>OY804553.1:126146-9886825 GCA_963680865.1 Spergularia marina
GCGAATAGAATGATACCTTTGGGTGTTTCTAAAGCCCAAGCAGAAAACAATATGCACAATCTTTTATAAAACCAGCTGGCCCAATAAAAAATAAAAAAACAGATCCTATTTCCATCCCAACCCGATCATTATCTCTCACCACCCTGCCGCCACCACCTCTGCCGCCAACAGCCAGCCTAGAAATCTCTTATCCACCACAAAGACCGCCAACGTACGGCAACACCACCCCTCCACCACCGCGTCACTGTTTATTTTCTCTTTCTCTCATTTTTCTCTCTCCTCCAATTTACTCACTCCCCGGCAACGATGGTGAGGAGCGGTGGATTTCGAGCTCTCCGGGGGGTCGTACGAGTGGCGGTGCCGTGTTCCCGATGGTGGCAGTCAGGGAACAATGGGGTGAGGACGAAAAAAAAGAAAAGAGGCCTTGAGGGCGGACGAAACGCAGGCAACGTTGGTGGTTTGTAAGACAAAATTCGCCGACGATGGGCGGTCGTGCTGCTGGTGTCGGCTGCGCTTGTGATGGGTGGTGTAGCGGCGGCTGGAAGGAGGGAGTCGGGGAGGGGGAGGAAAGAGAACAAAACAATAAATAATCACTACTAACATGAACACGTCATTATGAAACAAAAGCAAATCATTTTACAACAAACGCATATCATTTTAGGACAAAATATATAGTTATAAAACAAATATTGATCATTTTAGAACAAAAATAAATTATTTCAAAAAAAATACCATAAATCATTTTTGTACAAAGATAAATCATTTTAGTACGAAAACCGGTCATTACAAGACAAAACTAAATCATTACAGAACAACTATACTTAAATGTATAACTTATAAGGGCCTGCTTCAAACCATCGACATTAGCGAGTTGCGTCTGTGTGGGGGGTGGATGGGGGCTGCATGAGGGTGAAAAGGGGTGGCTATATTTTTCAAATGTATAACTTATAAGAGCGTAATCCAGAGTAGTGAGGGTGCACCGTATCAAAACTATTTAAACATGATTAGCATATGTAATATTCTAATGTAATCGGCGAGAACCGTCGGTTATTCTAGACTTTTTGCTACTGAGGACTTGGTATGTCTTTTTATTAATATTTTTCAACTCCTTCATTATCAAGTTTCTACCTTTTTGGTTTGTTCGTAATACGAGTGAAAAATGAATGTGCAGCCTGGCAGCTCTTTGCTGGTGTTGCATCATGGAGGAGTGCTGCCCCATCTATCGATCATTGTATCAACCCCATACTTACATTAATAAATAATAATGATGTATACATTGTGTATAATCTGTATATCAGTGAATGTTGTATGTTGGGCCAAAAACTAAGCGAAACCAATGATCTCAGCTGCTTGAACTTTTGAAATATTGAATAGGTTGCGTACTTTACAAGTTCGATTTTATGATTGTTGTAGCATGTAACGACATACAGAATCTCATTCTCCTAAAACAACAGCAGCAACAAAACTAATTAAGAGTACACAAACTGTTGTATAACAAACAACAATAACGAACTACACTAGTTTGCATTATTATACTCCCAACGCCATAACAGAATTTCCAGGGCCAACCGAGACCATTTGAGGAGCGAGCTGGGGTACGGACTTGTCTTGAATTGCTCTCATCACCTACACCATTAGGAACCTCCTGCAAATATCAACACCAACGACTTAGCATTTAAATCACAATCATGTATACACAAAATCAAATCAGCGTATACATGATTGTGATTTAGCTTCATCTTCCTCACTTGTTAGGCACTAACTATCCATGGCTTTCTGTCAAGAGCGTTGAGTTCTCACTAGAGCTAATACTTTCTATGTAGTACGAAGGTGTTCCTGGACTTCCCTAGAGAATTGAGTTCACATTCATAGTCAACAAAGTAACAACTGAAGATATGTAGGGCGAGCTAGTGGCACAAAAGAAAAGAAAAGAAAAGAGAGTTTTACAGACGAAACATAGTCAAATCATAAATTATTGCATAGAAAAAGGAGGTGGAATTGAGAATACATACTCACAATTAGATAGCAGTAGTAGTAGTTAACCACCAGATCAGCCAAGCCACAGGGAGGATAAGTACATACCACCACCAACTCCAACTGCTGTCTAACAAATTCCCAACGTCATAACAGAATTTCCGGCGCCAACCGAGACCAGTATGAAATGGTCTTGCATTCTTCTCATCAACTACACCATTAGGAACCTCCTGCATGCAAAATCAACACCAACGATTTAGCATTTAAATCACAACCAACGCAATTACACAAAACACTATACAAAGAGTTTTAGATGGAATCAAGAATACTCACAATTAGATGGCAGTTAACCAAATCAGCCAAGCCACTGAGAGGAGATTTGATCTCAAAAGTTTGACGACAGATTGCTTTAGTTTTGAAGTTACGACCGCCAAGGTCCTTCAAGAGAAGCACATCAATGAAATGGGTATCTTGGTCAGAATAGAGTACACCGAAAGGGTCGTAACCTTGAGGGCAAGGAGCAACGGCAGAGACTATATAATAGAAATAGTTGTCCCCAGCATAACGCAGTAACTTTGCCGGTGTACGCATATCGGGGATCGGAGAACGACGAGGATTCCATAACTCATCATTTATCCCATTTTTATCCATACGCATTCGATTCCAAGCATCATGAGGCCGAGGATTGGAAGGCGAAGCGAAGGAGATGCCGAATTTGGACTTGTTTGGTAATCCCCTAAATGATTCAATCTTATATACTGACATCCCATCTCCCTCCTCCCAGGGGGACTCGTACATAGACTCCCCTTCCTCGGTGAGGGGGATGGGCTCCACGGCCCACTTCTCTTTTTCAAGATCAAACTCGAGTTGAACATTGCCTTTCTCGCTCCTGCCATACAATACTACTTTGCCGTGTTTATTGAGGACGCTAAACCCATACCAGCGGGCGTGTCGGTTGATTGGGGGGTCGTCAAGGACACGCCATTGGTCAGTTTCCGGGTCATAGCATTCAAATACATTTAATTTTGAAAGTGCGGTTTGTATTGAAAACCTAACATCGTAGGGGTCTTGCAAGGAGCAGGCGCTCCTAAGGTCTGCTAGAGCGTAGAGCTTACCATTGGCCGCGAATACGATGGGACAAGGTTTGCCAGAGTTGAGCTTTGAATCCAATGTGTGCCATTGATGTGTCTTCAAATCCAAGACACGAACCTCTCTAGGAAATATCTCACCATCCGCCTTCTTCTTGATCACCCCGCCCAGCAAGTACAACTTTGAACCCAAACAAGCACATCTCATCTCCCTTGCGTTCTTCCCGTCATTTTTTATTTTCAGGATCGGGGTTACCACTTGTCGATCTGCAGCATCAGTAGCGATGATTATCCGTTCCCATAATAACGGGTCGTTAGTCCCCATGCTAATCCGTTTCCGTTTCACGTCGTGACCCCCAGCCTCAGCCTCAGCCTCAGCCTCAGCGGGTGAAAGGAGGTCAATTCGACACAGAGTATGGGTCCACTTCGACTGCGGGACGTGGTCGTACAACAGATACATTATAGATTTCTTCTCCATGGTAGTATTTGATAATTAAGATGTATGTGTTGGTATTTTTATTTTTTTTGAACCAGGGTAACCCTATTTATATAGTATTACATCACCTACTTTAAGAGATAGTATTTCCTAAATCTTCTAAAGTCTTACCATAAATCTAATATTCCATAACAATAAACTTTCCTTCTTAATATCTGTAAACGGAAGCTTATGCGCTGTATTAGTTCCGGTGTACGTACTTGAGCCAAAATTCGTGAATATTGCCTTTGGTCTTTTCCACATTAGAATAGCACATTAGAATAGCACCCTGTATGCATGCGGAGTGTATGTACGCATAGATAAATTAAGAGATAAGGTGTGTTTTTAAGGCATTGGTCTGGGCTCACACAAACATCCCATCATCATTCTGCGGACTAGGTTGCGCGTTGGGGGCATCATACCTATACAATCAGGAGATGCCAGATATGTTGTTGTTGTTGTCGTCGTTTTTCTCTTGTAATACTCCGTATTACATAATAACTTTAACATAATAGTAAATTTCTAAAATCCTACCATAAGTCTAATAATAGGTGCTGGTTTTGACAAGGCAAGTATTACACCTTACCATAAGTCTAATAATCGGGGTTACCACTTGTCGATCAGTAGCATCAGGAAGCTTGGTACCGTCACCCAGCTCAATTCGACACAGAGTATGAATCCACTCCGACTGCGGGACGTGGTCGTAGAACAGATACAGTGATGTTGCCTTTGGCTCCTCCATAATAATAATAATTTGTTAGAAAGAGGAACAACTGTGATGACATTTGTAGATTGTGGCTATTGTAAACCCTAGCTTTCCAATAATCAGGGCCGGTAGGTACTCCAGGGCACCCGACCCGATACTCAAGAGTCCAATATTAATTATATCCATCTTCTGAAGGAAAATGTATTGTTGAGGGCCCAATAATAATACTATGAAGACTTCGGGTGGCCCAATAATAAGGGGGTTGCTAAACGTAACCTAAAAAATACTAGCGTAACCTAATTTTTCCATTTTTTTTTCCAATATTACCCTTAATGACATCCCCTCTCCTCAATCATCCCAGCCGCCCACCCCCACCCTCGTCACCGCCTAACAACCACCGCCAACCACCCCAACGCCTCCCCCTTCCCCACCTTCACCACCACTGGGCCGCACATGGCGGCGTGAGCCCAGTACAACCATTCTTAAGAGGCGCCACTTATGAAAACCACCCCAAAAGCCCCCTCAATTTAATTTTCTCTCTCCTCAATCAATATACACCCACCCTCGAAAAGCTCCTCCGCCCAGCCACGACCCCATCTGGGTTGTCACAGGCTCACAGCCACCGTCCACTATATTTCTCGCCTAGAAGATTTCAAATCTACTTGGTTGAGGAGAGAGAAAATCAATTGAAGGGGCATTTTAAGGTGGTTGTGACGCACTACACCTCCGACGACGGGTCGTCCTAGCATCGTGCCACCATGTGCGGCCGAATGGTGGTGACGGTGGGCAGAGGGGAGGTGGTTTGAGTGGTTGGCGGTGGTAGTTGGGGGTGGTAGTTGGGGCGGTGGGAGGGTGTGGCGGGCGGGCTGAGATGATTTTGGAGAGAATCAATACGTTTTTTTTTTGTTTTTTTTATTTTATGTGTTTAAATTTTTCTTTCTATTAGTTATTAGTTAAATTGATTTGATTAAAATCCCTAATTACGTGACACATTAGCTTTTAACATCCAAAATTTAACGGCGTTAGGGGAAAAATATACTCCGTAGCTATATAGGGGAAAAAAATTGATTTTTACACAGTAAGAATCAAAATAAATCTCAAGTTGTCATTCTTACCAAAAAGAAAACCGCGTTGTTGGTATCTTTATTCATTAACAATTAAAAAAAAAAAAAACACCTACAGTTGTCAATTTTACCAAAAAAAACTCAGTAATAAAAGGCAAAAAACTGAGTTCTTCCTAATAACTGACTAATCGATTCTTTCAGAGGGGCACTTGAGCATTTTTCGGCCATTCGAAAAGCACCACATCCCGTTCGGAATTTCTATGGACTGCAATTCAAAAACGTAAAAGGCACTTATTAGGAGACAATCGTAAATTCGTAATTACACAAAAACTGTAACCAAGAATTTCGATAGCTACTCTTCGAACGTTGTCTAAGTTCGTGTATGCGTGACTTACGAAAACCGTAACCAAGAATTCCAATAGCTACTCTTCGAACGTCATCTAACTTCGTGTATGCGGAAGTCGCAAATGTACCTGAATATTCTTACAACCCTGCCCAGTCACGCGCAATCCAGTCGTATAAGGAAGCATAAACTTATCCATATCGATTTACTTAGTCATACGATCCAATTTTGCGTTGATCCATTATCATCAAGTAATAGGCGCTCAGTAAAAAGTTGCTTCGTCCCTCAAAAAAAAAAAAAAAAAAAAAAAAAGAGCTGCTTCGGCATCATGCTCCTCAGCCTTTGGGAGTATGTATGTCTCTGGAAAAATTATCCTTTACAAGTTGTATGTCTCGTCATTTAGTCTAGGGTAACTTGGTGCCCCTTATAGTAGTAGTAGTAGTAGTTTTTTAGTTGCAACTTGTTCATTTTTTGATAAAATGACTTGGATTACAGATTACTGGTCTCATTGAAGCTGAATCTTGTTTTTGTTCATTACTGGTCTCATTGAAGCTGAATCTTGATAAATTGTTTTACCTTCATAATTTAAACATAACCTAAATCACCTATTTGGAATCCCTTTCAATTAGCCAACGGCGGTGTGAATGTGTGATCACAACTTGTGTACCGAGTACTAAGGTCCGAAATAAAATTAACGGGTACTAAATATTCAGAAACCGTGCAAATGACTATTACTGTGTACATGCCATCTAAATCCAAATTTCTATCGACCATGTAAAAGTTTAGGATCATCATACATTCAAGTCCCTAACAAAATCGGGTGTCGGTTTGCCCGTGTGTGTGCATGGGCACTCAACACTAGTAATCTACATACTCCGCCACTACTGAACAACAGCATTCTGAAAAATAAGATTTCTACTCCACCTCCATATCAGAAATTGCTTCGTCTAAGATTCGTTGGAGATCCTTCACTCTCTGCCTTGTTATTACAACACAATCCTGCAGATAAGCACAAGTCATGGTAAGCAATGCTAAACTATATTGCTATACAAACACACTCTGGGTGATATATCTATTAAGCACATCAAGAACAGATCGTTCTAAGACCCGACCTAACAACCAATGACCGTGGTCTCTGATATCCTTGTCTAGGACAGTTTGCTCAAGAGTTCCCATTCACTCAAAGATCCAACTAGAAAAAGCACAAACAATACTGTAAAGGTGCCAGATTTGCATTAACCTATAATCTGCAACCCACTACAATCAGAGTTGGTCTCTAGTTCCTAGCCCTGCAAGAACAAACCCTGCTGATCAACTTCGGCACTATATGCCTTAGACGTGTGCCTTCAGGGACATCAATTGCTTAATTTCATACTCAGTGTAGGATCACAGAAACACAAAAAGAAGATGATATGAACAGAATAGGTAGTCTAAAAAAAAAGGCCTCAGCCTTACCCTTAACCGACTTCTGCGGAAGTTAAGGTTCCAAACCACAGGTCCCACATTAACCCCCAGTTCTCTCAATAAGACTTCAAGTACCAGACAAGATCTTTTTGGCAATTATGAGTTAGAAGTAACATCAAGCTTGCAGAAGAGAAGCCAAACTTGCCTGAATTGCTTGTGAGGAGGCCAAGATTGATCCACCAGGCTTGTACAAAGAAACAAGTTGATCAGATGAATTCAAAACCACAGTTGTAGAAGTTTCTACTATGGACTCCTCCTCTGCTGTGGGGTCCGGTAAAATGTAATTCTTGTGAAGAACACACGTAAGTGATAGGGGAATGCTCCTTAGAGTGAGTTTTCTTTTCTCTTTGTTGACAGGTTCTTTCTTCAACTTGCCTGGCTCTTCCTCTGATATGATAAACACTCTCCCTTCTTCGTTCAAAGACACAACAGGGATTTGCACTGCAATTCAAGAAAGTTCCCCAATGAGTTACACGAATTTCAACTGATTGAATAAGGTGTTCAATACACAGAAGGTTCACAGAAACCACATATCACAATTTGCAGACAAGAAACAGCCTCCACCAAACTCATGGAAACAGAGACGAGAGTGACAAAAGAATCTTAGTTCGAAAAGAATTCAAATGAATATTATCCTCTCACCTAGCCCTGCACAAATGTCAGAGCTGAAAGTAAATCGAAACCAAGGTAACTCATGATGCTCTCAATAACCTCACCCAAGTCCTCAGTTTTCTTAGGTATCCTTCTACCCCTCTAGATCTATCTCCAGCCATCGATTTCCAGGCCCAGCTTAAACATGTCTAAACATAAGCAAGTGTCCAGAAGTTACTGTCGATAGATGCGACTATCACTTCCTGATCATATCACACCCTCATCTTTTTGACAACACTTGCTAACAAAGAACACTTGACACAGCATTATAGCAACAGAGAACATTATTTTCTCGAATACTTACTAACTCTCAGAAAACAAAGAACACTATCATGTCTTGACGAGGAAATGCATTTTAAACAAACAAAGAGAACAATATTAGTTCTTCTGAGAAAGCCACAAAGCTTTCATGGGCTTCAACTACAAGGATATAGCATGCACCGTTTAAAAATGCATTATTTATTTAACAAGATTACTTCCTCCCCCCCATTGGGTAGAAAAAAGGTGTCAACAAGAAATAATAAGGACCATGGACAAAGAAAAATGTCCCCCGCCCCCTAGTTATACAAATCATGGCACACTTTAGCCACAAAAATAGTAGGACATAGTCGGCTCCCAGGGCTTCAAGAGACTAATCTACACACCTAGATTAAGAGCTTTTTGATAAGACCTAAATCAAGAAGTTCTCACTTAAAATTCAGCGCGTAATTACAAATTAGACGCGATGTGACCACTAGGCATTGTCCTTTCCTGAAATTTTATGTACCTACTAATGTATAAAGAGAGTTCAGATTTCAACATTATCTATCTTTTGATATGCACTAAAAGATGCACCACTACAAAAGGAATGGCAGCCAATAGAAGTGCCACCAAACCAAAACATAGACCAGCTTCAGCCATAATGTTTCCAATCATTTACAACACCACAACTATCTTTACTTCTATATCAGAGAAATGTAACAAATGTTTGACAGAAAAATGAACAAGCTCATATTGTCAGATGACAGTCCTTACTCCTTAGCCTCCCGAGCACTGCAATGATTCTTCAAGCAAGCAACATAACCTAATACTATAAAGTCTAAAGAGTTGCGGCACATAAAAAAGCTAATAAGAGAGTTAGATATACATGTCAGAAAACTCTGACAAAACTTTTGAAAGAAGTGTTTGGAAATTGAAAGAAGTTACAATTGGTGGTGTCAAGTAGAACCGGATCATGTCGGCTTGTCGATTTCAGTCATCGACGTATTTACCAGTTAGTTATAACAAGGTAAGAAACACAACTCGATACACAACAGATAAATGAGTGGTGAGTCACTTACAGTGAGAAAACGCAGCAACTGCTGAAAGTAATGCAGCATCAAAAAGAGCGCCATCAGCATCCAAACAGCAGATGTCCTGCAAATACAACAACATGATAGTGATTCTAGACAACAAAAAGAAAGATATCAAGCCAGTTTTGCATAATTGCATTTGTCATCTCTAAACAAACTAATCATTGAAGAATAACATCAAAGAGCATAATCACCAGATAGGCCATCCAAGCAGCTTTTCCACTGACCAAACACAGCTCCTTCAGATCTATCATTCCAGAACTACAGAGTACAGATCACAGCACACAAAGAGTTTCAAAATATAATACACGTATCTAGATTGAAGAAATATTTTTAAAATGCCAAAATCACAGACAAATTATAAGATCAGATGTACAAATATAAGTAACTCCAATTGGACTTTCAAGACTGAAAACACAGAAAAATCGGAAGACAATCTATTGAACAAGATGTGTTTGTAATGTATAACAGGTAGAATGATATTGAGGCGGGGAGTTACTGGATTGTAGAATTAGCTGCCAAACGAAGAACCATTCAGAAACCAAATAAAAGCGCAAAATAAAGACGCTTGCTTGATAGACCATTTTATGGAGAAGCATGCCACAGCATGTAATGAATCGTATAACTGCTCCCAAACCTCCCTTTAACATAGTGTATCACGTGCGTGTATCCATCTAGACTCAAATGGCAGAGCCACCAACTGGTCTGGCTGTAATACTCCTATCTAGATTAGGGAAGTTCATTACTGTAATATACTATTAGAAGAACCAGTTCTATATAGGTAAATGCTTTGACGCTTCACCTCAAACGAAGGGAGAAAAAGTTCTTTCTGAGGTCACCACGGTATAGCGAGAAGAGGAGTGGATCTGAGCTATCAGTAGGGAAATGCAAATCTTCCCAATCAGGGCACCAAATATGAAGACATGGAATCAGTCAAAGGTAGCTAGTAATAGACCCACAGCATCCAAAATAGTTAAAAGGGTTTGATAAACATAGTGCATATGGTGTGAATGGCAATACTAGGAGCTTCTAGAAAGACAGAATATGTAAAAACAAGATTTGTCCAAAGGTTAACACAAGCTCAAGGAAAATACTTAACAGCCATTCACATGCCTCAAGATTGTGTCAGCTAACTGCTTTGATATAACTGGAGCTGCCTCCGCTGGCCTGCCCGGCCTAACAACGGGGGAACAAATGGGAGGCATATGGAAGTCAATTGCTGCAAATGAATGATGAAATTGTTACGTGGATGCTGGTAATGTAATGTAATGGCCATAGTAGATAACAAAACTTGAGAGCATGAACGACTTACACAAGTTACCCTCATCTGGCGCTTCCAATGAAGGAGTCATGATCTCCATCTTGATTGCAGCCAACATTGTCTAGAATACAGATGAATTGTATAAGAACACTAACAGCTGACTGCTGACATGACAAGGAACAAAAAAAAGACAGTATCCCACATTTTGACGGGATGGACAATAACGAAAATGATGTATGAGACAAATACAGTAAACACTCACAGTGCAACCGACTTTGACGAGAGCAGACCCATTCGCAGATGCAACAGCCCCTACACAACAAACCCAACAACTTAGACAAAGCACGAAGAAAATGAAGGAGCTAAAAACGCGAAAAGGGATGGAAGACAAACCAAAGGCGATGGTGGTGTCTCGGGCACTGCGAAGAGGCCGGGCATCAGGCCTCATAGATTTGTCAAAATGACGCTCATAGAATTCGACTGGAAATAAACGCCTGAATGCTTCCACTTCCGTTTCAGCTCCCAATTCTCCCATCTTCACTCTTAACTATATAAACATAAACCCCCCCAAAATCACAATTTCATATAATTATTATTATTATTATCACAATCAAAAACAATTCAGTTTTCATCTTATAGTAATAAAGTTTGGTTTTTTTTTTTTTTTTTTTGCTAATCAGTGTTCCAATTCAAACAAAAATCAGTACTTGAATATATCAGATACTTGTACAGGAAGTATTTTAAACAATCGTCACTCACACAATTTTTAAGCAGCAGCGAATTCTGATAATCGGAGAGAGAGGATGGGACGAAATTTGTTGCGTACAACATACGAATTGAAAGACCACCAAAATTTTAAAATTGATTACCTGATTATAATGCGTGGTTTAATGTTGAATCAAAATTCAAGAAATTATGCGCCCAAATTGATAAATTATGGTGGTTCTAGGGTTTTGGCGCATTCGTCCACCAATTTCTGGGTGGGAGTCAGACTTGAGTTGGGCGGGAGAGCCAAACAAGACAGGGGTTGCTTTTTTGCTTACGGGCCTATTGGGCTTCACTTGTCCAATTTACAACTACGACTCCCGATTACTCGAAAAAGGTCATTTTAAGGAGCGTAAAAATCATTAGTATTTGAAGACTCGTTATTCATCATGGAGTTTAAAAAGGATTATGGTATGGTGCATTGGTGTGAAATCCAAGATTTCAAACGTTATATATGTGGGAAGAACGTGGCGAGTGTATAAAAGTGGCATCCAAATTTGTTAGTATCATCTAGTGACGTCTTATCATTAATCTTTGGGTTTTGGCGAAAATCTGTAGAGATTAAATGGAAGTGCTAGAATGATATAAACTCGGACCATCTCTTTGATTTTTCTACAGAATGCCTCTTCATTAATCATTAATGATTCCAGTCAATAAGTAGTAGGGAGTGGTAAAATAGCTTCATGAGGTTTACAAAATTTACATTGCATTTGCAGTGGACTGTGGACTAAGGGTTACTTAAGCTGCAGAACCTGATCTCTACTAGGTCATTCAATAATCTTCACACTGAGGTGCTTCTGAAGTATGCAGTAACAGCCTTAAGCCTCCCGTTCAAGTAATTTTTCTCAACTTCGAGCGACCATGGTGGATCTGCCGATAGAGACAGTTCTGCCAGCTCCTCAATATTAATATTTCTAGGCAGGAACATGATTATCATGGGGGCATTTACCTTGTAAGTGTCGAAAAGAAGCTGCCCACTGTATGGTTGAAGCATGTCTAGGCTATACGACTTGAGCTGCACATAGTCAGGCCCTCCCCAAGGTGGTGAGAGAAAGACAGCATCAGCCTTGATCTTCGATGTCAGAGTTAGAGAATCCCCAATCATAAAATCAATCTTGTCTTCAACCCCATAGATTGCTGCATTATGACGGGCATACTCAATTTTATTCGGATCAATATCAATAGCAATGACATGTTTACTCATCTTTGCAAACTGTATAGCATTGCCACCTGCTCCAGTAAAACAATCAATAACCGTACCACCTCCACAGCGCGATGCTTGGTGTCTGGCTATTGCTTCAGGAGTAACAGAAAACCACCCTTCTGTATCCATCTTAATACCATCATCGAATCTAGAAAACAATAGGTATCTTTGACGCCAATATCTTCTTATACCAATGTAACTTTCTTCACCTTGGTAAAACTCGTTGCTCTCACTGCCACTGAATGATTTCTTCCTTCGAGATTGCCTCTTGATTGTTTGCTTGGTATCAGCAGATGCATCCAGCATACGAAGGTCATCGGCCATGGTATCTCCCTCCTCAAGATGCATAATATTGGTGAAATCATCAGCACAAGTTGCATCAGCTGCACAGGTCGAGCTGCTTGCATTTGACGATTGAGCTGTGAAGTTACCATTGCAATTTATGCCAGTGTTCTCACAGGGACTGCCAACTGATACAGAATCTTTTGATTTCAAAAGGTCGTTGCTCACCTTACCAGAATCATTTTGCCCTGTTTCATTCTCTGGCATGTGACTATGCTCAACAGTATTCAAAGACAGCCGCAGTGTCATCTCATCCTGGCCATGGTCATCAACTCCAGAGGACTCTCTTAACTCTGAAGTATCAAAGCTCATGGAATACGCTGCAGAGTCAGAGAGTAAATCACAACCACCACCGCCATGTGGTTTGATTACATCATCTAATCCAGTTCTATCAATCAACTCACAATAATCTGATTGAGCTTCACTTTGATCTATTGGGAGACCAGTATCAGTTCCAGGCAACCCCATCTTTGATTCATTACCTGGGCAATAGCTTTCACCAGATCCAAAGTTCTCCATACCCGGGGGTGGATCCCATGTGGACTCCTTGGTCATATCATTATAAAAATAATATCTCCAGTAGAAAGCATCCCAGTAAGCACTCCAGTCGCCACAAGTACCACACCATCTCCCGGTATCACCATATCCTTGGTCAGGAACCACCATGCTCTGGGAGTCTTCAGACACCTGGGGCTCTTCGGCAATAGTAGATCCAGAGTTCTGTGGTGGCATCACAGTGTTGCCCAAGAGCAAGCTCTCTGCATCGAGTTGTTCAGTTAAACTTGTATCATCTTCAAGACAGTCATCAAGTATATTGCTTCCAGAAGATGTATTTGCCGTAGGCAAATTGGATCCCTCGTCTACAGGCATCATTTCAATCTCCATCTCCATCTGCAAATCAACCCCCACTAAGTCATCATTAACTGCTTCAGTAGGCACATTAAGAGGTGAACTGTCATGGAAATGCTCTTCAGAGACATCAGACATATGGTCAGTAGCCATGTCTATAGGCACATCAGAACCACAGCCAGAATGTTGACATTGATCTGGCAAAGAAGCGGAAGATGCATTGTTTGTTGTGACTGCATGATATGGCCTCTCTTCATTTGACTTGCAAGATTCCTCCACTTGCTCATCAGGATTCTCCTGACCGTTCTGACTCTTCACTTGCACCGATCTATTTTTCCCCTTAAATTTTCCACCCCTTTTCTGCGATTTATAATAAAACAGGGTTAAAGCAGGAAATTACTAACACTATTTAGCTTCAATGATGATGATGATGCTTCTAATAAAAAAAAAAAGTTGCTGAATAGCTTGAAGGTTAAGTTAGTCATAAGATTGTGGCAGGTACAGTGGCAAAAACTTAGTGGAAGCATAAACAAATTAGGTGTTAGTTGAACAAAGTGGCATTTGGGAAACATTTAGATGGATGGAAATTGCATGAATTTGAGGATAGGATCATTATGATTTATGATTACCCTTTATACATAGAAACAAATGATATAAAGCAATAATAATAATAATCAATATAGCAAAGGATGCGATAATAAGTGATGAAGAAGAAGCAGATGAACTCACATGTCGGTTAGTTTGGAAGGAGAGAGGAAGACCAAGAGCACTCATCTCCTCACTCACAATTATATCTTCCTCATCGTCATACTTGAATCTCTAATTACATTCAAAATCATACATTCAAAAACACTAAGAAAACCAAAAATTGGAAATAATGTTATCGAATACGCAACTTACGATGTGTTTGGGAATATTATCACCGGAATAACCATCATCGCTGTCGTCATTTTCAAACCAAAACTACTTATTAGATAGATATTCAGCATCAACAATAAATTAATTAAATTAATTAAAAAACAAGAGTACCAAATGAAGATTTCAGTGAGCTTCAAAAGAGAACCAAGCGCCTTCACTGCTGAACAACTTGTTCTTGTTGTCGTGTCCATCAAGATTAGATTAGCTGCTGCCTGCTGCTGCTAATCACTTGTCTTCGAGGTTTTAGGGTTTTTCCTTATTTTCCCGCTTCCTTTTTCTTTTCGGATTGATTGATTGATTGATTGATTTCCTCTCCTCTGAATATAAATGGAGAATGGGGAGATAGGTCATATATACTGGTGAATTATACGGAGTAGTTGATTAATTATGCAAAGAAAAGCCCTCTTCTTCATCTTTACTAATCACACTACATTTTCTGTGTGTTTGCCATAATTTTACTAGACTGTAAAAAATTTAGATAAAAAAACATACTAGTATAGGACATGTTGCAGTAAATATATGTTGCTTATGCATTCTAGTTTATACTTATTTGAGCTAGTCTTAACTAATTTGAACTCATTTATTTCAAGTTCAAATTTACAAGCATTTTTAACTCAATTTATCTCTACACTTTTTACTATCATTCGTATCTTCAAACCGCGTGAGAAAATCTAGAATCATGCATTGCTTGTTTATATAAAATGGATTATCATGATTATCGAATCTGATCAAACTTGATTTCTTTCTTTTCATTCACACAAAGTGGATTTTTCTTTCTTTTCATTCACGCAAAGTGGATTTACTAGGATATTTTCCCTGGTCGAATTATCTGTATGTTACCCTGATCCTCATCAAGATACTTTATGCGTCAATCACAAGTCATTGAATATTCCCATATACGTGTGAATATTTGTCATTGAATATTTATTTCTGAATATGTCGCAATGTTCTGCAATTCTGTGTTGAAGTTGAGCCTGTAATTGGTTTAATGCAGCGTTTTCAGAAATCCCTGTCCTGTCAGGTCCTTAATTTGGGAGCACAAAACTTATATTCAACATAACTTCTGCTGTTCCTGCTTTGCAATGATGTACTCGTATAGTCGTATGAGCAATAACGTACTGTTAAGCAGAAAGAATGAAAATCAGTCACCTGAAGATGGCAGTGAAAGCAAAAAACTCTAGTTACAGTTTTCAACATCCTTTAAAAGACAAATATGTGCTTTAATTACAACCTAGGTCCTCTGTCAAAGAGATACAGTAAACAGTTACTGACAGAACTGTCAAGACATTTTCTTCTGACCTCTGATTACATTCTATGACAGTATGTACTTCTATGTCGCTTTTTTTTTTTTGTTTAGAAAACCAAGACCGTCTCTTCTACGGCCTCTGACGTGGTTTCATATCCTTCAAATAGCAGGCCTGCAGATGAACCATAGACTTTAAAACATCGACCAACTTAGCTTCAATCTGAATTCCATTAGGCTCGAGGATTCTCAAAGCTCGTGCAACAGCTTCCATGGTACTCATGCATCCACTATACGGTTCCTTCCTAAGAATGAGGTCTGAATCATATATACTCCCACCACTAACTTCGAAATCACAACTGAAACATACAGAAGTTGCAAACTTTGATAAAAACGGAAGACTTGCAGTCATCATTTCCTTGGCATGTTTCCATGTACCATCGAATACAATCATAACACACCCCTCTGTACTTGAACCAGTCAGAGACGATTTCCACTGATCAATATCAACTGAAGGCATAGATTTTGTACCTGCATTGAGAAAACAAGGGGAAATTTTGCATACATGAGACACTGGAACCAGTCTGAAATAAGCATCCTAATAAAGTCAATTCAGCTGAGGACTGCTGCAAGCCTGCACTGACTATCAAGAATGAAAAGTGAAAACCATGGTTTGCGACTTCTTAAACACTTATGTGACACGGTTAACACCAAACTTAATAACAATTCCAATCCCAATATGCTGCCTTAGTGATTGTGAAGCAGTGTACTCCTCATGAGCGCAAACTCCCTCCATTAAACATCAATCAAACCCAATTACAAGCAACAATAATGAGAAGCTTCTCAATCACTCCAAATTACAATCAACATTGTCTAATACAAATACAATCATAAAGTTCCAACCTTTCTAACACAATGCACCAATTAAGCAAAAATCCAAATCAGCATTCTCATGAAAACATCCACATAATAATTAATACCAATTCTTTTGAATATGATGAATGAAACAGTACCTGGGAAGAGAATGATGGCGCGATGTGATTCGGGAGTTGCGTGAGCTTGACGGAAGAGAAAGTCAAGGAGGGGTGAAGATCCTTCTCGAAGTTTCCGACCAACGATGACGTGACAATCTTTGAGACACTTGGAAAGAATTGGGACGGTAGCAAGTTTCTGGCGGAGCTCGTGGGGATGCTGAAGTATTACTATTTGGGTACTCGTTGCTATTAATTCCGACGGTATTTTGTCGCAAAGGCATACGTTTACCGGCCTTTCGCAGCCGCCGTAACATATTCTCCGGCCGCCGGTGGGTGCGGGGACTTGTTCCGCAGCATCTTCCATTCTCTTCTCTTTGCATCCGCTCGGTATAGGCCGCTTTTTCTTTTTGGTGCTCCCTTTTGCGGGCACCTGAAATTTTAAGCAAAATTAGCATAGGTTGTGCGCCGCTAGAGCTGCCAATTCGGGCCGCGGATGGCCCGGTCATCGACCCGGCCCAAAGCACGACGGGCGTGACCCGGGCCGCGGCGTTCTATTGGTTGAAATTGTCGTGCCTTGTCACGGCCCAACACGAGGCACGATGGCCCGGCCCGCCCAACTCGAATTACCATCTCTTTATACCATTTTTTTTAAAATAAAATAAAATCACACAGTATTTCTAAAGGCCCGAACCAAAACCCGTCATTAGGCGCGAACCCAGCCCAGCCCTAGCACGACGTGCCTCGTGCCGTGCTCGGGACAATATTTAAATTTTCGGCACGACAAGAAGCCCGTTCTCGTGCCGAGCCTCCTGAATGGTTGGGCACAACACGGCCCGGCCCACTGCCAACTCTAGTTGTGCCATGTACAATGTTAAACCGCACACTCCATAAAGTTGTCGAGGGTAATAAGAGTAGGCGAGTAGCCCTAGATGGAGTAGCTTGTTGTTAAAAATGATCGTACTATATCCTCTAGGTATCAAGTTAGAGCATTACTAGCGACTATTTGGTTACATATATCACTTTGTCCCAATTTAAACTTTCCAAGGAATTTATAATCCTCTCACATAATACTATTTCACGAGAAGTTTAATTTAGCACAAAGTGGTATAATTTAGGCTCCTTTTAAGCCATTTGGTATATTTGCCGACTAGGGTCACGCGTAATAACTACTACTATTAAGCGCCACACTCCTCTATTTTCGAAATATCATTTCAAAAATGACATATTTTAACACATTCAAGTTGAACAAATTGGGATTCTTTTCATTTATGCTCAAATATACCAAACAACCCATTCAGATATCAACAAAACACGAATAGATACGAAGCCCGTCCAGTATATGAGATCTCTTGAGTTCCGACACACATAATTGGACGGGCCAATCGTAGGAGTGAAGTAGACGAGTTGGGCTCGTAGTCAAGTCAAGCGTTGTATCTTTGACAAATAAAAGACCAATAAAAATGGGTGAAGCTTAAAAGAGGTTTTACTGTCGTCGTCATTCTGATCCTCCTCCGCCGCCGTATCTGCCGCCGCTGACTGTCGAGGTAAATTCAAATTAAAATATATTTTCTGGGTTCAATTCAATTTTGGGGTTTCATCATCTTCCCCTAACCCTGGGTAGTGTTTGGTGTTAATCAGTGATCAATTTATCATGGAGTTAACCCAAATTTGATCACACCCCTTACTACTGGTATTCATCTCTCTACCCTAATTACTCATCTGTATACAATACAATTGTTGCACTTCTCGTTCAAGTTTCATGTAATTGATTGTTTGGTATGCTTCTCTTACACTATTAGTAGTAGTAGTAGTAGTAGTAGTAGTAGAATCATATGTGTGAGGATTTAAAGTATCTTCAAGCTCAAGTCTCACCCCAACAAACCTCTAAACCTCACCCTGATCCTAGGATGCCCTTGCCCATAACTTGTCAATAAAATATGCTGCTAAAAGTCCACTGCTTTTGCTATGATTATCCACCCTTCTGGGTCTTCGGAATGTGCGTTGTGTATTCTAAGATATCGCCTTTTTACCGATGATGGCATGGTATTCTAATAGGGGAACTATCACATTACGAGGTAATGCTGAAATAAAGAAAAAGGCAGTGGTGGTGGTGGCCTGGTGGGGTTCCTTGTGCTATTTGCTCTCACATGCACTGGATTTCCGAAAGGGCTGTGGCCGGGATAGACAAAATTAAGTGTAGAGGAAACTCTTTGTAATTTACAATGTGTCCTTTGAATTCTTACAGTTTCTCAGCTTGACGAATTTTTGATTGGAAATGCTCTTGCTTTTTTCTATAATTTCAATTGTAATCTATTGCGTCAGCTCATTGTATTGAAGCATTTCCAGGATTATGTCGTGTTATTGAGATGAGTAATGTCTCGTCTTTTATTCTGGGTTGTACATGATGCATCAATCTGCTCATGTAACTGCTTTATTTTTGTAGTGAGGAAAACGTCTATAACCTTTGCAAGAAACTGTCTTCAGCTGGAGTTGCTGATGAAAAGGGTTCGGATCTTTTTGTTGTTCTAATTTCCAATGATAAGAAACAGGCATGTCCACCTCTACTGCTATCAGCTTCCCAATTCACGACTTTTGTTTTATTATCTAGCAATGCCACGTGATACAAAACTAGCAGTTACGTGTTAAATTTGGACAACCTATTTGCTATTGAGATTTCAAAGTGTCCATTGCGGTGGGGGTGGTGGATTATTTAGAATGTGTTAAAATTGATGTGATTACGCATAGCACAGCTAGTGCGGTTATAGTTACTTTTGAATTTAAGCAGTTATAGGGAGACATTTGAACTGTTTATAGTGATAGGTCTTGAATTCAATGTTTGTACTAGATCCCACTCTGGCATCAGAAGGCCAGCCATAGGGCTGATGGCGTAATTCTTTGGGACTACCATGTCATCTGTGTACAGGTGAGAGCTCTTTTTAGTTTTTCGTTCTTGTGTCGTATTTTCTGTCATGTTCTTGAGTTCTATGCTGGTATGTTTCTTTAGCTTTGTATATCTGGATCATTGATGATGACTTGTCTGATTTTGTATAACAGAAAAGAGAGAACAACGAGGATCCTCAAGTATTTGATCTGGATTCTACTCTTCCATTCCCTTCTTCTCTACAATCTTATGTGGCAGAAACTTTCCAGCCATCATTTCAGCTCTTTTCCGAGTACCAGAGGTGTGGCAATTTTTCAACATGAGCCTAGAATTAGTTTTTTTTTTTTTTTTTTCAATTTATTTTGATATAGTGCAAAAGAAATTTTCATACTTTATGCTGCTGCCGATGCTGGCCATGTTGATGGGTAATCTGTAGCAATACTGGTTTGTTTTGCAGATTTTACCGCATTGTACATGCTCCCATGTTCCTCCGCCATTTTGCATCTGATAGAAGGCACATGAAGGAACCTAATGGAGAGTGGACTGCTCTGCCACCTTCTTATGACCCGATAGTTGCTGAAGGTGAAAGATTTCACTTCCCTTTGTGATTAATGCTGCGTGTTCCTTCTCTTTAAATAAGCAAAACTGTATCTCCAACATAAACTGTTAGAATGATAGAATTAGATACCCTCAAAATTTGCGGTTTAGATTTTCCTAGACACTCGGCAGTAATGAATCAGCCAACACTTTGATTGTGAATTCTTACTGTGCTGTTCTAGTTTCATAAAGCTGATGTTTCGACAATCTCCTACCTTTTCCTCTGTAGATGGAGCTATCCACAACCTGAACGAGTACATGGAAATTCGCAGTGGTGATGCGGTTCCTATGGTGGAAGCCAAAGTGATTGATGCAGTAAAGACAGAGCGGCTAGGAGTGGTGGTTCAGGAAAATCAGCTGGAAGCATTCTTTTCTCTTGTGCCATAAGTGTCGCTTCAATCCCTTTGTGTGTCTGACTTTGTAGGATTGTAGCAATCGGAAAGTCCAATGTAGCAGAGACGTGATTTTTGGGGTGGAATGTGTACATTATGGGAGAGTTTAGTTTGGTGTTAACCTATATTATGATTTCCCTTGTTTGCCAAGATTGAGATGATGATTTTGGTTTTGGTACGTAAACAAATAAAGTTTTCTTGACTTAGTTTGGGGTTTGGGGGTTGGGGGTGGTCATCTGGTAGTGAGTGTGGACTCCATCTCAACAACCTGAATGCTTTTTGTTGCACCTCACTGATACACCCATTTCAACTAGATTTTCTTACATAAGTTTTGGATAATAAGACATAAACAATACGATGCGACTTTCGAGTGACACTATGATTATAAATTCTACCTCTTGTTTATAAATTACTAAGCACCACACCAGTTTTGTTACTCTTGTTCACAATTTCTTTTTTCCTTGAAAGTAGAGTGAGTGATCAAACAAACAATGGTTGTGCAAGAGAAAGGCTAATTTCCAACGCAAGTCAAGGAGGTCAAAAGCTTCAAAGTGAAGCTTCAAAATTTAGGAAAGAAACAAAGAGTGAGCAAAGTCCGACAAGGCCGGTGCCAGCGTGGCGTTACAACCGTCAGCGGCTATTAATTAATTAATTAATATTCCACTCTGTCTTTTAATTTTTATTGCCAAAAAAGAAAAAGAAAAATATTTCTCTTTCCATATCAGCATTCAGCAGCACTGGTCTTCGCCTCCATTTTCTCTCTCCTCCTGCAACCTCCATCATCATCATCATCATCTTTGTTCTTCTTCTTTCATCTTTATCATATTTCAGAAAAGAATTAAAATTAATTTTTACAAAAAGAAATAAAAAAGGAAGCAATTATTTAAAAAACACCTTTCTTTTTTTTAAAAAAAAAAAAAAAAAAAAAAGAGAGAGGGAGAAGAGGAAGAATATCCCCCCCACCCACAAACCTTCCATTTCCCCTTTTTAATTGCCAGCTCCAAAGACGTTTCTTTTTCTTATTTTTCTTCATTTCATTTCATTTCCTTTTATTATTTATTAATTAATTTCCATCCATCAATAATAATAATAATAATAATAATAATAATCAGTATTGATTGATCATCGACCCCCTTTTTTTTCTCAGATCATTTCATTTTAAATTGTCAGGTACGTTTTGTAATTCTAATATTTGATCATCATCTCTTTTCTTTTTTTGGCTTTAGATCTCTCTCCTTCATTTGTTTTTCCGATTGATCTGAGGTATTATTATTTAATTATGTCGAGATTTGATCTTGCATCTTCCGTAATTTGCATGATTATTTAAGGATTATTGTTGTTATTATTATGATTATGATGATAAACCCTTGTTGAAGTCAAAACCTCTTGAAGGCAATAATAATAATAATGTTAATTGTAATTGCGGTGCTAATTACTGTGTAAATCTTATTGATATTCACATAGCAGAGCTGTAATTCTTTGTTTGGGGTAGTTAGTAAAGGTTTCATCTTTCAACAATGTGCTTCTCCTGCTGCTAATGCTAACAATGAGCTGTTCTTACTAGCGACTACTGGTAATGTAATTATGTGTTGCGATTTCGCGCTTTTAGTTCTTGTTGTAAATCGTGTTTTTCGATGTTATTGCAGAGCTGTTGGTTTGGTTATTATAACAAGTCATCGAGAAAATGTCTAGCAGTACCAAGGCGCTTGATCCTGCTTTTCAAGGAGCGGGTCAGAAACTGTATCCTTAGCAAACATTAATCTTCTTAATTAATGTTTCTTTCTTACTTACTTAGAGTTGATATACTGTTGTTTGCCAAACCAACCAAAGTACAAGCGATTCCTAACAATTCTGATTCACGAAATTCGTAATTTCTAATGTCTATAGTGTGTTGCTTCACCTTCATGGAGAGAACTTGTATAAATGTATAGGTTTTTCTGTTTTTAATCAAGTGTTTGCACAACTTGTTTTTGCGAGCCTTAACTTCTTGCAGAGGGATAGAGATATGGCGAATTGAAAATTTTCTACCGGTGCCTTTGCCAAAGTCTGATTATGGCAAATTCTATTGTGGAGACTCTTACATCGTCTTACAGGTATGCTTTTCTATGGGCATGCCTCATCGATGTATTTGGTTTTTGGTATATAATGGAATAAAGCAAAATGGCTCATAAAACTGTCTCTGCTTTTTATTTTGTGAAGTAGCAGTCCGTCGGTGCGATTCTCGAAGCAATTTTCATTTTGGGTCATCCGTGCGCAGCCTCTCTATGTTTCAATAGGGGTAAGGCTTGCGTGCATCCAACCTCCCCTTACCCCGCCTTATGGCGGGAGCCTTTAAGGCACTGGGGTTAAAGATGTTATTGTTGTTGTATTAGGGATTGTTCCCCGACACTACACACCCTTTCCTCCTCTGGAATTCTGAGATACATGTCTCGACATTAGTCATTTCTGTCACTGTTTCCTATCTTCGGTACTACTGACGCGGGTAGTTTAAGTCACATTGTGATTTCACTGGAGGCTTTGACGTCCTCTTTTGGGACGACCTTGTTATCTTTCTCTGAATACGAATAGTACCCTTGCACTTTAAAAACAACAAATTTGCTTTAAGTTGTGGTCTAGTTTTGGGATCCTCATAGCTGACTCTTGACTTTGTCGCTTTCTTATTGCTTCCACATCCATTGAATCATGTTATGCCATGAACTGTCTCTGCATGCCTTTTATTTTAACAAGATTTCGTTAGATTAAGTTTACTTTAGGCTTTTCTTTGTTAGATTTCTGAAAGGCAATAGCATACATTCTGCACCTTTTGCTGATTATCTCTGATACATATCTTGCAGACAAGTCCAGGCCGAGGAGGTGCCTATTTATTTGACATTCACTTTTGGCTTGGAAAAGACACCAGTCAGGTTTGGTCCTAGCTTTGGCTTGTTATTCAAATCTCTTCTCCCTGACTATGCAAAGGTTACTTCTTACTGGGTGAGATGTGAAAATATGATAGGATGAGGCTGGGACTGCTGCCATTAAAACAGTTGAACTAGATGCAGTTCTTGGAGGAAAGGCTGTACAGCACAGGGAACTCCAAGGTTATGAATCTGACAAATTTTTGTCATATTTTAAACCATGCATCATACCGTTAGAGGGTGGAGTTGCATCTGGATTTAAGACGCCCGAGGAAGAAGAGTTTGAAACTAGGTTGTATATCTGCCATGGAAAACGAGCGATTAAGATGAAGCAGGTTTATTTTTTATCACCTTTTGGTGTCTCAGTATCTTTTTTGTGACCTGTGTCTCTATGTAACAGTAGATGTGAAAGTTAAAATGGTTTATTTGCTTTCCAGGTTCCTTTTGCTCGCTCCTCGCTAAACCATGATGATGTTTTCATCTTGGATACTAAAGATAAGATCTATCAGTTTAATGGAGAAAACTCAAACATACAAGAGAGGGCCAAGGCTTTGGAAGTTGTTCAGTTTCTTAAGGACCAAAATCATGGAGGAGTGTGCGATGTGGCAATAGTTGGTATGAGGAAGTGGATATTGCTTTAATTACTTTCCCATTGTGTTGGTCCTCAAACTTAATCAATCCAATTTTTTTCCTTTACTTAGATGATGGAAAACTACAAGCTGAATCTGATTCTGGTACATTCTGGGTCCTCTTTGGGGGTTTTGCTCCAATTGGTAGAAAGGTTATCGCTGATGATGATGTTATTCCAGAAGAGACGCAAGCTAAGCTATACAGGTATTATCACTTTCTATACACCCCGATCTAGTACATAACATTGATCATCACTAAAAATTATCAAAGGGCTTGTTGTGCTCCCTCTTATGCCTTGTAACCTCAATCTAGTCACTCTTGATTTTTATCCTCGTCCTTGTAGCATCACTGATGGTCAAGTTCAGGAATTGGAAGGTGAACTTTCTAAAGGGCTGCTGGAAAATAATCAATGTTATCTACTAGATCGGGGTGTTGAAGTATATCTTTGGTTTGGTCGTGTGACACAAGTTGACGATAGAAAGGTGGCCTGCCAAGCTGCTGAGGTACTATTATTGTTGCTTATCTTCTTCTTCTTCTTCTTGCCCTATTCTGGGTAGTAGTAAGGATGTGTGTAGTAACCTATCACAAACTGGTCTTGGATAGGAGATATTGCCGTGTGAAGGATGGGGCCCCAAGCCCCTTAGGTTCATATCATTATTGCTCAAAAATCTTTGAGCTTGGCTTAAAGCAAACCTAAAATGTCTAGTCAACTTTTACTGGCTTAAAGGAAAAGGAACTTGTTCATCTCTTGAGGTTTTATATTGTTGTTTTTATATTTCATCAGGACTTTGTCAAGAATTACAATAGGCCAAAGTCAACGCGTATTACGCGAGTTATTCAAGGTTATGAGCCGCATTCTTTTAAGTCCCACTTTGACTCATGGCCAGCTGGGTCCTCGGCTCCTACTACAGAGGAAGGGAGGGGAAAAGTTGCAGGTATCTACTCTCCTGGCTCCTCACCTGTGAATAATACTCCCTTTGGTTCATTCCAATTCTTCCCATTTCTTTTGTTAGCAAGTTTTTGTGGCCCCATTTCTCATTTCAACTTATCAGTCGATCACATGAGAGCAGATGTTTGATATTTAGTGATTCTTTTTGTTTTCCATCTCTTTTGCCAGCTTTTCTGAAGCAGCAAGGTCTTGGTGCCAAAGGCGTGAACAAAAGTGCTCCTGTTAATGAAGATGTTCCACCCTTGCTTGAAGGCAGTGGAAAACTTGAGGTGAGTGGATAGTAGTTTTTATTTATCGTTAGGTAATTGGTTATTGATTTCTGCGTACCTCTTCAACACTATTTGTCATTTACTATTGTTAATTTTTCAGATGTGGCGAATCAATGGTAGTGCCAAGACTCCAGTGCCTAAAGAGGATGTTGGTAAATTTTATAGTGGGGATTGCTACATTATTTTGTATACCTACCACTCTGGCGAGAAGAAAGAAGACTATTATTTGTGCTGGTGGATGGGGAAGGATAGCATTGAGGTAACATTTCCTCTATAGCTAGTGTATCTTTTGCTGTAAGCTTGAGTTTTTGATTCCTTCTGACCTTAAGGCTACTAGTCAAGCCTGCATTAGGGCTATTGGAATGAGTATCATCATTTCAGAACTCAGTTTCCTACTGCTTGGTTGCCTCTCGAGTTGGGTCTATCAGAGTCTGGATTTTCCTCAATATGTGGAAGCCGGCCTCATCAGCTGTTAGTGAGAACTAGTGAGAACAGTGACCTCCATGTATGTTGAAGCCGGTTCCCTTCCAGTACAGTAAATTTGGACTTCAGAAAGGAAAGGAAGGTAGATTGCATGAAGTTATCATCCTGGTCAAGCGACAAGGAAGGCATTATTAAAAGAAAGTTTGCCTATGTACTATGCTCAGTTTGCAACTGCTACTGGTTGATGGTTGAAACCCCCCTTTCTGGCAAGATTTCTTCCTTGTAGCTTCTACTTTAAACCCAAACATCAATTGGCGAGATTAATGTATTAACCTTTGGAGGAGTTTGTTCTAATTTCCGTGCAAAATGTCCTGTTTGTAATCTACTATAATCAGACATTCAACAACGAGTGCAACAGGTAAGCAGAGAGGGAGAGTTTAAGCTCCTTGCAGGAAACAATAGAGGCTACTGGATTTATCATTTAAAGTTCACTGCTTTTTGGTTACCAATTTGCTATTGTATTGATCTACATATCTGTTGAAGAGAATGGCAGTTATTGTTTTTGATTACTCATATAGGTGTTTCTTGCCTATCCTCTTGTGAAATATTTCGCGTTTATAACATACTAGTATGTAAGAAAGAAACTTTTAGGTACTATATCAACTTGCTTTTTTACTTCTATTTTTAGCTGAAGCTGCATTATACTTTTGCTTTATTCAGGATGACAGGAAGATGGCAGCACGCTTGGCTACCACAATGTGCAATTCATTGAAAGGAAGACCTGTGCTGGTATCATCATACTGACCTCTCTATTCATGTCATTGTAATTTCATTTTTTGTGATGGCTACTCTTAACTATGTGGTTGTCACAGGGTCGGATATTTCAAGGAAATGAACCACCTCAGTTTGTCGCTATATTTCAACCTATGGTTGTGCTGAAGGTACTAACATGACGGTCCTATTCTAGAACATGTTTCCCATATTCTGTACTGTTTTAGTACTGTTTTTTGATGGTTCATCGTGTATCATTTTGATCCTGAGTTTTGAATTTGTATTTAGGGTGGCCTGAGCTCTGGTTACAAAAAGTTTGTGGAGGAGAAAGGATTGGCTGATGAAACTTATTCTGCTGATGGTGTTGCTCTAATAGAGATATCAGGGACATCTTTGCATAACAACAAAGCCATACAAGTTGATGGGGTATGTTTTAATTTAATAGGTCTAAGTGATCTTTCATCACATAGATTTGTGCAGTGCCATTTATTTTCTCGTGAGTATTTTCAGTACTGGTTTCAACGTTCTGTATTCTTCTCTCGGCTGTGAATGCATCCATTAAGGCATTCATCTTCTAGCTTGTTATGCTTTATCACCTGAAACTGAGAGTTTGAGATACCTGCTGTACTAGTCTGATATTTTTGTCTGTTCGTGCCTTATGTTATGTACTTATGTTGGCATTTTCCTTTTCACTGTTTCAAGGTTTAATGTAACCCATGGTTATCATCCATTTGTATCTCTATGCTCCATGACGAACTGAAGAGCCTATATTTTCTATCTCATTGTCTTTGTAATACTGCCACTGATTTCGTGTTCTTGTGTCGTTCCAGCTATTTTCATTATAGTTTGTTACATATCAAGCAAATTTAGTGTACTAAGTTAATAATATGTTTTCATCCATTGTCTTTGTAGTCCATGAATGACAATGTTACTCGATTTGTAGTCCAATGGTCTAACCTAATCTTCTTAATGGAATGTTTTTTGTCATTATTTCTTTACTTTTTTTTTTTTTTACTTTCAGATCTATTATTTAGTTACAGTAGTTATGTGCTGATATATTGTTTGTATGAACTCGCCTAGGTGGCTACTTCACTGAATCCAAGCAGTTGCTTTGTTCTGCAATCGGGTTCTGCAGTTTTCACTTGGCAGGGGAATCAGAGCAGTTTTGATCAGCAACAGCTTGCTTCGAAAATTGCCGACTTTTTGCAGGTTTATATCTTACCCTTTCTTAAACCATTTCTATGCCACTTCGACTCCATTTTAATTTTCGGTCATCCGGAAGCATCCTCTCTATGTTTTATACATAAAAATGAAGCTACGCACATCGGGCATCCTCCCTTACCTCGCCAAACGCGAAAACCTAAGGTACACCTAGCGTAGGTATTGATGTCGTGTCTAAGTAATTGAAGATACTGATTAAAGAACACCAAGGGACTGACCCAGATATACAAAGGGACACTAGGGATGGCACCCTTAAACTAGCTGAAACAACTCTGGTATCCTTTCAAACTTGTTCACTATGGGTCACTAAAATAACATGTTTACTGCTAACCCTGCGCTGTTATTAAGAATCCATTCTTGGCTGCAGCATGTAGGTTGCAGTATATGTGTTTTCTTGTTTTCTGCACCAAACCTTGATGAAAACCAGTGTTTTAACCTTTATAACAAGGGTAGTTTAGTCCTTAGACCTTGTAGGAGATTTCAGAATGATTCTCCTCATCATGTTATGTGATTTACGTTGTGTTATTTATTTGATTTTTATTCCGGTAGAGGATATACTCTAATTTCTTCTGGGATCTTTTTTTTTTATGGTTTGATTGTTAGCCTGGAAGTGCTATCAAACATGCTAAAGAAGGGACCGAAAATTCAGTCTTTTGGTCTGCACTTGGAGGGAAGCAAGCTTACACAAGCAAAAAGTCATCTCAGGAACTTGTCCGAGATGCACACTTGTTCTCTTTTTCATTTAAGAAAGGTTAGATCCTTTATTGTCTTCCCGTTGGTTTTCTCTCCATAGTAAAGAATTTACAAATAGTTGATGGCTTCTGGGGATCTTTAGTTTCTGATGTCAATTGATTTGATGATGCTTTGCCTGAATTGATGCCTTTTGTTGTGTCTGTATGTCTTTCTCATTTGCAGGGAAGTTTCAGGTTGAGGAAATTTACAATTTCACACAAGATGATCTGTTGACCGAGGATATGATGATCCTTGACACCCGTATTGAAATTTTTATTTGGATTGGTCAGTCGGTTGACTCTAAAGAGAAACAGACTGCATTTGAAATTGGACAGGTACTCTATCCTGTAGAGGACTAGAGCCAACTAGAGGTAGTGGTTAGTGTGCGCCAATAGGAAATTTCGTTCTAAAACTATGTTTGTACTGCAGAAATACGTTGAATTGGCAGCTTCCCTGGAGGGTCTGTCTTCCAATATCCCATTGTACAGAATCACTGAAGGGAATGAACCATGCTTCTTTACCACATATTTCTCGTGGGATCCTGCTAAAGCCAATGTATGTGTATTCAAAGTATTAGATTTTTTAAAGGGTTAAACTTGCATAGACCTTCTCTGATAGAGTTTAAGATGCTATCTAGAAGCCTAGATATATGAAAATTGATGTTTTGCGTGTGAAAAGATAAGAACTTACTATAAATCTTTCTCGTTAGTTGTATTCATTTGGTCTTTGTTAGCATGGCAAGAAGATGATCTTATCTAAGCTTGAACTGATGAAAGATGACCAATGAGGCAACCTAAAGAAGCGGAATGTGGTTTTGACTTGTAATTAATTCATAGTTTGAATGGAACTATGAAGTGTGGATGATGGTTAGATGGCCATGTACATCTTGAACGTGTACCAATCCTTACATGAAATGGTGTCACTCATCCATTTTATGCCATTAACATACTCTGTAACTGTTTTGCTGTATATTAAAATATATTTGATATATTGGTGGCATGATGCGCTTTTGTTTTTGGATCTGGGAGGTTACAATGACTTGTATAAAACACAGGCCACTTGTGTGTGTAGGCATTTCCCTGAATAACGATATTCTTGTGGTGCCATTCGAAGTACTATTTCGACTTGTCTCTATAAGTTGCGCGGTTCCCTAAGAGTTGAATTATGTTAAGAACTATAGAAAGTATAATTTCAACGCCATCATAACTATCGAAGTGTTTATTTGTCTATGCTCAGATTCTTTGTTTTCTTAGCTTCATTATTTCTTGTATCAATTATAGCAACTAATACATGATGTCTGTTTACTCAGTAGTAATTGTTTTTATAAAATGTGTCTCTCAGACTAGGAATAAGATGGCCCTACCCCAATTGTTGAATTGGCAAAAAATTGTTCGATCTTGGCAGATGTTTTTGAAGTTATAAAAGAAACTTCTGTGACATAATGGTTGTGTAAAGTTATCTTCTTAATTACCTACTTATTTTATCTCAATGGCTCCTCAATACTTTATTTGAGCCTCCACCAAATTTAGGACAATCCATATATTTATTTACATGTCTTCCGTTATGAGACTTATGTGATGGAACTATTTTTTGCGGCCTTTGACTCTGAAGTTTTTTTTTTTTTTTTTTATGTACATAGCTTCTTACTGTATTGAGATACCCTTTCTTCACAAAAATTGCATGTTATTCACATGGAAAGATCTTTGCGCATGCAGGTCCAAGGCAATTCGTTTCAAAAGAAGGTCATGTTACTATTTGGTGTAGGGCACTCTGCGGAGGTAATTCTTAAATTGATTCATCTTCATATTACATTGGACTTTATACTTAGTTGGAGAACTATTGAAGTGATTGTGTCATTTGATCTCGATAAAGATTATGATATTCCAGTGATATGGCATATTTAGGTAATATATGATTCTCTGAGTACATGCAAAACTTAATTCATGTTTGTGGGTTTGGTCTTCAGAAGACAACACTCGTAAAGAGATGTTTGCACCAATTTGACTCTTAAATTGAAAAGAAAAAAAAAAAAGTTGTCGAAGAAATGGTTATTGCTTCATTCTTTTCTCTCTTCCACCTCTGCGCGTGCCAGTCTTCTTTCTTTAAGGTTTGGATCGCAAATGTAGGGAATTTAGGGTTGGGTTTCAGAACCTTGTCCTTTTGGTGTCATTTTGACACAGGTACAGCCCCTTAATAGTCTAAGTAACACAGCCTCTCTGTTTTGTTCATTTTATGACGGGACTGATAATCATTGTTTCCAATTGTGTTTGAGACAGCGATATGTCCCACGTGGGTATCTACCTGTCCATGAGTTATGGTACACTTTGTGTTGTGCATCTCCCGGAGCAACATGATAAAACAGCTTAATTTTGTTTGGTGTCTTTGCAGAGCTCAAGTAGATCAAATGGGGGAGGAGCAACACAGAGAGCTGAAGCTTTGGCGGCCTTGTCATCAGCTTTCAATCCGTCGTCTGGAGAAAAGTCTGCTTCTCCAAATGTAAATATTTATTATGTGTACATATCATCTTGATGTGTCTTTCCTAGTCATACCGTGGAATGAGGAGGAATGTTTTGTTCTTATATTCTTGAGCATATTGTGTGGAAGCAATATGCAAAAAATAAGACCAAAACTAAACTCCTGTCAGTGAGGCAGGAGGGGGAGGGGAGGATCAGTTAAGAAGTCTAAACACGTCCTATTGACTTTTTGTTGTTGCCCTGCCAGATTAACCTCAATTTTTTTTGCAACTCATAGTTTGTTAACTGTGTTCTGCTGATCTCATGTGCCTTTACTTGTCACAGAAGTCGAATGGTTCAAACCAAGGTGGGAATACGCAACGAGCATCTGCTTTAGCTGCTTTGTCATCTGCCTTGAATCCGTCTTCGGAGAACAAGGCTACATCACCGACTGCTCCGAGACCAGTTAACACTGGACAGGGTTCACAGAGAGCTGCTGCATTGGCTGCTCTTTCCTCGGCTCTTACTGCTGAAAAGAAACCCCAGTCACCTGAAGCGTCTCCTGCTCGATCTGCTAGGAGTCCTTCCCCGCCTGCAGATGACAGTTCTGGTAGGACTGCTGACTCCTTTCCCTGCATCAAACTTTTGCTTTTTAAGATGCTCCAGTGAAAATGGTCGTTGCCTTTTGTTGTTATATGTTTGCCATTTTATATTAGGAATTAAAGCAATGTGAGATAGATGATTAGTTGATATGTAACGCTCATGGTCTTTTAACTGATTTGAACTATAGAAGTTTTTTAAACCCTCCCCTCCTTACTGTTTTGCTGCTTACCAGCATAATCAACCTTTGGCCAAGTATCTTGTTTGCACAAAATCTTAGTAACCTGGTTTAGACTGTGCAATCTACGCCCACTAACGTTATGAATTTTGGTCAGTAGTAACTGCTCTTAAGTTTTTTGAACTTACTGTTGGGCATGTAGATATTTTATACGCACTGTAGTTCTTTCTTTCTATCAGTGCTTTTACACATTCCTATTAGGGCATTAGGCAATTCATTCCAATTTATTAAGTTTGTTGTTAAAACTTCTCTTTTTAAAGTTTCCGTATGTGGGTATCACAGCAGTCTCTCGCATCCCACCTAAAATGTTGTGCCAAACCAATTGTAAAGAATCATGGAGGAAGTAAGAGTTAATAAGAGATGGAGAGTGTGGATTGATATGGGCCAGATTATTGGGTGGCCTCCAAAAATTCTAAATCGGTGCAGTTTTGCTGGTATAGTGTCTGTTTTTCAGTTAATTCGGATCCTTGTGTTGATGATTTATATGGTCTTTTTGCAGCTGCTAAAGAAACCGAAAGTTCTCCCTCAGAGGTGACGGAGAAATCTGAAGAGGTTCAGGAAACAGAAAGTGAACCTGTACCTGAAACCAACAATGAGGATTTAGTATCAAATGATGATGCGGAACAGGAAGAAATTGCCTCTGGTACTCTGAGCACATTTAGTTACGAGCAACTGAGGGCTAAATCTGAAAATCCCGTGACAGGGATTGATTTCAAACGCAGAGAGGTTAGTTGGTCCATTCATTAGTTCAGTAAGCTGTTGTGATTAACCCTACCTTTTTTTTATCCCTCGTACTCAATTTTGTTTAATTGTTGTAGGCCTACTTATCTGAGGAAGAATTTCAGTCGATATTTGGTGTTACAAAGGAAGGCTTTTACAAACTTCCGAGATGGAAGCAAGACATGCAAAAGAAGAAGTTTGATCTGTTTTAGGTTTGAGTTCACTTCTGTATGTTTTTGGCATGCTCCTTGATGCGTTTGATGTTTGTCTCGGTATCCTGGTCTGGTTTTGCTTTTTTTTTTTGGGGGGGGGGGGGGGGGGTGGTGATATATGGTAAATGCAGTCTTGGTTTGTTTTTTTTTCCAGCTTGACATATGAGTTAAGCTTGTTAATATTGGGGGTTCCTAAAGAGTGATTTTTGCATCTCATTATCAACTGCCATTTGTTTTAGAGGCTTTCTCCTGCTGAAGTGGGTTCATACCATTCTTTCGTTTACAGTAACTGTATGTACGCTAGATTTCACTTGAACAGCTGTGATCCTTTTGTCCATGAGTGTGTAAATGTGTGCGATTGTACTTAGAGAAAGGATTCTGGCGCTTGTAACAATACTACTCCTGAATTGTAGTGGATTTGAGTTTTCTTCATGTTTTTCACTGGACTTTTATTCGCATTGTATACTCGAGACAGACTTGACCTGTTTGTATCCATGTTGTGGCGTTGGTCGGTTTGATTCCTGGTGTAGACTCCTGGGGGTGGCCCATGCCCAGTGGCGCTGACACCCAAATCTATGATTTCAGAGATACATGCTTATAGAGACGAATTATATTGGCAAGCCTTTCATGAAATACCGATAGAGAACTGTGAGTCTGTGATAGGCGCCGGAGCTGAAATGCAAGTACAGAGCTGACCTGAACTTAACCTGGTGATGGTGAATCCTGATGATGGTTATATCTTTATGAAAGGCTCACTAGTCACTATCAATTATCAAAACCGAACATATTCCATAGTTCGTCCACTTTTGAAGAGATTCTCTTGCACACACACACTCTTTTTGGGCTTTTGGCTTATATAATCCACACTAGTTTGTTGGTAGAAAGAACTTTGGCATTTGGTTCTTTTACCAACCTGCATTTCAGTAGTGCTATGAGAATATCAGTATAGAATATATATATGGCTAGATAATGTGCGCCTTGGTTGGTACTTGGTTGTTGGTAGTGGTAGTACTATTCCGTTCATTTTAGTTTCAATTGATTTTAGGATGGAGTACTCGTTCTTGTCACATCTCTAATTTTAGGATTTCGGTAGGAAAGATGAAAAGTGCGAGCAAATAGATCCTACATTTCTCATATGTTTGGGATATATAGATTTGCAAGATAGGTTTACATGGAAGTTAACTCCAAAATTTCACTTGGTTCTTTTTTACCTTTTAACTTTGTTTCTCTTTTGACATTTAACTTTGATGAGTAAATGGTGTAAGAACTCCACCATTCACCTTGTGATGTTGAAGTCCTTTTTCGCTTTATTATAATATTGTGTGACAAGGAATGGCTTTGCCCAAATATTTGATTTGATGCGTACTAAATATTTGTGTGAGTGCGTGACAAAATTACGCGTCCCAATCATTAGTGTCGGTCACTCTTGCTTTTCATTACATTTGCAAAAATTGGATCTCCACAAACTTATGTAAAGATAACATTTATAGTGCCCTTCATTGTTTGTAAAGGCTGCATTTATAGTGTCCATCATCTTACAAAGGTGGGGATCCTAAGGACTAACTCAGGTACAGATCAACCATTCCTCACTCTTTAGTCCGTAAGGGTCGGAGAAATGTTTAATAAAACACACACCGACATTGTACAATGTCAATAAAACACGTTCTGTACGATTAGTAAAAAGGAATACGATATCATTTTATTATATTCTTACACAAGTATTAACGAGGTTTAATTGTAACGAGCCAATTCTGGAATAATGGAGGAGGGAGATCACATGGGGAGCTGCATGAATGAATGCAATTCCAGCAGTTTCATATTATACCATGCAGTTGTCTCACATTCTCTTCATGTCCGAACCAACGGACCTCTCTTCCTTCATCTAATTTTCTTTCATTATTCCCTTAACATTTGAGACATCGGAGAGAGAAGCAATTGGACATAAATCTCATGAGAAGCAACACCAAATCTTGAATAACATGGCCCCTTAATGTTTATGTACATACGTATCATTGCTTTCACGTTCCTAGCTAGATATCCGCCTTCCTTAATCACGCACTTGTTAGCTTTCATTCATGAATACTCAACTCTTTTTCACCACCTCTATCAATGTATGTTAATCTTAATAGCTTAATTTAATATAAATTGATTGATGTAATCATATCATAATTTGTCCCATATTGCTTAATCAACCTTCATGATCATCGCTTTATGTGTCTTCGATCGATCATTAATAGACTAACCCAATTAATAGTAGTTTAATCACAAAACGGAATAGAATGACACCTTATTACACCTAGCTATACCATATTTCTCCGATGTAAACCCTGCACTTAAATAAATGAATAAACAGGGAAACATTAGATTAACTTTTCTCATATAACACCTGGCCATAAGATGGTGATAAGTTCGGACTAATCAAGTACATACCAATCGGCCGGCTTCCGGCCAACTTCCATTTTCAGACCAATTAATTAGTGCTTAATGGGATACAAATATTTTATTTACTCTACATGGAATCTCATGACTATCGTGACTCTAATACCACGTGAAGGCTTTAACCAACTCAACTTCGAGTTAAAACGTTGTTGATATCACAGTTTCTATCCACTTTAAGATCGAGCATGCAATCACATTTCCATAAAAGTGGATTATGGGTAAACAAAAAAAAAAAAAAAACCCAAGTAAAATGAGATGGAGGCACATTAACGGTAATTAAATGAAATCTAACAATCTGCTTTGGAGGAAGCCACAACAGTAGATCATTTAGTTGTTGCCAGGCCACTTTAGATGGTCTGTTAGTTCCTTCTGAAATTTGACTCTTTTGAGGAACAATATGCGTACTTCAATTGAATCTCTTTAGTTTTCACTTTGATTCACATGTATGTATGTCATCCATCGGTGGTCCAAACTCGTGCTCCCCCAAGCTCCCACTTTTTGGATCCCATTTTCCTTTACATTTTTACGTAACACCTCGTTTATTTATGAGGTATGAAATTATTACGATAATTATTTGGAGATATTCGATTTAAGTGAGTGATGATTTTGAGTTTAAATTGGCAATAACATTGACATTATCTTTGCTCAAGTACTACTCTACAAGGTAACTAGGTATTTGTTGGTATTTTTGCCCTCTTTGTCGCAAGTTGCAACAGACTTCCTTCACTATTACTATTAGTAAAGCTTATGAAGCATTAATGTCAACTTTGCCAAAACAAAGCCATACCACAGAAATTGGGCAGCACATTGAGGAAACCTTGAAATTTGAAACTACTGTAATAACACTATATATTTCGTACTGTAGCAGTTAATTAAAAACAATGTCTACCAACAAACATACACTCGACTAGACACGTAATTCCATTTGTCCAATTTTGTTCAACATCATGTACATGTACTCATATAGCCATCTAGGGCATCTACTACTTCAATTCAAGTGTAAATACCCATCAATTTCCCTTTATTCTTTAAGGCTATTCGATCTTATATTTTGCACGTGCTGTCACAAAAGTGTAGAAATCGTTCCTCCAAGTCGACCTAAAAATACATAATTGATCAATGTATGTACAAATTTGTGTGATACTAAAACCTATTAAGATTCGTGAAATCGCAAGGTTCATTAAACATGATGCATGTGGAGTAACGAGTAAGATACAAAACAATAGCTAAATAATGCGTTAATTATTATTAGCATATATAATTTCCCCCTCCCTCCGACACTAGTAGCTTAGTAAATGTATAATAATCCAATATTTCCAAAATTGTGTACAATTTATGAACAGAATTTGCACCGTAACAATAATACTTCCTATGTTGTTTTGTTTGCAAATTTTGCATATCTTATGACTAATAAATTTGGGTGCCTAGCTATCTGGCCAAACAATCAGTATAAACAGAAGTAAATAATTTATGAGACGAACAAATATCTTTCATAACAACATTATCAAAACTACCACCACTCTCCCCACGTTTTACCACACTGAAATAGTCCGATAACCCCAGAAAGCTGGACCCCGAGTCAGCCGAGTTGAACCCACCGAGTGACCCCGACTCAGGTATTGACTCGTTCGGCGCCATCAAATTTATGCTCTTAAGTAAGTGCCCACTTCGAACGAGTTGATTCACGAGTCCTGACTCAGTCACCGAGTTCTTATTCTTCCCCTTGTGCTCAATGCTGACTCGGACGATTTCCGTCAACGCCGCGTTGGCGAACCGCCTCACCCCACGGCTCCCGCCGACTACGACCCCCGGGTGGAGCTGATGACTCCTCTGCTCCTGGCTGTTGTGGGCCTTCCCCGAGCCCCTCTTCCCGTGCCGAGTCGGCTCAGTGACTTGTACCGAGTTGGACCAAAGGAAAACCGACTCGGAGCTCCGGTTCCTGACCCGGGAAAACGGGTCGGATAAAATCAACGAGTTTTTGACATCAATCAACATCATGTGCTTGAAATTACGGCGCACCCGTCCGAGTAACATGGGATAACACGCCCACCGACGGAGGCTCATTGGCACGTGATCCAAAAAACCAGACAGCGAGTCCTCCGGGTCAAGCTCGGACGCGTCAAACCCCAACACTGACCCGTAACTCGGCCGAGTCGACTCACCCACCGACGTCGTCGAGTTAACCCGTTTCCCCCACAATGGCTCCTTCCCCCCTTCCCCGACAGCCCTGAGGTACCGAGTCAACCCGGTCCCCAACTCGCCCCTCCCGAGTTGCGCGCCTAACTGCACAATCCTGAGTAGCGAGTCACACTCGGACTTAACCAAAGGCCCAAACTCCGACGCCGACGCCGGCGACGGAAAGACAAACACCAAATCACTCTTACTTAAAAGACCCGAATGCAAAAGGAGCCGAATAAAGCTCCGAATTTCCTTGCCGGAAACTTGTTCAGGAAGATGACCCACAATCAAATCAGTCATGGCCTTACTCCCTCTCAAGTAAAGCTCCCCCATCCCTTGCAACGCCGGGAAATGCAAATGAGTCTCAATGACGCCGCCCCTGCTGCTGTAAAATGAGAAACCTTTATTGAGGGTATTTCTGGGAATTTGTCTTTCATGTAGAAACCGTCGAGACAAACTGCCACTCGGGTGGTGGTGGTGGTGGAGGAGAGCAGAGGAGGTGGGTTCGAAGGTGGATAAAGTGAAGAAAAGAAGAGTAGTAAATAGTAAAAGACCACAAATTGAGAGAGTAGATTGTGTTTTGGAGAGGAGTAAGTTTGAAGATGTAAATGAAGAAGATGTGTTTATTTTTTTAATACAAGGAGAATGAATTTGATTATTATTATTATTATGGAAGAAGATGAACAACAAACCCATGCCCCAACCTTCATTGTTGTTGTTGTTGTTGTTGTTGTTGGATTTTGGGGTTGACGATGAGACCACCATTACAAGTTGATTTCTCTTTCTCAAAAAATAAAGTCACAATCTTTGTAATTTTTGTTAATTAGAAATGAAATGAGAGAACCAACAACAACAAAAAAAACACAATCTTTAGACTTTAAAATTGCAAGTGATGAAGTTTGGCCTGTTTTCTCTCCTGTGTGTTTGTATCGTGTTGTGGAAGGATGAGGAGAGAGAGAATGGAATGGGGAAGGAAGGGAAGGGAGGAAGGGGGTGAGGAAGTCGATGTTGGTAGAGTATTAATGTGATTTGGGTGGTTCGTAAAGGAGAGATATCAATCAAACTTCATTCATACTCACTCCCTATTTATATCATTCATTCATAAGTAATTCATATCATATCATTCCATTTTTGTGTCAGACATTTGTAGAATTACAATACTCTGTGTGTTTAATTTTGTTTAAAATACTACTGTAGCCAATTAGTGAAGTTAATGTCAAGTTATGCGCAATTAACTCAATCTACAGTTGACTCTCCTAAGTAACTTCCTAATTAACTTCCTTGGAGTTGGAGTAGTGCTTTCACTTTGACACACTTTTTTTATTTGGTTTCCAGTTTTTGACTTTTTTTTTCAAGAGAATTCTCAGTCAATTCTCCATAGCGTGCATTATATTCATCTCTTAAAATGTTAGGCTAGGGGTCATGCTCTTTTATATTGGAATTCGTTGATTACTAAAATTGAACCGAATCAATGTATGGTAAAATTAGAAGACCTTGAAAATTAAGCTTATTAAAGTGAGTGTTTCTTTTTGTATTGAATTAGAAATCATCTTACTAGATACGCTCATCATACTATTAGTCTAAGTATATAACCATTATGGCATTATGTCGGCTAAGGGCCTCAACACAAATACTCAGGAGTCAAGAATTAAAAGTATCGACCAAATTTGGTACACATAATTTATTAATTTGTACGATTTATTTGGTAATCATCTAATACATACTCCACTAGTACTAGAGAATAAATGCAATAATATTGGCTTTTATAGTCACTTGTAAAATAATACATATCTCCCTTAACATTATACTCCAACCATTTGGTATCTTCAACATCAAAATAAACCATATGTGGAGTAGTATATCTCTTTTGTCTTAATATCACTCCTTAATTATTGATTGAAATACATTATTATTGATTATTTAACACATGATGTATAATCTTCCTTGGCCCATGCAGCATGCACATAATTGGTCCCGTTTTTCATTTACTGAATTACCCCTCCCTATATAGTATGTAGCTAACTCCCCCTATTCCCTAATAAGATTGTCAAACTAACATGTCTTATTCTCCCTTTTTCTACTGCGCTCATATATGCTCTTCTTTTAGAATCTTCCTAAGTTTTTGTTTCTTCTTGTTTCACTGTTTTTTGCTTGCTTCATTAGTTTTTTTTTTTTTTTTTTTTTTTTTTTTTTTTTTTTTTTGTAGTTCTTGTATGTTAAGCAACCTCAATCAAACTCCAACCACAACTTTCTCCAAAATAATTAACTGCTTTTATTTAAAGGAGATAACTTTAATTTGTACTATAAATTAAGGGTTTGGCTTGCATAAACTGAAAAGTGGATACGAGAAACTTTAATTAGTTGAGCTTCAATCGATATATATATGGCCGTATGAGAAAGTACCATAGTACACATACACGGTGTATGCACAGTTGCATTTTGCATAGCTACTAGCTAGCTAGATAATGAATTAATGATGCGTTCGAAAACCTATAGCATTATTCTCAGAGGTTATAAAAACTCCAAATCAATAATAAAGTTGAAGTTTGAATGGAAAACCCGTTTTTTTAGTGCTTCAGCTCTTTCTTTCGCATGGACTTGATGTGAATCATGCTACTATGAAAACACAAGAAATGTTTGATTATATACACGGATACACCGCATCATCAATGCATATTGACTTATTGAGAGCACGACACATTTGTAGCCAGATTTCTGGTGGTGTACTATAAAGTGGCATGACACAGCCCCGACTAGAGTTTTGTGAAAGAAAAAAAAGTCTATATTCCAACAAATACGTTATGATACACACTGCAACATGTAGCATTACTCCGAAACTCGGATGAGCTAATAATCGGACATAAACAAGCAAGGAAAGACAAAAGGGCCGGGCAGAAGAAAGAGTGTTGTACAAGAATCAAAGTCGGGCTGTTTTCAAGGCCCATTTCGTTAACCGTTACTCTTAATCTTAACCAACCCAACGAACATGAAAAAACTCCGGCACTAAATTAGCAGTCACCAAAAAAAAAAAAAAAACCTCCTATTTCCAACGACGGCGATGAAGCAAACTCCGGCAGCTGAAATGGACGACGCAGATGCCACCACCTTCAATCCAACGGCTGATATCTGTTCCCAGCTTATGCAACGTTACTCATCCTCCTCCGCACCACAACACCGCCACCTCATCGCCACCGCCGCCGCAATGAAGTCACTTCTCCAAGAAGACTCCCTCGAACTCTCTCCTCTCTCTTACTTCGCCGCCGCTATGTCCTCCCTCTCCGACACCTCTCAAAACGACGCCGCATCCTCCGCCGCACTGGCCACCCTCCTCTCCATCGCCCTCCCTCTGGTCCCACAGGGCTCCATCTCCCCCGATAAAGCCGCCGACGCCGCGAATGTCCTGGTTAGGGTTTTGGGGAGTGGCGGCGATGCAGTGGGGTCCACTTCCAGCGCAAAGTGTGTGGTCAAGTGTTTGGGGGTTTTGCTAGGGTTTTGCGACTTGTCTGATTGGAACTCTCTCGAATTGCCCTTTGAGACGCTTCTTAATTGGTCTATTGATAAGCGTCCTAAGGTATAATTCCCGCTTTTCGTCGTTTTTTAATTGTTAGTTTTGTTTAATTTGGGTGATTATTGCCATTCTTAGTAGAGCTCCAACTGTGAACTAGAATAGGAGGTTGGCGAGATTAGTGTTCATGATTAGTTTCGTGTTGCGGCCGAATTCGTGCAGTTTATTGTGTAGAGTAACATTATGAAATGGTTATTTGTAAGTTGTCAGCTAGAGCTAGTTGCATTCGGACTTTGAATTGTTTTTGGGTGGTTTTTTCGTGTGGGACGGCCTAGGCGGTAATTAAACTAGGTGATGTTGAAGTAGGAGAAAGCTGATTTTGTTGTAGGTGTGAACCCTTACAATGTTGTGATGTACTCCTATCTTTAATTTGCGTCTTTGTTTTGGCATTGTTGAAGGTTCGAAGATGTGCTTTAGTTTACCTAGAGAATGCCCTCAAGTGTTTCCAGTCTGAAGTTGTGATAGAGAAGGCAAGTGAGTTGATTTTGTCATCACTTGAAAATTGTATATCGGTTGCAATGAAATTGGGTGTACTGAAAAAGGTAGATGGATTGGGAAGTGATGGACATCACGAAGCCGAGTGCTCAGATATTGTACATGTGTTGGGTGTTGTGAAGGTTTCTTTGCCATACCTCTCTAATCAAGTTAGTGTAAAATTGGTGTTGAAACTGGTGGAGCTTCTTGATGCACGACTTTCTGCCTTTACAAGGCTTATTCTTGGTGCTATTGAAGCGTTCTTGGATAAAGCTGATATTGAAGTTATACTTCTAGTTGCTGAGGACATTGTAGACGCTCTTTCGTTGTATGTAACTTCAAAAGAAAACTCGTCAGATAGCCTTGTATTGGCCGCTAATTCGCTCAAGGTTGCTCTTGATAAGCTTCATTCTGGAGATGTCGTGAAATGGCACAAGTGTTTTTCTCCTGGTGTAAATTCTATTGCAGGTGGGTTGGCCCTTGGCATATTTTTCCTAATAGATTATGTTTTTCTTCTTCTTTTTCTCTTAATGATGATTCAACTAGCGAGCAAAGGCTTGTTACTGTTTTGGAAGTTTTTTTTTTTTTTTTTTTAGTTCCCTTCTTATACAGTAAACATCATTATGGTCCTAAATGTTTTCTCTGGTGATAGTATTGGTGGTATGATTCTTTTAAATATATAGTCCATAATCCTGTTTTTTTGCTCTTCTACTTTAACTGCCAGGTCTTCTGACTTGTGAGGATGATATTGCTTCCGAGTCAGCAAATATTCTGAAGAACTTGATCGATCACCAATTTGTGGATTTTGAATCACATCTGGCTATTCAAGTGGTGGAAGACCCAAAGTCAAATGCCATTGCGTCAATATGCTCAGTCTTTATGCGTTTGCTGGAATCATGTGCTAACATTCCCAATGAGCACACCCTGGCTGTTTTATCTGTTCTAATCCTAAAACTTGGTACGACAGTTAACTTTTTCATGTGCAATATGATAGGATGGATTCTTTTTCAATTGCTTTGATGTTTTATGGAAATTGTCAAGTCTCCGTTGGCAGGCCTTGTTGTACAGTCTTTAATCACAATGAGCCGGAAAGGCATAGGAGCATGACGCAATCAATTGTCTTTCTACTTGGAGTAACCTTTCTGTCTTGCATTTTGTGAAAAACGTAATCGTGTTTCCCCTGAGGGTCATAAAGAATGATTCTATACTGTCACTTTGCAGTTGAAATAGTCTTTCAGAACTTACATTTTCCACATATATATGACTTGTCAGGGTCAAATACTCAATATGTAAATCATACTTCCCCAAATGTTTACAGAGAGTCTCTCCCAAAGTTCCTCTGATAGTTAAAATAATTTGATCTCGTTAGTATGTTTTGCAGGGTCTGTATATGCTTTTCTTCTCAGTCTATATATTTAGTATTCTCTCAATGTGAATCAATCTCGTTGAATTTGTAAAATTACTGCTTGTTGCTAGCACTGCAGCGTTAGGAATGATCTATTGAAGTACTGTACTTCATGTGATCTTGTATTTGTATGGTTTTGCCATATGTATTTCTCTTTGTTTTTGTCTCTGGTTGGGTATGACGTTCTTGATCATTGTATTATAGGCCGCAACTCATCTTTATATACGAAGGACATTGTCTTGAAGTTGGCAGAATTCATAACTGCCGATGGCGATGAAATTGATACAAGCCACGTAAGTGTATCTGGCCTCTCTTTTTTCTCTCATTCTTGCAGATTCAATAGCTTTCTAATAGTTTATCCACATTTCTGGTGGGATGGGCCTTTAAGAAGGACTAGGGTACATTTATTCGCTGTGTGCTTGTAGCCTGTAGACTGTAGCTATCCTGGTGGTGCTTATATGATTCAGAGAACCTTTGACGTTACTATTTGTTGTCAACCTATGTAGTGAAGTCACTTTGGATGTAGTTAGAGATACATTTCCAGGAGGTCGAAATTCTCCCTATTTTGTGATGCAAACTCAATGCTGGCAGCAATGCATAAATGCTTCAAGCAGGCATTGTTGGACTCTCTAATCGCTTCCATTTTTGTTTCAATAATACTCTTTTATCTGATATCTGTCACATCTTTTCTCCTTTTCCCTTTTGTTGGAAGGCTGTATTTAAGTTTCTTGCGACATATATCTTGTATGAAATTTTCCCTCTCCAATGTCACAATGTTGCTCTTTCTTCCTGCTTATTACAACATTTGTCCTCATTTCACAGCTGCAAAAATGTTTTGGCTGTGCTGTTGCTGCATGGGGAGTAGAAGATATTCTTAGTCTTCTGCCCATTTCATTCAATGAGGAAAATTTAGCCTGTTCGAACGTGTGGTTGTTGCCTATTCTGAAGAAGTATACTTTTGGAGCATCACTCAGATATTTTATGGAGCACATAGTGCCCATTGCCAAGTCTCTTCGAAAGGCTGCTCGCAAAGGTACTTTTCCTGAGCGAGTCTCACAAATTTAAAGCTTTACGTAGACATAAAAGGTTGCATAACTTATAAAAAATATAGCTAGCTAATTAACCTAACTGTATTTTTTCCTTTTAAGTAATATTGTTTGTTTTAGTTATTCTTGTGATATGGTGTTTAGCTAGATGCCACATTTTTGTGTGGTAATTTATATGATGAATCAGTTCCAATGTTCCAACTTGAAATTGGTGCCTTTTCCAGTTAAAAAGTCAGTAACAGGACAGGATCTGCAGGCTCATGCCCATGGCTTATGGGGTCTGTTACCAGCATTCTGTCGCCATCCGACTGATATTAGCAAGAGCTTTCATTCTCTTGCTAAATTATTGCTTGTTCGGCTGAAGAAAGATGCTTCAACACATGACGATATTGCCGAAGCTTTGCAGGTTTTAATATCTCATGTGATTCTTCTGTTTTTAAAGTTACACTTAAGTTAGTGCCTTGCTGGTGAACTCTTGGTGATTATTTTTCCCATGTACTGCTTAGGAACTTGTGAGAAGAAGCAAGTGTCAGCCTAAATGTGATGCTGCCATTGTTGAGGCTCCAGAGTGTACATCTGATATTGTGTTAGAAAATGATTTGTTGGAAAAGAGAAACTTAATTCCTTACTCTGAGAAGGATGCGAAGAGAAATATTAAGGCATTATCTTCACACTCGAGCGAATTGCTTCAGACCCTCATGGCTGTTTTCCTTGATTCACCACCTGAAAATCGTTCATCTTTAAAGGTATGTCTTATACCAGCTCTTACTTTTAAAAAACTCATATACCAGCTCTTTTTCTCTAAGTGTCAGGTCTCTGACTTATGTTCTTAAGCATATATACATGTTCTACAAAGTGGTAGAATTTTCTCTAATGCTTCTTCAGAAACGATGACTGGAATTGAGTTGATTTGGCTGCTAGTGAGAAATAGGGAGAATATAATGTTAGTCAGATGCTGGTTAGGGCATCAACATGTTATAAACACAACTGGTATTACTGCATGGCTGGGACTCTGTTCCATAAAAAGTGAGTAACTATCAAAGTTTCATTTGTTCTCAATTGGTAAAAAAAGATATTGTTGGGTGACAAGTGTCACCAAGTAGGAAATTTGGAATGGATCAAGAATTAGAAACGATGCTGGCAAATGAAATTACTCATGTGGTGTTATCTGGTATTTGCTTTGTACCCGGAATACTCGACTAAGTACTGCCTCCCAACTTTACAATACACTCAGACATGATAAATTCCTTATGAAATGAGACTTTTCCTCTTAAAGTATGCCGCATTCCTTGTACTTCCACGGGCTCACCACATTGGAGACCTGTGTGATGCTGTATGAAAGTCAGAAGGTTACCGATTGCTCTACAGTACAGACGACAAGAGGTACATAATGGGATGTCTGAAGCTTTATGGATAAGGACTGACTAGAATCACTAGATTATGTTCCAATAGTTTTTTTTGGTGCGTTTCTTTAGGCTATAAAACCCAGGCCACACGAGGACAAGAGCGAACCTTGCTCAATGATTCCTATTGTAGCTTATTTGAAATTAATAGATCTTGCTTTTGTTTAAGATATCACTTCTTCGATATTCAGGAGGTTCACCTGATATACATTAAACCGTTGCTGGCAAATTTCCGACTTCTGACAACAATGATTGCAGTCCTGAACTCCTGATGTGAGTGTTGTGTTTTTTTTTTTTTGGCAACTTATTTACTTGTGTTATTCTTTTTATCCTATCCAGAGAGCTATCAGCTGCTTGGCATCCATCTCTAAGTCTTCCAGTATCAAAATGATTTTCATTTCATCCCTTGAGAGGTTCCCGCTGGTGAAGGCAGCTATCGAATCTGGAGATTTATCTGATGCTTCACAGACTGATATTCCAAGTTCTGTCAGTGATGAGTCTCAGTGGTTAGTGATCTCTGCTGCTGCCTTTCCATAATCGTATTGAAATTTTCAGAGTTCTGTAAATGTTTGTTAGTTTAGACTGGTGATGGGTATTGAGTTTTGAGTTTATATGTATGTTATGTGTCAGTCACATGCTTGCTATCTTATAGTTTGTTTTTTCTGTATTCAGGTCCGTGTCACTCGATTTAGCTTCATCCTTTGTGGAGGGAGCTGATGAGGATCTTCTTGGTCTGATTTTTAGATTGACAAAACATGCACTTCAGGTTTGTTCATTTCTCTTCTATTCAAAATCTGACCTTGCTTAGGCTGACAATTTGACACATGTATGCTTCATGACTTAGGGGGAAGATGAACTAGGTGTCAGGAAAGCATATCACACTTTGAGCTGCATTTTAGAGGTTGGTACTGTATTTATAATTTTCAGAATACTTAATTTATATCCCTTCTGGCCACTGTAATCCATAGCCTAAGCTATCAACCGGCATCCTTTCTTTTCACTGATTTTTAAGTTCCAGTAAGGGCCACAAGTTTGAGTGCTTTTATCTTTTTTTTGCTGCAGGAACACCCAGTGTTTAGTTCTTCAAACATGGATGAGCTAATTGATCTTCTAAGGAAGTCTCCTGCTGATATTGTTTCTTTCAGTAATCGCCTGAGTTGTCTTCGCATATTATTAGTCAGCTTATTGAAGGTATATATTTATTGCATGATGTGTACTTAGTGTCTAATTGTAACTAATGCTCCATTAGTGTAATCAGGACGTAACAGGAGTTGGGTGAGATCAAAAGAAAAAGAGTTTAAGGTGGAAGGATTTTTATTTTTTTACTTCCGAAGTTGATTGCAAGGATCTTTGATTAGATTCCCTGCTCAATATCTTGGCCAAAATGATATCAAAATACAAATAAGAATAATTTCCTTGAAAGGGTCATGTTTATTTTGGGCCATTGCTCTGTTTCCCTTCAATTTATCCAGATAATAAAGAAGCTTGTGAGGAACATGGTTAAAAGTTTCTCTTATTGAGTTCTTTTTACCACTATTGATCTTGGTTTGATATAGCCCTAGCACCCCATCGGTCTGTACCTGCACACAAACAAATATAAGTACTTGTCTTATTATTATTGTAACTTGTAGGCATCTGTCCTTTGGTTGTCTGGAAGACTGAGTGTTGGATTGTTTATTAACAGCTTGTTTGGGTACCAATTTTGTATGGAACGAGAGAGGGGAGGGAAGGGAAAAGAAAGCTTGCATCCCCCACCATCTTTTCCAACTGTTGAGTGGTTTGTCTTACCAAAGAGGGATGAAATATAGATTTCTGCTACTCCTTCCCTTTCCGCTGCCCAACCCTTTATCCAAACAAGAGAAATGATTGATGTCTTTTTCCTCTTGTTGCATACGTTTCTTCTGATGAATGTTTCTCTTCTTTTTTGAAATGATGCAGAGCAGTTCAGATGTCGAGAACACGAAGCCTTTTCTTATTCTGAATTACATTATACTTGCACTTAAGAGCGTAAGTGCCTCTGATTTCGTAATCAATGTGCATTTGCTTCTTTCTAAATTCCTTATTTTTTTCATGCTGAAAAATAACGTACCTACATTTTTTTGCACTCCAGTCCAAGGAAGATGCCAGGAAAATAGCTTATGATGAGCTTCTCAAAATTAGTTCCTGCTTGGAAGGGTCTTCTTCTGCTGATTCTTGTGGATCATACCACAAATTGATTAGTATGGTAGGCTATCTTTCTGCAACTTTTGCTATTCATCTGCAAGTTCACTATTGATCAGCTTAATATATAACATGCAAGTCAATAGCCACCCGGGACGTGCTTTCCTATTTTTTGTTGTAATGGCTTCAATATAATGACATCAGTTTTCAAGCATGTTGGTTATTACACTCTTCTTAGTCTGAAATTCTCTACACTGACTAATGTGACCATAAAATTACAGATTCTAGGTTATCTCTCTGGGCCATCACCTCATATAACCAGTGCGGCTGTCTCTGCATTGTCAGTGCTTGTATTCAAGGAACCAGAGCTATGCATAAAAGTTCCGGACATAGTTCCTTCCGTCACATCTTTGCTCCAGGCTAAAGCTATAGAAGTTGTAAAGGTGAGACATTGTGGCTTAAATTTTGTCACATTTGGTAAATATTGTGGCAAGTTATTAGGTGATCCCGTTGGCTCATTTGTTTATTTTGTCCACTGTACCTAAAGGGTGTTTTGGGCTTTACCAAAGTATTGGTTTCATGCTTGGAAGGAAAAGACTTGCACAATTTTACTTCCATCATTATGGATGGACTTCTTCCGTGGTCATCTGTCTCGAAACATCATTTCAGATCAAAGGCATGTCCACTTTTCCCTATTGACATAACCAACGACTCTTTTTGCTTGCTGGCAAGAAAAAAATGACTCATAAACTGTGATTTTAACAGGTTACTGTGATAATTGAAATCATGATTAGAAAATGTGGTTTCCCTGCCGTGAAGCTGGTGACTCCTGAAAGATATCAGCCATTCATAAAAAAAGTTTCCATGGTATGGACTTCTTGCAACTTGTAACTTGCAACTTGTTTTTGCATGTGTCAATGTGTTGACAGTTTTTTTTTTTTCCCTTCATCTGTTGTTGAATGAATGTAGAATCGTCAAGGCAAGAACAGCTCCAGGGAAGCTGACTCGGGGGATACAAAACAAGAAAATACTGATGTTTCGACATTTGGGTTTGGTTTCTCAACTTTCTTGTCTTGTGTCATGAGGCTTTCGCCTGTGTCATATATGTCAATTTTGCTTCTTTTCTACATTCCAGGTCAAACAAGAGGAGGCGAAACGAGACAAATGACGGTGAAACTGGTTCAAAATTTCACAGCCAGAAGAGGCAGAGGCAAAATCAAGGCTCTCGCCCCCCAGGTAGGGCCGAAAAATCCGATTTCAGATCGAGTAGAAACACCAACCAGTCCAGTAATAGAAAGGCTGGATTTGGTCCTAAGTTGGATAATCCAAAGACAAATAGAGGTAAAGCAATTACCAGGCCCGGACAGGGGCCAAAAACTAAGCAAAGGCGAAACCAATGATCATACGGACCAGCAGTCACAGCTGCTTAAAATTTTGGAATATAGAGTAGGTTGCGTACTTTATAGAAACCCCCTCCATCCTTCCCCCTATCTCGCTATAGGCGGAGCCTTGGACATTGGGGTAATATAGTTGTTGTAGTAAGCAGAACTCCAAGTATTAATGAGAGATTGAGCTTTGGTGAGAAGGTACCAGTGCAGTTGGTAGGTCCAAATTTCCTCCTTTACTTGTGCTGATTTAATTTCCGTTGTGTGATTATGACAATGTTCTCTAGCAATTGAGATTGATCCTTTATTTAGAATAAACTCCACTGTTGGAAGTGTACAGAAGCAGATAACTTTGACAACATACGAAGTGATAGAAATTAAGCGAATATTGACAACTCTAGGAATTCTGAAACTTAAAACCTCTACTCAGGCTGGCCAACCTCGGCTAGTGAGAGATTAGGATGTAGAAAGCAGGTAACCAGATCAGCCAAGCCGGAGTAAGAAGTCTTGATAGCAAACTTGTGCCGAGTCAAAACCTTGGCATTGAAACCTTGTGTTCCTTGATCAAGGTCCCTTAAGAGGGTGACAGTAATGAGTTGGGTATTTGGATCAGGAGAGAGTTCACCCCACAAGTCGTAACCTTTGGGGTGAGGAGCAGCTGCAGCGGCAGAGACGATGTAATATAAATAGCCCATAAAACACAACTTTGCGATCATGTTGGAGGACGGTGCACCCGTGCCAGGTGGTGTATCTGTTGGTTGGGGGGTTGTCGAGGACCCGCCATTGGTCAGTGTTGGGGTCATAGCATTCGAATACATTAATTTCGGAAAGCATGGTCCTTGTACTCCAATCAGATCTGGAGGACCAGGAGACGCTACCTAGGTTTGCTAGAGCGTAAAGCTTACGATTGGCCGTGAATACGACGGGACAAGGTTTGCCAGAGTTTAGTTGGGAATCGAATTTGTTGAGGTGTTTTGTATTCAAATCGAAGACATAAACGTCTTTCGGAAACTTGTTTTGGACAACCCCGCCAAGGATATACAACTTTGAATCCAAACACGCACATCTCATGTCCCTTGGGTTTTCCCCGTCGTTACGGAATTTCAGTATCGGGGTTATCTCCCGTCTTTCCTCAGCGTCGGTATCTACGCTAACCCGTTGCCACAACGGGGTTCGCAATATTGCTTCCTCAGCCTCAGTCCCAATGCTTATCCGTTCCAATATCCGGGTTGGCGACTGTTTTTCGATGACATGACCCTCAGCCTCAGGTGTTAGGTCGATTCGACAAAGAGTGTGAGTCCAGTCTGACTCTGATTCCTTGGTGTGGTCGTAGAACAGATACATTGATTGCTTTCCCACTAGTGACAAAGTCGACTCCATAAGAAAATTGAGTTGTTGTGTTCGTATTGATCTCGGGGTAACCTCTACTGTATTTATAAGATTGTGTTACATAACTTGTATTGTAACTTGTAAGAGATAACTAGTATTTCCTAATCATTCTACAATGTCTTACCATAACTCTAATATTCTATAACAATAATCTCCCCTTAATTAATACGGAGTACATGATAGGCGATTTGCTATATTATATTTTCCTAGGTATTTCAATGTCTTTTTGGGGCAAAACTGTGAATAGCCTTTGGTCTTCTCCACAATTCAATAGCACTCTTGCTCATGAATATACTCGAATAGATCAAATGTACACATGAATAAATTAACACTAAAAGGTGTTTAGGCATGCATAATCGCATCATACTCGATCGACCATAGCTATAGGAAAATTATTCTACTGTATGTATGGTTGTATGAATCTTGTAACTCGACAAAAGTAAACATGTGAAATATCTAGAACCATTGACTCTGTCGTAATAACAAATCTATAACAATGTCAGATAAGTTACAAAATTTAGTGAATTTTTTTTTTCTGTGAAAAATTTAGTCAAATAAGTTACAAAATTAACATTATATTGTTTGTTTTCTATAGTATAGTAGTCAACTAGTCATCTAGAAAATTGAAAACCATGTTTTCTTGTTTTCAAGGACCCCAAGACGGGGCTTTAGTTTTAAAAAAAAAAAAAAAAAACAGAAAACTGAAAAAAAAAAAAAAAAACGATACCAAACAACCCTTTAGTTTTGTTGGTCTAAAATTTTGATAAATCCTATGACATAACTCTATATCGCCTCCCACAAAATTTTAAGTCGTTTTTGTTCACCACGACCACGACTAGGAAATCATTTTGGACAACAATTCCCTATCCACTTTCGACAGAAAATGTTTGAAACGTCAATGAAAATTCTTGAAACGTAAAGCAGAATTCAGAGCCCAAAGTGAAGCAGAGGAAAAGAGGGTTTATCTCAAAAACTCTGCTGTGTCTTTCAGATGACAGTGTTAACCCACCAAATTCAACCTCCTTCTCACATAAATCCTCATTTTCAGCACAAACCCACAAAATTCCTCACATTCCCAGCATCACCCACCTTCAAATCCCCCCTAAAGATCAAAACTTTACCCCCAAAAACTGCTTTAAAGTGCCAAAAATCCACAAAAACTCCAGAAAAATGGGTGAGGAAGAAGCAAGGATACGTGGACTACGACAAGGGAGAGCATCACGTGAGCGAGCACGTGAGTGGGATGAGGAAGGAGGACATTCCGAGGAGGCACAAGCTTAAGGTTGAAGCTGACAAATTTCAGAAGGATTGGTCAATTACTCAGGTTGTTCACAAAATCATGGCCCTTCATCATAGTGATGACATTGATTATGTTCTCAATCATTGGGTTGGAAGATTCTCTAAGAAGAATTATGCTCTTCTTATCAAGGTCTTTCTTCTTTTTTCTCCCTCTCTCTCTCTCTTATTATTTTTCTATGCAAGTTTCTATTTATCTGATTGTGTTGTCTTGCTGTTAATTTGTGAATTGGGGAAATAATTTGGCATGTGGCTTTTAGCTTACAACTTAAATTAGTTGGAGGGGAATGAATGTTGATTGGTGATGTTTATTTCCGAGTATACTTGAAAGAAAGGGGGAAACTTTGATTCGAGGTCGATTTTAAAAAGTATAAAAACTCAGTCTTTTGAGAAATATTGGGCCGTCTTACTGGAGACCTGTTGTGAGATGAATTGTGGTGGAAATGAGGGTGACTTGATGTTGAAATGTATTGACTTATTGGCTGTTGTGCCTCCTGAATGTTGTCAGGCTGCAACAATGGGACAATGACTGTGTTGTTCTTGTTGTCGTTGTTCGTGAATTGAGGGGTTAGTTGTAGGAGTACTTGTTTGTGATGTCAGATTGGAACGAATTTGGCTCCTTTGTAAGGAGTTTAGGGAAATTTGATAGAGTGAGAACTTATACTATAACTTACTCCGTATAATGCAGGCTTCTTGGAAAAAGTTATCCTGTTAGTAATGTTGTGATACGGCTTGTAACTGAATGGCATAGTGCAATTTTGTTTTCAATGGCCTAGGGTGAAGTGCGGTTATCTGTTTGTGTGTGTAGATTGAGTTTATTCGGCCAACGCCTTGAGCCTCCTAATGTACTTGATGACATTATATGTTGAAGCATAGATGTTAATGTGTAGACTACTGTGGATAAAGCACCTAAGAGGCTAAGAGCATGGACTATTGGACTTAAAATTTGAATTCTGATTGTAGGAGCTGACTCAGTTGGGTTCTATTGAGCATTCAATTCATGTCTTCCGTTGGATGAAAAATCAGAAGAATTATAGTGCACAGAATGACATCTACAATATGCTGATCCGACTGAACGCCAGGCATAATCGCATAGATCAGGCACGTGGCTTGTTTTTTGAGATGCAAGAATGGAAGTAAGTAGACTTTGATATATTTTGTAAGAGGATAGTGCTTGTTGTTCTGATTTCAGTCAAGCCAGATGAATGGTGTACTGTGTGGTTCACGATTCTAATGCCTGTCTTGGGAAAACTAACCTAGATGTTAAGATTATTTCTTCAGATGCAAACCAGACGCGGAGACTTACAATGCTCTCATCAATGCACATGGACGAGCTGGTCAATGGCGTTGGGCGATGAATATCATGGAAGATATGCTCCGTGCTGCTGTGTGTATCTCTATTTTCTCGCCTCTAATTATTTTTATGAAGTTTTATGTGAAATTCTTTTTGTGCTTCATTCTTAGATGTCCCACTGTACTTTCGTTAAACCTAATCACGCGTCCATATGTTGGGTCAGACCAGGCCTGTGTTGTCACCCTAAACCGGCTCAATCAGGCTTACTTCGACCTTCTTTCTTTCTTTCATCTCTTCATGTATTTTCAATCAGTGTACAAACTTATTTCTTTTTTTGGGGAGTACAAATAGTGATAAGCATTAAATCCATCTCTTGCTATCCATTTTATTGTGGGTTTATACGGAAAAAAAAAAAAAGAATAGCTCTCGTGACTCTATAATGGCTGCAATTTGATGTGTTGCCTTCCATCTATGTCATAGGTGTATGTCAGGCCTAGTAGTTGCCTGTACCATATGCTTCTAGTGCATAGAAAGTAGAAGCAGATGGTGTGCATTCGCGTAAAAAAAATTTCACCTTAGTCCCACTAGTAACATGCGTTATTATGCTAGTTTCAATCTGATGACTTTTCTCAGTTTGTCATGGTACATTTAAAGAGGCTATAGGCGTCTCAGTCATCTAGCATTTGATGAATGATTCTCGCATGCTGCTTGTATATGCTCACTTGAAGGTCTTACTTCCTGTTGTGCAGAGTTATCATAGTTTCATGATTTAGGAAATCAGTCTTTTACTCCTTTTGCATCTTTTGTATTTAAGGAATGCTCTAGTGAATCTTAAACATTGCTGCAGATCCCTCCTACTAGATCAACATATAACAACTTGATCAATGCTTGTGGATCCAGTGGTAATTGGAGAGAAGCTCTCAAAATCTGCAAACACATGACTGACAATGGAGTGGGGCCTGACCTGGTAACGCACAACATTATTTTGTCTGCCTATAAAACTGGTGCTCAGTATTCTAAAGCTTTGTCGTATTTTGAACTTATGGAAGGGACAAAAATACGGCCCGACACTACTACTCTTAACATTAGAATATACTGCCTAGTGAAGGTTGGGCAATACGAGGATGCCGTTGATGTTTTTAACTCAATGAGGCAAAAGAAGTCACAGTCTCGGCCTGATGTAGTGACATTTACTAGCATCATCCACATGTACTCCATCCGTGGCGAAATTGAGAACTGCAAGGCTGTATTTTACACGATGCTTGCAGAAGGTCTTGCGCCCAATATTGTGGCCTATAATGCTCTGCTAGGTGCATACGCCTCGGTTGGGATGAGTGAAGATGCTCGACAGGTTTTTAATGAGATCAAGCAAAGTGGCCTTCGCCCGGATATTGTGTCTTACACATCTCTGCTTAATGCATATGGAAGATCACGACGACCTGATAAGGCCAAGGAGACATTTGACTTGATGAAGCAACACAATTGTAAACCCAATGTAATTAGTTATAATGCACTTATTGATGCCTATGGTTCTAATGGTTGTCTGGCTAAGGCTGTGGAGGTGTTACGCGAAATGGAATTGGAGGGGATTCGACCTAACGTTGTCTCAATATCTACTCTTCTGGCAGCTTGCAGTCGTTGTAGTGAGAATATCAAAATTGATTCAATACTTTCAGCAGCTGATCAGCGAGGCATTGAGTTAAATCTGGTTGCATATAACACCGGAATCGGAAGCTATATGAATGTTGGGGAGTATGACAAGGCTTTAGGTTTGTATAAAACTATGAGGAAGAAGAGAGTCAAACCGGACTCTGTCACATACAATGTGCTGATAACTGGTTGTTGTAAGATGTCAAAGTACGATGATGCTATTGCTTTTCTGGAGGAGATGACAAAACTGAAGATCACTGTTTCCAAGGAGGTGTACTCATCGGCAATCAGTGCCTTCAGTAAGCAGGCATGAGACTCTCAAAATCTGCTTTCTGAACTTACTTACTGTGTATAAGTCTAACCTCTTCCCCCCTCCCCCCTTTTCTTTCTCCTAGGGACGAGTTGCAGATTCAGAATCTATGTTTGCTAGAATGAAGGAAGCTGGTTGTCAGCCTGATGTCATTACATATACAAAAATGATACACGCTTACAGTGAAGCAGGTACTGTTGAAAGTCTAAGCTCTGAAATCATTGTACTCCTGAATGGGTTGCCTTCTCATCTGATCGTTAAATAAGTTTGGACTGATAACTGCAGGGAAATGGGAAAAAGCCTGTGCAATATTTGAAGAGATGGAAGCAAATAACATCCAGCCTGACGTTATTGCTTGTTCAGCTCTCATGAGGTCCTTCAACCTTGGAAATCAACCAGCTAAAGTTCTGAGTATGCTTACATATATGAGAATGCAGAATATTCTTGTTACTGACGCTATCTACTTTGAGGTCATATCAGCTTGTACCTTGTAAGTTCAAACATAGATTTCTAAGCGTATAGTGTTTTTTTCTTTAAATAGGAGCCGTGAAATGTCATTCTCTCTTGTTTGGGTAGAAGTGTCCTGCTGATCTTAAGGGAGGACCAGTGGTGGTTCCCTTACGCAGGAATGTGGGATCAAACTAACTCAGTGTCCCTTCAAAAAAAGAATGAACAGCGTCCCTGGATCTGGGAATTTTTTTTGATATAAAGTACTTGCAAATATCCAATTAATAATTTGCTTTCTGTGATCTCTCTCCTCTTCGGGGATCAATACTCTTGCTTACCATTATAACTACATTTGTTTTAGTGGTGCCTTAAATGATGCACTTTATTTGCTATCTGCACTCTGCAGGCTTCGTGATTGGAGGACGGCAGTTGATCTGATTAAGGAAATGGAACCATCACTTCATAAGCTTTCAACAGGATTTGTGAACCATCTTCTGCATTTTCTTGGAAAATGTGGGAAGGTGGACATTATGCTGAAGGTAATTTGAGGGGTGCAGCCGTTCCAGTTACATACGAGTGATTCAGACAGTTCTTATAGTTATTGCCCTTAATCCAAAGACCATGCAATTCTTTCTGTAGCATTCACTAGTGTCTTTATACATGCAGTTATTTCTTAAGATCGTGGCATCAGGTGGAGAGATCAATGATGGGACTTATTCCATTTTGTTAAATAATCTTTTGGCTGCTGGTAACTGGAGAAAGTACATCGAGGTAATTCTTATTTTGATGCATGTTTGATTTTCAGGTGATGCAAGTGTAGATAACTAGTACTATACTAATAATACAAACAGTCGGGCAAAGCTTATATGTTCTGTTCAGCTGAAAAGCTGGAAGCACTTGGTCATACAGAAGTAGTAACGAAACATATCATTGCCCTTGTTAGACACATTCGGTGGGCTGCCAATGAAACTCAAAAGCCAGGGATTAACTCTGAAACCAGTGTATGATATAGCTATCCTGGTGATTGCCCTTTAACCAAACACTGAATTGGATGACCTGAGCTTCAAAGATATTTAGAGACGTGTGCTATTCCAATGAAACATACGTTTAATGATTGTTCCTCTGTTTGCTCTTCTCATTTGGGGCTTTGTTCAATGAAATTCATACGCATAATCTAATATATTGATAAAATCATGTTGCAGGTTCTGCAATGGATGGAAGATGCAGGGACTCAGCCGTCAGTTGAAAAGTACAGAAACGTGTTGTTCTTTGCTCAAAGAAGCGGTGGTTCTGACCTTTCTGCTGTTATCCAAGAGCGCATAGGTGCAATAGAAGTCCTCTTTCATTGTGGTGTCATTTACCGTCCAATTACTTCACCATTTTTCTGGCCAAGCTGACCTCTAATTTTTTTCAGATTCGTTGAAAAGTAAGGCTGGCAATATGGTTTTCAGAAACAAACTTGTTCGATCTCCACTTTCAGCGTCAGAATTGACTGGCGGGACAATCAAGTGAACTGCATCGGGTAGGTGGCGACTTTAACCTCTGGATATCTTTTGTTTACTTTAGTCGGAGAGCGTTTTTGAGGATAGTATTTGATTGTAAATCGCCAGTGACAGTATCTAGCATTCTAGCTCCTGTTCTGGACATGTATATACACTTATATATTCACATCTCCAAGACTCTTACCAATCTACATACATGAGTTGTCTCCTAAATCTCGAGGATTGAGTGACACAAAAGTATAGGAAATAGGAGGTGCATCAAGAATACTTTACGATGGTTAGGGAGGTCAGTAAAGCTGTACCACATGGTCACATGGTGCGTCTGTGGACTGGGGCCTGGGGGTTGTCTAGGACACGCCATTGGTCAGTATTGGGGTCATAGCACTGTCCACAATGACAGGGCCAAGGTAGACACTAGCCCACTGCAAAAATTTAAAAAGCTCTTATCACCCTGTATATAAAAATCTCTTGTTTGGTGTGACTCTCAAATCTCACTCTAATTATTAGAGAGTGTTTGGACAAAAGGAACTGATAATCGAATCCTATGTTTGGGAATTCAAAAATTTGAGAATTTGAATTTGTGGCAATTCCTTTGGAATTTTTATGAAATTCAATTAGATAAAAAACAAATGATATCTCAAGGGTTGTCATTTTGAAATCCCACATTCCAAAAACATTTGATTTATATTTGAATTCTACATTTTCAAATGATGGAATTGAAACGACGATTACAAATTTCAAAATCTTGTTTCAAAAAGTTAGGCTAGGTGAATTTATATAATTAACCACCTTAACAAAAGAGCTAATGCCACGAAGAGACGGAATTAGGAAAACAAAAGGCGAAACTAGAATACAACTCGCAAATCCTTTGACTATATCGCGACTCGTGACGTGTCACCAGGGCTGGTGACTCGCCAAAAGTCACTGATAATGTCCGAATTTGCTACTCCTCATCACGACTCGCCATACATCCCTAGCGAGTCACCGGCGCTTGCCTTCCTCGATCTTCGCTCCTCATACACAACCAGACGGTATCTATCAATTCACGAGACTTGATCCACCACGATGTTCACTTAAAACATTAAACATTGATAGACTCTATTTCAAAAAAAAAAAAAAAAAACACATTGATAGACGACTGGGATTAATTCTAACTAATCAATGGTCGATATTAATTATTTCTAGTGATGGGTCCAAGGACATGACCGTCATTGTCTAATTTCTTTTACTCGCAAATTTGAACTTCTACAATAGACCTCCCTTATTCTTTCCCTCTCACACAGTTTCAGACCAACAAAAGAAGTGTAATGAATACGCAGCAGAGAGTCTAACTGTCTAAGTCCTCGCACATCCTCCATCTCTTTTCTTACTTCACCCATTCAATCTCCCTCTTTTTTTTTTTGTATTACCCTAACATTTTCTTTCGTTGCTCGGTTTAATGGAGTCCGAAGAACACGAACACCCTAATTCCTCAGGTTTTTTCTTCGATTTTCCTTAATTCTTACTGAATTCGCTAAGTTTTCGTGTGTTTCCGTACTGGGTACTTCAATTTTGATGTTTTCTTGAACTGGGTTTGCATTAATATGCGTTTAATTTTATTATATGCGTTTACTTAGTGTTGGACGGAATGCCTGACTGACGTTTTTGTTGGCCGTATGATTTTGGCGTAATCTTGACGTTTTTTTTAGCATGGATTTGTAATTTTGTATTACACTGTAATATTGTGCGCTCAATTTCATCCTGTTGATTTGTCGTGGGTTTGCCTGTTAAATGTTCGACGAAATGCCTGACGATTTTTTTCTTTTTTTTTTTTTGGCTGTATGATTTTTGATGGGCATGGAGTAGATGTTGTATGTCAGAAATGGCGGTGCTTGTTTCCTCGCGCTAAACCCACAACAAATCATGTCAGAAATCGCGGTCGTTCTACGAATATATGGGCTGTTACTGCACAAGACACGATTCATGTGGAAAGTTTTCATGGTGAGCTCAAAACCCTAGCTAATTCTGTCTCATGGTTTTAGGTTTTCTTGTTTATATGGCGTGTGAAATCTTTGGTGATGGCGTGTGAAATCTTTGGTGTGTTATTGAAATGGGTTGTTTATTGTTGTCCAAAGCGAAGAACTTGTGGAGAGGAACGTAAGCAAAGTAGTGGTCGTTTTTGAGGTAGTTATTCTCAACCAACGAATAGTTTACTGAGTAATTGTAAGACGTTTCTTCCACACTTGATGCCTCATTGGGTATGCTGTGTTATAGGATTCAAGATACCAAGTAGTGCCCATTATCTTACAAATTAGATGGTTTTTAGCTTCACATGGAAGTTAGGAGGTGTACTTAGATTGTACTGAATGCAGATGGTCATGTGAGTTTCCTGCTATGGGTGTGATTGTTGGCTTTGTTGCACTGTGCTGGTCTTGTGAAATTTATGTGTGTTCCTGTGCACTTGAAGTCGTATATCCTAATTTTGCGCATACAAAGCTTTCTCTTACTCTTTCGCTAGAAAGAGATCAGAGGTTAGCATAGCAGAGCTTTACAGATTACCATGACCGGAGACAATGATGATAGAGAAGTGTTGGTTGACTGTTGTAGACACAATATTACTGGGGTTCAATACATTAACTTGTACTTTGAAAAGATGACGTAGATTGTGGACCATCAAAGAAATTAGCAATGAATGAGACAGTAGGCTTGGGATTGTCCAGCAGACATCTCTTGCTAGACAGTAACAGGCACCTTGCATCTTACATATGATATATATGGAATGTAACTCCAGATTGTATTTATCTAGAAAAGAAAGAAATGGTCAATCAGTTCCACAGTCCGTTTGATTTGTAAGGCGTCAAGGCATGCAAAAAGGTGTTTGTTGATCTGATTAGTATAGACTGATTTTTTGCTTTATCTTTTTTAGTTAGAATGGAGGAGGACCTTCACTGGTGGACTTCTTTACTCTTCATTTTGTCAACTTTTGGGACACCTACTTCCAAGATATTAGTTCCAGAATGTGGAGTTTCTGAAATAATAACCAAGTTACATGATTCTGGATACACCAACATCGCAAGCATAAGATCTTCCGATATGATTCGCAAAATGACCCATCTGGTTTGTCGACCAAGTTTTGCTTGGAGGAATTTGGATATCTTCCATGACACCATCAAACTGGTAATAAAGTTGATGCATGTTGTGTAGTGATTTGAGATTCACATCTTGGGCTGTGATCATTAAGTTTACTATGGCTAATTGTTTTTAAACTGCTAGGGAGATGGGGGCTTCGATTTCGTGGTGGATAATGGTGTTCTGGATTCTCTGGGTTCATCAATCACAAAGTACCTTTTTAAGGTTAAAGCTTAAATATTCAGAAACCTTCTGTTAAAATCTTAAGCTTTTTATCTGTTTACGACAGAAGCAACAAAGTTGTCATTCTTTTTTGGGTTTCAGGTTGTCGAACTTCTGAACTGTGGAGGAAAGTATATTGTTTTTATGTCCTGGAATGCCTGCGATGCAGCTAAGGCCAAGTTGCTTTCATGTTTAAGTAAGATTTTTCTAGTCATATCGATGCTGCGGTTTTTTTTCTTTTTTTTTTCTATTGTACGTTGCTAGAGATAAACTTCTTTTATTATGTTGCATGAACTTGTTTGTTTCCTTTTCTCCTAGGATCATTGCTGGAATTTTTTTCGAAGGGGTGGAAGATCATATTGTATCAGGTGTCTCAGACTACTCTTGGATTTAATGTTGTTCTTGAAAAGACTGCATTCGACTATACATCTTGGATTACTGGATATGACTTTTTACAGGTATATTTCTTTCTTACAATCAAAATTAGACACTCTGTATATAATATACTCTTGGTTGTGTGTTTGTTTGATTTGCGTGTTTTCATATTTTGATTAGGATGTTGAACCTGATATATTTGAAGTTCTGAAAGATGATCAAGATAGGAAAAGGGGTCATTGTATAAGCATGGCATGGAATTACAATGATGTACTCAATGGAGCAGTTGGCAATATCCATAGTCTTTCTATTGGCCGATGTTTCTGCTTTAGTTGGACCAATACTAGGTGTCAAACTGTTCTCACATACCGTGCTATCGTTCTGGACGTTATTCCACCAGTCGAAAAGTATGCGTTAGATGTCTTTCTTGTTCCCAAGGTTAGTTATCAACCTTTATGCCCATTCCTGCGTATAGTTTTCTTTTATGCCTATTTTTTGAAGTATTGAAATTGTACTTTCCGTAGCCAATATTTGATCTTCCTCCAAGTCAGACTATACAAGAAGTTGTAACAACACATTCAGAAGCCTCTCGGGTTGTGTTGGTATGTTTTTTATGTTTGTTTTTTTTTTTTTTTTTTTTAATGTAATGAATTTCACTTAGGGTTTATACATAAACGAGCTCCTAAGCCATTTTTGATGCGTGCAGGTTTTGTTAGATGATTTTCTCGATACATTGACCATTAAAGAGCATCAGGCCAATCTTCTGCCCCTGACCAGGATGTTAGCTCAATGGAAGAATGTATGCAGGTATGCCAGGGTATTAAAAGAAGAGCTCCTCACTCCTTTGGAGCGAAAAGACGATGGTGAGGTTGATGGGTTTGCTACAGGAGACATGACAGGTTTTAATGTCACAAGCCCCGCCATACTAAGTGTTTCTGCTGATAAGGGTACTACCTTTTATATAAATGAAGATGAGGGTAAGACTGATAGGTCTGATGCTATGCTAGAAGAGCATGAAAAGCAGTGCTCTCCACAGTTGAAAGCTAGTCCTAGTCGTTCGACTATTACTTACATCTCTGCTACAAAGGTCATTATGGTATACCACGAGTATGAGACATCATTGACTGACTGGTTGGATGACACTCCAGTTAGATGGTTGAAGGAGAATGACAAGTGGAACAAATATAATTTGAGATTACAATGCAAGGTCGATAAGGCATCTGGGTGGAACTCCTCTAGACCAATAGAGGAATGTGGGATGGTAATTTCTGGCTTGATTACTGCTGTATGCAATCTTCATGCTAAAGGGAAAAGTCACGGTGACTTACGTAATCCAGACAACTATCTCATGAGTTACATGGATTGTAAGATTGGGGGAACTAAGGAAAAAGTCGTATATGTTTACTTGCGTCCTTGTGAGGGGAGTGACCAAGGTGAAGAGAGTATGAAGCAGGATTATTTGGACCTAATCTACTTGGTGTTTGATAAAATCCTGGAAGGTCATGAACTGCCGAGGTTATGGGATGATTTTAAGGCATCAATCTCTTACATTGCAAGTCATTTGGAGGTAGTGGATGATAAAATGGTGGCCGCTTATAGGAGAATAATTGAAAATCATCCGGCTTGCTGGAGGTGGTGCAGACGATATGAGTACTACGAAAATTTGTGGATGGTAGAGCATCAGCGGAAATCTGTCTCTAAGGGTAAAATGCTTCAGATAATAGAAGGCACTGATATCGGTGTTTTGAATTGGATGGACTGTGTACCAGTTGGAACGCCATTGGAGAGGGTTCTTTTGAGTGGCTCATATACTTCTAAGAAGTTAGATCTCTATAAATACATAAGGACCGTAAAAGTACACCTGTACGATGAAAGTCCCTGGGCGAAGTTTGTCTTCAAAACTGATTGCAGTTGGTGGGGAAAAAGCAGGTTTGTTGAGGTGGTACTGAGTGAGTGCTTTCCAAATCACTTGAATAAGATATATAAAGGATTGGAGGTCCGAGATGTACGGATATAGGTACGCATTTATTGGCATTGAGATATTCATTCTTCTTGTTTACCACTACTTATACTGTATTTTCCACTACAATTGAGAATTGCTTCATCTTTCGTAGACAACACCTTATGACTTATTTGCCTATGCTTATTATAAGGAACCAAGGATGCCTGCACCGTATTAAACTCCATGCATAGTGTTATGCTATGTTAGGAAGTCAGATTGGGATTTTTCAATGAGGTTATTTCCTCGGCACACCCCTTTGTATAAGAGAGAAGGGATGATTATTGTCTTGACTCTTGCCTAGTCTTGTACAGTTTTGTACATGTTAGGTTGTTCTATCTGTGTAGTGTGTACATGCTGTTTCGACTTTCGATGCACCAATTATTTTTGGTGAGGTTAAATTGCATACTGCTCATTTCATTGATATCTGTGTAGCTAAATACCGGGTCACTGCTATCTCAACTAAACATGTCACCGGAATTTCTTGGACATTGATCCACAATATGGCAGTAGTGATGCTTCTGTACCTTTTGCTTTGTCCATGCATACTTGTTCTATGGCAGTAGTGATGCCTGTACCTGTTGCTTTATCCATGCATGCTTGTTCTATTGCAGGGTTTGACAGACAAGTTCAGGGAGAAAGACTCACAATATGATAACTTCACTAGGTACATTCCTGACTTATTTTTTTGTCTTTTCTCTTTCTGCTTAAATAGAACCGGAACTAAATAATAAACTGTGCTTTCGTTAAGCTTATTATATGAGGTTCTCTCTCAACTCACCCCTTTTTGTAAGGAAGATGGGATGGATTCTTCTTGCCTAATCTTGTACGGTTTTGTACTTGTCAAGTTCTTATGTCTGTGTACATGCTGTTTCTACTTCAAGTGCAGGTTTTGCATTTTGCACGAATTATAGCTCTTTATCTAACCTGCTCATTTCATTGATGAATCTGTGTAACAAATAAACCACAAAGTCACATGGGTGTCATGATTCACTTATCGTTCCTGTTTGGTGACTCGGTGCAATGAGTTACCTGGAGGAACAAGTAAATTGTTGGTTAGAGTCTTATGCTAAATACTGGGTTTCTGCTTTCTGAACTAAATATGTCGGAATTTCTTCGACATTTATCCACCTAGGTTTACAATATGGCACTGGTGTTTCTGTTCCTGTTGCTTTATCCGTGCGTTCTTGTTCTATTGCAGGGCCTGACAGACAAATTCAAGGAGAAGGACTCACATTACCGTGGCGCTGCAACATTTACCTATGAGGAGTTCATGCTCGCTGTTCTACCCTTTCTTGTTGCATAAAATGCAAGTGAGATTTTCTGTTGTTTTCACTGACCCAGTAGTTTGATGTTCGTATACCTTTCCTATTTTCTTTAGGGGTTGCACATTCTATCGGCATCTTGCATATATCTCAGTTTTCAAGTTTTCTCAAATATCAATATATCAGTCAGAAACTTGCTCAAACGCGTTGGTATTTTTCTCTAGAAGAGAGTTTGTGACAATAATCCTCTTCTGCATTTGTTTTTTTGAGCAAGTTTTATTGGCAGGGTATTAGGCCTATATTATCTGGTGATCAATCTATGATACTATGGTAGACTACCAAAACTTCTACAACCATTTTCATCATCATACATACATCATATATTGAAAGAATTTAGTCTAAAATTTCCACGAAAAATTATGAAGAGTAGGAGTTGATCAAGAGAGCCTAAGTTGAAGCCTCTGCATTTCATCTGCTCCATTTGCTTCTCATTTATCGCAAGCAGCCTCATTGGTTGTTCTTATTAGTAGTTTTGGTCGACTTTTTTGTTTGTATAGTCAATAAGACATTAGAAGCTGAAAGTGCCAACATCCGATGGAATACATCGAAAGTCAGTATATCGAAAGTCGGTATATAAGGAGTATATAGTTTTGATTTCATAAGTTTTGCTCATGTTTTTAGCATTGTTTACTCGATGAAATACTTAAATACTAGTATGAATGCTCGTGCGTTGCACGGGTCTCTTAATAATGATGTCTAATTTTGATAATAAAATTGAACCGATAAATATCTGAATTAACAAAAAGAACAAAAAAATAAAAAAATACAAGAAGTTCAAACTATTATGTTCAAAAAATTGTGTGGGGGCTCAGATCGTATTTCGGTTTCCCACCAACCTTTTGTAAATTATTATTGATTTTTGGTGAAATATCCATGTGATAATATTATGTACATCACCAACAAGTCAACAACTACGAGTACTGAATTAACAAAAAAAAAAAAAAAAAAAAAAAAAAAACTTTTGCCTACTCTAGAAATAGTTTCGTTATTATACTCCCAAAAGCATAACGGAACTTCTGGGGTTAACCCAATCCATACCGGGAGCCGAATAATGAAGTTATCTCAAATTGTTGAACCATCTACACCAGAAGGATCCTCCTGCGAACAACACCAGCGAATTAACAGAAAGCATATCTAAATGAAAACCAACACAATTACACAACAGTGCAACACACGACGACAATTAAGATGCATCAGTCACACACTCGATGACTCGACATGAAAAAGTTCTCAAGTCGGATGTTCACCACTTCAATTCATCCATAAACAAATCCGGGTGCCCATAAGAAGTAACCATACCCAATAATACAAAATTTCAATGCATGTAAATAATACAGGCTTAGACGTTGTCAAAAAAAAAAAAAAAAAAAAAAATAATACAGGCACAAAGCCTTAGTCAGTCACATAATGACTTGGGGTCGACTATCAGGAATCGCCGCGTGGGAACGTCATGTGATTAATAAAAGGTGGCAACTAGTGAGAACACAATATTGAGCCAATATTCATTTGAACTAGTACTACGGCTACTGTCATTTACAACACACAAAAGCAAATGTACCTCGTACAATTGGAGTAAGCAGTATTGATGGGTGAACTTGCACAGAAATATCATATATTCTGGTTCAAAATTCGAATATCAGGTTACCTTAGGCGACCGAGAGTGTAACCAGTTAACCACCCCCACAACTGTTATTCCGAAATTTACAATAGTACCTTATCCAAAGTTTAATATTGCGAGCCCAAAGAAGACACAAGTGTTTCCGTATTCCATGCTTCTCACGTACCCATATGATAAAAGTTCTAAAGGCAATTTCTTTATAGAGGAGAAGTTGGGCTGGCTTTGTTATGAAGTGTAAGCATAAGAAGTTGTAAAGGCTTATTACAAGCCACCATTATCTTTCCCTAAATGACCTACATATGGTTTTCATTGATTTGGATAAGGCGTATGACAAAGTTTTAAGAGAAGTGCTTTGGTGAGCCCTAAAAGGAGTACCGCAAAGATATATCAAACATCATTAAGGACATGTATGAAGGAGCTAGCACGGGTTAGTGTGGGGAAAGAAACAAGAATTCCTTATTACAATTGGAGTGCACCAATGTAAGTTATGTGACCCCGGTATAAGGGATAGTTTATACCACATTGGGAAGATAAGGAGGTTGCAAACTGTTTTTAATAGATATCGCCCATCATACTACAAGAAAGGCCTCTACCTTTAACAACCGAAAAAAAAGAGAATATACGGATCTAGAAGATGACTTCAATCTTATTGGATTATGTTTGGTACCAGAGCGACCCCACGACAAGCTGCCGTCTAGCGGGGCGATCATTGGCGTGTGCCTACTGGGTTAGGTGGGGAACGTTGCATACTTTATGTGGGGGAGTTTATAACACCCCAAATTGGTATTAGAGATAGTTTGTCACACAAAGGGAAAATAAGAAGCTTCTGCCCATCATACTACCAACATGGCCTTTGCCTGTCCAAGCGAGGATTAAGGGCTTAGAAGAAGACTTTCCAATTTTCCATCTTATTGGGTAGTGTTGAGAAGTATAATGGGTTGGGCTCTTACAATCATGGTTTAGCACTAAAAAACGGAAGAAGGTTTTGGAAGGAGGTTACAACTATGGAGGCACATTTTGGAGTCCACGTTGGATGAGAATATTGTTGAAGAATCGGATTTCTATCGATGTATGTGATTGGTTTTTCAAAAGGATGGAGAGTTAGATTAGACCTCCCAAATAGGTCGGGTTCGTCAGATTGTTATATAATCGGGTTGAAGATCCTCTAACCAAAACCCGAGCCTTCCAATCCATTTAAATAAGCTGAACACGACTTGTGCTATAAATGGGTGACCTGAACCCAACCTGCCAATCCATTTAAATAAGCTTTACACGAGTCAAATTCACAACCCCACCCGCCAGCCCATTAAACAACCCAACCTTGACGCGTTTAGATGGATTTTGCTTTTTTCTTTTCCCCCATTTTATTTGGGAAAAACAGGTGAACTTGGGTTGCACGCGACCCATTACTCGGGTCAGGTCGAGTTGAAGGTTAGAACCCAAACCCAACTTATTTATCTAAACGGGGTGGATAGGTCAACCCAACTAGTTAGTGAATAAATGACCAAAACCTACCCTAAACAAGTCATGATCGGATCGGTTTGCCATCTCAAGTTAGATGGAGATATTGTTCATATGATTAAATGAGGTTGGTTGAAGGGGAGCTTTATCATACGCCAATTAGGCCAGCATTGTTATATGGCACCGAATGTTGGGTCGTGAAACATGATAAGATAAGTGTGGCCAAACAAGAAATGATTAGTTAAGATATTAAGTGATGAAGGAGAAAGTAGGGGTTGCATAGATTTTTTCACTTTAAGACTATAATACTTGAAGTTTTATCCTCAAATCTTGATAGTTGTCCAAGTTTTGTTTTTGGGAAAATTGCATAGACAATGATCCTAAGATATATGTAGAGCTAATGTCACAAAAGAAGAATAGGAATGGCTTGAAACAAAAACATGTCATCATGGTAACAGATCATCAAAAAAAGAGATGCAACATACAAGATACATACATCTATTTTTTTTTTTTTGGGGGGGGGGGGGGGGGGGTTGAAGTGAATGTACTTACAAGTAGAAAGCAGTTAGCCAACTGAGTAGAGCAGGAGTTATTAGGAGTTTCCATGATATGTGTTTGAGAAGACAAAATGTTATCAGCTTTAATGTAACCAGCAGGATGGGCACCAAGGTCCCTAATGAGGGTGATAGTAATGAGTTGGTGATGTGAATCAGGATACAGGTCACCGTAACCTTTGGGCTCAGGAGCATCAATAGCAACAGCGTTTGATACAATGTAATATAGATAGCCGTCCCCGGCATAACGCAGTAGCATTACAGGATCAGGGTGCCACCTCAAGGCATTGTGACACTCCCATCTTTCATCATCATCTTCGACATCGAATTCAGGTTGAACTAGTGAACCAATAATCGATTCAGACTTGAATGGTATTCCCGGCCATGATCCAATCCCGTATACTGTCATCCCATCTCCCTCTTCCAACGACAGCGATTCCCCAACGTCACTGTCATTGTCATAGCCAGTCACCAACACCTCGCCCCACTTCTCTTGCTCAAGATCAAACACCGCGGCAACTAGGTGGGTCCCCTCCCGCCCATAGAGGGCAACTTTACGATTCTTAGGGAGGACGGCACATCTGCGCCACAGGGTGCCTCTGTACACTGGTGGGTGGTCCAGGACCCGCCATTCGTCAGTCTTCGGGTCATAGCATTCGAATAAATTAATTTTGTTATGTATCCGATAGTGGGGGCAGCTCCAGTTCACGCTATCTACGTTTGCTAGAGCGTATATCTTACCATTCGCCGAGAATACAACCGGACAAGGTTTCCCAGAGTTTAGCTTTGAATCCAGTTTTTTCACTTCTTGTTGTTGTGTATTTTCATTCAAATCAAAGACATAAACATCTGTTGGAAACATACCTTCCTCATCACGCTTCTTTTCGAGTTCCCCACCTAGGATGTACAACTTTGACTCCAAACACGCGCATCTCATCTTCCTTGCTCTCTCCCCGTCATTCTCAATTCCCAGAATCGGCTTTACCACTTTATCACCACCACCTTTCGATTCATCCAACTCTATCCTACACAGTGTATGACTCCATTCCGACAACTCCCCGTGCTCGTACCACATATACACTGATCTTGACATTTTTTTTTTTTTTTTTTTTTGAGAAAACAGTGATGAGATTTGCAGATTGTGGGTGGCTAGTATAAACCCTAGTTTCCAGGGAGCAATTTTCAAATACATACGAGTATACTCGTATTCTAATTAAGATTAGGAATTAACTCTTTTTTTTTTTTTTTTTTTTTTACGAGGATATGTATTTTTATTTGTCGAAAAAGTATTAATTAGTACCAATTCTACAATGGCTACAAAAGTCTTGTAGCCATTGCAAAAGGAAGGTTTTTAGCCCTTGATTTCTCTAAATAAATCCTGACCTTTAATCGGTTTGACCTTATAAATAAAAATAAATATTAAAATTATAAAATTGAATGGTCAGATTTCCTCCGCTTACAATGGCTATCGAATCTAGGTAATTAGACCTTTTTTGGTAAATTCAATAAAAGTAATCTCAAGTTTGTGAATAAAAGACGCCAAAAGAAATACGGTATATTTGTAAAATCGTAGAGCTGCCAAATCGACTCGGGTAGACCTACCTGGTTGTGTAAGTAAGAGCCATCACTAAAGTAGTCTCAACTCTCTCTGGGATTTACAAATTGTTCACCTTGATCATATATCAGATATGAGAGACCTTACAACATCTGTTATTTGAGAACATCAAACTGTATACACTATGCCTACTGCTTTAGCTAAAAGGAAAGTAACACTTGAATCTTCAGGTAATGGATTTGTCTGGCCAAGCCGCAAATAGTTGGTTTCCCCCATTGGAACCGCCTGCATTCAGCTCCACGAGAGAGATTACATGCATACTCTAGTGCGAGTGGCGACTGATGTGACTTTGCTCGTGTAGGTAGACAACTGTTGCTATGAACCATAGAAATTGAATCCTCATTTTCATCCTTCTTCCTGCCTAAAGAAGCTGTATGTCGAGCTGGCCTCTGATTTCGTAATCTGAAAGAGCATCAAGTCAGTCAAAAATTAGCAGAATTTGGTTCCAAATGTAGCAGCAGCAGTAATTATGAATTTAAGACCAGATCAGTTTATCTACGTTCCCTTTTACTTCCTAAACCACGCAAAGTAAAGCACACTTAAAAGTTATAACACCTATGCCAGGAGGTGCATGCATGTATTTGGACTGCACTCTTTTTTCCACAAAAAGGGTAAACTTTGTTACATCCTAGAGATGCAGTGTACTGTGTACTAAGTGAAAGTTTTCGTGAACACCAACAAGAATCATTAAACACAAAAGAAAAGGCACACATGAAGAGAAAACTAATCGGCATAGAACTTATACCAACCTCAGAAATCCGAGAAGCGGGTATAGGCAAAACAGGCATCAGAGACGTCCAAAGGATAGGGTCACCTAATGGATCGATAGTGTTGTAGTTCGTCAAAAGTGGCGCAGTAAGTAATGGAGACAAAGGGAACATGCTCTTTTGAAGGGGTAGTCCACCAATTTCATGGGTAGTCCCCATTCTCTCAACTTGAGTGTCATCACTTGGTTTCTGAATTGCCTTGCCATGGTCAACCTTGCTAATGTAACTCCTATTCTCCTTCTCATCAGTATCCTTAGTTGTTTCCTTTGTAACTCCTAATGTAACTCCTATTCTCCTATTTCCTTCTCATCAGTATCTTATTCTGAATTACATTATACTTGCACTTAAGAGTGTAAGTGCCTCTGATTTCGTAATCAATGTGCATTTGCATCTTTCTAAATTCCTTATTTTTTAATGCTGAAAAATAACTGTGCCTACATTTTTTTGCACTCCAGTCCAAGGAAGATGCCAGGAAAATAGCTTATGATGAGCTCCTCAAAATTAGTTCCTGCTTGGAAGGGTCATCTTCTGCTGATTCTTGTGGATCATACCACAAATTGATTAGTATGGTAGGCTATCTTTCTTCAAGTTTTGCTATTTCTCTGCAAGTTCACTATTGATCAGCTTAATATATAACATGCAAGTCAATTGCCACCAGTTGGGCGTGCTTTCCTATTTTTAGTTGTAATGGCTTCCATATGATGTCATCAGTTTTCAACCTTGTTGGATATTTCACTCTTATTTTACACTCTTCTTAGTCTGAAATTCTCTACACTGACTAATGTGACCATTAAATTACAGATTCTAGGTTATCTCTCTGGGCCATCACCTCATATAACCAGTGCCGCTGTCTCTGCTTTGTCAGTGCTTGTATTCAAGGAGCCAGAGCTATGCATAAAAGTTCCGGACATAGTTCCTTCCGTCACTTCTTTGCTCCAGGCTAAAGCTATAGAAGTTGTAAAGGTGAGACATTGTGGCTAAATTTTGGCACATTTGGTGAATATTGTGGCAATTTATTAGGTGATCCCATTGGCTCATTTGTTTATTTTGTCCACTGTACTTAAAGGGTGTTTTGGGCTTTACCAAAGTATTGGTTTCATGCTTGGAAGGAAAAGACTTGCACAATTTTACTTCCATCATTATGGATGGACTTCTTCCGTGGTCATCTGTCTGGAAACATCATTTCAGATCAAAGGCATGTTCACTTTTCCCTATTGACATAACCAACGACTCTTTTTGCTTGCTGGCAAGAAAAAAATGACTCATAAACTGTGATTTTAACAGGTTACTGTGATAATTGAAATCATGATTAGAAAATGTGGTTTCCCTGCCGTGAAGTTGGTGACTCCTGAAAGATATCAGCCATTCATAAAAAAGGTCTCTATGGTATGGACTTCTAGCAACTTCTAACTTGCAGCTTGTATTTGCATGTGTCAATGTGTTGCCAGTTTTTCCTCCCCTTCATCTGTTGTTGAATGAATGTAGAATCGTCAAGGCAAGACCAGCTCCAGGGAAGCTGACTCGGGGGATACAAAACAAGAAAATACTGATGTTTCCACAATTGGGTTTGGTTTCTCAACTTGCTTGTCTGTGTCATGAGGCTTTCGCCTGTGTCATATATGTCAGTTTTGCTTCTTTTCTTCTGTCCAGGTCAAACAAGAGGAGGCGAAACGAGACAAATGACGGTGAAAGTGGTTCAAAATTTCACAACCAGAAGAGGCAGAGGCAAAATCAAGGCTCTCGTCCCCCAGGTAGGGCCGAAAGATCCGATTTCAGATCGAGTAGAAACACCAACCAGTCCAGTAATAGAAAGGCTGGATTTGGTCATAAGTTGGATAATCCAAAGACAAATAGAGGCAAAGCATTTACCAGGCCCGGACAGGGGCCAAAAGGTAAGCAAAGGCGAAACCAATGATCATACGGACCAGCAGTCACAGCTGCTTAAAATTTTGGAATATAGAGTAGGTTGCGTACTTTATAGTCTCCCTCCTCCTATCTCGCTATAGGCGGAGCCTTGGCCATTGGGGTAATATAGTTGTTGTAGTAAGCAAAACTCAAAATTAATGAGAGATTGACCTTTGGTGCAGTTGATAGCTCCCAATTTCCTCCTTTTACTTATGCTGATTTAATTTCTGTTTTGTGATTGTGGCAATGTTCTCTAGCAATTGAGATTTATCCTTATTTATTTAGGATAAACTCAAGTGTTCGGAGTGTACACAAGCAGGAAATTTTGACAACATACGAAGTGATAGAAAATTACGCTGGATTAAATTATAGATTTAGTTGTAGTAAATAATGAATATTGACAACTCTATGAATTCGCAAGTAAAATATCTAGATTAGAGGTTAAAAGAAGAGTACTCATTACTATTCATGATCATGTAGAAAGCAGGCAACAAGTCGGGCGAAGCCACAGTCAGGAACATTCATAATGTACTTTGCGAGAATTCAGAATCTTAGCTTTGAAGACACCTTGTTCGTTTTCTTGTTGTTGTTGTGAAGGGTCGTCATCATTATTAGCAGCAGAGCGTAAATCGGCCCTCCTTCCTGTCCCGACCATGAGAAAACTGTGAATTGTGTTTTGAGTTTTTGTCGGCCACTGGAAAGTGTACGTAAAACCTAGTACTCCATCTTAACAGATGTCTACTGCGCGTTTCTCATTCTATACATACTTTTTGGTAATGTGGTAACTGGGTAAGATAAGCTTGTCTACCCCGCTAAGAATCATGTCACAGCATCTTATGGAGTACTATATATAACTTTTAAAAAAATGAGGAAGAAAGAAAACGGAGTACTAATATACTAAACGGTACATAAAAATCTTGGGGAAAATTCATGTGGTGCACTTTTCGATATCTGGTTTGCCGTTTTGCATATGATGTCCACGTTTTTAACTTTCTGCACACGATGTCCTTGAAGTTTGGATTTTATGCGTGAAGTGCCCTTGTATTTTGACATAAGCGAAGAAGTCATAAAATTGCCTCTAGAAACTTTCACAAAAATGTGAGCTATTTTTGTTACGAGGCCATATTGGGGGAAAAACCATGAGTTATAAGTTATAACCTTCATTTTTTTCCAATTTTGGCCACTCACCTTATCATCTATTAAGGCTAACAGGGTTTTATTTTGTTTTGGGCTACATTAGTTAAGATTTTTGGGTCTATATTTCGATGAATTCGGAGTATAACATAACGTTATATCTCCCTTCCACAAAAATTTAAGTCGTTTTTGTTTCACCGCGACCACGGCTAGGAAATCATTTTGGACAACAATTCCCTATCCACTTTCGACGGAAAATGTTTGAAACGTTAAAGAAATTTTTTGAAACGTAAAGCAGAAGTCTGAGCCCAAAGTGAAGCAGAGAGGAAAAGAGGGTTTATCTAAAAACTCTGCTGGGTGTTTCAGATGACAGTATTAACCCACCAAATTCAACCTCCTTCTCACACAAATCCTCATTTTCTACACAAACCCACCAAATTCTTCACTTTCCCAGCATCACCCACCTTCAAAAACCCCCTAAAGATCAAAACTTTACCCCCAAAAACTGCTGTAAAGTGCCAAAAATCCACGAAAAACCCAGGAAAATGGGTGAGGAAGAAGCAAGGATACGTGGACTACGACAAGGGAGAGCATCACGTGAGCGAGCACGTGAGTGGGATGAGGAAGGAGGATATTCCGAGGAGGCACAAGCTTAAAGTTGAAGCTGACAAATTTCAGAAGGATTGGTCAATTACTCAGGTTGTTCACAAAATCATGGCACTTCATCATGGTGATGATATTGAGTATGTTCTCAATCATTGGGTTGGAAGATTCTCTAAGCAGAATTATGCTCTTCTTATCAAGGTCTTTCCTTTTTCTCCCTCTCTCTCTCCCTCTTATTAATATTTTTTTTTTTTTTGTTGTTTGTGCAAGTTAAAATTGATGTGATTGTGTTGTCGTGCTGCTAATTTATGGGGGAAGAATTTGGCATGTGGGTTTTAGCTTGAAACTTAAATTTGTTGAAGGGGAATGTATATTGAATGGTGATGTTTATTTTCGAGTACTTGAAAGAAAGGGGGAAGCTTTGATTCGAGGTCGATTTTAGAAAGTATAAAAACTCAGTCTTTTGACCTAAAACTCGAGAGAACTTGGGCCGTCTCACTGGAGACGTGTTGTGAGATGAATTTTGGTGGAAATGAGGGTGACTTGATGTTAAATGTATCGACTTTGAGTATAGTAATGAAGGTGGCTCCTGGCAGGCTGCAACAATGGGACAATGACTGTGTTGTACTTGTTGTCGTTGTTCGTGAATTGAGAGGTTAGTTGTAGGCTTGTAGGAGTACCTGTTTGTGAAGTCAGATTGGGACGAATTTGGCAACCTTGTAAGGCGCTTAGGAAATTGGATAAGAGTAAGGACTTATAACTTATAATGCAGGCTTGTTGGAGAAAGCTTTCCTGTTAGTAATGTTCTGATAGGGCTTGCGACCGAATGGGATTGTGCATTGTTGTTTTCAATGGCCTAGGGTGAAGGTCGGTTCTCTGTTTGGGTGTGTAGATTGAGTTTATTTGGCTAACATCTTAAACTCTGACTTTAGCACCACTCTCAGGTTTCAGCTTTTGAGCCTCCTAATGTACTTGATGACATTATATGTTGAAGCGTAGATGCTAATGTGTAGACTACTGTGGCTAAAGCACTTAAGAACACGGACTTAAATTTGATTTCTGATTGTAGGAGCTGACTCAGCTGGGTTCTATTGAGCATTCAATTCATGTCTTCCGCTGGATGAAAAATCAGAAGAATTATAGTGCACAGAATGACATCTACAATATGCTAATCCGACTGAACGCCAGGCATAACCGCATAGATCAGGCACGTGGCTTGTTTTTTGAGATGCAAGAATGGAAGTAAGGATGCTTTAGTATATTTTGTTCTGAATAGCCAGATGAATAGTGTACTGTATGTTTCACTATTTTAATGCCTGTCTTGGGAAAACTAACCTAGATGCTAAGGATAAATCTTCAGATGCAAACCAGACGCGGAGACTTACAATGCTCTCATCAATGCACATGGACGAGCTGGTCAATGGCGTTGGGCGCTGAATATCATGGAAGATATGCTCCGAGCGGCTGTATGTATCTCTCTCTAATTTTTTTTTTAATTTCATGTGAAATTCTTTTTGTGCTTCATTCTTAGATGTGCCATTGTACTTTTGTTAGACCAGGCCTGTTTTATCAGCTTAAATTGGCTCAATCAGGCTGATTTCAACCTTCTCTTTCTTAATATTTTTTTTTTTTGAATGGGATTTTTGTGTTTGGATTGCTCCTAGGTTGATAATGAGGTTCAAACTTAGGTGATTTTCATCTCTTCATGAGTTCATGTATTTTCAGTCAGTGAACAAACTTATTTCTTGTTTTCGGATGTAGAAATAGTGATCAGCATTAAATGCATCCCTCCGTTGCTATCCATTTTATAGTGGGTTTATGGGGAAAAAAAGAATAGCCTTCGTGACTCTGTAGGCCTGTAGCAGCTGTTCTTTGATGTGTTGCCTTCCATCTGTGTCATAGGTGTATGTCAGGCCTAGTAGTTGCCTGTACTTCTAACGCATAAAAAGTAGAAGCAGATGGTGTGCATTCGTCCGTAAATGTTTTTTTCACCTTAGTCACACCAGTAGCATGTGTTAATATGCTAGTTTCATCCTGGTGACTTTTCTCAGTTCGTCCCGGTAAATTTAAAAGAGGCTATAAGCGTAGAAGTCATCTAGCATTGATGAATGATTCTCACATGCTGCTTGTATATGCTCACTTGAAGGACTATTTCCTGTTGTGCAGAGGCATCATAGTTTCATGATTTAGAAAATCATTGTTTTACTCTTTTTACATCTTTTGTGTTTAAGGAATACTCTAGTGAATCTTAAACATTGCTGCAGATCCCTCCTACTAGATCAACATATAACAACTTGATCAATGCTTGTGGATCCAGTGGTAATTGGAGAGAAGCTCTCAAAATCTGCAAACACATGACTGACAATGGAGTGGGGCCTGACCTGGTAACGCACAACATTATTTTGTCTGCCTATAAAACTGGTGCTCAGTATTCTAAAGCTTTGTCCTATTTTGAACTTATGGAAGGGACAAAAATACGGCCCGAGACTACTACGCTTAACATTAGAATATACTGCCTAGTAAAGCTCGGGCAATACGGGGATGCCGTGGATGTTTTTAACTCAATGAGGCAGAAGAAGTCAGAGTCTCGATCTGATGTAGTGACATTTACTAGCATCATCCACATGTACTCCATCCGTGGCGAAATTGAGAACTGCAAGGCTGTATTTTACACGATGCTCGCAGAAGGTCTTAAGCCCAATATTGTGGCCTATAATGCTCTGCTAGGTGCATACGCCTCGGTTGGGATGAGTGAAGATGCTCTACAAGTTTTTAATGAGATCAAGCAAAGTGGACTTCGCCCGGATATTGTGTCTTACACATCTCTGCTTAATGCATATGGAAGGTCACAACGACCTGAGAAGGCCAAGGAGACATTTGACTTGATGAAGCAACACAATTGTAAACCCAATGTAATTAGTTATAATGCGCTTATTGATGCCTATGGTTCTAATGGCTGTCTGGCTAAGGCTGTGGAGGTGTTACGCGAAATGGAATTGGAGGGGATTCGACCTAATGTTGTCTCAATATCTACTCTTCTGGCAGCTTGCAGTCGCTGTAGTGAGAATATCAAAATTGATTCAATACTTTCAGCAGCTAATCAGCGAGGCATTGAGTTAAATCTGGTTGCATATAACACCGGAATTGGAAGCTATATGAATGTTGGGGAGTATGACAAGGCTTTAGGTTTGTATAAAACTATGAGGAAGAAGAGAGTCAAACCGGACTCTGTCACATACAATGTGCTGATATCTGGATGTTGTAAGATGTCAAAGTACGATGATGCTATTGCTTTTCTGGAGGAGATGACAAAACTGAAGATCACTGTGTCCAAGGAGGTGTACTCATCGGCAATCAGTACCTTCAGTAAGCAGGCAAGAGATTATCAAAATCTGCGTTTTGAACTTACTTACTGTGTATAAAGCTAACATCTCCCCTTCCTCCCTTTTCTTTCTCCTAGGGACGAGTTGCAGATTCAGAATCTATGTTTTCTAAAATGAAGGAAGCTGGTTGTCAGCCTGATGTCATTACATATACGAAAATGATACACGCTTACAGTGAAGCAGGTACTGTTGAAAGTCTAAGCTCTGAAATCATTATGCTCCTGAAGGGGATGCCTTCTCATCTGATCGCTAAATAAGCTTGGACTGATAATTGCAGGGAAATGGGAAAAAGCCTGTGCAATATTTGAGGAGATGGAAGCAAATAACATTCAGCCTGACGTTATTGCTTGTTCAGCTCTCATGAGGTCCTTCAACCTTGGAAATCAACCAGCTAAAGTTGTGAGTATGCTTACATATATGAGAACACAGAACATTCTTGTTACTGACGCTATATACTTTGAGGTCATATCAGCTTGTACCTTGTAAGTTCAAACATTTCTAAGCATAAGTAGTATTTATTTTAGCCTTGTAAAGTTTTTCTTTATGTAGGAGCCTTGGACTGTTTTCTCTCTTGTTTGATTAGAATTGTCCTGCTGATCTTAAGGGAGGATCAATGGTAGTTCCCTTACGCAGGAATTTGGGACCAAAATAACTCGGCGTCCCCTCAAAAAAAAAAAAAAAAAAAAAAAACTCAGCGTCCCTGGATACGATAAAATTACTATAAAGTACTCGCAGATATCCAATTAATAATTTGCTTTCTGTGATCTCTCTCCTCTTCGGGGAGCAATACTCTTGCTTACCATTATAACCAGACATTTGTTTTAGTGTGTGCCTTAGATGATGCACTTTATTGCTTTATGAACATGAAATGTTGTCTGCACTCTGCAGGCTTCGTGATTGGAGGACAGCAGTTGATCTAATTCAGGAAATGGAACCATCACTTCATAAGCTTTCAACAGGATTTGTGAACCATCTTCTGCATTTTCTTGGAAAGTGTGGGAAGGTGGACATTATGCTGAAGGTAATTTGAGGGGTGCAGCCATTCCAGTTACATACTAGTGATTCAGACAGTTCTTATTGTTATTGCCCTTTATCCAAAGACCATGCAATTCTTTTTGTAGCATTCACTTGTGTCTTTATACATGCAGTTATTTCTTAAGATCGTGGCATCAGGTGCAGAGATCAATGATGGGACTTATTCCATTTTGTTAAATAATCTTTTGGCTGCTGGTAACTGGAGAAAGTACATAGAGGTAATTCTTATTTTGATGCATGTTTGATTCTCAGGTGATGCAAGTGTAAATAAATAATGGTATACTAATAATACAAACTGTCGGTCCAAGCTTATATGTTCTGAAAAGCTGGAAGTACTTGGTCATACAGAAGCAAGGGATTAATTCTGAAACTAGTGTACGATATAGGTATCCTGGTGATTGCCCTTTAACCAAACACTGAATTGGACGACCTCCGCTTCAAAGATATTTAGAGACGTGTGCTATTCCAATGAAGCCTTTGTGCATATGATTGATTGATGACTGTTGCTCTGATCTCTTTTCTCTTCACATTTGGGGTTTGGTTCAATAAAGTTCATACGCAGTAATCTAATGTATTGATCAATTCATATCGCAGGTTCTGCAATGGATGGAAGATGCAGGGACTCAGCCGTCAGTTGAAAAGTACAGAAACGTGTTGTTCTTTGCTCAAAGAAGTGGTGGTTCTGACCTTTCTGCTGTCATCCAGGAGCGAATAGGTACAATAGAAGTCCTCTTCCCTTGACGTTCCATTTACCGATCTTATTTAATTGACCATTTTCTGGCGAAGCTGACCTCTAATCCTTCCCAGATTCGTTGAAAAGTAAGCCTGGCAACATGGTTTTCCGAAACAAACTTGTTCGATCTCTACTTTCAGCCTAATTGACGGATACTGCTCCCACAAGGTGACAGACGTAAACCTCTTATCTTATTTGTTTACTTATTACGGTTAGATAGACGAAGCTTTTGAGGAGAGTATGTGTACTAAATATTTTGTTGATATTCAAAGCTAATATTATTCCAAAAGTAACGAATTACAATTTCAAAGGTAACAATGTAACTTACTATGTGGTTTCATACGATGAGACAATCTTGCCTTAAAATTAGGTCGTTGGACGCAGGTCTTAACAATTGGTTGACCTCCATTGACCAATGATCAATGGTTGATTCTTTCGTTAAATTGGCATAAGCAGCTTACAGTAAGATATGAATTGTTTTGCTCTGAGAAATCTTCATCATCACTTTTCCACAAGTATTAATTAAAGTTATAGCAATTGGTGTATGTTCGCGTGAACTAGTACTCCCATGTCCATGCACCCATTCAAAACTGTTGGTGTATGTTCATCCAAAATCCCAAATTAGTGGGACTCAAGTTAAATTTCCTGCAAAGTGAATATCGTAGTCGGGTCCTAGAATGTATACTCCGTATCATAGTCGGGTCCTAAAATGTATCCTATACTCAAGTCAAAGGCTAATGCATGTCCCACGAGTCCACGACCCACGGTCCCCGCGAAAGAATTAAGAGACACAAAATAATTGGTACATGATATTCACATTGCACACTCGATGATTCAAAAATATTGGCAAATTGTTCATGAATAACATGATACCCCCTGAACTTTTAAGAGTGTGCACATGGTATCCTCGGGCTTTCAAGGTTGTACAAATGGTATCCTTGAACTATCGGGGTTCATATATGTCACCTAAATTTCAAACAGTAGTTTTAGCCGATGAAATTGTACTTCTCTTTGTAAACTGCATTAACTTTCTCTTTTGAGCATATATTGATATTTTCCCTCTAAACACACCCTAAAACACCAAAAAGATATGACTACTACTCAATTATGCGGTAAATTGGTAACGCGTGTTCATTACATGTGCAAGGTTTGAATCGAAAACAAAGTATGCTAAAGAGTAGAGGTGTGTATGGAATATGGATGAGATGGACCTTCGCTCAAATCCAAATTGACTCAAATCATATGTTTGGGAATTTAGGAATTTGAGAATTTAGATTTGTGTCAAATCCCTTGAAATTTGTATCAAATTCAATTAGGCAAAAAACAATTGACATCTCAAGAGGTGTAATTTAGAAATCTCTCCTGCCCCGAACATTTGGTTTATATTTAAATTCCACATTTTCAAATGATGGAACTGAAATGATTAAAATATTCAACTTCATGTTTACAAACGTTAACTTAGTTCCCTTGAAGAATAGTAGGTTAGGCTAGATGGATTTTTTTTTTTTTAATAATTTACCACCTTAACAAAAGAGCAAATGCCACTAAGAGACGATATAAGGCGATATTAATTCAATCCTTTGTTAAATCGAGGAAGGCAAGTGTCGGTGACTCGCTAGGCGATGTTGGTCAAAACTCGCCATACATCCCTAGCCAGTCACCGACACTTGCCTTCCTCGATTTAACTTTTCTTATTGATCAACGGCTGGAATTAATTAATGCTAACTAATCCAGGGTCGATATTAGTTCTTTGTTGTGATGGGTACAGGGACATAACCGTCATTACAAGCAAATTTGCACCTCTACAATAAACCTCTCTTTTTTCTTTCCCGCTCACCCGAGTCAGAGAGTCTAATGTTTGCAATTTCCCCATTCCTACTTCACCCGTACAATCTCTCTCTTCCGTCTCATCCAACCTAACATTTTCTTTCTTGCTCGGGTTTAATGGAGTCCCAAGGATACGAACGGCCTTATTCCTCAGGTTTTTCTTCGATTTTACCTTATTTCGCTAAGTTTTTGAGTGTTTTCGTACTGGGTAGTTCAGTTTTGATGTTTCTTGACATGGGTATTGCATTAATTTGTAATATTATGCGTAATCTTGACGTTTCTTTAGCATAGAACTGTAAATTGTATTACGCTGTGATTTTGTGCGCTCAATTCGCTAAGTTTTTGCGTTTTTTCGTTCTGGGTACTTCCAATTTTGATCTTTTATTGAAATGGGTTTTGCATTAATTTGTAATATTATGCGTTTACTTATTAGTGTTCGATGAAATGCTTCGTTGGCGGTAGCGTAATCTTGACGTTTCTTTAGCATGTATTTCTAATTTTTATTACGCTGTGATATTGTGCGCTCAATTCGCTAAGTTTTTGCATGTTCTCGTTCTGGGTACTTCCAATTTTGATCATTTATTGACATGGGTTTTGCATTAATTTGTAATCTTATGCTTTTAATGCGTTTACTTAGTGTTTGATGAAATGCCACACTGACGTTTTCTTTGGCCGTAGAGTAATCTTGACGTTTTTTAGCATGGATTTGTAACTATGTATTACACTGTGATATTGTGCGCCCAATTTGATCCGGTTGATTTGTCGTAGGTTTGCATGTTAAATGTTTGGCGAAATGGCCAACTGAGGATTTTTTTTTTTTGTCTGTATGATTTTTGATGATTAGGGCTTTGCTTGTATGATGGGCATGGAGTATATCGAATCTGTCACAAATGGCGGTATTTGTTTAGTTGCGCCAAATCTAGTTCTACGAATAGACGATGGGCTGTTACTGCACAAGACAAGCTGGATTTGGAAAGTTCTCATGGTGAGCTTAATTCCTCAACTAATTCTGTCTCATGGTTTTAGTTTCTTGTTTATATGGCATGTGAAATCTATGGTGTATCATTGAATTGGGTTGTTTATTGTTGTCCAAAGCAAAGAAGTTGTGCAGAGGACCGTAAGCATAGTAGTGGTCGTTTTTGAGGTAGTTGTTCTCAACCAACGAATAGTTGACTGAGTATGCTGTGTTATAGGATTGAAGATACCAAGTAGTGCCCATTATCTTACAAATCAGATTGTTTTTAGCTTCACATGGAAGTTAGGAGTTGTACTTAGATTGTACTGAGTTGTTCACGTGGGTTTCCAGCTATGGTTGTGATGTTGGCTTTGTTGCACTGTGCTGGTCCTGTGAAATTTATGTGTTGTACTTAGATTGTACTGAATGCAGTTTGTCATGTGAGAGCTTCCTGCTATGGGTGTGATGTGAAATTTATGTGTTTTTCTGTAATATTACTGGGGTTCAAAACATTAACTTGTAATTTGAAAACATGAGGTAGATTGTGGACCAACAAAGAAATTAGCAATGAATGAGACAGTAGGCTTGGGATTGTCCAGCAGACATGTCTTTTTAGACAGTAGTAGGCACCTTGCATCTTACATATTATATATTCCAGGTTGTATTTATCTAGAAAAGAAAGAAATGGTCAAGTAATTACACAGTGCGTTTGATTTGTAAGGCGTCAAGGCATGCAGCAAGGTGTGTGCGGTTACATGGCTTTGTTTGTTGATCTGATTAGCATAGACTGAGTTTTGCTTTATCTTTTTTTAGTTAGAATGGAGGAGAACCTTCAATGGTGGACATCTTTACTCCTCATTTTGTCTGCTATTGGTAAACCTACTTCCAAGATATTGGTTCCAGAATGTGGAGATTCTCAAATGATAAACAAGTTACACGATTCTGGATATAGTAACCTTTCACGGATACGATCTTCTGATATGATTCGCGAAATGATCCATCTGGTTTGTCGACCAAGCTTTGCTTGGAGGAATTTGGATATCTTCAATGATACTCTCAAACTGGTAATAAATTTGTTACATGTTGTGTAGTGATTTGAGATTCACATCTTGGGCTGTGATTATTAGGTTTACCATGGCTAATTGTTTTTAAACTGCTAGGGAGATGAAGGCTATGATTTTGTGGTGGATAATGGTGTTCTGCTTTCTCTGGGTTCATCCATCACAAAGTACCTTTTCAAGGTTAAATCTTAATTTTTCAGAAACCTTCTGTTAAAATCTTAAGCTTTTTATCTGTTTACGACAGAAGCAACAATGTTGTCATTCTTTTTTTTGGGTTTCAGGTTGTCGAACTTCTGAAGTGTGGAGGAAATTTTATTGTTTTTCTGTTCTGGAATGCCTGCGATGCAGCTAAGGACAAGTTGTTGTCATGTTTAAGTAAGATTTTTCTAGCATATCGATGCTGCGATTTTTTTCTTCTTCTTTTGTACGTTGCTAGAAATAAACTTCTTTTTTTATGATGCATGAACTTGTTTGTTTCCTTTTCTCCTAGGATCATTGCTGGATTTTTTTCCAAAGGGGTGGAAGATTACATTCTATAAGGTGTCTGAGACTACTCTTGGATTTAATGTTGTTCTTCAAAAAACTCCATTCGACTATACATCTTGGATTACTGGTTATGAGTTTTTACAGGTATATATCTTTCTTATAGTAAATCGAAATTAGATACTCTAATATACTCTTGGTTGTGTGTTTGTTTGATTCGCGTGTTTTCATATTTTGCTCAGGATGTTGAACCTAATTTGTATGAAGTTCTTAAAGATGATCAAGATAGGAAAAGAGAGAATTGTATAGGCGTCGCATGGAAATACAACGATGTACTCAATGGTGCAGTGGGGGATATTAGTAGTTTATCAATTGGCCGAGGTTTCTGTTTTGGTTGGACCCATACATGGCGTCAAATTGATTTCTCATACCGTGCTATCGTTCTGGACGTTATTCCACCAGTCGAAAAGTATGCGTTAGATGTCTTTCTTGTTCCCAAGGTTAGTGATCAACCTTTATGCCCATTCCTGCGTATAGTTTTCTTTTATGCCTATTTTTTTGAAGTATTGAAGTTGTAACAACACATTCAGAAGCCCCTCGGGTTGTGTTGGTATGTTTTTTGTGTTTCTTCTTTTTTAACGTAATAAATTTCACTTAGGGTTTAAACATAAACAAGCTCCTAAGCCACTTTTTGATGCGTGCAGTTTTTGTTAGATGATATTCTCGCTGCATTGACCATTAAAGAGCATCAGGACATTCTTCGGCCCCTGACCAGGAAGTTAGCTCAATGGAACAATGGAGAATGCAGAATGCAGAAGGTAGATCGAGAATGCAGGTATGTCAGGGTATTAAAAGAAGAGCTCCTCACTCCTTTGGAGCGAAAAGACGATGGTGATGTTAATGAGTTTGCTACAGAAGACGTGATGGGTTTTAATGTCACAAGCCCCGACATACCAAGTACTTCTGCTGATCAGGGTTCTGCCTCTTTTATAAATGAAGATGAGGGTAAGAATGATAGGTCTGATTCTATGCCGGCAGCGCATGAAAAACAGTGCTTAGCAGTGTTGAACGATGGTGAGGCTAATGAGTTTGCTACAGGAGATATGATGGGTTTTAATGTCACAAGCCCCGACATACTAAGTGTTTCTGCTGATCAGGGTACTATCTCTTCTATAAATGAAGATGAGGGTAAGCCTGATAGATCTGATGCTATGCCTGCAGCGCATGAAAAACAGTGCTCTGGAGAGTTGAACGATTGTGAGGCTGATGAGTTTGCTATACCAGGAGACATGACGGGTTTTAATGTCACAAGCCCCGCTATACCAGGTGTTTTTGCTGATAAGGGTACTACCTCTGATGCTATGCCAGAAGAGCATGAAAAGCAGTGCTCTCCACAGTTGAAAGCTAGTCCTAGTCGTTCGACTATTACTTACATCCCTGCTACAAAGGTCATTCTGATACAGCACGAGTATCAGACTTCATTGACCGACTGGTTGGCTGACAATCCAGTCAGATGGTCGAAGAAGCATGACAACTGGAACAATTCTGATTTGAGATTACGATGTAAGGTTCATAAGGTTCCTCGGTGGAACTCCTCTAGACCAACACAGGAATGCGGGTGGGTAATTTCTGGTTTGATCACTGCCGTATGCAATCTTCACACTAAAGGGAAAAGTCATGGTGACTTACGTAATCCTGACAATTTTCTTATGAGCTACGTAGATCGTAAGATTGGGGTAACCACGGAAAAAGCCGTAGATGTTTACTTACGTCCTTGTGAGGGGAGTGACCAAGGTAAAGAGAGTATGAAGAAGGATTATAACGATCTAATCTACTTGATTTTTGATAGAATTCTGCAAGGTCATGAACTGCCGAGGTTATGGGATGATTTGAACGCAGCAATGTCTTTTATTGCAAGACGTTTGGAGGTAATTACAGATAAGGAGTTGCCCGGTCATAGGAGATATTTGGGAAATCACCCGGCATGCTGGAGGTGGAACAGAAGGTTTGAGTTTTATGAACATATATGGATGGAGGAACACCAGTGGAAATCTCTCTATAGGGGCGATGTGGTAAATATAGCAAAACACACTGATATTGGTGTTACAGATTGGACGGACTGTGTACCAGTTGGAACGCCATTGGAGAGGGTTCTTCATAGTGGCTCATATACCTCTGATAAGAAGGATCTCTATAAATACTTAAGGACTGTAGAAATGCACTTGTACGAAACACAATCCTGGGCAGGGTTTGTCATCAAAGGTGATGACAATTTGTGGCTAGAAAGCATGTTCGTTGAGGTCGTACTATCTGAGTGCTTTCCAAATCATCTCAATAAGATGTATGAAGAAATGGAAATCTTAGGCATACGAATATAGGTATGCATTTATCGGCATAGTGAAATTTATTCTTCTTGTTTACCACTTCAATTGAGAACTGCATCATCTTTCGTAGGCAACACCTTATGAGTGTTATGACTTATCTGTCTATGCTCATAATAAGGAACCAAGGCACCGTATTAAACTCCGTACATAGTGTGATGCTTTGTTGGGAAGTCACAGTAATCATCCCCTCAGCACACCCCTTTGTGTAAGAGAGAAGGGATGATTACTGTCTTGACTCTTGCATGTTCTGTACAGTTTTGTACATGTTAAGTTGTTATATCTGTGTAGTGTGTACATGCTGTTTCTACTTTCTAGTGTAGTTTTTCCCATTGCACCAATTATTTCTAGTGAGGTTAACTTGCATATGGCCCTTTACTTAATCTGTGTAGCTAAATACCGGGTCACTGGTCTTTCAACTAATTATGTCACTGGAATATCTTGGACATTTATCCACAATATGGCAGTAGTGATGCTTACCTGTTGCTTTATCCATGCATTCTTGTTCTATGGCAGTAGTAATGCTCGTACCTGCTGCTTTATCCTTGCATTCTTGTTCTATTGCAGGGTTTGACAGACAAGTTCAAGGAGAAAGACTCACAATAAGATAACTTCATAGGTATGTGCCTGACTTATTTTTCTAAAATAGATCTTGGCTTAAGATCCACTTTTGGGAATAAGGCTTGGTTGTTGTGGTTGTGGTTGTAGATACCTCATGCCGAGTGTTATGCCATGTTGATTAAGCTTTTTTTTATGAGGTTCTCTTTCAACAAACCCCTTTTTGTAAGGAAGAAGGGATGAAATTTTCATGCCTAATCTTGTACGGTTTTGTACTTGTCAAGTTCTTTTTGTTTGAAATATACTTGTCAAGTTCTTATGTCTGTGTACATGCTGTTTCTACTTTCAAGTGCAGTTTTTACAATTTGCACCAATTATGGCCCTTTACCTAACCTGCTTATTTCATTGATAAATCTGTGTAACAAATAAACTCACAAAGTCACCGGGGGGTCAGGATTGACTTAATCGTTCTTGTTGGGTGACTCGGTGCAATGTTACCTGGAGGAACAATTAAATTGTTGGTTAGAGTCTTTACATGGTAAATACTGTCACCAGAATTCGACATTTATCCACCTAGGTTTACAATATGGCAGGGGTGTTTCGGTATTTGTTGCTTCATCAATGCATTCTTCTTCTAATGCAGGGTCTGACAGACAAAATCAAGGAGAAGGACTCACAGTACCGCGGCGCTGCAACATTTATTCTACCCTTTCTTGTTGCATAAAATGCAAGGGACTTGGATACTTGAGGAGAATACTTGAGCTCGACTTGGATACTTGAGGAGAATAGAAGACTCAAACACTGACCAAAATCATTTTGTTGCTTGTTTCCCATTTTCGTTGATCCACTTTTTCCATCAAGTAACCTCATGTTGATCGGGAGACTAAAAGTTAAATGCGAGCAAAAATTCGATGATTAGTAAAATAATCTTTCACTTAGGTTTGATTAGTAGATAGTTTTAGCAATATAGGAGTAGAACTGTAGGAGGGAGGGCATTAAAGTTCAATTCAAATAATCTGACTCTGTTCTGTTAATCCTTCCTCAAATACCCACGGCTCAATTCATTTTTTGTTGGCATAAGTAAACTCAAAACCAACTCTTTGAAAGAGACTCCACGTATGATGTTCTTCATCTTTGGGCTTCCAGACTCGCATGCGCTTTTTGTCTTAGTTTAATGTCCAAGATGGGAAGATTTAATTTGTTTGTTATATTTAATTCTTGATGCAGCTTCAACAAGTTTTGGATTCCTTCATCATTTTTACTGAACGAGAGACTGGGACGAGCAGCAACTTTGAAGATGCTGAAGTAAAAACCTTGTCTAGCACATCATCCCTGCTAAGGATTCCTTCAATGGAATTTATACCATCAGACATAAGGCTTATCCCCTTTCCTACTCGTGACTACACTGATGATGAGTTCCAGTTTATTGTGAAGAAAGTCATGGGAGTATTGTATGTACATTTTTCCTTATCTTACCAATAGGTGTATTCAAATTAGAACCTTTCAGTTTTATTGTCTTGATGCTGTGCACAGGTACCTGCTAGGATTTCTGTGCCCAATATCTCGGCTGATTAGTTATTCTGTCTTTGAGAAGGTTGGATATACAAGGTCGGTTGTAATGTTTTCAACATAGAAGTCTTTAGCTGGTCATGTGATTTGCATTCTTGCTGTTCCAGGAGCACAAAATTAAGGAAGGGCTTCACATGATGGGTCTTAAGAGCGAGATTTTTCATATCTCATGGTTTATAACATATGCTGTGCAGGTATTTTACTAGTACAACCAACATTTATCACAATTCTATAACTCTACCATCCTTCCCACCCCCGCGCCCTTGCATTGAGCATTTCATTAACTTTCTTGTCAATGGGTAGTTGGTGTCTTCACCTTTTATGTCTGCTGGTTGACGTTTTAGTGAACACTTTATGCGATTGTGGAGTTAACATGATGAATGTACGATTTTAGAGTTAACGTGATGACTGCATTTGCTTGGAGCATTAAAACCGGTTGTGCTAGCATCTGAAGATTGAAATAGGCGCTGATAGGAGAAGCAATACTATTGGTACGGGATTGGATGCACTATCAAAGTGTGCTTATGACAAAATTAATGAGAACCGCGAGGTCATTATGTGCTGTTCGAAGTAGGCTTGTAGAATTTTAAGATCCTATAGCTTCCTTGAAATGGTTTGCTTCTTCTGTTTATATGAGAAATTGGCGATATTTTTTCTTTGGCTCTTGCATCTGTATAAACTTACCTCTTCATGTGGTTTTAACTTTTAGAGTCATTTCTAGAATTGAATGATCTTTCACAATTTGATTTATATTTATTTTCTTGCTGATTGAGCTAGGAGATCATTGAATTTTGTTTTGTTTTGCTGTTCACCTATGCAGTTTGCCGTCTCTTCTGGGATCATTACAATTTTCACCATGTGCTCTCTTTTCAAGTATAGTGACAAGTCCTTGGTGTTTACGTACTTCTTTTCCTTCGGACTGAGTGCAATCACACTTTCTTTTTTAATTTCCACCTTCTTTACGAGAGCTAAAACAGCTGTGGCTGTTGGGACACTTGCTTTTTTTGGAGCCTTCTTCCCTTATTACACCGTCAATGATCCAGATATCTCAATGTCAGTAGTTGGATTTACTCTTACTGTTCAATATTTGTTTCTTCAAAATGTATCTGTTGGTTTTCTTACATATCCAATTTTCCAGGGCATTAAAGGCAACTGCGTCGTTGCTTTCTCCCACTGCCTTTGCATTAGGATCTATCAACTTTGCTGATTATGAAAGAGCTCATGTCGGACTGCGTTGGAGTAATATATGGCGTGTATGCTCAAGTTACTGTAATATGTGTTTTTCAAACCTTCCACACCCATTTTCTGATGCTCTATGGTAATAATCCATACAGGAATCATCTGGGGTGAATTTTATGGTTTGTCTAAGCATGATGGTGTTTGATACGTTGCTATATTGTGCTATTGGTGTTTGCCTGGATAAGGTATGCTCTGTGGCTCAACAATTGTTGATATCATTTTGCTAATCTCTCCTGCTGCTATGAGCTTCTAATATTTTTTATCCTGCATTGGGCCATTTTTTATATTCAAATCAGTATTTTACAAAACTCTTTTAAAATTCGTTGTCTCTGCTAAATAATTTACCTAGTTGTGACTGTATTCAGGCTTTTCCCAAAGAGGGTCATGTGCAGCTTTCATGGACATCCATGTTACCTAAGTGTCTCCGTCGAAAGAAAGATACTACCAGGCATTATTTCTCTGGACCTGAGATGAAGCTGGAGGCTATAAGCTTGGATATGAAGCAGCAAGAAGTTGACGGCAGGTTCATTGACTCTTGTGAGGAATTATGACTGTTTATTTTGTTTGCATCGTGACTTACTGTCGAATGTCAACTGCAGGTGCCTCCAGATAAGGAATCTGAGTAAAGTATACTCCACTGAAAAAGGGGATTGTGGTGCAGTGAACTCTCTGCATCTGAGTTTGTATGAAAATCAGATTCTTGCTCTTCTAGGTATGCATATCAGCATATGCACCCACTTCTAAGGTTAAGGTTGTCTGAGAATCAAGATGGTCAAAAATGTCAATTGATTGAGAATGTCTTTTATCATACTGGTGTACATCTGAAACTATTTCAGTATAGCTTAGAATTCTGGGTATACTGTGTACTTTCATCAGCAGCTTTCTGAATATGAGTACCATGGACTTTCGTTCATACAGCTTTAGGTGACGAAGGGTAACACCAAAGAGATTTACTTTACTCCTAACAACCCACGTAGACTCTACTGATTCTCTCTTTATAAAGATGTCCCCTTATTATGCATTGGTGTGATATTGTGTAGGCCATAATGGAGCTGGGAAGAGCACTACTATCTCTATGCTTGTTGGACTTGTTTCTCCTACGGGTGGAGATGCTTTGGTTTTTGGGAAGAATATTTTGACAGATATGGTATGAAATAACTCGTGTACATGAAGGGGGTTTACTTTTGTCTTAGTTTCTTCTTTTCACTTGTCTTTTGTTAGTTTTCCAAACTACCTTTTGTACTACTTTTTGCACTTGATTTTTTTTTCGTCAAAAAAATTTCACTCAATTAAATCTCTAAGAATGTGACAATTTTTTTTTTTTTTTTTTTTTTTTTTTGTGTCTTTTAGTTTGTTCTCTCCCTACATTTTTGTTCGTGCTTTTCTTCTTTTGTTTCAAGTTTCTGCACATTCTGCTTTTTAGCTGAATAAAAATCTTCCACGGTTACAGTAGTTGGAGTTTATTTTGACTGGTAATTTGTATAGTTGTTACTGTATTCTTGAATTATCTCTGTAGTAATTTCGTCTTTTTATGCAGGATAATATTCGCAAGGACTTGGGTGTTTGCCCTCAAAGTGATATTCTATTTCCTGAACTGACAGTAAGCATCCAAAATCATCAGTCTGGTAGTCTGACAGTATAATATATCTAAATATTGAGCCTTTCTGTGGGAAAAGAAACTGTAGTAAGTGTAATAATAGGACGACAAACAAGGGTGGCCTACTCATTGCTCCACAGGGTTAAAATTTGCACCACCAGAGACATGTCACCCTTCCAAATCATTCAGACTTGAGAAGGAATATGACCCACAATTATGAGATTTCTTTCCATTTCTTTTTAAATTCGGGCTGAGTGGATGGATTAGCTCTTTATGTGACAGAGCAGGGCAAAAGTGGCCAATGACTATGCTGAATTGCTGACATTTCCTTACGTTAACAAGAAGGATAAGTAAAGACGAGCCAAAATTCACAAGAATATCATTCAATATTGTACTGTACTTTGAATACTTTGTACAAACTAAAGATCACTGCTTTTCTGGTAATGTATCAGTGCCTTCAGTAAGCAGGCAAGAGACTATCAAACTCTGCTTTCTGTGTATAAGTCTATCCCTCTTCCCCCCTGTTCCCCCTCCTAGGGACGAGTTGCAGATTCAAAATCTATGTTTGCTAGAATGAAGCACTTGTCAGCCTGATGTCATGACATATACGAAAATGACGCACGCTTACGGTGAAGCAGGTACTGTTGAGAGTCTAAGCTCTGAAATCCTTATACTCCTGAAGGGGTTGCCTTCTCATCTGATCGCTAAATAAGCTTGGACTGATAACTGCAGGGAAATGGGAAATGGAAGCAAATAACATCCAGCCTGATGTTATTGCTTGTTCAGCTCTCATGAGGTCTTTCAACCTTGGAAATCAACCAGCCAAAGTTCTGAGCATGCTTACATACGCGAGCACAGAATATCCTTGTTACTGACGCTGTCTATTTTGACGCATTTTCATGGTCTGCAACATCCGTGAAGCAAAAAGAGCACTGAGAATTGTCTACTGAATTATTGGATTACCATCAACTGGAGGTAGCCTCTGGGCAGCATGGCCGTGCAATTAGTTGTCATTGCATTTCAAAAAATCTCAACACAGTACAATTATTTTTCAATCATACAGAATCTCATTCTCCTGAAAGTAAAACTAAAAATACAAGTTCAAACTATTATTATGTACAACACCAACAACTACTAAATAAAAAAATGTAACAGCAATAACTGGTGCCTACGCTAGAAACAGTTTCGTTATTACACTCCCAAAAGGCCAAAACCATAGCAGAATTTCTGGGGTTAACCCAGTTCATATCAGGAGCCGAATAATGAAGTTCCGTTAAATTGTTGAACCATCTACACCAGAAGGATCCTCCTGCGAATCAACACCAGTGAATTAACAGAAAGCATATCTAAATGAAAACCAACACAGTTACACAAAACACGACTTATTAAGATGCATCAGTCACAGACTTGACATGAAAAAGTTCTCAAGTCGGATGTCCACCATTTCAATCCACCCATAAACGAATCCGGGTGCCCATAAGAAGTAACCATACCCAATACAACAAAATTTCAATGCATGTAAACAATACAGGCACAAAGCCTAGTCATATAATGATTTGGGGTCGACTATCAGGACTCGCCGCGTGGAAACGTCATGTGAGAAATGAAAGGTGGCAACTAGTGAGTAGTGAGAACACAATATTGAGCCAATGAGTTCTTAATACTATTCATTTGAATGTACTAAGTGTAACACTACGGAATATGAAAAGTAGTTTATAGAGTTGGTTTGTCCCACATTGGGAAACTAAAGCTCACATGATCAGTTTATAATAGATTCCTACCATCATGTTACCAACAAGGCCTTCACCTTTTAGAGCCCGGAGAGGATATATGGGCCTAAGGGGTGACTTGCCATCTTATTGGGTTGTGTTGCGACGTATGATGGATCGGGCTGTTACAGATGGTATCAGAGCAACCCTGCGACCGCGTGCTGGGTGCTGGGGCGAGGCCCAGACCAGCCGTCTAGCGGGGGAGATCTTGGACCTGTGTTGATGATGATATGGTTTGGTTTAGGCGCAACGGGGACGTTGCGTTCTCTAAGTGGGGGAGTTTGTAACACTACGGAATATGGAAAGTGGTTTATAGAGTTGGTTTGTCCCACATTGGGAAACTAAAGCTAACATGATCAGTTTATAATAGATTCCTACCATCATACTAACAACAAGGCCTTCACCTTTTAGAGCCCGGAGAGGATATATGGGCCTAAGGGGTGACTTGCCATCTTATTGGGTTGTGTTGCGACGTATGATGGATCGGGCTGTTACAGATGGTATCAGAGCAACCCTGCGACCGCGTGCTGGGTGCTGGGGCGAGGCCCAGACCAGCCGTCTAGCGGGGGAGATCTTGGACCTGTGTTGATGTTGGTATGGTTTGGCCGAGGCGCAACGGGGACGTTGCGTTCTCTAAGTGGGGGAGTTTGTAACACTACGGAATATGAAAAGTAGTTTATAGAGTTGGTTTGTCCCACATTGGGAAACTAAAGCTCACATGATCAGTTTATAATAGATTCCTACCATCATACTACCAACAAGGCCTTCACCTTTTAGAGCCCGGAGAGGATATATGGGCCTAAGGGGTGACTACCCATCTTATTGGGTTGTGTTGCGACGGACGGTGGTTCGGGCTATTACACTAAGGCTACTGTCATTTACAACACACAACCCCAGATGTAGCTCATACCTTGCCCCTCACAATTACTAGCCAATCGAATTAGTTAACAAGTAAGCAGTATTAATGGGTGAACTTGCACTGATATCATATAATTCTAGTTCAAAATTCGAATAACAGGTACCTTAGGCGACCGAGAGTGTAACCACCCCCATAACTGTTATTTCGAAATTTACAACAGTACCTTTGTAAGCATGAGAAGTTGTAAAGGCTTTTTTACAAGCCACCATTATCTTTCCCTAGATGATTAAAACAGGGCAAAGGACAGCAAGACAGAAAACAAAGGGAGAAAGAAAAAGAAATGCAATCATTGATAACATACAAGCAACTTTATCATATCTCGGAAAAAGCAGTATGCAAGAGTAAAGCATAATAGAGAACATTTACAATCGAAGAGTAAACCTCGACCTGCTTCCTAACCCTGAAGTGTCCATTTCAACACCTTAAGACACATCTATGAGGTTAGCACTTCAGGTTTGGGCTAAAACCAATTTTTCAAAACATAGTTGAGTCTGACACGAAGCCATGTATTACGTCTCCAAAACTTGTAGCCAAATGGGATACTTGATAGTTAAGAGTGCAGAAGAATAATGTTATGATTACCATAATCAAGAATAGTAATGAATTTTTCATCCTCATATCTTGATAGTTGTCCAAGTTTTGTTATGGGAAAATTGCACAGACAATGATCCTAAGATAATACTCCGTATGTCATATGTAGAGCTAATGTCACAAAAGAATAGAAAAGATAATGAGATGACAGTAGCTATAATCAAAACATAATATGAAGGGTACTTACAAGTAGAAAGGCAGTTTGCTAACTCAGTCCAGCAGGAGTTATTAGGAGTTTCCATAATATGAGTCTGAGAAGACAAGATGTTGTTAGCTTTAATATAACCAGCAGGATCGTCACCAAGGTCCCTTATGAGTGTGATAGTAATGATTTGGTTAAGTTGATCGGGAGAAGCGTTAGATACGATGTAATATAGATAGCCATCCCCGGCATAACGCAGTACCATGACCGGATCCGAGTGAGACTTCCATCTTTGATCATCAATATCAAGATCAAATTCCGGTTGAACTAGTGAACCAATTAATGACTCCGACTTGAATGGTATTCCCGGCCATGATCCAATCCCATACACACTCATACCATCTCCCTCCTCCAACGTCAGCGGCTTCCCAAATTCACCCTCATCGTCAGTGACTACAATGGGCTCGCCGACCCACTTCTCCATGTCAAGATCAAACACCACCACAACTAGCTGGGTCGTGTCCCACCCATAAAGGACAACTTTACGATTGTTAGGGAGGACGGCCCAACTGCGCCACACGGTGCCCCTGTACACTGGTGGGTCGTCCAGGACCCGCCATTCGTCAGTGTCCGGGTCATAGCATTCCAATAAATCAATTTTGTTACGTATCCAATAGGGGCACCTGCAATTCACGCGCCCTAGGTTTGCTAGAGCGTATATCTTACGATTCGCCGCAAATACCACCGGACAAGGTTTCCCTGAGTTTAGCTTTGAATCCAGTTTTTTGACTACTTGTGTTTTTTCATTCAAATCAAAGACATAAACGTCAGTTGGAAACATACCTTCCTGGTTACGCTTCTTTTCGAGTTCCCCACCTAGGATGTACAACTTTGACTCCAAACACGCACATCTCATCATCCTTGCTTTCTCCCCATCATTCTCAATCCCCAGTATCGGCTTTACCACTTGAGATTCCGATAATGATTCCAACTCTATCCTACACAGAGTATGGCTCCATTCCGACGACTGCCCGTGCTCGTACCACATATACACTGATCTTGACATTTTTTTTTTTGATGAGATTTTTTGAGAAAACGGTGATGAATGAATGAATGAATGAATGAATGATGAAGATGGGTGTTGGGAGGGGCGTTGATTTTGATATTGGGGATGTGGGGGTGGTTATCTGGTGAATTTGTGTTTGTGTTGGGAGGGGCGTTGATTTAGAATATAAGTGGTCCAATTAAAAAATGTGTTAGTCAAGTTAGTAAGGGAAATTTCGAGAGTTTATGTCACAAAATATGACCCAAAACTGAAACGTAAAGAATATATGTGAGGAATTCGAATAAAACAACTGAGGAAGTACTATATATAAGGGTCAGGTCATGTAAGGTTAGGAATAAACTCTTTTTTTCCTTTTTTGATGAGGATATGTATTTTTATTTGTCGAAAAAAAATTAGTAATTAGATTTTCTTTGGTAAATTTGACAAAAGTGATCTCAAGTTTGTGAATAAAAGACGCCAAAATAAAGAAATATGGTAAGAACCGTCTGTTGAGGAGGAGAGTATGAGATGGTGGAAAAGTTTAATTTCATTAATGATACAAGAGGGTATTTATACAATAGATTAGAGTGTGAACATATAATCAACGTACCTATCTTAGCTAACAATATCCTACAATTAAGGTAGATAATACAAGGTATAATAACAAACTATCCTTACAATATTATTAACAATAATAATATGTATTAGGAAATATACATTTCCTTATACCGCCAAGTAGACTCGGGTAGAGCTGGTTGTGCAAGAGCCATAGAATTCCTCGTAAGAGCCAATCACTAAAGTAGTCTGGAACTCTCTGGGAGTTACAAATATTCACCTTGATCATATATCATATTTCATATTATTGTTACAATGAACAAGTGTGTAAAGGTACAACCCGAAAAATTAGAGACCTTACAACTTTAGCTATCGAGAAATCCAACTGTATACACTATGCCTACTGGTTTAGCCAAAGGAAAGTAACACTTGAATCTTCAGGTAATGGTTCGTCTGGCCAAGCCGCGAATAGTTGGTTTCCCCCATTGGAACCGCGTGCATTGAGCACCACGATAGAGATTACATACTCTAGTGGCGAGTGGCGACTTATGTGACTTTGCTCGTGTAGTAAGACAAGTACTGCTATGAACCATAGAAATTGAATCCTTTCATCCTTCTTCCTGCCTAAAGAAGCTGTATGTCGAGCTGGCCTCTGATTTCGTAATCTGAAACAGCATCAAGTCAGTCAAAAATAGCAGAAATTGATTCCAAAAGTAGCAGCAGCAGCAGCAGTAATTATGAGTTTAAGACCACATCAGTTTATCTACGTTCCCTTGTACTTCCTAAACCACGCAAAGTAAAGCACACTTTGACACTTATAAGTTATAACACCTTTATATGCCAGGAGGTTCATGACTTCATGTTACTATCAGTCAAAAAAGAAAAAAAAAAGACAAAACGTGCGTGTATTTGGACTGCACTCTTTTTTCCACAGAAGGGTAAACTGTACTAAAGAACAACATGAACTATCATCATCGTCCTTACGTTTTCTTAAGCTTTGTTACATCCTAGAGATGCAGTGTACTAAGTGAAAGTTTTCTTGAACACCAACAAGAATCATTAAACACAAACGAAAAGGCACACATGAATAGAAAACTAATCGGCATAGAACTTATACCAACCTCAGAAATCCGAGAAGCGGGTATAGGCAAAACAGGCATCAGAGACGTCCAAAGAATAGGGTCACCTAATGGATCAATAGTGTTGTAGTTCGTCAGAAGTGGCGCAGTAAGTAAAGGAGACAAAGGGAACATGCTCTTTTGAAGGGGTAGTCCACCAATTCCATGGGTAGTCCCCATTCTCTCAACTTGAGTGTCATCACTCGGGTTCTGAATTGCCTTGCCATGGTCAACCTTGCTAATATAACTCCTGTTCTCCTTCTCATCAGTATCCTTAGTCGTTTCCTTTGTTTTAGATGCTCTATCTTGCATTGTTTTATACGCAGCAGATCTTGACAAGATGCTCAAAGCAGAGTTAGTAGTAGTAGAGCCTTTACTTTTCTTTGCTTCATAAGAAGTTCCCAACTGAGGCATCTGGTACGGCTCTGTAGATTGAATTCCCCGGTCCAGTGATTTCAGCTCACTCCCAGCCTCTTCAGTGCTGCTGTACTTCACATCTGCTTGTCGTATTTTGTTTGGTCCCCACCACTTGATGTAGCCTGTCAAATCAATCTTCCTCTCTACGGAAATACCTCCCGGGTATTCAGTCTCTGCTTGTAAGTCTTCTCCTTTACCTTAGAAAGGGAGTTAGACTAAATCAGTTGGATCGCGGATATGAGCACTACGATCATATTACTCAAGGCAACAATAGCGTAGGGTGGCAATGTACCGTAGGTAATCCCTTGGAGGTATTCGATTCCAGTAGTACGACCTAGAGATGGCTCCCATCGTCCACTGAATTAAAACGATACACAGAATCAGCAGCAATCCAAAAGAATTGAATTGCTAATTAGGGAGAATGTAAATTATTCTTAGATGCCTGAAATGTCGTATAAATTATCTACTCATGGTAGCTTGGTTCAAGTCGTGGGTGCAGCCTCTTGTCAAATAAATTGACACTGGGGTTAAAGATGTTGTTGTTGTTGTTGTTGTGATAGCTTGGTTACTTTCTTTTAAAAAAAGAAAGAAGAAGATGACAGTGGTACCTTGAAAGTGCACGATATTTGGCAATACCTCTGGAGAAGCCACTGCTCTTTCTGCATACACCACATATGAAAAAGCAGCAAAGACTTAGGCTCAACTTGTGTGTTACACAAATGAGATATAGACACTCTCAGGCCTGCTAAAATTACCTCCTAAGCGACGCAAGGTATTCCTCCCTAGAGAGGTTTTGCATTTCTTCTAAATCTCTGCTATAATCTGTAACCTGATACACACTAGCAGCACTAATTAATTTGTAGACGACCCAAATTGGAAACAAAGTATTGTTAATAATTAGGGCTTTGGTGTCTCACAGGAAAATTGATCAGAGTCCCTGGACCCCAATACTTCAAGGCCGCAAGATCATAAGCTCTAGCTGCAGCTTCCTCGTCATCATAAGCCCCTAACAACATCATATAGATAGTCTCTTAGATAAAAAAAAAAAAAAAAAAAAAAAAAAAAATGTCAGAAGAAGCAGTGGAAATAAACATAAAAAACATTTATTTATATACTCACCCAAATAAACTAGAAGACGTGTATCGAGGAGCATCCATGAGCAAGCCAACAAGAAAGATAAGGAGTTAATAATAATGTCTTGTACTAGAAGAATAACAACCCAAGCCATCAAATTCAGATTTCAGAGAGAGTATTTCAATTTTCAACAAGAAAAGAAAAGGCAAGGCAAGGCAACCTTGTTTGCCCTTTTTATTCTGATTCTGGTTCCAAGTGCTTTTATCCCAAAGGTGAGCTTCATACCGACCTGTCCATCTATGCCTGTTGTTTTCAACACAACACAACACAAATTGACAAAACCCATCACAATACACTCCTCATATTCATTTACTATATACACTTTACAAATAATTACTCGGAAAATTAAAAACAAAAAAGACAAAAGGATGGACCGACCGACCTGGTAACACCGCGGTAAATAGAACTGCGTTTACCAGCAGTAGAAGGTGGCATTTTACTGATCCTCTCTTTCGCAGTTGAACCACCTCTCTCTCTCTTCATCTTCATCTTCTTCACCACCACCACCACTCCTCCACTGTTACTCTCGTGTTGATTACTACTCTTCTCCCCCACCCCCACCACCGCACCACCACCACCACCACCTTCGCCGCTCGATGTCGACGCCATCCTCCTCCAACGGTAACTGATTATTATTTCCTTTTTTCTTTTTTTTACAGTAACAAAAATTCAGAGAGAATGAAGAAAATGCAGTCGAGTTGAGTGGGGAATTAGGAGGAAAGTTTAAAGGGGTCCCTCAACGGCTAAGTTTGGAGTTCTTGAGGGTATTTTCGTCCATTCAACCTCACTGACTCTTGATTTTGTTTTTTTCTTTTTAATTCAGAATCAAATGGAGTGAATGAGTGAGTGACCCCACTTCATGTCAAGTGTATCTAGTAGATGTCGAAAGTGTACACGTGTCTGCCCCCTCCCCCACCCTCTGCGGCGTAAACGACAGCCTTCTTCCGAGTGCCCAGGCCCACTGCTCACTTTGTCCACCTCATATCAACCCGTTACACTGAACAGAACACAACAATCAATCAATCAATCTTACCTGAGTTTTATCAAGTAAATGAACTAATTGGTGTCGTCTAGTTTATAACTCGGTGTATTTACTTAATAATCAAACCCTCGTATATTTTTAAATACATTTTTCATATGATTGTGGTTTGTTTACACTGGAAGCCATCGTAAATGATCGAGATGTGCCAATATGTGTCACACTAGTTTTGATGACACATACAATTGTGACATGTGATCCAACTTGGATTATGTAGTCAAGAGTAGTATTGCAAAACAATTCCAAAGGAGGCTTCAAGCTCAAGTTCAATTGAAAATGACACAATGCTAAAGAAGAAGCCTCCTTTTCTAACTTTATTTGGTTGCCTTGGCACATACTTCCACACATACAAAAGCTTGTCATTGACTCTTCACTTCCAAGTTCCAACAACTGCCCCCGCCCGCCACCTCCACTTTTCCCCTCTCATCACTCTTCCATGCTTTCCCAGTGACGTCGCCGGCGAAATTAGGGTTCTTTCTATCTCCACTTTCCGGCGACCATGACGGAATCACGACGGCAACTCAAGGCAATACTCCGCAAGAATTGGCTCCTCAAAATTCGTCACCCTTACGCCACCTTTGCCGAGGTTTCTCATTTCACTCATTTCTTGATAATCTCTTCTGTTTTTTTTTTTTTTTTTTTTTTTTTTTTTTTTTTTATGCTATGATTTTCATGAAATTATGTGATTTTGATTTTTGAGTGACTGCATGTGGATAAAAATCTAAACTTTGGGTTACTGGGTATCATGCATTTTTATTTTTGGTACTTAATTTGACGATTTTTCTCGGTCAATTGTGTTACAAGATTAATTGTTAATCATATTATGTTTGTTTTCTGTGCTAAATTGTATGCTGTATAAACTATTTTGTCCATTGTTTTCAAGTATACTTGTATAATGGTAATTGGTCATCTGATGTGTTAGATGTTTTAATATTGGAGTAAGTTTGACCTGATCATGGTAAAGGTGTTATCTTTTGTGTCATATCGTTTCGATACCCGATCCCGTGAGTTTGAGCTTATGATCATGTTCAATTTTATCATCATCTGTGTGTTTTTATACAGTGCCTAGTTTTCCGAGTAAGGTTTGAGGTGAAGACAGTTGTTTTTGTACAGTGCTTGTTTGAATTTAGGATCGGATACAGTGGTTTGCTGGTTGGAGCACGGGAATGAATGGAAAGTTTTGTTCTTCCTGTTCGTCGTGTTATGCCTTGAATTCTTGTATAAGTATAACGGTGTACGTCTTGACATGGATTTGGACTGTATTACATCTGAGGAGATAATACAGGAAATACGAAAAGTTCTTAAGACTTCGATGTTTGTTTGTTCTGGGGGAATATGGAAATTGATTGCTTGATGATTATATATGTTATAAAAGAGAAGGAGGACTTCAGTATGGTGCATTTTTTTTCTACTGCCGAGAATGCAGAAAGTTTGAAGTTTTATGCTTTTTCTGAACGTCGAGATGAATAGCCTGGGCGTCACCTCTTTTTTTTTCTTTTTTTTTTCCTTTCTAGAACTGTAATGGTATACTCTGCTTACTCAAGGCATCTAGTTTAGAGTTGTGGAATTCTATCTGCATATCAAAATTGTATTGCAAGTTGTATGAAGAAAAGATCAACATGCTTGAATGATGCTAAAACTTGCCTCGAATCCTAGGAAGGGATCTCCTTTGTTATTGTCTTTTTGTTTTTGGGAGTCACGGAGCCACCCCCTTGGTGTCCTTTTGAATATATGATCTCCTATCTTACTTATCAGAAAAAAAATTGGTTACTGTTTCTGTAACTTGTCCCTTCTTGAGCGTTTAGCAAACGTCATGATTTGATATATGTAAGCATCTGATTACTTACCTACCCTTTCTTTTGTGGTCTTTTCATGCAGATATTTCTACCCACGGCTGTGATGCTGATGTTGATCGCTGTCCGTACCCAAATTGATACTCGTGTTCACCCTCCTCAGCCGTATGTTGCAAACTTTGATTCTGATTTTTCTTGCTTACTCTTATGTGCCCCCTTGTCTACAGAGTATATTCACTTGCATGAGATGCCAAATTAGAAATAGGCTAAAAGCAGTTAAACGAGAGACCAAGAACATGCTTCCTCGTAAATTGGAATAATGACATTCCGTCATCTATATTTCCCTTATTTATATGACTATTTGATGATGCCTTTCAGTTGACATCCATATTCCTTAGAAAAAAGGACTTGTAAAACAGAGATAAGCGAAAAACGAAAGACCAAGCTATGTACCTGTCATGTTCAATTCCTTTTATTGAGTTCGAGAATCCTCATTGCATTTTAGAAGCTCTTGTTGATGTGCATCCGCTTGTGGGAATTCAAAGTTACCTGATACTCATATTGTCGTTGTGGCTGTCTCTGTATATTATCTTTGTTGTTATGATTTCTTCCTGTTGGTATTTTACTCAAATAGTGATGTTCCTATCATCTGTTTTTAAACGGCTTTTGGCCTCATTCTAGGATAGTAAATTAGTTGTATAGTCCACTTATCTTGCTGAATGCATGTAGGTATATCCGAAAAGATATGCTGGTGGAGGTGGGTAAAGACAACATATCCCTTCCCTTTAATCAGATTCTGGAGCATCTAGTGACAAATAATGAGTTGTTGGCTTTTGCACCCAACTCAAAAGAGACATATGCGATGATCAACTTGATTTCACTGCAATTTCCCTTGCTGAAGGTTCACATTTTTGACCTTTGACATTTCCGTCGCTTTACTGGTGCATAGATATCAATTTCAATTCAAAGACATTTTCTCTGTGTGCTGCACACATCCCTAATGGAGGATAATAGTTACACGGGAATGGAGATTACTTGAGCAAACATTGCCTCCACAAGCTGCTTAGTCTGCCATACTTCAAGTTTAGAAAAAAGCTGCTTAGTCTTTTAAGACTCAAGAGCAGAGGTTTTGGTGATTAGGGAGGGACCAACATGTCTGTGTGTATTTTATCTGTCTCTTGATGCTAAGCAGATCATTTTGTTCGTTCCATGTCTATCTCTCACTTGTGCATAGATCAAAAGTCTGTAAGGTTTACATTTTGTGTGGTTTGGTTTCCTATTGCAGTCGATTACTAGAGTCTACAAGGATGAACTGGAGCTTGAATCCTATATTCGCTCTGATCTGTATGGTTCTTGCGATCATTTGAAGTAAGTTCACTTTATTTTTTTATTTTTATTTTTTATTATTTTTTTATTTTTTTTATAATGGTGTTAAAATGTTCGGAAGATATGTAGTTCATGACCTTCAATTGTTTTTCTTTCTTAGACATTGATTTGTTGTTGGTTATGTTTTCTCTGCTATTTGTTGTCTCCCACCCTATGTTTGCACCACTCTCAGTAGCAGACTAGGATTAGGAGGTCAAACGCGTACCTTTTCGCCTGCAATAACAGAGAGCCTATATCCGTGTCGATGTTAATAATAAATGGAACGACTATATGCTACCAATTGATTCTACTTTCGATACTTCCTCAAGTAAAAAAGAACGACAATAATAAGAGGTTCATGTTTCTGTTGGGCTCACCACTCAGTTCTGTATTATGTGGATATATATCCACTACCTTTTTGGGGCTACAAGATTTCTTAAGGATTCATGGCTTACCGAACCTCGTGAACACTTTTAGATATGTTAATTTTTTCTGTTTCTGTTAACTTTTTTTCGTAGTAATACTAAGATCTCTGTTATTGTTCTTTCAGGGAATGCTCAAATCCTAAAATAAGAGGGGCAGTGGTATTTCACAGTCAAGGTCCTCACCTGTATGACTACAGCATACGCCTTAACCACACATGGGCTTTTTCGGGATTTCCTGATATCAAATCAATTATGGATGTGAACGGTCCTTATCTCGATGATTTAGAGCTGGGTGTAAACACCATTCCAATAATGCAGTATGGCTTCAGTGGCTTTTTGACCGTATGATCTCAATTCATTTTCATTTAACACTGTCACATCTAACATGTGTTCTTTGCATTCCTGTCTCAGTTTCTCTGAGCTGACTTGCTTTTTTTGGTTGTTAAAGTGGTATTTCTTCTTGTCTGAAAATTTCGTTTCCTCTGTAGATAGTTTTAGCAATATTGGAGTAGAACTGTAGGAGGGAGGGCATTAAAGTTCAATTCAAATAATCTGACTCTGTTCTGTTAATCCTTCCTCAAATACCCACGGCTCAATTCATTTTTTGTTGGCATAAGTAAACTCAAAACCAACTCTTTGAAAGAGACTCCACGTATGATGTTCTTCATCTTTGGGCTTCCAGACTCGCATGCGCTTTTTGTCTTAGTTTAATGTCCAAGATGGGAAGATTTAATTTGTTTGTTATATTTAATTCTTGATGCAGCTTCAACAAGTTTTGGATTCCTTCATCATTTTTACTGAACGAGAGACTGGGACGAGCAGCAACTTTGAAGATGCTGAAGTAAAAACCTTGTCTAGCACATCATCCCTGCTAAGGATTCCTTCAATGGAATTTATACCATCAGACATAAGGCTTATCCCCTTTCCTACTCGTGACTACACTGATGATGAGTTCCAGTTTATTGTGAAGAAAGTCATGGGAGTATTGTATGTACATTTTTCCTTATCTTACCAATAGGTGTATTCAAATTAGAACCTTTCAGTTTTATTGTCTTGATTTATGAATGCTGTGCACAGGTACCTGCTAGGATTTCTGTACCCAATATCTCGGCTGATTAGTTATTCTGTCTTTGAGAAGGTTGGATATACAAGGTCGGTTGTAATGTTTTCAACATAGAAGTCTTTAGCTGGTCATGTGATTTGCATTCTTGCTGTTCCAGGAGCACAAAATTAAGGAAGGGCTTCACATGATGGGTCTTAAGAGCGAGATTTTTCATATCTCATGGTTTATAACATATGCTGTGCAGGTATTTTACTAGTACAACCAACATTTATCACAATTCTATAACTCTACCATCCTTCCCACCCCCGCGCCCTTGCATTGAGCATTTCATTAACTTTCTTGTCAATGGGTAGTTGGTGTCTTCACCTTTTATGTCTGCTGGTTGACGTTTTAGTGAACACTTTATGCGATTGTGGAGTTAACATGATGAATGTACGATTTTAGAGTTAACGTGATGACTGCATTTGCTTGGAGCATTAAAACCGGTTGTGCTAGCATCTGAAGATTGAAATAGGCGCTGATAGGAGAAGCAATACTATTGGTACGGGCAGTGGCGTAGCTAGGGGGGGTGCACGGGGGGCACGTGCCCCCCAATTCTATCAGTTTATATCTTATTTTTGTGCCTAACTTGCATATAAAATGTGATGGACTAGTGGAATTTGGCCCATTTTAGGTTGTACACTACCCAAGTTCGAATCTGGACACTGTCATTTTGGCTTTTTTTTTTTTTTTTTTTTTGTTAAAAGACTCTCGAATATGCAACTCATGTTTCGGACTTTCGGTTCATAATTTTGTGCCCCCCCTTTCTCTCAATCCTGGCTTCGCCACTGGGTACGGGATTGGATGCACTATCAAAGTGTGCTTATGACAAAATTAATGAGAACCGCGAGGTCATTATGTGCTGTTCGAAGTAGGCTTGTAGAATTTTAAGATCCTATAGCTTCCTTGAAATGGTTTGCTTCTTCTGTTTATATGAGAAATTGGCGATATTTTTTCTTTGGCTCTTGCATCTGTATAAACTTACCTCTTCATGTGGTTTTAACTTATAGAGTCATTTCTAGAATTGAATGATCTTTCACAATTTGATTTATATTTATTTTCTTGCTGATTGAGCTAGGAGATCATTGAATTTTGTTTTGTTTTGCTGTTCACCTATGCAGTTTGCCGTCTCTTCTGGGATCATTACAATTTTCACCATGTGCTCTCTTTTCAAGTATAGTGACAAGTCCTTGGTGTTTACGTACTTCTTTTCCTTCGGACTGAGTGCAATCACACTTTCTTTTTTAATTTCCACCTTCTTTACGAGAGCTAAAACAGCTGTGGCTGTTGGGACACTTGCTTTTTTTGGAGCCTTCTTCCCTTATTACACCGTCAATGATCCAGATATCTCAATGTCAGTAGTTGGATTTACTCTTACTGTTCAATATTTGTTTCTTCAAAATGTATCTGTTGGTTTTCTTACATATCCAATTTTCCAGGGCATTAAAGGCAACTGCGTCGTTGCTTTCTCCCACTGCCTTTGCATTAGGATCTATCAACTTTGCTGATTATGAAAGAGCTCATGTCGGACTGCGTTGGAGTAATATATGGCGTGTATGCTCAAGTTACTGTAATATGTGTTTTTCAAACCTTCCACACCCATTTTCTGATGCTCTATGGTAATAATCCATACAGGAATCATCTGGGGTGAATTTTATGGTTTGTCTAAGCATGATGGTGTTTGATACGTTGCTATATTGTGCTATTGGTGTTTGCCTGGATAAGGTATGCTCTGTGGCTCAACAATTGTTGATATCATTTTGCTAATCTCTCCTGCTGCTATGAGCTTCTAATATTTTTTATCCTGCATTGGGCCATTTTTTATATTCAAATCAGTATTTTACAAAACTCTTTTAAAATTCGTTGTCTCTGCTAAATAATTTACCTAGTTGTGACTGTATTCAGGCTTTTCCCAAAGAGGGTCATGTGCAGCTTTCATGGACATCCATGTTACCTAAGTGTCTCCGTCGAAAGAAAGATACTACCAGGCATTATTTCTCTGGACCTGAGATGAAGCTGGAGGCTATAAGCTTGGATATGAAGCAGCAAGAAGTTGACGGCAGGTTCATTGACTCTTGTGAGGAATTATGACTGTTTATTTTGTTTGCATCGTGACTTACTGTCGAATGTCAACTGCAGGTGCCTCCAGATAAGGAATCTGAGTAAAGTATACTCCACTGAAAAAGGGGATTGTGGTGCAGTGAACTCTCTGCATCTGAGTTTGTATGAAAATCAGATTCTTGCTCTTCTAGGTATGCATATCAGCATATGCACCCACTTCTAAGGTTAAGGTTGTCTGAGAATCAAGATGGTCAAAAATGTCAATTGATTGAGAATGTCTTTTATCATACTGGTGTACATCTGAAACTATTTCAGTATAGCTTAGAATTCTGGGTATACTGTGTACTTTCATCAGCAGCTTTCTGAATATGAGTACCATGGACTTTCGTTCATACAGCTTTAGGTGACGAAGGGTAACACCAAAGAGATTTACTTTACTCCTAACAACCCACGTAGACTCTACTGATTCTCTCTTTATAAAGATGTCCCCTTATTATGCATTGGTGTGATATTGTGTAGGCCATAATGGAGCTGGGAAGAGCACTACTATCTCTATGCTTGTTGGACTTGTTTCTCCTACGGGTGGAGATGCTTTGGTTTTTGGGAAGAATATTTTGACAGATATGGTATGAAATAACTCGTGTACATGAAGGGGGTTTACTTTTGTCTTAGTTTCTTCTTTTCACTTGTCTTTTGTTAGTTTTCCAAACTACCTTTTGTACTACTTTTTGCACTTGATTTTTTTTTCGTCAAAAAAATTTCACTCAATTAAATCTCTAAGAATGTGACAATTTTTTTTTTTTTTTTTTTTTTTTTTTTTTTTGTGTCTTTTAGTTTGTTCTCTCCCTACATTGTTGTTCGTGCTTTTCTTCTTTTGTTTCAAGTTTCTGCACATTCTGCTTTTTAGCTGAATAAAAATCTTCCACGGTTACAGTAGTTGGAGTTTATTTTGACTGGTAATTTGTATAGTTGTTACTGTATTCTTGAATTATCTCTGTAGTAATTTCGTCTTTTTATGCAGGATAATATTCGCAAGGACTTGGGTGTTTGCCCTCAAAGTGATATTCTATTTCCTGAACTGACAGTAAGCATCCAAAATCATCAGTCTGGTAGTCTGACAGTATAATATATCTAAATATTGAGCCTTTCTGTGGGAAAAGAAACTGTAGTAAGTGTAATAGGACGACAAACAAGGGTGGCCTACTCATTGCTCCACAGGGTTAAAATTTGCACCACCAGAGACATGTCACCCTTCCAAATCATTCAGACTTGAGAAGTAATATGACCCACAATTATGAGATTTCTTTCCATTTCTTTTTAAATTCGGGCTGAGTGGATGGATTAGCTCTTTATGTGACAGAGCAGGGCAAAAGTGGCCAATGACTATGCCTATTACAATGTCCCAACCATGCTGTTGAAATCTCAATCTTGGATTGTGATGGTTGATCCCTTTGTACTTCCTGAAGTTATATATCCTTGTGTGTAAGTCAGTTCCATGGTTGACATAAATTCACCATTGCAGGTGAAAGAGCATTTTGAGATGTATGGTGTACTGAAAGGCGTGAAGGAAGATGTTCTTGAAACTGTTGTGGCTGAAATGATTGATGAGGTGAGTTTTCTCACATTATATACCTTGCTTCAAGCTTTGTTCCATCAAGATCATGACAGTCTGTTGCTGGTGGTGTTGTGGGGGTGGTGGTGCTTGAGTCTTTATTTTTGTACGTATCCTCCAAACAATCTGTTTTAATACAAGCTAAAGTTGTTGGGGGGGGGGGGGTTAAGGGCGGAGGGAGTTGGACTGTACTTAAATTTAGTAGCACAAAATCTTTTTGTGAGTTGCACCAAGTTTCACGCATTTGAATCAGTCAGCTATTTTGACAAGTATTTCAGACTTTTGAGGAAGACCCAAGATGACTTGGATGAGGGTGATTACAAGTAGGGCTTGAAGAGAGTATGGTGGTAGATAGGGTGGTGTGGAGAGACTCGATCCATTTGGAGGACGGAATATGATTCGTTTGTTTGTTTGGTTTTCTAAATCCCTTTTCCTTCATCTCCTACTCTTATTATCTTCTCTCAAACCTTTTCTTGCTATTATTTGTTTAAAGTTCATATGTTTTTCACTTGTTTTACAACTTTTTTTTAATCTTTTGTTTGCCTCTCTTTGGATAGCCTTTAAAAAAAAAACTCCTTTTAAACGCATTTTTACTGTTTTTCTAACTTGTTCACAATAATCTTTTAACTTATATGACATCCTCGAGAGGGTGACTTATGACGACTCATGTTAGCCGACCCCAAATCTTAATCTTTTAACAATGTTGTTGTTGTTGTTGTTGTTGTTGTATTTGACATAAAAAACTTATTTGTGTTCTTTTTTTTCTTTTGGTCACATGAAAAACTTATTAGTTCATCTTGAATGATTAATGTTTTGACAGGTTGGTTTGGCTGACAAAGTTAACACTGTTGTTAGTGCTTTATCTGGTGGTATGAAAAGAAAACTCTCCCTCGGAATTGCTCTCATAGGGAACAGTAAGGTGAACCGTCAGATTTAGAACATATATATTTTTTTTTTCAATGGAGCCAAAGACTCTATATTTTGGTTTTGGAATATAATGGAGTAAAGCAAATGACTCACAAACATGACTGGGCTTCATGTATTGTGAAGTACCAGTCCGTCAGTGCGATTCTCGGCACAATTTTAATCATGGATGGAAACAGCTTCTCTATGTTTTCCAGCATAGGGGTGGGATTGCGTACATCTGACCTCCTCCCCTACATTGCCATTGGCGGGAGGCTTTGAGGCGCTAGGGTAATTTTGTTTTTTATTTTTGTATTTCTTGTTCACTTTTTGACCGATTAGTGCGTACCATTGTACCAATACATTTTGCAGGTTATCATTCTTGATGAACCGACTAGTGGAATGGATCCTTATTCAATGCGGATGACATGGCAGCTAATTAAAAAGATAAAGAAAGGAAGAATTATATTATTGACGACACACTCAATGGATGAAGCTGAAGTTTTAGGAGATCGTATAGCTATTATGGCTAATGGCTCTTTGAGATGCTGCGGAAGGTTCTTTCATCTTTCTTCCTCGTGCTTCATCATTCTGAAAAATGAGAACTAAGAAATTGACACTAGAATCAATTGCCTGTATTGAACTTGCATGTTCTCTAATGTTTTTTAATTATTTGTAGAATTCCTGAAATGCTCGAGTGATGATATTTCTTTGTGAGACTGTGCGCTTGGTACATATCTCATGTGTCTGTACTCACAAGATAGTGCATGATCCACATATGCTGCATTGTGGCCTGCTTTTGGCACACCGGTTGTCTAACTTGTGCAAATGTGATGTTAAGAGAGGGTTTGTTGTGATCCTTGCTGTGGAAAAATTTATTTGCTCGAATAAAATGGACGTACATCAAGGGACAACCATAATTCTTCCTCAGAGAGTGAACTGAATAAGACCTCTTAATAAATCATTGTACGTAAAAGTTGTTGATGGTGTGTCTCTGAGAGAGAGAGAGAGAGAGAGAGAGAGAGAGAGAGAGAGAGAGAGGGGGGGAGGGAGAGAGAGAGGGAGAGCGAGAGCGAGAGAGAGAGAGAGAGAGAGAGAGAGAGAGAGAGAGAGAGAGAGGTGCGAGACTTTTGTGGTCAGAACTAGACTTTTGAACTCTTTGTGCATGGTTATGGTGCTACCATATTTATTTTTATTTTTTATTTTTTTATTTTTTTTTTTTTTTTTTTTTTTTTATGTATCTCCCTGCTTTATTCTTTCCATTCTGCTGTATTTTCTTCTCCATACCAAATTATCTGTCTGAACCCTGAATATTCATTTGGACAGCTCTCTTTACCTCAAGCATCAATATGGGGTCGGTTATACCCTTACTTTAGTGAAGGTAAGCCTCAGTTCCTTGCTCTAATGGGATCATATACTCTAGTTTCACCAGAAATAACAGGTTATGGATATCCTTCTGCTTGTTTTTCTTTTTAGAATGCGGCAGGTGGCTCTTTGGCTGCAGATGTTGTTCGCCGGCATATCCCTTCAGCGACCGTAGTGAGCGAGGTATTGGACTCTGCGCTACCTAGGATATGATACCTTTTCTGTTATAAAGTCATCAAACGTGGGTTCACAACCCTTTTGAGGATAGATTTGAGTAGCTGAGTGTATTTGGTAAAATATCTTTGGCATGATAATGTCATGACTTTGGTATCGTTCAATGAATTATGATTTAGTTTTAAAACTTTTAAGTTTCCCAAGCAATACTGGCGTCATACTCACAAGCATTAGGTGTTTCAATTGTCTAGAATTTTGTGGCACTTCCGAAGGTTAATCAGTGCAGCAAGCTGACCTATTTATTCATATGCTCTTTTAGGTGGGTACAGAGATATCGTTTAAGCTACCTTTGGCATCATCTTCTTGTTTCGAGGGTATGTTCCAGGAAATTGAGAGTTGTATGAAGAGGTCAGGATCCTGCTCTGATGCAAATGCATATGAGAATGAATGTGCTGGCATCGAAAGTTATGGGATATCTGTCACTACATTGGAAGAAGTATTCTTGAGAGTGGCTGGATCCGAATTTGATGACATGGAGTCCATAGACCAGAAAACAACTCTTCCTAATCCCTTGACCTCTCTCGCATCCGAATACCATGCACCTAAAAAACGCTCCTTTGCGAAGCTTTGTGGAAGTTTGAAGGATTTTTTCATGGTTGCATGTGTTGAAGTCGCGAGAACTTGTGGAGCATTATTCGCTTCTATCTTCTGTTTTATTAACTCCCTGAGTATACGATTCTGCTGTGCTTCTGTTATTACAAGTTCAGACTTTTGGCAACACTCCAAGGCTTTACTGAAAAAGAGAGCAATTTCTGCCAGAAGGGATCAGAAAACAATAGTGTTCCAGCTTGTTATTCCAGCTGTCTTCTTGGTTTTTGGACTTCTTTTCCTTGAACTGAAGCCACATCCTGACCAGCAGTCATTAACATTCACAACTTTGAACTTCAATCCTCTATTACATGGCGGTGGTGGTGCTCCAATCCCGTTTGATCTCTCCCATCCTATTTCTAAAGAGGTAGTTTTGATCGACATTTAGTTTTCTGCTTTACATTGTTGGTTACTCAATATAGTGTTTACGTACTTGGTTCTTGCATGTGAAAGCATATTTTGCAATCCTCAAAGTACAAGATTATGGTCCCGTTTTTGGTTAAGGGTCTCTTTGTTATTGCAACTTAAGGGCGACATCCAGTTCTTGCGTGCCTCCTTTGGGAGCACATGCAGAGTTTCAAGGGTAGGGTGATAATGATGCTGAGTATGATAAAAATATAAGTTTCTAAAGTACAAATGGAGTAAGACCATCTTAGGATATGTACTCTGGGACTGTTGAACTTTTCTCAACTTGAACCATTTCTTTTGTTCAACTTTTCTACATATTTCTGAAGTTAAACAAAGTTAAAAAAAAGTACTCCTATAAGACATAGCTTTATTATTGGTTAGCGTAAGGCCATATAATTTCTTAACCGCCGCTGGAGCTCTCAATTTTTTCGTGAAAGGTTTTAGATTTTGGAAGCAACACAGCCGCCTATGGCGAGGTAAGGGATGGTCGGATGTAGGCAACCTTACTCCAGTGTTGAGAACATAGAGACTGTGTTTGGATGAGCCAATGAAGGGTTTTTGTTACTTTGTTCTGAAGTGATCATTTTTTTCCCAGATTGCATCTCAGGTAGATGGTGGATGGATTCAAGAATTCAAATCAAGTCCTTACAGATTTCCAGACTCAGGAAAGGCGATATCAGATGCCATAGAGGCTGCTGGGCCAAGTTTAGGACCACGGCTACTCTCAATGAGTGAATTTTTGATGTTTAGCTTAAACCAATCCTATCAGTCTAGGTTTGACCTCTGCTCCTCTGCTCCTGTGCATCAGTATCATGTTCTTTTGGCTCTTTAACTCTATGCATTCCTCTTCTCATTTCAATAAAATAATTGCCTTAATTTCTTTACCTGTCATTGGGAAATACCTAGACGAAAACTACTTTCTCTGTCCCCAAAAAGGATGAAAACTTTTCGTGTTCCTTCTTGGGATCGTCAAAAGATATTTGGACACTTTGTTAGAGATTCTGAATATCTTTCTGAAATTTCCCTCAATCCTAAGAAGTGAACTATGGAAAGTCAAATAAAGGGCCATGTGAGGGTCTTTCCCCTGTAAATTCTGAAAATGAACTTTAATTGAAAATATTTGATCCTTTTGCGACAGAGGAGTGTTTAAAACACAAAATGCTCTCTCTTCTCTTGAGGTGCTTTTCGTGGGAATGGGAAAGAGAAGAACCTTTTAAGTATCTGATTGGGGATTATGATTATTGGTCTAATAGATTTTGTTGGATTGGGGTAACTTTTATTTATTTGTTTGGTGATTATGTGAAGGTATGGTGCTATCATGATGGATAATCAGAATGATGATGGGAGTCTGGGCTATACAGTTTTACACAACAGTTCATGTCAGCACGCTGCTCCAACTTTTATTAACTTGATGAATTCAGCCATCCTCAGGCTTTCTGCGTCTAATGGAAATATGTCTATTCAAACACGTAATCATCCTCTACCATTGACAAAAAGTCAACATCTTCAGCGGCATGTATGTCTACATCTATGATAAAACCTAAATTTACGCAATTTCTCTGTTATTGCTATTGTTTTTCTCCTTGAAAGGGGTTTATCTGTTACTTCCAATCTTATAACTTCAGTTGAAATATTTTGACCTCCAAGTCTGATAGGGACAATTGCTTGTTATCTGCTCAATTGGTTTATCTGCATTACAATAGATTTACGCTTGATGATTTATTGTGGTTTTGTAGGATCTGGATGCTTTTTCTGCTGCAATTATTGTGACTATAGCATTCTCTTTCATTCCAGCATCTTTTGCAGTTCCTATAGTAAAGGTAATTCTTGATATTGGTTTGTTGCAGCTTATACATTCCCGAAATTCACTACTTACAAACTGTGATCTGTTGGCTTCTTGCACATCTTATAACTGAACCAAATTTATTCTGGTAGAGAACTACGTCATGTATTTAAGCATACATCATTAATCCTATCCTACACAGAAATTCATCTATTTAAATTGCGAGTTGCGAGTTACCATTATCTGCTTACTATAGGCTTTGCTTGGTTAACAAAAAACTTGCACACAGCCGGCACTACAAGGTTTATAAGTAGAAGAGAATACTCCTCAGAAAGGCGTAATAGTGGAGCCGATAAAATTAGCTATATCAATTATGGGTTGGCTCATTGCTTTCTTTTCTTCTCGGTGGATTCTGAACCCATTAGGAATAAGACTTCTGTTTTCATTCTTGGTTTGCTCTACGTGAAAACCAACAATTTGAATTTTGTCTAAGTGATTCAGGTTACTAAAGGTAGAAAATTCTAGTACTTGATTCACCCAAGATTCGTTTACTTTTGTTTCGAGACGTGGAAATGAACAATAAAGAAAAGTAATAAATTAACTACAAAAGGTCCGTGCCATGGTGGATCAAATCACAGAGTTGGACTTCTAAGCTTTGTAAGTTGAAAAATGTTGAATAATCCCCCTGGAGCCTAAATAGATAGAGTAAGTTTCGATTGGTCTTTCTGTCTTTGCAGATGATTGTTTTCCACTAACTTTTTTGCTCGTATCGGTGTCACCAGTGTAAGAATAGACTCTGTTCCTGCAGCCCTTTGGAGAGCAATTCTGAGTGCTCCCATCATCTTACATTCATAAGAAAATTGAAAATCTGGACAATTTAAAGCTTAGTAAAAACATGATGAAAGGAATGCTGGAATGTTATACTTGTTTCTTTTATCTTTTTTTTCCCCTTTATTTCTTTGCCTATTAGATATATATTCGGTGGAAAATGGTAAATATTTAATAAAAATGTAAATGGATTTCCATGTTTTATTACAGGAACGTGAAGTAAAAGCCAAGAATCAACAGTTACTTAGTGGGGTATGGGGATTTGTCCTTCGAATTCCTTTCTTAATATCAATGTTATGATATCCCCCCAAGTGATACTAAAGCACATTATTCTATTTTCTCAGGTATCTATACTGTCGTATTGGATTTCGACCTACTTGTGGGACTTTGTTAGTTTTCTATTGCCCTCGTCGTTTGCAATAGCCATCTTTTTCATCTTTGGTATGTTTATGACCTTGTGCTTCACTTTCCCTCTTTTGAACTTTGAGTCATACGTGCCTGCCTTCGAACTTCTCGTTAAATTGGTTCTTCAAACAATTTGCTACAGCATTTATGTTTTGTCAAAATTTGGTTGTGTTTTTATATCCTGCTTTGCCACCAATGGAGAGAGCCAAATTATTTCTGCCTTCAGATTACTCCATATCAAATCTGATGGTGGGTGCCCATCCGGGTCTACCCTTGTTCCATGTTTCATAATGGCTCACCCGTCATGTGGGGCCATGCAGTTTAGTAACTAATGCTGTTAGATATAGTTGTGGAAGTATCATAGTTTGGTTGAGATAAGAATGACAGCCAAGTTTGTCCTTCACCAGGGCCTTGTCTGTTGTTGACATTAGAAAATGTATCCTGTTGATGAGTGTAAATGTGACGAAAAGCAATCTGTATGGAAGATAAAGTTTGTATTGCTAATTGGTATGCAAGTGGTATGTTGTCGCATGATTGCATGATATTCTGATGGTCCGTGTACACTATCAGCACTGTGCTTTTCTACTTATCACCCTCTTTGCGATCCACGTTCTAAGTGATTCATAAACATCATGTGTTCACAGGTTTGGACCAGTTTGTGGGGATCGGGCGTTTCTGTTCAACTGTAATGTTGTTTCTGGAGTTTGGACTAGCTGTTGCATCTTCAACATATTGCTTGACATTCTTTTTCTCTGACCATTCTTTGGCACAGGTCTGTCCATTTTTGTGGTGTGTTCTTGAGGAGCATGTTTTTTCTATTGTTCTGAGCACCATGTTGTTCTCCTGCAGAATGTGGTTTTACTGGTTCATTTCTTCACTGGGCTCATTCTAATGGTGATCTCATTTATAATGGGTGTATCAGAGTCAACTGCTGCTGCGAATTCTTATCTTAAGGTTGAGAAAATTTCTAACTCATGCTTGTCCATAGTATCTTCTGCTTTTATGGCTGACTTGTACAAGGGAGCATGGCATTCTAATTATGTTACACCCTATCATGAATCACCTTTCAAAAATACTGAATTGTCTTGCTTGAAGTCTGCAATGGAAGGCGTCATAGGATTGTTAATAATAGTTGCACGCAGTATGATTGTTTCCATTTCAAGAATGTTATCATTTACTAATTTACTAAACAAACTTTAGTTTATTTGATGTCAGATAAATTTCCTTTCATTTCTAACTCACCAAAGAGGTAAGACTTGCGTGCATTCGACCCCCCTTACCTCGCCTTATGGCGGGAGCCTTTAAGGCACTGGGGTAAATGTGTTGTTATTCCTATTCACCAAAGATTTATCAAATTTGCTTTTGGGAGCCATTGCACCAATTTTGACATCATAGATGGTTGTCCCGCCTGAGGGACAATCCAAAAGATTCTCTGTTAATGCAAGACCCACAGGTGACCAGCTATAATCAAAACAAGAAGTGTCTTCCCTCTGTTATTGACGACTAAGCTGCATATCTTTGATCACCCCTTACCTTCCTTGGATCAACAGCTTTTGAGGGAATCGGGTAATGAGAAAGACTATTATACTGAATAAGGATAAGAGATACCTCCAACATTAGTGCAAGCCGCTTTAAAAAATAAAATAAAAAAGATCTACTAGTTGGGGTAGACTCATTGGGATCTAAAATCCCAGATGCTCCTGAAATATTCTCATGTCTAATGTGTATTTTCAATTGAATTGGGCTGTCATTTCTACTGTTTACTGTCAAGGGAAGTGTCCTTATACTTGTCATCAATTTGCCAGAATATTTTCAGACTATCACCTGGTTTTTGCTTTGCTGATGGTCTTGCATCACTTGCTCTTCTACGCCAAGGAATGAAAGATAAATCCAGTCATGGGATTCTTGACTGGAATGTTGCTGGTGCTTCAATTTGCTATTTAGCTATTGAGGTTCTTTTCTCAAACTTTCCTTAAACAGTTTGGTGCAAAATCCAATATCTGATATTATGCATGATAGCAACTGTAATAATTGCGAACTTTATTTCCTTTTACTTTAAGTCACTACTTACATGTTGACCATATTTTGCTGCATTGCGTATTGGTCTTGATTGTTTGATTAGGTACATATGATCTTAATTGCGAACTTTATCTCCTTTTACTTTAAGTCACTACTTACATGTTGACCATATTTTGCTGCATTGCGTATTGATCTTGAATGTTTGATTAGGTACATATGTTCTATTATTTTAATTTCTTTTGGTAATATCCGCCACTTGCTATCATCCACAAGAGCTAAAAGATATAAGCATTGTGGTTGTACTATGTAGAAGAATGAAAAAAAGTGAAGGAATCCTTATCTTTTCATGAGTGACATCCTGATATTCATTTATTTTTTCCATTTTTCTGTCTATTTAGTCAAGATGTATTCAATGTTCTATTCCTAATTATTGTTCTTTGATCTGTCATTCAACTCATTTAGCTGTTGTACGGGTTTTAATTTGTGTTTTATGCATCCTTTCTTTAAAAAATTCTATTCTCCTATTTAAACAGTTGGTCGATGAAAAACTTTAAGCAACAAATTGACATTATGTTACATTATTTTGGGCTCTTGATTGTTTCCTTAATGCGCAGTACCATTGTATTTAATGCAGGTACATTAACAAACAAAACGTTCAAACTAGTTAAAAAAATGCAGTCGTTACTTCTGTTAGTAATAAGTTTTTAACTTTGATATTGCAGAGTATTTTCTATTTTTTATTAACACTCGCACTCGAAGTGTTGCCTCCTCGTAAACTATTTCTCCATATAATTGGTTGCTGCTGGATAAAAGTCAAAGGTCTTTGTTTTTTGGATGCTGGCGACATTGTAGAGCCTCTTTTGGGTCTGTCTTCAGATGATATGCATCTTGAACTTGATGAAGATGTAGATGTCGCCGCAGAACGAAATAGAGTGATTTCTGGTGCTGCAGACAGGGCGATTATATATTTACGCAACTTACGGAAGGTACCAGTTCCCTTACGTCTTATTATTTGTTGGATGAAGTGCTTAGTAAGCCAGAGTTTGATAATTCTCTGTTCAATTTAGGTTTATCCTGGTGGAGTTGAAAGCCAGAAAGTTGCAGTTCATGCATTAACCTTTGCTGTCCATGAAGGAGAATGTTTTGGCTTTCTTGGGACAAATGGCGCTGGAAAGACAACCACATTGTCAATGTTATCTGGTACGTATTTCTATTAATGAACTGGCCTCAATTTGTAGGGGATAATTGGTGGTGACCATCCTATTGTGCTAATTTAAAATAACATTTTGCGGTCATCTATCCTAATCTGAAGCAATCTAATATCTAATACTGGAATCATGTGTACAGAAAGGGGTTAAAGAACCTCCTAAATAGATGAACCAGGACTCTTATCCAACAAAGCTATTCCCAAACTGTCAATGGTAATAAATGTTTGAGATCATTTCACCACTACAATCAACATTTTTTTGCCAAGAATGGTATCGCATAAAAAAAACAGCTCATTTTTTTTGCAAGCCCTTAGAGGTAATATCTTGGTTTTTTTTTTTTTTTTTTCAAATTGTTAGAGCCAAAAACCTATGGTAGATCCCAGAATCGCCGAAAAACTACGCCAATCTTAAACGTGTAACGTGTGCTGAAGTGTCTCGAAAAGCTTCCTTAATAGAGGAACTTGCCCTCATATTCACATAGGAACTCCTAGACTGTGTATTCTAATGTTTTGAGTCACGATTGGCTACTTCAGACAAATTGGTCGAAGTTCGCCACAACCGAATTATATAATCTAGGGGTTTGGCCGAATGTCCATGGATAAAAAATCAGCTCAAATTTATGTAGAAGCCCCTCGGTGTCATATATTCCCTCCTTCCCGAATTAAACACCTCATATCAATATTTGTGGACTCCAAGACACAACTTTAACCACGCTTTTGTACATGTATATGAAAGTTTTTTTAAACTAAAATGTTACTTTTATGAAAGTTTTTATGATACGAAACGTAAATATTTTTGGGTCATTATATATTGACATATTTACGGCCAAAGAAAGGACATGTGTTGTTTAATTTGCGAAGGTGGGGGTAATGGGTTTTAGCAAAATAATAAAGAACCACCTATGGTAAATTCCAAAACGGCAAAAAGCGCTAGCCTTAATGAATGATGTGTGCCAATAAGCCTTTATAAAAAAACGCACGTATACTCAACGTGTAAAGTGTGCCTAATGGCTTAAAGAAACAGCTTCCATATCCAACAAGGGCACACCGAGACTTTCCTTCGTGAATTTGTGTGAATATTTGGCTACTTTAAAGAAAGTAATCGACATTGGCCAAATATTAGGGCGAAAAACCAAAGATTTCCGAAAAAGTAAAAAACGCTTGCACTAGCCTAATTGCCTTAAAGGTACACCAAGACTGTCCTTGGTAAATTTTTCTGAACACTTGGCTAGTCTTAAAGAAGGTGTTCCAAATTGGCCGACACGGAAATGCTCCCCGATTTTTGGAACAAAAACAACTCATATAAAACTCCGTGTCGCGCATATCCCTATTAGTCCGAACAATCAAATCATAGGTCCCACAGTGAATTTAAAACTCATGCTAACATGAAGCGTCAATAGGTGATGTGCTAAAGCACTTAAAGAACATCCCTAGGGTATACAAAAGCTTTCTATGGTAATATTTCAGAACATTTGGCTACTCTAAAAATTGTGGTGAAAATCATCAAAACAATCCATGGGTTTTGCCCAAAATCGCCCCCAAACAAAATCGCCCAAAATGAACGTTACCATCAATGACTAACATGTGTTAAATGACCTTGAAAACCTTACTGACATAGGAAACAGCTCTCATATCCACAGCGGTACTCCAAGGTTTTGAGAACACTTTATTACTTCCAAAAATGTGCTAAAACTCGCCGCAAAACAAAAACGGCCCAAATTTTGATTGTAACCCCTGATAGTAAAGGAATATTATCGCTACAAGCAAAATATTCAAGCCAAAAGGCTGAGGTAAATCCCAAAATTTGAAAAAATAAAAAAGCCTAAATTTAGGTGGTAGCCCCTAGAAGTAATATTACGCTAGTGCGCTAAATAGTAGAGCCAAAAGCCTAAGGTAAGTCTTTAATTTTGCACAAAACGCACGTGCTTGACATTTATTGAAACGGCATAAAGAACTGCCGCAACACAACTGACAACCCTCATATCCACCAAAAGTACTCCAAGGCTTTCTATGCTAATATTTTGAGAACATCTGGCTACTTTTAAAAACTTTACGAAAATCTTCAAAATTGATGTGTACAATCCACGATTTTTGCCCAAAAATGGCCAGGAACAAAAAAATTTCAAATTTGTAGGGAAGGCTCATATGCCTCATATTATGTTTTAACATAATATTAGACCCAAAAACTAATTCTAGGTCCCAAAATCAACGAAAATGGACGTTAGCATCAATGACTAACGTTCGTTAAATGACCTTGAAAAGTTTGGCTGCCATAGGAAACAACTCTCATATCGATAGAGGGTACTTAAAAGAGTTCCTCGGTAATGTTTTGAGAACATTTTACTTCTGCGAAAAATTTGGTCAAAACTGGCCAAAATTGAAGCCTAATAATATCCATAGTTTTTCCCCAAAATTGCCACATAACAAAAAAAGCCCAAATTTAGGGGTAGCCCCTAGAAGTAATATTACGCTAGTGCGCAAAATATTAGAGCCAAAAGCCTAAGGTAAGTCTTTAATTTTGCACAAAACGCACGTGCTTGACATTTACTGAAAGGGCATAAAGAACTGCCCCAACACAACTGACAACCCTCATATCCACCAAAAGTACTCCAAGGCTTTCTATGGTAATATTTTGAGAACATTTGGCTACTTTTAAAAATTTTACGAAAATCATCAAAATTGAAGTGGCCAATCCACGGTTTTTGCCCGAAAATGGCCAGGAACAAAAAAAATTCAAATTTGTATGGAAGGCTCATATGCCTCATATTACATGTTTTAACATAATATTGGACCCAAAAACTAATTCTAGGTTCCAAAATCAACAAAAATGGACGTTAGCATCAATGCCTAACGTTCGTTAAATGACCTTGAAATTTTTTGCTGTCATAGGAAACAACTCTCATATCGATAGAGGGTACTTAAAAGAGTTCCTCGGTAATGTTTTGAGAACATTTTACGTCTGCGAAAAAATTTGGTCAAAACTGGCCAAACCTGAAGCCTATTATCCATAGTTTTTCCCCAAAATTGCCACATAACAAAAAAAGCCGAAATTTAGGGGGTAGCCCCTAGAAGTAATATTACGCTAGTGCAAAAAATATTAGAGCCAAAATCCTAAGGTAGGTCTCCAATTTTGCACAAAACGCACGTGCTTGCTATTTATTGAAAGGGCATAAAGAACTCCCTAACACAAGTGACAGCCCTCATATCCACCGAAAGTACTCCAAGGCTTTCTATGGTAATATTTTGGGAACATTTGGCTACTTTTAAAAATTTTACGAAAATTTCCAAAATTGAAGTATATTATCCACGGTTTTTACCCAAAAATCGCCCGGAACAAAATTTTCTCAAATTTGTATGGATGGCTCATATGCCTCATATTAAATGTTTTAACATAATATTGAACCCAAAAACTAATTCTAGGTCCCAAAATCAACGAAAAAGGATGTTTGCATCAATGACTAACATTCGTTAAATGACCTTGAAAAACTTTGGTGAAATAGGAAGCAACTCTCATATCGATGGAAGGTACTTTAAAGCGTTCCTTGGTATTGTATTGAGAACATTTTACTTCTGCAAAAAAAATTGGTCAAAACTGGCCAAAACCGAAGCCTATTAACCATAGTTTTGCTCCAAAATTGCCAAATAACAAAAAACGCCCAAAGTTAGGGGGTAGCCCCTAGAAGTAATATTAGGCTAGTGCGCAAAATATTAGAGCAAAAAGCCTAAGGTAAGTCTCCAATTTTACACAAAACGCACGTGCTTGACATTTATTGAAAGGGCATAAAGAACTCCCCAACACAAGTGACAGCCCTCATATCCACCGAAAGTACTCCAAGGCTTTCTATGGTAATATTTTGGGAACATTTGGCTACTTTTAAAAATTTTACGAAAATTTCCAAAATTGAAATATATTATCCACGGTTTTTACCCAAAAATCGCCCGGAACAAAATTTTCTCAAATTTGTTTGGATGGCTCATATGCCTCATATTAAATGTTTTAACATAATATTAGACCCAAAAACTAATTCTAGGTCCCATAATCAACGAAAAAGGATGTTTGCATCAATGACTAACGTTCGTTAAATGACCTTGAAAAACTTTGGTGACATAGGAAACAACTCTCATATCGATGGAAGGTACTTAAAAGCGTTCCTTGGTAATGTTTTAAGAACATTTTACTTCTGCGAAAAATTTGGTCAAAACTGGCCAAAACCATAGCCTATTAACCATAATTTTGCTCCAAAATAGCCGCATAACAAAAAACGCCCAAATTTAGGGGGTAGCCCCTTGAAGTAATATTACGCTAGTGCGCAAAATATTAGAGCAAAAAGCCTAAGGTAAGTCTCCAATTTTGCACAAAACGCACGTGCTTGAAATTTATTGAAAGGGCAACACAACTGACAACCCGCATATCCACCAAAAGTACCCCAAGGCTTTCTATGGTAATATTTTGAGAACATTTGGCTACTTTTAAAAATTTTACGAAAATTTTTAAAATTGAAGTCGACAATCCACGGTTTTTGGCCAAAAATCGCCAGGAACAAAAAAATTTCAAATTTGTATGGAAGGCTCATATGCCTCATATTACATGTTTTAACATAATATTAGACCCAAAAACTAATTCTAGAACCCAAAATCAACGAAAAAGGATGTTTGCCTCAATGACTAACGTTCGTTAAATGACCTTGAAAAACTTTGGTGACATAGGAAACAACTCTCATATCGATGGAAGGTACTTAAAAGCGTTCCTTGGTAATGTTTTAAGAACATTTTACTTCTGCGAAAAATTTGGTCAAAACTGGCCAAAACCATAGCCTATTAACCATAGTTTTGCTCCAAAATAGCCGCATAACAAAAAACGCCCAAATTTAGGGGGTAGCCCCTTGAAGTAATATTACGCTAGTGCGCAAAATATTAGAGCAAAAAGCCAAAGGTAAGTCTCCAATTTTGCACAAAACGCACGTGCTTGTCATTTATTGAAAGGGCAACACAACTGACAACCCGCATATCCACCAAAAGTACCCCAAGGCTTTCTATGGTAATATTTTGAGAACATTTGGCTACTTTTAAAAATTTTACGAAAATCTTTAAAATTGAAGTCGACAATCCACGGTTTTTGGCCAAAAATCGCCATGAACAAAATAATTTCAAATTTGTATGGAAGGCTCATATGCCTCATATTACATGTTTTAACATAATATTAGACCCAAAAACTAATTCTATGTCCCAAAATCAACGAAAATGGACGTTAGCATCAATGACTAACGTTCGTTAAATGACCTTGAAATTTTTTGCTGTCATAGGAAACAACTCTCATATCGATAGAGGGTACTTAAAAGAGTTCGTCGGTAATGTTTTGAGAACATTTTACTTCTGCGAAAAATTTGGTCAAAATTGGTCAAAACTGAAGCCTATTATCCATAGTTTTTCCCCAAAATTGCCACAAACAAAAAAAACCGAAATTTAGGGGGTAGCCCCTAGAAGTAATATTACGCTAGTGCGCAAAATATTAGAGCCAAAAGCCTAAGGTAAGTCTTTAATTTTGCACAAAACGCACGTGCTTGACATTTATTGAAAGGGCATAAAGAACTGCCCCAACACAACTGACAACCCTCATATCCACCAAAAGTACTCCAAGGCTTTTTATGTTAATATTTTGAGAACATTTGGCTACTTTTAAAATTGTTACGAAAATCTCCAAAATTGAAGTGTACATTCTACGGTTTTTGCCCAAAAATCGCCAGTAACAAAAAAAATTCAAATTTGTATGGAAGGCTCATATGCCTCATATTACATGTTTTAACATAATATTAGACCCAAAAACTAATTCTAGGTCCCAAAATCAACGAAAAAGGACGTTGCATCAATGACTAGCATTCGTTAAATGACCTTGAAAAACTGTGCTGACATAAGAAACAATTCTCATATCGATATAGGGTACTTAAAAGAGTTCCTCGGGATTGTTTTGAGAACATTGTACTTCTGAGAAAATTTTGGTCAAAACTGGTTGCTCCAAAATTACCACATACCAAAAAAGGCCCGAATCTAGGGGGTAGCCCCTAGAAGTAATACTACGCAAGTGAGCAAAATATTAGAGCCAAAAGCCTAAGGTAAGTCTCCAATTTTGCACAAAACGCACGTGCTTGACATTTATTGAAAGGGCATAAAGAACTCCCCCAACACAATTGACAACCCTCATATCCACCAAAAGTACTCCAAGGCTTTCTATGTTAATATTTTGAGAACATTTGGCTACTTTTAAAATTGTTATGAAAATCTCCAAAATTGAAGTGTACATTCCACGGTTTTTGCCCAAAAATCGCCAGTAACAAAAAAAATTCAAATTTGTTTGGAAGGCTCATATGCCTCATATTACATGTTTTAACATAATATTAGACCCAAAAACTAATTCTAAGTCCCAAAATCAACGAAAATGGACGTTAGCATAAATGACTAATGTTCGTTAAATGACCTTGAAAATTTTTGCTGTCATAGAAAACCACTCTCATATCGATAGAGGGTACTTAAAAGAGTTCCTCGGTAATGTTTTGAGAACATTTTTCTTCTGCGAAAAATTTGGTCAAAACTAGGCAAATCTGAAGCCTATTATCCATAGTTTTTCTCCAAAATTGCCACATAACCAAAAAGGCCCAAATTTAGGGGATAGCCCCTAGAAGTAATACTACACAAGTGAGCAAAATATTAGAGCCAAAAACCTAAGGTATGTCTCCACAAAACGCACGTGCTTGACATTTATTGAATGGGCATAAAGAACTCCCCCAACAATTGACAACCCTCATATCCCCAACAGTACTCCAAAACTTTTTATGGTAATATTTTGAGAACATTTGGCTACTTTTAAAAATGTTACAAAATTCTCCAAAATTGAAGTGTACCATCCACGGTTTTTGCCAATAATTCGCCCGGAACAAAATTTTCTCAAATTTGTATGGAAGGCTGATATGCCTCATTTTAAATGTTTTAACATAATATTAGACCCAAAAACTAATTCGAGGTCCCAAAATCACGAAAAAGGACGTTGCATCAATGACTAGCATTCGTTAAATGACCTTGAAAAACTGTGCTGACATAAGAAACAATTCTCATATCGATATAGGGTACTTAAAAGAGTTCCTCGGGATTGTTTTGAGAACATTGTACTTCTGAGAAAATTTTGGTCAAAACTGGTTGCTCCAAAATTACCACATACCAAAAAAGGCCCGAATCTAGGGGGTAGCCCTTAGAAGTAATACTACGCAAGTGAGCAAAATATTAGAGCCAAAAGCCTAAGGTAAGTCTCCAATTTTGCACAAAACGCACGTGCTTGACATTTATTGAAAGGGCATAAAGAACTCCCCCAACACAATTGACAACCCTTATATCCACCAACAATACTCCAACACTTTCTATGGTAATATTTTGAGAACATTTGGCTACTTTTAAAAATGTTACGAAATTCTCCAAAATTGAAGTGTACCATCCACGGTTTTTGCCCAAAACTCGCCTGGAGCAAAATTTTCTCAAATTTTTATGGAAGACTCATATGCCTTATATTAAATGTTTTACCATAATATTAGACCGAAAAACTAATTCTAGGTCCCAAAATCAACGAAAAAGGGTGTTTGCATCAATGACTAACGTTCGTTAAATGACCTTGAAAAACTTTGCTGACATAGGAAACAACTCTCATATCGATAGAGGGTACTTAAAAGCGTTCCTTGGTAATGTTTTGAGAACATTTTACTTCTGCGAAAATTTTGGTAAAAACTGGCCAAAACCGAAGCCTATCATCCATAAATTTGCTCCAAAATTGCCACATAACAAAAAAAGGCCCAAATTTAGGGGGTAGCCCCTAGAAGTAATATTAAGCTAGTGAGCAAAATATTAGAGCCAAAAGCGTAAGGTAAGTCTCCAATTTTGCACAAAACGCACGCTGGAATTTTTTTGAAACGGCATAAAGAACTTCTCTAACTTAACTGACAACCCTCATATCCACTAAGAGTACTCCATGGTTTTTTATGAAATTGCTTTAACGGGTGACGGGTGAAGTAAGGCGTGTGCTGAACATGTTTAAAGAACTTCCCGATGAGAGGATCCGGCCCTCTTATATACTAAGGGCAGTCCATGGTTGTCAATGTCAAGGATTTGAGAACACTGGATTACTTCTATAAAAGTAGGTAAAGTTAGCGAAAACGGAAGTGTATGACCACTCAGCAAAAAAATCAGTAACGCGTATTCTTCCACGGTTATTTACCAGAATGTCCGTGACACTAAAACGAGTCGGATCTATTTGGGAGCTCATTTGTGTCGTACTATGTGTTTTGTTAATATATTAAAGCTAAAATCCTATGATAGGTGCCTGAACAAAGTATGAGCTAGTATGTATTCATCTATCAGCTCATGTACCATACTTTGAAAGTTGCATGTCTGTTAAGATAATTTTGTAAATTTTGGATGGTGTTTTCTTAAACTAATAGGATTTGTATGCTCAATGTAACCAGGAGAGGAATATCCTTCTGAGGGAACCGCGTTTATATTTGGAAAAGACATACTCTCAGATCCCAGAGCCGCTCGTCGACATGTGTGTCTCAGTGTTTTTTTTTTTTTCAAATAGCTCTTTTGACTTTTGTTTTTTATGCATTTTACTCATTTGGCTTATTTTTGGCTTGTTCAAACCAGATTGGTTACTGTCCCCAGTTTGATGCTTTGTTAGAACATCTGACAGTGAGGGAGCATCTTGAGTTGTACGCAAGAATAAAGAGAGTACCTGACCGTAGGCTTGAAGAGGTGTGTGACACTGTAAAATGTATCTACACATAATTATTCTTTGTATACATTAATAATTAGTTCTGCCTACGTAACTTTATTACCCTCCTCCTCTGCCCCGCTCCCCCCATAATTCATGGGTCACCAGCTGTAACACTTTGTCTAAGTTCAGTTGTACTAGATTTAGTTTTGGTGTCTTTATTAACAAGTCTGTGGGAGGCACCAGTTCACCGTTGCTATAAGCTATCTTTATTTTCATTTGTTTATATTGTGCATGAACCTCATTCTAACACAAAATATACAGAGTAGTCTAACGACAGTATTTTCTAGGTTGTCATGGAAAAGATAGTTGAGTTTGACTTATTGAAGCATGCCAATAAACCATCTTATACCCTGAGTGGTGGTAACAAACGCAAGTTATCTGTGGCAATTGCAATGATTGGAGATCCTCCTATAGTTATTCTGGATGAACCATCTACAGGTAATTGAATGGAAAGTTAGTCACTGGCTCCCTCAATCCCAAGTTTTTTTAAATATCTTTTATATGTTAACTGCCAGTCTGCCAGTGTTTGACCCTATTCTGAGACATGTTTCAGATTCCTTTATAATGGTCCACTGTTTAGGCGATATATGATGCTTTCTATCATGTAAATGGTTATGACTTGCGAATCTTAGAAGGAAAAAAAAAAACAAAAAAACTTTCTTAACCTAGTCATACCCAAGTTTTTGTGTTCTAACTTTTTAGTTTAGTTTACATGTCTAATTAACTTTTCTTTATTTTTGTTAAAGGCTGTTATTTGATCTTAAATTTGTGATGTAGCTATATCAATTAAGACTGCAACTTAGTTGCGTATTTCCAATAGATTCTCAGTTGGGCTCACCTTCCTTTGTGATTCACGTTGTAGGCATGGATCCTTTAGCAAAACGATTCATGTGGGATGTCATTTCGCACCTGTCCACAAGACGTGGGAGAACAGCTGTCATACTCACTACACACAGCATGAATGAAGCTCAGGCCCTGTGCACCCGGATGGGAATTATGGTAGGTCCCGTTGTAATCTACTCCTGTAAATTTTCCAATTCAGCTCTTAATAAGTGTGCTCCTACGATGGCTGGCTGAAGGTTAATGGTCGACTACAATGCATTGGAAGTCCTCAGCATCTGAAGACACGATTCGGAAACCATCTTGAGCTCGAGGTACCAACTTTTCCTGTTGTCAACTCCTGATGTTGCTTAATTTTACTCTAAGGAGCTAGGAGTAACCATGTTAATATTTTATCAGGTGAAACCAACAGAAGTTAGCTCTTCACAGTTGGAAAATCTATCATTAATGATCCAGGAGAAGCTTTGTGAAGTTCCCTCTCAACCAAGAAGCTTATTGAGTGACCTAGAGACTTGCATTGGTGTAACTGATATAACATCTGGCACTGCATCAATTGCTGAAATTAGCATGTCCAGGGACTTGATAGTCGAGATAGCTCGTTGGCTTGGTGATGAAAAACGAGTGGAGGCTTTAATAGATTCAAAAGCAGCATCTGATGGGATTCTAAGTGAACAGTTGTCAGATCAAATTATCCGTGATGGTATAAGCAATTCTCTCCACATTTCCATTTCTCCCTCTATCGGCTATACCATTTGTACTTATCTAGTTATTCTAACATATCTAGCATAATTGATTACGTTCTTAGATGTTTAAATATGTTCCTGTGTATTCCATATGTACCTTCTGCACCTATGACCATAAGTCCGTAACCGATAGGTTCCCTATTTTCACCATCTGGAATTTATCAAGTGTGAAGTTGATTGTTTTCATAATCATGAAGTTGATGTTTGCCATCCATTGGTTGCGGAACTTCAATTATTACAATACGGGCTGATGTGAAAATTGCTTCTTTTAGGTGGCATCCCATTGCTAGTGTTTACTGAATGGTGGTTAACAAAGGAAAAGTTTAGCGTCATAGAATCTTTTATCCTGTCATCATTCCCCGAAGCTACTTTTCAGGGGTGCAATGGACTGAATGTGAGATACCGGGTACTTTTTCTTTTCTTCCTCTTTAATTCCATTTTATACTTTTTGCGAATCTGCCGTTACTGACTTTCGAGAGGGCCCATCTTGTTTGTTTGAACCGATAGACTGGTTGTTATCAGCTGGATCTTAAGAATTTTGACAGTAGTAATTCCATGTTTCTGAATTGCTTCTGCATATGTCCTGTCGTGACTAGTTGAAGATCTTTGATGTTCTTTATATCCTAGTATCCGACTGTAGGTTCTTACCCAGTTTACATTTTGTACCCCAAAAAAATAAAAAATAAAAAATAAATAAAAACGCCGATTGTAGGAGTGGAAATGGTGCCCCCCTCCCCCCACCCTTTCTGCTGCATATAATGTCAAATTGTCAATCTGCCTCTTTTCCCCGAAAGTTATCTCCTTTCGTATCAGATTGGTAACAATCTTCCTTTGCAGCTACCATTCCGTGAGGATTTGTCTTTGGCGGATGCTTTTGGTCACATAGAACGGAACAAGTAAGGAGCACAAAGCTTATGCATCTTTCTTGAAGCTCTTTATACTTTCATTTTACAGCCTTCCCTTGTTCAGCTTATTCTGCCAGTAACTGTTTGGATTGCTCCTTTTCAGGATTCAGCTTGGCATAGCAGAATATAGCATTAGCCAATCCACTCTCGAAAGCATTTTCAATCACTTTGCAGCAAAGTCATTAGGAAGCTCCACGACTTGAGTTCTAATTTTCTCTTCGAAACCCTCAAGGTTAGTGTGAAATGTTTATACTCCACAATGGTTCGAGACCCATTATAACATCAAAATTTTGATCAAGTCGTGTTATTCACTATAGAGGCCATTAACCACTGTTAAGTTTGTTCATGTCCTGTAAATCTTTGTAAGCGACACTGTCAGAGGCTAGTGTCAGAGGCGGCGTATTTGCGCTAACTTAATCCAATTGCGTGATATATAGGGCATCTGCCCTTTACTTGAGCTATGTTTATAAAGTGCAAAACAAGTAACGTTGATTTTATTGGCCATCGACCATTTTTTCCTCTTGTCAATGACTTGTGAACCAGAACAAATACATATTTACAGTTTGAATATATTGTACTATTGTTTGATCATAATTCAGTGTGTAATCCTAGGAATCCTAAGGGTTACCCTGCCTACTTGCATGACTGAGAGAGGAGTCGTCTCGCAGTCGCGTACACCTGTGTCGATCTTTTCCTCTTTCTCTTTCGCTCCTCCTGTAGTTCTAACCTTACTCCGAACAACATAGGCCGGTTTTTGTTGTCATCATCGCCACTGTCGTCGTTTTCCATTTCCATTTCGTTTGCGCAGATAGCTACCAGCTGGAGGAGGTCTCTACATTTCTTCTTCATGGTTACAAGCTCTGACATTAACACCCCATTCTCCTTCTTCAGCTTTTTATTCTCATCAACTAGAACGTTAAACTCGGAAGAAAAAAAAGTCGATGAGGATCTTTGATCTTCATCACGTGTTTGAGGAGCGTCCGAGTTTGTTTGAACACTTGGTGCAGGGACAGCCACTGCCGGTGGTTGTTGGCGATTACTCCAGGCTTTCCGACGACGAATTTGGCAGAGTAATTCTTGCTTGCCTCTCTGGAACATGTCATTGCAAAACTCCCACCTGCTCGTCGTCACTTTCCTGAATCCCTATGTACAGTCCACAAAATACATGCAACACAACATGAAACTAGCGTCCAACTAAAACAGTACAAGTCACAATAATTTGATTTACTTCTCTCGAAATTTACGTAATGCGAGTTCTAAATACGTAAATGATTCAATGAAAACAATAGGTAGAACTTCAAAGAACGAAACTTAAATAAAATCCTTTTTTCCCCGAAACTTAAATAAACTTCAAAGAAGGAAAAAAGGGTCCCGAAATACGTAATGCCCCCCTTTTTTCCTTTTCTATTTCGGGACTATAGAACTTCAAAGAACGAAAAATAAAATCCCATGCATATATTTGTAAGTATTCAACATTTAATCATTTCATAGAAATATCAAGTTAAAATTCAAAGCTTTCTTACGTTCAATCTTGACAAATGGCTCAAAAAAATGGTAGAACAAAGTTTATCATATTCATCAACATTTTGACTCTCATCATCTAATTATCATAGTATTCAAGATTTGACTAAAACATAAAGAATGGCACATAAATTTACGTGAGCTTCGTCGTCAATTTCTCCATTGACACCTACGCATAATTTATATGGTAATATGGAGCAATCGACAAATCGTCTAACTTAAGTTAGTCAAATTAGTAGTACTTATTAAGTTCTCCAAGTATACGTAAATGAAGGATTAAAGTTAATTAAATAAAACTTTCTTATTAGATACTCGTAGTGAGAAAACAAACACCAATTAGCTACGTTGTTAATCAACTTGTTGACAAGAGCTTTCAACCTTTCACACTGTCTCATTGCTAATTATATTAATCATGATTAATTAACTAGCTTCACAAATCCGCAACTAAGAAATTACATGATGACCAACCAATGGTCATTATCGATCACTATCCTAATCACTAATTCCTCGTCTCGATCAATTTAGCTCAAGTCGTGTTATTTTCAACTCAAAAAATGGTGGGAGTTCGACTCAATTAATCTAGTTCTGATAAAGTTATTGATACAACTAAAGTTCACGACGGAAAAAAAAAAAAATAATAAGACCTTTCTTTTATAATTTTAGTATGAAATAATAATTAAGCTAAATATTTTGAAATATCAAGTTGAAAAAACATACCCAAGCTTGTGACATTAAGAAAAATAATGAAGGAGGTTAGAAATGATAGTAGTATGTAGTAGGAAGCTAGTGTAATACATGTACTTACGTAAGTATTAAGCTGTCTAACAAAGCTGGAGAAATTGCAATGCTTGAAGAGAGTAGGAAGCAAGTCTCTGGCAAACTCAGCCGGCTGCCACACCACAAAGGCGGTGCCACCCTCGTTCCACGACACGACCGCATCACTCGCCGGATCATCCACCAGCATGTATGTCTTCACCAAGAAGGGTGATGGGTTTGTTCTCCTCAATAACAATCCACGCTCTAACAACTCCTTTTCACCCATAATATTATTATTATTACTAGCTAGTATATATGATGGAATTTTTCTTAGGCAAAAAAATGAAAATGAAATGATTAAGCACAGAAAAGAAGAAGGGCAGTTAAGAACTCCCAACCCCAACAGTAGAAGCCCAAGACGACACCACAGTTCATGAGAATTGCGAGGATATATACTTAGCTTTTTCTTTACACTTTGTAATTCTCTCGCTCCTTCTTCTTATCTCTTTGGAAGAACGGATATTGTGAATTTGTGATCGAGTTGAGATGTTTGATTGTCGAAATGTTGAACGTCTTAATTACTTGTGTGTTTTATTTATACATATATATATATATATATATATATATATATATATATATATATATATATATATATATATATATATATATATATATATATATATATATATTACTAATACTAGGAGTATCAAAAACCTATTGCAAGTCAAGTCTTTATGTTGGACTTGAGACCGTAGGTCGTAGGAGCGAGTATGCATATGTGTACATACACGTACAGTCGTACACGGTGGAGTCTTCCCTCATATTTATAGAGGGTCGTAGACCTCAAAATTTTAATACTTTAGGTCTTCGTTTGCTAAGTAACATGATGAGAATCAAATTATCGTGCATGGCAAATACAACTTCCTGGGAATAATGAATCCGTGAGATAATTCTTTGGAATTATTTGCTTAGGACCTTGGAGTGTTTGGTTATACTATACGTCTATACTTTTAGGAACTTAAAATTCTTTAACATCATTTATGATTCTCCATGAGTTGTTTGGTTTACTCTACCGCGATTTCCATCTTAATTAGTCAAGGGACCATTTTACTCTTTATTTACGTGCGTGGCCTGGCTCGCTAACTACGCAAATATAAGGGGAGTAATAAAAAAACTTCAATTTGAGGGTAAAAAACTAATTTTGTAAAAATTGTAGCATAGGAAATGTGAATGACCGAAGGAGTAATTATACTCCAATACTCTGTATGTCGTTGGATAGAAAACAGATTTCCCCGGTGATTTTCAATTCCCCCGCTTCTGATAATAAAGAATCTCGTCCAAACAATCCAATTAAAACCTAATTCTCAGCTAGGAAAATGAAATTCATGTGGGATTAGAGGTTATCCAAGCGAGCTTAATGTTCGATACAATAAATACATCGCAGAATGACCTTAATAAAGAAATAAATGATATATTTAATAAAGTCGTCAAAATGGCAACTAATGCTCTGTTTAATTGGACTTAGGTATTTTTATAAGACTTAAAAAACGGTGTATTCATATCAGTTCAAACGCATTCAAATCAGATGAAATCAGTTCAAAATTTAGACAAATAAAGGTTATAAATAATGATCAATGAATTTAGACGATAAAGGTTGAACCAGATTAGTTCAGTTGCATTCAAATCAGATTAGTTCAGTTGCATTCATACCATATCAGATCAGATTAGTTCAGTTGCATTCAGCTCAGATCAGAAAGATACAGTCCTATCAAACAGAGCGTTAATAAACATTGTATTGAAATCGCATGAGATTAGATTCATTCAAATCAGAATTGTTCGAATACTGATAAATGAATTTAGTTCATTTTTTAAAATTAATTTGTCGAAATTCAGTTAAATTTTCAACAAATACAGCCAAATTGGTCTAGTTCAGAATCATTCAATTCAAATCAGATCATGTATCAGTAAATCTGTAATATTCATAGTCAATAACAAAAATAATGCTAATCAGGTAAAAGTGTAATATTCAATCCTGCAACTAAGGCCGACACCTTGGACAAGTAAAACCCGAGGACTCACCATAACAAATTCGATCCCAACCCAGATCAGACCAACCATTTGAGTCCAGTCCCGGAGACCGTCGGACTCATTCAGTCATTTGCACCATTGGACTGTGTTTGGCAAAAACAAAAGATAAAATTATTAGATTTATTACTTGTACCAAAATGAATGAAAATGGATCAAAATTGTGGCCTAAAAATCATAACAAAAGCATTATCAGTTATCACTAGTTTTCCAAAATTCACAAAACTCCACCAACCAATCTCCTCACTCCATTCTCTCTCTCTCTCTCTCCTCATCATCTTCATCGTCACCAAATCCCAACTGTCGCTAATATTTGTATGGTCGTCAGCTCATGGCGACGCCGTTAATGCACGCCGTCGGCGTCGGACTCGCCGCCACCACCACCACCACCACCACCTCCTCCTCTTCCTCCACCTCTTCTTCTTCTCTCCGCTGCTCCACCACTCCTACTACCACCGCCAGTCTACTCTTCGTTAACTCGTCTTGGTTTAACCGCCGAGTCGCTCCCCGAGTCAACTCGCTCCGTACTTCCTCCTCTCCGCCGCCGTCTATTTCCGCTCCTTATCGCGTCCGAGCCACCGCCTCCCCCTCCGCCGCTACCGATTCCTCGGAAGTTAACCAATCCGAGCAAGGTTCGTCTACTTTGTTCTAATTATTATGTTTATTAATCTTTCAGATAAATTTAGCTCTGTACTGTATAGATTAGATTAGCGCATTGATCAAAACCATAAGAATAGCGTGTGTGATAAGCTAGGAATTGTATCGAGGTTCTCGGAAGTGGATTGAGAACATTCTATATTGTTGAGAATTTGCCGATTTACTGACATCGTTATTCCGAAATGTATGCCTGTATATGTGTGTGAGAGCGCGGTCGAATGCGTCGTGTTACTCAAGTGTATTGCTTGAGAAGTTAGGATTGATGTTTAGGTTGAGAAAACGAAGGAACATTTGTGTGTGTGTGTGCGCGCGCGCGCGCGTCAATTTAGTGTAGTATGGAGTGTAGCGAGCATTCGTTGCTGGAACGAACATGCTGTAGTTTGGCTATATGCTGAGGCAGGCGAGTGGCTCGACTAGCAGTCGCAAATTAGTCGTGGCGTAGAAGAGTCTTGATAAGTTTTTGACTAGTGGAAGTGGAATGAAATCAGTTGTGTTTAGCTCAGAGTAGCTACACTTAGATCAGGCTGGTACTTTTCGGAAAGTGAAAGAGGCTGGAGGATGCATGATTCTGGAAATGAGGTGTTTTAGTTTACGTTTGTTGATTTATACTTCATCAGTAGCCTCGTTGTGGTTGAAGGATTCATGTTTGATTGCCAGGTTGTAGTTTCTGTTGGAAATTGTGTGCTTGCTTGTGAATTGAAAACTAAGTTTGGTGCTGCTCGTTGTGAGTGATAATGAAGGAACAGGAAACTGTATATCACCCTATTCTATGAACCAGCTTAGACGCTCTAGTTGTTTTAGCACATTTGTTTTGTGCCGTTGTGCCTTGTTTGGCAGAAAACTTTGAAGGTTTTTTTTTTTTTTCTTTTTTTCCCGAGCGTCAATTAAACAAATACAAGGCAATTGGCTTACAGCAAATCAATGCTCTGAAGCCATTCAATTTCACTCATTCTAATCTCCTGAACCTTCGATCCTAAACTAACTTTTGCCTCAATGTTCACTCTAAGTGTCTGTTACAATCTTAGGTAAGACTAGCAAATTCTCAATTCTACACTTGTTCCGGGCCATCCTGATATGGTAAATTAGACTGCACAAGAGAGCCATTGGAACTTGCTTTCTCAGTCTTGACCCAAACCGTATTTTAGCGCCCACTGTCACATTGTTGCTGGGATAGTCTATTTTGCTTTTCAAGATATTCATGCATCTCAATGAAAACTCACATTCAAAAAAGCATATGACTGTGGAGTAGATTACAGTACTTAGCATGTTTTTTCAAGGTCGAGCTATGTTTTATTCTACAGGTGTAGCCGTGGAAAACTTGGTCATAATTGGTTCAGGACCTGCCGGATACACAGCAGCAATTTATGCAGCCCGTGCTAACTTGAAGCCAGTGGTGTTTGAGGGCTTGCAAGTGGGTGGTGTACCTGGTGGACAACTGATGACAACCACAGAAGTGGAGAACTTTCCGGGGTTTCCTGACGGAATTACTGGTCCTGATTTAATGGACAGGTCAGGAACATTGCCAAAATGAATGATTGTAGCTGCATATTTCGGTTAAGTCTCTATACGAATAGGAAATAATGAAGCCCTTTTATCTTCTATGTAGAATGCGGAGACAAGCTGAAAGATGGGGAGCTGAGTTATATCAAGAAGATGTGGAATTCGTCGATGTCAAGAGTAGACCTTTCATTGTGCGGAGCACTGAACGTGAGGTGAGATGTTTTTTGGTAGCTTTATAATTTACCACATTTTGTGTTTTCTTAGGTATGTTGTAAAATTCGTATATTTGTCGCTATCGTTCTCGCTTGGGGGCCAGGCACTTAACTGTATCCGACTATCCTTTGTCATCTTTGTTTTGCAGATAAAGTGTCACTCTGTAATTGTTGCAACAGGAGCCACTGCCAGAAGGCTTCGACTACCCCGTGAGGATGAATTCTGGAGCAGAGGAATTAGTGCCTGTGCAATTTGTGATGGTGCATCACCCTTGTTTAAGGGTCAAGTTCTTGCTGTTGTTGGAGGAGGTGATACAGCTACAGAGGAAGCAATATACCTGACAAAATATGCTCGGCATGTTCATTTACTTGTTCGACGAAGCGAATTAAGAGCATCTAAAGCAATGCAAGATAGGTTGGTGCAATCCGTCTCTTTTATCCTCTGAACCTTCAGATTGCTTCTTATTTTTTGAATTGTGTCATGTGAAATAGTACTTTGTATTCACGAGCTGATAATATGGAAGCATCTTGTAGGACTTTTTTGGTAGCAGTTGCTTGTTTGATTTTCTGAATAGCGAAACCTAACTCCCCCTCAAATAGCTTATGGTGTACTAGGTGCTTGGGCTGTGCCATAAACTAAACTTGGTGATCTTTTAGTGAGTTTGCTTAAGTTGGACCTACCCCTAGATATGAGACGCTCTAATTTCATGTACACGCCCCCTCTTTTGCCTGAATAGCTAGAGTATCTATGAAATCAAGCCCAAGGTATGTGTGTGGTAGAAGACTCATAGTCTGAAGCAAATTGAATGCTGTTGATTTTGATCATTTTTGTTTGTTCCTCGAAAGTTTTGTCTTGAAACTTGTTTGGCCATAAATTTCAATTTGTGATGCCGCTTTTTGTCTGAGAGAAGACGCTTCCTCAATGATTTCCCTTCTCTTTTATGCTCTTGCTTTCTGTGAAAGCAATGAGTCCAACAAACTACTTTGGTTGAGAGTGGAGACCCTATGGTATTTGTAAAGGAGTCGGGTCTGCTTCTATTCCTTGATGGTGATGTCAGATTGGTATGTGATTCTGGGTCACAAAAGGCAGATTTCACAAATCCCCTTTTGGTGTTGTTATTGTGTGGGTTAAGTATAGTTTGAGACTAGGATAGTTTGTTGGTTGTCTCCTATGAGGCATTAATGGCCACCCTCAGTATCTTCCTGCTCCAAAGGAGCCAATCTTATATTGCGGATTCTATAACCTTATATTGAGGTAACCTGAATATGGTAACATCAGTTGTATTAGATGATAGCCGCATGATCTAATTATTATGCTTATGAATTTACATTTGCTCGCTTCGGGGTGCTAGTTTCCCCTTAATTTCACCTTTTCTGGTGTTTCATATTGGCGATGATCTTCTGTGTCTAGCTTAGTTTTCTAGAAAGTCTTATATTGAGGTTTCAACTATCTGAATGTTTGTTTAACAGGTTGCTTATGGCGAATGTTTCAGAGTTTTCAACAACCCAAACATCACTGTGCACTTCAACACTGAACCAGCGGATGTTGTTGGCAATACAAAAGGTCAAATGTCTGGCATACTGACTCGTAAAACTGATTCGGGTGAGGAATCTGTGCTTGAGGCCCGAGGTTTATTTTATGGAATCGGTCATTCTCCAAATAGCCAATTGCTGGCAGGCCAAATTGAACTTGATACTGCTGGCTATATTCTGGTGAAGGATGGCACTGCAGAAACGTCAGTAGGAGGTGTGTTCGCTGCTGGAGATGTGCAGGTAGCATTCTCTAATCTCTACAACTAGTTAGGGGTTACAGATTTTGGTATAGGTGAAATTTTTCAATTGACAGCATATTGTTTTGTTCATCTTTTAACCACTTCAATCTTGGAATTTCTGGCTTAGCCGGTTTCACATTTATCTGGCTGTTTAATTCTGCAAGTGGCTGTAGTACTTGGTGCTTGTGTTATCTTTACCTTCCTCGATGTCATATATTTTCTCAGCTTCAACCTGCTCAAATTTCCTTCATTTTGCTGAGATGTGGAAGGGCCATTCCCTGTATTAGTTCTTTTCATTTACCTGTCAACTATTTCAAAACCAAAGGCTTGGCTGTCAATCATTGCATTCGTGAATTTTGAATTAAACCAGTCAACTTGTGTGGATCATCAATCTTTTATAGTAACACATTATATATGAGCTTGATTTATACCACTCTATTTAGAGATTCACTGTGGGTATACTTGGAGTCAACTTTTATGTTCTCACCGACACTTGATATATATTCCTTTCGTGGATAAATTACTCACCATGGTATAATTAGCTCTATTGTTGTATATAGTGTGATTGTCGAAGACTCGTAGCGATTTTCATCATGAGTCATCTGTAAGCAGCCTCTCTATGTTTTCAATGTAGGGGTAAGGCAGGCTTGCGTACATCCGACTCCCACTTGCCTCACCTTATGGTGGGAGCCTTTGAGGCATTGGGGTGGGGTAATTTTTTGTAATGCTTTCTTTTTGTAATTGCTCGTCACCCCTTACCGTTCTTTTATAAATTATTGAATATACTGATATTCTCTCTTATCAAATACAAGAGTTTGAAAAAAGCTACCTTGGGTAATTCTTCTAAATAGGAATTCAATGTGAAACTAAGTAAAGGTTTTAGTGATACCTTTAGGTAACTTTAACTTGATTAGTTCTACCCCTCAGTTAAAAAAGATTAAGAAACAAAGAAACTTGATTAGTTCTGATGTGAGACTTTGACTGAGTAGGATCATGAATGGAGGCAAGCAGTTACTGCAGCTGGATCTGGATGTGTTGCAGCTTTATCAGTTGAAAGATACCTTACAAGCGAAAATCTTCTTATTGAGTTTCACCAGGTACTTACTCATTGACATTCTGTGTTTGAACTTTGATTGAGTGACTCATGCTTGAAAATTTATTCGTCAATGCTATTGGTGTTGGGGAAAGGCCTTAATGATGTCTGAACTACCAGGACATCCTTGACATTTCGTCTTTATCTGAAATGGTTAACCAGTAGTTGCTTGCTTTTTCTATTTTATGGAAAATGCAGGGTTTTGATGATAGAATGTGCTGCACAAGAGTGATAAATTAGCTAACATTATACACTCTCTTATGTAGTCGTGTGTGTAATAAATAATGCTTTTTGCTTGGGCCAGATGGTTGCGGATAATACGCATACCAAATGCCAAAGCATGGTAGTAAGGTCAATGATTATATGAAACTCATAATGGCTACTATCATGTTAACAGCCACAAAGAGAAGAAGTCAAAAAAGAACTCACTCAACGGGATGTACAAGAAGGTTTTGATATTACCCTCACTAAACACAAGGGCCAGGTGTCTCTTCTGAACCTCGTTTGTGGTAATCTTCATTTAGTATGTGTAATCGAGATCAGTCAGTAATTTGATTTTCTCCACTGCAGTATGCTTTGAGGAAGCTATACCATGAGAGCCCTAGGCTTATATGTGTTCTCTATACTTCCCCGACTTGTGGTCCATGCAGAACCTTGAAGCCAATACTGAACAAGGTATGCTTGCTGTAACTTAATATGATACTGTTACCTGTAAACTAGTGGTGGCCATGGGCCATGTTGAGCCGGAGCCGGTTTACCACTAGGCCTCGGCTTCGAACACAAACCTTATAACAACCCGTTGACTAACCAGACAGGGCTGGGCCTGTGCTTGATATGGGCTGGCCCAGGTCGTATTGTTCTTTTACCCAAAGAATATTAACTGTATCTTAAGCCAGGCCAGGCAAGCCAATTTTGGCCCACTGGCTGAACTGGTTACGGGTCAACTGGCCCCTTTGGCCACCTCTAGTGTGAACATTGGCTTTATTGGGAAGATGTGAACCAATTATGTGCAAACACCATGGATGTTGAATGGCGTCACGCTTGACAAGCATCATGGACACAGATGAAATAGAATTATGTTTTATAACTTATAACTCATTGTTGTTAATCCTCTGGTGCTTTTGAGCTGTAACTCCTGTAAATTAACCTTTGTTGTTTGGTGAACAAGCTGTTGATAGCACTCTCTATTCAGACAGAATAATAGGATTTTTTATACTTCTAATTAGTTCTGTCTATATTAAGAAGACCAGAGGTAAGAAAAGGAAGAATTTCATTTGAAAAGTACGATATGTGTGTGGGAAGGTGGGTGCGGGTTTCCTTTATATTCGTACCTTCTAATCTTCCATGCATGTTTGGGTTTTCTACGTTATTTGGTGTATGAAATGCATTGACAGATCTCCTTTCTCAATTTCTATGGAATATTGGAAATCTGAGTGTAAGCGATACGGCCATACGGGGCTTATTCATTACTATTATGTATATAGTTTTTTAAGGATTTTCTGACCTCTCACTGCCACATCTCTGCTCTTGATAAAAGTTTCCTTTATTGAAGAAACAATACCTTTTTTTTAAATGGCAGGTTATTGATGAATACAACCAGAGTGTTCATTTTGTTGAAATAGACATTGAAGAAGACCAAGAGATTGCGGAGGCAGCTAACATTATGGGTACACCTTGTGTTCAATTCTTCAAGGACAAGGAGATGATTAGGTACATAGACTAGATTTTTTTTTCCTTATGCAATTATGTGCCTATGGATCTTTCATTTCCCTGAACTAGTATATTAGCGGCCCCTCTATCTTGATATTTCCGTTAAGGTATTGATGTGACAAGGTTTCCGGTAAGGTATCTTTTGAATAACTCTTTCCATGTGGGAACATAACCACAATAACGAATAAGTATCCGTCTCTAAAAGTTGGGTACATAAGAAGGTTCAGTACCCAAATGTATACCAATTCTGTCTCTTCAGACGACTGTTCTTACAATTGCTTAGTTGCCTGCCTATGGTCTCATCGATACTAGGTGTTGATTGGTGTTGGTAGTTTTATTCATAAGCCAGTACAACAAGCAAGACCTAAAATTTTAATTATCGATCTGCGTTTTGCTGCTGTACTCACTTTCCTATGCTCCTCCAGGTCTGTTCCAGGAGTCAAGATGAAGAGAGAGTACAGAGAATTCATAGAGGCGAATAAGTGAGGGGTGTTCGTTCTTGGCACATGCCATCTTGGAGTTCAATTTTGTTCCCTAATTGCTACTTTGCCAGCGAAACTGGTACTGTATTGTACATTCAAGGGGGCTCATTGGGTCACCATGTCAATATGTCAAATAGTAGCAGCCATTGTTGCCCCTCATATTTTTGACAGCAAATTGCATACTCTTGTAATTGCTCTGCAGAATCGACAACTTTATCGATTAGTTAAGCATATACGTTTGCTGTTAAAGCGTATCTGGATTTGTCCATCTCGCTTTCACCTGTAATACCGATGGATCCTATCTTTGTCATCCTTTTATTTTAGACCAGGTGTCCTTGGCATCCATAATTGTTGCATATATTCAGATCCTCTTCTTTTTACTATCACTGGAATCCTCTTCTTAAAATTCTAGGTTTTCGAAAGTGTTTAATACAGTACTTTCATAACCATTACTCCGTACATTATATCAGCAGCGTATCGGGACAGTTCACTCGTAGTAACAAGAGGATGATAGGTAATAAAATATAAGCCAACACGTTCACTGTTGCCTGTGGATATTCCGCGATTAATCAAACTCTGTTCACAGGTCCTAGGGAATTTGTGCCTCTGCTCAACAACCTCCAGAGCTGGAGGGTAACCCTGTCATTAAACCGTCTGCAATCTGATGTATTGAATTTCAGGCAACCTTTCAAAGGTTTGACAGGGACAGAAATGGAGGAGTTGACTCCAGGGAACTGGGCAATGCTCTCAACTGCCTGGGTTACTGTGTTTCACCTATTGTTGTCAATATGCTGATTTCTAAGTTTAGCTCTGCTGGAGCTCGGTGTTTTCTTCAATATGATAACTTCATCGAGTACGTCCTAAATACCCTTTTCATAACTTCCGGTAAGACAGTCCTACGGTAGGATGGAGAGGACTTAATTAAGGTTACCACATCCTACCACAGGCGGTCTAATCCGAAAATTACTGAATTTCATCAAAGGTTTTATCTTCCATTCTTCCTCTCAACTTAACTAAACACTGACATCCTTTTTTTCTTCTCCTTTGTCCCTTTGGTAAATAATGCAGGTGCTGCCTCACTGTCAAGGTAAACATAAGCTTCACTAACCCCTTCATCTATATATTTATCCTACATCATGCATCAAAAACTTCATCTCAAATCTTGTATTGCAGGGACTGAGTGACACATTCAAGGCAAAAGCTTCTGCTACGACGAGTTCCTCATCAATGTTCTCCCCTTCGTAATGGCTTAAACAAAATCTTCTAGATTGCAGCCCATTGCAAGCCTTTGCTTACAAGCGCGGCTGCAAGTAGCTCATACTTTGTACTAAATAATACAAAGCTTTCTATGGCTTTGCCTAGATCTTAATTCCAAAGAGCATTTACGAATTAATATGACTGTTTTCTGATCAACTATGCAAGATAATTGCTCAAATCGGAACAACCCCTCCACCCCCTCAAGATATTATACTAAGAACTAATATCTCCAGAAGTTGTAAGCATACTAATCTGTCATAAGAAAGAGTAACAAGAAAAAAAGAAAAGAAAAACACTATTTACTACGATATCGAAACTGGTAGTAGAAGAAATCAACCTTGTCACCTACCGTAATAATTTTAAAAAATATAAAAAAAAAGGCCCCACATTACAGCATTATGACATCTTCCACTGTATGATCATGTCTAACATCTCTAAACAGCAGAACTACCCAGTTTCTGCTTCTATCGATTGTCATAGAATTTTAGACTATCTTCCCTGAGGATGTCTTGCATGGAGAGACCTAGTAAACTCCAGAATTCCTCCACCCCAACAAGAAGTTCGCTCCCAAAATTCCTCATTTATAACGTAGAATCATTACAGATCGTCTAGTAACTCCATTCTCCCATCCTCTTGAATCATAAACATCACAAGCGATGCTGGACGTAACTCATAACAATTGCAGCCAACTATATCAGAAATCCTTTTATTAATTTATTCAAAACACCAACTATACAGCTCGTTCATCCTCCTGCTTTCTACTTGATTAACAAGGATTAAAGAGCTTGAAATCGACTGTGAAAAAGTGAGGCTGCCCTGGACAAAGAGATGGTAATTTGACTGGGTTCAGATACCATTTCATAGGGTGTCAAGAACTAGACACTTGAACCCACCTTAGACACGTATCACTATTTCTTATTCAGCAAATGTAGTTACCAGTTACCAACAAAAGTTTGGGACTCTTGCCACTTCATGGAATTCTTCCAGCACTTGCCCACAACTTTATATCTCAAAGGAAATTGGGTAAGTGGGAGACTGGGCTGGGACTGCAAGAGAATTCCCAAAAAAAAAAAAAAAAAAAAAAAAAAAAAGAGAGAAAGAAACTTAAGGCCAGAGTCATAGTAAGTTAAGTATGAGACCCTCTCACAAGGGACTTGCTTGTGCAAGCTAGTGGTGGAGTGCTTCAACAGGATTGACAGGAATGGCAATGGAATCATCGATAACAGAGAGTTCCAGTCTGTGTTGTCCTCCAGCAACTACAGCTTTAGCCTCAGGATGGTTCAGCTTCTCATGTACCAAACTACCAATTCACTCACAGCAACAAGAGGATGATAGTAACTCTCAGTGATGAACACGTTCACGGCTTAATGCCCGTGGATACTCTTGATCAAACTTTTTTGACAGGTCCTAGAGAATTGGTCAGCTGGAGGGCATGACACTTGTACCCCTATGTAACATTCTGACAAATACTGTTATTGGACGGTTCAAACTGATGTATGTCGCCACATTGAAAGAAAAAAAAGGCAACCTTTCAAAGGCTTGACAGGGACAACAACAAAATGATTTATACAGGGGAGCTTGGCAATGCCCTCAACTGCCTGGGTTACTGTGTTCCACCTATTGTTGTCAATATGCTGGTCTTTAAGTTTAGCTCTGCTGGAGCTATGTGGTCCCTTCAATATGATATCTACACTGAGTACGTCCTTAATAACCTTTTCATAACTTCCAGTAAAACAGTCCTACGGTAGGGTGGGGAGATGACTTGAGGTTCTCTGGTGAGTTTTTGCAGTTATGAGTTGAATTTTCACCTTTGACAAAAAAAACAAAAATATATATATAAAAATAAAAAAAATAAAAAAAATAAAAAAAAAAATAAAAAAAAGAAAAGAGATTCCACATTATAGTTCCCAAACAAAGTTACCCCTTACACTGGGAAACAAAGGCTTACCCGCACAAGTACACAACTTCATCCTCCAAAACATTCCACACTGTAGTTCCCAAACAAGGTTATGGGTTCTATCCCACCCATACCATAAAGTTCAACTAATTTTGACTCAACAAGCCTTGACGCAAGCACACCAGCTCCAGTCACTACTTGGCATCTGTCTAAGTATAGCTAGCATCTACGGCTCATTATAATCCACACATATAAGGTCTAAAGGATCTTTCAGAGTTTCCCAAATAAAATTGATTTCAGTACCATAGGTTTTGTTCAAAAAATTCTACTCCGAGATGAGCAACAATGGTGTCTGACTGTCTGATATATGCAAACAACCGAACAAGGACTTCCATTAAACTGATGAATCACGATTCACAACCAGCCAATAAAATAAAAGCTCTAGTCAAAGCGAAAAGCCGCACAAGTGGTTATCTACCAGAAAAAAGAAAAGAAAAAAAAGGCAGAACCAAGGCACTGTTTTACAACAAAATCGAAATACATATATTTAAAATATACCTTTATCGTACGGATTGGACGCCTGCTGATGCTCTCAGTACATTCTTCCAATGCCATGAACTTCAAGCCACCAAATTACAGCATTAAAGACATCGCCAACTACATACCATTTGTATAACTCTAGCAGCAAAGAACTAGTATGTTTGTGCTTCCATCAATTCTCACAGTATTGTAGAACCTCTTAATAGTTTGAGATCTTACATTACTGCCGCGTGATGTCTTGCATAGGAGAGACCTAATAAAGTCCTCAACCCAAATAAGAACTCTGCTCCAAAATTCTACATTTTAATACGGAGAATAGACGCTCCTGTACCACCATTCTCAATCCTCATAATTTATAAACATCACAAGAAACAAAACCCAATGCTGGCCATAATAGTCGAATCCCAGAATCAACTCGATTATTATACTCAAAACCCCAGCAACGGCTGAACTTGGTCATCTCTCTTCTATGTACTTGAAATATGAGGATTAAAGAGGTGAACTCGAATGGGAAAAGGCGAGGCTCCCCTGACAAAGCGACAGGCAATATGATTGACAGGTAAAATCCCATTTCAGAGAAAGTAAAAAATTAGAAAGTTGCACACACCCTTGACACTGCAAAAAGTATCATCATTTCCCCCTTCAGTAAATCTAGTATAAAAACTCTCTTAAATTAGTTTGGTACCAAATGCTGAAACTTTTCAGGGAAAAAATATTCCATTTCATGATTCACCAAAGTTGTGACAAATGTTTCAAAACCCTGCTTCTGATAAAACTAGACTTTACTGTATAAATCAAGATACAGGTTGGGAATTGTCAGGAACATCATCAAGGATGAATGGACCGAGTTTACCCGTCCTAAACAACGTTAGAAACCTTTTCGCCGCCATTGTACGTCCTTCTGAAGCAATCTGTGCTATTTTTAATGCCTTTTGTACGGCTTCAAACTGCTGCTCAATGAGACTCTCCATGTCGCCTTCATCTTCTAAGTTGCCATCAAAGCTTGAGAAAGAAGCATAAAGTGCCTGTTGTACTTCCATCACAATGTCCTGTCAACAGGGTAAGATTAGGTGCTACAGTACAGGCGCAGCTACACTTGTAAGTAACAAAAACTCCTAACATTCTCAGAAAGCATCAAAGCTGCAAGAAACTTCCATACGCAAGCATTATCCATTTGAAAGTTAAACCAATTCTGCATAAGAAGAAAATAGGGAAACAGGATCATCCACACAGAATGCAGGACCCTGGTTGAGATGTCTAAATGCCCCACTATAGGCCCCCATCTTTGCATCCCTATTCCAGATGGTATAAGACAGAACAAATATTTTGAGTCTTGGCATCTGTTCTTATTCATCCTTTCCAACTCATGCCATTTCTGTACATTCAATGCATTCTATTCAATATCTTATGTTTCGTCTCAGTGGCATTTTTATCTATGGGTCATCTGGGCATGCTTTAAGAGGAGAGCATCAACAGAAAAGAGAAGAAAACCAAGAGGCGTGAAGAGGACTATGTCCATACAGAGAATTTTGTCATGGGACAATTTGACAACTGGCATAACAAGCCTGAATTTCCTAATGGTTGTTGAACATCTCACTTCTCAATGTATTTATACAGGCGGGTAAGCTACACAATGGGTCCTTTAGACATAATTTTATTTTTGGAACATTTTAATTTGGGAAAATTTCAGGTGGAAATAAAGCCTAAAAATTCAGCAAAAAAACATTGTTGGTAGGACAGAGAACTATAAGAATGATAGAAGTCATACCTGAATGTAACGAACATCAGAATTATCTAGTGGCTTCTTTCTATTTGGTAGAAGATCTTTAACATTGTATTCGTATTTTTCCTCAGACGCATTCTGATGTTCTTCCATCCTTCTCACATGGTTCCAATGAAGTGGAGTGCCACGACTGTTTAAAAGAGCAAGTATATATTGAGCAATACGCTCTTCACCCACTGCTGAATCTTTCACAGATCCTGCAAAAGAGTCGATTATTCTTACAAGTTTCAAACACTCATAAAGTAACGTTTTGACCTCCAAACATGTCCAGTGCCAACAAATCATTTCAAAAGGCCATTGACAATACCTTTTACGGTCAATAATACTTTCATCCAAAAATTGTATTCAGCAATTGCCCACAAAGAGAAATGGGAAACTTATTGATTATTGTTAAATCAAATGATAATATAGTACATTAATACGGAACCCCAATATTCATAGCCATAGTCATCTCAGTATAGTTGTCCAAGATTTTCGTAAGCATTCATTAACCTATTTTAATACTAAAAACCACTTTTTGGTGCATCTGAAACAATGTCACCCAAAAAAAAAAAAAAAAAAAAAAAAAGAAGGAAAGTGAATCTAGCAACCCTTTATTTTTCATTGGTTCATTCTTAAATTAAAGGCAGAATGAAACACCTTGGCCTAATATCCTGGATGGAGTGAAGGTAATACCCTTAGAACCAAACTTGGGTTGAGTTTTCAAAGTGAGCAGACAAGTCTAACAGATGAATTGCAGAAGTATTACCAGACCCAATACATTTGAAAGAATTTTACCCAAGCTCAAGCCAACGAAAAACAGTGAAGAAAGATCGCTCACATCAGTGATCATTTTAAACAAATAAAGGAAAGAATAAAACCTGCTGCAGCTAATTTTAGGCCCGTCTCTATATCAGGAATACTTGGAACCAGCACCCCTGGTGTATCCAGTACATAAATGCTAGGACGATGAGCAATCTGTGTATGAAGAACCCTGTTTTATTGTGCTACTCAGACAAATTTAAAACTCAATAAAGAGAAATGTGATTACAATGTGTGAGCAATCAACAAGATCTGAGGATGAGAGAAATTTGTCGTGGACAAAAAGAGTTTAATAAAATCTGATGAACAAAAAAACACTTACCTTGAAACCCGCAATATCTCGTGTAACTCCAGGCAAAGGTCCCACAGTAGCTCGTTTCATCTTTTCATCTCCTGCAACGATATACAGGTGGCCGTTATATGACTAAAGTCTGGTAAGTTTACAACTACAATGTCATTTTATAAGTATTCAAAACTTAAAGTTCAGAAGATTATGAATAGTTAAGTTACCAGGAAAGCGTGACGTTGAAATCTGATGGATTGAATTTATTAAAGCTGACTTGCCAACATTGGGAACGCCAACCACCATAACATGTAGTGTAGGTTCCCTTGAAATTACCTCTTTAAGCTTCAGTTCTACAAGGTCCAAAAGCTGAGACATATTACATTTCATATCAGATGATCAAGGTGTATGGCTGTATGCTACGAGTTAAAGGATAAAACCAACACAACAAAGAAATGCAAATGAACAGGCAACAGAAGAAATCACAGAGATGCTCCCAGAAGAACCAAAACCATTCCGTTGTAACATTGTAAGTATTACATAGCCACAAGCTCAGAGGAGTGATTAAGTGAATAACACCTCAGGTAGACTCTACTCTGCATCAATATGAAATCTGTAAGACTTTCTACCAGACTCACTTGCAACTTTAGACCAAAGCGAGAAAATTCTTTGAGAAGAGCAATCATGTCATCTTTTTTTTTTTTCCAAAAGAAAAAGTACCAGAGTTCTGAAGAGCGTCATACGGATCTTTGGGGGAATAGAACATGCATTATAATGTGTAAGGCTCTCTTTGTATCAATCATACTATTGATCATCAAAAGGAAATTTGAGTTGACTGTCTCAACTAAAATATGAAATGGTTCTACCATCTTGACAGGAGCAAGAAACTCATGGGGTAAACAAGGATGCCATTCAAAAAAAAAAAAAGAAAAAAAAAAAGTAGATCAAATTCTCAGGACATATAGAGCTTCATTTGATTTCGCCAACAAATATCAACATCATAAATGACTCCTCAAAGCATTCTCAAGTCTTTCTACAGCATACTTCAATCAAACACCATAAAGCACAAACCTTTTCCCCTTCAACTAACCTTCTTCACAGAGGTCTTGCTATGTGCATTAATCGAAAGGCAGTCTTGATTCAATGATTCAAAGTAACGCAACCATTTCTGCAACCACAATATCAATACAGAGATTAAACCACACCCAAACTCCAACCCGTTCTAAACTACTGACTAAAAATCGATAATTAAGGCCATCGTACAACCTAGTGATTCTCCATTCATTGCCTTCATCAAGTTAATACAAATAACAACTGTGTAAGCTTAGCTTACTTTCCCTAATTAAACACCAAAATCAGCTCAATCGAAGAAAAAGATTCAATCTTTGGTAGCTAAAAGCAAAATCAGAGGCAACCCAAATGAACCCAGAAAATAAAACGTGAAGAAGAAGGAAAACATACAGGCAAAATGTTGGGATTAGCCAAATCCTTCTTGTTAAGAGCAATGACCCGCCTTTTCCCAGAAATCATGGCTTGAAGCTCCTCATTTCGCGACGACAACGGTATCTGAACATCATCATTCAATTTAATTCAATACAAATTCAATCCAACATTCAAATTCAAATTCAATTTAATTCAATTCAATTCAAATTCAATCAATTCAATTCAAATTCAATCAAATTCCAATAAAAAGAAGGAACGAACAAATTGAAAATGAGGAGAGAGAAAGAGGGAAAAAGGAGCTAACACGAGAATCGCGGACTTCGATGACGAGGTCGGCGAGTTTAAGGCGGGAACGGATGGCGCGAGTGGCGGCGGCCATGTGGCCGGGAAACCAGTTGACGACGCCGCCACCTTTGTAGAACTCCATCTCTCCTATCCCTTTCTTCATCAACACGCCTCCTCCTACGCCTATCTTCTTCATCACTCCACACCAATTTCTTTTCTATTCTCTGGGAAGGTTTGATCGAATGAAATGATTGATGTTGAAGAGAGGGTTTAAGGAGGGGGGGGGGGTGGGGTTTGGAAAAAAGTTTCTATTTTAACTTTTACAATTTCGGAAATTACAAGCCCTAATTTGCATATTTTAATTCTAAATTTTGTTTCGTATGTAGGGGATGAATTACACAAAAACTACTACCATAATTTGCTATAACGGACGAGTTACCTGTAATTCGACTAACATTAATTATCGATCTGCTCTATAAAAAAAAAGTTTGAATGGTTGTGATTGTGAAAATGACAAGGAAGTTTGAATAGAGACGGTAAAAAGTTGAAGGAAAAGGGGGAGAGTTGGTGGACGGAGAAATTAGTGTGAGAAAACAAGTGAATAGTACTAAGGATATAACTGTCCAATTCAAATTATTGTGCACAAAACCGTGAGGTTTTTTTTTTTTGTGCAAAACGAAATCATGAATTAGATTTGGTGCTTCTTCTAAACAAGTCTTCTTTTATTTATATCTTGTTTATATATTCTTTGTGAGACTTGAGTTGTTACATCTTAATTATCCTTTTCTTAACCAAAAACCATTTTAAAACGATTTACCATCTCTCTTCACGTGAAAATCTAAAGGCACCTCACAAATCTCACAAAAGGTTTGAGCTCTCTTACCAGGAAGATGCCCACGGCCATGGGGCACCACGTAAAAACTTTGCATCATATATCGAGTAATAAAATAGAGTATGTGTGTGCTTTAATTACCATGTCACTTGGACTTGGTATAAAAATGGTAATATCAGTAACTTATTAAGCTGGCTGGTGTGAATGCATGCATACAATACAAACGTATTTTCATAATCACCAATGTTTCCCCAACTCAAATCCCTTACATTATAATTTCTCTCTCTTTCATCAATGGGTTTGCAGGGAAAAAGAAAGGTATTTTACTGTGGGTAACGGAAAGATAGAGGAAAGTTCCGAAAAATCCCATAAAATGAGGCGAGGGCTTACGCGTACACCTCTCGGGCATATTTCTTGCTACCGTCATTTCGGTTAAACCATTCAACGTCCTTTTGACACACCACAATAACATCATAAATGAGACCAATTAAATCATCTCATTCCTTACTAAAGGTTAGGCATCCCGATTGCCCCTTATAGATGTCCAATCGTCCCAAACATCTACACACTTTACAAGTTCACACAACTTAATTAGTCCCGGACTACTATTTTATAAGTTTGCATAATGATGTACTACTATTTTGGTCCCTTTTCCGTGTGATTTATGCATCCTGTCCCCTAATTTTGATGTTTCTATAGCTAATCCCGCCATTTTTCATGTGTATGTTTGTCTTGGCTCAATTCCATGCTATTTTGCAAATTTTAGTACATTTCCTATTTTGTACGAGAATCGGGTTCTGAGGTTTGTCTTTGGCTTTTGTAGGAATTACTTACGTAACATGTTGGAGCGGAACCCGAGACACGAACCGAGCCAAGGAGCGGAATTAGAGCTTGGAGCGGGACCGTAGGCACGACAAACGAGGAAAAGGGGAGCAAAAAGAAGAAAAAACGAGCTACGCTCGTCCTCCTGCTTGCCGAATGTCCCACCCGAGCGCATAAAGGGAATGAGGGATGTCACGAGCCAATGTCCGCTCGCCCCGAGCGTAATACTCCGCTCTGCTGAGAGTAACGCTCCGCAAGCCGAGCGCATATATCCGTTCGCCGAGCGCCTGACCGAGCACATATATCCGCTCGTCGAGCGCCTGGCCGAGCACATACCTGGATTTACCTTTTCACCCGTTTTTTCGACACTATAAATACCTACCAACCCTAATTGTATAAGATACTTTTTACTTTTCATTTTTCCTTACCTATTTTGGGGGAGTTCAAATTAGATTTAGACTTTTTCTCTCTCCTAGTTTCAACATTGGTTTATTCTCCGTTTGTACTTTGCTTTCGTTTTTTCATCTTTCATTAGAATTGTCACCCAAGATTACTGCAACAATTACCAAGTTTTATTTTCAATATAATTCAAGCATTATCATTTCATCTCCTCTCTTTATTTATTGTTATTTATTTTGTTTTGATTATTGTTAATTATTATAAATTCATGTTTATTAGTTGATTAATTAATTTACTCATCCAGCTTTGAATCTTTATCCAATTTCATGCTTAGTATCATGTTTAAGTCCGTATTAATTGTAATTAGTGTTGGTTTAATGATTTATATGAATAATCTTATTGTTAGGAGGTGAGAGGAATGTGACAAAGGTGGTATCTCTATGTGGAGAGTTGATTTATTGTTATGTTTTTCATATGATTTATGCCTAATGCTACCCTTATGGTTTTGATTGCATGATTGCCTAAGATGTACACTTGGTTAATTTGTGTCCTTCACTAATTAGGCCAACATAAGATATTTGAGGCCCAATTAAGCATAAGTAGGATTGATTGGTTAATTGCATGAGAATGATTTAATCCATTAATCGGGATTTAGATTAATTACTTGAGAGGGTTTGTGATCACTTGTTGTACTGTCCCTCTTTTTGCATGAATCAATTCACTAAATGTTGTTGTCAATTCCCCTAACTAAAGTAACCGTATTTGTTGCATAAACCTCACTAAAACCCTCTAACTTCTTAATTAAACGGTTATCTCTTCAAAGTTTTCGCCTTTACTCGTCTAACAGTTAATTAGCGATAGTTATTAGATAAATTTTCTATCCTTAGTTCGATTAGACTAAAATAAGGACATAAGTGATAGACAATTGCCTCGGTCCCTGTGGATTCAAACCTAGCTATATTAGGATAGATTAGGTCGGCTTGAACACGTTTTAAGCCTCTCACACAACTTCAACAATTCAACGTCCATTTGACACGCTACAATATCATTTTTTTTTTTTTTTAAATAATCTACAATACCATTTATGATGATGTTAAGTATCAGTTGGACTTCATAGGTGACACATTGGCTTTAATCAAGGGTCTTGGGCCTTCATCCTTTAGGGTTGTGGCCTCCTTAGTAAAATGAACCCAAACAGGCAGGCATGGCAAATAACACTCACATGTAGAATGAAATTATACTGACCTTTTGCAAAACAGATCAAACCAATCAAGTCTATAGAAATTGGGGTTTTGTTCAAGTTTATAGAAATTGCAATTTGGGGAAAATTTGGTTAATTGTTTCTTAATTAGTTAATTAGCCCAAATTAATTTTAATGATCAATAACTCGAAATTATGATAATTTAGGGAATTATAAACTGATTTTTGAATTTAGATTGATTTAATTCGTTTTTATGGATAGATAGGTTGCTATTAATTGAATTCTCCTACAATAATAGCTACCATGCGAGTATAGGGATGACACCATATGAAGCACTTTATGGTAGAAAATGTAGGGCACCCTTGTGTTGGAGCGACATAAGTGAGACAGTGGTTCTAGGGCCAGAGATGATAGAAGATACAATGAATCAAGTTCGTTTGATACAGGAAATAATGAAATCAGCACAAGATCGTCAAAAGTCATATGCAGATCAGAAACGGCGACCAGTTGAATTCGAAATAGGAGAGAAAGCATTTTTGAAAGTTTCACCGACAAAAGGGGTTATGCGATTTGAATAGAAAGGGAAACTAAGTCCTAAGTTCATTGGTCCTTATGATATTCTAGAGAAAATTGGAAAGGTGGCCTATAGATTAGATCTTCCTTTAGACCTCCATAGGGTTCATAATGTTTTCCATGTGTCCCAACTCAGGAAATACATTTCATACCCTTCTCATGTGTTAGAACCATAAATAGTCGAATTAGATCCATCTTTGACTTATGAGGAACATCCAGTGAAAATCTTAGACACAAAAACTAGGAATACCCGTACCAAGGTCACCAAGTTGGTCAAAGTGTTGTGGACTAACCACCAAACTGAAGAAGCTACATGGGAAGCCGAGAATGAAATGAAACGAAAATACTCACACCTCTTTGATCAGGTATAACTAGAGTTACGAGAACGTAACTCCCTTTTAAGGGGGGAAGAATGTGATACCAACTCCGTTCGTTTACTTTAAAGCATGCATTGCATTCATACGTTTGCATATTATGAGTTGATATGTGTTGTGTGGTTGTATAAGTTACTTTGCGCTTCGAGGACGAAACATTTTCTTAAGGGGGGAAGGATGTAATATCCCGAAATTTCAAAGTATTTTATATTTTAAATTTCAAAGTATTTTATAATTAATTAAATATTAATTAATTAGATTATTGGAGTGCAAAAGAGTTTTAAATATTATTCGTGAGTCATCTTCCAAATGAGTTAGAAAATGGTTTCTAAAATCGGAATTTCTATTTGGGCTCTATTCCTAAATCGAAAGAATTGAGTTTGATGATTGTTTTGAGTTGATTTTCACTAATTACGAATTTGAGGTTAATTAGTTTAATTGCTCAAATTAGGTTCAATTAGTTTCTTAAATTATGACTTTAGTATGTTTATAATATGTTAATTAGGGTTCTTGAATTTAGTTTGAGACTTAATTGGAATTTTGTTCACGTTTATAGAAATTTCAATTTGGGGGAAATTTGGTTAATTGTTTCTTAATTAGTTAATTAACCCAAATTAATTTTAATGATCAATAACTCGAAATTATGATAATTTAGGGAATTATAATCTGATTTTTGAATTTAGATTGATTTAATTCGTTTTTCTATAATTTTATGTAATTTAAAGCATGTTTTTCATAATTAACACATAATACAAATTGTATTAATAAATCCTAAATAAATCATAATAATTAAAAGTTTGTTTTTATGAATTAGATTCTGTTTTAAAAGTAATTGTAAGTCTTTGAGAATTTTTATAATAAATTGAGTGTTGTTTGAGTATTAGAAACAAAGTATTGAATTAGAATTAGAATTGTTGGTTAATTGTTAATTGTTGGGTTAGATTTAAATTATCATGGGCATTGCATATAGAATAAAAATTAACATAAGTATTGATTGGGTGAGATTAGTATTGATTTGGGATTATTGATTGTAATATTATAGCCCCTGAGTTCGTAGACGAAGAATACTAGTGACCGTTGTGCTATCGTGTTCTTGTGTGCATTGAAAAGGTAAGCTAGCATGCTCAACCTTTCTTAAACTTGTAGAAACCTTTAAAAATTATGTGCTATATGTGAATGGTGTGTTTGGATGAAAACTTAGTATCATGTTAGGTGGAGAACGATTCAATTTTCTTTGTGATTATTAAATGGTATTTGTGTGGTTATTTGCAATGAAAATATAAGTGGTTTTATGTGTGATATTGGTTGTGATTGGTTCATGAATGATTCAAATTGTGAATGTGAACTATGATGGTGATATGGAGATTTGACGGACTATGGTGGTATGATGATTATGTCGGAGCCTCGAAGTTGCTCCTAATGATTATGTCGGAGCCTCGGAGTTGCTCCTAATTATTGTGACGGAGTCGCATCGATTCCTAATTATAGCCCCACCGCATCGGTCTTTAAGAGGGTTTGACTCTAGTACTACTCTATTAGGTTAAAATACTTAATAGGGGGTGTGCACACTTAAGGTCTAGTAGTCTTTGGTTTGATATGATACAATGAATTGACAAAGTTGTGAAGTAATACGTTGGATTGGATTGGACGTTCGGAGTGGATTCTTTATTTAATTAAGCTTTGATTGATGATTGTGAAAGTTTGTGGAATTTGACCTTTTGTTGTTGAATTGAATTCATTTGGTTGATATGATTATGTGCTAAGTGCGTTTTCGAAAATAAAATTTAAAACGTTTTCAAAATCCAGGTAAGGGTTTTGGTTTTCTATGAGTTGAGGTGTTAGCTTACTCAATTTCACTGACTTTTTCAACTGTGGTTTTTGTATTTTAAATCCACCACAGGTTTGGAGTGTTTGATGCATTGCGGGAACGACGTCTCACTAGATATTAGTTGAATCAAATAAAGCTTAACTTTAAGCTATAGACCACTAATAGCACTTAGACTATTTCGTATTTCATATTTCGGATTTTGGATTGTTGTAATTTAATTATTGGATTATAATAGATTATTTTAGACCATTAGACATTTATATTCTGGCTTTCGAAATCTCCTTGCATTCAGGTCTTTGACTTGAGTGCGGAGTGACACCTCTGAATTTTCTTAATTGATATTTTGGTTCGTTTTAAAATATTTTTAAAAAAGGAAATGAAATTTGGGGGTGTTACAATTAAGGAAGGAAATGAGATTTCTATCATGTGTCATGTGGGCATATGTTAGAAAAAATGATATTATATTAATATTTAGAGAACCATTATTAATTGTCGTGCATGTGCACGGGTCAAAAGTATTCTAAATCGAAAATAAGAGTAGAATGATGTCACATAACAGAGGTCAACGAGTAAAGAAGTCGAGAGCTTAAGTGTTATTTGGGATTGAGTATAAGAATTGGCTTGGGTAAAGGGATGGGGTAAAAGAATTCATAGAGGAAGAGGGGGGTGTTTCAGTATAAAAGGGAGAAGAGTGAGTTTTCAAGTATAAGAGCTCGCCTGGAGCGTGTATTTATCAGATAATGAGTTATCAACAAAAGTCAACAATTGTCTGCTGCTGTTTTCTGCAGGTTGATGTGTATTTTATTTAAGATTTCTCCTGGGACCAAAGTTTCGCGATTTTAGACTCCGTGCTGACCTTGTTATTACACATGCTGTTGTCAGGTAATGGATATATTAGGTCTATTGTCTGAATTTAAAACACCTTGTATTCAAAAGGTTGATTCTTTGCCTCCATTTCTTGTGTTTGTTCAGGGCTACTTCGTGCAATACCCGATATGATTGTAATGAGATTTATTGGCTAAACGACGACACCGAGGATGGAGTAATGTTCTGTCTTTATCTTAACCCCTTTTTCGTCTGTCTTTCGTACAGTTTATAAAGGCTTAGTTATTCAGTGGGTTTCTCTTATGGGAACAAAATTGCTTCTTGTTATTCTCTTATGTTGTTGTCTATCATGAAAACCGTCATCATTTTATCAAAATTCGTCGTTAGGAAAATCCGTGAAATGTTTCGTATTATGATTCCGTGAAATTATGTTGTCGATCGCCTCAAATAAAATAATGAAATCATTGACTATATACTGACATAATTGTATTTATATGTGTCATGTTCCTGATTCTCTGACTTTTAATTGGATGATCTTAGGACAATTGTCTATAACATAATCAAGTGTGGTAAAATAAAGATGGCATGCAGTAAAAAATTATGCTTGTGTAGTAAATTTAACGTATTTGCAGTAAATTTATGACATTAGAAGCATTGTTACGAATCTAATAATAGAAAGAAATTTGAATTGATTTATTTCCAAAAATCAAGGACCCTTAATAGTCATGGCTTCCCTTTCCTTCACACGTCAAATTATAGAGAGAGAGAGAGAGAGAGAGAGAGAAAAGTAAATGGTGCCTTTTGTTGTTGTTGTTGTTGTTCCAAACAAAACAAGACCGGACGCTTCTTTTTCATGGGTATATACTTTACGGGTTCCATACCCAACAAGGACCCGACCCAGCGACCTTAACAAACCCATGCTCGAAAACTACCGTTGCACCGAATATGGATTATGTTATTTTGCTACCCGACCCACATTTTAATACCCGAGTAAACAACCCACTTCATCTTATGATAGTTTGGGTTCGTTTGTCGGTGATAGGTATTTGAGAATAGAACGAGTTTTATTTTTTAACAATAAATCGAGTTTTGCGTGCGCATACACTTCAAAAGGGCATGTAACCCGATCCGACGATAATACATGGGCAGCACTAGTGTCACGAATATAAACCTGTAACAAAATTACGGCCCATAATAACCGTGTCGACTGTCGAGTATCCGATACGGGTATTTCACCTAGTGTCACTCAGTAAACCCCAAACATGACACACTAGTGTCACACTCAATAGAATTACAGTCAGCAAAAAAACGCCTCTTTCCACCGTCCACCTCCCTATTGCCATGGCAGGTAAGAGCTTTTCTTCGTCAGGTGTGTTATATGAGTTTATTTGTACTAATTTTTCTGATTTTAAAATATAAAAAAAAAAACCAGGTTCAAATAAGAGGAAGTATGATGAGGTTGTCGACAAATCACACATGGACATAGCGACTAAAATCGCCGCCGCCAAAGTTTCACCTAGTGTCGTCGGTATCGTGTCCCGCAATCTTCCTGGTAAACTAATTACTATTACAGTCACCTAGTATTATGTATCATATAATGTGAAGAATATGTGGTTTACTCATAATTATGTTTAATTTAATTAGACTTCCACTGGCAGTGCTTAATTTAAAAAAGAAATAATTGGAAATTGGTTTGTATGTATCAGATGAGTTCGCCGTGTTCTCACATCCACCAAGGAGTAGATACTCAAAACGTCCTGGAGAAGATATTGTGTTTTCGGGTTCTGGGATTATCATAGAATGTGAAGAGGATGTTGTTACTCATAATAATTATGTCAGTACTATTATCACTGCTGCTTGTTTCTTTGAGCGTACCAATGGTGTCCCCTTCCATCGAATCAAGGTATTCCTATTCCTATTTCTTATTTCTTTAATGTGTGGCCGTGGCCGAGTCTGAGTTATATGGAAAATTGACGATGTCTGTCTGTCTGTCTGTTGTTTCTACAGGTTGATGTGTATTTATCAGATAATGAGTTATATGATGGTAAAGTGGTGGCTTGTGATTTCCACTACAACCTTGCTGCTTTACAGATACGGACCGACTCCCCGTTACAAACTGCAACTCTTAGGGGATTGAATGATGCTGTTCCCCTTCGTCTCATTGAGGAGAAGAGATCTTTTCCGCTGCGTCCTCATTCTAATTTATTTAAGATTTATCCTGGGACCAAGGTTTTTTACCTTTCTCGCGATTTTAGAACCCGTTGTGACCTTGTTATTACACCTGCTGTTGTCAGGTAATGGATATATTAGGTCTATTGTCTGAATCTAAAACACCTTGTATTCAAAAGGTTGATTCTTTGCCTCCATTTCTTGTGTTTGTTCAGGGCTACTTCGTGCAATACCCGATATGATTGTAATGAGATTTATTGGCTAAACGACGACACCGAGGATGGAGTAATGTTCTGTCTTTATCTTAACCCCTCTTTCGTCTGTCTTTCGTACAGTTTATAAAGGCTTAGTTATTCAGTGGGTTTCTCTTATGGGAACAAAATTGCTTCTTGTTATTCTCTTTCTACTTGCTTCGTCTTTTGTAGATACGGATAGCCTTCTTCATAGTATCTGCTACTCTAGGTGTAGTGCATGAATGCAAGTTATTGACTAAAAGTTTCTGCCTTGCTAGGAAGAGTGTGGGGGACCTGTTGTTAACCATTCTGGAGAAGTCATTGGGGTCATCATGTATGATTCTCCATTCGTACCTGCTAACGTAGTTTCAAGGTGGTGGAAACATTTCAAAACTAATGGGTGGGTGATTTTTTCCAGCTTTCTACATCTACACAGTGCTTCAATTCATAATATTCAAGAATTAAAATAGTTTTCATGAACAATTGATCTAACTCGGAATTTCTGGTTTGCCTTGTTTGCCTGGTGTTCAGTGGAGACTGTTGCCCATCTTATAGTATGTTATTATGGTCCTTTTTTGAGGGCATGTTATTATGGTCCTAGTCTAGAACTATAGTTTGCGAATGCGTCAATGTATCGCACCCATAGTGTTGCAGCATACATGAAGCCTATTTGGTACTCCCCTTATCATGGACCCCTGGCCTTTTGTAATGGTTCTGTTCTCTAGTGAACCCTTGTGCAACATATCAGAAGGTGCATTTAATAGCACAATGTTTGGACAGACAGTCGAAAGTGAGAACTTTATGAGAATGGTATCTAGTTTCCTTTAATTATTAAAAAGCACTTATTATAGCTTTAGCAACATTAGGGGACCTGTACCATGAAGATTATGCTCTCGTGTTTGTGTTTGGTCTCCACAAGGAATTATCCCATAAACTTTAATTATTTCAAGATTTCAACTTCTATTAAGCATTGCAGTTATAATATCCGTGTCTAGATCTGGAAATCCAGTGAAACGTCACCGATGTTTACTGTCTGTTTTCAGTTATGATGTCAGAAGTTGTCTGTCTGGTGCATCAGTTATATGTCAGAGATTGACTTTTTGGTGTATCACTTATGTTGGTTTTTGTCTCGTGAAGGTTTCTCATTGCACGCTTCATTTTTCATGAAGTTTTAACAAGCAAAAGTTCTTCAGAAATTACGAATATGTTGTAGCTTTTTCAATTGTAATTTGGACGATTTTTCTGTGGGGATAAGTCTCTGTGCTAATTTGTGGGTGCTAACTGTGATGACAGATTGAAGATTATATTTCCTTTTCGCTAATCATTGTGAATAGATTGAAGAGTTTGTTTATGATGCCCTCTTCTCTTGTCCCTTGGGTTTTAGTCGCGTGAAATTTTTCCTCATCTGTGTTTGGGTCTGTCAGGTCTATCCTCTCTTTGTCAAAGATGTGCATGTGACTTAGGAAGTAAGGATGAATAGTCTTAGGTCACTGGAATGTTAAGGAAGGTTCCTTCGGCAACTTGACGGTGTATTTGGAAGCAAAGAAATATAGCTAATTTTTTTTTTTACCAACTTACAATTCTCTTACTGAAGTGGGAGAGGTCATATACACAATGTTAAAAGCTGGTTTGATATTCTTGAAGGGGTTTACCAGCTGCCATATTGGTGTACTTTGGGTTTAATTTGCAAATGATACTCTTGTTTGTGAAATTTACGGCACACATCATTATTTGTTGTAATGAATTACGCATCATTGGCCAACCAAGTGAGATGTATGCTGTATAGCTGTTTTTTTTTTTTTTTAAATTTTTTTTTTTTTTTAATACAGCCTTTTGAATCACTGCATAAAATGGCTCATCATCTTTGTCATCATCAACCACTATCATCCCTGTGTGCCGTGCCGTGCCTATAGAAAGGCTTTTGCTGCAAGGTGGTTGTGGGGTGGGGGGGTGGTTCAGACGTACACAGGCCTTCCCTTACAATCGATGGATTGTTTTCAAGTGACCCCTTACCAAAAATGAGACCCAATTGCTACTGCATGAAAGAAGGGCCGCAAAGTGTGTCATGATTCAGATTTTAGAGTCATTTGGTCAAGCCCATTGTATTGCGAGGCCAAAAAATCTGTATTGTTGTCTTCATATAAATTGATTGGATGCATGAAGAACGGCTATTCACCCTTTTGTTGAATATAAGTATCATGTTATAGCTTCTCCTGGCGTCTAAATGCTTATGATTGCTATGTTGCTGTAGGCAATACCGTCGACCTTTCCTTGGTGTGGAAGTTGCCAATCTTTACTCATCTAGTGTGTGTTTTCTGGAAGTGTTTGAGCCGAAGTTCCCCAATGTCAACACAGGTGTTATTGTGGAAAAGGTACGTTCTTAATCGTGTTGCTGCATTAACTTTTTTTCCATGGTATTTGCAACATTGTTTGGGATGATATGGGATGGTAATTTCGACACCTTTTTAATATGGTGTGGTTCTTCGCCTCTTTAACTTTCTTTTAAACTTTTTCATCTTCTCTCAAACCTTTTCTTCCTATTATTTATAAAGTTCATATCTCTTTCACTTGTTTTACAACTTTATTTTTTATTTATTGTTTTCCTTTTCTTTTGATGCCCTCCTTTTAAAAGTGTTTCAATATTTTGAAAATTGTTCACATGATCTTTGACTTATATGTCATACACGAAACTGTGTTACATATAATGATTCATGTTAGCCGACCCCAAATCATTTTGGGAATATGGCTTGGTTGTTGTTGTTGTTGTAAAGTTAAATATGGTGTGAGGCTTAAAGTGTTTTCTTCTTCCGGTCCGTGAAGTTCTTTTTTTTTTCTTTTTTTCTTTTGGTTGAGGTGGAGAGGGAGTAAAGAGGGAAAAAAGCATTCTAAAGCTAGTACAACTTCCTGTACCGTTATCCAGTGTTTGTCTACTGTCTTTATTTATACTCTATGCCTGTTTGAAATTTGATTGTTTTGGTACTGACAAGTGAAGTGGATAATCAGCATTATCTTCGCTGTTTGTCAATGTGTTTCAACTTTGGTTTCATGCTTTGTCACAGCCGATTTTAGAAACCTGTAACTTAAATGTTCTCAACTATGAAGGATCTTCATGTTAAATTATGGTGTTTGGTCTCAGAAGTCACCCATGTGTATCGTACCAACATTTCGTTACCATATGCACTTATATGGCCATTGCTTTAGATTATTATCACAGTTGACTCTAAGCCTCTCGATAACAGCAGTTATACAATAGCCTAGTCTTTCTCTGGGACCCTATATAATTGTTTGGATTTCCAAAATAAAACTTGCCATGTAATTCCCTAACTTATTGTAATCATTGCAAGATGAGTAAGACTGAAAACTCAACACCTCCAGCAACTGTGGCAAGTGTCAACTAATCTAATCTGCATATCATTCTTCTGATGAAAGTCTAACGAATTTCAGTTCGAAGAAAACTTACTGTATGCAGGTAAGTTTAGAACCTATGCCCCTTCCATGTCCATGGTTCCCTTGTGAAAGCGTGTTTTTGTCTGGATTATGCTGACTCTACTGATCTTTCCAAAGCAACATTTGCTATTGCTTTCCTTTTTATATGAAGTTATGCTTAATAGCTAACAAAGGCTTCTTCTGTAGATGGGCTTCTGCCACTGTTTCGTAATCCGGTGTCATCCCCTTGGTTTCCCTTTTATATACTCGTGCCATATTTTGTCATGTAGTTGTGTCTTTTACTGGATTTGTCTCAATTTTTTTGCTCTTCTGCAAGGTGGTTCTTAATTTTATTTTCATAGTGATTTGATTGAGTATTTTTGAAAGTTGATCAACTTTCAATTGTTCTGGAATTGGGGGTCCATTGTGCCATTTCCAATATCACTTCATCGTACATGTATATCTGGTTTTAGTTTTTATGAAGATGGAAGAGAAGTTCTTTGAGTGCTGCCTGCTTCTTTAACCACCTTACATATTTTGTGGCTGGAAATAAACAAAAGGAAATTTCCAGAACAGGTCGAGTGCTCAGAGATATGGATTGATTGGGGTTATATATCTTTGTTCTTTAGTCTGTGATTGGGAGATCATACAAGGAACATTATGAGTGTTGTATGATTTTGGTAGTCCAATTGGCAACACTATTTTCGGGGATCTTAATTCTCAATCATGCACATGAGTGTGAAATTTGCCAACATCCTAAAGACACGAAGTTTATCATTTCTTTGATCTTCGATTTTTGGTACTTCTTGTTTCCCCTACTAGAACTCCTCTACGGACCCCGCAACTCTCTTGTTTTGTATAATTCTGGGGGAAGTATTTTCCTGCATTACATAGTCATCCTTGTGAAGGCCTGTTTGTTTTGAGTTAGCGATTCCTGGGTGAGATGTGAAATGAGTTTGATTTATCCTCTTACTCTTTTACTTGTGACAGAGTTAAAAGTTTATTCTCTTCTATGTAGTACTCTCTGTACTTAGTTGTAAGTTGTCTGATTTGTTATTCGAAAGGCCAACTAGGATAGTAATCAGTAACCAGTTGCTCTGTGTAAAACCGAATACTTAAAACTGCATTTACATTTCTCGTCTGTCCTTCTTGAAACAGGTTGCAGAGTCTTCTCCAGCTTACTGTTCTGGGATACGCCCCGGAGATGTAATTGTGGAGTGCAATGGCCGTTTAGTCCGCAGTAAATTGGAGGTATATTCATTTGCATGTTGTAATCGGTAAATGTTTTCTTGTACAGTCCTCAATTTTCGATATGAAATGAAGTAGCGCTAGTGATGGCCTAAGTAGTCTTATTCCTTGAATGTTATGATATGTGGACTGTTATTGATAGGTTTCTAGGTCAATTATACAAGTAATATTGTTGTTGATGATATCAGCCGTAATTGTAACTTTGGATATAATTTCTTGAGCTTATCTGGTCTGCATGTGGCGTGATATTATGTCAGCTTTATATCGTTTCTTTAGCGTTTTGCTGAGCTAGCACTGACTTTTCATGGATCACCTGGTGGTGCATTTGACGTTTATAAACCCACTTCTTAGGACATGTTATATTATTTATGCCGTGCTAACTTGACAAGTCACGCGGTTAGTCCATGTTGAGTTGCATTTGCATTCCCTTGACATTCTTATCATGTTTTTTTCCCCAGCTGTTTGATATTATATGGGATAAGGTTGGAGCATCTGTGGAGGTGACTTTATTGAGACCGAATGATGGTGGAAAGTTCAAGCTAAGCCTGATTGTTGGAGAGACTACCCCAGAAAATTTCTACAAGTAAGTCTCTTGGATCGCAGCCTGTGAGCAAGTATAATGAATGTTAGGCTTCCTGCCTTTTCTTCTTTGTTTTTGGAGGGGGCGGGGTTAGTTGGAGATTACGGGTCTCTTTAGCTAAACTTGCATAATTTTAATGTTTTGTCTTGGGAACAAGAAATTATATAACGATTAGCTGTTACCTCTAATTGAGGGGATTATTATTTACTTGTTGAGTATGCGAGTCATATTACACTTAGGCTTCAACCCTAGTAGAGGGGGTGCGCAATCAGTAGTGGTTGAGATTGCTTGGGGATGGGCTTTGCTTTGGTACTTTGAGTCTGCCACTGGATGGTTGGTATTGGTCAGTGGTCACCATTATGCATGTAATTTGTGTATATCACCGGTGACTTAAAGAATCCTCCTACTTTTGACCATGCTTGATCCGACTTGATTTGCTCGTTATTCAAAGTTGTGAGTTGTTTTTCAGGTGGCCGCGACCTCCTTGGACGCTATTTACTGATTATGATTCAGAATGATCTATGAGCGCTATTATCTCATGTACATTTGTTCGTGCAGTATCACAACACTTTTGTGTAAGTTGTAGTGGCGTATATCCTAATGAACAGCGCAAGGTGAGTGAGAAATAGCGAGTATTTTTACCCCTTGCAACAAGCATCAGCGTGCGAATCGTAGAGGAATCAATGAAGTTTGGGCTCTCCCATTAGTGAATAGTGAGAACTGAGAACTTGTGTTTGCAATTTGCATATCAGAAAGATGTTATGACCTGGGTTCTCTTTTCTTTATTTTCTGCTCTATTTTTCAGATAATTGCTATACAAATTTGACCAACGTCCATCATCTCTACAAAATGAAATCATAAATAACAATTCCAATTCCAGAAACTTGCTCGGATATATTCTTATGGCTCACTTTTGATACCTCCCTTGCAACATCCGTAAATTCTGTGATTTCGCAAGCATCAAAGTAACCATTCCGACTTTAGTGGTTGAGCTGAGTTTTTGCGAGATGTGGTGTTCCTCTCTCCTTCTCATTCAAGTCCTATTTCAGAAAAAAAAAAAAAAGAATATAATAATACGGGAATGCTAAATATAGCAATTCACGAGACTTGAGAATAGAGTGGGTTCACAGAGCAGTGCAGCATTCTTCCTCTCAACAATGGCGACGGCTATGCGTGCCACCGTGTGGGTCACAAAGTCGGAAATTTCGGCCCACGAGGATGTGCCTGCGAAAGTAGGCGGGGCCCTCTGCGTGGACCCTTCGGGGTTACTGTTGACCACGGTAACCTCTACGGCTCCGGCTACAGAGGTAAAGCTGAAGCTGAAGAAAGGGGGTACAAGGATGGGGATTTAAGAGTGCCTCTGGTCTTGTTGTGGCTGAGGATGAGGTATACTATTCTTATTATTCGCGTTGCTACAACTTTACTTTGGTGCTTCATTTTGTCGTAAATTTAAGATTCTTCTGGATTGTGTGCGATGTTAGTTTTAATTTTCAGAGTCAAATATGGTATGAATTTCATTATGTTTCCTTTCTTTTGGGATGGGATGGGATGGGATGGGAAAAATAGCATTATTGTAAAACTAGTGCTTGTCTATCGTCTTTATCATTGCAAAACGCTATATACCCAGCACGAACAGCAACTGTACCAAGTGTCAAGCCGATGTTTCCCTTGTCAAGGAAATTCGTCTTCATATTGAAATTGTTTTGGACTTTGAGTCCAACAATTTTGCCGAAGCAAGGTTTTTGGTATTGCTTTCTTTTGTATGTTTTTGTTTGTGCCCTTCTTCTGTGAAATGGGATTCTGCCATTGTTTCTGTAAATGGGTGTCATCCCTTTTATAAACCTACATTATAACTTGTCATGTCGCAGTGTCTTTTGCTGGCTCTGTTGCAATTTTTTCACTCTTGTTCAGGGTGCTTCAAACCTTGTTTTCATTGTGTTATAGGCTGATCAGTATCTTTCGAATCAACTTTCTTTTATGCTGGGAAGTGAGGTTCAGAGTACTACTTTCAATGTTGCTCATTGTATATGCATATCTGGTTTTACATTCCAAGAAATTAGAGGAAAACTTCTTTGAGAGCTGCTTCCTTGGCTACCTTATATATTTTGTGGTTGAAAAGAAACAGAACAGGTTCAATGCTAGGAGATTTCGATCATCTGGAGTTACGTTTTTTCCTTGTTTGGTCTTGTGGTTGGGAAATCATTCATGCAATTGTATGCATTGATTTAATTTTTGGTTGTGCAGTTGCCAACATAAAATTCACACACACTTTTTGGGGAACTTGATTCGCAATCTAATAAGTAGAATATCAGCATCCTATAGATACATAGTTTGTCCTTTTCATTGATCTTGCTTCTTAAAAGCAAGAGCATTCCCTTTTTTCAGCATACTCCTGGGTATGAGTTTTCTGCATGACTATAGTAATCCTTTTCAAGGTCTGCTCAGAAAGTGAATATTAGTTAGTAATTCCTTTTCATTGTCGCGTTTATTGCATTCCTTTTACATTTTCTGATGTTTGCTTTCTTTTGCCAGCTGTTTGATATTACATTGGACAAGGTCGGAGATTCTGTGGAGATGACTGTTGTAAGAGCAAGTGATGGTGAACAGTTCAAGCTAAGCATGACTGTTGGCGAGACTAGTCCAGATAATTCTTACAAGTAAGTTTCTTGGATCGTGCCTTTCATTATAATGAAACTTAGGTTTCTTCTTTTGGTTCTTTGTTTGTGTCAGTGTGTGTGTGTATGTGTGTGTGTGTGTGTGGAGGGGGTTAAGGGGAGACTACAAGATATCCCTGCCAGTTCCTTCTTGAAGAACAGGGGAAAATTGTTAGAACTCAAATTCTGATAACATGCTAATATTTGTTAAATGTGCCAATGTTCTTTCTGCAGTTTCTTCGGCTCATATTGTACCGTATGGGCCTAAAAATCTGCAATATTGTACCATATGAGCTTAAATCTACTGCACAGAGTCGGAAAATGAGTCTGTGATTTTCAAAACTGCCAATTTATCAATGACATGTGATGCAATTTCTTGGCACTTCTGAGAAAAGAGATGGAAATTGTTTGTCTTCATTGTAACTTTCTCTCGATTTAATGAAACTGCACTTTAACATTGAAGTATGTGATACAATTTCCCTACACTGCTCAGAAGAAGGTGTAAATTGTTTTTGTGTCTTCATCGTACATTCAACTAGGTTAAATTTGCTGCTTCCTATCATGTTTAAGGTCGCAATTTCAAGAACTTACATGCATTTTCTTGATTGGTGTTGTATGAGTACCTAACATGGGTTACTCTCACTCTCATTTTGAACATGATTGCTCCTCGTAATATATGTTCTTGTAATGGTTGTACAAGTTTGTTTTGTCTTGTGCTGTGAATTGGTGTGTGCTGGTTCAGTTTTAGGGATTTCTGCTAATGATTAGCATTTTGGGTTTTTGAGAATTTGCGCTAAGCCTTACACTTTCTGGGATCATAGATTGCAGATTTGCAGTATGTTTGAGGTCAGGTTAAGGGCGTGGGATTGGGGGTGCCTCTAAGGGAATCCCAATCATTCACTTAAGAGCGAAGTCAGGCACAAAATATTAATACCTTGGCTAGGATTTCATTGCCTTCACATATTCTTAAAGTGTTGATACCTTGGCTAGGAGTACATTGCCATGACATGTTTTTCTATTTTTTTGATACCTTCACTTCAAAAAGAGGAAAGAAGATGACACCTTGGCTATGAGTACATTGCCATCAGGCAAGGCTAGGACTCTAGGAGGACCGTGACGTTCCTTTGCAACATTATTGTTAACTCTTGCCATGACATTTTCTTTCTAAAACTGATTTCATTGAATCCTCTTTCAGATGTCAGTTTGGGGAAGGAGGTCAACTGATCGAGGAAGTTCATCCTTTGGCAGACATGGGTCAGGTAGTTTCATTTGTCAAACTAGCAAATTTTTACTTCTCGATTTTTACTAGCTCTTCAATGTTAGACTGATGTTTGATACTACCTATGTTTACTTGCATAATCAGGCCTATACTAGGCATCTTCCATCTATCTTGTCTTGGCCTTTATTTCTATCAAATGGAATTGGTGACAACGTCTTTTGCAGGTAGATTCGTCTGTGGTCACATAGAAAAGAACAAGGACTAAGGAGCACTTAGGATGGTGTACAGCATCAGCAAATCCTGTGTTGTTAGCAATCAGTATGCAGCATACACTCGAGGGATTAACATAGATAAATTTGATACTTTTTTTGGGCTCTCATGGTTAATACTACGTATGAAATGTGGATAGGAACCGCGAGTTGAGGCCACTGTAAATGTTTACATGTTTAGATGGCAGAGGTCATTGTAAATTTTGCTCCTAGTCCCATGATCGAGTTTTTGCAAGCTACTGCTAGTCATATATATGAGGCCACTTTTTGTAAGTAGTAACTAGTTTACGAAGTCGGTGATTCTACTCCATATGGGAAGCTTACGTTGAACAGCAAGCAAGCAGTGTCGTATGTTATACATCTCACAAATTGCGTGACTTTATCGATATTGTTGGCCTAGGACAGTGCAAAGCTCTTCTTCTTTGACAATTGTAATAATATGCTCTTGCCTATCATGAAAACCGTCATCATTTTATCAAAATTCGTCGTGTAGTTTCCGCGCTGAGACTTTGAGCACAAGTGCATTGCCATTGCTTATGAAGAGGATAGAAGTGTGGGCATGAGTGCTTTTAGATTTCCATTTTTCACGTTTCAAGATTAACAAGGCGGATCAATTAACTTGACAAGTTTTAGAGAAGTTACGCCTTCCCTGTAAACATCAATTTACGTTTTTTCTAGGAAAATTTGCGAGACCGCATCTTATAAAACCAGTTTTTTGCGAGACCGCACCTTTTATGTTTAATTTTGCGAAACTGCACCTTTTAAGTTTATTTTTTTGCGAAGCTGCACCTTTTCTCATTCCAACCACTTTTGACCACTCTTCGGCGTTGACTTGACTATGATGGTTACATCTCAACCGCCTAGGAATCATGGGACAAGTGTCCCCGCATGCATAACTCAGCAACGCCTGTCAACCGCTACCCATGATCTCTTTGGTAACCGCCATTGTTTAACATAAATGGCGCCATGTGAACCATAAAAGTTAATTGGGAGCGAACAAGTTTGGGGTTGGGCTAGGTCTTAATGGTTCGAAACCGTGCTCATCCTTGTTGATTCAAAAAAAAAAAAAAAAAAAAAGACAAGTGAACAAGGTTGTAGGGGTCAAGTGTGGGAATGGGTTGTGGTCGGGGGTGGGGAACTCAGATGGGTGGGGAAATGAGAGTGGGGAGGAGAGAGAATAATGGGCTGGGTTTCATTTTAGTTTTGTTTGAAATCAATTATGTTTTGGGTTCATATTTGGGGTGCTGCGTGGACTGGGCTTTCTAACTTAAGGACTGATTTTTGCTCATGTTAGACCCGGGGGTACCAAAAGGAAGGTACCCCGGGGTAAGTTAGTATTTGCGCTTCAAAAGGCATGTAAGGGCTGGCAAACCCGACCCCACTCGATTTGTTGACACGATAAGACCCAAAATTGTTATCAACAAAACCCGATCAGACCCGACCTGAAGATGACCCGAACCGACATAAGTCGATGATGACCCGACCTGTAATCGACCCGATCTCCCGTTGCTCGACAATAACCCGACTCGTAATGCCAAAAATTGAAATGACGCCCAAAGATGACCAGTAGTAACTAAAAGCGATTGTGATCCGACTCGAGACTGACCCGATTCGGCACAAAATTTCCTCAATAGAACCAACTCAACCCAAAGAATCATGTAACCCGATCTGTTGCGAAACGATCCGACCCGAAACTGACCCATTTGCCACCCCGACGATGATACATGGGCACTACTAGTCTACTACTAGTGTCACGAATATAAACCTGTAACAAAGATTACGGCCCATAATAACCGTGTCGAGTATCCGATACGTGTTTTTCACTAGTGTCAATAAAGCTCCAAACATGACACACTAGTGTCACTCTTTCAATCAGAAAAGAAAAACGCCTCTTTCCACCGAATAACTTGCCTTTGACAATTGCCATGGCAGGTAAGAGCTTTTCTGAATTTAATCTCCTCGCTTTATTTGTACAAATTTTTCTGATTTGAAAAAAAAAAACCAGGTACAAATAAGAGGAAGCATGATGATGAGGGCTGTAATTCGGAGGTGGAGGTTGTCGACAAATCAGACATGGACATACTGACTAAAATCGCGGCCGCCAAAGTTTCACCTAGTGTCGTCGGTATCGTGTCCCGCAATCTTCCTGGTAAATAAATTACAATTACAATTACAATTACAATTGTAGTATTTTGAATTCAAAGTGTAATTACTCAGTAATTCAATTAATATGGTATTATTAAGATGAAATGGCGGATGATGATTACTCGTTAAGTCCTGGAGAAGAATTTATATATCGGGGAAGTGGGATTATCATAGAATGTGAAGAAGAAGCTGTTACTCATAATAATTATGTCAGTACTATTATCACTGCTGCTTGTTTCTTTGAGCGTACCAATGGTGTCCCCTTCCATCGAATCAAGGTATTCCTATTTCTATATCTTTCATGTGTGGCCGTGGCCGAGTCTGAGTTATATGGAAAATTGACGATGTCTGTCTGTCTGTCTGTCTGTCTGTCTGCTGTTTCTACAGGTTGATGTGTATTTATCAGATAATGAGTTATATGATGGTAAAGTGGTGGCTTGTGATTTCCACTACAACCTTGCTGCTTTACAGATACGAACCGACTCCCCATTACAAACTGCAACTCTTACGGGTTTGAATGATGTATTTCCCCTTCGTCCCACTGAGGAGAAGAGATCTTTTCAGCTGCGTCCTCATTCTAATTTATTTAAGATTTATCCTGGGACCAAGGTTTTTTACCTTTCTCGCGATTTTAGACCCAGTGCTTACCTTGTTATTACACCTGCTGTTGTCAGGTAATGGATATATTAGGTGTACTATCTGAATATCAAACACCTTGTATTCAAAAGGTTGATTCTTTACTTCCATTTCTTGTGTTTGTTCAGGGCTACTTCGTGCAATACCCGATATGATTGTAATGAGATTTATTGGCTAAACGACGTCAAGGATGGAGTAATATTCTATCTTTATCTTATCCCCTTTTCTTCCGTCTTTCGTACAGTTTATAAAGGCTTAGTTATTCAGTGGGTTTCTCTTATGGGAACAAAATTGCTTCTTGTTATTCTATTTCTGTTTGCTTTGTCTTTTTTAGATAGCGGATAGCCTTCTTCATAGTATTTGCTACACTAGGTGTAGTGCATGAATGCAAGTTATTGACTAAAAGTTTCTGCCTTGCTAGGAAGAGTGTGGGGGACCTGTTGTTAACCATTCTGGAGAAGTCATTGGGGTCATCATGTATGATTCTCCATTCATACCTACTAACGTAGTTTCGAGGTGGTGGAAACATTTCAAAACTTATGGGTGGGTGATTTTTTTTTTTTTTTTTCAGCTTTCTACATCTACTCTGTGATTCAACTCATAATATTCAAGAAGTAAAATAGTTTTCATGAACAATTGATCTAATTAGGAATTTCTGGTTTGCCTTGTTTGCCTGGTGTTCAGTGGAGACTGTTGCCCATCTTATAGTATGTTAGTATGGTCCTTTTTCTGTGGGCATGTTATTATGGTTCTAGTCTGGAACTAAAGTTTGCGAATGCGTCAATGCATCGCACCCATACTGTTGCAGCATACATGAAGCCTATTTGGTACTCCACTTATCATGCACCCCTGGCCTTTTGTAATGGTTCTGTTCTCTAGTAAACCCTTGTCCAACATATCAAAAGGTGCATTTAATGGCACAATGTTTGGACAGACAGTCAAAAGTGAGAACTTTATGAGAATGGTATCTAGTTTCCTTATTAAAAATAACTTATTATAGCTTTAGCAACATTAGGGGATCTGTACCATGAAGATTATGTTCTTGTGTTTGTATTTGGTCTCCACAAGGAATTCTCCCACAAACTTTAATTATCTCAAGATTTTCAACTTCTATTAGGCATTTCAGTTATATTGTCAGTATTTAGATCTGGAAATCCCCTGAAACGTCACCAATGTTTACTGTCTTTTTTTTAGTAATGATGTCAGAAGTTGTCTGTCTGGTGCATCAGTTATATGTCAGAGATTGACTTTTTGGTGTAAAACTTACGCTGGTTTTTGTCTCATGAAGGTTTCTCATTGCATACTTCATTTTTCATGAAGTTTCAACAAACAAAAGTTCTTCAGAAATTATGAATATGTTGTAACTTTTTCAATTTTAATTTGGACGATTTTTCTGTGGAGATAAGTCTCTGTGTTAATTTGTGGGCGCTAACTGTGAAGACAGGTTGAAGATTATATTTCCTTTTCGCTAATCATTGTGAATAGATTGAAGAGTTTGTTTATGATGCCCTCTTCTCTTGTCCCTTGGGTTTTATTCTCATGGAATTTTTCCTTATCTGTGTTTGGGTCTGTCAGGTCTATCCTCTCTTTGTCAAAGATGTGCATGTGACTTACGAAGTAAGGATGAATAGTCTTAGGTCACTGAACTGTTAAGGAAGGTTCCTTCGGCAACTTGACGGTGTATTTGGAAGCAGAGAAATATAGCTAATTTTTTTAGCAACTTACAATTCTCTTACTGAAATGGGAGAGGTCATATACACAAATGTCGAAAGATGGTTTGATATTCTTGAAGGGGTTTACCAGTTGCCGTGTTGGTGTAATTTGGGTTTAATTTGCAAATGATACTCTCTTGTTTGTGAAATTTACGACATAATCATTATTTGTTGTAATGAATTACGCATCATTGGCCAACCAAGTGAGATGTATGCTGTATAACTGTTTTTTTTTTTATATACAGCCTTTTGAATCACTCACTGCATAAGATGGCTCATCATCTTTGTCATCATCAATCACTATCATCTCTGTGTGCCATGCCGTGCCTATAGAAAGGATTTTGCTGCAAGGTGATTGTGGGGGTGGGGGGGTGGGTTGGTGGTTCAGACGTACATAGGCCTTCCCTTACAATAGACGGATTGTTTTCAAGTGACCCCTTACCAAAAATGAGACCCATTTGCTACTTCATGAAAGAAGGGCCGCAAAGTGTATCATGATTTAGATTTCAGAGTCATTTGGTCAAGCCATTGTATACCAAGGCCAAAAAAACTGTATTGTTGTCTTCATATAAATTGATTGCATGCATGAAGAATGGCTATTCACCCTTTTGTTGATTATAAGTGTCATGTTATAGCTTCTCCTGGCGTCTACATGCTTATGATTGCTCTGCTGCTGTAGGCAATACTGTCGACCTTTCCTTGGTGTGGAAGTTGCCAATCTTTACTCATCTAGTGTGTGTTTTCTGGAAGTGTTTGATCGGAAGTTCCCCAATGTCAACACAGGTGTTATTGTGGAAAAGGTACGTTCTTAATCGTGTTGCTACATTAACTTTTTTTCATGGTATTTGCAACTTTGTTTGGGATGATATGGGATGGCAATTTCAACATCTTTAATATGGTGTGGTTCTTCGCCTCTTCAACTTTCTCCGTCTCTTAAACTTTTTCATCTTCTCTCAAACCTTTTCTTCCTATTATTTATAAAGTTCATATCTCTTTCACTTGTTTTACAACTTTATTTTTTTATTTATTGTTTTCCTTTTCTTTTGATGGACTCCTTTTAAACGTGTTTCAATATTTTGAAAATTGTTCACATGATCTTTGACATGGCATACACGAAACTGTTCCATATAACGATTCATGTTAGCTGACCCCAAATCATTTTGGGAATATGGCTTGGTTGTTGTTGTTGTTGTAAAGTTAAATAAGGTGTGAGGCTTAAAGTCTTTTCTTCTTCCGGTCCGTGAGTTCTTTTTTTTTTTTTTCTTTTGGTTGAGGTGGAGAGGGAGTAAAGAGGGAAAAAAGCATTCTAAAGCTAGTACAACTTCCTGTACCCTTATCCAGTGTTTGTCTACTGTCTTTATCTATAGTCTATGCCTTGTTTGAAATTTGATTGTTTTGGTAATGACAAGCGAAGTGGGTATCAGCATTATCTTCGCTGTTTGTCAATGTGTTTCAACTTTTGGTTTCATGCTTTGTCACAGCCGATTTTAGAAACCTGTAACTTAAATGTTCTCAACTATGAAGGATCTTCATGTTAAATTACGATGTTTGGTCACAGAAGTCACTCATGTGTATCGTACCAGCATTTCGTTACCATATGCACTTATATGGCCATTTCTTTATATTATTATCACAGTTGACTCTAAGCCTCTCGATAACAGCAGTTATACAAAATTGTTTGGATTTCCAAAAAAAACTTGCCATGTAATTCCCCTACTTATTGTAATCATTGCAAGATGAGAAAAACTGAAAACTCAACACCTCCAGCAACTGTGGCAAGTGTCAAGTAATCTAATCTGCATATCTTCGGGTTCTTCTGATGAAAGTCTAAAGAATTTCAGTTCGAAGAAAACTTACCGTATGCAGGTAAGTTTAGAACCTATGCCCCTTCCATGCCCATGTGGCCATGTGTGCCTTGTGAAAGCGTGTTCTTGTCTGGATTATGCTGATTCTACCGATCTTTCCAAAGCAACATTTGCTATTGCTTTCCTTTTTATATGAAGTTATGCTTAATAGCTAACAAGGGCATGATATTTTGTTTCGGCCCCTTTCTTCAGTAGATGGGCTTCTGCCACTGTTTCGTGATCCGGTTACATCCCCTTGGTTCCCCTTTTATATACTCGTGCCATATTTTGTCATGTAGTTGTCTTTTACTGGATTTGTCTCAATTTTTTCGCTCTTCTGCAAGGTGGTTCTTAACTTTCTTTTCATAGTGTTTTGGTTGAGTATTTTTGAAAGTTGATCAACTTTCAATTGTTCTGGGAATTGGGGGTTCATTGTGCCATTTCCAGTATCACGTCATCGTACATGTATATCTGGTTTTAGTTTTTATGAAGATGGAAGAAAAGTTCCTTGAGTGCTGCTTCTTTAACCACCTTACATATTTTGTGGCTGGAAATAAACAAAAGGAAATTTCCAGAACAGGTCCAGTGCTCGGAGATATGGATTGATTGGGGTTATATATCTTTGTTCTTTAGTCTGTGATTGGGAGATCATACCAGGAACATTATGAATGTCGTATAATTTTGGTAGTCCAATTGGCAACACTATTTCTACACATGCTTTTCGGGGATCTTAATGCTCAATCATGCACATGAGTGTGAAGTTTATCAATTTCTTTGATCTTCAATTTTTGGTACTTCTTGTTTCCCCTACTAGAACTCCTCTACGGACCCCGCAACTCTCGTGTTTTGTATAATTCTGGGGAAAGTATTTTCCTGCATTACTATAGTCATCCTTGTGAAGGTCTGTTTGTTTTGAGTTAGCGATTCTGTTATGGAAATGCTGGGTGAGATGTAAAATGAGTTTGATTTATTCTCTTACTCTTTTACTTGTGACAGAGTTAAAAGTTTAATCTCTTCTATGTAGTACTGTCTGTACTTAGTTGTAAGCTGTCTGATTTGTTATTCGAAAGGCCAACTAGGATAGTCATCAGTAACCAGTTGCTCTGTCTAAAACCAAATACTTATAACTGCATTTACATTTCTCGTCTGTCCTTGTTGAAACAGGTTGCAGAGTCTTCTCCAGCTTACTGTTCTGGGATACGCCCCGGGGATGTACTTGTGGAGTGCAATGGCCGTTTAGTCCGCAGTAAATTGGAGGTATATTCATTTGCATGTAGTAATTGGTGAATGTTTTCTTGTACAGTCCTCAATTTTTGATATGAAATAAAGTAGCGCTAGTGATTGCCTGAGTAGTCTTATTCCTGAATGTTATGATATCTGGACTGTTATTGATAAGTTTCTAGGTCAATTATACAAGTAATATTGTTGTTGATGATATCAGCCGTAGGCTATGTTTGGTATGCACAATAAGCTAGCTTATTTGGTCAAAATAGCTTATTTGACTAGTTAATAGCTTATTTGACTAGTTTTTTAAGCTCTTTGACCAAAAAAGTTAGTTTGGTAACACCACTAGCTTAAATAATAAGCTAGCTTATTTAATAAGTTACCTCATGTAACTTATTTAAAATAAGCTAGCTTATTATAATTTTATTCTTAATTTACCCTCAATTATTTACTAAAATAAAATAAAATTAAAAATAAATAACGCATTATTATGTAATTTTAAATATATCAGCTCCTATATCAACTAATTTTGCCAAACAGTCTTAATACTTTTAGCTAAAAACTTTCAGCTATTATTGCAGCTATTATTTGAGCATTCAGCTACTATTTGAGCATTCAGCTACTATTTCAGCATTCAGCTATTATTTCAGCTAGTTTTACCAAACATAGCCGTAATTGTAACTTTGGATATAATTTCTTGAGCTTATCTGGTCTGCATGTGGCGTGATATTATGACAGATTTATCGTCGTTTCTTTAGCGTTTTGCTGAGCTAGCACTGACTTTTCATGGATCACCTGATGGTGCATTTCACATTTATAAACCCACTTCTTAGGACGTGTTATATTATTTATGCCGTGCTAACTAGACAAGTCACGCGGTTAGTCCATGTTGAGTTGCATTTGCATTCCCTTGACATTCTTATCATGTTTTTTTCCCCAGCTGTTTGATATTATATGGGATAAGGAACCAGTCCATGTTGAGTTGCATTTGCATTCCCTTGACATTCTTATCATGTTTATTCCCCCAGCTGTTTGATATTATATGGGATAAGGTTGGAGCATCTGTGGAGGTGACTTTATTGAGACCGAATGATGGTGGAAAGTTCAAGCTAAGCCTGACTGTTGGAGAGACTACCCCTGAAAATTTCTACAAGTAAGTCTCTTGGATCACAGCCTGTAAGCAAGTATAATGAATGTTAGGCTTCTTCATTCCTTTTCTTCTTTGTTTTTCAGGTGGCCGCAACCTCCTTGGACGATATTTACCGCTTGTGATAGAGAATGATCGATGAGAGCCGGGTGTAGTAGACCAAACTATAATGTCATGCACATTTGTTCGTGCAGTATCACAATACTTTTGTGTAAGTTGTAGTGGCGTATCCCAATGAACAGCGCAAGGTGGGTGAGATATAGCTGAGTATTGGGCTCTCCCATTAGCGAGAACTGAGAACTTGTGTTTGCAATTTGCATATCAGAAAGATGTTATGACCTGGGTTTTTTTTTTCAGCTCTATTTCACAAAGTTCATATTATTGCAAGGTTGGGAATTTCATACAAATTTATACTACTAATAAAGATGCGACTAACGTCCATCATCTCTAAAAAATGAAATCATAAATAACAATTTGAATTCCAAAAACATGTCCTCACTCAGGCTGTTTAAAGAGTGTGGACATGTTGATTAGGTTCATTTTCAATGGCTTACTTTTGATGCTTGCAAAATCCGTAAATGCTATGATTTTGCAAGCATTAAAGTAACCATTCCGACTTGAGTGGTTTCGCAAGTACTCCGTATCAAAGTAACCATTCGAGTTCCCTTTCAACAAACAAAATACTGAAGTTATTATTTGGGTAGCACGTGCATTTTACGATCGGGAGTAAAAGAAAAGGGAAATCATTGACCATATTGCCCTCGCCATCGCCATCGCCAATGCAACGCAGTTAGACAGTTATTGTGTTTTTTTTTTTCGAAAAGTTTTCTCACTTGTCATTGTTGCGAAATGGCTACGGCTATGCGTGCCACGGTGTGGGTAACCAAGTCCAAGTCCAAGTCCAAGGCCTACAAGCAAGTGCCTGAAATAGTCGGGGGGGCCCTCTGCGTGGACCCTTCCGGGTTACTTTTGACCACGGTTATCTCTACAGCTCCGGCAACCGTGGTAAAGCTGAATAGAGGCGATTCTAAGACTGTGACAGACCCGGAACAGTTCAAGGTCAGGGCTCGGTGCCACGGCGGCGAGTTTCGCGACGTAACGTTCGAAGGGGCGTTTCCCGAGTTTGGCATCGTCCTTTACCGGGTAGTTCGGAGGACGCCGGATGAGATTTTTGCGCACGTGGACTTGGCTTCCGAGATAAGTTTGGTCCGAGAAGATGACCTAGTTTACTCTTACATTCACGAGAGTGGGTTTGGGATGACCTACTCCAAATTCACGGGTCAGGTTAGTTACCCGATGCCGCCTGCTAACCTGGTTTTCCCGGGCCGAGACACACCGGAGTTGTTGCGGACTTTCAGCAAGATGTCCGAGGTGGATCGTAACACTGTCTTGGATGATGCCATGCACCGCACTGCTGAGTTTAGGACTGTCGGAGGTGTTATTCAAGTTTCGTCGGAGAACCAGGATTTCGTGGTTGAGGCGCTTGATTGGTTTGTTGAAATTCCTTTGCTGCAGGTTTCGGGTCTCGGAATGTTCACGTACGCGGGGCAAGCTGGGTGCCCGGTATTCAATCGTACCGGTGATGGTCTGTTAGGTTTGATTGCATTTGTCAAGGGTTGTTCTACTTTTATATTTCCGGTGACTCTTCTTAGACACGTGTTTAGGATTTTGGTTGCCGAAATGCCAATGCGGCAAAAGAGAAAGAGGGGAACTACTAGTACTGTAGGGGGAAGCAGTGGTTCTGGTTCTGGTTTTGGAGGATTCGGGTCGGGAAAAAGAGGTCGAGGAGGAGGAGGAGGAGGCAGGTGGAGAGGAAAATGTGGAGGAAGGGGATTTAAGAGTGCCTCTCACTCTATCGGATTCCCTGTCACTGGTCGTCTAACCACAAAATTAGGTACTTTGATCTTTTTTTTTTAACATTTATAAATACAGCTTTGTTTATTCATATACACTGATCTTGTATGTATAGGAGGTTCACTGGAAGATCTTGTGATGAAACTCCCCAATATCAGCACCGGTCTTGTTGTGGCTGAGGTATACTATTCTTATTATTCGCGTTGCTACAACTTTGGTGCTTCATTTTGTCGTAAATTATTTTAAGATTCTTGTGGATTTGTGTGCGATGTTAGTTTTAATTTTCAAAGTCAAATATGGTATGGGTTTCAATATGTTTCGAATTCTCCCTCATTTCTTTTGGATTGTGTTGGTATGGGTTTCAATATGTGTTGGTATGATTTCCCTAATCAGTTCTGTCTCCGCTCGAAGAAAGACATGGCAACATTGTCTTGTGCTACATGGAAATAGGGTCTAGGGTCAGAGCTCAATAGAGGAAAACTTCTTTGAGAGCTGCTTCCTTAGCCACCTTATATATTTTGTGGTTGGAAAGAAACAGGATATATATATATCCAGAACAGGTCCTATGCTAGGAGATCTCGATCATCTGGAGTTACGTGTTTTACTTGTTGGGTCTGTGGTTGGGAAATCATACAAGTAATTGTATGCACTGATTTAATTTTTGGTTGTGCAATTGCGAACACAAACTTTTTGGGGAACTTGATTCGCAATCTAATTTGTAGAATATCAGCATCCTCGAGATACAAAGTTAGTCCTTTTCATTCATCTTGCTTCTTCTTGAAAACAAGAGCAATAGAGCATTCCCTTTTTTCCGCATAATCCTGGGTATGTTTTTTCTGCATGACTATAGTAACCCTTTTCAATGTCTGCTCAGAAATTGAATATTAGTCAGTAATACTGTTGCAGAAAAGCTGGGTGAGACGTGAATTTAATTTGGTTTGGTCTGTTACTCTTATATCAGCCACAGAATTAGTAAGTAGTTTCTCTGTCCAATGCCAAGTACTCAAAAATGTGTTAACTTTTCTTGTCTCTTGCCCTTGGTGAAACAGATGGCAAAGGATTCTCTAGCTTACTGTTCTGGGATGCAGCACAAGGATGTAATCATGGAGTCCAATGACAGTTTAGTTCGTAGTAAATTGAAGGTATATTCATTTGTATGTCAGTATGTGGTAATTGGAAAACGTTTTCGTGTGCCACCCTAATTTCTCAATATGATGAGAGTAGTTTTATTCCTTCAGTGTAGTGTTCTTTTTTTTTTTTTTTTTTTTTTAAGGTGAACCTTAGAATTTCAGGAGTATTTTTGCTTAGCATGTGTACGTTATATTTCTTATAGTTGGTATTATGTTGCTGAGGAAGCTCTGACGTTCTTTTGGTCACGCGATGCTGCCTTACTTGTACACTTTCTTTGCTGTTATTGTGTTTATGCTGTGCTAATTGTACAAGTCACATGGTTACTATGTTTCATTTTGTTAAGCTTGTACCTTTTGTCCATCCATTGCACCTTTCTATAGGTAAGAAAATTTGCATCACATACTTGCTGGGTGACAAGCCAATATTGCATTACTGTTACATTGTTCTGATGTTTTCTTTCTTTTGCCAGCTGTTTGATATTATATTGGACAAGGTTGGAGATTCTGTGGAGGTGACTGTTGTAAGAGCAAGTGATGGTGAACAGTTCAAGCTAAGCATGACTATTGGAGAGACTAGCCCGGATAATTCTTACAAGTAAGTTTCTTGGATCGTGCCTTTCATTATAATGAATCTTAGTTTTCTTTTTTTGGTTCTTTGTTTGTGTCAGTGTGTGTGGGTGGGGGGGGGGGGGGTTAAGGGGAGATTACAAGACATCCCTGCCAGTTCCTTCTTGAAGAACAGGGGAAAATTGTGAGAACTCAAATTCTGATAACATGCTAATATCTGTTATAATGTGCCAATGTTCTTTCTGCAGTTTCTTCGGCTCATATTGTACCGTATGGCCTAAAAATCTGCAATATTGTACCATATGAGCCTAAATCTATTTCACAGAGTCGGAAAATGAGTCTGTAATTTACAAAACTGCCAATTTATCAATGACATGTGATGCAATTTCTTGGCACTTCTGAGAAAAGAGATGGAAATTGTTTGTCTTCATTTTAACTTTCTCTCGATTTAACAAAACTGCACTTCAACATTGAAGTATGTGATGCAATTTCCCTACACTGCTCAGAAGAAGGTGTAAATTGTTTTTGTGTCTTCATCGTACATTCAACTAGGTTAAATTTGCTGCTTCCTATCATGTTTAAGGTCGCAATTTCAAGAACTTACATGCATTTTCTTGATTGGTGTTGTATGAGTACCCAATATGGGTTACTCTCACTCTCATTTTGAACATGATTGCTCCTCGTAATATATGTTCTTGTAATCGTTGTACAAGTTTGTTTTGTCTTGTGCTGTGAATTGGTGTGTTCTATGTCACTTTTAGGGATTTCTGCTAATGATTAGCAATTTAGCATTTTGGGTTTTTGAGAATTTGCGCTAAGCCTTACACTTTCTGGGATCATAGATTGCAGATTTGTAGTATGTTTGAGGTCAGGTTAAGGGCGTGGGATTGGGGGTGCCTCTAAGGGAATCCCAAGCATTTACTTAAGAGCGAAGTCAGGCACAAAATATTAATACCTTGGCTAGGATTTCATTGCCTTCACATATTCTTAAAGTGTTGACACCTTGGCTAGGAGTACATTGCCGGCCATCAGGCAGGCTAGGACTCTAGGAGGACCGTGACGTTCCTTTGCAACATTATTGTTAACTCTTGCCATGACATTTTCTTTCTAAAACTGATTTCATTGAATCCTCTTTCAGATGTCAGTTTGGGAAAGGAGGTCAACTGATCGAGGAAGTTCATCTTTTGGCAGACATGGGTCAGGTAGTTTCATTTGTCAAACTAGCAAATTTTTACTTCTCGATTTTTACTAGCTCTTCAATGTTAGACTGATGTTTGATATCACACACACTTTTTGGGGAACTTGATTCGCAATCTAATTTGTAGAATATCAGCATCCTATAGATACAAAGTTTGTCCTATTCAATTTCATTGATCTTGCTTCTTAAAACCAAGAGCATTCCCTTTTTTCAGCATACTCCTGGGTATGATTTTTCTGCATGACTATAGTAATCCTTTTCAAGGTCTGCTCAGAAAGTGAATATTAGTTAGTAATCTGTTGCAGAAAAGCTTGGTGAGACGTGACTTTAGTTTGGTTTGTTCTGTAACTCTTATATCAGCCACAAAATTAGTAAGTAGACAGTAGTTGCTCTGTCCAATGCGAAATACTCAAAAATGTGTTAACATTTCTCGTCTCTTGCCCTTGGTCAAACAGATTGCAAAGGATTCTCCAGTATACTGTTCTAGGATGCAGCACAAGGATGTAATCATGGAGTACAATGACAGTTCAGTTCGTAGTAACTTGAAGGTATATTCATTTGTATGTGGTAATTGGAAATTTTCGTGTACCACCCTAATTTCTCAATATGCAATGAGAGTAGTTTTATTCCTTCAGTGTAGTGTTCTTTTTTTTCCTTTTTTCTTTTATAACTGAACCTTAGAATTTCATGAGTATTTTTGGTTAGCATGTGTTAGTATTATGTTGATTTTTTTTTTTTTCTGTGGCGTTTTGCTGAGGAAGCTCTGACGTTCTTTGGGTCACGTGATTGGTGATGCTGCCTTACTTGTACACTTTGTTTACTGTTATTGTGTTTATGCTGTGCTAATTGTACAAGTCACATGGTTACTGTGTTTGATTTTGTTAAGCTTGTACCTTTTGTCCATCCATTGTAGCTTTCTATAGGTAAGAAAATTTGCATCACATACTTGCTGGGTGACAAGCCAAAGATCATTGTCGCGTTTATTGCATTCCTTTTACATTTTCTGATGTTTGCTCTCTTTTGCCAGCTGTTTGATATTACATTGGACAAGGTCGGAGATTCTGTGGAGGTGACTGTCGTAAGAGCAAGTGATGGTGACCAGTTCAAGCTAAGCATGACTAGCGGAGAGACTAGCCCAGATAATTCTTACAAGTAAGTTTTTTGGATCGTGCCTCTTAGTATAATGAATCTTAGGTTTCTTGTTTTGGTTCTTTGTTTGTGTCAGTGTGTGTGCCGGGGGGGGGGGGGGGTTAAGGGGAGATTACAAGACATCCCTCTCAGTTCCTTCTTGAAGAACAGGGGAAAATTGTGAAATTCTGATAACATGCTAATATTTGTTATAATGTGCCAATGTTCTTTCTGCAGTTTCTTCGGCTCATATTGTACCGTATGGGCCTAAAAATCTGCAATATTGTACCATATGAGCTTAAATCTAGTGCACAGAGTCGGAAAATGAGTCTGTGATTTTCAAAACTGCCAATTTATCAATGACATGTGATGCAATTTCTTGGCACTTCTGAGAAAAGAGATGGAAATTGTTTGTCTTCATTGTAACTTTCTCTCGATTTAACGAAACTGCACTTTAACATTGAAGTATGTGATACAATTTCCCTACACTGCTCAGAAGAAGGTGTAAATTGTTTTTGTGTCTTCATCGTACATTCAACTAGGTTAAATTTGCTGCTTCCTATCATGTTTAAGGTCGCAATTTCAAGAACTTACATGCATTTTCTTAATTGGTGTTGTATGAGTACCTAACATGGGTTGCAGACACTTTCTGGGATCATAGATTGCAGATTTGCAGTATGTTTGAGGTCGCAATTTCAAGAAATTTGTTTAAGTGTTGATACCTTGGCTAGGAGTACATTGCCATGACATGTTTTTCTATTTTTTTGATACCTTCACTTCAAAAAGAGAAAAGAAGATGAGACCTTGGCTAGGAGTACATTGCCATCAGGCAGGCTAGGACTCTAGGAGGACCGTGACGTTCCTTTGCAACATTATTGTTAACTCTTGCCATGACATTTTCTTTCTAAAACTGATTTCATTGAATCCTCTTTCAGATGTCAGTTTGGGGAAGGAGGTCAACTGATCGAGGAAGTTCATCCTTTGGCAGACATGGGTCAGGTAGTTTCATTTGTCAAACTAGCAAATTTTTACTTCTCGATTTTTACTAGCTCTTCAATGTTAGACTGATGTTTGATACTACCTATGTTTACTTGCATGATCAGGCCTATGCTAGGCATCTTCCATCTATCTTGTCTTGCCCTTTATTTCTATCAAATGGAATTGGTGACAACGTCTTTTGCAGGTAGATTCGTCTGTGGTCACATAGAAAAGAACAAGTAAGGACTAAGGAGCACTGAGGATGGTGTACAGCATCAGCAAATCCTGTGTTGTTAGCAATCAGTATGCAGCATACACTCGAGGGATTAACATAGATAAATTTGATACTTTTTTGGGGCTCTCATGGTTAATACTACGTATGAAATGTGGATAGGAACCGCGAGTTGAGGCCACTGTAAATGTTTACATGTTTAGATGGCAGAGGTCATTGTAAATTTTGCTCCTAGTCCCCTGATCGAGTTTTTGCAAGCTACTGCTAGTCATATATATGAGGCCACTTTTTGTAAGTAGTAACTAGTTTACGCAGTCGGTGATTCTACTCCATATGGGAAGCTTACGTTGAACAGCAAGCAAGCAGTGTCGTATGTTATACATCTCACAAATTGCGTGACTTTATCGATATTGTTGGCCTAGGACAGTGCAAAGCTCTTCTTCTTCTTTGACAATTGTAATAATATGCTCTTGCCTATCATGAAAACCGCCATCATTTTATCAAAATTCGTCGTGTAGTTTCCGCGTTGAGACTTTGAGCACAAGTGCATTGCCATTGCTTATGAAGAGGATAGAAGTGTGGGCATGAGATTTCCATTTTTCACGTTTCAAGATTAACAAGGCGGATCAATTAACTTAACAAGTTTTAGAGAAGTTACGCCTTCCCTGTAAACATCAATTTACGTTTTTTCTAGAAAACTTTGCGAGACCACACCTTATAAAATTAATAAATAATTTTGGATAATAATCGGGCCAAGCCACCAGGAAATAATTAATAATTAATTAATAAATAAATAAATAAATAAAACAGAAATCTCTTTCCCTGAGGATTCGAACTCAGGTTGGGTAGGAATAGTAGTAGAAGCTTGGCCTTTCTCATTTCTGTTCCTCCACATGTAACATTTCTCTCTCCTCTCACACGCCAGTCTCGATCTCGCCGCCGTATTCCGATCTTTTCCGGCGACACCTCTCTCCTCGACATTTTCTTCCTCGCGTCGTCTCCGTCGGTTCTACGTCTCCTTGTCGATTCTCGCCCTTTGATTTCCGACGGTAATTTCTCTTTCTCACTCCTTAATTACACATCTTAATTTCAATTTAATTGATTTGATTTTCCGGCGATATTCTGCATTTAACTTTTGTTTCTGATCGTTTTGATTTTTATTCGTCCTAATTGATCGTTTTGATTTTATTCGTCCTGATTGTTTGATTTTGTTCGTCCTAATCGTTTTGATTCTGCATATTTTTTTCCAGTTTAGGTAAAAATCTAGGGTTTCTACTTTATTTCCTGCAAATTATGTGAAAATTTTGAAATTTTTTTTCCGAGATTGTGAGTGATTTAATATGCTGAGACAGTGCTGGAAAGGAGTTGCAGATGTTTGATGAAATGCCTCAAAGAAGCTTTCGTTGTTGCGTAAATCATTTTTTTATGTGTGATCCGAATGTTGATGGATAATGGATTGATTGTTGTTTTATTTGATAGAGAAATTTGATGGAGATGGTGAGATGGAGAGTGAGTGTTAGTGTCATTCTATGGACACTGTAATTTCTGTTCTTTGTTGTCTTTGCCATGATTTTTGATGTTCCGTTTGTTGCTGAATTTCATTCGTATTGTAGAATTCTATGACGGAGTTGTGGGATTTTATGATGCTTTCATGTAATTCTCAAATGAAAACATATGGTGTCATTCTATAATGGATGTGTGTGATTCTATAATGTTTTTGTGTGATTCTATGATGCTTTTGTGTGATTCTTAATTGATGAAATTGATGAGATCTAGCTTTGGTGTCCAATTTTGGGTAATGGTTTTGCGTTTTTGTTCTCTGTTTTGAAAGCGTCTGTGTACACTGTTTGCATATCTTGGTATCTTTCCAATACTGTTTTGCTATTGTGTTTGGGTGCTGTATTTGTTGGGTTATGAGTGAGTTTAAGCTGGCCTAGTCTAGTGTGGTGTAGTTAGGGGTTGTTGAGGCTATGCATCGGCGAACCATTCGCCTCTGATATGTCAGGCATGATTATGATTCTACAGATTGAGTTGTTTATGTTTTAGGGTTTCGTGAATGCTGAGAATAAAAAGTTGAAACTCAACTTTGTTGCTTAAACATTTGTAGGTATGGATCCTTTGAACCTGAGAAATACCGTGTGGTTTATTGAGACAGCTCACAGTGATGAGAATGTAGCTATTCATCCGGTGAAGGGTGGTGGTCTATGTATAGACCCTACCGGATTAATCTTAACTGTGTCGCATGTTGTAGAACTTACAAATGTTCACCAGGACAATTGTTCGATTAGTGCTAGGTCGTCTCAAGATGATGATTTGTTTGCTAGAAAAATAAAGTTGGTAGAAAAGTTCCCCCATTTTGATCTTGCCCTCTTACAAGTAGTAAACGAATCTGAATCTGAAGCTGAAGTGTTTGATTTTGTACCTGTTGGTGATGTTGTACGAGCTGTTTGTGATGAACGTATCTTCGGATACGTTCATCAAAATGATTTGTTGTATTCCAAAAAATCAGGACTTGTTACCTTTGATTTTCCTGAAAATGTCAACTTGCCTAGTATAACCGATACTCTTACGATGAAAACATCGGGTTTTCTTATAAACAACCCGACTTTTCTACGAGATCAAGACTATCGCACTGTCGCCTGTATGACCGAGCCGTCTGATGTAGCTTTTCACGATTTGCACCCGCATCTTCCATTGGTTGAGATCAGCGGTTTTGGTGACCAGCCAGGTGCTTCTGGATGTCCCTTATTCAAGTCTTGCTCCGGGGAACTTGTTGGTATTATTAGCAGTCAAAAGCATTGTCATCATTTTGTAATACCAGTAAACTTTTGTAGGATCTTTGTTGATCACGTTAGATCAACTTACAAGATTTAGATATGTAAAGTTGTAGAATAATTTTTCGGACGAGTAGGTTTTGTCCTATCAGTTGTATTATCTAATTTATCTAATTTCTCAGCTCTGATATAAGAAGATACATTTTCGGATCCTAATCTTTGTCTTAATAGTCAAATGTAGTGTTATTCCTTGTTTATCTATATTTCTACTTTAAATAGCTAAGCTAACATCACAGGCTCACAGCCTTCGTGGCGAGTTTCTAGAGCATTCTTCTATTTGTCAAAGTGGAAAATTGATATGGAAACATCTACCTCTGCATGCCATCCCCCATCCCAACTCGTTTGGTTCTCTTTCCATCACCCACCCCATATGATCCAAGCGAACAAATCACTCGGTGTAAAATGTGATTTTTTTGGTGTTTTTCACTAACGGATTCTAACACCGTTACCCCTTTAATGAGTTTGATTTTTTTTAAACAAATTGACCACTAATAAAATAAATTAAAAACAAACAAAAACTCAATTTCTCTTACCTCCCTCCCCAACCCCAACCCAACCCACGGAGCTGCCGCCTCACCACCGCACCCAGCTTCGACCACCTCCTGGGCCACCGCCACCAGGACCACCATATGCGCCCCCCTCCCACGACCACACTTCGGCCACCCGCTCCTCATAGGTCACGACCCTTTCTCTCTCTCCCTTAAACTTTTCCTTCAAGTAATCCTCCACACACCTCCTTGCTCCTCACACTTGATCGCCGCCCCTACTCCGACATGCATCACCACTAGCCACCATTGTCGCCAGAAATAGAAGATGTTTGACGAGAGAGAATAGTTTAAGGGAGAGAGAAAGAAAGGGTCATGGCCTATGGAGGAGTGGGTGGTCAGGGCAATGGGTGGCCGGAGTGTGGTCGCGGGAGGGGGGCGCATATAGTGGTGGTGGTTGGTGCTGAGGCGGCGGCTCCGTGGGTTGGGTTGGGGTTGGGGAGGGAGGTGAGAGAAATTGAGTTTTGGTTTGTTTTTAATTTATGTTATTAGTGGTCAATTTATTATAAAAAAACAAGGGAAAACTCATTAAAGGGCTAATGCCCTTTTTGATAGGACTTATTAGCAGTAGTATTCAGATCAGTTCAGAATCATTTAGCAGTTCAGATCAGATCAGAGTCATTCAAATCAGATCAGAAATGTTTAGTTTTCTATCAATGTATTTGGTCCATAACTGAAACTAATTCGTTGAAATTCAATCAAAATTTCAACACATTCAGATCTGATCAGATCAGTTCAGAGTAATTCAAATCAGATTAGATCAGAATTATTCAGTTCAGATCAGATCAGTTAAGAAAGATGCAGTCCTATCAAACGGGACCTAAGGCCCTGTATGATAGGATTTAATAAACTGCATATTCAGATCAGATCATATTTATTCAGATCAGAATTATTCAAATCAAATTTGGTCAGATCAAAGTCTTTCAAATCAGATCAGATTTAAGAAATTTGATCATATCATAATCAACATTAATCCCGAATTTTATCAAATGAGATCAGAGTTATTCAAATCAGATCAGAGTCATTCAAATTGGATTTCATCCGATTAGAGTCAATAAAATCAGATCAGTTTCATTCAAATCAAATCAGAAGGATGCAGTCCTATCATACAGGGCCTAAGGGTGTTAGAATCCGTTAGTGAAAAACACCAAAATAATCACATTTTGCAAACCTCAGGGGTATTTTTGGAAGCTTGAAAACCAGAGGGGTATACCTGAAAAACTCGAAAAACTCACGGATACATTGAAATTTTTCCCTTGAATGAATTCATTGAACAAAAGGGCCTTGGATCGCTATATCATATTTTACAACACTCAAATTAGCAATAAAAACTACAAATTTTTAAGAATTTTAAAAATTTCCCGATATTAAATGTTTGAATTTGAACACTTTAGAATGATTTGACCTAAATTCGACTCAACCCGAATTTAACCGTAGTTGATACACCCGAATTAGATCCGACCCAAACCGAAAGGTGACCCGACCTGACCCGAATGACCCGTTTACCTAATTCCAAACCCGACTGAAAAAAAAACCCGAAAAGTAAAAACTGGTATCAAAAGGTTTCGTCTTTGGGAAAAAGAAGCTTCATTCAGAAGACGAAATCTGTTGGGTAAGACGTGGGAGTGATAGCGCGGGGGAAGCCATGTTAATGGCAGGTAACAGCTTTCTTCAATGCTCATATTATTTATTTTTTGGTATAATTTCTCGAATAATTTCAAAAAAAAAAAAAAAAAAATCTCAGGTTCAGAAAAGAGGAAGCGTGAGCATAATCCGGAGGAAGAGGAGGAGGACGAATTGGATAGCGTAATTAGCACTAAACTCGCCGCCTCTAGAGCTTCACCTAGTGTCGTCGGCATCATGTCCCTTAATCTCCCTGGTAATTTATTTAATTTGTTTTCCCCAATTCATTATGCTGAGTATGTTTTCTATGAATTCTTAATTAAAAATATACTCTGCCATTAATTTGTTTTGCTGTGAATTGATTAATTAAATTTGAGTGTGGAAGTAAAACTGATAAATTAAATTGATCAGATAATATGGCCGAGTACACAATTAGGTCCCGAAAATTGAGGTGGCCGAAAGAGAAAATCGAAGCCCGAGGAGGGGAACTTGTATTTTGGGGTTCAGGGATTATCATCGAATGCGAGGAGGACTTGACGAGTCGTAGTTATTCGAGTATTATCATTGCTCCTGCTACTCTATTTATACGGACTAATGGCGACAAGCCTGAGGATATTCAGGCAAGTTAGTTTGTGTTATTCAAATCGTCACACACAAGTTAGTTTAGTTTAGTTTAGTTTGATATCGATGTGTTAATCTGTGGTGTTGCAGGTTGATGTGTATTTATGGGATGGGAAGGTATGTGGTGGTAAAGTGGTGGCTTGTGATTTCCACTACAACATTGCTGCCATACAGATAGAAACCAGCTCCCCGTTACCAATTGCAGCTCTTAAGGAGTTGGATGATGTCGTTCCTATCTATCCCACCGAGGAGCTTCAACTAAAATCGTTTCAGATGCCTCCTCATACTAATTTATTTAAGATATCTCCCCGAACCAAGATAGTAACCCTTGCCCGCACTTTTGAACCACTCAATGCTCATCTTGTTGGTCATGGTGTTTTCTGGTATGCATTATGATTAATTAACATTGCTCCCGTGTGCCTAACTCTCTCGCCTTTGGTGGGGCAAGGGATTATTGTCGGATGTATGCAAATTTTTAATATTTTTCCGCATTTGAACCTTCTTCAATATCCAATAACTACTCATTTTTCTTGTTTTCCCTTTGCTCTTTGTTCAGGGCGACTTCGTCTGAAACTAGATGGAATTGTAATGAGCTTTATTGGGTGAAGGACAGCAATCATCCAGTTATAACCTCTCTGATCTCTTTTTTGCAATGATATTTCTTTTGCTAGACATGTCTTCTATGACGTGGTAGCGTCACTTTGAACTTGGAAGTTCATGCTAAGATGTTTATATTTTCATAGGAGAAGAATGGAGGAGCAGTTTTAAACCTTTCCGGAGAAGTCATTGGACTCATGTTCTATGATTCCCCTTTCTTACCGATTAATGTCGTTTCAAATTGGTGGAAGCATTTTAAAAGTTGCAGGTTAGTTATGCCAGTTTTCCTTTTTCCACATTCACATAATTTTAGACTTGTTCGAGTTATAAAGAAAACTTCAGTGTTTGATAACATAGATGATCTAGAGACCTTTTTGTTGTTTGTTTTGTTCTGGAGTCAAGGATATGAGGAAGTCTACTTGTACACTTGACAGGATTGTAGTCTCACCAGATATCCATGGTCTTCACTGGACTCCTTTGTCAACTAAGTCTGTCGGTAGGTCTGGGACTTCAAAGGAGGAACGTTAGACAGCTTATAGTTGATGTTTTTAATATGATTGATACTTTGGGCTTTGACTTCTTTATGGAGAACGCCTTTTGATAATGATGGGGGTTTCTTTTTATTTCAGGGCCACATCAGTTTGGTAATAGTTTCAGTTTTTGTTGTCGGATCTTCTCTGAATTCAAAGTTAGACCCTCTAAATCTGGAAATCTTTTGAGGTCATAGTTTGGTCTTTACCTTATATGGACAGCAGTATATTGTGCTGTGTTGATTGGAGTCAGTTATTAATCTCTAGCTTGATGAAGAATCTTAGCTGCAAGTATGAGTCGCTATCTCAATGAATTAGATTCTAAGTATAAAACTTCATTCGTGATGAGTTTGTCTCATTAGGTTAAGCTTTCTAATTCTGAGTAAGATGCGGCCTATCAAAAGAAAAGATTGTTACCTTCAGGACATCAGTGTTCAGTGCCCTGAGTACAAATTTGGTTTACAACACTAGATAACTGATGTGTGGTGGCAGTGTAATAACATCAGGTTTTCCAGACTGCTTTTTTGCTAGAGATACCACCCTAATTTCAAGAGACAGTACCTTAGTTATTGTGTCTTTGGGACACATGTGTATACACTTGGTATATTCCTTGTTTTCTCTGTAGTGTTAATCATAGTCTGGTATAAAGCAAGATTTCTTTGTAATTAATACTACAAATGAAACTAAAACACTTCCTCATAAGTCTTAAGTAGACACTGAAAGTGAAAATTTTGCATTATTTAACTTCGATAGTTGAATCCCTTTTCTTGACAAAGACCTTAAAAGTGAAGGATCATTAGTACAGCTTTGTGGTGCTATTGTGATTAATTTTCTGTTAATCATATAAGGTTTACTAGCATTTGATTTATTTGTAATGCATGTCCATATGCACATGTCTTTGTCAATATTCCCATGCCTTTTGGAGATTTGTAATAATCTCTCCCCAATCCAACCTCCCCATGAATTCCACATCCCGCTAAAGAATCCGGGAAGGTTGAACTCAAATGGAGAGAGTAACTCATTTGTATAAATCTTTCTACCAAGATGGCTGAAAATGTTTCACCTGGTGTGAGCTATTCCTCTTGATGAAGATAATATCTTGAAGAAACTCTTATCATTGGTTCTTCTGTCATAGACATGTAAAGAATAACTGTTCCCCTGCAGGCAGTACTGTCGGCCTTGGCTTGGTGTGGAAGTTGTCAATCTTCATTCAGCTTGCTTCACATTTTTGGAAGAGTTTATAAGAAAGTTCCCAAATGTTGCCGCAGGTGTTGTTGTCACAAAGGTATGTTCTCAATCTTAGTCCAATATCAATATTGATGATTTTCTTTTTCCTGAGTGGTATAATTAACTTTTACTCTTGCTTGTTTGGGTAATGACAATTATGATGGTATTACAGCCATAATTGAAATGTTTGGTTTAGATTTTCTCTCGTCCCTAGCGTTCTTGTTTGCTTTATTCCTATTTGATCTAGGCATGGCTACCAATATGGGTAGTAAAAAACTACAAAACAAAGGGGAAGATCATTCTGAACAAGGAGGGAGTAGATGATTTGGAACTAAAGTTAATATGTAACTGCGTTTTTGTTTTGCTTGTTTAAACAGGTTGCTGAGGAATCCCCAGCTTATCATTCTGGGATACGTCCTAGAGATGTCATAGTAAACTGTGATGGGAAAGTAGTTCGCAGTACATTGGAGGTATATTGCCTTCTGTAGTGTTGTCATTGCAAAATGTTTTTTGTACAGAAATATGAAAATGATAGTTTGTTGGCAAATGGGTTTATGTTGTCAATTATTTTGTTATCCATTTCTCTTCGAGGTCTTTTGGAGTCGAGAACTTGACCATGGAAGCCATGATGACTCTTCTTGGCAAAAAATTCACTAGTTGTTGGTTATCATGGCCTGAGATCATGGATACATTTCTTCTTAATTCATCTGCATTTTCATTAGCTAGTATTGGCACCATTAATGCTCCTTATCATAAGATGGTGTACATTTTTCTTGTAGGTTTTTCTTTGGTTGTGTTGTTTCTTTGCTATCTCTGCGATTTACATTATGCACTCGTTACAACTTCCTTGGCATGGTTATTTCCATTTACTCACTTTAGCTCTTCATAGGCAGAAGATTATCTGCATCTCATATCAAACTTGCATTAATATATAATGTATTAATGTTGCATCAATGATTTATCTACATATTTCCTTCGCAGTTCTTTGATATAGTCTGGAACAGAGTTGGGGGAGAACCTGTAGAATTCAATGTTGTAAGAATGAGTGATGGTGAAGCACATAAGCTAAGCCTGTCTGTCGGAGATATCGCCCCTGATAAATTCTATCAGTAAGTCTTTCTCAAGATTTTGCCTGGTATTATGCACGCAATGTACTAGCTAGTTCATTCCTGTCGAAAGAAAAGATGAAAAAAAAGTCTCTCTCAAGATTTTGTGTTGCTTTAAGTTGTTAACAGGTCCAGTGTCATCTTTTTTAAGTTTTCTTTCAAGATTTTATGCGCAGTAGGTACATGTGCATGTAGGCTCTTGCAATTCCATTTCCCCTCTGCACTGCTTACCGATTGTGGTTCTGATTTTGTGAATTCCCTTTCAGGTGGCCGCGACTCTCTTGGAAGGTGTTTCGTAAAGCTGAGATGAGGCCCATTCTGCCTTTTGGGGTTCAAGAACAGTATGTCTGCCTTCCAGAAAGATGATAATACTTTTTCCGAGATATGTTGATATGAAGGCGCTACCTTTGGATATAACTTGTACTACAAGCCATGAATATAATGGTTGGCAAAAGAATTGAGTTGTAGTTGAGGTTTTTGAAGGCATAACTAAATTAGCATAAAATTAAAGAAAGTAAACTATATGATCAAATGAAAAGGACTAGTACTATTATTAACAAAAGCACATGGCCACGCTAACAAGCTAAGTAACACCCTTGATACGCTACAACATGCACAAGGTCAAATGGACACTAATTAAAGTATGCAACCAATCACTTTCCGCCATCTTTTGCCTATTAGTATGGCTAAATAGTAATCATTACCCTAATACTTTTTTCGCATTTTTCTTTGGTTATAGGTGAGAATAATCATCTACATATGTCGATGATCGATTAACTTAACTAAAGATTTTAAATTCGCAGCTTATCAAGTAAATGTATGATGGAAAAGCGGTAAGGAAGAGAAAATTTGATCATGATAATGACGATCATAACCTAAGAAGAAATATACTAAGTTCAGGACCACCATTACCATCAGGGTTCAACATGTAAAAAGCTTCAGAGTCACGATTTCCTACAACTCGTTCGAACTTGGCTCGCATGTAAAGCAACTCCCCTTCTGAACCGGACCCGGTTTGGTTCTCGACCAAGGGAATCACTCCCGCCCCGACCGAAACGCTCTGAACCGTGTTCAGCACGTACCAATCAAACTCTGTACACGCGCGTGAAGTCGCGTACCCGCACTTCCTCCCATTACAATACATAGTCCACACGGGCTCTAGGAACAACTTGGTGGACCCGTGTTTACCACCACGCGCGGGTGGCGCATGTGATGCACGCTCGCACTCGAGCGCAATCCTCACTAACCCCGAGGACATTTCCCTAACTAGGGCAGAGGTGGACACTGCCAGCTCGATGAGTAAGGCAGTGTCCGCTCTAGGGTCATCTTGGACCGCAAAGGTTACGTGACCTTTACGATGTCCAAAAAGCGTACCTGTCACCTTCCTCCCTAGAGGCGTAGGGGAGGAAAGTGACGATACTCTTCTACCAGGAATTGTCAACCACCTACACGTAGGGACGGCCGCTCCAAGCGACGACGTCGAGAAGGAGAACACTTGGAGGAGGGACCGAAGGAAGGTGGAGAGCGTGAGGCGCGTCTTCTTCACGCTAGAAACCGCAAGCGAATTGTTGTTACTACTATTTTTATTTACAAGGGGTTTGCTGGAAATTTGACGTGGACTTTCAGGAGCAAATGTAGAAGAAGATGATCGGCTAAAATTTGAAGGAATGATCTTATTTGTGAAGCTACTTCGGCAACTGCTACTACTAATTCTTCTAAGGGATATTTGGTCCTGTTGATTCATATTTACTACAGTTGCTCGTAAAATGACCTTTTTTCTTGTAGTGCGTTTGCTATATACGGGAGTAATAAGGCTTCCGCGTACTCGTATCAGTTACACGTTGTAAGACAAAGAGAATAAACGTGTATGTATGTGTTGATATGAAGTTGTTAAGGAAGAATAATGATGGAGAATAATGGTGATGAGCAAAGATGCATGGGAGAAATGATGAGTTAAGAAGGAAGAGTGGTGGGAAAAATGTGGTGGTCCAATAATTTTCATGATCATGCCTTTCGAATAAACTTCATATATATACACACACTACTTTTTTCTACTTAGGTGAGACTTCATTATTCTATATGTAAATATTAATATGTTCAACAATGTTCGAATGATGAGCATTTCGTATGATCAACTTTTTTATTGTCTACTTTGACATTCCAAAAAAAAAAATTATCATGTATTAATGAGGGTCGTTCTTGGTCTTAACTTTTCGGGAACACGTGTCTTCGATCTTGTTCAATTTATTTTACTACCTAATTACGAAGTACTCAACTAAGATCGACTATACTGGCAGATAGAGAGGTAAAAGACTATATAGCTATATATAGCTGAATTAACCCTACGAATCTACGATTATTGTTAGAAATTCGATCGGTTAAGACTTGTATGTATATATGATATTTTTTTTATCCTTTTTGTTTAAAGACAAGATGCCGGAGATCAATTGATTATAATTAGTCTATTATTGATTGATTGATGATTAACAATGAATTGATAATAATCTTCCTATAATAATATAGTTAAGCTAGTGGACGGTTCCAAACCTTGCATGCACCCATTGAGATCATCAGTTACGGCCAATTGTATTGGTGGCCTAACATGAGCATGCATCACAGTAATCAATGGCTTTTTTTATTTGGACGAAATCGACCCAAAATAATATATTAGTATTGTATGAGCGACGTGTAATATTTGTTAGCCATAATCATATCTTAGACTACTTTCAGCTAGCCATACATTGCACGATGATAATCATCGATCAGATCACACGATATCTTGGTTTCTAGCATTAAAAATAAAACTAGTTTGCATGCCCGTGCCACGCTCGGGCTTGTCTATTTATAATGTTTATACTCGTTTTGTAAAAATGACAACATGTTTTATCATTGCTCTAATTTTACAGTACTATAATCAACTTTTATCCCCCGTCATATTTTATTATTATATATTTTTACTCACTCATCGTATTATCATATTTCCACATATGTAGCATTAAAAATAAAATGTGCATCTTCCATATGTAGCCTTTACTTTTACCATATACATGGACAACAATGTTTAATTACGCTCTGGTCGATGGTGAGCATGAAATTGAAACTAGTATTCCAAATAGCATAAATCACCGCGAATATTGGTTCATAAAAGTTCCGGAAGAATTCTCATATTCATCCAACTAACTCTCATTTTAAACCTATCATTACTAGCTGTTATATATACGGTGTATGTGATTATAATTAAGTACGAGTGTAAGACCATAATAGCATAAATCACCGCGAATATTAGCAAGCTAAGTACTAATTAAGTACTAAGTACTAAGTAGTGGTTTCAATCGCCAGAAAGTGAGGAAAATGTGCGTCTTAAGCTAGACAAAATCTAGTGTGAGCATTACATTTAGCTAGTAGCTAAGTCAAGTAGTGCTCTTCGGATTGACACAAGTATCCAAAGCCGATAAGATTCAGCAATACGATATATGTTCCAGGTTCAAGGGGACAATGACAACCTCTCCTGAAAATAATGGTTTCATCACGAATTCTGATCTTAGTGGAATAATAAAGGTGTTTTTTGGCCAAATAGTCCACAATGTTTGATTTTGAAAGGACACTAGTACAGTGTTGGGCAAAAAAACACTACTAGATAGTGTCGCATTTCGACTCTATCCGAGGTTGCGGGTTTAATTAAGTTGCGATGAATACAAATCTTGAATTACTCATTCGGTATTTCTGTGTATATTTGGAAACTTTGGGTGCAATCGTTGCAAACAATATTGTGCAATCATTGCGATAGTCATTTCGTATAATAGTAATATATCGATTTTGCGGTCACTCCTACGTGACCACGCAAAAAACGCTAATAAGTAAACTAACTAATTTGGTAACACGACCATTGATAAAGTCCTCGTGAATCTCTTAAGTGAGGTCTTAATGGTGATCCTAATTAATCATCTAAAAAGAGAAAATGTATATCCCTCAATAATTAACAAGGGATCTCCTAAGCTAAATGATCGTATAATAACATACAGTACATTTGCTCATCCAGATTCCATCTGACCATTGGATTCGTCAGACGTACTCTCTATCTTTGGTGCTTTATCATCGTAACATACAATAGTTGACAGCCTACAAAGAAAATAAAAATGAAACTACCGTAAGGATTATATTCTACCTACATCAAAATAACGCAATAGTAGCACGAATATTGTCAGCTAATTTAATTAGTACGGAGTAGAAGCATTGATAAGTGGTAGGCTGGTAGCTATGACGCGATCGAGTTTAATACTTGTTACTCCCTTCATTCCGATGGGAACTTGGACTTTGGTTTTGGACCAAAAACCAATATATGGTGGGGGTAAAGGTGTGGGAGAGGAGAGAGACATAGAAAATACCCACAAAACCAATAAAAGATGGGAAGAAGTGGGGCAACTTGAGGACATTATAGTAACTTTACAAACACCAAACCCCCAAAGTAAGGAAAGGCTAAAAATTCATTGAAACACCCCAATATGGAATACTTCTAGTCCAAGATTTCACTGGAACAGATAACAAAATGACCGTGTATTAACCATGACTCCATGAGGCAGGGGCATGCATGCATGGATAATAAGTTACGTACCAAATTTTCAAGTACATGCTATGTATAAACTTTCTAATAATTCAATGGGATGAAGGTAATTATTTTAGTAGTTTAGGATATACGTACCCTAAGCGGAGAAAATCATCAGAATCAACCTCTTTGTCAGCACTAACTTCATCGATACGCCTTCTCTTGGAAGAGTTGGAATCACTACTACGAGATGATCTTTGTCTTAGCTCTTCAACCTATTTTGCGATGTTGCACAATAAGATAAATTTTCTGATGATATAACTTAGCGATAATAAAGTAGAATCAAGCAACATAATAGCTAGCAGGAAGTGCGTACACATATTGAAATTAAACGTAGAAAATCTAAAAAATCGTATTACTTGCTTGTAAAAGAACAAAACTTGATAGAATGCTAAGCATCTGATTGATAACGTACTTCTTTCCGTAGTTTTTCGTTGTCCACCAACATCTTTTGTTCCTAGAAAATAGATTTGAAGCACATGATAAATTTTTGAATTTCCAACATCAAAAGCACATTAAAGAAGAAAGATCATGATTCAATATGAAACAATAATATTCCTAAGTACCTGTTGCTTTGATTTTTCCAATTGTTGTTTCATTACTTGCTCCTACAATAATGAAACATTGCGGTCACAACAACAATACATTATAATCTCAAAAATGATTTGGGGCAATCGATTAACTTGAATTTTGGCAAATGTTATCCAAGAATATAACTAATTACTCAATTTGGAAGAAATTGATTTGGACAATCAACAATGTTAACTATCTCATTTAATTTCACATATTATATATACCTTCTTAGCTGTGACAAGTTTAATGCCGTCAAACAATTGAGTCTCCAACAGTTTTAGCTCTTCGATACTGAGGCCGTCTAAATCTTGACCCCGCATATGCCTATATGTAAATCATTACGAGTATATATAATGAGCACCAAATCAAATGAAATTGGATCCCCTAGAGTTGAAAATAAACTCTATCATATAGAGTTTACTTAATAAGGTAAGAATTAATTGTTTTGCATTTTTTTGGTGCATTTCAAAATTCTCTTCATTTTATCATCATATTACTAATAGTAGCAAACTCTACCAAGAAATAACTCTAGGGATCCTCACCCAAATCAAATATATACTCGAATCGAAATTAAGATTGAAGCGAAAATCAAGTGAAGTAAATGAAACATAAAAAAATCAGCAAAATATAATAAAAACTCACTTATATAGCTTTAAGTATTCTTCATTCAGAGCATGTAAATCCGATTGGGGTGGATTATGCACCACCATAACCTAATCGGTAGAAAATAGGTAAAATCACAGGAAAAAAAAATAATTACTCTAAAAGTTGTCGTCAATTAATAATTTGTCAAACAGAAACTCAAACAACAAATGAGAAACCTCGAAAATAATTACCTCTGTGACATGCTCATCGACCGTAGAACCTTCCTGTATGCTTGGCTCCTTCTTGTTATATCGGTCGAGGATTTCTTGCATGCTACAAAGTGGCAATTAAATTACAAATTAAACTTAAACAAAAAAAGCATGCATGCTACAAAGTGGCAATTAAATTACAAATTAAACTTAACCTAAAAAAGTAAGCTACTTTGAGGGTAATTATGGAGTATAATTTCAAATCCATGACGACCTAATTAAATAGAACATAAACCATATTGCCACGAATATGTAAAAGCAAGCAAATCGAATTGGCGTATCATTGGATTAGTCACTCTCACGGCGGAAAAGATGACCGTGAAAGGGCCAAAACACTAAACTTGTCGCATTTCCAAGGCTGAAATGCGTAACAATGAAGTTTTAGCTAATGCTCAAGTCTCCTATGGTGTTGCGGTCTTTGCATAATCACATAATCCTACCCTTCGGATGGCAAAGACGAAACCTTTGACATGATATGCATATATGCGATTAATTACCATTCATGCAAAATCATATACAAACCAACCAATAAGCATAATATCAACATAAAATTGATTAAACATAAGAATAAAATTTACCTTCTTCGGTTAGTATATTCGAAGAGCCTTCTATTGTTATTCCAAACAATAACACCAATGTCAGCATCACACAATACAGATAGTTCTGCAGCCTTCTTGAACAACCCGGCTCGACGTTTCGAGAAGGTAACTTGACGACTACTCTTGTTTTCGATCTTTTTGATGTCGATTTTACCTCTTCCCATGGTGAAAATTACGGGTAAATAACGATAATACAATTGAAGAGCAAGAATATATAAATTAGAAGGAAGAAGAAGAAACCACAAGCTAAAAGATCTTTTAAATAAAAAAATTGTGTATTTATATATAGATAGGTAAATAGATGATCAAAGGAGAATCTCTAAAAAAGTAAAAAAAATAAATGTAGTAATTTTCATAGAAAGTAACCTCTCTAAGTTTAGTAAGAATATAATTTTACAATGGAAAATAAAGGAGTAAAGTTTTGCCCATATATAGGTAGCATTCCGATTACAATGTAAGCGGAAAATATATAGGAAACTTTTATTTTAAAGAGTCATCCAGATTTGGGATTTCTTATAATTAATTTTAGTGGCTTTGGGTCTCTCTCTAATGTTCCAACTTTGGTATCTTCTTCTTTAAGGAAACATCCCAAAAATGCAAAGTTACTAAACTGGAATCTCCTTTATTATTTACCTTCGTTTTTGTCAAGAAAAAGATCAACCAACATTCTAAATTCGTTAATCACTTATTCTATAATTTTTATCCAATCTATCTAAACCTCGATTATAAAGAAAAAAAAGAAAGAAAAAAGGTTTAAATGAGTAAAATTCTAGAATATTGCATTGGTTGGAGTGTTTCCTTAAGTTGAGACCTTCAATTTCGATCACTTTATCCTTGGCCTATTTGGGGGTGTGATTCGTTCGTGTTGCGTTATTTCGACTCATTGTACTTATAGTCGGAGTCTAACGGGCATGATATATACGATACACCACTTTTTTTTACGTGATATTAGGGCAACTTCCTAACTTTAAAAGAATATAAACTTTGAAAGATTGTAAACTTAAAAAAGATTTGAATTCTCAATACAAATGTCATACTCCGTCCGTTATCATTGTGTATGTAGTGTATTGAGTTTTTAATCGAGCACCTTATATTTAGTTGTTGATCTACACGTTTGAGTATCACTTTGATACGATGATATAATTGTTGAGCTTGAAACATAAAAAATTACATGAAATCTATATAAACTGATTTCACAATATTCACACACTCGTCTCTTATCGTTGGGAAAAGTGTTACTCACATGAACTGATCCCACGAAAATAATCAATGTAAGATCGACAATTTGACTCTGTGGAGATAAAATTTGGATTAATGGTTAGAGTATTGATTAACATGTCTGAATGTTGTTCCGCATTCAAATCCTCACATCCCCGATACCTCGCCCCCCGTAGCATAAGGCTATCACCAATACAATACGAAACTCTCCATCAGCCCAAAATTTGACAATCTTCAGCCCAAAGAAAACATTAATCAAAGTCCAAAAAGAAAACCCAAACACTTAACTAACTTCAAACGGCCCCACATTTTGAATTCAAAACATCAGAAAGTTATACCAACGGTAACAATTTCATGCCCCAGGTTCGGACCCGAACCAAAAAACCACCTGATCAAACAAAAATAAACAAAGATTAAAGCTTCAATCACACACTACATTATAAACCCCCCACTAATTTTTCACTCTGACTGACTAAACCCACCAATTTAACATCAAAATTCGACTAATTTCACTCACATTTGGGCAAAAAATGTGAGTTCTTGATCCAATTTTTTCAATTTTATTTCGAAAAAAAGAGTGAATTTTCTTTGTTTCTTTAATCTTAATTTTTTTGTGTGTGTTGCAGGGCGTTAATGGCGGAGAATTTGCGAAAAGGTGAAACACACGATACTCATAGGGCCTCAAGAAAAGCAGAAGAAGCTGGTAATTATTAATTTCTTCCCTTTTTTCAATTTTATTTATTTTGGGGAAATTCTTTTAATTTGAGGAAATGATTTTTGTGTGAATTAAAAAATATGATCAAAAAGTAATCTTCTTGTTTTGGTAGCTAAATCTTCTTGTACAATCTTCATTGATATACGTATTTATTTATGTAAACACCCAATAACAAAAAAAATGGAAGAAATTTGAACCCTTTATTATTTATTTCAGAGTTATTTATTTCCCTCCTTTATATATTTGCAAAATCAGCTAAAAAAGTTGAAATAATTGCTGTTTTTTTCTGGGTTTTTAAGAATTTAGAAGTATTAATTTGAGGAGAACAATGTGTGATGATGCAGCTTTAAGGAGGTATCAGGCAGTTCATTGGCTAGAATGTGTAGTGGGTCCCCTTGGAATACCCTGTGAGCCTACAGAAAGTGAGTTCATTTCTTGCTTGAGAAATGGCATTATTCTTTGTAACGTCATTAACAAGATTCAACCTGGAACCATTTCTAAGGTATGAAATCATCACTCTCTCTTTATTTGTGTGCCTGATTTCGATTGTGGTTTCGAGGGTTTTGTCGAAAATTGTGTACTTTCTTAGTTAGGTAAGGCTGTGGTTAGATGTTGGAGGATGTGGGGTTGGGTTGCTTCTGATTGAATGTGGAGGATGGGGATTGTTTAGCTGTGAACTGACATTTTGTAAATTTTCGGTCTTTGGGGGTTTTTAAGGTTGTGGATAATCATGTGCCTTTGGAGTCTGAATCAGCATGGGATTTGAAACCCTTGCCTGCTTATCAATACTTTGAGAATGTTCGGAATTTCCTCGTGGCAGTCGAGGAGTTGAAGTTGCCTGGTTTTGAAGCCTCTGACCTTGAAAGGGTAATTACACCATGCCTGATATACTTACTGTTGTCTGCTGAACATTCCAGTGTTCTGTACAGATCTTTTGGTAAACTGTTGAACTTGCTCCTGAAGTATGTATTGTTTGTCAAATCAGGAAAATTTCGAGGCAGGATCAGCAGGTAGGATAGCTGACTGTATATTAGCACTTAAGTCATATCATGAATGGAAGCAATGGAGTGGAGGAAAAGGAGTTTACAAGCATGTAACAGTTAAATCACCACTTGTTCTGCATTCTGCTGGCAAGAACTTTTCTCGGCCACTAAATACAGAAGCTTCACAACCCTGTAGGCAGTTAGACATATCCGCGGTGGACAACAGACAGTCTTTAACAGGTTTGGTTTTTACCTTCTTTGCAGCAAATATTTGTGCTCTGATGCTTGCATATGTGATCTTAGCTAGAGGTGTTTCGGTAACCAGACAGCTAGAAGTTCACTTTCACTATTTGACCCTTTTTCGGATGTATTCTGTAGAATCGATTGTCAAAGCACTTTCAGAACATATGGTAGACTCAAAGGAGAACATGAATACCAGCATTCTAGCTACTATACAAAAAGGAAACCAGGTAAATTCACCAAACATGGAGCTTGGAAAATTGGCTTTTAGTTTATGAAACTTGAACTCACTGTTCGATGTTTTACAGCAGGATCCAGATAACCATGTTCAACTTTTTAGTGAGATTTTGTCGAGGTGTTTAGAGGAGAAACTAAGAAATAAATTTCCTGCGGTTAGTTGGTACTTGTTCTCTTTACTCTTTAGTCTAGGAATGCATAATGTACTAGCAGGATAGCAATACAAGCTAAATTCTGTTTAATGTGCAGTTAAACTCGCAAGAGAGCTCAGGAAAAACAGGTGTATCACATCATCAGAAAACTTCTATACTTAAGGAGAGCTCATCTATGAAAAACAACTCACAGGTTTTTCCCTTTTCCTGTCTCTCAGTATCTTATAGCAACTCAGCACGATAATTCTCCGTGGATTGTGATTTTCTTCTGTTCCTCGCCCAGTGCTCTAGAGCTCAGTCAAGAAAAGGCAGTAGTCATCACTGGAGTGTTTTGTCGAGTCAAGAAAAGGACCTAACAGTAAGCAGTCCATTGTGAATTTGTGATAGAAGCTCCATATATGATCTACTTGCTCTATTTTTCAGAACATGTATCATATGACTTCTATAATTGTGATAGGTTATCAAAGCCTTGTGGTCCGAGACTAAGAGAGAGTTTGAAGATTTGCGGAACCAGTTGATGAGAGATCTGAACCATTTAGGTGAGTGATTTATGGACGATCCTGTTTCCTCGAATTAAGTTCATCATCTTGTTACTCAGCAGTCGGCCCTAGTATCAAAGTGAATGTACAATGACATCTTACATTGTTCAGGAAGCATGGTTGAAGAGATGGCTAACCCTGCGCGAGGGTACCAAAGGGTTATCCAGGAGAACAGGAAGCTGTACAACATGGTCCAGGACTTAAAAGGTAATTTGGCACTGGATGGTTGGGATTGCTCCAAAAGGGTGAAATTGCTAGACATTTGACTGCTTAGTGTTAAGAGCCTAACTTTTAGTTTATTCTATCTCAGGAAACATCAGAGTTTACTGCAGAATCAGGCCCATGCTCAATGCAGAAGCAAAGAATGCAATTAGTTTGCAAGAAGAAGATGGTAGACTTCTTGTTTTCAATCCTTCAAAACCTCAACCTGAAGAAAGAAAAGAATTTCAGTTTAACCACGTGTATGGTCCAACAGCTACACCAGGTGAACATTACTTGGAGAAATTACTGTTATTCTAGAACAAAAACCTGAACTAGCTTAACTGTTTTTCTTTGGTGTCTTTACTATCAGACGAGTTATTCAAGGACGCTCAGCCATTAATTCGGTCTGTAATGGATGGTTACAATGTTTGCATTTTGGCTTATGGTCAAACAGGATCAGGCAAGACCTACACTATGGTAAGCACTGCTCTTTTTTTTTTTTTGGGCAACTGCAAGCTGAAGCTTTATTTAAGGAATACTAAGGAAACTGTTAACTGGTAAATTCTTCCGTTACAGTTTGGTCCATCAGGAGTAACAGAAAAGGAGATGGGTATCAATTTCTTTGCTCTGAATGATCTTTTCCAAACAGTTGGTAGTAGGAAAGGCATTATAACTTATGAGCTGAATGTCCAAATGGTTGAGATATGCAACGAGCAAATACGAGACCTCCTTGCTGATGCTTCTGCATGTCAAGATGAATCCACTGTACCAAATGTTACATCACTGGCTGTTAAGTCAAATACTGAAGCTATCAACTTCGTAAAGCAGGGGGAGGTGAGACGTACTGGTGACAGCTCCAGGGCGACCACCAACCTAAGCAAATCCTCTCACAGGTTCAGTCTCAGACATTTCTGAATACACTAATCTGAACATCATAGAACACATGTAATTTACCAGTCTTGATATTATGCACTTGCACTGATATTCCTTTTGCTCTTTGGATCTTTCATAGTGTTGTGACAATACATGTTCAAGGCAAGTATTTATCAGGGAACATTCTTCGCAGTCGATTGCACTTGGTAGATCTAGCAGGAAATGGGGAGGATGACAAGTCACTTACTTGCCTGGAAGATGTCATTTCATCCTTGTCTCAGAAGACTCCTTGCATCCATTACAGAGACAGCAAACTTACATCTCTTTTGCAAGGCGCTTTAGGTACTAGATTGATGCCTGAATTTTAGGTCCTTTTTTCTGTGACTATAATGTTAGTACACAGGATTAAAGACTGATGTACATTTCTGGCTTCCTCCTAAATTGCACTACAGGAGCAAAGGCAAAGGTTTTGGTGTTTGCCCATGTGATTCCAGAAGGAGACAGCTTCGAAAAGACTGTCAGTACCTTGACGTTTGCACAGAGAATCTCAACTATAGAGCTCGGAGCTGCTCAGTCGAACAAAATTAATAGCGAAGTAATGGAACTTAAGAATGAGGTACAGGTCATGCTAAAGTTTGTTTTGATGTCTTCTGGTGATGTTATTTTCGTTTCTTACCTTATTCTATACATGCAGATTGAAACTCTCAAGAGTGCTCTTGGGGATGTGACAGCCAACAGTCCACTGCCTACTAAACAACTGAAGTCACCTCATGACAAACCAAGAGTAATGCCCCAAAAGACTCCGGTAAGATCTCGAAGGCTGAGCATGGAAGATAACAGAACCACAAAAACTGGCATACTGCCCAAATCTCCTATAGGGAGACCAAAATCAATGACAGAAAGAACTCCTCCAAGACCTCGAAGGCTTAGCATCGAGAATCCCATGATTGCCGGAAGTGAGAAAACACAAAAGATGAAGGAACCCAAATCTCCTTATGAAGGGAAGAAAGGAGTAACTAAGCTAACTCCTCCAAGAACACTTAGACTCAGCATCGAAAATCCCAGTTCTGTGAGACCTGATATTGACAGCAGAAAGGGAAGCAAGGCTCCTCCACAGACTTCTCTTCGCGCCAGAAGATTGAGCATGGAACGTTCAAAGGATAAAAACAGAGAAATTCTGAATTCAGCAGATCCTAAAGTTAGTACTAACTCATCCATCAGCATAATGGATGTTCCTAAGACTCCACCTTCTAGTTATCGGAATGGACCTACATTCACTGATTGTGCAGCGAAGTATTCATCCCTTCAACAACCAAAAACACCTGAACAAAACCATAACCAGCATGTTACACACCCTGTGACAAATATTTTGACAGACACTGAAACACCAGGAATTGCAAAGAGCACAACTGGTAAGAGGTCTCAATTCAAAAAATCCCTTCGGACGATTGGGAAACTGATCAATGGCTCTGAGAAAAAGTAAGTAATGTCCTGACTTCTTGACTATTTAGTCGCTTGTACGAGTGCAAACTAGGTTATTCATATATATGTTCTTATGTGTGAAACAGGAACCAACAAAAGCTCGAATCAACATCAACAAAAGGCAAAGACATTGCAAATGGAGCAAAATCTCCTCCATCAAAAGCAAGAGTATTAAGAAGACAATCTCTAACTAACCTTCCTCCACCAGGGACAAGTAGAAGAACATCTCTTGGAGGGATGTCGAATGATGCTCGTAAGTATATTTCACCACAAAACTATGTCACAGAATCATGTATTTACTATACCATGTTTCTTACTTCCTCTCCTGTGAGTTTTTCAGGTCCTATTGACAATAGGAATGCGAAAACACCTCCTTCAGTACGTTCATCAACAACCTCTGTAAAACGTTGGATGTAACTTCATTTCCTAGACAGAAATATGCTTAGTAGTGTGGTGCTTCACCTTGAAGCATCATTAGCTGATTCTTTTTTTTTTATCCTGAGCAAACTGATTCTTAATGTAAATACAACATATACACAAATCAGCAGGTAGATTTTTTCGCCTTGAGTCTTAAGTTAGTCAAGTTCTTTTTCATGCACAATGATGTTTTACTTGCATCAGAAATTAATTTCATTGATTCCTAGAATGCTTCTCGTGAAAACCTACCGTTTCTGGATTAAACTTCCATTACTCGCATTTGAAAAAAAAAAAGTTTGATGTTATAATTCCTCATATACAGACATTTGTAATAATTGGACCAATATGTAGTTAAGTTCTGCTCAAAGTTAGAGAGACAGCACGTTCGGATTCTTCCAACTCAACCAACCATATAATGTTGCTAACTATGATTGAGCATCTCCCAACATTATTGAATTGTTTCAGGGTCTGAAATGTAAGAATTCGATGACAGAAAAACCTATTAATTTAAAAGCATCATGAGTGAAGATGCTACCAACATCACTTATCCAAATCTGAAGTGGTAATTGTAAACAAAGTAAAGGAGGAATCGTGCTTTAGAACATAGATCGCACAAACTGATCGAACCACTTATTCTCTTTGCAGATCTGGAAATTCTTAGGATAGTCATTCTTTTATTCTACTATAGTCTGCAAGGCGAGGTGAAAAAAACCCGAGGCAGCCAGGCAGCCGGCCTGCTATTCTGATGTTAAGTCAGAACTTGTATGTGCTCATTTTGGCTTATCACTCCCACAGTACACAGGTGTTTCCTGTCTTAAGGCTGAGTCAAGCCGGAGTTGAGCTGTTTACGCTCTTAAAGTCTTAAGCAAAAATCACAGCATAGCCTGTTGGCTAGTGACTGATGCGCGTTAGGAAGATATATATCAGCTTGACCTAATTTGACTTGGAAAGCTTAATGATCTAAACTCTAAAGAAAGGCTGGCTACCAGTTAAGAATACATCCACTGATGCACAGGGAAACTAGAGAAAGGCATCTTACTGATCATTTTTGCTGGAAATGAGGTTTATGTTAAAGAGGGCATCCTATGATAAGATTCCTTCAGCATCTCATATAAAATTATTGACCTGAAAAGCTGAGATTCTTATTTAAAACATGGAGGACACGAACGATTAATTCAAATAATGCTCAAAAAATAAAAAATTATCAAAATGGGGTTCCAAAAAAAATATTTGTCAAAATAGGGTGCACGTAGGCTCGGATTTAGGCCTGGGAAAGACTCACCATGGCGCATGGCGTGTTTGTCGAATTTTCTTGTTTTTTCCCCCAAATTGCTTCTTCTCTTCTATTTTACTGACAACCTTCTCTCTCCTCAGTCTCCGCCATTGCTCGCCTTGCTACCCATCTTCGTCGTCGATTGCTACTCGCAACGGCTGTCAAGCTCACCACCGTGGTCGTCATCCGTCGTTACAGCCACCGCGCTCTTCCCCTTCGCCTCACCACAACCGCCTTCTTCTCTCTCCAAAATTAAATAAAGCAAAACAACTCAAATCAAATCATCCTAACTTTTGTGTCGTTTAATTTGAAATGTATTAATGTTAAGACTTCATTTTGAGTTATGCCATGGAAGTTTTGCATCTTATGCATGTTTGGGGAAAAAAATTGATCGGAACATATTTGTATGAAATGCTTCTAAAGAAAGTTATTATGGGAGCTCGAGGGTGTTGTGGTGGTTGTGGGGTCGCCGACCCAAGATGCCTCCGTTGGTGGCGTCGACGCCCACTTCGATGGGGTCTGTGTAGGGCGTCGAGGGCGGTAAAGGGTAGTCTGGTGGCTGCTATTGGTGGGTGGGGGAGAGGTGAGGGAGTATGAAAGGGTTTTTTTTTTTTTTTTTTTTTAAAATCAAAATTCTCAACCATAGGATCAAGTAAGATGAATGGTCTAGATTTTAAGCTTAGGTTTGGATACTTCCAAGCCTAGTTGGACCCTATTTTGATAAATAGTTTTTTTTTTTAACCCCACATTGATAAATTTTTATTTTTTGAGCATTATTTGAATTAATTGTTCACATAACAGAAAAAAAAGGTTTATCACTTTATAAGAACGGGATCTATTTACCAAAATGAATCGTATTATATTAAATCTCTTGCTCGCTCATTTACCATGACAAGAACAAATTTGTGGCACAATAATCTCTACAAAAAACTTCTACCTAAGTAAATCTACCTAAGTTGATATACATTTTTTTCATCCAAAGCTTATGGCTGCTTAACTCATGGGGGTATCCAACCCAGCACCCGTTTGCGACCAAGGGAAGCCTGTTGAAACCGGGTGATGGGTTGATTGCCTCGATAGGTGAAACAACCATATACTGAGTTACCAATTTCCTGATTAAGATTATGAAAGAATAAAAGACTGGAAAGATGAATTATACAACAGAATCAGAACCTTAACCGCTGTCATTGTATCTGAGACCGAGAACTTTGCATTGGCCCAGAGACTAAGTAAGCATAAGCACGAACAAGGCGCTTCTCAAATCTCCTGAGATCCAATGTCACATTCTGGTTGTCCAAGTAGATCCTCTTCGTGTACTCCCATCCCTTCTGGTTCACGGCATCAGGGTCTCTTAATACAGGATCATCTCTTTCATAATCTTTATACAATGAGCTCTCCCTTGGAAGTATTTTGTAGCCAATGTACTTCAGACCAAGCTTCACAGCCGGTTCCCCATAGTAAGTGTCGGCAGCCCAATCAGTTCCAAGCGGTATAACTTGGATGAACACACGACTAGGTTTGACGAAAAGGAAATGTGTCATTGCAGCACCATGCACTCCAATCATCACATCACTTGAATTAAGTGCCCTATAAATCTTGGCCAACTCCGTGGTTCTCCCTGGCTTCACCGCCTGTACCCTGAAACCGATTTTTTCAGCCAGTCTCACCAGCAAGTCCTCATTAGTTATTGCCCGCGATCCATCTCTTGACATAATGACCAATTTTGGCTTCTTCAACTGCACCTCTAAAGAGGCTGTTGATGAAGGAGAGGCCGAAGGTTGTTGTTGGACAGCCATTTGCTTCTCTCTTTCCTCATCCTCGATTAAACCCCTGATTCGAGGCCAATAGCCACGGTCTAAGATGTCCCTGAAGTCTCTGATAGACTTGTTATCCTTCATGAGTGACTGATCAATAGTGAGCTCATCATGAATATTTAAGCCAACTATAACTTCAGGGAAGCAATGTGTTCTACTGTCCCCTTTGAAGTCGACCAATGGATAATCCGTAAGGTGGGAAAGAACGTCCCCATACTTGGTATACCACCAATTATGGTATTCCAGGATAACAAACACAACCTTCTTGTTGAAGTGCTGAGAGGTGATGTACAAGGGGATTATACCATCATTGAATTCATGGTACACATTGCCCGTATAACCCCCGGTAGAGAAGAAGACTGCCGGAACATCATGCCAGACATCACACTTATGCTGTGACATAGCACTTTTGTGCTTTGAGACCAAGGATAACTCATCAATAGAACTCATTGTACTAGCCTCCCATTTTCGAGTATAAGGCCTAATCTTTTCGCGTTGAAACTCTTGCCCTTCTCCAATCTCATCCTTATCAGAAACGCCTCTTGGATCATTTTGAGCGTAAAGGAAAACCGAGGAAGATGTTGCGTGTGTCCTGATGTCTCCCTTCATGTAACACACATCAGTCCTTATACTGCTTCTATCACAACATATTGTTCCTGCATATACATACCCTTAATGAGATTCACTAACCACAAGTACACGTCTACTCGACGCCACTCAAATTCAGCATTTTACACATAATACACTCAATTGATACTTCTTCCTCAAGTTGTTCAATTTTTCATTCAGTTTCTATCTTCTTTGTGCAAACTGTGAAGAATGTGACCACTTGAGAGTGACAAGATGATGCAAATGCAACTAAAGACAGTCCACTCTAATTGCATGACCACTTCAAATTCACCGAACAATGCATCTGAAACAAAACTTTGGAAATTTTATTTCTTTTTCTTACCCACAATATCTTCATTTCATTATGTTTTTTTGCTTTCTTAATTAATAAAATTAAAACTTTTTAACTAAAACTTGTACAAGACATCTCATAATGAGTAAACCAACTTTAAATTTAGCAGGAAAGAAAGAAGAATAAAGCATGTTCTTTTGTTGATCAAAATGTAAACATTACATTATTTAATTTTTAAAAGAAGAAAAGAGAGAGATGGAACAAACCATTAGACATGGAAGAGCAAAGGTCAAGATGTGAAGATATGTCAGAACCCATGTGCTCATTCTCAGCTACTGATGAATCTGCAAAAGAATCACAGACCAAACCTCATCATTATATATTTATTATATAAACTTCCAATATTATTATTACAATTATCAGACCAAAATAAGTTGGAAAATTATGCACAAATAAGAAGTAATTAGATAGTCACATATACAAAATCTATCCCAATTGGCAATCACTAATATACATGTTACATTATACTACAAGTTTAAACCATTACTGTACAACCTCCATTTCTTTCGATTCTTTACGTTTTCTACTTACACGTTAAGTCACGGATGCAAAGTCTATCCCGATTGAAAATCACAATATAATGTTACATCATGCGAGTTTAAACCCGTAATCCGTCTGTTTCTTTTGATTCTTTATGTTCTTTCAAAACAGTTTTTTCAAAAGAGTGAGTGCAGTATCAACAAGTTGCATGTTTTGGTACTAGAAAATAAATTAGAATGTCACATATCCAAATACTACTACTCGTACTATCTATTGAAATTAAACTCATATTTTCTCATAGTAAGATGGTAATAGTGATAACACTACACATAACATACACAAAGACCTAGTAATAACAACAACATATAAGCCCTAAAAGAAGTCGGGTTCGGCTAACATGAATCGTCCTATGAAACTGTAACGACACAAACCCACAAAAAAAAAACAAAAAAAAAAAAAACAAGAGATAGAGAAATCAGGGTGCAGAAGAAGCTTACAGAGGAGAGAAAGAGTGGAAGGAAAGCCAAGGAAGTGAGGGGCCCAAATGAGGAAACAAGAGAAAATAGAAAGGAAGATGAAAGTCATTAACTTTGGTCTAATTATCTTCTTATAATAGTAACAATATGAAGAAGAAGAAGAATTTCCAATTGAAACTTGTGACTCTTCATCTCCTCCAAATCCTCCAATTACCATATTATTATTCTTCACCATCAAGTTTTCTCCTTTCTTCATCTGCTGGTAATAATATCTCTGATAATGCACCATTTTTATTTTTCTACAGATTTCCAACCTTTTTTTGTAACTTTTTAATGGGTTTTATCTCCAAAAATCACAGCTTTTTATGCTTAGAAAAGAAGAGAAATTTCAGAGGCTCGGAAACCGAGGTTGTATTGGTATACACAGAGAGAGTAGAAAAGGGAAGAACTTTGATTAAGGAAGAAGAAATTAAAAAATGGGGGTTTTGTAATAAGAGAAGAAGAAGAAGTGTAAGAAAGAAGCTGAGAAATTGGGTTTTGTAAAGCAAAGGTTTGAAGAAGAAGGAAAGGGTGATGTATGGTTTGCGTCAAATGAAGGGGGCGCAAAGAGTGTTAAATAAGCTGGTTTTATAGAAAGGGAGAAGAAGTAGTCGTCAAACGAGTAAAGAAAGAAAAAAAGCGTTTGTTTTGGAATGAATGTGATGAGGCAAAGAGCTGGATTTTATGGTGGGGACTGGGTACTTCTCTAATAAGATTCTTAATTTCGCAACACAAAATCTCGTAAATATAGACGATATAATCGACGAATAATTCGGGTTAAAGATGAGCGTCAAATTCAAGCTTGTCTAGTCTAAGTGACGGAGTGGTGCTCTAGGAACGGTATGTTCATCTCGCTCACTGACGAACCGTTGTTTGAAGTTGTGAGTTACAATTCGCAAAGTATCAGTTTGTTAAAAAGTGATATCGACTTCAATGGGATCAGTATTTGGTGCAAATTTGCATAGGTATAGGCATCTCAAATTACATTGATGAGTTTGTTTATACATCGGATAATAATGATTTGTGCACAATTGAATATTGTTGTGAGGTGACATCCAATGAGAAAGTTGACGCTTCCCAAATTTCTATAATGGGCTACAAACAATAAAGAAGCCAAAGCTTAAATTAGTTCAACCCACCGTAAGCTTCTTCTGATTTGACAAAACTCTGCTCAACTCCTAGCTGTACAAAGACAGTTTTTGTACTCTTGGTAATACTGTAGTTGTATACAACACGCTATTGTTGAAAGCTCTCAACCTTTCATCCCATAGTAGTTGACGCTTTGCCGGATTGTGTTAACGGTATTTATTACCTAGCTAGTTTGTATTATCTTTAGACAATTCGATTTTATGGAGATGCCGAGGAATTTTTCATTGATGACAATATATATGTTTGAGTAATACTCTTTTCATTCTTTCATGCGTCACATTTGGTTTTAATTTCTCATATATTTCAAACTTAACGTTAACAAATGAAAAAACTGAAAGAGTATAAATTTCGAGTATCGATAATTAACTAAAGTGCCAAATACATCAAATTAAGACAACATAGTGCCCTTGAGCATTGAGAAATGACGCACATCGAAAGAAAAAAAAATCCAAACTCCAAAAACATAGTGGATTGAAGTTGGAACTATATATATATACCACATTTCTCCAATGTGGATAAGAATCGGAGCACATGTAGAGCACGTGATTTGTAGTTTGAGCTTGAAGAATAAAGAGCTCCTAAAAATAATTTTAGCATCTTAATTCATTTGGGCTCTACCAAATTCAACAAATTTTATCTCAAGTTGAGCAATTGTTTTGATATTGTGCACAACATCACATGTTATTGTAGCTGTCTTTCTTTTAGAAATTCCCCATTATCACACACCCCCCAAAACAACTCGATCATTCCAACATTGCCTACTACATTGTTGTCCAAATCCTATGAAAAAACTATGCATTATGTAGTTTGGTGCATTGTGACAACTTGTTTCTTGTCATCTTAGCTACCCGATGTCAATGTTTCGTGACGACCAAGAATTAAATATTACCACTCCAGTGTACTCGGTACTGAGTTAGTAACAAATTCATCTAGTTGCATGTTTATTATTAAATCGAAAAACTGATAGGTTCATATATGTACAGAATAAAACAAGGTTGTTTATACTTAGATATATAAAAATTTCCACTTTCAAATTTATTAGTCCGAAAATCGTGTCTAGTTACCTTAGCGTATGCCTTTTTTTTTTTTTTTCCCCTTCCCTTATCCAGCCGATTTGATCAAATTCTCAACTGGATTATTGCAGAGGGAAAAAGAATATAGTTGGGAGATAATTACGCAACGAGTGTAAGAAACTAGCAATAGTCAATAATTTGGATAATGTGGTGTAATGGGATGAGATCTGCCAACGGTTAGTTTGCCATACGAGTTGTGAATTTGCAGCATCACGTGACTGACTGTCAATGAAAATGTTGATGTTTAGAACTGAGCCATAGCAAGTGGCTTATTATGTACTCCACTAGATATAACTACATCACTTAATAATTACTTACGCATTATCCAAATTTTAGTACATTCGATTCAGTTTAAGTCAGATTTGGTTCGGCAATAATGATACTAAAGGTTAGAAACCTAGTTGAACCAATTAGCTAATATTGTCTGATTTTAATTATGTCACAAATTCTCACGAGTCGAAAATTTATGGGTCATACACTCATACAAAGTGCTAATCAGATTATTTTGATTATTATCGTACGTGAGTTAGATGGTCTAAAATCGGATCGAGTTTGTCAGCTCTGGGCTAGCCTCTAGGAGTCGCAATGCCCACACCACACAACTATGTGTCGTAGGCCGCCTCTGACAAATGATCTCAACGTTTGGTGTCAGTAGACGTTGTACTCTTGCAAAGAAGTGATCCAAATGAAAATAACATGTTCCATTTTTTAACGCCCATCATTATTTCGGGCCCACCCATTTGCCCATTTTTGACTTGGAATTTATTATGGGCCACTTTTCTCTTTCCTCCCCAATTCCACGGCCCAAACTTTGCCGGAGTTTTTGGTCCCTTTTCATCTGTTCTTACTTTAATTACCAAAATGTTGAAGATTAATGCTCTAACTCTTGCCTAATTGTGAACTTTAGCTAATCAAACATCATTAGTAATTTTACAATGATCAATGCTCTCATTCTCACTTCTTTTCCATTCCGTAATGTTGTTAAAGAGTGAATACTAAAGATTATTGTTCTTTTTCAGATGGTTGTTAAAGGTACAATTTATCGTTATTTTACATAGTAAAAAATTGGGATAATCAAGAGAGATTTTGTATACTGTGCATGTTTTGTAGGCGTATTTCTAATCCTCGTGGGAGGGAGTGACATTGGAAAATTGAGATTCACAATTTCTATTAGTTTCTTGATAAGTGTACAAAATCACCTGAGAATTATCAACTTATCTAGAAGAGTTATGTTCGTGATTTTATGGATTTCAGATGCTCGGCTCATTTTTCAAGCACAACGAAGCCAAAGGAACACGTAGATAATCAAGTACGACACCACATCTATATTTTGTTCTACCGGTTAATGACCCTTTCTAGACATTCATATTAAGTTTCGAGAAATATAATACTAAATTAGTAACCGACTTTAAAGGAGGTTTTAATAAAAATATGTTCCATAGTCCATACCAATGCAGGAAAAAAAGAAAAGTAAAATTACAATTAATGCATAAATGGGGCGACGTCCATTGAAAGTAGGCATTTAAAGACTTGACCGTTAGCAATACTAACTGTATTAACTTTTCTTTCCGTTTTTGCAACATTCCATTTCCATGCCACTTGAATACTAGATGTGTTGATGACGCAACACATAACTCCTCGGATGTCAGAAGTTCGTTTCTCCAGAAGTGTTAGAAGATCAGACAGCAGACTTGCAACACGACCAGCTGTCGCAGGCCATCATCGGCCCACCTAACATGTGGACCATGTTTCCATTTCAATCGTCATTCTTTGTGTTTTGGGCTTCGGCCCAAATTTCTAACATTCCAAGCCCATATGTTATTTGGGCCTGGGCTCAGTTATCTTGGTTTAAGAGCCCATATGCCATTGTTTTGGTCTATTTTTTTCATCAATCTTGACAACTATAAAGCTCACCAATTTTGACAAATAAAAACTACCATCACATTTTTCACATTTTGCTCATGTATGTATGTCCAAAATTACCAATCTAAAAGATCAAAACCTAGTGGCTCCATTACCCCTCATAAACCCAAATAATAAATGTTAGGAGGTGGAGACTTATGGAGTACTCCTTTACAAAAACGCGTAGAAAAGATATCCGTTATCCAACTCCCACAATAATGGTTGTCGCACCTCATTATAACCTCCCCTATCACTACACTCATTTATACTCAATCGCACTTTTAGAGCATAAAAATATAGCCAAAGCATTTGATCAAGTAATAATGGTTGACCCAGTTTAACCAAATACTCATCAATAAAACGGTGTTTAAAAATAGACCTGTATATCGCACAACCCTATCATTTCCACTCGTTTAACTTCACATGACTCCCCTCTAATATCCGAAGTACCCGAACCAGACCCGAAATATTGAAATAACCACAAAAAAAAGAGAGAGAGACAACAAGACATAAACTTGGCATGACTTTCCTAACAAGCAAACAAAACCCAACCAAAACCAAACATATCTTCACACACACACATTTGTCTATAAATATCCCTTCTTCACCCTCTCTCATCCCTCTTTCATTTCCCTCTCTCCTCTCTCTTCAATCTCATTTCAATCTCCATTTCTAGAGAGAGAAAACCCACAAAAATCACACTCTCTAATTATCCAATTAATTAATCACTCGGATAATCCATTCATTCATTCATCAGGTTAGCGTAATAAAGAAGGAATTGAAAGAAAGAAATAAATCAATGGATGCGTTTTGCAGCGACTGTAAGAAACACACGGAGGTGGTATTCGACCATTCGGCGGGGGACACGGTGTGTTCCGAATGCGGACTCGTGTTGGAATCTCACTCAATCGATGAAACTTCAGAGTGGCGTACCTTCGCAAACGAGTCCAACGACAATGACCCGGTTCGTGTCGGTGGACCCACCAACCCCCTTCTCTCCGACGGGGGTCTCTCAACCGTAATCTCCAAGCCAAATGGTACTACGGGTGATTATTTATCGTCGTCTCTCGGAAGGTGGCAGAATCGCGGTTCGAATCCTGATCGCGGCCTTATCCTTGCCTTTAAAACCATTGCTACTATGGCTGATAGGTTTGATTTTCCTGGGATTTTTTTTTTTTAATATGGGTTTTGTTGATTGATTTGTTTTGTAGATTGGTAATAATGGATCTGTTTTTGGGTTTTGTTTCGATTTTTTGTGTTGTGTGTTGTGGGAATGTGATTAATTGGGGAATTGGTGATTGATAGAGAGATCATTTGGGGGAATTTTATTTTAATTTGGTATTTTGAGGGGAATTAAATGTTGGTAGAAAGTTTGGGAATTTGTATGAAACTTGATTTGGAAGATTTTTTGAGTAATTTGTTAAGAGTTGTTCTACCTGTGCCATTTTTTTTAACTTTTTGAATTTGAATTTGTTCTGCCATTTGTTAGCTGAATCATGGGATTATGAGGGGTGAGGTGGGCGAAAACTCAAAAAGGTTGGGGCTTTTTTGAATTATGGGTTGAGTACTGAGATTGAAAGTTGGAGAATTTGGGTATTATTTTGAAGTGTTTTAGTGGTGAATTTGTTTTATGGAAATGTAGGGGTGGGGGGGGGGGGATATGAAGAAACTATGAAATAAAGAATTGGAGAATTTTGGGATTAGTTGGTGTGTCAAGGTTGTTTTGATTGATGGAAGTGTGGTTGGCTAGGAATCATGTGTGAATTACATGGTGGATTGTCATGGTTGGCTAGGAATCATATGTGAATTTCGCGAAACGAAAGACTTTTATATGCTCTGAATCATGGGTTTCGTTGTGTGTTGGATCTTTAAAGTAGGAAGGTTGAGAATTTGAGGACTATGTGTTAATGTTACTGATGTTTTGATGGGATTGTGGGTGAAGGATATTGTATGACTGTTGAATTTTGAAAGTTGAATGGAATGTTTACCGCTAAAGAATTGTATCTTTTGTAGTTAAACGACATGCAATACAAGTATTTCTGCTGGCTATTTATAAAGCTTTTGGGGGCGGAGAATTGTCTGGGTAAAATGTGCTGATCATTTAGGAAAGACTGGTGAATTTGGGAGGAAAGAATGGAAGTTGCATTGAAGATATGTAGTTTAAAGGAGAACACTATTACGGTTGCTCAAATGAATGTGAGACAAATTTTGACTTTTTATCAGAGAGACCTTCTTGTCTCACTGGCTATACATTGATATAAATCTTAGTTTAAAAAGGCGTGACCTTTTTTTAAAAAAAGAGTTAAGATGTACATGGCCCTTAACTTTCCTCTTAAAAAGATAGCGAATTTGTGGATTGTTAGGGTTGGTGACAATTGGGTTTGTGATCAGTGACGTACGGAGTTTGCCTTTTGGCGCTATAGACTACAACATAGTGTATGTATGTTTGAGGTTGGTGAAGTTTAGGTTAACTAGTCACTGTAATTCTGGGGATGATAAGCTAATCTTTTTTTTGGCCAAAGGTAGTGTCTTGATTTTGAAACTGGGTGGTAGAATATGATGGGTGGTGAATTAGTATAACGAGTCAATTATTGATTAGAGGACTTGGGGACTAAAAGTGGAATTTAGGATTTGTCTGATATGATTTGGAGTAACCAGGACATTTGACAGTTTTACATTTTGCATCCACAATACTTTCATATGGTTCATCTTTGGCTGTACAAAGTTATTCAGTGAGCAAAGAATTACTAGGAAAGTGGTTATTCGTTTGAAGTCTCTAGAATGGCAATTGTGATGATTGGAAACCCTGGTTGGTTGTGAAAGTGTTCTAGAGCATTGACGGAATGCCAGACATTCCTATGCCTTGAGATTTTGCAGCAACAAATAAGTCCTTATGGTTTATCTTTTGGCTGTTATGCCTAGGACCGTTATCGTTCGTTTGTGAGTCTTTAGAATGGCTAATGTGGTGATTGGAAATTTTTGGCAGTGAATCTGTTCTAGAGCATTGACGTAATGTCGAGATTCCTATTCCTTGACACAGTGTAAAGCATTTTCTGAGAGCTAGTCGTTGTCCTGAGCTTATACTTTCATGTTCTAGTTTTGGTATATACATACCTAAATTATGACGATGTTAGAATATGGAATCATTTTGGCACTTAAGTTACATTGTGGTTGTTTGCTTGCTATTTAATTGTTTTGATGTTGTGAGATCACACGCAGTATGAGCCATAGGTATTCAACATTTCGATTGATGTAGAAAACCAATTAAATTGTAATGAATACAGCCCTCATGTTAGTTGATGCAGTGACTAAATTCCGCCGTTCTTACTCTCCTGATAGTCACTTTGTTAAGAGATTGGTTCGATTTTGTTTTCCTCCTTTTATCTTTTGTTATTTTTACTATGTTTATATACTTGAGCTGATGATTACCATTTTTTGTCTCAGGTTGGGTCTTGTTTCAACCATAAAGGTACATGCTTTATGACATTTTTTGTTTTCCATATGACCAATGATATGGTTACCTGCTATTTTTTTAAGCAACAGTCTCAGCCCCCTTTATTCACTATTCATTGCCATTGAATTGAAAAACATGTTTTGAGGAGTCATTGTCTTTGAGGACAAGATCTAAATTTTAAATAGCTTCTGAAATAGCTGTATACTATTGCCATAGACAGCCTCTCATTGTAGTGGTAAGCCTGCATAAGTCTGATCCCCTCCACCCCCAGAAGTTTGGGCCTTTTTGGAGACACTGGGTTAATGGTAATGTATGCTGTGTAAACAAGTTTGTAGTTGCAATGGTTCGATTTTGGGAGGTTTTGTGCCCTCTTGATAGTACGATTTGGCATATGTTCCACTGTTGTTCATTTGATAGTTCTTAGTATGAAGGGCTACTTACTAGGCATAACGTCACTTTTGGAAATGCAGTGTTTTATTGATATTGGAGTTGGTATGCTGCCCTTTTTGAAGCTCTTCATCTTATAGCATGGCATATAAGCATTGTACATCTGTGTTTAGTCCTTCATTTGATCTCGGAATGAGATTCTTCAGTCATTCTGATGGGGGCTGTTTATTAATTTGTAGGATCGAGCAAGTGAGATCTACAAGAAGGTTGAAGATCAGAAGTCTAGTAGAGGAAGAAATCAGGATGCAATATTAGCTGCTTGCTTGTACATAGCTTGTCGTCAAGAGGACAAGCCTCGCACTGTAAAGGGTACAGCCTTAGATTCTTCTAAAATATTGATCTTCCTGCATTAGCTGTGTCTGAGCTTCATTGCTCATTTGGATTTCATATAGAAATCTGTTCTGTCGCCAATGGAGCGACAAAAAAAGAGATTGGCCGGGCAAAAGAGTACATTGTGAAACAATTGGAGGTTGAAATGGGGCAAGCAGTGGACATGGGAACTATACATGCTGGAGATTTCCTGGTAGGTTTCCTTTTCACTTTTACTGGAACTTCCCATACTTTTAAATTTTCTGTTGTCCCTCATTGTGCATTCTCTTACTCTGCTGGTATGGTGTCAAACATAAACAGAGGCGGTTCTGTTCAAATCTAGGAATGAACAACCAAGCTATGAAGGCTGCTCAAGAAGCTGTCCAGAAATCAGAAGAAATTGATATCAGGTATATGCTTTAATGTGCTCAACCTTATTTTGTTATTGGAAGATCTGCTTGGATTGTGGCTGACTATTGGTATTGGTAATGTACAGCCTGCACTTAAGTTCAAGTGATTCGACTATATTTTGATAAATGCTTTATTTTTGTAAAAGGTCATTTCGACAAGGGTGGGATGGGGAGGTCCTTGTCTTCGTAGCTTTTATTTTGGTGGACCCGGAAAAATAAAAAAAGATACCTTGTCTTCATATCTCTGGTGTGAAGTGATAATGAGTGTTCACTTACATTCTGCTGCTTGTCATTCTTACAGGAGAAGTCCCATATCAATAGCAGCAGCTGTTATCTATATTATCACCCAACTTTCAGAGGAAAAGAAACCACTTAGAGGTATATTTGTTGTGGATTTTTAGTGGTATGTTACGGCATGCATGGTTTGTGTGAGACTTGCACGCTAAGTAGAGATGTCAGTCTTTGTAGAGTAGGCTCAGCTTACTGTTGTTCCTAAAGTCATCTTTTATGCAGTTAATTAGCATCTACTATTTGTTTTCCCCACTCTCCCCGCTCAACGCTGAAATGTGAAACTATTTTCGAGGTTAGAAAATTGGAAGAATATATTTCTTTGTTTAAACTCTCATGCATCAGCAATGCTTAGTTGATGCAGTTCCGTGTCTGTCAGCTGTATTATTTACCAAGTAACTCCGGTTTTGGGCATTATCTGTGCATTGAAGTGATACCTTCTTCTTTTAGACAGTTGTTATGAACTTCTTTGCTACTACAATTGGCTTGAGATCTTTGTTTCCAAGGTACTTATGTCCTTATTTGCTTTTTTTGGATGCAGATATTTCACTTGCTACAGGTGTTGCTGAGGGAACTATTAGAAATGCGTACAAGGACCTTTATCCTCACATTTCTAAGATAATTCCCACATGGTATGCTAAGGAGGAAGACTTGAAAAACCTCTGCAGCCCATAGATGACCGGTATAGAAAGGATAAAACGAAAGAAGAGTCGAAGCTCTGACAGCAAAGTGAGATGGTTCGAGTTGTAGTTCTGAATGTTACAAGATCATGTCTGCTCTTACCTTACGATGTAAATGGCATCGTTGTTTGCATAATTTTCCTGAACGGCCTCCAACTTTGTTCAACTTTATAGAGATGACAGGCACCCTTTCCCTGCCCCATTGTTTTGGCACAAATGAGTTGCCTTATTGTAGAAACTGAACGCTCCTACATAAAATTTGGGATTGGTGTCCCCTTTTTTGGCTTAAATGTATGATCAGAACTTCATGAATGAATCCGGGTGTTGCTTTTGTACTTCTCTTCATTGTTTCAATTTAGAAATGATTGGAACGAAGAAACTGGAGCGTTACTCCAATCATTTAGTCTTCGGGGAAATGGATTATGTACGAACACTTTGCCAACTTAACCTTTTGCTACTCTTTCTGCAATTTGGTTTTGCTTCGTGATCTTGTACGAAAGTTTCTACACAAGAAAGCCTGACATCCGAATCCCTCTTACATAGCTTGGGCTGCTGCAGGGGGAGTTCAGGAGAACAGAGAAAACAGGCTACCCTCCCTTTCTACAAGTCTACAACCAACAGCCATGGTATAAGCCTGTGAAATAAGGTCCCTGTCGACTTTGAAAATAACTGTAATAACAGGAGCGGCGAATATGCACCAGAGTGGCTGCCTTAATTTGCATTGTGTGAAATAGAGAATCACTCTGACGAAATGTGTATTGCAGGCAGCTGAGAGTAGTTTTGTGAGTTATCAGGAATGCTGCGCCCTGATGTTGTTCTGCAATAGTAACAATCTGTGGTAAAGGGCAATCAAGAATATGACAGCAATGTGGATTCACATGATCAATTCATTGGAAAATACTAAAAAGGGAGAATCTACATTTTGAAAGAACTAGGAATTATTTAGTGCAATGTGCCAACTGCCAAGACAGAATCATGTCACTGAACCTGTTGGTTCGTTGTACTTCCTCAAGGTCTCTATTGCCTCCTTTGGATCACAGTCTTCCTAAAAACAGCAGGACCTCATTGCTACAGCAGTTTTTTGTTCTGTGCTTGGTTTGAGCTGAACATCTCACGAATCGCCGGGTCTCTATTGACATGTGGAGGACTATCCCTAAGCAGATACTTTGCCTCTAAATGTCTGCCTTCTTCCAGAAATGCTTTAATAATACGGGCATATGCTGCAGTGGAACGGTGAGCCTTGAGGGATAGCGCCCCAAGGACTTTCTTGGCATCATCCACTGTTCCGGATTTGGAAACATGTTTAACAATTGGTTCAGGATATGACCGATATTCCCACTGTCGCATCATCCTAAGTAGGTCTAATGCCTGAACGAAATTTCCAGCTTCGGCCAGCTTCTCAATCATAGTCTTGCATGTAGACATTCGTGGTTTTAGATTGTCCTTGCTAAACATCTGTACAAGGAATCCATAAGCATCAAGGAACCTATTCTGGGAAACAAATCCGTTGACCAACACATGCAATGTTTCTGCATCAGGGTGGACATCTTTGTCTTTCATCTTTGCTAGACAGGATAGCGCCTGATCCATTTGATTAGCCATACAATAACCTTGAATTAATAGAGTCCAAGCCTGTAGATTCGGAGCACAACCATAATCCGTCTCCATTTGCTCCAGCAACTTACTCGCTTCATCCATCCTCTTGTGTTTACAAAGGCCGTAAACCTCTTGACAATAGGTAATGTTATCAGGCATGTAGCCTGCATTCCTCATCTCCTGCACAATCTTCTTTGCTTCATCAAATTTTCCGATTTTACAGAAAGCTCTATGTATACAATCATAGATGCATTTAGTCTTGATTTCTCCGGCAGCCAAGAACTTGTCTACCACCCGATATACCAAAGTCATATCAGGGTCAGAGTCACTATGCACAATGCTCCTCAGCAACAAAGTTACATCCTGTAGTAATGGCTTATATTGTCCATCCATCATCAACTCAAACAACTCGACAGCATCTATACTCGGTATATGCCTCCAGCCCTTCATATACGTATCAATATCCAACTCAAACCCCTCGCGCTTCATCTGCTTCACAAAGTGCCAGAACTCCCCTACAAAATCATGCTTAGCTAAAACCTTGACCATTGCATTATATGTCACACTGTCATGTTCATATCCTCCACAACTACCAATCCACTCGAAAAACTTCAAGGCTTTCAATGGTTCAGATGACAGTTTTACAATCAATCTTAACACGAAATTCTGGGACAAAGGAAACACAAGCTTCTCCTTCAGCACCCCCTCCATTCCCTCATCCCAATCAGACCCCAAAATCAACTCCACCACCTCCTTGGCAAGATCATCAAAATCGGTCTCGGATCGTAAAAGTTTGGTCCACTGAACAGAATCCTTATGTAATTTCTCTGCTCTTAACTTCACATTTACACTTTGATAAGACTGATAATCAAGAAGAATCCCTTTCTTAATCATATCAAACCCAACAACCCAAAACTCATTCATAAACTCTTTAAAAGCCAAAGACGTAAGCAATACGCTAAAATGCACATAACTTGGATCAAACCCTTTTCTATCACATACCCATCTGAAGAAATCCAAAGACTTTTGTGGGTTTTCTCTCAATTTCACCAAAACATAAACTACAGATTCATGGGTCAATCCAATTGGGCTCAATTTATCCAATTTATTCTCAATTTCAATCGACCAATTATCATTCGATAATACTAATTCGACAAATAAAGATTGCGAATTTGATGAATAAAACAAATGTTGATGCAAATTATAAAGTTTATGATCAACAAAGTTTGGTTTTTTTGTGGAGATAGAAGGAGGAAATTGAGTGAGGTGTGAGAAACGAGTCACCTGAGTCAAATTGAGCGGTTGGAGACCGAGTTGCCGAGTTGAGGTAAGCGAGTTGGCGAGTCCATAGGACAACCGGAGTAACTTGGTTCTGTTCATTGCACTTAGAAACTTCAGTCAGAAGATTTGCGAGTGAGTGAGTGAGTGAGTGAGTGAGTGAGAGGGGTTTTGAAGGGTTTATGAGTTTGGGCCCTGTATTGTTCTAGATCTGTCAAATGGGTCAGGTTCACTCGAGTTTGGTTTAGTTCGGGTTTAGGTCGATCAAGTCGTGTTATTATAGACTTATGGTTGCATTTTCGCTAATTATTAAGATTAGGAGGTGAATACTCGGAGTTAAGAATGCAACATTTTATTACAATACATTACTAGTATCAAAGAATTAAAAATTCGTTCTGTCACTAGTATTAAACGTCGCGACCTACTAGCATTAGGAGTACAATCTTATTCTTTAGACGTTAGACATGTAACTTCATCATTTTTACATTGTTAGGGAAAGTTCATTGTCACACTATGAAAAATAAAGTAAATACTCCGTAGAACTTAAGTCTTGACTCAAAATGCGAAATAAAGTAAATATTCGTAGAACTTAAGACTTGACGCAAAATGCAAGACACTTGGAAAATAAAGTATTTTGATCATGCAATTATTATTACTACAAACTAACCATAAATATCTTTTTATTTTCCTTAATTTTACTACAAACTAACCATAAACATCTTTTTATTTGTCTACATATAAACTTCTATATTTTTGTTATTACTAATTACTGTCGTATTATTATTTTCTTTCGAACAAGGGATTATACAAGTTTTAGACGATTGGTGGGAATATTATCTTGGTGGGTGTACAGCGATGTTGCAACTTCCAATCATGCGAGAAGGGTTGACTTTGCATTGTGACAGTGTGACAGAACGAACAACATGCAGGGACGTTGAAGGAGTCAGAAAGTCGGTCGTGTCTATATACATTCAAAAACCATATTACAAAATTAATCTACAACTTTAAAAAAGTACAGTAAAACTATAATCTCAGCTCCTTGATTCATAATTTCATTCTAGTAAGAGACAATCTATTATTTCTCCCAGAGGTTTCTCACTATGGCGAGATAAGACTACGCTAAGAAATGGCTGATTTCATATCGCCCCTAGCAAATTGCATATTAAGGAAGGCTAATGATCTAGCCATCACTTATGTTATTGATGAGATTAAAGGTGCTAAATCAGCACAAAATGATCTGAAAATCATCAAGAACAAATTCACAACAATTTGTGCAGTCATTGAAGATGCAGGGGAGAAGCAATACACTAACAAGACCATGCAATTGTGGTTGAGAGATCTCAAGAATCTCGCTTACGACATTGACGACCTCTTGGATGAATTCGCTTACGATGCTTCACGAAGAAGCATCGTCAATAGTGAAGGCGACTGGATTACTAGGCTAAGGTACCATCTTTCCCTCGAAACCATTTTCTTCCACTTTAATTTGAGTCAGAAATTAAGGGTTTTACGTGCAACTCTAGAACATGTTGTAGCTAAGAAAGATGAATTCGATTTGACTAAACGACCAATTGAAGGGTCTAGTTTTAGGAGGGACCCTTTAGATGTATGCTCTTACGTCGATAAACAAGCCATTATTGGGAGAGACAAGGCTAAGGAGGACATTAAGAACATATTGTTGTCTATTGGTGACATTGATAGTACGTCTGTGCTCCCGATTGTCGGGATGGGTGGAATTGGAAAAACCGCGCTAGCAAAATTGGTGTATAATGATGTAGACGAGTTTGATATTAAACTATGGGCATGCGTGTCGCATAAGTTTAACATTCACAAGATACTAGAAGACATAGTAAAAGACTCGACAGGAGAAAATACGTCTAACTACACTTTTAGAGTATTGGTGAATAAGATTAGAGAGATCTTGGAGGGTAAAAAGTATATCCTTGTTTTGGATGATGTGTGGGTAAATGACGACATTAAGTCATGGATAGATTTAAAGAACATGCTTAATGTTGGTAAGCCAGGAAGTGTGATTTTGATCACCACTAGACTTAAGAAAGTAGCTTCTGTCACACACACTGTTAGATCATATCATCTACAAAGGCTTTCGTACTCGAATTGTTGGTCCATTTTCGAGAAATTGGCCTTCAAGGAAGGTGATGACGATGATGATGATGATGATGATGATGATGAGGCGCAAGTTATTAGGAACCCGAAACTCTATGAGATTGGGCAGTCTATTGTCAAAAAATGTGGTGGAATTCCTCTTGTTGTACAATGTTTTGGAAGTCTATTACGAGGTCAAACAGACGAAAGAGAATGGGAACGTATTAGAGATCTGAATAATTTTACGAAATTGCGTGGACAACAATACGACCCTGTTAAGAAAGCTTTAAAATTAAGTTACGACAATCTTCCACGACAATTAAGACCGTGTTTTGCTCATCTATCATTGTACCCTAAGAACACTGTATATAATCCAGTATATGCAACCTATTGTTGGAGTGCCTTAGGATTATTGGATTTGGATCTTAATAATAGTTACGGAAATTGTGATGATGGCACTGGGATTTTCCAACAAAATCTATTCACAGAATTGTCATCGCGATCCATGCTTCAAGACGTGGAATGGGGTTTCAATAAGACGGTCCATGAGTGTAAAATACACGATCTTTATCACGATCTAGCAGAGGATGTACTCGGGGATGAGTTGATGGTGGTTTCTTTGAATGGGGTTCAAGGATCAAAATCTGAATCTCCTCGGCATATAGCATGGGGGTACGAGGGATTAGATGTTTTGCACGACAAAGAATTTCCAAACAAACTTGTCGAACAAGCTAAAAAGGCCAGAACATTCATGTTTCGTTACAAAATGGGCCGTATAAGTCAGTCATTTGTGCAAGGAATTATATGCAACATGCCCTGCCTCCGCGTCTTGTGTCTTGGTAACGCTTTCTTCCAAGACTTACCCATCTCGATTGGGAATTTGAAGCATTTGCGATTTCTCGACTTGTCATACAATACGCTAATCAAATCACTCCCCGATACAATGTGCGATCAGTTGCTAAATCTAGAGTGTTTGTTTTTACATCATTGCGAAAAACTAGAGGAACTTCCCAAAAATATACACAGGTTGATAAAATTGAAGTTTTTTACCCTGACAACACGTCAAACAAGTCTAGTCGGGACTAATATTAACAAATTACCTTCCCTACGACGTATTTTCATCGATTCTTGCAAGAGATTGGTATCATTATGGAAAAATGACGACATAGGACGTCTAACTTCTCTTCGAAGTGTGCTCATACTAGGATGCCCGAAACTAACCACACTTCCAAATAGCGTAAACTTACTTACATCTCTCGATGAAATCGTAATCAGAAAGTGTCGAAAATTAGATTTGTCCAGAGGAAAAGCTTTGAATAGACTCTCGAATCTTCGAGTATTACACATACAAGGGCTTCCACGGATGTCATGTCTACCAAATGGTGTTCGGTCTGCAGAGAAGGCGCTCGGACACCTCTGGATCGATGATTGCGTAGGTCTAGTTCAGCTCCCAAGTTGGTTCAACTCATTTTGTTCTCTTAAGGAATTGCTCATTACGAATTGCCCTAATTTGTTGGGTCTACCTTTAGGAATTCGCCATCTAAAATCTCTACAATCTGTCTACATTAGTAATTGTCCGCACTTATCAAGGAGATGTGCATCACCAAATGGGGCGGACTACTATCTCATTCGACATGTCCCCAAAATTCGGCTCGATGGTCGTACCCCTTAATTTTTTTTTTTTTTTTTTTTTTTTTTTAACAAACTAAGTACGTGTAACCACTTTGTAATTTCTCTATTCTCTTTAATTATGTAAACTCCTATAGCATTTTCAGTACATGGCTAAAGTCTTTGTTTCAGGGTCATTTTGGGCTAAAATCGTGGATTATACAGAGTATACTTTAGTTTTGACCAGTTCTTCTACCCCTCCTCTACACCTCACCCTAAAGGTTATCGTATATTTTATGTGGAATTTGGAACTTAACATAGGTTTATTTTTAGCTATATAGGTTCTTGACAAGTAACGCAAAATATCGTAAAAAGACTAAATTAATTTTAGTAAAAGTAAAATTAATCATCAAATTATATTATATATAGTTTGTCCATGCATGTATACGTAGGCACAAAATTTTAAGTAAATGCAATTAATCATTTATTTATACTTTGTGGTTATTTACAATATAATTTATAAAATATATCTAATTAAAAATAATGAATGGTATAGATTGATTTCTAACATTATGAACGGTTGCAATGGTACTATTATGGTACTATATATGCGGTCCTTGTCAAGAACCTTACAACTACGCTAATTTTTATTACACTCATAATTATTATTTCCTCCGACCCAAAAAAGATTTTTCGATTTCTGTTTGCAGTTTTGAGGTATACCAAAACAACCACTTTTGTAGAGCATTTATCTTAGCACCCGGCCTTAATTATTAATCATATGAAAGGAAAACATGTTAAATGGGGTTCATATTTTGGGCAGTGCCCATGAAATAATCAATGCACGCGGTTACTACATACCCATGGTCCATGGACTATGAAATACCCAACAGGCCTACACCCGTGACAGATCGAATGTGTGTACTATGCGAAACAAATAAATAGAATGTGCTCAACAGTAAACAACCTGATAAATCCCGCATGTATATATAATATGTGCGTGGCAAAGAACAAGAGCAATATACACTGTTTTATAAAGTTAATTACAACAAAATTAATATTGACATTTCCCCGTAAAAAAAAAAAAAAAAGCTAGCAATATAACTACAATGCTTAATTCTATGAGACTCGTACGTCAAAGGTATTAAATTTCTAATTTAGCACGTTGTAGATAACACACTTGGCTATTTACTTCAAGGTTGCCGGGCGACCGGGCGCATGAACAATATCTCATCTTGTTACACCATTAAGAAGGGTTGAGAACGACTCATCTAATAAGATCGAGAAGTGTTTGGTAATATACTGCCTCAAAATATATGTTATTTAGCGATGCAGCATTTACTGTTACAAGTACTCCGTACAAGACTTCAAGACTTGATGTAACACAACACTTTATTTCAAAACCAAATAAAATTGCATCTATTGCAAACTTTTTGGCCATGCCAAGATGACTCCATCAACATACAACAATTATAACAGCATGACATATTGACATAATACGGTAACAAACAAAGGACACAAGGACTAAATGCAAATCCAAATTTTAAGTTTCTCTTGTCCGATCCATGTCCTTAAAGTATTATTATGGACATATATATACCCTGTATAACTTTTAGATGAGAGAATTTACTTTGTAATATGTAGTATTCTTTTTTAATAAACATTTTTTGCGTAAGACAATTTGATTATAACTTTTTCATTTTGTTTATTTGGTAACTAGGTTTTCCATGTCGATAATGTAGACATCCAATGGAGTCAATTTAATAGGTAGCTAGGCCCCTCCCATCAATTTTTCCATCCACAAGATTGAGGTTTCGTACCCCCTAACCACTTCACCATATAGTTGAAAAATATAATAATAATTATCACTCACACAAACCAATTCAACTATGAAATCCGACAATAACTATTAAGTCTTGACCAAAGAGTCGGCCAATCAAGACCATACATTGGTACACATCTAAACTACTATCTACTAGTTCAAGTTGTACATATTTTTGTAGGACATAAATCTACTTATTAAGGGTGCCCTACATACAAGGCAACCCTATCTATAAAAGAGGTACAAATCTCGTCAACATTCCAACAAATTAATAAAGAGACACACGTACAATACACACACACAAAAAAAAAAAAAAAAAAAAAAAAAATGGCAAACCTAGTAGCAGTGGTAATGATCCCTCTTCCTCTTCAAGGCCACCTCAATCCACTCCTCCAACTCTCCCACCTCATTGCCTCCTACAACATCCCTGTCCACTACGTCGGCTCCCCTACCCATATCCGCCAAGCCAAAATTCGCGCAGGCGAGTCGGACCAACCTAACTCATCCAGTCGAATAATCAATTTCCACGAAATCCACTTCATTACCAAGTCTACTCCTACTGATCAACAAAACCCAACTTCTAAAATCCCAACACACATCGAATGCATAGTCGAAACCACGAACCTTCTCCGTCACCCCGTGGCTCAACTCCTACGGTCCATCACGGCCAAATTCCGAAGAATCGTAGTCATTCATGACAGTCTAATGGCTTCAGTAGTACAAGACGTACACTCGATTCGAAATGCCGAGTCTTACACTTTTCATACCAGCTCTGCGTTCGCTATATTCTTCACAATGTGGGAATTATTGGTCGAGAAACCTTTCGAATTAGGGTCTGATTTGCCGAGACGTGTCCCAAATTACGTAGGGTGCTCTACCCCGGAATTTGAAAAGTTCTTAGCAAATCAGTACAGCCTCTTGAAATTCAGCTCCGGAAGATTGTACAACACTAGTATGTCCTTGGAAAAGAAGTACATGGACCAACTTCGAAAGCTTCCTGTTAACGCTAACAAGAAGCTCTTCGCTATAGGTCCCCTGCACGCAACCAAGTCATCATACAACAGTAGTAACACTTCAACAACAAGAGTCAAGCACAAATGCTTAGACTGGCTTGATAAACAAGAGAAAAACTCCGTAATTTACGTCTCATTCGGTACAACAACATCGATGTCAGACGAACAAGTTAGAGAATTGGCAATCGGGTTGGAAAAAAGTGAGCAAAAGTTTTTGTGGGTTTTACGTGATGCTGATAAAGTTGACATTTTTCAGGAAGAAAGGATGACAATGGGAGATCATCGACTACCAAAAGGGTACGAAGAGAATGTTAAAAATCGCGGTATGATTGTACGGGATTGGGTGCCACAAGTTAACATCCTAGGACATGGAGCAATTGCAGGGTTTATAAGTCATTGTGGTTGGAACTCGATTTTAGAGAGCGTAAGCATGGGGGTGCCAATAGCAACATGGCCAATACATTCTGACCAACCAAAGAACAGTGTTTTGATCACTGAGGTGCTCAAAGTTGGTGTGGTTGTTCGAGATTGGGCTCGTCGAGACGAGATTGTAAAGTCAAGTGTCGTTGAGAATGCAGTGAGGAGATTGATGGTGTCTAAGGAAGGGGTAGCAATAAGGAAGAGGGTAAGAGAATTAGGGGATAAAGTTCGAGGTTCAACTCTTAAAGGTGGTGTTTCTTGCTTACAATTGGATTCTTTTGTAGCACATATTACTGGTAATTAATTCAATGAATGTTAATCATACATTTCTTTTGCATTCCCTTAAAAAAAGTTACATTTTTATTGGTATACCGTAGAATCGAGCAGCTAGTTAATATAGCTAAAACGTATCACATATATATGTTTGTCTACGTAGAAGCTGAATTGGTCAAATTAATGATCGAATCCAATTGCAAAATAAAGAATTTAGAGCCAGAAGAGAACAGAGTAATAAGTGTAGAGGCTGTCAACAAGAGGCACAATAAGAGTGGATCATATATACGGCGGGGATAAGCGAGAGTGATTCTTCCACACCGCTTTAAAGACTATTAATAACTTTAATCTTATAATCAAATGTGATCTGAGGATTAGTTAGTATTTTCATATTTTCTAATGTATACCAAAAAGAAAAAAAAAAAAGATACGGAGTAATACATATTTTTTTTACGTTGGCTCATCATAAAATCATTAAACATATCGATATCATCACAGAACTAAAACTAGTATATACATATATATACATCCCCCGTTTAATATTATAAAGTTGTTTATGCTTAATTTAAAACCATGAGGCCGACTATCAACTCCCAACTGCCCCTTTTGGCGCCGAAATTCCTAAAGAAGAATGTCATAAAACCTACTCGTAGCTAGTACTTACGATCGACCAAACACCGGAAGCACAACATGTTGACAACCAATCTTGTTGTAGGCTTGTGGGGACAGCTTCTATTAGTTCTATTGCAGAGGGAGAGACAGAGAAAGAGACGTGTATGTGTAATTGTGTACGTTACGTTGTTGTTTACTCACGTACTCAATTTGTCAACATTTCGTAAATGTGTTTATCCCCAAATCGGGAAAAACAGGATACAACATCATGTTATTGTGTTACGTGTAAACAACTTACGTGTTGTAATAGCGCAACACCATAACATGTACAAAAACAACTATCACATCATGAAGTTGTGGTATTAATGTATCATACTCATACATCAAAGACATAAATATGATCAAATAAAGTACATGCTCTAGACAATCCCTTTGAATTACTACTGATGCATAAATTGCATCATCCTCTGATAAAATATAGAGGAGAATAAGACATTGGATGATATTCGATGTATTGATGATGTGTGAATGACTTGGAGGTGAATCCTCTATTTATACAAATAGATGATTTGGACGTTAAGACGTCTAGAAGATACTAGAAACATACTAACATAATCGTCCTACCATAACCCTAACACAATATTATGACAACTTTCCTAATCCCACAAGATACATATATTTTCTATATTCCTAACATCCTCCTAACCGTTATTACGAGTATATATCTTGTATGTGCACCAGCATACACACACTTTCGTCTCTAAAGTTGTGCCCCCAGATAAGTACTGGGACTAGCATAACCGGCAATTCGGCACACACACATATACTACAAAATAACTTTTAATCCTATGGATTATATTGAAATTAAACATTAGAATGGGGGTAGCAATTAGAATTAGACTACCTCTAACAACATCCACATTTGTAAACTTATGACTAGCTAGTTGCATGATTCACATGATCACAAATTGAGAAATCGCATCAATGCTTAGACGTTGAAAGTAAATGTTGGTGGCGACATGCAGATCGATCTAGCTACCAAAACAAACTTGTCTTCCCATGCATTACACGTGCCTTCTACGCTGCCATGCTATGAGAGTAAATAAAATGGATGATTCTAGGAATTTATATGTAGACAATAGAAAAATAGTCTATAATATAATCAAGTGTCATAAATTAAAGATTGCAAGTAGTAAATAATATGTTTGTGTAGTAATTTAACATGTTTAGAGTAAATTTATGAAACCAACAGTAAATTTAATATTGTTACGAATCTATCAATTAAAAGAAATTTAAGTTGATTTAATTCCGGTAAATTATACCATGCTCCCGAGAGCACATGGAACATGGTGATCTTTCTCACAATAAAGGAGTAACGACCACACTTATATGGATGATCGGGAAGATATAATCGGAGGGCATGTACGGATAGGTTCAATTTGTATACTTGGCGGAATCTGGCATAAATATATTTAAAATAACTTTAAGTGTGGTCCCTACTCTTCTATTGTGAGAATGACCATTATGCTTTTTGTGCTCTCGAGAGCATGATATAACCATTCTTTAATTCCCAACTCAAATACCATTGATTGTCTCTATTTCCTTTTTCATCCAACATTTACAAAATTATGCAAAATTTAATGCACATTTGATTAATTTTACTACAAACTAACTATAGACATTTTTTGTTTTATTTTTTTATCTACATATAGACTCCTAGTATTACATATACCGAATATAATTAAGAACATATTTGTCGACGGAGCTAAAGTGTATGTCAGTCGAGGGTCTAACATTATTTCACTTTTTTTTTTTTTTTCGTTGAGAACCTTCACGTTTCCTTTTCTCCATTAAGAACCCGAAAAACTAACGGTACTAGTCTCTGCACTATTGAGGGTTCCTTCACAAGTCACAAACTCACGAGTCACGACTCAACATCCCCCGCCGCGAATAGGGACTTAAGGAGAGCAACCCATAAGATAAAAGTTTTGGGGGGTACGGTAGCAAATTTTGGCGCAAAAATGAGATTAATGCTAAAAGCCTAGAAGGGCATATAAGCAAATAATATAAAAAAAAAAAAAAACATTTCTCTTTTCTCGTGGATAAACCCGATTACCCGACTCTTTCTTCTCTTTCACCAGCTACAGCAAATTAAGGTAAGATGTTTATGTCCTTTTAATTAAAGAAATTATGTTTAATTTTTTTAATTCAATTCTTTTTATAAAGATATTTTTTTTTTTTTTTTTTTTTTTTTTTTTGAGGATGTGAATCATAAGATAAGAAAATGAATATTAATGTGAATTTGAAATTGATACAATAAGATTGATTACTACTGCGTAATTTTGTGTTTGAATATGGGAATTGTAACAATCACCGCCGAAATCAACAATTTTAACCAAGTTTGTCGACACTGTGATATTGCGCGCCAAATGTTCGACGTAATGTCCAAGTGAACAACTTTTTTTTTTAACCAGTTGGGTAGTCGCCATGTGGTCATCCGTAAGCAGCCTCTCTATGCTTTCAACGTAGGTGTAAGGCTTGCGTATATCCAACTCCCCCTTACCCCACTTTGGCGCTGCCGTGCTGGGGTAAACGGGTCATGCATGTTGTTGTTGTTGTTGTTGTTAAGCACTTTTTTTTTTTTTTGATGTTACAGAAAAAATGTTTTTCCTAAGTTGGACTCGTCCATCTCCAGAAAATCAAAAGTCTTGCCTGGAGAAGTAAGCATTACACCTTTTCTCTTTGCTTCTGTCTTCATTCCCAATATGGTTGTCGTAATAGTTAAGTTTGTTGTTTTTTCATGGACTCGATGTCCAGGGCGAGTTCTTTTAATTATGATTGCAAATACAAAGGAGCTACGGCTGGGTCAGCTTCTTCTCTTAAGAAAGATAGAAACATCTCCGAGGATGGTTTCTTACTCAATCATGCTCGTGTCCTGGTTGGCTCGGGTTTAGGGACGTACGAGAAAGGCAAAACTGCCCTTCAAAATTGGAGGTTTGGCATTTCCAAATGAACTACTGGACATTCGTTGCTTTATGCTAGACTTGGTGCTGAACGATAATAACTGATAATCTATGTATGCAGACATTTCCAAATGAACTGGACATTTGTTGAGCCTACAACTCCTATCATAAGTGGCGCGAAATTTTGTGTTTGTGTCAAGGAGTTTTTACCATGGTTGATGATGCCCCTTCAGGTAGTGTATGTTAATGAGAACATTAACAAGCGTGCTGGTGACGTCAAATCCTCCTTCAGCTTTGGCAGTGGCACCCTTCAAGGTCACCTACTCGTAAGTACCCGTTTTTCCTAGTAATGGGTAAATAATGATCATTAATGTTATTATTGTTGGGATATCCCTCCATAAGGAGGAAGAACTCATTTCATGTGAGTTTAGCAAGTAAGGGGAAAAAGACCATTTTACCCTTACTAAATGAGTGGCTTCTTGAAGAAGCTTTGCCAAACAAATAAGGGTTGTTTGAGAGCAGAAAATCAGATCAAAGACAACAACCACAAACACATACACAAAGAGAGAGAAAGAGAGAAAAAGAGGGAAGAACAGCAAACCCGTATAACCCTCAAAACCCAGATTTTGAGTGGTTGTTTCGAGCCCCGAACGAGCTCGTATTGCAACGAAATTTGGGGAGGATGCTAGTGTATATGGGAGCTTCATTTCTGCCAAGTTTGGAGGTCTTTCGACATCTCTAAGTGGTATTTTCGTTTCACTCTTCTTTGGTGTATTTTGGTGTTTTTCCTCACTTGTTAGTGAAGTAGTTGTGGTTGGTTGTGCCAAGGTTATTACCTTGAGATAGTGGTTGCCTCTAGGTGAGCCTAGGGAGGTTGTATTGTTGTATCCCATTGATTATTGATTGATTAGTGGAAGGGCTTGGTACCGGCTTACGGTACTTGTGGTTTTCTCCCGCATTGGGTTTCCACGTATATCTTGTGTCTCACTTGATTGTCGTTGTTGAATGTGTGGGGGGGCTGTTTTGGTCACCATAGTTGTGCTATATTGTTGGTAGGTTCAAGTAGATTGGTTGGTAGTGTTAATTGTCCATCTAGTAACACGAAAGGGGTAATTGGGGTTTTTGTTGCTTCCGCTAGTAGTTGTGCCCATTTTCCCAACATAGTGGTATCAGAGCCACGGGTTTGTGGCTTGTGGATGCTTGTGTTACTTGGTAGAGATGGATGATAAAAGCCTTACTCGTGGGATGGATCCTTTGAATTCGGGGAATTATTCCACATGGAAGACCCGAATGGAGGACCTTCTTTATTGTAAAGATTTGTATGAACCCATCTTGTGTGAAGAGGTACCAACCGGTGTAGTTGAGAAAGAATGGAATCTTTTGAACCGTAAAGCCGTTGGCTACATTAGGCAATTTGTTGATTCGTCGGTTTTGTCACATGTTGCTAATGACACTAATGCTTATGTAATGTGGAAGAAGCTTGAGTCCACCTATGCGAGAAAGAACGCCTTGAATAAAGCCTCAATTATGAGAAGACTTGTGAAATTAGAATACAAGGATGGTGAGAGTGTAGTTGTACACTTGAATGATTTTCAAGGTTATGTGAATCAATTGTCAGCAATGAAATTGTTGTTGGATGATGAGTTGCAGGCATTATTGCTTCTCAGTTCTTTGCCGGAAACATGGGATACTCTTGTGGTGTCACTTAGTAACTCGGCCCCGGAAGGAAAGCTCACAATGGATGTTGTGAAGTCGAGTTTGTTGAATGAAGAGGGTAGAAGGAAGGATATGAGTTCCTCTTCGGACTATTCGGGGGCAAATGTTGCGGAAGGCCTAAGCCGTGGAAGAAGCACAAGTAGGAAGGGTGATGATAGTCGATCGGAATCTAGGGGGAAATCAAAATCGAAGAATGGTATTACTTGTTATTATTGTGATGAGCCCGGACATAAGAAATTCCAATGTCGGAAATGGAAACGTGACAAAGGGAAGAAGAAAGAGAAGAAATGCCAACATTCCAAGGGGGATAGTGATAGTGATGATGATAACACCTCCGCATTTGCAACTAGTGATGAGCTATTTTTCGTTGGTGATGATACTAGCCTTGATATGTCATTCCAAGAGTGTTCTTGGGTTGTTGATTCGGGGGCTTCGTATCATTACGCTTCACATGTGAAGTGTTTCTCTTCTTACACTAGTGGCGATTATGGCTATGTAAGAATGGGAAATGGTGAGTTGTCCAAGGTTGCCGGAGTGGGTACGGTTTGCTTGGAGACTACACTTGGTTGCAAATTGTTGCTTGAGAATGTTAGGCACGTTCCCGATGTTCGCGTGAATTTGGTTTCCGTGGGAAAGTTGGATGAAAATGGTTATATGAGCCGTTTTGGTAATGATATGTGGAAGCTTACCAAAGGTTCATTGATTGTGGCTCGGGGTAAGAAACAAAGTAATAGCTACTTGATGCAAGCTAGAGTGTGCAAAGGGAAGAAGAGTGATGCGTCAAATTCTTTCATGGAGCCGAAGCTTGATCATGGTAAGAAAGGTATGAATATCCTCCCTAATGGTATATCTCTTTCTCCTAATGGTATATGTGTTGATCATGGGTGTCTTGATCATGGGGGAGAAAGAAGAATGATGAATTGTTGTGGTGATGTTGCTTGTGAGAGCAAATTGGTGAAACCTACTCTTGTTGAGCATAGGTTTTCACATCCACCACTAGGGATGCCTCTTGTTAGAGAAGTTGGAGTTAGCTACCGGAATGTTGAGGTGCATCAAAAGAAGTGGGTACAAGCCATGCGAGAAGAACCGCAAGCCTTGCATGAGAGTCCTACTAGAGAGCCGGTAAAGTTGCTTAAGGGCAATGGAACATCTAAGAAAGGTGAGCGGATGTTCAAAGTGGGAAGCTCACAACATGTAATGAGACATGGTGTGAATGGCGTTGGTTATCCTTGGATTTGTGAATCATCAACAAAGTCCATGTTGTTGAGGCAATGTGAGAAATTGAGTGTTGTTGGTGGTTTGTCCAAGAGAGTTGTTTTTACCTTGCCCGAAAACAAGTTGAATGCTTGTAGGAAGAAGCGGGTGTGATAGGCTTCTCCTTATGTCGTGAGGGGGAGATTTGTTGGGATATCCCTCCATAAGGAGGAAGAACTCATTTCATGTGAGTTTAGCAAGTAAGGGGAAAAAGACCATTTTACCCTTACTAAATGAGTGGCTTCTTGAAGAAGCTTTGCCAAACAAATAAGGGTTGTTTGAGAGCAGAAAATCAGATCAAAGACAACAACCACAAACACATACACAAAGAGAGAGAAAGAGAGAAAAAGAGGGAAGAACAGCAAACCCGTATAACCCTCAAAACCCAGATTTTGAGTGGTTGTTTCGAGCCCCGAACGAGCTCGTATTGCAACGAAATTTGGGGAGGATGCTAGTGTATATGGGAGCTTCATTTCTGCCAAGTTTGGAGGTCTTTCGACATCTCTAAGTGGTATTTTCGTTTCACTCTTCTTTGGTGTATTTTGGTGTTTTTCCTCACTTGTTAGTGAAGTAGTTGTGGTTGGTTGTGCCAAGGTTATTACCTTGAGATAGTGGTTGCCTCTAGGTGAGCCTAGGGAGGTTGTATTGTTGTATCCCATTGATTATTGATTGATTAGTGGAAGGGCTTGGTACCGGCTTACGGTACTTGTGGTTTTCTCCCGCATTGGGTTTCCACGTATATCTTGTGTCTCACTTGATTGTCGTTGTTGAATGTGTGGGGGGGCTGTTTTGGTCACCATAGTTGTGCTATATTGTTGGTAGGTTCAAGTAGATTGGTTGGTAGTGTTAATTGTCCATCTAGTAACACGAAAGGGGTAATTGGGGTTTTTGTTGCTTCCGCTAGTAGTTGTGCCCATTTTCCCAACAATTATGAATTGCTGGTGTCGTAACAGAGGAAATGTAAGGTTCAAGGAACATCTTCTGTAAAAAGAATCATGGGTTTGATATATATTAGGGCTTGTGTATCAGTATAGTGTTAATGAAGTTGTTGCTTATTTGCTTCATCATATGATCAGGCTGGAGAAGAACGTTTTTCAATAGAGCTGGATGACAAGAATCAAGTGTGGTATGAAATACTGTCAATTTCTAAACCTGCGCATTTTCTGTCCTTTGTTGGTTATCCTTATGTACAATTTAGGCAGAAGTACTTTGCAAAACAATCTATGGATGCTGTGTTGAAACATGTATCTGATGACTGATGACTGATGACTGATGACTGATGACTGATGGGAGTATATCAGACGCCACTGTTCCAGCGAATAATGGGGTAGTATAATTTCTCATTTGTTTGATATCACTTTATTCAGGTTGTATATTCAACTTAGAGTTGGAGTTGAAACTGATCTATCTGATCACATCCTTATTTCCGATGAATACTCTCGTGAATTAAAATTTTTTAGATCAACTATTTCAGTGTAAACTGGCTTGGCTCGGCCCAGGCTGAGCCGAGCCGGTGGTCACGCCTAGTAGTAGTACTCTTAATAGTAGAATACGCCACCACATGCCCACACAGTCGTGCACTGATGCACATGACAAATTAAGGCCGACTTAATTCTACGAGACCGTGTGGTGAGGGTGTGAGAGTGAGACTTGTGAACTTTCCTCTTGTCTTTTGTTTCATCAAATAATAATCTGTTACATACTTTGATACTTGGATCACAAGATTCACGTTAATGTATGCTAGTTCAATGTCGACACAAATTAATATGCATGGCCCATCATGGTCATGCACTGATGCTGTATGATTTGATTTATCTCTCCACAGTGCATGGTGAGGTATGAGACCAACTGACCAAGAGGGTGGAGATACGAGGATTTAAACTCGAAATAGCAAAGAACATAATATATAGTACATGTCAACATTAGTATTTTAAGCATAGAATTACACCTCTAGTTGTTCCATGACGGCATCCACCTTAGTTATTTGGTGCATGATTCACATGAACACAAATCCACAATCATATCAATATGCTTAAATGTAAAAGGTACTCCATAATATGTTGGTGACTATATATACAAGTAGGACCGCATAATATCAAAACTCCCTTGTCTTCCCATGCAAACCACATGGCTCCCATCGTTCAATCCCATCGTTCAATCCCATGTTATGAGAGTGAAGATGAAGCTATTTATTGCACTTGATTGTAGACATTTTCTTTCTAATATGAGTCAATTCGTATGTCCCATATAAAGATACGTCTAAAATATAATCGAGCATTGAATTAAGAGCACAATTCATTTGTCACATCAATCAAAATTTATGAATGTGTAACTATACGAACACTTCCAATATTTTCCGTTTTCGATCATCCAAGTAAAGATAGGTTTGGATCTACATATTTATGACTTATTGATAAAGATAAAAAGATAGATTGCGTCCTTTTTAATGTGTCTTACATCCTAACTCCTTACCAGAAGAAGAATAAAGTCCACAAACGTTTCTAGAGACCAGCTGAATCGTATAGTAGACGTGACAGATTGTCCCTTCCGCAGGAAAAGAAACGTTTCGAGAAAGCGGACCAAAGGATCTTTAGGGTCCACTCGATCGCAAGAAAAAATAGTTGGACTAGATCCAAATTTGACTAGGCCCATATTCACATAGGGCCCAACTAGGCAATGCATCACGTGCTTCCTTGAGGCCCAACTCTTTTTTTTTTTTTTTTTTTTTTTTTTTTTTTTGTGTTAATTGACCTCACCTACTATTCATTTATACATTTATTTTGTTGGTCACTCGCTTACATGTTTGAATTCCATCCTTAAAAAATAAGGAATGCAGGTAGGAGTTTAAGAGGATGGCAATAAACAAATAACAACTTTTGTTCCTTTCATTATCGAGTGTCTTTATTCATGACATGTCATTCATCTAATACAACTACAAAATATTCTATTACGATAATATTAATTAATCTAATCGAGGACAGGTACTGGCATACTTCATCTATAACAATTACAATAAGAAATGGAGTATTTTATTAGGTTAATTATATCCTCCACCCCCATACCACTATCACAAATTCACATAAACAAGTTGTTTTGCAATATTTATAGCAAACCACAATCAAATTAACAAGATTATGTTGAAAGGTGATGTGCTGACTGTTGAGTGTCATTGAATGATGAACTCAGTCTTATTAGGTTGATATCGCTAAAGTCCAAACTAATACAAACCGTTGAAATAAAGACATAATTTTGAACGATAACAACACTTCTTACATACAAAAGTTTACTTTTATCCAAATGACCACTAGCCCTCCGATATTATGGATGCCTTTGTCCTAATGTGATTAAAATAATTGAAAGTGAAACATTTAAAATAGTAAAGCAACTATAGTGAGGATTAGATAATTAACAATTTTAATCCTCAATGATCAAAGCCACCAAGGTAGCAATTAGGATACGGAAACAATTTATTTTTGTTCTTAGTATTCCCCACCTACCTACAACTTGTCAACAATGAACACTGAAATAATTATCAAAGCCAATAGTTTTTGACATTTACCAATTGTACCTTAGACATCAAGATACACTACAAAGAAATTTTATCAACAGATTTAGTATATGAATTTGCATCTATTGTTCAGCTCTATCCATAATCCATAAGACTATAATTCTCATACGCAAAGCAATTTTGATTTAGATCATAGCTTGGCAAGGATGATGTTCGAAAACATTTGACTCGAGCTATTACCAAAACTTAAGGAGCTTAAACTTGCGTATCTAAAAGATTACGAGAAGATAATCGAACTTGTAAGATTGTATACACATGCGAGAAACAATATTGTAATAATAATTCTGTAAGAGAAAGTAAGGCTTCCGATTGCCTTCTTTTACCTGACTTCAATTGTTACCCCATCATAATGATGTCGTTTTAAGGTATTCGACCAATTAAGTTGCGAACTGCGAACACTATTGTTGTTACTTGTCAATATTAGAAAATCATATATCATAATGTTAGTGGAGGCAAGGTAGGAATAGTTAAAACTTAAAATCGTGTGCGATGGCTTTATATACTAATGTTTGTCCTTCAATTATGCTGTGCATTAAACCAATAAAACCTACCTAAATCTCCCGACCTAGAGATTTCGACAAAAAAAAAAACCCAAAAAAAGAAATGAGGGGCAAATCTTGCTGTCAAAACAATGCCCAAAATAGCAATGATCATCCACAAATAGTTGCTATTTTGGTACCCTTTCCAATGCAAGGCCATCTCAATGAAGCCCTGCAACTCTCCCATCTCATAGCCTCCTATGACATACCAGTTCACTACGCTGGCTACACTCCTTACAACCACCAAGCCAAGCTACGCCTCCACGGCCGAAACCCCGAAAATTTAACCAAAATTCACTTCCATGACTTCCAACTCCCTACTGTCAACTCACCTTCTTTGAACCCTGATCAATGTGATCATGACTACGTCCAATTCCCTGGACACCTACAACCACTTTTCGATACTTTCTTGCATCTACGACAGCCCATTTTTCGAATTTTACAAAAAGTCTCGACTAAGTTTCGAAGAATTGTTGTCATACATGATACTATGATGAGCTCAGTAGTTCAGGATGTGAAATTCATACCAAATGCTGAGGCCTATGCCCTCCATTCTGTTTCTGCCTTCACTATTTTCTTCTACATTTGGGATTCTATGCGTGAAAAACAGCCTTTTCAGCTAGATTCCGATGATAATCTAATACAATGTATGCCCTCTAATGAAGGGTGCTTCACACCAGAGTTTTCGGACTTTGTAGCTCAGCAACACAGCGTTTTGAACTTTGAGAGTGGAAGGCTCTACAATACTTGCAGGCTGATTGAGGGTAGATATATGGATTTACTGGAGAAACTTCCTGTTAACGCTAACAAGAAGCTTTTCGCTATAGGGCCTTTTAACCCTGTACACATAGAACACGAAGGTAAAGAAAACAGGCATGGATGTTTACAGTGGCTAGACAAACAAGAGGTAGATTCTGTGATATATGTTTCATTTGGAACAGCAACAACAATGTCAGATGATCAGATTAGAGAATTGGCAGTAGGACTGGAAAAAAGTGGGCAAAAGTTCATGTGGGTTCTGAAGAATGCTGATAGAATTGAGGCTTTTTCTGCAGATGAGGCGACAAGGCCGCCTCAGGTCCCTCAGCTGCCAGTAGGTTATGAAGACAGGGTAAGAGACAGAGGGATAGTAATAAGAGACTGGGCGCCTCAGCTTGAAATTCTCGCGCATCCAGCAACAGGTGGGTTTATCAGTCACTGTGGGTGGAATTCCTGCATGGAGAGCATCAGCATGGGAGTACCCATAGCAGCATGGCCTATGCACTCTGATCAGCCAAAAAACAGCATACTGATTACAAAGGTGCTGAAAATCGGAACAATGGTTAGAGATTGGGCAGACAGGAAACAGCTTGTGACATCAACAACAGTAGAGAATGCAGTTGTCAGATTGATGATGTCAAAAGAAGGAGATGGAATGAGGAAACGAGCTGCAGAACTCGGTGGCATGGTTCGAGAATCAGTCTCTGAAGGTGGTTCCTCTAGAGTAGAAGTTGATTCCTTCATATCTCATATCACCAGATGACAGTCTATATTATGTCTCCACTCAGAAATCACAGCCCAAGAATAAGAAACTTATGAATCACAGTTTTTCACATGTAAAGAAATCAACAGATGAAAAACAAACAAGAACTCAAGAATTCAATTCCTCAAAAATACAGAAACCTATGGATGAAAAACATACTGTTAAGATTTAAGAATCACACAAACTCGACAAATAAACCAGGTCAGATGTTAAATTCAACCTGTACCTGTTGCACAGATTATGGCCACCATTTGATTCTTCCATCAGGCATTTCCATAAACAGCTCTTCTATCCACAGTATGACATTATCTCTCTTATTAAAAAGTAACAGTGTAAGACACTCAGTTTCAAAAAATTCCTTCCAGATTCCTAAGATTTCAAATAAATGTTTGGCAATTTACTTGCACAAAGCTTCATCATGAAGTATAGTGTCACCTACACATTATGACCATTGCAAACATATTTGGCTTTCCAAAGACTCAAGTTTTCACAGCTGAAGTAATAATACCATTATTAGAGCTGACAAAAAAAAAAAAAAATTGTAGATCAGGTCGAGTTTGTATTGTACTGTATCTGTCTGCAAACCTCTACCCACCATGTATCATCAAAAATTCAAATAATCCAAAAACTAAGAATCTATAACTATACAAGGCAATAAAGACACAAAATGTCTAGGAATTTTACAACATGCAAAAAAAAAAAAAAAAAGTAGCTTTACTCAACAATTCAACAATAAAAGTGACGTATTATTATCCTGGAGAGAACGGTTTCCTAACTTAATCTTTTTTTGTATTCATCGCTAATCTTCGAAAAATATAAAACAATAATAGTGACGTGCTCACGTGCATCAGTACATCTCCCTTTGTTAAAAATTCAAGGACAAGCACAACTTTAACAGAACATAATTGTCCACAAACAGCTAATCAGAAAGGAACCAAAAATTGTAGAAAAGGATGGGCAAAAAATTAAACAAGGACATCACATTGTTTAGTAAAGAATACTCTTCATTAGTTTTAAGCAATACATTGATTAATAATAACATAAGATCATAGTATGTCCACAAAAACCTGAGAATAGACTCAAAAAAATGTCTGGCCAAAATTGCAGTCTAATTAAAGAGTATGGTGACTTTAATGGCCTCAAGGACCTTCAAGTGGTGGTGGTGATGGTGCCGTTTCCGGCCCACGGCCACATAAACCAGCTCCTTCATCTGTCTCATCTCATTACCACCTACGGGATACAAGTTCACTGTGCTGGATTTACCATCTATAACAGTCAAGCGAAGCTTCGAGTTTACGGTTGGGACGTAGAATGTGCAGAAAAGATTCACTTCCATGATTTCATACTCCCTCCTATCACATCATCAGCACCTCCTAATTCTGATGCTTCCATTCATTTCCCTGCACATTTCCAACAAATTTCGGAATCTGTTTCGTATCTTCGTCAGCCTGTGTTCCAGCTTCTTCAACAACTGTCAGCAAAGTTCAGAAGAATCATCATCATTCATGATAATCTGATGGCTTCAGTAGTTCAAGACTTACAGTTGATCTCAAATGCTGAATCTTATACATTCCTGTCTGTGTCTGCCTTTACCATCTTTTTCAGTAAATGGGAATCAATGACTGAGAAACCTTTTCGACTCGATCCTGATGTTCCTGCAGACTGCATTATTCCTTCTAGAGAAGGGTGTTTCATGCCCGAGTTTGAAACCTTTATCATCAATCAACACAAGCTTTTGGCTTTCGAATCAGGTAGATTGTTCAACACATCTAGGATCATAGAAGGGAAGTACATGGAATTGATGGAGAAACTACCAACGAATGCAAACAAGAAATTATTCGCAATCGGGCCATTCAATCCAGTGGAAGTGGAAAGTACAGCAAATACCAGTACCTGCAATAGGCATCACTGTCTAAAATGGCTAGACAAACAGGAAAAGGACACTGTGATATACGTCTCTTTCGGAACTGTGACAGCAATGTCTGATGAGCAGGTCAGAGACCTGGCAATGGGATTAGAAAGAAGTCAGCAGAAGTTCATATGGGTTCTGAGAAATCCTGATACAGGTGATGTTCCTGCTAAACATGATCTCAGTAACCCTGGGCAGGCTGTGCTGCTGCAAGATGGGTATGAAGAGCGAGTGCGAGACAGGGGAATGGTAGTCAGGGACTGGGCACCACAGCTTGAAATACTGGCGCATCCTGCAACAGGTGGGTTCATCAGTCACTGCGGATGGAGCTCGTGCATCGAGACTGTCACAATGGGAGTACCAATTGTAGCCTGGCCAATGCACTCAGACCAGCCAAAGAACAGCATTCTGATGACAGCAGTGCTGAAAATCGGTACATTGGTCAGAGACTGGGCGCAATGGGCTGACATAGTAACAGCAGCTACTGCAGAGAATGCTATCAGGAAACTGATGACATCTAAGGAAGGAGCAGAGATGAGAAAACGTGCTGCAGAGCTAGGTAGCAGTGTACGAGGGTCATTCTCCAAATGTGGTAAATCACGCTTAGAACTAGAATGTTTCATTGCCCACATCACTAGATAAATTGTTTTCCTATAGACAGGTTACTTCAACCGATCATAAACTACGGTTGATAAATAATACTCCGTAATATAGCTACTCAACTATATCCAAGTCCATTCCAAATGCTGAAACCTATGCTTTTATTGCCGTCTCTGCCTTCCACACGTTCACAAGAGACTGAAAGAGCATCCCTGTGAAACCATTTGAGCTAGAGTCGGATTTTCCAAGCTGCATTCCTACTGGTGAAGGATGCTTCTCTCCACAGCCTGCAGATTTTCTTAAGACTCAGTTCAAATTTATGGGTATGGAGTCAGGGAGGCTCTACAATATAAGGATTATATTAGATATAGGCTGATAGAAGGCCGATATCTCGAGCTGCTGGAGAAACTAACATCAGGGAATGCTGGCATGAAACAGTTTGCCATTGGACCACTCAATCCCGGACAGGCGAAAACCAGAAAAAACTCGACAGTACAGAAACATACTTGCCTAGAATGGCTAAACAAACAAGAGAAAGCTTCTGTTCTCTTTGTCGCTTTTGGATCAACAACATCAATGACCCATGAGCAGACAACAGAATAAGCACAAGGGCTTGAAAACAGCAGGCAGAAGTTCATTTGGGTGCTTAGAAAATCCGATGAAGTCCATAGCTTCGAACAAGGATTGCTGCAGCTGCCAGAAGGGTTTGAAGAGAGAGTGAAGGACAAGGGACTAGTGGTTAGAGAATGGGCACCACAACTAGACATTCTAGCCCATCCGTCAACAGGAGGGTTCATGAGTCACTGTGGGTGGAACTCGTGTATAGAGAGTATCACCATGGGGGTTCCTATTGCCGCATGGCCTATGCATTCTGATCAGCCAAAGAACGCCTTCTTTATATCACAAGTGCTGAAAACACTTGTGAACTGGTGATGTCGAGTACTATACACAACGCAGTGAAAACACTGATGGCATCAGAGGAAGGCGCGGAGATTAGGAAAAAAGCTGCAGAACTAGGTGATGCTGTTGGTAAATCAGTTTCTGATGGTGGTGCTTCTCGTCTAGAATTGGATTCTTTCATAGCTCACACCACTAGATGAAGGCTTTTCCGACACAGATACAACTTATGTAATGTCAGATCAGTGATCTAACAGACAGCAGATGCAGCAGACATTCTCCTTTATCTTCTCTGTCATTCAAAGGTTTTCAAATTTTTGTATATATCAAATAAACATCAGATGGTGATTTTTCTCATCTAGAATCGCATTCTTTCATCGCTCCACATAACTAGATGAAGGGTTTTCCGAGACACATACAGCTTATTGTACTGTCTGATCAGTGCAGCAGACATTCTCATTCACCTTCTCCGTAAAGTTTTCATTTTTGGTAGTCCAAGTTTCATTTGTTCAAATAAGAAATGAAAAAGTGTTCATGTGTTACTCTACATTCAGATCAATTTTCAGCAATTCGCGGTATCATGCTTCAGAACTAAACCTCTACATTTCAGTAGAATTACACTCACTAGTCACCATAGTGTATGTAATTGCATAAAAGTGGATAATTATACAGTGAACACAGTATACGAAAAAGTTCAAATAACAAATTGAAACTGAAACATGACTTGCCACGCACAAAAGAGCATAGATGGGTTGATTTAGGCAATTATCATTATAAAAAAAAAAAAAAGGTGAATCACAGACTTACAGTATGTCACTGTGAAGTGACAATAATAGGCAAACATACAAATTACAAAAGGGGACAATCATCCAACATCAATTCAAAAATATGACAATAATAGGCACTTTTGACGGCCGCCTCTTTCCAATCATCCAGAAATTTATGGACGAAATTTCAACACTGAGAAAATTATGGGAATATGCCCTACATGAGAAGAAAGCAACTGTACAAGCCAACCGCGCATATACGGAAATCTTACCCAACTCGAATTTGAACTACAAACTAAAAACGATACACGGAGACGTAAAACACATTTCAACATGAGTCCAACCTCGTGCTTTGTCACAGTTGAACACTTCATAGAATCTCATTAGCCACTACTAGCATAAAACCAAGCACACACAACAACAATCCTCACTACATACACAACCCAAAATGGAGGGAAACAATGTGCGTAATGGGCACACCAACCCTCAAGTTGTAGTGGTTATGGTGCCCTTTCCAGCACAAGGCCATCTCAACCAGCTACTCCACCTTTCTCATATCATTTCCTCCTACGGAATCCCGGTCCACTACGCCGGATCCGGCACACACAACAACCAAGCCAAGTTCCGACTTAACGGTTGGGACTCACAAAATGCGAACGAGATCCATTTTCATGACTTCCCCCTCCCTGACTATAATACTGTACCTCCTCCGAAAACTGACTCGTCCATACACTTTCCTGTACACTTCGAACCACTTTTCCAAGCTTCGACACATCTGCGCAAACCTGTGACAGATTTGTTGCAGGAACTGTCAACTAAGTTCAGAAGAATTGTTGTCATTCACGACGTTCTTATGACTTTGGTTGTTCAAGATTTCAGTTCCATTCCGAATGCTGAATCTTATGCTTTTATACCCGTCTCCGCCTTCACCACATTCACCAGTGCCTGGGATAAAATCCTCGAAAAACCATTTGAGCTAGACTCGGATTTTCCGAGCAACATTCTTACTGTTGAAGGTACCCTATCGCCTGTGGTTGCTGATTTTTTAGACCTTCAGTATAACTCCCTGGGGAAAGAGTCTGGAAGGCTCTACAACACGTCTAGGCTGATTGAAGGCCGAATTCTTGAGCTGTCAGAGAAACTGTCTGGCATCAAACACTTTGCTATCGGACCACTCAATCCCGGAAAGGCGAAAACCAGAAGCAACCGGCGTATACAGAATCACAGTTGTCTAGAGTGGCTAGACAAACAAGACGAGGATTCTGTTCTATTTGTCTCCTTTGGATCAACAACATCAATGAATCGCGAACAGGTCATTGAGCTGGCAGAAGGGATAGAAATGAGCGGGCAAAAGTTCGTTTGGGTGCTTAGAAAAGCTGATGAAGTCCAAGGTCACGCTGAAGGCAAAAAAGAACTGTTGCAGCAGCTGTCAGAAGGGTTTGAAGAAAGAGTGAAGAACAAGGGACTGGTAATAAGAGGATGGGCACCGCAGCTAGATATTCTAGCCCATCCGTCAACAGGAGGGTTCATGAGTCACTGTGGGTGGAACTCGTGTACAGAGAGTATTACCATGGGTGTTCCTATAGCCGCTTGGCCTATGCATTCTGAGCAGCCTAAGAACGCACTCTATGTATCAGATGTGCTGAAAATCGCGACAGTGGTGAGAGATTGGGAACACCGAGATCAACTGGTGAGGTCAAGTACTATAGAGATCGCAGTGAAAAAACTGATGGCATCAGAGGAAGGTGCACAGATGAGGAAAAGAGCTGCACAGCTAAGTGATGCTGTTGATGGATCGGTTTCTGATGGTGGTTCTTCTCGCGTAGAGACGGATTCTTTCATAGCTCAAATCACTAGATAGATGAAGGCTTCTCTGACACAGTAACAGCTTATTATACTGTCTGATCAGTGATGTAACAAAAATCAGTAACGGCTTATTATACTGTCTGATCAGTGATGTAACAATGAAAAGTTTTCATGTTTGTTAATCACAGTTTCATTCGTCATTCTACTTCAGATTATCAGAAATCCGCTTTCAGAACTACATGAGTGCAGGATTTACAGTATAGCAACGTTATAATCATTCATCAATTGTCGTAATTTTCCAGAAATTCGCGGTCAGAGCCCTCAATTCCACAAATCAAGATTATAACTTTGCACAAATCTATAAGTTATGTATGTAATTGCAAAAATGGGTATAGTTAAAACAGTTTACCGGGTTTTTGCCAGCGCCTCGATCTTCACTGATCATACCAGCCGCCCCCGTTTAGGGTTGTTGCGACTTCAACTGTACACCAGCACATAACAATCTTTTACTGTACCAGGGAACAATTACGGATAGTTAAAACAAAAATAATCCAACGTTTTATTTACGAAAATAATCCAACGTTCGTTAGTTTGAATTGGTCTTCTAACAAACGACGAAATATTTCCAGTGTGGTTACTAAAAGCTGTTTTTGTTGTTCGCTACTAACATCATCAATTCATCATGCCGGAACCCCATCATCTTCTCCAGCAAGGACGCAACGAGCACGACTCCATCTCCGACAATGACCACGACCACGGACCACCACTAAGAGTACGGCAGAGTGTTAGTGAATAATAATACTCCCAACATCAATTCCAAAACCGAAAAATCATCCAGAAATGTATGAATCCAATTGCAACACTGTGAGCATATGCCCTACACAAGAAGAAAACAAGACACATCTTTCAGCATGGGTCCATCCCCGGGCTATGTCGAATGAAAGTCCTATGCCCTATAGTTATCTCCCGCTCCATGTACCCCTCCAATCAGTGTATTTTTTTTTTTTTTTTTTTTTTTTTTTTGATATTTTCCAATTAGATTTTGGAAACCCATTAACTTTAAAAATAAAAAGTACATGAATTTATTGAGCTGGCAATAATGTGAATATACTAAGACTCTGATTGAAATGAAGTGTGTTATGTTATGACCCAAGTTTTATAGAATTTCACACATTACAAAGGTCAGTCTGATACACATAGACGTCCCTATAAGGCGAGGGTCCCTTGTCGTTTTTGGACCCAATCTCACGCACTATCGAGTATAAAATCAAGCATCCCTCCCTTGGTAAAATCCTCACAACATAACCAAAAAATGGAGAGTAACAATGTAGGCAATGGGCACAACCAACCTATTGGAGTGGTTATGGTGCCCTTACCAGCACAGGGCCATCTCAACCAGCTACTCCATCTCTCTCATATCATTACCTCCTACGGAATTCCGGTCCACTACGCCGGTTCCGGTGCACACAACAACCAAGCCAAGCTCCGATTTAACGGTTGGGGCTCACAAAATATGACCCTGCTCAATTTCCACAACTTCCCCCTCCCCGACTACAAAAGCGCAACCCCACCGAAAACTGACCCGTCCATGCGCTTCCCTGCACACGTCGTAGAACAACTTTTCCATGCCTCGACACATCTGCGCCAACCTGTGTCAGATTTGTTGCAGGAACTGTCAACTAAGTACAGAAGAATCGTCGTCATTCATGACATTGGAATGACTTTGGTCGTTCAAGATATCAATTCCATTCCGAATGCTGAATCTTATGCTTTCAGTCCAGTTTCCGCCTTCACAACGTTCACAAGTGCCTGGGAAAGCATTCCTGAAAAACCATTTGAGCTCGATTCGGATTATCCAGGCTGCATTCCTACTACTGAAGGTACCCTATCGCCAGAGATTGCTGAATTTTTAGACATTCAGTGCCAGTCCCTGGGAAAAGAGTCTGGAAGGCTCTACAACACATCTAGGCTGATCGAAGGACGATATCTCGAGCTGTCAGAGAAACTGTCTGGCATCAAACACTATGCTATTGGACCACTCAATCCCGGACAGGCGAAAATCAGAAAAAATCTGAACATGCAGAAACATTCTTGCCTGAAATGGCTAAACAAACAAGAGAAAGCTTCTGTCCTCTTTGTCGCTTTTGGATCGACAACATCAATGACACGCGAGCAGATCAAAGAGCTTGCACAAGGACTAGAAAGTAGCGGGCAAAAGTTCATTTGGGTGCTTAGAAAAGCCGATGAAGAACAAGATCTCGCTGAAGGCGAACAAGGATTGCTGCAGCAGCTGCCAGAAGGATTTGAAGAAAGAGTGAAGAACAAGGGACTGGTAATAAGAGGATGGGCAACGCAGCTAGATATTCTAGCCCATCCGTCAACAGGAGGGTTTCTGAGTCATTGTGGATGGAACTCGTGTACAGAGAGTATCACCATGGGGGTTCCTATAGCCGCCTGGCCTATGCACTCTGAGCAGCCAAAGAACGCCTTCTATGTATCAGAAGTGCTGAAAATTGCGACAGTGGTGAGAGATTGGGAACACCGAGATGAATTGGTGATGTCAAGTACTATAGAGAACGCAGTGAAAAAACTGATGGCATCAGAGGAAGGTGCTGAGACGAGGCAAAGAGTTTCACAGCTAGCTGATGCTGTTGGAGGATCGGTTTCTGATGGTGGTGCTTCTCGCGTTGAGATGGATTCTTTCATCGCTCACATCACTAGATGAATGCATGCATCTGTTCAGTTGAATCGCGAACAAGAATGCAGCTTTCAGATGCACCAGATACACAAATAATTTGCAAATCAGAATCTCCTTCCCTTTCTATTATTAGAAAATGTACTGCAATCTTGATAAGATATATATACAAAGACAGGTGATCAAACTGTGTTATTTATCCACATCTTCAGACGAAAAACAGACACACTGTAAATTATATGGGATAACTCCCTCTGATATTGGAAAAGTAAAAGATAAGTGAAAGGAATTGAGGGACTATAAGGATTCCAAGCAAGGCAACAAGAGATTCTAAATCAGGACCTGCTTGATTCAGATTGTTGCGGAGTGAAAAGATGACCATTAAGCCTGAACTCAGGGACATGTTGTATCAGAGGGTAGTCTGCTCCAGTAGGCACTGCACATCTTTCTGACAGGTGCCGGCAATTTGCAATACTTAGCTCCTGCAGAGACTTGAGACTGAGAAATCCCTCTGGCAAGGCCAGCAGATTAGGGCAGCTGTAAATGGAAATTTTACTCAGCAGAGCGAAACACTGTGACCAATTCCCAAGTCCTGTCATGCTGCCACAGTTTGATATGCACAGATATTGCAGAGAATTAGCGGCTGACTGGATGCTGTCTGGTAGACATGTCAGACGCGGAACCTGAATGATTGCTAGTGATCGGAGGCTTTGTAGGCCACTCAGACATTCACCATTCTCCAAATCCAGGCTTTCACAGTTATTGATCACCAAATCTTCAAGGGCAGTTAGTCCTTTCATGCTGTTTGGAAGACTAGCCAATTTCGGACAGTCCAGGATGTACAAGCGTTTTAAGGAGCTGAGAGAACCAGCATCCTGATTATCCCACAGCGACACTAATTCCTTGCATGAATGAATCCACAGGAAACGAAGTGAACGTAGCCTGGTAAATTTGTTATCAACAAAACTCTTCTGACATGTAGTCACCACAAAATACCTCAACTTTATCAGCCTGTAGATCTTTCTTGGTAACTCTTCCAGGTTTCCACAGCAGTAAAGATCCAAGGTTTCGAGGTTCAGTAACTTGCAAATTGAATCCGGAAGTGATTTCAGGAGAGGATTATAGGACAGCTTAAGGCCTCGTAAGTGCTTCAAATTCCCAATTGACTTAGGCAACCCCTCAAACAGACTGTCCCCAATCTCTAAGGTTCGTAGACACCTGAAATTGGATATGACCCCCTCGAGATAGGATCGACTAACATTACTCGTTTTATAACCAAATTTAAAAGTTCGTGCCTTTTTTGCAACGAGGAGCTCGCTAGGAAACTCCACTACATCCTTTAAACCACTAGGCCCCTCATATCCCCAAATGATATGTCTTGTCGATTCAGATACTTGAAGCTCATTCCGAGTAACAACAGCCAACTCTTCGCCTAGGACATCCTCAGCTAGATCGCGCAGAAGATCATGCATCTTACAAGAGAATATAGTGCCATCAAAATTGAACCCGGGTTGTTCAAGAAGGGATCTTGATACCAACTCCACTGCGGAAGCATAACCACAATGTTCAATCTCATCTTTGCCATCCTCAAACTGCAGCAATCCGTAAGCATTCCACAGGTATATAAGATGTGTCGGATACAGTTCAGCCCTTGCTTTGAGTGCGCAGTACGCAAAACATGGCTTTAGATGAGATGGAAGATTATCATAGCTTACCCTTAAAAGTTGCATCACTTTGGTGTACTCTCCGGGCAACTTTGAAAGGCTCTCCATGCTGTCTATACGCTGCCATTCACGCACGTCCCTTACCCTCCGTAACAGACTCCCTATACACTTAACAACAAGAGGAACTCCTCCACATTTCGCCACAATAGACCTACCAATCTTACAGAGTACTGGATACCTCTGCTCTTCACCTTCCAAAAATGCTAACTGGCTAAAAATTGACCAACAAGTATCCTCAGAAAGTCTACCAACATCATACCCTTTCATATTACCGGTAATTGAAGCGACTTGGGCCGACCTTGTGGTGACCAAAATCACACTTCCAGCCTTACCAACCTCAAGAATGCTCTTCAGGTCGGTCCAACTCACAAAGTCATCAACCCATACATCGTCCAACACAAGCATATATTTCTTGCCACTCAATATATCTTGAAGCTTCTTCACCAATTGTCCGATAGAGTAGTTAGATGTATTCTCACCACTAACTTCTTTTATAATGTCTTCCAACAACTTCATTAAGTTAAACTTCTCCGAAACATGAGCCCAAATTTTCAAATCAAACTCACTACGTATACTTACATCGTCGTACACTAGTTTGGCTAGCGTAGTCTTTCCAATCCCACCAATTCCGACTATAGGATAGACAGAAAGGCGACTAGCGTCACCAAGTGACAACAATCTAAGTATAACTTCATTCTTAGCCTCATCTCTTCCGACAACTAACGATTTATTCACATAGGAACAATCATTAAACAAATCCCTGACGACACTAGTGTTGGTTTCAACTGGACGTTCAGTGAGGCCAAATCTATTTTTCTTAGAGACAACATTTTCGAGTTTAAGACGAAGGTCTTTAATCTTGTGACTCAAGTCAAAGCGGGAAATGAGAGGATTTGAAGACGAAAAGTAGTACCTAAGTTGTGCAGCACAATGGCCTTTGTTGACACTACGCAGCAGAGCATCAGTAGCTACACTATCCAAGAGATCATCAATGTCGTAAACAACACTCTTGAGATCCTTAAGCCAAACATTCATGGCAGCATTACTATATTGCTTAGCTTCCGCATCTTGAAGAACAGCACAAATCGCGGTCAGGTCTTCCGCTATGGTCTTGAGGTCTTCCTTAGCAGACTTGGCAGCTTTGATCTCTGCAGTAACAGTGTTGAAGACATGATCACCAGTAAAGGAAGCAAGCTTTTTAACAATGGAGCTCGCTATCGGAAAAATGATTGCTTCTGCCATTGTTACAAAGGTTGAGTGAAATTGAAGCTTATATGGTTGAAGCTTACAAGAATTTTCATAAGCTACTGATCCAAGTAAGGAATAAAGATGATAGGTATTATTAGGGGGCTGATTGGTTACAAAGGACTGATTGGTAACAAAGGACTGATTTTACATTACCCATACCCCACTTTTCACAAGGCAATAGCATATCACAACTCCTTCGAACAAGCAACAACAATAATAAATGAAATGCTACATACTCATCGAATCGTATAAACGTAAATGCACTTGGCTAAGTTTCCACTCTCATAGTCACGTGTTTCACTGAATCTTTCACATTTAATTTGAATATATACGAATGGAGCAAGTTAAACGCATAGAATTGAAAAGTATTATGTAACTATTGGACTAGTGACACGTAAGGGACAAAGGGTTAACATGACATGACTTTCTGTCTTAAAAAAAAAAAACACCATAAAACAGAGGAGAGTTACCCAGTAGATTCTTGGTGCCCACCATAAAACAAGTCACATTCTATTGACATAATGAAAAATTGAAAATCTTATATTATGGAGACAGTAATGATAGTGATAGGTTTTCTGGTCAAAAAGAAAAAAAAATAGTGATAGGCTCAACTTATTTGCCGTAGAAGCTAACAATGAATTGTGACATGAACGTCTAGAATGGCTAGACAAACAAGAGGCAGGGTCTGTTATATACAACTCTTTCGGGTCCGCGACACCGTATAGGCGAACGTTATAGTACACAACTTATATCCTACCTCCCTAGCAAGAAATCTCTCGCAATAACAAAAAATCAACATCTCCAAAATGATGTGGAATCGGTTAATGTGCTCGTCTAAAAAAGTTATCAAGAGTCGGTCTCGAAAAGGAGGTTTACACTTTGTTCCACTATATGAGTATATGGCTATTTGAACGGCTGATTAATAATGGACATGACCAGGAAATGTTTCAGTGCTCAAACTTCAAAGACATGTACCTCCAGAACTAAAATAATGCAGATTTCCATTATATCTATTTCGACAACTGTTTTTACACCATATCTTCCACAATCCTAACTTCTAGGAAATCCACAATGGCATTACAAATTTAAAATAACCGGATGACGATGTCATAACCAAATAGGTCTCCTAATTCGACACATAACATTAAGGTGCACTAGTTTAAGCACGTCAACACGTCATATCTTAAGTATGATAATAAATGACTATGCCAGAAAAGTAATTATATCTATTATACAGAAGTTCAGTATTTGACATTAACATAACTCAATCAATAACAACACAAGCGAAGATTGGAACTTTCGCGGAAATGGTAAAGAAAGTCTTGCAAATCACATATTATGGTACATGATAGGCCCAAAAACACACATGGATGCTTAGGGGAGTAACTAATCCTTTCAACTCTTGATAAGTTTAGCGTTTGGCATAAGCAACTAAGCATAACTTAATCAATAACAGCACAAGCATAGAACTTTCGCAACAATGGTCAAAAAGTTTGAAATTACTTAGTGCATGGTAAGCCAAAAATCACATCTACTTTAGTCTTTAGTGCAATTAGGATATTCAAATCAGATCTAACTCCGGCAACTCATCATTATCTCTAGAACTAGAACTAAAAAGCAGATTTCCAGGGAGAGTATAAGTTTCCTGCAACTCATTCAAATCGTATCTTCTGTAATCCTAACAGCTCCAGCTAACTTGTATGAAATCTACAAAGACGTTATAATAATAATCTAAACAACAATATTATAACGTAAGCCTTATAGGTCTCACGTCACAAAATTAAAGGTGTACTAGTTATAAACACGTATTTCTATTACGAAAATTAATGGGTGACTAGTTCTACTACTAACAACTTTAGCATTACTGAATGCATAACAACACGAGCAACAACAGTTTCGCAGGAACCGTCAAAAAGTAGTCCTACAAATCACATAGTTTATAATATGCCAAAAAAAAAAAAAAAACACACATGTATGCTTGGGGAAGAGGTAATGACTCACCACAAGGATGATTGGGGAACAAGTAATGACGCATGTAGTGAGGTAATCAACACAAGACGGCTGCTAATGTTTCTAGTATAAAACAAGACACTCTCACAAATCTAACCTTAGCTTTCCACAAAATGGAGGACAACAAAACACACTCTCAAGTTGCAGTGGTCATGGTACCCTTTCCGGCCCAAGGCCACCTCAACAGCCTCCTGCATCTCTCTCAAATCGTCGCCTCCTACGGGTTTCCGGTTCATTTTACCGGTTCCGCCACACACAACCGCCAAGCAAAGCTCAGAATGCAAGGTTGGGACTCACAAAGTTTAACCAACATTCAGTTTCATGACTTCCAACTTCCTCCTTACAGTATACCTCCTCCCAACCCTGACCCAACAGTGCCCTTCCCATCACACCTTCTGCCGCTTTTCGAGGCGAGTTTGCAGCTCCGTCGGCCACTGTGCCAACTGTTGCAACAACTGTCACCTATGTTCAGGAGAATCATTGTCATTTTTGACAGTGGTATGTCTGCAGTAGTCCAAGATGTGAAACTCATCATCCCAAATGCTGAGTCTTACAACTTTCTTGCTATTTCTGCAATTTCGTTGTTCCTGAGTTTCTGGAGTGGCATGCCTGAGAAACCATTTCAGTTGGATTCTGATACTTTACCAAGCTGCATTCCCTCTGAAGAAGGGTGCGTTCCACCAGAGATTACAGGGTGGATGGAAACTCAATTCAAGTATCTTGGTTTGGAATCCGGAAGGCTCTACAACACGTCAAGGTTGATAGAAGGCCCATATGTCAAGCTGTTGGAAAAACTAACAGCAAACACTGACATAAAACACTACGCCATCGGTCCATTTAATCCAACAGAAGCGAAAAGCGGAACAGACAGGCACAAATGTCTAGAATGGCTTGACAAACAAGAAAAGGGATCTGTTATATACATCTCTTTTGGATCGACAACGTCCCTGACTGATGATCAGATCAGGGAGCTGGCAACAGGGTTGGAAAGAAGCGATCAGAAGTTTCTGTGGGTGCTTAGAGGAGCTGATAAAGGAGATGTTTTCAAAGACGGTGAAGTTAGAAAGCTGCAACTGCCAGAAGGGTATGAAGAGAGGGTGTCAAACAGGGGGATGATTGTAAGAGACTGGTCACCCCAGCTTGAAATACTAGCACATCCATCAACAGGTGGGTTCATGAGTCACTGTGGTTGGAATTCGAGTATCGAGAGCATCTCCATGGGAGTGCCAATAGCAGCATGGCCAATGCATTCTGATCAACCCAAGAATAGTGTCCTGATTACCGAGATCTTAAAAGTTGGTACAATGGTCAGGGATTGGGAGCACCACCGTGAGCTGGTAACATCAGTCAGAATAGAGAATGCAGTAAAAACACTGATGGCATCAGAAAAAGGAGCAGAGATGAGGCAAAGGGCTGCAGAGCTTGGTGAAGTTATTCGAGGCTCAGTTGCTAAAGGTGGTGCTTCTTCCGTAGAAATGGATAGCTTCATAGCTCACATCACCAGATAATCTATTCGCTCACACCCATCCTAAATTGAATTGGGGTCGGCTAACATGAACCGTCATGAATTATGAAATCCAAAACTCCGAGGAATGCTAAACAATTAGGCATTAGCACCAAATTGACATGAATTTTCTCAGAACTACATCAGTTTTCTACATGTTCTTATTTAGTTCACGTGATTACATTACTAGCATTACAATACTTCAATAAAACAGCAGTTTTGGTCAATCAAGATAGCACCTTTTTACACAGCTATATACAAGAAGGTAACACGTTGATCTTACATTCTTATCCTTAGCAATTCTCTACAAAATTAACCACAATGCAAGGTAAATGAGGTGTAAAAAAGCCTCGAAAGGCGGAAACTTTTACTAAATTGAGCTTACTGTTGGTGAATACAACACTCTCCTTGTACTAAAATGAGCCTACAGAGAGTGTTTCGCCCAAAAGGCGGAAACTTTTTATAGAAATTGTTTGGATACAAGGATTTCAAATGGGAGGGAACGGAAGGGGGGACAAAGGAAAATAGTTTCCGTGTTTAGATAAAGATTCGGACTTTGAGGGGAAGGGAGAGCATTGGAGGGATCCAAATACCTCATACTCCATATACTAAATGATTTAAAATATACGAGATGAATTCAAATTAAATGGCTCGATGCTCGAAAGATTCGTTTCCCCCCCCCCCCCCCCACCCCACCTATTTGATGCATCCAAACAAGCTCTAGAAGGATCATCCCAAAACCTTAACCCACCTACTATATGGTTACAGACCGTTTTACCCAAAACTCGACTCTAGAAATTGCGAATACGCTGTGGCTAATAAAGTAGTAGGAAACAAAATCAATCCACACAAATAATCTAATTCACATCAGATAGATAGAATTCCAATGACGACCCTAGTTCACAACTTTAAATTAGTTAAATGAGAGATTATCATCAAATTTAGCAACTAACGTGGTCATTTCTCTAAAATATGGTCTGAATTGCAACAATTAATTGTAAATTACTGCGAAAGCAGAAATGATGAGTTTATTACCAGAAAAAGTCGAGAGAGAGTATCATTTTATTCCCCCAAAATCAAGCACATTGCCGCCGCAGCGTCTGAACAGCAGCGTCTCGCCGCCGTCGCGTGCGGAGGTTCTGCGGCGGCTCCACCTTCTTTTTTGTTCCTTCATCGCCCTCCCGCCGCCGCGTAAATTCATACGCCGAGTATCTTTAATCGGGGTGAATTTTTAATTTGCATAGAAATTAATACGAATGATCCAATTATTTCTTTTATTATAATTATTTCTTGTAGGTGTAATTTAACTGGTTATGTGTAAATAGTACTTTCTTGAACTCTAATCGTGTACCCCTTTGAATTCCCATATGCAAAAACATAAAACACAATCTCTTAGCATTTTTCCACGCTCTTATAAAGTCTACTCGAAATTTCTAACATTTACGTCTGAAATCAAACAAAACTTACCATATTCAAACACTTGCATTACCACCACCAAAATCGACCCCTAGGATCTAAGTCAACAAGGTAACAAGTCTTTCATACATATACAAAGCAAACACAAGGAAAGCCCTCGGAAACTGCTTATAATATTCCTCTTTTCCTCCTTTTAAAACGAATCCAATCAAATCAAAATCAGCTACGAGTCGAACTTTTGTGTACCACCTTTTTTAAGTATGGTTGTTTGGAATCATAACAAGATTTATTAATTACACTCATCAATTCATCATCTACTAATCTTAAACAGTACTTGAAAATTACGTCTGTTCTTCCACAAACAGTATACATTTCCGCACACATTTCTTTCACCGGAAAAATTACAATAAGCAGTCACGCAAGCTTTTGTGTAATCTGTTGACCCCACCAATACTCTCACGCAATCCTCACCACAACCCGCCACGTGTCACTCCTCTCACATCATCGTTTCTTTTTGTCCTTTTCCCATCCATTTATTTTTAATAATTATATAAAAATGATATTTTCAGATCATATATTATAATAATTTTCAATTGTAATAATCAAAATAATCATAATAACAATAATGATTATTATAATACAGTTAGGATTTTACTTTCAGCAGTAGGTCCATAAAGTCCAAATCTTCACAGGAACTGAGGAACTTAACTCAGAATCTCAGATAATATTATACTTCTACTCGGAAACTATATAGTAAAATCATTGTAATATAATATCTGAATATTATTATTTTTATTATTATATTATTCAAAATAATAAAATTAATTGATTTTTATAATTAAATAGCGTATTTTTTAGTTTTAGTTTGATTATTATTACTGTTTGATTTGGAATTGTTGGTGGGATTAGTTTTGTTTGTTCCCAGAAATCGGGGTCATACAATAAAACTTCAACTTTCTAGGGTTCTTTGTTTCTTGATTTTGGGGGAAATTTCGATCGGTTTTCAACTGATTTATCACCGTAATTGTGCTTCTTTAGCAAGTTTCTGCGACGGAGAAAATTGCGTCAAGCTCAAGGGATTAGGTATGTGTGGTGCTCCAATTTTGTTTTTGTTCAATTGATTAATGACTGAATTAATAAGTTTGAATTTGGTAATTAGGATTTTGTTGAGTGAATTTTAAGTTGAGATATTGTAGTTTAATGTGGAAAGTTTTGTTCTTTTTGAGAAGTTGAAGTTGGAGTTGATAGTAGTTGATTGAGCTGTGTTTGTGATTAGTTTAGTATGAAGGAGTGAATGAATCTGTCTATGGAATTGATGAAATTGTTCGTCGAATCGTTACGTTGAATTGGAAGAGAGAAACTTGTAGTTGAAGATGAAAAGTTTGATTCTTTTTGGTGATCATAAGCTGAACTCAATGGTTGTTGGAATTATGCTGGCTATGCTATCATGTTGGAGTATTTGCAATTGTGTAATGATTACGCCAATACATGTTGGAGATACCGAGTTAGCCGGGTAGTGATCGCAATGTATTTGGAAGGAGCGTAGGGTTTGCGAAGCTGGGTATTGGATATTGAAGGGTGGCCGTCATTTTGGCTAGTTGTCTCCCTTGATTTAGTGGTTTATGTAATCTCAATCTTGGTCTACATGTATTGAAATTGGCAGCGAATGTTAGAATTTTAAATGGGAGTGGAATCGGAATGATAGAGTGTTTGTCTTCAAGCTACTTAGAAGGTGAGACCGTGTTCATCAGGACTTCCCAAACTGCTGTGGTAAATGGGAGTTGAACTTCTGTGGTGGTGGTTGTTATTATCGTAATTGGCAAGGATTGTTTTTGACATAGTCCAAAGTGTTTGAGGGATTCGTTCTGGATATTCCGCGAGGTTTTAGCTTCAAATTTAATCTGGAGTGTCAAGTGCTGTATTATGGGTACTTATTGTAGTTGTGTGCTACATGTCCTTTCTCTTAGGTTAACTGTCGTAATCTTTTCAGGGTGGGATATATATGTTTGTGTTGTGAAGATTGTTAGATGAGCTTTGGCACGATTGTGATAATATATCGTGGAAGGACTGAGATGATGGGGATCATATACATCTGTCAGTCCCCAGCCCATGCTTAAAGATATTAGCCTTGGGTAAGTGACAAGTTCTCAAGTCTTCTTTATGATTGTATCTCATATAAAGGAAAAACTTTATCTTCTGTTTGTCACTGCTGCTGCAATTAGTGTTTATAAATCCGCTAGGGTGATAATGTTTAGAAAGCTGGATGCAAGTCCGTTGATAATTGCCCTCTCTATGGAGATAAAATGTGGACATGTATATTTTACGGAGCTTATATACTGACAGACCTCTGGGATTCAGACGACTTTGGCTAGTAGTTCCGAGGGAGTAGCCATGGCCGGCATTGGGAGTTGGATGTGTAGACTTTTATACACCTGCCTGAACTTATGAGTTGGTTGTGGACGAGGATGGCTTGAAGACTGAGATAGCTGCTTTACGTGGATAAGGTGGTTTCATAGTTCAGATAATAATCTTTGAACCCGAAGTCCATGGTTCTAGGATTGGTATTCCTTTCTACAGAGGAGTTCTTTCAGGTTCAGGGTTATGATTATGAATCAGTGGAATACTGGGATATGAATGGGACTTCTTGATTCCTCACTTCTAAATTCCATGTTTAAAGATCCTGCCCAATTTGATGAAAAGGTCATTTTTTTGGATCATTAAGGGGAATGAAAAAGCCATAGTCAAGGGAGCAATATTTTGTTCATGATATATGAGTACGGGTCGTTTTTGTTGGCAAGTAAGATGACAGTAGGCTGTAGATGGCTGAAGAATGCTTCAACCTCACATCTTGGTCATAATGATTAAGCCTTTGTTACCATCTAGTAGTATTCTTTAGTTTTAATATTTTTTTCCCAGCATTCTCGACTTCCCCCCTTGGTCCCTTTCTGTTTTTTGGCTTACAGTTGTAACATATCTTTCAGCTATCAACTGTGGAGGAGCAACTAACTCATTTCGAAGGAGTGATCATCCACAGACATGTCTTCACTTCAACTTCTTCAGTTAAAAGAGCATGGCCGGACTTTTCTTGCTTCAAGAAGGTACTTGCATAATTTTTTATTTCTCTATGTGGATGCTTTAGTAGTTTTGGAACTTTGAATCTTGGTCCTACTCTTAGATCTCAGATGGCCCATAACTAGAGATGTCATCACCTTTTACTTTTAATTCCCTGATACTTAAGAAGCCTTGTGGAAGAGTTTTGTCTTTGCATGTGTAGTGTTACATTTCGTTTATCTTCTTCCGGTGTTGCCACTTGAATAGTAGACAGGCTGATATCTGATTTTGCTGTTGTGCTGCCTTGTTGAGCATCTTAAAATTGAGAATAGCTTGGAAGCATGTCTATCTGTTTTACTGTTGTTGGCATGTTGCTTGTTGAATCCCTCTGGGGCCTATGTGTTTTCTGAGCACTTCGGTTTCTTCTTTGATAACCCTTTGTGTTTCATGTCAATACTCAATATCAAACTTAGAATGTCTTTCTCATACAGGAAGTCTCTGCTGCTTGCCACTGGTATCCTAGTAGCTGGTGGAAGTGCTGCGTATATGCAGTCAAGATTGAGCCATAAGAAGCCTGGTTCCTTTGGTCATTGCAATGGGCCTGGTAGTACGACAGAAGGTCATGAAAATGGCATTTCAACTCCTACTGTTCATAAAGGAAAGAGACAAAAGAAGAATGGGTTGCGATCTCTTCAGGTCCTAGCAGCTATTCTTCTGTCAAATATGGGCAGGAGGGGGGCACGCGACCTTTTAGCATTGGTATCTGTAGTGGTAAGCTTCTACTATTGTAATATTAGATTATAATTATCGTTATATTCATGTCATAAGTGGGAGCCATATAATTTTTTCTCATCAACAGTGATAACTTTAAGGAACTTATTCATTTTGTGTACGTCTTCATCTGTGATATTGTTTTTCATCTTTTCAGAATTTACTTCACCCAATCTTAACCTATGAACTAATGATCCTACAGAACTTCGTTTTCCCTTAATACTCACCTTCTCCTAAAATTCTCTCTCCCGTTTCACCTGGCTCCCAGAGCTCTTCTACATCCTCATTTTTTCTGCCTCCATCTTCTCTCCCACAAACCTTGACAATCACTCTTGCCAACCCACCCGATCTTCTATCTGCTCCCTTCTCAAGTTAGCTCATCTCTGCATTGCCAATCTCAGATAATGTACTATAACATAGGAGAGATGGAGGACAGAAAGCTTGTGGGAGGGAGGGGGGGAATAGGCGTTTAAGCAAAGGGATAGGCAGAGATTATCAATATGTACTTATGCTGGACTTGATTTACTTGGTTAGAGCTGTGTGACATGGTATACTTCTTTACCAGGCTATTTTCTTTTTCTTTTTCCAGTCCTAGTTTATAAATGAATCACCAAACGGCCATACTCAGTATATCTATGTTCGAGCATCGATGCAGGCGCTTGAAGAAACTCTTAGTTGCATAAGGTTTTTGCGTTTTTACTGCTTTGTCGAGGTGTTAATGAAACTCTTTGCATTTACCCTATTGCTTAGCTCTATTATAATCTGTAGGAACTCTATCATCTTTGTAATCTATTTTGATTTCATATATTCCTTAAGTCAAAATGCAGTTAGAACCTATAATATTCCCGACACTTAAAGGATTGTTAATTTCTATGAGAAATTTTTGGTACTCATAGCTGTGTGGATTTAGGTTACATGATGTCTGTTGTTCCTTGTATACAAATATTTGTTTAGGTGCTGTGATTTGATTTATTAACTAGCTATGGATTCATATAGCAGTGATCAAACTTATTAGTATCCTTTTTGCAGGTATTGCGAACTGCTGTAAGCAATAGATTAGCCAAAGTGCAGGGCTTTCTCTTTCGAGCAGCATTTCTCCGACGAGTGCCAAGCTTCTTGAGATTAATAATTGAAAATGTTGTTTTGTGTTTCCTTCTATCAACAATGCATTCTACTTCAAAGTACATCACAGGGACGCTAAGCCTGCGGTTTAGGAAAATACTGACAAAGCTTATCCATTCACATTACTTTGAGGTACAGTTCCCTCCATAATTTTTTGGCTATCTTTTGATGATGACATTTTGGCAGAGTTTGGTGAATGTGATCTACTGTCTAACCTTCAAGTGAGTTTATATTGTTACTGAACAAAGATCTGTGTTTTTTAGAATATGGCATACTACAAATTATCACATGTTGACGGACGGATAACTAATCCAGAACAACGAATTGCTAGTGATGTTCCACGGTTCTGCTCCGAGTTAAGTGACCTCGTACAGGAGGATCTGACAGCCGTTACGGATGGGTTGCTGTATACGTGGCGCCTCTGTTCTTATGCGAGCCCAAAATATATTTTATGGATTTTGGTATGCTAATCTGAACATAAATGTTAATTTGAAATTACCTCAACCCAGCTTTAATGGGTTTCCCATGTGCCTTTTACATGTGTTGCAGGCTTATGTACTAGGTGCAGGCACCATGATTAGGAACTTCTCTCCTGCTTTTGGTAAACTGATGGCAACAGAACAACAACTGGTAGGGGAATACCGTCAGCTTCAATCACGATTAAGGACACATTCGGAAAGTATAGCGTTCTATGGGGGAGAAGCTAGAGAAGGCTTTCATATTAAGCAAAAATTCAAAACATTAGTAAAGCATATGCGCGTTGTTCTTCACGATCATTGGTGGTTTGGGATGATCCAAGACTTCTTGTTGAAATATCTTGGTGCTACTGTAGCCGTTGTTCTGATAATTGAGCCTTTTTTCTCTGGAGCTCTAAGACCTGATACTTCAACCTTGGGACGTGCAGAGATGTTAAGCAATCTTAGATATCATACTAGTGTTATTGTTTCACTTTTTCAGTCTTTGAGTACCCTGTCCATCAGCTCAAGAAGGCTTAATCGTCTCAGGTACTTCCGAATTGGTATTTTTGTTAAGAGTTTTACTCCGAGCATCTTTTATGATATTTTTTTCATGTTAAGCAAGAGGCGGTAACAGGAAAAAAGAAAACTACTCCCTCCGTCCCAACTCAAACGCCCCATATTCCATTTTGGGACGCCCCATCTCAAACACCCCATCTACTTTCGGACATATTTCTCTCTCCTACTTTGATTAAATTATTACATACTCTCTCACATTATCTTTCCTACTTTTATTAATCCTCACATTCTCTCTCCTCCTTTTACCCCACTCAACTTACTATATCAATTTTTCTTATTCCACTTGAAAAACGCCTTGGGGCGTTTGAGTTGGGACGGAGGGAGTAATATGTATGAAAAGACATGAATTAACGTGTATACGCCAAAGGAGAGCTCAAATCATGCTTAAAAAATCATAGTCAATGGGCTCAAATGGTTCTTTTGACTTGGGGTTTGGTAGTTACTTGATGGACTGTAGCAAAGGATGCTTGTTAGGTGTAACCCATTTTTCAATCCGAAATGGGTATCTTTGTAACGTTTATATGCTCCTTTATATATTTTGTCGTTTTTTTTATTAAAAAAAAAAAAAGAATGGCGTTCCTGTGATGCTGCTTTGATTTTTTTTCTCCCATGAGTGCCACTTTCGTGTTTTTGTAACATAAATGTCCTTAGGCCTATTATTTGTGAAAACTAGTACCATATATTTCACTGGGCTTTAATTTGTTAGGTGATCTAGGCACTTTTTCTTTTTCCCCTATTCCCTTTCGTATGTTCGGTATTGAGTTATAGTGCAAAAACCTAGTGATCTGACTGACCTATGCCCTCTTTTTCATTTGTCTTCACTGTGATTTCGTCCTTTCATCACTGGGACTTGCTATTAAACTTGACTATAAGAACCTTATATGCTCTCTACTTTTTGGGAGAAGGATGGTGTTTTCGTTTGCTGGACACATCCTCTCTATCTGGTAAGGGTAAGGGGCTATGTCTGCATATTTTATTTCCTTTTTATTTGAAAAATTAAATAGATTTTATTAAGAAAGAGAGACAAGTATACGATGAGAAGACAAGAAAGCCTAAAACACAATGGATGGAAGGAGAGGAACATGAATACATCAAAACCAAATTACGAAAACCTTTTATAAGTCCTCTCTTTTAATACTATTATTATCGTAGTTATTAATCCCCAATTTCAGAATCTCTAATTCCTTATCCTATTCGTTCTACGTAGAATAATTTTGTGTTGTAGTTGGTCTTAATTCTTTCTGGGATGGATCAACTGGCTTTAGCTAAGGCTGTATAGTTTACCCTCTGACCCTGTACTAACGGGATTCTCATGGAGTTGTTTTTGTTGTTGATGAATTCATGAAGATGATTTCATTTGCTTTATATAAGTCTGAAAGACGAAGGGTGCTCTTAGCAAGTTCCGAATAGAGATGTCTTTACTCCTCTCCCAGATTGTTAGTACTCTGTACTCATGTATTGTCTGTACTGCAGTGGTTATGCAGATCGAATCCATGAGTTAATTGCTGTTTCACGAGAGCTTGGATCCCGTGACAGTGCTTCTTCTCAGAGAAATGGAAATAGGAATTGTTTCAATGAAGCCAAGTACATTGAGTTTTCTGGTGTCAAGGTGCTTGTTTCATGCAGTTCTCCATGTTTGATGCTTCTTTGGGTTCTTAATTCTATTAATAATATTATCACGATGTGTGTGAAACTCAGGTTGTTACCCCATCTAACAACGTGCTGGTGGAAGACCTGACACTGAAAGTTGAACCGGGGTCAAACCTTTTGATCACAGGTAATCTCAAAACTTTTGTGCTGGTGAAAGACTTTCTGAAAATATTCTGTTGATTTCTTTCATTTCATGTTGTATGTTGATTTGAAGCGTTTATTCATCTTTTTCCTTTTCAATGGAAATACGCATTAATCCCTGTTTTCTTTTGTTACCTTCTGCCGTTACTTGTCTTGTATCAAGTTTAAGGTTTGTTCATATTTCTTACATGATTGCAGCACTTGGATGAACATAAGTTGCATTACTTATTTTCCTGGTTATTTGGGAAATGTAGATTTTCCCTAAGGTCTCTGGTGCGCTTAATAAACCTGAGTATCCCTGTTGTTTGCGCTTCTTTTGTTTATACTTCTCATGATATAACTGTATGCCAATTCTAAGGCTCTTCTTTCTTTCTTTATTTGTGAGAAGTTCTGATATATTTGGTAGAAATTGTCTGTATGTGCTAATTCACATTTTGAGCTATAGTCTTATGATTGAGTGTTCCCTCCATCTCTCCCTTTATTTCACCTGGAAACATATTGGGCTCCTTGACTCCCCTTCTTTGGGTGGGTGTTTCCGTAGAGGTGGTGAGGGGGGGGGGGGGGGGGGGGGGTTGTTCTGGTGGCCGGATGGGGTAATTAAACGACCCCCAAAATGTTTGTAAGTGTGAATTATGAGATCCTGTTACCATACTTGTTTCATTCTGGTGGCGAGAGGAGATCATTTGACAACCCTAGAAATTTCATAGTTTTTGTTTGTTGGTGTATCCTTCAGACTTAAGTGTGAACTAAGATGATTTTCTGTCTGCCATATAACCATATTGGTTTTTCCCCCTCTTAAACATGTATTGTATTGATATTTGGCAGTTTGTGTTTCTTTGAAGGTCCAAATGGCAGTGGCAAAAGCTCTCTTTTCCGGGTTCTTGGAGGACTTTGGCCTCTGGTCTCAGGACATATTGCAAAGCCTGGAGTTGGATGTGACCTTAATAAAGAGATTTTTTATGTGCCACAACGACCATATACAGCTGTTGGCACACTGCGTGACCAATTGATTTATCCTCTTACTGCAGATCAAGAGATCGAGCCTTTGAGCCGTAGTGGAATGATAGAGCTGTTAAAAAATGTAGGATTCTTTTCTGATTACGGTTTTGCATAGATACTCCTCACTATTTGTCGACTAACGTAATCTCTTGCTTTCCCGATGCTCTTAACTTTCAATGTTTGGTTTCATAGGTTGATCTGGAGTATCTGCTTGATCGATATCCTTCTGATGTTGAGGTGAATTGGGGTGAGGAACTTTCTTTGGGGGAGCAACAGCGGTTGGGAATGGCAAGATTGTTCTATCATAAACCAAAGTTTGCTATTCTTGATGAGTGCACCAGCGCTGTGACAATTGACATGGAGGAGCGATTTTGTGCAAAGGTTCGGGCTATGGGAACTTCTTGCATCACAATATCACATCGTCCTGCATTAGTTGCATTTCATGATGTGGTATTGTCCTTGGATGGAGAAGGTGGATGGAGCGTTCACTATAAAAGGTTTACCTTGGTTATTCTGGGAGTACTTCAATTTTTGATTTCCAAATTTGAAAATGCTTATATGAAGTTTCTTCAATTGTACAGGGATGATTCTTTGGTAGACAATGAGAATCCAATGGATCCGAGTAGCCATATAGAGTCTCACAGGCAAAACGACGCAAAGACTGTACAACGAGCCTTTGCCACTGTTAAGAAGGTTCAAAATTTGGGACCACATCCTTCCTTATGAGTTCAAGTTTTTGCAGTACTTGCCACTGAAGCTTCTGACTTTTTCTGAACAGGGTAATAAATTTTCTAGGTCAAATTCCGAATCATATATCTCTGAGGTGGTAGAATCATCACGTGTTTCAGATCGAACGGCAACTTTGCCCCATGTTCCCCAACTTCAAATATCTCCTAAGATGTTGCCCAGCAGAGTGGCTAGCATGTTTAGGATTTTGGTGAGTTTATTTTTGGGATCATAACCAAAGAACTTTCTGAACTGAACTTTCTCTGTTAATTGTGGTGACTGTTAGTGTCTTTTCAATTCACAAAACGAATATGCTGGAGTTTAAAGTGAATTTCTCTTGTTCAAAATCATGCAGAGCTATGATCTATATACTATCTCTTCACTTTGCTTTAATAGGATTCTTGCTCTATTCTGTAGGAAGTATTGAAAATAATTTTTGAACCGACCAATGAAATGAAGAGATTTGATATTTTAGAATTGCACCATACTGCACAATCAAATCCAAATCTGATTTCTTCTCGTCAAGGGGCTACATTTAGTGCTTAACGTGGTACCTAAGAGATAAGTTTTAGACACTTCAAATAGACATTCTATTAAGTCCATTATATTACCAAGCTAATTGTATCTGATATATTCAATATCTTTGTTATCTAGTTCTGCTTCACTTTGATGTTCTTAAGAAAACTCATAAAGGTTTGAGATTTTAGTTTGAGATTTTTAAGGACTCTCCAATACAGATGTAAACCACTTTGCTTACAAAGAAACGGGAACCTTTGAGATTAAGTGATGGGTGTTCTGTGCTGTTGCTGTTGCTGTTGGGGATAATTTAAGCAATGAAGATTGTTTTGTCTCTTAAATCTTAGTAAGGTAATGCATCAACTGGTAGAGTTTATGCTTCCTTGTAGAAGTGTTGAATATTTTTGCCAGCTGAAGCAAGCCTGTAGCTGTGCCTGCCTTTGTGGATTGTAAATGCATGGTGATATAAATTCATGTTGCTCTCCCTATTTATGTTTGCTTTTTCTCTCCATGTGATTAATCGAAAATGTTCGCCCTTTATACTACAAATTTTGCTACTTGGGAACGAAATTCATCTAAGCCATCTATTGCTTTCCAGGTACCCACCATCTTTGATAAACAGGGAGCACAGTTACTTGCAGTTGCAATGTTGGTTGTCTCAAGAACAGTGGTTTCTGATCGTATTGCCTCTTTGAATGGTAATTTTTTTTAGTTGATTGTGGCAATTGCTGGTAAGCATGTTCGGAACTTAAGTAATAAGGTTCTTGCAGGAACGACTGTGAAGTACGTTTTGGAGCAAGATAAGGCTGCCTTTGTCCGCTTGATCGGAGTCAGTATTCTTCAAAGTGGAGCTTCTTCTTTCATTGCTCCTTCTATAAGGTTATATTTCGTGGTATCATGATAACTGATACCACATTTTCACAACTTAAGGTTATATAGCGCTTCAGTATGTCTATTTTGGGATGTCCATTAAAAAATTAGTGGTTTTTGGCTAAATACGTTATGAATAATATTTCACATCCCGCCAAAGGAGCAATAACATTTTAAAACTTCCCATTTGGTGCAACGGAACAAAATGGGATGAAGATCAACTCAGATTGGTAGCCTATACCTGGGAAGTCCAATAACTTGTAGACTATCTGCGAGTGGAAAGGATCCCTTTTGCTACTTTGTTCTGCCATCTAGAGGCAAGACGATTTGTTGGCCATTGTGTTTCAAACTCTATTCACACACTCTTCCAATGTCTATCATTGGTTAACGCCCCGCCTAAAGTTCAGTAATAAATAATTTATATGGAACATAAAGTGTTTGGGTTCCTACTGGTGTTCGGGGTGGGAGAAACTTAAACCGGAATGTGTTTGAGACATTGTGCATGCTATTCACAATTGTTTATTGTCAACTCGCTGCTGAGGGAACGTGTGCCTGAGATGGCTGTCTGATCTTTCCCATAAGATTGAGTGTTTCCTTGGAGCAGTAAAAGGCAGAGTGGACTGTGCAATATTAGCTGTGTGTTTTGGAGGGAATTTCCTTTTATTCTCGGGATATGCTCATCGTTTAGATTTTCTTTGGGGCTGAGGGTGCTGGTGCGTTTTGGGATTTTAATTATCATAACTTCTTACCTACTTCTCTATATCTCTTGAGCAGCCTTAAAGTAGAGAATGATATATTTCTGTTGTCTTCAAAGCTTGAGGATGCTGTCAGAAGTGACTATTTAATCTTTGTTGGGGCTCTTGTTTTCAGGCACCTGACAGGCAGGTTAGCTTTGGGTTGGAGGATCCGTTTGACTCAACATTTACTCAAGAACTACTTGAGCAAAAATGCTTTTTATAAGGTATGGTGTTTTTAAAGATCAACCTTTTCCGCAGACCTTTAAAACACTCTCAGTATCACTCACGCGGTCACACCCTTGCTAATGTTCTGTGGGCACATTCTGCTAGATTATGTCTTCTCAGTAATGCGTTTTTTTTCTTTTGTATGTCCCCATCTGTTCGTGTCGTATAATCATAGACTGATCTGATGTGCAAATGTTTTGGCACCAAGACGTACGTGTAACAAAGAACACTGTGAGTGAATTATGTTTTTCGTTTACAGGTGTTCCACATGTCGAGTAAAAGCATAGATGCAGATCAGAGAATAACTCAGGACCTGGAAAAGCTGACCACAGATTTGTCAGGGCTGGTCACTGGCTTGGTGAAGCCTACTGTGGACATTTTGTGGTAAGTATCTATACCAGCAATTTCAAAGATTCAACTACATCATTTGACATTTGCCTTGCTTTATTATCTTAATACTTGAACTCAATCTTGCTTTAAGGTTCACTTGGAGAATGAAGCTACTTACCGGTCGAAGAGGTGTCGCTATCTTATATACTTATATGTTGCTTGGTCTTGGATTTCTGAGGACTGTTACTCCTGAATTCGGTGATCTTGCAAGTGAAGAACAGCAGCTTGAAGGAACCTTTAGGTTGCTATTTTTTAGTATGTGTCATTTCTTTGTTTCAAGTTGTTTCAACTCATGGCTTACTGTTCTCTCTGGCCTCTCAGGTTCATGCATGAACGGTTGCGGACACATGCAGAATCTGTTGCTTTCTTTGGAGGAGGTGCACGGGAAAAGTCGGTGAGTTGCTTTACTGTTTTGTTCCCCTTTCTGATAACTCAAAGTGTTACAGCTAGCTTTACGAGGTCTGAGCATAGTTCAGGGCCAGCTGTTGGGGTAATTCTCAGGCCTAGAATTGTTTCGGTTATCCTCAGTTCTTCGTTTACACCTGTTTTGAAATTGCTTTGGTTTTTGTGTCATCATGAATCACCCTTGTCTGTACTTTGCATCATCTTCACCAGTCCCTTGTATAGATTTTCCTATTATGCAGATTTGTTGCGCAGTAAATTTAGTATTCAGTTCTATATGTATCACATGACTAGGTGACTACATAATCACACTGATTTCTTATATTGCTAACCACAGATGGTCGACTCAAAGTTTGAGAAACTTCTTAATCACTCGCTGCTACTCATAAAGAAGAAATGGTTATATGGTATACTAGATGATTTCATCACGAAGCAACTCCCACATAATGTCACTTGGGGGCTGAGCTTGTTATATGCATTGGAACATAAGGGTGATCGGTCCTTGACATCTACACAAGGTAATGCCATAAGAATCTGTATTTGTTTTGTTTAGCTAGCTGTAGTGAGATGTCTTTTCCTGTTTATTACTACTTCAGTTCTTCAAAACTTGCAATAAATTCAGAACTATCGTGGATTTAAATGGTTGAATCTGTTATTTGTTGATTTTATCCGTTGTGCAGAAGAGACAGTTTAGTCTATAATGGCTACTAAAACTTTTTTTTTTAATTCAATTAGTTTTTATTCAAGATTAGGCCTCGAGAAAGAGCTTTTTATGTTTTGAACATAGGGGTAAAGTTGCCTACATGGCTACATCCATATCCCTTCTAACCTCGTCTTAGGTGGGAACCTTGCAAAGCACCGGTATGTGTAGTTTAGATAAGGCCTGCATAAAGTTTTAGCTCTATAGTGTGCTAAGATCTGTGAATTGCAGTATTTTCAATTGAATCTAACTTATTTCATGTTTCTTTTTGCGCAGGTGATCTAGCACATGCATTGCGCTTCTTGGCATCAGTTGTCTCTCAAAGCTTTTTAGCTTTTGGTGATATTCTGGAGTTGCACAAAAAGTTTCTGGAGCTTTCTGGTGGTGTCAATCGCATCCTTGAATTGGAAGAGTTTTTAGATGCTGCTCAGTCCGGTGAGTAGATAGTAAATATGATTTTATTGACCCCTTTTATATGAAGCTTGGTCTTTGTTCTCTTTGCATAAGAATTGCCACAATCCCACAGTAGCTTCATTCATTACCTTTCCTCTTCTGTGGTGTTATGGGAATTCAGAATATGTGAAGTTATGGTAAATATAGAATTCCAGATGTGCTTGCTATTTTGTCATTGCGCTCATGGATTGTGAGATGAGAATATTTCTTTTCGTTTATGATTAAATTAGTAAGTCCTTGCCCATGATGCGCTTCTACTTGCTTAAAGCCCTTGAAGTTCTCTGGTAGATAAGTATGTGGTCAATGAAATATAGGGATAGACAGAAGAATCTAGTTGCAAATTTACGATCTTCTCTTTTCTGTCTCTGTATTACAGAACATAAGTGTAAGTGAATTTAATGGATCAACTCCGCTTATCTACTTGTTAAATCTTCAACATTCTTTCTCTTAGTTGGCCATTCTGAGTGATAAATATGCCAATAAGATGTTGATAGTTTAGGTTTCTTGCTAAGGACTTGAGCAATAATTGTGATTCTTTTCTAGAAATGTTTTGAACAAGTAGCACGATGCGGCGTGTCATCCGCTAAGAGAAGTAGAGAGAAAGGAAAACATGTGAAGTATAGAGATGATTGAATTTCTGCACTTACCTCCTGACCTTTCCTGTGTAAACATGCACCAGAAACTCACACCATTAATGCTGTTGACACACGGCACAACCAGTTTAAGTGCTGTTTTACTGCTTTTCTTGTTCATTGGACATTAATGAATGGGTATCTTGCACATAAGATTAAGTTGCAAGTCTGTCATATGAAATCGTTCTGGGGAAGAACCTGCTTGATCAATGTAAATAAGGGTTTATTGAGTTTTCTCTTTGTGCAGATGACATAACTACTTCACAAGAATGTGAGGGAGATAGTTCTCAATCTGAGGACATCATATCCTTTTCCGATGTTGACATAATCACCCCTTCCCAGAAATTGTTGGCTAGACGGCTGACATGTGACATTGTCCCAGGAAAAAGCCTCCTCGTTACTGGTTAGTTCCCCTTGCCTTACTTTCTGTCTACTTTTTTAAGTTGATTCGTATATTTTCATTGGAATCTGACATGTCATTTTTAAGGTCCAAATGGGAGTGGTAAAAGTTCAGTATTCAGAGTTCTTCGTGGTCTTTGGCCTATTGTTAGTGGAAGACTTGTCAAACCGAGTCAACTTTATGACAAAGGGATTGAATTCGATTGTGGTATATTTGTTGTTCCTCAACGACCTTATACTTGCTTGGGAACGCTAAGAGATCAGATCATTTATCCCCTCTCTCATGAAGAAGCTGAGATAAGGGCGATATGCAAGCATGAAGGTGCACCAGCTTACCATTTCTCTTTTCAACCATCTGAAAAAGTTGATGACCAGACTTCACATCAAACTTTTGTCTGGAAGTGTCTTTAAGGAAATTGCTTCTTTTTTTTTCTTTCAGGTCAGCGGACTAGTAGTGCGGCCAATTTGTTAGATTTGCAGTTAAAAAGCATTCTGGAAAATGTTAAACTGACTTATTTACTGGAGAGGGAAGGTGGATTGGGTGCTGCTGTAAACTGGGAAGATGTTCTCTCTTTGGGAGAGCAGCAGAGGTTGGGGATGGTGAGTTTGCTTTTTGCAATTGGGACAGGATAAATTAATTCGTTTTCTTTTTTATGCAAAATTTATGCCACTGTCTAACCTGCTACTCTGATGTCCACTAGGCACGCTTATTCTTCCACAAGCCTAAATTTGCTGTCCTTGACGAGTGCACCAAGTAAGTAATGGGACTCTGTAGGCCCGTAGCTCATTCCCCAACTTGTCATAGATGCGCAAAGCAAATTTATAGAACCTCTTTTTTTGTTTTCTGAATTTAATGGTGTAATCTATTCTTTGCTGGCAGTGCCACTAGCGTCGATGTGGAAGAACACTTATATACGCTTGCGTCAGAATTAGGCATCACAGTTGTAACTTCATCACAGGTATGTAATCATTCTGTACGGGTATTGTGTGGTGCCCTTATGCAAAACTTTTCCTCTTTTCATCTTTGATGCGTCTGACCTCGAGTATTCTGGTCACATTGTGATAAACTAGAACATAAGGAGAAGGAAAATTTGACAAAATTAATCCTACATTTCAAAGGTTTCAAAATGTATGAAAGTTTTCTCTAGCCAAGATGATTTAATAACGAGAAGTTTTATTGAAAAATATGAAAGGTTGGATTGTTCTTGTGAACAATGTGTTAAGGTTAGATTATTTTAGTGAAACAACATGTGAAGATGTGATGCTTGGAAGGCTCGAGTTTAGAGCTTGAAATCTATAGGGTTTGCATCATTCGAAGTGTGTGATTCTCTGCTCATGTTATTCCTGTTTCCGTTACAGCGTCCTGCTTTGATTCCATTCCATAGTTTGGAGTTGCGATTGATTGACGGAGAGGGTAACTGGGAGCTTCGGAAAATCAAGCAATAGTTCAAGTATACAGCCGCTATTACATTCTGCAGTGGACTGAGTAGTGTGTAGCCCGTGTAGGTGTTAGTAATCACGAGTTTCTGTAGCATATTTTATTACCCCAAAAGATCGGTCGTCCCCTCAAACAAAGGGGTAGAAACTGGTCCATAGGGGACGAGTATTAATAAGATTGCACATAACGTAAAATGTAATTTGAAATACTCGATGTAGTATGTGAAAATTTGTACAGGCATCAAAGATAATTTTACAGTATATCTTTATAAAATTTTGATGATATATGTCCGGTTTCGTATCATATGAGGACCCTTTAGTGAAGACAGCAACCTATGTGCAAGCACTCATTCTTTTGGAGTACAAGTTTTCGCGTGACAGTTCGATAACTATTCCGGTGATCTCGGTGCCGGTGGCTTCATTTGTTTTTCTTTTTTTTTTTCTCTAAAGTTTCGGGGCAGGAATATTGGGATTCGAAGCGAGGACAACCCAATGGAAGTTAACTTGCTAACTACTATACCTAATTCTCCCAAAGGCTTCATTTGTGTAAGCTTCTCACTCGTGGGAACCGTCATTTTATTCCTAAGAAGCCGATTGGTGGATATAAATTAGACCATCAATTTTTGTTTTTTTTTTGCAGACTAGGGAGGATTTAAATAATCTGACCAAAAAAACGTATATAGCTCAACTCTCCCAGCGAAATATGACGATAATAAATAACCAAGCGCGATAAGATTCAATGGTAAATGTAGGTCCACCAATTCTTAAAACCCTCGTCCAATTCAACCTTTTTTGGCCGGAGGCTAAAACTTAGAACCTAAAAGTAGATTAACATTTTTACTAAAATAAGGTATGACTTCGTTAAATTCATAAACATGTGGAGCACTATCTATTATTGTAAAATCTTGTTTTTAACAGGTATTACGAAAACATCCACTGCACTATTTGTAAATCATAAACATGTGGAGTATTTATCCTCTATTTCTTCTAATTAATGTGATTAACTACATATTTGATTAGTAAGTTGATATGATCAGCATTTAATTATGAATTTTGAGTTGTAGAACTTGTTTTGCATGTTCGGGACGTGCACAATCAATTGCAATTACGTGACTCTAATCAGTACTTATTAGTCCTCATTAATTTGTGTCACATATATATGAGTATATACAATTTTGTAACAAGAATGAGATGATGGGTTGATTATCACGTGGAGGTTAATTTTGTGGGTAAAAAAAAGTCACACAAATGACAAATGACACAGTTGTAAATTGTGGATTGTACGAGACACCAACACTACTATCTTTTTACACTGATGACTGATGCAATGTACATTGCCACGTCAGCCTTTCTTGTGGGAGAGTTTTCCAGTAATTCACCTCTCCACTCATTGTTAACGTTACCGTCAATGTAAAATATCTTTTACCACCACCATACCATACTCATGATTTTTCTCAATAGACGGACACACACAAAAGTGTAACTCATGATTTTTTCCCTTAATTTATATAGCAATGTTTTGCATGCTAATTACGTGACAAAATCGTGACTCATTTAATGATAATGGACGTATCGGAAATCTTAAACAAGGCCCTTGATTGAGATAGGACTCGGTCGAAAATGATATTTTGGGTGGTTACAATTACAACAATAGACTAGTTATATATACTTCCTCCGATTCAAAGAAATTTTTCTCTTTCTTTTTATAGTTTTAAGTTGTCATGTTAGGGACTACTTGTATACTAAATGGATGATCCATTTGTCGTAGAATCAAATGAAATTGGTAGACTGCTTGAATCTATCATTACCATCACCATCATCAAATAGAGGAACCTCATATTGTTGGTTGAATACGGGAGCATAAACAACCTGTATTCTATCTAGTGGTATTCTACCAAATCTATTCCCAAAATTTCCCCAATTGTTTTGGATTATAATGTATAAGATATTTTCGTTGGTCAATCGTAAAATAGCTGACTCGACTTCAACGAGCATGACGGAATGCCCAATGACACGTTCGACCCTCCCGGTGACATTAAACATATAACCTAGGTTCTGAGTAAACAGGTAAGGCTGATTTGACGAATATAAAAACTCTTGACAAACCTGAGATATGTCCTGCTGACTTGAGAAATTAGCTATTAACGGCCCAAACTTGTCTTCATTATCAAAAATTTCATTAAACCATCTTCTAAGTTCATTCTGATCCGGACTGATCCAGTCTCTCGTGGAAATCCAATCGTCAACTTTGAGGGATAAACGGCCCTACATACAAATGAAGAGTAATTAAGAATAAATTAAAAATTACAGTTTACCGTATCTTATGAGTAATTAATTAATTAAAATATTATTAAAGTACTTACCGTTACATCTTTCGGCTGACCCGGGACGGTGCTTGCCGTCAACCTGTTGTACGACGGGTACGAGTGACTCCTACGGTCTTGACATGTTCGAGCATGCCTTCGACCGTATCGAAACTCGTATCTATCAAGTGTTGTGCCGAATAGCCTCCTTTGATTACTCCTCCAAAGTAGCTTGGTGATGGCGATGTCAACTCAACCAATTTTTTTCCTATGATTCAGGTCATCGGTGACGGAGTAGTACCGGCAACACCCTGGGAGGAGGTCATACATTCACCTAAATCAATGGATAAACCAAATAAAAAAGACCTACTCCTTTCCTTTTCTCTCTCCATTTGTTGCATGTGTATAGATAGATAGGTGCATTGATAGATTGAGTTGTTCATGATCATCATGATGAGTGTACCTTAGGCATCTAATAATTCCATTTGATTCTACGACAAATAGATATTCCATTTAGTCTACAAGTAGTCCCTAACATGACAACTTAAAAAATGTAAACAGAAAGAAGAAAAACTCTTTGAATCGGAGGGAATATGGTAACAGGATAGCCAGAGAAAAATAAAACGAAATTATATTGAATTTAAATCCCATGTTCTTATTTTACATACGGTAGGGTACAAGTACGCCAACACACTATCACGTGGTAACGTCTACCTGCTTGTAGCTCGTGTAATCTTAGCCCATATCGATCTGGCTCACAACCGCCTAATTGGCCCGGTCCCGGCGTATCTCGCCGTCATCGGCTTTCCCGCAATCGACGGGAACGCCCATCTCTGCGGGCCCTCTATGCCACAGCTCTGCCAGTCCGACGACCACCCCCTTCCCGCCTCCTCGCCGTCACCTTTTCCGTAGCTGCGGTGGCTTCTTGTCACCCTCGTCGGCCTTCTCCTCCTCCTCCTCCTCGCTTACGTGGTGGCTACGGTCCGGGATTTCCTCTCCATACCGTGGTGCGAGATTCCCACGGAAGAGAGTGACTCGTCTCCCCCCTGTTCGATTTTAATGTTATATATGATTGAGTATTCTATGATTGTAAAGTTATTGCATTGATTATGTTATGGTAGGAAAGTTTGGAGTTAAGTACGAAATTAGGACCTCAACTCTTCAATTTGGTCGAAACTAGGACCTCTTAACTTTTTGGTCAAAATCAGGATCTCGTCCAAATTAGCCGTTCAGTTAGTAATGTCGTTTGTGTACGTGGCAGTTGAATAACTGACTTCAACTCTCAGCTTAGAGCATCTCTAATGCTAATTTTTTTGTTGTAGTTTTGTTTTGTGGGCAGATGACATCAGCAGCCCATGCATTGTATTTTTTTTCATACTTGTAGCCTGGCAACCACCAAGCAACACTGCTTGAGAGTATAGGAAATAAAAAAAATAATAAAAAAAGTGAAAAATCATTTTTAAAATGAAAAATTAAACAAAGATAAAAAGTATATCATTTTTAAAATGAAAAATAAAATTATTTTAGTTTTCACTTGAAACTACACTACCTGTAATTTAGCATTGGAAAGGAAATAGTGCAGTTTGGTCAGGCTGCTTATTCATCACTTCTCTCCTGATCCTACATGTTGAGTACAAACTACAATGCTTGTAGTTTAGCATTGGAGATGCTCTTAAAAAACCGTGGGAAGGACATACACTACTTTGTCTTCTCCCTCAAAACTAACTTTATTTTTTTTACTTTTTTTTTTTCTCACTCCTCCCTCTATCTTCAATCTTCAATCTTCAAAGTTTCAATAACACAGAAACTTTTTTCCGCCAAAATAATTTAATTTGATTCCCCTCAAATTAATCATCAAAGAATTTGGAGGCTTTGTCAGGCAGATCTATCAAGGTATTCATCTTTTCGGCTTTGATATTGAAGCTGGCGATTTCGACGTGGGGTGGATTCATATGGTATAATTTACTTCTACTCAATTATAATATTTCGAAAAAATTATTCTTCTACAAAAACGTGAGGATTCATGAGATTTTGAAAATTTTGGGGAAAATATAGGATATTTTGTAAGAGATTACGAAAAAATTGCATACTAAAAAATCAAACTTTTGGAGTGTTTTTAGATTAAAATTTCAATCTCTATAAAACAAAAATATGAATTTTTCTTGTTTTTGCTCAAATTAGAAAAATATGGAGAAATTAGAGAGTAAAATTTTTGGGTTAGATTTAAATTACTCTAAAATTAGTGAGTTTGGTAAAAATGTTTAGTTTGGATCGTTTTATCGAAAGATCATTTCTTTAAGTAGTATCTTGTCTGTTACATTCGTCCAAATGAGTCACAGTTCTCAAGCTTCTCTAACTTGGAGGAGTGTAAAAATCAACAATTTCAACATCCCTTTGCCATGGCTTTGTTAGTCGGCTGCAACATTTTCTCGGCCTTGCTTTCATTCATATAGCAGTTCCACAAATGCTTCATTTGGCTTCAATATAGCTGATGGCTGGCTTGAGGACGTTTTGATAGCTATATAACGATGCGCATCAGCTGTGTGAACAAGTACTGAATCGTACCACATAGTAGCTGTAGAGCTGATCAAATGGTCAAGCCTTTGCCCGAGTTTTTCGTTGGCTTAGGCTATACGGAGTATGTATCAGCAATGCCATGGAGGGAGTGCAATGAAATCACACGTGAGAAGTATTAATAAATAAATTAAAAAAAAACATTTTTTTATATGAGCCATTGCATGTCCAATAGATATGAGCCAAGTGGCAAATAATTATTTGCTTGAGTTTTTTTTCTTTTCTATATTTCTTAAAAGCTAAATATTTAATTGTACATGTCTCAACAAATTATAAAAATTATATCATTATTTTTATTTTTTGATTCTCTACAAATAGAGACCAATCTTGATATATTTTGGGCGAAAATTTTATGGGTCATAAGAGTGCCATTGATAAACGCCTTTAAATGCCATGAGTTAGAGTGGGCTAATAAGAGAGAAATATACTCCCTCCATTCATATCCAAATGCCCCATAACATCATTACACACTTTTTAAGAAAAATAATAAACAATTCAATAATAGTGCAAGTTGACAATGGTTAGAAATAAACAATTCAAATTTAAGTGCAAGTGGGCAATATTTAGGGATAAACAATTCAATTCTAGTGCAAGTGGACATTAATTAGGGTTAAACAATTCAATAATGGTGCAAGTGGATAATATTTTATTAATAAAGGGTTACTACTAAAGGAAATGGGGCATTTGGATGTGAATTTCCCAATAAGGAAATTGGGGCATTTGGATATGAATGGAGGGAGTATTAATTTTTATAATGGGGTGCAATGAGATTGGGTGTCATTGATAAAGATAGCCTTAGCCATCCAATAAAGCTCAAAGCCGGCTTTATAATGTACGGGACCCATGTATTCTTTATCCATACGAAATCTATATGTTTATATTTCGGGGGTTCACATTTATATTTCGTTGGAGAAATCATATGTTTGGTTTTATTCCGACTCAATCAAACATATGTGTAGTTTATTTTGTCAAAATTTTGGGCGAATCATATCAATTACATATGAAAGTTTAGAGATAACCACAATGACATCCTTTTGAAAAGTTTATGACGGCGATTTTTGCGCCGGGGGCGCAGGAACTGTCGAGCAGGGGCCCAGTCCAGAACTCCGGGAAGCCCGAGGTGCACTCCAACGGCGACAATTTGTGAGCAGAGTGTAGAAGTGACGTGAACATATGAAAGTAGGGGTGAATCATTAGGTTGGTATCAATCACATCATTTATATTATAAATGAAACTTTTATAGATAACTCATACATAATTACATATTAAAATTATTCGTAAATAAAATGATAAAGACTTCTCTGGGCGTAGCATGGGTAGTAAACTAGTATATATATATATATATATATATATATATATATATATATATATATATATATATATATATGTAGATTGATAAGCTATTTTGGCCAAATAAGCTAGCTTATTGTGTACTCCCTCCGGTCCTATTTAAACTTCCTTCTCTCTCTTTTGCGCACTCCAAAAGAAGGAATAATAAATAATACTTTATGATATATTTAGCAAATAAATTTAAAAGCTAATCTTAACCAACATCTTTATGTTGTCTCCCTAATTTTTATCTCGACAAAAACCGTAATATTTTGGGAATGGGAAGAACAAAGTCGAAACCCTGAAAAAGGGAGAAGGAAGTTTAAATAGGACCAGAGGAGTATACCAAACATAACCTTAAATCCGTCTCACAATGAGTTATCGTGAGACCGTGTCACACAAATACATTCGCCCCGTATTCACCTAAATACATTCGGCCCATATTCACCTAAATACATTCGGCCCATATTCATCTAAATACATTCGGCCCAATGATCCAGGGGCGGCGCACCCCGATTATATAAATAAGAGAATAACGCACCATCAAATCAAAAAAAAAAAAAAAAAAAAAAAAGAAGAGAGAGAGAGAAGAAGAAGAAGTTAGATAATCACTGTGAAATCGAAATGGATCATTGGGGCGAAGAGGATGGCTTTGATTCGGATGAACCCATGGATGAAGCTACGTAAGTAATGTTCTTGTGTTTGACGCTTTCAGTTTAAGAAGATCTGAGATTCAAAATTAGGGTTTCTTATTAATATGTGTGTTTTTTTTTTTTTTTTTTTTTTTTCAAAGCAAGAAGAGGATGTCGTTGTTACCTGGAGTTCCTGCGTTCGAGTATTTTCAGAAGTCGAGCAAACCGTATGTTATACTCTTTTCAAATTTCGCTATCAATTTTTGCTTTGTTAATTGGGGTTTTTTTTATTTTTTTATTGAGATTCTCTGATTTCGCCCATATGGTTCGTCGAATTATTAATATTTAGTTTGGGGGTGTCAGTGGATTTTTGTTGCTTTTGTTGGTTGTCCTGTCACTAAATCTCAATTGTTTCGTTTGCAGGTTTGTAGCAGCTTGTCCAGAGAATGCATATGAGTGCAATCCGTAATATGTCTTTTTTTTTTTTTTTTTTCTTTTAAAATTTCAAGTATTTTTCTGAGTATTTCGACATTACTGTTTCGGCCTTCTTAAATATTACGTGCTATTGTACCTATCTCAAAGTAGTGTTTTGTTTATGAGTTTGTAGGACGATTCTATTGTTTATTGTCGCGCTAAAGTCACAACTCACAAGGTTATCGCTTAATGCCTCCGATAACATTTATTTACCTTTGGGTTTCTTTCAGTTTCTTGTTTCTGTGTTTTCCCTTCAACTCCCTTTTTATACCTTTTTTTTGTTGGTGGTGGTGATGTCTGTTCTCTCTTCCCTTCTTGTCTGTTCTCTTTCTTGTTTCGTAAGTCGGTTTCGGTTTTTCTTTGTTTGCCCTCTTTACTTTTACTTTGACGGTTCAAGTGAAGTGACCCCATTTTGGATCTTAGGTTGCTGCTGTAGGTCCTTGGATCTCAGTCTTTAAAATTATCTCTACATTTTATTTGGCTTTGCATTCACTTGCATCTGTTTCATGCTAATTTGACGAATTGTCTGCAGGTACATTCCCAATGACCCGGTAAATGTGGAATTCAACCTCAAAATGTCTCGTGAAATGGCTGGCAAGGCTCTCCAATTTTACAAAGAAAAAGAGGTCTTGTTCTTTAGTGACTTGTATTCTGTCACATTGAATTCCCCGCGATTGTTCTTGTTCTGTTAAACACACAATTGATTGAGTACTTGGATTTTTTTTGTTTTCCATTTTGTTGGTGTATAGGGTGCTGACTATGAATTAGTTGAAATCGTGGGTCGTTGTTGTGATCTGCATCCGTATTACATCGTGTTTCATATCAACTTTGAAGCTAAGCTCAAGGACTGTTCTCAGAGTCGTCCACAACTCTTTTTTGCTGAAACTTATCGGTTGCATAAGAAACGGGATGACTATGCTGTGAAGTTCTGTGTGATACTTGATCCATTCAGCCCAGGTATCAAGTCTCATATTCATGTTCTATTCCAACAGTTTCTTTGTAGTGTACAACTGTGCTGTGCTTACCTTAGTTTTGATGATTGCTTTGTCAGATGTCATCAGCGGATGTCGCCTTTGCAAGTATCTGTTGCACCCAAGAGGTTACAAGTTCTTCTGTGGTCCGGAAGGTTTCCGCCTGCCTAACTCTGGATTATCTAATGTGAGACATGGACTTGGTCATGCTAGCGCTAGCAATGTTCCTCAAGGTCGTCAACCGGCTGTTGTGGATTAGATGGGTTTTATGGAAAGTTGTGGTAGAGGTAGTGTGGCCTGTGACGAATGATACTGTTAGGTCGTTTTTATGTAATCTAAATTGAAATCTGCTCCGTCCCTTGTGAGGCCATCGTTTGTTAACTTAAATCTATAATGTGTATTGGAACAATGGTAATTTGATATTATGTTTAAGCTGTTATGTATGGTATGTTCGTTTGTTTATTGGACGCGTTTTCAACTGTGGTGCATGATATGTTAGTCTGTTGGAACGAAAGGTAGTCTTCCTTCATTCGAAAGGTCTCTAAGACTAGCACGTCAGCTTTCAACATAGGTCGAGGATGGCTCACTTGAGACCCTACTGCCCTACTCGGCCTTGTTTCGGTTGTCCTCTTGAGAAAGTCATTGCGCCGCCTTGTTCTGTCTAGCCTTCTACTCCAAAGCAATTGTGAGCGCAGATGGGTTGCTCGGTTTTGTGCCTTGGGAGGCCCTCCGACACATAGCAAAACTGTTTAGAACACGATTCAAATGTGGCTGGGTTCGAACGTTATTGATTCGAGGTTGTGCAAAGGGTTTCACTAGTATACTCTAGCGTAGGCTGGATTCATGTTGAACAGTGGCACAATAAATATCAAATTTCGGAATAGTGAGTAAATTTTAACTACATGTGTGTCAAAACAAAGTAGATGATTAAATGACAAAAACAATTAATTAATATTAAAAAAAGACCTACATTGAACAATTACACCAAACGATATATACCCAAATTAAAGACTAACATGTTAACGGTTGTTAGAGCTAGACCCCAAACGATACCAAAAAAAAAAAAAAGTTTGGACACCAAACGACAAAAGAAACCTAAACATTGGACACCCAATTGATATTTAACTCCGGCCTATGTTGTAGATAACATCTTTCGTTGCCTGGGAATGTACGAGCATCACATTGTTCCCTAAAGATAGGGGCATACACGGCGTGGACAATGTTTAAAGGAATTCTACCATACCGATTTCCATGGTTACCCCAATTGTTCTGAAATATGATGTACATGATCTCTTCGTGGGTCAACTTTAATCGGGCCGTTCCAACACCGATCAACATAACGGAACGGAATGGCCCATCACCCGCTCAACCTTACCTTTCCTGTCGTGTATAGAAACTCTTTAGGTAGGGGCTCTTGGAAATGTATAGAAACTCTTCAGAAATCACACTAATATCACGAATGATGTTGCTTTCGAAACCAATGTGGATGAGATGTCTTGCCGAATACCCGTCTGTGAATCGCCCATCGAAATAATTAGACTTGGGCAACGTTAACTCCAGCAGCTTTTTCCGATGATTACATGCATCCGTAACTGAGAAATACCGACAATAACCTGGAGAATGTACAAATAACACGACATTAAGCTTTTATTAACTTTGTTAATAACAAATTAACAGCGGAAGAAGGGGGAAGCCGGGGTTCGTTACGTAGGTAACGTTGGTTGGTGCATACTTATATGACGTTTTCGGATTACGAGATGAGTCTATGACTTGCGATTTTAGACAAAAATACATATATCTTCAATTCACCTTGCGAAAAAATTAAAGAATTATTTTGTACAAAAGGTTCTTACCCGGACTCTCGTCTAGTTCGGTTGGTATCGAGGAACTCGGATCTTTGAGGAATTGTTTGTAGGTGCCGGTCTTGTAGTCGTAAGCGTAAATGTCTTCCCAACTTGTCTAGAGATCATCTATCGACGGCATGCTACCAATTCAACACAGCAGCTTTCATTATTACCAACAAATAATTATTTAACTAACTAATAATTCATACTCATGACTTTAAACCATAATCCCACCATCAAATTAAGACCAATATGGCAATAAATAATGATACATACACATGATTTTTAACCAATAATCTCTATTCAAACTTGCATACTAGCTAGAACTACTCGTCTTTTTTCATGAAAACATATATACACACACTAATCTCTCCAAAAACATGCTACGAATCTGACACATACAGCTTTAATTATTACCGTTAATTAATATAACTAATGCATAATTATGACCAACATAATTAATACACATATTTTTTTTTATTTCAAAACCATTTTTCAAACATTAAAATGGTTTTGAAATAAAATCCGAAAATACAATACAGTACTATTTTCTACATTTCCTAACATTAAAATCCAAAAATACAATACAGTACTATTTTACTTTGACCTTAAAAACAAACTCCACTTTCCATATGAACACACAAATTATTACCAACAATAATATAACTTATGCATAATTAAGACCAATAAATAATGATACACATGATTCTTAACCCTAACATAAACCCGGCCCGCCATCTTTTTCATTAGTAACACACCTCCACATACAGCATTTATTTTTACTAACCAAATCTCATACAATCCACTCTATCTATTACTCGATCTACTCATCTCTTTCATGAAAAAAAAAAGACATTAATCATACACCAATCTAATTAAGCACATGTTGATTGAAATAAACTCACATGTTGGACCGATTTATTACGTTAGGAGCACAGTTATATAGATCCACATTTTTTGACATTAATTAAAATCCGAAATAACAATAAAATCAATCTATTTCTTTAGTCTCAAAATCCTCCTCTTTTCGATTTAGAGACAACTTAACTACCAATGTACTTCGTAATAATCTCATCTCAAACCTGCATATATAGTTATATACTAGCTAGATCTACTCATCTTTTTCATGAAAACATACACACACTAAACTCTCGAAAGCATGCTACGAATTTAACACAGCTTTAATAATTATCACCAATAATATAACTAATGCATAATTATGACCAATAATAATTAATACACATACATGATTTTTCATAACCTCGGGTACGAACCTGGTGGTGGCTCAGTTTGTAACAAACCGGGTACGTACTCGATTTGCTATATGGACTATGGTAGTGGACTAGTGGTAAAAGATAATTTTGACCGTGAGAGTAACGTTAACGATAAGTTGTAAGAATGAATGAATGAAAGGCGGGGGGGACTCTTCACAAAAAAAAAGGTGGGGGGTGGGAGGGGGGAGTGGGGACTCTTCACAAGAGTGCTGCGTGGCACTGTGCAGTGTACTTTTTTTTTTTTTTAATTGGTAAGCGGGGCCCCTCAGTGTGGGCTTCCTACTGCCAGAAATAAGCCCACCCGAGGATCAGGCCCAACCCATGGGATAGAGGGGGGAGGAAAGGGGACCCCTCTTCCCATGAAGGTGAGAATCGAACCCTGATATCCTGGGTGGAAGGATGAAGCCTTCACCACTGGAGCACCAGGGGATCCTCACTGTGCAGTGTACTTTAATTAATTTGCATCATTACTTTTTATATATCTCTTGTTAATAAATGACCAATGGTAAGTCATAAGCAACTTATTACAAAGAGACGTGATAAATTGTGTTCGATTGGAAAATTCTTTACCACGAGATGTTTATTAATTTACGAGCAATTAAAATGATGGCTACCAAATGTTACGAGTTCACGTAAACTAGTAGTATTCTATGCAAATAGTGCATAAATAAAAATTGTTGTCCTCCATGCAAAGTTTATATGGTCCTGGAAGAGTGGGGAGTGTCCTTTGGCAAATAATTTTTTTTTTTTACGGAGGTAAAAATTACATAAATGAAATACTCCGATCCGTATGTAACAAGTTACAGACTTACAGCAACTAATCAACTATGACCAAAGAAATACCACAAAGGACTAATAAAAGAAAAGGGCAAGATACGACATTGACGGCAGCCAGTGGCCAAGTCCTGCGCGTCCGTAATACAGTCACGATCAACTTTTGAATATGTTGCAGCACTGGAAGTTATCAGTAGTTCTACAAAGCCTATGCCAATGGCAGTGTACTTTGTATGAATCCCTTTTTATTTTATATCTTGTTTTATTATATGAATTGAAGTTATTGCCTTGGTAAGTTGGTAGTGGTCCTCCTGATCAGACATGTAAAAATGATTTCTTTACCAGGTTTCATGTAACGTGCAATGCAATTAGAGTGTACGTAGGGTGTAGACGCTTACTATTGTCTATCCTCAAAACAAGATTTAACTACGCTAGCAAAATTTGGGAAATGCTTATTATGTACTACATCGGAGAAATAACGTGTGGTAAACTTGTTTATAAGTGATCGATTGATCGGGATATGGTGATATTCAATGTTATTAGAGAAATGCTTATGTACATCGGAGAAATAAAGCGTGATAAACTTATTAATGAGTGATCACCAAACGAATTAATACGAGGACTTAAGTGATCACCAAACGAATTAAAACGAGTACTTTTAAAAAAGGAGCCCAAACACAAATTTGTGAGACCAACGCCGAGAATGGCTAATAGAATCCACCTTCGTGCTTGCCATGCAAACGAAAGAAAGGGAATGCACCACGCACATTCGAATTCCCAATGCAACCGTTTTTGTTGATGAATACTCCCTTCGTTCGCCTATAAACTTTCTACTTTCTATGTAGAAGTGTTCATTTTTAAACTTCTGACTTATAATCTTTCCTTATTTGTACATATAAAGACCCAAACACCATTACGTGTTTATTAAAAGTGCAAGTGATGGGACATACCCCTATGTGTAATTTTACACCAAATGGACCCTAACACTCATTCTTTATTATATTTAAAAACTGTGTTCCGGCCCTACGCGTTTTATAGGCGAACGGAGGGAGTATGTTACTATACTACAAATTAAAGATCTATTACTCATTTTTTGCATGTTTAATTTTTTTTTTTTTTTTTGAAGGGTTAGGATGTTTAATTTTGGTAATGCTAATGAAAATCAAGATTTTACTAACATTATTATAGTGTTTGTGAATTTTATAAAGTCATACCTAATGTTTGCATAAATGCTACACCTACTTTTAAGATTTATCTTTAGGCAAAAAAAAAAAAAAAAAAAAAAAGGTTGGACGAGAGTCTTAACAATTGGTTGACCTCTATTAACCAATGACCAATGGTAAGTCGTAAGCAACTTATTACAATGTATTGCAAAGAGACATGATAAATTGTGTTTGATTGCGTTGAAAATTCTTTACCACGAGACACTTATTTATATTGATATTACGAAAAATCAATAGTGGATTACAAGAAGTTGGTGGGGAGTCGAGATACGATCTGAGCCCTCACACCCTTTGCTATAGAAAAACCAATCCTAATAAAAATGTAAGCTGCAGTATATGCACCGATATCCTGCGTCTTGGAAAACTGCTGGACTAGTTCACCACGAGATGTTTAATAAATTACGAGCAATTAAAATGATGGCTACCAAATGTTACGGGTTCACATAAAGTAGTAGTATTCCATGCATGGACTGCATGCAGCCATGCAAATAGTATATAAAAAAAATTGTTATCCTCCATGCAAAGTATATATGGTCCTGGAGGGGGGGTGTCCTTTGGAAAATAAATTGACGTAGTATCCTATTACAAATCGAATGATAATGAATAATACGTCCCAGGGGCCAAGGGTCATGGTGTAATACTCCTATATCGTACGGAACGTATATATGATGAGAGCCAAAATGGGCACATACATGATATATATGAGCATTACACACATTATTTCATCCAATTCAAATATCGTAAAAAGTACAGTTTTACTGGTAAAGAATTTCCAACGGTTCAAATACCACGCTCGCACGTGTTTTTAATTTCCAGCCGGCTATCAGGCTATGTATCGTATAATCCAATGCAACTTAAAATGATTTATTGAGCTCATCCAGTTCGGCTATATATGTATAATCCAACTTAAAAAGGTTTATGGAGCTCATATATATATCATCCAGTTGTAGTAATCATAGAAATACACAATAACTCTAGGCTAATTAACTCCCATAAAAATAGGCCGGTTAGAACTTCGGACTAGTGAAAGTTTGGCACGTACTCCCTTGTTTTCTTATTATTGCACCGGCCCCCATCAATCACTCAATATTCGTAATTGGAGATCAGATATATAAAGAAATAACGAATTGACAATTGATGAAGGGTTTTAATACTACTCTCTCCATTTCAATATATATGACGTTTGTAACTTTGTAAGTTACGAGATAAATTTTGACTTTCAATTTCATAAAAAAATATTTTATCAAAAATTATATCATTGGATTCGATCGTTGTAAAATATAATTTCACAATGTTATAATTTCATAATTTTTACCCTTATATTTTGAGAGATATCGAAGGTCAGAGAAGTTTCTCGAAATGTGAGAAAGATGAAATATTTCCTCCATTTCATTATATTCTTGCATTTTCTTTTCAAAATGTGTAAAAGTAATTCAAACCAATTAAAAAGTAATTGATCTAATGAATTGGAGGGAATAGTATTAGCTAGTAGCATTACGATGTACGAGATAAAAATTAAAGGGTTCCGATTTGCAATGACACATGGATAGGTTAAATTCCTTTGTGATTTTCCAGTAGCCACAACTTTTTAGTGGCTAGCTAGGTAGCTAGTTGATCAGGGTCAAACTCTCTCAAAATAAATCAACTGTTTGACGTCATAGTAATTACTAGTTTGCATGCCCGTGCCACGCTCGGGCTTATCTATTTATAATGTTTATACTCGTTTTGTAAAAAAGACAGCATGTTTTATCGTTGTTCTAATTTTACAATGAAGGGTAGTAGGGTACTATAATCAACTTTTGTCCTCCGTCATATTTTATTATTATATATTTTTACTCACTCATCGTATTATCATATTTCCACTTTTATGTCACCCATTTTACAGTTTCAATCCCATTATCTCGTCACATGTTACATTATGTCATTCTACTATTATTCTGTCACTCGTTATATCACATCATATTCAAATTTATTACCACAAATTAGCCAACCACCATAATATTATCTCTTATATCTCATGTTATAAACTAAATTACCATATTTATTATTTCCATAAGTTAGCTAATATGATAATTTATTACCATATGTTAATCAATAATTGTATTTTAATACTATTTTTATGCTCTATCCAATTAATGTATGATCTATCCAATTAATTTATTACCATAATTTAGTCAACCACCATAATACTATATCTCATGTTACAAACTAAATTACCATATTTATTATTTCCATAAATTAGCTAATATGATAATTTATTACCATATGTTAATCAATAATTGTATTTTAATACTATTTTTATGCTCTATCCAATTAATGTATGCCAAGTGTCAACCTAGGAAAGACTTGGTTTCAGGTTTTAATATATAGTATTAGATTACTCCCCAATTTCTTTTAATTTTTCACGTTAGACGGTAACCTAAATTGGGGATTACTCCCTCCGTCCCAGTTCAAACGCCCTATATTTTATTTTGGGACGTCCCACTTTAAACACCCCATCTATTTTGGGATATATTTCTCTCTCTTACTTTATTAAATTATTACGTCTTCTCTCACATTATCTCCACTACTTTGATTAATCCTCACATTCTCTCTCCTCCTTTTACCCCACTCAACTTATTATATCAATTTTTCTTATTCCACTACAAAAATGACTTAGAAGTTGGAACGTTTGATCTGGGACGGAGAGAGTATAACTTATAAGAATCTTCCATATATGCATGTAGGACGTAGTGACAGTAGAGCAGTATTATTTAACGGAGTAAGCCACATCTTTTTGGTATAAGTTCTGCGATGATTGGACCATTGGTGAAAATAAAGGTCGAAGTTACTGTTACTGTGGGGACACCTAATTATTTATCCTTCACTTTGTAATTGGATGTTACACTGATACATCCTCCTAGAAGCCCCACCCCCAACTTGCATGGACCATATATACAAGCCTACAACATTTTAAGCATTCCCGATTTCCCTCATCTCATATGGTGATACAAAGTCCGGGTTCTCCTCACAAACTCAGACCCAATATTGACGGAAAATATTCAATTAAAAAAAAAAAAAACGGATGGAATGTACAATTTGCATATTTTCGTCGGTTATTAGTTTTGGTTTTGTATTAATAATATGATGTCCGTTGTATAAATTGTTAATGGTTTAACTTTAAAATATGTCAAAATTATAGTACTACTCCATCCATTTCTTTTGTTTTTTTACGTATTCCTCTTTTGGCAATTTCTTTTTATTCTTTACGTTTCTTTTTCGAGCCAATATGTGTGACATGACCTTCCGCAACTATACATACATAAACCTTTAAAACTCTTGCAATGATTGGATTAGATGACGAATAATATGTGCAATGGGAATATCAAAGAAATTAAGTTTAATAGGTTAAAACGATGATCGAATTTCTAATAATGCGGGATTAGTGTTTAGGATCGAACGATACATACATAACATGGGTCAATAGATATGCCTTGTAAGTTGTAGGCCTTGTAGCAAAAGGCCATTACATATAGGGCCATAAAATCGTTGTTACGTACTTCAATTCGCGGGGACCTTGGCTTGGGACATGCATTATATCCTTCGATTTGTATTAGGTACGTCAGACATCTCCATAGACCCGACTATATATCATACTCAATTTGCATGGATTTTAATTTATACTACTATTTGCATGGCTGCATGGTCTCAAAAAATCTGGAAGATTTTCCAGAGGGATAATGCTAGAGATCTACAGTGTAGACACCCAAAAGTGTCTACATTCAGCAGGAATTTTACTACACTATCAAAATTTTATTACTCATATAATTAATTTTACTACCTGAATTTTTCATTATAATTAATTTTACTACTCCGATCTCAATTTTACTACTACTAACTCAATTTTACATTGTAGACAAATTAGTTGTGTCTAAACTGTAGACTTCTAACAATTTGTTTTCCAGAGTAGATACAATTAACGTTGCATCTTATTGATTTTTTTTTTTGGAGCGAGAGTCAAAATACGTAATTACTGTTGGGGTGTCAATGCAGGCTGATAGCCGGGCCCAAATCGGACAATATCATACTAATTGTGGAGCCGGTGGTTTGGCAGTCCACAACAATTACATGCGACTTTTTGACGAAATAAAAGACCATTAATCATTGTTCGTTATATGAAAGTCTACCAATTGTTAGGACTTGCCTCCAACCATATTTGTCCGGGAGGTTTAAAAGTACTTAGTAGCATTTTTACAATTAATTAAAAGGTACCTCTTAACACTTTCCTCGACCAAGTGAAACATTAAGAAAATTTGCTCAAAATAATACAAAGTCTCAATCTATATATCTTGTCACAATAAGTCAAAATCATGAGTTTGATGGGTCACATACTCGATCACATTTTGCACCCTTCTAATAGGCGTTAGAAAATACGATATCCCCCTATATAGACTTCCTCTATGGCTCTATTAATTAATATGAGAATATATATATATATTGCATAATTACAAATTGAGTGGTGCTATAGCTATACATGCATGCATGCATGTTGCATGTATATATGTATGTTACATCTAAATGAATTTGACTTGGACTGACCTAAAGTTATGAATACACGCTTCTAACATGTGATTCTGTTGATCAGTAGGATCTTTGCATCCTTTTTTTTTTTTTTTTGTACAAAGACGAAAAGAAAACAACTGTTTGTTCTTTACTGTTTTTACGTCATTCTAGCTAAGGCTTGGACGTCCTCGATCACTATTATGCATATATATATGGAGTTTGTTGAATTATACCTTAGATCCGGAATAAAACCGAGAACCGTATTCATGTCAGATTATCAAGATGAGACAGTAGCGGAAGCGTACCTTGATCCATCGTGAAAGGTTGTGGTGGTGGGTATGGATCTTCTAACTCTTTAACCTTCTCCAAAGGCACCAACTGATGATGGGATGTCAGAGAGTGAGAGAAAGATATGAGTTAGGGACCATGACCCTGAACCCTAGATATATATAGGGTGTCTTATTCCTTAATCGGCCCATCATTGAATAAGGAATAACTGACTGGTCTCTACACATATTTAGTCCATATTCTTATTAGATGTCATAAGCCCAAATACTTATGGTAAACTTGATCACTTCTGTAGGCTAACCTTAAGACGGCCAAATACACACTCATATATGGAAAACATGTAGGCCCACACGATTGTAATTCTAACAATCTCCCACTTGGGCCACATGTGTTTCTGTATAATATGTGCATAACCTTATGAGCTCAAAACTGTTGCCATCATTAAAGACATCTTCGAACAATCTGGTCCATTGATTATGCCAACATAGGACCAAAGCGACTTTCGTCATCCAATGACTAAATCCTCAATGATCACATACATCAAACAGAATCAAACGACATAGATCAAATATGGATGTGTAGCATGGAAAATTACATGAAATGTGATCTTTACATGTCTATTTCCAACTAGTCCAACTATATTCTTTAGTGAGATCTTATTAAAAGATAAGAGAGTAAAACCATAAACTTTATTCTAAAACTTTAAACAAAAACCATAGTACAAAACTTAAATGTGTTTATCAATAGAACATGAGTACAAAAAACTCCCACTAGTCCTCCAAAACCTTAAACAAAATAACACCCATATGAGCAGTATGCTCATGAAAGACCTTGGGTGACAAAGCCTTAGTAAACGGATCCGCAATCATGGAGTTTGTACCAATATGCTCTATAAACACCTCTTCCCTCTGGATTCTTTCCTTTACAGCACGGAACTTGAGCCTAATGTGTTTGGACTTTGTTGCGCTCGTGTTGCTATTGGAATACAACACAGCCGCTCTATTGTCACAAAACAATTTAAGTGGTCTTTCAACTGTGTCCACAATTCGCAGCCCTGCAACCAAGTTCCGTAACCATATCGCATGGTTGGATGCCTCAAAACACGCAATGAATTCTGCTTCCATGGTAGAAGTGGCAATAAGTTCCTGTTTTGCGCTCTTCCACGAAATAGCTCCTCCAGCCAGCAGAAAAACATAGCCTGAAGTGGATCGACTACTATCAGGACATCCATTGAAGTCGGAGTCAGAATACCCAATGATCTCAAGATGATCCGACCTTCTGAATGTGAGCATGTAGTGTTTCGTTCTCTGTAGATACCTCATGACTCTTTTGGCTGCGGTCCAGTGATCCACACCCGGATTGCTTAAGTATCTGCTTAACATCCCAACAATGTACGCTATATCAGGACGCGTACAAACGTGAGCATACATGAGACTTCCCACAGCTGAAGCATAAGGAATTGTCTCCATTTCCTTCTTCTCGAAACTATTCTTGGGGCATTGACTTAGACTGAATTTGTCTCCTTTTGCCACAGGGGTATCCAGTGGTTTACATTCTTGCATGTTAAATCTCTTTAAAACCTTATCGATATAGTTCCTTTGTGATAATCCAAGTACACCTCGAGAACGATCTCGATGTATCTCAATTCCTAACACAAAGGCTGCTTCACCAAGGTCTTTCATCTTAAAATGTTTTGATAGAAGTCTCTTGGTTTCATGCAGAAAACCTATATCATTGCTGGCAAGCAAGATGTCATCCACATATAAAACTAAAAATATATGCTTACTCCCACTGAACTTATGGTAAATGCAATCTTCCACAGAGTTCATCTCAAAACCAAATGAGAGTACAGTCTCGTGGAATTTGAAATACCATTGACGAGAAGCTTGCTTGAGTCCATAGATGGATTTCTTCAATTTGCAAACCATCTTTTTTGCATCTCCCGATACAAAGTTTTCAGGTTGCACCATATAAATTGTCTCGTCAATGTCACCATTGAGAAACGCAGTCTTTACATCCATCTGATGTAACTCAAGGTCAAAATGTGCCACTAACGCCATTATTATTCTAAAAGAGTCTTTCGAAGAAACTGGAGAGAAAGTCTCTTTATAATCAATGCCTTCCTTTTGAGTAAAGCCCTTTGCAACAAGACGAGCCTTATATCTCTCTACATTGCCATTCGAATCCCTCTTGGTTTTAAATATCCATTTGCAACCAATAGGTTTCGCACCTTCAGGCAACAGAACGAGATCCCAAACATCATTGTCTTTCATGGACTTAATCTCATCATTCATGGCATCAATCCACTTTTGAGAATTTGAACTTTGCATAGCTTGATGAAAGTTGATAGGGTCATCTTCCAATGAAACTACACTTTCCTCATGTTCTTGGAGATATATAAAATCATCTGAACAAGTACTTTTTCTCACTCTAGTGGATTTCTCCCTTAACGGCATTTGTTCTTGAGGTGTTTGAGTTTGCTCTACCCGAATGATCTGTTGATCCTCAGTAGGGAGGTTTTCAACAATGTCTTCCTCATTGTCACTATTAACAACTGGAGGAAGAGAAATAGATTCCTCTTCAAAGACAAAATCTCTAACCTTATCCTTCCCTCCAAACTCAATATCCTCAAAGAACTGGGCATTTCCCGTCTCAAAAATATTTCTGGTAGTGGGATCATAAAATTTATACCCCCGAGACTTTTCAGAGTACCCAACAAAATAGCTACTAACTGTTCTTGAGTCCAATTTCTTTTCATGTGGCCTATATGGCCTTGCCTCAGCTGGACATCCCCAAATGTGTAAATCCCTTATACTGGGTTGTTTTCCAGTCCATAACTCATAAGGGGTCTTAATAGTAGCCTTTGTTGGAACTCTGTTAAGGATATACGCTGCAGTCTTTAGTGCCTCTCCCCAGAGTGATTCTGGTAAGATCGTGTGACTAATCATACTTCTCACCATGTCCTTTAAGGTCCTGTTTCGTCTCTCCGCTACACCATTCATGCGAGGAGAACCTGGCATGGTGTATTGAGGAACGATTCCACACTCCTCTAGGAATTTGGCAAATGGGCCTGGACATTGTTCACCGGATCCATCATATCGACCATAGTATTCACCACCACGATCTGATCTAACAGATTTAACCTTTTTGCCAAGTTGGTTCTCCACCTCGGCCTTAAAAATTTTGAACATGTCCAGAGATTGAGACTTCTCATGAATGAGAAAAAGATAGCCATATCGAGAAAAATCGTCTATGAACGTGATAAAATATTGCTGGCCATTTCTACATGGAGTAGGAAATGGTCCACAAATGTCCGTATGTATCAGTTCTAAGACATCCGTAGCTCTATTGGCATCTAATCTCCTTTTGTTTGTATGTTTCCCCTTAATACACTCAACACAAAGTCGAAAATCTGAAAAATCAAGGGGATCAAGAATTCCATTTGACACAAGTCTTTCAATTCTTTGTTTAGATATATGGCCTAAACGTTTGTGCCAAATTGTAGCAGAATTCTCATTGGTTAATTTTCGCTTTATACCTCTTGTAGTTGTATGCAAGGTTTCGTTATAAGAAGCAATTGTTTCAAGCAAATAGAGCTTATCATAATGGGACAAAATACTAGTACCAACAATTTTTGAATTATGAAAAAGACTAAACTTATTGTCTCCAAATGAACAAGAATAACCAAATTTGTCCAAAGTAGAAACAGAAACTAAATTCCGTCTAAAAGACGGTACAACAAAAGTCTCTTTCAAATCAAAAAAAGAACCAGTCTTTAGTAATAATCTAAATGTCCCTATTGCTTCAACTTCAACCGACTTGCCATCACCCACAAAGATGCATCTTTCATCATCACTTGGTTTTCGGCAGCTCAGGCAACCCTGCATAGAAACACTTATATGAGTAGTAGCACCAGAATCTACCCACCAAGTATCACTAGGCACTGAAGCTAAATTAACCTCAGAACAAACCATAGCAAGAAGTGTACCTTTCTTTGCACGCCAAGCATGATACTTGGTGCAATCCTTCTTGAAGTGTCCAGAGTTCTTGCAGAAGTAACAATCAGGTGCTACATCTGTATGGGATTGATGTTTCTTCTGTACTGGAACTGCAGCATCCTTATTGATTTTCCTTTTCCTTGACTTATCCTTAGAGGTACTTGCCAAGTGAGCACTTTCTGTCCTTTCTTGCTTCATTCTCTCTTCCTCTTGCACACAATGAGAAATGAGCTCATTAAGAGTCCATTTCTCCTTCTGGCAGTTATAACTTATCTTGAACTGGTTAAACTGCAAGGGAAGAGATAACATAACCAAATGCACGAGCAAATCATCAGATAGCTCTAACTTTAGTACCTTAAGTTTTGAAGCAAGATGAGACATCTCCATGATGTACTCCCTTATATTGCCTTTGCCTTTATACTTTAAGGAAATCAAGTTCGACAGAGTCGTACCGATTTCCGCTTTATCATTTTTGACAAACAGTTTCTCAATTTCCATGAGAAATTCCTTGGCAGTAACCTTTTCGTCAGAGTCACCCCTGAATGTTTCCGGAATTCCTCTCTTCATGATCATCAGACACAAGCGATCAGAGCGATCCCACTTCTCAAAGTACCGCTTTTCCTCTGCGGTGCTTTTATCCGTAAGAGGAGTGGGTTTATCATCTCTCAAAGCAAGGTCCAAATCCATGCAACCGAGGACAATATTCACATTTTCTTTCCATTCCTTAAAATTTGTCCCGTTAAGTACGGGAATAGAGCTGAGATTAGCAGATATCACAGAAGCTGTATTGTTCACTGAAAATAACAAAACAAAAATGCTCACATAAGTTCCTTTATTCTAAGAGTTAAATCAGACAATGGTAGGGCCCATCACAAAGTACCATGCACAACATTAATAATCTAGTCTTTGGACAGAAAAATCAACATGTAATTTGGCACCTCCTTTAGTCATAGTAAAATAAATATTGACAATAAAATCCTGTCAAATAACAACACAATCTTTGGATTGATTTATTATTCACATGGAAACCGAATAATCGTCACATATTTATTACTATACATGTATATATAATTCGGCCAAATATTAGCCTTCCTTTGGGCCGGGTAATATCCGCATGAATTATATACACACCATCTAATATCCAAATAAAAATAATCTCCACAAGAGAGGTCACTTTGGCGACATGTTGCTTCGATTAGATTTACTGTAGGAAATAAGACATCTTTAAATGATATGTACCAAAAATCCGATTGTATAACTTCATAATCCTTATGACCATGCATGTACCGAATGTCTAGAAGACGAATTTTGGCTTGGACTTAACGCCAAAATAATACATGGTCCAAAACTTTATATTAACTTACTGTAGTATGTTACAAAAGTAGGAGGCAGTAAGAGTGTCTTTACTTTACGTGATAAAAAAAAAAACATAAACTCAACCAAAAAATCGAATGTACTCGTGATTGATACCACGCATTAATCAAACCAAAATTGATCAAGCCAAATCTGAAGGACCAAACTTTACTTATACTTATTCACATATCAATTCAATAATTCATGCCATCATGCCGTATCAATATCAACGAAAAAACAAAGCATCATGAATCTTGAACAAACATAATGGAGACAAAACCCACCTCCAAAAGAGTAATGACTTGATTAGGTCGTACAGGTTGATAAAAAAAAAAAAAAAAAAACAATCCTTAAACAAAGCAAACCTTGATCAAACGGAACGACCAATGCATACATAAACTAAATCCACATATCCGATCAATACACAACAGGCGAATAAACATGCGTGCGAACCGAATCAGTAAACTTAAAATTGTGAATTGTCTCGCAAAGACGAAACCCATCTCCAAAGAAGTAACCTTATCAAGAACAAAAAACAATCCTTAAGACCAGAAATAATCTCCACCGCCGAATTGATACCACGGACATTAATGCTTAATTCGATCAAAGCAGAACAACTGAATATCAAACTTAATCACGTACACAAATAAACGTGCTTGCCGAATTGCAATAAAAAACAAAATCGAATAGCAATTCCCATCACACATAATCGAAACATGTAAACATGCACTACCGAATCGAATTGCAATAAAACTTTAGCCGAAAAGCAACTCGATAAAACATGTAATTATGTCTGAAAATTAAAACCTTATTACCAATAATTTGACATGAATTGGCTCTGATACCAATTGTTGAATTATACCTTAGATCCGGAATAAAACCGAGAACCGTATTCATGTCAGATTATCAAGATGAGACAGTAGCGGAAGCGTACCTTGATCCATCGTGAAAGGTTGTGGTGGTGGGTATGGATCTTCTAACTCTTTAACCTTCTCCAAAGGCACCAACTGATGATGGGATGTCAGAGAGTGAGAGAAAGATATGAGTTAGGGACCATGACCCTGAACCCTAGATATATATAGGGTGTCTTATTCCTTAATCGGCCCATCATTGAATAAGGAATAACTGACTGGTCTCTACACATATTTAGTCCATATTCTTATTAGATGTCATAAGCCCAAATACTTATGGTAAACTTGATCACTTCTGTAGGCTAACCTTAAGACGGCCAAATACACACTCATATATGGAAAACATGTAGGCCCACACGATTGTAATTCTAACAGAGTTGCCTTTTGAAAATTGATTGCAAAACAAGAGCTTTTCTATTTAATTTGTTTTGTTGCATGTTTATAGATAGATAGGTGCAGTGATAGATTGAGTTGTTTATGATCATCATGATGAGTGTAGCTTAAACGGCTATAAGTTTTCTGACACTGAAATGTGTCATGCAATGTGTTAATTTGCGTGTGGTGCCTCAGAATGTGCGTGGCTTTCATATTTCATATCCGTGATATGATGGTGCATTATTATGTATGTATTGTTGTGTATGTGTGCCTAGTGACGTCCTAAATTACATTCTATCTGTCTTAATTAGCACGCTTCTCTCTGCTATATACTAGTATATATGTAGGTCTGTGAAGAAGTAAGATTATGTGAAATTGTACGTGTACAAGCTAAGCTTAAGCAAAATAGAATTGAAATGTGATTAGGATGACTTCCGTAGCTTGATTATCGATGGGTTTCGTTTCCTCCCAATACATTATGATTTCCACAGCAAATCTTTTCGCTTTACAATTGCAAATCTTTTCGCTTTACAATTTCAATTTAACGATTTCTAGCTATGGTACCATTTCGATGTGTTTTGATTTTTTCGAACAAGAGAGGTTTGAAGTAAATTTTAAACTTTTTTGGTATTTATATACCCGGTCTTTTTTATTAACACGGGAATCTGCAACTACTAATTGGGTTTCTTTTAGTAACTCGGGAATCCGCTACCGTTATCCGGACAAATCCCGCGGGTGTACGCAACACCCTATAAGGCTGCAACTCGTATTTTGCCACCGTCGATATTTTACTATTAGTCTCATAGTATGGGCCGGGTTATGGGTTGGACAAAATTCATTAATGGAAAGACGGATCCCTTTCGGATTCAGTTGACCCCGCTTGGGCGATTGTTTTTTCGCCAGTCAACACCATTTTCATTTAGCGTTCTGATAACCCAATTTATGCCAAGAGCTTGGCTAGTCATGTTTACAAAGCCACTAGCTAGATTCAGAGCTTGATTATACGATATGGGTTGTCGATATGTCGATGCTAAATAATAGGTCAAGTTAAATTAAAACAAAATGGTGTTTAAACGAGAGATACGAAGCTATAAAGTAAAGTATCAACAATTTTGATAATTTTGAGCTTGTCTCCAGGCAAAAATAAGCTCTAAATGCACAGTCGAAGTAAGACGAACTAAGAGATTGCACATTTGCACCCTTGACCATCTTTTTTGCCGCAGCTCGAAAGCACATAACCAAAACTCTATACTTGTACTATCTGCAGTTACAACAGGGAAAGGAAAGCAAACCAGAATGCGGAAAACCTAAAAGAAACAGGTACTTTTTTTTTTCATTTGTACATAATCTGCTCGACGAGTAGAGAGCACTATACCCCAGCACGGGACTGAAGTAAATTAGCAAGGTCCGACCCCAGCGTCTTACTCGGAGGCTTCTTGCAACCTTTTCATACATACTCAGATGCTTCTTGCCACCTTTTCATACAAGTCTCGCGGCCAGTTTCTGTGCATATTGCTTGCCAAGAAATTTGCAATCTGCAATAGTAGAGTTCCAATGAGACAACGCTATATTCATCACTACGAGTATATGTTTTGCAAAAACAATCGAACATCACAAGGAATTGGAAATAAGTGTGTATCGTAACAAGGCGAATATCACCTGTCAAAAAAAAAAAAAAAAAAAAAAAGAGGATTTCTTGTCCTCTCTTGTTTCCCTCATTTTATCAGACAAAGACAAACTGAGTGTTACAGTTTCTCTTATGTTGCTGAGGATATGAAAATCAAGGTATGGAAACTGATTAATTAAGGGAAGACAGTTATCTGCTCATGACAGAATGTAAGTCAGATCCTACTTCGGAAAGTGTCAAGATAACTAGTGCATACTCGTATGTATCTCTATGGGCATTACATACTTAGTTAACCATTATCCAGGTTGCTCCTATTATTCTAAAATCATTTCGAAAGCCAATCCACCAATCAGAATTACCAGGCTTCCAACCAAGTAACCAACTAATAAATTACTGTCATACCGTTCAAAAAAATAAATAAAAAAGTAAATACCCGTAGTGACTCAAAGCCAATGCCATAGAAGAAATGTACTCGGGAAAGAGAGGGAAAAAACACCGTTTACCTTTGTTCTCAAAACACGAAGAGACCCATCCGTATCTGCCACATTGTCCAGAGAACTTAAGGCAACCCTTAAAAGGTCAGGGACACAAGCTTGGACATGAGGGGATAAATTTTGAAATGAATCCATGGCCAGACCCGATGCACGTGGATCAAGTGGAAGGAAAGGAAGCTTAGCTATCTCCTTCAAAGAATCTATATAGTGGCCCTGTCTTGCATGCCCGTGAATTGACAGTATGGCCTCAAGCTGCCTCAAGACAGTTTCCTGTTTTAGAACCTGTTCCCGATCCTTTACACTGAATAAAAACCTCAAATTAGCTCTCATTACAAAGTCTGGATAGAAGACAGTAGAATTCTAAGTAACGAGAGGTAACTCAAGAAACAATAAGCCAAGTAGCCAACAGTGGGCCACAGTGGACTCCAGTAACTCGCTCACGTCCAAATTACAGACATTAAAATGGCATACCTGATGTCAGGGTGATACTTGCACATCTCTAATATCTCATTCCCAGAATGAATGAGAGCAGCTGTCTGGCTATCACCATCGAGTTTACCACGTGACAGCGAACAAATAGCCTCAGAGAGGCACTTGTTTATCATGTCTAAGGCCATTCCAAAAGCACCAACTCTCTTCTGAATTTCTATGGACTGCAATTGGATAACAGAAAAGGCACTTGTGAGATAATCATAATTCACATGACTAAACCAATTAGCAAGCAAGAATAAAACCATGTCCAGCAATGAAAACAAGGAACAATAAAAGTTGTTGACAAGCTAAAAGAGTAGTTTTGAAAATACAGAAATGAAGCTTTGATACTTACTTTGTCATACAATCCAGTTTCTTGACACTGACGGGCAGCTTCAAGCAAAAACTGCTGCCTTGAGGCGGCACCAGTCAAAAATCGACTTAGTTCAGCTTCTTCTCCTGCCCCTCTAGGTCCAAGTAAGAGATAAGTTCCACTGTCATGTAATAGCAGCTCAGTAAGAAGCTGATTCAACATCATGGTCCTCTGCCTTTGCTGATCTAAACTGGCTCTTCCCACCCATGACAGCTGGCCACCTCCAACTGCAGAAGCTGCCTGGGCATAATATTCTAGAGCCATTGGAAGATTTCCAACCCTCAAGTATGCTGAGCCATACTGCTTAATCATGCTAGCTACTTCAGCAAATGCATCCATCATTCCCAGCTTCTGCCCTGCACCAGCACCCTCTGAGAGAAACCCATGATCCGCAAATGTAATTGCTATATGGACTGCGTCAATGTTAAACCCTTCATCACCCATTTCCTTTGACAGGTACAGAACAGCAGGTAGCAATTGGATACTCAATAGCAATACATAAGGGTACATAAGTGGTTCCTTCCCACTCTTAGTGTAATATGAAGGATCAAACTTATTAAGGTACATCTGTAGATCCTCCAAAGTGTAAGGTACCAACCCATCATTCAGAACAGACGATGAGGACCCACGTGCACTATCGCGAATGGCACACAACTGAAACCATAAAAAGTCCTCTATGGTATTGAAAATATTTGGAAATTCCCTAAGCAACCGATCAATCTGCCTCCGAGAGCCAGAAACCATAGCATGGAGTAGTAACTTCTTTTTGTCGTACATTGTTCTAGCCCCGCGATCACCCATTCTGAACATTTTCTCACATTCTTCTGAAGCAACAGCAGCTGTATTAGCAGAAACCATACCTCCAGTGGCAATCCATTCTGAAAGCTGTCAAGAAGAAGAGGTGAGACACACATCTCAAAACAATCCAAGCTGCAACATATGAACTAGAAATACCTGGGGAGCAAATTGAAGTGACACACGAGATGACTGCGCTACACTTCTTGCTTCATCATAATACCCACTTCTCAAACAAAAGTAAATCTGGAAAGGCAAAGGATTGGCAAATTTTATGAGTGTAATCAATATAAATTATGAGAAAAACCAAGTGGATAAATAAAGTTCATATTGAGCCTAAGACACACTAAGTGAGTTAATAGCTTTTGGTGATGGACACCAAAGAGTAACAATATGCCACATCTGTGACATGGTAATTAGTAATAATTAGTCACTCAACATTCCACTTATCCTGTTTGACTTTTAACAATACAAGGTGATAACAGATAGTTCAGAAAGCTTTGTAAGAAAAAAATCAAAGTAAAACAGAATTGAAAACACTGCTAATATTAAGAGATGTCCCCGACCTGTTGCCAAGTTGTATCTAAAGGAGGTTGCCTCCTGGCGTCAACCGCATCAAAATCTAGAACCCCATGATCCCGTAAACGGATCTGCAATGAAGGAGGAGATGAAGTTATAACTTCTGAAATACACCAGTCTCAGGGGACAATCAACTGACATAAGCTATTGCAACCTACCCGAAGAAAGGCACGTATTCTTTGCAGATTACCAACGGAACCACCAAGTGCAGCCTGTTCAGATCCCAGATATGTCAATTTAACATCACTGTTAGGTGTAGCATATAGGTAAAGTAAAAATAAGCCATCTTTAAATCGTAAGTATTCAAGTGAGTATATAGAGGGACACCAAAGGGATGACAACTAGTAAAAAAAGAAAGGCATAAGCCCATCTAATCATTTACCAAAGGACAAAGGTAAAAACTCCAACAAAATCATGCCCTTAGACTCTCATGCATAATCCTATACACATAAGAAAGTACCTGAAGTACCAAACCAACTTTATTTCAATATAGGCGATCATGTCACACAAGAATTAGTAGAACTACTGCAAGATTCTTTTTTTTTTTTTTTTTTGAGGTTATCATTATATTCAAAAGGACATAAAGGGGATGATTCTCTAGAAGGGCACCCCGAAGCAAATTGGCGTCCCAACAAGGCAAGGTCCGGGAAAAGGTCTCACCACAAGGGGGTGACCCTCTAAATAAAAAAATAAATGAAGGACATGCCGCCCATATACCAAGAAAGTAAGAATTAGTGCAGAATTAAAAGTTCTTAGTTCAAGGGAGTCAACCCCTTTCTGAAAGATTAGCAGCAAATAAGACATTAACCACAGAAGGTAATAGTGTATGTCAAGAAGTTACCTGCAAAGGATGATTTTGTATACTTTCAAGAACATGTTTTACATGACCCCACTCCAGATGCCGCCTAGCACCACTCACCAACGACATTTTCTTTGAAACATTCTGGTGAACATTTAGATCTTCGCCAGCCAATGTCTGTGCATGATCAATTCACCAAAAACAATGAAAAATATAAAATATTTTGGGAACAGTTTTTCAATCAGAAAGTTATTAAATCGAATAATCTCCACACAAACCTGCACAAGATGCCATATCTTCTGCATGCCAACTGATTTCAATCCAGGTGCTTCCGGACCAAGACTATCTAAAGCAACCTTAAACGTTGTAGCAGGCTTCAAACAGAAAATTGAAAAACAAACATAGTAAGTCAATAGGTCTCCAGTAACAAAAGTATTCAAATCTTTTACAATGGAAACTGATAATACAAGGAAGAAAGGGGGGGAGGGGGTCATCCAGAGATATTGAAAATTAACGCAAATTAAGCACTCTAGGACGATAATCCATAACAGAAGACAGAAAAGAATAGTGATAACTAGGAAAAATAATACAAAATCCTGAATACTGATAAGCTCATGACACGCCAAGTCATCATACACCTACAAATAGTAGGTCTAGGTGTACCATCACCACATTGCCAAGTTAGGTTATCTCACTTCCTTTTATGATGACAGAAATACCAAAACAATGCCTTTTAACTTTTTTCCTTTAGCAGTTAATACCATCCAGTCTTCCACCTTTTGTATTTAAGGTATGAAAGTATAGCCCACACAAAGATGCATGAATTATAACAATTACATCAGAGACAGAGACAAAGGCATTACTTTGAATGATAGAGAATGCTCTCTTGATTGGTTTAAACTCCTCACAGCTTCAGCATACACGGAAGCCTTTTTTTCTTGGATGGACTTATTGACATGAGGCACAATCTCCATGTCAGAGGGGCCACGACGTACACGAGGAGTAGAAGACAGTGCAATTTGACCTGAATGGCCAATTGTGCTAGTTGCTTCACCAGCATTTGTCCTTGGTAAATTTGAGATTCGGCTAAGGCTTTGTAGGGATTCTCTTTTCTCCTTTTGCCAATCATCCTGCAAAAGAACAAACATAAATGAACATCAATGCCAATGCTGGGTACAGCATATAGTATTACTGACTGACAGCACTGTAAGTAACTGTTTTGCAAACCCACACCTAGGTAACCTGAGATTACACAAAATTACACCTAGGATTGATGGCCTAAAATTAGAACTATTTTATTATAATAATAAGAAAAATAACTGAACAACCTCTCACATAATCATCACAAGATGGCCTTAAACAGCACACTGTGTTCTTAGCTGCACCGCAGCCGCTTTCAGCTGTAACCCGATTGATGACTTAAGCTAAACCAAAGGCTTTAGACATCTCATTGAAGCTCTCTCATTCCTCCACAAGAATACATCAACTATACCATGAATTATGAACATTACACAAATATCAAAGATGTATGCGAAATCAAACACACAAAGATAGTTAAGTTTACCAGAACTGAAAGCACTGAGAAAGTGACTACGCGTCTACGCCTCTAAGGCTATACGCCTATACCTACAAAAACCAGTCCAATTGATGCAAGCTATGACAAATAAAACATGCAAAGGAGTGTCGACACTCTACGACCCAGAAAGATTTCTATCATTCAGTGTACATCAATTCAAAAAGACCTAGCACAATAAGAGCAAGAATTCAGTTGAAGAACAAGGAGCAAGACACAAAAGCAGAGAACTGATCAGGGAGTCATGATCTTGGCAATGAGAAGCAGTTCCAACTTCCAATATCAATACGATTGGTGAAAAATTATGCAAACAATAGAAGCCTGCTTGGCTCACTAACCTCTAAAACGTTCATCATATAGTCATTGAAATTTCTCAAATTATCCTTCTGAGATTCTTGGATAGCTGAGAGCATAGCCATTTCGTGTACCTGAAAGGTAAATGATGAACAGCAAATGATAAATGATGCAAAAAGCAACAGGAACCAACAAGCAATCAATCTTATGAGTAAGGCTGTAAGGACACAACCACTCAAGATAACACAGAAAGCAAATGTGTAACAAGGAAAGCAGAAATAATGAAGCATATTAGCGAAACATAAATCTCTTGTAACTGCCAAGAGGTAAATATACTGGTCATACAGAATATCAATAATCATAAATCAAAATCAAACTAACTCCTGAAACACGCCTAATTCATGTCAAAGAAGACCACATTAGATTGTTCCGTATTACTTAGCAACTCATAAGCATAGCATCATAATTACAATAGTGAGATTGTTTGAAAGCTCTTGAGCACAGATGACTGATGACACCTTTCTTCACCACAGCTGCTGAATCCTGCCCCTAATTCCTATATACCTATGGATCCTATATCTCTATTCTGGGAGATTTTGTAAGCATCAAACCATGGTCAAAATGTCATTTGTTTTTTGAAACATCAAGCTCTGAGTTTACACCATATACAAACGTAATGATGTTGATAAGAAATAGACAAAGAGAGAGGAGGCTCTAGATGAAAGAATAGGAGAACACACTCACGCTCATAACTCACAAGAGATACTCGCAAAGACAGAGGGTGTCTTGGTAATCTGGTATTACTTAACCATTCAAGGATATATTCACTCTAGTCTAGGTACCCTACTCAACTCTCTAACAAAAGCTAAAAGATATAAAGAGCAAAACTAAGGGACTCCACACCTATCTTCACAACTACAGCTTGCATTAACGCTTAGGATGCCTTTCATTTATCTCTTCCTTAGCTCACAAGTTCATTTAAAAATTAAAGCATGCAAGCAGAAAATTTGTTCGCCTTGCTACCTCCACTTTTTTTCTAAAAGGCTCATCAGCTATCCCCATTAAAGGTCTTGGATGTCAATGCAATTATCTTAGTAACAAAGACTATTTACATAACTATTTCCTTGAACTTACAATAAAAGTCCAAGAAATAGAGTGAAAACTCAATCAGAACATGTTTGTTTAGACATAAGGACCTTGCACATAGGATTCCCTGTTGAACTAAATTGTCTATGGAAAAACACTGGGAACAGACAAGTCCTCAAAACTTTCCATTGACTGACACGTAGCTATGTAACCCTAAAACAAGACTAGAACTTTTGATATTATTGAAAGCAACGAACTACTTTTAATCAAACATACAGAAAACGGAAAGTACCTGTTGCAGATATTCTTCAACAGTCGTCGCTTCCGCTGGAAAAACATCTTCGTATGTAGTCTTTAAGAACAAGAGAGATGAAAGGGAATCAGTTACTCTAAGCATTATAGACTTTCATACAAAGAAGAATAAGGAGAGCAAATTCCCCTTATATTAGGAAGATTGCAGCAGCATTTACCTTTAGTTCAAAAGACTTTAGATCTCTCGCAAGCTGCTCTGCATTAATCCCCTCACGAGCCAACAACCTATTGACATGCAGCATATGAGTTCCTCGAGCAAAAGCATACGGAGAGGAGAGGTCAACTATGCATTAAAAATTTGCTTAAAAAAAAAACTATGCATAAACAAATACTCATCAATCGAGGCAGCAAACCACCTATATCTTGCTTTGCAAGTATTCTCAAACAGGAATGATTAAGTAATGATGGCACGCACTGCATAACTCCACAAACCAAATTCTTCTCAATCAGATTGATTCTAGTAAAGAAACTTATAGTTTGATTAGTACGAGATAAATGGAGACAAGAGTGGGATATGGAAGGAGCCACGTATAATATGAGTAAGGTTTCTAAGCCTGCATAGATTTTCGATGGTGAGTTTTTGCAAATCGATCTCACCGCAGACATGTCTACGCAAAACAAAATGCAAATGGTAAAATATTCAGCTGAGGTCTGAGGCTCCTTTCTTCAGCAGCTTGAGCTATACTACTAGTGGAAGACAGTAAGACACAACTTCATTATTTAGTGGCAGAGTAGCAGCTAAAACTGTAAGACTCTATGCATCCCCATCAACAACGTCGAGTGAAAAGAAAGAGGGTATGTTTCCTTCCATAACCCTCACCGACTTTAAGCAGGATTTGATTTATTCTAAAGGAAAAGTAAAAAGTTCATCCAAACATAAAAATCTTGATTCCCCGTCCTCTATCCCCGCTACTACCTCCTCTATTGTAAATGTTTTTGTTCGTAAATTCATAGGTCATCCGAAAACAGACTCTCTACTATTACAAGGGAGTAAACTGCGTACATTCAACCCTAACCTCGCTTTAGGCGGAAAGCCTCAAATTCACCACTTAGAACAGCAACATACAACACTTAACAATCCAAATGCAGCCAAAATAAAATCAATTACACTAAAATCAGTACCTCAAAACACAAACAAAATCGACTAAATTACGGAAAAAAGGCGAAACGCAACGAGGAAACGCAAATGAAAGGGGAAAAGTCGAAAACCTGGTGGCGGCAATAGATTGAGAAGGAGCATCACTTCTTAGGGTTTTAGCACTTAGCTTCTTCGACAATGCTTCCAATTGCCCCAAATTTCTCTATTAATTCAAATTAATCAACATCAATAAATCAATTAATTAGCAAAAACAACGCCATTAAAATCCTGCAATACGATTGAGAAACTACGAAATTCATGAAATTGAAAAGAAGAGGAGAGAGAAAGTGGTGGAACCTGGAGAGGAGGGAACTGGGCGGAAGGGGCAGCTTGTTCGCGAAGCTTTGAAGAAGAGTGGAGAAGGTCGGTCCAACCGTTCATGTCTACTTCGTTCGCCATTTTTTTTTTTTTTTTTTTTTTTTTTTGGAGTTGCAGAGAAAATAAAAGAGAGCTTCTGGAGTAAGTTTCTGAGGTTTTGGGGTTCTGGAAAAAAAATGGTAAAGGTGAGTGGAAGTGAACCAAAAAATTTGAAACTTTTTTGAAAATAATTTTTGAGTTTCGAGTTTGTTGGAATGGGTCTGGTTTTGGTTTGGGCCTAATCGAGTAATCGGCAAGGGGAATTAAGTTTAAATTTCGATTCATCGTATCATACATTGTTAGTTTAAAACGCATGTTAGTAGTGGGATTTTGGTGAATTGAAACATGCACGGATGCACCCCTAGTGAGTCGTGTTTGACATATGTGCATTTTAAATGAACCTGATCAAAGTATCATTAAATGTGATTATGTGTCATTTACGTGTTTGTGTTCTTTCAACATGCAAGCATTTTTAAAGAGGAATACATTACGCAAATCCCGGACGGGAGTACATCATGAAGAGAACGGTTTTCAATTTAGTTATCTCCTCTTCAAAACGTCTACTTGATTGGTTTTGTTGGAAACATAACGAGAAGAAAGCAAAAAACACAATCAATATGTTAGTCACAACTAGACCTAAACTCAAACGTTCCATAACGTCATAAATTATAGTGCCCTCATTGTGAGTAACTTTTTTAACATTATCTAGTATGTTGCCACACTGAATGCTTTACTATGCGAATAAAGAGGGAGTATCAACATGCATTTATTCCCTACTTTTTTTAAAAGGTAAGAAAAACTAGTTAGAATGATTCATAAGTATAAGACCAATCTAACTCATCATATCGAATGAGAGAAGTAAGAGAGTCCGAGGGACTCTCAAACCCTCGGACTCTCAAACCAACGAGTAAGAGAAAGGCAGGAATGCCCCAAGTTGGCCACAAAAAGTATGCGACTTTATTGGCTTCACGAAAGCAGTAAGTGATATCTACTTTGTGAAAAGAAGCAATATCAACAAGGATATCTTCAATAAGGTTTGAATTTTCCCATGGAACTTTTCAACTATGACGAATATAATTGATCACACAATGATTAACTCCTTCAATTATAATATTTTTGATATCTAAGAAAATTGCGGCTTTCAAACCTTCATTTAAAGCTAAAGCTTATGCAGAGAAGATACTCATAGACTACAAGCTCTAGCCCCAAATATTATTGGGATTCTACTAGAATTTCTAATAACATAACCTATAGAAGACTTTCCTCTATCGAGCTTAGATCCATCAAAATTTAATTTGAAATAGACTAACGGTGGTTTATACCAAAAGATATTCTCAGTATAAAAGTTCTTATCATGAGAATTCATATTACAAACGACTCCCTACATATTCTCTATTAATATCTACTCTACATCCTAATTATATGAATGGGGTAGGTTGCTAGTAATCTAGTATAGTTTCCTACCCACAATTCTGCTATTTACTTTAACTGAAACTTAATTTAATGAAAAAAGCAAGAAGACCAAAATGTCACCTACCTTTAAATCGTATACCAATCCAATGAAACAGGTTCCGAAAATTCCAATATGAGTGTCACCAAATGACCAAAGTGTCACCTACGTTTAAATCGTATAAACCAATCCGATTAAACGGGATCCGAAAATTCCAATATCGACCACTCGGAACCGGACACATTAACCACCATGGACTAAAATTTCGACCGTAGCTCGCATTCCCTAGCAAGGCCTCCCAGGTTATTGTGAGTTGTGAGTGGACTGGGAAAATCTCCCTCCTGCGTAACAAGGAAGAATGAGGAAGAAAGCGCTGGAAATGATTAAACACAGGGAAACCATGAAATCCAAAGGTTTCGATTTGCTCAAGGTTTTACAGTCCGAGATCACCCACGAGCTCACTTCTCCTTGCTTCAAAGTACGTTTCTCTCTATCTCTCTCCTCCTAACTTCACTCTTACGCTTTCTAATTCCTATTTCCAATTGCATTTAGTATACCCACTACGGAGTATTCATTTTTGTTACTGTTCTTAATCATTGAATCGTTCGACATTTGATTTTTACTGTAAATTTGGAGTTTATTTTCAACTGGGTATGTAGGTGATAATTAATTACTGGGATTCTTGTCAAGTGAACAAATTTATTACCAATTGATTTATAAGATGAAAAAAGAAATGGGGGTGTCATGAGATTTTGCCCTTGCTCTAATTACATGATTTATAAGGTCTAAATGATTTATTTAGTGTTGTAAATTATGAGAAAATTGCTGAAGAATGTTAATAGTATTGTTGATATGAAGAGGTTTTAGAGGCAATGAACACAATCATCTTGGTTTGCTTGGGTATGTATATGTTTGCTTGAGTTTGCGATTTTGGAATTGCGGAAAAGACCGGTTCTTTTGTAATAGATGATAGTGTGATGTTATATTATCGGTTTTAGATGGTGATGACACACTTGTTGGGAGTAGATTGTACATTGTGTATCTATGGAGGTGTGTTTTCGTGTAAGGCCGTGTTGATTACGGGGTTGAAGGAGGTGAAGAGTTGAGTTTACAAGATCTCGAACCCTGAATCCATGCTTAGTTTACTGTCAGTGAGCGAATTGAGCTCATTTCTACCTCTTCTCCCTTTTGTTCCTTATGAGGGAAGGTGTCTTCTGTTTTCAAAATGTTGAATTTTTAACAAGATAGCGAGACTTTGTCTTTTTCTCAACTGGAGAGAAAAGAAGGATGGTTTGAAATTATTTTTTGGGGCCAAGGTCTGGGGAAGTGAGAGCTTCACCTAATCACCTTTGGTAGCTTAAGAAAATTTGATGATTTTGAGCATTTCCCACGTTATATTTGCTGGAGTGTGATGATAAAATATTAGCTTACGTAGACAATGTGATGGATCATCATACGTGTTTCCGATATAAGGTTATCATCAAGGGGTTTGGCGTCTTAGAAGCAGTAGAAGGAAGAAATGCGGTTTAATTGAATAGGGATGCTTAGTGTGGTTATGACTTGAAGCTTTTCCTTTAATGTATGTATGTCTCTCATAACTGTCTTAAACTGAGTCATATTGAGTTAGGAATTTTGACTCTGGTAAAATGTAACGTAGAATATCTGAGTGTACTCTCTGATCTTCTAGACAAGTAATCAACTCTCGTCTACCTATAATAGTCAGGCTTTTTAACCTAAAGTTGAGTATTTTGAATGATATTTTATGTTTTTTAAGTTGGATTCAAACTATTACCAGGCTCACTCAGATGCTTAGATGTCTTATACAGGGATAGCTTCACCTAATCACATATAAGTGTGGGCTTACCATTCCTGATTCCTAATGCTATCTGTTGCAATGTGCGTGTGTGTATTTTTTTTTTTGGTAAAGAACTGTGATCTGGCTATGTTTCCAATTTAATCTCTTTATCTTCCGCATGAGTTTTGGAACATCACATGCCTTTGTTATGAAATGTTGCATAATAGGAACACTTTGCGGGGTATTTGAGGAGTATGAATGTTGTATTGAATCATGGGGTGTATCAGTATCATTGATTAATTTCATGATCAACAAGATTGTCGGAAAGTTTTGGTGTCCATTAGCCTTCTGTAGTTTTCCATCCCTCCCCCTTTTTGTCTTGGCATTCTTTTGCCATGAATTCTTATGGCACTTTGAACCTCTTAATGTGGCCACAGAACAATCCTAGTGGTTCTCCAGGAGATTTCACGTTGGAATGGGATTCCCCACACTCGCAGGACATAGTACTGCGAAAGAAATGTGATACTGGTGAAGAGGTTGCTGTTTCAGCCATACTTGGATCAGACTACGTGGTGAAGGGTACATATCCAAGGTGCATTGACATGAAGGTGTGCATAAAGAAACCTGGTCTAAGTTCTCTCCTGCAGTTCAACTGTAAAGTTTTCAATGAAAATTATGATGGCCCAGACTTCAACATTTGTCTTGCACGTCGTCTCACAACTAAAAGTTCCTCAGATCGCAGATATTACACAGGCCCTGTATTCAGGTAAAAAGATAAACAATCTCTCACAGTTACACTAAAAAGAAACTTGTCCATATGTGGATTGGCTAGTTTCTGACCAGCCTTTTTAACAATCATGATACCTTTTTTTCTATGTTTTTCATATTTGCGAACATGCCAGTGTAGATTGGCTCATGAGATTGTGGATAAGCTATGCCACAAAGTCATACCTGCTTAGAAACTTCATTTAGGAGCTTCCATGTTTGCTATGATGTTCAGTTTCTTTGTATTCAGGGGCAATTGGCTAATTGCTGCTGCTATTAATATTCTGCTCTAATATGTTTGCTGCTTCTTCTTTAAGACTTTATGGTAATCTTAAATGAAATAATATTTAAGGCTACGCTTGCATGTGCTTCATGAGTCTGGGTCTGGTGGTGAATACAGTATCTGACGTTCCTTTTTGTTTTTTCACACGGTTTAAGTTGAGCCAATTTTGCCAAGAACTAATCAGTATTAATGAACTTCAACACAAAATTCTGAAAACCTTGTTTTGTTCGCTACTTCTATGTAGAGATTTGGACCCGAATCTTCAAGATGCATTTAAAAAGTATTTAGAGGCAAGAGGAATTGGGCAGTCTCTGATGGATTTTCTTATACAACACATCCACAAAAAGGAGGAAGCTCAGTATGTCAACTGGTTGCAGACACTTCAAAAAACAGTGTCTTAAGCTGACTCAAGAAAAACGAGTACCTTCTTATTCTTCTACTTTTTGCCTTGTCTGACCAGCTGACATCTTAATTAGCATCGTCTTAGACTATCTAGCAGAATGATTCTCGGTGACCTAGTTAAACTCCGAGGAGTATAAATGTATAGTCACTGCTTTTTTGCGAGATAGCAACTCTCGCAGAATGAGTATTACTCAGCTGGAAATTTAGTAAAGAGAAATGTTCTTTTGGTTGTTGTTTCGCCCTATCTCCCATAAATCAGTGCCTCTTCTATTGACTTTTGTGTCTGAAAGCGCTACAGCGAGGAAGGAGTTGACTTCTGCCCTGCTGCAAGCCTGCAAGCCTACGAGTCTACGACTGATGCAGTGATGTTCTATTCTGAACTGGGAAATTTGTGCTTGTGCAGATGGATTGTGAAAGTGGTTCACATGATATAATTGAATTGGCACATATGTGTAGATTGAGTAAACTGGTGCCAGCATGGCCGGCAGCCTCATGACATGGTGCAGACTCAGCATGCCGGCCTCATGATTCAGCTTCCTTTCTAATTTCAGGACCTTTTCACTCCCATCTGAATCATATTGCTTTATAATACTCCCTGTTAGGCCTTTGCATTTTCCTACTATCTGAAAAATGGCCGAGGACGATGGAGAGAGTCTGTAATGTGGTTGTCTCGATTCCATTTTAATGTCCCTCAGAGAAACGAGAGACGAGGTTGAGATCCATGAGATTACTTGCATTTTCGAGAGTGAGTCCTTAGATTGCTACCTACTACTCCGTAATTCAAAAGAGGGTAGACATATCGAAAACCCCTATTTTTAATTATTTATTTATTTTGATGCGAGATCTTAAATTTAAATGAATAACTCGAAAAGTCAGAAACCCGGAGGAGTCTGCTCGACCGGGGTCAGACATCACAAGAGGCACATATAATATACAGTATTATATATCATCAGTCATAAATGAATAACAATTTAGTGCCGCAAGTGCAGAGGATATGAGGAATGCCATCAAAACTCCAACTACCCTTGACATTGTCTTATAGAGAAGCCATAAAGAAGCCTCTTTTGAAATGTTTAATTTTCATAGAAAGTGTTCATTTGCTTTTATAGCCTTGACTTATGGCGACGATGTTAAACTGAGATACAGTAGATGATTCTCATTGTACGATGGGAGGGATAAATAGCCCGTATAGATACGGGCAAAAGCTCAAAGTGTCCTCAAAGATGGGCTCTCTACTTTTACAAAGACAATCTCTTTTCAATATTTTCTTTTATGAAATAATAATTTCCTAAGTTTAATTTCTTTTAGCGTAAAAACCTTCCAACACCATGTTAAAAGTCACTCAAATTCCCTTGATTGATGGTCGATGATCGGTTTCCGACTTTAGAAGAAACCTAAACCAAAATTTGGTGGTATTTATTTTGCCAAAATGCTTGTCATCTACAAAACACGATTGTTGTCGCCTTATACACAATCTAACTTTTAAACCCAAATTTAAAAAAAAAACAACAAAAAAAAAGTTTTGACCCAAAAAGAGTACTCCGAGCAAATTAAGAAATTGTGGTGAATTTTGAATGGAATAGGGCGTTTTTTTTTTTTAGCGTTTGAGCAATGTAGCTTTAACTGATTTTTTAACTTCTTTTTGGGTATATAGGTGCAGTCGTATAGCTAATGCTGCAAGGGTGATATGAGGATTTGAATTCTAACTATTAGCCAAACTTCGGTTAGAAACTCAAGTAAAAACTGTTTCAACATAAAGTTGTAACGGATGACATAATGTCATATTCCAATAGTAAAACTTTTCGGTCTCTAATATTTTTATATACTCGACTCGAATTCATACGACTCCGTATCACAGCGAGCAATAAAAGGAAAGACTTTTGGAGTACCAACGTGGGGACCCGTACAGAAATTACAAAAAAAGAACAGACCAAACCTTTTATAAAAAGCAAGCTTTCATCGCATTTGTGCCCGATTTCCCGAGTTATATACTTTTGCCCACTCCCCAAAAAAAAAAAAAAAAAAAAAAAATTCCTGCTAAAATAGTAATTTCAATGGAGAAGAAACTTCTCAAAGATTTCGATTTACTTCCGAAAAATCCGCCATTGGAGTCTCTCCAAAAGTGGCGTAAAGCCGTCGGACTAATCATTCTCAACCGTCGCCGCCGGTTTCGTTATGGCGCCAACCTCGAAAAACGTTTCAAAGCTGCTGATACTCGCCAGGTTCATTCTCCTCATCATCATTCACCTTTTTACCTTTTTTTTTATTTTTTACTGCTACTTCATTCCTATAAATGTCCGTCAGTCAGTCGTCAATGTCATTTTACTCGTATGAGACGGTCTTATAATAAATGGCGTGATTTAACTTCTGTTTGAATTCGGTGTTTTGTTTTATATCATTATGTGTAGATGAGACGGTCTTATAATTAATGACGCGAATTCTGTTATGTAGTTAACGATAGTAAAAAACACGCGATTTTATATTTTAGAAACGTTTATTTAAATTGTGTTTCGTATGTATATTATGAAACGGACTCGCAATATCTTTTAAAAAAGAAACTTAGTTTGATCTGAATGGAGGTTAGGAATTTTCAATAGAATGTCAACATATTCAACTCAACCGTGTTGAACAAACTACGTCTAAGTCTAACGCAATTTGCAACCGTTTACCGGACTGGGTACGGAAATTCTTTATGTGACGATTTGAATTTCTCTCCGTTTAATGAAATTAAAAAAAAAAAATTCAAAAGAAGAATCTGCTAAAAAAAGTCAAGCATTGTTTTATTCTTTATTCGTTTTGGATTTACAATGGAAGGTGATAAGACAACATATACGTGGAGTAGATGTCACAACTTGCCACAGTCGTAAAATGTAAATGACACGCTAGTAACAGTAAGAGCAGTTTTTAATTACTGTTACCATACACTCGGTAATTAAGGGTGGAGTTAAAAGTTGACCAACGAAATTGCTAAATACCGAAAATAAATACTTTTATGATTTTATGATCTATTTTCGTATGACGATAATTGTGGGGTAGATTTGGGCTAGGGAGTAGTCGAGTAGAGACACAGTCGAGGTTGGGACGTAACTCGTGCAAATGCATGCATTCGCCCCTAGTAGTACTACATTGGTCTCGACTCTCAGAGTTTTGTCAATTGTGATTAAGCTCCATGATTTTTTTTTTTTTTTTTTTTTTTGAGATCGGTAAATGCAAACTGTCCCATTGAAGTTATTGGCAGTGGAGAGCTGAAGATATAGTTTTTAACCACTAAACCGATCTAAACTTGGCTGATCCCTCAATAAATGATGGTCCATATATATATGGTTATGTTTTTTGGTATATTATTTCAACACTCAATTTCTTGACCAAAGGAACTTTTGCATGTGTCATCCCGTATATCATGCATTCTTAGCAATATTGCATTGATAATGATTTTTTATACATCATCACTAATTTAGTGCCCATAAGGCCATTACCATAAGAGTTGCTATGCATGTAATAATAATTTATGTAAATTTTCGTAAGGAGTTTGGATCATTCGGAAATAACAACTTCTCTGAATTTTAAACTAGGGGTAACTTGTAAGGTTACGTACATCCAACCCCGTTACCGCAATACCTCACCCTTGGCGGGAATTTTAAGGCATACTCGTACTTAATAAGACTCGTGCGTGGTGGCGGGTATAAACGTCATCTGTCAAAACATTGCATTTGTCAAAGAAACTGTTACTATAAGATCAATGCTAATAACATCCAAACCGGGCAGAAATCTAAACGTTCAACCTTATTATGTCAATGTGACCAACGTTTTGTGGATGGAAGGAATATTTATGAAGTAGAGTAAAATTAAAACGTCAATTTTACAATTTAAGCCAGCTCTTAAATTAGATATAGTATCAAATATATCTGCCTCTTCTGGCTTGCTAACTATGTTTAAGTCTATGCATTGCACACCTTATAATTCAAGGTAAATATATAATTATTGCAATATTTATATGTTCTTTTGGTTCAAATACATGCAATTTTTCATTGCTCTTGTGGGTTGAGTTGATATAAATGATTGAGTTCTTTCACTTGTAGTAAGATGTCCCATGTGATTTTGTGCAAATTGTGCACTTAAAACTCATAATAATTCTGACTAAAATAGGCGTATGTAACATGGGAGTGTTTCCAAGTGAATTGGCATTATTATGTGAAAGTAATGCTGGATCATGGGAGATCTAAAACCCTTGTATTTGTATATGTATCCTTTTGATTAGCTTGACTGCTAACACATTACAAGTCAATTAGCTAGTCTATGCATTTCAATCTAAGGTGTGAAGGGAATTGCTTCTAGATTGTGCTAGAACGCACAATAATACGAGTGTATGTCACTATACGAGTGGGGTCAATAAGGGTGAGGTCAATACAAGTTTTACTCGGAGTTTCCGCGTTGGGTCAGCTTTTATTAGGTCTACACGAGACCTTCGATATACCCGACATGGATAAATCACGCTTCTTGAAGGCCACGTAAGTATTCATATAATTTTTAACTTATGATCCGCATGTCTGACATAGACATGCCACCCTAGATGAAGAGTTGGAGTAACAAAGAAGTTCCAGGTAATTCTGGGATGAAAAGGTAGGCTGTAACTTTGAGATGAAATGTTTGTTTGGTGCACTATTTCTCCTGTTTCTTTTCAGAGAAATAATTTGAGTCTTTCTATAAATGCTTTTCATAAAATTATACTATGTCAGAATCTTATCTAATAGTAATGTAGTATGATGCAAGCACACTGAAGTCTTTACTTTATTACAGCCATCTATTTCATGATTCCTCTTACCTTTCCCCATCTGTCTATCACTGAGAGTTGATTTTGTAAACGAAGTACTAGTCTCAGAAACCCTCAAATTTTTTAGGGACCTTATTCCACAGGTCAGGTCTTAAAAAAGTAAGGATGACATTTATAGAGCCCTTGAATTCTGAGACCATGTGTGGCAGCATCTTGCACACCCAATCAGACTACGCCACCGTGCTTTCGATCTTTTCCATAGGAATAAATTACGTCAATTTTTCGATTGGCTGTGATTTGCAAGCTATCACATACGAGTATGTGACATGAGAGTATGAGACTCACGACTAAGGAATTCACATAGTGCGTGGTTAGGTACCAAAAGTAGCGGTTGCACGTTTTCGACATCATTCAATAAGAAGAACTTGTATTAAATGCTTATGCCAGTTTAGGAGCCTGACTTTCCTAGGTTCTGTATCAACATAGTTGCCCAAATGGGGTATAATTATCATAAATTGACAAGTAACCTTTTTGCAAAAAAATGGGCTGAAGTTCTAAATCTTTCTAACTTGGCTTTTCCGCTAAGATACCAATAATAGTAGACCACAAGAAATTTCCTTGAACTTTCACTGGTAGGTAAGACAATAACATAACCATCTGATATTCTGGTCCTGTTATCTATCAATAACTATCATGGCATGTGAGAAGTGGGTAATTTTTAGGTTATTTATGGTGTTCTTGTGACTCTTCTTGTCCTTTTTATGGAGCTAAATTAAAGCTTATTGTCCTTTTCCTAATTTTTGGCCCATGGACCATATTTTACCTGTATTTAGGTAGTATTCTCACCAAAGAGCACATCAGAATGCCCATAGATAGTAATGGGCAGATAAAACACAAATGCGTAGTCATGCAAAATGGGGAAGCGTATGGTATGGTATGAGCTGCTGACATGGTTTTAAGAAACTGTAATGCCTATTTATTTTATATGAATACGTAGTATATCCTTGACTTGCATCAAAACTTGGTTAAGACGGTCTTGCAGTAGACATGATGCGACAATGAAACGTTACAAATTACAAACTCCCATTTCGAAAACCTTAGAACTCACACCGTTCTAACTTGAGACTGTTCTAAATAATACACCTTTCTAGTACATAATTCGTATTCACGGAAACTCTGTTTCCACCACCATCTAGCCTGTAGACTGTAGAGTAGATAGTGAACAGTATGTACGCAGGATTGAACCTTTCTACTGATGACTGTGAGCTCTATTGAGAGATATGGAGTATGAAATACACCACACTGATGTAGTTAGCTTACGAGGTTGTCAGGTGCAGACATATTTGGTGTGTAGACTTTGTACTGTGTTGGATGCATAAATATGGAGTATTGGACGTTCAATCTTCTGCTTCACACTCTTCTGCTTTGAAGTCTTCTTTGAATGTGTTATAGACGTAGGGTGTGTGCGTGCATGGCTTATCACAACTATGGAAGTCCAAAGTTATCTGTTGGAGCCGCTTTATGTTTCTGACTTGACTTGCTCTCGTCTTGGGGATGTGATACTCAGACAACAGCTTGACTATGGCTGTTCTAGATCAAGGTCTTCATCTAGGCATCTTGCCAGTGTATTATACTTGTTCCCTTAAACACTTGTATGTTAGTTGGTGGCTTCCTTTTTCTAAAAAGAAGAAAATGATGGCATCAATTGATATATCTTTATGCCCTCTGCTTGCTGACCATGACGCCTGTCCGTTAACTTGTTTCCTGCTCCTGGTTTATCGAAGGATCAAATGACCTTCATAAGTCGTTCGTAGTAGCTCTTTTGTAGTATTATTGCATTACTTGTGCAATTTTGCTGTTAGTTTGCGTGAAGATTATCGTCTATTATGTTATTGTAGTGTGACAAGTCTTTCAAATGTTAACTGTATCGGCTGAGGTACACTTACACTCATTAGGATGCTTATAAGTTCTAACTAGCTGCACCCTAAAATCTTTCTATTTGACAGGATATACGGGTCGCTCTCATGGTACATAAAGCGGCTCTTCGTTTTCAAGATGGTAATCACTTCTGAGCTTGTTGTCTCCAAACTTGCCTATCATCCCTCCAGATCAGCTTGGCTTAATTTGAGTTTGTTTTTACAGCTGCTAGACCTGAGTATACGCTCTCAAAGGAAACTCTGGAGGCAGGCTTCAGAATTGAAGCTGATGATTTGGCGTCTATTGCTCGTAGTCATGATGCAAAAGGCTTCAGAATCCATGGGGGTGTACATGGAATCACAGAGAAAGTAGTAACATCACTTAAGGAAGGAATTAAATCGGTTGGTGCACCTTCTAGGCAAGATATATATGGAGCCAATAGATACACTGAGAAGCCTCCTAGAGGTTTTTGGACATTTGTATGGGAAGCACTTCATGACCTGACATTAATAATTCTTATGGTTTGTGCTGTAGTTTCAATAGGTGTAGGACTTGAATCGGAAGGGTTTCCGAGTGGGATGTACGATGGGGTGGGAATCATACTTAGTGTACTGGTGGCCGTCATGGTTACTTCTGTCAGTGACTACAACCAATCGTTACAATTCAGAGACCTGGACAAGGAGAAGAAGAAGATATTCGTTCAAGTGACCAGAGATGGGCGTAGGCAGAAAACTTCAATCTATGATTTAGTTGTTGGCGATGTTGTGCATTTGTCTATTGGAGATATAGTTCCCGCTGATGGAGTTTACACCTCTGGCTACAACTTACTAATAGACGAGTCAAGCTTATCTGGTGAGAGTGAGCCAACTTATGTAAATCATGATAGGCCCTTTCTTCTGTCTGGAACTAAAGTACAAGACGGTTCAGCTACAATGCTAGTGACTGCTGTGGGTATGAAGACTGAATGGGGGAATTTGATGGAGACACTAAGTGAGGGAGGTGATGATGAGACGCCTTTGCAAGTGAAGCTAAATGGAGTTGCTACTGTGATTGGAAAAATCGGATTGCTGTTTGCAGTAGTCACCTTTTTGATGCTGTCTGTAAGATTTACAATTGACAAATGGGTTCATCACGAGATCACACATTGGTCTTCACGTGATGCTATGGCGCTTCTAAATTACTTTGCTATTGCTGTTACTATTATTGTTGTTGCAGTTCCTGAAGGGCTTCCACTGGCTGTGACACTAAGTCTTGCTTTTGCAATGAAGAAACTGATGCGCGACAAGGCATTGGTCAGGCATCTTTCTGCTTGTGAAACAATGGGTTCGGCTACTACAATCTGCACTGACAAGACTGGAACACTTACTACAAACCGTATGGTAGTTGATAAGATTTGGTTATCTGGCAAAAACAAAGAGATCAGAGTAGATGATGTGAAATCAGAAACGTCTGAAGGTGTGCTGAGCACCCTTTTACAAACTATTTTCTTAAATACTGGAGGAGAAGTGGTGAAGGATCATGCTGGAAAGACTTCCATTTTAGGTCAGCCAACAGAATCAGCCTTGCTTGAACTTGGATTGAGTCTGGGAGGTGATTTCCATACTTTCCGCAAGCAATATGTCATAAGTAATGTCGAGCCTTTCAGTTCTGTCAGAAAGAATATGTCTGTACTTGTGGCACTGCCTGAAGGTGGATACCGCGCTTTCTGCAAGGGTGCATCAGAAATGGTTTTAAGCATGTGCGATAAAATGATCGATGAGAATGGACATTCTGTTGATCTGTCTGATGAGCAAGTAAATGAGGTAACTAATGTTATAAACGGTTTTGCCTCTGAAGCTTTGAGGACACTTTGCTTGGCTTTCAGAGATATAGACGATGGATGTGATGGGAAAAGCATTCCCAAAGAAGGCTATACATTAATAGGTGTTGTTGGAATCAAAGATCCAGTTCGGCCAGGTGTTAAAGAAGCTGTTCGGACATGTTTAGCTGCAGGGATTACTGTGCGTATGGTGACAGGTGACAACATTAATACAGCCATAGCCATTGCGAAAGAATGTGGTATACTAACAGATGGCATTGCCATTGAAGGGCCAGAATTTCGCAATTTATCTTTAGAAGAGATGAAAAACATCAGTCCAAAAATCCAGGTGCAACATCTAATCACCTAGGACTAAGAGGCTCAGGCATTGGTTGATCTAAATTAAAGTGAAACTTTCCTGATTATTACTGACTTTTGTGATTGGCAGGTAATGGCGCGATCTCTGCCTTCAGACAAGCACACATTGGTGAAGACTTTGAGACTGCTTGGGGAAGTGGTTGCTGTGACAGGAGATGGGACCAATGATGCGCCTGCGTTGCACGAGTCTGACATTGGACTAGCTATGGGCATTGCAGGAACAGAGGTTTGCCTATTTTTTAAATGCCTCTGATGTGCTTTTCTTTTACTTTTACAAGTTGAAAGTGTACTTCAGTTGAATATTGAATTTCCATGACAGAAAGCTGCACTTGGATGTTTTCAATTCTTGCCTATTGATCCTAGTAAACCATATTTACAGGTTGCAAAGGACAGTGCTGATATCATTATTTTGGACGACAATTTTTCAACCATTGTGAATGTAGCCAAATGGGGACGTTCCGTCTATGTAAACATTCAAAAGTTTGTGCAGTTCCAATTGACAGTTAATATTGTTGCTCTTCTGATCAACTTTGTTTCGGCATGTGTGGCAGGTTAGCCAAGAGTTCATTGCAGCTTAATTTCATTTGCTTAACCTGTTTGATCATTTTATGTAAACATGTTGGGGGAATTTGCAGGATCTGCTCCACTGACAGCAGTACAGTTGCTATGGGTTAACATGATCATGGACACTCTTGGTGCCCTGGCATTGGCGACAGAGCCACCAAATGATGGGCTCATGAAAAGACCTTCTGTCGGGCGAAATGCTAATTTTATCAGCAGGCCTATGTGGAGAAACATCATCGGTCAGAGTATATATCAATTCACTGTCCTTGCTGTTCTGAACTTTGCTGGAGAGGGGCTGCTTCATCTTAGTGGACCTGATTCAAAAATAGTCCTTAACACGTTCATTTTCAACTCTTTTGTTTTCTGCCAGGTTGGTTTTTTTCCTCTTTCCTTCTTTATTTCCCTTGTTTGCTGCCAGTATCCCTTCCCTGAGAAACACCAGTCCTCTCTCGAATGATAAATTCGTTCTGTTTGCATATTATGTTTAGTTACTCGCATCCATTAATATACTCATATATACTAAAGTACTTAGCGTACTTCAAATTTACTGGTTGGAGTTTTTTAATGTAGCAAACCAGGCAATTTCTATAAGAGGATCATAGGAGTATTGTTTGGTGACGTCTGAGAAGCTCTCTGAATAACCTCATATATACTGTAGTACTTCTAAGTTCTAATGCGTGCTTTTCTTTGGTGACTTCTGCATCAGTTGTTCAATGAAATCAATAGTCGGGACATAGAGAAGATAAATATTTTCCGCGGCATATTCAGCAACTGGATATTCATTGGCATAGTGGTAGGCTCAGTCATATTTCAAGCGATCATAGTAGAGTTCCTGGGTACCATTGCGAGTACTGTACCCTTAAGCTGGCAGCTGTGGTTGCTCAGCATTTTAATTGGAGCAGTTAGCTTGCCTTTGGCTGTCATCCTGAAGTGCATTCCTGTTCAACGGAATACTACTCGGCATCAACATGATGGCTATGATGCTCTACCTACTGGCCCAGAGCTGGTTTAAGGAGGAAAGTCACTGATAGATTAAACAAGCGATTTTGCTGGCTCGTGGCATTCCTCAGAAATTTGATACACCAATTCTTTTCAGATCAGAATCTGGTGTCTTGAGCATTAAGCTGGATTAGAACAGTTTCACTATGGAAACATTCAGCTGGTGTTTCAAGTGTTCTTTCTAAGCCGTCTCCTGGAATTCGGTCGAGGTTGCTGATCAAGTAGTTCTAATCAAGGGTGGAAACATATTAGGGTGCTTCAGTTAGTTTGGTGTCCGAAAATGCAACCTTATTGCTGGTTGTTCAGGAGACGAGCTTCGATCCTGCGACGAGGATTAGGTATTTTTGGTATGAAGAAATTTTGTCTCTGAAGTCTATTGTAAACAATTTCTTTCAGAGTTTCCATCTTAAAATTTCAATCTTAGTTGAGAATTGTACATGTTTTCGCATTGGAATTTTAAGGAATGATTTGTCCAAATTGAACTGTTGAATTGTAAATTAGAAAGGCCGACTATACCAATGAAGTTGCTTCACTCGCTTGTTGAGTATTGGCTACTTACACCTTTCCTACTATCGGTTTCATGGGACTTCTATTAGTATATGAAACTAAAATGCATACCCTAACTCAAGTATGAAATGACTAGTGGCGGAGCCAGAATTGAAACTTGGATTAGGCCGAAAATTATTTCGAAGTTGGGGTGGGCCAAATATTAATTTTTAATTAGTTTTATAAAAAAAAAATATACAAAAAAAAATCGTCATTTCGTAAATCTAGGGCGAGTCGTAGCCGGGGTAAGCCCCGCCTTAGCTCCACCCCTGGAAATGACCAGCTACAACTCAACCCGAATCAACCCAGCTTCCCTTAACCAACCTCCCTCTCCTTTTGTCGATTTCTTTCAAAGACGAAAGTCAAAGCCAAACCTATGAAAAAATCGACAAAACCAAGCCAACATGATGTGATATAATATAACCTAACCAACATCTCCCTCTCCTGTAGTCTAACCTTTAAAGAAGTTTGAAAGCCGAGAGTCAAACTCAAACCTATGAAAAAAAATAAACAAATAAAATAGCGCCAAGATGACCTGGCGAAATATAACACAACTGTACTCGACCAAACCAAAATCGATTCGACCCATCCAATATTCCAATTACCACCTCCACTCGAGCCTTCGAAAGCCCGTAGTCTATCGAACCAAAACCCACGAAGCAAAAATGAAACAATCATCATCATCATAAACCCTGGAAATGAAATCTTCCTCTTCACACTTCTTCATTATTTGCTGAGTTGAAGAAACTCAAATTAAGTAATGGCTATGGCGTCGAACCTAATATCAATCCGACCACCACTTCGCTCATTTTCTCTCTCCTCTCTCTTCAAGGTACGTTCTTCCTTGAACCCTGCTCTGTCATTTCTCTTAAACCCTAACCCTAAAACCCCCAAATCAATTTCTTCATACACTTCCCCAAATCAACAACAACACTATAATAATGATCCTCAACCCCTTAATCCCAACTTTAATTACTCTAATCAAAACCCTAATTTCATCCCCAATCACCCCCAGCAGCATCAGAATCCCCCAATTCATACCCCCAATATAAACCCTAATTTTAATTCCAATTACCAGCAAAATAGAGGCCCAAATCAGTGGAATAATCAAAATCAAAGGTACCCAGTTCGTGAAAACCCTAATCAGGGATACCCAATTGGTCAGAATCCCAATCAAGGGTTTAATCGAGAAATTCCCAGAAACCCTAATCAGTGGAATAATAATGATAATAATCAGGGCCCGAATGTTGTGGCCCAGCAAGGCCCAGTTGAGGCCCAAGGTGTGATCTTGATGAGTATGGCAGTGGAGGGGAAGGTTAAGGAGATTATTGAGTTGTTTGAGGGAGGAGCTATAGCCGAAAATGGGGAGGTTTTTTATGAGTTGTTTGATAGGTGTGGTAGCGTAAAGGTGCTCGAGAATGCGAAAAAGGTGCATGATTACTATCTTAGGTCGACTTTTAGGGGTGACCTGAGGTTGAACAATAAGGTGATTGAAATGTATGCGAAATGTGAGAGTATGGTGGATGCACGTCGCGTGTTTGATCATATGCGCGATAGGGATATGGATTCGTGGCATTTGATGATTAGAGGGTACGCTAGTAACTGGCTTGGGGACGAGGGGTTGCAGTTGTTTGAGAAGATGAAGGAGGCGGGATTGCAGCCAACTAGCGAGACTTTCCATGGAGTGTTGGCAGCGTGTGCTGGGGCAGAAGCTGTTGAAGAAGGGTTTATTTATTTAGAGAAGATGAGGACCGAGTATGGGATTGAGCCGACATTGGAGCATTATTTGGGTTTACTCGATGTTCTTGGAGCGTCTGGACATCTTGTTGAAGCAAAGGAGTATGTTGAGAAGTTGCCGTTCCAGCCAACTGTGGCAGTTTGGGAAGCATTGAAGAATTATGCTAGGATTCATGGGGATATCGATCTTGAGGACCATATAGATGAGTTGATAGTTGATCTTGATCCTTCAAAAGCTGTTGCCAACAAAATCCCGGCTCCTCCACCAAAGAAGCGTATGGCAGTGAATCTGATGGAAGGAAGAAACAGGCTTCCTGATTTTAAGAATCCGAGTCTCTACAAAGATGATGAGAAATACAAAGCTGCTTTAAAGGAACAAGGTTATGTGCCAGACACTAGATACGTTCTTCATGACATCGATCAAGAGGCCAAGGAGCAAGCCTTGCTTTACCACAGTGAGAGATTAGCTATTGCATATGGCTTGATCAGTACTCCACCTAGGACTACTCTTCGGATCATTAAGAACTTGCGTATCTGTGGTGATTGTCACAACGCCATCAAGATCATGTCTAGAATTGTTGGACGGGAGTTGATTGTTAGGGATAACAAGCGGTTCCATCATTTCAAGGAAGGCAAGTGCTCTTGTGGGGATTACTGGTGAAAATGTACACTCCGCTGCAAATCCTTTTGTTCCTCAGGGTTTTCGTTTATGTATGGCTTTACAAAGGAAATCTAATGTTGAAGCTGTGGACAGAGCACGGACCGTTTGGATTGGGGCACTACTGCATCTAGATCCTAGATTGTTATCACGGAACAATACTAGTACTAGTAGTCGTAAAGATCTCTAGACGTTAGAAAACACCTGTGAGCTGCAACCTTAAAAAACATTCTATCACTTCCTGCTCTGGGTTGTTTTGCTGTAAAGAGCTTTCTGTACTTCCAATTGCTTGACAGGCTTTGGGGAGAATTTCTGGTTCATCATTTTTTGCATGAGCTATACGTTGTTATCTTTCAATAGGTATCTAAATAGACGTAGCAAATATTGATTTTCAGGGATGAAGTTGCACCATTTCGAAATGAACAAAAACCATCAAGAGGATTCCTCAGTCACCCCAACAATTTGATTGAACCTGTAACCATCATCCATATATATCGGAGTTCCATCGAAAGATTGAATCAAATTAAATCTCTCCTGTGACCTGTCTCTACAACTAATAGTAGCTACTACTATATAGAGATATACTCCCCAACATAGAATAGAACAAATATAACTAATGAACTAATAATAATTACTACAAATCTAGCTAAGCTATTCTCCTATTCTCTCTTATCAGCTCAGACAATAGGTCTTCGCGAGAAAAGGTAGATGAATTGTTGCCTTGTCGGCGTGAATCATTTGATTACTTGTATCTTCGCTTTGTTTCCCCATACGCAACTACCCCAAGAACAGTCATCGTATAACCAGCAATACCAATTACAGTCACTGGGTTGCGGAAGAGAAGTATGGAGATGACAACAGCAACAGCGCCCTTTGCGTTACCTAATACCTGATAAATTGAAACAATACACGATTGAAGTTACTAATGAAATGGCCATACATGTGGGAACAATGCAGTGCAAAATAATGTTGTATCCCATATCCCCATGCCCTAAGCTAGAATCAGAAAGATTATATGACATAATATGTGGTCAAGTAATCCTGGGAAGAAAAACCTTGACTGCAGTTTTTTTTTTTTTTTCCTAGTATGACTGTGACATACAGGATTGCAGCAGGCAGACATGAATGCAAAAGCAAGAGAAACTTCGAGGAAAGCAGTGAGAGAGACAGTAGAAGGCAGACATAAACATTGCCAACAATTCGCTATGATGATTAGACCCTTCAATGCTTAACAAAGACACCTTGGATGCTAAAATGACGACACACTCACATGCTACAAGTCCGAACCTCTTTCACAAGAAAAACAAAAATGGACAAAACAGCAACAGAAAGAGACACGACAATAAGGTGTATCAAACCTGTAGTGTGAGAGCACTTGTATGCTTTGTCACCAAGAAATTGGTCAAATTTGCGGAATAAGCCAAAGTTGAATTCAGTATAAGAAGTATCCACATGAACCTATGCTCGATTGCCACTGAAACAAAGACGTCTAGTACATTGGGTTCCATGGTAAATACAGCAGGGATCAAAGCAACAACAGCAATAGGGGACATGTATAACATCAAGTTCATCGAGTTCAACTTCTCCCTGAAATTAGTACATTAGGCGACGTTAGAGCAACCAAAAAGACAGAAAGGCAACATAACAGATGTACTTTTACTATTAGCCTCACCATTATCATTACCCTAGGGTAAGGGGTGTCAGATGTACATAACCTTTCCCCTATAACAGAAAAACTATCTACTAAACACCCGGAAGAAACTGATAGTACATGGTATAACTTGATTGGAGAAATATATGTTCCTTGTTTCTAATTTCCTATTTCGGGATAGATATGTAATGAAGAAAAATCTATAAGCAAAAGGCTGCTTTTGTTCAAGAATTTATAGCTGTTCCCATCACATGTCATGTGCTCAGTGTGAAATACGCAAGCCTCATCAGAACTATATATTCCGGTAACACCTGACAACTGCATTTTTAGTCTTTACTATGTTTCCTCGTCCCCGTCAGAGAACAAAGACGAGATATTTGCCTGCGTATTTAAAGTTAAAACTAAACTGTCCATGACTGCTTTCTTTGTTCCTTTTTTTTTTTTTGGTGGTTACAACTTACAACTGTCTATGACTACTCATAAATGGATATATTTGCATGTGGTGGTCAACTTGGATGATCAAATAGAAGTTCATTTAGAAAAGAAAACTCAGGCTGTCACATACTATACTGTGTATTGTGAAGCTCAATGACAGCCTCCTTAAAGATAAGTGCACGGGCAAAGATGGTTGTGGTTCTCAATACAAAGCTGCTTGTCTCATTAGTTAAGGACATTCTATCTCACAGTTCTTATTCTGGTAGTCTAGCTTATTATAGCAACCTGAATTTCTAGAATTCATACGCCCCCAGACATACGAGAGCCCGTACATCTTTGACAATGAACAACTCTAACTATTGCTATAACTTACTGAATTGCGGGAAGTCTCCTACAGATTTGGAGTGGCACGACCTAGACGTGTGTTATATAATAGCTCGTATACCATAAACAGAGGATATACTTACCCTTCAGAGGAAAGCAGGATGCCCTGGAGAACAGACTTAAATGCCCTCGCTGCAGTCGCACTTATGCACATAATGAATCCAAAAAGATGAAAACTTGGCTCTCCCTGTCAAAATCCATGAAACCATATTACAGTTTGAACCACACCAGTCGCGATGATCAATGCAAAATGCAGACAATAACTTAACTCTAAATACAGGTTTCCGAAAGCTTCAACAAACTATCCAATATTTCTTTCATTCCAACTCTTCCTTCCCAAAGGCCATCACTTAACTTACTTAGTTGTTCGTATCTGATTATCCTAAGACATTGCAAAACTTCGAGTTCTCTCATTCCAACTCTTCCATCCCCAAGGCCATCACTTAACTTATTTAGTTGTCCGTATCTGATTATCCTAGGACATTGCAAAACTTCCGAGCACTGACATTTAGCTACATTTCACTCTTTGACATATCCAAATTCTTAGTTATAGCAATACAACCCAACAAATTTCAAATTTATACAATCTACCACATACCCATATAAGATATAAATCATATAATATAACAAACACAAATTACACTAAAATAGGCAAGGAATTCCAGATCTGGGTATAATTTTCATGACTCACCAAGTTTTACTACTTACCAAAAGTTCCAAATTTCATCAAAAGACAACAAATTGCCAAATTAACACATACAATATAATCAAAATAAACAGATCCAATTCCCACTAAACATACACTCAAATCAACTCCAAACAAATTAAAATCTCAAACCAAATATAACAACAAATTACCAAAACAAAAAAAAACATTGCAATTAAAAGTAAAATAAAAAAGAGGAGTGTGAGAGAAGATTACCCCACTAGCAATAATAACACCACCCACAACAGGAACAAGGCAAGCATAAGTAAACCAAGCCTCTCTTTTGAAGGTCATAAGATAAGCAAACAAAGCAGTGAAAAACGGCGTCGTAGCACCAACAGCTTGATTGAAGGAAACAGGGAGATATCTGAGTGAGATATTACCACCAACAACAGACCCACAAAAAACAATACTCAAAGTTGCAATCTTTAAGAATTGTGTCCTAGATTTAACCCTTTGCAAAGGGACAACCTTAAGAACAACAATTGATACATAGCTAAGGAAAGCACAAGCTGACATGTGGCACATTGTCAAGAATATTGGAAACCCAAACTTATAATTTGATAATAATAGTTTATTTAATAGCAATACTCCTATGTTTGATGTGTACCATAGTATTATCAATGATGCTATAAAGATTGTGTCTTTTTTTGTTGACATTGCTCTATTTTTTCTCCTCTCAATTGGGTTTCTTTTAGATTTTGATTTGGATCTCTTGATTTTGATTTTTGTTGGTGGCTTCTTGAAGAAGATGAAGATAATGAATGAATGAGCTCCTCTCACTAGAGCTTCTTCAAATCAATTCAATGGTGGTGGTAATTAGATCAATAAACCCATTAATTAATTAAATAAATTAATGTGTTTTTTACTTTGATTTTGAAGAAAAGTGAAGAAGAAGATGAATTATATATAGAAGAAGAAAGGGAAAAAAAAATGTGGCGTTTTGTGTGACAGATTGTGTAAAAGAGAGAATGAATGTTGTCCAATGTAAGTAATGTAAGAATTAAATTAGTAGTACAGTCCAATTAATTAAAGAATTAGTATTTAATTAGAGGTCTACTTAGTGTATAATTTCATGACAAGTAAAGGTCTTAAATCTGTTATTAACAATTGTTTTGATGATCTTCCATTATTAGTGGGACATGCAATTGGTGATCTTTCACCTACTAGAATCACATCACCATTTATTTGTATTTGTACCTTGTGTATTTTTCCACTTTCCATGTCGTGGTGTTTAACTTATTTGCGATTTGTTGTAACTTTCTTTTTCTTTTATTGTCACCATATATTATTACACAACGATAAAATAGTGTTGGAGAAAAACGTGAATTTCAGAGTTTATATGGTATATATACTACATTGAATAACGATTTTATTGGCCTACTATAGTATTTTGTATAACAACTTCTATACTCCTATACTTGAATAATAATCTATCTACTAATACAGTCATGTCATTACAATATACCTTATCTTATACCTTAGCACACCATATACACTGTCCAATCCTTCTCCGGCCAAGCCTACCTGAGTACAAAGGTTTAATTAGATTTGACTGTTTGCACTTATTGCTAGAGGGACACTTCGGTCCCGGAGGGCTGTTAGAGATGAGGCCTCTAGTGTTTGTTATCACCCTAGTCGTAACTTATCTCCAATCTTTGGTTTTATCTATGAAAACAGATCGAGATCCTCTACATTTCCTCTCCTGGATAGAAGATTCGTGGAATGGGCATGAATCAAGGGTTTGAATTTATTCATCAAGCCAACAACTCCCTCTTCAGATATTCTCAATCCTCACTCAGCCCCCTTTGATCTCTCTTACTCACTGTCAATTTCATGAAACCATTTTAGCACCACCCATCATTATTTCCATAACCGTCTCACTGTTCGCCCACCGCCATCGGGGATTTACTAACATATCTATACAATTGGCCAGGTTGTTTGACGATCGGGTGACTTTTCCTCGGAAACTTAACAATAATACAAATGTCCCAATATTTAACATTTCCCCTAATCATATTTACAAACTCCTTCCTTAATACAGTTCCATCTCACGCCTCCTCATAGCGAGTAGCATTTAGATCAATCCATGGAGCACACAAATCTTTGATTTATTCATACTAGTGCCAGTGTGTACTCAAAGGTTTGTTATCACCCTAGTTGTAACTTATCCTTAATTTTTGGTTTCCTTTATGAAAACAAAATATTAGTAAAGGTACCGAGATCCTCTCCTCTCCATTTTTCTCTCCTGAATAGAAGACTCGTGGAACACTGGAATGAGCATGAATTAAGGGTTTGGATTTATCCATCAACCCAACAACCCCCTCTTCAAATATTCTCATCTCTCACTCAGTTCCATGAAATCACATTTAGCATCGACCACCATTATTTCCATAATCGTCTCACTTTCCGCCCACTACCACCGAGGATTAACAGACGACATACCTGTGCAAGTCCTGTCATGTCGTTTGACGATCAGATGTCTTTCCCTCTAAAATTTGACATCATTTCTTTTCACTGATTTTTTAAATACAGTTTCATCTCACACATTACGACTCATAATGGGTACCGGTAAACATCAATCCATGGAGCATGAGCATACTCACTCACCAGTCTAACATACATACAAATCACTATCCAAAACTTACTAGAACTCCGTACTAGAGAATCAAGAGTGATGAATACGACGAAAGGAATGAAGGGAAGCTCAGTAACACACTCCTTACACACACAAGTGTGGGCACTAAAAACCTGACATTACGCCATGTGTACATAAAATGACGGCCAGCATAACGTTATAAATACTCAACAACTCAGACACCATCTTCTCTTTTTCATTCTCTCTCTCTCTCTCTCATCGCGCAGTCAGCACATCACATTTCAAAGAAGCTGCTTGTGCTTCCGCCTCCTCCTCCTGCTTCTCATTCACTCTTCCTCACTTCCCCCCAATTTCTTCCTCTCTCATTTTCTCTCTCCTCGTCCTCTTTCACGAAACCCTAGGTTTCCGAACATTTTTACTCCATTCGTCTGGTAATTTTTCGTCGTCGATTTCTCCATTTCTTTCGTACTTTATTTTTTTTTACTGCGATTTTACATTTTTACTGTTTTTGTTATTGTTTTTGGATGATTTTGTGGTTTTTGTGTAGAGTTTAGTCGCGATTTTATGATGATATGTTCAATTTTGCGATTAATTTGCGGTTTTTAACTACATTGGTGAAATTCTGGATTTTTTTACCGAAGTTTAATCGGTAAATTTGTGGTAAATGTGTCGGATTATCTGATTGGATTGCGGTTAATGAGTTTAGTTGAAATTCTGGAGTACTTTTGTTGATTTCTTCAAGTTTATATGCAGGTGAATCGAATCGGTGTTAGTTAAAATTTTGGAGGTTTTGAGTAAAGTTTGATCGGTAATTTGTGGTAAATGTGTGTGATTATGTGGTTCGATTACGTTGAATTCGTATTTTCGGCTTAAACCACTAGTTCGTTCGTTCTCGATTTTTCGTTATCAATTTTGTTGTTGTTGTTGTTGCTTGTTGTGCTGCTGCTTACGAGTATCGTTTTGGGAATAAGGCTTGGTTGTTGTTGTTGTTGTTGCTTACGAGTATGATTTAAGTTAATTTCGGTGTGTTTTAGGTACATTGTTGATTTTTTTCAATTTGAGTGCAGGTTTAATCGATAACTGTGGAAAGATCATGAGATTGTGTTTTGGTCTTCGTTTTGTGATGTTTTCGTGGTTTTCGTTTTGGTGAATTGTCGATTTGTTGGAGTTTTAGCTACTGTTGAATTGCTTTAGGGGTTGTGAGAAGGCAGAATTTTGTGATTTATTTGCTCTGCTTCACATTTTTCTGTTGATACTAGTCAGTGTTAATAGTTCGCGCTTTTTTATTAGTTTGTTTTGGTGACCATAATGCGTTTTGAGGTTTGTTGTTGCGATTATAAAGATGCAAGTGTAATACAATCTCACTTTCTTGTGAAGAATATGGAATTTCGAGGTTAGGTTTCATGCGGCATGTTATTAATTGCTTGTTCATTCAGTTGCTAATGCTAGATTTTCCACTTTGAGCTTTCATTTACATTGGATTCGATTAATATTCCTTTGGATATGCTAAGTTCGTAGTTGGAATGTTTATGGATCTTGTATCTTTTTTTCCGGTCCATTTGTAGCAAATCTTTATGTAGGCCAGAGAAACTTTTACTTATGATAGGTTTTAGAGAGCGTCTGGAAACAAGAATTTGGGAATTTGTAGTCATTTCAGTTCTGTCATTTGAGAATGTGGAATTCAAATAAAAATCCAATGTTTGGGAAAACTCAAATTTTGAATTCTAGGTTTTGAGGTTTGACAAGATAGAGGGTGTAGGATTTCAAAATGAGAGGTTTTAGGGTGTCATTTGTTTTTTCACTAACTAGAATTTCAATCAAAATTCCTTGGAATTTGAGATACAAATCCAAATTCACAAATTCTAGAATCCTAAACATAGGATTTGTCAATTTGGATTTCATTCTGAAATCCATGTTCCCAAACGCACGCTTAGTGTCTTTCAGAATTTTCCAAAAGTAAAGGAAATGTAACCACCACTTCTATACAACACAATTACACATACTTCCTCTTGTTCCGAATGTTCTTTTCTTTTGGGAACCGTGACTCACAGACCGAAGGGGAAATTCATTTTGAAAGGGAGGGAGTATATTCCAATTATTTGCCGAGGGTATAGGTGACTTGGGGAGTCTTAACTAGTTGAGAAATCGTATTCAGATGAAAAGTCAAGCCTAGCCAACATATACATCCGACAAACAGTTTCATAGGTGCAAGTTTTTGGTATGAGGAACATGTGTGACCAATCAATATGATATTTAGAAATCAGCTATAAAAAGTCCATTCTAGTGAGTGGTGATAGACCGATATGGTATGTAGAGTATTTATACCCATTGATGTCGTCATGTCGCCAAATCCTTCATCCTGACTGATGTGGGACGGCCTTTTAGAGGGTTTAATAAACCCATATGCACAATTCGTATCAATTAATAAATCAATTACCAAAAGAGTTTGCTGGTTTCAGCATCATTGATAGCCCCATTGGTTGAAACTAATCCCATAAAATACAACTTAAATCTTAATAGATACGGAGTCATCCTACAGACATTGATGGAATATAGTCATGAGTGTATCATACATTAATCCCCTTCTCGCATTTCCCATGATGGAAATTGTTAAGGATATGATGAGTGATAGCTCCTCTATGATTTTATTTAGGAAGCAACACTTGAATTCAACCAAGATGACCATTGTGGGAGAAAAGCACTTCAGGTGGTCTTAAGCATATGTTTGCTCCGAAATGTAAAAGTTATTCACTTTTGAGTTGTGGCAGGTTGAACGTCTTGGTGGCGTTCCCTGATTCTGCTTATGTATTCATATCTGTGTTTGCTATACATTACATGTATGTTCGTTATGTCTGTTATTTCTCCGATCCTCTTTCATTTTGCTCTACTGAGCAAGTAAGAATGAAGTGGAAGAATTTACATTTTCGGTGCAAGAAACTTATTTTCAGTTTTCTTTTTAATAATATATAGTGTTTCTACATCATCATCTGCAGGAAAAATCATGGCAATTTTGTCTTAGCGCCTGATGTATGTTAACTGACATCATGGATTTTGAGCCAAGAATAACTTCTGATGGTAAGGGGTCTATATCTTCTCCTTTGTGGCAGATATTGTCAGTTTGTCACTCGGATGAACTGATGACTATTCTTATGTGTGAAATTTTCCCAGGAGATGCCTATGGAGTAAATTGTAATTTTCACTTCGGCTATGTACATGGTAAGATACGCCTTGCAGTCTATTAACCGAGAATACTTAGCTAGACATCAATATCTAGATTGTTATTCAGAAAATAACGCATCAAATATAAGTATTGTTCACATATATATATACTTGTCTTTGAGCTACCTTTCTTAATTGCTATCTTTGATCTGACGGAGAGTAGGATTGTCTGTGACTCTGTGGTTGTCTGCTTGATGTTCTCATGAGCTATGGCTATATCATGTTCCAGATGATCTCTATGAAGATGCCAAAAATGAGGAAGCTTGTGTACAAGCACTGCGTCATTTGATTGCTAAAGCAGATGCTGAAATTGATGATCTTGAAGATGAACTTGCTCTCCTTCAATGCCAACGCAAGTGGGCTGAATCTGATGAGCACAAAAATCCATATGAAGTCTGCTGTGCTGTGTTCCAGCGGAAAATTGACTCCCTGACGTCATCTATACAGAGAGTGAATGATGGTGTGGACACACTATCAGAAATTCAGAGGCCGGCTGAGAGAATCTATGACATTGTTGATGCTCTGATAAAGAGTAACTTTGTGGATCCTGAACAGGTTGGACTTTCTATTTGTCTAATTCTGACCCTTTTAAATGTTAGATTCTATGTATTTCCACATACTTGTATTCTTAGTTGGGAGCACCTGTCCTTTGACTTTAAAATAGACCACAAAACATGTCAAATACAATCATTATGAGTGAACTTCAGAGTTCAGACGTCGTAAAGGAACCTTAGTTAAAGAAAACAACGGTTCAGTTGTATGGATGCCCTTCACATCGAGATGCTTATTTCTTTCATGGTTGGATGTTGTTATCATTTTTTTAGTTAAAGTCTCTGACTTTACACCCCCCACATTGTTTTAGAACTCCCATTCAGGTGTAGATGGTCATAACCCATTTAGTCTATCTCCTGAAATTATGTTGTGTCAGAGATGTTGGTCTGGGTCCCCAACTTTTAGCTAATCTTTCTTTCTGTTTGTGTGCTTGATGGACCTTGGTATGTTGTCGTCTACACATGAACAGCATTTTGTGTCTGTGGTTCAGCCAACATAATAAGTTTTTTGCTTGTTTGTTTGTTTGTTTGTTTGTTTGTGTGCAGTCACAGGAGGGACATTTACGCAATGAAAAAAACCAGTCTGTTAGTACTGGCTCGCTAGACATTGACGCTGATGAAGGGCAACAGGCCACCACTTTGGGATTGAATATGGAATCTGAGAAGCAAACACCAATCCTGGGGAAGCTGGACAAGGTACTAAGCTTCTATATTCCAGCATGCCCCAGTTTTTAATGTGCATAATTGAGTTTATTGGTTCAAACTAAGGTGCTTGTTAAATTGAATTAAACTTCTACTGCAAAAGAGTGAAAATTTTGTCAAAATTGATTAAACTTTCTTGTTCTCTTTGGATGAACAGCCTACACAAAATGTTTCTGAAGAGTCTTCCTCAGATGCCGCTAGATATATGTCTAAGGAGTTGATGGAGGTGATAAGTGTGGGCTCGTCTAATATTGAGGTGTCTGAAAAAGTTGATATTGCTGGGCATGCATCTGAAGTAATTGGCGGTCTCTTAACTTCTACTGAGACTATCACTTCCCAAAGTTCTCTGCAGGTTAGCTTCTCCCTCAAATCCGACATGCATTACATCTTAAGTTGTTCGGTCCACTGCTACTATATGTGCCAATGTTCTGTTGTTCATCAGGGCAATTGTTGGGTGAAAATTGAGAACTTGTTGGTTACAGTAGGATCTGTTTTTAGGGAATCGTGCTCTGCCTCCTTCCCAGTTTAGCATTAAGTATGTTGTTTGTTTTAAGTTTCCTTGCCCTTTATTGCGAGACATAGAGAGGGAATGCTGTAGTATGTCTGATCTTGTCTATTTGAGTGAAAATGTTGAGATTTTGAGTGCATTAGAATTTGATATCAGACCTGCAAAAAGTATTTTTTTTGTTGTACAATAACTTCCATCCTGAGCTAACTTTTTGTATATGTTCTCCATACATAGGCTTCTAATGATGAAGGAAACTCAAAACTGACTGCTCCACAACACGGGGACACTGAGAACTCCACGGGCTATTTGAAAGCTGGTGGAGGCAGCTCCTCAAACTTGGTTGCCAAGACAGAAGACATAGTAAAGGCTCTACGAGATGGTTATGATACCAGCATTCAAAATATCTCTGCTATCTCTGTGCAAAATCATGAAGGAAAAGGGTCAGTTGAAGTTCACCTGAAGGCTCAGGAAAATCTCACCCTAAGTGTTTCTGATCTTGAAAGAAAGAAATCTGGTTTGAGCACAATATTCAAGCCACTAGGTCAGAACGTGCAAAGTAAAAATCCAGATGCTGTCGTACCATTTAGCCCGGGCCTGAAGAAGCTGAATCCACTGATAACAAACATGAAGAGGAAATACTCTTCCATTGAACTGAACTTTGGACAATCAGGCTCACCTTCTTCTGAGATACAGGGAAGTGCAGAAGATGCAGCCTGTGAAATTCCTCATCAAGTCCCATTAGCTATCACTCATCAGCCCAGAAAGGCCGAGAGAGATTTTGCTGGCCATGAGGTGTCTGTTGTAGTGGGTCTGGAAGCATCTTCCCTTACTGAGGTTAAAGACTCCCTTACTCCAGGGAATAACATCTCTCTTGCAGGGTGCTCGAGACCAACAGTGTCGCCTACTGTTGATTTGCAGGACGTGAAGAATAAACTATCTGGAGACCCTAAGTACTTGAGTAAGCTTAGGTTACCAGATCTAAAACAAATCGCAAGGCTTTACAATGTGCGCAGATTCTCAAAACTTAAGAAAGAGGAGTTGATTCAAGAATTGCTGAAGTGCCTGGCTACCTCACAGTGATACAAGCTTCGTATGTACAGGCAAGCCATCAAACTTTTCGTCTTTGCCTGTTTCATCCCTGCAGTTTTTGGCTCATTGGGTGCGTGCTTTGATATATGGGGATATTTTTTGATCACCTTCCCCCAGAAAACTGACTTTAGGAGTACACTCAAGAATATATACATCATACCAGGTTTTATAGTGCCGATACTTTGTAGAACTGATATAGTCTAGCGTTGCAAGTCATCGTTTTACCTCCAAGAAGAATGCACATGGCTGAATTATATACAAACCTCAACTTATTGGAAACATGTATAGAAAAGTTTATGGATGAAGAAACCGAACAAGTTTTTTTTTTTTTTTTTTTTGCCGACTTCTCCATCACTTGTAACAAGTGACAATGACTTGTATTACACAAGTTTCTCTTCAGTTTTCAGTTTAAAAAACTCGGGATTGAAGGCAAATGCATTGTCTTGTTATCTTGTATCATAATCTGTTGGCTCATGCAAATATTGCGTAATGTACTTGAATGCAAAGGCTGAAATGATTATTCTGCATTAGACGCAACACCAACGCCCTCAAAACGGGATGTCGATGATCAATCTAAAAGGCGTTGAACAGTTGCACTGTCACGAACACGGTGAAATTAGCAGTGACACACTTGTAGTAGAGCTTCAAGAACTTCGCATCAAAAGTAGTTGTCCAAAAAATGACAGTATATTAGAGTACACCACACTATTCAAATAGTAAACCAGCATATCCCCAAATTGTCAACATCTGTACAATGTTAAATACTATTTTCCTAAAGTTTTCCCAAACATGTCATGATCAAATCGGTACTAATGGGGTAATATACTTCAATAGCTGGTGTGTACTGCACGCAACATTGCTCTCATCTTCTACCAGGTTCGAGTTTTTTAATCTCCACCTGCAAAAGAATTACAAATGCATTAATACTGCTCTTTATGTACAGAATATGACATTTCAAAGTAAATCAGACATCAGATTATCAACTCAAATAGCCCTCCCCTAGAAAGAACACCAAGAAACTACATATCAGCTTCAAGGATCTGTACATGAGCCGAAGAAGTCTCCAAAGAGATTACGGCCAAACCAAGGCTTAATACATAGGTCATCAGGTCTGTTCAGATGAGGACATGTCAAGTTTTTAATTAATGAGATAAACCAATGTACAGGTTAAGATCAAAGGCACAGCCAGAGAATTTCGTAAAGATCCCACAACAACATAAAGCAGATGTAGCAAATAATTTCTTTTTCTTTTTCTTTTTTTTTTTTTGGGGGGGGGGGGGGGGGCTGTCGAAAACAAGGGCACTATAAAAAGTGTGGAACAGTTTAAACTTGCAGGCTGACTTAACCAAAAAAAGAAAACTGCGAACTTTATCAATATCAGTTTCTCAGTCAGGCCAACCCACCTATTTAGAAGCCTACTTCTCCAGCTTAAGATCAGCCTCTCTAATTGAACGGATAAGGTGAATGATACGGTAATCCTTCTTATCGTTTTCAGTGGTGAGCTTGGCAACCTGCGCAAAACGAACCATTCCACTTGAAACAGTAAATATAGTGAAAATCAAATACTCTCCAAAATCATGTTGTAAGCTGATGGAAGAAGTAAAGGATTATGCTAAGACCTTTTCTCTCTCAGCAGCAAGCTCTTTTTTCATTTCCTCCAACTTCACCTCAAGTTCCTCCACCTTCTTAGTGCTTTCTTCGTTGGCAGGCTCCACGGCTCCTACAGTTCACCAAATATATACCTTTAGCAAACTGAAAACAAGCTTTCACAACCAAGACTATGACATGTACTATTTCTGGTGAAAGCTTTCTAATCCTACCTTTCTTACTACAAAGTAAAGCTTCGATCCTTGACAGGCGATTCTGCGAAACCAGAAAAGGAATGCTTCATCAGAATTCCTTCCGAGCTTGTAAAAACAGCGATTTATGACACACAAGTCGCTTGAAACGGGAAACATTGTTCAATCTCCTCGGACAAAACCCATCAAACTCAAAAGAACTACTCATAACAGCATATACCACAATGCCTTTTAGATCACACTATCTAAACACTACAATATAGCAACATTAAACCCGGTATGGGTCCTCCGAATGGCAAAGATTCGAAAGGGTCCAACGATTACCAAAGTATCGAAATTTGCCCTAACAATCACAAAAAAATCATATCATTTGCAAAATTGCAACATAAATTCTATAGACAAAATCAGAAATATAAATTAAATGCAACGAATTATCATAGGACATACATCATCACACACTAAAATAACCCAAAAATAAAATAAAATACCAATTAGAGCAATTTGGACCCACTAAATAGCAACAACCATATGGTAAAACCCTAATCACAAATTCAGATATAGAACAAAATGACAATCATATCATTACTAAATTAAGATAAATCAAATGAAATTAAATTGAATTTGGGAAATTGAAGAAAGTAGGTAATAATATGGGAAATAGAAACTTGAGGGAGAAGATAAACCTCAGCATCGGCAGCTCTCTGGTAGAAGGGTTTAAGAACATCTTTGAAACCCTCGTCTTTTGGAGGAACACAATTCACCATTGTTATTTGATTGTTGAAATTCCCAACTCTCCGAAACCCTAATCAAATTCAATCTTACCCCCTTTTATTTTTTTCTGTTATTTTTTTTTTTTGGTGTATTTATTTGGGATTTTTGGCGCTTTGACTCCCTTTTATTTAGTTTCTTTTCTATTGTTGAAAAGGGAAATTTTCCAATATACCCCTGAGGTTACCGAATTTTTCCGGTATACCCCCAAGGTTACCGAGCTATCCAATATACCCCCGAGGTTTGCGTTTTCGCGTTTTTTGAGATTTTTGACTAACGGTGCTAAACACCGTTACTTTTATTTGATTTATTTTTAAAATATTTAACCTTTAATCAAATAAATTCAAAAATATATATATATATATATATAAATAAATAAAACCCAAATTTTCTCCCATTTTCTCTCTCCTCCCCCAATCCCATTCTCCCCACCCGACACCACCACCCACCGCCTGCCACAACCACCACCGCCCTCACCAACCACCACCACACCGGGATCCACCACCACTATCCCGTTCGCCGTCCTCCGGCGTCATGGACGCCACCATCCCCGACACCGTCGTGCTCCTTCACCCCCATTATCTCCTTTTTCCAATTTTCTCTCTCTTCAAACATCTTCTATTTCCGGCAAAAATGGTGGCTAGTGGTAGTGCATGTCGAGGAAGGGGCAGCGTTCAAGTGTGAGGGTGGGTGGAGCAAGGAGTTGGGTGGAGGATTATTTGAAGGAAATGTTTAAGTGAGAGAGAGAAAAGGCTGTGGCCTATGGAGGAGTGGGTGGTCGGGGTAATGTGTAGCCGGAGTGTGGTCGAGGGAGGGGGGCGCATCTGGTGGTGCTGGTGGTGGTAGCCCAGGTGGTGGTTGGTGCTGGGTGCGGTGGTGAGGCGGTGGCTCCATTGGTTGGGTTGGGGTTGGGGAGGGAGGTGAGAGAAACTGATTTTTTTTTTGTTTTTAATTTATGTTATTGGTATTCAATTTGTTATAAAAAAATCAATCTCATTAAGGGCCTAACGGTGTTAGACGGCCGTTAGCAAAATTCTGGAAAAAACGCGAAAACGCAAACCTCGTGGGTATATTGGATAGCTCGGTAACCTCGGGGGTATACCGGAAAAATTCGGTAACCTCAGGGGTATATTGGAAAAATTCGAGTGTTGACTGTTGAGAGACAAGGGACGAATCTCATGAATAGAACCGTCAAAAGTTGACACGATAAATTTGACACAATTTTAGTGGGTTAGCACTTGGCGTTGAGATATTTCGACTCTTCTAATTGAATGGATCAAAATTGTTTAGGTTAGTGTCTGAAATGTTAAACACAAAGATGACCCAAAAAAGGAATAATCGTCGTCCCAATAATATTACATGTCTCCCCAACATTGTCATTTTTTTCACAACTTGTATATACTTAAAGAAATGAACATGAAAACTAAACCCGCAAAAGATTTGGTAAATATATTTATATTTCACTACTTAAACATCTTGTTATAATACGGGGTATTATTATTAATAATGAGCACATTGTAAACCTAAAAAACAAACAAATTGCTGTTATATGTATATCTATTTTTGGGACAAAAGATACAACAGGGTACAGGGGAGAGGAAAACATTTGTATGTCGAACAATATTACGATTTAAATTCATGCTAAACATAGGATTGAAAGAGATTGAACATCGGTATTGTATAATGACATCTAGTTAATAATAGAGGATATTAGGGAATATTGTGTATTCGGAATATTATGAATAATAGGATTATTATGGAGTGTTTGGTGTTAGGTAATATTAGAGTTATGTTAAGTATATTGATAGATTTCGTAAGAGTCAAGTCATGCAATAGTATAAATAAGGGTTTACCCCAAGGTCATTGTAAGCAAGTTATTACGATTATACTAATTTATGAGATTCCCCAAATAGTGTACGTTATAATTCTTATATGGTATCAGAGCCTCTTTCCTAGAGGACTCTAGACGTGGCTTCCGCTGCCTGCCGGTGGGCATGGATGCCTGCCGGAGGGATTTCGTTGTTCGTCAGGAATTTGGTGTTTGTCGGAGATTTATTGTTCGCAATATAATGTTTTAGGGTTTTGTTGTTCGATTTTATTTTAAGAGTCTTATTTTATTTTTAGTTTAATTTATGTTTGAATAAAGCCTCCTTATTTTGTTGTTCGGGTTGTTATGACGTCGAGATGTGGCCTGGTGATCGATCGAAAGTTTTAAGCATGGATCGATTAGTTAAATTGTTCGCCGCTAATTTGCTGACTTATTGGTGCGTTTCCTTGGCTTTATTGGCCAAAGTGTTTGGTGCGGGCTGCTGGGAGTTACACGTTTGCATGCTCATGAAATTTTTGGTGAGTATGATTAACTTGTCAGCAAATTAGGGGTAAATTGATTTGAGGTTGGAGTTGTCATTGGTGGTTTGCTAGTTTTGTGATTGTATTGCTCACGGTTTGCTCAAGTATCATTGTGGTGCGTGGGTGTACGTCCTCGTTCGTTATTGTTTGATGTTGGCTGAGAACACTCTTGTGAGATTTTGAGTATTGTGTGATGATTTTGGCCGATCAAGGAATGGGGGTGTGTCCCTACCTCTCATGTCTGGTAGTTTTAAGGTGAAGTCGGTAATGACCGTTTCACGTTTTGAGACCATGTTTATCGATTCATGGTATTTAGTTTTTGTGTTTTATTGAGGAAGTTTTGGTGTTTTTATTGAGGAGTGCCCCTACCAGTCATGTTTGGTTTTTTTTAGATGAAGCTGATAATGGTCGCTTCATGATGTGTGAGACCATGTTGATTCATGGTTCCCTTGTATCTGGCGTTTAGTGGTGAAGTTGATTATTGGCGATTCGTGGTGATTTATTAGCGATTCGTGGTGATTTACGGGACTTTTTGAGTGTTCTTTGGATGACGTTCGAGTGGGTACGAGAAGAATGGTGTTTTGCGACGACGACCAATGTGCCGGATTTGAAGATTTGAAGATCTCGACGGAGTTATTTTGTTTCCTTATCGTTTTGGCAAACTCATTGTAATTTTAGTCAAATTACCATGAGTTTGAGGGGGGGTAATAGAGGATATTAGGGAATATTGTGTATTCGGAATATTATGAATAATAGGATTATTATGGAGTGTTTGGTGTTAGGTAATATTAGAGTTATGTTAAGTATATTGATAGATTTCGTAAGAGTCAAGTCATGTAATAGTATAAATAAGGGTTTACCCCAAGGTCATTGTAAGCAAGTTATTACGATTATACTAATTTATGAGATTCCCCAAATAGTGTACGTTATAATTCTTATAGTTAACCTCGACATGGGTCGATTTTCAGCTCAAGCTCGATGAATCTGAAACTGAGCTTAAAATCTCGTGTTTGCTCGTCAAGCTTTGCATGAATGCGTGGTGTGCGCTTGTTTGGATATGTAAATGGCTACAAAATTCGTCGTGGGAATGGTAAACAAGCAAGAATCACCAGGAGTGTGCAGAACAGAACAACAACTTTCTGTGCCCAACAAACATTGCATTTCTTTTCCAGGGTACTTTTTTCACGGTAGAGTGGGAAAAAGAAGGAACAATTGGTACACCACTATAGTAAGGTTATTCACTGTAAGTTTTGGTACAAGAATTACTATTTCAGATGGCTAATACTGTTTCTGCTTCTCTTCCAATGGGTCGAAACCTCGTGTATGAATGATAAATCAGGAATCCAAGGGCTGTCCAAGGAGTGAAGGCATGTAAAAGGCATGGGACTGTGCAATCTCTATACGTTCCCGGGGATCATTCATGTTCTCATCTCTTAGTGCTTGCAGAATGGCTTCAAATGATTGTTCCCTGAATTTTACCAGAGCAAAGAGCGATAAGAAACACAGATTCAGTTTGTGAAAATGCAGGACTTGTATGTATCAGGCATATGTATAGAACAATTGTATTAATTCGGGTAAAGAATCACCTTGTTATAAGTATCTTATACAGTGTCTTTAAGATTGGGCATAGCTCAACAGGCCGAACTGGCTTGCTTTCTCCGTGTCGTGATACATTTAGAGAGGACTGGCTCAAGAGTTCATAGAATGCTCCAACAGCCGAGACACCCTGTTAAAGTACAGAAAACGTCAGACAAGCAGCATTTAGCAGCTGTATACGATACACATCAGTCAGTCCAAAAATCCTAACATTCAGTTATCCCAGTAACACATACAGCTGCCTCACTGCCACTCAAGTTTTTCTCTCAGAATTGATCCCCAACCCCATACGAGGAGTGAAGGAGTAGTGAAAATGATAGAACTTAGAGAAGGGCAACGAGGGCCCTAGCTACTCAAAAACGAGGTAAAAAGAGCTCATTGGCATAAACATAGTATGCTAGCAACAATTTATAGCAAATTCAAGTTAATAAGATAAGTGATACCTGAATCATCCCTTTGCCGCTGATACTATCACCCATGTCAAGGCTCAAAGCACCCTTGGCCAGCATTTGTCCGTACCAGGCATTACGTCCTTTCAGTAATGTCACATATGTATCAGCCAGCAATGGTCCAGCAAGCTTTTCAGGATCTTCAGCCAACAAATGTGTGATGAGTATCATCTCTGATGTACAGTGTGCAAAATACACTGACTTGCTAGTGGCACTCTCATTTGTGAGGGCTGCTACCATTCCTGAAAGGGTTAAATAAGAGTCATACTTAGATTCATCACTTAAAACTTAATAAATGTTACCATATGACACGTCTAATCTAGCAATTTTCTTGCTCACAGCAACAACAACGATTAGCTAATTACAGGAACAGAAGGATTTGAACCAATAAGTACGGACCACATCAGATCAGGATGGCAAGACATTCCTTTTCCCCTTTTTTTAGAGATTGGAGAGGCAGATGGGGAAGATTGTTTTAAATGAAACAAACAGGACATTTACGAAGTCCACTAACTGTCCATATGCAGACATGTGCCAAAATAAAAAAGAGACTTAACTAGTCACAGAACACACAGAGAAGCCGGCTATCAGGCTATGTTCAGAATCTCAGTAACATCATAATATAAAGAAACTAACCAGCTCCAATGGCATACACGTTCTTCAAACCTCCCATAACTTCATGAGTGACAAGGTCACTATTGTCCCACACGATAAAATGTGGCTGCCTCAGGAACTTTGCCAGAGGTTTCCTCCACTTTTCTGCTCCACATATCCGAGCATTAGCGTACTCCTTGTTGTAGATCTCAGAGGCAATGTTCGGTCCTCCGACATATAGAATGTTGTCCATTGATATTCCAGCTGAGTAGACACAGACATGAGTTCTTAAGAGTCTTAAAAGAAGAGTTAATAGTACATACCATAAATTTCAGTGTAAGCGCCAGAATAAGGAGGCTTTACAGGAACTTGTAACACCATGAGATTAGCAATAGTGTCTTTCATCACATACAGCTAAATGTCTGAAAGAAATAAAGCAATTCTATCCATGACATTGCTAGAAGCCTGGCACAGTTTGGGTATGTAGTGGCACTTCAACACTTTCCGAATTTATGTTAACTTTTGGGTATGTAGTATATATGGTTTTGATTATTTAGTAAACGAGAAACAATGTGACAATGGGATATGAACATTAAACAGCAGATGTACTTCATCTTCCACCTCTCTCATTTATGAATTTCAGACCCAGGAAAAGCTTCTTGTTTACAGGTTTCAACTAATATCCTTACCACCCCTTTCAAGTTCTTGTGGTATTGACTGTTGTAACCTTCCATTGACCACTTATTGAATAATTTTAAAAAGTGGACTGATTCAGAGTTTCAAGTTCATTCCTACAGTTTTTTTTTATAATTGAATAATAAGTGAAGTTACGTGCACCCAAACAATTGAACAAGGGAGGAATAAAGTAAGATGGCGACCAAGTGTTTAACTACATTCAAGTTAGCATCAAGAATTGACCAGGAGATCTTACTTGCACGATAAATCATCTGAGTGGGAGTAATTATGTGGGGAACAGGTCGCAATGCAGCCTCGATACCCTTCGACAAAGAGATGATGATAGGAACAGTCAGCCTCTCCTTCCAATACTTGCTGATCTCTTCAAACACCTCACGTGTTTCAGTCGAAGGCAAACCATTAACAACAATGTCCGCATCCCAAACAGCTTCCTGCAGATTAGTCACAACCTTCAAGGGACAAAGTGGTGTATCAACCATGTTTAAGCAAAATCCATCCCTCAGAATCTCATCTGCATAAAGTGTTCGATCACCCAACCTCGCTTCTACATACTTCAAGTAAGCACATCGACGAATGAGTCTCCTCAGCACATCCTCCCTTGAATTAATCACCTCAAACAGATGCTCAGCAGTCGTTTTATCAACCGCTCTTCCAGACCTCCTCCACAGCCTAATTTGTACCTTATCGCGGAACTGGCCATAACTATCTTGCAGCATAGCTGCAAATACACTACCCCAAGCACCAGCACCAACACCCACAATTCTCAAAGGATCACCATCAGCCTTTCCCAATATCCTTCGAAGCTCGTCGAGCTTCTCCTCACTCCCATTGAGATTATTAGTAGATCCATTAGAATATGACCTACCATTACTCATGGATTCCACACTTCCCACCATTTTTCTTGATTAAAAAAACCAACCCCCCAAAACACAACCAAACACACTAGCCTCCCCAATTTAATACAACTCTTATCCCTAAATCTTATATTCTATCAACAAGTGCTAAAATTTACTGAAAACCCACTTGAAATTCTGAAAAAAAGGGGTACTTTGAATCTATATTTATCAAATTTTTACAATGCAATCCACAAACATTTGTAACCCAGAAATAGAAACCCCAAATCACAAAAAGTCCCCCCAACACAAAATCTTGATTGGTGGATTTCCCTACCTAAATCAGAGCTAATCACATAAAAAGTCTTGCTAATTTTGTATACAACAGGTCAATAACATTCAACACTTTAAAAAAGAAAAAAAGCAGCTCAAAAACAGCAACAAATATACTACCAATATCTTTGTTTTTTCCGTCCAAGTTTGTTCATCTACCAACATACAATATCTTCCAAAATACTAAAAAACAACCACATTACAGTAAAAATATTGAAAATTCAAGATTACCCAGTTGCAAAGTTGAGACCTTTTTCGTGCAAGCTTCTCCAAAAAGTTTCAATCTTGCTTAGTCAAACCCACAAAAAAACACTGAATTACACTTTTTTTTTTTCTTGGTGAATGAGAAATGCATGAAGTTGCAGGTGAGATAATTAATTAGTGGGTAATTACTCTAATTAGTAGTACTAATTAACCGGGGAAATCAAATGATGCTGCAAAATGTCTTAGTGCATGAATTTATTGAGCAAAATTGGATGCTTATTTTTTGCATTAAAGATTATAGGAGACGCTGCCAACTTCCCCAGCGGTGGTCATTAATGTTATGATGGGCATTTTTTCCATGTTTTGTTGTATCTTTCTCGGCACATTTTTGACAAAAATATTAATGTCTTCAAATCTCAGTTTTTATTTTTATTTTCCCCATGTGGGATGATGATATAAAAGGCTTGTTTTTGAAGATACATGACATGCTAAGTTATGCTTGGCAATGGAATTATGTGACTTGTTGTTTCTTCTTACTACTCTTTCTAGTCGTTCCCCAATTTTCTGTTCTTATCCATCTTGTTGAGTGTAGTGTAGCCTAATTAGTTGCTACGAGGATCGACCAACTGTGTTTAGTATAACAAATTCGAATCGGTTGAACTTCTTCTAATTGGAGCTTAATCTATACTATCGGGGGTTACGTTTAACTTTTGGAGAACCTTGTTGGTTTAAATTACGGAATAATTGGACATTGTTTAATGGATATCATTTGGTTTGGATACTCTATATACAAGTTGGTCAATTATCTTGTATTATACAAATTCTGACTACATTAAGTTCAAATCATTTCCGATAGAGGTAAATTTACACCCTATGTCATTGCGACGCCTCATCCTTAACTTTGAATGCACCTCGGTTTAATTTAAACAAGTGAATCCATTTCCTATCTACAATTAAGACACTCGTACTGACCAGAATAATAATATTTGGACCTAATTACTCATCTATTGTACTCCGTAAGAGAGTTTATACTTCATACTTCTAATCCTAAATTAATATTTAATACTCTCTCCGTTCTTTTCGATTTTTTTACGTATCGCTAGAACAGAGAAACAACGGTGAAACATCGATTTAATCCTAAAAAAATTCTGAAATAAGAAACGTAAAGAAGAAGGGTTAGTCCATTTTGCAAACACACAACATTAGTACAAAGACTGTTACTCCTAAACCCACAAAATCGCAAGTCTAATGCCCACAAATCAACATGAAAAGGCCCAAATAATACGGACAGCCCAAAAAAATAATCCAATTCATCTTCAACTTCAAGCTACTGTCACTGTATATTCAATCATCAATCAATTTGCAGACTGAAGTGTGATCCTCAGACTTCAGAGAGAGAAACAGAGAGAGAAAATGGAGACAAAACCAATAGAAATCAGCAGCGCGAAAATGCATGGAGGTTACAACAAAAGATTCAAGCACTTTAGCCCTACTCTTGGTTGTTCCATGACTTTCCATATTTACTTCCCACCATCTTCTTCTTCTTCTTCTGGCAAATTCCCTGTATGTTTATATTTCCTCTTTTATCCTGTAATTTTTACTGTTATCTTTATTAGATGCTGATTTCTACTGAGAAATGTAAATTTCTAGAATTGGGTATGATTTTTTTGATTAATTTTACTAGGGTTTTGGTTGATAATTTTGATATGATAGTGTTTATTCTTTGTTGGGTATTTTTTGCTTGTTCATTACTTAGGTTAAAGTTTGAATCTTTGATTGATTGGTGGTGATTTAGTTCGATTTTTCGAACGCCCATTTGATCAAAAATAAAGTGATGGTATTTGGGCATATGATAATTTGAACGCCCATTAGTTGTTTATGAATGTAGAATTAGTGACTCAATATGGAGAATGTTTGATGAATTAGCGGATTCTGAATTTCCCACATGGGCGTATTTGGGCCGGGTTTTCGCTGTTGATATAACACCTGAAGTTTGGGAAATGGGATAACAGTAGATAAACCTAAGCAGGCTCCATAGGGAGGTGTTTCTTTGATTGTGGCCTAGTTGCGTGTGGGAGAAAGATGGGTAGTTCACCCTATTGCAGTAATACATGGGTGAGTTATCATGTTGTGGTGCTTGAACTGTTATAGGTCTTGATTACCAGGTTCCTTGAAGAAATCAGAGTTGGCCCCCTGCGCAATATCTATATGGAAGTTTCTTAAGAAATTTATATCAGACTGCCTGTCTGCCTACCACTGGTACCAAGTCTAGCTTAGTAGTGACAGAATGTGGGCATAAGGAGTGGGTTTATATGGGTCTTAGTGGCATAGGATAATGTCAATGCACCATTTAAATCTTGAAATGAGCTCATTGATTATGTATGTAGAGCTTGTGAAATCCCTATGTTTTGGTTGTCTGAGTTTAGCTTGTGCTCTGCAGGTGCTTTACTGGTTGTCTGGCCTTACCTGTACTGATGAGAATTTCATAACAAAATCTGGAGCTCAACGTGCTGCTTCCAAGGAAGGTGTTGCTCTTATTGTCCCTGATACATCCCCAAGTAAGTTACATGCTCACTAGCATTTGATATGGTGCACTCCTATGTCTATGGCTGAAAGTATCTTATTAATTTCCCTGCAAATAGTATGTGTAATTTATGTGACAGTAATCAGTTGTCTGTAACTCTGTTCTGTATGGCTGGTGTTAAAACGGCCCCTACATCTTCGTAGGTTGAATGTGATGGCTTGCACTACTGGACTTTTTGTTAAGATGGTGGACAATATTGTATTTGAAGTCAACAATGGAATTAGAAACACTCTCTTTCTTTCTAGGATATCGAAATGTTTATTAAGTATCTAACGTTGTGGCTGTTTGGTATGTATATGACTTACACGATTTCCTGGGAAGGTGATCACATAATTTGACATTGCGTTGATGTATATTCTTTTATGTTACTTTAAGATAGGTTACCGGCCTCTAAGGCCGATTTTGTTTATTTAATGGGTTTTGCTCTTCTGTAATTTCTGTCTATGAGCTTCACCATTTCATATTCATCTTTAATTATTTGGCTGTGGAATGTGAAATGCTTCCATTCTTCCAGCATGCTGCTGATCCCCGTTTTATTACTTGTAATCTAGAAGGGCTTAATGTTGAAGGAGAATCAGACAGCTGGGACTTTGGTGTAGGTATGAAATGTAACTGCTTTCGTCATGCAATAATCTTTTCTTTCCACAGCCGTTATGCACACTGTGAGACTCATGACTGCAGTTCTTAAAATCTATGCATCCAACATATTACTATAAACATTAAATTCAAAGAAATTTGATTAGGGTATCAGAAAGGAATGATTTAGTCTTCTGTATCCTTTTCCTTCTCTTTGTTTGCTGTAGGTGCGGGATTCTATCTGAATGCAGCTCAAGAAAAGTGGAAGAACTGGCGGATGTATGACTATGTTGTTAAGGAGTTGCCTGAACTTCTGAAAGAGAACTTTCTAGAACTTGACACATCACGGGCATCAATATCTGGTCATTCAATGGGAGGGCATGGTGCTCTGACAATATACCTCAAGAATCTTGACAAATATAAGGTTTCCCCAGTTTATTTCTGGAATAAAATAGCAAAGTCTTGAGACTTTTTGTTTATGCCTTACCTAGCATGGTGTGCCAATTTCCATATTATTTGTCCTTCACATGCTTCTGTTTGTCTCTTCTGTTTCTTGCCGTACCGAGAGAGGGCGGACAACGAAGTGATTAGAAAATGGGTAATTTTAATAGAAGAAGGCTATTAAGAGCATCAAGTATCAGATTTAAGAAAGCCTGTGCTAAAATCTCGCTGATTTAGTTGGCATGTATTTTTGAGTCATGATCTGGTAGTTCATATACCATTCACTATTTAAATAGAATTAAATTGAGAACGTGATGTATACGAAAGTCTGAACTTGATTACCCAGCAATCTTATAACATCTCTCTTTGTTGCAGTCGGTATCAGCTTTTGCCCCAATTGCGAATCCTATTAAATGCCCCTGGGGTCAGAAAGCTTTTACAAATTATTTGGGAGAAAATAAGGCTGCTTGGGAGGTAAGATTTACCGTCTTTAGTGCTAAGCATTTGATGTGTGTTTGTGTTTAAGGAAGAGGGGGGTGGTCGTTCTTTTTGAAACTCTTCGGATACGAGTGTCGGGTATGGCAAAGTGAAAGCTATGTTGAAACACAAGACATTTTATACATACACTTGCAGGAATATGATGCTACTTGCTTGATTTCAAAATTTCATGACCTTTCTGCAACCATTCTGATTGATCAGGTACATGTTTATCAACCTCTCTTGCTCTTTTTTTTTTTTTTTTTTTTTTTTGGAACATGCCTATTGTGAATCCTGATTTTTGAAAAGATTATGAAAGCACCTTTGTTTAAAAAAAAAAGAATAAGACATTACTCAGTTGTTATACTCCACGCCACTCTCACACCTAAACAGGTAAAGGGAGGCAGAGGGGCATAAAGGAACCGCCTAAATATCTGAAAGGGAGGCTGGCCACTCATATTCATCAATAGGACTCAAACGTGTTTATAGTAAAAAAAAAAAAAAATTAATAACATTTAGATACTTCGAAAAATAGGCTAACATGGCCTAAATTAGAATTTTTTTGAAGTGTATAATCAACGAGTTTTGCGCAAAAAGGGTGCGGAAACAAACGGCTTAAACTTTTGTGGAAGTCTCTAGGGGTAATATAATGGGTCTTTCAAAATATTAGAGCCAAAAACATATAGTAGGCTCCCGAAAATAACTCACTAGCATTAACAGGCAACGGTAAGCGGCTTAAAGGTCGTTGTAACGAGAGAACTGGGCTCTCAAAATCATGAAAGGCACTCGCAAGATGTTGACAATAGTTGTGAAATAGCGTTTAGAAACTTTGAATAAAATAGCTAACGTATCCTAAAATACACAATACCAAAGGTTATAATCCACGATTTTTGGCCATAGAATGATTTTGGTACAAGAGCGGCTTGGGTTTTTGTTGATGCCTCAGGGGATATTATAATGTGTTTTTCAAAAATATTAGCGCCAAAACAAATATGATAGGTTTCCAAAATTCAAAAAATACACACTATAGGAAGACAAGGTGACATGTGCCAATTGGGGTTTAAATCGCTACCCATATAGGGAAACCAATCCTTAAATTCAAATAAAGGCACTGAAATACTATGTTTAGTATAGGTTTTAGAAGATTTGGCTACCTTGGAAAAAGTAGCCAAAATTGGCCGAAATTGTAGTATATAATCCACAGTTTTTGGCGCGAAATGGCTCCGAAACAAAAATGACTCAAATTTTTGGTGTAGCTCCCAGGTGTCATATTTTGTGTTGTAGCAAAATCTTAGAGCTTAAAACATCCGATTGTTGCCCCAAAATAACACACTAGCAGTAACATGCGAATGTAGGCGAAGCGGCTTAAAGGTTCCTGTAACTCTAAAAATCATGAAAGGCACTCGCATGATGTTGACAGTAGTTGTGAAATAGCGTTTAGAAACTTCTAATAAAATAGCTAACGTATCCAAAACTACACAATACCAAAGGTTATAATCCACGATTTTTGGCCTTAGAGTGATTTTGGCACAAGAGCGGCTTGGGTTTTTGTAGAAACCTCAAGGGATACTATAATGGGTTTTTGAAAAATATTAGGGCCAAAACAAATATGATAGGTTTCCAAAATTCAAAAAAGACGCACGCTAAGAAGACAAGGTGACGTGTCAATTGGGGTTTAAATCGCTACCCATATAAGGAAACCAATCCTTAAATCAAATAAAGGCACTGAAATACTATGTTTGGTATAGGTTTTAGAAGATTTGGCTACCTTGGAAAAAGTAGCCAAAATTGGCCGAAATTGTAGTGTATAATCCACGTTTTTTTTGCGCGAAATGGCCCCGAAATAAAAATGACTCAAATTTTTGGTATAGCTCCCAGGTGTCATATTTTGTGTTGTTGCAAAATCTTAGAGCTTAAAACATCCGATAGTTGCCCCAAAATAACACACTAACAGAAACGGGCGACGGTAGGCGAAGTGGCTTAAAGGTTCCTGTAACGGGAAAACTGGGCTCTAAAAATCATGAAAGGCACTCGCATGATGTTGACAGTAGTTATGAAATAGCGTTTAGAAACATTGAATAAAATAGCTAACGTATCCAAAATTGCACAATACCAAAGGTTATAATCCACGATTTTTGGCCTTAGAATGGTTTTGGTACAAGAGCAGTTTGGGTTCTTGTAGAAGCCTCGGGGGATACTATAATGGGTTTTTGAAAAAATATTAGGGGCTAAACAAATATGATAGGTTTCCAAAATTAAAAAAAGACGCACGCTAAGAAGACAAGGTGACATGTGCCCATTGGGTTTGAATCGCTACCCATATTGGGAAACCAATCCTTAAATCAAATAAAGGCACTGAAATACTATATTTGGTATAGGTTTTAGAAGCTTTTCTACCTTTGAAAAAGTAGCCAAAATTGGCCGAAATTGTAGTGTATAATCCACGGTTTTTGGCGTGAAATGGCTCCGTAATAAAAATGACTCAAATTTTTAGAGTAGCTCCTAGGTGTCATATTTTGCTTTGTAGCAAAATCTTAGAGCTTAAAACATCCGATAGTTGCCCCAAAATAACACACTTGCACTAACAGGCGACGGTAGGCGAAGCGGCTTAAAGGTTTCTGTAACGAGAAAATTGGGCTCTAAAAATCATGAAATGCACTCTCATGATGCCGACAGTAGTTGTAAAATAGCGTTTAGAAACTTAGAATAAAATACCTAACGTATGCAAAACTTCACAAAACCAAAGGTTGTTATCCACGATTTTCTACCTTAGAATGATTTTGGTACAAAACGGCTTGGGTTTTTGTAGATGTCTCAAGGGATATTATGATGAGTTTTTGAAATATATTAGGGCCAAAACAAATATGATAGGTTTCCAAAATTTTAAAAAAGACGCACGCTAAGAAGACAAGGTTACATGTGCCAATTGGGGTTTGAATCGCTACCCATATAGGGAAACCAATCCTTAAATCAAATAAAGGCATTGAAATACTATGTTTGGTATAGGTTTTAGAAGATTTGGCTACCTTGGAATAAGTATCCAAAATTGGCCGAAATTGTAGTGTATAATCCACTGTTTTTGGCGCGAAATGGCCCTGAAATAAAAATGACTCAAATTTTTGGAGTAGCTCCTAGGTGTCATATTTTGTGTTATAGCAAAATGTTATAAAACATCCCATAGTTGCCCCAAAATAACACACTAGCACTAACGGGCGACGGTAGGCGAAGCTGCTTAAAGGTTCCTGTAACGAGAGAATTGGGCTCTAAAAATCATGAAAGGCACTCGCACGATGTTGACAGGAGTTGTGAAATAGCGTTTCGAAACTTTGAATAAAATAGCTAACGTATCCAAAACTGCAGAATAACAAAGGTTATAATCCACGATTTTTGGCCTTAGAATGATTTTGGTACAAGAGCGCTTGGGTTTTTGTTAATGCCTCAGGGGATACTATAATGGGTTTTTCAAAAATATTAGAGCCAAAACAAATATAATAGGTTTCCCAAAATTCGAAAAACACGCACGCTAAGAAGACAACGTGACGTGCCAATTGGGGTTTGAATCGCTACCCATACGGGGAAACCAATCCTTAAATCAAATAAAGGCACTGAAATACTATGTTTGGTATAGGTTTTAGAAGTTTTGGCTACCTTGGAAAAAGTAGCCAAAATTGTAGTGTATAATCCACGGTTTTTGGCACGAAATGGCCCCGAAATAAAATTGACTCAAAATTTTGGAGTAGCTCCCAGGTGTCATGTTTTGTGTTATAGCAAAATTATAGAGCTTAAAACATCCATCAGTTGCCCCAAAATAACATACTAGTAGTAACGGGCGCCGGTAGGCGAAGCGGCTTAAAGGTTCCTGTAACGAAAAAATTGGGCTCTAGAAATCATGAAAGGCACTCGCATGATGTTGACAGGAGTTGTGAAATAGCGTTTAGAAACTTTGAATAAAATAGCTAACATATCCAAAACTGCATAATACCAAAGGTTATAATCCACCATTTTTTGTCCTTAGAATGATTTTGGTACAAGAGTGGCTTGGGTTTTTGTAGATGCCTCGGGGGATATTATAATGGGTTTTTGAAAAATATTAGGGCCAAAACAAATATGATAGTTTTCCAAAATTCAAAAAATACGCACGCTAATAAGACAAGGTTACATGTGCCAATCGGGGTTTGAATTGCTACCCATATGGGGAAACCAATCCTTAAATCAAATAAACGCACTGAACTACTATGTTTCGTATAGGTTTTAGAAGTTTTGGCTACCTTGGAAAAAGTAGCCAAAATTGGCCGAAATTGTAGTGTATAATCCACGGTGTTTGGCGCGAAATGGCCCCGAAATAAAATTGACTCAAAATTTTGGAGTAGCTCCCAGGTATCATGTTTTGTGTTATAGCAAAATTTTAGAGCTTAAAACATCCAATAGTTGCCCCAAAATAACATACTAGTAATAACGGGCGCCGGTAGGCAAGGCAGCTTAAAGGTTCCTGTAACGTGAAAATTGGGCTGTAAAAATCATGAAAGGCACTCGCATGATGTTGACAGTAGTTGTGAAATTGCGTTTAACAACTTTGAATAAAATAGCTAACGTATCCAAAACTGCAGAATGCCAAAGGTTATAATCCTTGATTTTTGACCTTGGAATGATTTTGGTACAAGAACGGCTTGGGTTTTTGTAGAAGCCTCAGCGGATACTATTATGGGGTTTTGAAAAATATTTGGGCCAAAACAAATATAATAAGTTTCCAAAATTCAAAAAAGCCGCACGCTAAGAAGACAAGCTGACATGTGCCAATTGGAGTTTGAATCGCTAACCATATAGGGAAACCAATCCTTAAATCAAAGAAAGGCAGTGAAATACTATGTTTGGTATAGGTTTTACAAGATTTGCCTACCTTGGAAAAAGTATCCAAAATTGGCCGAAATTGTAGTGTATAATCCACGATTTTTGGCGCGAAATGGCCCCGAAATAAAAATGACTCAAAATTTTGGAGTAGCTCCCAGGTGTTATATTTTGTGTTATAGCAAAATCTTAGAGCTTAAAAAATCCGATAGTTGCCCCTAAATAACACCCTAGTAGTAACCGGCGACGGTAGGCAAAGCAGCTTAAAGGTTCCTGTAACGAGAAAATTGGGCTCTAAAAATCATAAAAGGAACTCGCATGATGTTGACAGTAGTTGTGAAATAGCGTTTAGAAACTTTGAATAAAATAGCTAACGTATCCAAAACTGTAGAATACCAAAGGTTATAATCTATGATTTTTGGCCTTAGAATGATTTTGGTAGAAGAGCGGCTTGGGTTTTTGTAGAAGCCTCCTGTAATGGGGTTTTGAAAAATATTAGGGCCAAAACAAATATGATAAGTTTCCAAAATTCAAAAAAGACGCACGCTAAGAAGACAAGGTGACATGTGTCAATTCGGGTTTGAATCGCTTACCATATAGGGAAACCAATCCATAAATCAAATAAAGGCACTGAAATACTATGTTCGGTATAGGTTTTAGAAGATTTGGCTACCTTGGAAAAAGTAGCCAAAATTGTAGTGTATAATCCATAGTTTTTTTGGCGTAATGTCCCCGGAATAAAAATAATTCAAAATTTTGGAGTAGCTCCCAAGTGTCATATTTTGTGTCGTAGCAAAATCCTAGGGCTTAAAACATCCGATAGTTGCCCCAAAACAACACACTCGCAGTAACGTGAGACAGTAGGCAAAGCGGCTTAAAGGTTCATGTAATGAGAAAACTAGGCTTTAAAAATCATAAAAGGCACTCGCATGATGTTGACAGTAGTTGTGAAATAGCGTTTAGAAACTTTGAATAAAATAGCTAACGTATTATAAACTGCAGAATGCAAAAGGTTATAATCCACGATTTTTGGCCTTAGAATGATTTTGGTACAAGAGCGGCTTAGGTTTTTGTTGATGCCTCAGGTGATACTATAATGGGTGTTTGAAAAATATTAGAGCCAAAACAAATATGATAGGTTTCCAAAATTCAAAAAACACGCACGCTAAGAAGACAAGGTTACATGTGCCAATCGGGGTTTGAATTGCTACCCATATAGGGAAGCCAATACTTAAATCAAATAAAGGCACTGAAATACTGTGTTTGGTATAGGTTTTAGAAGATTTGGCTACCTTGGAAAAAATAGCCGAAATTGTAGTGTATGGCCCCGAAATAAAAATGACTTAAATTTTTGGTGTAGCTCCTAGGTGTCATATTTTGTGTTGTAGCAATATCTTAGAGCTTTAAACATCCGATAGTTGCCCCAAAATAACACACTAGCACTAACGGGCGACATTAGGCGAAGCCGCTTAAAGGTTCCTGTAACGGGAAAACTGGGCTCTAAAAATCTTGAAAGGCACTCGCATGATGTTGACTATAGTTGTGAAATAGCGTTTAGAAACTTTGAATAAAATAGCTAACGTATCCAAAACTGCACAATACCAAAGGTTATAATCCACGATTTTTGGCCTTAGAATGGTTTTGGTACAAGAGCAGTTTGGGTTCTTGTAGAAGCCTCAGGAGATACTATAATGGGTTTTTCAAAAAGTATTAGGGCTTAAACAAATATGATAGGTTTCCAAAATTCAAAAAAGACGCACGCTAAGAAGACAAGGTGATTTATGGCCATTGGGGTTTGAATCGCTACCTATATAGGTAAACCAATCCTTAAATCAAATAATGGCACTGAAATAGTATGTTTGGTATAGGTTTTAGAAGATTTGGATACCTTGGAAAAAGTAGCCAAAATTGGGCGAAATTGTAGTGTATAATCCACAGTTTTTGGCGCGAAATGACTCAAATTTTTGGTGTAGCTCCCAGGTGTCATATTTTGTGTTGTAGCAAAATCTTAGAGCTTAAAACATTTGATAATCTCCCCAACATAACACACTCGCAGTAACAGGAGACGGTAGGCAAAGGGGCTTCAAGGTTCTCGTAACTAGAAAACTGGGCTCTAAAAATCATGAAAGGCACTCGCATGATGTGGACAGTAGTTGTGAAAATGCGTTTATAAACTTTTATTAAAATAGCTAACGTATCCTAAATTGCACAATACCAAAGGTTATAATCCACGATTTTTGGCCATAGAATGATTTTCGTACAAGAGCGGCTTGGGTTTTTGTTGATGCCTCAGAGGATATTATTATGTGTTTTTGAAAAATATTAGCGCCAAAACAAATATGATAGGTTTCCAAAATTCAAAAAACACGCACGCTAAGAAATCAAGGTGACATGTGCCAATTCGGGTTTGAATCGCTACCCATACGGGGAAACCAATCCTTAAATCAAATAAAAGCACTGAAATACTATGTTTGGTATTGGTTTTAGAAGTTTTGGCTACCTTGGAAAAAGTAGCCATAATTGGCCGAAATTGTATCGTGTAATCCACGGTTTTTGGCGCGAAGTGGCCCCGAAATAAAAATGACTCAAAATTTTGGAGTGGCTCCCAGGTGTCATATTTTGTGTTAGTAGCAAAATCTTAGAGCTTAAAACATCCGATAGTTGCCCCAAAATAACACACTCGCAGTAACGGGAGACGGTAGGCAAAGCGGCTTAAAGGTTCATGTAACGAGAAAACTGGGCTCTAAAAATCATGAAAGGCACTCGCATGATGTTGACAGTAGTTGTGAAATAGCGTTTAGAAACTTTGAATAAAATAGCTAACGTATCCAAAACTGCAGAATACCAAAGGTTATAATCCACGATTTTTGGCCTTAGAATGATTTTGGTAAAAGAGCGGCTTGGGTTTTTGTTGATGCCTCAGGGTATACTATAATGGTTTGTTGAAAAATATTAGAGCCAAAATAAATATGATAGGTTTTCAAAATTCAAAAAACACGCCCGCTAAGAAGACACGGTGACATGTGCCAATTGGGGTTTGAATCGCTACCCATATAGGGAAACCAATCCTTAAATCAAATAAAGGCACTGAAATACTATGTTTGGTATAGCTTTTTCAAGATTTGCCTACCTTGAAAAAAATAGCCAAAATTGGCCGAAATTGTAGTGTATAATCCACGGTTTTTGGCGCGAAATAGCCCCGAAATAAGAATGACTCAAAATTTTGGAGTAGCTCCCAAGTGTCATATTTTGTGTGTTAGCAAAATCCTAGGGCTTAAAACATCCGATAGTTGCCCCAAAACAACACACTCACAGTAACGTGGGACAGTAGGCAAAGCGGCTTAAAGGTTCATTTAATGAGAAAACTAGGCTCTAAAAATCATGAAAGGCACTCGTATGATGTTGACAGTAGTTGTGAAATAGCGTTTAGAAACTTTGAATAAAATAGCTAACGTATTATAAACTGCAGAATACAAAAGGTTATAATCCACGATTTTTGGCCTTATAATGATTTTGGTACAAGAGCGGCTTAGGTTTTTGTTGATGCCTCAGGAGATACTATAATGGGTGTTTGAAAAATATTAGAGCCAAAACAAATATGATAGGTTTCCAAAATTCAAAAAACACGCACGCTGAGAAGACACGGTGACATGTGCCAATTGGGGTTTGAATCGCTACCCATATAGGGAAACCAATCCTTAAATCAAATAAAGGCACTGAAATACTATGTTTGGTATAGGTTTTATAAGATTTTGCCTACCTTGACAGAAGTAGCTAAAATTGGCCGTAATTGTAGTGTATAAGCCACGGTTTTTGGCGCGAAATAGCCCCGAAATAAAAATGACTCAAAATTTTGGAGTAGCTCCCAGGTGTCATATTTTGTGTTATAGCAAAATCTTAGAGCTTAAAACTTCCGATAATTGCCCCAAAATAACACACTAGCAGTAACGGGCGTGGGTAGGCAAGGCAACTTAAAGGTTCTCAGTAACGAGAAAATTGGGCTCTAAAAATCATGACAGGTACTCGCATGATGTTGACAGTAGTTGTGAAATAGCGTTTAAAAACATTAAATAAAATAGCTAACGTATCCAAAACTGCATAATACCAAAGGTTATAATCCATGAATTTTGGCCTTAGAATGATTATGGTACAAGAGCGGCTTAGGTTTTTGTAGAAGCCTCAGCGGATACTATAATTGGGTTTTGAAAAATATTAGGGCCAAAACAAATATGATAAGTTTCCAAAATTCAAAAAAGACTCACGCTAAGAAGGCAAGGTGACATGTGCCAATTGGGGTTTGAATCTCTAACCATATAGGGAAACCAATCCTTAAAACAAATAAAGGCACTGAAATACTTTGTTTGGTGTAGGTTTTACAAGATTTGCCTACCTTGGAAAAAGTAGCCAAAATTGGCCGAAATTGTAGTGTATAATCCAAGGTTTTTGGCGCGAAATGGCTACGAAATAAAAATGACTCAAAATTTTGGAGTAGCTCCCAGGTGTCATGTTTTGTGTTATAGCAAAATCTTAGATCTTAAAACATCCGATAGTTGCCCCAAAATAACACACTAGCAGTAACGGGCGACGGTAGGCAAAGGAGCTTAATGGTACCTGTAACGTGAAAATTCGGCTCTAAAAATCATGAAAAGCACTCGCATGATGTTGACAGTAGTTGTTAAATAGCGTTTAGAAATTTTGAATAAAATAGTTAACGTATCCAAAACTGCACAATCCATGAATTTTGGCTTTAAAATGATTTTGGTACCTGAGCGGCTTGGGTTTTTGTAGAAGCCTCAACGGATACTATACTTGGGTTTTGAAAAATATTAGGGCCAAAACAAATATGATAAGTTTCCAAAATTCAAAAAAGACGCACGCTAAGAAGGCAAGGTGACATGTGCCAATTGGGGTTTGAATCGCTAACCATATAGGGAAACCAATCCTTAAATCAAGTAAAGGCACTTAAATACTATGTTTGGTATAGGTTTTACAAGATTTGCCTACCTTGGAAAAAAGAAGCCAAAATTGGCCGAAATTGTAGTGTATAATCCACAGTTTTTGGCGCGAAATGGCTACGAAATAGAAATGAGTCAAAATTTTGGAGTAACTCCCAGATGACATATTTTGTGTTGTAGCAAAATCTTAGACCTTAAAACCAAAATAACACACTAGCAGTAACAGGAGACGGAGGCAAAGCGGCTTAATGGTTCATGTTACGAGAAAACTGGGCTCTAATAATCATGAATGGCACTCGCTTGATGTTGACAGTAGTTGTGAAATAGCGTTTAGAAACTTTGAATAAAATAGCTAACTTATCTAAAACTGTAGAATACCAAAGGTTATAATCCACGATTTTTGGCCTTAGAATGATTTTGGTAGAAGGGCAGGTTGTGTTTTTGTAGAAGCCTCAGGGGATACTATAATGGAATTTTGAAAAATATTAGGGCCAAAACAAATATGATAGGTTTCCGAAATTCATAAAACACGCACGCTAAGAAGACAAGGTTACATGTGCCAATTGGGGTTTGAATCGCTACCCATATAGGGAATCCAATCCTTAAATCATATAAAGTCACTGAAATACTATGTTTGGTATAGGTTTTAGAAGATTTGGCTACCTTGGAAAACGTAGCCTAAATTGGCCGAAATTGTAGTGTATAATCCACGGTTTTTGGCGCGAAATGGCCCCGAAATAAAAATGACTCAAATTTTTGGAATAGCTCCCTGGTGTCATATTTTGTGTTGTAGCAAAATCTTAGAGCTTAAAACATCCGATAGTTACTCCAAAATAACACACTTGCACTAACAAGCGACGGTAGGCGAAGCGTCTTAACGGTTCCTGTAACGAGGAAATTGGACTCTAAAAATCATGAAATGCACTCGCATGATGTTGACAGTAGTTGTGAAATAGCGTTTAGAAACTTTGAATAAAATAGCTAACATATCCAAAAGTGCACTAAACCAAAGGTTATAATCCACGATTTTCTACCCTAGAATGATTTTGGTAAAAAACAGCTTGGGTTTTTGTAGATGCCTCAGGGCATATTATGATGGGTGTTTTTAATATATTAGGGCCAAAACAAATATGATAGGTTTCCAAAATTCAAAAAAGACGCACGCTACGAAGACAAGGTTACATGTGCCAATTGGAGTTTGAATCGCTACCCATATAGCTAAACCAATCCTTAAATCAAATAAAGGCACTGAAATACTATATTTGGTATAGGTTTTAGAAGATTTGGCTACCTTCGAATAAGTAGCCAAAATTGGCATAAATTGTAGTGTATAATCCACTGTTTTTGGCATGAAATGGCCCCGAAATAAAAATGACTCAAATTTTTAGAGTAGCTCCCAGGTGTCATATTTTGTGTTGTAGCAAAATCTTAGAGCTTAACACATCCAATGGTTGCTCCAAAATAACATACTAGCACTAACGGGCGACGGTAGGCGAAGAGGGTTAAAGGTTCTTGTAACGAAAAAATTGGGCTCTAAAAATCATGAAAGGCACTCGCATGATGTTGACGGGAGTTGTGAAATAGCGTTTAGAAACTTTGAATAAAATAGCTAACATATCCAAAACTGCAGAATAACAAAGGTTTGGGTTTTTGTTAATGCCTCAGGGGATACTATAATGGGTTTTTGAAAAATATTAGAGCCAAAAACAAATATGATAGGTTTCCAAAATTCAAAAAACACGCACGCTAAGAAGACAAGGTGACGTGCCAATTGGGGTTTGAATCGCTACCCATACGGGGAAACCAATCCTTAAATCAAATAAAGGCACCGAAATACTATGTTTCGTATAGGTTTTAGAAGATTTGGCTACCTTGGAAAAAGTAGCCGAAATTGTAGTGTATAATCCATGGTTTTTGGCGCGAAATGGCCCCGAAATAAAATTGGCTCAAAATTTTGGAGTAGCTCCCAGGGGTCATATTTTGTGTTATAGCAAAATCTTAGAGCTTAAAACATCCAATGGTTGCCCCAAAATAACATACTAGCAGTAGCGGGCGCCGGTAGGCAAGGCAGCTTAAAGGTTCCTGTAACGAGAAAATTTGTCTATAAAAATCATGAAAGACACTCGCATGATGTTGACAGTAGTTGTGAAATAGTGTTTAACAACTTTGAATAAAATAGCTAATGTATCCAAAAATGCACAATACCCAAGGTTATAATCCACGATTTTTGGCCTTAGAATTATTTTGGTGCAAGAGCGACTTCGGTTTTTATAGATGCCTCAATGGATATTATAATGGGTTTTTGAAAAATATTAGGGCAAAAACAAATTTGATAGGTTTCCAATATTCGAGAAACACGCACGCTAAGAAGACAAGGTTACATGTGCTAATTGAGGTTTGAATCGCTACCCATATAGGGAAACCAGACCTTAAATCATATAAAGGCAGTGAAATCCGATAGTTGGTATAGGTTTTAGAAGATTTGGCTACCTTGGAAAAAGTAGCCAAAATTGGCCGAAATTGTAGTGTATAATCCACGGTTTTTGGCGCGAAATGGCCCCGAAATAAAAATGACTCAAATTTTTGGAGTAGCTCCCAGGTGTCATATTTTGTGTTGTAGCAAAATCTTAGAGCTTAAAACATCTAATAGTTGCCCAAAATAACACACTAGCACTAACGGGCGACGGTAGGCAAAGCGGCTTAAAGGTTCCTGTAACTAGATAATTGGGCTCTAAAAATCATGAAAGGCACTCGCGTGATGTTGACAGTAGTTGTGAAATAGCGTTTAGAAACTTTGAATAAAATAGCTAACGTATCCAAAACTGCACAAAACCAAATGTTATAATCCACGACTTTCTATCTTAGAAATTCAGGGTTGCCGGAATCGTAGATCACCCGAGATCGAAATCGTAAATCGAAGTCACAATTCGCCAATAAAAGATTTCAATTCGCTAGCGATTTCTGTTTCTGAAATTCGCTAGAAATCGAAAGGCAATTCGCTAAGAATTCGATAGGAAATCGTGAAGTTATTATGGTATTTATGAAATTCCCAATGTTTTGTTTAATTTTTTGAGGACAGATTTCCATATTACCGATGCTATTTTAATGATTTTGGAAACTGTTACTTTTATGGGTGGAATAAAAAAGGAGAAATAAAATACTGACTCATTTATTTTACCTAAAAAATTGTGTTATTTATGATCAGTTCTTTCTCGTTCGTTGCATCACATTTTATTTCTTCTCAAACCTCGATTGTTATCCCATTCTCCTCTTGCTTTTGCTCATATTTTTGGATTCGCTGAAAATGACGATCTAAATCGCGATCTCCGACGACTTGTGCGAAAACGATCTGCGATGGAGGGCACGCGAATCAATTTGCGATTTGCGGGATGTATGAGCGATTTCGGCAACCATGCTTAGAATGATTTTGGTACAAGAGCGGCTTGGGTTTTTGTTGATGGCTCAGGGGATATTATAATGGGTTTTTGAAAAATGTTAGGGCCAAAACAAATATGATAGGTTTCCAAAATTCAAAAAACACACACGCTAAGAAGTCAAGGTTACATGTGCCAATTGGGGTTTGAATCGCTACCCATATAGGGAAACCAATCCTTAAATCAAATAAAGGCACTGAAATACTATGTTTGGTATAGGTTTTACTTGATTTGCCTACCTTGGAAAAAGTAGCCAAAATTGGCTTAAATTGTAGTGTATATAATCCACGGCTTTTTGCGCGAAATGGCCTCGAATTAAAAATGACTCGAATATTTGGAGTAGCTCCCAGGTGTCATATTTTGTGTTGTAGCAAAATCTTAGAGCTTAAAACATCCGATAGTTGCCCCAAAATAACTCACTCGCAGTAATGGGAAACGGTAGGCAAAGCGGCTTAAAGGTTCATGTAACGAGAAAACTTGGCTTTAAAAATCATGAAAGGCACTTGCTTGATGTGGACAGTAGTTGTGAAATAGCGTTTAGAAACTTTGAATAAAATTGCTAATGTATCCAAAACTGCACAATACCAAAGGTTATAATCTACGATTTTTGGCCTAAGAATGATTTTGGTACAAGAGCGGCTTGGTTTTTTATAGATGCCTCAGGGAATACTATAATGGGTTTTTGAAAAATATTAGGGCCAAAACAAAAATGATAAGTTTCCAATATTAGAAAAACACGCACGCTAAGACGACAAGGTTACATGTGCCAATTGGGTTTTGAATCGCTACCCATATAGGGAAACCAATCCTTAAATCAAATAAAGGCACTGAAATCCTATGTTTGGTATAGGTTTTAGAAGATTTGGCTACCTTGGAGAAAGTAGCCAAAATTGGCCGAAATTGTAGTGTATAATCCACGGTTTTTGGCGCGAAATGGCCTCAAAATAAAAATGACTCAAAATTTTGGAGTAGCTCCTAGGTGTCATATTTTGTGTTGTAGCAAAATATTAGAGCTTAAAACATCCTATAGTTGCCCCTAAATAACACACTCGCAGTAACGGGAGACGGTAGGCAAAGCTGCTTAAAGGTTCATGTAACGAGAAAACTGGGCTCTAAAAATCTTGAAAGGCACTCGCGTGATGTTGACAGTAGTTGTGAAATGGCGTTTAGAAACTTTGAATAAAATAGAGGGCTTTTAGTTTAATGTTTCTATTTAGCGGGCGTAAAACTGCACAAAACCAAAGGTTATAATCCACGATTTTTGGCCTTAGAATGGTTTCGGTATAAAAGCGACTTGATTTTGTGTAGAAGCCTCAGGGGCTAATATAATGGGTTTTGAAAAATATTAAAGCCAAAACACATATGATAGGTTCCCACATTGGAAAAACTCGCTACCCATATGGGCAACCAATCCTCAAATCAAAAACAGGCACTGAAATACTATCTTTGGTATAGGTTTTAGAAGATTTGGTTACTTGTTATTGGCAAAAATGAAGTGTATAATCTACGGTTTTTGCGCAAAATGGCACCGAAGCAAAAATGACTCAAATTTTTTGAGTACCTCGCAGGGTTTAAATTTTGTGTTGTAGGCCTTGTTGCAAAATCGTAGAGCTTTGAATATACGATAGGTAAACATTGAATAACATTTAGAAACTTTTACAAAGTGGCCAACGTACCTAAACTGCACCCCTTTGTTTTGATTAAACGTTTTTGCAAAATACAAGGGTCGTTAAGTCAACCATAAACGCACGCTAGCCTTATAGGTTAAAAGGACACCTTGATGGGGGAACCGGCCCCTCATCTTTATGAAGGGCTCTCTTAGGGTGTGGATTGCAATATTTTGAGATCAATTAGATTCCTTGATTAAAGTGGCCAAATTGGGTAAAATCGAAGATTGTAATCCACGATCTTCGACTCACTATGGTCCCGGAAATGGAAACGGCTCAAATTTTTGTGGAAGCCCGCTCGTTTTATATTGTAAGTTTTGCCAAAATATTAGAGCCGTTGGTGGTTACATGTGCCGAAGGGATTAAAAAATTCCCGAACAAGAAATTGGCCCTCATATGTCTAACTTATGTTCATCAAGGTCTTTCTATCATCAAGGTTTGAGGACATTTGTCTTTGTTAAATAACAATCATAATTTGCCAAAACTGAAATGTAATCCACGTGATATTTGGAATTCTAAAGAAGAGCGGCTCAAATTTTTTTGGGAGCTCCTAGGGGGTCATATTTATGTGTTTTAGCAAATATCTAATACTCCGTACTTAATAGAATAATTCATGAGATCTTTGCTCAACACTTGGCGGAATTCTATTAGGTAAAAGTAGGACAATGGGAGAATATGTTGTTGAGAGGGTGATGTAGAGAGAGGATTCACGTTGAGCGACTCTCTTTGATTTCTTTTCCTTGGTTAATTCTGCAAACGTTTTTGTAATGTGTTTTCAACATTTTACTTTTTTAAAGTCCTTACTTCTTTAACTCCAAAATACGAGAGTATAATTATTTCTTTTCCTATTTTGTGTTTTAATTTTTAAACCTTTTTTTCCTAATACTATTATATATTTGTTTTCCTTCTACTTTTAACCTTCGTAAGCTTGCATTTGACGATTCAAATGACTATTCTTGATAGTCGACCCCAAATCATTTTGGGACTAAGTTTGGGTGGTGGTTGTTCGTGAAAATTCCCTTTCAAAACTTGCCTTATTTTATCTGGTGCCTCTTAATAGCCTGCCAGTTGGCAAATAACGCCAAATTAACGTCTTGATTTGATGCAGTCTGGTATAGTCTTGTGTTTCACTTTTTTGTTAAACCATGCTCACAGGGAGGGGATGACAAATTCTTGCATGATCAACTAATGCCAAACAACTTTGAGGAGGCTTGTAGGAAAGTGAATGCACCTTTCCTGTTGCGGTTGCAACCTGGTTATGACCACTCCTACTTTTTCATTGCTACTTTTATCGATGATCACATCAGCCACCACTCCCAAGCGTTGAAGTTATTATAACTCTGCCCCAGAATGTAGTTACTATCTGTGTCTTGTTTGCTTGGCATCGTAGTTGAGATTACGTTTTGGATCCGGTCTCCATTCAAGTTGTAATAGTATGGCCTACTTTTGTGGTCCTTTCTGACTAAGACGGATGGAATGTGAATATGTAATAACAGCAACTGAATGAACGAATGTATTCTAGTTGCGGTAGAACCCTTTTGTGCCTTTTAGAACATCTGCAATAAGCAAAACTTCGTGTTCCAGTTACTTGGCTTCTTATGAAGGATTTCTTTTAAGGAGATAATCGCTTCATGACTTCTTGGATTTGATCGTCTTGGTTCATTTCAACCCTTTTCCAACAATACATCACACCGGGCTTCTAAGGAAAAGGTGGACTCGTGACCTATAAGCAACAGGGACTCGGAGAACCTCTGCGGATGGCTACACCCGGAATGCTTACATCAATACTTTGAAAGCAAACTAAGCGAGACCAACAGATCAAACAAGTACTGATACCATAAAGCAAATGGGTGCAATCAAATATGCCATTTCGTAAATTTCACGTTGCGGTATCCGCCGGCAAAAAGATTCACCCCATTGTTGTAAATAAATGGTGGGACAATCTTCTCATGTACATCCTAAATGATAATTATATACAAAGATGACGCCAGCTTATATCTCCTTCTACATGCATGTTGCTTATATCTACAGCTTAGAACTGCAAATGCCATTGAACATGACAACTGAGTATTCGATTTAACTTTACATTTTTACAACGTCCCTTCGAAGGAAGGGAAAAAAAAACTTCAGAACGGCTACTCGGGCTGCTTCTTGCTTCCCATGGTCCACTGCAGAGGACCAGTCAGGTCAAAATTGAAGCAAGGAACCACCAAAACCCAACCTGAGGAGAGTATTTCTTCACTTTCCAAGTTGGGACCGATTAGAACAACAGTTCTACATACAAGGACGCGAACAAGAAGCACCTTCGGCGAGTTAGAAGAGAATCTTACCTTGGGAACATTTAAAGCCTCCAAAACTGAAATCAGTAATCATAGGTTGGAACTCATGAACTCTAATCGAGGACAGTTGGGGCTCGTGAGTGCTGTGGAGCCACAAGGCCCACAATTGGAGCGGCAGTAAATGCAGGCTCGATGTTCTCATTCACACTCTTTGTAGGCCTTTCCCTTTTAGGTCTCTTGGGCCTTTGTTGTTGGACAGGGTCGTCAAGAGAGCCATTCAACACATCCTCTGCAATTAAGCCAGAAGCAGAACCTTCGGTGACAGTGGCTTTCGAGGCCTTTTGCTTTGCTTGACCGTGTTTATCACTCGCTTTCCTCTGCGGTAAAGAGAGAAATATAATAATCAACAAACCCCTCTCCACAAAATCATATAGGGACAATGATCAGTGTAAGCAAGCCTTAAATATAGGCCACGTACTTGACCAGTTTGTACTTTGGGTTCTTGTTGCAAAGCAGGCGAAAAGGTGATTTAGGTAGCAGTTAAAATGACAATTACTTTTCTTAGAAGCACCTACTCCGGGGAGACATGGATTCGAACATGCAAAAAGTAATCAATAAGCAATGGTCAGAATAATAACCTTTTTATTACTAGATTTTGCCCTGGTTGTTGTATCTGGAGAGGGCTCAATTTCAGCAGCGATTTCATTGGCAACCTTGTCAAGATCTTCCAAAGAAGCATCACCTTCTGCATCTATTCGAATACCTTTGTTAGATCGCTTCTTCTTTTGTTTATCCTTGACCTGAGGAAATGATAGATATATTTCAGGAACAGAATTTCTAAAATTGATACGCGGACCACCCGAGACGCATTGTTTATACACAAGTTATATAATTCACAAGACCTGGGGATTTTCTTTCAATTTCTGCTCCAATTGGGCATCATCAATGAGCAACGATACAACATCTTCTGGAGCCAATAGATCACCTTGTACATGACCCCCAGTCATTACAAGCTGCTGAACAGTACTTTTTTGGCTCGCTCTTTGTAAAATCTTCTCCTCGACCGTTTCTTTGCAGATCAGACGATAGACAGTAACCTATTTCACAAAAAATACATTTGATCAAAAAATTTATGGATAACTTTTCCTGTTAAAGAGTAAACAATCAAAGCAAATCTTATACACCAGTGTCTTAAAAACTTAGCGCATAATACCCATCGTCCTTTTAATTCCGTAAGGTGGTGGAGTTCTAAAGTTTAGATGACCTGAATGCTGTCAAATCTACGTCTAACTACAGTCCAGAAACAAGAAATTACAATAAATGATTTGGTAAGGCTCTTGATAAGCATGGATAAGGGACCATTGTTGTGATCTACATGAAGAAATTAAATGATAAAACGCCTTGACAGGTGCGACACCTAGTGTATCTCCCTTTCTTACATAAGATGTCCTCACCTTTAGAGTAAGAACTGACCTCTGAATCTCTGATTAAGTTGAATTTTCCTCGTCAAAACTTAGAGGCATAGAAAAAGAATTAAGAGTCATACATTAACAAACTTTTGACTTATGTTTTGCAAGATATTAAGGGCATGACAGGTAGAGAGTTTGTAAATGTAATCACCATTAAGGGCCAGGTGATTCATTAAAATGTAATGAGCTCATCATTGTCCAATGGAAATCCATGTAATTGTCATTACATCATTAGGTGTAATCAACTACTCTCCCCCTAGTGCCTCTTTCTTCCTCTCAGTTTTCACGTTTTTGTACTAATTTCATTCAATCACATTTTAATGTCTATCCTCCAACTACACATAACCTAAGGGTCAGTGTTCTTTCTAAATATCCAAGAACATCTAATGACTAAGAACAGAGGGAATAATTGGCATTCTATTTGTCTCATGTCACAGAAAAAAAGGATCTACCCATCCCCCCTTGACATAATAAAGAACCTAAAACCCAGACCAAACAAAGTACAGAATTCAACTAAGAGAACTAAACCAACAGATCCAAAAATCAACCAGAAGCATAATGACAGAACAGTCACAATTGTAGACATACATCTTTTGTCTGACCCAAACGATGAGCTCTGTCCATGGCTTGCAAATCCAAGGTCGGATTCCAGTCACTTTCATAAAAAATCACAGTATCAGCAGCTGTCAGATTAATGCCCAAACCACCTGCCCTTGTACTAAGCAGAAACACAAAAATATCACTCCTGCAAGGAAAAAAACAAAGGTTACCATCATACGACTTCCAAAATATATTCCTTCTATTTCCTGTACAGTTTTCTTTTAGCTCAGAGAGATAAGAAAATAGGTGAAAAACCAGAAACCAAGAGCATTGTCGTCTTTACCGCTGCTGAAAGTCTCGAACCATATCTCGTCGATCCATGATTGTCGATGATCCATCAAGCCTAAGATACCTATACTTTCGGTAATTCATGTAGTCCTGACAAAAAAACCATTTAAAATTTATTTAACTTCTACAAAATATGTTCCAGCAAAGGATATGGCTGAACAGTCTGTTCCCGCAGAATAAAACATAATATCTACAATTGAATAGCTGAACCATACACAGATACCTCAAGAATATTTAGCATTTTTGTCATTTGGGCAAATAATAGAACCCGGTGATTGTTAGCTCTTAAACGCTTCAATAATATGTCAAGTGTCTGCAGCTTTCCAGAGTCCTGGATCACATATACAATACGAAATCAATCAAACCGGTCATGGTTTGAAATTAACAGACGAAAATAAGATTGATAAAGAGGGACCTACTGTGAGCAACTTTGAAGGGTCGAAACTTTGCATTGGCGGACATGAACCAAAAATTTTGTATGTCAGCTGGAGAGCAGGTTGCACAACAGGAAGTTCAGAATCTATCTCTTGAATAAAATGATGCGGTGGCCGATGGGGCTTTCTGGGACCACAGTCAGATGTGCGAGCAAAGCCAACAAGCAACCTCTTAATCCAAGGATTATGTAGCTCTTCAACCATTTCAGAAGCAAAGTTTCTATCCGAACAGTGAGCGCCAATCTAGTCAATCATCCAGAAATTGATAAGTTGACACTAAGCTATATAGCACCCCCCATACAAGCACACAACTTTAAGAGAAAAAGCACATAAAATTACCGGTGGTGCTCTACTCCGTGGGATTACTGTATATGTTGAGTGAAGAAGTGAGATATTTGACATAAGCCTATCATCATGAGAAACAATCAATGCCTCAAATGGATCATTGCCAGGACCGGTAGCAAGTTTCCTTCTGAAATATGAATTGTGTGTTTTACTAGGTGTCAACAGCATTCTAGAGACGGCTCTGACTTTATGTCTTTCAATATGAAGATCATCGTCAGTCTCCATTAACCTGTCTACAATCTCATCCAAGTACTTACGCTCCCATGTCGTCATAAAATACAAGAGCCTTTCCATGAAAGAACTACTAGCCAAGAATGTAACCTCAGTAGGCGATAAGTCCATCAGACGGGTATATCCAAAGGTTCCACTTCTTAGAGACGAAGAAACCTTCGAACTTTCCTCAGGTAGTACAGATTGGTAAACAACTTTGGGAGCAAATATATTGAAGTATTTTTCAAACAATCCTCTACTGAGACCCCGCCCATTAGAAGAACAAAACATTCTGGACCTGTGAAGAGCATCTTCATATACTAACTTAGGTATCTGGAAAAGGAAACAGAACGAGCAACCATGTCAATGACATAGATAAAATGAAACCAGAAAATTTCACAAAGCAACTAGAATAGGCAGAGTAACTATGCACAAATTTAAATAACTCACGGACTCCACAAAAGAGTGCAAGAATTTAAGATTTGCAATTTCGAAAAAAAAATGCGACCCATGATGTTAGTAATACCATAACCAAAAAGCACTTGATAAGAGCTCCCTTTTCTTTCACTTGATGATAAGGTGACAACTGCTCAAATAAACAAAGAACTATACCAAAAAGAATGCACAATGAGATTATGGAAGGCTCTTTGAATTCCTTCTTAAGTTACATTATTCAAATATGTGAAGACGTGCATTTAATTGTGTAAATGCATGTTCTAAGTGCATATAACTGTATGGAGAGTTCTGGTACTAGCAGACTCTAGGATCAGTTTACTCTTATAAATAGGGATCTAGAGTTAATGGTTGTGCTGAGTGTGTAGCAGCCACAACCAAGAGCGAATATTGTGTGAGGTTTCTCCGTCGAAGATCCTGAGTGAGAGGGTGTACTCAGGTTCTTAGGTTGGTACATTTTGTGTGTCGAGTTCACCTTAAACTTGTACGTGTGAGACTACTTCTACAGTAGAATTGTGTTGTGAAGTAGCCTTATCCAGAACCACCATAAAAACTTTCATTTTCATTTTGCCACTACTTTATGTGTGCAGCAATTGTCCCAAGATTCATCTACAGGTATGCATAACCATCATCGAGCCACTACAAAAGTAAACAAACAAAAGACAAAATAATCTACCTGGAATGTTATAGGACTATGAGCACCAGCATAGGGTATATCCTCCAATTCTCCAAAAGACGGTGGAAGCAGAGAATTTGGTATCTCTCCGAAGTAAAGATATGAACTTCCCTCATTCCTTTCAAACAATTCTGGATGATTGCAGACCTGTCAGCACGGGATATGAAAATCATAGTAGGTCATCATAAAGGCCAAAACACCACAGGTAGCAGATACACACCATAGTAACAATGTTAAGAGACAAGAATCAGACACAAATGGATGATATACCTTCCTCAACTGGATAACAATATTCATCAGATTTAGAATCTTCTTCTCATTGATCCCACGGGTGTTGTCAAACAACTCAGCGAGTGATATCTTGTTCTTTATGGCTTGATAGAAGGCTTGTTGTCGAGAACTCAATTTGCAGTGGACTGTGATCTCAGTCTTCCCAGTCAGCTCCGTAACAACATCTTTCTTTACTCGGCGCAACATGAAAGGTTTCAGAACTGCATGCTGTTTTAGACAGTAATAGAGCAATATATCAGGATATTAACCAGAAAAAGAAAAAGTGCAAAGGGATAATCTGAGTCTCTGAGATCAAGAACAACAAATAAAGAAGATCATGACATTAGGGTCATCAGATATGGCTAGGCTGCTGAAAATTTGGGAGTGTGTTTTTTTTTTTTTTAAATGGGAAACATGACTTAAGAAACCTTAATACAGTGCCTAATCAAATTTTTAAAAAGTATGGAACCTAAAAAGAAAAAAAAAAGGAAAGATGAACTCCTAGTTGAAGAGCAATAACTAAAATGAAGACCATGAACTTCAACAGGTTATCCGATACGGCTAGTCTCCCACAGACTAGGCAAAGAGAAAGTTTCGGGAAGCGCGATTTCAAGTTACTTTATTCAAGTATGACATGCGGGATCTAGAATGGTACCAATCTACCAAGTGATAACCCTAAACAAATTAATCACGGGAATATTCATGCTCACCAATCTAGTCAGCTGGTGTTCATTCAAAGTACCACCATGCTCTGCATGACTCTCTATCCTGCAAATGTTTACGCCATGAAAAAACAATAAATTAACCCTGCACGGGTATGACCTAGTAAGTAGTGCAATGTGTATCAAGATCAATGTCAAGGGCTGTACCCTTTAGAAAACCATTCATTAAATTGTTCATGGCTGTCAAACAGAGTGGGCATGATAAAATGCAGAAGAGCCCACAACTCTGCCATGTTATTTTGGATAGGAGTACCAGTCAGCAACAAACGGTTTCGACAGTTGAAGCTAAGAAGAGTCTTCCACCTTATACTGCAAATCAAAAGTAAATTACCATCAAGGGTCAGATGATAGAATCTCTTCAGCAGATATACTCAAATAAACATCTACATTTCTGCTTCAGTCTAGAACATGTACGAAATGAATTTGAACATTGCAGATTTTCACATGTTGTTTCCACTTTCCCGTGACCTAAAGTAGAGCAACAGTTGCTACAACAAGAAACGATATAAATGTAGCATTACAATTTAGAATAGAGCGGGTAAATTGGCATAATGACAATGTATTTACTGTGATAAAAGGTGGAGACAAAAACCTGCTTGCACTCTTTATCGCTTGAGCCTCATCTAGCACCATATATTGCCATCTCACACGCTTCAAGTACTTCTCGTCAGTAACTAACAGTTGGTAGCTGGTGATAAGTATATGAAAACCAGCATCCCTGATAATCAAACGAAAGGAAGTCATATTTGTGAATGCTCGTATTTTTCCTCTTGTAGAATTCTTACATACCAATAGAGTAATTTGACAAGCTAATAGAGCAATACATTCTACTCTTGCTGGATTTGAACATTACCTACGATAAAGCCGCTTTGGGTTGATATTTTTCCTGAGTACTTGTCGCTCTTGAAGCCCACCCCAATATGGCAAAGTTTTCAAATCAGGGCAAAATCTACTAATTTCATCAGCCCAGTTATTCAGCACTGAAGCAGGTGCAACTACCAGAAAAGGACCCCATATGTTTTTATCCTGAATATGAAACACAATTAAGAAAAAAACAATCTAAACAACAAAGGATAAATAATAACAATAATAATAACAATAATAATAATAATAATAATAATAATAATAATAATAATAATAATAATAATTTGTACAGATCACCTCCGCCAAATGAGCCAAAAATGCCATAGCCTGTATAGTCTTCCCCAACCCCATCTCATCGGCAAGAATACCATTTAGACCCTGACAGACAGGTGACAAATGCAAATCACAATTGTTAGTGGACATGTGGAAAGAAGGCACTGAAATGAAACACAGTGGCTCAGTGCTACACTAAGTGAAAGGGGTACATTGCTCATGCAACTTGCCAATACCTGTTCATAGCAATTAACAAGCCACTGGAGGCCTTTAAGCTGATAATCTTTGAGGGAACCTTTAAATAACTCTGGCGTCTGGACGGTAGAAGTAACTGGCATTGTTGATCTGAAAGGTTCTCGACATCGATACAAGAAAATGTTCAATATCAAAACACACAACGCCAAATGTAACCAAATTCATTGTAGACCAAGAGAAGAGCACTTACGGGTGAAGTAAATCAATATTGCTCGATCCAGTAGCCAGAGCATCTTCACTTGGAATTTCAAAGTTAGAATCTTGACGTAGTTTCATGCATTCGTCATCAAAAGCACTAGTCAACTGTTTTTGCTTAAAAACGGCATCCTGAGCTGCCCTTAGAGCCTCTTTCTTTAGTTCAGAGTCCTCCAGATCTTCCTCTCCAGCCTCCTCGTCTTCTTTTTCTTCCTTCAAATTCCCATCATGCGCAGCTAACTTGTTCGACATGAAATGACTGAAAATTTCTGTCTGAGACAGAAGAAAATCAAGCCTTTTCTGCTGTCTCCTAGAATCTTCTTGCTCACGTTCACGCTTCAAAGCTTCTGCGGCCTCCTTCTCCTCTTTTTTTCTCACCTCTGCCTGCAATGGAATGTGATAATATTCAGCCCTTCTTGTCAGCAGAAAAGAAGTGGAAACAGTAAACACATAGAGAACCCCTACATCACACTTTAGCAGCATTCAACAACTAAGTGTCTTGACATGGTAGAGCGTATACAACACAACAGGAACGGAAGGACAATAGTCCAAACCAGTAGACATCAGAAAAGAACAAAAATAGGGTTACAGGAGCTACAGGATCAAGCCTGCCTGGAGAAAGATTAATATTTCCCAGAAAAGGCCTACTGAAGATTCACACACATATGTGATCCCCACAGTCTGTTTTCGTATATTTCACAGCAACCAGAGAGAATTTGTCCTTAAATTTAACTCAGAGGTATAGTATCAGAGGGCGAGATGCCAATTTACACATCAATACACGGCTGCTATCATATTCAATGAACCAGCAAGGAGCATAAAATTTGATGATATACGCAATCTCAAGGACTCAAGAGGCAGAATGAACAGGGAGCTAAACCGCTAGCATGGCATATTTGCTACAACCAAATTTAGCTTAAGAGAGAACAATACCATCTCCTTTTCCAATCGTTTCCAATACACGAGCATGTCTCTAGTCAGCTTCTTTGTTCGAATAGAAGCACCCCGCATCAACCTGAGTGACCTACTCACTTTCAATTTCACCTATCAGAAACGCAGAACAGAAATTTAGGTTTTGCCGCCCTTCTAGAAATTCATGATGAACGGCATAATTAAGAAAGATAAAACCATACTTCTCTTTGACAGGCCTCCGCACACCTCTTGGCATCAATAGACTGCTTCCGGACATTGGCATAGAAAATTTTTTGATGCTTAGCTATGTCTTTCTTAGCAATAATCACCCAAGTTTTTCCAATCTTTTCTTTTTCCTCTTTCTCAATAACAGAAGGATCTTTCTCTTTATTCTTTGGTAAGCTTCTTTCAATAATCTGCATTAAAGAGACTTAATGAATCAACAAAAGCACAGCATAAATTTTTTTCTCCTGCCAGAAGTACCCCTCCACCACAAGAAAGTAGATAACTATGAAAAAAGTTTAGCTACTTAGAGAATTCCATACCTCATATGTATCTCCCTTTTCCAAAACCTTCACATAGAAAACTTCCAATTGATTATTCTCACCCATAATAGTCCTCCTTATTTTTCCAGCAGCCCCTTCAGGCAAGGCATTCAATCCATGTTCAGTCACCTTCAAACTGAAATCCTGGACCTGACTTCCAAAATTTGATGACTTTAACTTAGATTGAAGAGATTCGTATTTGGGAAGAACATCCCCCATGCCAGCTCTACCGCTAGTTCCAAACCTTCTACCTGCAGCCATCATTGCAGCTAACGAGCCCAAGTCTAGGGTGCTCTTTAAGTAAAATTCCTCCACCCGAATGTCTGAAAAGCTTGGTAGGTTGAGTTCTGCAGACAGCTTGTCATAGGTAGGAGGGATTTGGTAAGTGATACGCTCCCCAATGTCCAAGTACACAGGTTCCTGCAGCAATCTGTAAGTAGGCTTCTTGTCATCAGTAACTGTAGGACTCATTACAAAGCCAAAAAGTTCTGTGCAGACGCAATGTTCGCATACCAAAACACACTGAAAACATACCTGCCAGAGCCATATTTAGGAGCATAATCAGATTCGTAATGGTTTCCCATGTGCGAAGGTCCAAAGCGAGCCGAACGGTCTGGTGTTCTGTCCATCTCACGCAAGCCACCTCTGTGCTCACTGGCCATTTTCCGGCTTCTAGGAGCAAGAGCTACACTACCCCTTGGAACAGAAGTCGGCATGCGGACAGGCACTGGGTTCATAGATTGATCTTTTACCCTCCTTCTATACCTTTGAAGATGTTCCCCTAACATAGACCGATACTGCTCCTCGGTGATGGGGCTCCTATAGTAACCGTTATCTATCTCATCATCACTATTCCGACTTCTCTTCCTTCTCTTCGAATCTCTTTCCGTCACATTTCCATTACTATGGATACCCGCTGCCCCCCCTAAAACACCACAAAAGAAATGTTAAAGACTTCCGCACATATCCGCACATACTAAAGAACGAGTCACCAATTACACAAAACATCCCGTCCCACCAAAACCCCCAAACCCATTTCTAAAATTCTTGCATTATCACAACCTCACTCCAACTATCGCGTACAAGCTATAACAACAAAACCAACCCATACGGAAAACCCCTCCACAACCAAAAAAAAACCAACTAAAACCCGCTTTCAGCTTCTATTACTCGAAATCCAACACCAAATGTACATCATTCTACTCTAAATCGGCAAACAGTTCTCTACATTGACATTACAACAACAACATTCAACAAAAACAATATAAATTACGCAAAAAAAAAAACGGAATTCTACCTTGGCTATCATCCAAACTGCTACTCCCATAGTAATCGGAATCGTCATCCGGTTGCGGCACCCGAAAATTCACCAACGACTGCACTCATACCAATCACACAGACACAAATTCAACCCAAATTCCGCAAATTACATCACAAAAATCTCCCACATTCAACAAATAAACAAAAACATCAAGCAATTGCAATAAAACCGAACCTAATTACAACCAAAAAATAAGAAGCGTAATCAATACGAAAACAAACCTCGAGATTGAATAGATTAGCGAAGGAGTATTGGGGATGATTCGGGTCCATAATTAATTAGGGACGATTATGGCGCGGACAGTGATGAACAATCATGAATGAAACCCTAATAATCGAAAACCCTAGAAAAGAAGCGTGAAGAAGAAGACGAAGAAGAGGAGAGATAATAAAAGGAGTGTTGGTTTGTTTGGTGTATCTCTCTTCTTCTTTGGTTGGGGTGCGCAGGATAAGAAGAGAGGACGGTGGACAGCAGACCCATCCCCCCTTCCTTTCCTTCGCAGACTTGCTAACGTGCGCACTTGCTAATGACATTTTTTTGTTTTTTTTTTTTTCCTTTTTTTTTGGTTTTCTTTTTTGGGATAATTCCGTTTTGTTTCGGAATTCAGGGAGGTAGGATGGAGCGCGGGTGTTTGATGGGAGTATAATGATATCCGCATCTTTGGCGAATTAAGGTTCTAAATAAGCACGGAAAAGAAAAATAGTAACCTAGTTTTTAATATCGATAGTGAAGTATGTTATTCCGTATAAGACAATCTATACCATTCATTAGCATAATTAGATAAAGTATATAAAGTCTTTTTGTAGATAAGTACAAAAAAAAATCTAAAAAAAAAAAATTGGTAAAATGAATCTCTTGATTAATACCGAGTACGTGTGGTTGTAATGTGGTGGTGGTTGGTAGTTGTCGCCGGTGGGAATCGTTGAGCTAGAGGGATGGTCGTCTACGATGGGTTGTGGACCTTGTGCAGTTGTGCATGGCGAGCATAATGTGAAGAAAATCGATCCTATTGGTTAGAGATTTCATGTTCAACTGGCCGACTATGATCTGAAATAGTGAGGTGATAATGGTCACCTGGTGGTTTTCATCGGAACTCGTGGGATGGGGTCATGAGGAAGGTGGTGAGGAGAGAGAATCTGGGTTGGGGGAAATTAGTGATTAGAGAATTATTAAGCCCCAAAACTGAATATTATTGAGGGTATATTAGTCCAGAAATTTTGCTTAATTGGGTAAGTTTAGAAAGAGGAAAATGTTAAGATAATCTTTGGGTTGGAGGGAGTATTACAATAACTTACAATAGAGGTGATCATGGGCCGGGCCTATGGTAAAAAAAGCAGGGCCATTGTGCGGGCTGGGCTTTTCTTTTTGGCATAGTTGTTCGGCCCAAGCCCGACCCATTCGGGTCAAAGCGGGCTTTCAGGCATTAATATTACGTTTAAAGTTATGTAGTAGCTAATTGCCTAATTATTACACTTTTGATAACTTTACGCATTAATATTATCTAATACATGCATATTTAGTTTAATAATAAAACATTATACCTTTTTAAATAGATTTTTGATGTTGTTATAATAATTTACAATAGTTTATCTTATTATTAGTAATATTTTTATTATTTTAATATACTTTATTTACTAATTTTGGCCTAATTTCGCTATGAGTACTTTATTTACCAAATTCGTCATAATTCGACACTGTTTACACTAGTTTACATAACTAAGACTTATAAACTAAAAAAATTATGCGTTTTATTTTTGAAAGCGGGGTGGGCCAAATTTCGGGCCACGAGCTCGGCCCAAGCCCGGCCCATATTATTGCGGCCTTTTTTCTCCAAAACCGGCAAAAGGTCGGGCCGGGCCATTTGATTAACTCTAACACACTGTAAATTAAACATCAAATTACTGAGAAGAAAAAGACAAAACCACAATTTCACAAAGAATTCATCATAATTTGTCTAAACTGCCAAAACTTATAATTTGAATCGGAAGAAATAGGGAGAGGAGCTATGAAGTATATACTAGCCCAGGGGTATACTAGTCACTTCCTTCTAATAACCGATTCTGTTATGAGCTGGCAATAGTTAGTTACACCAAGCTCTTAGTATAAATACGTTGTAAAATCATTCTTCCAATTTTAACTGATTCTGAATTTCTGCACAAATTCTCCAATTTCACAAATTTTTGTTAATCATAAATTCTTCAACCTTCGAATCTTCTCATTGAAGTTTCCGGTCCAAATTTGGTAGTATGTTGAGAAAATAAGCTTGTTTTGCAAGTTTTTTGTGGTTATTGTTGATTCGCTGATTTTCAGAACAATTTCTGGTGGTTAATTGTGTTTCGTGATCTCCGTTCACATTTCAGTGGTTGAATGTGGATTTGTGGAAGGTTCTTGCCATTTTAGCGTATTACAGAAGCTTTTTCTGGTGATGCTTCCGATGCGCTCGTATGTGTTTAATTCCAATCTATTCTATTTACGTTCAATTTATTAGTCGATGGATTTAATTTCTTATCATCGTTTTTTCCTTAAAGTTGAGATTAAAATTGAAGGCGTTTTACGTTGATCTGTTGATTGACACAATATTTCATATGAATAATAATATTTCATAAGAAACCAGTATATGCTCCTCTAGTGTTTTCTTGGTCCGCAAATGCCTACTTTAAATTGTAATGAGCAATCACATTTGTTATTTAGCCGAATGAATTCACGCTGCTGATATGACTGCTGTACATACTGTAATAGGACAAGCTCATGCAGTCTCTCGATGCTTTGATTGGCCATCTATCTATCAATAGTCCAGTTAGCACGCCTTTCTACCGCGAGCAAAAGTCTGTATATGGCTCTTGAACTTCGAAGCGTCTGGAGGACTAACTTCAAGAGTATGTTTCTTCTCGAAGACGATTGATGTTAATGTGTCCGACAACTACGGATGTTGCGGAGCATAATTAAGCCCATAAAAATAGGGTAAAAAATATTTGTTGCTCTTTTCTCTCTTGGCTCTTAAATCTCCAGCTTCAATAATCTATTAATTTGATAGATGCAACTTCTACATGGACAGATATAATACGTTTTTCACCATACTAATTAGCTACTACTCGACCATAAACCAAACCAAAAGAAATGTAACTTTTTTTTAGGGAATCAAAAGAAATGTAGTACTCCGTACTTCCTAACATTGTTCATTTAGCAAATTGCTAAAGGTCTACAATGTAGACACAATTAATTTGTTTACAATGTAAAATTGAGTTAGTAGCAGTAAAATTGAGATTAGAGTAGTAAAATTATTTGCAATGAAAAATTCAGGTAGTAAAATTGATTGTGTGAGTAGTAAAATTTCAACACAATCAGATCAGTTCAGAGTCATTCAGATCAGATCAGATCAGTTCAGAAAGATGCAGTCCTATCAAACGGGGCCTTAGTACTAAGGTTTACTATGGAGAATATAAATGTGGAGTATTCCATATAACTCTCCAATTCCTAACATTAATTATTTGGGTTTATGATGAGTGATGGAGCCACTAGGGCGTGATCTTTTGATTTGGTATTTTTTAGACATAAATAGCCAAAAATGTGAAAAATGTGATGGTAGTTTTTTATTTGTCAAAATTGGTGAGCTAATAATGGACTAATGGTCAAGATTAATGAAAAAGTTAGACCAAAACACTGGCATATGGGTTCCCAAACCAATATAACTGAGCCCAGGCCCAACTAACATATGGGTTTGGAATGTGTAGAATTTTGGACCCGGGCCCAAAATACAAATAATGACAATTGAAATGCAAACATGGTCCACATGTTTAGTGGGCCGATATGGCCTGCGACAGCCTGCGTTGTCGGCTTGTCGCAAGTCTGTTGTCTGATCTTCCAACACTTATGGAAAACTAACTTCTGACATCCGAGGAGTTGTGTCTTGCGTCATCAGCACATCAAGTATTCAAGTGGCATGGAAATGGAATGTTGCAAAAACGGAAAGAAAAGTTAATACAGTTTGCTTACGGTCAAGTCTTTAAATGACAACTTTCAATGGACGTCACCCCCATTTTTATGCATTAACTGTAATTGTACATATTTTTTAATTTCTCTGCTATTAAATGCACTAATATATATGAATGTCAAAACGGATTTTTATTGACTTCTGTTCGAGAGAATATGAGTGTCTAAAATGTGAATGTGTCATTTTCAAGTAGAAAGAAATACCGATATTGTACTTGATTATACCTATCTTTCTTTGGACCTTTGTTGTGCTTGGATAAGTTGACATTCTCAATTTCTCATGTGAATTTGGTGTACACTAATTTAAAAATTAAGAGAAATCAAATCTCAATTTTCCAATGTCACTTCGATGAGGATTACACACGCTTATAAAACGTTTACAGTATTCAAAATCTCACTTAATTAGTCTAATCTCGATAGCAACTCTCCTATAAGTTCCTCTCATAATTAGTAAGGGCATTGATCTCCAACATTTTGGTAATTAAAGTAAGATCAGATGAAAAGGGGCCAAAAACTCCGGCGAAGTTTGGGCCGTGGAATTGGAGATCAAAGAAAAAAAGTAGCCCATATTTAGTCAAAAATAGGCAAATGGGTGTTGGGCGTGAAAAATGGAACATGTTAATTTCCCTTGGATCACTTCTTGCAACGTCTACTGACACCAACGTTAAAGCGGGAAATCATTTGTCAGAGGCGGCCTACGACACATAGGTGTGGTGTGGGCATCACGACTCCTAAGAGGCTACAACTGACAAAGTCGATCCGATTTAAAACCATCTAACTTACGTTATTTGGAATCTCGTGTGATGAAATGCAGTATGGGTCACATAGCGATGTAGTTTTTAGTTGCTTAGGCTCCACATTTGATGTAATCTAATTTCGTCTTATTAAACCCTGACTCGGTATAGCCAGTGACATAATCTTACTTAGTAATGACCAAATGTCTTATAGTTATAGCAATGTTAGCTAATTGGTTATAGTTCTCTAACGTTCAAATTCATTATCATGCAACCTAATCTGAATTAAACTGAATCGAATGTTATATAGTTGGATAATATGAGGAATGGTTGAGTGATGTAATGTAATCATCAAGTGGAGTACATACTAATTCTCTTGATTAGGGATGGGCGTGGGTCGGGTCTGGGTTGGGTCCTATAGGACCCAGACCCAGACCCATGACATATCATATATACCCATATCCGACCCAAATTCATAGGGTCTAAAATTTTCCGACCCATATCCGGACCCGTCAAGACCCAGTGGGTATGGGTCGGGTCTGGGTCTTTTGCAAAAACGACATTGAAGCTGCAACTTCTATGATATTGTCCATCTCTAAACGTGATTTAGTTCCAACAATACATCAAATCAGATGTGTCATAAACAACTCGCAACCGAAATACAATTCTAATAATCCAACAAATAACAATCCTCAATAAGTCAATACGTAAAGTCTCGAAAACTTAACTCCAAAAGTCTTATCATCTAATAAAGTATTAAATAGTAGGTCACTCATATGATTGATCCATTTTGTGATTCATCCTCTTCCATATCTTCAACAACAATGTCATCAACATCCTAATAAGAAAAAATAAGAGTTGATGAAACACAAAACGAAACAAATTAACCGTAGTATAATGTCATTGTAAATAAGTGTACAAAAAAAATAATGAGATAAGACATAATACCAATTCGATGGTATCAATAACATCTCCTTCACAATCGGAGTCCTCGTTCATAGTGGAATAAACACCAGCGTTTCCAATCCACCTTAATAAGAAAATATGCATACTAATGTGTTAGTAAAAAACGACGATGGACCACAAAACTTAAGAACAAATTTCACAGTACCCAAATTTAAAGTAATCTGCAAAACTTAAGAACAAATTTCACAGTACCTTGACAAGGCGGTCGAGAAGGTTGGTGTTGGTGAGTGGTGATAATGCTACCATGATAGGAATATACTTCAGCGTACTCAGACAATAGAGGCTGCTGTTTTTGGTAGTCTATTAAGTAGCAGTGCAACAATAATTTTACGTAGGCAAGCTAGTATTTTAGGGGTTTTTTTTTCTAAAAAAAATTATTAGTTGGGTCTATGGGTTGGGTCTGGGTCTCAATAGAGGGACCCAAATCCGACCCATTACCCATGTAGATGGGTCTGGGTCCGACCCAAATCCAATGGGTCCTAAAAACTGAGGACCCAAATCCGACCCATATGGGTCGGGTCTGATGGGTCTGGGTTGGGTCTTGGGTCCATGCCCATCCCTACTCTTGATATTGCTCAAATGCTCAGTTCTAAGTTGAATACATCTTCATTTCATTGATAGTAAATCACGTGATGCTGAAATTCACGTCGCGACTTGTGTGCCAAGCATTGGATATAAACTAACCGTTGGCAGATCTCATCACACCACATTATCCAAACTTATTGTATGTACCATGTCGGTTGCTACATAATTATCATGCTTATCATAATTATCGTGCATGTGTATGAGTGTATCTACTTTTCTTACACTTGTTTTATCTTTGTGTCATGCAATCTATGGGCTTTAGCGTGTAAGTTTCATTGTGCATGAGTTTCATGTGAAAATGATTTGATTATTAAATGGAGATTCATGTGAATTTTACATGAGCCTAATTTATTGTACGAAGAAAGTTGTAAGGCCGGGTATGACTAATCTTTTACGGTATCATGTTAACCCATACATCAACACTATGAATACTAGGATGCTAAAATTTAATTAGAGGAGTTGATTGTTCAATACTACCGCAAGACTCCATCAGAAAATTTGTTCTGGTGTGAGTGTTATTCCAGGTATTATTGTCGACAATCACAGTACGGTTAGCCATCGCGGTTGTTTGGTACCCATAATCCCACCAAGATGCCACCTATAGAAAAGCTCACAGTTGATTTTACTAAAAAGATGTGCTATTGTAGATTAGAAAGACTTTGGCTTTGCTACAAAAACAAATTACAAACAAACATTACATCAACCATGCTACAACTGACACAAAAAATGCACATACAAAAGTCTTCATGCATCATATGGCCTACAGAACTAGTACATAAACAGGTCAGGCCGATACATACTTACCAACAGAATGGGCATAAATCAGTATTTGATAGGTCCTTGGATTTTCAAAGGTCAATCTTAAGATTAGATTCAGATGTAACTCGTCAAAACCGACAGACCACGAGTCCATAAAAAATGCATAGACCTTTAGTGTTGGAGAAGGAAGAATGGACCTCCATGACTTGCATACTGATCTGAATCTCCGTACATCCAATATACTTCCGACCCGTTTTCCTACTTCTCCCCACAACTCCTCCGGAAGAGGATCCGACCCGCTTCTGTTTCCACTTGTTTCCTTCTCCATCAATTCACACCAATCAGTCTATTCGTGTACAAGACTATTGACGGCATGTGTGACCAAACTTCAACTTCTCCGAAAATACTTCTTAGAAAAGGTTTATAACTTATATATTCCCTAGAGGCCGGTTCTACTTAAAATTAAGTTCCAACTTCTTAAAAAATACGTCTCAGAAACGGTTTAAGGAAAAACACGGGTTTTCCTTATCACAAACAAGACATGCATGTGAATGTTAGTAACAAGTTGAGGTAGTACTTTTGGTTTAAGAAGACTACCCTACTGGCCCTAGACGGTACGGGATCATGATAAGATTGCAAGGAATAAAGAAACCAAAATACAAGAAAACTTTGATGCTAATAATAATTTGTTAAATTACCAAGTTAATTCAGATTGCAACAGAATTTTCAGAGTATAGAGCACATTAGTAAATTTTGTTAAACCACCAATCAAGTCGATCCAACATGAACAATTAGCTAGCTACTGTCTGATTATCTAAGTCGTGAGCCACAAGCTACGTTTACAGTTATGCCCAGTACAAGTCCTCATCATCAGTTTCATATTCAATCAGTGACTTGAAGTGGCCTATAATGGGAAGCTCCGGGACGGAGACGAAATCGGCTCCACTGAGGTAGACCAGATCTCCAAGACTTTGCAGGCTGAACTTCAGCATGATGCAGTGACATGGAAGTGTAACCAGGTACATAGAACAATCGTTTGCGAAACGTGACGCTGTTTCTACTGATTTCCAGTACGTCCATTTGGTTGATATTGTATATTCTTGAGTTGAGTTTGCCGGCTTTAGGCTCACTTTCACTGCAATGACAAACAATTGGACTTACATCAGTACATTGTCGAAAATTTTCTCGTATACATTATCTACTATAGTTGGGTAGCGATACAACTCTTTGTCGAAACTTTAGAATGACTTTGCTAAAGCAACACTCACTAATCAAGAGTGAACTGACCATTCTGATGAGCTCGAATCATGTACGTATCTAACAAGGCAGCACCATATCACCATTAGCATACTAATCGATCATCACATGTTACGTAAAATTAAGGTAGGATGACCTATATTAAGTCGAAAATTGCACCGATAGATTGATACTTTACAATAAAGAAAAGCGCAAAGTTGTCGCAAATTAACAACAATAATGAGTCATTTTACTGGATTCTTCTACATTCAAAGCCAAAGAACTACATGCAATTAGGATTAACACATGCATACTGTACTTTAATAGTCTAAGCTAATTGCATATATTATATATAGTGCGTGTGATTAAAGATACGAAATCACCATATGATTTTATTAAGTTTACTGGCTGGCTGCAGAACGAAGGCGAAATCGTAGTTCTTGCTCTTCTTTATAAGCTCACCACCACCATCATATTCATCATATTTGATCATTTTCTTGGTTGAAGGTTGATCAGTGGTTGGATTAGTGACTAAGGGTTGAGTCGTTTTCGATTCTTGATTTATTGGACAGTTTTTGTTATTTTATGTTTAGAATTTGGTTGAAAAATGGTTCGAGTTGTTGATGTAAGAGAGGAGAAAGAAAGAGGGAAAACAGTTATATTGTGAAAAGTTGGTTATATTTTCTGTTGAAAACGGTTAGGATTATAATTTTCGAGCGATTGAGGTTTAGCAACAATGTATTCGATACGTACTTGGTAAGTCAGAGGAATTTTTTGATTCTTGAATATATTCGTTACATACTTGTTTAATTGGTAATATGGTTTAGATGATACAGTATCGCTTAAGATACGGTACTTATAAAATCAAGATAACACATTAATTAGTTCTTTAGGTATCTCAATCTTCTAAATATTGACGTTGAGTCGAATCCAATAATAGTGATGTTTGAAATTGAGCTAGACACACTTGGTAGAAAGGGAAAAACTAGCAAACATGATTTTGTTTTCTTAAAAGAGATGTGATAACAACAAACACATTTGATCTGATATAACTAAAACATAAGATAAGTAACATCAACAGTAAAGTGGTTCTTAGCTAAACGCCTAAACCACAGGCATGAACCACAACGGGGGGCAAAACTTGGAATAATTGTCGATTTGTTTGGTTTCGAAATCAAAAACCCCAATGTCATGGCCTCCAAAATTTGTAAACCCCCAACGCTCCTCAAAATCATCGGTAAAATATATGCAGTTGGATCTGAAACATCGAACATCCGGCGCATGCACTAGTATCGAATTGCTAACGCCTACAAATAAAGCTAGTCCATCTCAAAACCCGTTGTTTGGTAGGTAAAATCCTTATAAATCTCATCGGGATTTTCATCGTCGCTGTAAAGGTCCGTTTTTAATCGAAAAACCATAAGCAGGTCACCCGATGGGTCAGCTAATAAGTAGTTTGGATAATCATACTCTTGCACAACAGTATTCCAAAGACCCTTGAGAAATCTCGACGTCATTATCTTAACCTGCGGTCGTGATCTATTTGTTTTACTTAAATCAGAAACGTCGATGTAGGTAAGTGAAATACCCGTGGACCCACCAAAACAAAGCCTTCTACTCCATTTTCCGGAGGATCAATTGACGTCCACGTTTGATCGCCCGGCCTTGCGAACGCCAACGACATACGACGGAGAAACAAAAAAAGTCTACAGAATCATCTATTTTACGTACAATCTCACCTAGCATATCATAGTGCAACTTAGACCAATCCGCGGCCATTGTCGAAGCAAACTTCAGTGTGAAGTCTCTACGCAACTTTCACACTACTTCTGCCTTCTCGGATTTCGTATTTTGCACTACATACTACGTGGTATATTTTCCTTATACTACTATCTTCCATTCTTCTTCCGTACAACTTTATTCCAACTCCAACTTAACTTAATGTTACTTTTGGATAAATTTACAAAACACTTAAAGATATGGATCGTACTTTATTGTTACATGGTCTTATATATGAGGCTAGATTCGCCCCACCCAGGACCATGTTATGGAAATAGGTTTTTAAAAAAGGCCTACTTTTGACCCTAAACAATCTAACCCGTTAATTATAACCTTTTGAAAAAAAAAAGAGAGAATAAGTTATAACTCCAGCAATCCGAGCACAGTGAGTAGTGGAACAAAGCGCGGAAGTCGGAGCAAAAGTATACCACATACAGCCATATAGGGGCTCTCATTCAAAGATAGACAAATTTTTTCTTTTTTCTTCCCGGAGAGACTTTCTTAATGACTATATTAACGCAAACGGGTACTCCAATCGAACTAGCCCAAATAAAGAAACGAGTAACCCAACCAATACAGTCCAATAGACTTCATTTTGACCCCAAATGAACTTTCTATGCAAATCCTACACACCTTTTCCTTATACGAAATAATATCAATATTGACACAGACGAGTTTACTTAACGAAACTAGCCCATAGTCCCATTACTCCCATACCCAGAAATGAGCAAAGTGAACAAACCGAACACACTAGTCAAACTCAATTAATATCTTCTGCTCACGGCGGTGACTGACTGAGTGAAGATGACTAGCGGCGCCACCATAGCAACACCATGTCTCCGCCACAACCCCACCTTCAACCACCGTCCAACCACCACCTCCGCCACCTTCTCCTCCACCTCCACCTCTCTCAGATTCACCACCGCCATCAAAGCTCAAACTTCTATCCAAACTGACCAATACCAACGCACCCTTCACAAACAAGATTCTTCCACATTACATCCCAATGATTCCTCTCCAAAACCCCATCTTAAAAAAGGTTAATTCTTTTTATTATAAGCTTGATTTTGAAGTTACTGTCTTTTTTCCCCGCAAAGGGTAATATTGATGCAGACGGGTTTCAAACCGTGTTAGTGTCTTGTTCTTTTATCAATTGAACTAGCTGACATCATTCGCAATTTGTTATTTTATGATGACATTTGCAGGTACTAGTGATCCTGAACTGAGGGCAGTATTAGAACTTGCTACAAATTCTGAGCTATTTGAGCTTGAAGGCATACTCTTTGGACCCAGGTATAAATTTTATCTCTTGATTTTACTATATTTACCTTCAATTTTGAGTAAATTTGTTAGATTCATCAAAAAGGTTTGAACTTTGGTGTAAAAGTTCACATTAGCTTGATTATTTTACTCCAAAAGTTTGTTACTCAATGGTAATTTTCCCATTAATTTACCCCCTATGTGCTGGTATTGTGGAGATGAGCTTTGAAGGTTAGAATTTTGGTGTGGTTATATAAATTGGGATTTTCGTCGTGAAATTTAGGGTAATATATGCTTTCGAAATCAAAATTTGGTACTTTGATGTGCTTATCCGCATTAAAGGTTTAGTTATACTATTGAAGTTTGTTAGACCTTTTAGCTCGAAATGTAGTGAATGATCTTTTGTTAAGTTGTTTTTGATCGATTTTGTTCCCTTGCCTCGACCTCTGCATTCGTAATCTTTGAGTTTGCAATTTGCGGTGGATACAAATTTGCATCTGCATTGAGTTAGCAAGACTGATCACTTATTGTTAGTTAAAAATTTGGGTTTAACTTGAAAGGTATATGCAAAAATGGATAGACAGTGGGAGTACATGTACATTTTGCTAGTCTTTAGTCATGTACTCATGTGGCTGTGCAAGAATAAGAGTATAGATCCTCTTTCCAGCTTGACATAGTTTGTAGAATTCCGTTCATATCAGTTGCTCTACACTGACTTTTCGTTATTTCACGGAGAGAAGTAGAGAACTGAAGGTGAGATTCACTGAGATACAATGTGTAAATTGTTTTGTTTCATTATGCTTTTGCAGTTACTTTAGTCCGGCACTGAAATCTGTTACGAATGGAGTGGAAGTTGACCGATTTATGATTGATGAGGACCTTGAAGAGAGAGAGCAGTTCATTAATGTTCTGGAAACTCGATTCTTATATCTTGCTGCTGATGCTCGCTCTACATTGAGGTTACTAGAAACTTCTTCCCTGTTGAATGAGTATCTATCTGTGCACCATTTCCTTATTTTCATGTCGTAATTGCCCTTTTTAAGTTCTGTTTGTCTTTTTGAGTACCTCTGACCTGTGTAGCACCAACAGTATGGCTGTTTTGATTGTCGATAGTGTTGGTGTATTTGTAATCTCTACAGTCTAATTACTATAGAGTAGCGATATATTGATTATTCTGGTAATTAGATACTCTTAAGCTGGCATAAGATTACTTGGAAGTTGCACTTTGTTTAAGTATAAAACATTAGTTGGGTGAACCTGCTAAATAAGATATGTTTTTGGATAAAGGGCTTGAAGTAAACAAAAGCCATATTTTTCCTTTTCTTCAGATTTCTTCTGAGAGCCAAAGTTAGAGACAAGCTGCTAGTTCATTCTGCTTAGAACAGTTGTAATAGTTTTCTTTGGACCTCTTCATTATCAATGATTGTGTAGCTGTGGCCTGTGAGTATTATGAATAGAATATGATTCTAGAGCTTGCTGTGTTGCATAGCTTTCACTTTTTCATACTTTTGTCTCCTGACCTGATTTTCTTACAATTGATATGAGGCGATCTGCTGGCCTCTGAGGTCTCCAATCTTCCTCATGGTTAACTTATATGGATTGTTGCCATCATTATTTGTAAGTAGTTGTAACTGTGAAATTTCAGAGTTGCCAATGACACTACTTCATCAGGATTTCAGGACTGTTACTTGTTCCTGCATCCTGGAGCGTTGTCTGAATGATTTCATTGAGAATGCCTGTAAATGTTCACATCTCTTGAACCATCTTACACAAAATTTAAGTGGTCTTGTAACCAGACATAAAGTACTAGGTTACATGGACGTTAAATAGCCCCAAAAGCCACATCCCACAGGATTCTTACTTCTTAGGGCATCTGATGAAGTATGAGACTTGCTAGTTCTTTTAAGTGATGAAGTCTATATCTATGCTTTAGTGATTTATTCTGAAAGTTCCGCTAGATTAATTTTTTGATGGCAAGTTTTGCCAATGTGTGAACAATACCAGATTTGATTTATTCCCTGGTATCAAAATAACAATATGTCTAAGGCTCTATGCTGGTTACAACTTTTTGTTTGTTACAGGGGGTGGAGGCCTTCATATAGAAATGTATTGCTTGATGTGAGAAAAGAATTGAAAATTCCTTGCTCAACAAGATTATCATCGGAGGACTTAGAGGCGGAAGTATTTATTTATATGATTCAGGAATGTTCAAGGTATATTCTGTGCTTTGTTGAGGAGGTTTTAGTTTCATGTATAGTTTTAAGGAATCTTTTCTCTGTATGCAATCTTTTGAGAAGATGACATTGTTGTTCTTGCTGTACTCTAGGAGTTTAATTAGTTCTGTGTTTCTTTGTTGAGTTGTTCTGTCGGTGTAAGGCTGCTGTCAGAGTATATGCCAGAGTAGGTTGGAAATTATGTTTTACCCTCTATGATATTAAGTTGCAACGAGCAACACCGCTAGCAGCATGTGTGACCTGCAAGTGCATATCATGCACGGAATTTCAAAGTAGCCGAATCTCATTGTGGTGATGTGCAGGGTAGAGTCCTCTTGCACAGGCTTTGTTTCCGCCTTATATGAATGCTGGCTTAAAACCTCCAATGCTTTCATGTGTGCCAGTACTGTTAGCTTATGCTGTCAATGTGGCTGTATTTAAACACTGGCTGGGTACGAGACCATTATGTTGAGCCTTTCAGTTCCTTAAATGGGATTTCTGTTTATCAGTGAATCAAAATCTTGGGACTTTATCAGTGAATCAAAATCAGTGATCATTATGTGCCCATTTAAACTTTCGGCTGCTGTTGTTAACTGCTCACATACCTTATGCTGTTAGAATTCGCATTTATGTAAAATTTGCTCGACTTACTCTTGTTTTGATGTAGTGGCGTACTCATGTTTGATTCGTATTCAACCTAAGCAGGGACTGGGATACTGCTGCTGCTGTTAGAGTTGGGGCTGCAGAACTATGTTCGGTGCTTCTTAAAGTATTAATTCTCTCTTCCTTCATCTGTTTCATCAAACGGTCCATTGGGCATGTCTAAATCTTCTTTAGTTTTTTGTTTAGGGTGGTCAATTGGTTTCCTTGATGAAGATCTCTCAATTGGTAAGAGTAATAAACTATACTCGATTTATTTGATCAATTTTCGTCTCTCATTTCCTTTCGTCTCCTATGATCCTGTTGATCAACAACGTTTTTGCCTGCTGCTATAGGTATCTACTAAGCTGTCAGGAAAGATGCTTCTGGAAGTTGCCAAACATAAGATTGACGGTGAAATTATTAAAAAGGTAACCTTCAACCCTCATACTTAGAAACATATCCCAAGGGACAAATCTCCGGCCATTAAGTTGATTAATTCACTAGTCAGTAGAATTCCTGATTACTAGAGTCTGACAACAATTAGTAAGGTTCAGCTGACCAAAGTTCAAACACAATGCACCCAATGACCTAAACATAACCTTGGCTGTTCGGTAGAATGTCTGCTGCCCATCTTCAATGTATCACTGGCAACATTTTCAACTTAAAGTGTCTTTGTATTTTCACGGGATTGTCAAATTGAGACGAAAGAGGATTTGGAGAGGAGGTTGGAACTATGGAGGCACACTTTGGAGTCTAGAGGGTTTCGGTTGAGCCGAAACAAGACCGAATATTTGGAGTGTAGTTCAGCGGCAGTAGGCGAAGGGAGACAGAGACGATCAGGTTGGATGGAAAGATTGTTCAGGGATCGGATTTCTTTCGATATATTTGGGATCGATTCTTCAAAAGGATGGAGAATTAGATGGAGATGTGGCCCATAGGATCAGATCAGGTTGGGTGAAGTGGAAGAATGCCACAGGGCTCCTGTGTGATCGATGAATGCCCAATAAGTTGAAGGGTAAGTTTTATCGTACGACAATCAGGTCGGCACTGTTATACGGCACAGAATGTTGGGCCGTGAAACAGTGTCACGTTCATAAGATGAGTGTGACGGAGATGCGCATGCTACGGTGGATGTGTGGACATACAAGACATGATCGGTTAAGAAATGAAGTTATTAGGGAGAAAGTAGGGGTTGCGCCCATCGCGGACAAGATGATGGAGAACCGATTGAGGTGGTATGGTCATGTGAGGAGGAGGCCTAGTGACGCGCCGGTTAGAAGAGTAGAAGGGTGGGGAAGTGATAATATTAGTAGGGGTCGGGGAAGACCCAAGATGACTTGGATGAGGGTGATTAGAAGTGATATGAGCTTCGTAGGGCTTGAAGAGAGTATGGTGTTGGATAGGGCGGCGTGGAGAGACGCTATCCATGTGGAGGACTAAATGACTATTTTTAGTTTCTTTGTTTGGTTTTCCTTACTTGTTCCAAAACTTTTCCTTACTTGGCGTTCAAAGTTATATGTTTTTCGCTCATTTTCAAACTTTTTACTTATTTTGAGGACTTTCTAAAACTCTTTCCGAAAGTGTTTCAATGTTTCAAAATGGTTCACAACGTTTTTGAAATTTTATGGCGCGCATAAGACGGTTCTTAGACGACGATTCATGTTAGCCGACCCCGAATCATTTTGGGAATAAGGCTTGGATGTTGTTGTTGTTGTCAAATTGAGACTTTTGACTGTAATTGTCAGGGACTTACTGGAGCTGCATCACGGTATTTGGGGCTACGCAGCTTAACATCATTGCTTGGTCCTATGTGAGTCACTATCTCCATTTACTTTCGTCTTTTGAATTTACCATTCTGTATGTCACTTCAAGCCTCCCTTGTCTCCCCTTCCCGACTTCTCTAGCACCTTTTTCCGAGCTATCATCAGTACTAACTGTACAACCACCCTAATATGTGAAAATTGAACTTATTAGTGCGGTATTTCTTGATCACAGTAATAATATTGCACCATGACATGTCACTGTTTTAAAGTCATAATTTAACTCATAGGCCTTGCCTGGTATGCAAGGAATGAGTTAAGGAGGAATAAATTCATGGGGGATTGATTGATTTGCATTCAGTGATAAACAAATGGCTCGTTTTAGGAGAGGATAATTCAAGGTAATGAAGCACGGAACAGAATCGGCCTGATTTTCTATTATCTTATTCGCGAGCCCTTAGATTATAATGCATGACAATCCAAACTCTAAAGGCTTAGAAACCTAGTTTATCAGGTCTGTACATCTGTATCATCTGTGTACCCGATAAACTGTTTACATTGTTAATAATGTAGGCCGTATTTGCATGTATTTTCTCAGGTTATGGGGAACGTTTTTGGCGGACGTGGTCATTCAAATGTTAGGAACTGATTATTTCAGGATCCTGCGAGCTATTTATGCCTTTGCACAGGTACCTTGCCTCTGTCTCTGTTGTGGATGCACATGCTTTGGGCGAGTTGCAATTGTATTGGCATGATGTGTTCACTCCTTGCGGTTCTGTCTTCCTTGTCACAATCCTTGTACTAACTTATTGTTTGGTTTAGATCCGCATCCTTCGCAGACATGGTTTACACTTGGATAGGCTGGGAACTGGTTTTTAAGAAGCTGTCCGCCATTCCACCTGCTACTGGCAGACCGTCGCTGGTAACCTTCTTGTGTACATAGTCGGGAGACACCGATTCACACGGTTCTGTAAAAGTTTAGATAGGATCTGTATAGCAACATATCGGCTCTGCTATAGTCTATAGACGAGGCAGTCATCCATGTTCGGAATATTTCTTATGCAATCATTTGTGCAAGCATCAGTGTTTGATGTCCACATGTGCTGCTAGAAAATGTCGTAATTATTGGTATGCTAGAATTATCAGTAAAAGTACGAGTATCCAAAATTTATGGCGATATAATTTTACCTATAACACCCATGCTCTCCTAGTGAAACCCATTGGTTTATAGCCCTACTCAGAACTCTTGAAGAATCGTGGAAGCATTACGACAGCAAAACTGCAAGCCCATGCAACTCTGATTCTGTTCTTGGTCGAAATAATTGTACAAAGTGTTTTGTTGTTTCGACAATTCAAACCAGATGTAGACAATCTAAAGAAACGAAGGATACTTAAAACGTGGTCATCAAGTTGCTTTGTTCTCTGACATATCTGATGCGTGGTTCAAATGCGAATTAGATACCATTCAGGAGTGCTGATCAGAGTACAGGATTTGCCATTTTGTCACTAATTGTTGCAGAATGCTGGCAAGGACATTTCTCACAGTAAAACTGTGATTTAATTTTCATTAGTAGTACAACTCAAAAAAACCTGAATATTTCACCAAACTTGAAACCGAAAAAAGTTTGCAGGTGAAAGTTTTGAGGAGAAAAAAAAAAACACAAATGATAAACTGAGTTACTGCAGTATTAAAACACTGCCACTCTTGTCAGTTTCAGATCCACGAAAATATGAGAAATGTTATACACCACAGCGTTGTGCATAGCACCTCTAAAGAAAATCCGAAACTTCATTGACAAAGGAAAGAAAAAACAATGGCCAGGTTGCCAGCTGAACTCGAAAAACAATTTCGTTGCTCCACTCTGCCTGCAGACTGCAGGGCTTCACTGGTAATTACCTGCTTGATCTAATAGGATCAGTATACAGCAAAAATTGCTTCCAACAAAATGCAATTCAGCTGGAGCTTTATTCTAGTTAAAATTTGCTTACAATATAAGTGCAGATTTAATCGAAAAATCCGCAAAATTTGCAATCGAAAACAGGAGAATTAGAAAGAAAAAAAAAAAAAAAACAGTACAGTTGAGTTTAAAGTAGCAAACATATTGCTGCACTCTGCTAGTTTGGAATCAATCCCTTAAGATACTTTTCCAGGCTTGCTCTTCCAAATCGTACTCGCCCAGCTGCTGAAACAAGGGTCTCCTGGCATAACTGTACATCCCCGGGTACACGTACCCCAGTAGTGTACAATATGCGGTTTTGTAGATCGTAATAGACAAGAAGATTATTATTTCCTGCAGCCAGTGCCATGAAGAACAACTTCCTTCTGTTTTCTGAAAAAGTTAGAGGTCTCAGAATAAGAGGATATGGGTCAATACTATACAGCATATCCCACGACGTCTGCTCGCCATATTCTCTCATAACCCACACCACATTCCGTAACCAGTAGTGACAGACCTGGCACAAGCATCCATCAACCATGCCTATTTGTAGTTGGCCAGACCCCCATACATGTTGTCCAAGTAAGGATAAAGCTTGAGGCTGAGGGACCAAAGAGACACGCTCATGACAAAGGTTGAAACCAGCTATAGCATACTGAAGCGTGTTATCGTAAAAGGAAACACGACTAACAACCCAATGCACAACACCATTGACACAGACACCAGAAGATTGTAACCCTGCTCTCTGATACCAGGGACAAGTTTTGACCCAATTCCAAGAATTGGTCTTCCATCTGTAAATTTGGGCATTCCAACGCCATTTACGATGTACGTATCTTTCACCAATCATCACCACCCTGTAGTCTTGGTTACTGACATCATAGCCAAACCCAAAGAAATGAACTCTAACACCTCGTAGTGGCGAATCTGGGAGTTTGTTAATTGACCCTGTGGTTGGATTATATAAAGCCAAGGGGTAATTACCATAGTGCCAGCTGCTCATACCACAAAGGCAGATCAAGCCGTGAGATGCTCCGACGACAATAGTATACTGGCCTAGATGATGAGGCAGTTGAGAATATAGACCGTTGCCCAACACAAATGAGCCAAACTCCATAAAGCACAGGGCAAAAGAGAAGTCATGAAAAACAACGTGGAGCTTCGAGTTGGTGTTATGTGACGAATTGATCAGATGGTAGATGGCAAAGCGATGGTCACTAATTAGATCATACCACAATGAAGAGACAGATTTGAAGCGTACAAGATACTTGATGGGCAATCTCATTAAGATACCAATCACATTCTCTGCAAGTTTTATAACTTTTTCTGCCTTGACGACAGTGTCAGCAAATGGTAAAGTAAGAGTCTCCTGATATATGGCCATATCCCGTGCTGCTATAGGGTGGACAAGCTGCCGCTGCAGCATCTTCTCTTCCAAATCATATGAAACCAGATGAATTGAGTCTCCGATATGGATGAAGAAGATCTTCTTCCTATTTCTCGAATATGATATAGGTTGCAAACCAGGAGGTATTTCATGTTGCCTGCTAATAGTAAACCTTCTTATTGTCCCTGGATATTCAATCCTACATATCTTACTCCATGTGTTCTGTACTCCATACTTTTTCATAATCCACACATCATAATGCCGATCTCCCACTGCCATACAAGGACTTTCAACTTGACTTAAGCATCCATCTAACACTCCAATTGACAACCAACGGCCCCCCTCTTCAGGTCCATCAGGTTGCGGCACTGAGTAATAACTTTCATCCCCAAGGTTAAAGGCAACAATTTTATCAGCCAGAGTTTGCTTATGCTTTTCAAAACCAAGAAAATGAATTGAGCCATTCAAATGAATGCCAAACATGGGAAGAGGGAAGAGACGAAAGGGAAGAACATCAGCAACTCTTTTCCAAGTATTCGTGCTCAAGCTATAAACCATTGCCTCACACCGCAAATTGTCACTGGGATCCTCCGAATAAGTTTGAGCAATCCTCAAAACCTTGTAGTCATCACTATTGCTATCATAGCCAAATCCATCATATAGCACATAGGCATATCTTTCTTCACCTTTTACTTCAAACGGTGCCCATGGGAGTATGCTACTCTCTCGTGTCGTTGGGTTGAGCAAAACAAAGACTGTTTTAAACCCAAATGGCTCACACAGGCAAAGCAAGCCGTGACACGAACCCACGATCTCAAGATCATTAATATGTAAGGGATGGTAAGGCAAGACTGCCACCCCTTCAAAAGAATCAAAATCCGCAGTCTGAGGATCTCTTCTGTGAAATCTGTCAGACCTAGTATACACAACGCGTTGCCTATCCCCAGTTGTTACTGATTGCTCATGGTGGAGCCTAATTGAACAACGATCACGCATGAAAATTTCTATGAATTCCTTGCTAGCCTTATTCAATACCTTGCACTTCACAATATCTTTAACCGGTAATTTGCTAATGATATTACGACATATATCCTCTGGAAGATCCACCAGTTCCACCATTATCTCTGTAGTTGACATCAGTAATAGCAAACACATTTCCACTACTTATATACACATACATCTGGAACAACTGCAAATTCATACTAGTATACTGTACTGTATATGCTAAAAACACCATCAAAGATTCAAAGAACCCTAATTTCAAACAAACTTACAAACCCGAAAAAAGGCCGAAATTTCTCAATGCAGATTCCTGGACTCACTACAAATTCATATACTACACTTCCACAGAAATTGAATCTAAAAGATTATATCATCAAAACCCATATTATTATCATCAAAAACCCATATTAATATCATCAAAAACCCAGATTATTATCATCAAAACCCAGATTAATATCATACAAAAAAAAAAAACAAATTAATTTCATCAAAAACCCACATTATTATCAACAAAAACCCAGATTAATATCATCAAAAACCCACATTATTGCCATAAAAAACAAACCATATTACTATCATTAAAAACCAAATTAATACCATCCAAACCCCAAATTATTACCCTCAAAAACCCAGATTAATATCATAAAAAAAACACAGATTAATATCATCAAAAACCCACATTATTACCATTAAAAACCAAATTAATACCATCAAAACCCCAGACTATTACCCTAAAAAACCCAGATTAATATCATCAACAAAACCCAGATTATTATTACTTCAAAATCAGGTAATTATCCCTAAATTCGTCAATTTCGCCCTTAATTTCGCCCTAGATTATTGCTCATTCATCAGAAATTTGGCACAAGAACAATATTATAATATGAACCACTACATACAGTAACTTCTTCTATACTACACTCAAAACATTACTAATTTGATCATGAAATGGGTAACTTATTCATTACTTTTTAACTACAATTCTACGGTAATTATAACCAAAATTACGTATAACAATAAACAAGAACATCAAACAATGCAGAATTCAGTCAGTTGAGTGTAGATTATCAGGGAAACGTGGAAGAAGAAGCATTATATATGAATTGCGTAAAGAAGAAGCTGTCGTCGAACTTACCTGAATCGTTCTGCAACTGACAAATGAATGAATGAAAGAATGAGGTGAGATGAATTTGCAGAGTGGAAATGTGTGAAGAAGAAGCTACTGCTTGTGTTCCGTATTTATTTCTTGTTTGTAGAGTGTAAAATACGCATGTAACCCCGCCTAAAAAGTTCGTTATTTCGGTTGCTCGAAGAAAATTAATGATAGCTTAGGTCGGTTATTATATACTCGTCGTATATCTTGATTGATATTAGGTCGGTTATTATAGACTCGTCTAGAGTATATCTTGATTGATAAGAGTTCGAACGAGTGTCAATAGTACTCGTCTTTATTAATGATCCGAAAAAACACATTTTGTGACCGTAACACTAAAAAAGTTTGTTATTTAAGTTATATATATCTTGATTCTCGAAAAAATTACATAATGCCACAAGGAAAAATTGTTGCTTGTTTCTTGAAAAAGTTAATGGTCTTAGAATAAGAGGAAATGCCTCTTCATTCACAATCCTAAACACCTTACTCCATGAACTCTGCACGCCGTATTCTGTAGTCTGAATTTAAGTTACTCAATGGTAATTTTTTAATCGAAAAAAAATGAGTATTCAAATCAAATTAGAGTCATACAAATCAGATCAGATCAGAAATTAAATCTTCAAATAACAACCAATGAATCTAAATTATTACTAATTCTACAATAGCTACCAAGGTTTGGTAGCCATTGTAAATGGTTCAATAATAGCCATTGATTTTCCTAATTAAATCCTAACCTTCCATTAGTTTGACCATGGAAAAACAATTAAAATTAATAAAATCAGACACCAACTCACATAATCACAATTTCTCTCTCCTCCATACTACCCTCCCCTTCCCCACCTCAGAAACCACCGTTGTTCCAACTTTACAACCACCAACACGTCGCCCAACACTACCATTAGGTCCAACGGTCGCCGGATACCACGCGCACCCACCCTTGCGTCAGTTCCGCCCTTCCCTCCACCTCCATGCCTCCATATTCTCTTTCTGTTCTCCAAGTTCTTGGGCGGCCAATCGGCCATTGTGAGGCGCGGCTACATTTCAGGCTGCTAGGGGGTCGGGAAAGGGGTGGGAGGGGGTTTTCGTGGGCGGTTGCCGGGGAATCAATGGGGTTGAGGGTGGGAAAAAGGTGTGTTGAGCGGAGAGAGAATCGCGCGTGGATGACTAAGCACACCACGACGATGGCTGCCGATGACCCAGGCGAGATCGGCGTCGTATATCCGGCCGGAGGTATTGGTGTTCGGTGTAGGCAGTGGTGGCGGTGTGGGCACGGCTAGGGAAGGGGGGAGGAGAGAGAAAAGGATGGGGTGTTGGGCTCTAGGAATTTAATAAATGCTTTTGATGTTTTTTTTTAATTACTTGGTCAAGCAATGGAGGGTTATGATCGAATCTCTTAAATTAACGGTCTGATGTGTTCGTTTTTACAATGGCTACCATACATTGGTAGCCATTGTAGAATCACTCCTAAATTATATCTTGGTATAATTCATCGAAATACATTTGTATTTTCAACACGTCTAAATCAGACACATTCAAATCAAATCAAATCAAACCAAATGCAGTCATGCAGTAACATCAAACGGGGCATAAGCGAACCATTACCCAATACCTTCAACCACCATCCAACCACCGCCTCCTCCGATTCACCACCGCCATTAAAGCTCAAACTTCTCTCCAAACTGACCATTTTAACGCACCCTTCACAAACAAGACTCTTCCACTTAACATCCCAATGAGGCAATGATTCTTCTCCAAAACCCATCACTAAAAAAAGGTTAATTCTTTTGTTTTTCGTGATGCTTGATCTTGAAGTTTACTGTTTTGATGTTTTTGTTAACCCACAAGGGTAATATTGATGCAGACGGGTTTTGAACCGTGTTACTGTAGTGTGTTTTATTTATCGACTGAATGACATTATTCGCTATCGGGGGTTACTTTTATGATGATATTCGCAGTGTTGGAGTGACAACGACCCACATGTGAGTTGTGGGATAATATCCCACATTGGAGAATTAGAAGATTGGGGGCTAGTTTATAAGGTGGTGGGTTACTCCTCCTATTGCCAATTGGTTTTAGGATGGAACCCCACCAGCTTGTGAGTTAGTCTTCCACGAGGGGGCCGATATTGGTCCATGACGACTCTGACAGTACTAGTGATCCTGAATTGAGGGCAGTGTCTAATTTTTATCTTTTGATTTTACTGCTTTTACCTTTTTTTTGAGTAAATTTGGTACATACATTAAAAGGGTTGAACTTTGGTGTAAATTTTCACCATTAGCTTGGGTTTTTAGTCTGAATTTGTGTTACTCAATGGTAATTTTTTTCTCATAGTTGAATCCCCTTTGTGTTAGAATTGTGGAAATGAGCATTGAAGGTTAAGAAAGGTTGGAATTTTGGTGTGGTTATGTAATTCAGATTTTCGTCGTGAAGTTTGGTACTTTGATGTGCTTTTCTCCTTATTGGTTTAGTTATACTCTTTGAGTTACTTTATGCTATTGCAGTTACTTTAGTCCTGCACTGAAGTCTGTTACTAATGGAGTGGAAGTGGACCGATTTATGATTGATGAGGACCTTGAAGAGCGAGAGCAGTTCATTGATGTTCTGGAAACTCGATTTTTATATCTTGCTGCTGGGATGCTCGCTCTACATTGAGGTTACTAAAAACTTCTTCTTCCCTGTTAACTTAAATGAGTATCTATCTGTCCACCATTTGCGTATTATCATGTCATAATTGTCCTTTTTAAGTTCTGTTTATGTTTTTGAGTACCTCTGACCAGTGTAGCACCAACATTATGGTTGTTTTGATTGTTGATATTGTTTGTGTATTTGTAATCTGTAGTCTAATTACTGTAGAGTATCTTTTAAGCTGGCATAGGACTACTTGAAAGTTGCACTGTGTTTAAGTTAAAAAATTTAGTTGGGTGAACCATGTGAAATTGGATATGTTCTTCATAAAGGGCTCCAAGTAACAAAAGCCATACTTTTCTTTTTCCTCAGATTTCTTCTGAGAGTCAAACTTAGAAACAAGCTGCTAGTTTTATTTGGTTTAGAGCACTTGTAATAGTTTTGTTTGGACCTCTTTATTTACAATTATTGTGTCGCCGTGAATGTTATTGGTAGAACATGATTCTAGCTGTGTTGCATAGTTTGACTTCATACTTCTATACCCTGGTGACCTGATTTTTTCCCATTGACAGGAGGCTATCGGCTGGTCTCTGAGTTCTACGCTCTTCCTCATGGTTATCTTAGATGGATTGTTGCCAGGATCATCCATTTGTAACTGTGAAAATTCAAATTTACTAATGACAAATATTCTACATCCTGTTTACAGTCTTCCTTACTACTTCATCAGGATTTCAGGACTGTTACTAGTTCCTGCATCCTGGAGCATTGTCTGAATGATTGCATCGAGAATTTCTGTGGATGTTCCACATTTCCTTAACCAACTTACACAAAATTAAGTGGTCTAGTAATAACTAGACATAAAGTACAAGGTTTAATGGACATCAAATATCCCCAAAAGCCACAGGATTCTTACTTCTTAGGGCATCTGATGCAGTATGAAACTTGCTTTTATTCATTCCCAGGCTTGCTAAAATTTGAACACTACCAGATTTTATTCATTCCCTTGTATAAAAAACAATATATCTAAGCTGGTTACATCTTTTCGTTTCTTAACAGGGGATGGAGGCCTTCAAATAGAAATGTACTGCTTGATGTGAGGAAAGAATTGAAAATTTCTTGCTCAACAAGATTATCATGAGAGGACTTAGAGGCGGAAGTATTCATTTATATGATTCAGGAATGTTCAAGGTATATTCTGCGCTTGTTGAGGACATTTTATTTTCATGTAAGTTAAGGAATCCTTTCTCTGTATTCAAACTTTTGAGAAAATGACATTGTTGTTCTGGCTGAGCTGCTGTACTCTATTATGAATTTAGTTCTGTTTTGCTATATGCTTTGTCTAGTAGGATTAGATGACATGTCAAGTTCTAAGATTGTTGGGTGAATCTTCGAATTTCATGTCATTATGAATCTCTAAAGCTCATTACTTTTTCTTTAAAACTTGTATATGCACTCTAGCTGATATTGTCTGACCATGACTAGTCATATTCTAATATTCTTATTGGAGGATATGGGTATGAGATCATGAGATCGGAAATATAAGATCATGAGATCATATATTAGTTACTATTAGAAATAAGTAGAGATTATTATCTCGAGAATATATTATGTTAGGATAGTATAATATAGGTGATTCGGTTTCCATTATCGTCATCTTATGTAATCGGTATATATAGGGGGTTTCTCCTATACCATTAATCAAGTCAGTAATTCTATGTGTCTATCCCCCTCTCTATAATCTTACAATTCTTATTGTCATTTCATTATTTACTTGTTCTGCCGGTGTAAGGCTGCTATCAGAGTATGCTGGAATAGATTAAAGAATATTTTCTTATCCTCTATGATTACAAATTTTAAGGAGCAACTTTCCAACCCCTAGCAGCATGTGTGACCTGTGAGTGCTGAGCACGGAATTGCACAGTACATTGTGGTGATTTTCAGGATAGAATCCTCTTGTAGAGGCTTTGTTCCCGCCTCATCTGGATACTGGCTTAAAAACTCCGATCCAATGCTTGCATGTGTGCCAGACGTGCCAGTACTGTTGGCTTATGCTGTCAATGTGGCTGTATTAAACCACGCACTAGCTGGGTACGAGATCATTGAGTTTTCAGAGCCTATCAGTTTCTTAGTTGTGATATTCTTTATCTTGGACTTCTAGTACTAGCTGATGTGCGCACTTGCATGAACTTCCGGTTGCTGTTGTTAACTGCTCACATACCTTATGCTGTTAGAATTCGCATTTCTGTAAAATTTGCTGCACTTACTCTTGTTTTGAAGTAGTGGTGTACTCATGGTTGATTTCGTATTCAATCTAAGCAGGGACTGGGATACTGCAGCTGCTGTTAGAGTTGGGGCTGCAGAACTATTTTCAGTGCTTCTTAAAGTATTAATTCTCTCTTCCTTTATCTGCTTCATCAAAAGTTCCATTGGGCATGTCTAAATCTTCTTTAGTTTTTTTGTTTGGGGTGGTCAACTGGTTTCCTTGCTGAAGATCTCTCAATTGGTAACAGTTATAAACTATGCACGATTTGTTGGATCAATTTTGGTTTCTTATTTGCTAACCTCTCCTATGATACTCTTGACCAACAATGTTTTTGCCTCCTGCTAGGTATCTACAAAGCTCTCAGGAAAGATGCTTCTGGAAGTTGCCAAGCATAAGATTGATGGTGAAATTATCAAAAAGGTAATCTCTAACCCTCATCAAATCCATGAGGCTGTTTGTACACGAGACTCCTCTATGAGCATTTATTTCTATTCTACCAGCGTGAGATATGCGTACTTTCTTTGTTACTTATCGTACACAACTAGCGGAGGTTGGACACGATGTTTGATTTTAGCTCAGTTGTGGAACATGGATATGGCCAAGGCTTGTTACTACCCAAGTAGAGTTTTGTTTATTGAAGTATGAAAAGATGCTTGGTAGTTGTAAACTTAATTTGGCTGGAATGAGACAATGACACCACTGCAAGAAAAAGGTCATGGTAAGATCAGAGGCAGTCTTGAAAGGGTTCAAAATGGGTGTTACTAGAATTCCTGGCCATTAAGTTGACTAGCACGCTACGCTAGGCTACTAGAATTCCTGATTACTTGAGTCTGGACAACATAAGCTAAGGTTTAGCAGACCAAAGTTCAAACACAAATGCACCCGAATATAACCTTAGCTCTTCGGCATGATGTCTGCTTCCCATCTTCAATGTATAAGTGGCAACTTTTTCAACTTTGCACAAGCACTGCTAAAGGGAAGTTCAAAGTCACTAGCTAGGTAGGAGATGTTTTAGTTAATAAGTTAAATTTTTAAGCCTTAGAATAAGGAGGACAAAGGCCGCTATTTGTGGTGGCCAAAAAAGCACTTCATTGGTTTAAAAGACTTTAAAATATATTGAAATTACTGGAAATAGTGTATGTGATGTCCATTTATCCTTTTAGAAAGCATTCAATTTAATGTGTCCTTGTATTTTTCACGGGATTGTTATATTGAAACAATTGAGTGTAATTTTCAGGGACTTTACTGGAGCTGCATCACGGTTGGGGCTACGCAGCTTTGCATCATTGTTGGGTTCTATGTGAGTCACTATAACTATCTACTTTTGTTAAGCCCCTCTTGTCTCCTCTTCCCGACTTCTCTAGCACCATCTTTCCGAGCTCTCATCAGTATCAACTGTACCACCACCCTATTGTGTGTAAAGTGAACTTATCAGTGCAATCTCTCTTGATCACAGTAATAATATTGCACCAAGACATGTTATTAATAAATTTTACGGAGTATTAAGCTGTCATTGCTGGTTAGGACCCTCGCCTTCTTATGTTTCTCAAGCTCAACGAGTTTATACATGTCACTGTTTTAAGTCATAATTTAACTCTTATTATGTGATAATCACATGGGTCATTTAATTTGTCCGAAAAAAGAAGAGGATAATTCAAGGTAAGGAAGCGAGTAACAAAATCGGCCTGCTTTTCCATTATCTTATCCTCGAGCCCGTATACATGACAATCCGAACCCTGAAGGCTTGGAAATCTAGTTCAGCAGGTCTGTACATGATTATTTGCATGTATTTTCTTAGGTTATGGGGAACGTTTTTGGCGGACGTGGTCATTCAAATGTTAGGAACTGATCATTTCAGGATCCTGCGAGCTATTTGCGCCTTTGCACAGGTACCGTGCCTCTGTCTCTGTTGTGGATATACATGCTTTAGCCGGAGTTGCTATAGTATCGGCATGTTGAATTCAATCCTTATGTTACAATCCTTGTACTAACTTATTCCTTGGTTTAGATCCGTATTCTTCGCAGACATGGTTTACACTTGGATAGGCTGGGAACTGGTTTTTAAGAAGCTGTCCGCCACGCCGACTGCTACAGGCAGGCAGACCGTCATCGGTATCCTTCTTGTGCACATAGCCGGGGACACCGATTCACACGGTTCTGTAAAAGTTTAGCTAGGATCTGTATAGAAACACTTTGATCTTGTGCTCTATTATGGCCGAGTAGCCCATTGATGCTGTAATATTTCTTAGGCAATCGTATGTGCACGCATTACCCTTTGATAGCCAAGTGTGCAAGTAAAAATTTTCGTATTTATCGCTTTGCTAGAGTTAATAATAAAACTACGAGCATTCAAAAAATTTAGCGACATAATTTTAAAAATTCCGAAACCTTTGAAGACCAAGCTGAAGAACCCTTGATTTATTATAGCCCGAAAACTCTGAGCTCTTGAAGAACAATGGACGCATTACGACAACAAAACTGCAAATCAGCCAACGCAACTGAAAAACCGAACATTTCACTGAACCTGAAACCAAAAAACGGTATGCAGATTATCAAAGGGGCCGGAGAACTTTTGAGGAAAAAAAAGAAGACAAAAAATCAACAACTGTGTTAAGTAGCGATAACACTGCCACTCTTACCAGTTTCGAAATTCAAGTCATAACAAATTGCTCCACGAAAAATCGAGAAATGTTATAAACCACAGCGTTGTGCATAGCACACCTCAAAATAATATGAGACTACATTGACAAAGGAAAAAAAAAAAAAACCAATAAGAACTCGTCTGGCTAGCTGAACTCAGAGATAAGGGCAACTTTTTACCACTCTTTGACGATCCTTTAGTCCCATTTGCTCACTGATGACAGCCTTGCTCTTACGGGTTGAGACTGCCTGCGTCATGCTGAAACAAGCGTCTCCTCGTATATCTGTACATCCCCGCCTACATGACCCGGGAAGGCACACTTGCGCAACTTCTTCTTTTCCACATCGTATGAGGTGAGGAAATTACATAATGCCACGAGGAAGAAGTGCCGCTTGTTTCTTGAAAAAGTTATAGGTCTAAAAATAAGAGGATCTGGCTCTTCATTCACAATCCTAAACACCTTGCTCCATGAACTCTGCACGCCGTACTCTTTCATGACCCATACATCATGAAAGCGCACATCACAGTAATTACAAACCTGACTCAAACATCCATCAACAACGCCTAAATCTAGGATACACCTCCATCCACGGTGTTCAGGTAACTCGAGAGATAGAGGCTGAGGGACCAAAAAGTACTCCTCACGGACAATGTCAAATCCAGCTATAGCATTGCCATCCCTTTTATCGGAACCACTACAAGCAACCCAATGCACAACGCCATTAACACAGACACCAGAAGTTGTCAAGTCGCTAAGATGAAACGGACTAGTTGTGACCCATTTCCAAGAATTCGTGTTCAAGCTGTAAACTTGGGCATATTTTGCCCGATCATCATTTAGATTATTTGGCTGAGCAATCTTCACTACCTTGTAGTCCTTGTTAGTGCCATCATAGCCAAACCCTATGAAATAATCATACCAACCTGAGAAGCCATCCAAGAGTGAACCAGGAAGTACGTTGGATGACCGAGTGGTTGGATTATATAAAGCAAAGGGGTAGCTAAAATGATTGTAGCTCCTATCACAAAGGCAGAGCAATCCGTCAGATGCGCCAATGACAATAGTGTGATGTTCCGGGGCAATGAAAGGATGATCTAGACTGGTGTCCCCATCAAATGAATCAAGCTCCACATGGCGCAGGGCATAAGATAAGTCATTATACACCATGTAAAGCTTAGGATTGGTCTTACGCGACCATTCCAAATGGCGGGTGACAAAATTATGATCCCTAATTAGATCATACCACCATGAAGAAACTGATTTGAAGCGTAAAAGAGACTTGACAGGCGATCTCATTAAGATATCAGTCATAACATCTCCTGGAAGTCTCGAAATTTCCTCTGCATTCAATAAAAACTGTCAAAAACCACAAAATAAATACAAAGACAGCCAAATAGATAGATACACGCAAAAAGCATAGGGTATGGGGAAGAGAGAAGAGGACGAGTTCTCACCATTGTCATCGACATTGACAGTGCCAGGTAATGGTGAAATAAGAGTCTCCTGATATAAGACCGTGTCCCAGGTTACAGTCTGATCATTAGGGTGGACAACCCACTCCAATGTCTTCTTTTCCAAATCGTACGAAACCAGATGACTCAAATGTACCATGAAGAAGATCTCCTTCCTATTTCTCGAGAATGATATAGGCCTCAGACCAGGAGGCAGTAGATCTTGCCTGCCAATGTTAAACATAGGTATTGGCTCTGGATATTCAATCCTATATATCATACTCCAAGACTTCTGTACTCCATACTCTTTCATTATCCAAACATCGTAATGGTGATCTTCTGAACAATAATTATCGACTAGACTCAAACAACTATCTAACACTCCAATCGACAACCAACGCCTCCTCTCTTCAGGTCCAAGCCGCGGTGGGAATTTAGGCTGCAGCACTGAGTGATAACTCTCATCCCCAAGGTTAAACGCAACAATAATATCAGGCAGAGTTTCTTGAGGAATATCACAAGCAAGAAAATGAATGACACCATTCAAATGGACGCCAAACATGTTAATCCTAAACAGGCAATAAGGAACATCAGCAACTTTTTTCCAAGAATTCGTGCTCAAGCTATACACCATTGCATCACACCGCAAATAATCAACAGGATCCTCCGAAGTTTGAGCAATCCTCAAAATCTTGTAATCATCACTGATGCTATCATACCCAAACCCATGATATAACTTATACTCGTATCTCAATTCAAAATTCCCTTCAAATGGTGTCCAAGGGAGTATGCTAAAGAGCCTAGTCGCGGGATTGTACAGAGCAAAACGCGTATAACACCTCCCTACCTCGCAAAGGCAAATCAAACCATCACACGAACCCACAACAACCACACCTGCATCATGAGCATGCAAGGGAGGGTGAACCAAAGGTGCCTCCCCTTCAAACGAATCAAAATCCGCGGTATGAGGGGCATTGGGTAGCCTACTATACACAACCCGTTGCTTAGCACCAATTTTTCGAGACCATTTACGTTGTAGCTTGATGAAATACTCATCACTTATCAAATCATACCAAGCGTGAGACACACATTTGCAAATTAGAAGATGTTTGACAAATAATCTGGCAAGTATATCAGCTACTATATCCTTTGGAAGTGTCTCCATTTCTGTATTACACATCAATAATTCAAAATTAAATAAGCCATATAACCCCATAATTAAGCACTACTTGATTACTTATATACAAATTCATAATACTGTCCGACATTGGCGTCCCCGCAAGGCGAGAGTCTAGGTAAGGACCCCACCACAAGTTTTCTTATTACTTTTTGGACAAGAAGCTAAACTTATAGCCTATGGATCAGACAGCAGCACCTTTACCGAGGCTCCCCTTCGTAACACTGGATGCGAAAACACCAAAAAAAAAAAAAAAAAAAAAAAATGGAGGGTCCAAAATGATAAAATTAGCAGGATTTACCCTGACAATTGATTTATAAATTTGATCCCCAATAGTAAATTAATTATCTTTCAAATAACAACAATTTGATCATATTTTATGAATTGGGTTTCAATCAGTTTATAATAATCTACTCTATTAATTGAATTATAACAAAAAAAAAAAAAAAAAAAAAATCGAAAAGGATCAGTGACCCAATTAACTTTCCAAATAAATACAAACAACACATAAAAGGATAAATTTATTGATTGAATTACTACGTACAGCTTGAATACGTAAAGAAGAAGCTTTTAAATTTTAACCTGAATCGGTCATCGACGGCGAAGTGATTGAAATGAGGAGTTACGCATTTGATAATTTGAAGAAAGCGTATTGAGCTTTTGAGTATAAAATTAACGGGTTTTCTATTGCGTGCCCCGTTTACGATTTTTATGTGAAGTAATACCCACTTTGGGATTTATAATAGGAATTTTGTAGGAGTAAAATTCATTTGTTATCTTTTATAACCCCTTTTAAATTACAAAAAATATGTTTTAGCCACCAAAAGTGACGAGGGTTGGATCTAAAAAACAACAAAGTTGTATTTGGTATATATAAAACACCAAAGTTGAAAAACTTGTTTTAAAAACACACTTTGAATTATTTGGGTATTTATTAAACACCAAAACTAATAAAAAAAATTGAAAAAAAAAAAGAATTTAATAAAATTATGTTTGTACTTACTAAAATTAAGAAAGACTAGACTCGCTTCACAATAGGAAGAGATATATATATCAAGTTCATTGATCTAAAAAAATCACATAATTGAGCAAATGTCAAAAAAAAATCTACGAACATGATTGTAAGGTACTATAAAGTTCAAAATATAACATAAAAACTTGTTTAGAAGTGCCAAAATCCTTGCGCTCCCGCTCCATCAGGTCCAAAACGACTCTTATTTAAATTTCCCTAATCCTAGGTTCTGATTGTGAAGTTTGTTGAATTTATTTGTGCCATGCTTTCGTTGAGAAAATCGATGACTAGAATCGAATAAGAAGATGAAAAATCAACTACTTAACTCTAGAGGAGGGAAGAACATCTATCAGTTGATGACTAGTTCGTTTTTTTTTTCTTAACGCAGAAATATAATTTAAGAGATAGAATAAAAGCTATCATTTTTTTATTTGTTTGGGTGTTTAATAAATACCTAAATAGTTTAAAGTGTGTTATATAAACAAGTTTATCAACTTTGGTGTTTCATAAATCCCAAATACGACTTTGGTGTTTTTTAGATCCCACCCTCCTTACTTTGGTGGTTAGAAAATACTTCTTTGTTCAAATTATTTCTTGTCGATTATTACCTTTTATAACGATTTTTTTTTCACGTAAAACACCCAAAATCTATGTTCTAGTAAAAAAAACGAGTCAAATTTCCGGCTTATTTGTGAAGAGACACTATTATTGCAGTCATATGAAGGCTTGAAACTGTAACCTCAAAATTATATTGTAACACTTCATCTTGATTTCGTTTTACTGTCATTTTAGGATAGGTGGTGAAATTATATGAGGGTTGTTCCTAACACAACGAGAATGTTCCAATAAAACTAAAATGAGATATGCAAGACGGGAAACGAAAACGATGAATTCCTAAACTTAAAACTTGTACATATAACATGTATCATGACTTTCTCATTCAAAAAGTCGTTAAAATTAAATTCATCTTTTATAATAATAAAGGTCGTCCGAAAAGATCCTATAATTTTCCCATTTCCTCCAATATGAGGATTCATAATAACGTGATATAACCGGAAAACGTGTCTTGTAAGTTTGAGTCGTGTCTTTTCAGTCACGTGTGTAGGTCGGGGAATAAGGTGGCACACTTTGTTGCCCACTTAAGCCCCATCGATTATGTTACTAGAGTCTGGGTCGACACAGGCCCTTCGAATGTTCTTGATGTAGTGGTTGTGGATTACATTGCCGCAGTCACCTAAGATCAATACAAGGTTCCCGTTTTCATTTCAAAAATAAAATAAAATAAATAACGTGATATAATTGATGATGTAGAGTTAGGTGATGATGTAGCAGTACCTTCGATACTTGGATCGTTTCTATCCAAGTAGAGTTTACCGATACTGTACCCTGTACAATAGGGATTATCGTCATCTTCATCTTCATCGACTTGTTTAATGTGGTGAGCTAATTTAAAAGCATCACTTCGAACATCATTTTTATCATACTTAACCCACCGACGAGGATTATCGCAACAACGACCTTCAAAACTCTGGGGGTCAATGAAGATGGAATTAATCACATTACTAGATATAGTCGTACCCGCGTCCGATATCGTGAGGGAGAAGTGACGTCCTACAAAGAAAGCTTGGTTCCCTAAATTTGACACCTCTAACCATCCTTGGTTTTGCACCAACTTGTAAATTTCAATGTCGGAGTTCTTTTTTTCACTCGGCCTAAAACAACTATGTACAAGTCCCCATTGCGGCCGGTTCCTTCCACCACAAAGCGCCTCCTGTTATTCCTCGCAACCCTAAACGGGTCGGTGTAGAACCCTTGACCATAGGACCCAATTTGGGTCATCTTCATCGACTTGAAATCATCCATAATAAACGTCATGCCTTGTGAATCGACATCGTACAATCGACCCTTGTGACTAACAATATCATCAAACTGATCCGCGGCTCCAGGGGATCGCGAAAAATTCTCCCACTCCCATTCAGGCTAGTCGTGGTTTCGTAACACGGCCAAGTCCCCGTAGTGAGAAAGGGCCACAAAAGCTAGTTTAGAGTGGTCAGTGACATAGCTAACATGACCCAAAATATCTTCCAAGACCACCAACTCTGGATCCGGGTGTACGCTGTGGACACCCGCCACAGCGTACACCGAGTTCTCCATTATGAACCACGGAACCAAAGAAACTGTAAGAGTTTTATTATACGGATAGGAAGCAAAGGGTGGTGGTTGTTGAGAGGAAACATAGTTGGACAAGGGAGAATGGACCTCCATGACTTGCATACTGATCTGAATCTCTTCACATCCAACATACTTTCGACCCGTTTCCCTACTTCCTCCCACAAATCCTCCGGAAGATGAAGAGGATCCGATCCGCCGTTGCTTGTTTCCTTCTTCATCAATTCACAAATAAAACCAAAGTTTTCGTTTCGTATATTCATTCTTTTTCAATATATACCAACTTTTCCTACTTTGAGCAAATGATTGAGAAGTTGTATGCCCAGGAAGTTTCAACTTCAAAACTATTTTTTTCTATTGGTATTCTCATTAAATTTTGAATGTTTTGATTCATTTGATTTAAACTATGTACACAAATGACAAACACAGATAACAACTTCTGTCCTTGAATGGCAATTACCTCACTCGACTCCACTCGCTAGCAGCATCTTGTATTTCAACTTCCGCAAACGAGTCATGACTCTTGCTTCCTCTCGTTTTGACAATATCTCATACGCACGGCTCTTGGTTCACATAGCTCTAATGGAGGACTCCATTCCAACCACTTTACTGCAACAGACTCGATGATGGCTAGTCCAACTAGGTAGTTAAAAAAAGTACACCTGACTGTTAAAAAGTACAGCTCTTGAATAGTAGACAACAGGGCTAATCATGTAAATAATATATTAGTTAAAGAAATACTCCCTCCGATTCAAAGAGATTTTCCTCTTTCTTTTTACAGTTGTAAGTTGTCATGTTATGGACTACATATAGACTAAATGGAAGATCCATTTGTCGTGGAATCAAATGGAGTTGGTAGACTGCATTGCAAAATAAAATATGTACTAATTTTTGCAATACGTGAATGATTCATTTGATATAAAAGTAGCTCTCAACATGGCAACTCAAACCTGCAAATAAAAGAGGAAAATCTCTTTGAATCGGAGGTAGTATAGTTTATCATATGTAGTTTAATTTATCGGAAATGGTAATTTTTGTCTTATGGGAAACTACATAAATTTCATTCGAAGTATATATGAATTGACACTTCTTTGGCTCTTTGCTCTCTAGGTTAATGTCCTCTCTTAAACTTCTATGCTTTACGTATGTTCCTATGATCTTTTAAATTGGTTTTCTTCAATTTTATGCATGTAATTGTTCAATGCTTTTAATTCCTCATCTTACACTATAAAGTAAATAATGTCTAACTCCTATCTTCTATACGTTTGCATGTAGGGAGTGTACGTTAAAGAATTGTTTAAAGAGAGTTAGAGCCTGTTTGGCCAGGCTCTTGGAGTAACTTCTACAACACAAGAGGAGTTTCTAGGCCAAACACTCTTTTTTGGAGAGAAGTTTCTACTTTTTCCAAGAAGCGCAAAATGTTTCTCAAATGCTTATAGGAGGAGAAACTCCGATTTGGGACTTCTCAAAACAAATTCTCGAGGAACTATTTGTACAGTAAAATGAATGTTTTTTTTTTCCACACCCTCCTTTTTTTTAAGAAAATTGCTCTCTCTCTTTCTCTCTCTCCTCACTCTCCTCACTCCTCATTCTCTCTTCTCCCACAACAGCTACACTCCATTAACGTCCCTTCATCCACACAAACCTGCCATGTACCATTTTAGCCACCTTCTACCACCATTTCACCCGTAGGCTACCACCTTCGACCACCATTTACTTTTGCTTTTCAATTTCTCTCTCCCCAATTTTTCTCACCCACAAGCAACAATGACTACGGCGGGCGTCGTGGGAGAGGCCGGAGGTTGTTTTCGTCAGGGCGGCAGTCGGAGATCGGGGGAGATGATGGAAAAAGGGGAGTTTAAGGAGGAGAGGTTGGAGAGATCATCCCACGTTAAGCCGACGACGGTGGGCGGTGATGACCTTGGAACGATCGCCGGTGTGCCCCCAGCCTATTGGTGGTTGTCGTAAGTGAGAAGGATTTGCTGGGGTTGATGTGGCGGTGGTGACTGGTGATGGGGCTTCTCCAAGGAAAAGACAGGAGAGAGAAAAAGATGGGGTTGGGTTGGAGATGGGTTGGTTTTATAATTTTTGTTTTATTTTGCAAATGGGCCAAACAACTATTTGGTGTTTCTACTTCTAAGAACTACTTCTAAAAGAAATTTACCAAACACCCAATAAATTCTCTGGAAACTGTTTCTCAGAAACTACTCCTAGGAATCACTTTTGCAGAAGTTGGAGCTTGGCCAAACAGACCCTTACTATCAAGCTAGCTCAAACTAACCCAATGCATTAGTCCAACTTTGTGTTGTATATAGTAAGCGATGCTTACACAATTTTCTTTCAATTGTGATAAATATAATGTTCCTAGGCCTATTTTATGTATATCTCTAATTTAATTGGTCTTTAATCTTTTGATGAACGCTGATGTTTTTATGCTATGATATGTACTTAAAATTTAAAAACGCAACTTGGTGGTATATGAATATGCGTATAAATTTATTCACAATGGTCAAAATTAAAAGCAAATTACTAACTACGTACTCCATGAAAGTTAGCTTTGTGTACGGAGTAAGTAAAAGGTTTAGGATTATTGGTTCAATATGTTTAGGAGCTAATTACTTGTCTATATATTTACTAAAAGCTTTGCTATGTGCTGTAACTATGAGATTTCGAATTCGGTTAAGCTTGCTCAACATTGATTAGCATATCAAATCGATATGTAGGCAAATAGCATTTAAGCAAGTATTGAACTAGAGTTCATTTGATGTGCCAACACGTCGAAACTCGGAATATCTAGCATCTTTTAAATTTATATGTTTAGGTAAAAAAATATCCAAGAATAAGATGACAATTTATGTTTTAGGAAAAAAGGTAGTGTAAATCTCACTACAATTTTATATCATAGAAAGCTTAAAGCTAATCAAGAATTTGATCTAAGGCGGGTCTCTATCGATTATGTCCCATGAGTTACCTTCATATTGAGATAATTGTGATGGATTTCATGGATCTGTATATAAGGAAGTTAATCTTTTTTATTTTTTATAATCATTTGATCAATCATGGACTACTCTTAATCCTTATCATCATTTATTTGTGAATATTATTGTCAACTTTCTTTTGACGTTCAATTGGCAAGCTAAGAGGTCAAAGGTAGAAAACATTCACTTCGCCCACAAATTCTCGCATTTCAATTCTAACAAAATAGGTTATGTCTTACCCTAATTAACTAAAAATTGATATGTTCGAAGGTTTTAATTTGATATAATACAAGCATTTGTTGGTCAATGGCTAATGTGGGTCTCAGACTATATACGTATCAAGCAATATAATCGTGCATGTCTAAAGGTACTAATATAACTACTCCTTCCGTCCCACCTCAAACTCCCCAAGGCGTTTTTGTAGTGGAATAAGAAAAATTAATATAGTAAGTTGGGTGGGTTAATATTAGGAAAAAGAAGGAGAGAATGTGAGGATTAATAAAAGTAGGAGAGATGATGTAATAATTTAATAAAAGTAGGAGAGAAAAATATGTCCCAAAATAGATGGGGTGTTTGAGGTGGGACGTACCAAAATGGAATATGGAGCGTTTGAACTGGGACGGAGGGAGTATAAGTCGACTGTCTCGCTCTGAGTCAAACAATAAGCTAATCTATAGTTCTATTCTTTTTTTTTTTTTTTTTTTTAAATCTCATGTTTCTTTATATAACTAATAAAAGATTAACTATAAACTACTAATAAAGGTAGAATCCGTGCCATTTGTGTTGTTTTTTTTTTTTGGTATATTGTTATTTTTGAAAATTTTCTATATTTGTCATAATTTGCATTTTCTTTTGATACACTACAATTAGAAAAACATTACTCCGTATGATGTAAAAATGGTGAAATTAAGAGAAGATCAACCCACCTTAGCTTGAGGTTATTTGCGTGAAAATTGATTATGTTTTGGTTATCATGATGTGATAAAAGATATTTGATTAGATAAGAAGTTATTTGATCTGATTTGAGCATTTCAGATGTTAATTGATCTAAATTAATTAAAAAAGAATTGTAAGTTTATTTACATGAAAATTGATTATGCATGGCTATTTAGATTTTGTGTGAAGCTATACGATTAAATCGGAAGTTATTTGATCTGATTTGTGCATATCAGATGTCAAATGATATAATTTGATTAGAAAATAACTAAAGCTAATTAGGTGAGTTGCCTTAATAGAAGAAATTAATCTTATCAGTAGATCTATTTGCACTAAAACTATTACCATCAGCCGAAATTATTAGGTTAGTCACCTTAATGTAATCTTCTTAGAAATTCGACTATTTATTTTTGTATTGAATGCGTCTGGAAATAGGGAAAAATCTCGCAAATGGAATTCTCCTAGAGTTTTGAAAAAGTTAATGCATAGTCCTAAAATGTATAATATTCTAATTATAAATATAGCCTACTATTGACAGAGTGATACAACTATAGCCATCATATTGAAAATGAGAATATAGAATCTACAATGTAGTTTGGACCTTAAAATAAACTTTGTTTAGCTATAACATGATAATTTTGATAATGGATTGTGTGTATATAATATATAATCTTTTTATAATATGATAAGTGATAGAAATAGATGAACCGATATTTTTACAAACGAGTATATAACAACATAAATATACCGTCCAGGCATGAGTCGGGCATACAAACTAGTTTATTTTAGAATGCGTGTCGAGAAATAACGTCACCTAGTCCCTTTAGAAAAAGAAAAAAGAAAAAAAAAAGTATATTCTTGCATAAGTATATTCACATGCGGACACGCATCTCGAGTCAATCAATCCCCATATTAACCCCCCCCCCTTCCCACACACACCTTTTCCATGTCCGTTTCCTATCCGTGTCCATTTTCATTTCCGTTTCGATGTTACCTAGCAACCAAGACGAAGCGTTAAACTTCACCTTCCGATACACATCCTATTCCCCGATCTCATTGCAGTTGCGTGTCGAGAAATAACGTCACCTAGTCCCGTTAGGGAGAAAAAAAAAAAAAGTATCTTCCTGAAGAAGTATACTCACACGCGGACACGCTTCACCAGTCAATCAATCCCCCATATATTAAACCCCACACACACACACACCCCTTTCCCGAAACAGTTACACACCATTCTCTCCCCTCAACAATAATCTCTCTCTCCCCTCCGAAAAAACCACCGCATCTACCACCATGTCAGGCTACGGCCACCCACAAAACCCATCCGGATACGGCCAACCTTACGGCGCACCACCTCCCGGTCAACCCCCATCCGGATACGGCGCACCACCACCAACCTCCCACCCATACGGCGCCGCTCAACCCTACGGCGCACCACCACCTTCCTCCGCACCGTACGGCTCCTCTCCCTCCGCTCCACCCTACGGAAAACCAGATAAACCACCCAAAGACAGCCACAACTCCTCTTCCGGCTACCCATCCGCCCCACCACACACCGGGTCGGGCTACCCATCTCACACCGGGTCGGGCTACCAATCAGGTCCTCCATCACACCAGTACGGTGGTGGTGGTGGTGGTGGGTACCCACCGGCGGTAGGAGGAAGCCCATTCGCGGCGTTGGTGCCGTCGACGTTTCCGCCCGGGACAGATCCGACGGTGGTAGCGTGTTTCCAGGTGGCGGACATAGACGGAAGCGGGATAATCGATGATAAGGAGCTGCAGAAGGCGCTTTCGTCGTATAATCAAAGCTTCAGCCTCCGTACTGTTCACCTCCTTATGAATCACTTCACCAACTCCAACTCCCGCAAAATAGGTCCGTTCTCTCTCTCTCTCTCTTTTTTTTTTTTTTTAATTTTAATTTGATGATCTCGAGTTTTACAAATGTGTGCTAATTTGCGCTGTTTTTTTTTTGGGGGGGGGGGGTGGGGGGGTGCGTAGGTTATAGTGTTTGATTAATAAGTTTAACGCGTTTTCGTGGGATGATTAATTGCTGATTGATTATGACTGAGTAAAGGTATTGGTGTTTTTTAAATGAATTGTTATGTGGGTTGAGTGTTGAATAAGAGTAAATCACGTGGCGAAAAACTCGATAATTCGACTCGTTGGATTGTTTTAGGCAATTTGGTAGGTTTGGAGTAATGATGAATTAGGTGTTGAAACTTGAAACAATGTATCCAAATATGGAAGGGTGTAGGTCCAAAGTGGTGGAATTGCAATGTGGTTGGCAAAGGGTAGGGTGCGCTTAATAATGGTGTCATCTTGGACTATAGTTTATGCAGTTGGAAGGTCGGAGTGGTTTTTGTGTTATCTTGGACTATAGTTTATGCAGTTGGAAGGTCGGAGTGGTTTTTGTGTTATCTTGGACTATAGTTTATGGATTGAAGAGATTATTAGGTCATTTGCTAATTTTGCGGGTCAGTTTTTATGAGCTATGCATCTGAGAGTGGCGCACTACACTTAAAAGGAAAGTAATGCCTGGTGTTCCTAATGCTTTGATATTTGGATTGGAGCTGGTTTGACTAGGCTGTGGTACAGTTAAAAGTACTCTCCTACCCTCTAAATGCCATATTCGCTAGGATTCACGGTGCTCTGAAAGATTCAAAATAAGTGAAGAGGTTTGTGTTGGATTTCTTTTTTGTGCTAAATTTGCATGTTGAAAGCGTAAGCTATTGGCTTTTTGTATGAGTTGGTGGTGGTAACTGGCTGCTTATGTTGGCTGATGATGCATAGAAAGAATACGACAACTTCAATAGTTTAATGATTCTGATTTTGGGAATTTGCCACATTGTGCTGCATACTGTTTTGCCACATTGATAGTGGGCTTTCCAAATATCTGTGGCGTTTTTTCATTTGAGTTTACATTGTCTCTTCTTCTGTCGTGGCGATGATTCTGTACTGGATTGAGGGTTTTACTATATGTATGATGCTATATATGGGGTTTTAACCTCGACATTCTGACATAAATTAGTCTCTACTCGATAGAGGGTTTTACTATACGTATGATGTCTCATTATTTGTCTCTCCTTTTCCCTCCTTTTGAGTTGAGTGCGAGATGTAGTGGCCTAGTGGAGGTAGCCTTAGGTGAACGCTGAACGGGTGAGTTTTTATGGTCGGAAAATTTGTTAAGAAGCATTAAGCCTTTCGGCCAAGACACTATTGTTGCATCTGGTAATTACACGTTTGTCAAGTTTAGCTGAATGTGAGTGGCAGTGTAAGGACTAAGGAATGTTGGTTTGGGTAGACCTGTTGGTGGATAAAGTGAATGAATAATAAGTTGCATGGAGCAGTAGCACGATGCTTGTGACCAACATCGGTTTTTAACTTCATCAACATTTTTTTTTCTGGGCCACGCGAGTGATTAACAAAGCAATGTTAAGAGTAGATGTGGAAACTGGGGAAATATTTGGGACTCGTATGGAGCTGAGAACTATCTGACATTTGTAACCATTACTTGTGTCTTTGTTTTTTCGAGGGGTATCTTTTTACCGGCTGAGCTGAATTACAGTGTTGTAAGGTCCTTTTTCTCTTCAAAAACGTGGGATGGAGCACTTGGAAAAGCTTAAATACACCATAGAATCACTTTGTAGTTCAGCTGTTATCTATGTGTGTAGTAGGGCTTCTTGGAAGCATTTATCTTTTTTTTTTTTTTTTTTTTTTTTAAATTCTAGCTTATGACCTGTGACTGATTCATTGTATGTCTATAATAACTTAAGTTCAACTGTTCCCTTTTTTTGTTCATTGGATGGTATTTATTGTCTGATTAATTATTATTACTCACAACATTGATGATTCTCAATCATCTCTTGTGAGAAGTCTGGAAACCCTGTCAAGGATTCTGTTGTCCGTCAAAATATCTGGTGTAAGGAGCTTGAGATTGATCTTTTCTGTTTTCCTTTTTTTTTGGGGGGGGGGGGGTTGGTGGAGGAACGCTCCCTCTTGAAGTAATGATTCTGATACATGGGACTGATGACTGAAAGTTTATTTGCTTACGACCAAAATGATTCTGAATTTCCTGAACTGGAAACTTTATTGAGGGTATGCTGCTATTCATCTTTGATTAAGCAGGCTTTAAACCTCATTTATACCTTTGCTTGTCTTTGATCTGTTTTAGGGAAAGTCAAGGATAAATGGCATTCCATCTTAGGAAGACAGATTTGTGTTTTAACTTCTGAATGTCTTCTGCAGGTCCCAAGGAATTTATATCTCTGTTTTATGGACTGCAATCCTGGAGGGTACGACTGTCTTTTAACTAATTCACAAGTTACACATTATGAATTTGTTGATTGTAGGAGGTGCTAATTTTGCTATTCTATAGGAAATCTTTGAGAGGTTTGATAAAGACCGGAGTGGGAAGATAGATGCTTCAGAGCTGCGCGATGCATTGTATAGCCTTGGCTTTGCTGTTTCTCCTGTCATCTTGGATTTGCTTGTCTCTAAGTTCGACAAAACTGGGGGAAAGAACAGGGCTATTGAATATGACAACTTCATTGAGTAAGTTTCTCATTCCTTTTTTTTTTTTTTTTGTGTGTGTGTGTGTTTGTCTTTTCTCTTTCTGGTAAATTATAACTGCAATTAAATTAATTTGTCATAGACTCTGCTTTCTGTTGCCAATTCTGATGCATATGATTTTCTCTACTGCAGGTGCTGCTTGACAGTCAAGGTTAGTCCCTTCCTTCTGATTTTTACTACTTCGGTTCTATTGCTTGTGCTTATTATGAAAGAATGCCTATGGTAAGTTTACCCTAGTGCGTCAAAGGCTCTCGGCTTAGGGCGAAGTTAGGGGGGGGGGTCTTATGTACTCAAGTCTCACCGCTATGTTGAAAATTGCGTTGAGAGTCTGCTTATGGATGACCCCTGATGAAAATTGCGTTGAGAACAGCACTGGCTCTGCTCCTTCATAATACATGGTGCCTGCGCCATCATAAACTCCATGCATAGTGTTATGCAATGTCAGGAAGTCTTCTAGAATAGGACTACTTTATGAAAGAAGTCATGGATTTTTCTTGCCTGTTCTTGTGCAGGTTTGTACATGTTACGTTGTTGTATCTGTGTACATGCTGTTTCTACTATCTAGTGTAGTTTTGCAGTTTACACCAATTAGTCCTTTACATAACCTGCTCATTTCAATGATAATCTTTATAATAAAATATGCTCACAACTTATCGGTGTGTCTGGATTCTCTTTTCTTTCCTGTTTGGTGGCTGGTGCAATGTGTTACCTGGAGGAATAAGTTAGTCTTTACATGCTAAATTCTGGGCCGCTGCTCTCTCAGCTATATATGTCGGAGGAATTTCTTCCTCATAATATGATAATGGTGTTTCTGTTCCTGTTGCTTTATCCGTGCGTTCTTGTTCTATTGCAGGGTCTGACAGACAAATTCAAGGAGAAGGACTCACAGTACCGTGGCGCTGCAACTTTTACTTATGAGGAGTTCATGCTCACTGTTCTACCCTTTCTTGTTGCATAAAATCGAGTGACATTTTCTGATGTTTTTACTGACTCAGTAGTTTGATATACGTAAAACCTTTTTATTTTCTTTAGTGGGTGCACATTCTATCAGTATCGTGAATATATGTCGGTTTTTAAGCTGGTAACTGGAATGTTATGCGATTTCAGTATTAGTCTATTGTAAGATGACAGTCGGAGACTTGCTTTTATGTATTGCAACTCTACAAGCACATTGGTATCTTCCTTTAGAAGTGAATGTAACGACTATCAGTTTATGCATATTTTTTTGTTGACTACTGATGCACGGATCTTCGGAAAGGGTTAGTTTAGGCCGACAGCCAAACTGTTTGGTATGGGAAGGAAATTGTTGCATAGCCTGCCTCAGTTCCAGGTAGTTTCACGTCGTGTTCATATCGCCCGTAAAATGCCCTTTTTCGAAAACCAGACGTGGAATTCTAATCATTAGTAGATATGGGGCTTGAAGTTTGCATATCAGGGGCACATGCTTTGCAAATTTGCTTCTGTAACTGCCTGGAACTGTTCCTACTGAGGCATATGCAATTGCACAGTCGGGTTGAAGTGCGTCACAAGGTGTCCGACATGGCTATTTCATGGATTAATTTTCGAGTTTTTGGCGTAAAATGAAGTGCTTAAACCCAATGTCTGTCGTGTCATTATCCGAGTTCTTTCTATTAGCTCGACATCGATTAATCGATACTTGAGGAGAACATACTCGAAGAAATATTGACCAAAATCACATTAGCTGTATTTGCTCTTTTTCTCATTTTTGTTGATCCACTTTTTTCTATTAAGCTAACTTCAAGGAGATCCTGAGACTAAAAGTTCAAAGGGAAAATAAATTTGATGAATAATAAAGTTACCTATCGCTTGATTTTGTATGTATACTTCAATTGCAAAGAAACTATGAAGAAAGGCTCCAAAAAGCCCAAATTCACTCGAGGAAGCAAGATCAAGTAGACGGATTTGATAGGATTAACTCAAATTGCTAACTAGCTAATTAGTGATGCTGACATTTCCCTTCCTTGCGTTAACAAGAAGGATAAGTAAAGACTAAAGACCCACATACCAAGCTACAAGTTGAGATCGAACGACAATCCCAAATTTTCAATTGGTACGTCTTTGGCGATTTAAAGCATATCGATCGAATGAGTTAGTTAAATTATTAGAGATGACATATAGTCTAATTTATCCGTCACCCCAAGTTGATTGACTTGATTTAGATTACGGCAACATGTTATATACTAGTATAGTAGAATGTAGTTTTACCACAAGAGTATATTGTAAGGTATTCCACTCCTTTTCTTCCCCTTTTCTACAACTTTTGAGGAGCTCTTCCTTTAACAACTTAACAAGGATCAATACTCCCCCTTTGCTTGTAATAAAGGAAAAGAAAGCAAAAATGCTTCTTAGTAGTATGTATTAAGATCGAATTATCATCTCACGCCCACAAGAATATTTTTTTTTTTTTTTTTTTTTTTTGTTGTTGTTGTTTTCTTATAGTTGACTCAACATATACATAGAATAATCAAAACCAAGACTAGTTCTTAACTTCTTATATTTGTACTCTATCCATACGCTTTCTGCGCCCCTCTCTTTTGATATTTGACATCCCATCTACGATATATAGTTCAAAATAAGGCGTAAAAATTAATATAATTATTTCGAGACAAATCAATCTGTTTCTCTATTTAGCATTTAAGACAAAACTATTCCCGTAAGTTTAAACTTGTACACTACATAGATCAAACAACTCTTTCATATATCCATACAAAGAAAGACTTACGAGTCATAGACACACAACTACAAGAAAGCCCTATATTTGTCTCTAAGGTGATGACAACATAATACTATGGTAAACTACCAAAACTTCTACAACCATTATCATCATCATCATCATAAACTGGAAGAATTTAGTCGAAATTTTCGACGAAAAATTATGAAGCAAGAGCAGAAGTTGATCAAGAGAACCAAGTTTAAGCTTCTGCATTTCATCTGCTTCTCATTTATCTCATGCAGCCTCATTTGGTTGTTCCTATCTCAGATTTTTGGAAATCCTTTACATGTGACTGCGTCATGTACCTTTGGTAAGTATCTTATAAATCAAGACATCTTATTTATTTCATCATTTTGTGGGTAATTTGCATTTTTATTAAATATTTTTTTTTGTTTGAATTGTAGTAACTCTGTTTTCCTCTGTTTCATGCATGGCTTAATAATTTTGGTTGACTTTTTTTTTGTTTGTATAGTCAATGAAACACCAGAAGCTGACAACTTTTTGCATGAACAAGAAAGTCAAAATCCACCAATTTCTTCACTCGATTATAATGGTAAGTCAGTACATTTGTCGTTTTGTTTTGATTACTTTTCCTTATATTTTTAGCATCCTTTTCTCGGTGAAAATTTAATTATACGTAGTTCGTATTATGACATTAGTCTAGTAGATATAGCTGTAAATTGTAATTTGATGTAAACTAGACATTTTGGTCGTACTTTTTGTATCATCAAATGTTATGTATAAGATGTGTGTCAAACCGGCACTAATGATCTCAACATTCCCGAGATATGACACCTCTTTAAATTTGAAAGAAAGTCGGGTTAGAGTTACCACTTAATTTCTATCGTATTTTTTTTATTTGTTCAAGAAGGCTTAAAAAGACTTGATGAATCATACTAGCTAGTAGAGATGGCTTCATGTTGTCGTCTTTAATTCTTTTGTGTAAATTGGCGATTACCACAAACATTTTTGTTTTATTGGCATCTCAAACTTTGATCATATCATATCATCCAGCTCATGGTATAGTGGGAGGGGTATTTAAGGAATTTCGGAGACCCCATGTAACAATTTACATTAGTCATTTATAGGCCGTATGTCTGTTTTACTGAACTATATGATCTCGCCAAAAAATACTCAATTTTCATATCATCCTCTCACATAAATTGTAAATCGTATATTATTGCTATCTCATGTTGCTCTTCTATTGTTTAATTACCCTCTTTACTTTGTATGGTTTCTCACCACTTAATTGTTGATTGAATTGATCACAGGAACAATACATTGTGACAGAAGCCACTTCAGGACAGACATATGTTACATGAAAGGTGATATTAGAACACATTCTTCTTCTTCATCACTCTTCCTATACACCTCAAAATTACAAGACAATAATTTGAAGGACCAAGAACTACAACATGAGGTTATAAGGCCTTACACTCGAAAATGGGAGAGAAGTGTAATGAACACAATCGACCAAATACACCTAATCTCGAAACCCAAACCTTTGAAACCTCACCACGACGACTGTGATGTTATACACGATGTTCCGGCCATCTTCTTCTCAACCGGAGGCTACACCGGCAATGTATACCACGAATTTAACGATGGTATAATCCCTTTGTACATCACTTCACGTCACTTCAACAAAAAGGTCATATTTGTTATCCTAGAGTACCATAATTGGTGGTACATGAAATATAGTAAAGTCCTTTCACAACTCTCGGACTACCCTCCAATCGACTTTAAAGCCGATCCTAGGACACATTGTTTCAAAGACGCCATCATAGGTTTAAAAATTCACAACGAGCTCACAATCGACTCATCCATTATGCCCCAAAATGAAACCATCCTAGACCTGCGCGGCCTAATAGGCTGCGCATTTGAGCCACACTCACCAAAAACAAATCACGTACACAAAAACAAACCAAAACTCGTCATACTATCTAGATCCGGACCAAGATCTATAAGGAACGAGAACTCATTTGTTCGATTAGCTCAAAAAATCGGCTTCAATGTACAATTATTGAAGCCAACACGTGGCACGCAACTCGAGAGCATATATAAGGTCATTAGTAATAGTGACGTTATGATAGGAGTACATGGTGCAGCCATGACACATTTTCTTTTCCTTAACTCTGGTTCTATGGTTATACAAGTTGTTCCAATAGGAACTGACTGGGCCGCCGAGACATATTACGGCGACCCAGCGAAAAAATTCGGGTTGAATTACGTTGAGTACAAAGTTCACCCTAGGGAGAGTTCATTGTACTACAAGTATGGTGAAAACGATCCGATTTTGAGAGACCCGAATAGTGTGAATAAAAAGGGGTGGGAGTATACTAAAAAGATTTATTTGGATGATCAATATTTGACATTGAATCTTAAGAGATTCAAGAAGATTTTGGTTCGTTCTTATGCTGATTACATGGTTAGGAGCGGGAGAAGTAGATAGATTATGATCGAGTAATATAGATCGAAGAAGAATGTCATAAAAATATTTATTTTATCTTTTTGACATGAAGAATGTCGTAAAATTTGGTCTCTTTGTTACATCATATTTTTGTTTTCCATATTTGTAGAGTTTTGTAAATATATACATGTCCTCATTTTTTTGGTTACAAAGAGGGGACAATCCCCGAAAACTGAAAATAAAACTACGAATGAACTAACCGGGAGTCTCGAAACCCCGAGGACATCTTCCGGCAAAATGTATCGCAATTCCCGAGAGGATACTGTATACATGCATGTCCTCATTGTTCATAACAAAATTGTACAATGTAATGCAAGTATGGGTTCAGTTTTCCCCTTGGGCCTTGGGTCACAAAGAAGAACCGTAGGGGCCGTTATACTAGATCGAGTTTCGGATTCATATCATAACAAAAATCATCTTATATCACTGGTAAAACTTATATGTGATTGAGTTTCATTTGAATAATACAACCTAACAAATGAACAATTTAATTGTGACCGAATTAATTTGGTCTTAATGTTAAAATAAATGCAATTTGCATGCGAGTGCTGCAACGGGATATCTAATCGTGTACGTAAAAGATAAAAATAAATGCATCTAGCAAAGAAAACGATTATATGCGTAGGAACTTTTGTTAATTCACCACAAAGAACCAGAATTCGAGTACAACTAAAATAACTTAATTATTAATGCTAAACATTTTCGCCGATTTAACTAAGTACACATACACCAAATTAAATGATCATAATTAATTAAACGTGTAAATAATTACCAACAGAAGTAGTTGAATGACATCAGTTCACTCATCTAGACGCATATGCTTAATCATTTCTTAAACTCGAAATCTCGAATATCATTATTATTAACCCGAAAATGTTTATCTCTAATCTCCAAAGAAGAATATGCACCAAATTATTCCCTCAAAAAAATCAAAAGATAAAACATTCTTCGTTAAATGATGGTTAATTAACAATATATACCAAGTTGTTAAAGACTTATCAAACTCCTAAATCACTCTAGTATAAATAAGGAGATCATTTCTCGTAATTCACTGCACCATTTCTAATTGAAATCTTCATATATACGTTATTATTATTATTCACATTTTTTTCAAAAATGAAGAAACAATCAATCATTATTTGTGCTCTTCTCTTTGTGTTTTCATGCAGCTTTCTAGGCTCAACCAATGCTAGTGATGATGAGAATGTCAAAACCCAAGACAATGGTTTTGGATTTTACATTCCACTCCCACCCAATGGCCCATTTTGGTTTCCCAATCCGAATAACGGACCCCCATCAAACTCCGCTGGTAACCCTAATCCTAACCCTAATTCCGGGTTTACCCTCCCAATTCCGTTTGTTCCGATCACCATAGAACCATTCCCTCAACCCCCACCATTCCCCCAACCCCCTCCATTCCCTCAATTCCAATTCCCCCAACCACCACCATTCCCCCAACCCCCTCCAATCCCTCAATTCCAATTCCCTCAACCACCACCATTCCCCCAACCCCCACCCTTCCCCCAATTCCAATTCCCACCATTCCCTCAAATCCAATTCCCACCTTTTCCAGACCCCTTCGCCCCGGCCCCACCAACCCCTACAAACCCTAGCCCTTCAAACCCTACACCTAACCCAACCCCTTCAAACCCTACACCAGCCACACCTAAACCAACCCCTTCAAACCCTCCACCAGCCACACCTAAACCAACCCCTAAAAACCCTAGCCCAGCCCCACCAACCACCCCAACCCCACCAACACCAAGTGGCGGTGGTGATTCGCCAATCGTAAACAGCGGAGGTGGAGGAGGTTTCTTCAACGGCAAGTCTGATAATTGGTGGTACAGAGTCCACTCAAATGGTGATGTTGATACTTCAGCTGGCTTCTTTGATGATCCAAATGTTCCAGCACAAGTCAAGAATATGGTCAACAGCTTGTCTGCTTACTTGAAGAATGGAGGCCACCATTAATTAATTAGAACAATAATTACTTATATATACGTACACTCTAGCTAGATCAGCTACCTTATTATTATTAGTATCTTTCAATTTCTTATCAGGGCAGTTTTATGTGTTTTGCGAGGAATACTATATGTAAATTCCTCTCTTTTCATAGTCCTTTATTTACTTAGGGGTTGTGTTCTATACTCAAAATCAATAAATTCTATGCAAAGCAAATAAAAATAAATTTTATTTTCTCATCATCATCTCATGCTATGCAACGACGAGCACCAATAAGCCAAGATATGTTCATATTTAATTGTTTTTTTCCTTTGGCGAAAGTGTAAAAGGTACGTATTAGGTCTACAGTATAGACACCTAAATTTTATTACCTGAATTTTTCATTACAATTAATTTAATTACTCCGATCTCAATTTTTTATGACAAACTAATTGTGTCTACACCGTAGACCTCTAGCAATTCGCTATTTTTAATGGTTATGATGATATATAGAGGTACTTGAATCATCAACTAATCTGATCTTCGATCTGAAGACGTATTCTTATATAATATATATTAATAGAAAAGAGAGAAAAATTAACTTGAACTGAATTTTCAAAGTACATGATCTGATGCATTTCATCTATTCCAAGGAAACAGCAAACTAAAGCAGGCCAAGCATAATTTGGCTGCAACATAAATCGAAATACATTACATATATATACTCCCTCTATTCATATCGATAGAGAGAATATATAGGTAGAAATCGTTGCATTATTTAATAGTACATGAGTACAGAAACAAATTAAAGGGCCGTACATAACAATATGTAGAGATAGATTTCGTACGTGCTATATATTGTAGTGATGTATATATATAGCACATACACCATGCCAAATACCAAGTAATTATGCTTGCAAAATACTTAACTTGGGATTTTTCTTAGGCAATGACAAAGGGAAGAACATTGAGGAGGAACTCATCATAGCAGAATGTTGCTCTCCCACACTCAGCTTTTGCATTGAATGTCTCACTCAGACCCTGTAAGCAAAAACAATTTTCCAATTATCAGATCGTATATGTTAAGATATAACCAACGACTATTGGGCCTCAACCATAAATCTAGACTTTTGTTTGAGTTGACTCTTTAACATGGTATCAGAGCCTCAGTGACCTAGATGTCTCAAGTTCAAATCTTGGGAGCCCCTCATTTTCAAGTGGAATTTCAGCACAATGTTTGTGCATTTATCATCCACATTTCAAGTGGTTTCAGTCCACGTTTCAAGTCTAAAAGTCTTTCACGTGAGGGGAAGTGTTAAGATATAACTAATTGTTGGGTCTCAACCATAAGTCTAGATTTTTAGTTGAGTTGGCTCTCTAACACTATAGACACAAAGAGCATGTTCTAAATATATCTTTGGCTTACTCGATTTTATTGAGTAAACATAACGCTACCAGTCATGTGTATCATCCTCAATAACCTTATAGTTTTTTTGTTCGTAATTTAATTAATTCGCGTGAGAACTGGTAAAATGAAGAATAATGAGGTAGTGTATCGATCAGTACCTTAACAGTGAGGCAGCATCTGTAGAACGTACACAAGAAAACACAAAAGAAACATGTCAAATTTTTGTTAATTATATATGTTGAATAATTATAATTGTAAATTTGTAATTAATCAATGTAATAAATTAATTAAAGGAGTACTACTTACTCAATGAAGCTATCATACTGAAGGGAACACCTGCTGCCACCACTCTTGTTGAACTTGGAAATGAGGAGATTGACAATCACTGGTGAAACATTGAAGCCAAGGCTGTTGAGACATTGGTGCAGCTCGCATGAGTCAATGCTTCCGCTCCTGTCCCTATCGAACCTTTGGAACATCGTCTGAAATTTAAATTTACGATACGAAAATGAGTTAGCGTTACTAGATGATGATATTCGTTACGTATTTTAGTATATATATATTGCCTTTAATTATTAGACATTATATATTGATTACTACTCCCTCCATTCATATCCAACCTTCGTGCTTTCCTTTTAGGGGAATTCACATCCAATCTTTCTGTTTCTTATTTTGGTAACATTTGAACCAATGAAATGCTTCCAAAGTGCTATTGTCCCCATTCCCACTTGCTTTTAATAATTTTTAATACACTCCTAAAACTTTGTGCAAAAGTCAACAGGAAGATTGGATATGAATGGAGGGAGTATAAGACAACTTACCCTCCAGGTCTGCAGGCACTTCATCAGTGGCACGAACTCCCTTGGACCTGTTTAATTAATTACAAGCTTAAACGTCAGTGAAATTTCTTTTTAATAATGATAAGATCGAATTTGCATTGTCACCTATATATTATGAACTAAATTTCGTTGATTGAACAAATCACGTGAAACGTGTTCATCCAAAAGTTTTGTGAAAGTTTATCATCATAATCAAAGTGTTTGAGTTCAGACCCAAAGAAAGCAAGGTTTATAAAATCCAGACTAAACCAGATGACGCAAACCAAATAAAATAAAATAAAGATCGACAATGAAGATCGATATAATGAAATGAATAGATATATACAAAGACTTGTTAGAAAGAAAGAACAATTACCAAGCATCCTCTTGTTGGAGTGGGTGAAATCAAACATGAGGAGATGAACAGTCCTCATGTTGAAGCTGTGGTTGCAGGAAGACAGCACAGATTGAAGCTCCCTGTCACAGATGACACCATTTCCATCCCTGTCAATCCTGTTGAAGCACTCGACGATCTTAGGATCGGTCCCTGGTGGGAAGGAAGAAGGAAGGATGTCACAGAAGGCATCATTTCCGAACACAGTCATCGTCGTAGTCGAGGATGCCTGGAACGATGAGCTCTTCTGCATCACAACAGTGGGCTTTGCTTGCACAATGGCTTGTTGTTGCATGCCAGCGTATTGTTGGTGTTTCTGCATGCCACCATATTGTTGTTGTTGCATTCCACCATATTGTTGTTGTTTCTGCATGCCGCCATATTGTTGGTTTTGGGATGATCGGTAGTATTGTTGTTGTTGTTCTGACGATTCGTCAGCGCAGTAGCGTTGAGCGTAAGCCTGCATTCTGCTTGCAAAAGAAGCTAAGCTAAGACCTAAGTGATTGATCTAGCTTAATTTGCTTGAGATTTTGTGTGATTGTTCGATGCAAGAAAGTTGAGAAGATATGAGGGTTTTTATAGGTTGGGAAAAGTATGGGAGTCTTGTTCTTGAATCTTTAGATTCTTGTAATTTGTAAGCTAAGTTTTGTGGAATTCATTATCAGAACATTTTGACATGGTCAAGTGGAGTCAGCTCACTGAATCATCATGCTATCAGAATCAAATGGTTGCCCTATTGACGTGAAAGTATGTTGTCATGGGAATTCCGAATTCGTATTGTAGACGCAAGTTGCAAGAAAAGTGTACGTATGTATCGTTCAATATACGGGTGTTTCGAGTGCACCTATTATCTTCCAGAATTTTTAAAAACGCGAAATATATCTGAAAAGGTTTTAGAATTAATAAAATAAATAAGTATATATAATGAAACTTTGTATAATAATGATACCATCAATTTTATCTCGATCGCTTCTCGATCATAACAAGAGATTTTTATACCTATGTGATGTGTTACTCAATACAGTACGAGTACATAATATGAGGTGTATGATCGAGTACGATTTTCAAAGCCTTGTCCCCAAAAAGAAAAGAAGTGTAAAAAAAAATATATTTACTTTTAGAATGTACATGTACATTTTATGCAAGTAAGAAATTAGGATGAGGATGAAAATCCTTTTAGTTTATCTATTATTTTGTTTGCCCTATAAAATTAGATATAGTATAGTCCAATGTTTCATCAACGGAGTTATTAACAATCCGACATTTATTTTAAATTAAACGATAAGGATTGAAATGAAATGTCGAATAATTGAGAAGGATGCAAAATGCAGAGATGAGGCATCTATTTTATCTAGTTAAGGAGTATATTATGTTATCATCATGGTCCAATGGAATAAATTTGTGAAGAGAATGTATATATTTATTAGGATTTAGGACTTTTCGACTTAAAGCATATCTTAATAAGTTTGCTTAATCGAATCATATCGAATTTATATAGAGTTGTTTAGATTTGTACTTAGGTCCGATCCGATTATCTACTTGGTTATAATTTTTTTATGCTTCTAAGTATTACTAAAAAATTTGGAATGGTTGAATAGAAACACATGTACATACACTTTGATGTATTTTTTTAGTAATACATTGGTGACAAATTTTGCCGTACAAGGTACAACGACCATTATTGTGTAGAGCAGAGTTGTTTTACGCTTACAACATCCTCAGACATTTTATACGATTCTTCTTGCGGATTTGATTACATTCGAAACTCCAAGTAGGAATACTCATGGAGTGGGGGGGGGGGGGGGGGGAGAAAAAAGGATGTCTGAAACTTTGAGCATGCATCACATATTCATGTCGATGGAATTTTGGCCTGGCCCCTTCTCATTTGGAGATTAGCCCATTTCTTTAATTTCTATTAATGGACGGCCAACTTCGATGCAAATGGAGCATTTTTAGTCGGATCCCCTTCAATTTGTTCGCACAAGCTAAGCATATGCAAAAACATATGGAACTTCCTTTTAAAAAAAAATGGAAATATAAAAAATAATATATTTCACGGTACTCCTTAAATTTCCCAACTCTTTCTGATGTACCCCATTTTCGCATTTTCCAAAATGTCACTGAGGTTTACCTACATTCCGTGAGTAGCTATTATATGCAGTATAGTACTCCGTAGTAGAATAATATCATTTTGCTTGAGAATGTGAAAATTGACACGATATTTTTACATGGTATCGGAACAAGAATGATTACGAAGTTGAGTAGTGATGATGCAGAGTTCAGATATTAGCCAACTTATAAATTTGAGGAAAATGTTCAAATTCGTAGAGATTTATACTTGAAATTTAAGAGTGGTGGTGATAATTCGTCTTATGGTATCTACATATCGAGTATCGAAATTATTTTCATAATATTAGAGACACAAGTTGTTGCTCATCAACATGACAACTTAAGTGACTCTCTTACTTAAGTCTATCTTTCACGAAATCGAAGTCATCAAAAGTGATACTCCTAAAACACAATTTCACTGATACATACGAACTCCTTACAATTATACTACTAGTTTTAAATAAAGCACATGCAAAAGAAATCGCACACCCTTAGCTTCTTCGTAAAGCCATTAAATTTTAAAGATACGTGATAGTTTTCTAATTAATTAAGCTACGATGAAAGGCAGAACATTGAGTATGAATTCTTCGTATGTGAAAGTTGCAGAGCCTGAGTAATCCACTTTTGCCTTGTATTTGTCCGATAGTCCCTGTATTTTACGTATAATATATAGTTGTTAGTTATTATGAAATACATCACTTAAAGCCCATAATGAGTTGATTAATTACGTACCTTGACAGTAATGCAGCACCTGTGGCATCAGACAAGAGAAAAAAAATGATTTAGAATCACAAATAAAATGATGTATATTGAAAATTAACTATATGTACTACTCCTAGTATGAATTTCTCATTAGAGTATTATATTCTTTCGTTTTTTTTTTACTTTCAATAGCACTATCAATTTAGATGAGACATCAAAGAGACAGTATCGAATTAAATACTCCGTACACCGTGCAGTGTTACTTATAAAATTCGCTCAAAACAACAAAGAATGAAATATAGAAAACGTACTCGATAAAGTTGTCATATCCAATGGAGCACATAGCTCCAGATTTATCGAATTTGGAAATAAGCATATTTAAAATGACTGGTGACACCGGATACCCTAAGCTTTGAAGAACTTGTCTTAGCTCAAGTGCATCAATCCTTCCATTTCGATCCCTATCAAATCTTTGGAAAATCGACTGTAAAATTAAACACCAATTAATTGTTATCAATGATCAATTAGAAGTAAACATTATTTGTTAATTATGATTAGTAACTAAACACCTCTATAATTTATCAAAGTGTCGAACTTGATATATACTTACCCTCCATTCTTGCAAACACTTGATAAGTGGAATGAATTCCTTCGGTCCTGTTTAAGTATAACATAACGTTAGAGAAGATGGATAACGTCCACACGAAGTTGATCATACTTGCTAATATCTTAAGACGTTCAAATAACCATACTAAATTTTCGAACCTGTTATATATTCAACCTAAACCTTGGTTTTACCATTTCTATCACGTGATTTATTCGATACTAGCTAGTTTTGCCGAACAAGAGCCTATACGAAAATTGAAAACCTTACCAATGGTGCGTTGGGTTGTGTTGTAGGTGAAAGAACACATTAGGAGATGAACCGTTCGAAGACTAAACTGTTGGCTTATGGAGGACAATACTGATTGGAGCTCCCTATCATCAATCACACCATTTCCATCTCGATCCATCCGGTTGTAACACTCTATGATCTTCGGGTCGGTCCCGGGTGGGAAAGCCTGACCCGGCCCGATCATGCTCTCGACGAGGTCCGGCCCATCATTTGCTGATCCGTAACCATATGGCTGGTATTGTTGGGCTTGAGGCCCATACCCGGATGGTTTGTTGTTGTACATCGGTAGTTGGGCTTGGGCCGCACCGTACGCCTGTGATCCACCATAGTACCGTGGAGATTGGGCTTGGGCTTGGGTGTTCCCGTATCCATATCCATATGGTTTGTCGTAGTAGTTTTGGGCTTGGGCTTGGGTCGTCATGCCGTATCCTTGAGGTCCACCATAGTACCTTTGAGGTTGGACCTGGACTGGAGCCCCGTATTCATATGTTTTCCCATAGTAGCTCATGCTAATTATCTTGCCTTGCCCTAGGAAGTACTGTAGGTCTAAAGAGTAAGGCTTAAGTTTCGTCCTTGGAAAAGTGATGATACAAATATGAAAGTCCAGTTTATTTATAAGCGTAAAACGACAATGATGTAATGAATATATGCTCGTCTACATCGTGTTGCCCTTTATACCTACCTTTGAATAAACGAGAATAAAAAAGGAGTTGAGTGCTTGTCTCACGCAATCTTCCTGACTTCCGGAATATGATAAAGCCATAGAGAAAATGCATGCAATGAAACATCTATGGACAATTTTAGAGAATGTTGCCACCACAACGAATTAAAATTTGTATGGCTTCTCATAATTGTCCGGATTCTTGACACAATAAAAATTCTAATATTCTGTTATATTAGAGTCACTACTTTTTACGTAAAAATCACCCACAGAAAATAAAACAATGGCGTACCTTAACATACACAAATATCATGTAGAATAAGCTAGAAAAAGTTTGAAATCCATCAACGTCGGAATAATTTCATATCACGTAACCTGTGATTATAGCCGGCGTTCAAAACGATCCAATTATACGATACCCAACATTCCCACAGCACACAGGGTACGATTAAAGTCCTTTATCTATAGACCAAGAAATACGAATACAACTTTTTCTTAGATGCTTCCGACTTTCGGCAGCTTAAACTCGACATGCAAACGAAGATGTGTACAATAAGATTTTGTTAAAAGTAAGATAATACTCCGTATGTGATAAGATTGATTCTCGTCAATTTGTTAAACCAAAGTTGCTTATCAGGATGTTGCGTGATCATATACATCTCGTTCTAGTTGTATGTAAAGCCAGTAATCTTGTTGGAATAAAGTTGTGTAAATCCTGTACTAGATAATAGATGCGCTTTTCAGATGTGCGCAAATTAAAGAGTCGAAACTTTGGCACGAATATTGCACTAGCTATTCACCAGTACTACAGGAGGCGCAAAAACAGGGACCAATTCTGCAAGCTGAGAATTGAATTTCTTCATGAACAATTGAAGCCTAAAAACCATTAGTACTGAGACATTTAGGGGGTCTCTCCTGCACAACCCGGCATATTTGGCCACTCTCGTAAGGTGCAGTGGCGTGATGAATGCCAAAAGCGAGACTTTTAGGACAGAGGTCGCAAAATAGAATCGACACATACCAAGTGTAACGAGTAACAACTAGGAGGGTAAATTAGCTATGAGCGAAACAGTTGACCAAAAAAACGTTGCAAACGATTCCTAGAGAAAAATTCCTCCTCAAAGAAGACATCTCCAGAATGGATTGTCATGCAAAAAATTTTAGAGGATCTACAGTGATTGAATGTTAACAACCAAAAATTCAAAAACAGGTACAAAAGACCCAACAGCTGACTCCCTGTTGAAAATTATCTAGCTGCTTGCGGCTGTTGCGGGACAAGTGACTCCACTAACTTGGTTGTTCGTCCTACCAAAGATTTAGTGTGATCTATAAGCTGCTCATACCTGGAAGAACACCGAAGTCGGTTGTTAGTAGGAAGTTTCAAGCACCACAATTCATGCGAAGCAAGAAATCTAAAAAAAAGATTGGATTTGTACTTACACATTAGGGTAGTTGGGCTCCATGACAAAAGTGCCTGATTTGCCGTCAATGTCAGCAACTAGCTTTGAGGTACTGACAAGATCACTCATCCACCTTTCTGCTTCCTCGTTACTCAAGTTCAACTTCTCAGCAAGGACCCTAAGCCAAACAAAACATACAGAATCTAAGGTTCGGAGTTTTGAGTTCAGAGCCAACATAATAAAACCACAACCACATTTGATACAGCAAAGCATACAAGCACAAATTTGTCACAAGAATAGATGTAAGCAGAATCTATCAGCATCATTTTGTCTATTCTCTTTTTTTCCGCCAAGGCAATTCTATCTGCAACTCATCACATGGGTACGAGCCTATAAGGTTCTGTAAACACTAATACACAGGAAGAACTGAGGGGGAAGCAGATATCCTCTTATAAACACGATTGAGAGACTAGGGATGGGGAGAAATGAGACTCCATCATTACTTAATTCCTCCCACCACACTGACTCAATTGCATGTAAAGTGCAAGCCTATTCAAACTAAAAACAAAAATGTTTAAAATAAGTAAAGAACACAACTCTCTTTTAGACTTTCTTATTCCTAGAGCAATAATAATTCATCATTACTTGTTTATTTTCCCCTATCCTCCCTCGCGTTTCTCCTTTCACAACTCAAAGACATTAGAGTACGCTGATGCCAAACATAACGCTGAAAAAACAACCCTGTTGACTAGCAACATCTTGAGAAATTATTACCAAATAAATGTCCTATCAAAGTGGCAACATACCCCACGTCAATTCTCTGATGTATTCTGCAGTAAGTTTCGCAAAGAAAAAGACGGGCATTTTCAAGGAACTCGACCCTCATAGGAACGATGGCATAATCACCATCCTCAACCCGTTTACCAAGGAATGGATCATTCAAGATAACCTGGAAACAGAAGGATATAGAAATGAAATGTGTAAGCACGAAAGCAAGCAGATAGAATTATTAGAGGGGGGAAAACGTAATTTTGAAAGATGCAACAGAATATAACATACTGAAGTTTACTCCATCTACCCTGAGCAAAGCAAACATAACAAAGCCCTTACTAACTGGAACCCTCTATGTAGGTCGTGCCCACCAAAGATAAAAGTTACCACCTTACATGAAATCAATCCCCAACTAAGAACATTAATGGAAGTAACAACTTGTACAATACGGTTGAATAGTTTGTATGCAGAAACATGACAAGTGAATTACAAATTCTGCCAATTAGACATTATTTTATGTTCCACCTCTTTTACCTATGCATAGTCTCCATAGAACTTTATTTCTCATAGTTGAGATAATGATAATCACAACCAAACAAGTCATCGACGAAAGTGTTGGTTAGTTGAAAAGACTTTGGGCCTCGAGGTCTGCAAGGTCAAGAGTCAGGAACCACATGAGGCACTTCGGAGAGAAATCCCCCACTCCCAAGGGTTAAGCCCACACCCTAATTGAAAAGGTTTGGGATGCCAGACTTACCGGGTAAAAAGGGTACTATCACTAGGGGTTGTATACACTAGTAACGAAATTTCAAGAGTAAGGTTGCAATAAAGTTCACAATTCGAATTATGCATCCAGAAACTAAACAGGCAATCAATGAAATCTACACCCATCTGATCTTGAAGCTCGGTGAGATTATAAAATTTTAGCTTAGAGAGCCTCCAGACTCAGTAACAGATTATGCAGCGATGTGGACAAAACAAAAGGCACTAGTTACTGTAGACAAAAGGATCTTTACCTCTTCAGATTCTCTCAACTTGGTTTGTGCCCCGTCAAAGTCATAGGTGACAAACACACACGCCAAGAACTCGGTAATTGGATCTTTATAGGAACATTGCTCTTGTTGGATGACCTTAATAAAATCCTTGAACTGGGGCCTTTTCTTTTGGCTAACAATAAACGCTGTAGCGAGATAACGTAGAAGATGAGGAGCATTTGTCTGAATAGCGTTAAGATACCTGCAAGGAAAGCGATTCACTAAGTTGATAAACAAGTGTTAATAAATATAAAGATTAAATATATCGGATGGAAAAAAAAAAAGTTTAGCAGATTTGAGATACCACAGTAAACTCCCCCCACCACCAGGCCAAAAACATCCACACAAGAGGAAAGAAATAGAAAGAGTTTCTTTTCCATGACAAACAAATGAACAATGACAGAAACAGCACAAGGAAGTTAACTTCAACAAAGTCTCAATTCAACAATATAATAGCACTAACAACACTCACAACCCACAAGAAAACAACAGAAGAAGTACAAAAGTTTGACACGAAAGGAGCAGATGACAATAATAACGAAGTTGAACAAGTTTGAGAGGGGAGGGGGGGAAGTACAAAACAAGAGCTTCGCGAATTCGAGATACCATAGTAAGCTCCCCCTAGTCAAAACTACTCACACAAAATGGAAGAAACAAAAACATAGTAAGCGAACTTCTTTAAGATATGAGACGATAACTCATAACCCGTTGAGGCATATGGGAGTTAACTTGAACAAAACACTGATGCCACTCCAAGGACAAATACACAGGATAACAACAGTCAGCAGTAATGAATAAAAACTCCCACCCCACGAAAAAGCAACACAGGAGGAAGTAACAAAAGATTTGACAAGAAGGGTGCAGGAGACAAACTTGTCGTGGTTAAACAAATCGATGATCATATTACTGCCATTGTCATGGTTGAAAAAGATGAACAAGCTCCAGTGCATCAGCCATACTCTACTCTGCACCTGATTCAAAGGTGATCCAAATGTGTGCTGCAAGAATGGCGATAATCAGCAAACAGACAAAAACAAGGAGCTCAGTAATAACGTCCACAAAAACAAGTAGACAAGACCTTAGACTCAATCAAGTCCTTCAAGCGATTGAGTTCTTCCAGGGCAACATGCCAGTTTTGCATCAAAATTTCAGCTGCAAGCTTTCCCCACAATGCACTAAAGTTCCTCTCATTACTGGTACACAGAAGTCTGTACTGGTATAGAAAGTCAGATGCGCCTGAGTAGTTCCCGCACTCAAACTGGAACTTTGCGAACTGATACAGTGCTTCTATCTGGTCTGGGCCAATCTGATAAAGAAAATAACAACAGCAACACGATCAAGACCACATAGTCATAGTACCAAAACATGATTTAAATCAACACCACAGTCAAACATTGCAATAAATTCTACAACTGTAACTAATAGCATCGCTATTTTATCCTCGTTAACATCAATTTAATAAAATAAAATAAAACACGCCGACCCGGGAAATTAAACCGCAAAACAGAAATTTCGTTGTCCATTTCAAAGGTCCAAACATTGTGCAAAGTTAAATCAGGCTAACACTACAAAAACAAGGAATGAGCTTTTCAAGTTTTTGTCACAGGCTGAGATCATAATAACCATAAAAACTAAGCTTCGATCATAACACCAGACTGCATCCTATTGAACAACTGTTACAACATTAAGAGCATGATTACATAAAATCAACATCCATGCCTATGCAAAAAGAATTGAACTTCGTGCAATAAACCATGTCCCATTACTCTCCACTCCATCTCACAGTCCAACGACCTCACCAACATATACTAGCTAAACTTTATAAACACAACGACATACAGCCTAAAATTGTCACTTCAGTACGACCAAAAGCGAAAAATACATACAAAGTTGAATCAGGTGAACACTACAAAAACAAAGGAATGAGCTTTTCAAAGTTTTGTCGCAGGCTAAGAACATATAACCATACTAACCCAGCTCCTATTATCACCAAAAACCGCCCTATCGAACAACTGCTACAACATTGTAAACATGATTAATCTAAAGTAACATCCACGCCTAATGTAAAAAGACCTGAACTTTGAACTCCATCTCACAATCCAACCACCTCACCAAAACACACCCATCTACACTTCACAAACACGCCGATACAGATTCTAAAATCGCCACTTGAATCAAACCAAAACCGAAAGATACACACACACACACACACACACACACACACACACACACACACACACACACAAAAAAGGAGAAAGAGTACCTGATAGCGGTCATTAAGCATCTGAAGATTATACTGCTTGTCAGCACGCAACTCCTGAACTTTCTCCTCGTCCTGTAAAAACCCAACCAACGGCGCCGCCGCTTCTTCCAACGCCTTCAACCTCGCCACAACCTCCACCCTCCTATCCACCATCTCTACACACACACAAACACACAAAAAAAAGAATCACCACCAATTAAAACCATATTTCACTCAATTAAATTCATTCAATTAAATCTATCAATCACAACAAATTACCAAAAATCAAATAAAAAAACCCTAGAAAAAATCCCCCAAAATCACCAATAAAAACCCCCAAATTAAAACAATTAATCAAATTAAAACGAAACAATCTCTTCAATTAATCATGCCAAACCAACAACAACCATCCATTCATTCAATCAATCAATCAAAACAAAAACCCTAGAAAACCCCCCAAATCGACAATCAAAATAAAAAGCCCCAAAAATAAAATCAATCAAAATGAAAGGAAACCCTAGGAGAGAGAAAGAAGGAACGAACCTTGAGGAACATCTTCGGTGTGGTAGAGAGATTTGTGGATGTCCATGGCGTAATCGACCATGTTAGTGTTGTTGAGGAGTTGGATCTTGCCCTTGAGAAGTTGATCTTGAGGGTGAAGCTGCCTCTCCTGGAGGAACTCGAGGAGGGGAAAGACCAGGTGGCGGTCGAGATGCAGCGCGATAAGCGAAGTTAAGTCGTATTTCGCCATTGTTTGTTGTTGCGTGTTGATGAAGCTGCTGCCTGCTCTCTCAGTGGATTGGATGAGTTTCTCTCTTTATAGTAGTAGGGTTTTGTTATTGGGAAATCGAGAGAGAGAGAGAGAGAGAGAGAGAGGAGGGAGAGAGAGAGAGAGGAGAAACAGGGTGGGTTTTAGCCAAAGGTCTAGTCTAATAAAAATATCGAGTTCGGGTTTTAATGAAACGGTTTTTCGTTACGGATCTAATAATATAAGTTTTATAATTTACTAGTTTGCATGCCCGTGCCACGCCCGGGCTTGTCTATTTATAATGTTTATACTCGTTTTGTAAAAAAGACAGCATGTTTTATCGTTGTTCTAATTTTACAATGAAGGGTAGTAGGGTACTATAATCAACTTTTGTCCCCCGTCATATTTTATTATTATATATTTTTACTCACTCATCGTATTATCATATTTCCACTTTTATGTCACCCATTTTACAGTTTCAATCTCATTATCTTATCACATGTTACATTATGTCATTCTACTATTATTCCGTCACCCGTTATATCACATCATATTCAAATTTATTACCATAAATTAGCCAACCACCATAATATTATCTCTTATATCTCATGTTATAAACTAAATTACCATATTTATTATTTCCATAAGTTAGCTAATATGATAATTTATTACCATATGTTAATCAATAATTGTATTTTAATACTATTTTTATGCTCTTGCCATCGATAATGTATGCTCTATCCAATTAATTTATTACCATAAATTAGTCAACCATCATAATACTATCTCTTATATCTCATGTTACAAACTAAATTACCATATTTATTATTTCCATAAATTAGCTAATATGATAATTTATAATCATATGTTAATCAATAATTGTATTTTAATACTATTTTTATGCTCTATCCAATTAATGTATGCCAAGTGTCAACCTAGAAAAGACTTGGTTTCAGGTTTTAATATATAGTATTAGATTTATTATTTTTTGTTAAGTTCGGAAGTTATAACTATTATATGGAGTGAGTGTTTTTTCTTTTCTTTTTGGAAGTGCGCAAATTACTAATGGTAATTTTGGTATTACGGAGTATGAACCTTTTTTTATTATGAGATGTATATTTTTTATAAGAGAAGTACCGTATATGAAAAAGATTAAATAATGAGAGTTCAGACGCGATTTTGAGTTCAAAGTTTGCCATCGTTTAACACTTTAATGGAGTATGCAACGGATGAAAAACGACTCGATATGTCATGTTTGTTCAGGTTTGTACGTGAACGACTAGGTTACAAGTGCAGTAATATATAAGACGGGTTTTAACCTTCACAATGAAACGGAATGGGCTGCGAAGTGTCAACACCAAAATCTTGCGCCTAACTACGCTGGAAGGCTTGTGTTTGCTAATTGACAGAACTATACTCAGAAAAATCAATTCCACAGCCAAATAAGGCGCAAAAAATGGAGTAATCAGGTATTCGTTCAAACATACGATACAAATGGGGATATATACCTTTTATATCTAACCACCCGACTACCAGCGTATTACCAAGTACACGCAGTTTTCACATAGCAGGTCGACTACACGCAGTTTTCACATAGCAGGTCGACTACCAGCTGCGACATTACCAGCCCCTCCCCCCTTCATTGCTAACTTTATTCTCTCCACAAATATCTCATATAGGGCACCTTGTTTCCAACCAACAGCATAAACAAGGTCCGCCTATTACAATCTTAGCCATCTAGGAAACTCTTGTGGTGGAGCTTTCCGAATGCCATCTTTGCACATCTCGGCTCTCATCACATTCTTCTACAGTTACTGCAGAGTGCCCTCAAGAATACGCAAGGGCCACCATTCACAGCACGTGACAATGCTGGACCGGTCACCTCCAGCTCCTTGTGTGAGGGCAGCTTATGAAGAAGTGAGTTGCTACCCAAATAAGCAAATATATATGCTCTGATGCAACTCCATTCCTTGTGACTTGTGAATGACGAGCAACAAACAGTTGCGGAAAAAGGCTTGAGAAGCCTCATGGTCAGCACCTGCCTGCCACTGCCACACTGCACTCTATCTTGACCAAAAAGCTCAAGTAGTGCGAAGGAAAGTCTTCACCATCTTCTGTATGAGTTGCTGTAGGTTCTGTAGCTATCCTGCCAGTTTCGCCTATTGCTGCTCCTCTCGAACGGATAGCCATAGCCATGATAGTAGTGTTCTGAATGTCTCCTTCCAGTGCTTCTGTTGCTCTCCTTCAAAGCTTTCCTCATATCTTCCTCTTCATCATACTCTTCGCGCTGAACAGAAGAGAAGGTGCATGTCAGGACAAAGACAATAAAAAGCTAGACTATATCCATGCAAGCATATAGATAAAGAAAAGGGAAACAGATATGTGAGCACTATATGTTAGCCCAACCTAAGGTAAAATTATAATAATATATAGGTGTAGTAAACTCCAGAGAAACGTAGTAAGATAATAAATCACGTACCTTTGTTGGATCTGACAGCACCGCATATGCCTCACCAATCATTTTAAACAACCTATCTGAATCCTTGTGAACCAACTCTGCAATGTCCTTCCAGTGACGCCCCTCATCTCCAACATCAGTTCTTACTAAGGACTGACCAGCCTATGACAATACAGGGGATGAGAAAAGTACGAATCCAGCATACTGATATGTAACAACAAAAAAACTAACTGGATTTGGACTGAATACATAAAACTGAAGATTTGTCAGTCGCAAATCATAAATAATGCAAGTTGGAAAGTACCTTGTCAGGATGATGTCTGAGAGCTGCCTTCCTGTAGGCCTTCTTGATTTCAGATGCCTGATCGGATTTATTTACTCCCCTGTAATATTTTGGAGATGTCAATAGGAAGGTGAAAAATTATTACGGTTCTTATGCAGAGATTTTAACTTGTAAAGACTTCTGAAGCAACCATTGCCAACATTTAATTGAATGCAATGTCTAGATAAACAGCTACAGATAAAATTCATAAAAAGAATGGATTTACTGACTCAACTTATATCACAAAAGGTATTTCATATGTTCAGTTACATAAAATGAAGGCAAGGTTGTGGGAGGTATTCGTAGGGGAAGGAGAACAGAGGGTACACCGTACACAGGAAAACTAAATCACAATTCACCTACTTATGCATAACCATATCTATGCATAATTCACGGTGGTTGCACTTCAACCTAAGGAGTACCTCTAGAACTTTGAACGTGGACAAATCATATAAAATTCAGTGATTCAGACTCATTCAGATTACTATGGTAGTGATGATCATGTGCTTATTTACACGCAATCACAATCGATAAAACATTTGAGCATCCAAATTATTGCACTTACAAAATGAGGTACAAGTCCAACGGGGTGTCTCTTTTTGCTTCTTCTTCCATCAAGGAAAGCCGGTGTCGAACCTGTCTTAATTCTTTTCCATTTCCAGAGCCAGATTGTTTTGATTTTTCCACAGATTGTTTCTCGAGAAGAGAGATCAGTCTCTGAAGGTCACTGGCAGCCATTCTGTAGTCTCTAATCATCTCATGCAAAGTTGCCCTTCTAGAAACAGCCTGGAACAGATATAAATTGTTGTCAGGAGTTAACCAAATAAAAGCATGAAAGCTTCCCTAAATCATATAATGATCACAACACACTTGAAGCCTTTTCTCAATATCCTTTCTTTGTGCGAAAGGTGACGATGGAAATTAACCAAAAACATCAAAATATCTCGATATCACATATGTTCTGTTCTCCAATTTAACCCCTTGGGAGTCATATTACCCGCTTAGAAATTGTTCTACCATATACAACAGTTGGGGTTCTGGGGGAGACTTGTACCAAGTACTGGATTCGGGTTGTGCTGCCGAATGAGCAATGTCTTGGAGACCACTCCCATTACCCCAACTCTAGAACGTCCTGTCATCCTCCCTATAATAATATTCTCTATCAACGAAAAACCAAAGTAACAGCTCTACAAACCTTGAGATATTTTTCATCAAGGGCAATGGCTAAGCTGCAATCAGAAATTGCATCAGCTATGTGTCCCAAGGCTTGGTGTGCAGCAGCACGATTGCAAATGCATATTGCTGCAAATGGACGAGATTCCATACTACTCAAAATAGCTGTGGTATAATGTTCAATAGCCTCTACATGTTTTCCAGACTGAAAAGCAGTATTCCCCGCACTCTGCAGCCAAAAATCGATGCTATAGATCAGAATACTGGGACATTTAACAGCACCAGACAAAGTACAGAAAAAATAGTAAATTTAGGGCCAAAACAACCCTAGAAAAGAAAAAAGATAACTATCCCAGTGTCTCAAAGGCTCCCGCATATGGCAAGGTAGGGGGTCGGATGTACTCAGCTTTACCGCGGAAACATAGAGAGGTGGTTTCAGATGACCCATTGCGAAAACTGAATCGAAAAATGGCCCCACTGATTGGTACTTCACAATACATGTACGAACAATTTTGTCCCATTTTGATTTAATCTTATGCTCCAAAACAAAAGAATAGTGATCTTCACTACAGATAGAAACGAATAACCAAAATGTAGGCCAATAGCATATATGTACTCACTGCAAGGAAAGCTACAAGAGTCGAATAAAAAGTAGCGGAGGGGGTTCTCATAATTTTTGTCAATGATTGTCATACAGAGCATTAAGGAAACGTCAGGTGTATACAGGCAGCGTATTCGATTAACATAAATCATAGGAGCAATTGCAAATCATCTTGATATGTTGAGCTAGAAAAAACAGGTGGACCAGGAACACATATCAAAAAGGGAATGAAGTGATGTCATGAAACAGAGGAGCACTAATTTATTTTCACGAATTATAAGATTGTTACCAATCATATATAGGTACGCGAAACTGAAATTCATAGTCCACCCTCCATAATAAAAACTCACAACTCCTTACAGACTCCGAAAATAAATGTTTACCACATAGTGACAAACACAGATCACATGCTTACTAGCATCAAGAAAAAGAAAAGGAGGATGCACAAGGATACCTTCTCTTTTAGTAGTTCGCCAATAGTGATGGCTAGTTGATTAGTCGATTCCTGAGTTTTGGTTCCAGACCTACTCAAAGAACACAAGTAGTTGACATTAACATCTCACATTTTAGTCCACGCCCAAAAACAAGAGCCCAAAAAACTATCTCCTCAGAAAGCTTTAATCATGACCCCTGCATAAATTTCACTTACTCTTCCTTCTCTATCAAATCAAGAGCCATCTCAAGCTTTCCCAAATGGAAGTGGCACTTATACAACACATGCTGCCTCCAATGTTGTATGGTTGAACAAGAACCATTTGCTTCATGGCCACCAGAAAATAAGACAGTGAAGTTCTTTTTTGCAAAATCAAGCGTCTGGCGGCACAATGCTATTGCTTCGTCATGCCTCCGCAACTGCAAAAGGCAGCACTAGCTAAGACCAAAAGTTGCGGTGAATTATCACCAGAACAAGCACTAAAGTAAATGTAAGAGATCAGTTGTACCATGCAAAGAGCCTCAGCTTTCATTTCAAAAAGCTTCTCAGAGTATGTACTCATAGACATTGCTTCACTGATTAAATCCAAAGCACTAGCTGCAGCTTCAGATGTCTTGAGTCTCAACATTTCACCCGCACGATTGGAAAGTTCAGTCACTTTCTGAAAAATAAAAAGGACTCCCATTAGTACAGCACAACTATCTTTCTTCTCTGATGTCCCTAATAAAAGGAAATTGTGCGACGGTTCCATGTTAGACAACAACACTGAGAAAGAAAACTAAAAAGATGACCTCAAGGTTTTCTGTTAAATCACATCGACAACCTATTCCTTCATGTGTAGCTTTCTAACATCTCAGTATATCACCACTACATAAAGAATTGCTTCTTCGAAGAAATTTGAGTCTCTACTCTCCAGAACATCTGTACATTTGTTCTTTAGATAGTTTACCTTGTACTTGTGCATTTGATTACCGAAGTGTTCTTCCCGGCATCAATTTCTAACAAAACCGGCCCAAAATATCCAATGAGCTACCTTAAAGACGATATGCTACAATAAACTATACACTGCCCCAGCATGACAGCCATTGTCCTCCCAGATTTTAATGGGAAAGCGGTGTTAACAGCTAGTCATCCTAACATATGACTAGCACATTAGTACTCTAGAGATTAATAGAAACCACCTTCAAGAGCCATCAGTTATTCAAATGTTATAAGTTAAGAACATAATAAATCACAAATCTGTACAAAGTATAACATTATAAGTGCGTTGTAGAAAAAAAAAGAACTTGAACTCACCTGAGACTTCTGGATCCCTTCAGACGCTGAAATGAGGACTCGCCTATCAAGAATAACAGCCTCCGATGACTCCATGATGTTGCCAAAGCATTTCATGGCATCCTCCAACTCCCCAAGCTGAAGATAACAACTGCAACACCATAGAACCCAATTGAGAGAGGCAAAAAATTTGAAGAGAAAAGATGAGTGTTTAAAGCAAATGTAACAAATCCAGCATTAAGCATGGACAATAGTTCAAGCACATGATAGCCAGTAACAGAAGCAGCTTAACAGTAAGGAGTTGAGTATGGTCTGCAACTACAATTCAGGAAAATATAAAATCAACACACGGAGGCGAAAACATATTCAGCAAAGACCGACACAAATGCAAAATTTTATCTTCCCAAAAATAAATAATTATCACTTAGGCAGTCCAGTATTAAAGATACTTTCATCTCTCGGGATCACCAATTCACCATGAGATAGAAAAGGGATTCCATCAAAGTGTAAATAGCTAGACTTACTTGGCAGCTCTCATCTGTGCTCTGTAGAAAGTGGGATCAAGCTTAACAGCCATAAGACAATCTCGAACTGCTTCTCTCACCCTACCAAGAGCCATTCTTGTTGCAGCACGATTACTGTAACAACGCACGAGGGGTGTGAAAACAACACCTGCTGTCGCACCTTGAGGGATGCAATCCACACCCCAAGAGTAACAATCTTCAGCTTTTGAAAGATCACCCCGTTCATAAGCTTCATTCCCTCTGCAGCATGTAATTTAAAATTGTTAATAGCGGCAGCTAAAGCAAAATACAGGGCAGTAAGACAAGAAAACATAACAAATTGCTTTAGCTTAATAGTTGAAAGATTAACTACCTCTTTCGCCACTTATCACAAGCTTTTTCTGCTGAGCTGAATGCAGATTCACAACTCTGCTCCGTGTTATGTTTGGCTTCATGCTTGCCCTTGCTCGAAGAAACAGAGAACTTTCCATTTGGGCCATCAAGCTTACTGAAAAGAGGAGTTCCAGCCAAGGAAGAACCACCGGCTATCGAACTTGTCCCAGCCACGCAAGCAGGTTTCATCCGAAACTTTTTCTTCGGAAGACGTCTAAGGGAACTAGGACTCGATATGGTGAATGCGAGCTTATCCAGACTTTCACTAGCCACGTCAGAATTGGAAGTGAATTGGGCCTCATTACCATCATTGCTGTTCACATTTGCACTCAAGCCAGATCTAGGATTAGAAGTAGTGGTACTCTGCCCATTGCTTGTGAACTCCAGGTCTGATTGTGCTTCTGCGTACACCTCAGGCACATTACCACATTCCACCTTAGATTGACCAGTTGTCTCTCGTCCAGTAAGAGACTCGTCATTGTTTGCAGGAGTATCCTCGTAAGGGGAAAAGTCCATCGGTGAGTAACATTCGCCTGCTTCTTGGTCTTGTGTGATGCTTTTACAAGATGAGGGTCTTTCTACAGACTCTTGCTTAGTTGAATTACAGTGCTTTGCCTTTCCTGTTCTCTTCTTCGAATGTTTGTCCCTCAAACCTCGAGTTCTCACACTAGAATCTGCCTTTCTCCCTACTTCACTAGGTAGATTTACTACGAATGACAATGGGGTATTAATTTCAGGCAAAGTACATTCTGAGGTAGATGCCCCCGGACAATGAGCCATACCCGCAAAAGCACGGTCTGCCTTCTTCTCATCGGAGACAGAACAAGCCTCAGGCTTTCCACTACCTACTTCAACACCAAAGCTTGAAGAAGAAAATAAAGACCGAAGCACATCTTCCACACTACCTCCATCAGCCAAAAAAGAAGATGATTGAGGGATAGAACCACCGGCACTAGTGGAGTTTCCACTGCTTCCGAATACAAAGACATTGTCATCCGCAAAAGAGGGTCCTTTCACACTAGTCTCCCTAGTACTGATACTTTCATCATTTCTATTAGAACTCACCCCGCCACTCACAAAAACAAAAGACTCACTCCCGCCACTAGACACGCCCACATTGCTTTTACCTTCAGCTGTTTTACCACCAAAACCACCCTGCTGATCACTTATAATATTAAGCTTCTTTAATTCCTCCCAAAGTCCAACATTTGCACCATCCTCTCCATATTTTACCTTACCAACATCAACTCGATCACTCGCAGTAGCACCATTCGAATCAGCCCCTCCTAATTCCTCCCTAAAGCTAAATTCTCTATTCTCCGCGCTATCATCCTTCCCCGAAAAAACACTCCCACTACCATTCCCTCCCTTAATACCATCTCCAACAGCCGCGGTGCCATTATCCCTAACCTTACAAGCACCACCTTCGGCTTTATAACTCGAATTCAAACCCCCGAAAACAAAACCAACACCATCCAACTCACCACCAACAACATTACTATCATCACCATTATCATTATTACTACCATTATTCCTACTACTAAAACAATCATCAGCTCGATTATTCGAGCTCGAAACCCCGAAAACAAAACTCACATCATCAAAATGACAACCATGTACATCATTATCATTATCATTATTATTATTATTATTACTATCACTACCAGTGCTACTACATTTCAAATTATCAACAGTTGAAGACCGCACTGACCGAAACGGGTTAAACCCGGAATCAACCGATAACAACGACGTCGTTTTGGAGCTCCTCCTCTTCTGCTTCACCAACCTCGGCTTATGCCTCGGCCCGGCCCGGCCCGGCGCAGAGAACGATGACGGCGGATCATTAACATTATTATTATTATTATTAGTCGGAGAAGAGGCGGCGCCGGCGTTGAAGCTGCAGCGGTCGAAATTAGGGTTTTGGTCTTGAGTTGAATTGAAATTGAAGGTGAAATTGGGATCGGAAGGGGATCGGAAACCTACCGATGCCGCCGGCGGGGACATTTCCGGCGAGTTTTCGGCATGCAATTGGGGGAGATTGGATTAATTAGGGTTTACGAATTAGGTTAAAGCTAAGAAATTGGGGGGGGGGGGGGGGGGGGGGAAGAAGGTTGCAGCTTTGTGTGTGGTTTTGGGGGGGGGGGGGGTTATTAACTTATTACTCCGTATTAAGGAAGATGAAAGGAGCGCGCAGTATTCCAAAGCCACGAATTAAGGAAAACTTGATTCCCTTTCTCCAATAGTGTACCCAAATGGGTAGTTTTGGGAGGCGGGAATGCGGGATATTGATATAGACGAGTTTTCAAAATGGTTTTATTTAAAAAAAAAAAAAATAACAACTTAGTTTATTTGATGCTTGCAAGTTGCAACAATTCCACAATAAATCTGAAATTACAGTCACAGTGAATCGTATGAGAACATACATTTCATCAAAAAAAAAAAAAAAAATCATATCAGAATTGAGAACTAAGGTCGGCCTAATTAGTTCGAAACTCGGTCTGTTTGGGATTGTCCTGGGTTTGAAGTGTTACAAGGATTAGATAGCAAAGTCATGTGATCATTTGAAGGTTGTTAGAAATCAGTTAGGAAGTTGTTAGATAAAGTTATAGACGGTTATGTTGTGACAATAACAGTTAACCAACACAAATGTGTATAAATAGAACTGTAATATTCATTTTTGAAGTTTAAGCAATAACAATATAATTCTTCTCTCAATTCTAATCTTCAATCTTCTCCTTCAAGCTTCCCAAACCAGTTCAGGTTTAGTTGAGCTTGCTCCTAAACGTGTCCATATCTTCTTTCTTTTGTAAGCTTATGTCCTTCATCTTCTGTATTGACCTTCTTCTTCTTCTTCTTCTTCTTTCAATCCTCTTGTATCTTCTTTAATACTTTTCGTCTCCATCGGTGCTAGTAGCTCAAGTCTGTACTAGAACTACAGTATAATTCCATGTACTGTAACACAAAAGCTCATATATAGTCCCCTCGGCAACATTAGTTGCTCGTTTATACCCATGAAATTCAGTAAATTCGAAAAGAAGAAAAAGGAGAAAAATAAAATCATTATCATTATACTCGCGGTAGATAGAGTTCTTTTAAGATATAAAAAGGACCAATCATGTGAAAGGTTTGAGCCTCCGACATGTTTTAACGTCCATTGATAGTAAATATGAAGAGTACACGGTTCTAATTACCTATAGCCTATAGGTAGTTAGTGTAGATTTTACATGATGCGTTTACAATGATAATCTAAGCTTCCTTACACCAAAAAGGTCACATCATGTAATCTAAATACCGCAAAATATTCAGGGGAGTCTTTTTAGCATGTTATTAAGCTTCCCACTACTTAATGGCTTCTCAACATACTCATCTATACCAGCTTCGATAAATGCTTGAATATCTGGTAATGATTTGGAAGACGTCACACCAAATATAAGGCTCTTGACTCCCATAGCACGCAACGCCTTAGTGGCCTATAAGATGAAAGAAAATTACTCAGGTGGTAGCTTCCGGATTACAGAGTAGGCTACTCATATAATGGATGGATTGTCACAACTTATAATGTTTACATTTTATCAAGTAATTAATTAAATCATAGAGACGAAATATAGAAAATTACTTATGAAATAACATAATTAGAGATGGTTAGTAATACTTCAATCACTTGACATGTTATTTCACTTTGTTATTTTTATTTGTTAAAGTTTCTTTCAAATTTCCCCCACATACTCAAATAAACGAACCGTTTATAAATGAAAAAATTAGAGGAAATGCATGACTATATACCTCGATCCCGTTCATGATAGGCATTTCCATGTCCATTAAAACGACATCACATGAGTTTCCAGCAACAAAAAAATCAACGGCTTCTTTGCCATTTTCAACCGCCACTGTTTCAAATTTGCACTTCTTTAATAATTGTTGACCAAGATTTCTTATAATAGCATTATCGTCCACAATTAATGCAGAGTAGTTCTTGTTGACTTCCATCTGTGATTTATATTAAATGAGAAAGTTAGCACTACATAAAAACTCACATCAATGCACAAAAATGAGCTCAAACTCTAAGCAATTATTGGTATTTTTGCATGGCTATAAACTGAAGAAGTATAACTTGAAGAAGTGAATATTATCTTACCGTTAAGAGGAAGTGTCAAGAACACAATTGAGAAATAACTATTGAAGTATATGGTTTTAGTATACTTGATATGTTTTATGGCATTTGGTTATCTCTGGACGCTCTTTTATATCAACAAAAATAATGAGAACTAAATCATACTTTTCATCAAAAATCACAAAATCAAATGATCTGCTAAATAAAATCCGATTCGATCGGATCTGTTGAATTGTAAATTTGATTTTTGGTATGATACACTTGCCATCACACTGGAAGCAATGCAATTGAGTAATCTAGTTCGTGCAAAATATATAAACAGATCTGTTTAGAGGATTTTGTATCCAGTATAAGTTAACTCGATATAGTATTTTTTTAAAAACTTTTGAACAATTGCAACTTGATAATTTCTTAGAGATCCAATATAGTTTGCCTCTTTTTCCATCGAATCCAATATGACTCACTAGAATAATATATTCATATATCTCAAGGATTGTATTTGGAATTTGTATTTGCCGGTGCGAGCAAATGATGTCATTGAGATTTTATTTTCTTACCCACTTGCTTACCTGAGTAATTTCGAAAACTTAATAGAAATTATTTCAAATTCAGCAGTAATTTTGAGTAACATTTTTGTAGTGAGTAGAGTAATTCAATTGGAGGCTATATGGAGTAGTTTTGTGTTTTCTTCTTTTTTTTTTTCAAAAAGTTGGCGACTAAACTCATTTAAATGATGACACATCTATGGGTACCAAACTACATTTTGTACGAGTTGTGAACTTGTGACATACAATGCATGCATCTAAATATAAGACCAACACTATTTCAAAAGTAAAAACGGAGCAATCCTTGCACACTTTCTCGCGCCTGAGACATTAGTGCATGAATTATTAAATTGGTTCATTCTTACTCTGAAAATATTAGTTATTAAATATTTATTTATTTTTCTATAATTTTTACGTTTGGTTTGAATACTAAAAACGATCGCACCCATCGACTCGTACAGTCGTACTCTCATGCTAGATACTACCGGTGTAGCTTGACTCTGAAGAGACCATAGTTGGACCAACAATTTTTATGCGTAACTAACACATGTCAAGGAATAAACCACAGCACGTCTTCTCCTCCACCTCCCAAACAAAATCACCCCAAAAAAAAAGGGCGGCAAACAAAATAATATAATTATTATTCAACCTTGTAACCAAAAAATAATAATTATTATTCAACCTAATTTCACCCAAAATTGAAATTCCAAACACATTTTCGCAAACCCTACTCTCACAGCTCCGCGGTAATTTTCTCTCTCACTCTCATTTACCGTAATTTTCATCGCATAAAGTTCTGAATTCGCTACAAATTTTAATTTAATTTGTTTTGTTGTTTTTGATCGTTAATTTTTGTTGTTGTTGATTGAGTAATTTTGCCGATGAATTTTTTTATCTTTATATAGCACCAGATATATGCACAATTCAATTAATTTTGTGTTGGTTAAATATTAATCTCTATTATTTTTTTGTGCAATTTTTTTTTTTTGTTGTTATGGTGTGATGTTGTTTGAGTACTGATTTCGGTTTAATATCGTATTGATTACGCTGCTGTTTAACGCGAGTTTAGAGGAATAATTTCTTCGATCGTGAAATTACTGTTTCGGCGTGATTGAGTTGATTTTGATTCCCGAGCGGTTTCGGAGGCGTTATGCGGTGTTCGAAGTAAATTTTGGTGTTTTTCGTGATTTCGGAGGAGTATTGTTGACGTTTTTGGGCGAATTTTCGGTTGTTATTGTTTCCTTTGATAGATGTCTAATTTGAAAGCTGGCTGAAAATCTGAAATAGTAGTATATCACCATGATTCGTAGTGTACCTTATCAATCTCTCGATTTATAAAAACGGAATAAAATGGCTCAGGATGATTTGATTGCTCGTATAGATCTATATATGGTAGTAAGATTGATTGGAAGTTTGAAATAAGCAGCTCTCTCTGTGATTAATTTGATTATGTAGGCTAGTGAAGAATTTTTTCAACACTTGAGGTTTGTTGATTCTGGCGTATTTCACTCACGCGTCTTCTATGAACACTGCTATCGGTCTGTTCTCTACTTACTGGTTATCACAGCGAGTGGAGTAATATAAGAACTGTAACTTATTAGCTTTCCACATTGTGGTGTATGGTGTTTCCTGAATATGCCCCTTGGTAAAAATGATTCAGTGCGTGATGTTGGGAATTTTGATGGTTGGCAACGACCTAGTTTAGCACACTTGATATGGTATGAACTAGGATATCCTGTCAATTTGTGGATGGAACAAGTCTACATATCTTTGTGTTCTTTCATTAGCCTCTGACAAGGCCCATTTAGATAATATTTGCATTGGTGTTCGCTCGTGATATTGTTGTTGTACTCATCCAACACTTGCTATTCCGCTAGCCTCAGGATATGTTACACTGAAAACATGTTTAATTTGATGCAGGAGACAGCTTGCAGACACTGACACTCATTTATTTTAAGATTCACAATGGATGGCCTTGCGGTTCCAGTGCAAACTGGTAATGACTTGCAACACTTATATCTAGCCCTGGCGATTGTTAAGTTAGCGTGCTTTGTTCTGAACGTGCTCTGGCTGCATGTTTGTCTATTTTTCTTGTTGGTGGTTGCAGTAAAAGCTGCCTATTGAAGTCTGAAAAATGTAATATAAAGTTCACTAAAACGTACGCATTATTTTCTAGTATTAGAAGTGGCCCTCGAAAAGAAAAAGCAAAACTCTCAAGCAGGGTAAATTACTGTTTTGCTAGCTTTTGGGAACCTGATCAGCTAAGAATGAGCAGCCAAAACATATACTTTCTTTCATATTTGGATTACCTCCACATAGTATGCATATTGATTGTCTATCCCGATTTTATCTCAAATCTTTTGGTGTATATTTAGGGACCGAGTCCTCGTTGTGCAAAATTCAGAAGTTAAACAGACTCGCAAGAGTTATTTGATGCTGATCCATATGAGCCAACGTGATTGACAATTAGAATTAGGCATCCTAATACCTCCTGGTTGTAACTCTTTGCTGTCAGTTTGCTGCCTGCCTGGTTTCATCTAGTTCCTATTATGCAATATTTCTTATGTATTTTCATGATTGGTATCTGAGTTCAATTTTTGATGTAACAAACCACCAAGATAATTTATCAGTTAAACATCATGGACCTAGGTCATTGAACTTGAAGACTTTTGTAGGTTGCTAGTTACTCCCTTTCCCTAGGATTTTCTCTCGTAATATTTCTAATGTTTTTTCCGAATCAATGTCTAAAGTGGCTATACACCTTAGGAAGATGGTAGTCAAGCTGACATTCTCATTTGCACTTACTTTTGAGATGTGGAATGAGATAAGTCTAATTTCAGGCTTACCTTCACATTGCTTCCATGCTAGGAATTTCCAGTGTTGTTGATTAGTTTGTTGCTTAACTTTGTGGTGATAGACGAAGAGTTTATAGGTTCCGTATGTTAGTATGTAGCTGATGGCAATTTGTTCAAAATTTGAAGAACAGGGGTGATAGCGGCTTGCCTTGTTAGCATTACTTAAGTGGTTGATGTTTCTGTCTGGCTTGCTCACTTTCTCATTGTAGTTGATTATCCAGTAATGAATGCTACAATGCCACCATAGCTCTGATATTTGATCGCGAGATTCATTTAGCCGCACTTGACATGACTAATGGTACATTGATCTCCTGGGATTCTGTCCTTGGAATCTCGATTTTAGAGTTTCACACAAATAGATTCATTCTTTCATGATGGCACTTGCTCTCACGTTGTGTGTCCTTGTGGCCTGTGCTTGCTTTGGATGGTTACCAATGGCTATGGAACATTTTTTTTTGGACATTTTTATCTTTCTTCCTATACGGTCAAATGTTTATGTGGATGCTGCTAATTTCTTTTTAAGTTGGTATTGATGGAGCTTTTAATATTCAGATAAAGATGAAAAGGTCAGGCCTGAAAAGAATGATCATAATATTCCCGAGGACCGAGTATTTGCACAAGACACTATACATTCTTATGCAAATGATCCTGAACATGGAAACGTCGGTGAACAAAAGAAAGCACCTCAACCTTCTGAGCCATCAGGGGAGGTAAACATGGAAGCTGCTATTAATTCTGAAGATGTTATAAGGGCTGGAGGCTTTGGTGCAAGAGATGGCATAAGTAGCGTCCTTCCACTTGCAAGTGACTCAACCGACTTCGAATCGTCTTTGCTTGATATGCGCGAGTATGAAGAGCCCCAGGGTGAGAGACGCCGACCAGGTCTTGGCTGGAGCGAAGATGAAAAGTCAGAGTGAAAACATTTCCTCAGATAATATGTTTACAATTTACTTGATAGTCACAAACATTCACATCTTAAAGGTACGCATGTAACACCTTTGATGTGATTCTCCTTTCTCTTTGTGTGTGCTTATTGTAAACGTGGTTTGTAACTGCTAAAAGGGATGCATATCTCTGTATGTTTTTTCCTGGCCAATTTAAGAATCCTTTTAAGTCATCTTTACTATCCAACGTTGAACCTTTTTTAGTGGTCTTTAATTTTCTTTCCATGTAACATTAACACTTGCATTCTGAATTACTAGTTTACATATAAACTTTAAACACATGGTTTTCATTTCTTGTTTTTCCATTGATATTTGCATAGGAAGATCAAAACTGCCTTGTAATTGTTCTTCTTTAGTTTATAAGAGATGATTACTTACAGAGTTTGCCGTTGATGCTTGTTCTCCGTCTGTGAAGACCCCCAACTTCCGAACCAGCTACTTAAGATAATCATGATGTGGCTCTACCTCTGCTGAAGATTCCTTGCCCTGGTGCAAGGATTGCTAGGGGGTCATATCTATTTTTTCTCTGAGCAAAAACATCCCATCTGGGGCCAAAATGAGCTTTCCAGCGGTCCTGATTGTCGTAATGTGGCAGATATTGTTTCACCCCAAGCCTTGCTTTGTTACAGAAATCTAGAATCCTTTTGTTCTTTGATAAGATCTCTTCAATCCCATCTGAGCCAGTTGAAGATGGCATTGCAGAAGTTAGAAATGCTACAAGGTAAAAAGTATCTTCCTCTGGTGTCACCAGAGAAGTCTTGTTATTCCATCTGTTTAGCAGAAGAAAGACCCTGCATTAGTTCATCTGTGCAAGCCACAGGACATGAGAACAATTCTTGAATCTTATCATGTGATTCACTTACCTCGATTGATTGACTGGGTAAATGAGTATTGGACCATTGTTTGTCTCTGTGAGGATACGGACGAATACTTCTTTAGCAAAGGTGTATATATTGCTCTTGGGGACTATTAGATTTAACCAGGGATGGGGAACATCCCACAGTCCTTTCTCCCGGAGCTTTATTTCTGACAGATGCACCCGGTTCAGGAAATCCACATAAGGTACTTCAGACTGAAAAAGTGTGTGGGAAATGAAGTTTAAAGTTGACAATATGTACTCCGTTCTCTGCATATGCAACATGAATGCGGTTAGTTCTGATGTTCTAGCTGCATGTCAGTCATTATATGAGGCGACTGATGAGTGGTGGTTGTATGGTGCTAACCTGATTCGTGATGCTGGTATTCTCAGGTTCGAAGTACATGGCCATTTCCAAGCAGTAGAGGGTTTTTCCTTTTGTGCTGAACTGATTAATCTGAAGCGGATCCTTGGGTCTGAAGGTAGATCTCCAATTATTAACCAGGCCCGTCCGGTTTATTATGACGAATCCTTCAATATAATCAAATGCATGATCTGATGATATAAGTTGTTCTTGATCTTTGGTAAATACGTGGAAATCTGAGTAAAGGACTCTTATCCATTTCACCTGTGGAAAATGGCAGCCTCTAATAAATACAGAGTGGTTTTACGACAGCAACAACGCCAAAGTTGCGAAATGATATGAGGTCAGCTAACATGAACCATTGTACGGAACCAACAAATATGATTTGGCTATATGATTCATTATTTACTCATTAGAAATTATGTGGTGCATACCCTTTTGGGAGCTGGCTCGAGAGCTATTCTGGCCCTAGTGATGATGCCGAACTGTCCTAGTCCTCCAAGGGCACCATAAAAGAGGTCAGCATTCTGCTTTTCTGAACATTGTACTATGTCACCCTTTCCTGCACCCACAAAATCGATAAGTCACTTATGTTTACTGTTCTTGCATTAGACGTTGATTTCTATATTGCATAGCCATGTTGAAAACTTGAAATGCATTTGTCTGAAGCAGACATTCTAAGTGATGTGTTTTTTTGTTTTTTCTTCTGGAAATTTGCTGGGTGTTTCATTGTTCCTACTTCTGGTGGTCAACTATGTATATGCAACCATGTCCTGTCTGGCTAATAGGCAATGAGTTCAGTGCTTACCTGTCACAATTTCAAGCTGATAGACGTTGTTTATCTGAGGCCCATGCTTGAATGCCTGTCCACTAATACCAGCATTTGATAGGGTGCCCCCAACGGTCAAATGAAGGTAATCCGTCCATGATTTAGGTGCTAGGCCATGTTTCAGAGTTTCATGCAGGATATTTATCCACAGTTCACCCCCTGAAACATCAACATAGGGAAGATCATCGTAGTGAACATGCATTTTTGGTTCTTTTAGTGATTCCATGGTGATTACTATGCCACCATTGCTTTGTGATTGGCCTTGAAGTGAATGACCATGGCCTCTTGCCGTAACAGTGAGCTCAGAGTTCAAGCCCATGTCGTAAATATGTTTGATTGTAGTAGATATGTCAGTGACTGTTTTTGGTGACAGAATTGCCATAGGAAGAAAATGGTATTTTTTGCCGAAGTCACCTGCTACGTGGCGGGTGTCTTCGAATTCAAAATGGCCTTGAATATTTAGTTTCATGAGTGATGGTGTTATGTCGAGCGAGTTTAAGGGTTTCAAAACGGGAGTGGCAGGAGGAAGATATGAACATTGGTTGATGTTACCGGCCGAGTTTAGCAAGAGAACCAAGAATATTCTAAGCACCACCTTTTCGCTTACTCTAAGGTGTTTACATGAACACATCTTTTTTCTCTCTTTTTTTCTTTTTTTTTTCTTTCTTTCTTGGTGTGTGTTACACGGCTAAGTGAGTAGTGGGGAGCAAGAAGGGTATATGATGAGGAGGTTAAATTGAGTAAATATTTGGGTCTGAGGTGCAGAATATAAAGGGGGGAGGTAGCTGAAGTCAAATATGCACAAATGTTTTCAAGTGGTAGTGTATAATATTAATTATTTATGCTATCATTTTCGATTTGGGTGGGGGCTCATATTGCTGGGTTCTTTATAGAGTGGCTACAATCCAGCTCTCCCTCTTTTCTTTTCTATTTCCTTTTCTGAGTTTGTGTAGATTCACCACATTTTTGTCTTAGGATTTAGAAGTCTTCTTGGCTTGACTTCGAAGATGCCTTTTCTTGGTGGCTTTAGGGTGACCTGATTACAATGTAAGATGTGCCTGTATGCATGCGTTATTTTTCCTCTTGTTATTTGAAGAAAATGGTAATCGTGTAGTGCTGATTTTGTATTCCCGTTATTCGGTATCATGTCTTTGGATAGTAAAATTGTCGTAAAAGTAATTGTACGTGAATGATCTGGTAGATAAAGGAGGAGATGGGACATAGTTTAGAATAGTGTTGAGTTTTAACCTGCTGATTTATCATGATCGACAAGATTGCAGATTAATAAAGCTACTTATAGAAGGATGTTGGCCCGTCTGGGTTTTTAATTTCGGAGCAGTCCAATTATAGGGACAATAAAAATTGTGTGATTATAAGAGGTAGTAAAAGGACAACTAAAGTGTCATGCATCAAATGACAAGGTTACATAAGTTTGTTTGTTGGAACGAGGGTGATGAATAATGTTTGGCCTTTGGCTCCAACTTGAGTTCTAGTTGTTTTGGGTTTAGGCTTTGGTATTTATAACCGAAAATCCGAAATGTAGATCTTTTTGAGGGCACTTTTTTTGTGTGAGAAGTAGATTCCTTGAGTCGGCTTTTTGGTTATTTGCTTATTTACCGTTTTCCTTCAGTGGTTAGAAGCTGCATAAAGGAAGAAAACGAAGAAACTCATACTGCATTGGTATAGAATTTGCACATTTACCTAATACTTGGCTAATATAATAGGACAAGGTACCCGTCCTGTCGTCCAGAATTCGTGCCCTTTTGCTTTCCTTTGAAATTTAGTTCTGTTTAAGATTTTTCTTTGGGGATAGGGATGGGAGTTGATCCCCCATCTAAATAACCTGGTCCTTTCCATGCCCATCTCACATGACGCTAAATTTCAACATTTAGATTAGGGATATCAAATTCACAATCTTTTGAATGGGACAGTGACGAAAAACAAGTATGATATAGAGCATGCTACTAAGAGACATTATAACTAGTGTCACGTATTCTGCATCCGATTGCTAATTTTAACTTTTGCCCCATAGTGAGCTATTTAGAGGCATGACAAATCGGTTGCACCTATCCGACATATAACCCTGTTGACGATTCATTTGTTTGATTAGCTTGTTATAAGAGGCACCTTGAAGGAACTTAAGGAGATCTTGCGGGATGGAAAGACCATGAGTGTATTACTGAAGAATACTCATTTGTACTGCACTAAACTTGTTTCTTTCCCTAGATCTGTTATCTTTTTCTATTGAAACGTGATTAGAGATGTGAAGGGCAGAAGGGGTAAAGATGGAGGAGTGGGCTCTCAACCAACCAACTATAGAGCTTTTTTTTAATTGAATAGTTTTAGGTTAGCTAACAATAATCTTCATTTTCTTTCTTTGATAAGCGAGGATTTATCATGATATTTACTCGTCGATGACGGCCGTATACAAAAGAAAGCTACCTGCGCTCTTATTTGAATTTATTTATTTATGTTTCTATTGTTTTTTTAATGACCTCGTGAGGAATTGTATCCAGATAGTAGATTATCGAGTGTCAGTGAGACTGTAACAACTAAAAACCGTCATGTGGATTCGACCATTCGTATTTGTGATTTGGTACTTGGCATAGGTTTGCGGTAGTTAGTGTAGAAGACTGTCACATCTTATGGCCATGATTTGGAAAAAGATTTTACCTCAACATTTAACAATTGGAAAATGTTCTGTTAACTTCAAGCTGCTTTGCCCCTTTAAGGAAATAAGTCCTGTAGCCTTCAAAGACTTTATACAAGACTGGCAACTGGCAAAAAAAACTCTGTTGTTGAATTACTTTAGGAGGCTGCTGTCTCATATATTCAGTTGAGGATGATCGGGGAGTAATCGACTGAGCAGGCCCCTACAAAGGGTCTCTCTAAAAGAGGTGGCTCTGAGTTGGATGGTCAGTAGGTCCTTATAATCTTATATACGAGTAGTATTTTTGACCCTGGTCTGTAGTATACTATACGGTGGGCGGACTGTTTCTACGTCCCAGTTGGTCATATTGTCTTTTCTACGCCCACGTCCTCTCCTTACGAAATAAGTACCGGAAAACCATTTCTTGCGTGTTAACAATCTAGTATATTGTTTTTTTCTATTCACTAGAAAATCCACTTCTGTAGAAATTTGTGAAACTTTCGATCGGATTTAGTAATCCACATTGACAGTGTGAAAATAGTCACATAGATATAGAGGATGAAGAAAATCGTGATGTGCACCTTTTGGCAAAGGGTAACATACGACGCTGACAAATTTTTCGAATAGAATGTCACAAAATCTTAATAAATGATGATGTTGTTTGTCAATGTTTTTTGTGAGTTACGGATGATTATGTGTCAATTGTTTGTGCGGTGAGGTTCACTCTTCATGGAGCAATTCTATAGACTAGTTTAATTTTCTTTTAACTGATGTGTGTTCCTAATTCCTCAACTCAATATTTTAATTGGAGGTCCATTCACCGTTTTGTTTTGTCATAAGGTATTCATCATACATGAGTCATCTTTGTGTCGAGTTTTCTAGTTTCCCATTGCCTTTCTAATTCCGGTCACAATTCATGTTGGTTGTCTTTAGTGATGCATTTCTAATCTCTTGCCCGTTGTCTGTGTCGCAATCTCCCTGACATTAGGTCGCGTATTCCAATTTCCATTGAATTATAACTTCTCCTCTAGTTTGACAATTTCAATGAGATTCTATTCTAAAATCAGTCCGATCATACTTCGTGATCTAACATTTTGCCAATTTTCCGCATATGTAGTTTGTATGGTTGTATATATCTTGAAAGTGTGATTGCATCTGCCTATATGGGTAAGGGGTTAAATCACGCAATCTATTGGTTCATTGATTTTGAAGTTCACCAGAGCCTAGGAACTTAGGCTGGGGTAGGCCTGTTGCACTGGCTTGCTGGAAGTCTTAAAATTAGCTCTTCGGGTCCTTTTTCTAAGCAATTGGCCAATCCCCTTGGTTTATAAGGTTCATTGTCACGTGATGTTCACAAGGGGTTGTGTTATTGTGTGGGAACACTGGGAGTTCAGAAGAGCTTTGGACCACTGGCACTATCAAGTACAAGCAAAAAAAGAAAAAAAGACCAAATCATATTAAGGTCAATAGTACATTTAATGTTGTTTTGCTCTTAATTCTTTTTTGCTATATGCTCGATTTGACTTATATGTGAGGGTGTAGATGAGTTGAGGCGAGGTAGTAATGTGTACGCACTATTACGGTTTAAAATTTAATCATGTCTCCATCGTACATTAAAAATAAACATGAAGAATTATGTGCTCCTACCGTCCTACGTTTGTCTTGCTTGCATTGTTGTAGACTGCTTCCATGGTAAGTTTGGGACCCTTGTCGATGCTTATCATTCTCAATTAGCACAAATTCCATGGTGAGGGTGTTTGTGATTGTATTGGTGTCTTTCCTCCTATAATGACTGTTTTGTATCGTGCTTTGCTTTCATGTCCTCACAAGAGTATGAGCTCAATGGCGATAGATAGAGTTGATAGTAAAAAAATGTAGGATATGAATATATGATAAGACTTAACCTAGAGGAGCTAGTATACTCGCGGAGGTAGTTGAGTAAATAAAGGCGTGAGTTGTGAGTTGTGACCTACACCGTGTGAATATAGACACAGACGTAAGGAGACTACATTATGAAAATTGTAGAATAAGGCGACACGTTTAATGCTTATAGGTTGGTATGAATGTATGATAGCATAAGATTTTGAGTGAAGAAAGAACACAAATGTGAAATGGTATTGATAATGCCTACGGGCTAGTTTTAGCTCGTGGACTTTGTAGTCCTCCCAACAATAGGACTTTCCTTTTTATGATGGCTTGGCTAGTCACTCTCGCATAAAATCCCACTAATGCAGTACTCCTTCTATGTGTTCTTTTTTCTGGTTAGACCATTTATTAGTGTTTTTTCTGTGGGTTGTTGAAGTCAATTAAAATACTTACTGATGATAAAGTATAACGTAGTCGATTATCTTATGTGGAGTATCATGTATTGTGGTAGCTGCTTGGTATGGCTCCATATGTGCAAAGTACATGCATATGCCGCTAACAAAAAAGGCATCATAAGCCTGAAAACGGCGTGTTCGGATTGGCTCATTGATTTCGCGCCTATATCTAGTTTACTTATTGGGGGATCTTGTGTTTGAATTTTTAAAGCTTACATGAAAGAGTAGTAATTTGCAAGTTTTGCATCTAGTCCTATTGTGAGACCGTTTTACCCTATCCGTACTTTCAACTACAAAGTCCATTAGGATATGCTAGGATTATTGAGCTCATATGATAAGTTGATGACATACCAATGGTGTGGAGTACATCATTCCTTTTATTGTGAGAAAGGCAAAAGATAGAAGTGTATTATGAGCATCAAACTTTATGTTTGATTTCAGCAGGGCAATTATGGGGTTGGATCCGGTGCCCATGCAAACAATGGAGGACAAAATCAGCTTTCAGCCAAAAGGCTATATATCCTACTAACCTTTATTTTTTAGAGCCCTAGATTCCAGTACTGTAGCAGTGTATCATTCCTCTGTCCCAGCTGTTGCCTTAGCCAAGAGATATAGTCACCAATTGGGGAAAAGTTAAATCCATCATTTACGCTCATCTTATTAGTCATGCTTGTGTAGTTGTGTGTTTCTCTTGGGAAGTAGCTTTAAAAACTTGCATACCTGTTTTGATAATACAGATCTTATTATAAGTTTATAACCTTAATTTTACGAGTCACATGTATTTGAGGATTTCTATTTGTAAATATTGAGAGCACCTAGACAAATTTGTGCGTTATTTTCCTTGTTATTGAGAATGATTCTCGTTTGGTTTAACTTAACATGCATGTCTTTAGCATAGGTGTATCCAATCAAGTTTGTAAGATATACTGTAGTTGTCTTGAGTAGTACTCTGTATTATTAAGACGTACGGTGTATTTGTAGCCTGGTTTAGTCGAACCCCATAATTATATTGTTTGTTCTTTGAAATGGTTTGTGGTTTTGAACTATGATGGAATTCTTGCATATGATTTGTTTTGATCTCATGAGATCCTCCTCATGTGTGAGAATGATTTCAAAACCAGACAATTTGTTTATTAGTATGGAGAATATGTTGAGGATTATGTTCTTTGAACAATGCAACTTTATGGATTTATATTTTGATAATTGATAAGATGAAGTGGGTGGTGTGATGCTAGTAAGCCATGGATGGATTTGGCAATCATTTTGTTTGTTTAAGGGCTATGAGACATCTATCTACACCTAAAAGCAGGACAGAGTTGGGACTAGAGGAGAAAAGAAGGTGTAGTGAAGAAGAAAGACAAGAATCTTGGCTGATTTTTTTACTAGGGTTTCAAGGAACATTGTATGGAGCAACCTGTTCTTGTGTTCTTATGCAATGCCCAAGTACGATTGTTGAGTTTTTCTTTATGTGCAAGTGGGTTGAGGATATGAAATGGTTCGTTAGGCTTTATAGTTTGTTTGGTAGTGTAAGGTGGTTTAAAGGGAAGGAAAGGAAAGCAAAGGAAAGGGGTGAAGACCGGGTACTTTGGTTTGTTCCTTAGCTGGATGTTTGATGGTTACTAGTTAGGCGATTTTTTTCCCTGTGTGTTGGAAAGTTCCACAACATAACAAAACTTTGGGCTGGTCTTCCGTTGGCAACCCTAGACCGAATTTGGTGTATAATAGTTTGAGCATTCCTCGCCGATAATACCAATTAGATGCGATTTTTCTTTTTTTTTTGCAAAGTGTTACTTATTAAGACACATCTACTCGTTATGGACTTGGTGTTAATTCTACATCTGTGTTGGTATGGTCAATTTGTATGTTTGTTTTAGACTTGTTTGCTTTCATACCCTGTGGAACCCAACATTGTTTGTTCCCCCCCCCCCTCTAAACATAAGTTACTTGTCTTAGAGGGTTGTGCGTTTTCGCCTTTGTGGGACTAGTGTCATAAGGAGATATTAATGGAGAAATCAGCTAGAAGTACAACTTAAAAACTTATTAATTAATCAATCACTAGAGTTAGCTTTAGGATCGAGGTTGAGCTTCCGTTCAACCGGTTATAGAGGCGAGAACTCAACTGACTCAACGCCAACATTCCTCCCCCACGGTTGAGTTTGACAAAGTGCAATGTAGGTGGAAGAACCTCATGATGGCACCAAAATAGTAGTACCACCCCAATTGTACTAAACACGACCTCTCCCACACGTGTATAGCCATTTTCTTAAGCTTAACCTAATGAAGAACATGGACTTGTGATGCACACGTTGTCTCTCCTTGCATCGTACATTGTTTCTGCATAGTATTTCAAGTATGAATAGAATGTCGGATATGAAATCAACTATAGAATTAAATATATACTTTGTGGGTATTAGTACTCCTAATTTATTGTTTAATCTAAAAAGGTGGGGGGGGGGGGACAAACAAGTTTTTCTACGGTTTAATGATTTTGGAGAGACATTCTATTTAGATAATTATTTTTGTTGCATAATGTGAACTAAGCAAACCAACATGCATGATAATTAAACGTGAAACAAGGGTGAAATTGAGTGCTCTCCATTAGGAGACCAGCATGGTAAAAAAAAGTATTATAAAACACCAAAGTTTGGCCAACCCTTGACATTGAAGCTGAATTTTGGACATCTTTTTGATTAGTTTAGGATCTAATAATCCTACGAGAAATGAGGTTACTATACTAGATTAGGGGTTGATAGTGACATTAATTAAGCCCTTCTTATAACTTCTGATATGAAGCTTCTTATTACACTTAGATTTTCAGGAAACTCGGGTACAATTGATCGAGGTTGTCATGTACATCTCGTTCTCCTAAGCTTAAGAAATATTGCGATTAGTTTATGTAAGATATTACATATGTTAATAATTTTCAGAAACTTTGCTTATTCAAAGTGTTATTTGCCGTATGAGATGTCTCTACTTTTTGTTATAGTTTGCTTAATAATATTGAAATAATCTAATTTCAGTGTGTCTAGGAGGGTTTTTTTTTTTTTTTTTTTTTTGAGTTAATGTTATTAGTGTGGGTGCGGGAACAGATGGTAGTGGAGTAAATAGGACTTTGTTGAGTTAATGATGTGATATGCCATGTTGCTCATGCATGGTAGGCTACTTGGCTTCCATGTATTTGCTTTAGACAATTTTCTCATCACTCTTCTATGTTTTTTCTTTTGTGTTTGTTTCTTTGGATCTTTTATGAAGGTTAATTTTCCATTTGATTTGAACCACTTAAACTAATAAGATACAGAACCATGTTTGACAAGTGCATTATTGTTGGAAGCTTTTATTTTTAGAGGGAAAATATTATTATTCGTAACTCAGAAGACGAAGACGTTACTATTTTAGTAAGAACAACACTGGTTGAAGTCCAGAACTGTTTAGGTTGTAGATTGATTGTTTTGAACATAGATATCAAGAATTTAGAGAAACTACACAAACAAGTAGTTTTGAATAGTTGAGGTAGGGTAGTGTGAGCAACCCATACAATATCTAAATATCATAGGATAGTCAAACAATTACTCCCTCTATTTCATTTATTTGTTTACGTTGGGTTTGGGTTCCCCTCACAAAACCCGCCCCGACGTAAACAAATGAATGAAATGGAGGGAGTACTAGTTTTAATGTGTGAAATAGCAGTTGCATTGAAAGATCCGAGGAATTTTTGTGGTGAGGGTGGGCTACTGGGCTACCCCCGGTAGGCCCGGGAGTAGGTCCGTCCCTGCATATAAGCAACTACTAATAAGTAAGTAGATTACACTTCTTATCGTGATTCGAGTTTAGTAGTTTTCTTCCTTTGTGCTAAGGCACATAAACCCACTTAACTAGAACCCTTACCTTCCTTGGTGAGATAGCATCTGAAACTTCATTAGTCTCTCTTAATAAGTGTGATTAGGGGCACCATTAGTTAGCCCAAAACAGTGCTCAATGTCATTTGGGCTATTAATTTTGGACCGACTTTTCATATTGGCCCGTCAAAATCTTTTTCAAAGATTGTCTGCGCATTGCAATTTGGTGGGAGGGGTCTATGAACATCAGTTAGGATTGTGTTTGGAGACGAATCTTCTTAATTGTTCTGTTTAAAGAAAAGTTAGTAGCAGACAAACTATTAAGTAGCATAATTACTTTCTAGAAAAGGCAATCTCGCCGCAATTTGTGATGCTATTAGCTTAATGTTTCTAGTTATGGAGTATTTTATTGCCGCATTTAGAAACTGGTAGGCGGTAAAGTTCCACTACATCATTTGTTGTTTTAGTCCAAACATGTCCCATAAGTTTTCATTGTCACATGTTATAAGCTCCTGGTGCATGTTAATCAATGAAGTATTGTGCACGAGTGTTTTGTACTTTGTTTGAACGCATAATAATGCTTCTTTATAACACAAAGGCTTGTACAATACGGATTATATGAGATAAAAACTCAAACATGAATTATATCTACCATTAGGCCAAAACTTGATGTCCTATATAAGAGCTAGCGATTATGTTCTAAGACGATGTTTTCTTTGCAGGTAACATTCGCACTATATGATGAACAATGTCCTTATGTTAAGAATCATATCTGTGTGGGAAATGGAGGATGAGTCGGCCTTGTTTACTACTATAACAAATCTTAAAAGTCTCTAATGACTTGACTGAACCGGCAAAGTAAGCATCCTGCATATGGTAAAATATCATGTTGTCTTACGTTATGGGTGTCCGTATTGCAGACTCTGATCTAGGAGGAGCACCGAGACTCCGAGAGGATACAACTAGTCGATGCCAGAAGGGTCGAAATTACCTCGGGTAAATGATACTCACCTCTACCTACGTACCTACGATTCTACGAATGACCTTCTAGTCTTCTAGATTGGATAATTGCCATGTGAAAGGGGGACACACATAGTCTAGTATGCCACAAGAATGAACACCAACTTCTTTATGTGTTATCTCGTAAGATCAACGCATGCATGTGGTGAAAGCCTGGCCAAAGTACTATCTACTGACTACTATGTATACAAGCTAAGTCAAAGATGCTGCCTAGTTTGGTTCTGACAAACCCCAGATTTTTCTCCTTTTACGAGTTTGTGTTACATTGTATGGAATTGAAAGAGAGAGCATGTTGCATTCGCATTGTTGTTAGGCCAACTTTTTATTCTCTTACCTTGACAAGACTAACAAAAGTTTCGGCCAAAAAGAAACTGTGAAGCATAAGTTTCTTAGTCAGTTGGTGGGGTACGTCTTTTCCATGACAAACTGCCATTGTAAAGTGCCCTCTGAGTTCTGTGTTCCGAGTTAGTTCTGAGTTCGTACCTGTGTCTTTTGGTAGGTAGATTGGAACCTTTCGTAGCAATTAGCAAACTATGTCTTGTTTGTTTGGATCCCTTTTTTAACATTAGGGTTGTCTGAACCCACCAAATAAGTAGGGTTGTCTCATATGTTCAGGGTCATGTGCTAGATTTTGAAATTAAAACTTAAGCTATGAGTGGTCGTTTATCAGACACTTTAAACACGTGAATTTGAATTATTAGCCAAGGTAAATATGCATAACTGTTTCGTTTGAAAAAAAAAATACAATAATTGAAGATTCCTATGAAACTTGATAATCACGAGATGAAGGAACTTGCTTATGTAGTTTACGCTGTGTATCTAATAGAAGCGCAAATTCAATGTTGAGAAAGTAGTTTTTTTTTTTTTTGTGGAACCCTATTCAATTTACTAATTCTCCATGAATTTAAACATCACATGAAACACAAAACCCTAAGAATGTATAGTGAATATGACAACGGATTCATTTCTCTATACATGATAGTGAGGCGAAAATCTCGAGAACGACAAAATCTTGTGCATTGTTCTATTGTTTTGCTCACTAACATGCCCAATGTAGTTCGAAATTAACCCTAAATTGTGGGGTTTTCACATTGTTGCACATTTCACACGATCACGATCCGCCTCGGTACGCCTTGGTAACAAGTGCAAATCTGAGTCTCGGGATTCTAGAGATAATGCAATGAATTGACGATTAAATTGTAATAAACTTACTAGTAAGTTCTTGTTTTCTCCAGTTGGACACAATCACTGAGACACCAGCTGTTCTTAACGGTCCAAGGAAAGCGTCCGTATCAAGCTTTAGGAGATATGTTTTGGGCACTATTAGGTCATTCTTGGCAGTGCAATATAGTTCGAAATAAGCACACGAAATTAAAAGTTGTCGAAAATGTATAGGTTCGTTGGAAAATGCCAAATTGCCAACGTTTTATGGGACTGGGTGCTTATGAAAGCAACAATGTCGTAACCAATAGTATTTTACCTCATTTTGCATTCACCAAATAGCCTATCATGGATGAAGCTTTTTCAGCCAGAAACTTCTGGTTCGTCAATTTCAAAAAGTTGGTTTCTCAAATTAGCATAAACCACGGCAAGTCCTTGTTACCAAAACTCACTAGGCTTAAATTTCTCCTAGGGAAAGTCATAATCGTGCGGAATAAGTTGGTATAATTCGCGGTAATTGTTATTTCAATTCGGGGGATGCTATGGTCACTCTCCAAGGAGAGTGATAATAAACACTCCACATTTGATTGGTTATTGGGCAAAAAAATAATCATCTACTTATAGTATTAATTGCAATAAACATAAATTACCACCAATAAGAGGTGGAGTGTTTATTATCACTCTCCCAAAGAGAGTGACTATAACATCCCCCTTCAATTCAAGGGTTATGGAAAACAATTAAATGTTTGGTTGAAACTTAACCGAAATCATAGAGCTTCTCACTCCATCTTATCTCATCTTTCCCAAAAAAAAAAAAAAAAAAAAACACTTTTCAGACTAGAAACTCAGCTCCAGAATTCAAGTTGTGAAATTGAACACATGCCTAATATGCAGAATTCAGATACAATGCATTCAAAGCCCCCTCAAAACAAGTTGTACTTGTACATTAAGCTTAGCCAAAACAAAATGTACAGTTGACATCGACCAGAAAATCATAAAACTTCACTATATCTTCTGCGAAAGCAATGTAGCGAAACTCATTAGAAAGCAATGGACAATTGTGTGTCTATGTACATAAAACCATGCCACTAATCTTAGCATATCTTTCGAGTTTCAAAGCACTCTCAAGTGACTTATCCTTTCTTCAGGTTACTTGTTCCTCTTTATCTTTTAGAAGTTCAAAACATCAAAGTAACAGTAGATGTTGTTTTCCTACAACTATTTCCTCCACCGAACATAATGGTGAGGGGCAACACATCGAATCAAGGCTTGTCGAAATCTATTTAGTTTTGACTCTAAATATGAGATAAGTGGTCTTGGGTTCCGGTCTTCGAGAACTAGATAACACCAGTAATAATTCTAAGGATGACATGAACAACATGAAGTCTTATGGTTCTTTTTGTCAATGGTGGAAGACAAGATAGGACTTACCAAAAGGTTGTGGAGTCTAGATACAACAGCAGCAGCAAAAAAACTATCAGTCAGGGTAAAAAAAGGGGTGGTTCTGTAACAAGGCCACGCCTACTTTTTCTCTCGTATTCCCTGTTTCTTTCGAATCTTTATGTTTGGTTTGTAATCCTCACACATATTCAAACCTGAGGTCAATAAGTCAGAAAAACGGAGGGAGTAATAATCACCATTTTTTTCACCAAATAACTCTTTAAGCACCTACTGTACAGGCTAACCCCGGACAAATAAATGCCATTTGCCAAACAAAACCATTCTCTAAACATTGTCTAATTTCCCATCTACTCACACACATATCCAATAACAAAAAAGAAAAGCTTTAGTTCTTAAATGATTTTAGCTAGGCTAACATGAATTATCATATGAAAATCATCAAAAATAAAATCAATCACGGCTGACGGTCCAAGAAAAAAAGATCAGGTTCAAGCCTCTTATTTAACATTTACTCCGTAAAAATCTATCTCCCATTTCGAAAACTATCTTACAGTCTTTGGATTCATTTACATTTAGCTTCTACAAGGTCACCATCACCTATGCTTTTGAGTAAAGGACATCAATTTCACGAAGTGAAAATAAACTCCCAAACTTTTTTGGACATTCACTCAACTGTCCCACTACTCCACAAGCATGCATGCTCTTTGACTATGCTGTTGGCTTACAGGAGAAGAGAGGGAGAGGGGGGGGGGGGGGGCTTAGCTCTTGTCCTAGGAGTCTGCCACATAGCAATTTCAAGCAAAGAAAGTCCCCCACCGGAAGGGTACTATTGTGCCATCTCAGTGTTGCTGGTTTTATCATGATATTGACACCTTTCTAAGTCAGTATGTTCCATCAAGTTTCTTGTAAAGTTTATCATCCTTGCCTCTTGGACTTTCCTAGATTGAAGTGACCATAACCTATAGAGCCCACGGCCCTAATGATTTATTAAGAGAAAGAAAGGAAATGTTGTCACTAATTCTTTACTCAATCTTACGGCATGACTAATCATGAACGTACAACCGATATTCATCTATCTCTCCGTTTTTATTAACATGTGTTCATGATTTTAATAATAGACACACATGAAAATATATCCATCTGAGGAAAAGAATAGTGCACTACAGCGCTTGTAACTTCAATTGTCCTACAGGCTACACTCGACCAACTTTCAGGCAAGAAGTCAACAGTGTCAACGCTCCACTAATGGTGTTCGCATTTGGAAACCATTTTGTTGTTCATGAAGGAGTGTTTGTGGTTAACAATGCCCTCTCTTTTTACTAGTTTATGGAATGACTAGCGTATTACCAACTTTCAGCAGGACCAAGCTTTTCGGCCTAGCATGAGCTACTGTTAATACATTGTAATAAGGATAATAAGATTATTGTATATGATGAAAACTCTCATGAATGTTTTTTGTTAAGGGTTTTCATGAATGTGTTATCGTTTAAACACACTTATGAAAAGTATAGGTAGCGGACAGCAGAACATTTTGGGACTAAGGCTTGGCCAATTGGCGATTGTTGTTGTTGCGTGAAATATAGGTCTAAGGAAACTTAAATAGTTTGTTCGTGTTCAACTATATTGGGTTAATTTGGACCTCCACCCTTCCGAAGCCTAGTCCAAGACAGCGAGGGTATGGTCGGGGCGAACTTGTGTTTTCGTTTTCTGAATCACAAACTTACGGGCTTTGGGGAGTTGCTAGGCCTTTGAGTGTATTCTTGACCCATTTCATACACTTGCCAGGTCAAGATTCTGAAACTTCTATGGGCTTTCACAGCACCACAAGAAAATTGTGGTGGTACAGAATTCTGAATGATGTTACAAACTATGAAGAGTGAGGTTAGAGTGGCTCCCCTAGCTGACAACGCCCCAGAATCGTGTATTCATATCTTAGCACCTCCTCCAAATTCCAAGCTAACCAAATACCAAGAAAGAAAGAAGCATTAAACTGACTTTCATGTTCAAGCTCTACAGATACTGATTGACAGGGTGATTTATCTGACAGTAATAGCTACTGATTGACTAAGATAGATGAGGCAAGACTCAAGAGTATGTACCAAATCATACAACAATACCCTTCGTTCAGTCCTTGGAAATGGGCATTAAAATGATTGAAGAAAAAGAGTTAATCTAATTATTCTGAAGTTAGCTGAAACCAAATGGAGCTTCCTCCCTTAAAATGAGATATCCATTTCAGTCCATATCTATTGCAACAACCATATCTCATGGAATGCATCCGGCAGAAACCAAACCTGCCTTTGGCTGAAGTACACTCGCTACACAGGGTTGAGAAACAGAGGTCGGTTTATGATAAATTCGAGCACGGGCGTTACCTCTACGACAGGAAGAGAGAATTTCGAGAGCAAAGAAGAAAGAAAAGTAAAGAAAACACGATAAGCAGAAACTAGATGCAATTCAACATATTTCATAAGCACATCAAAATCTCATCTGTTTAGTACATAAACGTGACATTTTTATAAACAGCGAATTACTGCAGGCTCTCCAGATAAATTACCTCAGGCTCCCTGGCTAATTGTATGACATACAATCAAGTATAAATAACACTGACACATAAAAATTCAGTAGTATACTAGTATCAAAAGATGCAACCTGACCTCAGAAAGACTCGCCATCATGCAGCATCTGCCACTGGTTTAATTTTTTTGGGCGGCGGATTTCCTCCCGAAACGACCACATACGAATAAAAGGATAGCATGGCAGCACTGATAAGAATGTGAAAGATATATAACTGAGTAAGCAACAGACAATTTGCCACTGACAGGGTCTCAAGGGCAGTAATAACGTGCGTACCTCACTAAAGCGTATAGCCCAGAAGGAAACAGTTTCTTTGTCTGCAAACGAGGTAAGGGAATTCTAGTTAGCGACAAAGTTCGGAGAACCAAGAAACAACTATGATAGGCTGCAAGCACCACATAAAATTCATGTACCATCGAGTAGGCCTGGAAATTCTTCCACAATAAGGTAGCAGCAAGAGCTGGACAAGCAAGGAGAAAGGAAACAATTAGAATATATCTCAAGAGCAGAAAAGTATTCAAAAGTAAAGAAAAAGAGAGAAACCATGCACAGAGCTGGAATCCTTTGTCATAAGGGGATGTTTGAAAAGAGTAAATTATTATTACTCCTCTGGTAACATTGGTGCCAGTTTAAGAAATGAGCCCCATGAGGCTTCTTAAACTAGGCCTCCACAGTCTAGGGATTTAGCTGACATATCCTCACACTAATTTTTAGAATGAGATTAGATATAGGTTCATACAACAAATCAAACGATTAAACTGCTATGTGCAGGCAACTTCAAACATTTAGATTTTAGACAACAAGGTCCAAGTTAGCCTTAACTTGGATAAGAAAAATGGAGTACTTCGCAAAGAAGGATAGTTTAAATGTCCTTGTATAGCATTCCAAATAGCACCAAGGGCATACAGTAACAAATTTACAAACAGAATATGCGTTCTGATCTATACTCCATGATCCAGAATTAATATACATAACGCCAGTTTTCAGCTAACTCACGTGGATTTTGGCAGCCACAACAACAGCTATAGAAATCTAGACACCGCTTAGACATACAATAACTGGTCACAATGTCGCATACTGAAGCACACTTTGGATTTAATAACATTGTAATTTCACGCAAAAGTAAGCAAACGTGTTAAAATTTATACATCAAAAGAAAGAAACAGTTTAAAGCTCAAAAAACATGCAGACCTGCTTGTCCCATTATCAACGGGAAACTCGATTTGCCTTCCCTCCAGACCTTTAAACTAATGATGCTAAATGCGAGGACAGCACCTCCAAAGAGTACACCTGTTCCAAGTGTAGCCAAGTTCCTCGAAAAAATAGAGCCAATGATCCCCCCAGTCAAAATAAATCCACCTGTTACAGTGAGAAAAAATCATTAGCAATTCAGATGTCTTATTAATTTCTTTTGAAAGTTAAAATGTTTACCAGAAGCACAGTGATACGGAGTGGTTGACATACAAAGCAAACAAAGGAAAAAAGAGGGCGCAGTTTATAGGTTAAACACTTGATGACACTTCGATGCATAAAGGAACTAGCTAAATGCATAAACTGGGCAGAATATCGTATTAACTGTTAAAAATAACATGTAGCAACACTTATTTGGATTCACTCACCAAAAGGGATCCCAAAGCAGAAATCATGAATTTTTGCCGTCTTCTTCTTCTCAGCGACAGGTGGAATCAAGGGTCCATTCACGCCAATTTTCCTATCAATTTGTCCTCCAGAAAACGACTTTTCAATCATTTCTACACCAGAACTCGATTGATCAGCCTGATAGCTTAGGTTAAGCTTGTTGCCCGAGCTAGAAGTTTCCCCATCATGTCCGTCAAGACTCATAGCAACTGATAACTATTAAAGAGTTTCCACTATCAGTAACATTTTCTTCAAACCAGAATGCACTGGAAGTACATCAACTTCCACGCACAAACTCGAAGACACAAACACAAGCATACCCTCAATCATACCAACAAAACCACAACAGCAACAACAAAGCCGTAATCCCAAAATCTTAACTCAGCTTATACGCAGAAAAATTGATAATTTGCTCATCGGTATGTCGGTCTTGGTACTGTCTAACAGCAAGATGAACTGAGCGTTTAAAGTTTTGATGCTAGCGCGCAACAATTCAGCAAAATCTTAATCGAAAATGTTACAACTACACCCCTAATTTCACTACCAAACCGTCTCACCGCCATATATTATCCGAAACTACCGGCATTATTAGCATCTGCAGCAACATTTTACTACAAATCACAATTTCAACGGTGAAACACACATTAAATCGATACTCGTATATATCGAGATCATCGACGACTCACTCAAAATCAAGCTCCAACGCCACATTATCCAGCTAAAGTTCCAAGGCTTATTCAATAAGTTTCCATCTTCACTACAATTACCTAAAATTGGCACACAATTAAGCTTTAATAATAAAAAGGGGGGGGGGGGGTTTCACCATATATACATTAAATTAGGAGAAATAAACACCAAAAAATCGTCCACAGCTCAAATTAGGGCTTACAGCATCATAATCAACATCAAAACGTAACAAATAAGATGAAAATTGGGCAAAATTTAGGGTTTTGATGAAATTACCTTAGGACGAAGAGAGAGAAAGTGGATTGATCGGCGCTGCTGGAATCGGAGATTGCGGCTAATCGATGAAAAGCAAGTTAATTGAGAGGATGATGTTGTTGTTGTTGCGGCCGCCATTGTTAAGAGCTTTGATTTGATTCAAACGATCGATCGATTGAATTTGTCGAAGGTGCGAAAATGGAGTTGTTGAGTTAGTTGGGGTTTTGTTTGTTTGATCAAAAAGTCGCGTAAAAGGAAATCTAACTAGTCAACGACTCGCGAGAGAACATTCGTATGTCGGCGAGTAACTAATGTTGACGGAAATGGTAAAGAGTGAGCCAGGACACGAGATATGAGAGTTTGAGTAGGACCAATTTTCAATCTGGTTGAACTTTTCATCGTTGATTATTTCATTTTTTTTTTTTTTTCCTTAGTACAAAGGAGCAGCGTTAATGATGGAAGGGTGAGAATATGAGAATTCAAACCCGAAATATTCCTTAGGCAGGTTAAGTTCCCAATCACTCGATCAACCTTAAATATTTCTTTGTGACTAGATTCGGTGTACATATTGTGTATCCAATAGACAACAAGTAGAATCTTCTTTAAGGAATGTATCATGCATTTTAGGGACCAAATATTTTGTTACTATTTTGATATATATGGAGTGATTAATTTCCACTTAATAAAACTAACCCAAATCAAACACATCACAACTTGCATTCATGAAATCCTAGGCTATTTATAAAAGGGGAAGCTTAAACTGATTTTAATTCGACCATTTTCTAGATACTAAAATTTATCATAGTTTATATATTCTCATATTATAATTTCAGAGTGACTTTTTCGGAGCACCATGAATTTTCTAAGAACACTCTTGCTCATTGCCATGATCTTCATCTCATTCAAAGGAATAGGTAAATTGCATATAATTATTGTTATGGATCATATTTTTTGTTTGTATCTGCTTTGTTTGTAATGTCACACAAGTGACGTGGACCAATTGTTTTTTTTTTTTTTTTTTTTTTGTCGTGTCATTAACATTTATCTTTTTAATGTGAGGTTATCTACCTATCTTGATTCATCTTTAAAAAATAAAAGCTTGAATGTTTTTTTTTTTTTTTTTAGACTAATGTTTAGATGTTATATGTTGTTTTGTATATAGATTGACACACATAACGTTTGTTTTGTAGTTGAGGCAACTAATGTGATTAACGCGCCATTACCTCCAACATCAGCATGTCGTAAGATCAAGGATTGTTCGTTCTGTGTTCATTCAAGTGGTGACCGTTGTGATGTTCCTTATTGTTACACCTATAAATCTGGCGCAACAATATGTTGTTGTCCAATGTAATTTATTGTAGTTTTTCATTTTTAGTCCCCATATTATGTACTTTCATCTTTCTTTTCCTATTTTCAATAATACTAATAGTCAAGATACTTATTATTATGATGCCAAGTTTTCAATATTGGCAATATATAATAGATAATCAACCAAACTACTATCCAATTTGCCTATGTATTTCATTTTCATAATTCCGGCAACCATATTTATGTGCACGCATATTATAACTATGGAGTATGCGTTTATATCTTGAAAGAATCAAATCAAACATAAGAAAAATTATGTCGATTTAAAAAAAAACACAAGTAATGTCGAGTCAAAAACTTGTAATTATAAAAACAATGCATCTAAAAAGTAGAGAGAGTGCACTCAAATTAAAACATTATTCCACCCTAAGAAAGTTCAATATTCTAATGTAAAATTCATAATCCAGAATTAACATTTTTTAGTAAGAATCGTAAGTGTGCAAATCGGCCAAATAATAATTAACTGATTAACAATTGCCACACCTGTTGAATTTCATAATGTCCAGTACTCCCTCCGTCACAGGTCAAACGCCCCATATTCCATTTCGGAATGTCCCATTTCAAACACCCCATCTATTTTGGGACATATTTCTTTTTCCTACTTTTATTAAATTATCACACCCTCTCTCACATACCCGTCCTACTTTTATTAATCATCACATTTTCTCTCCTCATTTTTCCTAATATTACTCTACTTAACTTACTATATCAATCTTTCTTATTCCACTACAAATACCCCACAGAATGTTTAACTTGGGACGAATGGAGTACAACATTTCTAAACTTTATATGTAGCGATACCGAACACACCACATGAACATAACGTTTATTTTCTCAATACTCGAGTTAAACCCTAAGGTTAGACGATCCGAGTCTTCCAACATTTTGTGTCCGGGTGGTTTACTTACCATTATTAGTCGTCCCCTACAAAAGGAAAGAGAAATTAAAAATGGCGCGATATTTTACGAAATACGGAGTAGCGTAATAAGTTTAGATAAAGATAAACCCTACTGATTTTTTCCCCCAAATTAAAACCCTAAATTATGAAAATCTCATACTAATTTGACGATGAATTTGGTCAAAAATCTTCAATTATTTCGTCCTATTCGACCGAACTATTCAATCCATGGCCGCTCACTTGTATCGTATTTATCACGCCTGGTATATTTCTATCTCCTTCTCTCCAATGTTTATGTTTTAGTAATTTATTTGATTTAGACAGTAAATTAATAGATTTACTGCGTGTTTGCTGATGTTACTGTTGGATTATCTAGTTAATTTCCCCTCTTTTGATTGTGTTCTCCATGTTTTTACCCCTATCTTTGTTAATGATTCCGGATTTTTACTGTGCTTAGTGTTGAACATTGAGTAGAACGGAGTAGTAATTAGCAAATTAGCAAGAATTCGATGAAATTGTAAGGTTAATGTGGTTTTATTGTGAATTTTTTTACTGAATTTGTGAGAAAAGTCTTGAATCGGAAATCGGGTTCTCGAATGTTTTAACGGTATACAAAGTAAGCTTAGTTTTCCGGATATCGGATGTTAGATAACTTTGCTAATGTATAGGTCGAGATGCGACCACGTGTTTGAGCGAATTTGCCTTTAATGATTATCCTGGATGGAAACGATATAACTAATAGTTATGCCCTAATAGACTCGTAGGATTAGCGAAAAAGGTTATCTAAGCTTATCCAAGTATCTACTTGATTGAAATGTAAGTTTTACAGAGTATAATTAAAGCTGTAAAATGTTGGTAGAATGGTAGTTGTTTTTGCTTTGTATCTCTTGGGTTTCGTGATTGGATTTCGTACTGGTACTTTGTTTTTTTTTTTGTTTGTTATTTATTTCCTTTTCCACTTCATAGAGCATGATTGGATCGAAGATAATGGTTTGAGGGTAATGACGTTTAAAACTATGGGAAAATAGATGTTTAGAGGTGGTGGTAGTCGTGGAGGAGAGAAGAACATGGTGGGGAGGGGAAAATGGGTTAGTGGTTTCCCCTATGGAGGTAATACTGTAATTTATGTTACTCAGACATAGAAGTGTCGGACGCGGGTACGTGTCGGACACACTATGGGGCAGGTATATGAAGTGTCCAAGTAACATAGACTGAAATAGTCATGCACTTCTTCGTGGGGTAATAGATTACCCCTGGTCAGTTCTTTCTCTTTACATACCACATTTCGATCCATGTACCCATATTCATATTGTGGTCTCAGCTCCTTATTCTATTACCTGAAGTGTACTGTGGACTGGTCAGGAGTTGGCTTATTATGTGTATTTTAGGTTGGTACAAAGTTACACCTCTTTGCAGCCTTGTCAACACACCAACCTTTGCTGAGTGGGTGCTTTGATAGAGTTGCCGTAACTCATAAGGATATGTCACAGATTGGAGGGGTGGGGGGTGGGAGAGAGTTTTGATATAGATTGTGCTGGTGACAGTTTCTGAGGAAGATTGTTTTTTCATTTATTGGAATAATCAATTTGAAATGGCTGACTAATTTGTTTTCTTCCTTCTGTTTTTTCGTCTTAAATTATCAGTTGCTTAGTGATTCAGCATCTTCTTCCACTAATATCTCTTATGTAACACACCCTTTTGTTTTCTTTTCCTGAAAGGTTGCCTCTGCCTATCCATGCTTAATCTGCAGTTATTCTGCACTAGTTACCTGGGCTTTACTTTTTCGATCAAGCAAACTGTAATATGTATTTGAACTGTTGTCTACTTTCTGCAGAATAGGAAGACTGATGCCGTTACTCATCACAGCAGGTTGCAAACCTCTTGTTTATCGACTATTGGTACAATACCTCCTCAAAATAAGTTCCTTTCAATTTGTTATATTGTATGACAGTTAAATTAGTAAATCAAGCATAAATAAATTTTAAGAGTTCTGTGGTTCAGAGATTGAAAAACTCCTCTGACACATAAATAGGAATTTCAACTTTCACTTTCCGTTTCATGTGTGATATTATGGAGCTTTACTTATGATGCCCATCTTCAGCTGTATATATTAAATTGTACGTGAATAGCTTTCCTTATCGTGTTTATTCACAATCCATAGTATGTCATCTTCTCACAATTAGAAACATACTCGAATTCTCTGTTCAATTGTACGATGAATAGCTCATTAAATTTTTTCCACTTCTAATTTACTTATTCTGGTGAGCGATTTTAGGCTCCTTGCAAATGGAGGAGATCAAAATTGTTATCTTTGTGTCCTGCTTCATGACTTGGTGCTGACTTGTGAATTATTGGTTCCAGCCGATTCATCAGATTTCGAATGTGATACACTTGTTGATGATGGAAAAGTCAAGAAGAAAGATTCTCAATTGCATGTTGCTCTTACACAACTAGCAAGTGAATTTGGGAACGAGTGCAAGTTGTCATTAGCGAACTTCTTTACTCCTCGTTGTGCTTCTGTGATATCCACAGGTTCTTTAAAGCTTGACCGTGTACTTGGTATAGGAGGTTTGCCAAAGGTACTGCGCTTACAGATACTCTAAAATTGTTTCTATTGAAGTTTTTTGCGCCATCTTGCCTGCAAAAGGGTGTGTCAATTCTTTAGAGGCGTTTAAGGGTATGCTGTTTAGTCTCTTAGTTGTTTGGCTTGTTCTCGTATCTTATTTCTTTCAAAAGCATATTTTGCCCCTTCCTTCTAACTCTATGTTAAGGCTCCCTGAATTACATTGTTTGCAATTTTTGAAAGAGTTCTATCAATTATGTAGGGGAGGATGGTTGAGATTTATGGAAAGGAAGCATCAGGAAAAACAACGCTAGCTCTTCATATAATTAAGGAAGCCCAGAAACTCGGTGGTAAGGATCATTTTATGATATTTTTCTCAGTACCTAGTACTTACTATCTCCTGCTTTATGCCGTTCACAGTTAACCGCTACTAAATTATTGTGCTGACTTGAACCATGTGGTGAGATTTTTGTGAAGTGTTATGCTTTATTTGTCTGAACATTTGTATAAATGCTGTTTGTGGTAATCTATTTTGACTAGCTAATCTAGGTGACTTGTGTCTTATTGTGCTGAAGTTCGATGCGTCACATTCTCACCCAGTATTCTCTGTGCAGGCTATTGTGCATTTCTTGATGCAGAAAATGCGATGGACCCCATGCTTGCTGAAGCGATGGGTGTGAATACAAAGAATCTTCTTATATCATGTCCAGATTCAGCTGAAAACATGCTTAACGTAGTTGATAAATTGACCCAAAGTGGGTCTCTGGATGTCATTGTGGTTGATAGTGTAAGTTATAGGCAATAACTGCTCTCTAATATTTGATATTGTACATGGTTTAGATCAAATAATTCTTTAATGCCTCAGTTACGATGTTTGTGTTTAATAATTAGTATTGTATCTGATTTTTTATATGCAGGTAGCTGCTCTTGTTCCTCAATCTGAGCTTGATGGCGATATTGGAACTGGTGAAGGAGGTGTCCTTTCAAAAATAATGACGAAGGCACTCAGAAGAATTCATTACTCATTATGTCGATCAAAAACTCTCATCATATTTCTCAATCAGGTGAATTGCTTATATTTTGACCCTTATCGTCATCTGGTGTTTCCTTTTCTCTCTAGTGTACACCACGCATCTAATAATTGCGACATTGCAATAAGACAGGTTAGATACAATGCAAAATCCAATCAAGGCCTTGGTCCAAGGGGTGAGGTAACTTGTGGCGGGAATGCCTTGGGATTTTATGCAGCTGTGCGGTTGAGAATTTCAAGAACTGGATTGTTGAAAACAAATGATAAGGTCAGAAAAAAATAGTGATCACTGATCAGTCATCAGTGTTTCTGCTATTTGCACAGTAATTTGACTTCATTCATTCTTCTTCGTCGGAATGCCATTCTTTTATGCATGCCTTCATATTTTTGAAGAGAAGGAAGCTGTTCGAAGTACATTATCAATCGTCTGGAGTTTTTCTCTTCAAATTTTATGGTGCTCTTTGCTGAGTGATAACTGTTATATGGGGTGGATAGCTGATCTTGTTTCTTTATTTTCTGAGTTCTGAATTTGCATTTGTCTCGCAAGAGTATATACATCTTAGCATCTTTTGCCACTATTGAGGCGTGCATCTAAACACGAACTTGAGAAAGTACCTTTGCAGCTATTACTTCGAACATAGAAATTGAAAGTAGTAAATGAATATGTATATTTTCATTGCTCGGACTCAATTGTGTCTGGGGCTTTCTGGATGAACTTTGTCACATTAGGGATGTTTGTAACCCATTCATGATGGTAAGTCTGTTGATGATATGGATTACGTTGTGGACACACTGTTCCACATTGGGTTATGGTGTCTACTCTCTATGCGCTCAAAGTGTTCTGTGACAGTCCTTTCTTACTATTTGCTCTTATTTTTTGTGACGATTTTTGTACATTTTTCTAGATTAAATTTAAAGTACCCTACAGTGGACCTCATTTAAGTCATTTATCTAGAAGCTAAAGAATGTCTCTACAAACTGGTATGTTGTTTTACTAAGATTTTGAGATGATGGGTTAATACATTGCCTGGATGGCATCTAGATATTTACTACTGCGCGTTCCCACATTTATTATCTTCAAGACAATGCATCATTTTATACAAGTTATCTAATCTCTGCCTATTTGTATTTTGTACGCAATATGTTCTTACTCGCACATTTTAGTCACTAAAGTTGTTTATTTGAATCTCGTCTAGCCAACTGGAGTCGGGATATGTGTTCAAGTGATGAAGAATAAGTTGTCACCCACCAAGGAGAGTGCTGAGTTGGCAATAAATTTTGGGAAGGGGTTATGCTTCGAACCTGAGGTCTTAGAGATGGCTCTTGAGCAAGGTTTGATAATGAAGGACGGAACAACTTACTACATTGAGGGGGAAGTTCTTGCTGGTAGACCAGCTGCTGAGAGATTTTTATCAGAAAATCAAGAAGTTTTGGATAAATTAGTTACTGACTTGAGAAGCGAGTTATTTGACAGAAAATCCTGATTGCCGCCACATATCCTTGGGTTTTCTTCTCTTTTATATTCTTGTCAACTGACATTGCCGTCCATGACAACTCTGCTGACCGTCTGCTAGAGGATCCTGTTCCCTGCCACCAAATGGAAAAGTGTGCATTCTCGTGTTGCCTCTCTTTTCAGCTGGGTTTGCTCCTCGATGGTAGATGCAGAACCATGTGGCTTTAAAACTGTTTCCCTGATTGGTGTTCTCCCTTACTTTACCGAGTTTGCTGGTTCTCTATAGAAGGCAAGCTGTAGCTGTCTAAAAAAGTCTGACTACTGTGCTTTATTGAAGTGCACAACAAGAAGGCTCAAATCGTGCCTCATAGTGGTATCTATTTATCTAACGAGAAATTTCATTAGTCATAGCCGTAGTCCTGAATCATATCTTGTTAACTGTGGGAAACTTGTAACAGAATTATGCTAAAGTTTGGGATTTTGACACTTCTATTTTTCATTTCTATCTTGTCCTTGTACATCAGATGTTATCTGTGAATAGAGAATTCCATGTTAATGCCATTCTAGTTTTGAGCATGTGTGTTCTAATTTTGGCAGATTTTAGCTGTATGGCTCCATTAATTTGTGGTGATTATCAATCTATTGTCAATGTACCATGTTGCTTTTGGTTGCAGCATATATAAACGGTGGTGAAGCTCCATTTCATCAAGGGGGCAATATAACAGTAACCATCCTCTTTTCATAATTCGTCTGGGATTCGAGTTACAATCTCGAGTCCTGTCGAAACAGAGGGGCGTCCAGGGGAACACAGACATAGGGAACAACATGGCTAGCTATAAGATTATCTCTTTGCTCATAGTTGGGTTTGCGTTTGCTGCTAATCTACACCTGTCAGGTCAGTTAACATTATTGAGCTTATCATTCTTCCAATTTCAAATTCTGTTTACGATGTATGTGAAAGAACCATTTCAATCAGATGTTGAGGCTCGTTCAATGGTTTTGTATATGTTTTCTAACTAATGAGTTTATTGCTCGGAAAATCGATGCAGAGGCTCAAATTGGAGTTTGCTATAGCACCAAGGGCGACAACTTGCCTGCTCCAAAGGATGTTGTAGACATGTTTGCAACAGTCGGCATCAGCAAAGTCCGCCTTGTGGAACCAAACAAAGATGCGCTAACAGCTCTTAAGGGCAAAAATGTAGAGGTTGTGCTTGGCTTCCCAAACGAGCTGATCGTGCCAGCTTCCATGGACCCGGCAATGGCTGTACAATGGGTGGAAGCAAATGTTAAACCCTATGTTCCTGATGTCAAGATCAAGTACCTTGTAGTAGGAACCGAGTTGTCTCGTAACAATGACTTAAATGCCTTCACCTTCTTTTCCACCGCAGCCATGCAGAACATCCATGCTGCTCTACAAAAGCTAGGGCTTAAGGACATCAAGGTTACAATCTCGTGCGATTCCTCAATCATCGCAAGAGAAGGCGGAAACCCACTGCCCTCAACCTCATCATTGATTGTAGACTCTGGAGTTTTTCTGAAGGAATTCCTGAAGTTTTTGAATGATACTGGTGCACCCTTTATGGTAAACATGTGGCCGTACTACGAGCTTATCTTGCACCCGAAAGACATCACGCCCGAATTTGTTCTTTTTACTGCCAATGGCACTGTTCTGACCGACGGCAAGTTGAGCTACCAGAACAAGTTTGATGCTATGTTGGATTCTTTCTACACTATCCTTGAGAAGCAGGGATTCCCTAACATGGAAGTCATCGTTGCTGAGACTGGTTGGCCTTCCAGTGGTGGTGTACACGCAACAGAAGCGAACGAGAAGACGTACATCACTAACTTGGTTCAACACGTCAACAAGGGTACCCCAAAGAGGCCTAACAAGCCTGTTCAGGTCTACCTGAACTTGATTGATGAGAACCAGAGGGGTCGTCCCGAGGTCGAGAAGCACTTTGGTGTCTTCACTGCTGATAACAAACTCAAGTTCGCCGTGGATTTCGACCACTCTGCTTAAACTAAGGATGGTTTCATCCAATTCCCCAGCATATAGAAAATCTGAACTCTAATATTCTGTTCAATATGTTTTATGATTGGAATATATGTCCCCTGTTATCAATATCTGGTTAACTGCTGGAAATTACTTTCAGAATGTTGTCAAAAACCCTGAAACAGATTAAAATCTCCGAAAAATGGTCGTATATGGGAATCGAAACCCTGGTCACTGGCTCACAGTAGCGCGAGAGCAATCATCTGTCAGACTATAAGCTCATACATAATACACAAAACCAGTAGAGTAACACTTCAAATAACATATTATTACTGTATTTTGTTCTCTCTTCAGACACAAAATTGATAAGAGAGAACTTGGTGAAAACACAAATTTACCAACTTTTTCCCAAGAACAAGGTGAATGACCAAAAATTGTTCAAATAAAAATTCAAGAAATTAAGAAAATTAATTACAACCCACAAAAAGCCTCTTCAAATCTCTCTCAAAAAGCTTAGACCACTTTATATGTTAGTCAATGACAAAAAAAAAAAAAAAAAAAAAAAAATCAGTATCTTCAAGAACACAATCAGGAAAAATCAATGCTGAAAGACTTAGTTTGGAAACATGATTAGTCTACCAAAGAGCACTGCTTGTCTTAGAGTCACCATTGGAAGAAGACCATTGGCAAGGCCTATCACTCGTGTATGTCGAGTCATGCTCGAAACAAGCATTATCGACATACCCTACTCGTTGCCTTGGTGTGCTCATTGATCTCATTTTCGCCTTGGCTGATTCAGTTGCGGCCATATATGCAGGAAAATTGAATAATGAACCTGTTAGCTGACAGTCATCATTGTCTATACTCGGTTTTTGCCTCGTGTGACAGAAGGATCGTCTTGGATAGGAAGATGGAGAGCTCACTTCATCTAAGAAATCCTCCTTGAATAAATTCCTTGGCTTCACCCTTAAGTTTGTAGTATTTGAATTGAAATCCAACATTGTGTTTTCCACATCCCATTTCTTTCTTAGGCTAGTCCGTCTTTCGTTGCCTCGAAAAGGTACTGTTCCTTCCAGCATTTGAGAGCATTTCCTTTCCTACAAAAATGTATAAAGAAGCTATATATGTTAAACACTGATCTCTGCACTCTTAATAACTTGTGATGCTTATGATTTTCTCTGTTTTTGAAGTAGTTTTTACGAGAAACTTTTAAATGAACCCGTTTCATAGTAAAGACTTAATGAGACAGTTAACCAACACGGCTATAGGCCGTTTTCCAATCATGAAACGAGTTCATTTAAAAGTTTTTACGTAACATAGATGAGCAAGGAGTATAATTACCCTGTGTGAAAATGAGTACTGCTTCATTCGCTCTCTCCTAAACGCGGCCTCGTGCTTTTTCAAGTACAAGGACTTGATTTCCTCCTTGGTGAACAAATTGCCTGTCCACTGTCTCTGGCTCTTGCATTCAAGCTGAACAAATTATCAATTTTACGGCTAAGTAAAAGGTTTGAATTCCTCTCGCATATTCAAACCAGACGTAAATAATTTATTTAAAGAAACGGAGAGTAATTGAAATAAATGCAACATTTTAGGTATACCTTTGATCTTTCAAGCATTTCACTGCTCACCCTAGGAGACTGATAATTCTCAGCAAATTCATAACCTCCTGAATGATTTTTGCAGTGAAGTTTATGTGAATGCACGACCTGTGATCGAAAAATCGACCGCGAATGCTTACGTTCTTTGCTCGCCTGACGTCTCACTGCTCGTCCTCTTGCTAATGCCTGTATTCTTACCACTCCCTTTAGTGCTCTTAGTGCTTTCCTAGCCTGAAAAATTCCAAAACCCTTAAATTTTTTTAACCATGTCCAACATGTCACATATCAACATTTCAACATAAAAAAAATCTACATACTAATGATTTATTCTAGAGTGCTAAAATTATTAATCACACGAGTTATGATCGATAACAAAACATATAAATCACATGACGAGATTAGCCTAGTGCCTCAAATGCTCCTGTCTATGACGAGATATTGGCCTATTGGGGGTTTAGTTTTCGCGTAACTCTCTCCACTACCCAAAATCAACACCAAGTATATCAATAAATACATTATCTAGTGTCTCAAAGGGTTTTACAAGGTAAAGGGCCCTATTTAACGTAAGAAATAAAATACACGATAAATATAAAAGCCAAACGTTAACAATCCAAAGGAACCCGGGAGCGTATTTCTATCATTTCATACATAGAGGTCTTACAAGGTATGCCCTGAATGCGGATTGAATAATGGTGGCAGCCCAGCATTCCTTTTCCCGCAGTTTCCGACACGACTGCGACACCCCGGTAAGCCGAACCACCTCAACAGCCGCCTGAGCCGCAGCCATAGCGGCCTCGGCCGCAGCGGCTGTGGCTTTAGCAACGTTCAATGCATGTTTTCTCTGTTCTTCTTTAGCTTCACTTAGACAATTTTGTTCAAGTGTTGTTGTAGGAAGCTGTTTGAACCTAAACTTGTCAAAAAACCATCTCCACCCTTTTGTTTTACTCTGCAAATCAATAAAAAAAAAATTTGAATTTATATAGTTATTACTCCTATTAAGCTATGAAAAAAATGATTAAATGGGATAAACAGTAAATAAATTTTAACCTTCTCTGCTTTTATTTGTGATTCACAAATAAACAGATTCTTGAGAAAATTAACCCACCAATTCTTCTTAGCCATATGAGAAAAATTAACCCACCAACAAAATCACATCAACCAACTTCCTGAAAATTTAAGAAAAAAAAAATATTGATATGATTCATATGAATATATATATCATATATATATATATGATATAGTAGTATGATGTTTATGTAGTACTTTATATTGAATTTGTCATAAAATTGGAAAAAAGAACACCAAAAGACAAACAATTTTATGAAATGGGATGATAAGTCAATTTGTTTATTTTCAAGAAAGTGATTTTTCCCAAGTGAGAGTAGCATTTATTGAAACTATGTGACAAAATCCCATAAATTGTGTCCTATGCACACAAGTACATAACAGCAAGTACTATTAATGAATTTCTTCTGTATTACATCAAATTGGAAAGTTTGGGGACGTAACAAACTTTGTAAAACACTCTCATTTTCGACCATTCGACTCGATATGCGAAAACATCATATAACAATAACGGAAAATGACTTGAGACATACCATGATACGTACCTTAAAAACGCGCTGTAAAACCGAAAGACTCACCTATATACATCCAGGACATTAGACTGTAGAGTCTTTCTTATCAGCTTTGATGATAATCAAACTCAAATAAGTCGAATTTTTCGAGTTAAAATTAATAGCTGAAAATGGGAAAAAAATGGCTAAAGTAAGAAGAGCGGAAAGTGAGAGTGATGAGAAAGTATAGTATAGTAGAAGCTAGTGATTAGAAGTGAAGCCCCCCTTTGAAGTAGGCTTTTTAAGTGTGTCATGAATCCAGGTCTTTCTCCTTTTGTATGAACTGTTACTTTCATAACTGCCTATGACTCCTTCAAACTCATCTCTTTAGGGAAATTTTACCTTCTAGTTCCTTTACTTTTGGTAGACCACCATTACAATATAATCATATTATTATATCATATGTCGTATATTCCATAATGGCAACATAAAAATGTACGAGAATATGAGATCTTAGCTTAACGATAAAATATGAAGTTTAAAATATGTCTCACTTTTCCCCTTGTACAATTTCTGCATCTCATATGTAATATAAGATCTAAGTTGTTCAGAATCTACTCCAAAGTAATAATCCACACAATGTTCATGTTTTTACCCTTGTTTTTAGATTAGATTTTGACTTTTTATAATAAATGATCGAAACTCGAAAATTATATTCTCCTTGTTCGACAAGAGTACACTCCCTTAGTCTGATCCATTACTAGTCATTATTTCTCATGAGAATCGAAGTTAAATGAATTAACTCTAAATCCCGACGTATCTTAAAGAGTGTAAAAATCAGTTCGGGAGCAAAGGTATGGGAATGTAACAAGAAGTTGTTAGTTAACATTATTGAGATGATAAGAGAAAGAAGTGTCAGAAGGTCTCAGGTGAAGGCTAAGGCATGTGAGTGGGAACCTGTGTAGGAAAGTCGAAAGTGATGTAGTAATTTGTCTTTAAGCCTGTAGAAACATTCATACTCATTTGTATTATTCACGCAATTCTCTATTTATTGCCTGCATGAACTTCTATCCAGTGACTGATGTAACCTAAGATGTACTACTACAACATTTGATTCAGTGCCTCATATTTTTCTTGTTTTGCGGGTATGAATGTGATGTACGTCTTTACTCACCATTAGCACTCAGGACGGAAACTGATTTTTACACTCTCATTTCGTATAGGAAATCGGCTATGGTTAGCGACACACATACAGAGACTAAACATGGCTTTGTCTAAAAATAAGCGAGTTTAACATGCAGAGATAACTAGCTAGTTTGATCATAAGTTATGGTTAAACCGTCTTACGCGATAATTTGACTTGATGATTAAGGGCTTTACCAAAGCAACGTGGGGTAGAACACTAATCAGAATATATAATAGACATAATTTACTGACTTTGAGAAATCAAACCACGTGAAAGACTAATCCATTGTTTTGACCCACAATCTTTCTAAAATAAGAGCATTCTCTTCTCTTTTCTGAATTATGGCAAAAACAATAGATTGAGATTATTTTAGTTTTTGGGTTGAGCTGTTCAACAGCACGAAAAAAATGATGTCCTACATCGTGCTATAATGTAGGTCAAATTTTTGATTAGATTCACTAATTATGTTATCTATCCATGGATTACTGTGTACTTAGAAATAGTGTCTTTTAGGCTGTACCAATGTCCCCAGTCCCAAAAGTCTTAGCATTGATGCACTTGGGATGTTTTCGTGCAGTATTGTCATTGAGTTTAGGCAACTCGGATCGTACTATTCGGATTCAATTTAGATATGACCACGAGAGTGATCAAATTCCGTATTCTAAATCCGAGCATTAATACGATTTATTAAGGTGTTAAACTTGGCAGAATCATCTATACTTGGATTTGAAAGTGTGGTAATTTGGACATACATTGTGATTTGATAATAAGAAGAAAAGCAGGAGAACATGCAAAGGTTGAATTTTCTAAGATTAGGACAACTTGATGGAACATTACCTTATGTTGTGTTAATTTCTTGTATATTTATTTCTTGTCTTTGCTCAAAATGGCATGGAATAGGTTTACAAAGAAATCGTGGTAGAAATGGTAACACATTAATAACTTGTAATCATATAAAAAAAATACTCAATTTCGATGCTAACTTCTAATGTATAGCCTCATAAACTGAGATGTTCGAAATATCGACATTTTAAAACTGAATCTGTGCCATCAGGCGCTACCAAAACATAAACACATCATGAGCTAGGGAAGTATCAAGTGAAAAAAGAAACTGTTTGACAAGAATGTTAGGTAAGAAGTTGCCTTTTGTTTCAAGGAATTAATAATGTTGGGTAAGATTATGACCTATCAATAATCATATCATATGGAGCTTATAATAAGGAGCCAAACAAGGAAAAAGACTAAACAGAGATTATGGTGTCAGCAAAAAAAACCAAGAAAAGTTAATTATTAACCTATTAGGATCATAGTAATGATTACACACACCTCTAATCATAATTAAGCAATGTAATTAATCATGCAAAGAATCATATAAAGGCAACAAGATAATAATATTTTCATTTTCTACATAAATTTTGCTACTTTGATGAGTCAGAGAGATGAGGGCCAGAGTGGATCTAGTAGTACTGTGCCGAAAGAAGACTTCATTTACAAAACTGCATCCATTTACGGAGTATTAAACTTCTTTTCGAATTTGGTATGTTGGAAATAAAGACGTCACTGAATGGTACGAAGTTCGGACTTTTTGATTCCACAATTTAACATTTCTAATGTCCGCTCCGTAGAAATGATGTGATGAAGAAAACATGTCCATCATTTGAAATGTAGGATTTGCATATATAGGTCTTTAATCAACATCGTGAAAACGATCAAGCTAAAGAATTAGAAATTACCAGACATTCGTGTATGAAGAAACTTTCATGCATAGCGTGTATGTGTATCCTTTTCCGTGCTAATAACAGCCATTGAAAGCTTATGACGAATGTGAATTTAGTATCCATATCAGTGATGGAAAACAGGAGATTGAGAAAACAGACAGGATGGAGAACATGTGAAATCATTTAAGACAGTACTAATATGATCACTGATCAATGCTCTTAATGTGCAGACAAGAACTAATGCTACATTACCTTAACAGTTCAGTCGATGTATATATGTTGAGAACAAGAGGATGCATCAGGAACTCAAGACAAATCGACTATGAGTCGAACCATCTTCCATTGTGATCCACGACTTGAGGGAGAACGGCTGCTCAGTTATCTCGAGTATCCTAGCTCCTCTAGACCAATTTCCGTAGCCACCATAGCCAGTGTGCCGAGCAAAGCAAAGCCAGAGCTTGTTATGAGGGCAGCACCAGTCCAGACCATGGTTGTGCCCTACAAACACCGCCTGCAGCAATACATGGCAGATAATTTACCTTAACACAGCTTGCAGAAATCGCGCTATTATGATAACAGAAGGCCAAATGCTAAATCCAAACTGACTTCTAGTCTCATTATGCTGAACGTCACATCTCTTACAGTCTTACCTTCCTAGAGTGAAAACCTGTTTATGAACTAATGACCATGAAATACACTGAAAAGCTGATCTTGGAGCCAGCCCTAGGATTACTACTGACCCAACAATACAAGACAGAACCTGAAAACAGAACGACAACTAAACAGACCCGAAAGAAGAACAAATCCAATAAAAGTCTTAACATGACTTCATCCTAAAGTCGCGACAACTGCACGTCTGCACTGTTTAAGGTCATCAAAATATGTACATTCCATGTTTAAGGCCGGTCAGATAATAGACAACCTGAGAACGTGATAATAACAGGAACAGAAAACATTCTCATTTCATAAACTTATCAGCTTTACAAAACTTCTGCTAGACTCATATAACATAGACAAACTCATTCTACTAATTAAGAAGGCCAAGTATCCCCAGCCTTGGCCCGGAATTTATGAGCATGGTATTGGTCAATGATCATATAGGTCATAATATTATAATAATGTCAAAGAAATGAAGTCTACACAGTCTGGATTGCTTACCTGAACTGAAGGCCGAGCCTCTAAGGCCGTCATGATTCCGTGTTCAGCTCTTTGAGGAGCAACGCTCTCTTTGTTAATTGATCCAACACAAGGCTTAGTTATCGTACCAGAAGGAGCCACAGCATTGTAAGCTCTGCTAGGTATGTGCCAAAAGACTATTTCTGGTACCCTGAAATTGCCAAATATATCATTTCAGTCACTTATCAAGCAAGATGAGTATATCAGAAGCCACACTTTTCAAATGGCGCATACAATTCCACATAAATAAAGCCTTTGCTATCTTCTGCACCTCTACCTACAGGAGTACATGCGAAACACCCACAGATTTACGTGATTCACTGACAACGTTATTAGCTTTGTTCAAAGGAAGAAGATACAGCATTTAGTACCTCGAATCAGGGTTGATTTCCTGAGATGTACGATTGAACCAGTTCACTTGTGCATTCGATATAACTTCTGGATAGGATCCTCCACCAGAGTCTAGGAAGTACAAGTAAGCAACAGGATTTTTCGAGTTATTCTGTGATGAAGAAATGTTCAGGACATAGTTGGATACACTAGGCCACAGATTCCTGGGACCTTTCTGAGAAGATGATAAAATGTTACTGTCAATTTCGCGGCCCATCAACTGCAGACGTGTTGTGCCCATTAAGCCACAATCCCCTCCTAAATCAGACAACAATAAAATTGTATTATCCCAAAATGATGTTAATGTCATTTCACCACAGTAAGCATGACAAATTTACAGCAATGTGATAAATTCAGCTAGAGTAGCACAAACTGTAGGGTGAAAATTTTACTTCCTACAGGAGTGTAACAGATTAGCTCACCTGCAGATGCTGCAGTTGCGCGCGCTGATGAGAAGTTCAGTGGTGGAATACCAGTCCCTGAAAACCATTCTGGTGGCCACTCAAAGTGAGCATCATCATGGTTTCCGAATACACTAGCCCAAGGTATGCCCCTCTCTCTAGTAGGTGACACAGCCATGTCCCAATATGAACTAGCATTTGCAATTGGTATGTTATTGCCTGTGATCACATCTCCCAGGAATACTACAAAGTCTAAGAAACGACAAAAACAACAAAGCCTTAGTCACGAAATAATTCGGGAGTCGGAACATGATATAAAAAAGTACTATGTGTACATAGATAACCATGACCATAATCTCAATAACTTGCAAAACTCAATTGATATGGAAAATGAACTTATGAAGTACATATAATATATCAGAAACAATCTACAATAAAACATGATATAACCTCCTAATTTGGTGTGCTTCAAGACATTTATTTCACATCCTTGTTGCCTTTGGTTATGATCTATTACACCCTTAATCCACTAATTAAAAACGAAGTTCTGTTTCTCAAAGTGAATTAGGATCGACTTATATGAATCGCCATATGATTCAATAATAATCTTTTTTTGTGATCACGAACTCCCTACATACATGCAAACCTCTTGTTACCCTGATTCGAGCGAGAGCCTCTTTAGAAACACTAGGGTTACGATAATCGTAAAGAACACAACTAAGACAGGTATCACTCCACAACCATGCAAGTATATATACCTGGTTTTTCTTGATCAAGAACACAAGACATAACATGCATAGAGTGAACATCTTGGAGTGGGCCCCAAGAAGTCCAAGCATCCTCACCAAAATGCAAATCCGAGAAGATTGCAATCTTCAAAGGTGACCCTTGTTTTGCCTCAAGATGTCCGTACGCATCCAAAGCTACAAACAATAATACTAATGGAACAAGTAACGTACACTTGAAAGGTAAGACGACATTATTTTTCCCTAGGTTTCTCATTTTGCAACACTATTCCTAATTTTGTCACCTATTGGAATTGATATTTTATAAGAAATTTTTAAGTGGTCACACTTCAATTCGAGTTAGGTTAGGTTTAGACCGGGTTTACCATTGGCCGTGGTGGTACTAGGACACGCTGGTTTTTCATAACTTGTAATTAGATTCCCCCCCCCCCCTTTTTTTCTTTCCAGGCGAATCGTTTTAAGGAAGGAACACAAAAAGTAATACAAATTTAAACCCAATTTTGGGAATCGTTTGCTCGTTGATCCTACTAATTAAGTCAGCTGGTGAAATTAATTCAATGAAAAAGAATCGTTAACTAAAAGGTTATACGATAATTATGACAGATGAAGATAGTTTGAAACTATCTAGAAGAAATTAAATGGTGGTTGGTAATTGATAGTTAAGCTTTTGTTTGGATTTACTTTGTACTTGAGCTTTATCTAGAAGAAGTTAACAAGCCAAACCACATCAATTGTCCACGGCAGAGTTGTTGGTCCATTTCTCTTCTCATTTTGGTAAAAGGGAGGATGCATGGTATATTCTTTTGGTATATCTTTGGAGTAATCTAGTGACAGTGCTGTGGAGTGCAAAAAGTGGTCTCTAATAAATTTCGCTCACTAGCTAACTTCACTTCCCTCCGTACTTTTCGATTGTTAACGTTAACCATCCAAAGAAATAGAGGTTTCCATGGTGTTATATGACTGTAAAACAGCAATGAACAAGACGATGGTTCAAAATTTTGCAGCCTCGACGATTCAAAAATGACAGATTAAAAGAATGAGTTAGAACATTTGACATAGAAGTATAGAACCACCTAGCTTATCATATTCAACTTATCATTCTTCCCTTCTACAGATTATCCGAAGACTCCGAGTGACGGTGTACCAAGGAGATCAAAGCTGGATCTCCCGGGAGGCCGGGACGAGAGGGTCTGGGGAGTGTTGCCCTCCCAGCCTTGCCCGTACTCCGGCCACCTCTCTTTTTACACCGTCGTTTTAAGCTGTCATTGTAGACACCAAACAAGGAAAAGCAGCAAAAAGCTTTCCCCACTCCCACACTTTAGATAGGGAATTGTAAACCTACTTTTACTACACCAAGATATACCTCACAATCATATTCACAACTAAATCCTCACCTACAAAAGCATTTTACCATCGCCTAGTAACGGGTTTCCACGTGAAGGCAGAGCGCTCGTTTTTCCAGCCTCCACATTTGTCGAACGACTGGTCATTATTGTTATGCTGGAATCGTGAGATCTTGTACCTTGATGTGCTCCAACCACCACGATCGACCTTCCTGTGGTAGCCTTGATCAAACTTATAGTGGCGGCCATATTCGCTGCGCTTCTCGTAGCCATTATCCTGCTGCTTCCTGTAACCATTCAATGTTCCACTGTTCTCCCTGTCACAGGCCATATCTTTAGTGACGTACACATAATCATCCTCCCAACCATTTGAGAAATCCCCCTCTTCCCTTTTCACACCACTATCAATCCAGGGCTCATTTCCAACATTATCCTGCCCTTCGAAAAATTCCTGTTGTGGCTTCACAAATTCAGCGTCACCCCAGCCAGTAGGTACCACACCAGAGTGAAATTCCTGTGGTGGTTTTGCCTCTTCAGCATCACCCCAGCCAGTAGGGGTTAAACCAGAGTGAACTATGATCGCAGGAATCCCGACTACTACGCCACTTTCTTGATTCTCTGTCTCACAAGAACTATCAGAAACCCTAATTTCCAAGTCGGACAAGAGCTCAGGATCAATAGTAGGGTTCCAATCGATCTTGTCAATGAAGATATCTGGATCAGGCAGTTCAATATCACATGGCTGACCACGTACCTTTGCCAAAAACCGGTTCTTGGCATTCCAAAAAGCCTCTTCTACTGCAGAATCCTTCCACTCTAAGATTTTCTCATGCTGGTACATATACCTCTGGTTTTGCAGCACTTCTTTCCATGAGACACCCCCTACAGTTATACAGAATCTCTCCTCTATTTGATAAGCAGACAACTGTCGATCTGAGGAAGAGAGAAAACATACCATAAGCAACTTGTATACTTTAAGAAGAAAAAGTTACATAATCGGGAAAACATTAATTCTAATCATCTTTTATTTCCGAACACTGAATTTTAAACAAGTGAATAATCCTAACAGATTAAATGGAGCATGATGGATCTGAAAGGCGCATTACGTAGCAAATCAGATATTTCAAGATTCACTGTCCCTTTCTGATGGAAGCAAACATGCATTTGGGACAAAATCAAAATGTGCAACTTTCACCATGAAGTAACAGACAATAAAATCAAAAGTTAAGGGTCAATTTAAACAACCTCGGCATTAATGCAACAATAAGATTACCTACGTCCCCCCCCCCCCCTCACACTCCTCCTCAACCAGGGATCGTGCATTGGTCTGGAGGCCTGGAGCAATAAGGTGATGGCAATGGTGTCAATGACAAATTTTGAAATATAGATAACATACATTAAAATCTTCCTTTAGCTGACCATGATGAAGATTCTAGACAGAAAATTGCTCAAAATAAAAATTTGGGACCACCTCCCAACAAAGGGAACTGATATCAGCCCTTAAAGGCGGAAGACGAAACAGATTCCTCATTGACAGTTTTCTAACAGCATCGTAACAGCTGCAACGTTATTTCCCGGGTTCAGCTTAACAGTCTCTTCGGGGAAGAGAGACTCAAACTAGGTAACGATAATGATGAAGACAACGACCAATGGCAACTTAGAGCAATAAATTGAGATACCTTAAAGGCTCCCTTATGCTAATCAAAATGTAGGTTCTACAGACCAGCACTGAACAATAACAAGAATTGGGACCACCTCCCCACAAGTACAAAGGAAATTGCTTCAGCCTCCCATTCATTGCAATCTCTATAGGGACAACTACAAATGCTGCCGGAGCTCTTAAAGTCGCGGTTTGAAAGATTTCTCATAAGCAATGTACTAGTATCAGGCTATCAACCTAACAACTATAGTGGTCATTTATTTTCTAAACATGATAACCTAAAAGGACAATAATCTGTTCAAAGTCGAACCATTTTCGACTTTTCGAGGCATAATGACAGGTTAATTGTATAGAACAGCACCAAAACCGGAAATATTCCACTCCAAACAAGAATTCCTTGTTTTCTTCAGCTTCAGTATTTCATTCCTTTATATAGAAGTAGTAAAGACAAAGACAATGTTGCTACAAAAAAATAGAATCAATGTTCCAAAACTTATGTTCAGAAAAGGTTTTTATTCTACACACTTTGTTCTAAGCTACTCAATAAATAAATTAAAAATTAAAAAAAAAACACTAAAAAAGGGAAATTCAGATGAACCCATGTCATTAAAGTGTCAGTAAAATAATTGCCCTAAACAATCAAAATCAAATTACCCTTTTTTGCAGAATAATTTCCCCAATTTCACAAATTAAGAAAAACACAAGTATAGCATGCATGACTAACACTACTGCTGCACCAAAATTCATCATCATATCATACTAAATTTAGCCACTTTTTCATAATCTATTTTCCAACCTAATTATAAAATGGCCAAATAAAATAACAGCAGAATTATAAATAAAAAATAAACATAAATTCAATTGAAATATTCTGACATCAATAAAAATAGAACTCTGAAAAATTCATCTTTTTTTACCATTAATAGATGATGAAGGCTTCTTGCTGATATATGATCTGGGCTTTGGACCGCCATGAAAGTTGCCATCTTTACGTTTCTTCCAATCTCCAACATCATATTTATTATTATTATTATTATGGAAATTATACTTTGAATTTGCCATTCAAATAAAATCAAACAATTTTCTTCCAAAAATAAATCAAACCCAGATTAAATTTTCCAAAATAAAACAAACCCACTTCAATTAAAGCGAGTAAAAAATCAACACAAAATTAAAAAAAAAACTAAAAATTTTGAGACGAAAATGGGTATTATTAAGGGGTTTTAATTAAAATTTTAGTTTCTAAGAGATAATAATTAGAATAAGAAATTGTGAAATTAAATTGGGGGAATTTTGGTGGGTACGATATATGTATAAATAGTAGCCGGCGGGTCGGTTGTTGTTGATATGAATACTAGTAGAAGAAGTAGTACGAGTTTCATAATTTTGACTTTTGTTTTGTTGTTTTGTTGTAATCCAAACATTAATCGGACTTGTATTTTATGGAAACTTTTTATTTACTCTTGTATTTCCATTGCTATTTTTGTCTACGTGCTAGGGTCGGTGATTTTGGTGTTGTTTTGATTTAAGGAAAGTAATAAACGATATGATCGTTTTTATATGGTTCGTTAAAAGATGACTTCTAAATGAGATTTGATATGCTATTTACCATAACGATCTCGTATTCGTAGATTGTGGTCAGGTGTTTAGACGGTTTTTGGTTACGGTGATATTATGACGGATTTAATACTCCATTCGAAAGTTGTTTTTGATTTGTAAGTCGGGCAAATACTATCGTACCCCGGGGGTACCAAGAGGAAGGTACCCCCTGGGCTTCCTTCTGACAAAATCCAGCTATTTTTTAAAAGCCCAGTCCAATTAAGAAACAGGCCCAATTAAAAATAACACAAATCAGAAATCTATACACATAAAATTAAAACCCAACCCATATTTTCTCCCCTTCCCCTTTATTTTCTCTCTCCTCCCAAACCCACCCACCACCACCACGAACCACCTAACCACCGCCAGCCACCTTCACCGACCACCACCCCACACGACGCCGCCACCACCATTCGGTGGGCGCCGCTCCGGCGACTCCACGGCGGACCCCATGGCCCGCGCCATCGCCCCCATCGTCATCCGCTTCCTCTTTTTCATATTTTCTCTCTCCTCCTTCACTCCCTTCCCCAGCCCCTTTTCTCGACCGCCACCACCCATAAACCCTCCCCCGGCCCTCTTCGTACGCCGCCTACCCCAATCACCACCATCATCGCCGCTAATAAGGGATAAAAAAGGAATCAAAAAGAAAGAAGGGGATAATGGGGGAGAACGAAGGGACGGCACCGTCGTGGAATGCCGGAAAGAAGGTCGCGGTAGCCGCGCGGTAATTGTGGCACTGTCGGCGCCGGAAATGGTGGTGGTCGGGGTACGCCGCCTGCGGAGAAGGGGTGGTGGGGAGATGTGGGAGGGGGTGTTGGGGGAGGAGAGAGAAAAAGGAAAGGGAGGGTATGTTTTTTTTTTATTTATTTAATCTTGACCATTTATATAGAGTATTCATTTTTAAACAAAAATCGTTCATTTTAACACAAATACGGTTCATTTTAGAACAAAAACTACCTATTTCAGATTAAATAAATCAAGACAAAAAGAATTCATTGTAAAACAAATAGAATTCATTTTAGAACAATAATCATTCATTTTATAACAAAAAAAACATTCATTACATAACCATTCTTTTTAAAACAAATATCATTCATTCTAGAACAAAATTCATTCATTCTATAACAAAACTCATCCATTTCAGAACAAAACTAACCATCCTAGGACAAAAACCAACCATCGTAGGACAAAAATCATTCGTCCTAGAACAAAAACCATTCATACTAAAACAAAAACTAATCATCCTAAGACAAAACTAACCATTCCTAAACAAAAACCATTCATCCCAAAACAAAAACTAACCATTTTAGAACAAAATCAAATCATCCTAGTACAAAAACACTATATTATTTTTATAAAACAAAATTAAACAAAAACAGATTATTATAAAACAAAATTAGATCACTATAAAACAAAAATATATTATTTTTGAACAAAACTAAATCATTACCAAATAAACAAAGAATAGTTATTGCTAATTTGTTTTAATTTGGGAGTATCCATTTTAAAACAAAAACGTTCATTTAACACAAATACCGTTCATTTTAGAACAAAAAGTACCTATTTCAGATTAAATAAATCAAGACAAAAAGAATTCATTTTATAACAAAAATCATTCATTTTATAACAAAAATCATTCATTTTATAACAAAAAAAACATTCATTACATAACCATTCTTTTTAAAACAAATATCATTCATTCTAGAACAAAATTCATTCATTCTATAACAAAACTCATCCATTTCAGAACAAAACTAACCATCGTAGGACAAAAACCAACCATCGTAGGACAAAAATCATTCATCCTAGAACAAAAACCATTCATACTAAAACAAAAACTAATCATCCTAAGACAAAACTAATCATTCCTAAACAAAAACCATTCATCCCAAAACAAAAACTAACCATTTTAGAACAAAATCAAATCATCCTAGTACAAAAACACTATATTATTTTTATAAAACTAAATTAAACAAAAACAGATTATTATAAAACAAAATTAGATCACTATAAAAAAAATATATATTATTTTTGAACAAAACTAAATCATTACCAAATAAACAAAGAATAGTTATTGTTTTTGTCCTAGAATGGTTAATTTTTGTTCTGGGATGATTAGTTTTTGTCCTAAGATGATTAGTTTTTGTTATAAAATGATTAGTTTTTGTTTTGGGATAAATGATTTTTGTCTAGGAATGATTAGTTTTTGTCATGAGATAGTTGTTTTTTGTCCTAGGATGGTTAGTTTTTGTTCTGGGATGAATAGTTTATGTCGTAGGATGGTCAGTTTTTGTTTTGGGATGAATGATTTTTGTCCTACGATGGTTGGTTTTGGTCCTAGGATGGTTAGTTTTTGTTCTGCAATTGTTAGTTTTGTTGAAGAATCGATGGTTTTTGTCCTAGAATGGTTGACTTTTTGTTTTGAAATAATTAATTTTTGTCCGAGGATGATTAGTTTTTGTTCTGAAATAGATGTTTAGTTTTTGTATAGAATGAATGATTTTTGTCCTAGGATGATTAGTTTTTGTCCTAGGATGATTAGTTTTTGTTTTAGGATGATTAGTTTTTGTCCTAGGATGGTTAGTTTTTGTCCTAGGATGATTAGTTTTTGTCCTAGGATGGTTAGTTTTTGTTCTAGGATGGTTAGTTTTTGTCCTAGGATGATTAGTTTTTTTTTTCTAGGATGATTAGTTTTTATTCTAAAATGGATGATTAGTTTTTGTATAGAATAAATGATTTTTGTCCTAGGATGGTTGCTTTTTGTTATGTAATGGTTAGTTTTTGTCCTAGGATTGTTAGTTTTTGTTAAGAAATGAATGTTTTTTTATCCTAGAATGTTTAATTTTTTTTTCAGGAATGGTCAGTTTTTGTCATAGGATGATTAATTTTTGTTATGGGATGAACGACTTGTTTCAGGATGATTACTTTTTGTTTCAGGATGGTCAGTTTTTGTCCTAGGATGATTACTTTTTGTTCTGGAATGTATGGTTTATGTCCTAGAATGGTTATCTTTTGTTCTGGAATGGATGGTTTTTGTCCTACGATGATTAGTTTTTGTTCTGGGATGAATGCGTTTTGTTTAGGAATAGTTGGTTTTGTCCTACGATGATTACCTTTTGTTCTGAAATGATTAGTTTTTGTCCTAGAATGAATGATTCTTTTGTTCAATAAATGGTTTATATTTGTTGAAAATGGTCTTTTGTTCAATAATTATTCTTTTTTTTTTGTCCTAAAATGGGTATGTTTTGTTATATAATGATGTGTTGTTGTTATAAGATGACTAATATTTGTTCTAAAATAAATTATTTTCTTATTTCATTTTCTTTCCTCTATTCCACCTTATTTAACTTCTCTCTCCTCTCCCTTTACCCATTCCTCCTCTCACTCCTCCATACTCATCCTCGCGCGCCACCACTATCCAGCCGGCGACACGAAATTATTCGTCTCCGGTCGCCGGCGAGAACTCCTGGCGTATCACCGTCGGCCCGTCGTCGTCGCTTCCTCCCTCCATAATCGATTCTCTTTCGTTCGAAATGCTTCATTTCCACTAGACCACTCTCTTCCTCACTCATTTCCACTGGACGCTTGCACGACCACCTATCGCCGGAGATTCGATTGTTGCCGGAGAAGAATGAAAAGTAGGAGAGAGAAGGAAAAGAAAGAGAGAAAATGGGGATTATTCGCGAGGGGGGAAGACGGAGGGGGGAAGAATGAAAAGCATCACGGGGTGGAGGGGTGGGGTCGCATGACGACGACGACGGTTCTGGGTTGTCGGGGTTTCTGGGGTGGTGGTTGGTGGCGGAGATGGTGGCGGCTGAGACGTTGTGTGGTGGTCGGATTTGGGGAGGGAGGATTGAGAGATGAGAGTGTTTTTTATTTTGTTTGTTTTTATTTAATTGCAAGTATGTTGGATTTGGTGTTGGGCCTGACTGATCTATTACAAGAGGATTGGGCTTAAAATAAACCTATGCACTCTGTTGACAAAAAAACGGGGGGTACACAAAGAATGGTACCCCCGGGGTACCATAGAATGATTGTGTAAGTCGTATCTTTAACATATGAGTACATATTTTTATTCACACCACTATGTATTAGTCTCGAACTGCACCGTATAAATAATATGTCTTTATCGAACTCTTTGTGGATTGTTTGGCTAGATTTCATCGATACCACTATGTCTTAGTCTGAGAATTTTTATTAATATGTTACATCGAAAGATGACTTCTGAAATAGAGTTACTACTTACTACCATAATGATCTCGTATTTGTGGATTGTTTGATTTTTGAATGGTTTTTGTTTAAACCGGTACTATATAAGTTACTAATTCTAACAAGGCCGATGGATGCTATGAAGGAGATCTAATACTCCAGTTGAAGCTTGTTTAAACTCATAAGTCGTATCTGAACCGATGAGTACGGATTTTATTGATACCACTATGTCTTAGTCTTGGATTTTTTTTTTCCGACCTGTATGAATTAAGTGTGAGTTTGGCATAGAAAGAATCTAAGTGATGGAACTTTTTCTCAATAATTTTAGTAAGTCCTATCTTAAAGACGAGTTAGACGACAAAGTTCTTCCTTCTAAATTTGAACGATGCTTAATTAGTACAATAAGTCTCATATGAGACGGTCTCACAATAACTTATCGTGAGACCACTTTATTTGGTTTAAATGTAAACAACTTCACATTCATTGTAATTATTATATTGTTTTTAGTTTTACTATGTTAGTTTACGATTTAACTACATTAGTTGTGTTTTGAAAGGGCCACGAAATATAAATGTAGACATTAGTATTATCTTTTGAATACCTCTAGGATACTTAGAAATGAAAAAACAAAAGGAAAATAGGAAAATAGGAAAAAAGAAGAAGTCATATTCAAAGATTGTTAAAGGTATTAAGATGAGTATAGGAGGAAGGAAAGTTCTCTCGAGGCAATGTGTTGGTCTCAACTCTCACGCATATTTGGCCGTCGCAGATTTCGTCTAACCTACAAAATCTCAAGGACATGTACTAAAGGAGAAGGCATGTTTGACACTTTCTGTATTTTCACCAATGCGTTTGTGTGTTTTATGAAGTGTATGTGGGGCATTCATTGCATATGTACATCGTGCGTGTCTGCGCATATATATGTTAGGAGTGATCATATATGTTGATGTCAATTTTGTACACACCATAACATGGATTGCATATGCAAAGTTGGGTGCATCATGCATTTAGTCAATGTTTGATGGTCCATACTCAATAGGTAGAAGAAAAAAAAAATACGGGTTTGCAATCTACACCATTCGGTTTAGTCCGGATTCGAGTCAGGAAGGACCACATTATGTGGTCATAATGTCGTAACTGAGAACTTTTTCCCATGAGTTTTGACAAATGTATACTATTCACAAGGCTCATACTTAAAACCTCTAGTTAAATTGGTTGAGTTTCACGACAATTCAACTAAACGAACCCTATTGCAACTTATTTTACGATAATTAATTGATACTCATAGTCTAAGTATTGAAAGAGAGGACTTTAAATTTTAGGAGGTGTTATGTATATGACTATAACTCAAAACATGTTTGCAATTTCGCATCATCATTAACTGATACCGGTATCCAACTCGAGTAATACCTCACCGTATCTTTGGATCCAAGCAAAACCGAGCTAACTCCACTAAGTTCGAACAAACTCGAAATGAACATAATCTAATATTTCACCTAACACACCCGATTGCCACCTCCAAATACTATCGTGCACATAATAATTTATACCTTGTAGATACACGAAACTTGTTTCGATTTATAATCAAAGAAAAGAGTTTTAGAGAGACTGAATATATGCAATTTTAGTCATTCTGAATTGAACGATTAATTCAAATAATGCTCAAAAAAATAAAATTTATCAAAATGGGGTTGTAAAAAACTTATTTATCGAAATGGGGTGCACGTAGGCTCGGATACCTGGGAACCTGAAACTCGCCATGGCGCGTGGCGAGTTTGACCTAGGAGCCTGAAACTCGCCATTGGGCGTGGCGAGTTTGACAAACTCGCCATGGGGCGTGGCGAGTTTGACAAACTTGCTCTGTTGACTGATTAATTCGGGGGAAGATGGTGAGTACAAACTCGCCACACGCCATGGCGAGTTTCAGGCTCCCAGGTCAAACTCGCCACGCGCCATGGCGAGTTGCAGGCTTCCAGGTCAAACTCGCCACACGCCATGACGAGTTTCAGGCTCTGAGGTCAAACTCGCCACGCGCCATGGCGAGTTTCAGGCTCCCAGGTATCCGAGCCTACGTGCACCCCATTTCGATAAATAAGTTTTTTACAACCCCATTTTGATAAATTTTATTTTTTTGAGCATTATTTGAATTAATCGTTCTTCTGAATTAGTAGTCGTAAAACTTACCCCGGAAATAGGACAAATTTCCAATTCCTACCTTATATATTCAAAATCTTCCATTTTCCTACCTTATATGTCCAAAAATATCTTTTCCTACCTTATAAAGTGTATTTTTTTTTATCAAAATCCTACCAAATGGCCGGTTGACTAGATTTTGCGACATTGACTTTTTTTCACTCCAATATTTTGTCGTTCCCCCTCCTATTTTTTTCTTATTTCCCCCCAATATTTCTTTTGCCTCTATTCCCCCCTAATTTTATTGTTTTCCCCCCAATTTCCCCCAATTTTATTTATTTCCCCCAAATTTCGATTCCCCCCAATTCAATTCTGATTTTCGCCCAGTATTGCTTCATCCCCACTATTTCTTCTAATTTTCGCCCAATATTGCTTCTGATTCTCTTTAATCCATGCTCCAAGTTGAGATAGAGGAAGGGAAATAAGTGAGATATATAGCTGGTAAAGTTGAGAAATTGGGGGAAAATCAATAAATTGGGGGAATTTGGGGGGAAATCAGAATTGAAATTGGAGGGAATCGAAAAGTTGGGGAAATCGAAAATTTGGGGAAACAATATAATTGGGGGAAATTGGGGGGAAATCAATTAAATTGGGGGAAATTAGAATTGGACGAAATATTGGAGGGAAATAAAAGTCAATGTCGGAATAGCTAGTCAACCGGCCATTTGGTAGGATTTTGATAAAAAATGCACTTTATAAGGTAGGAAAAAATATTTTTGGACATATAAGGTAGAAAAATGGAAGATTTTGAATATATAAGGTAGGAATTGAAAATTTGTCCCCGAAAATATTACAAGTAAAAATTTCGCTACACCGTCTTCACTTTTGGGCGGGGAGGTTTATCAGAGCTTCTCTTTTACGTTTAAACCCTCACACAGATTACTCTCTCCTCAATTTACCCCCAATTCATACCCAAATTTTGGCGGGCATAATCCAATTCAACAATACAACAACACCCATCTTACCCTCAATTTCAATTCACTGTAAGTTTCTCTCTCCATCTCTCTATCAATCCTACTTTTTTTTTTTTTGAGTAATTTCTGCTAGAATAGGGGTAAATTGAGAAACCCCCCCTTTTTTTCTGGTGATTTTACTGAATTTGATGGTAATTAGTCGATATTATTGCTTTAAATTAGCTGGGTAAGTTGCAAAATCACTAATTTCTGTGCTATTTTGGGTTACCCTAATTTTTTTTTAAAGATTTTAGCTTCTTTTATTTATTTATTTATTTATTTTTTTTTTTTTTTTGTGGTTTGAGTGGTGTATAATGTTACTTGCATCGTTTGGTTTGTTGGGTTTCTTCGATAAATAAATTGAATGGGTAGTTTCGTTGTCTTTGCGGTTGTTGTTATTGGGGATTTGGGGGTAGTTTCGGAGTGCACATAAGGTGTTTGGTGTTTTGCCTGAATGAGTAAGATTGTAAGATTACGAGTTTCGGGGTCGCGTTTACTACTACACCTGTAAGGCTTTAACCATGTTTGGAGTGCCGAGAAAGGGCGACTGTATTTTAATTGATAGTTGTAATGACAAGTGATAGTGGGAGTCGTACGGGGTTTGGGGTTTTGTATTGCAGTTTCTTATACTGTCCTTTGACGGACCAAACTTTAGTTGTGCGGTTTTTTTTTGGGGGGGGGGGGGAGGGGAATGGATCATATTTTTGTGAGTTGACACGTTGGTTTTTCTTCGTCATCAATTTTTCTGCTTATGATTGTCAATAAAATGAGATGAATGTTGTATACATGATGCTGAATATTGTCGTTATGCCTGACTAGTTATCATGGAGGTGGACGAACAAAAACCTGATTCAACTGCAAATGTTGAGACATCTGCTGCGGTCGTTGATACTGATATGCTTGCCAATTCAGATGTTTCAAACTCAGTTGCTGCAGTCTCTAACCCAGAGATGGCTACTAATCTAGTACCCCCGGTCTTGCCTGTAATTCCACCTGTTGTTCCTCCTTTAGTAATGCCTCCAGGTGTTCTTCCAATCCCACCCACAATTACCCCTCTGCCAGTCCCACTGACTGTCGCCCCTTTAGTAGTCCCTCCTACTATTGCTCCTTTACCTGTTGCTCCCCCTAGACCATTAGCACCTCTACCTGTTCGTCCCCCTGTGCTCAAACCTCCTATTGCCCAAAATGGTGAGACTATAGCAAGGGACTCTGAGTCTGATGAGGACGACCAGGGTTCTGAAAAAGGTGCAGATTATGACATTACGGAGGAAAGTAGACTAGTAAGGGATCGACAAGAGAAATTGATGCGAGATTTCATGATGAAGCGACGTGCTGCTGCCCTGGCTGTACCTACCAATGACATGGCTGTGCGAACTCGACTTCGTCGCCTTGGTGAACCCATAACTCTTTTTGGTGAGAGGGAAATGGAAAGACGAGATCGTCTTAGGATGCTTATGGCAAAACTCGATGCTGACGGGGAATTGGATAAGCTAATGAAAGCTGCTGAAGAAGAAGAAGCAACTACGGCTAAGGATGATGTCGATGAGGAAACTATCCAATATCCATTTTATACTGAAGGCTCAAAAGAATTGTTGGAAGCACGGACATTCATTGCTAAGTTCTCTATTCAAAGAGCCTCTCGGCGTTTGCAGCATGCTAAGAGGAAAAGGGATGATCCGGATGAAGATGAAGATGCAGAAATGGATTGGGCTCTGAATCAAGCGAGGACTTTTGCTCTTGATCGTAGTGAGATTGGTGATGACCGTCCTCTTTCTGGGTGCTCATTCTCTAAAGATGGGAAGTTGCTTGCTACCTGGTATGTTATAGCTTTTCATCCCTTTCCCTTGTAACTGGCTGGTTATGGGGTGGAGACAAAACTCACTATTGTGTTTGAAATCTGGGGATCGGGGAGAAAAATGCATCTTAAAAGTCTTAAAGAGACGGATAAAAAATGCTATTAATATGACTTTGTGACTGCCGCTTCTTTAATATGCCAGGCCTTGTTGTAATACTGCCACAAGTTAATGTATAAGTAAGAAACGTGATTTTCTTTTGAGAGAATGTGTTTGGCACATATAGTCTGCTTTCAATTTAGCCAAAGTTATTTGCTCTTAGTCATTGAAATTATCGTAAATAACGTTTCTGATATCTATTTCCATTTCCAATGGAGCCAAAGACTAATTATTCATTGGCTTTGGGATATAATGGAATAAAGCAAAATGGCTCACAAAACTGTTTGTGCTTCTTATTGCGATTCTTGAAGCAATTTCATTTTGGGTCATTCGTGCGCAGCCTCTCTATGTTTCAATAGGGGTAATGCTTGCGTACATCCGACCCCCCTTACCCCGCCTTATGGCGGGAGCCTTTAAGGCACTGAGGTAATGATGTTGAAGATGTTGAGTAAACGTTTCTGATATCGACATATTTCAACGATGAAGAATTTGGCTCTATAGAGATATACAGCATACCAATTTGTTAAGTTCTTTGGATATGTTTGCCATAATATCATAGGTTCATTGAGCTTTCAATGTTTTTTTAAATTTCGAGACTGATGATATTGCCATTGATGAGGACCATTTCTGATATGGTGAGCCCCTCCCTTGTTTTTCTTTTGTAGCTCTTTCACTGGAGTTGGCTGGACATGGAATATGCCTGAGTTGACGAAAATATGTGCTTTGAAGGGACACACAGAGCGTGCTACGGACATTGCATTTTCTCCTGTGAACGATCTTGTTGCAACTGCATCAGCTGATAAAACCGCTAGTTTGTGGAACACGGAGGGTAATCTGTTAAGGAAATTTGAGGGTCATTTGGAACGGCTTGCTCGTATTGCGTTCCATCCAACAGGGAAGTTTTTGGGGACTGCAAGCTTTGACCAAACTTGGCGTATGTGGGATGTCGAGTGTGGGACAGAGCTGCTTCTTCAAGAAGGCCATAGCAGACCTGTCTATAACATATGCTTCCATCCGGATGGATCACTGGCGGGATCGTGTGGCCTGGATTCTCTTGCTCGTGTATGGGATCTTCGAACTGGAAGAAGTATTCTTGCTCTGGAAGGGCATGTGAAACCTGTGAGTTTTCTGCTCAAAGCTGTGTAGCTTTCATAGTTTAACAGGAAATGGGATTGAAGACTTGTGCTTTGTCTAATTTCTCAGGTCCACGGAATTGACTTTTCCCCGAACGGCTATTATCTGGCCACTGGTGCGGAGGATAATGCTTGTCGAATATGGGATTTAAGAATGAGAAGATCTGTTTATATAATTCCAGCCCATTCAAATCTCATTTCAGAGGTCAAGTTTGAGCCCCAAGAGGGATATTATCTGGTAACTGGTTCATACGATATGACGGCTAAGGTACAGCTCTTGTTACTTTGTCACTGTTCTGTTCAATGACAAAACTTAGTTTCATCCATCTTCTGAATATTCTGTCTCATTTATATATTTTCAGATATGGTCATCACGGGACTTCAGACTTGTCAGAACTCTCTCGGGGCATGAAGCTAAAGTTACATCCTTAGACATATCAGGAGGTTAGAGATTTCTCTCTCTCTTGTTTTTTTGAACTTATAAGAAAGTTGCATTTGGGTATCTGAAATGTGGACACGCTGAATAGTATCAAGCACAACAACCCCGTGTGACCTATATCCTTACTATGACTGCTTGACCCAGAAATGAGTGAACTCTTTTAAGTAGAGAGAACATAATAACATGAAAATTAGTGTGAGTAGTAAATTAGTAATCTATACTATTTCTGAGTTTAAGGAGGCGCTGGGGGGCCGTTGCAAAGGCGCACGCCTCATGCACACGAGGCCCACTCATTTAGCAAACAAAATTCATTTTTTTGGTAACCATAATTTGCAAAAAAAAATACCCTTTTTTTGGTATTTAAAGAGGGCCTATGGGTAAAGAAGTATAAACAAGGGATTAAAGGGCAAAGGGAAGGGTAGAAATAAGGTTACAAGAGAAAGAAAATCGGAAATTGCACAGTCATGCGCCTCGCGTGCGCCTCAGGCGATGCGCCTAGGCGCGCTTTTTTAAACTAAGACTAATCTAATCTAGTTTTTTTTTGTGGAAATCCGTAGGGGTAATATGATGGGTTTTCTCAAAAACTTAGGGCCAAAAACCTAGGAAAGGTTCTCAAAAAGGGCAAAAAGGGGCATGTTATCCTCATCACGTGACGTATGACAAATTTGGTTAAAGAACTATTCACACAGGCCGACACTGTTACATGGCACGGAATGTTGGGCCGTGAAATAGTGTCACGTTCATAAGATGAGTCTGGCGGAGATGCGCATGCTACGGTGGATGTGTGGACATACAAGACGTGATCGGTTAAGAAATGAAGTTATTAGGGAGAAAGTACGGGTTGCACCCATCGAGCACAAGATGATGGAGAACCATCTGAGGTGGTATGGCCATGTGAGAAGAAGGCCTAGTGACGCGTCGGTTAGAAGAGTAGAAGGGTGGGGGAAGTGATAATATTAATAGGGGTTGGGGAAGACAAAGATGACTTGGATGAGGGTGATTAGAAATGATATGAGCTTCCTAGGACTTGAAGAGAGTATGGTGGTGGATAGGGTGGTGTGGAAAGACTCTATCCATGCGGAGGACTTAATTTGACTCTTTTTGGTTTCTTTGTTTGATTTTCCTAACTTTTTTCTCAATACTTTTCCTTTGTGTTCAAAGTTCATATGTTTTTCACTATTTTTCAAACTTTTTTTATTTATTTTGATGACTTTCTAAAACTTCTTTTGAAAGTGTTTCAATATTCCTAAATGGTTCACAACGTTTTTGAAATTTTATGGCGTGCACAAGACGGTTACCGGATGACGATTCATGTTAGCCGACCCTAAATCATTTTGGAGATGAGGCTTGGTTGTTGTTTGTTAACTATTCACACAGGAAATCGACCTAATAGCAAATGAGGAAATTAAAATGCGGTCACGGGTAAAGTTTTGAAAACATCTAGGTACTCTAAAAAGTGGTCAAATTTGGCCATATTCAAAGGATATGATCCACGATTCGTGGTCCAAAACGGTTCACAACAAAAATGACTCAAATTTTTGTGGAAGCCCCTAGGGATAATATTATAGTTTTTTTTTTTTTTTTTTTTTTAAATTTTGAGCTAGAAACCTATGAAAGGTTCCCAAATTTTGCCAAAAGGGCACATTATCCTCATTGGGCGACGTATGATGATAATGGGGTTAAATAGATACTTGGACGGGGACCCTCATTTCACGTAAGGGAACTAAAAGTCTATCCTTGGTAATGTTTTGAGGATATTTTTCTAATTTAAAGAAAGTGGTCAAAATTGGCCAAAATTGAAGTATATAATTCAGTAATTCACGATTTTTGGTCCAAGTGATCCGAAATGAAACTGCTCAAATTTTTGTGGATCATCTAGGGGTAATATATGGGGTTTCTCAATAGAGCCAAAAACCAATGAGAGGTTCTCAAATTGGACAAAAAGGTATGTTGTCGGTTATTCTCATCGGGTGATGTGTGACATATAGGTTTAGAGAACTACTCAATAGGAGAACTATCCCTCATACAAAATAAGAGAACTAAAAGGTTGCCCCTGGTAAATTTTGAGAACACTTGCTTAGTTAAGAAAAAAAATCGTCGAAATTGGCCAAACCAAAGTATATAATCCTATATTTTTGGCCCCAAATGGCTCCCGACTAAAAACAACTCAATTTTTTGTAGAAGCCCCTAGGGGAAATAGTATGGGTTTTCTTTAAAACTTAGAGTCATATGGAAGGTTCCCAAATTAGGCAAAAAAGGTACGTTATCCTCATTGGGTCACGTGTTACAAATAAGGTTAAAAACTACACAAACAAGAGCATTGACCGTCATATCAAATAAGGGAACTAAGATGCTGTCCCTGGTAAAATTTTGAGAACATTTGGCTACTTTAGATTGAGTTGTTAAAATTGACTAAAATCGAAGTATGTAATCAATGATTTTTGGCCTAAAATCATTCCGGAATAAAAAACGCTCAAATTTTTGTAGAAGGCCCTAGGGGTGATATTATGGGTTTCCTCAATTAAATAATCAGAGATTAATAATTTTTTGGGAGTTTCAAACTTTCATTTTTATTTAATTAATCTCTTGGATCACTAAAAGCCTCTAGCTTATCTCAGTACCCAGCTTTTGAGTAACATGCCAAGAAGGCTTGGCAAAAATCATAAGAGAAGAAAGGTCCACAAAATGTTGGAAAATAGACTCATTCGGCTTACAATAAGTTTTCCTCTCGAAAAGATGAAAGCACTCGGTTTATTTGAAAGCCCTATAAAAGGCCCTCATCGATTTTTTTATCAAAGGAAGTAATTAGAGCCAAAAAGCTATGGAAGGTTCCCCAAGTTGGCAAAAAAAGCGCATTATTTGCATCAGGTGACGTGTGAAAATTGGGGTCAGAGTACTACTTACACAAGGGAATCGAACCTCTTATCAAATAAGGGAACTAAAAGCCTGTCTTTGGAAAGTTTTTGTAATATTTGCTACTTCTTCAAAATCGATAATCCACAATTTTGGTGTAATGTGGCACCAAAACAAAAACGGCTCATTTTGTTGTGGAAACCCCTAGGGGTGATTTTATGGGCTTTGTAAAAAACTTAGAGAAACCTATTGTAGGTTCCCAAAATTTACAAAAAAGGCACGATATCCTCATTGTGTGACGTGTGACATATTGGGTTGAAGAACTACTCTAACAAGGACCGACAATTATATCAAATAAGTGAATTAATATCCCCACCTTATTTCAGTCTTAATAACATTTTTCTACTTTAGAAAAATTGGTAAATATTAGCCAAAATTGAAGTATAAATCCATATTTTAGGCCCAAAATGGCTACAAAATAAAAATGGCTCAATTTTCGGTGGAAGCCTTTGTGTAACATTATGCGTCTTCTCAAAACATAGAGCAAAAAACGTATGGTAGGTTCCCGAAACTGACAAAAAGGGCACGTTATTCTCATCGGGTGATGTGTGGCAAACGGGGTTTAAAAGTACTCTGAGAGGGAACCGCCCGTCGTATCAAATAAGGGAACTAAAAGGCTATGCTTGGTTAAGTTTTGAGTACATTTGGCTTCTTTAAGAAAAGTGGTCAAAATTGGCTGAAACCAAAGTATATAATTCAAATTTTTTTTTTTTTTGCCTAAAATGGCCCCGGAATATTATAGCTCTTCTGAAATACTTAGAGCGAATAATATGTGTTAGTTTTCCCATTGGAAAAAAACGCACGTTATCCTAAGCGCGTGACATGTAACAAGTAAGGTTAAAGAACTACTTAAATAGGGTACCGACCCTCGTATCAAATAAAGGAACTAATAGATTGTGTTGGGTAAAGTTTTGAGAACATTTTGCTATGTTAGAAACTTGTCAAAATTGTGGGTTTTCTTAAGACCTTCAAGACAAAAACGTTTGGTAGGTTCCCAAAATTGGCAAGAAAAGGATGCTCTCGTAAAGTTTTGAAAATATTTGGCTACTTCAGAAAAATTGGTCAAATTTTGCCAAAAGTCTGGTGCTGGCGCCTACCTCAGTTGGAGAGGTAGGAAAACCAAACTACTACCCTCACTAACAAGTAATCCATGATTGTTGGCCTAAAATGACCACAAAACCAAAATGCTCAATTTTTGTGGAACCCCTTTGGTGAAATATTATGGCTTTTTCAAAAACTTAAAGGCAATAACGTATGGTTGGTTCCCCAAAGTTGGAAAATAAGTAGTGTTATCCTCATTAAGAGACGTGTAACATTATGGAAGATGGTTCCAATAACGATTTGGTGGTGTACTTGGAAAGAAAGAAATCATCGCATTTTTTATGACATTATGTTGCCATGCCAAGATTTCAAATTTAGGTTCTTGAGGACGTTGTATAGTTGGAGTCAAGTGTTACTTTCACACCGACACTTGACGTTCATTCTTTTTTGTGGATAAAATGTCTCATGATAGTCGTAGAGCGTGATTAGCTCTCTTTTGTTTACGAGCGTCACCCCTTTAGGTGTCTTTTTGTATATGGGAGTCACCCCCTTTGTGTCCTTTTGAATATAATCAATATGTTGATATCCTGATTTACTTATAAAAAAATAAATAAATTAAGAGACGTGTGACAAATGGGGTTAAAGAACTACTTAGTCAGGGATCCGGCCCTCACAACAAATTAGGTAATTAAAAGGCTATCGTTTGTAAAATTTTGAGAACATTTGGCAACTTTTAATAATAGTGGTCAAAATTGGCCAAAATCGAAAGTTATAAATCTATAATCCACGTAGGACATAAATGTCTCATGAAAGAAGCCTCTACGGGTAATATTTTGGGTTTTCTCAAAAACCTACGGCAAACATCTTTGGTAGGTTTTGCATTGGTAAAAAAAGGCACGTTACCCTAATCCTGTGATGTGTGACAAACGAGGTTAAAGAACTACTTAGAGAGGGAACCGGTCCTCATTCCAAATAAGTGAACTAAAAGATTGATTTGGTAAGGTTTGAGTACAGTTGGCTACTTTAGAAAATGTGGTCAAAATTTGCCAAAGTTGAAATAATCCTTATCTTTGTCCCAAAATGGTCCTGGAATAAAAACGGCTCTCACTTTTGTAGAAGCCCCTTAGTATTATGTGTTTTCTCCAAAATTTAGAGTAAAAAATTTATGGAAGGTTCAGAGAATCAGCAAATGGGGCACGTTATCTTCATGGTGGTAAAGAACTACTTAGAAAAGTTAACGACCTTTTTATCAAATAAGGGAACTAAAGACTGTCCCTCTTAAAGTTTTAAGAACATTTGGCCACTTTAGTAAAAGTGGTCAGAATTGGCCGAAACCGAAATATATATAATCCACAAGTTTTTGGCCCAAAATGGTCACTAAACAAAACTGCTCGCATTTTTCTGGGCTTTCGCATAAAACTCAGAGCCCAAAAATCCATGGAAGGTTCACAAAATCGGCAAATAGGGCACATAATGCTCATGCGGTGAGTGAGGAGACTTCTGACTAATGGTGCTAAAGAACTATTCAGAAAACGGAACTGACCATTTAATCAAATAAAGGAACTAAAAGGCTATCCGTCGTAAAGATTTAAGAACATTTGGCCACCTCGAAAAAGTGGTCAGAATTGGCACTTGCCGAAGTATATAATTAACGATTTTTGGCCCAAGATGGTCTCGGAATGAAAGTTGCTCAAAGTTTTGTAGAAATGCCTAGGGGTAGTATTACAGGGTTTCAGGTAGATTGGACATTGTCTTTGTCAGGTAACGTGTGACAAATTGGGTTAAAGAACTACTCAGACAAGGGAACCGACCCTTTTTCAAATAAGGGAACTAAATGCCGTCCCTCGTAAAATTTTGAGAACATTTGGCCACTTTAGAAAAGTGGTCAGAATTGGCCAAAACCGAAGTGTATAATCCACGATTTTTGGCCTAAAATGGCCACGTAACAAAATTGCCCAGTTTTTCGTTGAAGCCACTAGGGGTAATATTATGTGTTTTCTCCAAAATTTAGAGTAAAAAATTTATGGAAGGTTCAGAAAATCGGCAAAAAGGGCACGTTGTCCTCATGGGGTGACTGAGGCCACTTTGACAAATGGTGTTAAAGAACTACTTAGAAAAGCGAAGTGACAATTTTATCAAATCAGGGAACTAAAAGGCTATCCACGGTAAAGTTTTGAGAACGATTGGCCACTTTAGAAAAAGTGGTGGTCAAATTTGACCGTAATCGAAGTATATAATCCATGACTTTTGGCCCATAATGGTCTCAGAATCAAAATTGGTCAAATTTTTGTAGAAGCCCTCGGGGTAATATTATGGGTTTTCTCATAAACTCAGAACCCAAAACCTATGGAAGGTTCCCAAACTTGGCAAATAGGACATTGTCCTTATTACGTAACGTGTGACAAATGGGATTAAAGATCTACTCAGAAAAGGGAACCGACCTTTTTATCAAACATGGGAACTAAGAGACAGTCCCTTGTAAAGTTTTGAGAACATTTGGCCACTTTAGAAAAAGTGGTGAGAATTGGCCGAAACCAAAGTATATAATCCACGATTTTTGGCCCAAAATGGTCACGGAACAAAACTGCTCTGATCTTTCTAAAATCCCCTATGGGTAATATCATGGGTTTTCTCATAAACTCTGAGCTTGAAAATCCATGGAAGGTTCACAAAATCGGCAAAAAGGGCGCGTAATCCTCATGGGTTGCATGAGGAGACTTTTGACAAATGGTGTTAAAGAACTACTCAAGAAAGGGAACTGACCATTCTATCAGATAAGGGAACTAAAAGGCTCTCAGTGGTAAAGATTTGAGAACATATGGCCACTTTTAAAAAAGTGGTCAGAATTGGCAGATGCTGAAGTATATATACCATGATTTTTGGCCCAAAATGGGCTCAAAATAAAAATTGCTCAAATTTTTGTAGAAGCCCTATCGGTACTATTACAGGTTTTCTCATAAACTCGGAACCCAAAACCTATGGAAGGTTCCCAAAATTGGCAGATTGGGCATTGTCCTCATCAGGTAACATGTGACATATGGGGTTAAAGAACTATCCAGGCAAGGGGACTGACCCTTTTTCAAATAAAGGAACTAAAACGCGATCCCTCGTAAAATTTTGAGAACATTTGGCCACTTTAGAAAAGTGGTCAAAATTGGCCGAACCAAAGTATATAATCCACGATTTTTGGCTCAAAATGGTTACTAAACGAAAGTGCTCAGTTTTTCGTAGAAGCCACTAGGGGTAATATTATGGGTATTCTTATAAACACAAAGCTCTAAAATATATGGAAGGTTCACACAATCGGCAAAAAGGGCACGTTATCCTCATGGGGTGCGTGAGGTGACTTTTACAAATGGTGTTAAAGAACTACTCAGAAAAGTGAAATGGCCATTTTATCAAATTAGGGAACTAAAAGGCTATCCCCGATTATTTTCTTAAGAACATTTGGCCACTTAAAAAAGAGTGGTGGTCAAAATTGCCCGACACCGAAGTATATAATTCATGATTTTTGGCCTATAATGGTCTCAGAATAAAAATTGCTTAAATTTTTGTAGAAGCCCCTAGGGGTAATATTATGGGTTTTCTCACAGATTTAGATCCCAAAAATCTGTGGAAGGTTCACAAAATTGGCAAAAATCGCACGTTTTCTCGTAGGGTGAGTGTACTTTTGACAAATGGTGTTAAGAACTACTCAGAAAAGGGAACTGGCCATTTTATCAAATAAGGGAACTAAAGGGCTATTCGTGGTAAAGTTTTGAGAACATTTTGCCACTTTGAAAGAAGTTTTTAGAATTGGCTGAAATCGAAATAATATAATTCACGATTTTTGGCCAAAAATGCTCTTTGAATAAAAATTGCTCAAATTTTTGTAGAAGCCCCTAGGGGTAATATTACGGGTTTTCTCATAACCCCAGAGCCCAAAACCTATGGAAGGTTCCCAAAATTGGCAAATAGGACATTGTCTCATGAGGTTACGTGTGACAAATGGGGTTAAAGAACTACTCAGACAAGGGAACCGACCTTTTTATCAAATAAGGGAACTAAAAGGCCATCCCTCGTAATGATGTTTTAAGAACATTTGGCCACTTTATGAATAGTGGTCAGAATTGGCCAAAACCGAAGTATATTATCCACGATTTTTCGCCAATATGGTCACTAAACAAAACTGCTCAGATTTTTGTAGAAGCCCCCTGTGGTAATATTATGGGTTTTCTCATAAACTCAGAGCCCAAAAATCTATGGAAGGTTCACAAAATCGGTAAAACGGGCTCGTTATCCTCATGGGGTGAGTGAGGAGACTTTTGACAAATGGTGTTAAAGAATACTCAGAAAAGAGAACCGACCATTTTATCAAATAAGGGAACTAAAAGGCTACCCTGGTAAAGTTTTGAGAACATTTGGCCACTAAAAAAAAGTGGTCAGAATTGTCTGAAACCAAAGTATATAATCCACGATTTTTGGCCCAAGATGGTTTTGGAATAAAAATCGCTCAAATTTTAGTAGAAGCCCCTAGGGGTAATATTCCGGGTTTTCTCATGAAGTCAGAGCCCAAACCCTATGGAAGGTTCCCGAAATTGGCAAATAGGATATTGTCCTCATCATGTAACTTGTGATAAATGGGGCTAAAGAACAGCTTAGATAACAAGGGAACCGACCCTTTTATCAAACAAGGAACTAAAAGGTTGACCATGGTAAAGTATTTAGGAACATTTTGCTACTTTAGATTAAGTGGTTAATTTTTGCCAAAAGCAAACTATATATTTCCGGTTTGCCAATATTGAAGTATACAATATTATGCTAATTTTTTGAGGACAATTAGGTAGTTTGGAGAAGATGGCCTACTATCCATGAGAATAATGTTTTGAGAACATGTTAGCTAATCAAGGTCTCTTGCAAGTGTTCATGTAAAGTTATTACACCCTCCATTTCATTAGGTTCTTTGCATTTGGTTTGAATTTCTCTCACAGATTCAAACCAAATGCAAAGAACCTAATGAAATGGAGGGAGTAGATCATTTTTCTATTTTTAAAAAAGTTGCCAAAATGGCAAAAACGAAGGCTATAATTCACGGTTTTTTGCCCAAATGACATTGGAACTAAAACCTTTGTGTTTTCGTGGGAGTCTCTGCGGTTATATCATGGGTTTTGGTGAACTTTTAGACCCAAAAACCTATGGTAGTTTCGCCAAGTTGGCCAAAATCTATGGTAATTTCTTCAAACCGGTGTAAATAGATGACGAAAAATGAGAAATATGACTGATGACGGAAATAAATTAATAATTTTAATATTAAGAAAACTATGATATTGACTTTTTAAAACATAGCTATGTAGCCCCCAAACTAGTGAAGTCTTAGGCTAGAACAGATCTCGGGGCTTCAAGCATGATTTTTTTGTGCGCTAGCAGTGCTTGATACTGAAGCTTATTTCTGAGATGCAGTTACTGGGCTTGGGAACTTAGGATGGCCTTAGGGACTCTAAATTCGTTCTGGTTTTTCCTTAATCGAGTTTTCGACAATGTTTTACTGGATAGGAGCTGATGATTTATGTTGAAAGGTCACTTCAATCTTTGATCATGTTTACAATAAAGTTGATGAAATTGTGTTCAGTTGTGTTCAGATAATTTCATTACGAATATGATTGAATGTGATTAAATAGCTGGTTTCCATCTGTCCACTTATATCAACTTCCAGTTCGAGGTAGTCTAAGTGCCTGAGGACTTGAGTGAGTGAGTGAAGGTCTGATGAGTTGCAATGGCCCATGCTGTAGAAGAAGATTGTAGAAGAATTTCACCTAAGCACGTATCTATTCTTAAGCCGTAGGCTGAAAACTCTTGAATTCAAAATGGACAAATTTTAAATTTATTTGATTCATGTATGTGATCTGTTTGGTTTCAAGGCGTTGCAACTTGTAACCAGTATATGTCTGTATTTATGCACATAACTTTCTGCAGCTAGAAAAGAATGAATGTATCTTGTACTTATGAATGTAGTGTTCCATGTTGCAGCATACTAGTATGTTTTAAACGTAGAAGTACCTTTCTGTAGCATAATACCTCGAACTGATTGTGTTTTTTTTGTTTTTTAATCATGAAGATGACTTGTTTAGAGCCCTAACTTATCTAATTGTTTTTCTACGTGATGATTCAGACGGGCAATATATATCAACTGTTTCTCATGATAGGACAGTGAAGCTGTGGGCGAGCAAAGCCCCGTCTGAAGAGAAGTCGATGGACATTGACTGATCTAAGGTTGTTTACACTACTCTTGTCTTGCTAAACTCAGATGATTTGTTGGAGCACAGCTTTAAAACAGTTTCGACCCTTTAAGATGCTCCTGATTCAACGTAGTGGGAGGGGTTGATGCACGACCAAGCTAGTTTCAACATAACCTCTGTTCTCTGAGATTGTATGAGAAAATTGAACTTCAGAATGATAGAAAGATAGCACTTGGAAGTTCAAGTATGGTACGATGGGTATTCTATCAAAATAGTGCCAGGTCTGGTCCGCCCTTTTAGATAATTGAGCTTCGAGAACTCGATAGTCATTTTGGTGATATGCGGCTGATTTATCGCATAGTTCTGCTTGGGAAGTACCTGAGTAATGTGTAGCTGAATAGATATGATGTGATCCCTTATAATTTATGGAGTTCTCTGATCAAACATGGGTTCAAATTGCGGCAGAACAAAGCTGTGGAATTCATTTTGTGGTGCGAATATTGTTTCTTTTTTCATTCCTTTTTGGTGCAACAATTGCAATTGCCTGAAGCTCCGTAGGTGCCTATTTATTTTGCTCTTTCTTGTTTTTGTCAATTGGAGAATCCAAATCGGGTCAGAAAATCGCATTTTATGAGTGAAGAACTAGGGACGAAAGTCCACATGGATATGATACCATTGATATGTAACACAAGCCAAAACCACTACCTGCTTGTATACATAAATAACAATCAAATACAGAGCGAAAACTTTCTTCCTAAAAAACTTGCTTTCCGAATACAATTAAACCAACGCTTTAAAAGACTCGTGCCTTCCATCAAGAAAGCCGGAAAAGAGCTCCCCTGAAATGTTGGTTTTGGACCTGCTGTAGCACATTATAGTGTACACGGTATATATATAACTCTAAACCTGTAATTATAACTCCAATCAAAATTTCTCCTGTGTGATGCTTATCCGAGTGTGCGTCTTCAAGATAGACGAGAATGTGCAGCAAAGGTGTCAACCATATTCCTCTAGACGGTAGGGTTGCTATCTCATTTGTACCAGCCAGTAAGGAGCCACCGGAGCAAGAAACAAAAGCAGCATGCGAGAGCCTGCAGAGATAAGGGTCATACACTATACTTCTCTCTAGTAACACAATTACGCAAACCTCAAAATCTTTTTACCAGGGGCAGGGGGGGGGGGGTGGGGGAGAGGGGGAAGAAGCTAGAAAGAATGAAGCATCACCTGGAACGCAAGAAGAACAACGCAAAGTTTTTGTTCGGACATCCTTCCAAGTAGTCTTAAAGTGAAGTTCACCAATGTCCCATCATTAGTCCCAGTTAAGAGTCCAGTTTGAGGGTCAAACCTGTTGTTCACATAAGGACATTATCAGGTTAGAATGAGGCAGGGGTCGTATGGCAGTGATGAGACTACAGGCTGAAAGAATACACAAATATTACCTTGGGAGACGATGTCGAGGGCACGGGATTATGCCAGCAAGCTGATATAAAATCACAGTGTTAACTGTAAGACAATAGAAATCAGAGATGAAGGAGAAATGGGAATAAATTAGGCGGGGGGTATCTAACCTGGGGAAGTGACAAGAGGAAGTTCAGGACTTGAGGAGCAAAGAAAATTAACAGCGTTTCACTGCAAAATAACGGAAAACAGTAGGGGAAGATCAGCCACTAGGAAAAGAGACACCTAAGATTATAATGAATATTATCTCACTTGGCAAGTATATGTTTCTTATGAGTACAAAGCTCATCGTACGCTACACAAGTAAACAGTAGACTTGAAAAGGTAAGATATAACACTCAACACAGAACTACTAAACGCAGGAGCTCTCTAGGAGTATGCTCTGGATAGGATACATGTTCAGCTAGGCAGTATGTCAATACAATAGTCGATGACATAGCGAACACTGGCAACTCCAAGCCCTATATGTATGCATAAACTTGAAAGCGAAACAGTTCAGGGAGTAGCTGTGAGCCAGTGATAACTTAAAAGTCTGTGACTTGTTGACTCTAGCAAATTCAACTTCTTCAAAACAGCGTAAATGCAAGACAAAAGAAGATGATCCAGAACTAACAAATGCGATAAATGTCACCTGAAGTGGCCCAAAATTCCAACTACAGCCATTGTCATTCCTGCAAAATATGTGTACGTGTCCCCAACAAACACAGAAGAAGGATACCTAAAATATAAAGCAAGCAGTTTTTAGAAGATAGTGAATGCGAGAACACTAAGGTTCAAATAATAAATGCATGACATTAAAACTTCGCAACATTAATACCAGTTAAAAGAGAGTAGAGCCAGCGAAGTTGCCAAAAAAGGTTGTACAAGATAAATTGAGAACGCATGAGCTTGTTGATACTCAGGATTGTTGATGGATGCACCAATTTGCATAATATTGTGTATCAGAATCTGAAAATAGTTTGAGACAATCAGACTCATGATGCAGTAAAAAATTAAAAACCGTGAAGGATGAGCACCAAAAAGTTACCGCAGCTGCAATGACAACTGTCTGTCCCACTTCAAGACCATTTATGCCAGCATGAATATTAATAGAATTGGTGCAAAATACTGCCAGAAGCCCCATATACAGTCTATATATCCATCCTGTTCACAATTCATAGAAAAATGTCACTACTTTGCTGTTGAAAGTGAGAAAAGGGCCATAGACTATATTTGGATAAGCATTTTACCCAGATCCAAAACCTCCAGGCCAACATATGCAACGAGAGGCTTGGGGATTACAATTGTTGTGTGGCCAGCATAAGCCATCAATAAAGGAAGAGCAGCAAATGAAGGAAGCACAAGCTTTCTGCGACAGCATATTGTCACAGAATCAGAGGAAACAATATAATTTAGAAAAGAGATTCAACAATGTAAAAATTCTTGAAATTACATAAGAAAGATAATGTGGAGTATGTATCTCACACTCTCCATGGCACATCTAGAACATCGTCGACAAATCCAAGCAAGATCATGAAACAGATGGAAGCCAAAGCAGCATTATACTCAACTAGCCACTGCACAATAATCAGCACAATCACAAAGTATGTCACTATAATCTGCCAAGATGACTTGCCAATAATAATATAACATGGAGAGACTGAAAATCATCTAAGAATATGTTTAGGAATATGATATAGGATCCAAATTGAATAACCTGACTCTTTTAGTGAACGTAAGAGATGTTAACAATCCATATGAGAGGTGTTTGCTTAGTAAAGGTAGTAAGTATAAGACCCTTTCCTCACATTTCAACAGTAAGTGAAGCAGATTTACCAAGAAGCCTCGAGGTACACATTATCCGAAACACATTTATTTGCTATTATCTTAATCACCGAGTCTCCAGAAAATCCAAGTATATAATACACTATTTTTGGCCCAAAATGGCCTCAGAACTAAATTGGCTCAAACTTTTTGTGAAAGCCCTAGGGATCATATTATGAGTTTTTACAAAATACTAGAGCCAAAATCCAATGGTAAATCCCAGAATCGAGAATTCACACGCTGCCCTAAACAGGTGGCCTTTGCTGAAAGGCCCTATAAACCATCCCTTATCGAGGAACCACGTGTCAACAGACTCAAAACAAGGATATTCCAAGGCTGTCCATGGTAAAGCTTTGCGAAGATTTGGCTAGTTTAAAAAAATGGGTTCAAATTGCCCAAAATCAAAGTAATGCACGCCTTTTGTCCCGGAACAAAAAAGGCTCAAATTCTTGTGGAAGCACCTTGGGATGAGTTTTAGCAAAATACTAGAGCCTATGTTGGTTTTAAAGAACTGGCAAAAACAGCTTGCTAGCCTCAATGGGCGACGTCAACCGAAAGTACTTTATGAACTTTTCTAACAGCGGAATCAGCCCTCATATCCTACAAAGGTACTCTAAGGCTGTTCATGGTAAAGTTTTGAGAACATTTGGCTACTTTTTAAAATATGGTTGAAATTGGCCAATAATGAAGTAGATAATCCACGGTTTTTAGCCCAATATGGCATTGGAACAAAAATTGCTCAAAATTTTATGGAAGCACCTAGGGGCCAAATTATGGGGTTGAACAAAATATTAGAGCCAAAAACTATGGTAGGTTCCCGAAATCTGCAAACATCTCCCACTAACCTCGATGAGTAACATGTGCCACAAGGGCACAAAGAACTCCCTTCACCAAGGAAGCAGCTCCAATATCCAACAAGGGTACTCTAAGGATGTCTATAGTGATGTTTCGATAACATTTTATGACTTTCAAAAAATTGGTCAAAATTGACCAAAATCTAAGTATATAATCCACTATTTTTGGGCCAAAATGGCCTCGGAGCAAAATTGGCTCAAACTTTTTGTGAAAGCCCTTGGGGTCACATTATGAGTTTTTAAAAAATATTAAAGCCAAAATCCAATGGTAAATCCCAAAATCGACAAAAATCACACGCTGCCCTAAACAGGTAGCCTTTGCCAAAAGGCCCTATAAACCATCCCTTACAGAGGAACCAGACATCATATTCGACAAGGATATTCCAAGGCTGTCCAAGGTAAAGTTTTGAGAAGATTTGGCTACTTTAAAAAATTCGTTAAAATTGCCCAAGATCGAAGTGATCCACGTCTTTTGTCCTGAAATTGTCTCCCAACAAAATTATTGTGGAAGCTCCTATGGGTCATATTATGAGTTTTACTCTGAAATACCATAAAATGGACTATTGATTTCTCTGTCTCACTTTTCACAGAGCTGGATGTCATACAAGGTGCCGTAGGCAGCTAACAAAAATTGAAAGTACAAAGGGTACCAGGAAACAAGAGAGTGGAAAAGTTGAACTTACAATGGAGTCAGCCGTAAAATTAAAATGCTGAAACAATATGGCCACCAGTAAGAAGACAATCCCAATAACAATACCCAGTGACTCAGGTCTGCAAATTATCAAAGAAACAGTATCAACGTAAAAGCCATGCAGCCACGCTAATCAAGTATGCCAATGAGCTCCTAGAAACACCATACACTAAATAAAAAGAAATTGTAATACAGCAAAATTCATATTTTTGAACCAATCTATGTCATGTACGGCTTCATTCAACAAATTAGATAGACCATCTGAGTCACAAATTTTGCAGAAAAGATCTTGCTTTTATCCACCAAAAAGTGAGTTTCAAAATAAAATGTATCTATTCCAAAAACAAGTCTCAGAACTAAGATGAGAGATTTTCAAAGAGTTACTTGTTAAGGTTTAGACTTTAGAGACTTAAAACTCATGCTAGACACTTTAACTCCTCAACTTATTCGGCTGAAGGGTTATTTCCCTCTCAACCCACTCCTTTTCAGTTTTTTTGAACTCAGGGAAGACTAAAATTTGTAATGTGACTCATGAGATACCAAATCGTAAAAGCTAACTCAATATCAAATAAATGGAGTCCGAGTACACGGTCAACAGTTTAAGAACTAGAAGTTATATACTTTCACTGAAGATTTTCACATTCGCTGAAAGAACACTACAGCATACACTTAAGTTAGACGCAATTCGTAGTCAACTGACAGCAAAGTTATCTGAATCCAACCAATAAGTTAATGAGAATATAGCTAAATATAGAGAGGCCACCTATCAATTTCACTCTAACATTGCACATCAACTTCACCAAAAGCAACTCACGAGACTGAAAATCAAAGTCGATTATTTCTATAACCAAAAGCAACTCACTCAATCCAAATTTCAAGAAACTAGCACCATTTCAGCTCTATTTTTCGAGAAAAAATAATAGAGAGCTCCATAAAACTCAATTCAAATGATTATAGCTAACAAAATGAGGACTTCACAAAAATTAGACAGTGTGATGTTAATCAAACGATTCCACCTGATAATTATCACATAGCACGAAATTTTCTCAAGCTCAAAATCAAAGCAAATTACAGCTACCTAATCACATTGTTCACTAAGTTTCGACCGTAAAGATTCGTACTTTGATATCTACCAATCACTTTCACTCAAAAACGACTCCGGAAACTCGAAAAGTAAGCAAATTACAGCTAACTAATGGCACCAATCACTGAAAAATTCAATCAATTCGATCAGTAATAACAATGTAGCTCCATCAACTTCACAGGAAAACCATCACATTCGTCAGAAACAACTCCAGAAACTTCACAGTTACGCTAAACTATCACCTAAATCCTTACCGATTACAAAATTCACTAGAACAAAAATCATAAAAAAAGAAGAGGAGAGAAGAATTACACTTTGATGTTACCCTGGGGAGTGCCTTTCTTATTAATATCAAATCCGAACAAATTCCGGCGAGTGACGTATCGAGAAGCGACGGGGATCAGCTTCACCGTCACGCAAAATCCGGCGAAGCTGAGGGCGGCGTTGATTAGGATCGACCGCTTGAGTTCGCCGTCGATGTTGAAGTGAAATAGTAAGAGGTAAGCGTACGGAAGGAGGAGCACGGCGGCGAGTGAGATGATTTTCGTCCATTTCGACGGCGATACGGTGATCTTCCGTGGTTCTTCTGGGGATGTGGTGGAGGATTGAGGCTTTTCCGGTAAGGTTTGCTTGGCCGTAGACGACGGCGCTCCGTTTGCCGGAGTACGACGGCGGGATGTCATTTTTGGTAGTGGCTTTTGTTTTCTCTCTCTTCGTTTTAATTAAAAATGTCACGTGACGTTTAAGTTACTGTTGTGTTTTCTTTGCTCGGAGGTGAACATCGTCCGTTGGATTTTCTGGAGTTTGATCGGACGTTGATGGGATGTGCCACATTTGAAGAACCAATCAAATTGCAGTGAGAAAATTGCCTCCATCTTTTTTTCAAAGGAAGTTAACGTTTTCGTTTCAAAGCCTTTTTTTCCAATCATCTAGTCGTCTACATTCTCGACTAAGTCTCACGGACCTCTTACATTTAGAGTTCTCGATGGGTAACTAATCTAAGACGGTGCTAAGTATATCAAATCAACAATGAGACTAGAGACAACTATTCGATCGACATTCTCGTTTCTTGAGTCGGGAAGTAGAATCATAGCTTCGACATAGTACAACATTACTCTCATATGGGGGGGGGGGGGAGACAAATTGACCACATTTTCTCTGCGCGATGTCAATCATAAGCAATCCATAAAAATTGCCTTGGCAGTTGGATATAGAAAGTTAATATAACTGTCAGAAATATTTTCAATAACAGGTGCGCCAAAACAACTAGGGCAAATTTGCAAAAGATTTATGTCGATTCTTGATTATCCTAAATACAGAGCTCGATAAAAATACGAATAGGCTAAACATGGTGACAAAAACTGTACAAGGAAGCAGAGAAGTCCCTACTGCAAAATTTCGGACTCAGCGACAACACCTGGATCTTTGTTTTGATTCTTTATGACAACCCTTTCAGTCATGAAGCCATCTCCCATTCTCCCTCTAGAATGCCCCAAACTTGAGGTGAATACTGATGCCTATACCAGCTTAGGAATTGTAGTGGCCGAAGAATATGTCGAGGTTGAAGCAAAACTGAGTGTGTTCTAATATTCTTTCACTAATACACGCCTTCACGCATGTGAATCCAAATTATCAGCGTGCGCTTTTTCAGGCTACTGCTTAAGTACCAGGCCGATGGGACAGTGATCACTACCAAGTACATCAGGGAGGATATAAGAGTCGTGAACTTTGTTGGCTATGGATTCCGAAACCAGAAAATAATCAAGTCTCCATCCTGCCACAGATTCAGAAAACGGATTAGCAGATATAATGGATATCAAGAAGCCGTAGAGAATTCAAAGCTCCTGAAGCAACTATAACGCGTTGAATGGAGGGATCTTATGAGTTTTTGATATCTAGGTAAACAGAAATTCGTCACACGTATCTACATAACTCCTGTATAACATTTATGGAATCGAGAATGTCTTTCCGAAGACTACAACCACAAGGTCAGTAATGTTTCCTTGGTCTTTATCAAGGGACTGTAGGCAAAACAGATAAGGTGAAACACGTATTGAAGGCTATAACTTCGCTTTGATTTCAAAGCTACACGTACCAACTCTACTACAGATTTATCTATGAACGTGGGGCTAGAATTTTAGATGATTTAGGGAGGCAGGCAGAACATATCATTGTACGGGCAAATTGGACACATGGACCAATATAAACCCCTTCAATCTATAGATGCATCGAGTAGATGAACAAATACCTCTGTTTGTTTTACGTCCACCATGTCTGTAACCCCAGTAAGTATAGCCAACAACACCAGGATGCTGCTTTCTGAAAGTATCCACATATCCTTTCGACAGAAAGTTCTGCTCAAATGATTCCCTTTCTTCAATTGTAAATCCAGCACTTCTTTTGTTTCCCTGGATTTAAAGTTTGCACGTAGAAAAAACCAGGAGTTTAACTAATAAGGAGTGGAATGGGGCAAGTATCAAGAATGATGCTTGATGTTTATAAGAGACTCAACAGAAGCAAGTACAGTATTAACTATTAAGAATCCACCAAAAATTTCCACAAGCAACATCAGGCTAATCAATCTCATAGTTTTCGGCTATTGCCAAGAAGCTGCTTGCAGTGTTAACAGTTACAGACTTATAGCATCATGGCATCAGGAAGCATGGACTAATACAGCCATGACAGCAGCAAGAAAGCCCTAGACCCAAGTCACCCACTAAATTTGAGATCGGCTAACAATACCTATAATAAAATGGAGCATGCAAGTTCCCTTTGCCCTTTTTTCTCAAACACTCTAGAAGACTATCATCTACTAAGAGCTAAGGTCAATCTACATAAGCACACTCATTGGTTTCCACTTTCCAGAGCATCATGTCCTAATGCAAACTTTTAAACTACTGAAACTCAAAACAAGCGGACCTTTTCAAAAATCAAAGATGCTTGCCAACCATTTGGCATAGGTGAAAAAGAAAGTACCGAAACGTTGGCGGAAACTTACTGCAGGGTTATAAATGTCAATCTCTTGATGTGCACAGTTCAAATCACCAGTCAAAATTACAGGTTTTGACTTTTCTAGCTCCTGCGTAATACAAATTAGAATCGATAACATTGCTAAACACTACCTATATACATTATAGCAATGCAATGTTAAAACAAGCAAGCTGAGACATTTTAAGCATAAAAATGTGGCAAAAACGAAACTTCAGTGAAGGCCTGATATTAATGCAGTCCCTGAAGAATATTTCGTGAATAATCAAGGAGCCAAATATTAAGATTAAAATCCATTCTTACTTTTATGTAATTGCTGAGTGATGGATCCCATTCGGTAGTTCTGTACGACTAACATAAGAAATGTACACCAATCAGCAATAAGTTTACAAACTGATGATAAATTTCTATGACAAAAACACCAAAATCAAAGAGTACCAGGGTAGTGAACTTTCAAGCTAGAGGAAAGCAATTACCAGTCTCCTTAAACCATCACCAGAATTAGGCACATACACACAGAGTAGATAAAATGAGTCAAACTCTGCTGTCACTAAGCGGCCCTCAGTATCGTGGTCGGATATGCCAAGACCATATTGTACGGAAAGTGGTTTTATCTGGCAAGGAAAGATAACATCAGCTGAAAAGACACTAGGTGAAACTTTTGTTCGCTCTATCATCTTTTGATCCACAAACAAAGCATGTGATGCTGAAAAAAGACTCAACATAACAACATATTCTCCAGAGGTTAGGAACATACCCGGGAAACAATTGATGTACCAGAGTATCCAGCTTTTGCTACACTACAAGTCCAAAAACTATTTTCGAAACCTTCCAAGAGATCTTTGACTGTTTCAACATCCTTCTCCTGTTCACAAAACCAACGAATAGATGTTTAGACATCAATAACAAACTAGTTTCGGTGCCTGGCTCACAAGCAGGCTACACATGTATATTTCACAGAGCTCAATTATCATAATTTACTTAATATTACTTTAATTTTTTCGCCACCAGCTCTTCTATACTACAACAATCCTACTTGTACGTCACCAGTCATAATTTACGTATCATTATAATATTTACGTAATGTTGTATTACTTTTACCTTATCGTCACCAAACATAAGTTAGTAATTGTATTACTTTTACTTTCCGTCACCGTGGGTTACTACTCCAATTCACTAAGATTTTCCTGTTTTGGTTTGCTATTTAGACTTGCCAATTTGCCATGTTAGGAACTATTTGTAGACAAAATGAAAGACCCGTTCACCTTAACAAGTGGAGTTGGTAGACTGCAGTACAAAATAAAATATGTACACCCTCTGTCCCAGCTCAAACTTCACACCCTCTCTCACATTCTCTCGCCTACTTTTTGTTAATCCTCATATTTTCTCTTTTTTTTTTTTCCTAATTTTCTTCCACTACCACCATTTTACTTTCTTTATCATTATTCCTTATTGCCCTACAAAGACCCCGCGGGGTGTTTGAGCAGGGACCGAGGGAGTACTGACTTTTACAACAAGTGAACGATTCATTTGGTCTAAAAATAGCTCCCAAATGGCTAGTTAATTTTGAACAATACTTTGAAAGTAGCCAAATGTTCACAAAACTTTACTACGCACAGCTGCGTGGAGTACCCGTACCCTGGTTTGATATAGGCATGGTACTCTTATTAGCTATGTTTAATAAGTCTATTCCGCACTCATCATCAGTTGAGGCTAGAGTAAGATTTATGCCATTTTGGTAACCTCCCATAGGTTTTTGGCTCAAATATTTTGACCCCTAGAGGCTTCCACAAAATATGAGCAGTTATGCATCTAAGGCCTAAACAGTCGTGCATTATATACTTCGATTTTGACACATTTTTACCACATTTTGAAAACAGCCAAATGTTCTCAAAACTTTACCATGGACAGGCATGGAATATCCTTGTCGATATGACATCTAGTTCCGCTATAAGGGATGGGTTTACAGGGTCTTTCAGCAAAAGCCACCTCTTTCGGGTAGCATAAGATTTTGGGATTTTACCATTGGATTTTGGCTTTAGTATTTTGAAAAAACTCATACTATGACACCCTGGGCTTTCACAAAAAGTTTGAGCCGATTTTGCACGAGGCCAATTTTGACCAATTTTTTGAAAATCGAGAAATGTTATCAACACATTACTATAGACATCCTTAGAGTATCCTTATTGGATATGGGAGCTGGTTCCTTTATTAAGGGAGTTCTTTGTGCCTTGTGGCACACGTTACCCATTGAGGTTCGAGGGCAATTTTTGCAGATTTTGGGAATTGACCATGGTTTTTCGGCTCTAATCTTTTGTTCGACCCCATAATACGGCCCTATGTGCTTCCACAAAATTTTGAGTGATTTTAATTCCTGGGCCATATTAAGCTAAAACCGTGGATTATACCCTTCGTTTTTGGCCAATTTTGACCATATTTTTAAAAGCAGCCAAATGTTTTCAAAACATACCATGAACAACCTTGGAGTACCTTTAATGGACATGAGGGCGGATTCAACAATAAGAAAAGTTTTTAAAGTACTTTCGGTTGACATCACCCATCGAGGCTAGCAAGCGGTTCTCGAAGATTCTTGGAACCATACATATGTTATTGCCTCTAGTATTTTGCTAAAACTCATTACATGAATCATAGGTGCTTCCATAATAATTTCAGCCATTTTTGTTCGGAGACAATTTCGGGACAAAAGACGTGGATTACTTCAATTTTGGGCAGTATTAACCAATTGTTATCGATTAGACCACTCTTCTCAAAAATTTAACATGGACAGCCATGGAATATCCTTGTCGAATATGACATCTAGTTCCTCTATAAAGAATGGTTTATAGGGCCTTTCAGCAAAAACCACCTGTTTAGGATAGCGTACGATTTTTGTCGATTTTGGGATTTACCATTGGATTTTGGCATTAGTATATTTTAAAAATCATAATATGACCCCCAGGCCTTTCGCAAAACATTTGAGCCGATTTTGCCCCAAGACCATTTTGGCCCAAAAATAGTGGATTATATACTTCGATTTTGGCCAAATTTTTTAGAGTCGCGAAATGTTATCGAAACATTACTATGGACAATTGGACATCCATAAAGTATCCTTGCTGGATATGTGGGCTGGTTCCTTTGTTAAGGGGGTTCTTGTGCCCTTGTGGCACACTTTACAAGTTGAGGTTAGTAGGCGATTTTTGCAGATTTCGGGAACCTACCATAGATTTTCGGATCTAATCTTTTGTTCAACCCCATAATATAGTCCCTAGGTGCTTCCAAAAAATTTTGAGCGGGTTTTAGTTCCAGGGCCATATTGAGCTAAAAACTGTAGAATATACACTTCGTTTTTGGCCAATTTTGACCATATTTTTAAAAGTAGCCAAATGCTCTCAAAACTTTCCATGTAAAACCTTGGAGTACCTTTGATGGATATGAGAGCTGATTCCACAGTAAGAAAAGTTTTTAAAGTACTTTCGGATGACGTCATCCATCGAGGCTAGCAAGCGGTTCTTGAAGATTCTTGGTACCTTACATATGTTATTGCCTCTAGTATTTTGCTAAAACTCATTACATGACTCCTAGGTGCTTCCACAATAATTTCAGCCAGTTTTGTTCCGAGACAATTTTGGGACAAAAGACGTGGATTACTTCAATTTTGGGCAGTTTTAACCAATTTTTTTTATCCTAGACAATTCTTCTCAAAATTTTAACATGGACAGCCTTGGAATATCCTTGTCGAATATGACGTATAGTTTCTGTATAAGGGATGGTTTATAAGGCCTTTCAGCAAAAGTCACCTGTTTAGGATAGCGTACAATTTTCGTCGATTATGGGATTTACCATTGGATTTTGGTTTTAGTATATTGTAAAAACTAATAATATGACCCCCGGGGCTTTCGCAAAAAAGTTGAGCAGATTTTGCCCCAAGGCCATTTTGGGCCAAAAATAGTGGCCTATATACTTCGATTTTGGACACTTTTAATCAAATCTTTTAAAGTCGCGAAATGTTATCGAAACATTACTAGACATCCTTAGAATACCCTTGCTGGATATTGGGGCTGGATCCTTTGTTAAGGGGGTTCTTTGTGCCCTTGTGGCACACTTTACCAATTGAGGTTAGTAGGCGATTTTTGCAGATTTCAGGAACTTACCATAGTTTTTCGGCTCTAAACTTTTGTTCAACCCCATAATACAGCCCCTAGGTGATTCCACAAAATTTTGAGCGATTTTTGTTCCAGGGCCATATTGAGCTAAAAACCGTGTGTTATATACTTCGTTTTTGGCCAATTTTGACCATATTTTTAAAGGTAGCCAAATGTTCTCAAAACTTTACAGTAAACAATCTTGGAGTACCTTTGATGGATACGACGGCTAATTCCACTGTTAGAAATGTTTTTAAACTACTTTCGGTTGATGTCACCCATTGAGGCTAGCGAGCGATTCTTGGAGCCTAACATATGTTTTTGGCTCTAGTATTATTGTTAAAATTCATAATATAACACATGTGCTTCCACAATAATTTGAGCCTTTTTGTTCCGGGGCAATTTCGGGACAAAGGCCAAGATTACTTCGATTTTGGACAATATGTATAAACTAGCCAAATCTTCTCAAAACTTTATCATGGACAGCCTTGGAATACCCTTGTCGAATATGACGTGTGGTTCCTCTATAAGGGATGGTTAATAGGGCCTTTCGGCAAAAACCACCCTTTAGGGTAGCATGCGATTTTGGTCGATTTTGGGATTTTATCATTGGATTTTGGCTTTAGTATTTTGTGAAAACTCATAATATGACACCCAAGGCTTTCACAAAAAGTTTGAGCCGATTTTGGTACGAGGCCAGTTTGGGCCAAAATAGTGGATATAGACATCCTTAGAGTATTCTTGTTGGATATGGGGGCTGGTTCCTTTGTTAAGGGGGTTCTTCGTGCCCTTGTGGGCACACGTTACCCACTGAGGTTAGTGGGGGATTTTTGCAGATTTTGGAAACCCACCACAGTTTTTCGGCCCTAATCTTTTGTTCGACCCCATACCACGGCCCCTAGGTGCTTCCACAAATTTTTGAGTGATTTTTTTATCCTGGACAATTTCGGGACAAAAGACGTGGATTACTTCAATTTTGGGCAGTATTAACCAATTGTTATAGATTAGACCATTCTTCTCAAAATTTTAACATGGACAGCCATGGAATATCCTTGTCGAATATGACGTCTAGTTCCTCTATAAGGAATGGTTTATAGGGCCTTTCAGCAAAAACCACCTGTTTAGGATAGCGTACGATTTTTGTCGATTTTGGGATTTACCATTGGATTTTGGCTTTAGTATATTTTAAAAATCATAATATGACCCCCAGGGCTTTCGCAAAAAATTTGAGCCGATTTTGCCCCAAGGCCATTTTGGGCCAAAAATAGTGGATTATATTCGACTTTGACCAATTTTTTGAAAGTCGCGAAAGGTTATTGAAACATTACTATAGACATCCTTAGAGTACCCTTGTTGGATAGGGAGACTGGTTGCTTTGTTAAGGGGGTTCTTTGTGCCCTTGTGGCACACTTTACCAATTGAAGTTAATAGGGTATTTTTGCAGATTTCGGGAATGTACCATAGTTTTTCGGCTCTAATGTTTTGTTCAACCCCATAATACATCCCCTAGGTGCTTCCATACAATTTTGAGCGATTTTTGTTCCACGGCCATATTGAGCTAAAAACCGTGGATTATATACTAGGTTTTTGGCCAATTTTGACAATATTTTTAAAAGCAGCCAAATGTTCTCAAAACTTTACCATGAACAACCTTGGAGTACCTTTGATGGATATGAGGGCTGATTCCACTGTTAGAAATGTTTTTAAATTACTTTCGGTTGACGTCCCAATTGAGACTCGCGAGCGACTCTTGGAACCTAACATATGTTTTTGGCTCTAGGATTTTGCTAAAATTCATAATATGACCCATAGGTGATTCCACAACAATTTGAGCCTTTTTTGTTCCGTGGCAATTTCGGGACAAAAGATGTGGAATTGTGGATTACTTCGATACTGGACAATTTTTTTATACTAACCAAATCTTCTCGAAAGTTTATCATGGACAGCCTTGAAATACCCTTGTCAAATATGACGTGTGGTTCCTCTATAAGGGATGGGTTTATAGAGTCTTTCGGCAAAAGCCACCTATTTAGGGTAGCATGCGATTATGGTAGATTTTGGGATTTTACCATTGGATTTGGGCTTTAGTATTTTGTAAAAACTCATATTATGACCCCCAGGGCTTTCACAAAAAGTTTGAGCCAATTTTGCTACGAGGCAAATTTGGGCCAAAAATAGTGGATTATGTACTTTGATTTTCGCCAATTTTGACCAATTTTTTGAAAGTGGCAAAATGTTATCGAAATATTGCTATAGACATCCTTAGAATACCCTTGATGGATATGGGGGCGGGTTCCTTTGTTCAGGGGATTCTTTGTGACCTTGTGGCACACTTTACCTATTGAGGTTAGTAGGCGATTTTTGCATATTTCGGGAACCTAACATAGTTTTTTGGCTCTAATCTTTTGTTCAACCTCATAATACATCCCCTAGGTGCTTCCACAAAATTTTGAGCGATTTTTGTTCCAGGGCCATATTGAGCTAAAAACCGTGGATTTATATACTTCATTTTTGGCCAATTTTGACCATATTTTTAGAAGTAGCTAAATGTTCAAAACTTTACTATGAACAACCTTGCAGTAAGGATATGAGGGCCGATTCCAGGGTTAGAAAGGTTTTTAAAGTACAATAGGATGCAATATTCAGAACCATTGTAAAAAGTAAAATTGGTTTCTATAAAAAGTACAGGGATGTACATACACCCTGAGTATATGTGTTGGACTTCATGTAACGAATCATTCTTTCTATGTAAAATGTTGGTTTGACTGAAGTCACATTAGGTTAGAAAGGCAAAATCTAATTTTTGGTTGTCTTTCGTCAACATATGCTTTGGTTTCTTGATAATTGAATATACTATAATGAAGTAGTTAACTCTCAAAATATGTACGTGGTTTCAAGGAACCAAATATATTCATTTGTCAATCTTCTAATTAAGTAATCATAATATTTGCCTATCATGTTACTTTTTTTTACATGTAAAATTTTTATTATTTTATAGCGTGAGGTTAAATCAAATAATAATCAAACCCATAATCACAATTAAAATTTATAATATATTTCTACCCTAAGAACACCATGTATAGCTCTCATCATAAACACAAGGGAATAATCATTCATTTGCTTGAACATATTAGCGACTAAATAGAAGGAAAACTCCTTATAGGAATGTTATAATTGTCTTCTACTTAACGGTTGAAAATCTTTTGGCTAACTAAACAAAGTGTCAAAGGGTCTAGATCGTTGTCCAAGCGTGTCTGACATAGGTACTTGAGAAATACTGAAGACTCTAAGCAGCATACGTCTATATCAAACTTTAGACAGGTGAACATGGTATACAGATAACTAGAGGTAAACTTTAACTGGAACAGCAAAATATATTGCTCAAGTGAAGCAAATCAGTGAACACAACAAGAAGTTTCACGGTATATATCCAAGTTTAAAGACTTGCCTGTAATTTGGTCTCTTGCAAACACAAGATATCAAAATCCTCTCTTTGTGCAAGTTGTAGTGCAGAGAATCCCTCTAACCGTAATAGTGCTCGCAAACCATTTACGTTCCAAGACATAAGCTTCACAAAACCTGAGTCACGTTTAAGAGGGGGTGGTCTCATTGTTCTAGGATTGTATACAACCCATCCTTTCTGTGGTTTCTTGTGGGCAAACCTTGTCCATGGCTCCTTTTCATAAGAAGATTCATCAATCTCTTCAGAGGCTTCAATATGAATGCTAGCAGCTTCTACAGCGGCTTTTCTTTTCACAGTTCGCCTTTTTCCTGAAGCAGTAGAATCAGTTTAAAAGGCAGATGCAACTCTATGGACTATGAAACATACAAACACCAATACATATTATTAACAAAACGCCCAATGCTGCTTTATGAGTATGCAAAGATGTATCTAGGGCCAATGCACACGCCAACAAATATTTTTAGTTTATCTTTGGGGGAATTAATCTTTATGATGGTCACGAAAAGGTACAGTACCAGGGAGATCAGTGGTTTCTGTAGCTGTACTCTGCTTCAATGTCTTGATATCTATCGTGGCCTCCACAATGTCATCATCAGCCGATTTTTTCATTCTCTTGCTGGGCTGCTGTTTCAAAACAATGTTTTCATCCAAGAGTTCGTCTGAAGATTGTTTGCCATTTACCAAATAATTATTACCTGCCCAATGTAAGATATTCAAGATAATTAAAAAGCAGATTGATGCACGCAAAATAGTGATCTCATGTTTCACACCAACCCGAGAATAACACAATGAGAGCATAAACAATACTAAAGGTAGATTCATACCATCAGTCCCATCCTCCAAAATAGTTTTCAACGCTGAAACAAGCTCTTGCTTACGGCCTTTAGTGGATGCTCCAACATTTCTACCCCATCACAGATTAAACATCAGCATCATCAGTTAAAAAAACGCTGATAATCACACTCAAGTAACACACTAAATCCACTAACTTGATTAACCCAAAATCAGAAGTAGAACTCAAACAATACTGACATAAGACTAGAAATCCCGGTCTGAATTTAGGGTTTTGAACACAAATACACTACCTAAAGCTAAAGTTAAACCATACCAAAAAAAAAAAAAAAAAAAAAAAAAAAAAAAAAAAGGAAGCTTGCATTTTCAATTTGACCCGAATCTTAGCCAAAAAACCACCTCAGCCACCTATCGGGCCTTTCTCAATCACAAAACACAGAATACCACTACTTTCGATCCAACATCATGGGGGCGGGTTTTCCAGGAGTCTAGGCAACAGGAGTTACACCACCCTACCAGTAGGACTCCAAAAAGTCGCATGCATTCTAGTATTCTACACACCAAACGCGCGCATGTTAAGCACACGCCTCTCACGTCCTACTAAAGATTTCACAATCACAAATACATACTCATATAAAAAGTTGACAAATTGAACACCACAGAATACAGAATGCCATCAATTACTGCAAAATTATCGAAATTTTCGACTTCGAAACGGCTAAATTAAGAATCATATGCTCACCTTAATGCATTTCGAAGTTCTTGGACTGTCATCTTCTCAACATTCCCAATCTCATTCTTACTACTTACCATTTCAGCTAGTTTTTTCTCCTGCTAATCAAAATTAAACCCTAATTAAGCAAATAACACCTCGTAAAAAAGAAAAATAATATAAGAAATGAGATTAATCAATATATTAATTAACGAGCAATTCATACATTTTTCGGAGATTTTGGAGTATTAATAGAAACTGATGAATCCCCCATTTTAGCAGAACTCAAAGCTCGCAATCGGACGGTGAAAACTTCTCGATGACGATACAAGTTACTTGATACACTTAAAAATCTGCAATTTAACGCGGAATTATAGCAATTGAGCTACAAATTGGGGGAGAAAATTAGGAGAGATATTGGGAAATTGGGGACCTGAAATTGGTGAAATTTCGAAACCCTAGAAGCATGTTGTTCGGCGGGAGAGGTTGAGTAAATGAGAAGTGAAAGCGCGGACATCGAGAGAGAGTGAACCGCCGAATAATTTTTGTGCATTTACCGCCACTTTGTTCAAGTCCGACGTATGATTTCGAATCATGGAAATGTTTTGTTTCGGGTCGGGTTTGAATCGGGTATGAGTTGCGAGTTGAGTTTGGTTTCCGCCAAAGTCTGGCCCTAGACGTTGGCGAAAAAGTTGGGTTAATAGATGATCATAGGTATAGGCACATGGTGTTTTTTTTTTTTACGCTCTTTTACATGAGAGGAGCATTGAGAACTGTGACTCACATGGAGGAGTATAAATGTCAATTATGGGAGTGTAAAAATCGCTACACATACTTAATACTCATATCCATAGGCTAAACTCATGTACGGCCGTACGGGTGGGTACGTTTGTGTGAGAGTAGGATAAAGTCATGTGCACTGTTCGCGTTTATTTGGAATTTTTTTTTTTTTTTGGCACTGTAGAATGTTTATATGTAGGATTAAACATGTACATTATATGCTCTTTTATTCAACTTTAACGTCTTTGAGATAAATTTCGATTGTAGGGGTATCTCTAAGATGCACTATTGGATCTTACACAAATGTACTATTCATCATTTCATCGTCGTATCTATACAATCAATAAAAACAGGTATGTGGTTAAATAAGCTATTATATCCTAACTTTGATGTACAAGATGTTTATATCAAAATCTACTCTGAACACGATATTTGTGTCACTAAATTTCTTGAAGCCGTAAGAAAAAAAGAATCGTGTTGATCGATTGATCACCTCAACTGATACACTGAATTCCGAGGGCCCTGCTGCATTGAAGCTTCGCATTCACGCAAATTCTCTATGACTTTCACTATGTATTTCTTGACGTAATGGTATTGTTAATGGTGGAAGAATCAACCGTTCCTGCCGAAGTAGCACTCGCGGTAGAAATTGTAGAAGCGAAAACACCTGACTGAATTAATTTCCGAATTATAACCTGATACAAGAACGTTGGTCAGTAATTACAATAATGACTAATGAGCAGCAAACGGAACCAGAAATTTAGACTTGACGGACTTGACACTCGTTTAGAGCTAGCAAAAGCCGAATGTTACAATTTTCTACATACCACATACGACGTTTAACTAATATGTTTTTGGTATGTCTAGACTTACCAAAGGAGTATAAATGCGAGTCAAAATGCCACCCTTCAATAATTTGAGCTTCAGTTCGTAGTTGTTCCAAACCACATGCTCCCTGTACCTAGATCACCAAGAAATTTCATAGTAAGTGAACTGTGCATACTATCAGGACCGTCTAAAAGCGTGTGAATGTTGATCGACTGTATAGGACCTCTAGCCTAGCAAGCGTCTTCTTTACGTGTTAAGGACCTCATCCTAAAACCAAAATATATATCCTAGAGAATTAAGTAGCATTCTAGCAATATGAATGCTGATGTTTGGGTTAACTTTGATCATTTGATGTAGTGACAAACTGGAAATGTTGGATATCATGATTCATGTATACAGGTTTGTAATCTTACCATTGATGCATTTCTGGTTCTGTTGAATTTGAAGCAACGATAAATGCCTGCGATTCAACGTTTGCATAAGCACCATATGTTATCAGAAAACCAGTCACAATGCATCTGTATCAGAACAACTTACAGTTCTATCAAACTCTAAAAAGAAGCATTTATCAGCTTCCTCCACTGTAGGCTTGCAATTGCACCTATCGCGTCTTAAGGTCAAGTCAGCGAATCTTGAGTATGTATAGTGCAAGATTGCAGCCTCATCCATAGTAACTTCTCTGTCAATTACAGGCATATATGTTTACATTCCGAGAAAAGTGAACATAACACAGGATTGTTCTGCATAAAGAACATACAGGATATGATATTACAGTTGAAAAAGGTGAACTAGCAAAGCTTACTTTGGTATCTTGTTGTCATATTCCCATCTATGGGCGCCATTAGGGCTAAGATCATCTTCAATTCTCGCGCCTGATTTTCCATTTCCATAAGCCATGAAGAAATGTTTATTATTCTGAAACGACTCGTTGTAGAGTTCAGGGTTTATTTCTGTTGGGAGGTGGCCTAAATTCTTTTTAAACATTGAAACCTGAATAAAATGTCAACAATTTGTGTGTCAGAGAAGCTTAACATCGTATGTACACTTCTGTTAAACCACTAGATTACTAGGCTTATAGGGGCAAAATCTGCCTTAATGCTAGGCAATTGCGAAAAGAAAGCATACTGTCATTCATATATATAGTGATCAGGTCAAACAACCATGCCACAGGCTAAATTGAAGTTAGTTATTATTAGAAAAACATTCTTGGTTAGAACTTAGAAGCTCATAAAACATGGAAATGGGTTGATTCATTCACGTTACCTCGCTAAAAGGGTCTTTAATGTCATCTCTCTCAACTGCAGCTTCCTGCAACAGAACATATATTCATATAGAAGCTTGTAAATATGAAGAAATGGAACATATATATAGACATACTGTCAATTAAACATGACACTTTACAGTAATAAAGCTTGAAATTAGACAGGTGCAGTTGATTATTGTAATCATAACGCGATTTTCATTATGGTCATCTGAAAACAGCGTTTGACGCACTAGAGTAATGTTGTTGTTATGTCACTTCGAGTTGAAGTAATCATATATCCAAGATAACTTACTATAAGAAATATAACGTACATAATTATGGAATACAACAGTGTCGACTTCCTTAGGAAGTTTGGCCAATAGCTCGATCATGGAGTACTCTATAGTCCCAGCAGGATGCAGGAGCTCATCAGTGTCAAGATGAAATATCCACTCCATGCCAGCATCCTTAAATCACATTGCAAAACTAATTAGCTAGTGATTAAAGACATTGTAAAACTGGAAATAATGCTGCTAATTAGTAATTATAGGGTTTATACCGCTTAAATTTTATAGACCATACCCTTGCCATAACAATAGCCATTTCCATATTCAGAATTTGCTTCAAAAACAGCTCATGGTTGCAGGGCTTGTTAGCGAAGACTGTCATCCGGGTATCATTCCATATTCGACTGATAATCCAAAATCGCGAATGTTAAAGAGACATTTGAGTTAATCAAGTGAGCGAATCTAGCCACGTAAAAATTGGCCTAACAGGAGGGGTAGTAACTAGTATGTGCAGGGTAAGTTTAGAACAGGAAATGTACCTCTTAGCTTGTTGTTGTTCGAATTCTGCTGTTCTGGAAAAAGCATGCACACCCTGTGAAATGACAGCATAATACTCAAGTGACTATATTCTCTGATCTCCAAATAGCAAGTCTTTATGTTTGATTGTATTTCGTCTCATATATTCATACCAAACGTAAAGATTTCCATGAAAGGAGGAAGTAATTTAGGCCGCCAAATTTAGACTTACTGGAATAGATTTGAGAACTTTCAATGAGCTAGAACTTGCAGCATCTCCTTCCACAAACAACAAAAAGCTGTCAATGCCGATGACCTTATGATAGAAGATCCACGGCAGAAGTCGATTTAAGCTAGCTGAAGTAGTTGAAGTAATGCATATCTGTCAAAAATCATGGTCATACATGCATTATAGTCCTGCATAATCATACGCTAATGTGGCACATTTCACGTCAGTATTGGTACGCCTTAGAAATGTAGTGCACTTGTGAAATTAATTTACGTTGGTAGTAAAATTTTGGTTTGCGGCATTAAAAGTACGACTTCATTTCTTCATATTTGTCAACATTGGCTATATGTGACAGAGTCAAACTAACTTCACAAAAATCGTAAACTTATGGCTAAGGTTTTTACAATCGATATGATATATTCAATGTCAAACGAAATACACGTACAAAACAAAAGAGTAATAGAGAAGTCATCAAACTAACCTTAACTTGCGCATTAGAAGAGACATTGTGATTAAAGCTCCATCTATTAAGATCCTCCAGAGCATGAAGACTCTGATTGAATAATTTTGGATCCTCCACATTATAAGAGTTGACCTGAGCTGGTGGGTGGCCGGAACTCGATACACCGACCTGGTGGACCGTGTTCCGGTCCATGGACTGCAGGGTGCTGATCAAGTAAGAGGTATCGATACGCCATTGGAAGAAGAAAGCCAACAGGAAGACTGAGAGTGGGAGGACAACAAGGATCAAGAGGAGCCTGTAAATATACTCCTTAGCGAAATAAGTCGAAAATCGAGTTTTTGAGAGAGATAAAGATGACTCTAGTCTTAGCGAAACTGGTAAAACATTTTCCATAGATGAAACTTGAAGAAGAAGCTAAGGAAGGAAAAAGTCAAGAAGATGACGAAGTCTTCATGCAAGAGAACAGATCATAAGAAACAAGGTGTGACAGTAGTGCAAGAAGTAACATGTTACATGATCCATTTGCTCACTATTTTATATTATGATATACATTATATCATAGTAATCATATACCGTAGTAATATAATACATATTATGAACAGATGACTAAAATCTTCACTAAAACAAAGTGCAACGTGCAGAGGAAGTTTCATGGCAAACGTTGACAAATGACAACCTTGAGTTCAACTTACATAAATTATCACATAATATGTCTACAAAAAAGACGTCAACTTTACAGTTTACACTTTCATTTATAACAAAGGGACGACTTTGACAAACATCGTCTTCATATTTCAGAGAGTGGATATCGATATACAAGCAATTTTGCGATCGATATATTAGCAAAATATGCGACATATATGCGATTCATTAGGGTTAGTTATTAATTAGTTGCATATATTGCGGTTGGTTTAATTTATTAGCAATTTACCCTAATATCGGTTGCAAATGTCATTTTGGCGATTGAGAGAAAAGTAGAGCGCAGTGGCAATTGTGAGTCGCAGTCGTAATAAAATATTAACCTTTTAAGGTGACTATCATAACCGGTAATCACTCTGGAATTATCGTTTGTTGTTGTGCAATAATATAAAAGCAAGCTAGTACAAGTGACAATAACAAGCAATAGGTAATTAAACATAATGTAAATAAAATGATAATTTAATTTAATTTCACATTCTACCAAACCAACAAAATGTAAACATAATTTAAACTACTCCGTAATTGATATTAACTAATAATAATGATACTCACGTATATAGGCCGCATATATAATACTAGTACTAGTACTAGACTACTATAGTAGTGTTCAAGCTATTATAGACCTAATTAATTAGTTATTTATTATTATTATTGTTACTTGTACTCGCCTGGTTAATTACTCTCGTCATCTTCTGACAAAGCTTTTCTAATTTTCAAAAAAATCAATATAATTATACCAATATATGCGAGAACAAGTACGCTTATACCCACTCCCATTACCATTTTTGCCAAAACTTTATGTGTATGCCAATGAGCCAACAATTTGGGCATGAAAAAGCCGTATGTGAAGATTGCTCCACCACCAACGAATAAAAAGGCTACAATCCCGAAAGCTACAATTCCCCTCTGTATGCTCACCCAAGTTCCGTCCGCCATTTTCCGCCCTAACAACGTCTTTTTTGTAACGACTCTCTCGGATTATTATTCAAGTTTTAATGTAGGATACTTAGTAGAAAACTCGATATTTATATAATTGGTTGCGGGGTTTAAATGAGTAACTTCTCGTCAAAAGGGAAATGAAATCAATTGGGATCATTTCGGATGTATCTTGTGAGTAGCATCTTAAAATGTGAGAGAGTGGGCGTAGATTTTAGGATACTTTTGCTATGTATGATTATTTTCAGATTTTTTTAACCAAAACAAAGTGGCAAAGATAACTTTGATATTATTATACTTTACACAATAGGCCAGTCATTTTGTTATTTTCACATCCCAAAAAGATTGCTAAGGAGTATTTCCTATTATTTACATTTTCAATAATCTCTTGTAAAATCATTTATGTGTGAAATGTAGTGAAATAGATTAAATAAATGATAAATAAAGTTATTTTACAATCTTTTGATTTTTTTTTTATTATTATAGTAATGATTATTTTGAAGCTCGAGGCTTTGAAATCACATTTTTTTTTTTGGCGGGAGTTGTACAACATTAATATTTCAAAATAGAACAAAAGTACAATAACATTATAACACTATGGCAAATTAATGAACATCGACAAATGAGGTGCAATCAGCAACAAGTTTTCTTTTTTTTGGTCTCGACTCTCGACCATGAGAGATTATATCCATGAATTGTAGTATACGAATTCCGCTTATTGTTTGTACGTCGTAATAACGGTTATGATTTTCGACATGGTGTCAAATTAGTCAGTAGAATTGAGTATAAGAGTTTAGAATAAACTGATTCATGATGATGAATATTTATGGAATATGGTTTCATGGTAATGACTCATGAGTCATGATCATTAGATTCTGACCAGGAAAAAAGGGAAAAAGCATAATGTAGTACTCCCTCCGTCCCAGTTCAAACGCCCCACGTAAAAATCGACCTCTTATTAGGAAGGGTGTACACACTACTCGGTTAATTAAAGTTCCAAAAAAATTGCATAGCAAGTTAGAGAAAACTCTAATCTAACTCGCTATATAATTTTTTTGAAACTTTGATAAACCGATTAGTGTGTACAACATTCTCAATACGGGGGGTATTTTGGAGATAGGGCGTTTGAACTGGGACGGAGGGTGTAATGAAGAAGACAAGTTCAAGTTGTGGTGGTGGCAACTTATATTGCTGATCACGCCATTAATCTGAAGAAAATACATCAGTAAGAGCAAATGCAAAAATAATGCACAGTACAGGATTACTGCAACAAATTCATTTACATTACACTCAAACAACCTCCCTACATGTCTACAATCCAAGACAACTATCCTGCATTCCTGCAAAAACAATACTATTGATGTGGGTAAAAGACGTAGCTTCAAGACCAAACCAATCACTGAACCCATGCTTCGTTTTAATCCTCCATAGTATTTTCGACTTTAGGTTGTACCAGAATAAACCATCGGGACACTTCACCAACAATTCATCATCAATAATGTTCAGCAATTGAACAAAAGCTGATGACACTTCATCAATATTCATCAAGTGTTTGAATTCTTCAAGAAGTTTAATCTCCTGACGCTGAACCCAACAACCATTCTCAAAGTCTTCTAAAACCCATATGACAACCCGTTCACCATAGTCGCCAAAATACGGCAAATACTATCGTACCCCGGGGTACCAAGAGGAAGGTACCCCCTGGGCTTCCTTCTGACAAAATCCAGCTATTTTTTAAAAGCCCAGTCCAATTAAGAAACAGGCCCAATTAAAAATAACACAAATCAGAAATCTATACACATAAAATTAAAACCCAACCCATATTTTCTCCCCTTCCCCTTTATTTTCTCTCTCCTCCCAAACCCACCCACCACCACCACGAACCACCTAACCACCGCCAGCCACCTTCACCGACCACCACCCCACACGACGCCGCCACCACCATTCGGTGGGCGCCGCTCCGGCGACTCCACGGCGGACCCCATGGCCCGCGCCATCGCCCCCATCGTCATCCGCTTCCTCTTTTTCATATTTTCTCTCTCCTCCTTCACTCCCTTCCCCAGCCCCTTTTCTCGACCGCCACCACCCATAAACCCTCCTCCGGCCCTCTTCGTACGCCGCCTACCCCAATCACCACCATCATCGCCGCTAATAAGGGATAAAAAGGGAAATCAAAAAGAAAGAAGGGGATAATGGGGGAGAACGAAGGGACGGCACCGTCGTGGAATGCCGGAAAGAAGGTCGCGGTAGCCGCGCGGTAATGGTGGCACTGTCGGCGTCGGAAATGGTGGTGGTCGGGGTACGCCGCCTGCGGAGAAGGGGTGATCGGGAGATGTGGGAGGGGGTGTTGGGGGAGGAGAGAGAAAAAGGAAAGGGAGGGTATGTTTTTTTTTTTTATTTAATCTTGACCATTTATATAGAGTATTCATTTTTAAACAAAAATCGTTCATTTTAACACAAATACGGTTCATTTTAGAACAAAAACTACCTATTTCAGATTAAATAAATCAAGACAAAAAGAATTCATTGTAAAACAAATAGATTTCATTTTAAAACAATAATCATTCATTTTATAACAAAAAAAACATTCATTACATAACCATTCTTTTTAAAACAAATATCATTCATTCTAGAACAAAATTCATTCATTCTATAACAAAACTCATCCATTTCAGAACAAAACTAACCATCCTAGGACAAAAACCAACCATCGTAGGACAAAAATCATTCGTCCTAGAACAAAAACCATTCATACTAAAACAAAAACTAATCATCCTAAGACAAAACTAACCATTCCTAAACAAAAACCATTCATCCCAAAACAAAAACTAACCATTTTAGAACAAAATCAAATCATCCTAGTACAAAAACACTATATTATTTTTATAAAACAAAATTAAACAAAAACAGATTATTATAAAACAAAATTAGATCACTATAAAACAAAAATATATTATTTTTGAACAAAACTAAATCATTACCAAATAAACAAAGAATAGTTATTGCTAATTTGTTTTAATTTGGGAGTATCCATTTTAAAACAAAAACGTTCATTTAACACAAATACCGTTCATTTTAGAACAAAAAGTACCTATTTCAGATTAAATAAATCAAGACAAAAAGAATTCATTTTATAACAAAAATCATTCATTTTATAACAAAAATCATTCATTTTATAACAAAAATCATTCATTTTATAACAAAAAAAACATTCATTACATAACCATTCTTTTTAAAACAAATATCATTCATTCTAGAACAAAATTCATTCATTCTATAACAAAACTCATCCATTTCAGAACAAAACTAACCATCCTAGGACAAAAACCAACCATCGTAGGACAAAAATCATTCATCCTAGAACAAAAACCATTCATACTAAAACAAAAACTAATCATCCTAAGACAAAACTAATCATTCCTAAACAAAAACCATTCATCCCAAAACAAAAACTAACCATTTTAGAACAAAATCAAATCATCCTAGTACAAAAACACTATATTATTTTTATAAAACTAAATTAAACAAAAACAGATTATTATAAAACAAAATTAGATCACTATAAAAAAAATATATATTATTTTTGAACAAAACTAAATCATTACCAAATAAACAAAGAATAGTTATTGTTTTTGTCCTATAATGGTTAATTTTTGTTCTGGGATGATTAGTTTTTGTCCTAAGATGATTAGTTTTTGTTATAAAATGATTAGTTTTTGTTTTGGGATAAATGATTTTTGTCTAGGAATGATTAGTTTTTGTCATGAGATACTCCCTCCGTTTCTTTTGTTTCTTTACGTTTCGTTTGAATATGTGAGAGGAATTCAAACGAAACGTAAAGAAACAAAAGAAACGGAGGGAGTAGTTGTTTTTTGTCCTAGGATGGTTAGTTTTTGTTCTGGGATGAATAGTTTATGTCGTAGGATGGTCAGTTTTTGTTTTGGGATGAATGGTTTTTGTCCTACGATGGTTGGTTTTGGTCCTAGGATGGTTAGTTTTTGTTCTGCAATTGTTAGTTTTTGTTGAAGAATCGATGGTTTTTGTCCTAGAATGGTTGACTTTTTGTTTTGAAATGATTAATTTTTGTCCGAGGATGATTAGTTTTTGTTCTGAAATAGATGTTTAGTTTTTGTATAGAATGAATGATTTTTGTCCTAGGATGATTAGTTTTTGTCCTAGGATGATTAGTTTTTGTTTTAGGATGATTAGTTTTTGTCCTAGGATGGTTAGTTTTTGTCCTAGGATGATTAGTTTTTGTTCTAGGATGGTTAGTTTTTGTTCTAGGATGGTTAGTTTTTGTCCTAGGATGGTTAGTTTTTTTTTCTAGGATGATTAGTTTTTATTCTAAAATGGATGATTAGTTTTTGTATAGAATAAATGATTTTTGTCCTAGGATGGTTGCTTTTTGTTATGTAATGGTTAGTTTTTGTCCTAGGATTGTTAGTTTTTGTTAAGAAATGAATGTTTTTTTATCCTAGAATGTTTAATTTTTTTTTCAGGAATGGTCAGTTTTTGTCATAAGATGATTAGTTTTTGTTATGGGATGAACGACTTATTTCAGGATGATTACTTTTTGTTTCAGGATGGTCAGTTTTTGTCCTAGGATGATTACTTTTTGTTCTGGAATGTATGGTTTATGTCCTAGAATGGTTATCTTTTGTTCTGGAATGGATGGTTTTTGTCCTACGATGATTAGTTTTTGTTCTGGGATGAATGCGTTTTGTTTAGGAATAGTTGGTTTTGTCCTACGATGATTACCTTTTGTTCTGAAATGATTAGTTTTTGTCCTAGAATGAATGATTCTTTTGTTCAATAAATGGTTTATATTTGTTGAAAATGGTCTTTTGTTCAATAATTATTCTTTTTTTTGTCCTAAAATGGGTATGTTTTGTTATATAATGATGTGTTGTTGTTATAAGATGACTAATATTTGTTCCAAAATAAATTATTTTCTTATTTCATTTTCTTTCCTCTATTCCACCTTATTTAACTTCTCTCTCCTCTCCCTTTACCCATTCCTCCTCTCACTCCTCCATACTCATCCTCGCGCGCCACCACTATCCAGCCGGCGACACGAAATTATTCGTCTCCGGTCGCCGGCGAGAACTCCCGGCGTATCACCGTCGGCCCGTCGTCGTCGCTTCCTCCCTCCATAATCGATTCTCTTTCGTTCGAAATGCTTCATTTCCACTAGACCACTCTCTTCCTCACTCATTTCCAATGGACGCTTGCACGACCACCCATCGCCGGAGATTCGATTGTTGCCGGAGAAGAATGAAAAGTAGGAGAGAGAAGGAAAAGAAAGAGAGAAAATGGGGATTATTCGCGAGGGGGGAAGACGGAGGGGGGAAGAATGAAAAGCATCACGGGGTGGAGGGGTGGGGTCGCATGACGACGACGACGGTTCTGGGTTGTCGGGGTTTCTGGGGTGGTGGTTGGTGGCGGAGATGGTGGCGGCTGAGACGTTGTGTGGTGGTCGGATTTGGGGAGGGAGGATTGAGAGATGAGAGTGTTTTTTATTTTGTTTGTTTTTATTTAATTGAAAGTATGTTGGATTTGGTGTTGGGCCTGACTGATCTATTACAAGAGGATTGGGCTTAAAATAAACCTATGGACTCTGTTGACAAAAAAACGGGGGGTACACAAAGAATGGTACCCCCGGGGTACCATAGAATGATTGCCAAAATACTGTAAAAATACCATCAGTTTATCATCCCACACTAGAAGCCGTACAAGAAATCTCTCAGTTTCTCATTTGAAAAAAAATGAGTTTGAAAATTAGAAAAATAAAGAATATACCTTTGTAAAAGAAACCAGTATTAAGTTGTCACCTATTAATGAATATTCTACATACATTAAATGTATGTGTATCATCTCTTGGTATTCTCACCCTCACCACCTTTGAAGTTTTTCCAAGATCATCTATTAAAAACAAGCTTCTCTGACATCCTTCACCAGTTTTGTTAAAAAGCACCATGGACAATCAGTGCTAACACATACAAAATAGAGGAAAAGTGCAAAAGAACAATTTTAGAGTGGTTCGGCGTAGGCCTAGTCCACAACACAACTCTACTATATTAGTAGTCTCACAAATACAAGTTTAAGGCGAACTTGACAACCTTCACACAATAACCAACCTAAGGACCCGAGCACCCTCTCACTCTAAGGCACTTAGATGGAGAAACCTCACACAACTTATCTCTCTTTATTCTGTTGTGGCTACTGCTCTATCTTAGTCTCAATACAACTTAAAGCCCCTATTTATACGACTAAGCTAACGCTAGAACCTTCTAGGAGTACATGTACTAGAAGCCTCCATACATGCATTTAAAAGATGCATTTACTCAAATAAATGCATGCCTCTTCACATTTTACTAATTTAATTTGATTGGAAAGTCAAAGAGTCTTCAACATTTTTAACTCAACTAACATAGTATACTTCGATAAGTGGTACTCACATATCAATGAGCTGATCGAAACTCGACACCCCTCGACATTGAAAAGTAGTCAATATGCAGTTCACTAAACACACCACATTAAGACATTACTCTAAAAAAATTCAGAAACTGTGGCCTTGAGGTTTCAAAGCTCATCAATATTCTCGATCGAATCTCTCATTACATTCTTCTATAGTTCCTAAAACACCATACCGAATCATAACCTCAAAATCAGGTATACTAGCATCATAAATACTCGAAAACCTAAGATATTTGCTCGACTCGAGCTCGACCTAATACGTTCTTCCCTTTTTGTGCTGAACTTACTAAGATCTAATTAACAATACTTAAACTAAATTTCGCAAATTAGCTACATTAATCACATGATTAACCAGCATTCTATTTTAATTGAATCATATCACTAATATATTGAACATCCGTACAAAATAATCAATTCAAACCATCAAAACAACAACAACAACTAGCGAAATTCCAATCAAGAAAAGCGTCAATATCACGCTAACATAAAAAACAATCGCAATCATCGGAAAGAGCTCAGCAAAATACAACCACATAAGCAAGCTTTGCAACATCAAAACAAAGAAATAAATAAGAAAAAACCACAGTAATTCATAGTCGGAATTTCTTTGTCACCACTCACCAATATAAAACCAAGAAAATCAGTGAGCGACAGGTCATGTCCACTGTGTAAAATTTTAGTATACTGGTGACGAATGAACAATGAATTTAAAAGTAACAGCTACACCTTCGAACACTTTGGCTTTAGCAAAATGCCAAATGTAAATAATGTGTACGATACAGAGTAATGGAGCTATTGTTCATTTCCGACTAATGTAGATACAAAGTTCTACGAATTGTGGATATGACTAGTATACTACTCCCTTCATTTCATTAGGTTCTTTGCATTTGGTTTGAATTTCTCTCACATATTCAAACCAAATGCAAACAACCTAATAAAATGGAGGGAGTAGAAGACTTAAGGTAAGAGCTAGGAATAGGAATACAGTACTTCCTTAAGCTTATAGGTATAAATCTATTGGATGAAGAAAATTTATTTATGTTACAAAATATAAGGAAATACTAGTAAGAAGATAAGGAAATGTCATAAATCATCCCTTCTTATTTAGTAAATTTACGTCATCGAAGACTCAAGGTAACATCTACGTGTTTTATTTACTACCAATTCAAGTTCGAGTCTTGGTAAACTTCTTTATTTCACTTACTAAGCCATTTTCGATATGTATTTTTGGTTAAGTTAAAACTTGCCTAAACAGGCTCTTAGTCCCTCTACTCCAAAGTAGGAAAAATTCGTATATATATTGTTGTTAATTGGAGAAAGTACGTACGTACACGAAATAGAAACTTCGGTTAAATTGGTGTACGTCGTGAATGAATTTATGGAGAAGGGAATAATAATGGGAAGCAAAAGCGGGTCGGATCTTCTTCCGGAGGAATTGTGGGGAGAAGTAGGAAAACGGGTCGAAAGTAGGTTGGATGTGAGGAGATTTCGGTCAGTATGCAAGTCATGGAGGTCCATTCTTCCTTCTCCAACACTCTTTCCACTCAACATACCTCCACCCTTTGCTTCTGATGAGCAGTATTCAAGTCCTACAAAGTCCTTATTTCCGTGGTTCATCACGGAGAACTCGGTGTACGCTGTGGCGGGTCCAAAACCGAAAGTGGTGGTCTTGGAAGATATGGGCCTAAGAGGCAAGTTCCTCCAGTCGGACTTAACTCTCTTAGGATCATGTGAATGGTGAATGCGGAGAAATGATAAATATACTCGACAATGACGTACCAGTCACGCTGCTTGCCAAGTATTACAATATCAGGTCGGCTAAACCTGATTTTGACGACCAAGATGATAGTAGAGTGTATGGAAAGTGTTGCCTACAAATTGACGTTTGCACAAATAAAATCGTGCTTGTCTCGATCGTGATGATATGTATAATCCTAGCTACGTCACTGACCACTCTAACCTAGTTTTTGTGGCCCTTTCTCACCAAGGGGACTTGGCCGTGTTAAGAAACCAAGGTCACACTGTATGGGAATGGGAGACTTTTCTGCGGCCCCCTGGGGCCGCAGACAAGTTTGATGATATTGTTAGTCACAAGGGTCGATTGTACATTGTCGATTCACAAGGCATGACATTTGTTACGGATGATTTTACGTCGATGAAATCGACCCAAGTTGGGTCCTATGGTAATGGACTTTTTACCGACTCGTTTACGCTTGATAGGAGGCGTTTTGTGGTGGAGGGAAGTGGCCGCAACGGGGATTTGTACTTAGTCGTCTTAGGCCGAGCAGTGGAAAGAAAAACTCCGACCATAAAGATTTACAAATTGGTGGAAACTCATGGATGGTTAGAGGTTCAAAGTATAGTGAACCAAGCCTTCTTTGTAGGAGGTGGCTTATCCTTCACGGTTCCAGATGCTGCTACGACTATGTCGAGTGAGGTGATCAATTCCATCTTCACTGACCAATTCAATTTTGAAGTTGATGACGAGTATCCCTACAGTATCCGTGGACTCTACTTGGACGAACAAAATCCAATAGCCGAGGTTGCTGCTGCTGCTGCTGCTGCTACTACTACAACATCAACTGGAGCTGACTCTATATCATCAATCATATCACAATATGAATCCTCGTGTTGGAAGGATTGGGTTAATTTTGAAATCTATAGAGACGCGTGTAAATTGTAAATTAATTTATGAATGAGAAACTTATGATACGTTACGTTGTACAAAATCATTGTCAATTAATAGCTCCATGTCTTTTTGTGTCATCCATATTGAGCACATAACTTTCATTGCACATACTTGCGTGCTACAGAGTAAAATTGTTCATTTTCGACTAATGTAGATACAAAGTTCTACAAATTGTGCATATGATTATACTCTAAAACCTGCAATGTACATTCTTGTGTGTATTGGCCGGAATGTCTTCTAATTTTCCGGCTCATTTTGAATCAATGATCCTATATCTGAGTCTCATGAGCAAAAATATCGATTCCTGGTGGAGACAAGGGTGGGATTGCTTGTAACTCATCCTCATTCCCTCCGATTTCCAGGACCTTTCTCGACAGTAATCTTCCTACTTCTGCCTGTTCTACTGAGCTATTCTTTCTGACAGATGATGATGCCGTGGTTCCTGATGAAGCGGCCTGTGCTGATGCAATAACAGAAGCAAAAACCCCGGATTCTCTTAATCCCTCAATGATGACCTGAGAAGACATAAGAAATGACAAATGAGACTCCCAAACTGAGCTAACGGGATCTATACAGACATATGAAGGATCAGATATGTGGACTGTGGAGTTACCATGGGAGAATAAATGCGAGTCAGAATGCCGTACTTCAGTAACTTTAATCTCAATCCTTCATCATTCCACACCACATGTTCTTGATACCTGTCATGTAAAAGCCATCAGCTTTGGTGAGGTACTGAAGTATGAAGATGATGTATGAGCATAGTCTGATTACTCACCATTGTAGCATTTCTTCCTCTGATGCAGTTGAAGCAATGATAAACGCCTGCATATTCCGGCCATACATGTACAGGGGCACATCAGAAGGTCAAATGTCAGGGCTCATGACAGGAGGTTTACAAGGTCAGTAAAGAATAAGCAGAGTGAACTTACTGATCTATCAAATTCCAACATGAAGCACCTTTTCACATCCTCCTTTGTAGGCTTGCATCCACACCTATCACGCCTTGACGTCAGATCTGAGTACCTTGAGTATGTATAGTGCAGAACAGCAGCCTCGTCCATTTTGATCTCTCTGTCAGTAATTATCAGGAAGCTCTACACATATTAATGTTAGACTACATGTGTCTGTTTGAAACAAAGAAACAGTGACACAGCAAAAATTAATCTGCATGCTTGCATCTAGCAAACATGTAAGATGAGTACAGTTAGCAAGGAAACAAAGCAAACATACTTCGGTGCTTTCATGTAGTTATGCCATCGGTGAGCACCATTGGGGCGAAGGTTGTCTTCAATTCTTGCAGCTGCTTTTCCATTTCCGTAAGTTAAGAAGTAATTTGGATTACCCCGGGTTGCCTCCTTGTAGTGACCAAAGTAAACCTCCCTTGGAAGATGATCAAAATTCTTCTTGAACATCGAAACCTAAATCATTTGACAAAACCAGCAGGCTTCAGAGAAAATACCCCAACGGATACATCAATGTTTTGCAGCATTGTATGAGGTGCAGCAATAAAGATTTGAAGTTCAAACAGAGCGATAAATTGATTCTCGCTTCCAAATACTGATAGAACGGTAGAAGGAGATATGCATGAAAAAGACTGATCAGGTTACAGAATTCTAGTGTTTTTAAGTCAGATGTCCACAAGAACAGCTTTAGTAGATTCATCTTTGCACACAGCCAGTAAGATTTTCATGCTCAAGACAGATGTTCAGAAATTTTTACGGTCAAAACGGACATTCATTCTTGAAATTATACAATAGCCAACATAGCAAGAAACCATATAAATTTACCTCACTGAAAGGTTCTTTGACATCATCTCGCTCAACAGAACTCTCCTGAAAAGAAGCAGTAATTTACAAGAGTGAGTAAATCACAGAGATTAGTTACTACTCACTGAAATGAGCAAAAAAGAAAAAGGAAGAAGATTGAAATTCATTGCAGTGATGTAAAATTTGAAGTCATCAGATTTACTGTACTACTCACATAATTAGGAAAGACAACCATGTCAACATCTTTTGGGACTTCAGTTAGTAACTCTCTCACTGAGTATTCTCTGGTTCCTGCAGGATGCAGGAGCTCATCGGTGTCCAGATGGAAAATCCACTCCATTCCAGCATCCTAGAAGAAGCCGCAATTTGTACACCAAAGCTAGTCACTAGAGATTGTATAATCAACATGTGAAAATCACACTAAGCTTTAAAAGACAATACTTTGCTGATACATTAATCATACATACCCTTGCCATGACTATAGCCATTTCCATGTTAAGAGTTTGCTTCACGAACAACTCATTGTTGCATGGCTTGTAGAAGAAATTTGATAGCCAAGTCTCATTCCATATCCGACTGATAATACAGAGCAAGCAGCAAGTAAACCAGTGAATTTGTTGAACTTATTAAGCCTAACACAGTACACACAAGAACTTCTATGCGCAACTTTCCCACTAAATCCCAGACATTGGATATGCAGCAGCATTTCAAAGAAGAAAATAACCCAGGGAATCGGAGTTATAAACACAAAGAGTACATTACAAGTTGCAAGTTTGATTCGAGAACTGAAACTAACCTCTTCGCTTGTTGTTCCTCCAATTCTTTTGTTCTATATACAACCTGAACACCCTGTAAGACAAATGACATAAAACAGCAGGTTGTGATCCTTCATAACCTGAAAACGTAAGTGACGCAAAACTTAGCCTAGTCAAAATATTCAAGAAACTCCACCTGAATAGACTCGAGGACTTTGGATACATTAGGGCTCGCGGCCTTCCCTTCCACGAAGAGGAAAAAGTTTGTAATGTCAATGACTTTATGATAAAATATCCATGGTAGAACCTGCTCTAACCCTGCTGAAGTGCTTGTTGTAATACATATCTACAACAGGAAATCATAATATAGCTTAAACAAATTTAATTCTTACAGAAATAACCATAGATCCATCCTTCATTACAGCATATGTATGCAAAATTGGAGGAAATGCGTACCATCTAAGATGGACAGCTCAACTAGGCACTCTAACCACACTAATTACATCCTAAAACTTGACATTGAATTGCAATGTCATCCTTTTAAGTATCATATCTAACACTACGTTCTTAAGCTAACATCCAGTCCAGCTTCCTCCATAAGATTATGAAAACGTACAAGCTACGATCAAATCAATGCGAAGTTACTTTCAGAATTCTACTTCATGAATACCAAAAGTTTAAACATCCATCAAGTGAACCATTCTGTGAAATAATAAATGTCAGGGCTGAAACATAAGATTGCCAAGATTGGAAAGTTCATGCAAAAAAATGGTCCCTAAAGTACACAGTGCATTCATTGTTATCACACTTTACAAGCGTTATTTTGAAAAATGCCACAATTACTGTTGCATGTAAAATTGTAAATTGTCTCGAGTTTGAATCCGCATTCCTCGCAATCACAACATTAGTATTACACTATAACTCCAAGACACTCAAAACTCAAGACCTAAAGCTCATCACAAACCTTTGTCAAATCGAAATAAATAAATCAAAAGGAATTAAGCTCACAATTACACATGATCTTTGCATAAAAAAAATTACAATATCTTCATCACCTTTAAATCATCAATTAAAGTTGTGAAGACAAAATATTAAACATTATCTGAACTAATACTCTAATATCAGCACCCCACTGCAATTATCATTCTTATTCGTTACGATTCATATTTATTGACCTAGAATTCACGTGCAATATATGATTCCAAATTCTTAATTCAATTAAAATTCAAATTATCAACAAAAACTCAAAGAAATGAACACAAATGGCAGAATATAATTCAAAATTCATAATAATTTACATATTAAAACATACCCAAATCACAAAACAACATAAAGATCAAAACTTTAATAAACCCATCATAAATTTATCATAAAATTTTTGAAATTAAATAATAAAAGTAAAAAAAAAAAAAAAAGAACAAACCTTGGGTCCAAGATTATTAGAGTGATTATCATAATCAAATCCCCAGCTTCTCAAATACGGAAAAACAGGGAAATTGCTCTGTTTCAACACATTAGTGTCGCAATTATCATCATTATTATTATTAAAAGATGATAATTTCTTGACATTTTTCTCAACAGTGAAGTCGGATGAAGAACCAACCATGCCGGGGAATTCATGACGCTCAACCAACAACCGTGTGATCTCAATATCGCCGCCACCGCCACCGCCGCGCCATTGAAGAAAGAAAGCAAAGATGGCAAGAAAGAGAGGGAGGAGAGTGAGGAGTAATAGAAGCTTATACAAGAAGTTTTGTGATGAGTATGATGGAAATGATGTGAATGATGAGTTGGGTCTTAAAGATTGGTAAAGACCCGCCATTGTTGGATAATCAAGGTATCAAATGAGTGTAAATTCATCAAAAAAAAAAAATGGGGATTCTATTTTTTTTTTTTTTTTTATATAAAATTTGTTGGTGTGATGAGGAGAAGAGCAACTGTTACGCCATTGTTGTAGTAGTAGTAGTAGTAAAACGTTGGAGAAATAAGAAATAAGAAAAATATAATAATTTTTTTTAAAGGGTACAAAATTTATAAAAATTATTAATTCATTTGTTCTAGTATGAGACGTTTTTTTTTTTTTTTTTTAATCGTAGATGGATCGCTATGACCGACTCGGCGACTCCGTTGAGTTCACCTTCGTAGAACTCAAACAGTTACACCTACTTGTTCAATGCTATGGGTATGTTTAGATTCGGCTCTATGATAATAGTAAGGCCCTATGTGATTCAACTTATTAAATAATGTTTTCAAATCAGATCAGATTTATTCAAAATAAATCAAATCAGATCAGTTTTATTCAAATTAAATGTAATCAAAATTATCCAAATAAAAATTAATTAATCTAGTCTACTTCTATTAATTAATTTGTTTAAATGCAGTTAATTTATCAATAAATTCACTTCTTATCGAATCAAATCAGATCAACTCAATTCAAATCAAATTGGATCAGATAAATGCAATCCAATCGCACATGGCCTACGAAACCATTTTTTGTAAATTTGTTGTTGGTTTTGGTCTTGTAGGTTTTTTTTTTTTTTTTTTTCTCACTACTTTAATGATCGAGTGAAAAGGTGGAGCTTTTGGAAATTGAAAGACACCTACTAGAAGTTAATTAATACTAATAATAATGCATTGGATCTCCATTTCCGATGGGATTAGACAAAGATCATGATCAATTTGGTGTATAGCTCTTTTTTCCTAATACATAGCTGTTTTTAGAGATGTGATATCAATAACGCATGAACATTTATGGAGGATTTAATCAAAGTAACTAGCGCTGCCATAATTCCGATATTAATGGTTTTATCGTTACATGCTTCGCAATATGCACAAGATCTAATTAGTCAATGTGCATTAATCTACTTGCATGGTAGTGTAGAACTCTTGATACCTTAGAGAGTAAAAAATTGAATAAGTTTCCCATACGTCACAAAAATGATAACCCTGGTGATGAATTTGTTCTCGTCATTTAAATAAATAAAAAATGTCTATAAACATGATGTAAAATCAACTTCGCTAAATTAAATTCGCCACGGCACCTAAACAACATATTACTAGTACCACTACTGTATACCTCACTAAAACTTGCTTAAACATGTGTAAACTTGAACAACTAGGTCTCATGACCTAAATCATGATGCTTATTGCTTAAGTTTGGTTAAGGTTTTCCCACTAACCAATCAATTAAACTAATAGCAACAATAATAATATCCCAAAAAGATATTATTAATTAACAAAATAGTGCAGCAGAAAGGCAGTGACAGATGGCAATCATGGGAGAGTTGATGAAGATTCATAGATTTTGACAAGATGATTGAGCTTTCCATGTCTTATGTTTTCTGGAATTCACAAACTTTTAATTCCATCTTTTTTGTTGTCCTCAGTTTGCTGACACGTACACTTGTTTTGTTGGTCCAAAAACAAGAGAAAATACTGCTCTTTAAGATAATGCTTTTTTAGTTGTCCTTCAAATTCCATTTGGCACATGCTCTATGTTGCAAAGCCTCTTTCGGTTTTTGGGTTTAGTTGACTTACTAATTTCACCACTTTATAACACGCTTTCGAATTTCAAAGGTATTCACAAGAGTAATATTGATAAAGAAGTCGATTAATCTTATTCATGAACAGGTCGAATACCGCCTTCCAATCAGTTGAGCTCAAATGATTCGAGTTCAAGCTTTGAGCTGAAAATGGTTCGAATCGAGAAATTTGAGAACCCCATGACCAAAAGTTCCGAACATCCAATACATCAATACTTAACAAGGGATGTAAGAGAGCACAAGCTTGAAAGGTCAGAGCTGGTATATTCCATGGATCTCACCAGAAAATGATTTGTGCACAAAATGACAGGCATACATGTGAATAAAGGCAAACAGAAAAAAAATTAGTAAAAAGGAAGAAAAGAAAAAAGCTGTACACTTTACCCAGACTTGAGCAATAGGTTGTGTGATGAAGATTTGTAGACGGAGGAGCAAAGATACAAAATTATGTGTGCAGGACACGGCTTTTCGAAGACGTTGCTTCTACCATGTCAATCATCTCTTTAGCAACTTCAGAACATCTCCAACCAGATGTAGTGATCCCGTCACGAGCACCTGGCATGGCAAGTCGAGTTCTTTATGTAAAAGATCATATTGTTTTGGCATGCAAGATAAGCAACCACGAAAATAAACTACTACTACTATCATATTTTGGTCGGAGTAAAAACATCAACAAACTCTTGGTTTAGGCAGCACAAGGCCCTTCAAAAAATCCCAGTCTGTATAAATATATACGTAATTTCAATATCTAACGTGCGATGTCAAGAGCACAATGTTAATAAGGTCGGCCAAATGCAAGGCATGTGTGGAGTGAGAGTGGCATAAGGATGAAAAGGCGATAACTATGTACATTGGCGGAGGATTGGTCTAACTTCCGCTTCCAAATTTTCATGTCTAGAGCTTGACATTAACTTGATTGGTACATCAACCATGGCAAATATGACAACAAAACCCTTGGTAACGATTGATTAAATCAACAACACAACTGAGAGTCGTATTTCAGAACTCAGTCCTAAAGGGTACGAGAACCTGTTAAAGCATTGGCATTGATTTGCTCACTGGCTTATATTGGAACCTCTTTTGGAAAACGAACGAGAGGTAACATGTTGTGTACTAGATTCAACTTTTGACAAGTAGGATAGAACTGTAGTTCCGTACCTGAAGCCTCAGAGAAGGATTTTCTCTCACGCAATCCCTCAGCCATTTTATTGTCAAAGGCAATGAAGAAAGAACTGCACTGCTTGGATTGTAACCACCAGGAATCTCATGGAAATGCTCCCCATTCAAAAATCCTTGCAGAGGCAAGGGATCACTGCTCTCACTCTTTATAAAGTCCATGATGCTACTTTTATCCAGAACAGAATCTGCTTAGACATGCACATTTATAGTCAGGACATGGAAGATAATGCTCCGAGTGAGTTCATCACAATGACCAAATCGTCCTTCAGTTTAGGGAAAGGGGGAAAGGAATGTAATACGGAGTACAGTAATAGGTATCTATATTGCAGAAACAGAAGATGTTGACTGTTGAATCTACGTGAAGGATTACCCGAAACGTATGTACATATGGCAAGAACACAACTCTAGTGAGAGCATGGCATATGCTATTAAAGTATAATTCTCAAAGTAACCCAGTTATTACCATGGAAGAACTCGAGCAATAAACAGCACTCTAGCAACACCGCACAAAAAAAAAGATGATGGGTTCCGGTCCCCATCAGATGTGTTAGGTGGGTTTCTGAGGACAGATTGTGTTACTCATACTTGTGGAGTCGTGGGGGTGTGGCAAGGGTAGCAGTCATGGTTTCTGTCTCTGAACTAGATTTAACTTTTTTTTTTTTAAAATGGGTCTATGAATACGGCAAAACATTTACCACCCTTTAAATGTCTCGAGGAACTCAGGATGGAAATCATGCATGAATAATGTAATTAAAACTCAACCTGTAATCACGTATTCACGTGCTTAATATGATTTTAAATTTTGATTGTGAGATTTAACAGCATAGACTCAGCTTACCTTCCCCCTTCATCATGTTCTCCCATACTTTTTGCAGATTAAATTGCCAAGATAATTCCCTTGCAGGCATGGAACTAACTGTAGAGCCAGAGATAACTTTGCTATATGATGATATGCTTGGAACAAACAAGGCCCCGGAAAAATGAACACCTGAGAAATTAGTAAATTCTCAAGTCAAGATAAACTAGACCTGTAAATGTAGATCCAAATACCACCGTGAGAACACTGGATGAAATACTACGAGTTTCTTTAGCATTACTCAATGAGATCATTCATGATAACTCTGCTTAAAGACATACTAATTTTCAGGACTATACAGGTCAATAGAAGGCATTCTTAACACATCAACTTGCACAAATGCAAAAGAGAGTAAAGCCTTAGAAAACTAAGCACCTTGATCACAAGCACCAAGTATGTCATGAGGACCCTTGTGACGAATGAAGTCAGACATTGATTTTAAAGTTAAAGATGTAAGTTAATTAATAGAAATCCTCCCCCCCCCCCCCCCCCCCAAAAAAAAAAAAAAAAAAAAAACACTTTGATCATACCTGAGGAAGCACAGGTCTCAACAAGCTTTGAAAGCAAAACTCGGGGATTCCTCACCTCCATGCAATTGAACAAAAGAACCTGCCAACAGAGAAATCGACCAACTAGAACGTCAGTTAAGACTAATGACTAATAACATGAAAATCAGTAAACTACCCATGTAAACTGCAGAAGTACCTGCTTAATAATTTTGTTGTTATTTTCCAAATTGCAACCTACGAGTCCATCCGCAAAAGAAGGATTTAGAGAAGGCAATGGAGTCGATCCCTCACTCCCTTTCACAGCTTCAGAGAACCATCTAGAACAGGCATCAATGCTTTCAGGACTGTGTGCTCCATCCAGATAAAAGACCAGATCTCCTGAAGGTCTATTAGAGGGTTTGGGTATGATGTCACATACAATCTGAGCCCTCCCAGAAAGACGTGCTGATGAAAGGCCTCTCAAAAAGGCATCTGGCAAATTACCTTCATCGCCATCCTGAGTAGAATTGATATTTGACATCAACCAAGAAAGAACATGATAAAGTGAAGCTTAGCTAATGAAGGGAAAGATGAAGGATTATGAAGTAAACATGCCATATAGAAGAGTGTAGGGGCATTGAACACCGAGAATTGAAACGAAAACATGAATAAATTCACAAAAATGTGAAATACATGAAGTGGATATTATCAAATAATGAGACAAAAGCAATTATAACATGTTATCACATTCCAGATATATGTCATTTGATTTTAGCTGATGGAAACTGACAGCATATCCCCCAGATTTAAGTGGTGGAGGGCTAATAGCAACAAAGGATTTAATGGTAGACTCAGAGGTAGTTAGATCCTATTGAATCCTTATGAATTGATTCAAAGAAAGAGCAGATTATCATGGTGAGTTGACTAAACTGCTATGCAAGTGAAGCAAAGAAGAAAAATAGGTACCAACTTTTAACGCAAACATTCCAGAATTTCCTGTAAGACGGAGCCAAGATTTACACAGGGACACAGCAAGGCCAGCGTTTACAAATTGATGGTCTCCTGCTAAACTCAACTGTAATCCATTTAATTCTTCATAACTAAGAGGCGAAGCTACTGCTAATGGAACCTGCAATTGATGAATGCTGAATAAGCAGATAAAATGACAGGTAAATATGATTGTCATATAGCCCGGGGTTTGCTCCAGCTATATGTTAATAGCAACAGAATTATCAGTCTCCTTAGCCACTTTTTAATTATATGCTTATGTATTCGTGACTTGTTCACGATAAAAATGCAAAAGCACAGACAAATTTACCTTACATGTATCAAGTGCAATGGAAGAAAAGATAAAGCAGCTGATAGAAACGAGGATAAAACTCTAAGGGTCATAAACTTGTAATTCCTTGATACTCGAATTTCAACGATAATTATCTATTTCGGCAGGAGATATACTGTAAAAATTAGTGCCACATAAATGCAGATTTAATCTTGTTTAAAAAAGGGAACAAAAGGGAAAAAAAGGAGGAAAATAATAAATGCTTTGAGCTTATAACGTACTTACATTCAATTCATGAGCCCTTTCCTTAATAACATTCAGTGCTTCAGGAGGTTGGGATACCGTAAATGCTGGTATATTGGGCTTCACAAGCAGGGAAAAGTGGAAGACAGCATCAATTTATTACAATTGAGATAAAGCTGGCATAAAACTCCTAATGTTGTTTATGATGAATTCTAAATGAAATATTACTATTGAAGAAGTTCTTGTGAAACCATAGAGTTCCATGGCAGGTTTTTGTACCTTGAAAATACCAGCCTTGTGTACAGCAATCTTTGCCAGGGTATCTCCTGAGAAAATGTTTTGTTTCAAACTCCAGGTCAAACATAAGGTCTAAGGCAGTTCATTGTCATAATTTTCAACCTGGATTGAAGTAAGGCTTGTTTAGTACATATGGACAAGAAAATACCTAATGTTTCCATATGATCCATTCCCAATGAAGCGATTCCACAAACAGTTGGTTCTTTGATCTGCCATAATCATGGAGATCGTCGGTTATACTTTTATCATAATACAGATTTCCATCTGTAATCAACATTCTTCAAGTTATGTCGGACATACTAGGTTTGGTTTTCACCAGACAGAACGGTTATAAACTTGGCCATGACATGAAGGAAAAAGGCTTTAGAAAACGAGTTAAAAAAAAAACTCATTCTTTTACAGAGGCATTACTTTTACTGAACAAACTACAATTGCGTTCTTTCTGATGGAGAAGTATATCACTTGTTGCTACCATCACTAATAGAAAAAAGTGGCCTCCGAAGGTTGAGATGGTCTCTTTTAATTTTGGGGGGAATGACAAGAGACGAGAACAAAAGGTTATAGATCCACATTAATTTTTAGATGTACATACCACATTTGTAGAATCATTTCTCCCTCCAAGGCCCACTTCAAAAATTCCAACATCAACCTAAAGAAAATAGTTAGAAATGATTCAGAGAATGTAATAAACAACCCACAGAGTAAAATCTCGTATATGAGATAAAACTGCCACATGTGCTATATGACCATGGATGGCTGACAATGCTTAGCCACAAGAATCACTTCACGCAACAAAGAGGTTTGTCCAAGCAGGTCCTTTTCACGAAAAAAGTTCATTTGATGAATTATTTTGAAACAAAATGTTGGGGTATTAAAAAAATTGTACACTCTATTACTTTGCATAGGACAACAATGTCTATATTTCCTCTGTTTCCTCGGACCTACATATATGAGACTTGGAATGTGACAGTTATTCACAAGTGCTCTAACATAAAGTAAGATAAAAGATTAACACCAAGGAAGTTGAAGCAGGCAGTTCAATTTAAACTTCAAGAAAGATTACTCTGGCATGACACGTCTTTCAAATTCAAGGAGCCACAATTATCTAAATGCTAAATCAGAACCTTAGAACTGATCAGTGGCATTATTAGTAGTATAGAAATAGAAGCATCTAACCCAAAAGATACAATTCACTAATCATCATATATGGATCAAGAGATGCTAAGTACAAAAGATACGAAGTAGAAGGTACCAACCCAGTATGTACAAGGATCTGACCTTTTCATCTGCAAATATTTTGAATGCCATAAGAGTGAGAAACTGAAAAAGTGGAGGCATCGGCAACTCGTTGGTTACTTTATCCTGTAATGCAATTCATGAATCAAACATTCACACCTATTCTCGAAATAGGAGAAGAATTTTCAACACATCAACAGGATTGCTACTTTTCTGAGCAAGCAACCACAATATCTGACTTTTTACATGCCAACAAAGAGATGGTAAAGTGGTATGGAGTTGGACTTGCCACCAGATCACAAGCTCAATATTCCCAAGGGTCCTCTGTTATAAGGGCCATCGACAGGCTGCATTTCCCAAGATGGATCGCGCCCCAAAAACCCTACTTTCAACTTTTTTTAAATGGAAATACGGCAGAACAAAAAGACAACATGCAGCCGCCTTCCAACTACTGAGTCAATATCAAATGAAGCTTATATTTGTCATTTTCAAGATTCAGCTTGAATATAAATACAGCGGACTAAAACGCTAAGACGTGCAACTCTTACAGGTTCAGTGCAGTAGGAGTAGAATTTACTAACACGGCTCAATACATTAGCATCTTAATAATTTAATCAGCCATTGTATCACCCAAACATTCATTGACCATTAGAAGTTCTGGTTTTTCTTCCAGCATAGAAGAATTGTGTTAGTAATCTGTCACAAGTTAATCCTGCTCTCAAAGATAGCTCTGTCTTTCAGCAACTAAAAAAATTTAAAATTTGGAAAAGAACAACAAAGCTTATGCACTAAAGAAATGTGATTGAAAATAATACGAACAGCTTAAATGTGGAGAGTAGAATATGTAAAAGAAATTATACCCTTAACTGATCCCAGCAGTCCCAGAAGTACCGCAGAAATGCGTCTTCAGAGATATCGTGCCTATATATGCAAGTGCAAGGTACACATCAACTCTGTGAAGCGTCAAAGAGGCACAGACAACACAAGATTAAAACAAAGTAAAAATTACAGGAGTTTCAAGGTGAATGGCCTCATATCCAAGTATCCAAAATCAAGTGGGAAGCGGGACAAAATAGATTAGGCATGTCTGATTCTCTAGATTCAGGGGTTGTTTGATCAGTGGAATGTTCGGTTGGCTCAAAATCAAACCCTTTTGAAAGATTATTGGTTACATATGTTTTGCTTCAAAACGTTGTAATATATAATGAGATAATTCAATCATCTTTAATTTTACTTTTGTCGAACTTAATAGAAAATTTGAATATTATGAGCAAAAATCCAACATAATTTACCAAACATCTTTCAAAACCCGGTTCATACTAGCCAACATAATAGTCCGTTTAAAAAAGCCCTATTGCCAGACAAGCCCTTTTATGCATGGCTAAGAAACAAGATATTATCAAATTTGATGATCATAAAGTCTACACTTAAAGGACAGCAAGTTCAAAGTCCAAAAATGTCAAGAACAGAATGATTCCGACGACCATCTTGAATTCTTGATGCAGAGAAAGCAGAAATGCAAATTGAGGTAGCAGAAGCATACTAACCCGTCAATTCGAAATCTCTCTCTCACATCAATTAAATGGGGAGATGTGAAAAGGCCAGTGTGAAAACCACACTCACGTAAAATTGCCTCAGAAAAAGCACATGTTGACCCCTAGATCACAAACAACAGAAAAAATTAGAAACAACACTACAAAGCAAACGATCAATGCCGAGTATCTCGCAAGTTACAGGTAGCCCGAATAAAACAATGTCTGATTCTTATGTATATTGCATTGTCAATCCCATGTGCTGAAATAACAATTTAACAAATCTTGTGGCTCCTTCCCCCTACAATACGACTTTGGTTGGACTCCGGTCGGGCTGAAAGTAGTGTTTGCCCCCAGTCCCTCCTTTATCCTTCCTCGGTCCTCACCAAAAGACAGGCAATAGGAACATAGCTAATGAAATAGGATGGGAATGGAATTTACCTAAAAGTTCTCATGCACTAGAAAGCCAATAATAGTTTACAACAAGGATTGTTTACCAAGAAAAACAAACGCAAAATTGAGGATGAACAGTACCTTACCCTTCGTTCCAGCAACATGGATTATTTTAAGCCCTGCTATCTTTTCCTCCAAGCCTAATATCTGACACAAGAAACTGAAAAAAGTGAACATGTCATGACATAGGTGAAACCATGCAGCTTTTTGAGAAGTTGAGGCATAAGGGCATCTACAGTAATACAGAAGTCATCAAGGTGCTTTTCTTTTCAGGTGCTAAGTAATAGAGCAAATTCTAAGTGAAAGTAACAGATCAGAGAAAGAAAATGATAAGTGTCAAAACATCTCAAGCACCAGGCCACATGTATGCGCCTTCTTTTGACTAATCCACTCTTACTCAAACCACGAACACGCTGATTGCAAAGCATGAAGTAATGGCAATGTACCTAAAGCCTAAGCTCTCTCTTTTGCATTACAAAAAAATGACAACAGGCTCAGAGCTAATACCTTGAGATACATTGTCATCCGTTCCAGCTTATTGTATTTGCCACCAACTGTGGACTTATCTCCACGTTTTCGACCTCTAATGAGTGATGAAAGTGCTTCCATGGCATTCTCGTAAGACCGTGAATGATAGATCTCATGTGAAATTTCTTCAGAAAGCTTCGTGTTTCTTATTTTTTCTAAAATTTGAGATGACTGTGATGACATCATCCTTGACCTTACACCTGACACATCAGTCAAAACAAGTAATTGATAAAAGGGCAAAGGTTTTAGACATTATTTGAAAACGGATAGAAGGTATAACACTGGCACACGCAAGCTATAACAAGACAGATAGGTCCTCTTTTGCCTTCTTTTTCTCATGGCGCAAGTAAAACTGTTTTTAATACTAAGCAGCTCAATGCTTAAAGATAAGACTTACTTAAGGCATCAGGATCATGTCCATTCAAGGAAGGAGGCAAGCATGGAATCCTGCAAGCTGTAATACCAGATAACCACCTTCCTTTCTCAAAGGACCTTGAAATGCTGAGCACTTCACGCCTAATGAAGCCATTTGATAGACTCTTCATCGTAACCTAATCACTCTGCAAAAGTAGCAACTAGCTAAGATTTCATATTTTGGCAATTCAGAGCTCACCAACATCTAAAGTTGTATTCAAACACATCAAGTCCCTCAATCATAAAGACTAGAAACACATACCAACTTCCATATATGCAATCCCATCTTACCACTCTCTCAAAGCAAAATGAAACATCACATACCTATTCCAATTCTGACTACAATTTCATAACACGAAAGCGAACATAAACTACTCATTACCCCAAATTGTAAGGACGCTAATAAGCGCCTTTTGTTCACTATCTAGAAAAAATCTGGGGTCTCGAAATCAAAAAGCTCTTAACTTTACTCACTTCTCAGGGTCGTCTTCAATGCTAAAACTCGGGTAACACAATCCTACAGAACCTTGAGGTGAGCTTTCAAAAGTTCCGAACTTGAAACCTCACCCCCAAACCTATCACAGAATCTGTCTCCTATCCACACCTAGACAAATAATATACGGAGTATGTGATAGTTTTCGAGACGACCCATAGGATTACGACTCCAATAACATTCCACAAGCTACGGTTAAGGTATAAAACCATCAACCCCGGCCTCAACCATGAGCTTAAATGCGTTGCTAATACGATTCTTCCACATATGATTATGACTATATCATTTACCCTTTCACAAACTAAATTCAGCATTACTTAGCAACATTTGATGATCCTAAGTTCAAGAAAAATGTGGGGTTTTCAACAATAACAATTAAAACAGAAAAAAGGGCATGATAAACACAACTCCATTAACAAATTCTAAGCAAAACCCACTTCAAATTTATAAACATAATTATCAATACAATAACACAAAAAGTAGTAATTACGCAACAATTAAGAGAAGAAAAAGTAATGAAATTATTACCAGAACACAGCAATTTACAATTCAATTGGGTTGGAAATGATAAAAAGTCTGAAGCTTGACTATGAAGCTAAGGAAGTTACACTCGATTAAAAGGTAAAGAGGAAGAATATGGAGTATAAATTAATGGTGGTGAGAAAAAGGGCTGTTTTTTTTTTTTTTTCTTTTTTTTTTTTTTTTGAGGAATAAACGGCTAAATTTAACAGTCACTGATGGCGGCATATACAGGAATCAGGAGTTCAGGACAAAGATTCTGGTTTACTCTACCTTTTTCGGGTCGTCGTGTGCAGCGGCAGCCAAATGTCGAAACTCGAATGATATATCTGTTTAATCTGTTTAATGTTAGACGCATAATAATAAGTGTAAACTGCGTAATTATATAGAGCCTGTTTGGTATCGTTTTCAGTTTTCAGTTTTCTGTTTTTTTGAAAATTAAAGTCCCGTTTTTTAAAACCAGAAAAAGTGGTTTTCAGTTTTCATTTTCTGTATGACTACTATAAGAACAAACAATTTGAAGTTAATTTTGTAACTCATTTAACTAAATATTTTACGCAAAAAAACCAAAAACTGAAAACGGCAGTGATACCGAACAAGCCCGTAATTTTCGAGTTCACTATAATGAGGGTTCAACTATCGTTAGGGTTACTCATTCCAGTATTCCACGTACTCGTATTTGAGTAAATTGCAAAGAGATGATTGAACCATGTTTTACTCATTGGTCTATAATTCGTGTTCAAAAACCTCACTCAACTAGATTTCAAATTCAGTAGGGGAGACATGTTGATAGAGCGATTCTTTATAGAGGTGTACTCCGTATACTATAAAAGCCTACAATGCCTGCAGTTTCAAAATCCCGAGTTTGAATCGAGCCATGGACCTTAATTATTCCATTACAAAGAAGTTAAAAAGACCAGTTTTTAGATTGTGTGACCACGACCAGCATGTCTTAGATTGACATGGGCAGCAATAAGGAGGTCAATATTTCCGTTGAGTACAGAATCCAAGTCAGTAAGTTGAACACCAGTTTTCATATCTTCAACCACCTTGTCAGGCTGCAACATGTACATCCGAGTATCTTGCTTCCATAAGTCGACGATTGCATCTCTCTTTATACTGCTCACATCAGAGATCCCTTGCTCCGACATTATCACAAGAAGCTTCGCCTTCAAGCGATTAAGGGCCTTCACCTTGTTGGCAAATCTGTTTCTCTCGCCTGTAGTATGAAGCAAGTTTCTTAGGCTGGATGTACAATCGCCTTTCTAAAGACCAACTTTATCTGTTGATTGCTGTGTAAAGTAGTGTGTAGCATGATTTATATCGAGGACTGTATTATAAGCTTAACCACATATTTATCCTGATGCTAAATTGTGATTACAGGTCAGACAATTTTTCTCAGAATCGGACTAACATGACCTGCTTCTGAAACTTTAAAACCTGAATTACAGGAAGTTCACCACTGACCTGAGGATTGCACACATATGCCAGTAGGAATGTGTTGAATGTGAACTAGAGATGTAACTGGTTGTTTCTCAGTTCCACTTGACGATGTATAAGAGATACTAAGATCTTCATCCTCTAGGGCTAAGTCAGAAACCGTCTCAAGAAACAAAGGTATAACATCTACGACTGCTAAGCTAGCCTGCAGGCAGAATTAAGAACACAGTTAGATTCAGGACAACCGCACTGCACATATAACCTGATAGAAGATTATCTATCATGTGGCACCAAAAATTGTTAACCATTGGAAGAAATTCATCCTTTGCGCAAGATAAGTGGACACTAATACCTCTTGGAAACTAGATCCGTCAAGGGCACCCATCATGCGGTGAGCCCCTCTTTCTCCCATTAGGTAACCGTAAGCAAATCCAAACTCAAACTCGATGGTGGCAGACTTTATGCCTCCGTTTTTAGAAGAACACTTCTCGAGAACTCTCCCTTTGTGGCCTTTCTTTTCAGCCCAATTGACATACATGTTTAATAGACGTTCTGCCCATATCTGCATTTGGAAGCTACTAAGAAGGCTACCGAAACCATAAAAGAAGATAACATTACAAGATCGTACAAAAGCCAATGTGTTGAAGATATTTGACACAACATGAGTCCAGCTAGAAATTGACTTTAGAACTCAGACCAAGCAAGACTGTAGGATATAGTCATTCTAGTAGATGCCATAAAATTTTGCAGATGACATATCCTAATTGTGCTATGAAACTGGATCCTGCGGAATTTGTCCCGTAAAAAAGAGAAAGAAAAAAAAAAAAAAAAAAAAAAAAAGCAGAGAACTCCTGATCAAAGTTCTGATAGTTCTTCAAACGGTACCCTATATGCTCGTGAATCCATCAGATAGACATGGGCATTTGTGGAGGAAAATTAGCTAATAGTAAAAAGCATTACCTCGGAATAGATGCCTCCATCTCCAGCTTTGATAACAAGGGATGCACCATGCAAGTCATATGAGCCTCTCAACAGCTTGGACATCTGATACCAATCCATGAAATTGCTTGCATCAACAGATGCAATATATCCTTGCTTAAAGAGTCTATAGTTAACGGAATCAGTTTCGGCCAGCTCCTTTATAAGCTTTGCTTCTTCAATCTGCATACAGTAGCTAGCTTAAGAAAACATTAGTCATAACCACCCAAAAAAAAAAATCGGAGAAACTGCAATTAACAGTATAGGCAAGAGAACAGTGATTATTTTGACAGCAAAAGTCATCCTGTTCTTAGATATCAGTCTGAGATGATACTTCACTGTTCCTGAAGACCGTCATTTCTTTTAAATCATGAATCAATTGTTAAGCAGGGTTGATAGCTGAATTTTCATGGAATATATGGCCAAAAATGATCTCGAGTATAAAAAAGTGCATTTCCGTTTGACAAAAGTAGGAGCAAATAGACAAGAGCAAGCTGAGCATCACCTTATATCTCAGGTCTTTGAGACCATCAACTACTCTGGCGCTATCAGCCAATTTGGCAAGCATTTCATGAGATTTCACAGGATCATCCCACAGGTTATAATCATGGATCCTTTCTTCTCTCCTAATTCGCCTATCTTCTTCAAGCTGTAGCGCAGCTGGTCCCAACATCTCAGCACGAAGAACAGCATCTTCAATCTTCTTCCTCAGAGAAAACATTCCTGCACAAAACACAATTATTGGTTATACAATCGTGAAAAGCATAGCAAATTACAAGCATCATGTCTGCAGATCAAAATTACAATACCAAACCATCCATTCCCACCTTATCCAAAACAATACAACCCTAAAGATTGAAACCTGACAAAAACCTTGATGAAAAGACTGCACGAATACATAACCTCACTGCACACTGCAGGATGGCGCAGTATAGGGCATTGCCATTTGAGACATTATGGATACAAATCACTTGACTTGTGGATGGTATCACTCTATGGAACTAAGGCACATATGTGTAGTACAGGAGGAAGATTCACCTACTTACATACTTCAAGTGGAAGCAACATTTGCACGAGGGGACATATTGAGGTACGAAATCACCATTAGCACCTCAACTATCATGGCATCATCATTGGCTGCTAATAAATAACAGCCAATATCCCAATATCCTATTCGAGCTTGATCTCGATAACTAAGCAGAGCCAAATAAGTAGGCTACAGGCCTAAATCAACTACAGTGATTCATGAACTGGTTTTATGATGAGACCTTACTAGACTTGTGACTATCTGCCATGGCACACAGGCTTGTGTAGGCCTTTCTCATAGATGAATATAACTTATTATTTTACCAAGTAAGTTTTGGCCGAGTGGTAAAGAGTGTACTACGATAATACCCAATTACCCACATACATCAGTCCCATGTTTGGATCCCTTTCACCTCATTGTAACAAATAAAATTAAGAAGAAAAACCGTCGACATCGAAAAAAACTGAAATGCAAGTCACCTACCCAGTCCACCTCTCGTCACAAAAGCCAGTTCCAGTAATTTTAATCAGCTAAGAAACATCCGATATAATACTTCATACACTACCAACCCAAACGTTAACAAGTGAAAAGAACGGAATTTGTTCTCGTACAGCCAGAAAACCTCATACAGATACTGATAAGAAGCAGCAATATAATTCAGGCTAAATTATATATTCTAGTAATTAATTAACAACTCCAACTCCAGCTTGAATTTGGTCATACATACTCACTCCGTTTTATTAGAATTTCTCGCTTATTCAAACCAAACGTAAAGAACCTAGAAAAACCCGAGTACTTTAAGAAAGCAGCAATTCAAGCTAAATTAATCCCATTAACAACTTAACTCCAGCTTAACTTTGTTAATTGAATACTTGACAGAGAGAGAGAGAGAGAGAGAGAGAGAGAGAGAGAGAGAGAGCAAACCAAGTTGTTTGAAAACTTTATCCTTGTCTTCCATGGACTGAGAAGCTCTAGCTGCGAAACGGGTACGGGTACGGGTTCGGGTCGGGTTCTTCAAATGTGGCTGCCATTTCAAGGACATAGTAGGCTGTGAAGACTCTGCCGCCATTTCTGGTTTCTTAACCAACGGTACTTTTTATCACCTTATCCATCTAATTTGTACTGTATTCTCTTCCCTAATTTACCCTTACCCTTACCCTAATTTATGACTAGTGAGATTTTAATAAACTTGAAATAAAATAACCATTCGAGTTCAAATCATAGTCAATAATAATGCGTCATTGACTAGTAAAATCAACTAATTAAAATAAATCTCATTTAATAAGGCATGTAATAGACTCTTAACATGTGCCCTTGAAACACACAATAGAAAAACCGATAAACTAAACCAGAATACAAGTAAATGAATTTGTAGGACTAGAAATGGAAAAATGGATCGAGACAAAACCCATAATAGACAAATGGAATGCAACCAAAATGTGTAACAACATATATATACATTTAAAAAAAATAAAAATAAAAACAAGACCCCCATGGAACACTAGTGTGCCCACAAACTCCTTGAATATCCTTGGAACCCTTTGGAAACTTGAGTACTAGGGCAATACCAAAAATTCTTGCTCCAAAATCATAATTCCCAGCACAATTTGGTTCAACAAAAAATTTACATTTGTGTGCTAATGCTGCCAAGAAGTACAAGGAAGTAAAACTTGGTAGCTCAGGGAAGTTTGCAGCAATAAGGTGTTACATTTGTACAATAACAGTCCTAAACGGGAAGGGGATCATGGCAAATTTGATTTTACAGGGATTCTACAAACTGCGGCGCATCCAAGTCCAGTTCTTGCTTCATTATACAATTCATAAACCAGTCACTACTAAAAGTCCGAACCCCACTCTTCACAGCTAGCAATGCTTCCTCCATATCTTCTTCACTTGCTATGAAAATCGTTCTAGAGTGATAAACTTTGAGTATGAAATCACCGTATGGAGAGAATTGGGAATCAAGTGTTTATTGTATAAGATGAAGATATGAGTATATATACAGTAACTAAGACTAGGCTAACCAACTAGACAAAACTAACCGACTTTGACTTTTGTTGACTAGATAAATTACATTATCTACTCTATACTCCCCCCTCAAGCTGGACTGCTCGGCACAAAGGAAAGTCCTAGCTTGACCGAAAGAAAATGGTGTTGTTGACCACCCAGGGGTTTAGTCATGATATCTGCAAGTTGAAGAGCAGACCTGACATGTCTAGTCTCTAAGAAGCCTTCTTGCAATCTCTCTCGTACATAATGACAATCTATGTCGAGATGCTTTGTGCGCTCGTGGAAGACCGGATTGTGAGCAATATGTTCAGCTGCCGTATTATCACAATGGAGTTGTATGGGCAAAGGAACTGTGACTTTGAAATCCTTGAGGAGTCTTTCAAGCCATACCATCTCTGATGCTGTGTAAGACATACTTCTATACTCTGCTTCAGCAGAACTTTTGCTCACCGTTCTTTGTTTCTTTGTTTTCCAGGAAATGAGTGATTTTCCAAGAAAAATGCAGTAACCTGTAAGAGACTTGCATGAGAACGCACAAGCTCCCCAGTCAGCATCGCTAAAGGCCTTTAATTCCAAATCAGAATCTGAGGGATAGAATAATCCCATATTCACAGTGCCTTTGAGGTATTTAGCAACATGAATGGCTGCCTGCATATGAGGAACTCGAGGTTGATTCAAAAATTGGCTAAGGTGCTGCACTGAATAGGAGATATCTGGCCTCGTCATGTTCAAATACAACAATCTGCCAATCAATCTTCTGTATTGCTCAGGATTGTCAAGTAATTCTCCCTCATCAGTAGAGAGCTTCATACCTTTAGGCATTGGGAAGCTGGTCTCTGTACAGTCTTCGAGCTTGAGATCTTTAATGATGTCTAAGATGTATTTTCTCTGATTCAACATTATACCAGTATGGTTCCTAGCAACTTCAAGTCCCAGGAAATACCTCATTTGTCCCAAATCTTTGATTGTAAAGGCTTTATCAAGTCCGACTTTGACTTCTTGGATTTCAGTTTCACTGTTGCCAGTGAGCAAAACATCATCCACATACACTAAAGCTATAGTGAATGCATCAGTTACCTCATTGTATCTGGTGAAGAGTGAATAGTCTTGTTTGGATTGGAGAAAGCCGATGCCTTGCAAATGTTTTGTTAACTCAATATTCCACTGGCGCGACGCTTGTTTAAGACCATACAACGACCTCCTTAATCTGCATACTTGACCCTTTTTGGCTTTATCATATCCCTGTGGAGGCCTCATGTAAACTTCCTCTTCCAAGTAGCCATGGAGGAAGGCGTTGTTTATATCTAGCTGATACAAGGGCCACCCTTTTACCGCTGCCACGGCGATGAGAGTTCTCACAGTAGCAAACTTAGCTACTGGGGAAAATGTATGCTTGTAGTCTTTGTCTTTAATCTGGTTAAAACCTTTAGCAACCAATCGGGCTTTAAATCTTTCTACTGAACCGTCAGCCCTGTGCTTAATTTTCCAGACCCATTTACTCCCGATTGCCTTTTTGCCAGGGGGTAATGTTGTTAATTCCCAAGTGTTATTCTGCTCCAAAGCTTGCAACTCTTTCTCCATAGCCTCAACCCATCTTGGATCGGTTTGAGCTTGCTGGAAAGTGTGAGGTTCAGTTTCTTGCATTACATTGCACAAGGTTGCAATATATGCTGGATCGAACATTGATAATTCTTGTATAACCTTTGCATGAAAAGAATTGGACTGTTGCTGCTGGTTGTCGATTGACTGTTGAACTGGTAGCTTGACAGGGCAGTGATATCCCTGTAACCGGACAGAAACTTGCCTGCTTCTAGACGATTTTCTGACCGCGGGTGGTGGATCAGAGGGCTGATGTACAGAATTATCTGTATCATTAGCGGTATCCTCTGAAGATGAAGAAATCCCTGATTCAATGTCAGGAGCATTATGCACATCATCAGTACTATTGTCAGAGTTATTGGACGTAAGAAATTCTGGTTGAGTGTCTGATGGCAGTTGAGTAATATGTGCATCAGGCTGATAATTGGAGTTGGCAGGATTCACAAGTTGGACAACTTTAGCTTTGATTGAATTATCAGTCTGCTTGTAGGGGAATACTCCCTCTCTGAAAGTGACATTTCTGCTCACAAAAGTTGTATGACTTTGAAGATCATAAACCTTGTAGCCTTTCTTTCCATAAGGGTAGCCGATAAAGATGCACTTTCTAGCTTTGACACCCAATTTATCCCTTTTTTGAGTGGGAACTGAGGCATAACATAATGATCCGAAAATTCTGAGTTCCTCATAACTTGGCTGCTCTCCAAATAACACCTCAAAGGGGGTTTTCCATCTTAAGATGGGTGTTGGCATTTTGTTGATGAGGTAGGTTGCAGTAAGTAAGCATTCACCCCAGAACTTTGTGGGAAGGTTGGCGTGAATTTTCAAAGCTCGAGTAGTTTCAAGCAAATGCCGGTGCTTTCTCTCGACTCTTCCGTTTTGTTGAGGGGTGCCAGGGATACTTGTCTGATGGATAATTCCTCTGTCTTTAAAAATCCCACTGCAAACTTGTTGTAAGAATTCAGTACCATTGTCGCTTCTTACAATCTTGACTCTCCTTTCAAACTGTGTATCAACATGGTTCAGATAATCTTTGATAATACCAGAAACTTGATCCTTAGTTTGAATTAAGAAGGTCCATGTACTCCTTGAACAATCATCAACAATCGTAAGGAACGATCTGGCTCCTGACAACGTCGGGGTTTTATATGGACCCCATACATCAAGATGGATTAGATCAAAGCAATGTTTGGCATGAGAATTACTTTTAGGAAAGGGTAAAGCATGATGTTTTGCAAGGACACAGGTTTCACAAAAGAAATCTTTCATTTCTGCAACATGATTGGGTATAACATATTTAAGTTTCTCAACAGATGTATGCCCAAGTCTATGGTGCATCATTTGAACATCAGATTTCTGAGTACTACTACTATTACAGTGTACATCAGACTTATTGACATTATGAAAACGTAAACCAAACTCCATAAAATCAGCAGAGGAGCTGTTTTGTTGAGAAATCCTGTAGAGATCTCCCTTCTTCAGAATCATGGCCAAGGTACCTTTACTTGAAAGGTCCTGAATCATGCAACAATGAGAATAAAATGTTACTCTCAAATTATCATTTTTGAGTAACTTTCCAACTGACAACAAATTGTGACGAAAATCAGGCACAACCAATACTCCTACAAGAGTAATCTGTGGAGTGAGCTTAATGCTACCAATATGATGTACAGTTTTTAGAGTCCCATCAGGAAGTCCTACATAAATTGGTTTGGACAACTTCTCAACATCATAAAGCCATTCAATATGACTCGTCATGTGATCAGATGCTCCGGTATCAATAATCCAATCATGCGAATTAATATTTGAAGATACCGTATAAGCTGAAGAAGGATTAACATTACCTGCAAAATTAGCTGATCCCACAACAGAAGTAGAGTTGGCTGTAGCAGACTTATCTGCAATAACTTTCATGACTTGTTGCATGACATTACTCACAATGCCATTCATGGTCTCAGGATCAATTAGAACAGCAGACAGAGGTTGTTGATTTGCAACATTAGTACAGTCATCCAAGGGAGAATCAGCAAAACCATCATCAAAGTCCATCATCTCAGCATTGTTAGCAGCAGACCTCTTGTACACATTACTGTGATTGCCCTTTCCTTTGTTGTTCCTATTCCATGTATTATTCCTCAATTTGTTGCAATGAGCTGTAATATGCCCCTGCCTGTTGCAATGTCCACAAGTCTGCAGCTTAAAACAATCGGCCTTGATATGCCCAAACTTGTTACAATGCGAACATTGCCTAGACGATTTATCATCTGCCTCTGTCTTTGCTCTCTTCCAATTGTTCTGGTTGTTATCCTTGTATTGCTGCTGTGCAGTAGCATAAGCATTGGCTTCGGGAAATCCAGTGGAAGCATCACTTATGATCTTCTGGCGCTCGATTTTCTGCAGTAAACCAAGTGCTCTGTGCATGGGAGGTAGTTCCTCCATTGTCAGGATATTGGTTTTAACACCTTCATAACCACCATTCAATCCCATGAGAAGCTGAATCATTTTAGCTTGCTTCTCCCTGTCAAACAGCCTTTTGAGTAATTGACAAGTACATGATGCCATGGCACCACATGTACACTCAGGAATAGGATCCAAACAATCAATATGATCCCAACTACGCTTCAAGCGACCATAGTAATCAACCAAAGGTTCATTATCTTGTGAAACAGCAGATAACTCTTTACGCAATTGATAGAGTTCAAGAAGATTACCCTGACCATAGCTCTCAATTATCTCAGTCCAAACCGCCTGTGCACTTGTCTCATACTGTAGGTTCTCCCTATATTTGCCTTCCACAGAGTTGAGTAGCCATTTGCGAACCATGAAATCGCAGCGATTCCACTGTGCATATTTTCGATCAGTAGGCGCTGGCTTCTTGCATTTTCCTGTGAGAAAGCCGTCCTTGTTCTTCGCGGACAGTGCCAGGAGAATGTCACGCTGCCAGGCATGGAAGTTCTCGCCATTGAAGCAGGTGCTCACCAATTGAAGATTAGGCTGGTCAGAGTTGGAAAGGAACAATGGATCATCGTAATTGTCATAGTTTGATCCACAATCGGTGTGCGAATTATCGCCAGGAGTAGCTTGGTGAGGCATGTTATCTGATTTATCAGAAAACTTCAAGAAAATATACTGAGTTTCAACAAACACCTTCAAAAAACACAGATTTCACCAGAAATCTTCAGAAATATCAGAAATTTGCCAGAAAAATTTCTGATAACACAGATTTGCGAGATAATCAACAACAATCGCAGTAAACGTAGACAAAATTCGTCACAAAAATGGTGATTTCAGGCGCGGAAGCTTGATGTTTTTATGATTTTCACAAGAAATTCGCAGAAAAACAATACGATCACAAAATCGTTCGATTTTCGCAGAGAAAAGTATGATTCTAATGAATTATCAATAAGAATCGAAGAATCACGATCGAAATATCACGATCGAAGAATCACAATCGAGGAATCGTCGAATTTCACAGAAAAGGTGACGATTCTAGTGAATTATCAACAAGAATCGAAGAATCGGAGAAAATGGGCAAAAATCGATGAGATTCGTGAAGAATTGGAAACAAAATTGTTGAGTTATCAACAAGATTTTGATGAATTCCAAAGTTTTGATTCACTAATTCGTGAGGATTTAGTGAATTTGGGCGAATTTGGGGAAAAATCTGGGCAAATTTGGGGAAAAATTTGACCTAATTTCTCAATGATCGATAACCTAGGCGACGGATACCATGATAAACTTTGAGTATGAAATCACCGTATGGAGAGAATTGGGAATCAAGTGTTTATTGTATAAGATGAAGATATGAGTATATATACAGTAACTAAGACTAGGCTAACCAACTAGACAAAACTAACCGACTTTGACTTTTGTTGACTAGATAAATTACATTATCTACTCTATATAGAGTTTTCGACTGCTTTCCCCAAGCCAACGGTGACCTGAGTTTGGATAAAGGCGAAACTGTAAGTGGATGCCTAAAGGATGGGAATCACTAATAACTCTTGTCTAATTTCTAAAGTGAGTGCAACACGGTAGAATAGGTAGTCATGGAAGATACAATTAGGGGACACTCCTATCAACTGTGTGTCTGACACTGTCTGTGTTGCAGCTAGCGACACAGCTAATTTCTAATGCCCCGGGAAATAATCAGCAACAACAGCCTACTAACCCATCAGTTCAAAAAGAAACAAGAAAAAAAGCTGACTAGCGAGAGCTTAATTTTATGCTCGCACAAACAAAATAACAATTAAGTGTCAAGTTGAACAAATACTTACATTGCCACCAGCAGATCTGACAATGGCAGACAGCATTTTAATAGGGGGATGAACATGAGTGGTGAGCCAGATGCTGTAACTATCAAGCAAACCTCTTGGATTTTCTCTGGCTCTTAAAACTGCCTCCTTTAAATCAACCCTGAATTTGATTAGGTAATCCTCATCCTCAAGAAGAAAGGGCACTTCATCTGAAAATTGAAGTAAAGAACAAAAGTTCAGAAAATAAGGAAAGTAAAGGCAAGTTTATGTGTATCAGAATGTCCATTTGTGGTAAAGCAAGCAAGACTATTGAAGCATCAAACATCAGGGCACGGGGCAAAACTTGGTAAGACGGCCATATGGTGGGATGGGAAGCTTTGAACCTTACAAACTCACCCTAACCTGCCGCGGGGGAGTCTTAATTAATACTTTCTGCAAACAAAAAAACATGAACTTTCATGAATGACTCACCAACAAATTTGCCTACTCGGAAACTTTCTTTCAGCCAATGAGGTGAAAGTATCCACGCCCTGCAATCAAAGTGATAGAAAAGTTGGTATCAACTTAACAGTAAACATGAAAAGGATTCATGCTCACAAGAATTAACATACAAGTAACAGAGGCAAAAGTTACTTATACCAACCCTGAGCACAAAGCAGTACAGAAGTTCAGAGTTCTTCTAGCTTTTCCTGTGAGGACGTGTGTACATAGGCTCCCATCAGCAGTAACAGACCCACCAAGGTCAACTATAGTCTGTAGCCATAAGATCAATGCATAATTACTTAGACTAACAAATTATGAGACATACACGGTAACGAAGTGCAGGCCTGAGCTACTTAAAAAATTATCACAAGATCTCCAAGCACCAAAAAGCATTAAAAACCTACAGCAAAATTTAAACTGCTGGCTCAAAATACAGCATGATACACCAGCTACATGATTACTTAGAGTAACAAATTATGAGACATACATGGCAACGAAGTGCAGGTCTGAGCTACTTAAAAAATTATCACAAGTTCTCCAAGCACCAAAAAGCATTAAAACCTACAGCAAAATTTAAATTGCTGACTCAAAATACAGCATGATTCACCAGCTACAGGTGTTCTATTTTTCTTGGAGCTGAACTCCATCCCAACTAGACTTCGTTCAATAACAAATTAACAATGAACATTGAGACATATATGAAGACATACCTTAATAAGATAATCCTTTTTAGGTCCATCAGCAATATCCATTAGCATGATGTTCGTGTCCTTCCTCCTAGCCAGAGATTCATCACTGGCCGTAACAATATTTGTGTGCTTGCTCTCCCCCGTAATGATATTTTCTTCTAATCCCAAAGGGCTTTGAAGAGAATCATCTTTCTGCTCTTTGTCAATAAGCATAACATCAGCTGGACATGATTGATCATCACCAAGATGGGTAGCCTTTACTCTTTTGGAGTTTAACGAGGAAGACGAGGTTCTCCAGATCTTTCGCTTTTCTTTACCTTCATAAGTTGAAATCTGTTTCACAGGCACTCTGGCTGCTATTGAATCACCATCTATATCAGCATCCATTTTATCATTGGAAGCCAACTGCCGGTTGTTCTGTGAAGAATTGGTCTCTGAAGAAGCTGCAATTAAACAACCATATTCATGTCAAATAACATTTTTTTCTCAGATATCTTTTTTCAGCATGATCACAAACACCAACATTTCCAAACCATCAGATAGATGGCCTGGAGGCAGCAACCCCTGTGTTTAGCCACGAGTTCCTCAAGCCGTAAAATGCTTTAATTTATGCCTCTCATATTATAGGGATACATGCTTAGTGACCAAGGACTCCAGTCAAGGAACCAGCACTATATGCCACAAATGAGAAGCACTATAACTCTATAAGGTACAGATTTTATTGTGAAAGTTGAAGAGAAACTTGACCTGACTTTCCAATCTCACCATTTAAGTGAAGTTGCAGGTTTTCTTGGCTGGGAGACCTTCTAGCTGCTGATGTTTGTGGAGCAGAAGCCTCTCTGGTGCCAGCAAGGCTATAAAACACATCATCTGATGAAGTTGTCTTTTCAGGTGGGGTCAACCTGAGCTTTATAGTATTAGCGCCAATGGCATGGAGGTTCTTATTCAGAGTCGAAATCAGGAGGGTAGAACCGCCAGGAAAACATAGAGCTCGACGTATATCTGCCTTGATAGGAAGCTTACGAGTTCGACCTTTAGTGCCCACTTCAGCTATGGATACAAAACCCTGCATCAGACACATTATTTAAACCACGTAAAATATTCTTCCTTGACCACCAAGAAGCCACCAGCACGACAGTCAGGTGAGCCATGTCACGTATGTTATACTGAATAAAAAGCTCCTGAGTTGGATACTAGTACATAACGCAAAAACTGAACATTCTTTACTTTGGAACTGCATCATTGGATATGAACTAAAGTCATCATCATTATTCATCATTCCTAATGGATATATAACACCAGGAAGTATTTAATTATTACCTGTTTCTGCCAGAAGCCTTCAGATTCATGGTCACCCCAACACAAAACTGTCGATATGCCAACATCCTGAAGCCTCTTTCTCAATTCCATGTATAAGAGTCGGCCTATTCCCTGTGCGAACCCTTTAGTTAATAAGAACAGTTATGCTGTCCACACCAATGGAAACTAGAGAACCAAAATGAGAGGAAACACATGTGACTGGCTCTAGTTATGTGACTTGCTCGTGACTGGTTATGACCTTGCAAGTTCCAACAAATTGTGATGACAATCATGCTATTTTCTGCCTCTAATGAGGCACAAGCTGCACAACAAAGTACTATTCTCTGGTTTCAAGTCATTGGAACACCAAGAAGGAAAATGCAGCAGAAAATATAAATGATAATATTTAGATGCCACACCTTGTGCTGATATGTTGAACTGACTGCAGCTAATGGAATTTCAGCTTGCTGGGTGTCAGCTGGAATTATTTGGTAGGTAATTGCTGCAATAACCTGCAATGGCAAGTTAAAAATGACGGCTGATACACAAACTATGTCAAGTGCCAAGCTTTGGCTTTCATAACATCTATAAGGCGAGCATCTTAAAGGAGAGAAGTTAACGAACAAAAAAAAACAAAGACTGGGAAATTGATACCCGCAACCCCTTTGAAAATTCCAATAAACAAGTAAGAAGCTTCCATTTCACAGAACAGCATGATCATAAACAAGTGAGCTATCATTTGATCTAATTATACATTTGTGTCCTATTGGTACCAGCTTCTTTAAAACCGGAAGACATTAGTATGAGATGAATGCATTTCCAGGTACGGCTGAGCGCCTGCTTACACAACTTAATAGATTGAATAGAGATATTAACCATCACCAAACATCTATTTCTCTCTAAAACGCAAGATGAAGTTCAGAGTGGTTTACCTTAAAAGTTGTTTCCGCAGATCTCTTACTCAGTAGCAAAGTGCAAAACTTTCTGTAAATGGCCGAGTTAATGTAAGTGAAACATCAGACCTTAAAGCTATATATACCAAGAATCTCCTAATTTGGGTAAAACAGATTCAACGAGCTAAGAAAGATGATATAGACAGGATCTTACCCACTTGAAACACATCTTTGAAGAAATGATGACTGTTTTCCAGTATTTGCAGCATAGTTCATGTTAGGCAGCTCTTTCATGTATAAACTCAGGATTTCCTGTTCAAAACCAAGTATTTTCGAACAAGAACAACTTATTTTCGGGATTAAGGCTGTGAAAGCACTGAAAACAATAGATTTACTGCAATGTTTAGTAGCATCATCATTTGGTACATTTCGGGTTTTGGATTTTGGGTAGTTCTTTCATCATTACCTCCTAGCTTCACCCACAAGTATCAAAACGCGAAAAAGAACAACTTATTTTCGAGATTAAGGCTTTGAAAGCACTGACAACAATAGATTTACTGCAATGTTCATGATCATTTGATAAATTTCGGGTTTTGGTTGTTCTTTCATCATTACCTCCTAGCTCCACCCACAAGTATCAAAACGCGAAAAAGAACAACTTGTTTCGGGATTAAGGCTTTCAAGCAATGAAAGCAATAGATTTACAGCAATGTAAGTTCCGTGATCATTTGGTAAATCTCGGGTCTTCGTTGTTCTTTCATCATTACCTCCCAGTCCCACCCACAAGTATCAAAACGCGAAAATCGTGACAATCAATCTTCAACATGAAATGGAACACCTAATTAACTATAGATTAAATCAAGAGAAAGTACCTGAAGTAAAGATTGAGTGACATTATCAGGATCCTTAGGGTTTACGAGTAAAAACTCACAATCAACAACATCAGAAGCAGCCTCCTCATCTTCACCAATAAGATACAAATTACACAAAATCAGACAACTCAATTTTTTTCCCCCAATTTAAGCTAACAGTAATTTCCAAAACCCTAACAAATTGAAATTACCACTTTCCCCCAATTTTACGCTATCGAGACCGTGACTTTTACTGTCATTTCCGTGTTCCATCACTGCTACAAACAATTAAAAGCATCCAAAATTACCAAATTGTACTAAAATTCAGTATAATGTTCATCAAATTGTTCCGAAATCGGACCTGATATTTTGATTTTGGTGCATTTTGATGCAGAAATTTGCAGTAAATTATCATTTGATTCACATTTGAAGCTCTTCGCAGCTCCTTCAATCGACACCTCGCAATTTCCTGAAGATGAAAAAAAAATCAAATTGATTGTTAAAATTGGGGAAAGATTCAACAACAAGTTTAAGAAATTAGGATTTCAGAACATTACCAATTGAAATCGGAGGAGAGAGATTGGTGGAGAGTTGAGAAGATTTCTTCTTTCGCGCCATTTTTGAGGTTTCAGTGTTTTTTTGTTTTTTCGGTGGGTTTGAAGTTTGAAGATGTTAGAAATGAAGAATTTTGGAGATGGCGGAAACTTGTTGAAGAATTTACCGCCAATTTTTTTTTTTTTTTTTTTGAATTTTTCGAAGCGACTTTTTAGTGAACTTTTTAGGCCGCCTACTTGCGTACGCCTATATTGGCCCATTGGGTTATGTGTTATCGGACCGTACAAGAGTCTCACCGATCACGTGGTCTAAAAACGTAACTCTCTCCGATCTCTTTTAAACTTTTAACATTGTATAACTTTTATCATGGTTTAGTTGATTAATTCTACTATGTGTTTGTTGATGTACCGTGCATACACGGCCGTACAATCCGTTCCTTTACATCATGGTTGGTAGAGAGGAATTGGACGAAAAGAAAAAGAAAGGAAACGGATTTTACAACTTTCCTACGTTTGGTTTATAAAGATACATAGGAAGTGGAAGGAAAAGAAATGAAATGGAAGGAAATGATCATTCATTAAACTGTCATTTCCTTTCCCTCCCAAAACGAGCGGAATTGAACGGAAAGCCAATTTACAACATAAAACCACTCACTTTCCTTCCAATTCGTCCGAAATTTTAATAAGTGAATCAAATAAAGGAAACTGTAGTTCCCTTCCTTTCTCTTCTTTTCTTTTCCGTTCCTTTCTCCACCTTCCATTTCTTTCCGTTCAATTCCTCTCTACCAATCAAGTTGTTAAGGTGTAAGTAGTGTCAATTGCATGCACCTTGAGGGTTATACTAATTGAGATAGGAGTAATTAACAAGCTAAGGATAAATTCTATCAAGCCAACAACATTATCATTATGTACCGTACGATACCGTGTGCGTTTAATTATTCCTAGTCGGGATATATGTGTGCGTGGTATTGGACCTTTTCCGAAAATTCAGTCTAGTACTGGTGCCGTAATCTCAAAAACGTAACTCTCTCCACTCTCTTAAACTTTTAACATTGTTTAATTCTCTTTTTTCAATTCGCTTTGATGAACCGCACACACTACATACATACAATTCGTTAATAAGGCGAAAGTGGCAATTGCATGCACCCTACGTATCATTCCTTGTGTGTCATTCCTAGTACTAGTCGGGTTAGCAGTAAAAATAAGTCGGCATTATATATTTACCATTTTCACTATTATAAATAAGAATTCACGTTCACGTTTTATTCCACAATTCATACATATCATATCATCCTCTCAATAAATCCTTGCAAATTTTGCTTTGTTATTCTTTGCCGAAAAGAAAACATAAAAAAAAAAAAAAAAAAAAAAAAGAGAAGCTAAGACGATGACCGCCCTGGTGATGAACGTGGCAGCTCCAATGCATGCAACACCTTTCCACAGCTTGACACATCATCATTATTCACCAGCTTCTTCTTCACGCTTCCTTCTTAAACCCACCAACTATATAGACCTACTCCGTTACTACTACAATAATAATAACAAATCCAACAACACTACTACCACCCCAAAAACCAACAACAAGAGAAGAAAACTAACAACAACGTTGTCCTCAATTTCCAACAACAACAACATGAACAACAACAACAACAACAACAATGTTTCTCCTTCTCCTCCATCATGGGAAGTTCTTGCCTTGTTGTCTGACCACCTCGACCCGAAAACCCTAGCAACAGCTTGTTGCGTGTCGAAATCGTGGTTTACAAGTTTCTCATCGGATCACTTATGGGACCCACTTTGTTCAGCTCACTTCCCAACACTCGCCGCCCTCCACCCCGACGTTGGGGTGCCACGCCGTCGCGTTTACGGTATCGGTTACGAGGCGGCCCGGCTTCGTGAGCGTAGGCCTAGTAAGCCTAAACTCTCCTTGGACGACCTCCTCTTCACCATCACCATCCGTGTTCCAGGTGGCAGCAGTGGCGGTGGTGGACACGTCATCAATATGGTGAAGCCATGCAAGGAGTTGAAGAGGGACCCACATGGGACGTTTAGGTTTGACGTTGACGTGGAGGATGATCAGGAGAGAGAGTGGGGTGTTGATGAGCTGGCAGGGGTGAAGGTGACGTGGAACGTGGTGGATAAGGAGTGGCGGGCGGTGTTTGTTATGGCGGAGGAGTGTGGTGTGAAGAAAGGCGGGTTCGCTGCTTGTTCCGACGGTTGGTTTTCCGAGGAATTGCCGTCACCGGGGTGTTGCACGGGAGGTTTGTCGAGCGGGCTCGTGGCGGATTTGAGGTTGGAGATGGCGGCCGTAGCCGGGCTGGAGGAGCAAGGTGGTAGAAGTGTAATAAGTAGCGTAAGCAAGAAGATGAAGATTGAGAAGGTGAAGTTGGGAGTAATGTGTATAATTAATTGGAGATATCTTAGTCTTGATGATGCGCTCTCTTATTTAGACCATTTTCTACCTCTTTAAATAGTTGGGATCACATGTAATTAGAATGTAACGTGTTTCATCTTAGACTACTTAGATTTGGGTGTATCGTGTATGAAATTATATATAAATGAAATGATCGAACGTTAGTTGGTCGTGTAACTTAGCTTTGTACGTTTATCGTATGCATGGAATGTATTATTTGTTTGGCTAGCTACGTGATGATATATATCAAAAGATATTTAATTTGATGTTTTATTTTATATATATACTAGTTTGATACCCGTGCAAAATTGCACGGGCTACTCGATTACATTACACATTTACTTTGTTCCATTTGTATTAGAATCAATATTTCATGTGTAAATGAATATAACATGATATTATTTTACAGTGTCTAATATAATGATTATTACTTAATAATTAATGTTTATTGAAGAGAACAAAACATGTCTAACGCACAAATACATACTTTATGACAATCAGTAAATTCAATTGTATTCGTTTCAATCGTATTTGTCGTTAGATTATTTTTAAAAGATGAACTAATTGTCAAAACATAACAACGAACTCTTTAGATAGAGTAGTAAAGTAAAGACTATTCCGAAAGAAGGGGTCAAGTTACAGGTGTTTGCTGTTAATTAATCTTTACGTATATAAAAATATAGCCATTACCTGGTTGGTAACATAAACCAACATTCTTACTCACTCAGTATATAAGACAGAGGGTGGTCTTGGCATCAAAGAAGTGCTGGCCTGGAACAAAGCTTTAATGGCTAAATGGATTTGGAAGCTTGAAACTAGGCAGAAAGGTTTGTGGATTGAATGGATAAAAGCTTACTGTATCCGGGATAAAAGTATCTGGGATGTTGAGTATAATGGCAAAGATGCAGAAAGCTAGAGAGGAATCCTGAAAGTGAAAGATGAAATGCTGATGAAAACAGGAAGTAAGAGTATGGCTGACTCGGAGCTAAAATCATGGGGAAAAGGAGGTAATTTTCAGGTGAAGTTAGCATACGATTTCTTTAGAACAAGGAGAAGTAAGAACAGATGGAGTAAAGTGATTTGGAATGCTGCTAACCTTCCGAGGCACAGATTCTTGGCAAATTTAGCAGTGCAAAACAGTCTCCCTACAGTTGATAACTTATGCAAGAGGGGAATAATGATAGTGAACAGATGCATTCTTTGTAAATGTAGCCTGGAAAGTGCAGATCACCTGTTCTTTAATTGTGCTTACTCAAAGAAAATCTGGCAAGCAATGCTAGATTGGGTTGGCATTAGGAGAAATGCATGGAGTTTGAGAAAATACCAAAACACACAAAAAATACAAACACATATACACGTTCAAGGCAATTGTTTCTGGGTAATTGTAGTACTGCAATCTCCAACCCTTAGCCGTTTGTGGTAGCGGTCGAGGGTGACTGTGTTAACCTTGGGGAGCTTTTCGGCCAGTGGCGATTACCACAGGAGTCGGGCCGTAAACGCTTTCAAGTCAGTGGTCTCCTACCGCGGCACAGTCTTGAATTCCGATAAGTATTCGTCTCTTACCTTAGCCATTTTCGTATATTATTCTTACAATTTGAAAGCGTTATATTCTGCGATTATGGCAAACCTACGTTTCAATGTCCCTGATTTGTCCAAACTTGAACCTCTTGACGGAGACAACTACAAAAGATGGTCCCAAAAATTACTGATGTTTTTTGAGCAATTAGAAATTGACTATGTCTTGCTAAATGAATGTCCTAAACCTATTACGGCCACAGCTGGTGATGTTACCGCCACTCCCCCTGCTGCTACTGTTATTAGGACTAATGATGCTGAGATTAAGAAATACCAAAAGGATAACAAAACAGTTAGGTGTCACATTCTTAATCATATGGTCAATTCCCTTTTTGATCTTTATACGAAACATGATTCTGCCAAAGACATTTGGGAGTCCCTAGCCAAGAAATATGGAGCTGATGATGCAGGGAAGAAGAAATATGTTGTAGGGAAGTGGCTGGCGTTTCTGATGGTCGATGACAAGCCGATTATGGTTCAGGTTCATGAGTACGAGAATCTGTGTGCTGATGTGATGAACGAGAAGATGATGATGTGCGAGATTTTTCAGGCTAACGTCTTGCTTGAGAAATTTCCACCGTCTTGGGCTGATTTTCGTAACCAACTCAAACACAAGAAGAAGGACTTATCCCTCCAGGATCTCATCAGCTACATGAAGACTGAAGAGGCTAATCGCCTTAAGGATAAGTTTGACTCTCTTTCCCTTAATTCCTCGAATGCTAACCTTGTGGAAACTGGTGCTGTTCAGATTCGAGACAGGTTCAAGGGCAAAGGCAAGAGAGGCCAGAATAATAAGAAGAACAAGAAGCAAGGAGCCAAGTTCGTGAATCTGGCGAGCAAGATTCAAAAGAAGGAGGTCCTGTGCTATGTATGTGGAAAGGCTGGTCACAAGGCTTATCAATGTCCCCAACGCCAAGGTCCGAAGCAGAACCAAGCCAACCTTGCTGAGGCAGATGAAGTCATTGCTGCAGTGGTGGTTGAAGCAAATCTGGTGGAAAACTCAACCGACTGGATTTTGGACACGGGGGCTTCAAGGCATTTATGCGCCAACAAGGAGCTGTTCCATGAGTTTGAGGACGCTGCTGAAGGAGAATGCGTCTACATGGGCAATGCTGCTACTGCTGGAGTTCTTGGAAAAGGAAAGGTCACCCTCAAACTCACTTCTGGAAAATCCCTATCCCTTTCCAATGTGTTGTATGTCCCCTCGATGCGTCGCAACCTAGTGTCTGGTGCCTTGCTAAACAAAGCTGGTTTGAAAATTGTTTTTGAGGCTGACAAGGTTGTAATGACTAGGGGTGGGGAATTTGTGGGGAAGGGATATCTTAGTGGGGGTTTGTTTGTTTTGAATGTTATTCCAAAGTTGATTAATGAGAATGTTTCTTCTTCTGCTTATATTGCTAGGTCTTTGGATTTATGGCATGGTAGATTAGGTCATGTGAATGTTGCATCTATCAAACGTCTCAAACACTTAGCCTTGATTCCGAACCTTAGCCTTGATTCCGAACCGTCTAAGTGCCCAGTTTGTGTAGAAGCCAAATTCACGAGAAAACCTTGTAAACCTGTTGCTCATCGAGACACTAAACTTCTAGAATTAATTCATACCGATTTAGCCGATTTTCAAAGTACTAGAAGTAGAGGTAGGAAATTGTGGTATATTACCTTTGTTGATGACTATTCGAGGTTTACTAGAGTCTACCTTCTCAAATCCAAAAGTGAGGCAGGAGAAGCTTTCCTTAGGTATAAAACTGAGGTAGAGAACCAACTTGATAAGAGGATAAAACGGGTTAGGTCTGACAGAGGCAGAGAGTACAAGAATTCTTCCTTAGAAGAGCAGTGTGCTAAATTTGGGATTATCCATGACCTTAGTGCTCCCTACGTTCCCCAACAGAATGGTGTAGCTGAGAGGAAAAATAGATCCTTGAAAAATATGATGAATGCTATGCTTTTGAGTTCGGGGTTGACCACAGACATGTGGGGGGAAGCCTTGCTTTCAGCCTGTTATATCCTTAACCGAGTACCTCATAAAAAACTAGATAAGACACCCTATGAGATGTGGAAGGGTTATCCTCCAAACTTGAGATTTTTGAGAGTATGGGGGTGTCTAGCCAAAGTGGGGTTGCCACAACATAAGAGGACAAACATCGGACCTAAGACGTTTGATGCTGTGTTTATTGGTTATGCTCATGCTGCATATAGATTTTTGACTTTAAGTGATAGAACTATATGTGAATATAGAGATGCTGAATTCTTTGAGCATGTGTTTCCCCTGAAAAAGGGTAATGATGTTGCATCCTCGTCTTGTAATGAGCATGTTATTACTCCTGTTGTTGATGAGCATGTTATTACTCCTGTTGTTGATGAACATGTCATTACTCCTGTTGTTAATGTGCTTGTTTCTTCTGTTGAGCATGCTAGTAGTTCTTCTACTATAGATGAACCTAGGAGGACTAAGAGACCTAGAATAGCTAAAGTTATGGGTCCTGATTGGGTTACTAATTTTCTGTCTGAGAGTGCATGTATTGATATGCTTAGTGATGAGCTAGTTTGTGCCTTTATGATAGAAGAAGACCCGAAAACCTTTGAGGATGCTATGAGGTCTGTTGATGCTGTGTTTTGGAAAGAGGCCATTAAGAGTGAGCTAGATTCCATTGTTTCTAATTCCACTTGGGAGCTGACTGACTTGCCTAAGGGGTCTAAGACCATAGATAGTAAATGGATCTTTAAGAAGAAGTTGAGACCTGATGGGACTATAGAGAGATTTAAGGCCAGACTTGTTATTAGAGGTTTTACCCAAAAACAAGGCCTAGACTATTTTGACACCTATTCCCCTGTGACCAAGATTGCCACGATTAGGACCTTACTCGCTCTAGCTGCTATTCATGACTTAGTTATACATCAGATGGATGTTAAGACTGCCTTTTTGAATGGTGATTTAGAGGAGGAGATTTATATGTCCCAACCTGAGGGTTTTGTGGTTCCTGGCCAGGAGGATAAGGTGTGCAAGTTGAGGAAGTCCTTGTATGGTCTAAAACAAGCACCTAAACAGTGGTATGAGAAATTTGATAGCACTATTATTTCGGATGGTTTTAGAACCAACAACTCTGATTCTTGTGTCTACTCTAAGGTGATAGGGTCAGAGTGTGTTATCATATGTCTTTATGTGGATGACATGTTGATATTTGGGAATAGTTTGAAAGTTGTGAATGATACCAAACTGTTTTTGTCATCCAAATTTGAGATGAAGGACTTAGGAGAAGCTGATGTGATCTTAGGAGTTCGAGTTAAGAGAAGCTCTGGTTGCATAGCTCTGAGTTAGTCTCATTATGTTGAGAAGGTGCTTAAGAAATTCAATTCTTATGATGTTTCACCCGTAAGTACCCCCTATGATCCCAGTATTCACCTAGCTAAGAATTTAGGAGAGAGTGTCTCCCAGAGTGAATATGCTAAGATCATTGGTAGTCTGATGTTCCTGATGAACTGTACTCGGCCTGACATAGCCTATGCGGTGAGTAGGCTTAGTCGTTATACCCATAATCCTAGTAGTGAGCATTGGGATGCACTTCATCGCTTACTTAGATACCTTAGAGGTACCGTTGACCTTTGTTTGCATTACAGTAAATTTCTTGCTGTGCTTGAGGGTTTTTGTGATGCGAATTGGGTATCCGGTAATGATGAGATGAGTTCTACTAGCGGATATGTGTTTACTCTAGGAGGTGGTGCTATTTCGTGGAAGTCTTCCAAACAGACTTGTATAGCTACGTCCACCATGGAGTCTGAGTTTATTGCCCTCGAGTTGGCAGGGCAGGAAGCCGAGTGGCTGAGGAACTTATTAGCAGATGTGCCTTTGTGGGGGAGACAGGCTGCGCCGGTTTCTTTGCATTGTGACTCTCAAGCGGCCATTGGTGTAGCTAAGAATGACTACTACAATGGTAAGAAGAGACACATACGGATTAGGCACGGGGTTGTTAAACAATTCCTGAAAAATGGAGTGATCTCTTTGGATTATGTGAAATCTGAGAGAAATCTCGCGGATCCCCTTACCAAGGGGTTGACAAGGAGAGTTGTCCTTGAGTCGTCGAGGGGGATGGGGCTTAAGCCCATGAGTTGAGGTTATATGGTGGATACCCATCTGTGGTCAAACGAAGCCGTATGGTTCTTGACTTTGCACTACATTTTCCCATCCCTATGGCACGCAGTAGTGCTTGATATGATCCATAGCCTTTATGGTAGTGCTATTGAGACGCACTTGATGGATATGTCATACGAGATTGAGCGTTCGCTCTTAATGGTTCCATATCTCTTAGTGGTGGTGTTTTGTGAAAACACTTGATGGACCACCTATGTGAGTGTGAAGGTTTGGCCGCCTTCTATGAAAGACCGGGGCGTCTTTCTAGAGCACTCACGAGACCCGAGGTGTGCGCATGGCCATTATTTGCGTTTGGATCGCGGAGGTTGCATTATTTAAGGGTAAATATGTGTTGTGGGGGTCTCAACCGAACTCTAATGAGTTTAAGAAGCAGTTCACTCACTGGAAAGTAAGTTGTTGCCTCACCTCACTATGTATCAATTCAAATCGCAAGATATTGGTGCTTAAGTATTTCCTTTTCTTTACCCAAGATTTCTTTTGTCTTCTGTCAACCCTTTGTGGGGGATTGTTGGAAAATGGCTGCCAAAGCCATAATGGGATTGATATCCCACATCGGCCAAGCAAACCTTTTTTGCTTGGTTTATATACCTCACTCTTCTTTTAGCTGTTGAGCTGCCAAGCTGTGGGCTTACTATGGACTTTGTGTGTGTTGGTTTCGGCCCACACGTGCGCGCGCGCCGCCCGCCCGCCCGGTCTGGGTCGGGGCGTGGGTGTGGGCTGGGCTGGGCATGTACTTTTCAATTTGGTTGGATCTAAAAATTTTGGCCCAGTTTTATTTTTTGTCGTTTGAACGTTTGATTTTCAAGCGTTTATTTGACCGTTTCGATTCCGATTTTATTTCCCTTAATATTGCGATAATGACGTCTTAATTCCCATTATCTCCGTGATTATCTCTGTCATAATTCACGTAATTATGGTCATAATTTCGCCCTGATTTTCTTCCTTGTACGGCTCTGTTCTCCTCTTTATATACGAGCCGTTTCTGCTCATTGTTGATCATCGAAAACACACAAAAAATACAAACACATACTAGTATACACGTTCAAGGCAATTGTTTCTGGGTAATTGTAGTACTGCAATCTCCAACCCTTAGCCGTTTGTGGTAGCGGTCGAGGGTGACTGTGTTAACCTTGGGGAGCTTTTCGGCCAGTGGCGATTACCACCGAAGTCGGGTCGTAAACGCTTTCAAGTCAGTGGTCTCCTACCGCGGCACAGTCTTGAATTCCGATAAGTATTCGTCTCTTACCTTAGCCATTTTCGTATATTATTCTTACAATAAGGAGCGGGAGGAAGATCAGATCATTAGAAGAATTAAGGAGATTGTTAGTATTAGATTATTAGCAATCTCAAAAAATTGTCTCCATAATGAGATTGTCGAATGTCTTAATGGAGAGTAGGATGGTTAATTAGATAGTGGACACTCTTTTTTGTAAAATTCCCGTCTTTTAATTACCCTCCATGGATGAATAAAAGGACTAACATTTTTACAAAAAAAAAAAAAAAAAAAAAAAAAAAAATTGACATTGTACAGTAAAAATTAAGAGACATGACATTTTGACATATAAAAGATCTTTTGTTTTTGGGCCATGAACCTACTTTTATGGCTCGTAACTGGCATTATGGGTTATGACCATGTTATTGGTACTAACTCACATTTATGCAATATTTTATAAATTTTCAAATAGATTTTGATTATAATCATTTCTCAATATTAGCGCGTGAAATAAGAAGGACACTTGGCGCTCGACTTTGAAAAGCTCAATTATTCCAATAACTCAACCACATCTAACCGACCCGCTTTTCACGGATCATGAATCTGTTTAATAACCCGTGCCCTTAGCCTATTTAACCAAGCCACTATATTTTTGGAACAAACTCTACCTAACCAAGACCTTTTTGTAACCCTTAACCCGCCTTTTGGGTCATGTGCTTGATATATTTGGATCATGACCCGTTTTCACCCGAACCTTTTTGTTACACAATTTTTTTAGACAAACCTGCCCTCAACTATGGTATCAAGTTAACCCATAATTAAGACAAAAATGAAGTTGTTAAAATGATTTAGAAGAATATACAATTAGTATAAACTCATTGCTTATATATATTAATTGAATTGGACGAATCTGGGGGCGTACATGCCTTACCAATATACGTGTACATAAAAGTTGGCTTGTGCACGAAACACCTAAGTTTTGTAGATGCAAGCCCCTCTTTTATATACAATAGTCAACATGAACAGGAATCTTGATACTTAGTTCTAACACACACATACAAATTTATCTTAAAAAGTATATTTTGATCAAAGTTACTAAAGTAATCACGCCATATTATTGAATTTTTGATTCTAGATTTGAACACCTCGACATTATTCTATGCCTAAAGAACTTTTGAGGTTAAACGTTTATGATGTGTGTTATAATGGCGTATGATAATATATACTACTCCTACCCAAAAGAGATTTTCCTGTTTTTTTTTTTTTGCGGTTTTGAGTTGCCATGTTGGGGACTATTTGTATACTAAATGAAAGACCCGTTTACCTTGAAATCAAGTAGACTTAGTTGACTGTAATGCAGAATGAAATACTTACTAATTTTTAAAGCAAGTGAAAGATTCATTTGGTCTAAATATAGCTTCCAACATGACAACTCAAAACTGCAAAAAGAAACAGGAAAATCTCTTTGGGTAGGAGGAAGTAGGTAAAAGAACAATTTTTTTCTTAAATTGTTGTATATCTTCATGGCTTAGAATAATGCCGAATCGACAATTCGAAAACTCTTAACAATGTACACCAAAGAAAAGTACTGTGGAGTATGGATGCTTATACACACATCAACTGGTAATTCAATCATTTGATGTAACGTTCCATGTTAGACCAGCCTTGAAAGCTTACTTTCCATAAAGCATATATTCTCATAGTTACATTTCCTCATTCACTGTACAAATATATTGAAGAAGAAATCACTCTCATCAGCCAGATAGAAAGGATTATGTGAACAAATTATCTCCGAAGTATGCAGGAAAGATTGCAGATGTAAATCTCCATAATCTTCTAAATTATTTGGCCTTTGGCTGCTTGCAAATTCCAGCCATTAATCTCTTTCGTTAAACAACTAACTCCTCCGATCCAAAACAACAGTACCATAAAAGCACATCATCCTGTACAAAAAAGTATGAACAACAGATATGCATATAAAATTATGCCAATTGCAGAGAATCAAAGATAAACAATTAGAACCTTAATAATGAGATCGCATGCCCACATTCATTGATCCATATACGGCTTATATTTATAGTCTTGCTGAGCAAGGAATATTAAGTTATATGATTAATTGATGTAGCCCGTAATTTTAGAATGATATATATGATTGATTACAAAAGATATGTCAATTGTATCTTTTCCTAATAAAACGAATGGTAAATTATTTACTCTGGTAATTATTTGATTTATCCAGTGTATGGCATATTGGAGTATATTATATTACCGAAATGGTAATCGTCTATTAGAGACTATCAAATATGGAGAACGGATACTTTTAGGATTCTGCTAATATCATACGATAATAATGTAAGAAATGTAATTTCATTACGAATATATGTAATACAAATTTGCTATTAATAGTGTGAATATAATCAATTACTTTTGTTTCCCTTTTTAGGTAGATTTTTATGTGTGTGAATATAGACATTTCAATATCTTTTCTGTTTATAGCTAGATATAATATAGGAAAATTTGTGGGAAACCACCTCCAACTTTCACCATTTTTTGGGAAACCACCTTATTAAAATAAATTTGTGGAGAACCACCAAATATAAACAAAACCAAAGGGTAGAACCACCTCCTTACCCAAACCACCCTCTCACCACCTCTAACGACCACTAGCCACCACTATTCTTGCCGCCACTGCCACCACCCACCACCGACAAGGCCACGCCGACCACCACATTCCCCCGGCTCCATGTCCTCCACCCTCCACGACCATTTTCTCTCTCCCTCCATCCTCTCTTTTCTCTCGGTTTTCGGCCACTATAAGCATGGTAACAGGTGATCGACGACCATGTTGGGGGTGTCGAAGACGACCATGTTGGGGGTGTCAAAGGTAGCTAAGGTGGTGGTTGGTGTTGACGGGTGGTGATGCGTGGTGGTTAGAGGTGTTGGGTGAGTAGTTTGGGTAAGGAGGTGGTTCTACCCCTTGGTTTTGTTTATATTTGGTGGTTCTCCACAAAAAAAAAATTAATAAGGTGGTTCCCCAAAAAATGGTGAAAGTTGAAGGTGGTTCCCCACAAATTTTCCTATAATATAATTATAAATCCAATAGATTTATTTATTTACGGAAACCATTGTTTATTCTTTAGATTTTACTGCCAAAATTACGGAGTGTTGACGTCAGCTATGACATGGCGCTAATGTCAAATCTGATGTGGACGACCTAAAATGCTTCTAAATCTACCGCTATTGTATTTATATATGATATATGATGATATGATATGATATATGATATGATAGATTGCGTGCCCGGCCCGCGCCCGGGCTACTTACTTATATTGTTTATATACGTTTCATAAAAATGTAGGTTTATTTTATTATAATATTATTTGAAACGATGCTTTACATGATTTTTTTCCTTTCAACTTTGGTCACCCATCATATTATATTATTATTTATGTCTACTAATTCATCGTAATTTTATTTCCTTTCTACTTGTATATCACCCGTTATATTGTTCCATTCATTCCATATCCTGTAACCCGTTTTTTTTTTTTTTTCATTCTCATTCCACTATCACGTCACCCGTTATGCTATCTCATTTTTTTTTTTCAGTATCGCATCACCGTTTATATCACATCATTACCATATCATGTTTTCCATATATTAGTTGATAACTACCATATTATTTAATAATTCACATAGAATTTCCATATCCTAATATTTTAATAATAATATTTATTTCTTCTCATCCAATAGAATTGTGCTAAGTGTCTATCAATGAAGGGTTGTACTCGGCTTTTATAATATAGATTAGATATGATAATATGGCTATAATGTATGTCTTCTAGAATTTGTTAGGCAATATTTTAGATGTTTTCGGTGTTCCGTACGTGTACCCAAGGCTACCTAGCTCATAGAGATATATACATACCATACATCATATTGCTGTTGTATATATTTAGAGTTTTAACTTGCATCAAATTCAATAATCTCGATGTAGTCCATATAAGAATAGAGGTAGTACTAGGTTTTAAATATTGTTAGTCATTGATCGAGTCAAATTCGGTAAAATCTATGGCTACATACACTATTGCAGAATAATATATATGATGACTAAACATTGAAAAATAAAGAATACTATACATAAATAAAAAATCAAAACTTTAGGTAACTTTTTGTTAGTTGTGATCGAATTGATGGAGAAGGAAAAATTGGGAAGCAAAAGCGGGTTGGATCTTCTTCCTGAGGAATTGTGGGGAGAGATAGGAAAACGGGTGGAAAGTAGGTTGGATGTGAGGAGATTTAGATCAGTATGCAAGTTATGGAGGTCAGTTGTTCCTTGTCCAACACTCTTCCCACTCAACATCCCTCCACCGTTTGCTTGCGCTTCGGATTATTTATTTCCCTGGTTCATCACGGAGAACTCGGTGTACGCTGTGTCGGATGCCTGCCCGGATAGCGGTCCTGAGGTAGTGGTTTTGGAAGAGATGGGTCAAGGAGGCAAGTTCCTATGCTCGGCCTTGACTTTCCCACAAGGAACCCCCCCTAGAAGACGGGATCCCCAAAAGGAAATAAACTTACTCGACAAGGAACTATCAGTCTCGCCGCTTGCTAAGTCTTACCATGTCAAGAAGGCTTACCCTGTCTTTGACGTGGATGGTAGGAGAGCTTATGGAAAGTGGTGCTTCAGGGTTGAAGATTATGTTAGAAAAACCGTCCTCATCTCGAATTGTGATGATTCGTATAATCCTAGTTACGTCACTGACTACTCTGACCTAACTTTTGTGGCCCTTTCTCGCCAAGGGATGTTGACCATGTTACGAAACCACGGCCGCCCTCAATGGGAATGGGAGACTTTTCCACGGCCCCAGGGGGCCGCGGACAAGTTTGATGATATTATTAGTCACAAGGGTCGATTATACCTTGTCGATTCACAAGGCATGACATTTGTTATGGACAATTTCAGGTCTATGAAAATGACCCAAATTGGGTCCTCCGGGTTATATACTGGCTCATTTAGGACTCTAGTGAATAACAGGAGGCGTTTCGTGGTGGAGGGAACTGGCCGCAATGGTGACTTGTACTTGGTCGTATTGGGCCGAGAAAATAAAGGAACCCCGAGCATGAAAGTTTTAAAATTGGTGCAAACCCATGGATGGTTAGAGGTACAAAGTTTAGAGGACCAAGCTTTGTTTGTGGGACGTGACTTCTCCTTCACGATACCGGACGCTGGTACGACTATATCGAGTAATGTGATCAATTCCATCTTCATTGAGCCCATTGGTTTTGCGGGTGATAACAATGTTGGTCCGTTGGCTGCTGCTGCAGGGGAATGTTTTGTTCGAAGTGATGCTTCAAAATTGGTTTGCAAGTACAAAAAAGACGATGATGATGATAACGACAACAGATACAATATCCGAGGACTTTACTTGCACAGAGGGGATGCAAGAACTGCGGTTGCTGCGGCTGCTACTACTGCATCATCGTCTAACCCTACATCACAAATTATATCACAATATGAATCCTCATGTTGGAAGAATTGGGTTAATTATGAGGATGTTTACAATAACATCCGTAAAGTGATGCGAAGCCGCCCTAAGCCATTGACTGCTAAATATAGGCTAATTTCTTTTTCACATACTGACGTCCATCTCTAGAAGAAATTCCTGTTTTGGCTGTGACTGTCAGATTATATAAAAGCAAACATATATTCGATGCAAATTATCTGCATACCAAAATTCACACACACATCACTAATGCGAGCATATATAGTTTGCTAAATAATTATTACAATCGACAAATTATTAAAAAGCTGAGTTTTGCAAGACTGCTTGCTATAAGATTACAACACCCAAATTATGGGTCTTAGTCGTTTTCTGCTGTCCAGAAGATCGCTCTGATGCCAACCACCTTGCCCTTTTCATCGTCTTTGGCAGAAAGCTCCCATTTCATATCTACATAGTATTGAAGTTGGAAGGAAATACTTGTTACGGTCAAATACAATTACAATTACAATTACAAATCGAAGAGGTGTAACAGATCTTGCAGCAAACAGGGGAAAAACCCAAAAAAATTCGCAACAAACAGAAGAAAAACCCAATAAATTTCGCAGCAAACAGAAGAAAACCCCAACAAATTACGCAGCAAACAGTAGAAGAGAATCCCAACATATTTCGCAGCAAACAGTAGAAGAAAACCCCAACAAACTTCGCAGCAAACAAAAGAAAACTGTTATGTGCCCTAGTAGTTAGGAAGTTGTTAGCAGCTCATTTTGTATAATTAGTATAATTGTTGTTCATTTAGAAGCATCTTGATCAACTTGTAATTCTGAGATTTCTCTCAAACCCTCGATAAGACTTCGATTATCTTCCATTTTCATGGTAATCCTAGCTTTAGCTTTACGATTCTTCGATTAGCTCCTAGAATCTAGCACGTATCGTAACAATGGCATCAGAGATTCCTTCCTCGGAGATTCCTGATCATCATTTGATCACTATCAGTCTACAAGTTCTCCAAGCTTCTATCATAAGATTCTTCTTTTTTCTTCCACAATACTAAAACTTTTACCAAATTCCGTAAATTCTTGGCCGTTTCCACAAGATTATTCCCTGTTCTTTGCAAATTTTCGACATTAATTATGGAGAATACAAGGATCACCAAGAATTTGGAGAGGGGTAAAGTGGGAAATCAAGGTGGACTTCAGTTCAACAATGTCGATAATCAACGCATAAATCAGTAAGGTAATACCCTTAAATCTGTTCATAAACGTGGGCTTCCTGTATTTCTTGATTGTGATGTGCAAAATTGGCTATACCAATGTGAAACATTCTTTGAGGACGATAATACTTCTGAGTTTATTAAGGAAGCAATTACTGCAAGATTTGGGGTAAAAACAGTGGATGAACTAAATGCAGAATTGATGAAACTGAGGCAGGAAGGATCTGTGGATGCATATTGGTTGAAAGTTGAAGGGTTATTGAATAGGATGGATTTGTCTCAAGAGCAGGCTTTGAGTTATTTCTTGAATGGACTAAATGATGGAATTCAGCAAAAGGTGAACTGGTTTAGGGCATTGCCAAGACAGCAAGAAGACATCAATTCTTACTTGAACAAGAAGAAATCTGTATAATCAGACCAACCAATTCAGAGCTCCCTCACTTCTGTCCCAAGAACTCCAAATTGCATAGTATGTGATGAACCAATTTCGGAGCTGGTGAAATTAAATAGCGAAAAGGTTTCTACAGATGCATGCTTTGAAAAATTTGATGGGCTACTAAACAGGACTGATCGGCCAAAAATACAGGCATCGAGCTGTATTTTGAGTGGGGGTGGATGATGAAGTACAGCACCACCCTGTAAGATTGCGCAAGCCTGCAACTCTCAGAGATGCTTGTGCATCAGCAAAATTGCAGGAAGCCACTAACTGTCCCAGAAAGAGGCCTGCAATTCTTGAAAGACCGAATCAAAATTCATTCAACAATATGCCAAGATTCACAAGTATTTTTTTTTTTTTTTCAGAATGAGAAGGAAACAGTCCATGCACTTGCCATGTAAGCCTTTCCTTTGGATGAGCTTACTTTGATTTCAGGTACATCTGGTAAACACCCTCCTGTATTATCTGAATTATTGGACGAAAAAGGGGCCAGTATGTCTGTTGTTCATCAAGCTACCAGTTAGTCCACTATGCTCTAGATATGGAAGACCTATGCAGCCATGTGGTGTACGTATACAGAAAAATACAGCTAGTACGTGTGTGAGGTGCTTACACTCAGAAGTTGACATGACTGAAGCTCTACTGGAGCATATGACAGTCTCATATTGTCCAGATTGTGGTGCCAAATGACTAACTCCAAGACCCCAGCTTTTGGTAAGATGATTGTCGAAATTAATGTCAGAAAGGTTCCTGCTGATTTCCCATTCAAACCAGGGTAGACTTTGTGTTTATGGGGAGTGGATTGTTATGTGCCCATGTAGTTAGGAAGTTGTTACTTGTTAGCAGCTCATTTTGTATAAATAGCATAATTGTTGTTCATCTAGAAGCATCTTGATCAAATTGTAATTCTGAGAATTTCTCTCAACCCTCTATAATCTTTCCATAGTTAAACGTCAGCAATAAGACTTCGATTATCTTCCATTTTCATGGTATCCTAGCTTTTGCTTTACGATTCTTCGATTAACTCCTAGAATCTAGCACGTATCGTAACAAAAACTCCAACAAATTTAGAATATCCATATAATCACAGGCATACACCATAGCTTCTGCTAGTTTATCCTCTTGATACCCATCCAAAAACTACAGACAACAACAATTAAAAAAATCAGAAAACTAATCTAATTCACAGCACAATAAATTACCACTATTATACTACATGTGAAGACCAAAACTATAAAGATTCAATCTTTAGTACCAAGCAGCCCAAATTACCTCGGTTTCAAGTGAAACATTAATGATTGCATGGTTATGGCTTCCTTGTATATAATCATTAACCTAACTTAATCAAATGCAGATCGAACTTTCTATTACTCTCTCTCTAATTTCTCTCTCCACTTTTAGCTCAACCTTAACTAAATCTTCATCAATGCCATCCATAACGAGACAACTTGGAGAATACAGATGCATGAAAGAGAAAGATTAATTGAAATTTTATTAAATTGGGGATTTTGATTTTGGTTGGATAAAGAAAACGTGAGAAGGTGGTATTGGGTGAATTTTTATTACTCCGGGGTCCGTATCAGTATTGGAAGGTTAAAGGTTGTTTTGTGAGAAAAGTATTAAATAGTGAGAAAATTACAAGAAGTTATCGAGTTGGCGTCCGGTTGCCAGGTTTGGCCGCAAACGTGAGAAGGTGGTTTTACCAAATGAAAATAAACTTATTTGGTAATTCTTTAAAAAAAAAGTTGGTAAAAGATGGTTCTCTCAAATTGCAAACTTAAAAGATAGGAGTAGTTCTCCACAAATTACCTAAAATGATAATAAAAACTTTTCACTCAATCACGACATAATAAGCATAGACACATAGTTGCAAGTGCAACAATATAGCATTGAAATTTATCGGTTAGAAGAAGTGTAACAACTACAATCATACATAACATATACACTGAGGATCAAGGTTGGCCTAGTGGTTAGAAGCACACAAAAAATACATAACATATACACTACAATTAATACAAAACAAGTTGCAATCTTTACATAGTACAACACCAAACACCGTGGTGGTAAAGAATTAAAGATCCCGTTTTTAAGAAGGTAACTTTATACAGAATGAAAAATCTTCCACATAAGAATGGGTTGTAACTCAAACCATGTATAAAAATGCAATTTCTTACAACTTAAACTAAACAACACCGTGCATAATATATACAAAACAAAACGCAATCTTTATATAGAACAACTCCAAAGTCCAAACACCATGATAAAGATCTAATCTTTAAGAACAAGTCCAACTCCAAGCTGCAATGCGTTTCAACAATAACTAATACCAACTTTATTTGAATTAAAACATGCTCAATACACTCTCAAAAGGAACATTGTTACATTGCTCCATAGAATGAGATACAACTTTAATAGTTGCAACACCATCCATATAAACGTGGTAAAAAAAAAAAAAAAAAAAAAAAACACCATCCATATAATCTAATTCACAAAGTGCACAACTAATTACCACTATTAGAGTACATGTGAAGCAGGGCACAACCGACCAAAACAATAAAGATTCAATCTTTACTAATAAACAGCCCAAATTGCCTCGGTTTCAAATGAAACATTGCACACAAAAATGACAAACATGTTATCACTCAATCACTGACATAATAAGCGTAGTTGCAACAATATGGCATTGAAATTTCTTGGTTATTCTAAAAGTGTGATGACAAAAATCACTCTTTCTAAGATGGAAAAAACACCATGAATCCATGATAAAGATCTCATCTTTAAGAAGGTACTTTATTTGGGATGAAGAAACTTCACCAAAAAAATGAGCATACATAAAAATGCAATCTTTACGAACAACTTACACCAAATAACACCATACATAACATATACAAAACAAATTGCAATCCTTACATAGATTAGCGCCAAACACCTTGATAAAGATCTAATCTTTAAGAATGTAACCTTATTTGGAATGGGAAAACATAACATAAAAATGAGATATAACTTCAATCATGCATAAAAATGCAATTTATCAACAACTTAAGCCAAACAACACCATAAATAACATATACGGAGTACAAAACAAGATACAATCCTCTTTTTTTTTTTTTTTAATACAAAATGCAAATCTTTATATAGAACAACACCAAACACAAGGTAACTTTATTTGCAAATGGAAAAGCATCACATAAAAATGGGATTGAATAAAAAGTTACAATCTTTATCAACGGATTAAACCAAACAACACCATGTACAAGTACACAACACATATGGAGTACTCGTACAACACAATCTTCTTAAAATAAAACCATGCAATTAATTATTGAACAATAGTTTATGAAGATACAATCTTTTACTAAGCAACGTAAATAATAACCTTTTAACATGAAAATTATGCATAACAAAATAATAAAAAAAATTACCTCCATGGAAGCTCAACTCACTTTGCTCTAGGAAACAGAGAAGACTAAAAGGCTAAAACCAGAGAAACCTAAAAAATCAAAGCAAATTGTCGATTTCACCCAATGACCCAAATATTAGAAGTGTAGTATAAGCTGTATAGGCGTATAGCTAGTACATTTACAACTTTTTTTTTGTCTTTTCCTCCTTCCATTTGTTCACATATGGTTAAACACCACTGTTACTAGCAAAAGATGCATTAATACGTGCTATAAGTCCTATAACTTGTATTTTTCCAAAAAAAAAAAAAAGTCCTATAACTTGTGATTTTTGTTTTACCTTATGTGCGTATACTAATTGGTAAATACACAATGAACTAGAGTACATAACTACAAAGTATCAAGTATAAGTGTTTAACCATTAAATCATTGATGGGGAGAAGCGGACGTTAATACTAGATCCGAATCACCTTAATAGGTCACGAGAAAGACCCTTGATGAAAATGTACGATAATGATAAGCCGAAGGATTTTGTTGGACACGTACATCGGCAATACGAAGACGCTCACGCGCAAAATGAATGTCAAGCTTAATTGTTTTGTGCATTGGTAATTGTTTAGATTGAATATTTAAACACGTAAGATACAAACATCAATTTTAAATACAAAATCGAATAAAACTACATTTTTATAATTAAAATAGTGAGTAATAGAGGAACCACCATATATGCGTACGAGGCTATGACCACTCTAACTCGACGAGAACCTAAACCAGTCTATCAAAGTATTTGACTCGATTTGACCCGTTTGACACGTCTATCCTAGACTCATAGTCGATAAACGGTCCAAGTCCAGCGCTTTATACAATTAACCGTGGTGCTCAAATTTGCTGGGTCGCGAATTGAACCGCGCAACGGACATACGAGTAAGAAAAGAATGGCCCTTTTCTTATCTTCTTCCACAATTCCTTCACTTTCACGCTCAGAAACAAGGCCAAATCTCAGCTTTTCTGGTGGTAATTCTACAGCAGAAGGAAGAACATTAATCTCAACATTCCCCTTTTTCAACTGTAAGCTCATCATTCTATCTTATCTGTTGATTTTTTCTTTTTAATTGTATGTTTTTTTGCTGAAATGAAACATTATGTTATACACCCAGTTCATTTGAATTCATATGCTATCAGGGTTTAACAGGAAAAACAGAAAGAACAGTAAAGATTACGCCTTTGTATGTTTATCAGTAAAGGGTCAGACGAAAGCTCAAAAATTTGATGTTGTAAATGGGAAAAATTCAAGGAATAGGGGTTTTGGGAAGGTGGTAGTGTTGAGTGAGGGGAGAGATGAGGATGAAAGTCATGGTCTTGTGTGTCCTGGTTGTGGGGTTTATATGCAAGATGAGGACCCTGATGTTCCTGGGTTCTACAAGAAAAGATTGATTGAAAATGAGTTTGATGATGATGTTTTTGAGGAGGATGAGGAAATTGAGGGTTTGGTGGATGATGATGTTAATGAGGAGGATGCGGAAATCGAGGGTTTGGTTGATGATGATGAGGAGGAGGAGGATTATGATGAGTCTGGTGAAGGTGAGGAGGAGGAAGGTGAGGATTCCGGGGACGAAATTGAGGGTAGTTTGGATATGGGTGATGGGGTGGAAGGAGATTTGGGACGGGAAGATGGGGTTGATTGGGATAGTGAAGGGTGGGAGGAGGATGAATTGGATGAAGTGGATGGATTTACGCCGGTTGGTGTTGGGTATGGTAATGTAACTGAGGAGGTATTGGAGAAGGGGAAGAGGAAGAGGCTGTCGAAGGCTGAGAGGAAGAGGTTGGCTAGAGAGTCCCGGAAAGAGACGGAAGAGGTTACAGTTTGTGCGAGGTGCCATTCTCTGAGGAACTATGGGCAGGTGAAGAACCAGACTGCTGAGAACTTGATACCTGATTTTGACTTTGATAGGTTGATTAGCACCCGTTTGATGAAACCGACTACTGCAGATTCGACTGTGGTTGTCATGGTTGTTGACTGTGTTGATTTTGATGGGTCCTTCCCTAAACGTGCTTCTCGGTCTTTGTTTAAGGCTTTGGAAGGCAACCATGATGCCAAGGCTAGCAAGAAATTGCCAAAGCTTGTATTGGTAGCTACAAAAGTTGATCTTCTTCCTTCTGAGATTTCGCCTACTAGGTTAGACAGATGGGTCCGTCATCGTGCTCGGGCTCTAGGTGCTCCGAAGCTGAACGCTGTTTACTTGGTTAGTTCTCGAAAGGATTTGGGTGTGAGGAATTTGCTAATGTTCATCAAGGAAAAGGCTGGCCCTCGAGGACATGTGTGGGTTATTGGGGCTCAAAATGCAGGTAAATCAACCTTGATCAACACATTTGCAAAGAAGGAGGGTGCTAAGGTGACAAAACTTACTGAAGCAGCAGTTCCTGGGACAACACTTGGGATATTGAGGGTTGGCGGGGTCTTGTCTGGGAAGGCAAAGATGTACGACACACCTGGACTCCTGCATCCGTACTTGATGGCCATGAGATTAACCCGAGAAGAGCAGAAGATGATTGAGATACGAAAAGAGCTAAAACCTCGGTCCTTCAGAATTAAGGCAAGTACATTATCACTTCAATGCTTATGCGTTTCTCAGTGTGTTGCTGAAGCATGGTAAATTCTTGTATAGTAGTCCATATGCTATCAAATCATTAGCATGTGAAGTGTGAAAACTTATCGTCATCTATCCTGGCTCACTTACCTATGAAGCCATGGAAGCTAGTAGTTTTTTGTTACCTGTGGCTAATTTGTGTATGTGTATCAGCAATCGCTCACCTTCCAAGAAGTCATATGTATATACCATGAGCTGTGCTGTGTACATACTAGACAAATAAGTGAAACGATCTGGAATCTAACCCAGATGTCTTCTGAGGGTTTTCCCAGGATAGAGTGGGTAACATGACTTACTCCATATGTTCCCCCCGCTTAGCATCATTTAAAAAAAAAAAAAAGACTCATGAACCTGTATTCTTTATATCATTTTCAGTTTTGTGCGCTAACTTCAGCGTATGATGACTTTTTAATATGCTTGATTGAATTTGCCAGGTAGGGCAGACGATATATGTTGGTGGTCTGGTAAGACTGGATCTTGTGCAGTCATCTGTTCAGACAATTTATGTGACAGTCTGCGCATCACCCAATGTGTCTCTCCATTTAGGAAAGACTGAAAATGCGGAGGAGACATGGAACAAGCATGTTGGTGTCAGGTTACAGGTAAGCACATCACCTGTTCAATCTACAGAATGCGTGTTTAGAATGGATATTCTGTGCTTTGTCCCTTTGTGGTATAGTTTTATGAACAATCAGTAAGCATATGGCAGTATCTTAAAATCACTAGACGCTAACAAGACTAGTTTCCTTATCATTATCAACTCAATCTAGTCTTTTGAAGAAGTTCACCCTTGCAGAGTTATTCAGACAGCTCAGAGTTTATGTTAATAACTGACGAGAGTTTGTTTGTTTTGTTTCCGAGTGTGTGGTGTTTGAATTCTGAGGATCTTATTGGGACATCAGTGTGAGCCACTGTAAATTAAACTGCTTGGAAATAGTATTGAACCCTGAAATGTATCTCATAAGATGCTAATTAGTGTTAACTAATCGTGCCAATGGCCTCTGTCAAAAAAAAAAAAAAAGAAGAAGAAGAAGAATCATGCCAATGCAATTGTCTAGGGCTACAGATGTAGTCTTCCTGTTCACCTTAATGCTATGCCTTTCAGGCTTAACAAGCAATAACGATTTCATGAGCAGTTTATCAAATCAAATTTTTAGTTTAAGTTCTTGTGTTTTTGAATTAGAATGAGTGAGGCACTAAAGCTTATGCATGTTTGGGAGATGGTTGATGTTGATCAATGGAACTCGAAGCATGAGTAAAGATATTTGTTTTCCCTGTAGTATTAGTTTCTGCGCGAACTTACATCTGAAACACTGCTATTTCTTCTTCTCTTTTTTTTTTTTTTTTTTTTTGGGGGTGTGTGTGTGGCTGTAGAAAGGTACTGCCAGCTGATACATTCTTTTGCTCTGATATTGTTTATGTTTCAGCCTCCTGTTGGCACTGATCGGCTTTCAGAACTTGGAAACTGGAAAGAGAAAGAATTCAAAGTGAAAGGAACAAGCTGGGATGTAAATAGTTATGACATTGCTGTAGCTGGGTTAGGCTGGCTTTCTTTGGGCCTCAAAGGTGAGGCAACTTTGAAACTGCGGACCTATGACACTGTTGAAGTTGGGTTACGAGAACCTTTAGTTCTTGACCGAGCTCCATTCCTCGAGCGACCTGGCTTTTGGTTGCCCCAGGCCATATCTGAGGCTCTCGGTAATCAAAGTAAGCTTGAAGCTCGGAAAAAGCAGCAGCTTGAAGAAGAAGATGAAACTCTTCTGGATGTGGCTGCCTGAAGACCAAGGAAACTGTCTTGCCTCTAGACGATCACAAATAAACCCATCTGCTGGTAGCTGTTTAAGTTTGAACAGGCGATCATCTTGGTTAGAGCAGCCGATGTCAGAATTTTGCTGGTGATGACTGATTGTGGCATACTACAAACTGGCACCAGTTGTAGTCGGAAACACTGTAAATATTGTTGAGGATGGTAGAACACGATGGCAAATGCCACTGACGTTTCTGTTCAGTTTTACTGATCGACATATATGTAGCGTTGTTTGTAGGTTGATCTTTATCTTGTCTGCGTTTTTGGGAATTAAACCAATCGAGCTTCTCGGTCTGTTACTCTCTTTTTTTTTTACCTCCATATATAAAAGAGATGAACGATTGTTTTCAACTCGTGCCGAAGTTTTTGCATGAACCCCTTGGTTTAGTTAGAGCAATGTAACTCTTACGCAAGGCAGTGACAGTTGTGTCATCCTTCCATATGGGAATTTCTTTGGGAACTTCCCAGATTGGAGCAGCAGCTGTAGCCTAATTTGTAAGGTCAGCTATATGAACCGAAATATAAACCTTGCATAGTAGCAATATCGCCGTTGCAGGACTACTTCGATCTTCAAGCCTTACGGAGGAATCGTGTTTTGAGTACGAGCTCAAGCGACTACAATCAAACTCAGGCACACGACCGGAGCCAAACTCTGGCTGAAAAGACGGATTATAGGTGAAAAAGATTCACTTAAAATAGCTTAAAAGGTAACAAGTTCTCCACCCTCTAATCTCTACACTTGCTTGGAAAGTTTCTTGATTTACCGAAATAAAACAGCTTAACAAGAACTCAATACATACAAGAGCTGCATCCTGGCTCTGTACAGAAGTTACAGAAAGTAAAAAAGAGTGACATTGTCAGCTAAGAGCAACAATGCTCCAACCTACAACTCCAGCTTCAGCGGCAAACTACTTCTGAACAGGCTTCTCCTGCGATCCAAACCCGAATTTTGATTCTGTCGCCATGCTCACTGCAAACGTTTTGAGAAAACAAAGTCATCAGGGAAGTTCAAAGACACTTGATTACGCGCAACAGTGCATATATATCAGTGACTTGTATCGGTGCAAGACTAATCATTTAGATCAGCACTTCAGGTAGTATTAATTACCTTCTTTCGGCAGAAGCTTGCTTTCCTGCAACTGCGCTCCTGAAAATTTGATGAATTCCTCAAACTGAGATTCCATGCTCAACAACTCTTCATCAACACCGAGATCAATCTCGTCAGGCAGCAAGTCAACAACATCATTCCTGGCAAAGTTCTCTTGGTTGCCCCCGTACATCATCTCAGCTTCCTGGCGCTGGCTCAGCCAGTAGTCACGGAACCACATGGACGAGGTGATTAACTCATACCATTCAGGTGAAAATTCTTCCACTTGTCGGAAGGCAGCAGGGATGAAAACAGGAGCGTTAGGATTCAGTGTTGATCTTGAACCAGAGACTAAAGCCATCGTTACAACTCTTTCTGAACTTTGAAGAAGAAATGGACTCTGAAATTACCTGCTCATTCAACAAGAGTCAAAAGAACGAAAATCAGTAATCTAAGAAACCAAAAGTTATGGAGGTAGACCTCCTGCAACCAGCTGCAGCAACTTCAGGTTAATATACAGTCAGATGCAAGTGTAACAGCTTTAATTCAACCTACTTGCCACAGCAACAAGAGATTACAGATTCAAAAAAATCAATTTTCGGAGTTTGAAAGTCGTACATAATTCACAAAATTGGTGTAACTTCAACCCATACCAAATACCTCCAAATCCCAAACACGAATGCCACTTAAAACAGCCGTTATACAAGCACGACATACGACACTAAAACATATAATACCATTAAGAGAATCGTTTGCTCATGAAACCATCATTCACATCGGACATTGATCAAAGATAAGTTATTCGGTTCTCCTAAAGCACCACATAGCCAAACCATAACTTTTCCTATCAAACTTCAACACCCTTATCTTGCAGAAATAATGTCAAAACACCACCTAAAATGCGATTATTTCATCGGTTTAGTCCCCCCCCGCGAACTCCAAACACTCATCACTTAAGCACAAGTACGACCACATACACGAACCTTTCGTTCCCAGCAATCACATTGCACATCAATCAGATATAATTATCAAGTCCTCTATAACACCTCACCATCAAACGATACACCCTAGCAAACAATACCTTTCTTTCCTACTTCAAACCCCCCCCCCCCCATCTTGGGCGAAAATTGTCAACAAAACCACCCAAAAATCTCAATTATATCATCGGTTTAGAACCCGAAAAAAACACCATCAATCAAAGAAGCACAATTGCTTCTACAAGACTCATCCGTTCCGAAAACACACACCAAATGTGTTCACTCACTGTTCAGTATGAATTACGCTAACTTTATAAAGACTCAACCCAACATCACAGATCATACTTCTAATACACGCCGTTTCGGCCCCGAAAGCAAGCAGTTTACTCAACCCAACGTCATTAATCATAATACAGGCCGTCTCGGCCTCGAAAGCAGTTTCACTCAAAAAGTAACCTTTGCGGTTACTTTTGATCATCTCATATACGATTTACTCTCAATTTACAGCGGTTACTACCTCAAATTTTAAGTCTCATAAAAAATTACCGTCTCATTTAACTTCCGATTTTTATTAATCGAATCGTTCATCAGAAAAACCCTAACTCCAAGATTAATTACTTTTAATCATCTACCAAAATTAATCAAGATCAAACTCCTCCAAAATTTATACTACCACAGCAAGAAAATAAAATAAAAAAATTCAATCATACGCAACAAAATTAACAGCGTGTTCATCAATCAACATGATAAATCCAACAAAAATCTAACCTAAACATGTGGAATTAAATCAAATTCACACCAAAATCAAAATCAGAGCAGTTTTTTTTACTGAGCACAGTAAAAAAATGATCAGTTTGGATTGAAAAAAATTACTACAAATAGATCAAAGTTCAAGCATCAAATCAAACTAAAAATCAAATTAATCAAATAAACCTACATAATTACGATGGATTTAATACCTTTAGAGAAGCGTATAGAAGAAGAATAAAAAAAATATATCTGGAGGTTTTGTTCAGACCAATGAGCGAAAAGCAAGAAAATGTTGAGAAAGCTGCTTGTATTTATAAAATAAAATAATAAAAAAACGGTTTAATGAACCGGACAAAATTGACCCGGAGATCCGGTCTGATTTTTTTTTATTAGCGTGTGTAATACCGACAGTAGCCGGTAGTGTGTGAGTCTATGGGCAAAAGTTAACCGGGAACTGTTACAAGGTCGTGTTTGGATGCCGTGTAAATGGATAGACTTTGGGAAGAAGGAGAGAGGGCTCCTTTTGACTTTCTGTGGGTCCCATTTCCATGTGGGGATGAGAATTACTCATGAGTCATGACTTATAATTTGTCTTCGTTGAGTGCGACGAGTTACCGATAAGGCTACATCTTATATTAAAATGATCGAATCAATTATTTCGAATATGTTGAAAGTTCATGTCTCCGGGAGTGTTTATGTGATAAGTTGGTTGTGGAGCCGGATTATAATTTGTATGTAACAGTTGCAGCGGAGGAATGATTGATTTGAGTGATTAATCAATTATTTGTGGAGTATCATTGTATGGTTTATGATGGACGGCTGATATTTGTTTGTGTGGTGACGTAGATTGGATCGGACGGTTGGTTTTGAGTGTGATTGAGGTCGATGTATCCAACTAATCTTTCCACTAGATGATGTTTACCCCCAATTATTATTACAACACATGCTTTGTTGGTTGATTAGTTAGGTCAAAAAAAATTGTGGGGATGACTTCATTTTTTCTCTACTTTGTTTTACTTTTTTTCCAAGTTGCTCCATATTCTTTTATCTTGTTTTTTTTTTTAAAGAGAACATTTTTTTTATGAGGGGGAGTATTCTTTTTTTCTTGAGATACTAGTTTATGTGATTCTTTTATGTAAGTTTTGTGGAGTTAAAGATCAACATTGATGATTGATGAACAAGAAAATGATTGGGTAGAGATTGGTTAAAGATGTACATACTATGATTATGTTGGAAGGCATATTTTGCAAAATATACAATGGGAGTTTTGGATTGCATTTCTATCACTCAAAATATCATTGAAGCATTTGTACTATGTTTGGATCCAGTGTAGTTGAAAATAAACTCTACGTGGTAGAGTTTACTCGAATAGGTAAGAATAAAATATCTTAAAATTTATTTGTGTTCTTGAAAATCGTTTTTATATTGTGATAATACCATTTTTAATAAACTATACCAAGGTTGGAGCTACTCCATACCTTTTACGGCTTTACTTAATAGGTTAAGTAATATTTCCGAATCTCCCAACAATACACCGAGTGCTCTTATTAAGTATCACGTAATAATTCCTTCCATTTTAGACCAAATGTTACACTTGCCATTGGTGGAAACTACATGATTTGAATTGTTTCGAATCACTAATTGAAAATAGCGGCGAAACTACTTTTTTTTTTTTTTTTTTACATTTGCCCGTTATTGCTACATGTTATCAATTAAAAGTTTGTCCGGACTATTCAAATTGTGTACGAGAGAATGTGATCATCAACCTCTCTTTCGAACCAACCACCTAAGTGACACATAGGCGTACATTCCAACTAAATATCGTATCATATAATTGTCCCATATGACAATCAACAAATTCTGAATCCATTCAAGGATACCTAAAAGATTATCCTAGTAAATCCTACTCCGTATATCATTATCGCAACCATAATTCCTTTTTCTGCTTCCGACCTCAAAAAAAAAAAAAAAAAAAAAAAAAAACATCATAACATCCTCACATTTCCCAAATCAAATTGATAGTAGCGAAAACTTTCCATCATCGTATGATCATTCTCGACTCAAATCCGAATCCAATCCACAATAACGCAGACAGAGCAAAAAGGCCCAATCCGAGTAGTAGTAAACAAATACAAGCCCAAACGCTCAAGACTTTCTTCTTCACGACGCTACTCAAAAAGTAAAGGCATAGTGTTAGTAGTAAATCAAATCTCTCTACACCAAAAAAATCCGCTCCGACGAAAATTCCGGCGAACATTTCCCGTCAAACATAAAAAATTAAACCTCACATTCTCTCTCCACCGTACCTCCGCCGCGACAACCACCAAATTAAGCGTTAAAATGAACTGTTAATCAACAAAATTTGGGGAAAAATGAGGATGAAATGTAGGGTTTGGTGGCCGAAAGATCTTTTAATTTCATCAAAATCAACAAAATCGGAAAGTTTAGCGTTGTTCGGGTGGTTTATATCGCGCTCACCGACATCTCTCGACGCCGTCGTCGCCTTCGCTTACGACGAATCCTTTCTCTCTCCTCACTCCAATCTCTCCTCTCTTCAGGTCTGATTAATCTTCCCTTTTTTTCTTTAATTTATCTCTTAATTGTTCATTTTGTTAATTAATCATATAATTTGTGCGGAGATTTGTTGAAATTGGTTGAATTTTTTAGATTATGCGCCAATTTTTTTTAATTTTTTTAGTATGTGTAGCTTCGTATTAGTTCAAATTTAGCTGCGATTAATCGGAAATGTTGATCCTATTGTTTTGTTTAGCTTATTAGTATCTAGCTAGTGTAATGTATTGATTACGCCTGAGTATAATGTGTTTGTCGAGAGTGCGGAACTTGATTGAATCCTTAGCTTATGCGCAAGTAGGATAATGTTGTGTGCCGAGAGCGCGCTTAGCTTATGCGCGAGTATAGTGTGTGTGTTGAGAGCGCGGAACTTTGGTTGAATCCTTAAAATATGCGCGAGTTTAATATGCGTGCCAAACTGTCGACTACAGAGAGCGTGGAACTTGGTTGAATCCTTTAGGTTATGTGTGCCGAGAGCGTGGAACTTGGTTGAATCGTTAGATTATGTGTGCCGAGAGCGCTGAAATTGGTTGAATCCTTGGATTAGGTTTTTTACACAGTTGGTTGTTGAGTTTTCATGTGTTGAGTTTGCGTGTGTAGTTGTCTACACCTGGTTGTTGAGTTTGCGTGTAGTTGAATATTGATACACCTGGTTGTAAACTCGGGGAAGTATTCTATACAGTTGTCGTTGTTGAGTTTGCGTGTATAGTTGTTTTTCTGATAAGTTGCGTGTGTAGTTGTATCCTGCAAAAGAATACAAGTATCATAGTTTAGCACTTTAACTCTTGAGGCTCTACTATCTGGGCTGATTTTCATACTTATGGTGCAACAATATTCCTCTCTTTGAGATTGTAGCAAGGTATAATGAATATCATGATAACGCTCTATGTGGCACTGTCAGCCTGCCCCCAACTGAATGTGATATGCAAGTATAATGTGACTAGAAAAAGGCGTAGTAGCATTTTCATTGCTGTCTGATCGTTTGGACTTTGGAGGGGTTGTCAATGTTGTAGACGGAATGCAGGCATAATTTTCTTCTTATGGAAATTGATTTTTTTTTTTAATTAACTGCACTTCTTTTTGCCTTCAGAGTTCACAATTTCTATCATGTAGCTTTATTTTGTTTTTAATTTTTTGTTGCCATTCAAGAGTCACCTTCTGAAGCAATCTTTTTTGATCTGGAAATAAAAGGTAGCACTGAATCATGCACATGAAGCAATGCCTGTCAGATTACAGGACTATTCACATTTAACTCTTCTTGGTCGCTGCATGCTCCCGTCCGAGAATGCTTGTATGATGTGCGGGCTTAATACGGCTGATGGCAACTATTCTGAGGCTTTCTCCCATGAGAGTAATTCTTCAGCAAATTCTATTAGTTCGAATGGTGGATGTCTTGAGTATGATGGGTTACTGCAGCAATACAAGCATTCTTATTCTCATTGCTCTACGTGGATTCATCTCGTTCTGGGTGGTCATAGTTATTCTTCCGATGAGACGTGTTTGGTTCCTACATTGCATCATCTGGAATGGAATGGGAAATTGTTGTCTTCCGTTGAACTCCACGTATGTAAGTTTCTATTTCCTACGTTATTTGGTACCTAAATGTGTCCGTTTGCCCCCACTTACTTTCTGCTTTTAAAGGTGTCAGGTTATGGTTTATGAAACTCCTAGATATGGCAGCCATCATTTCTCCATAAGCTCTTCAGCTTCCAAGCGCAGAGCGTACTCTTCAAAAAGGCCCAAGTGGGTTGATGAACTTGGTCAAAAGCCTCAGCTCATTGATTTGGTAGGAAGATCTGTAACTTCTTTTCTTTTGCCCTGTATTGCTATTTAAATGCTGGTGCAGTTGGTATGCCGTGTTACTAAATCTATCTAAATACAGGATATGGTCATCATAGCTATCAACAGTTCCGCAGCTGCAAAAGTTGGCTTTGGCAGGTATATGGGTGTCCAAAGATCATATACTCAGCTATCAATCCTACGCATGTAAGCTCCTCTGGTATTTTCTGATGTGTTCTTTTATCATCTCGTTTTTTCACTCCCTGATGACCCTCTAAATATGCTACAGGTTACTTAGTCTTATCTGGAAGCTTATCGCCGCTGTTGTGGCCACATTGGCCACATTTTTTTATGTAGTTCTTCAGTCATTCCACAACCTGGCTGAACATAGATCGAAATTTAAGATATGTGCTGCAGGAGCAAACATTTTCAGTAATACAATGATCAACGCCCAACTCCGATGTCATCAGATCCTGTATTGGCCATTCTTTCTTAATGATTCAGGCCTAAGGTAAGTATAATGCTTACTGCTGGGTATCTATTAGACTTAAGAGTTATGACTCACTTGAGATGTTTGATAAGAGTAAAATGTGAGAGATTTCTCCTCAGCTTTGTGCTGGTGACTGTGTCTCAATGTCACGTATGGCTTCTTAATGTGAATTATCATATTTTACTTCCAATTCTTTGATTGTAAAGCTTGAGGTGGATAGAAAATCAACTTTGATTTTTGTAAGTGAATGTAGCTTTGCGTTATCAAGTTGTGGTCTCAATAGACTAGCCCAGCTTCAATCAGCTGGGCACAAAGGCTTTTGCTTTTAAGTAGACCTGTGCAACGAGACGGGGGCCTTTCTTATTATCCGTGGCCCGATGCTGGTTTACAGCGTCATGGGCCGTCTCTATGGTTAGATGGTCAGCCACAAGGCCCACAACCTATATGATCTTTTGATGTGTGAATATTCATTTTGGTTACATTCTGCTTTTCTGACCTTCATAAATCTCGGGATCTGTCAGGTCTCAAGCATGTGTCGAATTTGCGGAAAAAGCTGCCTTAAGGAGGCATTCTTTGTGGTCATCTGCAATGGTTGATGTCATTCTGGGGAACTTGCTTGGGTTTGCATTGTTATTCCATATGGATGCTGTGTGCAGCTTGATATCAAATTTTGCTATCCATTTTACTGATGATGTTTTGCGTACGGGTTGTGTATGGCTGATGGGAGTCCCAGCTGGTTTCAAGCTGAACACTGAGCTTGCAGGAGTTCTGGGCGCTATTTCCCTCAATGCTATCCAGATTTGGAGTACATTATGGTTTTTAGCTGCATGCGTAGTTTATAACGTCATCAAGGTTGTTGCTTTATTGGGGATTCTTTTCGGGATGACTATATCTGCAGCGTTGATCATGGATATGATTACAGTAGCTGCATACCATGTTTGCGTTCTCCATCAATTTGTGGGTTTTTTCTATTCACTGCAGATTGAAGCTTTGACAGCTTTATGGCGGCTTTTCAGGTATTTTGCTGATCATTTTCTACCTGTTCGATTTTCTAAGCAGATGTCTCCATGTGTAAAAGCTTGACCATCCATTTCATCTCTCTAGTTTTGGGAAGTAAAATCTATCTATCTTATCCTTTCTAGGAGGTAGACCAATTGACACATAGCTAGTTTCCACTCGCGATAGCTTCAGTGTCATATTTGCTGAAATTATATGTTATGGAGTACCCTCCTTATCTTTCAACCCCACCTCCTCGTGAAAAGTAGGTGACTTCGTCTTTAATCCCTCTGCAGATGCACTTTCTACCCGCAGAATTCTGTAAGATTCCATTCTACAATAGAGCTAATTAGCATACAGTAGTGATATGATATCCTTATCGATTAAATTAGATCTGAGTATTTCCGTTTTGAGCTAAATGTAGCACATCAACTACTTTTTATTTTTCATTTTATTAGTTTGGCTTTCTCTTCCATCTTCCTAGGTTTTATGTTATGTTTTAAACAAACTGGTGGTGAAGTTGTTTCCTGTAATTTAAGCACTGTTCTATGTTTGACCTGCACTTTTCAATGTTGTTCTGGACTTCTGGTTGTAGTAGCTTATGAGATGTTGTTTGACTAACAGGGGACGTAAGTTGAATCCACTTCGGCAGAGGTTGGATAGCTATGAATACAGCGTGGAGCAACATGTTGTTGGTTCCCTTATGTTCACTCCACTCTTACTACTGCTGCCAACTACCTCCGTCTTCTATATATTTTTCGCCATCATGAGTTTGGCCATTGTGTTCTTATGCACACTGGTACAGATCATTATTTCAGTTATTCATGATACTCCCTATGCTAAAATGGCCCTATGGGTGATGAGACCGAAAGGATTTCCCTCTGGAATATGGTTTGAAACTATGCTCTGCCAGGGGGCTCCGATTACATCCTCAGCTTCTGGGCCTCTTGATGATACTAGTTTATCTACCAGGCAAATGGTACAAGACCAGAATGTAAATGCTAGCAATTCTGTGCTTCTGCTTTCCTTTCTCCGCAGCAACAACTTAAGCTTTGGTGAGCCTTGCATTGGATTATTTACTACTTTTTTAGTTTGTGCCATAGTATGTATGTAGTTTAGTGAGCTATGTGAGAGAGCGGTCAAAAATTTTCAGTTCCGCTAGAGAGATGTGGGAGTGATCAAGTTCGAGGGTCGTTGGTTGTTCTGGTACTGGGAGACTACGGATTGTTTTTGTATAGGGTGGTCTAGTGAAGGTGAGGATAGGGAAAAAAGTTTGATATAGACATCGAATTTGTCTTGATATACTGATCGTGATTAAACTTTCAGCGCACACATTGCCAAAATTTTAAACCCGGACATTGCCATGAAAGCTTTTTGGCATTGGTTTTAGACCTGTTTGTGTAGCCAAAGTTTGCTGGTGTTTTGGCGAGTGATTCTATTCTTACTTATTTTGCAATGCGGGGGTTTTTACTCTATTAAACTCAATTTTCAGGGCAAGTGGTGATTCCTCACTACAAGAATATACTTTCTAGAGTTCATGGATCAAACATTGCTTCAGCAGTTTCCGGGATCCTCACTGGAAAAAGGTATGTTTCCTTCATTTGTCTGGAACGGTCTCCCTAGCCCCCTTCCCTCCTTGTGGTCTCTTTCTGTTTTATCCTCTTTGGGGGGAAATTAAGGGGTGTTGCTCTGACTGCCACTATTATATCTACAGCATTACGACTCTAGAACCCAAGGCTCAACAAAGAATGCCGTGGATCTCCATTTCTTCCAAAGATTATTGGCGCATATGCTATAACGCAGTTCTGGCCTGTATGCAATGACAATACCGTGGTGTTTATGTGTCACTATGAAGATTCATCTGAGTTTGCTCATCAACCAACAATTTTGTCAGGCACTCTTAGTGGTTTAGACATTAGAAAGGTTCCTCCTGTTTGTCACTCATCGTGTATGTCCTTTTGAGTGTAACCCGATTTGGAGGAGCTGCTAACATGAATATGATGCATCCGAAAACAATTTTGTAGCTTGTATTATAAGTTGTAACCTTTCCAGGTAAAAATGAATTTGAGGATTCAGACATTAGCATATCTATCAGTCGTTTATTTTTTTTAGCATGCAATTTGGTTGCCAAAATCATAGATCTTGTAACTTCATATGGAATGGGGAAGGTCGCTGCGATTGCTTTAGTCAGAAAAACCTCGTGGCCGTCTAATTGTGTCTACTATACGATTTACCAAAGTTAAAATGTTAAATGGTAAAATAGTTTGTCCATCCTAACAAGCTTATTTTAGGGTTCCATCCTCACACACTTGCACACCCGGACAAGCATATTAATGAACAAACGAGCTTTTTATACAGTTAATACCTGACTTCCTAATTACATCTCCTCGTAAATTAGAATCCCTCTACAACCCAACTATTTCACCAGGACTGGACCTTCTCGAGCCATTAACTTATTTACCACAACAACAAAAGGGCAGGGTGAAAGGTAAATATTCATTTACACAAATTAAAAAGGTAAAAAAAAAAAAAAAGTGATTCTACAATGGCTAGCCATTGTAGAATCACTTTTTTTTTTTTTTTACCTTTTTAATTTGTGTAAATGAATATTTACCTTAAATTGTAGCCATTGTAAGGTTGACCTTAAATTAATTTTAGAAAATTATTAATTAAATTCAAAAAAACTAATAATTGAAATTAATTATTAAACAAAATCCTCATCCTATTCATTTTCTCGTTACCACCGCCGGCATCACCGTCCACTACCAACCAGTCAACCACTTACCACCGCCTGCAACACCGGCCACTACCAACCAGTCAACCACTTACCACCGCCTGCAGCACCGGCCAGCGACGTAGGCACCTGTCGCCGGCGACTACACCGACACCATCATCAGCCTCCCTTGACACCTCCCCGCCACGACGCCACCTCCTATCCATATCTCCTCTATCTCCTTCGTGGGCCGCAGCCAGCCTCCTTCTTGATTGGCCGCCCATTTTCTATCTCATGCGTCTATTCATACCATTGCGAGTGCATTGACGGCTTACGGCATAGGCGGCTACCACCATGAATCCGTGATTTTGCGGAGCGGGGTCGGGGGAGCAGGTTCGACGGTTTTCCTTGCTCAAGATGTCGTGGGGGTGCCGGTAATGGTTCGGGTTTGGGCTAGCCGGCGGTGGGGCAGAGGTGGGTCGGGTTGAGGGGAGTGGGGAGGAGAGAGAAAAGGAAGGTTGTGATTTAATTAATTATTTCAGTATGTTATTTTATTTAATTAATTAAAATTAATTATTTACATGGTCAAACTATTGAGTGGCTGAGATCAGATTTAAGAAAATTAATGACTATTATCCTTCCTCTTACAATAGCTACTAAACTATTGTAGCCATTGTAAAATTAGTAAAAAAAAAAGAATATAGAATAATTTTTTTTCTATAACCCTAACGCAGTAAAAACACTAAAAGAGCCGCCGCCGCATATATAAACAAACACTTTGTTTTAGTTCTTCTGTGTTCCTTTTTTCTTTTCTGAGGGGCAATCTTAAATCTTACGCACAGAGATTTCGACCAATTTTCACCCCCCAAATTAATCGTAATATTCGATCTTTTGCAACTGTTTACAGGTAAATCTTAACCCCCTCTTTTTTCCGTATCAATTAAATCGCTGTTTTCCCCTAATTTTATCAAATTCCTGTTCGTTTTTAAATTCGTTAAATATAAGTTTGAATTGAATTGGATGTACTGTTATTTAAGTTGAGGGATTGGAGAAACGTGTTGTTGAAGATTGATTTTTCATTCTGATTGGTATATTCTGTCTACTCAATTTTAAGCAGTGTTTATTGTGTAGTTTTTATTTGGGGAAAAAAATTGGGAATTGAAATCAGAAAATTTGCAGTTTGTAATAGTGAAATCTGATTAATTGCTGTAGTTTGGACTAATTAATTGTAATTTATATATATATTAATTTGCATTTTTTTGGGCCCGATTTGGAAAATTTGGTTAAACCCTAAGATTTTAGGCAGTTTGATTGTGATTAGGTTAGAAATCGGGTAATTGCGAATTCGATATTCTGTTGCTGAGGATTGAATTGGTGAAATATTTTTGCAGTCAGATTGAAAAGTCGAGAACTTGTTGATTTTTGAGGAATTTTGAAAATGTCGAAGTTTTGGACTCAGGTTTGTTCTATATCCTTTTTTTTTTTACTTGGTTAAAATCGAGTCGAGTTGAGTCGTTATGGCGTAATCTGAGGATGATGATGGATGTACTGTGGTTCTGAATTTATAGGATGATAGTGACACTGAAGAGGAGATGAGTGATATTGAATCGGATAACGAAATCGGAGTAGGTAATGATGTAGCTGCTGGTGCTTCTGGTAGCAAGTATCTTCAACAGAATGACAGTGATGATAGTGACGGGGAGGAGGGTCCGCGGGTTATTGTTTCTGCTAAGGAGAAGCGGTTTCAGGAGCTGACGGCTACTGTGGAACAGATGAAGAATGCTATGAAGATTAATGACTGGGTTAGCCTTCAGGAGAGCTTTGATAAGATTAATAAACAACTTGAGAAGGTGCTGCGTTCTGCCGGGACTAATAAAACCCCTACCACCTATATCAGAGCTATGGTTATGTTGGAGGATTTTCTCAACGAGACCTTGGCGAATAAAGAGGCTAAGAAAAAGATGAGTCCTAGCAATAGCAAGGCTTTTAATAAAATGAAGCAGCATCTGAAGAAGAACAACAAGAATTATGAAGAGCTGATTAACAAATATAGGGAGAATCCTGTGGTTGAGGAGGAAGAGGGCCCTAGTGATGAAGACACAGACTCGGATCCTGAGAGTGATGTTTCAGAACCAGAGTCGGGTTCAGATGTTGAACCTCCTGAGGAAAGGGTGGATGATCCAAGTGATGAATGGAAGAAGCAACTGGGCAAGAAAGATAAGCTTATGGAGAAGCAATTTATGAAAGACCCTAGTGAGATAACATATGATACAGTGAATAAAAAGGTCAAGGAAATCATTGCAGCCCGTGGCAGGAAGGGAACGGGAAGAGTTGAGCTTGTAGAGCAGCTCACTTTCTTGACTAAGGTTGCAAAGACACCTGCTCAGAAGCTGGAGATCCTTTTTAGTGTTGTGTCTGCTCAGTTTGACATTAACCCTAGCCTCAGTGGGCAGATGCCATTAAATGTGTGGAAAAAGTGTGTGCAGAACATGTTTGTTATACTTGACATCCTTGCTCAGCATACTAACATTCTGGTGGATGATACAGTCGAGCCTGAGGAGAATGAAACCCAGAAGGGTGAGGACTTTAAGGGTACAATCCGGGTATGGGGAAACTTGGTAGCATTCCTTGAGAGATTGGATACCGAGTTCTTTAAGAGCTTGCAGTGTATAGATCCACATACACGTGAGTATGTTGAAAGGCTGAGGGACGAGCCACTGTTTACTGCCCTAGCACAGGGTGTCCAGGAATATTCTGAGAGAAGTGGAAATCTCAAGGCAGCTGCTAAAGTGGCCCAGAAACGTGTTGAATTCGTGTACTACAAGCCCCAAGGAGTGTATGATGCGATGAGAAAATTGGCTGAACAAACAGAGGAAGAGAATGATGAAGCTGCAGGTGAGGATTTTAAAAGTGCTGATGATTTCAAGGTCCCCCCTTCGTTTGTGGCTACCCCCGAGGTTGTGTCGCGCAAACCTACTTTCCCAGAGAGCAGCAGAGCCTTGATGGACAGCTTAGTTTCTCTTATTTACCAATCTGGAGATGAGCGAACAAAGGCTCGGGCAATGCTTTGTGATATATACAATCACGCACTTAATGATGAATTCTCAATAGCCCGGGATTTACTGCTGATGAGTCACCTTCAAGATACCGCTCAACAGTTGGATATTCCAACCCAGGTGTTGTTCAATAGATCAATGGCTCAGCTTGGTCTCTGTGCATTCAGGAACGGGTTGATATTTGAAGCTCACAGCTGCCTGTCTGAACTGTATTCTGCCGGGAGAGTCAGAGAGCTACTTGCTCAAGGAGTTTCTCAAAACCGTTACCATGACAAGACTCCTGAACAGGTAAATTCCCCTTGATCATCCTTACTTGCGTTGATGCTGTCTTTCTTACTAATTTACATCCCTGTTTTTGTTGATTGGAGTTGGAGCTCTGTTTTTTATTGCTAAGTGAGTTAGTTTAATTTGAATTACCATTGACGATAAGCTTTGCCAAAATTCTTTTTGTTTAAAGTCTATTTCCGCTTTTGGTAATGCGATGATATCCTCTCGAGGATCTGCATTTTCTTTAATTGAACTAGTACTCAAATATTGAATAAGCTAGTCAGTACAGAAGCCTTTACAAGTTTGTACACTTAAACTCCAAACATGGTTCGTTTTTTCTTAGTGTTAGGTAATCATTAATGCTAGTTTCCCGCCTTTATCGCAAGGAAGCAGCTCGAAATATGTTGTTTAATTTGAAATGTGAAATACGAAATGAATCTTATAAGAAAACATATTGATCAAGTTTTAACCATCTTTCTAGTAATGTCGTTATATAAGATCAAGAATGTGTTTGCAGTAAATTAGTGAGGTGAAGGGAGGGACTTGAGTCTTTTCTTGAGGCTTTTCATTTGATGATGTTTCAGTTTCTAGCTTTGAGTCTACAACTTTTCTTTGCCTTCTCGTCTTATATATAACACCCTTTATTTCTTTGTTCCAATTTTTTTTTTTTTTGTATTTGTTGTACTGAAAGTGTTATCTTGGGCTTGCTGTTCCTCTCTTCGTTGTAATGTTTTCACTGAAGTGAAAAAAATTAATGTAATGTGTGCCTTATTTCGAACTGCAGCTTCCTAGATCTGATTTTTTTTTCGCAGTCTTTTTACCCTATGCGGATCTTCTTTTGCCGATCTAAATTTGCCTACTTTCCATACCTTTGATCTTCTTGCCTCTGAACTTTCATGTTTCTGCTTTGAGTTGTGGTATTCGGTTAAGGGAACGAATTGTGGTATGAATGACCACGCATCCACTCGGTACTAAAATGTGTAGTTTTGAGTTTGAACGAGACTGAAGGTAGTTGAATAAAAATGATTTATTTGGTCAAGAGTTCTCTGTTTTCTGGCCTTTTTAGTGCTGATAGTTCATATCTGTGATTTGCTTTGAAATGACGAGTCCTGCATATTGTTATGATTTGATCCTGTATTCCAAGGATATCCCGCTGTGCTTAGGTCTGCAGTCAAGTTATATTACAGTACTTATTTGCTTCCAGATAATTCTTTGATTCTCTGCCTCATTGATTAGTATCTGGAGAAACAAGTGTAGTATACTTGTTTGCTTATGTCGACGTGGTTGAAGATGGTTTTTTTTTAGGTTTATATGCAGGGCCATCTTCCGTTTCTGGTTGTTGTTAGACTGATACGGTCAGCTTGACTGATGCATATATTCAACTTTTCTGGAAGTGATTTGTTTTGATGTCTACCCCGTTGCGTTTTGGTTGACTTCTGCAATGTCCTTGTACTCACTTTCTGGTGCTGTTAACTTCATTCAGGAGAGGCTTGAAAGAAGACGGCAAATGCCATATCACATGCACATCAACCTTGAATTATTGGAGGCAGTTCATTTGACTTGTGCCATGCTGCTGGAAGTCCCCTATATGGCTGCCAACACCTTTGAGGTGAAGCGTAGGGTCATCAGCAAGACTTTCAGAAGATTGCTTGAAACCAGTGAGAAACAAACTTTGACTGGCCCTCCTGAGAATGTGCGGGATCACATCATGTCAGCTACTAGAGCCCTTACCCAAGGAGATTTTCAGAAAGCCTTTGATGTCATCACATCACTTGATGTGTGGAAACTTCTGAGAAACCGTGAGAATGTGTTCGACATGCTCAAATCCAAGATCAAAGAGGAGGCCCTGAGAACTTATCTATTCAAGTATGCTGCTTCTTACAGTTCTCTGGGCCTAGACCAGCTATCTAAGCTGTTTGATCTCTCTGAGACTCAGACACACTGTATTGTGAGCAAGATGATGGTAAACGAGGAGCTGCATGCTACTTGGGACCAGCCAACACGTTGTATCATCTTCCATGAGGTTGAGCACTCGAGAGTTCAGGTCTTGGCATTCCAGCTGACAGAGAAAGTTTCCATCCTTGCTGAGAATAATGAGCGAGCTCTGGAGGCAAAGCTAGGTGGTGGTCCGCTGGATGGTTTGCCTCTTAGGAGAAGGGATGGCCCTGATTATGCTGCTGTCGCCTCTGGTGGTGGTGGCAATAGATGGCAGGACAATCAATCGTACTCTCAAGGACGACAAGGTGGACGTTCAGGATATGGTGGAAAACCGTTCAATCCTTCTGGTGGGTATTCAAGGGACCGCGGCAACCAGTCTAGGGGAGGTGGCTCTTATGGTAGATCAAGGGGACAAAATGATTCTTCATCCCGTATGGTCAGTCTGAACAACCGCGGAGTCCGCTATTGATAACTGTTGAGTGACGAACAATTTTGATTTGAGGGTCTGCTCTACATTTGAAGCCATCTGTTGAACGTTTTCCTTGCATTTCTTTTCTTCCAGCGAAACTCAATAACTATTAGCCTAATTTAGTTATATCTTTGTTGTACTTTTACTACAATGCTTTTAAAATACCGAACTTTTTGGTTTATATTGTGTTGTACTCCGTTCATGGTGGTTCTACTTGTAGTCTTGTACCCGAGTGGCGGGGCATGAGCCAAGGGGCCAAGCTGTCCGTATTCCTCCCCGGCACTTTCCTCCGGCAGCCCCCTCCCCCTGCCGGAGAAGCTACGGCCATGTTCCTCATAAGGCATTGAAAGGAGTGAACTCGTCGCTCATCGACCGATGATTATGGTGAGGTGAGTCCGGTGATGCACGAATCAAAGCCATATAATTAGAACATGAACCAAGTCTTATTTTCAAAATGATTTGGATTCAAAATATGAATCATGCCCATAGCCTTTTATTTTATTTTATTTTGCTTAAAATGACGAAAATGTTCGCAATAGATCTAATAAAAAAAAAAAGTGCACGAAAAATCGTGGTGTGGTAAAATTCTCACTCACAAAGGTTGAAGGCTTAAGTTCGTACACACGACTCTCTCTAGATATCTTCACTATGAAACACGAAAATTACAACTAGTCTGGTCTCGTAAGATTATCTTTGTTGAACCGTTTTTACATAAACCAAGCAGAAATACTACATGAAAAGTTGGTAACTGGATACGAATTCAATGTCACACCCACACGCTTAATATCCAATTGTTTTATCGTCATAAATTTATGGTTCACAAGAATATTAGTAGCTTATTTTGTCCCAAAAGTATTATCCAAGTGTGGCTTTTTTTTTTTTCTTGATAAAAAATTGCAGCATATCTTTTGTTGAGAGCAACTGATCGTGATACAATATGCGGTTCACGTGAATGAAATCTGCGGTTGGCATACTTAATACACAATAACACAAAAGAGAAAGCTTGCAATAAACTTTTGATAGTGTACAGCATTATACTACACACTATCACTTTTAAATCAAAGAGTATCATATAATATATAAGTATAAATTTAGCTTCAATATCCTCTCTTCAAGTCCTATGCTACTATGTTTAATGTAATTTCGCAATTTTGATATCATGTTAGATTCGTCAATGTCCTACTTACATGCTCGTTTATAAAGGGAAAGTGCCAAATTACGAGTCTAATTTTGATTTTGTTCTACACCGATCAACAATAGAATGAGTAACACAGTAACCTATAAATTAATTTGCACTCTTCTATTTCTTAGGCGTTTGAATTTTCACATTTCGCATATGAATTGTTGTCTTCTCCAACACATTTAGAGCAATAGGACATATTACTCGTACTTGGTTCTCTCCTATAACAAAAGGAACTTTCTTGTGCTCGAAATTGCACTGTTGTGTGAGTTACTCCACTAGTTTTGTTTATTGGGCTCATGTGGGCCCTGATTGGGCCCTATAAGGGCCTTACACATGGATCCATTTTGCACATGCCAAGTTCGACTGTTCTTGTCATTCCTAGGTCACATGCACAAGTTCGAAGTCACAAAATTGAAAGTATGATTTGGATTTTTGCGTCTCTTGTGAGTCCATTTGATCATTGATTTTGTTTTCATTACGTCAATCAAAACCAATTATGGACTTTAATGCCATCTCGATTTCGTTAATCGACCTATAGATGATAAGTTAGTCCTACTCCTAACAAACATCGATTATTTTATAAACTAATCGCTAGTTGTTTCGTGCAACTCTTAATTCCTACCGATGATATATTCCTCAAAACTCACATATGAGTATTATACCTAAGGCGGCTGAGACGAACCACGGGTGGAACTATTTTTCGTAATTATGAATTGACATATGGTGTCGAGGATGCTACAAGTCATAATTAACAACGCCTAATTGAACCATGTTGCCATGTTGGGCATCGTTCGGCATACAATTATACATGAACTTGATTAAGTAATTACGAATTAGTGAGACTGACATAACGAAGTAGAGATGCTAATAATAGTATGTACGCGGCCAGAGCGGAGAGGATGCTTGATCATATTAGGAAGACACGTGATGCGTTGATTAAGTCGCCCTCACATGATGATTCTAATACTAAATTGCATGTGAATTGCAATGTGGTGAATTGGTAACTCTTCCGAAACTGATTTTTACACTCTTTTCTCCAAATATTACTGAATTTGCGACGACCGTGAAATTCAATCCCGATATATATTTTTTAAAGATTCGGTTGGAAGCAAGTACTCCGTATGTAGGAATGACTATCATATAGAATAATAGAAAGTATAATTATCCCGATATATATTTTTTAAAGATTCGATTGGAAGCAAGTACTCCATATATAGGAATGACTATCATATAGAATAATAGAAAGTATAATTGCAAGAAACATACTCGATCCAATTTATTACGGCAACCCTCCATTTTGTCGAAAATTCTATGGTCATTACCGCTAATGGTAATTACCATAAAAATATAATATTTTATTAACATTTGATATCTTCTTATATTAATTTAGAAATATTATGTAGTATTTTATTGAGATTTGTTATCTTCTTATATTAATTTAAAAATATAATATCCTATAATTATATTATAAAAAACCGTAAAACATAGTACATGTTTGGTATTGTTTAAACATCTCGAGCATTAGAATTACTTTATATAAAATCGATTCATTACTTTAAAAATTACTCGTAAATGAATTAAATGCTTGACAATCCTGTATCACTGGCTGTATGTAGAGCCGCCCAGCAGTAAGTTTAAGTATTCTAATTGGTTATCAAATCATGATCAACCATGATCGATCACAAAACATTCAAAATCATAGCAATCTTGACAATTAATGATTGCTTTTATTTTTCATTTTCCCCTTTTTCACGAGGCATATGGTTCTTCAATATTGTGCACAATTGTTTTTGCCCAATTAATCCCAAACACATCCTAAAAAATGAATGATAAAATATAATTTTATTCTAAAAAAGAAAGATGTCTATGCAACTAAAATATTACATTGAAATATTTATTTCTTAATAAAATAATATATTCTTGTGGTGATTACCACATGCGGTAATGACCATAGAATCATCGCCATTTTGTACCCAAACTATGCGTTGAGATTTTAGCACATCATTTTTCAAATGTAGAGAACGTGATAAATTGAGACACGGAATACATTGAGACATGAAACGAAACATAAAATACACAATTATATACTCATGAATTCATGATCTTAAATTCTCACCTTTAATTTGTGTAGGTGATCGATGATAGACATTGCAAGAGAAAGCGTACAACAAATGGACGGAAGTAAGAAAGTGACTAAAATTGTCATTTTTGAGCAACAACATGTGTAAGTTAACTACTCCCACATATAGTGAAAAGGTAGCCTCTACTCAACTGTCTATAAATACCTTCCAACGGTATGCCAATAAACTTCACATATACACTACGTACCACACTCAACTCCCAATCTTATTTTTCTAAATTCTAAGAGAAATCAATGGCAATGAAGTACTTAATTATCTTCATGGTTATAGTCCTTCATTTTTCCTATGTTGAGAATTATGAACTTAATAATGTAAGTATCACGCTAAGTTTTTTCTTGTTTTCTTCACAAAATCAATATTTTGTGACAAAATTGTATTAGAACTAACATACTTGTGTAGCAATTGACATTTTCTTTTTGGTTGTATCGTATGGATGAAGAAACATACCAAAGATGAAAGTCCGAGTCCAAGTCCGGAATCCTCGACCACTATGCCCTCGGTACAATTTCGATTCTACTTCCTACAATTTCGATAGACGTAGGTGCATTAAGTGAACTCGAAAGCATGGGTATAATGCATACATCGTACATACATATATTGTACGAGTTGTCGAGATAGTCCCTGCAATTTGAGCTTCCAAATTACACTTTGATTTCGAAAAAATTATCTTCTACTATGGTATATATACTAATTTGGAACTTTCGTCAAATTTCAGTATGGATACACTCCTAAAAGCCTCAAGCCTCAAGGTACATCTCTCTCTTTCAATTCTTTGGCTATAAATTAAAAGCCATTCTTTGTATATATTAATCGACTTTCTTAAATGTTTGGTGAATACTTGAATTGAATTGAGCTGAATTGATTCGAATTAAACTATGGATACAATTTACATACTGATTAGACCTTAACTTACAAGGTTATTTCCAAGTAATAGGTTCAAAATCCGAATCCCTTATTATTTGAATTACTATTTGTAGATGATTTGAAAATTCTACTTTAGTAGTATGGTATGCCTCGAACTTAAACTGATTAAAACCCGTGATTTTTTTCATGTAATATTTGTAACAGAGTGTGGACCGCGATGCGCAACGAGGTGTTCAAATACGCAATACAAGAAACCATGTCTTTTCTTTTGTAACAAATGCTGCGCAACGTGCTTGTGTGTGCCCCCTGGTACCTACGGCAACAAGGAATATTGCCCTTGCTACAATAACTGGAAGACCAAGAGGGGTGGTCCAAAATGCCCTTAATTATATTTTCACAAATTTGAAACGACATATATTGATATAATAATATATATATCATGCATAGTTCTTGTTTTTCAATATGAAGGAATGCAATATTAAAGGATCAAGAACTATTACCGAATCTTAATCGAAAACTAGTTTCATACACTTATCTTATAAGAAGAATGTGTCAGAATACTCGTATTAAAAGTTGCTTATGAGAGGATGGTGTAGAAACCGACATTCGTTTAAGATGTTACTGCCGCGGATTCCTCATTCGTAACTTGTTACTCCCTCCGTTTCTTTTGTTTCTTTACGTTTCGTTTGAATTCCTCTCACATATTCAAACGAAACGTAAAGAAACAAAAGAAACGGAGGGAGTATATAAAGTGCCCATAGATTGCAATATACTGTAAGTTTTTTAATGTTTTGTATTACTGTAATTTGGAAGGAGCATAAGAAATATTAGTTATTTGATGATAAGTGTGGGCCTTTGTTAGTTTGGGCCTCCTAAGATTGGTCCAGATGAAAGTAGTGGTTTACTGACTTGGGTCCATGTAATAGATAAGATCTTTATTCCAAAAAGACTGGCAACCCCTTTTTTTTGTTTGGTCCAAAGTTATTTTAAATGATCATTTTCTACTCCGTATGTTTTATCTCTTCTAGAAAAAAGAAATTTAAGAATTCACGTAGAGTAAATCTTGTGCGAGACACTAAGACGGTCTTATATAAAACTTTGTTCCAATTATGTCCAACGGTAGAAATCACGTTCCAATTTTGTTCGTTCGTAACAATTACTACCATTCTTTGCGTTCTAATGTTTCCTCCTCTGTTTCCCCCTTCTCTACCACATAATAACAATTGATACACAATAATAAGCAAATAATAATGTTGATTTCTGCCTTAATCATATGGGTATTTATCTTCCCATTCCCAGGAATTTACGCAGATCTTCCTGCCCCTAAAGGTAATTCGAGCAATTAAATTGTCTTTTTTCAATTAAAAAATAACAATGCTTTGGTATGATATATTATTCTTTCAAAATTGATACTATATATGTTGCTATACGTTATTATTGTATCGTGGAAAATAAAAACGCGCCCTGGTGATTCTAATTTGGATATACGATTCACATATAGTTGATGTCTTGACGAAATTTTAAAATACATATAATAGGGTGATATACAAATCGAATCATGTAAGTCGTGACCCGTGACATTTGATGTATATTGGTACTATAATGCAATTTGGTGACAAAAATTGTACAACTTTAATTTGTTACATGCAGGTTTCCTCTTAAGTTGTGGTGCAAAGGAAAATGTGGAATTAAATGGCCTAAAATATGTACCAGACCATGGATTCATATCTATAGGAAATGGAACATCAGTGAAAAATAATTCTGGGATTTTGCCAATCTTAGATTATGTAAGGTTTTTTCCAGACAAATCGACTCGAAAAAATTGCTACATTTTCCCAGTGATCAAAGGGGCAAAGTACCTAATTCGAACAACTTACTATTATGGGGAATTTGATGGAGGAAAAGAACCACCCATTTTCGATCAAATTATCGATGGAACGAGGTGGAGCGTGGTTAACACGACAGAGGACTACGCCAATGGTCTAGCTTCTTATTATGAGCTTGTTGTCGCGGCACAAAGCAAGGTTCTTAGTGTTTGCTTGGCTCGTAATGAACACACTCGAGACGAGTCTAGCCCGTTTATTTCTTCTATTGAAGTCATGTCTCTTGATGACTCTCTCTATAAAACTGTTGATTTATTGAAGTATGGTCTTAGCACTGTTGCTCGCCATACTTTTGGTTATGGTCCTAATGATGACGTCGAAGCCAATTTTATCAGGTACGCAATTAAATCTACGAGGCTTGTTAGGGTGTTACAACAATTTACGTATGTAAACAACCTTGTCTTGTGTTTTACGTGTTAGTGTGTCACACAGTGCTACGCCATATATATGACTTTCGAAATTAAGCATCATATATACAAATGGTAGAGTAAAGAAACATGTACTTGAAGTGTTACACATACACAACATAAAGGTACACATAAATTCATGTCATATAGATTGTGACAATATATACTTATTAGGCTTATTATTAATGGCTTATACAAATGTTCTTAATAATTTCGTTGTTCAAATCGAATGTTTATTGGTGAACTAGTTACCCTGATGACGAGTTTCATCGATGGTGGCAACCATTCAAGGACACAAATCCAACAGTGAAATGTCAATCAAACGTAACGTCGTCCGATTTTTGGAACTTACCACCAAGCAAGGCCTTAAGCTCAGCAATCACAACAAGCAGGGGAAAATCCTTACAAATTCAGTGGCCACCAATGTCACTGCCTGGTAGTAAGTACTATGTGTCACTCTACTTCCAAGATAACCGAAATCCAAGCCCTTATAGTTGGAGAGTGTTCAATATTTCTTTAAATGGAGATATCTTCTACAACAAGCTTAACGTTACCACTAGTGGTGTGAGTGTGTATGCCACTCAATGGCCTCTCTCCGGCCAGACTCAGATCACGCTTACCCCGGAAAATGGTATTCCGGTTGGCCCTATAATTAACGCGGCTGAGATGCTTCAACTCCTTCCTCTTGGTGGAAGGACCGGTGCTAGAGATGGTAAGAAATCAAACTAGACTTTGGTGTGTTATCAGGGTGATTGTCTTGTTTGACCTTACGCAAAATGTTAAACTCCTAACTCCTAAGCTTCTCTCGTGAAACATAAGATCATAAAAGAAATGATTGTCTTGTTTGATTTTGCGCAAATGTTTACTTGAAAATTGGCAGCTATGGCTATGGAAGATTTGGGTAGAAGCTTTACAAACCCACCTGCGGATTGGAGTGGAGATCCTTGCTTACCAAAGGAAAATTCATGGACAGGCGTTACATGTTCCAATACAAAAGATTTCGTTCGAGTTGCCACTTTGTAAGTTCGATATATTTTAAAAGTCTCAAACTTGTCATCGATAAGCCCATTTCACGAAATTATGAAATTATACACACGTAAAAGAAATAGTGTATTTACTTTCCTTCTAGGTAGCACCGAAACGGAAACGGAAATGGACACGGACACGAAACGGATACGGGAAACGGCAGTCTAAAATTTGTAGGACACGGACACGTCTAATTTAAATTATCTAAAATAAATATTTTATGTTTGAAAAATTATATTAATAATTTAAATATTAATTTAATAATACATTAATACTGATTATAAAATAAAACTTAGATTAAGAATTATATATATTACGATATTCAAATAAACATCGATAGCATAATTCATTTTTGATGATAAATACTCGTCAACTCACACATTTATTATCAATCTTCTATTAATTTTAGATTCTTGAAGTGTATTGGAGGTATCCTAGAGTTTCCCAAAAGGCAAAATATCATATAATAATGGACACTGATTTAAGAGTTTCGGACACGTATTGTCAGGTGTCGTGTCGGTATCGGTGTCCGACACGGTGTCGGACACGGACACGCTAGATCATTGAAGTGTCCGTGCTACCTAGCTTTCCTTCCCTTTAACTTATTCTCATTAGGGGAAGTTCTATCTTGTATTAGATTCTCCGCATAAGTTGTGTATCACCTCGATCTCCAAAATCATGTAAGCGATTTTATTTACCAAGAGGTCGTGTTTTGTAACTTTATCGACTAGAGGTGGTACACAATTTATGTGGCGAGCTGATAACAAGATAGAATTCCCCTTCTCCTTTTGATGCTTGTTGTTTGTAGGAATTTGACAGGGAAGGGAATTGCTGGTTCGTTGTCGCCGAGTATAGGCAATCTAACAGGCATGGTTCACCTGTAAGTTTAAGGAATAAACTGATAATTGTAATTACTTGACACTAATTCATTGATATAATAATTAATGAGATTTTATTATAGGTGGCTTGGAAATAACAAGTTTACAGGTCCACTACCTGATATGAGCTCTATGAAAGTTCTAGAGACCTTGTAAGTATACACCAATTTTTTCACTCTCGGTTTGCGTGTTATTTTTAGTCCGAATTCTAGTCGTGTTAGGAATGTAAAGCCATGCTTGAAGACTAATTAAAGTCTCGCTCCTAAGTCTTTGTTATCACAACCTTTTTGTCTTAATTAACTATTTTTGTAATGTGAACATTTGTGCATTGTTCAGGCATTTGGAGCATAATCAGCTCGAAGGTCCGATCCCGGAATCATTAGGCAAACTTCCACGTCTACGAGAGATGTAATGCATCATACTTCTTTCCCGTGTAGACCGATTTATACTATACTTTTTTTACAAAAATGGACACGACACGGCCCTTTACTGTCATATATAGACGAGAGCCTTTGAGTCATTGTTACGTTATTTTATTATTTTGCTGATTCAACTGTTGTAAACTCTAATAATGGCAGATATCTCCAAAACAACAAGTTTAAAGGGGGCATTCCAAACAGTCTTCAAAATCGACAGGGTCTAACTATCCGGTTAGTCGAAGCATTCGAGTAATTTAATCAAGGTTTTTTCTAGGCTACAAATCGCGGTATCTAATCGTGTTGATTAAAATTTTGGTGCAGGATGACGGAGTGATTAAGACTGTAAAAATGTTGGATCATACGAAAGGAGAGGAATTAGTAAAAAGAAGCTTGATTGACAAGGGGGGTTTGGATTATGATTTTGAAATGAGCAGAAAAACAGAGAAGAAGAAGGCGTGTACTATACAATTTGCAAGTTCATTTGTAGATAGGACATGTTATTAATGTGTTATAACTTAGGAATATCTGTTGATGTCACATTGTCATGGTTGATCAAATTTATAGCATGGAAGATTCAAAGTGAAGAAATCAAAATTAAGAGCATCTATCGTCAATAGTAAGACTCAGATCATCACTCTATCTGAGACACAATTTTTCTGTTAATAACTAGAGAAACATTATAACCGATAGTAACAGTTTGCGGTATATTTTCCTATTCTTATTGAAATTGCTAGTACATGTAAACGGGTGGCGCCGATAAATCAATACGATTTGGAGCAAATCCATATACATAGACGTGGTTGCCAAAACTTAATTAAATTACAAAGGATTATAGTTAATGCAGAAATCACCCGAATAATGTTGTTATTTATCAATACATATATATTAGATTATACAACGGCGTACAAAAAAAGGGGCCGATCGATGTATAAAATTCGTATATCTGCTACTTATTTTACCAAATATCACACAAACAATTGGTCGAGTCTCGAATTCTAGCCTTGTAATTTAACGTTATTACTACTCATGACTCACGAGGGAGAGTATTGACGTTTTTTAGGTCTTACTCGACTCGAATATGGACTAAACCGGATTGCGCAAACCAAAATAGTATAGTACAACATAACACCAACCTCTAATCAAACCCAAATGATATCTCAATATTTCTTTGTGATTGGTGTGATAGTAGACGTAGAATCCACAGAAGAAGACAGTGAAACTTTCTTGTTCTTGAAGAAACGATCTGAGTCGTTGATCTGGTGGTGGTTGTGTTGGATCAACGGCAGAGATTTTGAAGAAGAATCAACAACAACGTCAAACGTGGGGACGAAGAAATCAGTTGGAAAAAAACTGTAGGATTGAAGTCCAGCCATTCAAAGTTTATATGATATGATTTTATAAGTTTGTAGTGATGTGTGTGTTTTTGGATTTGAAGATTGTTGAGTATTAGTGAAGCTTTGTGTGAGAAATTAGAGGTTGGAAATGAAACTCTGTTTTCTAACCATAATGGCCTGTTTCTATGACATATTTATAGGAGAAAAAAAGGGAAGATGTTTCAATAAACAAATGTGAGGATGAAAAAGTCTTGAATAAGTCTTTGGGTGGATGCAACAAGAACTAATTAAGTTGTTCGAGTTCGAGTCTAAAATACCTACAGAGTATTCGTTAAAACTCGTGAATGAAAATTTTACGGTTCTGGAAATCTGAATTGTAATGTAATAACAACAATGGATCTCCTGCCTTAGTGTTCTCTTTTTTCGATTTCCATTCAATTTATGTTAGATTCGAGTCGGGTAGAATCATACAAAATGATAGACTGTAAACTCTTATTTAAAATATTACTAAAATATTTGGTACATAAGATGACACACCCTATTTAATCTATTATTTGTCCATACATTATGCACCTAATAATGTGGGAATATCCATCTTTGTTGGGGTTGCTACTAAGAAGAGTGGCGCCTCATGCGTATAGTGAGAAGGCCATTTAACTGAAATGACGTCTTCCTTTGAAGAAACAATAGCCAAATCAATTCATTCTTCTATAAAGTCTGCTTATACGGAGTATATAATACGCATTCTCTACTTATGTATGGTTGCATGCGGACGTCGTTGACCGTTCATCATATAATATCAGGCCGAATATTCAAGAAATGGAGTAGTATAATCTCCGGCGTGACTTCTATCGTCACCATCAACATTCACTAACACGCCAATTAAATGGCATGGTATATGCGCGCAGAGCCGAAATCAGGAGTATTCGATCTTAGAAATTGTCGCAAAAAATGAGATTTAAGAACAAACTTTCACTTACGTAAATTAACAACTACGTCTGCAGCATGCACATGTGAGTTGTGAGAAGTATCACACATCTACAAAATTAGAAGAATTAGAAGTAATACATACGGAGTAAATAATTTGAATTAACCCTACGTACAAAACAATTTTAGTAGTTCATTAAACCCTAATTAATGCCACCCTACGGCATGAACTACCTTACTACAACACGTATAGTCTATACTAGTATATACCAATGCAACTAAATTGCTCGTTCCGTTTCATTGAATTTGAACTTAGAGAATTGGAATAAAAGATAGGGGATTATCAATTATCATTCTGAATCCAATTCAATTTAAATTTTTAGAACAAAGAAATCAACTAACATGCGAATTTTTCAGGAAATAATTGAAAAGCACCTAATTAACCCTAATTTTGTTTAATTATGTATCTAATTACATAGAATTTAGGGGGACAGAAGCTGCAAAAGCTAACAAAAACGGGTGTAACAACCCTTCGCGATTATTATCATCAATAATGCTAGTATTAGCAGCAATCATAGCTTCTCCGCAATAATCCGATCCATCATAATACTTGTTCGTCGTCTGCTGATTTCGATTTTGGATACACGAAACGTTGCTCGATTTTGTATGAGACTTGATCACGACATTATTCTTCTTGTTATTGTCCATTACAATCTTCAACTGACGAGTATTATCTTCGTGTGCACCATGATGATCTTTATTATCTTGTGTGCTCTTGATTAGTTGAGGTTTCTTGTGCTGTACGCTACAAGTGCATAGGGGTGGAACGAAATAATCTGTTGGGAAATAGTGATGCACACCAGGGCCGGCCATTAGTAATTTTTGTTTTTGTGAACGGAAAGAGGTCTAGGTTTGTAATATGGAATTTTCTTATGAACACATTTTATATACGTAGAACTATGGTTGAATATGGAAAATAAGACTACAAATTAAATTTAATTAACTTATAAAATAATTATATGATAATACGAATTTTATCGTTTATATACGGAGAACTATGGTTAAATATGGAAAATAAGACTACAAATTAAATTTAATTAACTTATAAAATAATTATATGATAATATGAATTACCTTATCGTCCCGAGTCTTGTGTTGAAGGTATAAAATCGTTGCTGGTATCCTAACTATCCGTCTATATTTTTGATTGAGTTGGTGATCTTGCATGTTATCAGAGCCCCATTGGCACCCGAGGTCTCAGATTCGTCAAGGCCAAGTGAGGGCCTTTGCGTGGGGGGTTTGAAAAAAAAGAAAAAACCGTTGTGATCGAGTGTACCCTAACCATTGACTTTTGTTGAGTCGGTTATCTAACATCTTGTGCTTCAAGACACTAGGGTCCATTTTTTGAAGCTTTGCAATATCAATTGCAAGCCATATGACTATGCAAGTATATATGCAACTAACGTGTCGGTCGAAGTAGAATGGTGTAAAATGTGTTGAAATCAAATTATCGTTCATTCTGAGCACAATCGATGTCCAATCCTAAACTAAACCGTTGCTTGGATACCATATTTACCTTTATCTATTTGACATGGAATAACCAATTGACCAATCACGCACAAAATTAAAATCAAATTAATATTTTTGCAACATAATTTTCCTTTCAAATTGCGTAATAACGAATCAATGATCTACGAAATGGGTTGTTGACTTGTTGTACAAGAAGGAGCACTTATAAATGATTAAACTATTTGTGAGTTTTGTTTGGTATGAGATGCAATTAGCCAATTATGATACGTGCACCTACATCTCATATTCTCACTAACAAGTAATAAAGCTACATTATACGGAGTATATGGAGTAGTACATCACACATGTGAGCGAGTTAGGTGGCGTAAGAATAAAGCTGACCGTTAATTAAGGTCGTTAAAATATTAGTTGGTCGGCGATGACTTTTCTCAATTCTATGGTCGTCGGGTGCTACTGTTTATTTATTGTGGGTTTTACTTTCTTGTTGAGCAACACATTCGGGTCAAAGAATGTGGATCGTACAATTTTATGTAGTCTAGATTTAAAGTTAGTGGTGCAATGTTACGTCGTCGATCACACACTATAAAATACTACGTAAAAAAGAAGTTTGAGACGCGAGGAAAAGCAGCATGGTTGATGACTTGACCGTATATATGAGTCATTATGCACGGGTGTTAAAGTCGAAAACGCGGAAAAAATGGGCGCTCGTTTTCGTTTTTCAGTTTTTGAGAATTATAAATAGTAGTTTTCGGTTCTTAATTCTCGTTATATGACTGTTATCGAGACATTCAAATTTTAGTGTTCATTTTGACTTATTTAACTACGGCAAATTTTAGGATGCAAAAGAAAAAAGAAAAAAAAGAAAATCATACGAAACAAGCAATCTTGACGCGTAGACAAAACCTTACCTATTATATGTCCAACCTAATATCACGAAATCAGACCGACCTTCTCAACCTGTTTAGCATGTCTTCGCCTCTTAAACAAGAACTGACAAATAGGTCAGGTTGAGTTTGTCGAACCTAAACACAACCTATTTACTAAACGAGTTGCACATGTCAACCCAATTATGTAAGCGTGTCAAAGACACTTATAAATCCTCGAAACTACCACCCGGTGGATCACTATCGTCTTCCTCTCAACTTCCTATAGCCCAATGTTTCGTGTTTAACAAAGCTTTTGGCCCATAAATATTTACCCGGAACATATGTCTAGCCCAACCTCTCTTTCATGTTGGCGTATTTCTCAAGTGTCCCAAGAAAATTCCCGCCTAAATTTCCTGCTGCAAAATTCACGATTTCACCGTAATTTCCAGGTCTATTTCTCTCTTTATTATTCGATTTTATCGATATTTACTTGTTCTAGATTAATTTTTTCAACTTCTATTATGTTAATTTTGTGTTCATAATCTTACAATTTGATCGATTATTTTTCTCCGTGTAAAGCTAGGGTTTCCTATCTAATTGTGCTGAACATTTCTATATTTACGCTTAGATTTCCAGCTTATTGTTCTATTGATTTAAATTGCGTAATTATTACGGTTCTTAGAGTATTTTGATGATTATTTGAGTATAATATCAATTAGAACATAAAGCTTAATTGAACTTTATGCTGAAGTTATTAGTACATTAGGTCGTTGAAATCTGGATATGGAACTGTGTCGTATCGTCTGATTTCGATATTTCGAAGCGGCTTCATTGTCCGTTGGTTGCATTTCGGCTTTTTCGTGCGGCCACCTAATTAAGGAGTGTAAGAGGTGGGTGAGAATTGAGAAAGTGTAGTGTTAGAAAATTAAACGGTATAGATTTTGTACTCTGGTTAGTATTGGTCTGATTCTCGAACGATAAACTTGTTGTAGAAGTTCCATCTTTGGTAAGTCGGATAGGTCGATGCAAAACTACCCTAGCAAGTAAAACCTAGACCATATGTTAAATTTCTATTCCTTCTGAAAGAAGCTAGGTTAGTTATGATGATGCTGTTCAATCTTTCCGTTCTTTAAGATGAGAATGGACTGCTTTGGTCTGTGGAGTTATCGATTTATTATTGAGTCTAGTGATGTAGTCTGTAATTCTCATAGGGGAGAATTTGGCAGACTTGAAAATTTCCGAGGTTTGAATGTTACTCGTATTGTTTCAATCGGGGTAAGGCTTGCATGCATCTGACCCCCCCCCCCCCCTACCCCGCCTTATGGGTAAGTTTGTATATAATGAGATCACTGGAATGTTTGTATTGTTCATAGTTGCATGATGTTAGAGCGTTTATGTTGATTCTTCTGCAAGTCATTCCTTCTAGTTTGCTCTTTAGGTTTTTAATGTGGAGGCTGAAAGATGACCTTTCTTTTCTCGTGTAACGCAAGAGATGATTTGTTGAACGTTATGACACTTATGGATGTCGGTAATCTTATGTATAGCTACCATCTTCACTTCTTCAGTACATGGTGCAAAGTGAGGGGATAGAAAGAGTCTTTTCAGTTTCTTGTCTTTGTTTATCTGTCAATTTTGATTTATACACATGTTCAGGGAAAAACAAAAGACAAGAATATCTAGCAATAGGGTATCTTTAACTGTACATGCTTGCGCAGAAAATATAATTTCTTCTGCTGATCAAACTTTTAGCAATCTTGGCCAACTTCTATATGAAACCACTCAAAAAATCTTACTATGTGAGGCACCATATCCATTTCTTTCTATCTGAAATCTGAATATATTTGACTTCCTTACATGATGAATTTTTATGGACCCGTCGTATGTTTTAACGAACACTAGGGAGAACGACAGAATGTACTTACTATCATGTTTTAAGGATATTACTGCTTTTGCTTTTCCAGCTCGTAATGGGTTCCGGCTGTGAACCAACTGTCTCGAAAGCCTGAACAAGCAGTGTCACTCTTCTCTTTTGAGCAGGAGCGAGCTTTCCAACAACTTGCTGAAGTGCATGATCAAGCATCCCTTCCTCCCAACTTTTCTTTTCACCAGCGGATGTTTGTCGCAGTGACGGAGTTCCTTCTGCTTCAGTGCAAGTTGTTGGAGAATTTTCCTGAGGAGGCTGTGGTCTGAGTTGTCGCATTTTGTCCATTGCCTTGATAAATCTCTTGCACATAATGACTTGAGACATTTTGCTGTAGGCGCTGGATAAGTTTTCTCTTGGTGTTGCTATTTCGCCTTCTAGAACTGCAATATCATCCATCAACATTTCAGCTTGTGTAGTTTCTTCATCAGGAGGAGGCATATCTCTACCATTTCCATGAACGTGGTTGCTGCCTGCTTGCTCTGAAATTGTGCTAGCAGACGTGGCTTCATTATCCCCTGCTTGCTCCGGGACAGTGAGTAGTTCATTGATTGCTTCCTGTACCAGCTTTATTGCCTCACAATCATGGAAGTCAAAGCTTGTAGGAGCTGATGTGTTTGCGCCTTTGTCATGAATTACTTCAGAAGATAACTGATCTGAATTATCTGTTGTACTTTCTTTATCTATTTCGGGCAATGATGGCATCTCTACTTCCTGCGGTATATCAGTATTGGCATGCTGGAGAATGAGGCCCCAAAGGCTGCTGTAGTTTTCCTTGTTCAAGGATTTTCTACCTTGAGCAATACGGTTCCTCTCATCTTTTAAGCCCTCCGGTAGAGAAGCCTGATTTGCATCTTTAGTAGCTTCATGATGATCTCCTTGTTCATCTCCACGACTAACTCCTATTGGGTCCATATGAGTGTCTGATGAAGTACTGTCTGTGGCACATGGTAAATCTGTGATGTTAAAAGGATCGCTGCCTTTTAGTTCTTCCCCATTCAGGACACGTTCTTCAATCAAACTTGACGTTCCATCTTCACTGATATCTTGTGGAACCATGTCAAAGGCTGATTCCATGCTAGAGGTTGTTTCCATTCTGTTAAGCTCTGGACTTGAACCATCAAGCGACAAATGTGAGTGCTGAGATGATTTGGAGACTATATCCTCATTTCCGTTTGCATTGGCTGCTATATCATCAGAAGGGCCCTTTTTCATGTAAGTGAGTACTGTCCCCCTTTCTTCTTGACCTGGATTGACATTTTCAAATGCTTTGACCAACAATGCCACTCTCCTTTGCTGAACAGGAGCAAGTTCAGATATAACTTTTTGTAATACATTATCTAGCATCCATTCGTCTGAACCCTTTTTGTTTCCTGCTGCACCAGATTTGAGACGAGCTTTTCCAGCTTCTGCACTAGAATAAAATGACGGATTTTTTTGCTTATGCGGCCTGTTTTTCCGCATCTTTTGCATTGTCTTGATGAATCTGTTGCAGATAATTAATTGTCTGAGTTTGCTGTAGCCCCTGGATAGGCTTTTCTCAGGCTCCTGCCCTGCTGGTAGTTGGTTTTTACTCAAAGCAGATGAACTATTACTAGCAACAAGTAGTTCATCATCTTGGTCTTGCGGCACATCCAGAATATCATTAATGGCCTCTTTCACCAGCTTAATGGCATCACTCTCGGTGAGTTCACTTGTCACACTGCTTGCATCACTATTATCATCATTCTCATCAATATCATTCACATTATCGTCAATATTTGCATCAGCCTTTATCTGGAATTGCGAGCTGTCTTCATTTATGTTCCTAAATTCTCCATTAAGCTTGCTTCCACCTTCTGCACTGGTTACTGATTGGGTATGTTGAAATATCAGCTGCCACATGCTGGTAGTTTTCTTTTTGTCAGATATAATGCTTTCGGCTATGTTTTGCTCACGATCCTGCTGAGAATTCTCACTTGAAGTAACGTGTTGGAGTGATTCACATATCGTGTTGGCATCTATGTTCTTCTCTCTGACTATCGATGTTTGCAATGGTTCATCATCTCTAAAATCTACAGAGTCTATCAAATTAGGAAATCAAACTGCTGTTTATGTAGCTTGTTATATAAAAAGTTAGAAATGTGAAATCAGACTCAGAATTACCTTTTGGGCTGGCTTGTTGGTGAATCTGCAAATCAATGTTATCTGAGCCTGGCGTGTCACAGTATAGATCAACACTTTCTGTTTCATCCTTTACGCTCTCTGATTCAATAACAGGGGCATACTCTTCTTTCTTATGAAATTTAGGGCCATTCCCTTTCAGCTTTGGGTTGACGGTTTCAAATGCATCTATGATTCGTGTCACTTTTCTCTGCTGGTCAGGAGCTAGGCTGGAAAGAACATTTCTAAGTGCATAGTCAAGCATCCATTGTTCATCATTTTTTCTTCCTCTGATGCTTAGATGTCTTAGATAAACTCTTTCGTCCTGGGGGGCTTCCTCTGGTGCTAGATGCTGTGGTTTGCGCCATTTAATCTTTTTTAATCTTTCCATGGCTGCAATGAATTTAGCTGTAACAATCAACTTCTTAAGATTGCTTTTGCCTTTGGACATCTTTTTCTGGGCTGTCATTCCTTCATCTGCTTCTGCTTGCTCTTGGAGTGGCACACTTGTGTCTTCCACAATATGCAAATAGTCTTCTAGCTCCGGATCTCTATAATTTTCGGCTTCATTCTTGCCTTCTTGGGAAATTCGTTCAATGAGAGCACTGGGAGGTGTATCGTTAAGTTCTTCAGCGTGAATCATGGCAATGTCATCATGTTCAAGGGCTTGTTGATCAAGTTTCTGTTCATGGCGTTGCAGGATTGCATCAATTGCTTCCTTTACCAACTTTATGGCAGCTGATTGATTGTGAGCTGTATCTTCATCCTTTTCAACTTTCTCTTTGCAACTGGTCTGACTTGAATCTGGATCATTCATATCTTTGCAGTCCTCTTCATTAACTTCATTTGATTTCTGCTCTGCGGCCTTTGACGTTTCACTTGAGACGACTTGTTGATGGATCAAGTTCCACATGCTTGTATATTTTCGTTTGTCAGAAAGGATAGCGGCCATATCACCTCTGGACCTCACCTCAGAACCCTTTGTTGGAAAGCAAGAAGAGACCTCAGCATCTTTCGTAATTTCGTCAACCCCAATGCTTGATACTTCAGCTTTATCATCAGGAGCTGATGTCGAACTGCTTTGAGAGAACTCAGAAATCCTCTCTGGAATTGTTGTTTCAACAGCCTTTCCCAGAGTTATGGCCCCTGGCATTGTTGCGCACATTAACATTTGGTATGATTCAGATATAATGATTCAGCATAAGCAATTGTTTGCTATGTCCCATAATTGATTGTTTTAGTTTGATGGAAATAGAAAGAGACATTGATCTACCTGCTGTGCTTGCCTGATGATCGTGATCCTCCTGCAGACATCTTTCATAAAAAACTCCATTGTCTTGCTTTTCATCAAATATGGATCTTTGATGCATTGTTTCAGCCGTAGTTTTTAATGACACACTTGTCTGAGTGGCGGATATGGCCACGGTCTCAGCTTCGATTTTCGGAGGACGACAATTAAGGCCCTTCCCTTTCTGCTGAGGAGTTACTGTTTCAAACGCTTCTACAAGTTTCATTACTCTTCTTTGTTGATCTGGAGCCATCGTCAAAATTACTTGTCTAAGGGCATAATCAAGCATGCATTCTTCATCACCTTTCCTTCCGTCTATGCTCACATGCCTTAGATAAGCTCTTTCTTTCTTTGAGCCTGCCTCTGAAGAGAGGTTTTGTCTTGGCTTGTTCATCCTTAGTCTTTCAATCGCTTTGATAAATTTGGCGGTGACAAATGCTTTTTTTAGCCTATTGTAGCTCTTGGACATCCCTCTCGGTGGGCTCTCCAATTTTTTGGGTTCCCCTTGGTGGCGTGGGACACTTGCGTTTTCACTCAAATGTAATTTCTCCTCTCCCTCGGGATATGCTTGTTCTCCAACGTGCTTACCATTTTCTCTGGAACTTTCATCATTGGAAGATGAAACCCTCTGAGGGACTGGAACGGCCTGATGTTCACTGGATTGCTCATAACGTGTTAAGATTGCATCAAGTGCTTCTTTTACCAGCTTTACAGCAGCTGACTGATCAGATTCGTTAACTTCATCAGGTGCATGTTGGTCATCCTCATCTTTCTTGTGATCTGTGCTAGCTGATTCTGGACCGTTCTCCTGGCAATTGGTTGCCTCATCTCCCTGCTCGTCTTCATTAAGTACATTGACTCCCTGTTCACTATCCGTTGAATCTCTTGCTACCTGTTGGTAGATCAGGTTCCACATACAAGTGTAATTTTTGTTGTTGTTCAATATCGAAGTCAAATCACCACTATTATTTACTTCTGTATCCCTAGTAGTAGATTGGGAATGATCCTCCAGAATGCTCATAGATGATTTAGCCATACCTCCATCAATAACATGAGTATCAACTAGTTCACAGTTGTTTCTTGATGTCTCCACAGGTGAATCTGTAATTTCGTTTTGTCAGACTTCGGAAAGATGCCAATTAAAGTCTAACATGCTACATGTTTGTGAATGACATTCTACAAACTCATGTGTTCAAGTGCTAAGTAATTAGAAACTGATATGATGTTAGTATGTTACCTGTTGCTCTAATCTGATCTTCATGAGCTTCTCTCAAACATTTCTCTTCAGGACCACTTTTGTGAAATAGAACTTCATTACCTTGCTGGGCATTGACCTGTTGTTCAGGTATGGACATTCTCTGCTGCTCAAGTTCTTCATTCTCCAGGATGGCTGAATCACTGGTAGTAATAGACTTGCCTTCCATGGGATAATTCTCCAGTATGCCTTCTTTCTGCTCTGGTGAGACAGTTTCAAATGCTTCCACAAGTTGTGCAACCCTTCTTTGCTGATCGGGATCGAGTCTGGAAATTACCCTTTTCAGTGCGTAGTCAAGCATCCATTCTTCAGTATTTTTCCTGTCATTCCTGCTAAGATGCCTTAAATAAACTTTCTGTTCCTCTGAGCTTGGCTCTGCAGGGAGGTAACGTGGTGTTCGTGGACTGATCTTCTTCATTCTTTCCATTGCCTTGATGATTTTGGCAGTCACAAATATCTTTTTCAGCTTCATGTAGCTCTTGGACATTTGCTGCCTTGGTGTTTCTCCTTCACATCGATCTGCTTTCTTTGGCCTCTCATCTGCTGCCAAGCTCAACTCAGTTCCAGTTAATTCATCACTGACACTGGTGTTTTCTTCTGAAGCTAAAGAAGTTAAAGCATATCCACTGTTAAGTCTATTTGTCATATTAGTCATATCTTGGTCTGGTTTGAACTGCTGATCAACTGACTCTGTATGACGTTTTAGGATAGTTCTGAGAGCTTCTTGCACCAACTTTACGGCTGCAGTTTGATCAAATTCAAGATTCTCGGTTGCTACTGCTTGATTATTCCCTTCGCCACTGAGAGTTATGTTGTATCCACTTTGTTCTTGATCAAATTCATTACCCTTATGGCAAGCTTTCACCTCCTCACCCTCCTCATTTTCTTCACTAATTCTCTCTGTTCCAGTCTTTGGCGCATTACTTGGTACAACTTGTTGATAGATCAGCTGCCAGATGTTTGTATACTTCTGTTTATCTGAGAAGATATTGGTCAGATCACCAGAACTGTGAATCTTTTTTTCCCCTACAAATGGTTCAGCAGCGTCATTTGAAGTAGTTGGGCTAGCAGCCTGCAAATTTTTATCATTAGCATCAACGTGGCACACATGTGGTTCCTGCAGTCCTTCATTCAATGCTTCTTGTCTTCCCTGCAAAAGAAAATTTTATGCTGTTAATTACTTCTGTGCAGCAGCATGTTGTTCTCTGTGTTCTGTCTTCATATGGGATTTTAGAGCTTGTATGATATATTATACGTCATCTAGTAGTTTTGTGTTGATGCTTAACATTATTCTGATGCTTACCTTATGTTGTGATATTTCGTTGGCTGCTTCTTCTGCTAGTTGCCAATCTGAGCCCGTCTCACTGGTTTGGTCGTATGTGAAGCTAGTTGATGCTGCTGAAGCACTGCTGGGATCACCATCAGAGACCCTCCTTTTCCTCGGTTTGGCATAGATTGTAATAAGAAAATCTAAACCAGTGTCTTCGTCTTCTTCAGGAGTAGGATCCAACACTTGTGACGTATAAATTTCAGTGAAGTCCATTTGTCTTGATTGCTCAGTTTTGAGGATACTTGTGGAATGTTCTACCTTTTCATTCAGCTTCTTGACCTTCTGGTTTTTTATTGACTGCCTTTTTGCAGAGATAAACTCCTTAAGAGGTGGTGAAGGTTCATGGTGGTGGTGACCGTTGAGAGAACAATAACTGTAAGGACAAACATGGACAAATGAAGTTCCCTCTGATTCTCGCCCCCCTGAATTAAGCACAATATGATCTGGGAACTCAGATTGCTTAAGAGTGGACGAACAGGTGGCTCGACCAACGACACTGCGTGACAATGGGGTAAGAACCTCTGGTCTTTTCCTTACTTTACTCCTCTTCTGTCTCAGACTTGGAATTTTCGCTAGAATCCTTAGAGGTTTCCAACTGGCTGTTCTTGTCAGACCCTTTGCAGAATTCTGCTAAGAATGGAACTATAATTCAGTTTAGCCTGTTGAATTTCAGCTCCCTAAATCCTAAATAAGGGTTGCTTGTTTTTTCTTTGTTTCTATACTTTTTTGGAAGACCAGTGAGTATCATTTTCAGTTCACTTGAAGGATTTTTCGCATACAGAATGCGAACTGTAACAAGGGTATTGAAGTTAATCTATACAATTAGCGAACTAAGTGCGAAGTCAGACATGAAAACTCACCTTTCTTGCTTCATGAGAGCTGGTTCCCTTCATGTAATGTGGTACTCCCCCAAATGTCATTTGATCTGTTGTTCCAGAAACTCTGGATTTTGGCAGCCTTTTTGAGTATCTTTTGCTCCTAAGCCTTGTCATCTTAATCGATCTTGATCTATCCAATGCACTCTTCTGCTTAGCTCCAGTGCTCACCATGCTTTCCTGATCATTAGCGTAATTCGAATCCGAGCTTTCTAGTTTATCCTCAGAATTCATTCCTTCCCTGGTGGATGCAGCGTCACCACTGTATTCTTGGAACTGGGAGTATTTTGCCCGAATTTTCATGGATTTTATACTGGAAAACTTCTTTGCTTGCTGTACACTAGGCACCCTTTTTATGCTTTTCTGTCGTCTAATAACTTTAACTGGAATATTTACATCTGCAGGATCATATTCCTCTTCCACAGAAACCTTGTGGAGCTTTGAAGTTTCATATAGTTTGCTCTTTTTCATATAGCTGCTGTTGCTGCTAGCAGAACTCGAGAAAGCAGTACCTGAATTTGCCTGTGGTGACCCTTTTCTGGCACTTGAGCTAGTAGGCCTCATATAGTTGGGTGATGATGTTCCTGACACAACTGCAGAAGATGACCATGATGCCTCAGTTCCATCATCAGATGAAGCCATGAAACTACGATCAAATCGCGATTTCTCTCTCCTCATTGACAACCTCAACCTGTCCAGGTTTGCAACCTTCACTGACTTTAACTTCTTCAGTTTCTTTCTTGGCTCAGGTACCCCTCCCTTGTTCCTACTATATCTTTCTTGTGCTGTGAATGTTCTGATTGCCATCTTTCTAGTTATGGGAATATCGTGATTAGTGGACTCTGATGAGATTCTGGTACCTTTTCAACTTCCTTTTTGGGCTTTTTGGTATGATTTTCTTGATTCTTTTCACAATTTTGGTCAAATTGGAAATAGTGTGAATATCTTTAGTTGGTGTATATCCAATTTATCTGATTATATTTGGCTGCTAAGTTACTTTTTCAAGAAGCTAAAGTGATTTCCTGGACTGTTGCATTTGGATAGGAAGATTTTGGAAATAAGGAGGTGTTTGGCAGATAGAAAACTTAGAAATTTCAATGGCAGGAAGTTTAATTGTTTAGACAAATAACTATATGTTTTTTTATTTATTAGGAGGCCTAATTAAATGAGGGGGTGTCAACTTCACTACTCTTTTTGCATTGACTTGGAAAAAACAGGACGGACGATCTGAGTAATGGACCTGGCCTGCATTGCCGGCTTGACTGGTATAAATTTATCAGTATTAAGTAGACTTTTCCTGTTGCTGCTAACTGCTAAGTCTTTTGATCAAGATGTTTGCTCTTGTCCTTGCCTGTTTTAAATCCGTTCGTTTTTTAATGAAGTAGCCGATGGTCATCTCGTTAACTTAGGTAAATCAGAAAATGAAAACCACATATGATTCTTCTAGTTTACAAAAATAAAGGCTCTAAAGGTTGCGTACATTTGGTTATCTGGGCGAGTGCTTTATAGTATTCGCGACATGAATGATGAATGCTTTCTTAAAACTTGAAGGATAAGTCTTTCTTTAAGAAAAAAAAAATCTTGATTCTAAGTTGTATTATACTATTTTGTGTATTTAAATTTTAATCAAATTATTGGACATGTTTGGTCACTTTTCAACAATGCAATACCATGAAACTTCTTTTTCAAAAGTGTTTGATTAAGCTTAAGCACTTTCCAGTGTAGCCCACGAGTGTAAGTTCACTGATGAGTGCCATAATTTGTGACAAATGTTTATATAGCTTTCTTGCATTTGATTATGATTAGAGACACAATTGTATAGTAATATTATTAGATTAATTGTAATCCAGACCATAAAAAAACTTCCTGGGGAATTTTCTGACACTCAAGTATCATTCATATTCAACAGTCGGTATGATCTGTCAGTTGTCAATTGACGACAGTTGAGACGCTTACAGCCAAAGGTGTGGGTCCCATTTAGTTGGATCACCGACTGTTGGGTGACCATGTCCCATGTGGGACTTCACTGATTGATTTGCAAGGAGCCTTAGGACTAATCACTAATGTGGTGTTAAGTACTTAGTGAGTGTAGATTAAGTTTTGGTGACATGTGGGTGATAATGAATTGAGCCGAAATAACTCGAGATATATACTACGAGGTTAAAGTTTGAACAAGTTCAATTTTATAACTCCGAGAACTTCATAAGTTAAGCCTGAGCTCGACTCGGGAACCCAACTCGGCTCGTTAATTATCACCGTTTTTTGTCTGATTCTTTCATGTTAAGTGTGAAGTTTGAACCTCTCAGTTGGCGCCTGGGGTAGAGGCCAGAGCTCTTGGAAGAGGGGATAGTAAGGGGATCACTTATCGCATAGGCGCCTAGTAGGAATTGAAGATAATGAGACTTCATGTTTACTTCACCAACCTTTTTGTCTTACCACTAGGCTAAGCTAATAAGTAGTAGGCTGCAATAGTGTAAACAATATGTTGGTGGATCAATGTTTTTTTTTTTTTTTTTTTCATCATTTCTTTTTTCCATTGCATAAGATTGTGCGTCCAAAATTTGAGCTGAGCACTGGTGGATCAATGTTTTTTTTTTTTTTTTTTGGTTACATAGGAGCATCTAATGCTGCGGGGTGGTGAACCGATGGATCAATGTTGAGAACGAGCAAGTGAGCAACTAATGAGCTATTTTGGCAGGTACCGATTTCTTTGATATATTGGGCTACTTCCTGACTTACCACTGCATGGACTTTCAAGGCCCAACTCAGGAACTTATTTAGTATAGCCCAAAGGGAATCACAATTTCGATGACTAAAAAGTTGCGAGAACGTGTAATCTAGTCCAAGGAAAAAATCACTCATCTACTAAAGGTGGGCAACAAATTATTCTAAGGTTTGCATGGGTGTAGCTCAGTTGGTACTCGGGTGGTGAAGGGTTTGCAAACGTCCCGGGTTCAAGCCTTGGCAGCCGCAGTGTGGGAATTTCATCCTTCCAATGTGGGGGGTGGTTCCTTGTGGGCACCAAGGGAGCCCACCACCTAGGAGGCCGCTGAGTACCATGACTTACCTCCTCCACGATGCTCGTCGGGTCGGGCGGTGGGGGCCCTGGGGGCGAGGGTTTCGCCTTTTGCAAACAAATTATTCTAAGGTTGAATGTGCCATGTCGAGTCCGCAATATGGAAACAATTATTATGGTTAGTACTAAGGACCGAGTCTACTAAATTGATATCATGGTTGATTTAGGAAACTATTATTTCCTTATCTTGCCTTTTTCCTGTTCGTTCTGCACCCTTCTAAATAGTAAAATACCAACTGTTCTTTCCCGGCAGTACGTGTTAGTTGATCAGGTCCCAAAACCAATTATGGCAGATGACGAAGGCGTAGCCGAAAACATTTTTCTCCGTCCATGGGAGCTCTCGGACGCTGAAGATTTCATCGCATTGGTAACCGATGAAAAAACATTGCGTTTTTCGGGTTTTGACGACATAATCAGTGCAGACAAAGGCCTAGAGTACATGTCGAATGTCATTGATCAACACCCATATTACAAAACGATATGCTTGATGAACACCGACAAGGCCATTGGATATATCTCTGTCTCGCCATCCCGGGATGAGTCCTCAAAGTGCAGGGCTTCATTAGGGTACACTGTATCATCCAAGTACTGGGGCAAAGGCATTGCTACTAAGGCAGTCCGTATGGTTGTATCAACTATTTTTAGGGAATGGCCACACCTTAAGAGGCTTCAAGCTATAGCCGACGTTGAAAATTTGGCCTCGAATCGTGTGCTTGAGAAGGCTGGGTTTCAAAAGGAAGGTGTTCTTAGGCAGTATCTTATTGCACAAGGGGAACCTAGAGATTTTGTCATGTACAGTCTCTTGGCCTCTGACGTTCTTTCACAATTAAACCAATAGTGTTTGTAAGTTCGTGTTATCATTATTATAGTGGCCGTTTCGAGTTCTTAGTGATTTAAGTTGTCCTATAAAACATTGAATTGATCTTGAAAAAAACAGGCGCCCGATCTGAGTAATAGACCTGGCCTGCATTGCGGGTTTGTGATGCAGGGACTAATGTGCAAATACAAAGAGTATAAGTCTGAAGCTGGAAATTCGGTTAGAAGGTTGTTAGATTTAGTTAGACAGTTATGCAAGTTGTTGCAAGATGTTAATTGGTTAATTCTGTTAGCCATCAGTTAGAAAAATGTCGTACTCATTTTATAATCATCAATAATAACCACAATTCTTCTCTCAAATTCTCTCTTCTCTCTATCTTCTTCTTCATTCTCAAATTCTGTTTTGATTCTCCATTGTTTCATCACGAATCCATTGCTAGAATACAGTAAATCACCATTATGTATCAGTGTGACCCAGTCAGACTTTTTTGTGGTTATCTCTAAACTTTTACGAGTTGCAGTGATTACTACTACCTAATTTGTAGGAAATATTGTGAGATTCCGGATAATCTTTCATGATATGTACAATGATTTTTGTTGAACATTTGAATTAGGATTGAAATTCTCCCCCAAAATGTCACTAACTTCAGCCTTGTAAAAAAAAAAAAAAAATTCACCAATCCTATATAAATGCAGTTGTGATTTTCTTTATACCATCCAATAACCATTGGGAAAAATCATTGCTTACACCCTGTGGCATAGACATTATAGGCCTAACCCAAGAACTAGTGTAATAGTATATATAGCTCAAAGGGAATCGTAAATTCGTTGTCTTGATTATGATTTATGACTAAAAAATTGCGAGAAACGTGTAATCCAATTTAAGGGAACACCCATCTACTAACTACTAAGGGTGAATAGCTTATCCGATCCGATGTTAAATTTGCTATATATCGAGTTAAGGAAACAATTGTGGTTAGTACTAAGGACTTAAGGAGTTAGGACTTAGGACCGTGGCACCCTTATAAATACGGATTGTTGTTGCATGTTGCCTTTGCATGCAGTGTTGAGGAGATCGATCGATCGATCAGGTCCAAAAATCAAGCATGGCAGATGATAAAGACGTAGCCAACGACATCTATCTCCGTCCGTTCGAGCTCAAAGACATCGAAGATTTCATGGCATTGGTTACCGATGAAAAATCATTTCGTTTTTGGAGATCAGACGACCACATAAAAAGTGTAGAAGATGGCTTAGAGTACATGGTGGATGAAATTCTTACACACCCATGTTTCAGAGCAATATGCTTGATGGACACAGACAAGGTAATTGGAGAATTCACGGTCACGCCACCTGAGGACGAGGCTGAGGATACAAAGTGTAGGGCTGAATTAGGGTACAAAATATTGTCCCAGTACTGGGGGAAAGGCATTACTACTAAGGCAGTCCGTATGATTGTATCAGATATTTTTAGGGAATGGCCACACCTTAAGAGGCTTGAAGCTATACCCGAGGTTGAAAATTTGGCCTCGAATCGCGTGCTCGAGAAGGCTGGGTTTCATAAGGATGGTGTTCTTAGGCAGTATCGCATAATAGATGGGAAACCTAGAGATTTTGCCATGTACAGTCTCTTGGCCTCTGACGTTCCTCTTTTACAATTAGAACACTTGTGTTTGTAAGATTGATCGATTCGACCTTTGATTTAGAGTTTCTTTTTCACGCTACCTTTACTTTGCTCAAAACAAGTAATGTACTCTCTTCATTCAAATCTATTGATAGAAAGAACAAATTCTAAAAACTCGTTGTGCTGTATTTAGTAATCTTCATTGCGATAAACTCGTGATGTTTTATTTCAATTCGTAGTCTTCGCTACTATGATTATGAGATATGGGCCAAGCCCAAGGACAAATGTATGACGATGAACCATCACGGTATGGGCCTCAGGCCCAACAGTATCAATCTTGCGGTTAATGGGCCAATTTACGTGACCTACGATTGCATGGACATCATAGGCCCAACTAATCGCAATTTATTTGTCCTGATTAATGTGATTATGACTAAAAAATGTGAGAAAGTGTTAAAAATGTGTACATCAATGGTGTTTAGTTCTAATGACCGTGGCAATATATTGATAGTTGAGTGTTCCACGTTTTGTGTGCAAGTTTCATACTATAATATATACTTTGGGTGTTGCTTAGACTGCATGTGTTAAGGCATCACTACGTGAAATATTATAATCATTGATGTGTAGTAAAACTATAGTACCTAATTTATTATTTCTACGTATATTTCTCATTTATCATAAAAACAAACAAAACAAAAAATATTTGATCTACTTTATTAAGTTTTCTTTTAATCAAACACCGGAAAAGTATCTCCTCCTTAGAAGATAATAAATTATGAACTTATAATTGTATAAGAAAGAAACAACGATGTTTCTATTATACTCTTTTATTTGGAAGTGACGTTTACTTCCCTTTGTTTCCTTTCTTTGAATGCAATGAAAGTGGTTTGACTTTATGCAAAGCGGTTTATGGATTGGAGTAATTTGTTAACATTTCGTAAAATTACTTTACTTCTGTACAACTTAGACTTTGTTCTATATTTAACATTTTAATGGTCATTGTCTAATTCATCAGGTTGTCTCATTTCATCTTGGAAAACTAACGCGATATTAACCGATAAATTTTAATCTCATCTCAACAATAACATGTCATCGACTCTAGTATTTTATTGTTTGTCCCCAAACACCAGGAATATGAAATTATAAATTTATATTTAAATTAAGCCAACAATTTTGGAAACTTCAAATTAATATGAACTTTCTAAAAATGTACTATAAGAAAGAAAGAAACGTTCATTCCTTCTTATCCTTCTGATTTACTCAAGCCAAAAACTTCTGATTGTGTTCAACGTCAGCTTCTTTAACAAGTTTTATCTTCTCTTCTCATTTCCCTATGCAATATCAAAAATATTATTTAATTTGATTTGATTTTCGTTACCCATGCTGCAAATTATTTTGACTATTTATTCATCTTTTTGTTAACTTAATTTCATGTCAATGTCTTAAATTGTCTGTAACTGTAACCCCGATTCAATATCTTCTCGTTCACGCTTTTCTCCTCCCAAAAACCAATCTTTCGATCATATATTGAAGTCCTGTTTGTCTAATTACCAGAGTTTGGGATAGAAAAGTGCAATTAAACCCCTTTTAAAACGTCATTAGTAAGTTTTCTGCCTGACCCAGAATTTTGTTTAAGTTTTACAGCTAATCTGATTGATTTCCAGCATAATTCAGCTGATTATAAGGTGAGAAATTCTGGGTTTGTGTTATTATTTCTTCCATAGCTTTGGTTGGTCCATATTTGAAGGATTTTTTTGTGAAAGAATTGTTCTTTATTGTAAGATTATGCATGATTTGTTGTGGAGATAGTTGGCTTCATTCATAAGATTTCTGGGAAGTTCATATTGATTGGAAATCATAATCTATTGTGTTATGAACTTTTATGAGCTGATTTTGGGTGCCAGGCCTTGAATTTGTTATCATTGCAATCAAACCCTTTGTTGGATTATTGGATTTTGTTGTTGGGGGAAGTTGAAATTTTGTGGAACTTGGGTTTGCTAGGAGATTTGAGTGTGTTGTAGTTGGAGGAGTGTTGTATACACTGAAATTTGAATTTTTTTTTTTTTTTTTGGGTTTGTACATAGTATTATAAGTGATAAGTTGATTTTGGTAGAAATTGATTGAGACATGGAGGATATAAGTGATGAAGCCAATATTGATCTGTTCTCAATTGGACCGACTTCGATTATTGGGCGCACTATTGCCTTTAGAATCTTGTTCTGCAAGTCTATGGCACATTTTAGGGATCAATTGGTTCATGCTTTGATTGGGTACATGAGGAGGTTTAGAGGGTATGTAGGGCCGGTGTTATCGTGGTTCCATCCCCGGCATCCTCAGGGGATATTGGCAATGGTGACAATCATAGCTTTCGTTCTGAAACGATATACAAATGTGAAAAGGAGAGCTGAGATAGCTTACCGGAGGAAGTTTTGGAGAAATATGATGAGAACCGCACTTACTTATGAGGAATGGGCGCACGCTGCTAAGATGTTGGAGAAGGAGGGTCCTAAAGTGAATGAGGCAATGTTTTATGATGAGGAACTTGTGAGGAACAAGCTACAAGAGTTATGGCATCGTCGCCAAGAAGGGTCGTTGAGGGACATTATCTTCTGTATGAGGGCAGACCTTATCAGGAATCTTGGTAATATGTGTAACCCAGAGCTTCATAAGGGGAGGCTTCAAGTGCCTAAACTAATAAAGGAGTACATTGATGAAGTTACTACTCAGTTAAAGATGGTTTGTGATTCGGATTTTGAAGAGCTGCTCTTGGAAGAGAAGCTTGCGTTCATGCATGAGACTAGGCATGCTTTTGGTAGGACAGCTTTGCTTCTAAGTGGTGGTGCATCTCTTGGATCATTTCATGTTGGTGTTGTTAAAACATTGGTGGAACATAAGCTTTTGCCGCGGATCATTGCTGGCTCTAGTGTTGGATCCATCATGTGTTCCATTGTTGCTACTAGGTCGTGGCCTGAGCTTCAGAGTTTCTTTGAGGATTCGTGGCATTCTCTGAAATTCTTTGACCAATTAGGTGGCCTCTATTCAATAGTCAAGAGAGTCACCACACATGGAGCTGTTCATGAGATTAGGCAGTTGCAAATGATGTTGAGGAACCTTACCAGTAATTTGACTTTCCAGGAAGCGTATGACATGACTGGAAGGATTCTCGGTATAACAGTGTGTTCTCCTCGAAAACATGAACCTCCCCGTTGTCTCAACTATTTGACCTCGCCTCATGTTGTTATTTGGAGTGCTGTGACAGCATCTTGTGCCTTTCCTGGTCTTTTTGAGGCCCAGGAGCTGATGGCTAAAGATAGGTTTGGTGAACTTGTACCTTATCATCCACCTTTTCATCTCGGTCCAGAAGAAGGCACAAGCCCGGCACGTCGGTGGAGAGATGGGAGCTTGGAGAGCGATTTACCCATGATACAATTGAAGGAGCTGTTTAATGTCAACCATTTCATTGTTAGTCAAGCAAATCCACATATTGCTCCCTTTTTAAGGGTGAAGGAATTTATCAGAGCGTATGGAGGGAACTTTGCTGCTAAGGTATCATATTATGATCTGCAAACTTCATTTTCTAGTTCTAATCTTGCATTATGACATTATCTTTAAATCGTAAAAGAGGAGCAGTGGAAGAAGTCAAGAAGATTGATTTGGGGGGGGCGGGGTGTTCCTTCACAATTTATTTCAGGGTTGAAAATTATTTCAGGGGTTCCTGTACCTAATAGTCAGTTTCTTCTGAGTGTCGTAGAATAAACCAAACGTTGTACTCATAATCTCATATCTTTTATTTAGAAGAATCAGAAAATAGGCACATTCTTCATCCAGGATCTGTTCGAAACAATCACTCTGATGAAAGGTTATGTATGTCTGACCACGCTCTTTAACCCCGGTCGTCGTGGGAGCCTGTTTAGCAACAAAGGGGTAAAGAGAAGTTGGATAGTCCTGCTCTCCCTGATTATTATTACCGTGATAAGGTTTCAATGATTGGCCCCTCCCCTTGACACCCTTGTGCTGCCAAAAAGGCTTGTTTGTGACCCTGGACTCTGGAGTCAGCTTGTGTCGGTATTCTTTGGAGATCATCTATCCTTCTGTAATGAAATTTAAATACTTCTGCTGATGTCAACTATGGTATTCAAAAATTTGTCTTAGCGAGAGAATTTGTAAGATAAGAATAATCAATATAGATTATTTTCTGGAAGGAGAGGTTTAATATAGAATATAGGAATCTGGCTGAGAAAATAATCAAGTGGAAAAGGATAGAGACTATGACTTTAATGAATCTCAAGTTCTCAACCTCTTTAGTTTGTGTTAATAAAAATGACTGTAATCTGGGAAGCTTCTCATAGACTTTAAAATTATGCTTGTATGGTTACTGTTGAACAATAACTACTGGGCATCGGACACGTAAATCATTTGCTACTGCAGCATCAATGTGATGCAGTTGTGCCAACTTTCTCATCTGTAATAGTATATAATTTATGTAATTAGGTTAATATGTAATTGCTGTTGTATCCCTGTATACTATACCTTTTATCTTCAAGCTTGAGAGTGACAACTAACTGTAGCTCTCTACTTGTAGCTTGCTCAACTGGCCGAGATGGAAGTGAAACACAGATGCAACCAGATACTGGAACTGGGTTTTCCTTTGGGTGGAATTGCTAAATTATTTGCTCAGGCATGGGAGGGAGATGTTACTGTTGTGATGCCTGCCACACTAGCACAGGTATGTTGTGAAATTATTTCTTGGCGTAGGCGCAAATGCCTTCTTCAAATATCGTGGTTGATCTTTAAGCCTCTAAATATATGCAGTTTACTTCCGCTAGTTCCTAGATATCTCTTATTTTGTATGGATTACACATTTTCGTTAATGTAAGCCCTGGTTTTTTTTTTTTTTTTTTTTGTGTGCAAAAGATAGGGCATTTTTATTCAACTTTTAAGGGAAGTAAAAAATGCAAAAGCTTACAAAATAAACCCTAGAGTTCAAGCTGTTCACTAATTTATCCATTAAGCGTAGACCCTAGTATTCTCATATGGTATCTGGACTTGTATATGCTGCTTGATTTTGCATGCATGAGCTCATCACTCAGTTGTGACAGAGTGCTCTGTGATTTCTGTCTGATGAAAGCTTGCCATTCTAAAAATTTCCTCTTGGAATGAATAGCTGTTCTATCAACTTTTAGCAACAGTTCTAGTAATATTGGCTATAATGGTCATTTTGCATTGGAAGAACGGTCCTTTTGAGTTTTAGCTCTTCCAAGATTTTGCATCTCTGGTCTTATTCATCCGTTTCTCTGATCCAAATCCAAGATCATTTCAAGCATGTTTAGAATCTTTGTTCTGTGAAACATCGACTGTAGGAGTTTTTGTGCATGTATGTAGAATATTGCAATGCCTTATGCCTGGAACCTGTGAATTCGGTGTTAGTGTATAAAACAAGTGACCTCCAGTTATGATTTGTTTCAGAAAACAGTTAACCTTTTTTCTTCTTTTGTCCACCAGTATTCAAAGATTATCCAGAACCCATCATATGGGGAGCTCCAAAAGGCGGCTAATCAAGGCAGAAGATGTACATGGGAGAAGCTTGCTGCCATAAAATCGAATTGTGGCATTGAACTTGCTTTGGATGAGTGTGTTGCAGTTCTTAACCACATGCGCAGACTGAAAAGAAGTGCCCAGAGAGCTGCTGCAGCTTCTCAAAGCCAGACCCAGAACCTATCTTCCACTGTAAGATTCAATGCTTCAAGAAGGATACCATCATGGAATTGTATTGCTAGGGAGAACTCAACTGGATCTCTTGAAGATGAGGTGCTCGCTGACGTCTCTGCCTTTCAACAAGCTGGTGGTGCAGCTGCTGGATCTTCAAATCGGCATCATCGGACAGGCAGAAACATGCAAGACTTCAGTGATAGTGAAACTGAAAGTGTGGATGTGCACACTTGGACGAGATCAGGTGGCCCCCTTATGAGGACCATATCTGCTGATATGTTTGTAGACTTTGTTCAGAATCTGGACTTGGATGTTGAAGCAAAGCAGAGTTTGACAGGACAACTAAACTCTGCCGTAATGCAGTCGGTGTCCAGAGACTCGAGAGCTATACCTGACAGGAATTCGGAGAACGCTTACTATGATCAGAGGGAATCTGGAAGCCGGAGTGGCATCAGCAATGCTAGCATTACTGTCACGGAAGGAGATTTTTTGCAGCCAGAGAGAATTCGTAATGGAATTGTGTTTAATATAGTCAAGAAGGAAGACTTCACAGTTTCAGGTCGGAGCAACGAATCAGAGACCTATAGTAGCTTGCCCAGCCCAGCTCCTGAGTGCGTGCAAATGGATTGTCCTGAAAGGGAAATGGATGTCAGCTCAGAATCTGAGCGCGATGATGATGAAAACAACCACACTAACAACATAGATGTGGCTGCTCATACAACAGTAAACTATCATTCTAGAGGGGAAGACGGAAATGGTGCATTTACTCCTGAGGCTACAATCGAGACCTGATGCACTGGAAACAGCTCAAGTGTCTTCTGTGTTTGCTCGTTCCTGAACCAGAGATAGATCAAAAACAGCTCGAGAAATACATCTCAGGGGAAGATGAAATGATGATTTGATACATCTCTAGCTCAAAACTCACTAGGTACATATCCTGTCTAACTCACGATGTCCAATTATATGATCGATTTACTAAAGAACGGTTCTACACCCAAACTGTGCTCTTTTCTCATCTAGGAAGAGAGAAAAAAAACAGAGCGGATGCCAAAAGAATCAGCAGGTTGTGCAATTGTAAATCGGCTTGTAAATCGGTCATCTACCTTAATGGAAAACGATGCATCATGCTCTATGTAAATATGCAATACGCAACGCGCAGCGGGTTATTTACACCCTTGAATTATCTTGGTGGTAACTAGATGTAATACAGTATATGGGAAGATCCTAGTAGGTAAGTCAGTAAGTGTATTGTTATTTGCTCATGTATGTAATACACAAGTCTAAACTATTTATTCCAGGCAATGTTAACCAATGTTTCAGTCATTCTTATGTGGTAGTATAACTTTTGCTGATGCACATATTATTTTGTCTTTGACTGAATGTGTGGCTCTATGGGATGCTTCTTCTCCCCAGCTGTTTACAACTTACCATGTACGCGACAATGTGGTGGCAGAAGTTGGAGGTTTGATCCTTGCTTCCCTAAACTTGTTCTAACGTTGATCATGTTTGTCATGTGGATGAGTAGACTCCCTAAGAGGACATTTCCGTTGGGTCAATGATGTGTTTCCAATTATTCAGCTCGGTCCCCGTATAAATAACCCCCTAGCTTTACAGGGACCTCTTTCAAATTCCGAAACCAGCAACATAAGTAGGTAGTGCGCAAAATGTGATAAAGGTGAACTGGTGGACCAAATCTTGTGTTAGTCTTGTGGCGTGGGGTGTAGGATTTGATGTCCTTTGAGAGTTGAGACAGTGCCCTTTACTATAAAGCCGTTGATTATTTTCCGCGTGCTATGGTACCGCCTTTGCCTCCTTGGCCCTTAGATTGTAGGGCTATACATTTATACACCATTATCAATGGTCTCCCAACTATTCGTTAGGTCATGGTTTTGTTGTTCTTCAAGTCTTTTTCAAGAACAATGCCCATGTTCTCGTTGGTAAACGTCCTTTGTGTAGGATTGTAGGGTATGAGTGCATTCGAGGATGTGTAATGGTATTTAACGAATTCCTTCGTTTCATTCAATTATTACGTTTGATGTAAATCTTTTTTCGGGATTATTCACATGTTAGTTTGGTTTCTAACTTTCTACACATAGACATAACAGAGTTAAGCAAAGCCATAATAATCAAGTTACTCGACTTGAGTTGGTCTTAACTGAAACGAATGTAACTCATTTCATATAATAACCATGATTAAGTGTACTTAACCCAACCATTAATACAAAATTTGCCAACCTAGCTAATTCGCACATCATCTGAATAAAATCTGAAGTGACGATGAAACTAGTTACATATGTGATCAAATAATCCATTTGACCTTCAGAATGTTATACTAATATTCTTTAGAGTTGAAGATTGAGGTACCAACTAATATGTAATCATCATATGTCGTCTCTGTGATCACCAATCATTAGAAATCATCTTATCATTGTCCAATGTATGTACAACTTGAGGTACAATGAACACGTACTAGAACAAGTATCACCAACTCAATAAAGAAATTAACCACCAAAGAACAATTCGGGGTCAATTTGATCGTAACACCGCTTCTCCCGTTTACAATTAACTAGGAAGGAAGCCCGTGCGTTGCACGAGTATCTTAATTATCATTAATATGATTAATGGGGATAAATTTGATCTCCTATGTTCATGTTGGATGGCAAAATTGTATATCCGACTAATTAGGTTTCGTAGTACTATTGAATAACGGTTTTTGGGATTCAAAATCTATCGTCTTTTTTTCCTTTGATCTCCGTACCCTCAGGAATTGGTTTTTCTAATATGCCAATGGGCACACGTTAGAAAAACCGATTTACTATATGCAAGTCATAATGTGACTTTTAATTGAAGTCGCTTATTAAAGATCTCATAAATGTAACAAAATAAAATACTATGTCTATGTTTTTTCTCCCGGAACACTGCCTTGTTGTTCCATTAGTTTATGAGACGCTACAAATGATGGGATTTTGGCCGAAAATGTTTCAGCTTTCAATTTGACTTCTCTTTATGGCGTCATTGTTGCCCGACAAAAAAAAAAAAAAAAAAAAAAAAAAAAAAAAAAAAAAAAAAAACGTTTTACCCCTCCCCTCTCCCTTACCAATTATCATGTTTACTCCCTCTTAGTCCTTAACGAGGTATATCTCAATGATTATATTTTCAATAAATAATTCATGATTTTATCTAAACAAAAGGTAACCAAAATTCAATAATTTGATCAAAAAGATTTGTAAATTTGACCAACTTATTAATTAAAATGATCTGTAATTTTAATTTACATATGCATTTTTTAACACTCCGAAACCATTTGTCATATGTGTAAGTGTATATTTTCTTGTTGTGATATTAAATTTGCGATAAAAGAAGCCGGGCGAGAGAGCGATTATGGTTAAGAAAAAATGGAAGAAATTCGGCGTATTGAGGTATGATGACATTGGAAGAAGTAAGGGTGATATATGCAAATAAAAGAAGAAGAAGAAGAAGAAGAAGGAGATTAAAAAGAAGAAATCGTTAATGGTCCAAGAATTACGTTGTTAAACCAATCAAGCGTAATATTTTTTTAAGCCATAACAATCTAACATATGCGACTTAAATTAATAAAATTTGTGGTCAACGAAAATAGCTCGTAGTACCAAATTCGTCCTAAATAGATACAATCAGTACGTCATCTTTTATATTTATTCGATGACTGTTTTATATGCGTCATGCATGAGTAAGTGTGCGTACATACTACTACTACTAAGAGTCCTATCGTATCTTAGATTGATACTCCAATCATAACAAATAAAGTGTTTATGCGAACGTAGGATTACTTTTAATAATATAAAATTACCCAAACTCTCTAAAAACCTCCGTTCGTTGTGAGCGCTCTAAAAAAGTCTCATTTAATAGTATAGAAAGATTGAATAAGCCTGGTTTTGACATATATTCTAAGGTTGGATCTCTCTATCAATACTATCATGAACAAAGTGTAGAGGTTAAATAAGTGCATTGTACACGAATAAACTTGTACATTGTGTTAAATTTTAAAGTTTCGTCATTACGAAAGCCAGCAAATTGATTAAGATTGAAAGTGCCACTATCAAAACTCCAAAAGATTATATTCATATGAAAATCCAAAAGAACAGCGCACAGAAACAAATAAGTGCATTTCTTCCCAATTGCAAGTTATATGTACGACAGTGAACCTTCATCTTAGGTTAATTTCATGGGGTTGTCACAACTATCTGGGTAAGTACTACTTATATCAGTAGGATAAGAACTATTTTTGCGAAGATGAGTAGTGGTTTTTTGCGAAGTTGAAAAGTTGAGTGATATAGTCCCTTCGATTCAAAAAGAGATTTTCCTGTTTCTTTTTTGCAGTTTTGAGTAGACATGTTAGAGACTAATTTTAGACCAAATGAAAAAACCGTTTGCCTTAAAATCAAGTAGAAATGGTATACTGCAATGCAGAATGTAATATTTACTAATTTTTACAGCAAGTGAACGATTCATTTGGTCTAAAAAATACACTTTAATATGACACCTCAAAACTACAAAATGAAACAAGAAAATCTATTTAAATCGGAGGGAATAAAAGTTAGTGCGAGTTTAAAGCGACGCAGCAATTAACAAATACTCTCCGGTCTCCGGTCAATTTAATCAATACCTAGAAATAGAAAAAACAAATGGGGAGTAGAAAAACCAGGAACAAGAAACACGGTAACCCAAAAAGTTGGAGAAATTCCCCATACCATACGGAGTAATGGAGTATTCCTCCCATTTGATCTTTGTACCGTTGCGTATAAACTATAAAATTTAAACCTATACTAGTCACCTTAATTAAGGTCTCTCAGCCACATAGTTTTGGAATCCATCTGTTTCTAAATTATCATTTTTTTAAAACCAAATTGTTCATTAAATTTTTCTTTAAAAGATACTAAAATATTGGAGAAACCAAAATTAAAGTTTTTAAGTCTAAAATTCAAAACGTCCAATATTTACAGATTAGCTTGAAAGATAATCTTGTATGTTTTACTTTTAAGATTAAAAATCATATAGCGCCATAAAAATGTTACTGACCATAATACCACCTCGATTAGACTAACAGCAGGACAACCAATTAAACCGACTATTACATGTCAACATGTAGATGTTACTTATACAATGTCTACGAAAACAAGTGTTATTTACCCGGTAATTACCATTTTCCAATCCCACACACAAGACAAAATAAAAGTTTTTAATTATCTCGTGACCCTGTTACCACGCTATCACCTTAGTGACCATGGATAAGTTAAAATGTCGCGTGACAATATCATTTGCCATTCCCGACTTATGGTCCCCCTACTCTACTACTACAACTATGGACAATGGCAAAACTACCGTCTCTGTCTCTCTGATAACATCATACGGAGTATCATCTTCCAATCCATCCCAACAAATATGTCAAAAACATCAAAATTCCACAAAACACATTGGTATTTCTCACCCAACAAACAAAACTACCGTACCTGATACGACGTATTATCTTCCACTCCCTTTTTAAAAATAAAAATAAAAAAGTGAAAATAAATAAATATATACTAGTATATATATATACTATTATTATATATAAATAAAAATAAAACCCCCCAAAGACTGATTTTCCATTCACATTCATTTCATTTTCATTCATTCAATAAATAAATAAATAAAATAATGATATAAATAAACAGCACTGCCTTAAATAGTATAGTACTAGTACTCTAGTAGTAGTATCACACAGCAGGAAACTTCCAGGAAGCTCACTCAATGGCTTCCACTTCCCCCCTTCTTAACCCCTCCTTCCTCCTTCCTCTCTCCTTCATCTCCCATTTCTCCTCCTCTCTTCCTCAATCTTCTTCAACACACTTCTTCTTCATTCCCCCTCTTAACAACCACAACAACAACAACCATGAAACAAATCTTCAAATCCATCCACCCTAAACACCTCTTCCGCTCTATCAAAAAATCATCCACCAAATCTTCTAATTCACTCTCCAAATCCGCTCCGCCGTCCTTCGGCTCTTCCTCCACCTCCTCCTCCACTTCCTCCACCTCTTCCGCCTCCCTCCACCACCACCACCACACGCGCCGCTCCGTTTCGCTACCACACGACGACGATGAGAATGACGCTGTCGTGTTGTTCAAGTTTGACGTCGCCTCCGCCTTCCAGATGATCGACCGCGACGGCGACGGCAAGATCGACCGTTACGAACTCAAGGCGCTCTTCAACAAATCCTTGTCGGAGGAAGAACTCGGCGAGATGATCAAGGAGATCGACCGCGACGGCGACGGTTGTATTAGCCTCGACGAGCTACAAGCCGTCGGATCTCTCTTCGAAACGACGGCGCGTGAGGAAGAAGACGAGCTACGCGCCGCCTTCGACTTCTTCGACGCCGATCACGACGGCAGAATCTCCGCCGCGGAGTTATTCCAAGGGTTTTTAAAACTCGGTGATCGGCCGTGCACGTTAGAAGAGTGCCGGCGTATGATAGAAGGTGTTGACGTTAACAAAGACGGATTCGTCTGTTTTCAAGATTTTTCGCGTATGATGGACGTCATCCCTAGATAATTATTTTTTTTTTTTCTTTATTTTTCTTATTATGGAAAAAAAAGATGCCGAATTATTATTTTCTTACAAAAAAAAAAGGAAATAATTGAACGTATCTTGGGCGTGAAATTATTATTGGTTGTACATATTAATTGGTACTACTTCTGTCGTACGAATTTTATCGCGGGAAGAAAAAAAAAATTAATTATTGAAATTTGAGTATGAAATGTGTGTTTGCTTATCATTTTTATCATCATCCAATTATTTGTAATTATTATTATTTTATTTTATTTGATGTTTTTCTGTTTGTGAGATGTAAAAATTTGGGTAGGTTGAATAAAATCAAGGAAAGATGGGAGTTGTACACTCACTTGTACTACGTGATTTTGTTGATTTGGTGTATCGTATTTTTGTGTTCGAATTCGAGTCGGGTAGAGTATAGAGAGTGATTTGGTGTATTGTATTTTTGTGTTCGAATTCGAGTTGGGTAGAGTATAGAGAGCGTGGAGAAAGTGCGAAACTATCCAATTCGAGTTGGGTATAGTATTGAGTGTGGAGAAAATGTGAAACTATTTTAATGGGTTAGTTGGATACCCCTACTTTTCACAGTAATTTCATATTTTTAGGAATTTGATTTTTGTGTAGTTGTTTGGACGACCTTTTTTTACTAAAGTGGAGGAATTTTGAATTACTTGGGAATTTTTAATTCTCATGAAGTATAGGAATTCAATTACCCACTCCCCCCTGGGTAATTCACAATTTCTATGGTGTAATATAGAGGAAATTACTAGTTTACCCTTAATTAATTCTATTGCATTGAATTAACTACTACTCGTAACATAAATACAGGGTAAATTAGTCATTTGTATGACTAACATGGGAATTGTAATATGGTAAACAAACAACATGTAGGAAATGAACTCCAAGGAATTCTAAAATCCCGTACGATAACCAAACGCTCTAAGCCAAATTCACGGGAATTTGCCACAGGAATTAAATTCCAATAAAGTAGAAAATCCCATAGGAATTTAATTCCTACGTTATCCAAACGACACCTAATACTCCGTAGTTTAATGGAGTGATTATATTATTGATTGGTTAGGCTTAGCGATTTGTGGCGTTTGGTTATTACTATGACTTGAAAATTGAGACTTGAACTCGGAATTTGAGTTAAGCACCAAAATGGTGTCTCAACTTTCCCAAAAAATAAGAAAAAGGTGTCTGTTAGGTTAGTTTTTTTTTTTTTTTTTTTTTTAAATAACTCTTTTTCTCTTTTTACTACTGTGCCCCTCCCTCCTCTATATCATGTATTCATCCCTATCACTCACCACCACCACCACATCATAATTATCTCAATCTCAATCAATCTCCATCTCCAACTGATACATGTTATTAAAAACAAGCCTACCTTCTAATTTTTCCTCTAAATTTCTCAAACCTCTTCGGTAATTAAGCCATGGTTTTGGTGATTCGGGACTTCATTTGATCTCGTCGCCGGCGAAGGTGGTACTGGGTGGTGGAGATGGCGGTGATTTTGATGATCAAGTTGTCACACGACAAGATAATTAGACAATGGAATTATACCCACAAATCCCCATTTCTCACAACAACTGCCAAAATCTCTATTTCCTCCCCACACACAAAAAAAAAAAAAAAAAAAACGTTGTTCATCATCGATGAAGACCACCAAAATCCGATTATCATCAAATGTTAGTATAATCATTTTTTTTTGTCTTAAATCAATTTTTCGTTCAAGTATAATAGAACGGAATTGGGTATGGGTTGGGGATTTTCTGGGTTTGATTTGGGGATTTTTATGGGATTGACTTGTGGATTTTTCTGGAATTAAATGGGGATTTTTCTGGGTTTATTGGGGATTTTTTTGAATAGATTCGGGGATTTTTATAGGTTTTATTTGGGGTGTTTTTCTGGGTTTGATTTGGGGATTTTCTGGGTTTAATTTAGGGGTTTTTCTAGGTTCATCATTTAATTAGAAGAACGCAAGCGTTTTGTTTCTGGGTTGGGAGTTGGGACTTGCTGGGAGATGGAGGAGAGGGAGAAAGGATAGAGTAAGAGCATCTCCAATGCAAGCTACAAAAATATTGTAGTTTAGCTTGCCAAGTACTCCCTCCGTCCCAGTTCAAACGCCCCATATTCCATTTTGGGACGTCCCACTTCAAACACCCCAATTTTGAGACATATTTCTCTCTCCTACTTTTATTAAATTATCACATAATCTCTCACACTATCTCTCATACTTTTATTAATCCCCACATTCTCTATCCTTATTTTTTCTAATATTACCCCACTCAACTTATTATATCAATTTTTCTTATTTCACTACAAAAAACGTCCGGGGCGTTTGAACTGGGACGGAGGTAGTAGGAGAGATAAGATTTTAAGCTACAACTCTAAACTACAAAGACTTGTACTCCAATGGTAAACTACATTGGGTATGACTTAAAATGAGACCCACAATAATTATATTATACATTTTTCTCTCTATAAAAAATATTTTTTTTTTATCTTTATATATTTTCCAAGCCATGTAGCTAGCAAAACTACAATTTACAAAAGTTCTCCAATGGTACAAGCTGCTGATGTAAGAGGTTTTGCCAAACTAAACTACATCTCCATTCTACCATTGGAGATGCTCTAAGAGAGGAGAGAGAAAAAAAGATGCATTGTTAATGGAAAATTGGATGGAAGTGGATAGAGACACCAAATTGGTGTATAAAAGTTAATAGACATCATTTTCTGATTTTTGGGAAAGTTGAGACACCATTTTGGTGCTTAACTCCTCGGATTTTAATTATGCTGCTACTATGATGAATTGATTAAAGCTTCTTTGGAAGGATATTTGTTGACGACGAGTTTCAACATAGGCACTTTCGTAAGGACTTTTCCGGATAAACTTATAGTTACTCGAATTATGCGTAATGGCAAAGTGGCAATGGAGGAAAACTCAAAAGAAATGCAAAAGGGGACTTTGACCTATAAAGTTGACGGTATTAATGGAGGGTTAAGTTTAATATACCGTGTGCAAACAATTAAATTTCAAGAATATTTTGTACAAATTTGTAAAATATTGGATATCATATACTCCCTCCATTTTATTAGGTTCTTTGCATTTGATTTGAATATGTGAGAGGAATTTAAACCAAATGCAAAGAACCTAATGAAATGGAGGGAGTATAAATCGATAAGATACAATGCCAACAATGGTACCACATATGACTTCAAAAAAAAAAATTTGGAATATAAAAATGGAAAAGGATGAATTAGGATACTAAAAGTTCGTGGTATCCGACGTGTGTTTTTGAGAAGACACACATGTGACATATCACTGTCGTGTATCAACAGCCACTTACGAAGTGATCATAAATCAATTGTTTCTAATAATGAATGTTGAAAAAGGCTATCTACTGCAACATGGGGGGTTGATTAGCTTAGCTTAGCCAAACAAAAGTTGGTTGATTGTTGGAAAAGTCACCAAATTATTAAGCCCCACCCTTTGCGCGTATTCTCTCTGTTCGCCTATAAACCCTACTACAGTACTATCTATTTAAGGGTTTTCATCTTTGAACTTTCTACTTAAACTCTTCCCTTATTTGTACATATAAAGACCAAAATATATTTACTTGTTTATTAAAAGTGCAAGTGGGTCATACCCCTATGTATAATTGTACACCAAGTGAACCCTATAACTCATTTTTTATTCTATTTTTCTTAAAAACTGTGTTCCGGTCCTACGCGTTTTATAGACGAACAACTAGAGTATTTAATTGTAGAACTTATATTAAGTGCGTGTAGAGAAAACGAGTCAAACTTTGTGTTTAGAATGGGATGGAGAAGTTTGTTTGATTGAATTCCAATCATTTCAGTTTAACGAGTGTAAATCTTTGTTTTGTGTTGTGACTTACACCTGTAATTGTGTTTCAAGCAATAAATTAATATTAATATCAAATCAAAACAATTGTAAGCAAATCATCCTAAATAACCAAGAAACTTACTTAAAACAAAAAAAGACGAAAGAACTTTATTTTAACAAACAAAAAACAAAGAACTTTATGTTAATAGTTGAGCACCATGAGATTTTAAATAATAATGGTAGAAAACTTGGAAAGCTAGCAACAATGCGAGTTCACTATTGCGACAAAAGGTACTAGTTCCTTAGCTTTTTGGCACTATGATAATATTACAATTTTAATTCTAACCAATCGTATCTAAAAAGCCACTAAATTTTAATAACTGTATTTTGTAGTTTTGTCAATGATATTCTTGTTTTAAAGTGAAAAGGTGAATGGTATATAAATTTCATTTTTCAAATACGATAATAATAGTTTTTTTTAAAGAGCGATGATTTTGCCAAAGCAAATCGGTATCTTCCAAGGAAAATATTTCCATTATATGAACTAGATTCAATGAATCTGCCTTGACGATAGTAATTACTGTCTTGACAAAATTATCACCCTTTTTAAAAGTGATTGACAAAATTAAGTCAAATTTTCGTCATTATACCTTACTCCGGTTGAACGATTGTACGCAAAATACATTTAAGGCTTACAAGTTACAAGTTGCAATAGACACTGTCCAAGTGACTACTCCCTCCGTCCCATTTCAAACGCTCTTAGGCGTTTTTGTAGTGGAATAAGAAAAATTGATATAGTAAGTTGAGTGGGGTAATATTATAAAAAATGAGGATAGAGAATGTGATGATTAATAAAAGTAGGAGAGATAATGTGAGAGATGATGTAATAATTTAATAAAAGTAGGAGAGAAAAATATGTCCCAAAATAGATGAAGTGTTTGAGGTGGGATGTTCCGAAATGAAATATGGGGCGTTTGAGTTGGGACCGAGGGAGTATTAATCAGTGATCAGCCCACAAAAGGGAGAATTTTTGTTTTGTTAGGATATATTAATGTGAAGTAATGTGCATTTGACCTGTACAAACTGAAAATCTGTACTAAGTATGAACCTCAGTCCTTAATATTACTATAATATTTGTCTAGTTGATATCATGTGAAATTGTGAATGGATATTAACGACACTAACAAGTGAACAAGTTGTTAACGGTTCGATCTCCGACTCTAGTAAATGGAACAATCAATTGGTCATTAAGTATTCTTGAGTCTTATACTATTAGACCAAGTTTATTTCTCGAGAGAGATTGCTCATGCGGTCGACGGGTGATACTAGTCCATATGATATGAAAAAGAAATGTCGCAGGCGTTACGGCACTGACGAGGGAGGAGTTTCCAGGAAGGTGCATTTGGTCCTTTCTTTTGGGAACTTGGAAAGTACTTGTTGTAGTTAGTACGTAAAAGGTTGAATATCCATAGAACATGCTTGCATGGTACATTTAATTACTTGAGAGTTGAGACCCATGTTTTCGATGATCATCATGAAATTGAAGCACGCAAACTCGATATTTCCGACCGACCTAGGCCGCTCCCTATAAAAACAATGGATAAGTTGTGGACATCGTGGTTCAACAATGACTACTCTTGTAATTATGATAATGACTTGTTATGTCAGTATTAAGTGCAAGTTTGGTTGTTGAGTTGAGTTTATCATAAGAAATGTCAATTCGAGGGTTGACATTTGGTGCTCTATTACAACAAATGATATATTAGTATGTCTTTAGCGGTTTAGTATATCAAGGTTAATGGTAGATCATATGAAAAACTCGATAAACTTACACTTTAACATATGTTAAATGAAACTTCTTACATGGAAAAGAAGTTTTCATATGAACGAGTTGTGTATGAAATTTTGTAGTTCTAACTTCTAATCATGAGATCTCATTTTTTTTTTTTTTATAGGTTATGTGTTTTCCATTGACTTGCGTTCAATTGAGATCCGATGAGATTAGTATAAATGAGATCAAATCAGTTTGGTTCAATTCACATTACCTCGCAATTACTATTGTAAGTCAATATATGAGATAGTTTAAGGCGAAAAGAACATGACATGAATTCATTTGGAAGGGAGCTATTTATACGTAGATTATTATTATTCTTGTACAAGTGTCCCTGATCTGACGGGGTGGACAAAAACATCACTTACAATTGTCATCAGCAAATTAATTAGGTCTGACTTGTACTCTTGTAGCTATGTGACACCATCCTAGAAACTCATGGAAATTGAAAAATAATGCCCCATATGTCTGGCTCTTTCATAACAGACAACAGTCCAAAGTCTATTAACAGTTTAAAACTGCAATCTTGAAATATACTGTATGAACACTGCAATCTTGAAATATACTGTATGCAGACAAACATCAGCTGATAAGCAGATCGTGAAAATCATATACTACACATCTGCCAAGTGCCAAACCTCCTACATTTGCTCAATCATTCACCACTCCTGTATTACTGTATTTGTCCCTTCAATTGATTTCCTAGTAGTCATTTATACTAAAGTTTCGAAGGACCATTTCAATTGGGAGTTGGAGATACGGAACAAGTTTCGATAGAGGTATACGGAGTATTGGGTATACTAGATTTTGGATTGACAGATCGGTAAAAACTAAAAAGTACAACTATAGTGTATTACCAAATTGCATGACCATGAGAATATGAAACTGTATTAGTTTAAGGAGTAAATTTAACCTAATGAACGAAGATCAACTAGCCCAAAGTTCTCGCAATTCGAATCCTTATACACGTCTTTAATTGAGTGAGTAGTGGTTCATATCCTAGGGCCATTTTGAATGCTTGACTGACAGTCGTGACAGACAAGAAAGTAGAGATGGGGGATGCTTGTAAAATGTGCCAATTTGGGGTTTGGTAGAAGTCAGCCCATGGAATTTCAGAGAAAAAACCAAGGTTAGCCCATTGCTTTCGAAAAGGTAAAAATTAGCCCATTGGCTCACAGGTTTTAGTCACAACTCACAAGTTAACAATTTTCAAAAACTTAAACTCAACTTTACAAAAAAAAAACAAAAGAGACAATGATTGCGTTATGCGTTCATTATCGAGTTTGCTGACCTCAAGCTTACATTGAGACGATTTCATGACGATCAATTGACGTCACGAAAAAATTTATCGATCACCTCAGAGGTGATAATGGTTCGAAATAGTTTGAATTGCAACTTTAAGGTGATATGATACCTTCAACTTTATTAAAACTTCATAATTCGCAAATTGTCACATACTATAGGCTGAACATAGTCAACATACTATCTAAGGATTGTCCCGACTCTCCACACCTTTCAACTCTCGTAACATTAGTTGCTCAAATATGTACGAGAAAAAAAAAAAAAAAACACTTGATAATACATGGACTACTATGGAAATACAGTAAAACCCGAAAGTTTATGGGCTTTATTCCCAACATTTCATTCACACAAGGCCCAACCTTGCAAAAACCTCTGTTCCTTCTTCAACAATTTTCCTTTCTATGGAACAAAGCTCAGACAATCTTCAATGCTCACCGTTCTTACTCGAAGAAGAACAAAACTTCACCAAGAAGCCATCGCAAAAACTTCACCATCCTTCATTTTCACTCTACTTCACTCAACTCTTTCTCCCAACACAAACCCCCCTTCCTTAAACCCTAAACCCTTGACTAAACCCCAACTCAAAACCCTAGTAAATTCCCATTTTCACCATGGTAAATTCTCCAATCTCCTCCAAAACGTCGTCGCTTCACCTTCCGTCCTTCTCACCGCAGCCCAAAACCTCACCTCCTCGACTCGCTCTCCTGAACTCGGTATTGACTCGGTGTCAACTCGGTTTGATATCCACCAACTCGGTCACCAACTCACCTACAACGAGTTTGATCCGGGTTCATGCTGTGTGACACTCGACCCGCCTCAAAACGGGTCAATTAGAAATGGGTATTCGCTGGTTTTGCCAAACTTGAAGCTGAAGGTTGTGATTGAGGCAGTAAGATTGGTGCTTGATGTGGTTTATGATGGCGGATTTACAACGTTTTGTTATGGCGGCCGAGACGGGTTAGGCCGGCATACCGCGGTAAGGTACTTGAAGAAGTCTGTAGAAACTTCAACTTGGTGGTTTTGCATTGTATTTAGTAGACAAAATGTGTTTAATTGTAGACATGTTGAGAAGTTGTTTTCGATAATTCGAAAGCGAATCGATGATGAATCGTTAATTAGGATCATTGAGAGGCTGTTTGCGTGTAATGTGGTGAGAATTGAGCTTGGTAGGGGTGAATTGGGGAAAGGGTTGCCTCAAGAATGTGGGTTGTGTGGGATTTTGATTAACATTTATTTGAATAGTTTTGATAAGAAGGTGCAAAGAATTCGGGTTCGGATGAATGAGGGAAATCCTGAGGGTGTTGATGGTGTGAGTGATGTCGTAATGTATAAGCCTATGAAGGTGTATGCTGTTAGGTATTTGGATGAGATATTGATGATTACATCGAGTTCGAAAGTGGTTGCTAGAGATTTGTTGGATTGGGGTGTGAAGTATTTGGAAGGAGAGTTGGAGTTGAGTGTTGATAAGTTGAGGAGTTGTGTTCATAGTGCAACTTCTGAAAAGATTGGTTTTTTAGGGTTGGAACTTCAGGCTGTTCCGCCTTCAGTGTTGAGGCCTCCGATTTCAGAGAAGGCTAAGAGGGCTAGGCAGAAGTTTCGTAGACAGAAGGAGGTTAGGTTGTTGGAGATGAAGAACGCGAGGGAGAGGAATAGGAGGGAGTTGGGGATGAAGATATTTAGTCATGTTTTTAAGAAGTTGAAGAGGGGTGGTAAGTTTAAGTTTGAGTATCAGATTGAGGATGAAGTGAGGGAGATGTTTCGAACTTGGGGTGATGAAGTAGTGAAGGAATTTTTAGGATCGTTAGAAGAACGAATGGTCTGGCATAGGATGCTTACTGCTGGTGATTTTCTGTCGTTGAAAAGGATCAGGGATCAGCTGCCGAAAGAGCTGGTTGATGCATATGATAAGTTTCAGGAAGAAGTAGACAGACATTTGAGTCCTGTGAAACTTAAGAAGGCCTTGGAGGAAAAGGAAAGGGCAGCGGAAGAGGAGGAAGAGAGGAAATACAGTGACAGGACTGTTGCAGATTTGACAAAGCTTTGCATGAAAGTAATGGCACCAATTGAGCATGTCAGGAAGGCGGTCAGGATGGCAGGATTTACCAATAACATGGGTCGTCCTAGACCTATCAGCTTGCTGACTGCTCTAGAAGATGCTGATATTGTTAAGTGGTATGCAGGAGTAGGAAGAACATGGCTTGAGTTCTACGCCTGCTGTCGGAACTTTGAAATGGTAAAAACTGTTGTAACCTATCATCTGAGGTTCTCCTGTCTCTTGACATTGGCAGAGAAGCATGATGCCACGAAAAACCAGACCATTAGACACTATACAAAGGATTTAAAAGTTCTAAATGTGGAGGGAAATGAGGAATTCTATTTTCCCACTGAAAGGGAAGTAAAAAGGATGGGTGATGCTCATCTTGCTGATCCAAAACCTGTGGATGGTGTCCTGACCCTGTCTTTGATCAGATTAGCCTACAACGAACCATCACATACATGTGTTGCACATTTTTGTGAAAGGAAAGATACTGTTACTTACAGAGTTTCCTTACTGCAGAACAGATCGAAAATAAATCCAATGGATCCGACCAAATGGGTGCCGGGAATGGCCGCAATCCATGACAGTTTGGACAGAAAGTGCTTCCCTTTATGTGCTGAACATATCAGTGAGTTGTACATGGGTAGAATTTCTCTACAAGATATTGACTGCACTGCATTTGTTGATGTTGGTTAATACTAATCGGCAATGAAATTTTTACTGTCCTTTTACATGTCTAGTGTTTTCATGCTGATAAAACAGAAATGTAAACAAATTTGTTAACTGTAATGCTGTACATTGATTGCCTGTAAATGATTTTCTATGTGCTGAACATATCAGTGAGTTGTACATGGGTATGAACAATCACCATTTTTATAGCCAACAAGGAACGCATTTTTCACAATGGCACAGACGATTCACTTACAATTTCCGATACCCTAATTCCTACTGTTCTAACTATACATCCCAAACTTACTTCAGAACCAAGCTATAGCAAGCCCCAGTAGAATCAAAAGCCAACATAAAGAAAATCTTAAGACCCAGACATGAAGATTGTACCGATACCAAATCGGTGGCATTGCAGGCACAGCAGCAAGAACAGCTTCCAATTTCGCCTTTTAACAGTTCTTTAGAGTCATCCCCCTGAACCCTATCCTGTTCCACAACTCTAACACCAAGCAAGGCCTTCTTCCTCAAACTCGGGTATTTAACAGTATACCCGCGGGGTTTACCTAGAGGTATTGATCGGTAATATATGCTTAATCTTTTTTTTTTTTTTGAATAAAATCTATGCTTAATCTTAAGAGTACTTAAATTGCATTTTCTGGGCAGGAGCGAGCAAACTTGATTCTTGAATATCAAGTTACTATGATGTGTACTACTATTTTCAAGAAATTTCACATTATTTTTTTCGGTGATATTTTTGGTCAAAGACTGATTTTTGATCACATTTGTTGCTCATTTGACAGAAAAGGACTTGATTAGCTACTGTTGACGCGAATGGTTACACTCTAGATACTGACACTGATCTAATTGATCTCAAGAATCGGGTGCTTGAATGCGCTACTTCACATACAGTTTGCATGCCACAGAAAGTGCTTTATCTGCTGTGTGCTGATTACTCAACATTGAGCTAGGCCGTACACTCTTTTAGGAGTTCCGATATCAGTGACAGTAAAACATTTCTAAAGTTTTTATTGAACTCAGAATTCCTCATGACATATCTAGGAAATCTTGATTGATCGAGCGAACACAGGTTTCCTCATAACATAAACTCTTGCATGCAGTAATAAACCAAGAACAATAATCGCGATATAGCTAGGTAAGGGGGGTCGGATGTTACGAATATAATGTAGTAATGCAGTAATAATGATGAGAACCATTATATTGCAAGCTAAGGGTTGCATGAATTCACAGTACTACTGTGTCCTTCACTGCAAAAGCACCATTGAAGATGCAAAGATGAAGATTTTCTCCAAGAGACATTTGCCGCGCACGGTAGAATAAGCCCTTAAACCCGGTTAGAAGCTCGTCCAAAAGAGACTCCACCATCTTTCTGCACACCTTATAATTAATGCCTTGCTTCACCTTAGCTTGTTCTTCAAGTCATTATACGCCTCAATTGTTTTGTCTCACAAATTATATTGGTCGCATTGTTCACCTAGAGAGTAGAGACAATACGATCATCAAAAGTTCAAAGCAGATCACTGATTCCTTATCTACTATGTACTTCAACAGCTCGAGATAGAAAGATTTTTCACCAACTAAATCTTCCTCAGCAAGCTTTTTGTTGATGAACTCCATCAGCCCACAGACAAACTGAAACCATTCCTTTTTGCCTAAGTCATTTTTGAGTTTAAAACGTTTACGAGTTGCTTCACACACTTCCTTAGCCTTGCTGAGAAACCATTCAACAGCAGCAGAAACCTTACCACAGATAGACATCAGCTTACTGAACATCTGAGCTGCTGATTCCTTGCATTTCCTAGGCAGTTCCTTCATAAAGTTCCATGTCTCCTCCACCTCCCTCATGGCTTGAGCAATGGAGTCCTTCAGCTTCTCGGACAAGTTATCGTAGAAGGCTTTCAAACTTTGGAAAGCCTCTACAGCTTTTTGGTACAAAACTTCAATACCACGCATAATGTAATCATATATGATGTTCCACATATTGTGTACCCATTCTGCCATTAGGGTAAGTCCGTCCTCACCAGAGTTGACACTTAGAAGTGATTTTAGAGAGGATTATAGAAGGAAATAAGTATGGTACAGCTAAACATTTGTACACTCCCATATTTATACTAAAAAGGTTGGTGCAGCTGTGAAAATCACAGGGGTAAACTAACTTTTTTACCATGTTCCAAGGTTTCTTGGGCATGTGAAAGGGCAGTTATTGAAACTAATAGTTCATTTATCAGCTTAAATTTCATGTTTTCCAAGGATAATGGATTTATGGTGATGGCTTCTCAGTTTTCAGAGGATTGTTGGTTTGGTTATTGTAACTTGAAACCCTAATAATAAAGCTCTAAAACTCTGTAGAAGATCTCAAAAAAAAAAAAAAAAAAAAAAAAACTCTGTAGAACACTTCAATTGTGTGTTTGTTATCCTTAGCTAAGCTTTCTAATATGATCTTACAACAAGTGTTGAGCAAATAATAGAGAAATTCACTGTTAGGGGGAGATGAGTATGAGACCGTGAATAGAAAAATTATGGCAAAATATTTGGTACTTATAATTTACGCAAGTTTAACCAAAAAACTTACTGTGACTTGAGGTGTGTAAACTAATTAAGGTCAGGGCCTCGCCAAAAAAAAAAAAAAAATTAAGGTCAGGGAAACGAAGTTTCTTTGTGGATATGATTCGATTGCTATCCTAGTGTAGGACCGTCTTACCAAATGTTTGCCGTGGTTTTGAGCTACTATGTAAACTGATTCTGGTGAACTGATTATGTTATTTGGATTGGACCTGATTTTCCAAGTTACTGTCGAACTAACAATGGATTCCAATACTTTGGAAATTACTTCAATAATTATACCATTTTGGTTGAACATAGATGTCTTCATGACATTTGACATATACTCTTGTCAAGACTTAGAAACTATGCTTTGGCAACATGATTAAAGAACAGCTGAACATTACAGTGTTGATTGCTCCCTTTTCTTCTCCAAGTAGTGATAGTGCCTTTGGAACTTCAGCACAGCCCACACCAGATGCCTTAAGCCGAGTTCCGGCCACAACACTGCAGGACAGTATAAGAGGCAGCTTGGAGTTTGCCAGAGCAGGAAATTGCTGAGGCGTGTTGCGCCTGAAGTCCTGATCAGAATGTCAGGCTCGGGTGCAATTGACATGTACAGTTGTTTCTCTATATCTGTTAACTTAATAGGATCAGGCTGCTGGTTAACATCATACCTTCTTTCATCATCATAATCTTCACTTATTTCACTCAAAATTTGATCTTCTTTCTTATTAAATCGGCATGTTTTCTCAACAGCATGTACAATTTCATCTGTTGAGCTATAGGCGACACAAATCAGTAAATATGTCGTTGTATTCATCGACGTTGCCTCCATTGCCCTCTCAGCAGCTGCCCTAAGTGACTCACTCAACAAAGACAACTTCCCTACAAATATCACTCTAATACCATATTTGCTGATCATTCCTTCATACTCGAGAAAGCCCTCGACTTTCTCTTGCATCAGGTCCATTAAGCTCTTAACATCCTCAGGACGCCTCCTGAAATTGTCGATTGCAAAGCTATATATTGTGATGTACTTTATTCCTAGCTCATAGCACTGCTTAAGCATAAACACAACTGACAAGAATCCTGCCCTGTAACCATCTCTTTCGTCTAAGTCCTTCTTCTTAGCAAATCTCCTGTTTCCATCCATTATGAACGCGATGTGGTTTGGCAAAGGCCCAACAGACAGTACTCGGAAAATGCATTTGATAAGAAAGTTATACATTTTCTGCTAAACAAAGGCTTCTTTGTACCTTAGCTTGTACATCAAGCGCGCTACCCTTTGGAGACAGAGCTTCCCAAGTCATATATACCAGATCATCACCTACCAAAACTCGTGTAAAAACCAATCAACTACTCAGAGAGAACGGGAGAGCACGACAAGCATGCTCCTCGGATTCTGCATGTTAAAAGGCGTTTAGCGTTTCTAACAAGCTGCAAACTTGAATATGGTTGCAACTCATACATGCTCAATTTGAGCTTATGCTTCACTCAAAAAGGGGAAGTCATATGTTTTTGCTGAGCCAAGAAACCAAGCAGAAAATTTGGATTACAAGAAGTTGATGTTGTGTAAACTATCAACTTCAATAGTATTAGTTAGTTCGTACAGAAAATTGTCATATAACCAAGCCGGAAAACAAAATATCATTTCCAATCAACTTTTACGAACTGCTAGTCAATTTGAGTAGTTATGAACATTATATCAAAGTCGACCATGACTAAATTCACACGGTTCAAACAATTAAACTCAAGGACTAGAAGAAATATACGGATTTTGTATTAACGACTACATACATTCACAAGGTTCAAACTCGATGACTCGGGTTTTGTAATAACAAGTCAAGAAGAGTCAACCCACCCTTTCATATACATTGGAAAATTTCTGAGAGCTCTCTTCAACAAATTTCTTCAACCTCTATCACAAATCTACCCGCCAAATTCCATCAATTTTTTTCAGCTTCACAAAATTCACCCATTTCTTCATGGATTCTCTCGGTTTGTTAATCTTCAATTTACCTTCAAATTACCACCTGTTTTTTACACCAATCACCTAAAGTTTAAATCTTTTTGCACATTTTCATCTTCACAATTACGTTTTTGCAGAGACATTCAAACCCTCAAAATGTTGCATGCCCATCATATTATTTCATCTCATCAGTCTAATCACACTTTATTAGCTTCAGAATTTGCTCATTTGTATGGTAAATTTGGTGATTTTTACAGTGCTTTGTCTGTTTTGGATTCCTTAGAAAAACCCAATCCCAAAGTTTGTAACTTGTTGATGAAGTCATCACTTGATTTGGGTAATTTTGAGATGGGTATTTTGATTTACAGGAAAATGAGAGAACTTTGTGTTGAGCATGATTTTTTTACCTTCCCTATAGTAAATCAATTGTATGTGAAAATTGGGGGTGATTTGGGATGTGGGAAGATGATGCATTGTGCTGGAATTCATATGGGTTTTAGCTTAGATTTGTACTTTTGCAACACTTTGATTGAGTTTTATGTGAAATGTGGGTGTGTTAGCTTAGCGCACAAGCTGTTTGATGAAATGCCTCAAAGAGATCATGTGTCTTGGACGTCGATGATTTCTGGTTATGTTGGTGGAGGGGATGCTGCGAGGGCGTTTGATTTGTTTGATGAAATGAGGAGAGAAGTAGAACCGAATTCCGTGACCGCGATCACTATGTTGCAGGCGTGTTCTGGTTGTGGAAATGAGGTGTTAGGGAAGCAATTCCATGGGTATGTACTGAAGAAAGGTTTTTTGATAGATAAGTCAGTAAGAAATTCACTGTTGCGGATGTATACTTGTAGGGGTACCTCTTTAGATGTTGAAACTATGTTCTCGGAGTTTGGTACTGATGTTGTAACTTGGAATACTTTGATTTCATTTTACATTTCAGGAGGCAATGTAAATCGGGTTGTCGAGAGTTTTCGTGCTATGCTGAGAGAGGTAAGGCCGAGTGTGGAAAGTTTAACCTTGATAGCGTCTGCATTGGCGAAGTTTGGGAATTTGTCGCAGGGTCAACAGTTGCATTGTCTTGCTGTAAAGATTAGCCTTTCTGACCATATCTTTGTGACATGTTTGATGGATCTGTATTCCAGTTGCAGTGATCTAGATGCTTGTTTTAGGCTGTTTAATGAACTTCCTGCTAGAAATCGAAACAACCTTACTTGGAGTGGTTTGATGTCTGCTGTGGCCGAAAATGGACAGTATGAGAAGACCATTGAGTTGTTTAAGGAACTACAATCCTCTGGAATCGGAATGACTGCTGAGATCATATCAGGTCTTTTGGATGTTTGTACTGATACCGGAGCCTTAGACATGGGCAAAGAAATTCACGCGTATTGCATTAAGAATGTATCGCACAACTTTCTGGAAAAGAAACTAGTCCTGGAGACCTCTATACTGAACCTGTATATAAAATGTGGAAGTATATCCTCTGCTAGACATTGCTTTAATACTATGACTGAGAAAGATGTTGTTGCTTGGACATCAATGATTGAAGGGTTGGGAACCTATGGGCTTGGTCGTGAGGCGCTAGCGCATTTTTACCAGATGATGGAAGAGGGTATCGAGCCAAATGCCATTACATTCTTGAGTATCCTATCTGCTTGCAGCCACACAGGCCTAACAACTGAAGGGTGTGAACTCTTGTATTCGATGAAATGGAAATTCGGCTGGGAGCCTGAACTGAATCATTACACTTGCATTGTTGACCTGTTAGGCCGATCAGGAAAGCTGAAGGATGCTCTTGCTGTAACACTGAAAATGGTCGCGTGTCCTGATAGTAGAATTTGGGGTGCTCTCCTTGCAGGCTGTAGAGCATATATGGACAGGAGAATAGGGAAGTTTGCTGCAGAGCGGCTTTTGGAATTGGAACCGGATAATATGGGATATCATATCGTGTTTAGTAATATGCAAGCGACTGCAGAACAATGGACTGATGTCGAACATTTGAGGACGGCTATCACTGAGATAAATTCCACAAAGTTACCAGGTTGGAGCTGCATTGAAGCAAATGGATTAAATCCAAGGTTTCGAGTCCGATGATGTAATCCATCATAAACAAATTATATGAGCCAACGTACAAAATAATTGCAAATGGCATTTGGGTCAAGTTAGAGATTTGGGTAGACACCTACTTCATTGCACTATCGTGAAGGTAGATCGGAAATAGGTAGAAGAAGCACATCGGTTAGCTTTAATTTTTTTTTTTTTTTTTTTGAAAAGGAACGCTGAATAATACTATTACGTAACTTCGGCCACGAAATCCGAGGCCGCTAAATCAAGTACATGGGGAGGGCCACTGTCAACCCAAACACGAGTAGATCGATAGTTTATAGGACTTAGATGAGCTGCTGCATGAGCTACCCTATTACCACTAAAACGAACATGATTAAAGGAACAAGAACTAAAGTTTTGAGAAAGACGAAAAACATCTAACGCTACCAAACCAAAATGGGTAAAAATCGAAATTCTGCTTCTTGAGCGCCTGAATCAACTTGACTCCAGAATCACATTCTCCCGGCACCCGTCAATACCAGTGTGTGTTTTTGGCTCACTTGGGACGCCAATTAAAGGCTTTTGCTCTAATATTTGTCCGAATATATAATATGACATCTATGAGTTACTACAAAAAGTCGAATAATTTTTGTCCCATTGTCAGTTTTGTGCCAAAGACCATGGATAATGAACTTTGGTTTTTGCAATTTTGACCTCTTTCTATATGGTACCCAAATGTTCTCAAAAGTGTCAAAACTTTACTAGAGACGACCTTGAGTGCCATTGTTTAATACACAGGCTAGTTCACCCCGTTCAGGTAATCCTTTAACCTCATTTATCACACATCATCAGATAAATTTTGGTGTGCATTCCTTGTCCATTTTTAAAACCTACATAGGTTTTTTGGCTCTAATGTTTTGATAAATCTCGTAATACAGAGTACTACCCTTAGAAATTTCCACAACAATTTGAGCCGTTTTTAATCCGCATTAGGCAAAAACACGTGAAACTGAAATTTCGATAATCGAAATTATGCCTTCCAAATTGAATTCAACAAATGGCAATATTAACCTACTCGTAAGTAATAAGTTCGAACACTCATAAAAGTGAATTTTTTTTCGAAATAAGGCTCAAAAAATAAATATTAAACAAAATGGGTTGGATTGAAAAATGTTCAATCTTATGAGGTGCACGTCACCCCATTTCAGGTCCGGGACAAAACCGTCAGTGCCCCTGACGGTTTTAAGTGAAGAGAAATCGCCACCCTCCATGGCGGTTTCTTCACAAAAATGAGTATACAAATCGAGTGGGTGATATTTTGGTCGAGGATGAAACCGCCATGGGGGGTGGCGGTTTCACCCATATTTTGGCCAAGGTGAAACCTCCATGGGGGGTGGCGGTTTCACTTGCCATGGGGGGTGGCGATTTCACTTAAGTGAAACCGCCACCCCCCATGGCGGTTTTACCCTAGCCAAAATATCACTTACAACCTCATAGCTACTGTTCAAAACACTTAAAACCGCCAGGGGCACTGACGGTTTTGTCCCGAACTTGAAATGGGGTGACGTGCACCCCATAAGATTGAACATTTTTCAACAACCCATTTTATTCAATATTTATTTTTTGAGTCCTATTTCGAAAAAAAATTCCATAAAAGTGGCAAAACTCATAACGCGACATATATACACGTGATGATGTTCTTACTCATCTTCACAACCATGTTCTCGACGATGTTTCTTTTCTCCTGCAACACTTAAAAATTCTTCTTCTCTGTTTGTACTTAATTAGTTCTGTCCAACATTCCCAGAAAAACCTGCAGATCTCACCGACAGCATTCCATTCTCCCCCCTTTAGATCTTCCTTCACCGACACGCTTTCAATGGGAACAACTGAATTTCTGACATGGGCTAAACCTGAATCAATAAAAGGGCAAACTATATTGCTGGGTTTTATTTTAATGGTGGCTTCGTTTTATGCAGGAACCCTCTTTTCCAATGTTGCCCCTCTTTCTCAGGATTTGTCGGTTTCTTACCCTTCTCGTAATTTTTCCCTTGGTAAATTTTGTTACCCTCTTTTTATTTTGTTTAATTTTGCTTAAAGTTTTAATTTTTATGTGAATTGTCATATCATATGTTAAATTTTTTTTTTGACATGTTCTTCACATTGTAGTGAATTATCTGTGAAAAAGGGTCAATTTGTGGTATGAATTTCATGTTTTTTTTTTTTTGCATGGATTTTGAGGTAGAGTAGAAGAAAGATTTAGAAATGTTGATTAGATGTAAAAAGGGTTGGCCTGGGGATGATGAAGCTTGAGGTAGTGGTTTTGTTAGGTTCGACTTCTCGGTCCATTTGATTCAACGAATCTTTGCCACGGGCATTGGCGCGTTATTGTGAGCTAAAATATGAAGGCAATGAAGGTGTAATCTTTGTTAGATATAGTCATAGGCTAGATGAGGGGACCCTCTTGGTTTATGCATTGAGCTGAATGCTATTCAATTTAGTTCAATGTTGGGTATAAATCTCGAGATATTAAAGTGAAAGATAAGTTAATGAAACAGTAAAGGAGTAGAGTATCAAGAGAAGGAGATCTGTGATCTTCTGTATGATGTCTGTAGCCCATGAAGCTATTAGAACACTGGTTGGTCACAACATCTGCATTATCGGTAGAATGGTGGTTAGTTAAACATATGGTTATTGGCTATGATAAAATTAGAAATCACAGTCGTTTCTGCTGAACACTAGAACTGTTTAACCAGCTATGAGACTTCATAGTGTTCTGCAATTAGGGTGTTCTTCTGCAAAGTATTGTGGTAGGTAAGTAACTTCCTGAACTACGTGTGGAAGAAAGAGTGTGAGGGAGTGTCTTCCACAATGAGAGACACATTGTTTGATGATTTTATAGCTAGGTAGTGTTTGATCCAATAGCTCATACAATAGAGTGTGTTATTCATGAAATCAGCTCTACAAAGTGATGATAAATCCATCATATAACATAAACTGTTTCTCAAATTTTCTTATTCTAGTTCTTTGGCTTATTTTTTTGGCGTTTCTGTAATCGACACTTGCAAATATCTTGTAGGTTCCTCAAGATTTACAAACAGAATTGCCCTAACTTATCGGAGAGCACCATTGATAATCCCTCAATCAGGGGTCGATGTGTGCCCAATCAACTTTAACGAATACATTCCTTGCCATGACCCCTCCTATGTGAAAGAATTGCTCCCAGCACTAGATGTTTCAAGGAAGGAGGAACTGGAGAGGCACTGTCCCCCCATTGAGAAGCGTTTGTTCTGTTTGGTGCCTCCTCCCAAGGATTATAAATTACCAATAAGGTGGCCAATTAGCAGAGATTATGTTTGGAGAAGTAATGTGAATCATACTCATCTTGCCGAAGTGAAAGGAGGCCAAAATTGGGTGCACGAAATGGATCAGTTGTGGTGGTTCCCTGGTGGTGGTACTCATTTCAAGCATGGAGCCTCTGAGTACATTGAAAGGTAGAGCTCTTTAGCTGCTGTATTTCTGTATCATAGTTTTTGTGATTAAGAGAAACAACTCTTTACTCCAGATTATGACATTGATGTCTTTGGCATAAAGAGTTGTTGCCTCATGGCTTTGACTTGGTGAGTGTCAAAATATTTGAGTTTTTTAAAAAACATCAAGTTTGTTCCTTAGTTCCAAAATGGAGATAGAGTCCATCATCTCTTCATCAATAAATGTAGAATTACTTTTTCATTGTTACTCATTGTAATGTCATCTTGTTGGTGGGCTTGTATCGCATCTGTGAAGCAGTACATCATGTTCAAGTTCCATAGTCAAAATAAACTTCATGAACTTGTAACTCCGTAAAATTTTGTATCTGGATTGTAGTGGTCACTAGATGTTTGGCATATTGTTTCTGAGAATTGATCTGCTTACTTTATTTGTTTGCAGGTTAGGAAATATGACGACTAATGACACAGGTGATTTACGTTCGGCAGGAGTATTTCAGGTTCTAGATGTTGGGTGTGGCGTTGCTAGCTTTGGTGCATATCTACTTCCATTGGGTATTCAAACAATGTCATTTGCACCCAAAGATGGTCATGAAAATCAGATCCAGTTTGCTTTAGAACGAGGAATTGGGGCAATGATTGCCGCTATATCAACAAAACAACTTCCATATCCAACAAGTTCCTTCGACATGGTACACTGTTCAAGATGCCGTGTTGATTGGCACGAAAATGGTGTGTTTTTTTAATTCTGCTTAAATTTGTTTCTAGATATGAGTGAGTGAAACTTCTGCTGCAAAATTCTTATTACTTGTTAAAGTTTGTATCTTGATTGTAGTGAAATCTCATTACTTGTTGCAAAATCCAGTGTAAAAAGCCAGATTTACAACTTCGGGCAACTAAATACGAGTAGTTTTTACGGTGTGTATGTACATGTCAGAGCAGTTTCCTTTTTACATGTGTGAAGATGTCAAAAGAGCTTACACATCTGTCTTGAGCTTGCCATATTCTTGACAAATTCTTAGTAATACCTAAAGTTAATTTTGCATTAGTGATGTCTGATAGCATGGGTGTCGCAAATTGGTTTGGATAGAATTGTGCGAGGATCTAAGAAAGAGCCTAAGTGTACTTTACATAGAGATTATGTTGTTTTACTGAAACAGGATGTTATGTATAGCTTTGTTAAGTAATGTTCAAGCCTTTACGTCTTCATGTGGAGCGGTGCAATCATACATGCCCTTTACAAATTCTTCCCCAGTCAAAATCGCTTTCCATTTCAGAATTAATAGTATTTCTTTCTTCACTTTCGAATAGAGCTTTTACCTTGGATCCTGGGATTCAAAAAGCAGTTTAACAGTGTTCAATGAACCTTATTATCATGCATTGTTAAACAGTGACTTACATTGTTCGGGTTTTAGTATGACTGGCTTGATTGTACCCTTTAGGCTTTTACCCTTTCTTGGTTCAGATGTCACACTTTCATATAGTATAAAACTATTCACTTGCCTCAACATTTTTGTTAGATTGACTGAATTGAATGAACTTTATGATGGCTTCATTTAGACCCCAGGCGATATCGATCTTTCTTGTATTCTTTGTTGACGGCAGAATTCCTGTTGAATTGAATCATTTGCTTAACCTGATCGTCTTCCTATCTAAAAATCCATTTGATCTTTGTGTAATATACAGATGGCATTCTGCTGAGAGAAGTGGATCGTCTCTTAAGACCCAATGGATACTTTGTTTACTCTGCGCCACCAGCTTATAGGAAGGACAAAGATTACCCCATTATATGGGATAAGTTGGTGAATCTGACAACAGCCATGTGCTGGAAGCTCATAGCCAAAAAGGTTCAAACTGCAATTTGGATTAAACCAGGAGATCAATCATGTGTTCAAGGCAATGCAGAGCAGAACATCATAAAAATTTGTGATGTCACTAAAGGCTCAAAGCCATCATGGAAAACGCCGTTGGGTAATTGCATTACATCTGGTGAACCTTCAAATTCTGATAGAAATCCTCCATCGCCAGAGCGTTTGTCTGTATTTTCTGAGAGTCTCAGCAAATCAGGTATGCTATTCCAGCTCTGGACTTGCCTTACTTGTTCACTAACATGGTATAATGTTCGTTTAAGTACACTTGATGAATATGTTGATGTAGACCATATGTTGTACCATATTTGGGTCTCTTGAGCATACAATTGTGTTTAAGATTACATGACACACATGGTGTAAACAAAATTGAGCATTGGGGTGTCGTTTGTTCCTTTCCTAAATATGTGTAGCTATGTCTATGGTTTACTTGCTTGAACTAATTATAAAACAAAATATTAATTCTTTTGTGTCGGAAAAAATCGAATCATATCTTAGGTAAGGAAGTACCCGAATATAGGCCCTCATCTCAAATAAGGGCTCAATATTGGCAAACGGACGTACCTATGCCTCATTGGTGATGTACACCAAATGCGCTAAATGAATACCCATACAAGAGAATAGCCCACCATTTCAAAAAGTGGCTCCAATAAGCGTTCACTGACAAATATTTAGAACATTTAGCTACTTTTTAAAAAAAAAGGTCAAAATTAGCCAAAAACGAAGGCTATAATCCACAAAAACGGCACAGAAACAAAAGTGACTCAAATTTTTGGTTGTAGCTCCTAAGGGCCATATAATATGCTAGCACAAAATATTAGAGCAAAAAAACCTTTGATAGATGCCCCGAGTTCGCCAAAAAACCATATCTGTAACACGATACTCGAAGTGGAGGGGCTTAAACTTCCCTAGATCGGGACAAGCGGCCATTATAATTCATTACGGGAACTCTAATTAGGTTAACGAAAATGTTTAAAGAAAATTTAGATACCTTTTAAAAAGTGCCCAACATGGCCAAATTGAATGAACTAAAGGCTATAATCCATTGTTTTAAGCCAAAAGTGGCCCCGGATCAAAAATATCTCAAACTTTAGAGGATGCCCCAAGGGGTAGTATTATGGGTTTCCACAAATTATTAGAGTCAAAAACCAATGGTAAGAGCTCAATATTTGCAAAAGGACGTACGTATGCCTCGTTGGTGACGTATGCCAAATGCGCTAAATGAACTACCTTTTGAAAAAGTGGCCAACATCATGGCCAAATTGAATGAACTAAAGGCTATAATCCACCGATTTTCGCCAAAAGTGGCCCCGAATCAATAATAGCTCAAACTTTAGAGGAAGCCCCGGAGGGTAGTATTATGGGTTTTCTCAAAATATTAGAGTAAAAAACCAATGGAAAGAGCTCAAAATTGGCAAACGCAGGTACGTATGCCTCGTTTTGTTGCGTATGCCAATTGTGCTAAATGAACTACCCATACAGGTGAATAGCCCACCATTTCAAAAGTGGCTTCTATAAACATTCACCGACAAATATTTAAAACATTTCGCTACTTTTTAAAAAAACATTCAAAATTTGCCAAAACCGAAGACAATAATCCACAGTTTTCACCAAAAACGGCACAGGAACATAATAGACTCAAACTTCTGGTGTAGCTCCTAAAGGCCATATAATATCCTAGGGCAAAATATTAGAGCTAAAAACTTTTGATAGATGCCCCGAGTTCGCCCAAAACACACCATATTACTATCGCGATACTCGAAGTGGAGGGGCTTAAAGAACCCTAGATTGGGACAGACGGCAATTATAATTTATTCAGGGAACACCTATTAGGTTAACGATATGTTTAAAGAAAATTTAGATACCTTTTGAAAAAGTTGCCAAATTGACTGAACTAAAGGCTATAATCCACCGATTCTCGCCAAAAGGTCCCGAATCAAAAATTGCTCAAAATTTAGAGGAAGCCCCGGAGGGTATTATTATGGAATTTCTCAAAATTTTAGAGTCAAAAACCAATGGTAAGAGCTCAAAATTGGCAAACGAAGGTACGTATGGCTCGTTTGGTTACGTATGCCAAATGTGCTAAAGGAACTACCCATATAGGTGAGTAGCCCACCATTTCAAAACGTGGCTCCCATAAACGTAAACCGACAAGTATTGAAAACATTTAGCTACTTTTTAAAAAAATTGTCAAAATTGGCCAAAACCGAAGACTATAATCCACAGTTTTCACCAAAAACGGCACATGAACAGAATTGACTCAAATTTGTGGTTTAGCTCCTAAGGGCCATATAATATCCTAGGGAAAAATATTAGAGCTAAAAACCTTTGATAGATGCCCCGAGTTCGCCAAAAACACACCATATGTTTAACGCGATACACGAAGTAGAAGGGCTTAAACAACCCTCGATCGGGACAAACGGCCATTATAATTTATGAAGGGAACACCAATTAGGTTAACGATATGTTTAAAGAAAATTTAGATACCTTTTGAAAAAGTGACCAACATGGCCAAATTGAATGAACTAAAGGCTGTAATCCACCGATTTTCGCCAAAAGTGGCCCCGGATCAATAATAGCTCATACTATAGAGGAAGCCCCGGAGGGTAGTATTATGGGTTTTCTCAATATATTAGAGTCAAAAACCAATGGTAAGAGCTCAAAATTGGCAAACGGAGGTACGTATGCCTCGTTTTGTTGCGTATGCCAAATGTGCTAAATGAACTACCCATACAGGTGAATAGGCCACCATTTCAAAAGTGGCTCCTATAAACGTTCACCGACAAATAAGTTAGCTACTTTTTAAAAAAATAGTCAAAATTGGCCAAAACTGAAGGCAATAATCCACAGTTTTCACCAAAAACGGCACAGGAACATAATTGACTCAAATTTCTGGTGTAGCTCCTAAAGGCCTTATAATATCCTAGGGCAAACTATTAGACCTAAAAACTTTTGATAGATGCCCCGAGTTCGCCCAAAACACACCACATTACTAACGCGATACTCGAAGTGGAGGGGCTTAAAGAACCCTAGATCGGGACAGACGGCAATTATAGTTTATTTAGGGAACACCTATTAGGTTAACGATAGGTTTAAAGAAAATTTAGATACCTTTTGAAAAAGTGGCCAAATTGAATGAACTAAAGGCTATAAATCCACCGATTCTCACCAAAAGTAGCCCCGGATCAAAAATTGCTCAAAATTTAGAGGAAGCCCTGGAGGGTATTATTATGGGGTTTCTTAAAATTTTAGAGTCAAAAACCAATGGTAAGAGCTCAAAATTGGCAAACGAAGGTACGTATGCCTCGTTTGGTTACGTATGCCAAATGTGCTAAATGAACTACCCATACAGGTGAGTAGCCCACCATTTCAAAAAGTGGCTCCTATAGACGTAAACTGACGAGTATTTAAAACATTTAGCTACTTTTTAAAAAAATGGTCAAAACCGAAGGCTATAATCCACAGTTTTCACCAAAAACGGCACATGAACAGAATTGACTCAAATTTATGGTGTAGCTCCTAAGGGCCATATAATATCCTAGGGAAAAATATTAGAGCTAAAAACCTTTGATGGATGCCCCGAGTTCGCCAAAAACACACCATATGTTTAACGCGATACTCGAAGTGGAAGGGCTTAAACAACCCTAGATCGGGACAAACGGCCTTTATAATTTATTCAGGGAAGGTTAACGATATGTTTAAAGAAAATTTAGATACCTTTTGAAAAAGTGGCCAACATTGCCAAATTGAATTTACTAAAGGCTATAATCCACCGATTTTCGCCAAAAGTGGCCCCGGATAAAAAAGGGCTCAAACTCTAGAGGAAGCCCCGGAGGGTAGTATTATGGGTTTTCTCAAAATATTAGAGTCAAAAACCAATGGGAAGAGTTCAAAATTGGCAAACGGATGTACGTATACCTTGTTTGATGGCGTATGCCAAATGTGCTAAATGAACTACCCATACAAGTGAATAACCCACCATTTCAAAAAGTGGCACTCATACGCCGTCACTGACAAATTTTACGAACATTTTGCTACTTTTAAAAAAAATGTTAAAATTTGGCCAAAACCGAAGACTATAATCCACAGGATTCACCAAAAACGGCACAGGAACAGAATTGACTCAAATTTCTGGTGTAGCTCCTAAACGCTATATAATATCCTAGGGCAAAATATTAGAGCTTAAAACTTTTGATAGATGCCCCGAGTTCGCCCAAAACACACCATATTACTAACGCGATAGTCGAAGTGGAGGGGCTTAAAGAACCCTAGATCAGGACAGACGGCAATTATAGTTTATTAATGGAACACCTATTAGGTTAACGATATGTTTAAAGAAAATTTAGATACCTTTTGAAAAAGTGGCCAAATTGAATGAACTAAAGGCTATATAATCCACCAATTCTCGACAAAAGTGGCCCCGGATCAAAAATTGCCCAAATTTTAGAGGAAGCCCCGGAGGGAAGTATTATGGGGTTTCTCAAAATATTAGAGTCAAAAACCAATGGTAAGAGCTCAAAATCGGCAAACGAAGGTACGTATGCCTCGTTTGGTTACGTATGCCAAATGTGCTAAATGAACTACCCATACAGGTGAATAGCCCACTATTTCAAAAAGTGGCTCCCATAAACATAAACTGACAAGTATTTAAAACATTTAGCTACTTTTTAAAAAAATGGTCAAAATTGGCAAAAACCGAAGACTATAATCCACAGTTTTCACCAAAAACGGCACATTAACAGAATTGACTCAAATTTGTGGTGTAGCTCCTAAGGGCCATATAATATCATTGGGAAAAATATTAAAGCTAAAAACTTTTAATGGATGCCCCGAGTTCGCCAAAAACACACCATATCTTTAACGCGATACTCGAAGTGGAAGGGCTTAAACAACCCTAGATCGGGACAAACGGCCATTATTATTTGTGAAGGGAACACCAATTAGATTAACGATATGTTTAAAGAAAATTTAGATACCTTTTGAAAAATTGGCCAACATTGCCAAATTGAATTTATTAAAGGCTATAATCCACCGATTTTCGCCAAAAGTGGCCCCGGATCAAAAAGAGCTCAAACTTTAGAGGAAGCCCCGGAGGGTAGTATTATGGGTTTTCTCAAAATATTAGAGTCAAAAACCAATGGGAAGTGCTCAAAATTGGCAAACGGATGTACGTATACCTCGTTTGGTGGCGTATGCCAAATGTGCTAAATGAACTACCCATACAAGTGAATAGCCCACTATTTCAAAACGTGGCACTCATACGCTGTCACTGACAAATTTTACGAACATTTTGCTACTTTAAAAAAAAATGTTAAAATTTGGCCAAAACCGAATACTATATAATCCACAGTTTTCACCAAAAACGGCACAGGAACAGAATTGACTCAAATTTATGGTGTAGCTCCTAAAGGCCATATAATATCCTAGGGCAAAATATTAGAGCTTAAAACTTTTGATAGATGCCCCGAGTTCGCCCAAAACACACCATATTACTAACGCGATAGTCGAAGTGGAGGGGCTTAAAGAACCCTAGGTCGGGACAGACGACAATTATAATTTATTAAGGGAACACCTATTAGGTTAACGATATGTTTAAAGAAAATTTAGATACCTTTTGAAAAAGTGGCCAAATTAAATGAACTAAAGGCTATATAATCCACCGATTCTTGACAAAAGTGGCCCCGGATAAAAAATTGCTCAAAATTTAGAGGAAGCCCCGGAGGGTAGTATTATGGGTTTTCTCAAAATATTAGAGTCAAAAACCAATGGAAGAGCTCAAAATTGGCAAACGGATGTACGTATACCTCGTTTTGTGGCGTATGCCAAATGTGCTAAATGAACTACCCGTACAAGTGAATAGCCCACCATTTCAAAAAGTGGCACTCATACGCCGTCACTGACAAATTTTACGAACACTTTGCTACTTTAAAAAAAAAATGTTAAAATTTGGCCCAAACCGAAGACTATAATCCACAGTTTTCACCAAAAACGGCACAGGAACAGAATTGACTCAAATTTCTGGTGTTGCTCCTAAAGGCCATATAATATCCTAGGGCAAAATAAGAGATCTAAAAACTTTTGATAGATGCCCCGAGATCGCCAAAAACACACCATATTTTTAACGCGATACTCGAAGTGGAGGGGCTTAAACAACCCTAGATCGGGACAGACGGCCATTATAATTTATTGAGGGAACCCCTTTTAGGTTAACGATATGTTTAAAGAAAATTTTGATACCTTTTGAAAAAGTGGCCAAATTGAATGAACTAAAGGCTATAATCCACCGATCCTCGCAAAAGTGGCCCCTGATCAAAAATTGCTCAAACTTTAGAGGAATCCCTGGAGGGTAGTATTATGGGTTTTCTCAAAATATTAGAGTCAAAAACCAATGGGAAGAGCTCAAAATTGGCAAACAGAGGTACGTATGCCTTGTTTGGTTACGTATGCCAAATGTGCTAAATGAAGTACCCATGCAGGTGATAGCCCACCATTTCAAATATTGGCTCCCATAAATGTAAACTGACAAGTATTTAGAACATTTAGCTACTTCTTAAAAAAAGGGTCAAAATTGGCCAAAACCGAAGACTATAATCCACAGTTTTCACCAAAAACGGCACATGAACAGAATTGACTCAAATTTGTGGTGTAGCTCCTAAGGGCCATGTAATATCCTAGGGAAAAATATTAGAGCTAAAACCCTTTGATAGATGCCCCGAGTTCGCCAAAAACACACCATATCTTTAATGCGATACTCGAAGTGGAAGGGCTTGAAGAACCCTAGATCGGGACAAACGGCCATTATAATTTATTAAGGGAACACCAATTAGTTTAACGATATGTTTAAAGAAAATTTAGATACCTTTTGAAAAAGTGGCCAAATTGAATGAACTAAAGGCTATAATCCCCCGATTCTCGCCAAAAGTGGTCTCGAATCAAAAATTGCTCAAACTTTAGAGGAATCCCCGGAGGGTAGTGTTATGGGTTTTCTCCAAATATTAGAGTCAAAAACCAATGGGAAGAGCTCAAAATTGGCAAGCGGAGGTACGTATGCCCCGTTTGGTTGTGTATGCCAAATGTGCTAAATGAACTACCCATACACGCGAATAGGCCACTATTTCAAAAAGTGGCTGCCATAAACGTAAACTGACAAGTATTTAGAACATTTAGCTACTTTTTAATAAAACGGTCAAAATTGGCCAAAACCGAAGGCTATAATCCACAGTTTTTACCAAAAACGGCACAGTATGAGAATTGACTCAAATTTTTGGAGTAGCTCCTAAGGGCTATATAATATGCTAGGGAAAAATATTAGAGCTAAATACCTTCGATAGATGCCCCAAGTCACCAAAACCACACCATATCTTTAACGCGATACTCGAAGTGGAGGGGCTTAAACAACCCTAGATGGGGACAAGTGGCCAATTATAATTCATTATGGGAACACCAATTAGGTTAGCGAAAATGTTTAAAGAAAATTTAGATACCTTTTGAAAAAGTGGCCAACATTACCATATTTATGAACTAAAGGCTATAATCCACCGTTTTTCGCCAAAAGTAGCCCCAGATAAAAAAATGGCTCAACCTTTGGAGGAAGCCCCAGGGGGTAGTATTATGGGTTTTCTCAATATATTAGTGTCTAAAATCAATGGGAAGAGCTATGAATTGGCCTAAGGATCTACGTATGCCTCGTTGTGACGTATGCCAAATGCGCTAAATGAACTACCCATACAAGAGAATAGCCCACCATTTCAAAAAGTGGCTCCCATAAACCTTCGCTGACAATTATTTAGAGCATTTAACTACTTTTGAAAAAAATGGGTCTAAACCAAAGGCTATAATCCTCACTTTTCACCAAGAACGGCACAACAACAGAAATGACTGAAATTATTGGAGTAGTTTCTAAGGGCCATATAATATGCTAGGGCAAAATATTAGGGATAAAAACCTTTGATAGATTCCCCGAGTTCGCCAAATTCACACCAGATCTTTTACGCGATACTCGAAGTGGAGGGGATTAAAATACCCTAGGTCGGGACAAGCTGCCATTATAATTCATTAAGGGAACTTCGATTATATTAACGAATATGTTTAAAGAAAATTTAGATGCCTTTTGAAAAAGTGGCCAACATGGCCAAATTGAATGAACTAAAGGCTATAATCCACCGTTTTGTATTCTGGGTTTCCTGAAGGTATTGGAGCCAAAAATCAATGTTAAGAACTCAAAGTTGGCAAAAAGACGTACGCAAGCCTCGTGCTGTGACGTATGACCAATGGGCTATGGGCTATATGAACTACCCATACAAGAGAAGAGCCCCACATTTCAGAGAAGGGCAATCGAACAATGTAAACGGCATACTCTTTGGACATTTAGCTATTTTTTAAATATGTGCAAAATTGGCTTAAATTAGTATAGGAGCAAAAATGACTCAAACGTCCAGAGTAGTTTCTAGGGATCGTATCATGCGTTCGAGTAAAATTTTAGAACTAGAAACTTATGATGGATGCTGCAAATATGCCAAAATATACCCTTAACGGGTGACACAAAGTAGAGGGGCTTAACAACCCAAAACTGGAGAAATGGCCCCTAGAAATCATTAAGTGCACTCCCATGGTGTTTACGGTAATATTATAGGATCATTTAGGGAGCTTGGCAAAAGTGGCCAAATTGAACAAAACTCAAGGCTAGTGTCCAAGGTTTTTGGCCCAAAATGATTCCAGAACAGAAATGCCTCATAATTTTTTTGGAACCCCTATACGTAGTATTATAGGGTTTCTCAAAATAGCAGAGGCAATGGTAGGTTCCCGAAGTTGGCGAAAAACGCACCCTACTTTGATGTTTTACTATACGAATCGATATAGTTGTTTGTGGATTAAAAGATCAGTTAAGTATAGCTGTAGCCTCTAGAAAAGGATGTCGGATTTATAAGTTGTATACTCTTACATATGGGCGTGGATAACTATTGTACGCTAATTAAACTACTGGTATCTCTTCAATTGGATGATTTATTCATGACTGAACAGGTGTTAGTCATGAACAATTTGATACAGACACACTATTTTGGAAGAATCAAGTTCTGAATTACTGGACTTTGATGGATGTTAACCAGACAGAAATACGAAATGTAATGGACATGAATGCTCTCTGGGGAGGTTTTGCTGCTGCTATGAAATCGTATCCTGTGTGGGTGATGAATGTGGTTCCGTCAACTATGGATAATACGTTGTCTGCTATCTATGACCGAGGTCTGCTAGGTGCTTTCCATGATTGGTAAGGCCCTATCATGAGTTATTCTTCTGCTAATATTTTCCATAATATTTTTTTATCAGCCAGCACTTTTACTAATGAATTTAAATGCTTCCGGCGTAGGTGTGAGCCTTTCTCCACATATCCTCGCACTTACGACCTTTTGCATGCGAGTTACGCCCTCTCTCATTATGAGGATCATGGCAATGGCTGTCAACTGGAGGATATTATGCTGGAAATGGACCGGATTGTGAGACCTCAGGTACCATTTTTTTTCCGAATGGCTTCTATTGACATCTCATACTCTCAACTCCTGAGCCCCACATTGTTAAATTATTATATCTTGAAAAATCCATCATGATGAGGGTGATTGAGATACAGTCATTGATGCTGATTGAAGCCTCTCCCTGGTTTATTAAGGGTGTTAATGTTTCCATGGGCACGCCTGGGTGGCTAGGTTGTACTAATCCACGGGAAAAAATTTGCAGCCCCAATATTTGCCCCACTTTTTGCTGTACTAGGGAATGAGTACAAGTCCTGATTTTTGACACAGTACACATAATCACTTTGCACATGTCAAAGACTCCGAGGCGATAAGTAAACTCTACATATTAAAGATCGCTATTTAAGATTTCTTAAATTTCAAAGTGACCTAGCATTATACTCTCATACCTTGTCACGCTATCCTAGATATGTTTTAACAAAAAACTATGAAGAGGTGTTCATAGTATTGGTTTGAGGGTAAATTACTGAACTGTAAATCGAATTGCAAATTTACTAGAATGGTTATATGTAGGGTTATGTAATTATAAGGGATAAAGACTCGATCACGTCAAGAGTCAAGGATATTGCATCAAAATTCCTTTGGGATGTGAGCTCATACCAGCTGGAGGACAAACAGAACAAGACTGAAACTGTGCTAATATGTAAGAAGAGATTTTGGGCAATTGTCTGATGGCTAATTGGGTGCGCCATGCCCAACTCGGGTCACATCTACGGGGAAATCCTGTAGTCACCACAATATTCAGCCTGCCATGCATGAATGAACCTGGCCTTTCAAACTAGTGGGCGAGTATGGCGCTCAGTGAAGCTGGTGAATGGTGATAGGAAGAAGCGGAGCTCTTTAACGAAGAACTCAAGCCAAGTACGCTGAATTAGTGTCATCTGCTTCTCCGAAGTTTTGCTCCTCTGGTTACTTCTTCTGCAGCTTTCCTTGTATATTGCTGAGTTTCTATTTAGAGTAGTCCGCGAAATTTACTGTAAATTAAATTAATTAATTGTTTATAGATCATTCAACAACTGAAATCGCAGTATGCTTTGTCTTGGCACTGCAAGTCCATAACAACCTTCAGAATGTCAGGCTTAAATGGGTTCTCATGTAGTCGCTCACCACGTCTCTGAGAAAGGTGTGAAGAGACGCGAGCTGTAATTGTAAAATGTATGAATGTATCTTGTGTGGCGTAATTATCAGCTAGCTTAACTGGTAAATGTGAAAGACGTCTTGCTCTATTTCAGCCTATGAGCCTGCTCCTGAACCAAAATGATGCCAACACTCGAAAGTCTAATCATATCACATTCCTTGGTTTTGGAACTTTTAGCCCGTAACTGTGGGCCTTACCTTTTCGGGCCCTTTTGTGAGCCCGAGCTTTTTAACCTATCTCATGGCCCGAGTTGATTTAAATGTACGGGTGACAATCTTTTTTGTGTACACCATTCATTTATTTTTAAAGATCTGAAGTATGTCGAGTTACCGCGGTGTTTAACTTCTCGTTTCTGAGATAATACGGTATTTTTGGAGTTACCGTGGTGTTTAACTTCTCGTTTCTAAGATAATAAGGTATTCTTGGAGATTTGAGTTCGACACCTCTGATTAAGTTGGATCGAGAGCGAATTCGAGAAGTAGTGATTGGTATTTGCAATACTCTAGAGGGAAACAAAAATTATGGAAGAGACAGATAGAGCAATTCTTGGAAAAGCGAAGGGAGTAGTGGGTCAATAAGCCAATAAAAGAGCTATCTTGATTTGACGAGACACCCTCACGCTGATCTCCCCTATTTGTCCCACAAATCTCCTCTATGATCTATTTTGATTACATTTATTAAATGCCCATTCACTATTTCCATAGATTTTATGCACCCTACTATTTCTCAAAAAATAAAAAATAATGACTTGATGCACACAATTATCTCAATTCTTGAATTTAGCCATTTCTTTTAGCACAATTGATTACTATCTTGAGCAAATCACTAAAAAAATTGTGGTTGTGTAGTTATAGACTCAAAGTCTTTCGTTAATGTACCATACTCGGACACTCTTATAGTATCAGATATTTCACCGATTCTTCTCTTTGTAAATTTTCGGCTACCATTCCAGCTAATGTATAAAGTTCGATTGTACGATTGACACTATAATTATGAATGCGGTCTTTTTATTTAATGTTGACCACACAAGACTATGTAAATGAGGAGTTGTACATGTAATTTGTGTCAGCAAGAATAAGTTAATTTGGGCAATGTTGGGCTGCAGGGTGATAAAAATTTCTCAGAGTAGTAAAGATTGGTTATAAAACACTAGTTGTTATTAAATGGATGTTCCCCCTTTTTTCCTCCAATCTACTTGTATTTTCTACTCTTTTTGTCTTTTGGTATGTTTACTGTATTTCCCCTGACCCCAACCCACTTCCTTTCCTATTAATGCCATGCAGCACTTCTCCTATACCAAGGCCCCATTCCATAGACTATTTGCCAATTGCCATCCTTGGCAAGATGCGTATGAGGAAAATAAATTTGGATTCCTCTACGTCCAAAATATTCGACCTTTAGCATTTCAGTTAATCGAATGCAATTGAAATTGTGCGTTACAGATACGTGGTCATGGTTACATACACGATAACATGATATACTCCTAGATTTGAATATAACTTTTTGTCACTCTTTTGCTATAAGCATCACTGTAAGTTTACCCCTACACATGAACAAATCGAATGTGTGGTGTTGCTCTCTAAGGTAACACCGCATAAAACCTTCAAACATAGGCCATGAACAAATGCGACTGTGTTTCTTAAGAAATATTATTCTTTGATTGAATTGCTAATGATCTCAAAAAAGAAACAAACGATGTCAAATAGCCAATATAGGTATGCCTAAAACTTTAAACTCCCATATCTTTAGGTTGAATTCGAATCTGTCAAAACGCTAGTGTACATTTTATCAATCCCTTAAAAAAAACACGTTACGTTCTTATGAATTAATGATTCTATGGATATATATAGGCCATGCTACTATCTAATAATATCTATAAATGAGTGGATAAGGGATCAAAAGATGTGTATAGGCCATAGAAAGACAAAAGGTGAAGTTGTAAGGCTGAGGCTAAAGAAGTAAAGAGTTCCATGTATACAGATAATACAGTGATACACATTCAGTATATAATCTGAGAAACATAAAAGAAGATGATCAAACAAATGGAAAAGGCATGCAAAAGGAATTCTACTGCATTGCACGACGTCACTCATCGATTGTTTAGGTTACATCACACGAAATTTTTTTTACTGTTATAATGCTCCATTTTATTCATTCATACTTTATATTAACTATTTGTGTATTCATTGCGCACATTTTTTTAATCAATGTGGAATTGACTACGATAGAGTAGACAATACTTCACCAAATTATAAAATAGTTGTCTATTCTAGCGTAATTCGCGAAACGTCAACGATAAGACGTGGGCTAATAAATAACTAATTTTATCAGGAGAAATGTATAATAAGAGTGAATTTAGATGAATGGAATATTAGGAAAAATAAATAAAGAGCGAATTGTTATGATTAATATGGCAAAAATGTAAGTCAGAGGGGGAGATAGGGCACGTGGAAGTTAGTGCCGTTTCCCCAAAATATCGATGAACTCTTCCTGGTCACGCTACCCTTGTCCATGAGCAAAGGGGAATTCAGAGTTTCTAGTTGTGGCAGTCTGAGTTGCTCACTTTTCTCTGCCTCACTCTGAAACATGTACATGTACATGAAATGATGAAATGAATAACATTTGTGAATTCCCAAGTAACTGTTTACTTAATTTGTCCTACTTTAACCAGAAATATTCCGAGGTTTCATAGGGTAATTGTATGAATTATGATAATGGGTTGGGTCAAGTTTCGATTGGGTCCGAGTAACCCTTGAATCTTGATCTATATATTAACCGTGCCTTGGTATGGACTGCCCTTGTTCTAGTCTCGCATTTAATTTATCTAGTCTAACACGGTTAATGAGGGATATTATACGTTGCATTGTTGTGTTTCAAACTTTCTATAATAGTTTTTACGCTATCGTGGATTATTTACAATAGATTATCATGCGTGTAGGAATGTGGCCGGAATAATATAGAGGAGCCACAATCTATCAAAAAAACACGAGTTAATCTGTTCGTTCATGGAGCTATGAACTCTCGACATTATTATACGCGTATTTTTAATTTAACTCCATCTAGTTCAATTCATTAGGTATCACTTAATTATGTGAACTTGAACAAAAAGAACAAAACCCTACGATACCCCATCCCAATTTTATTTTATACAAAATCAGACATAAAAACACAACAGTAAGACACATAAACACAGAACAGTAGAATACCCTCAAAAATGGAGCTGGCAAAAACAGTACAAAATATGGTACAAAGTTTAAAAGAAAAAGCTGATGAACTAAGGTGTCAAATGAAATGAGAAGTTGACCCACATATAACAGAGGGTAGCTTCTACTAAAAGATTTATAAAGCATAAAACATCAGGAGAAAAAGAAAAATTAAAAACTGATCCAACGGTCAGTGTTTGTTCATGATCACATCATATCATATGATAGATCAGGTTCTGCTGCAGCTGCATTGCATGGTTGGAAATGGTGGGCAGTGGCAGTGATAACATCAAAGCATGCAGCAGTCAGAATACTACTAGTATATAGTAAAAAGATTATTAATTATTACTAAGCTGTAAATAAACTACTGTAGTTAGTAAATGGGTGAAATGTAATTAACAAAGTAGTTAAAATTTATTTTGAGAGTGATAGAGAGAATGGGGGATTGGGCAGAATGAGACACATGAAAGGTCAGATCATGGGGTCTCCATCATATCCTTCTCACTTACTCTTCTCTTTCACATGCCCACTCTGAAGTCTTTCTTCTCTTCATGTCTTGTCATTTCCATTCTCTCTCTTCTTGCCCCCATCATCTTATTACCCATCGACTGATTTTGCTATCCCTTGCCCGCCTCCTTCCTTTTTTTTCCGTGTTGAATTCGAGTCGAGTTTGATTATATATTAACTCCGTTATGGCTAGTTAGCCTTCTTTCTTTCTTTGTCACTCGATTTGTCAAGTAGTATTAGTACAAACCATGAGAAATATACTCCAATGTATATCAAATGCATTTTCAGGGACAATCTTGGGTAGTACCTCGATAAACTTATTACAAAAGACCACTTAATATTCTCCTTATTAGATTCGAGTCGAGTATAATCATATAAATATTATTGGCCATATGATGAGACATATACATGTCTTTAAAACACATTTTAGGGGCAATTTTGTGCACCTTGACAAGAGACCACTCATTCTAAAACTAGCTTTCAGCGAGATTGCTTGATTATAAAGTTCATGGCCCCGTATATGTATTGGTGATAAATTCGATAAGACATATCAAATTAGTGCGCATATAGTGAAATTGGTGACGATATATAATATATAGTTTAAAATTGGTACTATATACTCCTTATTAATGCAAGATTGTTTGGCAATTTGCAACAAACGGAATTCAAGACAAACGATAACGATGTGAAAACGAAGGAAGTAGTAACCAATGCTAAGTGAGTACAATCTCAACATTTGAAGAAAAAGATTGAAGAAGCAATGAATTCCACATATACTAGAAATCCAACTCAACAAGTTTTCTTTCCAAGTCATGATGGACACAGGCCGGGTCGCTTCGCTCCAACTGGTACCGGTGGAGGTCCATGTAGAGAAAGTGGATCCAAAGCTGCCGGATCCCTCCTTTGCCTTTGGTGTATATTATGCTCTTTATTTGCGTATCAAAGTGGTGTCTCCTAAAAGCATGCAATTGTCAAGCACAATACTAGTCTTTCTTATTAATCATTCACTTATAATATCTCACTTGTCTTAATTATCAAGGCCTATAAATGTCTTATCTCACATACTAGTAGTTCTATTATCCGACCCGCCCGTATCAACCAATGTGATTCAAATTGGACCTAATGAGCTTATTATAGTAGACCCCAATTGGCTATAATTGATAAGGGCCTATTTCAGTAAATAGCTTAGCTTTTTACACTTGCCAAAGCTCTATACAACATAATCATTCTTGAGTCATATTCGTATGTACAAGACACGGATAAAATTCGAGTGTAAGATTCGTACTTATATATTTGAATAAGTTAGGAAATGAACAATGTCGAAAGGTAAAACTTCTACATAATGATTTAAATTTTGAGAATTAGTATATTCGATGCAAACGAATGGGATGAAATGTAATGGATTTTTGGAATGAGTTGACTTCATTTTAACCACCACAAATGGAAAAATAATGGGTGTGCAATAAGATGTTTTGACTTGATATCCTCCACAAGAGACACTCTTGTGTGCGATTCTCCCCCACTTCCAAGTTCCTATATATGGAGTTTGACAAATTTCCTCTAATTGCATAACATCAAATCACCAACATACATCAAATCAAGTAGATCACAAATCAGAGGAATAGAATGGTGGTAGCAAGAAAGAGAAGAAAAAAAGACATAAATGCCCAACTAAGTTGTGTCTAGCTAGTGAAACGCCTACTTATTAATAATGAGGGGGTAATCATGTTCAATTATATACTATGGTTTTTTTACCATGTGGAACCCATTAGGCCATTGGTATGTAGTTTTAATTTGGTTAACTTGGGCTACATGTGTTTGCTCACAACTCTACAAAGTTTGCAATGTTCATGGGTCTAGATGTCTAACAAACATCTTTATTAGTGTATATAATAATTTTTCTTACAAGATTATGTTTGTGTTTGTCGTTATTCTAATTGTATATGTGAAAACGAACCTACACTATAGATCTATGAAGGGTTGTAGTGGTACAACTTCAACCTTATACATTATTTGAATTCCAAATCTGGAATTTTTGAGACTATTCAACTATTGCATTATTTTGCTGTATAATTTGTTGAAAAACTAGCTGAATTTAGGTGAATTGATATCAACAACTAGACTAGATTGATTAATTGTTTTGACATACGTTTGATTTGATTTGATATAATAATCTGACTACACCTAACAGTACTTATCTATCAAATCTCATATAAACGAAACTCGTAATATTTTTAAGGTGAACCATAGGAAGGTCTAGCTAAAATCAATTCAATTGCTTAATATTACACAAAATGTAATTTTGTTGAAAAGGAGAAGAATAATATGGAAAAATGGCAAATAGAAGAAGACAAATGACAAAAAAAAAAGAGGGGGATGTACAAAAGGGAATTGAGAAAATTAGGTACAAAAAGGGAAGAAAAAAGGAGTGTGTGTAAGAAGGAAAGAGAAAGGGGTGAAAAGACAAGTCAAACGTCAAATCGAAGGGTCAAGAAATCATAAGACAGTCAGTGTGGGAAGCAGCTGCAAAAGATCGCAGTCCCAGTAGTAAGTAGCTAGTAGTGTACGTAATAAGTAGTAAGCCTAGCTAAGTAGTAAGTGTTTGTGTTAATCATTTTGTATTGTCATTCCATCGGATTTTGTGTTTTCTTCGATTCCTGCCAAAACAACCACACCACCCTCTCCCATACTTCTCTTCCCATCCCTTTGCTACTTTCTCCCTCTCCTCCCCCCTTTTCACTCCTTTAATTACCCTTCATCACCTTATTGATTGTTGTACAAGAATTCTTGACCCGAAGAAAGCTGGTACATATACATTTGATGTATAGGCACGTGCATGAAAAAAAAACATTTATTAATATATATTGACTACTAACGTCTAAACATGCAAATCTGTCTGCTGCGTGTACATCAACATACAAGTGTACATGTATGTATTGTCACTTACAAAATACCAATCCATTTCTTACAATTAATTACTGCCGATTGTAGCTAGGAACACTTGCGTATATACATGTGATCCGTTGTTCACAAGACCTAAGCTTGAGTTTAATTTTACTTAAAACCCCATAATACCTTGATTTAGAACATACTCGTTATGAACTAAAATAACATGATCAATTGATATAATCCAACCCAGAACCAACTCGACCCGTCTAGTGTTTTTCGTCTCATGCAATACTATACGTCTATTGCACACGTGCGACGAGCCATGTGTGCGAGCGAGCCTACATTACTGTGGTCTCGAAGACGAAAAACCTATGGGTTGTGTTTATATAAGGCAAATGTTGTGATGGGTCCCACAATAGTCACACTTCCCTAGGGGTTCGTCGTAGCTCCAATTTTTTTTCAAGTTTAAATATGCTTTTTACCATCTTTACGTAGAAAATGACCTTTCTTAATCAAGTAAATAAATGGCACTCCTCATTGCTTTTGCTCAATAGTTACTTTCCATTTTCAATTGTTTTTTGGTTCTTGTATTTGTATGTGTACGTACCATCGGATTGTTCACTCGTCACGTTTGTGACTTTTCCGTATCAAGATTGAGCTATTCTATGAGGACAAAATGAACTTTATACATCACCTTGAAAGTTTGGATCGAATGAATTATTACAATGGTGTATAGATAAAATCCAAATCGATTTACAGTAAAGTAGAACTTAATTAATTATTACATTGTGTTTCAAATTCAACTAGATATCGTTGAAAATCATTAGCTTACATACACATTCCAAAATTGTATTATAAGCATATCAATCATAATAACAAAACAATAATGTCACATCGTTCAACGACTCCCTCAAATAGAATCACTTGTAATAAACTTTGACTTGCCAACAAATTCTTATGGTTATTTATTGTATAATAAGCTATTAAATAGTCAAACAACAATCATCATCGTAATATCGTCTAAACACTTACTGAATAAACTTAACCATAAAAAACAACCATCTGCTATCTCTTCTCAATACATCAAACATCCACACTCCAAAATTGAATGTATACTTGTACTATACATACATATACAACGGCCTTGTCTTCAAAATTCCACATACACCATTAATTGTTATCTCCTACTATAAGCTTCTTCGTCCCCCCTCCTCATCCTCTTAACCCTTTTGTCCCCTTTAAAACTAGTTTGGCAGGTAGGCAAAACTTTGTCCTTTTGATTCAAAGACCTAAAGTCTATCTAGCCACATGCAATAATTCTCTTTCTCTCTCCTTAGCTTCCCCCTCTCCCCAACAAATTTTCCCTAATCATTCTACACCACTTACTATCTTCCCGAGCAGATCTTCTATCCCATATATACATACATATACCATACATTGACTGATGTTATTTCTAAGCCAACAATCACCCAATCTGATCCATGCTAGCCACAGTATAGTGACGCGTGTTCTCCAGGCACGCATGTGGTGCACGCGCCAAAATGTGTGGCTGACATAGATTGCTTATCTGTTGGCGTGTGTTGGCCATACATTTTTGAAATTACGATATCGAGTTATTGATTGACAACTTATAACTCAAACAATCTTATTAATTAATACAAATTACATTTTAATAAAACTAAAATACACGACTGAATATAAAGTGAGACACAAGATCTGTTCATATATACTCTTGTATCTGCTGCTATCTAGCTAGCTACTTGATCATGATACTTCAGTTAATGATTTAACTTCATTTATTATTCCAATAATTCTCCCCACCCATTTAAAAAAAAAAAACCCTTATATAAGTCTAGCCCACCCAATTTGCTTCTCCCCCTTAATAAATTAATAAGTTTTAAAAAAAAAAATCTCTACCCTCCTTTACATCACCATCATCATCCCCTCCATATTTCACCATCCATAAAAACAAAAACTCATACTTTCTCTCTTAGCTTAGCTTCCTCTCTCTTTCTCCCCCTCAACTCATAGAATCTCTTAATAAACAAAAAAAACAAACAAATTTCATCAAACTCAAAAACTATATACTATACACTCTCATCATATACCCTCTCCTTAGCTTCTTCATCTTCACCATGAAGCTAAGTCACTAATAACTAACTCTCATTTTCCCTCTACTCCCTCCATTTGTTCATTTATAATTTCCCTCTTCACAAAGTACAATCTTCATCTCGAAGCTAAGATAAAAAAAAGAAAACCCTAAAAGAAAAAAAGCAATGGAAGAAACGATAAGATCACTGTCGTTGGATTACTTGAACTTGTTGATCAACGGTCAAGCATTCAGCGACGTGACGTTTAGTGTAGAAGGGCGTCTAGTACACGCGCACAGGTGCATACTAGCAGCGCGTAGTTTATTCTTCAGGAAATTCTTCTGTGGACCCGACAGTCCGGGTGCCCATGACCCGACAAGGCCCATGGGTGGTGGTGGTGGTGGTGGAGCTCCGAGTTCACCACGGGCGACCCAGCAAGTTATACCCGTAAACTCAGTCGGGTACGAGGTTTTTATGTTGCTTCTCCAGTTTTTGTATAGTGGTCAAGTCTCAATTGTGCCACAAAAACATGAGCCCAGGCCCAATTGCGGTGAGCGTGGCTGCTGGCACACGCATTGCACCTCCGCCGTTGATCTTGCTCTTGATACACTCTCCGCCGCACGATCTTTCGGCGTTGAGCAACTCGCTTTACTCACTCAGGTTTTTCATTAATTTTACGTTTTTTTTTTTTTTCGTTTTCTGTTTTCGGTTTTATATATTTTGTCGTTGGTTTTGTGTTTTTGGTTTGATTAAAGATGAATTCATTTTATTACTTATAATCCTCTAATCATTATTATGTGGTTGTTAATGGGTGATTAGAATAATTGATGACAACTAGCTAGCTTACATAGTGAGTATATCACTTGTAAAGAGGTGTTTTTTGAATTATTAAAATGGATTAAAATATGATCATCAATGACAATTTGAAGAACAAGTTGTGGGTGATGTAAGTTTTTTTTTATATAAATAAAACAATATGATAAAAAAAAATGGTTTTTGTTTTAGAAAATTGGTGGGTTTGGAGAAAAGATCTTGGATATTCAAGAGTTTTCACTAGATTTGGAGTATTTAATTGTGTATATAATATTTCACATCATTTCAATCAAAGAAGTATGTAGTCTTGTCTACCAATTTGTATGGAAGAGGAAATGAAATAAAATCAGAATTTCCTAAAAAGATTCAAAACTTTCCCCATTTGGAGATCAAGACTACTAAAATGGCAATCTACTCATACATACACAAACTCCCATTAAAGAAAGCTTAATGATGTACTTTCCCAAATTGGATTATACACATCTACTCATGACAACTAAAGGATGTTTGTATTTGACTTGCATTCTTTTGTGCAAGACTACTTTTACTTAAATAATAAGGTACATATATACTTGTGTTGTATATTCGTTCTCGTGACTTGATATTATTGTAAAATGCTTGAATCACAATTTTAACTAACCTACCTATCTCTTAATTGATTCATTATTCTCTCTTAGCTTGGAAGACGGTTTTTACGCTACTCATATATACACAATTGACTGATTATACTCTGTTCGAAACTTTAATTTAGAGGATACTCGATCTCCTTGCCGGAAGCGTAAAGAACACTATAATCTACCACTCCAAAGATACTCTTTAATCATACTTTTAATAATTCATTGTTTATGAAATTAAACATACAATTATAAGTTTATTTCATGTATGAAGTAGTTTATTATAAAGTGCAAGCTTATTTAAGTATAAGATTACACTTTTTTGTTCAAGTTATTTCATGCTTTCAAAGATATATAAAAAAAAAAAAAAAAGACTTTTACAACATAATTGGTTTTGAATGAATGTGAGTGATTTTTACACTGTGATCCGTAAGAATTTTTGCTAAGTTGCTGATAACACATGGAGAAATTAGAGCTCCGAAGTATGCTAAGCTAAATGCATATAAAAAACCTCCTTACAACAAACACAATATATATATTATTGTACATACGTACTGTTGTTGATGATAAAAATTCAATGTACGATCGCATCAAATGTATGTGTATCAGTTCTCGACTTTTTAATAATTGATAAAATTGTTGATAGATGATTATGTATGTATGCAGAAGCAACTAGCGAGCATGGTAGAGAAGGCGTCGATAGAAGACGTGATGAAGGTGTTACTAGCCTCAAGAAAGCAAGAAATGCAACAACTTTGGACAACATGTTCTCACCTAGTAGCCAAATCCGGCTTACCACCCGAAGTCCTAGCAAAACACCTTCCCTTAGACATCGTAGGCAAAATCGAAGAAGTCCGTCTTAAAACCCGACGATCCCTCCTCCCACTACCTCACCACCACCACCACCACCCCCACGACCTGGCCCTCCCGTCTCCCCTTGACCAGGAGGACCACAAAATACGTCGGATGAGACGAGCACTCGACTCATCCGACGTAGAATTAGTCAAACTAATGGTCATGGGTGAAGGGCTTAATTTGGATGAAGCTTTAGCCTTACACTACGCTGTTGAGAATTGTAGTAGGGAAGTGGTTAAGGCATTGCTCGAACTTGGGGCTGCCGATGTTAACTACCCGGCCGGCCCCACCGGAAAAACACCGTTACACATTGCGGCCGAGATGGTGTCGCCGGACATGGTAGCTGTTCTATTGGACCACCATGCTGACCCTAACGTTAGGACAGTTGACGGTGTCACACCCTTAGACATACTAAGGACACTAACCTCGGACTTTTTATTTAAGGGTGCTGTCCCCGGGTTAGCCCATATTGAGCCCAACAAGCTTAGGTTGTGCCTAGAGTTGGTCCAATCCGCGGCCATGGTTATATCTAGAGAAGAAGGTAACAACAATAATAATCCGGCGACCTCGGCCGGGGCGGCGATTTATGGTGCAATGGGAGGAGAACAGGAGAATACAACAAGTAGTAGTAGTGGTAGTGGTAATGTTGGTAACCTTGGTATTGATTCAAGGATGGTTTACTTGAATCTCGGTGCGGTCGGGTCATCCATGGGTGGTGGTGGTGGTGGTGGTGGTGATCATCATCAGCATGAAGATAGTACTCATACAAACCATAGGAATACCAATCTCAACAATGTGTTATCAATGTCGTCAATGTATCATCAGCACCATCACCAGCATCACCATGATTATTGATGTGCTTGCTTGTGAAGTTTTATTACTATCATAGCTTTGGAGGGGTTATAATTACCTATATATCTTGTTGTTACATAGAATTTTAATTAGTTAGCATTATTTATGTATGAAATGGTCCATCCGATCCTATATAGCATGCATATGGCCTATTATTCCTAGCCAATGTTATTATGTTACGTACCTAGGGTTCTTTAATTAATTATGTTTGGTTCTAGTTTTAAACTTCGTTCCAACTAGTAACTTAATGATCACTTTTGATAAGGTCTTGAGTTTAATCTTCACCACTAGCATCATCTACAGAAGGATTTATGACCATTTCCTTCCCCGCTCCCTCTTGCACGGGATTCGGCTCGTAACCCTAGCTAGCTAACCGTGCCATCAATCTTGTTGGACAGATTGAGGTCGAGAGTACGAGACTAAGGTTTTTTTTTTGTGTTTGTTTGCATGATCATATTGCAAAAATGCAATTGAGGAATGTGATGAGCTTTTGGAATATTTGTATCAAAGTCACATTGAAAAGGAGGGAATGAAGATACGATTACATATGAATCGATCAGAAGACTTTGAATTGTAATTTTTTTTTTTTTTTTTTGAGAGAGAGATCTTTCTTTTTTGGGTATGTAAAGGTGAAGCTAGCTTTACAATCCCTGCAATTTATCAAAACCTTTTGTATTTGTGTTTAATATAATGGCAATATCATGGCTTATGTTTATTATTGATCGTTGATTGTTGATGGCTTTTCATTTCTTCTTTGTCCCCCGCTTCCATAGTGTCTTTCCCCTTTAAGAATTTGCCGACTCTTTTCCTTTGCTTTTATAGGTAAGATTTCACTAAAACAACAGGAAGTTTATTCCTAATAAAGATATCTAGCTTTTGCTAGTAATTTATACCGACGACATTTTCATAGAATCATATAGTATTATGGCTTAATGCTAATAATGGTGTACGTTTTTGTGGTGGTTAGATGTCTCGGCTCATGAATATCACGATTTAAAGATATGACATCGACTTTATATATTATGTAATCGTCGTCGCTAGTTTACTTATTAAGATTTGAATTGAAGTTGTATGGAGTATATATCATGTTTCTAACCATTACTTTTTTAGAATAGATAGTAAGCTAAAACTTAGGTACACAAGTACTTACAAAAAAATTGTTAAAAACTAAGAAAGCATAACATCAGAATCTAGCTTTTCCATGTTGGTTACTATTAATTTACTCGAATTTTTACCATCAAAAGCTTGCCCCTAAAAGTATGTTGACAATAATTGAGAAAATCAGTACCTTACTTATAAGGTACTAATGAGATCGATCGACATATTATAGTGCCTACAAGTGAAGTTATTACATGGTCTAATGCGTGGGACTCAATTCTTATCACATACGCATTTAAAATTACCTATTATGAATACGCGGTTGTATTATAACATTAGATTGAATATGATAGAGTCGAGGTTGTTTTCGACACTTTTAGATTTCCTTCCTTTCCGTGAATTGGGTATGGGGGATTTTGCTCATTTTTGGAAAATGCGCTGTTTTGTTACTTTTGTGGTTCATTTCTTCTCTTGGCAAGGCTACCCTCCAAGCTAAACCATGGCCCTTTACAAAAATAATTAAGGTGATTGGACGCTAATTTTAAATTATTATTAGTATTAGTTTTCAAGCTTTTGTGGGTACAAAATTATTGATCTTGTCTTGCGTCAATGAAACATTGAATTATTTGAAATGTGACTACGAGAAAAGCCCCTTCTTATTTAACAATATCTTGTACTTTAAGTTGGAATTTCTTATTGTTACTTGTTTTGGACTTCTATTCCTTTAAATTTTGCTTTCCTTTTTTGGGGGTGAGCTAAATTTCTAATGGCTTTCTTCATTCAAACTTGAAAGCTGAAGCCCTAGGTTTACCTATCCAGACATTCTAAGCTAGGAAAATAGACGAATAGCTAGTAGTGTACGTAGTAATAACGTAGACTTCATTGTGCTGCTTTTTCTCCTCTTTTATGTTTCCGAGGAATGGTCAGTCACAAATGAACAATAATGTATATAATGATATGCACACAAAAGGACGTAATACAGGATTATGGAGTATTTCGGTTAAGGAATATTATGTGTGTTTAGCAATGCGACGTATATTAGAATATGTGTTTATGAATATCTTATGTGTTAGGTTTCGTAAGGGTTAAGTGATGTATAAATATAAATCGGGATTACCCTAAGGTCATCGTAAAAAGCTATTACGAGATTATATTGGGTTTATGAGATTCCCAAATATCGTTCATTATATTTCTTATAGGACGTAATGAAAATAGTGAAATATATAAAACTTCGTGTATAATTTTAGAAGGTAAAACTAGAATTATGAGTAATAATTAATTTTTGCACATACTCATGAAAACTTATTTTGTTGTTAAGGAAATCAAACCATTTCGAATGAAATTCAAGTACATACAATGGTTTTGTTACATCGAATTTCAAATCGTGTATCTAACAGCAAGCTACTGTAATTGATTAAACCACCACATGATTTGAATTATTAGTGTAGGTCATCAAGTGTGTTCAAAGTCGTGTCCCCCCTTTAACTTAATATTGTTACTTTTGCTAATTGCTATATTATTATTTGTCTGTATGCAACGAAGTATGCATGCACAGTACAGGCACAACGTTGGGCGGCAAAGATGATATTTGCTGTTGCATAATAGTGCAATCTTCAAACATACGCAGTTCTCAACGCCTTAATTAACCTAAATAGTGATCATCTTCGTACTAACAAATTGTTATTAACAATTAATTTAGTGTGATAGAATCAAGGAGTACTTTAATTACTTTAGCTTTAGACTTTAGTCATGTCAAATTTTGCATTTTTCTATAAAGAGACTTTCTTGATTTGCAATCTAATTTAACAGTGGATATTATAGTATATATGATACTAACTAATATGCCAATAATTCAGGTCTTTGCTTCCATTTGTACACTTCCTGTAAACGGTTTTTGATTTGTGCAATGGAATCTTGGTTGGCTCCGCTTCGCTGTCTCCACAATGAAAATTGAATCGATAATTATTAATTGTATAAATCGACTGTTATTTCTCGTGTAGTTCATTTCACTAGCTAATGTTATTTCACGATCTTGATCTTCTAATATAGTCCGATTTGCTATGCTATACATGCATCATGGTAGAACTCCATATCATTAAGTTATTAGTAGTTTGATAAAGATGAGGTTGGTAGCAGTATAATGTACACCTTTCAATTTACTCCCTTTTGGCACTAGTCAACAAACAATGTTTCAAGATGTATATATTTAGTAGGTACATACAATTAAATAATCATAAAGATTATGATTGAGATGAAGATTTAATCGAAAACGACATATATCGTGTAAGATTAGTTTATGTCTCTGAAAAAATGATATTTGAACCTAATTATTAAACATTGGATGCAAGATTGTTATTTCTCCACGTAGATTAGTGAAGGAAAAAAAATTCCAAGTGGGGAGAATTATAGTGTCCCCCATTTTAATAAGAAATTCTTAAGAAATTGTATACTATATGCTACAATTGTATCCGACAAAAACATTGTTTGTCTCTATCATTTGCTTTCTTAACTATTTTAGAATTATTTGTAGGTAGTCGTCTTTGATTTTTTTGCATTTTTCATCATACCAAAATCTCAATGGAGGTGTATAGTGAAGTCAATGAACTAAGTTTTAGGTACCAATTTAAGCTTCCATGTTTGTTTAAAAACTCAATTGTCGCAGAATGCATAATAATCATATCTATATGCTTTGTGACTGGGGGTGTATTGTGGTAAATACAAACCGATACGTGTCATACGACGAGAAGTTACTCACCAACTTATACACCAATATTGAGCAAGTAGCTAAAGACACTATAGCTGTAAGAAGATGACAAAATCTTAATCTCGAGACAGACAAAATCCAAAAAGTCACACCATCAAAAATCTGAAATATCACATCAACAGATCAACTAGCAAGGAAATGGGCCCCGTTGGTCAGCCCCGGCCCAGTCCCAGTCCCAATTAGCAGGTCAGGCCCACAAACTTCACAAAGACAAGCTTACCCAAATTGGGCCAACACCAACCTCAGCCCTCATCCGTCCATCATCGCATCGGTTGTCACTTTCACCGCCATTAAAACCAGTTGCCGGTGGCAGGATGGTTCAGGGAATGCCACCGGTGGGACGGATACAGATGACCGTCTCTTAGGCGTAAATAAACAAAGGAACTTACTTCTTGAGCCTAAGGTCCAAAATCGGTAGTGAACTAAATGCGAACATGACCTGTTACCGAATTGACAAATTCCAGTAACCATAGCCAGTTTCAAGATAAGAACAATCTAAATTAACCATCAAAGCATCAACACGCACAAGATTGAGTCGGTTATCTATGCCGAGAATTCATATCCAGAGAGGACGAGATCCAAATTGCAGAACTTAAAGCCAGGAAAAGAGAAGTGGCAATAACACAGCAAGAGCAAAAGGGAAACTTGTTATCTAGCAGCTGTGAACTTGTGATACCATGAGTAGAGTTTACAATAATCGTGAGATACAACGTAGCAGATTGTTCCCTCAAAAGAACTGCCTATTTAAACACTTCAAGCAACCCCCTATTCTCCCAGAACATAGAAAAAAGAAAGAGCTCAATCTACAACACCAACCTTTCTTTACCGTTCATTTTAGATTTTCTCAATGTATATACTCAATACAAAAAAAGGTTCTTTCGATGATATTTATGCTACGAAAAAGAGGAAGAACATCAGAAATACAATCAATACAAAAAATATCTTGATCATCAGCCATCGGTTTGAGGATATACTGTTAAGATACCTGACCAACTGATTTTGCGCCATATCAACATTTGTGATAGTTTCCTCCATGTTTTCATCAATCCTGCACATAGAAGAAGTATCCAGGTTAGATTACAGGCCCTGATCTACAACGCAAAAGACCCTTTTAGAAAAAAATGGACAGCAAGGTGTACGAGGCATTACACAGGACTTCTCCCTAGTTCCCGATAAGTCCATCACAAATTCACAACCTACCACTTCTAAGGTATGTCAGAAATGGTTTGGTTCTGACTTCTGTTATCAAAAAGGCTAATGTTCTTATAGGGCCATTAGATTTATTTTTTTCTTTTTTAAAACTTTTTGGTAAGTTAGGCCGTAACTAAGATTTTGGCCTAGCTATGATCTTTCTCACGATTTTAGACGCCAATGATGCAAGATGAGGTGTTGCCTTAGCATGTTGACGATCACAAAGAATAACTTCCCACTATATCGGTATATCGAATGAAAGATAAAATGACCTTGATATGTTGATTGGTACAGAGAAAAGCTCTGGCCAAAGAAAACAAAAGTTAAATTGTTTGGGAATCAATCCAGATGTGTTTTATCCAAGTGTTAACCATCATTTCTGAGCAAGCTTAATTGTGTATTGAACATCCACCATGTCCTTCAAGTCTACGACAAAGAAAAATAAAGAAAAAACAAACCTGATAGCAATCTCCCCCTGCTGTGACACCATATTTGCCAGCTGGGTAAAAATATTACTGAGTTCATGAATGGTAGACTCGACATTTTGAAGGGCTTCAGCTCTACTCTGCATATAAGTGTCCTGTAGTGGAACCATTTGTTGCTGCTGCTGCTGCTGCTGCTGCTGCTGCCCTTGCTGTTGCAGGAGTGGCTGAGATTCCCCATCTTGTTTCCTGCAAACTAAAGGATTAGTGCCATGACAAGTTGATAACACAAGGGCAGAAGACAAAAACTTCATATGATAAAATTCAGGTCTGAAAACAGAAAACTGGGATTTTTATCAATGAACTACTGGTGGAGAACTGTGTGCAAAGCTGCTTTATAAAAATTGCAGATAACCTGTTCAACGGATAATCAATTCCAAAACACTTCTCCTACAGGAAAAAAGTGATTTTACCGAACGATCCTCGGCTGAGCTATTGTTAAAAGCACAAGCCTGACACCAAACTAATAGAAATGCAAACTCCCAAATCAACTCACAGCAACTCCAAACGAATGTTATTTGAGTAGCAGGCAGCACTCTCGGTTGACACAAAATGTTCACTGTCCATATTAATTATGCTTAAGAGTGAGATTTACAAGGCAAAATAGTGGTGGCTTGTTGCATGTGGGGGAAAAGAATCAGGAGATATTCACCGCTCCGCAATTTTTCAGGTATCTAACAACTATTCTATCACATCATCGGCAACTCGAAAGCAACTCTTTTGTACTCTTCCTTCCGTAAAGGAGTTTACTGGCAGTACTATCCACACTCAATAAACCTATCATAGCTTGACCAGTGAAATTATTTCAAAATTGCAAACCTAGAAAATGACAGAAGAAACATTAGCTACACGCCTACACCCCTACCTTCCTCCCCCAACTATAGAAATTTTGTTTGAAAGTTGTGACAACGTGGATAGGACTTCAACATCATCACCTTCCAAGGTGTTTGCAGGAGGTTCAACTCTTATTCTATTTTCCAATAAAGGGAAAAGGCCCTCTTAAACTCCAACCTGAGGCTGAGACTGAAAGAAACACCAGCACACCAGCAATTCATGTTCTCTACAGTTAATAGTGGTCTCTAACAAGATATTTACCATGGTTTATATTAATCATGATAGAAAAATCCGGGTGTGTATATGACAAGCTAATAAGTCGTTATTATTAGTCAAATTACCACAATATACTAACTAAAAAGTTAAGGTAAGTGAGTGTCGTATCCACAAGGAAGAGGGAAAGTCTAATATGGGAATTATATGCTGAAAAAGCAAAACGAAATAAATAAAACAATGAAAAGGGGGGTTTTTAGTTTGAAAGTTAATTAAAAGAGATAAACGAAATATCAAATTGATTAAAGCGACTCTCGGTGATAATCTAGTCGAACACCCTAATAAAGTAAGTTTTACCTCTCTCTAATTATACCAATTCATCAATAATCCCGGTTTTAACCAATTAATCCTCTTTTATGGGGAATTTGAGCAACCACTACCAAATTCCCCTCCTTTTAGTCCTAATTTGTCTAGTGACCACTCAAACAAATCACAACCAAAGACATGAAGAGCAAGGATTAATAAAGGATTAAGAACAACCCAAATTAGTATCTAATTAGCCGCAACCACGACACTAATCAAATCTAATCTATTAGTTGCCTAATTAATTCCTCAATCACAAATTAGTCATAATCATACACTAATCATGTGAAAGTTGCTTCCTTTAGGGTTAATCAATGACCACCAATTATCATCAACCAAGCATAAGAAATACCCAATTCAATCTAATCAACCAATTAGAGAAAATAAAGGTAAATCAAGCAATTGAAGAACAAAGAATTAATTATAATGAAATTAAAGGCAAATTAGAGAGAAAAATACTTACTAATACATAGGATGAAAGATTTCATTACACCAAGAGTCTAGGAGGGGGATTAGCCTCCCATACTAATTATTACAACAATTTTGGGATTAAAATCCATTTTTAGGATAATCTCTCCTTAACTTTCTCTCTTTAGAAATAAGAACAAGATGAAAATAATATGAAGGGTGATTATAACTAGGGAGGGGTTCATGCCCCTTTATTCAAGATAAGTAAAAAACACTAGAAGACAAAATAGATATTTAGGCAAAGGAAACCGTCATTAGCCTCTAAGAAGCTTCCCGGAAGCTAACTTTCTCGATTCGGGGAAAGAAATCCTCGAGTAGAGCGAGGGAATCCTCGACTCGAGGGATATACTCCTCGACTCGAGGATATTGTCCTTCTAAATACCCGTCCTGTCAACTCTCCTCGACTGGAGGAAAGAAATCCCCCAGTCGAGCGAGGGAATTCTCGACTCGAGGGAAACAATCCTCGAGTCGAGATTACCTACCTCGAGTCGAGGTTAATGCTCCTCGAGTCGAGGGACTATGAGCAGGGCAATCTTCGAACGGGCATAACTCTCACCTCCGAACTTCATTTTGAGCTCATAATATATCGTTGGAAAGCTAAGACGATGAACTTTCCTCTCCACTTGGAATTTCTGAAAATTATCTTTTGGTTGGAGAGTTATGATCCAATGAAGTCGGAGGTGATGGTGTGTGGTTCTCGGAATGTGGTCAAGCTATATTCTCCTCGAATCTTTCTCCAACTCGTAGCTTTATCCCCTAGTATCGTGCAAGGCTCATCAAAAGGGTCTAAGGCCACCAAAACTCGTAAAACCGATGATTAAGCTCCAATAATACTCCGAGTAGTGTGGTCTACGAATCACGATAAAACTATGCCCAAATAGACACTAAGGCGCCTAAATCATGCGGATTAGCACACTACATTTACGCCACATCAGTATACTACACTATGGTTTCATTAGGCCAACTGGCCAAGCCATCAGTAAAAGATAATGAGAGTGTAATGAATTTTCGCTTCATGCTTGCAAACTGCGGAAACAAAGCTGAGCTTGTGGTGACGAAGGAATGACGAAGGAATCATCATCAAATATTGACATTTAATTCCTCAATATGCAGAAAGAATGAAACAACTTCCTTTCCGGAACACTATTAAGTACCCCATTGTGGCAGTTTGCATCCAAGAAAGATGGACAGCCAGGAAAGAGATAAATGTACCTTGGAAATAACGCTGATGAAGACGAAGCTCCATTTGCCCATGGAGGAGGAGCAGGGGATCCAGGAGCAGCTGACTTGGTTGCCAATGGACGCTGACGAACAAAAGGATTTGTAGTCTCCTTCGAAGCAGACGAGGAAAATAATTGTCTTCTATTTTCATGTACCTTCAAATTCTACACATACAAACATAAAATAAGGAAACGATAAAACTAATGGAAGAGAAGTTTGACCAAGTTACCAAACATAGATCACCATACCTCAGTACGCATGGTGAGAACTTCTTTAAACTCTTTTGTTGCAGTCATAAGGCGGTTCTTAAGGTTATCTACAACTGTGGTGGAGTGACTAGAGGTATCACTAGAAATGTTTCCACTTTCGTTTTGTGAGTTGCACACGAGCTGTAGGTCTACCACAGCCGAATTAAGTGCCGTAATATCCTGCTTGATTACTGCAGTCAGCTCTTGGATTTCAAGAGTTGGGTCATCAAAGACGGATGTCCTTTTTGCCACTGCACAGAGAAATCGAATATACAAAACGAAGCAGCAGTTAAATCACATTCTCAATTATCCTAATATTGATAATGTGAAAGGTAACCTAACAACGTTGAGATTATGTAAGTCAGACAATTCGATTACAAACATGAGATAGAGCAACATATCTATCATCAAATCACAGATTGACACTATCATCTAACATTACCAGTAGGCATGGTTCACTACAGTAATTTCATACTCAGCTCTCAAAGGAGAAAATATAATGATAGAATTGAAAATTCGAGGAACCCCACAGAAGTTACAAGTCTTACAACCATGGGATTTGGTGGGATTTCAGTTTCCAGTTGAACTCTTACATACCAAGACTTATTCTTTCTTTCCCTCCCCTAACAATTTCAATGTGCCTCACCCTTAGTTGCTTCGCCTCGATTTCAACTATTAAACTCTCCTACTATCCATCCTCGATTTCACATAGCCACCTGTGAGGTCAACTTTCTGCTTTCACCACAGAGCATTTTTGTTCAATGTCATGAAGAGACAATGGACCTCCTTGAAAACTGAATTGGAGATGTAATTCATGATCGCATTTACAACAATAAGCTCCCAACACTGAAACCAAAAGCAAGTTCAAAGACACTGCCTAAAAGCAGCTGAAAGTGCGATTATAATCCTCAAAAATCATCAGCTCGCTACCACATCCTGTTTAGAGTCACCTTATCTACTGCCATCCCATAGACCAAAAACGTATTTTTCCCTATTAGCTTATCCAGCACAAAAAAAAATCAGAGTGACTCGTTCAAAATGAAGATGATTCCATTGTAACATCCTCGCCAATACCAATCCCTAAAAGAGCCACAAAATTACGCTCCTTTATAACATAGTAAACCTCATCACCCACATTACTCATCATCCCAATCAAAGAGCCTCTTATCCATCAGCAAATTCATCACAATGAACATATAACATATCTCCAGATAACAGGGCACGTCGGTATAAAAACTCCGAATGTCAGCCTGTCAGGTACAACCATCAAACTCTTGGATACAATGAGAAGACGTAAAGAGGACTTTCCTAAATCACAATGTACCGATCTCAAAATGACCATGTGCCAAGTGCTAAAAATCACGTTCACAAATTCAATCAACAAACCAACACCCTCCTAACAACTAAAATATAACCCTAACAACTAAAATAGCTTAGAAATCACTATCAAAATACCTACTCACACTGAATTACATATGCCCAATAAAAAACCCCCATATTGATTAATTGCACCATCAAACTATATCAGATTATCAGATCATCCAAATTCCAAAGAGATCAGAATCCACCATTTCCTCCTCACTAAACCTCTGAGACCTCTCAAACTAACCACACGCAACCCTGCGTGATATGCCACGAACTATCCCACGCTCTCACCCACATTACGTCCAAAATTCAACATATTTCCTCTCATCAACAAGAGCATTCGAAAACGTGGCAATGTAATCACTATCAACATACCTTACTCAGACTGCACTACATTACGCTCTCGCCCGCAGTACTTACGAAATTCAACATGTTTCCTCTCATTAACAAGAACATTCCGAAAACGTAACGATGACATCCAATTAACAACACATTTCCATACATAGTGATACGTAATTCCAACAAACATCGATACGGATTAAATAATACAACCAATGCACCAACTAAATCGATGCGACAACATCAATTGACCGAAAAATTGGAGAAAGCGTAATCAAGAAAACTCACATTTGGCGAGCTTGGTGAGCTTCTGAGAAGTCTGGTGGATACCAAACCCGATCTTGGAGGCCCGTTTGTTGAACTCGGATTGAATGGCGGATCTAGATCCACTTACCGGCGGCGGCGGCTGAGACGGCGGCGCAAAACCACTACTGCTCGGCCCATTTTGCGACGACGGTGTTAACGCCGCCGCCGACGACGACGACGATTTCTTCAGCCGCTCCGCAATGCTCTGAAACTCCTGCGTACGATCTCTGTACGACGATTGCGCCGACCTCATTTGAAGATTTTCAATCGATTTAATAACCCTAGAATTTGGGGATTTCTGGAAATTTTGATCAAATCTTCTTCTACAATTCACCGACAATTAATTGAGAGGGATTAAATTCGAAAGAAATTGCGAAAATTGTATGATTTTTTTTGGATCTGAGGATTAATTTGAGAATGATTAATTCATCGAATTATTGGTAAGAGAGATCTGGAGATGAAAATTTTGGGGAAGAATTAGTAGTTGTAGGAGTATGATGATAATTTCATCACTCCCAAATAATTAGTGGACCTCGCGAAAAAAATTTAAAAAAAGTAAATTGTTTATTACGCTACCATTTTACACTCTCGAAATTTTAACTTATGTGATGTTGCATCGCTCGATAAATGAGTACCAAGATTTTGGTGCGCAAATTTTTTTTTTCTTTTTTCTTTCTCACTTGTGTGTTATTCACTTATTTGCTCGTATAACTTGGCATACGCCAGCACTTAATAATTTAATATCATGGGCAAGAAAGTATACGAGTGTTTGATTAACCTAACATCTCGACTTACATGGAAGAAACACACTCCATAGACCGTAGTTACAAAAACAACACGTGTAAATTGTTAATTGTTACACACTCTGTGTTCATCTTACGAGTGTTTAATTAACCTACCTAATCAACCGATTCTCGGAACTATGTGTTATACAATCCCTTATACCTGAAAGACCATTCTGTATTCCAGAGAAGGTGAACAACTCACTATTCTACTTTTGGTTTAAGAACTGGGCAACAAAGACGATTATGGGACTTTACGTCATGTCCTATATCACATACGTATGCATCATGTGTAAGTTTGCCAATGTCCATGTTCAAATCATCAAATAGTTGGTAAAACACGTACTCCCTGCGTCACAGATCAAACGCCCCATTTTCCATTACGGGGCGTCTCACCTCAAATACTCCATCTATTATGGGACATATTTATCTCTCATACTTTTATTAAATTATTACATTCTCTCCCACCTAACCTCTCCTACTTTTATTAATCCTCACATCATCTCCTCCCTTTTCATAATATTACCCCACTATCAACTTAAAAACAGGTTTAAACAGGCCGATGGAACAACCAAACCTCGATAACCTCAGTCGCCATATTATCCCAGTAATTCACAAGAATATGAACTGAAGAAAACTCCTATTAGGCAAAACACAACGCATCCAAGCAAAAATAGAGAATGTGTTAGGCGGAGGTGCAACCCACACAGATTCAGAGGCATATCTCATCCGAAGGTACAGAGGAAGTGAGAATATGAAGACCAAGGGAGAGCGACAACGGCGGCGGACATTCCTCGTCCATGTCGATGTGATTTTACGATAGTTAACGTGTTGATGTGATTTGCGATCATCCTATGGTGGACATTCCTCGTCCATCAAAACTTAAGAAGACCAAGGGAGAGCGACAACGGCGGCGGCGACGATGAGATTTTGAGGCGGTAGCGAAGGGTTTTGAGTCCGCGGAGAAGTATTAGGCGTGACTCATGAGAAACTGAAAAATGAAAATGGAAGGGGAAGGCTGGCATTGTGAGAAATTACTTTTTTTTTTTTTTTTTTCCTATTTTTTTTGGGCGGGTCCATGGGTCGGGTCTGGGTCTCAAATCAAGGACCCATATTCGACCCGCACATTTATCACCAGGTCTGGATCCGACCCAGATCCATTGGGTCTAAAAAAAACGAACCCAGATCCGACCCACACTTGGGTCGGGTCTGGCCCGAGTCTTGGGTCCATTGCCATCCCTACTTGTGTGAGAAGGCGGGTAAGGGTATTTTCGGTATTTCATGTACGGGACTGAAACCTATTATCAGCTTCAGCTTGACGCCGCTTCGAGTTAGGGTATATAACGCCTGTCGATGTTAGAGATGCCCACCAACTGTTTGACGAAATGTGTAGGTGAGTCTCTCTCTTTCCATCAATTTCTCATTTGTTTTTATTAGCATTTCTATCTCTTTGATTTTCAGGTAACTTTCTCTCTCACTCTATAGGCAGATTTACCCTTATGATTACATATAGGTTTAGTGTGAGTGTGACCTAACAATGATAATAAAGCAGTATTCGTAAAATGATTTGTGGTCGGCTAACATCAATCGTTGTCGTATCGTATGTATCTATATGCTAATTGAATTAAAAGTATTACAAAAGTGCAAACAGCTTTTTTGGGTGTGTATTTGGAAACTTTTTGTTCGAAACTAAACCCTAGGCAAAAATTACTATTTGATTTTTTTTTTTTTTTTTTTTTTTGTGGTACAAAGGAGCAGCTAATGCTGCGGGGATGAGGGTATGAGGATTTGAACCCGAGACAACCCCGGACAGGTTGAGTTTCTAACCACTAGGCTCATTACTGTTTGATTTGTGAATCAGATTGAAAAATTGGTGGCTGTGATGATTCAAAATGTGGCTACAGTAAGTAGTTTTACAGGCATTGGAGAAGTAGGATGAGGGGTTCTTTGTCATTGGCTTGGCAGCAGTGGACCTTAGTACTCCCTCCGTCTTTCTTTAAACGCCCCATATACAAAACGCACCCTTATTGAGGAACGTGTACACATTAATCGGTTAATCAAAGTTTAGATAAGACGGAGGGTGTATCTTATACTTCCATTGCGAGGTTTGCTTGCTTTGTCGCCATGGTATTATTTCTGTATTCTATACTTCCATTATGCCTGAATAAAGGCGAATCTGAGCTGCTTTCTAATGTAATTGGTGTCGCAAAATGATTTGTGGTCGGCTATCATGAATCGTTGGTATTTGTATCTATTACTACTTCAATTAAGTATTGCAAACTGCAAACAATTAGTATTTTGCTAGCCATTTTGTAAATTAGGATCTTCTGTTCAAATGTGGCTGTGATGATTCAAAATGTGGGCTACAATTTGTGGTCTACCAGGTATGGCAGGAACAGGATGAGGGGTTCTTTGTCATTGGCTTGGCAGCAGTAATCCTATGAGCTTTGCTTGCTTTGTCGCCATGGTATTAACCCCGTACCCTGTTTCTCATACTCCCTTCGGTCCAACGAGTTTTTCCTGTTTGTTTTGCGGTTTTGACCCGCCATGTTGGAGCTACTTTTAGACCTGATGAGTCGTTCACTTGTTAAAAAATCAGTACATATTTTATTCTGCATTGCATTATACCAACTCTACTTGATTTTTAAGGCAAACAACAGCAAATATCTTTGGATCGGAGGTAGTGTTTCCATCATGCCTGATGAAAGGCGAATCTGAGCCTCTTTTTTATACTAAATGGTTGGGGTTTATCAATATTTCATGTCTTACCGTTTTTGTATGCAAAGCTATGTTTTCCACTGACATGTAGCAAGAGTAAATTAGCAAGTGAATGTTGAAAATTTGTTTTCTTTTCCTAATGTGAGAGCAATGTTTCTAGTTGTACCCTTGTACCCAACACTTGTTTTCAACAAAGATTTTTGTGTTCATTTGCGTTTTTCCCATTGGCCACCAAGGTCCACAGGTATCGTTTGTCCATGTAGATACTTTTCGTCTGATGATTTACCAGAGTGAAGCATTGTTTTCTTTTTCATCACTGTATTGTGCATATAATCAGTCATCACATTATCTTATCTATTCTTAACATTTACTTCTAGCATAAGGAAACTGTGTATTATCTGCTGCTTGCCTCTTCTCATAGGTGAAACCCTGATTGTATGATTAGTGAATTAATCATCAAAGTTGGCTAGTTTCTAGACCAAGGACGGGTCGATGTTAGCCTTGCCCACCAACTGTAAGACGAAATGCGTAGCTGACTTTCTCTTTATCAGTTTCTCAGTTGTTCTTAGCATTTGCTATATGTTTGGTTTTCAGGTAAGTCTTCATTTAATCAACCCTCTCTCTACTGGTATTTCATTGTTTTTTAATTATGCACTTAGGTTACGGTTCCAATGTATGCAGCTTTCCTTATGATTACATAATTGGTTTTGGTTGTTTGACCAATCAACGATAACAAAGCCGTAGTCGCAAAATGATTTGGGGTCGGTTAACATGAATGGTCGTCATATATAACTATGCTGCTACAAATAAGTATTCTCATGTGTAGACAGCTTTTTCGGATGTGTATTTGGAGTGTAAGATTTGTCGTAAACTTGTTTTATGCTTTGAATCAGGTTGAAAAAGGGTGGCTGTGATGATTCAAAATGTGGCTGCATTAGGACCTGTATGATACAACTTGAAAAACTAGTTTCAGTTCAGAAACAATGAGCCTGGTCTTTATGTTAGCATTTATATAGCTCCGCTTCAGATCAGATCAGATGTTGTAAGTTGAATCATACGGGGCCTTGGTAGTTTTACAGGCATTGCGGAAGCAAGCAGGATGAGAGGTTCTTTGACATTGGCTTGGCAGCAGCAAACTATGTATCTCATACTTCCATTATGTAGTTTGCTTGCTTTGCCGCCATGGTATTGAGTATCAACCCTGTATTTCATACTTCCAATATGCCTGACGAAAGGTGAATCTGAGCTGCTCTCCATTGTACATTTTTTTTTTTTTTTTTTTTTTTTTTTTTGAGATCTTGTACATGGTTTGGTGTATACCAATATTTCACGCCTTTTGGTAGTCACAAAATTATTTGTGGTCGGCTAACATGAACCATTGTATATGTGTATCTATTTCTACTTCAAATAAGTATTGCAAACTGCAAACAGCCATTTTGTAAAATTAGGAGCTTCTGTTCAAACTAAAACACTAAGCAAGATTCATATGTTTTGAATTGAGTGGAAAAAGTTGTGGCTGTGATGATTCGAAATGTGGCTACAATTTTGTGGTCTACCAGGTATTGCAGAAACAGGATGAGGGGTTCTTTGTCATTGGCTTGGCAGCAGCAATCCCATGAGTTTTGCTTGCTTTGTCGCCATGGTAATGTCCCATTAAACCTGCATTTCATACTTGCCATTATGCCTGATAAAAGGCGAATCTGAGCCGTTCTGTATAGAAAATGGATTGGTGTATACCGTATACCAAATTACCCATGTCTCACGCCAAAGGTTTTTGTACGCACTTCCATTGTTTTGCAGCAGTAGGGAATAGAGAATGTTGGAACATTGCTTTGTTTCTGGGGAGCTTGTAGTCTTGTACCCAAGATCAATTTTGAATGGTGGCTGTGACGATTATAATATGGCTACATTTAGTGGTCTTCCAGGCGTTGGAGAAACAAGGTGTTGGGTTCTTTGTCATTGGCTTGGCATCAGCAAGCTCATGAGCTTTGTTTGGTTTGCCGCCATGGTAATAACATGTACCCTGTATCTCATTATGCCTGATCAAAGGCGAATCTGAGCCACTCTTTTTTCCTTCCATATTTGTGACTTACACTAGAAGGTTACCTATGATGATTCATGTTAGCCAACCCCAAATCATTGTGGGAATAAGGCTTGGTTGTTGTTCCTTTCATATTTGCAATGTAAAATCAGGATTTAGAGGGTTCAGATGTGTGCCCCTTACCCCTGTGATTAACATACAGATCTGTGACACTTGCTTGAAAACAGACAGCATTGTAGACCATTTTCATAAAACTCTAGTAAACTGTGGCTGTGATGATTCAAAATGTGGCTACATTAGAAGTCTTTCAGGTGTCGAAGAAACAAGAGAAGGTTTTTGTTGTCTTTGGCTTGGCAGCAACAAGGTCGTCGGATGGATGAAGGTTGGCCTAGTCGTTAGAAACTTAACCTGCGTGGGGGTCATCCTGGATTCAAATTCTCATATCCCACCCTTGCAACAATAGCTGCTCCTATGTACCAAAAAACTAAAACAAGCCCGTGGGATTTGCTTGCTTTGCCGCGATGATAGCAACCTAGGACCTTGTATCTCCTTTTGCCTGAGCAAAGGCGAACCTGAGCCTCTTTTTTTAATTAAATGAATTGGCTTATCCCAGACCCAGTATTCCTTTGCCTTGCTGATATCATTGGATGCTAACTTGCTAAGTATCTGTATCAACTCAGAGTGGAACGTTGTTTTCTTTTTCATCACTGTATTGTGCATATAATCAGTCATCACATTATCTTCTCTATTCGTAACATTTACTTCTGATGTGGACATTATGGATTGTCTGCTGCTTGCCTCTTCTCATAGGTGACCGCCTGATCGTGTGATTTAACGAATTGATCATCAAAGCTGGTGAGTTCTGGACGTAGGACAGGTCTGGGAACACCTGTCGACTATCGGCCCGGTCAGTATTCCTTATCCTTCTGCCTCCCAGTTCGTCTGTAGTCATTACTCATTACCACTATGATTAATTGGTTATTCATTTGGCCCTTTAGTTTAATTGGTTGCAAATAATAGATTACCTACTGTTGGCCTTACATCTCGTTCAATTTCTTGACCAAATGCCAAAAGAACTCTTCTTTCAGAAGTCTCTTTTACTGTCAGATTGCCTGCCTTCCAAATGTAACTATTGCCAGTTTCTGTATCGAGCAAGTTCTTAATGTTAATGTTGAACGTTTTTGGGATAACGCGGTCCTGCAAATGAGCAAGATTAGTTTTTAAGCTTCTGCGACTCCGACTTGTAACTGATTCAGTCAGATCATAAGATCATCTTACCCATGTTTTTGGATATATAGTCATCTTAACTAATGCACGTGTAAAGTTGCTTGAACCATAAGATCGTCTTGCCCATGTTTTTGGATATATAGTCATCGTAACTAATGCACGTGTAAAGTTGCTTAATCAACTACAGGGTATGAATTACTCATTAGCTTGAATCATGCCACTGAAAGATCAAATAATTAGTTGAATCTATATATATTTTTGACGTCTACATGTTAACATCTTATTGGTTAGATGTGGATTTGGTCACAAAGTCGTCACATTTGTCACCCAAGTTTGTTCCAAACTATTGGTTTATATGTATGATTAGCACACTAATATAATTATATATCGAAAATGTGACGAATAAGGTCTCAATCAAGCTCACCAGTCAGACATGGTTGCATCACAAACATAGAGCCAACTGCCCACAAAATGCTTGCTTCTAATTTGTAAAGACCTCGAAGAACAAGCCAAATGGTAAATGATCTATCATCTGTCCAACCATTATATCAGAGAGGCTATTATTACTCGTATATTATGTGGCTCGATTCGCCCCTGATGAAGAAGGATTGTAAAATCTCGGATATGTATTCGTTACCATTGTTATAGTTTCGTTCATTTGAAAATTGGATGATGACTTGAGTATGATTCAGTCTAGAATCTATTATGTGATATTACTGTTACTCCTTGGATTTATGTCATTATATGAACATTTAGTTTGGAGGGAGTATTAGTTTTTATAATTCGATTTTGCCTTGATTTGTGCTATTTACGGGTCATAATCAATCCTAACATGTTCATTTGTTTAGAAGTATACTAATCGAGCCAACGCAACACGTTGAAGCACATTAATGCATTCCCTTATTACTTCCTCTCGGTTTCGGATAAATAGGATGATCGACATTGTAATGAACTATTCAAATCAAATGTTAGCAACCGATAAAGCGTAATTTGCATTTTATAATCTCAAAATGTGCATTCAACTCCAGATAACTTGTTCAAAGAACTCTTGTCCAAACAAAAAATGGTCGGTGAGATGTAAAGATGTTTCTCCACAGAAAATGACAATTAGGATGAAGTAACTGTTTCAGTCAATGACGCCTCATTGTCTTATCTAAATCAAAAATTGTTCATCCACCTCATTATTCATCACTTCATCTCACCCTTTCAACTGTGAAACATAAGTAATTAAGGTTTACTTGAGACTTCCGGTTTAATAAATAATATCTCGTAATATTGCCACATTTCATTTTCCCTATTATTTTTCTACTTGTGAAATTTTGTATTGGTAAGGGCGCAAAGCTCAATATGAGCTGAAAATTTTCGCCAATATGTATGTAAAACGTTCTTTTTCACTCGAAAAAGTGTGATGATGTGTTTTTTTATCTATTAGTGACATTTTCAGGCGAATCTTGTTACACGTTGGAGCAGGCATTGGGAGTCTTCCACGTAGTTTATATGTCAAAACCAAAACAAACACAAAGTTATGGTTTGAACGCGTATTATTTACTTTGATCGGAAATTTGCCAACTCGATCACGCACCCTTTTGTTTTCTCGACATGGACAGCTTGATTATTCATCGTCTACCCTTTTCAATTTTTATTTATTTCTCCATTTTTTTTTTTTTTTTTTTTTTTTTTTTTGCTTCCTTATAGTAAACTTTTGTAATTAGTGGGGAATATATTCGCCAACAAAAAATGTTCTCTTTTGCTTTATTAAGTTCTCGTCCACAAAGAAGAAAAGTATCTTCCTTTGCAATTTTTAGTACGTTAAATTTGACAATAATAATTCAACAACATCTTTACCCCACCGCTTTAAAGACTCCCGCCATAAGACGAGATAAAGGGGGGTCGGATGTGCACAACTTGCACAAGGCTTACCCCTACTGAAACATAAAGAGTCTGCGCACGGATGACCCAAAATGAAAATTATTTCAAAAACCGCACCGACTGAATGCTACTTCACAAAATAAGAAGCAAGACAGTTTAATAAGCCATTTTGCTTGATTCCTTTGGCTTATAAAACTATCCGTATAAGTGTGTATCTACTTTATTTTCCTAATTTCAACCTGTAAAGAAGAAAGGAAGAATAAAAGTTGAAAGACCCTTTTGAAGTAACATTCGAATATCGACATCCATCGAATTGGTAGTACTTCAATTTCCAATCTTTTTCATGTTCATATTACAAATCTAATAGGATGGCATTAAAAAAGATTCTTAATAGCAATAGACCATGCTTGATCTACATACCCTCGTAAGGACTCGAAATCGCAATACTATAGATCGGATTATTCATTCTTAACCACATACCTAAATTTACGTACTTTTCTTTTTTAAATAATCAAAGATATATACACGACTATACAAGATTACAGACGTTGATGATTCAAAATAGGGTCATGTCATAACAATGCAAAACAATATACAGTACGTAACAGTAGATACGACTACAAGACATCCGAAAAATATAATCCAATAATCTATCTCATGGTATGTTCTCCCAAATGTAATGATTGTTACCACGAAAGAATTAATTAATCAATTCATCTCATATAATAATCATGTAATGTCTCTAACAGATGTGAATATTCTAAATAATTAATTTACGATATAACACCAACATAAACACTTGATATTCATTTTACGGATAAATTCTATTTCCGACAATTATAAATACTTATCAAAGAATTTGTTCAATTTCGAAACGTGTTTTGACTTTAATAGTACGTAGGGGGAGCACAAAGTAGTTTTTGTGTCTAGGTGACATGACACCAAACAAAAGATTCACACACACGAGAAACCAAGATACTCGCCGTGTTTATACTGCGCTATGTGGGCAAATCAAACGCGCATAAAAATAAAGTGTGGTGGCTAAGTTACGGAACTTTCCTTGAGCCCATAAATAATCCGTCACCTATTCCCCTATATAAAGGAAAGAGCTCCTTACAACAATATATCATACAAATCTTTACACACAAGTATTTCATACCACAACAAACACTTTTGAACAATAACTTACCAAACACACTACTTTTCTTTCAACATGACTAAGATTGAGACCACCCAACAACAGCAAAACATGGACAACGTTCCTCCTGCTGGTACGTTGTTGCTATAGTCTTAATTTAGAGTTTCGATCGGCCTAGGGCCGAGACCTGATGTACTCAATACCTCTTAGTTTCGTTCGTCGGTTTTTGTGTTCGACGACAGAGTTTTTACTACGTGATGATGAGTTAAGAGTTTTGGTTGATTTTTGTTTTTGTTATAGGTTACCCAACACTTGCTTCTCCTGAGGGGAAGATGGAGAAGAAGGGATGGTTCCGTAGGAGCAACCGCACCAAGCAGAGAGGAGAGAAAGGTTTCATTGAAGGATGGTATGCTATGTTTTCTCATCATCAATCACTCCTTTTTTTTTTTTTTTTTTTTTTTTTTCCTTCGAAAATTTCATGAATAAAGTAAAAATTGTACAACCTAAAATTCTATGAATATGAATTATATATGATCACTTAATATAGGGATAAAATGATATGTATAGTAGTTGGTAATTAAATGTTAAGATGATACTACAATATAATATATATCTGGTTTTCCATTTCCGATAGAGCCAAAGGCTCGCTAGTATTATACTGGCCTTCCTTTTTCGCTTACAGTAAGTTTTAAGGCACTAGGGTAAACGTTGATGAGTATATACAACTCGATTTTAATTTGATTAGAGTAAAAGGATTGCAAATATTATGGATTTTGATACAAGTCTATTATTCTAAATTTAACATCTAGATATAACTGTTTTATAAATTAATAAACTATTAATTAATGAATGAATTATAATGGTGTTTTTATGTTTTTGTTGTTTGTTTTGTTTGTTTGTTTGTTGTTGTATCTTGACAACAATTGCAGCCTGGCTGGGTTATGTTGCTGTTTTGTCTGTGAAGAGTGCTGCTGCTAGAGATCATCATCATATCATATGTTGGCTTGATCATCACATATCTCGTGTGATCATAACATTTTAATTTCGTCTATCTTACTTGTGGAGTTTATTTATATATGTCGAATTTATTTTTTAGTGATTGATGATTTATATGTAAAATTGAAGTTCATTCTTCGTGATTTATTGTGTTGCATTTAGCATCACCCTATTACCCATCTAAAAAATACACGCCGTGATATATTTATATATTCACATGTGATTTACCAAGTTTTTTTTCAGTTGTATGCTGAACAATAAATTAAATTATGTCGATTCTAATATTGAATTTTGTGTATCAGCCTTGCGGCCTTGTGCTGTTGTTGGATTTGTGAAGAGTGCTGCTGCTAAATCTTTTATGTACCATAACATACAATTTTTATATGTTCGATCTTACGGTCTAAGATTTACCTCTTTTTTTTTTTTTTTTTTTTTTTTTTTTGCGAGTTTATAAGGTTTAGATTGTTAGAGTGTGTATGTAACTCCTACATATTAATAATAAAAAAAAAAAAAAAAAACTACGTTTGTCATGATCATATGTCGAATTCTGCTTGATCGTTTAGCTATATGACGAGTGTGCGCGTCTTTTATACACTTCTTACAAAAGAGGACTAGTAAACACAACAAGAATATGACAAGAGTAGGCCAGATGGAAAGGAAAATGAGTAGTGGTAGCTGGTAGTAGTAGTTGTCACGGCATTATTACCTCAAAAACTCAAGTCATAAGACAGGGTAAAAGGCGATCAGATGTACGCAAGCACGAATGACCCGTAACAAAAATTTCGCCATAGGAAAATGAGTAGTAGTTGTAATGAGCAAATAATATCTCGACTTGTGTGGACCCTATGATGTGTAGATTAGGAACAATCCTAACCACAATCACTAGCAAAATCATACAATTATCAGTATCAATCAATGTTCAATTAATTTTAGTGGTTGGATAACTACTCCACGAAAATCCAGTTACGATTACGGTGGTTGATATGGAGTTCTGTTCTATTATGACCACGTTATTCACTATTCTCTAAGGTAGCGTTTGAAAACATAAATTTGGAAATTTGTAATCATTTTAAATCCATCGTTTGAGAATGTAGAATTCAAATATAAATTCAATGTTTGGGGAGGGTGGGATTTCAAAATGACACCTCTTGAGGTGTCATTTGTTTTTGGTCTAATTGGATTTGATACAAATTCCAAAGGATTTGACACAAATCCAAATTCTCAAATTCTTGAGTTCCCAAACATGTGATTTGTGTCAAATTTGGATTTGAGAATCAAATCCTTGTTCCCAAACACTCTCTAAGAGCGAATTTAAATTATGGATACCGGTAAATATAAACTAAATATTATGTCCTCCATTTCATTCAATTGTTTATGTTGTTTCGCATTTTGTGACGGAAACACAAGCCCAACATAAATAATGGAGGGAGTATATAGATAATTGAATTATGATTTTCGCGAGTGTGATATTTATGATCAGTTGTGTGTTCTTTTAAGAAAAGAACATTTTTTTAGTCAATAACGAGCACTTTCAATGCCCAATTCGATATGATAGACATTGCTACTTTATCCACTAGCGAGGTTTATGAGTAGTGCTTCTACAAGTCATGATTGAGGTTAATTGGTAAAGTATGTTAAAACTGTAGATAAGGATTGAGGGATGATGCTATATAAATTTTTTTTTTTCCGGTTTTTATGGTCAGTAACGAACAGTTTCAATAAGATCCGTAAGACTTGATATTATAAGTTTATAGTACGAGTAACTATTTATATACCTTGGACGGCGTTCACATTTATATGCATAAAAAACTATTCATGACTTCCTTTGACCAAAATGTTGACTTACTATAGGCAGAATAGTTTATAACCTTAATAGTAAAGAAAGAAAAAACTTCGATACGTAGTTTGTTATTTCAAAGTACTTAACTACTTACATCGATGTAATTGAGATTATTACAAAGATTAAAATATAATACTCTCACGATAATTTATTATATTAGTACCCAAAGTAAGTATCACCGGGCCACACAATATCGTATTCCTTTCGTAAAATTATCCAATTTACTTGGTCTACATTCTACACTTTGGGCCTATCTCTTTAACTATGAACTTTACTAATTAAACCCAAAAAAGCCCAAAATCTAAAGATTAGAGGCAGAGTCTTTACCAAACCTACAAAACAATCCGGTGAGCCACGTCATATTTCCGGCGAGAATACAAACAAAAAACAAATGGAAACTGCCGGAAAAAGCAAAGCAGAAAACCAGAAGAGTCGCCTGAAAACCGCTTCAAGTGACGAAGAACTCAGCGACTCCCTCCTCCAAATCCGCTCTTCTAAAACCCCTGTATGTCATTTTTCACTCTCTTATTTTTTTTTTACTTAATTACCTTAGTTAATATTATAGCTGGTTTTTAAGACTATGCTTAATTATTTGGCTAATTTTGTTTATGGGTATGTTTAATTGCAGGCAGTGATTAATTATGGTGCATCTTGGTAAGTAATTAATCTTGATATTTCATTGTTTATGCTCCAAGGTTCACTTTTTGTTGTTTCCGTAATTTTTGAAATGTTAATGTTTGGTTTGAATACGTAAGAGCGATGCGTAACAATATAAGGTAGTGGAAAGGTATAATTGAGTAATAGAGTAATACTCCCTCCTGTTCGACTATAAAACGCGTAGAGTCGGAATACATTTTTTAAGAAAAATTGAATACAGAATGAGTTTTAGGGTCCACTTGGTGTAAAATTACACATAGGGTTATATCCCACTTGCATTTTTAATAAACAAGTAAGGGTGTTTTGGTCTTTATATGTACAAATATGGAATAATTATAAGTATAAAGTTTAAAGATGAACACCCCTAAATAGAAAGTAGGAAGTTTACAGGCGGACGGAGGGAGTATATCTTAGCTAGGAGTATAAAAGTATCATTTATGGTTTCGGTTAGGGTAACTTTTGAGTCGTCTCATACAATAAAATACGGTTTTGTGCAATTGTTTGAACCCCAAGTGTGGTAGTGAGTCAAGACGGCGCAAGGGTGTTTCGATTAATTGTGAATTTTCGAGTGATTAGTATTCATATTATGAACTAGATACGAAATACGGAGTATAAAGTTTAATTTGGGACGAAGGGAGTAATGGGGAATGGTGATGAATCTTTGGCAGGTGTAGAGTATGCAATCAGATCCTTCCTGCATTTCAAAAGCTGAGTAATGAGTTCTCGAAGCTTAGCTTCGTCTATGCTGATATAGATGAGTGTCCGGAGACAACTCAGCATATCCGCTACACACCTACATTCCACTTCTACCGGGATGGTGAGAGGGTTGATGAGATGTTTGGTGCCGGAGAAGAGAGGCTTCATGACCGCCTGTGGTTGCATTCCTGAAGGGTAATTTTGCCTTTGACGCGGTACCCTGCTCTTCTGCAGGTACCCAACAGCCCAACCATGTAGCCCGTCATGCATCAGGCGGAATCAGATGTACTTACGACTTTGTAAAGTTGACAACGGATGCCAAACTTGGTTAAAGTACGATTCACAAGCTAGGTTTTACTTTGTTCTTATTGTACAAGCTCCTGTAAACTTGTCTGGTGAAGCCTTTGTTTGTATCAGTTTGACAGCAGTTTTCCTGCTCATAGTGATCATGCTTTTCTTTATAATTCAGCTCCAACAAAGTGTACAGTATGTGATGACTCATTGGCATGGATGTTATCTTGCCTATCTCGGCAATTCTACACTGAAATGATATCTTGCCTGGGTTCCTGCATTTCGTATTTTAAGTTAGGAGTTACCGGAGTTTTGGTTGTACTCTGCACAGACAACCAAAACTCCGGTAACTCCTAAATTAAAATAACTGCAGATGTGAGTGACCACGGGCCACCTAAACTATCCGCTGAATGCCCAGGCTCAAGAAAATGTTTCAAGGTGGGAAAGATAGCGTCTTTGATTCATCTGCGTTCGTGGGTATGCCATACGATAAACTACAACCAAGATTCACAGCAGTAGGTTGGGGGATTTGAGATGCAAATGTTCTCTCTACCCCATTCTGTGCATTGAACTAGCAATCTCCTGTCTTTTTTTTTAACTGTGGAACGTATACTCGAAACTGAGTAGAGCAGAAAACATACAAATTAATGAATTATGGCCAGAAAATAGTGGGAAGGAATTGCAAAATTTCATTTTCGTTTCCGGACGCTTTATTCAGAATGTTGGGAATTTGTAAAGGAAATAAATACAAATTGCCTGTCATCTTTTTCTTTGACGAAAACATTTACAGTCAGAAGTCTACATTTCTAATTTTCTATCTTATGCCACTCATAACAGTAAAACAAAGAGAGCCTGTTGCACAACCAGATTCAGGAAAAAAGAAAGAGTCGAAGATCCTTAGATATCATTCACATTTGGTGATCGAATATGAAGCGAGACCCCCCTAACTTCAACCATTCATACCGCTTCTGGTAATGGGAATAGCTTCTCGAGCATGTTGTTGGACAGGATCTTCTTGGGGTCCAACTCTCTCCGTGCTTTGTTATACGCATCCACTGGAAATCGCTTCCCTAATCTAGCTTGCAGATCAGCAACCTCGTCCTTGTCCTTCGGAATCTGAGCACAACAGAATATACAGATTTTCAGAAAACATTGGCAACAGGAGTGCACAGTAGTTTGCAGCCTAAGAAGAATGCAGAGATGAAGGGAATGCATGGGAAATTGAAGGATCCACGTTAACAACTTTTTTTCTTACGAGACAAAATCCATCAAACTTTTATAATGGAACAGTTAAAACATCGTTTCTGGTTTGAATCATTCCATTGTGAATAAAGCTTCAAGAAAAAGCGTAACAGAAGAATCAAATACCTCAATCTTTGCCCAATGTTCATAAGCATTGTATGAATCCCACAGCTTCGTTTGTGTCAAAAATCTATAGTGAAAGAATTCATCTGTTATCTGCTTTCTCTGGCGAGGATCTGTTGTCGGGAGGTACATAATGATACCAACCTGTTAAACAACACAAAGATTCGAATATCAAGAAAATTGACCAACAGATTAGAAGCCATGCACTTCATAATAGTATTATTTTGCCTGGCTGGATTCTACAGCTTCCATCGCGAAGTCCAACGTCAAGCAAAAAATAGTTCATTCCAGATCAGCGAACCAAGTTCACTAAAATCTTCTCAAGGGATTTTTAACGGCGTATATACTGAGCTTGCTGCTGTAATGCGATTTATAACAAACAGATTAGAGTTGAGAGATTACCCATGAGAATATATCATCTTCTTTAGAGCTATAAGCTGGACTCATAGGACTCGTACTCCGAGCTGTCCACCGCTGTTCAATGGGCGATGGTGCAGGAATTCTTTCCTTCTCTATTATCTGCTTCAGTTTTTCTATATATTCGATGTCCTTCATGTTAGGCTTTGCCAAGGTCCCTGCTGGAAAGCAGGTTTCGGAGACCCACTGCTGACCTCCACAGTCAAAGCCTAAGATCTCATCACTCCATCCCACTCTATATCCTTCTGACTTCCTCCAAAATTCTGCCTCGGCTTGATTCACTTTGACGATATGTTCATCATCTAGAGGATCTAGAGCAAGGAGTTTGTCTCTCAGCTCTGTGATTGAGAGCTCATTTACATCAGGTTCATTCTCTGGTGGCGATACTCTGCACTCAGCACAAGAAACAGTCACATTCCAAGAATGAATAATTCTCTCACCAACAAAATACCCGCTCAGAGCCTCAGACACACGCAAGTTTAGTTTGAAATTATAGACTTCCAAAGACGCAAGAGCTAACAACTTTAACAGCTAGCTAGCGATAATGGCATTTAAACTGATTTTGAAAAGCACTCACGTTTTGAAGCATTAAAAATTGATACTAAAAAGCAAAAATGAAGAAGCGTAATCGAACATGTTGGACACCAATTTTAAACACGTCCACAAACTAACAATGTACAGTCAGATAAATTGGATTGAAAGCATGTTGGTGGCTGCTTGCCAATACAGAGGATAAGTTAGACAATGATGTAACGCAACATTACCTATACTTCCTCAGAGACTCCTTGTACAGATCACGTACATGCTGAAGAGCTTCATCTTTGGTATATTTGGGTTTGAAATTCTTTGGACTTCTCCATTTTGATACAGGATTACATGTCACAACCACAACAGAGTCTGTGTATGGGAAGTACAGATACTTTACATGCTTATTTTCGGAGAGTAGTTTCCTGCACACAGGGCCAGAGACAGACTTAGTTCCGATGAAAAATTATTCAAAGATTAAAATTACCTGTAGGCTGTAAAGAATGTAAAAAGACAAATTATCAGAAAAGTTTCTACTTAGAACTACTTGCATGACTATAGCAAAATAGTGGAGTTGAAAAGAGAGATGCTCAAGCGCCAAGATCCCCATTCACGATCACCAAGAAGGGATGTGGTGAAAGGTCTCACATAAAATTTGTAGATTTAACTTCATGCCATACAACATATTCCATCACATGTCTTATTAAAGTCTTGATCATTTAGAGTGGAAAATCTTACAGACATTCTCCTTTCTCCTGGAACAATATTACATATGACAGCATTTTTCTGAGCTGGGCTTTACCAAGTAATTTTACTGCTTAAGGTCCATGTATATAGTAATAAGGCAATGTAGTCAACAAACGTTATGCTTCAGTCTCAAGCATTTGAAGGAAACTACACAATATTTAATGACATAGCAGGTCTAAACCTACAACAAGGATTAATGCTCCATGCCAAAAAAAAAAAAAAAAATGGATAACTGAAGGTCCAAATGACAGTGGAAATATAAATGCATAAAACCCTAACCAAAGTACTTTACCCAGCACGACCATATACACAGTCAACATCCAAATATTGCTTTAGAAGAGAAACTGAATAAGTGATTACAGGCTTCATTTGGTCCAACAGCAAGATTGCAAGACTGAAATTATCACAATTCACAAAGATAAAGAGGTTAATCTTTGGGTGTGAACAAGAGAGGTACAAAGATGATTACTTGTGATTTTTCTTCAAATCATTCATATTAGAGACGTAGGTGTGCTCCACAAGCTCTTGCCTATCAACACATTGGAGGGTGACTTCAGCTACCACTCCAAGACCTCCTAGACCAACACGAGCAAGATGAAACAGCTCTGGATCTTTCTCCTTGGAGAGCTCTATAGTTCCCTTGCCAGGAGTGACCAATTTCATGGCAATAACTTGCTCATCGATGGGAGGCAATCGTGCACCAGTACCATGTGCACCAACCTGTAAATATTACGTGTTAGAAAGATACTTAATCAAGAAGATCCACATGACGCAGCATTACAATTTTACAATGATCGTCTTGAGGGCTACATAAGAGGCAATAATTCATCCAATTGAGGTGAAAAATGCTAAAAGTTTCTTGTTTCTGTGTCGAACTACAGAAGGAAACTTTTGAAGTATGGGATAGATTAACCCTTGAGTTTTCTACAAAACCTACAATCACACAAACCCAAGTTCTTGGTTTTCTAGTACTACATTTTCAAATTCTCTCTCTTTGGACAGCTGAAGCCCGATATCTACCATGCATTCACAAGAAGAATGAAGATAGCCCTGTTTCCAATATACTGCACCACATTACGTCAGAAATTCCAGTAAATGAAATGCATAGCCACATGTCACAAATTGAAATGGGACAGGTGCAATATACAACAGCCAGTCCAGATGATGGTAATACCAGAATACAAGGCATAGACTGGCTTTAGTCAGGATCAGTTGAAACATGCAATCGACCAAATTTTAAAGAAATCTGTGTTACATTGCCTTTTTTTACTAGTTGTATTGTTCTTCCAGGGATAATTCAAACAAGTTCACGGAAAGGGGACAAATTGGGGAACATTCATATGTTAAAATACATGAGCTTTTGGGATACTTTCCTTGCTTCCTCAGAAATGGGCCATGATCCAAAGCACAGTTTTTGTGTGACTGAGACAGCACTAGGGGCTGTGTGTCTGGCTTGTGCGAAGGAGAGGAAGGCTTGGATTCTGTTAGTCTGACTTGTGAGAAGGAGAGAAATGGATTTGATTCTTTTGAACTAAATAAATAAATAAATGGACAACATGGAGCAAGTTGAGAGGTTTTCGATCCTTGCTTCTCTTTTCCAATTTTATCACCTTTCCCAATCCCTCACCAAAAGGCCCCTTAATATGTCAACAAAACCCAGAATAACAAACCTAAAGAATGCCTCCAATCTGCTGCTCTCTAAGAGAAGCGAAAATTCTGTAAAGCTTCGATCTTTTAATCCCTACAGCTAGAATAAAACAGACTTCACACTAAAAGTATCATAAGAGTATCACATCTCGAACATTCTACGATTTAAATACCAATATTTTGCTGCTAAAAAAAGAGAGGAAATTCTCAACAGAATCAAAGCCTTGATTTTTTACCTCTCACAAACTCAGTCTTACAAGTTTACAACATCCCCACCAAAAAGCATCAGAACAACATACTATATCGAACATTCTACAAGAAGAATGAAGATGGGGATATGGGCCCCCTCCATCCACATTTAAACAAAGGCAGGGAATACAAGGAATCATATTGCACGGTGCACAACCAGCAAGATGAAGTGCATAGGCATACTTCACAACATGAAACAGAAATGGTACAACGATGGGCAATGCTAGGCTTCCTAGCCGCTCAATTTCTAAGTTCTTCAAGAAACAAGGTTCAAACTTCAAACTATTCACTCCACAGACACAACTCAAAGAAACGATACACTATGCACAAACACTCCAATCGATCCGTGTTCTTGCAACTTCAAATAAAACCCAGAGAAGTTAGTGATCTCAAGACAAGATCTTTTAACCTGTACTCCACGCTATCAAAAAGGAAGACCAACAATTTCCCAATTCAACTAAGTTGGAGTCCCAGAATAGCAAACAAACCTAAAGAATGCCTATATTTGCCACAAACTAATAGAAGAAATTTCTCAAGCCCGAGTACCCCACCGCCCCATGTATTGTTCTTTTCACTCATTACATTTACAATCATAAAAATTTAAAGACTTCATTTTTCAACTCTTATGCCTATAACCAAACAGAATACACACTAGAATCATTCGAACACGATCAAATTCATACCCCCAACATTCACTATTTGAACGAAAAACCCGAATCCCCACTACAGAATTACAACCCCGAAAGGCCACCAACCTGTTGCTCTCTCTACATAGAACCAAAATTCTTAACCAAACAGATTCCAAGGCATGATCTTTGAGCTCCTACATACATTCTCAACCAAAAATAACATCAACAAGAGGAACTATACACATAACTAGATCATTCATTCCACAATGTCAAATATCTCGAATTCCGAAAAGAGAAAGAACAACCAATCAAAATTCAAAATGTCAATAAATTCCCAGAACAACAAACCTGAAGAATGCCCCCAATCTGCTGCTCTCTAATAGAAGCAAAATTCTGCAAAGTAAGCCCAAATTCCTTAACGTGATCAACAAGCTGCTGTACTCTAATCCCAGCCTGAACCCTAACAATCTTCTTATCCTTATCAACTTCCAACACTTTATCCATCAAACCCAAATTTACCATCCCAGCCCTCGATAACCCCACCCCATTTGGGGACAGCCCCGACCCTACGGGGCGAATCTTTTGACCTCGCTCGTGCGCACCCTGAACCACCTTTTCCAGCTCGGGTAAATCCTCGGGCTGGGGAAAAGTCCTAGTGTGGACCTCATGGGTCCCACTCCAATTGGAAACAGTGTGGAGGTCCTCGGGAAGGGGAGCGTAACGAAAAAGCTGGGCCCGCTTGTGTTTGGCGTTTTCCGGGAAAGGGAAAGAGTAGTATGTGCCGGCGCCGCAGGCTAAGAGGAGGATTGAGTAGCCTATGTATTTCCGGGTCTCGGAGGTGGTGGTGGTGGTGGTGGTTTCTGAGGCGGCGGAGCAGAATTGGCGGAGGTTTGGACGGTGGTTGTTGCGGAGGAGGGAGGAGATGGATCGCCGGAGTGTGGTGGCTCTGTACATTTTGTTGGGTTTTTACTTTTTACTGTGAAAAATGTGGGATGTGTACAGTTGAAGAGTGAGAGTTTGGGATTTAGGTTGGCACGATCGAGGTGTCGTGAATGGGATAGAAGATTTGCTCTCGTGAGATTTGGGACTCGGAATATTAAATGCGAGTATGTGTCGAGACGTTTAGTCGAAGAGCGAGAGTTTTCGTAGGTTGGAATTTGTTGGCAACTTGGCGTCTCGGCATGATCGAAGTGTTTGTGAGCGCGGTAGAAGATTAGGGACTAGGAAGATTCACTAACTTAGTGTGGAGATGTGTCCAGTTGAAGAGTGAGAGTTTTGGTGGTTGAAATTTATTGGAACAATCGAAATGTAGTGGACGGGATAGAAGATTTGCTCTCCTAGGAGTTGGAAATCGGGAGCGACAAGCTCTTTTATTACTTTTTACTCGGTAAATTTTAGTTGAATGTAAAAAGATAACGATCATCGTTTCAATTCAAATCATTTCGAGCCCAATTCACTACGCCTTAACTCGCCTCTGATTCAATCTGAAATACGATACAACATAACATATTTGTTACACCTGAATATGACGAAGAATAATACGCGGTGGTAGTTTGGCAAAATTGGTTCAGTGAGCAATAATGGAAGTTTCAGATTGAGGTAATGAGGTTATATAATGTGTCTTCAGTGTTAAGCTTGTGCAGAGTTGGGACCTATCAGCATGCAGAACTCGGCCCTGTTGCCTTGGCCAGAGATGATTCAGTCTGGACAGAATGTAACAGATTTATTACTAAGCTGCAACAGACGCAATATTTTCTAACACCTTCAAATAGAAACTCTTGCACACCAGGGAAATTCTGATATACTCGGCGGGGAATTAACAGTGATACTGATTCTTTCAATTTACTGTATGACATAACACATCACTATAACAGCCTTCAAACCACTGGCAAAGCCATAGGAACCAAACACAAGCAGTGATTGTAGCAATAAGAGCCTACAAATTACATTTTACATCTTACATTTAATGGTTTTGGTTGCATCGAGACTCAAGACATGAACTCTCTCGTTCCCCACCTTTCTTGATACCTCCCGTAAGAATAGGTTGCTGATGGCATTTCAGTTAAGTGCAGAGGATCTGGTTCGATGCCATAGTCAGTTAACGGTCTGTTTTCAAGAATATCATCATGACTTTTCACAAAGTCGGGGATCTCGACCTCCCCCTTCTTTACATCATCCCAAAGGTATTGCAGACGGCTGACGTACTTGATTTTCCAATACAAGCTGCAACGTAAAGAAGTGCAATGTTACAATTTTGCATTTATTCCCGTTCAAGGGCGCAAACAAGCCACAGTTAGCACTACTTTGAGCCATATCACATATGGAAGGGGATTCTCAAATCAATTTATGTATTTCGAAAAAGGTTTCTAGTAACCTCTGTAGACAAAACGAAAATGATTAAGTAAACAAATAAACTGTAATTTCAGCAACTTCACAAGAGAAATTTTCCACAAAGGCAATAAAGTATGAAATCTGTCTTTTTGGCCCTTCTTTGATTCCAGCCAATACAGTCGTTCCCATGAAGTAATATTTGGAACAAATGCAAAATGCAACCAGAAATTCAAATTTCATGACTACACAATTTGTCAATCCCAAAGGCCAGAACTTTACTTAGAAACAACAACAACAACAACAACATTACGCCATTGCCTCAAAGGCTCCAACATACTATTTAGAAAAGTCAAGAGAACTCATTGAAAGGAGGATTAAATTCAAGGTCTTCGGAGACGGGATTCAAATTCCACACATTGCTCACAAGCTCATAGACTATGCACTCCTGACTCTAAAACCTATACCTACAAAGATGAATCACCCCGGCTCCAATACCTCAAAGCCTATGCCCTAACACAGTGATGCAAATGTAATGAACAATCAAAATGCAGATAGATAAACTAAGCATAGGATTGGAGAGAGAACATACTTTCCACTCAAAAGAAACCGCCCAAGTGTCGCAAATGCAAGCCTTGACCGGAGCCCCGGGTGAAGAAAATAAATGACTTGAAGCCTGTCTTTCACATCAGCAGGAAGATCTTCGTAAATCCAACGCAGAATAGTCATGCCTGGTGAATTTTCATCCTTCTGCACAGTCGAATGCATGTAGAGGATGGAGAATGGGCCCTCAGGCAGTTCGGTATATATTTTGTAGAAAACATATTTCTTCAAGCGCTCGGCACTGATGATAGTTGCTGGAATAGGATTGGATATAAGTAACCATAAGTAGTACATCAGACACCAAAATTAAACAAACTATAGACAGGAAATAACACATTGCTGGAAAAAGTTTAGCAGTTATAAACAGCATCAACTCTTGGGTTAACCATACAACTATACGAACCTCCAAAAAAAAAAAACTTTACGAGTATAAACCTTCTAGTCTACAAATGGAATATATCAACCTTCATGCTTCAGTTTCTCTCTTCCCCTTCCCCAAAGTTTTGAGCTATAGACAGTGAACCACCAAATTACTCCACTGATACTATATCACTCCAGATGTTCTTCTCTAACCAATCGCCAAAACTTTCTCCTTTTCGATTCCACTCAAAAGTCTACAATGAGCCATCACATCTAGTGACTGAACAGTTCAATTAAAAAGTCTAACTCAGTGAAGTCTCCAAGTCCATATACAAAATGACTTCTAATACTCCGAACTATCCAATTAAACTTCTGAGCAACCAATAACAAAGTTCCCCATATTACACCAAGAAGACAAATATACTATATTCTCAAATTACAGCCAAAACATTTCTCAGAAAAGATGTCATCACTCATTAATCATTTACATCGCAGCAATAATTCCCATTCAGATTGGCTGATAATATGCAAGTAGATCCCCAAGAAAGCAACTTTATCCATTATCCAGTACAAAACCACGAAATTAAATTAATACACAATTCCTCCAATTAACCATTTGCCACGACTATACAATCACTCATCATGTCTCATTATCCAACAGCCTAACGAAAAGGGTCTAATTCAGTGAAGTGCCCAAGTTCAGAATCCAAAATGCCGACTTCTAATACGCTGAACCATACAACCAAGCTTCTAGTTCCAAGTTGTCCATAATCGCAATCACCATCCCCAGCATCATAATCCCCTAGCAGGCTAACGACGTACAACAAAACTTCCCCACATTCACACCAACAAGGCAAAAACACATATATATCGTATCCTCAGATTCCGCAATTATCATAGCAGCAACATTTCCTAGGTATCCTAACTGGCAATGTTCAAACAGCTCCCAAAGACAGCAACTTTATACAACTAAGAATCAGAAAAACACATAATCCTTTCAATTAAACAGGTACACAGCAAATTACCTAACTTTCAGTACCAAATCCACACCAATCAAACAATATTAGATATGCAAACACAGAATTCCCAAACCCAAACAAAATTGCTCAACAAGCCAATAATCATCAATAAAAAAAAATACAAACCCACAATTCCAAAACATACATTAAAAAACAATCAAAACCCACAAATTCCCAAACCTCAAAAATCATAAAACCCTAAAGATAACAAAACACCCAATTCCAAAGGAAGCTTCTTTCTTAGATTTTTGCTAATACCAAATCCACAATCCCATAAAATTCATCAAATAAAAAACAATCAAAACCCACAAATTCCCAACCCCCAAAATTCTAAAAAAAAAAGGTTTTTTTTTTGTTTTTTTACCAGGGAAGAATTTGCCGACGATGCGAAAGATGGGATTTCCAGACTTATCAACACCCTGAAGTCGGAAAAAATCACGAGTTTCGAGGTCAGAGAAATCTTCATCAGCAAAATAAGAAGGGCAATCTTGCCAATCATCATGATCATCATCAGCTTGATTTAAGAAGGGTGTTGCATCAACTCCTAAATCTGATGCCAACACAAATACCGAGAATTCATCATCTGTTGTTGATTTTGCTGCTGTTGTTGTTTTGATTGAATTCTCCATTATCACCTCTTTCTCTCTCCTCTTCTCTCAGTTAGTTGGTGGGCAGTTCACAGTTTTAGCACACTTGAAAATCTGGTAAAGTGGGTGGTTCTCATCTTATCGACCGAGCCCTCGTGGCTCGTGGGGTCGTAACTCGTAACGAGTCGAGTTGAGTCGAGTCATGTCGATTGAGATTGAGTTTTATTTCAAGTTGTTTACAATTATAAATTGACTCGATTTAGTATTTGATTTAATTGACGATTACGGATAAATATGAGAAAGTTGATTAATTGAAGAGATGTTAGAAGATTTTTAAAACATTCTAATTTCGTCTAATTAGTGCTCTCTTCAAAGAACTCATCTACCCTACGGAGTAGTTTATAATCCGTAGGTGGGTAGCAATTCAACTTATTCGGGTCTATAGGTGGGATGACAATTCAATTTTATTCAAGTGTTATGATTGTTAAAAATATACTACGTTTAGGATCATAATTCATAGCCTCTTATTTTTTTTAATGAATAAACATTTCCGCTAGAGGTTGGATTTAAAACTTTTGTCCTATAGAACAACGCCCCTACCACTGACACATAATCTTAAACATTACTCTAATTATGCTCGTATTTAATCACTTAAATTACAATAATGTTTTGATTCCACTAAAAATAAACCAAACACCTAACTATCTACAACGTCATTCACCTATTCAAGCATAAGTGCATGACACCCGTTTTGGACCCACATCCCATGTTGGTAGACATTGAGGTATAAAAACATGATCATTGTGATTTTCTAACCTCAAGAAGTCGATATAGTCATATACTCAAATAGATCCACTCAAATGAGTCAAATCCAATGTAGCACAATCTTGTTTTACACAATATTTTTTCCTCAAATGAAACTTACTTAAATACCCTCACCAAAAAGAACTACTCCCTCCGTCCCACTTCAAACGCCTCAGGCGTTTTTTGTAGTGGAATAAGAAAAATTGATATAATAAGTTGAGTGGGGTAATATTAGGAAAAATGAGCAGAGAGAATGTGATAATAAAAGTAGGAGAGATAGTGTGAGAGATTATGTGATAATTTAATAAATTAGAAGAGAGAATTATGTCCCAAAATAGATGGCGTGTTTGAAGTGGGACGTTCTAAAATGAAATATGGAGAGTTTGAACTGGGACGGAGGGAGTAGTCCGTAATTGTTTTCCTTGATTTCGTTTTCAGCCTTGAAGACAGACATCAGAAAATCCACTTCCTCTGAAGAGGGCCACACACACCAAAAACCCACCTCAATTTAATTTCTTCTTTTCCCTCTTATGGTGGAAAGCTTCTCAATCACTCTCCACTTCCAGATTAATTGATGAAATCAAGCTCTTATCCTTTGTAAGTTGCAATATTATTTCAAAATTGCACCTTTTGAATTTCATGTTCTTTCATATTTGTATCACTATATCATGTATAATTATGAAGTAGAACTTTGTTTTTATGGGTGTTAGTTGATTTTCTTCAAAATTTTAGAGTACCCCAGATTAATTTTTCAAGAATTTGAGGAAAAAGTATTGTAATTTGTTGTTATTTAATGGGTACTTTGCTAAGAATTCATAACAAGATTGAATTTTGGAGCCCTATACATGGCTTCTCTGAGAAATTACCTCATTTTGGCTGTCCAAAGGTCCAACAAGATTATCTTAGAAAACCCCATAAAAAATGGTGTAGAGGTGGGTGTGTTAGAGCTAGTAGTAGCACCCTTTTGGAGCTTGTTCCACAAGCTAAGAAGGAAAATCTTGATTTTGAGCTGCCCTTGTATGACCCATCAAAGGGGATGGTAGTGGACCTTGCTGTTGTGGGAGGAGGCCCTGCTGGTCTTGCTGTTGCACAGCAGGTTTCCGAGGCCGGCCTTTCGGTTTGCTCGATTGATCCGTCCCCGAAATTGATCTGGCCTAATAACTATGGTGTTTGGGTGGATGAATTTGAGGCCATGGATTTGCTGGACTGTCTTGATACTACCTGGTCGGGGGCTGTTGTGTATATTGATGAGAAGTTGAAGAAGGATCTCGGTAGGCCGTATGGGAGGGTTAACCGGAAGCAGTTGAAATCGAAAATGATGGGAAAATGTATATCCAATGGGGTGAAGTTCCATCAAGCTAAAGTCATCAAGGTCGTTCATGAAGAGTCGAAATCTCTTATAATGTGCAATGATGGTGTTACGATTCAAGCTACTGTGGTGTTGGATGCAACTGGGTTTTCTAGATGTCTTGTGCAGTATGATAAGCCATACAATCCCGGGTACCAAGTGGCGTATGGGATTGTGGCCGAGGTTGAGGAGCATCCGTTTGATGCGGATAAGATGTTATTCATGGACTGGAGAGATTCACATTTGGACAATAACTTGGAAATGAAGGAGCGAAACAGCAAGATTCCAACTTTCTTGTATGCTATGCCCTTCTCTTCGGATAGGATATTCCTGGAGGAAACCTCGCTAGTTGCACGGCCTGGAGTATCTATGGAAGAAATTCAGCAAAGAATGGAGGCCCGATTGAGGCACCTTGGTATTAGGGTTAAGAGCATTGAAGAGGATGAACGATGTGTGATCCCTATGGGTGGCCCCCTTCCTGTTCTACCACAACGAGTTGTAGGAATTGGTGGCACAGCCGGAATGGTGCATCCATCCACTGGCTATATGGTGGCGAGGACATTGGCAGCAGCTCCAATCGTTGCCAAAGCAATTGTTCAGTACCTTGGTTCAGACAGCAGTCATTCTGGGACCGAACTTTCGGCAAAAGTGTGGAAAGACTTATGGCCTATAGACAGGAGACGGCAGAGGGAGTTCTTCTGCTTTGGTATGGATATTCTGCTCAAACTCGATCTTCCAGGTACAAGGAAGTTTTTCGATGCATTTTTTGATCTAGAACCGCGTTATTGGCATGGATTCTTATCTTCTCGGCTATTCCTTCCTGAGCTTCTAGTTTTCGGACTCTCTCTTTTTGGTCACGCCTCCAACTCTTCTAGGCTAGAAATTATGGCAAAGGGCACTCTTCCGTTGATAAATATGATCAACAACTTAGTTAAGGATAGGGAATGATATGTTCGTTATTCTTGATCGTCCAAATCATGCAGTTGAACTTGTACATGTACAGATTATGAACTAGGTCCAGTGCATTCTCCTGGCTGTATACCCTTCTCTATACATGTATTCCGTTTAGAAAGTGGTTTTCACTTCTGAGATATTGTATCTGGATTTACCAGTATATCAATTTGCCTGATTATGATGTACTCTGTACTGTTCCTTTCCTGTTTTCATCACCTTTTATTCCTGTCACTGTTGGGAGTTGCAAAACATAGAGATGCAGATGTTTGTACTTGTCAAAAAAAATGTTTTGTACCTAAAGGTTGAATGGCGGAAATTAACCCCGAGATGAAGTTTTTTTTTTTTTGTACAAAGGAGCAGATAATACCCCGAGATGAAGTTATTGTTATTGTAGATGGACTTGACGCTCATCTGACCTAGCGTTCTTTTCCTTCAGCAGACCGGAATGGGGCATCATGATTCAGGGGAAAGTTTAACTGCCTAGATCTGAACAATGAACACGATACACTTCCAAAGCAAAAATGACCATTCATCTTTTACTGCCTAGATCTGATCATGATACAATTCCATAGCGAAAACGTTGTCAAAACTTGATCATACGAATAGAAGTAGATGATCCATTTTCATTGAGGTCGAACCTGAACCTGTGCTCCAGAGATAGCCCCGGGAAATAGGGATTGCGGGGAATGGGGGATTGCGAAAGATGGTATGTCTCCGAAACTCATGTATAATATACTGATAACTTAAAGGGGCAATCGCAATGCTGATAACAGCTCGTTCGTGAGGGTAAACAAATAACACCCCTGCAAATTTATTTTTAAGCTAGCTTGGCACAAAGTTCCCACTAATTCAGCTACAGAATAGACAAATTGTCATCACGAAGACTCGTTCCAAAGACTAGGCTCCAGAGGGTGGGCTCAATTGTATTCTAGGGTTCAGAAACGCAGGCTGCTCTTCTCGGAAACATATTTTTCAAAGTCGCAATCTTTGAAGGACTTAGCTTTGGGAAAGCTCTCGGCCACGTTTTGCAGCTGCCACCACAGCATTCATTATTGTACCACGAAAGTTACCTTTCTCCAATTCATGAATGCCAGCAATTGTTGTCCCTCCAGGTGATGCAACATCGTCTTTGAGCTGAGCAGGATGTTTCCCTGTTTCAACCGCCATGGATGCTGCTCCCAGAACCTGCGTGAGAAAAGTTCACCTAAGAATGGTTACACACACCCAAAAAACAGAAAAAGTTTAACAGGTAGCCATTCCGCTCTGCATCTTAGCTGCAATAATATACGTGAAACAATTTTAAATCTATCCCACTTCTAAAGCCACTTCGCCTCTTAAAGCTTTAAGTTCAAGAAATAGCCCTTATATAGTGAAATACACAACCTGAACCCTAGAAGCAACAACATCAAGGGCTCAAGACACGGCAAGGAAGGAAAAGTAGGACTTACAGTTTGAGCAGCTAATCCCTTTGCAAGCTCTCGTGGCAAACCAGCTGCGACTCCTCCATCAGCCAAGGCTTCTATTGCCAAAAATATATATGCTGGACCACTTCCACTACACGAGACAAGGTCAAATACTTTAGGTTAGCATGTAATACAGTTTCATGACTTCAACTATCACAGATATATTACAATCACCACAAGCCTAGCATAATGAATCATGATAAACATCGATTTTGCATACCCAATCTGACAGTTGTTGCAAGTTAACAAGAAATGTAAACGCTCTGGGATACAACATACCTAAGACCAGTAATCGCGTCAAATAATTTTTCATCAGCTCTCCAAACCTTGCCGATTGATCCAAATAATTTTGCAATCAGATCACCATCCTCTTCAGTTGCTGTTGCTCCCAAGCTTATCACTACGGCATTGCCACACATATTAAAACAAGTACAGATGCTTTTCTACAGAACAAGTACAGGCTAAAAATGGCACACACAAGGGAATAAATGAAACAAAAGAAATAAGCAAAGCAAGCAGCAGCAAACAGAACATTATTGAGTTCCCTAATAGAGGGATTTCATAGATAGTAGCAAAACCTGATGCAGCCTTTCCAACAGCCGCAGGAGTATTAGGCATCACCCGAATAAAACGACCATGCCCAGCCCATTCCTGTCAAAATTTCCAAACATGATAAACAAGTCTCAACTACTGGAAACGATAGACCATAGAAAATTAAGCTGCAGAGAACCTGCAGCAATCCTACCAAGGTAGTCTTAACCAAATTAAAAACAAGCACAATAGGTTGACGAAATGGAAAACAAGGGACAGTCACTAAGATGCAATACTACTCCTGGTCAAAATCGAACAAATTACCACATGTATCAGTGTATCTATATAGTCCGTATGATCTAAAAGAACGAGTAAACATTTACACAATCTTTACCTATACTTTCTCATACATACTGAATTAACCAATGCATATAGATGATCGAAAATTGTAAATCGTTCTACTCACAATCTGGCACAAAAATGAGTAAATGACAACATCACAAGCCTGCACAAACCTGTAAATCTTTCAATTTCGTTCCAGCAACAACCGATACCAACAGTTGCTTCTCTGAAAGCTGCGGCCGCAACTTCAACACCACATCTTTAACTGCATTCAAATTCAACCACATACAATCATATGTAAAACACCATCAAAATAACCACTTGCAACAACAACAAAAAAAAACACTACTGAAGTCTGATTACAAACTTTAACAGTTCATATGAGCGAAATCGATATACGAAACCCTAACAAATGATTACAACTAGCAGGACAAATCAAGTACCAATTTGCGGCTTCACTGAGAATACTAGCACATCACAATCTTCAACCACCTGCCACACCAAACCAAAAATAAACAAATTCAAAAACAGGTAGCTTCTCCGTCACGATTGCAACAATTAATCCGTAACAAAGCTACATTTTAACAATCAGACAATAAAAAAAATATTACCAGATCATCTTAAATCAATCGTATTTCTAAAATTAGATAAAAATTAACACAAAAAAACTCCTCTAAAATTGCAAATAAAACAATTTCCAATTTTTTTTACCAGAAATGTGTGAAATTAAGAACAGAGATTATCAATTAGGTTAAAATTCAATCATCGACGAATAAATAATTGATTGATATGATTAAATAATGATGATGATGATGATGATGAAGCGTATGAAGGAAGATAAGTACCTGAGAGTTGGTTTCGAGGACGGAGACGCCGAAAGATTGGAAGGCTTCGCGGCGTTGAGAGCCGAGATGAGCGGTTCGAATCCGAGAAGCAGGAAGTACGCCGGAGTTTACGACTCCTCTCGCTATACTTTCCGCCATTTTTCCGGCGCCGATGAATCCTACCTTGAATGTATCCGCCGGAATAATCGGTAATGTTGTCGCCATTGTTTTCTCTCTCCTGTCTCGTTACGGTGGCGGCGGCGGTGGTTGTGGTGGTGGTTACGGTGGTGGTTTTAGGTGTTGAGAAGTTGAGAAGTGTTGGAGTAGTGTAAGGTAACTTCAGTAATTTGGTAGAGGAAGAGACGGAAGAAATATAGGTGGTAGGAACAAAGATTCCGATACGCTAAACTTGTGACTTGTGACTTGTGAGTGACACTTGTCGCTCGTGAGTTTGTGTTCGGTTTCGTTTTCATGTTCGTGTTTGTGTTCGTGTTCGGAAGAAATATAGGTGGTAGGAACAAAGATTCCGATACGCATAAACTTGTGACTTGTGAGCTGTGAGTCACACTAGTCGCTCGTGAGTTTGTGTTTGGGATCGTGTTTAATTATTGGGTTTCGCTGGTAAGCACTTTATTGAGTGTTTGCACGAGATTTACATTACGTGGTTATAACTGACTCGATATTCGAAGGAGACGGAATATATAGCTTAAGATAATAATACTTAGTATCGTACCAACTCAAACGCACTGTGAGTCGTAAAGTAGTAGTATTGGAAGAAAATTAAGAGAAAATATGAGAGAATGTGGAGATTAACAAAAAGGTAGGAGAGATAATGTGACAGAGGGCGGGATGATTAGAAAAAAGTAGGAGAACTAATAATGTCCCAAAATATATGTGGTGTTTAAAGTATGACGTTTTGGAAAAGAATATAGGGCGTTTGAGCTAAACGGAGGGAGTAGTTATATCACTTAACTACTTAAGTAGTCACATGTACAAAAATCATATGATTGCAAATTGCAATTATTAAGTCATGCTCACCATAGCACCAATCATATTCATCAATTATCAATTTTTCATCATGAGACTCACAGGTTGGCGAAACGAATGAGACAAGAAACTTAAAATTATTTCACCATTTCCAAACCATACACTGTTCTTCTTCACCTCTATATAAAGAAGTGCAAAGCACATGTAGATTGTATACTACATATAGTACAAAGTATAGAGAGATCATATACTCCCTCCGTCCCAGATCAAACGCCCCAAGGCGTTTTTGTAGTGGAATAAGAAAAATTGATATAATAAGTTGAGTGGGGTAAAAGGAGGAGAGAGAATGTGAGGATTAATAAAAGTATGAGAGATAATGTGAGAGAAGATGTAATAATTTAATAAAAGTAAGAGAGAGAAATATGTCCCAAAATAGATGGGGTGTTTGAAGTGGGACGTCCCAAAATGGAATATGGGGCGTTTGAACTGGGACGGAGGGAGTATTATACAAGAAAATGGATCAATTACATGGCAAGCAAGCTAAAGTGTACGCGAAAGCAAGACCAACTTATCCAACAGAGTTATACCAATTCATTGCCTCTAAAACTCCCGTCCGAAACCTTGTTTGGGACGTCGGTACCGGCAGCGGCCAGGCCATTCCTCCCGTAAGTCCTCGGACATATACTCCCTATTGTGATGTATATATGTTAAAGGAATGTACAATTCATTTTAACTTATTGATGGGATTTTGTTTGTGGATGATCATTTGGTTCTTGATTATTACGTTTTATTTGTTCTTTAAGATCAGGACATGTGCGATTGGACTGCATTTTTCTGATCTAATTTGATTTGATTTGAATTGAGCTGATTTGATTTGATTTGAATGAACTTGGTTTGATTTGATCTGAACTGAATATATTGATAAATAAACTGCATTTAGACGAATGAATAACTAGAAATAGACTAGAGTCATTGCTTGTTATTTAGATAATTCTGATTTGATTTGAAGGAAATTGGTCTAACTTGAACACATCTGAACTGATTTGAAAACACTATTTAATAAGTTGATCGCAGATAATGTTAAGAGCTTCATCAAAAGTAAGTCCTTTAATTTGGTAGGGGAAGTAGTAGTTGATTGGTATTTGCGCAGATTCTTAGTTTTCTTAGATATTGAGGAAGTAGAATACCAATACTTATAATAACCACTAGATTAACTTAATGTCTTGATCAAGACGTATGCCAATTGCTAAATACGCAGTAATGTGTTACGTAATATTTTTCAGCTAGCGGAGATTTTCGAGAATGTAGTAGGCACAGATACAAGCCCAAATCAGCTAGAATTCGCACCTAAGCTCGCAAATGTCACGTATCATCAGACATCTCCTAACATGTCACTTGACGAAATCCAACATATTGTTGCACCCAAATCGACCGTGGACTTGGTAACAATAGCCCAAGCAATGCACTGGTTCGATCTTCCAAAATTCTACGACCAAGTGAAATGCGTCCTCAAGAAGCCCAACGGGGTGTTCGCGGCATGGTGCTACACCAATCCTTGTGTGGATGATAACGTGGATGCGGTTTTTAGCCCGTTTTATCTAGTAGATTCAAAACCGTTCAGGGAGGAGGTGCGAAAAATGTTGGACAACAAGTATAATGACATTTATTTCCCGTTTGAGCCGGTGGATGGGTGCGATCATACCGGCCCATTTGAGTTTATGGCCGAGAAGATGATGACCTTGGAAGATTTTGTAACGTATATAAGGTCCGGGTCTGCGTATAATATTGCCAAGGAGAAAGGGGTGGAGTTGTTGACAGATGACGTGTTGAACAAGTTCAAAGATGCTTGGGGTAGTAGTGGTGAAAAGTTGGTTCGATTTCCTGTGTATTTGAGGATTGGTAAGGTTGGGAATAATTGTAGCAATAATTAATCAAGGAAGTAATTGCGTGTAATATTGTTGAGCGATTCTTAAGAGCATCCGTTACCATGTTGAGATTTTTCATTCATTCACATCTCTCTACCCACTCTCTCTACCCACTCTCTCTCTCATCCCCATGTTTTTAATCAAACTTTCATTCATCTCCTATAACCATGAATGAAAATTTCATTCATCCAAAACTCCACCACACTTTCTCTCTCTTATTAAACTTTTAATTAATCAATATTTATTACAATTAGTATTAATATAATGGCATTAACGACTATTTAATCATGATTATCTAATCTAATCTAATTTAATACTATATATTAAAATCTGAAACCAAGTCTTTCCTAAAACGACACTTGACATTTATTAATTGGATAGAACATAAAAATAGCATTAAATATAATTATCGGTTAAGATATGGTAATAAATTATCATAGAGTAGTATAATATAGATGGATGTACATATACTAGAATATTCTAGAGTGTATTTCCTATATTGTATAGACCTATATATATGTACCCTCTCTCATAATGGTAAAGTAGGGTTTTCTCTGCCTCTCATTCCTGTCTATTCTTTAACACGTTATCAGCACGAAACTCTAACCCTAATTACTATATCGATCACGAATTCCATATCCATCGATCAACCCAAATTAATGAAATAAAGACAAACTCAATTCATTAACAAAGAGGGCGATTTGGTGCTTTGCTTATTTACGTTCTTGTTGAAGAGGATATCGATCTGTCTTGTTTATTTTGTTGATTACTATGTAATGGGTTTACCCTATCTTTATCCAATTGCTATACAAACAAATGATCCAATGCATAGAAGCAACGAGATTGAGAGTGATGGAGATACTATTATTTAATAAAAAAAAAATTCACACATCCAACGAGATTATATAGTATTTAACATCAACGAAAATGTGCTCCAGTAGAGTAAAACTTATTTGTGCTCCAGTAGAGTAAAACTTATTTATACTCCCTGAAAAAGGTTATAAATATTTTAGTCTTGCCAATATGAATTGAGACACTAGCAATATTCGTGTCCAAATATCACATTATTCGTTTAGCCGAAATCAAAATGTAAATTTATTGTGCACAAAGAAAAATAGTAAAGCTTTGTCAACCAGAAGATTGACTTATGAGAAATGATCTCTACGCATTTAGTCGGCTATGTTGTGACATATGAGTAATAATCACACTGAAAAACAGTCAGCTTCAGGTTTGACATATGTATCTGATGTGAGTTTATTTAACGTGATAAAGGCCATCTAAATATTAAATTAATGTTTATCTTGCATGAAACATATAATGTGCTGAATGCTCTCTCGTGTTGTTATTTAATTTTTCATGGCAAGACACAACAGAGATAGAGCTCATTTTGGAGATCTTAATAATAAGTGAGATTACTAATCAAAGTTGATGATAGTAATTAGTGGCCAGAAGTCCACATGGAAATTTTGACGTGGATAGTTATAAATTACGATTAAATTGGTATAAATCAAATGATCTCCAATTAGGGGCAAAATTTGCAGCACAAGATAATCCAACTGCTATATATATGCTCCCTATAATGATTCCTTATATGCCTATGAGTATGTATATCCAAGGTGGATATAAACGAGTATGTATATCTAAGGTGGATATGATTGATGATTAGTAGCCCCATAAATCTCTCAATTCGAGATAGTTTTTACCACCTTAGGGGGAGAATTATGGAAGAAAGCTGGTAAAAACATGGAACATTTGATCCCCATATCGAACCAGTAGTTCAAATTTGTTATAAATATGAAATATATTAAATAGAGGTTCATACAATTATTTCCAGCATTATCTTCTATTTAATCAATATGTGTTCAAATATAAAAGTATGAAAGATCTTGCCAATCGTGATAGTTACTATTACTGAACTGTGGTAGAAAAGTTATATATAATTCGGTTCCAAGTTTATAGACAAAATTATATGGCAAGATAGTGCAGTTGGTTTTGATACTCCTGAAGAGTTATAAGATGATGATAAGTATGAAAGTAAGAATTATACGCATAAATATCTGAATAATAATGGATGGCCTATATGAAAGAAAAAGGTACCTCAAGAATAAATATTCAAATATTATAGATGGATCCTGACTACAAAAGATTATATAAAGAGTTTTGGTGAATATTTATACCGATATATATGGAACCGTTAAAAGTGTAAATTCAATAGAACGTAGATGGACATGTAAACTTGGACATGTAATTGGGGATCTTATATGTTAAGTCCATTCATTGTCGACAAAATATTAATGAGATGAGCTCATGGACCTGCAGTCCAATGGATTTATGAATTCAAAATCTGTACGTACAGTTGCATTATCGAGTCTAATATCATGGATGTGCATTTATATTTACTCTTAGTAATGCATTAGGCATAATATATCTACTTTTATATCATTTGCATCATCAGTTTATTTAGTAGCTTTTAGTTTTCATAGTGCATGTGCATATACCAATCATTGCATTAAATGCTATTTTCGAATTATAAGTGTGATCTCTATTTGAAAACATATGAATAGTCACTGATATGACTAGTTTGATTTGTGATTCGAGAACCTCTTTAAATGTGATTATCTTTGAATGAGACAATTACTCATAGGCAACAAGTGGTTCCAGAAGAACTAAAGTTCACTTAAGTATGTGATTTAATGAAAAGTTCCCGAAGAACAAATTATCTCTAGTTTTTCTAATAAAGTGAACTGAATGAAAACGAAATTAATTTTATGTGTCAAGTATCGTAATACGAATGCTATTATTACTATCATTAAGGTTTTTGGTCTAGAAGCACCATAATCACTTGTTGTAGTATAAAAGAAGATTACCAATTTATGAAGGTCAAATATTAAACAAATCCCTATTGTATTTGACATTTGTTGTTTAAACGCTTTACCTCCTGAAGAGGGTTAGTAGATATATATGATGTTGAGTGGATGATAGTAATATAATTTGGATAATGCGTATGGTACGATTTGATTGTTGTACTCTTTTTCCCTTCGGTAAGGTTTTTATCCCACTGGGTTTTTCCTACCAAGGTTTTTAACGAGACAGCATTATACGCGCACATATTACAACTCCCGTAATATAAGATGATGATGCTGCTGCTGGTTTATTTATCTCTCAAGTTGGAACGAGATTTTGAAGCGAAATCCTAATTTGGCGAGTTCTCCAAGTTGAAGTAATACTGCCACGAGAATTTGAACAAAGTACAAGTTTCAAGATCTCAATAAGGCGTATCCAAAAATTTCTAATTTACAAATCAAGAAGTTCAATGCCATGACAATGAGATCAATGAAGTTTTTCAAGTAATGCATTCATCAGGGGGAGTAGATACGCGTTGCACTCTTTTTCCCTTAGCCATGGTTTTGTCCCACTGGGTTTTACAGGCAAGGTTTTTAATGAGGCAACCTCAAAAGCGTATTTTGAAGAATATATGTATTCTTTTCTTCACTAGTTCCAATGAGACATGTTTTTAAATTATGTACATCCAAGGGGGAGTGTTATGGAATAATATAGATGGATGTACATATACTAGAATATTCTAGAGTGTATTTACTATATTGTATAGACCTATATATATGTACCATCTCTCATAATGGTAAAGTAGGGTTTTCTCTGCCTCTCATTCCTGTCTATTCTTTAACAATGAAAAATAATTATTAAGGTAAAGTATTTGAACAAAGATAAGCCGTAGTATAGTATAACTAATTTATGGAATATAATCATTATGGTAATTTATTAGAACAAAGATAAGCCAACGTTTTTCTTATAGAGTGAGTATAACTAAACAATATAAATATATAGCCCGGGCGTGACACGGGCATGCAAACTAGTACTATATATTAAAACCTGAAACCAAGTCTTTCCTAGAACGACACTTGGCATTTATTAATTGGATAGAACGTAAAAATAGGAACGATTAATTCAAATAATGCTCAAAAAAATAAAATTTATCAAAATGGGGTTGTAAAAAACTTATTTATCGAAATGGGGTGCACGTAGGCTCGGATATCTGGGAGCCTGAAACTCGCCATGGCGCGTGGCGAGTTTGACCTAGGAGCCTAAAACTCGCCAATGGCCCACGACATTGTCCTCACCATCTTCCCCCGAATTAATCAGTCAACAGAGCAAAAACGGTCAAACTCGCCACGCGCCATGGCGAGTTTCAGGTTCCCAGGTATCCGAGCCTACGTGCACCCCATTTCGATAAATAAGTTTTTTACAACCCCATTTTGATAAATTTTATTTTTTTTGAGCATTATTTGAATTAATCGTTCTAAAAATAGCATTAAATATAATTATCGGTTAAGATATGATAATAAATTATCATAGAGTAGTATAATATAGCTAATTTATGGAAAATAATTATTAAGGTAATTTATTTGAACAAAGATAAGCCGTAGTATAGTATAACTAATTTATGGAATATAATCATTATGATAATTTATTAGAACAAAGATAAGCCAACATTTTTTTTATAGAGCGAGTATAAACAATATAAATATATAGCACGGGCGTGGCACGAGCATGCAAACTAGTTTATAGTTAAAAACCGAAATTTTGATTATTAATAAATATTTTTTTGACGTGGATTATTAATAAATAATTGAAATTAAATAAAAACATAATTTATGCGGAAAAACAAAAGGACGAGGGGCAAATGGCGTCGTTTCTTTAATTTAAGTTTTGGCCATTTCGCTATTTATTTTTTGGGTTCAGTCACTCTGAAACAAAGTCGTTTTACCCAAATAAGAGGCAAAACAACGTCGTTTAGCAATATATTTGGCAAAATCTGGCAAAAAAGAAATAAACAAAGTGGAGAAATTGGGGGAATGGAGCCCACATGTAGTAGAGATTTTGGTGTAGAAACCATTCATGAGAGAGTGCTGATAAACCAATCACCGTGATTGGTCATACGGAGCCAATCACAGGGGTAAAATCGTCATTCACACACCCATTCCAAATCAGCCCAGATTTGACCACCCGCGCATCAGCCTAGATGGACGCCAATCACTGCCGAACCCCACCCAACCCAGCCCGAACCTTCGTCGGACCACCCCTCACCCCCGGAGCACCGACATCTTCGCCGGCGAAGAAGAAAAGACACCCTATGAGGACGGGGCATTTGAATGGGTGTGGTTAACCCCTTTGGAGTGAGGCTTTCTAAAATGGCCGAAAAATGGGCTTAGGGTCTCACTTCCCGGCGCCGCTAAAGTGGGACCCTAAGCCCATTTTCCGGTTGTGTGGGTGTATTTGGTGGTGGGACGTGGTGGCTGAGATGAAAGCGGCGCCGGGAAGTGAGACCCTAAGCCCATTTTTCGGTTGTGTGGGTGTATTTGGTGGTGGGACGTGGTGGCTGAGATGAAGAGGAGATAGGGAGGACTGATAGAGGGCAGGGGTGGGGAAATGTTTCTGGGCTTTGGATTGGGGAGATGTATATGGATGGTCAGGATTGTTCCACCAGTCTGTGATTGACACTTATTTCTAATCACAGTGATTGATTTAGTGAAACTATTCATGAGATGAATGAGTTTCATTTCATTCATCAATGAATGAATTTATTCATTGTAACGATAAAGCAAATATCATTTATCCCATGAGATTCCTCATGATTGAGAAATTCATTCATGGTAAGGGATGCTCTAAGTGTGTGTTCGCAATAAAAGTGTATCACATCGGAATGAATATGTATTTATAAGTATAGTGGGCACTTAGATCTAATAATTCTAGTTTGAATTATTTTGGTCTTGTAATGTTTTAAACTTGTCATGGTCGTTTTGAGTCGTGTCGTTTTATTCATGTCCATAGAATACGTAATACGCCCATACTCGAGTTTGGTTGGATATTCATATATTGGTACTCCAAATGTAATTGATGCGGTTGCTGTAGACTTTGTAGCATCTATTCTTGATTATAAAAAATAAAATAGAAATGATCCTATCCTAGCTTCTTGATGTTGATATGAGTTTAGTGGTTGTTATAGATATTTTATGAAAAATTATTATTTAAAAGAATTTCGCATAAAAAAAAAGGTAAATTAATTAAAGTCAAGATAAAAGGATCAAATTAAGAAGCATCACGCATGACGTAGGATACCATGATAAGAATTAGGAAACATTAGCAAATTTGCACCATTGCTTTACAAATAGTACAAAAGAAAAGTCGCAGAAGAAATCCTTGTTGTTTACACCCTGTGTAAACCTTTTAAGGATACACAACCAATAATACGCTACAAATGTGGTAATATGTCTTATCTATATAAACATAGAAAGCTGTAATTTTGAAATATGATTTAAATAAAATTTCAATAAAACTATAAAAGGCACAAAAAATTCATTTAATACTACAAGAAAGGAAAAAATGGCACAATTATTTATCAAACAAGCGAAAGTGTACGCGAAAACGAGACCAACTTATCCATCGGAGTTATACCAATTCATTGCCTCTAAGACTCCGGTCAGGGACGTTGTTTGGGACGTCGGTACCGGAAGCGGCCAAGCCATTCCTCCCGTAAGTCCCTTGTTTCATATACTCCCATCCCTCTTGTTATAATGTTTCGTTTACAATAATTGTTCGATTTTTGGGGCGACAAATAGCACTCGAATTTTGTAAAGAAGATTTCCTAGTTTTTAGAACGACACCACCATATACGGAGTAGTTTATAAGTTCTTGCTATTATTGCTTTTGAATTTTGGCCCATAAAATACTCTCATACTCTTTAATTAACTTTTCGACATGGTTTGATGCACGGTTTTTTATGCACTTCTTCCTCCTTCTCAAAGACACTTCTTTGGCCTTAAATATCTCTCAACAATAATTATGAAATATTATAATCTTGTGAAAGTGTATATTTTACGACGAATTCAATGGTATAATTTTTATAATTTTTGACAAAATACTTTTTTATGATATTGAAAGTCAAAACTTGTCTCGTAACTTATAAACATCATCAATATTGAAATAGATGAAGTATTTGATTTACGGTTTTTCTATTAACACATGTCATGAGTTGATTTCTTACCTTATTTGTGTGAGATTTTTTCATTTAATTAGCGAGATTTCATCATTTGTTTTTTTTTTTTTTTTTTTTTTCAAGTGGAAAATCTCACCGTATGAAATCAACTATTAGCATGTACCCAATGAACACACAATAGAAAAATCGCTTGACTTACTGGAATATATTTTAATCACTAGAATAAGGTTTATAATTTTATGATTAAATTAAACTTTCTTCTTGATTACGCTTTGATCCCTTAATGCCAAAAGTAATTCTTTTAAGGTAGACTAGTAGTTGGTCAAGAATTCTAGATGTATGCCAATTGCTAATTATGGCTTCTTCTTTCTTTTCTTTTTCAGCTAGCCGAGATTTTCAAGAAAGTAATAGGCACAGATACAAGCCCAAAACAGCTAGAATTTGCACCTAAACTCCCAAATGTCACGTATCATCAAACACCTCCTAACATGTCAATTGACGAAATCCAAGGCATTGTTGCACCCAAATCGACCGTGGACTTAGTAACAATAGCCCAAGCAATGCATTGGTTCGATCTTCCGAAATTCTACGACCAAGTGAAATGCGTCCTCAAGAAGCCCAATGGGGTGATCGCGTCATGGTGCTACACCACTCCTTGTATCGATGACAAAGTGGATGCGGTTTTTGGGCCATTTTATCGTATTGATTCAAAACCGTATTGGGAGGAGGAGCGTAAAATTGTGGACAACAAGTACGTTGACGTTTATTTCCCGTTTGAGCCCGTGGATGGGTGCGATCATACCGGTCCATTCGAGTTTACGGCCGAGAAGATGATGGGTTTGGACGATTTTGTAACGTATATAAGGTCTTGGTCTGCGTATGGCACTGCGAAGGAAAAAGGGGTGGAATTGTTGACAAATGAGGTGTTGGACAAGTTCAAAGATGCTTGGGGTAGTAGTGGTGAAAAGTTGGTTCGATTTCCTGTGCATTTGAGGATTGGTAAGGTTGGGGATTAAAACAATAGCTAGTTTTTGTACCTGAAAATCACGGGCGGGGTCTTAATTCATTTCTTTGGCTTCTTTTTCTGAAATTATTTAGTTTCGTTTGTCCTATAACTATGGATGCTTATATTGTTATTTTATTTTTTTCTCTTATATGGTTCATCATGTTTCTCCCACTCCAACATTGTTGAGACTTCTCAATCTCTGGTCATAAACCGTTCTCTTCGTTTTCATCTTCTTTCTCTTGCTGAGACCAATCTGTCATCCATGTAGGCTTTTCCCCTGATTTTGAAGTGATGCTTGTCATTTGACACCTCTGCGCTCCATACCAATCAAACACGAAATGAAGAATTAAGGAGATTAACGAATCAATAATACAAAAGTTTCATAATTCATCTTAGCAGCAAAAATGATGACCAATTACTATGTCTGATCTTCCTAAGGTTAGGAAATCGATAAGAAAACCTTTGTATGTAAGAGATCAATCTTGTATGATACAAGTGACATGAATGCATGATTAATTATGTTGAATAGATGAATTCATAGAAAAATAAATAAGGAGTTCACGGATTTGTGATCCCATTAGAGTTCTCTTACCCATATTGCACAAGAACAAAATAACATATCATTTCTAGCTAGATGTCAAGTCCAGTTACCACTTACCACATAAAATGCACATTAAGACCAACCAAGTATTCATCTCTTTCTGCGAATTGGGTCATACATGAAAACAATAAGGGTCAGATAAGTACACTAAATGAACAAATACATTTATTAACCTGCTTCACTTGATTGTAGCTGACATGTTCAAGTGAATTTATAATAGCGTTTTGTGCTCTGTTAGGCCCAAGATCACCCTACATTCAACCTCCAAACGGTAAACCAGTATATAATTAATAGGGTTTTTTGCGAAATCCTACCTTTAAAAGTCCCGTTTTTGCGAAATCCTGCCTTTTATAATATTTTTTGCGAGAGACTACCTTAAATTAAAAAAAGTTTGCAAAACACTACCTTGTTAGTCTTTTCCGTTAGATTTATCGCCAACTCCCCTTTGACCGTTAGTTGACTTCATTTACCTTCATCTCCCGTCTTCAATTATACCCAAGAACCTACTCTAAAAAAAAATTAAAAACATTACCAATTATTTAAAAAAAAAAATTAAAATGGGTTTTGTGAAACTTTCCTTATGCTTTCCTTGTAATTCCCCACATGGGGAAAGATTTGGGTATTTTTCTGTTAATTTGACGATCGAAGTGGGAAATCTTGGGGTAGATTTTTAATTAGGTGGGTGGTAAATTAATCTAGTTGAGAATATAATTGTGAATTTGTAATTGATAATTGGGGATTTTGGGGTATAAATAGAGATAGGAGATGGAGTTAAATGAAGTCAACTAACGGTCAAAGGGGAGGTGGTGTTAAATCTAACGGAAAAGGCCAATAAGGTAGTGTTTTGCAAAAAAAATTTAATTTAAGGTAGAGTCTCGCAAAAAATATTATAAAAGGTAGGATTTCGCAAAAACGGGAGTTTTAAAGGTAGGGTTTCGCAAAAAACCCTAATTAATATGACAATCAAATATTCAGAGATTCAGATCACCCTTAAAGCAATAGGTGACTTACTTCATAATGCTCAAATAGGCTCTCGAAACTCTGAAATAACGCCTTGGGACACCAAGAGCCAATTTTACGGAGTAGTCTAGTTGTTTTGTAGCATTATTGCTCCTAAAGATCGAGATATATTGAAGTGTAAAGAGTGGCATTCTACATCAAATATGTGACAACATCATATCCATAAATTAGAATCGAATCTGTGTAAATTGTGCTAGTGCACACAACAGAACAAAATGTAACCAAAGTCAATTGCAAAACAAAATTTATAAACGACAACTATCATTATCATAAGCCAACATCAAAGTATATTTTGTGAAGGTTTTACGAATGAGCTTGAGCAGGAGCGCGAAACGTCAAAGTACACATTATCTGAATCACTCGTAATATGCAACATGTGTATATGAATTTTAATTTATCATCAATAATTAATAGATGAGATTAAGAAACCTACAATTTAGTGAAAGCATTTAAATTTATGAGGCACTTGAAAAATTATAAACTTAGTCGGGACCTTGTAAGTAAGACGTTGTAGAGGAGTTCCACAGCTATGAAAATCTATGTAGCTAATTATTCAAAGACATTTGCTCACTTGAGTTTCTCATTTGCATTATTTCAACAGATAAGAATTGTTATAAATGTTACCAAATGAAATAATAGAAATTGTTATAAAAAATTCCATTATGGCGAATGATGAATTGATGAATGCTGAACCCTCCCTATTTATCGACTTACATGCATGGACATAATAATTGAATCTCCCAATTACAGACCAGTACTCTTCCTACTGCTGAAAAGTTAAACAAAAATCTTTTCTTCTTGCTCAATCTTCCGTTGATCCTTTCCGCCTCCCTCAAAAATCAGTATGCTGAAATATTGTTTCAAAATCAACCTAGTTACATGATGAAAATCGAAAAATATTTAAAAAAGAATTAGTAAAGATTTGCCTTACATGGATTTGAGTTTGTTGCCGTTCCTCATCCTCACTGTATAGATTGATGGCTTAGCTTCTTTTTAAACTTTACTTCTTCATCTTCGTATAAGATTGCCTTCTTCGTAGTATGAATATTGAATAAAGTAGGTGTGAGAGTGCTCGAAAGGGGTGTGAGGAGATGAAGAATTAAAATTATATGAGTGTTTGAATTGAAAATGGTAATTGAAGTGAGAATTGAAAACAATCAATTGAGAAGAAGCTAATGAGGTGCCTGTTGGGTTGATGACTTGATCATTGACTCCATTTTTCTCTACTTGATTGCCACGTGAAACTACTTTTGCTTGCCTTTTAATAGTTCTATATAGATAAAGGATGTAATTGCAATATGCATGTGTTATTGTAATAATGTGATTCAAAATCAGTACTGTGTGTCAATAATCGTCTATATAATAAAACTTAGCATATATCTATACTTTTTGTGAACTCGTCATTGTAATCATTTATCACTATGCTACATTCTTATTTGTCGTGCAATGCTACGAAACATAATCCTACATAGGAATAATGTTCATGGTCGGTTAACCTAACTCTAACTTGATTTGATTCGGTTAAAGAAACACAACCGCTTTACAACTGTACATTGTGGCTTAGTCAACTTGAAACAATAAAACAAGTGTTCCACAGAATTTCGGCGATACACTTCAATTAAGGTTTTTGTATTATTTTTGCCTCATCATCGTCATATTATTGTCGTCATTATCATCATCATCGTCATCACGATCACTATCCTACATAACTCACTCTGTTTTTTTTTTCTTCATCAAAACTTTTAACCTGAGCGGTGATCAAATTTTTTTGAAAATTTGTGACTGAAATGTGAATTTTGTGTCGTCTTTCTCAGTGTCTTCTTTGCGACGACGACGTGGGAGCTCCTGACTTCCCAAACACGCAGCTGCAAATTCCTCCATTTTGTTGTGTGATTCAAATTTTTAAATTGGCGGAGATCAAAGTTTATGTCCAAATGTGTTTAATTTATAGAAGTAAAGATACTTAACGAGTTTTTGTTACGTAGAGTGCAACCGGCAATGGAGTAAGTGAGGTGGGAACCATCTAATGATCATACGGTTAGAATTCGTTATTCTAAGAGATGTACGGTTCTGATTCACCTAGTTAGTCATTTATCACTACGCTACATACTTATTTGTCGTGCTAGGCTACGTAACATAACTCTACGTAGGGGTGTCAATGATGGGTTAACATAACTGTAGCTTGATTCTGTTCGGTTAAAGAAACAGCCCTAAAATCACATTGAACTGAGAATCCAGCTTCCCAAACATCACAACGCAAATTCAAAGCTTCGCAAAAAAAAAAAAATGAGATGAATGAGAGACTCTCCAGCACTATCCTCTTCGTGACGACGGCCGCAGAGGTTCCAAAATCCAACTTCATCGTGCTTCTCGTACGGTTCCTTCCAGTTCTGAGAAATTCTCGTGCATTATGACAATGAAGCGAATTAAAACGAATTACACATGACATGATTAAAGAGAAAAAAAAAGGAGAGGAATGTAATATGTAGAAGCTATCACGATGTCGATGACAATGAAAGATGAGAGAGAAAAAGAAGCTTAGCTTCTGCATTATCGCGAAGCAATTTTTGTTGGAAATTCATCCATTGTTGAAGCTCATTATGATTTATTTATTTTATTTTATTTTTGTTTGGTTCAAAATTTCCAATTTGGGCGGGATGATCAAATTATTTTGGAAATGTTTGTGTGAGAGGTGAGTTTGTGTGAAAATGTTATGTGAGTTTAATTTTAAGAGGCGGAGTTTAACGGTTTTTGGTTACGTAGATTGCAATTTGCATGTCAAAGTTGAGAGAGATCAGAGAAAGAAGAGAGCGTGAGTATTGAGGGATGTACGGTCCTATTCACCTAGTCAGTTATTTTTACACTTTAGAAACTTGACAAGTTCGGAAAATCGGAGCTCAAGCTTTATATGTAATATGAAGCAATGCGAAATTAACACATCGTTATTCGAATCGACTTGTTCACAACCTTAAGAATCGGCTGAGTTTATTTGTTCATCTTTGCTACATTATAGGTTTACTTTAAGTTGATCGATTTGTTCACAACATTATTGCGCAAATTTTTGTGCTAATTGGAGGAAAAAGCAATTGAATCTAACTTTGATATATGCAGTTGGTAGTGCATTTTAAAACGAATATATTGTGTATTCAATAATAAGTCGGCAATATATTAATTATTTTTTTAAAACAAATGCTCGAAAATTTTAAGCTAAGCAAATGCTCATAAATTTGATAAATCTCATTTAATATATAATATTCATATATAGTGTGTAGTACATTTGTAGTCTCTTCGGAGAAAGCTGGTCATCCATATGTTCGTCACAAGCTCAAACTTATCTAACTCATTCTATTGAGTTTATTCACTTTGATTGTACATTTGTACCCGAGATGCGCCTAACTAATCAAGAGATCGTACTTCCATTTTAATAGCTTATGGAAGGGGGACAGTACATTTACTCAATCAACTACCAAAACTCAATCAACTACCATTTCCTAGATGTTTCCTCGTGGGATTCTCTTTGTAAACCAAAACTTCTGGGAGGTTTGGGGTTTCGGCGTTTTCGGGACGTCAACATAGCCTTTTATCTCTAAGTTGGGGTGGTTTGTTCTTTCGAAAATCCAGGTTCCGATAGCTAGATCTCCTGATCACATTTTTCATATTGAAGATTCAAGTTGTTCTTTACGCAAGTCTTTTCCAGAATCGAGCCCTTCATCTTTTCTGTGAGTATGTGGTTGCCCGACAGCTTTGGTTTCAATCGGAATGGAGTTTCAGAATTGAATGTTTTGGGTTCTCCAGTATCCAAGATTGGGTTTCGTTTCTTTTGGGTGATTTTAGATTGGTCGAAGCTATAGGCGATGGTCTTCTGAAATTCACTATGTTCTCTGTTTGTGTTATGGACCTTATTTGGCTTACTCGCAATCAGCTTCGTCTTTCTGATGGAGTTGTTGATTTTGACAGTCTCATAAGACCGACTCCTCTTTTTGGGCTCTTTTGAAGACCTTGGGTGCTTCTTCAGTCCCTTCTTTGCCTGCGGTAGTCCCTGTTTGGAGCCCCCCTTCTGTTGGTTTTCACAAAATAAATTTCTATGCTGCCATTCGTCAGGCCTTTTGCGTTGTTGCGTGGGTGGAACGAGACTGGACTGGATTGGTGATTTGGTGGTGGATGCTGGTGCTCTTTATCTTGATTCTTCTTCCCCGTTATTGGCCGAAGCCTTTGCAGCTCGTCATGCAATTTCTGCGTCGTCCAATAAGCAGTTGCATAATGTTGTCTTTGAAGGGGATAATCTTCACGTTATAAATGCTTTGCTTAAGAAGGTGCCCCCTTGTTGGGAGATTCGAGTTCCGGTGGCTGATTCTCTGTTCATTTGCGAAAGTCTCTCAGGTTTCAGTTTTGCTTGGATACGTAGATCCGACAATGTTTTGGCTCACAATTTGGCTTCTTGGGCTGCTTCTCAAAGTCGTCTTTCTAGCCTGGTCTTTGACGATTTTCCCTCCGTTCTGTTTGGTTAGTTTGTACTATTACTCAGCCAAAAAAAAAAAAAAAAACTACCAGATTTGGATTTCAGAAGGTTTTATTTTCTACTTGTCTAGCATTGACTAAGATCCTAATCTTTAGGCTTGAAAACTTATGAGCTCGACTGGTCTTACCCAAATCGAAAATGAACAAAAAAAATGTCCAATTAAACCATCCACGTCATCCATGGTACAACAATTGATCATTCCACTCGAAATTACTCCAATTTAGTTTGATGACACTTTTTATTTATTTATTTTTTTTCTTTATAAACATGCGCTATCTAATTTAGTCCAAATTACCAGAAGGGGTAAAAGACTCCGTGGTAGAGCTGGCAATTCGGGCCACGGGTGGCCCGGGCACGAGCCCGACACGATTGACTCCCGGGCCGGCCCGGCCCGGCACGAAGCACGACGGGCGTGACCCGGGCCACGGCTTTGTATTGGTTGAAATTGTCGTGCCTTGGCACGGCCCGACGAGAGGCACGATGGGCCGGCCCGCTCAAGGCACGAGGGAGCCGGCCCGCTCAAGACCGAATTACCATTTTTTTTATACATTTAAAAAAAAAATGAAATTACACTATATTTCTAAAGGCCCGAACCGAAGCCCGACATTAGGCACGAGCCCGCCCCGGCCCGAGCACGACGTGCCGCGTGGCCCGCGTTCCTCGTGCCGTGCTCGGGACGATATTTAAATTTTCAACACGACACGAAGCCCGACAGCCGGGCCTCTGGGATGGTTGGGCACGACGGGCCGGCACGAGGCACGACACGGCCCGGCCCGCTGCCAGCTCTACTCCGTGATATCTACTGCTACTAGTAGTACAAATCTAGTCTAACAAAGTGAGCGAGCAAAATTATGACAAGGGGTAAAAGACTAATGTGACTACTGCTACTAGTAGTACAAATCTAGTCTAACAAAGTGAGCGAGCAAATTATGACAAGGGGTAAAAGACTAATGTGACTACTGCTACTAGTAATACAAATCTAGTCTAACAAAGTGAGCGAGCAAAATTACCAGAAAACAAGGGGTAAAAGACTAATGTGACATTATGACATACTCCGAGTCCGTGGTATCTACTGCTACTAGTAGTACAAATCTAATCTAACAAAACGAGCGAGCAAAATTATTGAGCACATACGAGTATACGAGTCGACAAAAAAACATGAGTGAAGAAAGAGGATCGGAATTGCCGAAGCCGAATTACTATGCAAAGCTATACTCAGGTGGGAGACCATCTTACCCACCTCAGCTCTTCCAATTCATCGCCTCCAAAACACCTCAACATGATCTTGCTTGGGATGTTGGCACTGGCACTGGTCAAGCCATTCCTCATGTAATTCATTCATTATCCTAATTTTCCTGTGTATTTCATTCATTTCTTGTATGAATTCGACACATATGATTTATGAACTTGTTGTATACGTTATGTGATGAGCAAAGTGACGATCATGTTATTTTAGGTTCGTTTGAGTGATTCTGTGATTAGGAAGTGGTCATGTAGTGTATTACTCGCACATGTTCAAATCAAACGTCAACAAATGAAAAGTATATGTGACTGTGCTACGAGTAGTCGGCCAATCTTTAATATGGGATGACAGATTTTGGTATATTGGTGATCGTTGCACTCAAAAATGAATTAATTAATATGCAATGATTGCACCCAAAAAAGTGTTGGTTTGGTAAGAATTGATATTGAGGTGAATTGTTGGTTGAGGATTCAGAACTCTTTAATTAGGTTGTTTTACTGTATAGGATTTACCAAAGCCAATAACTTTGATTTTCATCATTTGTTACCCTGCCTACTAATCTGTGAATTTACCAATTCTCTCAAGTCCTGGACTCCTGGGTGAATGAGTATGAGTAGAGATTTTTGCATTTCGTGTAATGATTTTAACAAGTGTTGCCCTCAGCTTCACTATAAGATTAAATTTTCCTGGGTTTGAAGGATTAAATTATCGGTCTCTTGACATATACTCGTATATGGATGATCAGCTAGGTTACTTTTTCTTTTTTTTTCCCGAGATCATGAGCTAAGTTACTACATGTATCAGCCAATATATATGACACTGAGTCACCGAGACATGGTAAATTTTTCCGTGTGAGGGCCGAGTATGGTAGGGACTTGCCCTCAGTTTCCCTGTCTCTGTGTAAGGCCATCTCATCCAAGTTTTTTGGCATTTGTTAAGCTGGCATATTGCCGATATTGGTTTTAGAAGTTTCATTCGTTTGTAACTTGTACAATTGATTTATCGAAAATCAGCTTAAGCAGTACTCTTTGCTTTGTTGGATAAATGCTCCTCTTTATGTTTCAGCTAGCAGAGTTTTACAAGAATGTGGTAGGCACAGACATCAGCCAAACACAGCTAGAGTCTGCACCCAAACTCCCGAATGTCAAATACTATGCCACTCCTCGGGTCATGTCCGTGACTGATCTCGAGCAAATGGTAGCACCCCAATCAACTATTGATCTCATAACCATAGCCCAAGCAATGCACTGGTTTGATCTCCCAAAGTTCTATGAGCTAGTGAGATGCGCGCTTAAGAAGCCTAATGGAGTGATCGCAGCTTGGTGCTACACCACTCCACAAGTGAATAAGGAAGTGGATGCTGTCTTCTGGCCGTTCTACAAGAGTTTTTCAGGGCCAGGCTGGGAGGAGGCTACAGGAGTTGTCGATGACAAGTACAGGAGCATCCACTTTCCCTTTGAGCCTGTTGATGGGTTAGACAATACTGGACCATTTGAGTTCAAGGCCGAGAAAATGATGACCTTGGATGATTACTTGACCTATATCAGGTCGTGGTCAGCGTACAATGCTGCTAAGGAGAAAGGGGTGGAGATGTTGCCAGATGCACAAGTCGAGAAATTCAAGTTCGCTTGGAACTGCAATGGAACATACGAGAAAGTTGTAACATTTCCAACTTCCTTGAGGATGGGGAAAGCTGGAGATGCCAAATGAAAGTTGTGAAGTTGATGTAAAATTTCATGAAGGTCCTGACTCTTGACTTTGTCAGTACTACTACTTTCTACTTATATAGTCATATAGTAGTTGTAATTGGTATGGTTTGAACTTCTGTGTGACTGCATTTCAGAGCACTGAAAACTGTACTCATTGCTAGAAATAATGGTTCTGTTGTATGGTTTGATACCAAATGAAAGTTATGAAATTCATGTAAAAGTTCACGAAGGTCTTGTATAGTTGTATGGTTTGGTAAGTTCAGGTCCTCATTTAGTTATTAACTCGAGTTAAGTTTCACTCAACAAGATCTTTTTTCCATTAAAAATTATACTAATAGCCTAATGAAAGCGCATATTTGCTCAATCAACTATTAAATCCGGATTTCGGACGGTTTTATCGTTGTCTTACATTGACTAAGATCATATCATAGTAAATGTAAGCCCGTGCTTTGCATGGGTCTAAAATTTTGTTAAATATCAAAACCAAATTTTTATATCGATTATATGTTGCGCTAATTGTTGGTTATCTATCGAAACATTTAGTTATTAGGGAAAAGAGAGGTTAAAGAGGGCAAATAATAATCGATACGAGTAGTTGTTAGACATAAATTCATTGGAATTGGTCTTTGATCTTTTCTTCAAAGAGGGTAAATAATGGAGTAATTGATAGTTGTTTAATACGGAGTATTTATTAAAAATCTTTTATCTTCTAATATAACAATAATAAGTGAGTGATTAATCTCTGTTGATCTCAAAAGAAATGGGTTTGCTGTACTCTGTTTATCAATGGTCACCTAATTCCTTTTCTGCATTGTCTTTTTTTTTTGGGTGGTCAACATTATAACTTTAGTTTGTAGTTAATATTTTTATTATAATGATTAATTAAAGTCTTAATTTGGTCATGTTCTCAGCAAACTCTTAATTTTAGAGTTAAGTGTCGATGTAAGGACTAATGTTTCCCTTTAATCTCAGTTCAGGACCTGATTATTTTTTTTTTCTCAGTTAAGGACCCTCCGTGAGTCCAGTTAGTTTATCCGTTATATTTTTGACGAGCTGTATACTCTCACCTTCTCCCTTTCCTTTCTTTCTGTCTCTTTCCCTCTCCTCTCTCAATCCCAGCAACCCACATACATTTTCTTCCCCTAAACTTTGTTTGTTCCATTTAATTCATATCATATTCATCAACATAAAAAAAAAAAAAAAAAAAAACATCGATTTTGATGAGACGTATAATCCTAGCTACGTCACTGACCGCTCTAACCTAGCTTTTGTGGCCCTTTCTACCTACGGGAACTTGACTGTGTTACGAAACCACGGCCACCCTGAATGGGAATGGGAGACGTATATCACAATATGAATCCTCATGTTGGAAGAATTGGGTTAATTTTGAGGTCTTTATAAAAGACGGATTTCAAAGGCAGAGAAATTTATGATATGTCACGTTGTACTCATGTTCCTTCGTTTCCTATATCAATGTCATTTGTGTAATATATAGTTTTGAGAGACTTATTGGGTTTAAGGTTAAGACTACTCTAAATAGTTCCATGTCGTCTTGTGTCTTGTCTTCCTCATTGTGCCATCCGTATTGAGCACAATACTTTCATTGCATCTAGCTAGCTAGTAGGAAACGATTTATGAATAACATACACCAAGCTTGTCGAAAACATTGCTTTTCGACTATATATGTCTACCATCTTTCTAGTAACTTCAGGACGTCTCCTAGCTAATGCAATGATCCCGTCACAAGCACCTGCCAACTTCTAATCTTGTTGTTCATGAATTGAGCTTGAATATATATATATAGCAAGTTTTTTTCACCACTACTACTACTACTGTACAATGACTAAACTTAGATCCAAGACTGGCTATAAATCAAATACTCCGTATAATTATATTTACTTTACGAAAACTTGCTAAATCATATTATATACGAGTATCTCATCATATTTCATTTCCTCGAGTTCTCCACCCTACTGGAGTTGTAGCTAGTATAGAATTCTTATTCCGATGTTCAGTAACACTAACCACTGAGATACGAGATAAGGAGAGTATCCGTATACAATATAATATATTGGAGGATAGGATCAACTCTTCTGTTCATTCTCAATCACATCAATATATTGCATACCATAAAAGATATGGAGATGAGTTTGCTTGTAGAATACTCAAGATAGTAGGGAGAATCATTCTGTATTCTCCGAATGAATTCAACCCTGCCTTACACTATTTACTTGGTACTTGTACTGTACTATATATGATATGATCTAGTCTGGTATATTTTTCTACCGAAGCCAGAAGTTGAGACTATGATCTATGTACACTACTCTCATACTATATTATATGATCTATGCATTACTTATCCTCGGACTATGCAAAAGAGAGAGAGCGTGAAAATAAAGCTTCCTTCTTTTTACAGGCAAAATTCAGCAGCTTCTGCAGACAAATTTCAACTCATTACCCTCATTAAAACCAGAACCATTTTCCAGCGGTTCCCAGAAACTGTTCCCATCCAGATAATTGCCGTGTATGGCTTCAATGCCGAATGCTTTGCCATCACATAACTTGTGGTGGATAATGTTCCTCTGGTTTAGCTTAGTCTTGGTCGAACATGCAGGACAGTTCTCAGCCACGGTTCTGGCAAGGTAAACACCAGCCTTCACCTCCTCAATAATCACAGGAACTTCCTGAAGAAGTATCTTCATCACTGTCGACCTTTTAAAGAAACCACCAATCAAACTGTCATCAGCCACTGCCATAAAACTCAGCTTCCTCCACTTCTTCGAGGGCTCGGCAGAAAACCAACCTGTAGCTGCATGAGACCGCAGAAATTGATTTCAATCAACATACATTATTATCGTGTTGGGATCCTCTAGAGTTGCAAATCAACTCTATTGAATTGGTAGAGTTTGCCTAAAAAGGCAAGAAGAATTTTTTTAACAATTTATTTGTGACCCTCAAAATTCTTTTTATTTTGTCTTATTACTTGTTTTGGTAAACTCTACCAACTCTACTAAATTCAAACTCTAGAGGATCCTCACCCTATTATTATCATTTATCAACTACGGAGTACTTATATGCTTCATATATTCTACTAATTCTGTCTTCTTCTACACTCTTCTTCCTCTTGCAGAATTGGTTGAGTTAGGCTCCCAATCTTCTTCTCCTACACTCTACTCTACAACTATCACCATTGTTACTTAGCTTTTACACTGTATATATCTTGTACACTGTAACATAATGCCAGTAGCCTTACTGCGGAAAAAAATATCGACTACGATCCGAAAACATTCATATGCATACATAGTTTCAATCCAAGCAGATACGTACTGTACGTCGACATTTCGCAGATCAAACTATACATAAAATTTCGTATCTGAGCTTCAAATTTCGTTCTCCACACCAATATCGCAATCATTCAATCAACAAAAACGCTAGCTTACTTCGCAAGACACATCTTCGATTCAAACATTCATGTGCATGATTTCAGGCGTACTCGAACTTAGCAACAGATTATTCGTATCAATCATCAAATTAACGGAAAGATAAACCTAATTTATCAGCTACATGTACGATTCAAATTATTCATATGCATGACTTCATTGTTCAATGCTTCAATTTGATCAATAAATATAAACATAAACCTAAATTATCTAAGTACAACACAATTTTATGCACAAACATAAACCTAATTAACATTCAGTTGGAACAATAACCAACCTTAAGCTGCATAGCGTCAGCTGTAAGCTTCATGCGGTGAGCTTGGAGTGAGATTTCTTCAGTGATATCAATATTTTCAGCCATATCGCTCTCTGAATTTTCAAATTCTTCAGTTGGCGGGGAGATAAAAAATTTTTTGAAATTGTGTGAAATGTGAATTTGGGTGGAAAGAAGAGGTTTTTATAGGTGTGCGGTTTGGTTACGTAAGACAATTTGCTCCATTTAGTAGAAATTTGACGCATCCAAGATAGTTAGCTAGTGTCATGTGTATATATCTGACACAATCAATTTTAGAAATTACATACACTCAAGCATAATACTAACTCCAAGTTGCTAATTAGTAACTCAAAGCTACAATATATTCTTATAAGTAAAATAGATGGTCAAAAGCTCAACGGACTTGGTAACTCGGCTACATCTCTGGTTTTATTTTATTTCTATTGTTTTTTTCTTTCCTAACAAAAAGTCATACATTTTCCAATACTAATATTGTCGATCTAAAATTATTGTCATTGCCCCCATACACGACAATTTATCGTTAATATAATTAATTTTCCGTATAATTAATTTCTTAATCGCGTCTCCTAATTCAGTAACTTGCCCGAAACTCACCAAAAAAGTGTCGTATTGCACAAGTTTCTCTATTTCCACCTCTGGTCGTTCATAATCATCACCAACACTTTCCTCCACGCATTTTCTCTCTCCTCCTTCAATCTTCTTCTTCACTCAATTCCTTGTTCCACAAGCCAGAAGAAAAAGAAAAAAATGGACGCAAAGATCGGAAAGTTCTTCGAATCCGTCGGCAATTTCTTCGGCAGCGGCGACCACATCCCTTGGTGCGACACCGATACCATCGCTGTATGTTCTTCTCTTTCTCTCTCCTCGTTCGCCGATTTTCCCCTCTTTTGATTGAATTTATTTTAGGGTTTAACTTGTGCGTAATTTTGAATTTTGCTTATTATTTGTCATTTTCGGCAACTTTTTCTGGATTAGAATTGAATGATTTCGATGAAAAATTCGTAATCGTTCAGTTTTTTTTTTTAGGTTAAATTTGTGATATTCTGGTGATGATGATGTTATTATTACATGAAATTGATATTTCGATGAAAGTTTGTGTTTGATTTTGATTCGAATAATTTGATGTATGTATTTGTTTGATGAATTTTGGAGTTTGTTAGTGTTGCGGAGACTGTGTAGCTGTTTAGAAACCTGCGGATTGCGATTCTGTGTGTAGTTTATTCGTAGGGTTCATGTAGTGAGAATCGCTGTTTCGGCGAAACGAGGAACTGAGATAAGGAATTGCGGTATGGTTAGGGTTTAAGACGTTGAAAATTAGAGGATTGGTGATAGTGGATTGTGCTTGAGTACTTGCATCATGAGTTTCGATTTTTGTCGTGCAATCGTGTGCATTTGTATTGTAGCTGTGCTGCTGTGGAATGGTTTCTGATGTGAAGGCAATGAAAATTAGGAGGCTAGGATTTCATTTCGTCTAATTTCTGTGCGCAAAATTGGTGTTTGTTGAAGGAGCAGTGGTTTGAAATAGTAAATTGGCCTAAAACCAGTTTGTTAAGTTAAAAGATGTTCTTGACTTAGTTCGGAAGGATACTTTCGGATAATTTTTCTAGTCGTTTGTTCATAATATAATTGGATGAGTGTTAAAATCTAGATTTCTCTCCTTTTGTGTTTCGTGTCATTTTCCTTTGTTCTGGACTGCTGGTGTGTGTACCTCTTTTTGTATGTTGCTTGGGAAAGTCACTGAACCGTCTTAATACAAAAGTAAACGAGTTTAGAGCTTAATAATTGCTGTAATGACAGAAAATTGAACAAGAGGTAGCAGAGGCTGCAAATGGTGCTTCAGAAGAGCAGAAAGGTGAAACTCTCATGAGGCTATCATGGTCCCTGGTTCATTCTAAGCGTCCTGAAGATGTGCAACGGGGAATAGCTATGGTTGAAGGTAGCTATATTTTCCTTTGCCTCTTGATATTTATATGTTGACCATTGTCTTTGGATGCTATTCTTGCTGCTTCTGTATCATTTCTATCTTCTGCCAGTGTCATGGGGATTGGTATTGTCTATAAGTTTCACCCCCACTCCCCCCCCCCCCCACCCTTATGGTCAATATAGCAGGTTTTTGGCCATTGCTCGTTATGTTTTCTGTAGTAATACTTGATAGACAACTACTACTTATCAGCTTTCTCTGCTTTCTATGTTTGTAATTTGAACCTGGCGTGATGTTCTTGATTTCATAGCCAGTACTGTAATTTTTTATGGGGTATAATTAAAGTGTATGAACAAAGAATAGCCATTTGTATAGAGTTGGTACTGACACCTTCTATTTAAGAGAAATGAGAAAAATTGTGAAAGGACAACGTGTTCATCTTGATCTTGTGGTGGCCAACAATATTTATTATGTTGCTTATATGCTTTTCTGTTCAATTTTTCATTCGACTTCAATTGGATTCTCTTGCCAATTTCTGTGTTTATCATTCATGACTGTGGTTATAATACTTGGTTGAAAAATACTCTGTGTACGTATTTTTGATTTGCTGGTTCCTGTTCCTGTTCCTCTAAGGATATTGAACAATTCCATTTAGTTACTCACTATGTTTTATGGCAGCATCACTTGCCAATACTAGCAGTAGTCCTCTGGATACAAGGGAGAAGATTTATCTGCTCGCTGTGGGATATTACAGGAGTGGTGATTTTGCCAGGAGCAGGCTTCTTGTGGAACAATGTCTAGAGGTAGAGTTCTGGTCTTTTTTTTTTTTTTTCAATGTTCTATGATCTTATGGTTCTCATGACTTAACTCCTTTAAAAAAAAAATTGGTTTTTCTTCAAAGGCTTCATGTTTTTCTTTTTCTCATATCTTCCCATAGTTCCCAGGCTTGCTTGAACACAAGTTTCTAGCATCATTGGCTTGAGATTTTTATGTGTTTCATTATTATTGCATTCATTCTTTGTGGTGGAATGTGGTGTAATGCATAATGCATTGAGTTTAGTTATCACCAATGCTCTTGAGCACCAACCTTGTCTAGAAATATGATGAACTAGTAGGTATGGTATCTATTACCCCAGCGCTTAATTGTTTTTTGGTATGTACTGAGCTCAAGATTCAAAATGCTGTTTTTTTTTCATATTATGAAAACTCGAACAGTTTCTCTGGATACGAATATTTAAGGGACAGGGAGGTAATACGGATCTTAGTTTCACCCCTCTTTGATACAACCAAATTCTTCAATTGTTGGGGGCAAAAGGCAAGCCCCCTTTTCCCTCCTTTCTTCTCTCCTCTTCTGAACCTCCCTCTTCCCCTGAGATGGCATGTAAACAAGCGTGGGATTATAACTCACTGTTTGGTGTAGTCAGTCTGTATCTTAACAGGGTCCAAAATCCAAAGGTTAGTGTGGTTATCAGCTAGAGGTCTGTATGCATGAATGTAATTTGAACATCGACTCTTCCTGTTTAAGAAAACATTTAAGGTCTGAGTGCCGTAGAAATAACTCTGGCCTCCGGCTTTCTTTTTGGTTGTTGTTTGGGGTTGGGAGGGCGTGGGGGAGGGGGTTGTTGCTTCTTTGTGCTATTTCAGTTTAAATCCTGCACCAAGACATCTTACCATGTGCTTGTTACCTTCTTAGATTGCACCAGATTGGAGGCAAGCACGCTCCCTGAAGAAAAATGTGGAAGATCGCATTGCCAGAGGTAAGAAATGCATAATCATTGATTCTGTTATTTAGAACTCAAAGCCTCAAACTCGTGGTTTTACTAATTACTGATGGGCTGTCCTCTAATTGTCATTTTCCATTATACGCAGATGGTGTCATTGGAATCGGCATAACAGCTACTGCAGTGGGACTTTTGGTTGGAGGTATTGCTGCAGCTGTGGCTCGTAAGAAGTAAATTGAGCACTGACTTTGTCAAGTGGTGAAGCAGCTGCAACTATAATGTCTCGACTCCCTGTTTCTTGTGCAAATTTCGTGGATGTCAAATACTTAATTCAAAGCAATAGATAGCTTTGCTGCCTTTTAGCGTTTTGCTGCTATACTTGACCTGATGTACTGCTCTGCTTGGCAGTTAATTTTGTTGACAAACTATTTCGGGTATCATCTGAAAGAGAGTACGTTTGTGGAATTTTAGGCCTAGTTTTTTACTCGTGTTAAGTTTCTTGAAACCAGAATGATTCATAACCAATGCAACGCGTTGCTGCGCTTTTGTGTAATTTGACGTTGGCTGCACTATGAATGTTTGCTCGATGTGATGGGTTTCCCGACTTCATCAACTCTTGGAGCAATTTATTCAGCAATCACATTTGCGCTTGATGATCTATTATCGTCTGTTTGCATAAACGTAAGCAATCAGTCGTGAGCAGGCAGAAAGTTGTCTGAGAAACATATTTCGAATGAAATGCTCCCAGTCACCTGTATATAACCCCCCTTCTCGGCTACGAGAATTGGTCAGGCCTGGAACAGGGGGAGTTCTATGTACTTCTGAGTTCAAATAAATGCTATCTGGTACACGAAATAAATCTCACCAATGAGGATGCTCTAACATACACAGACTTTGAACTCTGTTCTCGTAACCTTATTCAGAATGACAGAATTGGGTCTACACTACAATGCTCAAATCTGCACTCTTGCACAAGTAACGCTTTTTCATTGACAAAAGAATTCAGTTCTTAAGATTACATTAGCTCTCTGTCAAAAAAAAAAAAGATGATTACATTAGCTAGCACAAATGACCAGTAAAAGTGACCAGGCATATCTAACCCCTCCGAATGGCATATCAAGGCCGCAGTGCAGTGCAGAGGTCATTACCGAAAAAAGGAGACATTAATCTGTCGTAGCAAGTGCTGACTGCAACACGTCTTCTAGATGCTTCTCTGCAGCAGCGTACTCTTTCTTCTTCTCTTCAATAGCCAGTAAAGCGAACACTTTGTCCTGCCCAGGGAATAGATGATACATAAATATTGGAAGACCGTAATCACTAGAACTCGAGAATCAATAAAAGAAAGGCGCAGGATGCCACAGAAAAGAGGGAACTTACAGGAGGCAAGTCCTGATACTTTCTCAATGTTTCAAGAATGGGCTTGGTTTTCTCTTCCAGCTCTTTCTTGTAATCAGCTGTTTCAGCCAGCACTCCATGGCGGAGTTCAGGGGAGTAACCCACACGGTTCAATATGGCCTGCATAAGTAAAGGTCAAACAGGAAATATTCACCATCGATAAAGCAAGATAAGTAAACAATACCATAAAACTTATTACATCGTATGTTGATATCAGAAGAAAACTAGCCTCAAAATGACAAAGAAAGGGAAATTAGAGAAATCCATATCATACATAAAAAAAGACAACAATGACCTTCTGAAATTGGTGATCATTACATAAAGCCTTGTCTAGATTAGACAGGGATATTTCACAAATCGGTTCTATCGGCAAGTTCACCATCTTCCACAAAAAAAAAAAAAAATAGATAAATAAATACATAAATAAATCTCAGAAGTCAATATATATGAATTTAAGAGTTATCTTCAATGAAAGTTGAGAACCTGCAATCTACAGGGTAGAAGGGGCAAGGGGGCTGGTTTACACATATCAAAGCCATGAAAGTGAAGTACTCCTGTTATCTTGATAGAACAACGCATGAGTCGGATAAAAGCAAGTCATATTACATGTATCATACAGGCAATTGTAACAAAAGGAAAATCTATAAGATCAGCTGGATCCACTCTCCAATGCCCCTACCAAATGATAGGAAAGACAAAACTATATCGACACAATGCTTCTACCTTATAGTTGGCACATTTCTGGTTATATTCCCGCTCTTTCGAAACCATGACCGCTAACTTGTTCTTCCAGTTCTCCATTTGAGACTCAGAAAGTGGTACTTCTTCTTCCAGCTGAGCAAGTATTCTAATGATATGCAAAAAAAAAAAAAACAAAAGGCGGACATCAGTGTAAACCCGTGAAAAGAAATCAATACCTCATAAGAATAGGCAACTCTTGCTTGCATAACTTCTGGGAAAATACCCCATGCATTGTCATATCAAAAAGTCTCTCGCATTTAAGATTTTTTCTGGAGAATGGGAGCATACATTTTCAAGTAAGTCAGCCTCGCAATTGCCTTCCTTGTATAATTAAGTAGCTCTCTCGACTCCTTTTGCACCTTAGCCCTCTTTTCCTTCACTTCACTCTTTCTCAGTGAAAGATCCCCCATAGCCACAAGGAAACTAGAAAGACATCACCCCTTGTCAGACGACTCAAATTTCAGTTACAAAAGTTGTTCACCACTAATTACTTATGCAAAAGTGAAGACAAATACTATTTTCAAGCCCACCTGCTAAATTCGGTGTCTCTAATGTTCAACAAGTTGGAAACACTGGCCAAAACTTGAGCCGATCCGACCACATTGGAGGGCAAACTTTCTTGTGCCAACCCCACATTCTCCAAAATCTCCCTGATCCTCGCAGCTTCAGTAAATGAAAATTTCCGATCAAAACAATGACAATCAGAATCCCAAGAACCACATCACACACTTTGGCTCAACTTTGGCTAGCCTTCATGCCTCAAAATAATATCCAGTAGAAACTGGATGATTCAACATATAGATATCAACAAAAACGAGCAATTAAAAGTCCTCAAAATATTTGTTCTACCATCACCAACAAATCAAATCCTATATAAGGAATCCTTTGAGGAACTAGGGTAATGTTGTACTCGCAACAAAATCAACCAAATCATACTAAAGCACACAACCAAATTGCGCTAACTTCTCAATGAGATGGAAACCAACCAACAACGGCTAAACTGCAATTTCCCATTGACCATCGAAAACACACACACACATTTTCAGCATAGATAAAGAGACAAACACAACAGCCCACAATACAGATAATGATACATCAAAAGGAACAAGAAGTAAACCTTGGGCGCGATATTCAGCAGCCTTCTGACGGAAATCATTGGCGACAATGCCAGCAGCCTGAGTCTTGGCTCGGGAAACCGTGGCAAGATTATGCAATTGGGCAATACTCCTAGGGGTGTACTCGAATTCGGGCACATCTTTACCAACAGCATCAAACTGTGAGACTAACCACGCTTTCACATCCTGAACCCGGGCAGCATCAAATCCACTGCCCCTCACTTCACTGCTGCCCGGCGTATGATGAGACCCAGATATTAAATCACTCATTTTTTTTCCTCACTATTATACAAAGCAAAAAATTAAATATAAATACAAATCTCAATCTTTTAACATAATTATTATCTCATCAATTTAACTTAGTAACACATTAACTTCAAGAAGAAGACTCCCTCTTTTCTATTCCCCTTCCTCCCCCCCCCCCTTTTAAATTTTTTGGGGTGATTAAATTAGAAATCAGATCAAAACCCAGTTCATATATCAATCTGCAATTAGTAAAGATTGAAACTTTCAGCAATTTGGTGATGAATTAATAAAAGTTTAAAGCGTGATCAATAAGATTTAGTTGTTAATTCAAGGGTGACGCTATTAAATAATTGAAATAATTAGCAAGCGCGAAAAATGAAGGCATACCTGAATCATCAAGGGTTTTAGCTGGAATGAGTAGAATTTTGGGGAAGAAATGTTGAATGTGACAAGGATTAAGCTAGGGTTTAGAGAAATTAAATTGGGGGAAAAAAAAAGGATGAAATTTTGAAAATGGAGCTGAAACTTTTTAAAAGGGGAGTTTTTTTTATTTTTAAATCTTCATGGAGGTTGAACTTTTTTTTAGACGGGGAGGTTAAATTTGGTGTAGTACACTAGTACGAGTTATGGTGGTGACTGGTGAGTCTGGTGACAATCTTATAGTCATTTTTCACGTATCGACCTTTCTAGAGTCGGTTCATCTAATTTTTATACGAATAGTTCCTTTGATCTCGACATAAAAAGTTGAATTAGAGTGTGCAACACCGTGAAAAGGTGGGTACGAGTTACGAGTCGAGTAAGTGTGTGTTACAAGCTTGGAGTATTAGCCTCTCACCTGGTGCGCAACTAAAGGTACCGATTGCTTTTGCCGGGCATTCTTTTCTCCATGCCAATGTAAATGTATTGGACATCCTTGGTCGTTTGTGCTCAATGCTACCACCTTTTGGTAGAGCTCAAATTCGACATCAAAACACGAACATTTAGAAGCTCGACCTGACACGTTCGCTTGCTCAAAGCAACCAACTTGAAATGTACATCCTTAAATCGTTTGTGCTCGACGAGAACAATGATTCATGTTCGACAAGAACCCTGACAAAACCCGCCAATGCTTAAACAAAAATCTACGGTTGAGAATCTAATAATACAACACTGGCAAGGCAAATGCCGCACCAATTGACATATATGCCCTGAGCCAGCAACTGGAGTTGGGTTTACGTTCCCACATTTTTGCAAGTCCAAGCTTTTATGAGTTCTATCATAACCTGATAACCGAAACGAAAGCACACAACTTTACAAGGAATATCAGAGTGAAACCATATTACAGGGGGGGGGGGGGGGGCATTATGTTATTCAGTTTGCGTGAACCATACAGAACATTCCATTAGCATCCGAAGAAAACTTGTTCTACGGAAGTACAATACTGCACTAAAACAACCTAGAAAGACAGGGCACTGTTCTACAACGAAACTGCAAAACTACACTACAACCTAGAATGACAGGGCCCTTCTCGTCACATTAAGATACACAACGGTAAGTAACATGAGACTGCGTGATTTCACCAGTGTACATCACTTTGACCACCTGCCCCTTCTCAAGTCCATAATAACGTGAAATCGCATCCTTCACAGACATACGAGGAAGCTGAAAAGGCAAGATGAGATGTCGTCTCAGAGAGCAGACCAAAAAAATAGAAATAAACGACTTGATAGAGATTTATACATCTTAGGACAGTTTCAGTCAGTAACCAATTTCACAAGAAGCATTGAAACAAACAGATGCCACAACCCATAGAGCATGCCAGAAAAGTAAAATCGAAATTCCATAAAATGAGGCCAAAATTTACAGTTTCAAATGAAACCATTCTATTGAATGAACCCAATAACTTCCTCAGAGTAATCGGACCCAAGGGCCCTCGATCAAAGCAAACACGTGAAACTAAGAAAAATTGTTCACCTAAGTTCAACAGAAAGAAGAAAAAAAATTTCACCTCAAATAGCTCCTCGTGAGGAATCCGACAAAAGTATAATGGAGGCTAAGACCACAAGAAGCACCGACACCCAACAGAATCAAATGTAGAGCTATTTGACAAAGTAGCCCATTGAGTTCTAAATCTCTACCGACATAAGAACTTTGATGCTAGGTTTCCTCAAACATTATGCTTGTGATGGGTACGAATGCAGCTACCATCATACATTTCAAACCCAATACTGAACAATAGGAGCCAGTTTTCTGACATAATCTAATTGTCATCATAAGCTAACTAATCCAATCCATGGTTCCATAGAATACAAGATGGAGAAAGATTGAATACCTGCTTTTCTTGCAAATTGTATTTCTTTAGTAGCTTCTCTTTCTCCTTGGGGGTCAACACACGATGTCTAGGCTTCAAAACATGCTTTGTGATATTCACTAGCAAATCAGTTATCTGGAGACATGGAAAACGAATGATTAGTAGGGTATGAGTTGAAACCTTTCCGATAAAGATAGAGCCCCACCAGGGAGTAGCCACTGGCTAATTTGGGTACAGCCTCTCAGATACAATGCCGAATCAAACGAAAAATCAAGGAGCAAAATGGCATGTGAGTTTGGTACCACCCCATGGCAGCATTTCAGTTTCTTTATTTCGCATTGACAAACTCAAGAAGTAGATGAAACAAACAATATTCTTTGGGATAAAGGACCTCACAACAAGAGCGAAAACATGTGTGAAAGATATGTTGATAGTTGATATCACAGATGCCCAACAGAGATGCAGAAGTTAGCAAGATGAAGGTCACGCAAGTAGGTCAGCAAACTTACTTGAAATGTCTCAACTTTTGCTTGGAACATTTCCAGAGCTCTCAAAGCTTGGCTTGTTAATCTATTTTCAACAATCAGTATAATGCCACTCAAACTTTCTTTGTTAATGATTTGAGAAGAAATGATCCGTATCGTTGATACTTTTACTAGCTGAGGCCCACTGAAAATCACCAGAATCTGCATAGATAGTTACCAACAAAAGAGCAGATTGATCAGATAAGTGGCGAGAAAGAACAAAAACAACAAAATTTAATTTGGCATGAGAAGATCCCACTGCGTTATCTATAGCCATAGATTCAAGTTGCTATATCAAACAGCAAACAGAGACAACAGGACAGAACATAGACACGCAACTATGCGTAGAACAGAAATTAGCTTTGTGATCAACAAGTATAGTACAAGTATCCACAAAATGTAGAAGAATACATGAAGCTTATAAAATAAATGACTCCATCTCTAGACATAGGAATATTTGCCAAGTTGATGGAAGTTGCAAGGCCTTCACAATAGCTCCACACTGCTGCAGGACCAGAGGACAAGGATAAAAGTGCATGGCTAAAACACCTTGCCAAGACCCGATCGAAGGTGACTTAGGTGAGTACATTGGGCCTGAATATAGTGGTGGTAGTGATGGTAGTTGTACGACCAAACTGCAACTGCATTTCGTCTCACAAGTAAATGCCCACATTGCGTAATTTGTGCTCTATTTTGATGCCCGTCTTACATGTAAAGTTCACATTGCATGTAAATGTTTTTGCAGGTTTGACATGAAATTAGCATAGGCTATGCTGATAGCCTGATACTTTTAATTCCTAAATACGAAAGTTCCCAAACTTGACGGATGCAAGATGAAAGAGATCAATGCTCAACTATGTTTTCATACGCGAAGTAAACAAACTTCCCAAACACAATTATCGTACTTTCGCTTCCAGAATTCATCAACTGAGACATGCAAATCAACAACTGACATAGAGCCAGCATAGTTTAGAATTGAGACACACTAACAAAACAACCACTACAAACCAGCCCACGAATCACCACATAACAATCGACAAAATCCCCAGCCAAACATAACCATTACACAAGAAGTGTAATCCTGAAGCTACACTCAGCTTCATATGATAACATACAAAGCAGCATAAGTAAATTGGAAAATGGCAACATGCACAAATTAATAAACCCAGAAAAACACAAATCAACAACAATTAAACTCCTTAAATTATGTCTTTATCAACAAGTTTACAGGAAATACTAAAAACCCACCAACATTTATCTCAAAAATTCATAAACTCAGAAAATTAACACATGCAAATTAACTCCAACTACCCAGAAAATCAACACAAAAAAAAAAAAAAAAAAAAAAAAAAAAAAAAATCAATCATTATAAAAACAACCCTTTTAACTCCAATTCCAAATTATCACAATACCCACTAACAAAATCATCAACAAAATCAAAATTAAGAACCAATTATCTCCCAAACAAAAGGGGAAATTAAAAAAAAAAAAGTGTGTAAAAGAAGCAACCTTCTTAGTGGGATCAGAGAGGAGGGCCGTGGTGACCCGGAGACGTTCAATGTCGGGCTTAGGCCCGTAAATATCACGAAACTGTTGAAGAGTGAGCTCGATCTCTGAATTTGGAACGGCGTAACCCCTATCTTTCAGCATTTCAAACACCGTTCTCCGTGCCAAATAATAACGGTGGCTTTCTACGCTACCTTCATCTAAGAAGCTGCTCAGACACTGTCCTACTGCTTCTCCGTTTATCTCTCCGTCTACCTCCATCTCACTCTCTCTGTGTTGTGTTGTACACGCTTCCCCAGTCGAGCGAGAGAGAGAGAGAGTGCGTGTGTTTGTGTTGTTTTTTTTGTGAGAATAATCTTCAGAAGTTAAAAGCAGTTTGGGTTTGTCGCTTTGGGTGTTTGACTGAAGAAGTGTTTATGTAAACGGGTCGTTCGGGTCGGGTTCGGAATTTGCCTGTATTGGATTGGGTATTTCGATGTTCGACGAGTTTGTTTGGTTTTAACGTGGATTTTAGGTTAAGGAGAAGGGACGTGGAATATATCGAGGTAATTTTGTGTACGTGTTTTTGATTAATACAGGCTGAGTTGATAAGGAATCGTTTACGTGTTTAGTTGGATTAGATTAGGCTATTTTAGACCTAATCTAATACTATATATATTAAAACCTGAAACCAAGTCTTTCCTAGATTGACACTTGGCATACATTAATTGGAGAGAGCATAAAAATAGTATTAAAATACAATTATTGATTAACATATGGTAATAAATTATCATATTAGCTAATTTATGGAAATAATAAATATGGTAATTTAGTTTATAACATGAGATATAAAAGATAATATTATGGTGGTTGGCTAATTTATGGTAATAAATTTGAATATGATGTGATATAACGGGTGACGGAATAGTAGAATGACATAATGTAACATGTGACGAGATAATGGGATTGAAACTGTAAAATGGGTGACATAAAAGTGGAAATATGATAATACGATGGAGTGAGTAAAAATATATAATAATAAAATATGACGGAGGACAAAAGTTGATTATAGTACCCTACTACCCTTCATTGAAAAATTAGAACAACGATAAAACATGCTGTCATTTTTACAAAACGAGTATAAACATTATAAATAGACAAGCTCGGGCGTGACACGGGCATGCAAACTATATATTAAAACCTGAAAATAAGTCTTTCCTAGAACGACACTTGGCATTTATTAATTGGATAGAACATAAAAATAGCATTAAATATAATTATCGGTTAAGATATGGTAATAAATTATCATAGAGTAATATAATATAGCTAATTTATGGATATAATTATTAAGGTAATTTATTTGAACAAAGATAAGCCGTAGTATAGTATAACTAATTTATGGAAAATATAATCATTACGGTAATTTATTAGAACAAAGATAAGCCAACATTTTTCTCATAAAGTGAGTATAAACAATATAAATATATAGCCCGGGCGTAACACGGGCATGCAAACTAGTATAGAATAGATTTGGTTATCTCGATTTGGATTGGTATGTGTTTAGATATAAGAGACACGACGAGAGGAACTAATTCATGTTGTATTAAGTCGGGGCAAAACCCATGTCATTGCTATTTCGAGCAAAAATTCGAATCTATATGTCCTCTTGTTATATTTTGTGATTGACCTGTTGTAGAGGTGGCCACGGGCTGCCGGACCATGTCGAGCTTGGAAGGCAGAACCAAACTATCCCGTACCTCACAAAGCCGCGGGTTGGTACGGGTGAACCGACATGAGCCGTGTTGGCCTTGGCCAGATAGCAAGGTGGGTTTATTTTGCGAAGAAATGGGCTCACCAGATAACCTGAGTTGGGACAAATGATGGTCAGGCTAAGCTGAACTAACCCTTTTGGCTAAACTAGAACAAGCAGAGGCCCAAGATGTTACTTGGTCTATACAACTAATCAACACACTGCTGACACAGTGGTTTCCTTGAACAAACCTCTTACCGACTCGAATCCAAACTCAACCGGATAATACAAATCAAAACAATGAAAAGAAAGTAGTAATCGAACTTGAATACTGACAGACATCACTCAAGCAACACAGTCCTACCATTCATACAGTCAATTAACCTTTTCTACGCCGATTAAACTCATACATCCATCAAAATCAAAGCTGGTACAAGGTTATGCTTATACAGTTATACTCTAAAACCTGAGCACCGACAGGAGCCGAAACTTATACTCCAAATAAACACGAGACGAGGGAGAAATTCAATTCCCTTGTTCGTTAAACGTCCGCATCAATAGACTGATCTTATTGTGTGTGAGGACTGAGGACAACCATAGCCAGGAAGATTCAGCAACACATAAACATTCTATAGAATATCAGCAGTATGTATCAAGGGAGAGGGCCAACAAAGCATGTCACAAAATGGGTCATGTATCACAATCACAGTAACAGCAAGACCAACCTCCTCCTCATACAGAATATGACAGCACTTCACAACCACCAACTACCCCATACTCACATCATTGATGTTGGACCATCCCTATTTTCCCTCCAAAATTAGGTAATAACTGATATAATTCCTCTAATATTACTGTACTAACTAAGTAACCATTTTAGGGTACAACAAAATGAAATACAAGGGGCACATGAACAGGCAACTTGCTAATTTTACACTTCGAACCCAAAAACGACATTACTCATGTGCTTCAAAGGCTCATGCCTATGGTGAGGTAAGCTAGGGGTAAAAGAAGTTTAGGTTCGGTTAGCAAGACCAGTCTTAAGATTCTTGACAATCATACGGGGAGGAAGAAGTATACAAAAACAAGATCAATGAGAGGGCGAGAGCAAGAAAGGGGGAAGAGAAAGAAAGAGGGTCAGGGGTGAAACAAAATACAAAAGAAAGCAAAAATCTAAGATAAAACTGTCGACTTCTCCGGAATTGTTCCAGAAGGGAAGGGTAAGATAAAAACACCCCATGCAGGCATGATGGTTACATAATGGTATGTTTATATTGAAACGGACGAACAAGACATCAATAGCAATTATCTTTAGGCAACTATAGGAGTAATAGGAGCACCTGATCAAGGAGAAAGGTTAGGCATATCAATAAATTTAATTCCATATACACCCGGAAACTCGAAGACAAATGTGTCACTTTGGTGAAATACCCTCTTTCAACACATTCTAGGCGAAACCCTAATCATAAAAGGCAGCTAGTAATATGACAAATGCCAAGATTTTCCAGGCCTTTCGTACTCAACCGTCAACACAACATCGAGCTATTGAATTTACTAGGTCTCCACAAGCGATTATGCTAAATAGTTGTAAAGGTGTAATAACAAGAACTCGACAAGGTAGGATGCAGGAAAGAAAAACTAGCCAAGCCACCAAAGATTTTTTCGGGAACCATGAGCATCACAAGAACATAAGGTTTCAACCGTTTCATACAAAAGAATAGGGAGCAACAATACAGGCAAATGGCTTTGATGGTGTATTAGCAAGAACTCGACAAGGTAGGATGCAATAGAGAAAAACTAGCCAAGCCACCATAAGAATTCTTCGGGAACAATGAGCATCACAAGAACATACGGTTTCATACAAAGAACAGAGAGCAATAATGCAGTCATATTCCAATATCATAAGCTAAATTAATGAAGGCAATAGCACCAGATATTCTTTTGGAGTGCTATAGTCTAGATCACATCCATACTACTGAGAAAATTCAACATTCCAATAGTATTACAGTAAACAAGAGCATCTGATAGAATATCATAACTCTTACTACTGAGTGCTCAATCAACCTTCTTTACAGCTTTTACGCAATCAGATACTAACAAAGAGGTGCGCAACTAAAAAATTTGACCATTTTGTTCAAATAGATAGTGAACCATATATCTGTGCATCTAATGCCAAAGAGATGGTAGATTGATAAGAACAGGTAATGAGACTTAGACCAGACCTTGGCATAAAGAAAAGGCAGAAGTAATCCAGCATTGCAGCACCATTCACAGGCAACAACCCGGGCAGCGAACCAGTCCGTTCTCATTGCAGTCGGGGCATTTCCTCGTTCTTCCTTCCTCTTCCTGAAACACCTTCCGGCTGCCACTACAATTCGAACAAGGGACAAACCTTGCATCACCACAGCTCTGACATACAGACCCGCAATCCTTTGTCGGACATCCTTCTAAAATCCTCTCCAATTCCCCCGTTTCATGCAGCAACTTTACATCATCGGCGCCTCCTATATGCTTCCCTCTAATAAAGAGTTGTGGCAAGGTCATAGCTTTCCCAAGAAGTGCACTTTGCAGTTCCTTCCTAAAACACGAATCCATCGAAATGTCCCTCTCATCTACCACCACTCGAAACCCCCGAAGTACCATCCTAACAAAAGAACAATCTTCAAATGTCTTCCTAATCCCCCTCAAACTAGTAAAATACAACACAATCTTGTCCTCACACCCATCCACATTACAAGCATTTTCGACACCACCCATTTTCGACACTACCAAAGGAGAACCCATACTCTTGCACTTCGACACAAACGGGCTTGAGCCCGCCGATTTACTAACATCCCTACATTGACTATACCCCATCTTATTACCCAACAATGCTCTTTCATACGCATTACCCACATTAGGGTCCATCTTCGAAAGAAGCGACTCCTCCGACAAATGCTTCCACAATGGCTTAGTACTAGGGTTCAGCTCGAAACCCTCATCCTTCTCCTCAACTATTTCACTTGCCGCATCCACAAACACGTAGGAATCACTCAATTTCGTCAAAGAATCAGCCAAATGTAACCCCAAACCCGGACCAGACACCTTCTGAGCATCCCTAAAGTCGCGTAAACTTGAAGATTTCACCTTAAAGTCACTACTACTATCACTCAAATCCAACCCCAACCTAGCAGCCATTATCCGAGCATCATTAATCCTACCTAAATTCGAACCCTTCACCTTAAAATCACTACCAGAATCAACAAATTTCGACCCGGGCAATCTCTGAGCACCATTATAATCACCGAAATTCGACGAATTTACCTTAAAATCACTACCACAATCATCAACCAAATGAAATCCCAATTTCAATTTCTGGGTATCTTCAAAATCACGCAAATTTGAAGACTTAACCACAAAATTATTACCAGAAACAACATTTTTATGATGATTAACCACACTTTCATCATCTTCTAACCCTTCCATAAGTTCCCAAGTGTTGATCACAGAATCAGGTGAAGAATCACAATCATCTTCAACAGCAGAAGCAGAAGAAGAACAGTAATAATCATCAACAACAGCAAGTGACCCATAAGTTGAAGAAGTTAAACATACAAGATGGTTAGAATCTCCCTTTTTTACCGCAGGGTGATGAACAAGCGGAGTAGATAAAGAACGAGTCTTCTTACATACGCTATTACTTGAGGAGGAGACAGAAGAAGTTGAAGTTGAAGAAGATAAAGGGTCTTCAATAGCTTTCGCAATAAAGGTATCTAACCTTGAAGCTGAACACCCCATTGAAATCAAAGCTTCAAGGAGAAGTTGTTATGAAAAAAAAAAAAAGTTTCAATCTTTTTGGGAAAGTTTTGATCTTTTTAGTGGGTTTTGTTTGCATGAAAAAAATGACAATTTTTTAGGGAAAGTTTTGATCTTTATGATGGGGGTTGCATGAAGATGGTGGAGGAGTAGAGTATGGATGAAGATTGCTTGAGTTTGTGGGAGAAGGAAGGTGAGAAGGGGTTGTCAATGAAGAAAAAAAGGGGGAAAATTGAATTGAATGTGATTATTGAAGTTTGGAGTAAGTAAAGACAAAGGGTGGTGCATTAATGAGGGAAATGAATTGGAATTTGGGGAAACTTATTAATCACAACAAGCTTATGCTTATTGTATGTTTTAAGTTAGTTTAAGTATAAAGTAATTTATTTATGGTTGGATTTTTACTTGGTTTGGAAGATTAGGGTTAGTTTCAAATTTTCAAATTATAGTAGATGCTAATAATCTAGGTTTTTTTTGTTGTTTTTAATGGTGAGGGGTGTAACGATGAAGGTGTTTATGTGCGTGTGTAACTGTAGTTGTTATCGGATTTAACTTTTAAAAATGACTTTGAAGAAGTTTGAATAGGAGTATGGGACGGTATTTGATTATTTTAGTGCAGTAGTAATAATATCGAGTTTTGGAGGTAACATGTAACAATAGAACACTTATTGAGTCATTGACCAGAACAGTCGATATTTGACTGTGCCCTGACATTGTCGGCGACTCACAGCGATAGCAGCAAATCTTTCTAGTTTTTCTTCTCATTCTGGAACAAGTAAGCTATCAAGAGTCGAGATTTAACGTACGAAAGAAGTTCTGTGCGAAAATGTATACGAGTAATTTGTTCATGTGTAATTGAACAGAATGCAACTTAATCAGTGAGATATCTCAAATTTGGTATCGATTAGAACAGTATTTGGTACAGTAATTTTGTTATCTCTCTCCTAGTAGTCTCCTGTAACAAGATCAATTTTACGGAGTATTACAGAATACGGAGTGCAGATTTTGGGGATGCAGCTGTACCCCTTAGCATCCTCCCTAAATCCGCCCCTGGTCCTCACCATGGCAAGGGCATAACTGAGACGTGAACCAGGATCTCCGAGAGCTGACACAACTCCGGCATAGCAAAACAGATGAGGCTGGCTGGGAATTGGATCGCCAATGTGTAACTTTGTACAACAATCGTCTTCCCACAGTGTGTAAAGAATGGCTTCACTGCTAGACCGGATTAAAGCACACACAATTATACAGTCACATTACTCACATCCAAGCACCCAAGACGAAAATTCTGGCTGCAAATGTAATCTTCGACTCTGTCAAAAGTGATTGTTTGTTAGTCGTGTGTATAGAGACCTATGAAAGAACACAAAGTAGGATTATCTCTTTTGGCAATCAGGTCAAGACAAAATAACTAGATGTCACGTTTCAAATTGGTTACTCGATAACAACAAGCTCTGGAGTAAGCACTGAACGCAAATAAAAAACGCAATAGCATGAATGAAACCAAAGATTTCAAATTACACAATCATCTAAACTGCACATCTTCGCATGACATTGATTTGAAGTAACCTACTTGAACCTAAGTTGACAACAACAGCCTTCTTGATAAAATGCTTCAATTAAGAAGTACTCCCTAATAACTTCGTCCAAGAATCGAAACAAGGATTCACAATTTCATCTACTAAAGTTGGCATGCTTGTGATATTGCAAATCCTACATCGCAGAAAGACTAGTGTAAACAATCAAATACCCCAAATGCCAGACACCTGCATTAAGCTCCCTCATAAACCTTTTTGCAAGTGCATGTTAGCTCCATTTTAGAAATTCTCTTTTCACATAGGAATCTCCTGAAACAGACAGGAGAAACCTTTTGGTTACTCTGAGAATCTCGGGTTTCTGATAGCAAATTAAACAACCAGACGTAAATCAACCCGCAATATGCCTATACAAAACCACACAGACCCATAAATGTTCTTTCTTGGTCCTGTTTCTCTATCAACAACTACCAGGTCTTCAGTGAGGTGTTCTACCCTCTCACTGTAAAGCTCCACCCAAAACCTAAAGGATGCACATTTATATACTTCCAAGTTACAATTCTGCATAAAGCAACCTCCCAAGTTTCAAACAAGTCTGTTCAAATCCATCCTGTGGCTGACCCACACACAGCTAACATTGTTTTCTGGTCTTATACAACTTCTAACGGGTGCATATAAAGAGAGCAGGCCTTAATTGCGGCATGCTACTCCTCAGACAAAATTGATGAGGAAATTATTTCCTACTCCTACATAATCTCCTCTAAGTTTTATCATCTTCTCGCTTTTCCTTGTATTCAGGATTGCTGTAAGGCTATCGGGTAAAGCAGGCAAATTTATGTTGTCCCAATTCACAGGATTAAAGATTTCATTGCTAATAGTTTCCTCCTAAAAATAATAATATAATATTAAAAAAAAAAAAAAAAAATCTGTCTCAAAACCTTAACAGTTCACCACGTCTCACTACTCGGGAAGCTGGAATTTCAGTGTTTTCATAACGAAAACTCGAAAAGCAGCACCTATTCTTCAATTCCAAAACACCAGTAACATGAATCTCAATGCCAAATTGAGGAAGTTGTTTAATTCCCTACCAATGTAACTGAAATTCGCCAACTCCATTCATTTTTGTTTAAGCAAACAACTTTTAACAATTCTCATAAGATAGAAAATCATCGGACTGAAAATAGGAAAACCTAAGCTTTGAAACTTCCCAGGGCAAACCAGACAATCACGAAGGCAATTCCAATGTTTTATAACAAATTGTCCAAAAGGAACGCCTAATCTTAGGTACAGACTACAGATTACCAGTGACCTCATATCAACGAGGAAGGATCTCACTCATCCACCCACACATGGAATCATAATGCATCAAATCATACTCAACGACCAACGATCTCACTCACTCTTCCACCCATTGTATCAAAATGCATTAAATCAATCTCAACGAGGAACGATCTCACTCACTCACACGCCCATTGTATCAAAATGCATCAAATCATTCCCAGACGATGTCACTCACTCACACACACATGGTATCAAAATGCATCAAATCATTCTCCACGACGAACGATCTCACTCACTCACCCATCCATGGTATCAAAATGCATCCAATCATTCTCAATTCACATGTTATTCCATCCTCCAAAATAATACATAATAAAAAATAAAAAATTCACCATAATCCCATATCTAAAAATTCAAAAAAATTAAACTAACCCCAATAAAGTTCACTACTTGTCCAAAACTTCTAGCACACTACACAACAATCAAAACCCACAAATTCACCATAATCCCATGATCAAAATTGAACAAAAAAAAAAAAACTGAGGAGAGAGAAAGAAGCTCACAAAGAAGAAGATGGGGTCAAGCGACATGGAAGGGACCGATATCGCCGAAGCGAAGCGAATGAGCGATCTCATCAGCAACGATCAAGCAAGATGAAACCCAACCAACTAATGCTAACCACACCATCTGTGATACCCACAATGTTACACTCCACGGCATCGCCATTTTCTCACCCAATTTCCCAGCAAAAATACCCAATTTCTAGCTGATTTTGATCCGATTTTGGATGTTGTTGTTGACAGATTGATTAGGGTTTGTTAGAAGAAGAATTTGGGGATTTTTCTCAGGTGGGTTTTCTAGTTTTTTCTGTGGTTTGTTGTTGTGTCGGTGTTAAGGAGTTGCGAATTCACTCATTATTTGAGATGTGTCGGCTTCACTTGGACTAATTGACTTTGTGAGAGAGCACTACTGAGCAACTCATAAGTAACTAATAAGTCGTGGTTTGAGGGGTACATGTAGTGTGTAACTAGTAGCACCGATACGGACTCGGACACGGACACGGACACCGATACGGATACGTTACACGACACTTTGAAATTTAACGGACACGGACACGTCAAAAAACCAAAAATAATAAGTTTTTTTAATGCATATTTTTTCAAATGAGCGAATTGTGCATGGATAGGTAGAGGTGGGGTTGGCGCGACCGGGTGCAGGTGGAGCGGTAACGGTGGGGTCTCTATCGGACGTCGGTTAGAGGATGTCTTCTAAGGCGGCGTCAGTCGAATGTGGAAGAGCCGCTCGGAGCAGGAAGATGGGAAACAGAAGGAGATAGAGAAGTAAGACTTATAGTTGAGCTACCGGTTAGTGTATTTAAAATAGGAGATAAAAAAAATTAGGTTTTTTAAAAAAAAACTTGTCAAAACGACGTAGTTTTGTGTCGTGTCAGGTGTCTGGTCTGTGTCTGGTCGGTGTCCGGTTCGTGTCCAATTTAAAAAAACCGTGCCCGTTTCCTAAAATTAAATAAAAAAACCAGACACGGTTCTCGGGCGTGTCGGTCACGTGTCGTACCGTGTCCGATCCGTGTCTGTGTCCGACATGGCACTAGACAGGTGCGTCCGTGCTACCTAGGTGTGTACTATGTTATTTGTGTAGTCGGATAGAAAAATGGGATAGGTGGTCCGTACTAGTAGAAAAATCTCGTTTATGTCAAGGCGTAAGATACGCGATACCCCAACAGGCCAACATTGTATCCTCCTAAAATCCAAGGTTGAGCAAAATCGGATATCCGATCCAAACTCGCACTCCATATCGGATATCTAAATCTGAAATTTTGGTATCCGAATACAATCAAATTTTCAATATCCAATGGATATCGGATCGAATATGGCGGATATCAGATATCCACTTCAGATCGGATATCTGAATCTGAAAATTTGGTATCTGATATCCGATCCGAATACAATTGGATATCAGAGGTTATCAGAGCGAATATGACGGATATCAGATATCCAATTTTTTTTTTTTTTTCACAAAATGTGTTTTGCTGATTCAATCGTATTGAACGTTGAGTCCTTTTTAACATTTCAACTGGATAATCGATCTCTACAAATGAATGACAAGATTTAGGATAGAAAAATAGTTTATATGACGAAAAGGTCCAACTCCAACAATACAAAAAAATAACTAAGACCTGTTCGAATAATACCGAAGAATAATGGTCATGTTCGAATCAGATCGGATATCCGATTTCTTTCAAACTGATGTCCGAAAAAGTTCGGATACGGACATCCGATATTCGGATCGGTTATCTGAAATTTCGGATTGGATGTTCGACTTTCGGATAATCAGATATTTTGCTCAATCCTACCAAAATCCCCGTATCAAAAGGACACGGCATTACTCGGACACGTTAGATTCCCGCTTGTTTCACTCTCCCCAAAACTTTCAAATTCACACTTCCAACTCAAATTCAAACCAATTTTCAATTTTCTCTCTCCAAAAAAATGGCTCCTCCGTTCATCTTCCCACCGAACCTCACATCTCTCGAGGACTTTTCCGACGACGGCACCGACACCGACCACCGCCTCGCCGTCCAAAAACCTACCGCCGTCACCTCCCTCCGCCCTTCCGACCTCGAAGAATTCGTCAAAGGTAAATAATTCCCCCCCAATTTCAAAACCCTAATTTCACATTTCCGCCACCAATTTCCCCTAATTTGCGTCATTTTTGCAGGCGCGTCGTTCGATTTATCCGACAAGGAGCTGTTCTGCATCGAAGAACAAGACGTGTTCGACCGAGTTTACTCGTTAGTCAAGTGTTTCTCTTCTCTTACTCCGCCGTGTAAGTTTAATATTGTCGAAAGTCTTCGTTCCAATTTCAGTGTTCTTCTCCCGAATGTCGATTCGTTGTCGCGTAATTCGCACTCTCCTCATGATGATGATGATGATGATGAGGAAGGCGGCGGCGGTGGCGGTGGTGGTGGCGGTGATCATAATTCTGCGGTGTTTGACCGGGTGGCTTCACATCGGAATGCGTTTAAAATCTATACGTTTTTCCTGTTTCATGTCGTGCTTTCGGAGGAATCGAGCAGTAGTAGTACTAACATCGCGAAAGTAAGCTGCTAATATATTTTTTCTAATCAATTGTTGGAAGCATTAGATGTTCATGAAATTGGAGAATGCTGATTTTTCGTAGTCTTATGTATGTCAAAAACCGTTATTTGAGCGCTTTGGAAACCGAGTACTTGAAATTGAACTCGAACTTGTAAGTTTTTAAAGGATTTGAGCGCTAAATGTCATGTATCAGGAGTAGTTTGTGATTTACTATGGTGTTGCTAAACATGAGTTTTAGATGTTTGGAGTCGTTGAATTTTGGAAGTTGGCACATGAAATGTTTCCTCATTCATGTCTTGTGCTTATGGGGAGAAATCGAGTAGTTTTGCTTGCAATAGAAGTTTAGATGTTCGATAAATTTGGAGCTATAACGGAGTACTTGAAATCGGGAGTATCATGAATAGTTATGACTTACTATGGTGATGAGTTCTTGATGTTTGGAGGCACTGAATTTTGTTGTGCTTATGTATTTGGAACATTGCGTTTATTCTCATTCATGTCGTGCTTATGGAGAAATCGAGCAGCACTATTAGAAATAGAACTTTAGTCTTTAGATGTTAAATGAAATTTGGAGTACTTTGAATTGTTCAGGTTTCTAAAGATGTGAGCTTGAGATCAAGTTTCGCTTTATCACGAAGTAGGTAGCTATTCATTATGTGAGAAACTAGTATGCCTATCATATTTAGAATTGAGTGCTATGCTCCCACATAGAGAAGTATATGTAATTGGTTTAACGTTATGGTCGTGCCTTTTTCTCTATTTCATGTTGAATGATTTTCATTGATCTCATGTGGCTTTAGCCTGCAGCCAGCAGTCGCAAGAAACTAACAATAAATGCATGGAATTGGGAGGGACAACGAGGTCGAATCCTGAATTTGATAGCGAATTCTCTAGAGATCAACTTGACGTTGCTATTTGGATCCTCTGATCCTGACGAGAATTACTTGTCTTTCATTACCAAGTGAGTTAATCACGATAACAATTTATTTGTTCAATTTTATCCGTGTTTTTCAATGACTCTAGTTTCTCTGTGCCTTAGGAATGCGTTTCTGTTGTTTGAGAATGCCACAGTATTGAAAGATTCTGACGCAAAGGATGCCTTATGTCGTATTATTGGGACCTGTGCCACCAAGTATCACTACCTAGCACAATCATCTGCTTCAATCATGCATTTGCTCCACAAGTATGATTTCGTTGTCACTTCAATGGCTGATGCAGTGGCTGGGGCCGAGAAGAAGTATGCTGATGGTAGCTTGGCAATATCGCTTATCAGAGAGATTGGAAGAACAAATCCAAAGGATTACACCAAGGATGTTGCTGGCGCTGAAAACATAGGGCGCTTTCTAGTTGAGCTCTCAGAGAGGCTGCCAAGGTTAGTCTCGACAAATATAGGAATTCTAGTCCCACATTTTGGTGGGGAGTCTTACAAAATTAGGAATGCACTTGTGGCTGTACTGGGGAAACTGGTTTCTAAGGCATTTAAGGATGACGAAGTTGAAGTAAGTTCAAAGTCTGTTAGGCTGAGAACTAAGCAGGCTATGTTAGAAATATTGCTGGAGCGGTGCCGTGATGTTTCAGCTTATACAAGAAGCAAGGTGCTTCAGGTTTGGTCTGAGCTGTGTGAAGAGCACTCAGTTTCCATTGGTTTGTGGAATGAATTGGCAGCAATCGCTGCTGGGAGGTTGGAAGACAAGACTACTATTGTCAGAAAATCTGCTCTGAACTTACTGATTGTAATGTTGCAGCATAATCCATTTGGACCTCAACTCCGGATAGCATCTTTTGAAGCAACATTGGACAAATACAAGACAAAGTTGAGCTCTCTTCAGCCCGAAGCCCAACAAGAAAATGGGTCAGAGGGTAATCCATCCGAGAATGGTGCCTCCATAGGGGATGGGGAAGTTGATCATGTGAATTCGGAAGACAGGCCTGATGAGCAGCCTAATAGCTTAACTGATAGCTACTTATCCCAGGTTGAGGAAGGCGTTATTCATAAAGATAACTCTGTCCCTGATGTTGGAAATGTGGAGCAGACCAGGGCCCTAGTTGCTTCTCTTGAAGCTGGTTTGACCTTTTCTAAGTGCATCTCAGCTACCATGCCAACCCTGGTTCAACTAATGGCTTCATCTTCGTCAACAGATGTGGAGAACACTATACTCTTACTTATGAGGTGCAGACAGTTTCAGATTGATGGATCAGATGCATGTCTCCGCAAAATGTTGCCACTGGTACAATTCTCTTTTGTATGACCGGGTAATGGAGATGTCTTAGCTTATAGTAGCTTACAATCTGATTACTGTTACGCTTTTCAGGTATTTTCTCAGGATAAGTCCATCTACGAGGCTGTAGAGAATGCTTTCATCACGATATACATTACCAGAAACTCGCTGGAAACTGCTAAAAATCTGCTGACACTTGCCATAGATTCAAACATTGGAGATCTTGCAGCTCTGGAATTGATAATTGATGCCTTGGTGTCCAAAGGGGATATTTCTTCTGGAATGGTACTTATAACGTTCACCTTTGAATAATATGATTAAACTTAACCAATTTCTAGAACTTCACGTTTGTGGATTAGATCATAAACGTCTCCCTTGAGATGTTTTGCAAATGTGCTTCTAACTAGATCTATCTTTTGCAATAAAGGACTCTCTATGAAATAAACATAGGAAGTCCCCGATCATCAATGGCTGATCAATGTTTTCTGAATTTTGAATGCATTCTCATGTAAGTATCTGCTTTCAGGTTTCGGCGTTGTGGGACTTCTTTTGTTTTAATGTGCCAAGAACAACTGCAGAGCAGTGCCGGGGTGCCTTAGCTGTTCTTTGTATGGCGGCGAAGTCATCAAGTGGAATATTGGGCTCTCATTTACAGGACATCATTGATATTGGGTTCGGCCGATGGGCGAAAGTAGACCCTCTTCTTGCTAGAACAGCATGCACTGCTCTTCAGAAGTTATCTGAAGAAGACAGAAAAAAGCTTGTAGCTAGTAATGGGAGTCGTATTTTTGGTACACTAGAGAGCCTAATAGTCGGTTCTTGGCTCCCGGATAACATCTGGTACAGTGCCGCTGATAAAGCAGTAGGTGCTATCTATACCCTTCATCCAGCTCCGGAAAGTATTGCTGCCAGGATTGTTAAGAAATCTCAAAGTTCTGTTTTCCATTGTGAGGATCCTAGTGATATACAGCAAGACATGGGAAATGGGACTGGTCGTGGTTCTGCCACAGTGCATGTTGGAAAACTTGCGAGATATCTGTTCGTTGTAAGCCATGTTGCCATGCATCAGTTAGTATATATTGAATCTTGTGTTAGAAAAATTCAGAAACAGAAGGCAAAGAAGGATAGACAAGATGCTGAATCTACTAATGCTGATGTTAGTGGGTCAACACATAATACTGGAAAGGTGAGGTGGGGAATTATGAAATCGTAAAATATTACTGCTGTATTTCAGACCATTTGTGTCTTGCAAATGCCCTCACTGCTTAGTATGTATATCTGTTATTCATCAAGTTTGCCATTGATTCATTGCTGACTTACAGGATGGCGGTATAAATGCTGAATTAGGTGTTGCTGCCTCAGAAGATGCAATGCTTGATTCACTTGCTGACAGGGCAGAGAAGGAAATATTATCTGGGGTTTCACACGAAAATAATTTACTTGGATACTGTGCACCTTTTCTCTCGAAGCTTTGCAGAAACTTCAGTTTGATGCAAAAGGCATGTGCTACTGATCTCAAGTTGCTATCACATAGTTACTACTAAGATTCTCACTGAACTGAATACTAAGATACAATTAATATGAGAAACCTTTGGTAGCAATCATTCTAAGTGATATTGTTTTAATTCAACATTAGGTTGCGAGATTTTCCAAGTCTTTACGTCCAAAGTTTGTTTTAGGAGAACAAATTTGGTTCGAAAGTATATTTGCATTCAAAATTGTTCTTCCTCCTATGAATTGGGCACTGGCAGTATAGCTATTTCACAATGCCGGTTCTTCAGTCTGACTTTGCCAGCTTCTTGTTTTTTGTTTTGTTTTGTAGAATCCAGAACTACAGGCAGCTGCTATGCTTGCTTTATGTCGTTTTATGATTGTCGATGCATCTTTTTGGTAAGATTGGCATGCTGTGTTGTCTTGGCATACTATGCAATTGACTGTTTCACCAATTTTTGAATTTTGATGACAAACGCAGTGAAGCAAATCTACAGCTACTCTTTACTGTTGTGGAAGGGGCAGCATCAGAAACTGTTCGGTCAAATTGCACTATCGCTCTTGGAGATCTGGCAGTTCGCTTTCCCAATTTGGTGGAACCTTGGACAGAGAACATGTATGGTAGATTGCGAGATCCTTCAGCTTCTGTAAGGAAAAACGCTGTTTTGGTGCTGTCTCATCTTATATTGAATGATATGATGAAGGTACGGATGATCTTGATTAGCTGTTTGATTTATATTCATATCTCAATACTAGTGTTTGACGATGTCATCTGCACAATCAGGTGAAGGGTTACATCAACGAAATGGCTGCAAGAATAGAGGATGAAGATGAAAGGATTGCAAACCTAGCAAAACTCTTCTTTACTGAGTTGTCTAAAAAAGGTAATACTTGAACTAAATAGTTGGTCATAAAAAAAAAATTGGCTGAAGTTGTCTAAAAGGGTCTCTATTTTTCCCAGGGTCGAATCCTATATATAATCTACTTCCAGATATCCTTGGCAAGCTTTCCAATCAGAAATTGGGGAGGGATTCGTTCTGTAACATTATGCAATTTTTGATTGCTTCCATAAAAAAGGTACAAAGTTCTCCTTTGATATGGCTGTCGTTTCTTTGTTCCTTCTGGTTTGCATTGTATATGCATTCAAACAATTTTTGTCCCAACTTTTCAGGATAAGCAAATGGAAGGCCTTGTTGAAAAGCTTTGCAATCGGTTCAATGGGGTCTCAGGTATGTGAAGTTTCAATATTCACACATTCTGATCTCTTTGTTCTACATGCTGTTTTTAGTCAATTTGGAGCTCTGGCACTGGTTGTAGTACTTATTTCACATTTAAGCTCAATATAACTGTGTCATTATTCTTCGAAAGCTTGACTGTCCAGTTTGTCCTTGAGCTTTTGTTCCTGTTAGGTTTTGTATCTGTGTGTTGCTTATAGCTTCGTAGTACATTCTCAGTATCCATCCATGATTCAGTAATAAGCAGTACTTGGGCATAAAGTGTATGTGGACACTGTTGGATTCCAAATTAAGTTGTCTTCTTTTGTCTGCCGCTTCTCTTGTTTTTCATGAGCAAACATTTCTGCTGCAGATAGAAGTCAGTGGGAGTGCCTTGCATATTGCCTTTCTCAGTTGGCCTTTACTGATAAAGGAATGAAAAAGCTTATAGAGTCATTTAAGGCTTATGAGCATGCCTTGTGTGAGGATTCCGTGATGGAACATTTCAGAAACATAATAAACAAGGTACTTCCGTTTTGAAAAATGTTTATGTCCTGGGTTTTTGGTTTAACTATTTAGGTATCATTGATGGTTATGCTGTATAATGATTTGAATCAGGCCAAGAAGTTTGCAAAGCCAGATCTAAAATTATCCATTGAAGAGTTCGAGGAAAAGCTGAACAAATTTCACTTGGAGAAAAAGGAGCAGGAAGTCACTGCAAGAAATGCACAAGCTCACAGAAACAAAATTGGCAATTTAGAAGGTTTTCTGGTGGCTGATAAGATACAAAAAGAAAATGCAGATGCTTCAAGTGACAAAGGTTAGTTTACACCCAACTCATCGTAATTACTGCATTTCACATTGTATTTGCATATTCCTCTCATGAATTCAACTCCACACAGTGTTATGATCATAACCCCCACTTTTTAGGCAGCAATTGCTATAGTAGTTTTGATCAATGGTTCTATACCCACATTGTATTTTCTTTAAATACCGACATTGTAAAGCTAAAGCTAGAAAATGCATCTTCTGGCTCAAAATACCAAGTTGATGAGTTTGTTTGATGTAGATGTCTCGTAAAAGGAACACTAAGATATTTGAGGCTTTTTTTTATCCACTTTGTCTTCTTTTGGTCTGCATTGTAATTCCCCTTGCTGAAGGCTGGTATACAGCTAAGGAATCAAAGTTGTGACAAAATTTATTTAAACCAAGACCTCCAGAAAAAAAAAAAAATGGATCAAGAATCTTTGGTGTTCTGGTCTGTTAGATATAACTGATTAACGTTTGAAGAGTAGACGTGAACTTCAAAGGTGTCCAGACTTATGTTCCAAGTTGAACAAAAGCCTTGGAATACATAAGCTGTTACAGCTGAACTGCGTCGAATACAAATCCTAGAGCATGGTGTCAATTCAGTCAATTTCTGATGTGCAGCACCAGACGGTTCCTGGTGCTAAAGTTTGTCGCTGCTTACTGCTTCTTACCTACTCTAGCTATCCAAGCTCAAGCTGTACACACAATTGAGCTTGGATAGCTTATATATATACTACACTTGTGGTGCTCAACTTTCAATATTATTCTTCCATCCATCAAAAAAAAAAAAAAAAATCAAATGAGCTGCTATGTGGCCACTTTAAAAATGCACTTTGCACGTGTGTGCTCATATTTTTGTACTGTATGTCTAATACTCTGCCTCTAATATTTACTATCTTTCTATTTTCTGACACCTGTCTTTAGGTGACATAGATGGTGATGAGGAAAGTGATATCTCTACTGAAGGTGACATAGATGGTGATGAGGAAAGTGATAATTCTACTGAAGAGTCTATTCAAGAATCGTGTATGAAAGATGTAACAAACTCAAATGGCAATGAGGCAGAAGAGCATTCTTCTTTAACCGGTGAAGATACACAGGCAGAAGCTAGTGGCGAAGAAGTCCAGTCACCTGCCGTTAGTCAAAGAGGTGGTAATTTAGTGTTTTCTAGCTAGCATCTAATTTACAATCTTCTGAGCCCTAACTGTCATACTGCTTCACATGGTTAACACTTATTTTTTGTATTTCAGCCATGTCAAAATCGAGAATCAGGAAACCGAAAGATGATAATGGCATCAGCTCAGCTTCTGTACCGACCAGAAGTAGACGGTCAAAGCAAAGGTCAGTTATCCACCACGACAATCCTCCCATATTGCTCACTTGCTCCGTACCAGAGGAATTAACGTGTAAATTAAGGGCATGCCTCTGTTACAAGCTGAACTTCGGAACATATAGACTTTTGAATGACTTTGATTATACTGCAGGTAAAACGAGAGAAAAATGACAAGCTACATTGCTGGAGGAGACAATGTTTTGGTCTGGAAGCGCGCTTTGGTGAAGTTGATATATTATCATTGTTTGTTGTGTTATCTTATTTCTGGTTGTCGCGAAAATGAGCTTCTGTGGCTAGAGTCACTAATGTACATAGTAGGGATGAGTTTTGGGGTAGGAGATCTCCTCCACAACCTGTCTAGTGTCTCCATTGCAGTATTCCGCAAGCTCCAGAAAAGGAGCTAAGAAAGGGAGAAAGTCTAATTATAGGCATTGTAGCATATCTTAATTTAATGTTCTATTTTGGTTGAAGATGCTTGTTTTTCACTGCACCCCTAAAATGGCCGTCGTTAACCTCTTCTCATTGAGTTGTGTAGTAGGGTGGGGGTGGAGGTTAGGTTTGGTACTTATGTATGTGTGTACATTCTGAATTCACGATGTGTGATAATCACCTCGTAGATTTTAATGTAACTTATAGAAACCGTCTCTATCGAAGAATTGATGCGAACAATGGTTAGTTGGGACTTGTTGAGATTGAAATGTTGTGATGGAAGTACTTGTTTTATGAATGGTTCTCAAAGTGGGTGCATGTTACCTAGGTCCCTAATCTGATGTTGTAAATCGTTAGGTTGGTTGCGTGTGCACCTTGAGTTTGTGGGTTATGAGTTCTTATTTAGAAAAATACTGTAATATTTAGGGATTTTTACATGAGTTATTAGTCGGTAATACGCTAGTACTTAATACATAACATATTAACGCGTGAAAACGGTGTTTGACAGAAAAACGTAAAGAATTGAATAACACGTTGGGGAAATTAAGCTACTTAAAATGGCAGACGAGTTGGTTAAATTTGACTTACTACCTTGAATCCTTAGTAAACTGCCAATACAGGAGAAACAACGGCAAACCAATAAATAACTGACGAAACCTGCAAAATTCAGCATCATTTTAATTGAAAATGGACCACCGCAATATTTCTGGAATTTCTGGTAAAAGATGACGGTATAATTTTCTCACTTTAAATGGACAAAAATGTCAGTATTTCCACGTGTTATTGCTATTTTGTACTGTCCTTTAAATGTAGGGAATGACCCCCCAAATTCCATGGGATGGGGGGCAATTTAAAGCAAAGCATGTATATTTACGTAATTTCATATCTACCTTCCGATCCACCAACCTTGTAAATCATTGGATATTGCTACTTTTATATTATAAAGTTTTTATCATATTAGTTTCATAATCATAGTATAGTAGCATAGGACTACTTAGTCGCTTAGACTAGTATTGATTACGTTTCTTTCCGACACATTGTTTTGCATCTGGCTTAGTAGCAAGATTCATTTTGGTAAGTCAACATTTTCTTGCTAGATATATCACTGGAACAACAAATATTAATGCAAACTTGTTTTTTTTTTTTTGAGCTAATTCTTAAGACTATTGTTAGTTTTTAGCAGCTGGAGAAAAAAATGCAGTGCGGTCAGATGATTGTTGAAGAGCCCATTCGTCTGGCTTCTGTGCTTACTCCCTCTAAATCGGTACTTTCGCTTTCATCCTAGATTGTTGTTGTTTGTAGTCATGGTAATCGTCAGCTAGCTCAGCTCGTAAAGTCGTTGTCTGCTAGTATATATGCCTATGATCGAAGTTCGAAGCTGAATCTTATGTTATTTTTTTGTTTTTTTTTGTTTTGTTTTAAGAAATATTATTTTCTGGGTGAGCAAATGCAATATGTGTGTAACTTGGTTCATTCATTAACAATAAAGGGTAGTGAATTTTATGTTATTTTATTATGTTACACTCCTATAAAGTACAAAGCGTAGTGTGTAGAAATCAATCGTGGGAGTGTAAAAATCACGACATGTTAAATTTTCGCGAATCTAAAGGTTAATGGTTGTATGGAATTGGTGCATTTTCAATCAATTGTGGAGATTTTGTTAGGACATAAGGTGGTCCAAAAGTTTCTTGGATATTAAGCTGTCAGCCTGTCACGGATTTCTGAAGCAATCTTAAGACCACATTTTGAAAGACATAGTTTGTTGCGCGTGAGATATGTATGGTGGAGTCTGAAATTTGATAGCTTTTTTAGGGTTTGAGTTTGATCTACTTACACTAGCTTCCATGAGAAAGAAAGAGATGAATTTGAGTATCGGAGAAGCTTCCTAGAAAGCTTTCTGTTAATTCTTATGGATGCCTGATTCCTGATCAGCACGACTGCAAAGACGACTTGTATGATCATCAGTTTGAGCTATCTCACTGCTAGTGGTGAATCCAAGAATATCATTCATGTCTTCTTCATCTGAACAGTGGCTTTCCCTTGCGCAATGCGTTGAATTGTGTACGAGATTAACTGCAAAAGACAAAGAGTGATGTGAAGTTGAGTAATCGGAAATTGATGTAACGTCTTACATATGCCAAAACATGGACTAAACTAAAACTGGTGGCTGATAGCACTGATGGCTGATAGCAATTGTTATTGTCTTGTAACTGAACATTTTTTTAAGCCATTTTCGGATTTCTTTTCTTGCTCTGTGTTAATTACTTCTCATTTTACATCCTTAGTTAATTAAATACTGCAGTGTGAAAGTATTATTGTTAAAATTTTAGTGTAATGCAGGATGGATCTCCATCCCTGACCAAAATCATGGCAACCCTAGGACCAAAAACTCACTCAGTCGACACTATTGAGGCTTGTCTAAAAGCAGGAATGTCGGGTAACTGTCATTTGTCATGCTTCCGTGTTGGTTTGCCATATGATTCTTTTGTTTAGTGATGGTTCTTAGCTTCTCCTTAAACACACTGTTGCAGTTGCAAGATTTGATTTTTCTTGCCTGGATGTTGATTACCATCAAGAGACCGTCGACAATTTGAGGTCGGCCATACAGAGATCTGGAAAGCTGTGTGCTGTAAGTAAATCTACACTGAAGCAATAGAATGTATTTTCATGAATATACGATAGTTATATATACCGAGTGTGTTTATGGAAATTCAACTAGTGATATGTGAGGAACACATCTCTAGATAGCGCTAGTTGCTGTACAATTGGAACCGAACTTCTGTTCCTTTAGCTTCTGTTTTGTAGTTCACTTGGTTCATAGATCACCTCATCAAACTTGGTTCATGGATCACCTCATCAAAGTTTTTCTTTGTTAAGTATTTTGAAGCAAAAATATGTCTAACTAACTGCTGCTTTCAGGTTATGTTAGATACTGGGGGGCCAGAAATCCAAATTGACAATAAGTCTGGAAGCCCCATAGAACTAAAAGCTGAAGATTTTATAACAATCACTCCAGATATCACTAAGGAAACATCGGCCCAACTTTTGCCAATTACATACGCTGGGCTTGCAAAGGTATGCAGTCTATCGTTTTTGTTGGCCGTGAGATGATTGATGTAGATTGTACCTGTAACAGCCAACAGTCTCCTCTTGTCTGAAAAGTTATCCTGTTTTATGTGTGAGATGTCGCACTGTTCTGCAAAGCACAGATGATACCTTTCCTTGCCAAGTTATGCATTAGTTCTATATTTCTGGAAATGAACTTGGTTATTATAACATGAGTGGTGAAGATTTGCAGCCCCTCTTAGTTTTGGTGAAGAGTAATTTTTTACATCACAAGTGATGCGGTTTCTTTTGCCATTGTTCGGCAATTTGTCTCCTTACCAAAATTTTGTTTGCCTACTGTATGTTAAAGTTTCCTCCTTCATTTCCCCCTCAAATGGTTGGTGAACTATATTCTTGTTGCTTGATGGCGAGACGCGTATAGTTGAATTGGTTGTTTACTGCATCAAATATTTTCCTTGATCAGCTCTATATTTCATGAACTCATGATCAGTAGACGAGTAACCACACTATTTTTCTCACTTGATCATGTTTTCTTTTGCTTTGCACATGGCAGGAAGTTAGGAAAGGTGATACTGTTTTTCTCGGGCAATACCTCTTCACTGGAAGTGAAACCTCATCCGTATGGCTTGAGGTGAAACCTGGAATGGCCTTTCTGCAGAACCTCGTTACTTCACTTGTTTCTCATCAACATATCTCATTATCTGCTTCTGTTTAATATCAGGTGTCAGAGACAAATGGTGGAGATGTCATCTGTCAGGTGAAAACCAGCGCAAAGTTAACAGGCTTCAAGTTTAACTTGCATGTTTCGAGAGTCCAGGTCAATCTTCCAACTCTAACTGATGGTGACAAACAGGTAATACTCTCCATATATAACAGGCTTCTTAGTTAAAAGCTTCAAGTAATTTGATCATTTCATGAACCATATATCATTTCTAACTATTAAGTAGATCTATATACACCAGTTCACTTCTCAACTATATTAGGGTTGATGACGTATGCCCACTTAGTTGATAGATTAGAGAAAATTCCATTTTAGCTGAAGTATCTTATATCAAATGCTGCTGTTGGTACACCAGATAATTTCAACTTGGGGTACTCGCAACAAAGTTAACTTCATTTCCCTGCACTATACTCGGCATGCTGATGATGTTCGAGAAGTAAGTTATACTTATCCCCTGGCTAGTTCTTTACGTCTTTATAAATACTTGAGCTCTTGCCTGGAGTCCACTTTCATGAGCAACGAAGCAGACTTTTTACTGGTGGCTAATGTTAATGGCTATAATGGAGTCTTTTTGAAGCAATACTGTTGTTGGACCTTGCAAGTCATCATCCTTATTGCCTTCTGGCTTTGTAATTCCAGGTCAGAGCTTTCCTTGCATCTCAAAATCTTCAAGAAACGCAAGTATTTGCTAAAGTTGAAACACTGGAGGTGAGCTTCCTTTTTTAATTTCTGAGATAAATTCCGAGAAGCCATCAGGGTGTCGATTGTCATTTATCATTATTGGTTCAGCTTTAGATTAGTGTTTTTATATTTTTGCTTTTATTAACTTCATCAGGGATTGAAGCATTTTGATGAGATTTTAAAAGAAGCAGATGGTATGATTCTGTCTCGAGGAAACCTGGGTATTGACCTTCCACCAGAGAAGGTCAGTTCTTTTTCTTTATTGTATTCATATATTAGTTCTACATTGTACTTTATGAATATTCATCAGTGCACCGTCTACTTTTTAGGTTTTCTTGTTTCAAAAGTCTGCTGCGCATAGGTGTAACATGGCTGGGAAACCTCTCATCATCACCAGAGTGGTGGACAGTATGGTTGGCAACTTACGGCCTACCCGTGCAGAAGCAACTGATGTTGCCAACGCTGTTCTTGATGGTCTGTGAACTCTACTTGTGTGTGCTGTTGTTATTGTAACTATGATTAAGTGATTTGTATAATTTTTTCCGCCTCTTATAGTTTGAGTTTTTTTATCAGGTGCTGATGGCATATTACTAGGTGGAGAGACTTTTGGGGGAATGTACCCGGTTGAAGCCATTGGAATTGTCAGGAGAATTTGTGCTGAAGTGAGTCTTTCATCACCTATTTCTTCTATCATACTCCGTATATGAGAGACCGTGTTTATATCCGAGTTCGCTTTGAACTTTGAGCGTCGATTCTTGGCCTGTGTTTCATAACTACCAGACTCTTGTCTGTACTACCACACTAGTGCTTTAGATACTCTTGTCTGTACTACCACACTAGTGCTTCTTAGTACTTCCATAAACTTATTGAATGATTCCAAGAGCCATTTGATAAGTCCATAATGAGCAGAGCTATGACATTACGGCATACCTGTTTATTTGTTAACGTATTATGCGTCTTGCAGGCTGAACTGGTATACAACGAAGGGCTAAATTACAAGCGGATTGTTAAGCATGTTGGAGAACCTATGTCTGAGTCAGAAGCTGTTGCTTCATCTGTGGTAGGGGTTTCGGCCTCTTAATCAATCAGCAACTATTTGGGAGTTTGTACTCCTTCAACAGTATATACCTCAGATTCCCAAGATAACATAATAGAGCTCTCATTTATACAGGTGCGCGTTGCTGCCAAAGTCAATGCTGCGATGATTGCTGTATTCACGTCAACAGGCGGAGCAGCAAGGTACTATAGCATCCTAAAATTAGCTTTTTGTGGGTATATGCAACTTCTTTAGTACTTATTAATAGATCATTTTCTTCCTTGATAGATTAATTGCGAAGTATAGGCCGTCTGTGCCAGTTTTCGCTATTGTTACCCCTTTCCTGAGGTCAAATTCAGTGAAATGGACTCTCAGTGGCTCTATGCAGGTTGCCTTCTCTTTCTTAATCAATAATGTAAACTTTTTATGCTACATTTTCAATGTTTCATCACCATTTTACGTCTATGGACCTGGTTTTTAACGAGGACCTCCTTTGATTTTCAGGCTCGGCATTTGCTAGGTATACGAGGAGTTATTCCTATACTGGCTAGCTCCGATGAAGTAAGGAAATTTTAACCTTCTTTCTTTAATCTTAGCCAATTGTATGTTAAACTTACAAAGAGTTGGCTTCATCTAGAATTCAGAAATCAAAAGTTCAGCACAGTGAATAAAACCATATTCGTCTTAATTTTGAGGATCTTGCGTTTAAGATGACAAACGATTACAAATATAGTTAACCTGAATATATGGATACCCAAATCCCTACCACTGAAGCATACAAGTACGAGTTAAAAACAAAGAACCCGAACAATATGCACTCGATAACAATGTAATGCTGACAGGCATCTGATCTATAAGCTCTCTAGTATAGGAATTTGGTAAAATGTTTTGTCTGTGGTTTACGTAGGACTTAAAATTTCGATTACCAATTGTATTCACCAGGTTGCATTAGGAGTTGTCAATGAAGACTCGGTATTGAAGCTTGCTTTGCATCATGGCAAAACAATGGGATTGCTCAGACATAATGACATGGTAGTCGTCTTTCAGAAGATTGGGGACTCATCAGTCGCTAAAATCGTGCAGTATGAGGAATAGCTACCTCGGAAAATCTGAGTAGCCTTAGTTCCCCCCGTCCCTCTGGGTTCGCCCCTGGCTGGCACCCGGTCACATTGTATGCGCATTATCCTGCTTCATGTAACACACAAACAATCCAGTGCTTGTGCATTGTGTCAGTATTCTGTTGATTTGTAATTCAAGCTCTAAACGATTGGTAATGGCAGAAATAAAATCATTTTGTTTATCATATGCTCATTTTCGAGTTCTGAAACAACGTATCATTCACTCTTTCAGTCTCCTACGCGACCTCTTGTAAATTTTAAACTTTACAGCATCGGGTTTGTAATAGTAATGTAATTTTCAGCTGATGGACTCAGAAAATAGATAGCAAGCCCCACTACACATCTTATTATCGTGGACATTTAACAAGCAGTATCGTATCTTTAGGAAGATCAATAAACAACAAAAATACGGGAGTATCGTATCTTTAGAAATATCAGGAAATAACAGATTCAACCTAAAAATACGATACTACCTATTAACTTCTCCTATTCAATGTGCCAAGAATATAGAAGGAAATAATAGATTCAACCTAATAAAGATATGATACTACCTATTAACTTCTCCTATTTAATGTGCCAAGAATATAGAAGGAAATAATAGATTCAACCTAATAAAGATACAATACTACCTATTAACTTCTCCTATTCCATGTGCCAAGAATATAGAAGGGAAACAAAATCGACCTAATAACCAGGAGATCAACAATCCACGCAAACATCAGTTGGTTATCATATCCATTCCTCCCCGCAGCATTAGTTACTCCCGTAAATTACAAAGTCAAAAAGAGTGAATAAGTCCACACCATTAAACCTGGAGATTTTCACTCTAACTGGCATTTATTATTTAGCAATTAGTTACCATTCTGAGTAAAAATCTCTTGTTACCAAAAAAAAAAAGAGTAAAAATCTCTCCCCCTCTTTCTCTCTCTTCTTAACTTTCTTCATATATAAGCAACAAATTCTGATATTTTTTTTCATACATTTCTTCTCCAAATTCACTTTTCAATTTTGATTTTGGATTTTTTTGCGAAAACCCATTAATTTGCTTCTCACATCACGATCATCGATAGTAGTACTTGATAAACCCTACAACTGAAAAAATGGTGGCTTCTCTTTCACTCAAACCTTGTTTCCCTTCTCTTTCTCCTGAATTCCCCTCCTACGTAAGTTTTTTTTCTTTTCTTTTTCAATTCTTAATTCGTTAATTAACATTCAAGTGTATGTATATTAGTATGATCATTTTGATTTTTGTTTGCATGAATATAAATTGAATTTTTTTGTATGTTTTGTTTTTACTTTGGTTTATTTGTTGTTTAATTGTTTTAGCAGGGAATTTCATCTGGGATTTATGCGACTAGAGTAAGGTTTAATTCCCCAATTTTTGCTGAGAAAAAGAGGGGAATTGAATTGAATTGTTTGGGAGAGAAGGACAAAGGAATGGATGTTAAAGTTGCTGCATTGGCTGAAACTGTTGCTGAGTGTTTTGATGGTTTGTTTCTCTATCAAAGTTTTTATCTTTCTTCATTTTAATCTATGATTTCTGGTTTTATTTATGTACATTTCGATTTTCAACCACGCGTTCTTACTTGAATCTGTTGTTGTTGTTGTTGTTGTTGTTATTGTTGTTGTTGTTGAATTTGCTGAATTTGTTGTTGTTGAATTTGCTGAATTTGTTGTTGTTGTTGTTGTTATTGTTGTTGTCGTAAAATTTGCGGAATTTGTTGTTGTTGTTGTTGAATTAGTGGTTATTCAAGTTTCATTTGTGTGGTGAAGATTTCTGCTTTTTAAGTTAAATGCATGTTCGAATTCCAATTGGGTTTTTTTGGTGTTTGTTGTTGTGGTTGTGGTTGAATTAGTGTTTTCAAGTTTCCATTGTGCGTGAAGATTTCTGCTTTTTTAAGTTAAATGTATGTTCGAAATCCAATTGTGTTTTTTCGGTTTTTATTGATTGTAGAATTGGAGGTTAAGGAGCCGAGTATTTCGACAATGTTGATGAATTTCGACAGCAAGATTGATCCTTTTGGAGCAATGAGCACACCCCTTTATCAGACAGCCACATTTAAGCAGGTGAGCTTTGAGCATTACCGCTATTATGTTTGTATTGCTATAGCCTCCATCTTTAGATTATTGGCCCTGATTCGAGTTGTTTGTACCAAGATAATTGGTCCCTTTCATTTATAATGTCTTTCTTTTATAATCTGTTACCGGTACTAGTACTTGAGTTCATATTTTGGGTTGGAGATGATGGTTGCACTTTGTACTCATAATGCTATGAGCCTACGATATTGCAACTATTCTTGGGTTTTGGGAATTGCATTTGTACTGCCATGTGTTGTCTTGACTTGTGGCCACATGAAATCAACTACGTTGAGTTTTCAACTATTTCTCAGCAACTCTGTAGTTGTAGACCTTTAGTCGTCTTTGTTAAACGTCTTATTTTTTCCTAATCCCTCTTCTTTTTCTGTCTTTTCTAATTTGTGTATCGTCCTCCCTTTGTTTCTCATGAATAGCCATCGGCACTTGAAATGGGACCTTATGATTATACAAGGAGTGGTAATCCTACCCGTGATGTTTTAGAAAGGTAACTCATTTGTTTGCTTTGTGTTTAACATCATATTCATTATTATCTCTTGTTTCATGTGCAAGATCTGATCTTTGTTATTTTGATAATTATTAGAACCATTTTTAACTCTTGGTATGTTGCAGGCTCCTTGCACAGTTGGACAAGGCTGATCGAGCATTATGCTTTACCAGTGGAATGGCTGCACTTGCTGCCGTTGCTCATCTTGTCGGCACTGGTATTGTTTGCCATCACTGTTACATACAATGCAAAATTTATCCACGAGTTCAAACCAAATTCTATAGAAGTGAAAGTAGGAAGTACTTATAGTCAAAATGAAAGGAAAAAGCTTACAATCTAAGTTAAAAGGCCAGTCAATAATTTGTGTAATGACCTACTGTAAAGAAACAGTGTGTAAACTCTGCGCACCTTTTGATGCCCATACTGCTTGAGGATATTTAACTGTGTTGGTCGTGCGGTCACATTCTTAGCTACAATCTTCTGTGATTTAGGCCAGGAGATTGTTGCTGGAGAAGATATATATGGTGGATCTGATCGATTGTTATCACGAGTTATGCCAAAGACAGGAGTTGTTGTGAAGTTAGTATTTTTTTTTTCCCTTTTCGTTCCTCTTATGTTTAGCTATCTCTTAAGTTGATCTATGGCTGTACTGACTATCTGAAACTCGGTAGGCGCGTAAACACTACCAACTTAGATGAAGTCGCAGCTGCTATCGGTCCTTGGACAAAGCTTGTTTGGCTAGAGAGTCCAACCAATCCTCGACAAATGATCTGTGATATTCGTGTAAGTCACACTCTGTAAAGGAAATTCGTTTCTAGTATTAGATAACATGCTTTGTTGTATGGCATTAAAGCTTGAGAAAACTTACTGGGGGAAAGGGATCACCAAGGTATTGAAGGATATTATCCTGCACTAGATGCATCGGAGCTGTTGGGTCATATTTTATTCTACTTGTACTTCACAGGGTTAGGGTTTGTGTTTCTGCAATTATGTCAATTTTGTATTCCTGAGCTTGAACATGAAAAGGCCTACAAAAAGGAGACTTAGGAGGAAGGGTTTAAACACTCTTAAATGTCTACTTTTGGCTTGCTGGCACCCTTCATATGATTATGATGGTCATAATTCGGGGTATAGGAATATATTTAGTTACAGCTTCTTGAAGAGCATACATTTGAGCATTTACCAGATTTTAGTCCAAAAGTCCCTAGAATTTGTTTTTCATGTTGTCTGATCCTGAATGCTCTCAGAAGTCAGAACCCATATTTTCAGAAGAATAATATTGGGCTTTGACCCCCCAGTGACTACATGATGTAAATCTTTCCTCACTTCATCCTCTCTTTTTGGCCTTCTGTTGTTTCCTAAGTAAAAGATTTGGTAAAATAAATAATGTATTACAGATTATCATAGAATTTTGTTCTTCTAAAAGGGAATGAGCTCGTCTTTGCCACCTTGAGTTGCGATAATTACATAGCAATGTTTTTCGAATTGTTGCTTATATCAGTTTCCAATGTCTTCCTTCAGAAAATTTCAGAGATGGCTCATGCACATGGTGCTCTTGTATTAGTGGACAACAGCATCATGTCTCCAGTTTTATCACAGCCACTAGAACTTGGTGCAGGTACTCGTTATTATCTGGAGCCTTTTATTCTTTGTTTTGAATAATATAATCTGGAGTTACTCACTGATACCTATTACCGTACGCATGCTGAACAGATATTGTGATGCACTCTGCTACTAAATTTATATCTGGGCATGCTGATCTTATGGCTGGTGTCCTTGCTATTAAAGGAGAAAGGTAATCATTGAGCCTGTCCGTAACCCCCACTAATTTAAGCCTGGAAGTAATAGTCTTGAAACTGTGTTTCACCAACTTTTATTGTAAGTAGCACTAAGATATATCATGGTACAGAAACTACTTTCAGGGAAGATTATAATAAAGCTGATTTCTGCTTCTAATGCTCCAATTATGTTTAAGAATGTCTGGTGCTTTAGGTTTGAGATAAATTGACACCATGCACTTTTTTTGTTATCTTCTATTATCAAAATGTATAGCCAATGACCCCCTCCCCCCTGAAAATGCAGCAACTTATTTAACGGAGTTTTATGGTCATGTGATGCTTAGGATAATAGGTAGCTAATCCTTGTTATGTCCTTGACCAGCTTGGCGAAAGAGTTGTATTTCCTACAAAATGCTGAAGGCTCTGGGTTGGCACCGTTTGATTGTTGGCTTTGTTTACGTGGTATCAAGACCATGGGTCTCCGTGTTGAAAAGCAACAGGTGTGTAGAACTGTTATACTTCGTCAAACGATTCATGGCACATTATATATCTTTGAAAAATCCCTCCCCCTCTCCTGGCCCCTCATGCCCCCCGTTGTCCGTCAGTTCTAAAAAAATCAGTCTGCAAAGATGAGATACTTATGTCTGGTGCTATGAGCCTTGCTATAGTGTGTGTTTCTGAGCTTGCTTTTGAGCACATGCTTTGGGGATACATGAATTTATAGATGAGTACTGTGTGAAGCTTTCTCTACCCTAATGTATCTACTCTTTTTTGTACTTCGTAATTCCTATAGGCTAATGCCCAAAAAATTGCTGAATTTCTCGCTGCCCATCCACGAGTCAAGAAGGTTAATTATGCTGGTCTTCCTGACCATCCTGGACGATCTTTGCATTATTCTCAGGTGATTCTCGCAGGCTTACTTCTGAATTCAATTCTATATATTATTGCAGCTAGCAAATTTGTTTCCATATGACAAAAGAATTCGAGCTTTTTTTTTTTTTTGAGGTAACGTGCTCTGAATTGTTTTACATGCAACAAGGAGTGCATCTGAAATGAATGTTGCATTCTTTTCAGGCAAAAGGTGCAGGATCTGTTCTCAGTTTTGTGACAGGATCTATTCCCCTTTCTAAGCATGTTACAGAAGCAACCAAATATTTCAGCATCACTGTTAGTTTTGGTAATAATCTTACTCCCTTGCCTCAACTACGCACGGAATTATCTGTTTATACCTTTAACTTATTTGCTTTGCAAATTAGAAGTCTTGGAGAAATGATCATTTTAGAATTGGTTGATGGCTGGTAATGCGGCTTCTAGGAATCTCAGTTCCAACCCTTTAATCTCAACGCTTCTTTATTTGATTTTTGTGGTTGCAGGAAGTGTGAAGTCGCTCATAAGCATGCCTTGCTTCATGTCTCATGCTGCTATACCAGCTGCAGATCGGGAGGCAAGAGGTTTAACTGAAGATCTCGTCCGCATTTCTGTTGGCATTGAGGATGTAGATGATTTGATTGCTGATCTGGATCACGCTCTAAACACAGGGCCTATTTAAAGTCGACATTAGTTTATTCGCATGTTTGTGAATATCAAGCCATGTAGTTCTTGAAACTAGCTGGTAATTTTTACCGATGGGAATATTGATTGGTAATTAATAAAGCTGAAGGATTAGTTTTGCATTACATCTGAATCTTTTTTGTTAGTTTCTCATTGCTTGCATGATTGCATCCCTCGAACTCGAATGAGTTCCCCCATGGCTGGCTTATGGCTGGCTTGATGAACCAAACAACTCTTAACAGGACGGGTTTTTCATGTCCAAACTAGAATGGGTCGGGAAATAAGCAGCAGCCACAATAAAGCCAATCTCGACACAGCTAAGCCGGAATGTGTATGATACAGGGTCATGGAGTATATAACTTACAAAACCAAAATTGTGGACTATAACTTGTACAACCAAAATTGTGGACTATAACTTACACAGCAATGCTATGGGTGTAGCGTAGCAGAATCCTTCTTATAGGTAGAAAAAATTACACGGCATGCTAACGATTCATACCAAAACTTACAACCAGTTAAACCATGACACGGAGAGAGAATCGTGGACAATAAGGATCTCATGTCAATTGTGAAGCAAAAACTATAGAAAAGCATGTAATTATATGCAACCATTTATTATACAGTGCATTATCCAAGACTTGCAGCACTACATTCATCGATAGAGCTGTCTGGTAATCAGAACTCCAGTTAAACTACCAGCCTACCAGGCAAACCCACTGAATCTAGCACTCCAAATTTTATACCATCTCCCTTGTTGAGACTTGACAGCAACATATCACCCCTTAAAGAAGAGCAGCATCAACTTAAACATTGATATTTGCACCCAAATCTATGTACCTCCGCGAAAAGTATCAAAATCTTCCAAGCCTTGTCCCTAAAATGCTATGTACAGATTAATTGCTGATTAGCGAGACGCTACCCTGACAAAAACAAGAAACAACACGAATTATTAAGATCCCTGCTCAGTAAAAGCCTACAGTGCTTAAGTCACTACACTATTAACACCCTTTCATATGACCCAAAGATTATACATATAACTGTGAATGACATGATACATTAAAGAAGCTGCAGTGAAGTCCAAAAAAATAAAAGCATCTAAACTTAATTCTGGTTTACATCCCATGAGCACGGACACTGAAATATGGATGCGGTCTTTAAGGCTGAAAATGGACACATAATCTGACCAGTCCTTGAAGTCTTTAACAAGGGAACATACTGATCAATAATATTTTAACACACACACAAAAAAAAAAAAAAAAAAACAAAAAGGTTTAACACAAAATATGGAAGGCCAAGCCTTTAACTACGAAACATACTTACCACTAAAATAAAGTTGTCACCTAATCACTTCCAAAATCTTCATAAGTATTGTAGCTTCCTGATATCGCTCCCTTGCTTTCATCTGTTACCCACAACAGGCATCAGATCTACATTCAAGAAGTCACATCTCATGAAAGGAAGGTAAGCATCTCACCTTGTATTTCACCCCTATCAAGGAAGTTGTCCGCATCCGTTGTTAAAAAGGCTGAATTTTGATAATTATCTAATACATCTGTACAAGGCAATAAAAACTAAGTTCAGATATGTAGATGATGCTATGATATGGCATAGCACATGAGGCATCAAACAGAAGTTGAACAAATCAGGCAGAATGTGCTTACATCTGCCCAATCTGATAAAGACTACAAAGTCAAATGTACTTACGAGGAAAAGCTGACAAATCCGGAAAACTAAAGGTCTTCGCAATTTGTCCCAAGTGTCCAAATGAAGAACAGCCATTCATGCCCAAGAGTGTGTCATGCATTGGTTGTGAGCTCGTGTCCATGCCACTGAAAGACGCATCGTCCATGGGGCCTTGAGGCTCGCCAATGCTAGTATCAGGATCAAACATGATTTGTGAATCTGAAGGATAACCACTTTCTGATTTAATGATCCCACCATTCAACCCTTGAATCAATCTCATGGAATTAGAGCTTTGACCATGAAGTGTATCAGGAAGAAAATCCATCCCTCTAGACTGCGTAGACATATCATAAGCAGCATGGCTTTGCAATGAAGAGACACCATTAGTAAACGGAGCCGGTAAACTGGGAGGAATAGCAGGTTGTAAATTTTCTGGCTGCATAGATGGGCCTGTCTGATCAATAGGATAGTGGCCAGCACTCTGTTGAACTATCAAGAGAAGATAGATAAAAAGTTAATCTGGCGCCCAAATGAGAAAAACGTAAAGCAGCACGAAGAAACCAGAAAACTGTAAATCACACCGAATTATGAGCATAGGTAATAGAAGTATAGAACTGATAGCGATCATTTCTGCAATAATAGTTAGAGCATAGATATGGGTCAATTTTATAACTCCTACACACAGCGAAGGATCAGTGATATCCTGTTTCAAGAAAAAAAAAACACAAGCAGCAAACAGACTTGGTATACACACAACAGAGAATGTACCCAGTATTTACACTTTTACAGTGACCTGTCATTTTCATTTAAAACAAAATTTCAGAGTTCATTTCCTATTAAACATCAATAAATTTCATGACAGGCTTCTCAGCATGGAAAACCACTCAGAAAATAACGTCATAAAGTTTCAGCCACACAATCAAAAGGGAAAGGATTAGAAGTAAGTAACATATACCCCCTACAACGCATCAAACCAACATTTAAGAAGTTTGATAATACATGACACGAAATATTTTACAGTTGAATCGAAATAGCGAATCTACATTAGAATAAAGCTTACATTGTGTCATGCGAGATCCATTAGAAACTGAAATGTTAGCAACTCCAGTAGACTGGATCTGCTCCATCAGTGCTGCCTGCTTCTTCAGTAGATCATTGAAACGCTTTATTTGTTCTTTCAGTGCCAATCGAATATAATAAAACTGAAAGAATTCCCTATTCTCTTCTTCCAGCCGCTGCCAAACTAAAGATCATAAAAAAAGTTGTTTTTTAGACGTCTGCAGCTACTTCAACATACAGCTATGAACAGCTTACAAGGGAGTCAAGAATACAATACCATCAAGTATCAAGTGACGTGACAGGTTTCAAGTGGTCGTATTATTCAAGATAAGGTGAGTATAGGAAGTCAATTTACAAGCTTAGATGCATATAGCAGAATTCTAACAGCAGTTCTTGCAATATGGGAGGAGAGAAATCAAAATTTTAAAATTACATATAGAAATGCAATCTCCTTAAATGGATAAATCATCTCTGTTATCTCATGCAAGAGTCATGAGTTGCAACAAGCAAGTTGTTTCCTTGGAAAGTACACTAAATTATTTAGCGTAAGTAAATTTCACTTTACTTAATGCGATTCCATGAAGTATTAATAAAACTCACTTCCAAAAGAAATCGTTACATTACACCTGAATTAAAGAGGTTTAATCAGATAGTATATTTAAAAGTAGGACAGTTTACCGAGTTCAGTAATGCCCGGCACTACATTTGCATCCCTTGAGAGCACACTTACAGCTTCTATTTTGCTCATGTGCAATTGAATGCAGCGCTCTATAAGATTTTGTACCTATCATAATGAAAAAGGATAAGCTCAATAAATTGAAAATTATTAAACGGGGTGAAGGTTAAGCACTGGATAGCTAGTATCGTTCTAGAAGTGAAAGAAATGTCTAAGCATTTGACAACCAGATGTAACAAAATAAATTATGTTCTTACATGATCGTTTGGATGAGACTATTTAAAATAACTCTCACATCAGATTTGACACAGTAACATGTCCAAGAATCACATGAGAAATCGGTACAAATTGTACGCCTTGTGCTTCAACTGAGCGAATGCCCTTATAAGAACCTTCAATCAGAGAGTTGGGAACCCTAATCAAAGAATCTGACTCCCAACTATCTATCGGTTTTGACGTATTGGCATTTGCTTCAGAAGACTGGTAAAGAAGGAACCAAAGTGCCACAGTAAATCTGTAGCCACTTTGACTTTTTCACCGTTAATCATACACATTTATTTGAATTGCTGATTCATATAACCATAATGTTACATCTCCTGCATACTCTACATGAGTATACCTTATTGACCCTTTCTCCTCATCAAAATCTCAGTATCCTCTTGTATATATAAAGGTAGATCGTTTTACACTTGTATTAGGTTAGACTCTCACTGTATGTTCTTCTGTATCTATATTTCGCTTTATTTCTCAAAGGATGGTCAGAACGTCAGAGGCAACAAAGTTTGAAGTCTTGTGATCATCTGTGATGACTATGATCATGGAGCAATCATCTTAGGACATCGATAATGAGGGAAGACCTTAGAGGGAATGGAGGGAGAAAGAAGTGAAGGTTGATAAGTGACTTCAGAACTGTTACAAAAATGAGAGTTTTACTCAATGGGGTTTGGGAGAAACTTTTAAGGGGGTAACGTAGAGTCATAGACAAAAACAAGTGTCTAAAGTTTTGGTGGTGGTGGATAGAGGAGGAAGGATAGTAGTTAACTACCTTCCCCCTGCAAAGATGCATAACCCCTGAGTGAGAGCCATAGTTCAAGCCATCAACCCTTCCCTCCTCCCTCAGCCATCAACCCTTCCCTCCTCCGTCTCTATGCTATGACCACTATTACCCCACGCTCAATACAAGCAACCCACAAAAACTTATGGAGTGTGTAATAGATCAATCAATGAATGGCTAAGATTTGGCACTTCATTAGCTATAATTGAGGAGTAGATATCGTAGGATTTTCAACCAAATATAATAAAAGATAGCCATAAACAACAGCTCAGGTGAGAGGACAAAAGGCTTGAAAAGCAATTAATACATAGCCGCACACACAAACAAAACAAAACAGAATGAAATGAAGAACATACAAAACCTCACTCACCGCTTGTAGATGTTCTCCAGAGAGGTGTCTGACCTCCCCTCCCGACATACTTAAAGGTTGACCAATCCCTAATGACAGCTTTACACCCACTTCAAATTACGAGCTACTGCCCTATATATAACAATAATCACAACAACCCACAATTAAAAAGTGTCATAAGCTGGCAGAATAGACAACAGATTACTCTGGAACAGTAAGAAAAAAACACCGATACCAACCCCGACAATGTACCACATCTTTCTACTTACTACTGAATACTAATCCCACCCAACAGCTGAAACCCCGAAACCAATATACAACCTCACACAATTCGATCAACCATGAAGTAACACCAACAACAAACCTTAACAAGATACCGTCTTTCCTTCAACTATACGACACAAGATACGGTCTTTCCTTCAATAATTCACTCAAAGACATGTCCTTGACTAGAAAAGAAAGAAAAGGAGGAACTAAAGTGTACAATGAATACTTTTTCTCTCACAGTCTGAACACGAATTCGACAGCTAAAAAGTTCTCACAACTTGATCAATCTACCTAAACAGTCATACCCTAACCCTTCAGAATCGTAAGAATTACGCTGCTCTGGTAAATGTTTCCTTACAACTCAAAAGATTCCAATTGTTACCCCCTAATTACAAACATTCCCCCCCCCCCCCCCTAACATCCCAAAATTTTCGATATCGTGTCGAAATCAATACACCTTAATTCTTCCATAAGAAGCCACTTAACAAGTACTAGTTCATAAACACTGTAATTAACTAATTAACTAACTAATTAATCAAAAAGTTGTAATCTTTACTACACCTTAATAATTATTACTGCCACTTCAATTCTAAAACCCTGATCATAAAAATAAAAAAAAAATAAAAAAAAAAAGGATCATATTAATTTGATCAAACCACATTAAAAAAAAAACAATAATAATTACAGACAACAAAAAGAACAAGGTACGAACGAATCGAGATCACGGAGTAATGAAATTAATCATATGATGATAAAAAAAAAAAAAAAAAAAAAAAGAGTTAATGATAATAATCATATGGTAGAAGCGTAACAAAGAAGATACTTAGTAAAAATTAAGAGGAGAGAGAAAGAGGAGCGTGTGGAAACCTGGGGAGACAAAGGTAGCGTTGGTACGATTTGAGTATGGCGACGAAACAGATTTGATGGCTACTTTTAGAGAGAGAGAGAGACAACAACTCAAATTCTCAGAGTTTTTTTTTTCTTCTTCTTTTCTAGAGAGAGAAAATAATTAAATAAATAAATAGTTTTTTTTTTTTCATGGAGTTTTTATTTGTAAAAAACAAAAAAAAAAACATTTTAATTTAATTTCTTTTTATATTTTTGATCATCACAACTCACAAGACAACATTATCTTTTACTGAGGTTCTTCTTCCACTTTGGTAGTGTGTGAATGGGACCCACCCAGCAGCCATTTGTTTTTCATTCTTCGTTTCTTTTTAGTTTTTTTTTTTTTTTTGGTTGGAAAACCAGCAGTGTTTTTCATTTGGTGAGGGGAGATACGACGGCGGAGAGCGGAGAGCGGAGAGCGGAGAGCGATTTTAGATGATTCAGAGTCGACTAAGATGATTTAAATGAACAGGCATTGTGAGTAGCAAATGGCATTGTACAGTTGTTTTTATGCATGCGATTGTAAATGTCAAGTGTGTGTAACTTAACTTGCAGGCATTATAATTTATAATAATTATACAGAGTACGTAATTTAGCTTTTAATTAAGTTCGGGTTCAAGTTAAAATGGCATTGTATAAGAGGTTTAAGTTTTTACTCTTGAGTTTATGTTCTTATAAACATCAAATTCAGAATGTTAATCTTCAATTCAGTCAAACACTATGTTTCTAAATAAGTTAATTCCGTAATTTACAATCTATGAAGTTTATTTAATATAACTGTAAGTCTCCAAGAACCATAACTTGCCTTACGAGTTACGACTTAAATCCATACTAAACCGGACGGATATCTTGGTATTTTGGTAATACGAGTACACAAGGGGCACGCTAGTAATTTACCATCAATAGATGTCGACGTCGACCCAACAGTCTCATAATATGATCTTCATTTTCGCGCGCTCTTTCTCTCTCTTCTGGAAATAATTAGATATAATTTCTCCCAAATTTCCGCATTTTAATCTCAATTTGTGTATCAAATAAGCTTCTTTCTAGCTTGATTTTCATCATATCATTTGAATTTCTTGTAATCCTTGTATTTTGTTCAACTTTACGTGATAATTCCTTAATTTTTTACATTTCTAGGGTTTCTGATTGCGATTTTATGTTATCTGATCGATTAGTGATTTTTGCTTGATTTCGGTATAATTAGGAAGTGAATTAGGGTTTCTAATTGTTTAATGATCGGCAATTTTGGGTCTTGGTTTAATTTGTTGTATGATGTTTAATTCGCTTAAATTTTAGGTTTTGTGTTTTCTGCTGAATTCGTGTTCTAGAATGATTGGTGTTATACATTGTGTTAATTGTATTGCTAATTACTAATTCGGATGCCGAATTTCGGTTTAAGAGATGCAAGTTTGGTTTTTTAGTTGTATAATTGGCATTGAGCAAGTTTTCGAGTTTTGAGGTATGATAGTAACTTTTTATACTGTTAGATTATCATACTTTCTTCGCTTTCACGTAATTCTTCATGTTTGGTTTGAATATGTGAGGAATTCAAACTGAATCGTAAACAATTAAAAGAAACAAAGGGAGTACTTATCAATTATCATAGGTGTGTCAAATGCAACTTATGTTGTGAAAAGGTGCGACCTTTACGTTTTCAAGTTGAAATCTTTTGTTCATTTCGCATATGAAGGTCTATAAGCTGTTGTTTTACTTTTTTTGGGAGTTAAAGTTCAAGCTTCATTTTTTCAGATATTTTCTGACTTCGGAGTTAATCTTGTTACATCCCCCCCCCCCCCACACCCTTTACCCCGCCTTATGGTGGGAGCTTTTGAGACACTCGGGTAATATTGTTGTTGTTGAAGCTAATTTTGTTATGATCTGAAACCGCACAAAGAAAAAGAAGATATTAGGTTCAAAGATCACCCCGCTCCATGCACCTGCGTTTGTGGTTCTTTGAAACAACGTGAAGTGTTTTTTTTTTTAAACGCGTTGTTACTTGTTAGTACCCCCTTATATGGGCATTATGGCATGTATCAAGTAGCTGAAACCTTGCTATTTCTCACAAATGTATGCCTATAATTATTGCAGATTTCTCATGTGAGCTTTTTAACTCAGTGGTAGGCTCATGGTTAATATGCTGGAATTAGTGCTGGTGTTCTCTGCTGGTAGAGAAAGAATTCTGCAGGAACAGGTACGTACTTGAGCCCTTCTAATAACAAGAGGTGGGGAAAGGCAATAAACTGAACAATTATGCATCTTTGAGGGGTAATGGGAGTTGAGACATAAATAAGCTATACGCTAAAAGCATTTTTCTCTTGTGTAAGGCTACATAAGTCTTTGATTAAAACGAAGAGGAATTGCTGTTATGATTTCAGTTCCATTTGTAGTCTACTAGTTTGCATGCCCGTGCCACGCCCGTGCTATATATTTATATTGTTTATACTCGTTTTATAAAAAAAAGTTGTCTTATCCTTGTTCTAATAAATTACTATAATGATTATTTTCCATAAATTAGCTAATATTATACTACTCTATAATAATTTATTACCATACCCTAACCGATAATTGTATTTAATGTTATTTTTATGTTCTATCCAATTAATGTATGATAATTTATTACCATATCATAATCGATAATTGTATTTAATACTATTTCAATGTTCTATCCAATTAATGTATGTCAAGTGTCGTCGTAGGAAAGACTTGGTTTCAGGTTTTAATATACAGTATTAGATTAGCTCAAATGAAAGAGCATCGTGCAGTGCACAAGGTGTGGGTTCAAAGCCCACATAGGCTTTATCTTATTGATTTAGTAGAGTTGGGCTCATCATGGTAAGTCTTATGCCTTAAGATGTCCTCTGGGCTAAATTGAGGAGGATGAACAAGGGTAGGGTTGGATTGGTGAAGTTTAGAATGCGTACAACACCCGGATAATTTATCTGGTAGACAGTAACTTCCGTCATGGGCGTTATTACAATTTTGTGTATTTCTCTCGTTTTTTTTGGCCTTTTTCAACTTTAATGTCACTATGTAGGAAACCATACAGGTTAGCTAGTCAAACTACAATACAGATAAGAGTGACTGTCAAGTCTCATTTGTGCTTATTAGGCAAGGTATCACAGATCATGTTTAAGTTCAAAATATTCTTGAGATATTATGAATTTTCCTTATAATATGCTTTTCATGGAATCTCAACTTTCGCGGCGATCTTACACATTTCCAGGTCGTGAAAGATACAAAACCATCTGTTTGTAGAAGACTACATTATTTTGGCCGGCTCTGAGCCAACTCATTTAAGGTGTCAGGATTTTGCTCCAAGTCATAGATCAATTTATCATTCTAAGTTAATCACAAGAAATCCTTGGAAGAAACTCAGACTGTACCAAATAAGTCTCGACGTATTGGTTAAGAACTACTCGTAGTATGCAACGTACAACCAGTCCCAAGTTCAAATCTCCACGCCCTTGCTATAAGTTATAACAACCCCAAAAAAATAAAGTACAGGATGTAAAAGTAAAAATCTTGCTGGTCTTTAGACTAATGATTTTGAAATGTTATTTCTATATAGAACAAAATTGGAAATTACATTCTATGTTCATTGTAGATGTATACAGATATTGCATCAGATCAGAGTGATCTACACACCTTGTCAAGCCCTACAAAGCCTCCCCTGCATAATGTACATCTTACATATCCTCTCTACATTCCCTCCAAAGGGTATATTCATCTTGTGAAAAAAAAAAGGGTCAGTGAATATAAAAGTGAAGGGTTAAAAGGGATAAAAGTAACCAGGATCTGATTTAATCCTAAGTTGCCCCCAAAAAGTTTGAAAAAAAAAAAAAACACTAATCAGATCACTGTTGTCAGACCATTGTATCTAGGTCTGGTTCTATCTGGTGAGAGTCCTTCCATGGACTTTCTCTTGTTATTGTTTTGCTGTTGTTGTTCTAGCTGCTGCGGTAACTGTAGTTCCTGCAGCTCTTGTTGTTCTGCTTGTGGTATAGAATCCTTCGGCAGCTGCTGCAGTTGTTCTGATTTTATTTGTTCTGGTTTTAACTGCTGTTGCTGTTGTTGAGGTTGTTGTGATTTTAGTTCGGGTTTTTGACATTCTTCGAGCATGTTTTGCTGCTGTTGTAGCCCATATTTGGCTCTCAACATATGGGGCCTAAGCCTCGTTACATCTGATAGCCGCACTGGTTTAAGGAAGAATTCTTCTGCACCTTCTTCTAAACATCTGCTTCATTAGAATTGACATTTGATCAAACATTGGACTTTGCAGATAGTATGTTGGAGGAATTTCGTCGAAGATTTCAACAAACTTTCTACCTGCTTATCCTTGATGGAACATTCTCAGACGACATGATAACTACAGGTATGTCTCTGAAAGAAGAGGATTCCTGCACAACATTGAATACTACATTTTAGATTCCTAAATTGCATCAATATTCTCAGGATCGTGCAAAATACCTCAGAAAGACAACTAATCAAATTACAACACACTTTTGCCAAACAATCACTATATCTAACCAAAATACTGAAAACATCAAGTTTAGGCCAATCTGATAAATGCCCGTAAGGCCGTAATGATCATAGTCCCGTCTTTGTTACTGTGAAACTACTTCTGATCAACCCTCCTTACCCCTGAATGGTTTTTGTTTCTCTTTGAAGTTTTATGGTTCGAACAAATGTACTACTAAGCATGGTAAAACAAACAGATCCAACTGACAGCTTATATATCAAGATATCTATGATTGATTATTTTTGTGGATCCAATCAATAGAACAAAACCATTTAAGATCCCACCATATATTTAGGGGAGCACACATGTTCCACTCATGTGCTATCTTTTTATCCACCTCTCAATTCTCCTGCAGTCTACAACTTTACAACTTAGGCATACCGGCCACAATCTAACATCAACGACGACAACCAAGTCTTAGTGATTTAAGTTCGGCTAATATAAATCATCATTTGGAATCGTCATACATACTCCAATAAAAGGTTTGCATATAACAATATAACCCAAAAATTATCTTTTTCCCGGGAAAGGATATTGCTTTAAGTGGAAGACAAAGTCAAAAAAAAATCATGGGAATACAATATTGCAGAAAAAGAAATGCACGAAATATGGAGGGGTAAAAAAAAGGGGCTTTAAGAAAAAGAGGCAAAAGAATACCTTGACTTTCTTCAGCAAATCATAACCAGTCATCCCGGGCATACAGTAGTCTGTAATTATTAGATTCACTTCTACTACTTCCTGAGGAGAAAAAAAAAAAAAAAAAAAAGGTAAATAAACATATAACAAAATATGAAGAAATTTTGAAATTTATAAACATAGAAATCCCATATACTATAGGCTATAGCAGTTTACAAGTCTAACTAGTACGGAGAGAAATTCTCGTGTAAGACCGTCTGACCATAACTTATGTTGACGCTCGTGTAAGACGGTCTAATCAAGAAAGATAAGAAAATCAATAATAATCTTTTATAGTAGTATAAGTGAGAAAGACACCTGCTGATTACTAGGAGAAACAGAAGGTTGATCATCCTGCAAACCCAGAAACTCCAGAGCTTTATTACCAGAATCAACTGTTGTGACTGCCCAAATCAAGTAAAAGACAACATCTTTCAATCATATTATATTGGAACAAAAATGCTCAACTTACTAAAAAAAAATACTAACAAAAACAACATTACGACGAGGTAAGGAAGGGTCGGATATACGCAAGCCCTCGACTCTTTTAAACATAGAGAGGCTGTTTACGGAAAACCAAATAAAAAGTTTTAAACACTTTTCATTTCAGTACCTTGGTAAGATGAAGTTTTGAGGAGCCTCTCAATAAGTTTTCTGTCAATTATGCTATCATCAACAGCTAATACATGAAACTGTGGCTCTGCTGCCATCCCCATTTTGGACCAACTAACCCCAACAAAATTTTATCAAAATTTTAACCAAAGTTTCTTACTTTGATAGTAAAAAAATTACTAAAAGTATATTATTGCAAGCTCAATACTTTTCTTCTTGTTGTTGGTGTTGTGTAAATTTTTGAAGTTGGGTTAAAATTTATTGGTGTTGCAAAATGTGATTGTGAAGCTCCATTATTTGAGGTTAAAAACTTTGCTAGAAATGAGGAGAGATAAATGAGGGGAGGACAGAAGAAGAAAAGAATTAAGAGGAGAGAGAAAGAGAGAGTTTGTGTTGATATAAAGACCCACCAAGAACACAAATCCCACAAAGCAAGATCTGGCCAGATTTGCCACAGGATTTTTCCCCCCTCAAGTGTTTTTTTTTTTTTTCCTCCCTACTACTTGATGTTTGAATTACTGGCTAAGCAATTGTCATAATAAATAAACAAACAAAGTAAAACAAGAACCTCCATTTTATAAGTTTTATATTAACAATAATTGTAATGGTAACTTCGTTATTTGTATTTGGTCGGTCTTTGCATGAGTGATGAGAATGTATTATAATGAGTAAAATCATTAATTATATTGGGAGAAGTAAAAAAAATTACTTTGTAAAAATTTGTAGATTGTACCATTATTATCTGTGAGTACTAGATGATAGTCCTATTTTTGATAAAATAAGGCTTGAAGACAACATTTCTACTATTTTAGAGGAAATGTGATGTATATGTGGATATTATCTGTTTTATCTCGCTTGAAACGAGAGTCTCTATAAAAACATCATGATTATAATTGATAGTATCCCACAAACAGCTCGGTGAAAACTTGCTTACGAGATTAGTCAAGCTCATACGTGGAATCCGAACTTGTTTATGTATGAGTTCCAACGTAATAATCAATACTCCCTCCTACCCGAAGAGATTTTCCTGTTTCTTTTTGCAGTTTTGAGTTGTCATATTGGGAGCTATATTTAGACCAAATGAATCATTCACTTGCTTTCAAAATTAGTAAGTATTTCATTCTGCATTGCAGTCAACCAACTCTACTTGATTTCAAGGTAAACGGATCTTTCATTTAGTCTACAAATAGCCCCCAACATGGCAACTCAAAACTGCAAAAAGAAACAGAAAAATCTCTTTGGGTAGGAGTAGTATATGAGTAGAGTTTGAACACTAGACTATTGGATTCGGCTTTGCTTTTGTGATATTAATAATGATCAAACATATGGTTTTATCAAGTGGATTCTCTCTTATTTGTTTCACGGCTCCCAACCAATTTCCTTTAATTTATTATTTATAATTTTTAAAATAAATATTTTATATGTTAATAATAATGATCAAACATATGAAATTTCTTTAATTAATCATTATAACTCTTGAAAAATAAAAACAATTACTTTCCATCATACATACAGTAATCATTTATAATTTGATATTAATATACATACAACTTTATTATAAGTCAAGAAAAAAAAGAGTTAAAAGAGGAGAGAAATGAGGAGGAAAAGCAGATAGAAACAGAGGAAAATGTTTATTGTAAGGAAAGAAAAAAACTAGAAAATGGATTGGGGGTGGTGGGAAGGTGGGCCCACCAAAATCCTTCAAAGGATACAGGTGATGTCAGCAATGGTGCCTTTTTGCTTGGGGTGTGAAATGAGATTGGCTCTTCTTTGCCATATCTTGAGCAGTTGAGGAGGAGAGTGGTGCATTTGCAAAGGAGAGAGGAGAGAGGGCAATTTTCTTTTGATTCCCTTTTAAGATTTGCTTCCCATGGCCATCCCAAAGGTCACTATTGGTTGTCTATTAACATCCATGCCATGTCATTCATAAACATTCATGCCCAAAAAACTATGCATCCTACCAAACTTTGCTCAATGGTTAGGGTTAGTAAATTGTGATTGGCTAAAACAAAGAACAACTAAAGGGTGGCCCTATTCTCACGCCAACAATCGATTTGAATACGTCATACTGAATCGGGCATCTAACTCAGTGTAGCGTGACTCAGTTAGTTATCAGCGTGAATTTATCATTTCCCCAAATATGGGGAGGCTTCTTCTTGGCTATTTCAAACTTTCTACAAGTAACTAATTGGCAATCAAGGTTCGAGTTTGGAGAATAATCTCCTCGGATCTTATCAGTCGTGGAATACAGAGCTTTAGTATTCCAACATGGAAATCTCGCGATACCTAGTAAATTCAGTGATTGGTGATTGTGCATGAATGGCAACTCTGGTGGACGAGTACGACATGATTGAAGTTCAGGCCGGGTTTGTGTTAATTTGTGGTACACTCTGCCCTAAGAGTCTCTATCGGATCAAGGTCTTGGAAGGGATTTCGATTTAGTAAAGTTCAATCAATAAATTGAAACCATATCACAACAAATTAAAGTGAAAGTTTTCCTTTTATTAAGTTTATTATTACTTCACAACCAACCATCAACCATTTGCAATGATCAAGCTTTGTATCCGCATGCCTCGTACAGACGAGGGAATTCTGTCCACATTTGGTCGTTTCCCCTCCAATTAAAAATGTGCGTATTTGTATGACTAATTACGCACTAAACCTTCCAGGTATATACAAAATTGATTCGAAAAGAGCAAATTGCAAATAAAAACATTTCTCGGTTTAAATTATAGCTACCCACCTATTGCAGATAAGCCCAAACAAGACAACTCGACATAAAAGTGTGAAGATTTCAGTATAACCAAAATTCCTAGAATAGCTGAAGGCACAAGGACTTGAGAGTTGAGACTAGTGATACAAGAAGCATGATACATGACAAAGCAATTTATCATCCGGAATTGGGAGGACGGCGAGGGGAGGGGGGAATGGGATCGGAGATCAGTCACGTCTCTCTTTAATCAGAATCTGAATCGGTGTAAGCTGACGATCTGACAGACCTTCGTATGCTTTCGGAATCATCCTCCTCGTCTACGTCCTTTTTCTTCTCCCTAATGATACCTGTGAACAACTAGTAATGTAAGGATACTGATACAGAATATCAAGTACTTAACCTGATGAAGACTTCCAATACCTTTCTTGATCAGTAGATTTTCTAGCTTTCTTGTAGGGAAGTCATCTTTTGCACCCAGGTCCTCAAACCCGACTAACCTATCACCAGCAATCCCTTTCCTGAAATCCACAAATTTTCATAAGAGTTGAGACAGAATACAAGGAATACACCGGTGAAGAGTGGATTAAATTTATCTAATGCCAACACCTCGTGGAGGGAAAAAAAAAAAAAGGTATCGTACATGCAGCAAGAAATGAAATTGCAGCAGATTGCATCAATTATCAGTCACTAACCTGAACAGAATGACGCATGGCAGGGTTTTAATAGCAAGCTTGGTTACAAAGAAGGGTGCATTCTGCATCAGAACAATAATGTTAAAGAGTTATAAAAACGATGATCATAACTAACACCTTTTGTAGCGGCAACACCGGAAAAGAAAAGAATTTAAACAACTTTGTATTACAAGAGAATACTGTAATAGCTAACCTCTGCATCCACTTTAATAAACTTGGTATCAACATACTTTGGTGCAAGTGTCTTGAGATGTTTATCCATTATCCTACAGGAGAGACCACAAAACTTCTTAATCCAATGATTAAGAACAAGGTGCTGACATGTATAAAACTAAGTAAACATAATGCTAAGCAAGCTGAATAATTCCAAGTTGACACTACCTCAATGATCAAGCTTAAAATAAGTTTGAAGCTAAACTGGTTGACGGGCCATGAAAGTGAACACGGATAATTGAAGCAATAACTATGAGCAACTACAGTTTCATATCATTCCACTGAACAGACGAAAAATATCATTTGGCAACTAGAGTCATTTGATAACAGAAACAATCAAACAAATATGAGCGATGTTGATACCAGGAAAAAAAAAAGGAATAAGATGAAGAAGGGCTGAGGCATTACTTGCATCGATAGAATTCACGATGGTAGAAATGACAGATCACTAGTTCACTGCTGGTGACTTCACCCAAGAAATCCCCTTCAGTGACCTCCCTATATTCTCCGTGGCCCTTTCTCTTCTGTTCTTGACGCTTCTCGGCTTCTTTCTGAGCAAAAAAATTCAGGGCGACTTGTTTAAGACTTTTACACAGCAACATTGTAAATCACTACAGCAACCACAACAAAAGCAGCAGCATTTCAAGACAAGATGGAAGTGAAACCTTCAAGGCTGCAATTCTTTCAGCATGTAATTTCTCCAGTTCCGGGTCCTGTCAAATATACCAACAACCAACAGATAAGAGTCGAGCAGAGAACTGTAAAAGCTGTATTGAACCGATCAGTAAAGAGTCGTAAGACTTACATCCATCAACTCATCCAAATCAACCTCCTCATAGGCTGCACTTGATGCCTGCGCCTTTTCTTGAGCTACCATCTCCTGTAATCTTGGCAAGTGCCCTAGTCAGCTATAACTACTCGTGCTTTTAAACAAGATATGACATTGCCAAATGCTAAATGGCGCGCAGAGAGAGTAAACTTAACCTTCTGAAGATCACGGGCAGCAGCAGCCATAACATTGCCATAAGCTAAGTTTGTAAGTGTCGACTTCACTGCATCTGGATCCATTTTTTTACCCTACTTTCCTATCAAAATGTGATAACAAAGGCGAATTCGATCAAAACCCCAATCCAAATCCTGGAAATTTGATCAAAGTTTCAATCTTTTACATCAAATACTAATCAACACACCAAAATCTCAACTTCTCAATACATAGTGGATGAAATTTACAGTCCAAAATCACAGAACTTTTCATGATATGCCCGGTTTTCGCAGCGTAACCAAATTCTTACTGATCAAACCCACATTCTACCAAAATTCCACAACAATTCACCACAATACCAAAATCCCAAATTACACTACCTCTAATAATCTTCAAGATCACTACATTTTACAAACAAAAAAAAACACAAAGTAATTGGTAACTAAATCAATCCAAAATCAGATAATTACGAAACAAAGTGACAATTATACGAATTAACAGCAATCGATAAACCCTAAATCCCCAATATTCAACAATTAATTGCGACATTTTTGCGATTAGAAATACCTCAGTAAAAAGTGGAACAAAAATCGATCGACGAAATGGTGGTCGGCGTGAGGCGGCGCAACTGGAAATGGTGGCGGAAACACGCGATGCGGCGGCGGTCCGGTGGAAAGGACGGTGGAAATCAAATTGGGGGAAAATCGATTTTGGGAGGAGGGAAAGAGAAAGAGTGAAGGAGAAGAAAGTAAAAAAAAAAGTTTTTCAGTTTTGGTAATTGGTACCCAAGATTTAGCGTAAATTTCATTTTAGGGCCTTAAGTTTCAGGTATTTTCACTTTGGGTGTTTACATTTGGCAAATTTTTACCTTTAGACACCCCTAATAAGTTCATTGAAAAAAACTTCGTAAAAACAAAAATTTACAAAAAAAGGGTTTTTCATATTATGAAATAATTCCTTTGTTTCCGAAATAGGGTTAGAGATTGGTCGCAATGCTAAGCTTGCGCAAAAAGAGTTGAGTGTTGCATTTGCATTTGATTTTTCACATGTGGTATTATCTCAATTTTACGAGGCTAGATTCGCCCCTATATCAGGGTGTTTTTTTTTTTTTTGTTGCATTACCAATAATTCGACTCACACGACAAATGTTAGAGACTCGCGACTCGTACTTTCGTAAGCCATCACTAAGCACAAGATTAAATTAAAGGTTGTTAAATGATCTTTGATTAAAGTAATGAAGATTTTGATCATTAATAATTCTCTGTTACGAATACTGAGATGCACAAATGTACATGTTACCAAACTAATATCTTATACAATAAAATTGATGTATACACGTTTGGGTAGGTTGTGTTCATTGTATTTGGTTGTTTTGATGCTCTAAAGTTAGGAAGAACCCTAATCCCAAATCTATTGAGATAATCTTCTTATAGAAAGGCTTAATTAATTTAACCAACTTGCTTTTAATTAATTATTCCATCTTGTCCTTAAATCATTGTTTGTTTGATTGTCCTTAGCTTTGTTAGGCTCCCACCCACAAATTAAATGTGTTTTTACTTGAATTAATTGTTATGGTTAATTTTACTTGAAATGGAATTATGATTAAGGTTAAGGGTAATATAATTTGTACTATAACTATTTACGCTAATGTTAATATGTTTGAGGTTGTTCTTTCTAAATCATTTGTCAAGTCTTATAGATATAAGTATAACGCAGCGATCACAACTATCGTCTTCAAGGCCACGCTCCAACACCGGCAACATGAATTTTAATTTGGATATGGAGTATTAAATAACCTACAAAAATAAACTTACTCTAATTAGAACATTCATGATTATAAAAAAAACTCATTATGAGTAAATCTATCCCTTGTACATTTACAGTGTCATTCAATACTACAAACAAAGATAAATAAGTACTTGCTCAATGAAATCAAGCTCATTTAGAGGGAAAACAATGGGCTGGACGAATACAAAACTTTTACTCAAGATACGGAATTGTCGCAATAATTTATTTATCGATCTATTAATGATTTTGACATCTATTTTTTCACGTGAATAGTAATAGTAAAAACATTTGAAAACTTTGATCACAAATTGTACCTACTCTGACTACAACATTATTTGATGACAAATTGTAATTTTTTTTAATCTATTTTAACTTATTTAATGCACCCATAAGGCCATAATAGTATTTAGATTTAAGTCATTTTCCAAAGATGGTAAAGTCAACCACTTAAATATTACTACTCCACTAGTAGGTCACACCACACGCCTTATAAATCAACTACTTTCAGTCAAAACCCACTGTATGCAGCATGCCGCATAGTATAGTGCTCCTAGATTCGTGTATTATTATTCATGGTCAATATACTAGAATCTTATTCTTTGCTACCCTTCGACCTGGTAAACTTCCTCTATGTACTCACTCCGGAGAGAATTTGACAATTCAGATTAACGGGTCACAATCGTATTAGATATCGTATTGTTTGCTTTGATTTGTACAAAACATCAAGATAACTATACTGAGAGATTTGGTGGTATAGCTTCCGAGATGACAAACTAATTAAGGGCCCGTTCGGTATCACTACCGTTTTCAGTTTTTGGTTTTATTGTGTAAAAAATTTAGTTAAATAAGTTACAAAATTAACTTTAAATTATTTGGTTCTATAATAGTCATATAGAAAATGAAAACTGACAACTGAAAACCACTTTTTCTGGTTTTTAAAAACGAGACTTTGGTTTTTAAAAAAACTGAAAACAGAAAACGATGCCAAACAGACCCTAAGTTACTCGCTTTTACCGGTTTATGTCACGCCGATTTTGGGTTTTCCCCAATGAAATTGGGTCGTTAATTATCTAATTAATAGCTAGCATAATAGCCAAACAAAAACATACACATACATGTTTAGGCAAGAACTGATCACGATAGTACATAAGAGTGGATCAGTATTGTGTACATGGTCAAGGGGACACAACACTTATCTGACACCTGAGCAATTACACGCACTCTCATTTCTTGATTTCTATCTGTGCTTAGAGTACTAATTAAGTACTATAATCTGTACTGATGACATGTAATAGATAAGGATTATTGATCCCTCAAATCAATTAGTGCACTTAATCCGTTACCCACTATTAATTACTTACTTTTTGTTGTTGTTTTCTCAATCAAAAGACAACAACATATGGATGATGATGTCCGGTAGATGATAATATTGCGCCATGAGGTGGTACAAATTTCGATACCATTCTAATTAGAGAAGAGCGAAAACTCGGTCCGGACCGAGCCGCTCGGTCCGGTTTTTGGTCCACGTTTTTGGGACCGGACCGGACCGAAGGGGATTCGCTTCGGTCCTCGGTCCACAGTTTTCTAAGTCTCGATCCTTGGTCCGGTCCTACATCAATGCTCAGCCCTAATTCTAATTGTACATCATGTTAAGTCTTGTCTAACTACACTTGATCTGAAATGTATCATTGTGAATAAACGACGTAGTCAATATTGATTTAGATCATTACATCTCTTGATCATTAACTTCATTTTGGAGTAGAAGAGGTATGATTAGTTGAGCCACTCTAATCAAACGGAGATAATAACTATGGAGTAGTATACAATACAATTTGTTGATCAATAATTAATACTATGCGAGTATGATTGAAGCTATGTCAAATAATAATTGACGTACACGATTGTAAAGATACGCGTATCTTGGAAAAGGATTTTAATAATGTTGCAGTATTTGTCGCTGAACTAAGAGTCTAAGACTATTGATTAAGGATTGATCAAGGTTTTAAAAATATAAGGGGTTGTTTGTTTGGAGAGAAAGGGAAGGTGGTTTGGAGGCTTGGTAGAAGGACGTGCAAACCCACTCCACCAAACAGAGAACTGTGCCCTTAGCACAATCTGTCGGGTCCCCAGTCCCCACGTCTAGGAGTGTCCTTTTCCATGTGCCCTTCTTAAGGGCATCAAATCTTTATCAAGATTTTCCCTTTCATGATAATACTCTTCTACCCGTAAATCATAATTAACAAGTTTAAGACTTATAAATACAATAACGAATTAACGATACTGAAAATGGGTTATTGATAACATTAAAACGGGAAACATAAATATCGGGTTTACGTGGGATGTTTTAAGGACGAGTACACATTGATAATTTGATGTTTAGGAGGAAGAAACAGCTTCATAAGACATTCTTACGCACGATCGTTCTACCGGAACAGCTTCATATGAGTACGTTGTTTGTATGATGTAGTCCCTAGTTTTTCATGAAATTTGGCCCAAGCCCAACACGGTAGGCTATGAAATTCGGTCCAAGCCCACTTTATTTGAACAAATATCATGAGTTTATGCACAAAAGGCCCAAACCCAATGAACTGCAATAACCCAATATGGAGGATAGATGTTTCGCATTTTGAGTCGTACAATTTGTTCAATTACGCGCCTCGAGTTTATGATTCAACTTAAAAAATAAAGATCGTGTTTTTTAGATGATTCAATCACATCGTTTGTGGCCAGTTCCACATTTGGTAAGTACTCTGTATAACTTACCGTGTAACTTTATCATGATGTAATTTCACGTTGACTATAAAATTAAATTATATCACACGTAGAGTTGGCATTTCGTGTCACGTGTTGTGTGCCGAACGTGGGTTGGCATGAGCACGGCACGGGCATGACACGACACGAGCGTCGAGCGGGCCGGCACGACTTGTGGCATGTCGGGCTCACCTCGTGCTAGGGCTGCGATATCATACTTTGGTTGTGCCTTGGCACGATCCCGCATGAGGCACGCCGAGTTCGGCACCCTAAAACACGATATTTACTTAAAAAAAATAAGAATAATAAGGAAAAAGGTAAAAAAAATAAGGGTCGTGCCATGGCGAGGTTTTGAATTTTCGGCACGACACGACACGAACACGCTGGCACGAGGACCGTGCCCGGATCGTGCCAAGTTGGCCTTCTGACACGCCATACCGGCACGACACAACACGTGTCCAACTATCCACACAAATCCGTAAACTGCAGTAGCAATCAAATTTTGACTAGACGAACTTGACCACAAAAAGAGGCCCAACATAGGCGTAAAACGTTTGAAATTTCGGACCACGAATCTTGAACTTTACACACCCACCAACAAGTCACGTACTCGTGACTCCCGAACAAAACCAAATTACCCCAACAAGAAAGAACCAAAACCAAAAAAAAAAAAATGGGGAAAGGCTCTGATGCAGTGCTTTGTGCATCCAGCATAGTAGCACTCTTAGCTCTCCTAGTCCTGTATCTTCCCCCTTACGTCTCACCTCCTTCCCTGTCCACATCTCGGGACCTCCTTAGCGCGGCCAGACCCATCTTGGTTCCGGCCGCTTTCGGCCCCGAGAGCTTGGCCTTTGACACTTCTGGGTCCGGCCCATATGTTGGTGTGGCTGATGGTCGAATACTCCAATGGAACGAGAAATCTAATACTTGGACTGAATTCGCCTTCACCTCCTCCCAGAGGTATGCTTGGATTATTATGTTTGTTTATACGGCCGTCAATGGTTTTATATCTTTAACACGAGACTCGTGTTTGTCACGTAAGTTCGTATGCATTTCATTACTATGCTTAAAATAATACCACAACAAAAAACATTCCTCCAATTCTTTAAGGGCCCCGTCACTGAATAGGTCTGTTTACGGATGACCCATAATATAAATTGATGTGACTAATGTGACTATGTGGGTGTCAAACTAATCAAGTTGTTTTGCCTAGATATGGTGGCATAGGATATTATCGCTCTAATGTCTTAAATGCTTGCGTCTATGATAAGGTGAAAATATGAAATTAGGTTAGATGTATGCATTCTTACTCTAATGCCGAAAACATAGAGAGACGGTTTCTAGATAACCTCCTATGAAAATTGCGTCTAGAACCGCATTGAGAATTGTTAGATGAGAAATTATGTTCTCTGATCAGGACCAACAATTGGTCCTGTCTAATATGGCATCAATCATCATATCATCATATGGAGTAACTGATATAACTAACTAACTAAGCTCTATGTCTGTTATAATAATTGGTCTGATATGGCATTATATACAATTATTATACCGTACCCCTTGGGGTATATGCAATTTCCGTACCCTTAGGGCATTTCGATGAGCAATTGATCTAATTTGTTGAGCACTCTCGAATATTATAATGAGCAAACACTAAAGTATATTAATCTTCTATACTATAAGTGAAATGCACAAAAGATCATGCAATAACATTGGAAAAATATGTTTCAATTTTTTTGTTAGTGCTAACAAAAAAAGTCATTGCTCATCAAATCAACATTGTTTGCTCATCAATCTGTTAGAGGGGATACAAGGATGCGATATACTCATATACCCCGGGGTACAATATAATTTTCCCTTCACCTATATAACTCATTGTTCTTATGAAACTGTTCTAATCAGTTGGCTGACTGGTAAAGCTGATGCTGTTTACTACTACGTGTGTAGAAAGGAGTGTACTGAGCCGTTTGCACCGGAGCTGGAGCATGTATGTGGACGGCCACTCGGTCTCAGATTCGAGCAGAAAACAGGAAACCTGTACATTGCAGATGCCTACTTTGGCCTACAGGTAGTTGGTCCTGAAGGAGGGTTGGCCTCCAAAGTCGCCACTGAAGCCGAAGGCCAACCCTTTTATTTCACCAATGATATGGACATTGATGAACAAAATGATGTCATTTACTTCACTGATTCAAGCACTCAATTCCGTAGAAGGTAATCAGTAAAGTTTTCAGACTGTCACTTCTTTTCGACGTGGAAAATGATTGTACGAACACCCCTACCTGGTCATAGGCGAAGCCTCTGAGACACTAGGATATGTTTTAGCTGTCATTGAGCAGCCTTCTATTAGCTTGTTGTATTGGCTTATAAGTTATAACTAAACCTCTTGATTAGTAGCGCGAGTTTGGACCATCTAACCTCTGGAAACCGATGTCTATTCCAGGAATTCGCGACTAATCTGTGTATATGTATCATTCACTTGCAGGGATTTCATGCATTCTGTTCTAACCGGGGACAGGACAGGCAGATTCATGAAGTATGACAAATTAACCAAAGAAGTGACTGTACTAATCCGCGATCTTGCATTCCCAAATGGGGTAGCCTTAAGCAAAGACCGTTCATTCGTACTAGTAGCTGAGACTACAGCCTGCAGGATCGTAAGGTACTGGCTCGAGGGTCCTAACTCTGGTAAGGCCGAAACATTTTCTGAATTGCCAGGGTACCCTGACAATGTAAGGAGAAACTCTGAGGGTGAATTTTGGGTTGGCCTACACTCAAAGAAGACAGAGTTAGCTGATTTGCTTCTTAGAAACACATGGTTCGGAAAGTCATTGGTGAAACTCCCACTGAGCTTCCGGCAACTGCACAGTTGGTTCGTAGGAGGGCATCATGCAATTGCTATGAAGCTGAGTCTTGAAGGACAAGTGATTGAGATTTTGGAAGACAGTCAAGGGAAGACAGTTAGGTACATTAGTGAAGCTGAAGAGAGAAATGGGAAGTTGTGGATTGGTACACCTATGCTTCCCTCTATTTGGGTTTATGATCTGCAGTAACACGAATGTTGTATACCATATGTTTATGTCATGTAGAACTCGAATATGTCGTATTACTGTAATAATGTTAATAACACGACTCTATCAGGATTCGTGACTAAGGCTTTGTTGTTGTTGTTGTATGCAATGGTTAATGGTTTGGACTTTCATGAATCAGGGTAGTGACTTAAAATGGGCTTAGACACAGGCTGCGCGCTAGAGCCTGGTTCATACCTTGTGTCCTGTAGTCGAGTTGATTGGGCTAGGAAGAGGGAGGCTCTAAGCATGCTTTTCAAGTCCCTTTGTCACCATTGGTCTCTAAGGATTTTAGGTGAGACATTTGTAGAACACTCGAATTTTAAGGTTTTAGAATGAGTTTCCAGTTTAAAGATTGTTTAAACATCTTGTAACTAACGTCATTGTCTTACCATTCGATATTTTACCTCAAACTTATCCATCAAGGCATCAACTAAGCTACCTCAATTATGGAATGCTAAACTCTAATGTAGATTGACTAGTGATAGCTCCAGTGAACTATAGCAGTACCTGCTCTTCAAATTACTTGATGCATGTTTTCATCTACTTCAAATTTCTAATCGTATGACTCAAGCTTCAAACTTCAAATCGCGAATTTGTGAGACTGTCCGATAGAAGACATCTATTTAAGAGACTCGGAAATTGATTCTGCAAAAATTATGTAAGAAAATAGAAAGTTTGTATCACTTTCCCTCACTAATGGGCAACAACTAAAGGCAGCTTTGCAAGCCAGGGCTGACAATTTTTGGGAGATTAGAGTACATGCATCCTTAAACCATTAACAAGGAAATCCAACTACTAATACAAACAAGTAAAATTAAGAGCTACTACATAATGAGCGTATACAGTAAAACAAATATGACTCTTTTATGTGCAACCATTACATCTATCTATCTAGTTCTACTAAAACAGAAGCCACTAGGACACGTGACATTCAATGGTTGAAAATTTTCCCGCTAAAATTTTTGTTCCTAATAACATGGTTCCAAATAATTTTGATCCTATTAATTTGCTGCAAATTTTAACAAGTCAATAACGAAAAATCAGCTAATAGCTAGGGCTTTCTATTAACAAAAAAAAAAAAACAAATTTAATATGTTCCTAATAATTTTCTACGCTAAATTTATGAGACCATTCCAAGCAAATATACATACAAAGTATATCCCAAAAGCAAATTGCTAGAGGTCTACAGTGTAGACACAATTAATTTGTCTACAATGTAAAATTGAGTTAGTAGTAGTAAAATTGAGATCGGAGTAGTAAAATTAATTGTAATGAAAAATTCACGTAGTAAAATTATTTGTGTAAGTAGTAAAATTTGATAGTGTAGTAAAATTATTGCTGATTGTAGACAATTTTGGGTGTCTACACTGTAGACCTCTAGCATAAATTTGTCCTTTTACTCACCGATAATCACTTAATGGAGTGATTAACCATTTCAATGGCTAAAGACTCGCTCAAATAGAGGTAAGTCGGTAACTAAAAGTCACTATTCTTTTTTTTTTGTGTTCTTATTTCTTTGTGTAATTTTCTAATTCAAATTTCATCTCCATTTTTAAGTCATGGGATTGTAAAGTCACTGAAAATTTGAGTTAGTAAATAAATTTGTCATAATACAAATGTTCCCTTACTGATATTGACACTTAGAGATACATTCACGCATGCACACTTTGATGAGATTGCATTTATCAAGTGCAAATTAAAGTCGTTGTGTACGTATACATGATAGCTAAGCTATTCAGTTTTTCTAAAAGAGGTCATTGAAATCTTGAGTCGGGAAATAGATTCGGGTATATAACTACGTTTCGAACGGCAACAATATAAATCAGTGTCACCAAGACAAAGTTAAACTAGAGACGCAATGCCGCACGTTACGATATTAAAACTTTTGGCTACACATTTCCGTTCATAGCACGGGTATTATACTAGTACAAGTATATAGTACAACACGGTCAATCTTAGAATGGAACCCGAATTCGAATCTGTCCATTTGAACCCGTCACATTCCCAGACAGATTAAATTTCTTACCCACTAGATCAACTTTAATACTAACGAACGCATATATGCTACTCCCTAAATCACATCTTCTATAGTATACTTGACTTTGCCTGGCCTTCTCGAATCCAAATCATCAAACATGCAAATTCAGTCCCACCAACCATATTATATATCGACATATGGTAACGCATCACAGAAAAATACCAATCATATGCTCGTATGCACATATATAACGTTCTCCACACCAAAACTTTTCTAGTGGGTCGAAAAAACAAAATCATACGATATGTTCAGCATATGGTAAATTGGTAGGATAAGATATGATTGTATCAAAGCCTTTAGCTTTTTCTATACTTGTCCTCATCTCTGCCTTATTCATCACAACATATCTTCCCTACAAAAATTTGCACCAAAAAAATGGTTACGAATTTTCAGAATCATTGGAGTTTCTCCCTATAGAAGACGCTTTCGGGCCCGAGAGTCTCACGTTCGATTCTCACGGTGACGGGCCGTATGCCGGCGTATCGGACGGCCGGATTATCAAGTGGGTGGATCGTCAACGGCGTTGGGTGGACTTTGCCTTCACTTCTCCTAATAGGTGCGTAAACATTATAGTATTTCACTTCATTAAATTTATTTTATCTTAGGTTATAATTTATGTAAATGTATGTATTACGCTATCATATGACTATGCTTTATGCACGTTATTAAGATTCTTTTTGCCCCCCCCCCCCCCCTAATTATCTTTTTGTTATGTTATTATTCCTATAACTTCTGTTAATAACTTGATGAATTCGTGTCAATATGCACACAATCGTCTCCTAGGGTAAATTTTATGTTATTAATTATGCTATGTCATAATAATAATCGAGTGACATAATAAAAATTTCGACTAAGACGAATGTGGTTTGATACAACTTTTTATATTGGTAACATTTGACCGAAACATTTGAGATTTATTTACATCGTGTGATGTAACTTTGATATTGGAAAGTAAATCGTAAACATTTCATTCAAATAAACTACAAGAGAAGGGATAAAAGTATAAAAACATTAGAATAAACTTTATATTTACTTAGATTGGAGGTGACGACGAGCTATAAACATGTGCCAAATTATTATTTGTTATTTTATTATTGAAGTCAAACAATGTGGCAAAACAAGATTTTAGGGGAGAATTGTGCTACAAAGGGTTATTAATTGGTAACCTTGATTAGAGTTAATAATGGTGGGCTTACTTACCTCATTGTCATTTAACATGATGCAGTAGGAGTATGACTTAGAGAAGTTTATATGCACACAAAAATTTGTTACTATCAATTTCAGACGTGTGAATTGCTAACAATTCATATAATAAATTCCTAAGTGACTGCATAGATGCAATGTCTAACTAATTTGGTTGATATCACATCATACATATGAGCGTGGAAACCGTGACTTTTGCGTAAACTTGTATGTTAAGTTACAATAAGACGTGGTGAGTGGAATCAGATTTTAAAATAGCTTTTTTTAAGTATCAAGTTGAGAACTTATTCCGTAATTTCAAATCAACGACACAGTTTTACCGTTATCTGTTGCGTTTATGTAGAGAAGGGTGTGGAAAGAACCAAAATCATGAAGATATAGAACATAAATGTGGAAGGCCTTTGGGCCTTTGTTTTAATGAAAAAACAGGGGAGCTCTACATTGCCGACGCTTATTTGGGCCTATTAGTTGTGGGCCCAGAAGGTGGGCTGGCCCGAAAAATTGTAAAAGTTGATGGAGTTCCTCTTGGGTTTACTAATGGGCTGGATATTGATCAAGATAGTGGGCTGGTCTACTTCACTTCTAGCAGCACCCGGCATCCAAGAAGGTTGGTCCATATTCGCATTATTAATTAATTCTTCGTTCAAATAATTTTGGTATGAAACTTTGCTGAACTTGTGGAGTTGTGGAAAAGTATAGTATGTCACGACAATATTGTAGCTTGATGAGATGAGGAGTGTGACATGTTTTCGTTCTATAGTAAGATTGCAACAAACAAAGGCATTTTCGGGCTTATGTGAGTAATGAACTAATGAAACAAGTTTTTTTCCCGTGAATTTTGAAATTATGAGCTCAATTAAGCGTTTTGATATAATGATATTTGTTTACGAAAATTTAAAATTTATATCTTATCGGAAACTTTCAAGTCGAGGACAATGCTCTACTCGTCATACTACTTTGCAAGTTGAGAACTTGTAGTATGTATTATCGTGCGTCGTAGTTAGGAAATTTCTTGCATTTGTTAGTACACATGAGCTACATACGTCAAACTTGTGAATTGTAAAGTGACAATGTTTCTTGTTTAACGTCGTTATTGCAATATTGCAGGAGCTACATGTCAGTAATCCTTAGCAACGACAACTCAGGAAGGTTACTAAGGTACAACCCTGAAACAAAACAAGCAACAACCCTTGTAAACAACCTCATTTTCCCAAATGGAGTATCCTTAAGCAAGAACAAGGATTTTCTTCTACTAGTCGAGACTACGAGTTGCAAAATCTTACGACACTGGCTAGAAAACACGACAAAAGCCGGAACAACAGAGGTGTTAACAATACTTCCAGGGTTTCCAGACAACATTAAAATGAACTCTAAAGGCGAATTTTGGGTAGGAATTTACTCGAGGAGAGAAAAATTCTTGGAATGGGCTCTTTCATATCCTTGGATTGGAAATAGCATTGTTAATCTTCCCTTCAATGGGGTAAAATTGACTTCAATTATTGCCAAATTGAAAGCAATTGGATTGGCTGTGAAGTTGGATGAAGAGGGTAGGATAGTGCAAGTTTTGGAAGATAGAAGTGGTAAGTTGAATTTTGTTAGTGAAGTAGTTGAGAAGGATGGGAACTTGTGGTTTGGGTCTGTTATTTCGCCTTTCGCTAGTTTGTACAAGGATTATGATTCACCAGAATGAAAACTATATTACTCAAACACCACGTACAAAAATCTCGCAAGAATTACATTTTTGAGACCATGATCTTATGTACATCCTAACTGAAAAGTCTTCCACGTCTATGAAATGAGCTGCCATTTGATTAACCTCGCTACTAATTTGTGGCCGGAAAGATTATGTAATGAACTGAAATTTACTAACAAAATTATCCAACTCTAGCAACATTGCTAAAAAGATTGATAATTGTGTAGTAATCTACTAATATGGACCTCATTTCATTATCAAATTTCAAATAACTAATAATTATGGAGTAATAAACTTATATAATAAGCCACCTCAAAAAAACTTTAATGTCTAATTTCATGCTATTATAAGAAAGTAAGAAAAAAGATCTGCATTAGTTTCAAGCTTTTGCTGCATTTGTCTTAGAATGCTCTAAACAGCCAGACATTTCAATGGAATAGTATCAAATTAAAGCTCATTGTCACAACGACTTGTTCACTTGTTGTGTAGGAGTACAAGTCATATTGTCTTAGTTTTCATGTGTGTCTAATTACTTGTAACTTTGACTAGCCAATATGAGCCACAATCGTATAAATAAGCTCTTCTCCACAAACAGACACAGCAAAATTTGAGGAGATATAGTGGCTCAGGCTCACTAGTGAGTAGTGAGAGTATTAATTACTCTTGGAGTTTTGTCCATGCATTCTCATTGATCTTTCTTCTTTACGTTTCTCTTTTCTTCTTGCTTTTTCCTTTTCATGTGTTTGGAATAGAATAAGTGGATTGATATATGTCCCCAAGTGTATTTGAAAGGGCATTATATTAGCTACTTAAATTGATTGGATAAGTGGGTTTCATGCCAAGGACACAAACGTAAAAGTAGGAGTATATGATTGAAGTTCGATATTGAAATCGTGTTTAAATTTTTCTCTATCAAGATTCAATGTGTTATTGTTAGTGCTTGATTGGAGTTAGTAATTTTTTTATTATTGAAATCCACAATATAAAGAAACACTTTATGTAAGGAGTAATCGAGTGAAGTTGTCATCTTGAGAGGTGTCAAATTGTCAATAACTTTAGCGTGTCATATATGTTAGAAATTTTCAAAGTTGCACAAAACTGTAAGAGGAAAAAAAAAGCATACTCCATATATATGACTAGTTTAAAAAATTTGCGAACAAATGAATGACTTTGTTAGAAGAATCATTGACCTACACATAAAAAAAACCAGTTTCATTTGTCGCGCATGACTTTGGTTATTTATTTATTCATTTTTATTACTCTAGTTCAAGCTTCAAAATTATGGATTCATGAGTTTGACTTGGTGTAAATCATAGTCATATTATTAATTTCTCGAGTCTTATAATTTTATTTTATTTTTTAATTTTATGAGTGTCATTTTCTTTCCATATGTATGTTCGGTCAATTGTAATCATAGTTAAATAATACTTCCTGCAAATATTAAAATTATAGATGTGATATGATAAATCATTGATAGAAGAAATTATAATTGAGATTTTTTTTATTGGGGGAAATATAAGCCATTACCATATGAATCACAAGGCTATAAGCGCGTGAGCAAGAAAATATAATAATCATGTAGAAACTAAAAGTCGAAACGATCAAAACCGGTCTATTAATAAAAAACCCAACCTACCTATAGTTATTCCGAGTTTGTATACTCGCATCATAAAAAAACCCGAAAAAAATTAAGAGCCCGTTCGGTATCACTGTCGTTTTCAGTTTTTGGTTTTTTTGCGTAAAAATTTTAGTTAAATAAGTTAAAAAATTAACCTTAAATTATTTGGTTCTATAATAATCATATAGAAAATGAAAACTGACAACTGAAAATTGAAAACCACTTTTTTTCTGGTTTTCAAAAACGGAACTTTAGGTTAAAAAAAAAAACTGAAAATTGAAAACGGAAAACGATATCAAACAGGCCCTAAAGGGCGGAAGTGGCGATTTGCCCCCTACACTTTCATCAATTGTGCAATTGAATACCCTAACTTTTAATTGAGCAATTTAGCACCTTAACTTTTCAAATCGTGTAATTTCACACATAACTCTATTTTTCACTCATTTGTGTAATATAAACATTTTCCGATATTAACAAAATTTATAAAAACAAACATTATACAATACAAATACATTACATATATAATTTTTATACACTACCTCAAGTATTAGTATTATATTATATACAGTAAACAACTCCAATATACTTCATACAGTATAACATTCCTACCTTCTCTAAACAACTCCAATATACTTCGTACAGTATAACAACTCCAACTATCATGATCGCCTCTTCTTAATAAGAATGAGCCATCACTTCCACCACCATCACCATCGCGGCAAATCACCGCAACTCTCTGCCGCCCCCTCTCTCTCCACCGCCATGTTCAAACTCACCTGCAAATCCCTTCTTCAACAAACCCTATTAACTCTCTTCACATGGAGGCAACAAATCGATCGGCGAAGTCCGCCTTCAAATTGACGGTGCTCCATTCGTTCTTCACTGTCGGCGAACTTTTCTCCGTTCTGATTTAGTCGGCGTTGCTGTCGAAGGAGGACTAGGGGTACGCGCAGTGGTCGGTGGTGATGAGGAGGCGGTGGTGGTGAGCTAGGAATGTTATACTGTACGAAGTATATTGGAGTTGTTTACTGTATATAATATAATACTAATACTTGAGGTAGTGTATAAAAATCGTATATGTAATGTATTTGTATTGTATAATGTTTGTTTTTATAAATTTTGTTAATATAGGAAAATGTTTATATTACACAAATTAGTGAAAAATAGAGTTAGGTGTGAAATTGCACGATTTGAAAAGTTAAGGTGCTAAATTGCTCAATTAAAAATTAGGGTATTCAATTACACAATTGATGAAAGTATAAGGGGTAAATCGCCACTTTCGCCGCCGGCCCTAAAGGATCGAACCAATGACCAATCCAATGGATGATACAAACAAATCCAAATTCCAGAGGTATTGCCACGTATAAGATGACCAATGTCTATATATATATATATATATATATATATATATATATATATATATATATATATATATATATATATATATATATATATATATATATATATATATATATATATATATATATATAGCAGTTTGGAGAGCAAAACCCCAGAATGAATCAGGAAGCTCAGTCTGATTCATCATTGATCTGACCATATCCAACAGGGTACGGTTTCTTCTTTCGGCTACACCATTTAATTGTGGTGTACCAGGAGGTGTAAGCTGTGATATGATTCCACAGTCTTTCAGATGAATATCAAAGGCATTACTGAGATATTCACCTCCCCGATCTGATCGTAAGGCCTTGATCTTCTTTCCTAATTGGTTTTCTACTTCCTTTTGAAATTCTATAAATTTCTCAAGTACCTCACTTTTATATTTAATTAGGTAGATGTAGCCATATCTACTAAAATCATCTGTAAAAGTGACAAAGTAGTCATAACCTCCTCTAGCAGTGATTGTCATTGGACCGCAGACATCTGTATGAATGAGGGCCAATAAATCACTGGCTCGTACTCCTTTTCCTGAAAAAGGTGCCCGAGTCATCTTGCCTAAAAGACAAGATTCGCATGTTCCATATGATCCAAAATCAAATGGTTTGAGAACTCCATTGGCTACGAGTCTCTCAATGCGTTTTTCGTTTATATGCCCTAAACGACAATGCCAAAGGTAGGATTGATCGGGATCTCCTATTTTGAGCTTTTTATTTGCTACATGATAGACCTCATTTGTCAAATCTAAAACGTAAATACCGTTTATAGATTTGGCTGTTCCGTACACCATATCATTAAACGAGAAGGTACAACTGTTGTTTCGTATTGAAAATTCAAAACCTTCAGCGTCTAAAACAGAAACCGAAATTATATTCTTACTTAGAGTTGGTACAAAATAGCAGTTATTTAGATACAACTCTAGCCCTGAGGCCAGTGACAGAATATACGTTCCTACTGATACGGCGGCTACTTTAGCTCCATTCCCGACACGGAGGTCAACTTCACCTTTTGCGAGCCGACGTGCCTTCGTCAGCCCCTGCAAGTGATTACAAAGGTGAGATCCACATCCAGTGTCCAATACCCAGGACGTGGTACTTGCATAATTAATGTCTATCATATATATACCTGGTTTCGACTTCTTCTCCTCCAGGTACTGTGGGCAATTTCGCTTCCAATGACCGAAATTTCCACAATGGAAGCATTTTTGTTCAGGAGTCGCGCCTCTCTTAGCAATAGAATTGTTGCCCGAAGCAACTTTTCCATTGTGGAAATTTCGGTCTCAGAAGTAACAATTCTATTGCTAAGAGAGGCGCGACTCCTGAACAAAAATGCTTCCATTGTGGAAATTTCGGTCATTGGAAGCGAAATTGCCCACAGTACCTGGAGGAGAAGAAGTCGAAACCAGGTATATATATGATAGACATTAATTATGCAAGTACCACGTCCTGGGTATTGGACACTGGATGTGGATCTCACCTTTGTAATCACTTGCAGGGGCTGACGAAGGCACGTCGGCTGGCAAAAGGTGAAGTTGACCTCCGTGTCGAGAATGGAGCTAAAGTAGCCGCCGTATCAGTAGGAACGTATATTCTGTCACTGGCGTCAGGGCTAGAGTTGTATCTAAATAACTGCTATTTTGTACCAACTCTAAGTAAGAATATAATTTCGGTTTCTGTTTTAGACGCTGAAGGTTTTGAATTTTCAATACGAAACAACAGTTGTACCTTCTCGTTTAATGATATGGTGTACGGAACAACCAAATCTATAAACAGTATTTACGTTTTAGATTTGACAAATGAGGTCTATCATGTAGCAAATAAAAGGCTCAAAATAGGAGATCCCGATCAATCCTACCTTTGGCATTGTCGTTTAGGGCATATAAACGAAAAACGCATTGAGAGACTCGTAGCCAATGGAGTTCTCAAACCATTTGATTTTGGATCATATGGAACATGCGAATCTTGTCTTTTAGGCAAGATGACTCGGGCACCTTTTTCAGGAAAAGGAGTACGAGCCAGTGATTTATTGGCCCTCATTCATACAGATGTCTGCGGTCCAATGACAATCACTGCTAGAGGAGGTTATGACTACTTTGTCACTTTTACAGATGATTTTAGTAGATATGGCTACATCTACCTAATTAAATATAAAAGTGAGGTACTTGAGAAATTTATAGAATTTCAAAAGGAAGTAGAAAACCAATTAGGAAAGAAGATCAAGGCCTTACGATCAGATCGGGGAGGTGAATATCTCAGTAATGCCTTTGATATTCATCTGAAAGACTGTGGAATCATATCACAGCTTACACCTCCTGGTACACCACAATTAAATGGTGTAGCCGAAAGAAGAAACCGTACCCTGTTGGATATGGTCAGATCAATGATGAGTCAGACTGAGCTTCCTGATTCATTCTGGGGTTTTGCTCTCCAAACTGCTATTTTCACTCTCAATAGATGCCCGACTAAATCAGCTCCGAAAACTCCATATGAGTTATGGAGAGGAAAAGTTCCGAACCTCTCATTTATCAAGATCTGGGGTTGTGAAGCATATGTCAAAAATAAGACTGACAATAAGCTTACACAAAGATCTGATAAATGTCTCTTTGTAGGTTATCCTGTACATACTCGAGGATATTACTTCTACAATCGTGTAGAGAACAAAGTTTTTGTGTCTCGAGATGCTGTCTTTTTAGAAAAGGAATTAATTTCTAAAAGACAGAGTGGGAGAAAATTTGAATTTAGTGAAGTTCAGGAGCCACAAATGCATAATGAGGCTCAGGATGTTTTGCCAGAAGACATTCCTGAATCGTCTAACTCTGTGGTTCCATTTTCCACTCCTAGAAGGTCAGGCAGATCAAGCCATCCACCAGATCGATACCTAGGTGTGATTGAGGATGGTGGTGATCATTTTTTGCTTCTAGAAAGCAATGAGCCTGCAACCTACAGAGCAGCCATGACTGGACCGAATTCTGCTAAATGGCTTGAGGCAATGAAATCCGAGATAGATTCCATGTACGAGAATCAAGTATGGGACTTGGTTAACTTGCCTGAAGGAACCAAGGTTCTTCAGTGCAAATGGATCTTTAAGATCAAGACCGGCATGGATGGAAATCAAGATATTTTCAAAGCTCGATTGGTAGCTAAAGGTTTCACACAAGTTCATGGTTTAAACTATGACGAGACCTTTGCGCCAGTTGCAATGCTTAGATCTATTCGGATAATCTTAGCGATTGCTGCTTTTCATGATTATGAGATATGGCAGATGGACGTTAAAACCGCCTTCCTAAATGGGTTTCTGGAAGAGGAAGTGTATATGACACAACCTGAGGGTTTTATTGATCCAAACAATCCTAAGAAAGTTTGCAAACTTAAGAGATCCATTTATGGTCTTAAGCAAGCATCTCGGAGTTGGAACCATCGGTTCAACCATGTGATTAAACAAAATGGTTTCACTCGAAGTGTCGAGGAACCTTGTTTATACATGAAATTTAGTGGGAGTAAAGTAACTCTCCTAATCCTATATGTAGATGACATATTACTCATTGGAAATGATATCCCCATGCTTAACTCCGTTAAGGACTGGCTCGGGAAACATTTCCAAATGAAGGATTTAGGAGAAGCGCAACGCATCCTAGGTATTCGAATCTATAGAGATAGATCAAAAAGGATACTAGCGTTAAGTCAAGAAACTTATATTGATAAGATTCTTGACAGGTTCAATATGAAAGATTCTAAACGAGGCTTTTTACCTATGGGAAGTGGGATAATTTTGAGTAAATCTCAATGTCCAACTAAACCTGAGGATATTGAACACATGAAATCGAAACCTTACGCTTCCGCAATCGGTTCGATCATGTATGCTATGATGTGTACGCGCCCAGACGTGTCATATGCTTTGAGTATGACAAGTCGTTACCAAGCCAATCCAGGCGAGAGCCATTGGATAGCCGTTAAGAACATCCTTAAATACTTAAGAAGGACTAAGGACACGTTCTTAGTTTTTGGAGGGGATTCTGAGCTTCGTATAAAGGGTTATGCGGATGCTAGTTTCCAAACAGATCGAGATGATTCAAAATCTCAATCAGGATATGTTTTCATACTGAATGGTGGAGCCATATGCTGGAAGAGCACCAAGCAATCGGTGACTGCGGATTCTACAACGGAGGCTGAGTATCTTGCAGCGTCAGAAGCTGCAAAAGAGGCAGTTTGGATCCGGCAGTTCCTGGAAGGATTAAATGTAGTCCCTACAGCAGCGGATCCTATTCCAGTCTATTGCGACAATAGTGGAGCAATAGTTCAGGCTAAAGAGCCTAAATCTAGTAACAAATCTAGACATGTACTCAGGAAGTTCCATGTAATTAGAGACTTTGTGGAACGAGAAGATATATCGATTTGTAAGGTTAGGACAGACGATAATATCGCTGATCCTTTAACCAAGCCATTATCACGGGCTAAACACAATGGTCATATTGCCTCGATGGGTTTGAGGCGTATGCCTGACATGTGTTAGATTATATGTTGTAATAGTTAATAAGTGTATTACCTTTTACATATATGATAATTAAATTCATCGTTTTAAGTTTTATTGAACTCGTTTATTAATTCATTTTTAATAAAATGCTGAATTATATATATGCTCTGTTGATTCCTAATAGGTCGTGGAGACGATTTGAACCCTATTAAGTGAACAGGATTAACAGTGTATTCTGTCTCTAGTCATAAAATGAGGTGACGTCTCAATTGACTAGATTGTAAGTCGGTTGATGACTAGTTCAATAATCATGGATTCATAGAGATGAATAACCGATTACATAGACAGACTGTAGATGACACTCTGTCAGACATTTGACCAATTATAGAACCTTTGTGTCTGGTCGTGACAAGGTAATCTATATTATTCCTATTAGTCGATTCTTTCGACCTGAGATTGTTTGTCTGAGTTTATGCAGCAGGCAGTGACTTTGATTTATGTTCTAAGTCGTGCCGTAAAAGGAGGCTAAAAGGGCTTCTATTGGGTCATTACCTACTGTATGAAATAAAGAAAATATGTCAAGAAGGGATTGTCCACCCACGTCAGGGTATAATATCTTTGGGCCACTCGAGGAATTGTGACTGGAAATGCGTGGCCACGCTCGGAAGAGATCTATGATAGATATTCCGGTCAGACAGTCATAATCCAGATCGAGAAAACCACTTTTGATAAAGATCCAATGCAAGTTCGACCTGAAAGATACTTCGCATTGAGTGGGAGATATAACGGACAAGAGAATCGGTAACGCATGACTTGTCTCGGACAAGTGGGAGATTGTTGGAGTAGGTGTCCTCCGACAATAATGCGTTGACTAATTAAATCTAATTAGGAATAAACCTGGGATATATTATATATACTAAGTCAGTTGATTAACGTAAATCGATAACGCTTGGCTGGCTAGAGTTTGACGTTATTGTCGTTTTGACGGCGGTAATCAACTGATCCCTCCCGGTCACACTGATAAAGATAGTTTCTCCAGAAGATATTATATTTGTATTTAATACAATATAATATAAACCCTAATGTATCAGTTATAGAGTTAACTGATTATGTTGGATAGTGTTTTACGAGTTCGGAACTCGAGTCGGATAAATTATGGTTTTTGTGTAAATAGTCAAAATTGACGATTAGCTATTTAAATTACAAAGAGTTGTAGTTTTAGCTTAAAATGATGTAATTAGTAATTATTATATAGAGATATAATAAGTAACTAACACTTAAAGAAATAAGTGTACAAATTATACCCAAATTGTAACATAAGATGTTAAGGGGTATAATTAGTAAGGGCAAAATGGTCATTTGCCACAACCATTATATATAGTGTGTTTTATGTCAAATAAACACAACAAATCATTTCTACATACACAAAAACTTGATTTTAGAGAGAGAATAGAGAGAAAACCCTCTAATTTCTCTAAAAATTCAGCCTACTTCCAACTCTTTTAAGATCAAGTTTTCTTCATTGCATGTCAATAAAAACTTGATCAAAACACTTTACTAAACCTAGAATAACATTAGCTAAAGTGTTAGCTAATTTTATTTTGGTTTTAGGGTTAAAAAAAAATCTCTTAAAACCAGTCCATTTTGTGAGATTTTTGGAGAGCTTCTTTGGTGGATCAAGAGAGGAGGTTTCCTAACTTGGAAACTCAAAACTAAGGAGGAGGATCCCCATTAATTAGCAGCTCAAGATCCTTCTTTTGAAGGAAGGTCAAAATTCCTCTTGATTAAGGTATAAAAATATGTTTTATTACCTTATTTATGCTTTAATCTTACATGCAACAAAAGATCCTAGCTAAACTTAATTAGGGGTAATTAAGTACTAATTAGAGGAGTCTAATTAGGGGCTAAATAACTTTCATATATATATATATATATCAACAAAAATGTCACATTAGTTTTTCAGTACCATTATTTTCTCGAAATGCTTGCCACCTCTTCAATTCTTTTCTCCTCAATTTAATCCCCAAACAATACAACAAACATCCCTCACAAAATAAATCTTCTTGTGTTTTAATGGCGTGTATGAAAATTTTCAGCAGAAACAAACTCATTTCCAAAGTACTAAACAATACTCTTATCAATAATGCTGCTCCTTCTCTCTCCTCCCAAACCCGGAATTATTTCTTTTTCGGGTCCGGGTCCGGGTCTGGTAGTGGTACTCGCCCGTATTCTGCTTCGGCCTCGGCGATTGCTTCTCCGGAAGTGGACGTGATGAGCTCGGGTGGTAGTGGTGGGTTTGGTGGCTTGTGGTTGAAGGATTATCAGGATTACCGTAGGTCATTGTACGGTGGGACCATCACTCATAAGGCCCTCTTTGTTGATGCCGTCGGTACTCTCTTCGTCCCCGCGCAACCCATGGCTCAGGTCCGCCTTCTTTTATCTTTAACAACCCGAAATCTTGTGCTTTACATTTTTATTATGATAACAACGGTCACTACTTATTTAAGGGATTTGGTCTAAGTTTGTTAATTTTGTCACGTTAGAATGCATGCGTGTTGTTGTTACGTGACGTTACATTTCGTCTGGATTGGACGAATTATTGATATACGTAATTGTGTTAAGTTGAATTATTGGGGGTGTATGTGCAGATATACAAGCAGATAGGGGAGAAATATGGTGTCAATTGTTCAGAAGATGAGATATTGTGCAGATACAGATGGGCTTATGAACAACCTTGGGGAAGATCACGTCTCAGGTTTTTCCCTGTTTTATATGACACGGTCTCACGATAATTTTTTTTATATTAAATACGTGAAACCGTCTCACACGAGATTTGCTGCTGATCAATAAATAAATATGGGGTAGTCTCATTTCTTGGTACAATTTGTTGTTGTCTCAAGTATATTGTAAAATGTGGTCCATTTGTTGTGTTTTTGGTATCACTGTCGTTTTCTGTTTTTGTTTTTTTTGCGTAAAAGATTTAGCTTAATAAGTTACAAAATAAAGTTTTAATTGTTTGTTTCCATAATATTCATATAGAAAATGAAAACTGACAACTGAAAACCACTTTTTCTGGTTTTTAAAAACGGGACTTTGGTTTTAAAAAAAAAACAGAAAACCGAAAACAGAAAACGATACCAAACAGGCTTAGTGGTTTGTCTCGTTGTCGTTGTCGAATTTGAAGCTGAAGTTATTAACTTGAGTATGATTAGACTTAATTAGTCTTATCCGGTATTGGGATGAAGTTGCCACTTCCTTAATCCTTATCCTGATCTTAATTAAAAGGACTGAATTCTGTGTTAATTGAGTAGATTAATGTTTTGTGCAGGATTCGCGATTTGGTGCTTATCAGAATGTTAATTTTTTTATGTTTATGTCCCATGTGCTGATCTTAAAATGGGTTTACCTTATGTATTAAGCATTATAAGTCATGTATCACAATTAGACTAGATTATGATTGTTGTTATTGTTCCTTTGCACGTCTGGTGAACTCTTTACTTTAGTATGTTCCGTGTTTTGGAAGCCCAACTTTGATGTGAGAGTACCACAAGATTCACTGATCTGGTTCATGTTATCCTAGAATTGCGTAACATTCTTGTTGTGTCTATCCACTTCGTATGTTGGTTCTCTATGGTGGATTGATGGTTCTTGTAAGTCGACCCTAAATCATTTCGGGAAATTACTATTGGTAATCTGGTGAGTCAGTATGTGCCAAAGCTATGTTGCTGAATCCATCAAAACCATGTCTACTTGTAATATGGTAGCCATAGATATGTATTGTGATAAGTTATCAATCACAAGAAATTTGAGGGTTTAAGGTGGCTGTATAGCTAATAGCTGTGTGGGCCTTCTAACATGTCGTAGTCGCGTAACGTCTCTCATTTGATCTTTCCCCTCCACTGAAAACCAAAATGTCCAGTGACCCTATTGAACTTCTGAAGTTAGTAGTGACTAGCCACTAACTGTATGGTGATATGTGAATGACAAGCGATGGCAGGTCGAAATCTATTTTTTTTTCGCGGTGGGTCAGAGAGGTTTTGTGGTCATATTGTGTCAAGTTTTTCCTTGCATCAAGCAAAAGAAAGAAATGGTCCACATGACCACATATGATTAAACAACTTTCACTTTAAAGAAATTTCGAATGTAGTTGATCCCGGTTTTGGACTGTTAGTATGAGTCACAATTGTACCACTTCCGATAGTTTGGTGATGAAGATTGTAGAGGAAAAACAGGAACTTTCTTACCAGCTAGTCGAGTGGGCGTCACTTGAATTATTCTGTACGAGAGAGTGCCAGACTCTATGTTCGATTCTTGTTTTGGGCTTATGTCACAAATTTGAAGTCATTGCTTTCGACTGCATTGTGTTTTGGCTGATAATAGTTTGTGGACTGATCTTAATATCTTATGGTCTTCTCCTGGCCTGACAAATTTGGGCTGAGGAATCAAACAGTACACTCATACTTAATGTAAAATCATTTCATTGCAGATATGTGGATGATGGTAGACCTTTCTGGCAATACATTGTTGCTTCTTCCACAGGCTGCTCAGATGCTCAGTACTTTGAAGAGCTATATAACTACTACATGACTGACAAGGTAAGCTAATGCTATGGATGAGCTTTGAAATCTTCTTAACATTTTGCCTAATGTCTTTAGTCTGTACTGATGCCAATTTCTTAATCTGTATGAAGGCCTGGCAGCTTTGTGATCCAGATGCTGAGAAAGTATTTCAGGCTTTGAGAAACGCTGGTGTAAAAATCGCAGTAGTCTCCAACTTTGATACTCGATTAAGACCTTTACTGAAGGCTCTGAACTGTGAGCACTGGTTTGGCAGTCTCAGCTGAAGTAAGAGCTCTCATAGTCTTCTAGTTCTGATCACTCTAGTTTCCATTATGTTTCTTAGATAGCAATTCTTTACATGTCATCAATATTCAACAGGTTGCTGCAGAGAAGCCAAACCCAACAATATTTCTTAAGGCATGTGATCTTTTGGAGGTAAAACCAGAAGATGCTGTTCACGTTGGGGATGATCGTCGAAATGACATATGGGGTGCAAGAGACGCAGGCTGTGATGCTTGGCTCTGGGGAAGCGACGTGAATTCTTTCAAGGAGGTATTTGCATTCTTAATGTGACACATTTTCACTTGTTTCACACCATCTTTCTTAATTGTGCTTACATAGTGTACTTTATTCGACACCATTATTTCCAAGCTTTTGTGAAAGGGTGCTTTATTTTGCCAAAGAAGCCTTTGAGAAAGGCTGGTACTGTAAAGAGAAATGCTAGTGAATTTATTCTTGTTAATGGTAGCAAAAAAGACAGCTGAGATGTAGACATTTAATCAGGAGTGTGATGTGTTTAATAATAATGACTAGTAGCATCAGTTCCTCACATATATACTGGCAATGCTGCTGTCAAAAGTCGAAACTGATTGGTTCTGTTACATGTAATTTCAGGTAGCGCAAAGAATAGGCGTCCACGTATAAAGCAACGGAGACAAGATGTGTTTTCATATTCTGTGTACTGTGTACTGTGTACATATTCTGTTACTGCATCTTGTAGTGAAACTGTAGAAGACCGTGTGTTACAAATAAGCCGTTGAACTGAGGCTTGAGGTGTACCGTGTACGTTAGGGTGGCTCGTGTGTAAGAAGTGTCGGCTAGGATTGTATGTAAGGAGCATCAGACTGTCGTCTGAGTCTCTTATCGATGTAAGATGAGATGTCGGTGTTGTCTCTTTGTCTCGGAATAATGTGCTCTCTTCCAAGGTTTTGCAGTTCCATGTAAGCTCCGGTTATATTGTGATCTCCTCATCGTAAACAACTGAAATCGAATGGACATGGAGATTGACACAAGTACTGGTACACAACACACAAGAATGATAAACTTTCACAGAAGTACTAAACAGACGTCAAAAAGAAAAAAAAAAAACCATGGGCCTTTCACTGTTATACTTGTACTGGGCTTTACTCGAGTACCTGGCGACTGTTGCGTGTACAAATTTTGGCTAAGGTCCAATATCCCAGCTGAAACAATTGTACGTGTACAATATCGGTACAATTTCACCATTCTATGTAGGATTGACGCAAGTACAAGATTTTTGTTGAATACGAAGGAGTATAACATTGTGTTAAAGTGCGATGACATTTACGTGTAGTGACGATAGATATAGTGTCACTTATGAATGGAAATAAAATAACTGATTGATACGGTATGTGGTCAATTGTATTTGTGGGTTTGTGTCACTTAATATTTGAATTTATACTTCCTATGGTTTTGTTTCTTTACAAATAGAATTTTCACAAAACCAACCATTGAAATAGCTCCATCACTCTTGTAAACAATTTCCAAGTATAAAGCATTCATAAATGCACACATTACATTAATATACAAAATTTTAGCCTTGGTTGACTTTAAGTTGTCAATTATAACACGAAACTAATATGACCTGTAACGAGTGACTATGATGCCACTCGAGTCCAATTCGCTCCCCAAATCTATAGATACATACTTTAATATGCGAGCATAGATGGTCACTTCGCAAGTTACATTGCATTTGTATGTATACAAAAAAAAAAAAAACCCAGATTAGTAGTAACGACAGAGTGTCATTTACGACTGAAGATAAAATTAATGACTGATATAACATTTAATTGATTTTCCTTATCGTTTAATTGCCTGATATTCCCGTATAAACTAATTGATTATATGATGTCACTCGAGTCCGATTCGCTCCCCGAATTAGTGTATGGATTTTCCAAGTGAGTGAATTTTCAAGTGTGGATCTCATAGAAGTTGACTAAAGTCTTGTTCTCAGTGTAAAAGCGTCTTGGAGAAGCCTTTCAAAGAAGAAGGCGGGAAAATAAAAATCAAACAACAAAACTCACACTTTCTTTGCCTCTCCTCGACCACCACCACCACCACCACTCCCGGCGGCGCTCGTCAAACTCCATCGCCTGCGACCGTCGATAAAATCTCCGGCGACGAGTAAATCCGGCAACCTCGCCGCCAAATTGATTAAATTAGGGGAAAATGGAGAGAATATACGTGACGGTTAGGGCGCGGCCGCTTTCGCCGGAAGATGCAAAATCAAGCCCTTGGAAAATCTCCGGCAACTCCATTTCCTTCTCCAATACGTCTTCCAAATTTGATTTCGGTAACTTTCCTCTCTCCTGCTCTTTTTAATTTGGGAATTTAAGGTTTTGTACTGCAATCTAGGGTTTTGAATTTTGTTCTTTTGGTTGTTTTTAGATAGGATTTTTCGAGAAGATTGCAAGACTAGAGAGGTTTACGAGTCTCGTACCGAGGAAATTGTGGCGGCAGCGGTTCGCGGTTTCAATGGTTTACTCTCTCTTCTCTCCTTGTCAATTTTGTTCCTTTTTGAAGTTGGAATGATCTGATTAGTAGCTCTATCACCCTGTGAATGTTGTTACTTGATAGTTTTATGAATTTCGATTGCGAATTACGTGATTGTTGAGGAAATATGTCTTGCAAGAGAAGTATCATTGGAGTAAAGTTTGAATTTTTTTTTGCCTTTAATGGTGTTTTGGGGGTTAAAATGTAACTTCTTCAATGGTAGGTGTATGTTGCTGATGATTTTATTTGCCGTTTTAGGTACTGTATTCGCCTATGGGCAAACAAATAGTGGGAAAACGCATACGATGCGTGGATATGCTGGTGAGCCTGGAGTCATCCCTCTTGCTGTGCGGGAAATATTTGATATTATTGGAAAGGTATATCATAATCCATGAACGATGTTTTCCAGTGATTTCGAGGAACCTTATGTACACATAGAAGAGTAGGGTTATGTGCATCTCAGCCAACCTAGAGCCTGATTTATGTTATTGACTTGAGAGTAACATTTAGACAAACTTTGTGAATTCTAATATTATTGAATCTAAGGACTTTGATGGTGTATTAACTATAAATGATTAGATGAGAGTATGTAGGATTGTAGGGTATTGAATTCTCATGAAGATACTTTTTCTTTTGCAATCAAAGCTTGTTTTTGTGGACTTACCATGAAACTCTCTCTAATAATTATTTTGCCTGCTGTTGAAGGAGCCTGATCGGGAATTCCTTTTGCGTATGTCGTATATGGAAATTTATAATGAAGAGATAAATGATTTGCTTGCTCCAGAGCACCGGAGGTTACAAATTCACGAAAGTCTTGACGTATGTACATTTTATTTTTTTAGATTGTTAATGTAGCTGTTTTGTGGTGCCTATATTACATTACAAAGTATGCTATTCTTTTTCAGCGGGGCATATTTGTTGCTGGTTTGCGTGAAGAAATTGTTGCCTCCCCCGAGCAAGTCCTTGATCTTATGGAATTTGGAGAATGTAAACCCTAAATTCTCTTGTTAACTTCTCATTCTTGTTGCAATATTTGATGAATTAGCCACAATGTTGACATAGAAACAGTCATTTGCTCATACTTGTCATTTTTGGTCTTGCCTAGTTCTATGCAGTTTATGAGAAGATTTCTGAGTTTTTGCTTATATAATATATGTGGTTCCCAGGTTCCTTTGTAGCTATATGTGTCTTAACTAACTAATAGTAATTGCCATGCAGCTCATAGGCACATCGGAGAAACTAATATGAACTTGCATAGTAGCAGGTCTCATACTATTTTTCGGATGGTACATCTCTTTCATTTCTTAATTGTATTGGTGTACTCGATGGAGCTAGTCTGTCTCACTAGTTTCGTACTTCTGTCATTTAGATAATTGAGAGCCGTGATAAAGCAGGAGATGACGAATCTGGGGATTCCTGTGATGCTGTCCGTGTCTCTGTCCTGGTATGGGGTTTTTGAATAGTTATAGCTTGTTCATCAATCTTCCATTTTATCTCTGAATCGTGTGGTTCTTCTGTTAGGAAAGATGTTTAAGGAATGCAGCTTTCTTTTTTCTTAATTCTTTATTAGAACCTAGTTGATCTCGCTGGCTCAGAGCGTGCTGCAAAAACCGGAGCAGAAGGTGTGCGCCTGAAAGAAGGTTCACATATTAATAAAAGTTTGATGACACTTGGGACAGTTATAAAAAAGTTGAGTGAAGGTGCTGAGAGCCAAGGGTAAGATCAATTTTGTAGTTCTTCACTTATTTTAACTTCAGGGTTTTTCAGTTATTTACAACTTCAGGCTCCTGATTTGCTCTGTTGCATGTGAGGCAGGGGTCATGTTCCCTATCGAGACAGCAAACTTACCCGTATTCTGCAACCTGCCCTTGGAGGGAATGCCAATACTGCTATTATATGCAACATCACGCTTGCACAGGTTAGTAAATCCTGCATTTTAATATTGTTTATTATTTCAAATCTGGTATTACACTTTAACCTGTTTCTATGTTTAGGTTCATGCAGATGAGACAAAAAGTAGTCTTCAGTTTGCAAGCAGGGCTTTACGAGTCACTAATTGTGCTCAAGTGAATGAGGTATTCACTGTCATTTGTTTTTTTTGATAAAAGCTACCAACATCTATGTTCAAACATACGGTTCTCATGATTAACTATCTTCCTTTATATGGCTAATGATTTAATTTTTCAGATCTTAACTGATGCTGCCTTATTGAAGAGGCAAAAGAAAGAAATAGAGGAACTCCGGGCTAAGTTACAGGTTCTGCTTTTGTCATGGAGTTTGACCTTCTGGTTGTAGTTCACAGGTTTTGATTTGAGCTTGTGGTTACCAGTTTTACTTTTCTTTTTTGCTTGGTTCAGGCTTCTCAGTCTGAACATCCTGAAGAAGACATCTTCCACTTGAGGAATACATTATTACAGGTCTCATGTTTTTCTTTTCTTTAGAAGAAGCTTTAACAAAGTTGCATAAATATGATCTAATTTGCAGTAATTTCTCAAGTAGACTGAGTTGGAGAGAGAAAGAATTGCTTTAGAGTTGGAGGAGGAGAAAAGAGCTCAGATAGAACGGGAGAAGAGGTTAGAAGAACAAGAAAAGAAAATCAGGAATTTAAGTTCTATGGTATTGTATTCAACCAGGGACGAAGTTCGTGATCATTCTAAGAAGGTTTGCTTTTTGGATACATATGCTTTTATCAGCAGGCATAATTTTCAATGTTGATCTTTGGATTCATTAAGAAAAGTTACATTTATTCATGAGAATTAATACTTCGATTAGAAATTGGTCCCGTATTTGTTGTGTAAAACTGTAAATTATCTTGATAAAATACTGTGGAATACCTCACTCTGAGAATGTAGCATTGGAATGTCCAATAGTCCAGTTCAAAAATTCTTGTTTTACAATTTTTTGTTATTTGTATGAAAAGTTTTCAGTATTTACTTTAATAAGTTAGAAGCCTAAGCCTTCTTGTTTCCAATTTTCAGTAACAATATTGTTACACTGCACTTCAATTTTATTGCCATGTTTTACTGTTAAGCTTCTTTGCTTTGGGATATAATGGAATAAAGCAAAATGGCGTAAAAACCTGTTCTTTGCTTCGTATATTGTGAAGTGGCAGTCAGTCGGTACGATTCTCGAAGCAATTCTCATTTTGGGTCATCTGTGCGCAGACTCTCTATGTTTCAATAGGGGTAAGGCTTGCGAACATCTGTTGGCTTATGGCGGAGCCTTTAAGGCTCTGGGTTAATGATGTTGTCATTGTAGTTGGTCTTGCATATGGGCATAGGTCAGAATAATAGTAAATTTGTTTTGACAAAGTCCCATTGTTTCTCCTCAATTCCTATGTATAAGGATGAAAAAGAAAACCACGAAGAATTTTAAAAAAAAGCTGGTCTGTTATTTAGGTTTCATTGATCAGTCTTCTGCTATTCTAGTGCAGCAAATCATTAAAGTTGTTGGCTTTCTGTTGATAAGTTGTTACATCTTAGAATGTTACGCTTAATTAGACGGTGATGCCTTTTCCTGTGTATGCAATGCTATTCTTGATATCAACTTGCATGCATTGAATGTCTGCATTTTGAGTTAATAATGAAATAAAGTCAATATGATAAGTCTTTGCCCTTGCTTTTAAGTTTTTGAAAAAAAGTGTACGTTATTACAATCAGAAGACTGAATTTGTTTTTGTTTCAGATATCATGCTGTGGTAATCTAATTATCATTGTATCTATTGAGAGTTTCAAATACTTTATTCAGTCTCCATATTTGATACTCCTGATTCCCTAGGACAAGAGGCGGGATACATGGTGCCCTGGTAAACTCTTGCGAGAGACTTCCAAACAAGTAAGGTTTCATGTGCTTAAACAAGTCACTTATTCTCATGCATTATGTGAATTTCTTGAGCGGATATATTCAAGCATAGCTTTCAGTTTGCATAATATTAGGATATTGTGCAATATACAAACAGTATTGCTGCTCGCAAGTAGCAACTCAGTGTTTTAAATATGATGAGATGGCATACAAGGTGACACGCTTGCATGGTTTAACACCTGACTTCTAGAGTATTATACTTAAGGAACTTTTTGCTTAAACCTTGGTTTTTTTTTCACTCAAAGATAACACTTCTGGTACTGTGTAAACTTTGGTTCGGTTCGATATTATTTTGGTTCACAACTCCACCCATTCTGGTCAGGATCTTCATTGTTGTGAAGAGGTGTTTGTCAGGTGAATTGTGTACCTTAGTCCTATAAGCTCACAACATTAGACTAACGTAGAAAAAAAAAAAGGAGAAGTATCTAGACCTAGTCTGGAGCTGTATAGGAAAGCCTCTGCAGATATGTTCTTATTTGTCACTTCAGTGGCTATTACCACCAATGTCCGAAGGTATTAATAAAAGCTTGGATAGCGTTACCACAAGTTATGATGGGTTCTTTAACGTCACTCTTCCTGCAGCTAATTTCATAAATCTGGGAAAATGGTATTACATGTATACATGCGAAGTAGCTTCCTCGCACTTCCTAACCTAAGCAAGGGTAATAGCCCATAATACAAGTAACAACCTTGACTGATAATCTTCAACTCATATCTTTTGGGGAATCTTACATGCATTCTCAACTAAAATTCAAATTACTGGGATCTTTGATGTTTAGATGGAGATGTGGACTTTTTGTCTTTAATTGTTTTTACTTATGAAATGCCTTTCCTTAACTGCCTTCCTGCTCAATTTGTCTGAAAGTTTCTTTTGATGTCATGCGTCGCTGAAGTTTGCTGTAATCATCAAATATTCTTGTCACTTCAGACACCAAACAAGCTGGATTCAAGGACGTCTGGAGGAAGATCAAGACAAGAGCGTGACTCAGTGCCTCTTGTTCCTTTTGATGAACTTGTAACTGAAAGTCAAGTCGTTGATGATTCGAAGCCAAAGGACGATTGGAATAACAGTATGTCGGATGACTGTGTACTCCTTCCAGATCCATCTGCTTTGTTGAAAGTGACGAACCGGAAAAAAGCATCACAAAAGAAGAAGAATTCAGTTGTGGTCTGTATGATTTTTTTTATTCTCTTTTCACGTTAAATTGCGTAGGTGTCCCCACCACGCTCACCCACTTTTTGACTTTGATCTTTGTTCACAATTGCCCTTAGTTTGATTGGAGAGAGCTCTGACATAATGCGTCTGCCTGTCTTTAGGAGAACAATGAATTTTTGACCTTGATCTTTGTTCACAATTGCCCTTAGTTTGATTGGAGAGAGCTCTGACATAATGCGTCTGCCTGTCTTTAGGAGAACAATGAATTGCGTGAAATGGAAATGCAATACGAGGACCTGCTCATGAAATTTGAAGCTCAGGTCTAATTTTGAATATATTTACCTATTTCAGCTGAAGTGATAGTCTTAGATTTGGTGGTATTAAGCATGCATTCGCTCTACTTCAAATGCAGAGAATCATGTATGATGTGCAAATCGATTGCCTGAAGAGAAAGGTGTCAGAACCTTGGGAGAATAATTGTGACCATCCTATAAATTGTCCCAATGGCATACCTCCTTTGGTTAAAATGCATTCAGTTGATACAGAGGCTAAACATATAATTGAGCAGTTAAAAGAACAAGTAATTTCTCTTTCTTTCTTGATATTTTTGCCTTTGTGTGACCTTCTTTGCTCGTCATCTCCTCATCAGACTGTAAATCTGAGATGTTCATCTGTGCTTGTCTTTCCCCTCTCTTATAAGATCAATGAGTTACAATTGGAGAAACTTTCCGGTGAGCGGAACTTGGAGAATGTTATTGATTTGGCCCAGAAACAGAATGCCTCTGCTACAGAAAGATACGAAGAGGTAATTAAGCTTTGACTTACTTTCTGATGTGTTTGGCTTTCGTACTCTTGAGAACCATGTATTGTATATGTGAACTTCAAGAATCTATAGCTATGTAGATTGTAGATAGACCACAGATGTACAGTTGGTACCCTATCCCACCTTTTAAAATTGTACTCCTTGTCACAGATGAAGCTGTTTTAACTTCCAAATCCCAAAGTAGTAAGCATCTTCATATCTTTGTAACTATAAGAAAAAGAAAACAATGAAATCAATTGTTACACCAGGACCCACATTAGAGTGTGTATAGATTTCTCTACACCTATCAATAACAGATAGGTGGGCAGAGAGCCAGCCATCTCCTGGTAGTCGTCACTCAATCGCTTCCAGATATTTTGTTATCTTCTCGACTTGAAAATTGCAATGTCTCCTCCTTTGCTGTGTATAGTGGCTTTTCGCATATCAGGAGAATAATTTCTGCTTTCTTTTCTCCTCTTATGCTTAAGATATAGATCTTCTTTTGTATTAAGCTGATTCTGATCTTCTTTTGTATTAAGCTGATTCTTAGTGTTGTCTTTAAATCAATAGCTTTGTTTGGAGCTTCAGAAATCGAAAGAAGACGCTAGACTTGCTCGTGCTGAACTGAGTGCAAGGTGCTCTACACCAATGAAGGTAAAAGTGTGTGCCTAATTCTTGCACAGCTTTATGGTATCAAACATATTGCTTTCCCCAGAGTTTCTGCTTCTTTAAGATTGCACTAATCAGTATGGCAGACCTTACAGCTTTTCAGTTGTAAGTTTCTAAATACCTTGGGCTTGCTAATTGATCCTCCAGGAAGACATTTCAAACTCAGTATCAGAGCTTCTTTTGGAGGTCCAACAAACATTGGATGAAGTGCAAAGCTTGAGTGAAATATCTGGAAGCATGTCATCGGTAACTGAAGAACTTCTTGGAAGCCATTCCCATACGTGTAATCAGCTATCTGTACGTGCTTACAGTTGTTCCATTCTCGTCAATCCTTGTATATATGTTGACATTGTTAGCCTGTGAAACTTACTTGTACTTGGATTTTCTCACTTCTGTTTCTGCTTTATATATTGTGCAGGATTTCAAATTGTTTATGCGCGAGAATGTGCAATTACTAAAATCCATCTTTAATGATCATGGGAAGCAAATCAACTGCTTGAAAAATAGAATATCTGAACTTGAGAGTGATAAGGTGAAATCATTGCGTCTCTACAGGTATCCAACTTCTGGTAACTTTCATTTATCTGGAAAACTGAAAGCTGTCTTGTTTGTTGGGAATTTGCAGCTTCAGTTGCAGTATAAATCTGCTGATCTTATGGAACAATTGCAAAGTGTGAACAGAAATGCTCAGCACACTGAGAAGGCCTTGTCTGTATGTGCGACTTTTAAGTTGTCTCATTTATCTTGTGACCGTGGTTATTCTATGTTAAGCCTCTTCTTTTTTGCAGAATAACTCTGAAGAATATGAGCGGGAGAAATCTGAACTACTTTCTCACATTGAAATCCTTGAAAGAGAAGTCTATTCGTTGTCATCTTCTTCCTTGTCCAGAGAGAAGGAATCACTGAGGAAGGAATTTGAGAAAACGAGAGCTAAGTTGAAAGAGACGGAATCTAAGCTTAAAAATACTATCCAGGAGAAAACGAGACTTGAGGTTTCAGCTAGCTGCCAATTGCTTGAGTTTCATTCCATGTAACCATCCAGCTTTCTCAATCACTTATTGACTTGTGTATCGTTATGGGCAGGGTGAGAGAGCTAATGCAGAAAGAGAAATAAAAAAGTTGCATAGTCAGAAGGCTCTCTTAGAGCGTGATATAAGCAAACGTGAGTCCCTTGCTGGTAGAAGACGTGACTCTTGTGTTGAGCGACCTAGGGCTGGCGATCCTAAAAAAGCCAGGGGTCAAGAAGACATAATGCAGCAAACACTGCAGGTATGCAGAATCTTTACAAGTTTTCTCGTATAATGTATATTTCTAGTTTAAAGACTGTAAACAGGTGTTTTTGGTTGGTTCTGTTGCAGCAGCCAACATAATTTTTTTGGTAGAAAAGTTTGGCCATGACCCCATGGACCTAGTTGGTAATTCCCACCTTTGATGTAATTTTTTTTTCATGTGCTCAGGAAGATTATAGGAAGCTGGAAGTTCTCGCATTTGAAATGGAAACTACTATTGCGTCTTTAGAAGAAGAACTTGCAGCTGCAAATCAAGAGAAGGAGGACATGCTTGCTAAGAATGAAAGTTTGAGTTTTGAATTAGAAATGCTATCTGACAAATTTGAAACATCTAACACTGATTTGAACGCAGTAAATGAAGAAATTTTGGACCTCGTAAGCTTCGCTAATCTTATTACTATATGTTTCTTGAGCTACACATCATTCAACTTTCGGACAGCCTTACCTTCACTTTTTTTTTTTCAAAAATGAAAAGCCTTTCCTCTTAGTAGTATACTTTGATTGGAAATTTGTTCCTTCGCATCAGAGAACGAAGATCAAGAATACTGAGGCCTCCCACCAAAAATTGGATAGTCAAATGAATCAGTTGGTTGAGGAAAAAGAAGAGCTAGCCACGGTAGCTTGGTTTTTTATATTGCATCTTTAATACCTACTTCTACATTTTTTATTCTGTTATTCCCATGTTTGTTTACTGGTAATTTGAATTTCAGCAACTTACAAATGCCCTTTTAGAAATGGAGGAAGAAAGGGCAGTGTGGTCTGCTAAGGAGAAAGCTTCTGTTCAAGCCATAAAAGAGAAAGCAACTATCTACAATGATGAGATTACAGCATTGTCAATTGAGCTGTCAAAGGTAAATTTAAACTTCTTCCTGTTTCCGTTATTCATCTAATCTAATCGAATCTAATATCTAATACAATATTTATGCTTGATATCACGCACTTCCTAAGCCGACATTTGGGCTTTGGCTACTTCAAAAACAAGTGATCCAATCTGGCTAAAATCGAAGTATACAATACACTGTTTTTGGCCCAAAATGTAAAAATTGCTCAAATTTATCTTGAAGCCCTCAAGGGTCATATTATGGATATTAGCAAAATATTAGATCAAAAATTCTATGGTATGTCCCAAAAATCGGCAAAAAACGCACAATAGGCTCAACTAGTTAAGTGTGCGGAAAGGGCTTGAAGAGCTTCCTAAATAGAGGAACGAGCCTAATATCAAAGTAGGGTACTCTTAGGCTGTCAATGGTGAAACTTTGGGAACATTTGGTTACTTTAAAAAAAGTGGTCATTGAGGCCAAAATTGAAGTATACTCCTAAAGTCTTATTTTACGGTTTTTGGCCCAAAATGACTCAGATATAATACTCGCCCAAATTTTTGGGGAAGCCTCTAAGGATCAAATTATGGGTAATAGCAAAACATTCAAGCAAATAATCTATCTTGTATACCAAAAATCAGAAAAAGAACCTTGGGATTGTTACACAACTAGTGGCGTTTCCGAAAGGGCTTTAAGACCTTTCCTAATGAAGGAACCAACCCCCATATCAAACTAGGATGCACTTACGCTGTCAACAGTGAAATAGTGATATTTGCCGATAGGGCTTAAAGAACTTTCCTAATAGAAGAGCCAGCCCCTATCAAACTAGGGTACTTTTAGAGTTTTAGGCTCTCAATGGGGAAATTTTGAGAACATTTGGCTACTTTCTAAAAGTGGTCAAAATTCGCTAAAATCGAAGTGTACAATCCATAGATTTTGTCCTAAAATGCCCCAGAAATAAAATTTTCTCAATTTATCTTGAATCCCCTAGTCATATTATGGGTGTTAGCAAAATCTTAGAGCCAAAAACTATTATATGTCTCAATAATCGGCAAAAAACGCACAATTGTCTCAACAAGCAAACCTTCCCGAAATGGCTTAAAGAGCTTCCCAACAGAGGAACCCTTCCCCATAGCAAAGTAGAGTACTCGTTAGTTTGTCCATGATGAAATTTTAACATTTGGTTATTTTAAAAAAAGTGATCAAAATTGGCCAAAATTGAAGTATATAATTCCCGGTTTTTGGCCCACAATGACACTGAAATAATTATTGCTCAAATTTTTGTGGAAGCCCCTAGGGATCGTATTATGTGTATTTTCGAAATATTTGAGCAAACGATCTATCTTGTATACCAAAAATCGGCAAAAAAAACACAGGATAATTACAATACGTGATGTTCCCTCAAAGGGCTTTAAGAACTTCCCTAATAGAGGAACCAACCCTCATATCAAACTAGGGTACGTTTAGGTTGTCAATGGTGAAATTTTGAGAACATTTGGCTTCTTTCAATAAAGTAGTGAAAATTGGCACAAATTGAAGTATATTATCCACGGTCTTTGGCCAAAATGGACCAGGAAAATAAACTTGCTCAAATTTATCTAGAACCCCCTTGGGTTATATTATGTGTATTAGCAAAAAATTCGAGGCAAAACACTATTGTATATGCCAAAATTTGACATGAAACCATTTTAGTCTTACTAGTGACCTTTTACGATAGGGCTTATAGAACTTTCCTATTAGAAGAACCAGCCCCCTATCAAATTAGGATACTCTTAGGCTGTCAATGGTGAAAATTTAAGAACATTTGGTTACTTTCTAAAAAGTGGTCAAAATTGGGCAAAATCAAAGTATACAATCTATAGTTTTTAGCCTAAAGTGCCCTGTAAATAAAAATTGCTCAAAGTTATCTTGAAGCCTCTAAGGGTCATATTATGGGTGTTAGCAAAATCTTGGAGCAAAAAATCTATTATATGCCCCAAATATCGGCAAAAAATGGATAATAGTCTCCATGAGTGAAGTTTGGGGGAACGGCTTAAAGAGATATCCTAGCAGAGGAACCTCTGCCCCATATCACAGTACGGGATTCTGAAGCTGATAATGGTGAACGTGAAGAACATTTGGTTACTTTTAAAATAGTGGTCAAAATTGGCCAAATTTGAAGTATATAAGTCACGGTTTTTTACCCAAAATGAATCGGAAATAAAAATTGCTCAAATTTGTGAAAGCCCTTAGCGATCATATTATAGGTATTAGCGAAATCTTCGAGCTTAAAATTTATAGTGTATACAAAAAATCGGCAGAGACCGCAAGATAATTACAACTGGTGACGTTTCCCGAAAGGGCTTTAAAAACTTTCCTAATAGAGGAACCAACCCCCTAATGAAACTAGGGTGCGCTTAGGCTGTCAACTATGAAATTTTGAGAACATCTTGCTACTTTCAGAAAAATAGTGAAAATTGGCCAAAATCGAAGTATATTTATTATCCACGGTTTTTGGCCAAAATTGACCTTCAAAATAAAAATTGCTCGAATCTTTCTAGAAGCTCCTAGGGGTTATATTATGGGTATTAGCAAAAAATTAGTGGCAAAACTCTATTTTATATGCCAAAAATCAGGAATTTTTTTTTTTTTTTTTTTGGTCTTAACTAGTACATTTGCCGATAGGGCTTATAGAACTTTCCTATTAGAGAACCAGCCCCCTATCAAAGTAAGGTATTTTTAGGCTGTCAATGGTGAAATTTTGAGAACATTTGGATACTTTCTAAAAAGTGGTCAAAATTGGCCAAAATCGAATTATGCAATCCATAGTTTTTGACCTAAAAGGCCCCGGATATAAATATTGCTCAGCTTATCTTGAAGCCCCTAAGGGTCATGTTATGGGTTTTAGCAAAATCGTAGAGCAAAAAACTGTTATATGTCCAAAAAATTGGCACAAAGCGCACGATAGTCTCAACGAGTAAAGTTTGCGGAAACGGCTTGAAGAGCCTCCTTGACAGAGGAACCTGCCCCATATCACAGTATGGTATTCTTAGGCTGTCAATGGTGAAATTCTAAGATAATTTGGTTACTTTCAAAATAGTGGTCTAAATTGGCCAAGATCGAAGTATATAAGTCACGGTGTTTGGATCAAAATGACTCGGAAATAAAATTACTCAAGTTCTGGTGAAAACCCCTATGGATTGGATTATAGGTATTAGCGAAATATTAGAGCTTAAAATCTACAATGTATACCAAAAATTGGTAAAGGATAGTCACAACTCACAACTAGTGACGTTTGCCGAAAGGGCTTTAAGAACTTCCCTAATAGAGGAAGCAACCCCCATATCAAACTAAGATACGCTTAGTCTGTCAATGGTGAAATTTTGAGAACTTTTGGGTACTTTGAGAGAAGTAGTGAAAATTTGCCAAAATCGAAGTATGTTATCCACGGATTTTGGCCAAAATCGACCTAGAAAATAAAAATTGCCCAAGTTTATCTAGAAGCCCCTAAGGGTTATATTTTGGGAATTAGCAACATGTTAGAGGCAAAACTCTATGGTATATGCGATAAATCAGCAAAAAAACGCATTATAGTCTTAACTTGTGACATTTGCCATTAGGGCTTAAAGAACTTCCTTCACAGATTAACCAACCCCCATATCAAACTAGGGTGCTCTTAGACTGTCAATGGTGAAAGTTTGAGAATATTTGGCTACTTTCAAAAAGGTGATCAAAATTGGCCTAAATGGAAATATATAATCCATGTTTTTTGGCCCAAAATGACCTAGAAATAAAATTTGCTCAAATCTATGTGGGAGCCCCGAAGGTTCCTATTATGGGTGTTAGCAAAATATTGGAGAAAAAAAATAACTATGATTTGACCAAAAATCGGCAAAAAACGTAGGCTTGTCTCAACTAGTGATGTTTGCCATAAGCGGTTAAAGGGCTTCTGTAATAGAGGATCTAACCCCCATATTAAAGCTATGGTATCCTTAGGATGTCAACGGCTAAATTTTGAGAATATTTGGTGACTTTCACAGAAGTACTCCGTAGTCAAAATGGGCCAAAATCGAAGATTCACGATGTTTGGCCCAAAATGACCCGAAAATAAAATTTGCTCAAGTTTTTTTTGGAAGCCCCTGGGTGTCATATTATTAACATTCACAAAAGTTGAGGCAAATTCTATGGTATGTGCCAAAAAATCGGAAAAAAACTATTTCACTCTTAGGCTGTCAATGGTGAATTTTGAGAACATTTGGCTAATTTCGAATAATGGTCAATGTTGACCGAAATCGAAGTATATAATCAACGGTTTTTGGCCCAAAATAACCCGGAAATAAAAATTGCTTAAATTTTCTAGGAAGCGCCTAATTGTCATATTATTGGTAATTGTGAAATATTAGAGCAAAATTTCTATGGTATGTCCCAAAAATTGTCAAAAACCGCACAATCTTCTCAACGAGTGACTTTTGCCAAAAGGGCTTAAAGAGCTTCCCTAACAAAGGAACCTGCCCCCATATAAAACTAGGATACTCTTAGGCTGTCAATGGTGGAAATTTTGAGAATATTTGGCTACTTCAAAAAAAGTGGTCAAAATTGAAGTATATAATTCACGGGTTTTTGCCTAGAATGACACGGAAATAAAAATGGCTGAAATTCATGTGGAAGCCCCTAGGGATCGTATTATGGATATTAGCGAAATGTTACAGCAAAAAATCGACGGTATGTACCAAAAAGCGCACGATCGTCTCAACTAGTGACATTTGAGGAACCAACTCTTGTATCAAACTAGGGTAGGCTTGGGCTGTGAATGGTGAAAATTTGAGAACATTTGGCTAGTTTCAAAGAAGTGATGAAAATTTATCAAAATTGAAGTATATAATCCCAGAGTTTTTAGCCCAAATGGCCCGGAAGTAAAAATCGCTTAAAGTTTATCTAGAATTCCCTAGGAATCATGTTATGGGAAGTAGCAAAAAATTAGAGCAAAAATCTATCGTAAATCCTAATAATCTGCAAATATCACATGACGGTCTCAACTAGTGACGTTTGCCGAAAGGGCTTAAAGGGCTTCCCTGACAAAGGAACCAGCCCCCATATCCAACAAAGCAAGCTTATCCTGTTAGCGTTTCAGTTGGTAACAGCTTGAGTAAACATGGGTTTTCCTCCTGTTCATATCTTTTTAATTATTCTGCTATTTGATGGTCATCGCTCTTTGAGTTTTGCATTTTGAACTGTAGCTAATTTTCAATTTTTGTGGTACAATGAATGTGAAATGGAAATATGCTGAACCTAATTATGTTCTTATCATATTATAGGTGAGAAATGAAATGGTGTCCTTGAGTAAGGAATACGAGGCTCTTCAAGAGAGACTTAAAGATGCAGAGGAGCATAGACAATCGGAGGCTTTGTGCAGGTATTATCAGTTGGTTAATCTGTTATTGAAGATTTGTTTTTGGTGTCATGATCTCTATGTCTCTTATGTAATTGCCCCACTCTTAGGCGAAAGGGTTTGATTCAATCATAGTAGAGAATCGTGGGCTATTTCATTCAACTTCAAATTAATGACTTTTCTTTATCATCTATTTACCATACTTGGGTTAATGGATTGGCTTCTACTGAAGACCTCACATATTCTTTCTTTTTAGTGCTTAGGCACCAGAAGTTCTGCGTCCCCTTTTTTGACATATTGGTTTTCAAAGTATGATGATATTCATGCTCTGCATTATTTTTTTATTATTATGCTGGGGTTGGCGAAGGATTAGAACTAAAATAAAAAGGCTTTCTTTTCCTCCCTCTAAGCAAGGACGCTCACTTGGCCTTTTTTGTTCATTCCTGCAGCACAGAGAATTCATTAGAGATTGATCAACTGAAACAAGCTCTTGAAAAGGCAGAATTAGAGAAGCTGGACTCTAAAGAAGTTTGTTTTTCTTTTTGAATTCTGTTCCCATACATATCGTTGGATGGCTGTAATTTCATGCTGATGACCTTATGTATAATGTCATACTCTGTCCTCAGCTATTGATGACAAAACTTGATGCTTTATCATCGGGACATAATCTGGCCTCGGAAGAAGTGATAAGGCTTCAGGAGGATTTGGCCGCTCTTAGAAAGGAGCGAGAGGATTTAACACTTAAAGTCAAAGATCAGAAGCTGGTATCAAATTTATCCTATGACTTGTTGGTCTTGTTACATTTCCTTGCATATACGCCTATCGATCAGCAACTGATTTCTCCCAATCACTAAGATAGTAATAGCATAATTTGGTCTGAAGTCGAGCTGTTTGAATTCTTATAGATGAATAAAAATCAACTCTTGGACATGGAGAAAGAGCGGAACAACTTGATGGAGGAAATTGGAAGGCTGCGGGTTAATGAGGCTGAAGTTAGGACTCTTGGAAAAGACTATGATGATAAGGTGAAGTTTGTAGGGTTTTCTTGGTCTTGCTGAACTAGAATGCTGAATGCTATATGTAGTTATTGTAGTATCGCATACTTATATTTTTCTAATGCAGATCTCAAGGTCACAGCATGAAGCAGACGAGCTGTCAGGGAGAATTGCTGATCTGGAACATAAAATGCGTGATGTAAGTGTCTGTGTCTTAAATCTTTCACTCCAAAACAAGGCAGTATGTTGCAAACAATCTTTAGCAAGATCTGTGGAGTGTTATTATGTGATGATTTGACGAGCATTTATCTGTTACTTCAAATCGTCTCTACCATGCTTTTGCATCAAAAAGTTCAGTGTAATGAGTTAGTGTAGATGCATCCAGCAGTTATAATGATTCGGAGTTAGTTTACTAACACGGCTTCCATATGAAGCCCCGTATCTGTTGTTGATTCACCTCATGCTCTCCCTCCCCCAAACAGATGCAGCTATCTAGGTTGACAAATGGTGCAGTATATATTCTACTGTCATGGCTTTGATAGCACTACATCTTAATGCACTTCTCGCTGTTTCCCCTATATTTATCTCCGTACCAGGATGGAGCGAAGAACAACAAGGAACGAGCAAAGCTCACAAGTAGACTTCGATCAACACAAAACAAACTAGATGCCTTCCGAAACAGGTATAAAGAAGCAATAGACGAGCAGGAGTTAATGAATAAGAAATTTGAAGAAGCCTCCACCAAGCTAAAAGATCGGTTGGCATCCTATGGTCTAGAAATTCTGAACTTGAAGAAACAGGTAGCTGCTTCCAAGGCTAATTAAGCTAATACAGTAATTTGTAGAGGCCGCGAAAGCAATGTTGTATATGTAAAGCTAGTGTATTCTAAATGGGAGGAGGGGACTTTGCGTCCATATTGCTCGTTATGTAACTGTAAGTTAAGAATGGCAGTAAATCAATCTGTAAATTTATTCCTAGCTCGGGGATGTATGCATTGCATCTACTTGTGTAAGCATTACTAATTTGAATGCTCTTGTAAGATATCTGAAAACATTATTATGTGGAAATATAAGGCTATCAGCACATTGGGAATCTATCGGAGGTAGATAGCACTACTCATACTCTCACCATGTCATTAGGCATGTACTTGTTCGTGAAAGTTTATGTTCCTTTAGAACTTTCATTCATATGTTTCGAGTGTATTGTATAATTAAGGGCCGTTCGGTATCACTGTCGTTTTCAGTTTTTGTTTTTTTTTCTTTGCGTAAAAAATTTAGTTAAAGAAGTTACAAAATTAACTTTAAATTGTTTAGTACTATAAAATAGTCATAGAGAAAATGAAAACTGAAAACCCTTTTTATTGGTTTTCAAAAACGGGACTTTGGTTTTAAAAAAAACAGAAAACAAAAAACGATACCAACTAGGCCCTAAGATGTTACGTTGCGCTTATTATTTGAAATTTTGAACTCTTGGGCTGAGTAGAGGCGCCACTGGTCCTTCCGAACATCGTTCTGCCTTTGGTAAGTGTGTCTTGGATTTTTCGGAGGGGGGCGGTGAGGTTGGCGTGGAATCATCTAGAATCGAAAGAAAGACGATATATAGTTCGAGTTTCCTACTCAGTATTCTATCTTATGTAAGACATATTACCTGTTGATATGGTCTTGTACTACGTAAGACCGTAAGACACATTGACCTTCACAGATTTTTATCGTTTAATTATTTTTCTTAATTTTTTTTATTAGACGGAAGTAGAAATTGACTTTCTTTTCGAAGAAGAAACTATATCACTCCCTTTCCCCGTATAAAAGCAGGACTAATAGCAGCTCATAACAAATCACTCACCCCGTTCTCTTCTTCGGCATAACATCTTCTTTCACAAGCAACTTAAAAATCCCCCCTTTCTAGTGAGAGAAAGGCAAAGCTTGCTTTTTCTAGAGAGAGAAAGCTCGAATCCCCGGCAACAATGGGGAACGAATACGACGAGCATGAACTCAAGAACGAGAAGAACCCTCCTCCTCTCGACGAGGGCGACATCGCTGTTATGAAAACCTATGTAATTTTTCTCTCTCTTCCAATTTGATCCCCAAATTTTTCTTATTAATCAAAAAGATTGAAACTTTATAGCCCTAATTCATCTTTTGTTGATTTATTTTCGTTGGGTTTGATCTATTGTTGTTGGAGTACATAGATTTGGTAAAAAAAAAATCAATTTGATGTGATTTTTGTGGTGAATTTGGTGAATTAGGGTTCTACTGTGAAATGGGTTGTGCTTAATTTAGTAGTTTGTGCGTAAATATTTGATCTTTTACTGTTTTGACTCTAATATATGTAGAGTCTAGGTTAAGCTTGTGTAAATTTATTGGGTTTTTGGTTGAATAGAATTATTCTGGGTGTGTGATGCGTTACTTTGAAGTTGTTGTGTGATTATAAAGGTGTGACTTTGTAAGTTGTTAGAGCGGATTTATGATGGGGTTTTAAGATACTAGGGTTTTGGCGTTGAATTGGGATATTTGCTTCAGTGACATTGTTTGTAGATTGGAATTGGGGATCTGCGTGTTTCGTTTCGTTTGATGCTTCGGGACTGAATTTGTTGATTATGGATGTAGTTGCTTGTGATGTGTGTGTATTGGTCCTAAATTAGGACAAAAGTCGAAATCTTGTTCGGGGATTCTCTTCGCTGCTTGGCTGATGATGTTTATTGCGGTTGAGCTAGACTATAGGTTGCTTTGACTAGTTCTCACCACTTTGTTCTAGGGAAGTTGTGGAGTTTGAAGGTGGTTAAAAGTTGGAATATGTATTCATTCTGTCATTGTATAATAGCTTTGTAGTGGAAGGTTTTCGTCTAAAAGGGCTCTTTATGATCTGAAAAGAATACTGTTTTGTGCTCGTTTATGGAGTAAGATTCATTCTTTTTGTGAATTGGTTATCGTTGTAGGGTTTAAATGTAGCCCTGAGTCTATAAGATGAAAACTTTTCTCTTTGTAGTGCATATGGTCTCTACTATTTGGGAAACAATTGAATGTTTTATTTAGTTTTATCCAAATTATGTTTGGTGTTTAGAATTTAGCTTTTGTGAGTATGCCTCTCGCGTCTCCAGCTAGCTATTTCGCCATGACTTAGTTTTTCATCTCTTAGATTAACTTCATGCATTTAGTGTTAGATTTTGCTTTGAGTCGTTCTTTCCTTATTTGTCTCCTGCTAGTGTCTCATACTATTATCATACTTGTCTATAGTGATATATATGATGGTTTGTGTTTTTCCTAGGCAATTATACTCTCTTGAACGTAGTCTGTCTTTTCACTTACTCTGTGATGAAGTATATCCTTCGGTTTGAGTAATTTTGAAAGGAGTTTATATAAACTGGAAGTTCTCACCTGTCTAGTGTACTTGGATCCGTCTTGATAGTTTCTGACCTGTTTAGTGTACTCTGGGGAAATTCATATGCTGGTGCTGTTGTAAATGTTTTTCATGGTGAATGCTGTTTGTGTTTTAGGCACTAGAATCGTGGGTTCCATTCTGTTCTCGAGACTTTATGTCCTGTTTTGGCCCCGCCTCCCTGGTCTATTATAGATGTCAAAAATTTAATCTTTGATATAATTGGGTGAGCTGGTTCTACATTTTGAATTGTCGATATTTAAATCTTTCTGTGATGATTTGTGCAGGGCTTGGGTCCTTACTCTTCTGTTATCAAACAAAGGGAAAAGGAACTGAAGGATTTATCCAAAAAAATCAATGAATTGCGTGGTATGTGTAGTGAAGTGTTATTCGCATCTCTTACCATCCTGATTCATCTCTGGCGGCTCACTGATGTATTTGCCTCTGTATAATCTAATCAATGAAACATGTTTGAATATACTGACATTTGACTGATATAAATACATAATGGACAACGGAGACTACCGTAAACGTGGGTCCTGGTGATTAGTGACTGAAGGTCCCTGGCAAAAACATCATTCCCTAATCTTAGGTTAGATGACATCTGTTAGACTAAGTAAAGAAATATTCTTGTCAAGTAATGTAAGATGTTTGAGTTTGTTGAGATCTTACAAGGTTACTTGGGACATCATTTTCTTTCACAAAAGTTTGGGAAAAGAGAGCCAAAATTGTTTGTGCATGTCTTGTCCTGTTCAGTCTTAGACTCTTGAGCCGTTTTTCTGGCTTAGCAAATACGGGTCTTTTTAACTGATGCCTGATCCTAGAGCTGACACCAAATAAACCTTTTGAAACAAATTAAAACCTAGTTGTGGTGTCGTTGAAGTACCCAGGTTGCCAAGAATACGATCTTTGGTCAATTTATGTACTTCTGCCTTCTGGTTCGGGTCGTATAGGGTCATAGTTTATAACTGTCTGGTTAACACTTATCATCTATATTCTTCACTGATAAATCCTCTTAACTATATAGGTGTCAAGGAATCTGATACTGGATTAGCACCACCCAGCCAATGGGATCTTGTTGCCGATAAGCAAATGATGCAGGAAGAACAACCGCTTCAGGTATTCTATTTGTCAATCTTTTCTGTCCATTTTGTCATTTTATCAAATTCAGAATTTGCTAAGACTTGCTCTCGCTGACTTCAGGTTGCAAGATGCACCAAGATCATCAATCCGAACACTGAAGATGCTAAATACATGATTAATGTTAAGCAGATTGCAAAGGTATTTTGGTTTTCTTGTAACTCTTTCGTGTGGGTTGTGAGGATTAAAACCTTTGCTCTATGATATTTAGATATTGACATACACTATCATATAATCTTTCTTACCCAATTTCTTTGTGTTCCGTCTTGCAGTTCGTTGTTGGGCTGGGTGATAAAGTTTCTCCAACCGATATCGAAGAAGGAATGCGTATTGGGTGAGTTGCTTGCTTCATCAATTTTACTGATCAAATACTTTGAATCTGGAAACGTCACATTACTAATACTTATTCTATTTCCTGTTTTTTTAAATTTTGTATTTGAATAGTATTATGAAATGCAAATCACTACTTTGTGCAGGCTTTCAAGTTTTTAATTCATTTGAAAGTAACAAAATTGATCTATGTGCAGGCTTGTGTTACTGTAAATAGAACTGTCATTTTATCCTTTCGGCCTTTCTGTCCAGTGCTATTTACTATATAAAGATCAAATAAATTTAATAAAGAGGGTGCTAGCTCGGTCTCTGATGAATTAGTTAAGCATATGCAGCCTCCTTTTAATGTCTAATTCCTCAACTTATTTGATGCTGTGATGCCTGTGTTATTGTAATTCTGTTTACAGGGTTGATAGAACTAAATACCAGATCCAGATACCCCTGCCTCCTAAAATTGATCCTAGTGTGACCATGATGACTGTGGAGGAGAAGCCAGATGTGACATATAATGATGTTGGTGGATGCAAAGAACAAATTGAAAAGATGCGAGAAGTAAGTATATAATTTTAAATGTCTTCTTTTTTGCATTGCTTTTGTAACTCGCTCCGCAATGAGTAGTAGCTTTTTTAGGTTTATTTTTGAAATTGGAGATGCCAGCAATTCTCTGTCATGTTTTTTAATACTATATATGCTGCAGGTTGTTGAACTGCCCATGCTTCACCCAGAAAAGTTTGTGAAGCTAGGAATTGATCCTCCCAAGGGTGTTTTGTGCTATGGACCACCGGGAACAGGAAAAACTCTGTTAGCCAGAGCTGTTGCCAACCGAACTGATGCATGCTTCATTCGTGTTATTGGTAGTGAACTTGTCCAAAAGTATGTTGGAGAAGGTGCTAGAATGGTTCGTGAATTGTTTCAGGTATGTGTTTTGTAGTTATTGCTGTAGTAGTTTCACCGCATTTGTTCTAGTAACATTGCCCTTGGTGCTAAATTATGTACTCTTAATGTACAGATGGCAAGATCAAAGAAGGCCTGCATTGTTTTCTTCGATGAAGTGGATGCAATTGGAGGTGCCCGTTTTGACGATGGTGTAGGTGGAGATAATGAGGTGCAGCGTACTATGCTCGAGATTGTAAACCAGCTCGATGGGTTTGATGCTCGTGGAAACATTAAAGTCCTCATGGCCACAAACAGGTCAGATATGGTGTCTAATTTGTTTGTTGCTTTCTATATCTTTCCATTGTTTTGAATGACTTATATATCTCTGATCCTTACGCAGGCCTGATACACTTGATCCTGCCCTATTGCGTCCAGGGCGGTTGGATCGAAAGGTTGAGTTTGGCCTTCCAGATTTAGAGGGCAGAACTCAAATCTTTAAGATTCATACCAGGACAATGAACTGTGAAAGGGACATTAGGTTCGAACTTCTTGCCAGACTTTGCCCCAACGCCACAGGTAAATATTACTTAAATGATACTAGACATTATAAATTTCTGACCCGTTTTTGTACAGAACAGCAATCTTTATTTAATTCTTCACTGAGCTTATGACAAATTAGCTCTGAAGTAATTAAACAGGGGGTTTTATAATAAGCACAAATTTGATATAAGCTGTTGTTACAGGTGCTGACATTAGGAGTGTGTGCACTGAAGCTGGAATGTATGCCATCCGAGCTCGGAGAAAGACCGTAACAGAGAAAGACTTTCTTGATGCAGTAGACAAAGTCATTAAGGGGTATCAGAAGTTCAGTGCCACGCCAAAATATATGGTCTACAACTAAGAGAGGCGTTGAAAAGAAGTTGCAAAAGTTCGGGCTGATGCTCGTGTCAGCAAGGCTCCTGTCATTGACTGGGAGCTGATGTTGGCTGGTTACATTATGCTCTGCTTGATTAAAGTTAAAAGATGTGCCCAATTTCCTGCAAGTAAAGCTGAGAACCTGGTTGTGATCCAGTATCGGTCAGTTGTCATTCAGCTACTTGAGAAACCAGTTGGTTCAATTTCGCTGTATTTTAGAGTTTCTTTAGCGCTTGCAGCCTAAGGAATTGGATACTTATGGACAGAAACTTGTTTGCAATTAAAGTTGACATTGCAATTAAAGTTGACAGTGTCCAAGAAGAAATTCTCATTTTGTGTTGTATCTTGCTGTTTAGAAAGGTGTATTTCTCTTTAAATTCCAGCGCAAGTCTTTGCTATGTGATTCTAGATTGAACTGTGAAATCTTCAGTGTTAAGATTTGGTTAAGGTACGCTCCAAAGACCTGCAACGGTATAATTTAGTCGATTACTTCTGACATACTAGTGTGCTCTAGGGCCTCAAGTTCTTGTCATACAAGGAAGGTTATTGGGTATCAGCCGTGGAGGCTGTGCAGACCAGAGATCGAAGCAGCAAACCATAAGGTGGTTTACAAGGTAGCATTCGTTAATGTTTTCGGCCAGTGCTCATGTCAGCAACATATGCGCATCAGTGCAAATGCGCCTTCTCCAGTTTAGCAATGGATAATTTACAATAACCAGACATCATTGTTCTGGTGGGAGATTACCTACACAGTTAACGCCATCTTTTCTACCTTTTAAACAAAGACTCAACAATGGTTACTTTCACGATGGAATGGAAGCCTGTAGTTCACTTCAAGCAATGTAACAACGCAGAGACGAATCTTAATACACTGCTTCTTCCATGGCATCGTATTGCTAAGAACAGTAAAAATGACAATCAGAGTTCTCTGCATGGTCAATTGGTCATGTTGACAACAATGAACAGTAGGACTCTTACTCTGTTTGCAGATGCGGCTGGCCCGGTGCTAAATCTTTATAGAAAGCACAAGGCCATGGCAAATAACTAGACGCCTGAAGCTCTCGGAGGGCAATAACTGGAGCATAATAAAGACAATGATTTAAACGCAGACCAATGCGACTGGATATCGTACAGTTTGTAGAGAATAATACAGACTGGTAAACTGTTGCATTATAATCAGCATATCCTTTGACACTGAGTAAAAGTTTGACAAAAAAAAAAAAAAAATGAATATCAGCAAGTAGCTAGGGTTTTCATAGCACAGTCCATTTCTGTTGCAAGCCCTCGCAGATCCTGGCTATACACCACGCAGCACTCATTGGATATCCAGAAACTGTTACAGGAAGCAAACCGTCAGTGATGTTGGACATCCCAAGGAGATTACAGCAGACGCCAAATGTTATGAACATACAGACCATCGAAGAACTTGGGAACTTACTTGATATGTAGTCTTCCACATATTCCTTGTCCACTTTCCCGTGTGCCATAGCACCAACCTGAAAAATCAAAGAATCACTGATCCTAGTCTTCAAAGGCAAAGAAATAGAAGACAATAAGATAGCAGAAACAGATAAGCTTAGCTTTTAATGCATACCACAAAGACGTAATTGACATCCTCTTTAACATCACCAACGTATTTCTGAATGTCAACCAACTTCTCTGAGCTGAATGAAAAGCCTGGTAAATAGATAAACAAAGGTCAGTGAGCACGGAGAGAATGGTGAAGGTGAACTTCCTATCAATCTGATAGAATTGCTCGAAAAGCATGTGGTTACCTATTTTACGTGAATCAACAGGCAGATACTGGGTGACAGGATTCCTGATAACACGGAAAAGCTTCTCTCGTTTGCCAATGGCAGATATGCTCAGTTTTTGCAATAGCTGTACTGCAGTGATGAATACAAAAGCAAGTGAGGGAGTTGCAAATGACGAGCTTAGAGCTCAGATCAAGCTCCGAGTATAAATTTGCAGTGCAGGGTACCAAAGAAATTGATGTATACTTACACATTAGGCCAGCAAAACGCTTATATGTCCTTGGAATACGAACAACAGGTTTAACCTCAAAAAGGACACCTTTCTCAGTTCTGACATAAACAGCTTTTATCCTTCCAGCTTTATTTAAGGGACTATCCAAGATCATTAGAAGAGCCTGGACAGGAAAATCAATCAAAAACATCTCATTTCTTAGGTTACGGACGACCAATGCAAAAATAAACATGATAACCACACTCTTAACAATGTTTTTTGTAAAGTCGCATAAAGGAATCAATGTTCTTAATATAGATATTAGATGAGTCCAACGATTTAAAAAAAAACAAAGTGTATCATTAACCTGATGAACAATGTCCGGCCTGTACTCTGCAGGGTTCTTATTGTGCTTCTTCAGAAAATTAGCATGGTCCTCAGAGTTTAAAATTTGGTATGACTGCAAGTATCCGAGGAAAATAAAAGTATTTAAGAGATATGGAAAAGATTATTACTTAGAACCCCGCACAACCCTTCTAGCAACCTTCAGTCCTTCACCACTAAGAACTTCATAGAAAGAACGAAAGGAAAAACTCCGAAGCATACTTTATCTAGACACTCATAGATCCAATCAGAAGTGTATGATTATTATCAATAACCTGACCATATCTAAGCGCAATCCTCTCAATTCAGCTAGCTTTACTTTCTTGTACAAAAAGCAAACGATAAACACACATCTGGACTAACTTAACCCAGCAAGCGAGAACAAAATTTATAGATAATTAACTTCAATCCTTGAATTTACAACAATACAGCAAATCTTCACATCCGACTTCCACCATCCTATAAGCAAAGTAAACTATAAAGGCACAACTGGAACAATTACTAAAAAAAAATGAGGATTGATACCTTGCCAACCTTGGCAACTTCTAAGGAAGCTCGTTCAAGAACGAAAATAGCTCCTGATTTGCTACTCTGATTAGAAACAGTGACGGGAATGCCAGGCATATTATCCAAAACATCATCCACACCTACATTATCTTCTCCAGCCGTAAGCTCGACATCCGTAGCTGGGGTCTCCTCTTCCAGCTCATTCTCTATTTCCTCTCTATCATAGTTCTCTTCTCTCTTCTTCCTCTTCTTTCCATGTTTAACAGCAAACGGCCTCGGCATTTTCTACCTACAACATCCAACTCCTTACAGTTCAATTCAACCTACCAATTCTATCAATTTGCAAAGCTAACAATCACAAAAATTCAATAAACGGCCCTTAAAAAACACTGTTAATTCGTTAATGGCGGCGAGACGGTCGCGTTGTTCTTCAAACAGCTCATTAAGACATACTCAACTATCAGACAGATTGTCACCACCGAGCTTTTGGGGGGGAAAAACCCCACTTAAACCCAACAACAATTCCATTCAAATTACACCAAAAAGATCAAATTTTTGAGATGGGTATTTGCTTTACAATGTAATTAAACTAATAATATGCAGAATTAATCAAATAATAATGCTACAAAAGGATAAAATCAAAGCATAAAAACGTTTTAAAGTGAGAAAGATTCAACCTTTGATAACTAAACAAGGGTGAGAGTAGGAGAGAGAACACGATGTACCTTGAAACAGATGGAAAATCCCAGAAATATAGCGGCAGCGGCAGGTGATTGGGGTTTTCAGTGAGAGTTTAAAGGAATAGCAGCTTCAGAGTGAAGCTTGAAAAAATGGTGGGAAGAAATAAAAAGAGGGGTTTAGGGTTTATCACATTATTTACTCCTTTGGACCTCAGCTTTTTTTTTTTAATAATAAAAACCCAACATTTTAGACCGTGGTTTGGGAGATTTGATTTGGTTTTGCAAAGCTATTAACGACATTATGACTCATAGAATGAGCCGAATATTTATCTCGAAAATCGAGATTCTTTACATTACGTAATTTCATCATGATATGTGCAATGTACGTGATAGTCCTCGTATTAATTTTTTCTATAGCCAAGGGTCTGAGGGTCCAGATTGTTTCGCAGCTCAATACCAACTTTAACTTCTTGTAATTTTCTCATAATTTCATTATCGATCATATTAACATAATAGTAACAAACTCAATTATTTTACTAATTGAATATAACTTATTACAAAAACAAACCAACTTAGCCTAAACTCCAATCTAAACGTATAACTTGAACTTAAATGTAAACTTGATGAAATGTAAACTTAACTCGCAATATTTTCAGTTTGAAGACACATACAAGCTTTAATCCATTTGATTTCTGGCAAAACTTTTGTACAACAATGTTACGTAAAAAAAAAAAAAAACCTAAAAAGAACGGTTGTTGTATTGTACGTAATAGAGTGAATAAACCGGGTTTATTGTCCATGGATATAAAAACCCAAAACCCAAACTCAAAATACCAAAGTTCGGTTTTGGGTATATGGGGTAGCCGCTAAGGTGTTGCTGTCTCCATTAATTTGCTCAAAGTTGCAAACTTACTCAACAAGTTCCCCAAAATTTCACATAAAGTTGCAAACTTTCTTCACAAATAAGCTCAATTCAATCGATTAATTGAAAAAAAGAGGCCAGAGAGTGAAAAAATGGCGTATAATGGAGGGACACTCAAGTCATCTTCTATGAATGGAGTAAAGTTGTACTGTATCACTGGGCAACAGCGTTCTTTAGCTTCTTGGGTCAACCCGAAGAAGCAGCGGGCGCTCCGTAAAGACCCAGGTTCATTCTTTTTCTCTCTTCTTGTTTACGCTTCAATTTTTGTACACTTACGTTGTTGTTTACCTTAATTTTGTGTTGTTTACCTTAATTTGTGGTTAAATTTGTGTCTGAATGTTATAATTTGATGTTTTTGATGATATTATGACATGCCCACATCTTAGTTTTTGCGTAGTAGTGAAGCTTTGATGATTATTAGGGTCCCGGAATAGATAGGGGCGAGGTTGCGTACATTTTAGACTTCCATTGATCGCCCTCTAGTTTTCGGAACATGTTTGTGATCGCGCTACTTGTAAAGGGTTGTTTGATGTAGTGTTTGTGTTAAGCCCTAGTTTGGATGGTATCGATTATTTTGTGGAATTATAGGCTAAAAATGAAGCTTGTGGTTCTGTAATATAAAAGTCTAGACCACCTTTTTAGGTAGTTTTGGTAGTTGAGTAAGGCTGAACACGTGTGAATAGGCGGAGTCTTTGCAGAGGCATCAGAGTAATGTTGATGCTGATGGTGAGGGTTTCTAATCTTCTTCACTTTTGGCTCTTTGATAACTTAGTGTGTGTTGATTTCGAGCAATATGGAAGGCAGATACAGTTCTAGTTTGTAATAGTTGGTGTCTAAGGACTTCTAGAGGAAATTGAACTAGAAATTTCAGCGGCAAAGTAGTGCTTTTAGATATCTATGCAAGAGTTTTCATTTGGTCTTTCGGTGGACTGACAATTGTGTTACTTTAATTATAGAGAACATATAGTTTTCACTCCTCTACCCTCTCCAAGAGGGTTTGTTGAGGGACTTTCAATGTCAGATGTTATGCTTTGATTTAAGTCCTTGATCTTTTACTCTATTTTCGTTATGATTTCTGATTTGGAGATGGGATTTCTTGTTGACTCAGAGTATCAGCAAAGAGTAGAGCTTATCCAGGATTTGAGGTTTGAAACCGCTACCACCAAAATCAAGGCCACTCCTGATGGGGAGTTTGTTATTGCCTCAGGTGTTTACATTTGCACAATCTAAAGTGTAATTTATTTACTTAAATGGACATTTACAGATCTCTAAGTCTAATAAACGGTTTAATTTTGTGGCTTTTCTGTATATGTTAGGTATCTACCCTCCACAGGTTAAGGTGTACGAGTTGAAGGAGCTTTCGTTAAAGTTTGAGAGGCATTTGATTTCAGAAATTATTGATTTCCAGGTATGTTTATTGTTATTTGATAGTGCTCTGTTGAAATAAATATGCTAAGGGAATTTCCTTACCAAGCAACAAAGCTGTTTCTTTGTTGGAGTAAATAGTTCAGTGGGTTAAAATATATTTTGTCCGTGGACTACTGAGCATTCTACCCCCCTCCCCACAAATAGCATGCGGTAGGAACCTCATGCTCATCATTGTCCAAGGACCATGGTATAAGCTCTCTGTAAGTGGCGCTGAGGTATCGAAACCCGTTGTGCATCCCTATTATTGCACTTCTGGTCCTCATCAGAGAGAGTACTCAATGTCTTTTACAAGTAGTTGTTATGAAAACTTAGAATTTGACAATTATTTAAAAGAGGAAAATGTCGACCTTTAACCTTTCCTTGGGCGTTTTAAGTAGCACAATCGCACATGCTTCTTGTTAAGGACAGAGAATTTGTTTCTTACCTTTCAATAGGTGCACTATAGTCTTTTCTTTCCTTTTTTCCCCGGTCCAGTGACTACTTAAGTTTTCTTCATTAGGCTGGATAGCAGAATGATTTTTGGCCTTATGCAGTGAGTGGTATGGTTGTGAGGTTTCATATATGTATCATGTCGTAAAGCCGAGAATAATGTCATATGTGAACATCCTTGTTTCTTTTCTTGTTCTTTTGGTAACTGGGTGCTTTTATTTGTTGCCGAGGTAGGTATTGTCTGACGACTACTCAAAGCTCGCGTTTCTGTGCGCTGATCGTTCTGTCTGTTTACATGCTAAATACGGGAGTCATCATACTCTGAGAATACCTAGGTATGAGTTATCACAAACTCTGTTACATGTTCTCTAACTTATGCAACTATTTCATTTCACTAGCTATTGATTCTTGATTATTGCCTATAAACCTTCGTCCTGTCGCAGCTTAGAAGAGAGAAGAAATTAGTTCTAGTCGATAGGCACATTTTAGATTTACGTAAATTAAAGTTTTGACGTATTAAAGTTTCACTAACTTCAATCAAATCCTTGTTAATCTCCTTCCATTTTATGTCCCCCCAAAGGTAAAACCAGCTGACATGTTTTATTTCACCTACATAAAAGAGTTTGTATATAAGAAAAGGCAGTGACAACAAGGTCTCCCGACTGTCCTCTTAGCTTCTAACTACACAGTAGTTCTTGCAATCTAGCTGCAAAACTCGTGTTGAAGCCGAGAAGAACTAAATAGCATCGTATGTGTTGCAAACATGCCAACTTGCCAAAAGTTCTGATGTTTGCTTTAGGGCGTGTTTGGATGAGCCACTTCTCCAGAATTACTTCTCAGAAACTGCTTCTTTTTGGAGGGGGGGCTCCAGATTGGAGTTTCTACCTTTAATTAACAAAACTGTTTCTCAGTTTTGTGTGCTTGGCCATTATTTAGTTTCTGAACCCAGAAACAGTCTAGAAACACTTTAGGAGCTTGGCCAAACACTCGTTTAATCATCTCTTATTGATAGTAAAGCATGTTTGTTGGAGATCTGCTTACCTTTCGCATGCTTTGTTGAATAGGATGGGAAGGGATATGAGCTATGATGCCTGGTCTTGTGATTTGCTCTGCGCTGCCTCTTCATCGGATCTTTACAGGATAAATTTATCTCAGGTTTGTCTTCCTTGCGTTTCCGATTTCAGATCTATACAACTTCCATCTACTTTATAGTCTGCCCCCTCCTCCTCTCAATAGAATAAATGCTGGATAAGAAGTGTATCTGAATTTGCCATCATTTGGAAACGAGGAATAACTCTGGGCCTTCTTCACTTATGATCAGTAATCTATTGTTGGGCTATTCTTCGGGTAGACTTTCAGGCAATCCTATGATAGTTTACTATTGTGTTGGTATGATATACTAAATGATTTGTTTTGCACTTCTCTAAGACATTCAGTTTCCCTCCTTAAGTTGAAATTTGAAAGTTCTGCCAGTGAAGTGGATAAGGTCGCTTGAGCCTGTTATTCCCTTCTTTCTCATACCTCACTGATAGGACCTTGCTAAGTTCTGTAGCAAGTCATAAGCTACAAAGCATGCTGTTCATGCTCATGCTAGAAAGTCATGACGTCTTATTTGAATGCTCTGAGTGTGTAGGTGACAGTCTCTGGGGTCTTGTTTTCTTCAAAAATGATCAAAGTGGTGGCTATCATCATTAAGGAGTTCCCTGTGATTAGATTTTGGACTGCAAATATACTCCCTCCTGACTTTTATTTTCATAAAGAAGAACCTTTGTACTCTAATATTTTTGAAACTGACCATTCTCTGTTTCATACATTTTCAAGATAATTGGACTTTAAACATTATTGTTCTGGATAGTTCTTTAGGGCATGTTCTGACGTCAGTGAAGGTTAGCCTATCTTTTATTCTTTGATGAGGTTCTTAGGTAGTTCTAATATGGTAATTTGACTTCAACTTACAGGGTCGATTTCTTTCTCCTCTTGCTACCCAGTCTCCCGCATTAAATGTAGTATCACAAAGGTTGGTATACTTCAAATAAGATTGCATACTTTTGGTTCACCTAAACAAATATGTGCTCTAAGACCTGTAAATTTTTTGGAGCAGCAAGCTGCATGGATTAGTTGCCTGTGGTGGTGAGGATGGGGCTGTCGAATGCTTTGACATGAGGACAAGATCGTCTGTTGGTAGAATCAATGCTGTTACGGCTGCCGGTGAGAATGATCAGGTACTGATCTTCACTTCCTCTTACGCGGTTTGTAAGCCTTTTTGTATTTGTAGTTCATAAATCAAACTCCGTTGTGGATATAGCTTGAAGCATTGAAGTTGAATTTATAATCATTCTGTAATTCTACAGAGCATTCGATCGATTTACTTGTATAGCTACGTAGTGGCTTCTTTCTTTCAGGTGTACTAATTTTTTGACGTGAATTATTGATCAGGAATGCTCATTAACTGTCTCTCTTTGTTCACTAGGAGGTAACTGCCATATCGTTTGATGAAATTACAGGTTTGCAAATGGCTGTTGGAAGTAGTGAGGGAAAGGTAAGGTATCAATTACTATTTTTATTTCCACCTTATTTTCACTTAACATCTACCCCTCCCCTAATGTTTAAGAAAGTTAATACTTATGATTCTTTATTATGGGATTCTTAACGCACTTGTTTGGCCAGAGCCATATTAAAAATGAAGTACATTCTTATTTTGTCCCGAAGCTCTTCGATCTCATCCATGCATGTACTAAATGTGATGATGTCATAAGCATAGTCATACTATGGTCAGCAAAATCTCTACCCTGCTAAGAAATTTTGTGAATTTACACATTATTTTTACTGTTGTTACAGCCATACTTTTTTCAGCAAAATTGGCACCCATTACTTATGTGGAGTATGGTTTTATAATTTTATTTTCTACTTCTCACCCTCTCATGAGGACAGTCTCACAAACTTATTGGTCATTGTTATCTGATCTATCAATCACAATCTTGATCACTGCTATTTTGTATGTTATAGGTACTGATTTATGATTTGCGTTCTTCTCAACCTCTCCGGGTTAAGGATCACATGTAAGTATATTGTCTGGATGTTGGCGCTTTTTGATATATTAAAATATATGATAAGTGGTGTTTAACAGAGTCTGGACTGTTTAACAGGTATGGGAGTCCAATTTTGGATATCAAGTGGCATCGTACAGAAAATGCCCAGAAACCTAGGATGATCACAACTGATAATCATATTGTCAGGATTTGGGATCCTGAAACGGTAAGTTCTTAAGCTACATAAGATGCTACGCTTTGTGAACGTGTAGATGTTTTTCTCCATTTCATTTTCTTTGTTGATGATGAAGCTGTTGACGAGCTTAGATGACCTTGATCAGCAATCGTCTTGAGCTTCAATTATATTTTAGACCTTGTTCGTTTGGCTTCCAGTTCAAATCCTCTTATTTTTCCAATTGAAGCTAGTTATTGAAATTATCTTTCATTTTTGGTGAAAAGTTTGGTTTCTATACCTGCAGATGGAAGGGGTGACAAGCATTGAACCAACAGGTGGCGCAATAAATGATATTTGTGTTTTTGATAAAAGTGGACTGATATTGCTGGCGTTGGACTCGAGCCAGATACCGTCTTACTTCATACCTACTCTTGGGCCTGCCCCAAAGTGGTGTTCATACTTGGAGAACTTGACAGTGAGTACTGGGACCATTATTCTGTTTATACTAGCCCTTCTGTTCTTGAAATGTGTGTGTGTGTGTGTGTGTGTTTTAAGTGTTGGTATTTCTATTCTTACATCAGCTTTACTTTTGCAGGAAGAGCTGGAAGAGAATCTCCAGCCAACTATATATGATGATTTCAAATTCTTGACCAGAGAAGAACTTGAGAGATTAAGTCTATCACATTTGATTGGCTCCAAATTTGTTAGGGCGTACATGCATGGTTTCTTTATTAATTATCGTTTATATAAAAAGGTAATATACATTTGCAATTTACCACTGATGGCCTATTTATCTATACAAACTACCCTGTTTATGTGGTTTGAGTAATGTGTGTCTGGACGGCTGTAAGTTTTCAATCTTCTTTTGGAAGAGGGTGGTGACTGGTGGGGTATTATACAAATGACGTATTGAAGGATATACCCTTTGAAATTATTATCAGGAGTTTTGCTTTGCCATCAATTTTTAGTGAGGGTGGAGGATGGTCTCAGGCGGAGCTTATTAATTATGATCTGTCTTTGTTATCAATGTATCCAACGAGCTACTGCAGTCTGGAGATGAATAGGTTTGCATTTCATATACAAAGTATGGATGTATACGCTAGAAGGACATAATTAACCTTTTAATATTCTGCCTTGATGCTTTGAGAATATGATGGATTTAGGGCATCTCCACCTAATTTGACGAGAATGCAAATCTCGTTCCTCCTTGGGTGGGTGTAATAGATATGTATTAATCTTTTCTCTCCCGCCGTGTATCCAAAAAAAGAGCGAATTTATTGAACCCGTAGACTCCTTTTATTATTATTTTATTTTTTATTTTTGATACAAGACTTCGTTCAATAATTTATCTGTGAAGTTTGCATTCTGGTACCAATTAATGGAAGATTGTTAGGGCTGATCTTTGTGGTTATTGCAGGCAAAAGACATAGCAGAACCATTTGATTATGATAGCTACAAGGAGCAGCTCAAGCAAAAACAGGTCGAGAAAGCGAAAGAAGGGCGTATAACGGTTAGTAATGCATGAGGATTTCACATTGTTAGAGCTTTTAGCTTAGGAGACTGTATGTGGAGCTGGAAATAGTTGGTTTCTCTGTCGCGTTTGTGTCAGGTTTAAGCTAAGTCGGCCTGTTTTTATCATCAATGATAACTGTGATCTTAAAAGATTTGAAGCCAATCCCGTCATCTTTGTGTCGGAAACCTCAACCTTAACCAGACCTGTTCCATGAGTGTGTTAGTGTAACACCCCAAAGGTTATTTCGAAATTAATATGTTTATAATGGACTCCAACCACCATACTATCAACAAGGCCTTTTGACCCATTTGATTAGATGGGTAGAAATGTCTCAAAACTAACCCGTTAAATTCGTGCTCGGTTCATACCGTGTCGTGTCTATTTCTGTCTATTTTTGTCTTCTCTTGCTGTGCGTCGTACGCTATCTCGGTTGTGTGTGTGTGTGTGTGTGTGTGCGTGTGTGTGTGTGTGTGTGTGTGTGTGTGTGTGTGTGTGTGTGTGCGCGCGCGTGTGTGTGTGTGTGTGTGTGTGTGTGTGTTTTTGCGTGGGGGCAAGTCCTAATAACACATGAGCCGCACTGTCAAACTTTGGTAGCATTACTCTTCCGTCACGTTCTGTAGAATCAGAAAATTGCGAGTGTTGTACCTTTTCATTAATAGTTTGTGAAGAAGAAAGAATATCAGCGTGGCTTTGCTGAGGCATATCCACGGTGCTGTGTAAATACAAAGATTCCTTTGGCTGTACACTGATATAAAAACTGCCTGATTTCATCTTTTAACAGTTCAAGAGGAGGCTGCCAAAGGTCAATAGGGAAAAGGCTCTTGAGCTTCTTGAGAATGAAGAAGCTGAAAAGGAGATGAACGCTGATCCAAACAAGGCTTCGAAGAGAAAGAAGAAAGCAAGCACCAGTGACATTATGCATGATACTAGATTTGCAGAATTATTTGAAAAATCGGTATGTTCATCCCGTATAGCTATGTTCACTGCCCCTCCCCTCGCCCCTCCCCCTCCCTTCGCCCCTCCCCCTCCCTTCATTTAATTATCTGTGCAGAGGTGTACGTTTGATAATGGCCGCAGCTTTCTAACTGCAATTCGTTTTACTTACTTTCTTGTCGATTTTTTCTCCCAGGAATTCCAAATTGATGAGAAGTCCCAGGAATATTTGGCGTTACATCCTGTTGCATCATCGAAGAAGCTGGTGGAGGAACACTTTGAACCTGTCATGGAGGATGAAATGCGTGCCACTGATAGTGATGCTTCAGCTTCTTCGGATGGTGAAGACGCACCAGGAAAGATGAATAGTGTCACAAGGTGAGCCTTGTTTCCCGTTAATTATTTGTTTCTGTTCTTGGTTAAATTGGCGAAGTACTTGAATTGTTTTGCATTTTGAAATTTACCTGTGTATAATCATTTAGGTTGTATGAAGCAAAGGATGAAAGGCACGCACAAGCATATCTTGAAAGCAGATCACTTGGAAATATAGACGCTGTTCCTATGGGAGAGCGGGTGGCAGCTCTTGGAGATCATCAAAATGCTTTGAATTCACGTAGTAGTGTCAAAGTAGGACCTGGTGGTTCGAGAGAAATTTCCTTTGTTTCTAGAAGTAAATCCCGTTACAAGGAAGAAGATGAACACGATGAGGATCCACGACGCAAAAAGAGGGGAGTTCATTCACTAGGACTTAAGCCAACAAATTATGAGAAATTCAGTGGAGGCAGAGGAGGCAGAGGTGGCAGAGGAGGCAGAGGTGGTAGAGGAAGCCGTGGGAGAGGAAGAGGAAGAGGACGAGGAGGGAACTGAGTTATCCATCACGAATGATGGTTCCGGTAGCACCACTATCGATCCTACAGTTTTGGTAACATGACGATGACTGGCATCCCCAATCTGATCCCGGGGAGTGACACCAGGTGCCGGAGTTTATGTTAACTGCGAATATCTCGATTCTGGGTACTAACCGCGAGGGTAATGTTTAAGGGTATGAATTTTGTTCCCTCTTGGCATTTTTAGCTTAGTAAATGTTAACTCGTTAGTGATTTTTTTTTGGTAATTTGTTAACGTAATGTTGGGACGTAACATTTCTAGCATTAGTCTTTCGTGTATTAATATTTATTAGCCAAACATAATTATAAATCGACATTTTTACATTTTTGAGTCAGTAGTCGACATTCTTCTATTAGCAGCGGTTTCTCAATAATTGACAACGCTAATTATTTGCTAATCTACTTCAAAGTTAATTAATGTAAGTTATCGTAATTTTAATTACTCACTAATTACGTATTAAGTTGTCTAAGTTAAGTATAACGCTTGCTATAGTGGGAGTCGGAGTGACAGGTGTGTCAAGCCGTCAACTCTTGTATCATACCCGTATATTGTGGCGTGCGAAACGGCAAATGCGTTTCGAATAGTTTTTCATTGGCGTCATGGGCACAATTTGAGTATCCGAAACACAGTGAGAACTGAGAAGTACTTAATAGTTAATTAAGAAGAAATTGAAAAAGAACTGAAAAATTGTTACAATTAGCATCTACCATTAAGCATATTCTAAATATTGAATTAAAAAACTGCAAGTAATTAACAATGAAATGCCAAATAATTGATGATCAAACTTTTGTCATTTTTTTTTTTATATTTTTGACATATGAGTGCAGATGACATGACATGTTGAAGATTCGAGGGTAACTCTGTTGTACAATTATTTGTTATAATAGGTCATTGAGAAGTTAAAATATTGGGTAACAAATTAAAATATTGATGGAGATACCCTCTTATTAATGATTTCACATGTAGTGATTAAACCCGAAAGTTTAACTAGAACTCTTTGACTTCAACTTTTTGAATTGTTACTTTGTCCTAAATCTCAATTGTATTTCATTTGAGCTTGAACAAATCTCTTATTTGGACTTACAGAAAATCAACAAAATTTAAGTTGAGTTGACACAAACAACTGACTAAATACATAGAAACTTTTGAGATTTAATTGACTATCTAATCAAGATTTTCAAAACTAAATCATCATTTTTTAATTGAGAAATAATCAAGATTTAATTGACTATCTACTCAATTGAATTGAAAGAGTTTTGACCTAGTGAAGCTAAATCCAGCTAAACAAAAGTAAATTGACTTTCAACTTATTGAAGCTATATGATCAATCAAACACTATTCAATAACAAAATTTTATTATTCTAGCAGTGTAGCCTAATAGCGTATATAGGCGCATCACATAACACAAAGTTTATTGAATAATACCTGTTGAGAATCTTCATGAAAAATAATCAAGATTTGCATTTATTCTCAGTAAATTATAAAGTCTCGAGCCAAGCTTAAACAACTAATCCCCATAAATGGTCCTCAGGGTTTGGAAATAAATCTTATTCATGAAGCCACGTTCCCAGCGCGAGTCCTTTGCATATGTGGCATACAATTCTCGTGAGTGCCCATGCATGGCACACGTACATATCTATCATTCTTTTTAGATAAACAAATTTCTATTACTCGTACTATTTACTAGTTTAAAACTGCAAATTCTAAATCTATCACGCATGCCGTGACTAGGGGGGTGGATTTAACGGTAACTTAGGGTGTATGAGCTACCTCATAGGAGTTTATAAAATGTTTATATGTAGACAATAGAATGTTTCAAATAAGAATGTAACTTAGGGTGTATGGGCTACCTCATAGGATTCTAACTCGTAATATAGCTTATAAAATGTTTCAAATAAGAATGATCATAGGAGTTTATATGTAGACAATAGAAAATTTGTCTATAACATAATCAAATATGGTAAATTAAAGATCAGATTACAAGGAGTAAAATAATATGCTTGTGTAGTAAATTTATGAAATTGACAGTAAAATCAACATAGTTACGATTCTATAAATCGAAAGAAATTTAAATCAATTTAATTCTCAAATCAAGGACCCTTGATTGTCTCTCTTTCCTTATAATTCAACATTTACAAAATTATGCAACAAAATTTACCAACACATTTGATTAATTTTACTACAAACTAACCATATACATTTTTTAATTTGTCTACATATAAACTCCTAGTTTTTTTGTTCAAATAAACTGGAAAAAAAGTATTTATAAAAAATGATGCATTTGAAATGCAACCCGGCCTAATCCCAAGGTGCTAAATTTGCTCCCGGTGAGTACACGTGTTCGATTCTACATATACACAGTCACATCATAACGACAATAAAAGCGGGTTACAAGAAACGAACCTTATAAGGTCGTCTCACTATTCCAAATTTTGATTGACAATTAAAGATTAATCCTTTTGGTTGATAAAATGACGAATAAAATGAATATGATTAAATCTTTTCAATCTCTTTTTTTTTTTTTTTATACCTAGAACACTCAAATGAGAGAAACAATATGAGTTGAACTCGATCTTTTGTAACATTGACAAATTTATGCTAATATATATATGTATAGGACTTATTTTGAATGAATCCTCTGTTGAATTGATCGATCTATTATAACTTTAATTTATCAATTATCATATAAACTAGCTACTAGCTAGGCTTTATTCATTTGCCAAAAAGTATATCACAAAATAACGAGGTTAATATACCTAACTTTACAAGCAACAATTTCTCCAATTACTTATCCTAATGACCATTGTTTTGTGTAGAAACACACGACATATTGTTGTTGAAAATTAAGCAGCAAATATAACAAATGAAATCAATTCGCGAGCTTCCTCAAGACGAGCACGAGCGTCCACGGTGTACAAATATTATTATGTTATATAATTAACCAATATTTCTTTTTTCGGAAAAATAATCCTTCTATTATAATAGTTAATTAGGTCCACAAGTGTACTGTAAATGATCTAATAAAAAAAGCTTCCTAACTAACATTTTTTCTAAAATAATTGTAAAACTCCAAAAAAAATTATAAGTCCAAGCATATATATAGCCACGAATTGATCAGATTAGATTCACCCAACAAACTTTATTTCTCATATTATGATCAATTTCTCAAAAACAATCTTACAATAAAAACACTTCAATTAGCATCTTAATTCTTTCTTAATTATCTAAAGATTATATAAGCAATTCAAATAGTCCCAAAAATGTTGGCCATGTCTCCTCTTTTTCCTAGTTTAGGGTGGGAGTACCCCATGGAAATAGGGACACAAGGTATTAATAACTTGGATCATTGGAATTTGGATGGTCTCATTATTCCTAACAATAATAATAATAATAATAATAATAATAATAATAATAATAATAATAATAATAGTAATCTTTCATCATCTCATCAAGCTCATCAAGATGATCATGATCAAGCGAAGCGAAGTGAATCACCACAAAGTGCAAGTTCAGCCGATCATTTTTGTGAAACTGTGTTAGCCAAGAAACGTAATCATAACGCAAGCGAGAGAGATCGTAGAAAGAAGATTAACTACTTGTACTCTACTCTACGTTCGTTGCTACCCGCAAATGATCATACTGTAAGTACTAATCAAGAACTTGTTTTGTACCATTTTCTGTTTAAGTTTTCACTCTAAAAATGTACGTTTATTCAATTGAACCAAAAACACGATTTTTTTATTTTGGTAAATAGGCGCCAATAGATATAGATATAGCAAACATCCAAAGTTACAAGAATAATACAAACCAACCTGAAAAATCACGACTTAGCTTATAAACCACGAAAAATGGGTTTCAGTTTTTGTTTGTAATAATGGCACAACTTATCTATGTTTAATTTATAGTGTTATTTAGCTAACATTTTAGAGTACAGTAACTAGGAATTGCTAAGTAAAACATACTAGCTCCGTATAATTCCAAAACTTATCTTACTTCAAAATAGCAAAATATTAGGACTCTGAAAGAAATTTAAACATTGTGAAATATACATTGGAATTATTAAGTTTTATTAAAATTAATATGTATCACCGCCCGACTACTCAACATTTTAAATATTATGTCATTTTCTTAGCTTAATTAGCTTATAATACGATCAACTTTTTAATTACAAATAATATTCATGATGTCAATCTTACCACTTATATTCCTTTGATAATAAAAATTAATAGTTCCTCTATAAATTTCTCATATTTTCGGTAATACGTTGCATGTCAGCAATAGATCGACGGATTATTTACAAATAATGACCTTTAACAAGTCACCTTTTTTTTTTTTTAAATACGAGGCATAGGACTCTATACTAGTACTAGTATGTATGAATAATGTAGCACTACGTCTACGTATATATGTATGTCCTCGTAAAAATAATCATGTACATTTCTACTGTTGCAGAAAAAGCTAAGTATTCCTGTCACAGTTGGCCGAGTGCTCAAGTATATACCGGAGCTACAAAAGGAAGTGGACGTTCTAATTCATAGAAAAGATGAGCTTTTATCCAAAATTTCGCTACTACAAGTGGCAACAAGTGAGTTTACTCGAGAGGAAAAACCGAGAATAAATGACTTCATAAATGAGAAACAATCTTGCTCCATCTCTGCAAGTAAACTCAGAGATGGAGAAATTATTATTCAAATATCGACGGTAGACAATAACATACCATTGCCTGAGGTGCTTTTTAAGCTTGAGAAGGATGGGCTTCTTGTGCTTGATGTTTCATCTTTCCGATCATTTGGGGGAAGCACTTTCTACAACATACATTTATTGGTGAGTGTCTTTATCTTTTATTTCGCAGCATACGTTTGTGTTTTATATAGTTCAATTATATGAAGAAAACAAATACTTTTTAATTATGTTTTTTTTTTTGTCTACGTCAACAACATTTTATGATAAATTTACCCCTATTATTATTCATTATACGTCACATACATCTTATTAGGTGTTTATATACGTTGTTGAAATGTAACTAATCAATTTAATCAGCATTGCTAATAAAATGACATAATTCTATAGCGTACAAAACCATTAGGTTGTTCCACTCGGCACTCGTAGCATCATTGAACAATTTGATTAATTGGTTTGTTTAATAACACACATATATGAGTTAAATTTTTACAGTGTATCGGTAAAAGTCAAGATTAAAGCTTTTCTAAAATTATTTGTTGCAATGTCCGCCCATATTTATCGGCCCAAAACAGAACTAAATTAAATCAATAGTTCATGCCATGCAATAAGCATATGATCGGTGAATGCCAAAAATATATACGATCAACTTTACTGTGGAAGTCCTTATACTTGAGAGAATCTACTTATGATTAGTTGATAGATTCTTCTCCATCAAATTAGGACTAATATACGTGCATATAATGACAAGATAACCTAAGGAAGTGTGAGTGTTGTGTGGTAAGCAACCAATAATACCAAACATTAATTATATTAAGAAATTAGGTACTCTTTTCATGAAATAAGAGAGTATACTTATTTGGACAATGCTAGAGGTCTATAGTGTATATAGACTCTTGAAAGTGTCTTCTATCATCAATAATTTTACTACACTATCAAAATTTTACTACTCACACAAATAATTTTTTTACCAACAAAACTAAATTTACTACCTGATTTTTCATTACAAATTAATTTTACAACTCCAGCATCAATTTTACTATTAATTATAAATCAATTTTACATTGTAGACAAATTAATTGTGTCTACGGTGTAGATAGACCTCTAACAATTTGCTTACTTGGACAATATATGCTAAATATTATTAGCAAAATGTGCTTATGTTAATTATCTTCTAATGATTGATGAGCCCTTTTCTTTACACAAGTATTAAAAGTATTAATGGGAGTCCAAATATGTGTTTGTGTAACAGATTGAAGGAGCTAATAATTATAATAATATAAAGTGCGAAAAGTTGAATGAAGAGCTATCACTTCTGATTGAGAAGCACAACATAAAGCAAAACCAGGCATACTATTAGAAGATCCAGATGATCGAATGATGTGCTAATTTAAGAAGCGCTATTTGGACCTACGATCGTTATAGCTACAAAGTGCCTCCTGTGGTTTCTTTATAGGATAGTTTATACTAAGCTTGATTTGAGCCTGTAATAAGCAAATGTGTATTAATGTAAGCGTAATTAATTTAGAGAAACAAATTAAAAGGAGTATTTGGATCCTAGACACGTACAGTATTATGACTTGATGAGAAGGTTTTTCCATCGTCTTCAGATGAAGTCGCGATGCTTTCTAGAATTATTATTATTCTAATTTCTAGACTTCTTGTCTCTTGTATAATTGTATTAAAGGAGTACAGTACTATTTTTGTGTACGTACTTTGAAAGCAGTACTTCTTAGTGTAATGAGATATACGTGCATATATATACTCCTTATAATATAAAGCAATTATTATATATCAGTTTTCTACTATGTATATATAGAGCTACACTTCTATGTGAGTACTACTTTTTTTTCAATATACTTAGCTTCTTCAATTCATAATTAATTAGGATGATAATGTTATTAGCAATGCATTGGTGGAACAATGTAATCTACTATATATATGCCCCGCAGTAATAACTGCTCCTTTGTACAAAAAAAAAAAAAAAAAAAAAAAAAACTATATATAGCCACTATTATTATATAATTTTGAAGTTCTTTTTACAAAAAGGTGGAGTTATTAGTAAATTGTAAGTGACGTTTTGAAATAGACAGTGTTTGAAATTATCTGGTACTCAAAAATGTGACAAACCCTATACCAGACCCTTGTTAGTTAAAGATTTAGATTTTGAGACCGTATGTACATAGTGCCAAGACTGCCAACTGCCAAGGCATAAGATATCACAAATGTCTCTAACTATAAAGTATAATAATCCTAATATGAAATATATATAAAGTCTCGCATATGATAAAATGTTCTTGCATTGCTCTAAGAAAATACCTAAGGTAAATAAAAAAGACGCATTGTCATGGACTTCGAATAAAAATCCGTCATAGTATTAATAGCAATAATAAGTCATATAAGCTCGTAGCCATATATTTCCAATGATGAGAATTGACATATACAAATAATAATAGACGACCATCGATCCAATTTATTGCTATGTCAATTGTGACTTATAATGACCAGTGATGAAATGATGATATATAATTATACTGTAAGATAGTTTGTGTGGCTCATCTATTTTCAAGTTCAAAGCTACGTATTCTACACACATCATCCGCAAATTCAATTGATAGCCAAATTGCGTCATTTATTCCCTAATGACGAACCGTTGATATGTCTCTATTATAATGGATTGTTTACTTCTTTTCAAAAATACTATTTGATGAAGAAATTGGAAAACAACAAAGGGGCATATTAATTACTCCGATCCCTCCACTTATATTGGTTCTTTTTTACCTTTTTAAATGGATGTAAACCAAACGTAAAAAGAATAACAACGGAGGGACGGAGTAGGATTTAGGACTAAAGAAGAACATGAACTTTAATTAGTTTTGTTAAGAAACTAGAAGTTAATATCATTTAGTCGAGTTAGGGTGGCCAATATCAAGTCACATTTTCACGATTTTCTTCTAGTTGATTAGAAATTTAGGATTATTAATTCACAGTTGTCGCTCTTGATAAGATGAGCAAATTCTGTAGAAAATCGAGTAGCTAAACCTAATTCACTACAATAAGTATATAGTTCAACGAATTTAGCAAGTCAATTTTTTTAACTTGCCTTTTCTTTACAATAAATTTCCTTATTTCTGCTTAGGACAAGAAGAAAATATCACAGTACTTTTAGTACGTACTACTTGTTTTCTTGACCCAAATCACATTTTCAAAAATAAAGACTAATAATAAGGTTTAAACGAGGAAGATTCAAGTTTAAGCCACTAAAGTTTGACTGAGAAATAAGAATATAAACATTTTTTAGTTGTTACGTAGAAAGGACTACGGATCAAAGTGAGCAAATATAGAGCCACTTTTTTCAGTGCAGTGAATTAAGATTTTTTTCGTAGAAAATGACAGCCATTATTTCAGAAGATTGCATAGGAAATAAAGAGCCGTCATTCAAACTCGAAAAAAAGGGTGACATGAATATATAGTAAATAGTATATGTATCTAGAAACAAAGACTAGAAGAACATGATAACGTAAGAATTTTATCCCCCCAAAAAAAGTAGATTACATGAATTTAGTCAAAAATGTTATTATGGAAGTGTAACGTTATTTTAACATAATCATCACACATTTTCCAATTATAGCAGCCCTGACCCTTTTGGTCTAGGTACTAATGGAGACACTTTTATGGTTTGTGGCTATGAGGTGGCTCATGTCAAATCTCAAAATTTGGAATTTTTTGAATTGCGATAAAATATACGGAGTAAAGGAATTTTTTCGAATCCAAGGTGAGTTATACTCTATACCACTACGAATTACTTACTCCCTCCGTCCCAGTTCAAACGCCCCGAGCGTTTTTTGTAGTGGAATAAGAAAAATTGATATAATAAGTTAAGTGAGGTAATATTAGGAAAAATGAGGAGAGAGAATGTGGGGATTAATAAAAGTAGGAGAGATAGTGTGAGAGATTATGTGATAATTTAATAAAAGTTGGAGAGAGAAATATGTCCCAAAATAGATGGGGTGTTTGAAGTGGGACGTTCCAAAATGGAATATGAGGCGCTTAAACTGGGACGGAGGGAGTACTCAGACTTATTAATCAAATTGTTTACAAAAGCGAATGAAAATTCCGAAACTTTTGAGGACAAACAGTCATGCATTATGCTGGATTGTTGATAGGTTGTCTTTAGATATTGAGATTCAGAGTGATTTCAAAATTATAGGAATACGACAGTTGGGAAAAAAAGGTAAATAATGTACATTGCTTAACCAAATCAGTAAGATGTAAATTATCACGCACTAATCAACAACAATTCACAAAAAGGGAAGAATTATGAAGAAATTAGATCATTATCCAAACACATGAAGATGATACCTTGTGTTTCCATTAGTGGGAGAAAAAGAAGCTGCGCCCTTTGAACTATGGGAGACATAATCAACCTAGCTAGCTTATAAGGTTAAAATGCCATTATCTTTCCTAACATTAATTTATTCAGTTAATGAAGTATAAAGATCGACTTGCATTATAATGTTCCTTGTTTTAATTAGTTTTGATGGAGTAAATGTATTTCTAATCGCAAATTATAAAATAATATTACTCTTTAACGGTTTTACCAATGTATGTAGATATACGCTTTAAAAAAATGTATGTAGATATACAATTAATTAACATCGATTATTGAAAATACCAAATCCATATATATATAGGTGAAATTATTATATAGTACGATGAACCGAGTTAATAGCTAAAATAGGACCCGAACTTTGCATGATTTTTGATTTCAGGACCCCGAACTTTTTTTCGGTGAAATCAGGACCTCATATAGCTGCCGTTAACAATTGGTAACTCAGTTTGCTGACGTGGACATGGGAAGGGACTGAACTTTGCAGTTGACGGCTCCTCCTTGCTCTACAATTGCAAGATGAGCCGTCAAATGCAAAGTTCAGTCTCTTCCCATGTCCACGCCCGCAAACGGAGTTACCAATTGTTAACGGCAGCTATATAAGGTCCTGATTTCACCGGAAAAAAAGTTCGGGGTCCTGAAATCAAAAATCATGCAAAATTTGGGTCCTATTTTAGCTATTAACTCACGATGAACCAACCGTCCATAAGTCAATAATCAAAACCCATAACTTGATACACATGCATTATAGGTTACTTTGTATCAAGACATATTCTACTTAATGATAAAGACAAGTAGTAAAGTAAAAAATAAAAACCCTTGAAGAAAAATTGACTACTTACTCGACATTGCACCACAATATCCCCATAATTTCCTCCATCTTTATTCTATATGGACCCCCTTATATTGTCCCCGACTCCCCTCCAATCTACACTACTACTACATACTCCCATATCTATAATCTCATTTTCTTCTACAAAATAAATTTAAATTACCTTCTTTTTAACTAGTTAAGTAACTCAAAAATCTCCATTCCTATATCAAAATTTCCCTACACATACACAATCAAATATATAATATATACAATGACGACGATGATTTGATATCGAGATAACTATTAGGATTATTCGACCCTAGTTCAAGAGTATTACATCGAGGAAATTAAACGGTACGAGAATATATATATATATATACATACGTGGGAGTACGTAGTGCAAATTAAAGCCGTATAGTTAAATTAAAGATGATCATGTGCAATATATTTAGTAAAAGTGGTTATGGTGGTTCGATATCGGCCATGTTCATAGTCACGATGATTTTGCTAGTGTTGCCACAAGTGTTGCCATCAACGTTGCCGCCACCGCCGTCGTTGTTGCTCTTTGTTCCGGTGATAATCATGCTGTTTTTGTTGCATTTAGCCTTTTGGATTCCGCCTAAAGTTCCTGTGAGTGCTGCTACTGCTGATTAATTAGTCATTTCAAAGTGTCTGTATGCAGTGTTGGTACGTCTTTAATTATTTCATTTACTAGCTCCAAGGTTGTTACATAAAATCACATAATTAAGAAAATTTTGTAGGAGTTTATTTACAAGTTTATTTGAAGATTAAACATTAGGGAAAAGGGTGTATATGTATAAACGAATTTTAACATAATCATACTGGAGTATGTACTACGTAATTTACTTTCGTACATACGCGTCCATGATTTAATTTATTATTTGGTTAATGTGCGTGATATGAGCTAAATTTTGTGTATGCTTTGAGATCTTCTGTTCGGCTAATGATTTGTCACGGATCTGAAAATTGATCTTTTTTACACTCCTTCACGTGAGATGAACACTCGGAACCTCTATTTATCTTTTATTTGTCCGAGAATAGTAAACATTTTGATATACTCCCTCCATTCGCCTATAAACTGCAAGATGGACACGCTTCTAATTGATGTGGGTGGACCCGTTAATCAGTATCAAATATCTAGAAAAAATTGCATTGGGGTAGATAAAATAATATTGATCTAACCCGTCATATTTTTTTCTTTTTGAAATATTGATTAGCCAATTAGCATGTATGTTTACCTTAAAAATCGTGTCCGTTGACCCTACACAATTTAAAGTCGAACGGATGGAGTAGTAGTGTAGATATACGTAATGCAATCTATATATCGGTCGTGCATATTTCATTTGATCTGAACCCCATGGACACGGCTAATTTGAGTATACATACACTCTTAGAGTCTCATCGGTGAATCTTTTTTCCTGTAATAATGTTTTTTGTTCTCGGACCCCCTCCCCTTAGCTTTTCGGCAAACTGAGCGTTTATTGTGCGAAAGTGGTTTAATATCAATCTCGCTATAATAATGGACATTACAAATCTCTATCAGATACAAAATGAATGTCAAAGTTCTTTCAATTTGTCGATATCAATTCTCGTACTTTTTGTATGTGTGGCTTTTCGAATCTCACTAGCTAATAATAATCTCATTACAAATTTTTTTTGAGGTGTAATAATAATTAGTTAAGGAATTGAAGCTACATACAAACAGTCGAAGAAAACGCCTGTTTATATACTGCTGTGATACGTGACTTTGCGGAGAACCGAGCCCGCTAGCCACAGCTTGCCAAAAATGATCTCTTCAACGTGACATTTCTAGCTAAACTATAATCTCGTCATGCCATATCAATAGATCCAAAATGAAAAAAGAAAAATTATATAGATTAATAAACATGGCATGGTCGAACACGTACGAAACTATATATTCAGTATAGTAAAGCGGTACATTATATTATGGTCGAAATATTTACAACCACTTCATATATATTTGACACGGCCAAAAGGCCGACATGGACAACGTAAATTGAACATGAAACTATTATGTTCATACTGTTGTTGAGATATCTTGAGACAACCAATAATCGATTATTAGCTGCTAGTCAAGTCACGCACTTTCGGAAAATTCATAGTTCACCTTAATTTATGCGTACTTGACACAAACACGAAGATGACACGGACACGAATTTCTCCCCATTATGGGGATGCAATGAATCTAGTTAAGAAGCATGCAACAGAAACAAAAATAGTATGATCGATAGTGCAACATACAGCAATAACATCAAATTAAGCGTGTTGCAGAATTCTAACTTCTAAGATAAGTAAATGATGGTTGGTGGTCCACTGGTCCTCGATCTTTTCTGCAAATTAAAGGTCTGACGAATCGTGCTACAGATATGAGTTTGGTGTTATATATGTCATGATTTATACGGAGTATGAATTTTTGCTTGTTTGACCCATGCATGCAAACTAACTCATCAGTAACTATATATAAGTAATTTTTTGCTTTCTACTATTTGACTGTTTGGCTGTTACCAGTTTACCACTACTCATGTTTTTTTTCTCTGACAAGATTTTTCGATCTTAACCAAACCAATGAGAAAAACGTGCCCCCCAAGTTGGAGAATGGGGATCGAAGTTTTTGTTGGAAAAAAGTTGTACCTACTACAATCGATCATTAGTTCAATTTCAATTCAAGAAAGCTAATAGTAAGAACTTTTACAAATAATCCCCCCGACATACATGCGTCAAAACAGCAAAATGAAATAGGAATATCTTGGGTGAATGGAAGTAACTTAAACGTCCAAAACAACAAACTTAGTACGAGATCATATTAAAAGACAATTGCGAGTTTGAAACTCATACAATGTAGCACATTAATAACACGTGACTCTAGTCTCTAGAAGAACTCTACGTGTGTGACTCTCGTGCTGAATTTAATTTATTTATCATTACTCGTTATTAACGTGTCCTAATAAATAAATTTCCATATTTTTTCGAACCAATCCAGTTTCCCACCCCAAACTTTTTTAGTCCTCATTTATTATAGATTATATCCATTTTTAATTGGTTATTATTTATTATCTTTTCTAGCTCATTACTCACATTTTTCACCAACTAATTCCCCTACAAAATTATATATAAACCCTACTTTCTCTTTCTCTTAATTATATATATATATATATATATATATATATATATATATATATATATATTCATTCCAAACAGTAGCTCCTAATTATAATTTTCACTAAGGTTTGGTTTAAGTACAAATTTACTAAGCCTTATTAGGTGAAAAAATTATTACAAAATTTACAAAGTAGTTGCTAATTAATAAAAGTTACAGCATTTTAACTACTTTTATAAATGACGACTACTACTACTACTAGCAACAATAATAAAAATCAATACTTCAGCTGGAGGAAAACAATGTTTTTGGTGGCAATGGCAGCCATAATGCTGTGTGCACCACTCATTTTTCCGACAACCCCACCGCCGCCGCCGCCGTCGTTCCTCCTTTGTATTCCGCTCATACTTCTTGCCCTCCTCTTTATCCTAGCACTCATGCGATCAAAATTTCCTGATTATCCTAATGATGTCTATTCTACTTAATTTTTTTTTTGTATAAGTTGAAGAAATTATAGAAGATTATTATTGTGATTTTTATCATGATCATGATGATATCCAATGTGCATGTAATGTTGATGAATGTGATCATTTTAAGATGTCATGAATGGTAATTAATCTTTGTAATCTTCACATATCTATCTAATTTGGAAACATATCTTGAGTGATTTCCTTGCTATGTTAATTGTTATTAGTTTTGTTTGAAAATAAGGTGAAACATATCTTGAGTGATTATCACCCATTGTTGAAGGTGAAACTCTTTTAGATTGACTAATGTACTATCACAGTATCACACTAGCTGACATGCATGAACATGACCAAAATTCGACATGATTATACATATTACTCCCTTTTCATTCATTAGAATTGTGCGAGAAATAACACTAATTTAAATCATATTTAATCTTATTACATTTAACGTTGAGATAGGCCCTGTGCGATTCAACTTATTCAACAGTGTTTTCAAATCAAATCAGATTTATTCAAATCATATCAGTTTCATTCAAATCAAATCAAATCAGGTCAGAATTATTCAAATAACAATCAATGAATCTAGTTTACTTTTAGTTATTGATTCGTCTAAATGCATTTAATGTATCAACAAATTCAGTTCAGATCAAATCAAATCAATTTTATTCAAATCAAATCAAATCAGAAAAATACAGTCCAATTGCACGTGACCTTAAACTATTTACAATTAGACCCATTAATATAGTCTATAAGTTTGACATACAAATTACAATCATATACGAGGTTAACTAATTCGGTAAATGAGGTGAGATGTTTTAGACAATTGGTATGAGAAGAGACATTTTAAACCTCTGATCTATTCTTTGGCATGATTTTGCGAGCATAATTATTATTGACTACCACATTAACATACACGCTCCCTTCAATCAAAATTATAAATGAATGTGTATACGGTGTATTGTCATTTTATACACGCGAATTATATATGAAATTAAACTTATTAAACAATCTAAGTAACATTTTCAATTCGTCCCTCGGAATCTCGGATGTGGTTGTCGTGGGGAGATATGAAGTTTTTTTTATCCCCCAAAACAGTGGCGAAGCCAGGATCTGGGGAATGGGGGGCACAAAATCGTTCACTGCAGCGTGTATTTTTGAAATTCATTAAATGAGTAAATTAAAGTTATGAGTACTTGGCAAAATTGAATAAGTAACTTTTTTTTAGAATGATATGCATATCATGAAATTTTAACACCGAAAAAAACAATCTTTGCATGCATTTTTTCTAATATTTTAGATCTCAAATAATGAACCTTTAGAAAATAAAAACTAAAGCCATAAATGTCATGTCCAGGATTCGAACTCTGATGACTTCTACAAAATAGTGAGTTCAGTACCATCTCAGCTACTCAAAATTTATGATAATTAGTGCAACTCTTTAATATATGTAACCAAATTTGTCAGAATTAATTGGGGGGCACTTGCCCCCCGTGCACCCCCCCTGAATCCGCCCATGCCCCAAAAGAACAAACAAAACGATGAAAAGAGTACAGGCCGGGTTAACTCGGGGAGTGGTGGCAGGGGTCTAAAACGAGAGCATGTTAAACATTTGTTGCGTAACACTCACAATTATTTCACTTTCACCGTACCACACACCTTATAAATCATATGTATATATCGTATATGATATATGGCGTCTTGATTGGTATATGATGTACTTGTAGTCGTAGCTGTACCTCCTAACAAGATTCGGACTCGAGCACATGATTCGAATAACTAACCCAGCCCAGAAACTGCATTAGACCGAACTCGTAAGTTAAAAGCGAAAACTCTAGGACTGACCCGATCCTGCGACCCAAGATTTGGTAAACTCCGAAAGCTCCTATGGCTTAATTTGAATGAGCATGATCCCAAATACCCCGACCCAAATTAAAATAAAGTGACGTTGACGGACACGCACCAATTTACCAACATGGAAATTGTTTCCAATTATAATGGGCCGTATTTGGGCACGCCCAAAACTTTTTTTTTTTTTTTTTTTTTGACGGGGAACACTGCAAATATCCATTACGTAATTGCGGCAACGAAATAGTAGCTGAACGTTGGAATAGTAACTGAATGCTGAAATGTTAGCTGAAAGTTGAAATAATACCTGCAATAGTTGCCGATAGAATTAGAAGTGTTTGACAAAGTTAGCTGATATAAGAGGTGATTTATATAAAATTACATAAAAATGCATCAATTATTTGTAATTATATTTTATTTTATGAAATAAATGAGGGTAAATTAGAAATAAATTTATGATAAGTAGCTTAAATAAGTTACACTAGTTTGCATGCTCGTGTCACGCCCGATCTATATATTTATATTGTTTATACTCACTCTATAAGAAAAATGTTGGCTTATCTTTGTTCTAATAAATTATTATAATGATTATATTCCATAAATTAGTTATATTATACTACGGCTTATCTTTGTTCAAATAAATTACCTTAATAATTATTTTCCATAAATTAGCTATATTATACTACTCTATGATAATTTATTACCATATCTTAACCGATAATTATATTTAATGCTATTTTTATGTTCTATCCAATTAATGTATGCCAAGTGTCCTCTTGAGAAATATTTGGTTTCAGGTTTTAATATATAGTATTAGATTAGATGGGTAACTTATTAAATAAGTTAGCTTATTACTTACTCCGTAAGTTAGTGGTGTCAGAAAACCAACTTATTTGGTTAAAAAACTTAAAAAACTAGTCAAATAAGCTATTTTACCCAAATAAACTAACTTATTGTGCATACCAAATATTTTGCAATGCAACCTCATATCGAGTAATGATTCATAATCGCCAATAGATCACTACTTTTAAACTAAGTCTTTGTTGTTGTTAGTCTCTCTAGCTAGAATCTCATTTACTCCCTCCATTTTTTTTGGTTCTTTCTATTTGGTTTGAATTTGTGAGAAAATTTCAAACCAAACGTAAAGAAAAAAAAAAAAGTGGAGGGAATACTACTAATTGAGTAATTGGCATGCACTCGCTCTCTAAAGACCCACTTGGCAAACGGTTTTACCAGTCAAAGGTATCATTTCAAATAAAATTACATTCTTTGCATCCATTCTACTACATGATTTCACTTTAACAAGTGATAAGTTTCTTAATGAGTGAAGGCCTAATAGAGGATAATTAGGATAAATAAAAAGAGATTAATTGCCCATTAATCATATAAAGGGAAAGGAAGTGTGTGATATTTTAGGGTGTCACTTGTAAGAAAACACTTTTTCTTAAGCCATGTTGGATTAAATAGAGATTAATTAACTTTGGCAACTACTTAATCCTTTACAATCCAGCAATAGATTCATTGAATGATAAAACAGAATTAAGTACGTACCAACTTTTATAGTACTCTATACAAAATCAACAGCCTGTTTGAAGGCCTGCCTCGATCTAGTGTACTAAGTTTATTACAAACCACTTGATTTTTTTTATCACATTGTGAACTTCTCTGTCAAGTTTTCCCAAATAGGGAGGAACGTATAGTAGTCTATACTCGCAGCCAGAGGATATAATGTGGATGTATATATAGGCAATGGGCTATTATGACCTGTGCATTGCATTTGTCTAAGGAAACCTGAGGACGTACGGACGGTCACGGTGGGATAACTACTTGTTTTGCAGGCCGCAATTTGAAGCATTCATTCATATACGCGCCTACGTTCAATGTCTCGGTTCCAAATAATTAATATTATTTGAGTATGACCTTTAATTTCAATAAGCAAATTGCACTTCTCGATTCTTTGATTGTACAAAGTCTTATCATAGCCAGCTGACATAAAGTTATTTAATCACTTTCTATTTATATTAAGATTAAGATTTAAAAGTATTAAAATTCGGCTTTTTGTATTCTGAAAGGGCATTTTTCTGATCACAATGATTCTTACGTCTTTTCTAAGAGTTTCACTCATGGAGTAAGCTAAGGTTATAAGTCTCATAACTTATTATTGTTTGGTGGAAATTTTTGATATATTAGATAAACGTTAGACCAACATTTATAAATCTTTCTTTATTTTTTTTGTTTTAATTAAATTATTGAATCAAATTAAATGATGTTATGTGACATCATTTCAATTTGTCTTTAATTTGTAATCTCAAGACTGACCAAACTCGGTCATTTCATAATCTATCATTCTAGACTATATATTAGTCGTATATATTATTAAACCGACAACAACCACTTAACGTCTAAACCACACTCAGCTCAATTTATCAATAACTTGTCGAAATGTCTCAATTCAATGACTACCCGCCATTAAAACTATACGATGAGTAACATTACATACGTGACTACAACAAATTAAAGTCTACTATAGTCAAAATGCTGTCTCAAAAAAAAAAAAAAAAAAAAAACAATAGTCAAAGTAGTGTACTCTCTCAATATAAACATCGTATTAGTATGGAGTATGTTCATATAATTTCATATATATAAATCTATCAATTTCTTCTCTTACACTCTCTCCCTCTGGTATAGTCACGCACGTACGTCGCCCTTGTAAACAATCCCCATAAATATAACAAGAGACAAAGAAACAACAAACCTCGGCATTTCAACCAACAATATAACCAAGTTTATATAATCATATTATCACACATATAACATACTATATCCTATAAATAATAGCTTATTGGTTGGTTTATAATGTGTATTTGTAGGACTACTAGCAGGACAGCCGTAATGGTAATGATCATGGTGGTTGTCACGGCGTCGTTGGTGGCGCTTCCGTTGTACCTGCCGCCGCTTCCACCGCCGCCGTTGCCCCTCCTCCTTCTCCCGGTGTTTCTTTTGGCTCTTCTTTTCTGTTTAGCTTTTACGTCCTATAGTTATAAACTTCCCCATGATCCCTCTCTTTGTTAGCTACTCACGCTCCGTGTAGTTTTTACCAATGTACTGTAGTAGTACTAGTAGTGTTGATTGTTGAAAATTTTCTTTTTGGGGCTTCATGAAGAAGCAAGCCCTGGCCAAAGGTTAATGTTGTCGTAAGTTAGTTCGGAATCAATTCATGGTAATGATGAACATACATCCACGATATTTCAAAAATCTTATCGACTGGACTAACTGATTGAATCTCAATTCAATATGCATGCAATTAGTCAATTACAAAACTAACGTTATGTAGAGTACATTCTTACATATTAGTCTACCTTTTGGCTTGTTTAATTCAACTTAAACGAATTGAGGGATCGAAAGTATGTAGTGTTACAAATGTTCAATCAATCGAGGCGTGAAGATCAAGTTTCGTTTCTTGCTTAGATAATTTCACTGGAATTTTCACAAAAATAACCATAGACGTATAGTTATTGGATGTATTGCTTGCAGATTCAAACCCCGCTACATCTGATGAGTAACCAAACAAAAACGTTCGACCCTCAATAAAAAGAGAAAAGTCAACCAAAAATCCGGACGAAAATTAGCGTTGGAGCCGATCAAAATTAGCGTTGGAGCCGATCAACCGTCTTACATGCTATTGGTAAGTAAGAGCTCCCTCCATTTCATTCAATTGTTTACGTTGGGTTTGACTTCCCTTCACAAAACCAGGCACAACGTAAACAATTGAATGAAATGGAGGGAGTAAGGATAGTATATGCTCTGAATATTGGCCGGTGACGTTTTTGTACTATGTTCAAGGTTCTAATTAATCTAGTTCAAGGATAGTAATGTTTTACCCGTATTCCTGCGGTTCAATTGACTTTCCGAAAACACCGTTATAGGACAAATATACGCGTCTTTGTTTCTACAAAAATGCAATTCAAAACAACGTTTTCTTTGTTTTCTATGGGCTATTTTTTCATCTAGTTTTACATTCTTTTCCATAGTTAATCCTAGGTGCAATGTATCAATGACGAATGTGGATGGCTAGTTGTTAACTACTACTACTACAAATATGGATTTGGTGGGTTTTCGGCTACGGCGAATTCATTGACAATTCACCCTTCACATTTACTTTGAATGCTTCCCAAAAATAGGATAAACCCCCACATTCCGTAATCTTATTTTCGGACGACTCATAAGGAAAAGAATCTTACAAGGATGACCAGCTATATTACGACATGCACATATAAACAAAAATAAAAACAAGGATAGGAATATGGTAGCCAAAAACCTGAAACCCTATGACGAACATTTGAAGGCGTTCGCCTATGTCGAAAACATAGAGACGACTTGTAACTTGTAAGTGACACATTGTGAAAAATCCGACAAAAATCGCATCGGTACTTCACAATACAAGGGCAAACATTTTTTGATCCATACTGCTCATCCCATTATATTCCCACAATAAAGCATTGTGAGTCTTTTTGACTTCACTGAAATCGGAGTCACGGCAGATTCACTGAAAGGGGAGATGGTGGGCAGGGCATACACAACTGAAAACATAACAGCCAATACATCCATGTTTAAATTATTGAATTAATCGGACAAGTGAAGTTAGTGCATAAATTACATCACTTATCGGAATGTGTCGAAACAATCGGAAAGATGACCAAACTGAATTGAGCACCTGAGCTTTCTATATCGCCGAAGAGGTTTCAGGCGGAACCAACAGATGGAAAGAGAAGATAACAGAAGCTGGGAGGGAATTTACAGTTACAATATATACGGCGGGCTTTGTTTCTTTAACGAAGCATGAATGGTTCAGGTCCCATGTTGTGCAGACGTCGACCTTCACTTCATGCCAAAAGAATTCCACCAAACCGGAGTTTAGCCATCAAGGGTTCGAAATCCCTGTCCATTTAAGAGAAACGGCCAGCACAGCCTTTCCCGTTTCCAGTTTCGTGTTTGCAAGCAGTGTCTAGGAATTGCACGTCCTTAAAAGGTAGAAGTGTGTGTGTTTCCTCGGCCTCGAGGGTTTACTAGTTGTCCATTCTATGCAGATAGCTTAACCTGCTCGCCCTCAGTAGCTGTCTGCTCGAACACTGCAGAAGCTTCAGGGGTATCTTCTTCACTAGGTGGAACCAATTGCCAAAAGAGTTGGAGATACTTGTCCCAATCGTTCAAAATAGCAGCACCTTTGGAACTCCCAGTTTTTTCCTTCACATACAAAATGCACGAGACATTAATGTAGTGGTACATGTACATGGACAACGGGTCAAGCGATTAATAAACTTCCTACAACTAGAAAATTATCTGTTGAACCTTAGGCTTCTACACGTAACCTTAGCAGGTACTCCAGCTTGAAGCCTCGAACTCCACACAAGATGAACATATGACAAGTAACTACGCTGGTGAAGTTATTGGTGAAAATTGAGCCACAGCCCACAGATGCCGTTTAAGATAAGAGCGTGATCATATAATATTGCAGATTCCAGTTTCTGACCTTTTCTACTAATATATATTAAAATTACTAAAACACTAAGGCAAGTAGCCAAGGACGGAACAAGTGGAATTACTGATCTAAAATTTTGCAAAACACTAGCAGTACATCTTGAGGCAAGATCCTCATGTAGTTCATATAGAATACTTACAACATGTGCTTCAATAAGGCTCTTCAGCTGCATTTGGCCGACCGGAGCAGTCACTCTCTGGATCTTCACAATCTCCTTGTTTACCTGTTACAAATAAACAGAAAAAATATTTTTAGAATGGTTGAACTCAAAATAGAGAATTACAGTGCACAGGCAAAATCTACATATTATGGGGGCAGAAACCAAATGTATTTTAGAAACTTTAAGCTGCCTAAAAAAGGAGTCTCAACATGATGAAATATGCTTTCCAGTTTCCAAGACAAAAATCAGGATTGCATAACCACTAATGCGCAAGACCTATGTCCTAATGTCTTTTTATTATCAGCAGATGGAAGGAAATGTTTAAATGATCAAACTGACCTTTGGAACGAGAGTATCATCTTCATCAAGTAGATATGCCAGACCTCCAGTCATGCCGGCAGCAACATTTCTACCCACTCTGTCAGCAAAAAGTACAAGTAAGAATAGATTCTTCTGAATTTATGATTAGCAGTATGATATTACTCAACGGAATTGTGCTTACTTTCCAAGCACAACAATACAACCACCAGTCATATATTCACAACAGTGGTCACCAGTGCCTTCGACCACTGCCTGGGCAAGAGAATTCCTTACAGCAAAACGTTCCCCAGCTTTTCCTCTAACAAAAATTTGGCCTCCTGTTGCTCCATACAGGCAAGTATTTCCAATAATTGTGGCATCTTCAGGGCAAAATCCACAATTTTCCACTGGTGTAACAACCAACTCACCACCAGCCATACCCTACAAGAATTTAATTGACAGAGGAAGTATTGAAAACATAGAACTTATGCAATCCAAACCAAAACATAGCAGAATACTTTTGCAGAAAATGGTTGAAACTTTCATAGATCTATCATTAAGGAAGGAAGACTACGCCGTTTACTGCACCTTGAGGACTCTACAGCCTCAATTTTATTTAAAAATAAATTAGCAAGAACTGCAAAAGAAGAGAGGCAATGACTCAAGGGTTCTTTGAACCATTGCCTCTGGGCTTTTGAGACCCAAGGACAAAGATTCATGTCTGGGTGTAAGTGGATATGTAATTATTTAAGACAGTAGAGGTAGTGGTTACCTAAGATACTATGACAAGGGTCAACTTGACACACTAAAGCTTTTTCACGCAACCTTCAAACGACATCACCCCAGTGCCTAGAACGCTATCTCCTACTGAGCTAAGGAGCAGCCGGTGTGCACATCCTTAACCCTATTTTGAAATAAAAAGAGGCTATTTCCATATTAACCAAAATAGAAATTGCATCAAGTATTGCATTGACCGAGTGCTACTTCTTAATGTAACCCAGACAGTTTAGTGAGTGCTTCGGCATTATAACATTACAATCCGAAGTCCAAAAGAAAAAAAAAATTGTTATAATAGAATAGTTTTGCATGAAAGGCTATTTGAAACAAATGTAAATATTTGATCTTCATATTAAAATTCATCATATAATTTTATATAACTTTCGCTAATTTTTATGACCAAAAACAGTCTCCTAGGAAGTTTAATATGGAAAGGAGGGCGTAAAAAAATGGCAGCCCGGTTGCACATTGCCGTCCTCGCAAGGCGAGGGTCCGGGTCTCACCACAAGGGTACACAGAGGGCAAGGCTTCCCTTGTCACTTTTTGGACAAGAGGCTGCTCCCAAGACTTGAACCCTGACCAATCGATCACACAACAACACCTTTACAAGTGCGCCAAGGCTCCCCTTCCTGGGAGTATGAAATAAAAAAGTTTGGGGAGAGAGAGAGAAGAAAGGAGGTCAAGAAGTCGTCAAAAAAGATATAGATGATGTAAAACTCAATTTCTACATGTTGAGACTAGTATCTTGAGAATCCCCATCAAGATGCCAATGTGAAACATACTACCAGTAGCAGAAGTAATAATTTTTTTAGGACGCCCTTCACATGCATTTACAATTGCATAAACCGCAACACACATTCATTTAAGTCAATCCTACTAAAACAAAGATGTCTTATCCTAATACATACTGTTTCCAAATCGTGATAAGTTTTATGGTCCCTCTCACCACATTGGAGAAGAACTACCATACCTTTCCAACATAGTCATTCGCTTCTCCAATAAGGCGAATGTTCATTCCCGGTGTCAGAAAGCATGCAAAAGATTGGCCAGCACTCCCTGTAAATCTGTGGGGAAAAAAAGCTTCACTTAAGTTTTATTGTAGACAGATTTGTGTGAATAAATAGAAGGGTATTAAAAGACTGCTTAGAGAATGAGAACTTTCAACATCAGAACAATCTATTACGTTATATTCAGCTGTCCAGCAAAACCTGTGTCACCATATTTCTTGGCAACGGCACCCGAGATACGGCCACAGACAGCACGGTCGATATTATATATCTTGAAAGTTTTGTCAACTATCTTTTCATTTTCAATGGCATCTGCAATCTGCAAACACATAACATAAATTGGAGTTCATAACAAGAGCATTACATACGAAACCAATTTCTACAGGTTCTGGTCAATTAAAATGCATCCCATTAATTTATAAAGCCTTAATTAACCGGTTAGCATTTTGAAGTCATTGAGCAACAATCTTTCCCTAGACAAACATGCGGGCCTGGGAGGTGTTAAGAGGATGGAAAACGAGACGCTTGGCTTCTAGTAAACCCAAACACTTTGAACTTCGTAAGTCAGCTTCAACAGCTGTTTGCCACTGAGATAGTATATTTGAAATCAATACAAAAAAAAAAGGAAAAGCCACAAATGCACAGTTTCTAATTCATCGGAACTCATAAGACGCTCTACAATGGGGATCAGAGAAGGCGGGAGTTAATGCCAAAAAAAGAAAAAAAATAATACAAGAACACAATTACAAATACGACATGCTAAACAAACAAAAGAATACAATTCAAGTTAAAAATGAACGCATAAAAATCTTTTCATTTGCTGAAGCATAAGCAAATTACGTCCGAGAAAGATTAATACCTCTGGATCTGCAAGTACTTGATCATCCAGGACAGCCCCATTGGTATGAACTTCCTGGTTTCTGATAGCAGTACTGGTCATGGTAGGCAAACCAACATTCTGAAACAGATGAAGAAGGTCCCATGCCAGAAGAGTAAATTATATGGAGAGCTCAAATGGGAAAAATATAGCATACACATAACATGTGGGGAGAGAACATACTGAAAGCATGTAAGTCAGATCAAGATGCTGGGTTTTCATCAATGAAATATCTCTTGGTTTTAACAGATCTGTTCTTCCAATAACATCATCCAACTTTGCATAGCCCAATTGTGCTAGTACACCTCTTACCTAACAAAAATACACAAATACAGTCATGTCCATAGTTGTGTTATTATTTTCTTCGAAAGAGCAATCTGCATTGTTTCCAAAAGCTTGAACAGAAATTACAACTAGTAGCACGTTAGGAACATAGAGGCATTTCATGAGTACCTCTTCGGCAACATACAAAAAGTAGTTCACGAGATCACCAGGCACACCAGGAAAACGAGCGCGGAGTTCCTCCCTCTAAGATTATACAAAACATATTGGTTAGAAATCATCAACATTAGTACAAGAGTTGAAGGTAGGTAATGCAATTAAAATGAGTTCCTCTAAGATATGAAATATATTGCTTTAAAAACATCGAACATCAACCCTAGCCTAAAGAATGAAATTTTACATGCTAACGAAAAAAGCGAATAGGATAAGCTAACTATGGTCCACATACTTGGCTGGCAACACCAACCGGGCAGTTGTTGGTATGGCAAATGCGGGCCATGACACAGCCAGTGGCTATCATTGCCAAAGAGCCAAAACCATATTCATCTGCACCCATTGCAGCAGCCATCATGACATCAACCCCACTTTTGAAGCCCCCATCAACTCTGAGGATGACCCTTTCTCTAAGTCCATTAACAATCAATGTCTGCAATTTTTTGTTAGTGAACAATAGGTCAAGAGAAAATTAAAGAACCACCAAACAGAAGTAAATAGTTAATCTGGATGTTGTACAAACCTGGTGAGTTTCTGTAAGTCCAAGTTCCCAAGGACCACCAGCGTGCTTAATGGAACTTATTGGGCTGGCTCCAGTTCCACCATCATGTCCTGATATCTGCAAATCAGTCCGCCATTATAGCCATAATTAGATATACACCACAATCACAGCACCGATGGCTTGTTTCAATTTGGATAAATAAAGCCACGGCACTGATGGCTTGTTTTATTTGAACAGAAAAAAGACTCCGACACACAATTGTAACAGTAGGAATAAGAGTATAATGCATCCATTTCATACGTCAAAACCCTACAATCAGAGAGTAAGCGGCACTTTTTACGAAGTAAATTATAAGCTTGAAAGCTGTAATACCTGAATTACGTCAGCATTCGCCTTCGCTACACCTGAGGCAACTGTGCCAATGCCAGCTTCTGCTACTAGTTTTACGGAAACCTTAGCTTTAGGGTTTATCTGTTTATTTTTCACACGTGAAAATCCGAGTCTAGTACTGAATAACTCTGAAAGACATTGAAAAAAAGGCCTTTACCTGATGAAGATCATATATTAGCTGTGCAAGATCCTCAATAGAGTAAATGTCATGATGTGGTGGTGGAGAAATAAGAGGAACACCAGGCTTTGAATTCCTCAATCGAGCAATGTACGCGCTAACTTTCTGTCCCGGCAATTGCCCCCCTTCACCAGGCTTGGCACCCTGTGCAACTTTGATTTCCAGTTGATCGGCATTGACCAAAAAAGTTGGAGTGACACCAAAACGTCCAGATGCAACCTAGAAAAATGAGATATAACAGCTTACATTTTTCGCCAATATGCTTGTAGAAGTCCCAGTGTAAAGCTATTGTAAGATAATGTGGTTTTGATAGGATGAGGATCTAGCTGAAACTTTTGAACTATACCTGCTTGATAGCACTTGTGGCAGTGTCTCCATTTCGAAGACCTTTAAGATGAGGCAAAGTAGGAGAATACCCATCAACCACATCAGCCAGTGGACGCCATCGGATTGGATCCTGAACAAAATAATTGCGAAGAATAATTTAAAAAATGAAGGTCAAAGATAATTTGGTAATGCAGGTTTTTACATAAAAATACGTGTACCTCGCCACCTTCTCCTGAATTAGACTTTCCGCCCAATCTATTCATCGCAATGGCAATAGCTTCATGAGTTTCTCTAGAGATAGCTCCAAGTGACATACCACCAGTACAGAAACGTTGGACAATAGACGTAGCAGGTTCAACTTTACCCACAGGAATAGGAGCACGATCACTTTTGAACTCGAGAAGATCACGAAGCACCTAATACAAGTAGTTCCGCTTTATACTTCATGAATATAACAGATCTTACACAATTTCAATTGCATGAAATTTAACAGAATGTGAATGCTATGGCAGATACTCAGAGAAGTAAAAGAAGTTCCGCCAACTAAAAGAAAACAGAAGTTCACAAGGGGACATCTGAAAAGGGAAATGTTGATATCATAGAATTAGATCTCTTGTAGATCACCAAATTGAGTTAAGCACGCTGCCATGCTTATCGGGAAAAAACCGTGACTTAAACGTAGCAGTGAAAGTTTCAAACAATCAGAACAAGCAGTGAGAATTGCAACAATAGAACTTTAAGTGCTATAGTCTATAGAGCAACTGTAGAAGTTATTCAATCGCTATGGATACAGAAACAGTTCTTTAGCTGGAAGAGCAAATATAAGGCATGATAGGCATTATGAATAATTATTACCAAGTAGCCCCAGTGACCAACCAACAATATTTGATGACATTAAATCAGCTCATGCATCAAGGATGATCACGAAAACTCACATTGACAGGTCTATTAGCCAAATGCTGCTGGTAAACTGCGTAGGCACTTTCACTTCTGTTACGGACAGCTTTGTGAAGCAGTTTTGACATCTCTGGGTTATTTCCGTGATATTCCCCTTTCAAAACGAGACAGAAAGTCACCTTAAGTTCAAAGAGAAGCCTTTCATTCAACATAGCCCGATTAATAATATCATCATCTTTTAGTCCGGAGCCATTTTGGAAATTCGGACCAAATACTGTAGATTATATACTTCGATATTGGCCAATTTAGACCAAATTTATTAAAATAGCCAAATGTTCTCAAAACTTTACAATGGACATCCATTGAGTACCCTTATTCGATATGAGGTGTGGTGCCTCTGTGAGATAAGTCCCCCAAGCGTTTTCGGCACACACCACCCCTTGAGGCCAGCGTGCTATTTTGCCGATATTGGGATTTACCACAGGTTTTTGGCTCTAATATATTACTAAAACCCATGATATGACCCCTAGGGGTTTTGACAAAAATTTGAGCCGTTTTTGTTCAGGGGACAATTTAGGCCAAAAACCTAAATTATCTATTATATTTTGTCATCCAATAGTAAAATGTCAAGTGTCGGCTTAGAAAGTGTGTGCTTTCAGGTATATATAAAACATTAGATTAGATTAGATAATCGGACCACTGTGATATGAATTTGTCATAGCAATCATCAAGATTGTCAAGCAAGAGGAATTACGGAAAGAATACCTCCTGGCCTCAATTGTATAAATCCAAAATTTTCCAGTCTTTTCGCCGTGTCCTCGGAAAATGCCTTCACCCAGAAAGAAAGTGTCTCCCTCGCAAGCTACACAAGAGAAAATACATCAGAAAATTCAAAACAACTGCAACCTAATCACCCTGAACCAACCAAAAGAAAAATCCAGCTCCAAAGACTAAAAACTACATCGGATTTGTGACTTCTTACAAGGGAAAAGAAAACAGTTGTCAACACTAAACAGTTTTCTAGAACTAGGAGCAAAGGAATCTCCTTACTCTACCATTTTATATTCCTAACTATCAGTAGCATAAGAAAGAAAAATAAATTCTGCACAGCAGGTGGGAGAGCCATCGTGCAACAATGAAGTATATAAGGAATGAAGTGAAGTGTTAACAGTCAATCGAGAATGCATTTATCCACATAGCTTTACCTCATCAAGAGTTAATCCACCAATGCTGGAGACACTCCCTGTGAAAGCTGTATCAACGACATCTTTACCCAATCCATATATCTCGAAAATTTGCGCCCCACAGTAACTACAAAAATATATTAGAAAGTGCAACTATAAGCTCTGCCATAGCAAGACTGCAAAGCTTTTCAAAAGCAGCATTAGCCCAAAAAAATAGGCTAGAAAAAGGCAGCAAAAGGCAATTTGATGATTCTGGAAAATAGAAACCATGATTGAAAAACACATACCTTGAAAGCAGTGAGATACCCATCTTTGAAAGGATCTTAAGCAAACCAGATTTCACTGCCTGAGAGTCGTAGATGATCACCATTACATTTAGCCATTTAGGTATATTAAAGAAAGAAGTTAGAACTCTTTTAATTAAGGCGTCTAAGACTTAGTGAAAGAGACCTAGTGCGGAAAACAGTAAATGGGTAACACTTCTTGGCCTATTCCCTAGGCCAAACTTACAAATTATAGGCAAAGAAGGCCATCAAAATTTTACAACCGACACAACAAATTTCTTATGGAACTCTGAGAAAGTTCACAATTGTTGCAGTAAATACTTTTCTTGGCATTCAACAGGTCACGTACTTCATAACGCATAACATTTTGAGATGTAAACAATTTAGTTCATGGACCAAAATAAACAGTTAAAAACAAAAAAAAACAAGGGTCTCTCAAACGTACCCACAATTTGGAAATACCAGTATACCACTGTTAATGAAAACTAATTTCACACCATTACCCTTGGCAACTGAGAGATAATTAGTCTCTTAGATTTGTAAACTGTACACATTTAATGCTTTACAAAATTTACAGCATAAACCATTTTCCAAGAAGTTTCTCGCAACTTGAAAGCTTTTTTTTTTTCATACAGAATCCCAAGTGACATGGTATCTGGATACCAAAGTTCTCTACCTCTTCAAGTCAGACATATGACAGCAGTCACTCTAACAGACAATGAGGCAATTAAGCAGCAAGTCTTCCCAGTCCCCATCACACAGGCTTTCCTATTGATCCTTTAAAACATTTTAACAATCTTCTGTCTCTTATATAAAGAGATGCAAATTGTATTAAGGTCGAAGATTCAAGTCGCTGTTTTACCCCAACCCATGGACCCCATGTCTTTAACTTGGCTGAGATGAGTTAGGAGCTAAAGAATTTCTGTCGTGATCATCGTTGTCTTACATCTTTTACATTTTACTGGAATTTCTACATTGATGGCAAAATGAAAACTAGAAACAGATTTTTACGCACCTTGCAGAAGTTCTTTTGAGCTTGCTCAATTGTAACAGTAGGCATTTTTCCAGTTCGCATCAAGTTCACAGTTTTATTGCTCAACCGCCATTGACGACAAGTTTCCAGAGCCAAATATGGGCACACAGCACTGAAAATGCATACATAAATATTTAGCAACAACTCACCAGCCATGGAAAGAAAACTGGAAGAAGCTAAAGACAACAATACCAAAATTGTGCAGATCAAGCCATAAAGACCGTATTTAAATCAACTCTATCCATCCCAAGGGATACCTAAGGCGCCCTAGTGGAGATCCTCTCACGGTGAGACAGCTGGAGATTTTAAAAATTCATAGTGTGATTTCAATTGTTCACTTCAACAAAACCTTAAGATTTTCCTAATCTCGTTGTGTAACTGTTTGACCAAAGAATCTGCATGCATACACATTGTTTTACATGGGCTATTACATATTCATATATATATATGAATAATCATCAAAACAAACAGTTAATTATGTAAAAATGGTGATGTATACGAGTTCCATGGTCGGCACCTTCCCTGGAAGGTTTGTCATTTACAGCAATTTACAGCAATCGTTTCCAATTCAGTAATTCAATGTTCAAAGTTTAGCAAGCCAATCTTAAACTGAATGATAGCAAATATATATAATTTCATCGCCCAAAAAAAACAAAGAGCAGATGAGAGTATCTCACCTTGCACCATATCCTACCAAACAAGCAAACTGATGAGTACTAAAACACTGGGCTGTTTCAGCCACAATTGAGGCAGACGTTCTTAAGCCATTCTGAATCAGATGCTGATGAACAGCCCCAACGGCAAGTAGTATGGGTATAGCTGGCTTAGTTGGTTCCTGGTGGGAAAGAAGACACATGTTGAACTACCATGCAATAAGAAGCTGAATACGAATAAATGGACAAGAGACTTGAGCTCCTTAAAGGAGTAGGCACTGATAATGACGATTCAAAAAAGGGAACAAACATCACAAAGGTTTGAATAGAAGATGTGATACATTTACCATGCAACGAATATACATGACCTAATGAGCAAATATCACAATTCACAAACAGTTTGAATAATGGAATGTGATACATTTGCAATGGGTTTACCAGGTCCTATTCTTCAGGCAAGTGTGATGTTAACCAATGCACAGCATTATACTGCCTGCCTACCATGGAAATACGATATCTTATAGCTAGAAGCTAAAAGGAAACAATTGTAGTATTTTGTGCTGGGTTTGTCATTAAAGGGGAAAAACTAACATGTGTCCATTTATTGGACTCCTTTCTTTTACTTCCCTAAAGATAAATAGCTCATTTGCATGCTTTGAACACATTGCTGGAAAATGTTCTGAAATTCCATTCTGTATTCTCCAATAAGCAAAACCTTTGTAGTACTATAGCAAGACATTTAAGAAATGCAACTAAACAGCACCTTATCAATCAATGATGGAAAAAAATAGGACTGGTACCAAAATTCAGCATAAGAAACAACCCACAAATAGTGATTTTGACATCCTCAAGAAGATTCTTTCAAGCTCTAGCTACTTTCCGAAGACATATATCATACATGCATTCCTTTATCACAAGTGTAAGAAGATAGTTAGTGACTGCGGTTCCTATTTTCATAACCCTCAGCATTTCATTATGAGAGCAGCTACTACACTGACCTTAATTAAAAAGTCGGAAATCTAGCTGCCAAAAAAACTCGACAACGGGTTGAACTTGATGCGCAAAAAGTACAAAAACAACAGGGATAATAGATTGGCCAGTCATACATCAAATATTTGCATGAATTAATCGAACTAATTTCATGGTGGGGATCAGCAGTTCAGATTAGCAAAGTTGCACGCCAGTTGATTTCTTAGATACTGAGACAATATAATCTAGCCAAAGCAGATTTCACTCAGAAGCAGAACAAAATCAAGCGTCTCCCTGAAGAATAAATAAACCACAAATCATCAGGAGCAAAGGATAGCATCTTACGGGCTCATCCGAACGGTCAGAAAGAACAAGCAGCTGGGCACCATTTCTAACGGCTTCGTCAGCAGCTTCACAAAGCCTATTAAGTGTTCTCTCTAAAGAGCCTTCAACTCCTTTTCGTATGTCGAAAAAGGTGGGCAGCACATGGGCCTTTAACAAGGGATCAGACAGTAGAGCTTCCAACTCCCTTTCATTCAGCACAGGGCTGGATAAGATAACCTAAAACCAACACAACATTTACCAAGATAGACACGTATGGAGCATACATCAGTTCAAATATCACACATCTCACATTTATTAATGTCATAATATTCAAATTTTAGCTACAGTAGTTGAAATCATTGTCTAACCTGTGAAGCATTTTCAGGTCCAACTTCTAAGATATTCCCACGCTTGCCAATGTTAACTTCAAGAGACATGACTAGTCCTTCCCTCAAAGGATCGATAGCTGGATTAGTAACCTGGGAAGGTAAAAGATAAGCAACCAAGTCAGATGCAGTCTACAAGGACTAAAGATAGTAATCAAATAGGATGCAATCTATAAACATAAGCACGAAAAGATGAGCATCGCTCATTTATTACACTATAGTTCTAATTAAAGACCTAATAAATGAAACCCATGTAGGGACCAAATTTATACAGCATGAAAGACACAATGATGTTCCCCTTACTCCTCAATCATCATGACTTCGAAAAAAACAAATTAGAAATACGAGTAGGCATGTAAATAAAAATAGGCATAATAAAATACGAAGGTGTTCTACAAATATCTTCTAAAGCATACCTGGGCAAATCGTTGCTTAAAATAATCATAAAGCATATGTGGCTTCTGGGACATTACTGCTAGAGGAATATCATCTCCCATGCAAAATGTAGGTTCCTTTCCTTGAGATGCCATACTTTCAATAACCATTTGGACATCTTCACTTGAGTAGCCAAACGCCCTGCCCATAATAATCAGAGTATAATGAACAACACCACGATGAACAAAGAATATACAAAAAAAAAAAAAAAAAAAAAAAAAAAAAAAAAAAAAAATTCAAAACCACAACTTATCAAGGCACAATCTTGTGATGCAGCAAGCATTGACCATATTAGACACTACTATTACGTTTATTTTTCTGAGCCATCAATCATCACCTCCCCCCCCCCCCCAATCCCACCTCTATGTGGAAGGGTGTAACAGCCCGATCCACCGTCCGTCGCAACACAACCCAATAAGAAGGGAAGTCACCCTTTAGGCCCGAATATCCTCTCGTGGGCTCTAAAAGGTGAAGGCCTTGTTGTTAGTATGATGGTAGGAATCTATTATAAACTGATCATATGAGCCTTAATTTCCCAATGTGGGACAAACTATTACGTTTATTTTTCTGAGCCATCAATCATCACCTCCCCCCCCCCCCCAATCCCACCTCTATGTGGAAGGGTGTCAGATGTACACAGCCTTACGCCTATATTAAAATGTACAGAGGCTGTTTTCCTATAATAAGAAATGATATGAGTTGAGAATTGCATCGATCCAATGCTACTTCACAATATAAGATGCGCAGACAGTATGGTGAGCCATTTAATAGAAATGAGAAACTCGGCAGGAGTCTTTCCAACCAATTCCCCTATGGTACAGGCAATCACTACGACACTATCATTTCACCTCAACAGGTCTCAAAAAGGTGTCTCGTGCTTGTAACACATGTTTCAACAGTCATCATGTCTGAAACTTACTCGTTTGGCTGGTTTCTGGTGGATTCCAAGTCCATCTTTTGAAACCACATCAAATAATATGACTATCATTCACACTAAGGCACCTTTAAAGAGCAATTGGGACAAGAAACTTACTGTTGGTGTCTTAAGATTGTGTCATTTTCTAGAACCGCCCCTGAAAGAAAGTTTGCTGGCTTCAACGAACGTAAATTTTCCTTCACCCACTCCCCATAAGGGTTTGCTGAAGCTACTCGTTTCTTTACCTCCGTATTCTCGGAAACCTGCAGTTTAGACCCCTTATTAATGATTCCCTAACCCTCTGTTGAAATTCGTTTGCTTCTATTTCTAATTACCTAATGAAACATCTGCAATATTTACATGTAAAAGTGCCATTTCATTGCCACTGCAATTACAATCAAATGCACCAATAACTATTACGACATAAGAGCCAAACATTGCGGTAATACAGAGAATGAAACAGCATTAGTACAATCTTGATTACAGAAAAGTAAATATTACTAAACCAGTCACGATGAACAGAGGACTTAAGGTCCACAATTGCAAACAATCACGAAGAAGTTGAATTTCGTTTATGGAAGTTATCGGAATAAACTCCGCCTGTGAGTGTTTTTTGGCATTCACTGCCGGTCTCAAGCCCGGATAAAGTAGGAGAGTTGCGGTAGGTTTGTGGCGGCCAGCATAAAACAAGCCACATCTTATGGACATGAATCGAAATTTAATAACCGTGGGGGCGTCCCCTTCACAGCGACGCGCTACACTTCCTGGACCCGGGTGTGGTGATAAGTATGCTAGGGTCTCTAGGTCGTCGCCCCGAAGCGACGCACCACTCCGCCGCCCGGGGGTGGTGTCAAATATGCAAGGTCGCGCTAACACGTGGTTTGAGAAGAGAGAGTCTCACTTGGTGACGTACATGAGCGGAAATAATGCGAGTCAGATTGATTTCTTTTTGGTGAGGAATGCTTGGCGCAAGAGTTTTACGGATTGCAAGGTGATACCTGGGGAGAGTGCGGCTACACAACATAGATTGGTGGTATTGGATTTCAGAGTTTAGGGATGCTTTGGGAAGAGGCGGCCACAAGTAAAACTAAGGATCAAATGGTGGAAACTTGAAGGAGAGCACAAGGAGGCTTTCTTGGAGAAGATGGATGGGACGGATGTGTGGTCAACTAGTGTGGAAAGAGATGTAGACTCAGTATGGGTTACTATGTCGCATAAGGTAAAAGAGGCAACAAAAGAGGTTCTCGGTGAATCTAAGGGGAAAGCTCTACCGAGTAAGGATACATCTTGGTGGAATGAGGAGGTGCAACAAGCGATAAGGAACAAGCGGAAATGTTATAAGAGTTTGGGGAAAGATAGAAGTGAGGAGAACTACGAGAAGTATAAGGAGGCAAAAAGAGCAGCAAAGAAAGCTGTAAGAGACGCAAGAGGAAAGGTGAACCAAGACCTCTATACAAGATTGGATACCAAAGCAGGAGAGAATGATATCTACAAAATTGCACGTATCAGGGAAAGGAGGACTCGGGACATTAGTAGGGTGAAATGCGTCAAGGATGTCGATCAAAGAGTCCTTGTTGATGATAAAGAGATTACGGAAAGATGGAGATCGTACTTTGATACCGTATTCAATGGCGATCGAGTGAATGATATTGGAAATGTGGACATTCATCCGGGTATTATTAATCGGGAGTTCATGCGGAGAATTCAGAAGGGAGAGGTGAGGATGGCTTTGAAGAAGATGGGACAGAAGAAAGCAGTGGGGCCAGACGACATACCTATCGAGGTTTGGAGGTGTTTAGGAGACAAAGGTGTGGAATGGTTGACGTTTTTCAACATGATTTAGAGTGGTGATAAGATGCCGGTGGAGTGGAGGAAGAGCACTTTGGTCCCTTTGTATAAGAACAAAGGGGATGTTCAGGTGTGTGCCAACTATCGCGGGATCAAGTTGATGAGTCATACAATGAAACTTTGGGAACGGGTGATTGAGCATAGATTAAGAAGAAGTGTGAAGATTTTGGAAAACCAATTTGGATTCATGCCGGGGAGGTCTACTATGGAGGCAATTCATCTCATAAGACAGACTATGGAGACGTATCGGGATAGGAAGAAGGACCTACGGAGAAAGCCTATGATAAGGTACCGAGGGAAGTGCTTTGGTGGGCTTTAACTAAGAAAGGAGTTCCGCAAAAATATATTAACATCATTAAGGACATGTATGAGGGAGCTAGAACGAGTGTACGGACTAGTGTAGAGAAGTCAGAAGAGTTCCCTATTACAATTGGAGTGCACCAAGGGTCCGCACTTAGTCCGTTTCTTTTTGCTATAGTCATGGACGAATTGACGAGGTCAATCCAGGATGATATACCATGGTGCATGATGTTTGCAGATGATATAGTGTTGATTTCAGAGACGAAAGAGGATTTGGAGAGGAGGTTGGAACTATGGAGACACACTTTGGAGTCTAGAGGGTTTCGGTTGAGCCGAAACAAGGCCGAATATTTGGAGTGTAAGTTCAGCGGCAGTAGGCGAACGCAGACAGAGACGATCAGGTTGGATGGGAAGATTGTTCAGGGATCAGATTTTTTTCGATATTTGGGATCGATTCTTCGAAAGGATGGAGAATTAGATGGAGATGTGGCCCATAGGATCAGATCAGGTTGGGTGAAGTGGAAGAATGCCACAGGGCTCCTGTGTGATCGAGGAATGCCCAATAAGTTGAAGGGTAAGTTTTATCGTACGGTAATCAGGTCGGCACTGTTATACGACACGGAATGTTGGGCCGTGAAACAGTGTCACGTTCATAAGATGAGTGTGACGGAGATGCACATGCTACGGTGGATGTGTGGACATACAAGACATGATCGGTTAAGAAAAGAAGTTATTAGGGAGAAAATAGGGGTTGCGCCCATCGCGGACAAGATGATGGAGAACCGAATGAGGTGGTATGGTCATGTGAGGAGGAGGCCTAGTGACACGCCGGTTAGAAGAGTAGAAGGGTGGGGAAGTGATAATATTAGTAGGGGTCGGGGAAGACCCAAGATGACTTGGATGAGGGTGATTAGAAGTGATATGAGCTTCCTAGGGCTTGAAGAGAGTATGGTGTTGGATAGGGCGGCGTGGAGAGACGCTATCCATATGGAGGACTAAATTTGACTATTTTTAGTTTCTTTGTTTGGTTTTCCTAACTTGTTCCAAAACTTTTCCTTACTTGGTGTTCAAAGTTATATGTTTTCGCTCATTTTCAAACTTTTTACTTATTTTGAGGACTTTCTAAAACTCTTTCCGAAAGTGTTTCAATGTTTCAAAATGGTTCACAACGTTTTTGAAATTTTATGGCGCGCATAAGACGGTTCTTAGACAACGATTCATGTTAGCCGACCCCGAATCATTTTGGGAATAAGGCTTGGATGTTGTTGTTGTTGTTGTTGGAAGTTATCGGAATACCCTTAAAACACCCCCGGCTTCGGAAGACACCCCTTCCCCAAATTTATCAAAAGAATGCTTCTTCGCTGAAAATAGGCAAAAAAATACGCACCAACCAAATTCACCAAAAAGTCCCTTTCACTGCAATTCATTGCTGCGTAAGGCTAAAAAGTTCCCTCCACAACAACTCCTTCCTTCCTCACAACCTAAAAAGGGCCTGTTTGGTATTGTTTTCTGTTTTCAGTTTTCTGTTTTTTTAAAACCAAAGTCCCGTTTTTGAAAACCAGAAAAAGTGGTTTTCAGTTTTCAGTTGTCAGTTTTCATTTTATGTATGACTATTATAAAAACATATAGTTTAAATTAATTTTTGCAACTTCTTTAACTAAATTTCTTACGCAAAAAAACCAAAAACTGAAAACGGCAGTGATACCGAACGAACCCTAAAATTCATTGCTGGGTAAGGCTACCACAGAGCCAGGACACACCCAATGCTCTTGAAACTATCCAACTAACCTCAGACACACACAATGAGTAAAATCAAAATAAAATAATTAAATTTACCCTTATCACGTTTTTTCAGCACATGACACACCCATTAAGACTAAGAGTAATACAGATACAATGACTACACCTTGGAAGGTTATTGTAATAGATGCTTACTCTATATAGTGCCAAGCTAAAGATTCTTGTTAAAGAAAGACTGATAAACCAAGCCAATGAATCCGAAACATACAACCACTGAAGTAAGAGAAAATATATTGATCTGATTCTAGAAGTTACAAAATCAAATAGCACAAACCTGACCACTAAGCAAATCAACTGAGATCATCATGCCTGGACCCAGTCGGCCTTTCATTGTGACTTTTGATTCATCCATTGGCAGGACTCCCACCTATATGAGGATCACACCTGAAAGAATTAATGTCTTTGTTGAACGTATTCTAAGAAATTATCCTACAAACAAAGGCATGTTGGCAAACTTTGATAGTACACACCCATCTGCTTCTTTTTCTTTTTTACATTAACAAAGCATTATACTAACTCAATGTTCCTCCGCGTGCTAGCATAACACAAATCCCAAAAAAGGTGTCCTTCAGTGTGTGATTGGTTTGAAATAAAGAAAATATGGAGAAAAACGGCAGTAAGGATCGGAAGGCATACCTCAGATGCAACGTAAACAACATTGTCTACTGTGCGCCAATATCTAGCAGGACGTAACCCATTCCGGTCAAGGCAAGCACCAACAGTTTTTCCATCACTATTGAAAGACAAAATCATCACAAGTATGATAGATATTAGTAAATACAACACGAGAATAAATAATCTAGTAAAATAGCAGGAGAAATCACTGCACATATCATCATCTGAAAATGGATTGCTGGTTAGTAGAACTACATACTCTGCTACGTCAGCAATCAATAGCTAGGACAAAGATCATAGATAATAATATAATAAATATTATTTACGTAGTATCTTGGAATATTCTAGACTATAGAATATTCTAGATTTTAGAAACTTAGAGTATTGCCCAAGTCATTGTGTACTATAAATACTCATGTTATTATCAATAATAAGAGGCAATTATATTGTGTGGGTATTCGTATTCTTATAAAAGACACTTCATACTAGGAGTGATTGCGCTCAGTTTAGTGAAGATTTAGCTGCTAATTAACATCAAACTACATAAGACAAGCCTCGTTATGGTGATAAAACAAGACCTCTGCTCGTTCACCTCAAATACAACATGTTCCTCTCGAGACGCACCAAATTCGGTAATTGCTGGTAGGAGAGACACAAGAATCAGAAGTTCCCAGTATGTCCGATTATAACAACTGAATGAACTTTCTTACCTAAAACCCTATAGCCTCTAGGGAGTAGACCTTCCAATGTAAACCAAACAATTTCGGATACTTCCTATGGATTCAAACTTCACAACGAATTTAAATTTCATGGGAAGTGCACATTCCTATAATGAACGAGAGAACACCTTAGTGCCTATCTCCTTCATTGACATATTTACATACTATGGAAGTATCACATGGGCCTAATAAATGACATACCTTCATTAAAGACATAACTTAATTCTAGATCAACAAAAATAGAAAGTAAGAAACGAAACACCCACAAGTCACCAAACGCAAAGCATTTACAAAAATGCCACCAAGGAAGCTCCGGCCCCATTCTAGCTGTCGCTAACTCCTAGTTAGATATGACATTGCCTACTATAAAGTGACAAGAAAAGGAGGTAAAGAAACACTAATGATTTTCTGATCAACCTTAAATGCAATGAGAAATTCACACCCAAAAAAAGGGAATAATAAGATGAAGATACCAGAGCGAACACCTATTCCATGTTCTACCTAACACTATCCAGTAAGTGGTTACCTAAGCTATCGCCTTGCAATATGGTAAGAACAATTTCTAAGATACATTATAATTCGAGAAGGAAAAGAAATGGAATTCTTAAAAATAAAAATAAATAATCCTTTTAAGTGCCTCTTTAACGTTGACCAAGCCATTCATACATAAAAAAGCAGAGAAAGAGTTAGAAAACAAGCATTCTTAAGGACAACAAAGATTAAGAGAGATAAAGATAGATCTCTCTTCAAATTACCTGAATAAAAGCAAAGCCGGTCCATCCCAAGTTTCCATCTGCCCTTTATAATAATCATAAAAGTCTAAAACCTACAACAAACAACAACCTTCTTTTAGCCAACATCAGGGATGCTTTCCCCTAAGTGTTGCAGACTAATTCATAATAAATAAATATAAAGGAAAAAAAACTGTAAGCTAAACCTAGGCTAACAAAATTTTAATTTACAATTCAACCAAATAGAGATCTGAAACATAATTGAAACACGTAGCAGCCCATAACAAACTACCCACTATAAATGGTACACAGATTCACCTCAGGATATTTAATCGACAAGGTGGGATGGTTCTTGTATGCCTCTGGGACAAGTATCATTAATGCTTCCTGAGTGGCACGTCCACTTCTGATCAACAACTGCATATAAAAAAATTAAACCAACTCATAGAGGTAACTTCTGCACCAAACTACAGAATACAAGAAAGTGAAAAATACATATATAAATAATCAACAAGCGGCAGCCTTCGTTCCACATACTCATGCAATTATAGCTCCCATCGCCTCGGGACTAACAAAAGAATAATAAACAATCACTAGGTAGGAAGTAAATCAAACAGAGGGGAGGTTTCACTAGTTGAATTTCACGTAATTTAAGTATAAAACGTCAGGGGCCTTCATAGAATCATGGCCTTGATACAGTTCCCTCAGCTATCAACAGCAGCAGAAGGATTTGAATGTTAGGGGAGGATAAAGGTTGTAGGTGAGTTCACCATTATTTTTAGATTCGGAACAAAAGAACGCTTCAAACCGAAGTGAACAGGTCACACAAATTCATGGCTTCAATGGGAGGTGCAGGATTCAGTCCAACAACCTTTCACTTCTCTAGCAAACTTTCATATGCAGAACATCATGAGTAAAAGAATTCTATGCTTACCCAAGTTTCACACCAATCGTTCTGATTGCCAAAAACTAAATTACTTAAACTGAATTTACTTTAATATTGACAAAAAAACACCATAAAATTATCTTCTAGGAAAGAGGTGTTCAGTACCTCTGCAGCACTATCAAGATTAGCTGAATCAGATGCTTTTGGGTTTCCGAAGGGGCGGATTTCACTTTCACGACCACGCCAAACAGGGGACTGCAATGTTGCCTCTCGAGACCGCATCCAGTTCAAGTTACCCTGCAAACAGGATTGCAGATCCAAATTCATTCAGGGATAAGTAATACCATGCTGCAATTTAAATAAAAGAGTTGCAGCTTTTCATGAACAGCCAAAATCAAACCTGTATGGTATTGATCTCTCCATTATGACCAAGAAACCTCATTGGCTGGGCAAGCGGCCATCTAGGACTAGTGTTTGTGCTGAATCTACGATGGTAAATAGCAAACGGGGATGTATAAAGTTCACTCTGTAGATCATTGTAGAACATTCCCAGCACTTCAGAGCGAAGCATCCCCTTGTAAACAATAGTCTGGTTAGATAAAGAGCAAAAGTACAGCTCGTTTCCCCAAGGTTCAGAACTGGCAGCTCTTTCGATCAACTTACGACAGATGTATAACTCTCTTTCAATGTCGTCGATGTTCTCTTCCTTGACAACTCGAACAAACACCTGCTGTATATTGGGCATGGTTGCCTTTGCATTCCGACCGACAACAGATACATTTGTTGGGACCAACCTCCATCCAAGCACCTCAATACCCTCTTCCGCAAAAGTATTTACAACAGCTGCAAAGGTCATTAAATTCTTAATCAGGCATCTTCGCGTCTTTAGATTTGGGCGCTAAACGGTGTAATTACAGATTGTAAGTAAATATAATATGCACACATTTAGAAGATAATTGATCATGGGACTAAAAACTTATTCAGCAGCTCACCAAAATAATTCGAATTTTAGCACATAAAACCACATGCACCTGTTCTGTGGTTATTTGAACTGGTATCAAAAAGCATCCAAGCAAAAAGTTGTTAGTCTTTCAACTACGAATTTAGAGCTCCAAGCAGACTCTGATCACGATGTCACGAGAAGACTAGAACCATTACAGAAGAGAAGAGCAAAATAAGTGACAACTACTATATTTCCTCATTTTGAACACATCAACTGCTCATTCTGAGAGCAAATCTGTCCACCTTTTTGAGAACTTTATAATATAAAATTTCATCAAAAGCATTGTAAAATAACACATTGCTTGACCATATTATTGTTGATCATAAAAGTATGTCTGAGATACGAGACATCTGCCTATATTTATTTTTTTGATAAACTTAGATGAATATATAGAAGGGGCACCAAAGGGTTGGTGACGTCGATTTATAAAAAAAAAAAAAAAAAAAAAGGTACTGACCCCATCAACAAAGGAAGGTCAGAGACAAAAAGAAGATCATGTCCCTTAGACTATCATGTATAAATTTATCCACTAATGAAAGCAACACCAAAAAGTTGCTTAGGAGTTAGGACATTGCTAGGCTTCACTTATGCATTGTTGTACTTTCCGTCCCATTATAGCTCACCATCTTTCATGCAGGGTGCTAGAATGCTAAGACACACTCCTTTTTCATCTTGAGGCACCTATGAGGGGTTAAGGTCTTATAGAATAATAGATAATCAGAAGAATTCTTCTCAGGCTGAGACGATAGAATTTACCTTTTTTGGCTTCTTCCGCAAGAGCATCATCTTTAGGAAGAAAGACCATCCCAACACCAGTGTGTGACCTATCAAAGGTATTCATGCCTTGCTCTTTAGCCCAAGTCTCAAACAGATTCCAAGGTATCGCAGTCATTACTCCCGAACCATCACCTGAGTCATTGTCTGATCCACATCCCCCTCGATGCTCCATACAGCCAAGTGCAGTAAGAGCATCCTGGACTATCTGATGTGATCCCTTATTATCCAAGTTGGCAATAAATCCAACACCACATGCTCCTCTCTCTGCGAGTATATCCGCCAAATTTACAGCCTATATCACACAAAAGCGAAACACTCCAACCATCACAAACTGAACTAATAACATCTTCTGTTTTATGCATCCCTACTTTTTGCTACAACAATCAGCATGCAACACAAATGCCGTGAATGAATAAACTCAGTGAACCGCACATATCACAATACGATTATACGAAGCATCAAACCAAAAGCTTGCAGCTTCCTTTTCATTTGTCGAACAATTCAAATCAAATGAGCTTAAAACACACTCGAACAAATTCATCACGACTGCAAGAATCCAACCACGAGACGTACTACAATATTACCTCGGAACAACATTAATTACCATCATAGTTTCAACTTTTTACTGGATTTCTAACCATCAGCATTCCGAACTCTTACATACCACAAACTCAACAATTGCGGCGTAATATCGAAATGAATGATCAAATCACAAAAATTCTAGCTTACACCGAAGACTACAATTCAACGAAATCGAAAACAAAACGAAGTTCATAATTACTCTCCGAAATACTTTCAAATTCACACACACACACAAACAAAAAAATTGCATTTGAGAATTAAAATTAATCATTTTGTTCCATAATCAATATTATACCGCGCGAAATATAAGCAAAAAAAAAAAAAAATGATCATAATTCAGAATAGTATCAAACTGTAGCACTTCCATAATCAAATACGCCAGGAAACGTTTGAAAAGAAACGTAACTAGTACTCTAAAATTAGCAACTTCAATTACCTAATAATGAGAGTAAATAAAATGTCAACTCACTCTACCACAGTAAAAAAAAAAAAAAAAAATAGTCAACCAGCATTAATAACAAAGTAGAGAAATTTATACCTGCTGGTCAACGGCAGGGGAGGAGGAAACCGCCGAACCGGAAGCGGCGTCGGAATTATTAACACGGTCGAGTTCAAGAACAGCTTTAATAATCGGCGAAACACCGGCGCCGCTGGTAACGGCGGCGAAGCTTCTAGAAGAAGCGGAAAGTCTACGGCGGCGAGAGCGGCGGTTTTTAGAAGAAAGTCCGACGAAATCAGCGAAGACGAGGCGAGGTTCGTTGGCGGAGAAGACCGACGGCGAAGAGTAGAGTAACTTCGGCGGCGCGTATTGGAGCGCCATGGTTTCCGATTATGATCAAGTCGTCGCCGTCGCCGTCGTCGCCGCTCAATACTAGTACAAGTACTACTACTACTATTTCTGGAGAGTGAGTTTGAGTTTGAGAAATGAAATGTGTATGTGAAGACTAGATACAAAGAGAGAGGAAGTGTGTTGGAGAAGATAAAATGGATATTATGGTAATTGTCAACCACCCGAGTTGCTTTTCTTCTTCTTCTTCGTGATCGTGGTTGTGTGTTTCTGATTCTCTCTTTTATTTTTATTTTATTTTCTGTGTGTGTGTTCGGTGGTGTGGTGTGGTGGGAGTGTTTTATTGGAAAAGGGTATAAAACGCCAAACTGAGGTGGGAGTCGTCGTCGTCGTCGAGAGTTTGAGAGTGACTGAGGAAAGAGAACAAAAAAAAAAGTGTGGTATGTGGAAGTCTATACTCATAATAGAGTAGTCCAGTGTTCGCAATGTTATCGAGATGTCGAAATTGTTATAGGTATGTAGCAATTCAACATATTAATATTATTATGTCGTATACTTGTGTGTGTGAAATGAGAGAGAGGTCGAAGGGTGTGGTGACTGGGTGAGTATTTCATGGGTATTGAGGTGCGGTGAGTATGTGGATTGTGAAAGTGTGTTGTTGTTGTCGGGATGCTGAAGTTTATTTAATGGTTGAATAACGTTATTAAGGCTGGTATGAGTTTTGTGAGGGAGAGAGCTAAGAGTGTAGTGACTTAGTGAGTATATGTGCAAGTCAACAAGTGTAAGTATACGTACTCTTTTGAGTAGTGAGTACCGTAGTTTGCAACGATAGTTAAACCAATCTAGTGATAAACTACCTTTTCCTGTTTTCAGTGTCGATTGTTCAATTCGCTTAAGTGAGGAACCCATCGCTTGTTGAAGTAGTGCATTTGCCAATTGGGGAAGATAAATGTAACTGTTAATAAGGCTTCCTCGATTCGGGGATAGAGTTAACAACTTTTATTATATTTTTAAACGACATTAGAATGAATTAAGAGATAATCTAAAATTTTAGACACTTGTTTATGTAGCAAGATGAATATCTCAATGAAGACAGTGGTTACTCTCACATTTATTCCAGATCTCGTCTTTCCTTGCCAGCATTACGTCGACTAGTTCTTGCTCATAATCTCCATTATCAATCAACCCGTCTGTTATGGAATTGTGACATGGCCTGCCCTCTTTCAATACTTGCTCACAGCAATCTGCGCCCACTATATCCTTTGGTGTCTTACTTATGCAATAAATCACGAAATTTTCTATTCTCTCGTCACAATCGAGACTTAAATAATATCCACAATTCGGATCTAAAGTTGAAGAAGATGAGTTTGATGCCAATGATGCATTTGTAGATTTTGAAGTAACATTTGGTCTAGCAATTCCACATGTGATTAGCAACATGACAAATGAAATCAATATGTATGTGGTAAAAGCATTACTTGCCTTCATTTGGGTAAAGTAGTACAATTTCTGCCTAATAATCTTGTTAAATTGATCGCCTTTGATTATAAATCAAAGTGAATAAAAAGAGAAAAGAGTTGAGATGGTTGAATATCAGTTCAACATATATCAAATTGGATATTTATAGGTTAATGACAATTCTATATTATAACTTGTTGAGAAATAATAAACAATGAATGTTATTGTATTCAATTAAAAAAAACCGTCTCATATATATATTAATGAATGTAAGGAAACGAAAACTCATACTAAATAGTAGCTTCCGACTCCATAAGAACTAAAGGTTCATTTAAGAAAATATGTTACTTGTTTTTGACATACAATGTTCACACAAAATCATTTATAGTGACATTGTACGTGAAAAAACCCATATTAAAAAAAAAAAAGGAAAAAGAATTATTTTTTTTACTATCCAAATAAAAGATTATACAACATTACTTTTATTAATTTCATATTGAGAAAATCCATTTTTAAACGGTGTAATTCTCAAAACTATATTACTCCGTAACTTGTCTATTGTGTAGCCTAACGACCCTAACAAAGAATATATTTTTATTTGTTCAATGTCCCCTTCCCCTTTTGGTCATTGCTTGTGTCATTTGCCATGTTATTTAAGAAAATATTTATGTAGATGTAGCACCTGTCACAGAGACAAAAAGGCCAAGAAGTAGCAAGAGCTTGATGACGATTTCTTGACGTAATTGGAGGAGCTACATTAATATATGATCAAGTTCATATATACTTCTATGTAGATATTTTTGTCCATGATTTGGAATCTTCATCCATTTCAAAAGTTTCAACTCACCCAAACACAAGATTTGTTTATCCGAATCGATGTTAAGTAGTAAGTTTGGCTCGACAGTTAAAGTTCAACTTACCTTTAATTATCATATGTTCGACTCTAGATATACATGAGTCTACTTTATTCTTTCTTGAACGTATAAATATTGTGGTAATACAATTCCAAAAGAAAAATGTCCATACATTTATATACCAAAAATCACTGAACTATGCGAGTCTAAATTCGTCCCTGCTCAACCAGCACACTAGCAAATCAATCCAATGAACACAGTAAAAACGATGTACACACAAATGTTCTCCACTTTGGCGCTTGAACATACCACTCCCCTTATACTCCCTCATTTTCATTCAATTATTTACGTTAGGTCAATTTTTGTGAGGAAAACTCAAACCCAACGTAAACAATTGAATGAAATGGAGGAAGTATCCATTATTACCTGTATACCAAACACTATGCTAGGAATCATATATCCATCGAGACTTCGTAGCCTTTTCCAACTGTCTAAAGGTCAAGGACACATTACTCAAAAAGTGGCCCATGTAATTTCGTTCGTATGTTCCAACATCCTTTTCCACAAATGAATTCTTTTGTGAACATGTCTACACTCCCCACCTTTGATCATATATCGTCATCACAACCACAAGAACTTGATCCATATAACCTCATTTGGAACTCATACAATAATAACTGCCACAACCGTAGTCTTTACGCTTTATTCTCATCAAATCACTTGTGTCCTTTTCATGTTTCCACTGATTTGCCTTCTCAAGATTTTTTCTAGCATCTATATCCGTACCTTATTCGAAGTTTTTTTTTCAACTTGTCACATAAGAATAAAGATTAACTAAAACAGCTTTTACGTCAGTCGCTTCATCTCTTACGACCTTTTCGTTTAGCTAGATCGTTTATCTTTTGAATGTTACAAATTCTACAATGAGAGGATGGCTGATATTGAAATGTAGTTTGATTTTTAAACGTTTTGAAGGAAGAGACGTCGTAAAAGAAGGTCAATGAAGTATTATTTGTCAATGCATTTGATTCATATATACGACTATACGAGTAAAAAAAAAAAACCTGATCTGCAAGGACCTAAAACTCAATTAATTCACAAAATCTCAGGCGTACCTTAGAGCAGTATTTCGGCAGTAGCAAGGCTAGCAACTAGCAAGGAGCATATATAAGATGAAATAGCGAACAGGTGAATATTTTGGACGAAATGTTTACGCAGCCCAGTTCACAGTGGATGTGGGCATCAGCACGTAGTTAGACCAACAAGATCGTGGTCGGGGTAGGATCTACTTCAGGTCAAGACACCCCATAACTTTTATATACATACGCAGGCTTAACATCTAGGTAGCATTACACTTAAACCGCGACCATGATGGTCAAAACATACTGCTATACACAAGCAAGATAAACCCGCAAACAGCCCCCTCTCACTGGCACAAACAAAATTAAGAAAAGGGAGGACATGCTTTTAGGCGTGCTATAGTATCTCGGATCATATGTACTGGTGTATAGTTCATTTCATGTCGTCAAATGTAGCATGACCTCGCATGGAAAACAGTTAATATACAGAGTGATGTGCCAAAAGCTTCCGTGATTTGCACAGATGATCTTCTTGAACGACAACCCTTAGAGCAATGCCTCCGGACAACCAACACACAAAATGGGTCCAGAGGTCTGCAGCATTTGGCACTTTTCAATACACCACCTTTGGCGTTTCACTACTCACGAGATAACATAGCGGCTTGGATGTCAACGGTTTCCTTTAGAAGTTAGAAATGTCAAACCAGATGGCAACTTACTTGGCAGCATACCAGTTTTGAGCGCATTTGGCATCAACAACTAGCTCAACAGTGAGAATGTTTTTCCCATCAAATGGTTTCGACATACATTCTACTACCAGAGCCTTTGCCTCTTCTGCAGATTCTGAAGGTCCCTCCAGGATCACTTCATCATGGACCTGCACAAAGAAAGCGCCATCAAACACTATTAAAAAAAGGCCAAAGCAAATCCCTGAGTGAGAGGCTGATGGAAAATCCAAAGCTAGTACAACGACATAACTTACAAGTCCACATGTTCACGAGAACACTGAGTACCAACTGCATTCAAGAAAATAAAGGAAAGCCAGGAAAAAAATACTGAACCTGCAAAAGCAGCTTCCATCCAAGCTTTTTAAGGCGCATATTTCTCTCTATTTCCAGCATAGCACACATGGCAACATCAGCAGCACTTCCCTAAACGTATCATTTGCAAAGACCACGAAAACTACATCAGTTTCCAAGAAGATATAGATGTCATACACGAAAAAGAAACAAGGATAAAAAAATGAAACTGGAGTTCATACAAGTACATCTGGCTCTTAAAAAATGTATAAAAGAGAAAGCAACCTGCACAGGTGTATTAATAGCAGCACGCTCAATGTGACCCTTTTGTCGCCCATTTTCTGCTGATGGGAAGCGACGAGCCCTCCCTAGAAGAGTATGGACACAGCCATGCATCAAAGCTTCTTTTTTCCGCGCCTTTTGCCATCTCAACACCTCCTGCCGTTCCCTATACCAAAGATCGACAGTATCTTTTGCCTCTTGAACAGACACCTACAAAAGAGAAGATAAGAATCACCCCACTTGATTAATTAAAAAGGTCTTTGTTGACATAGTATTTTCCTGACTCTGAATTCCAGGTATGAAATCTCAAATCTTTGGCGTAATACAAGATCGGGCAGAGATGCTTCAGTTTACTCTATAGGTTCAGAAGATATTCCAAAGAAAATTAACTATAAGTCAACAGGATTAATAATATGAGTTCAGATTCAACAGAGGAGGGAGAATAACAATGGTACCTTCCAGTCTTTAGCAAGCCCCATGGGGGTTTTCCCATATGCAATTGAAAAATTGAGCATCTTAGCCTTCCTTCTTTCAGATCCAAACGCATCCTATAAAGTTGTTATGGTATTAACATAAATTCAGAGATGAAACAAAAAGAGCCGTAGCTCCATCAATCTTAAAGGCCTTTTAACAGAGATTCTGATCTAGCCAGAAGATCTGCTGGGATAAATAACGAAGTCTAGGAGCATCACTAATTAACAACTCACTAGCTATACGTGAACCAACAAAAGTAGAGAACAAGACACATAAAAAATAAAAATAAAAACCAACACTTAGATCACATCTCGGCCCACCACACATGTCCACGTTCATCTAGGAATAATCCACATGCATGATGGAACAGATTTCTCTCGTGCTTCTTTTACAATTTACAGTAAATCAAAGATACTTACTTCTGTGAATCTTCTGAAGCTATGTTTCAGAAAGATCTCTGCTTTCTAAGCTGCTACCTACTTGTGACTTAGAGGCTAGAAAGCAGATTCCAGACAAATGACAATCGTATCAGTAAGGCAATCCAGATACCCTAGTCACCCAATGGGGTCACTTTGTGACCCATCATAGATGAACTTGCGACGTGCAACATTGGATACTTTTTGGCGTATCTGGATGGAGCTAAATTCACAACCACGCAGTGGAATTGGCCCATAGGTAGGACCGTAGGAGGATGACCAAGGCAGCTTTCACCATAGCTGCGAACCATTAAAAATGTATACTAAGTTTTATATGTTTATGTTAGAGACAAGTCGAAAGAAGATGACAGCACAGTAAATGACAGAGGATCTTCACAACTCAATCACTATAATCTTGGTGTTGCCTGTGGGATGAGCGATACAATAGCTATGCAGCAATGATGTCCTAAAACAACCACATTCTTATCGCTGCAACAGTACAATGATGAAAGCAGAACATTGCCAATCTGCAGTCATCTACTAAAGGTCTAAAGCCAATTATGTTGGCAACACTAAATGTAAGAATCCTGGAATTAGTTTCCTTCCTTTTCTTTGGTTAAACTATGGCCAAGTCACAGTTCTCTTGTGTATCCAGAACTACAGGTTTTCATTTTTAATTTGGTGGGGGGGGGGGGTCTAATATTTTGTTAATAACAGACAGACAGACAGATGGTAATCCAATCTTTTGTGACAGATGATCCGTCCTCTTTGAGTTGTCACTTGTCAGTGAGGGAGATTGATGGTGGGAAGGTCTTGTATACAGATGAAATGGAACTCCTAGTTGAGATTATTCCAGTATGTAGTATGTACACAACACATTTTGCCCATATAATCGACTGGCAATATTCTCATAAACAACTTGTGGCAAACCAGCGGCAAAAATTAAATGTACCTTAAGCAGAGGCACAGGAGGCTTTTCTTCACCAGGTTGTGGGTGCCACTCCAGAATAACTTCATTTTGTTCAACGGCTTCACGAATATAAGGATACATGTTCATTGCAGTTCTAGAATGGAAGTCACCGCCAGCCAAAAAAGCTTCCTTCATGCTCTTACAGTTGGCAAGATGTGCAAGAATCCTAAGTTCCAGCTGTCACAAGCAAGCCACGTTAAAAAAACAGCTAGAGGAGTCAAGTAACTAAGAGAGACACAATTACCAACCTGTCCATAGTCAGCAACAACCAACGAGTTTCCAGGGGCAGCAACGAAAGCCTGGCGAATCTTATATCGATCTTTCTCTAAAGCAGGTTGATTCTGATAGCAAGGAAAAAAAAAAGGTAAGATGAATAGCTTCCTGTTGACACCTATGAGTTCACTCAAGTGCAGTGTGGAAATCCCAAATCAGATCCGACTCAGAATTGTAGTGGAATTGTGGAAATGTGGAATATCATAGCTCTTAATTCATGAATATTTTCACAAGAACATTCTTGATGAGAAAATACAATTTGTCCTATGAAATAGCAATACACATCCAAAGCAAAATGAAGTTCGGCAGAATCAGCATCATAGAAATCATGCCTACCTGTAGATTTGGTCTTCTAGCTGATAACCGGCCAGTTTCTGTGTTTATATTCAACGAGCAATGAATTCGCCCATTCTTTCCGGACACATGACTGCCCTGAAGTACACAACAAAAATGCCATGACTTCTTTGAACAAGCAGGAGCTAAAAACGCTCAAAACATAAAAAATAATCATCACACAGACACATACATACAGTATACACCTGCCCCCACACACGCATACACTCATTCACACACGCGCACCCACCTGCGCCCCTGCACATACACACACCCGTGCCCCGCACCCAACCCCACACGCACACGCAAGCTTACACACAAACACGTGCTCACAGACACTGCACTGGCAAGTTCTGAAGCTAAAAAACCCGCTTCACAGAGAGTTTGTGTTGAGGGTGGCGATTGGACCGCCAAGCCTCAGTTCCCAAAAACTTAAGAAATTTCATTGACATCCATTCCTTCTCTGGATTCTGGTATTCAATCAAATGGGTAGTTATGCTACAGAAGACTTTATATTCACTCAACTATTCTAGACAGTAGACACTAGTATCATAGTTACCACTATTTTTTCGCCTATTTCTTAAGATAGGATATCAATGTATTCATGTGCACAGCTAATCTAACTTCAATGCCATGAGTCAAATCTAGCACAAGCTTTGCAGAACTACGGTCACATAACAGCAGTGCTCTACTTAATTTTTTGTAGGCAACCTGATTTTCTTCTCTCGTATCAAGTAAATATATCTTTTCAAGGTTATGATATTGCCACGGTTATGCCTGGCCCTTTTTACCATCCCCACCCCATGCTCACCACAAGTACACGCATAGACAAGAGACTGGTAGGATCACCACAAGAAAGTGTGTAAGAAGACTGGATAGCTTTACACTACATAGTGAAAATTAGTGCTTTAATAAGGTCTTGCAGATTAGGACTATGCATATATACCTGTAATGGGAGTATGAAATTTGATATCAATGAGTCAATAGAGCACATTTCGCACAATGCGGCAATAGCATGACAAGCCTCCATTCCCTCCTGCCCTCCATCAAAGGCAGCATAAGCTGTTCCATAAGCAGATATGTCGACTTCATTTCCATCCGATTTTGTTGGAACATCAATCACTTCAAGTTCAGAAGCCTCACTGGAAAAATCATATTCTGCTGATACCTTCCCAGCAAGAGCCTTAAGAGCATCTCCACTAACCGAAGGCCAACCACTAGCCGTGTACAAATCAGTCTCCAATTGATTACCAATTTTATGCAACGTTATATCGCAAAACTTCTTTGGAGTCTTCTTTCCTTCTTCTATCACATTATCAACATTCGGGATCTTAAATGTTTTCTCAGTAGGAAGACACACATTTGCATCCATCCTGTAGTAACATACAAAATGTAATCCATCAGACATAGAAATGCTTTGCAGAGATCAATTCAAGTAACTGCGGAAAAAGTAATAGACACTGGAAGGTCAAGGCATTTCTCAAAAGGGTAGTGAGTTAACGATAACATTCCGGGGACAGCTGCTGCAGATGCATAGTGGTTATGTCATGTTGATGACTATGCTCAATTACTCTAATGTTAGAGACACAATCATCCTTTTCATCACTGAGGAAGAAAATGCACAAGTAATCACACAGAAATCGATAACAGGTCAATACAAAACCCTTCGATTAAGTTTTTGTTTTGGGGAAGAAATCAATATAAACTACTTCAGAAAAGTACAAGAATGAAGAGCCATCCTCAAAAGGAGCTAAACAGAAACTCTTCCAGTTTTCTTTTGAAATCATGACAGGTTAATTTCCTAACACAGGGAAGTACTTTGGTAGGCTTACGCACGTCTCATATTTATATTGACTATCATCACAGACATGCATAGGAATTTGTACAAGTATTTGGACAATGCAAACACAAAAGATCTCCCAATTGTGATTTCGATAAAGCCATTTTTCGGAACAACAAAGAGGGGAAGGATATGCAGAACTGATGAATCTTTGTTTTGTCGGTGTAGAATTCAATTTGGGTCTAAATTTCTAAGTTCTAACAGAGTAGTGCTTCAGCTTTCATTGCTTTTACTAGTGTCATGTGCTTTTGAATCAATAGATTAACTTAAACCAAGAGAGAGGAAAAAAATTAGAATAAGAATGGAATCCAAAAAAATATTACTTGTTGCAAATGCCACCGAAAAAGAGTTGCCTTAGCTGGGTATCACTCCCCACATTCATCAGCCTAGCACCTGGGCAGTACTTAGACGCCCAATTTCGGAAGCGGTTGGCAGCAATCTCTTGTTCAGCAATAGCCACCTTCTCCACCTCTGAAAGATATGCCCTGTCTACTAACATCCCTTCAGTTTCCATTTGCACCAGAAGTTTGCCAAAAGGCCGCCAATAGGTCTCATAAAAATGATACATATTGCCCTTAGGTGTACCATTCATTACCCAAGGCATTTTTGACAACTTGGATTTTAAGCTCTCATAAAGTTTCAAAGTACTCATAGAATCTAAAGAAGAATAACAAATCCACGGTACCCTCTCTTCTATTTGCAACTCCTCAACGGAAGGAAGAGATACGATTTTCCCCATAGACCCATCTTTTTTCATCTTTCTCCTCCCAAATATGGTTTTCATTGATATTTTTCCTATCAGGTCTTCATCTCCACACATCCTGCTCTCATTCGTGACCCTTGGATCACTCGTTAGAGCCTCGAGGGAGTAGCCACCCTCTGTCCGTCTCGAGGAATCCCACAGACGCGCCATGTGCATCGTATCAGCATGGAACCCAGATAATTTGATTCCATAATTTTCTACAACATGACAATCAAAGCTGTAGTTGTGCCACACCTACACAATGTAGAACCACCAGCAACTAAACATGTCACAAACATTGAGGCAACCATGACAGAAACCCCAAATCTCCGTACTGCTATTCCACCTCTAGAAAAAAATTCAAAAAATAAATAAAATTGAGCCACCACATGCTGTCTTGACATAAAAATAAAAAATAATAAATAAATAAAAAACTCCTCGAGATGTTCAGCCATGTTCTGGGTTTATTTCCATTCATTATCTAATGAGAAATTTAGAATGAAAGCTAACTGATGTATATTGTACCAGAATATTTCACTTGCGAAACCTGTGAAATGAGCATTAATCATAGGACAAAAGTTAAATTACAAGGTGACCAATGACAAAGATATGACTCCGTGAGGCATAATAATACATCCCATGTGTAGCTGACTAAACCAGCAGCACCCAAAATGGCTCTCAATTGGAAAACACCTACAAGGTGACCAATGACAAAGATATGACTCCGTGAGGCATAATAATACATCCCATGTGTAGCTGACTAAACCAGCAGCACCCAAAATGGCTCTCAATTGGAAAACACCAATATGTCGACAACAAAAGACAATAGACAATCACCAAAAAAAACAAAAAAAAGCAGATATCACTCTTTGGGGGCAAAGCACCAGAATGCGTCCACTAATTCCAAATGCTTAAATATATATTCACCTTTTTAATGGACGGGTCTTCAAAGAAAGGAGCAAACTCAGCTAAGATATCACTCCCCCCTCCATTTAGTACGTCTACCCATATACAAGATTTCCCATTTCCATAATCTACATCTGCTCCAGAATAAATGCTGAAGCAGATTACTTCGCCGTGATTTACAGGTGTCTCCTGCTTGACATCAATCTTGGACACCTACCATAACATAAATATACAGCCAATAATCAAGACATGTTCAAAAAACAATTCTACACAAAGTACATGTTCCACATATATGCACATCATGGCACAATGTGACACCTGCAGGATATTTATTGTTTAGATAACAAAATTATTATTAATATCACCCAATGAAACAGAATACAAGCAGCAGGTATAATTTCCATTTTCCGTCAAGAAGCCTAGACCAGTCAATGAGTATCATCATTATATATAGACTGAGAACAAAGTTCGGAGCATATAGTCCCGAATGGAAAGATAAAACTAGTAAACTATTATAACTATTGGCGTGATGTCAAATATAAACACAGTGGCAGGAATCATACCTCTGTATCACACGCATGTACATGGTGCCTATACTCATGTGTAAGCTTATGCACAACTCTTCTAGCAGAAGTAACACTATCTACTATAAGAACTTTATTAAAGATGCTACAAAGTCTCCACCGAAGTTTGGATTGGTTATCAGCATCCCCTTCCGGTGATAATAGATTCTTGTCCCCTTCTACTGACGATAGGCCATTGGATGACAGAGCCAATTGTGCATCCCCAAGAAGTTGACTGCGACCAGCAGCAACAGTCTTCTCATGAACACTATTTCTATCTAGAGATATTAATGCACCATTGACTTTATTCATCGCTATACCATTAGGGATGAGACCGTTTCCAGTAGCATCTGTCAAAGATAAAGAAGCATGCTGTAATTCATCATGCAGAACGCTGTTCAACTTATTGAATGAAGGAACCACATGATGTAAAGAAAGAATAACTAACATCACAAACAGTGAAAATTATGAGGACTACCAGCATGCAGTTCTTCATGGGCTTCAACTCGACTACAACCTGCTCTGATATCCAAGGCAGCAGTAGAATTATTACAGAACCCAGTCCCAGAAGAGATGCCGTGAGACTTAAAATTCTCAATAATGCCTTCATTTACAGACACTTTGGAAGACTTCTCTGTATCCTTATCAGAAGGTGGTCTTTGAAGCTCCAACAAACTTTGCCCTGCAAGCATTTTCCTGTTCTTTACGTCCAAATTAGCTTGACTCCATAGATGTTTTTCAGAACCTAAAACAACCTTTGGTTGGCCAGGCTCCTCAGATCTCATTGGCCTTGGCGATTTCCCTAGAGACAGAAACAGCAAGGAAATAAGGAGATTCATCCCAAGATAAAAAATAATTCCTCCATTAAAAAATTAAAAAAGAATAAAAAAACACTCCTATTTGAAAAGGTACAAGGCAAGCAAACCTTTCAAAAAAAATTTAACAAAGTGAAAGAATATTTTCTTGTGATTTTTCTTAAATCCCGTATCTCGCATTTCAAGTCAACTGTTCAGATAGCTTACTGCAGAAGGGAGTGACTTCAACGATAATTTAAATCGTTTCAACGATAACAATATTACATAATTTTTAATAAAACTAAGAGACTCTGCAGGGCTGTATTGAGAAATTCCAAAAGAATATAATCATCAGTAGGAGTCAGAAGTGAGGGTGTTTCCACTAGATCCTTGCCGTAAGTATGTACCAAGTGATAACAAAAGCAAACACACAACTGTATAATATGTCTAGGATTAAATAACATTTACAATGGAATTATGAAGAAACTACCCAAACTCTTTAACCACCTTAAAATTTAAAGTGATGAAGAAATTATTACATGGTGATGTAGAACCCATGGCCGCAATCCTGGTTGAGTTAGTGGAACGCTGTGTCGTAGAATATTGGAGTGGTTCAAGCTGTCGTCCCGTAAATTTGATCCACGGCTCCCGCACATTATCCTTATGAGAACGCACATACTTCTGCCGTCGATGCAGAATGTCCTCCCTGTAAACAAAATCAAAAACATCTGAGCAATAGAAATGATAATGTTGCATCACCAAGTAAAGTTTTCCACACGACATACAATTTTACATCAAAAGCTGCTGTAGCATAGAATTTAATAGATTATAAAAGCTTAGTGAACAAACACATTGTGACATTACATGCATAGGCTAATAACAAGGTCCAGCCAAAGAGTATAACTCTCAAGTTCACCAAGTAATTTCTTCACCCCCAACAAAAGATAACCAAAAAACACACAATGGGGTATGTGCACTCACGTGAATCTAATAATCGGTCCATCCCCAACAAAAACACCCATAATACGTTATGAGGCAGTTCAGACTCTAGAGCGTACCGGATAAGTTTTCCACTCCCAACAAGAGACCACCAAATTAACACACAACTGATGGAGCATGTACCTTCCAGTGCACGTAATAATCGGTCCGCTCCAATCCATATTCAACCAACGTGTCACCACATAAGGCTCCAAAACTCTCCCTAATTTTTTTTTGAGGTTTAGCATACCAACTCAAAACCTCTAGTCTATCTATTCACAGTCCCGTGTCAACTCAACCAAGTGTTCATGGATATAAACCTCTATACATAATCATCCCCTTATACAACAATCTGTGCCGTGCCAAGACTGCCAACACACAAGGGAGTTTGTACTCTCGAATACACCTAATTTTCTGTCCACCCCCAACAAATAACCACCAAAAATACAAAATGGGGCAGTACATTACTCTCCGTCCACCTATTAATTTGCGGTTGCCCATCCTACCTAGTAATCTGCTCGCCCCCAACAAGTAACCACCAAAATACACAATGGGGATGCTTGCACCTAATAATCTGCCCGTCCCCAACAAGTAACCCCCAAAATACACAGTGGAGGCAGTACATACTCCACGGTCCACACTACACCCAATAATCTGCCCGCGCCACCTAATAATCTCTCCGCCCCCAATAACAAACAACGGGACAAGTAAATACTCCGCGGTGTACCCAATAATCTGCCCGCGCCACCTAATAATTCGACCACCCCCAACAACACTAACCACCACCACCCACAATATCAAAACTTGTTGAATACGCACAAACAAAAACACAGTAAAATCAGAGTAAAACAGACCGTTCAAGAGGGGGGGAAGAAGAAGAAGGGGAGAAGAAGAAGGGGAAAACAGAAACACAGTAAAATATAATACAAGCAATAAACAAAAAGAGGGGGGGGGGAAGAAGAAGAAGGGGAAAACAGACCGTTCAAGAGGAGGAGGGTAAGAGCAGAGGAAACGGGGGCGAGGGTAGCGTGAAGAAGAAGCCCAGAAAAGGGGTGGAAAAGAAGGACGAAAGGGGGCAGAATGAGAGAGCGCCATTGCAGCAACTGCAGCAACAGCAGTAGCTAGAGATGAAGAAGCTCTACCCAGCTGTTGGGTACTCTTGCTACACATACAACGCGCCGTTTTGAAGCTAAAAAAGTTTGTGTCTTCTTCTACAAGTTTTGCAAGTGGGAAATTAAAGGGAGGGGGGTTTTTGACAGGGGTTTTACTGTCAGAGATAAGGGCAAGGGTTGCTGCAAAAGACAACAACAACAACAGCGGTCATTTTTTTATTTTTTCCACGGAGAGAAGAAGATGAAGAGTTTGGGAAAGGTGAGGAGTGAGAGAGAAGGTGAAAAAAATATGGTGAAACGTTGAGCGTAAAACCCTTTTCAATTAGGGCTTGCTTGAAATAAGAGTAATTATTAAGGGGGTAATAGGAGTTAAAATAAGGGAAAAATGGTAGAAATGGTGGTGGTAGAGGGAGGAAATAAGGGGTAGAGGAGGAACTATTACCCCCATATGGGGGTAATGCATTACTCTCCTCCCCCCTAGGGTAATGCATTACTCTCATATGGGGGTAATGATTCCTCTTCCACCCTTCATTTCCTCCTTCCACCACCTTCATTTCCTCCCTCCACCACCACATTTTCTCTAATTTTTCCCTTATTGTAGCTCCTATTACCCCCTTAATAATTACTCCCAATCCAAGCAAGCCCAACCTCACTTTATTAGCTAGGCTGTAAAGCACTACGGTGATACGTTCGTGTCAATGTTCGTGTGCGTGTTTATGTTTAGATTCGGGTTTTAGACTAATTTTATTGGTAGCGTGGGAATATGGAGGTATGTTTTTTTGCTCGTTGATGACGGTGGGGTATGTTTTTTGCTCGTTGATAATGATGTCTTGAGGTTAATATGTCTTAAACCGAATCTTTGGTTTGTTTTTTTTTTTTTTTTTTTTGTCTTTTTTTTTGTATAATAGTACTTATTAATAAGACGATTGTATAAGTGGGTTTGAACTTTGAAGTGAGTTGGAGTGATAAAATGACGTATTTAAATAAGTCTTACAACTTGTTTGGTAGAGAAGAATTGAACGGAAGGAAATTGAAGGAAGAGAATTGAACGGAAAAGAGAAGAAGATTAAGGAAGGGAACTACGGTTTCCTTTGTTTGGTCTACTTATTAAAATTTGGGAGGAATTGGAAGGAAAATGAGTGAGTGATTTTATGTTGTAAGTTAGTTTTCCGTCCAATTCTGCCCGTTTTGGGAGGGAAAGGAAATGACAGTTCAACGAATGATCATTTCCTTTCACTTCCCACGTATCTTTATAAACCAAACGCAGCAAAGTTGTAAAATCTATTTCTTTTCCGTCCATTTCTTTTCTACCAAACATGTTGTTAAGGTCTTCGAGTCAGGAAAAAAGTAAGTGCAAAGTTTTATGTGATAAAGATTTTAGTTTGAAATGAGTCTTGTTGATAAAAAAATAGTTTTAGCTTAGGAGTTGGGTTCTTGGATGTGACTCGCCACCATGTACACACGTACTCCCCCCTATCGACAACTATATTTTACAAAACAGGGGTATATCCAAATTAAAATTCTAACTTGTTTCTTTATTCTAAAGTGTGATCATCCATAGATCATTGATTATCATCGCGGTCCTATTCGTTTCAGTCAAAAGCATACCATGAAATACACCAATTCACAAAGAATTTCGGATCTTGCAATCATCATCTCACCTAAGCACAACCTTAAAACCACAAGCAAAGCCTTACGAGCATACGCATGTAGTGAACTAGTGTCTGTAGCAACCCTTACAAATTACGTTCAACTTACATCTTACATTTAATGAAATTTAATGGCTGGTTTTGGTTGAATAGATGATGAATACACAAACTCTCTTGATGCCCACCTTTAAGGACACCTCCAATAAAATAGGCCGTGGGCGACTAGCCGACTAGGAGACATTTTGATTAAATTCAATGTCATATTAACCAATAGTTTGTTTTCAATATCATCACTCACGTATTTTCACAACACCAGGGATCTCGCTTTTCCCCTTTCGTTTGTTATCCCAAAAGTAGTGCAAACAACCAACATACTCTATTTTCCCATAAATCGATATATATATATACTCCCCCCGATTCAAAGAGATTTTCTAGTTTCTATTCTCAGTTTTGAGGTGCCATGTTGGGAGCAATTTTCAGACCAAACGAATCGTTCATTTGCTGTAAAACATAGTAAATTGTTCATTCTGCATTGTAGTCTACCAATTATACTTGATTTTAAGGCAAATGGATCTTTCATTTGGTCTACAAATAGACGCTAACTTGACAACTCAAAACAGCAAAAAGAAACAAGAAAGTCTCTTTGAATCACAGAGAGTATATTTTTTTGTTAAAGAAGCATTGCTTAATTTTTTTTCATTTTTTTTTTTAATAGGTAGAAAATAGAACATGTGAAAATAAGAAACCACAATTGGACTTCAAAGTCCAAAAGTCCAAGCCGACTATAGATAACAAGAAGACCCAAAACAATAATTAAAAAAAAAAAAACCACTTAAAAAACTTCATTGTTAATTAAAAATAAAAGAAAAATGGCGAAGAAAATATAGTAATTAGCCATTTTTTTTTTCTTTTCTTTTCTTATTTGATCGGTGACACGAATTCTGTACATTCTTCCCCAAAAAGCTTCCTCAAGAAGCTCTCCCCAAAACAATCAAAATTCACCAGAAACTTCAACAAACCCTAACTTTTTCTTCCCCCGAATTTCCTCAATCAAAATTATACCGAGTTTCTCCATATGCTTGATGATCCTTTCTAGATCTGCCGGTTTTTCGTCTACCAAGGTATTATTCTCTCTCTTCTCTATTTTTATTTCCCCCAAATTTTTTCTTTGTTTCCGTTTCTGGTAATTTTCTTCAATTGGAGCTCAAATTCGCATGAAATCGACATTGCCGCATGACTATTATGGAATTATTTTGAACATGTTTTCTTGTTTCGGTTGGTTGAATTTGAAATTTAATGGTTTTTTTTTTTGGGAAGAACCAATTAGGTATTGCCAAAGTATGATCGTATTGCGTATTGTTGTATGTTGCGTAATACGGAAGCTGTTGCGGTTTTCGTAATCGTGTTTGTGAATTGGTTATTGGAGGGAATGGTATTATGACGTATTGACGTGTGTTATTTGATGTTGGTTTAATCTTGCTTGTGGTTTGAGACGAAATTGGCCGGGTTTTTGTGTCTACGAAACTTCGTGTTCAAGGGTGTATATTGGCCGGTCTGTCACGAGATGGCGGGCTAGTGGAGTCACCCGGGATATGACGCTGTTGTAGCTGTACTTTTGGACATGTATTGTGATGATTCTCGTCGTATAATCCCAGTTTATAGTGAGTTGTTTGGGCTTTAGACTCGATAGTAGTATGGGAACATTGATTAAATTTACTTCATATTTGATTTAGGTGTGAATGTGGGGGGGGGGGGAGGTTATGTGCTTGAATCTTAAATTTGTCTTTGGCCTCGAATTCTCTGGTGCGACTATGCAACAAGATGTTTTTTTTTTGTACTAGGTGTGAATGTGTGATATCGTTTTTGTGTGGAGCTGTTATTGGTCGTACATTTTTTTGTTCGTTGGTATTGATGGGATGAGCAATTTGTGATTAGGCTGGTCTGTTAGGTGCACGTTGTTAAAGAATAGAGATTGGATGGGTACTAGATTCTAATGGTTTATTTGGTTGGTCTCAGTTTCTTGCAGATTAAATGTTTTGGATCGTTCCTGAGTATATAGTTCGAGCATCGTGTTCTTACTTGCAATTGATGGATAATGGCTGTTCAGATGGATAAACCTTCAGCGGTTTCTACAAGGGAGCGTGCCCAACACCTTTACAACAAGGCATGGTTTTTTTTGTGACTTATTTACTTATTTTTTTCAACTTCTTGGCTCAGCTCTTATTATCTGGTGTATGTCATTTCTTGCTAGTTGCCTTGTTGTGAAAGCTTGTCTGACAGTTGTCTTAATTTTTGCTCTGCTGAAATTGATCATTACAAGCATTTAGTTGGACTTCGGAGCTTGCAACTCTTACTTTTTCACATAAATTATGGCTATGTTCTTGTTTGGTGGTAAATCATTAATGCCCGGGTACTGTGTGAATTCCTGTTCTTACTGGTCTCCTACCTTGCTAATGCGTACGCATTTTGGTCTGCTGCTCAAGCATCTCTTTTACTAACTTTGTGGAGAGATATTCTTCCAAAGAATGGCCATGAGACTGTAGGTCAAGGACAGTTATGGATTATAGAAGACTATGAGGCTAGAAACTCAATATATGTGGAAGCCATTTTGTATTTTTGTTTTGGTTTGTGGATTTGCGACTTTGGCTTCAAGTTTCTTTTGATCAAGATGTTTAATAATGCCTCTATTCCATCTAATTTTTTCTACTCTGCAGAATGTTGAGTTGGAAAACACCCGATGTAAGTCAGCACATTCCAGGGTTCCTTACGATCCTAATGTATGGCAACAAATCAGAGAGAACTATGAATCCATTATTCTTGAAGATCATACCTTTTCTGAACAGCATGAAGTAGAGCTTTCCCTGTGGCAGCTGCATTATAGGCAAATAGAAGAGTTGCGAGTGCGCTTTAATTCCGTTGTGTTGCCAAGCACTGCTCCAGTGACACAAAATGGAAAGGGTGGTCCTGCACGTCCTGATCGACTTGCAAAAGTGCGGTCTCAGTTTAAAACCTTCCTTTCAGAGGCGACTGGGTTCTACCATGAGCTGATGCTGAAAATTAGAGCAAAATATGGCCTGCCTCTTGGTTATTTCTCAGATGATCCAGAAAGTCAGATCTTCTTGTGCAAGGATGGACTTAAAACCTCTGATATAAAGAAGGGCTTGATTTCTTGTCATCGTTGCTTAATTTACCTGGGTGATCTTGCCCGTTATAAAGGTGTATACTGCGATGGGGAGTCTAAAACTCGAGATTTTGCAGCTGCTTGCAGTTATTATATGCAAGCGTCGTCTCTTTGGCCATCTAGCGGTAACCCTCATCATCAGGTACCATAGGTTAAATGCTTTGTGTTGTATGTTGTGCTGTGTGGTTTTGCCTTCCTTTTTCTCCTGAACTGATACATTTAACACTTTATGTTCTTGTACCCTACAGCTGGCTATAGTGTCTGCTTACCATGGTGATGAATTTGTTGCAATTTACCGCTATTTCCGAAGCTTGGCGGTTGAAAGCCCTTTTTCAACTGCAAGGGACAATCTAATCATTGCATTTGAGAGGGTAATTATTATGATTTGGGATTTATTTTTCTCATTGTGTCTAACGTATCCTTTTTTCTTTTATTGCATGTGCGGGGTGGCCTTTTTTTGAGGGTGGGTTTGTGGGGAGCTAGCAGTAGGAGTTAGCAACATATCTGTTGATCTTTTGTATACCTTTTACTTGTGGTTTTTGGGGTTCATTAATAATCTCTGATGAATGTTGTAAAATTGTATGGCAGAATCGTCAAAGCTTTTTAGTGCTACTCGAGGATATCAAAACTTCAAAAGCCAAGGCTGCTCCTCGGATGAATGGGAAAATGAGAGGAAGAGGTGACGCTAAGTCTTTTCCAAAAGATAATAGGAGTCAACCCAATCCAAGTAAAGAAAAGGCTCTCAGTATTCCCGAAACCTTAAAAGCATTCACTGTAAAGTTCCTCAGAGTAAATGGCATATTGTTCACACGCACAAGGTATTTTGTTTAGTAGTTGCTCTTTTTTTTTTTTTTTTTTTTTTTGAAACTCATACTGGCATAGTGTCATACATGCATTGACCCCCTATTCCTTGTGCTTCCAGCCTGGAAACCTTTGCAGATGTGCTATCTATGACCAAGAGTGATTTTATGACGCTTCTTTCGTCAGGATCCGGGGAGCATTACAATTTTGGGTCAGATGCTGCGGAATGTGGACTTTTCATTGTCAGGCTGGTGTCCATTCTCGTTTTTACTGTGCACAATGTTAACAGAGACTCCGAGAATCAATCATATGCTGAAATTTTACAGCGTTCGGTTTTGCTCCAGAATGCGTACACTGCAATCTTTGAGTTGATGGGACATGTTGTTGAGAGATGCTCACAGTTGCATGATTCTTTGTCAAGTTATCTTTTGCCTGGTGTTTTGGTGTTTGTAGAATGGTTAGCTTCCCAGCCAGATGTTGTCACTGTCAGTGAACCCGGGGACAAACAAACCAATGCGAGACTGTTCTTCTGGACCTCCTGTGTTTCCTTTTTCAACAAGCTCTTGTTAAGTGGTTTCTCGTCGGATGATGAAGATGAATCTTGTTTTTTTAATATGGGCAAGTATGAAGAAGGGGAAACAGCCAATCGACTTGCTTTGTGGGAGGACTTTGAGTTGAGGGCTTTTCTCCCTCTACATCCCGCGCAGAAAATCTTGAACTTCTCCAGGAAACATTCTTTTGATAATGATGGTGGACTGAAGGGGAAGAAGACTCGTATTCAGCGGATCATAGCTGCTGGCAAGACCTTTTCCAATGTTGTTCGGGTTGGGGACCAGGGTATCTTCTTTGATCCTAGTACAAAGAGATTCATTATAGGTGCTGAGCCGGAATTATCTATTGATTCTCCCCTAAGCAGTGACCCTGAATTGCTTATGCTGAATGGCCCTGTCCAGGAGATATCAGTTGACAAGAATCCAAATGTGGAAGTTTTGCCAGCATCGCAAATTGTTGAGGTAGATGATGAGGAAGAGGTTATTGTTTTCAAGCCATCAACTGCAGATAAGCATGCGGATGCAATTTGTACATCATATGAGCATTTTGGCTTGGTTTCCGACATGACTGCTACAGTTTCGGGAGTATACACCCCGTCTGTTTTGGCCCCATCCAGTGAATGCCTCCCACAGGAAAGTTTCGATACTATAGCTAGACCTCCTGCCTCCGTCGCTAATGCTATCCCACAGCAGCTGCAACATGCCCAGCTCAATGCATCTGGTTGGCTGGCGGAGCAGCCGGCTTCTATGGTGAATGGGTTTAAGCATATTACTCTGATGGATGATGGTATCTCGATGAATCAAAAGCCTTCTGAGCAATTTTCAACATTGCGATCTGCTGCCCTTTCACTACCTTTTTCACAATCTGTCAATGTCAATGCTGGTAATGGTTATCGTATGCAGCTGTCCGAAGCCATTCCATCCAATGTTGACTTCAATATGTCTTCTACAACTGATCTAAACATGTGCACTGTCAAGTCTCAGTCAATATCCCCTGTTGGTTCTAGAAAGAATCCAGTCAGTAGGCCCGTCAGACATATTGGTCCTCCACCTGGTTTTACTCCTGCTCCTAAATGTCCTGAAGATCTTCCCGGTTGGTCAAGTATGAAAGATGATAACCCTATAATGGATGATTATAGTTGGCTAGATGGATACCAGAAACCATCAACTGCAAAGAATGACACTGGTTTCATCAATGACAAGAACCACAATGGATCTTTGTTTAACCATTTGGACAACAGTTATGGGATGCCAGCTAGCTTTCCTTTTCCGGGAAAACAGTCTTCGGCATTTCAAATTCCAGTTGAGAACCATAAACTCTGGCAGGGCTATCCAGATCACTTGAAACTCTATGAGCAGCAACAGAAGAAAGTCAGCCAGCCAATGTCATTGCCTCAGCAGTTTCAGGGGCAATCACTGTGGGAAGGTCGTTTTCTGGTGTGAAGTCTGTGTTGAAGTCTAACGGTACGTGGCTCTATTTGACTATACTGCCCTAAATGGCTGAATGTATCTGTTTTGTCACTTGGTCATTTACTTGCTTCCATCGTCAGGAATATACTGAGGTGAATATCTGGAGGCAGATGCTACCGTTTCTGCACTGTGCTTCATTCCAGGATTGATATTGAGTTTTTGTTGAAGCTTGAGTGACCTTGGGAGTTTAGCAGGCCCCTGTTTTGAAACAGGTATGTACACTCGCTCTTTTGTGATGCAGAGTGCAACGCAGTATCTAGTAAATGATTTTTTGTTTGGCATGCCTAAGTTATCTAGTTGTTTTGGCCTCTTTAGTCGGTTTTTGTAATTACGAATTTCATTTTTGTTCCAGATGCACATTTGATTATTAGGAACGTCATGGTAAAGCATGTCCATTTTTCCATTTGTAGATCTTTTTGCGTTATGGTGTGCTACTGTGCCATCCCACACTAGGTTGCTCATTTTTCTACTAGCTATCTCTTTCTTCTCTCATCCGCTTTACTCTTTGGGGGCCTAGGGCCGATTGCCGAGTCTGAAATTTGAAAAATATATAAGTTAAATGAATTGAAACTTTTGAAACATAAGCCATGTGCATTTTTCAAAATACCCTATGCCGTGTTTGAAACATTTACGTGTCGTTTGGATACACTCGGGAAGTCGGAATTCCCATGAACTTGTAAATCCTAGGAATTAACAAAGTATGGGAATTGGGGAAATTTGTTTGGATGAACAAGGGAATTCAATTCCCATGGGAATTTCTACTTAGCCCCCCCAAGGTAATTAAATTCCTACACTTTGGAGGAATTGGAAATGCCTAGGAATTTCCAATTCCTACACTTTATGGCAACCAAACAACTCATGATAATACAATTCCTAGGAAAATAAAATTCCTATGGATTTTGATGGTATCCAAACGACACCTTAGAAGCAAACTAAATTCAAACCTTGTTAGTTTTGTAGCAATACAGTAAGCAATTTCATTGATGAGGATTTGTACCTCTCATCTAGCATAATGTATTGTTCGTTTTTGTTGTGTCCCTAGCTGCTTCCTGATTTCTTGCCTGGTCCTTTTCCCTTAGCTGCATTTGGATAGTGAAAAGGTAAACCTGAATATTGTATGATGAGGGAACTAATAGTTTACTAGTTGGACTTGTACCTCTCAGCTAGCATAATATATTGTTCATTAGCTGCTATCTGATTCCTTGCCTGGTCCTCCTATCTTAGCTGCATCTGGATAGGGAATAGGTAAACTTGAATATCGTATGATGAGGAGAATTAACCAATAGTTTACTAGCAGGGTTCGGTTGTGAAAATACCAGTAGTCGATTTCCATTTTTCCCAATTTGATTTAATAACCCTTTTGTTGTTGCTCTGATAGCATTGACCTTTATGCCACCTATTGGGCTATTGATCTCCATGTATCAATAGATAATAAACACCTAGCTGCTGCTGTGCTGCATATTGGCAGAGTCTCTTTGATTCAAAGTCTCAAAATGGAATCTATTTTCTTTGGAGGGAATAGAAAAAGAATATTATCTGCTTCGTTTAGTAAATTCGCTGTGCTTGGATAGTAACTGATCCTCTATTCATTGGGACACCGGGAGCCCAATGAGCATTGGTTTTTCTATGGTGCAAGTATAGCTTTGTTTTTTTTTTTTTTATGCACATCGTTCATCAGTTGTCATACCGCTGATGAATTGAATGGTGATTGCTTATACGGAGTACAATTTACAAGACTGTAACTCTTATTTTAGCTAGCAACTTTTTCTTCCGGTTGGGGGGAGGGGGGTGTTAGTATTAGCAAGCCACAACGAGTTCTAGGTTCATCGTCTAATTCGATGTTTGCTTGATCCAAGAAAGGCCCGAAGGTTTGAGCATGCACATTCTGATCGTTTTTTTCCCTTCTTGTCACAGACTCACAAGCAGAGCTCACATGGTTTTTGGAAATTATCTGCTACTGTCCATATTGTGCCCTGTATTTATCTGCTTTGTTGTATTTGCTGAACAGGTGCCGTTATATCCGAACACGAAGGATGAAGTTGGTGGACGAGTAGCGGGTTTGCATTGGACATTCAAAGCGTGGGTACTAGTCTGGCTGAATCGGTTGGGCTAGTCCTTGAAGGTTCAGTTGTGACTGGGTTGGCTTTTGATGCTGGAAAAAAGTATTATCGTAGTCTACTAGACGTTGAGAAGACGACATTAACGAACGGGATTGTCAGTAGGCATTGCATAACCGCATCTGTAATCAGCGACGAGGAAGCTGATTTATGTGGTGTTATAATCAAGGCACTGCTTTTGCGCAGCCTGAAACTCTACGTACGAGTGGTGTTGTTTATGAAGCAAAAAGGTCATGTTAGAAATAAGCAATTGCATTATGGCGTTGTGATGCTGTGTGTTAAATAATGACTGGTGGTTGGTCTTGTGTACCTTACTCCACACGTTTTTATGTTCTTGTTATGTTTCTGTTTCTCCCTTTCTGTTCTCTTCTGGGAGCAGAAAATAAGGGTTTATGATATTATTACTAGTATTATTTGACTCTCTTTAAGTTGCAAGGTCCTTTGGTTCCCCCAGCCCCTTGCTGTTGTTTTCTTGTGGCGGTATCGGTTTCCTGTGGCATATATTCCACCTTTTGAGCAACTGTTTTTGTGAAATGGATTCATGCACAAGTTGACGCTTTAGTAATCTCGATTGTATATATATTGACATTACATGGTCGATGCGTTTAACCAAACAATGCGCAACCAAATTATAATACGACTTTGGGCTCATTTTTACAATTTTGCCTTCACAATGAAGCAAAATTAGTAATTGGAATGGTCAAATTTTTTATGTGCAACAACAATGTTACTCTCCTAGCTAGGGTATTGCTTTCATGGCAAAATAAAAGATGATCAAATGTACGCAATCTTTTGCTCATGGCCGGGTAGTGCAACAGAAGGGCGAAAATTCTAGCAAAACATGCTATAATTTTTTATTTATTTATTTTGTCATCTGAGAAGATAATAACATCCTCTAATAATTTGTAGGGGAGACATGAAAGAAAGGTCTAAAAATGGCAAAGACATATTACTGATGAGTGTCCGTTCATTTCTTACTAGTTTGTGGGCATTAGCACTCGTAAGAAGTGCTCTTTTTTTTCATTTTTTTTTTTTTGTAGATTAGTATTTTCCTCCTATTTTCTCGACTCTCATTTTTTCCCATCAAAATTTCCTTTCACTCATGCAAACAAAATAACAAGAACATAATAACCTTTAACAAAAAATTTTTATAAAAATTCTTGGCAAAATCAAACATAATTATTGCATATTATTAACAAAAAAACAAAATTTACTTGTTGGTTTGATTTGTTTGATTTTCGTATCAGGAGCTATATCATATCATATTTATTATTACATAATTTCTAGAAGTAACTACCAAGAAAAATTAGAGTAAATGGTTTGTTGTGATGAGAAAAAACTCAAGTTTTCATGATTTCTTGTATACGATGGGCATTTGAAGTTCCTCGAAGAAAGATCTATGATTGATGCAGGTACATGTCGATCCCATTTTTGTGTTGTTTACGAAACTTTATTCTACAGATTATTGTCGCTCTCACTTATCGAGGAAATTAAGCTTTCGACTTATTATCTATAAAGATGTACACATACGTATAAAAATCATGAGAATTATACTCTTATGTGTTTTCTAGTAATGTCGATGGTGAAACGGAAGGTGTATGTTTATGTGAACCTCGATACGTGAGAACGACAATAGAAAGAACTAACGAAACGAAAAATGGAGGTAGTAGTAGAATGTGTAGATGATCAATCTAACCCAGCATGAGCAGAGACGACTTTCCGTGCGTGTGGAATGGCAAAAGCATGGGAAGCAACATTGCGTAAAACGCAAGCTGCCGCAAAGAAACGGGCGCACAGCATATTCGGGTCGATGTCGATGGGTCATATGAACGACGAATTGGAAGATTTGGACGACAGAAATAATGAGATTCGAGAGTTGGAACAAGTCGAAAGATTCCTCGGAAATGGGGACTACTATACGGGTCAGTGGTTCGAAAATTGCCCACACGGGCACGGGAAATATTTGTGGACCGACGGGTGTATGTACGTAGGGGAGTGGTTTCGAGGGCAAGCCATTGGGAAAGGTAGGTTTAGTTGGCCTTCAGGTAGCGTGTACGAGGGGGAATTCAAAAGCGGGTATATGGACGGGAAGGGGACGTATAATGGTGCAAATGGGGAGACGTATCGAGGATTTTGGGTGATGAATATGAAGCATGGACATGGTGTTATAAGCTATGAGAATGGGGATTGGTACGAGGGCGAATGGCGTCACGGGGTGCAAGAAGGCCAGGGGAAGTACCAATGGATCAGTGGGAATTTATACTCTGGAGTGGCCGGCCCATGGAAATCGATTTGAGGGCAATTGGGAGGATGGCCTCCCAAATGGCCAAGGAGTTTATAAGTCGGGTGATGGGAGAAATATATACGGATTTTGGAGCATAGATCCAGATCTACGACAAGTATCACTAGACGAAGAAGTTACTCCTCCTAGCCCGTGCAGTGATTGGGATCCTCAAGAGTTGTATAATGATATTTTGAGTGGGTGTAAGGTTTGTTCAACTGAAAAGATTACTGTTTTTCCATCGCAGAAGAAGCTCGCGACATGGAAGTCACCCAAACCCTCGATGAGGCCAGGCCGAATGTCTGTAGACTCGAGGATACCTACAGCTACTACGAGTAACAATGGAGGCGGCCATGTCTGGGACGCTGAGGCCGGATTTGATCAACAAGCTCATCAGAATAGAATCTCTGTTGGTGGAGGGAGCAGAGATAGTAATGTAGAGTTGGATGGTCTAAATCTTGAGAATTACGTTACCTATACTAAGAATATGCCTCCATCTTCAGGGAGACCTCTTAGAATACCCAAAGCTGGCAAGAAACAAGGGGAGATTATCACTAAAGGTCACAAAAATTATGAGCTTATGCTCAATCTCCAACTCGGAATCAGGTACTACCAATACTGTCATATAAATAACACAAACACGACCTTTTGTCAGCTCTATACGTGTTTTTTTAGCTCGAAAATGACGTGCAGATTACTATTTCAGGCATGCTGTTGGAAGACCTGCTCCCCCTACATCACTAGACTTGAAGTCATCAGCTTTTGATCCTAAAGAAAAAGTTTGGACCAAATTCCCATCAGAAGGGTCCAAGTACACTCCTCCACACAGTTCTTGCGAGTTCAAATGGAAAGATTACTGCCCTTTAGTTTTCAGGTCAGCGTCATTCACAAGACAAACTTTTAGATGAACTCATTTCACGACTTATAAAAATTTCGTCAAAATGGCCTAATCAGTTAATTTGTTAACAGAGCACTTAGGAAACTTTTCAAGGTGGATGCAGCAGACTACATGTTGTCGATATGTGGGAACGAAGCTCTTCGAGAGCTGTCGTCTCCAGGGAAGAGTGGGAGCTTCTTTTACTTGAGTAGTGACGATCGTTACATGATCAAGACAATGAAGAAGGCAGAAGTCAAGGTAATGCTTCTAACAACTTATCAGCCTGATTTTTCAGAATTCTACTGTTTCTTTCTTTCTGCAGGTTATGATTCTGCATGTTTATGTTGTCAGGTACTGCTGAGGATGTTATCAGCGTACTACAATCATGTTCGAGCATTCGAAAACACGCTTGTTACGAAATTCTTTGGCCTTCATTGCGTAAAATTGACAGGTCCAATTCAGAAGAAAGTAAGATCAGATACTTGTTGCTCTAAATTTCCTATTACACGAACTTTTGGATGAAATCGTTTCACTATTGTTAACTAAATTTTGATATGTTGCTTTCTCGTTTTACAAAACCATGTGAAACGGGTGCATCCAAAAGTTTGCTTATTTCTTGTCAATGATAGTTAATGACACTCTCGAGTTGATCATCAGGTGCGCTTCATTATAATGGGGAACCTGTTCTGTACCGAGTACACTATCCATAGACGTTTCGATTTGAAAGGCTCTTCGCTTGGTCGATCTACTGATAAACCAGAGGAAGAGTTAGATGCAAGCACCATACTCAAAGATCTTGATCTTAACTTCATCTTTAGATTGCAAAAGTCATGGTTCCAAGAACTTTGCAGGTACTTCCATTTTTTGCAAATCTAAACCCTTTTTTTTTTTTTTTTTTTTTTTGGGACAAAGGTTACATCAAGGGAACGGAAAAAAAAAAAAAAAAAACTGAACCTCCCCTTAGTTCAACCACTGAGTGCCAACTGATGGCGGTTATTGGAGTAGCCCACTAGCATATAAACGAGACTCCTCTTGTTACATTGTGGCCGAATATAGTAAACACAACTTACATGAGAGTCGTCTAACTAATTTTTATTTCGTGTTTGTAACGATACACAGACAAGTAGATAGAGATTGCGAGTTCCTGGAACAAGAGAGAATCATGGATTACAGCATGCTTGTAGGAATTCATTTTAGGGAAGCATCAAAAGCAGGGGATTTAATTCCTTCGGGAGCTCGTACTCCTACTGGTTTGTTTTTTTCAAGAACAATATAACTGATAGTGTGTATATAATTGTATAATTTGTATACACTATCAATAACTATCTTCACTCTTCTTATGTAATCGTCACGTACAAGTATTAAAATGACTAGAATTATACTTGTTATCAGGTGATGAATCCGAAAGAGATCATAGTGGCCCTCGTCTATCAAGAGTAGACATGGATCAGCTCTTAGTCGACCCAGCTTGGTGAGCTTCCATCTCTAAGTCGATGTCTATTTTGACGTATTAAACTTCGTTTAATTCCTGTATCGATCAAATGTGATAACACAGAACGCATGCATGTGTGTTTTCGTTGTATGTTCAGGTGGGCTAGTGTTAGGTTAGGGACAAACATGCCAGCTCGAGTCGAGAGAGCCATTAGAAGAATGGAAGGAGAAATGCAGTTAATGGAGCCAACCGGAGAATTTTACGAGGTTGTGATGTTTTTCGGCATCATCGACATACTTCAAGATTATGACATTAGTAAAAAGCTTGAGCATGCTTACAAAGCCATGCAGTATGATGCTACCTCAATATCAGCCGTAGATCCAAAACTCTACTCCAAACGATTTCGAGATTTTATTTTCAAAATTTTTGCTGAAGATTTGTGAAAAATACAACATTGATTAATCAATGTCAGGCTTAGATAAGTATAATAAATAACATTAAACTAGTTTTTGGCACCGTGGTTTCTAAAATGTGTACGATCCTTCAACAAATACAAATATGTTGAGTTGAAGGCCATATGAAGAATCCAACATGATGGGGATGCGTACGTCAAATCAAATGTGTAACTACACAACAATTGCTCGGTTATGAAATTATTATTGTACATAATCAGAAGGGTTTTACGTAACTAGATGAAGATAAACACACGAGGTTGTGGTTTGGATAGATATGATGAGTAATTTCGGTAAAAAAACATAATTGCCTTTGTTGTCGGCTTTCTTGTTGATTTTGTTCGATTTAACCTTCTCAAAATGGAGGTGAAAACGTGTTTATATAAACGATTATATATCTACGATCTACGTATTCAAAAAGGTGATCTACTCTATACTATAATATAATAACAAGCTATTACACGCTACATAAAGTATCAAATGGAGACACGTTATAACGTAGCCTAACGTAGCGATAAATGACACTACGAATCATCCTAATTCAAAGAAATCTCTGTGTTTTTGATAACACGGATTACGTGGATCAAGATTCGATTATGATTGGGTTTGATGATGTTAGTGGATTTTGATAATTTCGGTCCTCGTCGTAAATGCCGTGTGACAAATTACTATGAATGGATTTTATACCTTTCGGAAATATGCGGATTAAAATCCCATTACCAATTTCCTGAGCTCATTTCATTTAGATACTTGAACAACATTTCAACTAATATATATCTTGTATACATCAAGTGTCCAATTTGGAAGTGACAAACTATGGAGTGCTATACATTCGAAGGTCGATTAGGGTTATTAGAATTGAAACGATAATTGTTGGTTTGACGAACAATTGTTTTCAAATCTTGTTAGATTTGGCAAGAAATAAGACGGTGGCCGAGGTTACTGCAGGAATGAAAAACCCATCAGGAATTGCAGCAGGAAGCACCCCTTTCTTGATGATTAATGTTGTTACAGGAACCCCAAAGATGTACATTATGATGTCCTTTGCACCAATGCCCGTAAATCCTGTTTCCATTATAACATCTTGGAGAATTCTCTGAAACTCTTCTTTTGACAGTGATTTCCCTTTTCCCTTGTGATGTTTCTGCATATACATAACAACACATTACATATGTGAACAGTTGCGGATCTAAAAAAAAATATTTTCTGGTGTCCTAATATATTTTTTCGGTGTCCCTCTGTCTTTTCAAGGGAACATTTCACGAATTTTAGCCTAAAAATTTGCGTTTTCAAAAAAATTTCCGGTGTCCGTGGAACCCCATACCCCAAAGCATAGATCCGTATGTGAACCAACATAACACTACTTTATCATGATTCATGAGAGAACGACCTTTTTATTCTTAATGCTTTTTTACTTCAAATTAACGCACGATCAAATTGAACTAATCGTTATTACATGGAGTAGAACACGACCTAAAGGTTACTACAACTTAATGTGCATCATTGTAAAAGCAATTAGAGCATGATTTCATGATGATTTAACACTAAGTTTACAAGTCTGTGCATATATAATCATGGATGTCACACGTGCACATATACTACCATACTATAAGAAGAGCATACTTACAATGTAAGCTTGTTGAAGAGTTTCAGTCTTTGGTACCCGGAATTGCGTGTTGCCAAGATTTCTGTTTATTTCTCTGCCCAACGGTTATAAAAAATGAATGTCAGTGAAAAAGCAAAAAAAAAAAAAAAAAAAAAAGAAGAAGAGAGAAGCGAGTAAGACACCACGAAAACCTAATGTCAAATCTGCTACGAGTGATGAGTACATCACTAAAGTTAGGATACATGTTTAATGATTTAGTCGACTCCAAATCGTTTTGGACTACTAAGACTCTGTTCATTTTGTTGCTGATATTGCAACTATATTAGCATACGTACAATGTTACATAAATTCGATTACGAAACAAACCACAAACGTAGAAGTATTTATTTTGGTAAACTGTTAAGATAAAATAGGGAGGAGGGCCAGAGGATCATACTCTACTACTTCACAAACTGCTCTGTAGAAGTCAGTCATGGTCCAGTCCCTAGTAGTGTCTGAGAAATTTTCCTCGTAGTATCGGCTCGCTATTTCACCCATCATTTTCATCCGTTTTGTCTCCGTTCCTGTTTATAATAATAAGCTCGTTGTTAATCTAAATGAACAATTGCAAAAGACAAATTATATATAGAAGTCAACAAAAACTTGGATAAGACGTTCTTCTACTAGTACTATGACTTAGAGGCCTAGATCGAGGTGACTCCTTTTCGAGTTACTCTATGTTCAAATCTTAACATAACAACTTATCTTATACAAAACTAGCAGTGTTAAGACTAAAGAAGAGTAACAGATGATAAATTAGTTACCATTGCCAGGAGTAAGTTTCTGCAAAGATTGACCCATCGATCTCTAATCTTAGCTTGCTTCAAATTTACCTCAGAAATTTTGTAGTAAATTGATGTTAGAACTTAGATTTAAAGTAACGTGTGCATTGATATATGTATTTATTGATGAGAATATAAGAATGCAAGAGTCTTTAGTGGTGTGACTTGTGAGTTGGGAAGAGTATAATTCATTTCCCCCATCTGAAGTAAACTAAAGGGTACGGTATGGATTAATCAAGGCAACTAACTCATTCGTTTACTTTGTTCTCTCAAATTTGCGATTTTCGTTAATAATGCACGACATGTACAGTTTTCAAGTTTTGTCTCGTGAGTTGTGACATGAATATCGCTTCAAATTCTTAAGTGAAATGGTCTGATCTCTAATAAATGCGACCAATGGGAGCTTAAATTGGTTACGATAGTTACATTATTACGGCTTATCAATAAGAACGAACTTAATTATAAAAATCGAGTTTTACTAACTTTTACCCAAAAGATCAATTTGTCACTTAACATGAATGTTCAAAGATTATCCGGAAGTCAATAGGATGATGAGTTTACAAGTTTTGGGCTTGGGCTGGTGTAACCAACAAGTCATTGGTTTGTAACCCATTACGATGATATCGTGATCCTCCACGTCACGTTCTCGTTGGAAACCTTAAAATAGACATAAAGCCTGAAATGATCAACCCATTTGAAACTCACATGATAATACTTTGCCAAATTAAAGAAAGAAGTATTCCTATACGGGTACTCGTTAATTAATAAGTAGACATGACAAACCCATAACGCAAGATCAACTATTGCTGATTCAATACGATTCTAGAATTTCGAACTTCAAACTAATTGATATAATCACTCGAAAAAAATTCCATTATTAAGTTTATATTTCGATAATGATGATTCACTACGACTCATTAATAGCGAAACTTCAGTCTAATCATTATTACCGCAGAATCGAATAATTCACATGCCCCCGGATGGTGTATAATAAAAGTATGCACTATTAGTCCATTTTAAGTAAGCAAATTACTCCGTATGTTGTAGAGATATCTAAATGGAAAGAAATCAAGCTTTAGCCCGATTTTGGTAAGGATCATGAATCATCATTTGTTGAATACCCAACCCTAATTATCTCCAGAAAAAATAAATATCTTCAATTAATTTATTTACTTTTCTATTTTCCGAAAATTAAGGTTACCTATTAGTACTTACCTGCCGTCTTTATAAAAGGAAAACAAAAAAAATAAATAGAGAGCAAAACAATGGCAGCAACGGTCCAAACAGGAAAACATCAATAAAAAGCGTCAGTGTCACACTTCTCCGCTTCTCTAGACTCCTCTCTTCCTCTTTTCCTCTCTCCTCCTAATTTGTCCATTTGTCCCCTCTCCATCCCCTTTCTCTTGGTGTTTTCTGTGTCTTCTAAATCACACCGCCTTTTATCATATAAAGTTATAAATCATTAAATAAACCTTATATTATACAGTTCCCTCTAATCCACATTGCATAAAATTGGGTAGTGTTTTGCATAAAGTTTGGAACTTTGATTGGAATTTAAGGTTATTATTAAATTTCCTTTGGTGGGTCGTTGAGAATTTTTTGTGGGTATGTCGCCAATGGCGGGAAACGAGAAAGATACACAGTTTGATATGGAGGATAATGATAATGATTTAGAGAAAAATAATAATAAAGTTGATGATTCTGAAAATTACGTTGATGATGATGATGATGATGATGATGATGATGATGTTGGTGATGATGATGATAATGATAATGATGATGAAACTGGGACATTCATCTCACAAAATTGGCCACAAAGTTTCAGGTATGTTTTTGTTTGATTTTGTTTTCTTAAACCCTAGTAATTTGTTGTTGTTGTTTTTTGGTTTAATTGTTGTTTGTTTGTTGCAAATTGACGTAAACAAGAATTAATTCTGTTGAATTTATGGGAATTGGAATCATTTGGATTGCAAAGGTTGCAATTTTAATACTAGTACTAGTATCACATCAATCAAAATTGTTACCTTTCTGGATAATGGAAAATCGACAGATGCAATATATTATAATAAAGTGAAACTTTTTTTAATGAGTGTTAGTGTAACAGTGTGGCTAAGCTGGCGAAAAGAATCGTGGTTTGTACGCCATCATGTATAGTTCGCGCATAAGGTTAAGTTACATATGCCATTTAAGGGGTAAGTTAGTGTATATTCGTGTAACCCCATGTTCGAAAAAGTTACAAGCTCTATTGTTGCCGTCTGATGGGATTCTTTGAGTTTGAGCTAAGAATTAGATTTTGGCTTCTAGCGAATTAGTTCACAAAAAACTTAAGAAATCTTTTGAAGGATGAAACTTCTTCTGTTGGAATAAAAAAAGATGAAAGTTGATGCAAACAAGTTAAGCTTACTAGTGCAATCTTTACTGCAAGTTTTACCACACTTTGATTCAAGAGAGTTTCATTTTTCGATTTCGAAAGGGTGGATACTTAAGAACAAACAATGTTTCTACTTTTTCTACATACGTATGTCTTAGGATTATGATTTGATCTCAATTCGAGTCTTATTAAAGTGAATTCAAATGCATAGCTGAATTGAACATACTATATTTATGAACATCTTTCCCTTGATAATGATAGGGAGACAACGGACTCGTATACGATTGCTGCGTCACCAGGGTTTGCATTACTCGGTCGAACACCGAGTATGTGTAGCAGAAGTAACATAGAAATTGATGCAAATGCTCCCCTGCTTTCCGATTATGAGAGCAGTTATCAAAAAGTAGAATATGATAAATTAGCTAAAATATCATCGAGAATTTCCGCATTGGGGTCACTGCATGAACATCTTGCGGGAGAGCTACCAATTGGTCAAGGTTGCAACTTAACTCAAACTGTGTTCAACGGTAAGATATCTCTAATAAGCTTTGTAGTGCAAGTATATTGTGATATAGTGACTTTTGTAAAAGCATTTTGTTGTGCACTTCTTGAGAATTCGAACCAAAATAATGTTTAGTCTATGATAGTTGGAATTTTGTATTCCACTTAAGGCTTTTTTACTTTCTGCAGGCGTAAATGTTATGGCTGGAGTTGGGCTCTTGTCTACACCTTATACAATCAGAGAAGGCGGTTGGCTAAGCTTGACGTTTTTAATCTTGTTCGCCATAATATGTTGCTATACTGCTTCTCTTATGAGATATTGTTTCGAGAGTAGACCTGGGATTTTAACTTACCCTGACATAGGTGAAGCTGCATTTGGGAAATATGGACGTGTTTTCTTATCTGTAAGCTTTTTTAAACATGAAATTGCTCTCATAACCCCGTCTTATCTTTCTTATCCCCGGGTGGCTTCTTCTCCATGGATAGTGTTTAGATACTGTCACATCACTGTGGTAAATACTAAATTAAATATCAATGCCTGTGAGTTGTCTTTCTATAACTCATGGTGTGTCCCTAGATTCTTAAATGTTGCATCAGTTTTCCTGCATCTATTCTTGAGAAAAGTAGAAAGCTGTAACTAACTTGTTTTCATTCTTTTGATCCTACAATGTGCAGGTTGCTTTATATGTGGAGCTATATGTAAGTGAAGTTGCTGGTTCTTTTTTTTATGAAAAATAATAAGTATCATAAAATGTTACTAATATCTCGCTTTTCCTGTAGTCGTTCTGTGTGGAATTTATTATATTAGAGGGTGACAATCTTACCAGTCTATTCCCTGGAACGAGTTTGAATTGGGGTGGTTTTCACCTTGATTCCATGCATTGTTTTGCATTGCTCACTGTCCTGATTGTTCTACCAACTGTGTGGTTGAAGGATCTACGTATAATTTCTTACCTTTCAGGTGGGTGTAGCTATCTAGTGACCTGAATATGTTTACACATACACTTACTTTTACATTGTCCATAATCCTTACGGATCTCCACTCTGCAGCTGGTGGGGTCATTGCGACAGTGTTGATCGTGTTCTGCCTTTTGTTTCTTGGCACGGTGGATGGACTAGGTTTCAATCATGCAGGAAAGCTTGTGAATTGGAGCGGTATACCTTTCGCCATTGGTATATACGGATTCTGCTACTCAGGGCATTCAGTTTTCCCCAACATATATCAGTCGATGGCTAACAAGAAACAATTTACAGCAGCACTAATAACTAGGTTCATAACCCTGAAACTGTCTGACATTTTAGATTTTTGAGGTTCTTAAAAAGTGTTTTCACGTTTATAATTCGAAATCTTTTTACATTGCAGTTTTATTCTGTGTGTTATAATATATGGGAGTGTTGCTGTCATGGGATTTCTCATGTTTGGGCAGGATACAGCGTCCCAGATCACTCTAAACATGCCAAATCACGCTGTTGCATCTAAGGTTGCACTCTGGACGACTGTAAGTAATAAGTTCTGTAATTTCATTTACAATATCTTGCCACTGAATGTCTGCGTAGACATCCATCTGATGCAAATTGTCTGGCCTTAATGCAGGTGATCAACCCATTTACAAAATATCCTTTCCTATAGCAAATTCTAATCGCCTATCAAATTTTGATTTTAACAAGTTCATTCTCATTTTGATTTGAGACTATTTGCTTCCTTGACTTTGGACACGTATGCTTTGCTGCTGAACCCACTTGCTCGAGGTATAGAGGAGGCTTTGCCACCCCATATTGCTAATTCCAACTGGTGCTTTTTCCTTCTGAGAACATTGCTCGTCGTTTCCTCCCTCTGTGTGGCTTTCCTGGTTCCATTTTTTGGTAAGAACCATGCACTGCAACTCTAAGACACTTCCTTTTACCGTGTTACAACTTAATGATCACATTGACAAATGATGTCCCCTAATACGTTTTTCCCACTGGCTGCAGGTCTCGTGATGGCTCTGATAGGATCTCTTCTTAGCATACTTGTGGTAAACATTTCCATCCACTCAATACTTTATCTCAACACTTCGTTGCTATTGTGTTGTAATGTAGACTTATAACTTTCTCCTTTGCTCCCTTTTCTTCTATCTTACGACTTATTCCTGTTGTGGTGCAGGCTATGATCTTTCCAGCTTTATGCTTCTTAAGAATCGTGGGGAAGAAGGCCACAAACATGCAGGTATGCGTCTTCAATATTCTACCTTGCTTGGACATTATCCTTATCCCCTTCTTTAGTAGCAACATATGTCTTATTGCAACTTCATGTGCCTTAACTGGGGACTGCTGATATCTGAATAGTTACCGTCACCAAGGACAACATGAATTATCTCCTTCAGCGTGTAGTTGAATCTGGGGATTAGCCAGAGTGTATACATAACAGTGCGAAAAGTTTGAAAAAGGGAGTGAAAGCAAGAGAATTGGAGGGAAATGTAGACATTATAGGTTACACATTGTTATAGAGAGTCCTATCCAGGGTTGTATAAGAGAAAGCTTCAAAAATCGGCTCAGAGGGTCAGATGTCCTGTCGTATTTATTTACAACAACGTCCAAAGCGTCTTCTTGTATTTCACTCCACCGGTTTTCTGTGCAGGTTACACTTAGCAGTGCCATTGTTGTACTGGGCGTTTTCACTGCAGCTGTAGGGACGTATTCTTCAGTGATGCGGATCGCGGACAATTACTGATCATATTGATATGGCAATTGTAGCCTGGCCTGTCACCCCTCAGTGAAGGGTTACGTATTGATTCTATGTACCTTCTGAACTTTTGCTATCTACTTACACATTACATTAGTAAAGAGAGATAGGTTTCAACCTACAACAGTGTTTATATTGTTCTGATCATTTCTTTGTTTTGCATCATAGACGTTAGAGCCGTTGAACGCTGATTTACGCTTCATAGGATTGTTCTACTCGAGCTTCTTCAATAAGTGATAATGTCACCGTCAAAAAAAAAAAAAAAGCAATAATGTCGTTAGTTTGCATTAGTTCGAATAAATTCATATCAAATCAGATAAAAAATTCTGGGTAAAGAGAACAATACCTAAGCAAAATTATAAGTTAGTTTTGACGGTTGTGCAAGGCAAGCGTGATATTTTAGAGGATCTGACATCATCCAGGCATGAACAAATTTCTAGATGATGATTATGGTCATACATTTTGCAATGAGAATTGTTTTTTCCTACTCTATTTGACAAAGGGCAATGACACTATGATTAGTTAAATTAGCATGGTACAGACTTACCTTTTAATAATATATCAAAGTCATACACGATATTTTATTTTATATATAAATAAGACTATTATATACATCACCGGTAACTCGATGAGGTAGTGACACTATTTAATTTGATTAAGGTGGCATATTTTGGTATTACCTTTCTTAATCATGAGTCCAAGTGAATAAACCTATCCATGCAAAATAATAAGAAGAACACTAGATACAGCTCAAACTCGACTAGTACCTACATAAAAACTCATAAGGACCTACTTCATGCGATCGGTTTGAGCTTGCTCAAGACAATTACACGTGAATAACATCTAACCTAACCTGACTCGACCCTATTATCGTCCTTACGAGATACTCTGTCTATCAACATTCGTAGTCGTATACCAGATATGATAATAGTACCTCATATCTTACCCTATTTAGAGGGTTTGGATAAAATTGCAAATTGCCCAGAAAAAAAAAAAAAAAAATCAAACCCGAAAACAAACAGGCTGTACTACTGTATGGTTGAACAAAATCCATCCACCACTTTGTGTTTGTGTTTGTGTTGTGTTGTGTGTTATTCACTCTACATTTTTTTGGGCGTCAAAAATTAGAACCACCTTCCTCCCTTCTTTCTCTTTCTCTTTTCTTTTCGATTTCTCTCATTTTCTCTCTCCATTTCTTCCCTCTTTCCGCAATGTAATGTCGTTTCAATTCTAATCGACAATCACATCATTCTTCTCCTTCTCTCTCTCTCTCTCTCTCTCTCTCTCTCTCTCTCTCTCTCTCTCTCTCTCCTATTATACACAGAAATCGAGGAAACCCCATGCTATTTTTACATTATTATATTGAATAATAATAATAATAATAATAATAATAATTGTTTAATATGGTGAAGTTTTGATGAATGTTGGGTGAACAAGATCAAAATTGGGGGAAATTAATCACTGGGTATTTCTGGGTTTTCGTTGGATTGTTTGATTTGTTGATCAAGATTGAATTTTGATTGAAAAGATCGAATCTTTTTGGAATTTTGAGTGGTGGGGTTTTATTTTGGTGAAAAAAAAGGATATGAGATTGGTGAAAAAATGGGGGTAATTGGTGGGCTTGAAGAAGAAGGAGAACAGCAGGAAATGTCTGAACTGGTTGCCCGCACTGGTCGCCATCAGCAGCGTTATGAACACGGTTGTCGCCTTGTTGCTGGGTAATCATTGTTTTATTTTGTTAATTTTGATTTTCATTGGTTTATAATGAGTTTTTATTATTATATTGCGGTGGTTAAAATTTGAATTATAATTTTTGTATTGAGTTGGAAATTATATTTATTGTTTGTTTTAATGTTGCTTGAATTATAATGGTTGTTGAAATTATGTGATATAATATATGATTGTATTTGTTGTTTTGGTCAAGGGTTGAATGTGGGAGTAATACCCGTTTTGTATTTATTTAAATGGTATTTACGAGTCGATTATTTCCCCCAATTTTCCATTGTTATTTGGGGGTGTAGGTTATGGGGAGAGAATTCAATTGTAGGTTTTGAATTTTGTGGGTGTGCGTTGCGTTTTTAGAGTTTGGGTTGTTAGGTTGTGGGCATTGTTAATTTGGTAATTCGTTCTAGAGTATGATGTTGAGTCGAATGACAATTGATTGGCACATTGCTTGTGGTCTATTATGTGGTTGAAAGTTTGAAACCTTGTTGCCGAAACGTGTACGAGTATTTCTTTACAAGGAAGAGAGTTTAGTTTGATATGTTATAATGGTTGCTGGAATAGGTCAAAGTTTTGTAATCGTGGTCATCAATGGTGTGTGGGAAGTTTTGAACAACTACTTCGTTTTAGCCTTTTTCTTCTTTCTTCTTGATGATGTACTATATGATGCAATGTGCACAGAAATACTCAAGCTTCAGCCTCATCCTGCTTTTTTAGAGGAATCAATCGTTTGTGATTAGTGAGTGGTTTTGGTTGAGGTCAGTTTTGCGATCAAATTGAGACTGCTCTTCTGGCTGGCTGGGTTGCATCCTTGTCTCTTCAGCATTCACTGACATGCTTAGTTGCTGTTTTGCCATGAAATGGATTATCTAGTCTAGAAAAAGAAATTCTTTGTCCATAAGTTCGAGGATCTGAGGATTGTTGGTTGACCCGACTTGGTTTGTGATGGCTATATGTTAAGTTCCATTCTTCTTAAAAGTTGAATTGACGGCTAAGGGTCATTTCATGTACAATGCTGAATTGCATTTGAACTCATTGGATTGACTTTTTTGAGATATTTTGTGTTTCTAATTTAGACTGCATTGGCAGGTGTATTCCCTTTAGATATAAAATTTCCTCTGAAGATGATGGAGCAGAATCTGAGAAGACTGTCGAAGTGCTTATGATCAATTCAGCAAGTGGACCAGGTCTCCTGTTTCCTAAGGTAGTCTTTTTCACACCACTTCTTGAACTTTCAGCAGGTGCAAAACTTTTTCTGTTTAGCAACAGGTAAAACTAAGATGCACCATCGGTATTTGGCCCCATTTTGTTATGCTGAACCCATTAATCATCATCATAGTGTTCTCTTGTTTTTTAATTATTGCAATTAATCTCCAAAGATATGTTGATCTCTTAAAATTCAATCTGGTGGTTGAAGGGAGGGGAGAATCAGCATCATATCGATGACTTGTCTGAAGTACTTCCTTTCCAGTAGTGACTAGATGTTTTCAGGAACGGGAAATGGTGGTCAATTCTACAAAATAATTGGTATACGTATGTTTGGACTTTGGATATATGCTTGAGGACTTTGCTTAGTTAACTAGCATGACTGCTCATCACAAATAACCCCACAACTAATTAGTTTAGACACCAAGAAGTTTTCATTACACTAGCTGTAAGGGTATACCAATAATGTTTACAAGGAGTCAGGACCCCTTGTTCTCTATCGCTTCTTCCTCTAATGACATTTTTCCTCGTAAACAGGAAAAAAAAATTGTGATAAGGATTAGGTTTCTTTCTAGACTAATAAAGAACTGCGTGCTTTTTTACGTGTCTTGTTCAGGTCATGGGAGTTTGGGTTAGCGATAGCCACTTTTTTTTCATATAATGTTCTTGTTGTTTGTACTATCTGCATCTGTTTTTTTCCCTTGTCTACAATATTCTCTACATTTGTATATATCACACGCTTTTCGCTTGTTTTATTTCTTTATATTACTCTTGTGTGTTTCTATTTCCTCTTTTTGATTTTAAAACTGTCGGCAAATGGGTTTTATTACTTTTTACATTTGTTCGCTCCTTATCTTCAACTTTTTACTGTATTCACGTGGAGATCGCAGAGGACAATTTATGTTAGCCGACCCCAAATCATTTTGTGACTAAGGCTGGATCGTTGTTGATCTTGCTACCTTATGGCACCAAATTCTGCAAACATATGGATGCAAGGTTTTACTTAGAGAGTAGAGACTAAATCACTATCACATCAGTGCCTGTGATGGAAATAGGTGGATTCTATACTGACTTCCAGACAGATGAGTTGTTGCTACATCCTGATTGTAGATTAGATTATAGTAGTTGGTGCATTGTGGTCTTGTAGGAGTTATCGGTTACTTGTAGGTTGTGCAGGAGACTCTTGCTTTGAGTGTCTTTTAGTTTTCTATTGGATCTATCTTAGTTAATTAGGCACTTTTTGTTGCCTCCTACAGATTAGATGATTAGGCTTTTTGTTCTCTAGATTGTGACTATTCAATTGGTGGCATCGTACATGGTTACTGGTAGATAAATCGCTCGTCCATACTTTTTATCTGTCAGTGTGCATTGGAGGTACTTGTACTCAGATATATTTGCATGATCTTCCTGATATCTGATGGTTTTTCTTGCTTCCGGAATCGGCATGGCCCTAGGAAAAAGAATGAATTGTACGAATTGTACTGCACGGAGACTGGAGATTGGTGCAGTCGCTTTGTTTGGACAGAGACTAGGGATCAAAACGTCTGATTTGGGCATGTCCGAGTGTTTTTATTTGGCGATTTATCTTGATTTTGGAGTTTTTCTTTAATAAGTATTGTATTTATCAGACATCTACATTTGGGGCATGCATTTGGATATCAAACAGTAAATGATGAACGAAATCATGTTATTCGTTGGTGTTTGAAAGGAGAGAGATAGTAGATTTTCAAAGCAAATTATGGAAGGGAGTGGTGCGAGTGAGACCATATAATGCAGAGAGCCACACTTTATAAGCATATATTAAACCTTCTCTCTTGAGGGAGGCAAGGAGGGGAGGGGGGACACTTGGGGCCTGCTTGTGTAATGACATCTAAAACAGGTTATGACTGGCGTGAGGGCTTCCCTCTGGCTTATTTAGGTCTGATTAGTGCCAAAGATTGGTTCTGAACCAGTTGGAAGTCCAGAGCAAGGTTCAACATCCTTTGCCAAATGTGTAGTTACTTTGGCAAAAGGCTGTGGGGAAAGGAAGAATCAAAAGTAGTGGCTGTCATCAGATTGTAAAAACTGGCTTTCTTAGAAAGTATCCAAGAATCAAACGTGGTTATATTGATTTGTGAAGAGCACTCACAACAAGTGTGAATTTTAGCTCTGGGGTCAGTTTGGGTCCATTTGACGATTTTGTAGTGCCAGAGAGTTGGACTTCTAAGTTGGCTGGGTTGGCAAAGATCTGAAACAGGGTAAGATAGAGGCATGCTACAGATACAGGGCCACATGATTGGGTATGGGAGAAAGAGAGGTGGTGAATTCCTGAGAATACTAAGGGAGAGGTGGCTGTGTGAGTGAAGGTAAGAAAACACGTAAAATTTAGTTTGTTTATTCGTGAATCTGAACGGGGAGATTGGAGAGCCTGTCAAAGTGAACTATCGTTTATGATAGTTAAGAGGACAAGAAGTCAGACTGAGCTCATTGTTTTCAGTTAGATTTAGACCAAGTTCTTTAGAGATGGTTAAGTCCATAGCTGGAGATGCTGAGGGTGAATAATTATTAGGTTAAAAATCTAAGGTTGGAAAGGATTTTTAACTTCTCTGGCTTCATTAGAGTGGAGATGGATAATTCTTGGGTAATGATTAAAAACTGAATCCCTTCCCATCTGTTAAGTTCCAAATGCTTTTAAGCCCACTTAGGTGAAGTCGTAGGTGCACTTTTGCCAGGGCTCCAAAAAAACCATTGCCTCAGTGGCTTAGTTCCCCTCACCCTTTTTTTCTTTTTTTTAATAAACACTGGTCTTGGAGTCGGGTGATCTTTGAAGTCGACTAATCTGTTTGAACTTGTTTACCAGTTTATATGTCCTACTATATGTTAAGGCTTATAATTGAGTTTCTTTCTTATATCAGGGTGGCTGGGAAAATGATGAAACTGTCGAGGAAGCCGCAAGGCGTGAAGCGATAGAAGAAGCTGGTGTCAAAGGGGACCTTTTGGTGAGGAATTTGAACTTTTGTGATTTCTTTAAGCAGTTTGGATTTATGTTAATGTACTTGTGCGTACCTGCTTGGATGCATATATTGTGATATTGTTCATTCTCGAGTAGGTGGTCCGTGCTCTATTTTTGCTGTGTCTCAATAAACCCTTAGTCCCTTCTGACTTTTTTCTCTTGCTTATTTCCCTGCCTTTAATCTGTTCATTGGTGACCTTTTGTTAGTACAAGCAATGTGCTCCTCTCTAAAGTAAAGTTGTAGTTAAGAAATCACAATATGATCGACCTCAAAAAAAAAAAAAAAAAAAAAAAAAAAAAAATAGCAATACGATTGGTTTTTGTTAGTAGGTGTAGCTGTGGAATTGCATGTTACATCTTACATAGTTACATTTTATAGTGTGCTATGCATTTCTGAATCAATATTATGCTCTTGTAGTCCTTTTCCTAAATGCATTCCCATGTTTCAGGGTCATCTGGGTTACTACGACTTCAAGAGCAAAACCCTGCAAGATGAATTCAGCCCAGAAGGTCTATGTAAGGCTGCTATGTTTGCGTTGCTCGTCAAGGAAGAACTCCAGCATTGGCCTGAGCAAAGTACTCGGCAAAGGAGGTGGCTATCTATACCTGAAGCTGTGGAGTGTTGCCGGCACCCATGGATGCGACAGGCCCTTGAAGAAGGTTTCATGAAATGGCACGCTGATAGGGTGGAGTCTAGTGGTGCAGACGACGAAAATGGAAGCATCACCTCACCAGGTTCGCGATCTGAATAGAGAATGCTTTGTTTGAAGTGAGAGATTTAATGTTAGCTGAGTTACACACTTCTTTTAACCCTCTTGTTTCCTCATTTTGGTCCTATACTATTGGGTCTGGAGTCAAGAAGGCAGTAAAAATGATGTGCATCTCTTAGGTTTATGGACATTTTTTTTACCCTTCTTACGGTCTCTCTTTCTAACTTTTACTGTTTTCTTTTCCTCTCTATGGAAAGGTGTTCTTGATATCCTTTTTTTTATCTGATCACCTACTGATTTCTTCAAAGCTGCCGGAAATGAAACGACGTTTCAGAAGCATTTCTTTTTTCTTTGCTTGAGATTGCAGGAAACTTACCTGTCTTCTGGAGTATTAAAATGTTGCTTTTTTTTGTAAAGAACACTTGTTTTGCATTGGCACGCCCTTGGTAGTTTTGTTGCGCAAAGGGAGTCGCAAGAGTACTATTGATGCCAACAGGTTTTGAACGTGGTTTGTCGACTCAAGATTATTGCTCATGCAAAGAGAATCGTGATTCTTGAGAGAGCTATTGATGCAAACGGGTTTTGAACTGGTTTATATCGACTCAAAGGTCAGAACCCAACGTTGATGTGTGGTTTGCTTTTGCACTTTCAGAGCCCAGCGTTGAGAACGTTAAAACCTGAAGCCCAATACGTCAGTCCAACAAAAGACTTCTTAAAAGGCCAGAAAAAGGGTCAGACGGCCTGCAAACGAGTACTCCGTGTATCATTCCTTTTCAAGCAAACCTGAATCTTTTTATTTGTGAACGTTTAGTTCGAGCTTCTCTTACATATCCACACCCAACATTAACAAACGAGGAAAACGAAAAGTACATATCAAACATTTTCCAAAAAAAAAAAAAAAATTCAATCAACAGATAAATGTTGCTAGTCATATGAAGATATGATCATATCTCATCATCTCATATATATTTATGTAGCTCACAAGTTGGCAAGTATTAGTGGTAGGTTATGTCCAAATTCAAAGATCAAGGACTACAACATATGTCCTAAATACAGGTAGCTGCCCCCCGTTTTTGGAACTGGACTTAAAAGTTGATACTGTACTAATCTAGTAGTACTACTTACTTACTACTTTGCTAGTTGGCTTTATGAGCATTTAAGTTTGATTCATGCACCCATTTCAGATTGAAGTTTGTCACATATCAGCAAGTTGTAATTAAAGGAAAGCAAGTAGCTCGTCTGTTGTTTTATGAGTAAGGCTATTTGTATATGTGATATACATTACTAAACATATATGGGGGGTAGTATGGGTATGTTTTGTATTTTTATGTGGTGAGATTGAGGAGAGAGAATTGAAATATGGTGGGACATGTGGATAAAAAATTAGGGATATACATTTAGAAATGTATATGAATATATATTAAGACTTTCTCTTGTTTTATGTAGTGGCTCGAACTCCTATCATGTATGCAAACAGGAAGAGTAGCATTCATGTAAGGGCTGTAGGTGTTTCGAGCTCTAGGAATCGGATTGGTCAAAACTCGACTCTTGTTCTAATAAACTGAAAATTCGAACTCGAAGCACGTTCCCTAGCTTTTCTCAGATCGGACTGGCTAGCTTGAGATTGTTTTATGTGAGTAATTTGTTTATAATATCAATTGAGTTTTTCATTTATATTAAAATACACGGTGTAATTTTACGAATTTGTTTAAGATTGTTTGTATATAATAACAATTGTTGTCTCAAACCAAGCATCATATTTCCCTAGCCGATATCGAGCTCAAATTTTGAGCCGATTTTAAGCTCGAATCGAAACGTCTGAGCCAATCACGAGCGCACCCGAGCTCGAGCTCTGATCCACTCCTTTAATTATTATAACCCTAATTCATGCAGTGCATGCACCTAGCATTTGTGATGATTCGCATTTAATAAGGGCCAAACTTTTTTTTCTTCACATAAGTTTTGAATTCTGTAAAATGAACTTGATACAAAGTACTGAAATTGGACAATAAACATATAAAAAAAAAATATATATCTAAAATCAAATTGGGTACTTGCGAGTATTGGAACGTGCGTTTAATTTAAAAAAAAATGGTTATCTTGATATGATCTCAAATGAGAAAAAGGACCATAACAATATGGCCTCTAATTAACATTATCCTCACTTACGATGTTTTTAAAGTATATATTTCCTTCTAATTGAGTATATATGTCTCTCGTGTTTGACCACCATTTACCACTACATATAGCGTACGTGGTAAGATTAATTAGTAGGCAACAACCAACAAAACTTATTACTAATAGAAATTGAAGGATATTTGTTTGTGTTTATTTTGCATGTCCAACTAAACAACATCAAACACCTTACATAGTCTTAATGTATGTATATTTAGCTAAGAGTTACTTAGCTACTTGTGAATATGGTTTTTTTTTTTTTTTTTTTTTTTCCGTTCTCACTATAAATCTAGTCCTTTTCAGTGAGTTTTGGAGGACTTGCTTCTTTGGTGCAATCTTGGAGGAGAAGGTTTCCTTACTTGGAAACTTAACGAAATGAGGAAGATCCCCATTTAATAGCAGCTCATCGAGACCTTGTTTTGTAGAGGTGGGCAACATTCCTTTTCAATTAAGGTATAAAAGCTTCTTTACAACATTAATTTAGCTTTAATTATAACATGTACAAAAGATTATTAGCTAAACTTATTAATTATGATAATTAAGTACATAATTTGAGGAGACTAATTAGGGATTAATAACTTTCATGTGATATCAGTGGACATTCTTCATTGTCTTACATATGCATCTTGTTTAACGTTAATATATGGCATAATGTCAATACTTGTAGAGTTGTAGCAAATTTTGCTCTTATGTTAATTACAGGTTCTTCTGTGCTAAAAGACCATGTAATTTAAAAAGAGATATAACAGTTGAAGAAAGCACATTAACTTTAGATTAACAGCAATGCTTATACCATGCTCTCGGGAGCACAAATGGTGGTCCTCCTCACAATAGAGGAGTAGGGACCACACTTAAATAGATTTTAAATTATTTTAAGTGTGGTCCCCACTTCTCTATTGTGGGAAGGACCACCATGCTCATTTTGCTCCCGGGAGCATGGTATAATTTGCGGATTAATAGAAACGGATTCAGATCCTTTGGGGTTATTTTTCCCTAGAGTAAGTATAGTTTATTATAAATGGAAAATATAAATGAAAATGTATTTTTGAAAATAAGGAATAACTCCACATGATAGAGTTAATTTTCCATTTTGAGTAAACTCTACCATGTAGAGTTATTTTTCAACTCCAGGGGATCTCAATCCAGTAAAAACATAACTAGACTTTTATTATATAAACAAAATTTTATGACATTTGACTTTTTTTTTTTAGGTCAGACATTTGACATGTATTGCATACAGCAAGTAAATCTGTAATAATTTACATATATGTGTAGTCCTTTATCATTATCTAATAATTAAGTCAAAATTAAAGATGTTTTAATTAGCTTGAGAAAATGTTTTTGTGTACCATCATCTTTGTGGTGTCATGTCTCAATAATGTCTCTTGTACACACTACATACTAGATTGTAAAGTAAAGAGTTGAATTATTAAGAAGCATATAGCGGAGATAATTGATGGACTGATAATTGTTACTCCGTATTCCTTTTCACATATATAGGAAGTAGAAATTCACACAAAGTAGGGATCCATGACATGATAAGCTCGACATGTTTCTATTTCATGACAATGATACGAAGTTACACAAATTTTTGGGTGAATTTGTTTGACGGAAATAGTTATACAAAACTACTTACTTAATTATGACGAGTGGATCATTTTTTGTTTTCGTCAACTTAAAAAGTTATAATTAGCAGGCCTATTCATAGTCAAGGAATATAATTAGTTAATCCTAACTTTTGTACGTGGAGCAGATCATATGTGTTCAGTTGATTAGAACAAGCTAATCTTCGCCGGCCCAAACCAACCTCCGGTAAGCCGCAAATTATACCATGCTCCCGGAAGCACAATGAGCATGGTGGTCCTTCTTACAATAGAGAAGTGGGGACCACACTTAAAATAATTTAAAATCTATTTAAGTGTGGTCCCTACTCCTCTATTGTGAGGAGGACCAAGGGCCTGTGCGTTCGAAGTAGCGTACTAAGTTAAGTTCCGTGCCAGCGAATTTAACCTTGCCTTTTTCGTTCATGTGTTGAAACTCACTGAAGAAAAATGACTCACCTCTGGCAGATGGTCAGAACTTCATCTGGGTTCAAATCCTACTGAGAAGCCCACTAGAGATCAGAAATTGTTGAAGATGGGCGGAGGTAGTGGTTTTCCAGTAGCCAGCACCGTGCTCCTTGTACTCCCGGGAGCATAATATAAGCATTGTCGGTAAGCCGCTTTTGCAGAATCGCCAAAGCATAGTAACAACAAACTCAATTTAAGTGTCTTGATCTGAATTGATTGATTATTGCCATTTGTTTTTACATAGGATAGTTGCAACTCTCGTCATATAGTCCAATCCATGGTACATATATTATGATAAGATTAACATGTTCCATGACAATAACCGGAAGCAACACAAATTTTCCAACGAGTCTATTTCACGAAAACAATAGTGCAAAACTACATATACTGGTGAAAAGTACGGGGTTCATTAATGAGATCGACGTAGACATTTCCAAATCAATTAGAGGCAAAAGAGAATTGGTGACAAAGTTTGCACTTATATATATACCCCCTATGAGTGACGACATTTTTTGGTTAATACAAGTAACTCGATTATTTTATTTATGAAACAAGTTCATCTAAAGGTTTGTGATCGAGAAACCTAATTGAGTATAGATTAAAGTTCGAACCTCTACTAATTACATAGGGCACTTATGTGTGTACTCATTCAAAGAGAAGAGCAATCTTAATTTAAGTAGGTTAATTATTATTGTCAATCTACCAGTTTCATTTCATGTAGGTTTTAACCCATGCATCATTATCAACCACAACAGAATAGCTAGAAATCTACTTCTCAAATTTGTAAATGTCAATTGACAAGCAAAAATGATTAGGGATCGAAACAATTAATCATCCTCGTTTATAGAACTACCGTATTCCTAGCAATTTCTCACTACTCAATGAGTATTATACTAAGTTTGAATCATAATTCTAATACCCCCTAATCTAGGTTGATTTCTATAGACTAAATTTCATGGAATTTATGTAAATAATGCTTTCAATTGAGACATATTGAAACCCTAATTATAAGCGACAACTAAACTCTAATTTTTTTAACCAAAGCATGTTATATCAAGCCACATACAATTATTAAAGTGTGTAGCCATATATATGTGTGTTCGTTGTCTTTCTGGCCTTAGTGGTGCATATATGTACATGTAATTTCAAGCACAAGACGTTGAATAAGCTAAGGCGATCTCAACATAAACTCGATGATCCTGCCAAGATTAACGAAATTTTGTATATGTTTCTACAACAAATCTGATTTATTTTGACCTATAGCTAATTAAATTGATCTATATATAAGACCCCCAAACTTGCAATTGAATGCACATAACAATAGGCAAATAAGCAATAGTTCACTAATTAAGAAAAATTGCACACGATGAGTGTTTATTTCCTTGAACATTCGAAGAGTATGTAATGATTAATTATCCAGTACATACTACCATTTCGACTATTATTATGCAAGAAGTTATCTCAAATTAGGGACATTCATATTAACAAATTAAATAAACAACTTAATTAATATAGTCGAACCAATAATCCTACAAATTGCTTAGCTAGGCCAGCTTTAAATATACTACATACCCTAGAAATTTAATATCATGGTTCTTATTTCTTCACTTACCAAAATTTACATGACTTTTGAAGTCTTGAGCCAATGATAATACTCATCATGGTATGCTTCCTTTTGACGTGGTTTCATCCTAATGGCCCTTTCATGACGAGTGCACATACTCGAATTAATTAAGTAGATCTTTTTTCGATGATCTATCTTACTACAAATTATTACCATTCATATAAGCTTGGAAATACTCCATATTAACCAAATGACCATTATTTCGACCACCATCTCCACAAACAACATCACCCTCAAACGCCCCATAATAATCAAGACTACTTATATCAGATGAAGACCCATCATAGCCGTCCATTTGCACCACCTGATGAAGATCATCTTCCATTAACGGCTCCTGTTGAACCTCATCATCAGCCACCTCATCATTACTAACAACCCCACCAACACCAGCTGATGCAACATCACTACTACCACCAAAGTAGGTGTTATTCTTATTATTATCATAGGGCCAGTCGGCCGCATAGCGGCCAGTAAGACCCTGAACCAAGGCTTGAAACTCGTCTGCAGTAACCTCGAACTTCATTGGGTTCGAGATATGGACAACCTTGACGTTGTTGTTGTTGTTGTTGTTGTTGTTGTTGTTGTTGTTAGCTTTTGTTATTCCAGATCTTTTGGATGACTTGCTCTTTACAACACCATTTTTGGTCACTTTAGGTGGATAATTTGAGTGGGTTATACTAGGGTTTTGCCCAAATTCTGAAGACATTTTTTATTTCTTATTTTTTTGGTAGGTTGGATTTTTTTGTGATATTTGGAAATGAAATGAGAAATGTGATTATGTGGAGGAAATAAGAAGAGGGAGAGTGAGGATATTTATATAGTGTCGGTGAGATTTTGCATAAGATTATTACTATTACTGGAAAAAACAAGAGAAAGAAAAGGTAGAAATTATTATAGAAAAAAGAGAAAGGACGATGTACACATACATGCAGCAGAAAATGAAAGGAGAGTAATGACGGATAAACGAAGGGATATAAACTCAGATAGGACATATTTTGAACCCACATCCTCCTCCTTCAATTAGACATGTATGTAAGGACATACCACCACCCATCTCTTTAGAGCGCGTGTATGGCGTGATGCGTTTCTTTAAATCTCTTGGTTAGTTCGGTTTAATTTACATAATTTTCGTTTTAATTATTAGTGGTAATATGTAGAACGTTGAAACCTAAATGTTAACTTTTGATTTCACAAATATGTAGCCATGCATGAAGTAGATATATATGTCCAAATAATCCGAGACAATAGCGAATCAGTTTAAATTAATTGGCTTTCACGTAGTGTTAGAAAGGTGATCGAAAATTTGTTCTTTTTTTTTTGACGGGGAAAATTTGTTCTTGAAAAGAAGAAAAAGATGAAGAATCTGAGGAAAGTAGGAGGACCTAACCTAATTTATTTGGTAGAAGTGACAATTGAAGACCCACTAGCCTATAGCTACTCACACCCCCTTCACTTGTATAAAAAGTTAAGGACTCTCTCATCTAAATAAATGAAGCTCTTCTAAATTTATGGCTTGTATTTTTATTTATTTTTCCTAATTTAATGTAATTATCTCAACTTGTTCCCCTCCAAAAAAAAAAATTATCTTATCAACTTTTTAATTGTTAGAATTATGAGCCTCTAAATTGTTGATTGAATTGACTAATTCATGATTATGTATTCCATTATATTTTGAATCTTCATCTTAGGATGATCTCATGTAGCCATGTTCATCTATTTTCAACAATTTTGTCACTCTTTAATTAGGACATACGGAGTATATTGTTCAGTTATAAAGCTCATGCATCACCCTAATACGATTTCAAATAATTATGTTAGTGATCAATGTTGATTTTGCTATTGTACGTATAATAAGTTGGATTATTCGTGAAAAGATAGTATATTCTGTATGTTATTCGAACACATAATAAAAACATGTACCTTTCAATTGAATTGAATACATTGAAATGCCTTAATTACTCAATTTCTTTTAACCGGATAAATCACTCATAATTTGCAAGCTTCTACCATTATCTTATAATTTGTGGTCAAACTTATATCAATCATAATTTACGGAATATCTTTCAAAAATTCATCCGATGCTAATATAGTGATACTTCAATTTGATACCACCGTATGATACGATATCAAACATGTTTTCAATAAGTTTTCCAATACGAAACTATATTTGCAACAATGAAATTGACTATTTGCATGATTTCCCTAGAGTTTTGACATATTGTGATAGGTCAAAGGGGTCAAGGGGGTGTCGAAATTTCACGCCCTATGAACATGTGTGGTGGGCTTTTTAAATAAATAGACGTCGAATATTAGGGCCCACTTTCCAGGTTGATCCAATAACAAGGATGCTCTATTTCGGATGCTCAACACCTGCCACGTGGAGCTCAAATATTCGCAACGGTAATAACGCTGACGCACTAAGGCGGCCAAATACTGACGTCACTTATCTACGTGGCCTCCTTCAGCTTAAGTGTTGCTCTCGTCACTTTAGAAAGGCAGAAAATTGATTCAATGCCTACGACTTCTGCCACTATTGAAATTTTTTATTAAGTTGTACCAGTACGTCTAGCCAAAAAGAGGGTAATTGTACTAGTAATACGTGTACTCCGGCTTATATGAAACGTAATCTCACTTTCGTACGATCATTTATACATGACTAAATTTACTCTTCAATAATTGTCTTGAGCAAGCTTTTTACTGTTTTCGTTACCTAAAGGCTAAAGAATACAACCTTTTACTTCTTCTGACCTGTCCCGTGGACGATAAGGTACGGTTTCGTTAAAAGCAAACTAAATTGTCTTGGATATTAAACTTGATTGTGAAGAAAAAATTAAAGATAGAAAAATTAAACATCATTTTTATCGTCTCATATAATTCGTATCACACTTACTAGTAGATGTAGAAGGCCAGGGAGGCAGGGATGGTGTGACTAGATTATCAACATTATGGTTTCAAGTTTCTTCGCATGTTGTAGGCCTTGTTATCTCTTCTACCAACATAATTTGCCTTCCTAGTGTTATTTTTCGCGAAACACGAATTGTTTTCAAAAACCATTTTTATTGTAGTAAATCTACAAGAAAATGGTATAATAATCGAGACGGAATTTAACTCTTTAAAGTCGAAGTAACTACTCCCACGTCCGATTCCCAATTTCAACATATTTTAGTCGATACATCTATGCGTACCCTCCAAGCTAAGTACCGGTCCGTTGAATTCAACCTTAAGGTCAAAATGATCTGCTTCTGTGTCGTCGATTGTGATGAGGCCTCAGAAGATGGTTAAAGAAGTGGGTTCATTGAATAAGAAAGGTAGATAATATGAGCAGCAGCAGCCGCCGGAACTTCGGCATTATCTATCGTGCCAATTTGCTTCTACAACTTGCAATTACACGTACCATCATGTTTAATTTGGGTGATTTTAAGATGGTAGGGCTCAAAATTAACATCTAAGTCCACCCCTACCCTTTCTTTGTGCGTATGCTTCACGACTTCACAACTTGAGATCCCAAAACAGTGGCGGATTGAGAAAAAAAAAATCCGATGTCACAACAGTATTCCCCGATGCCTGGCCTCTCTCTTGTTTTAGTTGTTTTACTCGTAATTTTTAGGAGTTTATTGACATTTGGTACAAAAACTTGCATTTCGGAAAAATTATCTGACGTCCAGGGACCCCTAACCCCCTCCCCCCTATGGATCCACTTCTGTTTGAGTTTGGATTCCCCTCGTAAGCGTAAATGTTGAAAGAAATGAAGAGAGTAACGGGCGGAGGAGTAGTTTTGTCACCAGTCACAAGGTTGTAGTTTTGTCATCACTCACAAAGTCACAAAGGTTACACAACTGTGCTGTTTCGAAATTTAACTCGTTTGGTTGTCTTCTCATTTTCCGAATTTTTGTACTTTCTCCATTTTGTTCATTTATTTAAGTTGAGTTTTTTATTCTCCTCGCAAATGTAAATATTGAAAGAAATGAAGTGATGGGCGCGCAAGAATAGTTTTGTGGGTTTTGTCGTCACTCAGAAAGTCACAAGGTTACACAATTATTTCCTAATAAATGTCCTATAGGAGTATATTCCTTGTAGGAGGACTTCACTGAGTATGTGGTGTCTATTGTGCGAGTCCTACCTGATGTTATCAACTTATCATCACCATGTTACTCTTCATTTCTCTTGAATTCACTACAATACCATAGACCATAGTCAAAACTATGGACTCCATACTATTCTAGTCCACGTCTTAATTATTTCGTGTCTCGTCCCATTAAAATTTCGACAACAAGCCTTATAAACTTAATTGATAACCCATCAACCTAGGTTTGTCGTCAAGATCTTAACGAAGTGGAATATAACATGAGTTAAGCAATATTTGTTCTTCAACAAACAACATTGATGGGAAAAAAAATACATGATCTCCGAGTGTCCGACCATGGGATAACCCTCAAACGAGATGATTTTGTAACCATCGAACCAACCTAGAAAATCGTAATGTAGATTGAAGTCTTGAACTAAAATTTGGTTCCCCCCCCCCCCCCCTCACCAAAAAAAAAAAAAAAAAAAAAAAAATTGTAGTCATGTTTGGAGCTAATGTTTATGTCCACAATTTGGGCCCATATATGAAGTGATGCAATAAGACCAAAAGGCCACATGACTCATAGCTAGACGATGTTCTTTTCGGCCCATAATTTCTATTGCTTCAGCTTATATTTTATCTCGCCCACGGTCTCATGACCCATTTTACGGCCCACGATCTCATGAATTTCTCCTTACAATTAGTATGAAGCTACTCCCTCCGTTCGCCTATAAAACGCGTAGGGTCGGAACACAATTTTTAAGAAAAATAGAATAAAAATGAGTTTTTGGGTACACTTGGTGTAAAATTACAACATAGGGGTATGACTCACTTGCATTATCAACAAACAAATTAATAAAGTAAGGGTGTTTTGGACTTTACAAGTACAAATAAGGAAAAATTTTAAATAGAAAGTTTAAAGATGAATATCCCAAAATAGAAAGTAGGAAGTTTATAGCAGAACGGAAGAAGTATGATGTTCTTGAACAAATATATTAACTTTTTTCCTTTTTACAAAAAATAATAGGGAAAAAAAAGATAGTAAATAAGACATGCTCATTATTTCATCGTCAAATTATTACAGTTACTCACACCTAGAGTCATCACATTCGTCATTATTTCATCATCAAATGCCCATGTGTGTCTAAGTTATCATTTTTAGAACATGTTGGTTGTAAGCCAAAATACAATTGTCGCTGAAATTTATGGATTTGGAAACTTTCATATGCATGTTTATACGGAAAAAGATGGAACGAATAGTTTTTTCTTGTGCAGGTTTATAGTTTACGTGTCTCTTCGCGCAGAGAAATTGGTTAATCAAAAGTTTAAAAGAATTGCAAAAAGAAGTACTGCTTTATTACCTTGTCTGAAGATAAATATATATGTGAGTACAATGGTAATGGATGACAAAATTGGTAAAGTCATCGAAGTGTTGTACTTACGACATGCATGGATTAGAATATACCAGCATTAAAACTATTCTATCTCATTCGTAACTCTCTTTGCGCATTACAACAAAAATATATATAGGACACGTACAATACATGTCTAAGTGACATATACAGATCTAATCTAACGAAGTAACAAATGATTAATTGCATAATTATGAAAACTAAGAATCTAAGAGTGGTGGAGTGCATCTCTAGACAAATCTAACAAGATTTGAATTTTATAATGGTCTAATGGAGCTCATATATAAGTATGTATATAACTCCTTGCTTGATCTCAATATTCCTATGTATATCATGATTAGTACCGATGGACTCATACTAAAAGATTACTATTAACGACTCGGATGATCGACTCTGTTATTCGTCGATATTAAGAAAAATTAAAAATGTTGGCGATGTTGGTAATGCAATGGTTTCAAGCTTTTTGGGGAACATTGTAAACACATTTTTGTTTGTCCCACATTGGATTTTTAACAAAACTTTTATGGGTTTATATATAGAGGTCTTTTAAAAGTGTTTGAAGTGATTATGAAGGGTAGACTATGGACTCTTCACGCGCACGCCGCCGCTGCCGTCCAGCTCGTGTCCGTGGCACGTGCACCGTTTTCTCCATAATTACTAATTTGATTGTCAATTTTGATTGTTTCTGTTTTTTGGTCCTTACAAGGACGTTGTCGATGCCCTGTTTTACACACAGAAAATCATATTCTTTTCCCTAATCGCTTTTTCCACTGATTCCGAGTACGTTTTGAGTTCCACTTCTCTCGGGTGAGTACACACCTTGGAGAAGCGTTGTGCTACCTTGGGGGGCAACGCCATAATCCGGTTGTACCATAGTCGGGGCGAAATTGCTTCTCATTCTGTGATTTCGATCACGCCACAACATTTCCAATTGTTTTCATTTCCATTCTATTTCGCCAATAGTAGTCTCTTTTCCAACATGCGAAACATATTGAAACACTAAAGAAGCAAACACCAACCACACACGATTTTGCCAAATTAAACTAGCTCACGATCGTGGCTATTGATGACTCTTAATACGATCGAGTAATACCAGAGCGATTGACTTGTTTAATGATGATAGATTCAGAAAACAATATTGTTGAATGATTCTAGAGTTTAATCATTTGATCGATTATTTTATTACAAATAATCATTTATGCTAATGAGAACATGATTAAAGCCTAAAAGGGGTCCCACTCCTACATCAATGTTGTTAAGCAGCAGCCACCAACAATTTTATACGTACTTTCTTCTTCTTTGGAGGTTGACATTTGACCAACGTCACCATCAAGATTTCTCATTTTGTTGAATGAAAATTGAAGCCATTCTCTCAAAATTTGCAAATATTTGATGCGTTCGTCACGCTTTCGTCATCTTCCTTCTTTGTTACGCACATCAACTTTGTTGGTCCAAAATATGTTGCGTCGTTATTATCCATGACATATTTGATAACATTTTGAAAAAGATTCGCAGTTTACCGAAACTAATCGAGCATTATATACTAGAGTAGAGGTGATACACACACATTTTTAATGCTTCTATAACGTCTTATATATCAAAGGATCTTAACTTTCATCTTGTGAATTTTGAATTTTGATTAGAATATCAGAAAATTTAGAAGTGTTATGTGAGGATGACAATTTATGGTGAGTTGCCGCCTACTCAATTGACGAAAACTTTACATTAATCAAACATTCAAATGCACGTATAGCCTTTCTTTACTCCCACAATGTACTTATTACTTTGATGATCATGGTTACTTAATGAAACGCGATGCATCACCTCTGTCTATGGTGTATTACAATGGCGTCCATGAATCATTAATAGTTTAGTACGTAGTTAAAACCGATTTAAAACTATTATCTTATGCGATTATTTTGTGATTTTCGAATCAATGAATTTTAATTCTATCCAACTCTCATCCACACGGCAACGGATCACCAAGCAAAATGAATCTGAATGGGCCCACATAGCCCTTGATCTATGATTCTTTACAGACTAGCGGTCTAGCGCTGCCTACCGAAATGGAAGTTTCTAAGAGAGCGTTGGTTAGTTTAATTTGTGGCATTTTCCTGATTTTCTTTTTTTTTTTTTTTGTTTTCTTGAGGTCAATTTGTGGCAAAAAGTTCACACTTTGTTATTGTTTCATGTCTGTATGCCTTATATAGTAGTGATTGGGTAATGATTCCATCTCACAATTTTACCAACCACCCTTTGTGGATAGTTTGGGTAACGAAATGCTGACTTTTTTCAATTTGCGAGTTTAGGCTTTGTTATAAACAACTACTCCGTATATGCTAAATAACAACGTTCGTTTTTAACTACTGACAAATTTGGAAAATCGGTAGTTTATCACTCTATCCAGTGGTTAAAATTTCGTCATTTAACCCCATAACCAGTAACAAATTATCATTATAATCTTATGTCATCCACAGATGAATATGAATTTGCACCAAGTTTGAGTATTACTCTATCAAATAAAAACTCTACGTTAAAACTTAAAACTAGATTTGACTTTATAATTATCCGTATTGAATCAGAAATCAGAAAATCTTATAATAGAGGAAGAAAACAATTGGGCTCAAATCACATGACATGATATTAAAAAAAAAAAAAATACTGAATTCTATCCAAGTGCTGAGAATCTGAAATCTATAAAATTGGGAGACATTGAAAAATGGGAAATTAGAAGTCTCAGAAGAAAAAGACATTTTGAGGGGAAGAGATTGGAATGATCTGAAGAACAATTAAATTGGACATCATCGTCTCTTCCCCTCTCATTTCCCTCCTACTCTTTTAATAAGGTCCAAAAATCGATGTGGGACTGTTGAATTTCATGAAAAGTGGACACAAATATACAACCCCAATGTAGTAAACAATTAACATTGTCAGTAATTATCGGTTTTTGTATTATGTGTCACTCACAATATCACGCGTACATTACGTCTTTTGTATATGAGGTGTTTTACATGATTGGCCGATTATGAGATACTTTTACTAATTCAGAAAGATTTCCATGTTTCATTTTTCAGTTTTGAGGTATAATGTTGGGGTCTATTTTTAAACCAAATGAACCATTCACTTGCTGCAAAAATTAGTAAATATTACATTCTGCATTGCAGTTTACCACCTCTACTTCATCTTAAGGCAAACGGGTTTGTCATTTGCTCTAAAATTATCCCTAACATGACAATTCAAAACTGCAAAAAGATCAGGAACCGGGGAGAGTATTTCGTTTGAAAAAAAGCCATATAATAGACTTTTAACATGAAATGATGCGCTTAGAGGAGACAAACCAAAAAATACAAATCAAATATAGTTTGCTACATTGGATGCAAACAAGAATAGAAGTACTCCGTAAATTAAATTGATTGACACAAAAATATTTGTAGTTGTAGTAAGTAGAAAGGAGTACTTCATAAAGAAGACTAGTATAAAATGAGCAAGTGACATAAGATACCCATAATAAAGTCAAAGTGATCAAAGTTTTGGGATCTTTTGAATAAAGTTTTAAACTTTGATAATAATTTCTAATCATAAAAATCATTTCTTTGAGTTTTTTCTTCCTTTATTTTTCTTGGAGCAATTTCCTTGTTCTTGCTAATATTTTTTTTTTTTTTTTGTTATTTATGATTTTAATTAATTAATTTTGTTGCTTATTCAAAACACTACTTCAGCTTGTTGACTTTCTGTTCATAGCTTTATGTTTTTGCTTGCTTTTCTTCATCATAGTTCATACCATACAAAACTTTTTCAATTTTGACAGGTTTTGGGGATTCCCAGCTTATGCAAAATCAAATAAATAAGGGGTGTTCTTTTTAAATTTTTCTCTTTTCAAAAGGGTTTATAGGGTTTTGTTAGTTTTATTTATACTTAAGTTATACATACTTGTTTTTTATAATTGTTGAAAAAAAAAATTCAGTATCTTATAGTATACTTATTGTGTATATTTATATGATAAATTCATTTTCTTTCTAATCTGTGTATTTTGATATCTGGGTACTGAAAAGTTTCTGTTTTTTTTTTTTTTTTTTGAAATTAATAGTTCCATTTTTGCTGAGAAAAGAGCTGTCAATCAATTTGGGGGAAATTTGATTAGGGTGGACTTTTGAAATTTTGGAAGTGTTTTTTTTTGGGGGGGATTTTTGGATTTGTGGGGTTGAACTTGAATTTGAGGTGATTATGAGATTTTTATGGGTAGTAGAGCAGTAAAAGTTGGTGCTGAAAATGGTACAAGCTTAACATCAGGCATGCCTAGCTTTATTCCTGTTTTCCCTGTCTCCAATCCTATGTAAGCTTCTTTTCCTATGCAACTTTGTTAAGTTTTGACAGTTTTATGAGCTTGTGTTGCACAGTAACTTTCTATGAGAAATTAAAAAAGTTTGTTGTGGTAAAAATGATTCCTTTGTCAGTGGCAGTTTTATGACTTGCTGAATTCTTTGTTGTCAAACTGAAAGTTTGTATATGAATTCCGATTTTTTCGACCTTAAGTTACCCCAGAAATGTTGTCACACTGAAATAAGTAGTTAATTTTTAGAAATTCGCCATTCGTTTGCAACCTCGAATGTCAAATCCTAGCTTTGCCCCTGGTTGTGAGGAACAATGATTTTCTGATTCATATAGGAGCCTTGGCGCACCGGTAAAGGTGTTGCCGTGTGATCGATAGGTCACGGGTTCAAGTCCTGGGAGCAGCCTCTTGTCACTTACATTGACAAGGGAAGGCTTGCCCTCATTACACCCTTGTGGTGGGACCCTTCCCCGGACCCTCGCTTAGCGGGGACGCCAATGTGCACCGGGCTGCCCTTTTATAGGTAAGAGTAATCTATAAGCTTCTTTCTATTGAGTCCTGAGTTTCCGTTTAAATATAAATCTACCTCAGCACAATTCTGAGGTATGTGAAGTGGCTGACATATGAGTGAGGAATTTTCTTGTTTTAGTGGAAAGGTTAAACTTTTAGGGTGTCATTTTAAGGGCATAGCAGCAGCCTGCAACCTATCTCTGGACCGTGATTTTGACTGGATGCTCAGGAGAGTGCTTTTGATTTGGGTCCTTTAAGGATAGAAAGGGCTGATAAGGATTATAAGGCTATGTGGCTATTGCTTCTTTCGAGATTCTCTGATGCATAACTGTGACACACTTCCTGACATTGGCGGCTTTAAGAATTAAGACTAGAGGGTCTGGAGGCACTCTCAGCCACTATTTTGGTCCCATTTGTGGCATTTTAGTTGAGCTCTTGAATGAGCAGGGACAGGATGCTGATTCCCGGAATCTGTCGCAATCCGAAGTCTGAAGTTCATATTAGTATTTCTAGTAGCTGTGAGGCAATTCAGTACTCTGAAGAGAATAGTTTTACTTAGACCTGGGGGAATCATGAATATGGATCCTCTTTCTAGGCCACAAGAAAAAAGAGTAAATTTCAGCCAAGTATGTATGATTGGAAGAGCTCATTGTCCTCGGAAAAGCTAGCATTTGTGATGCATCACTTTTGAGACCACGGGCCCAGGGTGAGGTATACTGTATTCTGTATACGTCCTGGATTTTCATCTTAGTCAATTGAAGTGATTAGCAATGAGCCAATGACATTTCTCAAAGAGTTGTTTGGCTAAAGGGAGTGGGGAGTTGAAAGTATTCGTTGGGCAGATTTTAGAATACAAACTCAATAGTCGCTACTTGCTTCTACGAGAATGTGTCTATCAACAAGTTTTTACATTGTGAGGAACTATTCTGTACTTAATGTACTACACATAAAGCTATACAAGGAGAATCCAGTAATGCTGGCAACTCTGTGCTGGAGTTCCAGTGCACATGTGGCACTATAAAATGAATATGTCCATTGCCTGGGATCCTCATTTTCTGAAAATCTTGTTCCTATGTTGCTCTTTCATCGTGTCATTCTGGGTTTAGGTTGAGTCACATCAAACTTATCCGACGATTAATGTCCTTGTCACAGAGAAGGTAGAATCTTGACTCTGAATCTCTCATCACAACTAATGTTACTCCTCTTAGTCATGCCCATTTTATGAACAATTGTTGAAAGGCCATTAATCCATCGACGGTTTTTGGTAATTATATTGTCTCTGCAACAGGGAGCAGTATATTTTCTTATTTGCATTGAGGACCTGTTGCATGTGTAATATTTTTTATGGTATGATAATCAAGATGTAGAGGATTCTGTGGCTTTAGTTATGTTAGGATTTCCATTCTCTTCAAACTATGTAGCAACTTTGGAGTGTGGTCGTCTTATCTTCCAGCACTCATGTCATAATTTCACAGTGGCACAGAGGGTAACAACACCAATCCATCCAGGACTTCTGACTTTGGTGCTCTTGATCAATCTCTTGATTTTCGTATAGAAGATGCTGTTGATCTCAGCAGAAGTGAGTATTCCTAGATCTCATTGTCGTTATAGTGTTGTCCTGCTAGCATTTTTATCATTCCGCACTCGGTCTAGTTGTCATGGCTTGTTGCTTGCTGTTCTTCTATATATTTGTTACTCTGGAATATGTTTGTCTGTGGTCATGAATGCAACAACTGCTATAAAGCCCTAGTGCCAAATAGCTTTGGGCATGGCGTCAGGAGTAAATAAATTAATATAGAATGTGGTAAAGACTCTCTAAGGAAACCAAAGCCTCAGTAGCATAGCTATGCAGAATTTACAAATGCAGGGGGGAGTGGCAATTTTTGTAGAAACAGGAGTTTCCTTTTTTCATTCTTTTTTTTTGAAAGAACAGGAAAGGAAGCCTTCTGTTGTTGAACATTTGATAAACAAAAGGAAACCAGAGAGTCCTTAAGATGCCTATACAGTCTAAGATCCGTCGTACTGCTCCAAAAAAAAAAAAAAAAGACAGAGAAAAACATTTATGTTCAGTGATACTTTGTATTGAAGCCACAAGGTGCAGTGTGTTAGTTTTTCTTTTAAATCTTACTGGCATGGTCAAGCAACTGCAGTACTTAGATAATAAATGCAATATTTGATGTCAAATATATACGAGGTCTCTCAATCCTATGAGGGAAATACTTACAAGACATTTTTTATATCTGACTTAATTGGTTTACATGAAAGCTATTACAACGGAACCTCTTACCACCGACAGTGCAGACTGTGAGAAGTAGATTTTATATCTGCCATTTCTATTGGAATGTGATCATTTGAAACTGATATACTGTCTGGGGTTTTAGTGTAAGATACGAACAGAATGTAAAATCAAGTATTAATAGTAATGAACTAGTGATCTCTTAAGATTAAAGTTTAAATAAGCATATGTAATATTCACTCATATTTGTGTGATAGTACCTAATAGCAATCCCTTCGTGTCACCTGCTGGCTTGGGCTTGATTTTGTGATCATTTGTGGTACATTTGCAGAAACTAATAAGTTTTGGCAATTATCTTTCTGTTAATATCTAAATCTTATTGCTGTACTGGCTCTTAATATTTTGTTCTAGATCCGTTATTCAGTTCGTTCAAGTCGTCTGGTCTGACTGCAGGCCCTGATCTTCAATTTGGATCATTTGATAAGGTGATAATTTTTGTTCCTTCATACAGTGGTGCGACTATTTACTTCAGCTGTTATTGCTTGTAGATTTGCTGCCTCTTAAAAGTCTGATCACTCTGATGCGTGTTCAATTGTTTTAAAAAAAAAAACCTTTTTCAGGGTTTACCAGTGGAAAGAGAATCACATCCCAACTTAGCTTCTGTAACTGTTGGTCACGAGAATTGGGGAGAGTCTAATATGGCTGATGCCAGTCCGAGATCAGATTCCTCCTCAGACGATACTGAGGATAAGAATCCGCAGGTTCTTTTACTTGAAACCTTCTCTCTGAAATGTCTGGCATGTGTCATGTATGTAGGAGAGGATGTTGATTGTGTAATTTCCGATCTTAGACATACTCTTTGAAATATGTGTATGTTTGTCATTCTTGGTTTGGTGTGCAGTTTGACGCTGGTCAGTCCAGTGCTAAGGCTGCGTCTGACTCTAGTGAGAGATCGAAAGAAAAAAATACGGATCAAAAGGTAATACACGGTATTCTTCATGTTATGTGCTTTTCAAGCTCTCTAATTGAGGCTAGACATACTCTGAATCTTGTAACTGATCTCTCACACTGTAACGTTGCAGACATTGCGCCGGCTAGCTCAAAATCGTGAAGCTGCTCGTAAAAGTCGGTTGCGGAAGAAGGCAAGTTAGGAATTTGTAGATGCTGGGTTTTGACATTTTCTTTAAGAAGCAAAGTCATATGAAATGCTGGGCTAAGCTGTCTCGTACACATGTGTAGTTAGGTTGATAATTTAACAAAACCCTGCAATCAAGGTTAAAATGAGTAACAAGAAATTCATATGAGAAGCCTGATCAAGGGTAAAGTATGCATTATATAGAACATCAACTGATTCGAGTTCTGTTTTCCTCTCTCATTATTTAGGCATATGTACAACAGCTGGAGAACAGTCGACTTAAGCTTACCCAGCTTGAGCAAGAGCTGCAACGAGCCCGCCAGCAGGTTTACTTTTTGAATCTTCCAAGGGTTGTCTGTATTCTTTTTCAGTTCATTACGACTCAAGATGTTAATGCTTCAAACTCTTCATATGTCTGCATGTTGTAGGGAGTCTTCATTTCAAGTTCTGGTGATCAATCACATTCAATGGGTGGAAATGGTACTGTGCATTTCTGTAGTCTGTGTGCCATATTTATTGTATCCTTCTCGAACTTTGTTCAGGCTTCAAAAATGGAAAATGCTTGAAGAATCTAGAGACTTCTTGAATAATGACCTTTCTTTCAGAAAACAGTTTCGTTAAAAGTATTTTTTTTATCACCTTGCAGCAGGAGCTTTGGCATTTGATGCAGAGTATGCTCGCTGGCTTGAAGAACAAAACAAACTGGTTAATGAATTGAGGGCTGCAGTTAATTCACATGCTGGTGATACAGAACTGCGTACTGTTGTTGATAATGTGGCAACACACTTCGATGATATTTTCAGGCTTAAAGGTGTTGCCGCAAAGGCTGACGTCTTTCACATTTTGTCTGGAATGTGGAAAACACCCGCAGAACGTTGCTTTATGTGGATCGGTGGCTTTCGCTCATCAGAACTCCTGAAGGTGAGATCCATAATATAACTAGGAAACAGACCCTCTTTACTTGTTATTAGCATCATAACTTTGACCAACCAAATTAACCATCCCCTACATGCTTACATCCCAAAAAGACTCCTAGTAACAGTGGTGACCAGACACATTATGACTGCTATAGTAAAGGTACTTACTTGTCTGTGGTTAATGGATGGTATCATTGACACGTTAACCAATTTACCATGGCACCGATGTGATATCTTACCCCAATTACATTGCTTGAAATGGTAGCCTCATTGAATACAATGGGATACCGATGATGAGTGCAGATTAAGGCCACTCAATAGGGCTAGTTACCAGCTGCTTCCCTTATGTTAAAGAACTAAACCCTTTGCAGATCATTTGATTTAAGGGAATTGGTTGGTTGGTCAGTCCTGTCACCATACCAATCTTCCCACTTATTCATGCTTACTCTTAAGGGCTCTCCAAATTTGCACTTTTTATGCACTACATGCGGTCTTATAAAGGGAAAAAGGTTAGAAACTTGCTCACAGTCATTATATGTATACACAGCTTCTGGTTAGTCAATTGGAGCCCTTGACAGAACAGCAGGTGGTAGGCATCTACAATTTGCAGCAATCGTCTCAGCAGGCTGAAGAAGCCTTGTCACAAGGTATGGAGGCGCTGCAGCAATCCCTAGCTGAAACATTGGCTAACGGTACCCCAGGTGCATCTGGTTCCTCTGGCAATGTGGCAAACTACATGGGGCAGATGGCCATGGCCATGGGAAAATTGGGTACTCTTGAAGGATTCCTTCGCCAGGTATGTTCATGAAAAATACGCTACTGTTTAATTTTGTGCCAGTCACACATAGTATTATAGTAATAATATGCAAATGGTTTGTCAATTTCATTAATTTTAGCATAGGAATCGCGAATTACATGATTGTGGTTTTATACCCTTCACAAATTACAACTTGTACTGAATGAGGCCTTAGATGATGACTTTGAAGGAACCTGTGGTGTCATGGTGGTTTATCAGCATCGGGGTATTCATCTGCTGAGCTCTTTCATAAGTTCGTTTGGACTCTCTGATTAAGAGTTAGCTTCTATTATATATATAATCTATTGGAAGCACGAAATACTTCCATCAATTCATCCTATCAAAGTGTTCAAGAGTTGAATACAACATTTTTTCAGAAGCTTATATGAGGAGGATAGAGAGTTGGAGACCATCAGTTAATGAGTATAGTAGTCATGACTTTTTTTTTTTTTTTTCTGGTTGTTTTTTTTTTTTTTTTTTTTTTTTTTTTTTTTTTTTTTTTTTTTTTTTTCTGGTGAATGTCGTTTCAGCTAGTTACACAGATTAGTGAAGTTTTTTTCGATTGTTTGCATGGTATTACTCGGTGTTTTCAAGCTCAATAGCTGTGGGACTGTGGGCGTAACTGAGTTTTGATTTTTGACCGGTTTGTGTTACTGTGACCTTTGCTTATGAACAGGCTGATAATCTACGCCAACAAACGTTACAACAGATGCATCGTGTATTAACAACTCGACAATCTGCACGAGCCCTTCTAGCCATAAACGACTATTTTTCACGACTTCGGGCACTCAGCTCTCTCTGGCTAGCCAGACCTCGTGATTAGAAGCTTTTAAGCAGCAGTTCGAGGCAATAAGATTGCAGAGATTAGGTTCTCCGTTCTTCTGATTTGGATCACGCCCCCTTGGCCGACTTTGAGGTGTTTATGTGCTATATAAACCTTTGCTCCTGGCCGGGGCGACGATGTAGACACCAAGTGTTGATGTTTCCCCACTCTGGGTTTGTATAATTGCGGTTGAGGCTGATGTAATTTAAAGGTGGTATTAGGTTTGATGCAATAGTAATTACTGGAAAGGGAAAAATATGCAGTATGCTATAAACAGCTCAAGTAGTATAGTGTAGTATACGCTCAACTATATTATTAAGGGCTTCTTTTGAGTTTCTTCAAACTTATGTTAGAAATTCACTTCTCCATAATAAATGTGATTCATAGTCTGCTATTTAGCTTCTTCTTTGTCCTTTTTTTTTTTTTTTTTTTTTTCTTGACAAACTGATACTCCATATTGAACAGAATTTTGAACTATACATGAGAGTATGAGACCAATGTATGTACCACTTTAGAAAGCGGAAGTAAAGTCTATTACAAATTTACAAATACCAGTAGGTCTTGGGAGAAACTTTCTTTCAATAATTTATTGAGAGACTATACTTCTTACGTCGTGACTCCATTAATCCAAACACTACAACATGGCAATTTCGACTTTCAAGTGTAAATTAAGCGGCTTCTATAATGGTCAAATTGGACTAAAGTTTGACCATATGTACTAAATAAGTGCGAAACTTTTTTTTTTTGTTTCAGTAACGATTAAGGTAAATACCTCTTTTTAAGTTTACTTTTGGGAGACAAAGAAAATATTTACTTCCTCCGATTCAAATAGATTTTCCTTTTTCTATTTGTAGTTTTGAGGTGCCATGTTGAGAACTACTTTTTTTATCAAATGAATTATTCACTTATTGCAAAAATTAATACATATTTTTTTCAACAATACAATCTACCAATTCATACATATTTGCAGCATGGACGCCGTATTGAGTGTCCTTAATGGATGCCAGGGTCTGTTTCCTACGTGTGGAGTACTTCGTGCCACTACTGAAAATGGACCATTTGAGGCTAGCATGTGGTTTTATTTGATTTGGGGAACTTATCATAGGTTTTTGGCTATAATATTTTGCCATTACTAATAATATGACCTATTAAGGGCTCCTGCAAATATTTAAGCCACTTTTGTTCCAAGGCTATTTTTGGGTCAAAGTCGTCGATTATAGCCTTCGATTACGGCTAATTTTGGTCGATTTTAAAATTAGTCAAATGTTTTCAAAAACTTCACTATCAACGCCATAAAAATTTCCTTGAGGAATATGAGGGGTCAGTTCCCACGTTAAGGTAGTGTTTGAAGCATCTCTGGCACACGTCAACCCTTGAGGCTGACATGAGTTTTTGGCAAATTTTAGGCTATCGATATATAATATTTTGCCAAAACATACTCCGTATAATATCAATCCTAGGAGCTCCCATAAAAATTTGAACCATTTTCTTCCGGTGGCATTTTGGGTCAAAATCCGTGTATTACACTTTGGTCTTTGGCCAATGTTGACCACATTTTCTAAGGACCCAAAATTTATCAGGTAATCGTAATCTTCTCGTGTGGAGGGGGGCTGAAGTGAATCTCCACATTTAGGTTATGAGACTTGAACCCACAATCTGTATTTTTTTTTTTGAGAAATTCTATGGTACACGACGTGCACCGAAATGTACCGTAACAAAGCTTACATCTACCGTCCATTATGTTAGAAAAGATCTACACCGTTCATTAATTTTTAATTAATCACATTATAAATTATTTTGTATATGCAACAAAAATAGGAAAATGTTAAATAAATTTATGAACAAAAAAAGAAAAGTAAAGAGTAGTATCGCCGGAGGAGAGTGGTCGCCGAAAAGTATCGCCCGAGTAGGTTACCACCGGATATAGAGAAGTTGACAGTAGCGGTCATCGGAGGAAGTGAGGCCACCTAAGGGAGGTACCTTACCGGAGAGACGGAGATGATCGTCGGAAACATATGCCGGGATCAGTGGCATCGCTCAAGTATGTCGGAGGTAGGTAGTCGCCGATGAAAGTTTGCTATTTCGACGCGTCGGCCGCTGTGCGCTGGAATAAATGAATGATGCTCACACCTATATATAGTTCTGGATACAAATACTTTGTCGTTAACATCTGTATCTCAGTTGGTTTGGAACTGTTTCTTCACGTGAGATGTCGAGGGTTCGAACATGTCCATAGCTTCTTTTTTTTCGTTTGATGTTAATCTTTTTCACTATTCTAGTCTTCACATGGTTAATGTTTTATACCTTCAACTTCTAGGGATATATTTTGGTGTCATTATTCTACTAGAGTATGGTTGAAACTTGAAAGCGCCCTTCCAATATACGGAGTACTTGATTAGGAGGAACTAATTTTGGTGTCATTTTTGTGTGTCATTAATAAGAAACATGATTTTTTTTTAGAGATATACTCCGTACTATTTTACTGATCGAGTCACAAGTATCTAACATATTCATGCCTAACTATTTTACAATTCGATCCGATCTATTCCTTCTTAGAACTATATACTCGATCACATACATTATATTATAAGCATTACTCTATGGTATTAGTATAAAAAAAACCTTTAACATTAAGTCACAAGGTTAGTAATAATATAACTTCATTTGAGTAGTGTGTTAAAGACGTTTAAGGTTGAAATGGCGAACAAAGGAGATGTGTAAAATAATCATTTTTTTGTGGCTGTTTAATCTGGAAAAATAACTATGTCAACACGTATAATAACGTTTTCATAACATGTAATATGAGATCGTGTCACAATACCTTATTTTCTTTCATTATTTTAATATTGTACATTTTACGTATGTTACCGTTACTCTCATGCAAATTAAACATGATATTAAGAACATTAGTAGGAGTTTTAATAATTGAAAGGTCGATTATGAAATATAACCACACTATATTCTCTTTACGTGTTTAAGAAGTTCATTTGACTTTCTTATTGTTCTTCAAATTGTCCTATTTTGAATCTCGTAATAACACACAACCTTTCTATTCCTTTTTCCAAGTTTTGCGAAAACCTTAAACCAAATAGTTGTTTCCGTTAAACCAAATATGAAGTTGTTTTCGGGGGGTCGATATCTAGATTTGGCTTTCGTTAAACATTTTTTAATTAACTTCTAAAAAAACTTTATATTTGGCCAAAGTTATGGTTTTAGAAACCAAAAACATTATAAAAAGTTAGACCAAACACATACAATACTTAGTTTCCGCTAATGTTGGATAAAAAATTTGATAGTAGAATAAATCAAAATAAATAAATAAAGTTAATAGTGGCTGAAACATGAAGGAAAATGATCTAAAAATGATAAGAGCAGGGGATCGAACCTATGCAATTCAACATTTCAACTAACTACTGTACTAACCTTAGCCTCACCAATAAACTACAAACTTGACTACGTATGTGTTCGTATGAGAAATTTACATACTTAGATACGAAAGAAAGAAGCAAACAAAGATGCGTTTGGAGGAGATTTGACGGCAAGGGTTGCAGTCCGACATGGACAACGTCGGCGATTGAGAAGCTGCAGTTCGGTATGAAAGACTTCGGTGACTGACCGGCTGCAGTCCGGCGATCGCTCTGTAAACTCCGCCTACCGTGGGTTATGACCGGCGGTGGTCTAGTGGGACTCCGGCGTGGCTGGTTTTCAGTACGTGGGTCTCGACGGAGGATGGAGTGGATGGGGAGGGGGATGGCTGGTGATGATTGTCGCCGGTGGGAGGAGTGGATGAGAAGGGGGAGGGGAGATACATAATTACATATGTTTAAATTAATTCTTGATTTTCAGAAAAATAATTAAAATTGTTAAAAAATAACTAAAATAATTCAAAAATAATTTATTACGGTACGTTGCGGTGCATGTCGTGTACTATAGAATTTCTCATTTTTTTAACATTGATTATGTGACGGCTAACCAAAAAAAAAATGAAGTTCTATTTTGCTATTGGACGGAAAAAATAAAAAATAACTATTTAACCCTCCAAACTTTGAGTAATTACCTCCAATTTAGCATAAAACTCTAAATAAATAAATGGCAAAGTGGACCACAGAAATTCTGAGTCTTCTAAGTCATAACTGTCCACTAACACCTAAAACAAAATTAATAATAAATATTTAATAATAAAAAGAAAAAGCAAAAAAAAAAAAAAAAAAAAATTACACACTCCCCCCCTCTCTCTCTCTCTCCTCTGGCGGCGACAATACTAGCTTCACTTGCACACTTTCCTTCATTTAAGTAAGTTCTCTCTCATTTTCAATTTTCCCCAAATTGATTTTTGTATTTCAAATTTCAATTAGATTCAATTAATTCAAAAAAATTGTGTAGCTTTACTCCATAATATTTGCATTCAATTTGATTGCTTATGAATTTTGTTAGTATTTGTAATTCAATTAGATTGGGGGTTTAGGGTTCGAATTTAAATTGTGTTTTGATAGGGTTTAGGGTTCATGCTTATATATTGATTTTGATTTTCCTCTTTGCAATTAAATTGAACAGAGGATTAGGGTTGGCAATATTTACAATTTCTTTTTTGGAAAAAAAAAAAAAAAAATTCTAGTGAACCATCAACCTCATCACCTAGTCCAAAGGAAGAAGAAAAAATTCCTGGATACGCCACTGTCTCTATGTTACATGTCCCGTCAAGGCTATACATATGAGCTTTTACTAAATCATAGGCATGATAATCGTAAAGGAATAGCTAGTTTTATTACTTCATGTAGAGGTTGCTACAATCGTATCTCTTTCTGTGTGTGGCTTCTATGTTACAGTTGTAATGTTGTAGTAGTAAACGTTCATTCGTTTCTAAAACTTTTGGCCACTGTTATTCCAGGGGCAGAAGCTGAATCTTGAAGGATGCCACATAGGACACGTCCAATGACAGCACTTCTTTTGTTTACTGGATTAAACTTTGCTCTTATGTCTACAATCACACCTGTCTATGATTACGTCTGTTTCCACCCGTACTGGGAAAGAAGGGTAATTACTTCCATCATACGCTATCTATACTACCACCTGTATGATTACAGCCTCTTGTTGTTTGTTTGTTTTAATTCTAAATAATGTACTCCACAATGAATCTGAATGAATTCCTTTCTATTGAGTTGTAGAGAGAAGAGCGCCGTCTTGAACGTGAAGCTTCCATGAGAAAAGGGTCTATGTCAGCATAGTTACAGTTTCATGACTTCCATCACCTTTTGTTCTAGGATGGATGATTAGTTTTTGTTCGTGAAATCGTTTCAGTTTGGTATGGAATATCAACTTATGTGTGTAGCCTTGCATTACATGTAGCATCACTCCCTTCTCCATGTAACTTAAGCTTGAATTCCTGGGTTTTTAACTCATCATTTCGCTTACTGAATACGGAGTACTCTTGTAAGTACATTTGATGGTTGAAGCAATGATGAGCACACATTTATCACTATATGTGTTCTTGCCTTTTGTGTTACATATTTAATCATGCATACAACCAGATTCGTCTATGTCTAAAGGAGGGCCTCTTCGTGGAAGATTGTCCAACACGCTGGGACAAAGGTTGGGTTGTGCAAACGAGACAAAACTCGACTATACCGATCTTGAGTTCCCTTATTGCCCTTCAAAAAGCCCATACTAGTGGAACTGCTCCTTCATTTGTAAGAGCTTTTTACATGGCTAATGTAACTTAAAACAGAGTATGGTGTAAACATCAAGTGTGCACAAAATGAAGTACTCCCTCTCTTCGGCTGTAGAGTGTGTAAGGTCATTCGGCATACTTATTAAGGAAAGATATTCACCTTGATAAAACTACTAAGAGACAAACACGTACAAAATTTCCAGTAGCCTGTGTTACTATAAAACTTAGTAGAAAGACAAGAGTCTTGGCGATACTTCTCTACAAAGCAAAACTAGCAAAGACACATTCTTAACATTCTCATCGTCGTTTATAGAGACAAGGCTTCAATTCGGGCCATTCAATCTCCTTTTGGCTTGTGGGTTCGTCCTGGTTTTAAGAAGAAAAAAAGACGACAAAAATCAAAGGTTGATGGAGCAAACTAACACACGAATGAATGCAGGGGTAAAAAGTAGTAGATTTGTTGAAACTCGAAAGCCCATGCACGAGTGATAATGAACACATTATTAACCAGTAGGAACGAAGGAACGAGGGTTGAAGCTGTACAAACCTTTTTCTTGAAATACAGCATGATGAACATTTTATTAGAGAAATCCTACAAACAACAATAATGCATCAATTTAGAAGATGATCAACGAAGCATCGTAGGGATAAGATAGGTATGATTTCAAGGAGTCATGGCCTCGTGGGCATGAGTAAGAAAGATGAATCAGATACAAGAACAAATGAAGTAAAACGAAAGAAAGTATCAAAAACCTTTGCACTTGTTGAGAATCCAAGTTGACAAATAGCCCTTTCAAATTTATCGGGATCTGCTCCTCCTGTGTTAGTATCGAATCTACTCTTCACTTCTGCTATCAAGAGCCATCCGCTATGAAACAAACAAGCTTTGATCAAACATACGGAATAAGGTAAACAATTTTAGAACCTGATAAACATCAAATTAAGGCATTACCTTGGCTTGAGAACCCGATGAGCTTCCAAGAGATAACTAGGGAAATCAGTTCCCATCAGAGAAAGGCAAAACACAGCAACATCTACAGATGATGAATCAAGGGGTGTCTGCAAGAAGAACTCAATTTTTAAACTACAGAGATTCCAAACCATCCAGAAGCCGATAGCTTATCTACAGGACATAATCAGACTTCACGAGTATAACAAAATACGATGACATCAACATTTTGGATTCTCCAAAGCCTTGGATATAGTTACCGTACACTATATGCAGTATAGAAATATGGATGTATGACTTATACTCTGTACATTTTAGTCTGAAGAAAAAAAGTTCAATTTTTACTCCTCAATAGCTCATTTAAATGATTATCACCCACTATCGGTGATGCTTAGAAAGTAAGTTCTAGCTACTAGTCTTGCATAGAAGTTCAGCAACGGTGTCTTAAGCTCTTAACTCTTGAGTCTCTCACAAAGAATAAGGTCATTTAACATCTTCCATAAAAGTTCCATTTTCTAAGTTAACTGAAACTAACCCACAAAAATGACCTCTATGAAATAGAATAAGATGAGATGATATAGAATAGAAGCTTCATTCGTGGCAAAGTAACACAAAGTTACTATCATGAATAATCGAAGTCTGGATCCTCCAATTAGCATGCACATGCTGACATGCATATGATGAACTGCTGAATGCATAAATGAATTTGAGCATGCAAGTCGATTGTTCTGGAGCAAGTTTCAGAGAATAAAATCGCTAATGATGAGGGGCACTGTGTTCAGGAAGCATTTAGTATCTACATTTTCACACTACGTGTTCAGGTGTGGTTTCAGTAAAATACATTCCACATCTAGGGCATCCCGGTGCATATTGGCGTCCCCGCTAAGCGAGGGTCCGGGGAAGGGTCCCACCACAAGGGTGTAATGAGGGCAAGCCTTCCCTTGTCAATGTAAGTGACAAGAGGCTGCTCCCAGGACTTGAACCCGTGACCTATCGATCACACGGCAACACCTTTACCGGTGCGCCAAGGCTCCCCTTCAAATACATTCCACATCTAAATAATATTTTCCCGACTGATTTATCTGACATCCAAACAGAATGTACACACATCATGTCTCCAAAAGGAGTCAAACATAACAGGCAATAATCCATAACAACACTAACATTCAAATTCAAAAGCATTGATAAGGCACACATAAGAAACATTGCGATGAATGACAGATGTACTGAGCGAAATTAAAAATTTCTACTAATAATCACGGACGGCCGGGAGGACAGTGGAGAAATGAATAAGATTGCAAAGGAACATACTTTGGACATATCACATGCAATCACTGAAGGATCACTGGCAACAAGATCAATAGAATAGACTTTGTTCTTTACATTCTTTGCCAAGCGGGCATCACCTGAAACACATGAAACCACATAACTTGGAAAGTTTTATACGAGCATAGGACAGAAGCAATAGCTCTCAAACCAATAGTTCTTTTTTTAGCTTGTGAAAAGAAAAGATATAGGTTGACGACCCGTTTGATCACAGAGTAGTGAGTTCTGGTAATTGCAGTGGATTTTCTAACATTTAACAGGGATGTGTACCAATGAGAAATACAAACTGGCAATGGCATCATAGGGTGTCATCCACTTTTCTCCATAAATTTTCATTTTCACCCATTCTCACCTAACAAGGTGGTATTAGAAACAATGTAAAATCACACAGCTCTACTAAAATGTTCCACCCCAGTGTATATATAGTTCTTCTCGATTTGTGACCAATTTCCATGATCACTACCACAAATTTCTACTAGATACCAGACAAACTGTAGAGGTTGATATTAAATTGAAAATGCAGAGGGTCTCACCACAACCAAAATCGGCCACAACAAGAGAAGAATCACGATCCTTCAACCATTTCACGACACTGTTGACAGGAAGCTCAGGCCAATGGGACATTTGCTCTTGATAGCCTTCATGATACTGGCATGTAAGTAAGATAGTGTCAAAATTCAGAACTCCGTCAATAATCACAACAACATACCCTCAGTGACTCAAAGGCAACCCACCTACAGAAAGGTAATATGGGTAGGATGTAAAAAGTATAGTCCCTATGTTGAAAACGCAGAATTTAATGTGTTTCCGAATGACGTAAAATGATAACGTCAAAACTTTAGCTCAACGGACTACAACTTCACGGTATAACAAGCACGTACAATTTGTCGAGCCACTTTTCTACAACTTACATCCTGACCAGGAACTAGACATCGGTAATTCAAATGGCCTTTCTAAGCTATAACAGAAAGGAGGGGCAACAGATAAGAGGTAGGCCCACACTGCGCACCTGTCATCGTCTTATTGTCAAACACATAGACTCCCTTATACAAGAACTACCAAATCACCAGTACACAGACTCTGGTTGAGCAAAAAAAAATAGCAGTATCACATAACTTCATAAATGGGGTCATCAAGAGTTTAAGACAGTTGCTCAACACTGTCAGAGTTCCAAAATAGGCCAGTAAAAACATTACATTGATTACATTGTAATCTAGCCATACACAACAAAACAGCTGCACACCACTTAATTTCAGCCTATGAATTACAATTATTGAAGCAGAACATCACCTTGTTAAATAACTCAGGATTCTCTTTGAAATAATTCAATGCTTCAGTCCCACTGCAAGACAAATATAGTAAACCGTTTGATTTAAAAAAAAAAAAGGAATAAAGCAGAAAATTTTCTAAACTTGCTTCTGACAAAGAGCGACAGAGCAGGTTGGCTTACACAGAAAAGCAGGGTGGGGGGAGTAAATTTCATGGGAAAAAGTAAAAGAAAAGGAAAACATTATCATATGAAGAAAAGAGGTACACATTTCCTAGCTTTATAAAGTTCAACAGATAATTTGCCTTCTTGGGATTGATTACACACCGCTAGGCTGCACGCTCTTCAGTTATTTCCAGCATATAGAACCCTCACAGTTGCCTTATTTCAGTCAGAGATCATCTCATCTTACAGTACAGTACAGGCTCATTGTACCCGCTTAAGTCAAGGCATCCCCAAAAATAAGAAAAGGCTTCCTATACTGAGATATACTTGGGGGCAAAAGAATCTTTGTTTACATCATCTTGTCAAGAGGCACACTTTCAGATGCAAATGTCTCTAAACTTAAATCTTCGATCATTTATTAAAATATGAACCAAGAGTAAGCTTGTACGGTACATGTACTTAGTCTACTTAACACATGAACTTACGCGAATTATTCCAAACGATACAATAAGATACGATCTGATATAAGAATAATCATAGACATATTGAAAAAGACCAGAAAGTTTACGTGCAAGTATAGAGCCTTTCATTAAGCATCCTGAAATGCCCTGCTGATAATCTGGCTTTCATCTACAAGAACAACACAAACTAAAAATGAATAAACAGAAAACCAAATACATTATATAAAGATGCAATCCCTTTGATGAGAAGTATTGTACCTTCTCGAGAAAAGTAAGGGGTTTGGAGGGTTTAGTTTCCTCATTATGAAGAGAGGGTTTGGAGGGATTGATTCCATTGTCATGAGCAGAAGGTTCAGGATTCGAAAAGGTGACATTGGTACTTTTACGATTTTTTTTCCTTTTCTTCTTCTTTTTGCTCTTCTGGGGCTCTTCTGTAGCTGCTGCTCCACTAATATGCCCCTGAGAAACGGAAATTTGGATGTAAAACTACAATTCAAATTCACAAAAATGCAAATTTCCTATATTTTTTTCCTGACTGTTACCCAATCAAATAGCTATGTAAACAGTTTCAAAACACTCAGAAAATTTGCCACTTCACAACATATTTCAACAGCTTTTTGTCCAATTCCCTAGGCAACCAAAACTTCACCCAAACTAATACTAAGTGAGGTGAGGGGGGGGGTTTCATCCCTGTGTCGAAAACATATATATGTTGTTTCAGACAATCTATATTGCAAAATTAGGATCTACTATGGGGGGAAAAGGTAAATAACTGAGAAATATTGTACCTTCTCAAGAAAACCAAGGGTTTTGGAGGGATTGATTTCATTGTTATCAGAAGAGTGTTCAGAATTCGAAGAGGTGACATTGGTACTTTCGCGCCTTTTTGTCTTCCTCTGGTCCGAAGTCCACCGAGCCTTTTTTCTAGCCGCCACTTTACTCATAGCCCCCTGCAAAATCAAAAACTTTGGGCGTGAAACCAAATTTCTAATTGATAAAAATGCAAACTTTCTCTTACTTTTCAGCTGTTCCCCAATCCAATAACTACGATTTCGTGAAATCAGCTCCAAAACACTCACAAATTTACAAACTTTCTCTTATTTTTCAGCTGTTCCCTAATCCACTAGCTACGATTTCACGAAACAGCTCCAAAACACTCAGAAATTTACGAACTTTCTCTTCATTTTCAGCTGTTTCCCAATCCAACAACTACAATTTCACAAAATCAGTTCCAAAACACTCAGAAAATTACAAACTTCTCTAATGTTTCAGCTGTTCCCCAATCCAATAGCACCAAATCAGCTTCAAAACACTCAGAAAATTTGCCACTTCACAACATATTTCAACAGCTTTTTGTCCAATTCCCTAGGCAACCAAAACTTCACCCAAACTAATACTAAGTGAGGTGAGGGGGGGGGGGGGCGGGTTCATCCTTGTGTCGAAAACATATATATGTTGTTTCAGACAATCTATATTGCAATATTAGGATCTACTATGTTGTACCTTCTCGAGAAAAGTAAGGGGTTTAGAGGGTTTAGTTTCCTCATTATGAAGAGAGGGTTTGGAGGGATTGATTCCATTGTCATGAGCAGAAGGTTCAGGATTCGAAAAGGTGACATTGGTACTTTTACGATTTTTTTTCCTTTTCTTCTTTTTGCTCTTCTGGGGCTCTTCTGTAGCTGCTGCTCCACTAATATGCCCCTGAGAAACGGAAATTTGGATGTAAAACTACAATTCAAATTCACAAAAATGCAAATTTTCTATCTTTTTTTCCTGACTGTTACCCAATCAAATAGCTATGTAAACAGTTTCAAAACACTCAGAAAATTTGCCACTTCACAACATATTTCAACAGCTTTTTGTCCAATTCCCTAGGCAACCAAACTAATACTACGTAAGGTGAGGGGGGGGGGGTTCATCCCTGTGTCGAAAACATATATATGTTGTTTCAGACAATCTATATTGCAAAATTAGGATCTACTATGGGGGGAAAAGGTAAATAACTGAGAAATATTGTACCTTCTCAAGAAAACCAAGGGTTTTGGAGGGATTGATTTCATTGTTATCAGAAGAGAGTTCAGAATTCGAAGAGGTGACATTGGTACTTTCGCGCCTTTTTGTCTTCCTCTGGTCCGAAGTCCACCGAGCCTTTTTTCTAGCCGCCACTTTACTCATAGCCCCCTGCAAAATCAAAAACTTTGGGCGTGAAACCAAATTTCTAATTGATAAAAATGCAAACTTTCTCTTACTTTTCAGCTGTTCCCCAATCCAATAACTACGATTTCGTGAAATCAGCTCCAAAACACTCACAAATTTACAAACTTTCTCTTATTTTTCAGCTGTTCCCTAATCCACTAGCTACGATTTCACGAAACAGCTCCAAAACACTCAGAAATTTACGAACTTTCTCTTCATTTTCAGCTGTTTCCCAATCCAACAACTACAATTTCACAAAATCAGTTCCAAAACACTCAGAAAATTACAAACTTCTCTAATGTTTCAGCTGTTCCCCAATCCAATAGCACCAAATCAGCTTCAAAACACTCAGAAAATTTGCCACTTCACAACATATTTCAACAGCTTTTTGTCCAATTCCCTAGGCAACCAAAACTTCACCCAAACTAATACTAAGTGAGGTGAGGGGGGGGGGGCGGGTTCATCCTTGTGTCGAAAACATATATATGTTGTTTCAGACAATCTATATTGCAATATTAGGATCTACTATGTTGTACCTTCTCGAGAAAAGTAAGGGGTTTAGAGGGTTTAGTTTCCTCATTATGAAGAGAGGGTTTGGAGGGATTGATTCCATTGTCATGAGCAGAAGGTTCAGGATTCGAAAAGGTGACATTGGTACTTTTACGATTTTTTTTCCTTTTCTTCTTTTTGCTCTTCTGGGGCTTTTTACGGAACTTTCTCTTCATTTTCAGCTGTTTCCCAATCCAACAACTACAATATCACAAAATCAGTTCCAAAACACTCAGAAAATTACAAACTTTCTCTAATTTTTTCAGCTGTTTACCAACCCAATAGCACCAAATCAGCTTCAAAACCCTCAGAAAATGGCCCTTCTTAAAATTTCAACTGCTATTCTTCCAATCCCCCATATGCTACCAAAACTTGACCCACACTAAAACTTGTCATCATCTACACAACTACACAAGTCTACAACAACATTACCCCAAAAAACCCGATACTCGGATATACGCAAATCTTACCCCTATGTCGAAAACATACAATATAAAGCTTGCTTCTGCAGACCCCTAATACAAAATTAAGCATACATAATGCAAAACTAAAAAGTAATAAAGTGTGAAATACGCTACCTTGTCAAGAACATTAGTGGGTATGGAGGGTTGGGTTTCATTGTTGTCAAGAGAAGAAGTAACTGTACTTTCATGGGTTTTTTGGCTGTTTTCTACTACTCCTCTCTTTCTCTTCTTTCTCTTCTGAACTTCTTCAGTAACTGCGTTCGTGGGTGTCATGTCGTAGATTTGAGCGTAAGCTTGAAGATTAATTTAGGGTGAATTTGGTGTAGAGTATCAGTGAGTGTTTTCTTCCCCAATCCCAAATTAATCAAATTCTCTTCAATTTCTTTGTGCGTCGTCTTTGTTTTGTTTTCTATCAGACTCGTTTAAGTGGCTGATGGGTAACATGGGTTACGGGGTTAGGGTTTCTTTCACGTTTACGTTTTGTTGGAATTTATGGACTTGCGTGCCGGTTTCGATCGAGGAATGGAGTGATTTCAGTATGAGTGACGTTTAGGCTATATATCACGAAATGCAGAATTGGCGATGTTATATTTCGCGATATTAGATTGTTCTTTGAGTCCGTATGCGTGTTTCTGTAATTCGTCTAGCACGCAATGCACTCCTTGGCAACTTTTTCCCTAACTTACACGATGTTACATTCATCATCATCGTCATTGGTTTTGTTCTGAACGTTCACAATACCGATGAGCAGAATCGATTATTTGTCAAACGCGAAATTGAACTTTTACCGAGTCACGACTTTCATTATTTTCATTAACAAACACAAGCCTACGCTTGGGATCTGGAAGTCAAGGAAAAGTCTAGAAGGTATAATAAGATCAACAAATATTGCATAAAATGTTATAATTCTTCTTTTTCGGGAATCCTATTTCGAAAAATGTTGAACACGAGATTAACCGATCTCTTATTCGTTAAAAAAAATTAAAAATTAAGAAAAAGAAACCATTTTTTTTTTTTTTTCAAATTTTATACTCACTTTCTTCATTCACACTCCCAAACACTGAAGCACTGTCGCTCTCTCTGTCTCTCTCCTCTGCAACACTGTAATTAGGGTTTGATTTCCCCAAAATCTGTCAAATTGACTGAAAATTCCCCCCAAATTTAGATCTTGCCGGAAAATGTCGAGTAATCATTACACTAACGGCGAAATAACGCAGGGGTCGGCGTCGTTAAAAGGAAGGAGGAAGAACAGCTTCAGTGGGAATTCACGGGTCAATTCGGATGTTGAAGATGTTATGCATATGTTACACGGGTCGGATCCTGTTCGAGTTGAGCTCACTCGCCTCGAAAATGAAGTCCGAGGTTACCCTCTTTCTCTCTCTCTCTCTCCTCCTACTTTTATTATTGTTATTCGCATTCCCAGTTTGTCGTATCAATTGTTTCTATTTTGGGTGTTTCGTGTTTTAGAAGTTTCCGTATGTTGATCGACTGAGTAATGTGGAGCTGAAATTATTAGTTTAGAATTGGGGTGTGTCATGTGTGTATCGAATTTTGAGGAAAGTTGTGATCTTTGTTGTTATAAGTAGTGATTTTTTGATTTGTTGTTGAGTGATAAGAACAAATGTTGAGCCTTGGAAACTTCGGGATGTTTATATTAGAAATATATACAGATTTTCGACAATGTCGTTGAATTTCTTAGCGTGGATGGTATTGTATACCACTCCGTCCCAATTTAAACTTCCCATAGAATTTGACGTCTCACATATTCAAATTCCATGGGAAGTCTAATTTGGGACGGAGTGGTAGACAGCTGGTGTTGAGCCTTGGAAGCTCATGGCTTTATGAAGTTCTAAGTAAATACATGGGGTGTACTGGATATTGAGGAAAGTTGTGATCTTTGTTGTAAGTAGTGATTTTTTTGTTTGTCGTTGATTGACAAGAACAAATTTTGAGCCTTGGAAGTTGGAACCTTTAGGAGGTTTGTGTAAGAAAAATATACGATATCTTTGATTTGCTTAGGTTGAATGGTAATTTATCGGCAGTTGGTGTTGAGCCTTGGAAGCTATTTGTGTGCACTATAATTCTGAACATCCAATTACCCATTCTGAATGGCAGATGGCCAACTACTCATGAAATCATATATGAATATTTGTGTGCATATTGAGATAAATTCTGAAGGCATAAGTTATAGAAAATCTGAAACTTTGTTGACAATGTTATCACCTCCGAAGCCGTTCTCTATTCCTTTTTGTGGAGTGTGCTTATTATGGTAACGGGATTACCAACCCCTCATTGTTACATAGACATGCTTGATTTAAGGATTGCATATGCAGGTAACACAAGTAAAATAATCCTATGTAACTAGCGTACAGTAACATTTCGCCATCTTCATCTTTGTCGTAGACACTAAAAAAATTTCTTCTTGCAAAGTTTAGGTTTTTATGCTAATAGTAATAGCTAGCTTCCTTTTGATAACTTAGTTACAAGTTTATAATCGATCATGGTGCCGCCTTCAAGTTGTTGGGTTTTACAATCTTACCCCCAGATTTGAGGTTTGGGTAGGCAGATGTGTGATGTGAAAGATAATTTGTTATGCATGCCATACTTCATGTATGTGGAGAACTCATCTAGTCTTCCATGTATATGCAGAGAAGGATAGGGAACTGGGAGAAGCTCATGCTGAAATAAAGGCACTAAGGCAGTCAGACCGCCTAAAAGAGAGGGCAGTTGAGGAGGTATCTTCCCCCCTTTCCAATTTTTTGTAGACTGCATTGTGTTGTATTCAAGTGTCTCCAATTAGGTAATCTTCAGTGATAAGAAAGGTATTAATATCAAAGGAGGTGTTACATGTGGTGATATTGATATGGTTGTTCTAAGGTTTTGTTATTACAAATGAATATGGTTGTTCTAAGGTTTTGTTATTACAAATGAACCTGTGTCACATGAGATAGTGGAGAGCTACACCCTCTCAGCTTTGATTTCCAAAACGCGACCGGGGAGGGGGGGTCGCTGTAAACTTTATACTGTATGTCTGTATTGGGAGTCTTGTTGTTGATACACTCTTCATGGGAACTGAATAAGGGTATTATACTGAGAGGAAATCTTAGGCAACATGCTGGTTAACTCGGCGTGTATGTTTCTGAAAACAAAGAGTTATGGCAACCATGAAAAACAACTCAAAGGGCATCTTTCACTACTATAGTGATAACCATAGTTTTATGAAATACATCTAATTAAGCTTCCTTTTCTTTCCACTTGTGCACCATAGAGTTATGATTTGGAAGATGCGGATATTTTCCCCTGAAATTCCAAAGGGTGGTTACCATTTGATCCAGGACAAGAAGGGCTGGTTTTTGGCTGGTGGCAAAAATACAAGTAATGACCAATATAATAAGAAAGCCTGGAAGTTATATGTTTGCCTGTCCCCTTTGTAGGAAGTAGAAACTGTATAAAACTCTGTTCCTTTGTAAAATATTAATCTAGAATCAGATCTTTGTTATATGAATGAATCCAGAACATGCTGTTAGGTCGTGATTCAGTAATCAAGTTGTCATGTGATTCTAAACCTTACACTCTAGTCCTTCATGGGACTTCTAGGAAAGCAGCTTTGTACTTTGCGCAAAGCGGTTTCATAGTATATATTTTTGTGTGATAAGAACTGGATTAAGTGTAGCAGGTTATTGATGCAAAGTTATTGTGTTCTTGGTTTTAGCTTAATGAAGAACTTCGCAAAGTGGACGTAAAGCTTAAAGCGACTGAAGCCGTTGTTGATGGCAAGGTATCGTGCTTTAATGTTACCTTGGAGTTTTGGGCAGATGAAAATCACTTTGGTTACGTCGCATTTGAGACTTGGAAGCTAAGATTTGCAACTAATTGTTCAATGGATCGATTTTAATACTCCAGACTCTTGAAATCAAAAAAATCAATGAAGAGAAGAAAGCGGCTCTCGCTGCGCAATTTGCTGCAGAAGCTACACTTAGACGAGTTCATGCTGCGCAGAAGGATGACGATATGCCTCCCATTGAGGCCATTATCGCTCCACTAGAAGCAGAGCTAAAGCTGGCCAGACTGGAGGTATGCCTTCTAATTTTCATGATCAAATAACACGTGTTCAGGTGTTGGGCATGATTTACTCCTAGAACAACTTGAAAAGCTTTAAGGTTCCTTAATCAATGCTATACTATAAATCTAACACTTTTTACTTCCCGTGATCAAATACCAAATGTTCATGTGCTGTGCATGGTTTACTTGATGGTGGCTACGTTCTTGCTTGATTTGGGTCTTAAGGAAGGGGAAATTTGTCTTTCTTTATTCATAATAAATGATTTGCTGATTGCTGGTCTATGTCTCTTTTTCCAGATTCTAAAGTTGCAGGATGACAATAGAGCTCTGGATCGTCTCACAAAATCTAAGGAGGCTGCATTATTGGAGGCTGAGAAAACTGTTCAGATGGCTATGGCAAAGGCATCTTTGGTTGATGATCTTCAAAACAAGAACCAGGAATTGATGAAACAAATTGAAATTTGTCAGGTTTACATCACTTGCAAGTTTTCAAGTTAATTTCGCTTTTGGCTATGGTGCTTTTCGACATCATTTACAGAAATTGTGACTCTATCAGGAGGAAAACAAAATTCTGGACAAGATGCACCGTCAAAAGGTTGCAGAGGTTGAAAAGCTAACACAAACTGTTAGAGAGCTTGAGGAAGCAGTCTTGGCAGGTGGAGCTGCTGCAAATGCTGTTCGAGATTACCAGCGTAAAATGCAGGAGATAAATGTAAATCCAAGTACCTGAAATATTTGTTTTGACTGGCTGCGGGAAAAAAGCCTGTTCTTGTTGGTGTGTTTGCCTTGTTCTGAATTTAGTGTTTCTTTCTTTTAATGATTTGTACAGGATGAGAAGAAAGTTCTTGACCGGGAGTTAGCTCGTGCAAAAGTCACTGCAAATAGGGTTGCTACCGTGGTTGCTAACGAGTGGAAAGACGGCAATGACAAAGTAATGCCTGTAAAGCAATGGCTTGAAGAGAGAAAGTATTATCAGGCATGTCACTATATGTTTGAACTTTAAGTTACATCTTTATGATAGTTTATTTTCTATCCGATGTGCATTTGGCAAAACACATCACTTTCACAATCCCTTTAATCCTTGGATCATGTATATGTTGTTCGCACGAATGCATTGTCATTCTGATCATGTGCAATTGCTTTGGGGACTGGGGACAAACACTGATTTTGGTTTGAAGTTTGTTTGCTCTTCTACAAGGACCCAGAATTACAAGGTGATTTTCAAAGAGATAGACTATTGTGGAAAAAAATCATAAGGGCTGGGGAATGTAGTTTGATGCTTAGGGAATGCAGGATGAATTATGAAACTGGACCCTGATATTACATTTTCCGATGCTCACTCCTGTGGTGAATCATGTCCATTGCATGATGGCCTCTCTTCTGAGCTTTGACACTAGGTATAATAATTACACAAACATTACAGTGCAACTGTCGCCACCCTCTTGTAAAGCTTTTCATCATTTAACATAGTATATAGCAGGAGGTAGTGATTATGGTTATTAGAGTCTTCTCTAAACTAGTAGATTGCTAAACTTGTACTTTAGCTGAAACTTTTGTTTTGTGTGCTGTAACATTCGAAAGCGTTGTTTCGTGTTGTGTTATATTGCAGGGAGAAATGCAGCAACTGCGTGATAAGCTTGCCGTTGCAGAGCGCACAGCAAAAGCAGAAGCACAGTTAAAAGTGAGGGTTTCTTCTTCTCTGTTTCAATGTAATATCTTCTCTTTCACTCCTGTCTGATCTTTAGTCCACATCTGTGTAGGAGAAATACCAACTTAGGTTCAAGGTTTTAGAAGAAAAGCTGAGAGGAACTCCTAGTGTTAATTCCTTTCGTGGTCCCTCAGAAGGAAGAAGTGTGAGCAGTGGTCCTTCTCTGGTGAGAAGCATGAGCATTGGTCGAGCCAGAACGACAGGTTCGTCATCTGGTACCCTGCGATCTAATGGTGCGGCCGCATTACTTAAGCACGGCAAAACCTCGTCATGGTCGTTTGATGGTGGCAATGTCTCTAAGTTGGCTTCAAATGGTTACTTACCTAAGAGAACCACAAGTTCACCCTCTGGTACCCTGCGATCTAATGGTGCAGCCGCATTACTTAAGCACGGCAAGACCTCATCGTGGTCGTTTGATGGTGGCAATAAAGCTGAAGTGGGAGACATACCAGGTCCAACAATAGGGGGAACAGCCAATGCAATATCAGATGGCGTAGACAAGGACCATAATGGTACTGTAAGAGATGCTGAGGATAATAACTCAGTTAGCAAGACTATCACAGACAGTGATGATACTGTGTCTGGGGCATTGTACGATATGTTGCAAAAGGAGGTTGTAATTCTGAGGAAAGCTTGTCATGAGAAAGCTCAGAGTCTCAAGGACAAGGATGATGCTATTGAGGTTATAAACTGCTCCTGCACTGTTGTACACACCCCCCCCCCCCACCTGCTTCATGCCCGCTCTGCAAAAATTAATGTCTATTTTACTGAAATCCCCAGATGTTGTCAAAGAAGGTAGAAACTCTAAACAAGGCGATGGAGGTTGAAGCAAAGAGAATGAGAAGAGAAGTAGCATTGATGGAAAAAGAAGTTGCTGCTATGCGCATCAACAAGGAGGAGGATCAACGAGCTCGAAGAATGAGTATTGCTGGTAGAGGGATTGCTAATGGTTCTCACCCAAGGTAACATATTGGTGAAAGTAGATTTTTGTTTCTTTTCATCTTCTCTTTGACTCTTTCTTCCCATTTTTGTTTGCTTGGAGGATTTGGTTTATGATGGTTGTCATTTCTATTCAGGAACATCCGAAATCTGTAAGGATGATCCCTCGCACGATATGCTTGCACAGAAAGGCTTCAGTCCTTCTACATAATGATAGGCTTACTATGTTTTGCATGCCACTCAGCTCCAACACCGCTTCCCTGTACGTGTCCTGACTTTTGTTCCTCTTCTTCCTCTAGGCGTGATAGTATCACAATTATTTTGTAAAGAGCTAACTAGTTTATCACCTCAGGTAGAGTTCTTGTAAATGTTTTTCCATCGACGTGATTCTGAATTTATGATGAAGTATTAGTATTGTAGATCTGTAGTGTTTATTGTCGAGAGTAGTTGAAGTTATGGCCTAATGTATCGCCGAGTAAAGAAGCATGTACATCCTTGGCTTATCCTTGGACTTCATCAAAGGCTTTTAGTTGATGTTCTGGTGTATTAGCTTCTCTGGAGTGTCACACTGTTAACTACCCTTGTGTATCCCAGTTTTATATGTACCATCATTCCCTCCATGTAACTTGAGCGTGAATTTTCGGATTTTGCCTGTCTTCACTCATCTGAAAGTAGCCTACTGATGAGTGACACTGATTACTACTGTAAAAACTTTCGAAATCTGACCAGGGCGAATCTAGCCCCTTAAGATCATCAGCTAGTATTCGTATTTTCATTTTCAGTTCCGGAAAGTGGCGAATCAGTTCGAGGTTAGCTCGTACACTCCAAACTCCCGCAAATTCGCCCCCGCGGCCATACCCTGGGGGTGTATGTCAGTCACCTCATTCCCTGGGCTCCCATGCATATGATTACAACTGAAAATTCGCACATGCTTCATTGTTACACAAGAGCATGCGCACATGCTTCGTTGTTGCTTTTACACATTTTCAAGAACTTGTCACAGTGTTTGTCATTCTAGTGAAACTCTCTATTAGATAATCATGTCAAATGTAACGTCATCACGTCATGGATGAAGTTATGTACTCCACAAACCATAAAGTGTGACAATTAAGTTTTACCCACTGGTGGCTCAAACCCGAAACCCCAAAGCTCTCTTAATAAAGAAAAACAAAGCAATTGATCACTAGTCCGTATATAGAACTCGGTAACATTTTATTTGGACGGGATGAAAATGGTAAGTGTTACATTTTGCGAAAATCGAAGGCAGGGGGAAGTAGAATTTAAGGATGACGCAGGAGAATTGTAATGGAAGATAAGAGTAGTGGAGCTGACAATATACCTAGAGTAGAAGCTAAGTTAAAAAAAGTGCAGGCTGTTTTTATGTGGGTTATGTTCTGGCATTATTCCATAGGGAACACTTTGATGTCGTACGTACCTTAATAAAAGGACTATCAACAATTCCCATTTTAGAACAAGACAACTTTCTGTTATATTCAGTTAATTAATTATTGATCTACTTAAATATCTCTATCAAGAACTCGTTACGACGATGGGAGTCGAATATAATATCAATGATAAATGTATACTCGTAGTTCTCTGCAAAAATAAATCTCAACATTAACCGTCATCTTTGACACTTTCTTTTTTCCTAAAACACGAGCCACCACTAATAACTCGAGTAATGCGTAGGCTAGACTTTCCGGACTAAGGTCTCCTAGACCGGAACATACCCGTTCCAACCAAAAACGCAAGACAACACATTACGCATATAAAAGTACGACATGTTGCGATAAAAAGTCGAGGCAAGTTATATGAATATCAATAGTTGGTATGAAGTTGGGGGTTTGTGGACCTGTGGTGGGTGCGTGAATAGAATCTTGTGATGAGTACGGAGGAAGGAGAATGAGTGCACACATACATCTTTTTCTTCTCACTACAATACTACATACACAATCTTCTCCTCACACACACACACACACACCATGTGCTTAACTCTTTGCATGTGATGTGTGTCCCATGCTAATCTTCTTCTTGAGCTTTTAATACCTTTTCATATATGGCTTTACCTTTTTTTCTCATCTTTCTTTTGTGATTATGTACTTTTTAGTGATCCATTATCTTATCTTAATCTAGGGTATTACAATTTTTATTATTAAAAGATTTTAGGAGTTTGATCAATTGGTATGTTATTATGTATGTACATCATTGGTGTGATCTTGGTATTTGGATGAAAGGAAAGGGGAAGTGAATACATAGAATAGCGTGTTTTTGAGAAAAGTGCGACTTCGAATTAAAACAGTTGAATAAGTGAATAGTTTATGGATCATTGAATTATGTCACACTTCTAGAGTTCATCGCTTTGTCTCTCTCGAATTTCCACTCCCATGAGTATATTGCCAACATGAAAGCTTCTAAAGTTAAACTATTACACTTCCATTTTCATAGGAGAAAGACATGCATGAAGATGTTGTAACACGAGAGAGTGGATTTAGATACAAATACGTGTGGAATATGTTTGATTTTGAGTTCAAACCAATGGTTTGTTACGAATTTGGGTCATGCCCAATTTCTTAGCTTTTAGAATTGCCAATCTTGTCACGAACACCCATTTAATCTCCAAAGTTTAACCTTAACTTAATTAACTCTACCGAGTGAATCACTACAAAAAGAACGATTATTCAAATCGTAATAAACTACTAATCCGACTTTAAATATGAAATTACTTCAGTACGAAACCAATCATTTTTTCGAATCCAACTGTGAACCATTTGCAACCTCCTGGCCTAGCCTAGGGTATGGATAAACAGAATAAATTCCAAGGTAAGATTGTAGCAGAAGATGAAGGAAAAAGGGAAATAAAACATCCATCACATGTCAGAAAGTGCAGTAGCATCAACTGCATCATCATAGCAATACTGTTCTTCATTCACATTCTGTAAACGTGGACCAACTATCAATTCCCACCATCATTCATTAATCAAACTTTTATTAAACTAATTAATCATCCAATCAATACATTAAACTCTCTCTGACTTCTTTTAAATTAAACAAAATTGCCCGCCTGAAATCTCTCCTATCACATTCACAAAGCTAATTACCCTTACTTATTTTAATCGAATTGTAGACATCGAGTTTTGGGGTGTGCGAGTAGTTGTAATCATAATGTAGTTTACCAATGTGCTCAATGTGAAGGTTCATTTTTTACTCCCTCTGTTTCAATAGGGTTTTACATTTGAGATGAATTTTCTCACAAATTCAAACCAAATGCAAAAAACCTAATGAAATGGAAGGAGTAGTTAAGAAAATCAATCTGTATATGGGCTATCTTGAGTTCCAATCCACAATCTCATCACTACCATATTAGCTGCTACTATACGTACGCACAATAAAAGAACTCGGTTTACCAATATGCTAAAAAAAAGTCATTAGAATAGACATTTACTTGACCCCGGCCGTAAATCATCTCGTGTAACTAGTGTTTTCGAGTATAGACTTTAGACTATAGTATGTTTTACTAATACTTTTTTGTGGAGAGTGTGGAGACCTTTGTTAATCTATATGATTCTCTTAGATCGTTTCTTTTACGATATGAAATGGTGCGCACGAGAGGTCAAACTTATTTTATCGATTCCTTGAACCGTGAATCCATGATTAAACAATGCACAATTTCGAAATACATTACAAACCGTATATGAATTTTTCTAACATGTGCTCATAGGGCGCGTCATAAGATATGAAATGGTGCGCACGAGAGGTCAAACGTATTTTATCGATTCCTTGAACCGTGAATCCATGATTAAACAATGCACAATTTCGAAATACATTACAAACCGTATATGAATTTTTCTAATATGTGCTCATAGGGAGCGTCATAAGAGTGCATTTTCTTTCTTAATTAACTAATAATCTTCTCGATTAATCAATGAGATCACATATTTCATACGCAAACACTTACTGTACAATTTTGAATTCAAGAACAAGAACAAACATTTTGAGAAATTCAAAAAAAGACACAAATAAAAACAAGATCAATTTAAATCTCCCCATTCCAATTCCAAAACAAACCAAAAAGGCAAAAATAAATAAATAAATCTTTTAAATTTCTCTCTCACACTTTTTCTCTCTCGTAAACCAAATATTCAAGCACTCTTCCTTCCAGTCTTCTTCTTCACTCTACCTCTCTCTCTCTCTCTATATCTCCTCTGCACTTTAATTTGAACAACAAGGGTTTGATTTTTTCAATAACAATTTAAATTTCTGGGTACACTTTTTCCCCCAAAATTCAGATCTCACCGGAGAAAAAACCCCTTAAAATGTCGAGTAATCATTACGGCAACGGCGAAGTTACGCCGGCGCCGGCGAGATTGACGGCGTCGGCGTCGTTAAAGGGTAGGAGGAAAAACAGCATTAGTGGACATTCACGGGTTAATTCCGAAGTTGAAGATGTTATGCATATGTTACACGGGTCGGATCCTGTTCGGGTCGAACTTACCCGCCTTGAAAATGAAGTCCGAGGTACCTGTTCGGGTCGAACTTACCCGCCTTGAAAATGAAGTCCGAGGTTTCTTATTATTTACGCTTGATCTTTTTACTATACACATCCCCTTTTTTGTCATTTCATCATATATTATTATTATTGTTATTGTTATTGTTATTGTTATTGTTATTGTTATTGTTATTATTATTGTTATTGTTATTGTTATTGTTATTGTTATTGTTATTGTTATTGTTATTGTTATTGTTATTGTTATTGTTATTGTTATTGTTATTGTTATTGTTATTGTTATTGTTGTTGTTGTTGTTGTTGTTGTTGTTGTTGTTGTTGTTGTTATTGTTGTTGTTATTGTTATTGTTATTGTTATTGTTATTGTTATTATTGTTATTGTTATTGTTATTGTTATTATTATTATTGTTATTATTATTATTGTTATTGTTATTTATTTACTCTTAGTTTGATTCCATTGTTTTTTTTGTATGAAAAGTTTTTAAATTTTAATTGTTTTGTGAATAAAAAAGATCTGTATGTTATAGTTTATTTATGACTGAATTATGTGGGGTTGAATGAAATGTTGGGTTTTAAGGGGTAAAAAGTTTTGATCTTTGAATTGGAGTAAATTGTGAAAAGTTGGGATTTTTTTGATAATTAATAGTGGATTTTGATTTGATTTTGAATTTATACATGAAGAATTTTGATATTGTGGTGGTATATTGAGAAAATGCTGTCAAATTGTATTATTTTGGTAAGTTTTTTGGGAAAAGTTTTGATTTTTATGGTAGAAATGAATTATTTAATTACCATAGAGTTTTTTTTTTAAAGATTTTAAAAGAAAAGTTGGAGAATGTTTAGAGAAAAATCACACTAAACTTGGGCAAGTTTGAGTTTCTACTGAATTCTTCGGAATATTTTAATCACGGCATTTTTAGATTTTATGAGTAATAGAAAAATGTTGGTTCTTTATTCATGATTTTTGTCTTTGTTTGAATTAAATCAAATGTTTTTCTTTTTTCTAATTTGTTTTGTATGATTTTCGTCCATTTTAGCGTGAAATCGAAGCTTTTGTCCTGTTTTCCTGGTGGAAAGTAATTGTCTTTTATGGATAGAATAGAAATTTAATTTCTTTTTTGTCTCAGTCCGTTGCAATTATTTACTCCATTCAGTGAAGAAATTGCTATTTTTTCATGCTATCTGAGTATCTGCCTTTGTTTTAATTGTGTGAATGTTTTTCTATTTGAAAAATAAAACAATTTTGTTTTGTATGATATTCAATGTTTGTTAGAAATTGAAGTATTTGTCCTTTTTTCGCGGAGGGAAATAGTGTCTTATCTTGATAGAAAGTGATTTATATTTTTGTCCTAGTCCATTGCAATTATTTGTTGTAGACTTGTAGTTGTATGAGTGAACTCTGTGGCAGTAACTTGCCAGCTAAAACAACCTGAAAGGTGATGTTTTGAGTATTGTCCCTGCTACTAATTTTGGTGACTGAGAGCATTCTGGTGCTGTTTTCATTACTCAATTGAAGACTCTGAAATGTCGACATTTATTGGTCATATATTCATATGTAGTATAAAGTTTTGGCAGCTCTCCAGTAATTCCGAGACCCCATTAACCCATTTAATTGGGTCGTTTTATCTTTCTTTTTTTTTTCTTTTCTTTTTGTGGGGGATAAGGAAGTTTATCACGTTATTCATTCACATCCTATGAAGGACACAGACAAAATTAACTAACAGGACTCTGTTGTGTCAAACCATCAATGCAGTTACAACATTGAACTACTCCGTATGTGGTATAATTTGATGGTGAATCGGGATATGTTGAATTGAAGGCCATATGCTTTGGTTACCAATTAAAACTTGTCTACTATAGCTGGATGATGTTTGTACCTTCACATAAATAATTCATAATATCGACCTCCTATGAGCAATATAGATGGCGGATGGTGAATTTAGCCCTTGTGAGCTTTACATAAGAAAAATACACCATGCTTCGACAATGTCCTTGATTTGCCTGGGGGAAATGGTAATTTATGTATGTTTTCTACTAATAATAATATTGATTGGCAGTTGGTGGGTATGCAAATCTGGCAATTTAATCATAACTGACCATTGTGCAGCTTTAGGTTGTTTTGTGACTTTCTGAGGTTTATTTGACAGTCTGATGTGTGCTGTGAAAGATGTTTTTGTTATGCATGTAATATTGTCTTTTGATGTGGAGACTTCATCTAGTCTTTCATGTTTATGCAGAGAAGGATAGGGAATTGGGAGAAGCCCACGCGGAAATTAAGGCACTAAGGCAGTCAGACCGTCTTAGAGAGAGGGCAGTTGAAGAGGTACCGCTCCCCCATTCGAATTTTTTGTACACTGCATTGTGGTGTATTCAAGTATTGTCAGTTTGTTACCATTTGATCCAGTATAGGAAACACAGCTGTTTGACTTGGTTGCAAAAATAAAAGTAATGACCAGTATAATCAGACAGCCTGTAAGTTTTTAGTTTGTCTGTTCCCTGTCAGGATCTGTATAGAGCTGTCATATCCTTCATGAGATATAATTCCAGTTATAAAACTGTCATGTGTGTTTCTGTTTTATCTTTTTTAGCAATAACTTCCCAAGGTATTAACTACTAGTATTAAGTAATAGAGCTGCTTTATTTAGTTAATCGTAAAGGTTGGATATATGCTAGCTTATATGGGAGACAGCTTGTTGATTTTTTGTTGCTGATGGACCTTTAATGAACTCTGTAAACCCTTTATACCCCTGCTCTTGTAGAAGAAGAGCTTTGTACTCTACGCAACACTGGAGTCTTGTGTGTTTTTTTCTTGTAATAAGAAAAGGATAAAGCGTAGCAGGTTACTGATACAAAGTTATTGTATTCTGGATTTTAGCTTAATGAAGAGCTTCACAAAGTGGATGGGAAGCTTAAAGCAACTGAAGCTGTTCTTGATGGCAAGGTATCATGCTTTGGTGTTTCGTTCAAGTTTTTTGGCAAATAAAAGTACTTTTGTTGCGTTTCTTTTGAAACTAGAACTTGACCATAGCATTTCATTCTAATTCTCTAGACTCTTGAAATCAAAAAAATCAATGAAGAGAAGAAAGCGGCCCTTGCTGCACAGTTTGCTGCTGAAGCTACGCTTAGACGAGTTCATGCTGCGCAGAAGGATGATGACATGCCTCCAATTGAAGCAATTATCGCTCCACTAGAAGCAGAGCTAAAGCTGGCCAGACAGGAGGTATGCATTCTAATTTCCATGATCAAGTGCAAAATGTTTAGGTGCGGGGGATGAGTTGCTGGGTGGATGGCTGAGACATGCTTGCTTCTTTTCCTCTCTTTTAAGTGGACAATTCGTTGTGCTATGTCCAAAATAAATGATCTGGCTGTCTACTTTTCTCTCTCCAGATTGCAAAATTGCAGGATGACAATAAAGCTCTGGATCGTCTCACAAAATCCAAGGAGGCTGCATTATTGGAGGCTGAGAAAACTGTTCAGATAGCTATGACAAAGGCTTCTTTGGTTGATGATCTACAAAATAAGAACCAGGAATTGATGAAGCAAATTGAGATTTGCCAGGTATGCATCTCTTTTGCAAGTCCCCAGCTATTTGACTTATAGCTATGGTGCTTCCATTATCTTTTACTGAAATTAGTGACTCGATCAGGAAGAAAACAAAATTATGGACAAGATGCATCGTCAAAAGGTTGCAGAGGTTGAAAAGCTTACACAAACTGTTAGGGAGCTTGAGGAAGCAGTCTTGGCAGGTGGCGCTGCTGCAAATGCTGTTCGAGATTACCAGCGTAAAATGCAGGAGATAAATGTAATTACAAGTTCTTGAAATATGTGATTTCACTCTTTAAGGATGAGCCAGTTTGTGTTGTTGCATTTGCCTTGTCTGATTTTTAGTATTGGTTTTCTAATTATTTCTGTAGGATGAAAAAAAAGTTCTTGATCGGGAGCTAGCTCGTGCGAAAGTCACTGCAAATAGGGTTGCTACTGTGGTTGCTAATGAGTGGAAAGATGGCAACGACAAAGTAATGCCTGTAAAGCAATGGCTTGAGGAGAGAAAATATTATCAGGCATGTCACTATATGTTCGAACTTCAGGCTGCTATATTGTTGACTAGTTTCTTGTTAACCTTTATGCATTTGGCCAAAGAAAACCCTCTGACCCTGTACTCTTATCTGCACAAGCATTTGTTTCACCATCGTCTTTCCATTACTTCCAACCTTTTACTTGTCATACATGGCCATTTCAGTGATGATTACTGTTGATCCTAAATCATTTTGGGACTGAGGCTTTATTGTTGTAATTGTATTAGGAGATAGTGGACACACATTATTAGATCGTTCTGTAAATTCAACTTCTAAACCTACTTCAGCTGTCTCAAAGTCTTGTTTTTGTTTGCTGTAACGATGTAGGGAGAAATGCAGCAACTGCGTGATAAGCTTGCAGTAGCAGAGCGCACCGCAAAAGCAGAAGCACAATTAAAAGTGAGGGTTTCTTCTTCTTTGTTTCACTGTAGTATCTCTTTTTTTTTTTTTTTTTTTTTTTTGATGGTCTGTAGTATCTTCTCTTTTACTCCGGGCTAATGCTTATGTTGATTATGTAGGAGAAATACCAACTAAGGTTCAAGGTCTTAGAAGAAAAGCTAAGAGGAACCCCTAGTGCTAACTCCATCCGTGCTCCCTCAGAAGGAAGAAGCGTGAGCAATGGTCGTGCTCAGATGAGGAGCACGAGCAATGGCCGAGCTCGACGTCAATCGCTGGGAGGAGCTGAGAATTTCTCTAAGTTGGCTTCTAATGGGTATTTATCTAAGAAAATCACGCCTTCTGCAACCCTGCGATCTAATGCTTCAGCTGCATTACTTAAGCATGCTAAGACCTCATCGCGGTCGTTTGATGGTGGCAATAAAGCTGAGGAGGGAGACGTACCAGGTGCAACGGCAGGGAGAACCAATGCAACTTCAAATGGCATTGACAAGGAGCACAATGGAGCTCTAAGAGAAGCTGAGGATAATAACTCAGTTGGCAAAACTAACACAGACGGTGATGATACTGTGTCTGGGGCATTGTATGATATGTTGCAAAAGGAAGTTGTAATTCTGAGGAAAGCTTGTCATGAGAAAGCTCAGAGCCTCAAGGACAAGGATGATGCTATTGAGGTTAGAAACTGCCTCTGACAGTGTTACAACCTCCCGTCCTGCTTCACATCCACTATTTATGAACTAATTTTGTCTATTTTGCTAAATTCTCCAGATGTTATCGAAGAAGGTGGAGACCCTGAACAAGGCGATGGAGGTTGAAGCCAAGAGAATGAGAAGGGAAGTAGCATTAATGGAAAAAGAAGTTTCTGCAATGCGCACCACCAACAAGGAGAGTGATCAACGATCTAGGAGAATGAGTATTGCTGGCAGAGGGGTTGTGAATGGTTCTCAGCCACATTCTGCAAGGTAACATATTTTTTATTTTTTTTGCTTTTCATGCAAAAGCAAAGTTGGTGAATGTAGATGCTTATCGGTTTTGATCTTCTCTTTCCCCCGATTTTCATTTGATGGGAGGATTTGGTTATTGACGGCTGCCATTTCTATTCAGGAACATTTGAAATATGTAAGGGTGATCCTTGCCATGATATGCTTGCACAGAAAGGCTTCAGTCCTTAAATCTCTTCAGTGATAGGCTTAGTATGTTTTGCATCTCTGCTCCAACCAGCCCTTCTCTTTACGTTTCCTGACTTTAGTGTTTCTTCATCCTCTAGGCTTGACAGTATCACGATTATTTTGTAAAGAGCTGACTAGTTTATTGGTCCTGGGAGAGTTCTTGTATATGCTTTTTCATTAACATGATTGTCAATTGACGAGGAAATAGTAGTGTTTTTGTAGCTTAGTAGTGTTCATTCTCGTGCTAGTGTGGTTTTCGGTCCCTTACCATTGAAGGTCCGCTAAAACTGTTGAAGTGGTGCATGCTCGCATTGTGACAACAGTTCCTGTCTGATTTTCTGGACATCAAGCCTCAGCCGTCAGTCACCAAGGGCTTCTTCTCCAGTTCCGAGGGGCATTATGATGATGCCTAGATTCGGGTGGATCTAACGAGGGCATCCTCATTTTGTATCCCTTTTCCATGCCTATATTTTTCAGAATGGTGTGGTAGAAAAAATCAGTAAACACTTGGTGTGTAAATGTCGTACTTTTATCGCCATTACATGGTGACCATAATGAGAATTTGATCATGTTGTTCACCATCTACTGCACTGTTATTCGTTTCAATGTGTATAATGCACCCTGTCAATCTGTATGATTTTAATAAAGGGTTCAATCTCTGAACTAAGATGGCAGACAAAGTTGCCATTTCTGCATTTCATTTAAACATTTGCTCAATGGTCACAAAACCAGTAGGAAACTTGAAACTTACGATTACAATGAAGCTAATTTTCAATGCGAGTGTACACCATTCATGCATGAATTACATGGGAGTAACAAGAGTCTTCCTCTTCTTTGTTATTGAGAGAGATGACAGTAACAAGACTTGTTTGTGATCGAAGAAAACACGATAATTTCGGCGGTATCTAATTTTCCTCCCTTTTTAACACTAGACTAGAAAGATTTCTCGTTGAAAAGATCTGAGGGCCATCCAAACATTCTGAACTCCTCATTTTCTTCAGTTTATTTTCGTTATCCAAACAACATTTAAATATCTGACATACACATAAACCATTTTAAAATCAGGATTTCATCACCGATCAATCACATTATTTTACTGGCGATGAAATTTAACTGATGGGTCAAATTTATTTTATTTTATGCTTTATTTTTTTTGAAGGTTTTTTTTTTTTTTTTTAAAAAGGATCGTAATTATTTTGAAATATTTACTCCACAGAATGAAAGGTTATAACCAGAAGCAGCATAGAGCAGACATATGAAGAGGATGGCGCTCTTACTACGACAACCTCGCTATTTTTCTCTCAAACTTTTAATGGCCTCTCCTTCTTCTTTACGCTTCTTTTCTTCTTCTTCTTCCTCCTTCCACTCATACCCTTCTCCTCTTTCTCCCCCTCCTCCTTCTCTCTCTTCCTCTTTCTCTCTCCTCCCCTTTTCTTCCAGGTACTCTCTCTATACTCACTGTAATTTTTTTAATTTGTTATTTTTGTTGTGTAGAAGTTGAAATTACTGTGCTTTTTTACTAAATAAAGTGATTTAATATGGTGGGTAATCTTTAGAATCGTAACATTTGTGAAAAGTTTCAATCTTTTTACCTTATTGTTGTGGTTGTTTTTATGAGCTGGGTATTTAGGGTTTTGCATGGTGTTGCGTGTCTCAGAAGGCCCTCTATTTCTGTGTATTCATGAAGTTTCAGAGCTAATTTTTCTAGGTTTTGTGGGTTAGTATATGTTTAATGGGTTATCGTTTGTACAGTATTAATTTAGTAAGATTTTTTGATTTATTTGCTAAAAAAAATGTGGTTTACAGAGTAAATTATACATCAAAGAGGGTTTCGAGTGGACCGTTGCTTCGAAATGTTGCATCTCCGTGTGCATTTATGTCCTTCAGCACTGCCACTGAGTCTTCTAAGGAAAGCAAGGCTTATGGGTCAGAGCAAATTCAGGTAATGCTTGGTGGAGCTGTCAATTTGTGGGGTTCTTACGTGCCTTAGTCTTATTTCGATATGACAGGAGAGGGTTTGGTAATTCTGATCTGTGTACCGTTTGTTCATTATGTGAATTGAATCGGGCATTCTAACTAAATCAGTGTGTATGCAGCTGCATTGGTTATTTTGCTTGCTCTATGGGGTGATATTCTTGTAAAGACTGGGGAATGCTTACTTGTGTCTTTCTAACACAGGTGTTGGAGGGCTTAGATCCAGTTAGAAAACGGCCGGGGATGTACATTGGTAGCACAGGTCCTCGTGGCTTGCATCATCTGGTATTTAGGCCTTCTATTATATTTTACAGCTCTTTTGTGTTGAACCGCTAAGTTTTAGTATGAGTTAAGTGAATGGGGAGGTGACGTAGTGATGCTCAAAAAGATTACCGTGTGATGTTCCAGGTCTATGAAATACTGGATAATGCTGTTGATGAGGCTCAAGGGGGATTTGCATCGAAGATAGATGTTGTCCTGCTGCCTGATAATTCGGTCAGCATTACTGACAACGGACGTGGGGTAAGTAACATTGAGCGTGCATTTCTTTACAGTTTTTCTTTTGATATTATGTAATCTCTGTTGGAAGCCCTAGCCAGCCTCTTAAATAAGTTGCTTTGCTACTTTGTGCTAAATATGCTGCCCCGGGAAATTGAATTGCCATGCTTATGATAATGTTTAGTAAGACTGGCTGCTTCCACTTTTTTCAATACCCATACACAAGTGAGGGTAGGCTCATTGTTCAGGCGTTTTGGAATATACTTCCTGGTGCTATTGGCACTATCATTTGCTGCTAAATAGTTACTTCGATATTCCATATCTTGACGTTAGGAGAATGCATAGCTTGAGTCTCTCCTGCCAGTGTCTTTCTTTATGTACCTTTTTTATTTATTTTGTATTTCACATATGATGACCTACTAGTGTATGTATCATAGTTGCCATTGCTCTTCTCAGTAAAACTATGAGCTTGACTAGCTCATACAAATCATCTGTTTAACTTTAACATAGTTAAAGACCTGTGTTGTTCAAGTTTTTGTGTAGTGCCATAACGTTGGTGTAGCTGCTTTTCTGATGTTCGCTCAAATTTCAGAATAGTATAAATCTTGTTTTCTGTTTTTCACTTTATCTTCCAGATTCCGACAGATATTCATCCTGCAACAAAGAAATCTTCCCTGGAGACTGTTTTAACGGTAAACTCTTGGATCTGACATCTACTGAACACTCTTAGTTAAAGTTCATCAACTAACTTCTGCTGATCATGTGCCACTATATACCAACAATAATTATTAAATGCGGTTGTTGAATGATGCAGGTATTGCACGCAGGTGGAAAGTTTGGGGGTTCAAGTAGTGGGTACAATGTATCTGGAGGGTTGCATGGTGTTGGTCTATCAGTTGTTAATGCATTATCCGAGGTAGGTACTCATCTAAGTTTAAAAAGCCTGGACAGTTTACTGTAGTTGCTAACTCTAAATTTTGGAGGATACCTTATCATCCACTGACATACCTCTTTTGATCATTAATATACTATTACATATCTAGAAAGCTGTTTCTGTTAACTGTTAATGGAAATTTGGTTTTACAATGAGCTTTACGTGGTCAGTTGGTTACGTAAAAGGGATAAAGAGTTGTACCTTGATTTGTTGACCATTGAAATGGGGAAACTGTAGTTTGACGTTGATTAATTGCCCCAGATACCAGTGATTATGGGACTAGTATCTTGCTGGGTCCTAGCTTTGTTTTATATAGTTTGTCTATTTCACAATTGGACTATTCTTATGAACAGTGGCTGCAGAGACTCCATGTTTCAATTGGCACTTCATTTTGTGAGCATATGTGATTGCGGCTTTGGGTGATTCTAGCCGAACCCTCTGTAGTTGCCTGCCCTCAAAACTCAAAAGTTCAGCACCTTACTGACTTAAGCGATATCTTAGTTGAGAAGGGCTCCCACCATGAACAGGTGCTTGTGCTTTCATTGTTAGATGATTTGATTTTATGTTGCAGAGACTCGAAGTCACAGTTTGGCGAGATGGAATGGAGTACAAGCAAAAATATGCTCGTGGAAAGGCTGTATCAGACCTGTCATGTCATGTGCTTCCTACTGAAAACGAAGATCGACAGGGGACATGTATCAGGTTTTGGCCTGATAAAGAAGGTAAGTGACAGTTAGTTTGCCCCTTCTGTATATATCACTATTTGTTTCTTTTAGGTCTCCCTTAAATCTTTTGTCTATTTTCGAATTCTAATCTGTCTTATTTCCCTATTAAACCTGTCGCAGTCTTTACTACTGCAATTGAGTTGGACTACGACACAATTGCTGGAAGGATCAGGGAGCTCGCGTTTCTAAATCCTAAGGTGAGAAACTGGCCATGTATTTTTGTATGGTTTCTTTTTTTCTTCTTTTTTATTTTATTTTGCATTTGCAGCTGAAGACTGAGATTTTATTATAAATAGACTTATGCAATAGATTCAGAACATGAAATTAAAACTTGGCAACTAGTTGAACTTGATCCTTTTTTTTGGGTGTCGCGTGTGAGTGGGTGAGTGCTGGTGGCTAAGGGGATTGTATTCCTAGTTGGAGTTTTTTTTTTTTTTTACTGTTGCTCATCGTTGGTCTTTTGTTTTTCTATATTGTTGGCAGCTTACTATTGCTCTTAGTAAGGTGGCTGAAGACCCAGAGAAGAATGTATCCAATGAATTCTATTATGCTGGTGGTCTGGTTGAATATGTGAAATGGCTAAACACTGATAAGGTACAGTTTTCTGCTAGACATTAGTTTATCTTTTGGGATTCTATCATGCATTTTATTTAATCTAACATACTAAAATGAGACGAATAATTTTCCAGAAACCAATTCATGAGGTTGTTGGGTTTCAAAAGTCACTTGATGATATTACAATTAATGCAGCTTTGCAATGGTATGTCTCTTCCATACTCTATCTGAATATGTCATCAGCCACTTCTCAATATTTAATGGTTGTACATTTTTAAATCACTCTGCTAGTGGTGTGTGACTTGGGTAATACTGTATATCGTCCCTACACCCTACATTTTATCTTCTTTGTGTTAGAAATCACAGAAGGGAATATATTCCTTATGGTACACTGTCAGCCTGTCAGGTTGAACTTGGTCTGTTGCTTGTTGTGGGGGGTTAATTGTCTCTTCTCGTTTTCTGATGAGTTAGTCCTCTACAATCTCAAATACGCAATTGTGGCTGATGTGGGGCATTGGATTAATGTGGAATTGTGGACTTTCCATTTATATGGTTTAACTTGTTAATTAATTCATTTTCAGGAGCTCAGATGCTTATTCAGATACAATATTGGGATATGCCAATAGCATACGGACTGTTGATGGTGGTACACATATTGATGGTTTCAAGGCTTCCTTGACTAGAACGTTGAACAGTTTGGCAAAGAAATCGAAAGCTAACAAGGTGCATCCCCCCCCCCCCCTCCAGAAAAAAAAAATATTCTTATATCCTGTTGCTCAGAGTTGCAAACCTAGCAATCATTTTGCGGAATTGCGGTAAACCCTCCCTCTTCAGACTTCTCATTTGTGGTCTGTTGGGTTTTCCAATGTACATATGCTTTTGGCATTTTCATGTTGGACGGAGATAGGAATGATAATTCTGTTTTTGGAAGTGAGAATCATTTTTACTAAAAATCTTCTAAGAGTCTGATTCTGCTTTCAGGATAAGGATTTGGCTTTAAGTGGTGACCATATTAGGGAAGGTTTGACCTGTGTCATTTCTGTTAAAGTACCCAATCCAGAGTTTGAAGGCCAAACAAAGGTTCTCTTTTTACCCTCCTAGTTTAGCAAAGTGCAGTTTGGATTAGCAATCACGAAATATCGGATTTAAATGACTGATCTTGTATTAATCCATGGCCAAAGACAAGATTAGGGAATCCTGAGGTGCGAAAGGCTGTTGATCAATGTGTACAAGAATATATTACAGAATATTTGGAGTTGCATCCTGATGTACTAGATAACATCCTTTCGAAGGCTTTGAATGCTCTGAAGGTAACTATTCCACAATCTTTTCTATTTGGTGCAACCACATTTTGATGTTTGCGCTACTTATGCCAAAGGCTCTCTTGTTTCTATTAGGCTGCTCTTGCTGCAAAAAGGGCAAGGGAACTAGTCAGGCAGAAGAGCGTCCTCAAGTCATCTTCTCTTCCTGGAAAACTTGCTGATTGCTCTGCCACCAATCCCGAGGAAGCTGGTAACTTTTTTAACCTTTTTTTTTTATATTTAGCTGTGGTCTTCAAAAAAGCCTTTGTTTCCCCTTTCCTTTATATAGGAGCAATATGATGACCTTATGGGTTTAAAAACTTCTCAAACAGGGTAACCGACCCTCACATCCATAATGGGAACTCAAAACATGTCTGGGGACAAATTTTGAGAACATTCCTCTACTTCAAGAAAACTGGTCAAAATTCTAAAACAGAAGGTTATAATTCACGTCTTTTGGGCAAAAAATGGCTCCCAAATAAAAATTGCTCAAATCCTTCCAATTGTCCCGTGGTGTCATATAATGTGGATTTACAAAATATGAGGGGTAGAAATCAATTCTAGGTACCTAAATCGGCGAAATTTATTTGTTGGCCTTGAGAGATAAAGTGTACCATAATGGTTTTAAAAACTCTTGAAACAGGGGAACTGACCCTTACATCCAAAATGTGAACTTAAAACATGTATAGGGACAAATTTTGAGAACATTCTTCTACTTTCAGAAAATCGGTCAACATTGCCTAAACCGGAAGGATATAGTACACATTTTTTTGGCCAAAAATGGCCTCGAAATAAAAAATGCTCAAATCCTTTCAATAGTTCCATGGTGTCAAATAATGAAGATTTACAAAGGTTGAGGGGTAAAAACCAATGCTAGGTACCTAATTTGTCAAAAATTATCTGGTAGCCTTGACGGATAAAGTGTACCGCAATGGGTTTAAAACCTCTTAAAAAAAGGGAACTGACCCCCGCATCCATTATGGGAACTCAAAACATGTCTAGGGGCTAATTTTGAGAAAATTATTCTACTGTCAGAAAACTGTTCCAAATCACCCAAAATAGAATGTTAATCCACGTTTTTTTGGCCAAAAATGACCCCGAAATAAAAACTGCTCAAATTCTTTCAATAGTTCCGTGATGTCAAATAATGAAGATTTACAAAAGATGAGGGGTAAAAAGTTATAAACCAATGCTAGGTACCTAATTTGGCAAAAATTATTTGGCACCCTTGATGGATAAAGTGTACTGCAATGGGTTTAAAACCTCTTCAAAAAGGGGAACCGACCCCTTCATCCATAATGGGAATTCAAAACATCTCTAGGGGCTAATTTTGAGAACATAATTCTATATTCAGAAAACTGGTCAAAAAGAACCAAAATAGAAGGTTATAATCTACGTTTTTTTGGGCCCCGAAATAAAAATTGCTCAAACTCCTTCAATAGTTCCGTGGTGTCAAATAATGAAGAATTACAAAAGATGAGGGGTAAAATCCAATGCTAGGTACCTAATTTGGCAAAAATTATTTGGTAGCCTTGATGGATAACGTGTACCGTAATGGGTTTAAGAACTCTTCAAAAAGGGGAACCGACCCCCTCATCCATAATGGGAATTCAAAACATGTCTAGGGGCTAATTTTGAGAACATAATTGTACTTTTAGAAAACTGGTTAAAATTACCCAAAATAGAAGGTTATAATCAACGTTTTTTTGGCCGAAAATAGCCCCGAAATAAAAACTGCTCAAACTCCTTCAATAGTTCCGTGTTGTCAAATAATGAAGAATTACAAAAGATGAGGGGTAAAAACCAATGCTAGGTACCTAATTTGGCAAAATTTATTTGGTAGCCGTGACGGATAAAGTGTACCGTAATGAGTTTAAGAACTCTTCAAAAAAGGGAACCGACCCCCTCATCCATAATTGGAATTCAAAACATGTCTAGGTGCTAATTTTGAGAACATAATTCTACTTTCATAAAACTGGTCAAAATTACCCAAAATAGAAGGTTATATAATCTACGTTTTTTCGCAAAAAATGGCCCCGAAATAGTAACTGCTCAAACTCCTTCATTAGTTCTGTGGTGTCAAATAATGAAGAATTACAAATGATGAGGGGTAAAAATCAATGCTAGGTAACTAATTTGGCAAAAATTATTTGGTAGCCTCGACGAATAAAGTGTACTAATGGGTTTGAGAACTCTTCAAAAAGGGGAACTGACCTCGTCATCCATAATGGGAATTCCAAACATGTCTAGGGGCTAATTTTGAGAACGTAATTCTACTTTTATAGAACTTGTCAAAATGACCCAAAATAGAAGGTTATAATCCATGTTTTTTTGGCAAAAAATGGCCTCGAAATAGAAACTGCTGAAATTCTTTTAATAATTCTGTGGTGTCAAATAGTTTAGATTTACAAAAGATGAGGGGTAACAACCAATGTTACCTACCTACTTTGGCAAAAATTATTTGGTACCCTTGATGGATAAAGTGTACCGTAATGGGTTTAAGAACTCTTCAAAAAGGGGAACCGACCCCCTCTTCCATAATGTTAATTCAAAACATCTCTAGGGGCTAATTTTGAGAACATTATTCTACTTTCAGAAAACTGGTCAAAATTACCTAAAATAGAAGGTTATAATCTACGTTTTTTGGGCCGAAAATGGCTCCGAAATAAAAAACTGCTCAAACTCCTTCAATAGTTTCGTGGTGTCAAATAATCAAGAATTACAAAAGATGAGGAGTAAAAACCAATGTTAGGTACCTACTTTGGCAAAAATTATTTGGTAGCCTTGACGGATAAAGTGTACTGTAATGGGTTTAAGAACTCTTCAAAAAGGGGAACCGACCCCCTCATCCATGATTGGATTTCAAAACATGTCTAGGTGCTAATTTTGAGAACATAATTTTTACTTTCATAAAACTGGTCAAAATTACCCAAAATAGAGGGTCGTAATCTACGTTTTTTGTGCCGAATATGGCCCCGAAATAAAAACTGCTCAAACTCCTTCAATAGTTCTGTGGTGTCAAATAATGAAGAATTACAAAAGATGAGGGGTAAAAACCAATGCTAGGTACCCATTTTGGCAAAAATTATTTGGTAGCCTTCACGGATAAAGTGTACTGTAATGGGTTTGAGAAGTCTTCAAAAAGGGGAACCGACCCCCTCATCCATAATTGGAATTTAAAACATGTCTAGGTGCTAATTTTGAGAACATAATTCTACTTTCATAAAACTGGTCAAAATTACCCAAAATTGAAGGTTATAATCTACGTTTTTTCGCAAAAAATGGTTCCGAAATAAAAATCGCTCAAACTCCTTCAATAGTTCCGTGGTGTCAAATAATGAAGATTTACAAAAGATGAGGGGTAAAAATCAATGCTAGGTACCTAATTTGGCAAAAATTATTTGGTAGCCTTAGACGGATAAAGTGTACTGTAATGGGTTTGAGAACATTTCAAAAAGGGGAACTGACCCCCTCATCCATAATGGGAATTCAAAACATGTCTAAGGGCTAATTTTGAGAACATAATTCTACTTTCATAAAACTGGTCAAAATTACCCAAAATTAAAGGTTATAATCTACGTTTTTTCGCAAAAAATGGCCCCGAAATAAAAACTGCTCAAACTCCTTCAATAGTTCCGTGGTGTCAAATAATGAAGATTTACAAAAGAGGAGGGGTAAAAATCAATGCTAGGTACCTAATTTGGCAAAAATTAGTTGGTAGCCTTGACGGATAAAGTCTACCGTATTGGGTTTAAGAACTCTTCGAAAAGGGAAACCGATCCCCTCATCCATAATGGCAATTCAAAACATGTGTAGGGGCTATTTTTGAGAACATTATTCTACTTTTAGAAAACTGTTCAAAATTACCTAAACTAGAAAATAATAATCCACATTTTTTTGCTTAACAATGGCCCCGAAATAAAAACTGCTCAAATTATTCCAATAGTTTCTTGTTGTCAAATTATGAAGATTTACAAAATATTAGGGGTAAAAACCAATTTTATGTGCCTAAATCGGCGAAATTTAATTGTTTGCCTTAGACGGATAAAGTGTACCAAAATGGGTTTAAAATTCTTCAAACAGGGGAACCGACCACCATATCCATAATGGGAATTCAAAACATGTCCGAGGACAAAGTTTGAGGACATTCGTCTTCTTTCACAGAACAAATCAAAATTATTCTAAACTGTAGGTTAGATCCACTTATCCACATTTTTTGGCCAAAAATGCCCTCAAAATAAAAACTGTTCAAATTCTTCCAATAGTTCTGTGGTGTCATATAATGAACATTTACAAAATATGAGAGGTAAAAACCAATTCAAGTTACCTAAATCGGTGACATTTATTTGGTTTCCTTCACCCATAAAGTGTACTAGTAATGGGTTTAAAAACTTTTCAACCCGGGGAACCGACCCTCACATCCATAATGGGAATTCAAAACATTTCTAGAGTCAAATTTTGAGAACATTCTTCACTTTTAGAAAACTGGCCAAAATGACATAAGAGATGGTTATAATCCACGTTTATTTTGGCCAGAAATGGCTCCGAAACACATAATAGCTCAAATCCTTAACATCAACAAAGTTGACCCCTTACATATCGACTGATAAGTTGCTACAAAAGAACTTTTGAAGTTTTGAGACATGTGGTTATATAGTTCTCATTGATTGCTTCCATCTTCATCATATCGAACCTTTATTTTGTCTTTCTAAAAATAAACCACTCATTACAGTGGTCAATGGTTAAATGGTATTCTGTGTTGGGTATTTTGGAGTATTCACCTTGTGTGATGGGTTCAAAATGGTAGTACTATTGCTGTAGTACATGACCCTGATATGTTGAGAAAGTCTATGGAAATTGGCAGCAAGATATCCTGAACCCTAATATTGAGGTTTCTGTTTTGTTTTGTTTCAAGACCCCTAGATTTAGATATCGAACCAGTAATATTAGGATATGTTAATATTTTAGAGATACTTACTTTTTCGGTGAATAGAAAGTGGTTATTTCTGAATTCTCGAGCTGATTAATCTCATTTACGGAATACACATCTGTTGATAGAGAGATTTATTTTGACCCAAATCTTTGAACTGGTCAATGTTCACAGAGATTTTTATTGTCGAGGGGGATTCAGCAGGTGGAAGTGCAAAACAAGGTCGAGACAGACGTTTTCAGGTTGGTATATACTTGAGAGCTTTGTTCTAACAATTTGAAGTGTCATGCACCAATTTGTTCAGCTCAACTTTTTGATTGTTTTCCTTCTGGAGAGTAGCTTTGGCAGCACTTTTGACAATTTTGCTTCCGGAAAAAGTATAGTTTTCCCCACTTCTGGAAGTAGAAGTTAAAAGTAAAACCAGAAGCTTTAAAGAGCTTGTAAAGTTGTAACCTTATCTTGTGGTGAATGCGGGCTTTCTGTCTTGTGAGGAATTGATCTCAAAATTTTGGTTTCATTTTCGGATTGAGGTGTTATATATCACTAAAACTTGGCAACACATTTCATGGGTTGTTGGTCAAGCATGGCTTAGTGTAATGATATAATGAGTGCCTTTGCAGTTTCAGTGTGACTCACATGATCATCCTTTAAATCTTTAATCCTATCCTTTGGCTTCAAGTTTTGGATACCGCACAGCTTTAGTTCTTTCAATTGGTACCTGGACGGAAATCGTGATGATTCCTCGAACCACAAAATTATTTTCCAATCGTAGTGTGTCATTGGTTGTCTGATCTGCCAAATCTGTTTCATGATATTATCTGGATATATAACATGTGATGCTCTGTTCTTGCAGGCCATCCTCCCCTTGAGGGGTAAAATTCTCAATGTTGAGAGGAAGGATGATGCAGCAATGTACAAGAATGAAGAAATCCAAAATCTGATTCTCGCTTTGGGACTTGGGGTGAAGGTAATCATACTTTATTTCGTTACACTTATTTATCAATTTATCACCACCCCCGCAGCATTAGCTGCTCATGTGTACCAAAAAAAATAAAAAATGATCAGTTTATCACCCAACTTAGTTCTGACAAGTTTCTGTTATTGACAGGGTGAGGAGTTTAAGAAGGATGATCTGCGCTATCACAAGATTATTATTCTGACAGATGCTGACGTTGATGGTGCCCATATTCGAACTTTGTTGTTAACATTCTTCTACAGATATCAGGTATGTTAAAGTTGTTTCATCTGAATGTTCCGTAATGCCAGTATCAAGTGTCACATACAAGTTGCCTGTTTGTATGTAGAGAGCTTTATTCGATGCGGGCTGCATCTATGTAGGAGTTCCGCCCCTGTACAAGGTGCAGTTTCCTTTTCCCTCGCCACAGTGCTTTGTTTGTATAAAGTCGTTAAAGCTTACAGATATTTATATGATTTTCCCTTGGCTTTGTCATAGGTTGAAAGGGGCAAACAAGCCCATTATTGTTTTGACGAAGCTGAACTGAAAAAGATCTTGAGCACCTTCCCTTCAAACGCTTCATACAATATTCAAAGATTTAAAGGTGACGAAAGTTTTTTTTTTTTTTTTTTTTTTTTTAATGGTAAGCCGGGCCGCCTATTACATATTTGAATCAATGTAGATATCCAGTTGGCCTTTTTTTTTTTTTTGGTTATGTAAATGCCTTATATTTCTTAATACAGGGTTGGGTGAGATGATGCCTGTGCAACTTTGGGAGACTACTCTAAATCCCGAGAGTCGATTGCTCAAACAAATGACAGTAGAAGATGCAGCTCAGGCGAATTTTGTTTTGTCCTCGCTGATGGGGGCTCGGGTAAGCCTTTTGCATTTGTGAATATTGTCCATTCTTTCTATGTAGAAAACTGTTGGGTATATATCTCTTGCTTCACTGATTCCAGGTGGATATGCGCAAGGATCTGATAAAGAACGCAGCAAGTATTATCGACCTAGAGCAGTTAGATATATAGGAAGATAGCAGTGAGTAGAGAGCGGGTCTGCCAGTGCTATAGAACACTTGGTAGGGAAACATGCAACAACTCTGAAGTCTGATCATGAACACTTCTTGCAACACTTGATGCTCTTCATCTGTCTCGTTTCCGGCAGGGGTTTGGTGCTTCGGAAATATGTATTCCCTGGTTTTGTCGAAATGTATTCGATAGTCCACAAGCTGTAGGTTTTTGCTGCCTTGCTTAGGAGATGTAGAAGATTATTGGATCCATACTGGGAACACCTTGATCAGATGTGTATAGTTTTGGTTACATATAAACCTATATTTAGGCATATGTAGGTAACAAGAGATGCATTCAGTATTTATGCAGAAAAAGAAAAACCGTAAACTAAGAACGTGTTCGCTATCATCATTGTTTCGTTTGCAGTTTCCAATGGTCCGATATAAACTGAACAATTACTCGATAAGTCATCGGCAATTCGGCATCATAATTCACGAGTTTATCCAATAACTAACGTTACATCAGATACTACTAGGGGTCATAACGAGTCGATCACGAGCAGAGCCACTCGTGATAGGAATTGCTTAGCTCGTACAACCCGATGAAAAAACTCCGACCACGAAAGATACATGACATGAAATGGTGAAACGATCTCATACGAGATTTGTTGCTGACTACTCTACTAACAATGGGCTCCGAATCAGTCTCTCTCTAAAGCCCAATCGTATTCGTCACTCTTCATTCCATTTCACCCAGAAAAACAAAACAAAAAGAAAATGAAGTACCAAATCTCCACTCTCCCGTCTCTCTCCTCTTTTATTCTCTCGTCATTTCATCCCCCGGCGGCGCCACCACCTTCACGGCGGCGATTCGATCCAATCTAACTCAAATGCAATGCACCACCAGAATGATAAAATCTCCTCACTACATACTCTCCTTCCTCCGCCGCACATCCACCGTGGCTGCGGCCGATATCACCTCCTCCTCCTCCGCCGCCGCCGATGATTTCATCGCCGGCGAGTTGACTTCCATCCTCTCTCGACCGAATTGGCTTAAACACCCCTCCCTCAACAACCTCGTACCTTCTCTCTCCTCCCACCACCTCGCCGCGCTCCTCTCTCCGCCGCACTATCTCTCTCCTCAAACCGCCCTCGCTTTCTTCACTTACCTCTCCCACCGCCGCCCTGACTTCCGCCGCGACGCCGTCGCGCACGCCTCCTTGTACTCGTTCCTCCGCCGTTGCCGCGCGTTCGCCCTCGCCGACCGCGTCCGCTCCTCGATGATCCACTCCTGCGCCGCCGCCTCCGCCGACGCCGCTAAGTTTGTTCTACACTCCCTCAGAAATCATAAATCCGATTTAATTAATGTTAATGATGTTGATTGTCGTGAAATGCAGTTTATTAAGATGAAAGTGAGGAGTTATAATTACTTGTTAATGGCGTTGTGTAAGTTTTGTCTGATTGATGAGATGAAATTGGTTTATAATATGATGTTAGATGAGATGGTTAGTCCAAATGTGTATACTTTTAATACTATGATCAATTGTTATTGTAAGTTGGGAGATGTTGTTACTGCTGAGTTGTATTTGAGTAAGATATTACAGGCCGGTATGCGGCCGGACACGTTTACGTATTCATCGTTGATCTTAGGGTTTTGTAGGAGGAAGGATTTAGGGAATGCGGTTAGGGTTTTCGAGGAAATGCCGAAGAAAAAGTGTAGGAGGAATGAGGTTTCGTATAATTACTTGATTCATGGCTTTTGTGAGGATGGTAGGGTTGATGAGGGGTTGAAGTTGTTTAGTCAAATGGCCGGGGATCATTGCTCGCCTAATGTGAGGACTTACACGGTGTTAATATCGGGATTGTGTGGTCAAAGGAGGGGGGACGAGGGGATGGAGTTGTTTGTTGAGATGAATGAGAAAGGGTGTGTGCCGAATGGGCATACTTACACGGTGTTGATTGGTTATATGTGTAAAGAGAAGAGATTGGAGGAGGCGAGGAAGTTGTTTGATGAGATGGTGGAGAAGAGAGTGGTTCGTAGTGTGGTTACTTATAATGCTTTGATTGATGGGTATTGTAAAGAAGGGAAGGTTGAGGCGGCTTTTGAGATTTTGAACATAATGGAGGAGAATGATTGTTGTCCTAATGTTCAAACTTACAATGAATTGATATGCGGTCTTTGTAGTGTTAAGAAGGTCCCTATTGCTATGACATTGCTTGATAAGATGGTTGAGAGGAAGCTAACTCCTAGTTTGGTTACTTATAACTCGTTAATTCATGGGCAGTGTGAGGATGGGCATGTAGATATTGCATTTCGATTGCTGGCTTTGATGAAGGATAATGGGTTACAGCCTGATGAGTGGTCGTACAGTATGATTATAGACTCGCTTTGCAAGAAGGGAAAGGTCAACGAGGCACAAGGTGTGTTTGATGCTCTCAGGGAAACAGGTGTGAAGGCAAATGAAGTAACTTTCTGTGCACTTATTGATGGTTATTGCAAAACGGGACGGATTGATTATGCTAATGTCTTGTTTCAGAAGATGATAGAGGAGAAGTGCTTGCCAAACTCTTTTGTGTACAATGTGCTGATTGATGGCTTATGCAGAGAGAAGAAAATTCAGGAGGCTGTGATGCTGTTGAAAAAGATGGTGGAAAGCACGAAATTAAAGCCAGATGTTTGTACCTACTCTATAATTATCAATGGATTGCTTAAAGATGGTTCCTTTGATCATGCTTATAAGGTTCTTGAGCAGATGCTTACTGCAGGGTATAGGCCTGATGCCTGCACTCACACAGCGTTTATTCAGGCATATTGTAGGGAAGGAAATTTGGAGGCAGCTGAACAATGCATGACGAATATGAAAGACGGGGGCATTCCACCAGATGTTGTCACTTATACTGTCCTAATTGATGGGTTTGGCCGCCTAGGATTAGTAAGGCAAGCTTTCGGTGTCCTCAAGTGTATGATAGATGCTGGTTGTGAGCCTTCTCGGTTTACTTATTCTATTATGATCAAGCATCTGTTAAAGGAGACCAGCACAATTACTGAAACTGGTTTATCCCTGAATTCCTTCTCTCTAACTGTTGATGATGTTTGGAAGGTAGTGAAATTTGAAACTGTTATGGAACTTGTGAACATGATGACTGAGCATGATTGTACACCGAGCGTTAGCTGTTATACCATCCTTGTTGGTGAACTTTGCAAGCAAGCACGGCTTGATGTAGCTGAGAGGCTGATCGAAAACATGAAACAGCAAGGAATTTATTCTAATGAACGTATCAATAATGCTGTCGTCAAATGCTGCTGTGAGTTAGGAGCATTTGAGAAAGCATTGAAATTGATTAATGACATGATAGAAGTGGGTGAATTACCACACCTGGAGTCTTTCAACATGCTTATTTCTGGACTTTGTGACAAAGGGAACACAGAGCTAGCAAAAGCAGCATTTTCAAGTCTACTTGGTTGTGGGTATAATAATGACGAGATAGTTTGGAAGATTCTAATAGACGGCCTGTTGAAGAGGGGTCTTTCTGACAGTTGCTCCGAGTTGGTGAAGATCATGGAGAGGAACGACTGCCACCCCAGTCGGCACACTTATTCAGTGTTGATTGAGGCTTTTCTAGGTGTTTCAGAGGGGAGTTGATACATGTTCTCTCTGTGGCTTCCAAGTTAACGTGTACTTTGTCTTTGATATTGCTGCTTTCAGACAGGCTACCAAGAAGCAGATGCAGCAATGTAAGAATTTGAAGGGATCAATATCGAGTTCCTGCTATATGGTGTCAAGGTACTTGATTATATGCCACTCCCCCACCCCCCCAAAAAAATATCCATTTTGAATGTCCGGCTCTCTGTGTTCGCCTTTTCTGTTCGTTACTGTTTTAGTGTAGTATGTCAGAGTTACTTTAAAAAATGTGGGGTAAGTGCATTTTCTACAGTTTCTTCTGATTAATCGACACTATCACAATTAAGCCCTTTTGATCGCTATTACTTGCATGTCTTGAATTGGCATGATGGATAAGTTGTTTAGAGCCAGTGATACTGGCTCCTTCCTTCTTTTACCATACGGATAGAGGCTTATAGGGTGCAAATGGCCTATGGCTCCATTACTCTGGCAGTTTAGAAATTGTTCTAAAGTATTGCCACTATCAATAGCAGGTTTTCGCTGCCAAATTGTTTTTTGGGAATATTGGCAAAAATAATGAACCTTGTTTGGGAATATTTCATGTATCACAACAATGAAACTTTTATTCTTGAACGAAACAAGTCCCTCACAAACCACTATGCTGTTATAAAATTTATGATATGGTATTTTCATTCGCCTCGGTAGTGTGAGGGTGAAGGTAATACATCTGAAAAGAATGTGGCATTGTGCTATTGAGGCTCCTAATAGAGAGGTATGGGGAACCAACGAATAACGATAGGAGTAATTTTGGATATGTGTGAGTTTAGTTAGAGTCTTGGCAGTAATGTCTTTCTTACTGTACCAGCTCTATGATTTATTGAACGGTAACTACATATAATGGTCAACCAGTTTATGTATCATCATCGCAGTTGATCTGGTTTTTAGACCTATGACTTTCACTAGCTCGTTTAGTCAAGGATTCTGCATTGTACATGTTTAATAGTATTTGCATAAGAGCATGTCTAGTGATCTTAACATAGGGGCAGCCGCTCCTCTGGTGTTTTGCTCAATTTTTGATAAAGGTGTTTGTTTTGTGAATTTACAGTTTGTATCTTGCTGATCCTTTTTGAAGCGCACCCCGCAACGAAGAATTTATTTGCAAAGACTGTTCTAATGGTAATGCCTGTGGTTAAGCGTCTATAAGACTCTTGCCTAGTTCATCAAAGGATGTAGCTTTTGAGCCAGACAGTATTTGTTATATGGTGCTGTTTAATGATGCAGGTCTTGCATGCAGGTTGCGATTGGTGGTTCCAGTGGGGGCCTCGTATCTGGAGGATGGAATGGGGCTGGTCTAAGAGTTCTCATTGCACTATCTGAGGTAGATAAATGTCCGAAGTTTACATAAAGCTTGACCATTAAAAAGTTTGAAGTAAAGAGTCTAACATAGATTTAACTTGTAACTGGTGTTCCGTAGATACTGTCATACCGGTCATTACTGTAAAAATAGAACCCTGTTTTGGATCCTGGCTAGGGTAAAGTCCTTCAAATGATTATTCTTCCTTATGTTTCCTTAATTGGATTGTTATTTACGAACATAGGCTGAGGAGCCTGTGCATTGTATATAATTGCCTCTTTGTGTATTGTTGAGTATTTTTGCATGCATCCTTATATTGTTCTCTCTGATATCTTTGTATTTGCTAGCCAGTATTTGCCAGCCATCAGAATCTCAGCAATGTGGGGAAGGGTTTCTAACAAGAAGTGGTTTTGTGTTTTGTGTTTTGACAGCTTGTGAATATCTGTTTGTGTTGCCCTGGAAGTCACAAGTTATGAGATGGGATGCAGTGCAGCTGTGCAGGGTGAATATGTTGGAAAGCCTGATGTGCTTTGTCCTGAGGAATTTGTAGAAATGTATCAAGTCTTGGCCTGATAAAGAAGGCGAGTCACAAGCAGCACGTGTTGGTATGATGCCTTCCTTTCTCGGTATTTGTACCTTTTGCTACTGGATTGTTTTTCCTTTCTGTCAACTCTGCTGCGGCATTTGCCACTTTAAGTTAGTTTGATTACTATTTAGGGAACTAGCTTTCTGTGTCTATCCTAAGTTGGGCATATGGCCAAATCTCTTAATACCCTGGAATTTGGTTGCATCTTTTATTCAATTGCATGCTTCTGGATAGTGAATTGTTGGTAATAAGCCCATGAGTAGAATTTCAGTATAAAACAAATTTGGACATTTCTCGTTTGGCTTCTGGTGTTATATGCCAAAAGAGAGGTTTGATTGATATTGTACTTTCTACTTCTCTGTTTCTCAGCATTGCTGATCCGAATTCCCTGCTGCATGCAGCCTACTGATGCTTATACTAAGGCTGGAGACCCAGGGAAGAATCTACGCCATGAATCTTATACGCTGATGGATTTTTGTACTATGTAAAGTGGCTAACCACTGATAAGGTACTTACTTCTCCTGGAACTTCCAGTTCATTGTTTGTATCGTTTTACATTGCTGTATGAATTTAAATTACAAGAACTATAAAGAGGATCCTATTGATGAGGGTGGAAGGTCGTTAAGAAGTTACGAATTTCTGTTTGTCCAGCGTACCACCTTGGTAGATGGTTATAAGAATGTGTGAATAGTGTAAAATAAAGCCTCAAAATTTGTTGCCGTTCCCTTATTGTAATACCTCCATCCAAACCGACCATTTGAGAGGCGGTTAGCTAGGGACAATAATACTCATCCTTGTTCCTGTTTATACTTCTCTGTTTGAGATAGAAACGTCTTTCTAAATAGGGTTGGTTTGCAAGTGGCTACTGTAGTTTTTGTTGAGCTAGCTGCATATAGGAGAACGGAAGGATGAGAGACTTGAACTTTGTTAGAGGTGGTTCTCACGCCGGTAACACATTTGTAAAGTCTGCCTTTATAAGCATTATGTAGTATAGAGTGTAGGGTTTGTAATAATCTTGTCCGCGCTTTTTTTTCCTCACACACACCATGTCGTATCTCAAAACTCTTCTATCCTTATGTATCCTCTTGTCCATATCGTGTCCGTGTTTTGAAGAATAACAAAACCTTCATTGCTTATTTGGTGCAGCCTTATGATCACTTTTTATGACGGGAGGAAATTGGCAAGGTTACTCCTAGAGAGAGCGTCACTATTATATATGGACCATAGTTTCAGATGCACATCTTATGCGACAATGTTGATAGAAAAGTCATAAGTCAATGTGTCAAAGATACTATGTTCAATCAAGACATTTATTCCCCTGAATTATTGACGGGCGATATATTTTTGTGTTAAATGAAAAGTAAAGTATTTAATGAAACAGATGAAGTATATGAAAATCGCATATAATGTCACGAGGGGCATTACTGCATATAATTATTTTTCAATAATAATAGAACTGTCAAGGTTTATTGCATACTCCGTATTTAGTAGTCTATCATCAAGAACACAGTGCTATCCTGCTATCTAATTAAAGAAGAGCACAAGTAGTCTGCTTGCATAACTCATCTCTTCATCTGGGCGGATCGTAGCATATGCCCTCCCACCTGAATCCGGATCCACAAACTCGTAATAATCCGCTCCATCCCTATCTAATCGGACCTTAACTACGTTCCAATCCGTTGGCCCGATTACCCCCGCATCCACGAACACCTGAAATCATTTACACTATGTTAATTGGGTTTCTCATTTTCATTTGGCCGGATTGTAGTGTCTGTTGGACAGTTTGACTGTGCCATTGATTCTATCGGAGAAAAATGAGGAAAACTAAAGCTACCTTGTTGTTCACAGCATCGAAAGCGACCACCCACCTGCGAGCAGGAGGGTGCTCTGCATCGGTGTACACCAAACCCGCTTTGGAGCCTCCCGGGAGTGGTCCTTGATGCACAAATATCTGATGGATAGGGTTGGACCAATCTAAGATCTTGGGGAAAGGTGGTTCGGTGGGCTGTCCGGACCAGTTGTGGTGGTCATAAAGTCCCAAGGTAGTGTTGGAAATTCTATGACCATTCCACATGAAACCTCGTATCTTAGGTCCGTCCTCATTCGAACCACCAAGTTGAGCTCCCTCCGAAGCTGCAGCTTTGTCCATAGCCTCGATCACCCTTTTAACAGTAGCTCTGTCTTCTTCGTTGAACTGTGCTTGTATTGATGCCATGGTTTACTTCAAATTCTGTTAATCACAAGTAGAAGTCGTTAATTAATTACATTTTTGTGATTAGTTAATATTGTTGATCAAAGAGACCACATAGGTTAATTACTTTTTTTCGACGTAACAAACTAATCCATTGATAATACGAGAAATAACACATATTATACCTATAAAATAACATAATCGTCTCAACCACTAGTTTACGATTGTGATTAATTGATTATGATTGTGTTTATAGAAAGCATGAAAAGACGTTACATTACCTTAGTAATGAAGCACGAGTAGACTCTCTCTGAAATGTTGTTTGTTGCACTCATGAGATTGTTCAATTCATACATATAGAGGCGGATAACTTAAGCTCTTTTTGTAATTAGTTCTGTAAAGTATTATTCCTTGTGAATTTATTCGTGTGCATAATATGCATAAAAGATAGTATATAATATAACAAAAGATATAATGCATAAATTCTAGATAAGATAGAGAGGAGGTAGTGAATATGTTCAAATGTCACACGCTCATACTCTATTCTTTAATATAAAACACGTTAATGTTCAACTTATATGAGTCCACTCATTCATGTATCTTATATTCTTATCGGTTCAGCTAGCTACATTTCATGTAGCTATATAGTAAACCGAATATTAGCCTCTAAGGTTGTTTTAAATTTAAACGACTCAGCCCGAACTAAATTTGTGATTTGTGGCTCCACATCTCGTCAATTAGGATTTATGACCACCCAAGGACAAAGGAAGATACGAGTACTAGTAGTTTGTACGGATATGAAAATTCGGGAAGTTGTGGGCATAACCCGAAAAAACATTATCCACTGGTGTTACTGTTACACCACGCTGTGTGTTTTTCATCCCCTCAAATCTCAATGCGTATAGTACGGAGTATAAACTTCACCAACTTTGAAATATTTTTGGCCATTTTCTCTTCTGATACCTTGTCCTCCAAAACAAAGGTACTTTATTTTTAATTTGTTAATCTCCTTTTTCACTTTAATTCGTGATAATCTGCAAGTTTGAGTCCATTACCAACAATATTTCTGTTCATAATGTATATAATATTTTTACAGGATTGTTTTTTTTTTTTGTTTTCTTTTGGTGTTTAGTCATCAAATTTTAATCTTGTCTTTAGTTACTAGTAATGTTTTTTTTCGTGATGAATTATGTTGGTCAGCATTTTAGGAGTATAGCTTAAGATTTCGTTGATCATGATACGGTTTTCACATGACCCGTAAACCCGTAATTGAAAAATGGGGTTACACTCTAGTAAGTAGTATGTATGTCGATGAGCTATAGTGCAGTATTGGTTTTGCTTGCATGATCACGATATGCGATGATGTTAGCCGACCCCAAATCAGGTCTAGACTATGGCTTTGTTGTTATTGTTGTATTTGTATAGAGCTAGAAAGACGATCAATATTGAAGCCGAAAAAACTGGAGAAACTGGCTCCTGATCACCTACAAGAAGAAACTTATAATGGAAGCCGGAGGTTTAGGCTTGTTTTCGCAAACAAGTCCCAAGGCATTCCTAGTCCCTGGAGTTTCAGCTTCTTACCCATCACCAAACATGTCACTAAGGCCTAGCGTTGGCAATGCATCTCGACTTCATGTTGTTGCTCCATTAAATCTTTCCTCAATCCAACAACTTTGCAGCATTAGTGGTCATAAGTCCAAATTTTCGACTTCTAAAGCCCAAATTCGCGCAGACAATGCTTGTGCTTGTGATTCTGAGGTACAGCAGACAGCTATATTACCAACACCTGTGAAAATTTTGAGCATCTTTGGAGAAAGTAGCTTAAGTCCTCTTCAATCTGCTCCTTGGCAAGATGTTCTGCTTCACACTGTAAGTTTTTCGAGTTTTCCCTATGCTGTTGACTGGGGTTTCTTCAAACACTGTTATACAGTTAAATGAAAGTTTCTAGCCATCTGATTTCTGAGCAGGCGAGAAGGCTGAAATGGATTGATGAAGGATTTGAAATGAGTGTCTTCTCTGACAGTCTGAGCCAAACCAGCCTCGAGAACGAGATTGCAGATGCAGATATACTGCTGGTGGTTGCTGTTACTAGACAGGAATCCGTGGAGTGGATCAGGAAACGTGTTCAGAACATTCGTAATGTCATATGCTTTGAGTCCTCCCCTGCTCTTGTAAATAAACTAGGAGGGTCTTCCATTGACACTGAAGTTGAAGCAGATCTGTTCAGCAAATTGACTGGCTTCTTAGTAACTAAAGAAGGCAAAGAGAAATCTGATGTTGTGCAGACTGTCACTGAGGCTTGGAAACGAAATAACTCGGATGATATCAGATTTTCACTGTTGGTTATAATCAATGCTTATATCAGGCCTGTCCCCGTTCTGCAGAACTTGAGAGCAAAAGGGTTTTCGACATTAAGCTGTATGGTGAAGAATTGTGGCCCTCAGATTCTCAATTGTTTGTTGGATCCGAACTGTAGGAAGGCGCTTCAATGCTTAAACAGGTGCAGTCCTGTGGATCAGGTATGCAACTATCGCTGCATTGCTTCTTATGAAAGCCCGCATCTTGAAGCATTCTCCCTTTGTGTGTTACAAAAGCATAATTGTCTGCAACTGGATGCGAAAATCCCTGAGAAGCCTTATGTACCTCCTATGACCTCGTTTCGTGGCTCAGAGCTGTGTCATGAAACCGCTGAAGATCTGTTTGTTGGTTGGTTGGGGAATTTAGACTGGAGCTGGCGCGTTGTTGCAGGCCAAAACCCGGCTTATGATCAATTCCCTTGCCAGTACCAGCTCTTTTACAGGGGAAAGGCCAAAGGCTCATTCTGGTACGAACCTGTGTTTCAAGTTAAAACTCTAGACGGAGAAATCGTGTGGAGGAGGAGAAGATATCGAGTGAAGAAGGGTAAGACACCAGGGACATTCTTCTTCAGTGTCTTAGACAATGGTGTTGTCTCGAACGAGTCTTGGACGATTGTGGATGTCGCAGATGATCTTAGTTGGGGTTTGTTTCATTACCATGGTGCTGCTCAAGCTGCAGGACAGTCCTACACTGGTGGTGTTCTTGTTAGTCCAGACGGAAACTACCCTAGTGAAACCGAAAGTCCTAGATTAATCAGTGCTTTAGAAAAATGTGGTATCAAGAAATGGGAACTATTTACTGTCGATAATTGCTCGTGTTTTAACGCGCCATTGGGGATCCCTGAAGGTTCAAGCTTACACTCCAAGATTGAGGTTGAACATCGAACATAAACATGTAACTTTGTAGTTTTGGCACATCTTATTGTACAGCCTATGAAGTATGAACCATTGCTGTTGTGGTTAGTCTCGAATCACGGCATTAAGGTTGCGTAAACTGGCTTACGCCATTGAGGCCCGTTGGGGCGTAATTCATTTTAGATACAGCAGAATAAACTGCTAGTATTACATATTGACAAGAGTTTGGTTCATGGTTAAATTTGTATATAATAATATTCCAAAATGATATATAATAAATTGGCTTTTTGAGAATTAGTAAGTTGCTGTAGGTTTTGCGTGAATGTGAAGAAACATTAAGATGAAGAGGAAAAAAAGTAGTAGTGGTCTACTAATGAGTTGATAATCCCCATGGATATAATTGAGAACATTCTTTCATGTTTTCCAGTAAAGCCTTTGATACGCTTCAAGAGCGTTTCACCGGAGTCTATGCCATTGCCGGTTGATTTTGACATATATGACACGACTCAATTGTTGGCGGATATTAAGGGATGTCTACATTTTATAGGTCATCGAACATAACCTGAAGACATGATAATATGTTGAAATCTTTATATATGGATGATTAAGGATTGCTCGATTAAGACCACAAGGCATGGTGTCGATTGGGTAGGATCGTCGTTCCCTTTAGGTACCCTTCGTGTAATCGACCCCTTAGTTGTTCACCGGTGATCAGCTACTCGAAAAGTCCCGATCAATTTTTAATGTCGTATGCTGGGTACACGACTTGGGATGGCACCGGGGATGTAACTTACGGGTTCTACTTAAAGAATTTACGTAGTGGTGAACGAGGTGCTTGTCACAAGTATACGTCAATACGTGTACTGATCGCTTTGCTTCTATGCAACCTTATGTAGAGTCACTTGTAAGCCTTCACGATGTTGATGAACAAAAGTTGATGAAAGCATACAAGAAGAGGAAACAAGGTACGTAAGTAGTACATTCTTTTATTTTTTGGTTTACGTTGTTTCGATTTTATATGCATGTTTTTTCTGGTCTGAAATTCTGAAAGCAGAGGAAAAGCTGAAGAAAAAGCTTAAGAGGTCTCGAGAACATGAGAATGTTTGCAACTAGAGATAGACAGGCTCAAAATGAGGCGAGGTGGTAACAAATTTGCGTTTTGGCTTACATATGTTTCGACTTTGCACTCCTATGCATTTTTTTTACTGATCGTTTCTGAAAGCAGGGGAAATAGAAGCTGAAGAGCTGCGAGAAGAGCTTAATAGGTCTCGAGATCGGGAGAACTGTCTGCAAAACGAGATAGACAGGCTGCAAAAGTGTGTTAAAAGAATGACCAAGCTACGTGAAAGCCGAGCTGCAGAAGTCCGAGCAAAGTGTGAGGAGTTCTTACAGTGTTGCGGGTTAGACAATGCCTGATCATTATTTACAGTAATCAACAGTAAACATGTTTGTTTTCGTTCTGCAGTTTCAGATTATCAGTCCTGCTCGAATTTGGAATGTCTATAATTTTAATTCTACCCCGCAACATTAATAACTTATCATTTACGAATTATTAGATTCTTATATATCGTACACTTTCATGGTCTGTCTTATTGACCATATAATGGTACTTTGGGGTTCAATGCCACTGAGTGTGTTGAACATACTCCGCACTACCTATAGATCGGGACATCTGGTTGCAGCATAGAACTGTCCTTTTTGTGTGCCAATTTGAGGAATGATGTACATATCATAGGACTTGCATGTCTCTCAAGTTTTTTAGGAAAGTTTCGCGAATTACAGATTCAGACTTCACAAATACTGTAGGATAACCTAAAGGAGCTTCTACCTTAACTTCTGTACCCATGTTTGTATATTCTTTGCCAGTCCAAACATGTATCCAGGAAGATTTTTCTCCTAGAGGAAAATAGACCTTTGCTTCCCTTTTGCCTTTATCGACGACAGGTGCAACTAAGATCTCTGATCCTACCAAGAACTGCTGGTATGTCAGGGTCTGCACATACTCGTCTTCTGGATAGTGAAGAAATAGGTGCCGGCAAACAGGAAGGCCCTTCACAGAAGCTTCCTGGTTTGAACAAACAGTGTAGAGTACAAGAATGTTAAATTCTGCTGTCTGATTCTGAACTTCATTTCTTACAGTATTGTATTCATCAATGCTCACCTTTACAAGCTGAATTCTGTAGAATTTCCAAGCCTTGTACACCTTTGCAAATCGCGCAAAATGTGATAATGTGTTGTGATTTGAGTAGAATTGAGAGTTGCAAAATGGTTTATTTCCCTGTCAAAAGTTGTAATTATATTATAAAAGCTTACTTGATGAAATTATCGACTTAATTACTCGAGCTAATCAACAGTCATTGTCTCAGGAAATGATATATATTAACAGAAATCATGATACATTGTTAGGTCTGTTAGAACTTACTTCATGGGTTCGGAATACAGTGGTAAAGGAACTGAGCTCCATCCATCGGATAAGCAGCTCCTCGCTCCTGAGATACTTAATCAGAGGTAAGTTTACTGCACAGTATCCTCCAATGTCACTGTGATTAAGGGCATAACCAGAAATTCCGCTACTGAGCAAGCCAACCACAGCACTTTTAATCCCATCATTTGTTTGCCAACTGACCATTTGATCCCCTTCCCAGAACAGCATTGCCCATTTTGGACTGTCTCTGAAACCGGCCCTCATAAAGAACACGAGAGCCTCTTCAGGATCTTCCCTCTCCTTGCCAACACAAGATTCTTTCCACTCGTCCACAAACTCCCTATTTATCTGAGCCCAAAGCTCTGGGTACCTGTTGTGTGCTGCTATTGGATCCTCACCTGAACAATCAGTGCAATTTACGCAACATCAGTGTTCCAGAACCAGGATTCAAAGTGTTTTAAGATGTTTAAGAGACTTTCACTTGTGTAACCTCACTCAATTTCGGAAGTAAATCACTACAGGAAGTTCAGGTGTGTAAGAGTACCTGAATACAGTATAGCATCTACTGGTAAGCCTTCTCCGAAATCTGCCATCCATCCTCTGACTCCATCATCTACCATCTCTTTCAGGACCAATTTGAACCATGGTGCTGTTTCAGGGTGCGTCAGGTCTAACATACCTACATCAAAAGCCGTATTAGGTACCATGTATGTCTCTCCAGTTCGGTCCTTGACTAAGATGTCCAGTTTCTTTGCTTCCTCAAAAAGGTTTCTCCTTCTGTTTGGCTTCTCATCAGTCTGTGAAAAAACATTAAATTGAAAACTTAAAAATGAGGACATGAACTATTTGGTGACTGAAGTGATAAGATCAAAAGCCGAAATCATGTACACAAGAATATCTTACTGGAGCTAGACAAGGGTTGCAGTAACTCATCACTTTGACATGCTGATTGCTGAGATCTTTAACTAGTTGTCGCCAACCTTTGTATCGCGTAGTGTCTACTTCCCAATTCCACCATAGCTGTGAACCAACTACAGTTTCTCTCTGGCCAACCCAATCCTGAATGCATAATGTTTTTACAGTGTCATTCACAATTGCTGCTATTATATAACATTGTCATAATTAAGTTATGAACAACTTTGCAGTCACTTGGTACCTGTAACCAGAATGATGAAATGGGGACATCATAAGTCTTCAACATGTCCCATGTTTTGCGTACTGCCTCAGTACCGCCCTGCATCCCGACCACAGCCCCTGATATAATCCACTGAGGCAGCTCAGGTGGTCTGCCTATACTACCTGTGAAGCTCTCAATCAGTTCAGTAGGCGAGTTCCCGTGCAGTATTGCTCCCTCAACAGAATTTCCATGTACCTGTCAAATATAAGCCAGTCTGACTTGTTTAGTTCATGACACAGTTTCCAAGTATAAGTTGTTTGCACTTGAATGCAACAGTTAGCACTTAGCAGTACAGTTTACCTGAATCTGAACCTTGTCTTTCTGAGTTAAGTCGAATATTGTATAATCGTATCCTTGAAGATAAACAGACCTAATCTTCGATGTCATATAGAAAGGAGACGGAGCATAGGTTGTACTCCAGTCGCCTGCTGCCCTGCGACAAAACATCGAAAATTTACTAATCTTAGTTACAATTTAAGTAGATAAAAGTAGGATCAAAATGTACAAGAGTAAAAAAAAGTAAGTAATCACAATCAGTCTTTTTTACCTATAGCTGACCAGATTTATGGCTAGAGTTATTGGTTGGTCACCTCTTCCAATACCTTGTTCTTGCACAAGTATAGGAACCCTTTTACCTTTGAAATCCATGTGTGAAAACTGTTCTCCAAAACCATAAAATCTCTCATTTTCATCACTGGAATAAGTAATGCAGATCCTGTTAAACTCGTCCGATTTCGAAGACCAGTCCACTTCCTTGTCATCATCTTCTACTGATGTTGCTTCAACCATTGCCAACCCTTTAGGCCTTTTCCTGAACCCCCAAAGTCCCAGCTTTCTTAGTCGAAATAGGCCTGACCCTTTTGGTTTTGGATTTGGATGATGGAACTCAAAGTTTGGTTTTCCAAGCTTCACTTGGAAGCCAACTTGATGATTGTCTTTCTCATAGAAAACAACCCAATATTTAGCAGAACAATATGGTGGTGCGACAACAATATCAGAAAACAGTCTTTCTTCAACACCAAGTTTCCCAAGTTTCCTTCTTTTTCTACTCTTCATGCTAAGAACCCAACCTGTTATCAGCAAAACAGGGGATTTTGCAGCATTTAACACTTGTTTAAAATCAAATCCAGATGGAAAGTCTTGATCTTTTTTGTTGATCACTTTTATATCATCAATACTTTGGTGATTACATACCAGGTGAATCTTCTTGTCTTTTACAGCAAATGATCCTCTGCTTTCTTCGATTTCGGTCTCGGCCAATGCAGCAGAAACAAATGCCTGGCCAGGGATGGTAGACCAGATTGATCTTTTCGGGTTCGAGACATGGGATATCGTAAAGTAACCACCATCTGAGGAGCTCCAAGAAGCTTGAAAATGTATACCAATGGAGTAAACATGGTTGGAAGGGAGTGTATGAGGATTGTAGGAGACGTTTCCTTGGATAATAGGCAAGGATTTTGGGGGAGAAGGGAAAGGATTGTTGAGATGTTTGTGGTGTTTTTTGATGATCTTGAAGTTTGACATATTTAGCAAAAGATCAAATGTAAGAGAAATTTAAGGGTAGCTTCTTTAAGAAAAGATGTTCTTTATTGAATCATGTTGGTATTTGTAGACTTGTAAATTTTGGGTTTTTATGGGTGAATCTAGACCACCTATGAGATTCAAGAAATGGGAATGTTGTTTAGATTCTTGTTGACTAGTTGTAGTAGATAGTACATCCAACTTGGAGGAAAGAGACAAAAATGCGTACACACTTGGTTTATCGTACATCATCATTAAGACGTTTAAGGTTATACTATAGTCTCGTAATTTATTATTTATAATTAATATATCAATAAAAGAATTACTCCGTATATAAAATATTTTATTTTACATTATTGAAGTGTATATATTCCATCAAATATTATTGAAGTTTATATTTTATTTTACATTATTAAAGTGTATATATTTCAGGAATAAGCTCGAGTTAGATTTGGATAGGTTAGTAGAAATATCATTTCTTTGAGTTTTGACTCTTTCTAAGAAATGGACATATATGACCGACATGTCTTTACATGATTATATACCAATGCCTATCCAAAAGACGAAAGTAGCCATCCTAATAAAATTTGGTTGGACTTTCTCATATATCTCTTTCAATTTTGGCACTGCAGTTTAAAGAAAAAAATTCTACGAAAACTCCCTCATAATCAATGAGAAAGGTGTAGCTTAATTATCGTAGTCATGCGCTTGTGCAATAATGTCTAGCATGTTTGCGAGCTATGCTAGGATGGCAATAGCCAATGGACAACGCGATACTTGACCCAAACTAGTAGTAAAAAAAGGTATGACCCAAACTCGAGACCTGCATAAGCAAAAGTAGGCCGCTTTCTATGTAATTAAACCCATTTAATGATTACTCGAACTTGGCTCTATAAAACGACTAAATTCACCATGGATTTGGGAATATGAATCTACCACTGAACAAGGGATTGTTCGAAGATTTGTTTCACACTTGCATACAAGGAAACAAAGTGACAAAAATGATACTCATTATTTGTGAAATCCACCCTCTATTTCCTGCATCATATTCATCCCATAGTCTAGGAACGAATGTGGCCTTCATATAAGCTTGTAGTTCACTCTGCCAAGCAGTATGGTGCCCGTGTTCATGTTGTTTGAAAAGAATCGAAAGAAGGCTCGGGTTAGACAATCTTATGACAACATCACGAAATAACAATTTGACATCACCAGTGGAATTTCAAAGGTTTATGTACAAATCATGAAAGATTTCGAGTTCAAAACTAACCCCAAAACCTTGAAAAACAGTGTTCAATCAAAGACAATCCTACCACAAAATCTTGATGTTAACAAATCATTTGACATGGAGTTTTTGGTTGCCCGTGGGCGCTTTTCAAGGAATTCAACAGGCAAGTTTCTACTTACCAGTTACGGACTTACGAGTGAACTACAGCCACGCACAGAAGCAAATTTTTCCACAGCTCTGACACAGATCAAAATGACCTTGATACACTATCAGAACAGCTACCACCAAAAGGCTGTGCATGAGGTCAGAATCATGGCGCGGCGGATCATTACCACCAGGACTGATGACCATAAACCACTTCCCAGATATATAATCCGGTACATTAAATCACAAATGTTGAGGCAAAAAGGTTCTTAGCGACTAGCGCTACTACGCATTGACAAGTATTCACATTGGCACACAAAGGTGAATGGAAATGTCTTGTACACCTAAGTTATGAGCAAAGAAAGCACAAATGAAAGAGAAATATGCATTATAAAAGCAATATTCCTAGTTCAACCTAAGCTCCGCATATATGGTAGTAAGACCAAAACAGAAATGAAAACTAAACAATAAAGTCTGCATCGTAGAGATATGAATTACCCAGTTCAGAGGATTCAACGGAAGCAAACCATCTCTGGCACAAATCTTCAGCAAAAATATGCTTTCCAGATCAGCGGACAATGGAACTCTTCACTCGAGTAGTTCTGATGCAGCATTTTTCCTAAAAGCATCTACAAGAGCCAATTGATTAGCCAATCCTTTGTTAGGGAATAAATTATCTGCCTTCATCCTCTCTCTAAACCCATATGCTGGAACCTTAGCATTTATGTAAGTTTGGAGAAGAGCATGAAATGGTTTAGCACGAGCAACATAGCCAGCCTGCCTCATCTTTTGGAAAATTTTCTCAGCATTGTGAACATCGCCTCTTCTAGAATACTGATCTAAGATGGTCATATAAGAACTAAACATTGGTCTCAGCTGCTGTTTCTGTTGTGCTGCTTTCTGCAATACTGAATCTGCTTTCTCCACTTCCCCAACATCCACATAAAGCTTGACAAGAGCATCCCAAGCCACTGGTCCAATATAACAGCCAGCGTCTGCCATCCGCTTCAGTAGCTCCTTTCCCTTGCTCAGCATCTTGTTATCCGCATAAACTTTTAGCATAACGGTATAATGCCTAGTAGAGAGATTCTTGAATGTTTTTGCCATTTTTTCAAAGATGGCTTCTGCCTGTTCAATGTTTTTAAGCTTTCCCCAGGCGCTGATCGCAGCAAAAAAATCTGGTTGTCTAGGACTTGACTCCACGGTTTCCCAAATTCTTTCAACTTCCTCAGCCTTGCCAAGATCGGCATAAATAGGGAGCGCAATGGGGCAGAAAAAGCGGCTACTCTTCAAATTCTCTTCCATCTTTTGAAGAACTGCCTCGGACTTTTCTTTTAAGCCAGCAGCAGCATAATGTCTAGCCAAAATGGCTTGAATACGAAAGTTGGGTTCTACACCTTCAGCCTTCATTGTCTCAACAATTTGCTCCATTCCTTGGATGTCATTTGATTGGCCTTTTGTGTCTATTAAAACTTGGTAAGTAAAAACAGATGCCTTGAGATTCTCTTTCTCCATCATCAGAAGCACGTCAGCAATTTTTTTCTTGTCAGTTCTCTTGTAGAGAAGCAGCATCTGGTTGCAAGTAAAAACTGAAATCGGAAACCCCAAGTCCTTCATTTTATTGAAGAGCTCTTCGGCTTTGACCACAAGTGTTGACGACGCAAAGTTTGCGAGTAAAGTTCTATAGACCATCTCTCCTCTGAAGGATTTAGGAATCATGTTGATGTAGCTCTCTGCTTTCAGAACCCCACGTACCTTAGCAATCAGATCAACCTTAGATCCATAATCTCGCTCAGTGAAATCAAAATCCTCTCTTCCCTCGAGCCATTCTGACAGCTGCCCCAAAAAAATTAATCAGCAATGTAACACAATATGGATAAAAATATTACATACTATGAATCATATGAAGAAAAAATTAAGCAGGTTTAAATTGGAAGTCGCTCTTCCTCGAATAATATGGCCAGCATACTCAGCTATGAAGAGTCCCAAAACCTAGCAATACTGCATCTAGATTCTTAACTAACAAGAACAGAACAACAGCCCAGTAATTGAAAGCTGACAACACAAGTTAAACCTCTTTTAAGTTCCAACGTGAAAAACACAGATAAAAAAAAGGGCATGGAACTAAAAAATCAGTAAATAGCAAAACTGAATACTTTAATTATCCTTTCGGAGTTTCGGATAATGACATCATTGCAAGTCTAAACATTGGGGGTTGAAATCGCACCCTTGCGAGTGAGAATCCCCTTCCCAGCCCTCCTCTTTGCAAGGAATACACTAGGTATACATTAAGAAAAGTAGCCACGGATTTCAAATAGCAATAACAGAGTGTTTGGATACAAGGATTTCATTCTCAAATCCAATTTGACCCAAATCTCATGTTTGGGAACTCAGGTAGCGTTTGGGAACGCGTAATTCATTTCGTTTTCTAGAAATGAAATCTAGAATTTGAATTCTTGAAATTCAATTCCAAATCCAATTCCAAAGTTATGTTTGGGTAACCTTGGAATTGTAACATAACTTTGGAATTGAATTTATAACAACCCCCTCCCCTCCCCACGCACCACCCCGCCACCACTAGTCTTACACCGCCACCCACACCGCTGCCAGTCTTCCACCGTCGCCGCTAGTCCATTGGCCTCAACTCGGCCCCAGGACGAATTGCTACCACCAAATTAAAGATTCAAGAATGTCAGGAGGAGAGAGAAAGAGTGAAAGTGAGGGTGGAGAGAGGACCATGGTTGGTCAACGACAGCGCAGAGTTCTGGTAAAGGCTGCCGGAAAACGGTAGGAGGTGGAGGAAGGCCGTCGGAGATGGCGGAAACGCGGGCCTGCCGTGGAGATGTTGGGTGGGCAGTAGAGAGGAGAGACATATAGTGGAGGCGTGAGGGTGGCTAGGTCTGGTGTGCGCCGCCATCGGTACCACCCACAGTACGATAGGTGGAGGAGCGAGGTGGGTGGCCGCCGCGACGATGGTCCAGCGTGGTGGCTGCAGGTGGTCAGAGGAGAGAGATTGGGAGGATGGGGGAGGTGAGAGAGGAAAAAGAATTGAAATGACTAGGTTTTTAATGTCATTTGAGATTGGACCCTTTTACACTATCATGGAATTGAGGTGGAATTGGGTCAATTCCAATTCCAAATTCTTGGAGTTCCCAAACACTCCCAATTCCAGAATTCAATTCCAAATTCTAGTTCCCAAACATAGCATCAAGAATTTGGAAATTTGGATTCGTGTCAAATCCTATGGAATTTGTATCAAATCCAATTAGGCCAAAAACAAATGACATCTTAAGAGGTGTCCTTTTGAAATCCCACTCTCCCCAAACATTGAATTTATATTTGAATTCCACATTCTCAAATGATGGAATTGAAATTATTACAAATTTTTAAATTCTTGTTTCCAAACGCTACCTAAGATAAATCTGAAGAATCAAGCATTATAACAAGGAACTCATTTAATAAAACATAAGAGTCTCCTGCTCGGGAGATGCTAGCGAACGTACCTGCAATGCCCTTATATAGAGCTTGCGCTTGCGTAGGATCATCAGAGTTTGATAAATTTCAGAACGACTTAACTCCTTGCCTTCGAAATATTTGTCAAGAGCACCAGAAAAAGATGGATCAGACACTTGATTTATACACTTGAAGAGAGCTGAAGGGGCATATTTCTTCTTTGAAGCTGTTTTGTCAACATCCTCTTCTCCCAGCAGAGTTTCCAATGTCTCTTCCAAATTTCCATCAAGAGTAGATAGGTCAGAATCAGATTCAGAATCAGATGTAGAATCGGAACTACTTTCACCATCTACAATATCTGCCCCAATTGTTTCAGAGGTTTCAGGTGCTTCTAGTTCAGAAAACCCATCTTCCAAATCGTCAATTTCGTCTCCACCACTCTTAGTGCCTGCTTGTGAAGATAGACTTTGACACCTGATTGAGAATTGTTTGGGAACAGGTAATGAGCCATGGCATGTTTTAGATGTTATCCATCTCCCACCTGTCTTAAAGTGAATTTCAGAGGCACATGACTTGTCTTCTGTATGGCTGCTGAAAGGTCCAACTCCACAGGCTCGTAAAGCTGCTATGTTCAAGCCTGGAACTCTGAAAATATGTAGAAATTCTACAGCATTACCTAAATGTGATTGAAAGAAAGGCAAGCCAGCACTCAAGCAAATATCAATATTAACAAAACGGTCGCAACAAAGATTGAATCATGAGGTGGCACTTCCCTCTCTCTAGGCAAAGGCATGTAAGTCAACCTACCTACGATGTCAACATACATGGTCAATTACTCAGGACTCTGTAGAATGTAGATATCCTTATCTTTATTCTAGAGCAAGTCTTACATTCCTTGTAGAGGCCGACTACTATGTGCACCTCGAAAAGCATTGTACCTACATGCCCACCAGCTAACCCCAATCCAAAGCCCAACACCACTCTCCCCGCCCCCGGTTAGTCTACGGAATTCGTGCATTTCCTTACATTGTACCCAAAATAGTCGATTGGTCTATGAAATCCGAAACGGGTTTTATCCCTCGATCGAAATTACAATCCTTTTGTATTAAACCAACAAAGTCAGCTATTTTGATCAACTTCACACATTGCAATACAATACAACACAATAAAAACCCGAAATCGCAACAATAAAACATCGACTTTTATTCGCAAAACCTAATTTATCAAAGAAATGTTCTTTCCTAAACATATTTAGTATCAAAAACAAATAAAAACCCACCAAAACAAATGGGCAAAAAAAATTAAACAAACAAGAAATTCATGCATTTCCTTCAAATTAATTTAACACCCACAAAAATAAACACTGCAAATTCCCATTTTTTTCTCCTAATTCTTCACTATATGAAAAATTGACAGAACAACGACAACAACAACAACAAACAATGAAGAGAGAAGAGAGAGAGAGATTGAGAGAAGATCATACTTGAGAGAAGCAGATGAAGCTCGACGAAGTGCCCACATTTTTTGTAGTTGATTGATGGGAAGCGTCGCGAACACGTTGAATTGAAGGGGAGGAGCGCGAGAGAGATATAGAGAGAGAGAGATAAACCCTAGGAAATGAAGTGTAGGAGAAAATGGGATTTTCTTAAACCCTGCTAATTCATCTCTTCTCTTTTCCCACTAATTACTGCTTAAAAATGATCAGATGGGATTTATTGTCCTTCGGATTACTATTTTGCCCATATAGAGAGATCAGCAATTATCCAATCGGATTATTGAATAGGTTATGTTTTTAGTCGCATTGACGATTCCTTTTCGTGCACACGTACTAAATAAAAACGTATCTCTCAGAAGTCTCCGCTCTTCTAAGGCTTTGTACGGTACCACTACATTTTATTTGTTTTGTTTTGTTTTAAATTGAATTGAATTAGTTTGATTGATTTGAATGAACTTTATTTGATTTGATCTAAACTTAATTTGTTGATAAATTAACTAACATTTATACGAATGAATAACCAGAAGTATACTAGATTCATTGATTGTTATTTGGATAAATCCGATTTGATTTGGATGAAAGTGACCTGATTTGATTTAAATTGATCTTATTTGAGTTTACAGCTTTTTAAGTTGAAATAAACAGTGCTTAATCAACTTAGACCCATTGGATGATTCAAGTAAATAATTCGGCTTAGATGTTGATAAAAGTTGAGGGGTTGATTTATTGAGTAAGGTGCTATATCGCGGTGTATGAAGCTCAAGTTATTACATTTGTACTTGTAGGCACTAAAAATTCGTTAATGTGCTGATGTTAAATAAAACAATTATTTTTGAGTTAGTATCAAGTAATTAGCTCGATTTAATAAATTTGTCCCGTCAAAATGATATCTGGATCGATCCAATTACTAATTTGGTTTAAACGGATCCATGTCCGGATAAAACAGGCAATTGGGCCAAGTCCACATAAAGCCTGAAAATAGGCCCGTGACTACAAGCCCACCAGAAATTAGGGTTTCCACTCTATATATATAGAGTATCCCTCATTCATTTTGGAGGTTGGAAAAATCAGAGAGAAGAAAACCCCCAGAGGAATTCTCAAACTCCCAGCCACACGCAGTCAACAAGCACATCTGTGCCGCCTGCAAATCAAATCAAACACAAGTTCAAATAACCAAATTCAAGGAGAGATTCAAGTCCCCTGCGACCCTCTCAAGAACAACGACAACGCACGCGGACGACGCGCGCACCCCCCCTGCAGCACGTACGCTACCAGTGTAGTGTATCGTACGGCGTACCCCCTACTGCGTAGTAGAATTCAGAGGATTACATTAGAGATTGTAAACACACAACTTTTCTGATATTAATAAAATTCATTTGTTTCCTTATTTTGTCTCAGTACGAAATTTGCGTTAACAAATTTTGGTGAACCCGACGTGAAAGCTCTACCTCTCATCTCTACTACGTACGTATCAACTACTGCAACAACGATGTCTGCTGAACAGCACACTCCTCGTTCCTCCAAGAAGACCTCTAGCAAAGTAACGCAGAGTTCTCATAGCGCTACTACAGCGCAACCCACCGGCATCTGCACCAGAGGGATGGCGAAGAAGGCTGTCGTCAACGCTGCTGCTGCTCGCCTTCGTGCTGCCGAGGTTCCTAAGCGGTCTCGCAGATTTTCTGCTGCCTCCATCGCTGCGGCAGCTACTGCTATAATTGCGTCAGCTTCCCCTCAGCGCAAGAAGATTAAGGATGTGAAGACCTGTAGCCCTGAGAAGAAGTATAAGCCGATCGTCGCATCTGTCATGACGATAACACCAAAGACTGTCGAAGAACAGTTGGCAGAAATGCAGGCCCACTTCGAGAAGCTCAGGCTAGAGAACGAAGAAAAGAATAAGAAGATTGAGGATCTCCAAAAGGAGGTAGCTGAGCTGCGCAAGGCTGAGAAACCACTTGACTCCGAAAAGGAGGGTAGCAGCGACGAAGAGGAAGAAGAGGATGACGAGGAGGAGTCTGAGCATGATGATATCATCAAAACCAAAGAGAGCTCCTACTCCCAAAAGCAGCTGCAGATGCTGATAGCAGATGCAGTTAAGAACCAGTTTGGTGAAAGCTCTGCGAATAGCTTTCGCTACATCAAGCCTTATACCAAGAGGATTGACAAACTGAAGATGCCTTCACGCTATCAACCGCCGAAGTTCCAGCAGTTCGACGGGAAGGGCAACCCAAGACAGCACATTGCACACTTCGTGGAAACATGCAATAATGCTGGAACGGGAGGCGATCGATTGGTCAAGCAGTTCGTTAGATCCCTCAAAGGTATCGCCTTCGACTGGTATACCGACTTGGATCCCGAGTCTATCGACAGCTGGGATCAAATGCAAGATGAGTTCTTGAATAGGTTCTACAACGCTAGGCGCATTGTCAGTATGAGCGAGCTCACAAATACCGTCCAATGGGATGAGGAACCTGTTCTTGACTACATCAGCCGTTGGCGTGCACTGTGTCTTGAATGCAAAGATAGGCTAACCCAGAGTTCAGCTGTAGAGATGTGTGTCAATGGTATGCACATGGACTTGCTGTATAGTTTGAAGTCAAATAAGCCTAAAGACTTCCAAGACCTTGCGACACGCGCCTATGACCTGGAGCTCACATTAAAGGCGCGTAAGAAGGAACGTACCTCCTCCTTTACGAAAACTCTATTTGAAAAGAAGGAGTACAAGAAAAGTGACAAGACCTCCAAGGGCACGACAAAGGAGGCTATGGCCGTCACCACCAGCAGCGGTCCCATCAAGATCTCTACAAAACCAAAGTACGAAAAGAAAAAGGATACGTCGACAAAGGAGTACAACCGCGACAGGCCTTCTTTGAAAGAGCTGATGGCCAAAAAGTATCATTTTCCCGACTCCGACGTGCCAGAGATGTTGGAACAACTGCTAAAGAACAAGCTCATCGAGCTACCTGAAGCAAAGCGTCCTGAAGAGGTAGGCAAAACCGATCATCCTAGGTATTGTGCGTATCACAGGCTGGTCAGTCATCCCACAGGAAAGTGTGTTGACGCAAAAGAGAAAATGATGGACCTCGAGAAAAGGGGTGTGGTAGCTTGGGACTACGACGACGTCGTGGAAACAAACTGTACTACAGTAATGGAGGATTCACTCCCATCTTGTCCATGTGATAGCAAAGCTCAGTGGTATGCCCACTCCATCCGGTTTGGTAGTCTTGAACCTATGCTAGTATGGCGTCCAAGACCGACCCCACAACCAAATCTTGTGTCATCAGAGGTAGAGGCGCAAGAGAAATCAAACATATCACCAGGCTCCTTAGATGTCGATGACGATGAGGGGTGGACGTTGGTGACGAGAAAAAAGTCAAGGAGGCAAGCGAAGCCTCAACCACAATTTATGTCACACAAAAGGACACAACCAAAGAAGAAGGGTCCCCGTCGACCTAAAGGAAAGAAGAAGCCAAAGAAGGTCGTAAAGCCATATGTGCTGCCAATCGACCTCTTGGAACAAAATCCATCGGCGCCTGTCACCCTGAAGGAGTTCTTCCCAGCAGAATACCTCGACAAAGTCACTGCATGCGCAGTGTCAACTTCGGTAAGCGAGGATGACGAGGAGGAAGTCCCAACTAATGAAGTTTTGGTAGTCCAACCACCCAACCCTAAAAAGGACGAGAGGATGTCAGCCACTTTACGCACTCTCCCTGCGCGTATGGGGTGGAAACAAATCTTCGGTCTGTCAGAGGAGACGCGACAACACATAATCCAAACTCTCCAGAACCCAAAGCTGTACGTAGAAGAGACCAAAGATGCTACAGACTTTGAAGAAGAATCATCCAAGTGCGCTTCATGCAGCACGGTTGTGACGTTTTCTGATGAGGATCTCCTACTGGGGTCTAAACCTCACAATAGGCCGCTCTACGTGTCAGGCTACATAAGGGGGCATAAAGTTCGCCGAATCCTTGTCGATGGAGGCTCTGGCGTTAGTCTCATGCCAAAAACAACCATGACAGAGTTAGGGATCACGATGGATGAACTCTCTAACAGTCGTATGACTGTTCACGGCTTCAACTCAAATGCTGAACGTGCTATTGGACTTATTCGCGTGAACCTCACGATAGGAGATCTCTCTTCGGATACACTGTTTCACGTGATAGATGCCAAGGCCTCATACAAGTTGTTACTAGGTCGACCATGGCAACATCAAAATGGAGTTGTACCGTCAACCCTTCACCAATGTATGAAGTACTATCGTGGAGGTGAGAGAAAAATCAATGGGGATGCGAAGCCATTCGACAAAGCAGATTCATACTTCGCTGACGCTAATTTTTTTGACGAAGACCTTTGCTCATCTGAGTTGCTGCCATCTTCCATTTCTTCAACTGGCAAAGGGGCAAAAAGGAATAAGGTTGTGGTTCAAGCTAAGGCGCCACACAATCACCCTTCATCAACAAACGACCAGAAAAGTCAACCGGAGGTTGTTATCAAGCCAACTACAATTCCAACTGTCAAAGTTCAGCAACCAATACCGAAGACTACGACTTCCGTCCTGCGATACATCCCACAGTCACGTCGCAAGGAAAGACAAAACCCTTTTGAGGCATGTCAGAGCTTGAAGCCAAAGACTATAGAGGTGTATAAAACCAAGAAGTCCATCAAACAAGAATGGGTGAAGAAAGTTGTCACACCTCTACCTAGCAGCAACCAAACCTCAATTGTGAAGCCACCAGTTGCAGTATTTACTCCCTCAACCAAAGGTACAATGGCAGTATTTACTCCCTCAATCAATGACGAACCTCTAGTGGCAAAGAGTCGCGTAGTAGTGTTGACCAACCAATCGAAGTCCTCAAGTCATGACTATAAGGAAGTTACTACATGTTCTCGTTGCAAATGTCAAGTGAGAGAGGAGGATGTCCCACCAAATGAAGAATCCTCAATGGGTGACGAAGTAGTAACATCCTATCACATCACCGTGGAGGAATTACCTGACCCTAACAAAGAGGTCGAAGCTGATGAAGCTCCAGCGCCACTTGAAGATGGGGTTAAATCGACAGTGGATGAATTAAAAGAACTAAACCTGGGTACTCCAGAAGATCCACGCCCTATCTACGTTAGTGCTCTCCTAACCAAAAATGAAGAGAAAGAGTACTACACGCTACTCTCTGAATACAAAGACGTGTTCGCTTGGAGTTACAAAGAGATGCCTGGGCTTAGTCCCAAAATTGCAGTCCATCGTCTCGCGATCAAAAAAGGGGTTAATCCTAAGAAACAGTCCCAACGACGTTTCAGGCCGGAGTTAGTCCCTGAAATTGAAAAGGAAGTCAACAAGCTCATCGAAGCCGACTTTATACGCGAAGTAAAATATCCTACATGGATAGCAAACATTGTCCCTGTAAGGAAGAAGAACGGACAATTGCGCGTCTGCGTTGACTTTCGCGATCTAAACGAGGCATGTCCTAAGGATGACTTCCCCTTGCCAGTCACTGAACTAATGATTGACGCAACGACTGGGCACGAAGCCCTCTCCTTCATGGATTGTACTGCAGGGTACAACCAAATCCTAATGGCGCCTGAAGATCAAGAAGCTACGGCCTTCCGCACTCCAAAAGGGATATTTTGTTACAAGGTTATGCCCTTTGGTCTGAAGAACGCAGGTGCGACATATCAACGAGCTATGCAGAAAATCTTCGACGACATGCTGCATAAGACAATAGAGTGCTACGTTGATGACGTGGTCGTCAAATTCAAGAAGAAAGAAGACCACATCGATGATCTACGCTCTGTTTTCGAGAGGCTTCGCAAATGTCAACTCAAAATGAATCCTCTCAAGTGTGCGTTCGGCGTCACGTCAGGAAAATTTCTCGGGTTCGTGGTCACTCATCGAGGCATTGAGATCGATCAAAACAAGATCAAGGCCATCCAAGAAATGCCTGAACCCAAGAACCTCAAGCAACTGCGCGGACTGCAAGGTCGTCTAGCCTACATCCGTCGGTTCATATCCAACCTTGCTGGTCGTTGTCGACCATTCAGCCATCTCATGAAGAAAGGCGCACCATTCGAGTGGGATGACAATTGCCGCAAAGCATTTGATGACTTGAAGAAATACTTGTCATCACCACCTGTGCTGGGGGCACCAATTCCAGGGAAGCCCCTCATCTTATACATCGCAGCACAAGAAAGTTCGCTGGGGGCAATGTGCGCCCAAGAAAATGACGAACGTAAGGAAACTGCTCTCTACTACTTGAGCAGAACTTTGGTAGGGGCTGAGTTGAATTACTCCCCTATCGAAAAAATATGCCTTGCGTTGGTGTTCGCGGTTCAAAAGTTGAGGCACTACATGCAGGCACATACTGTACACGTGGTCTCCAAGGCCGACCCTATCAAGTACATACTCTCAAGACCAGTTCTATCTGGTAGGTTAGCCAAATGGGCAGTACTTCTCAAGCAATACGATCTCGTGTACGTGGCTCAAAAAGCAGTTAAAGGCCAAGCGATAGCTGATTTCTTTGCTGACCACCCCGTCCCTGGAGATTGGGAGCTATGCGTGAACCTCCCAGGAGAAGAGATCTTCTATGTCGACGTGCTCCCACCATGGCAGATGTACTTCGACGGAGCTGCACGACGTGACGGAGGTGGAGCTGGAGTAGTGTTCGCTTCTCCAGAAAGCCACATTCTTCCATACTCGTTCGTCTTGACTGAATTATGCTCAAATAATGTCGCCGAGTACCAAGCCCTCATACTTGGTCTACAAATGGCACTTGAAATTGGTGTTAAGGACATGGACATTTACGGTGATTCACAACTCGTCATAAACCAAGTCCTCGACGATTACGAAGTTAGGAATGATGATCTTGTCCCCTACCATCAACAAGCGATCCAATTGCTTAATAAATTCAATTCCGTAACAGTGGGACATGTTCCAAGGAGTGCCAATAAGCTGGCTGACGCGCTTGCCAATCTTGCAGCCAACTTGGCACTGGGGGCAGAAGAATCAGTAACAGTCCCTGTATGCAATCGTTGGGTAGTACCACAAGAAGCGATAGAGGTGGTACAGTCTTCAAACATGATTTGTGTACACCAAGTTGACAAGGAGGACTGGCGTCAACCCATCATTGACTACTTGGACCACCAAAGGTTGCCAGACGATCTAAGGCATAAAGTTGAGATACGTCGACGAGCTCCAAAATTCTTCCACTACAAGGGAACGCTATATAGACGGAGTTTCGAAGGACAATGGTTGCGATGTCTTAGCGATGAAGAAGCAAGTGATGCAATGCAAGAGGCTCATGCTGGTGTGTGCGGCGCCCATCAGTCCGGTCCTAAGCTTTATGACCGAATCAAACACCTGGGCTACTATTGGCCGACCATGGTACGAGATTGCATGGAATTTGCTAAACGTTGTCAACCATGTCAATTTCACGCAAATTTTATTCATCAACAACCAGAGCATCTGCATCCTACCGTTTCTTCATGGCCCTTCGAAGCTTGGGGACTTGACGTTGTAGGGCCTATCACTCCAAAGGCATCGAACCAGCATGCTTACATCCTAGCAGCGACGGACTATTTCTCTAAGTGGGCAGAAGCCGTCACATTACGAGAAGTCAAGAAGCAAAATGTCGTCGACTTCATCAAAAACCACATCATTTATCGACACGGCATACCGCGACGGATCATAAGTGATAATGGTAAACCCTTCGACAATCGTATGATGACGGCCTTATGCGAGAAATTCAATTTTCAGCAATGTAAGTCGTCGATGTACAATGCCCCCGCGAATGGCCTAGCTGAGGCATTCAACAAAACACTTTGTAATTTGTTGCGAAAAGTAGTTGCTAAGTCAAAGCGCGATTGGCATGAAAAGATAGGCGAAGCATTATGGGCGTACCGTACCACATACAAAACAGCGACTCAAGCAACCCCATACGCACTGGTATATGGAGTAGAAGCAGTGGTCCCATTGGAACTTCAAATCCCATCCCTACGGGTCGCCATCCAAGAAGGACTCATGACTGATGAGAATGACAAGTTGCGCCTCGCCGAGTTAGAAGCGCTCGACGAGAAGAGGCTGCAAGCGCAACAAAAGCTTGAGTGCTATCAAGCACGAATGGCTCGCGCATTCAACAAAAAGGTGCGACCTCGTTCCTTTCAAGTGGGAGACTTGATGTTAGCAGTCAGAAGACCAATCATCATTCCTCGCAAAACTGGAGGTAAATTCCAATCCAAATGGGATGGCCCTTACGTGGTGCAAGAAGTCTACACGAACGGTGCATATAAAATTGTTGATCATGATGGCTTACATGTTGGCCCAATCCACGGGAAGTTTCTGAAGCGATACTATCCCTAAACACCACAAAGTTGCTCCTAAGCACGAGCTAAAACTGCATACCCCAAATGAACTACGTTGGCTTGATCTTGCAAAATGAATTTGCAAGTACGTAGCCAGCTTCAGTAAACACTTTACTTAGGTGCAGATATCGTAGCGACATCAGGTAGCTAAACTTTTCGACGTCTAATTTACCGTCGTCGAAGAGAATATCAATTCTGTTCCTATTCAGCATGAGATGATTCACCTTCGCTTCCTTTCCTTCATGAATGAGTTCCCGCGCTTCATCTTCTTTGTAGGCCTTCGAGCCTCGAATTCCGGAGTACACCGCCATGATAGGACCTGGGGGTGAAAATTTTGAAGTGTGATGAGTTCGGAAGTAGTACGCTATCCAGCCATACAGGTAGTGAGCCGGGAAGAAAGATTTTGAATACCCAGGACGCTCAGAGGAAGACAAGTCATTCAAACCCTTGTAGATGCTACCCAGCACCGGCACAGCAAGGCTGAATGTCTTCCCTTGTGCCATCCGACTTGAGATCTCGAAAGTGGAGGGTCGTATAAACCTCTCATTGGAGTCAGGAAGCACGAACGCACATAGCCAGCAGGACAAGAAGGCGGCAATATAGGCGCGCTGCCTCGTTGAGTCTTCTGTTAGTCCAAGCTTCACAAATAAAGACATCTCTTCTGAGGTCCATTCTAGCTTCTTAGCTGTGATCTCTCCAGTTGGATCACAAGTGGACTTAGGAGGATTCATCGTCTTTTTCGCCCTTTTTCCCTTGCCAATTTCAGTAGGGAGATAAACGACTGGCCGACTACACCAATAATCAATCCACTGTGCAGCAGTCACCTTTCCATTTGAATCTGGCCTTCTAGCAATACGATGGTATGCAACAAATAGAAACTTACAGCACCGTGGTAGTCCGTTGGTCTGCCTAAACATACCATGTAGAGGAACCGTTTCGTCATAAATTTCTCCATAAATGGGTAGACCACCGAGCTTGTGGAGATCCCATAAAGAGATGGAGAGCTCGCCTTCTCTAGTGTGAAGGGTGTTGGTAATGGGGCACCAACTTTCAAAGAAAGCGCGCATGATATTCGTACCTTTATCATACGAGTACAACGAGGCATACACCACATTGAAAATTGCAGATGATTCAAGAATAGCCTGAAAGCGAGCAAGGATGTCCTCAGTCCACTCCCAATATCCTTTGATGTAAGTAGCCTCCCCAAAAACCCTCAGCTGGGTAGACCATTGCACTGACTCATTGATGATACGACGCCCGAGTAGTGGAAAGTCGCTGGGGTTTTGCCTTGTTGTGAGAGTGCTTTTCAAAGTACAAGTCCTATATTGTTCTGGAGAAGGATCGATGGGTTTCGACATTTCGCTTGGAAAGAGAGATGCGTCGAGCGCTATCGGCGTTGAATCTCTCCATAACGGCTCACAAAGCAACCAAACGAGTTCCTGACTTTGGATCGTCATTCTCTCCGTTCACAATGCAGAGGTATGTGGTATTACCGTCATTGAACTCCTTGAGAAAAACCATTGTAAACCTGCAAGTACAAAGAAAAGGGTGTAAGCCAATAAGGAGAATGCCTGAAGAACTACGCTGTAAATACGTCATCATCAGTAAGTCGATGACGACGAACGGCCTTACGGCGACGAATATCCGGATGAGTCGAACGGCCTTTCAGCGATGAACACCCTAATGAGTCGACGACGTCAAACGGCCTTACGACGATGAACAACATAGTCGACGATCACGAACGGCCTTACGGCGATGAACATCTTAGTCGACAATGACGGACGGCCTTACGGCGATGAAAGATGTTGTCCTACTGTGATTCGAAGAAGATGGTCGACCTTAAGGTGGTAGATAACGTCTCTGCCTCGTGCATACTTCGAGGACTAACTTATCAACATACCCTGAAAAAAAAAAAAAAAAAAGACAATGATACAAAAAAATTTGAGAAAAGAAACTAGGTCGTATACCTGATCGCCGCGGATACTTGCGCTTGAAGCACACGAATAAATCACCTACAAAGGACAATCAGGCAGAAAATCAATCGTGAGAGGATCATAAATCATAAAGCAGAAATCTAGTAATCTCACAAAACTAAAAAAGGGAGAAGGTGCAATTTAGAGTGAGGACAGTCACGGCATACGTGATCAGAACAGGGTCCTAAAAAAAAAAAAAAACATGATTGTTCGAAATTATGAGCATGAAAAAAGGGAGGTACGACATTATTCGGAGCTCGAAGCTAAGCCTAGATCAGCAAATTCACACAAGGTCAGAGTAGAAACACAGCAAATTCTACGAAAGATGAACATTCAATGAGGAAAGCCAAGTCAAATTCTAGGAAAAGTTAGACAACCAGCAGACAAAAAAAAATTAAAATTCTGTTACAAATCTCAGAAATTTTAGAAGAAAATGACAATTCGTCATTGGTAGTCAAAGAATGCGCGTACAAAGTACAAACGGAGACTGATTTGTTCATAAAAAAAAAACTGTAAAACAGAGTATACATGCTTGGTACAAGGTGAAGCAATTGACAAGAATAAAAAAAAAAAAAAGGAAAGGGGACAAACACAAGACAAAGTGTGCAGATGTATAAAACTTTGTCTACAAAATCCAAGATAAGGTCATACGTAGCAAATCCACAGCCAACTATTGTCAAAAAAAAAAAATACAAACAAATAAAGATAAGCTACGTGCGAGTGCGAGAGGGAAAGCTGGTACCTTCGTTTAGTTAATCTCACGTTAGGCGAGAGTGTGCTGAGTACGTAGAAGGCTTCAGGACGGTGCGATCTTTGAATAATTGCACAACACGGAGAGTTTATATACTACTACAACTGGAGAAAGGCTTCTAAACTCATTCCATAAGCGGAATCCGTAAAATGGAAGGTGCATCTCCAAAGTTTCTAAGTTCACCGTGTGCTCATCGGTTTGGTAAAATGCTAATCGAAAAATTTGGTAAATTTACCATAACCCACTTTTACCATGCATCCTACATTCCGTTCTTTGGCAATTGATAAAATTGTGCATCCGTACAATTGCTTGATGGGCAAGTTGTTCGCTCGAGCAAAATTTCGACATGGGCTTTTAGCCATTCATGATCCTGTCGTCGGACTTCAAAAAAAAAAATTAAAAACACCAACCTATCAAGGTAACTGAAACTACCTTTACCTACTAAGTCAGTACGACGAGGTATAAGGAATGTCAAATTGCAAATGATGAACGTCAACCTGCTACGGTACCCAAAATGACGTTAATTGAACGCCCACAACTACGTTATCCGTCAAGGTTACGAAATTACCAGGGTAGCGTAAGTTGTTCCAGTGTTGTCCGCCAAGTCGATAAATGACAAGATGATGTCATCAGTACTGGGGGCAAGTTGTCACCCGCCAAGTCGACAAATGACAGGGTGACGTTAAAAAATGTGTGAGCACTCTTACAACAAATTCGGTGTTCCTCGACTTCCAAGTCAAAATCAAATGAGTCGGTATCTCACCGCGTTAAAACATTTGCACAGTGTACGCGACAAAGTACCGAGGGGGCAGTTTGTAGGCACTAAAAATTCATTAATGTGCTGATGTTAAATAAAACAATTATTTTTGAGTTAGTATCAAGTAATTAGCTCGATTTAATAAATTTGTCCCGTCAAAATGATATCTGGATCGATCCAATTACTAATTTGGTTTAAACGGATCCATGTCCGGATAAAACAGGCAATTGGGCCAAGTCCACATAAAGCCTGAAAATAGGCCCGTGACTACAAGCCCACCAGAAATTAGGGTTTCCACTCTATATATATAGAGTATCCCTCATTCATTTTGGAGGTTGGAAAAATCAGAGAGAAGAAAACCCCCAGAGGAATTCTCAAACTCCCAGCCACACGCAGTCAACAAGCACATCTGTGCCGCCTGCAAATCAAATCAAACACAAGTTCAAATAACCAAATTCAAGGAGAGATTCAAGTCCCCTGCGACCCTCTCAAGAACAACGACAACGCACGCGGACGACGCGCGCACCCCCCCTGCAGCACGTACGCTACCAGTGTAGTGTATCGTACGGCGTACCCCCTACTGCGTAGTAGAATTCAGAGGATTACATTAGAGATTGTAAACACACAACTTTTCTGATATTAATAAAATTCATTTGTTTCCTTATTTTGTCTCAGTACGAAATTTGCGTTAACAGTACTATTAATAAGAGACGTTAACTTTACAAGTTTGGTTTTGTTATGCATATGTTTTACGGTATCAGCTAAGGCTATAGTAACTTCACATTTTCAAAGGTAAAAACTCACTCAACACTTGTACACATATAGGTTAGTCATGAGTGCTAATCGATGAGAAAATTGATTGACCTCACATGAGTCTCAACTCTCGACTATCTGTTTTAGTAACCACATGTTTAAAGTTTGAGCAAGAGTTTTCTTCGTGTTAGGTCATGTGTTAGCAGAAATGACGTTGAGATACCGAAAGAGCACTCCTTCACACACATAACCATCGTTATTATATCAGACTTCCGTCCTTGTTAAATCGAATGGTGCAAACCAAAAGACGTCGGGATTCGAAAATATCTAAAGAGGAACCTGAAAAGCGCTAGAAAGGGAAGGAACGAAAAGACCCAAATAATTAGTGAGAAAGAAGCAAGGCCACGCTCTCAGGCGGCAATTTCCGACGCAAAACAACCGTGTAGCGGCGGAGAGAGAAAAACGACGATTTTTTTCTCAAACCCTAAAATTCTGGGTAAGTTTTCCCGCTCTAATTCTCTAATCTCTATATATTTCTGATTCAATCGACTTTTCGGAGGATATTTAGAACACAAAATTCGATTTCTAGGGTTTCATTTCCCCCAAATTTTGTATAAATTTGTCATCTTTTTTTGATGAACTTTTGCTAGGGTTGTTTTAATTCAATTGATTATTGAGGCAGAATTAGTTGATTTTTCGCCTTTTTTTTTTTTTTTTTTTTTTTGGGGTTGACAATTGTAAAGTTTCTGGCTTTATTGTGCTATACGCTGATATATTACTGCATTGTGAATTCTGAGAAATGTGTTGAGATTACCCATATGCTGTGGTATTCGGAACCCGCTTTTCGATTAGCCGGTGGTAAGGTTGCGTATATCTAGACCTCTAGTTCCTGCTTTGTGGGGGTTTATTATGCTAGGTTGAGTTTTCTCTTCTTGTTCGAGGATGAAGAAGTATACGTGGACTCGTTCCTCGATTTTTATGTGGTAAAAGTTTTCATAGGGTTAGGGAGACTTGTTCTCGGTTGTGAAATACGAAAGTTAGTTACTTGGAAGTTTATGAGTGATGATATTGAAATGGTGTGGTGTTGTATCTATGAAAGGTTGTTGAATGAATGTTTGTGTTCAAGTTTAGTGTTGTGGTGCGTCTTTGATTCCAGTCGCAAATCCAACATTCTTTTAAGACTTTACACTAGTATAAGAGAAATGAATATGTCGAAATTTAGAGCTGCAATTGTATGTTGTCCAGTATATGATGCTTAAATCAATTATAAATAACAAAATACTAGGGATGAAAAGCACAATATGGTCAAATGATGTGAAGAATGAAGGAGCTATGAACTGAATGGTTAGAGATTTAGGATTTCGAACTTGTATGATGAGAAAGAAAATAACTTTTCAGCTTGGTAAGATCAAATCATGGTGGATTGGTGGGCGGGATGTTATTGACTTACTTTCAGTTGCTTTGCTGAAGCAAGGTCACTGCTCGCTTTCTCATTTTAAATTCCTCGTTCAACTGGGTATACACAAGCATTTACTTTTTGGGGATTGAATGTGCTAGTGCATAGGGTCCTCCACCATTGTTTGATCTACAGGTTAGTTGCTATGGCTGTATGGTATGTCTCTATGTTTCCACTCTCAGGAACTTATTGACTTCTGGAGTTGATCTGATACAATTTGAGAATGTATTGCTTTCTTGTGTGTGTTACTCTAGAGAAGTGTCTATTGGTGCTTATACATGTGCTATGATTGTCAATTTTTTTGGGTATTGTCATGCACATTTGGATATTCAATTGCAAACACATGGGGATTTACGTTAATCTAAATCTGAATTATACTACCTTAGGAGACCTAAGGTGATGCAATTGGTGTCCATTCTTCTGGTTTATACTTTCCTCTTCTACGTTTTACGCGATGGAAATTTTGTGGTTTCAATTTTGATTTATTTCTGCAGGTCCATTTGGTAGCCTGATATTGTCTTAACTTCTGACTATGGATTCTGATTTAATCTCCCCCAACCAAGAAGGCAACGGACAGAAGGCTGAGTTTTGCAAGCTCACAAATGACACAGCTCATCGAAAATATAGGCGTCGTTCTCCTGTGGCTGGACTATCTGATGAAGATGGTTAGTCCCTCCTCTTCCGTGATATGAGCTTTACTGATTGGTTGTTGTAAGCAGTTGGAAGTAGTTGCTAAATGTTAGTTGATCAGACTGGTTTCTTAGTACTAAGAAGTGCTAGTTATTTGAAATTACTTACTGCTATTAATCTGTCACACTGGCTGCATCTTACGAGCATATGGCTAGCAGGGGTAAATAAGGATATTGATAGCTAGTGCATGATAGAGTCTTTGTTAAGAGTATTGCTATTTCACTAAGAATGTACTTCGTCCAACACTTGATTCTTATCAATTTCTTTTTAGGCCAGTTGAATTACTTTTTAAAGTGGTCCCACCACCCGTTCTTTCACCTCAAAACTTCCCCTACTCCGTAAACTTTAAATCTCTTATAACTTTCTGCCTTTCCAATGATAAGAATCAAGTCGGCCAAAGGGATTATTGAAGCATCTCGGTTGGATCTATGGTATAGTTTAAAGCACGATGATGATGTATCCATATTGCTGTTTTCTCTGTCTCTTTTTGAAGCTCCTGTCTGTTATTTTTAGGTGTGTAAAGCAATTATGCAAGTCTCTTCTAAGCATCTGTCAAGTTGCAACATCTATCCATGTTAAGATGTTGTCACTTTTGTGAAGCTTGAAGAAATAGACACATTCAGACTTCTAAAACAGTAAACGGAAGTATATTTTCTTTATATTCAAGTTAAGCAAGTTAGGTCTTGTAATTGATGCTGTGTTAGTGTCGCAATATAGATATGGAAAATGTCCTTTGTTCCATTTCCTTGTTGATGGGTATTATGCTAAAGAAAGTTAAACCTCTTCTTGGGTCACAAAGTTTTAGGTGGTTCAAAATGACTTTTTTCGTCCATGGTCTATACTAGCATGCCTCCCACTTGCTATCTTGTTTGCATTATGGAGTGTAAGCTGAAGTATCAACTGGCTGCTTTCTCTTCAGGTAGCCTAAGGCATGATCGTGGCTCTACAAGAGATTCCAAAGTGACTGATTATGAGAGAAGGAATGAGGACAGAGGGGATGACAGGCGTTCTAGTAAGAACCAACACGGTCGCAGCAGTGACTCTTACAAACATTCTTCAAGAGGTAGTAGGCATGACGAGCATTCTAGACATGGTAAGCATGCTGATGAAGATGATAGAGGTAATGCAAAATCGTCATATAGAACAAACCGAGAATCGAGAGGTGGCGGTCATTCTGATTTGAGGGACCGTGAGAGTGACCACTATAGGTCAAGGGACCGCTACAGAGATGCAGATAGGTATTCACGAGATCGATCTGATGCTGCAGTTAAGAAACACGAAGAGAAAGAATCGTCTTCAGGTAGGATTGGGTATGATGGGAGGCATGGTAGTAGGTATGATAATCGTGATAGATATGTTAGGGACAAAGATCACCGAGATGATAAGAGGGACTATAAGAGTTCTAGGGATTATAGAGCTGATCGAACAACTTCCTGTGAAGATTCTTTACTGCAACAAGGTGATTCTAACTCGAAATGGGAAACTGATGATATGAATGATGTGGACGGTTCAAAGTCGGAACGTGAATTAAGCTTGAAAAATGATAAACTTGATATAGCAGGGAATGCTGAACATAAGTCTGGTTTTGCGAGGGAAGATGCTGCTGCCAAAAGACCAAAGCTATTTAGCTCCAAAGACACCGAGGCAAGAAAAGGTGAGATTTCTGCTGTTTATTTTTTTTATTTTTTATTCTGTGTTACCTTTCACTATGCTGTATCATCTCCTCTAGATTTAGTCATTTGGCCAAGATTTTAATTGCAGTGTATGAGACAGGTGATTCTAAACTTCCGCCTGATCAAGTTGCTGCTACTGGTGCTGATTCTGTCCCAAGTGTAGATGCTGCTAAAGTTGCTGCAATGAAAGCAGCTGAGTTAGGTAACCAACAATCCTGTTAAATATTCTGTCTTACCCTTGTATTTAACGGAGACCCACTATCAAAGCATTAGGTGCTTTGTGTTTTAATTTTCTGCTGTGCTTCTTGCATCTCTCAATGGCTTTCTGTTACTACACCTCTGTCTGCTGTTGCTTTTAAGTTTTAAGTTGTTGGCAATTGGAGGGCGGGCAGATAAGTCGATATGTTTCGTGTAGGTTGTAAGGGACCATGTATTGAATATAGCGGGCTATGTTCCTATAGCTCTTATTTGAGTCTCATTGGCATAACTTTTCTGCTAGGTCTACATTGTCTAAAGTCCTATTTGTGATATCTTTTACCCGAATATGTGTCAACACTTAACTTCTAAGGTATCTAAAATGCGGAGAAGGTCGTGAGATGTATTTGTTGCCGGTAACTGTCCATATGTTCGTCACATTGTACTCCGTTTTACTCTTGAGAAATCCCTTTTGGTGGGGTAAATTTACATGGTGCAGACGATGGAAGCATAGAAAACTAAACTATATTTGTATCAAGCATCTGCTACTAGGGTGTTTTAATGGACATGAGATATGGATATAGTGATGAGTAGCAATTACATGTGTTGTTGATCCTGGTATTGTGCCACATATTACCACTTTCTGTGTAGGAATGACTTCGGCTATATCGCCTATATGTGATGTTTTTGGTTGTATTATGCAGTTAATAAGAATCTTACTGGTACGGGGTTCATGACTGCTGATCAGAAGAAAAAGCTGTTATGGGGAAACAAAAAGAGCACCACAGCGGAAGAGGTACTTTTAGGTTTTATGGTCCTTTTTTAGTTGGTTCTCTCTCTCAATGAAGTGAAGTCAGGGCTAAGAAATATCCATTACCATCACTAGGCATCCAATATTGACCCTTTGCCTAATTTTTAGGTAGCAGTCATACGTGCTTGATAATTGACTTCTCTCTTGTGCACTTCTTTTTAGTTGTAAATCCTGCCCCCGTTGATCCATGAACAACTGTTGATCATGTCAAGAACTTGCATTCTGCGCCATAGGCGATTTTTTTTTTCCTGCATCATAGTCGAGATTGTTGGCAGATTAGTAGAGATTTAGTATTCCCTACTTCCAGATGCATTTGACGTTGTCATGCCCTGAAAACTTCTTTCTTTTGCTCCAATCTTTCTGCTTATTTTTTTTCCCCTTTTTTGTATGTCTGATAAATGCTAACAGCCTAGCCACCGTTGGGATTCTGCCACATTTACTGATCGTGAGCGGCAAGAGAAGTTTAACAAACTCATGGTAATTCTCTTTCATATAGCATTGCTTTGGTTTTTTGGCAACTTTATTATAAAGAATATGCAAACTCTAGGTTAGTATTTGCTGATAAAGAAGATTACTAATAATGAATCAATCCAATTCTTCACCTTTATTAGTATATTTTACTAACACATTTTCAGAGTCTGAGGTTGCCTTGGTACATATGGCCAATTGTAGGGTGTGAAGGGCGAAGTGAAGGTGAACTCAATTCCCGCAAGCAGCCAAGATGCAGAGAAACAGAGAGATTTGCAAGTGGATTTGGAGAAGCAATACACTGCTGGGCTCCGACGAAGGGATGGCCGCACTGTTGGTTTAGGACTGTAAGGGTTTACTCGGGAAGTTTAGCTCAGACATCATCTCTTTGTTTTACATCTGTTCATCTGTATGAGAAGTTTGTACTCTTTTCTGTCATTTCACAAATTCACATGATGCATGTTTGGTTAGATGTTGTGTTGCAGACCTGCAGGGTTGGTATGGATATAAATCAGTTACCCCATCCATTTCTCCGTTTAATGTGAGCTTCGTTATCATGAGTAGATTTTTGTAAGACGGTCCTATGATAAGATGTATCGATCTTTCAAATTTGGGGGTTAGTTTCCATCATGATGCTTTCAAACCGCACCAAATCTTGAAGTCTCACTTCGTCTTACTGTAGAACCATCTTTGCCCAAATAAAGGGGCCAAGGAGTTTCCTGCGCCTGTGTTTATTATGTGTCATATGTAAATGGTTTTTGAGGATTAAAACTTGGCGCTTTCCTGCGCCTGTGAAATATCAGCTAGCGACTTCTTAAGTTCCGACGAAAAATTATGGAAACACAGAAGTTAATGTGGCTGATGATTGGATCTTCTCCAACGTATTGACTGCCAGTTCTCAAAGGATAAAATTTGTGAAGTGTATCGTGTATGTCACATATGCTATGAAATCGTTGCTGTTCATTGTTCTCTTACAGTCTTACTCAATTTTCTGACTTCAAAAGTCGATTACTTTCCGATTATTTATGGAACATGTGGACCGAAACGGTATACCAATATTATCATGTACATCTTATACTGTAATGCCGTCCATATATTATGTTGTACTAGGAGTCGAGGACCATATAAAAAGAGTGGTCAAACTTAGAACCATGATTTTCATATTTATAAATTGCGACTTCCACAAGCAATACAAAAGAGATAATTTCATCCTAGATGGGGAAAGGATGGTTGAACTTTGATACAATGTGCATACTAAAAAAATCCCACTATTTTTTTTTTTTTTTTGATTGACTCGAAGGTGGCTATGAATAGTAAGAAGTTTGTTGGAGAAGTTTGGTAGAATTTAGGCAAGATTCAGGTGACCTTCCTCTAGCTTCCTCCCATATTTTTTCCAATCCTTGACATTGACACCCAGTTGCAGCTTGCAGCCCTTCGAAATTTCTTACTGTCACTTTCTCTACCTTCTTTTTTTTCTATTTTTTTTTTTTTTTGAAAAAGAGGCCTAGAAAGCATATTATAGTGACAAACTTCTCTTATAAGTTACAAAAATTGCACAATACACTTCAACTTTTCCAATTCTTTTAAACCTTCTTTCATGGGTTTTTCTGGGTTTCTTGCATTTTGGTGAATTCTAATGTCAATACTCCCAAAGTTGTAAACTTTCCTTGATTACCCTCTTCTCCTTCATTCACAAAAATTTCTGCTTTTTCAGCATAATTTGGTAGCATAACCTTCAATCCTTCATATTTGATGATTTGATAATCTGGGTCTGCATTTTTGGTAAATTTTTTATGTCAAAACTTTAATTACAAGGCTTTCCTTCTCAATGATTCCTGCTTTATCAGCATATTTGATCATCTGGGGTCTGCATTTTTAGGACAATAAGGATAAAATTTTGAGTGGTTGTCAGTCTTCTTTCCTTCAGATATTTTTTTGTGTTCCACTTGTGTGAGACATAATCATGAAATTCATCTTACTAATAAATTTTACTATGTTGATGTAAAATAATATTTTTCAGCCCAAAATATACAGTTTTGTGTTTTGATAGTGGTAGCAGTTCACTGTATCTAGATGCACAGCAGCATTTATGCACCCCCCCCATCTGTTTTGTTGTTGTATGGTGTACTCGTATGTTGTATGGTCAGTGTTAATATTCTTTAAACCAGTAACAACCAACCATTAAAACGGTGTCGGTTGGGTTGTCTATGATTGTCCCTTCATATTTTAATCAAATTTTCATTAATTCTTTCCTATAGATTCTCCTGTTATTTAGCTGAGCTGAGCTAAGCTAAGCAAGAGCCACACTTTTGCTTTCATTTTTTGTTCAACTTTACTCAACATTTTGTATAGATTTTGCTGCCACTTTAAGTATTATAGGATAGGATTCTCATCCGCAGATCAATTTGGTGCAATAAAGTTTGGATCTTGTTGTACCACAATACCAATATTTCAATTTTTTTTTTTTAATATTATTACTAGTTGGACCAACTAGGAGTATATAAGTAGTAGTACTATACTTTATAATTTATATTATTTTGATCTTTGATTCAATTCCAATGCTTTTGTTCTTGATATCTTGTTTCTCATTCATTTTCTTCTTTAAATCACCAAAATTGCCTGAAATGGTGAGATTATTGACACCAAATTTCTGGGTTCAGCTAACCGAGTCAGTAGTGTGTTATATAAGAAAGAGGGGTTTTATATTTGGAGTTTTTGAAGTTGGGGTTTTAAGGCCAATGTTGAAGAATCATGCAAGTTTTGAGCATGGCATGTTGGGTGATATGGGAAATTCATTGTTGGATTTGCATGATTTGGCATTGGATCTAATTTTGGAGCAGCTTTCACCAGCTGAGTTGTGTAGTTTGGCAGGAGTGTGTACTTACTTGAGAGGTAAATGTAGGAGCAATCATATGTGGGAAAAACACATGGAGAAAAAATGGGGAAGAGTGATTGGTAATGCTGCTCTTAGAGAGTGGCATTGGTATATGGCTAATAATAAGAGGAAATACACACTAAGTGGTGGTAAAAATGGAGGAATCATTGAGTCCATTTGTAGTGTATGGCCTTTTTCATTGATACGGCCAAAGTTGGAACAAAGAAGTGAAATCAAGTTGGATTTACCCCCTGATTCTATCATGGCTTGGTACCTTTCCCTTGAAAGCGGCGAGTTTTGGTTCCCAGCTCAGGTTTATAATCGTGAGGTACAAGCTTTGTTGATGCATTTTAACCCATGTTTCTGATCCAATATGAACATTTGAATGGTAATCGCTAATCACCATTTTTTTTTTTTTGGGTTGATGCAGAATGGGCATGATGGATTCATGTTGTCATGTTATGATGCTGAACTCAGCTACAATATCAAAACAGATACCTTCCAGGCTAGGTACAACGAAAATCTTCACATTTTTTCATCTGTCGCTTGTTTGTTTAATTTTGGTATCTTGAATTTCACGTGACGTAAACATGGGTGAGACAGTCTAACAATGAGTAGAATGCATGAGCTTTTATGGTTTGAAGTTTCACATTTCGCGCTTGTTGCCTTGTTCTTGTGTTTACTCATGCCGTCTTACCCAAGTTTTTGCGATGTTAGTAGAGTCTGCATGCATGTTATGTACAGTACCTATGGTGGCTCACAATATAAATGTTTGCTGTATCATAGTTTAGTGATTGATAACTTGATAAAGAGATTTAATTTGAGAGTTTTCTTTTAGTGAAGTAGAGTGAGTTTCCAATGTTTTCGAATGAGCTATTAAGATTTCGTGTTTAAATGAATCACCAAGACCCTTAAAAAGTTGAAACTCCTCTCTCATGGATATGCCATCTCACCTTTATTTCTGGTTGTGATTGAAGTGTGGAGCTTACGATATTAACATATTCGGACTCTTCAGAATTAAGTTCAGATGATGGTTGCTTGTTTATGAAATTGAATCAATTTTTTTTTTTAATTTAGGTACTCCCCACATGGTCGGCGCACAATGGAGGAGAACATAACATGGAATAGGCTCAGAACACCTCCCATTGATACCCCTCCATATAATCTTCATACCTCTGATCACCTCGATGATCTTAGACCAGGAGATCACTTTGAGATTCAATGGAGAAGAAACAGAGCATATCCATATGGTGTGTTAGACTACTGTCCTCTGGAAGCATGTTCAGACATTCGAATTTCCTGTTTGTATAGACTTTCTGATTGCAACATACTTATGATGTTCTCTCCTGTGCCGCAGGTTGGTGGTATGGAGTTATCGGCCATCTGGAATCGTGCAGTGGAAATGAATTTCACTGCAACTGTCATGATAGTGGTGAGTTTCTTAACTAATAATTTGCTTGCATCAAAGTATCGTTTGAAATGTATTTGCTGATTTCTTGCATAATGGCTTCACAAATTGACGGTTTCATATGAGGATTCATGTTACACCGATTGCTGTATTTGCTTATATGGTGAACTTTCCCATGAGATGGATTACTTGTGCTTGTTATCATTCAATAAGTCGAATTGTGTGGTTTCTCATTTGCATGCTCTTACTTCTTAGGAGCACTGAAAGGGGAAAAGTCAAAACATACCATCTAAACTCTAAGGCATAATTGCTTTAGGCTGTTCTGAATCTGAATCATCTCTTCAATGCATTTTACTTTCACATTGCAGTTTATTAGTCTAACGCAATATATTTTTGCTAATTATGTTGTCTAGTGACTAGTCGAGCATAGCAGATTAACAAGATACGCAGTATTGCAATACGAAATATCTTTAGAAATATCAGAGTCAGAACTGACTGTACGTAATTTAGTTGCATAAAATTCCCACTGATGTACCCAAGATTTTACACCCTGCACTCTTCTTTGATTTCGACTTTTCTAGGGGTGGTAGAATGATAGCTTTTGCCCGTAAGTACTGATTCCGCACTTGCACATCAGTCGATTTCGGGACAATAGGTTACGAGTAGGCAATAGATATTGAAGGTACGTGGTGTGAGTTTTTGTGGTCCTCGGTCTCAATACTGATAGCTAACAATCATTCATTTAGTCAAGATCATGGGACCATCTGATCCATTACTTTCAATAAACCTGATGTTGAGGGAATCAATGAACTATGAAGAGATCACATCGTACAAATACAATTGATTCCTGATGTCTTTAAGAGAGGTACTCAACTATGTGGTGACAAGCTCTCAGCGTCTCGTGCATATAGCGCATACAGCTGATGTAGTTGGAGAAAGCTAACGCATATAATGTCCAACTGGGGTCAGTGAAAGAGTGACCATGTAAATAAGGAGTAATAAAGAGTCAACATGAAGATTGTGACTTTGAAGTCTTGAACTTGTTGGTACAGATTTGCCAGCTTTAGTATATAGTGTGGTTCCACCCATGTTAAGTTGCCTCCTCTTATTTACGGTTTCTAATGACAGTCCATGTTAGTCATTGTTCTTTGTTCGACTGTGGTTTAAACTGCACGAGAAATTTTGTTCCTGTCATATGCAGCCTTCAGAGTTTGAAGCAATTTCGATTCTATGGCCCTTTTCAATTTTATGAATCAAGGCAGGCCTTTTTTAGTTTCTTTTTACCTGCAAGACAACGTTTTGTTTCTGATTTGATGATTTGACTTGACGCAATATGTCATGTTAACAGACTCGGTGTTCCTGGAGTTCAACCAGTACGCTCCTGATTCACGATGGAGGAGGAAGAAAGTAAGCAGGAAGAATCATCAGGAAGAAGGAAATGAGGCAGATGGATTCTACGGAGGAATCAGAAAAATATACAATCAAGCAGAGATAACCATATGGAAAGGCCTATGGCCAACCAAGGTCCTAAGCTAGTTTTTTCGGCTTTTTTTCCATCTACACTTCATGCCAGCTGATGACCTGAGAACCTGAGATCTTGTCATCTGTCCAAGAACTGTAAATATAGCGCGAAGGCTCTGTGATAACAGCGATGTTCAGATCAGAATGCGATTTTTGCCTCCGGTTTTCATACCAAAGAATGCAGAGGCCTGTACAGAGTACATCATATTGTATTATACAATTTTTTTTGGTACTGAGTTATTGTATTATACGGATTAAGTTCATATGAGAACCATTCTACATTCTTATACCTTAATTCAAAATTCTCTTTTGTGCGTATATAGCACCATTCATATAACGCGCTCTTCCATTTTCTTATATTTCTATATTCTGACTCGACTAAACTCACCCGTAACTCTACTACCTAATTAACAATCCCTTGAAAAACAATAAACAGTGTGTCTTGTGCAGTTGTGCAATAGTTGATCGCAATAGACGTGAAATTACCTGTAACGAATCCTTCTTTTCTATTGGATTACAGATTTTAACAAAACAAACAACGCGTGAATCATTAAATACATCGTTTCTTTTATTCCGTCGCAAAACGGACAAGCCCAACAGCCAGAAGTCCAGCACTCCACAAGTGAACTTGAAACAATGTACATAACGAATCCAAACAATCCCTAAAGAATGTGTAACGAATCCTTCTATTCTAGTGGATTACGATTTTAACAAAACAAACAAGAACACGTGAATCGTTAAGTACATCGTTTTTTTTTTTTTTTTTTTTCCGTCGACAAGCCCAAGCCCAACAACCAGAACTGCACAAAATCAAATTGTAGAGGGTTGACCAAAAAGGAGTTAAACATGTGTTTGGGGTCTCAACTTTCACTTTTTTTTGAGATCAGGGTCTGCGAACTTTTTTGCGTGAGTTTGAGGTCTGGACTAACTTCCGTTTACTTCCGTCTCATTTGAGTTTGATGCCTGCATTGTCTTCTTCCCCAAATCAGAATTTCATCCCCATCTCCCACAGGCCCACACTCCCACACCATCGTCACCATTATCATATTCATCCTCAACCCATCTCCGCACCATCATCATAATCATAATCACCGCCGATCAAGATCATAATCATCATAATCATTGAAAACAATAATTGCCGCCGATCAAGACCCGCACTCCGCCGTTGATCCCTATTTAAACCCAGAAAACCCAATAAACCCCAAATCAAACCCAAACAAAATCCCCAAATCAAACCCTAAAAAACTCACCTCCGAATTAATCTAATGGAGAATCGAATTCAGAAATCAAACAAAAACTCACTTTCGAATTGCTTGAAGATTGACGATGCTGATGGAGAATCACTTGAATCATCCCACCACATTGAATCTCTCTTATAGGATCAAAATTAATAATTGATCCAAGTCAATTCCACCTCACATTAAAACCCCCATCAAAGGAGCCCACCTCAATTTAAATAAAACCTAAAAAAATTAAATAATTTAAATAAAACCTAAAAAAATTATAATATTGAATTGTACACAAAAAAAATGAATTATTAGTTATGTTTTGATTGTTTAATATACAATTAAAAGGGGGGGAAATTGAGGAGAGAGAATTTGAAAAGGGTGGGGATGAATGGTTTAGTGACAGAATTATAGATGAGATGAAGATGAAGATTGACTCAGGAAGATGATGAATATGATGATGGTGGGAGAGTATGTACGAGAATGAGAGAGAGAGAGAAGAATAACAAAAAAACAAAGTTTAGGCCATTTGTACGGACACGGTACACGTCATATTTAACTGACGGTCTTGGACGGAAGTTGAGCTAGACTCCAATTTCACCCAAAAAAGTTATGAAACCCTTATCTCAAAAAAAAAGTGAAAGTTGAGACCCCAAATATATACTTATCTCGACCAAAAAGACCCGGAAAGTCGAGGAGTAGTGTTGAGTAAGTTTCAACAAATTCCAAGGTTTCCAACTTTCACCAAACCTCAGACAAAATAATCCAGCGAAAATAAACACAACCCCAAGTTTTACTTTTTTTTTTTACTTTCTGGGCAACAAAGTAAATAAAATCGAATAAAAACACCACAAAAATCCATAAGAAAGAAGAAGGAGAAGAAGAAGAAGAGGGAGAGGAAAAGGCGTATTATTCACTCTACATTTGAAGATGAACGGTGGTCCATCTGGATTCAGTGAGTTTCTATTATTTGATTCATTTTTGTTGAATTTTAAAGCATACCCATATCATAGATTGTGAAAATTGAGGTGCCCATCTTATAATTTTGTGCGAATAATGTTTGTATGCTATGATCTCAATCCAATTTTTCGAAACTTTGAATGTCGTTGAACTTTTGGAGTATTGTTAGTCAATTGATTGGTCGTATATGAGGTGAATGTTGATTATATGGAATTTGTGTAACAATTGATGTTCAAAGTTATGATCTTGATGTGTATATAGTGAGTATATCTGAAGTTATGTTGAATTTTCGGAGCGTGGCAAATTCGTAGATAGAGCCAAAGTGAGATGTTATTGTGCAATATTGTAGCTTGTTGGTCACTACTGTGGTGTAAAGATATGATCTTTAGGTGTGTATGTAGTGGGTAATTGAAATCATGTCGAATTTCGGAGCACCCCTACTTCATAGATTAGGCAAAGTGAGGTGTTTCAAAGTGATTTTGTGGGAATTTTGACAAGTTGTGATCTTTATTTGTGTGACAGATAATGCTCCTGTTACTAAAGCTATAGTTATATCTTCTGCCCTCTTCACTATCTTCTTTGGATTTCAAGGGCGTTCTCACAAGCTTGGTCTTTCGTATCAGGTGTCCTTCTTTCTTATATTTTGATAAGCTGATGTGATTTGTGTGATCTACAATCTTTTACTTTGGTGGGCAATTGTTCATTGTTTGTGTTACTGATTATCTGGGTGGAGTGAAATCTCCCTTCTCGTGGGACTCGGACATTAATCAGATCATAGTTGGAGTGGATACTGAATCTAGCTTCTCTTTGAGCTAACTAGCTAAGGTTGTGACTTCTGAGGGCCTTTAAAAGGATCACAAAGTTTAAACTTTATTTTCAGTTTTAATGTGGCTGATGGGTTTAGCTGGGCCTCTAAGTAACCTGCATCCTATTCATTAGTGAATATTTTTGATGGTCCGAGTGCGATGTTGGATGCTTGCAGCCTTACCAATACAATTGTAATTGAGGTTGCTTCCTGCAATCATTCTGTTTATGTGAAAAGATGGTTCCAGACACTGAGGCAATAGGCTTGTTGAACCTGAGCATAAGCTGAAATGCTGAATGCATGCCTAGGTGAAACGAGGCCAATATTTCCGCTGTTGAAATTGTGATATTTACGATTCCACATATACAATGTATATAAACATAAGCTACTGTATTTAGTTATTGTATTATCCGTGGTAATACAGTTTGGCACCGTACTGATAACAGGAATAGCGGGGTTGTGAAATTTTTACGCAAAGTTTATAATTGTACGAATTTAGTGAAGAGGTACAACTGTACAAGTGCCTTAGGTACCCCTGCAGAAACTGAGACATATTCATGCACTTCTCAAAAAAATTTGGGAGAAAGCAAGGAGCAATTTTAGCTTTGTAACACGGTAGAAGACTGGATTAGGATATAGGTTTATATGGAGTGTTTATGAGTAAGAGATGATTTCATCTACTGGATGATTACACTTGAAAAGTAAGATTTAGGCATGTCATCTTAAAACAGCTTTTATCATCGTCTTTTATGTGTTTAGTTTGACTTCATAGGTGCCATGGTGGCGTTGAATTTTTCCATATTGTACTACTCCTTATCTGTTTGTATATATATTTGGGAGCAGTGGAAACATGTGCTGGAAGCTTTACTTCCATACCAAAACAACAACAACCAAGGCTTATTCCCAAAATAATTCGGGGCCGGCTAAGGAAGCTTTACTTTCATACCACGGAAGCTATAGTCATAAAGAAGTTTTGTGTTTCTTGATATTCATATTGTAGGTTTGCTCTAGTATTTGAGCATTAGTTTTTGTGGTGGTTGTATGTGAACTCTGGAAAAATCACTCTTTACAAGTTGTATATCTTGTCAGTTAGTCTAGGCCTCAGGGTACAATGGGGCTCGTAGGGTAACTTCGTGCGCCTTACAGTAACTTCCTGCGCCTTACAGTAGTAGTAGTTTGATTAGATGGTACTTGGTTCATTTTTTGTGCTTAAGTGGTTTGATAAAATGACTTGGATTACTGGTCTCATTGATACTGAATGTTGTTTTTGCTCATTAACGGAGAAGACATCTTGTCCACGTATAATTCTGTGTACATCCCTTTCACACTTCAAGTACTTACATGTTATTGCTCAGAGTTGAAGAGTACAGAATTTGTAATCAATACCATGAGGCATGGGCAGACAAAAGCAAATTGCTGAATATCATACCCTGAACTCTCTGAAAGATTGAAACTATTAATTTATGGGAACGCCAATGATCTAAAACAATGTGACTAGGTTTAGGGCTGGGAAGCAAACTGAGGAGTGATGCAACTTGGAGAGGGCTAGGACAGGAGAGAGGCATAGTGATCTTAGTTTAAGGAGGCGCGAGGCGCACCGAGGCGCCGGGGGGCCGTTGCGATGAGGCGCAAGGCGAAGGCGCACGCCTCATGCACACGAGGCGCACTCATTTAGCGAATAAAATTATATTTTACGAAACCATATTTTGAAAAAAAAAAAACCTTTTTTTGGTATTTAAAGAGGGACAATGGGTTAATAAGTATAAACAAGGGATTAAGGGGCAAAGGGAAGTGTATAAATAAGGTTACAAGAGAAAGAAATTGAAAATTGCACACTTGTGCGCCTCGCGTGCGCCTCAGTACGCCTCAAGGCCTGCGCCTCGGTGCGCCTCAGTGCGCCTCATGCACACCAGTGCGCCTCAAGCTTCTGAGGCGATTGCAGCTGCGCCTCAGTGCGCCTTGCGCCTAGGCGCGCCTCAGGCACGCTTTTTTAAACTAAGATAGTGATAGAGTGTGGATCTTTTTCTTTCAAAAGGATCAGTACAGGCTACATGAGTCTTGATGACATTAATCTATTTTGATGTAATCTGATTTTTGTATTGTCATTGGAACATGATTATTACATTTTGGGTTTGAATTTGTGCGCCTGCTGTTGTCTCATGCTATAAAAGAGATATGGCTTACAAATGGTGGGGGGGGGGGGGCAAAAGGGAGAAACAAGTTGGTCAAATTGCCCGTGCTCTGTACACCTTTTACATTATCTTGTTCTGTTTCACTATGAGAATTTATTATGTTACCCTTGCATCTCGTGTTATTGGTCTGGAGTAAATTGGCATTGCAATGATTTCAACTAAAGACTTTGTTCCTCTGCAGGATGTTTTCCTGAAGCCTAAGATATGGAAGATCATTGTGTCATCGTATGCATTTATGTCGACTCCTGAACTGATGTTTGGACTATTCCTGCTGTATTACTTCAGAGTATTCGAAAGGCAAATAGGGTCCAATAAGTATTCGGTAAGTTAACCAACTAAATCCCATAAATTTCTAGGGATAATTATGTTATTCACTTCTTGCTTATATAACCTGATATGGCTGTTTCCTGGACGGAATGGAATTTAAAACCTGCAAAGATCCTATCAACCATGGTGTAAGTGTGGACTCTTGTATATCTCTGATCGTAATGTGTCGTCTCACGCATGACTGTATGTTTCATGGTCATTTTTTTTCTTTTTAAAAAGCGGAAAATAATTAGTCTTGGAAGAGCTCCATTTTCCATTCATGTTCTCTCCCCATATGCAGATCCCTCGAACCAAAAACTCTCCATATGATATCATATTGCTTGTAAGTATATTTTACTTAGTTTTCCTTGTAGTTTCTCTAATTTTAGGTTTTATTCTTCTGCAGGTGTTTATCCTGTTCTCTTTTGCAGTTTCGTTTCTTCTAGAGAGTGGTGTCTTAGCTCTGCTTAGAGGTACTTTATGTTGCTAATTGATGATACATTATGCTTTATTACTCTTAGTCTCTTACTCAGTTAATGCTGCCTGTTTTTCTGGAGAACTTCTAGTGGACTTAGTTAGGTTTAGTCTATAGAGAACTTTATTGCCTGTTGTATTGCTTGTTTTCCGTTTAGTTGAGCCAAGGACTTGCTATTATTTGGTTTTGGACTATGATGAAACAAACTACAATGGCTTACTAAAATGTTTTGGCTTCTTAGTTCTTATAACAACCTTTCAGAGTCTCCACTTTGTCTAATTAACTCACTCTGTTTCCACTTCTTATCTTTATGGATTCTCCAAGCAAAGTGGAAACACTGTGAGTTAATTGGACAACTTATTCTTTTTTTCAGACAAAGGGGAGGAAGTAACTTGTTGTAGAGGTGAAAATTGTCTTTAAGCATTATTAGAAGCCCGCTGGTGAGAAAAGTGATTGAATACCGAAAAAGGTGCCTGAGGGTTCCTACAATATTAGTTGCAAGCCTGATCTGACGCCTTTCTTTTGTGACACGGTTGTTTTGTTATAATGTTGAGAGGGGGGGGGGGGTTAGATGAAGCGGGTAATCTACGCCCAAGGGCAGTCTGCTGTAGTATAAACAGCCAAGTTGCGTTCTTCAGGTTCTGAGTCTCTGCTGGTTCAGGCTCCAGAGTTAATACTTCATGGATTTTAATAAAAGAACTTGATTACAAGAGGAACTTACTTTCTATAGTAGTTGCAAGAGTAATATCGAATTTTGGCCTCCAAGTGAAGAATCGTAGGGATAGGTGGTAAGGTCCAGTTTGGAAGCAGGGATGTATTGTCTTTTTATTTACCAAATTCATCGATGTGGCTATGCCTTTAATAATGTCTATGGGACATTGATTAAGAATAGCAACAATGCTACCTCAGTGTCTATGACAAGGTAGGGAGGGAGGGTCAGGCACTCAAAATACAGTACCCGGTAGTTTTTTATATTTTATTTGGTGGGGGGAGGGGGGGTGGAATTCGACTGTGTTTTTGGGACTTGTGATGTTTGAGCTTTAAAGGTCTAAAGCATTTTGGAGTATGGAGAATGGTGCTACTGGTTACGTGGCTACAACAGTTCTATATTTGTTACTTTATCAAATGAGCTTGGAAATTGAAACGGTACATTTAAAATGTCAAATTGTACTACTGTAAGCATTGTGATAGGTAATCAAGCAGCTTGTGAAATTTGTTTTGAACAATGTGGGCAATAAATGGCATTGCTTGTTTTCTTTACCCTTGATTTTGAGCGTGCATTGTTATACTGCAGATCCCAGCTCTTCAATCACTGCCGGACCATATAGCCTGATCTTTTCTTCCTTTGTACCGTTCTTTTTTGATATCCCGGTGTCAACACGATTTCGTGTGTTTGGCCTGCACTTCTCTGACAAGTCTTTTATATATCTAGCTGGCCTTCAGGTAATTTTAGCTTCTATTTTCCCCCTCTTCACCCCTCAGTCTGTGTTGACAGCTCGGCAAACAACTCTCTTGTTTTCCACCTGATTGACAGATCTTCAGCTTCTCTGTCCTTTTCAAAGTTTCACCCCTGTTTTATCCTTAGATAATATGTGTGTGCTACCCTGCAGTTGCTTTTATCATCTTGGAAAAGATCTATTTTGCCTGGAATATGCGGTGTGACTGCGGGCTTCTTGTATCGTATGAACATCTTCTACATCCGCAAAGCAAAGGTTAGATCATAATTGTTTTTTTGAATCAGACTAATGAATATGATGAAGTTTTTTTGGTTCCCATTCTATTTATATTTTTCCCGAAGAATCAGAGATTTGGAATCCTCCTTTTATATAATGACCATGTCTCTCTTCTCCTGGTATAATCAGTGCTTTAGGTCCCACCTTGTGATCTTGACATGATGTCGTGGTTTTTGATTTTGCAGTTACCTGATTTCATCGCCTCATTGTTTTCACGAGTCTCTTGGCCATCTATGGGCAGCCCACCATCTGTAGCTGGAACTAGAAACATCCCTGGCACCGGTAGTGCGCCTCATTATGCAAGCCGACAAGTGGAGGCAAGTATATCTGCTTCATTACTCCCCCTACGTTTTTCTTTTCTCTGCGCGTGCTGTACTCCTCTTTCCAGTTGACCCAAATTCCTTGGGAGTTCAAATCAGTTACAGCCTACTCTATACTAATATACTTGTTTGCTTTAAATTTATCTGGTATGTTGCAACGTTGGAGTTATACTATCATAGGCTATAGCTCGGATAGCCGGTAATGGTTGTTCTTAATTCTCAGTCTTCATATTCCACCCTTAAGCAAAGATATTGTTATCAACGTGAAACTTATAATTCTATCAAATATTCATTTATTACTCAGTATGTGACCTTAAGATTTAACAAAGCCATATGTTGGTAAAACTGTAAACATGATCATTTAATTCGCATGGAAAAATAGTTTCCTAAAATCTTGCCTTTGTAATCTTACAATATATTTTCAAATGATCAAAGTGACTGTTTGAATGTGTCTTTTGTAATTAAAAAAACGAGAACCGAGATAGGCCAAATAATGACGAGGTTTGTATTCCTAGTCTTCATACCAATGACTATACCAGGTAGAAGCGTGATCGCATGCTGAAATAGAGTTTCCTGGTACAGAGGGCTTAAAAGAGAAGTGAGATATTGTGTCTAGTAATTATCAATCTTTCACCCACACTAATAGAAATGTAGGAAGACCGTTACACCTGCATGGTGATTCACTGTTTTCTGTGTGGTTTACTTGGATTTTAGTTGTATATGTAGTCTTGATTGTTTCACCATCTTGAGGGTTATAATCTTTCATAGTCCAACTGCGAACATCTTTTGAGTTGTATTATGAGTTGTGGCTTGTGAGAGACATATCTTTTGACATTTGTGCTATCATGAAATTCGTTTTAGATGAAGCAGTAATCTGCTTTACCAGTGATCAGCGGTGCAAAGCTTCCCACTTCAACAATATTTTTGCACCTGTTATACTGATTGAAAGTTGGCTATCTTTTTGTTGTTGTAGAGAAATTATCCTTCTCCAATCGCTGGCTCAGTGGAACCATCAGAAGATTCTGTTACAACGCTGGTCTCCATGGGATTTGACCAGAACAACGCTAGACAAGCACTTGTGCAGGCTAGAAATGACATAAATGTCGCTACTAATATTCTTCTTGAGGCTCAGTTGCATTGAGCCAGGTGATGATTTCGTTATCTGGATATCCAAATGTTAAGCAAGTGATGAACATGATAGCCATGCTTTCTCAGATGTGCCAGGAGATACAAGAAACAGAAGGTAGCTCGCTTCCATTACGCGACTAACTTTACAAATTGTTTGGCATGCATAATTCTTCTGAGGGAATCTACTTGTTTGAAGATTGACATTGTGACAATGCATGCATATACTCGCTCGTACACAAATATTCTAATTCGAGAAGCTTTTATGTATTTTGTTCGCAGTATTTTAGGATGTAGACTAGTACAATTTTATGTAAATGACAGATTCTGGGAATGTAGATTTTCTATATGCAGTAATCGATGTACTCGTACTCTTTTAGGCAAATCTTTCATCCTCGTTTTGGAAAGCTATTCAAATATGAACATATCATATAGTAATCACATTAAATTCATCAAAGGCGCTCGCTGCCAAGGAATCTATGGTAGTAACTTACTCCGTACTAGTAAGTAGTACTCTGTAACATTTTGACAACAGTTTATTGCTTTGAATAAGTGGGGAACACTCCAAATGCTACTTCTCCTCGATTAATATTATCAAAAACTGAAAAATAGTGAAAATTGCGGAAATTACTAAAACAAAACGTACATCGACGACTAATGGCTCAAAAAGTTCAAAAATATAATCCACGGTCTTTATTCATAATGGTCTCGAAACAAAAGCGGCTTGCATTTTTGAGGTAGTTTTTTCACCAAATATTAAAGCCAACAACCTATGGTAATGGTATATTGGTATGTCCCATAATCAACGAAAAAGTTACACTAACGTCATGAATTTGAGGGAATCCCATGAAATTGAAAGCATATTATAGAGTATTATAATAATATCGTAGCAAAAATAGTTATTCTAGTGTGATATCATCTGATTGTATGACACCACTCAAATTTGTTACACTTTTGGATTAGATTTGTTTTGAAAAGTATTACAGTAGTTGATGAAGTATTAGTTGAATTTTTTACTTACGACCTTTGAAGATTATGTTAATTTTAAGTTACTTTTGAGAGATGGTAAATATTAATTGTATGAGACCATTTCATTGTAAAAATTTGAATACGGGTACATACATCGATTTAGGTTCAATTAGAAACTTCACGTAATTTAGTAAATGTTAAAGTAATTAGGTAAAATGACAAGCGTCCAAGAAGAGAAAAGGGTGAGAAGGCCAAAAAAAAAACAAAGGAAAGAAAAGAAAAAAAAAACTCACCTTTTTGGTTTATTTATTCAGGAAAAAAAAAAAACAAAAATCCAGAATTTTTAATGTATGAATACAAAAAAAATTTATTAAATTATTTATTCAGTTAAAAATTCAGAATTTTTAATGTATGAATACAACAACATTTTTTATTGGATTATTTATTCAGTTAAAAATTTAAAATTTTTAATGCATTTTTTTATTGGATTATTTATTCAATTAAAAATTCAAAATTTTTGATAAATTTTTTATTAGATTATTTATTCAGTTAAAAATTCGAAAGAAACAATATAAAAGCAGAGCTCCTAAAACCTTTTCGCCAAACTCCTCCAAACTCAGATAGAAATTACTAAACACTATGGAAGGTCAGACGAACGCCACCGGAGGAGAGGAGGTGACTGCCACCGGAGGAGAAAGAGCCGTTATAGATACAGGTAATAATCCGATCAACTTTTTTTTTTTGACACTTTTTTTAACACCGAAGTGTGGAATCTCATTGCTGTGATCTGCTCAGCATGTATTACGCTGAGTTTTGAAGATATTGTCGACCCTCTCACCATAAGTCAGAGTGTCGTAAGTCAGTTGAAATTAGCTTTCAAGAACCTCCTTGTGTGTGCCATCTGGGAGAAGCGTCAGCAACTCGGTTACAAGTTCCTAACAACCAGCGAAGTCTCCGTCAATGAAGAAGTCTTCATCAATGAAGTTACTCGAGATGTCTGTCAAGAAGACGCAATGCGGATCGCTTTCAACCTTCGTTCGAATGTGTTGATTGTGAGGGGTAACGAGACGCAGCAATTGGAAGACGGGGCAAACCAATTCCAGCGCTTGAAGACTGCGACATCAACGATCTTCATCAACAATCATTTCGTGTCGACGTGCATCTCCAAAAGAGTGAATGGGCATAGCGCTAGATTTATCCAGTTACAGAGCCTCCCCCATTCGGCTCACATAATTGGATCTCCCGTTTTGCGATTGGAACGAGACACCCTAGTTTGACAGCCGTAAATATTGAGATAAATACAATCACCAAAAGCAAATGGAGATGGTCCATTAGGGCCCGAGTCAGCAACAATTGCGACTTTCACTAAGTATGGAGTAAAAACGCCGACAGACGAGAGCAGTGTTAATCACGAACATGACCATCTCAGAGAGTATAAGCCTAAGCGAAATTGAAAGACGGCATCACTAGTATTAAAGCAACCAAATGTAATAATAAGACTCAGCATATTTTGATTTTTTTTAACTCGTATTGAAATCATTTACTACTACGTTACGTACATATGTGTCGTGTCATGCTAAATGGCAAAACTAACTTGATAAAAAAACGTATAATCTCGCTTATCATGTAGTAATAACGATGTTTGTGCGTTATTTATTACTGTATTACCAATCATAACGTGGAAACTCATAATTGTTGTGATGTGGGGTATTATTCTGACTTATGATGATCTAGTGGACTCTCTCACCGTAATGCAGACGACAGTCACTCAGTTGAAATTAGCTTATAAAAACTAAATCTCTATCGATGAAGAAACTGCAAGGACCCGTGGAGAAGCAGCAATGAGGATTGCCTTCCATCTTCGTTCGAATGTGTTTTTAGTCAAAGGCAATGAGTTTTGGCAGTTGGGCGACAGGGGTAACGAATTTCAGCGGTTGAAAACCGCGTCATCAACAATCACTTTATGTCCACATGCATCTCCAACAAAGTCAATGGACATAGTGCTAATAATATTCTGATTGATCCCACCGATGCCAACACCCTCTTTCTGGATTCTTTCTACGTCACTCTACCGATCCAACAATGAACACCTTCCAATTGGTGTTTTGGAGGCTGTTCTCATCCAGCCCACCCCTGTACTTAGACAGGTTTTGGTGTGATACAGAACTCAGAACTCCTCAACTCAGAGTGTCACCTTTTTACACGACTTTCCAAGACCATTTTACACGACTTTCCAAGACCATATTGTCGTTCCAATTATGCTGCCGCAACCAACTCCCGCTATTACTACAACACTACCAAGTAGCAACTACTCCATATAATAGAGTCATGCCTGCTCGACAGTGAAGATCCAAATCCTAACCACCTTCTTTCATCATCCTCTTCTTCACCAAACACCATTGGAACAAGCTCGACACCGGCAACAATTTCGAAGCATGTTCTCAGCAATCGAAGATCACCCCTTAAAGCCCGTGTTGAATTCAACAACGCAACTACACTTGCACTCAACCTTGATGAGCAATATACTAATTTCAAAGGAAGAATTGGAAAGCTTGCTAACCGGCCTGAATTCCATTTATTCTACCGGGATCAAAGAGACACATGGATTTTGATGAGCAACCAACAGGATTACCAAGGCCCTGTTTGATAGGAACACAGTCAATCAGATCAGATCATAAATATACAAATCTCTATCAATGTATTTGGTCCATTAATGATACTAATTCGATGGAATTCAATCAAAATTTCAATACATTCAAATCAGACCAAATCAGTTCAGAAAGATGTTGTATGTCCTATCAAACAGGGCACAAGTGTTTCAACGGCTTGTTTGTAGTGCGAGCTTGGATGCAGCAATTGAAGGAAAAGTTAAGGTTTTACCTCCGTCAAAGTTTACTGTTTAGACAAAGATTCTGAGGTTAAGGTTCTTCTAAGTCAGTGGTTTTGTAGTTTTCATAGCGTAGAGTCGAAAGAGGAGCGTGGTGTTATGTAGTTTTTATTAAATCAAAATATTGTCAACTTTTGTAGTATTGTCCTATGGAATCAAAAGATTGTAGAAATCCCTTAAAAATTCAACGGAAAATTCACGTGGTACCCTCGAACTTTGACCGATTGCACATGGTACCCAACTTTGCAAGTTTGTGCATATGGTACCCTCGAACTTACGACTTTGTGCACATGGAACCCACATAATAACTTCCGTTAGGATTTTCCGTTAAGTAATGATGTGTCGGTTAATTGTTAGGTAATTAGTTAAAATCCTTTGACGCCTCCAATATCTTCCGGGCTGTAAGACTTGATGCATGAGCATCGAGCTTGCAATTGATTTGGCAAGTACGAGTCGGTTTAGAGTTACAAATTCGTACAGTTAACTTTACAGGAGAATATCTCATAAATTATAAGGAATTTGGTCATGATTCTTGTGGTATAAGAAACTTTATGTTCTTAGCTTTCCAACAAGTGGTCATAAGCCCAAAACGGTTAAGGAACGAAGGAGATATGATCGTTTGAAGTTGAGTTGTCCAGGACTTACGCGGGTACACGTAACTCGGGAACCATGCTTGATTCCCTTATTTGTGTCTTTGTTTAGGTTTAGGAAAGTGTCTTATTTACAGTATTTTGTGGAATAAAGGAGCCTTAAAAGGTTTCCAAGTTGTTGTAGAAGAGTTTAGGAAAGTGTTACTAATAAGCTTGAAGTCGGTTTAAGGGAAGATCCAAATCTGGTTCTTTACTTGACTTTAGGTAAGTTTAGGAGTCTTAAGAGTAGTATAAATAGAGAGTCTTATTGTATTGTTTTTCATACAAGTTTGAGCATTTTTATCGAAGAGTCGAAGGGAGTTTCCTTCAAAATATGGCCTTGCGAGGTTCTGTGTTTTCTTACTTTGTTTCTAAGTGATCTAGGCTCGAAAATACTTAGGTTTAGCCCTTCTAGCTTGCGAGTTTGAGGGTTAGATCATATCAAACTCGTTCTTTAATTTTTCCGCTGCACAATTCTCATAAAACACTTAAAGTTTAGACTAGGTTTTACATCAAATTGGTATCAGAGCTCGGTTCTAACATACTTCCTAGTGTGTTAGTCTTGGGTTGAGTTTGGTTTGTTTTCTGCAAAGATTAAGATGCCAGGAAACAAAGAGAGTGATGGTGACGGTGATAAAGGCGGCAACTTGGAGGAAAAACTTAGCACCATGGCAGGAACCATGATGGAGTTGCAAACCATGATGAAGCATCTTGTGTCCATGAATTATCATGAGAAGAGGAGGAATCGTGAAGAATCTGACTTGGAGGAGGAACATGTGAAATCTAGACCAAGACAGAAAGATGATGATCGTGGATTGAAGCTAGATGTTCCTGAGTTTGAAGGTGAACTTGATGGAGAGAAGTTCATGGATTGGATTCGGCAAGCTGAGAGAGTCTTTGATTACAAGGGCTATGATGAGCATAGGAAGTTCAAGATTGCAACTTTAAAACTAACCAAGTATGCGTCTTTGTGGTATGAAAACCTGAAGAAGCAGAGAAAGAGAGAAGATAAGAGCAAGATTGAAACTTGGGATAAGTTAAAGAAGCATCTGAAGAAGAGATTCATGCCCAGAGATTATGAACAAGAGCAATATTTGAATCTGACTTCCTTAACTCAAGGAAACAGGAGTGTTAGTGAGTATATCAAAGAGTTTGAGAAGTTGGCTATTGTTTGTGATCTAGAGGAGAAAGAAGAGCTGAAGATGGCAAGGTTTATTCGAGGATTGAATCCACAATTAGCACAAAAGGTAGAAGTTCAGACTTACCTTACCTTTGATGATGTGTGTAGATTATCCTTGAAGTTTGAGAAGCAAGAGAGGGGAAAGAGACGAGCTTTCACACGTGACCACCTTATGGATTTTACAGTTGGTGATTCTGATGTTTCCTCTTCAAACCCTAAGGAAATCTTGAAAGAAGAACCTAAGGATAAAGAGAAGGGAATTCCTAACTTGGATCCGAAGAGCACAAGATTTAAGAGGTGTTACAAGTGTCAAGGTTATGGGCACATAGCTAATGAATGTACACAAAAGAGGGCTCTAACTTTGCGTGAATTGAAGTCGATTACCCCTTGCTTTGTCCAAGAAGAAAATCATGAGACAGTTGAGAGATCACTCCTAAGTTGTGAATCCAAAAGTGGAGAGATTATGCAAGATCATATTGTTGAACCTTTGAGTTCTAGTGATGAAGATGAGGAGGCAGTCCGAAAGGTACAAGGCAAACGAAATCTTATGCTGCAAGCCTTACCTATTATGGTTGAAGAGAAAGTTAATTATGATGCATTACCCATGGGAAAGGGCAAGCAATTTGTGTCACCAGTTGATGCATATATTGAAGATAGTTTAACTAGAAAGGAAGGGTTGAATTCCAAGCTTGCTAATGATGACCTTGCCCAAGAGTTATTTAGAAGTGGAAGGTACAATACTACTTCAAGCATCAACATGGCCAAAACAGAACAACACTTTGAAAATGGTAGCTTAAAGGAATGTTTGATGATCCTTAAGGTGTTACTCATGTTGCCATCAATTAATTTCTCTTGCAAGTTTGTAAGATTGGTTTTTGATCCTGGTGGTCTGACTTACTCTCAAGAATTGGGACAATTCTTTTCAAAGAAGGGGTGTTTGATGCATGAGCATCGAGCTTGCAATTGATTTGGCAAGTACGAGTCGGTTTAGAGTTACAAATTCGTACAGTTAACTTTACAGGAGAATATCTCATAAATTATAAGGAATTTGGTCATGATTCTTGTGGTATAAGAAACTTTATGTTCTTAGCTTTCCAACAAGTGGTCATAAGCCCAAAACGGTTAAGGAACGAAGGAGATATGATCGTTTGAAGTTGAGTTGTCCAGGACTTACGCGGGTACACGTAACTCGGGAACCAAGCATGATTCCCTTATTTGTGTCTTTGTTTAGGTTTAGGAAGGTGTCTTATTTACAGTATTTTGTGGAATAAAGGAGCCTTAAAAGGTTTCCAAGTTGTTGTAGAAGAGTTTAGGAAAGTGTTACTAATAAGCTTGAAGTCGGTTTAAGGGAAGATCCAAATCTGGTTCTTTACTTGACTTTAGGTAAGTTTAGGAGTCTTAAGAGTAGTATAAATAGAGAGTCTTATTGTATTGTTTTTCATACAAGTTTGAGCATTAATATCGAAGAGTCGAAGGGAGTTTCCTTCAAAATATGGCCTTGCGAGGTTCTGTGTTTTCTTGCTTTGTTTCTAAGTGATCTAGGCTCGAAAATACTTAGGTTTAGCCCTTCTAGCTTGCGAGTTTGAGGGTTAGATCATATCAAACTCGTTCTTTAATTTTTCCGCTGCACAATTCTCATAAAACACTTAAAGTTTAGACTAGGTTTTACATCAAGACTTCTTTGGACGGCCACCCCTAGAAGTACCACCACGGCTAAGAGAGGAAGACGGGGTTGAGGTTGCAACAAGGGAGAGAAAAGTGATTAGAGTTGTAGGGTTTGGAGAGGGTAATGCCGGTGAGGGTAATTGAGGCAAATGAAAAAGATTGGATGAAACAGTAAATTTCGATTGCACCTCATGTGCCACAACTTGCACTACTGGGTCTAGAGTTGGACTTGGCTTTATCAGAATGACATCAATCACCGCAGTAATATCAAGGGAAAGAGTAAAAATGGGGATGAAGAGTGTATCTAAAAATAAATAGACAGGGCCCGTGATGATTTGCACATTGCTCTCGTCAGACTCATCTTCAACAAAATTCATAATTTTGGTGTTTTTTGTTTTTTGTTTTTTTTTTGTTTTTTTTTTGTTTTGCGTTGAGTTGAGTTTGATAGATCTCCTCTCTATTTATACTTTTTCATTGGTAACAACTTGATGAATTAAAAAAAAAAAGAATAAAAATTCATTTTTTAGGTTTTTTAATCAAAAATCAAAAATAAAAAAATAAAAAATCCTTTTTTCCTTCCATTTTTTCCTCCTTTTTTTCCTTCCTTTTTTTTTCCTTACTAGTATAATCGTAACCCTTCCTCAGCCATCATATACATAGGCCATACGCCCATACCCACAAATTTATAGCTCTCAGTTCCCTGGTGCATTATTTCTAATTTTCGCAGCAGTGTTTCCTGATGAAAATTGAAAACCAGACGACGATGTATAAGCCAAAACACTGCTTATTACTACGATACTGAATGTGAATACCGAGTCTTAAAACAAGGCTATAAGCAACAGAAGCAAATGCAAAACTTAACAGGCACGCGAAAGTTCAAAGATGTTCCGAAAACATTGTGACAGTTCTATTGATCTTTCAAATGACAAAAAGTATTAAATAACAGTGCAAGATGTCCAAATTGGTTTTCTCATCCCCTTTGGATTCGTTTTAAGTTCTAAAGGTAATTGAACTCAAGACAGGGAACGGAAGACACTCGTTCTATCGTTGATCGGCTAGAGGTACTAGAGGTCAAAGGCTAAAACTAAACGACCGTACTGTTTAGGGATTGGCTTAGTTCGATTGGGTCTCTAAGGGCTAAGATTCATTCGTCCATATCTTTATTTTTCGTTCTCTAAACTCGAAACAGCACAGACCAGCAGTCAGTTCTGTACCCACGAGTTTTCAGAGAGCAGGTTCTTGTTCTGTTCTAACGTACAAACCAGAATTCAGTTCTGTTCGTCCTGACCAGAGTACAGATTCGTAGTCTGTACTGCAACTAGCTTCCGCACGCATTCGTACTCGTATCATTAGCGTGTCTCTGACACCATTAATTTTGATTTTTTTAAGGAGATTATCAGAAACAACAAATGTGGAAGAAGTAAATCACTGTGAAGCATGCTTATGGCTTCAAGCGAAAGTGAACAAAGCACGAGCTATCAAGTCCTGGTTGGAGATGAGAGCAGTGACAGCAACTATAGTAATCCCATACATACTGATACAATTGTACAACAACATTTAAGATGGTATCAATCCGCCATACATTAAAACTCGATACAAAAGGCATTTTGGCAGAGCATGGCCAGCACCTGCCCCAGCATTTCGGGTAATACTAGGAAACATAGAAAGGGTACCAAAGTTTTATCAGTTGAATGTTAATCTAGATTAGTGCAAGATAAACAGTACTGAGAAATACATCAACCTGACTGATCACTCTTGTATAATCACTTCACCAGTCAAACATCAAAGTTCATGTAATTAGCTTCTATATAGTAAACCATGCCAAAAATATCACAAACCCAACAATTACATAAGGATTAGATGACTACATATATACAATGTCAAAGAACACATGCTAAGCAACTCAAGCTCCCATAAGTCTAGCAAATGTAAAACAGACTTTCCTCAGCCATCATATACATAGGCCATACCCACAAATGTATAGCTTCTCAGTTTCCTGCTGCATTATTTCTCATTTTTCGGACATTCCAACGAAAAAACGATCTTATCATTCACTTATGCTCACACATCATCGCCAGGTTGAGGGTGTTAACTACACAGAAACTTTTGCTCCGACGGTAAAAATGGTTACCGTTCGCACCTTGTTAGCTGTGGCTGCTGTTCGCGGTTGGGAGATGCACCAGATGGATGTTCACAATGCTTTTCTACACGGTGATCTTTCAGAAGAGGTTTATATGCGGTTTCCTCCAGGTTTTCAGCATGCGGTTTCCGGTAAAGTTTGTCGGTTGCGGAAATCTCTTTATGGCCTTAAGCAGGCTCCGCGTTGTTGGTACGCCAAGCTTGCCTCATCCCTTGTTCGGTATGAGTTTACACAATGCATCTCTGATCATTCTTTATTCACTTTTCTCCGTGATGGTGTTCGTCTACGTGTATTGGTTTATGTTGATGATCTGGTTATCACCGAGAATGACAAATCAACCATTATTCAATTCAAAACATATTTGAGTGAGTGTTTTCATATGAAAGATCTGGGTCTTTTGAAGTATTTTCTTGGTATTGAGGTTGCCCGCAATGGTTCCGGTATCTCTCTTTCCCAACGTAAGTATGCCTTGGACATTTTAAGTGAAACAGGTCTTCTCGGGGCTCGTCCGGTTGGCACGCCTGTAGAACCGCACATCAATTGGCCACGGCAACCGGAGACGAGTTGGCCGATCCACTCCCTTATCGTCGCTTGGTTGGTCGCTTGGTTTATCTCGTTCACACTAGGCCAGAGTTGTCCTATGTGGTGAATCTTCTCGCTCAATTCATGAAAGCTTCTCTTCCGGCGCATTGGGAGGCTGCTCTTCGTGTGGTTCGATACTTGAAAGGGGATCCTGGTCGTGGTATACTTTTACGCTCTGATTCTTCTTTGGATCTCATTGCCTATTGTGATGCTGATTGGGCTAGTTGTCCGCTGAGTCGTCGGTCGCTTACAGCGTATATTGTGTTTCTTGGGCAATCTCCGATGTCATGGAGGTCCAAGAAGCAAACTACGGTCTCTCATTCCTCCGCGGAGGCCGAGTACCATGCCATGTCTCATACTACTCGGGAGGTTAAATGGTTACGACTGATTCTCTCGACCCTGGGTGTTCCTGTACCTACGCCCGCTCAGTTACACTGTGACAACCAGGCTGCACTGCATATTGCTCGTAATCCTGTTTTTCATGAACGGACTAAACATATTAAGGTTGATTGTCATTCCGTTCGTGATGCTATTAATGAAGGTGTTATTTCTCCCAGTTTCGTAACCACTGAACTTCAGCTTGCAGATGTTCTCACTAAAGCCCTTAACAAGGGGCCCTTTGACGATTTGGTGAGCAAGTTGGGCATTATTTCGTTACATGCTCCAACTTGAGGGGGGATATTAGCCTGTATATTAGGCAAATAATATTTGTATTATTTGTAAATTATTTTGTTTACACTAGGATATCTTGTAAATTAGGAAATAGAGCCTTGGGGACCAAGGTCATTGCTTTGTATATAGATGTACGCATCAATGGGAAGAAGGCAGGAAACACAAGATCATTGAAACGCCATTTTCATTGGCATACATGTCTTGCTTTGAGTAAATCTAATAGATAATTGCAAAGCATTCAAATTCATTTCACATAAAAATTAAAACCAAGTAGTCATCAACTCCAATCATTTCCGGGGACAAAACACAGCAAAGATTGAATCTTTTTCAGGGTCTTCCAAACTACCACCTAAACAATTCACCTCAACTATACTCCCCTCTTATTGTCAACAAAAATTGGGGAATTCAAAGCTTATTCTACACGAATCAAATGAAATAAAAACCATGAAACTAAAGGAAAGACACCATCTTTTCCTGAAATCAAACCAAATCACTTGAAATAAAGTTGAAACAAATACAACAATTATACTAAAACCAAGAAAAAACACTAAAGAAAACCCCCAAACATTAATTAAGTTTTGAATAAATTAATAAATAAATGAGTTTTTTAGTTTTTTTAGTTTTTTTAGTTTTTTTACAAAAAAAACTCCCAGCGTCTTCCTTTGTAACAAAGGCCGACTATAAATAGCGCCTTGATGCTCATACTCTACTCATTTCAGAATCACATAATAAACAGAGAGATCGAGATAGAGAGATGAAGATGAATATGGTTATGGTGGTGGATGATGAGGCAGAGGAGAGCATGGGGAGTAATAATTATTCCCCTCCGCCGGAACCCCGTAAACGGGTTCCGGCCCAATGTGAGATATGCAATCAACCCGGGCGCAAAGTGTTAAACCCGAATTCGCATTCGATCCATTGGCTGCAGGTAGAGATGAAAGGGGTAACAAAGATGGTAAAAGCATTGTACAAGGGTAAAATCCTCAAGTTTAGAGTATTATGGACGACAACATACGACCAATTGACGGCGAATGTGGCAAGAAGGCTGAAGAAGAAGCCAGGTGAATTCCTAATAGAGTACATGGATGCTTTCCATGATTGGATATTCTTTCGTTGGGATAAAAATGTGGTGGGCCTTCTTCATGCTGCTGCCACCGAAATCGGTCAAACACATGATTATACCTTGACTATCGAGGATTGGGATAATGCCACCCCTGACGGTTACCCTATCCCCTTCACCAAAGCTGCCATCGAGATTTGGCGTCGCAACGCTCGTCTTTTCGCCCAGGGGATTAATAACGAGTTCGGTACTCATTTTCAAGTTAGTTAATTAAGAGGTTGGTTGAATCAGTGATCTGCCACCACTTCCTACAATATAAACCCAAATTTAGTCTCTCTTTAATTTGTACCAAAACCCTAGTTAAGTTCTTAATTAATGTTTGATTTTCGCTTTATCTGTAGTTTCGTATTTTGCAATGTTGGATTGTTTATCTTTGGTTTAATATAATTGCTGGATTTGTTTCAATTTTATTTCAAGTGATTTGGTTTGATTTGAGGAAAAGATGGTGTCTTCCCTTTAGTTTCATGGTTTTAAGTTGATTTGATTCGTGTAGAATAAGCTTTTAATTCCCCAATTTCTGCTGACGAAAAAGAGGGGAGTATAGTTGAGGTGAATTGTTTAGGTGGTAGTTTGGAAGACCCTGAAAAAGATTCAATCTTTGCTGTGTTTTGTCCCCGAAAATATATGGTTCAGAAAATAATTGGAGTTGTTGACGACTTGGTTTTATGTGAAAAGAACTTTTAGATGCTTTGCAATCATCTACTGTGAGTGATACTTGGTGATAATGTGTGAACATAAGTGAATGATAAGATCGTTTTTTTTGTTGGAATGTTCGAAAAATGAGTAATAATGCAGCAGGAAACTGAGCAGCTATACATATGTGGGAGCTTGAGCTTGAAGTGCTTAGCATGGTCTTCTTTGACATGGTATATGATTTAGGCATCTAATTCTTATGAAATTGTTGGGTTTGTGGGATTTTTTCGCATGGTTTACTATATGAAAGCTAAATACATGAACTTTCAGATGTTTGACTGATAAAGTGATTATAAAAGAGTGATCAGTCAGGTTGATGTATTTCTCAGTCTTGTTTATTTTGCACTAATCTTGATTAACATTCACCTGATAAGACTTTGGTGGCCTTTTCTATATTTCCTAGTACACCCGAAATGCTGGGGCACTGGTGCTGGCCGTGCTCTGCCAAAATGCCTTCTGTATCGACTTTTAATGTATGGCGGATTGATACCATCTTAAATGCTGTTGTACAATTGTATCAGCACGTATGGGATTACTATAGTTGTCGTCACTGCTCTCATCTCCAGCAATGAGTTGATAGCAGGTTTCACCGGGTTTGGCCTCTTCCATATAATTTCTGATAATCTCCTTAAAAATCAAAATTAATGGTGTCAGAGGCACACAGTTGCCTACACGATCAAGTTTACATGTTCCTAGACTTGTTACTCCCTTGTTGTAGTAGCAAAGAAGATTCAGGATAACGTATTCCTAGACTTGTTCTGGTTGTTACATGTTACTGGTCCTGTTTGATGTTACATTGTGGTCGGGACACATGAACTTGCATTGGATTTTGATCGAAGGATTGATCTTTGATTGAGGAACGAAAATGATTATGGTATCGGTAAACTGCTCTGCCATTTGTCGTTACTGATAAAAGTTCAATCCCCTTCCCTTCATATGGTGTTGGGTTTGTCTGATCAATGAAGTTGATATCTTTTCAGAAGTATTGAATTGGTCGCGGTAAATTCATCGTTTTGATTATGAAAAAGTGACATTCAGGATTCACTGTGTCATTTTTTAGTATCTGTGATACTACAATTTTTTCAGGTTTTCATTGTTTATATATACTATTGTTCATACTGTCTCTTAGTTTTGCATACTGACAGCAGTTAGAATTCACTGTCTCTTGGTTTCCATACTATTGTAAATCAATTTGGACATCTTGCACTGTATTTAGTACTTTTTGTCATTTGAAAGATCAATATAACTGTCACAATGTTTTCGGAACATCTTTGAACTTTCGCGTGCCTGTTAAGTTTTGCATTTGCTTCTGTTGCTTATAGCCTTGTCTTTAGACTCGGTATTCACATTCAGTAGTAATAAGCAGTGTTTGGGGAGGGGCAGTTTAAATCAGCAAAGGTTGAGGAGCGTGATGTGGAAGCAGCTTCTTACTGAGTTACTATGACATGATAACAGTGGAGCTTATCTCTTAATGCTGGGACCTAGAGGAGCCGGAGAAGAAGCTGAACTAAGACGATTTTTTTACTGATACTGCCTCAACACAGTAGTTTCTGCTTGAAGCTGCTAGTGTCATTGTCAAGAAATCGGAGCTAGCTTGAATGTGAAGCAAATTGCTACCAATGAAAGTTAAGGAGGTAAATTGCACAATTGAGTAAAGTCTTGGAACCAAATTGCTACTTTTGCGGATTTTTAATCAAAATGAAACAAAAATTCGCTTAAGATGTTATTGAAACCACGCCACCACCACCACCAACAACCGCACCTTATTTGCAGAATAATTTGGGTCGGGGTTTAGATCAAGCTAAACTCCCAATTTTCTAAATTTTTAGGAAATAATTTTTCACTATATCATTTAAAATGAAGCAAACATTGGACCGTGATTTCACGGGCACAAAAGCTAGAGTACTCAAAAGCATACCATAACCGCTTTATTTCGATGCCATTTTCTACTGAGGGAGACTACTAGACTAGTGAGACTAACAACCTTTAACTACCTAAAATGAAGTCAAGAACGAGAAGAACCGTCGGGCGGGCAACATTGGTGTTATGAAAACCTTTGTAATTTCCTCTCTCCTCTCCCAATTGCAATTTCATCCCAAATTCTCACCTTTATCCTAAAGATTGAAACTTTATAAGAATTATAATTTCATTGGGTTTGTGTTAATAAAGGTTGGATAAAGAGTTATAGTGAGTGCATGAATGCATGATGTGTTCTTAAGTTGTTATGGGTTTGGAAAGATATGACCTTTTACTTTTTTTGTTCATAAGAAAATATCTGTTGTTCGTTGTTTTGATATGGCATTGAATTTGGGTGTTTACTTGAGTGAGTGTGTAGATTGGAATTTGTAATTGGTGTTTTGTGACTGGATTCAATGATGCTGGGTATGGTTATATCAGTGTATGTATGGGAGCCAAACCTGGACAAAAATCCAAGTATCGTTCCTCTGATGATATTTACTGCGCTTGAGCTAACCTACAGGTTGCTTCAATTAGTTGCTTCAATTATTTGGCCACCATGATCAAGTTGTTCACCTCTTAAATTAACTTGGATGAATGTGGTTTTACATTCTCCTTTGAGTTTTTCTTTCCCAATTTCTCTTCCTTATTAACACAAGTTTCTCACCTGTCTTATTGGACATTGTAAAATGTCGATTTCTAAATCTTCCTGTTCATGATTTGTGGAGGACTTTGGAGTTTGTGACCCTAGTCTTCTGTTATTATCAAGTAAAAAAGGAACTGAATGATTTCTCCAAGAAAATCAAAGAATTGCGTGGTATGTGCAGTGCAACTGTAATTCACATCCATCACCATCCTGATTAGTGATTCGTCTCTGAAAGTTCACTGATGTATCTGCCTATGTATAGTTCTAATCAGTAAAACTCATCTGAATCTGCTGACATTTGACTTATATAAATAAATGATGGATATCTGTGACTAGCGTAAACCTGTGTCGTGGTGACTAAGCTAGTGTCTGAAGGTCCATGAAAAACTAGATGACATCTGTGAGACTAAGTAAAGCTATACTTGTCAAGCAATGGTAGGTGTTTGAGTTCGTTGAGTTCTGACAAGATTACTTCTGACATCATTTTACTTCACCAAAATTGTTTGTGCACGTTTTGGCCTGTTGGGTTAAGATGTGCGGGATCTTCAGACCCTTGGGCTGTTTTCTGGTGTGGCAAATACGGATCTTTTTAGCTGATGTCGTGATCCTAGAGCTGATGTCCAATACCTTTTAAACAATTGAAACCTCGTGGTGCTGTCTATTAGACTATTAGTCAAGCTACTTTGTGCATCTCTACCTTTTTATCAGATTCTTCCTGAAGTTGCCAGTAGTTGCTGTCACTGATTTTAGGTTGCAAGACCTAACTTCTTTATGTTCCGTCTTGCTGTTCCTTGTTGCTAAACTTCTCCAACTGACATAGAAGAAGGAATACGTATCGGTTTTTTTTTTTTTTTTTTTTTTTACTGATCAATATCTTTGAATTTGGAGACATAACTTACTGGTTTAGTTACTGAAAATTATGAAGCTTTTGTTCATGGTTTATGGGATCACTTGATTTGGGTAGTTGAATATCAGCTTTCTTATCAATGGTTGATCACTTAATTTGATTATCAAGTGGTAGTTGAATATCAGCTTAATACTTGTTCTTTCCCTTGATTTGCAAATCTCTTCTTTGTTAATGAATTGCAAATCTCTTCTTTGTTAATCACTCTAAGAAGGGATGCTAAATTTTCTCTTCATTTCAACATAACAAATCTGATGTATGAGCGGGCTTGTGTGTTATCATAAGTAGAACTTTAGCATTTTATATTCTCGTCCACTGCTACTTACTGCATTATAATTAAACGCGTAGGGTGCTATGCTAGCTTGGTCTCTGATGTTTTAGTTAAGCATATGCAGCCTCCTTTTAACTTTTAATTTCTCAACATGTCTGATGCGATAATATGTACTCTTATCTACAGATGAGATGGCAAGGTCAAAAAAGGCCTGCATTGTTTTTTTCGATGAAGTCGATGCAATTGGAGGTGCCTGTTTTGACGATGATGTGTGTGGAGAGCATGAGGTGCAGCGTACTACGCTCGAGATATTGTAAACCAGCTTGATGGGTTTGGTGCTCTTGGAAACATTTAAGTCCGATCCTTATGGCCAGAAACAGATCAGACAAGCTGTCCAATTTGTTTGATTGCTCTCTCTCTCTATCTTCCCTGAGTTTTGAATGACTTGTATCTTTGTGATCCTTATGCAGACCTGATACACTTGATCCGGTCCTTTTCGGGCCAGGGCGGTTGGATCAAAAGGTTGAGTTTGGCCTTCCAGATTTAGAGGGCAGAACTCGAATCTTTAAGATTCATACCAGGACTATCAACTTCTTGCTACACTTTGCCCATTGCCACAGGTAATTGTACTTCTTAAATGATACCAGACACTGTACTATTTATACCCGTTTTTGTACAGAACAACAACAATCTTAATTTGATTTTTCACTGGGCTGAAATAGTAAAATGGGGTTTTATAATAAGCACCAATATCACAATATGACATGAGCTGTATTTATAGGTGCTGACAAGAGTCTGTGCACTGAAGCTGGAGTTTATGCCATCCGAGCTAGGAGAAAGACCGTAACAGGGAAGACTTTCTCGTGTCAGCAGTCGACTTGGAGCTGATGATGGCAGGTTAAATTATTCTCTGCTTGATTATAGTTAAAAGATGTATGCAACTTCCTGCAAATAAGCTGAGAACCTGGTTGTTATCTAGTATTGGTCAGTTGTCATTCAACTACTTGAGAAACCAGTTGGTTCAATTTCACTGTAGTTTAGACTGTCTGTACTATGTTATTGAGTATAGTCGTTGGGGCTGCACAGACACAGACCAGAGATCGAACAAATTAAACAAAGCGCAAGGTGGTTGCAAGGTCGTTGCAAGGTGGTGCTTCAACCTTATGTAGAAATGCGCATCAGTGCGACAAAGGTATGAACGGGAGACTGACCAAACTTGAGCAATGGTTACAATCAAGACGCAAGGCCCTGGTTCACGCAATCACATCAGTTAATTAACAAAGCAGATTCACGACATGCTTTTATTTTTGAAATAGATCGGAATTTCATTAATAATTGCCTAACGGCACTTACATTAAGAATTGTAAAAATCTAATTGACCCAATTCCTCGCTACAAAATTTTCATAATGTGACCAAAATATTCGAGTAATAGTAGCAAAAGGACTAAAAAGGACTAGGACTGTAGGTCGCCATAGTAATGATAATTCATAGGCAGAAAAATAGGACAATCCAAAAGACTTGAATTTGGTAATTTCAATAGCCCTGACTTATTGGGAAGAGCTTCAACTGGCCTTCAACTGGGTTGGAAATACTGGCGGAGTAAACCGTATCCAAAAACAGTTTGTAGTTGGGTTGATTTTCCATAACCACCCAATTATCTCGGCTGTCGCGATAGCTGATGGTAAAGTCCTTGAAGCCAACCGTAGCTTCAATCTCTTTCCGGAGTGCCGTCTGTAGTGGAGGAAGTACCAAGGTACGTACGCCACTTTCGAGGAGGAGTCGAGCTTTGAGAGGAGTCCCTCTTACGCTCGTCACATGCTCAACAATTTCTTTATCCTCTGGACTGTAGGATATTTTTGGGGTTGAAGTTGAGGTTGCAAGGGAGAATGAAGGCATGGGAGTATTAGGGTTTGGAGAAGGTAGTGTGGGAGAGGATAATGGAGGCAAAGTAATAAAATTGGGTGAAACCGTGAATCGAGATTGGATCTCTTGTGCCACAACGGCAAGTACAGTGTCAAGGATAGGGGTTGGCTTTGGCTGTATCCAAATCAACTCGATCACCGCCGGAATCTTACGGAAAGGATTAAAGATAGGAATGAAGAGGGTATCAAACAACAGATGGTTGGGACCAATCTTGATCTGCACGTTACTCACAATAGTGTTGCAACCTTGGTGGATGCAATGTGTGACCGGGTGATGGTTAAGGAAGACCACCGCCGATGCCGAGGAGAGTTGAACTAGCTCTTGCCTTTTACTCTCAATTTGCAACACATCTCCTCCCTGTAGAAGCACAAATTTGGAGCGTAAGTGTGCAACCAACCGAAAAGCCGGTTCATGTAGTATAGCGAAATCGGTGCCGATACTGTGTTTCGCCACACTCATAAACTCGTAGCTCCCATCACTGCTTCTCTCCCAAATCACACCCAGTAAAATCTGCCTGCTGAAGGTTGAGAATAGTTTATCAACTGATCCTTGCAGTAGCTCAACATCAGATAACACAATTGGTGGGGGAGCCTGTTGTACGGTAAGTGCCGTATTACTTACTCCTCCGCCTCGACTCCCAATCCCTTCCTCCATTGAATTACTCTCTCTCTCTCCCTGGTTTTTTTTTTTTTTTTTTTTTTTTTTTGGTACTATGGTAATTGTAATTTGGAGTCTGTCTATTTATAATGGAGGGTTTTTATGCGATAAATAAAACCAAAGAAATGAGTTTTTGACTTTTTTATTAAACAAAGTTGAGTTTTTTTGTTTATTTACTTGTTTTTTGTTTATTTGTGTTTATTTACTCAATTAAAAACCTTGTTTTTTTTACCCGTTCGGTATCACTGCCGTTTTCAGTTTTTGGTTTTTTTGCGTAAAAAATTTAGCTAAATAAGTTGGAAAAATTAATTTAAACTGTATGTTTCTATAATAGTCATACAAAAAATGAAAACTGACAACTGAAAACTGAAAACTACGGGCCCGTTCGGTATCACTGCCGTTTTCAGTTTTCGGTTTTTTTTTTTTTGCGTAAAAGGTTTAGCTAAATAAGTTGCAAAAATTAATTTAAACTGTATGTTTCTATAATAGTCATACAGAAAATTAAAACTGACAACTGAAAACTGAAAACCACTTTTTCTGGTTTTCAAAAATGGGACTTTGGTTTTCAAAAAAACAGAAAACTGAAAACAGAAAACGATACCAAACAGACCCTACTTTTTCTGCTTTTCAAAAACGGGACTTTGGTTTTCAAAAAAACAGAAAACAGAAAACGATACCAAACAGGAACATTTGGTTTGCAAAATTTCTTCAGGAACCCAAGGTTTGAACTTTACATGTAGTTCCATTTTGAGTGCCTGACGTATGAGTATGTCCAGTTTAAAAACCCTAGAATTTAATGGATAAACAAAGCCGAAAAACTCAAATCTTAGACACCCAAAGAGGAACTACATTCAAAACTTATGGAATACCTGATGAGGAGGAATTCATACTGGAATCATGCACGACCTTGGATGATTCTATCCTCAAAAGGAAATCAAGCGTCAGACTATTATGCATAAACCTATCCTCAAACGAAAGCAACTGAAGTACTGAACCAACTTTTCTTCACATTAGCCGATCATATAAAGCAAGAACTAGTACTACTGCAAGTCTGCAAGGACTAGTAGACATACAGCAAGAATTGCAGAATACTGAAGAAGTAGTAGTAACTGAGAGTATGAGACAGTAACTGCGGAAGGTGATAGAATATACCATGAAGTTACTTGCAAAAGACGATTTTGTAGACTTTAAAGATCCCACTCCAGAAGCCGCCTAGCACCACTCACCAACGACATTTTCTTCAAAAAAAACTCACCAGCCAATGTCTGCGCATGATCAATTCGACGCCTTAAGTCTGCTTTAGGCGTCGGTTCCACATATAGAACCGACGCCTTAAGTCTACTTTAGGCGTCGGTTTGTACAACCGATGCCTTAACCAATATACTTAAGGCGCCACCTCAATCCGCGTCGACCAAGAACCGATGCCTTTTGCAATTTCCAACCGACGCTACTTTGCCTTTTTCCACTAGTGTCAACAACATTCGGTGGACCACTATCGATCCACACTCTTGTCGAATAATTAATCTGGTTTAGGTGAGTGACCAAGTGCGCTACTTTATTTACCGATCTCCTAACATGACTAAAAATTGAGCACATTATTACCTCAACAAAAAAAAAAAATTGAGCACATTAGGGAAGCTGGTGCGAGAATGCTACGATCGGAGTATTTCAGGGTAATAATAATATTTTAGAGCCAAGAAAGTCTGTTCGAAGATATGGTTTACGATGTAATGTGACTGATTCGAAGAAAGTACTGGTAACGTGCAAGTGTGCAACTCTTGGCACCAGTAGGCAGTAACACACAAAGGATTATCGTGTTTCAATTTTTCTTCTTGCTGTTCAGTTTTAGTGTCGCGCATACATTCCAGTGTTTTTCATCTAGTATAAAATACAGAACAATAATAAAGGAACTATCTCCGCTCACCAATTTCGCGCACCTGCGCGTTCTCTCCTGCAAAGATGCACATTCCTCTAATCTCAAATAATGGATGCCGAGTATCCTTGCTGCTCTTGCCCGTGAATGGAGGCAAAGTGATACGAGTGTGGTGGGCTAGATAGTGCTGAGATCCATCCGACTCTTGTGAAGCTGAAACGCTGGGGTGATCCAACTCCCGCAGTTGCATTGACTACCTGCCCAGTTGAAATAGCCCAAGCGAGCATCACAGTGGGCACACGATAGCTTCCCCTCGATACCCCCTTCTTCAACTGTGCACAAAACAACACTTGCTTGAATAAAAATTGAAGATTGAATTTCATTACAAGTTTACAACATATGAGGTGGATGTATTGTGAAGGATACTCAGCACATTAAAGGCACAAGCAGCAAGAGCATAAAGAGGAGGAAGGGACACATTTTCAACCGTCAGATTGTGCATAGGATATGTCAAGCTTTAGGGGGAGTTTACAACTTCGAGAGCTCACCTGAAAACCTTTAATCCCCCACCCTGTCTCGACATAAAACTATACTCGTATTACTTACATTTTAGCCTTCCACATATACACTCATCTAAACTGTAATGTTACACCACAAAACCTGAGTAAAGCATAACCCATTCAATTGGTAATTCACATGCTTGCCCTTGCAAGAGGAAACAGAAGCGCTCCTTCTCTTCCCCAACGGAACAAATATATAGAAGGAATTGAGTTTCAAACATAGAGAATTCGATAAATACCTGTTTTCATCCACTTCAATGGCTCAACAAAGACTGAAGTACAACCAAAATCGTCAGGGTTGTTGAAGCTGTTTCCACCATTTCTCTTGTGCCATTGGAAGGCTGACATACCTTCCCCCGGGATGTGATCCACAATATTCTGTTGCAGTGCGACAACTCTTCGGCATTTCTTGCAACGATATGCTACATTAGACTTTGCATTACTGACGGAAGATGCTTCTGGCTTGTTAGAGGCTATGTCTTGTGGCAAGCCAGGATCCACTCCAAACTTAGAACTGTCTAACCTCTCACCTCGATTATATGAATCACCTGTAATCATGAAATATTCTGTAAGTTTGTAAGGCAAAACTGGTATCTGGTTTTTTTTCTTGTGCACTATTAGTGCACTACAAGCTCTTATAAATGATCTCAAAAAAAACTCTTATAGTGTAATCATAGTGACATATATTGCACTCTATTCTACAGTAAGCATCCTAACCTCTCAAGCTTCAATCAGCTCTGTGAAGCTCAAGATGTGTTCAACCAATCAAAAGACTGAACAGTAAGAGCCAACCTATTTGGCTATTTGATGAATAATTATATCAACCACAGATAATTAACACACCAAAACAAACTACAGTATACTACTACATAACTTGATCGACCAAAGATGCTCGGGTAGTCGGGTCGCAGCAATTTGACACACACACACACACACACACACACACAACACAACACAAAAAAAAAAAAAAAAAAAAAAAAAAAAAAAAAAAAACCAACCAACTACACTGGTTGTTGTCTACTTGTCTCTGTACTAAAGCATGTCAATACTAGCCTACTAGGTCCTGTTGATTGCAACGCACAAATAAAATAACAGCAAGTAACTATTAATGAGTAGAGAACTATCAGCATTCAAATACCAGGTAGCAAAACAAAAACAAAAACAAAAAAAAAGAACAGCGATTTTCAAAGAATAGATCATACAAAGGATATGGTACTCATATGCAGGATAACGAAACCGAAATATTACACCTATGATGTTGCGGAAGGCAAAGTAAAGAGAACGCACCCATCATTCTCAAACGAAAACGCTTGTATTTTGAGCTTCCATGATCAACTTTAAAACCCATCTCCTCAAACATTTTCAACTGCAGCAGAGATCAAAGAACTTAGTTGTGTCTAATTTTAATACTAGAAGGCTTGCGTACATCCAACCACCCCTTACCCTGCCTTATGGCGGGAGCCTTTGAGGCATTGGGTTAAAGATGTTGTAAGATGTTGTAATAAAACGTCTAAGGCACTGACAACAATCCACAATGGCTCATGACATCAAACCATAAGAAGGGCCTTCTCTCACCTGTTCCAAAAAATTATCGTTTGGTGACACACACTCAGAACTTTGACGCAGGGATTCCAGCGCAGCTGCATAATATTTCAGAGACATACAAACAACGGTGTCAGAAGATGATTGGAGACAAACAAAAAATTATTGGTAACTGACTAACTGGATTGATAGTTTGAAGAGAATTTAAGGAAACACTGTTAGAAGACTGTTACACATACACACACCTTCTAAGGATAGTTGCTCTGATCTCATTAAATATGCTGTAACGATGGATGCACTGCAGCAAAAACATTTAAAGATTCAATGTGGACCTGTATGAGTAAGGCTTGAGAAAGCAGAATAGCAGAAAAAGGGTATAAGGCAGCCCATAACAGTAAAACTATCTACAGAGACCGAAAACACAAAATCTCGTTTCACTGATCCATACTAGATTATCTATTATCCAGTGATTACAGCATCTTTAATTGGAACCTATAGAACTGCACAGTCGACACTCTTCTGAAAGTCTCTAAGACTAAAGAACAAAAACAGACTGCGATTAGAAAACTGACATCTTTTAAGAGAGACAGCACAAATGCCCAGTTCAGCCTCTGATATGCAACTTCCTTTCATAATTCTAGTCTAAACTAGGAGACACTTCAACTAGAAGTCAGAAAAACAGTTTCATTTTCCCACATTGAAAGTCCATACTGCACAGTGGCTCTTTGCATAAACAGCAAGAACCCTAGGATTTATCGCAAGCACTCTTACCATTCATCCTGTTTAGTGCTCATAAACTTAGCAGACAAATGACAACCCTCATTTCATATCACCCTATGCCAATCTTCTTAAAGTACCATTTACGTGATCCACCCACTAACGATCATCAATAGTCGAAACCTCATGTTTCAAGCAAAATAATTCCATCATAGGAAGAGTCAATCTTAACCAATGAAATACATTTCAAAAAAAAAAAAAAAAAAACTTCTCTGATGTCGTATGTAATTACTTTAGATCATTTAATAAGACGACAACCCTCATTTCTTATCACCCTACAGCAAACTTCTCAAAGTACCATTAACTCTAAGATTTGCCAAAGAATCATCGAGATAACCTAATGGCTCAAGCAAATGAATACATCACTTAAACGACGATATCTTTACCAATGCAATACATTTTATTGCTACAATGTTTTACTTATGATGTTAACCTTAGATAATCTAATAAGATAAGACAGTTTTAGTTCCTATAAACTCAAGAGACAACATTGACACCAACAACAGAACACTCAACAATTCAACAAAATACCGAAAATTTATCATTACCTCCTAGAGACACCGGCAAAACAATGCACCAAAACACGCCCTTGTTTTCGACTCTGATCGATAAACTCCAAACAAACCTCCAAATAATCCAACAAATTCTCATCATCAGTATCCTTCAAAGCCACTGCCATCCTCATCACCTTCAACTCTTTCCCCGCATACTCCAAATTATACAAAAGCTTATCCGGCGACAACGCACTTTTCGACAAACAATCCTCCCCGCCGGCTTCAGAATCTCCGGCAAACACTCGCCGGATTTCCTTCGCCGGAATCACTAACGAGCTACGCCACTCCGTAAAAAACGATATCGACGCCGAGCTTACCGCAGACAGCATATGCGTAACGTCGAAGCTACCTTTCTCAAGTATTTCCGCAGCGTCGGAAATGTCTCCAATGAACAAATTTTCTCTCACTAAATTCGGCATATTCACACTAACTTCACTCTCAAGATACTCACTATCACCTGCCGCATAAGTTCCAATCAAATTGAAATCAATTTGAAAATTTTATCCTAAATTTAACCTAATTACTGCAATTCTCCAAATTCTATTACGAATTCCACAGCATTCAGTTACATGAAGCGTAAAGATGAATACTTTCGACAAATTTTCCATCAAATGAATTCCAGCGAACGATCGGAATATTCCGAAAATAGTGTGAGTATATGCTCTGAATTAAATTACTGAGGAGAAAAATTGGAAGTTACAAAGTACCTGATAAATTTAGAATGAAGATAAGCCGGCGAAATAACGGAATATTCCGGCGAGTACGGCGGAGAAGGGAGGCGGACGGTGGCGCGTGGTCGCTTGAAACACCAGTGGTGGTGTGTGAGTGAAGTATGAAGAAGAAAGCGGCAGTGTTCAAAAAAAAAAGGAAAGGGGGGATGGCACGTGCGAATTTGGGAGGAGGTTATGATTTTTTAGAGCTTTGGTACGTGCGAGAATATTCGACAATTTTTATTGCTATGGGTGGATATGGAGTATTTTGAATGGACTATAAATTTCAGATGAAGTATTTAGATTATTCATCTGAGGCCCATAATGTTGGTTTTTATTTTATTTTTTGCGCACCTTTTAGTATAGAGCGGAACAGAGTCGGGTTTGATTGTACAAAGGATCGAAATATATTACTCGAAATATGCGTTTAAACATGATGGTGTTGTACATTTCTATTTTGAATTATTTCGAAATTAAGAAGCTTTATTTTATTAGTAAGATCAACTTCTTATTGGTCTGACGCGCTCATCTCAATGCGCTTGGGTATAAACAAATTTTTAATAATCATATTGCCATTCAACTTGGATATTCTATATAACCATTTTGTCTTTCTTAGTCTCTTGTACCAAACTTTGAAGCCAATTTTGTAATGTTTCAGATTGATTATGGTGGAACTTTCGTAATTGTTCCAAGTAGAGAAGAAACTCCTCAATTGCCATGCAATTGCTCTGCGGTATGCATGTTACTAATAAATGTCTAAATCCCTACTAATCAGACTTTGCATTTGACTTCCTTCAACCTTAAGCCGGAAGGTCTTTGAGGTCAATCTTGACGAGGAAGTCTCAATTTTATAATTGATCTAGTCCCTCTTGTAGACCCGACCGTCTCCATTGGGCCGTTTATAATTCAAGTTGTTAGACTACTTGTTACATTACCGCAGTGCCTATATACTTATGGTCATGGACTCGAATTTGCACGGAAATTGTCCCTTCACTTCAAAGAAAGGTAATCGGAAGTTCGCCTGCAAAATGCATTTAGATTTGCTACTCCAATCTATCTTCGGTCGATTTCCCGTACATACAGTTACACACAAATGACCATTCATCGAGTATGATGAATGAAATTGATACCTAATCGAATGATGGAACAATAGAAACCTAAATACCTAAATCAATCTAATCTACGCATATTTACGAAACTCTCACTTAATAATATTCAGAGTAGATAGCGTTTTACACTTTTACGCATTCATTTTCGAAATTACTTTTAGTTTGCTCCATTTTATCTCGTCTAAAATCCAATTATACATAGAATTATGTCGCACAATGAGAAGTTTTACACTTTTTACGTACGTGATAGTACAAGGACCAAAAGGTGGACCGACCAGTCAGTAACTCAATACACGTTCATTTCCACGTAATAACATGCATTCATTTATATTTCACACCGAACAACCACCCTTTGCCTACCTATACATACTCTGCTTCCCCAAACTTAAACGTTACACTTCCACCACCCTCATTACATCTAGCCAAAAAAACCATAATGGCCGAATCCCATCAACAACAACAACACACCACCAACAACAACAACCAAGAGCGGCCGCCGTGTCGGCCGCAAACGAAAAGCTTCTCAAATTTGGAGGACAAAGTAGTGATGGTGACGGGAGCGTCATCCGGCATAGGCCGTGAATTCTGCCTCGACTTGGCGAAATCAGGGTGTCGGATCATCGCGGCCGCTCGTCGGACTGATCGCCTTAGGTCGCTCTGCGATCAAATTAACGCTCTTCCGTCGTCGTCGACGGGTGGTGGTGACGGTGGCGGGTGTGTTCGTGCCGTGGCGGTGGAGTTGGACGTTACAGCGAACGGGCGTACGATTGACGCTTCTGTTAAGATTGCTTGGGAGGCGTTTGGGCGAATTGATGCGCTTGTTAACAACGCTGGCATTCGGGGTAAAATTAACTAACTCTTAATTTGTCGCTTTCTGTTCTTCACTAATTTTCATGATTACGTGATTTGTAGCAACTTGCAATTAATTAACTAATTGTACGACTAATAGTAGTTATCAAATTCGTAGAAATTGTATCGTGTTTTTGGTGATTTATTGATAGGTTGCGTACATTTAACGTCTCTCTAATCTCTACGTGATAAGAGTCTTAGCGAGTTAACGTTATTAAGACACTGGTCGAGTCAATGTCATAGATTTATTGATGTATGGGACAAATGACATATACTTAATTGTGAATTGTGATTACAAGCATCTGATTTGTCATGTGTTGTATATACTTGGAGGAAATCATGCGTCTCAGATTCGCAATACATTAGGCCGCCTAACCCATGATCGTATATGATATGACCTGCAATTAAGAACGGTTTCATATGACCATTTATGTTAGCCGACCTTAAAACATTCCGGGACTATTGTTTTGTTGTTGTGCTGGTTGTGACAAGTGTAGGAAGATGCATATAAATGACTAAAGTTTCAATCTTTTGTGCTGTACTATGATTGCAGGTAATGTAAGATCACCATTAGATACAACTGAAGAGGAATGGGACACTACCTTTAAAACAAACTTGACAGGAGTATGGCTAGTATCAAAGTCTGTTTCTTTACGTATGCGTGACGCTAAAGTTGGAGGATCAATCATCAACATTTCTTCTATTGCTGGTCTCAACAGAGGCCATTTGCCTGGTTCTGTAGCCTATTCTGCGTCCAAGGCCGGTGTCAACGTACTGACCAAGGTATTGCTCCCAACAAACAATGCTTGTCCTTGAAGCCATGATATGTTATACTATACACATGAAAACTGTTTTAATTTTCGAAACTAAACCTACAAAAGTACAGAATGCGAAAATTGATCATAGACGTAAGAATTTTGACAGTGTGTAATGTTGTTGTTTGTTGTTTTGCCCTGAAAATTGTGAAAATATATGACTATATGTGATTGTTATGCTTTGCAAAAACTTTAGTGTATAATAGCATTCGATTTATGCATGTGTCATGAAAAGTAAAGTGGATTTGTATATGATTTCCATCGATAATGTGCAGATGATGGCCCTGGAACTAGGTGTGTACAACATTCGGGTAAACTCGATATCACCAGGACTATTCAGATCAGAAATCACAGAGAGTCTTATGGAGAAAGACTGGTTGAATAGAGTTGCAATGAAAACAGTCCCTTTAAGAACATTTGGTTCAACTGATCCTGCCTTGACGTCGCTTGTTCGATACCTTATCCATGACTCCTCAGAGTATATTACAGGAAATATTTACATTGTTGATGCTGGTGCCACTTTACCTGGTGTACCTATTTTCTCTTCTCTGTAGGATGAGTAATTGAGAAGTAATTAAAGCAACGAAATTCTTGTATACAACTTCTGTTATCATAATAACGCAAATAGTTTTTGCTTCTAGTAGTTTTAGTTATATCGAGAGTTTGTTTTCGATTTTTAAGCAGCGGACTTGAGTAAATGGACTCGAGTGCGTGCATACTTGATAGATTGTACAAGAATTTACATGTACGTATACATTTTCTATCTCAAGTGCGTGCATACTTGATAGATTGTACAAGAATTTACATGTACGTATACATTTTCTATCTCGAATTCTCGATCTGTTTGCTTCAAATTGTGTTACTCCTGACTTACGTTGCCATTATATTTACAAATTACAATCAAGTACTATATTATGCCAATAATGTGATTTACTGGTCCTAGGTTGTATTATTTGAGTGGCAATTCTATTGAATACAAATGTACAAACACAAAATAATACTCCCTCTAGTTTTGAATGATGTTCTCGTTTCGTTTTTGAGTCAGTTCTGAATGATTTTCTACTTTCCTTATTTGTGATGTTTTTTGTGGTTCTAATGGTTTGTAACCCACCCACTTTCATTTTCCACCACATCTTACTTCCTACAAAAAATTTCGTGTTACTTCATTGTGGAACATCATATAGAACATGAAGGAGTATAGTTCTTGTAAGCTCATATGTCGCCACATGTTGTGTTCCATGTCAAGGCAAGAATAGGAGCACAAGGCTGAAGCCAACCCTACCGTAACAACCAGATACGTCATTTGAAATGGGCAGTTGGACTGAACGATAAATGGTTTCAATTACGGGTAAAAAACGTATGTAGCCTACAGCTTTTTTTACTATTAAACACGACGAGTGACACTAGTGGTAATTTGGATTGATTTTTTCGGAGAGGCGGATCCGAATCACCTCTCGAATAATTATGGGTCTACTAGAAAATGAGCCTACCAAATAAGGTCCAGCCCATAAGAAAAAAAAAGCCCAAAATATAGCCCATAAAATAAAAACGAGCATATGCATGTGATAATGTCAGTAAAATGGTAGTACGCATGGAGGGGTTTGAGATTCCCAGGAATGGCCGCAATCATTCCAACAATTGAGAGTTTCAATGTCCGCTTTTCCCTCAGCCTTTGTTTCCCAAACTTTTTCTTATTCCCTTTCCCTATCACTTCTTTTGTCTTCTTTCCCTCTCGTACATTTTTTATATTACTTTCGAGATTCGACTATGGCGATTATTATCGAGTGTCATCAAATTTAAGTTGTACTCCGTATTCTACTTAGATACGTTTATATAGAAACTTTCGACTAAATTGATCGAGTATTGTACGAGCTCAAGTACTTACTTAAGGCTCATGTTCAACTATTTGATGACTGATTTTCCCTCTTCATTTTTATATTATTTTCGAGTTTAGACTATGGGCTATGACAATTGACAAATGTCATCAATTTTAAATTATATTCAAGTTAGATATGATCATATACAGATTCCAAGTCCCCACTAAGTTGATCGAGTATTGCACTAGCTCAAGTAGCCTATTCAACTATTTGGTGGCTGATCAAATATGTGTAGCCAATACTTTATTGGATGCATACATTTCGAGATCCAAACTTTTATTGGAGGCCTACATTCCCTTCCACTATACTGGTTTATTGGATGCCTACATTTTGAGATCCAAACTTGTACTTGGAATAGAGCAAATAAAACAACACACATGAAATGGACTTATTGCCTAATGTCTAGATTTTGCCAAGATAAGATTTCATGTCTAGATTTAAGTAAAGATAACTAGTTTAGAAGTATGGAGCAAAGATGTGTCAATATGGCCAAACACACACATTGTGATGCTAGTTATTTGTCCATATTCGCATGAGCGTTTAACATTCTAATATTGGTTATACACATATTCTGATTATATCGACATTTAGCTCTTTTTATAAATTAAAATGAATAAACAATGCCTTATTTATTCGATTTTTTATAATATTACTATTCAATCAACGATCACAATGAACAAAATTTCGATGCTCTGGAATGTTTGCCAAATGAGATATGAATACTCAAAAGTCTATACGTTTAATCAAGTGCTTGTTTGTCGTTGTCATATTCCAACATATTATTTTCAGAATCCACGAGTTGTTGTTTAACAATCTATGGTAATGATTGGGAGTAATAAGCTTTTAAGATTCTCTGATAACTCTTGTCCGAAAATTGAAAAAAATCAAATTCCTCTCATGCAAACAGCAAAAGAAGTGCTGATTGATGTTGAACTAGAAAGCATATTCCACAAAATGTGATCCCCTTTTTTCTTCCTTTTTCCTTCCCCAACAATTTTTTGTACTCGAAAAAAATGGCAATTGTTCGAGTTGAGTCACTTCACTTGGCCAATAAGGCTGAAAAGAAGCGTGTTTGCTTGTTTGGAAGCTATAGAAGTTGGTGAGGACCCGGTTCATTGGTGATTTGGTGGTCATAGGTTGTGATGATGAAGACTTAAACTTTATGTGGGCAAGTACTCTAGGGCTTTTAAAACGGGCAAATGTTGACATAATTTGACAACACGATGCGAAATTGGTACAAAGTGTGTGACTATGAAATTACTCAATGTAAGGAGTAATTGTGCGTCATTAGCAGAATTTGATATAAGAGATCGGATTTTAAGTTAATGGACCACTCTTTTAATTGTCAATTGTTTATAAGTTGGAACTCATTGGATATGTGTTGGTCCGTTTCTCTATAAGGGCAAGCCCATTGGCTATCTAACATGGTTACCAAACTGGGATACTGCTATCGGCCCATTATCTTCCTTGAGAATGAACTTTTTTTTTTCTTTAAGCACGTACTTGTTGAAAATCTTGAAATGTAATTGCGAAGTTAGCAGTAGAATAAGAGTTCTTTGTTTCGTCATTGTCTCATTGACAAAAATTATTTTTATTGTTTTACTTATTTCATAGATGAAATAAAAAAAAGTTACAAAATCTCCATACTCGTAGTTTTGTTCAATTAAACCAAAATCGTCATTTTTGTATCAACTTGAGTATTTCGAAAAAAAATAAAAAATCACCTATTTATATTTGTTTTTTGTACTTTGAGTTAGGAAAATAAAACTTTTTGGATATAATAGGTAGGAATCCAGAAGAGAATAACTATAAAATGTAAGATTTATACATTTTAGCATTGCATTTAGCATAATGTAGTTTAGAAATTTTGCCAGACAATTTTCTCTCTCCTACGTGTCATTCAAAAACTACAAGACTTGTAAGAATTGTAACCTACTACTAGGGATGCTCCAACAGTAAATTTGGTAAATAAGATTTCATTTCATTTTTGTTTTCATAAAACTAGTAAATAAAAATAATAAAATATTATCCACAAGAAACTCTACATTCCCATCATCACATCATCACATGCTTCCATATTAAAATCATCAAAAACCCTCCTCAATCTTTTACTATCTTTTTCTTTTTTTATATAATTTTTTAAAATTTATTCAAAGAAATGGAAAAGCCAAAAAATAAATTACAAAAAGCAGCCCAAAGCTTTTACTCCCTCAGACCCTTGTCTGCCATTTATAATCACAAGCCATAAATAAAAACTCCCCAAACATTCATCACTTTTCCTTTCCTTCACAACACTTCACTCCTTCAATTCCCACTCTTTCTCTCTCCTCTGTTTTTTTCTTCTTTAAACCCTTCCAAAGCTCTCAACTTTCTCTCTCCTCCTCGCCGGAAAATCATCCCTCCGGCAAGTTTTCCGGCGACCTCAAATGGGTTAACTCCCTTTCTCCACAAAACCCACCAAAAACCCTTCTCACACAAGCCACCAAAAAACCCCCAAAAAAAAAACAGAGTATTTTTATTTTTATTTAAATTTTGTTTTTTTGTGGTCTATTTATTACAAAGTTGAAATCTTTCTTACAAATTCAAAAAACCCAGAAAAACCCACATTTTATTATATCAAAAACAACCCAAAGATGATAACTTTACTTGATTTATACCATGTTTTAACCGCGGTAGTTCCACTGTATGTAGCTATGATATTAGCATATGGTTCAGTAAAATGGTGGAAAATATTTACCCCAGATCAATGCTCAGGAATCAATAGATTTGTTGCACTTTTTGCAGTCCCACTCCTTTCATTTCACTTTATTTCCTCAAACAACCCTTATGCTATGAACTACAGGTTTATTGCAGCTGACTCCTTGCAAAAAGTTATTGTCTTGGTGATCCTCTCAATTTGGTCTAGGGTTAGCTCAAGAGGGTCTTTAGAATGGTCAATTACACTTTTCTCCCTCTCAACTTTACCAAATACACTTGTTATGGGTATCCCTTTACTTAAGGGTATGTATGGGGATGATTCTGGGACACTTATGGTACAAGTTGTTGTGTTACAAAGTGTTATTTGGTACACAATCATGCTGTTTTTGTTTGAGTATAGAGGTGCAAAGTTACTGATATCTGAGCAGTTTCCTGATACTGCTGGTTCAATTATTTCATTTAAAGTTGATTCTGATATTATTTCATTGGATGGTAAAGAACCTTTGGAAACTCAAGCTGAGATTGGTGAGGATGGGAAGTTACATGTTAAAGTGAGGAAATCAGTTAGTTCTAGATCAGAAATCTTCTCCAGGAATTCTCATGGTGGGATTGGTGGTGGTGGTGGTCATAGTAATATGACTCCTAGACCTTCTAATTTAACCAATGCTGAGATTTATTCACTCCAGTCTTCTAGGAACCAGACTCCTAGAGGGTCTAGTTTTAACCACACTGATTTTTACTCCTTTGTCAACGGTAAAAATTTGAGTACCGTCAGTCCAAGAACTTCTAATTTTGGAAACTTGGGTTTTGATGAGGAAACTGGTGGTGGGGTACCACCATTTGGGGCTAGAGGGGTGAATAATGCACCTCCTGGTGGGGTCCAGGGTGGTGGTGGGTATCCGGCCCCACCTTCTGCTGGGATTTTCTCACCCGCGGCCGGGCCCGGGGCAAAGAAGAAGGGTGGTGGTGGTGGTGGTGAAGGTGGTGGGAAAGATCTTCATATGTTTGTGTGGAGTTCAAGTGCTTCTCCGGTGTCGGAAGGTGGTCTTCATGTGTTTAGAGGTGGCGCAGCTGGTGGTGGCGGCGGTGGCGGCGGCGGTGGTGGTGGTGGCAATGAATATGGGCATGATCTTAGTGGGGTGGCTCACCCTAAAGGTTTGTGCTTTTGTTACTTTTTGTATGTGGTACTATAACTTTATTTAATTTATTTAGTGTGTACTCATGTTTTATTTATGTGGTATGTTTGTCATAATTTGGAGGACTTTATTTATGAGATACATCAACATCTGGTTACATGTTACTGTTAGTCTATTCTGCTATAAAATTCAAAAAGATTGCTTTTGGATTATTTTCTTTGATGGATTGTTTGGTTTCATGTGATGGTTCATGTTACGGAACCCTAGTTGTTGTAGTAGTAGTATCGGGTTTTGGCGTTCTTACTTAGTTTAGATGTTTCCTTACTACGTTAGTGTTGTTTTTCAAAATCAATTCTGCATGTTATTTTGCGTGTTACTCTTTCCGTTCCCTTGAATTAATAACGGTTGGTTGAAATACGCTAATGTGTTTAAATCGATTATTTTGACAATCCAAAAGAAGGGATGATGTAATTACTTGGCTTGGTTGGTATTTTTCATACTATTAGATTTGTTGAGTCAACAAATTTGGGATTGGTGTCATGTGATTCTAATCTTTTTTTTAATGTTGCTTATATCTGTTGACTGTTGTTGATCTTGGAATTTTCTGAGGTTTTTGGAACTTAATCCACTGTAATGCTGATTGTGAACATCCCTTTCATCTCTCCATAAAGTGCGCTGGATTTGGTGGGAAATGTTGGGTTTTTTTTTTTTTTTTTTTTGGGTTTTTATTTGACCATCCTGTGTAAAAATAATGCATTTCTATCCATAATGTCCTGGTTTTCAGAAGCATGATTTTCTGACTGTTCATAGTTTTGGCCTTATTTGTTACTAGAAATGAGGAATTAATGTTGTTAAACTCTGAGGTTAGTGATTTAATCTTAATTTATCTGATACAATGAATGTAGATTATGATGATTATGGAAGGGATGAGTTCAGCTTTGGGAACAGGACTGGTGGTGGGCAGGAAGGAGACCCTACGATGTCGAAGTTGGGATCAAGCTCCACGACTGAGCTTCGGCCCAAGGGTGCCGCGCAAGGTGAATCTAAGAACACTAACATGCCCCCTGCAAGTGTGATGACAAGGCTTATTCTGATCATGGTTTGGAGGAAGCTTATCAGGAACCCAAACACTTACTCGAGTCTGATCGGTCTCACCTGGTCCTTGGTCTCATTCAGGTGATTGAAAATAAGGCTTTAATACAACTAAAGCGAATGTTGTACTATATGATGAAATTCTGATGCGTAATGCTGTTTCTAATTTTGATTTGTGCAGGTATCACATTCAAATGCCTGCTATTGTAGCTGCCTCAATCAAAATCCTATCTGATGCAGGGCTTGGAATGGCTATGTTTAGTCTTGGTAACTCTGATGTGTCTGGTTTATGACTTCAAATTCCATCTAGTTCGGTGCTGATAGACGTCTAGACGGGATTCAATGTAATGTCTTGTGTCGTGTTGCAGGATTGTTCATGGCATTGCAACCAAAGATCATCGCATGTGGCAATGCTGTTGCTACCTTTGCTGCTGCAGTGCGGTTCATCACAGGTCCTGCTGTCATGGCTGCTGCATCAATCGCTGTTGGTTTGAGAGGCACCCTCTTACACATCGGGATCGTGCAGGTAATTAGTCGTCCTCAGATTCATGTTACTGTTTCATACTGTACAGAGAGATTAGGCTGAGAAAATGTTCTCCAACATTCATGTTTAATCTCTTTCTTGACCATACAGGCTGCTCTACCTCAAGGAATTGTGCCTTTCGTCTTTGCCAAGGAATACAATGTCCATCCTGACATTCTCAGCACAGCGTACGAATTCTTTTCCTTGCATGTACTTCATAGAATGTGTCTATATTACTTGCAAAGTCGAAAAGACACCCTTCGACACACCACAAGGGAAATCGTCTGTTTTTTACCATACCGATTGTAAATTAAGGAGTCGATCTATCTAACCTTATTACGAATGCCACTATTGTTTCACCAACACATTCAATTTGAAAATGCAGGGTCATATTTGGGATGCTGATAGCCTTACCAATCACTTTGGTGTACTACATTTTGCTCGGACTTTAAGAACAAGAGCCAGCTACAAGGTGAAAGCAAGAATGATCAGAAAAGTTGGTGTACAACAAAAACCAGCTCAAACAGTAGGAACTTTTTACAGTAGATTCCTCAACTTTTTAGGGTCTCTTTTTATTATTTTTATCTTGTAGTAATATGTTTAAAATTTAACTGGAAATCATAGGAAGTATCTCAGGGAGTAGAAGACAAGAAGTGAGTAAGGTAAAAAAGAAAAAGAAAAAAAAAGAGAAAAACAAAGGAAGAGGTTAAAATCTGACATTGGAGGGTAAAAGGGGAATATTATTTTGTCTCTTTGGTTGGCTGTATGGCTGTATTCCATTCCCTTTTTTACCACTGAACTTGGTGCTTTTGCCCTTTTTGATGAAGGAAAAAAAAAGTAGTAAAAGCTTTGTCTGTACTTAAGGTTACAATTGACACATTCACCTTCACACATTCTCAGTGTCCCAAGAATTTTGACCCTTTGTTGGAATCTCTATGTTGAGTGTGTGTATGAAAGATCAAAAAGATTTTCATGGGTTCTCTTAAAAATACGGTCAATTAAACCCTACTCACGTTAATCAAATATTACGATTTTGCTACGATTCGTGTTGAACCATTTAATCTAATTTGAAGAAGCCGATATCTTGACCCAGTCAATACTCGAGACACGTGAACCAGAACCAACGTTTATTTTGTAACCGAGGTTGAAGTCACGGCCAACCGAGGTTGAAGTCACGGCCGATTTGGTGCATACACGAGGGCTGAGGAGATCCACATTCATTTTCAACGTTATTAGCATTGTGTTAGGTGCGTCTATACGATTGAACACTATACGTGTGAGTCGAAATGTTGACGAACATGAACGATTAATTCAAATAATGCTCAAAAAAATAAAATTTATCAAAATGGGATTCTAAAAAACTTATTTATCGAAATGGGGTGCACGTAGGCTCGGATACCTGGGAGCCTGAAACTCGTCATGGCGCGTGGCGAGTTTGACAAACTCGCCATGGCCCGTGGCGAGTTTGACCGTTTTTGCTCTGTTGACTGTAATTCGGGGAAAGATGGTGAGGACAAACTCGCCACGCGCCATGGCGAGTTTCAAGCTCCCAGGTCAAACTCGCCACGGGCCATGGCGAGTTTCAGGCTCCTAGGTCAAACTCGCCACGCGCCATGGCGAGTTTCAGGCTCCCAGGTATCCGAGCCTACGTGCACCCCATTTCGATAAATAAGTTTTTTACAACCCCATTTTGATCAATTTTATTTTTTTGAGCATTATTTAAATTAATCGTTCACGAACATGGTTGTGAAAAACCACAATAAGGAGTCTTAAATCCAGTGAAAGGCTACACTAGGGCGGCTTCAAAGACTGAATAATCATAATTACCATTTCTCTTAAAAAGTCGGATCAGCTGTATTAAAGCATGCAGGTTTTCGTGGAACACAATTGTGGAAAAGCACTAGTTTTTTCTGAAAAAAAAAAAGTAAATAAAGGCCCTACAACTTTTATTAGTTAGGCAAGCAGAAAATATCACCATCGATCTCATAATAAATCTTAATTAACATACTTAATTATCGATACATCTTAATCAAAGCAGACAATATGCTGTTCATTTTACCTGGCTTTTCCAACTTTGTTTCTTCTCACTTTATAACTTTTTTGCTTATTTTAATCACTTTGATCAACATTCTGCACACATGGGTTGATCTCCTAAAAGCATTACTTACTAATTAAATCTTAACCTTTGTACTGTAATCGTATAGGCGGAAGTGTAAAAAAGTTCGGATTCAAATCGAACGTTAATAGTCTTAAGTAAAGAGTTAGTCATATATTGTACTCCATATTAGTACTTACCAGTTTACCCATTTTGGTATACAAGTACTCGTGAGAGGTATTAGGTCAATCGAAACCTTATACGGATGTCCGTCATTTATTTTTTCTCAACTATTCACCTTTTTTTTTTATTAGTTACGCTATTACAGTAAATATGTATGCCAATAAAGGTATAACATGACAATTTCATTGGCCAGGTGCGTATTGGTAAAATTTGTTCTAAAGTTTGATGGTCATTTACTAATCTCACGTAAGATGGAGAACTATTGACAATTTCTCTTACTTCAAACACTAGCCACTGTAAGTCTGAAACTTCTACTCCTACACATCAATAATGAAATCTTTTCTTACACACAAACTAGCTAGAAACAGTTAATTGTCACCACAGTTACCTCTATTTAATGTTCACCTGCTTGACAAATCTTATGCTAGAAGCCTAGAAGTGGTCAGTTCTTCCTAACACTGTGTTAATTAAGTTGATACAATTTCATCATCACATTTCGAGTTCAACTCAAGAGTATAACAATTCTTACACAACCACGAAGCCGCCACAAAGGTATGTAATCATCGATCTCCTCCGACTCAAATTTAGACTAAATCGAACACCGAAATAATGTTAATATAGTAATATCCCAACACCAAGCGGGTCTACTCGACTACACCACACTAAGTTACAGGCTGCTGATAAAGACAGATTTAGAGACATTGCAGACAAACAAACAAATGTGGAGGTAGGATGTGTAAGGAGTTATTTTTGTTGTGGTAGCAAAAATAAAGTCAGTGCCATAAAATTGGAGGACATGTAACATTAAATTCCCCCACGAAAGCGTACCATATACAGCCTTCGTCAATATAATCATAAATTGATGTGCCATATGTTGGTACGTCTAGACACACAAGCAACCTCTCTAGCTAGACTTCCATTAAATTGCTACTATTTCACTTACGTTATGCTACATTGCTGCCTAATTGTGTACCGTGAATCAGAGCCAACTCTAGACTCCATCACATTTACTGTATGTCTGTATGAATTCATCCTCTTACATTTCCTATTGAATAATATACGATTTCGGGTCGTGGTCGTAATATTGGTAGTCGTGTAAAACCGTAGCCCGTAGGTGTAGGTATTTCGGTAACATTAGGGGAATTTACGTCCGTTTATAACGTGAAACAATAGTGTTAACTAAAAAACTCATAATTTTGATTTTATTGTTTCGTTGTTGTGGGCTTGTGGCCGATGATTATATTCATGTTTGGGATAGATAGGTAAGACTTAGACTTTACGAATTTCCGAAGATCGAAAGACTCGGACCGCAAACATAAAGTCCTATTGTTTATTGAACTAGCTTTGGGGTTTGGACTGGACTATATGAGTCTTTAGTTGAGTCCCGGGTGTATGGTAGACTTTTTAGGGTGTGTTTGGCCAAGCTTCTGAAGTGATTTTGGACTGTTTCTGAGTCCTGAAAACTGAAAATTGGCCAAACACCTAAAACTGAGAAACTGTTTCTGGTTTCTCAAAAGCACTTCTAGTGGAAATTTGTTCTTCAGAAATAGAAGCTCCAATTTGGAGCTTCTCCTCTACAAACTGTTTCTCAGGAACTGTTTCTGAGAAGTAGTTCTGCAGAAGTTGGAGCTTGGCCAAACAGGCCCTTTGATGAAGTTACTATTTTTGAAATAAAATTCTTTTAGACCATAACCAAACCACATTATTGGGCCCGATTTATTGATTTTCCCTTTTTAATGGGCTATCATAAAGATATGTAATGGGCTCGTGTCGTCCGATCCAGCGTCATTGACTGATTAACTCAGCCTGGCCCAACTATCTAGCCCGCACCCAAAGATTACTTTTTTTTTTTTTTTTTTTTGAGATAGTAGAAAGATTACCTTTTAACTCTGTTCTTAATTAACACAAGTTTAAAAGCCAAAAAAAAAAAAAAAAAAAAAAAAAAAAGAGGAGTGCATGGTAAAAGTAAAATTTATCAATGAGGATGAATTGGAGATAATAATTTCTTTAATTGAAAGGTTACACTACGACACTTGATATTTTAGAGGGAAAGTGACATTGACAACGTCTTACAAGTTACAACGTTAATCATACTTTACAACCATGGAAGTTGGAACTCGAATACAAGATCACGATAGCATAAACTCAACGGAGCACAATATATATGCAACATACTTGTATTACGAATCAAAATAAAAGCATACGGAGTACATGTAAATGTAAAATTTTACCTACGACGCTAGTATGAGCTAATATCTACTACAAAGTATTAGTGGCCAAAATTGTTGTCAAGGATGTGGAGCGAAGACGTGAGCTAAAGTTGGAAAAAGAAGAAAACGACGAACAAGAAAGCGAATGTTTTCGCCCTTCTAATGCTTTTTGGATATAATGATCTCTCTTTTCTTTTCTTTTTTTCGTTTCTTTTTTTTTTTCTTGGGGCAAATTTTACAATCTTCTTTCTCAAAGAAGCCTTTTACTTTTAGGATAGTAATTGGGTATTTCTAACGTGTGTCTACTTGGCAGATGTTAAGTTTGCATTTCATTCGTTAATTAAATGAGATTCTCACTTTAAAAAAAACAAAAATATGAGATCTCATTGATAAATTGGGGAAAATGTCCCCAAAACTGTAATTGATAATATGTTCAAACTAAAGATGATATTGTTAACCGAATATAATCTCAACTTATCAATGCTAATTATTTGCTATATTTCTAGCAAGAGGCGATGTTAGGGTTTGAATAACGTCGAGGCCAGAAGGCTATTTTTTATTTTTATTTTTTTTTAAGAATAGAGGAGATAAGAAAAAACATACTCCGTACTACACGAGATTGAATAGACAATACAAAGATAAAGAAATTGCATTGCAATAATTCTTTCAAGTATGGAGTGTGAACAAGTCCATTTGAGATGATTTCCACAAATAATCTAGAAAATGAGACGAGTTTTTGGAATTTGTGCTTTTCGAGTCTTGATAAGCATAATATAAACTGTGCTAATTAAGTATACCATGCCGCCTTACTATGAATAAGATTTTAACTTTCATGTATCGAGTTTTCACAATTACAATGTGTGCATATGTATTTACCATAATAATGATCAATTGAAATTGCATATGGTGCAAAGTCCGGAGTAATAATCAATATTCAATTGTCTAGTTCACACTATTTGGAAATGTAAATTCCATGATCAATGATCCACAATATTATCAAGAGTAATTATATAAGTTTAGAAAAAAAAAAAAAAAGGGCGAGCTAGCATTTACGCAATTTAATAGACCCATCAGATGATAACATGAGTGCGAGCTAGGGGAAGGGGGGCCAAGCTAAGCTAGCTAGCGGCTCCAGCCCAGGCTTACCAAAAACGGATTATGTATATGAACGGCTCTGGTAGGTTCCTGTAAGTTGTAGCCATTGTTTATAGCAAAGCTAGCCATCCATTAACGGGGTTAGCCGCCACATTAATTAGTTTCCATAATTGTCCTTTATTACCTCTTGCAATCCTGCAAAGGCTAGCTTCAGGTTTACTCAGATGTGCGACTCTTAGCTTATTGGCGTTAACCTTTCAATTTGTAGATTATTGTTCGGGTGGTGTGTGTTATTGAATTGTTAACGTTTGATTTGAATAGTGATACAGTACATGTTATAAAATAAGTTTCACTACACCAATACGTGAGATATTAAGAGTTCGATTATTAAGTTTAGATTAGATTAGACTAAATGATTAACTGATCGATCATTGAAAGGATAAGATCACATTCATTTCCTAATTAATTAAGTGCAAACCTAAATTGAGTTTGCTAGATCGACTTCTTAAAGTTACTTATTTTGCAAACCAATTTGTCATTCAAATTAAATCTCATCCATTATTATTAGACTCGGAACAAAATTGCAAGATCGATTTACTACATGACACTACCATGACATAATGATTCGAGATTTTAGCAATTGTAAGGTCGATTTATCAAATGACAACACTGAGACATTACTTACTCTAGCATTTTGCAATTGTTCTTTGTACGAACAAGGTTGGTCAATACTCAATAGGTATCAAAAAATACCTAATTCATCTTATTCATTCCCTCCTTGGCTCCTTCCCTCAAAATGACATAATCACTACGCCAGGCTTACGTATTAAAAGCAAAGTTCCAGTACTAGTACATCAATGCCCAACAAAAAGAAGAAAGAATGAACGAGATCGACTATTATTTCTAGCAAGTGGGAATTTGGTCCCACATTTCACAAAACAAAAAAATAAAAAATAAAATATAATAAAATTTACCAGAAACTTCATTGTTTAAAGAAATTCTCGGGATCTTTATTATAGCGACAGAAACGATAGTAATATTTATACGAAATATCATGCATACAAGTCATTCGATAATAGTAATAATATAATTTTCTTAATTCTTATTTCACATTCATTTTAGTTCTATCATTTGCAAAACCGACAATTAAACCCAAATCATCGAATACTACTACGACTCGAAATCAGTACCATCCGATCGACTCGGAGAGCACTAGAGAACCATGGGTGGGATAGAATAGTATATAATAGAATATATAGACCATCATCATCATCACAAGTACAACAAAAAGAAGGTCACCGAAATAAATTCCCTTTATTACCTCAAAAGTCCCACTTATATTTTAACAAAAACCCTAATAATATTTCCCACTATATATATATATATATCCTACTCTCTTCATTTCTTACCATCTTATCATATTCATATACACACCCTTAATTTCCAATATAAATATATATAAAAAAAAATGCAACGTTACATGGAAAATTCAGCTGAAATGGAGATTTACCGATACTTGACGGCAGGGGGAGGTGGTTTAAACGACGGCGTTAGGTGGCCACCGGCGACGGTGATGAATTATAATTACGGCAGCGGTAGTGGTGGTGGTGGTGGTGGTGGTGGTGGAAGTGGAAGTAGCTCGTCGTTCTACCCTGGGATGGCGATGGGGTTAATGAATGATGAGACGGCGGAGGCGAAGGCGGTGGCAGCGTCAAGGATACACCACAAAGAGGCTGAGAAGCGGAGGAGGGAGAGGATTAATTGTCACCTTGATCGTCTTCGTTCTCTTCTACCTTGCACTTCTAAGGTAAATTTTTTTTTTTTAATTATTTTTACTCTTCTTAAATTAAGTATTTATGTTCGAGTTTTGTAGTAAGATCAACCGATTGCCAAATGTTAGAGGTCTAATAGTATCGGTTGTCGATCGATACTATAGAGTATTTACTACCATTTGGTCTTTCTTAGTAAAAATCATACCACATGCTAAATCGTGAATATGAAGTCTTATCATTAATTATAGCAATATGAGAATTCACGATATGGTAACGAAATGTCAAATGTTAAAGGTATAAAAGAACGAGCATATGATGCGGTACATGAATGTATGGACGGTAGTAATATATTGGGAAAATGTGGAGTATGATATCCTTTATGTTTGGACTTGTTTGTTAGATTGTAGTGGAAGTTAGGGTTTAAGTTGTTTTTATTATTTTTTTTGTATGTTTTTATGTTAAATTTTTGTTGAATGAAGAGTGACGACTATATATATGTATGAGTACATGGGTTTGGTGAGCTATATCATTAATATGTAATTTGTGGACCCAAGTCAATGAGATTCTAGTTTTTGGGTCAAAAAAATTGAGTCGAAGATGATGTGCAAATGTAAGAATAATGGTTGGAGTAGTCAAAGAATACTGTGATCGATCGTCTTAATGTGATTTGGATTTGCTTACACGTACATCGTTTAATAATTAAACTTATCGCCCTAGCAAGCACATTTTCGTGCGTATTCGTTTCACTTTCTTTTGATTGTTAACGTCTTGTTAGAATACTTGTCGGAGATGATATAACTAAGGTAGTAATTTAAAAGAAGTGATTCCATCCCGATCAATTAGCCAAACCAATGACCCTTAAGAACAACTGAACAAGTCAAGATTCCATGTACTTGGCTGTATTGATGGATAAGGATATAGATTCCTGATTTTCTGAGGTGTAGTAAGAGAGCTTTACTAAGTAGATCAGATGCGAAGTTAGCATTTGAAATTCGGAGATAAAATTACCGTGACATTAGAGAGTAGTGTCTACACTAGAGTTTAACAATATTTTGGGATACTTGTGATATATAGCAAAACTTGCAACTTAATTCGAATTCTTTTTACTAGACTAGGGACGCAGCCACTACTTACTAAGTTACTAATACTACTCCAATGAATTAATGATGTAGGGGTCGCTTAATCTGTAAGTTGTTTAAAGAGGCTATCATCATCTTTAATAACTTCATAAGCACCTCGAAGATGTAATGTAAATTTAATGGCATTGGGACAAAGAATTGTTCGGTAACATACACACCTAGGTAACTAAATTTACAGAGATACTGTAACTCAACAACTTCACTATTTTTTACCAGACATACACAATCTTAATTAATGTCGAAGTATATCACACATTGAATGTTCTGGTAATTTCCTTGATCTTGTTCATTATTGTAACAAAAATACTAGGAGTCTATATGTAGACAAATTAAAAAATGTCTATGGTTAGGTTGTAGTAAAATTAATCAAATGTGTAGTAAGTTTTGTTGCATAATTTTATAAATGTTGGATTATAAGGAAAGAGAGACAATCAAGGGTCCTTGATTAAATCAAATTAAATTTCTTTCTATTTATAGAACAGGAACTATGTTGATTTTATTGTCAGTTTCATAAATTCATTGCAAACATGTTAAATTTACAACACAAGCATATTATTTACTACTTGTAATCTTTAATTTACCATACTTGATTATGTTATAAACAAATTTTATATTGTCTACATATAGACTCCTAGGACTAACCTTATTGTATATCACCTACTTCGGCTCCATTTTTTATCAGTACTGTCTAAATCGCAAATGTTATATTTGAATATGCGAAGTACTCCACGCACCAAATGTTATGTAAACGTGAAGAAAGCATAATTTCGTTACTAGTTCAAGAAGTACTAGTGCAACAATGTTTCGTTACTAGTTCAAGAAGTACTAGTGCAACAATGTTTTGAAGAGATGCTTCTTCTGTTTCTGATCATCTGAGTATATCGTACCTTTGTGATAAAAAATGTTCCACTTTATAAAAACAATAATGCATTTTCCAATAATAAGAATCATATAAAATGAAAAACATTCGATAAAGGATGGTCTGATGGACCAACATCATGATTACGGCGTGAAGAGAAAAAGAAGTGAGAACTTGATTGGGATTAGAGTCGACGGTCAAAATAATAATACTGTGTCTTTTGTTCTCGCTTTTTTTTATAAATTTCAACCATACGCCACCATGCATGCACTTCTGCTTCTTTAGGGTTCATACTTTATAGAGTATATATCACCATTTATATACCTCTATCTTTTGTAAAGTACTTCACCTTTTGTGTCCTCAAATGTAATTAATTATGTATACTAATAATTTTTAGTAACATGTACTCGTGAAACTTCAAACTTCAATTGTTGTGCTATTATTTCAACTTGCGTTCGGAATAAAGTATTGAGAATTCGAGATGAGTTTTGTTACGATTTTGCTAGTAGATTTATTTTCATGATACTTTTGGTACGGTTATATGCAGAGACATATAGTACGTGTAGCGGTCACTAGGTAGCAAAATATGTCACAAACATGCCAAAACAGTCATTCTTAGGCTATCGATCGATAACATGGAAGTTTAGACAAGTGTGACCGATTTTTGATATATTGGTGCATGTTTCACATAGTATCTAATGTGTGTAAATCGTTGCATGCAATTTTCTCTTTACTTTTGGAATACGTGGTAGTATTAATGCAGACGAATTTTAAGCTTTGATGCAATTTTTGAGTACTGTTCTTGCATACATTTACCCTCGCAACTTGTTTTTTTCTTATTGGCAGACAGACAAAGCAACGCTCCTTTCCAAGGTGGTGCAGCGAGTGTTGGAGTTAAAACGGCAAACCTCGGAGCTCCTTGAGCTTGACAATTTGATGATACCCTCAGAAAACGATGAATTTGCTGTCTACATTCACAATTCTAACAACAACATTAATGAGAACAATAACCAATCTTGTTATGAAGATGATGATGTTAATAATAATACTAATAATAATGATGATAAGATCATATTAAGAGCTTCAATATGTTGTGAAGATCGGCCTGACTTGTTCACTGATCTTAATGGAGTTCTTGATTCCTTGAACTTGAAGACTCTTAGAGCTGAGATGTCATCCCTAGGTGGCCGGGTTCAAAGCTTGCTCATTGTGAGCGCGGATAACAGCAATCGCCAAAGCGATGAGTGTGCCGTGTTTCTAAGGGATGCCTTGAAGGGCATTGTGCAACGGTCTGGGTCCGAGGAACGGTTGAAACGACGGCGTAGGGTGTTTGAGACGGAGTGTTAATCTCTGTGTGGTGTTTGCTTGGATTATGGTTAATCTAATCTTATATGTATGTATGTATGCAAGTTGCTTTGCTTGGGTTGGCTTGGTTTGATTTAATTTGGCTTAATTTGGTTTGGCACAATTAGCGAATTTGTATGCTAATTATGTTATTAGGGTTTGGGATCAGGGTATAATTAACATAAAAGGTCAAGGATGGTATACGCTTGTTAAAGCAAACATTTCTTGTAAAATGAGTTCAATGTTTGTGGGTGTACACTTTGACACCTAATGAAGAAATATTATCGATTCGCATTAAAGTACTAATTTCATATCATACTTTTTCTCTAGTAAGATCGATTATTTTACGAAGTGGACTTTCCAGAGATGACCTGTGTCTTTGGTAAACAGTCGCCCGGGCCCCTGAACTTCGACCCTTTGTGGAACGGATATATTGCCGAGTTCCTTAAAGAGAGTTGTCTGATACTCGCTCCGTCCCAACTCAAACGTCCCATATTCCATTTTGGGACGTCCCACCTCAAACACCCCGTCTATTTTGGGACATATTTCTCTCTCTTACTTTTATTCAATTATCACATCATCTCTCACATTATCTCTCATACTTTTATTAATCCTCACATTCTCTCTCCTTCTTTTTCCTAATACTACCCCACTCAACTTACTATATCAATTTTTCTTATTCCACTACAAATATCGTTCGGGGCGTTTGAGCTGGGACGGAGGGAGTACACATTAGTAAGTCTGATCCCCAAATTTGTATGTAATTAATTAAGGTGACCTAAACATTGTTCTGCGAGATGATCTCAATCGCAAATTCGGAAGTAGGAACGTATATATGGTTTGATATCAACTGACGTCAGGGGAACCATAGCAAACGTCATATTGGTTCATGCATGCAAACTTCTTGAGTTACGAGTTCACCTAGGAAGTGAAAGAGAAATACATTGATGTTTGGGTAGTTTTGCTTAAATGGTGTTAAGTCAGATCATTTAATGTGGAAGATCTATGAGATTCTTGTATGTAACATGTACAGAAATTAAAAATGGAGCTGCATGCAACAAAATTAAAGATGGTGCTTGTAGAAGAAGACAAAGGCAAAGCTAAGCAAAACATTCTCGCGGAGGTCGAGGTGGATCTGTTGTTGTACCTTGGAATCTCACCTTCAGATCGCAAGGTCTTTTATTTGACATGCATGAAATGAATGTTGAATACTAGTTGGGTCCAACGAGGAGTTTGCCCCGTTTATGCTATGTTCGAGTATGTCCCTAAACCCCTCTAAACTCCTCTTATTGTTGATATAGGCGACGGACGTAGATAAAGGTATAATGTTTGTTTCGAAAATTTAACGTGTGAATGATTCTAGCTTCAGTTGCCATTTATTTCAAGAGTAATTCCAGCTAATTGATGTAATGATCGATTTTTATCTCAAAATAATCTCAACTTTTAAGATCGCTACATAATCCTACTGTAAAAAGTGATTACTCGTATTAATGAAGATTAACAAAGAAAAATCACACAGATTGGAATGAAAGCGATGAGGGGGACGGAAGGGAAGAGACCGGATGAAAGAAACGGAGTGGGCGAATGAGTCCGAAAGGTTAAGAGTAGGAGTGCGACGGAGTTAACTACCATTTCAGGGTCCAACGTTTTCAGAATTTTTGAAATAAGGCACTCAAACGTTTTTTTAGTCCGTTAAGGACCTCAATTCAATTTCTGTTAGTTTTCCCGTTAGACTAATCTCTTTTTGACAGCTTTGCTCTTCCCTCTCCTCTCCCCTCCAACACGCACCCCCATCGTCAAAACGCAAATTCAACAAAACCATGAACCCAGAAAAATCAAATCATACAGGAATCATATTTAAACTGGATTAAGCATCAAATTTCATAGGAATAAAAATAATGAGATTGATAAATGAGAAAGAAATATATACAAGATTACTAGCAACAAGATGAGCCTTACGATCTGAAAATTTAGAGTTATGTTTGCCTCCTGCCCATATGATCTTCATTGATTCCACATCAAAAGTTGCAGTGTTTCTCTCATCAGCTAAGTAAACTACTCCTCCCTCTAATTCCACCAAATTTATTTATTTTTGCTTCAACAACAACAACAACAACAACAACAACAACAACAACAACAACAACAACGGGGAAATTTAACAAGAACAAAATCAAGGGAGTGTGAATGATTAAGAAGAAAGAGGGTGATGATAAAGTGTCGAAAAAAATCACTGCACATATGACATATCCATGGATTTCGATGAGGGCTCAAATTTTCTGGGTATTGTTGTTAATCCAAAAAAACCCAAATTTAGGCTATGGGAAATGTGAATTGAAGAAAAATAATTATGCTGATTGGGTATCTTGAGGATGAATCTCGGATATTTGTGAATTTGTGATGTTGAGAATTGAGATGAAAAAGGTGAGAGGAGAGAGAAGGATAGCAGATGGGGAAGATGAGTGAAAGGCCACGTCAGTTAATGTGTTAACAGTGTTAGTTTGAGGTCCTTAACAGACCTAAAAAACGTTTGAGATCCTTATCTCAAAAATTCTAAAAACGTTGGACCCTAAATTGACACTTAACTCGAGTGCGACGTATGTCACGAGCACTCCCTGAGAAGTCTCAGTCTGGAGTGGTAGTGTAAATGGGACGCTCATTTGATTAGGAAATAGCGTGGTCACAGTAAGAGACACACAAAATGTGTAGGACAATTGAACAAAGAGTGTGTGTGGGTGTGTCCCCCCTCTACGGCGCGCCCCCCCGACTGCATAGCGTGCAGTTTGCAGCTCAACTTGTTTCCCACGCCAATCATTATTCTTCTCCCACACTCTTTTTCTTCCTCCTCTTCTTTGACTCACCCATTAGTCTTTGCACACTATCATTGTCCCTATTGAGTATTGACCACTACCCACTAGAGTGCTAGATAGTAATAATTCCTTTAATTTTGGGATTATAAGTACCAAAGTAAAGGATTGATGTTAAGAGTATAATATACTAGTATTAAAGTAAAACGACTTTATTAAGCTATGATTTATAAATATGAATCTATAAATTGCGGATTGGTGTGGTACATAGAGTGAGACGCGAAATGAGATGGAAGATCCGCTCTAATGTTAAAAGCACCATAGCATTTTGATTTTCTCTAGTTCAATGGTAAATTGCTTGTAGAAGGTTCAACCCTTGTGATGTGAATTTATTCATAAACGGAACTTATTAGTATTTTTAGGAGTATTAGCCATTTCCTTTGATGAAAGTTGTTCAAAGTCGGTGCTCATGAGTCATGATATTGTTGAAGTTTCAGATATGACCATCAGTTGGTTGAAATGATTCTTTCATATTGTACTAGATACTCAATAATGCTAAAATATACTAGTATCGATTAGCGCTGTATGCTTAATTTAGCCACTAACATCGGCCCGAAATCCAAATTACTCGTAGACGTAGTCAAGTTCAAATCTCAGCTGCACCCCTCCTAACATCCGCATTGTCTACTTTAAAGCACATTCGATGATTTACACTTTAACACGCCCCGTCACGACTCGTAATTTCTCCTTTAATTTTTGTCTCGATTATCGACTCCGAGAAACATGGGCTATAAACCCATAAACGAGTAGCAATTTTCTCCTGAAAACTGGTAACCCACAAAAATCTTGGACCTCAAATGAACCCAACCCGTTCAATGTAGTAAGCCCATAAACTTGGGCCTCACTTGCACGAACTAACCCGACCCGATTTCTTCGTTTTGTGCTTATTCCCCATCATTTCGCTTGTTCTTCAATCTGTATTCTGTCGCTTGTAGAAGAAGTTTTTGATGAGAGTGAGTGAGAGAGAGAGAGAGAGAGAGAGAGAGAGATGGGAAGAATAACAGTGGGGTTAATAGTAGCATCATTGGTAATTCCTGTTTCACTGCTTGTCAATCACATTGTTCCAGACCCTTACATGGTATGTTTTACTTTGGTAATTCGATTGATTTTTTCTGTCATTGGTGGTGAATTTTTACCTCGAAATTTCGATTTTTTTACCCCCCTGTGTGTAAACATTCTACGATACGCTTTTTTTTTGATGAAAAGTTTGGAACTTCTGATTGACAGGATGAAATATTTCACATCCCACAAGCTCAACAATATTGCAAAGCCAATTTTCGGAGCTGGGATCCCATGATCACCACTCCTCCTGGCCTGTATGTTTCTTCCTCTACACAAATTCTGGTTTGTGTTTCTATTATCAAATTGTGAATTTAGGTTGGATTTGTTTATTTTCTTCATATGTAAGAGGAATGTGAAATTGGATCATTGCCCATGTCAATATTTAGACTAATGCCATTTAATTTAGGAGTTTTTTTAGAGTAATTCTCAAGTTGTAATAAAGAACTGAAGAATTCAAGGAGAAACTAGAATGCTGGATATTATCTAAATTTGGGCGAGTTAGGCGCTGTGGAGATACTAGATTAAGCAATTCATGTGTAAGTAACTAATGATGAGTCTGGGAGAAGGGTAGGGGTACATGGAATGTATTAGATGATCCTGAGATTTCGATATTGGGGAAAGCACATAATCTAAAAATTGACGAGGTTTAAGAACTCGGCTTTATATTTGTGTCTTGTGGGTTGTCCTGGAATAGGTAAGGTGGGGTATTTATGTAGCTACCTCTCAGAGTAGATGTGTTTAAACTGTCTGCTGCAAGTTAGAAGTGTACAAGGGGTTTTGTGAATGACTAACTGGAGAGTGAACTCGTACACATTGCTGTCAACGGCAAGATCATAGGATTGCTCAACTGCCCACATCATTTAGAAACTGTTATAACTGGTTCCTCGTCATAAGTGTAGAGCAAAACTATGCGGTCTACTCAAGGCATAAGTGTAGTTTTGAGTTGAAATTGGTGTTGATTTTGTGCAATTCAAAACCTTTGCAGGTACTATCTTTCACTAGCCCATGTTGCTTCTTTGTTTCCAGGCATTCTTTTGCTGCAGCGGTCCGCATCATTTTCAGATTTGTGTTCAACAGCAATCCTTCGGTCTGTCAATGGTGCTCTAACTGTTTTGTGCAGCATTCTTGTCTATGAGATAATCACACACTTAAGACCGGCACTTGACAGAAGCAAGGCTACCTTTTTCGCGGTTGTCCTGTCATTGTACCCACTTCATTGGTTCTTCACTTACCTTTTTTACACTGATGTGGCATCCCTGACTGTTTTCCTGGGCATGTACCTGGCATCCCTGAAGAAGAAGTATTTTTTCAGTGCTTTGGTGAGGACAGCTTGAAATCCTCCTATTTCTGCGTATCATCTCCATAAATGTATATAGCCTCATTTTCACATCCTCTTTCTTGCAGCTTGGGGCCTTGGCGGTATGCATTCGACAAACCAATGTCATATGGATGCTTTTCGTTGCATGTAGCAGTGTAATTGAGATGCTCCTGGTCCATCAAAGATTTAGCTTTGTAGAAGAATCTGAAGTGACTAGTGGAAAAAAGGTTCCGATAACTCCAAAAGATGACTCTGCAGTGAACCCTGGATTAAGAAGACGAAAAAGGGCAGCGGTTCCAGCTTTCGCTATCCCTAGTGGGGATACAGATTCTGTTTCAAGATCATATATCTCAGGTTGTCTTCTTATAGTCATTCCCGTTGAAGAAATCATTGCACAAACTTGGTCTCTGAAGCCTTGTGTCATCTATTGTGTATCGTGATGTTATAGATGAGCGTGGATGTCATTCTTCAACTTTTTAAATTTCCTTGCTTGATAAGCTCTCATCATTTCTTAGTGCAAGTTAGCTAAAACTATCTGAATTGTGTTTAGCATTAATATTTAAGTGATGCGTTCTTCTCATGCCATGTGTCTTGTTTTGAATTTTTAGTGTCTTACTTGAATATCCATGTCACAGCGTGTTTTAATATATTCTTACCCGTTGCTCAATTATGTTTCATCATGTCCGAACTATATTCTCCAAACCTTACCTTTTGATTAGACGTCTTCACAACTACCAGACATTGGCATACTTGTTGAATTTGCTGTAGAGTGCTCAAAAGTGCATCATAATGACAGAACTACTAATTAACTTGGTTCCTCTGTGGACTTTTGTAGACGAGTATGAGAATCCGATTTGAGGAAAAGTGGTTCTTTGTAGATTGTGTAGAATGATATTTTGGTGCTTCTCACATGGGTGCATTGTAACTTGATCCTATCAGTTTTCCAATTTTCAAATGGACTACTACTCTGAAAAAGATATTTATATTTGTGCATGCATTTACGAGAAGTTCAGCATCAGGTGTTTGTCCAGGTGCATGTATGTGTTGTATACTTGTATGCAGTAGTGACTAGTCTTCATCTAGGGGCCAGAATGGCGGGGATGGTTTTGTTGTGTTTTATACCTTTCACCTTTGAGAACATTTTCTATATTCTTTGGTTGTGCTACAAAAAAAAGTTGGGGAGTCTTGTGACATCTGAACTAGTTTTGTTTTACTGTTGTGCAGCGTTGATTGATGAGATTCAGGGTCTGCTCATTGGAGCCTGGCATTTCAAATGGGAGCTTTTGGTTTCTTTTAGCCCCTTCATTTTGGTGCTGGGGTCTTTCATAGCTTTTGTTTATTGGAACGGAAGTGTAGTTCTTGGTACTGATCTCTCTTTCTGTTGCCTCTTTTCCCGAACTTCATAACATTCTGGATTTATATGGCCTTCTAAACAAAACATGTTTATTTATTTTATCTAGTCTTGTGTTTCAGGTGCAAAGGAATCCCATGCTGTATCTCTTCATTTTGCACAGATAATGTATTTTGCACTGGTTTCTGCAATATTTAGTGCTCCATTCCACCTAACTTTGCACCATGGTTTTGGTCTACTGCAAATGTTATGGCAGAGTAGACCGCATAGTTTTGCTCTAGTATTTGCGGCATTGGCTGCTGGTCTGCTCTCTGTGCATTTCTTCAGGTCAGCGTACTTCTGAATGTTTGCGTGAGCTAAATGTTTGTTTATGATTAAATGCTTATGTACTGTTTTTCACTCCTACATTGCGGTCTTAGCTATTTTGCTGACCTATCACTTTGTCATCGTGTATCACTTTGGGAACTTACAACTTCATTACATGTTTGAAATTGTTATACTTCGTTGATTAGTATTGTTTATAATACTGGGACATGTATTTTTTTCATCTACCTAGTAGAAACTGGTTTAGGAATGAATTAGAATATGATTAGAAACCTAAATTATACTAGTATTTTTTTAAGACATAATAAACTTAAAATTTGCCCCCGTCTATCTCATTTACCATGAATCTGAATAGTTACGAACCTATCTGTCTACATATCGGCTGATAATCTTTACCTGGGTTCTTTATGGCTTTCATTGTGATGGTCTATCGACCACTAATTGTTTATTAACAATGATTTTGTTAATTGTTGCAGCATCGCACATCCCTATCTTCTTGCTGATAATAGACACTACACATTCTATATCTGGCGGAAGGTCATCAAAGCTCATTGGTTGATAAAGTACTTATTGGTCCCATTATATGTTTACTCATGGCTATCAATTCTGGGCATTTTGGGTCAGTAAGGAGGCCGCCATTTAGTTTTATGGCTTAAATTTTCTTTGCACGGTAAAAATATGCTGAAGCTCTCTTTCTTTGCTGTTGCAGGGAAGATTCGGAGCAAAATATGGGTGTTGGCTTATTTCCTGGCTTGCGTTGCAGTTCTCGTGCCTACTCCATTGGTTGAGTTTAGATATTATACAATTCCGTTCTTCATCTTTATGCTTAATTGTGGCATAGAAGAAACTAGTAAGTGGCTTCTACTGGGAATCCTTTTTATTGCTACCAATGCATTCACCCTTTTCATGTTCTTGTATCGGCCATTTCACTGGGCCCATGAACCTGGTGTCCAGAGGTTTATATGGTAGCTTAGCTTCAGATTCTTTCAAAAGATGATAAAAGTTTCATGTTACAGATTCGTGTCATGACATGTTTGTGCTTGATAGGGTTCCACACTTCCACGATTATATTCTTCCCCTCATAGATGTCAACTAGCTTAATGTTGAAGTTTATGCCTCTACCTGCTAACACTTCCATGGAGGAAACTGTATACTCTGTTCACTGAAGAGCCTTCATCCTGTTTGAGTTCTTGTTATCCCTGAATCCTTGTCTTATTTTTCTGTTCAGAATCATGGTTCCACTTTGAAACATTAGTTGTGTTAGATTTTATTTAAGGGATGTAGTTATTTCTCCGATATTCTAATATACTCCAGTTAAGACCCTGGGAGAAGTTTTTTTTCCTTTGACAGTAAAAACACCTGCTTTAAGAATTGGAAAAAGGAACTTGTGTTATGTTTGGGTTGATATTCGAGTCTAGTCGTGTCCAAGTTTGTATAAGCAGGTCGTTCTGACTGGAAAACTAGGTAAGGATTTGGTGTCCCAGCTCTTGTTGAGAAACCTAGATATAATGCAAGCTAAGCTCCTGTTGTTTCGATTCCATTGTGATGAGTGTTCCCGAACCACTCATCTCCTTCAGCCTAGAGGTCATATAGTGTATACATTGCTCTTTAGTATGCCATTTTGCATTTGAAAGGATATAGGTTCGATCTCGAATCTTGTGCAGTCGTGTAGTCTGCGCACTGAGCAGCTCAATATTGTTCAAGCTCAAATGTCTGGAGTCTGGACTACGAATGTGATAGACCATTGGCATAAGACTCCACCACAGGATAAGCTGTACACGAAACAACTCATACGGAGTATTTGTTATCATATCACTGTAGAGTCAATACTACACACAAGTTATCCTCGAGGTCGTTGTTTAGATCGCTTAAAGACACACTTGTTACATGAGATCGTCTTGCCATAAGGTCGTGGTCCTTCGAGCTGTTACGAGTGGTGATAATCAAGAATCAGCACTCAAGTAAATGATGTGAAATGTTGAACCATCTTTTGTCAGAATATGACCAGTACGCCTTGCGAATCTATGTTATTCCCTTAGACTCTGCACTTTGTGGTAATATGTTCTTTGCTTTATTCCTTCTACTAACTTTATACGAACGTAAATACTGGGTAATCGAGATTTTTCCCACCATCTTTCTAAAACCATAGGCTTCTATTTCATATTCCCGGATTCGGGATTTCCTCATTAGGCGAAACATAACACCATTTTTGAGTACCCATCGTTGATGTTTTGTTATCTTGAACTGCATGTTAAAAAGTGAACTTTTTTTTTAAATAATGCTCTAAATTAAAATAATTCGAGTTTTGGGTGTGGAATGAAAGTATTTATGTAGTATGGGTCCACGTAGGATTGGCATTCTCCAAACTAGCTTCGGTTTTTTTTTTTTGGCGAAACAAACCAAAACCGTCACGGCGCGTGACGGTTTTACCCATAACCGCTGAGAATTGGGGCGGTTATGGACCAAAACCGCTGCAAATTGGGGCGGTTATGAACCAAAACCGTCTTTTTTTAGGGCGGTTTTGGTCAATCTTGCAATTTTGACGGAAAAAGAACCGACCAAAACCGTCTGAAAATTGAGCGGTTATGGTCATAACCGTCACGCGCCATAGCGGTTTTGGTACAAATTTGGTTCGGGGTTATCCGATCCTACGTGGACCCGCTCTGTTGTCGAAGCTGAAACTGCAGGATCTGTTGTAGACGCAGGAGCTTGTCTCGTCCGCTACTATCTCTCTGATGATCGATGTTGCTTACAATTTGCTTGACGAAAGTTCTGGCACCTTAAGATCTCCTAGGGCATAGGGCACAAAGACGTAAATATTTTCGTTCCGCACCCAAAACTTGAATTATTTTAATTTAGAGCATTATTTAAAAAAATCGTTCTTAAAAAGTGACGTTATGTTTCGCGTGAATAGTAGAGACGAGGGAGTATTATGGTGATAATAAAGTGTATGATTTTCGCAAATGGAAAAAGGAGTTGGAAGATTATGGACTCGAGAATCAAACCTTTGCCTTCTAGCACAAGAGAATCGGATACTCATCCTATCATCCATGATTGTCTTGTATAAAGACGCTTTTCGCTATCGATATATTGAGAAGTTATACCAATGAAATGACAAAGATATTCAAACATGATTATGACTGACTAACTCCCTTGTGATTAGTAAGAAAGTCGAAACTCAATTTCTGTATCACTCAATAACGTTTTTTCATCAATAATATAACGCGAGATCACCTTATTGTGATGATGTGCATTGCATATAACGACTACTCCATTATATAACTTCTACATTTTGATAATCGTTTTAGTTTATGAATGTGTTTTGATTACGTTTGCGATAGTATTAATGTTTTGTGGCATTCCAGCAGAGAATCTCGAATCCCAAGAACCACCCCTTATATTAAGCATAAACTTAATTCTACTGCCAAAACGAGTCAGAAGATTACGTAGCTAGTATTTTACTAATTAAAGATCACATAATTCCTTCATTATTATTGTCCTAAATCCATGAAATGCTGGTGATTCTCTGGCTCCCGATTTAATTATGTCCTGTTAATAATTTTGTTCACTAATGTTGATTTAATTATACTTGTTAGTGGATCACCTAACAACCATGCACCCTCAATGCGACCGAAAGATAAACGGATAGGAAGTACTTAATTATCCTTAATGTAAGGCAATGTTATTGTAAAAACGTAATGTGGATATAGTAGAACAGAAGATTCGCACTTTTTAAAAACGGGCCTAACATGGATCAAGGTTAATATATTACGATATACTAATGCGAAGAAGCTTAGATATATCGATATGCATTGGTCACTAAACCATGATACGAGGTTATATATGACACAAAAATCATGAATGGAAAATCGACACATCTTTTCGAGTTAAACGTTGTGATAATAATCATAAGTTAATGATTTAAGCTATTGTGTTAATAAAGCCAACTCAATTACTTTATACCACATATCATGTAATCAAATGCACAATCCACCAAGTAGATTTTACCTGAGTAGTAATGATACTAGTTCACTACATTCTAGTATTCTACTCCTCGAGTAGTCGAGTGTTTGCAGAAATTAACATGAGAAGAAACTTTTTTTTTTTTTTTTGCCTTTTAGAAAGTGACGAGAAGAATAGCATAATTGTAGGCACTACTACTCTACTAGGACCAATTGGTTCTTTTCCTCGCTTCGGGTTCATCGTAATTACGATCAAACTACAACTAAATCTTACCCGTATTGCACACTTAACTGAATTTTCCGATAGAGAATTTTTTCTATCTATAATCTTACGGTTAGCTAGAATTCGAAACCTTCCCAAGTACTTGTCATTTTATACAACCCCTTGCTGGTACGGCTACGGCAATGATTTAGAGTATAGTGGAAGTCAGGGTCAAGGAAAGAAGTGGGCATGCATCGGAATTGGGGGTCTAAAACCATAGGATTCTCACCTTATTCTAATCAAAATCATTTGGGTCCTAACCAACATTTGACCACCAAAATAGTTGATTGTGTCTTTTTTGTCAAGTTATTCCAAGCATTCCTTTGCAAACATCTGTATACCATGTTCCTCCATGTTCACCTATCTATACCAAATTTCGTTTTCCTAGCCATACATGTACATTCATGACGATCATTGAGAATTCTTTTGTAAGCTAAGCTAGGTATATCATCTACAAGGAAACGAGACAGTATTATTATCCGATGGTGTTTTCAACTTCACATTTTCGATATATCGCTTCTTCATGCTTATAATGGGTAATTAACTTCAATCATTGTTTTCATATATGTATATGTTACTTTGTCGCTATAAACCCATAACAGAACGAAAAGTCGTTGTCACGTATATGACATTAACATGGAATGATTTATATCGATGTTCCTCTAATTTTAAAATGTATGCTTGTTTTCATATATGTATATGTTAGTTTATACACGTACAAGTCATCACAACATTATTAGTTAAATTTGCTTAGTTAACTACATGTTGACAATGCACCCACTTTTATTTCTTTGTTATTATCTTTTTTTCTAGGTCACTTTTTGTTTACTACTTTTGCTTTATTCCGTTGAGCATTAGAACAAAGATAGATGGGTCACTGGGTATCAAAGAATAAGAATTTTTCTTTTCTCTCTTTTTCATTCACAAAGCTTCCACTAAAAAAAAATGGAAAAGGGGAATATTATTTACCTATGTGTAACATTTCATCAGAAAACGAGATTTACGTTATGTATTACGTCATTTACTCATTTTATTTACTTGGTGAATCGCAATTATGAAAGTTAAAAATCTATCTAAATTTTGTGAAAGAACTAATAATACGAGAATAACAAACAAAATTGACAAAATTTTAGTGAATAAACTCATCATTCGGTAACGAAGACTTTTCATTACCTTTACAATTTTACGAATTTGATTTGCTTTGTACTCCGTATTTGTATATTCATAGTTCAATCATTCAATCTTAGGGGCTTAGTAATGTGATATATGCCGAAGAGATACTAGTAGATAGTGGTGCCATTGTGTGCATTAATCTGTAGGCAACCCACCTTTAATGTATTTCTTTTTAGTTGAGCAACTTTATTTGCTAGATTAGAAGAATGTTAAAAATTTGAGCTGTGGCTTTATATTCATTAGACCGTTATGGGGTAAACTTCAAATTTGAGAGAGAAATAGAAACAATACAAAAATGGACCAGCAATGTTTCTTGAGCATTTTGGATTGAGCAGTGAATGATAAACTACCTATCAACTTAAAATGAGGTTTAATATTCATAATCTGTTCCTATCGTTGTAAAATTTCTACTAGATATTTGCTCCAATGTATTGCACCAAATAAATTTTAACAGTTTCATAAATCCTATCTTTTTATCAGTTTATGTTGGGAAGAGACTATGTCATTTCTAAAAAGTTCATTTTTTGTTCGGTTGTCTGAAACAGGCTAAATGTAGAAAGATGAAATACAAAAATTTTAAGTTACAAATAAACACTAAATCTTGGTTCTTTTCATTGGTATGAAATTATTAGGGGATAACATATGACTTACCATTCACTTAAACCGCTACAAACTAGCCATTTAATTCGATATGAGACTCCGTAAAATTAAAACCCTTAGCACCACAGTATTCCTCTCAACCGTAAAAATGATAGCTCAACGGAGTGAAGTAACACATTATATTTAATTAATGAATCATGAGCACATCAGCTAATGATATAACTCTTCCAACTGCAAATGGAATGTAAGAGGATGAGCCAATCGAAAATATAGCAGTGCCCACAAACAAAGAAAACAGTCAAAGCTCAAACACAAAGGCACAGACAAATGTTTTGAGATCACTACTTTAACTTGCAAATCAAAAAAAAAAAAAAAAAAAAAAAAAAAGGAAATTTGTGCATCAATTGAAAAGAAATAAATCTACTGTTTAATTAGAACCCACAAAAAGACAGGCTGGAAGGATCCAAGCACCAAAGCCCCACCACCCCCATTATTTGTAGTTTGTCTCTCCCCATCATTTTTGGGGGGGGGGGGGGGGGGGGGGGGGGGGTAAATATACCTCATGTAATTTAATCCAACCCTCTCCCTTAATATAATTTCTTTGAAGTAAAAATCTTTTTTATATTTTTTTTTTTGAGGTTAAGTTTTATACAGTATACTCTGTATGATCTTAATTTTTAATATTATAAATTATCGATTTGTACTTTACTAACAAAACTTCCAAGTCATTGGTTACATCATTCTCTCACAAATTGGATTCAGACATTATATTTGTCCTTAAGGATAAAAAAAGACATACAGATTGACTTATCATACAATTTTTTTTTTTTTTTACTTATCATACAATTATCATAGAAAGAAATTACCAAAACCCGTAAGAAAGAAGACAAACTTATTGAAAAATAAAACTTTTCGCATAAAATGTGTGATTTTAAAATAAATGCTCAATGTTTAAGGTAAGTAGACTAATTAACCTTCCAAATTATTTTTTATTATAAAGTTTAAAACTTTAACGTTCTAAAGGAAAAAATCATAACATTTTTATTCTAAAAAACTTTACCGTATTATGATTTTTTTTCCTTCCCCAAACTTTGAATACATTTAACTATAACTCCCTCCGTCCCAGCTCAAATGGCCTAAGACATTTTTGTAGTGGAATAAGAAAAATTGATATAGTAAGTTGAGTAGGGTAAAATTATGAAAAAGGAGGAGGGAGAGTGTGAGGATTAATAAAAGTAGGAGAGATAATGTGAGAGAGGATGTAATAATTTAATAAAAGTAGGAGAGAGAAATTTGTCCAAAAATAGATGGGGTGTTTGAGGTGGGACTTCCCGAAATGGAATATGAGGCGTTTGAGCTGGGACGGAGGGAGTAACTAGTAAATAAACAATTTCAGTTTGATACTTGGTCTAATAATTATATGCTCAATGATTTTCTAAAATAAATATAAAAAAGTTTTTTTTTTTTAATTTCTTTTTACACAAGCTACACTTCTCTTACTATAAAAAGAAATGATAAACCAAAATAAAACAAATTAAAAGGAGTAAACAAAAGAAAAGAAAAAAAACTCAACAAGTTTTCTTTTCTTAAAAAGTAAAAAACTCGTTCATAATAATTCGTCATACGACATCTAAAACGAGTTATCGATTCCCACACTTTAATGCTAGTATCTCTCTCTTCCTTCCACTTCTTCCACCTTTTCTTTTCTTGCCATTCTTTGCTTGTTGCTTCTTCTGCTTAGCATCTTTTCCAGTCTTTACCTCCACTACTTTTGTTATCTCTCTCTCTCTCCTCCAATTTTTTTCCCAATTTTTTCCAATTTAATTTTCTTCTTAAATTCCCATTTCTTCTCAATTAGTATTAGTAGCAGTATATATTCTTCTCCTTGTTTGCTGCACCCAAAATTTCCCCAAATCTCTCCCTCTTAATTCTTAGCTCACCATTGTCTTATTAATGTGATCATTAAGTTTCCACCTTTTTCCTCCTAAATCACTTGTTTTACTCCAAATTTTCATAATTTCCTTGAAATTTGAGCTTGGTTAAAATTTCCCATTTCATTTCTTGGTGATTTTTCTCTCTCCTTGACAAAAAGTTGTTGTCTTTACTACTTGTGTGTTCTTCAAGCTTCAACCTTCAATTCCAATTCCCAATTTTAGTTCAAGTTCAAGTTCATCTCTAGTTACTCATATTTTTAGTTCAATAATCATGAATTTACCTCCACTTTAACACCCACAAAAAAAGGGGATTTTTTTTTATAATTTTTTTGGTTGTTTATAATATAATTTTGGGGGGATTTGGGGGAAAAGGGGTGAATCAATGGGGTTGTGTCATGCAAAACCCATAAAAATCCCAGAAACCCAGATTGATAATCAAGTAATTAGCACAGAAAATGGCCAAAATTTGCAATCAAGTAATAATAATAATAATAATAATAACAATGAAACTGGAAAAACCCCAAAATTCCCATTTTACAGCCCAAGTCCATTACCAAGTTGGTTCAAGAACTCCCCATCATCAAACTCTAGCGTGAACTCTACGCCACTAAGGTTCTTCAAGCGCCCGTTCCCGCCACCGTCTCCGGCTAAGCATATCCGGGCCTTGTTGGCCCGGAGACATGGGTCAGTGAAGCCCAATGAGGCCTCTATTCCTGAGGGTAGTGAGTGTGACATTGCTTTGGACAAGAATTTTGGGTATTCTAAGCAGTTTACGAGTCATTATGAGCTTGGTGAGGAAGTTGGGAGGGGGCATTTTGGGTATACTTGTGGTGGCAAAGGGCAAAAAGGTAGCTTGAAGGGTGTTGATGTTGCTATCAAAGTCATCCCTAAAGCTAAGGTGTGAATTGGTTATTTTGTTGTTCAATGCTTGTGTTATGTTTTGTTCAATTTACGGTATCGTTTTCGTGGTAGTTAGGGGTAAGCTTGCGTACATCTGAAGCTCCCGGACCCAATATAGCCTATTGATTGCTAGTGGTTTGTTTGGTTTTTAAGATGCTATTTTTTGTATGTGATTGATATTTGTGTTGACTTGTTTGTCATAAATGGAGGTTCATGTGGAGGAAATGGTTGATCTAATTGTCTGTTTAAGTTGTTGGTAGGGTGAATTTGGGTTGTTTTTAGAATTTTTGCTGAGCTATGGATCAAATTTGTTTATTTGGTAATTTATTTTTTATGCATCATGATTGGTGCATCATGTCATTGTGATGGAGTGTAGAATGAATGACATGTTAGCTGGTTAGCTGAAGGGCTGTTGATGTGTATAATGATGTATGTACATGTGCCTCTAGGGTCTGGTAGACATCTTTGCTTGCCCGTACCTAATTCGTTTGTCTTTGATAACATGTATGTATGCGGAAAGAGGCAGTAGTTCTTTACATCTGATCTGATTGGATGCTGCATCATGATTATCTTGTTGTTGCTTGGAATGTTTCTAGAGGCCTTTGTGTAAAGGGAAAGTGAAGAATTTTCTATCATTAGTTCTCTATCTTTCGATGTTGTTTATATGATTAGTCTTCGGTTACTGTAATTAATGAAATGAAATGCATAATTACCCTAGCTTAGTATCATGATTATTCAATTAACTTTTTTTGGTATAAGTGAAGTTTGTCCTTTGAGATTGAAACTGTTTAGGACTTTGTGGAAAGTGGCCTTTTTGTCTTATGAAAATGTTTAATTTTGGTAGATGACAACAGCAATTGCGATTGAGGATGTCAGAAGAGAAGTCAAAATATTACGGGCACTGACTGGGCATAAGAATCTGGTGCAATTCTACGAGGCATATGAAGATGACGAAAGTGTTTATGTTGTCATGGAGTAAGTTACTGCATACGTCTAATTGATTGAGCAATCTGTTCTAATAGACTGCTATGATACATAAGTGATTGTGAGCATAGTGATCGTATATTGCTAAGCATGGTGAGTCAAGTAGCTCAATGTCTTTCTTATTAATACAAGTTGAACGAGTGTCGTATCTGTTCTTCTCAGTCTCTTTAGGACATAGTGTTGTGAGAATTGAATGTTGGTTTGAGTTGCTAACAAGTGATGATGGTCAACTGTCTTCTTTACTTAAGCTTATGGGATGTCCTTTGTGGTCCTGTTAGCCTGTCTAAGCAATGTGGTGATGAGATATTGGGTATTGGTTTAGGTTGCTCAGAAATGATGAATTTGCTTTTAACCTCATGCCTCATTGAGTTGGGCTTGTTGGTGTTCTGGCATTCAAATACGATATAACTACACTGCTGGGAGTGAATGATATACACACAACCGAGATTCATTTCAGCATTTGTTCCTTAGCAGCTTCTCTTGATAATATTTCTGCGTTAAGTTGTCTTAATATGAAGTCTTGAGTAAGAATACCCTAGTATTCTTTGAGATTGTATTGTAGGCTTACCATATTGTATGTTTCGATCTCGTAGGCTATGCCAAGGTGGTGAATTGTTGGATCGGATCCTTTCAAGGTATTCATAATCTTTCAAACTTTCAAATTTCATGTAGACATGTATTAGTGGCAACGAACTTAATTTGGCTTGTGGTCTTCAGAGGTGGGAAGTACTCGGAAGAAGATGCAAAGGCTGTCATGGTCCAGATTCTGAGTGTAACAGCCTACTGTCATGTTCAAGGTGTTGTTCACCGAGACCTCAAGCCAGAGGTAATTATATCATCGTTCATTTCCGTTTAATTCTTCTGTGAACATGAAGTCAAAATCTTCTTGGTATAATGTATAAACGTGTTTTCATTTTATAGGCAGCTGTGATTTTGTGAAATGTTATCCTTCTATAAAGTCTGTGAAATTGTCTCATGCTGTCTTGCACTCTGGTGGTTTGTGTCATAGGAAATAAAACCTTTAGCTAACATAAGAGAGGTGAATAATATTCGTATCTTGAGGACTAGCTGCCATCTTCTCAAACATTGTGCTTTTGAGGGGATTGGATATTTTCGGGAAACATTGTGCTGTCATCATTCGTTGCTGTCTTTGCTGTCATTAGATTTTTTTTTTTTTTCCAAAAATGCTGATTTTGTTACAACGCAACATCTATACCAAAGTGCATATGGTGTGTGTGTTTATGAATTCCCTGACTGGTGGTTGTTTTGAATGGGCGTTATGATGATGATAACATTTGTACTTCCATTGTTTCCTCCTGCATCTCTTGTTGACTTCAGTTTCTGTTTATTTTTTTAACTTGTTCTAAGGAGCTTCCTTCATAAATTTCTTCAGGACTTCATGAGTAGACTTACAATATTTCTTGCTCGATCCTTTTGTTTCATCACTGCAGAACTTTTTATTTACTTCAAAAGACGACAATTCCCCTTTAAAGGCCATCGACTTTGGGTTGTCCGATTATGTAAAGCCTGGTAAGTCCTCTAATAAAAGCACGCTTCTCATTTGTTTGTCGTTCGAATGCGCTGCTAATTGTTTCTTGTGTCTGTGCAGATGAGAGATTGAATGATATTGTAGGAAGTGCATATTATGTGGCTCCTGAGGTTCTCCACAGATCTTATGGCACTGAGGCAGACATGTGGAGTATTGGGGTCATTGCTTATATTCTTCTGTGTGGAAGCAGACCGTTTTGGTCTCGTACAGAATCTGGGATATTCCGGGCTGTTTTAAAGGCTGATCCCAGCTTTGATGAAGCTCCTTGGCCATCAATGTCATTAGAGGCAAAAGACTTCGTCAAGAGATTGTTGAACAAGGATTACCGCAAGAGATTAACTGCTGCACAGGCACTGAGTAAGTCCCAAACTAATTGCGAACTTTTCATATTGACGTTTTATGTGGTCTGGTTTAGTCCCTTGCAGTAATGGTTCCATGTAACCATATATATTAGCCTACCTCATTGCACTTTGGAACTATGGCTTTACGGCTCTTGTCTTAAACTGATGTGTCTAATATCTTCTGCATCATTTTTGTGTAGGTCATCCGTGGCTTTCTGGTTATCAGGATGTTAAGATCCCTCAAGATATGATAGTGTACAGGCTTGTAAGAGCTTATATATGTTCATCTTCCCTGCGCAAAGCTGCTCTTGGGGTAGGCAAACACTTTCCTGTGGTCGATAGAGGGACTATTATTATTAAATCCATGGAATCAAGCTTTCTCTATTTGCGTTTGTTTAATTGAGTGACACTGTTTGTCAACAGGCTCTTGCAAAGACATTGACAGTACCTCAACTAACGTATCTCAAAGATCAATTCCAGTTGTTGTCTCCTAGCAAAAATGGCTATGTATCACTGCAAAATTTTAAGACAGTAAGTATGGATACTGATGGTTTCCGTATTCTTTCCTTCGTGGAGCCTGTTCTAATGGCGTTGCTGGATTCTGTAGGCAGCGTTAAGGAATGCTACAGATGCTATAAAGGACTCTCGGGTTATTGAATATGTCAATATGGTTTGTGCTACTTCCATACATCTTTATCATACCTTAGCAAGTTTCCTTAGTTTAGTCAGCGTCTTATACTCTTATTCTCACAGTATTTGGTGAACTGAAGTAAGTTATCTGTGCTGCAGGTTAGCTCTCTTCATTACAGGAAAATGGATTTCGAAGAATTTTGTGCGGCAGCCATTAGCGTGCATCAATTAGAAGCAATGGACACCTGGGAGCAACATGCACGTCGTGCTTATGAGCTGTTTGAGAAGGATGGAAATAGACCAATAATGATTGAAGAACTCGCTTCGGTAAAAAATTTCTGGGTCCTTTGTCATGCTATAGTTTTTACATTTTAGGCTCGCATAAATATCTGGAAGAATTTGCTTCGTCAACTGATATCTCTAATATGACTCTAGTTGTCAGTTAGTTTGCCTGTATCTTCTAGTGGCGCCTTTTCAAATATGTGATACCCTTTAGTGTGTAGTGGGAACTTCCATTAGGACATATTTCGTAGCCTGCTCTTACTTGTGCTTGGTTTCGTCGTAGAACCCATGGCAATTGTGTGGGATTCAAAAATGATCTCTTTTGCCCGCAGTCAACTACTTAAATATCCAGCTTCCAACATGTCTTCCTTAGGGTACATGTACATGGCTGTAGAAAGTAAAAAAAGAAAATAGAAGTCGTACTAATCTGGGTCATTTGGAGAACATGCTCAGCTTGCAGTATTTTGGCCGGTTGTTGAGGATAGTCCTTAACCATGGTGTGTCTCCTGTTTTAGGCCTGTAGTCGTCTAAGCTAGCTCTCTCTGATTTGACTTACAGATGCATGCTATCAAATCCACTTCTTGAGAACTTTCTACTCACCGTCTTTGATATTCTCAGAAACGGTGAGATGTAAGCCAACTTATCTCATGTTACAGATATTTGAATCTGAGACCCAGAGACACAGTCTTGAACACAGTTTTTATATGTTAAGCTGTTAACAGAGCTTTTATTTTTACCTTATTTATGCAAATGCCTAGTCACTTGACCTACACTTTTCTCTCGTGATGATGTATGAGTTATCTTTCAACTTTTTAAGCAGTGACCACCAATATGGGTATTAACATCCTTATGTTTCCACCAGGAGCTTGGACTCAGCCCTTCGGTGCCCGTCCACGTTGTTCTTCAAGACTGGATCCGACATTCAGATGGGAAGCTCAGTTTTCTCGGATTTGTTAGACTCCTCCATGGGGTCTCTGCTCGTTCATTTCAGAAGGCTTAAAGTGAACAACCTACCGGAGCTGGACACTAGTAAATCTAGTAAAAGATTCTAACTCCCCGGTGATCACATTTCACACGGTGAAGCATCTTTGCTTAAGATGAAAGGTTCCGCCATGGAAGCAGTCGCTAAGGTCACGTTCTTGTTAACCCATGCGTGACTCGTAATGAGTCTGAAGCTGTTATAATGATGAGCAATCTCTGCCTCCTTTCTATCCCTATTACTTCATATAAGTGCTTTTTTTTTTCGGGTTCCCGTTTGTACTGTCCTGTCCCTCGTCCCTCGTCCCTCATATAAGTCCGTGTTTTCGGGGATGGTTCCATAGAGAATTGTACAGAAGACATTTAGATTATCAGAGTAGTGAATGGCTTGGCTGGGTTAGATTTTAAGTTTTGTCATATTTTAGGTGGATCTTGTGAACTCTTATGGTCTATAAATGTCAAAATAATAATAGAAAAAAAAAGAAAAGAAAAGTTGTATGTAATCCGTCCCCGAGAATGAACTACGCAGCAAGACATGTTGCATTTCTTCGGTTTTCTTTCGTCCATTCTTTTGGCCGTGAGGAACTTGTAGCCGCTACCTTTGGTGCGCCCCGAGTTAGCATACTTTGTATTAGTTGGTCCGTCGGTGTTATTGTCCAACAAAGAGTACTACGTCATGTTCATAGTCATTTTCACCCGAAATAACTACGGAGTATGTCTTTCGGTCTCAAGTCAACTCTCATGTCTTCTTCTCAGGCCAAATTGTCACTTTTAAATGAATACAAGTTGTGTCGATCAACTCTTAGGTCACTGGAGTTTCGTCCAATTGGTTCTACATATAGTTGTATATACTCGCGTAAAGTCATGAACACGATTCATGCTCGAAATATTCACACAACTCGTTGCTACAAAATTTATGTGGCAAACAACAAAAATCTCGATTTACATTGTTCCTAAGGCAAATTTTACGAAGTTTCTTTTCCAAAGCGTTTGGATGAGTTAGATTCTTTTTTTGTAAAATTAACTTGACTTTTCCGCGAACACATACTCACAATTAAAGGTATCTTAGAATTCACCAATATATATCGGGCACAAGTTATCCAAATTATTTTATATATATTTTTCCCCAGAATAATAGAAGATGTAACTTACAAGTTACACCCTCATGTTCATATACAAATGCAATCACAAAATCTCAGAATTAACCGACATACATCGGGTACGAGTTCTCCACGTCATCGTAATTCGTAACTTCTTCTTCAGAGAGAAACCTCCGCAGAAAAGTATATAAACATCTTCTAATTGTACCACCAATGATCTCCCTTCATCACACTTCCAGTCTTCATCCTCACCATCACTCTTCTGACAAACACTCATTCTCTCTCCTGAAGACTTTCCCAAAATGGCAACTCCAAAGTCTTCTCCAACAAAACCCAGATCGCAACTGAGCAATTCCATACTAATTTTAGGACTGTCAATCACAGGCACAGCGCTGTTGTTCTTATTCTCATCCTTTGTGTATTCATCAGCTTGGTTTTCTCTCTCCTCACCCAGAATCAGCATCCCTAATTTTCGTGTCTTCAGAAGCAACGGGACCAATGTTGATGGTGATAGTGACAAGTTCTTGTATTGGGGTTACAAGATTGATTGCCCCGGTAAACATTGCGACACTTGCGCCGGCCTCGGCCACCAGGAATCTAGCCTTCGTTGTGGTCTTGAAGAAGCTTTCTATCTTCAAAGGTATAATCTTTGTTTTTTTTTTTTTTTTTTTTAAATTTGGGGTTTTACGGAATTTAGAGATTTTTGGAATTTGTTGGTGTGGAATTGTTTGTTAAGAGTGAGTTTTGATCTGGGTTGGTGTAAAGATTGGATCTTTTTGTTGTTTGGGATTGTTTGTTATGTTGACATTTTGATCATTGTTTTGATAATTTGGTTTGTGATTATGTTAGATTGTTATAGAAGCTTCAGTTTAAATGTTGTTGTTGCTGGGGATCTTTGTGGGTTTATTAATGCCTAAATCTGGCGCGAATCGGGTTTGGTTTTTATGAGGATTATTATTGGAAATGTTTGTTTGTTGCTATAGATTGACTTGGAATGACTATTTTGGTACACGGAATGTGTTACATTGTAGTATACTACGTTTGCCTTTGATTGGTAGTGAGACTATGTTATCTGCATTGTCGAGGTTTCGAATCACCGAAGCAAAGTTTGGGGTGGTGTTGGTTTAGTTATGATGAATATCGTGTATGGAATGAAGACTAGAAGTTAATTTGTCTTTTTTTCTTTCCCTTCTATGGAGCTGCTTGAATACAAGTGGCAGTGTAGTTGTTCGTTGTCCTGTTGTTCGGTTTGATGCACGTCCAATTATACCGTGGTTGTTATGAGCTGATTGAGACAATGCAATCCACATTTTCAAGCTACAGAAGCAGTTTTTGATGTTGTTGCGATTGTGATATGATCAAGGCTTGTGAATTTGGCTTGAATTACGATTGATTTCATATGGACTCTGGTTTTTGTCTGCACTACTTATTGGAATAATCTTGGTCTTCTAATCTTTACCTTATTATACAAGTTGTATGATAGGGTAGTGTAGTTCTCTAGTTCTCCTTCCATCTCCCTTTGCCCAGATGTTAAATCTATTGATGTCTGTATTAATTACATGTTAGGTAGTACTTTGGAGAGAAACATAGCGTGGGCGTGTCGAGGGTGTTGCTCCTAGAAAGAGGGAATTTTCCATCGGGGGCGAGGGATCACTAATTGATTGTCTCCATAGTTGAGAATTCTGATTGCTACTCAAGTGTCATTTGTTGCTTATATCTGTTAAGGTGCCTTTTGCAGGAATGTTATTTTTTTCTCTTTCTGTCACTTCGTGACGAGCAATGAATACTTTACTCAATGCCACATACTTAAAAGAGGGGTTTTGCTGCAGGACATTTGTGATGCCTGCTAGAATGTGTATCAATCCAAAGCACAACAAGAAATTAGATCAGTCGGCTAATGCAAGTTCAGACGAAGGGTGAGATGCATGTCTTCTGTATCTCTAATTGGTTCATGAGACATTTGAATTTTCAGTTTTTCAGTTCTTGAAAGGGGCCACCTTTTGATGCTAGATTATGATAGTAATTGCATTCATATCTTGCCTGGTTTTAATCTAAAATCTATGTTGTTTACTAGGTGGATGGCTACATCTTGTGCAATGGATTCTTTGTATGATTTGGGACTTATTTCCAAAAAGATACCTGTAATTTTGGATAATTCTGAAATGTGGCATCGCGTATTATCTACTGGTATGAAACTCGGTGCAAGAGGTATTGCTCACGTAGAAAACGTGAGCAGACGTGAGCTTAAGGAGGATTCCCGATATTCAAATATGTTGCTTGTGAATCGAACTTCTAATGCTTTGGCATGGTAATCTATCATCACAGATTCTCAATGCTTAACATTCCGAGTATTTGCTGTGTGGAGATATTTTCTAGGTTGCTATATAATGTGTTCTATCTGTTAATTAAATTTCCTCGATACTCCTCATTACTTAAGTGTCTTGTTCCTTACCTGTGGAATCTATGTGTGACTTAATCTGAGTTGACTGAAGCGTGGAAACAAATGCAGGTTTATGGAATGCAAGGATAGGAAAAACAGTAGTGCTATACTGTTGCCACACAGTTTTCTTCCATCAATGGCCACAAAGAAACTACGAGATGTTGCAGATAAGGTAGGTTTATGTGTTCCAATTAGTTTTTGCTTGCTGTGTAAGTTTCATCGCAGTAGAATTTGGAATTTTTAGTGTTCCTTACATTGGTCAAATTGCTTTTTTGATAAGGATATTGGTCAAATTGCTTGAGCATATTTTATACAGTGTCAGGCACTATATGCTGCATAAGGGTCTTTCAAAGAACAGTTGCAATCTTGTTTAATTATGTGCTGACCCGACAAAGCGGTCCATTGTAATATGTGTTGTACTAATAATCAAAAGAAACAGAAAAGGTGGCTAGTTTTGTTGTATATATAACCATGGTTAATACCAATTGCTTGTGCTCCTACCATTTGAACTTTTCTGTCTGCAATCTAGGCTTCAAGAATTTGAGTGGCTTAAGTGATCTGATGGAAGGAACCCTCCATTCTACAGCGAATAATTTATGTATAACCTTCGCATAGTTGAGTGGGAAAATGGAGATTCTGATGGGAGACCCCATAATCAAAGGTTGGATAATTTATCTAACATAAGGTGAAGTTTGAACTCCTCTAAAGTATAACATATCAAGATTCGGAAAAATGAACTTGTAGCCAGTGACGTTCTAGTTATTCAGACCTTGTGTTTCAGTGACCTTTAAAGGAAGTTGTACACTGTGACTGAAAATCATTGCTTTTCTATGATTTGAGATTTTGAGAGGACATATAGCCTTAGGCCTCACGAGATGTTGATGATTCTCACTGATCTTAGATTGGGCTTCTATTGTCCCTGTGACATAATTGGTGGATTGTTGAGATGTCAATTACGAAGGAAAATATGTCTTGGTGACAATACATAAGGAGGGTAGTTGTGTTGGGAACACTGATGGTAAAGATGGCTTTGTTATACTGAATGCGTAACATTATGGCATCGGAGAGGGGTTATCTCATAAATTTGTGTCCTGACCTTGTTGAACTGTTGCAGTTTACCACTAGAGTGATTTTTGGGTAAGAGAAATGGTAGGTTTACCCTGAGTGCATCCAGAAACTCTTGATAACAATGATCTTGCAGATTGAGAGGGAAAGATATCATAGAGGAAAACATATGTTTGATTCTCTTTGAAATGCTAAACACACCTTTAAATTGCTCATCTGAATACAGATATCTCATATTGTGACTTTGTGTGTGTGTGCCCCCGCGTGCGTAACCTATTCTTTTTGGGTGGCAGATAAAAGCAATACTTGGCGACTATGATGCTATTCATGTTCGCAGGGGTGATATATTAAATACAAGGAAAGACAGATTTGGCGTTGAAAGGAGCCTACATCCTCATGTTGAAAGGGATACAAGGCCGGAATTTATTCTACTTAGAATTGCAAAATGGGTCCCTGCAGGTCGGACCATTTACATCGCATCAAATGAAAGGACACCAGGATTCTTTTCACCCCTCGGTGTCAGGTATGTTACTCATAAGTCATACCCAGAAAAGGGTTTCCTAAATAAAGTCCTGGCCCCTGGCCGTAGATCTTTATGAAGCTGTGGAACACCTATATAGTTCATGTCTCCCACAACTGGTGTATGATATCCTGATTCTGGTTTCTGGAAATAAGCTTGAATGTAACTTGGCCATAGTGAAGCCTCTACTGTTCATCTCTAGAAGTCACTTACTTGAATCATTAATGGACCTACGTTCTTGGACATTCCTTTTGCTTTTTTTCTTTTTTTCTTTGAGGAAAACAGCTGTGCCTTCTCGTCATTCTATCCGTGAGGCGTTATTGGTATTCTACTCAGCCATGTGTCCAGGCTCAATGGCTAATTTTAGTTATAGTGCGCCTATCCTGTCAGCTTTGACAACCATCTCTCCCCTGTTGTAACGTTTCTTGATGTTTTGCTGGATGTCTGATTCCCTAACTGCAAGTAAAATATAGTCTAACTTATGCGGTGGCTGCTTTCATCTGACTCTAAGCCTGAGGTCTAGTGAGCGTAAAAACAGGTGGCTTGATTGTTAATCAGAATACTATCCCGAGTGTGTAGGTTATTTGGTACGTGGCCTTTTTTGTGCTTAGATCACTGTCATACAGTTTTTGTTCATTGAACTCCAGGGATAGAAACTTTTATGTGTGTTGAACGTAGTTGATTCTGTTACATATCAGGGCCAACCTTCTGATTATTTACCATTATCTGATTTTTACAGGTACAAATTGGCATATTCATCAAACTTCAGTATGATTTTGGACCCAGTTATAGAGAACAACTATCAGCTGTTCATGACAGAGAGGCTTATAATGACGGGAGCCAAAACTTTTATCGATACCTACAAAAGTGACGATTCAGAGTTCAGTCTAACTGATGACCCTAAGAAAAACACCAAGAATTGGGGGAGAGTGGTTCATACTATGGAGGATGAGCAGGGCAGCTGAGAAAAAAAAATCTCAAACTGAATTTTGCGACTGAAGTTGCCTGAAGCCGAGATTGAGAAGCCTGTGCATGCCAATTCAGTGATTCAAGATTTCCTTGAGGTTTCCTCCTCCATCATTTTGGCATTGCTACATTACTGTATAGTTTTTGGCTTCTATCTAGTCTAGACAGCACGCGAGATACCTCAGCGGGGTTTTTCTGATCTTTACCAGAGCGCGGCAATGTTTGGATTGGAGAACTCAAAAATTTGGATTGTACCATGTAAAGACACTACAAGGTTTGCAAATAGTGGCATGTTCTTATAAATTCTCCTGTACTGCTGTACCCTGTCAACCAATTTTGTACAAATTTGAAGCCCTGTTCAATATTTATTTTATTTTTTTCATAATTAAAATTCGCTATTTAATATATTTTGGTTGGTCCAAAAATAGCCGATCACTTTTTCATTCCGGTTTATCCGAAAGTAATTTAAATACTTTTTTTTTTTTTTTGATTTGTCCGTAAGTAGTTGATTACGATTTCCCCGCTTTAGTTTTTCCCCAAAATAGCTGATCATTGTTTCATTTTGATTGGCTTTAAAAATAACTAATCACCTTTGTAATGTAAATTAGGTAATAAGAACATTCATGCTTTGTCTGTATTGCAGGATTGGCATGAAATAGGCAAAACTCAAACTTCAGCATAACGTTTGTACCTCTCCACTTAGCCGCCGGGTTGGTAGGGAGATGATGTATTGACGTTGTGTGTACTATCTGTTTTTCCGTATATGATAAGTCGCGTATTTTATATAACTAGAGACAGACAATGCGAACACGAAACTTTTTACCTTTATTTTAGTTATTCGAACTTAATCAAGATTTTAACTAATAACACGGACTTACGGAGTATATGATTATCTTTGTGCAGATTATCACAATCTCATGGACATTGGGGGTTGCATTGATTGGAGTCAACGTGTATTACCTTAATCTGAGGCGTGTTGTTGGATGGCTGATACACAACAACTTACCAAAAGTGGGAAATGTCTTCATTGGAATTGTGGCGTTTCCTTTAATAGGAATCTACATCTTAGCAATAATCTACCTTACATTTAGAAAAGACAGGGTTGTTACTTTCATTTCTCCTACAAAAGTTGATCCAAATGCTCAATTAGAAGAGGGATTAAGTAGTAAAGAATTAGAACTTAGCTCTAACAACATCTTTTTATAGAGAGGATCTTGCAGATATTCCACTTCCAGAATGAGATCTTCAAATAGGAAAAACACACGTAGAATAAAGATGGCATCGTTGTAATGTTGTTGCTAGTTTTTTTTATATAAAATGGACCATTGTGTTGTAACATCTACTATCGTGGGTATGGTACATTATAAACCTGATCACCTTGTTTGATACCCGTGTAGACTAACAACTACAGAGTATCAAATAGCCCTATTAGTCATGTAGTGGGTGAACTCGGTGCTATTTTATGCATTACACGAGTAACTTGAATGAATGTAGACCGTAGTTCATCTGTAAACCTGAGTACTAATCTAGATCAAAAATCGCGAAAACAAACAAACAAGAAGTCAAGAACATAAAAGTTGGGAAAAGACCATTAAGCCCTTTTCTCTAATTGTTGCATTTCCCCTATTCACCTTCTCTCTCTTGCTCTCTGCAATCAAACTTCATTTGATTTGATTTTTTTTTTTTTTTCAATTGAAAGAAAAAAGAATTTAAAAAAGGTGATTACCAGGCAATAATCGAACAAATTCAAGGTAATTTCTATCTCATCGAATTTGGGTTTGGTTAAATTCAGTATCTTTTCTTCATCTGATACAGTTAATTACAGTTCCCATATTTTAATTGTTATATTTTGAGCTTAATTTCATCTTCAAATTGGAATATATGCTATATTTTTTTACGAGCTTATACATGACTTTTACTGTGGCATCATTACCTAGTGTCGACTCAAAAGGGTCCCGCCTATGACGGGGTAAGTGGGGGTCGGATGTACACAATTCTTACACTCGTGTTGAAAACGTAGAGAGACTGCTTACGGAACACTTTACTGTTTCATATTCGTAAAAAGATCAGGACTTTGAAGTAGGAAATTTGGGTTTGATAGAAATTCCCATTTGGTGGTTATTGCGTGATCAAAAGTTTAAATTTTTATGGGTTGGTTTATACGCTTCTGCTGTTAGACATCTGCAAAACCAAATGGGTTTTTACCGTTTAATCTGTTGATGCTGATCATGAATTGGATGATTTGGGTGGAATTCCGCTAATACCGAGTTAGCTAGGTGAAAACTATGCCGTAGAAATTCTAGGACCCGAGAAACATTGTTGAAGAAAGACATGATATGAGATGACCTTGTTGAAATCGGCTGTGAGGAATGGATTGTCGTGTGTCGTGTTGACGTAGCTAGCCTTTATGGTTGAAGAGTGTCGGAGCAACATTAGTGAAAGATGAATGATGTGAAATTCGTCATCTTGGGGGTCGTTTTGGTTAAATGCATATCGTTTCATTCTGATACTAAATGACCTTTTAATGTTTGTTTGTAGCTGGTGCTGTTACTGCAATGGTATTGTCAAAGGTTCTGACTAAACCACTTTTGAGGAGAGCTTGTTCATCTTTTGACTCTGCTGTCATGTCGAGGGTTGAGGATCAACTTGGCCATCAGATACGATCCAGTCCCTATGGTGTTGGACCGGGGAGCTTGTTTTCTTTGGGTGGTGTTTCTACCAAAGATTCAGAATATAATGGGAATTGCTGCAGTGATGGAGTGGTGGCGAAGCTTCCATTGTCTGCCAAGTGAGTGCACAGATTCCAAATTTTGCTACGTTAATTCTTTCTCCATGCTCTACTTAGTTGACTACTTTATACTATCCTAATCTTGGAATGGATGTCTCACTCACATGAAGGCTCAATTGCTTTCTTGTGACAAATATTGTATCTATCCTCTCATTTTCATTTTGATTTAGTCGTGATTGAAGAACTGAATTTACCAGAATGGAATCACGTCATACATTGTTAGCGTGCTTCGTTGGGTTCAGCTTGCCAAAATAATGTTCTTTAAGTCAGTGATTGAGTTTGCTATTACAGTTTCGATTTCTTCAGTTACAACATCTGCTATTCATCAGTTGCCAATGGTATGATTGCATGTGAGTCTTTTCTGCATTCATATTATTGGTGTTTCGGTAGAATCTTTTGTGTAGTTCATTGGATGCTGGCTCCTAGTATTTGTTTCTGGAACTAGCTCTTTATTGTATTAGTCAATTCTGATGGTGCCATACATTCAAACTATTTTTCTGGTGGCAGATAGCTCACAATTCATTCAGCCATCTACTTGGGTGTTATGTGATTTGTGAAGAACTTTATACTTACTCTTTTCAGCAGTATGCTCTTTCAAATGTTAACTTGTTGCTGCAATTGGTTTGATTTCTCATTTTCCAGTCCTGAAGTTGAAAGACCAGTGACTTCAAGGAGAATTGCGGTTGGGGAGGTACATATAGGACCGGTTTTGAGAAGGCCACCTGCTGCTCTAAATAGGCAGAAGAGAGTGGTTACGAGTTTTTATGATGTCCAGATGTCACACACTCATTGCTATAGTTCACAGAGCATTGATAAGTTTTCCAGATACAGTCAGAACAGGGTATGTGCAACCTGATTTACAAAATGATCTGTTGGTACAGCTTATTAGCTTTAATTAGTTATACTTTTGAGTTCCTGTACTTCAATTCTAATGATTGTGATACATGTATCACAGTGCAGGCGCTACTTCTACAGAACTTACCGAAATATGTGAAGATAGTAGAAGTTGGGCCCAGAGATGGCCTCCAGAATGAGAAAAACATAGTACCTACTGATGTGAAGATTGAGTTGATAAAGATGCTTGCATCTTCTGGCCTGCCCGTTGTCGAGGCCACCAGCTTTGTGTCACCAAAATGGGTGCCTCAAGTAAGAATTTCTCGCTGCTCCAGTGTATTGTAATTTGTAGTCATTCGCTATACAGAGGTCTTATTTGGTGTAATGCTCTTTTCTTTCATAAAAGCTTTTGTTAGCCCTTTTTTTATGGTTGCCTGTGGGCTGTGGCCCATCCTTGCGATATGGTGCCTGTGTTGCTGACACAAAGTTTCACTAATGCCATTTGCAATTCCAGTGTATCCTTGTTGTTAACAACTTTTCGTACTCCAGCTTGCAGATGCCAAGGTTGTCATGGAGTCAATCCGAAATGAAAGTGGCAACTTCCCTGTATTGACACCTAATCTCAAGGTAACCATATTTTGTGGCTGTGATCTTAATATTCAGCAAGATAAGCCGGTGAAAGTTGACACTCATATATTCTAGTTTTTCTGAGGCAGGGTTTGGAAGCAGCAGTAGCAGCTGGTGCCAAGGAAGTGGCAATTTTTGCTTCAGCTTCAGAATCCTTCTCAAAGTCAAACATAAACTGTAGCATAGAAGAGAGTCTTAAACGGTACCATGATGTTGCTATTGCTGCGAAGAAACACTCGTTACCTGTCCGTGGGTGTGTATAGTTGTTGATTACCTGTATTCCTCTAGTAGCAGCACCGCTGAAGTGTTGATTAGTGTATTCTCAATTTTGGTTAACTTGCTACAGTATATAATACGATTACGTTTCTTTAGGTACATATCATGTGTCGTGGGATGCCCGGTGGAAGGAGCCGTTCCTCCATCTCAAGCAGCTTATGTTGCGAAAGAGCTGTCTAACATGGGCTGCTATGAGATTTCTCTGGGTGATACAATAGGAGTGGGGACGCCTGGTATGTCCTAGCTGTCTCGTCTTGGTGCTTATTTTTGAATGGTGTCAATTGTGCTTATAAGTTTTTATTGGATCTCTTTACCAACATAGAGCTTAAAGAAAGATACACTAACTATTTTGGCTTTTTAAACCTAATGTGACTATAGTCAAACCAACATTTTGCATAGAAAGTAGTATCTTGGAGTCCAACACATATATTAATGAAACAAAATTTACTTTTTTTTTTTTTATGAAACCCGTTGTATTTTAATATTGAAACCTATTGTACATGTTGAACTTTTTGTGAACATGGGCTATATACTACCATCAATATTATTCCTCGAACTTATCTTGAGGTTTTTGGTTATATATCTGATGCAGTTTATAGTAATGCATCAAAAGTAAACCATATAGATAAAAAAACGAGTTCAAATAATAAGTAGATCATCCGTGGTTTTTAGCCCAAAATGGCTCCAAAACAAAAACATCTCAATTTTAAGTGGAGGCACCTAGAGGTAATATTATGGGTTTTAGCTAAAAAAGTAGAGCCAAAACCTTTGGTAGGTTCCAAAATCGGGCTTTAAGGTTTATAGAATAAGTTGAGCAGTTTTTTTTTTTTTTTTTTCTTTTCTTTTCTTTCTAGGAACATACTTTAGATTAGCCTAATTTCTCAAAATTAGCCAAGTCATTTCCTCTAATTTCAGGTACTGTTGTTCCAATGCTTGAGGCTGTTGTAGATGTTGTCCCTGTTGAGAAGCTTGCTGTCCATTTTCATGATACATATGGACAAGCTCTCTCCAATATTCTCATCTCTCTCCAAGTAAGATTTTATATAATCTTTGTTTTGTCTTGTTTTTTGTTTTGGATTAGCATTCTTAAAACGGTAGAGAAATTTTGTGAATCATATGGAATTAATCAACTAATGTCCTTACAAAGTGTTTTCTGATTCCTATACGCCTAAGCCTCTAAAGGTAATATAATGGGTTTATTAGAGCCAAAACGTACTATATGTTTACAAAATTTGAAAAACACGCATGCGAAGCTCGCTTGGTGATATGTGCCAATTGGGTATAAAGGACTACCCAAATAGCCGAAATAGGGCACCCAATCCTCAAACAAAATAAGGGCAGTGGAATACTATACTTGGAAAAGCTTAAATAAGACTTGACTACTTTTTTCAATAATGCACGTATTTTGTTAGGAAAGGCACCGACACAAAAATGATTCCAGTTTTAGGAGTAGCTCTCAGGCGTCATATGGTGTGTTCTCGCAAAATATTAGAGTTAAAAACCTGTGATAGGTGCCCCAAATGAGTCGAAGACACACTAGCCGTAATGGGTGACTGTAGGCGAAGGGGCTTAACGGCCCCTCCAACAAAAGAACCGGGCCCTCAAAATCATTAAGGGCACTTGCATAATGTTGATAGTACTTATAAAATAACATTTAAAAATCCAAGATTTTTGGCTTAAAATGGTTTCAGTATAAAAACGGCCTAACTTTTTGTGGAATCCTCTAGGGATAATATAATGGCTTTTTAAAAAGATATTAGAGCCAAAAAAATATCGTATGTTTCCAAAATTGGAAAATCACGCACGTTAGTGTGACGAGGTAACATGTGCAATTGGGTAAAAAGTGCTTCCCAATATGGGGCAACCAATTCTTAAAGCATATAAGGCACTGAAATACTTGGCAAAGCTTTAAGAATAATCGGCTACTTTGGAAAAATATAGTCAAAATTTGGCAAAATTGAAGTGTATAATGCATGTTTTTTTTTGTCCAAAAGGCACCGAAACAAAAATGACTCAAATTTTAGGAGTAGCTCATATGGGTCATATTGTGTGTTTTGCCAAAATATTAGAGCTAAAAAACTTAAGATAGTGCCCCAAATCAGTCAAAAACACAGTAGCCTTAGTGGGGGAAGGTAGGCGGAGGGGCTTAAAGGTCCCTCTAACAAGAGAACCGGATTCTCAAAATAATGAAGGGCACCTTCGGGATGTTGATAGTAAATTTGAAATAACGTTCAGAAACATTGAACAAAATGGCTAACGTATCTAATACTTGTAGAGAATGGAAGGTTATAATTCACGATTTTTGGCCTAAAATAGTTTCGGGACAATAACGCTTAACTTTTTGTGGAAGCCTCTAGGGATAATGTAAAAGGTTTTTTTAGAAAATATTGAAGCCAAAAACTATAGTAAGTTTCTCAAATTGGAAAGTGACAAGATGACATGTGCCAATTGTATTTAAAGGATTACCCGAATAGGGCAACCAATAGTCAAACCAAATAAGGGCACTAAAATACTCTATTTGGAAAAGCTCTAAGAAGATTTGGCTACTTTGGAAAAGTAGTCAGAATTGGCCAAACTTGAAGTGTATAAATCCACGGATTTTTGCCCGAAAAGGAACCGGAACAAAAATGAATCAAATTTGTGGAGTACCTCCCATGGGTCATATTGTGTAATCTGGCAAGATATTAGAGCTAAAAACATAAGATAGGTGCCCCAAAATCAGTCCAAAGGGCACTAGCCTTAATGGGTGAAGGTAGGCAAATCTGCGTAAAGGTCCCTCCAACGAGAGAACTGAGCCCTCAAAATCATGAAGGGCACTCGCGGGATGTTGACAGTAATTATGAAATAACGTTTGGAAACTTTGAACAAAATGACCAACGTATTCAAAACTGCACAAAACCAAAGGTTATAATCCACGATTTTGTTCGAAAATGGTTTCGGTTCAAAAGCGGCTTAACTTTTGGTGGAAGCCTCTCGGGATAATATAATGGGGTTTTCGAAAAAATTAGAGTCAATAACATATAGTAGGATTCCAAAATTGGAAAATCATGCACGCTAGGTGACGAGGTGACATAAGCCAATTGGATCTAAAGAGCTCGCCGTATAGGGCAACTTGTCCTCAAATCAAATTAAGGCACTCATTTAGGAAGATTTGGCTACTTTGGAAAAACTAGTAAAAAATTGGCCAAACTTGAAGTACTATCCACGGTTGTTTGCCCGAAAGTGCACCGCAACAAAAATGAGTCAAATTTTTGGAGTAGCTCCCAAAGGCCACATTGTGTGTTGTGTCGAAATATTAGAGCTAAAAACATATGAGAGGTGCCCCAAAATCAAACAAGGCACACTAGCCTTAACCGGTGACGTTAGGCAAAGCGACTTAAAGGTCCCTCCAACGAGAGAACTGGGCCCTCAAAATTATGAACGACACTCACGGGATGTTGACAGCAATTATTTAAGAACGTTTAGAAACTTTGAACAAAATGGCCATCGTATCCAAAAGCGCACAAAACCGAAGGTTATAATCCACCATTTTTGTCCTAAATTGGTTTCGGTACGAAACGGCTTAACTTTTTGTGGAAGCCTCTAGGGATAATATAATGGGTTTTGGAAAAATATAAGAGCCAAAAACATCTAGTAGGTTTCTGAATTTAGAACATCACCTACGCTAGGGTGACGAGGTGACACATCACATAAGCCAATTGGTTTTAAAGTGCTTCCTATATAACTTAACCAATCCACAAATCAAATTGAGGCACTGAAATACTATAACTGGTAATGTGTTTGGAAGATTTGGCTACTTGGAAAAAGTAGTCAAAATTTGCCAAAATTGAAGTGTATAACCCACGTTTTTATGTCCGAAAGGCACCATAACAAAAATGACTCGAATTTTTGGAGCAGTGTCCAAGGGTCATCATGTGTGTTGTAGCAAAATATTAGAGCTAAAAACATATGATAGGTGCCCCAAAATCAAACAAAGTGCACTAGCCTTAACGAGTGATGGTAAGTGGAGCTGCTTAAAGGTCCCTCCAACGAGAGAACTCGTCCCTCCAAATCATGAAGGGAACTCGCGGGATGTTGACAGTAATTATGAAATAACGTTTAGGAACTTTGAACAAAATGTCCAACGCTTCCCAGATTGCACAAAACCAAAGGTTACCATGATTTTTGGCCTAAAATGGTTTCAGGACCAAAATGGCTGAACTTTTGGTTGAAGCCTCTAGGGATAATAGAATGGGTTTTCTGATAAATATTAGAGCCAAAAACATATAGTAGGTTTCCATTTTTGGTAAAACACGCACGCTAGGGTGATAAGGTGACATGGGCCAATTAGGTTTAAAGAGCTACCTATGTAGGGCAACCAATCCTCAAGTCAAATTAAGGTACTGAAATACTATATTTGATCAATTTGTCTGCTTCGGAAAAAGTAGTCAAAATTGGGCTAATTTGAAGTGTATATCCACGTTTTTTTTGCCCGCAAGGCACCGAGATAGAAATGACTCAAATTTTAGGAATAGTTCCCATGGGTCATATTGTGTGTTGTGTTAAAATATTAGAGCTAAAAACGTATGATAGGTGCCCCAAAATCAGTCGAAAACACACCAGCCTTAACGGGTGACGGTAGGCGAAGCGGCTTAAAGGTCCCTCCAACGAGACAATTGGGCCGTCAAAATCGTGAAGGGCACTCACAGGCTGTTGACAGTAAGTATAAAACAACATTTAGAAACTTTGAACAAAATGGCCAACGTATCCAAAGTGGCACAAAACCAAAGGTTATAATCCACAATTTTTGTCCTGAAATGGTTTCGGCTAAAAACCGGCTCAACTTTTGTGGAAGCCTCTAGGGATTATATAATGGTTTTTTTTTTTTGAAAAATATTAGAGCCAAAAACATATAGTAGGTTTTCAAAATCTGAAAATCACCCACGCTAGGGTAATGAGGTGGCATATGCCAATTGGGCAACCAATACTCAAATCAAATTGAGGCACCGCAATACTATATTTGGTAAAGCTTTTGGAAGACTTGGCTTCTTTGGAATAGTCAAAATTTGCCAAAATTGAAGTGTATAAGCCACGGTTTTTTTTGCCCGAAAAGGCATAGAAACAAAAATGACTCAAAATTTTGGAGCAGCTCCCAAGAGTTATATTGTGTGTTGTGGCAAAACTTTAGAGCTAAAACATATGATATGTGCCTCAAAATCAATCCAAAGTGCACTAGCCTTAGCCCTTAACGGCTGACGGTAGGTGAAGCTGCTTAAAGGTCTCTCCAACGAGAGAACTGGGTCCTCAAAATCATGAAGGGCACTCGCGGGATGCTGACAGTAATTATGAAATAACGTTTAGAACCTTTGAACATAATGGCTAACGCTCCCAAAACTGCCGAAAACCAAAGATTACCATGATTTTTCGCCTGTGGTGGGACCCCGGACCCTCGCTTACCGGGGACGCCAATGTGCACCGGGCTGCCCTTTTACTGGTTTCGTTACCAAAGGGGCTTAACTTTTGGTTGAAGCCTTTAGGGATAATATAATGGGTTTTTGTGGAATCCTCATCTCCTCCTCCATGCTCTCGTTTTTCTACATAATGTTGGTTTCTTGAAATCCAGAGTTCTCGTCATGCCATTGATAAAATTTTGTGGTTCCGTATCTTTGCAGATGGGTGTCAATGTAGTGGACTCATCTATTGCAGGCCTTGGTGGCTGTCCATACGCTAAGGGTGCATCTGGTAATGTAGCCACTGAAGATGTTGTGTATATGCTTAATGGACTTGGTATTGAGACCAACGTGGACATGCAAAAGCTCTTGTTGGCTGGTGAGTTCATCTGCAAGCACCTGGGACGCGTATCTGGCTCAAAGGCTGCCACTGCCTTGAGCAAAACTCTTGCTCATGCATCCAAGCTGTAAGATATACACACACCTATTCTTATCTGTAAATATACTTTTAAAGTTTTACCTTCTCAGACTTGTTCACTTAATCATGTTGGAAAATTTGATAATCATGTATTATAAATTTATAATTCATGTGAAATCTACTTTGTTTCCTCCGAACCCATGCTCCCACATTATCTTTCTATGTGGATGAGACCTGTTACTTACAGCCCTGAACTCAAAATTTCCAAATTCTAAAATGTACTCGTATTCACTTTAGGTGAGCAGACAATTAGGAATAGGCGCATTGCGCGATGAAGAAAAACAAGATGTCACTTTGTACTAGGATCAGTAAGAAAGATTAAGGAAACCCTTATTTCACTAAGGCGCGAAAAGATCGAAGTACTTAATTAGGATCAATCTTCAAGATCTGTCCTGAAATACTATCCATTGAGGAGCTGAGGACCAGTTAGAAAGAATAAAGGAAACCCTCAATTCACTAAGGAACGAAAAGATGAAATCTTGGGATCAATTTTCAAGATCCTCCTGAAATGTCGTTATTTCCTGCATAGTAGCATCTTTCCCATTTTGGTGATTTGCCGTACTTGCTCCTTATCATTGTTGTACTACAAAGGATGGGGTTCCATGAAAAATAGAAGTGGAGCCAAAATGAAGCCATGCATCTTTCTTTCTTTACCTTCTGACAATATTCTTGTGGGTGCAAAGTTTTCAAGATCCAATGCCCTGTCTTCTTTAGGCTTAGGTAACCTTTTACGACCAATCAATCTAAAAAATTTGATTTGTACATTCTCGTCTGTTAGAGAAACATTGAAAACTGCACTCTCATAGAATGTGAGTTTACGATAACTCCATGGACTCGCCTCCTGATTCTCCGTCATGTGTGCTTAGGTTCATGGTTTAGTGACTAACTCTAGATGAGAAGAGGAAGGAATGATGTTCCATCTAGAATGAATCTCTGAATTGCGCAAGATTTTATTTGTAGAGGGGCTCTGGTCCTTGTATGGAGGCATCAAGCCTGGACACGGTGCACTCGAAAGACGATCTAATGGCTAGGGGTTACGGTTACAGTTGTCGATTATGGTGCATCATGGGCTAGGCTCCAGGAGTCCAGGGCATCCTTACAAACTTATAGCAGAAGCTAGGTTTACATGTTTCACTTTTCTAGTCACTAATGATAACTAACTCGTCTTATGTAATGAGAAAGCCTCATGCATGCAAGATTAACAGTAACTTTTCTGAGTGTGATTTCCTTGACATTTCATCTAGGGTGATCGATTCTATAGTTTTTCTGACTGTTCTAAACTCAATTTTTTGTCATGATATAGGTTAGATTAGTTGCATTATTGATTATAGGGAAAACCATTGTACACTCGTACCGATAATTCTATTTTAATCCTTGATTAATTATTAAATTAGACACTTTCAGGGTTCATACTTAATTATTCCAAATGACAAAATCTCAAGAAATTTTTTAGTATCCCTGCATATCATAACTTACAAGTCACACCCCCCTGTTACACACCCTTGACCTTTCTCTCCTTTAATTTTTGGGTAGACAATGTAACACATATAGGAGTATAGTATATACTAATATACTAATCTTGGGTCGGTTTAGTTGATGATATTAAATTACATAAACAAGGCTACATTAAGAAAGATGATCCTATCTTTTTCTTAGCCACTAATTCTTACTTTCTTCTTGTAAATCTACTAATTTAATCTACAACCACTCCTTGATTATTACAGGCTAATTTAGTGTACTCATAGCCCTATAGGCCACTGTTTTTCTGATCCTAATGACATACTTGTATATTATCTATATGGACGGTGTTCAAATAAGATTGCGTCTATTGTCACGTCGTATACATCTAATAATCCGCACCTGGTTTCCCTAGGTTTTAACAAATTTTTAGTGTCTTCTTTTATTTACTTGTAATTTTAGTAAACCCCAAATCATTTTGGGAATAAGGTGCGGATTTAGCAATGACGGATGTGAGAATCGACGTAGTCTGACATAATATGTAGAAATCAATAATAGTAGTACTCAACTTCCAATTTTTTTCTTGTACTTCTTTTTGAAGCCATTTTTTAAGAGTACTGCATGCAACGGAACAAGAAGAAACCCTTCATGCAAAAGGCTGGAATCAGACAAGAAGAGTAATTACTAAACTAAAGGGAAGAACATTATAATATACAGTCCAAAGTTAAAAAGATTAGTTGATGGTCGGGTAAAAGATGATGTAGGCTTACATTAAATAGTAGCATAATATATATCATATCAAACATTTAATGTCTTCTGTTAATTTCAGTAAGGACTTGGTCGGCCTCTGTCCTCTTCAGTTGTAAGACTTTAATTGTGTACCAGAAGTTAAAGGCTTGAGTTGGTTTCTTTGACAAAGACCAAGAGTTACGCGCAACACGTTTTTCTGGGTATCTTACATTTTGTTTGTGGAGAGAAATAGGCCGATAATGAGGCGCGAAAGCCAATAGCGTAGTGATGATCAGGAACTTGAGTCGGCGATTTATCGACCTTTAAAGTGTGTATGCATGTAAACTCATCTTTCTCAAAGTAGGCTCTTTAACCTTCTAGGTTGTGATTATGAGTATTATTATGAAAGAGAATACTTTTCTTAACTTGCTTAGTTAGTAAGAATGATTGCAGTCAATGTCCCCCAACTAATCGAGGTAATTAATGATCAGATTTGACTTGATCAATTATAAGTCAATTGGAAAATTGAATTAGCAGTTATCATTACTTGGGTAAAATCAGGTCAAACAGAACTTCTAGCTAGTAGCATAGTCAATGCATTGGATATAGATTTGTGTTTTGAGTTCAAACCTACAAACACGAACAAGATCAATTGAGTCCGAACTCTAGAAATGCATTCTTGTTAAAACTCGAGGGAGGGGTATGTCGTATGAGTTAACACCTGACTTGAATATGGAATAAATCGAATATGGAACTGTGTCTCTTACTATAATAGATTGTTAGGTACTTGGATAGTTGGATTGACTTGCTTTTTTTTACTGTCATTTTTCCCCCCTACTAGTTCTTGCCATATTTTCACTTTCAATCTTTTTTCCTATAAAGGTTGGTCTTGGTATAGGCATGTGTAATCTTAAAAGTGGGTCTTCTAGGGAGGCAGTTTAATGAGGTTCTGTCACCTGAAAGTTTTACTCTCCTGATTGGAAATTCAGAAATCAAACTGTGCCTCTGCCAAAGCTTTAAATTGAAGCTTTGTTTGTGTTGTGAATTTGTGATGTAACCTATATTGCCAGTTTCTGGGTTTTGTGGTGCTTATTCTGTAGGGGCCTTTCTCTGTGACCTGATACTCTCTTATGGAGTACCTTGCTTTGGGACTAGGTACTCTTATTTTCTTCTCGTTTCTTGGTCGAGAAAAGTTACCCTTAACCATAATTCTTCGGTTGTTCTACGATGGCTGTACTACATATCATTATACGAGATAAACTAAAGATAAAAGAATATTACCTCCATTTTTACAGGAGGCCGACTTTTCAATATATTTCGAGAGTTGACACGTGGTTGGATTTGATTTGATGCTGTCGGCCTCTTTATTTGGATGCAACCCCTCCCCCTTCTATTTGCACAAATGTGGATTGTGCCCAAAAGAAGAAATGAAGGGGACTTAACATTTTAAAAGTTACTGTCAGTCACTTCAAATTAGACTAGAATCCTTATCAAAATTTTAGTTTTCATGGCTTGTATCATCACACTTTTCTTTTGATTGTCTCACATAGTAACATCTTTTAGTGTGAAACTAGTTGGTCTTTTTGGTATATTGTTGGTTGGTTGCCTACTAAATTCATGAGAAATTGTAACTCTCAAAACATAGATTTCTATGTAGATGAACAATCTCTTTGAAATGGATGAAAAGACTTACGTAGTCCATCGAAATCTTATGGACTACGAATTCACTGAAATCTTATGTCCATTGAAGTTTCGACCTCCCAATAGCATCCAAACAACAACTATAGAAATTCGAAGATTTTGGCTAAATTTAATTCTCCGAGCTCCCAACAAAATTTACATTCATCCATATAAGTTTCTATGACTGTTCTGATAGGTGACCTGTGAGCTCTTGTTCTAGTCTGAAGAAAGTGGGACCTTTCTGACTACTGTAGGAAAATCATGTCAGAATGTTAGCCATTTTAGGACCTTTTGGTTAATTGCCCTCCTCTTGTAAGAGAGAAAGCCAAAAGATGAGTTTTCTACAAGTTTGGTTGATTTCAATTTGCTTCCCTACACTTCCTGATTTCTGCTCTCTGTATCAAAAAGAGGCAAAAAGCTACTGCATTACTCTACAAATCATAGTTTTAGGAAATGTTCAAGTTTTTGGGTTTCTTTCAGTTGGTCTGGTCATGTGCATGCAATCAATTTTTTGACAACTACATTCATGTGTATGAATTGCCTTCTCACTGCCAAATCCAATCTTCTTCACTCTTTCTTTTTTCATCACTTTATCAACTTTTAGTTCATGTCAATAGGATGACTTAAGCATGATGCTACTTTATTACCATGACTTCTAAATTCACCATATACCTAGCGAGTCACACGTCGGACCTGATACAGCCTTCTAAGTCTGACTGAGGGGTGAATTTGAGTAACACTCGTATAGTCGTCATTTGCTTCATCCCTATCCACATTGCATGCAGATGATCGTAGAGAGGTCGAGTGTTTCATTAAATTCGGATGCTTTAATTTAGGTTGCGTGTATCTGTACCTCTACAAACCGAATATCGGTGGGATATGCATAATGAGGGAAATTATTATACACTGGTACAACAAAAAGTGGTCCTGGTAATGTTGTTCATTAAAAAATTCCTGCCCTGTATATTGGGGAATCCTTGAATTTGAAATGTCCATATGAAAAAATACAAAGTATAAATATGCATAGCAAAACAAGAAGCCTTCTCTAACATTTATATGCCGTGTTCGTAAAGTTTCTTATTGTGGGTGTTTTTCTCCTACCTTATTTACTTCATGGATCTTGCTTTTTAGATTCAGTTTTTTCTAAAGGTTGGTTTACTTTTTACCCTTTTGGTTATCAAATAATGGCCTTCTCTCTGTTTTTTATCGCTTTGTTTTTTAACTTACCCTACACATTTCTTGTTGAACACTGTCACCTCATACAACCTCTGAATATGGAAGGATCACTTAAGAAAAAAAGTTAGGGCAATGCTTTACTACTCATTCAACCTTATTATTATTACTTTTGTCACTAATTCGACTTTTCGCTTAAATTTTCAATATTGGGATCAAAGATAATCGAATAAAATCTGTGATTATGTGCAAAATGTTTACACTGTTTGCTGCGAATGATGATGATTGACTTGCTGCATTTTAAGTGCATTGTTTGACAATTCTGTCACTTTTTTTCTTTATTCATGGTGGGCATATGAGGCCGTACTAAGGTATTGAATTTGGAAGACGAGGGAGTTGTCGTATAAGCTTTTATTGATTTTTACACTCTCCTGTATGAGATGTAATATGCAAGCGTTAGTTTTACACTTGTCGAGAAAGAATGCCGCGAGCATAACTCAGATTTACAATTTACACCTTGCTGTTTGCACAAATTCTAAAGTCATATATTAGATTCTAAGCAATGTGATCAATTTGATCATTGCACATTTTGTACGCAAATGTACAATAATGTGTCACGTATGTGACCTCATTTCTAAGGTGAACACTGCTACTAGTATGAAATGTACAGAAATTTCAGATTCCTGTTGATCTTATTAGTCAGAAAACATTACAAATTACCCTTTTAATTTCGACACTAAAAGCTATGATAGCTAGAAATAAAATTATGCTCCTACTCCTACCAACCAACCTGGAAAAAAAAAAAAAAGCAGACAAAATATTCATTACACCAACAACTCCACTGTTAATTACTTAATGCCATTAAATACTTTGATGATCATGCTATGAATATCATAGTTCCTTCATATCAATATCCCCAGAATTTAAGCACATACACTATGAACATTGTCGGATGCTTGTAACAGTTCATGTTAGCCGATCCTAAATAAATTCAAGGTTACGACTTAAGACCGTTTGTTGTTGTTGTGGTGTCACTATGAACATTTAGGAAAGACTTATTAACAAACAAGGGACATAAATATATATTAGAAGAAACCTTGAACAAATCAAAGATCAAAACTTTTCATATACACTCCTACATAACTTGCAAAATCTCATAAAACTAGTACTACTAGACTAAAAAACTTATCTATTATGAAGAGGATTTGGACCTGTATGAACTTTCCTTTTATCATCATCAAATATATCATCACCATTTTCCTGTGCATTCCCTCCTTTTTTGACAGAGGAGGGTGAAGTGAAAACCCCATCATGCCCTTGTTGTTTTTGTTGATGATGACTAACTTCATTTCTAAATTTGTTGAATCTGCCATACCCAACTGCCAATTTGGGAGCTTTAAGGATAATAATGATCAGCAATAGAAGAGACAAGCAAGCTAGATGCTGTTGTTTTCTCAAACCCATCTTTTTCTTCCTGATACAAGTAGTACCCCAAATCATATAAGATGGTGGTGAAATAGTAATACTAGTAGTAGTAGTCTTCTCTGAACCGTGGCGCATCTAGCTAGTTGCAAGGTGTTGCGACCACAACCCGAACTTGTACTCGAAGTTTCTATATTACCAACTTATGCAAATTGCAACACTTCAAAGTTGAGACTTATAGAGGAAGGTAAACTGTAAAGTATTAGTATAGTTTGCAGGAATCAAAGGAAATTTAATGGGAAAGGTTGCTTTTTTACTGAAGTATATATCAGAAAGTTGAGATCAGAGGAAAAAGAGGGGGTTGTTTTGTTGTGGTATGTTTGGCTTGTTTTACATTAATGTTGGTGCTGTAAACTTGTAAGAAGCTTTGAAGTTTGTAACTTTTTGAAGAAGATTTGTAAGTAAGTGGTCAATCTGAGGGAGAAAGGGTCAAAATGCATAGGTTTAGGAGCTGAGAATATGTTTAATAATACTTTCTGCAAGCAGAAGAAGGCTGTTATTGGAAACTTCTTTTGGTTCTGATTTCAGAGCCTAATTTTTTGCTACAAAGTGCACAAAGAAAGAGGGAACAAGTAGAGCAAAGAGAGGAAGGAGGAGAGAGACTGACTGAGAGAGAGTGTGTTTATTATAGTCCTTGAGCTTTGCTGTAACCTGTTCAGACTGAAGACTTTGTAGAGAGAGGCAGCAGGGCTGTTCTTGTCTTGGTGGCTGAAACTTAAATGCTAAATCCTAAAGATGTGGTTTATTGTTAAAAATCTTGTGTCATGTGATGTCAATCATTTTCATTAAGGAGAGGTTTCGCTCTTTTAAATCGTTATAACGTGTGGTTATTCATGTTAACGTAATTAGTTGTTTTTAAGTGTTATAAGCGTTTCTATAGAGGTTAATCGACATGATGGATGACGATTCATGTGAACTGGTCTTAAGTAATTTGAGGGAAAAAGTCAACTTTTATATAGAGGTTTTGCTTTTGATTCAGTGATTAGTTGAGTGGTACTTTGGGGTTTATGACTTTCATGAAAAAGTTGGTGCTATGTCTTTTTTAGGACTTCTGGTGGGCTTATATTATAAGAGAATGTGTTTTATTTGGGGTATTATTATTTTGGCTGTATATCAGTACATGGATAATCTAAGGGAACATTACCTAAAACTAAAAGGGACCTAACCTTTTCACCTGAAAAATATGCCAGAAATCAGGTTTTGTGATGGGAATGAAATTTATGGGTTTTAGTCTTTTTAATTATTAATGTCTCTAAATAATTATACTGACTTTTTTTTTTTGAGGGTAAATTATACTGACATTTAGGCCAAGGGTACATACCTGATGTGATGATACATCTTTGAACTAACTTAATAACTCAAGATAAGTTTACAAAGGTAAGAACATCTTTCATCTATTAGTAGTTTATAGGAGTTCCCTAATCCTACAGAAGAATGTTTTGCAAAAAATTACTGCTCAGTCTTAAGCATGTTTCATTTGGAGAAGCCATATTCAGATAAATGATATCCCGTTTCTTTTAATCGTTAATATTTATTTTTTTATGGTCAATTGTGTGCGGATTAATATGACTATTATGTCATTACTTTATTTCACTGCTCCATGCATGGCCCCATTATTAGCCAAATCGGCCCATATTTCACTACTCCTACCTTTCAAGGGCTATGTCGCAACTTTTGTAGTTATATGATACGGAGTAGTTTATATGATAGTTTCATTTCTTTGAATCTCGTGTATTCGAGGAATATTACTAATTGAAAGGGATGAAAGAGTAAAGTTATTCAATAATATAATGCAATTCCTCAATGTGTGATGATTTTTGAAAGTAAAACAATGAGCTTTAAATGGTGGGCACTAAGAAGGGAGGTGGAATGAATATGAAGGTATGCGATACATATAGGCAGTAATAAATTTTCTCAAGTGAAATGATGGTGTTTTCGTTAACTTTTTCTTAATGCTCTTGAAAAAAGAAGGATGAACAGCGAGTGAACGAAACTCCTAGATGTAGAACTAATATTTGCTCCATCAACCACTAGTGAAACTTTTTATCACTGGTTCATGGTAGGAATTGATTATCATACCGATAGCGCACGTAAACTTTGGAGATCAGAGATTTCTTTTAATTATTTCGATCAATGAGTCGAATTTTCACTGTCCGAGAGTGTATGATATAAGAACTTAAGAACAACAATTAAGTTAATGGACTACGATCTTTGAACACACGCTTATCTCAACTTTAATTTATTTGCTTTCATATGTCAAGTACTCCATATATTGTTTTATTCCTTTTCAAGTTATTTTGTTTCTAATTGTCCTTGTTCAAACAAGGATATATATTGTAATAGACAGACGTAGAGGTTAAACAAGATAAAGTGTAATAATAAGAATAATATATTTTGGTGTACTTTCTCTTGTGGTTATTTGGTGTAATGTTAGTAATGTTGGTTTGATTGGTCTATAATGATGTACTCCGTAGTATACATAGATTTTACAATTTTTTTGTTATGGTGGGGTGCTCTTAATTTATGTATTAAGAATTTCATCAAATTTTCTCATAATGATGGGTTCTTGTTAATATATGATGACAGTTTTATGATGATGTACCCAAGAATCCATCATCATAATATGATACTCGTGTATTACGAAGCCGCACACCTGTTCTACTACCAATCTGATCTAAATACATTATCTAAATGTGATTAACGCAAATATAAACACATCGTAAATTAATTTAATTTTTGTATGGACAAGTATTGTAGTTTGGGGCTTCAAACCACTTTTAAATGTAGCCCAAGTTCAAAGACCCCACTCTATGAGCCATAGCCCATACTCCATAATCCTAGACCTAAAAGGACCATGAAAATAAAACTATCACAATTAAGTCCATGTTTACCCCCCTCTCGTTCACTAATTTGTCAATATTTTCAATTGAGACCCAAACTACTCTAGAGGCAAAGTGGCAAACCACATGCGCTCTCCAATCCTCCGGCGCATCTCAAACACCCCATACAAAAAGCGATTTTTCATTGAAAAGGGTATACAGTTGTACACAGTCACACTACTCGGTTAATGAAATTTGCAAAAAAAATTACCTGACGAGTTAGAGAAAACTCTAATCAAATCCCCATATAATAATTTTTTGAAATTTTGATTACAGTTGTACACACTACTCTACGCAAAGGTATTTTAAATGTCACGTGTTTGAGTTGGAACGGAGGGAGTATTCGATTTCTGAAATTACATGGCCCAATCTCTTTTTTAGTTGGGCTCCTAAAAATAGACTGAAATAAGTGAAAATACTCGGGAACTAGTTTGATGGCCTGTGCAACACCGAGGCTACTTATGTAATATCCCGAAATTTTAAAGTATTTTATATTAATATTTTTAGACCTATTAATTAGATTATTGAAATGAAAATATTTTAATTATTAATTGTCGTTCTCAAAACCAAGTTCGGAAATGAATTTTGGAGTCGGATTTTCTATATACGATTTTCTAATTTCTGAATTGGCCTATCGTCCAAACACTACAACAACTCAAGCCCACACCAATTGGCCCAAACACCAACTTATACCTCAACCCAAACCCAAAGAAGGAAATCAGAAAAAGGAAAAAAAAAAAAAAAGGAAAAAGGAAAAAAAAAAAAAAAAAAAAAAACACGACAAACCCCCCCTTCCCATATAAAAAAACAGAGTTTCCCTGTTTTTTTTTCTTCCTTCCTCGCCGCCCCTGCTTCACCTTCGTTCGTTCTTCTTCCGCTCGTCCTTCGCGCACGCCGGCCACGCCATCCAGCCTCTCCTGCCTCTGCCCAGCCGCAACAACCACCTCACCGTCGTCTTCGCTTCCTTTCTTGGCCGTGGGTAACACCCTTTCTCGCCCCTCTTTCCCCTGGTTTCGTTCCTTTCCTTAAAACGTGATTAACAAGTGTTTTGAAAGCTCTAATTTGTGTTTAATTGGTGCTAATAGATGTTATGATTAGGGGGTAATCGATTAGAGTTAGTTTTATGCATAAAGAATTGATCTTCATGGTTGTTTTAAGTTGATTTTCATTCATTTCGAATTTGGGGATTTATTAGATTAATTGTCAAATTTGTTCAATTGATTTCGAAATCTTGAATTGGGTATGCTTACTATCTAATTGTTAGGGTTCTTGAATTTAGTTTGAGATTTAAATTGGGTTTTGTTGAAAGTTGTAAAAATTGCAAATTGGGAAAATTTGGTTAATTGTTTCTAATTTAGGTTAATTAGTCCAAATTAATTATGATAATCAATATTTCGACATTCTGATAATTTAAGAAATTATAAACTGATTTTCGTATTTTAATTAATTTAATTCGTTTTTATGTAATTTTATGTAATTTAAACATGTTTTTGATAATTAAAACATAATATAAATTATATTAATAAATGCTAAATAAATTATAATAATTAAGAAGTGATTATTATGCATTAGATTCTGTTTTAAAACTTATTTTAAGTCTTTGGGAATTTTTAAAATTAATTGAGTGTTACTTGAGTGTTGGTATTTAATTATTGAATTAGAATTATAACTATTGGTTAAATTGATAATTGTTGGTTTAGAAATTTCATTGTGATGGGCATTGCATATAGAATAGAGCTAACATAAGTATTAGATGAATGATTGGGTGAGATTAGTATTAACTTGGGATTATTGATTGTAATATTGTAGCCCCTGAGTTCATAGACGAAGAATACTAGTGACAGTTGTGGTGACGTGTTCTTGTGTGCATTGAAAAGGTAAGCTAGCATGCTCAACCCTTCTCAAACTTGTAGAAACCTTTCAAACTTATGTGCTACATGTGAATGATGTGATTGGATGAGAACATAATATCATGATAGGTGGAGAACGATTTAGTTTATACGATTGTTGTATTTTGATTTGGTTGGATTTATTGTATTGATATTAGTATATGGTATGGCTTGTGACAAATATGTTATTTTGAAAGGTAAGATTAAATGTATATTGAATTGGTTGATTTGGTTTGGTTTGTAGGCGCATAGCCAATTTATATTGTGATGTTGGTTTGGTATCGTTTTATATGATTTGTGATCATCAATTATCTCTCAATAAGATATTGGTTGCTTAGACGGAGCGAAATAACTCCTATTTATTTGTTCGAGCCAAAAGAGCTCCTATTTATTTATTTGAGTCAAAAGAACTCATAGTTATTTGTTCGAGCCAAAAGAGCTCCTATTTATTTGTTTGAGTCAAAAGAACTCTTATTTACTGGATTGAGTCGCATCGACTCCTATTAATTACCCCACCGCATCGGTCTTTAAGAGGGTTAGACTCTAGTCTACTCTACATGGGTTAAAAACACCCAGTAGGGGGTGTGCACACTTAAGGTCTAGTTGTCTTGGATTATGGATTATGGATTATGGATTATGGTTGATAGAGTGAACTGACAAAAGATTCAGTTAATTTCTAAATAATAAGGATTATGGATTATGGATTATGGATTATGGATTGTGGATTGTGGATTGTTAACTAGGAATTGTGGATTATGGCTCGTGACTTATGAATTTCTTATTTATCGTTAGTATTTGATTTGTTGGGTATGGATTATGGAATGTTTCTTATACTATGAGTATGTGATGAATTGAATGGTGGATTCTGATATATGACTCATAAATACTGGTTTGGAATTATTTTTGGATGATTATATGTTTATGTGCTAAGTGTGTTTTCGAAAATAAAACTAAAAACGTTTTCAAAATTCAGGTAAGAGTTTTGGTTTTCTACACGTTGAGGTGTTAGCTTACTCAATTTCACTGACTTTTTCAACTGTGGTTTTTGTGCTTTAAATCCACCACAGGTTTGGAGTGATTGATGCATGCGGGAACGACGACTCACTAGAATTAGTTGGATCCAATAATTAGACTCGTAGTTATTAAACTTAGACTATTCCATAATTCATATTTTGGACTGCTGTAATTTTAATTAATGGGTTGTAATTGTAATATCCCAAAATTTCGGAATATTTTATATTAATAGTTTGAAATTATTAATTAGATTATTTTAGCGAAAAATGAATTTAGTTGTTGTGTTGTGAGTCGTTTTCGAAAATGGGTTCGGAGATGGTTTCTAAAATCAGATTTGTAAATTTGGGTTTCTATTTTCTGATTTGGGTCATCCCTCATTACTACAACAACCACACATAAACTAATACATGTTGGCCCAAATATAAGGTCCAAATACCCAACCCAAACCCAAAGTAGGAAATCAAAAAAAAAAAAAAAAAAGAAAAAAAAAAGGAAATAAAAAAAAAAAAAAAACAACACAGCCCCTTTCTCTCACGTATCACACGACGCAACACCCCCCTTCTCTATAAAAAAAACAGAGAACCTCTGTTTTCCTTCCTACGTTTCGTCCTTCTTCTTCACGCACACTCGCCGCCGCCACTCCAACACAGCCCAGACGCTGTTGCTCCGCCCCTGGGAAACTTCCGACCACCTTCCCATCACCGTACTCCTCTCCTTTTCGCTCCAACTGGGTAACGCTCCACCACCCCTTTTCTTCCCCCTGTTTTCGTGTGTTTGCAAATAATAGCGATTTCAATTCGTTTTGTGCTCTAAATCATATTTAATCAGTTTCAATAGATGTTATAAGTACGGGGCAATCGATTTGGGATAGTTTGATGCATAAAGAATTGATCTTGATTATTGTTTGAGTTGATTTTCGCTAATTTCGAATTTCGAACTAATTAGCTTAATTGCTCGAATTAGGTTCAATTAGTTTCGTAAATTATGACTTTAGTATGTTTATAATCTGTTAATTAGGGTTCTTGAATTTAGTTGAGATTTAATTGGGGTTTTGTTCAAGTTTGTAGAAATTGCAATTTGGGGGAAAATTTGGTTAATTGTTTCTTAATTAGTTAATTAGCCCAAATTAATTTTAATGATCAATAACTCAACATTATGATAATTTAGGGAATTATAAACTGATTTTCGGATTTGAACTGATTAAATTCGTTTTTATGTAATTTTATGAAATTTAAACACGTTTTTGATAATTAAAACATAATATAAATTGTATTAATAAATCCTAAATAAATTATAATAAATAGGGATTGATTTTTATGACTTAGATTCTCTGTTTAAAACTAATTTTAGGCCTTTGGGAATTTTTATAATAAATTGAGTGTTATTTGGGATTTATTGGATAATTATTAAAATAGAATCATAATTATTGGATAATTGGTAATTGGTTGTTTGGATTTGGTATGTTGCATATAGGATCATAGTAACATATAGGAATATAGTTGGTTAGTTGGTTGAGTAAGATTGAGTGTTGATTTGGGAATGTCGTTTGTGTAATTGTAGAACCTGAGTTCGTAGACGAGGAGTACTAGTGATTATTATGCTATTGAGTCTCCGTTTGCTTAAAAAGGTAAGCTAGCATGCTCAACCCTTCTTAAACTTGTAGAACCTTTCAAACTTATGTGCTATATGTGAATGGTGTGATGGATGAGAACTTAGTATCATGCTAGGTGGAGAACGATTTATTATTTTGATTATCATATCTTGATTGGATTGGATTGGATTATTGCATTGATATATTGTTTGGTTTATGATTCAAAAGACGTTGTTCGGATTATGATTGATGGGTGTGCTATTGATGTTGATATGGCTGCATTATGAATGATTGTATGATTATTGTAATATAAGCTTGTGTAAATGATTGATACTATAAACAAAATAAATAAATAAAGTATGAGGATACACGATGATTATTGGTTTGAGTCACATCGACTCCACTTTATTGGTTTGAGTCACATCGACTCCACTTTATTGCCCCACCGCATCGGTTTTTAAGTGGGTTTGGCTCTAGTACTACTCTATTGGGTTAGCAATACTTAATAGGGGGTGTGCACACTTAAGGTCTAGTAGTCTTGTATGGTATGGTTTGGTGGGTCGGCAAAGAACTGACTCACCCACGTATATAATGGTTTGGTGGGTCGGCAAAGAACCGACTCACCCACGTATATAATGGTTTGGTGAGTCGACAAAGATTCGGCTCACCCACATATATAATGGTTTGGTGAGTCGACAAAGATTCGGCTCACCCACGTATATAATAGTATGGTTTGGTGACTCGGTAAAAATCCGGCTCACCCAGTTATCAATATATGAATGGTATGGTTTGGATGAGTTGGAAACAAATTCGGCTCATCCCACTTATAATATTTGGTATGGATTCCTCATTAAAGATATAAAAGAATAATTTGGATTATATTAATGGTATGTTATATACTTGTTGAAGCTACTGTGATATTTCTATACTGGTGATGTAAATTGTCTTGATGATTGGTTTATATGATAACGTGCTAAGTGTGGTTTTCGAAAATAAAATTAAAATGTTTTCAAAATTCAGGTAAGGGTTTTGGTTTTCTACACGTTGAGGTGTTGGCTTACTCAATTTCACTGACTTTTTCAACTGTGGTTTTTGTGTTTTAAATCCACCACAGGTTTGCAGTGATTGATGCATGCGGGAACGACGACTCATTAGATATTAGGTGGACTCTAAGTTATTAGACCATTTATTATACTTAGATAATTTCATATTTCATATTTCGAATTGTTGTAATTTAATTAATGGATTGTAATAGACTATTTTAGACCATTAGACATTTGTAGTTCGGCTTTTGAAATCTCCTTGCATTCGGGTCTTTGACTCGAGTGCGGAGTGACACCTCTGAATTTCCTTAAATTAGATTTTGATTCGCGATAAAAATGTTTTTAAAAAGGAAAGGAAATTTGGGGGTGTTACAGTAATAGATTATTTTAGACCATTAGACAATTACACTGTGGCTTTTGAAATCTCCTTGCATTCGGGTCTTTGACTCGAGTGCGGAGTGACACCTCTGAATTTCCTTATTTTTGTTTTGATTCTCGATAAAATGTTTTTGAAAAGGAAAGAAAATTTGGGGGTGTTACAACTTATGTTTAAATTTTAAAATTACGTAAACAATTTTTTTTTATCTAAAACCTAAAATATCATTTCAAACACCCGTGTGATATTTGTAATTTAGTTAGATGAAAACTCACCTTTAAGAACCTAAAGTCATGTTTTGAACACCAGTGGGATATTCGTAATGTAATTAAATGGAAACTCACCTTTAAAAACCTAAAATCTCATTTCGAACACCCGTGTGATATTTGTAATTTAATTAGAGGAAAATTCACATTTCAATTTCAAAAGCCAAAGTCCCATTTTTGAAACACCCGTGGGATATATATTTGATCAAATTGACATAAATAAAATAATTACTATATTGCATAACTATTTTTCATAAATCAAGTAATAAGGTTATTTTATTAGAATAATATTACCATGTACTTACCATATTCTATTTTAGATAAATATTATTTATAATATAATAATATTATCATACTAGTATAATACCCGTGCTATGCACGGAAATGTGTAGCCAAAAGTTTTAATATCGTAACGTGCGGCAACACGTCTAGCTTAACTTTGTCTTGGTAAAACGGATTTATATTGTTGGTGTTCGAAACGTAGTTATATACCCGAATCTATTTCCCGACTCAAGATATCAAGGTCTTCTTTAAAAAAAAAAAATTTGAATAGCTTAGCTATCATGTATACGTACGACTTTAATTTGCACTTGATAAAATGCAATCTCATCAAAGTGTGTGTGCGTGAATGTATCTCTAAGTATGAATATTAGTAAGGGAACATTTGTATTATGGCAAATTTATTTACCAACTCAAAATTTCAGTGACTTTACAATCCCATGACTTAGAAATAGAGATGAAATTTGCATTAGAAGATTAAACAAATAAATAATAACACAAAAAGAAAAGAATAGTGACCTTTAGTTACCTCTATTTGAGCGAGTCTTTAGCCATTGAAATAGTTAATCACTACATCAGTGAGTAAGAGGGCAAATTTTGATTGTAAAGTAGATAAAGAAGAGCAAAATTTTGGGATATACTCCATATATATATTTGGTTGAAATGGTCTCATAAATTTAGCGTAGAAAATTATTAGGAACATATTAAAGTTTTTTTTTTTTTTTTTTTGTTAATAGAAGGCCCTAGCTATTGGCTGTTTTTTCATTATTAACTTAGAGTTGTTAGAATTTGCAGCAAATTAATAGGAACAAAATTATTAAAAACCATGTTATTAGGAACAAAAATTTTAGCGGGAAAATGTGTAGCCATTGGATGTCACGTGTCCTAGTGGCTTCTGTTTTAGTAGAACTAGATATACTAGATAGATAGATAGATGCCAAGTGTCAGCGTGAGAATTGAGCGGGTTCAGGAGATACCCGGTTTACAAACCCGACCCAAATCACCTCGACAGATTAAACCAAACCATTCGTTCTTTCACTCTCTCTCGCGCAGTTTTTAGGGTTTTCTTGTGTATCACAAGCATCTCCCAGCTTCTGATCATCTGGTACGTCTTCCGCCTAATTCCTTGATGGGTTTTCATCGTTATACTTGTTATTCATCTGGGTTCCTCTTATTTTTGTCTAATTCATGCTTGACTCTTGTTGATTGGAGGATTCTAATTTACGCTTCTTTTTTTCTGCCAAAAAGTTTTATGTAATTATTTCTGCTTACTAGGTGATGATGAACTTCTCAATTGATATCTGTCGGAATTTCGAGGTTTCTGTATTTGATTATTCGAATATTGTGAGCTTGTGCGATGTTTTTTTTTTTTGTGTGCTGAATTTTTGCATTTTTTCTTTGCTTGAATCTTGTTTGTTGGGGATTTTAGGCTTCTTGTTTACTGTGTCTATGGTGAAAAGTAAAGTTGTGATTTTTACCGTGTTGGGTTTGATTCAGTTAGCCGTAAAAATGTGTAAATTTTTTATGTAATTATTTCTGCTTAGTAGGTGAAGAAATTCTCAATGAATGGGGAATGTTGTGAGGTTATGTTGGAATATTTGTGATTTTTACGGGGCGGAGCGCCCGGGGGGGGGGGGGAGCAGAAGTTGAAATGAATCCCGTTAGCTCAGCAATCAAATGAAATTCAAGTCCCAAATATGCATAACATTACGATAGCTTAGCGGCCTTATAACTCACATTAGCCTCAACTCAACATCAGAAAAATATCGTAATCGACTAGAACATGATTCGATAAGCTCCACATTCATCAGGAGCAGCATCACTAAAAGTAGGGAAAGCGGGGTCAGACGTACACATCCTAATAGCAGTTGATTTCTTATTTCCTACAACCCCTTGATGAAGTAACGCCCATCAAAACCAAACATATTTCAACTTTTGTTGGCTGTTTATTGTTTACTGATGATACCATTTCCTCCAAATTGAAATGAAATGAAAAGAGTCGTCATTTATGACTTGTGTCCCTTCACTTTACTATTACTGACGAGAGAACAGTGGCTAGGGAGTATACTGGAAAACTGTACGAATTATATACTGTGATGAGTCGATGTCCGTCTTCTTCTTTTTTGGCATGGGATATGGTCAACTGGTCATCTCATATAGGATTGAATTGCAAGAGTCAACTCTACTCTTTTCCAAGAGCAACCAGATGAGAAATAATCAATTCGTTGATAAAATAGTGAGTCATATAGGAAACACATGTTTCAGACTGATCCCGTATTATTGCGGGTTTATTTTCCAGCAGTTGAGATGTTTTATGGGATTTGTTTTGTACCTTTTTAAAGTCCTGTAGTTTATTGGGCAAAGATAAATTTTCCGATGGGAAGATTTGTGGAAGAATTTTGATGACATCGTGCCTAAGACTACCCACATTGGTGCCTCCCTTTTGCCCTAGGGTAAATTACCATAAACTACTTTTATATTACTTTGCCTTGAGAAGCCACAATGGTGTCTTTCCTCCTTGCCTAGGGTGTTAGCATTTCATTGGAAAATAGATGTAATACTAGCCTTTTATTAAGTAGAAATGATTTTTTTAGAGAGTAGAGAAAATCAAATGTGCATCAAAGTATGTCAAATGCAGTCTCTATTTACACTGAATGAAAAAATAGAGCTATTGGTGTATTCTTTTTTTTTTTTTAAATTTGTATGAAGAAAAAAGAGCCTTTGCAAAGATAAAACGGTAACAAAAATGTATGGCAAATGAGAAACTGGCAAGTGGCAAACCAATAGTGGAAGAAAACAAAAAAAAGCTCACATTTTCTCTCCAATTGTGCCACTCCCTAGCTTGCGTCATTTCCTCTTTGAGGGCAAACTTTGCCCTTTGCTCTCTCCCTATGCCCCAAGTTTAATTATTTTGCCTTTTTATCTTATGTTTTGCCCTTTGCCTTACTCTCTTTCTCTTCCACAGCCTTAGAACCACAGTCACCTGCAATAATATCATAATCGCTTGCAGAAGGGTAGCGGATTTTAGTCACTACATTCAGAATGGCGCGTAAAGGGTTAATGGAGCAGGACTTGAGCAAGCTGGATGTCGCCAAACTACATCCTCTTTCACCTGAAGTTATTTCTCGTCAGGCAACGATTAATATTGGTAACTTTTTTTTTTTTTAAATAAATCTCACACCTTATTCATTTTTTGTTTTCTTAATTGTGTTCTTATCTGGCGCCTTCTTGTAATGCTCAGGGACCATTGGTCATGTGGCCCATGGTAAGTCAACTGTTGTGAAAGCAATCTCTGGTGTTCAGGTATGTTTCTGTCCATAAAATGTCGCTTGAGGCACTCATTCAGTCAGGAATAACATATTATTCGATTCTCTTCAGACTGTGCGTTTTAAGAATGAGTTGGAGCGTAACATTACTATCAAGCTTGGATATGCTAATGCAAAGATATACAAATGTGAGGATGAACGATGCCCACGACCTATGAGCTATAAGTATGTTTTTTTAACATTGTAAATCTTGCTGAAATTAGCTTCTCTGTGCTCTTTGCTTTCTACTCTGAAATTAGCTTCTCTGGAAGTAGCAGTAGATTAGGTTTGTAAATGCAATTTTGTTTTCTTGCTGACATAACTGGGAAATGGTTTTGCAGGGCTTATGGAAGTGGAAAGGAAGATAGTCCTATGTGTGATGTGCCGGGATTTGAGAACTGCAGGATGAAGCTTCTGAGACATGTGTCCTTTGTTGATTGCCCGGTGAGTAATCGTCTGTTGAAATCGTTTTCTGCCTCCATTCTTTGGTACGTGGATGCCGGTTTTCCTGAGTTATTGAGTTGATCTCTAATAGCTTCGGCTTCCCTGTGATCTCTCTTTTTTTTTTTTTTTTTTTTTTTTGTTTGTTTTGCGTTTTGTTCAATTGGAGATTAATGCACATGTACGTTGTCATTATGTATCTTTACATCAACACTACTTATTCAGTTCTTTGTGTAATTATACCGTTGAAACCTGACAAGACACTGTTCTCGCGTAGGTTTTTGATTGTTTGTTTGCTGCTTGTAGAAGCTTTTCTGGTTTTTGGCTGATACTAATTTTGTTGGGGTGTTTTAACTATTGTAATTGTTGCTTCAGGGTCACGATATTCTCATGGCTACCATGCTTAATGGAGCTGCGATTATGGATGGCGCTTTACTTCTCATCGCTGCTAATGAGAGCTGCCCTCAACCACAGACCTCTGAGCATCTTGCTGCCATTGAAATCATGCGACTTCAGCATATCATTATTCTCCAAAATAAAGTTGATCTAATTCAAGAAAATGTTGCAATAAATCAGCATGAGGCTATTCAAAAGTTTGTGCAGGTATCTTGTCGGGTCACCCAGTCTCTTGAATCTATTTACTTTCGTAGGGAAAAAAACAATGCATGCTGCTGAACTGTTTTTCTGACGGCAGGGTACTGTTGCTGATGCGGCGCCAGTTGTTCCAATTTCTGCGCAATTGAAGTACAACATTGATGTTGTCTGTGAATACATTGTTAAAAAGATTCCTATACCTGAAAGGAATTTCATCTCCCCACCAAATATGATTGTGATTCGTTCTTTTGATGTCAACAAACCTGGTTATGAGGTTGATGAGATACGCGGTGGTGTTGCTGGAGGAAGTATTCTGAAGGTTTTTATCTTACCTTGTGTTGGTTGATATTTTACTCTAATTTCCACATTCCAGTACTTTACGTGTTATATGTGGTCCAGTGAATGTTCATGTATTTTAACATGATTTAAATGTTTGATACATTACTTTTTTTCTGCATTGTTCTGCTGTTTGTTTGTGCTCTCCATTTAAGCATGAAATTTGGACTTTGTCTTGTTGTAAACTGTGCTGAATGTTTTAATTTATTGTGGGTATGTTTACAACTAGATCAACAAGCAAGTGAGATTTAAGAGAGAGAAAACGAATTTCATCGGCTTGCTTTTGTTGGTCTAGATTTCTTGCTACGAGGTTAGGACAGTATTGACACTAGTTGGTTTTCTGCAGTAGTTTGTATTTCATAATGTGCCGAGGCCGTCCTATATATCGTCACTGCTTTGTTGTCTCATGCATTCTTGAACTTAGATTACCTAAACTGGCTTTGGATGTTTGGTTAAGTATGTTGATAGTCCGAAGTTTAGGTTTAGAGCTTCTCTGAAAGTGGTTCTCAGTGTATGTGCATGCTTGCAGGGTGTCTTGAAGGTGAATCAACGTATTGAGGTTCGACCTGGAATTGTTGTGAAAGATGAAAGCGGAAATATTAAGTGCACACCCATATATTCCAGAATAGTGTCATTGTTTGCTGAACAAAATGAGCTACAATTTGCTGTGCCAGGAGGTCTAATTGGTGTTGGGACAACGATGGACCCTACTTTAACCCGAGCTGATCGATTGGTAGGTCAGGTACTTGGCGAAGTTGGGTCTCTTCCAGATGTTTTCGTTGAACTGGAGGTAATTTTCTGGTTTCTGTAGGAGGTTCAACTTTTCTAGTTATTGACTCTTTGTTACTAAACTTCCTGGCACAATTCATCGTCTTATTCTTTGCGCAACTGTAAACAGGATCAGCTCTCGAATTTAATTAGTCAGGTTTTTATTATGTGATGCTAGTAGTCTTGACAAATGTTTCTTGGAGACTTTAAAAGTTTCTGCGTTGTTGACTTGTCATGTTGTGGTTTCTGCGTTGTTCTAGCATAGCAAAGCTTTTTGCTGTGTTTAAAACTATAAAATGTTTGATTGCTGTACCACATTTTATCTGGAATCCTGAGAAGCAGTGCAAACTTACCCTTTCTGATATTCTTAAAATCAAACTCTGTGTCGCTTTGTGAGAAAAATGACTCATGGCCCTTCACATTAGCGCGATTCTTTATTTCCCAATGTTCAGGAAATTATCGTATTCAGCATCAATTTATTATTAATTGATTACCCTAGTGCTAATGCCGGGGGGCATGTGAATTGAAGTAATTTAAATTTACGTTAGGTAAATAATTTGCCTCTTGCAGACATGATTTGTTAGCCAATTAAGTAACTGTTACTTGTTTTTGGATTGCTTGCTTTGTGTGCATGCTGCTTTTTCTTTGAATGAATGCCAAAACCCTCTTCAACTGTTCAACCTTCTATCCTGTGTTCAGCGATTTTTGTGGACTTCTAACTCTGCTGCCTTTCACTCTGCCTCAGGTGAATTTCTTCTTGCTACGGAGGCTGCTTGGTGTCAGGACAAAGGGGACTGAGAAACAGGGCAAGGTCACAAAGTTGACCAAGGGAGAGATCCTTATGTTGAACATTGGATCCATGTCGACAGGTGCCCGAGTATTTGCTGTAAAGAATGATCTGGCAAAATTGCAACTTACGTCTCCAGTCTGCACAAGCCAAGGTGAGAAAATAGCACTCAGTCGTCGTGTTGAGAAGCATTGGCGACTCATAGGTTGGGGCCAGATCCAAGGCGGTTCTACGCTCAACATACCACCATGCCCTATCTAAGTGAAAGACAAAGCAGAGAGAAAAGCGAACTAGGAAGAAAAGTTTGAGGATGTCGGAAAGGAGACAAGTCTTGGAAACAGTTTTTTTCGGATGGAGTAAACTGTCCTGTTTATTAGCTATTGGTTTTCTATCTTGTAGCATGTTTCGGAGATTATTTATTTGCATTCAGTCGTATTGCTATTTTCGTTTTACGATTGTTCTGCCTTTTTTGAGCTGTACATTACTTCGGCTGCATGCGACTCGGTTTTTGACTCGTCTGTTTCAGTGCATTCATTTCTCTTTTGATGGATTTTGTTTTGCTTCGTTGTTACTAGTGATTCACCAAAAGAAAGAGACCACTTTGTTTGTATAGTCAGCAACACTGATGGTTCTTTCAAAACCCCTGGTATTGCCAGCTACATTTCTGTTGCGTATGATAGACTGAACTTGCTGTTACAATGGGGCAGGCTCCAAGGACCGTCTCAGGCTCCCGAGTTCATACTCTAATCCTGACCAAAATGGACCATGAAAAAATAGAACCATCACAATTATGTCCAACTTCGCCTCTCTCTTAGGGTTTGTTTGGTATCGTTTTCTGTTTTCAGTTTTCAGTTTTTTTGAAAACCAAAGCCCCGTTATTGAAAATCAGAAAAAATGGTTTTCAGTTTTCCGTTTCAGTTTTCATTTTCTGTATGACTATTATAGAAACATACCGTTTAAATTAATTTTTGCAACTTACTAGTATCTAACATTTTTTTTTACGCAAAAAAAAAACAAAAAACTGAAAACGACAGTGATAGCCCTATCGTGCTAAGTAAATGGTAATTAAAAAAAGTGTTATTAGGGGGTAAAAAAAAGTGAAAACGTGATATTAACGCCACCCACGTATTTTTATACACGGGCATAAACCCTTGACATTCCAAAAGAAAGGTTAAAGTTCTTCATAAACCCTAGCTTTGCTCGAATTAGGGGTTTTCACCAAAATCTGCAATTTATTAATCAATAAATCTTCAATTCGATCAAAAAATGGCCAAGAAGTTTATTCCTTTGTTGAATCGGGTTTTGGTGGAGAGAATTATCGCACCTGCTAAAACTACTGCTGGAATTTTACTCCCTGAATCTACCGCTAAGGTAATTTATTCATCCTTCAAAATTTACCCCAAATATCTCATAATTTTTCATTGTTGTTCGATTCATTTGTTTAATTATTCTGGGTTTCTGTTAGTTTTCCCCTTTTTACTATGGTTGTGATTTTAATTGCCTGATTAACAATGAAGTTTTGTAGTGGATGTTTGATTAGTTAATTAATGATTGCCTTTCGTAATGTTTAAGTTTCATACGAGCAATTTTTGGTGGTTCTTGTTGTAAAAGAGACTTCCTTTTGTTGATCAACATTTTGTTGACTTCAATTTGATGAGTGTGATTCATTTTGAGATGTGCATTACGGAAATTGTTGTTAACGTTAAGTCACTTTTGCGATGAAATAATGCGACTTTATCGGTTTATCGATATGCTATGTTCAGTGGAGGAGGGAGTAGGATGTATTTTAATTGCTGAAGTACAATGCTTCTGTCTAAGTTTGTAACTTTTGTTAATCATATGATCTCTTGCGAAATTCGTGGTGACATTGTGAAAGTGGAAGTTAATCCTTCGTGTCGTTCTTCTGTAATCAGACTTCTCAAGGGCTGTAATGGTGTTTAAGCAACATTCTTTGTATGCTTTGTTTTGGTTCTGTGTGCAATACCATTTGGCCGGTGATCTACTTTTTAGGCATTGAGATATTATTTGAATCGAGGAGGGTCTGTCTCTGAAGTTTACTTTTGTTGTGGGTTGTGATTTACTGTAGCTCAACTCTGGAAAAGTTCTTGCTGTGGGTCCTGGTGTTCGTAACAAGCTGGGAGAGCATGTTCCTACTGCTGTGAAGGAAGGAGAGACTGTTCTTTTGCCAGAATATGGTGGAACTACCGTGAAGCTCGGCGAGAAAGAGTACGTGTTTATGTTTCTGAGTCTCTATGTATTGTGGCTTGATTTCTTTGCTGTTGGTGTTGGAGTTTTTCCCTCTCTGAAGAACTTGGTGACCTATCGATCTATGTAATGTTTGGTTTGATGTAACTTCTTGGGTAGCAATGTTTTTAACATTTCTTGTGGGCCTGGCCCCCCTCCCCCCCCAAAAAAAAAAGTTGTTTTGTGGAGGGCTGCGTGAAGGATGTTTGATGTGCCTGTTTAGCTGCACAAACACTAATGAGTTTCTGGGTAATTCTGAAGAAAGTGTTTCGTACAGCTTAGTGAATCTCTTGAAATCACTTGTGTGGGAGGTGCTATCGTTGTGAGTCTAAGACATCGTTATGATCTATAAGTTTTTTTAAAACTTTGAAATGTAGTGATGTATAGTGCATTATTTGAACTGATACGCTTCAGATAAGGAATGCTTATTGTTTGAGAGAAGTGCATTTTCATACTTGCTGAAACCTTAGTAGGGGTACTCGACTGATGATAGGTTTGATATATGATAAAGTGTCTTTGAAATTAGAGAGTGAGAATTGGCAAAACTTATCAATTTCTCTCGCGTGCAAATTGGGAAGCGAAAATGGTAGTGATATAGGCTTTGAGTTGGCAGTTTACCGAAATATATTGCACAGAATTTTCTTTTGGAGTCTCTTCTCATTTCATGTTTTACACACCCTCCCACCTTCTTGGCAGATCATAGATCCCCTACCTCCAACTAGAGTTATAGAAGTAGATAAAGCCTTGTGGAGGAGGTGGAAAGTGGAGTAAAGAAGCTTGGTAACATGTTAAAAGGAGGGGGGGGGGGGGGTTAAGAAGCTGAAGGATCAAAGGGGCAAAGAATTAACTACGTGACCTAAATCTCTCAAGAGCTAGTTGATTTAAAAGTGTAAGTTAATTAGTTGGCAGGGCTGCAAAATAGGCGTTCTATGTCCCTTTTTACCGTTGTTTTCATGTGATACTTTTTCTTTGGTTGACAGGTGAGGGTTGTTTATATGTAGTGCTAGCGGTGCCTTTGTTTGACATTATACTAATTGCTTTCAACTTATATTTGCCTGTTTTGGTAAACTAATGTAAAAGAGTTCATATGTTTTACCATTCTTTCAATGTCTGAGTTATGTCAGTTAATATTGGATATCTGGGAAAGGTCTATTCTTTTGAGTGCTTCAGCCACAAGTTATATGCTTTCTTGAACTCTTGAATATGGTAATCTCCTTAACAAAAAAAAAATGGTGATCTGAGTTGTAGGATTATCTATTATTTGATGGTGTTCCATGCTCTTTATTCAATTTGGATGACCCTCTGAAATTATTTGATGTTAAATATCAGCCTCAATGTGTAGTAGACTAGTAGCCTACTAGATATCTTGTGGGCTCTGCTAACTTCATTGAAGATTTACCATGTTGGAAGCATCTGAAAATAGGACCTGTTATTCGTAGTGTCCTTTAGAATACTTTCAAATTAGGATGTATAAGAGCTTTAGTTAGTGATGTGTGGTTTTACGTCATGCTTTCCATGGGTGGGAATATGTTGAATGGCAAGGGCTTAATTACCTGGTTTGTTGTCTTATCTAGTCTACATATCTCTTAGTTAACCACTGTAATCTCTCGCTGCAAATCTGCATCTCCTCAACTGACCACTCTTAAACTTTAGTCTCTTTTTCACGGTTATAGGGATATTTTTTTTAAAGTCACTTTTAAATTATTGGTGGTTTTGCCTTTGGCTTTCTAGTTCATTGTCCAAAATATGCCAGAATATGGGCTGATGTTCTGATTTTGGTTTTCATAATGCAGGTATCTTTTGTTCCGTGACGAAGATATTCTTGGCACCTTGCATGATTGAAGTTTGTCGCCTTCGCTGATGATGTGATTTAGTAGGATTCTAAGTAATCTTTGATGAACTGTGTTGGTTTTTGAAGTACCTATATAATGTCATTGAGATTCCAGCTAGGGGATTAGGTCCTATATGGTCAAGCTTTCAACTTCTATAGAAATGCCTTCTCAGAAGCAGTGGTTTTGAGAAGCTTTGTCTGCCAATTTCGGGTGTGTTAGTTTGGCAAAACTTCTATTAGAATACTCTTGAGAAATAGATGGAATGGTCCTTTTATTCCCCCATCGTTGCACAGTAAAACTCTGAAACTAATCTTTATAATTTTCACTTCTTTAAATCCATAAATATGAAATCTGAAGCATTCATGTCATGGATATGGTCAGAAACTATTTCAAAGTTTATGAGTCCGACAGGAGCTTCCCTTGCAGAAAGGAGCTAATGAGCCCTAGAGATCGGGCAGGCTGCGTAAATGGAGCTTCATGTGCTGCACCGCGTATGGTTGCATATGTCAAGATGTCTCCATAGACCCGACTCCATCCGCCAACCTGTGAGTCACATTTTCATTAACAAGTTGTCATACTATATCTGTATATGGGACTAGAAGTCGTAACATCATATTCCGACCTGTTTATCCTGTAGCCAAGGTTTGTATGGTGTCGTCTTTAATCCCAACTCTATAGCTAACCCGTTCACCAAGACTCGTGTTCCGAGTAGCGGGATTTCCGAGTCCTGGTCACCGCTGTGTTAAGAGCCAGAAAAAGAATCGGCATCATAACTAAGTTCCATTTACAAATGGTAATCAATAGATAGTGAAATTATATGATGATATACCTGTAGATTAGAATGCGGACACCGGCCTTTGTTAAATTACCCAACCACGGAAGAGTTGCGACCTCTAGGTCGTCCATGTGATAATTAAGGAAGCTGCATCATTATTAACGAAATCGTAAATAAATCAATGAAATGAAAAGTCAGATGATTGATGGTGGTGGTACTACAGGACGGATTTAGCCAAAACTTGTTTCCGAAGATTGTTACTACTAAGTTACCTCCTAAGGGCACAGGACGTCCACTGAGTGACCCCAACAAGTTGTGCATTGAGTGCTTTCTGCACATCTTTCCTGTTCAAGTATTTTGCTGTTTTATCAGTTTGACACACATCAATTTTCTCTTCATCCTGCCATGTTTATCCAACAATCACATGATATCAATATATGTTTAGTGGTTGAACTTCAAGTATTTGATATGAATGAAGTATCGATGATTTAACGAGACAATAAGTAGCATTAGCATTAACTTATTTACAGTGTGTCTGAGAAGACGGGCTTGTTGATGTAAACAAACATCAAGAATAACGTCGTAATAGTTGATGGAGTCTCCAATTTCACTAACCAACTGTTTTCTCACCATAGAGCATTCAGGGGTGACGGATGAACTAGTAACTTGTCTTCTAAGTTGTGACATATTGCACACATTTTGCAGGAGCCCTAATGTTGTTTCTGATATCAAGCCATGCGACCAAAGGTACTCTCCTCTTGAATTGAAATCTGTGTTGAATTCTAGTAGTGGATTCCCTATCTGCAAAATAAGATTAACGAGTAGCATTGTAAAACCGTCTCATCCAAAATATCTAACGTGATTGAGCTTCTAGTAGCAGCTTAACATAGGGTAACTAACGAAAAATGGCTCATATATTCTTGAGATGGTAACATACTAACATGCATATTGCATACATTGTGAGACCATCTTATTTACGCCAAAGTTGTATACTTACAGCGATTCCCTTGAGATTGGATTTTAGGGTAGAATTCAGTATAAGGTTAGCAAGCTGTGGTAAATAATGTCCTGTGTAAAAAATAAGGTAAAATGGTTGTTTATCCAACATATTAGACTATAAGTGTATAATTCAAGTAAGAGATTATGAAACTGGTAAAAGTAAGTATGAACCTGCATAACTCTCTCCTGTAAGAAACAAATCCCTGTTCTTGTATTCCGGGAATTTGACAAGCCAATTCTGAAGAAATGCAAGATTCTCTTGCTAAATGTAACAAAACCAAGCACATAATTATGTTTCTTTACATTAAGATTAAGGATTAAAAGGTCTAAAGAATAAGTCGTCTTATGTTCGAGGAGCCCCCTCCTTTCGTTATATATACTGGTCTTTGCGCGTTATTATTACCGGATCAAAGAAATGCAGGGCCAAAATAAGCTTTAAATGCACTAACCTGTCATTTCATCATTGACAAAGCCATAGAATGATTTGTTAGTAGAGTAAGAAAATCCAACTCCTGCTGGTGATTCCAGGTACAACATGTTTGCTTCTGCAATAATCATCAAGACCACAAATTAACCCACCCTGGATGTAAGTACATTATAAAAAATAGTCGATTTGATTTTCGCAAAGTTTTGGATGAGCTCGTTTCACAAAAGCATTCTAGAAGAACTACAAGTTTCCGTTTATCGGGTTTTCATGTCATCCAATGTCATATGATGACAACTTTGAACTTTGGTAAACCCATTTCTAAAACACTAATATATTTTTATTTTTGTGAAACGGGTTCATCCAAAATTTCATAATTGAAAATTTTCACCTTTGTTCCAACTATAGTTATTCTTGAGCAAGGCATCATCACTTGGTCTGAAAGGTCCATTTTCAGTAAAGGCTCCATATCCAACAGACGAGCAACCAGGCCCTGCATTTACAAAATCACAAAAATGAACAATCACCATTTATGAGAAGTAGAAAAAACAAGCAAGAAAAAGCAATTTCGTCGCGTCAAAAAGACCTCCATTAAGCCAGAGGACAAGGGGTTTGGAATCAGGGTTGGTTTCAGCTTGAACAAAGTAGTAAAACAGATGTCTTTGTTGGGTTTCATCAACAGTGATATACCCAGAAAATTGCTTAAAATTAACTGCTGGTTGCCCTGGTAAATTCTTGATTATATCAGATTCAGGGTAACACTGAACTTGTGTTGCGTGTTGCATAAGGATTGCATAAATTATGAGGCAAAACATCATGTTTACTACTACAATTTAGTGGTTTTTGGTACTCAAACCTTTTGGTGAAGAATTCAGTGTTCTGTTTTGGTTAACAAATAGTAAATGTTTTGAGTAAAAGTGAGTACTTGATTAACATGTGAGCACTGAATGTAACTGTCATTTGATTTCAGTAGATCATATATAGACTGCATTAACTTGTGTACTTCACGCTAAACACGACCTTGATAGAGGTTTTAGAAACCCGCATGAAAAGTGTGTATGCCTTCATTTAGTTTGGGGTTGGAAAAATGATCATTCTAGGACGCATAAGAATCGATTTTTGTATTATATATTGAGCGCAATTTTTCATTTTACCTTGTTTAGGATGGTCTTATGGAAAATAATGAATGTCTATTTAATATATACGGGCACCATGCTCCTTGTGCTCCTACGACTACGAGCATGGTATAACTTGCGTATGGTAAGGGGACGAGAAGTTAACGTTGTCGGGAAAGGGTATGTAGATGATCATATGGTTGCAATATGAAGGAATACTTCTAAGAAACATTTTTGGTCAAACAAATGATTTATTTCTTATATTTTCTTGAAACGGTTAGCGGGAACATGATGAAAAAAACATAGGAGTCAAAATACCCTTCTCTCCCGATCATAACGAACCAGTTTACAGTTCGATGTTAGTTTACAATACAACATTATGTCTACTGGAGAGATGAGACACGGTTATTCTACTAAGGATTCCGTTGGAATAAAACTAGGTGTGTGCGTTAAAGCACTAGGAATTAATCTCGGACGTACGTTTTGTGTGTTGAGTCTCGACTGGTATCCTCCTTATAATTTTGGAGCGTAGATTTTACCAAAAATAATACGTCTCATCAGTCCTCTTATCGAACCACATCGCCAATAATTCATCATTGATGATGTTCAAAACTTCAGCATTACGCACACCATAAATACCAAAGCGTCCCAAATCTTCTAGCATGTTTATCACCTGTCGTTTCACCCATACAACATTCTCCAAGTCTTCTATAAGACCCATATACAGACCCATATACTACAACGAAATCGAAAACGACTCAACCCTTAGTCACTAATCCAACCACTGATCAGCCTTCAACCAAGAAATAATGATCACAGATGATGAATTTGATGGTGGTGAGCTTATAAAGAAGAGCAAGAACTATGATTTCGCCTTCGTTCTGCGGCCAACCAGTAAACTTCACATTGCAATTGAAGCACTGACAGACCTGAGCCTCAATCCGAACCAAGGAGCACTTCTCCAAGTGAGTGAAAAAGGTTGTGAGATCACTGTGTGGAATAATAATGTTGTTGATAAGTCTGATTCAGGTTCAGTATTCGCCACGCTGCGAATGCAGGCGGCTTGTTTGCAAAGCTACCAATGTTGCAGCCCTATGAGAAAGATGGTTTCACTGACAGGACTTGACAGGGTTTTTAGAGCCGCTGCTCAACACATCAACCAAGATTCCGTCGCCATTTACGTCGAAAAAGACTCTAACAGACTCTCCTTACAATGGGGTTCTTCTCCTCTTGGTATGTCATCACTTTATTATTCATAACAAATCTAACTCTTCTTTCTTTTGGTCTTTTTTTTCCCCATGAAATCATATTATCATATGGTTGCTTTATAATTGTGTGTACGTAAATCATAGTAATCCCAATAAAATCATATGGTGATTGCGTATCTTCAATCACACTACACAATTAGACTATTAGTGAACAGTATGCATGCATGTGTACGTTGTTTTAATTTACTTAATAATGGTGAAGTTGTGGTGGTTTGGTTCAGATTTTGCTCTAGGTTGTCCCTTGAATGTTGAGTTAAAAGATGCCGAAAATTGGTACGAAAACTTCCCACAGACGTCTTACGTGTTTGAGATTATTGTACCATCAAAGGCCATGGCAGAAATGATCAAAGATTTGTCGCAAAAGACCGATATTCGAGCTCATCAGAATGGTCAGTTCACTCTTGTTGGATTTTTATAGTAATCAAGCAGCTGGATCCATGGTTCCATGTTAGTCAACATTAGGGTATGGTTTATGTTGATACAATGAGAATAAGTAAGAGAAATAATACAATGAATATAGTCATACAATAAATAGAGTCATTTGTATTGATATCACTTGGTGATTATTGGAAGTTGCACTTGGTGGTTATTTGGAAGTTACTCTTGGTAGTTATTTGGAAGTTATTCTCTACAAATCAAGGGATATGTGTCTTCATTAGAGGCATGACATTCCAAGTATGACATGTGTTCTTTTGGATGTGTGACATATGTTCTTTTACATGTGTAACATGTGTTTCACTAAGGGGGGTGAAACTTTCTCTATAAATAGGAGTTTCTCCTATTATGGATGATATGAAAAACTATTCCATTTTCACAAGATACACTTCTTAAAGAAAAGTCTTATAAACTTTGTCTTTAGAAAAAACATCAAAAACACTAAAGGAAAACCATCCTTTGTTCCTATTAGATTACTATACAAGGAGCAAGTATTGTAATTGTCTTAGAGTGTGTTTGGCCAAGCTCCTGAAGTGTTTTTGCACTGTTTTTGGGTCCTAGAAACTGAAAACTGGCCACACACACAAAACTGAGAAACTGTTTCTGGTTTCTGAGAAGCACTTCTAGTGTAAATTTGTTCATCAGAAGTAGAAGCTCCAATTTGGAGCTCCTCCTCCAGAAAGTGTTTCTGAGGAGCACTTCTGGAGAAGTTCGAGCTTGGCCAAACAGACCCTTAATCTTCTTTGTATCCCAAAGGGAGATTCCGTGTAACCCGGTGCTCTTGTAGGGTCGGAATACTTCTTTTAGGAAAGTGGAACACGCCTAGAAGATTGTATCCCCAAGTCTCAATTGTTGTTATATCCTACACTTTTATAATTTCCGTAACAACTCTTATATACGTAATGAGTATTGCTTACAAAAGCCTGATTTAGCAAAGTCATGTTCAATATTTATCGCTACCCACCTATAGTAGATGAGTACGAGGAAATTTTCGACAATTTGCTAATGTAAGTCCAATTTTTAGTGATTGCAGTGGAAGTGAGCCTAAAGGTAGCAGCTGTGGAGATGAAAGTGGATGAAATTAGTGTAAACTCAACTCAGGAATATACAATATCAACCAAATGGTCTGGCCGGAAATCAGTGAAGACTGCGTCACGTTTCGCAGAAGATTGTTCAGTGTACCTAGCTACACTACCATGTCACTGCATCATGCTGAAGTTCAGACTGCCAAGTCTTGGAGATCTGGTCTACCACAGTGGAGCCGATTTCGTCTCGGTCCCGGAGCTTCCCATTATAGGCCACTTCAAGTCACTGATTGATGAATATAACACTGATGATGAGGACTTGTACTGGGCATAATTGTAAACGTAGCTTGTGGCTCACGACTTAGATCAGACAGTACTACAGTAGCTAATATAGTTCATGTTGGATTAACTTGGTGCTTCAACAAATTTTACTAATGTGCTCTATACTAAGAAGTTTCTGTTGCAATCTGAATTAATTTGGTGCTTTAACAAATTATTAGCATCAAACTTTTCTTGTGTTTTGATCAAGATAAAAATAGAGTCGATGGAAAGTGTTGCCTATGGATTAGTGATTTGACCAAAATCGCCCTCGTCTCGATTGTGACGATGATACGCTTGACTATAATCCTAGCTATGTCACTGACCACTCTAAACTAGCTTTTGTGGCCCTTTCTCACTACGGCGGATCAGTTTGATGATATTGTTAGTCACAAGGGTCGATTGTACATTGTCGATTCACAAGGCATGACGTTTGTTATGGACGATTTCAAGTCGATGAAGATGACCCAAATTGGGTCCTATGGTCAAGGGTTCTACACCGAATCGTTTAGGGTTGCGGCCGCAATGGGGACTTGTACATGGTCGTCTTAGGCCGAGTGAAAAAAACAATTTACAAGTTGGTGCAAAACCATGGATGGTTAGAGGTGTCAAATTTAGGGAACCAAGCTTTCTTTGTGGGACGTCACTTCTCCTTCACGATACCGGACGCGGGTACGACTATATCGAGTAATGTGATAAAATTCCATCTTCATTGACCCCCCGAGTTTTGAAGGTCATTGTTGCGATAATCCTCGTCGGTGGGTTAAGTATGATAAAAATGATGTTCTAGAAGTGATGCTTTGTTATTAGCTCACCACCGTAAACAAGTCGATGAAGATGACGATAATCACTATTGTACTAATGAAATCGCTGCTGAAATTGAGCCCTCTCCAGTCTCCAGATACAACAACCAGGGCAAAATCTAGTAATAAAAAGGTTATTATTCTGACCATTGCTTATTGTTTACTTTTTCATGTTCGAATCCAAGTCCTTGTTGCTTAGAAGTCATGAGTCCGAAAATGGTTGAAATGAACCAATTAAGACGATCAATCCAACAAGTCATGAAGCGAATATCTCCTTTGACTCGGTCAAGTAACTGGAACACGAAGATTCGCTTATTGCAGATGTTCTAAAAGGCACAAAAGGGTTCTACAGCAACTAGAAATACATTCGTTAACTGTTATTACATATTCACATTCCATCCGTCTTCACTCAGAAAGGACCACAAAAGCAGGCCATACTATTACAACCTGAATGGACTCTGGATCCAAAACGTAATCTCATCTACGATGTCAAGCAAACGAGACACAAAGTAATTACATTCGGGGGCAGAGTTATAATAACTTCAACGCTTGGGCGTGGTGGCTGATGTGATCATCGATAAAAGTAATAGAGGATATATTACGAATATTGTATTAAGAATATAATAGGAATATTCAGTACTCGTAATTCTATAAAAAGTAGCAATGAAAAAGTAGGAGTGGTCATAACCAAGTTGCAAAGGTGCATTCATTTTCCTACAAGCCTCCTCAAAGTTGTTTGGCATTAGTTGATCATGCAAAAATTTGTCATCCCCTCCCTGTGAGCATGGTTTAACAAAAACGTGAATACAAGACTATACCAGACTGCATCAAATCAAGACGTAATTTTGGCGTTGTTTGCCAACTGGCAGGCTATTAAGAGGCACCAGATAAAATAAGGCAAGTTTTGAACGGGAATTTTCACGAACAACAACCACCCAAACAGTGGCGGCTTTTAGGGTGGGCGAGAAGGGCGCCTGCCCAGGGCCCTTGATTATATCAGGGTAAATTTGGTTGGATACTGGGTGTGTTAAGGGCCCCTTTTTATGATTCGATTTATGGTTAACAAAAATTTAGGGTCTCATTTTACAATTACGCCCGGGGCCCCCGAGTTTTCCCAACCGGCCCTGCACCCAAACTTAGTCCCAAAATGATTTGGGGTCGACTATCAAGAATAGTCATTTGAATCGTCATATGCAAGCTTACCAAGGTTAAAAGTAGAAGGAAAACGAATATATAATAGTAAACCACTTTAGGAAAAAAAGGTTTAAAAATTAAAACACAAAACATGAAAAGAAATAATTATACTCTCGTATTTTGGAGTTAAAGAAGAAAGGACTTTATAAAAGTAAAATGTAGAAAACACATTACGGAACCGTTTGCAGAATTAACCAAGGAAAAGAAATCAAAGAGAGTCGCTCAACGTGAATCCTCTCTCTACGTCACCCTCTCAACAACATATTCTCCCATCATCCTACAATTACCTAATAGAATTCTGCCAAGTGTTGAGCAAAGATCTCATGAATATTATTGTACTAATAGCCAAAGTAATGACCATCAATGAGAGCGTCCACGTCAGATTTAATGTCATCGGTGACGTCATCGATGACGTGACAATACAAGTTATTAATCTTAAAAAAAAAAAAATCAGTCACTATGCTATCCTATTTACACGGCTACAGTTACTATATTCTATTATCTTAATATGGCCATAGAATCTGCCGAGATACATGTATTCCATACATGATAAGATTTGGAATTAAAAAAGACTTTCAAAAAATTTTAGACCCAAACTTTTCTCCCTCCTCCCCTCACCCAACGTCCCAACCCCGACCCCTCCCACCACCACCACTCAACCCCGACTGGCCGACCCCCACCACCACCCAACCCCGACCCCCACTGTAACACCTTGAGCGGCCTACCCAGACGAACTATAGAGGAAGGGGAGGAAGGTGTGACAAAAATGAGGAGATAGAGAGAGATAAATTAAGGGGAAAATAGAGGAGATGAGGAGAAGCATGGATGCGGGGACGTTCAAACCGGCTGCAAATCGACAACCCATCACAAATATCGGCCGCCCCTCCCTACATTTGAGATAAAAGTTCGAGGAGAGAGAAGAAATAGAGAATGAAGAAATTGTGGCGGAGGAGAGGGAAACGTTGGATGTGATGATAGGGGATTGGGTCGCCAGAACAAGAGGGTCGAGGTGGTGGAGTCGGAGGCGGTATTGGCGGTGGTGGGTGCGGGTGATGGTGGTGGTAACCGGTGGTGGTGATGGCTCGGGTAGGAAGAGGTGGGGGTATTGAGAGGAGAGAGAAAAAATATGGTAGTTTGAGTTTTGTTTTTAATTATTTTCAGTTAGAATTTTTAGATTAAATAATAATGTCATTTAATCTCTAAATAGTACCATTAGCTAGGGGTTAAATTTCTGTTACACATTTTGGCAAAACACAAACCGCAGGGGTATTGTAGGAATTTCGGAAATCTCAGGGGTACCACAGATAAAGTCGGGAACTTTAGGGGTACCAAGGATAAAATCCCGTTTTTTTAACATGTCAAAACGATGAATCTTTGATCAGTCAAAACTAAATATGGTAATATAATTTAATCCTATGTTTAGCCTTAAATATAGGGATTTAGTCATAATTGATAACTAACATTATTTGAATACTAACATATAGTAGTTTTTTTTTTTAAATGACGTATGATCATGAGCAAAGATAGGAAGTAAGACATTTAAAAATAATCATTTCCATAAATATATACTTCTAATTTGGTGAACAAATAACTTATAAAGAAAAAAAAATGTCGTGTGATTTACTAGGAAGTAGGATATTTGTAGAGAAAACAATTAGATCATTTTAGCATTAATCTCTCCTTTAATTTAGGAAGTAGATGCGCATGAATAAAATCAAATCATGTAAAACATATATCTTATACTTAAAAAAATCATCCAAACTTGAATTTTTATGTACCTTTTCGTTTACCAAGATACATATATATTGGGATAAATTTCAAAATTCTACCTTATATGTTTAGAATCTTCAATTTTCCTACCTTATATGTCCAAAAATATATTTTCCTACCTTATAAAGTGCTATTTTTATCCAATTCCTACCAAAAACACTATTTCGGCCAATTGACTCTCCATTTCCGGCGTTGACTTTTTATTCCACTCCAATCTTTCATGATTTCCCCCAAATTTCCCCCATTTTTCTTAAATTGCGCATGCAATGCAGTGATAACGATGGGGGGTGAAAATGAGAAGTCACGTGCAAGTCACATGAGAGTAATGGAGGTTTGATATGGGTATGAGATGAATCACGCGAAAGATTGAGGTGAAAACTAAGTCACGTGCAAGTCACATGAGAGTCAACGCCGGAATTTGAGAGTCAACCAGTCGGAATAGTGTTTTTGGTAGGAATTAGATAAAAATAGCACTTTATAAGGTAGGAAAATATCTTTTTGGACATATAAGGTAGGAAACTGGAAAATTGTAAATATATAAGGTAAGATTTAGAAATTTTTCCTATATATTGTGTAAGATTTTTGTATAGATCTAAATCTCACAAATTAGGCACCATTGATTACTCCTATCTCTAAATCTTTTAAAAGAAAAGAAAATTAACAACCATTTCCTTCCACTAATATAATTTTACAAGATATACCTCAAATCAAATGTTTTTCCCTCAATTCAATTTTTTTTCAAGAGCAGGTTACATCTATCTCTTAAAAAAAAACATAATTAAAGAACAAAATGACGAATACAAACGGCAAAAAAAAAAAAAAAAAAAAAAAAACGACAGTCAAATTGAGTCAATAGGTCGGGTTGGACTTGATTCCAATAGATTCTCTCCAAAATGGGCTCGGTTAAATATAAATCATGGGTCACTAAAAGATGATTCATTTTTGATAAGTTGGACGTCATGTGTCGTGTCTTATAATTTAAGCCACGTTTTATATGGATAAATAATCAAACTCATGTAAAGAGTATATAATATAAAATCAATTTTATACCGATATCCCCTAATAAAAGAAAAGTTAATGTCGATTTCATATAACAGCCGGTACAAAGACATGTTACCATATCTGTTATGTATGATATGTCTAATATCAAGAATGCCTATTCTGAAAGTTTACTAGGCGTCTATTAATCTGGATTATAATTTAAGCCTATAATAGATAAATGATTGATCACATCTAAACCACAAGTTCAGTTAAAAACAGGCCACGGGTCACTAAAAACGAGTTCATGAACAAGGAAAGATGGGTATAGTAGTGTTTGATAGAATTACCATGTTAATTTGCACGGGATGCAATCTTAGTGAATTAAATATTAGTCTACTAATGCACTATATTGTAATGTTTTTGGTATTCTTTTAACACATGTTGGTTTCATTTTATCCTAACTCAATTACGCAGCCATGGGCCAAATGTGACCCAAAGATGTGTTTCAAAATGAATCCGAGTTAATATGGGTTACTGCGGGTTCATAACTAAACATAGCCTGATCATGATCGGAAAATAACGGGTCACAAGTCTTAAAATATGATGACTAGGATTTTTTTTTTCGACACATCTAAAGTTGTCTTTTTTTTTTTTGTCTAATTACATCGACGAATTCTATCTATACTTTATTTGGATGAAAATGTATATACAAACGAGTCATTATCAACATCTTATAACTGCCCGTGCAATTTGCACGGGTACATAAACTAGTTATTCTATTAAGTATGAAGTATTAGATATTTGCCAAAACACATAAATATGACACCCTAGGAGCTCCCAAAAAAATTTGAGTCGCTCTTCTTTAGAATTCCAAATATCACGTGGATTACATTTCAGTTTTGGCAAATTATGATTGTTATTTAACAAAGACAAATGTTCTCAAAACTTGATGATAGAAAGGCCTTGATGAACATAAGTTAGACATATGAGGGTCGATTTCTTGTTCGGGAATTTTTTTTCTTTTTTGAATTTTGGAAACCTATCATATTTGTTTTGGCCCTAATATTTTTCAAAAACCCATTATAGTATCCCTTGAGGCTTCTACAAAAACCCAAGCTGCTCTTGTACCAAAATCATTCTAAGGCAAAAAATCGTGGATTATAACCTTTGGTATTGTGCAGTTTTGGAAACGTTCGCTATTTTATACAAAGTTTCTAAACGCTATTTCACAACTACTGTCAACATCATGCGAGTGCCTTTCATGATTTTTAGAGCCCAGTTTTCTCGTTACAGGATCCTTTAAGCCGCTTCGCCTACCGTCGCATGTTACTGCTAGTGTGTTATTTTGGGGCAACTATCGGATGTTTTAAGCTCTAAGATTTTGCTACAACACAAAATAAGACACCTCGGAGCTACTCCAAAATTTTGAGTCCTATTTATTTCGGGGCCATTTCGCGCAAAAAACGGTGGATTATACACTACAATTTCAGCCAATTTTGGCTACTTTTTCCAAGGTAGCCAAATCTTCTAAAACCTATACCAAACATAGTATTTCTGTGCCTTTATTTGATTTAAGGATTGGTTTCCCTATATGGGTAGCGATTCAAACGCCAATTGGCACATGTAACCTTGTTTTCTTAGGCCGCGTGTTTTTTGAATTTTGGAAACCTATCATATTTGTTTTGACCCTAATATTTTTCAAAAATACACCGTAATATCCCCTGAGACATCTACAAGAACCCAAGCCGCTCTTGTACCAAAATCATTCTAAGGTAGAAAATCGTAAATTATAACCTTTGGTTTTGTGCACTTTTGGATACATTAGCTATTTTATTTAAAGTTTCTAAACGTTATTTCACAACTACTGTCGACATCATGCGAGTGCCTTTCATGAATTTTAGAGCCTAGTTTTCTCGTTACAAGAACCTTTAACTCTTTAAGCCGCTTCGAATCAGTATATATATGTTATGATTTTGTTTGATTTTGGTGAGAAAAATATCATTTCGTGTATAATTAGTTCAACAAAGAGAGATTTTTAGCCATGACATACGAGTATATATTTAGAGAGCCTATTTTTATGTATTTTTTCGTAGTAAGACTTTCTAATGATTATATTTTACTATCAAAGTATAATGGGAAGTTGCGAATCAATATTATAATTGCAAATAGTTTATATTGTACATTTTTTTTTTCAAGATATGATCATCTTGGTCATATTTATTTTCGATATTGTGATTGCCAACTTTATTTCTATTTTTTAAATATAATTAACGTGTTAGTTTACAATAAAAATAGTTAAAAATTGGAAAATCGTAGTATTTGACCCACCCCAATTCCGAAAAATAAGTTTTGGCGCTCAGTCCCAGTATCAATCCTGGCTCCGCCACTGCTAGTACTCGGTTAATCAAATTTCCAAAAAACTACGACGAGTTAGAGAAAACTCTAATCCAAAATCCCCATATAATAAACTTTTGAAATTTTAATAAATCGATTAGTGTATACATCGTTTTCAACACAACAGTATTTTGATGATGACGTGTTTGAAATGGGATGGAGGGAGTACTCGATTTCTAAAATTACATGGCCCAATTTTATATAACTAGATGAAAGCCCGTGCGTAGCACGGGTCTCGTGATAATGATATCCAATTATGATGATAAAATTCAACCGAAGAGTATTTGACCCTATATAAGAACTATGACTTGTAAAATATTATTTTCATTATGTTCTTCTTTTTACAAATTTCAAAACTTATACTTAATGAGCCCTAATAATCGGTGTAGACAATTAATATCATTATCAACCTTATCATTATTAAATAATTTTCTTAAGAACTACTACCTTCACAATATTTTTAATATAATCACGTACAAATTTTTTTTACCGAATTAAATTTTCTTAGTTAAAGTAAGGATAAATGAAATTCGATATGCATTTTATTTCTTACCCAATTAGGTAAATGTTTTTACTCAATTATATTTTCTTAATTACCATAACTGATTACATTTTCTTAGTTAAAGTAAGGATAAAAAAAATTTGATATGCATTTTATTTCATACCTTATTAATTAAATTCTTATTTAATTAACATAGGAAAATAGGAAAATCAATGAATTTCGGAAAATCAATGATCTTCCGATCGTTGTAAAATTCATGTATGTATTAGGAAAATTAGAGCTTATAGGTTTAAAATTAAATTAAATAATACCAAATATAGGAAACTTAGGAAATTAGGAAAACCAATAATATATTAGGAAAATTACAATAATATATATATTGATGATTGATATTGATGAGGCTCGAGAATACTCGTTTTACAAACCCGACCCAAATCACCTCGACAGATTAAACCAAACCATTCATTCTTTCAAACTCTCTCTCTCTCGCGCGCAGTTTTTAGGGTTTTGTTGTGTATCACAAGCATCTCCCAGCTTCTGATCATCTGGTACGTATTCCGCCTAATTCCTTGATGGGTTTTCATCGTTATACTTGTTATTCATCTGGGTTCCTCTTATTTTTGTCTAATTCATGCTTGACTCTTGTTGATTGGAGGATTCTAATTTACGCTTCTTTTTTCTGCTAAAAGTTTTATGTAAATATTTCTGCTTAGTAGGTGATGATGAAATTCTCAATTGATATTTGTCGGAATTTCGAGGTTTCTGTGATTTGATTATTCGAATATTGCGAGCTTGTGTTTTTTTTTTTGTGCTGAATTCATGCATTTCTTCTTTGCTTGATACTTGTTTATTGGGGATTTTAGGCTTCTTCTTTACTGTGTTTATGGTGAAAAGTAAAGTTGTGATTTTTACCGTGTTGGGTTTGATTCAGTTAGCCGTAAAAATGTGAAAAATTTGCATGTAATCTTTTCTGCTTAGTAGGTGAAGAAATTCTCAATGGGGAATGTTGTGAGGTTATGTTGGAATATTTGTGATTTTTAGGGGGCGGAGCGGCGGGGGGGGGGGGGGGGGGCGTTGTGTGTGTGAAGAGGTTGAAATGAATCCCCGTTAGCTCAGCAATAAAATGAAATTCAAGTCCCAAATATGCATAACATTACGATAGCTTAGCGGCATTATAACTCACATTAGCCTCAACTCAAGAGCAGAAAAATATCATAATCGACTAGAACACGATTCGATAAGCTCCACATTCGTCGGGAGCAGCTTTACTAAAAGTTGGAAAAGCGGGGTCAGACGTACACATCCTAATAGCAGTTGATTTCTTATTTCCTACAACCCCTTGATGAAGTAACGCCCATCAAAACCAAACATATTTTAACTTTTATTGGCTGTTTATTGTTTACTGATGATACCATTTCCTCCAAATTGAAATGAAATGAAAAGAGTCGTCATTTACGACTCGTTTCCCTTCACTTTACTATTACTGACGAGAGAACAGGGGCTAGGGAGGATACTGTAAAACTGTACTAATTTTATACTGTAGGATGAGTCGATGACCGTCTTCTTCTTTCTTGGCATGGGATATGGTCAATTGGTCATCTCATATAGGATTGAATTGCAAGAGTCAACTCTACTCTTTTCCAAGAGCAACCAGATGAGAAATAATCAATTCGTTGATAAAATAGTGAGTCATATAGAAAACACACGTTTCAAACCAATCCCGTATTATTGCGGGTTTATTTTCCAGCAGTTGAGATGTTTTATGGAATTTGTTTTGTACCTTTTTAAAGCCCTGCAGTTTATTAGGCAAAGATAATTTTTCCGACAGGAAGATCTGTGGGAAGAATGTTGATGACATCGTGCCTAAGACTACCCACATTGGTGCCTCCCTTTTGCCCTAGGGTAGATTGCCATACACTACTTTTATATTACTTTGCCTTGAGAAGCCACAATGGTGCCATTCCTCCTTGCCTAGGGCTTTAGCGTTTCATTGGAAAATAGATGTAATACTAGCCTTTTATTAAGTAGAAATTATATTTTTAGAGAGAAGTAGAGAAAATCAAATGTGCATCAAAGTATGTCAAATGCAGTCTCTATTTACAGTGAATGAAAAAATAGAGCTATTGGTGTAGTCCTTTTTTTTTTTTTTTTTTAAATTTGTATGAAGAAAAAATAGCCTTTGCAAAGATAAAACGGTAACAAAAATGTATGGCAAATGAGAAACTGGCAAGTGGCAAACCAATAGTGGAAGAAAACAAAAAAAAAAGCTCACATTTTCTCTCCAATTGTGCCACGCCCCAGCTTGCGTCATATCCTCTTTGAGGACAAACTTTGCCCTTTGCTCTCTCTCCATATGCCCCAAGTTTAATTTTTTTACGTTTTTATCTTATGTTTTGCCCTTTGCCTTACTCTCTTTCTTTTCCACAGCCTTAGAACCACAGTCACCTGCAATAATATCATTATCGCTTGCAGAAGGGTAGCGGATTTTAGTCACTACATTCAGAATGGTGCGTAAAGGGTTAATGGAGTAGGACTTGAGCAAGTTGGATGTCGCCGAACTAAATCCTCTTTCACCTGAAGTTATTTCTCGTCAGGCAACGATTAATATTGGTAACTTTTTTTTTATAAATCTCACACCTCATTAATTTTTTGTTTTCTTACTTGTGTTCTTATCTGGCCCCTTCTTGTAATGCTCAGGGACCATTGGTCATGTGGCCCATGGTAAGTCAACTGTTGTGAAAGCAATCTCTGGTGTTCAGGTATGTTTCTGTCCATAAAATGTCGCTTGAGGCACTCATTCAGTCAGCAATAACATATTATTCGCTTCTTCTCTTCAGACTGTACGTTTTAAGAATGAGTTGGAGCGTAACATTACTATCAAGCTTGGATATGCTAATGCAAAGATATACAAATGTGAGGATGAACGATGCCCACGACCTATGAGCTATAAGTATGTTTTTTTTTAACATTGTTTGTAAATCTTGCTGAAATTAGCTTCTCTGTTCTCTTTGCTTTCTACTCTGAAATTAGCTTCTCTGGAAGTTGCAGTAGATTAGGTTTGTAAATGCAATTTTGTTCTCCTGCTGACATAACTGGGAAATGGTTTTGCAGGGCTTATGGAAGTGGAAAGGAAGATAGTCCTATGTGTGATGTGCCTGGATTTGAGAACTGCAGGATGAAGCTTCTGAGACATGTGTCCTTTGTTGATTGCCCGGTGAGTAATTGTGTGTTGTAATCGTTTTCTGCCTCCATTCTTTGGTAGGTGGATGTCCGTTTTCCTGAGTTATTGAGTTGATCTCTAATAGCTTCGGCTTCCCCGTGATCTCTTTTTTTTTTTTTTTTTTTTTTTTTTTTTTTTTTTTTTGCGTTTTGTGGAATTGGGGATTCATACACATGTACGTTGTCATTATGTATCTTTACATCAACACTACTTATTGTCTTATTCAGTTCTTTGTGTGATTATACCGTTGAAACCTTTGTTACCCGGACTCTTCATATTACCTCACGTACCCGTGTTGGACACTCGACACTCGGACATGGGTATGACACTTGGATCCTTCATTTTAGACCAAAAATAAGAGGTTTTTTCAGAAAATAGCCGAGTCCGACACTTGGACACGTACCTGTGTCGGATATTTGGATCCGAGTCAGGGTAACATAGGTTGAAACCTGACAAGACACTGTTCTCGCGTAGGTTTTTGATTGTTTGTTTGCTGCTTGTAGAAGCTTTTCTGGTTTTTGGCTGATACTGATTTTGTTGGGCTGTTTTAACTATTGTAATTGTTGCTTCAGGGTCACGATATTCTCATGGCTACCATGCTTAATGGAGCTGCTATTATGGATGGCGCTTTACTTCTCATCGCTGCTAATGAGAGCTGCCCTCAACCTCAGACCTCTGAGCATCTTGCTGCCATTGAAATCATGCGACTTCAGCATATCATTATTCTCCAAAATAAAGTTGATCTAATTCAAGAAAATGTTGCAATAAATCAGCATGAGGCTATTCAAAAGTTCGTGCAGGTATCTTGTCGGTTCACCCAGTCTCTTGAATCTATTTACTTTCGCCAGGAAAAATGTTGCTGAACTGTTTTTCTGACGGCAGGGTACTGTCGCTGATGCGGCGCCAGTTGTTCCAATTTCTGCCCAATTGAAGTACAACATTGATGTTGTTTGTGAATACATTGTTAAAAAGATTCCTATACCTGAAAGGAATTTCATCTCCCCACCAAATATGATTGTGATTCGTTCTTTTGATGTCAACAAACCTGGTTATGAGGTTGATGAGATACGCGGTGGTGTTGCTGGAGGAAGTATTCTGAAGGTTCTTATCTTACCTTGTGTTATTTAATATTTGACCCTAATTTCCACATTCCAGTACTTTCCCTGTTCTATGTGGTCCAGTGAATGTTCATGTATTTTGACATGATTTAAATGTTTGATACCTTAACTTTTTTTCTGCGTTGTTCTGCTGTTTGTTTGTGCTCTCCATTTAAGCATGAAATTTGGACTTTGTCTTGTTGTAAAGTGTGCTGAATGTTTTAAATTATTGTGGGTATGTTTACAACTAGATCATCAAGCAAGTGAGATTTAAGAGAGAGAAAACGAATTTCATCGGCTTGCTTTTGTTGGTCTAGATTTCTCGCAACGAGGTTGGGACAGTATTGACACTAGTTGGTTTTCTGCAGTAGTTTGTATTTCATAATGTGCCGAGGCCGTCCTATATATCGTCACTGCTTTGTTGTCTCATGCATTCTTGAACTTAGATTACCTAAGCTGGCTTTGGATGTTTGGTTAAGTATGTTGATAGTCCCAAGTTTAGGTTTAGAGCTTCTCTGAAAGTGGTTCTCAGTGTATGTGCATGCTTGCAGGGTGTCTTGAAGGTGAATCAACGTATTGAGGTTCGACCTGGAATTGTTGTGAAAGATGAAAGCGGAAATATTAAGTGCACACCCATATATTCCAGAATAGTGTCATTGTTTGCTGAGCAAAATGAGCTACAATTTGCTGTGCCAGGAGGTCTAATTGGTGTTGGGACAACGATGGACCCTACTTTAACCCGAGCTGATCGATTGGTAGGTCAGGTACTTGGCGAGGTTGGGTCTCTTCCAGATGTTTTCGTGGAACTGGAGGTAATTTTCTTGTTTCTGTAGGAGGTTCAACTTTTCTAGTTATTGACTCTTTGTTACTAAACTTCCTGGCACAATTCATCGTCTTATTCTTTGCGCAACTGTAAACAGGATCAGCTCTCGAATTTAATTAGTAGGTTTTTATTATGTGATGCTAGTAGTCTTGACAAATGTTTCTTGGAGACTTCTAATGTTTCTGCGTTGTTGACTTGTCATGTCGTGGGTTCTGCGTTGTTCTAGCATAGCAAAGCTTTTTGCTGTGTTTAAAACTATAAAATGTTTGATTGCTGTACCACATTGTATCTGGAGTCCTGAGAAGCAGTGCAAACTTACCCTTCCTGATACTCTTAAAATCAAACTCTGTGTCCACTTGTGAGAAAAATGACTCTTGGCCCTTCACATTAGCGCGATTCTCTATTTCCCAATGGTCAGGAAACTATCGTATTCAGCATCAATTTATTATTAATTGATTACCCTAGTGCTAATGCCGGGGGGGCATGTGAATTGAAGTAATTTAAATTTACGTTAGGTAAATAATTTGTCTCTTGCAGACATGATTTGTTAACCAATTAAGTAACTGGTACTTGTGTTTGGATTGCTTGCTTTGTGTGCATTCTGCTTTTTCTTTGAATGAGTGCCAAAACCCTCTTCAACTGTTCAACCTTCTATCCTGTGTTCAGCGATTTTTGTGGACTTCTAACTCTGCTGCCTTTCACTGCCTCAGGTGAATTTCTTCTTGCTACGGAGGCTGCTTGGTGCCAGGACAAAGGGGACTGAGAAACAGGGCAAGGTCACAAAGTTGACTAAGGGAGAGATCCTTATGTTGAACATTGGATCCATGTCGACAGGTGCCCGAGTATTTGCTGTCAATAATGATTTGGCAAAATTGCAACTTACGTCTCCAGTCTGCACAAGCCAAGGTGAGAAAATAGCACTCAGTCGTCGTGTTGAGAAGCATTGGCGACTCATAGGTTGGGGCCAGATCCAAGCCGGTGTTACGCTCAATATACCACCATGCCCTATCTAAGTGAAAGACAAAGCAGAGAGAAAAGCGAACTAGGAAGAAAAATTTGAGGATGTCGAAAAGGAGACAAGTCTTGGAAACAGTTTTTTTCGGATGGAGTAAACTGTCCTGTTTATTAGCTATTGGTTTTCTATCTTGTAGCATGTTTCGGAGATTATTTATTTGCATTCAGTCGTATTGCTATTTTCGTTTTACGATTGTTCTGCCTTTTTTGAGCTGTACATTACTTCGGCTTATTTTCTTGTTTGAGATCATGAAGTTCAGATTCCAAAATTGTCAAATTGACCATACCTCTCTTTAATATCATCCCAAAGTTCTTTGGAGGTTTGAGCATATTGAAGTGTAGTAGCTATGACCACTATGACAGCAGTAATGGCATTAAGAATCCAACATTTTACCATATAATCAACAAAAATCCACTTCTGATGATCAGGACTACCAGCAATTAGGTTTGAGCAAAGTACCAATTATGAAACCTAGTTTGTTTTTAGCAGTCAAAGACATCTTAACTGTCCTGCACCAGTGCAAAGTAATTTCCACCAGATAAAGGCATAGCAACAATTGGAAGAGCAGTGAGTTTAGGTAGTAGGGATCGGTATAGTAATTGGCAGAAGTTGAGCCGGAGGAGTTGTTAGTGTCGATCTCCATGACTGAAGATAAGAAGCTTCAACCAGAAGTTACAAATTCCAGCAGCTGCAAGCTTGTAAGAGAAAATCACCAGAATTCTTCAACTTCACCAAAATAAGCTGAAAATTCCAAAATCCACTTCAAACTAACAGAAATCGTCAGAAACACGCCAAATTTCTCGAATTTCTCAAGACTTGCTGCAAATCGAACTAAGAATCACTGACACTAACCAATCAGTTCCAAATATGATCAAATTGGATCATATACTAAAAAATCATATGAATTTTGATCAAACTTCGGAATTTTGTCAGAATTTGATCGAATTTGACCAAATTAAACAAATTCACATCACAAAATAGGACGTGAAGCTTATCGCTGAAGTTTCTGGCTGATTACCGTAAATCAAACAGAACTTGGGCAAATTATGTAATTTCTTTGATTTTACCGTAAAAATCAAAGAGTTGTAGCTTGAATGAGAAGCTAATGAAGAATTCCATGAAGAGATTTGAGTGTTTGAAGAAGATACAGAGAAAATGAAAGGAAAACATGGAAGAAGATGAAGTTTTCAGAAGAATTTTCATTAAAATGTGACAAATGAAGTATTTATAGACTCGAAACAGAATTACATAGCTAAAGATCAGAGTTACATTTTTTTCAAATGCATTTCTTTTGGCATATTCTTTATGCTCTTGTCCAGTCCAATCCAGGCTTTTTTCCAAGCCCTTGTACGCCCAACTGCAAACTGTATATTTGCCGTGCAATGGGCAGCAGCAGCTTGATGCTCACAATCCAAAAAAACACACATTAGACTATATAGCAAATTACAACTTTAGTTGGCCACCAAAGATCTCAAACTGACTTTCTAAATTGCTCAGCATGCTGGAAGAATACCAGGAGTTTGGAACTAGAATACCAGAACCTATAACACTGATACTGGATACAAGGGGCGACAGTTGGATACAGTCAAGTCTTATGTGCTAGATGATGACAGATGACAGTCTATACATTGTAAAGAACCAGAAGACCCTCGAAATTTAGTCTCAAAAAACGTGTTCTACACAAACTGCCTTTGACTATTTGTTCAGATGACATTGGGTGATATGCACGATAAAAACACATTCAGCAAGTTCAGACATCTTATGATTTTAATAGGAACCATTGATCCAATACCCCAAGTTCTTGCAAGCATCGAGCAAGTTATGAACTTATAATAGAGTAATCATTTAGGAAGAGAGTCAAACTTTTTCACACCGCAATCCTAAAGTGAGCGCTAATCTATGACAAATTGACAACAGCCTCTATAGCTACACATCAGTCAAGTCAGTAACCTGTAGAAGAGTTACTCTACTACAAAATTCGACTCCAAATGCCTTAAACCGAGCATCCTTTGCTCTATCATACACAACATAGAATCAACAAGATTAGAATCCAAATCGACACCATGATACAGTAAAGTATGCAATCCATCAAACAAAACAATCACTCTAATACGAAGCAAAACATGAGGAGAAACATTTCAATGTAATAAAGTTTATATTTTTATTCTCAAATAGACACACGTTGAATGTTGATCGAGCAATTACATACCAACGGGCGCGGAATCCGGAAGCAACTTATGCGGCATCTGCAATTAACACAAAACACCAAATTCCCGCTTTAAAAATAAAACGAAACACCATATTCCCTCAACAAAAATCTAAAAAAGAAGAAAAATATAATTACCGGAAACCCCGTCAAGACATTGTTTTCCTGCTGGTCATGCAGAATTTCCGATAATCCGACATTGTTCTCTGCCAGCATAAAATCAGTAAAATCTGTCATAAAACTTCATGATATTCATTTGGGTATACGAAAAAAAATAAAAAATAAACATTTTCCCGGATTCAATACAAAGATCAAACAATCAAATAAGCAGTAACTTTCTCAAGAAAGTTAATCCAACAGATGTGAACATTGAAATCAAACATTTGCACAGAAAACAATCAAATTTAATTCATATTTCATGCATCAAAATCATAAAAATGATCTAACAAACAAAACCCAGAAACAAATTCAATAAAATAAACAATACCCAGAAAAGATTAATCACTAAATAATCAAGAACAACACAAAATTAAAGATTGAAATTCATATGGGTATGAACCAAATTAACTAAATTAAATAGCAGAAACGAAAGAATTGAATCAATTGATTAAAAGGGTAAGAAGGAAACCTTGTTGTTGATTGGGGAGGAGTGCCATTGATTTGTGGATGAACGATTGAATCGAAAGAAAGAAAAAAAAACCCAGAAAAAAAAAAAAGGAACCAAGAAAATTGAGGGTTTCTCTCACTAAATTCTAATCAGTTTCTCTCTCTCTCTCTAATTTGTGTTGCTTCTGATTGAAGAGAAGAATGATTAAATGAAGAAGTGTTGAGATTATTGCGAGACCAAAGTTTGCCCTATTTTTGTATCAAGTTTACGAAAGGCGGCATCTTTCCAACGGTCATATTTTTGTTTTGAAATTTATGACCGTTAGATGGTTTCCTTTAGAGGTGATATGGCCGGGCCGGGCATAGGGTAAAAAAGTAGGGCCGGTGTGCGGGCCGGGCTGGGCTTTTCTTTCGGACTCATTCGGGCTTTTAAAAAAAATTCGCGTATTACCTAATTGGAAAATTTGTAGAGAACCACCTCAAACTTTTCTCTTTTTTTGGGGAACCACCTCCTTCAAAAAAGGTTGTGGAGAACCACCAAATAAAAATAAAAATGAAGGGTAGCACCACCTATCCTCAGACAACTCAATTTTCAGCCGGATTTATCCTACATGGCTGTTGGACCTATCCTATGTAGATTAACGTATTATCTAAGTCAGCAATTAAAAAAAGAAAAAAAAAAAGAGCAAGGATTCATAAACCCACGTGATCTCCATTAAAAAAAAAAAAGTAAAAAAAATCTAATTGACCACCACATACTCCAACAGCATCCCCATTTGGTTTCTCCCCCAATTTCATCACGCCTAACACCCACCCACCCACCCAAATCATCAAACCTTCGCCAGTCCCTCTGCAACATCTGCTCAAAGGAATCGATACTTCCATCTACATGCGATCTATTCGTCTTCTCCACTATTGAAGTTTTCAGGTGAGTAATTATGATTTTGAATTTCATAATTGGGTTCCACTTTGAGTTCTCGGTAGGCCGCCCACAAAATCCATTGAAATTTGCTCCCACTTCCAGGTAGGTACAGGTAAGGACTGCAATGTCCCTGCAGATCTTTGGTGGTCTACCTTGATTTGTTGACATGTTAAGCAACGCGAGACATACTCCGCGAAATCTCTCTTCATGTTCCTCCACCAAAAATGTTCCTTTAAATCCTTGTACATTTTGGTATCTCTTGGATGAACCGTATATCCACTGCTATGAGCTTCTCTCAAGATTTCTTTCTTTAGTTCTGTATTATTTGGAACACAAATTCGATTCTAAAACCGTAATGAGCCATCTGGATGTATTTGAATATGCCAATACAGTGAATATTCCTTGAATGGCTTGCTCACCATACGTTCCTTGATCTTGACCAAAAATTCATCTTGTATTTGCGCGTCCTTCAGTCTCTCAATTAAGGATGACTTTACAGTTATAGCAGTTATGTTGCCCTGCAATCCACAGCTTTGACTACTTCTGATTCAAAGATTCATCCTTCTCAATTCCTCAATTAAAGGTTTCTGCTCAGTAATCAAAGTGGCTAAATTATCGTGGTTTTTCCTGCTCAAGGCATCAGCCACAATTGTAACAACCCTAAATTTTCGACAATACAAAATAAGAAAATAAAGGATTGTTATGCCGCCGTTGACTACCAAATCAACGACAAGGCTTATTAAATCAAACTTCTGAAAGAAACAACGAATGTTAGCGGAAGACTTGTAGCTAAGTTTACAATTCAAAATCAAACCAAAATGAATAAATTAAAATCGTTCTTTAAAATCCAAATGTTTGACGAATTATTCTAAAATCCCCATGTAATGCATTGACCTCCAAGTAGACAAGCAATCACCTTCAAGACCTGTCAACTGCGCCATCATAACAATGACACACACCCCAAAATAGGGTAGCGACAAACCCAAACAGAAAGAACGTCAGCACTGGCTGAGTAAGAAGTTAAATAAAATAAAGGAAATAACAGAAAGAACGTCAGCACTAGCTAATAAGAATCAGATTGAACATGTAAAAACAAGCAAAAGGCCGAAAAACAGCCTGGCACGAGTCGTGCCTTCAACAGAAAACTCGAACAGAGTACGGGACAGTGGGCACGAGTCGTGCCAGGGTGGGCACGAGTATTGCTCACCGTAGAATCCGAAACGCGCGACCAAAGGCCACGAACATTGAATACATTATTTGCCTTTTGAGTAATTCTTTCTTAGTGAATATCTAGGGCCTTTATAAGGTCCCTAGCATGGACAAGGGCCCTACCCCAAGCCATCCAACATCTAGAGTAACAATATGACTATCCTAAAGACTCAAGTGTGCACACCCCTCACTAGGGGGACGGTAGGACGTACTATCCCTAGGAGGAAGTCAATTAGGAGGTTGGTAGCTGATCTCCAACCTAAAAAATGTACCTTGATCAGAGGTTAATTAAAAACATGTCTTTAAGACATGGTGACGGCGCAAAGTCCGTCCTCTAGATGGGTCCGCAATATATATATACTTATCGAAACTCTCATAACAAACTTTAAGTGTATTATTTGTGCTTGCGCTCTTTCAATCTATAAACGGCTGTAGCCGGAAACATAATATGATATAGAAATCAATGATAGTAGACAACTTAGTCAAGAGTAGCATATGAATCATAAACAATGGAATATGAAACGATAATGGTTAGAAACAAATGAATCAATAAGAGATGATGAGTGAAGGTTCAAGGGAGCGATATAGGAAATAAGCTCACACTTGGATGATCATTGTTCTTACCTTCAACACACAACAAATGCTAGCAAGGTATCAAAAATCCACGAAAGGTACTTCCTCAAAATCACCACCTAAACAAATATCGAATACAACGGAATTACTACAATCACAAGGTAGATAACCCCAAACAACTACACCATACTTACAACTCATACACCACACATCCCACCACATACAATCATGACAATCCCAAACAACTATGACCATAAGATAACCAAACGAACTCCAATTCGCACCAAACTTTCACCACAACTCCACAAGCATACTAACAACGTTTTCAATCATTAAGACTCATAAAATTTCAACGATAACACCCAAAATAAGGCCAAAACCAGATCTGGACAGAGGCCAATTAACTCAATCAAACCATCATAAAACCTTCCCAAATTTATACTACATGCACTACAAGAAAACGCACCTAAAAGGGCGATTGTGTCCTATAAAATAAGGCGAGATGAAATCGCCATGTTTGATAGAGACAGTAAGCATCGTTGAGAAAAACAAAGATGGCGATATTTACATACTCGCCGTTATTGATCATGGGTAAAACCTCACCCAAACAAAATCACGCTCTGTCTCTCTCTCTCTTTCACTCTCCTTTCTCCCCTTTTTATCTCTCCTATGTCCTGTGCATCTATTGGGCTGACGGACGATTGCTCGGCATGGTTCTCCTCCGCCTCCATTTTCCGCCGATTTCGCATCTGGATCGAACAAGCTAAGTAAGTAGACTCTTTCTCTCTCCTCTTATCGTCGTTATGAATGCATGTTGTGAATTTGTGATATGATTTTGCGTATTTCCCCCAATGTGAATTTTTCCCAGATCTAAATTTTGACCTGTTATCACTCAAATATTTAGGGTTTGCTGGGGGTTTTTCAATTATTTTTGAATTACATAATTTGATTGTTCTTGGTGATTGTAGTTGTTCATGTTCAATTCTTTAAGCTTGTACAGTAGTTGTTTTTTCGCGAGGCCTTTGTTAATGTTGTCTCCTCTGCTGGTTGCTCTCATTTAAAGCATTAAAACATGTCTTTGTTTGGGGCTTGGCACTTGGCACCATTGTTCTCCATTATTGACAGATTACTCATCTTGTAGTACTGATCAGATGTGGGGTCTTTTCCCATTGGTTTTTCTCAACTTGTTCTCGTCAACTTATTTTTCACTTTGTTGGGTTTACTCCCTGTTTTTCCTGGTAATCTACATTCTACACCTTGTTATATCTTCTTGATAGTTGAGGACTGGAGGGTAATGGGTAGTCAGTTGCTCCATTTGTTGGTTCGTCTAAATGCTAATTGTCGAAGCTGAAGATATACATTAGACATTGTTGCTATTTGATAGGCTTATGTGTGGTTCCCTGTTTTCGTATATTCACTAGTTTGCATGCCCGTGCCACACCCGGGCTATATATTTATATTGTTTATACTCACTCTATAGGAAAAATGTTGGCTTATCTTTGTTCTAATAAATTACCATAATGATTATATTCCATAAATTAGTTATACTATACTACGGCTTATCTTTGTTCAAATCAATTACCTTAATAATTATTTTCCATAAATTAGCTATATTATACTACTCTATGATAATTTATTACCATATCTTAACCGATAATTATATTTTATGCTATTTTTATGTTCTATCCAATTAATAAATGCCAAGTGTCGTTCTAGGAAAGCCTTGGTTTCAGGTTTTAATATATAGTATTAGATATGTTAGATCAATAATCTATAAGCTTGATGGTTACCCAATCCGCAAAAGGGGGCTAATGTTTTTCAACTAAGACCGAGTTAGATTCGAGTTAGAGCCGAGTTTGATCAGGGTTTGACCAGGGTTAGGGTTTGAAAAACACAACCCTAACCCGACCCTACTTCAAACAGGGTTGGCCGACTTAGGACCGGGTTGGGCCGAGCTAGGGTTTGACCAGGGTCGGGTCAGGGCGAGCCAGGGTTGAACAGGCCAGATGGCCAGCTCTAGGTGATAGAGTTACGGAAAAAATAAAAAGTTCGCGTCTTATCTCAGCCGTTGGATCAGCGGAATAGACGCACGAGATTACCTCCTGACATAAGTCTACTTCTGACTTAATTTAATTCCTATATATATAGGAATATAGAGGATGGACATTCACCCGAAAGTTGTGTCTCCATAACTCCATTCAGAAACTTTTAAAAGAATAAAACCTGTAGGCCGCATACCTCCATTGTCCAAGCCGATCTGCAGGTCAGTTGTATTTTCAGTAATTATTTACAACCTGATAGATCTGCAGGTCAATTGTATTTTCAGTAATTTATTTTACCCGTATGCCCACTGATTTTATCATAAATAATTTGTGGGTGCAGGAAGATACCAAGATGGGAAAAGTATATATGCGATGCCGCTGATTATCTCGAGTTATTATTATTTTTTGATTAATTGATATGTATATATTTTTTTGTGTGTGATGATTATAGGAATGTTCATCTGGTGGTCCAATTTGTGTTGACGAATGGCCAGATGAAGTGTTCGAGAAATTGCGGGGTGTGCTATTACGTGATGACAAGAAGGGGTTGATTAGATTGAACAAGACTCGTGAATTTGCAGAGGTACGAGATGGTTTCCATATGCAATTGTATGAGTTTGATTCGTTGAATTGTTTAATAGCAGTGTTAAATGGGGAGATCAAAGGACTAGCTGATGGATGTTCGATAACTGGGAAGAATAGGTTGACTGCACTACATATGGCAGCTATTTGTGGTGCTCCCATGATAACTCAGTTCCTACTCGATAGGGGATACGCAAGTGATATGGATGTCAGGTGTGACTATGATTATATGCACCTCAAACATGTGACCCCCCTCGATATAGCCATTGAAGTATTTGATTTTAATGGTACTTGGTTTGAATGGCTTCCTGGACAATCCATCTTTGAGCTCCTCCTTGTGCTATATAGATTCCGACTCAGGACCAGTTTGCAAGTTGCATGGTTGCTTGCTCAAAACACTCCTCTTTATGAGCTGCGCACAACATTTCTTAAATATATAAAAGAACGCAAATTGGTTCAGGTAGCTGTCCTCTGTATTGTTGTCCCTGAATTGGCTAATCCGGGTGGTCTTTCGAATCTGGGTGCTCTTGCGGAACATGTTGTGAAAGACTTGTTAGATATCGAGTCAAGGACAGCCATGGAAGATGGATTAATTCTACTGCTTCAGCTATTTAATACCATCGGTCACAAGCTTCATGTCTATTTCCACCTTCAGTTGCGTCCTAATGTAAGAATGTGAATTCTTACTTAGTCTGAATATATGTGGTTTTGTTTATCATTATTCATCCCTTTTATTTTGTCGTGCAGGTGATCTTTGAAGTTGCACATCTTCTCAGGCTTGCTGCTCTCGATATGCCAAAGGATTGTTTCCCAAGGTTTCCCTATATCTTGTCTATTTACACAATTCTTTCTTTTAAGTAATTTTGCTATACTATAATTTCAACTAACTTGTGTGCTACCAGATTTTTTGAGCCTGTGATATTTGAAGCTGAGGAAAAGAAGCAGATAAGGTCATCTAAAATAGTGGTAATTAAGCCAAACTTTTTGATTAAAGGATTCAAAGTGTTCCACAATTAATTCAAATGTTGAAATTCTGTATCAAAATTTCTTATAGGTGCCTATTGAGGATACTCGTATTGGCATGAAGCTCAGTATCTTAGATTTTGATTTGAAGAGGTCAAACATTCAATGCGATTATATTAACAAGTATGATGCTTATGTTTTTTTTTTTTTTTTTTTGTTTGGTAGTAGTATGTACTCCCTTTGGGCAAATTAGATTGTTTACACTTTGTTTTGGTATAGAGGGAAATTGGAATCGGTGTGTATGTTTTTGTACGCAATAGGATGAGAAATATTTGTGAGGAACTACCTAGTATATATCCGACTTTATCAAAAGTTCAGTTCATTTAAAAAGAAATTGGTAGAGAGCCTTGTGTAAATAAAATGTCTGTAATGAAGTTTTGCTTTGAATGGATTAATTTGCCCTTGTTTTATGAAAAGACATGCCTACCATTTTTAGATTTTACAATCTTGGATCTTAAGAAATCATTTTCTTGTCAATGAAACCTCTCATCAGTCATCACTAATCTAATCACCGTTCACCGACCCTCCAACCCTTGTCTCCCACAAACTACCAACGTCGTTCCGTAGCCTCCACCAAATCACGCAAGGCCTGCCTGCTTATTAGCTGGCTCACTGCCTCAGTCATAGTCTCCAACATGGCCCATCAGCTATCGACTAAGTTATGGAAGTTCCAGAACGTAGGATTATAATGTTGATCATTTGCTTAGGGGTATAAAATTAACTGGAAAGTGCATTAGGTGGTTCTACACGAAAGCCCTGCTGTTTTCATATGGTTCTCTGAAGAAAAGTTTATTAGGTAATTGCTAACAAAATGGGATATATATTAGGTAATTCTCCACCAATTTTCTTTAAAACAGTGTCTTTCTGGGGTTTTGGGTCCTTGGGGGCCGAACAACATGACATGAGTGATTTGAAAAGCAAGAAACATTGCCAAAACAGAGTGTAGATAATCTATTGGTGGGACTTTGGGAGGGAGTATGCGAAATTAATCTCCTTCATGCATTGACGTTTGCTATATGTTTCCTCCAGAGTGCTTCCTGACTTGACCCCAGAGGACGCAGGTAACATTTATAACTGTCTATTGCTGGCAAATTATTTTTCGAAACATAAAGAAATTAGACAATTTAAATATGAAATCACTAGGAATGATTTAATCTTCTTTGTCCATATCTGCTGCAGATCGTCTCCTTGGAGCTATTGAGAAAGTATCGTCAACATCAGGTTTTCAAGCTCGTCTCCGTAAAGCTATTGAGAAAGTATCCTCAACATCAGTTTGTCATGCTCGTCCAGAGGTTAGCTTTTGTCGTTCCAATTTGCTTTCACAGATCACACCATTCACACCCACACAAAATTTCTGATTTAGGATCAAGACCTTGTACATTTTTGTTTTTTACTTTCTAGCCAATGTTGTGAAATCAAGACATGTAGCTTTTCTACTACGACTTTGTTTGAGTTTTCCTAAATGATTGTATTTTTGGTTGTAGCAGGGTATGGCAGAAGGAGTAAATGTGTTGAAGGAAGATTTACCCCCTTCAGGGTTTCTTAGAAGACTAATTTATCAGCTCATGGCACAATTGTTCCATATATACCAGGCTGTGCTGAAGCCCACACATTCTACCAACTTTACTAGGAGTATGCGGCGTATGCCTAAAATGCAAGGAACAGAAGGGCTATCACAATTGCTCCATATATACCCGGCTGTGCTGAAGCCCACACATTCTACCAACTTTACTGCAACGGCTAGTAGGGTAGATGATGATACAGGGTCATCACTCTCCTATTCTAGCCAAAGGGTCCATACTAGCTCGAAAGATTATTGTCCTTGATTGCATATGAAGGCTCGCCGCACTAGTTTTCAGTTTATCCTATAGGGTGCAACTTGTCAGAGAAAGGTAGCTTTTGATGAATGAAATTTGCAGACTTTTCTGTCAAAATTAACTTGTAAGAGAAAGGTAGCGAATGCTCAAAAAGTCAAAGATGATTGAGATGAGTTTGCATTTTCACTACGAGCAAAGTCGGGTGTCAGTTACTTTGGGGTTACAAGTATGGTTCATGCATTTAGCTTTGTCCATCTGCGGATAGTCTTCCAAGTTCCAATTACAGCCTTAAACGCAATACATGATCTGTAATCTGTAGTACCAACATATCCTGCGGGTGTTATGAACATAAGGGCCTAACGAGACTAGAGAGAAAAAACAAGACCCCTATTTAATTTGCTACTAATTACTATACATTTAGATCAGGCCCGACTACTGGCCTGATGAACCCCTGAAGAGAAGCAGTGAAGTATTTATTTCGTGCCTTGTGGAAACTGACTTTTCTGCAGTTGTCGTAGAACTATCAGGCTTAGCCATACTTCCCTTGTCTGGAAATGGAAATCCAAGGGAAAGAGAAAGCGAAGCACTGGCATCTCCTTCTTCATCCTTTGATGATGCTACTACATCAGGCCAGCCTGTCTGGATCTATTCTGTTGTCTACACCAGCAAGGAAAGGTAGGAGTCCCTCCCTTGCTTGTCTCCTTTTGAATCCTAAAGCAAGCTCCAAGTTCGGGGATCCACCAGGCAGCCGATCCTCATTCTCTAGCAAGGAACCCTCTTGTGGCTGAATACTATGCACCTGTGGGTTTGAATCTTCTGACATGTCTATCCTATCTGCCCATGCCCTTTTCTGACATGTAACTGCGGTAGTGGTTAATGAAATAACAGATGGAACATTCACCCTAGAATTGACACGAGATTGGTAGTGTTCCCAAAAGTTGAGCACCTCAGTAGAGAATGCCAGATTCCCAGACATTTGCATAAATACACTTCACTGGAATATTTTCGTGAAATGCCTTATCCGGACGAGAAATTTCCAAAAGGTGACAATTCAAGCTTGTGAGAGCATGAAATATTCACAACTGCAAATTTAACACATTTTTGGGGGATCGTGATACTCGGACTTATTTTGGATGTATCAATCACAACTGCAAATTTAACACATTCATACATATAATGTCCAAACCCACATACAATGACCTGAAGGCTTTATGTAAACATAGCTACAAAGTTCAGTGTTATTGACTGATACTCATGTCAACTCATTTCAGAGTTAAATCCCATATAAATTAATCAGTGAAAAACTTAGAATAGATATAAGTTTTCTAGTTTCACCCAAGTAAAGAAATCAAAGGCTAGGAATCAAGTTTTCTACGACAAGGAAATCAAAACGCTAGGAATAGAGTTTGGTAAATTTCAGGAGAATATGTGAGATATGTACACTTGATACATACCTATCAGTCTCAATTCGAAAAAGAAGCACCGCATTATCCATCATTACCAAATATTTCAATATATGTCACCATATACCCTAGACCACTTCATTTTCAAATTCTTGTATCATACTAGTATCAATTTCAGGAAATTCTCAATGGTCTGTCATGAAGTTACACTACCTGACTTTTTAAACATAGTGGCCCTTCTTTGTCACACTTAATCAGTACAAGTGATCCTTTTGACTTGGAACTTAAGGTGGTCTGACCACCAAAAGGTAAGAAAGTAACATGCTAATGCATAACACTTTCTGGTCCAACCTAATTTTCGATAAAACTTTCTTGGTACAACAAACAGGTAGAAAATGTTATATATACAGCAACAACACAAAATGCCGATTTGGACTGCAGCTCAATAAATTGAGATAAGGTAACCATGAATTTAGAATAATTCAGCCAGTAGCTCATAAACTCTTTAAAAGTAAAGATGAAGCACAAGACTCAAACTATGCGTGAGAAAGAAACAATGAAAAGGGAGCAAGTAAGCCAGAAAAAAATGACGAAATATAACAGCACCAGGACATTACCAAAGCAGCACTGCCTGATTCTGAGCACGCTTGACCAGAGCTTGTACAGTGGTTTTTAAGCCCCTCATTGAGCTTTGTAATACCACTTGGTGAATCTAAACACGTTCCCCCTACAAGACATTCACCCTTGTAACAGTCTCCATTCGATGAACTGCCACACTGTTCTGCTGCAGGCTTATTCAAACACCGATTCTCAACCGATGTATCACCTTGGTCAGGACACTGAAATTTCGCACTTCCCCCCAGAGCCAACTTTATTCTCTGGAATTCTAGGTCTCCTACCACGGAATACCCCCCAAATAAAATACAAAGTATTCCAATGACCTGTAATCAGACAACAAATTATACAAGTTACATCGAAATTCCATTCAAAGACAGGCTGGTTGAACATCACGGTTTCCCTCAACATTGACATACATTTTGATGCCAAACTTCAAGCTAAGCACCAGAATGCATCACATCAAACACAAATTGAGCAAAGAAAGAAGACCATTTCATCTTCCTATGGGAATTCACTGAGAACTCTTGTGATATGGTAGTGACAAGTGACAACAACAACATCCAACACATAAAAAGGTCATAACACCGACACTCCCCCAGGAAAATCACCCTTGGACAGCTCTAAGAAACCAAAAGCTATGACTAACCTACATATCTATACAGATACTTTTCCCAGCTAAAACCAAAGAATATTAGGAATGAGGAAGCAAATTAAAGTAACAATTATAATATTATGTGGGATATGACATGTGAGAGCAGGGATCACCACAAATCTAGTACAGCAATAATAGGTTACAAAATTACACCAATCATCTCACCTCCTTGAACCTAGGGTCATTATTGGTCACTACTCCGTACTCATGAAATAGGAAACAAATAATCAACCCAAGCTCATCATGCCATGTGATATAGACAAGGAAAACTAAAAATGTAAAAAAAAAAAAAAAAAAAAAAAAAATTGGAGTTCAAGCAAATGTACCAGGAAACGGCATTCAAAAGTTAAATTACCCAATTACGAGCAGATGTTTCGCAAAACAACTAAAAGATTAACCACATCAGAAAACAACTACCATGGAAGAAGAGGCAACGACATTGATGTCGAAACTTACATTTTGATTTATGAGGAAGGTGATTCGATGGGAATACAAGGAGTTCAGCTCCATTGACATTCCCTCTAAGAGCTAAGTCATGCTTCATCATATAGTCTACCAAGATTTTGTAACTCCTCATATAACTGTAACAAACAATTTAAGAATCAGAACCGATACAAAACAAGAATAAGGATAACAGAAGAAACAATTAACTACGCACAAAAATTAACCTCTCGGTATCCTTGGCAAAGAAGTACAAAGCAATATTATCCTCTCGCGCTCCGAACTCCTTAAATTGCACAGGCCATGCACATGGTCGAGGCACTTCATTGAAAATAATTTTCTGGGGGAGCTTACCCACCACCTCAAACACTTTACCAGACGCAAATCTTGACATATGTGCTTGAAAACCACCACAAATGTCTTCTATGTATCTCAAAACCTCCTCTGCAAGTAACAATTAAATAAAAAAAAGTCATCTCAGAGAATAACAAAGGTAACACCTAAAAGTTAAGGAAAGGCCAGAAACCAAGCAAATCTTACTGCCAGACTGAATCTTGCTCGGGAATTTTCAACATCAGCATGATACATTTTGAACAGCTTTCCATATGATCTTGCTCCATTAAGTGACTCATCAGCAGTCCGAGAAGAACTTACCATCGGCCCATCCTTTACACTGAAAGGATTGAGCTTGGTTTCAAAGGCATCACCAGTTCCATTGACAGATGTAGATTCAGCAATGACTGTGGAAGGTCTGTTTACTTCACCTGAAAGAATACCATGTTATTTCCCCTCAAAAAACAAAACAATACAATAGGGTTGGTCTAAACACAACAACAAAAAGGTTAAATACAACAATTAACTAAACAAATATTCCCATATTGCCCTTATAGGAAATAAAGAGATTCCGACCTGAATTCTGGAAAACAAAAAAAAAAACAATGAAATCGATGGCTCCATTAATATTCAACTAACAATGCTAAATACCTGATGATGATGCATTTCATCATAGTGTCCACCATGGCTTCCCTTTGACCCTTACCCAGCAGGCGACACAACCCCCATTATCGATACCGTCGACCCAGAAATTTGACACCCCACTCTCACCCCGTTAATCAAGTTAAACGACACCCACATCCACCCCGTCGAGCAATCCTACCGACCCCGCAATGCCCCACCACGGCGGTAATGGCATGATAGTATGGACCATTACCAAGGAGGATGCAACGAGAACTTCGAATATTGTGTTTCTTTGATCCTTACATCGTAAATCTTCTTTGTTGTTGGATTTGATTTGAAATTACTTGTGACTTGTGAGGTAGGAGATCACATGAGACCATGAGTGAGGTAGGAGATGGAGAACTGGAGATGGTAAGTGAGAGACATGTATCTCACGACAGTAGTGGTGAAATAGAGTAAAATGATGTATTAAGGGTATATTGGTCTTTATATGGTTTTTTATTGTTGTATTTGGACCCTTTCATTGTTGTATTTAGACTTTATGATACAATATTCTCAAAAAACAACCAAAAAGAAGGCATGGGAAGGGGAAAAGAAAGGCGGAAAATAACCACAACTTGTGTAAGACTGTTCTCAAAGTAAAGGTTAGAACATGAAAAGCTCAAAAAGTTAGTGTGAAATATTGAAGCACAAGAACGAGCTTTAAAAAAAGTAGAATCATTTGACAAATTTGCTTAAACAATAACATAGGCAACAGCAGATGGTCTCGCCACATTTATACGTAATAATATATCAGGATGCATTGGGCAGTGGGACAGGAAACACATACCTAAAACCTGTCATCAAATCTGAAGAATTTTGAGCAAACTGCTCAGCAGGCTTCGATATATTAGACAGCTTTACATCGGTTTGAACATTTTTGTCACGGATAAAGTTGACAACCCGTCAGTGGCTCGGGAAGGAAGCTTAGTAGAATTAGCTGCTATCTGACCAGGTAAAGAATGATCCGATTTTATCAGGTTTCTTCTTTCAAATGAAGTGCGTTCTCTTCCGTGCTTCTAGCCTTTTGAGTCAAGAGCCATCTTTAGCATCGACACCATTCGTTTTTTTATAACACCTAATGAACTACCTAGTTTTTTTATATTATAAGAATCAAGCTTCCGTGCTTCCAGCAATTCGTCACATCTGCATTCTTCACAAAGCCAGTCACCATCTGGAACTTTATCAAGCTTTTGGCGCATACAATACCTGATCAAAAGAAATAGACACAGATGACGAGAAAATAGAGTAATAAAAGCAGCAACCAAAAGCAAACAAAGTTTGAACCTACGTGTGCTCTGCACCATCGCTGCACATATATCACACACCTTCACCTATCACAATGTGGACTTGAAAAGTAAGTAACCGATCAGCTACAAACCAACACAATAAAGGGTCGCCTTCAAATTCAAAACTTAAGTTCAACATCACGCCCAGCATCACCACATATATCACACACACTCACCTAACACAATCTGGATTTGAAAAGTAAGTAACCTATTAGCTACAAAACAACACAAAAAAGGTTGCCTTCATATTTCAGCGTTAAGAAAAAAAGAGTAGATACAAATAAGCAGGTGATGGTGGCAAAAGAGAGATCATAGAAGCATAAATTTGCAGGAATAAATGTTTTTTGATAAGACATACTAAAAGTACAATTAACTTTTATGGCATACACAAGACGGTTACAGACAAGTTCCTCAAAGACAATCCAACTATAAGAGACTAAAACTAAATATCTATTTCCCTCATGGAAGCCATTTGTAAGGCTGCTAAATTTTATCCATTGATGCATGACAGCTTCAGAAATAATGCATACAAAAGGTTCATCAAATCTCTGATGTCTACCAACTACCAAAAACACTCCACAGAGGAAGGTCTACTCAGCCTGAAGACAATTGATTAATTAATTAAAATCAAACGTCCTCCCCCCCCCCCCCCCCCAGCATTACTATACGGAGTACTACTTAAAAGAGTTAGCATGACTGCACAACAACCACGAGGCCTTAGTCACATTCAAACTTGGGTATTACTATTGTGACCCACATATAGGAAATGTGAGGATAAAAGATGCAGTAACAATGGAAGAAGAACCTGTAACCAAAAAAAATCTTAACGGAGACTCAAAAACTTTACGAGGAGCTTGCAATGCCAAATCGCAGCTCCTCGTGGCCAATGTTAGCAAATATATCAGATAGATATCTCATTTGAGTAATATACGAGTTGAAAGTGTTGTGCGTCTTGTTGCTAGTATCTCCAACATCACACTTATTGGTGGATGCTGTTAAATCATCTTCGGCTTCACTCTTCTTTAACACCAACATAATGGATGCTCTTTAGCTACAAACTCCTCCAAATATTAATTAATTAATTATCCTGAATATGGAACACAAGGATAATTAAACAAACAAACAAAATCGAGCGCTTCTATTGGAATAACTAATCAACGACATAAATCCTACAATTAAACCTAATAAATGAATCAATTCAACAGATAGATTTAACTTAATTAGATGGTATTAAACGAATAATTTACCTTATTGGTATTAGGAAGTAATGGGCAGAATCGCACATTTATAACATTAGATGGTACAATCACTGTTGCATGCTTTCGATGACATACCCGAGGAGGGTCTTAATATCGACCCCATTTTAATGTTGCAATCTTTTGGCTATACCTTGATGTTTTGCAAGCCAATAAGGAAAACTTGGGGTGTGGTGTTATTTACAGCTATATCAAACTTTAATTAATCTGTAAACTTGGGGTGTGGTGTTATTTACAGCTATATTGATGGTTCAATCATTGTAAATATAACCGGTGTTAAGAGATACAGATAAGACACCGGTTGGCCCAAAACCGGTGTCATATGTGTTGATACTGAAGGAGTTTATAACACACATAAGACACCGGTTTTGCACACAACCGGTGTCTTATGTTACATTTAAAAAAAAAAATTATTATTAGCAATTTCTGCCCCCCGTAATCCACCCACCACAGCCTACCAGCGGATCATTTTTAGAAACACCAAATTAAAAGAAAAAAATTGCAATATGTGAGAAAAAAAAAACGTGATAGATCTTGAATCAAGTATTAACATTACTTTGTCAAAAAAAAAAAACCAAAAGTATAAGAACATTAGAACTGGAAATCTCTGACATGCGAAAAAACAAGATCTGGTTGCATGCTGGATAGCTCTTTTAATTTGAAGGTAAGTTTTCGTGGTTGTGAGTTGTGACAATGAAGTAAATGTCTGGTACATTCCATGCTGGTGAAATAAGATTGATCATCTTCAGCTTCCTCCGACAATCTAGAGTGTTGAAGCTGAAAAGAAAGGCTTAGGGAGAACTTTGTTTGAGCGTCTTGCAGACTTGTACGGGGATGACATCACGTCCATGCTTACTGTTCAGTACCGCATGCATGAACTTATCATGGCTTGGCCGTCAAAAGAGCTTTATAACAGTAAGGTGCTGATTCGTTGGACCAAAAGTACAGTATTCTAGGGAAACTTTTATATGCCGAAGCAGTGCAATAGCAAACTCAGTGTTCTTCTGATGACTTTTTCAAGTGATGCTTATTGCAGATCCAAGCGCATTCAAGTGTTGCTGCCCGTATGCTTTATGATTTGGAGGATGTCAAGAAGACACCTGCCACTGAGCCAACACTTCTGCTCTCGTTTATTAAACGTGTTATTCTTGATTTGGTTACTTTTTGATGTCCAATTGAGATGTTGATCATGTTCCTGTAACTTGGTGTTTACATTATGGAAGTTAATAAGGTATATGGTACATGTCGTTTGCGTGTACCATTAGGAACTTTTAAAACCCATATTGACCTCATTAATATAAGCATAGTTAAGGGTAAGTAGGATCAATCCCATGAGGAGATTGTGGAAATACTAGATTTAAAGATGATTAAGAGAGTGTTTGGATACAAGGATTTGATTCTCAAATCCAAATTTGACTCAAATCCCATGTTTGGAAACTCAAGAATTTGAGAATTAGGATTTGTGTCAAATCCTTTGGTATTTGTATCAAATCCGATTAGGTCAAAAACAAATGACATCTCAAGAAGTGTCCTTTTGAAATCCCACCCTCCAAAAGCATTTGATTTATATTTGAATTCCACATTGTTCAAATGATAGAATTGGAATGATTACAAATTTTCAAATTCTTGTTTCCAAACGCTACCTAAAAGGTTTTAAATATAATACTCACTAGCGTAAAACCCGTGCGTTGCACGAAGATATGTAGCAATATATTCGATAAAATTATATATTATTTGTTGTTGAGAACTTATTGACTAACCCAAGTTCAAATTATCTCATGTTCAAAAAATTGAATAGCTCGAGTACGAATTAAACATACACCATTGTCTAAAACATACGTCCAAATTCATGTAATGGTAATTAAATGTGAAACATACACTACCTAAAAAAAAAAAAAAAATTACACCACCAAAAAAAAAACTAAGTGTGAAACATAGGAGTTGTGGGCTTAATTTTGAAGTGAGTAATAGTATAAAATTGTATAATGGCTAAAAAAGAGCAAAAGGATTTTTTAGGAACGGTTTAGCAACTCAATACTATATCTCGTAATATAAGAAAATGTTAATGATGCAATCAACATAAGCCATAAATCTAGTATGATAGACCTACAACCTATATTATTGCTTGAAGATAGACTCAAAAAACATCCCATGACTTTAAAATGGAGACGAAAGTTGCATTAGATGATTACACAAGGAAATAATAACATAATTAAAAAAAAAAAAAAAAAAAAAACAAAAAATTGTGACCTTTAGTTACCTCTATTTGAGAGGATCTTTAGCCATTGAAATGGTTAATCACTCTATTAAGTGATCATCACTGCGTAGGAGGACAAAATTTTGATTGAAAAGTAGATATATTAGAGAAATTTTGGCATATATATTTGGTTGGAGTTGTTAAGCAAGAGTATATTCTCATAAATAACGTAGAAATAGGAGGCCTAATTAACTATCAGCTTTTTTTGCTAGTTGTTAAAATTTGGAGCAAATTAGTAGGAACAAAATAATTGGGAACCACGTTAATAGGAACAAAATTATGAGCGGGAAAATTTGTAACCATTGAATGCCACGTGTCCTAGTGGCTTCTGTTTTAGTAGAACTAGATAGATACGAAGCTAGAGAACTCTCTACCATCTATTTCAATATTTACTTGAACTTTGGAGGGGGGGGGGGGGGGGAGATATTTTATTTTTAAGTTTGATTAAACTTTTCAAAGTATGTGAAAAAGTTAGTAGAAATATTGAAGCAATTATGGATAAATGGTTGTCCTCACTCCAAAAACGTCCTTTGCAGATGAATTGATGAATAAATGGGTCCTTTTTAAGACACATTGCCTTAACTTAATAAGAAGCAAGAAAAACAACTCTTCTTGAAACATATACCATCAACATTATGAATTTGATATGAAGTGTCTACTTTCGCTCATTCCAAATGCACTAGAAAATAATTATTACAACACAATACTAAATAGCTTCTTGTGAACTATAATTCTGTTACATAATATAAAATTGTATTGATGAGCAGAAGAATGATAAAAGAGTAGAGGATAAGAAACTTTCCAAAAAGATAAAGAAGCAATAAGTTCCACCAACTCCAATTATGTTGCAAAATCGCTATAGGAAAACCCTTAAGAGAGTGTTTGAGAACAAGGATTTGATTATCAAATCCAAATTTGACACAAATCACATGTTTGGGAACTCAAGAATTTGAGAATTTGGATTTGTGTCAAATCCTTTGGAATTTGTATCAAATCCAATTAGGCCAAAAACAAATGACACCTCAAGAGGTGTCATTTTGAAATCCCACCCTCCCCGAACATTGAATTTATATTTGAATTCTACATTCTCAAATGATGGATTTGAAATGATTACAAATTTCCAAATTCATATTTCCAAACGCTACATAAAAGACCCAACAGCTTTGGCTTATGAAAGACACCTTACAAAGAATTCGTTCTCAATGAAAAAGGCATGAATTCCTTTTCGACCAAAGGCACTGCAAGATTGCGATGAATCCACATTTCCAAACAACTACTCCGTATAATAATAGGGGCAAACATGGGGATTCCTGGTAATTAGGTTCTTGGTGATATGTTTTACACATTAACAACCCTTGTAAACTTCCACTAGTTTTTAAAATGAAAATAGCAAGGAAAATGGTTGGATCTCAGTTCTCATAAACTGGGACGGACACACTAATATATTTTTTGTAGCTCCAAGGCATCATTGTGTCTCAGATCATAACTCGTTCAGAGAAGAGGCGTGTGTTCTCAAACTAAAACCCGTCAACAAGCGATTAGGAAATTCAAAAGCAACCGCATTTATACATGACACTGTTGAAAGAAGCGGTGTTTTTGCGGATTAGTGCTACAGATCTTGAACCGAAACAAAGAAATCATGCATCAAACAAAAAATAATGAGAGGATTCTGAACTCTGATGCCTTGGTTGGTAGTTTAGACTAGACACCCCCTCCGATGAAGAAGGTTGGTGAGGTCTTTCCTTGCAAGAGAGAGCTTTTGTTTTGCTCTAGCATATTCAGAAACAGCGCGGCTATAGGCCACAGATAGATAGGACAGTAAAAGTTGGCTTGATCGTCAAAGCTGGCGGCACAGCCCAGACAGGTTTGATGAAAAAGTAAAAGGGCAGGTAGTAGCATGTCATTCTAACAATTGGCCGCCCTGGTTACACTTGATACATAATTCTTTTTACAGCAGTCGCCTAGCTAAGAATTGTAGTAGCATCGGCTTCTAGTTATCCGTTTCGACTTAAGAGCTAGGCGACTGCTGTAAAAAGAATTATGTATCTTCAATGCCGGTCAAACACAGAAATTAACAAGGAGATGAACAAATCAACAATACAATTTCCTCCTATTTCATATTAGCAACAAAATTGTGTCCAAATATGTTTCCATCTTAAGGCTTATAAAAGTAGTTTTACAGCAGCTCGGTATAGCACCCTTCTCTAAATTTTAGGCCCGAACAAAACATGAACATACAATACCATGAACAGCTCCCATTGTGCGGGAAAATTCATGAACTAATGCATGCGGGATTGTGTTACGTAAATTTTGTTACCGGCCTTCTCAGCTTCACAAACAGTTATCTTTGACAACCCCGGAGACATCTCTCTTCTCAATCACTCTTTATAGTGCCATTGAGAACTGAGAATAGAGAAACACACATATCAGGGAGAAAGGGGGAGCTCTTAACCACCAGATTAATTAAAATTTCTTAACTAAAGGTTAATCAGATTGACATAATACACGCTATCATATTTAAACTTATGACTCAGTTGTTGCCTAAAGGCAGCGACATGCATTTCGTTTGGTGCAATATGCCACAATGCGTTCCTAATGATTAGGCCTGGGCAACAGGGCAGGCCCCCGTTAAAAGCCCACGAATGACCCTCATAAAGAGGGTCAAAGCCCGGCCTGTGAAATAAAGGGGCGGGTCGAGAAAGGGTCAAGCCCTTTAAGAACCGACGCGGGTCTGACCCTTTTAAAACAAAAAGAACACGTTTTGTGTCAAAACAAACTGAAGAAATAAAGGATAAAACAGAAGCAAGTAGGAAGCTTGAAGAGAGAGAATGAGGTGTACGATAAGAAAATCGGCGAACTTACGGCGGTTTTCGCGGCGATGGAAGGTAGAGGTGGCCACTGGGCGGGCGGGCCAGGGTTAGGGCCGGGCCTACACCCGGGCTGGGCTCCTTGAGGTCTGGCACTGAACCGGCCCACTACTTTTAGGGCGGGCTAGGGCTAGGGTCGGGGCCAAGAATTTGTCAGCCCTAGCCCTAACGTAAGCGGGCTAGTGCTAGGGTTAGGGTCGGGCTAGGGTCAGGTTCGGACTAGGGTTAGGGTCGGGTTGAGACAGGGTTAGGGTTAGGGTTGAGTCGGAGGGTAGGTCGGGGTTAGGTTTAGGGCTAGGATTAGTGTCGGGTTAGGGTTGGCCGATTTTAATTTGACCATACTTTTTATTTTCTTCATATTATTGTAATTATCGTTAATACATACTATTACGAGTAGAGATTGGGTACTTTTATTATAAAAATGTAATTGTTTCAATAGTTTGGCTTTAACCAGTTGAAAGAATGAGTATATTAACGACTTTGATTTGCTAAAATTAACGGCATGACAGGGCTTGGTTAGGGTTGGATTAAGTGCTAGGTTAGGGTCAGGGCCGGGTTGAGGGTTAGGTTAGGGTCAGGGCCACGTTTTGGGTCAGGTTAGGGTCGGTTTAGGGTTAGGTTAGGTTTAGGGTTGGGCTAAGGGCTAGGGCTAGGGTTGGGTTAGTGCCCAAAAATATTGAACCCTGAACCGGCCCTAGGTTTCTAGGGCTAGTGTCGGGCTTGACCTGCCCGGTCTAGGGTCGACCCGCCAGGGCTATTTACCGGGCCGGTTCAGGTTGGGCCAGGGTTGACCCGTACCAATGGCCACCTCTAATGGAAGGTAAAAACGTGGTGTTGAAGGAAGAGAAAGACCGACTCGCGGCGAAGTTGGAGGCGTTGGAGAATATCGTCGACATTGCTAAGGTTGTCAGAGGATCATCATCTGGAGGTGGAAATGAAGTGTTGTTTTATGATGATGATCCAATGATGAAGCCGTGGCAATTCCCTCGCCATTCGATGCCGATTCTTGCGTCTTCTGGTTTACGTTACTTCAATTTCGATGCTTAATTAGCTTGTGATAAGCATTCGTCCGTGATCGACTATCATACCACCCGATGACCTTTATCGTTTTATTGTAATGCTGGGACAGCCCAGCCCGGCCGGGTGGTTCTTTATTGTTTAATTTTATTTTCCGATCATGTGATGACTCTTTATCATTATATTGGTTTGTGTCGTTAGGGTACTCTTTAGTTTTAGAATGTTGTTGTAGGAGAATGTGCTAATTTTCATTGTAATGTAAAATTGAGTTACTAGTAGTAAAATTGAGATCGGAGTAGTAAAATTAATAGTAATGAAAAATTTAGGTAGTAAAATTAATTGTGTGACTCATGGGCCGGGCCGGGTTAAAACTGACCCGTGACCCGCCCCGGCCCGTTTCGAATATGCATGACCCGGGCCCGCCCCGCCCCGTTTAAGAGTGACCCGGGCCCGGCCCGTTGCCCAGGCTTACTAATGATAACATTCACTTACGCGATTAGCTTCAGTGCTTCCTATAGTCTCACAAAATTTGCAACAAACCACAGAATTGATCGGATCGTGAAAAAAATATATGAGCTGGACACATAATATTGGAAACCCTCAAGTCAATCATAGACCCATAAAAAATCTTTCTAGGGTTCTTCAAGTCGACAGAAAATGTTGAGGCGTTACTTAACTAGAAGCTAGAGAGATATCAGATCATCGTTTGCCGAGTCTGGTTCCTTTGGCTCAACACCACAGCCTGACAATGTGGTTCCTGAAGGCTGGTTCATGTTACGGCCATTGTGTATGAGTGCTCTCTCAATCTCATCCTTTACTCTCCAGGCCTCGATTGAGACTTCATCACCAGCTGTCGCGCTATGATTCTCTGAATGGTTATCAACAACTCGTGACACTGTTTGACCAAGATTATGGCCATTTCACCCTGGTAAAGCGGACAAACAACAATGTCAATAATGCACATATCAGAAGAATACTACTGCTCTGTTTGTCAACCAAGGACTAATGGAAAACGAAAAAATTGGGAAAAGCAGATGCTCAACATGTAACAAGTCCATTTCCTTATTACAACAATCCAAATTGCTGCAATTTAAGAAACAAGCAGAAAAACCAAACACAAAAGTCTAAATTGATACTCATAATCAAAACGTGCTTAAGAAATAACTAACTAAGAATATAGAAAGGGAGAAGGATTCATAGAATACTGACTTGATTAATGATTTGGGGGGAAGTCCCCTTATATAGGTTACATGATAATGTGAACATATAAGCACTACGCCAGAAATTGCATGTAACACCGGGTCCTAATTTAACTAGACACCGGTTATACCCGGTGTCTGGACTGCCGGTGTCTTAGCATAAGACACCGGTCATTGTAAATATAACCGGTGTTAAAAGATACAGATAAGACACCGGTTGGCCCAAAATCGGTGTCATATGTGTTGATACTGAAGGAGTTTATAACACACATAAGACACCGGTTTTACACACAACCGGTGTCTTATGTTACATTTAAAAAAAAAATTATTATCAGCAATTTCTGCCCCCCGTAATCCACCCACCACAGCCTACCAGCGGATCATTTTTAGAAACACCAAATTAAAAGAAAAAAATTGCAATATGTGAAAAAAAAAAAAAAAAAAAAAAAACGTGATAGATCTTGAATCAAGTATTAACATTACTTTGTCAAAAAAAAACCCAAAAGTATAAGAACATTAGAACTGGAAATCTCTGACATGCGAAAAAACAAGATCTAAGATATGAACCAAAAAAAAAAAAAATCAAACACATGAATGTTAATTTTCCAAGATGAATAAATGAAAAACATTGTATTTTAAAAATCTAAGCAATGTTCAAACTTTGAAGATGAACTAAAATTGAAGAAATAATATATATATATATATATATATATATATATATATATATATATATATATATATATATATATATATATATATATCAATGCGTATTGAATTCCAAATTGAACAAAGAAGAAGATCTACAACTTTATTAACACCATAAACAAATATAGCAGATTCAACTTGCAACATTAGCACATGATAGATCAATTTTATTAACAAGATCTAATACTTAGAAAATAATAAAAGTTTCAAACAAAACAAAACTTACGCATGTTCTTCACAAATTTGTTCTCGACTGCTCGACAAATCTTCTTTATTAGGGCAAAACATGAATTTTGATGTCGATATTAGCTAACAAGGGCCTAATTTCATCACCAAAATTGTGTTTAAAGGACAAATCAGGACACCCAATGTAGCATGCAAATACATATTTAAGTTTCTTCTTTAAGATAGTTACTAGTTTGATGGTCCTTGTTATCGTAGAATTTCAAGACTACTCAAATACAGAAGGTGGCTGAGGAAGTGCAGATAGTTTTGGCGAAATTCTTGTGGGCTAAAGAGCTAAAAGATTATGTGTTCTGAGGAAGACTGCTCTTACGATGCCTGAGGTATGTATAATTTTGCACTTAGCCTTACTATAGTTCTGTGGTTAATGTGTCTAATTACTGGTTAGTAATGAAGAATATCTTTAATTAGCAAACTTCATACTTTCGTAGCTACTTCGCATCATGCTTGTTAGGCCCATTGTGGCCATTGTCGTTGTAGTTGTAGAACGGGTTGCAAATCTATGGGAGGAGTCCGAAAGGATTTTAGAGACCAGATATTTTGATGAAGCGAGTTCCTAAATTTGATTGTAGAGGAGGATTATCGGTTTTTTTGGATCTCAAGACCTGATCTTTTCCAAGTTTCAGTAGTATGTTTTAGTTCTCATGGACAATCCTCCTCTACAATCAAATTTAGGAACTCGCTTCATCAAAATATCTGGTCTCTAAAATCCTTTCGGACTCCTCCCATAGATTTGCAACCCGTTCTACAACTACAACGACAATGGCCACAATGGGCCTAACAAGCATGATGCGAAGTAGCTACGAAAGTATGAAGTTTGCTAATTAAAGATATTCTTCATTACTAACCAGTAATTAGACACATTAACCACAGAACTATAGTAAGGCTAAGTGCAAAATTATACATACCTCAGGCATCGTAAGAGCAGTCTTCCTCAGGACACATAATCTTTTAGCCTCTTTAGCCCACAAGAATTTCGCCAAAGCTATCTGCACTTCCTCAGCCACCTTCGGTATTTGAGTGGTCTTGAAATTCTACGATAACAAGGACCATCAAACTAGTAACTATCTTAAAGAAGAAACTTAAATATGTATTTGCATGCTACATTGGGTGTCATGATTTGTCCTCTAAACACAATTTTTTCCAAAACTAACCTGGTTAAAAGGGTCAAACCTTCCAAAACATCGATATATGTTTTCCTGGTCCAAAAAACAGTCTCCAAGTCTACCGTACCCTTGTACACGTAGCTTCGCAGTACTCCAGACTCTCGGGCAGTCTTTATAGCATTCGCGTATTCTGCTTTTTGAAAGAAAAGCTTTATTAAAAGTAAAGAAAAAGTTGACTTTTTGAAATGTATAGTCTCCCTAATCACTTACCAGTAAAAGTGAGGTTGGTCGCCATTTTTTGTTGTTTGTCAAGCCTGTAGAAACCAAGTAAGATGTCAAAAATTTAAGAAAAATTTCTTAAATTTATATCCATCTGACCATCTAGGATAATAAAGCCAATCATTGCTTGAATTATCCATATCCTAAAGCTTAAAGTAACCATAGGCAGATGAAACTGATGGTTCTTCCCAATATCACTATGAGATTCAACATGTTAATTCCGTTAATCTATAATCGAATGGCTTGCCTTATGATATCATTAATCTGTCAAACACAAATTCTCTTTCTCTGGCCCCCTATGAACACCATTACGTGTCTTCCTGTTCAATTTAAAGCTCACATCTTTACAGGTTTCCAATCATATGTTGGAAAACATAGGTTGGTTATTGTATGGGGCGGATCAATAAGAGAATAAGAATTTATTATTGTTGGGGTCGTGATAGAAGATCACTTAACGAGAAACGAAATTCGCCCCGACCACGACACAATCTATGGACGTCGATTCTCAAAGCTACACAACACTCCCCTAGGTTGTGTGCTCAACCATGGAGAGTTGGAACTAGGGATGCTCAAAATGAGAGAGAAACATGGAGGAGGAATGTGAGGTATCTAAAATGTTTCTTCCGACACCCATATATATATATAGCCAAAATGAATTAGAGTTACACAAAAAGAAACTACCTAATAATGGCTCATAAAGGATTAATGGGGAAATATAAGAGGGATCAATGACCTCTTCAACATACTTTAGTCACTTAGCATACTTTATTTTTTATTTTATTTTTAAATCATTCTATTATATTCCTAGCAACCAAGGCAATAACGCACTACTAATGATCTTTCTTAGCACACCAATGTATCCTACTCCCTTGCCAAACTATTGACATACTCTTTATAAAAAAAAAAAACTATTGACATACTCTCCTAATGTTGCCAGCCAAATTCACGGCAAGCTAACTAACTTTCGTACACCTCAAACATAACAAAACTAAACTGAAATGCCCACGCTTAATAATAGCAAAGAACCCAAAAATGTATCAAACACCCCACCTTCCATACAAGTACATCAAAGTAACTAACGTTCATTCAGTATAAACATGACATTAAAATTATATTACAATTTCACAAAATCAGTCTCAACATAACTCAAGCACGTTGGTCTTTGAATTCGAATACGCATAAACACATGTTTTCATTCAAATAATACAGATTTGGTATAAAACTGTAACATTACAAAACACAAAACACCCTTAATTAAGCTTCGATTACGCAAAATTACTAGTGTTGAAGCTTGAACCTATCACTAGAAACGTGAAAATAACATAGAAATTACTCATAAGAACAGTCAGGAGATCGATTGCCGAGCAAAACCTTCTCACATCTGCAGAGAAGTACGACACAGACATAAAGATAAAAATGGTGAAAATTACTAGGAGACGTAACAGAAAGAGTCTGTATTAAGATTGTGTAGACAGAGATAAGAGCATTAGAATCCTTTGTTTCTTTTCCAAACATGCTCCAGATTTCAATGTAAGAAAATGCTCTTCATAAACAACAACTTTCGCTTACATACAGATCACCTATTAAGCAACCTTAGCTTGTGATAGAAATGTTGATCTCAATGATCAACCAGAGACACATATGCGTAATACTTGGCACAAAAATGCAAACTTGAAACAATATAGTACTAGAGAACCTCCTACTTGACAAGGAGTTAACTTTAAAGGATTTGAGATCATTCTGCAATCATCTCATAACTTCAATTGAAATTTCCAATCAAATTAACTAAAAAAGCTTGCAACTTTTCTATGTTAAAATTTCACATCATCATCGGATTCATTTCAATAAAAGCTTGAAGTTCACATCTTCACAAGTAAACTCAACAAAATGATTGAAAGAAAAACCAAGAAAGAAGCTTGAATTTCACAAGAAAAGATCAGAACTTTACCTTTTTCTTTTTTTTGTTGTTGTTAGAGAGAAAATGGTGGGTGTGGGTGTGGGTGTGTCTGAGACTGAGAGTTCCTCGAGATTCCTGGTTGGTTTATAATGTAACAGAGGAGAGGAAGGAAACAAGAGTTTTGTCGGTTTTTCACAGAAAAGCTACTAAAAAAAGACCGACTCCAAATCCTTCCTAAAATGGCAAAGATCGTTTCTTTCTTCGGACCCTGTCCTTCTTGTCTTTTTATTGGGATTCTTCATAAATGATCACTTACACACAGTACAATGCCTCTATGGCTCTATGTATGTATATTAATATATGCATGTATGTGATGATAATATGATGCGTGTACATGCCTTATTTTTGGTGTGACTGGTAAAGACATGGTTGATGGCTTGATACATACTATACTATAACATTATAATCATGGGCGAATTTAGGAGGAAGCGTGGGGTGCACTGGCTACTCCAAATTCCCCGAAAACATTCGAATATATATTCCAAAAAAAGAATTAGAAAAAAAATTAGAATGTAGTAAAAGAGGTACGCAAATGTTTTGGGCTAGATTCGCCACTGATTATAACATGATGAGTACATGCATAATATATGAATAGTAGTAGTGGCTAAGATAAGAAGAAAACAAGAAATGAGAGGCAGCTTTAAGAACTCCCTTCCAACATTATGAAGAAATATATAAGCAAACTAACAAGCTTATGGTGTTCGGTCCTTCTGATTCTTATTATCTTCTCGGTTACATGAGTTGGTGCATCTTGTTTTGGGTGAAAATTGTAGTGAGCATTCTCATGGATTGGTACACGGCCGGTACACGTCTTATACTTTATGTGCGGCTTCTTCCCCTTAATGTTATTCTATGATTTATTATTACTTGTTTCAGCAAGTTTGATTCTTCTTCTCCAATATCTCAAACTCTAGTATAGTTGTCTAAATCGACCAGGTGTTCAACTCCACAACTGACCACATCAGATTAATCTCAATTTCGTGAATTATGCATATCTGACTCGCTAAAATTCTCAATTGAAGCAGAATTAATGATTTGCTCGATGTTCTTCTCAAACAAGCAATAGACGCGGTGGTAGAGATCGATTTCTCCGCATCAACATCTGCTTTCGGATCATTTGCTTAAGGTATATAATTTTCTGCTTTCTTACTATTTGGTAAATTTGGGATTTTGGATTCCGGGGCACTCATTTGATTTTAGTGTTCAATCATCTCTTCTGGGTTTGATTCCTGTAGAATCGTATATATTGGGTAGTTTGTAACAGAATGGCTGATTTTCATCATTTAGCATTTTTTTTGTGATCTGCTTATCCATATTGCATATTAAATCATACGATCACTTTGTTGCTCCTCGAAAATTTGTTGTTGTGACTCATTATTAGTGGTCTTTAAAACTCAAAAGAAAAATCAGATTCTTCTTCTAGATGTATGAAAACAAGGGTGAGAATGAGCTTGGTTTGTGTGAATTTCAATGGTTTAAATGGGAAATAGAAAGGCCGGAGACACGGTCAAAGCACGCCCGCCCAGTGTGCTTCTTTGGATGAATTAAACAAGTATATAAGCTATTATGCGTGAATTTTCAATGGAATCAGTGATTTAGGTCCATCAATCTTCAAAGAAGTAAGGGATTGCACGAAGGAGGTAGTTTTGCACAAAGCAAAGGTTTTTTCCCCTCATTTGACATAAAGTTTTGGTTTATAATGAGGGAACATTCTTGCATTCCTAGATTGAACGCCATCCTAGGATCTTTTCTCATTTAGATGGACACTGGTCCAAAACTTAAGCAATTAAAACGAAACTATTGCGGTTAGTTCAAAATCGAACTTGATTGCATCCTCATTTGCACAACTTCTCCCTTGCAGTCCTCATAACTTTCTGCTCAAGACTATTCATGCAGCCCATGACATACTAACTTAAAGGTACAAATCTTAGGTTTAATCTGAAAAATGAATAACCCAAAAATTCATCATGGTTTGTGAGATACGGGCCTCTGGTTGACATCAGGTCAGTCCCTTGCTTGTTCTGCAGTTCATACAGCAGCGTACTATGTGTTGTTCAGATGTGATGTTTTTACCGCGTCTAAGACATGTTTTATTTCTTGATTTGCAGGTTTCAGATTGTGGATATGGTGGTCACGCTGAATTTGACTCAAAGAAGCAATCATTTTTCGACAGTCAAGGTGATTAATGAGTTTCCTCATAAAGCTTGGCTGGTTGTCGCTTTTGCATTGCTATATGCATTGTGGCCGGATTTCTTGTGACATTTGAATTAGAAGATTCTAAGTTTTATTAGTTTGTTTCTATTAGTTAGTAGTTTCATAGAAATGAAGTTCTTTTCTTCGCCCGATCAATTTCATGTCAAACTATGCAACATTCATGTTTTTAATAATAGAGTTTTATGTATATGTCTACGTGATTTTGAGGATAAATCAAGTTTTGTATATCGATATTCATTTATGAAATTGAGTTTCGTACATTTATGCTTATATAAATTAGAGGTAGAAGAGTCACTGGACAAAACTAATTTGATAATTATTGACGTTTTTGGTTGTCAATTCATTGTGACTATATAAAGCGTCGATAATAATAACTGACACAATATGATGTCAGGAATTATTGATACTCTAAAGCGTCACCATTATTAATTGACACAAAAAACGTTGACAAATCTGACACAAAAAAGCGTCGAAATATTCTGACACCTCAAATATCGGCGGTTCATAATTTTCGGCGCTTTAAAGCATCAAGAAACCACCTAAAAAGCGTCACTAAAACACGGAATTTGTAGTAGTGTATAAGATTACCACTGGCGGTAATGACCGTAGAATCATCGTTTATACACGGGCATAAACCCTTGACACTCCAAAAGAAAGGTTAAAGTTCATAAACCCTAGCTTTGCTCGAATTAGGGGTTTTCACCAAAATCTGCAATTTCTTAATCAAAATTCTTCAATTCGATCAAAAAAATGGCCAAGAAGTTTATTCCGTTGTTGAATCGTGTTTTGGTGGAGAAAATTATCGCACCCGCTAAAACTACTACTGGAATTTTACTCCCTGAATCTACTGCTAAGGTAAATTTACTAATCCTTCAAAATTTACCCCAAATTTCTCATAATTTTATCATTTGTTTCTATTTTTGTACTCTTGATTTGTTTAATTATTGTGGGTTTCTGTTAATTTCCCCCCTTTTTTTTTCTATTATTGTGATTTTAATTGCCTGATTAACAATGAAGTTTTGTAATTAAGGTTTGATTAGTTAATTGATTATTGCTTTTCGTAATGTTTAAGTTTCGTAAGAGCAATTTATGGTGGTGCTTGTTGTAAAAGAAATTTACTTTTGTTGGTCAACTTTTGTGGTTGTGTATGGATAATCAGTTGACTTCAATTTGATGGGAGTATTTGGGGAATTGGTATTTCATTTTGAGATGTGCATTGCGGACATTGGAACGAAAGAATGCGACTTTATTGGGTTATGGATATGTTATGATTGAATAATGTTCATTGGAGGAGGAGTAGGATGTATTTTGCTTGTTGAAGTACAATGCTTCTGTCCAAGATCGTAACTTTTGTTATTTTGTTAATCATGCGATCTCTTGCGAGATTCATGTTGGCATTGTGAAAGTGGAAGGTAACTGTGTCACTCTTGTGTAATCCGGCTTCTGAAGGGCTGAAATGGTGTTTAAGCTCATTAGTAGTGTGTTTGTGCATTCCTTGTATGCTTTGTTTTGGTTCTGTGTGCAATACCATTTGGTTGGTGATCTACTTTTTAGGCATTGAGATATTATTTGAATCGACGAGGGTCTGTCTCTGAAGTTTACTTTTGTTGTGGGTTGTGATGTAGCTCAACTCTGGAAAAGTTCTTGCTGTGGGTCCTGGCGTTCGTAACAATTTGGGAGAGCATGTTCCTACTGCTGTGAAGGAAGGAGAGACTGTTCTTTTGCCAGAATATGGTGGAACTACCGTGAAGCTCGGCGAGAAAGAGTACGTGTTTGTATTTCTGAGTCTCTATTTATTGTGGCTTGATTTGTTTGCTGTTGGTGTTGGGTTTTTTCCCTCTATGCAATGTTTGGTGTGATGTAACTTCTTGGGTAGCAATGTATTTAATAGTTCTTGTGGGTCTGCCCCCCCCCCCCCTCTCCCCAAAAGATTTGAATCTTGTTTTATCTTTATTTTATTTTGTGGAGAGCTGCATGAAGGGTGTTTCATGTGCCTGTTTAGCTGCACAGACACTAATGAGTTTCTGGGTATTTGTGAAGAAAGTGATTCGGACAGCTTAGTGAAGCTCTTGAAATTACTTGTGTGGGAAGTGTTTATCGTTGTGAGTCTAAGACATCATTATGATCTATAAGCCTTTTAAAACTTTGAAATGTAGTGATGCGTAGTGCATTATTTGAACTGATATGTCGTAAGATAAGGAATGCTTAGTGTTTGAGAGGAGTGCATTTCTGTACTTGCTGAAGCTTGAGTGGGTGTACTCAACTGATGAAAGGTTTGATATATGGGAAAGTGACTTTGGGATTAGAGAGTGAGAATTGCCAATTTATTAATTTCTCTCGCGTTGCATTTGGGAAGCGAAAGTGGCAGTGAAATAGGCTTTGAGTTGGCAGTTTACTGAAATATATTACACGGACTTCTCTTTCCGAGTCTCTTATCATTGCATGTTTTACACACCCTTCCACCTTCTTGACAGATCATAGATCCCCTACCTCAAACCTGAGTTATAAAAGTAGATAAAGCCGTGTGGAAGAGGTCGAAAGTGGAGTAGAGAAGCTTGGTTACATGTTAAAAGAGGCGAGGGGGGTTAAGAAGCTGAAGGATGAAAGGGGCTAAGAATTAACTAAGTGATCTCAAGAGCTAGTTAATTCTTAATTTACAAGTGCCTACAAGTTAATTAGTTGGCAGTACTGCTTAATAGGCGTTCTATGTCCCTTTTACCGTTGTTTTCATGTGGTTGACTGTTGATAGTTGTTATATGTAGTGCTAGTGGTGCCTTCGTTTGACATTATACTATCACAGTGTTGAATTCAACTTACATTTGCTTATTTTGGTAAACTAATGTAAAAGAGTCTATACGCGTTGAAGAGTTCATATGTGTTACAGTTCTTTCAAATGTCTGAGTTATATCAGTTAATATTGGATATCCTGGAAAGGTCTCTTCTTTTAAGCACTTCAGCGGCAATTTATAGGCTTTCTTGAACTCTTGAATATGGTGATCTCCTAGATCAAAAAAAAAAAAATGGTGATCTCAGTTGTAGGATTATCTACTATTTGATGGTGTTCCATGCTCTTTATTCAACTGGGATTACCCTCTGAAAGTATTTGATGTTAAATATCAGTCTCAATGTGTAGTAGACTAGTAGCCTACTAGGTATCTTGTGGGCACTGCTAACTTCATTGAAGATTACCATGTTGGAAGCATCTGAAAATAGGACCTATTATTCGCAGTGTTCTTTAGAATACTTTCAATTTAGGATGTATAAGAGCTTTAGTTAGTGATGTGTGGTCTTGCGTCATGCTTTCCATGGGTGGGAATATGTTGAATGGCAAGGGCTTAATTACCTGGTTTGTTGTCTTATCTAGTCTACATATCTCCTTAGTTAACCACTGTAATCTCTTGCTGCAAATCTGCATCTCCTCAACTGACCACGCTTAAACTTTAGTCTCTTTTTCACGGTTGTAGGGATATCTTTTTTAAAAGTTATTTTTAATTATTGGTGGTTCTGCCTTTGGCTTTCTAGTTCATTGTCCAAAATATGCCAGAATATGGGCTGATGTTCTGATTTTGGATTTCATAATGCAGGTATCTTTTGTTCCGTGACGAAGATATTCTTGGCACCTTGCATGATTGAAGTTTGTCGCCTTTGCTGCAGTACAACCGATGATGTGATTTAGTAGGGTTCTAAGTAATCTTTGATGAACTGTATTGGTTTTTGAAGTACCTATATAATGTCATTGAGATTCTAGCTAGGGGATTAGGTCCTATATGGCCAAGCTTTCAACTTCTAGAGAAATGCCTTCTCAGAAGCAGTGGTTTTGAGAAGCTTTGTCTGCCAAATTTCGGGCGTGTTTGGCAAAACTTCTATTAGAATACTCTTGAGAAATAGATGAAATGGTACTTTTATGCCCCCATCGTTGCACAGTAAAATTCTGAAACTAATCTTTATAATTTTCACTTCTTTAGATCCATAACTAAGAAATCTGAAGCATTCATGTCATGGATATGGTAAGAAATTATGTCAAAGCTTATAAGTCCGACAGTAGCTTCCCTTGCAGAAAGGAGCTAATGAGCACTGAATGTAACTGTCATTTGATTTCAGTAGATCATATATATATATAGACTGCATTAACTTGTGTACTTCACGCTAAACACGATCTTGGTAGAGGTTTTAGAAACCCGCATGAAAAGTGTGTTTGCCTTCATTTAATTTGGGGTTGGAAAAATCATCATTTTAGGAGAAGCATAAAAATGGACTTCTTATTATATTTTGCGCGCAATTTTTCATTTTACCTTGTTTATGATGGTCGTTTATGGAAAATAATGAATGTTTATCTAATATGGTAAGCACTAAGCAATGCATTTCATGCGCCCCATCCTTTATTGTCGGTAGGAGCACCATACTCCTTGTGTTCCCGCGTGCACGGTATAATTTGCGTATGGCAAGGAGACGAGCAGTTAACGTTGTCCGGGAATGTATGTAGATGGTCATATGGTTGCAATATGAAGGAATATTTATAAGAAACATTTTGGGTCAAACAAATGAAAATTTTCTTATCTTTTCTTGGAAGGGTAAGCGGGAAACATGATGTAAAAAAAAGTCAAAATACCTTTCTCTCCCGATCATAATAACGAACCAGTATATAGTTCGATGTTAGTTTATTACAATACAAGTATACAACATTTTATGTCTATTGGAGATATGAGATCAACACGGTTAAATTATTATTCTACTAAGGATTCCGTAGGAATAAAACTAGGTATGTGCGTTAAAGCGTGAGGAATCAATCTCAGACGTTTTGTTTGATGAGACTCGACTAGAACCCTCATAATTTCGGAGCATAAATTGTAACAAAAATAATACGACGTCTCATCAGTCCTCTTATCGGTCCACATCGCCAATAATAATTCATCATTGATGATGTTCAAAAATTCAACATTATTATTACGCACACCATAAATACAAAAGCGTCCCAATTCTTCTAGCATGTTTATCACCTGTAGTTTCACCCACACAACATTCTCCACCAAGTCTTCTAAGACCCATATACCGACCCGTTTGAGGTTGCACTTCTGTAAATATACCAACTTACCTTCCCACGCTAGACGCTCAACACAAAGACTATCACGCACAGAACAATCGGAACCCGTTTCGCATTTTGCCGGATCGGGAACTACATACAACCTCTCGGTGTCAAACTCAAACACCATTGTGCCTCCGGCGGTCTTGTTAATTGCATCTTTGTTATTTCGACTAGTTTTGCCTTCGACTTTCCAACACAAGGACATTGGCAAACTGACAACACGATTTGAAGACACGGGATCGAGCCCAAGAGTAGTCGCTAAGCACTTTTGGTGCTTCGTTTTCAAACCGTAAGTCGAATAATGAGTATGTTCGCCATCCTTACAATACAGAAGTATCTTATACTCGTTGTTGAGCTTATCGAAGAAGATACCTAAGACGCCCTCCATTATTGGGAGTGTTAACGTAACAATTTTCTCTCGTAACGGATTGAATAACACGTATTTCTCGGAATCATACGAGGACAATAGCAATATCCCATTGCATGAACTATGAAGTGTATAACGTTTCATGTTACTTGATTTCGAGAATTGCGATGTTCTTACTCTCATCAACTTTGAAGGTTGTCCAAGATCATCGTCTATTAGAAATAAACTTGACTCGAGACATTGGTTAATATCGATACTTGTATCAAAACGCGCAAGTAGTGTGATTGGTTTAGCGTTAGCAGCTATCTTAAGATGTTGCTCTGCGAAATCTTTGGACATGATCACTGAGTACCATCGTCGACATACAAGCTTGCATGCCAAGATACTTTCCATAGACAGATTGCGAATAATATCAATAAGAATATCATCACAAAGGCTCGAATTCTTGTAGTAGTCCGTTTTATGATCTGTATCAATGTTTCGTGGCTGAGAAGCTGTTGCTTGATGCTTAATGTCTACTTCGCGAGCCTTCTCTTCATCTTGGTTCTTAAAACGTGTAATAAACTTAAGTAAGAACTCTCGAACTCTCACAAGCAAGAGTACGCACATGTTAATTCTTCAAAAGAAAACTGGATATTATATATGGAACTTGATCAAAGAGAAACGAACAAACAAACAAACAAAATTACGTGTATATAAATAATGTATAAAATCAATTCGGAGGGTTTATGCCTAAGGCCGGGAAATATATATATAAGACTGTACCATATATAAACCAACTTCCATAAACCAACTTCCATATTACAATTAGAAACAGGAAAGTATTCGGATTAACCACTTCTGATCCACAGTTCCACGTACTTAATTAATTATGTTCTTCTAAAAACTTTGAACCTACGGCTACTGCTGCTACATACTAGGAGTTGAACTCGTGACCTGCCTTATTCCTTGTTACCATAAATCGCCTTAACAAATCAGCCAATTTCACCTTTGTTCCAACTATATATAGTCATTCTTGAACAATCACTTGGTCTGAAAGGTCCATCTTCAGTAAAGGCTCGAATCATGATACTATAGAAGATTAGAAGAAACATGAAAAATAATTAAGCTACGAGTCTACGACATTAATAAAAGGCCAAGACTATATTGACACTCTGCAAATTAAAGGTCTCCAATAACACTCATTTCAGACCACGATACTAGTTCGATGTTAGTTTAATTTACAATACGATCTTGATGACTATTGAAGATATAAGATGTAATTATTCAACCAAGGATTCGGTAGGAACAAAACTAGGTATGTGCGTTAAAGCACGTTGAACTAATAATAAGCGACGATGTGGTTGATGAGGCTCGACTTGAATCCTCCTAACAACTTTAGAGCGTAGATTGTACCAAAAATAATACTCCGTGTGAGCCTTCACACTGAAACAAATCACAAATAATTCATCATTGATGATGTTCAAGAATTTAGCTCTTCCTATAGTATCATTGTTGTGATAGAGGCGCCCTGTCCCAACAGCGAACGGTTTGAGTGTGATTGAGCGTGAATAGATGTAGTAACAAACGTGATATTAACAATAACACAAGCAATAGAACGTAAAGAAAAGACACCGAATTTAACGTGGTTCACCAGCAATTTGCCAGCTACATCCACCAAACAGAGGAGAAACACTTCACTATATGAGAATAGCACCAAATACAAACGTGAGTCCAATCTGAAAAGAACTCACCAAATACGAACGAGATCTAAGAGCCAAACGTTCTTGCGATCAACCAAGAACCCGAACAAACGCCCTTGAATCTACCCAATTGACAAAGAAGCCACACCTTGAGAAAACCCGCAACTATGACTCTAGGTACTCACAATTACAAGAGAATCACTCAATTGTGTCTTAGGGAGGTTATGAGGGGACTAGGGTGTTTATATAGTACACCTCATAAGAAAATACCTAATTAGGCCGAAGAACGGGATTAGGAAACAAAAAACGCGTGACGCAAAAACATAGCCGACATACGGCCAATTGGCCGCGGCCCGCGCCAAGACCACCGCGGCCCGCGCCGTCCCTTCGCTGCCCGCGCCACCTCCATGCGGGCCGCCACGATTTTCTGCATCGCCCTTAACAAAAGTTGCCGCGGTTCGCGGCTTTACTTCCGCGGACCGCCAAAAGTTACTGTTCTTCCTTGATTCTGATTCTCGTCCAACACCCGTACACCGTAGCTCACCATGCCCCAAGCTCCCCCCCTCGGTCACCCACTACGATATACCCAAATGGTATGAGTCGTTCAAGGCATTTTCCTAACAATCTCCACCTTGACTTGAACACTCCTACACCCAAAACCAAAAGCAAATACAAATGTACCAAATGCACCAAATGTGGCTAAACGTACCTCATCACCAAATTGATCAATGTAACACCTACCCAAACGTACCCTAAGATACCAAATGTATCGCAATGCAATCGCACCACAACACCAAATAGTATAACGCTATCATCATCACAAACTCAGTTAATGGAATACCAAACGCCACAAAACCAAACAGTATACCCAAATGTGCACAAGCTACCAAATACCAACATGTTTCTCCTCCCAAACGGCCGATTGTACCGAAGCACCCAAAAGTCTAATTAAAGACACAAATGGCCAAACAAATACAAATTGTCCCTCTTGAGTAAACGAACGTGCTGCAGACACCAAATTGCTTATACCAAGCCAAACACTCAAGACTGAACCAAACATCCCAAAGAGCCAAACTACCCCCACTGAGGAAGAGGTACAAACGCTAGACTAAATCTAACCAAAATGCTCCAAGGAACACCAAAACAAATTCAAAACAAATGACTCCCAAAGAAATCCAAACGGCCTCTTCCGAAACCCAAATGCAATAGACTCGTTAGAGTCCCAAATTTCCCCTTATGAGGCACAAACGAGCTCCACCTAGAGCTCCAACCAACGGCTCTGCCCGAAGCCTCAACACGCCCCCGATAGGGCGCCGATCGCCTCACTGAGGCGCCAAGTCAAATGTCGGATCCTCCTTTGGTTGACCTTGAGGCTCGACCCGCTTAGGAGCTAGCTCCACCTCACTGTCAACACCCTCATCCTCAACCTTAGGAATAACCAACTCAGAATCATCCAATATCGTCGATGAATCACCCAAATGACTAAGTTGTGCATGCCTCAACTTCGTCGACAAAGAAACAAACGGTGAATCACAAGACGAACCAGTAGTCAGCGTAGTGCCTTGAAGGACATAAAAAGACCCTTCCTTGACACCCTTCCAAATTACAGACGAGCCCTCACAAACGCACAAAACAGCCCCATCACCTTGGAAACTATAGCCATCTTCGACTAATTTTCCCAGTGACACAAAATTTCTCTTCAGCTTCGGGATATGCCTAACTCCATGAAGAACCCGAATCACACCATCAGCAGCCCTAACTCGAACGGAACCAATTCCCACAATCTCACATATGGCACCATTACCCATGACAACGGTATCTCCACTAGATTCTTCGTAGGAATCGAACCACTCTATTGTAGGACACATATGATATGGACAACATGTGTCCAAGATCCATCTATCAACAGGATGTGAAGCAACAGCTACAACGAGCGCATAATCTCCATCTGAGTCATATTCCCTATCATGTGCAATAGCGGCCTGAGGGGCAGCATCCTTAGCTCTATCCTTGATTAGCTTGGGACATTTATCCTTCCAATGTCCGGGCTCCTTGCAGTAGTTACAGAGGTCCTTAGAACGCGAATTATTTGACCACGATTTCTTCTTGGTCCCAGAAGTTTCAGCCACTAACACACTCCCATAACCACCTGCAAGTTCGCCATGGCGCAATTCCCTAGTGTGAAGCGCTGACTTCACTTCTTCTAGAGACACGGTTGTTCTACCCACAACAAAATTTTCAACGAAATTTTCATACGACAGTGGTAGAGAAACCAACAAAATTAAAGCAGCATCCTCAGTCTCTATCTTAACATCTATATTACTCAAAGTCAGTAAAATAGTATTAAGTCGGTCCAGATGTTCTCTGAGGGGCGTACCTTCTTGCATGCGAAGACTGAACATACGTTGCTTCATAAGCAACTTATTGGTTAGAGATTTCTTCATATAAAGACTCTCCAACCTATCTTAAAGTTCTTTGGCAGTCTCAGAATCAGCAACTTCAACGATCACGTCATCGGCTAGACATAACATAATCAACGAATGCGCCTTCTCCTCCAAAAGCACCTCCGCTGCAGTTTTCGCACCCGATGTCTCATCCTCCTTCTTGGATAAAACTGACCAAACCCCTTGTTGTCGGAGCAAAGCCTTCATCTTCAACTGCCATAGCCCAAAGCTATTCTCTCCAGTGAACTTGTCAACATTCATTACGTTCAACCCAGACATCTTTTCACCAAAATACAAAATCACAGCAAAAACCCAAATTCAAATAATACGCCTAAACAAACGCAGAAGCTTTGCGGATCTAACCCGCTCTGATACCAATTGTTGTAACAGAGGTGCCCAGTCCCAACAGCGAACGGTTTGAGTGTGATTGAGCGTGAATAGATGTAGTAACAAACGTGATATTAACAATAACACAAGCAATAGAACGTAAAGAAAAGACACCGAATTTAACGTGGTTCACCAGCAATTTGCCAGCTACATCCACCAAACAGAGGAGAAACACTTCACTATATGAGAATAGCACCAAATACAAACGTGAGTCCAATCTGAAAAGAACTCACCAAATACGAACGAGATCTAAGAGCCAAACGTTCTTGCGATCAACCAAGAACCCGAACAAACGCCCTTGAATCTACCCAATTGACAAAGAAGCCACACCTTGAGAAAACCCGCAACTATGACTCTAGGTACTCACAATTACAAGAGAATCACTCAATTGTGTCTTAGGGAGGTTATGAGGGGACTAGGGTATTTATATAGTACACCTCATAAGAAAATACCTAATTAGGCCGAAGAACGGGATTAGGAAACAAAAAACGCGTGACGCAAAAACATAGCCGACATACGGCCCATTGGACGCGGCCCGCGCTAAGACCACCGCAGCCCGCGCCGTCCCCTCGCGGCTCGCGCCACCTCCATGGCGGGCCGCCACGATTTTCTGCATCGCCCTTAACAAAAGTTGCCGCGGTTCGCGGCTTTACCTCCGCGGACCGCCAAAAGTTACTGTTCTTCCTTGATTCCGATTCTCGCCCAACACCCGTACACCGTAGCTCACCATGCCCCGAGCTCCCCCCCTCGGTCACCCACTACGACATACCCAAATGGTATGAGTCGTTCACGGCATTTTCCTAACAATCATAAATACCAAATCGTTCGATCATTTCTTTTGGCACGTTTATCACTTGGCGTTTCACCCACAAAACATTGTCAAAGTCTTCTAAGACCCATATATCGACCCGTTCGTAGTTTTCGCCGCAACTGTGTAAATATACCAACTTACTTTCCCACTCTAGAAGCTCTACAAAAAAAATAATAATGCATAGGATAGTCCCAATGCCTTTCACAATTTTCCGGAACACGAATAACAGACAACCTCTCGGTATCAAACTTAAACATTACGATACATCCAGGGAGCAAGGGTCGTGTCACAGAAGAATCACGGTGCTGGAAGTCGTAAACTTTCCAGCATATGGACATTGGCAAATTGACAACACGGTGATGTGAATTCATAGGACGGAGCCCGAAAATAGCCCCTAACCATTTTTGGTGTTTCGTTCTCAAACCATAAGTAGAATAGTGAGCATGTTCGCCATGCATTTCATACTTAAGGATCTTATACTCTTTGTTGAACTTATCGAAGAAGATACCTAAGACGACAACGACACAACGTGCTCCAATCCGAGTGTCAACGTAACAAATTTCTCTCTCAACGGATTGAATAACACATATTTTCCGGATTTATATACAATAGTAATATTCCATTACATGAACCATATAGTGTCATATTATTTGACTCTGAGAATTGCGATGTTCTTACTCTCACCATCTTTGAAGGTTGTCCAACATCATCTAGAAGAAATAAACCTGACTTTGAACTTACGTTAGTATCGTCTAATAATCTTGTAAAATGCGCAAGTGTGATTGGTTTAGCTGCTACCTTAAGATGGTGCTCCGCAAATTGTTCAGACATGATCAACGGGTACCATCGTCGACATACAAGCTTGCACGTTAAGATACTTTCCATTGACAGATTCCAAAGAATAATTACAATAAGAAGATCGTCGCAAAGGCTCGAAATATAGTCCGTTTATCCCTATAAGAAAGTTCAGGGGGCCGGCGATTAGAAGAGTTTGCTTGATGCTTGATGTCTACTTCGTGAGCCTTCTGTTCATCTTGGTTTTTGGAAACATGTAACAAACTTAAGCAAGAAGTCTCGAACTCTCACAGGCAAAAGTACGGCCATGTTCTTTAAAAGAAAATTTGGAGAGTTTATGCGAAAGCAAGGGATATCAGATAATAGCTAGACTACTGTACCAGGCCAGTGTACCATGTAGAAACCAACCAACTTCCATAACACGATTCGAAAGATAATAGGACTCTCTTTTGGAATGAACCACTTCCACTTAATTGTCTTCTTTACTCCAGTATTTGACGATGATAAGTTTTATAGAAATACTAGAAGTCTATATGTAGACAAATTAGAACTAAAACTACTTGGAGTTGAACTCGTACTCCTTATCCCAGATATAATTTGAATAAATCTAGTGCGAAATGAAATAAGAAATAAGAAACGTACAATTACTATTTTACAACGGATTATATTCTATAAGAACAAAACTAGGTGTATACGTGAAAGCCGTCGAATCACACGAACTCCAATTATATCGTCGAAGAGGCTTGACTACTTGAATCCTCCTTACGATTCTGGAGCGTAGATTGTACCAAAAATAGTATGTCTCAGTCTTATATGATGAACAAATCACCAATAATTCATCATTGATGATTTTCAAGAATTCAGCTTTCCCTAGTACGGTAGAAATACCAAAGTGTCCGAATAATTCTTCAGACACGTTTATTACTTGACGTTTCACCCACAAAACATTTTCCGAATCTTCTAAGACCCATATATCAACCCGTTTGTGACCTTCATCGCAGCTCTGTAAAAATACCAACTTACCATCCCACTCTAGAAGTTGTACATCCCAGTAATGATTAAAAACGTCACTTACACACTTCTCCGGATCACTAATAGCATACAACTTCTCGGTATCAAACTCAAACACCATTATACGTGGGCACAAGGGTGATTTAGAAGAATTCTTGTTTAGGCTATGAATGTCATAAACTTTCCAGCACATGGACCGTGGCAAAGTAACAACACGATGATGTAAAAACATAGGACGGAGCTTGAAAGTAGCCCCTAACCATTTTTGGTGCTTCGTTCTCAAACCATAAGTAGAATAGTGAGCATATTCGCCTCGCATATCAAACTGAAGGATCTTATACTCGTTATTGTTGAGCTTATCGAAGAAGATACCTAAGATGTACCTCGATGATGGGAGTGTTAACGTGACAAATTTCTCTCTCAACGGATTGAATAACACATATTTCCGGGACCTATACGAGAACAATAGCAATATCCCGTCACATGAACCTTCAAGTGTCGTGTTATTTGGCTCCGATAATTGCGATGTTCTTACTCTCTTCATCTTTGATGGTTCTCCAAGATCATCTATTACGAATAAAGCTGGCTTGAAACATATTGAATCAAACTGCGCAAGTGTGATTGGTTTAGCAGCTGTCTTAACATGTTGCTCCGCAAAATGTTTAGACATGATCAACGAGTACCATCGTCGACATACAAGCTTGCATGTTAAGATACTTTCTGTAGACAGATTGCAAAGAATATCGATAAGAATATCGTCGCAAAGGCACGAAATCAGGTAGTCCCTTTTATGATCCGTATCAATGTTTCGTAGCTGAGAAGCTAGCTTGTTGCCTACTTCGCGAGCCTTCTCTACCCCGTTTTTTAACTTCCCTCCTCTCTCCCGTCCACGACCCGTGATTTTGAGCGGATCGTTCTGGTTGTATGCTACGAGGTCCCTACGATCAAGGGGACTCGATTCATCTTGGCTCTTAAAACACGTACCAAGCTTAAGTAAGAGATTTCGAACTCGTACGAACATGTTCTTTAGGTTAAAACTTGATTATATAAGAAGCACATACACTTACAATTGAAAATAAAAAGTAATTTGGAGACTAGTACAACTATCCGCATAAGATCCCAACTAGGTTTATTTAGGTGTTTTCTTATGCTAATGCGAATATATATACACCATGCCCATATAAATAAACTACGGGTAACTTCCATAATAATCGGTTAATAATAATAAAAGTCTGAAAACCCTACATGATTAAAAAAGTATAAAAATCCATTTTCTTATTATATTTTACGCGCAATTGATTTATTATAGTTGGTATTATAGCTACATTTTTATTTGGAAATTTTAGGCAATATTAAGACCTTTTTAGGCAATTTGGGGACTAGTTAGTCATGACGCCACATCACCACCAAGCAGTGCTTCGAAAACCGGACCGGCCGGTTGGTCCAACCGGGAACCAGTCAGTGATTCGGTCGATTGGCTTAAAAACCAGGGATGGTCAAACACGATCAAAACCAAACCCCTGGTTAAAATGCGAGACCCGGATCAAACCGGCCGGTTCAACGCGTTTTTGACCGGGTTTGACCCGTTGGAACATTTTTCGTATATATTTTAATAATTTTGGCAATATTTCTATTATTTTATATTTTTAAGATTATTATGTCATCCGGTTTTTTATTCGGTCGAACTCCTTGTCCCATCGAACCCTCGAGGCTAGCGGTTCGATGTCCGGTCTAGTTTTTAAAACTTTGACACCAAGTCACCGATCTAATACCATATATTAAAACCTGAAACCAAGACTTTACTAGGAGGACACTTGGCATACATTAATTGGATAGAACATAAAAATATCATTATTTACAATTATCGGTTAAGATATGATAATAAATTCCTCTAGAGTAGTATAGTATTAGCTAATTTACTGAGAAAATAGTAAATATGGTAATTTATAAGTTCAAAGATAAAACAACATCTTTTATAAAACGAGTATAAACAATATAAATACATAGCTCGGGCGTGGCACGGGCATGCAAACTAGTTTTTATAAAACCCCGTGTTATTAACTTATTATTGTAAGCAAAGTAATATTTAAAAAAATAAATACAAGCCTCTCACCCTCTTGCGCGGCCCCAGTGCTTATACCATCATCCCGGACGCACAAGTAGCATGGTGTTTTTTCTCACAATAGAGTAGGGGTCACATTTAAAAATGATTTTTTCATCTTTTTTATTGCGTGGACCCTGCCCCTTTACCCCCGCAACGTCATCGGTAGAGGTAGCGGGTAATAACTAGCCGATCAAATTAGGAATATTATATAAAATTAACTTAAATTGTAGCTGACAATTGTATGTGAAATAAAAAAAAAAAATTAAATTAAAAAAAAAAAAAAGAGGATGGTCAAGCTATTTTTTTTTAGGGAACAAACTATTATTATTAAACTATAAAATAAGTGACCTTAACTTGACCCGACCCGTATTTACACCTGACCCGTATTTATCCCGACTCGTTTAAGAAGTCTACTCATAGGTCATTTATATTATATTTGATTGAACTTGATTAGAGTTCAGGTCAATGGGGATTCTAACTATTTAATAAACTTAATTAGCTGGATGTTAATTAATACATTGTTTTAATTTTCATAAAGGTTATTATTGAATTGGTCAGTTTAAGAAGGAAAACTGGCAAATTTCTTCCTCCCAGGCGAGTACTTCACCTCATTCATCGCACATAATGGAAACAATATCGAAATCAGTAAAATTGGAAACTTTAGATCAGATTCGCATCACTACACTTAAAATTGTATCCAAATTTGGAATACAATCAGGCTATTGATGAGATTTCAATGTCTTTACATGTGAATCATACACTTTCGCAAACTTAATCATACATTTCCTAATACAGAGGATATATACATATGATGATCAAATACAATTCATCACAAATTACATAAATAAATAAAAGAAGTACATTTACAAGTGAAGCCATACATAAGCAAATATGAAGCTTGGATGTATTCTTTATCTACTCCTCCATGTCATTTCAATCTTTTACCAAGCCAATGCATTTACCATGGAGATGCATCCAATACACTCACCCCATTTACAAATTTTACCTCAAAGTTTCACCATGGAAGAGCGAGCACAATTTCTCGTTGACATGTCCGTGTCACGATCATTCTATGCTGATAAACGAAATGCAAAATTAGCACCTGATTCGATACAATATCAGCTTTCTCAACAAGGTACTTACTTTGTCACCCAACTCACGTTCGGTAAACACGACCCTGCTTTTTCCCCGTACGTGTTCGTTGACATGACTAGTAATCAAACATGGATTCAATGTTCCAAGTGTAACCCGTGTTTCAAGTTAAAGGATTCAATTCCGGTCGAGAACTCGACTTCGTATCGCCAAATGATCATAGACGATACGAGATGCATCCCCAAAAAGAACTACGAGGGTTCGTGTGGATTCGAAGCCTCACTAGGAAAAGGTCACACCGAAGGCTATGTAGGCACGGATATTTTTATTTTCGACACGTCGTCTCAAAAAAAACCTTCATATTTCCCAAACATCGCATTTGGATGTGGGATCCACAACAACAATTTTGACTTCGGGGGCGACAAAATAGCCGGTATCCACGGGCTAAGCCCTGGGACAAGATCGTTCATCAACCAACTAAGCCAAGACATTAAAGGCCGATTTTCGTATTGTATACCGCGTGGTGAACACGTTACAACCACAATGTCATTCGGGGACGACGCCCAAATAAGTGGGGGCCAAACAATATCCATGAACCCGGACGCCCGTTACCATTTATACTTGGCCGCGATTACACTTGAGGGGGTTAGACTACCAATTGACCCGGCCGTATTCGAGTTAAATGAAAAGGATTACTCGACCGGGTTCTTCATCGACCCGAGTACCCCGGTCACAATGTTGACCAACTCGGCTTATACGATACTAGCAGGTGCAGTATCAGCTTACTATGCTTTGCATGAGTGGATCCCCCTCCCAACACCAGGCAAGTATCATCTGTGCGTGATTCCATTGCCTAAAATTACGCTTCCGCCCTCGAAACCGAAGGTGGTTTTGAATTTCATAAAATCGGCAGGAGATTCTGGAGAAGTTGACCTTGAACTCGATGATGATAGTGTGTTTGACGACATTGGTCCTCTCGCATTAGCTGGTACATGTTTGGCTATTCGGTCAACGAGTGGACCTTCAATCTTTGGGGCTTTACAACAGGCCAATCATCAGTTTCTCTTTGATATTAATGCTAGGAAATTATCCTTTGTTCCAAATAAATGTTAAGATTCTTATAATATAATCATCAGTGATCGGCAATATATACCCTAATAATATTGGCGACGTATGTATGATTACTTGATTAGTAATTTGATTGCCTTGATTTGATCTTAAATCTAATCTGATTTGAATTTGTTGAAAATTTAACTGCATTTCGACGAATTATTCTACCAAGATGTAGGTAGATTCATCGATCGTGATTTGAACAATTCTAATCGGAATTGATTACTTCTGATTGGATCTAATTTGAATGACTCTGATCTGATATGAATAGTGCTTTAAAAACAAATAACGAGCACAATTAACTCGTGGTACGTTGATGGATCTGCGATTGTGGCATACACGAACGTCGTCCGCTAATCTAGATGTTCTTCTATCAAATGTGTTCTCATTCCAATAATCGAATCATTATACCATGGAGTCGTGCGCCACCCCCAATGTATACGTGTTGTCTTGGCAAAATCAGCACGGTAATGTATTGGTCTATTTTGTTCCACATCTCTCTAATTGAGGAGAGATGCAAATTAAAATCAAGAAAATTGACGTGGATTTGATCCCTCCAAATTCATCCATCTCTTTTCTCTCTGCTACAAAATGGTATCCAAAATCACGGATGTAGTCCCTCCCTTTTCCTGCCCCTTTTTTTTTTTTCTGGGCGAAGACGGTCCTGCCCTTTAATTCCTTCCATTTCCCAAAACACGTTATTAGTCTTTCTTCTTCTCTTTACGACGACCTGTGTTTTTTTAAGGCGTACCTAATGATCGGGAAGTATAGGCGTTATTTAAGGACTTAGTTATAGAAGGCATAAGGCTCACCAATGCAAGGTGATGAGACTTGAGAGCCCGTGGCCGTGACAGTGAAGCACAAGGCGACGTCTTCTGGATGGTAGTTTTTTAATTAAAAAGGATAAGACCCCGTTTGATAGGATTGCATCTTTCTAATTTGACCCGATCTAATTTGGAGGCCGATCTTGATCTGATCTGATCTGGTCTTATTTGGATGAATCTGATATTATCTGGCATTAATTTGTTGAAAATTTACCGAACATAAACGGATTTATACCAAGATATAAACTAGATTCATCCATTGTTATTTGAACATTTTAAATTTAATCTGATTTGAGTAACTCTAATATGATCTGATTTGATTTAAATGGCCCTAATCTGATCTAACTACTCCGTTTATTATGTTGTACGGAGTATACCCGTATCCAACACGGCCTACTTTTTGATCGAACAAGTGAAAGTAGGCAGGTAAAGCCTTACACTACTTTCCTCATTGCGTTTGGTTTTTGTAAAAAAAGAACACGATCATTCATCACATAAAATTGGTGTTGGGATCCTCTATAGTTGCAAATCAACTCTATTTGGTAGAGTTTGCCTAAAAAAGCAAGAATAAATTTTTTAACAATTTATTTGTGACCCTCAAAATTCTTTTTATTTTGTCTTATTACTTGTTTTGGTAAACTCCACCAACTCTACCAAATTCAAACTCTAGAGGATCCTCACCACATTTGGAATACAAGCAGGCTATTGATGATGAGATTTCAATGACTTTACATGTTCATATACACTTTTGCAATGTGAATCACACATTAATTGCCTAATTAATGTATATGGTCAAATACAATTTATTAGAAATAAAACGTGATATTCCTAGTACCAACATCATATGTTCACACAACAAATAAATGATACAAACTCATTATATAAATAAAAACGACATACAAGTGAAAATATACATGATTAAACATGAAACATGGCAGTCTCCTTTATCTACTCCTCCATGTCATTTCAATCTTTTACCAAGCCAATGCATTTACCATGGAGATGCATCCAATACACTCACCCCATTTACAAATTTTACCTCAAAATGTCACCAAGGAAGAGCGAATGCAATTTCTTGTCGACATGTCCGTGTCACGATCATTTTATGCTAATAAACTAAATGCGAAATTAGCACCTGATTCGATCCGGTATCCGCTTTCTCACCAAGGTAGTTACTTTGTCACCCGACTTACTTTCGGTCGACACGACCCGGCTTTTTCCCCTTATGTGTTTGTTGACATGTCTAGCAATCAAACATGGATCCAATGTTCCAAGTGTGACCCTTGTTTTAAGTTAAAGGACTCTTTTTTGGTCGAGGACTCGACCTCCTACAGCCAAATGACCTTAAATGATACAAGATGCGTCCCCCAAAAAAACTACGAGGGTTCTTGTGGGTTCGAAGCCTCATTAGGAAAAGCTCACACCGAAGGCTACGTAGGCACGGATATTTTTGTTTTCGACACTGCTAAAAAACAACCGGCGTATTTCCCAAACATCGCATTTGGATGTGGGATACACAACTACAAGTTCAAATTCAAGGGCAACAAAATAGCCGGTATCCACGGGCTAAGCCCAGGCACAAGATCGTTCATCAACCAACTAAGCCAAGACATAAAAGGCCGATTTTCGTATTGTATGCCAAGTGGTGACGATGTTTCAATGACAATGTCATTTGGGGATGATGCCCGAATAAAAGGGGGCCTACTAACAACGGTAAAAACAATAGCCATGAACCCGGACGCCCGTTACCATTTATACATGGTCGGGATTACATTGGAGGGGATTAGACTACCAATTGACCCGGCCGTATTCGAGTTAGACGAAAAACATTTTTCGACCGGGTTCTTCATCGACCCAAGTACCCCGGTCACAACATTGACACTATCAGCTTATACGGTATTAGCCGGTGCAGTATCAGCTTACTACGTAAAACACGAATGGTTCCCCTTCCCAAATTTAGGCAAGTATAAACTGTGCATGCACCCACAACCAAGAGAGCCTCCAGAGCCTCCACCGCCTCCGCCTTCAAAACCGACGGTGGCTTTCATTTTCTCAACATCACTAGGGGGTTCCGAAGAAGTTGAGTATGAACTTGATGAGGATAGCGTGTTTGAGAATCAAGATCCTCTCGGAGTATTAGGTACATGTTTGTCCATTCAGTCAACTATTCATGGACCTTCAATCTTTGGGGCGTTACAACAGGCCAATCATAAGTTTCTCTTTGATATTAATGCTAGGAAATTATCCTTTGTTTCCAAAGACTGTTAAGATCAGATTCTTATAACAATGATCAACCATCAGTAATGATATTATTGGCAAATTGGCAATGTATGTATGATCGTTAAAGGTCTGTTTGATGTCGTTTTTGGTTCATGGTTTTCTGTATATTTGCAAACCAATTACAAAGACCTGTTTTTAAAAACCATAAAAAGACAATTTCATGATTCTCATCGGAATAAGCTAGTGTGCGGCTAACGAGGCCCACATTGTCTCGGATCACAATTGACTCAATGGTTTCCATGGGCAGCTCAATCATCCTAATTGAGTACCCCGGTCACATAGTCTCATTTTATTACTAGTGTGTTTTGGTCAGAGGTTTAATCTTCTCAAAAAAAAAAAACAACTAAAATGTCTCATTAAAAAAAAAAGCCCAATTAACTCGATTGTTCTTTGATGACTTCCAAATTACCATACACCGATACACAAAGGTCATTCAATCCATGGATTCTCCTATTCCAACAATATCCGATTACACCGTTCATTATCGTCACTTACAAGTTAATACGGAGTAAAATCTATCTCTTATTCCAACAACATCCGATTACACCGTATTGTCACTTACAAGTTAGTACGGAGTATAGTCTATCTCAAATTCTCAACCCATTTTTTTTTTTTTTGGTAGAGTATGAGTCACGAATCTCACGATTCACCCAATTTCACATTTTACTTGCTGGGCCGTATGGAGTACTTGTAAATTTGCTGAAAAATACAGGCGGGAAACATTTCGCCAAATCAGTCGCTAATTAAGCTCGTCATTCTCTCTCCTCCTCCATCTGGGGTTTACCATCACTACACATACACAGGTATTTCCATTCCATCTTTTCCCCAATTTCATTCCCAATTTACCCTTTTGATTTCGATGTGAATTTTTCTAATTGAGAAAAGAAAGGGAGAAACTTTGGTAGTAAAACCCTAGAATCCCAAATTTGTCTATTTCATAATTTTTGGGTCTTTTCAACTTGTATAATTCAATTCAATATGTGGGTATCATTGATATAATTTATGATTTTGATGATGGGTTCATTGGTTTTATTCCCCTTTGTTTTTTGGTACAATTTATTGCTGCAAAAGAATACCAAAAAAAATTGGATTAATGGTATATTATTAGCTTTAATTTGTGATGAATTTGTCCTTGTTTTTTCTGTAATTGCACACCTAGTAATTAAAGATTCAAACTTTTGGTGTTTTTTTGGTTTTTTTGTTTGATTTTATGCTATTACAAAGAGGGGGATTTCGTAAGAAATCGGGTTGAGTAAAGAACAAGGATGCTGGACATAAGTGAGCTAATTCGCGATAGTGATGGAGAGGGTACTGTCGAAAAGTACGTTTTGTCGAAAATTTGCACCATATTGTGTTTTGGCTAGAATATAGTTAATGAGAAGCTCCAAATTGTAGGTTGGTGTGTGCTGGAAATATGGGGGTAGTTCTAGCTTGAAGAGCTAATGGATGCTCAATATAACTGAGCTAATTCACGATGTTGGTAGAGGGGTAATTATTGAAATATGCCTTTGTCGAAAAATTTGCACCATATTGTGTTTTGGCTAGAGTATAGTTAATGAGAAGCTCCAAATTATAGGTTGTTGGGTGCTGGAAATATGTTGGCAGTTCTAGCTTGAACAGCTAAATAGAATATTGATGCTTGATATAACTGAGTTTAGTCGCATTGCTGGTGGAGGGGGTACTGTCAGGAACTCAGGATACATTTTTGTCGAAAAGTTTGCACCATATTGTGCTTTGGCTAGAATATAGTTACTGAGAAGTTTCAAACTATCGGTTGTGCGTGCTGGAAATTTTATGGGGAGTGTAATCAAATAAACTACCAAGTGAAAATGGCCTTCTGATTTTGGTTGTTGGCAAGGAATAGCGGTTACACCGAGGAAGAGTTCACATGTTATTCTATCTCATCCGTCTCAGTGGGGCTTAAGCGACTTGGAAACGTGACCTATTCTTTGCTGGTAAGGTATTTCCACCTGTTTAGTGTTGTCTTTGAGAGTCCAAGGATCAACACTGGTGGAACACTGGAACCTCAGTAACATTCTAGTATTCTATCATTAGGCACGGAGACAGTTCCATACCTGACTAACTGAATGCAGATGCCTGTATTATTTTGGCCTGAAAAGTATACGTGTTCTTTAAAGGCTTAGTTTTAAAAGGCGCGAGGCTCACTAAGGATGAGAGCCCGTGGCAACAAAATATCTGTTCTGTAAAACTATACACTTTGTGTGGCCTTAGATTTCTGGAACTTCAACAGGTGCTCTCCTTCACCGTTGAATTGATGTAGTTTGCTTCTTTAAAGCTCCAAGCAGTTGATTTTTTTTCTTTAAACTTTAGTTTAGACAGACGCCTAATCTACTAATTCCGACATCCATTCTATGATGCCAAACTTACTGGATACTTTTGTTGCGGTTGAATTTGTGTTCTCCTTATCGGGAATGTGGTTTTTTCTTTTATACAGCATTTTCTATGCTTTAATGTGTTAAACCGATGTTCTATGTTCATTGTGTTGTTATTTCAAGCTGCTGTATTCGGAATAGGTTCTTTATTTATTTTTTGGCCTACTGGGCCATACACCCTTGTGGTGGGACCCTTCCCCGGACCCTCGCTTTGCGGGGACGCTAATGTGCACTGGGCTGCCCTTTTGTCCTTTTGGGGCTATGGGAGATGAGGGGAAGCTCAGAACTTCAAGAACATGAACTCATCGCGTAACATTCATGAGAAGTATGTGATAATCTATGTCTGTGGTATGTGTGCTGGGAGGAGCTTCTGACTTATAGCACACTGATTCATCATTTCACATTTTCCCCTGTATGTTAGTGAAAATCTCTCCGTGTTTAGGTATGGACTGAACATTTTCTTCCACACCTTTGCGTTCCAGGACTGGACGTTATCAAGTGAAGGAAATCTTTCAAATTGATTGAAGCTACGTACAAGAATGGAGCAACAGCCAAGATCAACCTCTCATGAACTGGTCTCTGGACCTTCGAAGCAGCCGCCGCCACCAGTTCATCAAGATGATGCAGATGAGGAGGATGAGAATGTCAAGCAACTTGGAGATTGCTCTATGGTTTACTTGTCCTTACAGGTGTGTCTAACTTCTTTGTAATTACGAGTAGTTGCTTATATAAAACTTTCAACGCTTATTTCTCTCTTGATTTGACATATCTATAGACTGATATCCTTTCTACACCTGCAGGATTGTCTTGTAAATACTGACAGGAACTGGAAATCTTGCCAAAAGGGTATGCTTTATCTTAATCTTCCTTTCAACATTTCTTTGTCATTTCAATCTTGCTATTCTTTATACGTGAGCAAGATAGTCTGCATTGCTCTTCTCAAGATTGTCAGGATCACAGATCCAAATTATTCTTTGAAACTGTAGTAGTAGAAACTTCATAGCCGGGAGTCCTCCATATTAATGCCTTCAAATCTTATGCCAATTTCGAAGTTTTCTCCAGCTTATCTGCTTTTATGCATTTGGTGCAGAGGTTCAAGCTTTGAAGGCATGCAACGAAAGGAGGAATCAAAAGAAGTAACAGATTTTTTCCTTCAAAAGATTCATGATGAACCAGTAAATTTTGTCGACTGATACTCCGAGAAGATTTAGTTGCTGTTAACCGACAGCTGAAAACTGTAGCGAGGATGAAGTTGTTCACCAATTTACCTAGCCTCATGAACTCTCTGAGCAAAGTGCTGAGTGGTGACTACAATATACGTTAGTATGTGCTATGTAGTTCTACGGCTTTTTGAGTTTATAGCATAACCCGCCTTTGACAATTTCGTGAGTACAATATTGATGAGATGATGATTTTTGAGTTTCTATTCAGAGTAGAGCATCATATACATAAGGCAGGGATTAATGTCACCTACAGTGAGTGTTTCAGTTGATTATCTCCCTTCCATTTCTGCTTCCCTTTTCGAGTTTAGTACATACTCCTATATGATACCTCATCTAGACACCTTGTATGTTTTTCGTAATTCGTTCTACTCCATCGATGCTTTTGGTTCATTAAACGATTGGTTTAAATGTATAAAAGAAACGTAACTAAACAAAACGTTAACAAATTAAAGGCTACTACAGCAGATAATATAAGAAGTGCATGCAATGCAGAAATTGTAGTTTAATGATTTAACACCTGCTTTTAACATCATGATTAAAAAAAAAAAAAAAAAAACGTGGGGAACTGGGGAAATGCACCACCGGCCAGAAAGAAACTATGGTTCTTTATTATGTACTCGGCCAATACTGGTCAGCTGGTCACCGGTCAGTGAAAGTGAAATCATCTTAGTCACTTGGCCTTCAATAACTTTGCTATTCGACCTATTTTATATTACTGTCACGTTTCATTTGCTCATATCCACCAGTTCTAGCCAAATGTCTGATACAAGCCGGAGAATTAGCCGGAGAATCTGTTCATCTGTGCCTATCTTTAAGTTACAATACGGATATCGAAAACAGATTGACCGATATTTTCTTACTCCTTGCCATTACAATGATCCTACATACCAAACTCAAATTCGAGCTAGTGCAAAGCTGAAGATTATAAGAGAATCGAATTACATACTCCGTTGTTGTATTTTATTATTTTTCCTCGGTCAAGATAGAGTAGGTAACTAATGTCGTCTCCCATGCCAACTTAATAATATTATTTGGATGTACGAACCATGTGATCATTATATTTAACTCCTAATATAGTTTTTTACATGGCACATCAACAGCTAGGAAGCATCAGCCACAGTTGCTTAGTTAAGCACATCATTGACTCTAAGCCTAGTAATTAGCACTCCACCTAGTTTTGTCTACAACAAACATTAGATTAACTTTATTTTATTGTTGTCAAGTAAATCAAAACCTTCATTAATGATATAGATTATAGATATACTAAAAAAAACAATAAACAATAGTAATAATTTTTATTATCATCACCACCTAAGATCCCTTAAAAATATCAATTAATTTGACACTAGTTATAACTTTGAAACCTCTATTTCACTCAATAAATAGATCCCCTACTATTCCATTACAACAAACCTACACACAACACATTCTTCTATAAACCTTAGGCTAAATTACTATCGTGTCCAGAATAAAAGTATTGTGAAATCGAATCTTGTAGAATAAGATGGAGATACAAAAGAAGAGTGCTTTGGTAGGGCTAGTCACTATATTTGTGTTATTGGTAGCCCTACTTGAACCCACCTTAGCCGTGCGCCAAACACCACAAAATGCTCTGTTAGACTCTAAGGCTAAGTTTCATGAATGTAGAAAGGAGCATCAATGGTGCAGCGCCATAAACATACGTGATTGTTGCGACGGATTTTATTGCAGTGGAATCAGCGGAGGGCTGTTTTTAGGTGTTTGCACAAAAGATTTTCATTGCATTGGCCCTGGGTGCCCTAAGGGTAACAACTAGTTCTTCGTGGTCGGGTATTATTGGTTTATCTTTGACGTGAGGAACTCGCAACTGCTATGTACTTTTGGTGCGCATTGGGTAGACCCTCGTCGTTATTTGGTTTTCGTGTTATATGTTATTAAGCATAATTTTGTATGCGCTATTGAATTTTCCTATTATTTTTGTATACGCTGCCTCGTATGAGGTGATTTATTCTAATGAATAAGAGTTGTGATTTTGTGTCAAGATTTAATGTTACTCATGTTACTCCAACTCTGTCTTGTCTCCAAATTTCTGCTATATAAACCCCGCCAAACCTCAATCAAAGCGCATCCATAACTCAAAAGAACAAACAAAAGTGCAAAAATGATCCCATCTAATCAGCCCTAACTCGAATAGAAATAGTGTAGTGTGACGAAGACTTTTGTACTCTCACCGTCTCACGGTTGATTGTAACACTATTACTCATGAACACATGTCTCGTGGACCAACTACGTTGGTTTGGTAACACCACTAGCTTATTTAATAAGTTACCCCATGTAACTTATTTAAAATAAGCTAGCTTATCATAATTTTATTTCTAATTTACCCTCAATTATTTACTAAAATAAACTGAGATTAAAAATAAATAATGCATTTTATGTAATCTATCTAATATATATATATATAAAAGAGAGATTTTTGAAGAGCCGAGAGAGAGTCCAACAAAAAATAAATAGTGAGAGAGTTTAAAAAATGAGAAATACCCACATTTTATTATTAACAAATCAAATGGACAATTATTAATAATCCACATAAAGAATCCTTATCTTCGTGAGACTCTTTAATAAACGTATCTTACACATTTAATTATTAACCATTCACACTATATTATAGAAACACGGTATGATTGATTATACAATTGGTTATGTGTATCAGAAACTTTTGAAACATATATTATTTTATGTGATTTAAAATGAATTTCAATTTGAGATCCATTTATACATTTTCCGATAAGCAATGCTTAATGATTACAATCGACTTTATATACTATATATTTTTATTTTTTTAAAAAGGTGTTTTGAAGAGTATAGGTAAGAAATGTTATTTGTACAATTTAAACATGAACAATCTAGACAACTTTGTATTTTTTTTTTTTACCTGATCAAGATTTTAAAATACATGTAAGCAATATCACAACAATTTCTATGAATTATTTTTATTGAAATGATAGCATAATTGGTTATAAACATAAAAATCATTAAAAATGATATAATATTTGAACCGTGCAACGCAGTCCAACAAAAAGAGAAATACTGAGAGTTTAAAAAATGAGAAATACCCACATTTTATTATTAACAACTCACACGGACACTTATTAATAATCCACATGTAGAATCCTTATTTTCGTGAGATTCTTTCATATTTGTATCTAAAAGATTTGCGACATAATCACTCATAACATTAGTCACGTGTATTAGAAATTTTAAAAACATATATCATTAGATTTGTTTCGAAATGTATCTCGATTTGAGATCCATTTACACATTTTTCCGATATGAAACAATTAAGTTACTGCGTGTACATTTAGTAGAGATTTGTTTTTTTCTTAAAAAGTTTAGAGAGAATCCAAAATAAGAGAAATGGTGAGAGAGTCCAAAAAATGGAAAATTCTCACAACATTTATTAACCAGAGTCCATACTTTCATAAAATTGTAATTCAAAAGTTATTTAAATGTAAAACGACATAATTAGTCCTAAATTTCATTTATACATATAACTCATCAAACCTATTTTGAAATTTAATCTAAAATGAGTTCCATTTATACATATGTTTTGTATTAAACACCAGTCATCGAGCAAAAATTGGAAAAATGATATATTGTATCTATTCCTAAGCTAAACTCAACAAACAAAAGAGAGAGTCCAACAAAAGGGAAATAATGAGAGAGTTTAAAATATGAGAAATACCTACATTTTATTATTAACTCACACGGATAATAATTAATAATGCACATATAGAATCCTTATTTTCGTGAGACTCTTTCATAAATGTTTGTAATAGATTTGAAACATAATCACTCATAACATTGGTTGCATAGAAAATTTAAAAACATATATCATGAGATTTGTTTCTAAATGTATCTCAATTTGACACTCATTTACACATTTTTCCGATATAAAAGAGAGATTTTTGAAGAGTATAGAGAGAGTCCATTTGAGAAATACTCAAAGAGTTTAGTGTACGGTGAAAGAGCAATAGAGAGAGTCCATCGTTTGAGAATTTAATGTATGTTGAAAAAGCAATAGAGAGAGTCCATTATTTGAGAAATACTTAAAGAGTTTAGTGGGTGGTAAAGGAGCAAAAAATGTGAGGATAAATTTAATTATGAACAATTCACACAAAGAATTTTTGAAGAATATAGAGATTTTAGTGTACGGTGAAAGAACAAAAAATATTATTAACAATTCACAAAGAGATTCTCATTTTCGTTAAACTTTTACATAAATCTATATATTATGGAAACATAATTTTTATTAAAAGAAGGGTTTTTTATACAATAAATGTTGTTGTATAATTTAAAAATGGACAGTGTAGACAAATTTGTATTTTTTTTTTTGAATTGATCAAATTTTAAAAATACATGTAAGCAACATCACAACAATTGGTATGGATTATTTTAACTGAAATGATAGTATAGTTGGTTATAATGATAAAAATCATTAAAAATAATATAATATTTAAATCGTGCAACGCACGGGCTTAAAACTAGTTTTATATATATCAGCGCCTATATCAGCGCCTATATCAGCTAATTCTGCCAAACACTCTTAATATTATCAGCTAAAAACTTTACAGCTATTATTTCAGCTTACAGCTACTATTTCAGCATTCAGCTACTATTAGCGTTCAACTACTATTTCAGCTAGTTTTACCAAACATAACAGCTGAAATAGTAGCTGTAAGCTGAAATAATAGCTGCAATAAACTTATCCCATTTTTCTTTCGACAAAACTTTTCGAAAATTTTCAAACAAATTAAACAATTCTCCAAGACCATATCTTTTGACCAACTAAGTCAAAAAAATGTAGAACCCAACATAAGCTCAATAGAGCGTAAACACGGACCCGACTCAACCCGATTCGTTAAGGAGACAATGTCACATTAGTGAATTGGAAAGAACGTCGCCCCCTTTTCTTCCGATCACACTCCTCCAGTCGCTGAGCTTTACCCAGAAGCTACCCTTACTCAGCAATTACTTCTCCTACAAATCTACAATACTACACAGGTATGATTCCATTTCCCAGCAATTCCCCTTTCCGTTATCTCTTTCTGTAATCCCATCTTTGTAGTAATTTGAATTTAATCATTTTATTGAGCAAGAAAAGGAAGAAGCTTTGATTAAACCCTAATTTGATTTTGGGTGCCAATTTGGGGAATTAGTTTGATTTTGATGAAATGTTTAGTAGAATTACAAGTGGGTTTTTAGGGATTTTGTTGTATCTTTTCAATTTGTATGAGAAGAAAAAAAAAAACAATAGAATTTGTGATTATTAATTTATCAAATTCCTTGAGCTGTGATTGTGATTGTTTTCTGATTTGCATATAGTGCGATTCTCGAAGCAATTTTCATTTTGGGTCATCCGTGCGCAGCCTCTTTATGTTTCAATAGGGTCAAGGCTTGCGTGCATCGGACCCCCCTTACCCCGCCTAAGGCACTAGGGTTAAAGATGTTGTTGTATATAGTGTCATTTTCTTACCTAGTTCTAATTGGTATTAATTTGTATGGAATTTGTCAACTTAAGTTCTTTCAATACAAATGGGGGTATGGAGTGTGGAACCTGAAACGTAATTGTTGCGTTGCGACACGATAATTGATGTGTTTGTCGAACCAATTACATCACAAGTTCTGGTAAACCAGTTTGGGTTAGTTTAGATTTTGACAAAAGATTCCTGTGACATATTGTTAAGGTCTGATTATATCGAGTAGACCTTACTCGGGTGGATTTTATTGCTGTTAGATTATGTTGTATGCCCTTAGGAGCAGAAACGCGTTTGCACCTGAATGTTCATTGTGGGTCTTAGTGAGTGTTGGAAATGCAATACAATTTTGCTTTTCCTACTTATCTTTAATTAATTAGCAGTAGCAATTTTACGAACAGTGAAGATGATCTCGAATTTGTAGTCATGTCGTGCATTTATAAGTTCAGAGACATATAGGTGATAGATATAGCTAATCCGTTTCCAACTGGTTCAGAATTGGTCAATGTGATTTGCTATCACCTACAGTAGTAGGTTAGTATGTTTTTTTAGCTGTGTTTTATGCATTTGAATCATAGCTAAGAAAATACTGATCTGTTTCATGGCAAATTAGCAATGTATCTTTGTCATTGTGTCTGCATGAAGTAAGCTTATATCCTCATTGGTGTGTAGATCTTGGCAAAGAAAGAGTATTGATTGCGTGTGTCTAAATTGGAATCATGGATTCAGAGGCTGCACGCACTGCTCGGGAATCTCTGGACTTGTCATTTCACATGTCAAACATACTTGACGCGGGATTAGATCGTCACACCCTTTCAGTCCTCATTGCACTTTGCGACGTTGGTATGAATCCAGAGTCACTTGCTGCTGTTGTCAAGGAACTCCGAAGAGAACCGACTTCTTCTTCTGCCAAGCCGGCTGACGCAACATCTAACCCCTGAATCAACGTGCTCACACTGTGCTTATTTCTGTTGTTTTCTACTTCAGGGTTTCTGTTGGGTAGTTCAGTTGTTTCGACAATGCTTGGATGTGTGTCTGACATAGTTCAGTTCTACTGCGAGTGGTGCACTGCACTGGTGGTTGGTTTCTCTGTAGTAATTTCTGAAGAAAACTTGCTCTGTTACTAGCGGTTTGACTTTCTTGCCTTGTCATGGCCTTCCCGGGAGGCATCAGGTATCATTCCTCTGCCCGTGTCTCCTGAGTCCTGAGTGTGATGCATGCCAGTCTATGTAGAGGCTCTTCAAGCTGTTTAGACAAGCAAGTACTGTAAATTTATTGTTCAGCGAAACATTGTTGAAACATCAGAAGGAATTTGCTAGTGGCCAATAGATGGCTTTTGTGTTTACACTTGCTGGATGTCTTTGCATCTGTAACTGTAAGTACCAGATTGCTTGTTTATCAAAACTTTAGTCACTTATCTTTGAAGCAAGAGAAGTTGCACTGCTGAATTCACCTTCGAGGCTTCGACTGCGGGCAATAATGTCAACCTCTGTATGGCAATAACCGATAAATTTAAAGAATGTATTGTGAAGATAAAAATACGGAATTATTACACATTGTTACGGTTACAATGTGGAAGGAGAGGGAACGGAAGACCGGGGCTCTCTTACACCCTCCCCGTCCTTCCCCTCCAATGTTACGATTCATTTGAATAGGTGTATCGGTTAAGGCTCGGTTACAGCTCATGCTATCAAACTTATTTCAACTTAACTCGAGTCGAGATTTGACCGAACCAATTCCAAAGACACATTGAACAAGTAACGTTAACATTATGCTACTTATTGCTACCCCGCCTAGTTCCCCCAATTCAAACACCTGGAAATAACTAACCCAAACCAACCAACCGTTTAAATTCCACCACCTACACAAATCTTCTTCAACACTCTTCTCTTCCCCCACCGCTTCTTTCTTCAAAAATCAAAACTCCATCCAATCACATAAACCCTAACCAAAACCCCCAAACTTCCCAATCAAGTCCCCCCCCCCCCCAAAAAGATGTCATATTTCAATCTCAACGACGACCCAACAGACGAAAATGACAACGACGCCGAAAACCCACAAGTACTTTCTCTCTCCTCTTCCGGCGAAACATACATGGTCGGCTTCATAATCGCGAATATCGTCGGAATTCAGTATTATTCCGGCAGAATAAGCGGCCGAGAAATGGTGGGTCTTGTCCGAGAACCGCTAAATCCGTACGACGAGAACGCTATCAAAGTGCTTAACACGCGCGGCCACCAGGTGGGCCACATTGAACGCGCCGTCGCCAAAGTGATCTCGCCGATGTTGGACAGCCAGTTGCTTGTTGCAGAAGGTATTGTTCCGAAACCTCAGTTTAAGAATAATGGTAGTAATAGGTATAAAATCCCATGTCAAATTCATGTTTTTGCTACAATTGAAATGTTTGATGTTGTAAAAGATTTGATTTTGAGAGGTGGGTTGGATTTGATGAGCCACGAGAGCGCTTCCTTCGCGCTCTCGGAGGCCGAGGTGGTGAAAGAGAGGAAGAATAGTAAGGATGTTAAGAGTGTTGATGAAATTTTCAAGCTTGTGGATGAGAATGTAGGGAGGAAGGAAGGTTTGGCGAGGGCGAAATTGGTGCCGCCTAAAGAGGTGGTTGTTTCAGACTTGTATGAGCATCAGAAGGAAGGGCTTGGGTGGTTGGTTGAGAGGGAGAATTCCGAGGATTTGCCGCCGTTTTGGGAGGTGAAAGATGGGGGTTTTGTTAATGTGTTGACGAATTATCAGACTAGTGTTAGGCCTGAGCCTTTGAAAGGTGGGATTTTTGCTGATGATATGGGGTTGGGTAAGACTTTGACTTTGCTCTCTCTTATTGCGTATGATAAGGTCATTTGTCGAAATGTGGATGGAATTGGTGGTGAGGATGATGGTGAGAAGGAAAAAGTGGTGGAGGATTCGAGTGGGAAGAACACAAAGAAGAGAGGAAGAAAGCCGAAATCTGTTGCTAGTGCTAGTGGTGCTAAGAAGAAGCAGAAGGTTGTTGATAGTGGTGATGATGGTAATGTGGGGAAGGAGTCGAAAACCACATTGGTTGTGTGTACTCCATCTGTGTTTTCTGTATGGGTGAGCCAGTTGTGTGAGCACACTAAACGAGGGTCGTTGGATTTGTATATGTATTATGGTCAGGAGAGGACTAATGATGTGGAGGAGCTGATGAAGTATGATATGGTACTCACCTCGTACAACACTTTATCAATGGAGGATGATCAAGTTGGGTCACCGATTAAGAAGATGAACTGGAGGCGAATTATATTAGATGAGGGACATTTGATTAAGAATGCTGATGCCAAGCAGAGTCGTGCTGTCACTGCACTGGTTGGTAGGAGGAGATGGGTTGTGTCGGGAACACCTGTGCAGAACAGCTCCTATGATCTGTTCTCTCTTATGGCATTCTTGAAGTTTGATCCTTTCTCTAATAAAAGTTACTGGAGTCGACTTGTACAACGTCCTTTAGCTCAGGGCGATCCAAAGGCTCTTGAACGTCTTCAGGTACAGTTTATCTTCTTGTGATCAGCTTGTAAACATACATTTGATGTTGTCATATACGAAATAGTTGTACTTCTCTATGTGTTTCTGCTTCTCTGTTCTTAGAATCCCTTGTTTGTGTTCTTGAATTAGGGCTAGAGATTTTGTTGTTGTTGTTGTGGTTGCCGCTGACCTGCCATTTGATTCAGCAAATGCTCAATGGTTTTGTATTACTGTTTTTTTTTCATTGGTTATACTCCTTGGAGCTAAGAAATGCAGCCTGTCATCTCAGAGAAGCATAGTGACAGTGGATTGAAACTCAGACATCTATTTGATTTGTACATCCTACTAGATTCGTGTCAAAGTTGCCAACTGTTGCAAAATATCCTTGAATGTTGGAATCATGTGGTGCACTTTCCTGGCCTCATTTTTGTCTTGTTATGTTTTTCAGGTCTTAATGGCTACTGTGACACTGAGAAGAACAAAGGAACAAAACTTAATAGGGTTGCCATCAAAATCTATACAGACTTGCTATGTGGAACTTATGCAGGAAGAAAGGGAACTATATGATCGTATGGAAGAGGAAGCCAAACAAGTTGTCAAGAAGTATGTCAATGTTGGGAGTGTGACACGCAACTATTCCACTGTCCTAAGTATTATATTGAGGCTTCGACAAATCTCAACTGATGTTGCATTGTGCCCACATGATATTAAGTCTTTGCTCCCTGCTGAAAATGTTCAAGGTTATTCTTCTTTGACCATAGTAACTTTTATGTTTCAGTTGGCGTAAATTTTATAGCCTTTCATTATGGAGGGTTAAGGGCGCTATGCTATGTCCATCTTACCATAGTTCTTCTGATCAGAAGAAACAGAATGAGTATTTAGGTCGGCTCGTCCTTTTGTAAATTCTTGGTTTGTCATGATTGGTTGTGATGGTTTGTTGTCCTAGCTGTTTTTTCCTTGCGTCAGTTAGCTAGATACGCTCATACGCTCGTCGTGGATCTTTCCAAATTCATACCTGCTTTCCAGTTACTGTATGATACAAACATTTAATAATTGTGTCTACGCAATGTCTTCTTCAGAAATGATCCATTATTGCCTATGTGTTATAACTGGTTATCTTTACCCCCTCTCTTCTCTCTTCTAAAAATGTTGTGGCAATGTCCTTTAGTGTAGAGTAGCTACTATTCATTGATCTTGCCTTGTCTCCTGAGTTTTGCATCTTGTTTCTTGATATGTTTTGTATCACTATGCTGCAGATGTGTCCAAGAATCCTGAACTGCTGGAGAAGATGATGTCATTGCTGCAAGATGCGGAAGACTTTGATTGTCCAATATGTATTTTTCCTCCAACAGATGTTGTCATTACATGTTGTGCTCATATATTCTGCCGTTCCTGCATAATAAAAACCCTGAAGCGCACAAAAGCCAATTGTCCGATGTGCCGCCATCCCTTGTCCGAGTCTGACCTTTACACAGCGCCACCATCAGAAAATTGCAGTGCTGGAGCGTCCTCATCTAAAATTTCTTCTAAAGTATCCGTTCTTCTGAAGCTCCTTACAGAGTCAAAGAATAAAAGTGAAACAGTGAAGTCTGTTGTATTTTCACAATTTCGGAAAATGTTGTTGCTACTTGAGGAGCCACTGAAAGCTGCTGGTTTTAAGACACTGCGATTGGATGGAACAATGACTGCAAAAAAGAGAGCTCAAGTGATCGAAACATTTGGTACTTCTGAACCTGATTCGCCTACTATTTTGCTCGCCAGTCTCAAAGCTTCTGGCACTGGTATAAACCTCACAGCTGCATCAGTGGTGTACCTGTTGGAACCATGGTGGAATCCTGCAATAGAGGAACAGGCTATGGACCGTGTCCACAGAATTGGTCAGACAAAGGATGTTAAGATTGTGAGGATTATTGCTAAAGACACCATTGAAGAGAGAGTGCTAGAGCTGCAGGAGAAAAAGAGGGCTTTAGCTAGGGGAGCCCTTGTGAGAAAAGCTTCCAAGGAAAAGAGGGAAATAAATGCACAAGATCTTTGCAACCTCATCTCACTGTCTTCTTGATCCACTCTCAGGATGTTTCCAAATGGAATAGCTCTTCCAAGTCCAAGGTCAGGTAAGTGACCTGGCTTGCCCCTCTAGACATTTTTTTGCAGACGACTTTTAAATTACTGAGTATGCGTTTAGGAGTGGTCGTATTTTGTGCAGTTTCCTGTAGCCTGTGTATAGAATCAGTTACTACTTCTAGGATACACGACTGCTAACACTAGTTCAAGTTATGTAAAAATGAAATCTTCTGAAATCAATAAGATGTACAGGTTTATGTAGTAGTTGTGTTGTTTCTTGTTTATGCACTGAGGTCTTTTCACCAATTGATTTGATGGAAACTTAGCTGATAATGTTTATACATCAGTGTCGGTCCTATAGGTCAGTGAACTGTGCCACTGTGGTTATATGGAACTCATCTGAATCTGGTTCTCTGACTTTGGTTCAGAGGCTATTTTTCGAACCATCTGAAAGAATTGAATGGACATAGCCTCACCTCTGTAATAAAAATGCAGAGTTCATGTTTCAACGAAAATTTTGCATCGGCCAAGTGCTACTTCACAACATAAGACTGACGGCTTAAAATGTAACATATCCGAAGCCTCAATCTCTGCTCCAACTTCTTGTGAAGTTGGATGAAACTTGTGAAGTCGAATGTGTGATGTTGGTCATTTTTCTATATATGGACCTACTATATTAGGATATTTTTTGCTTGAGCTGACTATTCTTTCACGACGAAATATAGGCATGCAAATTGGTGATAGTGATAATATTGTGATCAATTTAAGGACGTCTACAAAAAAAGGTGGATGTGCATGTTAAGGGAGTCCAACGTTGCCCTGTGACCTTTTCCCTTACTTAGCACGCGCAGATGGTCCAAACAGTCCCCTACATAATTTCTACATATAATCCTAAATTCCTAATAAGTTGCTAATTTACTCGTGCATGCCAATTCATTTAACTAATTGTAGTACTAACTATGTACTCCTAGTTTAATGGTCTTGAATATCGTAAAATTATTGGTCGACTTCTTAAATTAAGTGGAGAATTATTCTGATCACCTCCGGGGTTATTTGATCACTATCTTATTTCATGGGTTTCAACTCAATTATTGGTCTAATACATCATCATTGATGGCAAGATATGACCACCATCACCTAACTAGATGTCTCGAATTTGAACTCTATACACTGCCCATAAAGGCACCAAAATAAAGAAAAGTCCCCCTTCACGTTACTATGGACCAACAAAGACCAAAGAAAAAAAGAGTGCTGACAAAGACAAAAATTAATGAAATAGATAACATATCAATAATATTATCATTAATTACTCGTATGCATCACACCACACACAACTTAAGTAGGTACTATAAAATCAGCTTATAGTCACATATGTCTATGTTCTAATTCTACATCTTTTCCCATTCTCTTCTTCTCTCTGTACGATGAGAACAATGCCATTGTCTTCATTTGTTCTCCTTCTACTTCTCCTCTCTACTCCATGGCTTACTCTTGCTACGAAGTTCGACACCGGTGGCCTGAGCCGAGCAAGCTTCTCCAAGGGGTTTGTTTTCGGCACGGCCACCTCTGCTTACCAAGTTGAAGGCATGGCTAACAAAGATGGCCGCGGGCCGAGCATTTGGGACGCATTCGTTAAGCAGCCAGGTATTCTTTTTTTTTTTTTTGCTTAACTCTACTTCTACATTTTACTGATGTGCCGATAGCTATCCTAGCTTTAAATTTTACGAGACTAGATTCGCAGAAGTAATGTACTAGTTAGACATGCAACCAATCATGCATATTATTGTAAAGCATGAAAATTCCGACCAAGTCAGGAAAAACATGTGTGAAATTGACGTTACTTATCATTAAAAATTTGAAAATTCCTGTTTTTATGGCTTTTACTGGTTCACGAGCTTAATCTAGTTTTTATTATAATTGGTCTAAAAAAACAGGAATCATTGCTGGTAATGCAACTGCCGATGTTACAGTGGACCAATATCATCGTTATAAGGTTTGTAATTATACCCTCTTTTTCGCTGTTCTTGGCTGCATTACAAGCTTCTTGATCACATCTTACTCAAGAATGAAAATTTGATGGATAATGCTTAAAATCGCGACTTTATTTTTTTCTGACAATCTTCCTTTTTAAGTTTCGTTTTAGTGTTTTTAAAGAGCGTCCAATAAATCTAATTTAAAAGATATCAAATTGATAAGGACATAAATCATTTTCTCTAATACTCAATCAACGTGATCTTTTTCTTCTAAATATAATTGATTTCCTTCTTTATATAATAGGATTATGATCTTCCTTTTTGTTTAGGATCTTATCTTTAGTGAATTAGTGGGTACTCCACGTAGGAAGGTACATATCCACGTGTTACGTGTAATCGAGCTAACGTAGTGAACAGTGTTTTCAATTTAACATTGTTAGACACGTTGAAAGTTTAAAGTTTCTAGTCGAGTTGGAATGTATTAAACATATTTCTCCATAACAGGAAAACTTAGCGTCAGTATCACTAAACCCCAATCAATTTCGTGGCTTCTGCAGGAAGATGTAGACATTATGGCTAAACTTAACACAGATGCATACCGTTTCTCGATCTCATGGTCGCGAATTTTCCCTGGTAAATTACGAACCTTGCAGTAACAAGTTCATTTGTCGAAAGAGCTAGACTTGATCATGGAAAACCCTAATGAATGTTTTCTTTTAACGAATGTAGAGGGTGCTGGTAAGATAAACTGGAAAGGGGTGGCCTATTACAATAGATTGATCGACTATTTGCTCGAACGAGGTATAGTTCTCACTCCTGACCCTGCTCCAATTTCTGCGTAAATTTAACAATTTTCGAGTAATTTGAGGTAGAAATGTGTGCGAATTGAGAGTGTACGTTACGATTTGTAGTTTGTAATATATGTACCTTTGGTTTTTATGTAGGCATAACTCCATATGCAAATCTGTATCACTATGACCTACCTCTGGCCTTGGAGAATAAGTACAAGGGTCTGTTAAGCCCAAGAGTTGTGTAAGTTGTGTCACAAGCTTTATGTAATAGTCACATTTTGCGTGCACTCGCTTTTGGTCTCGTTGAGCTGTATATCTCGTATGTGTTGTAGTAACGGAAATTGAGTGTTAATGCAAGCGAGTTTGTTTATGCAGGGATGATTTTGCTGATTACGCAGAATTCTGTTTCAAGACATATGGAGACAGGGTGAAGAATTGGATGACTTTCAATGAACCTAGAGTGGTAGCTGCACTCGGGTATGATAACGGCATTCATGCACCAGGGAGATGCTCCAAAGAATATGGTAACTGTACTGAGGGAAACTCCGGTACAGAACCGTACATTGTTGCTCACAACCTGATTTTAGCACATGCTACAGCTGTTAAGAGATACCGCGAAAAATATCAGGTAAGAGTACATTTCTTGGCTAAATATGATGCTCTGATTGATCAAAATGGGAAAACATTCACAGTCTTTTTCCATATTTGCAGGAAAAACAGAAGGGAAGGATTGGAATTCTGCTTGATTTTGTGTGGTATGAACCACTTACCAGAGGAAAAGCTGACAATTACGCTGCTCAAAGAGCGCGAGACTTCCATCTTGGATGGTGAATTTCTTACAGCTTGTTACACGCCTTTTCGTTCTTTCCTGACCTTCTATTGCTAGAATTCACCACTGAACACAATGTCTTTGAATTTCGATAATCTTTAAGAAAGAATATTGCAGTACAAGCTAAGTAATTTTCGGGTTTTCAATTCACTTGTGTAGGTTTCTGAATCCTCTTGTGTATGGTGAATATCCAAGAACAATGCAAGAGATAGTTAAAGACAGGCTACCTAAATTCACCAAAGAAGAGATTCCGATGATTAAAGGCTCGTTCGATTTCCTAGGCATCAACCAGTACACAGCTTACTACATTTACAATCCACCTTTCCAAACCAAGTCGAAAACACCTGGCTACCAAAATGACTGGAATGTCGGATTTGCTTGTAAGATTGTCATATATAGTCTCTCATATCTCTACTTCAGTTATCAATCTATCACTAACATATATGGTTTTGATTTTTTCGTGATTGCGCAGATAATAAAAATGGTGTCCCAATCGGCCCCAGAGTAATTCCCTTAAAAACACTCTGTAATAATGTGCATATTCAAGCATTAGAATACATTACCATGTTATAACAATTCTGCATTTTCTTGTACTTTGGCAGGCAAACTCTTACTGGCTTTACGAGGTACCATGGGGTCTATACAAGGCCGTAACTTATGTAAAAGAGCGCTATGGAAACCCGACAGTAATTCTGTCCGAGAATGGTATGTAAATATAACATATACTACATAACCCGAAAATGTTACGTGATGTTGAAGTTACTAACTGAACTTACCGCGACATGTTTGTAACACAAATCACATTTTGTATACGAAATGCAGGTATGGATGATCCAGGCAACGTGACCCTTACGCAAGGAAGGCATGATATGAAGAGGATTAATTACTACAAAACATACATAATGGCGCTTAAGAAGGCCATTGATGATGGAGCCAACGTTGTAGGTTACTTTGCTTGGTCTTTGCTAGACAATTTCGAATGGAGGTTAGGATACACTTCGCGATTTGGCATCGTGTACGTCGATTTTAAGACCCTCAAGAGGTACCCTAAGATGTCTGCTTACTGGTTCAAGCACTTGTGTCGTAAAAACTAGCCATGTTAACCTGTGAATGCACCCGTCTCAGACGATAATGTGACTTGCTTTTCATTTGGTAATAAAATCGTTTGGAGTCTCTATATGTTCCATGACGTGTAGTAATAATTACCATGCTGTATGCCTTGATCCGTAATATGGGACTCGTTTTTGCATAGCCTACAAAAACTTATCATAACTCTCCTCATTTATCCGGACTTGAGCCACCCGCCATGTCGTAGACAACTAAGTTGAAATCTGTATGTCTAGAAAACGACCAAGGCTCTTCATTCTTTTCCAACTATGCTGTTATAATTAGTCTAGGCATATACTACCAAGTTTAGTTTGTCAATAGTTCACATCATCTAGTTGAATTGTGCTAATCCTAGAAAAACTACTCCATTACAAACAGGAAAAAATGAGCGTACTAAAAGCATCAACGTAACATCATTCATCAATCATATATTCACACGTTCATAATTATGGACATAATTACCACATACCTATAATTCAACCAATAATAGTATCATCAACAAAAAGACAAGAGACGTGAATCATAAGGGAATTTTATCCATCCTATTAATGATCAGATTAGCGATTGTAAACTTAACTGGACAAAAAGAAAGTTAGCGTGAGCCGATTTATGTATACTTGGGAACCCGCAACCTTGATGGGAGAATCTCCGCCTTGTGACCCTAGTTGATAAAGTGTCACAAGGAGGTTAGCCAACCGAAGTTGACCAGCTCGACTTAGGATACAAGAGGGGGGAAATCTCTCAATCAGTGTTGACGGAGCTTAGCCTATCTAAGGCTCAACTCCAAGCTCAAATGGCTTATAAAAGAGCCTAAATAGTAAATATGATTAAGTCGTGACTGGTGGAGGCTCGAGGATAGAGGAGGATCCTCTTTACCAACTAAGTCACCCCAATTAGTGCTACGTAGTTAACAAATTTAAGTATCGTATCATTAGACCAGTATTAGTTGACATTCACATTATAAATTAGAATTTCGATTACTCCATCCTGTCCTTATTTCGGAAGGTACATACGCAAGAAGAATTTCGATTCCTCATTTTATGTCATTATATGACAAAATCAACCCATGCCATGTCACACTTAATAAGGCGAAAGCTGAAATTCAGTCTCAATTTCTGACGTTTACAAACGTCCCAATTTTTCGTCACCGCTTGGTTATTAGCCATGGCCCATGGATCATTTATCATTTGGCAACTTAAGTAGGAAGTCTTTGATCAAGTCTTTACTGTGGTATGCCTCTAAAGGTCTAAGATTCTAGTAGACAACATCTTTAATCCCAATGTTTTAAAGGATTCCGCTATAAGGCGGGATAAGGGGGGTCGGATGCACGCAAGCATTACCCTATTAAAACATAGAGAGGATGCGTACGGATGACCTAAAATGAAAATTGCTTCGAGAATGACACCGACTGACTGCTACTTCACAAAATAAGAAGCACATACAGTTTTATGATCAATTTTGCTTTATTCCATCATATCCCAAAAACCAAAGAATAAGTAGACGGAACAAAAAAATTGCATATTTTTTGACATGTAATTTTATTCCACGTCAACAGTATAAGTAGTATTGATCTAATTTTACAGAGTAAAAGTCTATCTTTAGTATTGACTCATCACAAAGACAGGTCTAAATGTCTAATGCATGCATGTCCCAAACTTTAATTTCTTTATTGGAACCTAAACAATAACTTCTACACGTACTATTCAACCCACCTTACATGCATGCATATAGTTACATTGTGTTCACAAAGTGACCAAGACTTAGGTTGCAAGACTTAAGATTGACCAACACGCGAAGTGGTATAAATATACGGTACCTAGTTTCACTTTTAACCAAACAAAAGTTAGCGAAGAAAAAACTCAACAATGGTAGTTTTATTAGGCAATCCATGCACAATGTGCAACATTGCCATCATTCTCATACTAAGTTTATCCTTGTTTAGGATAGGCCACCCCTTTGTTGGTCTCGTCGAGTCGAAAACTCTAAGCATTGTCACAGACAAGGAGGCTTTGGTCTCTTTCCGATCTCAACTGGATCCTTCCAGCGCACTTTCTTCATGGGATCAAAACTCGTCACCATGCAACTGGTCCGGAGTCGTGTGTAACAAGTTTGGGCGTAGAGTCATTGGTCTCAACTTGTCTAGTTTACAGCTTAGTGGCTCCATAAGCCCTCACATAGGTAATCTCTCCTTTCTCAAGTCCTTACAACTTCAAAACAACCAACTCATAGGAACATTACCAAATGAAGTGTGTAATCTACTTCGTCTTAAAGTCCTTAACTTGAGTTCCAACAAGTTAGAAGGTGTAATTCCATCCAACATAAGCATGTTACGCGAACTCAATGTCCTAGACTTGATCATGAACAGCTTTAGAGGAAGAATTCCTTCAGAAATCGGCTCCCTACGAAAACTCCAAGTCCTTAACTTGGCAAGGAATCTACTTTCAGGCACTATTCCAAAATCAATTGGCAATGTCTCGTCACTCGTGACCTTAGATTTCGGAACAAACACCCTTAGTGGTCCGATCCCTAGCGAGTTAAGTCGTCTCACAAGCCTCAAACACCTAGACATGTCCATTAACAACCTCACTGGCTTAGTTCCACCTTCAATCTACAACATGTCATCTCTAGAAGTTTTAGCCTTGGGATCAAACCATTTGTGGGGTACTTTCCCTTATAATGTAGGACTAACCCTCCCAAATCTTCGAGTCTTTTACTTCTGCATCAACGAATTCACAGGACGAATTCCTGGCTCCTTACACAATCTTACAAACATCCAAGTTATCCGTATGGCACACAATCAACTCACAGGAACCATACCACCCGGCCTCGAAAACCTTCCCTTCTTAAAAATGTACAACATCGGCTACAACAACATTGTTTCCTCGGGTGATACTGGACTTCGATTTATCAATTTATTAACGAATAGCACTCAGCTAAACTTCCTAGCTTTCGACGGAAATCTAATAGAGGGTTTAATCCCAGAGTCCATAGGAAACTTGTCTAAGGTTCTTTCGAAGTTATACATGGGAAGTAACCAGATTCGAGGTAGTATACCAAGCTCAATCAGCCAGCTTACAGGATTGACGTTGCTAAACATGAGCCACAACGCGATTACAGGTGCAATTCCTGCTGAAATTAGCCACCTACAAGACTTACAAGTCTTGGATTTGGCGAAAAATCGTATCTCTAGCAACATTCCTGAATCATTTGGTAAACTCACAAAGTTAAATCAGCTTGATTTATCAGGAAATGAGCTGACAGGTGAAGTGCCTCGAAATTTCGGGGATTTTAGTGCTCTGAACTCGATCGACTTATCTTCCAATATGCTTAATGGAAGCATACCAAAAGAGATGTTCAAGTTACGCATCAGCAATTTCTTCAAACTCTCCAACAATCTCTTTGATGGCGAATTGCCACAGGAAATCGGCCTTTTAAATACGGCCATTGTCATTGATCTCTGCAACAACAGATTGTCAGGAAACATTCCTGGCTCAATCTCAAACTGCAAGAGCTTAGAAGTGTTAAACTTGTCTAGGAATTCTTTTTCAGGAACTATCCCAACTTCTTTGGGAGACATGAACACACTTGAGACCTTAGACCTGTCAAACAACAACCTATCTGGTGTTATTCCTGGAGAACTCGAACACCTGAATGCGACACAGTCCTTAAACCTGTCATACAATGATCTTGAAGGGAAACTTCCGTGTGGAGGAGTGTTCAAGAATCTCTCTGGAATCCATCTGCAAGGCAACCCAAGACTTTCCCTGCATTCAGCATGTCAGGCTACTGACAGTACTGTTAACCATAGATTTCGGAACATCAAAATCGCTGTTATCATTGTGATGGCATTACTGTTGTTATGTTCTGTTTCTGGTTTAATCTTGTGTGTTACAAGGAAAAGAAAACCCAACGTAGTTCGTCCATCGGTCTCGTTCATGGGACAGCCTCAGTTAGTCAAGTATTGTTAGGAAATCACCCCTTAATATCCAAATATATATCTTACCTTGTGTTGTAAATACTAATTAGAGTAATTAATATTATGTGTTAGTATTTGGGTGGTAGTAAAAAGACTACTTTGCCCTTACTTGGTTCCTTCTTTTGGAAGCTTGGCAAACAAAAGAGGAAGGCTTGAGAGCAGAAAAAGAGAGATCAAAACACACACACAAAACACATTCACAAAGAGAGAGAAAGAGAGAGAAAGAGAGGAGGAGCTTAATCCCGTAGAACCCTAAAACCCAGAATTTGAAGTCCTGATTCCCGCTCCGTCCGAGCTCGGATTGCAGCCAAATTTGGAGGGGTGTCTACTGCATATACAAGCTTCATTCCTGCCAATTTTGGAGTCGTTTCGACTTCTCTAGCTGGTACTTTCGTTCCCTCTGCCTCTTTGTGTATTTTGGTGTTAATCGCTACTTTGTAGTGGAGATAGGTGTGGTTGTTTGTCCAAGGTTGTTACCTTGAGAGTGTGGTTGCCCCTAGTGGTTACTAGGGAGGATTGTAGTGTTGTACTCCATTGATATTGTTGATTAGTGGAAGGGCTTGGTACCGGGCTTACGGTACCTGTGGTTTTCTTCCCATCTTGGGTTTCCACATAAATCCTTGTGTCATTTGGTTTCTTGAGGTTTTGTTTTTGGGGCAGTTATACAGTCCCGGAGGGCTGCCGAAATTTCCATTTTTTCATTGCACATAATCGTTGTAGTACTCCTCTCCTAATTGTCGTGGGTCGTTTACCGTCTCCCACACCGTTGTTTGTTGCACGCTTCCCCAACAAGTGGTATCAGAGCCGTAAGGTTCTTTTGTCCTTGGAGGTGTGGTAGACTTTGTTTTAGGGAGGAAATTGGTGTTTATTGTGCAAGTAAGAATGGGTGAGTCTAAGTTCCAAGTTCCGTTGTTTGACGGAAAAATGAACTTTATGGTATGGAAGAGTACCGTAGAGGACTTGTTAGTTCAAGCAAACCTTGATGTGGCCTTAGAGAAGGTCAAACCATCGGAAATGAGTGATTCCGATTGGAATGATAAGAGGAAGAAAGCCGTTAGTATGATTAGGTTGGCGGTTCACCCGGATTTGAAGTGGAACCTTTTAGGAGAAAAGGATCCAATGGCCTTGTTAGAGAAGCTACAAGGCACTTATGCTTCAAAATCGCTCACTAATCGATTATGTCTACGGTGGGAATTGTATCAACTCAAGATGGAGAGTAGTGATACAAAATTGCAAGATCACATTAACACTTTTAACCAACTAGTGTGTCAACTCTTGAATGCCGATGAGAAGATTTCGGATCAAGAGCAAGCTCTCTTGTTGCTAGCTTCTTTGCCTAAGACGTTTAGGCCAATTGTGATGACTTTACTTGTGGGTAGAGAGAAGATCACTTTGGATGAGGCTATAACCGTGGTTAGAGAGAATGAGAGGATGATGGCTCAAATGGATGGAGTTGGATCATCTAGTGACAATGCACTAGTGGCGGATGGTTATGAAAGAGGAAGGAAATCGCAAAGGAAGGGAGATGGCCGGAATAGGACTAAGTCGCGGACTAGAGACATGAGTAGTGTGGAGTGCTACTATTGTCATGAGAAGGGTCATATCCAAAGCAAGTGTCCAAGAATACAAGATGATTTGAAAAGCTTGAAATCACTTCAAGGAAAGTTGGGCAAGGCTAAAATCAATGATGAGAGCGATTCTTCCAATGTGGTGGTGGGTGGTTCTTGTAGTGATGAAGAGTTGTTCTTGACTTCTCACAATGAGGTGGAGAAATTTCAAGAAAAATGGGTGTTTGATTCGGCCGCTTCCGTACATGTGTGTAGAGACCAAGCTTCATTTGATACATTGCAATTACAAGGTGACTTTGGGCACATCAAAGTGGGTGATGGCCTCAAATTGAAAGTGGAGGGTGTAGGGTGTGTGAGGTTGAAGCTCCACAATGGCACCATGAGGACTTTCAACAATGTGAGGTATGTTCCTAAAGCCCGTGCTAACATTATTTCTTTGGGTGTGTTGACATGTCAAGGAAATCGATATGTTGGTAGTGGTAAGTGGTGTAAGGTGTATCATGGGAGTGACTTGGTGATGCAAGGGAGGAAGTCGGTGAACAACATATGCTATGTTGACGGACATAGTGTAAAGATGAAGAGGGCCGATGTGAAGAAGAGGGTCCGTTTCCGTGAAGAGGTAGAGGTATTTGGAGATTTGGGTTGAGGGAGGATTTGTTAGGAAATCACCCCTTAATATCCAAATATATATCTTACCTTGTGTTGTAAATACTAATTAGAGTAATTAATATTATGTGTTAGTATTTGGGTGGTAGTAAAAAGACTACTTTGCCCTTACTTGGTTCCTTCTTTTGGAAGCTTGGCAAACAAAAGAGGAAGGCTTGAGAGCAGAAAAAGAGAGATCAAAACACACACACAAAACACATTCACAAAGAGAGAGAAAGAGAGAGAAAGAGAGGAGGAGCTTAATCCCGTAGAACCCTAAAACCCAGAATTTGAAGTCCTGATTCCCGCTCCGTCCGAGCTCGGATTGCAGCCAAATTTGGAGGGGTGTCTACTGCATATACAAGCTTCATTCCTGCCAATTTTGGAGTCGTTTCGACTTCTCTAGCTGGTACTTTCGTTCCCTCTGCCTCTTTGTGTATTTTGGTGTTAATCGCTACTTTGTAGTGGAGATAGGTGTGGTTGTTTGTCCAAGGTTGTTACCTTGAGAGTGTGGTTGCCCCTAGTGGTTACTAGGGAGGATTGTAGTGTTGTACTCCATTGATATTGTTGATTAGTGGAAGGGCTTGGTACCGGGCTTACGGTACCTGTGGTTTTCTTCCCATCTTGGGTTTCCACATAAATCCTTGTGTCATTTGGTTTCTTGAGGTTTTGTTTTTGGGGCAGTTATACAGTCCCGGAGGGCTGCCGAAATTTCCATTTTTTCATTGCACATAATCGTTGTAGTACTCCTCTCCTAATTGTCGTGGGTCGTTTACCGTCTCCCACACCGTTGTTTGTTGCACGCTTCCCCAACAAGTATGATGAGCTTCGTCAAGCAACCGAAGATTTTAACCAAGGAAATGTGATTGGAAGAGGAGGATTTGGAACAGTGTTCAAAGGGTTACTTCCACGTGACAGCATAGTTGTTGCAATCAAGGTTCTTGATCTGAAATCCTTAGCTTCTTGGAAAAGCTTTGCAGCAGAATGCGAGGCCTTACGGAACATCAGACACCGTAATCTGGTTAAACTCATAACTTCCTGCTCAAGTTTAGACTCAAAGAATGTGGAATTTTTGGCTCTAGTTTACGAGTTTCTGACCAACGGGAGCTTAGACGATTGGATCAAAGGTAGTAGGAGAAACGGAAATGGAGACGGTTTGAGCTTCATGCAGAGGTTGAACATTACAATCGATGTTGCGAGTGCACTGACCTACTTGCACCATGACAGTGAAGTTCCAGTGGTGCACTGTGACCTGAAGCCTAGCAACATTCTTCTTGATGAAGATATGACTGCTAAAGTTGGTGACTTTGGGTTAGCAACATTGTTAATGGAGAACATAGATGATCAACATTCGATTAGTTCTAGCCACGTTTTGAAGGGCTCCATTGGGTACATGCCACCAGGTTAGTACTACCTATATCGACCCTAAACCACTCAAAATTTGTCGACTTTTGAATTTCCATGATTTTGCTACCATTGCACGGAGTAATTTATAATGCATGATTTCGATTTTTAATAATGTGTATGCAGAGTATGGACTAGGAGTACGACCATCAACAGCAGGCGACACGTACAGCTTTGGTGTGACACTGCTAGAGATGTTTACAGGAAAAAGTCCTAGCCAAACAAGTTTGACAGGAGATCAAAATCTGATTGCATGGGTTAAGACACACTTCCCTACTCAGGTGATGCAAGTTCTGCTTGATCCAGGGCTACAACAACAACTTCAATCTGACGATTATGGCCAATTTGATGAAAATGTAGTAATGGATTGCTCATTCTCGATTTTTGAGGTCGGGTTATCTTGCACTGTAGAGCGCCCTGATGGGCGCATTTCTATACGTGATGCTCTTCATAAACTTGAAGCTATTAGAGACAAGCTGCTCAAAAACATCCGGGTGCAGAAATCAAAACCCGAGTTCAAGACCTGATCTGTGAGGCATATTGGCTCTCAGATGTGGATAATGCATACTCCCTCCTTTCGCCTATAAAATGCGTACGGTCAGTACACATTTTTTAAGAAAAATAGAATAAATAATGAGTTTTAGGGTCCACTTGGTGTAAAATTACACATAGGGGTAAATAAGTAAGGGTGTTTGGGTCGTTATATGTATAAATAAGGAAAGATTCGAAATAGTTTAAAGATGAACACCCTTAAATAAATAAAAAACAAGTTTATAAGCGAACGAAGAGAATAGTATATACTAGTATGATATAATATATCATACCTTTGTACGGGTAATAATCGACTCAACCAAAAGTCTAAACATAAGTATTGTTTTTTTTTTTTTTTTGAGAACTAAACATAAGTATTGCTCATGTACTGTTCCATACTAAAATCTTCGCAATTAAAAAGCTCTATAATAAGACAAATTGAACAACATAACGTGAATTTAAAGTCACAGAGTTTAAAGTCCAATTTGTGTCTTTCAGGCCTACATTGGGTCGACATGGATCCAGCACTTTATGGTCCAATGAGGTTGGGTCCATTTGGGGATCTAGATGTACTCATCATCTCTTCTTTTATACTAGTGGAGTTCAGCCTTTTTGCTAATAAAATAATTAATAATTTTCATTTTGCTAATTTAGCCAGAAATTTGATGGAAAAGGTATGAAAAATCGATTTCGAGACTTCGTTTAAGATGATTAATTTTTCGTCTACTTCAACTAATAGACCCGACATGTCTTGAAAATTCCGTGGAAAAAGAACATCTAAACGAATTATGTATTTTTATCGTGAAATTTGGACGTTCCAACTCTAATTGCGTGAACGTGAACCTAGAAAAAATCATAATGTGTGAATATGTGATCAAGATATACCCTAGGGGTACAAAAAAAAACATGATTATAAATGACAAATATCAAACAATTAGATGAAAAAAACATGTATTTAATACCTGAAGTTGTTGGATCATATGGATGTTGACCACGGACCACGAATTTAGCAAAGAAAATGAGCAGCTCAAACCAGTTGACTTTTGTAGTTGTAGCTAATCAACTTTTTCATTTTCTCAGCAACACGCTTATAATGGAGTCGTATATTGACTTAATAAACTCTAAAACATATTTTGACTTGACCTATTATTCAAGGGGTAATTTCTTTTAAGAGTAATTGGTCTTTGCTAGAAACCCTTAAATAAACTATAGGCACCAAACTTTTTCTACGTTTCTAATCGGAGGCACATACTATAAAGCGGTATTATAGGCATATGGGGCGCAATGCTGACGGACATTTTGACTTGATGTATAGTACTAGATATTGTTTATGTACTTTCTCAAACAAGAACTACTCGTACTAATTCACCCGATATATTTATTAATCGGTGACTTTCTTTTGACTTTAAATTTTGACTCTGGCGTGTAGGAATCCTCGTGCATGACTAAAAAAAAAGAGTCAAAAACAAGAAACGCTATTTGTTACGCTTGCGCTGCAAAACCGGGCGGGTTTTATTGGTTCAGGAATTTTCAAGCAAAAAAGCCTGGCCAAAGGTAGACTAGACCAACCGGCTTTGCCTAATAAGGGCTGATTTTGATGGGATGGTGCCCTTTTCGTGAGAGCTGTAACCGATTGAAAAGCATACTATACAAATACAATTTATAATCATTAGATTAGAAAGAATAATAAATTGAATCCGCACAGCTTTGGGTGACAGTTTCGGATGACGACTCCTACTTCATATTAGCCGGGTCTATGTTAAGAACGAATTATTTGTCTCATATTGTGTTCCACAAAGTACTTGGTATAGCACCACCTTAACACCGATGAGAAGATTGTAGTCCACTTTTTTTTCTATTTTAAAGTAAAATGTTTTTGAGGAGCTTATAACGTGGATTTTCAAGCCTCTTTGTTCTTGTGATGCTTGGAAGCCTCTTTGTTCTTGTGATGCTTGGAGTTATGACTTATGACATATAATAATATAGAAGATCTGCTCTATAATCGATTACTAAAGTCGTCAAAATCGACAATCTTAGGATTCAATTACATTCTCCTTAGATGGTTAAAATCGTCATATGATCTCGCATTTGTTTTCAATTCAATAATTATTCACATCTTTTGTTTTAGGTATGTCGTTATGTGTTTGTAAAAAAACGAGTCGGTGTCTCACTTGTCTACACTTCATTCAGCTATCTGTTTGTAAATATATCATCTCACCTCAAATTCACTTTACAACCATCGGAAAAAAGAACTCATAAAAACGTTAGGAGTATACTCGGAAACTTGAGAAAGAAACAAAAGAAATTTAAGAAGAAAAAAAAGGGAGTGGTGATGATGAAACGAAAAGGCGTGCATGACTTAAGAGTGATGGCAGAGAAGAACACAAGTGGAGTCTAAGGATCAGGATGAGGCCACTCATCCAGGTTTGCTGGCTTGGAGCTCACCAAACTCTTTCAGTGCAACTATTCCTTGTCCTCATCCGCAACCCTAAAAATAATTAACCAAATTTGACGGTCGTAATTTGACAATTTTTTTATTAATTTTTATTATGGGTTATCTGTGGACAATCTCTCTACATTTTAATAGGGTTTAAAACTTGATAATTTGAGTGTCTGTCTGTCTGACCCCTCCTTATCTGGTTATACTGAAAGTCGTTGTAGCGCTAGAGTAACAATGTTGGAGTTGGTTGCTACGTATTGCAATCTACCAACGCAAACAAAACCATGCAATCAACAAGCAAGTGACAAAGCAATAATAGTGAGGTAAAAGAATCAAACTTCCTCTAATAGTAATAGATATATATGGATCGGGAGTATTGTCCTAAACCAACACACAACTCATTACTCATGGTAACACATAGTGACACGTACCATGCCGAACTTAGCTTGAAGGTGACGACTTCCAATTGGATCCATATTATTATCATCATATGATTAGGATCTTGTTAACAAATCTTTGACAATTGTTATATTATTGTTAAAACATGTGCCTATATGTGTTGCAAGGGGATAAGAGCATATTAATAAAATGAAATCTGATCATGTAAAATTTAACCATATATTTGGTAATTACTTTACGTTTCCTTAGCTTGTGGGTTAGGGAACCATGTTCGATCGAGTTTTCAGCACTACTTTCCACAATCAGAAAGTTTTGTTAATTTTGGTCAATACAAAGTTATTGCTCTGACCACCATAAACAGAAAGACCCCTCAACTCTTCTAAAAGAGTTACGAGTATTCTTTTTCTTTTTATACGAGTATGTAGCTAGTTATTATTGATTCTTATTTTGGAGTAAATTTCATCATTTTTAATTTGTCGATATTTTTCTGAATATATGAGCGATATCATTTTTATCGAAATCAGATCGTTTATTTAAACCATGAATTTGGTCTCGTTTCGATATTATTGACGTTTTCAATTTTTTTATTTTTTTCATCCTTAATAATTTAGTTAAACTGAAAAAGAATGTTGTAAAGTAACTAGAGTACAACACTTGTCCTATTTTCATGAGCTGTTAAATTTCTAGCAGCAGTAATTTAGACTGCTGTGAGGTAGGCAGCGTCACAGCACACGTCAACCAAAGAAGATTGACACGTGTCAGAAATCAAGGGAGTAGTCAACCAGCCCGCGGCTTTGATGAAACTCGTTGTCGCGTTAGCAGTTTTCCAGGTCAAGTTTGTTTATTTCCGGTCAGTACATTTCCAAGCCGCCGAGTTCTCCCGCCAATTAAATATAGTTTTCAATTACGTTTTATTTTTTTTAAAATTGGACCAATTAAAATTAATTGTGTTTGTAATAAGTTACCAATATTCGTAGAACCAATAAAATTGTTCTTTGGAGCACGTTATTCATACATTAATCTTTCAAGGGTCATGCACTCATGCATATACGATCATGCTTTTTTCCTTTTTTTCGGAAAAGTTATTAATCCCAGAATTAAATGTAAAGTCACCTTTTATGTATGAAGAAAATAACGTATCTTAAATTTGAAGAGTGTTTCTTTCAACCCTAACTAGTAAGTTCCCTAATAAGAGACTTGGTTCTTTTATCAAGAAAAACGTGTGTTTTGTTTGGTTCAGATCAATATCCTTATGAGGATTGAGGAATATATTAGTAGTAACTCGTTTTGTTTGTCCCATCATGTTATGAACTAAAATGTCACCTATAAAGTACAGAGATAGACAAGTTAAGACTTGTGTTCCACAAAAGGAGATCTTAACACTATTAATTATTACAACCTAGAGTTACCGGAAAAACAGAACGCGGAGTTATCTTATGCACTTGAAATCTGAGTGCTACTAAAGATACAGGAATTCTATTTTGTATGTCACAGGTGAGCTCATAGATTACAATCTCACCCTCAATGCGGATATGCCTAATGCTCATTGCTCATAATGACCATAGTTTTAAGTGCACTATGAACAAGATCAGAGTTGCTTCGACCTGTAAAATCTGCATTTGATAATATACAGTAACAACCGCAACGACTTTGACGCACAATAAATAAGAACTGTCTCAACGGTTTCACACCTCCTGTAATAATCCCGCATAACATCATCAAACAAAACAAACTCATATGTTGTTTTGTCATTTACGACACGTAACGAAATCCGCAATCACCATAATAGACTCAAGATTTGTAATCTGCAAATTGGCGGCGCCTAATAAACATTAACCGTCTCAACGACTTTTACTCCAAAAAGATAAAAACTGTCTCAACGGCTCATACCGACCTGCATCAAATGAATCACCCAATAACAAACTCGACCGTTAAATGATCATTTACAAATTACAACACCTATCAAGATCCACCAATCACCATTACACAACCATTTTTTTCGTAATACCGAGTCTACTCATTCTGTCAGTTAAACAGTTAAACCTAATTCTTCTTCGTGATTTAAGATTTTCTATTCATCCATGAAATTTGATAAATCAAAAACATTAAAAATCAAGATATCAAATAATCAAAATCACAACTCCACATTTAATTATTATTACTGTATATTTTATTTTTTTTACAACACATGGAAATTGCAATATCAAGTACTAATGAATTAATGATGTCCTAGTTAAAATTTTCAAAGGGTCCCTCCAATTTTTTTTTTTACAAACTCTCAAAAAGCTTGTCTCTTACTTTACCTCCAAAAAAAAAAAAAAAAAAAAAAAACATCTCTCTCTCTCTCTATCTCTGCATCTTCCTCTTCTCCTTTGAGTCTTCAAACTGTCGATGGAGTTTCCCATATCTTCTTCTTCACTTATCTTTCTCCCCACTTTCTCCCTCTAAAAAAATCCCATCTCTCTTTCTCTCTCCAAATTACAATTTTATCTTTATTACCATTTTCAAAATTTCACCATTAATTATTTTCTTCTTCCAAATAAAATAAAATTTATTTGGAGGGGATCATTTTTTTTTTTTGAGAGGATCAAGTCAAAAGAAAGGGGCCATACCATACTATACCATACCATACACCCCCATCTCTTCAATTTTATCCTCATCAAATTTAATTCCATTACATTTTCATTATTTTTTTTTTTGATTTTTTTTTTGTTATTATTCAACCAAACCCCAAACAACTTGTGTGTGAAACCGCCTAATAACAATAAAAATTAAGGACCTTATTAATTTTAGTGCCCTAAAATTAATTAAGTCTTGTATTATTATTGTTATTGTTATTATTAATTAGCATTTCCAAATTCCCAATTTCATTTTTAATTAATTAAGACCAAGTTTTTTTTTTTTTTTTTTTTTGAAGCTCACTTCTAGTAAACTCTTTCTCTTCACAGAGAAGAAGAAGATAAGAAAAGTATTTTCTGTTTTTTGTTTTGTTTTTTTAGTATTTTTTTTAAGGGGGTAGGCACTAGAAAATATTATTGCGGAGTTGGTGATATTGTTGTGTAGAAAGTTTAGAGAAAAAGAGGGATTTTTTTTTTCCTGGGGGAAAAAAAAATTGAGTTCTCTGAATTTCTACATAATATCGGAAAAAATCTGACAGCATTATTCTATTCTAATTCTAATTCCGATTCTCTCTCTCTCATTGAATTAAATTTTCATTCGGACCACAAAATAAAAATAAAAATTCATTCCAAATTTTCCATTTTTTTTTTTTTAATTTGTGGGGGATTCAATTTCCCAAATCAATCATCTGGGAAATCGAAAGTTGAGATTTTGGGAAGCGGGTATTAATCAAATTTGTATTTTAAGATCTGGGTCAGAGAGAATTTGATCAAAAGATGGCCACAAAATCAGGTGGGTGTAATAGTAGTACTCGAGATAATATTGATATTAATAATAAGATTAATAATAATAATAATATGAGTAAAAATGGGGGTGGTGGTGGTGTAGAAGAGAAGCTTGATTATTGGAGACAATATTTCAGAAGAGCAAATTCTGATATATTTGATATAATTGAGCATGCTATAATGGTGGCTGCATCGGATTGTCCAAAGGAATACCGAGTTAGGAAGGCAAGAATCGCTGAGTTGTTGTTTAGTGCTAGGTTAACTCGGTGCCTTGGTTGTGACCGAGTTGAGTTGGCTGTTACTCAAGATGATGGGAGTCATGATCATGGTGGTGGTGATCATCATGATCACGGCCATGGCGCCGCGGCGAAAAATTGTTTTGATGATGATGATGATGATGATCGTGGTGGTGGTGGGAGTAAAGGGAGTAAGGTGAATAGCACTAGTATAGATGTTGATGATGATGATGATGATCATGGTGATGATGTTAATGTGGATATTGTTGGGAATGAGGTTGGAGGGGAGGTGGAGTTGATTGATAGCATGGTGGACCCAGGTAGTAATTTTAGCTATGGAGATGCTGAGGCTTTGACTGATTTGATTGAAGAGGAGAGAGCTCTTATTAATGAAGTCTTGAGGATCAAGGATGTCCTCTACAATAGCCAAGATGAGGTTTGTTGGTTGTTTTTTACCATGTTGTTTTACTTACCTTTTGAGCTTGTTTTAGCTTGTTTTTGTGTATGTTATTAGCTAGATTAGTGTGTTTTTCGCGGTAGCGGGCTCTGTAACTAGGGGTAAGGTTGCGTACATTTAACTGGATGAGTGTTGTTGTTGTTGTTGTGGTGGTGGTGGTGGTTGCGCAATTTGTGGTGTACAATGATCTTGAACTTATATGACATACACAAGACGGTTACATATGATGATTCATGTTAGCTGACCTCAAATCATTTCAGGAATAAGGCTTGGTTGTTGTTGTTGTAGTGAATGTATAGTGGTATTTGTATGCATTTTATGCTAATGTTTAGGTAAGTTGAAGCTAGAATGTAGTATGTTAGGGTGTGTTTTGGGGATTTGATTGAACGTATTATGGTGAAGTTTCTAACTTGAATTGTTGGAACTCTTCTCTTGCAGTCCGATTCAGTGATATTCGAGTCGTTGAGAAGGTTGCAGTTGATGCATTTGACCTTTAATATCTTAAAGGTTTGAGCTTGATTCTTTTGTTGATGTCTATTGGTTGTTTGTGTACAGTGATTTAGTTTGTTGAGTTGTTCTTATGGTGTTCATGCTGTATTCAGGAAACAGAGATTGGGAAGGCTGTTAACCTCATCAAAAGACATAGTTCGAAGGACATTCGCCATCTTTCCCGGGCACTGATACAGTACGTAATTATGATGATCTCTTTACTAAACGTCCGTGATTGTTATCTTACATTAATGTTAACTATGATCTTGTTTATGTGTATGAATGGTAATTGGTGCTGATTTTGTCTTGGGCTTCAGCATGTTGATTATTAGTGGCAACAGCATAATGACAGTGTTGCTTTTTTCAAGTGTTTGGCATGTTTGTTAAAGTTTGTCCTTGGAATGCTTATAGGGCTATTCCTATTCTTGCCTGTTTAGTGGTGGGAACAATATAAACAGGCAAGTTTTCTAGTAGTATCTGAGATATTAAGAGCAACTTAATCTTAAACGTTTTGGACGGTGTGTGATATTTCCATGTTAAGCAACCGCTACATTTATGTTTTGTCCTGCTGGTTGGTGTTCTAAATGTGGTCAACATGAACAAGGCATTACTGCCTTTTCCGTAGACCTTGTTGACGGTGTTGTCATCTTCTGTTTTTGGTGTGACAGAGGATGGAAGATTATTGCTGATGAATGGGCGAATTCCACCCGAGAGCTTGCAGGTGTGGCTTTGATCATCTCAGTTTTTGCTACTCTATTGTGTCATTTCGAGGATACCTGACTTTTGGTTCCAGAACTTTTTCTGATTAGTTCTTTTCATATCTCAGTAGAAGGTGGTACGCCTGATTCTGTTAATCCATCCACAGTCGATGAAGAAGAAGGGCTCCCATCTCCTCCGATGGACGAAGGAGCTTTTTTCTCCACACAAACTATGGACTTCAACCAGGTAGATTTGTTGACCATATGAATACGAGTAGCTCTGCTATGTGATCATTGTTTTAAAAGTTGATCGGAGACTAACTTCCTTTTCTTCTCTGGGTCATCTTGTGCGAATCTGAAGTTCTTTGATGGCATAGATGATGATGGAAGTGAGTCAAACTTCCTGTTCTATACACTACTATAGTTTAGCTCTTGGTATTTGGTTCTTTTTTCTGAATTCCCCACTTTTTGGAGTCATGATTGTGATCGAGGAATGGAATGTTTTTTCAGATCCTCGAAATTGTGGGGAATCTAACAAGTACCGGGGGCCTGGGAGAAAACCATGTGCAGTCAAGCCAGATGCTCCTAAACGAAGAGAACCTCCTAAAGAAGCCACTCCCATCTCCAAGGATAACAGTGGGCAACGAATGAAACGGCAGCAGCCCCTGCCAAAGCCAAGCATGCCCTCAAACACGCAATCTGGCCCTGGCAGACCATTAAGGCCTGATGGCGATGTCAGAGTTTCCAAAGATCTAAAGGTTCAACCAAAACTCGAGAAGCCTATCATTCAAAGCAGACCGGCACCTCAGCCAGAGGTAAGTTTTGTAATTTTATGTATATTGCCAAGGACTAGAGTTGAACTCCATGAATCTATAGAGGGTAATATTTGTATCCTCTATCAGAAACTCCGATCTTCAAACGAAGAATCAGTCCAAGAGAAGATAGCAGCGACCAAAAGGAAACTCCAAGAGCGGTATCAACAAGCTGAGAATGGTACATTCAAATTCACTATGACATTAGCCTAAAATTTTTAGTGATTTTCATAAAGTACTGGATTTTGGTAAACATGAAAATAGTATAGATGAAAGCAAAGATAACTTCTGAAGGTACATTGTGTTCTTTTTCATCTTAAACAGCAAAGAAACAGAGAACTATACAAGTTATGGAGATACATGATCTTCCTAAGCAAGGGCATGTAAATAAGAACCCTCATGGAAGATTTGGCAACCACAACCGGCATTGGGCAAATGGAAGGAAATGATTTGTTCAAAATTCCTGGCGACTTCTTTCGACATTTTGGCTTCCTTCTAATATGCTAATTGCATGAGAGAAATTCCCCATGCGGTTGACATGTCCCGCATTCGACCCAAGAGTTAAGCTAACATGCTCTTCAGCACAGCAGCAGTTAGAGCAATGAAGCTTTCGGGAGCATTGTTTCTCATAGTAGTTGGTTTTGCAGTCATTTGAGCATTAAACTTTGAGTCCTGATTTAGCACATACTGTCTTTAGTGACTGTATTGGTACAATTACTAAGCTCCATTTCTTGGATCATCATACCAAATATTCTGCACATAAATATGTGCATTTGTTGCACACATGTAATACAAAATAAAAGTACATATGTTACTTGATGACATATATGAATATAAATCTATAAAATGGGAAACAAGAGAGACGTTCTGATGAATTTGTTTCTGTGTTGCATCTTTTCCATTAGTTTTTCAAGTATAATTTGTACATTATACAAACTTCAATTACAATTTACAAACATGTTTGTTTCTACTTTGATAATGAAGGTGGTTAGTTTAAGTTAAAGTCAAAAGTTAACTTTACTCCACTTATTTGTTTTGAGGGTTACTTGAAAGCTTTTCTATCTAGTTTTATAGGATCTTCTTGGTTCCTTTTAAAGTGTATTCTAAATGACCGTTCATTTTTCTTATTTATGTGTCATCTATGATCCTTCTGGTTTGTGACCTCACTTATTTTTCTCACTTTCATCTTCAATCATCTATTACTATTTACAAAAAGAAAATTCGTGTCATTTCATCATGGAATATAAAATAAAATTGGAGGAAATACAATATCATAAAAGAAAAAAGAGGTTTTAAAATGAATCTAATGCTCTCTCCATTTGCATTTTAACATATATATAGTTGATTCAAAGATACTCGAATTCTTAATTAGACAAGATGGCTTATTGAATATGAATTGGTTAATATTATTTAGTACCAAATAAAGACATCTATGGACACACATCTTGTCATTAATTAATTAAATAGAAAAAAACCTATTTGTCACATGATTGATTGATTATTACACTTCTATAATAAGATAGATAATTACCAAGCGGACTACTTGTGGTTGTTTATTGTACTAATTACTTTGTAAGATAACACATGATATTCTCCCTTTTGAATCTATCTCACAGAGCAAATGCAATCAATTCAAGCCACGAACTTTGCATCAAATAATTAAGAAAGTTGCACCTTCTGAATTACAATATAATAATTGAACTCTACATTTGCAACAATTATGAAGCTTAATTCGGTAGAAAGAATTAGAGTTGTTAAGTAACTTGTTAACAACCAACAATAACAATGCTTTAGTTTTACAATGCTTCCGAGTTAAGATAAAATGAACCGTCATATAAAATTGATAAATAAGAAACAAAAAGTCGAATTTAGTAAGAAAATGGCAGTGAATTAAACAAAGGACGAACCAAAGCTTTGAGTCCTTTGACATTTGACATAAACCTAAAAATTTGTGTTGCGTGTTAATTACTTTCTTTCATTAGCTTAAACCCTACTATTGTTTTCGTGATGTACAATAAATGTAAACTATTCTACCAAACAACAAATAAAGATTGAAAACGAAAGAAGCAAGCACAACTACCTAAATCTAATCCAATATCTTGAGAAACATTGGACTTGGAATAACAAATTTTAGGAGATAGACCGAGACAGAATGACTGTGTCACCCCTCGGCATGGCGAGGGGGCAATTGGACTATGTAATGTGTATAGCTACGCGTTACGTACAATTCTCAATTACGTGAGAATATTATACGTACCATTTATTTTGCATTGACTTCCTAAGTATATAGTTTTATTATAAGTGGAGAATAAAGTTTCAACATTTTACATTCATGTATCAGTTCGACGGTTCATTATTTTCATAACTCAATATTATACTATATGAATGCGAATCGGGGTGAAAGTGTGAAACTAGCAGGATTAGATTTTCAAAATTGTAAAATAATGTGCATTTTTCCGGACTATGAAATAACCTATTCATACAGTTTAAATAATAGTATTATAATCTCTATATAAAAAAGTCGCAAAAAGAAAAAGAAAGCAATTTCGAATGATGAGACATACGGAGTATGGAGTATATCCTAAACTACCAAATCATTTTCGTTTATTTCTCACATTTCTTCAAAGAAAGTTGTTTTTCCTAAGAGATTTTTTTTTAATTATATTATTAAGTTATTGCTAGAATGAAATTCGAAGTCGCTATATTAGAATATCTTTTGGGTTGGAATTTTTAGTACTACATTAAGGCAAATACATGGCACAAATAAAATGTGACATGCACTCAAAAAAAAAAAAAAATGTGACATGGAAACGAGACGGACCACACGGGACGGGAGTATTTGTGCACGTGCGGAATGGTAGGACGACTGTGAGAAATTCCATCTGATCGAATTTGGTGGCGAAACTTTATTCACACGCCGAATATTCCACTCCACTCCCTACCATCACTCCGGTTTCCCACTTAAATGATTAAATCCACTGACTTAAGTGACTTTGCTACATTTTTTTCCCCTTTAATAATGAAATCAAACTAAACATTCATATAGTCATATAGGTCAAATTGAGGTATATTTTCCTCTCAGTTAATTTGAAAACATCTCATATATTCAAATGAAATAAGAACAAGATATATGATATGTTCTCGATCTAAATTAAGGCGATAACAAAGGATAGATTTTGAGTTGTTTAATCAACGATTGATAAGCTCAATAAACTTAAACATATGGTTAGATATAGATAGTCACCTAGGATCCCTCTAGTATTAGAGCCGTAAAACTTTGGTAGGTCCTCAAATCGACAAAAGTAGGCATATTACCCTTAGGTAACATGTGCTAGAAGACGTTTAAGAACTTTTATAACACATGGCTTGGTTCTCACATACAACAAATGTACACCAAAATGATCCTTGGTAAATTTTGAAAAAATCTAAAACCTTTGTAAAATTTGATCAAAACTGAAATACATAATTCATGGTTTTCGGTAAAAAAAGACTCCGGAATAAAAACGGCCCAAACTTTAATTGATGAACCTAGAGATCATATTATAGCCTTGTGCAAATCAATAGATCCAAAAAACTTTGGTTTTCCAAAATAGACAAATAAAGGCATGGAGTATATTCTTAGTAGATGACATACAATGTTTATAGCATGCCCCCAAGAGCATAAGGAGCATAATGGTTCTCCTCATAATAGAGGAGCGTGGATTATGCTTAAAATAATTTTTCATTTTTTATTTCATGGGTCTCACTCCTCTATTGTGAGAAAAACCACCATACTGCTTGTGCTCCCGGAAGCATAATATAATTGTCCAAAGACGTTAAAGGACTCTAAAAACTGATAAATCGTTTCTCATATGTAACAAAAGTATATCAAGGATCTTCTCGGTAAAGTCTTGAAAAATTTATAGCAACTTTAAATAAAATAAAATAAACAAAAAAAAAACTAGTCAAAATGGATAAAAAAAAATGAAATACATAGTCTATGCTTTTAGGCCGAAAAACGACTCCGGAGTACAATGGCCCAAACTTTTATGGATGAACATAAATGTCATATTAGCAAAATTTTAGATCCAACGACCTTGGGTAGGCCCCCAAAATCAACAAAAACACGCATGTTACCCTTAGTATGTGACGTTTGCCGAAACATATTTAATAACTTCAATTATTGATGACTCGTTTATCATATACAAAAATTGTACATTAAGGATGTGCTTGGTAAAGTTTTGAGAAAATCTAGCAACTTTATTGAAAATCGGTCAAAACTTGCCAAAAACGAAGTATATAGTCCACGGTTTTTGGTCAAAAATAGCTGAAGAGTAAAAACGACCCAAGCTTTTATGGATGAATCTAAAGGTCATATCATGGCGGTGTGGAAAATATTAGAGCCAAAAACCTTTGGTAGGCCGCCAAAATCGACGAAAACATGCATTACCTTGAGTACGAGACGTTTGTCGAAAGACGTAAAAAAACTTTAATAACAGATGAATTGTTTCTTATATACATTAATAGTACACCAAGCATGTCCTTGGGAATGTTTAGAGGGAAATCCAACAATACAAGTTTCAAAACTCGGAATGGTAACGGGCCACAATAATTAAGAGAAGAACACTACAACAATGTAATGCGTGTTTGTCAATCTCCTGTATTGTTTCTGAACTGTTTCCGAGGCCAGAAACTTGAAAACTAACCAAACAACCACCGAGGAGTTTCTGAACAAACCAATCTCCTGAAATGTTCCTTAACTGTTTGCGAATTGTAAAAACCCGTTTCAAATGAGTAATTATGCAGAAGTTGAAGTTAAATACGGAGTACATGACATGCTGACAGCCGATCCAGGCCCACAAACACATTAAACAAATTTTAGATAACAAATATAAAAATCACACATTCCCTCGCTTTTCTGGAAAAAAAAATAATTAAATCACTCACTCACTCTCTTTCTCCGGCGACTCCCGAGTTCCGACGTAGAGGCGAATGCCGACGGGCGGGAACTTGCCGGCGACAACACTAGTAGACTTGTTCACTTTCAATTTTTCAAGTAAGTTTTTCTCTAATTTTCAATTTTCCCCAAATTGATTTGTGTGCAACGCAACACTTGCGCTACAAGTTACCTACGAACTCTTTTATGATCGACTCCTTAATCAGTATCTAGATCGAGCTTTTTGTTTAAGGAGGACTACATGGCCAACCAAGATGAACCGACCACTTCCATAGCCACGGGTAAAAGAGATAATCATTGGTGCCGAATGACAAGATAATACTTGGTGGTTTATGTGATGGGATATTGCTATTGCAATGGATTCATTCCATTTGGGACAATCTTAGGTATCTTCTTCGATAAGTTTAACAAAGAGTATAAGATCCTCCAGTGTTTTCCAACAGGAGACGATATCTTGCGTGTTTTACTATACTATTTTCGGTTTGAGAACTAAGCACCAAAAGCGATTGGGGACCTTTAGTTATTCTCCTTTACCGGAGTCGGGTATGGGTGTTAGTTTGCCAGTGTCAATGTGTTGGATTGTTCATCGGGTCAATCAGTGTCACATCACTGCCGGAGTACAATGTACCTGGTCCGGTAGGCTGTCAAAATGTTGATGTGGAGCTCCAAGCGTGGGAAAACAAGTTGGTATCTTTAAAGTGGCAAGGCCAAGGCCCTCGACTCGAAGTATGGGTTCTAGACGACTTAGCTAATGTTTGTTGGGTTAAACGTCATGTGATTACTCTAGGAGAGGTATTCAAATTGGTTGAAGCTGAATACGCGCGTTCACTAGGAGTAATTCTGGTCGATTGTTGTGTATCGTAAATGGAGAATTATTGGTGAACTGGCCCGAAGAGGGATTGTTTTGGTACGACATTGGCTCCAAAATGGTTTAAGCATGATGTTAGGGCTTTCAAGCATATTCCTAGCTTTGTTTCTGCAAAACTCATCGCAAAATAGTTGCTTGTAAGTGTTCCTTCAATCACGATGTATTTGTAAAATAACATCGAATTTTAGAATATAACAATTACATTCGCATCATTTCTAGGGCAATGGTTATGGAGGACTTGATAATTTGACTGCAATTGCTGAACAAACGATTATAATTGAACGCAAACAACATTTAAACTATGGCAATACGAGATATGACTTGCAAGCCTAGGGCAATGGTTATGGAGGACTTGATAATTTGACTGCAATTGCTGAACAAACGATTATAATTGAACGCAAACAACATTTAAACTATGGCAATACGAGATATGACTTGCAAGCCCCGAATCTGAAATCTAGATATAAGATGACCAAATACCAATCCCAAGCCTAAATTACCATTGCAACACTTGCTCTCTCATTACACAAACCATCTACCAGAAACAGATGAGAAACATAAAAAGCTTAGTCGAAGAATCTAACCGGTGGTGGCAGCAAGTGCTTCTCGAAAACAAATTCACTCAGTTTGATTCATCTTACTTACACCTGGTCCAAGTCTTCCTCCTCATCCTCGTACTCTTCCTCATCAGCGGTTGCATCCTGGTACTGCTGGTACTCGGACACCAGGTCATTCATGTTGCTCTCAGCCTCGGTGAACTCCATCTCATCCATACCTTCACCAGTGTACCAATGCAAGAAAGCCTTCCTCCTGAACATAGCAGTGAATTGCTCGCTGACCCTTCTGAACATCTCCTGGATAGAGGTCGAGTTACCAATGAAAGTGGAGGCCATGCTCAAGCCACGAGGTGGGATGTCACAGACACTTGACTTGACATTGTTAGGGATCCACTCAACAAAGTAGGATGAGTTCTTGTTCTGGACATTGATCATCTGCTCGTCCACCTCCTTGGTGCTCATCTTACCCCTGAACATGGCTGAGGCAGTGAGGTACCGCCCGTGCCTTGGGTCAGCAGCGCACATCATGTTCTTGGAGTCCCACATCTGCTGGGTGAGCTCAGGGACGGTGAGGGCACGGTACTGCTGGGAGCCACGCGATGTCAAAGGAGCAAATCCAACCATAAAGAAATGGAGACGAGGGAAGGGAATCAAGTTAACGGCGAGCTTGCGAAGGTCAGAGTTGAGTTGACCTGGGAACCGAAGGCAGCATGTGACACCACTCATGGTGGCTGAGATCAAGTGGTTCAAATCACCAACTGCAATTATTAAACAATGACAGTCATCAGGAAACAATTATTTGGAAATAATAGCAGTAGCAATGCCGATACATAAACAAAACATTGAATCAATCAGATCATAAAGCAACACAATACATATAGGAGATAGCACCAGGGACTAAATCACAAAGCACAGAGCTCGGTATAGGCAACCCAGAACATATTACATACTATTACGTGTCCACAACACATGTCAGATGTCACATTAGAAGAAGCAATGGAAGCTCATCACACAGATCAACTGACAGATACTCTACATAACTTCAACATATAAGAACTTGTTCGGTGGCAGGACAATAGAACTTTCAATCTTGTTTCGTATAGTTAAGAATAAAGTGAGAAATATTTCGATAATTCAGAACAGTAACCTAGCAAGGAGATCTAAGTATCTAACCAAGCACAGTTTACGACAGTCATATACTGAACTTATTCAACACAGATAAGTGCAAAGACTATAAAACAAAGTCAGTGGTACTCACAGCTGGGTGTGGTAAGCTTGAGAGTTCTGAAGCAAATATCATATAAAGCCTCATTGTCAAGCACCATACACTCATCAGCATTCTCAACAAGCTGGTGAACGGAGAGGGTGGCATTGTATGGCTCAACCACAGTGTCAGAGACCTTAGGTGAGGGGAAAACCGAGAAAGTGAGCATCATCCTGTCAGGGTACTCCTCTCTAATCTTTGAGATCAACAAGGTTCCCATACCAGATCCTGTTCCTCCACCAAGAGAGTGGCACACCTGGAATCCTGCACAAGAAGAAGAATGTAACGATCATTAGTAAAACAAAAAACCAACTTTGAAAAGAATCTCCTGTGACAGGGAATAGAGATGAGTAACACTAAACAACAATTACGCAATCAGCTCAGCAGAAGCTTCTTGTATAACCAAGAAATGAGTGTAACATGCAGACAAGCAAGTTAAGAGACTACCATCTCAGTACATTACTGGCCCTTAAACAACGATATTCATGATTTTCGCATACACTAATGTAAAAACAACAAACCAATAATAAGAGTCGGAAACCAATAAACCTTGTAGACAGTCACAGTTCTCAGCTTCCTTCCTGACAACATCGAGAACAGAGTCAATAAGCTCAGCACCCTCAGTGTAGTGTCCCTTAGCCCAATTGTTACCAGCACCAGACTGTCCAAATACAAAGTTATCAGGACGGAAGATCTGACCATAAGGTCCAGTCCTCACAGCATCCATGGTACCCGGCTCAAGATCCATCAACACAGCACGAGGAACAAATCTACCGCAAGAAGCCTCATTGTAGTACACGTTGACACGCTCCAACTGTAAGTCAGCGGTACCAACATACCTTCCAGTTGGGTCAATGCCATGCTCGTCACACACAACTTCCCAGAATTTCGATCCAATCTGGTTTCCACACTGACCACCCTGGATGTGGAGGATTTCTCTCATTATTCCTGAATAAAAAAATTAACATCCTGATTTCAGACATAGCAATTCAACGCTAATTATATACATACAAACCGCAAAACACTTCAACGCTCAATTCAGTTGTCCAATTAACTCGTATCAAATGAACGAAAAAACACAACAAATGGCAAACCGAATACCAACTACAAATCAAATGCCCTACACTCTTCACATACACACAACCAGTTGTCCAAAAGAATTAACATTTTTCCTGAATCGAAAAATTAACATTTCACCGCTCAATTCAGTTGTCCAATTCACCCAACTCAGATGAACGATAAATTACGACAAATTAACAACCCGAATACCGACCACAAAATAAATGCTCTACACTCTACACATACTACTATGCCTAATACACACAAGACACAACCAGCATAACATTTCAACTCATTTCTACTGTCAAATCGAAATCGAACAAATCCGAACCTAATAACACCATTCCACCAATAATTCCAAAAACCTAGAAACCGAAACCGAAACCGAAATCCGAACCTAACAACACCATTCCACCAATAACTCCAAAACCCTAGAAACCGAAACCGAAACCGAAATCCGAACCCGAACCTAATGAAACCAATCCACCAATCATTCCAAAAATCTAAAAAACAGAAATCCGAACCTAATAACAACGGATCTAACCCGAAAACTTCAACTTCACGCCAATAATCCAACATTTTAACGCCATTTTAGCACAAGATCTACATATAAACCCTAGATTAACGAACTACATTGAATCTAAACCAATTAAAAAAAAAAACCATAATTCCAGCGCAAAAATAAACTCAAAATTAAGCACAAAAATTATGCAGAAAATTAACACACGCAAAAAAAAAAAAAAAAAACCTAATTTACGACAAAATTGAAAAATTACACAAAACAATAAACAGAAAAATCAACGATTCAAATTAACAACAAGTAGAATTCTCGACTTAGAATCAGTAAAAAAAAAATCAAAAATTACCACAACAGCACAGTAAATAATAACACGTATAACGCGAAGATCTAGGAGAAAAAAAAAACAGTAAAAATGAGGAAGCGTTACCAAGAAGTGAAAGAGACCACCGACGAACACTCCGAAGTAGAGAGAGAGACTGAGTGAGGAGAGAGAAAGTGGTGTGGTGGTTTTGAAATGGGCGAATGAGGAAATAAAAAATCAATGGCTTTTTATAAAATGGAGATATGATCGTACGGCTGATATTATTTCCCTCCTGTATTATTTGGAGATTAATTTTTGGCCGTTGGATGGGGAAGATGGACGGTCTTGATCGTGGTTTAGGTGGGTTGTGGTTTTCGGGTTGATTTTCAAATTTTTGGGAGGTTTTTTTTATGACGGTTATACCCTTTTGATGAATGGTGGTTGTGGGGTATGTGACAGGGGTATTTGGGTCATATCAGGTGGGATTTTGATATTTTGTGATTTTCGCCCGTTATTAATTAGGGTGGTGTTGTTCACGCGCTTGATCTATTATTGAATCATGGGATATTATTTAATTGTGTTTGGTGCGGTCTTCGAGACTTTTATAAGTAGGAGTAATACTGTACAGTGTAGCAGTGTGTATTGTTCTGATTTCGGAGGGGAGTAGTGTCATTGAGTTCACATGAGATCGAAAATTTTTAGGTGTCGTTTGGATAGCCTCAAAATTTATAGAAATTTTATTTTCCTAGGAATCGTATTATCATGAGTTATTTGGTTGCATAAAGTTTCAATTCTTTCGAAGTGTAGGAAATTAATTACCTTGGGGGGCTAGGTAAGTAGAATTTCCCATGGGAATTGAATTCCCTTGTCCATCCAAACAAATTTCCCCAATTCTCATACTTTTTTAATTCCTAGTATTTACAAGTTTATGGAAATTCCAACTTCCCGACTGTATCCAAACGACACCTTAGGGGCAAACACGAATTTAGAAATTTATGCGCTTTACACTATAGTGTGAAACAACTCTAAATCTAATGTACATAAATACATCCTTTGAAATCTTGTTTGACTAATGTAGGTGTAGTTTGCCCTCTCATTCCGATTACGAGACTCCGCCAACATTTAATCTCGTATTCTGAACTCGTTCCAAATTATAGGTGCTTGTCGTATTCTAGCCTCATTCTATTATGAAACCTTCCCACTTCTTCACACGGGTTATGCCTCCATCTCAAACCTCACACAATTGGGTTGCCTGAAAAACAAAGGACAAGATCTAAGTGAATGAGAGATGCATCACATGAGGATATGAGATATATAAAGCTGGACACATGCATGTTTGCTTACCCTGCACATGCCTGTACTGCAACTCTTCTCTTACTATTGTCGCACACTGACTCATCACACTACCCTCCAGTGGCCAGTTCTCTTCGTATTCATTGCTCTAACAATTAAGATTCTTGCTTACAAAAGAAGTAAAAATGTTGATGCAAAATACATTTAAAAAAGTTATTCTTGATCTCTAATACTTCATGCAATTGTTCTGTAAGACCTTTTATGATTACTACACCGAGTTAAGATGAAGTTCGGGGTTTCAAGTGAGTCGTTTTTGTAAGGAACTACTAGTCCTTCCGTTTTTTATCTTCTTTACGTTTCGTTTGAATTCATCTCACATATTCAAACGAACAATTCAAATGAAATGTAAAGAATCTAATTAACGAAGGTAGTACATGAAATTCTTGATTTGACCTACGCTATTACAAAGTTTTTTTTTTTTTAATATGCACACAAATCGTATCCAAAACAGTTAGGAATTCAACAACTCATTATTTTTCTAGTCAATATATCTACATGGCAGTATCAGTATGGCATGCTTTAACAATGGTTAGGTTAAGATTCAACCATGGGGGTTGAGTGAACTAGTCTAGTGTTAGCTGGATCTAGATTTGAAGCTGTAATATATGGATCGGATATGACATGTTGGATGATGAGATGGCGACCCTTGCTTATGCTCTAAATTTAAGATTACTACTTCTGTCTATTTCCTACCTAATCCTTCACTAATACTCTACATTATTGGCCCATCACACTAATGAATTGGTTTAATTTACGGAGTAAAGCAGAGTGAAACAATCTATTCTTGTCATTTGGTGTCCAATCCACCCATGCAAATGATAGCTGTTTTTAACTTATTGTTCTTGCATCTCTAATCATCAAGCTCTAGGCCATGACCATTATTAAAGGGATCAAGACTGATTTACGTATCATGTTTTCTCCATACAATAGAAAGAATTATCGGCAACCTCCAATTTCGACCATACAATAGCCGATAGCGATGTATAAACGAGTATAAAGGCCGTCGTTGGTTGAGCAGACTCTCATCGAATATCGGGAATTCAGAATTGCTTTTGCAACGATTAACAAATTTCGGTTTTACTTAATAAAAAATTGTCATAGTTACATCAATTAGTGAGGCTGTTGTAAGGGTCTACATGGTACCTAAACACAGTTTAGATCAATCAATTAGGATGGCAGTATGTGATAGTCCAAAATTAGATTCCATACAACAAGGCCAACCAGGCAACAACCCAGACTAGCGGTTGGTAGTTTGTAGTACTAACGATGTAACGAATTAAACGTTTTTTAAGGTCAATCTGCGTAGGACACTAGGACTATCCGAACCTACTAGCATTTGAATCAAACAAAATGGATAGTCGATCGTATCATGTGGTACGATATGCTTATCTTACGTGTATTTTAGACTTTTTAAAATGTTAGATTTTATACAATGTTATCGTTAATTAGATTCGTAGCAATACTCATAAGTAAGTCATAACCTAACTTATCTACTAGGTAGCCCTAAAACGGAAACGGAAACGGACACGGACACGAAACGGACACGGGAAACGTTAGTTCGAAAATTATAGGACACGGACACGTCTAATTTAAATTATCTAAAATACATATTTTGTGTTTGAAAAAGTATATTACTAATTTAAATATTAATTTAATACTGATTATAAAATAAAAATTAGATAAAGAATTATATATATTACGATATTCAATGAAACATCGATAGCATAATTCATTTTTGATGATAAATACTCCTCAACTCACACCTTTATTGTCAATTTTATATTAATTTTAGATTCTTGAATTGTCTAGAAGTGTCTTGGAGGTGTACTATACTTTTCCAATTGGCAAAATATCAATATAATAATGGATACCGATTTAAGAGTTTTGGACACGTATTGTCAGGTGTGGTGTCGATGTCCGACACGGACACGCTAGATCATTGAAGTGTCCGTGCTACCTAGATTATCTACGTAAATATCTCCTACACTCTACTATCCTTTGGTTCTTTCAAGGTTCTTTTTTAATCCCTTTCTCGCATTTCCGTGTCCCAAATCACAATGTTGGGCCGTCTATGAAAAGAGAAAACGGTTGGGTTGGGCCATGGTCTCAAATCCCAATATTATCTTAAGCCCGTATACCACAAAGTGGGCTCTCATAGATTCGGTGCAGTTGGGCTGAGCCCACGCAAAGTTGAGCTCCTAAACGAAGTGACGAACAAGAAGGGCTTCTCGAGGAAATCTCGTTGAAAGTTAGTACATCGTTGGGCCAAGAAACATTGATAATTTTGACGGCCATAGTTTTGGGGGTTTACGTTTTGTTTGGTTACGCTACATTGTTGTTTTAGGACGACCAGTGATGAAATTAAAATTCAAGGAGAAAAAAATTTGGAAAATAATAAGTCGGGAAGAACCGAATACCTTAAATTACACCTAGCTGATAACCGAGCTAATCTATTAGCAAAATCAATAGCCGAGGGGGCTCATGGTCGACAACAACCATGCTAATCTCCCGGCTCTCGCACTAGATTTCGACTATTATCTACGACTTTATTTTTATTCGCTACCAACATCCAAATCCAATGAGAAGAAGTGTGTTAATGAAGTAATTAGTAGAGCATTTAGGCGACGCATCCGCAATTAGTGAGTTTCAACAACCTTCTCCATGAGTCCATGACTATGTTCCCCTAATCATCAATTGCAAATTTTGCCATTCAAGAAGAAACGAAAAAAGGTCCGAGTCACTGTAAAAAAAACTTCACATTTGCTCCAAATTCACATTATGCTACTCTACTAAAAGGGCATGAAGGTCCTACCCATGTGAAGCTTTTTACCCTCCCTAAACACATTTTCTCCCTAAACACATTTTCTATGGCTTTTTCTCTATTGGACTTTTTGCAGTTTTGCATTGGGGCACCAGTATTCAATACGGTCATCATTCATCATCTTTTGCATCTTGCATCTTTGACTAGGATCTTTCTACTTATATCGTCTTGTATTGTACTACTAATCTTCTATGGTTCGATTATGATCTCGACGTATGTGAAAGTTAAAACGTGAACAATTCTAATATTGTACTGCATATATAATATGGTTGGATTATAACCTCGATAAGTGTAAAAGTCAAAACGTTAACAATTAATGAAAACGTAGAGAGTACATAACATCGTATGTAACTTGATGATCTTATGTTAGCTATCATATAGGAGTATTATTTTGGAGCAATAGTAAAGGGGTTGTTGATTAGTGATGATTACAAATCGCAAGCAATTAATTACTCATCAATATCACTAACCTAATGTCCTTGCTTGGCCAACGCAATGACTACTAAAACAAGGTGATGATAAACTATACCAAAAGATTATACTATTAAGGTTCGTACAATCCTACGCGCTCTTCGGGCGTGTGCTCGGCAACCTAATGATTTGTCGCTCGATGATTGGCTCGTGGTTTGCACACAACATCTTCAAGTAGCCTCGTGCTTCTTTGTTAGTAATGATTTTCACTTGGAATTTAATTAAGTCGTGGCGTTGGACCGAACTAATCTAATTATCTTTATCCTCTTTGCAAGGTTGTCATTTTGTCAATTTATTACTTATCTTATTGCAGTTTGGTAGCTTATCATACAATTATGATATGTTATAATGTGCATAGTTGTAGATTGGGCTAGCTAATGACTTTTAATTTTGTTACCTCAAGGATAATATAATTAGGTAGGATAGACCATAAATTAAGTAATGAGGTGAATCTTTATACGGTATATATCGCGAAATGCAAAATTTTAAGTGTTATACACCCAATTTACAGCTAAAAAAATATTATAGGGTTGCTAACACATGTTTCTCATTGGCCACTCCAAAAAAAAAGTTATATACTAAAACTTAGGGAACGTAAAAGAGTTTCATCTATTAACCTGATAATTTATATTACTGAGTTACGACGTATGTATTGTATATACATCAATACTATACGGAGTAATTTGTTTCATGCTCGGTCCTCGGTGCTTGTTGGACGATGGTCGGAGATGTAAAAATTCAATTGTATGCTTTATGCTAGTCGTGATTAGGTCCGTTATCAAAACACCCATCAATATTCAATACTAAACAAAGAACGTCGTTTCGATTGAAATAAAGTGAGCTTCATCTTCATGGATATGCATATATTGTTGTACGACGTCGTACCAACTACGTAAGAGTCAATGAGGTTACAATTTGCATGCATGTGCAATCTCAGCCGTTCGTGTATGTTTCTTCTTTGTTAGATGTCGGATCATGATCGAAACATGCATGACTTAGACTTGTCGTTGTCCTCCCTCAATAATTTGGAGATTTTTTTTAGATGGAATTTTGGATAATTCTAACTTGTTTTCTATCTTCATAGAAAATTATAAATAAGAATTAGATCATGATCCTACGATGGTTTATATTAGACTTTGTATTGTATGTATGACTACTTTATTATTCACCAATTCAATATTGTTATAAGTCAAATTATCATTTCTCTTTAATTCATTGATCGACTTTCAACCTTCATTCACTTGGCTTGCCCTTCAAATTGAGATATAATATACGGAATATTAATTTTCACTTTATAATTATCTAATAACGTAAGGCACGGGTTTTTTTCTTTCCCACTGCTTCTGCGATATGAGGACAACGACGTTATAGGAATGGCCAAATTATTTCTTTTGATTTCCCACTGCCTAATCACAAGTTATCAACTAATTAATAGGACTAATCTATATAGTAAACTATAAAAATTTGCGTCCCAATCAATCAATTCATTTCTTTCTTTGAACGTACCAAAGTCATGATCAAGTGTATATTCTAGGATTATAACTACATAACAAATAGTTATGAATTGGATTACGACGTTTTTTTGTCTACTAAAAAACCATGTGACACTTGATCCCAAAGAATTTAAAGACCTTTTGAAAATACATGTAATTATATAATGCATACTACTACCTAACATTTCTCTTTAGGCTTTAATGTATGTCCAAATTCGAGGGTGCAAATGTCAATCTAGCTAATACTACAATCATATTTTACGTGTACCAAACTACATACCTATGTTAATTCAATCGACTATCGTACGCTATTAGAAGTTGATCAATATAATACTTCCATGGTCTCATTTGTTAATGTCTGGTCTAAATGGGTGCAGGAGAAAAACTCAAACCAAATAGTAACAATTCATGAAAACAAAGGGAGTACATAGTTTCTCCAGCTAATAGTGCAACACTAATTAAGGATGATGTTGTGGGTCCATATAACAACATTTTCTTTATTATTTTGCCCCAAATTGATGTTTCTCTTTCTGAGCACTCCAGGAGCTGTTTTGGGTTTTTCAAGTTAATACTAGAAGTGCTTATCTGAAACCCATGTTTGGCCCTAATCCCATTTCTCGCCTTCAGTTGTAGAAACTTGGTCAAAGTGGCATTAAACTATTCTTCATCTACTATATCTCAATTGCTGATTCCGCCACTGAAGACCACCACGTAAGATCTAATCTCTAGTTGAATCTCAACAACCAATTAAGCCCACTATCACCCAACTATTCAAATGTCGTTGCGCCCGGCTGCCACCAGTCGCTACCAAAAACACGGTGGGTGGTAATACCCTCATCAATCACCGTCCCAACTTGGCCATACAACAGTCCCTAACAACAAGAGGACACACAGACACAGAGAAAGCACCCGATGTTGTCCTACACTCCCAAGTCCCTACCCCATAACAAATGGGACACACCCTCAAAGACCATAATACTCTCTCTATTTTATTCCATTATTTACGTTAGTTTTAAATTCTTCTCATAAAATCCATCGTAACGTAAACAATTAAATGAAATGGAAGGAATAATTATGGTAACAGTACAGGGGCGTGAAGAAGACAATCGCAGCCTTAAGTCACACACCCAAGTCCCCACATTCTCCTACAAAAAGCAGCCAAATTTAGATAGAGAGACGTTATTATAATTTTTAACAGAAAAACAGCAAATTTCCTGACTTTTTTTATTGTTAATTAGTTTCCCTCCCTTTTCCTTTTCCCTTCACTTTGCTTTGCAAAAAGCAGAGGAATAAAAACCCCTTCTTCACTCTTCTTCTTCTTCTTCTTTCATAATTCATTCCCTTTCTAATATCTTCTCTAATAATAATAATAATAATAATAATAATAATAATAATAGTAATCATAATATTATTGGCTGAAAAAGTCTAATTTTAACCTATTATTTCTATTAAATTTTTCATTTTATTTACTTCCATGTAAATGTAATCTCTTCTTACATTGTGCAATTAACTGTAAGTCCTCTTTTTTTTGTGGTTTTGATGAGTTTATTTTTCTGGGTTTTAATTAGATTTTGCATTTCTTATAAAAAGATATGAACTTTACATAATTTTTTATTTTATTTTAGGGTTTTATTATATGGGTTTGTTGGGGTTTATGTTGATTAATTGGTATATTGATGGAGTGTGACTAATTTCTTCTGCTTTTTCAATGTGGTTGCTTTCATAACTTGTGTTTCTAATTTTGCATGCTTTTTTTTTACTATTTCATTTTTGGGAAATTAAATGTAGACACTAGACAGTGATTTGTCAAATTCTGATTTTGTGGATATAATTGAGTTTGATTAACTTTCAATTTTCTGATCAGTTTTACTAATTAAGATGCTTATTGCTTAATTAAACTAAAAGTTCCTTAATTTTTGTTTAAGAAATTAAATATCTTTATGATTAATTAAAAACAAAAGTTCTGTAATTTTCATTTTATGATTTATACTTTTGTAGTATGTATATTAAGAATTTTGGAGTTTTGACAAGAAAGTGAAAGATTTGGACACATTTACAACTGGATACTGTACCCAAATTGGGGTCACTTGTAAGTTGATCTTATGTTTGTTGAGTGATGAAAAGTATCCAAAGATTGTAGAATAAGTTTCTACCCCTTACCTCGCTATAGGCGGGATCCTTTGAGACACTGGGTAATGTTGTTGTACAATACAGTAATTCTCGGGTTGCGGGACCATACTATATTTTCTAGTACTAAGATTGTGTATTCACTGATGAGTTTGTGAAAAGTTATCTCACTGTAGCTCCCCATGCTAGAATGTTGTCTGAATGATTTTGTTAAATGTCATGATAGCTGGACTTTGTGAACTGTGGTAGATTTAACAGTTTGGTAGGAAAATTTTGGTATGCATGCAAAAGTTCTTCTTTTTGGACCTGTAATTATGTGGAGTTGGTTGAATAAGTTGTAGTTTATGAATGTTTTGGAGCTGTTGCAATGTTGCTGATTTTACTTCATGCAGAAGCCTGATTTAAGATGACAAGGGTAAGTCCTGAGCTTGAGTACGAGGTGGATGACGATGCAGCTCTGTCGGTCTCAGCTGATGTTAGCTTTCCTGCTGATGGGTTTCCAAAGTATAAGATAGGACCCAACAATGAGATTGTTGAAGAGCCTAAGCGTAATTCTAACTCTCCACCACTCAAGGAGGTTGTTGCTCAAGAAACTGAGCAGTTAGCGGAGCAAAACAAGCGCATTTCTGTTAGAGATCTTGCCAGTAAATTCGATAAGAACTTGTCTGCTGCTGCGAAACTGTCAGATCAGGTTACATTTGCAGTTTCTTATATAAGCATTGTATGCTGATGAGATGCAACTCTTACAGGAAATTAAGGACCTTTGTCATTTTTATACCTGTATTTTGTTTCAGGCTAAACTTAGGGAGACTCCTTCTCTAGAGGGGCATGTTTTACTGAAAAAGCTCAGAGATGCTCTCAAATTTATGAAAGGGTGCATGACTGGTAGAAACAAGGAGGATGTAGAGAAAGCCATCTCCATGGTCAGTTTTCGGATTCCTTTTCTTTGAGTGGTTCCTTTGAAATATTCTGCGCGATCACAGTAGTTATGCACTTATGCTGATTTTGAGTAGTTCAACATTAGTGCATTGATACAAGTTCATGGGCCATTTTGTGCAAGAACGGTTATATGATCCCGATTCTCTATCTGCGACTTGCCTTCTGCCTGCAATTTGCCAATTTGGATCACCTGTTTTGTTCAATTCTTCTGTTATCGAGCAAATAGTGTTGATACTGATCAGAACTCTGTCTATATGAAGTTAAATTGTTAGTGAAAGTGGTAACTTAAAGGCTTGGAAATCGAAGATTTTGCCATTCTACTTTTGAAATTTTGAGATTATGCCTTCATTCCATGCTTATAGACAGACTCTCAATTGCTTCAGGTAGAAGCTTTGGCGGTTAAATTAACACAAGATGAAGGAGAGTTAATTCAGGAGAAGTTTGAAGTCAAGAAGCTAACAAGCTTTCTTAAGCAGGTGAAGTCAAGTAGATTGTTTTTTACCCTTCTTCGACAGAGAATTAGAAGAATGGCTTGATGAACAGAAGAGTGTCATATTTTCAGACTGAAAAGGCAAAGGTTGCTCATCTTGTTATATTTACAGGCTTCTGAAGATGCTAAAAGACTGGTGAACCAGGAAAGATCTTTCGCATGTGCTGAAATAGAGAGTGCTAGAGCTGTAGTGCAAAGATTTGGGGAGGCTCTTGAAGAAGAAGAAAAACTAGCTCAAACATCCGGAAAGCAGGTTTGTAGATGTTTCTTTTGTTTTCTTACATAAGACAAGCTGACTTGGTGTCTAACCCTCTAATGACTTCTCTGATTCTTCTTTGGTGCGACAAAAAAAATATGTAGTAAGACATTCCATGTCTGATTAAGATTGCTATTGGAGTATGTATGTCTATTTCTTCCATTATTTTGTTAGTAGAGGGTTGTATATATAGTAGCTCATATTATTTTTTCCGGTCCTTAATAATGTCAGGATGTGGACAAGCTAGTTGACGAGGTTCAAGATGCTAGACGAATACAAATGATGCATCAACCCTGCAAGGTATGTTCAGTCTTCACTGTGGAGGAAGTGTGCACATTAACATGCACTTCAAATCTCCGACTTAACTGTCGTATTATAGTAAACTACTATTAAATTTACGATTTGTCTGTAGCACACCCATATTTTTTTCAAGGTTCTGCCCACTTCGTATATGCTTTCCACAAGTTGCTTCTTTTAGAGCGTCTGCTTCTTTACATCGTATATGTACTTTTCACAAGGGCCTCATCTCACTTGACACTGGAGAATGTTTTATCCTGTTTTTTAGGATGGTGAAATGTACTGAGAATGAGTAGGTAATTGTTTTGAACACGAGGTTCTGATATCTTATGACCCTAGTTGAATTAGCCACTAATTGTTTGATTCTTAATTGAAATGTACTTCTTTATGTGACATTGTATCCAAATGTGTGGTCTGCTGCTATAGGTGATGGACATGGAACATGAACTTCGAGCCCTTAGACTGCAACTTCGAGAAAAGTCCATATTTTCAGCTAAGCTCCAGAAAGAGGTTTGTTTACTGGCTTCCTTCTATCGATTATCGATATACTACAGCTGTAATGCAGTAGGGACTAGGACTATGGAATTTATTATCGTTAATAGTAATTGGAGAGAAGACAAAAACTAATAGCTCCAAATTTTTGTGATCCAATATATTTGTAAGCCATAGCAAATCATTTGGCCCACTGTATATTACAAATACTTTTGATTCTCTGATGCTCAGTCTGCCCATCTTTACTTCTCAGGTGGCAATGAACAAGCGAGCAGAGGAGAGCAGATTATGCGTGTACCAGCTAGAAGGTGCTCAGACCTTAGGTTCATGTCTAAAGATTCGACCTCGTTCAAACAATGCCCCTGATCTTTCAAAATGCTCAATTCAATGGTATCGTGTGTCATGTGAGGGCGATCGTAAAGAAATTATATCAGGTAATGCTGATTATGTAGGGTTGCGGTTCAGTTCTCCTAGAAAGAAATAGCTGATTGCACTTTCTGCTTCTCTTTTTTGTTAGAAAGATTATATTGCTTTCTGTAAAATACATTTCTCGTTGACTAAATGCTGAGTCATACTGAGACGGTTCTCCCTGGTGACACTGTACTTGTGTTGTTAGTTGTGGTGTAAGCAAGTGTACTGTGTACTATGTGATCTGTTTTCTTGGGGCTTATGCTTATATGGAAATGTAGAGATGTATATTAAAGAGAACAGCAGAGGTAGATCAGAGAGAAGGGGGTAGAGAGTTCTAGATATTACATAATATTGGGCCTCAACCAACCATCAACTTAAACTTTTAGTTGAGATGGTTAATTCACTAATATTGAGGTTAAGCTAGGAGCACTATAAACTTGGCTTACATAGTCAAGGTTGACTTGAAGTACACTCTTTATCGTGCTCCTCTAATGCAATCCATCTTTGATACACCCTTGGACTCAGATACGACTTGACTTGTCATTTCTCCATTATTATTATATGTCCTTACAAGCCTATGGGTAGAATCAAGAATGGTATACACTATATTACAGTCTTACAGAGTGTCAGATATTATATGATTTATATCTGGTGGCTCTTATAAAATTTATAACGGAGCTTTTTAATTCATGCTAGCTAGCTACAAAGTACGATTTGCACACTTGTTTGTAACTTTTCTTGCTTGTGTAGGAGCCAACAAACCCATTTATGCTCCGGAACCCTTGGATGTTGGCAAAGTTTTGCACGCGGATGTGATTTCTGATACGCAGACAGTTCCAGTGACAACTGTTTCTCCTATTGACCCTGGTGGGTGCTTTCTCTTTCTCTCCCTATCTTTCCCCGATGCTATTGAGCCTGGTGGGTGCTTTCACCTTAAAAACTGATGAGCCTTTTGTAACAGCTCCTGGATTGACTAGTCACGTGCAGTCACTTCTGCGGAAGTCCAATAGTGAATTCCATGTATGATACTTCTTTCATGTTTTGTGTTCATGTACTTTTTTTCTGGAGAATGTGACCCTGATCATAATTTCTTGAATGTGACCCTGATCATAATTTCTTGTTTCAATTAAGTATCCATGTACCCAACAATCATGTTTTATCATTTCTTCATCTCATAAGCTGTATCCCAATTCTACGTCGTGATCTTGTTATTTTTCCCCGAGCATGCCAACATGTCACAACTCACAACAGTCACCCGATTCCAATTCATGTGTCTGAAAATTATGCAGGTAGTGATATCTCAGATGAATGCGCATGATTATCCATCACGTTCTGTGCATGTGCTTCACGTGGGAAAATCAAGAATGAAGCTGTGTAGAGGATGGATGACAAAGACTAGAGAGTCCTATTCAACATCTATGCAGGTATGAGATACTTTCAGCCACAAACACATGTATTGTAATATTTGCTGTTTTAGCCAAGTCCATTAACACAGATGAATTTGCGTTGGATTGTCAAGAATTACATGATTAGAGTAACTAGAAGTCCGATTATTTCCTAAATTTATTTACATCATTCCAGTCTGTACTGGTCAGTATCTCCAATGTCAAGAATATGTGAATAAGACATGGTTTATAGTGGTTTCACTTTCTCTAAAAGCTATTTCTTTACATGTTCCAACCTGACTACAGCGTTTCTGCTGTATTTGTCTATTCTATGAACTAGCTATGCGGTGTTAGAGGAGGAGGTAATGCTGCTTCAAAATCATTGTTTTGGCAAGTGCGGAAGGGGCTCTCTTATGTCTTAACATTCGAGTCCCAAAGAGACAGGAACGCTACCATTATGATTGCAAGAAAACACGCACTTGACTCCCATGTAAGTACATCCTCTTCTATATGCTCACTGAAATAATCTCTTATGACTATGATATGTGAGTACCTGTACTACTTTCTATACTTCAAGACGGTCCTCAGATGATGCCCGATCTTCATTTGCTGGCAAGTTTCATTTAACTTAAGCACGAATAAGAAAGTTTTGGTTTTTCATCAAGAGACTGAGTCTCTATTCTTTTGCTCTACAGTTGGTACTCTCTGGACCTGAGGACCGAGCCTGATATCGAGCTAACAGATCAAACTTCAAAGCCTCCATTCAATTGATTGCCATTTGCCCATTTTAACCTTTCCACCTGAGTATTTTTTTTGTTTGTTCAGGCTTTCTTGGTGTGAGTATTTTTAGTTGTATATGTGTGCATTTAGAAGATATATGTAGAAGAATGGCTTGTAATTGGTTCTATTAATCTGGTTGCATTCCTTCTTTAGGCATAGGTTTTTATTTTGCCTAATTACTGGTTGTAACACTTGTTATTATTCATATATGATCAAGTTTCCCCCTGCCTTTCTTCTCATTGTACCATCTCCTTTGTAATTTGTGCCAATAACTCACAATTTAGTTCAGTTCAACAATTCAACAAGCGCCATGCCTTACTGATTTGGGGTTGTCTAATGTAAATCGCTATTTGGAATCGCCAATATGTCAACTTTGCTCAAGGACAAAGTGATTCTTTGTATTGTTTCTCCCAAATGCAAATGTCGTCGATCCGCATCTTGAAAACGAAATTCGACACATGATCATTATCAAATTTCCGGTAAACTTTCACGGTAGCAAATACTCGTAACGTGGTCAATAGGCACATGATTGAAGCTCCATCATTTATATTCACTTATTATTATTATTAACTTCATCTTAATTAAGTGGAGAAATAGCATAAATCAGAGAAATTACTCCGTAATTAATTTCTTCTAACACAACATGTCATAAAGAAATCACATTAATTTTGCCCCATAAGGCCATAACCCATTCTTGTAAAAACCTTTTACAAGTTACCACATAAGGAAACCCTCCAACGGTCAGAAATTTCAAAAAAAAAAAAATATGACCGTTGGAAAGATGCCGCCTTTCCTAATTTTGATACAAAAATAGGGCAAACTTGGTCTCGCAATAATCTCCAAACTTCTTCATTTAATCATTCTTCCCCTCTTTCTATCTTCTCTTCAATCAGAAGCAACACAATTTAGAGAGAGAAACTGATTAGAATTTAGTGAGAGAAACCCTCAATTTTCTTGGTTCCTTTTTTTTTTTCTGGGTTTTTTTTTTTTCGGTTCAATCCTTCATCCACAAATCAATGGCGTCAAGAACACTCCTCCCCAATCAACAACAAGGTTTCCTTCTTTACCCCCTTATCAATTGATTCAATTCTATCATTTCTGCGATTTAATTTAGTTAATTTGGTTCATACCCATATGAATTTCAATGTTTAATTTTGTGTTGTTCTTGATTATTTAGTGATTAATCTTTTTCTGGATATTGTTTATTTTATCGATTTTGTTTCTGGGTTTTGTTTATTAGATCAGTTTTATGATTTTGATGTATGAAATGTGAATTAATTTGATTGTTTTCTGGGCAAATGTTTGATTTTCATGATATCTGTTCGATTAACTTCATTGAGAAGTTTCTTCATCTTTGTTTTCTTTAATTTTTTTCGCACACCCAGATGAATATCATGAAGTTTTATGCTAACCAATCTTTTATGGGTTGAATTAATTTAATTGAGATTGTGGTTAAAGAGTTATCATCTGGGTTCATGAGATTTTAGGGTTTGAATTCAATCTTTTTCTTTGTGTAATTATAATAATTTGATGATTTTATGCTAATTAATCTTTTATGGGTTGAATAAATTTGATTGAGATCGTGGGTAATATCAAATTAATATTAGCAGACAACATTGAATTCAACCTGTTTCCTGATGTTCTCCTAAATTGATTGGGATTCTTTGTGTACTTGTGAATAACTTCTGTAATAAGTTTTGGTTGATAATGATTGAAACATTCAATTATATGTCTTTTCATGGTTAAATTCTGCTGTGCTATTTGTATTGATTACGCCTTTGGTGGATGGTTCTAGTGGCAGATAATGGTGGTATCAAACAGAAGAATGTGGCAGCAGGAGTACCAGGAAGAAACAGGAGGGCTTTGAATGATATTGGTAATCTTGTCACGATTCGAGATGTCGAAGGCAAAGTGCAACGACCTATTACAAGGTTTGGCCTAATCTTGTTGATCTGAATGGGCAAAAGTTTGTGTTTTGATTGGGTTTTCTCAGTTTTCTTGACTTTGTTACTGTGTAGGAGTTTTGGTGCCAAGTTACTTGCTAATGCACAGGCTGCAGGAGATAACAGGAACAACAAGGTTTGTTCAACCTTGACTTGTACTGTACTCTCCTTTTTTTTTCTTCTGAAAATTGAAAAGTACCAGTATACATTTTGCTTGACTTTCTGTATTATGTTGATTCAGGTAGTGGCACCTGCTGGGGGTGCTAAAGTGGCTGCAAAGCCGGCACCGGTCCCAAAGCCTCCGGCAAAGAAAGTGGTTATTGCTAAGCCACAACCAGAAGTAATTGTGATCAGTCCTGATACCGAAGAGGCAAAAATGAAAGTGGAGGTGATTAGGGTGGTACCACAGAAGGATAAGTCAACTGCTAAGAAGAAGAAGAAGCTTCACACTATGACTGCTGTACTCACTGCCAGGAGCAAGGTGAATTTACTGTTTGTGTCAAATTTTGAATGTCATTCTGATATAATTCTTCTGTTTTTCTTGTGGATGTCATTCTGATACATTTAGCCTTTTCTGTTTGGGAATAGGCTGCTTGTGGTCTGTCTAACAAGCCAAAGGACGCAGTAGTGGACATTGATGCTTCTGATGTAGACAATGAGTTGGCTGTGGTTGAATACATTGAAGACCTCTACAAGTTCTATAAGATAGCAGAGGTAAGTTATGCATCACAGATCATATAGTTCACTGTAAAATCTGTGATGTCTTGAGGGTGTACTGATAAATTTCGTTTGTGGTTGTTTACAGAACGAATGTCGGCCTCAGGATTACATGGCAGCTCAACCTGAGATCAATGAGAAGATGAGGGGCATTCTGGTGGACTGGCTGATTGAAGTGCATGACAGATTTGATCTTATGCCTGAGACTCTTTATCTGACTGTCAATTTGGTTGATCGATTTCTGTCACTGAAAGCAGTGCCAAGGAGAGAACTGCAGCTGTTGGGCATCGGGTGTATGTTGATTGCCTGCAAGTATGAGGAGATTTGGGCTCCTGAGGTACTGCAGGATTTCCTTTGTTCTAATAATTTGCTGTCCAAATTTTTTGAGTTGCGCCTTACAAGTGTATTTTGTTGTACTGTCAGGTAAATGACTTCGTGTCCATATCAGAGAGGGCATACAGCAATGAGCAGATTCTGAAGATGGAGAAGACTATCCTAGGCAAGCTAGAATGGTACCTGACAGTTCCGACACCCTATGTCTTCCTCACTCGCTACATTAAGGCTTCGATTCCTGATGATGAAGTGAGTATATCCATCCATCAACAGATGCTTAATTCATGTTCTGTCCCTCTGTGAGTTTTGCACTGTGTACACATATTTTGTGATCTAAAGTGCTAATAATAACTTTGGTGTTTGCAGAGTCAGCACCTGGTGTACTTTCTTGCTGAGCTTGCCCTGATGCATTATGGATCCATAGCCTTCTGCTCATCTATGGTCGCAGCTTCAGCTGTCTACATAGCTCGACTCACCCTGCACAAGAGTCCAGCTTGGACCGAGACTCTCAGGCTCTACACTGGCTTCTCAGAGTCACAGCTCATGTAAATATTCCTGAATCTTATTTTTTTACATTTTCACATATGGCCTGAGTTATACCTGAATGGATTCTAACAAATGAACTTGATTCTGTTTCAGGGATTGTGCCAAGATGCTGGTCACCCTTCACTCAGGAGCTCCAGGACACAGGCTGCAGAATGTATACAAGAAGTACTCGAAGGCCGAGAAATTTGCTGTTGCTTTGTGTGCACCTGCCAACACTCTTCTGCAGACATTATAGGCAGATGATGACATCTTAGAGCGTCTGTCATTACTGATGACATGACTGCGTCCATCTGTACTACTGTAACTCATATCAATCAATATATAGTTCAATTTAGTTGATTGTTTGGTATGTATGTGTTCATGGAACCAGTTGTACTGTATAATATTTTGAGTTGTGTAGACTTTGCAACTCATTTCTTCAATATAATCAGTACAGTTTTAGTTGTCATCTCCTCTTCCATATTCTCGATTCGATTTGGAACGAGCAGTAAAAACTGCTAATTTTATCCATCTCAGTTGCCATATCTGTTGCTTGACAGGTTATAAACATGGTGAATACCTACTAGTATTTACTACTATTTGAAATGTCAAGTTTACTTTCATATAATTTTGCTTTGTTGCTTTTTGGACAAGGAGAATCCTTGTTCAGTAATCCTTTTTTTTTTTTTTTTGCTTTCAACTTTTTTCCTTTGTAAGAAAAAAGGAAAAAGAAAAACGAGCACTGGACAATTCGTTTTTCTATTTTGTAACTTTATTTAGTAAGTGAAATGTTCTCTAGCGCCAATCTAGTTATGTGATTAAATAAGATTGTCTAAAATCATTCATGATTGGAAGAAAAACGAAAAGAGGATATATAGAAGATTTTGTGGTGAGCGTTATTAGTTTTCTTTACAAGAGACAAATGTGTCGATTTCAAGCAAGGAGAAAAAAATATCAAATATGAAGTACTTAGGAATTAGTGAGTCACTTGCATAATATATGAGGTGAATTTCGGAGGAGTCTCCTCCTCGACCCGAACTCTTACCTCAAACACCAAAGCACCCCATAAGCACATACCTTGAAGGCTTTGGCTCCTCTTTTTTCCTATAAAATACTTTGAAGCCTTACATAATTTTGGAAACTAGTACTCTAGAAGTGGATCCCATTATTACAGTTACACAAAAATTTGCATATACATTTAAAATAAAACATATTATGGTTATAATTATCTAGAGAAGGTAATAGCTCACCCATCCCTCGATTTTTAAGGTAAAAATGTCATAGATAGGTTATTTACACATTTGGCCTCGTATATTTATCATTACAAGACATCATGTGTACTCACTTGGCATTGTTCATGATGCTCAATTTTTATTTCATATTAATCAAAATCCAATTTATGAAAATTAATAATCGTTTTAGTGTTCAACATCGGTTTTTTCATTTCGAGAACATCACTCATTTCTTTTTTCTGAATAGTAAACGTGATTAATGTTAAAGTACCAGAACACCGAAAACTGCAAATAGACACCGATCTTTTGAAACTTTAACGACTTAGATTCATACTGGTTGTAAAGTAAATTATTCTTAAGCTATCTTTAAAGAATCTTCACATTTACATCAATATTTTCTCTTAAATTAAGTACTCTCACATCAAACTAAAGTAGTAAAAAAAGTTGTGACAAATCAAATCAAAGGCCAAAAATAAATTAAATTAAAAAACAAAAAATATGAAGGACAAACGAATCTTATAAATGAAGCCGAAATTTCCAAAAGACACGAAGATGAAAAAATCCCAGAAATCGTTTGACGCTTTTCGCCCAGAAAATCCCATTACAAATTCAACCCAAAAACCCTAGAAAATTGATTGATTTCCAATTATTTGGGAATCGAATCGAAGCTTCTGCAGATTCAATCGAACTCAGATTTGACCCACATCCCCAATTTAATTGATTCAGGTACAAATCTCAATTTTTTGATGTCGTTTTCAATCTATATGCGATTAATTCCCTAATTAAAAGATGGGTTTTCTTTCTCTCTCCTATTGTAATAACCTGGTAGAGTAAAGTTGAAGTTTTTCTGGGTTTCAAGTTGTATTATCTTATGTGGGTCCCTTGATACATTATGATTGAATTTGTGTGAATTTTAGCGCCATTTTTGTGTTATGACCTTTTGTGTACTAGTAATTGTTGGGTAGTACGGAGTAATGTTAGTAAAGCGTATGTGTGAAGCTAAGTAGTAGTGACTGTGTAATGTGTTTATGGAGTTTTATTAGTGTGGCTGATGTAGTGGCTTGAGGTTGGGACATGAATGTAGTCTTGTGTCGGTGTTGGAGCCTCGCCGAGGTTAGCTTTTGAGCATTGTTCTGTGGCTGGTAATAAGCCGTGTTCTATCGCGAGTTTGATAGGGAGGAAATGGGGGGTAGAAACAAAAGGAAAAAGTAATTGCTTTTTTACGTTTAGATTCAAGGATTGTCAAGGATTTCTGAGGAGAGGAACGGAAATGGTGGGAATTTAATAACAAACTCTGTTGCTGTCTCTCCCTTGCTTTCTCTTTAGGTTGATGTTCATCTTATGCATGTGTTCTGTTGCTATCGTTTTGATCTTGTCGTTCCTGTGGTTCACCTACATATACTTTGTTATTTAAGACAGCGTAAGTGCGTAACAGATAATTAGAGTTACCCGCTTCTCATTATGCACTATCTGCTTGTGGAAAGTGATCAGATTGGAGGTATGAATAAAGAGCAAGGTGGAGGTAGTTCGGGAACTCCTAGGTTCAGGCGCCGTAAGCAGTCAAATGAGGTTAGCATGTTTGAAGCATTGTCCTTGTCTGTTTTTAGCTGCTTTTAGTTGTAGTACACTGTACACTCAAGTTTACATTGATCATTTAAAAGATGAGCCGGTTTAATTGCTTATTTTCCTACAACGATTTTGCTGCGTAATTGGGGAACTTCCAGTTTGCTCAATTTTTTTTGGAAGATTCCTTGTCCACCACTATCATTCTTTTAAGTTTTAATCATGAATATAAATTTCTCTTATCCGAGAAAAATCTGCAGTAGCAAAAGCTGAACAACAGCATTCCTCATCTCCAACATCACTGTATAATCTGGAAAAAGAACAGGAATGGGGGTTTTCGCCTTTTGGGTTTAGCTTCGCTGGAAACTTAGGGTTAGTATGTGCTAGCTGGGAAGTAGTCTTTTTAGCCAGAAAAGCATTTAGCATTGTTTGACAATAAAATGTGTGATATAAGGTAGTGGTTTGTATATTGAACATGAATTGTAGTTGTTTGAAATAAAAAAGGGTTAATTTGTACGGAGGACATGAATTGTACTCCCTCCGTCCCAATTCAAACGCCTCATATTCCATTTCGGGACGTCCCACCTCAAACACCCCATCTATTTTGGGAAATATTTCTCTCTCCTACTTTTATTAAATTATCACATCCTCTCTCCTACTTTTATTAATCCTCACATTCTCTCTCCTCATTTTTCCTAATATTACCCTACTCAACTTACTATATCAATTTTTCTTATTCCACTACAACTATCGCCCGAGGCGTTTGAGTTGGGACGGAGGGAGTATTGGGTTTGGACCTGTCATTTTTTTCTGGACAAGATCAGTGTCAAACATTCTCTCTAACGCTTATTCTGACTTCTTTGGTACACCTTTTCTCAACAGATTCCTGCTGAAGTTACCAAACCAAATGGGGGCAGTTTACTTCTTCATGATCGTAACAAGTACAAATCCATGTGGATTCGTACATATTCGACCTTATGGATGATTGGTGGATTTGTCTTTACTATTTACATGGGCCATCTGTATATATGTGCCATGGTGGTTGTGATTCAAATACTGATGGCCAAAGAGTTGTTTAATCTCCTTAGAAAAGTCCGTGAAGATCGACATCTCCCTGGTTTTCGGCTATTAAATTGGTAAGGGTTTAAGCTTTAGAAACTCTCTGAGTGCACTGCATTTGGTCATTGCTCTAGCACTGAAAAACATTGGTCTAATGTTGCATATTCCATTTACTTTGCCAGGCACTTTTTCTTCACTGCAATGCTATTTGTGTATGGTCGCTTTCTCAGTCAACGGCTTGTCAACACTGTCAATTCAGACAAAGTGCTGTATAAGCTTGTGAGCAATCTTATCAAGTACCACATGGTTGTCTGCTACTTTTTGTACATTGCAGGTAGGCTAGGTTTCAGTATTTTCTTAATTATGTGGATTTTCGACATTCTCTCCTTGTGCTTTTAGATAATTACCTATCATTTAGGTTGTAGGTATATATCGAGCCATTGACCCTTTAGGTTTGTGGATTTGGTATGCTTCAGCAGTAACCTGCTATGGCTTTCCAAGAAGATATTCTCTTTGCAGATGAAAGTTATAGGCTTCTAAGAGGGTTTTATTATTTAGTTGTCAAGATATGTATGTATTGAATGACCATCATGGAAGGTAGAAGTTTAGATTGGTATTTTGCTTGTTATGCTTTGGGATTAGTCAACTTCATTGGAAGTGTCGTGGAAGAGAGAGGGAGGGGGATGCTGTGGCTGATTGAAGCCCAGCCCAGAAAAAACTACACTGCCTCCTTTGTGTTTGCTTTGGTGACTCTTCTTCAGGCAGAACTCTTAGAAATTACTCACATGAGGGTGGAACATTTTCAAATTTTATTGTGATTGTTTAACTCCCACATCTTAAAACACGATAACCCGAAAAGCTAACTGAGTAAAAGCCAATGTTTCTTTAAAAGCCCTCAGCTTTCTCTTCCAATATAATTCCACTAATCTATTGTTGTTGCCCCCTGGATTCTTCATTATGTTTCAAATATCAAGTACCCCGTTGTTGATATTTGCCAGGTTGATATCGACATGAATGCATACACTTTTTCTTTATTAAAACATGCTATTATTTTTTATTTGTTGAGGAGTGACGCCGTAGAGCACGCAGGGGTGTAGCCTGGGAGAATGCAGAGGGTCATCCGTAGTCTTTTGTAGCCCCTGGAGACTTCAGTTTTTTATGTTCTGCCTTAAAGTGATTTGCTGACACCTCCCTTTGTTGCCTTTATGGATCCTTCTGTTGTCTTTATCCTGTCAGCCAATTTTTCTCCAAGCTGCTCTGTGATTGGCATGAGAGATAGCAGTATCTTGTACCTTTTTTTTTAATACTTTTGCCATCTCGAGTCTGTGTTTTGCATTAACTTCTGTTTTGGATGCTGCACAAGACTTGTATGCTTCAATGTGCGACCTTAATTTGTTCAAGGGTAATTTACTTGGAAAGTAGCTGTTCAATTGGATGCCCACACCAACACAATACTATTTAGCCTTGTTTCTGCTAGGTTCTTTTTTTTGTTCTAATTTTTTTATAGGGGTTAAGATGTGCATTGAGATGTTTTTTTTAAAGGTGCTAGAGGCTTGACTGATAGGGAATTTGGGGGAAATGGGAACAGTGTAGGGAGAAATGCTTTCAATGAATGATGGATTCTGTTTTGAAAACTGCTTAGCTCAACCGTTAAGTCTTGCAACCTATCTTTGTTACTTATTGCTTGTTTGGCCCTCTGTGGTGGAAAGGTTGCTGATGTTATGTTGTAATTGATAACAGGTTTTATGTGGTTTATACTCTCTCTGAAGAAAAAGATGTACAAGTACCAATTTGGACAGTATGCATGGACGCACATGATTCTAATTGTTGTCTTCACCCAGTCATCATTTACTGTGGCTAATATCTTTGAAGGCATGTTTTGGTAAGTGATATATTAAAAATTTTAAACGGCTGTGTATGACTCATTAAAATTGTTCCTGCTTTTAAATTTGTGAAGTAGTAGTTTGTCGATGCAATCCTTGATGCAATGGGTTATGTTATGGGCAGCATGAATACATGTTTCATTGAAGTTTTTTATGCTTCTTTGTCGTATCTAGCCTCTGCCTTATAGGACTACGTAAATGAGAATAAGCTGGCTCCTGTTCAGATATTTCGTGTCAACCTATTTATTTTCATTCACTCTCAGCAAACAACTATTGAATAAAGAGTATTATGGGTTTTAGTTTGTTTCTGAGAGTTTGAGTTTTCCTGATAGATATGTGCTTTTACATTTTTTCCTTTCTTCCTAGACAAAAGTAACGATTTATCTGATGCAGGTTCCTTCTTCCTGCATCTCTTATTGTCATAAATGACATTGCAGCTTATTTATTTGGGTTCTTCTTTGGAAAAACACCTTTGATCAAGCTATCTCCAAAGAAAACTTGGGAAGGTTTCATCGGGGCTTCTGTTGCAACCATAATTTCTGCTTTTGTGGTATGTGCTCTGCTTCAATCATGCTGCAAGAGGGCAAGCATTTGAACTCTTCACTTTCTGGTTCAAAGCATATGATATCTGTCTTAAGTCTGGCTAGAGCAGACTTCCCTATTTTATTTTCATCTATGGGGTTATAATTTTATGCATTTTATTGCAGCTTGCAAATATCATGGGCCGGTATGAGTGGTTGACTTGTCCTCGAACGGTAAGTTTTTTTTTTTTTTTTTTTTGTAAGTAGTATGAGTTAAAGGAAACCAGGCAAAGATACACCTAGGGGTGAGCAAAACCGGATACCCTGTTATTCGGGTACCCGAAAACAGGGTACCCGCTTTGAAAATTGCTAAAAATTGATACCCGTACCCGACCCGAAATAAACCGGATACCCGGTTTTCGGGTACCCGAAAAATAGGGTACCCTAATTTCGGGTACCCATACCCGGAATTTCTTAATTTGCAACTTTAAATTGTCAACACTCAAGGACGCGCAACTTGAAAGTTATACAAATGAAATCGAATGCTTGTCCACTTATGGGTCGGATGATGGATTTCTACCAAATGTACGAGTGTGTCGACTTTTTTAGCTTCAAACAATAAGTTTAGTAGGATTTTTATACACAATATAAAGAGATCCGGGTACAAACCGGGTACCCGATTTGCTAATTTCAATACCCGTACCCGACCCTAATTTATGTAAAATAAAGCGGGTCGGGTACCCGACCCGGTTAATACCCGGAAAAACCGGGTATTAAAATTCGGGTACCGGGTCGGGACCGGGTACTTAAACCGGGACGGGTATTTTTGCTCACCCCTAGATACACCACCACTAGGATATTAAAATTTCTTTGATATAAACTATAAAAGCTACAGCTTGGATGTACATGTCCAAGAGTTGCATGTTAGGCCTTCTGATATCTTCAATCTGTTTGTCTTGTTTATGACTCCATTAGGATTTATCAACTGGATGGCTCCAATGTGATCCTGGACTGCTGTTTAAGCCAGAGTATTACGAATTTCCAAGATGGATTTCGAGCTGGGTAAGTTACTGTTCTTTTGTTTGAGCCAAGTAAAACTGTTACACCCTACCTTCTTTTACCTGGGGGAAGGGGTTCAAAGATTCTCAAATGGTTTCCCTCACTATTTGGCTTTACAAGTAGTTAAGTACTCTTAATACATTGTTTTGTGGTCAGTATAAATCTTGTCTACAGGGGTGTTCAATGGGTGATTGGGCTGGGTTACTATAATGGGATGGGCTAGGGCCAACGCTAAATGCTTTCAGGCTGAGCTGGGCCAGCCCATTTATTACTATTGAACTGGGCTGCGTGTGGGCTAATATCCACTAATAAGTAATAACATCTAAATCTAAATTGGTTGAATGCTAACATTAAACATTAAGCAAATAAGAACACTATCTCTCCCACTGCTCCATTTCTGCTCACATCCTGCTCCCAGCTACCCCAACAACGTCGACCATCCCCATGTCTCGACAACCGCCAGCACCAACATTACCATGACAGTCACTTTGTTTCCACAGGCTTATATTTTATTTTCCTGCTTCACTTATCTCATCGGCTCGTATTGTGGAATAATGTGGATCCTGCTGTTTATTCATGTTCAAAGGCTTTGGTTTTGTTGTAGGTCTCTTAGCTTGCCTTGATTATAAGATTGTGTTTTCCTGTAAGATGATAATGATATTAAACTCTTCTTAAAATCTTGTCACTCCTTCAAATTCTACTATCAGTATATATTTTTTGCTATTTGTATAAGAGTACATCAAAATGATGATTTTTATATGGTGCTTTGCTGGATAACAGTGGTAGTAACTTGGTAGTTTTGTTTAACAAGAAGCTAGAGACAACCAGATGTCCAGATGTATACGATGCCAGGGATTTGGAGGGGAAAGCTTGACTCATTGACTTCTAGAAATTAGGATAGGTGTATGTTGGTAATTTATATACTTAATGAGTGAGAAAGTGGGTTAACTAGGAAATTAAAGGGTCAAACCTGAATAAGGCTAACAGATGTTGTCACTACCCAGTACCCAGCCCTTTGTATATGTGTGCCTGATAAGAGCCTGCACAATAAGATTATGGTTGGTCTTAGAAGGTCTTTTATTGGAATAAAGATGGTATGTACTGATAAAGGTGAGACTATGAAGAGGAGTAGCATGAGAAGCCCATATGCATTTGAAAGGTTTGGTTTTATACTAACCTTCAAAAGCATCAGTGTGGAAATGCATTTTGCTTATTGAATTAGAGTGAAGGGGTCATTTATTGCGGATATTATTACTATCTACAGCTTGTGTGAAGAAGTTACTTAGAACCGTAATTCTCTGGAGTATTGAAAAGAGACTCGCAAGTTCTATTTCAAAAAAAAAAAAAAAAAAAAAAGACTTGCAAGTTTGTCATGTGTTTTGCCTTTGATCAGATGAAATAGGGCTTTTCTGTTTGATAAGTATGTGGGTTGTGCAATTTTTTGACTGCTTGTTTACTCATCAGCAAGTCGGTCAGATTTGCTGCTGATTCTTTGTTTCCAACTTGAGTCACAACTCAGGATTAAAAAAATTGATTTTTGTTCGTACCTTCAAGTTCCCCAGAATCTTTGGATGAGGGATTTGAGAATTAGGAGGGAGGGTCTATTTTCTGGACATGTGGGGGGAAGGGAAGAGAAACGGATTGACCCATTTCCCTCCCTTTGAATATTTCAGATTCTCAACAATTTGAAAGCCTTGGCAGGACAACACACATTCATATCTTCCCTTCCCTTACCCCCCGCACCATTTTCTCTCTTTCCTTCCCCTCTCATCTTTGCATATTGTTACACATGTCCTTTTATGTAATCGGTAAATTCACAGCCTTGCTGATGTCTATGTTTGCAGTTCCTTTGGAAGGGTATCGCCATCATGCCAGTTCAATGGCATGCATTATGCCTTGGTCTATTCTCTTCGATTATCGCACCTTTCGGAGGCTTTTTTGCTAGCGGTTTCAAAAGAGCATTCAAGATCAAGGTCACCTGCATTACTTAACCTTACGCGTGTAAGATGTAGCTTTTTTGGAGTTGAAGGTTAATGTCTTTATCTTTTGTGCTTCTTCAGGATTTCGGTGATAGCATTCCTGGACATGGTGGAATTACTGACCGAATGGATTGTCAGGTATGTCTTACTGCATGTTAAACTTCTTAGTTGGGTATTGTCTGCCCATGTTCATTCAAGGTCATGCTCTTGAAACACACATTTGTGGTTCTTATTTCAAACTGTAAAGTTCGATTCGTTTCAGTTTGTCTCCTTTTACTGCAATACAAGTAAAGCTGTGTCAGTTCAAATTGATTCTTTTTTATACTTTTTTGGAACAAGACACTTAAAAGTGGATTAGTACAGTGTCTTGGTGTCGAACCGTCTCTTGTTATAACATTTATATTGAGCCATTTTGTTAATCATGCTTCTCTTCAGATGGTGATGGCCGTCTTTGCATATATCTATCACCAGTCATTCGTTAAGTCACAAAGCTTCTCTGTGGAAACCATTGTGGACCAGGTATATGGCACTTTATTTGGTCTTAGATTCGAAAATCTGCCTCCATTGGTTTTTTTAATCATGGTAATACCGTTTTATTGTAGATATTGATGAATCTTTCATTTGAGGAGCAACTAGATTTGTATCGGAGGCTTGGGGAGTTCTTGCAGGAGAGACGGTTTGGCCAATCATAAATTTTTTTAGGACTCAGTTTATTTGAGGTTTGCTCTTTTGGTCCTCATCTGCTTCGTACGTGTCATGATAACCGCTGTTCAGTTGATGTGAACCACCTTAAGTTTGGATGGGTGGATGACTCGGAAGAGTATACTGTACCGTTCTTGCCTGCCTGGTTCTGGGTATCCCTTACCTCTTAGTGGAAAATTGGGCCTAGGCTATGTTACAGCTTCTCTAGATCATATTTGCCTGGACAGTTACAATCATCAGACATTTGCTTCCATCGATCCAATGATTAAACTTCGTTTGAAGGTTGGCAGGAGAAGCTCTCGGTTATATCTGAAGATAACTAATCGTGCCAGTGATCCGTGAAACGTCTATTTTACTCTTACACGGGCTTGGACACTGAGATGCTTGTCTTATACAGTACCTATTTGGTCTGCTCTGCCACATCCTGGAGAACTTTTACGTTTTAAGTGGTAAATACATTGTACATTGGAGGATTATCTTGGGAGGGTTTTTCATGATTACATTTCCCTTTAGTTTGAGTGTATTATGATGTTTTTTTTTTTTTTTTGGCATAATTACTTTCTTTGTATCGTTGTTATTAGTAATACTACTTTCGCCTTTTCTCGTCTTTTTTCAATCAGTGTACTAACAGCTTGAAGGATTATTTTCCAGTTTTCATGTTCTCAAGAACTTCATTGCAAAGCTTCTTGAAGCCCTTTGATTCTGTATCATCTGTTTGCCATAGCAAGGGTTCACACACATTCACACACATTACACATATACTCCAATGTGTCAATGAAAGTAATGATTCAATCAATTCTAAAGTGTCTACTTCACAGGATGCTATGCGTGTATGTTCGTGGTTTATTCGCCTCGCATTGTGGAATTATCACTCGTATCCATCAAGGGCACTCCTACGCCATTCATGGTAATATTTTAAGAACGTATAGCTCCTTTCAAAAAGAATAGATCAAAAAATGGCAAAATCGAAGTATATATTCCACCGGAACGAAAACCCTGCTCAAATTCTATTATACTTCCCAAAATCGGTGAAAAATGTATTTTAGCCTTGAGAACGGGCGAATCTGCTCATACAGTTCATACCAAATTCATGGTTTGTTTCGAGAACATTATGATCATTCCAAAAAATTGGTTTTAACTTTTAACCAAAAAAAAAAAACGGCTCAATTAAAAGTATAGAAGCCTTCCTAACTTCCAAAGTAGTACTATGGGTAGAGCCGAGAACATATGTTCGGTTCCTCCAACTAGAATGGAGAAACCAACCGTCATTTCCGATCTTACCTCGGAACATCTACCGTACACCCGAAAAATCGAAAATGCTTCTATCGCAAAACAAAATTTAGCCTCTTTGAGGGAGGGTTTAACAATTAAACTCCAAAACCCTTTCTCAATCTCTCTCCTCGTCTGCAACCTCCATTAACAACACCACTGCTGTTCTTCCTCAAACAACAACAGTAAAAATGCCATCAAAAACAAAGTCAAGATCATCTTCATCTTCTTCTTCTTCAAAGATTCAATCTTTACTACAACAACAATCAGACAACAATAATCTTTCTCCATCTCCTAAACAAGCTCCTGTACAAGAAGATGAACTCCTACTACGGAAAATTCTTGAACAAGCTTCTTCAAAGTTCCCATCTTTCATCTCTAATAAATCCTCTCTTATTTCCATCCTTTCCGAGTTCGAATCCTCTCCTCAGCATAAGGGTTCCACTATTTGGCTCTCTCATTCTTCTATGCTTGCTTCTTCCATCTCCCCTGGCTCCCTTGTCTCGGTAATTTATCCCTTCCTTTTCTTTTTACTTTATTTACTGTACTTTTTTTTTTACTATAAAGTTTCAATTTTTATCTTAGTAGCAGTTTTGCTAATTTATGTTTCTGGTTTTTTTGTTTGTGTGTGTGTGTGAATTGATTGTTTGATAGTATTTTTTTTTGGGTATGTTTAGCTGTTTATTCTGATGGGTTTTGTTTAATTTGATTGGTTTTCGACTTCGTAAAATTTGTGTATGCCCATGTTTATAATCTTGAGGGTTATTTTCTGTGATTTGTTTGCTGAAAATTGGGTTGTAATTTGTGGGATTAGTTCAATTTTTGTGTGTTTTAATGTTGATTTTGTTTACACTGTAATCTTGTGTTATGTAATGTGTGATGATTAAGTTGGATGTTGTTTTGTATGATGTGGCAGGTATCCCTTCCTTCATTAGGTCGAGGTTGGAGGAGTGATTTCCCTCTGAGACCTTTGGCGGCCGAATTGAGTGAACAAATCGGAGTTGATTGGGAAGGGGAAATCGATGACAAAGCCGGGAATTTTTTCGCTCTTGCTACTGTATTTCCTGCTAAGAAGGTCAGTATCACTGTATCGAAGAGTTGTGTTTCGTTATATATCTTTGCTGGTTTTTTTGTGTTGAACTGTCTATGCTGTTTTAATTGTAATTTGAGATGCTACTGATGACGAAAGAGAGGGGGAATGTTAGCATTTGCAGGCGATAACTGGCTTTACGCCTACATTGATATAAAAGATTGGCATTGTGGTAACTAATGCCTCCTGTGCCGTTTCCTGCAGCTTGAGAAGAATGGAGTTAGAATCTCTTCAAACCTGTCATACTCATTAGGCTGTCCCGCTGCTGGAAGAGTTGTCTTTGTGCACCCTATTCTAGGTGGATCATTGAATAGCTTTGTTCATGGTAATGGGAACCCTTTAACTCATGTGAATCATCCTTTGCAATGTGAGGAGTTGTATATAAAGCTGCTACCTTTTAGAACTTGGGCAATGGATATGGAGGCATCTTCCCCATCGAAAAAATTGCCAGATAAACCTATCAATCGGTATGAAAATGGCGAAGTTTCTTCCCCACGAACACCATTATTACAACACTCAAGGCCATCGTCTCCAAGTCCAAGCAGGTCAAGTTTGTTGTCATCGGTAGATTCAAAATCTCATTTGAGGGACTCTACAAGGTCTTATATTGATTTAGTAGAGATAGGAGAAGCATTGCGAGACGAAGTTGCTAGGAAACTTGTGCAGCATACTGCAGTTTCCTGGTTACATGATCGCACTTTACTTTTTGGAAACCTTGTAGTGATCCCCATTCTCTCAAGGCTGTGCCTCTTTGAAGTGTTAGGTATGAAAAGTTTATCAGCTGATGGATCTGTTACGGCCCTTGTCAACAATTCTCAGTCAGTTCAGCATGGTGATGAAGCATACGTCGTAAGTCGCTCGACAAAGATTAAAATTTGTTTAGAGTCAGATTTGGCTGAGACTCTAGAAGGTGTATCAAAACCTGGTGGAAAAAAATCCAGGGACATCTATGGTAATACAGTAGATCAAGTGACGCGGTTGGGTGGAATGTCGAAGGAATACAGGCTTCTGCGAGATATCATTTCCTCATCTGTGAAGAACACCTTATCAAGGTTAGTTTTTCACTTCAAATCCGAAAGCTATTACAGATTTACAAATGGCATCATCATCTTGTAGATTTGCCGAATATTCCTAGTGTAGAAAACCTACCATCTTTGATTATGGCCTATCTGCATATCAGGTTTATTACACTTCACATTTTTTTTACTATAGTTGTGTTGTCCTGTGTACACTTGGCCGGAAACATGGATATCTGGCTTAGATGATTGTAAAAGCTAACAAATCGGCAAAAACATTTAACAAATTTGTAGCACTTGTAAAACTTGTCAAGTAGTGAAACTGGCCCTCTTTGCTACATGTTTCTTTTGGCTACTTAAAGCTGTGACCAAGTTACTCTTGACTATGACCTCAAAAAAAAAAAAAATTTAAAAAAAAAAATACTCTTGACTAGTGAAGGTCTTACTGTTGATATGTATCATGGTGATATCATAATGTTTGAGTATGTGCAATAATATCAGGGTGTCCCTTTACATTCTCCTTGTCTTTGTTCACTCAGTGATCTCTGATTCTTGTCAAAATAATGTATGGTTTGTATATTGGTCTCACATGCTTTCAGATGTATTTCTGGGTTTCTTTCTTTTAAAATAGTTGGCATTGTATCTTGATTAGCATTTAACTATCTTAGTTTAGGTTTGCGAACTACAAAGGGAGTGTTGCTTTATGGCCCACCAGGCACTGGGAAGACATCTCTGGCTCAGTTATGTGTTAGTGATGCTGGGCTTAGCCTCTTTAAAGTAAATGGCCCTGAAATTGTCAGTCAATATTATGGGGAGAGTGAACAGGCACTTCATGAAGTCTTCAAGTCAGCAGCCGAAGCTGCTCCCTCTGTGGTTAGATCTCTTTACCAGAAAAATTCTGTTGATCTTATGCCTTGTATCCCCCAACCATTACTCAAGAGGATAGAGATGAATTAGGAATTTTACATGAGATGTTCATATGGCCTTCCATTTTTATTTTCAATGAAGCCAAAGACTACTTTTTCGTTGGTTTTTTGGATATAACGGAATAAAGCAAAATGGCTCGTAAAACTGCCTGTGCTTCTTATTTCGTGAAGTAGCAGTCAGTCGGTGCGATTCTCGAAGCAATTTTCATTTTGGGTCATCCATGCGCGGCCTCTTCAATTGGGGTAAGGCTTGCGTGCATCCGACCCCCCCTTACCCCGCCTTATGGCGGGAGCCTTTAAGGCACTGGGGTTAAAGATGTTGTTGTATGTTCATATGGCCTTCAACCACCAATGACCAATCTATTGTTGTTGATCTCCATTAGCACTGATTAGTGTCTTTTATCACATGGGTTTCAGCCACTCATTTGGTCTCTCTTTTATTGATCTCATCCTTATTTTTTTAACAAAGAAGCCACTAAATGAGTGTTACCAATGTCAATGGAGATGCATGGCCAGAACATGCACCTGGAACATCTCATGTATATCTGAGTGATATTGACTTATATTTGACTTTTCTTAGATTTTCATCGATGAGTTAGATGCCATTGCACCAGCCAGGAAAGAAGGTGGCGATGGACTGTCACAAAGGATGGTTGCGACTTTACTGAATTTAATGGATGGAATAAGCAGTACAGAGGGTCTACTTATAATTGCTGCTACTAATAGAATAGAGTGTATTGAACCTGCTCTTAGACGGCCTGGAAGATTGGATAGAGAAATGGAAATAGGTAAAGTAGCTCAGCAGGCATCATGTCATCTTATGCAGCATATCACAGAAGTTTGATGTTAAATTGTCGGCATGTGTACTTGTTGCTTATGTGTATAACCATAAATACTGGTTGTGCAGGTGTGCCATCCCCTGATCAACGACTTGATATATTGACTACTCTTCTTGATGAAATGAAACATTCTCTTTCATGTGCCCAAATTCAGGAGCTTGCTGTTGCATCACATGGTTTTGTTGGAGCTGATTTAGCTGCCCTTTCAAATGAGGCTGCAATGGTTTGTTTAAGGCGGTGCATTCTATCTAACAAAGCTACAGAAGATACATTCGTCAACAGAAACGATGCTTCTGTTTTGTTAGCAGAAGGTTCCTCTAACCTAAGAGATGAAGAGGTTGTAGACGACAATCTAGGTTCTGTATCATCAGCAAATATGCAGTTGACAGTCTCAAATGATTCTGCTGTGTTCATCTCTGGGAAAGCAACCGTCCAGCATAACACTCAGGAGATTGTAGAAGATGATGTCTGTTCTTCTGTAACACAAGAGCATATTATGCCGAAGATTTCGGTTGAGGATTTTGAGACCGCGAGAATGAAAATTCGTCCAAGTGCTATGCGTGAGGTATGCTGAACATTTTCTGTATAATTTTAATTTGTTTCATATGGTTATTTGCTATACTTGTGTCTTGGTCGCCCTGCCTCCCCCCCCCCCCCCCCCGTTTTAAAAAGAAAAAGAGGCAAAAGTAACTTGATTTATTTTGTTGTGATTGACTAATGATCACTTGTAACTAAACTTATTTTTAGAAACCTATTGTTGAAAAAGATATCTAGTGCTTATGTACATTATCTTCTACTCCCATTTGTGTGCAGGTTGTTCTTGAGGTTCCTAAGGTTAACTGGAAAGATGTTGGTGGCCAAGGGGAGGTAAAGGCTCAGTTAATGGAAGCTGTTGAGTGGCCCCAAAAGCACCAGGATGCATTTAAACGGATAGGAACCCGCCCACCTACAGGGGTGCTGTTGTTTGGTCCTCCAGGATGCAGCAAAACTCTGATGGCCCGTGCAGTCGCTTCTGAAGCAGGACTGAACTTTCTTGCTGTGAAGGGTCCTGAACTTTTCAGCAAGTGGGTGGGTGAATCTGAGAAGGCTGTAAGGTCTCTGTTTGCTAAAGCGAGAGCTAATGCTCCTTCCATAATATTTTTTGATGAAATAGACAGTCTTGCTGTCATTCGTGGAAGGGAAAGTGATGGTGTTTCGGTTGCAGATCGGGTCATGAGTCAACTTCTGGTGGAATTGGATGGTAAACCAGCCTTTGTTTTCACTCCTTGATGTCCTTGTTACATTACAAAGTGACCTTGTTTTACTTTTTATCACTTCTCTTTTGATTGTTTTTCCATACAACAGCTTTAGTATGTTGTTTATATCATGGTTTCTGACAGTTATTGCTTGATAAAACTTTATAGAGGAAGTTATAAATCCTAGATGTCTTTACAACTTAACCTATGATAGAGTTTGATGTATAAACCGGAGGAACAGAGTGGTGAAGGCATCTGTATGTTTTAGACAAAGTGAAGCAAGAACTTGGATATTGTTTGTGTGAAATGCTGACTTATCTTTTATTCAAATCAAGTGGTATGTCTAACCTTGAGAACAACGTTCTTTTCTAGGTTTGCAAGAAAGAGTTAATGTGACCGTGATTGCTGCAACCAATCGTCCTGACAAGATTGATCCTGCTCTTCTTAGACCAGGTAACCCAATGGGGCTCTCTCTTTGAAACACGATGTTTGATACTCTGCTATTTATGTATTGCACTTTCCAGATGAAATATTTTCTTAACAATGGACCTCAATTTTTGGGCAGGGCGGTTTGATAGACTGTTGTATGTTGGACCCCCTAATGAGAATGATCGCGTTGACGTCTTCCGCATTCATTTGAGCAAAATGCCTTGCAGTTCTGAAGTTGACTTGAGAGAGCTGGCGTGTCTCACTGAAGGCTGTACTGGTGCTGATATATCGTTGGTTTGCAGGGAAGCAGCCATCTCGGCAATTGAAGTATGTTGCTATTAGGCTTTCCAGTTTTATAGCTTGATCTTATTTTGGATGAGTACACAGTTTCTTTACGATTCAGCTTTTCAAAAAGTGTTGTAACAGCAATCCTTTCAGGAGAATCTTGATGCTTCGGAGATAAGAATGGAACACTTGCAGCGTGCAATTCTTCACGTGCGCCCATCAGAGATTCAGTCTTACCAACAATTGTCGGAGAAATTTCAGCGGCTTGTATATTCCAAGGTTCAATCAGAGGACTCTAAATGCCACCATCAGCTAAGTGGAGCAAATGATACACCATCATGGTAATCTGTTACTCTACCTCACTTCTGCCTATATCATCGTTATAGTTAATTACTCCGTACACCTTTGACCTAATCTTCTGCAAAACGCTATAGACTTTCATTAGGATATCTTCAATGGTGTTAGGGAGCGTTTAGGGGGATTGATATTCTTTTTAAAAATGTATGCTTGTTACGTGAAATCTTTTCTTTGATTAGATTTTATGTGTGCTTGCAATCTAAAAAGCAGGTCATAGTTCTTCCGTAGTTCAGTACTTCTTGTTGTGTGTTATGTTGGAAATGCTAGGATTGACATCCAGGGGCGGAGGGAGCAGAAGCTTAGGATTTACATATTTCTGCTTTGGTGTTTCAGCTGATGTCTCTACCTTGCTGTTTCGTAAGTTGAATTAATGCCTAGAATTGTTGAGATGTCACTAGGAGTCGAGGAGTTTTCTCTTTTTTGGTATGTCGCCCTGTGACCCCCTTTTGTTGACATTGGCTCTTCATTTAACTTGAAATTTTTAATCTTTTTAATGTCACTCATAGTTTGACAGCCTATAACTGGTATAGTATTCTGGAAACAGTTTTGCTAGTCGTAAATTGTGATTGCATTCAAATCTGAGTTTTAAAATTTCTGTTGGACCTGCTGCCGCATTATTTTTAGTCGACTCATTATTAGCGATAGAGATTGTTGTGTTCGTTGTTCAAGTTTTAATGGCCGTCACCGGTCAGTGAAAAGGATGTGTGATAGCCTGATAGCTGGTACAATTATTATGCATATCCTATTAGATTTATGCGTTTGAACCAGGAAGATGACGTGCTTAACGTAGACATTTAAGGTGGTAGCATTTTAGATTCTTCGTGTCTAACAAAGTGAGGGACGATGATGCTATCTTGCCAGTAATCATCTATTAATTTACCTTGATTAAACAAATAATCGCAATGATTAAGAAATCCGATGCTTCTTCTGTGTCTAAAGGGGCACATATTGGTCTGCTATCTTTAATATGAACTATAAACATCTTTAGATTTCTGAAAGTAGTTGGTAGTTTTTGACATCCTTTGCATCACCGATTTTGTTGAATTTCGGAGTAATTTGTCCCATCTCGAACCCTTTGTTTATGTAGATAATTGTATGTAGTTGCACTAAACAAGCATACTTTGCTTATGCTTGATCTAATTTATTCTTGTAAAAGCATATTCTTTCCTTTTCCCAAATGGTCATGATTCCAAATTGCAAAAGTTTGCCCATCAACATCACATTATGGCATCTAAACTTGTTTAGGATTATACTAATGGAAAGATAATTTTGTTTCTATATGGTGGAACAGGAACCCGATGAAGTGGATTCCTCGGCTCGCTTATTGGTTTACACCAGCACTTTCTCGTGAAACCGAACCATCTAACAGGTAACCCCTCTTGGCTCACAGTCCTTGTTCTTGCATGAACGCGCCCATGCATGCAAAAACACCCCCTACAGTCACGCGCAGCCGCGCACACAAGAACAGTAAACCTTGTAAATGTACTACTACTTGATGCCAATGATTTGAGACACACTGGGTAGATACAACCCACAATCTTTATCAACAAGATACCAAAATGTGTGTCATTCTTTGTGGTTTAATTCCACACGAGCAGAAAATGTGTGTATGACGTACGTTTTCGGATAAACACACCAACAGAAAGTCGACAACACAGAAATGGAATCAGTTAAGAAATGTCAAGTGTGGTGGACCTGTTGATTTTTAGTTGATTTTGGGCACATTTGTTGCTCTCAATTTTGGTATGAATTATTCTATTCTGATTGGTCTTTCATACGGAGTATGTTGAATTCTTGTTTTTGTATTCATTTGGTTTGGAAATTTTTTGCTACCGTCCACTGCTAGCTTGGTTTCTGGTGGGTTCCTTGTTGCTGAAGTTCACATTTTTTTGGAGCTGGATTTGTTTTTTCCTTTTGCATTTGGGAATGTTCGTGGATCTTCAGTTTCTTTTTGAGTACGAGTGGTCAAATATGAGAGCCATAAAAGATTAATTGTTTTGTGATTGTTTAGACGGGTATCGAATTTGGGTATCATTCTTTCACCAGATGTAGGTCGGGTCAGTTAAATGGTGGATTAGTTATTGGGATTCCTGCGAAAAGGCTAATCGTACTCAAATTCCGTAGCGCCATCCCTTTCTCTGCCCTTGTGTGGGTGCTTTCGTGATGGACAATAATGGGTCATTTTTCAAAGCAACTCAAGAATGAATTTGAAGTCGAGCTCAACATTACTTGTGAGGGTCTCGAGTTTAAAATATAACAATAAAAATGTAGGGAGTAGTATTTCTTCAATACGTGTACACTAAATTGTAACATTATAACAAGAAATGACGTAGTGCATGCGATTTGAGAAGAATTGTAGTACTCCGACAAGAAAGTGATAAACTATTTCAGCAGTCTCAAATCTCAATTAAAGTTGACTCAGAGTTCAGAAGTCCAGACGGCAATATATATATTCTTTCTTTGAAGCCGTCAACTGAACATTTACTGTGGTAGTTAAATCTGCCACCTAAAAGTAGATTATTAGATCTCATTTTGACCGTATGTCCAGTGGGAGTGATGGTAAAAAAGTAAAGAAAAAATTTACCAATCCGTAGGATTTGGATGAGAGCTAAGGTATTGCTCTTGGATGATTGGTATGTAATGCGCTCATACTAGGGCCGTATTTAGGGATGTTGAAGGTGCACGAGATGATCACTCAAAAATCGAATGTAAAATCAAAGGAAATGATTTGTTCTTAAGTTGGCTAACCGATATTCTTGTGTCTACGACAAAATGTCTTTTCTAGTAACTCGATTGGCCTTTGTTTTTAGCAGCATTGTTTCGTGATTAATGCTACTAAACTATATCTAAGGAGCATTAAATCAGCCTTGTTGTAGTTAAAAGTTAAAAATCATGGTAATGTGGCATTTTTGGTAAGTATCTTGAGCTTTAATTTGGTGGGAAAACTAATTGGTTTCCACATAAGTGATATGATCATAAAATGTAGGTCTTTAGTTATGGATTTTTATGAACAACCCTATGAAATAAGGACATGATGGTTTGCCTGATTAGGAGCAATAATCCCAAAATGATGATGTCAAATCATCCCAATGGCCATATGCCCATATGGGATCTCAGGCTAAGGACAAACTATATGTGGCTTTCATGATTGCTTCTTCTTTAATAATTTTCTTTCCTAATTTTGGAGAAACATCAATCAGTTTGGTTTTTTGGCTTTGTATAGTTGTAGGGTAATTGTGTATATATGTGATCACATAATGGATTGATTTCATATGGTGTTGGAAGTGCTTCTTTTAAGATAAATTTCCCCGTGTAGGACATGAGAATCAAAACGAGTGCTAAAATGAAGACCGAGACCATAAATTTGATATGTGACAATGCCATAAAGCTTTCCAGGTAGTGAGTTTTCGCTGCCGAGTATCATAATATTTCTAGACAATACCATAAGATTAGATAACGAAATTCCTTATCACTCCTTTTAATCCAGTTCTATAATTTTCCTTCGCAATTGAATTGTTCAGTTTTTGTTATTTTGAAAACCTTTTTTTCTTTTTTCTTTTTTGCAACTGAAGGGTTAACGTCTGAGTACTAATTTGGCTAGGACCTCGTGAAATTAAAGACCCACAACAAATCTGTTTGCCGAAACTATTGATGTGCCAAACCAACAACCCTTTGTTCATGCGTCTAATGGGTCCCACAAATAGAACGTATCATTAAAGCCATGTAAGTGTACCATGAAAGTCCTATTTGATTGACTTACAAAGTTGGGTATCAAAATCCATAGTGATTAGTACATTTAAAGCACATAGTTTCTTGCTTATCTGTATAACTCCAAATTCTATAGGTAATCATGCCAATTTGTACTCGTAATCCAAGCATAAGTATACTCATGATAATAGTTTATAGTATACTCCGTATAGTGCATGATTGTACTTGTTTAACTATAAATTGTACTCGTTCATATAGGTCCGGTTTCTATACCCGTCATCACAACAAAGATAACGTTGAGGTAGCTCCCTGAGTTAAACCGAGAAAACGTTGTACTATATATGTGAGTCATATTGCGCAAGTTAAGTTTTACGTAGTAATTTGCATCACCTGATTAATCTGAATTGAAGTCCGATAAGACCGCAAGGGTGTCAAAGTAACAACCTATAATACTAAACGTGGTGAGTTTGATTTGTTAGTGTGTTATTGGGCATGAGATACGATATTTTTTATGCGTTCTGGATTGCGGAAGCTTTTGGTTGGCTCTTGTCAATACAATCAATCCTTCTCAACATTCAAAGTGAAAGTGAAAGTTGTTGATGTCCTATTTGATTTTTTTAGGGACCGATCTTGTACGAACAGTGACTTATCGTTGCGGCCTTTTTATTATCCAACATATATAGCTATCTTTTCATGGTAATTTTTACGTACGTAAGGGGATAAATGTTGTTGGCAACTATACACTCAATTACGCTAACATATATTCCGACTCGTAGTTCATTCTTTCTTCGTTTCTTATAGAATTGTTCATTCACAATATGTAAGAGTAATTCAAACTGTGTGTTGACTATATACAAGTTCGATGAAAATATTAGCTGGTCGGCTAATGGCATGTACTATGTAGTTTACTTTCCAGTCTATTAAACACTTCAACCGGACTTTTCATAACCTTTTTATAGTTGCAATGAAGTTACATACTCAGTCAGATGTCATTGCAATTTTACAGTAAATGAGCAAAGAGTATGTTCAACTCACCTTTGTTCCCATTTGTTTGCCCTCCAACTTTTAGAAAGGCACACAAGTTTGGCACATAAGTCTTGTGCAAGTTGGAATACTTTGCGCAACTCTGTATTCTTTTTGGTTCTTCAATTAAAATCTCTTCACAAAATCAACATACAGCAACTTTCTAATTTTTTTCATGATATGTAATTACTCTTAGTCTTAATTCATGTTTTTCCATATCATTTTCTAGCTTTCATTTGGTTCAAAATACGTTTGTCAAGACGTTATCATTGTGTTGAACTATCTTACCAACATCTATACGCCAGTTCATTTTTCGCAATCGACAGTTTTTAACGATAAGACACAAAAAAAAAAAAAAAAAACATTGTAGCCATGACAATGAATTGAATCTAGATTACTCTATTTTAGAATTAATCAAGATTTATAATAAAAAAAAAAAAAGATTAACAAAGTCAAAGCACTCACAAAAGTAGCTGAAAAGACGACATTGCCCCTCTTTCAACCTTTGACAGTTTGACACAACCTTGAGCACACAAAATGATTCCTTCTCTCAACAAAGTGATTAACATATTCAAAATAAACAAAACTTAATAAGAAATTGATAATAGAGGGAAAACCCAAATCAAAGAGAAACCCCACTAAAAGAAATTTAATGTAGTTATCTTTTTAACATTGGATTGGAACAACTCTTAAGTTGATTCCCCATCAACCAAACTCAAAAAGAAAAACACCCACAAAGTGACCTAACTTTGTATTCTTCCCCCCCCCCCCCCTTTTTTTCACTCACAGACCTTGCAAAATTTCTTTCCGAATTCCTTCCTAATCTCGAATCTTTTTTCTATTTTCATATATTTTTTACTTACGTGATCGGGAGTTAATGAACATTTGTTAATTCTATTTATAGGAATAAGAAACAGACTATTAACGAGACTTATCATTCGCATCAACCGATATATTTCCTCACGCTCAAATAGTGGAAGTCTCTAATAAATGTCACACAAGGCTTGTAAGTTGTAAGTCATAACCACGTACGTACCAAATAGTTCATAGGAGCGTCAATTGTACGCTCCAAGTATTGTTAAGGTTATTGACAATGGTACAAAAAAGCAAGGAAACCTTATTGGTTAAAAGCTAAGGTCAGCAATCGACAGCATAAAGTAGATAATTTCCTGATCTGGGCTTTGGTTCTTGCTAGCTTCCAAACATCATGTATCATTGGTACTTTGGTAGGACTCCCTTTGTATTTTCATTTTAATTAATTTCTCTTTTTGAGATTTTTGAATGATGTTTTCTTGAAGATTTTGAAGTAAATGGAGTTTTCAAATTCCTCAAATCCTCTCTCTCACACACAATCATTTTTTGAATTCGATAGTCCGAAAATCTACAAAACCCGATATGCTACCGAGTAATAAATGAGAACAAAGTTTTACAAAAAAAATGTGAATGTGTTTTTCAAATTCTGAATAATGCTCGCTACAAATTAATGGATCACCAAATTTGAATTACATAATCGAATTTGATCCTCTTATAAACTCAGAGGAAGAATGAAATTTCATTGATGAAAAATTGAAAAACCAACAAGGACCGTAGAAGAAAAGTTATAACATAATATTTCAATAAACCCGTAAAAACCTGCAAAGGCAAATCACTTATGTAAGATTTAGATTTTTGAGGATCTTACAAGAAAAGTTATAACATAGCATTCCAAACATTGATTAAGCACAATTGAATAACTAACACACATTAAGTTCATGGTTAGAATGCGGATTTAACTCAACCTAGCCCTGCTAACTTGAAATGCAGCTAAAAAAAAGCGTAAAACTTCCATTACATAAATACAAATTTATTATAAACATGCATTCATCACTTTCAACAAAAATGTTAGTATTGACCAAAATTATCTCGCGCCAACACAATCTACTTGGGTTTTGAGGTCAAATTATTAAATTAGATCCTTGCTAACATTAATTCACCCATTCGCCAAATCGAATTTATGATCGAATATCCAAACAACTAACGATCTTTAAATTTAAAACTGCTAAGTGATCCAATCAATCGACATATCAATATTCACTCACTCAATTCTATTATACCAGTATACCACACAGATGTTGACAAACACCAAAAAGTCATTATTATTAAGATCAATTATCAAGGAACACGAATAATTCACATTCTTTTTTCTTTAGAGGGTATCTCTCTCTCTCTCTCTCTCTCAGCTCAGACACACACACACACATTGTTTAGATGCATTCATATCTCTACCACGCGTTATAGACACGCGCCAAAGGACAAGTCAGTGGATAATACTATTAAAAAAAATTAAACCAAAATGGGGAGAGAATCTAAAATAGAAAAGAAAAAAAGAAAAAAGAAAAAAAAAACGAGTTCAAGCCAACACAAGCTCATGTTGATGTTGTGTGTTGATTAGGACTTAGGAAGAGATATAGAGAGAGAGAGAGAGAATATAACTGTAATAAGGACCCTCAAATCCCGGAAAAAATATAAAGAAAAAAGCATACCATAAAAATCATCATAAATTTATAATATATACTTTGATATCATCATAGTATACTATAAGAAAAATAAAATATAAAGGCATTTTCATTTTCTTATGAGTTTTGATAACAGTGTACCCCCATAAATAAAAAAAAAAAGCTGTTGAAAAGCAAGCACACCAACAAGATCCACCTCGAACACCCCTCCCTCCTCCCTCCTCCTCCTCACCCTCTACCTCTTCCTTCTTCTTCACACTTCCACTCACACTTTTCTCATTTTCTCTAAAGAATCACACAAGTTTCATTTCATTTCTCACAAAACACCCTTATTTTTTTATACATATATTTATATTTTGGTTGATGGGATATTCAATATTGTCATATTGATTGACTGATTATATCAAGGGGTTTGATATGTTTATCCTTAATTTTCCCTAACAAAGAGTTATTCATGTGATTTGGTGCCCACCTAAATCAAAATTAAGGCATACCCATTTGAGAATACCACCTCAATTTTGTTGGGTAAGTCTTAGATTTTTGTGGGTGTGAGACCTTCCCAAATAATATTTAAAAAAAAAAAAAAAAATGAGAGAGGAGGATTCAAATTGGTTCTCAAAGTGGGAGGAAGAGTTACCTTCCCCTGAAGAGCTCATGCCACTCTCCCAAACCCTAATTACAGCTGATCTCGCCTCGGCTTTCGACATCCGAAGCCCAGGGAGAAGCGGTGGGACCACCCCTATCTCGCTGTTCCGACACCACCACCACCACCACCATCATCAGTCTTCCTCCTCGCCGCAGCAGCTGCTGAGCAACCACCACAATTATGGGGGTCAGCAGCAGCAGCAGCAGAGTAGTTCCACTCCCCAGCCGCCCCAGACGCAGCACAACTCGTCGGAGTTCGACTCCTCCTCCGCCGAGTTGTGCGGCGGCGGTGGTGGGATGGGGGGCAGGGGGAGTGGAGGAGGAGGAGGAGGAGGCGGGGCCATGTCAGGTGCCGATGAGCCAGCTCGGACCTTGAAACGGCCCCGCCTCGTTTGGACCCCACAGCTACACAAGAGGTTTGTAGATGCTGTGGCCCACCTAGGAATCAAGAACGCTGTTCCGAAGACGATAATGCAGCTCATGAGCGTTGACGGCTTAACCCGAGAAAATGTAGCCAGCCACCTTCAAAAATACCGGCTCTATCTCAAGCGGATGCAAGGTATGAACAATGGTGGTGGCCCGGGTGGCGGAAATGGGCCGGGTAGTGGGCTCACCGGGTCAGGCGACCCTGCCACTGACCACTTATTCGCCAGCTCCCCTGTCCCGGCCCATTTCCTACACCAGGCAACCGGGGTTGGTGGTGGTGGCGGCGGCGGCGGCGGTGGTGGTGGTGGTGGTGGTGGAGGAGGTGGTGGTCCGAATGGTAGTGTAGCACGACCGAATTCGGACCATTTCATGTCGTATATGCCGGTAACGGCCCTCCACCAGCAACAGATGGCAGCGGCCGTGGCGGGGCATCAACAGATTCAAGCACAATACACTCATCATCATAGGCAGATGGGCCACTTTGGGTCAACCCAAGGTGGTGGAGGTGGTGGGCAGTATGATCATCCATATTTGGCAAGGCAGGCCCAGTTAGGCCCGAACAGAAATGGAATGTTGCAGAATAATTCTGGGTTTGTTGAGGATGTGGAGTCAGGTACAGCCAACAATGGCAGGAAAGTTCTCACTCTTTTTCCTACTGCTGATGACTAAAAAGTCTTGAACTTTTTTCAATCATGGTAAAAAAAAAAACTTATCCTAGAAGTTTCATCATCTGCAGTAACTTTTTGTGGTGTAATGTTTCTAATTTGTTGGGTAAAATTAGTGGGTTTGGTGACAGTAATTTTTAGTTCACGCCCTTTTGTTTTTAGATACAGATGCAGAGTTTCTCATGGGCAAATTGTCAATTATTCTGGGGGCTTCTTTTGGACATAAACAACAACAAAAAAAAAAAATAAAAAAAAAAAAGTAAGCTTCTGCAAATTTTAATTATTGTGGGTGTCATGTAATTAATTAAGTTCATCTTATAGAGGAAGTTATTCACTTTCACCTTCTCTTTATTTGGGGCTTCTAGTGACTGAGTAATTTTGATCATGATGTCACTTTGTTGGGGGAGGGGAGGGGGGAAGAGCAGCCTGCCTTTGCTAGAAATAATGCTTGATTGCATTATGATTTCTTTGCTTTTCGGAACTCGTATTCAAGAAGCATCATTGTAGGCTTAATTGGTTGTTATGAGGGGGTTTTACAGTATGACCAAGTTGATTTCTTGGTCGGAGTAGATCAAAATCGATCTGCATTTTCGTGTAAAGGCGCTGCAATTTGCGTCCAAGCTCTGCCTCCTTGACCTGCATTCTCGAGTAAAAGGCACACTGAAATCGCGGCCAAGCTCAGCCTCATCGAGCTGCATCGACTGTTAAGGCAAAAACCCGGCCTCGTGGTGCTTAGAAGATCTTCAATAGAGTCTCATGTAATGAAACAGTTGAGTTGTTTTTGCCAATGTAGTAAAAAGTGTCATGTGTAGATGTAATTCTTCCTTGTTGTAAATTGTGTCATTCCATAAATTTGAAAAAAAAAAGTTGTCTGATTTCCAAATCTGATACTCTTATTTTGTGTTTGTGTGCTTAATGTTTAAACAACAATCAAGTTGCAGTATATGCTGTTTTATGTTGTGTTGTAATGTCTGGACGCTGGTCCGTACTGATCCTCTTACGATCCATGATTCAGAACCGAGATGAATCTCAGTCGTATTAAACTAGACCGATCTCTCCGACATTGTGGCTTGTTTAATCGACGAGTATATCTGTAATCTACATTAGATCCATCGCATTCAGTCAGATCTCTTCAAAATGCTTATATTATATAATGAACAAGTCTGAAATCATTCAAATTTTGCATTTAATTAAACAGCTGTTGTAATAGACAAGCCTAAGCTGTTAAGATCTGGCAAAATGTGTGCAACTTTACTACTGATCAAAGTGTGTGTGTGTTGTTAGTTAAACTGATCAGATCATGTGTTTAACAGAATCAGATTAATGTGTGTGTGTGTATCTGCACTGAAGATTTGGATTCTGCACCCCCTCCCCCCCCCCCCCAAAAGTTTAATCATTGAGTTCTGTGCTGGAAATCAGAATGTTGAAGTTTTGGTAGGGGACAGTATTATGTTTTGCTGATTTATGTACTTTGCTGTTGTACTTTGTGGTAAATCATACTTCTATCTCCCAATTTCGGTTCCAATCTTCAAACCCGACTTCAGGTCATTTCGATACTAAGCCTGTGCGGTTGTTAACTTAAAAAGTACAATTCCGTACGAATGAGTGTGTTAATTTAGATAATTAAGGTCCACCGAAGATAGAACGGGGCGATAATTATGGTGGGTGTTGCTTAGTGGGTAATCTTCCTAGAAGTTGGTTAGTAATGAGCAAAAAGTGGATGATACTAGGAATAACACACTCCAATTGCATGTTGATATTGCAGACAATGCCGGGAGAAATAAGCAATTTCCGTGATTCTATGCTTTTCTAAATGATTTGTGTTGAGTCACTATTACAATGTTTTCTTTTATGGAGTATATACTTGCCAACTGTGTTATGACTTGTTTGGTACCATATGTGAAGTTGCTTTTACAAATCTAACATACTCAGACAAACATTTACTGCAATTAAGGTTTTGGTTTCTTGTACCAAAGATAACAAGATTATGTCTTACTTTGCTACATTTTGTAGAATTTTTTGGGCAATGATCTACTCCGTGTTAAATTACCTGGCCATTTTTATGGTCAGATCGATCTAGGTATTCGTTTATATATTTAAATCAGTTACACCTGAGAGGTGTGGATCGATCAAGTCTCGCTCATTAGACCCAAGACTCATCATGCAAACCCATAACTAGACTATGAGCTTCATATTACACGCACAAAATTAAGCAAAGACTGTTAAGTTGACATGCACAATCTCCAAGTAACAAACTTTTGGGTGAGAATGTAAGATTGTCCTCGCGTATGTACTCAATAGTGAGTTTTCAAAATGTAAAAGTAAAATCTGAAACCACACTCTTTACACGTCTTATTATGAAACCGTCTTACCTAAACTTTTGTCTAAATAAGACATCGTTATAATCCGTACCATACAATCAATTACAAAACTAATAGTGGATGATCATCTAATAGTGGAGTATCAAACAAGGATCACAAGGAGACAGGAATAGAGCTGGAAAAATTCACATGGGAGATTTTGGGGATGGAAGAACACAAACAACATAAGAAAAGAGAGGTTAAGGATGTGTTTGGTAGGGACCAAGAATTACTATAGTAGTAGAGTAGCAAGTGGTAAAGCCAAGGAAATCTCCTTAAACAACCCTAAGTATGGGACCAAACAGGGCACAAGGAATTTTCTGTCATGTGTGGGGCGGCATAAATGCATCATCATCTTCATCTTCTCTATTACTTTGATTTATTTTATTTTACTTATATATATCTTCCTTATTTCTTAGTATTATAATCTAAGATGTAAGATCCCCCCTCCCCACCAATGAAAGCCAACCAAAAAAATAAATGACTTTGGTTGACCTTGTTGTAATTTTTATTTGTGATGCTTCATCATCTTAGTATTATTGGTTTATTGGACTTTTCTTGTTGAATGAATGAACATCGGAGATATTGTCATAACCTAAGCAAATCTCATTTGTATAATGTAAAATATGATGCAATAATATCTTTGCGTTTTTCTGAAACAATTGTGATGAAGGAATTATTATTTGGAACTGTACGACTTGTATTGTAGTATTATTGTAGTGAATTTACTGGGTAAACCATCTAGATCTCATAAGACTTGAAATCGAACGGTTGTCCACTATATAGGAAATTACGACATTTACCACTCATGCAAATAAATCTCGCCAAGGAAAAATTCAAAGCTGGCCATGTCAATATCAATGACATTTACTTTCCTTTTAGACCACAATGACAATTTATGCATAGAAATATTTTTCTCTTTTCTTTGAATTGTGTTACGATTTGCGGAACATGGTCTATCGATATTAGCACAATACAATATATAGCGACATTGAACAACAAATTTTTGGCCAATCGTTCTCAAGCATCGAAGATCTTGGTGATTGAAAGTTGGATCAAATTTATGTTAGGACCTATAGATCTCGTTGTACTTATTTTTCCAAGTTCCAAAGTTTATTAGGAGAAGAAAGATCGGATTTACTAGATTTGTCTGCCTACATTAATACTAAATCATAATTATTGTAGTACCAAATCAGGAAACTGTTTATGACACTTTTTTTTTTTTTTTTCTGACTAATTTTCATGTTTATTGTGTCTTCAAGTTGTTGGTAATGTCACTTTCAGATTGGTTTGATTCTGCAATCAGTCTGATTGATTAGTTCAATCTCTAAATGAGACCTATCTTTCAGTCGTACTTTTCCCCCTAACAATAACCTTTAAAAATGAAGTACTTGCAGGAAACTATGTATAGTGCACGAAATCATATACGGTAACATCGGTATGTATTATGGAGTATTATGTACTCTCTCCGTTTTCAAATTAATCTTCTTAATAAATTTATTTGAAATCTGCTTATATATTCAAATTAAGTAGAAAGTCTAACTTCAAACTCAAGGAGTAGATCACAACATTAAGCGGTTGGGTTAGATATACATTATTTTAGGATTCGGTTCCTCTGGAGTTATTTTTTCTGGAGTTCTCTAGAGTTTACTTGAAATGGAAACATCACTCTACCAAGTAATGTTTTCTCTAATTTAAAAAAAAAGACATTTATAAATTTATTTTTCCATTTCAGGTAAACTTCAGGGAACTCTAGGATAAATAACTCCAGAGGATCTTGATCCATTATTTTAGTGTAAGACAATCTAACTTGTAATAGACATATAAACAAGCTTAACAATACCTAGCCACTCGACATTAACATAGAAAATATTATCCCTTTTTAAGTTTTTGATTACTAGTGAACCTACTCTATCTTCTCACCGGCCGAGTGCATACATGAACCACTATTTTTGAGCTAATGATCTAATGTATGTAACTTGGTTATTGAACCAAGTTATGGACATGAGATTTGATACCATGTTAACTTTAAATACGTTTGAATCATCTAATTACGTGAAACTAATCACTCTAATGATAGAATATCCCGTGGATTATAGTGTGTAACTATGTTAAACCTAAGTTTTGGTTGGTTAAACCAACCAAAACTTAATAAGTAGCATCAAATCAAGATGTCACATTTCCTCTTTATTTTTAAACTATATCTTTAGCTACAACTATCATGATCTACTTATAAAATTGTATAATTCAACTAAAGGTGCATTGCCAACTCATGAAGAAAATCTCATTGCCGTCATTTGTCCGAAGTCCAATTCCCTATCTACACTGTCTCATGAAATTCCTACCTACCAATTATTAGCATTCAATCCACGCCTCACACTAACAAAATATTATGATCAGAGCGTTAACGGGTAATACATATTTCATTATTACATATTTTTTAGCTCATTTAAATTATTAGAATTTTTTTTAAAATTATATATATAAATACTACATAAGAGTATATGATAACGTAATTAGTACGCATCGATTGGTATAAAAAATTACTCTCCTTTTCAAAACTTTGTGATGCATTTGCCAACCCCATAATTTCTTAATCAATTGGCTACAATAAAAACAAATAGACAATGCTAGTGTGCTACTCCCACACACAAACTACTTTTCAACCAAAAAAATAAAAAGCCATTGGGCAAAAGTCTAAGAATAATTGTAGCCAACGACCTTGACATATCATAGGTTTCTTTAACAATTAAATAAAATCTACAATCATTTCACTAAAAGCTTTTAATTAGTGAAACATGGAATTTCTTCCCTTTTAGTAGGGATAAGAATATTTACCCACCATAACGTAGTTATAATTGATCACTAAGAGTAGCATTGCATACAACATACAAGTATTACTCGTATCTGACTCTCCAAAAGATAACACTCTTTAACTCATTGGAGTGAATCTGACTTATACGGTAAGAATGGGATAAACAAGACAAGCACTCAACCACTCATAAGTCACAATGATATATCACTCAATGTTTTTATAAAGAAAAATAGGAAAAATGGTGTCAGATAAGCTTAGATGTCTGCAAAATTCCCCATTAATAAGAGGCTTCTAATAACTTTGGTTTGGACAACCACACAAGTTTAGATGCATGAAAAACTCCACTATCCAAAATCATGCAATTTTATAAAGTATGAAGTACACTGGAAAGGAATAATGTTACCTTAGATATGGGGCTTATTATTGAAACAACAACCTGGCAAATCATGCCACTAAACTAATAATTAGCCCGTAATGTTTAGTATTTTAACCCTTAATGATAATAATAGTTAGATTGGATATTAAAAGTTGAAGGGCACTTTGATATTAATTGATACCCTTAGGCCTTATCCTTGAAAGTTCCTGGCCATGTGAAGGTTATAAAGGTTTTGGCATGGAGTGGTTGTCACTTAAAAGTGTAGGCAAAAAGGGGTCTGTGGTGTTTGACCATCCCTTAACCTGAAGGGCACAATTTGAGATCTCCAACATGATTCAGAGAAAAAGTGGCCCTAAATTCACTCCCATTTCATCTTTGCAAATAGTATAGCTATAGTCCCATACCCTTAGGGAATCTTTGGCACCACCATCATGTTGGGACTTTTAGGGTAATGTCATCATGCCCCTTTATCACACATTCAGATACTCGTCCGCGGTTTAATTTCACTTAATGAGATCTCGGGTTTTAAGTCTACTTTGTGCCATAATTGTATTAGGAGATTCACTAACCACTGTCAATTCAACTGTACGACCGTGATCAATCTATTTTACTAGATCTAAATCGAACCCCCAACCGAGAAATCGCAAGCATGGAACCGGAGTGCTAATTACCAAACGATACTTTTCGATGTAAATCATCTCAAATTCATGCCAGGCTAAACCGGAAAATCAGCTGTGCAACCGGCACTACTGCAAACAGCTTTGCGATTCTCAGTGTTGCGATGCTGCCACTTTGATTGGTAATGTCGCATTAAGAAACAAATGCTCCACGGTAGAGCTTACTCGAACATAATTACTTTGAAGGAAGTGAGAAATATGAACGTAAACGTAAAAGCAAGGAGTTATAACTTATAAGTAATCTCGATTGTACTGCAAAGTCGAATGGGAAAGACGCGTCCAGATATAACACCACACGATGGCTCAGCCACTGATAGACAAGTATAAGAATGAGAAAAATAGATGAAAGGAAAGACCTATTCTTTGAGGACAAAAGGTACGAGAAGCACAACATTCTGGAGTTTAGATGTAACGGACGGACATGTATTTCAAGTTTCAACAGATAAACCTACATATATTGTCTAATTTCGATTTAGACCTAAAGGTAATAGATAGTTTCCTGGTATTAATAAATCATACAAACACTTCAACACAGTTGCCATTGCCATTTAGTGATTCTGGGAGTAGTCGAAGCTGAGAGGTTGCTGACAATACGGAGCCTGCGAGAACAGAAAACAATGTCTATACATTAGTATTCGGGCATTCCAGGCAATAAATCCAACACAAATGAAGGCCAAAAGAACACTCACAATATGTAACAAATTTTAACATAAATTCAGAACAGAGGCTACGATATCACAAAAGTGTTGTGTAATATACAGCGATATCATCACATAATTGACGTAAACTTTCCCCACCAAATAAAAATTCACATATAAACTACAAAGTGCGAAGATATTTGCCCCAACTAGTAACAAAATCAATGTATGGCACTAACCAACAGTCTCCAACCACGAAGGCCCAATCACAACACCTATGCCCATTGCCCGGCAACTAGTCATTTCAATGCAGACAACTAAATACCATGGCCACATAATACTTAAAACTACATCGACGCTAGAGCTGTTGTTAGTCACAGCAACCAAACAATCCATTATGAACGGAACAGCGATACAGCTTTTGCACTCATGTGAAAAGTTAAACATGCCTCGGAAGCTCAGAGCCAGTCACTCAAAAAGCCCTTCAATGGTAAGATTGTAAGAACATGAACTGCATTATACCTGGAAAACCGAGTGCCTAAATTGCTCGTATGAATGTGCATACATCATAGCAGGACTGGGCCACTGCATATATACGGCATCCCTTGAACCCTGATTCAATCCCATCGTGCAGTAGGGATTCATGGCCAGATTAGATGAAGGTCCGTAGTTAAGAGAGGTTTGTGCCACGGGGATGTGGCCCATCTGAGGGAAAGGAGCATCATACTGCACAAGGGGGGGTTGAAATTTTGGCATGCTGAAAGGAGCTAAAAATCTCTGGCCACTAGGGAAACTTCTCACATACCTGCAAGAAATCAAGTAGCACAAGTGACAGTCAGCGATAGACCTTCTAGCTCTAATGCAAGTAACAAACTAACTATCACATGAAATTCAAGACCAACACATCAGCAGTCTACAACAGCATTAATAAATTGGTTGCACTATGCAGTGCTATCAAAAATAAGCCATCGACATATGATCTGCCTACTACAACAGCAACAACAACAAATATAGCACCAGAGATAGTCTAAAAAACAAAACAAAAGGGAAGAATATACATCACCAGAAGAATCATAGTGTTCCTAAAATACTATAACAGCACCAAATGCATAAAGGTAATCAGCCAGAATAGTTGCTATTTATTAAAAGAGTAGACGATTCAATAACATAAAAACAAATTTAACAACAACAACCAAGCCTTATTCCCAAAATGATTTGGGATTGGCTAACATGAATTGTCATCTAGTAACCGTCTTGTGTATGCCATAAATTTTCAAAATCATAGTGAACCATTTAGAAATATTGAGACCCTTTCAAAAGAAGTTTTAGAAAGCCATCAAAATAATAAAAAAAAAATAATAAAAAAGGTAACACAAGTGAAAAACATATGTTTGAACACCTAGTAAGAAAAAGATTTGGGAGAAGATGAAATGGTCTTAGAAAAAAAAAAAATCAGATTAAGTCCTCCTCATGGATAATCTCTCTCCACCCCGCCCTATCCAACACCATACTCTCTTCAAGCCCTAGGAAGCTCAGATCACTTCTGATCACCCCTCATCCAAGTCATCTCGGGTCTTCCCCGACCCCTAATAATATTATCACTCCCCCACCCTTCTACTCTTCTAACTGGCGCGTCACTAGGTCTCCTTCTCAGATGGTCATACCACCTCAGTCGGTTCTCCATCAACTTGTCCTCAATAAAAACAAATTGAACATAGAACTAAATTTACCGAACCATGACCACAATGCAGAAGACCCCTACAAAGCTTCCAAGCACATAATACAACGATCAACAAACAAATCTAACCACAAGCGACGACTTTTTTAGATCAAAGAAGGTTAGCATGAATTATGCTGCAGTATTCGAGCATCCAAAAACTCGTAAGCATAATCCTTCACCAGCCAACTAAAACCTCTCTAGAAGGACATTGTTCGCCAAAGATATATTACCAGGACACAGAACAAGGCAAACACAGAACAGAACAGATAAAGAAAACGTCCCCAGGCCAAACCAAACAATGTCACCCAGATCAAACCACGAGTAAAATGACAGGCAAAAGCAGTAAAATATGTACGATAGCCTCAAAGTAGATTTACCTATCATAACTGCGGTCATAGTCTGGATCGTAACGATCCTTTTCTCTGTCTTTGAAGATGGCAACTCTTGAAGGATTATTAACATCCCTTGGACCAAGAATTTTGTCTGAATCACTGACAAACATCCCACATCCTCCATTTTCATCCTTGCTAGGACATTGAACTTTTCCATCTGCCGAGCCCTGAGAAGATGTCTCGTCTGAAGTAGGACTGTTCGGGCTACTGAAAATGCGAGCTCTGGCCTTGTCATACTCTTCCTTTCTCTCTTCCACACTTCGTATAAGCCTCTTACGTTCCATATCAGCATCACCAGAAGACGTCCTACCAGGCCTAGGCCGGATAGCAATTTTCACTTGCTCAAGTTTGCTATTTTCTGACTGTTTAGCAGGAATTTCTGATAAACAAACAGATGGATACTTGCTCTCTCCTGTTTTGCTGACCATAATTTTGGTGCCTGGTCCATCAACAAGATTGTCCAGCACCATAGTCTGAAGACCATAATGTTGAGCAACCCTATGAGCTGCAAGCCGTAAATAAGAGCTAGGAAAGTGTTGAAACTCAAACTGCAGCTGCTCAGGATTTTGCAAGAATCTCTGAATATCGAGTTCCATTCGCAGAACTGAGGAAAAAAAAAAAACAATCAGTGACATATTCTTTCTTGAATCAACAGGGTTAATTGGATTGGAAACAGAAGATCCATTTTTACTCAGGAAACCATACCAATGGAAAGTTCAACATGAAGAAGAAAAAAATAGATAACATATGCCGTGATACAAACATGAATAGCCAAAGCAAAAATACTACCACAACTGGTAAACTTCAGAAAATTGTTTAATTCTACCTTCACGTATTACAATAATCAGCCACTTAAATATCTTAAATTGAAGAATACCCAAGATCCAGAGACAAAACAAGAAACCTGATGAACCTGAGCACAAGTTGCTCGTCAATTTCAACCATAAGTATCTCAAAGATTGAAAAAAGTACACATCTAGAACACTAGGAGTCTTTTCGAAACCAATTGGAGTTGGTTAAAACAGCCATCGACAATGCTGGCATTGCCTCAATGCCTCCGACTACTGCCTATGGTATGGTAAAGGGAATGGACGTACGCAACCTTATCCTTGCGTTGAAAACAGAGAGCCCAGGTACCATAGTCCACAGTCAACAAATTTTTAAATTTGTAGGCCTACAAACCACCAACAAGCTAGGACCTAAAGACTTGAAAGAGCACTTTACCAGGATCATAATCAACCCAGAAGATACAATGCAAAGTTCCTCGTGATCATTCCTCCAATTTCAAGTCACTAAATACGCCTTATTTCATAATTGAAGCTTATGGATACCTAAAAGCTTAGTGGAACAAGATTCATAACTCAAAAAGTCATAACTACATGCTAAAGGACAGGCAGAAGGATTTATAAATAATACACGTCTATGAAAGGTGGAGCATAACAGTACATAAAATAGAAACATCACTAAAGCCCAAATGTGGATGTCAAGACTGAGCTGCCAAAAGGGAATTTCAAAACTTTCATAACGAGCTAAATTTCATAATTAAATCACTGAATTTGAACCTTAGTAAAGGCTTACCATTAATATTTGCAGCGTCTTTCTTAGACAAAATATTATCATTGGGTCTTAATACTATAGACTTTGAGAGAACTTAGGTTTTAACACAACTTATGTTTCAGGTTTGATTCAGGATTTCCAGATGACAACATACTGAAATTCTAGATGACCAATACATTTATCAAGACCACTAAATCAGAAATCATAGCACCAATTTCATGCCTTGCTCCTCTCTTAAAATAAATCAAACCTTGTTTCCAAAGCGAAGTCATAAAATCATTAAGCAAACCAAATATAAACAATAGACAACTTATGTGAACTTTAACTCAATGCCTAGGCCCTCAAGTATGGGAGACCACTTGAAAGTTGAATCTCCATTGCTGATCACTAAACACCAAAATCATTAAATGTGGAGAGCTAGCAAGGTCCTGATCACTCGTAGGAGCACGGCATCCAATCTCCAAGAAAATCCCAATTGTTTCGGCGCAGAATATAATCCCAAAGTACTCCAAAGACTTAAATATAGTAAATAATCACAGCAATTGCCGAGACACAAATTCAATCATGACACTCTAAACCATAGTAGATTGAAGGGAAACCTCAGCAATGAAATAACACAGACACAAGAGAAACTGATCCTATAAGTACAGCCAATGTCTAACTTCTCTCATCTGTAGATAATTGGCCTGAAAAGCACTCAGGAGACCCCTTGACACACAGAGAAGCAACTTCAGGTGATAAAAAGCTTAAATGATCAGTAAGCATGGCTTCTCTAATTCCTTTCATCACTTAGTCGGAAAAATTGAACCATAATTCTCTTACACATTACTATGTCACAATGTCACAATGTCAGTCCCAATCAACAACCCCGCTCAAATAAACTACATGATCAGCCATAACGAAAGAACATGATCTATATCCAAATCAAAAGCATGACATGTCATTCACCACGCAAACATCACCTAGACAAGTCCACAAATCAGTAGTGAATCAGTAGAGCTAACACTACTGTGCTCCCACCAACACAAAATCACTATCCTTATAAATGTCTCCCAAACTTTCTCCAACATCCAGACATCACAACTTCAGGACATGTACACCACTAACGAACCTAAAGTGAGCATAGCAACATCTGAACCTAACAAAGAGCCCTAACCAAATAACCAGTATGATTTCATCTCGAACAGTCTCAATCACGGAGATTGTACAAACATTTCTCTACCGTCCAAACATTATAGCCTCAGGTCAGATACACCACTACGAATCCCAAAGCGAGCATGGCAACATCTCACCCCCAACAAATAGCCCCAACCCGCATAAATTCATCTCGAACAGCGTCATTCACCGAGGTTTACAAACATTTATAGCTTCCATGACCTCAGTCGACCACAATCCTCACGAAACACGACGTGCAACCTCATCTCGTAGCGAGTAAATCCCCAAAACAGACCCAATTTGACATCTCCTGTTAACCAAATCCACTTAACCAAACCCTAATATCCACCAGATCTAACAACTAATGTACAACCAACACAAACCACCACAATTACCACAAAATTCAACCCAAAAATCACAAATTCCCAACAAAAACATACACGCAAAGCTACAAATCTACAAAATTACACCCCTAAAATTGCAAAAACACCACAAACACGCAACAATCACAAACAAAATATGCAAAATTAACCAAATAATTAGGCGAATGTTGGAAATTAAGAGGAGAGAGAAAGAAGAAACGTAACTGGTAAGACGATGACGAGGGTTTTGAAGGGCTTCAACCAGAAAAGGATCCACCTCCTTCTCCTTATTATCAACCAACACCACCATACCTTGATTCTCACAATCCATTTAATTAAATCAAAAACCCAGAAATTATCTCACCTGAATTGTCCGAAAACACACAAATTTCCTCAAAAAACCATGAATTTTTAATTTATTTATTTAGGGTTAATAAAATAAAATTCCACCTCTCTTTCCCAAATTATGCCCTAAAAATTGGGGATAAATCGGAGGAGAGAGAATGAAAGGTCTGTGGTGGGGGGGGGGGGTTGGGTTAGAGAAGAGGGTTTAAGAGGAAACTTGAAGGTGAAGATGATGATGGTGAAGGCATCTGGTGGGGGAGAGATTAGGAAGAGAGAGATTGTGGGAAGAGAGAGAAAGGGTTTCCTCTTTGTTTTTCTTTCTTTCTTCTTCTTCTTCTTCTTCTTATCTCTCTACCCCCAAAAAAAGGAGTGTGATTTTTTGATGTTTGGGTTTATTTATATTCTCCCCTCTTTCCCAATGATTTTTTTTTTTTGAAATAAATTATTATAGAGATTATATTTATTCCTAATAATAATTGTAAAAATTGGTGATTATGGTAGAGTGTGGAAGAAGAGTACTCCTATCCTAGAATTCTTCCTGGGAATGGCAATGGGAATGGGAATGGGAATCCTCCAAGTTCATACCACTTGTACTAGTCTACAGATGTGGTTCCACAAGTTTTTTTTTTTCTAGCCAACGGCGTTACGATTATAGAGTTTACTACGATATTTACGTTTGACTGATGTCGATATATGTGAAGAAAGAAATATACACCATTCGATTCAAAAAAATTCTCCTGTTTCCTTTTTCAGTTTTGAGTCGGCATGTTCGAGACTATTTCTATATCGAATAAAACTCTTATTTGCCTTAAAATCAATTAGACTTGGTAGATTGCAATGCAGAATGAAATGTTTACTACTTTTTGCAGTAAGTGAAATATTTATTTGATCTAAAAATAGCTCTCAACATAACACCTCAAAACTGCAAAAAGAAACAGGAAAATCTATTTGAACCGAAGGAAGTAGATTGTACATTAATGATAGATATAAACTAGAGGAAGCATTAGCTATCATTATTCAAACATATTATATTATCATGTATATGTATATGTATGTTATTGTTTTTCTTTTTTTAGGAAACGACTTTATTGTGTCACAAAATATCTTCATGTTCGAAGATGAACTATGTACTTTTGTGATGTGATTATAAATAACTCGCGATTTATCGGAGAAAATGGAACAAAATAAAACAAAACTCTTAGCTGAGTTATATACTTATATCATCTCAGCATATACCACAATAAACACGAACGAACAATCTTGTACAACTCAGATAGCTTGCTAATTGTTAGTACCAATTAACACGTAGGGTAAACTAACCCGGAACTCAACTAGCTTAACCAAAAATCATCAAGTAAAAAAAAACCATATCATGAGTAGTATTTGTCATATGTACGACTGTACCCTTAATTTGACGTAGAAAACATCAGTGAAGACCTCTTCTAGTTATTTTGAACTTATTTCGTTAGATATTTTTAACTTTTCGTGTAGGTTTGAGTCTTGTATTTTTAGTCATGTTAGAAGGACAAGTAATAGAGTACGGCATCTTATCGCCCACCTTAATCCAGTCGATTACTCGACTAGAGTATGGATTGAGAGTGGCCCTGCGAATGTATCGAGTAAAACAGTAACACTAAAGTTGGGCTGGTAGGGTTGGGCTACTAGTTGAGTTGTAAATGGGCCAACATATTCATTGTAGCAACGAGCAGTGCAAGGGCAAAGCCCGTGGGCTTGGTCATTTGGATAAGTGGGTAGGCTTCAGATAATTCTCCGGTAAAATATTGTTGCCATCGTTATTCCTAGTTTCCAATTCCAATCTTTACCAAAAACTGTTCTATAACATACGGTCGATACGGAGTTACATGGTACTATGGTAGTGATCTGTGATTATCGATATATTTGCTTGCTTACCATATGCTACGAATCTACGATTAATATTCAATATACGGATCTTCTATCCCTAATCCCGCATTCTGGTGTATCGTACCAATAACGTGCTAGGATCTTACGACTACGAGTCGAGTTATAAGTAATTAAGGGTATTGTAAACCACGCCAACGTGTTAGTAAATTACAAAAACTAGTTCTACGCAAGTTAGGGAATTGTAGTAGCACACTAGCACGGTATATGGTTGCATACTTGCATTGTTCAGATTAAATCAACTGTTTGCGTAAGTTTGAGTGTACACACGATATAAGGAATTGTCGTATCACAGCCTTATATAGGAACTCTAGTCACCTTACAAGACCATGATCGAGATGCTCAATCAAAAAAGAGGAAAATGAAACGTCGTTCAAGCCATTCCGAAACTAGTTGATTAATTCGCCTTTTCTTTTAATTTTATTAGATAAACTAGTTTTAAGCCCGTGCGTTGCATGGTTCAAATATTATATCATTCTTAATGATTTTTTTATTTATAACAAATTATGATATCATTTCAATAAAAATAATTCATAACAATTGTTGTGATGCTGCTTACATGTATTTTAAAATCTTGATCAATTAAAAAAAAATACAAAGTTGTCTAGATTGTTTATGTTTAAATTATACAAACAATATTTCTTATCTATACTCTTCAAAAACACCCTATTTAATAGATATAGTATATAAAGTCGATTGTAATCATTAAACATTGCTTATCGGAAAATGTATAAATGGATCTCAAATTGAAATTCATTTCAAATCAAATAAAATGATATATGTTTCAAAAGTTTCTGATACACTAACCAATTGTATGATCAATCATACCGTGTTTCTATAATATAGTGTAAATGGTTAATAATTAACTGTGTAATCTATTCTCTCATTTTTTGCTCTTTCATCATACACTAAACTCTTTGAGTAATTCTTAAATGATGGACTCTTCATTTTGCTCTTTCACCATACACTAAACTCTTTGAGTAGTTCTTAAATGATTGACTCTTCTTTTTTGCTCTTTCACCATACACTAAACTCTTTGAGTATTTCTCAAATGATGGACTATTTCTATGCTCTTAAAAAATCCCTCTTTTATATAAAAAAGGAACAGATGTTTAAATTCCATTTCAAATCTTTCATGAGTGCGTTGCACGGTACACATATTATATTGTGTATGATAATTCTTATTATACAAAAGTTCCACGTTGAACATGTTTCTTCGATAGCCAGATGTAGTGTTTATATTTTGTTTGTTGAGTTTAGTTTAGGAATAGCCACTATCATTTTTGCAATTTTTGCTACATGACTGTTGATTAATGCATTTCTATCAAACATATGTATAATGAAACTCATTTAAGAATAAATTTCAAAACAGGTTTAATGAGTTATATGTATTACTTTTCTGATATATAAAATGAAAGTTAAGACTAATTATGTCGCGTCACATTTAAATAACTTTCAAATTGCAATTTTATGAAAGTATGGAGTCTGACTAATAAATGTTGTGAGAATCTTTCATTCTTTGGACACTCTCACCATTTCTCTTATTTTGGACTCTCTTTACGCTTTTTTATTTTTTTTAAAAAACAAATCTCTACTAAATGTATATGGAGTAATTGAATTGTTTTGCATATCGTAAAAATGTGTAAATGGATCTCAAATTGAGATACATTTCGAAACAAATTGTAACAACCCTAAATTTTCGCAATGATAAATGAGGAAATATTATAGAATTGTTACGCCGCAGTTGACTATCGAGTCAACTGCTAGGCTTGAAATTCAATTACAACTTAATAAATTCGAACAAACGAAAAGACGACAGCGGAAGACTTAGAATGTCGAGCTACAGTTCTCAAAACTGAAATTAAATTACAAAACCAAATATAATCCACGTCTAAATAATGTTTATGAAAAGTTCCCGGCATGCAAATGAATTCATCTAGCAAGCATCCACAACATGAAGACCTGTCAACTATACCATCGAAGAATGACATAGGCCCCAGAACACGGTAGGGAACAAACCAGAAAACAGGACGTCAGCACAGGCTGAGTAAGAAACATAAAGCAGAGAAACAAAGATACGCGCCTTGCGGCGCGTAGCTAACAAATAATAAGCACTGGATGTAATAATGAATACAGAGTACCATCGGGACACGGTAGTGCGATAGTCACGTATCGCTGACGAGACAAACGGTCTTGTCTAACATACACGGCTGGGCTCCTACCCCGCAGCCACCACAATCTCGTTCCGACGCGAGCTAGAGTACATATAAACGATTCCTAAAGACTTAAAATGTGCACACCCCTCGCTAGAGATCCAGTAGGATGCGTACCTCTAGGAGGAAAGCCTAATAGGCAGTCGGTAGTTACTCCGACCGAAACAGTACCTTGATCAGAGGTATAAACGGTGATCGGTCAGGGCCGCATCACAATCACTCTAGGTGGTAAACATTTGTCGTTCTTTTCTTTCATCCGTTTTACATTCATTATTCGATGGTACGTTATTCGATAATACAATTTATAAACGGCCACAGCCGGATTCAATAATTCAACATAATCGAAAACACAAGCCAAGATCAACAAAAGCATACCACTCGGCCGAGAAGCCGACTGGCCGATTGGCCGAGAGGCTCGGATCACAAAAGACCGAGGCCGAGTAACGAAGCCGAGAGGCCGTGGTCGAGCAAACTCAAACGGGTTTTGAACGAATATATATATATATATATATATATATATATATATATATATATATATATATATATATATATATATATATATATATATATATATATATATATATATATATATATATTGAAACAAGCGTAGACAAATTGAATAAGTGTATGGTTATGAATCAAATGTAGGAATAATGAGTCAGTGAACATGTGAATCAAGTGAGAGAATAGAATAGTCCAAAGATGAATGATCAAACGTTCTTACCTATCAACGCTAATTCTTAAATTAAACTCTTATAACCAAGTCAATGAACTACACCTCCTCGAATCCACAATCTAGACGCTCAATCAATCACAAACTCAATCGATGATCCCCTAATTCACAAAGTATAACCATAAGCCATAATCTCACAAATTAACTAATATATCATGAATCTAAAAGAAGACAGTGGTATTGAAACATAGATAACTCCTACCTCCGACATCGTATGACCACCAAAATTTAGTATGACATAAAGGGTAATGTCAGGAACGTTTCCTCCAAATTTTGTTCATAAAATCCAAGTGAATCAACGGGAATCGATCTCACACTGAACCATAAACACGAATTAGGGTTACCCACGAAATATAATATAACTTTTTATTCACAGATCTAGATCTTACCAATTTTTGATATATTGTCAATTATAGAGTAAGGAACATCTCCACAAAATCTAGTTCTCAAATTCCTTAGGAGTCGACGGGAATCCTTAAAATACCGAAGGGCGGAACAGATTCTCGGGTAGATAGACACATCTCCACTAAAACAGCCCCACAAGTAGCATCCTATGGAATCTTGGCACGATCTACATCTTCCCGAATTCGTATAGAAAGCACGGTTCTAACTCCACCAACCACGCTCCAATTAGAGATCGTATGAGAGAATTATGTGTGTTTTAAGTGGACACAGTGATGCTGGGAATTTTATGCGGGTGGAGGCTACGAAAAGGAGAGAAGAGGCCGACTATTTATGAAAGAAGTTAGGGTTTCCTTTTATTTATGTCAATGGGTAAGGGGTTAGACTCGGGTTCGGCTTTATTAGTCGGGTGAGATGAGTGATCCATAAACCCGATCCAAGTCCAATAATCCAATTATAGAACTTCCCAAAATAGAATTACCCAATTAGTAACATAGTCTATAATTCACCAAATTCCCAAAATAACTCTTATTTATTCCCTCAAAATGATTAATAAACGTAACACCCTAATTAATTAAAGTCCCAAAATTGTGGGGTGTTACAATCTTCCCTCCTTAAAACAAAGATTCGTCCCGAATCTTTAAACCCATTTCTCAAAAGTTTCGATCTTCACTAGTAACGTTGATCACAAGATAGAATGAAGATTTTGAAATGGTAGTACAAGAGCATGCCCATGGCATAAGCAAAAAGGGTATTCGAATGAAAATTGGAGTAAGTTGTGACAAAGCACACAAAGCACCACACAATAGTGCACATAAGAGTAAGTTGAAATCACATCAATCACATAACACAAGAGTTCGAGCGAGGGAAAACAAGGCGTGCAGGCCTCTCGTCCCCCTTAAAATAAAGGTTCGTCCCGAACCGAAAATATCTAAATCGAACAGGTGAGGGTACTACTCACGCATAACTGACTCCACTTCTCAAGTTGCTTGTTCAACATTGTTATTACACCACAAAATCTTTACCATATCTGTTTCAGTTCGTCTAGTTTTCCGTACCTTGGTGTCCAAAATTTTCAATGGTGCTTCCTCATATGTCATGGTTTCATCCAACTCGATAGTTTTCGGATTCAACACATGGGACGGATCACTGATGTATCGTCTGAGTTGTGAAACATGGAACACATTGTGTACCTTATCGTGGTTTGTAGGCAAGTCTAACTTATAAGCGACTTCTCCAATCCTTTTTGTCACTTTGTAGGGTCCAATGAATTTTGGGTTTAGTTTTCTTTTCTTTCCAAACCTCACCACACCTCTGGTAGGTGACACTCACATGAGCACCATGTGTTTTTCATGGATATGCAGTATCAGAGCAACCCTGCGACCGCTTGTTGATCTTGTGGTCAGGAGAGCCCAGGTCAGCAACCTAGCGGGGGAAAGATCCTGGAGCTAGACTATGGTTGGCTGCCAGTCGCAACGAGGACGTTGCTTTCTTAAGAGGGGGTGAATGTAATACCCCGGATTTCAGAGGAAATCCCTAAGAGATTAAGGGCTCATATAAGGTGCTTAAGAGGATTGATAGTGCTACTCATACCAACAAAGTCGACTTTCCTTTTAGGAAGCCCATGTGATAAGAACTCCACAGTTAAGCGTGCTTGATTGGGAGCAATTTCAGGATGGGTGACCTCCTGGGAAGTTTCCCAGGGTGCGCATGAGTGAGATCAAAATGCGTCGGAAGGACCAGTGTTGGTTTATGGGGGTCAGCACACAGCCTGACAAGCTGTCATAGGTGATTACTCTCGGCTCAGGCGATGAGCCGGGGTGTTACACAAATATAATGATATATGTTTTCGATGACTACTGATTAATGCATTTCTATTAAACATATGTATAATGGAACTCATTTTAGATTAAAATTTCAAAATAGGTTTAATGAGTTATATGTATTAAATTTCTGATACACAAAATGAAAGTTAGGACTGCTTATGCCGTGTCACATTTAAATAACTTTCAAATTGCAATTTTATAAAAGTATGGATTTTGGCTAATAAGTGTTGTGAAAATCTTTCATTCTTTGGACTCTCTCACCATTTCTCTTATTTTGAACTCTCTGTTTTTTTTTTTTTTTGTAAAAAAAAAAAAAAAACAAATCTCTACTAAATGTATACGGAGTAACTGAATTGTTTTGCATATCGTAAAAATGTGTAAAAGGATCTAAAATTGAGATACATTTCGAAACAAATCTAATGATATATGTTTTAAAATTTTCTGATACACGTAACTAATATTATAAGTGATTATGTCGCAAATCTATTAGATACATTTATTAAAGAGTCTCACGAAAATAAGGATTCTCTATGTGGATTATTAATAATTGTCCATTTGATTTGTTAATAATAAAATGGGATATTTCTCATTTTTTAAACTCTCTCAGTATTTATCTTTTGTTGGACTCTCTCTTGGCCCTTCAAAAATCTCTCTTTATATATATATATATATATATATATATATATATATATATATATATATATATATATATATAGGAAATCTATCAAATGAGAAGTATTAATTTCGTGAGAAGTGAGAAGTAATCTCAACCCTCCATCTTACCTAGATCAAGGGTGTAGATTAAAACTTAAATAAAAGGAAAAATAAAAACAAACCCAAATCCCAAAAATCACTCACATTTTCTCTCTCCTCCCTCTCCCCTTACCCCACCTGACGGCCACCCACGCAGCCACCACCAACCGGACCGTCCACCACCTTGTCCGGCTCCACCTCCACCACCACGTACTCCGTGCTCCGGCGAGAAAAAGCCCCCTACCCCGCCGCATCTCCTTCACCTCTTCATCCACCATTTCCATCATTCACGGCCGTTTCTCTCTCCTCGAATTCCTCTCTTCACGGCGCCCTAGCACCGCCTTCACCTCCACCTAAACCACCTCAGACGCAACCATCCTCACTGGCCGACGCCGACGAGGACATCTCTTAAATCTCCGACGCCGACATCCTCTCTCATTTCCTCACCTTTCAATCGAATCCCTCAACGGCGGCGAAAGTACGAGGATAGGGTGGGAGTAGGTGCGCAAATGAGAGAGGATGCCGGTGAGAGTTTTAATCGACGGCGGCGGTTCAAGGCGGCGGCCATATCTGAAGAAAAAGAGCGCGGAAAGCGGGAAGGAGACTGCGTCGTTCGCGGTGGAAGGGTGCTCGACGAAATCTGATGGTTCCGGGAATGGAGTCGCCGCCGTGAGTGGCGTCCGCTGCCGCTGTCAGCGACGGAGATGGTGGTTGCCGGAGTGCGGTGGGCGGCGGCTACTGGCGGTAGGGGAGACGGGAATGGGGAGAGAGAAGAGGGAATGGGAGGAGAGAGAAAATGTGAGTAATTTTTGGGTTTGTCTCTTTTTTATGTTTAAATTTTCTTTTATTTTTGGAGTACGTGTTTTAATTATTTGGAGTTACGTGTTTTTAGTATTGGAGTTACGTGGAGTTACACGTTTTAGTTAATGAAGTTAGGTCGAAGTTAATTAGAGTTACGTGTTTTAATTAGTGTAGTTAACTTGGAGTTACGTGTTTTAATTAGTAGAGTTAAGTTGGAGTTACGTGTTTTGGTTAGTGGAGTTAAGTTAGAGTTACGTGTTTTGGTTAGTGGAGTTAAATTGGAGTTACATGTTTTAGTTAGTGGAGTTAAGTTGAAGTTATGCGATTTAGTTAGTGGAGTTAAGTCGGAGTTACGTGCTTTAGATAGTAGAGTTATTAAAGTTACGTGTTTTATTTAATGAAATTAATTTTTGGAGTTATATGTTTTAGGCCATGGGGTTAAGTTGGAGTTATACGGTTTAGGTTGTGGAGTTAAAATGGAGTATTAGAGTTACGCGTTTTATTAAAGGAAATTGAGTTGGAGTTACGTGTTTTAATTAGTGGTGTTATATTAGAGTTGCGGGAGTTAAGTTGGAGTTACGTGTTTTAATTAGTGGAGTTAAGTTGGAGTTACGTGTTTTAGTTAGTGGACTTAGTTGGAGTTACGTGTTTTAGTTAGTGGAGTTAAATTGGAGGTACGTGTTAAAAGTAGTGGAGTTACGTGTTTTAGTTACAGGAGTTATAAGAGTTACGTGTTTTAATTATTGGAGTTAAGTTGGAGTTACGTATTTTATTTGATGGAATTAAGTTGGAGTTACGTGATTTTGTTAATGGAGTTACGTTAGAATTAATGAATTTTAGTTGAATATGGTGGAGTTACTAATAATACTGGAGTTAGACAATTTACTTTATGCAGTTAGCTCACTGGAGTTATGCAATTTAGTTAGTAGAGTTAACTGACTGGAGTTAAGAGTTTTAGTTAGTGGAGTTACGACTGGAGTTATAAAGTTTAGTTACTGCAGTTATGCGAAATCAATGGCTGAGATTACTTCTCACTTCTCACCAAATCATCACTTCTCACTGGATAGGCCCCCTATATATATATATATATATATATATATATATATATATATAGAGGAAATCTTTCAAATGAGAAGTATTAATTTCGTGAGAAGTGAGAAGTAATCTCAGTCATCCATCTCACTTGATCTAATGACTCACATTAAAAACAGAAATAAAAGAAAATTAAAACTAAAAATACACCCAAATCCCCAAATCTCACATTATTTTCTCTCTCCTCCCATTTCCTCTCTTCTCTCTCCACGGAACCACCGCCGCCGCCGCCCACCACCGCCGCCGCCGCCCACCACCGCCGCCGCGTACACGGGAAACAACCACCTCCGGCTACGACACCACCGGACGACTCGTCGGACTACCGCGAGTCTTCGTCGGACACGAGCCTCGTCCGTCGCGCATCGATTGGCCGCGAAAATCGTCTTCTCCTTCACTCTTTTCGTTTTTGTTTTTTCCCAGATTTCCGCGAAAACCGCCACGTCGCCGTCGATCATCACCATCGCCGGTCTCACCTCACCTTCGCCGGTCTCATTCGCCGCCGTGGGAGGAAATTGAAACAAGTGAGAGAAGATGAGAGAAGGGTAAACGAGGGCGGCGATCATGCCGGCGTCGCGACAGGAGGTCTGCGCTCAGTTCGCCGACGATTCCCGGCCCAGATGGCGGCGACTGAGGAGGCGACGCGGGTGGTGCTGCGTGAGGTGGGGCGGTGCCGTGGCAGTTGCGGGGGAGGGTGGCTGGGTGGGGTTTGGGCGGTGCAGAGGGAAGGTGTTTTCAGTTTTTCTTTTTTTTTTTTTTATTAATTTTTTCGTTTTTGAAGTAATGATTTTTATTTTGTGGAGTTACGTGTTTTAATCATTGGAGTTATTTGGAGTTACGTATTTTTTTTATTGAAGTTATTTGGAGTTACGTATTTTATACGGTGGAGTTTGGTGGAGTTACGGGTTTTAGTTGGTGGAGTTAAGTTGGCGTTACGTGTTTTAGTTAATGAAGTTAAGTTGGAGTTATGTGATTTAGTTAATGGAGTTAAGTCGGAGTTACATGATTAACGTTAGAGTTAATGGATTTTCGTTGAAATTTGGTGGAGTTATTAATAATACTCGAGTTAGACCATTTACTTTATGGAGTTAATTTAGCGGAGTTACGCAATTTAGTTAGTAGAGTTAAGTGACTGGAGTTAAGAGTTTTAGTTAGTGGAGTTACGACTGGAGTTATGCAGTTTAGTTACTGCAGTTATGCGAAATCAATGGCTGAGATTACTTCTCACTTCTCACCAAATTACCACTTCTCACTGGATAGGCCCCCTATATATATATATATATATATATATATATATATATATATATATATATTAGATTATAGAGATGTTTAGTTCAATTCAATTCAATTAAGGTCCTGGTAGACGAAAATAAACATGCTACCTTTCTGACCTTCATTTTTTTGAGAACCAAAAACCAACCTTTCATTAAACTTAGGTGACAACGGCTAAGAAATCCGCGGCCGCCAAATCAAGTACATCCGACCTTCATTTGAGCAACGTTCGATGAATATTTGTAATCTTTTCTTAATATTTTTGGGTACATTTTAATTATGACCATACGGTGTACTTCGTATTTGCCTACTTCTCAACATCCCCTCCCAACAATTCCATCCTCAAAAGTTAGGCTGGCAGGATTGAATTTTTTTTCGAAATAGGGCTCAAAAAATAAATATTAAACAAAATGAGTTGGATTGAAAAATGTTCAATCTTATGGGGTGCACGTCACCCCATTTCAGGTCCAGGACAAAACCGCCAGTGCCCCTGGCAGTTTTAAGTGAAGAGAAATCGCCACCCTCCATGGCGGTTTCTTCACAAAAATGAGTATACAAATCGAGTGGGTGATATTTTGGCCGAGGGTGAAACCGCCATGGGGGGTGGCGGTTTCACCACCGTTGGCCAAAATATCACTCCGATATAACGTCAATAAAAAAAAAAAAATTGAAACCGCCATGGGGGGTGGCGGTTTCACTTAAATGAGACCGCCACCCCCCATGGCGGTTTTACCCTAGCCAAAATATCACTTACAACCTCATAGCTACTGTTCAAGACACTTAAAACCGCCAGGGGCACTGGCGGTTTTGTCCCGAACTTGAAATGGAGTGACGTGCACCCCATAAGATTGAACATTTTTCAATCTAACCCATTTTGTTCAATATTTATTTTTTGAACCCTATTTCGAAAAAAAATTCGGCAGAATTGGGTTAATAATATTGGGGAATGTAGAAAATGATTTTGAGTTGGAGTGGCCCAACTCTTTAACTCAAGCCCGTGGGTTAGGCATTTGGATGAGTGGTTATTAATCAAGACTTATATAAAAACGGCCGATGCCGATCATACTGAGCTTGAAATTGAAATTAGTTTCACCCCGTGTTACTTGTTAAATTATTACCTAAGATCCGGAATAAAATCGAGAACCGTATTCATGTCAGATTACCAAGATGAGACAGTAGCGGAAGCGTACCTTGATCCATTGTGAAACGTTGTGGTGGTGGGTATGAATCTTCTAACTCTTTAACGTTCTCCTAAGGGCACCAACTGATGATGGGATGTCAGAGAGTGAGAGAAAGATATGAGTTAGGGACCATGACCCTGAACCCTAAATATATATAGGGTGTTTTATTCCTTAATCGGCCCATCATTGAATAAGGAATAACTGACTGGTCTCTACACATATTTAGTCCATATTCTTATTAGATGTCATAAGCCCAAATACTTATGGTAAACTTGATCACTTCTGTAGGCTAACCTTAAGACGGTCAAATACACACACATATATGGAAAACATGTAGACCCACACGATTGTAATTCTAACAATCTCCCACTTGGGCCACATGTTTCTTTTCTGTATAATATGTGCATAACCTTCTGAGCTCAAATTTGTTGCCATCATTAAAGACATCTTCGAACAATCTGGTCCATTGATTATGCCAACATAGGACCAAAGCGACTTTCGTCACCCATTGACTAAATCCTCAATGATCACATACATCAAACAGAATCAAACGACATAGATCAAATATGGATGTGTAGCATGGAAAATTACATGAAATGTGATCTTAACATGTCTATTTCCAACTAGTCCAACTATATTCTTTAGTGAGATCTTATTAAAAGATAAGAGGGTAAAACCATAAACTTTATTCTAAAACTTTAAACAAAAAACCATAGTACAAAACTTAAATGTGTTTATCAATAGAACATGAGTACAAAAAACTCCCACTAGTCCTCCAAAACCTTAAACAAAATAACACCCATATGAGCAGTATGCTCATGAAAGACCTTGGGTGACAAAGCCTTAGTAAACGGATCCGCAATCATGGAGTTTGTACCAATATGCTCTATAAACACCTCTTCCCTCTGGATTCTTTCCTTTACAGCACGAAACTTGAGCCTAATGTGTTTGGACTTTGTTGCGCTCGTGTTGCTATTGGAATACAACACAGCCGCTCTATTGTCACAAAACAATTTAAGTGGTCTTTCAACTGTGTCCACAATACGCAACCCTGCAACCAAGTTCCGTAACCATATCGCATGGTTGGATGCCTCAAAACACGCAATGAATTATGCTTCCATGGTAGAAGTGGCAATAAGTTCCTGTTTTGCACTCTTCCACGAAATAGCTCCTCCAGCCAGCAGAAAAACATAGCCTGAAGTGGATCGACTACTATCAGGACATCCATTAAAGTCGGAGTCAGAATACCCAATGATCTCAAGATGATCCGACCTTCTGAATGTGAGCATGTAGTGTTTCGTTTTCTGTAGATACCTAATGACTCTTTTGGCTGCGGTCCAGTGATCCACACCCGGATTGCTTAAGTATCTGCCTAACATCCCAACAATGTACGCTATATCAGGACGCGTACAAACGTGAGCATACATGAGACTTCCCACAACTGAAGCATAAGGAATTGTCTCCATTTCCTTCTTCTCGAAACTATTCTTGGGGCATTGACTTAGACTGAATTTGTCTCCTTTTGCCACAGGGGTATCCAGTGGTTTACATTCTTGCATGTTAAATCTCTTTAAAACCTTATCGATATAGTTCCTTTGTGATAATCCAAGTACACCTCGAGAACGATCTCGATGTATTTCAATTCCTAACACAGTCTTTCATCTCAAAATGTTTTGATAGAAGTCTCTTGGTTTCATGCAGAAAACCTATATCATTGCTGGCAAGCAAGATGTCATCCACATATAAAACTAAAAAAATATGTTTACTCCCACTGAACTTATGGTAAATGCAATCTTCCACAGAGTTCATCTCAAAACCAAATGAGAGTACAGTCTCGTGGAATTTGAAATACCATTGACGCGAAGCTTGCTTGAGTCCATAGATGAATTTCTTCAATTTGCAAACCATCTTCTTTGCATCTCCCGACACAAAGTTTTCAGGTTGCACCATATAAATTGTCTCGTCAATGTCACCATTGAGAAACGCAGTCTTTACATCCATCTGATGTAACTCAAGATCAAAATGTGCCACTAATGCCATTATTATTCTAAAAGAGTCTTTCGAAGAAACTGGAGAGAAAGTCTCTTTATAATCAATGCCTTCCTTTTGAGTAAAGCCCTTTGCAACAAGACGAGCCTTATATCTCTCTACATTGCCATTCGAATCCCTCTTGGTTTTAAATATCCATTTGCAACCAATAGGTTTTGCACCTTCAGGCAACAGAACGAGATCCCAAACATCATTGTCTTTCATGGACTTAATCTCATCATTCATGGCATCAATCCACTTTTGAGAATTTGAACTTTGCATAGCTTGATGAAAGTTGATAGGGTCATCTTCCAATGAAACTACACTTTCCTCATGTTCTTGGAGATATATAAAATCATCTGAACAAGTACTTTTTCTCACTCTAGTGGATTTCTCCCTTAAAGGCATTTGTTCTTGAGGTGTTTGAGTTTGCTCTACCCGAATGATCTGTTGATCCTCAGAAGGGAGGTTTTCAACAATGTCTTCTCCATTGTCACTATTAACAACTAGAGGAAGAGAAATAGATTCCTCTTCAAAGACAAAATCTCTAACCTTATCCTTCCCTCCAAACTCAATATCCTCAAAGAACTGGGCATTTCCCGTCTCAAAAATGTTTCTGGTAGTGGGATCATAAAATTTATACCCCCGAGACTTTTCAGAGTACCCAACAAAATAGCTACTAACTGTTCTTGAGTCCAATTTCTTTTCATGTGGCCTATAAGGCCTTGCCTCAGCTAGACATCCCCAAATGTGTAAATGTCTTATACTGGGTTGTTTTCCAGTCCATAACTCATAAGGGGTCTTAATAGTAGCCTTTGTTGGAACTCTGTTAAGGATATACGCTGCAGTCTTTAGTGCCTCTCCCCAGAGTGATTCTGGTAAGGTCGTGTGACTAATCATACTTCTCACCATGTCCTTTAAGGTCCTTTTACGTCTCTCCGCTACACCATTCATGCGAGGAGAACCTGGCATGGTGTGTTGAGGAACGATTCCACACTCCTCTAGGAATTTGGCAAATGGGCCTGGACATTGTTCACCGGATCCATCATATCGACCATAGTATTCACCACCACGATCTGATCTGACAGATTTTACCTTTTTGCCAAGTTGGTTCTCCACCTCGGCCTTAAAATTTTTGAACATGTCCAGAGATTGAGACTTCTCATGTATGAGAAAAAGATAACCATATCGAGAAAAATCGTCTATGAACGTGATAAAATATTGTTGGCCATTTCTACACGGAGTAGGAAATGGTCCACAAATGTCCGTATGTATCAGTTCTAAGACATCCGTAGCTCTATTGACATCTAATCTCCTTTTGTTTGTCTGTTTCCCCTTAATACACTCAACATAAAGTCGGAAATCTGAAAAATCAAGGGGATCAAGAATTCCATTTGACACAAGTCTTTCAATTCTTTGTTTAGATATATGACCTAAACGTTTGTGCCAAATTGTAGCAGAATTCTCATTGGTTAATTTTCGTTTTATGCCTCTTGTAGTTGTATGCAAGGTTTCGTTATAGGAAGCAATTGTTTCAAGCAAGTAGAGCTTATCATAATGGGACAAAATACCAGTACCAATAATTTTTGAATTACGAAAAAGACTAAACTTATTGTCTCCAAATGAACAAGAATAACCAAATTTGTCCAAAGCGGAAACAGAAACTAAATTCCGTCTAAAAGACGGCACAACAAAAGTCTCTTTCAAATCCAAAAAAGAACCAGTCTTTAGTAATAATCTAAATGTCCCTATTGCTTCAACTTCAACCGATTTGCCATCACCCACAAAGATGCATCTTTCATCATCACTTGGTTTTCGGCAGCTCAGGCAACCCTGCATAGAAACACTTATGTGAGTAGTAGCACCGGAATCTACCCACCAAGTATCACTAGGCACTGAAGTTAAATTAACCTCAGAACAAACCATAGCAAGAAGTGTACCTTTCTTTACACGCCAAGCATGATACTTGGTGCAATCCTTCTTAAAGTGTCCAGAGTTCTTGCAGAAGTAACAATTAGGTGCTACATCTGTATGGGATTGATGTTTCTTCTGTACTGGAACTGCAGCATCCTTATTGAGTTTCCTTTTCCTTGACTTATCCTTTGAGGTACTTGCCAAATGAGCACTTTCTGTCCTTTCTTGCTTCATTCTCTCTTCCTCTTGCACACAATAAGAAATGAGCTCATTAAGAGTCCATTTCTCCTTCTGACAGTTATAACTTATCTTAAACTGGTTAAACTGCAAGGGAAGAGATAACATAACCAAATGCACGAGCAAATCATCAGATAGCTCTAACTTTAGTGCCTTAAGTTTTGAAGCAAAATGAGACATCTCCATGATGTACTCCCTTATATTGCCTTTGCCTTTATACTTTAAGGAAATCAAGTTCAACAGAGTTGTACCGATTTCCGCTTTATCATTTTTGACAAACCGTTTCTCAATTTCCTTGAGAAATTCTTTGGCAGTAACCTTTTCGTCAGAGTCACCCCTGAATGTTTCCGGAATTCCTCTCTTCATGATCATCAGACACAAGCGATCAGAGCGATCCCACTTCTCAAAGTACCGCTTTTCCTCTGCGGTGCTTTTATCCGTAAGAGCAGTGGGTTTATCATCTCTCAAAGCAAGGTCCAAATCCATGCAACCGAGGACAATACTCACATTTTCTTTCCATTCCTTAAAATTTGTCCCGTTAAGTACAGGAATAGAGCTAAGATTAGCAGATATCACAGAAGCTGTATTGTTCACTGAAAATAACAAAACAAAACGCTCACATAAGTTCTTTAATTCTAAGAGTTAAATCAGACATTGGTAGGGCCCATCACAAAGTACCATGCACAACATTAATAGTCTAGTCTTTGGACAGAAATATCAACTTGTAATTTGGCACTTCCTTTAGTCATAGTAAAATAAATATTGACAATAAGATCCTGTCAAATAACAGCACAATCTTTGGACTGGTTTATTATTCACATGGAAAGAACCAAATATTCGTCACATATTTACTACTATACATGTATATACAATTCGGCCAAATATTAGCCTTCCTTTGGGCCGGGTAATATCCACATGAATCATATACACACCATCTTATGTCCAAATAAAATCAATCTCCACAAGAGAGGTCACTTTGGCGACATGTTGTTTCAATTAAATTTATTGTAGGAAATAAGACATCTTTAATTGATTTAAACCAAAAAGGTCTGATTATTTAACTTTGTAATTATGATGACCATGATCCGAATGTGTAATTATAAACTGACTTTGACAAAACCGAACACCAAAGATATTCATGGTCGAAACTTTATAACATACGAATTTCCTTGAACCAAATACAATATGCAAGAAACACCGTGTGGGTCACAATAGCCGAATAAACACTGTCCAATCTTTCAATTATAAGACAGCACAAAACAATCAAATTGAAGCATGTTTCGACCATAACTAATTTACGTAAACACATGCCGAAACATTGAAGATGAAAAATCATGATTAACCAGAGCTTAATACTTGATCCAAAGAAAATCATTGTACCGAAGACTTAATTACAGTAACCGAAGTTAGCCAAAACCCATCACCGCTAGATTTCGATCAAAGCATAACACTTAAAATATGAAACTTACGCACGCACATACATAATTCACATAAACATGCATGCGAACCGAATCAATAAACTTCAAATTGCGAAGGCACCGAATTGCAACAAAATATTGAACCGAACAAAGCGCCAGATCAAACGAACAAACCTTAACTTAATCCAATCATGGTACAATTAACAAACCTAATTCGTGAATTATATTATCATGCAAAGACGACGAAATCCACTACCATAAATTAACATACATGATCGGCTCAAACGAAATTAATAGCGGAATTGCCATGTAAATCAACCAAAGAGCAATTCACTACCAAACTTAATTAAACACAATATGCATGCTGATCGAATTATAACATAAATCACTGAATTTGCAAATCCCATCAACCAGGGCACACGTAAACATGCAGTACTTAATCGAATTGCAAAATATTTTAACCGAAGAGCAATTCGATAAAATAGGTATTTACATCCAAAGAAATTAAAACTTTATTCCCAATAATTTGACATGAATTGGCTCTGATACCAATTGTTAAATTATACCTAAGATCCGGAATAAAATCGAGAACCGTATTCATGTCAGATTACCAAGATGAGACAGTAGTGGAAGCGTACCTTGATCCATTGTGAAACGTTGTGGTGGTGGGTATGAATCTTCTAACTCTTTAACCTTCTCCTAAGGGCACCAACTGATGATGGGATGTCAGAGAGTGAGATAAAGATATGAGTTAGGGACCATGACCCTGAACCCTAAATATATATAGGGTGTTTTATTCCTTAATCGGCCCATCATTGAATAAGGAATAACTGACTGGTCTCTACACATATTTAGTCCATATTCTTATTAGATGTCATAAGCCCAAATACTTATGGTAAACTTGATTACTTCTGTAGGCTAACCTTAAGACGGTCAAATACACACACATATATGGAAAACATGTAGACCCACACGATTGTAATTCTAACATTACTACATAGTAGAGGTGGTCATTGGGCACTAGGAGCCCGGACCCGCACTGGCCTGGCTCGGCCCGGCACTATCTAGCTCGGGTTAGGTAGTGCTGGTGCTAGTGCTCGATTTTTCAAGCACTAGCCCTGGTCAAACCCGGTCAAAGCCCTGGTCAATCCCGGTCAAGCACTGGTCAAACTCGATTTTTTCCTTTTTTTTTTTTTCCAGCCGAGACAGGGCCGGAGCACTGGCCCGCCCTGACTCTAGCCCGGTCAAAGCACTGGAGGGCTAGTGACAGTGCCCAGAAAATCGAGCCCTGACACTAGCCTGGGTGAGCTCGGCCCGTGGCCACCTCTACTACATAGGCTTCAAATTTTATTCAACAACTTGCATTTCAGTACCACGCTTATTGACTCAACCGGAATTAGGTCGAGAATGTATTTATATAATCGGTTTGAATATTTTTCACGTTGAATTATTGGTCGATACTCGTATTTCATCTTAGTGAAATTTAGATTGACAAACAAGATTGGTAAACTATTTCATAACATGGGACTATAGGACTAGGAGTAATCATTATGAAATTATGACTCTTTTAAAACCAGGATTAGTAGTGGTAGAGTGATGGGAATCAAATCTACAAAAACAAAGAAAAGAAAAGGATTTGTAACAACTTGTAGAAGAAGGAAACAAATAAAAAAGCAATTATAGAAATAGGAGGTCGCATGTGAGAGTAGGAAAACGTAAACGTAACGGAAAGCTCACTAAAAGTAAAGTAAGTAGCGAGGAGGTTGAGGGAACTTTCGAGAGGCACGCGGATCCAGATAAGACTTGATCATTCGCACCATGTTTACATTCCTCACGTCTTGCTCTGTACGGATTTGTTATTTTCTGGAATCATATCCGATTCTCGACTCTTTCCCACGTGCAACGCCTTCGCCAAAATGCCGAATTATTATACGTGTTGTCTCGGTTAATTGTTTACGTTTGGACTATAACATACCACTCCGTCCCAATTTAAACTTTTTATGAAATTTGAAATCCGGCCTCTCTCATTTTTAAATGTCATGAAAAGTTTAATTTGGGATGAAATAGTAATGGTTTTGGAATATATTTTAATTTTAATCTTCTCTAACCTTTTCATCCCACTATCAGCATTCTGTATCATTTTCACTATGAATGAACGATATCAATGTTGTTCGAGCAAGTTGAATATGGGTAAATGCATTGAGTAAGTTACAAAATGATTAAAGTATCATAAACACCCCAGCAGGGTGTATCTCTTGTTTTGTTAGATGAACGAAATCTCGTATTTTAACGAAGCCATTATCGTTTTACATGGGTGAAGTCATTCCAAGAGTGATCATAGGTAACATATCCCCTAGAATTATTCATTGCGGATATTCCATTCCTTAAGTTGAATTGTTACCAACGTATTATAGATTATTCTCAACTTCATAGAGTGATAAAAGATAAACAATTTCACAATGGCGAAATAAGTGACATGATTTTGCTTTCGTGATAAACCATACAATCGCAATTAACATCGAAAGTGATATCAATGATGATATGGCGACTAAGCAATCACCTAATCAAAATGGATATGCAACAAATTCAACCCAAATACCCACTAAAAGTAATCACCTAATCACAATGGATATGCAACAAAATCAACCCAAATACCCATGATCACAATGGATATGCAACAAAATCAACCCAGATACCCAGTAAAAGTAATCACCTAATCACAATAGATATGCAACAAAATCAACCCAAATACCCAATATAAACATCCAAAGAAATCACATACTCCCTCCATTTCATTAGGTTCTTTGCATTTGGTTTGAATTTCTCTCACATATTCAAACCAAATGCAAAGAACCTAATAAAATGAAGGGAATACGATCTTTCCTCACTACTTCCATTGCATTCCATAGTTTTTGACTTGTTCACTTTACTTAAAAGTCATGCAAAGGAGACTTTTCTCCACAAACCCAAATTTCCACACTATCAACCAAAAGCCCAAAAATTGACACACACGAACAAATCCAAGCGTGTCATATCAACTACGAACTATTTAGAAATGTCTCGATTTCAATTCATTATATCACCACTCGCGCAGCAATCGTCTTATGTAACCCAAAAAAAAAACTCAAAAAATTGACACACACAAACAAATCCAAGCGCGTGAAATCTCCCCCCAAAACAAAACCACAGTTACCATCCATTTGTCCCACTCTTCCTTAACACTCACTCAACAATAAATATAAATTAAATTAACAATAATTTATTAAATTACATTCATTCTCCTTCAACAAGAAATAAAACTCCCCCCAAAAAAATAATAATTATCAATCAAAATCAAATCAATTAAATTCCAGATTCTTCCATAAATCAGACCAAAACCCCCCCAAATATTCTCTCTCCTCACCAACTCTCTCCAAACAATGGAAGACCCTTTACCATTCCACCACCACCACCTCCAATTCCCCAACGACGGCGGCGTTGACGGTGGAGGTGGTGGTTTGCCGATTCCTCCTCTTGACGATGAATTCCCCTTTTTCTCAGAAAACGTCGACGTTACGTCCGATGTGGATGTTAACCATGATTTCCCATTCAACGTTGACTTTGACTTCACTTTCGACGACATCTCTTTCGCCGACGACCTCCTCGCCTACCCGATCTCCGACCCGGAGACCGACCCGGTCGTATTGAGTTCGGATATTGAGTCCGACCCGGTTAATACTAATTCGGCATCTGATGAAGTTGTTAGGGTTTATGATTACGGCCCGATTTCGTCGTCGGAGTCGAACTACCACCACAACCGCGGCGGCGGTGGTGGTGTTGGGAAGTGTGATTCGCCGGAGATCGGCAGCTGTAAGAGTAATTCCGGCGTTTACTCAGGTAATTCTTGCGACCGCGATGTTTCTTCGTCGGCTTTTTTAGTTGCTAATAATTGTGATGATAATAATAATAATAATAATAGTAATAATGGCGGAAATCGTGAGGAATTAGGTCGGAAAGTTGGTGAGATTGAACATGCGAAACCTAAAAATGAGACTTGTAGTAGCGGCAGTGGTAGTGATACTGGTAGTAAATGTGTGTCGAAATCGAAACGTAAGAAGGAAGCTGAACATGATCATGGTGGTGAAACTAGGGTTAATAAGTTTAGGAGGTCGAATTCGAATGCAAATGCGAATGCGAGTGTGAATGTGAGTGTGAATGTGAATGTGAGTGATGAGAATTTGGAGGGAGGAGGAAGTGGCGGGGGAAGTGGTGGGGAAGAGGGGTTTAGTGTGGGAGGAGGGGGAGGAGGAGGAGATGATGACGAAAAGCGAAAGGCGAGGTTGATGAGGAATAGGGAGAGTGCTCAGCTTTCGAGACAGAGGAAGAAGCAGTATGTGGAGGAGTTGGAGGATAAGGTGAGGGCGTTGCATTCGACTATTACGGATTTGAATAGTAAGATTACGTATTTTATGAGTGAGAATGCTTCGTTGAGGCATCAGTTGAGTGGTGGTGGTGGTGGTGGTGGGGTGGCGACTCCTGGGGTGCCGCCACCAGGGATGTATCCACCTCAAGGTATGATGCCAATGCCGTACCCTTGGATGCCTTGTCATCCGGCTTATGTGGTTAAGAATCATGGGGGTTACAATGTTCCATGTGTTCCGATACCTAGGTTGAGGCCACATCAGCCTGCTCCTGCTCCTAAGGTTAGGAAGTCGTCTGAAGGGAAGAAGGATAAGGGTGAGGGGAAGACTAAGAAGGTGGCGAGTGTTAGTTTGCTTGGGTTGTTGTTCTTTATGTTGTTGTTTGGAGGGCTTGTGCCGATGGTTAATGTTAGGTATGGTCGCGGGGGAGATGGGTTTGGTAGTGTTCAGAAAGGTGCGGTTTTTATGGTTGATAAACACATGGAGAAGACCAGGCATGGAGATGGGAAGTTTGGCCATGGGAGGGTGCTTCAGCAGTCGAGTAATTCAAGTGGGGGGAATACGAGTGAGCCTCTTATCGCGTCATTGTATGTCCCGAGGAACGATAAGTTGGTCAAGATTGATGGGAACTTGATAATTCATTCTGTTCTTGCGAGTGAGAAGGCGATGTCTTCTCAGTCAGCTGAGGGACCAAAGACTCGTGAGGAAACCGGTCTCGCTATTTATCCTACCCCTGGACCTGGAAGCAATAACTGGAGACGCCCTCACCTTGACAGAAATCAAAATGGCAGTCCAAGGGCTCTTGGCTCGGGCTCTGCTGATTTCACACCAGTTGGGTCTGATGGCAAGCTACAGCAGTGGTTCCGTGAAGGCCTTGCAGGTATTGATGTGCATTATTTTGTAGTCTGCTTCCTAAGTTTCTATTATCAATCACATATATTTGCTGAACTTCGATTGATGATCTTGCTGATTGATTTATTCAGTCTCTCTTCCGGCTGGTTTGAACTATTTTAGTCATATTAGAATTCATGCCTTGGCTTCCTGAGGATCAGCTAGTCTTAACTTTCAGGGATGGGATAAGGAAGAGTTTCAGCGTCATTTTACAAATTTTTGATTTTGTAACTGATCTCATTCCTGTTCAAGATGGCACCAATTTCTAAAGTTAATGGAATCAATGTGGTGAATTATTTTGTTTGCATGTTTAATCTCCCTTACCCCGCCGTAGGCAAGCTTTAGAGGCACCAGGCTAATGTTGTCGTTGTTACTGTGTGTTGTGTTATGCTCTGTGATACGCTCTGAAGTGGTACCTTCTGCAATTCTTTGTTGAGATGTACTCATAAGTCATTTGTACTACTACTCACCCTGCAGCGTCTCCTTTTATGTGCATTTGTGTGAACACCAGTATTTCCTGTTAGCTTGTCTTTTTAAAGCCTTTCAAATAGAGTTGCTTGAACCTGATGTTTCTTTTTTTGATGAGGAAGAATCTGATGTGTTGAATCAGTGACATCAACCTGTTTTTCTGCTCTACTGTTGGTACCTTTTTGCTGCCCATGTATGATGACTTACAGCCCAAACTATCTCTTTTGCAGGGCCGATGTTGAGTTCTGGCATGTGCACAGAAGTATTCCAATTTGACGTCTCACCAACCCCGGGATCAATTGTACCTGCTACTTCTGTAGCTAACATAACCGCAAAAGAGGCTATGAATTCTACTCATAACAGACCTAGGAATAGAAGGATCCTCCCAGGGCATGCTATTCCCCTTACTGACCATACGCTCAACTCTACTGGAAAGCATGAACAGAACGATGGGCTACAGAGCAATAAATCTGGTTCTTCAGTGGTCGTATCTGTTCTTGTTGATCCCAGAGAAGTTGGCGATGGTGATGGTGAAGGTGTAATGGGATCAAAGACGCTGTCGCGTATCTTTGTTGTAGTGCTCATCGACAGTGTGAAGTATGTGACTTATTCATGCATGCTCCCATTTCTGGGATCAGGCTCTCATCTAATTACAACCTGAGAGGTGACAGATGAAGAAAACATGAATTATTAGCTTTCTTCACAACAGTTTTGTACAGTAATGCTAGTGATGTAGTTATAAACCTTACTATGACATCTTTACTTAGCTGGTCCCTGTGTTAAGAATTCCCTTGTACACCGGTTCTTATCTTCATGTTGAGATGTTGTCTGCTGGGTAGGAAATCAGGCTAGCCTGCCCTGTGGTCGGAATTCTGGCATTTCGCCAGTTTGTAACTTATGATCTGTAATGCGCTTTGATATATGTCATACCGAGTACTTTTAAATCTCCATGATCGATGTTTATGTTGCTTTCTACTCTACATTTTCAGTGATGATATGTTGTAGCGTGATGAATTAAAGTAACTGCCAGGACTCAGGAGGCATGCAGGAGAATACATGTTTCAATATTTTGATCTGGTGAAACATGAAATGTGTGAACTGAATGTAAATGTTTTTCTCTGAAATATTGCCCTGTACTATTTGCCTCTTCTCCGTACACACAATCATCCTGGTTTCGACCTAAAAAAACTGGTCAGTATTACTAGCTCTTTGCTGCACCGCGATACTTATATTTTACAGTACAAACAGCCATTGTAATGAATCATAATACCATTTAGCATATCCCTAAACTCGGAAGGAATCCAGCATGGTTTTCAGGGTTTTCTGAGAGGTCGGCCACTGTTTGTCGCTTGCACTGGCCACAAATAGAATGACTGTGCTCCCCTTCGCTGTTATTTTGGCCAGGTTGTGTGTTCCCGTCTGAGCATATGGTGTGTCCAAAACATATTTGTAGTACTGCAAACAACCAGGAATGATATTAGTTATGCTGACAGGTGACAGCCAACAAACAGATTTCAAAATTTGCAGGCATAACCAGCTGACAGCATCAGGACAGGAAATCTTACCGTCTGATCACCAAGCTTTTCAATGGTAGTTTCAAGCAACTCGTCAGGGTCGAGGGTGTTTCCAGTGACGAAAGGCCCCAGAGAAGCAATCAACTTCTCAGGGCTTCCAATTTCCTCAATAGTCGCATTAGGCTTGTTAGTAAGGCGGATGAGGGGCGAGGCGACAACCTGTATCTTCCCCTGCTTGTCATTCTCAAATTTAACTTCAATCCAAGGCTCTGCGCATTTTGGTTGACAGTAATTTCCTGACAGAATGTTGGCTATTCTCTGTTGTTTCCATGTTGGTGGTAAGATAAACTGATATGGTGCTACATTCCCTGCAAAAACATCCCTAATCCTTTGCTTTTCAATGCTACAACTCCAATTTTACTAATGCAGGAAAACAATAATGTACATATATATGGTACCAGGTACTGCCTTCTCACATGAATGCTCACTGTCCGAGCACATAATTAAAGGTGACGCTATCCCATTTTCCATTAAGAGCATAATATAAAAACTACAAATTATATGCTAAAGTAAATCAAACCTTCCAACAAAACATGTCTGCAACATTTTACTCTACACCTTAAGATTTTCGATACACAAGTAAGCAAGCAAACTGACCTGCACGAAGGGCAGGGGTGTCCTTAGAAGAGGCTTGGAATAGAACAAAGTTCGGGTCCGAAGGCGAAGGAGGAAGATAAGAGCCAACATCAATTTCCTTAGCATAGGAAGGAGGGGCTACTGCCCCTACTCCTATGTCTATAAGAGGGAGGAGAGCAAGTCCCTTTAAGACATCTCTTCTAACAAGTGTCTCTTCTTGTTTAGGACTAGGACAACTTAGTTGGGATTGTAATGGTTTTGTTTTAGAGAATTTGGGTTGGAAATGAAAGGAGATTTGGTGCTGTGGGTAGTTTGATTTGTTAGAGGTTGAGGATGATGGAGTTAAGGGCAGTTTGGTTAGTGATGCAGTTGCCATGGTTTGTGATCAGGGTATGTATGTGTGCAGGTGTGTGAGTTTAAGGGTAAGAGAGAAAATGAAGGCTTTGGATGAGGTTTGTTTGAATGTTAGTTGGATTGGATGGTGTTGTCTTGGCTGAGAGTGAGTGTAGAGGGAGAGGGGAAAGCTTTCAGTTGTGTGATGTGGCATCTTGTCAAGTGACTCAAGTGTGTACAAGTTTAACTCTAGTCAAGGCCTCAAGGGTACATTTTTGTGGTCGATTTTGATAGGATCAACGTAATTCATCTTTGTGAATGTCGTAGGTCGGAGAGTGGAGTATCTATAAGAGAACAAGGGTTGCTCAAACCACTTTCAAAGAAATCAACCATTGTTTTAGACTTGTGATCCGGAGATACTTAAATACAATAGGTCTCAGGTTCGAATCTCATTTCCCTCATTTATTGTATACTGTGATTAGTCTTTTAACAAGCATCCGTCTAAAGCCGAGATACTCTTTCAATAAAGTTTTTCTAACATGATTTGACATTACACATGACATGGCCAACATATAACTTATGATCTATCTAAAATCAAGTTACTAACGACATAATGACACTAATAATTCGGCTTATTATATCACTGACTAGGGTTATAATTTTACAACCGAGAATATCCGAAATAAATTGATCAAAAGCGAGAGTAATAATGCTTCAACTTGTAGATCAACCATCACCTATTCACCCATAACACATCCATGATTGATGATTCATAGATCCCCACACTTCTAAGACAAGCAACTAAGGCCAGCCCGAATAAAGGAATGTTTGTTAAAAAAACCCAAAACAGACCTTAATCTATAATTAAAATCCATGATTAGATACTCAGAAAATTAGAAACAAAAAAAAAAAAAAAAAATGAAATTAGTTGCTCCAAAACAGGAATATTTTATAGAGTAGCTTCTTTAACACACACAAAACACACCCGAAGCTAATTGTTCTTGGGACTTCTTTGTTATATTAATCCCACAAATTTGAACAACAACCCAGAAATTTGGGCAGATCTAAACCCTAATTTCTAACAAATCTCTTGATTTATTATTGTTTTTGGGGATATCCCAGTGTTGGAATTTGCGCAGCGTATGAAACACACCTGAAAAATGGACTAAAGAAAGAGAAAAAGAAACAAACGGAGAGTGACAGGCATTTTGAAATCTGGGTATGTATCAAGCTTCTACCTTTTTGATTAATTGTGATAGTTTGATTTGTTTACATGATTTGTTTCAATTTTTTGGATGAACCCATTTTTTCTGGATTTTCTTTGTTAATTTAGAATGTGCGAGTATTTGAGTAATCACTATGAATTTAAGGGTTAATTTGTGATGAATTTTACATGATTTGATGGATTATAAATGCGTGTGTTATAAGCTGAATCTTTTGTATGGTATGATTGTATGTAGTATTTAATTGTTGGGCTTTGGAGTTTGGTGTGATGTTGATATGAAATAGTTGAAAGTTGTGTGAAATTATGTTTGTGGGTCTGTAATGTGATATGGGTTTGTAACAATATACCAGGTCTGAGATTGTGAGAAATTATTATGAGTTCGAAATCGAAAAGGAGAACTGTTGCCGAAAATGGTGACACTGGGACGGGTGAGGATTTGGTCCTTGCTACATTGATAGGGAATGGGGAGGATTTGAGTCCCCTTGTTAGGCATGCCTTTGAAACGGGGCGTCCTGAGCCACTTTTGTATCAGCTCAGGAATGTGTCGAAGAAGAAGGAAGCGGAGATTGAGGAGTTATGTAGGCTTCACTATGAGGAGTTTATTATCGCGGTAGATGAGCTCCGAGGAGTGTTGGTTGATGCTGAGGAATTGAAAGGGGAGCTCCAATCCGATAATTATAAGTTGCAAGAAGTTGGTGCTGCTCTCTTGTCTAAACTTGATGAGCTTCTTGAGTCGTATTCGATCAAGAAGAATATAACCGAAGCTATCAAGATGTCCAAAAAGTGCCATCAGCTGCTTGAGCTTTGTTCTAAGTGCAATGTCCATGTGTCAGAGGGGAAGTTCTACCCTGCTCTGAAGACCATTGAGTTGATTGAGAGTGATTATTTGAAGAACATCCCTGTAAAGAAACTACGTAAGGTACTGGAGGTGAAAATACCAGCCATAAAGTTGCACATCGAAAAGAAAGTATGTAATGAAGTTAATGAATGGTTGGTTCACATTAGAACCTTATCCAAGGACATTGGGCAGACCGCAATTGGTCACACTGCATCATCTCGTCAAAGGGATGAGGAAATGGTTGCTCGTCAGAGGGAAGTTGAGGAACAAAGTCGTTCTGGCATGGGAGAGTTAGCTTACAATTTGGATGTTGATGTGTCAGAGGAGGATCTGAGTCTGAAAATTGATCTTACTCCAATCTACCGGGCATATCACATCCACAAATGTCTCGGGATTGGGGAACGATTTCGGGAGTACTACTATAATAATCGGTTGGCACAACTCAATTCGGACTTGCAGATATTTTCATCCCAGCCATTTCTCGAATCTCATCAGAGCTTCTTGGGCCAGATTGCTGGATACTTTATAGTGGAAGATCGGGTTCTGAGAACTGCTGGAGGTTTGTTGGAAGATAGTCAGGTAGAGACAATGTTAGAAACCGCTGTTTCCAAGATCACCTTTGTGGCGGAAAGACAGTTTGCTCAAATGAGTAATACTACTCATTTCCTCCTCCTCAAAGATTATATGACACTTTTTGGTGCAACACTTAGGCATCATGGGTACGAAGTGAACTCTCTTCTCGAGGCTATTAATAGCACCAAAGATAAGTATAGCAAGCTTCTTATGGTAGAATGCCGAAAACAAATATCTGATATTGTTGCTAATGATACCTACGAGCAGATGTTGATGAAAAAGGAATCTGAATACCATGCAAATGTACTGTCTTTTCAGCTCCAAACAACAGATATCATGCCTGCTTTCCCATATGTTGCACCTTTCTCTTCCATGGTTCCAGAAGCTTGCCGTGTTGTCAGATCGTTCATAAAGGATTTTGTGAATTATTTGTCTACTGGTGGTGATATGAACCTTTTTGATGCCGTAAGGAAGTGCCTGGACTCGGTGTTGATTGATGTACTCAATGAAGTCATACTTGATAAAATTAGCGACACCTCTATTGGTGTGTCCAAAGCAATGCAGATTGCAGCCAATGTGGCTTTCCTTGAAAGAGCTTGTGATTTTTTCCTCAAGACTGCTTCACAAACATGTGGAGGTTCCACGCGTTCTATGGATCGCCCACAAGCTGTTTTAACAGCGCAGGTGGTCCTAAAGACATCGCGAGATGCTGCCTACATTGCTCTGTTAGGGTTGGTTAATGCCCAGCTGGATGAATTTATGGCACTCCCTGAAAGTGTTAATTGGACACCAGATGATGTACCTCAGAATGGACACGAGTACATGAATGAAGTGATAATTTACCTTGATACTCTTCTGTCAACTGCTCAGCAAATTCTACCCCTGGATGCATTATACAAGGTTGGTACTGGGGCTCTTGAGCATGTTTCCAATTCCATCACAGCTGCTTTTCTCAGTGATAATGTCAAAAGGTTCAATGGCAATGCAGTCATTGCTATTAATAACGATTTTAAGATTTTAGAGAATTTTGCTGACGAGAGGTTTGAGAGCACTGGGTTGAGTGAAGTCTACAAGGAAGGTAGTTTTAGAATGTGTCTGGTTGAAGCACGTCAATTGATAAACCTTCTCTTGAGCAGTCAACCAGAAAACTTCATGAACCCGGTCATCAGGGAGAAGAATTACAATACTCTGGAAATTAAGAAGGTGGCTCTAATCTGTGACAAGTTCAAGGACTCCCCAGATAGTTTGTTTGGAAGTCTTTCAAATCGAAATGCAAAAACTAGTACCAGGAAGAAGTCTATGGATGTGCTGAAAAGAAGATTGCGAGATTTCAGCTAAGATAGCGGCAGTTTTAACTATGTGAGCCAGAGTTTTTCTTCTTCTTATTTTTTCTTTGGTGATATAGCTGGATCCTTTATTTTCCTAGCTCAGATAATATAGGTGCCATTTAACTCGCTGTTGACTAATTTTTCTATGGTAATCAATATATAGTTTCTGTTACTTTGGATCTCAAATCTAAGGGTTCACCAGATATTTTAAATTCAGTAACAGCGACAGAGGCAGACCAGATAAACCCAAATCTTAGCTGCCAATGTGATCAATGTAAAATTGAAATAATTGTTTTGCATTATGAATAATTTTGATGAGTCAGATACTTAGTGAAATTGCTTTTGCCTATCATCAATTCATCATGCAAATATATTGAACTGTTTATTTTCCTTGATCATGAGGAAACCTCTTTTAGTATTGGCTATTAACTCCTTTATCGTCATAAGACTCATAACTAAAGTTCCTCTGAAATCGCTACAAGCTATGCGGCTCAGATATGACTTTATTTCTTAGCATCCCTTTTCTAAAATACAAGCTTCGCTTTCTCAATGGTGGTCTGAAGAGTTTTTCTTGATAAGCCAAAGAACTTGATCACTCCCATGTTACATATATTGGGGTGGGTAGTTTAAGGATTTTCTTACTGGGGTGTTTGCTTCAGTACGACACAGTTGAACTCATGATACAACAATTTGAAGTATGGTTAGCTTCTAGTATGCTCCTAGGAGTGGTTTTGCAGATATAAGTTGCTTACTTAACAGGGTTAAGGTAAAAAGTCCGAAGTGGTTTATAACGAGGACCTGTAACTTTGTCATAACTGAGTGAGAAGGATCTTTCATCTCTAAGCTCTTATTATTTTAAATTACATTTGTGGAGAATGGTGTTGTTTGTACTTCGGAAAATATTCTCTTTCGTCCTTCTTAGGAGTCCAGTGCACTTTAGAACTTTGATGTACTTAAAGCTTTTTCCGGATTGAGTGGCCCTTCTTTGCAGTGGTGCTTCATCAGATGCCTGGAATCTGGGTGTTATTCTCAGAACTGAAAGCTGCTTTGATGTTCATACTATTAGAACTGACACCTGCGTTTCGTGGACTTGCATTTCCGAAGTGGGTTCATACGATTGTTGGAGGGACCTCTTTAGCTTGGTACCTTTGTTTAATCCCAGGCCCTCGACATTCTTGCTCTGTGAACTATGGAATTTCAAGATTTTCTTTGTAGTTGATCGTAGTTTATGTTGACTTCTGATCTGGTCCTTCTGGCTGGACGAAGTTATAAACTCACCTCCATTGCATGCTGATTATGACGAATGATTCCACATCCTTCAGAGCCTCATTTGATCGTGCTGTTCAGTAAGTACTTCTTTAGTTGTAACAAATTGCTATACCGGAAATTAGAGGGTTAGAGATGCAAGCATTTAACTTATGCCCTTCTTTGATTTTGTGTGTTCAGCATGGTTCCTAGTTGATTGGAGCCTATTCAGCGGTACTCAATGAACCTGTGGTCATCTGTCAACTGTTAGGAGCGAGTGAGATTCATGTTTCATCAGTCTAGCAAAAGGTAAGATTCACAGTGCTTTGGTTTCTGAATGCAATCTATGCAAAGTATATATTTTGATAGTCTAAATTGTCTACATATTTATGAAATTATGACTTTCATGTAATAAGGACTAGGATCAATTTGTTGCAATTACCATCAGTTGCAGACCTGCAGTCATGCAGTGTCTATTTGCAATCATGATTATTGTGGTGTGAAGGCTTTAAAATACACAGAAAGTTAACTGGTCCTGTTCTTAATCTATTTGTATATTAGTCTGTTAGTTTTGATAATGCACTCTTAGAGTCGTAGTTAGTAATATAGACATACATTACAATTAATAAGGTGTCCTTGATCTGTCCAGAACTTTGAAGTGATATAGTTCTTGCTCCACTTGAGAGGCACTGTTCCCCCACTGCCCCTTATATGGTATCCGGAGCTTCATCTTCCTGGAGGAGGTTTTTCTGTTCCAGATATTCCGCTTTGCACGTACAGTGTTCGGAAAAGATTGTAGTGTCAGGCATTTAAGCTTAGGTTGTGAAGCACAAATATAGGATAGGATATCAAATCATTCTTCGACAGCCAACCTTTAGGTACTTATGTTTGTCCTCGTGTAGTAAACAGTGGGCATATGATCTTGGAGGAACAGTCTTTTAGGTGATATCCTTCTGATAATCTTTCAACTATCTCTTTGATGATCATCATTGTGATGAGGGTTCTTGAGTAGTAAGTGTCCATTACATTTACAGTTTAGCTAGGGCGTAGATTTCTACATTTAGCTTGTTTAAAGTTTCCGAATAGCTTGACTTAGTATGATACTGCCTTTCTTATCCTTCAATTTGATCATGTGGGCAAAACTTGGATACGGGAGTATAATGGCAGTAGTATATTGGGGCAACGATCCAAAGTTTCGAGGTAATGCCGTAAGAGTTCATCAAATTCTTTCGTAGGATGGTCTTACCCAATATTTTCTGTTTGTTAGAGAGCTAAAATAGATGGGGAGAGAGTTATAGATTCATTTCCATATTTGAGTTGTCAAACTTTTGACCTTTTGTGAACTGATTCGCTCATTGAGTAATCTGACAGTGAAGAACATTGGCCCGTGATTTTTAATTGCCGTCACGGAATTGCTTTTAACTGTTATTTGATTTGTGTCGCATGTTGTTTAATGAAGCTGCAGATATGGACATTAGGGTATGATAATGCCGGCTTTTTTATGGCAACTTAGTAACATAAACTAGGAACACTTTACTTGGGGAGTTGTACCTGTAGAGTTATGCTTACTGAGCTTCAAGTGTCCGACGTAGGTACTCGTCTTTTCAGAAGCAACTATCTTACTAATATACTTTTTTCTTTCTTTCTTGTATTGGCTTAGAACGAAGCGACAAAGGGGCTTACGTCTGTATCTGTATCTAGTGTCGATCATCTTACTGAAGCAGTTGTGGTAGAGAATGAAGAGTGCGAGTAGCATACGGTCGTAAGACATTCATGTTTTCGTAGTTGATGATGTTAAGCAGTCGAGATAATAGGAACCATGATTTGTGCATGAGAGAATAGCTATCAGTCTTCAAGTTAGTGGCAATCCTGAACCAGTAGCATCGGACTAATGGACCACCCCAAAACCTGTAGCTTTGTGCAGCAAAGTCTCTGCTCCAAACAATCACAGAGCAATAAATCACTTATGGCTTGTCTTTTACTTGACTTATGACGTAAGTGGATACGTAGTTTAGGAGACATTCTAAGAAGGATGACCCATTACTAAAGAGTATTCAGTATTGTATTGTTTTGCTGTCCTGTTTCTGATATGGATCCTCATCTCCCCAATGTGGATGTACCTGCACTCCAGGCAAACTTACGTAAGATGTAACCGGTTCTTCTTTTTATCAATAAGCCGAGATCGATAGATGCACTTCTCGGGGTAGTGATTTTTACACTCTTCATTGTGGTTGATGCTTTTATGTGATACTCTCACGACAAGGAGTGTGAAAATCAATTAGAGTGTAAAAATCAATTTCCTCGGTTTATTATGAGTCACTCTTTACTGAAGATAGAATCAAAATCAAAAGTGTGATCATCTACTACTCTAGGTGACTACTGAGTAGGACAAAGGCAATAATTTTTTTAATTATTGGAACTTAGAACAATAGTTTTTGTAGCTTAGCAGTGGTGTGTAGTGTGAAAGATTGGTAGCCGAAATTCGGAAGTAACTTCAAAGATTGTTTGAAAAAGTAAAGATTTCCTTTGTGATGATTTAGTGATTAGTTAGATAGAATTGATTGAGCATTAGAATTGTTATACTTCCTCCATTTCATTGGACCGTTAACATTATGGTTTGAATTCCTTTCGCATATACGAGCCAAACGTTAACAATCTCAAAGACCAAAGGTGGTATACTGTTAGATTACGGTTTATAATCGGTTGCCATTATCTTCGGATCTGTATATGGTCCTGTACACGTATGAGTCATACCTCATTTAGTGATCTCTGTGTGTCTGTTCCTTTGGGAGTGAATGAAGAAGAATGTAAGCCACACATGGTTGCTTTTGAAACTTCTTGTCCATGTGCTTTTATGCATTGTCACCGAGATAGGGGTGGTAAGTTTGTTTGTTGTTAGGCTTTGAGAGTTTGGGACCTCCTTCACTAAGCTAGTTTCTGGTTAACTTTCTTCCGCTTGTAACATATGTTTGGTCCAGAGTTCACCAGTCGCGTCACCGTGATACAATGTATCACGTTTCGGATCTAACAAAAACCGAACGTTTCGACATGAGACTGATTTTGGGGAGAAAGTAACTTAAGTTTATCTCTTACTACCTAAGTCGCGATTTGTGGGGATGTTGGGCGAGCGGGCGAGTGAAGAGAGTAAGAGTGAAGGCTGAGGGTTATAACATTCAGAAGAGTACCTTAAACTTTCTTACCCCTATTGAAACATAGAAAGGTTGCGCACGGATGATCCAAAATGAAAATTGATTCGAGAATCGCACCAACTGACTGCTACTTTACAAAATTAGTCGTTTTGATAATCTTAAGGAAAAAAGCAAAACTTTTGGAAATCCTAACCTTAAAAGTAAAAACTTTTAAAATGTGATTTGGAAGAAACAAAGTAATGACATTAATTTAATATAAATTAACTTCAAAAGCAAATTAACAATCCTATCCCAAACATGAATCTTGACCACCCAACCTTGTAAAGATGTAAGTGCTTATAATTGAGCCTAAAGTTGAGTGGAAGGGTGGGTAACCAACATTCTTACAAATACAGTACATAAGTATCTATGTTACAGGTAGGGGTGGCTAGAACCTGTGTTTGGCCTAGAATAGAAACCCATCCAGTTACTAACCGGATTACGTCAGGCTGTGTCCATGTCCGTGTCGAGAACTCGAGTTCAGGATTTACTGTTGAAACGATATTTGTGAATTCTGACTCGACCCACAAAGTGACCAGACCCACACCGACCCAGGCCACTCTAATCTGGCACATTGTCCGAACCGGTCCCGGACCAGCTTAGGGTTATCATAATAAAATTGAATTCTTAGGAATGTCTTGGACAGAAACTGGCACCTGTCAAACAGGTTAGGGAGTCTAATTCCTGCCTACCAGGAAGAAAGAGGGACGGAAAGGTGGTAAGGATTGATAAGTGCAGGCACACTAGAATACTAGATGGATGGTTTTAGTAAGAAGCACTAGCTGTGTGATCGTAGCTTTGTGTCTGTCTTACCAAATTTGACATTGTCGTCTTCTCTTTGCATTCTTCATCTAAGATTCTTGTTCACATTGCTCTGCATCCTTCCAAATCTGTAATCTTTTCTAAAATTTTCCTTCCAAATGCAAGGACTAAGAACTTACCCTTCCCGTTTACTTTTCATTTTCTAACATTTGGTTTGAATATCCGAGATTCCGAGAAGATATCAACAAATGTACAATAACGGAAGGAGTAGTATAAGTTAATTCTTCTTTGACTAGGTTGAGTTTTTTTTTTTTTTTTTTTTTGTAGAGGATTGTAAGCTCATTGTTTAATGGTCCTTAATCTCTTTCACAGACATTGTTGACACAAATAATTTCAGCTAATCATTTCAAGTGCTAGTAAAATAGTAATACCAGGAATAACATATCAGGATATACATGTCATGGCATTCCGTCTCATTTAATATGATAGTTTCTCTTAGTTGTGATATTAGAGTATCTTCATTGGTGAGAGTCTATTATATATCGTTTTTCCTTTCCTTGATTCTTGACGAGGCAACAAAATAGAATAGGACATTCGAAACTCGAAACCAATTGTATATAAGTTTTCATTTCTTAACCATCATAGGACGAAATTCAATGTAACAGATGAACATATATAGCGAGACAAGATTATCACAATGTATATAGTATCATTGAAATAAAACTTATATTAGTAGACTGTTGAGTTGTGAATTTGTGATTGCCCATTCTTGGAAGAAAATTAAAAAAAAAAAGAAATTAGATTTTTTTTCTTTTACTCCATATATAGAAGGTTAGTCATTGTCAAAATGGGTGGGTCTCACCATTTCTTATAATTTTGGAAATTCACCCCACCACTTTCTCTCTTAGCTTATTCAGCAGCTTCTTATAAATGTGTGTCATTGAATGTCCTGTAAAACTCACAAATCTTGGATAAGCATTTCCTACAACATTATCTTGTAACAATGGAGTTGGAGAAAAGAGCTTCAAGGTCTGTTCAGGATGAAGAGATGGTAGATGATAGTCCTAAGAAAGCGAAGCGCGGTGGCCTCAGGACAATGCCATTCATCCTTGGTAAGCTCATGCATGCTAACATTTTTTCTTACAGCTTTTTGTTGGCCCTTGGATCACGTAGCTTCTTATGTAAGCTCATGCATGCTAACATTTTTTCTTACAGCTTTTTGTTGGCCCTTGGATCACGTAGCTTCTTATGTACTATACTATTACTTATGATTATTGAATAGTACGTACTTATGGAAGAAAACAGTGAATATTTGTATTTATATTACTATATTCAACCAAAAAGCTTGTAGCATTAGCTCTCAAAGTTTAAGGAGTTGTTTATACGTTTAGTTTAGTAACTGTATTATATTTAATTTTGCACTCTCTTGTGAGTCAGGTTCCAAAGTGTGTCGCAAAATAGGGAGTCTAGGAGTGTACGGATCTACTTGTTTTAATACTATGTGATATGTGCGTCACATTTAGAAAGTTTAGAGTGATGGAAGTGAGCAACTGGCTAACTGAAACAAGTGATATTTCTTTCGCAGCAAGCGAGATATGTGACAGGTTTGCCGGAGTTGGATTTTACGCAAACATGATAACGTACCTGACTCAACAGCTGAATATGCCGTTGGTGCAAGCATCCAACACTCTGACCAATTTCGGGGGTACAACAAGCTTTACGCCTCTAATTGGCGCGCTGATAGCAGACTCGTTTGCTGGCCAGTTCTGGACTATTGTCGTTGGTTCCATCTTCTACGAACTGGTATCTTTACAGCTACGTTTCATTGGCTCAGTTTACGTCCAATATTTCCTAGCATACTTCGTTGTGTTAATAAAGCAGAACAATGATTCGAGAAAAGATTGCAGAACGAGCTGTGTCAGTTAGAATAATAGGTGTACTAGGCAATTAGCCTGGCATCTTAGATCACAATCATTATGCTTAAGTTTGCACAATTCGGGTTTTGACAGTCTGTTTTAGCCCTGTACTATCATCTTGTGGCTGATTTCGTGCTAGTTCCATTTGCGACTTAGTATACCAATTCTGTTTCTGAACTAACGGAATCTGCAGTTTGATACCTCATACCTGTGTATATATCAAGTTTACTTATCTGTATGATGCTTAATCACCCTGCAAATAGGAAAGACTCTTTAAGGAAAATTTACTTATATTGACGAAATGACATTAATAGGACTTGCTAACATTATATAGTAATATGTTGCAGGGTTTCATTGCACTCACAATGTCAGCTATTATTCCGAAGCTCCATCCTCAGCCATGTCCAACCCAAGTGAACTGCCAGGAAGCGTCTAACAAACAACTTTGGGTCCTGTACCTGTCTCTTCTCCTTACATCTATTGGCACAGGTGGTATAAGGCCCTGCGTGGTCACTTTCGCGGCTAATCAGTTTGACATGAGCAAAAACGCAGTTGCTTCAAGAAAATGGAATTACTTCAACTGGTACTATTTCTGCATGGGACTAGCAACATTAACAGCTTTGACTGTGATAGTATACATACAGGACAATGTTGGTTGGGGTTGGGGTTTCGGTATCCCTACCATTGCCATGGCACTCTCCATTATCGCCTTTGTCGTTGGGTATCCTCTTTACTACAGACCCAAGCCAGGTGGTAGCCCTTTGGTTAGAATGTTTCAAGTTGGTGTCGCGGCTTGGAAGAAAAGGAATGCTCCCACGCCTACAGACGCTAATTTGTTGTACCAGAACAAGGAACTTGATGCACCTATATCTCTGGATGGAAGGCTTCTACACACTGAACAATTCAAGTAAGTCCTCTTTGGATTGCTATTTATACCAAAATCCGCAAATATTAACATTGTCTGATGATAATCATTGGTAAAATCGTCTTACCCAAGTTTTCGATTAATAGGTGGCTTGACAGAGCAGCCATAGCAACAGAAGGGGAGGCAAAAGAATCAGAACAACCAAACTTGTGGAATTTAGCCACAGTCCACAGAGTGGAGGAGTTGAAATCTATCATTAGGGTTTTGCCAATTTGGTCTGCAGGAATTCTACTAGTTACTGCATCATCACATCAGGGTAGTTTTGTACTTCAGCAAGCTCGAACAATGAACCGTCACCTCTCCCCCTCGTTTCAAATACCTCCAGCTAGCTTGTCAATCTTCGGCATAGTCACCATGCTCTCTGGCCTCGTTGTGTATGAGCGCGTCTTTGTTCCATTTGCTCGTAGATTCACCAAAAACCCATCAGGCTTAACATGCTTACAGAGGATGGGCATAGGCTATGTGATCAACATTTTTGCAACCATCATTGCATCAATGATCGAGGTGAAAAGGAAAACCGTGGCCACCCAGCATAACTTGTTAGATTCTCCTACCGCGGTCATTCCTATTAGCGTGTTCTGGCTCGTTCCACAGTATTGTATGCACGGATTGGCCGAGGTTTTCTCGAGTGTTGCCCATTTGGAATTTCTGTACGATCAAGCTCCAGAGAGCATGAGAAGTTCAGCTGCTGCACTGTACTGTTTAACAACATCATTAGGAAATTACTTGGGAACTATGGTGGTCTCACTGGTTCATGCTTACACAGGAAAATCAGGAAACTGGCTTCCTGATAGAAACCTTAACAGGGGACATTTAGAGTACTACTACTTGCTTGCCTCTGGCATACAAGTAGTGAACTTCATCTACTATGTCGTATGCGCCTCGTTATATAAATACAAGCCCTTGGAGCAGCAGAAAGACGATTGCAGTCAGGAGGAAGATCAGGAAAAATGTACAGATTATTCAGCATCAAAGGTTGGGGAAGCAGAAATGTGGAAAAAAGAACATACGGTTTAATGTGATCATCAGCTACTTGGGTTTCCTTGTAACATATGCTACTTACAGTATTAGTTATAAAAAAGCAACCATAGTTTGAGAGTATAAAGCAGGATAACTTCATGTAAACAGTTATTAGTACATGTAATGTAACACTATGATAATAACTCAGTATTCGACATGATCAATGAGAGTCGAAATCTGTTTATTTATGTGTTAGCCTTATACAATCCCTATTCAATATATAGAGGCGAATTCTTAAATCGATATATAATATCAGACGTGAGTGTGGTGGTACGGCAATATCATTCAACTTACATGAATCTATCTATTCCGTTTTTATTTCTTAATATTTGGTTTGAATGTATCGATTATTGCGAACTTACAATAATTGAAGAGGGACATAAAGGTAGCACGGTAGAATACCAGGTGGTTTTAGCACTAACAGTGTGATCTAAAATTCTAACTAAACTTGTGATCCGTCTCACCAAACATGACATTGTCGTCTTCCCTTTGCATTCTTCACAAAGATTCCCAAAACCCATTTCTCTGCATCCTTCCAAATCTCTCTCTTCTTTATTATTATTATTATTATCCTACCCGCAATATACAAATCACCTAGACTTGAAAAATGTACTTGTACTTCGTAGTCAGATCATTCGTACGTATGGGGAGCTAGGACTGATGAGTATGTATGGACAAACAATTTTCGGCATAATTTCGTAACCTTGACGGAATTTTGAATATGAATGGAGCGGAGTATGTACGGATAAACGATTTGAGATATCGTGGTCTGGTGGAGTATCAATTACTGACTAATAATCTCTATATGATGGTAGAATTATTTCATTGGAATTGTTTCGAAGAGTACGTCATGGATGATTTCAATTTAATCATGTGAATTAGTAGAATACTAGGAAATGTCTTACAAATTATGGATCCATTTAATTTGTCTTTGTTGATATTTCAACTATTATTATTTTTATTGACGGGCAAAATAAAATTGTAACAAAAAATTTGAAGGTTGAAACAAATGAAAGATGAGTGTAAGATCACTTCAGGTTAATCCATGAGTATAAAACCAACCTTATGCATTCTTTCGGTTCAATAATAGAGTTAGACGGACTCTCAAACCAACGGTTAAGAAATCGAAAGGCACATACTCAACACATGATTATATGAGTGGGAGTTTGGGACGTTTAGAAGACATCCACAACTCACATATTTTTTGTAACAAATCTTGTGTCAAAGTGTCAAACCTTACTTGACTACTGTAAGTACTGAGTAGTGCTTGAAAAAAAAGAAAACAAAATAAAAAAAAGAAGCATGAAACATAGTAGTACTCTACACTCATGTCAAAATGCGTGGGACCCAACGTTTCTTACGAGTTTCGAACTCAACCCATCACTTAACTTATTGAGAAAGCTGCTTTCTTAGCTTATAAATGTGTCTCTTGGGTCCCTTATACAAGAAAAGAAACTCACACACCTTGTTACAACAACATTGCTAGAATGGAGTTGGAGAAGAGAGTTTCAAGGTCTGATCAAGATGAAGAGATGGATGAAGAGAGCCTTAAAAAGCCGAAACGCGGCGGCTTTAAAACAATGCCATTCATTCTTGGTAAGATCATAGTACATGCTACATACTACTAAACATTTATGTTGTCCTTACAACTTTTTCTTAGCCCTTGGATCACGTAGCTTCATATGTAGCTTTTACTTGAAGATTAAGAAGTTAGCTTATACTACCTTTAGTTTAGTGACTTGAGTATGTTTCCAAACTTTGTCGTAAATTATGGAGTTTTAGGAGTGTAAAAATTGCCATAATTTAATATTTATGATATGTGCGTCACATTAGAAAGTGAATTAGTTGTGCTAAAATGGACTTAATGACACTTTTGAGGAGAAACTTGTTAAAGGTTGAACTTGTTGAAGGAAAAATTATCCTGATCTTAGAATGATGGAAGTGATCATCATCATGAGCAACTGGACTAACTGAGACGAAGTGAAATTTTCGCAGCAAGCGAAGTATGTGACAGGTTTGCCGGAGCAGGATTACACGCGAACATGATAACGTACCTGACTCAACAGCTGAACATGCCACTGGTGAAAGCATCCAATACTCTGACCAATTTTGGTGGTACAGCAAGCTTTACGCCTCTCATTGGCGCCCTGATAGCTGACTCGTTTGCTGGACAGTTCTGGACTATTGCTTTCGGATCCATCTTCTATGAATTGGTCTCTTCTACAATCTCATCCTGTTTATTTACCTGCAATCTTTGCTAGCATAACTCATTGTCTTCATAAAAAGCGGGTTTATGACTCAAGAAATGACATCAATATCAGCAATTTTGTGTCGTTCTCAGTACTATTACATTGTGTCTGGTTTCGTTTTAGTTAAATTTGCGACTTAATGTACCGATACCTGTATAACAAGTTTACTTGTCTGACATTCTGTGTCGTAACCTGTACTACTCCGAATAATATACATTGTGTCTGCTCACTGCTGGTTTCTGACATTCTTAGTTGTGGTCTGATCTTTACTGTTATTCTGTTTCTGACATTCTGTAGTTCAATTTGCGACTTACTATACGGATACATGTTTACAAGTTTACTTGTCTCTATGATGTCTTGATCACCTAGAAATGACATTAACAGGAGTTGCTAACATATCTATATATATATAATAACTTATTGCAGGGTTTCATGGCAATCACAATGTCAGCAATTTTACCGAGTCTTCATCCTCAAGCATGTCCAACCCAAGTGAACTGCCAGGAAGCGTCTTCAAAACAACTCTGGGTCTTGTACCTGTCTCTTCTTCTTACATCTATTGGCACAGGGGGAATAAGGCCTTGTGTGGTAACTTTTGCAGCAAGTCAGTTTGATATGAGCAAAACAGGAGTTGCTTCAAGAAAATGGAATTACTTCAACTGGTACTATTTCTGCATGGGACTAGCAACATTGACAGCTTTGACTGTTATAGTTTACATACAGGACAATGTTGGTTGGGGTTGGGGTCTCGGAATCCCTACCATTGCAATGGCGGTCTCCATTATCGCCTTTATTGCTGGATATCCTCTTTACAACAGACCTAAGCCAGGTGGTAGCTCTTTGATCAGAATGTTTCAGGTTGGTGTGGCGGCCTGGAAGAAAAGGAATGCTCCTGCGCCTGCAGACTCTAATTTGCTGTATCAGAACAAGGAACTTGATGCACCTATCTCTCTGGATGGTAGGCTTTTACACACTGAACAGTTCAAGTAAGTCCTCTTACATTTTGCTACATATATGACTTGGAAACACCACGAATTTTACCTTTTGTCTGATCAGTGAAAATCTGTCTTACTCACGTTTTTGTGAAATAGGTGGTTTGACAGAGCAGCAATAGCAACAGAAGAGGAGGCAAAAGACCCAAAGCAACAACCAAACTTGTGGAAATTGGCTACAGTCCACAGAGTAGAGGAGTTAAAATCTATAATTCGGGTTTTGCCAATTTGGTCTGCAGGAATTCTACTTGTTACAGCATCATCACATCAGCACAGTTTCGTACTCCAACAAGCTCGAACAATGGACCGTCACCTGTCCCCTACATTTGAAATACCTCCAGCAAGCTTATCAATCTTTGGCATAGTGACTATGCTCATTGGACTGGTTGTGTATGAGCGCGCTTTTGTTCCATTTGCTCGTAGATTCACCAAAAACCCGGCAGGCCTAACATGCTTACAGAGAATGGGCATAGGTTATGTGATCAACATTTTTGCAACCCTTATTGCATCAATGATTGAAATGAAGAGGAAAACTGTTGCCAGCCAACACAACTTACTAGATGCACCTACCGCGACCATCCCTATGAGCGTGTTCTGGCTCGTTCCACAGTTTTGTACTCACGGTTTGGCCGAGGTTTTCATGAACGTTGGCCATCTGGAGTTCCTGTATGATCAAGCGCCTGAGAGCTTGAGGAATACAGCTGCTGCACTGTATTTATTAACAACATCATTGGGAAATTACATAGGAACAATGGTAGTGTCACTAGTTCATGCTTACACAGGAAAACAAGGAAATTGGCTTCCTGATAGAAATCTTAACAGGGGACATTTGGAGTACTACTACTTGCTTGCTACTGGCATACAAGTAGTGAATTTCGTGTACTATCTCGTATGCGCCTCGTTTTATAAGTACAAGCCCTTGGCTCATGAGAATGAATGCAGCAAGGAAGATCAGGAGATCAGTTTTACAGATCATTCAGCATCAAAAGTTTTGGCTGATAAGCACAAGATTGTGGAAGCAGAACCTAAGAATAAAGAACATAGAGTTTGATTCTTGTAACTTTTTATTTATAGAAATGCAACCATAGTTTGAGATTACAAGCAGGTTAACTTAAGATCAGTCATGTACACATTTAGTACATGTATATGTAACACCATGATAATAACTCGGTATTTGATATGATCAATGAGAGTCGAGCTCTGCTTACAATATAATATTAGATGTGAGTGTGATGGTGTGAAAGTTTCAATCTCGAGAAGTTGAAATGCAAGGAAGTAACACATCGTTGACAATGCGCTCTAAATTACCATAGGAAGATCCATTTGGACAAGTTGTTCTTGGGCCATTACTGCCATGGACCCAATACTTACATAGATCACAGAGTTGGAATCTTGTGAATCAAGCCATTGAAAATACTCAGATGGGCCTTCTTTGAGCCCAATTTTCATTTTTTGGGCTTCATTTGTTGATAAAACTTGGTCTGCTAGCAGATGTAGAGGCCCAATTGGAAAAATGTTTGGTTGTGACAAAATTGATAGGTCTTTGAGGACGTGAGGCTCCAATCTTTTAAATGTATTGATCAAGATTGGTGGAGATTTTGTAGAAAAACTTTGCCTTACATAATCAGCATTTTATCACAAGGATCTGTGGTTCTTATAGAAGTGGGCATGTCCTTTAAACTTATCCCTCTCAAACTTGGGACCCAATCTATGGTTTTGTCAAGATAACCATTTGTAAGGCAACTTGGGTCTACACATGTGAACAAGATCAAATGAACAATGTGTTACACAAACAATGTCAAAATCTAATTATATAAATGATGTACTCAGCAAAAAAAAAAAAAAAAAAATTATATAAATGATGCAACACCAACATGTCATGCAGCTAAAAGGAAAATTGAAATTACAATTACACATAATTGTTTTTTTTTTTTTTTTGACATATACACATAATAGCTTAAAAACAATGCAATGAATAAACAATTTACCGACACGTCATTGATCAATTATTTAATGTTTTGAAGTCCAACCTAATATGTTTTTCTCTTGAGCGCAAAATGCTAAATGCGTAGGGTATACCGTAGAAAATAAAGAAACCACGAACAACATTATTAGATAGACGGTACGCACCAGGGAGGGGTATGATGCCCTTATCAAAAAGCTGGCGGTGTTGCAAGTAACCCATCCTACCACATGCACTAGCCGTACGTCCAACACCACAATAGGGACACCGATTTCTCCGGCCACCGGAGTCATGAACGTCGACAAGGCGCAATCGGACACAACCAACGTAACAGGTTGCACCCCATTAGCCAAACAATAATCCTTACTACAAAGCTTTGACAAGAGCTCCTTCATAGGAGCCTCCAACTAATTGTCCAACACTGAGTTTACTATAGACATGGTGTCTTTTGGTTCATCAACTCCTAAATTTGGTAAGGATTCAAACCTAAAATTATTAGTAGTGTTACTAAAATTGTTATTTGAGTTTTGGAAGAGGGTTTGATGATTATGATGAGTATTAATGAAGGTAACTTGAAAATTAAATTTGGAATGGAGGATTTGTGCGAGTTGTAGCATAGGTCGAATGTGACCTTGTGCTGGGAAGGGTGTGCATATTACATGAAATAATACCATGATTTTTCAAGTTGTTGCTATATATAAGTCTACACTCTTATTAGCATTTTTTAAAGGCTTTCGCGTAATACTAAATCTCATAAAAGACGGTCTCTCAATAATTTATTAATTTATTGAGAAACCATTATACTGTGTTACAAATTGATTTTTTTACATTGATTGTAATAATGATAATACTTTTAGTGATCGTATTAATTTGCTATGATTTTGGAAAATCAAATCTTATACTATATATTAAAAGTTGTGTTAGAGGCAACGACCACGTTCACCGGCTTTAGTTAGGCCATCTGCCATGCCACGTGGCATGTCTCTTTAATTTTCACATAAAAAAATTCCTTTACAAATACTAGTATATTTTATGGTAAAGAATGTAGATGAACATTTCATCTTTGGCAATAAATAAGTGACTTTTTCCATATAAAAAAATTCACAATATATTTTTATTGTAAAAAATCAGTATTTACTATTAATTGATATCATTTTTACCTTATTATTTTGTATCTTCCTTATTACTTATTTAAACTGAAATCACATCATCTATAATGAAAATGAAAGTTTTATAAATTTATAATATTAATTGATATAAGTATTTGTTCACAAAGAAATAAAATGATAAAATTTATTTCGGGCTTAGCCCGGTTAGTATACTAGTTATATAAAATTAGCTAGAATTTATAAAGCAACCCCTTTGCAAATCTTGGATTAAGTATCTAAAGTTTTTAACTAAAACGATTACCAAAAGTAGTATAACGGTCACTAAGTATATAAACAGGGTCACGATGTAAATAACATAATTGGTCTCTTAATAAATTATTGAAAGACGGTCTCCTACAAGACCTACCGTTCATGTAATAATTTAACACGAATTATTGATGCTCATCGCATGATGTGAAGTATAGTATTTGTATATTCAGACCAGATCAGATTTGAAAGTATAGTATTTGCACTTAATTGTAACCTAATATCCGTCGTCTTACTAGCATTAGATTTGCTAATATATGTGATTTATTTACTGATTGAGTTGTTTTGGTTTCAATAATGGGCGATAGAGTTGGTAGAAAATGACCAAGGAAGTACGATTTCCAATCTATCGGAGTTCGAAGATGTGAGGATAGAAGTTAAAACTAACTCGATATAAAACATAATTTGGTACTTTGTATGTCATATAGTAAATCCTTATGACGTCTTATTCAAGTTGAAATCAACCCGAATTAATTAACCCTTAACAATATAATGACTCGACATATATTGGCGAACAGTCTGATCACCATATGATGATACTAAAACTTCGTACCACCCCGAGATACAAAATAATACGAGTCTATTTTTTTTTAATTTTTCCTTTTGTAATAAATTAATAATATGTACATTCAATCCTTTAGTTTAAGGGCTCCTCTCCTTCAATCTCACGGGCAACCCATCTTTCATTCTAAGGGTCAGTGACAGTAAATATTTAGGACACTTTTTTCCCACCAAGTCCACTTCAAATTGTTCTAGTACACTTGCAACTATGGACTTCATTTGTATATAGGCCATCTCCTTGCCCAAACACACCCTAGGCCCAGCATGAAAAACCGGATAACTAAACGGGTTACTCGGTTTATAATACCCACCCACTAACCATCTTTCGGGCTTGAATTCTAAGCAATCTTTTCCCCAAATGCTCTCCATTCTCCCCATAGCGTAAGTATGATACATAACAAACCACCCCTTTTTCACCTTTGATCCATCCGGTAATTCATCGTCCTCCAAACACGCCTTCGTATCGACCGGTACGGGCGGGTATAACCGTAACGATTCGGATATTGCTGCATGCAAGTATTGCATTTCATTTAGCTCCTCGTAATTGAACGTGTCTCCGACTTGTTTTCCATTATGGACCCGTATTTGATTGATCTCGGATCGGATTCTATCCGCTACATTTGGGTTTTGGGATAATAGCCAGAAAAACCAACTTAAACCGGTCGACGTGGTATCCTTTCCTGCTAGGATAACGCTTATCACAACGTCCCTTAAAAGTTGCGTATCATGCTCATTAGTAACAATAAAACGTGACAACAAATCCTCGTACTCACTAACATTTTCACATTTTCCTTCAACCAATCTCAGCCGTATGATCTCATCAGCGAATTCGTGTACGGTCCTGATTGCCTCACTCAATTTCCTCTCCGATCCAAGATTAAAACACCTCTTAATTTTCCAACATATGGGTAGCGCGTGCAAGAAACGCCCCGAACTAAGCGCGGTGGCTTCGTCAAAAGCCTTCATAAACTCGGACTCAACCGAACCGGACTGGTTCAAGCAACCCGGGTCAACATTAAACGCCAACTTACAAACATTATCAAAAGCGAACCGCTCCAAGACATCTTGCAAGTCTAAAACCCGGTTTGAATTGGCAGCTTCTTTTAATACCGGTTTGAGCCGCCCCGTGATTTCTGACTGAACCGAAGTGAGTAGGAAGTTTCTCAAGGTGCGCATGGTAAATGCAAAACTGGCGGTTTTTCTCTGGTGCTGCCAAAGAGGACCGTCAGAGTTAAAAATACCCTTGCCAAGGAAGTCACGTAGAATGTTAATGAAGCGGGGGCCTTTCGGATAGTTTGAAAAGTTCGTCTTGAGAACGTACTCCACATTGGCAGGATCCGCGGTAAAAACACCGTGGTTCCCGCCAATGGTACGGTAAAACACCCCAGTGTGGGACGGAAATGAGGAGAGAATATCGGTACTCCATTCGAGAAATCGATCGCGGTTGGATAGGAAGTCGGGGATTGTACCAACAATAGGGTAGTTTTTGAAGCCTTGATTAATGGTGGGTATCTTGAATTTGAAGGAACAGAGTAATACCAAGGGGAAAAAACATAGGGTGACATAGAAGAACAATATTTGTATGGTTTCCATGGGCTAATATTTACGAGTTTTTCATGAAATTTGAGAGATAATAATGTGGTAATAAAGTTGGATGTTAATATGTTATATTTATTTATGTATGAATGTGAAATGATATGATTCATATGAAGTTATTTTGAATCAAAAGTTTTAGATGAAAATTAGTATTGAATCAATGGTACATACACTTGGCAAGTCTTGCAAGTGATTGGCCTTTTAATCCAAGAATTTGAGTGCGTTTCATCGTGACATTTTCGTGCGTTTGATGCTTTCTAGTTAGTTAACTTCACTAGAATTTTGGTTAGAAAGTGGCCAAGTGGGATTAGTACGTTAATCAGTCTTGGATTAGAAGTGTTAAAGAGTATACAGTATGTTTAATCTTCACAATCACACTTCATATATATATCATAATTTTCACACTTTAACCCCTTCATGGTATGATTCTACAACGACATGGTCCCGTCTAAGAAGATGAAATTCGTGTCCTTTTACTTTGGTCCTTTTATTTTGTTTTTGGTTTACGAGATTAGGTTTAGTGTATGATTGCAAAGCAAAATAATGGCACCCTTCAACCCTGAAAATGATCAATACTGTATTAACATAGTTTAGGTTTAGTCATTAATGTTTTATTATTGCGTAATACTCCGTATTTCGAAAACTGTCACTCTCTCAAAATGATCAATTGGTACCTGATATTTTCCACCTTTTAGCAACTTTGATGCGAAAAGCAGCTAAAGTGCACAAAATGGTAATTAAATGGAGCACCACAACATTCCACTATTCGCGACATGCATGGTCCGCATGGGATTGATTCCACCTGCGTCATCATAACGATGTTTTCTCCGTTTCTTTAAATTGTTTGTATTTAACAAAATCGAGAAACAAAAAAAAAAAAAGTTTACATATTCCATCCGTTTCAAATAGATTTTCCTGTTGCATTTTACAATTTTGAATTCTCATGTTAGGGATTAATTTTAGACCAAATGAAAAACTCGTTTACTAATCAAGTAAAGGTGGTAGACTTGCAATGCAGAATGTAATATTTACTAATTTTTAGAGTAAGTGAATGATTCATTTGGTCTAGAAATAGACCCGAATATGTCACCTCAAAACTACAAAATGAAACAAGAAATTTTTTTTAAATCGGAAGGAATATAATTTTTATCAACCGTGAATAAAATTCATGAAATATCAGAATTTCAGATAAAGCTAACTGATATTTCATCATATAGTACTACCATTTTCGTGAAAAATCTCACGTAATTCACACACTATGCCACTAAAATATCTACCTCTAAAACACCAAAATGCACATCAAACAAACTTTTCCCTTACTATCACAGGCAGTCCATTTTTCATCCTCAATGTTAAAGACAACAAAAACTCTGGACGTTGCTCTTTCCCTAACACATCAACCTCAAATTGCTCCACCACACACGCAACTATAGACTTCATTTGTATGTATGCCATTTCTTTCCCTAGACAAATCCTAGGTCCGGCATGAAATACCGGAAACCGAAATTGATTATCCGGCTTGTACAACCCGTTTTCATCGAGCCAACGTTCGGGTCGAAACTCTAAACAATCTTTTCCCCATATGCTCTCGGTTCTACCCGTTGCATAAGCACTATATGTTATAAACCAATCCTTCTTAATCTCTGTACCGTCGGGCAAAACATCGTCTTCTAAACACGACCTTGTGTCAACGGGTACGGGTGGGTATAACCGTAGAGTCTCGGATAATGCTCCGTGTAAGTAATTCATTTCTCGAAGCTCATCAAAATCGAACGTATCCCCAACCCGTTTGCCCGCCCGAGTCCGGACCTCACTCACCTCCGCCCGGATCTTTCCTAACACATCCGGGTTAAGAGATACTAACCAGAAAAACCAACTTAACCCGGAAGATGTCGTATCTCTACCGGCTAAGATAAAACTTATCACAACGTCCCTTAAAAAAACGCAATCATGTGACGAAGATCCATTTTTACCAAGATGATCACTTTCGATAAAACGGGTCAGTAAATCATGGTAATTATTATTATTAATCTGATCACCACCCTCTTTAATTTCTTCCAACCTAGACCGTATGATATTGTCAGCATAATCATGAACAATCCGGTTTGATTCTCTTAACCTCCTCTCTGACCCAACATTAAGAAACTTCTTAAGCTTACACAAAACCGGGTGCACGTACATGAACCGACCCGAACTAAGCATGGCAGCCTCTTCAAAAGCTCGCATAAAGTCCGACCCGTCATGACCCGACCCATCACCCGTTAATAAAGTCGACAAACAACCCGGGTCTACATTGAAGGCTAATTTGCAAACACTATCAAATGCAAACTTCTCCAACACATCTTGCATGTCTAGTACTACTCGACTCGACTCAGCTGATGCCCGCTTTAGAAGCGGGATCAGCTGAGTCGAGATGGCAGACCGTATGATGTCTAACGTAAAGGTCTTGAGAGACCTTTTGTTAAACTCGAAGCTGGCGGTTTTTCGCTGGTGCTTCCAAAGCTCCCCGTCGACGTTAAAGATACCAGTGCCTAGGAGGTCATACAAGAGGGAGATGACTCGAGGGCCTTTAGGGTAGTTTAGGAAGTTAGTCTTAAGGATGTGCTCCACCACAGCAGGGTTCGCGGTCATGACACCGTGAACCCTGCCAGGGCGGAAGAAGACACAGGTGTTGGTCGGGTGGTGAGAGAGGATTTCAGTGCTCCAGTCAAGGAACCGGTGGCGGTTGCGCACAAAATGAGGTAGCGTGCCTAGGAAAGGATATGCTTTGAAGCCATTGTGGTGGTTTTTATGGGTGGAGTAGTGCTTGTGAAGCGTGAAGTATAAGTAAAAGAGAAAGATGAAGATGAAAGTTGTAAGAAGTATAGATAAGGAAGAGAAGGAGGAAGGTAATTCCATGATGAGAGTATGTTAAAGAAGAAAAGTACAGGCTTAGTTTTGGAGCACTTTGTGTTATGTGGGTTTAATTGTGTTTTTGGTGGTCATAAAAAGGACACAATGTAAATGTGATATACCAGGATAATATGGTAGAGAAGAAGACACTTGAAGTTTGGTGAATGATGATAGCTATCTTATCATAAATGCAAATCAGGAGTTCTACACCAATCACGGTGATTAGAATACCATTCTAATCACCGTGGGCAAAAAGGTAATTTTACCTTTTTTTCTCCTAATCTTACCTCCTCTCCATATATCGACTTTCTCTCTCTCCTCTCCCCATTTGCCTACCATGCAAACACCAGACACCACCACCCTACGCCAAGCCAGAAAAATTGAAACCACCAGAAAACTGACCTCACCGTTATCAGGAACACATCGCCGACTTCGCCGGCGAAAAAAAAAGAAACGACACCCTATGATGGGTGGGGTGTTTGAAGGGGCGTGGTGAACCCATTTGGGGCATGGTGTTGTGAAGGTGTCCGAAAAAAGGGTTTAAGGTTCCATTTCCGGAGCCGCTAACCCGACACCGGAAAATGGGACCCTAAACCCTTTTTCCGGGCATGTGGGTCAAGTTAGAGAGATTTAAACGGCAATACACAACACCGGTGACCACACCACCAGTACTCGCCTTTTCGTACCATATACCATTCCACATTCTCAATATACAATTTAAAAATTTTATATACAATTGTATACACCACGAGTTAACACCATATATACCATTTAGGGATGGACATGGGTCGGGTTTGGGTCGGGTCCGCTTAGACCCGGACCCGTAGAAATTTGTGTAGACCCGGACCCGTCGGATTTGGGTCGGGTTCGGGTCTCGTGCGGGTCCCTGAAACAAATGGTATAACGCTTCCAACAAATAATATTTTCTACTTAAGAATTTTATTTGCTCGATATTCCGCCACATACAATAAGCAAAAAGAAATTAGCATATGTTCACATATAAATTATATGAAAGACAATTAGATCGAGACAAGAGAGGTGATGAACTTAGATCTTTGTAGATGAAATAAGGACTCGGGGAGTAGGAATACATGTAAAACTTATGTGTGACATGCTAGGCTAGGAAGAGTCGCAAATCTTAGATAAAACTTTTAGAATTTTTCATTTTTTTTAAAACTTAGGCGGATCTGGGTCTCAAATCTTGGACCCAGACCCGACCCGTAATTAATGTGTGCAGGTCTGGGTCGGGTCAGGACCCGTCGGGTCCTAATTTTTAAGACCCAAACCCGACCCGGGTGGGTCGGGTCCAACGGGTCTGGGTCGGGTCCTGGGTCTATGCCCATCCCTAATATCATTATACCATCCCCTTGTTCTCCATATACCATTTGGGAATTTCCATATACCATTTTATACGCAAACCAGTCCACCATAATAATGATAAAAAAAATCGACTTACCGGCAGCACCATAGCCTTCTTATCCTTAATCACCTCGCTGGAGTCAATCAACACCCTATGAAGGGGGGATTGCTAAACTCTTTTGGGCCAAATTTAGAATAGAGGACTAATTGGGAGTTGTCAAAAAAGGGTTTATGGTTGGGTGATTAGAAGGTGGTGTAAGGTGACTAAGATGGTGGATGGGTCTGTTTCCTTTGCCGTGATAGTGGTGGTGGCGGAGGGGAAAGGGTGGTGCTAGCATGGAGATGGTGGAGATATTGGGTGTGGGGGATATTCTGGAAAAAGGGAATGATGGTTGACGGGTTGGGAGATGAGAATGAGGTGGGGTAGGTGGGAAAAATATAAATAAGGGAGATGAAAATAAGTTGGGGTGATAGATGAGGATGAACGGTCAGGATTCACCAAAATCTGTGATTAGAATAGCCTATTCTAATCACAGTGATTGGTTTATCATTCCTGAATGCAAACTGGTGTAAGTCAGATGATTTTACTTACTGGACACTCTTACAGGCTAGACTGGTATCTTGTCTACGTGCGGCTAGTACTGCCTAAGGTATGATCTCCAAATCACCAAAAAACACACGATAAACTCTGACGTGAGACATGACATAGAGGAGCTTAAAACAAATTTAAACAAAACACCCGCCGTTTATATTCATCAAGGGCAAGTCAAACATGTAAAAGGTAATGTTTTAAGGATTTTAAGACCCTTTGGAAAAAGTGACCGAAATGGCCAAAATTGAACAAAACCGAAGGCTTTAATCCACGTTTTTTTGGCCGAAAATTACACCGGAGAAAAAAGCACTAAATTTTTTGTAGTAGCTCCTAGGAGTCATCTTATGAGTTGTGGAAACATATCTTATACTATATATTAAAAGCTGTGTTAGAGGCAACGACCACGTTCACCGGCTTCAGTTAGGCCATCTGACATGCCACATGGCATGTCTCTTTAATTTTCAATTAAAAAATATTTAAAATGTCTTTTATGGTAAAGAGGGCAGATGGATATTCCATCCATCATGGTGATATATAAGTTACGTTTTCCATAATAAAAAAAATCACAATGTTTTTTTTATTATAAAAAAACAATATTAACTATCGATTGATTTCATCTCTACCTTATTATTTTGTACTTTCTTTATATTGCTTATTTGAACTGGAATCACATCATTTATATAGAAAGTGAAAATTTTATAAATGATAAAATTTATTGATAAACTTACAAAGAAGTAAAATGATAGAGTTTATTTCGGGCGTAGCCCGGGTAATAAACTAGTTACAGCTTAAAGGCAAAGGTATAATCTCCAAATCACCGAAAAACACACGATTAGCTCAATGTGAGACGAGACGTAGAGGAACTTAAAACACACTTAAACGAAACAACCTGCCGTTCATATTCACGCATAAGGTAATGTTTTATGGATTATAAGACACTTTGGAAAAAAAGTGACAGATCTCGAAAAAATTGAACAAGACCGAAGGCTATAATCCACGTTTTTTGGCCGAAAATGACACGTGATAAAAAAAACACAACTTTTTGTAGCAACTCCTAGGAGTCATCTTATGAGTTGTGCTAAAATAATCAAGTTTAGTGTCTAAGGTATGATCTCCAAATCAACAAAAAACACACGATTAGGTCGACGTGAGACGAGACATGCAGGAGCTTAAAGCACACTTAAACGAAACAGCCCGCCGTCTAACATGTATAAGGTAATGCTTTGGAATTATAAGATTCTTTGGAAAAAGTGACTGAAATGGCCAAAATTGAACTATAATCCACGTTTTTTTGGCCGAAAATGACACTGGATAAAAAAACACTAATTTTTTTTGTAGAAGCTCCAAGGAGTCATCTTATGAGTTGTGGAAAAATATTCGAGATTAAAATCTAAGGTATGATCTCCAACTTACCAAAAAGCACACGATTAGCTCGACGGAGACGAGACATGGAGGAGCTTAAAAAACACTTAAAAGAAATAACCCGCCGTTCATATTCATCAAGGGCATGCCTAACATGTATAAGGTACTGTTTTATGGATTCTAAGACACTTTTGAAAAAGTGACCGAAATGCCCAAGATTGAACAAAACTGAAGAAGGCTATAATCCACGTTTTTCGGCCGAAAATGACACCGAATAAAAAACACTAAATTTTTTGTAGAAGCTCCTAGGAGTCATCTTATGAGTTGTAGAAAAATATTCGAGCTTAAAGTCTAAGGTATGATCTCCAAATCACCAAAAAACACACGATTAGCTCGACGTGAGACAAGAAATGAAGGAGCTTTAAAAACACTTATATAAAACAACCCGCCGTTCACATTCATCAAGGCATGTCTAACTGTAAAAGGTAATGTTGTATGGATTTTTAAGATGCTTTGGAAAAAGTGATCGAAATGGCCAAAATTGAACAAAAATGAAGGCCTACAATCCACGTTGTTTGGCCGAAAATGACACTGGATAAGAAAAACACTAAATTTTTTGTAGAAGTTCCTAGGAGTCATCTTATGAGTTGTGGAAAAATATTCGAGCTTAAAGTCTAAGGTATGATCTCCGAATCACCAAAAAACACACGATTAACTCGACGTGAGACGAGACATGGAGGAGCTTAAAAACATATGGTATATATACATATGGTAAGTTAGCGCATCTTTAGTAATACCCGTGACTGGTGCGGGATTAACCTAAAGGTTTCTACAAATCTTTCTATCCTGGTCCTCTAACCTGAAAGAGTATACTGGACATGTTCACTACAGTTCACCCCTACAGTGTAATGAAGAAAGTTGGTCTCTTTGTTTAAATCATTGAAGAGGAAACCATATGTGCTCCTAATGGTAGCGTTAACAACAAGACTTGCAGGATTCAGAATTCCAACTTACGGGATGGATCAAACAATAGCACAAATAACTATTACTCCTACCATATACTAATGATGGAACATAGAAGCAACAAGAACAGAGAGAAGAAAGCATGCCGATGGTTTATTCTGCTTTTGCAATCTGCTGGGATCAACACGAGTCCCTTCCTCTTCATTGACTTGTCTCTCTTTGCAGATATCTCTGCACAGTTTCAGTCACCATTAAAAGCATTCCAAATGTGAACAAGAATTTGAACTTTTACAATATTCGGACATTTCATCGAGATTCTATCTCAGGTAATGGACGAAGTCCAAGCTTATAGACTGGAGTTTTCAAGCATCAATGCCATATAGCCTAATCAACCGATAGAGCTGGTGTGTATTGTTTTGGAGGAAAAGAAGAAGGAAAATGTTTGGTCTGGACAAAGCACAGAAATTCACCTTCATTACAACAGGAGAGTCGTATGCAAATCAGCCGTAGCAGCTTGCACTGGTTTCCAATGTTTGACGAGCATGTGCTCTTGAGTATAATTCCTCTTTTTTTGGTCATTTCAAATCGCTAAACATCTGCTCATTCATATGGTGGATACCAATGTCTGATATGGGTTCAATAGGTCGATCATCTTCATCCCTCACTGGAGCAAAGATCTGTGGCTCTCTGGTGTGATCATCTGTTGGGGAGAACATCGTCAATAATCTGTCCGCAACCTCTTACAGTGATCAAACAATATGTATCAGAAAAAATCAGGACAAAATTGATGGTTAACTCGGAAGAGGGGGCAGCTCACCAAAAATTACATTTAGGGACATTGGAGGAGGCGTTGTCAAGAAGTTGACGCCAATGTAAAACGCCAGTGTTAAGATTATGGTGGCCATACAATGAGCTGGTAAGGCTACAGCCCAGTACCTGAAGCAACAAGCCAAGTTTAACAGTGAATCCAAAAGAGCTCTGGTGTGGACCTCTAGAAAACCAAAGATAATGGACAGAAACAGAACTTTCAGTCCAGGCAACCCAAACAGATAAAGATGGCATGCGTCAAAAATGCATTGCTAAGGGAGACAAGAATGTATGGCATGACAATGCCTAGATAACAAGCTGTTCCTCAATTACTCTCTCACAAATGCGTGAGGCTTTGCAGATCATGATTGCATTGCTAAAGGAGACAAGATTGTATGGCATGACAATGCCTAGATAACATGCTGTTCCTCAATTACTCTCTCACAAATGCGCGAGGCTTCGCAGATCATGGTAATTCCAAGTATTAACCTAGGGGCACAGGAAGTGCTTCCACTTGGCTATTTTGTTAAATGGGAATGGACTTCTTGGTTGGCAGAGTATGCTTCATTTCTTCTAGGTTGATCACAAGCTCACAAAGTTCAGACCTCAGGTGGGTGGGCAAGAGTCTAGCAGGATCTGATAAGTAATCAACCGAATTTTGCTTCAGGTTAGGGGGGACTTAGACCGTGCACAGAATACACATCAATGTTCACAAACAAATTTCAGTTCCCCTCAATCTTCAGAGCAAGCCAGTTGAAGATACCAAATTCCAGTAAAACCCTCGTTCACAGACAAAGTTCATAGATTTCTAGAAACCAGAGAGGCATGACAGTAGGACTCACCTGCTAGGATAGTAGAAGATCCCGATGGAATGCAGCCATTGTTCAGGAACGTAGGCCCATATGAAGAATATGGCTGTTCAGAGAAAATGAAATCAGCGTCAATAATATCTAGGTTGTTAGGTAGCGTATCCTTGTCATCGCTAGGGAGAGGGGATCGGATGAGAGTAAAAACCAAACTTGCAAACTTAAGTTACAGAATATGAAGTGTGAACCTTACCGCACCTATGAGTCTATGACTGTCACCTCATGTAGCATACAGAAACAGCAATGCTGATAACAAAGGTGATATCTTTTGCAGTGTTTTCTCACAGGTCAATAAATTTTAGTATTTCCTACTGACTCAGTTTTCAACAGACTAACTTGTTATGAAGCTCAAACACGCAGCAAAACTACTCTTCAATACAAAAATCGTAAAGTATACCTGTGGCAACAACAGTTGTTATGGGACCTACAAATCCATATACTTCAGCTGGATTTGGTCCGCTTTGAGCAGATAGACCAATTCCAGTAGCGTTTTCTTCAACATCCAGGAATGAACTCCCGCTTCTTCTTTCCCTTGACAAGCTGAGAACTCTTCTCGGGCTATTGACAGGAGGTAAATCTGCCATCAGTTCTTTTTGCTGATATAATCCCAACACTGTAAATGTCATTGTAGGTAAAATAAATAGTCCATACAGTTGTGAGCTAAAAGCGCAGGGACATGGACAAATGATATGGTGGCCTTCCAAATGATCAAGGTTGACATCAATACTAGAAGCCCCGTCTTCTCATTAGAACTAGCGTGATGACCATGCTTACAAGTTACGATACTCTATAACAATAAATTTGGCCAAATTGGTGTCCCTCCCTTTCATCACTCTTTCCCATGGTTATCCAAATAAGAGAATTCGAACCCCTCCCTTCTCGTGAGTCGAATTCTCGACCCCTACTTCTGCCGACGGGTCAAAGACTCAGAATAACATGACTCCTACTTGGCTACTTGAACAATAAGCAACATTATCATTCACCACAATCCCACAAATCCCCGACTAGCACAGTCGAAATTTCAATATACAATTTACATATATAACTCACAGATTGAGCATACCTACAATTGGAGTTAAAGAGAGTGTCTTTAATCAACTAAACCACAAAACAACGACTTGAAATCGAGAGTTTTACCCATAGCTCAATTCTTATACGTTTCACTGAAGCAGCATTTCATAGAAACTGCAGCAAATTACAGCAAGTAATGGACAAACCCTATTCATCACAGAGTATTAAAAGCAAAACCCATCACACAAATTTGCAACCTTTCATTCAAAATTCTATCTTTTTGTTACATTTTTTTCTAGCAGTGGGTTTTCCGTCTGTCAGGCATTTCATCAAACATATGCAATGCATTATACTGCAACATTGGATTAAAAATGGGCAAATTATCAGCAAAATGTGCCAAATTGGTAGTCTAATTTACCTGAAAGCTGATTTTCTAAGATTGCAGCAACATTGATCAAAACTGGTAAAAATGCACGGGTAAAGATCGAAACTTTGCCCGGTTTCCGTTGGAAAAATAACAGAAGTTGGACCGACGAATGGGTTCTGAATAGGGATGGGCGTAGACCCAGGACCCGACCCAGACCCGTTAGATCCGACCCGCCGGGTCGGGTTTGGGTCTTAAAAATTAGGACCCGACCCATACCCGCACACATTAATTACGGGTCGGGTCTGGGTGCAAGATTTGAGACCCAGACCCGCCTAAGTTTTAAAAAAAATGAAAAATTTTAAAAGTTATATCTAAGATTTGCGTCTCTTCCTAACCTAGCATGAGTTTTACATGTATTCCTACTCCTCGAGTCTTTATTTCATCTACAAAGATCTAAATTCATCACCTCTCTTGTCTTGGTCTAATTGTCTTTCATATATTTTAGATGTGAACATATGCTAATTTTTTTTTGCTTATTGTATGTGGCGGAATATCGAGCAAATAAAATTCTTAACTAGAAAATATTGTTCGTTGGAAGCGTTATACCATTTGTTTCAGGGACCCGCTCGAGACCCGGACCCGACCCAAACCCGACGGGTCCGGATCCGGGTCTAGAAAATTAGGACCCGACGGGTCTGGATCGGGTCCGGGTCTACACAAATTTCTACGAGTCCGGGTCTTAGCGGACCTGACCCAAACCCGACCTATGCCCATCCCTAGTTCTGAATTTGGCTGCACCGGACGGACTACGGAGTTTAAGTTGGGACCCATAATATTATTTCGAAATAATTTCGGACTACCATCAAGTCATTACGCGATCGGTCATTCATACTCGTATCGTATCAAGTCAAGTTTGAGTTTCGGGTTAAATTCAGATTACATATATCAACTAGTTGGATCAAATTATCTGGATCGAATACTAGCAGCTCGTACATAACTGGCTTCAAGTCAAATCACCTCATAGGTCAAAGTTCATACACAATACTAACATTATTTCATTCCTTAGGCCGAAAAATCAGAAACTCGGACTCAACAAGGAAGTCGTGCTCTAGCTTGAACCAATAGATCATGTTAAACTTTACGACAAAATCTAAATACCTAAACCAACCCTTTGATCTAGAGCTGGCCATTGGGCAATAGGAGCCAGGGCCCGCACTGGCCCGGCCCTGGTCAAAGCACGACTCGGCCCGGCACTAGCCCGAGTTAGGTAGTGCTAGTGTTAGTGCTCGATTTTTCAAGCACTAGCCCTGGTCAAAGTTTTTTTTTTTTTTTTTATCAGCCGAGGCAGGATCCGAGCACTGGCCCGCCTTGACCCTAGCCCGGTCAAAGCACTGGCGTGCTAGTGCCAGTGCCCAGAAAATCGAGCCCTAGCACTAGCCCGGCCCGGTCCGGCACTACCTAGCCCGGGTTAGGTAGTGCTAGTATTAGTGCTCGATTTTTCAAGCACTAGCCCTGGTCAAACCCTGTCCTGGTCAAAGTTTTTTTTTTTTTTTTTTTCCAGCCGAGGCAGGACCCGAGCACTGGCCCGCCCTGACCCTAGCCCGGTCAAAGCACTGGCGTGCTAGTGCCAGTGCCGTGGCCAGCTCTTCTTTGATCCAAGACCCATACACTCGTATTTCGACTCGTAACCTGTATCTGTATTGAACCGTGACTTGTTTGACCCGTAATTGTACTCCCACCGGCTTAATTTCTGATTTCTACCATTTTGACAAAGCGTACACTATACACAACCGAACACCTAATTTTTTTCCTGCACCGCGCCACCGCCACTACCACTACCACCGCCGTAAGACACCGTCAACTCGTTTCCTACCACCGCCGGAAAACTCCCTGAAGTACGAATTTGAGAATTCGTCGAGAAAACAATCAACAGAGTTTAAGAAAAAGCGAAGTAAAAATGTCGGGAAAATTATCGACGATGTTGAAGCCGAGCGACTTGAACGATTTCATAACGCCGGCACAAGCTTGTATTATAAGCAACAAAGTCAAAGCTACACCGTCTTCCTCCGATAAACCCTCTCTTGTTCGTTACTTCAACTTTACCTCTTAATTTTTAATTTTAATTTATGTTTTGTTTCAATTGTTTCTTAATTGATTCAATTTTAGTAGAATTCGGGCTTGGCGAGCTTCTAATGCACGCAACCTTACCCCTAGCTTGTGTAGGAAGCCCGTTTCGGGGTTGTGATTTTGAATTGTTGTGTTAGAATAGTTGGAATTGTTGTGATTTCTTGTTTGTTTGAAAGGTGAAATTTTGGGGTTGTTGGATGGAAATCTCGTCACGGAATAGTTATGGATGTACGCAACCTTACCCTTACGAGTTACGGCTCTAACTAATAGGGAAGGCGAATTGAGCTTCGTGTTCTGTGGTTTAGTGCATCAAAATCGAAGAAAACTCGATACATTTTTCGGTTATTTTGATATGCTTATGTGATTGTTCTTGAATAGAAATGGGATATTGTGGGTATTGGAGTGAGAAAAAGAATGCTGTAATTGTGATTTTGTTGTCCAACATCAGTTGTTTTGTTATAATTGTCGAAATTTGTGTGATTTCATCTTGATATATAAGCTGTAATTGTCGTTTTGTTGAGGTTAGAATGAAGTGAAGATTGGACCTCCTGTTGATGCGAAACCAGTTAAGATTTCACTCAAGGATTGTCTAGCTTGCAGGTAACACTTCTAGCATATCCTTCACGATTGCCAAAAGTGGGTAATAGAAATAGAACTAAAAGTGAGTCATGCTTCGGATTGCTAAGGAACGGTTTGTACTGTAGCAGTAGCGTGTCATGTTGTTTGCCGCAGTTCTGTTATTGTGACTGAGATATTTTGATCCATTTGAGGGTTGTTCTTCTTGGAATGCTTTCGGATAATAATGGGTCACAAGGTCTATGTAAATGGTTTTAGTGCCGGCTGTTATTCTGATGATAATGGGTCACGAGGTCTGTGTAAATGGTTCTGGTAGTAGCTGTGTGTTAGAACTTTGTAAAAATCCAGCATGAATGTGGGGGTGAGGTGGGTATCAAGCCTTATGCTTTAGGATTTAGGCTAATAAAAAAGCTAAAGAATAATTCAGGTCTGATGGTCTGTGTCCCTGGTTCCAAGCAAGCGTCAATCTTTGGAACTTAGACTTGGAATACCTGAACCTCATATATTTGATTGTTTTCTAGTTTCTCCATTGAATGTTCATATTGGTGTCTATCTTCACTCGTCATCTGTTATCTTTTATGTGCGTCATGCCGCATGGCAGTGATGTCTAATTCTGCTTTGTGATCTTTAAGTTAAATATGGGTTGTGTGCTTATGCAGCGGTTGCATTACCTCAGCAGAGACTGTAATGCTTGAGAAGCAAAGTATAGATGAGTTCCTGTCGAGTATCAATAAAGGCAAGGCTGTAATTGTCTCTATTGCTCCACAGTCAAGGGCATCTTTGGCAGCTCACTTCGGCCACTCTCCTCTTCAGGTATGGTATCATATTCTATATGTATGGTAACCCCTTACACAGGAAACTACCATCATTTCCTGCTCCAAGGCTTTCCATGGTTATTTTTTTTATAACATTCGACCACTTTACAAAAAGGTGGTCTAAATTTGCCAAAATTGAAGTATAATATCCACAACCTTTGGCCCTCAATGTCTTCGGAACAAAAATCGCTTAATTTTTTGTGGAAGCCCTTAGAGGTCATATTATGGATATTAGAAGATAAATCAGAGCCCAAAACCTATGGTATATACCAAAATCGACAGAAAATGCACGGTAACCTCAACGGGTCATGTGTGCCGAAATGACTTAAAAAACTTTTTGGACATAGGAACCAAGCCTCATATTCATAAGGGCTACATCCAAGACTTTCCATAGTAATTATTGAATAACATTTGTCTACATTCACAAAAGTGGTTAAAATCGAAGTATATAATCCACGATTTTTGTCCAAAAATGGTCTCGGAACAAAAACTGCTCAAACTTTTGTGCAAGCCTTTAGAGTCATGATATGGATAATGGAAAAATATCAGAACCAAAAACCTGTGGTAAGTCCCAAAATCAACAAAACAAGCACGATAGCCACTGACGTCTGCCAAAAGGGCTTAAAAAACTTCGTTAATAGAACAAACAAACCTCATCTCCAACAAGGCTATTCCCATGCTGTCCATGGGGTAAATGTTTGATAACATTTGCCATCTTTAAAAATAGCGGTCAAAATTGGTACAAATTGAAGTATATAATCCACGGTTTTTGGCCAAAAACAGTCTCGGAGCATAAATTGTTCAAACTTTTGTGCAATGTTTTAGGGGTCATAATATGGATACTGGAAAAAGTTCAGAACTCAAAACCTGTGATAAGTCCAAAAATTGACAAAAAAATGCATGCTATCATCTATTATTGAGTTTGCCAAATGAGCTTTAAAAACTTCCCTTACGGAGAAAACAACAATCGTTTCCGACAAGGCTACTCCAAAGCTTTCCATGGTAAAATCTAACATTCGACCACTTTACAAAAAGGTGGTCAAAATTGGCCAAAATAAGTATAATATCCGCAGTTTTTGGCCCAAAATGTCTTTGGAACAAAAACCGATTAAAATTTTGTGAAAACCCTTAGAGGTCATACTATGGATATTAGAAAAAAAAAAAAAAAATCAGAGGCCAAAATCTTTGGTGAATCCCAAAATCAACAGAAAAAGCGCACGGTACCGTAAACGGGCATGTGTGCCAAAAGGGCTCTAAGAACTTCCCCAACATAGGAACCAAGCCTTATATTCAAAAGGCCTACATCTAAGATTATCCATAGTAAAGTTTAAATAACATTTGTCTATTTTCAACAAAGTGGTCAAAATTGGCCGAAATCAAAGTACATAATCCACGGTTTTTGGCCAAAACGGTCTCTAAACAAAAAATGCTAACATTTAGGGGTCATAATATGGTTTATGGAAAAATATTAGAACCAAAAACCTGTGATAAGTCCCAAAATCAACAAAAAAGCACGGTAGCCTCAAGCGGTGACGTCTGCCAAAAGGGCTTAAAAACCTCCTTAATAGAACAAACAAACCTCATTTCCAATAAGGCTATTCCAAGGCTCTCCATTGTAAATGTTTGATGACATTTGCCATCTTTAAAAAAAGTGGTCAAAATAGGCCAAATCGAAATATATAATCCACGGTTTTTTGCCAAAAATGTTCTTGGAACAAAAATGGCTCAATTTTTTTTGTAAGGCCTTATGGGTTATATTGGATAAAATCAGAACCCAAAACATGCGATAAGTCGCAAAATCGCACGGTATAATCTACTAGTGAGTTTGTCAAATGGGCTTAAAAAACCTCTTTTACAGAGGAAACACCAATCATTTCCTACAAGGCTACTCCAAGACTAGCTGTGGTAAAATTTTAGTAACATTTGTCTACTCTCGAAATATTGGTCCGAATTGGCCAAAATCGACGATTTTTTGGCACAAAATGTTTTCGGAACAAAAACTGCTCAAACTTTTGTGGAGGCCCTTAGATGTTATATTATGGATATCCGAAGCATATTAGATGCAAAAACCTATGGTAAGTCCCAAAATATACAAGAAAACGCACGCTAGCCTCTAACGACGTGTGACGTAAGAGCTTAGAGTACTTCCCTTATAGAGGAAACAACCCTTATTTCCAACAAGGCTACTCCAACACTATATTGTAAAGTTTGATAACATTTGTCCACTTTCAAAATATTGGTCAAAATCGAAATACATAATCCACGGTTTATACCCCAAATTTTTTTCTGCTCAAACTTTTGTGGAAGCCCTTACGGGCCATATTATGGATGTTAGGAAAATCTCAGAGCCAAAAACCTATTGTATGTTTCAAAATTGGCAAAAATCATACGCTAGCCTAAACGGGTGACGTGTATTGTGAATAGTAGTCGGTCAATGCGAATCTTGAATCAATTTTTATGAATTTTTATTCGTAAGCTGTCTCTCTATGTTTTTAACGTAGGGTAAGGCTTGCGTACGTGTGACCCCCTTACCCGTTCTTATGGCGGGAGCCCGAGAGGAATGAATAGTTGTAATACTTTCAAAACTGTTTCATGCATACACATAATATTCAACTGCTTGTTCTAATTCAGTTTTTAATGTTATATGAATGGGATTAGTTAAAAAACATCACAATAAAGAAAAGAGAATTAAAGCACTAACTGAAGATGGTGGTCATTTGAGAAGAGGCCTTGGCGTGGATGGATTTTTTTGGCAGACTCAATTAAAGGTAGTTTTACTCTGGTAGCCATGATTTTTGATGTCGTGTTAGATGTAGTGCTGGTTTGGTTGCTTATAGGATAACAAAAGTCCCTTTAATTTGTACTTTCTAGGAAGTTAGGAAGTTTGGGTAATGAGAAATCCTGTTTGGATGAATGATGGAACTAAAACTTCCGGCGAAAAGCCCTCACCTACCTAGGCCCTTCTCGGTGAGCAACTTTGTAAACTTTGTAGGAAAGCTTCCTAGGAAGTAGTAATTCCTATCCTATTGGAAAACAAACATCATATATGGTTAAGTATGACGAACAAAATTGGTTGTATTCGCATGCTTTTTGAGCTAAAGTATCTGGTAAAAGATGGCCACATACTTGCTTAAACTATGCAGAGGGTTCTGCATATAAATTTTTAGTTTATGCAGGCTCTTCCTTTCATCTTTAGGAATTACACATGGAACTGGTCCAAATTACCATGATTAAAACTTGAATCTATGATATTTATCGTGAATATCTAAACTCTTTATTTATTTTATTGCTATCTCTGTTATGTTTGGCTGTTGTTGGAGGTGAAACTTGAAAGGTGGTTCTTCTCTGTGAGTCCACGGTTTGGCATTCCACATGAATTTCTCTCCCCCTTCCCCTCTTGACTGACATAGGTTATCATCTTTCCTCCAGGTTTCAAGAAAACTCACGACATTTTTTAAGTCATTGGGAGTGAAGGCTATATTTGACACAAGCTGTAGTAGAGACCTGGCACTTATAGAAGCATGTAATGAATTTCTGTCCCGTTACGAGCAAAGTCAGACCTCCAAAGGGGCTAGATGTAAAACTGAGCTGCCAATGATTTCGTCTGCTTGTCCAGGTATGCATTTTTATCAAACTGCGAAGTGTCATGCTGAAAATCTGATCCTCACCCAGTTACTAATTTCTGCCTCCCCCCAATGGATGATTTCCTAATAATCTTCCATTGTCTTCCCTATTTTCTGTTAGGGTGGATCTGCTATGCGGAAAAAACTCTTGGATCATACATCTTGCCATATATTTCTTCTGTGAAAAGTCCTCAGCAGACAATGGGGGCTATCATCAAGCGCTACCTCTGCCAGAAAATGTCGCTTAGGTAATATCTATAGACCTCATTGTCTACCTTGATGCTTTCAGACGACAAACTTAAAACACTTTTGGTGTCTGTGTAGTATAGATGATGTAGAATTAAGCTCTTAGAACGTTAGGGAACTGAACTAGAACAATTAGAGTACCAAAATCTTTTAAGAAAGGGAGGGATACATGGAAAGGAGTGGTGGAGGAAGAAAAGAGTTTTGTTGCTGGGGTGAAGGTGCTGGAGGCGGTGAGATAATCGGTGTCGTTGTAGAAAGCACATAAAAGAACTTGAGTGAGATGACAGAAGGGTGGAGACAGAAAAAGATCAAGTAGCTGACTAATTTGACCCAACAAGTTTTTTCAAGTAAAGAATTATGTTTACTTCCCTAATTTCCTTCTCTAAATGGTTCATTCCATTTTCATTCATGAAGGGCTAAACTTACTCAATTTCTGTGTATGTTGTCTCTCAGTCACTAATGAATGTTGAACAGGCCAGATGAAGTATATCATGTCACTGTGATGCCTTGTTATGACAAGAAGCTTGAAGCTTCTAGAGATGATTTCGTTTTTGAAATGGAATATCAAGATGGACATCATACTAATGGAGATCTAAGGGTTATGGAGGTGGATTCTGTGTTGACTACTGGGGAGGTTTTAGAACTGATACAGGTAAAGAAAAGTACTCATTGGCCTTGCCCCTTGGGGATTCCTATGCTTTGTAGTGTAATGTCTCTATCATAAAGTCTCTTTTTGGTTGTTTTGCAGTCAAAATCAGTTGAGTTCAGTACCCTGGATGAATCTCCTCTTGATAGGATGTAAGAGAACTTGCTTCATTATTTTATGTTTCGAATTATTTGGACATTGGCTGAGATTTTTGCTTTACCATCATCAGGTTGACAAATGTCACAGATGATGGACACCTTCATGGGGTTAATGGAAGTTCTGGAGGTTATGCTGAAGTTATTTTCAGACATGCAGCAAAATCCCTTTTTGGCAGGGAAATCCAAGGGCCCCTAAACTTTAGAACTCTAAGAAACTCAGACTTTCGCGAAATCTGTCTGGAGGTAAGTTCCTGGTTTTCTTCTGCATCGTCTACAGCTATTCAAGTAGACAAAAGTCTATGGATGTATGATATTGAATAAACTGCTAGTCTTTTTGTCCTGATGCAAGATTTTTAGTAGTAAACTAGTAACTCATATTGCTTATGTTAGTGATCCTTCGGAGTCCCTGTTCAAGATTTTCTAATCCCTTGATTGAATGGATGAATACAACAAACCCGGAGACTAACACCCTCCTTCCTTCACCCCAAAATGTGTATTGTCTTATTAGTTCTACTAGTTTGCATGCCCGGACGCGTCATTTTACCTTTGTTATAATATTAGTAGCAACACTATTATTTTCCATAAATTAACTTTACCACCATTATCACCATAAATTATATTATTTTGCATAAATTAGCTAATAATTTCCATATTATGTAATTACTTTGTATGGATTCCATAAGGTGTAGTTGTTCTATTAGATTTCATCCGTTTCGACGCTCGTCACTTTGTATGGATTTATGAATGCCAACTGTCGTTCTATTATGTAATTACTTGATGCTATCCAATTAATCTTAGCCGTTTTACTTAACTTCACTTAGATTTTTGGCCCTAATATTTTTCAAATCCTCATTATATCATACTTAGACACTACCACCAAAATTTGAGTCGGTTTTGCTGTGGAACCATATTATCGAAAAACCGTGGATTATGTACAACAATTATGGTCAAATTTGATTAATTTTTCGAAAAATGCCAACTGTCCTCCAAACATTACTATAGATACCCTATGACTATACTTGTTGGATTCGAGTGTTGGTTCCTCATTTTGTGAATTATTTCATCCGTTTCGACGCTCGTCACTTTGTATGGATTTATAACCATTTTAGTCGTTTTACTTAACTTCGCTTAGGTTTTTGGCCCTAATATTTTTCAAATCCTCATTATATCATACTAAGACACTACCACCAAAATTTGAGCCGATTTCGCTCCGGAGCCATATTATCGAAAAACCGTGGATTATGTACTGCGATTCTGGTCAAATTTGATCAAATTTTCGAAAAAATCCAAATGTCCTCCAAACATTACTGTAGATACCGTAGGACTATACTTGTTGGATTTGAGTATTGGTTTCTCATTTTGTGAAAAAATTCATCCGTTTCGACGCTCGTCCCTTTGTATGGATTTATAATTGTTCTGTCTGTTTTCCTTATCTTCTCTTAGTTTTTTCACTCTAATATTTTGCAAATCCTCATTATATCATATTTAGACACTACCACCAAAATGTAAGCAGTTTTTGCTCTGTAGTCGTTTCATCGAAAAACCGTGGATTATGTACAGCGATTCTGGTCAAATTTGATCAATTTTTCGAAAAACGCCAAATTTCCTCCAAATAATACTAAAGACAGGCTAGGACTATTCTTGTTGGATTTGAGTGGTAGTTCCTCATTTTATGAACTATTTCATCTGTTTCGACGCTCGTCACTTTGTATGGATTTATGACTGTTCTGGCCGTTTTCGTTATCTACTCTTAGATTTTTTACTAATATTTTGCAAATCCTCATTATATCATACTTAGATTTTTGAGCAGTTTTTGCTCCGGAGCTGTTCTATCGAAAAACCGTGGATTATGTACTACGACTCTAGTCAAATTTGATCAATTTTTCGAAAAAAGCCAAATGTCCTCCAAACATTACTGGAGATACCCTCGGACTATAGTTGTTGGATTTGAGTGTTGGTTCCTCATTTTATGAAGTATTTCATGCGTTTCGACGCTTGTCGCTTTATATGAATCTATGACCGTTTTGGCCGTTTGACTTAACTTCTCTTATGTTTTTTACTCTAATATTTTCCAAATCCTCATTATATCACACTTAGACACTACTACCAAATTTTGAGCGCCGATTTCGCTACAGAGCTATATTATCGATAAACCGTGGATTATCAACTATGATTCTGGTCAAATTTGATCAATTTTTCGAAAATAATCTAAATTTCCTCCTAACATTATTGTAGATACCTTAGGACTTTACTTGTTTGATTTGAGTGTTGGTTCCTCATTTTATGAAGTATATCATGCGTTTCAACGCTCGTCACTTTGTATGAATCTATGACCGTTCTGGTCGTTTTACTTAAGTTCTCTTAGGTTTTTTTTTACTCTAATATTTTTCAAATCCTCATTATATCATACTTAGACACTACCACTAAAATTTGAGTCGTTTTTACTCTGGAGCCGTTTTATTGAAAAACCGTGGATTATGTACTACGATTCTGGAAAATTTGATTAATTTTTCAAAAAAAGCCGAATGTCCTCCAAACATATACTTGTTGGATTTGAGTGTTGGTTCCTCGTTTTGTGAAGTATGTCATCCGTTTCGACGGTCGTCACTTTGTATGGATTTATAACCATTTTAGCCGTTCTACTAAACTTTACTTAGGTTTTTGGCCCTAATATTTTTCAAATCCTCATTATATCATACTTAGACACTCCCACCAAAATTTGAGTCGGTTTTGCTATGGAGCCATATTATCGAAAAACCGTGGATTATGTACAGCAATTCTGGTCAAATTTGATTAATTTTTCGAAAAAAGTCAAATGTCCTCCAAATATTACTATAGATACCCTATGACTATACTTGTTGGATTTGAGTGTTGGTTCCTCATTTTGTGAATTATTTCATCCGTTTCGACCCTCGTCACTTTGTATGAATTTATAATCGTTTTGGTCGTTTTCCTTATCTTTTATTAGGTTTTTGGCCCTAATATTTTTCAAATCCTCATTATATCATACTTAGACACTACCACCAAAATTTGAGCCGATTTCGCTCCGGAGCCATATTATCGAAAAACCGTGGATTATGTATTGCGATTCTGGTCAAATTTGATCAAATTTTCGAAAAAATCCAAATGTCCTCCAAACATTACTGTAGATACCGTAGGACTATACTTGTTGGATTTGAGTGTTGGTTTCTCATTTTGTGAAAAAATTCATCCGTTTCGACGCTCGTCCCTTTGTATGGATTTATAACCGTTCTGTCTGTTTTCCTTATCTTCTCTTAGTTTTTTCACTCTTAATATTTTGCAAATCCTCATTATATCATATTTAGACACTACCACCAAAATGTAAGCAGTTTTTGCTCTGTAGCCGTTTCATCGAAAAACCATGGATTATGTACTGCGATTTTGGTCAAATTTGATCAATTTTTCGAAAAACGCCAAATTTCCTCCAAATAATACTAAAGACAGGCTAGGACTATACTTGTGGATTTGAGTTGTAGTTCCTCATTTTATGAACTATTTCATCTGTTTTGACGCTCGTCACTTTGTATGGATTTTTGACTAATATTTTGCAAATCTTCATTATATCATACTTAGAAACTACCACCAAAATTTGAGCAGTTTTTGCTCCGGAGCTGTTCTATTGAAAAACCGTGGATTATGTACTACGATTCTAGTCAAATTTGATCAATTTTCGAAAAAAGCCAAATGTCCTCCAAACATTACTGTAGATACCCTCGGACTATACTTGTTGGATTTGAGTGTTGGTTCCTCATTTTATGAAGTATTTCATGCGTTTCGACGCTTGTCACTTTATATGAATCTATGACCGTTTTGGCCGTTTGACTTAACTTCTCTTTTGTTTTTTACTCTAATATTTTCCAAATCCTCATTATATCATACTTAGACACTACTACCAAATTTTGAGCCGATTTCGCTCCGGAGCTATATTATCGATAAACCGTGGATTATCAACTATGATTCTGGTCAAATGTGATCAATTTTTCGAAAATAATCTAAATTTCCTCCTAACATTATTGTAGATACCTTAGGACTATACTTGTTTGATTTGAGTGTTGGTTCCTCATTTTATGAAGTATATCATGCGTTTCGACGCTCGTCACTTTGTATGGATCTATGACCGTTCTGGTCGTTTTACTTGAGTTCTCTTAGGTTTTTTACTCTAATATTTTTCAAATCCTCATTATATCATACTTAGACACTACCACTAAAATTTGAGTCGTTTTTACTCTGGAGCCGTTTTATCGATAAGCCGTGGATTATATACTACGATTCTGGTAAATTTGATTAATTTTTCAAAAAAAACCAATTGTCCTCCAAACATTACTATATATACCCTATGACTATACTTGGTTGATTTGAGTGTTGGTTCCTCGTTTTGTGAAGTATGTCATCCGTTTCGACGGTCGTCACTTTGTATGGATTTATAATCATTTTAGCCGTTCTACTTAACTTTACTTAGGTTTTTGGCCCTAATATTTTTCAAATCCTCATTATATCATACTTAGACACTCCCACCAAAATTTGAGTCGGTTTTGCTGTGGAGCCATATTATCGAAAAACCGTGGATTATGTACAGCAATTCTGGTCAAATTTGTTTAATTTTTCGAAAAAAGTCAAATGTCCTCCAAACATTACTATAGATACCCTATGACTATACTTGTTGGATTTGAGTGTTGGTTCCTCATTTTGTGAATTATTTCATCTGTTTCGACCCTCGTCACTTTGTATGGATTTATAATCGTTTTGGCCGTTTTCCTTATCTTTTATTAGGTTTTTTACTCTAATATTTTGTAAATCCTCATTATATCATACTTAGATACTATCACTAAAATTTGAGTCGTTTTTGCTCCAGAGCCATATTATCGAAAAACCGTGGATTATGTACTGCAATCCTGGTCAAATTTGATCAATTTTCGAAAAAATCCAAATGTCCTCCAAACATTACTGTAGGTACCTTATGACTATACTTGTTGAATTTGAGTGGTGGTTCCTAATTTTGTGAATTATTTCATCCGTTTCGACGCTCGTCACTTTGTATGAATTTATAACCGTTTTGGCCGTTTTTTTTATCTTTTATTAGGTTTTTTTAATCTAATATTATCATACTTAGAGACTACCACCAAAATTTGTGCGGTTTTTGCTCCGGAGCCATATTATCGAAAAACCGTGGATTATCTTAGGACTATACTTGTTGAATTTGAGTGTTTGTTCCTCATTTTATGAAGTTATTCATCTGCTTCGACGCTCGTCACTTTGTATGGATCTATGACGCCGTTTTACTTAACTTCTCTTAGGTTTTTTACTCTAATATTTTTCAAATCCTCATTATATAATACTTAGATACTACCACTAAAATTTGAGTCGTTTTTCCTCTGGTGCCGTTTTATCGAAATACCGTGGATTATGTACTACGATTCTGGTCAAATTTGATTAATTTTTCGAAAAAAGCCAAATGTCCTCCAAATATTACTATAGATACCCTAGGACTATACTTGTTGGATTTGAGTGTTGGTTCCTCATTTTGTGAAGTACTAGTTTGCATGTCCGGCCCGCGCCCGGGTTGTATATCTATATTGTTATATTCATTTTGTGAAATTGTTAATTTACCTTTGTTATAATATCAACACTATTATTTTCCATAAATTAGCTTACCACCATAATCACTATAAATTATATTATTTTGCATAAAATTAGCTAATAATTTCCATATTATGTAATTATTTAATGTTATCCAATTAGTGAATGCCAAGTATCGTTCTAGGAAAGACTTGGTTTCAGGTTTTAATATATAGTACTAGTTTGTATGCTGTAAATTCTATATTGTTATACTCATTTTATGAAATTGTCAGTTTATCTTTGTAATTTTATTATTAGCAACACTATTATTTTCCATAAATAAGATAATAATTTCCAGTATTAGATGTCAGTATTCATTATCTTATGATAGCTAAAATGAATGTAGTACTTTTTCTGATAAGGATGGGTGTTCTTCGATTTGGTTAGTTTTACACTTTTTTAGGATGCCTATCTGGAGGGAAAGTGAGGCCAGAGAAACATGAAATGAAAAGGGAGGGAAGAGGCTATAAAGTACCCTCATCTGGAGAACTATGGAGGAGTAGAGCGGAGAGACTTTGGAAAAGAAACTTGGCATAAAGGGAGGGAATTCTCCTGCCAAATATCCCCAACTTGGGTAGAATTTGGTTTAAAAAGGACAGAGTGAAAATGATTCCCCCCAGATCCCTCAAAATTTTCTTCCCAGCCGCCTCTCACTTGTTCTCAATATGGAATGTTTGATCGCTCCTCCTATTTCCCTCTGTTTCCTTGCATTTCTCTCCCTCCAAAGAAAGTATTTGTAAATGCACTGTCCAAAAAGAAAAGAGACAAGGATCTGATGAAATGTTTTATAATGCAGGTTGAGGGTGAAACAGTCTTGAAGTTTGCCTTATGTTATGGCTTTCGAAATCTCAGGAATGTCGTAAAGAAAATTGAAAGTGGGAATAGTGATTATCACTTTCTGGAAATCATGGCATGCCCATCAGGTCAGAATGATGATACCTAGTGTATAATATTCCCTATATGTTTTGATGTTTTTGACTGGGCACACTGGGAGCCACATCTAGATCAAGTGGACTGTTCTCTTGGTGTAAAACTCCAGGGGTATATATTATCAATTGAAGGAAATAAGTTAGTGGAACTGCATGTTATGCTGAAAACGATAATATTTGTGCTGCAGGCTGCCTAAATGGTGCTGGACAAATTAAGCCAAAAGCTGGACAGTCTGGAAAAGATTTGATTCAGACTTTAGAGGATATCTACATGAGCAATGTGAGATTTTTATTGCTATTCCGGAGTTACGATTCTTATCAAATGCTCTCTTCTGTCATGATCTGATGCTTTATATTTGTAGATACAGCTGCTTTTAGAAAAATCTAGTTTTCGATCATTGTTTGAATAGTTTGTCGAGCTTTCTGGTTGCTTATCTTCAAATGATACATGATTCCAACTCCTTGAGAATTTTTTTTCTCTTCGAACCTATCTCCCACTGGTAGTTCTAACTTTGAATGAGAAAATGAAGCCAAACACTGAAGTCAGATTTTTGACACTTCTGCTCGGTGCTCACAAGTTGAAAATAAAAATAAAAATGCTTTTTCCAGCTGTACAATATTATGTGGAAGAGAGTTGAATGTAACGTGAAAATTGGGAAAAGACATTGAAACAGTGGGTCTAATTTTAGCCCTGGCACCACCCCAGGCATTAGCAGGCTTAGACGCTAAATCACCCTTATCGCCCAAAAAAAGAAAAAAGGCACCATACGTCATTTTCGTGGCCACGACACTCTAAGTGGGTAGAATAGTTTCCGCATCATGTCTCGTTCTTTTCGCTACATCTTCCCTACATGACAAGCGAGGGATGTGCTAGGCATTTGATTCTGTGTTTTATGTATAACCTTGAAGTTTGAAGATAGCAGCATTTTGTTTTCCATTCCTGATTGAATGCCCCTGCTGTATGACAGGTTCTGGAAGCTGATCCTTTCCAAAATCCGATAGTGAGAGGTTTATATGCTGAGTGGCTTGAGCAACCTGGTTCAGAGAAAGCTAAGCAGTATGTGCACACAGAATACCATCCTGTAGTTAAGAGCATAACTTCTCAGTTGAACGATTGGTGAACTTTATCGCCCAGAATTTGTTATGTCACCCCAATGGAAGAACTTTGCTATCAGTCATCCCGTGCTCTTCAACATCACTCTGCTGTTCAGACTTCAGACCATAGATGGTCCTGTTTCTACGGTGGCTTGATCTTCATGCTGACCTTGGATTCTTGGAAAGCTCGATTTTGTCAAAATTTTGATTCCAGGTGTACATAACATAGATATATAGTGTGTATTGGCAACATTGCTCTCTCTAGAAAGACGAGGGCTTTTTAGTCTTGTATACCATTAGTTTGTTCAGATGGTTTAGTTATGGAATGAACGCCAGTTTTTGCTGGATGCCTTACTTTTGAGCTGCGTATATACTGATTTATATTTGAATGTATCTGTCAGAATCCTTTACTTACAGGGGTGGTTAAGCTTGAAGATAACTTTAGTTTGATCAGACTGAACTATGGCCGGAAACCTTAGGGACAGTCCTTACATCCATTAATGTTCTTACTTTCTCGGCTTCAAAGAACTTCCCTCCATCTGTCAATATGTTTGACATCAGAACGTAATCTCCACCGTATCCTCTCTCCATCTCCTGTATCTTCCTCGTTACTCTCTCAGCAACCTCAGCATTACCATGAACACTGCAGGCGCCCAATATTGTGCGCCAAATTACGACACTGTCAATGTGGTGAGGAATATGAGAAGCAATGTCCTCTGCTTCCTTTAATTTTCCTGCTCGCCCTAACATATCAACCACTGATCCATAGTGTTTTATGTCTGGTGCAACAGATCTTTCGCCAACCATTTTTTCGAAGAACTGTAATCCCTCCTCTACTAAACCACTGTGGCTATAAGCATTGAGCACACTCAAGAAAGTTACTCGATTCGGTCTTATGCCTGAACTCTTCATTTTCTCGAAACCCTGTGCAGCTTCTTTCGCCATGCCATGCATAGCGAAACCAGCAACCATAGATGTCCAAGTCACTAGATTTCTTCCATCAGTTGAGACCCCTTCAAACACTCTGAATGCGCTTCCTATGCATCCACACTTGGCGTATGTGTCAATTAGACTGTTTGCCACCTGAACATAGCTGACAGTGAAACCACATTTCTCACTGTAGGCATGAACTGACTGACAGTTCCTAAGATCACCAACATCTGCAATCGCAGTAGAAATCGCCAGCAACGACACTTCAGTAGGCATAATGCCGTCCCTGACAGTCATTTCGCGGAAAACTGTATACGCTCCCTGATAGTCCTTCATCCGCCCCAAGCCATCTATCATAGTGGTCCAGGAAACAACATTCCTACTAGGCATTTTCCGAAAAAGAGCTAAAGCTTCTTCAAGACGTCCCCATCTAACTAACCCAGTCACCATGACATTCCAAGTGACCAAATTTCTCTCAGGCATTTCATCAAACACCTTCTCTACCTCACTCAAAAACCCGAAATCGACATACATGTTCAGCAAAGCGGTCTGCACGTAAACATGACGCTCAAACCCTAACTTGACAACGATGCCATGAAACTGAAAACCCAGAAAAGATTGGTTCAAATTGGCACAAGCTTTGACAAGAAACGAGTACGTAAAGCTGTCGAAACGAGACGACAATGCTGGTGTAGCTTGTTTGTAAAGATACAGGGCTTCTTGAGGGAACTCACCCAGCGCATACCGGCGCAAAAGGGTGTTGAAAACAAAGATAATTTGAGCATTTGGGCATTGGATTAGTGACCCATTTGTCAAGAATTTGGAGTGAATTTGGCGGGTAATTCGGCGAGACGAAGGGAAGTTATTCAGATGAGACAGTAAATGGTGATTATAATGATCTTGAATTGAAGGATTATGTGAATATGATGAGAAATAAGCACAATGTTTGGTAAATAGTTGCTTCTGGGAGAAGTTAATTAAGAGTCGTTTTTGCAACCAACGCATTTGGTTCGAATATGTAAGAGAATAATTAGGGCTTCTAAAGAGAGATTATGAGCAGTTGGAAATGAAGAATATGACCGTTGAATTATGAAATTAGGAATGATTTTTGGGCGGGAAAATGAAGAGGGGTTAGTTTTTCATAATTTTCTTAGCTTTGATTAGTTTTGTTCTTCTAATCCATTATTATTGACTTATTGTTGTTGTTGTTGTTGTTTAATCTTAGACTAGTCTTTCCGCACTACTTCAAGCTCTTTTCAACGATAGCTGAGTTTGCACTCTATCGAGTGTCGTCCCAGCTTTGTAATATAATGGAATGAACCAAAATAGTTTAATCATGATTTAGTAGTTGGTCGATACATTTTTTGACATAAAATTATCAATTCGATCGATTCACCCCCAAAATAACCTCTATGTTTATCTACGTAGGTGAAACGGTTGCGTACAATTAGTTTCCCCTTTAACCTTACCTCGCCATAGACAGGGAGTCTTTTGCTACGGGGTAAGTCTTTTTAGCTAACACAACAGTGATAATCATTTTTGTTGGCTAACACAACAGTGATCATAGAGGAGATGACACAGGCCAGATGATGTGCTTTCATTTCTTGTCACTTCTTTCACAAGCTTAAGGTTGTGGCTACCACAAAAAAGAACACAAAGTATGAACTTTCTTTTTTTAGGGCCTAGGTAACCTCCTAGGAGGCACAGGACACAGAATCTTTCGAGCCAAAGTCGACTCCACACCAACACTAAAGTTGATAAGATTCATTGTCTCCCTAGGCCATAGTCAGATGAGAAGCAAGAGGTAAATGATTGGTCGACATTCAAGGTCATTTGAAATTCATTTTTCGCGTTTTTACAGGATTACACGAAAACATTATGATTGTATCGAGTCCTCAGTCGTTGTGACAGTAAAACTGTACAGGTTTATTCTGAGTTGTGAATGATCTTGTTTCTGTGATTTTGAAAGAGCATGTTTCAGCAAATCTGTTGGAAGTTTTCCTTGTACACTACAATGTCGGTTGTTGTTGCTTAGGACTTTTACGTGCAGACAGCCGACATAGAAATGCACTTCATGGATTTACTGTCAACAATTACTGGCATTGTCTGTCTCAGAAATGACTAGATTTTTACCTTTTTTTGTTTTTAAGGATACTTTAGCTACAAAATTTCATATATCTGTGATTAAGACTTCTGCCACTTACTTTCTTTGGCATATATATGATTACAATGTTGATTACAATGTTGAGTAAGAAAGAAGTGTACTAAGCTATTGAAAGTTTAACATCTGTATGTATGTGTAATTAAGACTTACTGTATGTGTCCCTCGCTTTCGTCTAGCATGTATGATTAGGGATGAACCAGCATACATCCGATCTCCCCTTACCTTGCCATATCGCTGTGAGAGTCTTTGAGGCACTGTATCGTGTTTTGTTGTTGTCGTTGTATGATTGGTTGTGAGACTAAAAGGGCATTACAAACCGGCCTACCACTAGCAGTAACATACACAAACTTTTTCATGAAGTGTCTAAAAATCCTCCATTAAATCGAGAGGCCGGTTCATCGGGTGTTAATCAACTCATAAAGTTGATAAAAAAAAAATCAGCTCCTGATCACTTTGTGCATTGGCAAATCTCCTGCTAATTAAACATCTGCCTTAGATTATGATTAAACTAAGATTATGCGGAGACACGACGAAGTTTACTTGAATGTTTAGTGGAAGTTGCACTGAGCTTAAAAGCCTTAAAGTACAGCTAATCTACTTAATGATTCAAGTATGTGCGATTTACATTGGCTTTGGTAGGTAGATTTACAGTGAACGTACAAAAAAATTGCAACTTTGCAAGTAAAGCTTGTCACATTTGTCAGTGTAGCAGATTCAGTGAACATCTGCATTGTGAAGTTGAGTCATACTGCCTCACGCGTCTTTGCGTTTTGTTTGAATAGGCGAGAAGAATTCAAGTTATCACTAGAAGAGGATTCGGTTTTTTTTTTTACCAGGAACATGTTTCTGGCATTCTGTTTTAGCATTTCCTGTGAACCTGAAACTTATTGAGTAGGAGACCTATTTCAGAAAGAAGACGATTGTTCGTCAATGTCTTCAGCATAAGGATAATAAGGTTACGTACATCTAACTCTTGTCAATCGTCACCTTGTTAATTACGAGTATAAGATGAAAGTATTAGAGGCACCTCGGATAATGTCGTTGTATTAAAATGTGACTAAGGGCCTAAGATCAAAGGCGTGTAACCGGCCTACCATTACATACGACATCTTTGTTGTTTGTTTGAAAATCATCCAGTAACTACATTGGTCGCTTCGTCGACTAAAAGGGCATTTCTACTGATTAATTCAAGAACTGTCAATGATCAGGTGTTAATTAAACATCTGCCTGATCTTTTAACGATTAAACAATGATTAATTAAGCTAAAACCCGACGCAGTTTTTACTTAAGAACGAAGTGGAAGGTGCTTCTGAGCTTAATCAAAAGTTGTGTTAGTGCGCTTTAACATTGTCAGATTAAGAGAAGTAACGCTTTTATGTCCACAAAACTAATTAAGTAAGTAGCTTACTAAACAAGCTTTTGTAGAATTGTATAGTTGAACTTTGGTACTTATAAAGTGTTAATTATATGAAATTAATTCATTGTTTAATTATAATTAAGCGAATGGATGGGAGATTAGAGAGTTTTAACTGCAGCCACATGATATGTGAAATTATCTTCCAAGTCTTTTTGGTAGGCGTGGGTGGTAACAAGATGTATATTTATGGAGTTAATTTGTGGATTCCACTTCTTGTTCCATCAAAGACTAACTTTAATTTTCAACGGCCGTCGATACCACTACTAATTATAATTCGGTTTTACGGTAATGCGGATCTTCTGTCCTACTTTCGTGTCCCATTTTATGGCATAAAGTGGCAGTGAATATCCGCACGCGGGTCATACATACTAAGTTATGGACAAGATCGCGATAATTTTGACGGCCTTGTAGACTTGATTTTTTATGACCAACACAAACAATATGGATAAATTAAGAAGATCATATATTAATTATACTTTTCAAAATAAACTCGTGAATTTTACAGATTAGACGCTAAGTTTTGAAATAACAAGATATTCCTGAACGTATTTTCTTGTCATTACTCAAGTACTACATATGTATATACTTGACATATATATATATATATATATATATATATATTTATTTTTTATGATTTTATGGTGTTTGACTATGAGTGGTACAAAAAAGTTGAAGTCTTTTTTGTTCATTGTCTATCAAAACTTAAGAATGTTTGCTTGCGTTAGCATAATCATGTGCACAAAGGAAACTACATAGTGGGTTCATTATAAATATTTTAGTTAATTAAAGAAAGAAAGAAATTATACAATGTGTCGCAATCTGCTTCTGGATCAGCACCGAATGATGAATCAGCAAGTTTAATTAGTTGCTTTAATCACAATTATTAGCCTTTTTTATCATACAAAATTATTTACTTCAACTGTACGAAATATCTTCCGATGCTTAAGTTAATGGGGGTCACTCTCCCACAGCATATTTTCTGTTAGCAAATTGCTAGAGGTCTACCGTGTAGACACAATTAATTTGTCTACAATGTAAAATTGAGTTAGTAGTAGTAAAATTGAGATTGGAGTAGTAAAATTAATTATAATGAAAAATTCAGGTAGTAAAATTAATATTGTGAGTAGTAAAATTTTGTTAGTGTAGTAAAATTATTGCTGATTGTAGACATTTTTGGGTGTCTACACTGTGGACCTCTAGCATTGTCCTTTCTGTTAATCCTCTCCATTTTTGCACCAAATCAGGATGTTATTGATCTGTTACATCACTTCTCGTAATAACCATTGCGTCGAGAATTGTATCGACGCTAACTACGTAAAATCCTCTTCCTTTACACTTGACACGTACAATATTTCAATATAATTCAGGTTCGAGTTGTATACAATTACCAAGATCCGAAATCCAAGAGCCTTTTTGTTGGGCCATTGAGTAAATTATGGTGACGCATATAGCTATCCATTTTGAAGTTTAGAGTTAATTATGAATGTCTAATGTCCACTACAAGGATTTTTAAAATTGCTGCTTGTCAGATAATGCGCGAGAATGTTAATATCAATAATGATTTGGTACTAAATTACTCTGTTATAAATCATAGTATCCAGCTTCCCCAACATATGGGCAAGTTCTAGTCTGCTGACGTACAACATTAGATTGATATATATGGAGTAGTTGTGTGTTTTTATACTGCAAGTGTGCACGGTGTAGGTGTTTTTTAACCTATTGAAAGGGTGTACGCGGCGTAAAGGTTACAATAGAGTATATTGTTGTGATTCGCTACTCCTTAAACGCGCCCTTGATGTTGTTTGTGGCTTGCACTGGGTAAAATGGTAAATAGACAAACATTATTATGAAACAAGTGGTAATAATTAATCTTAAAAATTCTTACAGTGGATCAAATACATATAGTGAATTATTGCATGATTTTTGGTACGTGAAAATGACGGACCAACTTTAATACTCAACTTCATGTATCTGGCTGCAGTTGTGGCCACATTATTGGCATAACCTTCTAAATCATATATAAGAATACGTTTCGAACAATGTCAATACATACATTTCTATATAATAACCAAAAATTTTGCCCTACATTTCTGCTTTTCAAAAAGAAGAAAATCATTCGTGCATGCAAATGTTACCAATTCGCAAAAGAAAAAAAGAAGAAGAGGAGAACTGAATGAGAAAGTAGTGATAAGGGTTTGACATCTTTTAATTAGCACAACTGATTGGTGGTGATGTCTATTGATAGCTTAGCTTGGACACAACTACAAGTATTAAACAGGTGCGTGTTCGAGTTTCGGACTTTTTGACTGTCTTTTGACCCTTTTTCTTGTTTTTGGCTAATATGGTATACCTACCTTAGCTTACACCAAGAGTAGCTCGAGTGATCAAACCAAGAGGGTCCGTGTTTGAGTTTCAGACTTGGCTCGATAGTGTAATCCTTTTTTTGTGTTCGTTCTTGGCTAAAAGGGTAGTGTATGCATGCATGCACGCACCTTAGTCAAAGCGTCGCTTGATTAATCAAATACGAGATTGAAGAGGTGCGTGTTTGATGATTTTTATGTTTTTGGCCTAAAATGTAGTGTCTGTTCGTCCAAGTTTATCGTGGCCGATTATAATCATTGCATTGAATCAATATACTTTAGTAATCAACAATGAGCTCATGACAACAAGCTAAGCCAACATTTTTTGTTTTGTTTTTGCATGCAACTTTATATGGATTATCTCTTGTCATTACCCTTAAACCAAAACTCTTGCTTTCAGAGTAAGCCAAAAGCAACAAAAGAAAAAGTTTTTTTTTTTTTTTTAAACATCTACTCCGTATTATTTACTTGCTAACAAGAAGTAAAGCTCATTTGCGCTAAAGTACATACACATACAAATTAAAACAAAGGGGTTACTACCATAAAGCTAAAGTTCTTACATAATACATAAATTATTGAATACCAAAGCTTCAATTATATAGTTCCTGGATTTATCAAAATTTGACTAGCTAGGAGCTTTATATATAGATGACAATGAATGGGATTGATGTGTCGTAACAATGACGCTCGCGAAATCGTTTGTCCTTAAGCTTCAATAATGGAGCTGAGGGTTATGTATGTATATATAGGCAAAATCTCGATCAAAAAATGTAGAGTTGCTGCTTTAATTAAGATATTGACGAACACGAATTAAAGACTTATTATGATCTTAATAAAGTGGGAAAAAGAAGGTGCAAATTAAATAGATGGTGATAGATGTATTATTATTGATGTATGAACCTACAATAACTTTGTAGTTCCAAGATGAAGGGCTTTAATATATAACTTTGTTATCACAAGGGAAAGGGGAAAAATCAGTCAATGTTTGCATAAAAGTTTTTGAGAAAGAGAGTTTCCACTTCATTATTGAGAATTTATGATGTAATTAAGTTAAAAGGCTAGCTAGTATATATAGTTATCGGATCGGATGTTTTAAACGTAACTAATAGATAGACTACGACTTTCTTTGTCATTCTTTTATTGCAAGGTTCGTTTCTGACTGCGTTCAAACTAATTAAGTGATGACACGTAATAATATCCTTGTATACTATGATCGACATTTATCTGTGTGGACGTCTTTCACTAACTACACAACTAACTGGCATTCGTAGGATTATCTTACGTATGAAACAACAAACTTATTATTGTTATAAACGACTTTACTAACATATGGTCGTATCTCAATGAAATATTTACGTGTAGTGACCAAGTTGATGTTGGTGGTGGAATCATACGCAGCTTCGGAATTCAAAGAGGCCCAGATCTGCCTGCCTCTTGGAACTGTCTCTTCTATCCTCAACATTTGCTGAGGTCCTTAACACTTTAGGCCCTATTCCAAGTGTCCAATTTCCTTTCAAATTTGTAATGTAAGACCTCACCATGATCTTAGCTTGCTTAATTTCCTGGTTTAAAATGGCCAAACCAAAACTCTGTCCTTTTATTTGAGCTTTTTTTATACCAGTAAATTCATATTCTAACTTATTACTGTACCAATATAATAACTACAGTCAATGCAACACATTTCACACCTATATTATATGAGTATAGTTATGTCGTCTATGCATTAGACCTTATATTTCTAGTAATCCCGTTGTAATGAACTACTAGGTCTTTTCGAACGAGGCTAATCTTAATTATCTTACATAGATTAATTAAAGACTATAAAAAACAAACTAAAAACAAAAGTAAAGGGAATGATACGATCCGACCAATTAGATCAGAGTTGGATAGTGATCCATGGGTTTGTTATTGCAATGACATGACATGATAATCATGTATATGTGAAGTGATCGAAGATTAAGGAGGTGATTAGATGTCCACTTTGTGGTAAATGTTGCACATATGCTTTCTTTGGACTACACATTATATTTGAGTTATATTATGGTGTTTTTTACTATTTCGTATATGATCATGTCATTACAATTCGAGGTGATCTAGATTTTTAGCATACTATACTATATGGTTTGATACGATTGATTTTATTTGATGAATTGGTATTATCAGTTTCCCAAACTTTTGGAGAATCCATTTTTTGTGGCTATAAATTAAACATTAGTTCCTTTTATTTGCATATGATGTGCCAATGGGAAGATATCTCTCTTATTACTATATATAGTGTGGATTGGGTTCACAACATAACGTGTAAAAAGTTTTGCGAGAGTTGTCTAGGGACAACTAGCTATTTTTTTTTCAATTTCGCAACCAGTTTAATTAGAAATAAAATTTCAAATGCCATTCAAGCTAGCTATTGAGTGTGAGTTGTGACAGATTCATTCATTAATTGACATTATATATATACATTATTTTATTTCAACACAAACAATTTCGGTAGTAAAATAATCGTGTTATTAGCTAGCTAGGTTTAATTTTCCCAAACGGTCATCATGCATAATATTAATTTGCTTAAGAGATGAATGAGAGATGGTTTTTTGATATTCGATTAGTACGTTAATCGAAACAAGTCATGTGAGAGAAAGAATGAACCAATAATGATCACATAGTAATTGCAACTTATATATAATTAAGATCGAGTCATATGCAAATTCGATGCCACCTGGTGATCGATGCCTAACCATCTCCATTTATTGTGTTGAGCGTACTGCAACCTAATATAAAACATTTATCACTCGTATCATATATTATTTTCTCGATCTTTTCCTATCGAGCTGACATATTTAGAATGAAAGGCCTCGACTCCATGAGTTACAAAAAAAGGCCTTCAATTAATGGAGTTTTTCTAAATAAAAAAAACTCTCAAATTTGGAAATTTTATGAGGACTGTTGCTGATGTGCACGAAATTGGTGCATGTGCATGTCATAGATTCGATCACTTATATATTAACGTACGTATACGTAGTAACCCTTTCGCAAGAACAATATGCTCTGCAAATTAAAATGATCGTATAAACTTCTCCAGTGAACAAATCATGTCAAATTGTCACGATAATTTAGGCAAAGCTGCAACAAATCAACAAGATGAACATTCCAATCCATCAAATGTTAGTAAAAAATGGTTACTTATACATCAAGGTTGGAAGAATCGTGTACAATATTTAATAGTCATGTCGATTCTGGGATTAATTCTCTGTATGTACTAGCTCTTTTACATCACACTTCACAAAACATCAATTCCATATGATATATTATATGGTATCAAAGAATTAACACATCTTTTGTAGCTTCTTCTGCTAATAGATAAAGCATCTAGATGTTTAATTTTGTCAACATGAAGTGTTTCGGCCGACACGAATCACTCTCATTTGAAATCGCTTAATTAGTTAATTACTTGTGAAAAGTCTATAAAACGTCTCTATAAGGTCATGATTAATCGTGTGTAAAGAGGTGATCGAACGGATCAACGGGGTGGTCAACTCATGATCATGTAAACCTTAATCTTAGCATATATATCTAATACTATATATTAAAACATGAAATCAAATCTATCTTTCCAAGAACGACATTTGACATTCATTAATAAGGTAGCACTAAGTAATTACATAATATGGAAATTATTACCTAATTTATGATGATCATAGTGGTAAGCTCATTTATGGAATATATTAGTGTTGTTAATAATATTATAACAAAGATAAACTGACAATTTCATAAAATGGGTATAATAATATAGATATACAGCCCGAGCGCGGGCCAGACATGCAAACTAGTTGATACAGAAAAAGCAAACTCATAATTTATAAAGTGATTAATTTTCTTCAATCCCACATCTTTATCACAAAACTCACATATAAAGCACGTACAATATACTCCCTCCGATTCAAAGATTTTTCCAATTTATTTTTGCAGTTTTGAGTTTTCATGTTAGGGACTACTTATACATCAAATGAATGACCCGTTTGCCTTATAATCACGTAGAGTTGGTAGATCGCAATGTAGAATGAAATGTAAACTAATTTTTGTGGCAAGTGAACGATTCATTTTGTTTAGAAATACCTTCCAACATGACACCTCAAAACGGTAGACAAAAACAGAAAAATTTAGTTGGGTCCAAGGGAGTATATAAACTGGAACTCGTTATTTAACCCTTGGTTCGGAGTATTTAACTTGTAGTGGATGCGAAAGAATCTGTCACTTCTTTTTGTAGACATGATATCTACTTAGCAATGTCAACTTCTCATAAGAATAGTTATAATTATCATAAACTAGATAGTATCATTAGTATATCGTAATTTCGATAATGAACATGTTATAGATGTGGGGATACAAAATAATTGTCGCCGTTGTTGTGTATACGGTACGTAAGCAAATTAAATTCCCCACTAAAGATTTAGAATAGATGAAATAGATTCTTTCACTTGGAAGTTTGGAACTAATGTTCCTTGCAATAAACTTATATGCTTATGTTATAGTGAATAGATATGCTTATATGCTAATTAACTTTTTCATTAGATTAGATACGAATTTTGCCGTATGAGGTAAATAATGAGCGAATGGATTAAATTGTCATGAACTTTTTTTTTTTCACTGTTTATATTTTGTTTGAATTTCTTTTACATATTCACACAAGATTGAGCCACCGAATGAAGCGAGAGCTCGGAAATAGGATCATGTGACAATTGAGCTTCAGAATGCAGCCTATAATAATAACCTGTCTATATATGTAACATCAACGAAACATAGATTTAGAAATTTATATACTAATAGGAAATACGAAAGGTGACGATATTACGAGATAATATCGAGAGATATTATGGAGTAATATGGTCAGCAATATATTACCATATACGAACTTATGCTAATATCGTATATATTGTGAATATCGTAGATATTGTGAATATGTACGACGTACATTTATGGTATGTTGTATTTATGAAAGATGTATTACTTGTAGGTTAAGACGGTGAATTGTAGCTACTATATATACGTTGTAATATTGATGAAATCAATGAGAAACCTGAGACGTTTCCTATGAAACACGAATTCCGCTGCGTATATTATTTCTCCCCATAAACTAGTTTCATGGTACCGACGACCCGAATCCCTAACATACACCATTTTCAAATACTCGACATCTAAATTCTAGAATGTCTGTATATTGATCGAAACTCGATGATAAAATAATATTATTATTTGTCCCTACCTATTACTTTACGACAAATTCACCCGAAATAACAGTGGATGAATATAAATTTGTAAACTTCTAAAAATGTTTTGCTCCTGCAAATCGAATCTTAATTATATCCAAATCGGCAAAAATTATAAAAGTTAGATGAATCAAAGATTCAGAGGAATATCATTTCATTGGGCTTTAATTTTAAAAATGTTTTCAATAAAAATGGGAAACATATGACAGCTGCCGCATCTAAAACAAAGAAAATGGGCCCAAGAGATACCCAATGGCCCATAGACAGCCCACCAATCATCAAAAGAAAAGGGCCCACATCTTCATCAGCAAATCACCAAGCTCAACTTTGTAAGGGTGAAGCTCCTAAATCCCAATTTTTGATTTGATCACTCGTGGATCTCTCCCTTCCACATATTAAACCCCCTAATCCTCAAACGTGGACTCCATACTCATATAATCTAGGATTAAAAATTGCTAATCTTCATAATGTTATGGATTATGTAGTTGTTAGTTATTTAATTTTGATGTGGAAGTTTATTATAAGTTGAGGGTCGTTCAGAATTCATATATGTAGAAAAAAATATCATCGTCACATTATGTATGTGAATTCTTAAATTAATGGATCTTACAAAGTTACAATTGTATCAAATGATACTAAACTTGTGTCAAGTATTTTGATTCGGTTAGGAGTCAGGTACAAGTCGAGTTATTATGTTAGTTCAAGTTTTGCCAACTCTATATACGGAGTATGATACATATTTAGGTGCTTGACAATTTGTTCGGAATCGAAGGGTGAGCCGAAGTGGACCTAGTATGGCTAGATCCACATTGAACCATTCTAATTGCATCTCGAACTATGTAAATGAATGTGTGATCGAGCTAGTTGCAACACTTCAGGATTATGGAACATAATTTATGAAATTGGTTTGTCCCACATTGAAAAAATTAGGCTCATATGATCGGTTTATAATAGATTTCTACCATCATACTACAAATAAGACCTTCACCATACCTTTAATGCCCAGGCAAGGATATATAGGCCTAAGAGTGCCTTCCCATCTTTTTGGGTTGTGTTACGAGGTACGATAGATCAACCTGTTACACTAGTTGTTCCATTTAGCAATGATGTTGGTTGAGTTACCACTTCTGATGTTGTTATCACTCAATATATTTGTATGAATTTCGGTAAGCTTGTGGACATGGATCGATACTCTTTTTTTTTTTAAACATTTCTTGATTTCTATTTACCATTTTGCCTCACAAAAAAATAAGAAACCCCTTTAATGTCCACCATTATACAAAAATGTACTCCAAAAATACTTGTCAAATTGCTATAACCTATTAGTATTCACGACTTTGGATGTATATGTAGAAACTTATATTTAATTTATCTACTTCATTCATAGGCTTGTGGAAATACTCCACCATCTAATGACATATCGCTAGTATATGGCTTCGAGAAGGGATACATGTTTACCTTTATTTTAACCCTCCGATCCATATCAAAACAAATGACATAAACATTCACTATACAACATACAATAGTAGTGGCTTTATACACAACAAGCATTATTAGCCATAAAAATTATACTTAAATTTTTTACTTTAGAATATCCAATGAATCACTAATTGGGCCCCTCTTATTTCACTCAAAATTCCAAGAAATAACTTGTTACAAATTAAATTAGTTACTACAAAACAAATTATTAGAACTCTTTATTACCTCAAAAAATAAATAAATAAAAGAACCATGTAACCCTATAAGGGCCCTTTTATCATGAAAAAAAAAAAAGATTTTAAGTTTAATACCAATTTTATATAAAGTTTAGAATAATAATAAAGTATTTCCATCATTTGCAAAAGCAAGTTAAGGTTGCCTATAAATACCAAGCACCCTTGCCACTTCTTAGTCAGGAAAACATAACAAGCTACTTTGCTTCAAGTGTTTTCTTCCCTAACAAAACTTGAGCATTCTATCCTTTCATCATCTCCTACAAATTTAACCAATCAACAACAATATATACAAGAACAACAACCAATTAACCAACCAAGTTAAAATGGAAGGAAAAGGAAGAAATGGTCTCTTGGAAAAGAGCAAGCCATACATAGCTATGATATGCTTGCAATTTGGCTATGCTGGTATGAACATTGTTACCAAGGTTTCCTTAAATGGTGGTATGAGCCACTATGTCCTCGTCGTGTATCGCCACGCTTTCGCCACGGCTGTCATGGCACCCTTTGCTCTTATCCTCGAGAGGTATACAACACTTCTGAAGCGTCTTACTCACTTGTTAATGTATATATATATATTCTGTACTCTAATACTGTATGTTCAAATCAGAACGTTATTAAAAAATAGAGTAATTTATTATTTATTTAATTTAATTTACCATCTTTGGTTTTTACCAAGCTTATTAGTGAAAACTTACCTAGAAAGGACAAGAGCTTTTGTGATAATTGTGATCTAATGTTTATTAATCTCTTTGTTTTTCAGGAAAGTGAGACCAAAGATGACACTTATGATGTTCCTACAAATTTTTGTATTAGGACTTCTTGGGTAAATTCTTCACTATATCCTCGACCAAATACTAAGTTACCAGTATCGCCATTAGATCAGAGTTGGAGATATGATCACATTTATTTTGAATGCTTTTTATCTAATTTTTCGCGATTTTTGTCTTAATTTAGGCCGGTAATTGATCAAAACTTTTACTATATGGGATTAAAATACACGTCTCCAACGTTTTCATGCGCCATGAGCAACATGCTACCTGCCATGACATTCGTCATGGCACTCATATGCAGGTACGTACATGTATACATGCATATTTGTCATTTCGAATTTATTACTATTCCTATTACTATTACGGCTATCAATTTATTACGGCTATCAACTTACAAGTATGTACTAGTATGTGCCCTCCATATACTACTACTATATATGCATGCACTATATATTTTTACTAAAATGCATGTAGTATATAACCATCATGTTTTTCATGATTGGTAAAATGAGTTGACATAATATGTTTATGTGATTAGGATGGAAAAGGTGGACATAAAAAAGTTAAGGTGCATAGCCAAAGTGGTAGGTACTTTAATCACAGTGGGAGGTGCTATGTTAATGACATTGTACAAGGGTCACGTCATCAACATGTTCTGGTCTGGTCACGTCCACCCTGCAGCCCACCCCTCGTCTGCTGCTCTCGCTGCAGCTGACAAGGACTGGGCCAAGGGTTCTATTCTCCTCATCCTCGCTACTCTAGCTTGGGCCGCCTTTTTTATCCTTCAGGTACACTCTCCGCAACTAACGTAACAAATAAAGTCCGATATATATATATATATATATATATATATATATATATATATATATATATATTCCTTCTCACTGATGTCCAATATCAATTTTTAGCTTGTATAGTGAATTACTTAAAATGGAAACTTTTTTATTAAACAAACTTGTGTTCTGAATTTTTTGCAGGCTATTACAATGAGGAAATACACAGCTCATCTTTCACTAACAACACTAGTGTGCTTTTTGGGCACCTTGCAATCTATTGGGGTCACCTTTGTTATGGAGCACAGGGTCTCTGCTTGGACTATAGGTTGGGACATGAATCTTCTAGCTGCTGCTTACGCCGTAAGTAACTCCCTTCTCATTTATCATGTAATGATTGCATCTGAAAGTTTTACTAGTTATATGTAACACGTAAAGTTCTAAATTGTATACACGAAAACTCGCATTTACACTCTTCTTCTGTCTATCAGGGTATAATATCATCAGGAATTGCATACTATGTACAAGGAATTGTGATGGAGAAAAGAGGACCTGTGTTTGTGACTGCTTTCAGCCCATTGATGATGATCATTGTGGCTTTCATGGGTTCTTTCATCCTTGCTGAAAAGATTTATGTTGGAGGGTAAGTTTCTTACATACATTTACGCTTCATTATGATACAAAAGATGTCGCAATAAATCAATAATTCTCGTAGACAAAATAATTACGATTACGTTACATGCATGTACAATTTGGCTCGATTGCCTTTCATGTGTCTTAATCCAAATTCTTTTGGGAGACCCCTTAAATTTTCCACCTCGAACTTCCGCTTTTCTATCGTTTTCATTTGTGTATGATGTAATAATTCACGGAACTATGAAATGGGATAAGTTTGTATCAGATTTTAGCAAGATAATAAACATGATGTTACATTTACGTACAGTACATAGTCCATAATTTTCTTTCATAAAGTACCTTTTAATTTTGTGATCAAAATAAATTTAATGGAAATGGTCATAAATTGTATAAATCACTAACTTTAATATCTGATTTTTGGTGAGCAGTGTTCTTGGGGCAGTACTGATTGTGATAGGGTTGTACTCCGTTCTATGGGGCAAGTACAAGGAATTCAAGGAGAAGGAAGCCGAGGAAATGATCCCTGAAGCAATTAAAGGCCCTGGTGGCAACCACCAAATGGCAATAATCGTCGAGGACGACGTTGAGTCGCAGAAAATGGAAGCTAGCAAGCCGGCGACCGTGGCCATCAGTGCACCTATTCAGCCACCCATGCTAGCCATGGAAGCACCAAAGAGACCACTAGCTTAGAGTGTAATTAGTGAACTAGTAATTATGTGCATGGGGTTATGACTTATGATAAATGGGAGAGGGGCAATTTGGTCACTGGAAGAAAATAGAGGGGCCTTTTTGTATTTTGGTTGCCTTATATCTTTCTTCTTCCTTTTACATTTTTTTTTTCTTTTCTTTTTTGTTTTTCGAAACTATGTATTGCGAAATCAATCACCCTCCTCGCTTTCTTTTGAGATGATTGGACAAAAGGTTGCGTTACATGCATAATAATGATAACAATAATTTCTTTACCCTATGTTTCTCTTTTATAATAAATTATACTCACTCTGTTTCGATATAAATTTCTAACTTTCTTTATTATATAACCGTAAAAAGAATGAGCAAATTATAATTTGAATTTATCCCATCTTTTGGCAAATGGCCGGAAAATCCTCATACATTGGATATGTTGTTATTGATATCTTGGTAAGACTCCACTACATAAATTTGGTGCAATACTTATTTGATTTATCAGACAACATGGATCAAATAGAATCAACATATGTTGGTTTGCTTAGGCATCTGATGCCTCCCTCGCACAATTCCTCTGCCTTTCTTGTACGATTACTTTTATTAACAATAATCCAACTTGTTAACAAAAGGTGAGATTTCATATGAAATTCTATTATATTTACAGTATTAAGTAATAATCCATTAAACTTATGTACTAAGCTCCTAAATCATCTAGCCTGTATTATGTAACAGACCTCTCCTCTTACAATGCACACGTACATGTCACGAACAAGTAACAAGAATAATTATATATAAAAAGCTTAAGCAAATAATATGGACTTTGTTCGGAAATATCAAAGTTATAAGTGAAATTTCTTCCCAAAATCGCGGTGTTAGTTAGATTCGTCATCCAGTCTACCTACGAAGATTATTGTGTATCGGTGTATGTTCACCACCTCTAGCTAGGACATGTTCGACAATGCTCCGGTCAATTATGAATATTATTCAAAAAAATTATATGAAACATAACTTACTAGAGTGATGGACTGATAAACCACATCAGATGTGAAAGTGCGACAAATAATTGGCCACATTTGGAGAATCGCCTTGGCTTTGCACAAATAATCCTATTCTAGTATTAATAATTACTTCTCTCCTGGTAACATCAATGAAAAGTTAACGTTAGAAAATCTTGGTCCCATTACAATAATATTAACAATAATACTAATATGATAGTTAATTAAGTATATATACAGCATTTGCAAGACTATAGATTATTGGATCATATCTCACATTTGGAATTATATGTTGGTAGACCAATAATTCAGGTGATTCTCACATCTCTAGTCCACATCTTTGCCTATGTGTATGACTGTATGTGTAGATCATTTGTCACTTCGATCAATTGATCGATCACATATACATACACATGATATTTTATTAGAAGCCACAACTAACAATAATATGATCATCCGTCCAAAAGAAGTTGTTACTCCTCAAACGGTCAAGTAGTGATATTATGCTAAGACGAAAAATAATATCATCGTCATAAATTATATGACTCGTACATAGTAGTACACTATATTTTCCTACATAAATATATAGTAAAAGGCAATGAGTGAATTACTATTTTTGGAGTCGAAGCTAAGGGTCCGATCGATGATCAATATATCCATTATACCACTAAGATAGCTACCACAACAAACATAAATGACGTATCATCGTATGTGAATCTGGAAACCTTATTGAGATTTCACAATCATTGGAGACCTCAATTAACGTAACTTAGTGCCATGATGCATGTTTCCATTTCTCTTGTCTCTGTCGTTTTTCGTGGTTTATGGCATCATCACTCCATTGCACAAAGAAAATTCAGTTGGTTGTTACTAGTGTCGACGGATTTTGAACTAGTGACGAACTTAAACAGTTATTTATGGGTCTTTCGGTCTATGTAAAAAGTGACGTTATATTTTGTCTGAGTTGAAATGAGTAGTAAGAGAAGATGCATGGCCCAAAACGCGTCAAAATTGATGTGATTTAGAAGTTGCATGATCAGCTAGCAAAAAGGGTTTTCTTCTCTAAAGAAGATGGCTAAATTAAGTAGCTTTTCTTGCAAATTGCACATTTTCTAACCATCCTACAGAAGTACTACGTAATCTTTGTAGTTGGAATGATTAGGTCACTAGAGGGCATTATTATCTGATATTCTGGAGTAGGATCTTTCTGTGAAGGGCTATCAAAGACAATAATCCCTTTCATTTGAATTTACATACACAAGTGAATTAAAATTCAAGTCATCTAGAAAATATATAAATGTGCAAATTTCTAGAGACTATATGTTAGTAAAAATTTAGTCGGATATATATACTCGGATTACTCCTCGCTTTTCTACTTCGTATTGCAAACCAATTTTAGAATGAAATCTATTATACGAGTAATTTATTAGCGAGTGACTTCGCTTTTGTGCGAGGTTATGTAAGCTTAATGAAACTTTCATATTTGAACATCTACTTGGGAAAAGGTTATTGATCGAAATTCATGTATACATAGATTTTCTCTTTGAATTAGGTAGTATATAGTCGATCAGTTGAAAGTTTATTCTTGACTCATACTCGCAAAATTACATCTGAAGATCGATCAGTTGAAAGCCTATGTAATATGTATAACAATAATAGCATATAGAGAAAAAAAAAAAAAAAATTGAGGCTGTATATAGAGATTTTGTTCGCCAATGTGTTCACATTTTTTTTTTAAGTTACTTAATTAAAACCCAAGAAAATAAACAAAATCAATAAGTAATAAATTTCATTGGTTAGAATTTTCGAGAAAGACAAAATCTTTCTTCATTGTTGACAATATGATGATACTCCATATATGGACACATAGCATAATCAACAAGCTTCAAGAATATGCTTGGCCTACTACTAGTTCTGTGAACTGTAAAACACATTGGCTACTACTTGATGATCACCTTTCAATAACTTTATTTTAGCTTGCGCGATCGATTCTCCACATAACTTTATAAAATTATAATGATATGTTACCTACTTTTTATTATTTTCTATTATTACTCGTAAAAGTATTGCTTATATATATGAAAATTGTATGTGCGTTTGTTTTGTAATATTTGCATGGCAAAATTGTTGAGGAATTTGATTTTGTCGTATCAATTGGAGTCATGAATTACTCAACAAATCCCATTTCCTATAAGATTTTGCGTCAGCCTCCACCCTTACCTAAGATCTAGCTCCTTCTTTTCTTCAAATAAAGTTAATAACAACATATAATTAATGAACTAAAAGTCCTCTCATTTGCAAATATATATGGATGTACGTTACCGGTTGCTTTTTGTCAAAATAATTGGATTTAACTTCAAAACTTTTGTGCATTTTGTGTGGTGATTTGATATTATATACTATAAGGCTTTAAAATGGTTCTATACCTGAAAATAGACCAAATACGTTCAACAATGTTGACTCATATATAATAATTAACACATTATTATATATCGAGTTGATAATCAGTTTACAAACTGGTGAGTAATTGTCTTTTAATTTGGTGAGAGATATATTAGGTTATATTTTGTAAATATTGCAAATATCTCGTAAAATAGGATACTGTTATATTATTGTGATTTGGTTTCCTTGTAAATTAGGGTAACTTCCGTGTTCTCCAAGGACATATGTTTGTATAAGAGGCTGCGCCTCCATTGGGAATAACACACAGAAATTCCAATCAAATCTTGCGTATAACATTTCATGAGTTATGAGTGTTTGCTTCTAATATGGTATCATGGTAATGAAATTAATAATTAAAGTTCATACTTGCGTTGTTATATGCATTGATCGCAAAACAATTGCAGGTGGCAGATCACTAATTTTACAGTTAAAGTCACTGAAACTCGAAAGTCCATCTACATTAAAATAACTGTTAAGAGTTGGCTCGTAGAGCTCTATTGATAAAGAGAAAGATATGATGTTAATAATGAAGTGTCAGATTACATCTCTCTAAATAATTTTACTTCTATTTTTAATTTTTAGATGATTTTTGAAGTTGATAAAGTTTTATAGTCCAAAATATGGATTAAGATTTTAGGGAACTTATTCTTGTTACATCATTTCAACTAACCTTTTGCATAAAGGGCAAGTAGTAAAGTGTATTGTAGTAAACAACTAGCATACCAAATTTACATATAAACTCCAAAGAAACTTTGTGAAACCCCAAAAAAAGAGAACAAACTTAGTGAAAATTTGATGGAAGTTTCTCGATGATGATGAATATGATAAGATAGTGATCATCCTGGGAAAAAAATGGATTTAATCCACAAAAAATGAAAAGGTGAACAATACTGATTTTAGCATGCATAGCTAGCTTTTTTATAAAACTGTAAAAGGACTTAAGGATCGTAGAATATCCTTGTTACGATGCCCTACTAGCCAGATGAAATATGTTCAATCAATCGTGATTGTTAAGTACATATGCGAATCTAGCTGTTGTTTAATCTCGAAAAAATAACTCATGATCGGACTCTAGCATGCCCTTGTTGGGTTGCGATTTAATAGAAATTCACTTGATAATTCTATTTTCTCATGATATAATATGATAATTAAACTTTGAGTTTCATCATAATATTCATTAGCACATTACCAAATTACCAAATAAATAGAAGACCAACCAATTTATTACAGTTGGGCACAAGTCTGGTTCAGTCTCGGCCCATTATAAATTTGCCAAGGCCCGGCCCATTTCATAATTTCGAATCATCGTGTTAGTTTTTACATGGGCCCAGATGACAAGAGGCCCATCTTTCAAGCCCGGTAAGAAAGCATTTTAGATCCGAAAATCAACCCGACAATGTTGGGTCTAGATCCAAATTCTTGTTATAACACAAAAACGACGTCGTATTCAACAAAATAATTTTAAAGGAGGGAAACAAACGGCTTATCTCATTTACGCTCCATCTCTTACATCTCCTACATACCAATGGAGGACTCCCTCCCTATACCCAACCCAAATTCCGATGAACAACCTCAAATTTCGGCGTTGTCGGAGAAGGCAATCGGAAATCTTGGACTCATGAAGACAATTCTTCGACGTGGTACCACTTGGCAAACCCCATTTCCGGGTGATGAAGTTGAAGGTCTTCAACTACAAACTTTTTTGTTACGTTCTTAAGTGTTCTCTTTAATTCATCGTGTTGAAAACTCTGTTTTGTAGTTCATAAATCCTTAAATTGTGCGTACTATCATTGATGACGTGTTTGTAACAGTTCACTATTTGGGGCGTGTTAGAAATGGAAGCTCATTGGGTTCAAGTTACGACCAAGGAACTCCCTTAAAGTTCAAATTGAGGCAAGGTAATGCTACACACTTTTACAAAAAATTTGTTATACATTTAAGTTATAAACTTGTGTTACACATTTTCTACAATACAGTTATGCACATTTTACATTTACATACATTTTATATTTGTAGACAATTTTATATCGAGTTATCGACTATTACTCCTTCCATTTCACTCCATCCATAAATCGGCAAATGTTGCTAATTGAATTAGTACACTAATATTTTCAGGTGAAGTAATAAAGGGTTTGGATGAAGGGGTAGCATCTATGAAGAAAGGGGAGAAAGCAATTCTTACAATACCTCCCAATTTAGCTTACGGAGAGACCGGTTTTCCACCCCTAGTTCCACCTGACTCGACCCTGATTTTCGATGTTGAGATGATATCTTGGACCACCATTAGAGATGTAACTGGAGACGGAGGTGTACTGAAGAAGATTATTACTGAGGGTGAAGGTTGGGCTACCCCTAAAGATGGTGATGACGTCACAGGTGAATCCTACATATGTATATCAACGTACAATGTACATAATAACTAGACCAATAATCTTGAAATTTGGAAGTTATTGTCCTACATTTGATTGTGTGTGTCACAACATTTTGTGTCATTAGGCAATACTAGCCTCGTGTTTTCGACATAGGGTTAAAGCTACGTACACCATACTTTGACATAGACGGAAGCCTTTTGTAGTCGAGATCACAGTTATAGTTTGATATGTTGCAAAATTACTACAAAATTAAAATGTGAAAATGGCTATGTTTTCTGTGGTTAAGTACTTTTACAGTGATTTTGATGATGATGTTGTACTCATTTCTAGTGAAGTATGAAGCAAATCTTGAGAATGGGGTACTTCTTTCCAAATCCGAGGACACCATGGATTTTCATGTGGGTGATAGTAAGTAAATGTGACATATCTTCTTCATTAAGTTTCAGTTCACTTCCAAGTAAAAAACAGAATAGCTGATATACTTGCTGTAATATTCATATTGACTTAACTTACGAGGAATGTGGTTGCAGTGACGTTGTGTCCTGCCATCCACAAGGCAGTAAAGACGATGAGGAGGAACGAGAAGGCCGAGTTATCTGTCAAGTTCTCCTGTAAGTCTGATAGTACACACATTTAAATCAAGCTTTTTCTTTCTGCCTGTGACCTGATATGATAAGATCATGAATTTATAAGTACCAATTTAAGCGTAGCCTTTGTTAGATGGATTCGGATTGCAAGATGAAAACCGAGCAGACTTTGTCAGAAGCAGTTGCAACATAACCATTATTGTTGAGCTGCTGTCTTGGAGAAGTGTTGTTGATATAATTGGAGACAAGAAGTTACTGAAAAAGACTATCTGTCCCGGTGAAGGTCTTGATCATCCAAATGAAGGTTCTTCTGTGAAAGGTACTTCCATTTCTCGAGTGTACATCACGCAATGTATCATCCTAAGATGTTTTTGGTAATAATGTTGAATCTGATTGTCAATTGAACAGTGACATACATTGCTAAACGTGAAGATGGAACCAATTTAGAGCAAAAAGGATCTTCCGAAGAGCCATTTGAGTACATTTGCCTAGAAGGTCCTTAGTACAATGCACTCTAGTCCTACATAATTTCAAATTTGCTAGAAGTTGAGTAATAAAATGATGTAATTGTTGACAGATCAAGTAACTGAAGGGTTAGACAGAGCAATAATGTCTATGAAGAAAGGTGAAAAGGCGCAGGTTTTCATCCATTCTGATCATTTGCAAGGAAGTGAATTGTCTGAAACAGTTTCCAGTGATTCGAGGCTTTGTTACGAGGTTGAGCTGCTCGATTTCACCAAGGTATATTACACTGTATGTATGCACCTGATATAAAGGAATGACCTGATAACATATGCAGTAGTCTGAGTTTTCTTAGTCTAAGTTTCCAATAGTCTGATAACTTGACATGAGTTCTTTGGACAGGAATCTTTTCATGACCTGATAATTTTCCTGTCAACAAATTTATCTCATTGACGCGATTTTGTTTCCAGGCAAAGCCCTTTTGGAAGATGGACATTCAGGAGAAGATTGAAGCATCCGAGAAGAAGAAACAAGAAGGAAACTCATTGTTTAAGGCCGGGAAGTTCTGGCTTGCTTCCAAGAAATATGAACAGGTAATAAATCTTACTATTGATCTAAAACATCTACTGACAGGCATAATTTAACTGAAGCATTCTAATGTGAAACATTAATACTCCTGTACACACTTCCTGCAGGCCGCGACATGCATTCAGTTCAACCATGACTTTTCTGATGAAGAGAAGCGCATAGCTAAGGCGCAACTGTTATCTTGCGATCTGAACAATGCCGCCTGTAAGCTGAAACTGGAGGACTATGCAGGAGCTGCAAAATTTTGCACTAAGGTCTGGTTTTACCTCTTTGTTAACTAAGACATGGTTTTTCTTAAGAACTTGTCTCCTTAGATTCCACCTTGTAAATTCTTCTAAAATGCATGTGACTATCCGAGTCTTTGTACATACTCCTTATGTTTCTTTGAATTCTCTACGTTATGATTTTTGTTCCTTTCACATATTCAGAAAGACCGTAAAACTTTCAATGAAACGGAGATAATAACTACGATTTTGATGTTGAAGTTCAATGAAATGAAATTTTGGGATGTTTTCTTTGTCAGGTCTTAGAGCTTGATCCAGGCAACACTAAAGCCCTCTTCAGAAGATCCCAAGCTTACTTGCATACCTCTGATTTAGACAAAGCTGAGGCTGATATCAGAAAAGCTCTGACAATTGATCCAAACAATAAGTATGTTGATCCTAACTATATCTCTTGTGCATCTACTTGGTTCATTAATCATTTTAACAACACGATTATTATACCTAGTGCCTCAAGAGGTTTTTGTGGAGGGTATATAATCATTGTGGGTATTCTAACCATCGGTCTACACTTTTTACTTAGTTGGTTATCTAACATTTTCGCCTGTAACGAGGAAAAGGGGGAGGGATGTACACAATAACACTTAACGCACATATTAATAAAGAGAACTTTTGTTGATGATCTATAATGAAAATCATGTCAAAAGTTGCGTCAAGTGACTTTGACTCTCCTTCACAATTCCTTCACAATCTTATACTCCCTTCGTTCACCTATAAACTTCCTACTATCTATTTAGGGGTGTTCATCTTTAAACTTTCTACTTAAAATCTTTCCATATTTGTACATAGAAAGACCAGAACACCCTTATTTGTTTATTAAAAATGCATGTGGGACATACCCCTATGTGTAATTTTACACCAAGTAGACTCTAAAACTCATTCTTTATTCTATTTTTCTTCAAAACTGTGTTCCGGCCCTTCTTGTTATATAGGCGAATGGAGGGAGTAATGAAAGGAGCACCAATGGTTTTGTGAGTCATTACTAAGACGATGATTGACATTTTCTTAATCAGGTTCTAATGTTCGTTGTTCACAGGGACATCAAACTTGTACTCAAGATGATCAAGGCAAAGCAAAAGGAGTATGCCTTACACCAAGCTGAGCTTTTCGGCACGATGATCTCCAAAATGGTTAGCTAGTTCAATCTTTGGATCTGTGTAATTAAGCATATATTCATACATAACCACATAATGACATTAATTCTGCTTAGTATAATCTCAAATTCTCCTTGTTAAAAATCTAATTTGTAGTACACCTATACTACCTTTATTTTGTTCAAGAATGGTGTCTTCTACTCTTCTTCTGACTTAGTACAAGTAGTACGATGCCATGTTTCATAAAAGGAGTTGTTTATACATAAAGATGACAATTACGAAACGAAAGTAGAACAGTTATTCAAAAATATATACGGTATATTTAATATAAAACGGACAAATATGGAGTACTATAAGTTATGTAAGCTAGCTCCGGCAATTTAGAATCAACATGAGCAATCAAGTATGCCATGTAAATTAGTACTTTTAATGTTGGTATATGTCATTAGTTTTACCATATTATTAGTCATATTATGTGTGCTTCACCAACCGGGGATAACCATGGGTACTTTTTATTTTTATTTCTCCTATGATGGCTTAAGTCTTACGATGCCGAATCGTGAGTGCTACATCAAACAAGAGGTTTATGCTAATACTACAACATCGATTGATCAATAGCCAGTAACCAATCGTTTTATTTGAATTTTTTAAGTGAAGTAAGAGACTAAATTTCATGCGTGATCTTGAATTTCAGACCAACATACTTCTGATCGGTCTACAAAAATGACTTAAAAATGGACCAATGGACCATATATTCCGTTGATCATATAAATATTCCTATTTTCCAATGCTATCAACTTCATATTACGTGACGCTATACATTATTCATGACTAGTACACACTACTCATAGAATCGATAAATATGAAATAACCATCTCAAAACGGCGACTACTATTCTAAAGGGTAAAGAAATTTTCGTACACGGCTTGTAAGATTAAATCGGTGGTTAGGACTTATGACTTGTATTTACATACTTGTAGTCGGTCTATGGAAATGACTCAACATTAACCATATGTATGCTTAGTTGATCATATATATACTCTTATTTTTCCATACCATCAACTTCATATTACGTTTCATCATACATTATTCATGACTAGTACACACTATTCATAGGATCAATAAAAATATAGTAACTATCTTAAAACGGCAACTACTATCTAAGAGGTAAAGACATTTTCGTACAAAGCTTGTATGATAAGATTAGTGATTAGCACTTAAAAGTTATATCCACAATTAGACTTTAAAATCCATCTTCTATATGCACTGGACAAACATCGCATTAACAACCAAGAAATCAAGAATGAGTGCAAAGAATTTTTTTAGTGAAAAATTACCCCCTCACACTTCGCAAAATTAGTGTAGGCGTGTAGCGCAAGTCCAACTGGCTACACCGGGCCAACTTTAACACCAAGCCCAATGGATCGGGCTCCTTTAGCCCAACAGAGTGAGTGTGACATCCTGCATTCGGATCGTTACGTGTCATTCAAAAAATGCAAACTAAAACTGAAAATTGACAATAATCTTATATCGTACCATTCCGAATATTGAAGTATATGAAACTAATGAAGTTGTGCTAGTTAACATCAATTGAGATCCATTAGTAGGATTTTGAAATCCTACTTAAATGAGCAACCAAGTCAATAGACAACCTTCTTACGTTTTTCGAGTAACCTTCTCGATCAATACAGGTTTCTTTTGTCATTGAGAAGAAGAAGAAGAAAACGTAATTTGGTACAATTTCTTCTACAATAAAAGATTTAGATAGCTCGTATATCTTGGACACCCCTTAAATACATACCTCCAAACCATGTTTTACTTTTATCGTTTTAAAACTTATAATTACTCAATCATCATGCGTTGCTTTCAATTTACTTAACCAAATGTAAAAAGTCTAATGAGATGGGAGGATATGCCTGAGTCGTTATGTAGGCTTTCATTTACACAAAAAAATATTGTATGTGTAGTAATTACTACAAGTTATTGATCTTGCATTGGGCACACTTGAAATCGACTTGACCTACAATTGGATTAGAAATGTCGATGAAATTAATTGCAAAAACACGTGGACTGAGTGGTTACTATAGTACCCTTGAGATCGAAGTGCCAAAGGTCTGAGATAAAGACGTCGCACTAATAAGTTGGAGACATGCATGCATGCATAAACCATACTCCGTAAACTAATTGCAAAAACTGTTAGAGTGAGCTTCACCTATGAGTGTCCCACATTGGAAAAAGAGGAGAGGGTAGATATGTTTATAAACTAAGGAGTTACTCCACCTATTGTCAATTGGTTTTAGGATGGAACCTTCTTGGGCTTATAACGTGGACTATCTCTCCTCCGTGCGGGTGCGGGCCAGGCCCAATCGTGCTTTAACAAAAACACATGCATGCCTAATTAATCATCAGCACGACGGGCGACGGCGTATGTCTTAAGTTTTCACATGGATCATGCTGTCATGCTGCCTTATTATGCATAAATATAGATAAAGCTATTATTGATTGGTGTGTCTGTGAGTACTATATATGCACCAAACTACCAATGTCTATACTCAGATCTGATCTACAGGCACATATTGTATCAAGCACATATGATATGGGGTACTATAGTCTATAGATTATGATATTTCATTGGGAAAAAAAAAAAAACCCCTTTTTGGTAAAGGGTCATCAATTCAGTAAGGAGCATTTTACCTTCCACATACAATATGCTAGATTAATGTCTCAATGTATGATTGATCTATAGTTCTAAAATTATTCTATTTCTCTTCATTAATTGGGTCATCCGTTTCAGAATATCAAACAGGACAATGGGTGCACACACACAAGCTTATTATGAACAGGGTCGGAGAGAAGGGGAGGCCTACCCCGATCACGGCCCGCCTCAGGTTTCTGAAAAATCAAAACTTTTTATATAAAGTTACTATAAAACTAGTGAAAATTAGGGAAATCAAAGTATTTGGCTCACCCCAACTCAAATAAATTGGTTTCGGCTTAGTACAGGTTTCAATCCTGGCTTCGCCACTGGTTATATATGAACCAAAAGCTATGTTAGTTCTTATTATACTCAATCTCAAATCCAGTTGGATTGAGCTTCTCTTTGAAATCAATTCATGAATAAGAGTTATTTTCTAATTGTATAAATGTGCACATGAATATTGAATTGGAGTAGCTCATAAATGGCCCTTCCCCCAATTATTCAAAAAATATAACAAATTAATTAATCAGTGTGTTAACTTTCAACAATGTTTAACTAAAAACCTCTAATCAAACGGAAAAAACATGCACAGTATATTACTCCCTCCATAAAATTATACATGACTTTCTCACATTTCGAGACATCACATTTATTCGTCAATATCTCATAAGATATATTAGTAAAAATTATGAAATTTACTTGCATGAGTGTATTTTTTGATACGAATCCAACGACATACGTTTCATAATTGTTCGACATGTATTTCTCTCAAAAATCGCAAGTCAAACCCTCACCTCGTAATCCGAAAACATCAAATATTTTTTATGGAGGGAGTATTAAATTAGGTGAACTAATTAAAAAAAAAAAAACCTCTAATTTAAGTGAAAAAACATGCGTGCCTACAATATATTATTACTTGGTGATCTATGATGTCGTGGGCGGTAGTTTCTGTAGTAATATAATCCATTAACTCAAATTCAAATATTATTTATTCAATTAATCATGTGATGATCACCTTCGCCCACGAACCAAAATACAATCACGCACGTCATCACAGATCAATGTTCAATAAGTTTTTGCGTTTGGGTGTTTAGAGTAAACTTTTGATCAAATGTACATATTCATTCTAAGATAATATATATGCCAATTACTTGTGATGACGATGTAAGTTTGACGAGCGACCGGTGATTTAATTTGCCAATATATAGATCAGACCAGCAGAAAGGGACAATATATTAACGAACCTGCAAATCTTTGGAATAAAGTCGATAGTGATAAGAAATGATACTTCTTTTCATGATCTACCCCATATATACTATCATGATTGAGTAATTTCAAGGTCGTTGACATTTGACAAGTATCACAAAACATCATAATATGCTTCATCTCAACCGTACATAATGTTAGAAATGAATCTACATGTTGATTATATACAGCTTATGGTTCATGAACATTGACCAACGGAATTAATTGAACTTCAAACTTTCGTCTACCATGAAAGCTGAGATCAAAAGTATTTGCAATTTGGACAAATAATTATATATGTCGCATTCCACGATTAGATTAACTTTAGTAACGGACGGGACAGTGTTTTCAATCTCATAATTGTCCGGTGTACATAAATGCAGTGTAATAATAAATACTTAAGTGAACTGCATTTAGTTGGTGTTTAATTGCTCTTTCGAGAAACAAATGTACCTATCAAGCAATCTTTCGTGCACCCTCAAAAATGGATTCGGATCCTCTGGAGTTATTTTTCCTGGAATTCTCTGGAATTTAAATGGAAACATCACTCTACCATGTAGTGTTTTCCCTCATTTAAAAAAAGACATTCATAAATTTATTTTTCCATTTCAGGTAAACTCCAGGGAACTCTAGAAAAAATAACTCCAGATGATCTTGATCCCTCAAAAATCATCAAAACTCGACCCCATCTGTTTTACTCATCGATCGGTTAGATTACTATACTCCATGTTAAAATTTATCTTTAATCGATTATTCCCTTCGTTTTCTCATGATGATATCGACATTAACTTAATACTTGCAAAAAAAAAAAATTGTTAACAATTGGGAAAAAAAAAAAACTCAACTAAAAGTAGACACGTTAACTTCGTGAAAAAACGAAGGGAGTAGTTTACTAGTTCTGGCTACATAACTTTGTTTTGTCTTTTTAATTTAGTAGAACTTCAGTCTGACTACATCTTAGAGGTGCGTGAGAGTCTTCATTCTAACTTCAGACGATAATAGGCTCAAACTAGCTCAAATCAACGCTTTAACCAAAATCGAATTGTTTCCAACTGAATTTTCCGGGCTCTTTAACCTTGGAAGTCCGGTCAATTTTGGGTCTTGTCAAAAAAAAAAAAAAAAAAAAAAAACTAAAGATAAATATAGTTGAAATAAATCAATTATTGACTTGTGGTCTTGTGTAATGCCGGTCACACTAATTTATGGGCTTCTTCACTTTCCTTAAAACACATCAAAACCTTGCAAAAAGGTAGAATTCACCTACCACACACCCTACTATTTACACTCAACCAAAAAAAAAAAAAAATTTGCTTCACCTACTCCATCCACTATACTACTATAGTGTTTTCGTGTGGCTTATTTTCATCATTTTTCTTTCACTTGTAATGTTGGAGTGCTACATATTTGTCACCTTCCGGTAATTGAGATTTGAGAGTGTTCCTCTAACTTTTAAGATACATCGTATTTGTTTTTATATTTTTATCATGTATTCATATAGAACGTAAATCATTTTGGGAATAAGGTTTGAATTTTGTTGTTGTTGTTGTTGTATTTATATAGAACGTAAATAACTCAGTATCGCAAACATGTCTTGACATGACGAATGCTAGTGTATCAAACACTATAGAACAGTAGTTTTACACAAGTAACAATACGACCACTTTTGCTTAAGACCACACATTTTTGGAAAATATACCATGCAACTAGAGCTAGAGCAAGCTAACACGACCTCACTTGAGGGAATCCCGATATTCAATCTGATAAGAGGTTACAGTTGCACGGGTCACATATAATGCAAACTAACTTAATTAATTTGCCAAACCTATTTTAGCAAGGTAATCTGCAAGACTGTAAAATAAAACCTGATACCCACCAACATGTAACACGTCCCGATTTGTAATTCGTATGAATCGTTTTCAGAAATTATGGAACAAAGAATGAAATGTGATGAGTGAATTCGTTGAGAGAAAATGCTTACTTCGCGATAAATTCAGGGCCGTAGCATTCATTTGAGTGGCCCGTGGTCAAATACATTGAAACGACTATTTTGGGGCCCTAATATATTAACATCGACGTCTTGTTCAAGGGACATGTACAAAAACTGCACGCCTCTTTAAACACTGAGAGATAATTAGACTAAGTAAGCCGTAAATTATAATTTAAGTAAAAAAGATTTCAAAACATTTGAAAAAAAAAAAGTAGAAACATGTACAATTTGGGCAAGGGAAAGAAGAAAAAAACAAACGCTAGAAGAAGTAGGTAGTGGGATTTGAGCCCTAGTTCAATAAATTATTATTTCACTAGACTTTCCACTAGGCTATAATCACTAAACTAATATATTGGGTAAATGTATTTTAGATATATTAGATCTAGTAAGTTTGGGCCCCTGAGTTTTGGAGACCCTGTTCCTGGGCCCTGCTCGCCCATGTTGATCTACGGCCCTGGATAAATTATACTCCATATACTACTATAATAATACTAAGAAAATGACTATAGGAGCATAATGTTCACTTTATGATCGAATTCCCATAATGTAAGCATTGCTGTATATGTCGCCTTTGGGTATGTAAATATTCGGGGTCTAAGTTTCCCCCTCACTGCTTGCATTATTGTTAAAAATAATAATAAAACAAATTAACGCTTTACCCCGAGATGAGTCGAAAAACAATTGTGTTTGCGGAATTCAATTCGGAACCCTTTTAGGATATAATATCATCTTTATACGGTTTGATTTATATCATCCTTTTTCCTTTTTTCGATCATCTCTAACGGTCACTATTATGTTGATTTTATATATCCGTATATGTTTCATTTAATGATGTGATTATTCGGATACGTACTCATCAAAATGTTTCCTTGCACATCATCTAGCTTAACCACCATGGTAATTTAAGTCGGGTAAGACATACCAAAAACACAGATTCAAACACAACAAATTATTTTACTTCATTATTAGCAGATTATTATTTCAAAAGACTTTAACACTTGAGATATTCATTTCTAAAAATGTCAAGCTACGAATAATCATGTACATCAATACAATACCAACATGGAAACAGATAATATTCACAAATGCATTCACTCATTAATAGCTAAAGCCTTAGTGGCTATAATTCATTAATTTCTTCAAATACTATTCACCACCTTAGAAAACAACCAAATCCCTTTCACTTAATCATGAAGGTGGAATATAAACCTAGGTGGCTAAGTGCATCCCCATGAAAGTTCCTTTCATTTGTTCCTAATTATATTGGCAAATCCATGGGCTACTATTAAACATCATTAAAAGACCATACATCAACTATAGACTAGTATAAATTAGTGTATAGTATAGTATACATGTACTATTCTAATAATCTCTTACATTGAACAATTCATCATAATCAAATAACGAAGAAAACATACGGTAGTAGTAGTAGTACACAGTAAATGCCGATATCATATCATAATAATAAGATTAATTTAATTCTAAGATCCCATCTACTAAGCTTAAAGACACCCTTCTCCTAATAATTTGCTCATCTAAAAAACTAGGTGCTCCTCCATTTTCTCTCTTTTTCTTTATCTCAATCTTTTTCTCTTTTTTTTTTTTTGTTACACCCACATCATTATCAACCCACCAACCCCTTCCCACCTTCTCCTTTGCCCTTAAAACCCGTTTTTTTCCCTCCTACTTCCTCCCAAATTCTCCCCCCAAAAACCACCACCCCTTTATTTTCTCTCTTCTTTCATACACCTTTTATTTTTATTTTTTATATATTTTTTAAAATTTTTATGAGAAATAATAAAAGCTAATAATAATAATAAATAATATGAGTCTCTTATTATTATTAATAATAGTCCCATTTTCCTTGATTTTCATCTTCCTAGCCCAAAACTTCTTGGCCCGGCTACGGTACAAGCTGCCGCCCGGCCCGAAACCATGGCCCGTGGTGGGGAACATATACGACATGAAGCCCGTCCGGTTCAGGTGCTTCCACGAGTGGGCCCAGACATACGGGCCAATCATCTCATTCTGGCTCGGGTCCAAGCTAAACGTCGTCGTTTCAAGCGCGGAGCTTGCGAAACAGGTGCTCAAGGAGCATGATCAGACTCTGGCTGACAGGCACAGGAGCAGATCAACTACCCGATTTAGTAAAGATGGGAAAGATCTTATTTGGGCTGATTATGGGCCCCACTATGTCAAAGTTAGGAAGGCTTGCACTTTGGAGTTGTTCACCCAAAAGCGACTCGAGTCTCTTAGGCCCATTAGGGAGGATGAGGTCACCGCCATGATCGAGTCGCTTTTTCTCGACTCGACCAATCCCGGTACGTGTAGACACTTAAAATTGTCTAATATCGTTTTTCTTATCCATCTACTACTATGCTGTATGTTAATATGTTGTCTCCCGCCAAGGAAGTATATTATTCGTTTTTACTGCCAATTACGTGTTTGTCCTAGAAATACGGTGAAATGGTACGATCATCAACTAACAGTAAGATATTTTTTTGTTAGTGATAATGTTGCATTTATTCGAAGTTGCGGGAATAGGGGTGCAACTTACGATACAATAATTTACAATAATGAATGTTTGATTAGGAATAATATTAGTCAGTTGACAGCTTGGCTTATAATTTACGTAACATGACTGATCCCAACATATGGTAAGAACGAGCCAACGACGACACCGACACGTGTGTCCACTGACCATGACCTTAAACTTGAAAGTTAGAGCCTTAATAATTTACTACTATTATTATTATTAAATTAAATACTAGGATTTTTTTGTACGGTTACTTATATAAATCTAAACTTAAATTAGTTGTGTTTCGTATCATTAGGGATTAGATGGAACGGTCGTACCTAAAACTTCATCGAACTTTCTCTACATTTTACGTCGTAATGGGGAAGCTTTTGAACATTTTGGGTCAAATTAGAGGGCCATATGGAGGGAATGATTGGTGTGATTTAGGTTGCTTTAGAGTGAAGAGTGCTTTAATTACTTTCGGTGCGGGTTTTAGGTTAGCGGACCCCCACGGCCCACCTAGTTCGGATCTTTGCATTTCGATCCACTAAATTTCAGATAATGTAGGTATAATGGTAGGTCCGACCCATTTGAGAATAGTCCATATTTCTAAAGTTTCCATCAACTCGAGTTTTCTTGAACCACCCATCTTCGTTATATTAAATGAAAATAAAAATAAAAATCGATTGGTCCAATCTTAAATTCGTGATTCTCGTGTGTTGTAGTCTTGTAGATAGACTAGAAGTGTACCAATATGTTACATATGTTTTGATCTTCCATAGAAACTGGATGGACACGTTTGAGTTTTCGTCCAGGCTAGACTCGTTCACTTTATAGACGTGATTTAGATTTAGTGTCGACGAGAGAAGAAACTGGATGCATGTAATGTATATAAAACCGAGAAAAGTTCTATTCCCTCCAGTTCTGAATGATCTTCTTGTTTCCTTTTTGAGTCAGTTCTAAATGATCTTCTACTTTTCTTATTTGTTATGTTATTTGTGGTCCTAATGGATTGTGACCCCGCCATATTCATTTTCCACCACATCTTACTACCTACAAAAAACTCCGTGCCACTTCCATTGTGGAACATCATAGTGAACTGGAGGGAGTATAAACATTCGAGGGAAAAACTCCAAATTCCGACATTACCAATATCGAATACCCGTACATTTTGGCAGGATTGGAGTAAAATATGGGTGTGGGTTTTGTGTCATGCCCGTTTTTTTGGTCATTATTTTGGTCCAAAATTTGGTGATTGTTTTGGTCGAATCCAAAAACAATGCAAACATTGATGTTGTATACACGTTAGTTTTGTTTGGATATTTTTAATTCAGACGATTACTTTAGGTAGAGTAGGTAAAGCCACCTTAGCTTATACGATAACTTGACCAAAAAAATTAGACCGTGATTTCGACATAAGTCCTTATATCACATGTTTTATAACCCAACCACCAAACCATAAACTATTTTTTATTTATTTATTCCATCCCTCTACAATGCATAAGAAAACTATTAGCAAAATATTAAAAATTAGGAAGGCCAGATCTGAATCTTACACGTAATATATTCAATCTCTCGATCTTAACTCTGAACCACTAAATAGAGATATACGGAGTACTCAAAAGTGGAAATTAAGAGGGTGGAGGATTTGAACCTTAGAATGGATGTACTTGATTGGTATCGTAATTGTTGAGCGACTTAAAGAGTCCATATTTTAAATCGAGTAGGAACAAGTGAGATGACTATATATACGGTTTACAATTGTCGTAATTCCATGACTCGAACTCAAAATCCATGATCAAACTTTAAGTCAACATGTCCCACTTAAACGTCAATAATGTAGAATGAAGGTGGCATGCATGCTACTACTTTTTTCTTTTTGCCACTTAATAAAGATTAAAGAAGATGTTCGGAACTCGGAAGAAGGACAAGTAAACTCCCATTTCCCACGAGCTATCATGTGTGTGCTCGTGGTCGGTACACTAAAAGTTTAGCATACAAATCATGTACTCCAACTAGTTCTATAAGTTAGCATGGACCTTAGCCAACTTCCTAGCAAGCGGACAAGCGTGCGATAGTTCCATTATACTAGCATAGTCGAATAATATTCGACAATGATGTATAAGCTAGAGATGTATAGCTTGTACTACACTATATAATGTCGCCTTCTGCATCTTAGATTTTTACTTACCATTCTTGTGGGCTGTGGCTATCAACCCATCACATGCAATGGCCTTGTTTGGCACAAAATCGCTATCTCGTAGAGGTTTCCTTTAGTTGTTTTGACTAGCTTATTATAAAAATAATGAAATTGGGTGTGCTTGTTCGAAAAAGACGAAAAATCATTGTTTTACCAAACGCGAACCTAGCTTATTGGTTGGTCAACTCCTTAACCCCGCGAGGATAAGCTATAAGGGTTCTTCGATAAGCTAGTTACCGAACAAGGGATAGACCTGAAAGGATAAAAACTTAACGGGACCCCTAATTGAAGTTTTAATCCGGGGAGAAAATCTTCACGCCCTAATTATTGTTTAAGGGCACATGTATGTCAAAGTCAACTTTGAAGAGCTGCTAGAGATTTGACAAACTTAGTAACGTGTGCTGTGACATGTATGACACTAGCCGGCACTGTAGAATAACGTCGTATTGTTGGGAATTGGCATTTAGTTGGACAAATCCCTCATTGTTTGGACATTATACTACTAGTCAACATTGGCAAGCTAAATTTTTTGATATTTTCAATCATTTATTTGATTCACATATTTTGTTGGTTGATATGTACATGTACATAGTTTCCAGAAGGAAACATTTTTGGTGATCAAATGGGTTGAAGATTCATATGTGCAACAAGTCTATGAGATTAAATATATACATAGTTAATTAATTACATACCGACATCGACAAATCTAGGTTTTAAATTATGGCTAAATTTTGAAATTAATAATTGTCTCGATGTGACGTGTATTTTAGTGTACGAACATGGCTCAAGGAAAAAGGGGGAAAAAAAAACTTCACGTATGTGGTCCGGGCCGCGAATGCAACCCCTTCCAACTATTTGGTTGTGCCTTGCTTATATACAATTGTACTCTTATACTCTATTAGTGTTTGTCTTGAGTTGCCTAGAATGGGTATCGGGTTACGTCGATTTTATAGTGTCATTTAAGGGTGGCAATTGGCTCAACCATTTGATATTGGATCTTCTACATTCTACTTTTTAGATCAGAATGCTCAGATTGTAATGAATTATGATTTTTGACCCATTGCTTGCTTTCTTTAAACAGAGAACAAAGGCAAGCCCCTTAAAGCAAGGAGGTACATAGGGACAGTGTCATTCAACAACATCACCAGGCTAACATTCGGGAAGCGTTTTATAAACGCCAAGGGTGAATTGGACCCCTTAGGAAAGGAGTTTAAGGGCATCTTATCCAGTGGAGTAAGGTCTACCAAGACGAATTTCTTGGCCGAGCACCTTCCGTGGCTCAGATGGTTGTTGGTACCTCTCGACAAGGAGAAAGACGAAGCTGCAATTCACAATGCTCGACTGGACCGATTCACTAGAGAAATCATGGAGGAGCATGCTAAAGCTAAGTCTAACAATATCAGTGTGGCGAAGCAGCATTTTGTTGATGCCTTGCTCAGTCTGAAGGAGAAGTATGATTTTAGTGAAGACACTACAATCGGGCTTCTTTGGGTAAGTACAGTTCCATCACTTGTTTATTTCAATCAGCAAAATGTGCATATTTTGTACTAGTATTTATTTGATCTGCAGTTAGCTGATCTATCTACGTTGTGGAATGGTACAGGATATGGTCATTGCTGGTATGGACACTGTGTCGATCTCAGTCGAGTGGGCCTTGGCCGAGTTGATTAGAAACCCGAGAGTTCAAAAGAAGGCCCAAGAAGAGTTGGACCGGGTTATCGGAAAAGAACGGATCATGACCGAGGAAGACTTCTCAAGTCTGCCATACTTACAAGCACTAGCCAAGGAGTCCCTAAGGCTTCACCCTCCAACCCCTCTTATGTTGCCTCACAAGGCCAAGGCCGGGGTCAAAGTTGGTGGATACGACATTCCCAAGAGTGCTATTGTGTACGTAAACGTTTGGGCCTTGGGTCGTGACCCGAGTGTGTGGCGCGAACCAAATGAGTTTAGGCCAGAACGGTTTTTCGAAGAGGATATCGACATGAAGGGTACTGATTTCCGGTTACTTCCATTTGGTGCTGGTAGACGTATCTGCCCAGGAGCGCAACTAGGCATAAACCTGGTCACCTCAATGCTGGGTCATCTTCTCCACCATTTCGACTGGAACCCAGCAAACGGCATTAAACCCGAGGATATCGACATGACCGAGAACCCGGGACTTGTTACCTACATGAGCACCCCATTGCAAGCAGTGGCTAATCCAAGGTTACCAGAAGAACTGTATAAACGTATAGAAGTTGATATGTAAGTACCATGTCATCATTTTTACCTTATTTTGGTGTTGAATGATAAACGAGACACACAAAGGTTAATTTTCTACTGTTATATTGGTTTACACTATAATTTCATGTGTAGAAACAATTATTAGACCATTTTTAATTAATTTGGGGCAGCTACATCTGCCTACTTTTATTGCCAATTTTTTTGGGCATGTTCAGCCAACAGTTTAATCTGTCGGCTTTACTATCACAGGATCTCTTCTTCAATAAGTTTTGGTCTGACCTGGTCATATGATGTCCATCTAAGTCCCAACAAACTCATGTGCTAAAATATTAGTACCATCATTAACAACGAATAATACGACATAATATCCTCGAGTGGTCTGTTCCCCTCGTTTGATTTGGGTTATAATGACAATAGCAACCACAATGACCAGTAGTGACATACAGGTCGACTTCGAGTAACCTTCGTTCATGCTGGACGATTATCTTGGCCTAAAAATATGGACAATTGTAGCTAACGGGTCGACATCTATGTACAAGTCTAAGGTAACGGGTCGACATCTGTGTAGAAATCTAAGAAAACCATCACATTCATATCTAGTGTAGTACCCGTGATTCACCATTCATTTTCACCTTGACTGTTCTAATAGGACTAGGCAACAGTCATGATCTTCACTGTATTCATGAGAAATGAAGCAATGCGAAAATCTTTTACCATTCCAGAGTAAAATTCAGATCCTTGTTTACATGTCATGAGACGAGAAAACAATTGTCGTCTGTAAGGTCGGACCTAAGCACAAAGCTTAACACAATACATAAACTAGCCAAGGTTGAACAAGGCCGAAACCATGAACCAGAACTCAGAGACAATGACAAACAGATCCTACTAAACCCTGACCTCGGCAAAAGCCGCGAAACCTTGCATAGAAGCACAGGTCAGGCTTAACCGAGCTAGGCCAATTACGCATACACACCTACTGGCTGAGCTAGGGCTCTAACGCCTGTGGTAAAAGCAGAGCTATTTTCAGGAGAAATCGCACACCAGAAACAGTAAGATAAAAGAAAAAAAAAAAAAAAAGACTGCAACTGTGAGAAGTTCCTAGAGGGCATTTTCCGCCATACCATGAGAAGTTTATAAAACACCAGTCATCTTTATAACATGTGTTAAGAGAGGGGTAACAAAAGCAGTGTTTACTCAGTTGTAGCTAACCAGGCAAATTGTAGCATACTTTCCAACTCTGGCACGTTGAACACGAAGCTAAAATTGGCGTAAAACCTGCACAGGATCAGAATTTTGAATAAGAAATGTAAAATCACAACAGTTTGTGCAAGCCAATGTGGAATAATGGACAACAACAATTTAGAAGATACCCAGTGAATGGCCCCATTCAGAAAGCACTGTGACCACCAAAAGCGAACAATGCAGATATCCATCACATTCACAGCAGAAACCTCCTTCCATTTCCCTTCTCGGACAGAATAGACTTCAGCCAGGGGAGGTGTTATATCCATTCCGTCACCTCCTTGCCTATACCCCAGCATAACCACCTTATGATTAGCATTTATGGAATCATACCCCAATCCCCACACTTTCATGAATGTAATCCTCTGAGGAGTGGCTGAGGAGGTCATGGGAAGTACGACATATCTGTGAAGCAAAGGGTTCCTTAGAATGAGGTTGCAGCTAGACCCAAACACCTCATCCGAAAGGAGCAGCAAACCATTTACTGAACCGATTATGCGAAAATGATGTGGATTTACTCTAGGCACAAAAGGGCAAGTGAAGTATTGGTTAGCTTCCAAGTAAGTATTCTTCTCAGCTGAATCAAGAAAGAGGAAATATTCTTCTTGTTTCGGAGGAGACTCAGAGACATGCTTGTAGAGCAGAAAGGCATTGATCTCATTTTCGGAGTAGTTTTTGATATGGGCAGCAATAAAAGAAGGTGAAACTACGAGAGAGTTCCAAGACTTGCACACACAGCGACACTGGCCAAGTGTTTTCACAGGAAGTCGCTTAAATATTTCGGCCCAAGGCTTAACTTCAGACATCTTTGACGGTAGCAGAATCTCAATTCTTTCAGTGAACTAGTACGGATCTGCTGCAAAAATGCATCAAAGAGGAAGGGAACAACAAATTACGTTACAATCCCGTCTACGAAAACTTACATCCTTTACACAAACAAAAACTTACAGAACTATGAATATTCAAACCAAACTCACCCTATTTTACAGGTCAATTTCTATAAAGGATGGAGACAGGAACTAAAAAGTTTCAATCTTTTTAACCCTCGGTTAAAAAAAGTTCATCCTTTAATAACAAAATCTACTAACTTAACAACTGAACAAGTAGCGTATCACAGATTCACAAGTCCAGAATAACATGAAAGCAAATTTTATACATTAAGTTAGTAACATGATTGACATCTACAAAATCAACTAAAAATAACACACAAATTTGGGTTTTTGGCATGACAATCTGAAGAATATAAACAAGTTTCAATCTATTTAATCCTTGGTAACAAAAATGCAATCTTTTTAATCCTCAGTGAAAAAAAGCTTCAGCCTTGAACCAAATTTCACAGTTTCATACTTATCACAGGTTCAGAACAACATGAAATCAAACGTCTTACACAAGCTCAGTAACATAATTGACATCCACTGTAAAAATTAACTTAAATAACTCACAATTTTGGATTTTGGGCATGGCAATCTGAAGCATACAAACAACTTCCTAGAGAAGTTTCACCCTTCACACAAATTTTAAAGCATAATAACAATTAAACAGGCAGCACAAAGTTAGAATATACTCGTACACAAAGTTAACAGAAAACATGAACATTAAAGAAAAAAAAAGATTAACAGGGTTTTGGGATTTTACCTCTTTCTCAGCCAAGCTTGATTAGAAAGTTACAATTGGAAAAGAGTGTGAGATTTCTGAACAATAGACTGGTAATAGAGAAGGAAACCGTACTGCATGTACTGATACGACATCGTTCAAGGTTTTACTCCACTGTCCAAACCAAGACCCGTTTCTATGTGAGCGGGTCTGCGTCCGACCCGAACGCGTTCAGGCTGGGACCTGGGTCGGGTCTTGAGTCCTGCACTCATGGGTCTATGCTATCTTTATTTGGTCATGTCACTCTCACGATAAATTATTGTAAGACGGTCTTATACAAGACTTTATTTTGATAAAATGTTAAAGGTAGATATGAATGACCTATGTTATTTAGACACGGCTAGAGGACAGTATGTTGGAGTAGGTGTCCTCCGACAATAATGCGTTGACTAATTAAATCTAATTAGGAATAAACCTGGGATATATTATATATACTAAGTCAGTTGATTAACGTAAATCGATAACGCTTGGCTGGCTAGAGTTTGACGTTATTGTCGTTTTGACGGCGGTAATCAACTGATCCCTCCCGGTCACACTGATAAAGATAGTTTCTCCAGAAGATATTATATTTGTATTTAATACAATATAATATAAACCCTAATGTATCAGTTATAGAGTTAACTGATTATGTTGGATAGTGTTTTACGAGTTCGGAACTCGAGTCAGATAAATTATGGTTTTTGTGTAAATAGTCAAAATTGACGATTAGCTATTTAAATTACAAAGAGTTGTAGTTTTAGCTTAAAATGATGTAATTAGTAATTATTATATAGAGATATAATAAGTAACTAACACTTAAAGAAATAAGTGTACAAATTATACCCAAATTGTAACATAAGATGTTAAGGGGTATAATTAGTAAGGGCAAAATGGTCATTTGCCACAACCATTATATATAGTGTGTTTTATGTCAAATAAACACAACAAATCATTTCTACATACACAAAAAACTTGATTTTAGAGAGAGAATAGAGAGAAAACCCTCTAATTTCTCTAAAAATTCAGCCTACTTCCAACTCTTTTAAGATCAAGTTTTCTTCATTGCATGTCAATAAAAACTTGATCAAAACACTTTACTAAACCTAGAATAACATTAGCTAAAGTGTTAGCTAATTTTATTTTGGTTTTAGGGTTAAAAAAAAAAAAATCTCTTAAAACTAGTCCATTTTGTGAGATTTTTGGAGAGCTTCTTTGGTGGATCAAGAGAGGAGGTTTCCTAACTTGGAAACTCAAAACTAAGGAGGAGGATCCCCATTAATTAGCAGCTCAAGATCCTTCTTTTGAAGGAAGGTCAAAATTCCTCTTGATTAAGGTATAAAAAATATGTTTTATTACCTTATTTATGCTTTAATCTTACATGCAACAAAAGGTCCTAGCTAAACTTAATTAGGGATAATTAAGTACTAATTAGAGGAGTCTAATTAGGGGCTAAATAACTTTCATGTGGTATCAGAGCATCGGTTTAAGTTGCATGTTAATTTTAAGCTTTAATTAGGTTAATTGGTAACTTAATTAATTTTTAATGATAAAAATTGGTTTTATCATATAAAATAAAGTTGCATGTGATGTTTTGGGCATGTGGATGCTCCAACCGAAATTATGGTATTTTAGGAATTTATTTGCTATTTTCTTGCTTAATTTTGGTTGTTTTTACAAGATTTATGCTATTTTCTAATTAATTGGTAATTAGATTAACATGCATGTTGATTTTTGTAATTTAAGAAATTTATAATTTTTCCAGAATTATAATGAGTATAATTTCCAGAAATTATTTCATAATTTTAATTGGCCATTTGTTATTAATTAGTAATAATATAAATGGTGGAAAATTGATTTCTTAAGAGAAAATGACCAAAATAATTTTGCATATTTTTGTCCTTAATTAGCTACTGGTTGTGAGCTTAAATCACATAATGAAATAATTTCTAAATGTTTTTTCATAATTAGTTATGATTTATTTAGATATTTTCGGGTTTATTATGTGATTTTTGGACAAATAGTTAGCAAATATAATCAAATTAAACTAATTAATTCAATTTTAGTGGAGACTAAATATTGAAAAAAAAAAAAAAAAAAAAAAAAAACTAATTTGTTGGTGGTTAGTTTAAACTTAAAAGGTGTTTTAAGTGTTGATTATTGATTTTTAAAGTTAGAATCGGAAATTCCTAAATTTACCGGGTTGCTTGTACTGTAAAGTTGAAAATCTGATTTTCGGTCTAATTTGCATGATTCTAAGTATAGTATGGCCATAGAGTACTATAGTATCGGTACTGTACCGAAATGTAAGGACGGTATCCGATTGGTTTGTAATAATTGCGATCTCGTATCGCCGGTTTGTAATAATATTTAATTTTTTTTTTTATTTTTTTTTTCAGAAAATGTATAATAGGATAGTCCATATGTACATTTGTTTATATTGTAGACCGGCGCTTTTCACGGAGCCAAAAGTTGGTGACTCGAGATCGAATTGAAGACGGAGCCTTTGAAGCTTTTGAAGCCTAATTTAGGTTTAATAGCTTTTATTAGGTTCTAGTCTTATGGCCATACTAGGACTTGGATTTATTTGATGCATGCTTGGTTTAATTTCCGCACAATTATAACCAAACTCAAATCCCACATTGTCATATCCATTATCCGCGACTCGCTAGAATTAGTTCACTTAAAAGCGATAGATATAATATGACAAGATCTCTCACAAAAAAATTTTTAAAATCGAGATTTAGTCCTTCCACAATTCACACCTATGCAACCCTTGTTCATTAGGGGCACGCTCGCCCTAGCGGGGTGTTTCCTTTTTACCTTGGGGGAGTAGGTTAATAAAGAGTTATTACGAGTGAATTTTGGTTTAATCTTGACGTGATTTGCAATACAAGTCTTGCAATACGGGACTAAAGGATTGATTTAGTTGAAATCGATCAACCGAGAGTTCTAAGTGTAGAATCAATCATGAGTTGGTTTACCGAAATTACATAAATTTAGGATGTATCGCCATCCGCGTGCCTAGATTTATATAAGATCGGATCTCGGAATCATTTATATAATTTAGAGAGATCATTATATAAATGCCTAAATTCACAAATAATTATTTTAATGTGAATTTGACGATGAATTTAATCGATTGTTTTTTTTTTCCCACGTTGTAGTTTAAAGTCAAAAATGGCTCAAATGTCCAATTCAGTAATATCCAAAGACTCCTGGCTTCGTAATTTTATGGAAAAGAATGAACTAAAGGAGGATGGAAGCAATTTTACTGATTGGGAGTTAAACCTGCGATTAGCCCTTCAATCTGATAGAAAACAACGTTTTCTATACGAACCCCCGATTCCCGCTCCAGGTCCCGACGCCACCCCTGATATGATACAAATGTATGAAGAGTACAAGCATGAATCTGACCAGATTAAGAATGTATTGATTTTTGCTATGCACCCGCGTTTAAAGAAACGCATGATTGATTTCAGTGCGTATCAAATATTCGCTCGGATTACGACTAGTTTCTCGCAAAAGCCGTGAATACTTCAATACGAAGCAGCTTCGAGTTTCTTTGAGACTAAGCTCTCAAAGGGCCAACCAGTTGGTCCTCAAATTCTCAAATTTATTGAGAATGTTGAAACTCTTGAGAAGTTAGGATGCCCAATTTCTGAAGATTTTGCGGTATACCGTCTGCTTAATTCTTTGCCTGCAACATTCGATCCTTTTAGGACGAATTACAACATGAATGATTTAAAGAAAAATCTTCATGAATTGCATGCCATGCTTGTACAACATGAGAGGGATTTGGTGTCAAGTGGGAGCGCGAATAAAGATGTTTTATCCATGGCGGTAAAACAAAAGGGGAAGTTCAAGAAGGGTGCGGGCAAGGGTAAGAAACCCGCGCGTGGCAAAGGAAAAGGAAAAGTTGCTTCGGGCAACAATTCTATTGCTAAGAGAGGCGCGACTCCTGAACAAAAATGCTTCCATTGTGGAAATTTCGGTCATTGGAAGCGAAATTGCCCACAGTACCTGGAGGAGAAGAAGTCGAAACCAGGTATATATATGATAGACATTAATTATGCAAGTACCACGTCCTGGGTATTGGACACTGGATGTGGATCTCACCTTTGTAATCACTTGCAGGGGCTGACGAAGGCACGTCGGCTGGCAAAAGGTGAAGTTGACCTCCGTGTCGGGAATGGAGCTAAAGTAGCCGCCGTATCAGTAGGAACGTATATTCTGTCACTGGCCTCAGGGCTAGAGTTGTATCTAAATAACTGCTATTTTGTACCAACTCTAAGTAAGAATATAATTTCGGTTTCTGTTTTAGACGCTGAAGGTTTTGAATTTTCAATACGAAACAACAGTTGTACCTTCTCGTTTAATGATATGGTGTACGGAACAGCCAAATCTATAAACGGTATTTACGTTTTAGATTTGACAAATGAGGTCTATCATGTAGCAAATAAAAAGCTCAAAATAGGAGATCCCGATCAATCCTACCTTTGGCATTGTCGTTTAGGGCATATAAACGAAAAACGCATTGAGAGACTCGTAGCCAATGGAGTTCTCAAACCATTTGATTTTGGATCATATGGAACATGCGAATCTTGTCTTTTAGGCAAGATGACTCGGGCACCTTTTTCAGGAAAAGGAGTACGAGCCAGTGATTTATTGGCCCTCATTCATACAGATGTCTGCGGTCCAATGACAATCACTGCTAGAGGAGGTTATGACTACTTTGTCACTTTTACAGATGATTTTAGTAGATATGGCTACATCTACATAATTAAATATAAAAGTGAGGTACTTGAGAAATTTATAGAGTTTCAAAAGGAAGTAGAAAACCAATTAGGAAAGAAGATCAAGGCCTTACGATCAGATCGGGGAGGTGAATATCTCAGTAATGCCTTTGATATTCATCTGAAAGACTGTGGAATCATATCACAGCTTACACCTCCTGGTACACCACAATTAAATGGTGTAGCCGAAAGAAGAAACCGTACCCTGTTGGATATGGTCAGATCAATGATGAGTCAGACTGAGCTTCCTGATTCATTCTGGGGTTTTGCTCTCCAAACTGCTATTTTCACTCTCAATAGATGCCCGACTAAATCAGCTCCGAAAACTCCATATGAGTTATGGAGAGGAAAAGTTCCGAACCTCTCATTTATCAAGATCTGGGGTTGTGAAGCATATGTCAAAAATAAGACTGACAATAAGCTTACACAAAGATCTGATAAATGTCTCTTTGTAGGTTATCCTGTACATACTCGAGGATATTACTTCTACAATCGTGTAGAGAACAAAGTTTTTGTGTCTCGAGATGCTGTCTTTTTAGAAAAGGAATTAATTTCTAAAAGACAGAGTGGGAGAAAATTTGAACTTAGTGAAGTTCAGGAGCCACAAATGCATAATGAGGCTCAAGATGTTTTGCCAGAAGACATTCCTGAATCGTCTAACTCTGTGGTTCCATTTTCCACTCCTAGAAGGTCAGGCAGATCAAGCCATCCACCAGATCGATACCTAGGTGTGATTGAGGATGGTGGTGATCATTTTTTGCTTCTAGAAAGCAATGAGCCTGCAACCTACAGAGCAGCCATGTCTGGACCGAATTCTGCTAAATGGCTTGAGGCAATGAAATCCGAGATAGATTCCATGTACGAGAATCAAGTATGGGACTTGGTTAACTTGCCTGAAGGAACCAAGGTTCTTCAGTGCAAATGGATCTTTAAGATCAAGACCGGCATGGATGGAAATCAAGATATTTTCAAAGCTCGATTGGTAGCTAAAGGTTTCACACAAGTTCATGGTTTAAACTATGACGAGACCTTTGCGCCAGTTGCAATGCTTAGATCTATTCGGATAATCTTAGCGATTGCTGCTTTTCATGATTATGAGATATGGCAGATGGACGTTAAAACCGCCTTCCTAAATGGGTTTCTGGAAGAGGAAGTGTATATGACACAACCTGAGGGTTTTATTGATCCAAACAATCCTAAGAAAGTTTGCAAACTTAAGAGATCCATTTATGGTCTTAAGCAAGCATCTCGGAGTTGGAACCATCGGTTCAACCATGTGATTAAACAAAATGGTTTCACTCGAAGTGTCGAGGAACCTTGTTTATACATGAAATTTAGTGGGAGTAAAGTAACTCTCCTAATCCTATATGTAGATGACATATTACTCATTGGAAATGATATCCCCATGCTTAACTCCGTTAAGGACTGGCTCGGGAAACATTTCCAAATGAAGGATTTAGGAGAAGCGCAACGCATCCTAGGTATTCGAATCTATAGAGATAGATCAAAAAGAATACTAGCGTTAAGTCAAGAAACTTATATTGATAAGATTCTTGACAGGTTCAATATGAAAGACTCTAAACGAGGCTTTTTACCTATGGGAAGTGGGATAATTTTGAGTAAATCTCAATGTCCAACTAAACCTGAGGATATTGAACACATGAAATCGAAACCTTACGCTTCCGCAATCGGTTCGATCATGTATGCTATGATGTGTACGCGCCCAGACGTGTCATATGCTTTGAGTATGACAAGTCGTTACCAAGCCAATCCAGGCGAGAGCCATTGGATAGCCGTTAAGAACATCCTTAAATACTTAAGAAGGACTAAGGACACGTTCTTAGTTTTTGGAGGGGATTCTGAGCTTCGTATAAAGGGTTATGCGGATGCTAGTTTCCAAACAGATCGAGATGATTCAAAATCTCAATCAGGATATGTTTTCATACTGAATGGTGGAGCCATATGCTGGAAGAGCACCAAGCAATCGGTGACTGCGGATTCTACAACGGAGGCTGAGTATCTTGCAGCGTCAGAAGCTGCAAAAGAGGCAGTTTGGATCCGGCAGTTCCTGGAAGGATTAAATGTAGTCCCTACAGCAGCGGATCCTATTCAGTCTATTGCGACAATAGTGGAGCAATAGTTCAGGCTAAAGAGCCTAAATCTAGTAACAAATCTAGACATGTACTCAGGAAGTTCCATGTAATTAGAGACTTTGTGGAACGAGAAGATATATCGATTTGTAAGGTTAGGACAGGCGATAATATCGCTGATCCTTTAACCAAGCCATTATCACAGGCTAAACACAATGGTCATATTGCCTCGATGGGTTTGAGGCGTATGCCTGACATGTGTTAGATTATATGTTGTAATAGTTAATAAGTGTATTACCTTTTACATATATGATAATTAAATTCATCGTTTTAAGTTTTATTGAAGTCGTTTATTAATTCATTTTTAATAAAATGCTGAATTATATATATGCTCTGTTGATTCCTAATAGGTCGTGGAGACGATTTGAACCCTATTAAGTGAACAGGATTAACAGTGTATTCTGTCTCTAGTCATAAAATGAGGTGACGTCTCAATTGACTAGATTGTAAGTCGGTTGATGACTAGTTCAATAATCATGGATTCATAGAGATGAATAACCGATTACATAGACAGACTGTAGATGACACTCTGTCAGACATTTGACCAATTATAGAACCTTTGTGTCTGGTCGTGACAAGGTAATCTATATTATTCCTATTAGTCGATTCTTTCGACCTGAGATTGTTTGTCTGAGTTTATGCAGCAGGCAGTGACTTTGATTTATGTTCTAAGTCGTGCCGTAAAAGGAGGCTAAAAGGGCTTCTATTGGGTCATTACCTACTGTATGAAACAAAGAAAATATGTCAAGAAGGGATTGTCCACCCACGTCAGGGTATAATATCTTTGGGCCACTCGAGGAATTGTGACTGGAAATGCGTGGCCACGCTCGGAAGAGATCTATGATAGATATTCCGGTCAGACAGTCATAATCCAGATCGAGAAAACCACTTTTGATAAAGATCCAATGCAAGTTCGACCTGAAAGATACTTCGCATTGAGTGGGAGATATAACGGACAAGAGAATCGGTAACGCATGACTTGTCTCGGACAAGTGGGAGATTGTTGGAGTAGGTGTCCTCCGACAATAATGCATTGACTAATTAAATCTAATTAGGAATAAACCTGGGATATATTATATATACTAAGTCAGTTGATTAACGTAAATCGATAACGCTTGGCTGGCTAAAGTTTGACGTTATTGTCGTTTTGACGGCGGTAATCAACTGATCCCTCCCGGTCACACTGATAAAGATAGTTTCTCCAGAAGATATTATATTTGTATTTAATACAATATAATATAAACCCTAATGTATCAGTTATAGAGTTAACTGATTATGTTGGATAGTGTTTTACGAGTTCGGAACTCGAGTCGGATAAATTATGGTTTTTGTGTAAATAGTCAAAATTGACGATTAGCTATTTAAATTACAAAGAGTTGTAGTTTTAGCTTAAAATGATGTAATTAGTAATTATTATATAGAGATATAATAAGTAACTAACACTTAAAGAAATAAGTGTACAAATTATACCCAAATTGTAAATAAGATGTTAAGGGGTATAATTAGTAAGGGCAAAATGGTCATTTGCCACAACCATTATATATAGTGTGTTTTATGTCAAATAAACACAACAAATCATTTCTACATACACAAAAAACTTGATTTTAGAGAGAGAATAGAGAGAAAACCCTCTAATTTCTCTAAAAATTCAGCCTACTTCCAACTCTTTTAAGATCAAGTTTTCTTCATTGCATGTCAATAAAAACTTGATCAAAACACTTTACTAAACCTAGAATAACATTAGCTAAAGTGTTAGCTAATTTTATTTTGGTTTTAGGGTTAAAAAAAAAAAATCTCTTAAAACTAGTCCATTTTGTGAGATTTTTGGAGAGCTTCTTTGGTGGATCAAGAGAGGAGGTTTCCTAACTTGGAAACTCAAAACTAAGGAGGAGGATCCCCATTAATTAGCAGCTCAAGATCCTTCTTTTGAAGGAAGGTCAAAATTCCTCTTGATTAAGGTATAAAAAATATGTTTTATTACCTTATTTATGCTTTAATCTTACATGCAACAAAAGATCCTAGCTAAACTTAATTAGGGGTAATTAAGTACTAATTAGAGGAGTCTAATTAGGGGCTAAATAACTTTCACAGTAGATGTGTTGGACGCGACACACGAGTACGTGTCGGGGTGTCCGACACAAGTATTCTATGCTTGATTTTTTTTGGGCCTAAAAATGGAGTGTCTAGTTGTCATACACCGATACACGAATTCACTTTTCAAAGCGAGTGAAGGAGTTAAAATCAAGCTGACATACGAAAATGCGAAATCTCGTATACCGAATGGTGTCTTCACTCACAAGAGTAATATAGGCAACATTGTGCCAAGCAGCAGCCTAGCAAGAGTTTCGAAATCAAGTTTATACCACATAAACATCTACCATGCCAAGCAGCAGCCTAGCATGAATTTCGAAATCGTAAGGTCGATTTCTGGGTAGAAGTCTTAGGAAACCATCACAATCTTATCTAGTGTAGTACCCTTGATTCACCATTTATGAGTCATGAGACCATGACTGTAACATACGACGACATTTACCGCAGCCCTTAGAAAGGAGGCAATGGCGAAAATTGACCTAGGAGCATGATCCATAAACTAGCCAGATCGAACCAAGGCGAAACCCTGAACTGCAAATATATTGCACAGATCATTCATACATTACTACCTCTTATCATAGTATGTGCTCCTATAGCACATCTCTTCTTACCCTAGCAACAGAAATCGCGCACAAAACAGAAAAGAAACCATGATAACATGATAAGTCCTTAAAAGGGTTTTTCTCCCCATACCAAGATAAAGTTAATAGACAGAAGATATCCATATTCACAAAAAGAGGCTAACAGAAGCAGTGTTTACGTAGTTGTAGCTGGCTAGTCTGAAGTACACAAAAGTTTCCCATATGCTAACTAGGCAAGATCTAGAACCTTCTTTTAAACGCTGGCACGCGTAGATACCTGCACAGGATCAGAATCCTAGATGAGAATTGAAATCCACAACAGCTTATCCAAGCAAAGAGTAATGGAATACAAGTTTACAACAATTTAATTAATGCGACGTTCTGGACCGAGATATTAAAGGGCTGTAGTATTGTACCAGAGATAGACATAAGCTCGGTGAGGTCCATAAACAGTCTACGCATCGGGATAATTCTTGAACCAGATCAGGCCGTCGTCCTCCCTTGCCGTTGGACTGTATTGGGCATGTCGGATGGCACCAGAACGTTTGGCAAGCTTGTTCATCGCGAAATCGTAGTCCCCTCCACCAATTTTGCGCAAGTGATTCATAAGTATTTTGGTGCACTGAGGATGCCTGTAAAGCAAACATAAGAAAAATCTAGCAGCCCAAAACACAAGTACATCACTTCACCTAGAGGCTACAAAATTGAAACCAAGGACTCGAATATTCAAGCTGGTGGAGCAAAATTGAAGGCAACTTGAAAGAATTCCTTCGCAGTTGCAAGACTGTGTTATCAACCAAGTGACTGAAGTCCCAAGAATCTGAAATTCAGAGTTCAGTTTCCAAGACATTTTCGAAGTGCTTTCAAGACGGAGTCCACACATCTCATGAACATTATCCTAAGTGTTTAGAAGAGACTACTCTCTTGAAAAGGGGAGGGAGTCGGATGTATGCAGCCATCCTCTTTAAAGTGTTACAATAACGTGTTACATAACCCAAAAGAAGGGCAAAACTCGCACCAGAGAAGTGAGCCGAGAGAAGGGAGATGAGTCTTGACTGATTGAGAAAGCACCCAACAAGACTTAGCAACTCATCACGCAACGCATAGAGTAGTGGATTTATTATTTCACTTCTAACTCAAATTATTTAGCTTCTCTTTTTTTTCCCCAGTTGTTTAGGTGTATATCAGGGTTCACAGAGAGCTTCAAGCCCCAAACTCTTCAAAAAAATACTTTTGTGTCTTTTGGTGGAGAACCATGCAGAGTTGGGGCAGGAGCTGTAAGTGACTACTTAATGATAAGTCCAGGAAGAAAGCATCAGATTCGCACTTTGATAAATTTAAAAGCAACTTACTCGTGTATTCCAGTAGAGTGACGTTTAACTGCCTCGCTAGCCTTCACCTTTTGTTCTACAAGCATTCGGTTGGATCCATTTACAACCCCGTAAGCATATCTACAGAAACATGCGAAACAATGTAAGCTTCTAAGAAACGTCTAGAAAGTGAAATTAAGTAGGATGACTGAAAGCATCCTATTAATTTGAAGGATAAGTCTTCCATCACGTTCTTCAACTTAAAAAAAAAAGAAGAAAAAAAAAGAAAACAAACTTGAAGGACAAGTTATGACATTTGTAGAAAGAGCCAACAGAGTTGAGTACTAGATTTCCACTCAATAGAAGAACACAATTTACGTAATCTTTTTTTTCTTTGGCAGGTACAGAATACATCCTAGATAAAATGTGAAATGCAATTCTTGAATTTACCTCTTCTTGCTGTGGGAACCAGCATCATCACAAGTATGCACACCACTCTTCTTGTCCAGCAGACTCAAACTCGCTGAGTAAGGAACAGTGAACCAGGAGTCCAGAAGCCCATGAATACCAAGCCCCTTAGTTTCTTTTGTAGCTGGATCATAAGATGCTAGCTCGTGACCCTTAGTAATTCCTAATACCTCACCATTCCTCCTCAAGCACTGCCAAGATTTATTTTCAAAGGCGTCTACCTGAATGGTGGCCATTTTGCACCATGAACTCCACACATTGTATTCTTTTTTGACCCAGATATCAAACCTTCTGTTTTTTTTGCTCATCCCGTTGCTGCACATCAATGATAACTTACCCCCATACTCGGAAACTCTTAGATCTATTGTATCCTCCTTGCTTAAGGCCTCAGGGACCTTCATCTTCTTAAACTTTTCCTGCTCAACATCAAACAACAGCACGCAGTTCCTTTTAAAAATACGTGTTTCCCTATCCCTTTCCCAGGAAACCCAGTGAATGGCCCCATTCAGAAAGCACTGTGACCACCAATAGCAACAGATGCATAAGTCCACCACATTGACAGCAGAAACCCCCTTCCATTTCCCTTCCCGGAGAGAATATACCTCAACCAGGGGCGGTGTGATATCCAGTAAGTCATTATCTAGCTTATACCCAACCATAACCACCTTGTGATCAGCGTTTCTAGAATCATAACCCAATCCCCACACTTTCATGAAATTCGAATCAAGAGTGGCTGGGGAGGTTTGAGGAAGTACGACGTATCTGCAAAGCAAAGGGTTCCAAAGAAAGAGGCAGCAGCTAGACCCAAACATCTCATCCCAAAGGAGCAGCAAACCATTTACTGAACCAATTAAGCGAAAATGGTGGGGATTTGCGTAAGGCACAAGAGGGCAAGTGAAGGAATGGTTAACTTCCAAGTTAGTGTTCTTCTCAGCTGAATCACGCAAGAGGAAGTACTCTTCTTGTTTTGGAGGAGACTCAGAGACATGCTTGTAGAGCAGGAAGGCATTGATCTCATTCTCGGAGTAAGTATTGATATGGGCAGCAATAAAAGAAGGTGAAACTATGAGGGAGTCCCAAGACTTGCACACACAGCGATACTGGCCGAGTGTTTTCACAGGAAGTCGCTTAAATACTTCGGCCCAAGCCTTAATTTCAGACATCTTTGACGGTAACAGAATCTCAATTACTTCAGTATACTAGTAATCTACTGCAAAAGTGCATCAAAGATGAAGAGCACAATAAATAAGTTACAATCTTTTAACCCTCTGCTAAAACTTACCTCAACAAAAATATAAACATACAGAATGTGAACATTCAGACCCAATAATACCTAGAACAGAATTGACAAAAAGAACCAGCAATTGAACAAAAAAGCTCCATTCTTTACCAAGACCTTTACTCATCCTATCTTACAGGTTCAAATTTATTGAGAATGGAGAAAGGAACAAAAAAGTTACAATCTTTCTAACCCTCAGTGAAAAAGTTTTAACCTTTAACAAAATATAAGAACTTCAACAACTGAACAAGTAGCATATCAAAGGTTCAGAACAACATGAAAGCATATTTCAAATGTAAACTCAGTAACATGATCGACATCTACCGCAAAAATAACTATAAATAACACACAAATTTGGGTTTTGGGCATGATAATCTGAAGGGTGTAACATTTCTATTTTCTAATAAAGAAACACAATTACCAACAACAACAACCAAGCCTCATCTCTAAAATGATTGTCAATCGGCTAACTCGGATCGTTATATAAAACCAGCAATTAATTACGAGAACAATGAATAACGATAAAAGAACTAACAAAGATCGATTCTTTTTAAATCTGACCAAAATCAGAACAAAACGTTGAACAATTCTAGCCGCAAATTAACTGTTAACCTAATTACCTAGCAACATGAGTACAAGCCCATCAAAACTTCCAAGATAGCAACTTTTTTGTGGTTTATGAACAAATATAACATTCTTAATGAAAACCCACTGTAGGAGGCAAAAAATTCACAACCTATCAAAATGCGCCACGTGGGGGTTGAAAAGTCTACGTTGACAAGTTGACCGCCCAATTATAAAAGGTCACGTGTCATTTTTATATTGAATGACTGGCGAATAAAATATCGCCACATGTCACCTACGACTCAAAGCCGGGAGGAAACTACAAGAATATTATTCCTAATTAAATTGGAATAAAATAAGCTTAAAAGATCAAGTTGATTGGAAGACAATGACTTGCACCAGTCAACTTCTTCTAAGATAGAGTCCTAGCTCAATCTTAACTCAATCTTTTGAGTTATCCTAACTTCCATCAAACTCTCACCTCCTCCACTATAAATAGAGGATGACCCCCACCTTACAATTATCTTCCAGATTCCTGGAGATCAATTCTTCCAGATTCCTGGAGATCAAGTGTTGAATATCTCTGAAGACCATCTTGGAGGAAGCTCTCAAGCGCCAAGATCAAACAAACAATCTTCAAGATCCGGAGAAAACTCACAAGCACCATAAAGTCGCTGACAACAATCAACCTACAACAATCAACTCACAAGATCCGGAGAAAGCTTCCAAGCACCGGAGATCCACAGAAGTTCAACAATCAAATCTAATTCAAGATCAAGCCTAGGCCCTTGAACGCGAAATTAGGAGTACCATCAAGGAGACTCTCAAATCAAGATTGTCAAAACCCTAAATTCAAATCCAAGTATAGTTCGAGATCAAGTCATCACGACCCTCGAATTGAAGATCAAAGTGGAGATTGAATCAGAGGATTTATTTCTATTTTAATAGAAATCACAGAGATTGTACACGAAATTCTGATAAATATTAAATTCATTTGAAACTCATATTTTGTTGTCTTATTCAGATCAATACAAAATTTGTGTTTACACCCACAAGCCACAACAAAACAACTCCTCAGAAAAATTTAGAAAATAACCACACCGAATTGTTCCAAACTTCCAAAATCACCTCAAATATCGACATCTACAGCAAAATTAACTAAATTAACGCATAAATTTGGGCATGGTAATCTGAAAGGCATAACATTTCAAATAAACAAACACAACCAACAACAACAATAACCAAGCCTCATTTCTAAAAAGATTTTGGATCGGCTAACTTGAATCGTTATATAAAACCATCAATAGATTACGATAAAAGAACAAACAAAGATCGATTCTTCATAATTCTGACCAAATTCAGAACAAAAAAATAAACAATTCTAACCCCAAATCAATTGTTTACCTAGCAACATGAGTACATGACCATCAAAACTTCCAAGTTAGCAACTTTTTTGTGGTTAATAAACAAATATGACATTCTCAATGAAAACCCACAACAAAACAATTCAAAAGATTCAAAATCTTTTGACATTCTTAATTTTTAATACTCCTACAACATTCTTAATGAAAACCCACAACAACACAACTCAAAAGATTCAATCTTTTTATAAACCCTCCTCAGAAAAAGTTAGCCGCTCAATTGTTCCAAACTTACAAAATCAACACAAATATCACAAAGTTGATAAAGACTACATGCAATGGAATTTAACAAATGAACATCACATTATATTTTCCTATGAAACTTGTTAAACACACCAATGTACAGAGAGAGGGGCTGACGATTTAACAAATGAACATCACATTATATTTTCCTATGAAACTTGTTAAACACACCAATGTACAGAGAGAGGGGCTGACGATTTACCTGCTGCTTGTTCCTGAGCTTTAGTAAAGTCTCTGAAAAATACAGTAAAATTTCAAAAACACAGTTTAAGAAGATTCAGAAATTTCAAAGACACAGAAAATTAAAGAAGAGAGGAGAAGATGCTTACATTTTCTGAAGCACAAGAGACTGCAGTAAGAAAGTTAGGTGGGCTTCTTTGCATAAAAGAGGAACAAAGGTTAAAAGAGGTGATCATCACAAAATGACAAACTATTTGGGATTTGGTGCAGCTTTTAGATTAAGCTACCACGTGAATACGTGATACGAAGAAGTATCGTTTTGAAAGGTGCATTGTGATACAATTTATACAATCATACAATGTGTGACATCTATAGTTATTTATCGTTCAAAGAAGTTGTAATACTAAATGTTGGGTGTAACCCACGGTCCAACCCAATAATTAGTGTTTGTGATTGGGCTTTTGTTCCAATAACACTTGTGTGTTATGGAAAAGCCTAAGTCGGCAAATTCTCTTTTTGTGATTTGATTGTCTTTGCGGAAATTGTCAAAGCATTTCCTTTAGCAAAGAAGACACACTGTCCGTATCTATCAGTTGTTGGAATCCGAGAAACATCCTCTTCATAGAGGAGCAAGGAATTAGCCTGATCATTTTGGGTGTAACTCTTAAGTTGGGCAGTCATAAAATAAGGGGAAATGATGAGAGAGTGCCATGATTTGCAGACACACAGGCATTTTCCAAGGGTTTTCACAGGAAGCTTCTTGAAGACTTCAAACCAAAAGTCATCAGAAATGCAAGGGTTTTCGTCCGACATTTTCAACTGATAAACAGATCAAAACTTTACTATGCACAGAGCTGAGTAAAAGCTGTAAACAAACACAAACCAGCAACACAGACAGGTAAAAGAGCGATTCTTCCTCCGACACTTTTGCGGACTATTGGAGACCTCGAACAAGTGGAAGTCGACATTTCAGGAATTGCGGGTTTAAGAAATTTCTTTGATAACGAACTTATTTTTTTGCCTCCTTTGGAGGATGTAATAGACACTAGCTAATTCTTTTATTCTCGTCTTTGTACCCAAAAAAAAAAAGTACCTCTAAACAACAGTATGAACATTTTCGGCATTGTCTGCAAGAGAACCATCTTAGCCAAAAGTTAATAGTAGTTAAGACGCACGCAATGATTTTATATCTTAATATGCCCCCTTAATCAAAAATTCCAGTTAACAAGGGAGGGGGTACTAAATTTGAGACCACTTGAACATTGGACTATGATACTATTTTGTCAAACTTAGTTAAGAAAGAAACATGCATCTCACCCAAAAGTCTAACCTAAGCGGACAGTTGGGGTCGATATAATAATAGTTTTATATCTTAACAGTTAACACGACCCTCATGCGAAAATCAAATTAAGAAGACTACAATACTATGTGAAAGAACCATCATAACCAAAAGCCTAAGCAAATGATTGAGATCGAGTCAACAATTTTATACCTTAACAAAAATCAAAGACTAAGGAGAAAGACCAAAAAAAAAAGAGCAAATATCATTTACAAATAGCTCAAAATAGTAACTAAATTTTTTATGAGAGAGTGACAGAGTTATACCGTGATGTTCTTCGGCTCTCAGTGATGGGTTCTTGACTTCCTGCCACTCTTTCAAATGAGCTCCAGTGGAGTTTTTAACAGAGAGTGAGGTGTGAAGTCTTCACTAATACGCTTTAAAGAAACTGTTTCAAGCACATTATCATAGAGGTTTTGACTTTTGAGGCAAATACTAGACTACTACAGTACTACTGATATATTGGGAAACTGTAAGTTCTGAAAAAGTGTGCTTCAAAGTAGAACAGCGAATTTTCACTTTTAAACTTTGAAATCTAACCATCAAAATGATTGAAATCTTTCGAAGTTGAAAAATGAAAATTAAACTTTGTGAAGACATTAACACCCCATGTCACGCAAAATGTACCATCGGTGATAATAACAGATGCTAAATTTTTTCTATGCCACCGATTTCATCAAAAAAAAAAAAAAAAAAAAAAAACATTAGTTGAACTGTTGTAGCTTTATACAAATTTTTAAACTGTTGATCAGACATATTGTTTCGACAGTATGCAAGCAAATACTGAATGCACGACGGGCACAATATGAAGCTATTAATCCGAAAATAGCAAGGAATAATTCATTCTCATTTGAGGTCCTGAAATTTGGCACCGGTAATTAGAACCATCAACTGAGATTTCGTTAATGTCGTATTGCCCTCCTCGCATATATTTCTTCAATTTCACAATAGGACATCGATAACTACTTGGTGGCTTCTTGACAAGGGCTTCAGGCAACTTCAGAAACATCAAACGAAACATTAATTAATAAACGAAAGCAGCGAATTGCTTAGGACAGGATGAGTTACAGCTTTCCAAGTGTCTAAGTAGCAGTGTGACGCATGCATAGACGTTACAGTCAGTAAAATTGTCAACCATTAAATCAGCAGAAATCGGTCTCCATGTCCGTTCCTCGATCAACAAATGGACTGGCCGTCTTTAGGTAACTAATTTTCACCACCCTATGATCATTCCTCGAACCCCAACACAGTATTATTTAACAGAGATTCAAGATTATTTACTACACTAGTCTTTTCCACTCTACCATGATTTATACTCCCTCCATTTCTTTTGTTTCTTTACAAAGAGAAAGTGGGGGAGTACCAAGGTGGAAGAGAGAGAAGTGGATTTAGAGAATAATAAGGGCATGTATTAGTTGATGGTAGGGTCTAATGCAAATGAAATCAGAGTTTATTCCCCCTTAATCTGGCGCCAAACATTCCCCACTAAAAATTTCAGTTTGGAGCCAAACTGAAAATTTAAACTTTTCATTCAAAATGGGGACTTATTTCCCTCCCATTTTCTGTCTTTTCTATATAAAGGCACCCCTTTTACAGATTACCTGTTTTAATTTTACATTAGGTTAGAGAAAATGTGGGAGTTTAACCCTTAATACAACACCAAATTTAATTCAAAATCTACAAATACAACTCTAAATTATTGTCATCTACCACTAATACACTACAAATCTACGATCAAAATGCCTCCTAGTGCGGGTGGTGGTGTTCCATACTCGTTTTCTGCTGCTGCAGCGGCATTGGAAGCAAGATCAGCACCATCAATCTCTTTCGACTCCGAATCAATAGTTTCGGCAGCAACAGCATCCACAGCAACATCCAGACCTGCAACATCACAAACTGCAACGGTGAAAGAGAAGCGATTCACCAACAAAGAAAAACATGAGATTGTTTTTGCATTTGCAAGGAATTTGACCATAGAGAAGAAGTTACGCAGGGGTCTCATCGGCGAGCTTGCGGCAAAGTACAAGGTTAGTAGAGTAACCATCAGTAACAATTGGAGGACAACAAAAGAAGATGTCATTACCGACAGACTTCCAGATGTAGACAGAAAGTACAAGGGTCAGAAGCAAAGACTATTCATTGATCTAGAAGTAGTCAGAACAGTCCCAAAGATGGAGAGGACCAACATAAATGATCTAGCCATTGCACTGAAGACGTCAGCATCAACCGCATACAGGCTAGTTGTGAGAGGTAAAATCAGATCACACTCTTCAGCTTTAAAACCATATTTGACTGATGAGAATAAAGTTGCTAGGATGCAATGGGTATTAGATCACATAAACCCTAGAAGTATCACTAGATCAAGGCCAATATTCAAATCAGGATATGGGAGAGTGCACATTGATGAAAAATGGTTTTACTTGACACGAGCTAATCAAAAGATTTACCTTCTTCCTGATGAAATAGACCCACATAGATCATGTAAGTCAAAGAGATTCATCACCAAGATAATGTTTATGGCCGCAGTTGCTAGGCCTATATATGATGATTTTGGCAATGTTGTTTTCGATGGTAAACTTGGCATATGGCCATTTACAGTGAAAATACCAGCCATGAAATCATCAATTAATAGGCCTAAAGGAACATTAGAGGAGAAGCCAGTTGAGAGCATCAACATGGAAGTGACCAAAAGATGCATGATAGACAAGATACTTCCAGCAATCAAAGAAAAATGGCCACAAGGTTATGGTAAAATTATAACAATCCAACAAGACAATGTAAGGCCACACATAGAAGATAGTGATCCAGATTTCAGAAAGGCAGCAGAGGAGGGAGGATGGCAAATCACACTAGAAAATCAGCCACCAAATAGTCCAGACATGAACTGTCTAGACTTGGGTTTCTTTAGAGTTATTCAAGGCATCCAACATAAGAAAAAAGCAAAAACAGTGTCACAACTTGTAGATGCAGTCACAACAGCGTATGATGAAACAAAGGTGAAGACTTTAAAGTATGTTTTCCTAAGTTTAATGAATTGCATGAAAGAAGTTCTCAAAGCAAAGGGAAACAACAATTACAAGCTGCCTCATATGAACAAGAAAAAGCTAAACAGACTTGGCATACTACCAGAGAACGTCAAAATAGATATGGCATTGTACAAAGACAGTCTTGAGGAGGTTGAGCATCAAATAGCAGTAAACAAGAGCAAAGCAGAGGCTAAGCAAGCAGCAAAAGAAGCTGCAGCAACTGCAGCAAAAGCAGCAGCTACAGCAATTAAGGCAGCAACCCGACAAGAAGCAGCAAAAGTGAGAGCAACAGCTAGAGACGAGGCAGCATTAGCAAAACAAAGAACAAGAAAAAAGGCAGCATTAGCAAAACAAACAGCTAGAGAAGTCACAGCCAAAGAAAAAGCACAAGCAAGAGAGGAAGCAACAATAGCAAGATCAAAAGCCAGAGAGGATGGTAGAAAACAAGCAGCAATAGCAAGAGAGAAAGGTAAAGAAGATGCATCAAATGCAAGAGCTATTGCTAGAGAACAATCAGCAAAAGCAAGGGCGGCATCAACAAGACTCACCACAACAATCAACCACAAGAGTAAAGTGTAACATGGTGGTCAAGGTCCAAGGTAAGTTTGAACGATGATCAAGTTTTGGAGTAACATGCATGACCATGATTCAAACATTGCTTGGCCTAACATTTTGTAAGTTTTTGTGTGCACACTAAGAATATTACATCGATGCATTGCACACTAATTGGTAATTCTTTGTATTGTATTGAAACTTGAAATGTTACATCGATGCATTGCACACCATTATTTTGTACCCATTGCACACTATGCATTTCAGTTTATAATGGAAATTTAATTAGCATTGAACAACCAAAACAAGTACCTAATGTTACAAAACATGAAAAGGCAGCTCTCAGATCAGGTGTGAATTTGCCTATCATCACCGAGCTGCTAGGGTTACATACAATGGGCACGCATTGGCCAGGGCCTCCGACTAACGTTAGATACCTTAGGGTGACAAACATATGATGGCCTCCAACTAAGGTTCAATACATTAGGGTGACACTCTAGCCAAAGGTACTAACACACTACATAATAACCCTATAACTTGAGGCACACAAAATCATCATGTCACCCTACAAACCCAAGCCTGCAAGCCAACCTGATTCGACCCCAAATGAAGCCAACCTGATTCGACCCCAAATCAAGCCAATAAAAATCAATTACTCCCAAGTCAAGCCAAATTATACACAAGCATATTGAACTTATGCAAACACATCCCCAAATTCAGTGAATTTTTGCCAATTAATTCCAATTAATCAATTTGATTAAGTCAAATTAAACCACAACCACCTAATTAAACCCAATCATAAACAAACATGCAAATAAACACAAATAATTGCATAATAAATAGAAGGCTCAAGAAATCACCAGATTTAGGAGGGACAATCGGGCGTTAAAATGCGCAAAATTGACTTCGCACTCTCCCGAATTAACCGCTCCTTCTGTTCAAGCCCCCGTAACTCCTCCAGCAATTGCATCTCATATTTGTTCATTTTCGGGTACATTTTCGCAATCATAGAAGAAGACAAGCACCTCCTTTTCGGAGATGGGATCTCATCCTCTGGCTCAGAATCGGGTACAATGGGTGCTAGGATGCGATCGATGTAGACATCATCGACCAAACTCGTCAGATCTGGACCTCCACTATAAAGAATGCCCGGAGGAGGCGACATGCAAACTTGAGGCTCAATAATCGCACAAGGGGGCGATTTAACACCACAATACAGTGGTGTTTCCATACGAGATAGCGGAGTCTCATCAATAGCTTCCGAATCGGAAGTTGAATAAATAATAAACTCTGACGGCTCCTGTGTTGAATCATGGGTTGCATCGTCAGAGGACCAGAAATCAGAGGGTAGTTGAGATAAAGGCAAAGACATAGATGAACAGATCTGGGTTTGTAGGAGATGGGTGATCAAGAAAAGCAGATGAGTTTCGGCTAGGGTTTTTGGCGACTGCAGAGGAGAGAGAGAGGGAGATGGATGAAAAAAATATGATCTGGTGAATGATACCGGGAGAGGGGGGGAGTAATTATTTTGGGGAATAAATTTTGGGGGGGTGAATAAATTTTGGGTGAGTAGTAGTTGGGTAATTGGCTGGGTTCGTAGGAGATGGGTGATCAAGAAAAGCAGATGAGTTTCGGCTAGGGTTTTTGGCGACTGCAGAGGAGAGAGAGAGGGAGATGGATGAAAAAAATATGATCTGGTGAATGATACCGGGAGAGGGGGGGGGGAGTAATTATTTTGGGGAATAAATTTTGGGGGGGTGAATAAATTTTGGGTGAGTAGTAGTTGGGTAATTGGGTTGGTGGATTATAAATATGGAGGGAAAGGTTAGTGGATTAATGATGTTTATTGGCTCAATTAGTAGTTGGGTTAGTGGATCAAGTAAGGGTATAATAGGTAATTTAAATGGGTTAAGTTGTCCCAAAATAGAAACGTAAAGAATTGAGTGAATTTGCTGAAAACGGAATACGTAAAGAAACAAAAGAAACGGAGGGAGTATATGAATTACTAATGGCACCAGTCCCACTATGTTGGGAAGTGGAGACTAAAGAGTTTTGAAAAAGACCATTCTAAACCAAAATTTTAAAAGATTTCGATATGAAACTTGGACAATAGCTAAGATAGGACCGTTAGTTTTACCAACTTGCCCGAAAAACCTTACATGGTTAATTAACTCGAACATAAACCACCAATAAATAGTAATTATTGTGTCTAGAATCCACCAATAAATAGTAATTAATAGAGCAATAAAGTGAACTAGTTTTCGGGTGTTTGTTTCCAATGAGTTATTGAAAAAGTTGATTATAATGCCATAAAATAAGTTGGGGCATAGTGAATTTCACGTTTTACATTTATTACTAATACGGAGTAATATTGAGTAGGAGTATATATATGTAACAAACTACAAGAAATTAGAATTGCCCTAAAGAAATAAGTAAATTGAATTGCACAAAGAAATGTCGATGCAGATAATTTGGGCTTGTTTGATGACTATGTGGGCAATTTTAAACAATCTTGAAGCAAAAGGCATTCATGTATCTAATGAAGAAGAAATTGCCTTAGATAAGGAGTACCAACAACTTCAGAAACCAAGCATCAAGATTATACAGGTTGTTTTTCCTTTTCCTTTCTTTCTCCTTTTAATTTTAATGATTTCAATAACCAAAAATCTAGAAGTTTTCGCGTCTTCAAATAGCGATTCATCTTCATGAGTGTTTTCAAATAGCGATTCATCTTTATTTGAGGTCCCAAATGACTCTCATAAACGGAATAATGAGACTCGCAATGAGAGACCCCCAATATAGATCAAATATGAGTATAAAAAATTGAGGTTGGGAGTGAACAAAATCATTAGCTTGCTCCTCAATAACAACTCCAAGTGTCATAAGTGCGTATCAAAAAAAGTTTCTTTGAAATGTTTTTTTTTTTTTCTTGCATAATGATCCATTTTACAAATAAATTTATTAGCTAATTAATTATTAAGGGTTTGGTTAAGGTTTAGCTCAATTGTTAACTGAGCAAGAAGGGGAAGGCACGCTCACCCTTTTTGATCGGTGGATGCCCTAGCTTTAAGAGAAAGGAGCGGAATCCGAAGATCCGTCTTTTTTCCTTCCGGTCTTTCTTTTTACGTGGTTGGCAGGGTCAAAGCCTTTCTCGCTGGGCGAGCGCATCCGATGCTATTATGATAGGCCCGGCCCCCTTCCCCTTATGTTTAGGAGCGGGATTCCGCCACCAACAGCTTTGTTTGACTCCCTAATTACTCACTCGGCAATTTGTATATGTAAAAAATAAAGGCGAAACCCCAAAATAAGGGATCGGGAGTCTAAAAAGGACCACAGGAGTATGTATTAAGGTGTACACCTTAATCCCTTATACACTGTATGTCCATTTATTGGACAATTTTTATGAATAATTTCAATTTTGCAGAATGAGGTGGGAGATGTATACGATTGTGTGGATTTTTACAAGCAATCAGCATTTGATCATCCATTGCTCAAAAACCATACTTTCTACCCAGAGGTTTAAGAAAGATCGATCTCTTTAATATTTTGTTTATGATAATAAAAAAAACATCCAGAACTTTTCTTGTTAATTGATTTAGCGATTGTCCTCAATCTTATAGATGAGGCCAAGCTCTACACCCGCAAATAAGGCATTTGTTTGCAACGTGTCCGATTTGATTATAAAGTGGAAAGATGGAGGTTGCCCGACAGGAACGGTTCCCATAAGAAGAGTAAGCAAAGCTGATTATATCCGAATAAAGTCATTTACCCAAGAGTATGCTAATTCTAGAACTCGTGAACCAAACCCTGAAACTCATGTAAGCTCCTCGATCACAACTCGTAAACACTATATTAATTTATGGGTTTTGCTATACTTAACCCTAAAAAGGCTACATTAAATGCTTAAACTTATGATTTAGGGTTAAGTATAGCAAAACCCTTAATTTATTCCTTACTTTTCTTGTTACGTGGTGCCAATCAAAAAAACAATTTATGCTCCTGTTCTCTAAAATTATTACTTTACATACATTTGGATAATTTGAATTTCTCCTACATGTTCAAACTCGAAAATCTATGAAACTGATCTGAATCGTTATACGTTGCACTAAATAATATATCTTCCTGCATAAGTTTGCAATCCTTCAAACAAATTCGGATCAAGGTAAGACAAAGTATTATGGAGTAGGAGGCATCCTGAATGTATACAATATCTCCGTCAATCCGTCGCAACACTCATCTGGGGAGCTTATCATTCAAAACGGTGATGACAAGATTAAAGTTGGATGGATGGTAAGTACAGTACGTGTTTTTGTACCTCCATTTTTTATGAAATATTTGGTACGTAATTTCTCTGACTTCGTTTGTATTTACTATTAGGGAAATGAATCAATCATGATCATTTCCCAATTATACAATATCAATCTCTCCTAATCTTATGCACATAATTAATAATGATTTATATTTATTTATCATGTTCATATGTAATTGATTCTATTTTGTATTCCCTTTCCCTCGTTAGATTATTATTGTAATTATTGTTTAATCTCCTTCCTAGATTAGATACTCATGTACTAGTATTTAAACGTTTCATTCTGATCAATAAAACTCAAGCTTTCACAATGATTCTTATCTCTTCCTTTCTCCTCTAATTCTCTACATTTACATGGATGGATTTAGGTAAATCCGGAGCTATATCATGATAATTATAATCATCTTTTCCAATACTTTGATGTAAGTTAAAATCTCCTATCCGATCTCTCACATTTCCCACAATGCAAGTTCATCATTCATACGTGCTCAACCTACAAAATGAGCTTTATTTTTTTGGGCAGACGAAAATTAAATTATTTTATGAGTTAAATCAATCTCGCTTATTTCAAAAAAAAAAAAAAAAAAAAAAATCTCGCCATGAGGTAACAAAATTATATTTAGCAAACCATCTCAACCAGAACTTAGAGTGAAAGTTGCGTGCCACAAATTGATTTTATACCTTCAACATAGTATATAATTAACTTTTTAACAAAGTGTTAATTCTTATCTCGAAAAGGCTGGTCAATCACATTGTTTCAATACATTGTGTCCTGGATTCGTTAACATCAGAGAAAATTTGCCGATAGATTGTATTCTTAACGGTGCATCCAAAAGAGGAGGCAAACAAAAGGTTCTTGGATTTCTTATTTTTCAGGTATGATGTCTTTCTATGCCATTTACGTACAAATCATTTATTAGTTCTAATTAAGCTAAGGCAATAATTTAGAATCATGAAGGTTTGAAATATATACTCCGTACATATATATATATATATATCTTGTTTATTACGCGACCCAGTCTTTATATCTGATACAATGTTAACGTAGTATGTAATAATGGGTTTAATTAAGGATGCAAAAACGGGGCACTGGTGGCTTGAAGTGTGCGGAATAACAGCTGGGTTTTGGCCAAATCAATTATTCAGCACAATGTCAACTTCAGCAAGTTATGTTGCGGCAGGAGGCGAAGCATACGGCCCTCTTGACCAACCACTTCCTCCAATGGGTAACGGTTACTACCCTGAGACTGATATGTCTCAAAGTGCGTACTGCAGTAATTTTGTGGTTTTAGATGAAAATCTCAACCATATTGATCCTCCATATACCAACACATATTGTAACGATTGGCATTATGGTGTTTATGACGGGGGAATAGTAAAAGGTCATGGGCAAGTAGTCTACTACGGTGGCACAACTCTACGGATATGATTACTAGCTTTCATGCCTGCCTGCTGGTTCAGGCCAACTATGTGTAACTATGGACTTTTACTAGTTTTAACCAATATATAAGGGCATGTTCGGTATCACTGTCGTTTTCAGTTTTTGGTTTTTTTGCGTAAAAAATTTAGTTAAATAAGTTACAAAATTAACTTTAAATTGTTTGGTTCTATAATAGTCATATAGAAAATGAAAACTGACAACTGAAAACTGGAAACCACTTTTTCTGATTTTCAAAAACGGGACTTTGGTTTTAAAAAAAACAGAAAACTGAAAACTGAAAACGATACTAAACAGTTCCTCGGAAAAAAATTCGTCTCAACTTATGCTGCTTCAGGCCAACTATATATGTGTAACGTGTTGGGATCCTCTAGAGTTGAAAATGAATTCTACTTGGTAGAGTTTGCCTAAAAAGACAAGGCAAGAATAAATTTTTTAACAATTTATTTCTGACCCTCAAAATTCTTTATTTTTTGTCTTATTACTTATTTTGGTAAACTATACCAACTCTACCAAAAACAAACTCTAGAGGATCCTTACCCACATTGAACCGTTCACCTAGACGGTTCGAAAGTTCAATGGATTCAAAATCATAAAGTCTAAATACAACAATTAAAAACGTTATAAAGACTGAAATACCCTTTATCGAAATTTTACCTTAATTCACCTTCTCTCCTCTAATCCCCTGACATCCATTTTTCTCTCCTACCACCCCCATCTCCATAACAAATTAGAGCAACACAAACGAAATTAATCCAATATTCCAAGGGTGTGAGGTGAGCTCATTCATGCTTAGAACACTTAAGATTGATCAAGTTGACGGGGGAGGGGGGGGGTTCGACCAATCAGGCCGACGGGATGGGTGTGGGTGCCAATTTTCTAGGTCGACGGGGTGGGTGGGGGTTTCGATTTCAGAGTTGACGGGTTGGGCGGGGGGAGTCGGATGTATGGGTCGACGGGGTGGGTAATTGGGGTTGTTTGTCTGTATATATAAGGAAGACTGTCGAATGAAAAAAAAAAAGATCTCAAAATTTCGGATGACGCCATGATTACGTCATAATTAAATTTAATTAATAACATCAATAAAAATAGGTGAAAACATCAAAAAAAAAATATGGAAAATTATAATAAGACCTTAAAATCCAAACTTACCAATTAAAAGTCAATACAAATTAAAACTCAAAAAATCAATGTCTCCATCTGATCTCACAACTTCGATCGAGTAAGTCAAAAAATCAAACTTACGAACTTATTGTGAGACCATCTTCCTTGATATAAATAGTGATCTCTTTTGCATTTTTAGTAATCATTATACTTCTTTTAGTGATTGTTTTAATCTAACGTAAGATTAAAATGCCCCATATAAAATGAGTAAATGAGTTATTTCATAAATTATACCTAATTATATATTTTATTACCCTTTTAAATTACAACTTGTGTGGCTAGATCGTAAGCTAACAAGATAACTAAAAGCAATGTAATGGTCACAATGAATATTAAATAGTTCACTTTTTAAACAATTAAATCCGTCTCACAATAAACCCGTGATTTTACGGACACAAAAACTAGTTTGATTATAATTTCGGAACGCTATTAATTTCATTTGACGTTGTAGTGGCCCACATCGACCTTGGAGGGCAGGAATGGGCAAAGTCTAACCTAGATATAAGTGTGCGCTATGTACATACATGTACACAACAGGTGGGCTTAGTTTGAAGCCATGCATGTTGGGTCGTGCCTTGCATTGGCATGGCTGATGGGCTCTTGATAGTTTTCTAATTGAGTCTATAATAAACATTTTTCTAGTATTAGTTCTTTAATTTCAACGTTTATAAATACAAATTTGTACTTTTTTTTTTTCCTGGAAAAAAGAAGTAAAAAAACACAAGATATTCAGTATGCGATATCTATATCCAAAATTGTTCGGATATTGGATATTTGAAGTTTTTGTGCAAGCTATTAGAATCCATGTGATATTCGAGATATTGTGGGATACATATATCCGATCCAAACTGATTTCAGATCAAATATTCAAATATTCAAATAATCAGATATTTTGCTCAAGCCTAGTGTCTATGAGGCATTAGCTCGCAAAGGAATGAATGGAAGGACTACTAGATATTTTGCTCAAGCCTAGAGTCTATGAGGCATTAGCTCGCAAATCAATAAAATGTAGCCCATCCTTTTTGCATCTTCGAGACCTAATTAATATTTTCAGTAGAATTTCTGGACAAATGATTAATAACAAAAAATCTTATTTAAAGTTTAACCCATGACGAAGCTCTACACTAATCACTTACATCCATACTCGAATCGATGTCATAAGCCCAACATCTTAAATAAGAAACACAAATCATTTTTATGGGCTATTATTACATCAAAGGTTAATTGCCGGTATCACAAATCACAATTGACTAACAAAAACAAAACTATTCACGTAAAATGGTTACATGTTCTGAAAATAGTTGAAATACGGATATTGATATACCGAGTACATTACAAAATTTACAATACATACATTACGGTATACTAATGGTTTAAGTTTACACAATGAAATACTGTTTAAAGTTGTAGACAAATAATATATACCATATACCAGTGGCGGATTCAGAAAAAAAAATTTCCCGGTGTCCCAATAATATTTTTCGGTGTCCCACCCTTATTTTATAGGACCTTTTCATAATTTTTAGTACAAAAATTTGCATTCCGGAAAATTTTGCCGGTCCTGGGACCCCCCCTCCCCCTCGGTAGATCCGCCTCTGATCTGCCATATACGAGTAATGTTTTACAAATCAGGACCGTCTAAGAAATCCCGTTTACATATTGGACATCGACAATCAGTTTCGAACCATCTGTCTATACATTTTCTATGAAACGGGTGATTACAAACGGGTAAAACCCGCAGCTCATCCCCGTCGACAAATTCCTCTAAACAAATCAAACATCTACCGCCAACTATATCAAACTCTACCTCCCGATCACTCGTGTAATGATCTATAGTATATGTACTATAGATCACTTCTCCGAGCCTACGTTGAACGTAGGTCGGAGAAAGTGGCACGGGAGGTAAAGACGGTGGGGGTTGGGGTTGGGGTTGGACTATTGGAAGTGATGACGACCTACGTCGTCTAGAACAACAAAATGTAATACAACAAAATATAAAAATCCCTAATAAAATACAAAAAATGACAACAAGAATGGCAGTAATAATTTTAGTATGATCACCAGCCATGAGTGTTATCGGCGTCTCCCAGGTTGAACGAATTGAAATTCCACTGGGCCACGGTGCCTCGGACCTTGACTCCGAGCATATATCCGATAATAACAAATAATCTGCCAATTTTTACGAATCTATAGTGTCATTAATATTAGAGAATTTCAAAAATTCTACATACGTTTATTAGTTTCTTGTTTATTTTTATCGTGCTTAAATTAAAACATGTCATCAGCTTTTCATTATGACGCACATAACCACCAAAATTCTACCGTCGAAATTACCAAAAAAAAAAAAAAAAAAAAATAGTATAGTTGCATGCATGACATTTTACGTAATGAAAAGAATATCGAGTACGTACGTACCTGGTAACGAGACTAAGTTGATTAACTAACGACATCGATGACTGCATTGACAACGCCCTCTGTTACAGTAAAGGTGATTTACTACTGTAATCTTAAGCACAGATTCAAGCTAATTGGCATCAAAGGAGAAGAAGAGTAATGACGAAGATACCAAGAACACAGAAGGAGAAAGAAAGCAGTAGATGAAGACAGAAATTTGAAGAAGAAGATTAGATTAGAGAGAATTGTAGAGGAATTTGTGTTGTAATTTCATAAAATGAGAATTGAGGATTACAACTTTATTTATACACATGCCACTAACTAACACTCTAACGGAATTTTATACTAAACAAGGCCCATCCATTTGTTAAAACGTGAAATTAACGCCTTTAATTTACCTTTTGATTGTAGCACGCAATTTCATTAGACAAACCAAACCATGAACACACCCGACAAAGTCCAAGCAAAACTTCAAATCCCATTCTACTTTCCAGGGGAAATTGGAGGTGTGGCAGGCCTGAAGGCTAACATCTCCTTCAGTGTAAAACAGAGAGTTAAGCCTCAAATTAGGGTCTAACGTTTTCGAAAAAATTGAAATCAGGACCTCCACGTTTTTTTTGTTTGAAGTCAGGACCTCATATAAACTCTGTTTGCTTTTCCGTTAAATCATTGTTTTCTCTTTATTTTCCTCACTCCTCTTTCATTCTGTCCTCAACCAATGAATACAATTACCACTCACCAAATCATAAATGCTCAAAAAAGGATCAAGTATTCCCTGTAAATTTCTCAAGAAGATTCATACATAAATTTGAATTTGCAAATTGAAAATTTTAATGGGGATAAACAAGATGATGAACGGTGCTGCATGATGGGGAAAAGGCTGTCGGAGAAAGAGGATTTTTGTTATTTTTCGGGAATTTGTCTCTCAATAAGCAAGATGTGGCAGTGAAGAATCGGTAGCCTGCTCGCAATGTATCTTCTGACCAGGCATCAAGATTCAACATTACGAAAGCGGATAACATTACCAGACATCAAGAAAAGAACAGGGAGTGTACAGTTTTTAAGTAATTAAAGCTAGTTCAATTCATCCGTTTACGTTTGGTTCAAATGTGCCGTGATTCGGTGAATGGAAGCCGGACTCAGCTAGCTGCACATATCGTCCGATCCGGACTGATAAAAGAAACGCCACAAGCAAGCAAAGATATATCAGCGAAATGTAAGCTAGAGAGTAATGTACTTGCACGCATCACATAATTTCGTCTTAAGAACAATCTTAAACATAACCAGAGTAATAGAACACGCAATCTCTACAAACGCCATGATGTAATTTTAGTGTGAGCAAGCCAAAACATATAGTATAGTCAGTTACAGGCTTACAGCAGCCACCATTTAGTTCAAGTTGTTTCAACTGGAGCACAGAACGTGATGCATTCGTCCTTGCTGCATTCCGAAACTCTAAGAGTACTATAATGCTAAACAACCATGATCTCCGAACTACAAAAGACTGTTGTGAACCTCGGACATTTGGAAGTTAAAACTTGAGCTTTCAGTTAAAACCTGCAAAGGATAAGAGATTCGGCCTTTGATGAGTAAAAGTGTACACCATGCCAGTAGTTAACACGTATAAACTGATGGTGTTCGTTTTATCAGCTTCTTACAAAAGTAACCATTTCCGACAAGTTCCTAACATGATGGACCTATTGGTTACTTATGTCACCGCCTAAAGGTACTTCGCAATATATATTAGCTTTAATCTCGCAAATGCCTGCGAGGAGGAATGAGCTAGGCTCCTCTATGTGAGTCAGAAGTAGAGCAGCGATACAAGGGTTGTGAACAAGAATATGCCAGAGATCCTGGATAGGCGGATACATTTGCAGTCCTGTGATGACTCTAGACATAGACTGTGAACCAATCTAGCTAGGACTTACACGAGGAAGCAAGAGGATAACATCTCATCATTTCATCAAAATAAGAGAAATAGACTACAGTAACTACGAAGAAACAAGATAATTTCAATAATATCATACCGATTTTAGATAGGACATCCGAGAAGTCTCCCACGAAATTGCCTCCACCAAATTTCATCAATTGCTCACCAAACATGAAACCCCGGCACTGAGAATACCTGCAGAAAGAAGTCAGAGAACAAAATAATTACTTAAAGCTGATAAGACTGTATCAGGCCTGTCAACATTTGATACAAATTCTGTATTGAGCGGAGGTTTCTTCACCGTTCACAGAGAAGACATGGAGTTGTTCTTCTTGCAAAGCAAAGACATAAGATTTGTGGGAAAACAGAAGTTTTCAGAAAGCAGTCAACACGATTTCTTAACCATTCCAAAGCATTAGTGAACCACGGCATTTTGCGGATCCAAGTAACACATTCACAGCTAGGTCATTCAAACAATCAGCGGAAGAAGTATCTTACATATCATCAGTATCTTCTTGACCTCCACGGCGAACCTTGACTTCCTCTTCAACCAAAGTTTGAGCAAGATTATGGCTAGTGATATTGTAATTAAATCTGCAAACAACATAGCAAAAGTGTCACCCATTTTACGCGAAAAGCTAATACGAATCAGAATAGTATACATAAGAAGCAACATTATTACATCTGCTGAATTTCTAATGACCAACAAAAGCAACACGAAATATATCCCAACAGAGAACTGTATTCTGTTTCTTCAGTTCCATTCAAAAGAAGCAACAATCTTACTAAGTTATAAAAGAAATCCATTATTCCAAACTCCATCACTTACTGCATACAATTTGTTAAGGTTTCATAGTGAGATTTGATCATTTCAAAGAAGCCCATGTAAAAAGGATTGGCACCGCATACAATTTGTTTAAAATATACGTTTACCTCTTTTTTGTATTCCTGTGCTTTCCAGACACTTTGTAAGTACCCACCCCATGCTTCATGTCCAGAAGAGCCAGACTCTCTGTAAAAGCACATGTAAACCATGTGCGCCAACGCCCACAAAGGCCAAGCTTCTTAGCTTTTTTTGTGTGAGGATCATACGACACCAGCTTGCCCCTTTTGGTAAATCCCAGTACCTCTCCACTCTTCCTCAAGCATTGAATCCAGCCTAATCCCTTGCAGGAGTCCAACTCAATTTTAACCATTTGGCACCATGAGCTCCCTACATTATATTCATTCTTGACCCAGATCTCACACTTATCCATTTCTTTTCCTGTGAATCCCCCCTTCAGCTCTGAGTATAGGACTGACAACCTTCCTTCATATTCCGAGACACTCAGATTAAGAGTGTTCACCTTGCTAAGGGTCTCAGGTACCTTCATCTTCTTGAACTTCTCCTGCTCAACATCAAATAGCAGCAGCCAATTTCTTTGGAAAACGAGGGTTTTAGCATCTCTCTCCCAAGCGATCCAATGAATACTGCCCTTCAGAAAACACTGTGACCAAGCGATATCACAGACACAAATATCCACCAGATTGTCAGCAGAAACCCACCTCCATTTCCCTTCCTGAACCGAGTACAGCTCAACCTTTGGGGGTGTCATGTCCAAAGCATCCTTACCACGAACGTAAACCAGTCTCACCACTTTATAATCACCCTTCTTAGAATCATACCCAAACCCGTAAATAGCTATAAAAGCCCCTACAGTGATTTGATAAGTCGCCCCAGGAACTGGAAGTTTTATATACTTCCGGATCAAGGGGTTCCAAATCAGAACCACATAAGTCACACCAAAAAGTTCATCTGACAGGCAAATTAAACCATTAACCGAGCCTACAACCCTGAAATGGTATCCAATCTTCCAAGCCATGAAAGGACAAGCCAAGATATGGCGGACCTCAAGGTTGTCTCCCTCCTTTCCTTCAGATGATTCAAAAAAGAGGGTGTACTGTTCTTCTTTTTCTGGGGGCTCACAGTAATGCTTGTACAGAAGAAGGCCATTAGCAGGATTTTTGGTGTAACGTATGAGGTGGCTAGTGACAAATGGCCGTGAAACAATCAGAGAGTCCCAAGACTTGCACACACAGCGACACTGGCCAAGTGTTTTCACAGGAAGCCGCTTCAAGATTTCGGCCCAAATGTTAATATCAGACATCTTTGACGGTAACATAATCTCAACTTTTTCAGTCTATATAACTCAGTAGTATGGAGATGCTGCAAAAGTGCATCAAAGATGGCGGGAACAACAAAAAAGTTACAACCTTTTAACCCTCTCCGAAAAGTTACATCCTTTACAAAGTAAAAACTTACAAAATTATGAATGTCATCCAAACCAAACCATTAGAACACATTTAAACAAAAAGTTCTGTGCACAATTGCACAAAAAATACCGTTCTTTACTAAGAATTTACTCATTCGCCTTTACAGGTCCATTTTTCGAAAGGATGGAAAGAAGAACCCAAAAGTTTCAATCTTTTTGAATTTCATCCTTTATTCCTTTAACAAAAAAGTTCCATTCTTACAAAGAATTTACTCCTGGAAAATGGAAGCACAAAGTTTCAATGTTCTTAATCCTTGTTAAAAAAAAAGTTTGAACCTTTACAAAATTTAACACATATTACAGGTTCAGAACAACATAAAAGCAGATATCAAACATATTACAACAAAATTTAGCACACATAACACATATTACTAAGAATTTAATCATTCTCTTTTACAGATTCAAGTTCTTTTCAAGGATGGAAAGAGTAACCACAAAGTTTCAATCTTTAACCCTCGGTAAAAAAAGAAAGTTTGATCCTTTAGCAAAATTAACTCAGATTACAGTCAGAACAACATAAAAGTAAATATCAAACATTCACGCAGAACTATTTGAAGGGTAATTAAAATTTACTGTCTAAGATTACTATACAAATTTCAAATAATCTGAACCAACAACATAAATTCTAGCTTGTAAAAATGACCACTTTCAGAAAAATAGGGAACAGGGTTTAGGATTTTTTTACCTCTTTCTCAGGTTGTTTTCCTGAACTTTGATCTAAAAGTTAAAATTGCTGCAAAATTTCAAAAACCCATGTCAGAAAATTAACCATTTGATGTGATTAATAAGCCCTAAAAATAATTGGGAAACAGTAGTAAGAGGAATTACCTGCTACTTGTTTCTGTGAAAAATCCACCGCAAAAATCTTCGGAAGTTTCAATATTTCCCAATGCAATTAGTAATGCAAACGCAGAAGAGAGAGAGAGAGAGAGGGGTGGAAAAAAAGTAGCTTTACTTTTTCTGAAGCACAAGCAAGTGTAGTAAAAGAGTAACAATGGTTAAACTTGTGATTCTCACGTGATCCGAAATTATAAAGGTTAACTTGGGATTTGGTCAGTGCAGCTTCTAATTTAAGCTACCACGTGATTGGAATTAACAATGTACTCGTACTACTACTGGTTACTGAAGTCGAGTATTAGTATTATGCACAATTCGTAACATATACGAGTAGTCGATATAGATTGATTCGTGGATATGAAAGGGTTCGAATCAAAGAGGGGAGCAATAGCTCAATTTCAACTCGTCACTCGAGTAATGAAATTCAGAAGCAATAACTAAAAAGTCACTGGGTTTGGTAAAACCAAAAACGTGTATCGGTGTATGCGGCAAAATAAATGATGTGTAATATGGATATAACTATACAAGTGTATAAAAGTTTATTTCCGAGCAAGAATATGAAAAATGTTAACTAATGGACCGATTTTGTAGAAGTCTTATCTAATGGGTCGATTTCTGTGTAGAAGTTTAAGAAAATCATCCCATTTAATCTTATGTACAAGTACCCTTGATTCACCACTTAATGTCGATCACCATGACTGTTCTAAATACAACAAGGCAACAGTCATGACCTTCACTCTAGTCATGCGAAAGCAGACGAGAAAGAGAGCATCTTACAGACTTACACCATACCATAGTATATATAATTCAGATCATTATTCATCACTAAAGAAGACGAGAGCGAAAATAATGTTGCAATCATAGGTGGAGAAGATAACATAAGGGCATTTTTCGCCATACCATAATAACTTAACAAACAACCATATCCATCGTCACAACATTTGTTAAAAGAGAGAGAGGGGGGAGTGGGGGGTGGGAGTCTTCCCTAGTACGTTTTGTAATGGCAACAATTTCAAGTGAAGTCCTCCGTACATCTTTTTGGAAGTTTCTCTTTTGAGGGAGATATTTTCTTACCCTGATTTTACCAAATTCACCTCACTACTATGTTTTCTCTTCTCTTCCTTAGTACTAGCTTACAACTTACGACTTTACGAGTACTTCTTCACATCGGAGTAGATTTTGTGAGAGTAACCCAAATCAAACACTCCAACAGCAAGAGGATAATGATTAATGAACGCACATAACAAGATTCAAAACAGCTGGTTTTTTAACCAGAAAACAACAGGGAGTGTACAATGTTTAAAGTAATTACCAACTCCGTTTCCTAAGTTGTTAACATTTGATTTGAATGTGCAGTGATTCGGTGAATGGAAGCCGAACTCAGCTAGCTGCACTTATCGTCCGATCCGGACTGAGAAAAGAAACGTCACAAGCAAGCAAATATATATCAGCAAAATGTACTCTAGAGAGTAATGCACTTGCACGCAACACATAATTTCGTCTTAAGAACAATCTTAAACATAACCAGAGTTATAGAGCAAGCAATCTCTACAAACACCATGATGTTTTTAGTGCGAGCAAGCCAAGCCAAAACATAAAGTATAGTCAGTTACAGGCTTACAGCAGCCACCATTTAGTTCAAGTTGTTTAAAAGAGCACAAAACGTAATGCGTTTGTCCATGCAGCATTCCGAAACTCTAGAGTACTGTAATGCTAAACAACAATGATCTCCGAGCTACAAAAGACTGTTGTGAACCTCGGACATTTGGAAGTTAAAACTTGAGAATTCAGCGAAAACCTGCAAAGGATAAGAGATTCGGACTTTGATGAGTAAAACTGTAAACCAAGACAATAGCGAACACGTATAAACTGATGGTGTCCGTTTTATCAACTCCTTACAAAAGGTAACCATTTTGGCCGAATTCCTACCATAAAGGAATTGCATGAGCAAGCAAAGCGGATAATATCACATCAAAACAGCCCCAACCCTCCCTTCACCTAATGCAGGCTTGGATTTTAAACAAGAAGATAGACTATAGTACCTATGAACAAGCAAGATATTCTCGATAAAAGCATACCAATTTTAGATAGGACATCTGAGAAGTCTCCCGCAAAGTCGCCTCCACCAAATTTTATCATTTGCTCACCGAAGATGAAACCTCGGCACTGAGTATAGCTGCAGAAAGAACAAAAGAATTACTTAAAGCTGATAACACTGTATCAGGCATGTCAACCTTTGATACAAATATCTGTCTTTAGCGGAGGTTTCTTCACCGTTCTCAAGGCATGGTGTTGTTCTTGCAAAACAAAGAAATAAGATTTGTGGGAAAACAAATGTTTTCAGAACGCAGTCAACACGAGTTCTTAACCCTTCCAAAGCATTAGTGAACCATGGGATTCCCATAGCATGGATGTCAAATTTCAAGAAAGTTTGCGGATCCAAGTAGCATATTCACAGTTAGGTCATTTAAAAAATCTGCGGAAGAAGTATCTTACAAATCATCAGTATCTTCTTGACCTCCACGGTGAACCTTGACTTCCTCTTCAACCAAAGTTTGAGCAAGATTATGGCGAGTGATATTGTAATTAAATCTGCAAACATAGCAAAAGAACTAGAAGTGTCACCCCCTTTACGCGAAAAGCTAAAAGGAATCAGAATAGAAACATTATTACATCTGCTGAACTCCTAATGACCAACAAAAGCAACACGAAATATATCCCAACAGAGAGCTGTATTCTAAGTTTCTTCAGTTCCATTTAAAAGAAGCAACAATCTTACTAAGTTAAAGAAGAAATACATTATTCAGAACTCCATCACTTACTGCATACAATTCGTTACGGTTTCATAGTAAGCTTCGATCAATTGAAAGAAACCCATGTTTAATGGATTGGCACCGCATGCATACAATATGTTAAAAATATAAAGTTCACCTCTTTTTCGTATTCCTGTGCTTTCCAGCTACTTTGTAAGTACCCACCCCATTCTTCTCGTCCAGAAGAGCCAGACTCTCTGTGAAAGCACATGTAAACCATGTGCGCCAACGCCCACAGAGGCCAAGCTTCTTAGCTTCTTTTGTGCGTGGATCATAAGACACCAGCTTGCCCCTTTTGTTAAATCCCAGTACCTCTCCACTCTTCCTCAAGCGTTGAATCCAGCCTAAACCTGTACAGGAGTCCAACTCAACTTTAACCATTTGGCACCATGAGCTCCCTACACTATATTCATTCTTGACCCAGATTTCACACTTATCCATTTCTTTTCCTATGAATCCTCCCTTCAGCTCTGAGTATAGGACTGACAACCTTCCTTCATATTCCGAGACACTCAGATTAAGCGTGTTCACCTTGCTAAGGGTCTCAGGCACCTTCATCTTCTTAAACTTCTCCTGCTCAACATCAAACAGCAGCAGCCAATTTCTTTGGAAAACGAGGGTTTTAGCATCCCTCTCCCAAGCAATCCAATGAATATTGCCCTTCAGAAAACACTGTGACCACGTGATATCACAGACACAAATATCCACCACATTATCAGCAGAAACCCACCTCCATTTCCCTTCCTGAACCGAGTACAGCTCAACCTTTGGGGGTGTAATGTCCAAAGCATCCTTACCACGAACGTAAACCAGTCTCACCACTTTATAATCATCCTTCTTAGAATCATACCCCAACCCCAACATAGAAATAAAAGACCCTACTGTAATCTGGTACGTGGCACCAGGAACAGGTAATTTGAGGTACTTACGGATCAATGGATTCCACAGCAGAACAACATACGTGTGACCAAAAAGGTCATCAGACAGGCAAATTAAACCATTGACGGATCCTACAACTCGGAAATGGCGTCCACTCTTGCCAGCCATGAAGGGACACGCAAAGATGTGGCGGACCTTAAGGTCGTTTCCCTCCTTTCCTTCAGCTGAATCAAGAAAGAGGGTGTACTGTTCTTCTTTTTCAGGGGGCTCACAGTAATGCTTGTACATAAGGAGGCCATTTGCAGGATCTTGGGTGTAATGTATGAGGTGGCTAGTGATAAATGGCCGTGAAACAATCAGAGAGTCCCAAGACTTGCACACACAGCGACACTGGCCAAGTGTTTTCACAGGAAGCCGCTTCAAGATTTCGGCCCAAATGTTAATATCAGACATCTTTGACGGTTTCATAATCACAATTTTTCAGTCTATATAACTCACTAGTATGGAGATGCTGCAAAAGTGCATCAAAGATGGAGAGCAAAACAAAAAAGTTACAACCTTTTAACCCTCTCCAAAAAGTTAAATCCTTTACAAAAGTAAAAACTTACAAAAATAATGTCATCCAAACCCAGTCATTAGAACCCAGCAATTGAACAAAAAAGTTTCCATTCTTCACTGAGAATTTACTCCTATTCTACAGATTCGAGTTTTTTTCCAGGATGGAAAGAGGAACCATAAAGTTTCACTCTTTTTAACCCTCGGTAAAAAAAAGTTTGATCCTTTAGCAAAATTTAACACAGATTACAGGCTCAGAACAACATAAAAGTAAATATCAAACATAATCTAAGAATATTAGACAAATTTCAAACAATATGAACCAAAAAAAATAATTGTTGCATGTAAAAATGACCACTTTCAGAAAGATAGTGAACAGGGTTTGAGATTTTTACCTCTTTCTCAGGTTGTTTTCCTGAAATCGGATTAGAAAGTTAAAATGGCTGCAAAATATCAAAAACCCATGTCAGAAAAATACCCATTTGATGTGATTAAGCCCTAAAAATAACCATTTCAAAAACCCATGTCAGAAAAATAACCATCTTTGAGAGAGGCAGAGGATTTACCTGCTACTTGTTTTTGTGCATTCACCGCAATTTTTTTTCAAGATTTTCAATGTTTCCCAGGGAAATTAACAATACAAATGCAGAAGAGAGAGGGAGAGAGAGGAAAAAAAAAAGTTGCTTTACTTTTTCTGATGCAGAAGACTTGTCAAGTTCTTAGCACAAAACCCCACAAAAACTTGCAGGAAAAAAGTAACAAAGGTTACGATTGTAATCCTCACATGGCTCTCAATATGACAAACATGGGATTTGGTGCAGCTTCTTAATAAAGCTACCACGTGATTCGAATTAACATTAACATTGTACTGATTGTACTATGACTACTAGTACTATGCACAATTGTAACACATATGAAAGGGTTTGAATTTCAAGTACTCGTAGTGAAATCGGAAGTAGTAGCAAATTAGTCATTGTTGGGTTGGGTACACCATTTATGTGGCAAAATAATTGACATGTACTGTGGGTATAACTAATCGTTGCTCCATGATAAAGTCAATTCATACTTGATACTCAACTCGTACCTAAAGGATTGAGCACCATAGCTATGAGCTAGTTTTTTTTCTTTCTGTTTTATGTTTTTACATTTAATTATGAAGTCAAGAAAGAGCCGTAAGAAAATTAGAAATGCTTCTAAATGACAAGATTAATATAGTTCTCTTTCCCTGGAGCTAATGTGATAACATCAGTATACACAATTTGGAAACTGGAAAGCCAAAGCAAGGCTACAGTTTAGCAAGAGCGTAAAACTCCTATTGTCTAGATAAATTGTTAGACAAAAAAAGCACAAAACAGCAGAGTTCAATTGTTTCACAGAGACTGTAATTCAGCAATAGCTAGCAAGACTCGTATTGTCTAGGATTCCCCAAATCATTAGACAGGCAGAAACCTGATGCATGCAACCTATTCCCAGAAATGAACACAAGCAACTTCTACGTGACTGTCGACATTGTATAGGGTCGCATTTAAGACATCGAATTCCATGTTGAAAACCTGAGAATGCTAATCCACTGGTGAGAAGTAATCTCTATTCTGAATGGTGTCTTAATACGCGACTGATCTGACATGGACCTTACCATATAGAAGGGTTTAGGTAAACACACCCCGATTAATAATTACTCATATAGTCAGGTACAGAAAGCAACAGCCTAGCAAGATTTAGCGAATCCTCAAAGTTGCAGAAATCAGAAAACCAAACAAGTGAAACGAAGTTAACAATGAATTGGCCTAACCTGCTATTCTGCCTCATCGTCAGACATGTCAGCTGAAATTACCAATCACCTCCTTCATAAAGATATCGCCATCACAGACAGACCTGTATCTAAGCGTACAGCAACCATAGCAAACAACGCAAAGTGATGAAACTAAGAAAAGTAACTTCATGATGAAGCTTACACAAAGACAAAATAGAATATTTCTGATTGTATTAACATAATGAATTTGTACAATGAAGTTTGCTTATATACAAGAGTGATGCTGGTGTACAGTAGGAAGCTACTCCTGCTCACACATTATTATTACCTTCTATTCTATAACTAACTTTCCTACAAACCCGGAATTCTGTTATAACTGCTTCCACCGTGGCAGTTGGAGCTGACTCAGCAATATCTCCGGTGAGCTGCAGTTTAGGCTTGAACCAACTGTTCCTGTGTTGCTTTGCACTTGAAGCTGAAGCTTATTATTCTCTACATCCCCCCCTCAAGTGCAACTTGATAATTACTGACATAAACCAAGTTGTTCTGCTAGATAAGAATGCTGGGCAGAACCAAGAGCTTTGGTCATAATATCAGCAATTTGTCGTTCAGTCGAAATGTGTTGCGTCTTGATTAAGCCATCTTGAATGCGTTCCCTGATGAAATGACAGTCAAGACGCAAGTGTTTTGTGCGCTCGTGAAACACGGGGTTTGCCGCGATGTGTTGGGCTGCTTTGTTATCGCAGAACAGTGGTATAGGTAGAGGAACTTGGACCAAAAAATCCTTGAGCAGACCTTCCACCCAAACCAATTCTGCTGCTGTCTGAGACATGCTTCTATACTCTGCCTCTGCAGATGATCGACTAACTGTGTTCTGCTTCTTCGTCTTCCAAGAAATTAATGAGTCGCCTAAGAACACACAGTATCTAGTCAGTGATTTTCCGGTGAACAAACAAGTACCCCAATCTGCATCACAGTAACTTCTGAGACTCATTTCCGAGTTGGAGGAGTAGAAAAGTCCTGTGTTGACAGTATGTTTCAGATATCGAACAAGGTACATTGCAGCTTGCAGATGAGGAACCCGTGGTTCATTGAGAAATTGGCTCAGTTGCTGTACTGAGTAGGATATATCAGGTCTTGAGAGATTCAAATACAGCAATTTGCCAATAAGACGTCTGTAAATCTCAGGCTCAGGTAGAATGTCTCCTTCATCCACTGTGAGTCTGAGACCTGTGGGCAGAGGAAATGTATTTGGTTTGCAATTCTCCATGCCATGATCCTTCAATATGTCCAAAATATATTTCCTTTGGTTCAATGAAATACCCTTCTCATTTCTATTGACTTCAATGCCCAAAAAATACCTCAGCTCACCAAGATCCTTTATAGTGAATGCCATATCCAATGATTTCTTCACATTTTGAATTTCACTTGCATCATTTCCAGTTATCAACAAATCATCAACATAGACCAGTATAGCAGTGTACATACCAGCTGATAGTTTGGTGAATAAGGAATAGTCATTCTTGCTTTGAATGTATCCTTGGCTGAGCAGAAATTTAGTCAACTCATGGTTCCATTGACGGGAAGCTTGTTTCAGGCCATATAAAGACCGTTTAAGAAGGCAGACATCTCCAGGTTTTCCTCCCATATAACCTTCAGGCAGTTTCATGTAGACTTCCTCGTCCAAATATCCATGTAGAAACGCGTTATTGATGTCTAATTGGTGAAGTTTCCAATTCTTAGCAGCAGCTATAACAATTAGGGTTCGGACAGTGGTAAACTTAGCAACAGGGCTAAATGTATGTTTGTAGTCTTTCCCTTCCACTTGATTGTACCCTTTGGCAACTAGTCGAGCTTTATACCTCTCAACACTCCCATCAGGCTTGAATTTAACTTTGTAAACCCATTTGGCTCCGATTGCCTTCTTGCCATGTGGTAGCTGAACTAATTCCCATGTGTGGTTTTCTTCTAATGCTTGCAATTCCTTGTTCATAGCATCGACCCACTTAGGATCAGATTTAGCTTCCTTGTATGTGTTGGGCTCAGGAGTTTGCAGAACAGAATTGAGTGAAGCAATATATTCCCTGGTATACTCCTCAGGATTAAGAACACATAGTCCTAATGCTACATTTCCTGCAGAAGTAGCAGCTTCCTGGTTGCAGAGTAATGAAGAAGGTAGGTCTTTACAGATGAAACTTTGCAGCTTGACAGATTGTTGTCTCTGTCTAGTAGACCTCCTAGGTTCCACTGGTTGTGGAGTAGGTAAAGATTCAGCATTGTCAGTATTGAATGAATCAGATTCAGGTGAATTCTCCAAATGCTGAAATGCAGGTATATCAGATGTAGGTGAATGTGTGCCCTGATCAGAGTTAGTAACAGTAGTAGTGGGATCAGATGGAGGAATATCACCAATGTCAGGACATAAAGGAAAGAAACCTTGTCCTGGTGTCTCCTGAGAAGCAGAATCAGACTTATATGGGAAGATTTCCTCTCGAAAAATTACATCTCTGCTGGTGAAGACTTGATGAGTAGTAAGATCATACAGTTTATATCCTTTTTGCCCAAAAGGGTAGCCAATAAAAATACATCTCCTTGACCTTGGCTCAAATTTATCACCACTGTTTGTTGCAGCAAAACTCAAACAACCAAATACTCTCAAATAGGAATAGTCAGGAGCCTTTTTCAGCAAGATTTCTGTTGGTGTTTTCCAATGAAGAACAGAAGATGGCATCATATTAATAAGGTGAGTAGCAGAGAGAATGGTTTCACCCCAAAATTTCTTTGGCAAACCTGCTTGGAATCTGAGGGCTCTTGCTGTTTCTAGAAGGTGTCTATGCTTCCTCTCAACCCTACCATTTTGTTGGGGAACACCAGCAATACTTCTTTGGTAAAAAATACCCTTTTCTGCCAACAACTTCAACATATCTCCTTGAAAGATCTCCCTACCATTGTCACTTCTCATTGTTTTCACAGTAGTCTTGAACTGATTTTCAACATATGCCAGAAAGTTCTTCAGTGTAGGAAACACTTGGGTTTTATCTTTCAACAGTGTGGTCCAAGTAACCCTAGAACTATCATCAACAATGGTTAAAAAATAAGGTTCTCCAGTCATTGTCTTGACTCTGTATGGCCCCCATAGATCAACATGTATCATGTCAAAAATATTTGCTGCAATAGAGGAACTAAGAAAGAAAGGAGCTTTGTGATGTTTGGCAAGGACACAGATATCACACTTCAAATCAACCATTTTATTGCCTTTCAAACCAGGTACATGCCTCAACTTTGATAAGGAGGAGTGCCCTAATCTAGAATGTAGTAGCAAAAGATCACCAGATGGTGTACTACAACTAGAAGAAACATTACAAGTACTGGACAGTGCCTTATCCTTATTTATTCTACAATCAGCAGCAGATCCAAAGTGATAAACACCTCCCTGCTTGTAGCCATATCCAAGCACTTTCTCAGTTGCCAGGTCCTGGAAAGTGCAATCAGTAGCACTAAAATTAGCCTTAAGCTTTGAGTCTGCCAGAAGTTTCCCAACAGATAACAATTGATGCTTAAATTCAGGCAAGTATAGCACATTTTGCAAGATAATATCCTTGGTCATATAAACCTCTCCAGTTATATCAACCTTCTTCAAAGTACCATCAGGTAAAGTTACCATTATAGGTTTCAATAATCTTCTAATATTCGAAAATATCTCCAAATTATATGACATGTGGTCAGAGGCACCAGAGTCCACAATCCAAGTTCGAGTCTGAGAAAATAAATGCTTAACTTCAGCAGTAGAAGCATAGGCAAATGCCATACCTGCGACACTCATATCTGAGGAGTGTATAAATGGAGCATTATTAGCATAAGAAGAAGAATCAGGTGCTTTTCCTTGCAGATGCTGCATGAACTTGCTGAAAAGTGCATTCACCATCCTGTCATCCAATTGAGGTGTATCATTGCTGTCAAGAGGTGTATCTTCTTCTGCATAGTTGATGCCCTCAGCATTTGCAGCAATTCTTCTTTGTGACACAGCAGGTTTATTGTTGTGTTTGAATGCTGCTGGAACAAGGTTTGGGTGCAGCTTCCAACAAAAATCCCTGGTGTGCCCAATCTTGTTGCAGTATGAGCATCTGAAAGCTGGTTTGTCATCTGTGTCATATCTAGGCTTCTTCTGCTCACTGTAGCTGCCCTTATTGTAACCACCAAATGAGCTAAAACCTCCATTATTCACCCTCTGATTTCCCTTGTAATTGTTGTGTTGAGCTGCCATTGCAGATGAACTTCCATGTTCAAAATTTGGGCCATTGGTCACTGATTGACCAGATTCAATGTTCTGAATCTTGAAGTATATCTCATTGACAGTAGGCAAATGATCTACTGCAAGAATCTGACTCCTGACAGTTTCATGCTTAACGTTCAGTCCCATCAGAAACTCCAATGATCTGTTTCTCTTTTCCCTGTCAACCATCTGCTTGAGAATATTACAAGTGCAGGTACTAACAATGCCACATTCACAAGCAGGAAACGGATCAAGACTCTGTAGTTCCTCAGTAAGATTCCTTTGCCTGCAATAATATGATGCCACTGATTCACCATCTTCTTGAGAAATTTGCAGCAAGTCTTTCCTGAGCTGAAAAAGGTGTGGTGCTGTTGTTTGATTGTACCTTTCCTTCAACTCTTCCCAAAGAGCCTGTGAGGAGGTAGCATACAACAGGTCATCTGCAAGTTTTGGTTCAATTGAACTCAAAATCCAGCCAAGAACAGTATAGTCAATCCGAAGCCAATCCTGAAACTTCTCATCATGTTCAGGAGGTCTTTCGACAGTGCCAGAAACAAAACCATACTTATTCCGAGAAATTAGCGCCATGCGCACAGCTCGAGCCCATTTTTGGTAGCTTTTGCCATTAAAAGGAGTATTGACCAAGCGAACATTGCTTTGATCTCCATTAGGTAAAAAATAGGGATCTCGAAAGGCTGCAATACCAGAGTAACTGCCATTGGTCTGAGAATTGTTACTGTTCACCATTTTGTGTATCCAACCAAACACCAAAAAACACTCCAATCTTGCAGTAAATTCAAGCGAATTTCTGCAGCAAACCAGTCGTTATGTAGCGAAATCTTTTCCAGCAAGATTCAGCCACAACAAGGTAAAACCAGCACAAAACACAGCAGAGATGAAGTCAGAGCTTCAAACAACCAAGATCAACTGATTCACAACTTCCGATGGTGTGAATCCTGTAAATTTACTGAGAAATCAGTAAAAATAACCAAAAACTCGAAAACTGAGTGATTTCCAGCGAAATTCGATGATTGGAAAGGCGTTATGTAGTGGAAGCTTCTCCGAGAAGATTCTACTACAATTGAGCAAGTAATGTTGATTGTGGAGAAAAATGGCGCGGAAAAAAAAATTTCTGATTTTTGCAATTTGCAGTAAATCAGAAGAAAGACGAGGAAAAATGAAAAAGATTGATGTGATTTGAGTGAAGGTTGGTGGTGAAAAACAGGAAATATGTGGATTTGGTGTGAAAAAATGGATCGAAATTGCGGAATTTGTGGTTGGATCGTAATTCTAGGTCACTGATACCATGATGAAACTAAGAAAAGTAACTTCATGATGAAGCTTACACAAAGACAAAATAGAATATTTCTGATTGTATTAACATAATGAATTTGTACAATGAAGTTTGCTTATATACAAGAGTGATGCTGGTGTACAGTAGGAAGCTACTCCTGCTCACACATTATTATTACCTTCTATTCTATAACTAACTTTCCTACAAACCCGGAATTCTGTTATAACTGCTTCCACCGTGGCAGCTGGAGCTGACTCAGCAATATCTCCGGTGAGCTGCAGTTTAGGCTTGAACCAACTGTTCCTGTGTTGCTTTGCACTTGAAGCTGAAGCTTATTATTCTCTACACAAAGCATAGACCAGACTCCCCCCATCAACAAGATAGACTTGTTACGCAACTTATTGTTACGCGAATTAGATAGTTTTCATGCTGCCATCTTGGAAATGAGAAGAAGGGCACTAAAAACTTCTTCCAGCAAATCAAGATTGCACAACAGAAATACGTTACAACACACTTCCTGTTAAAAATTATATCAAATTCTCAGAGAGCTGCATTAAATCTAATTGGATATATACCTTTTGAATTCATCCTGATCAATAGATTGAGTACCAATGTCAGTCTTATGGTCGAGCAAGACGAGTCTCTCTGTGTAAGCACTGAACTTAGTAGATGGACATTGACGAAGACCCCCAAGCCGCTTGATTTGTCTAGTCAAGGAATCGTAAGCCACAAGCTCCCCATTGCTTTCCTTAGCAAACCCCAGTAGCTCCCCATTACTCCCTATGTAATCAATCGGGCCTACATGAACACTATCAGATAATATAACATTCAAGATTATGCACCATGAGCTATCCACATTGTATTCTCCCTTCACCCAGATTTTACAGCAGGACGACACATAATCCGTAACTACGAGATACTGACAACAGGACACCAATAACTTATTTTGACACACAAACACACCACATTCACCAGTGCTCTCGACTAGGGCTTCAGACAACTTCATCCTCACAAACTTTTCTTCCGCAACATCAAACAAAAGTAGCCAATTCCCTACGATAGAACGATTATGATCCTCCCAAGTGAGCCAGTGAATGACCCCATCAAAGAAGCAGTGTGATGAATCGACTTTACGAATATGATCAATGCCGATATTAACCAAAAAATCAGCAGGGATCCCCTTCCATGTCTGTTCCTAAACAGAATATACCTCAACTAATGGACCGGCCATCTCCGAACCCTCCTTAACTTCACCATAACTTATTTTCACCACCCTATGATCATTCTTTGCTTCATCATAACCAAACCCCAACACAGAGCTCACCTCACCACCCATGACATTTCTAGCAGCCGCAGACTCAGGAAGAATAATACATTTCTGGAGCAAGGGATTCCATACCAGGACACAGGTTGAGTAATTAATACGAGCATTATCAGTGACGCAAACCAAACCGTGGACAGACCCAACAAAGTGAAAGCACGACTTCAAATAATTCTCAGGAGCTGTCCAGGGGAAAATTGAAGTGTGGCAGACCTTGAGGCTAACATCTCCTTCAGTAAAAAAAATATACTGCTCAAGACTTCCCGGACCCCAAGAGACTTTCTCTATATGGAACAGTAAGGATTCTAAGGATTTTTCCACATCTTCTTCGGCAAGGAACCTAGGCCGATCACGCAAATCGGGTTCAGTTAACTGACGAGGGAGAGACTGTCTGTAGAGCAGCAAGGAATTGGCTTTATTTTGGGTGTAAGTCTTAAGGTGGGCAGTCATAAAAGAAGGGGAAATGATGCGAGAGTGCCATGATTTGCAGACACACCGGCATTTTCCAAGGGTTTTCAAAGGAAGCTTCTTCAAGACTTCACACCAAAAGCCATCAGAAGTGCAAGGGTTTACGTCCGACATTTTCTAAGATGAACAGATCAAACTGAGCACAATGGAGTATTTAACAGAGGGAGAGAGACTGGTTAAGTCTTCAATAATAACTGCATTAACTCTAGGACTTTTCAGTCCACGATAATTTCTGGGTTACATGAAACGTTCTACAGAAGTTCATGAGTTACTTTGTGTTTACAAGAGCAATTACTAGATTATGGCAACAGTCCCTACACTATTGGGAAGCAGCGAATTTTAAAAAAAAAGGGCATTCTAAAGCTAAACCTTGAACTAGTAAGATTCCAAAATGAAATTTTGACATTTAACTTCGAAAGCTTGATCTTTATTCAGTAGTTAATACTACGATAGGACCGTTTTACCAAGTTATCGGGTTTGATAGGAAGGTGTAACTACTGCGAGTCTGCGACAAACATTCGCAGAATAGCCCGTGGACAAACAGTATTACTCCCAAGTACTCGCCATTTATCTCCTGATCAAACATCGAAATTTATAGCTGTGCAAGCGAATATTGAATGCACATAACAGAAGAAGACGAACAGACATCACGATTTAACAAGTGTCAGAGCGAATCTCGATTGCACGTAACAGGAAGAGTATATTTACAGCAGTAGCGTAAAGATGGTATCAAACACCAAACAACTAACTTATGTCACACCGCGCTATAGCACAGCCTAACAGATGACATACTTAATTCGGTATTAGAGGTCACGATCACCAACCATCCAAAAGAAAACCCTTATCAGTCTTGCGCACATTGACCTTGTAATTCTCATCCCTGCCTGACATTCTTAGCTTCAGAAGAAGACTGTAATTCACAAAATTGTTGACAACCTGCAAATACAAGAAAACTTGAGTTAATTCGAGATAGCGCAGTACATAGAAGCAAACATGCGAACAACCAATCATCAGAACTCCCTTCTAAATTGGATTTCAAAGCGAACAATCAATCAAATTGAATTGGATTTCAGCATATAAGCTTCAGAAGAGGGACCTGTAGACAGTGCAAGTCTACTCAGGGAGCACTGTGACTTAGAGGTAGACGCTTCTACTCCGTGATGAGGTTGTTCAAAGGAGTGGTAATAGGATTGCTATTGCTGGTAATTATGTGAGAAATTGGCCAGTAAACACACAGATTTTCTGGAAGGTGCTATGATGTTATGAGAACAAGGAGTCTGCTTGTTAAATGGAGTAGGTCAGTAGGGTGATTCATGAAGGAATACCTCTTCCAAGCCACATTCTTTTTGCAAGGATGGCTTCAATAGGAGCAATCTTCAGCAGTTGCGCCTACTTACAACTTACAAAAGAGGGGTTTTGAACTTTTAGCAAGAGCTGCTTCATTGCATGCATCTTTGTTGCAGGAGTGTTTGGCAAGGGGTGCTTCACAGATGCATATTTGGCGCAGACCTTGCGCTCAGATTCATGAGTTTTGGAGGTTCCAACAGAAGTATCCAAAGGATAAAGCATTGGGGAAATGTTTTTGGAGAGCAGTTGCGGTGGCAGCCATAATTTGGATGGAACAGGACAACTATATATTCAAGACCAGAGAATATCAATCCAGCAGACTGTGAAGCAAGTTCAATCCTTCTTCTCACTAGAGGTGAGGGTGCGGTGGCTGAAACATCAAAGACATTGAGAAAGCCTAGTAAAAGCTGTGATATTTACATTCCTTCTTCAGGTTGTATTTGTTTAGGTATTCACACTGTGTTTGCTTTGGTTGGGGTTATTGAGGAGTGTCCTCTGACGTACCCAATGGCGTTTTGGATGTTTCAGATTCGGGGTGTACGGATTCCATCATGATGTATCTTGTAAACTGCCCCCTTTTGTAGAAAATTTAAATGGGAGCTAATTAATCTTTAAACAAAAACCACTCAATGAAATCAAGAAAATCGATGAAGGCTAATGATCGATATATATAAACCATGCACAATGCTAACCTTAGCCTCAGCTTCCAGGATCTCCAGAAGTTTAAATTTACAAATGCAATTAACCCTGTTCTGCAGACCCATGACAGCATGTTTAGCAGCATCTTGAACTTCAGGGTCATGGACCAGTACTTTACGCCACCCAAGAACATCTGATTGACAACACAAGGCACATCAATCAGTATAGAGATAAAAATAAAGTTAATGAAGCCCCAGTGGATTGATTACTAGTTACCACAACATAGAAGACAAGATGTAATCTAAGAGACTCCAACTCTTACCCGTGCATCTAATAAACATCTTAGTTAAGAAGCTTGCAAAGCTGAGCTATACCAAGTTACCAACATTGAAGATCCACATGTGGGGGAATATAACTCACCAATCATGATACTCTGTTTGGACTATGGATAGATAGAAATCGAGGAAAGTGAAGGAGAGGGAAAGGGAGGGATTGAATCCCTTGCTTGGACAGTAAGCGCGGAGTTAGAGGAAAGGGGAGGGGGGATAGCTAATGTATTCTTTTTCGGAAAAAAAGTGGAAGGCGGGCCACTTTTTCGGTTGATGTGTTTTCAGCTGCCTGGGAAAATTTACAAACAATAAAAGTTTATATAAGCTGCATACCAAAAGGCCAAAGCACATAGTTCCTTCATTTGGATCACAATGCCAAAGGATAGCTTAAAATCATAGAAGGGCATTTCGTAAGCAGAATCTTTAGTGATCACAGTAATGATAAATCATATTATGGCCCTCTCCTAGCCATAAATGTCAGAAAACAAATAAAAAAAAAGTTGATGGGAAGGGAAGGGAAAATAGATCCGCCGGATTCTGTTACCTCCTTTTCTACACCATTTCAGTATTTTCTCTCATAATCCTTCCATTTCCATGTCCTATGTCTCCAACTATTCTATCCAAACAAAGCGTTAACTATCATCTACATTATGAGAATATCCCAATGAGATAACAGTGCCTACTTGCCTAGCAAAGTTGAGACTAGTATGCTGTATGCGCAAACCAAATATGCAAAAGAACAGGTTATAAAGCATCTTACCTTGCACAAATCCAAGGTCAGATGTTGTAAAATGAGGGGAGTCCATAATGTGCTTAAATTCCTCAAGCTTCTTAAAGTTAATCCAAGGCTTGACCCAGACTTTTGCTTCATATACTGCCTTCTTACCAGCATCAACTGCCTCGAAAGTAAGATGGTATAATTTTCCAGCAACCACCTGTTCTTTGGCCGTCAGCACCCTTCCTAACTTCAGCAGGGCATTCTGGGGGCCAAAAAAAATAAAAGGTAAACCTTACGATCACCTCATGGAAAGGAAAAAAAAAAAAAAAAAGAGGAAAACGCCAACCAGCTAACAACAACCAAAGCAAACATCCAAGAAGATGAATGAAGAGAAGTTCTTTCACAAGTAACCTACACAAAACGCCAGTAAGAACACAGCTTTTTTTCTTTGAAAGCGTAGGCCAAGTCCTAAACCACTGGACCGACAATGTCCAACCCCCCAAATTTCACCATTCATCAACATTGTTCCACCAATCACATTATTCCAGTGAAATCTATTGATCTAAATCGGTCTTCATCCAAAATTCTCACATCTTCATTCACGTCTCCTAGAATAATACCGTAAATTTTACAAAAAAAAACAAAGAAAACCATGGAATCATCACTAACCCTATCACTTGTGAAGGCTCGAAATCTGCCCCAAAACATATGCAAGGGCTCGAAATCTGCCTCAAAACGCTTAAAAATACACGCGGTCTGAGGCAACAGTATCTACGAGCCTAGAGCCTATCGCTTATCGACTAACAAAAAACCGAAATTACATCGAAGAAATATCACTAAAAAAGCTCGAATTTCGCTGTCAACGATCAATTAAATTTCGATAATCATGCCTCAGAAGTAGGATTAACTCAAATTCAAGCACATCTAATTCACAAACATCCATTAATTATCCAAAAAAAAAACCACTAAATTACATAAATTCAACTTACTACAGCAGGAATCAATGAAAAATTCAACAAAATCCATGAAAAAAATAGAATAAAAAAGACGAAAGAAAAAAGATGATGAATTGTACCTCTCTCTTATTGTACCTCTCTCTTATTGTACTCTTGAACGGCGAAATGAGCGATGGATTCGAATTCATCGGAATTCGAGAAATTGGGGGTTTCGCCGCCGAGTTGCTTCAATCGCACGATTCCGAATTCTCTGCTAAACCCTAACGCGGAAAGTGAGCCAATCGACAGCACAATTACGAGCAACGCGATAGTTAAGATCGAAGATGATGAATTAGGGTTCATGATTGAAATTTTTGCCATTCTCTTTCCTCGAAATTTCTAGGGTTTTGGCGATTGTGTTGCGTGTTGATTAATGTATTCAATTCAATTGAAAAGCGGTTGATTAGCAGTTAAGTTTGTGCAATGTTTGTAGGACTGACAGTTGGTGAGTTGAGACTGACCGTTGAGTCATCCTCACGCCTTCGCGCGTATGTGTCGAGTTTTGACGCAAATTTGTTATCGGAGTCACTCGAACTGGGCTTCCTACTACCCCGAGCCTAGCCGGGGCCGCATCGAAGTTATCTTATTTACCGAGTCAGATTCATAGGTTTATTTTTCTTTTTACACGAGTTCTAGTTCTACCGCGTTGTTATTTCTCGACTCTAGTGATTTAGATCCGTTGAGCTATTTGTTTAGTGTGGTTGACGTAGGAGTGATAATTGATGCTCCTCCAAAAAAAAAGTCCGAAAATTTGAGAGTACGCTGTTTCGTGGATACAGTGATATGGTATCAAAACAAAATTGCAACGTTTTCTAGTGATGCTATGTTATCGCATAAAATTATGAGAAAATAGTGTGGTAAATACAAGTCATTCGTATAAATTATGTGTCGATTACAAGAATAGTAAAACACTAAGATCGAACCAGAGGACTGCTTTCTATCCCGTATCCATCAGCGTCCAGGCAGAATCAGATGGCCCTAAAATATTGTCTTTGGCCGCTCATTTCTATGGAGTGTTGGCCGAAAGAAATGCATTGCACGAGAGAGCTCTCGTACTGGAATCTCCATTTAAATGCTAGATTGACTCCATAGCGAAGCAAGGTATGCTCAATTAACATAGTTTGGAGGGAACAGTCAAGTATCAGTCTTCTGCTGTTTTTCGCATTTTCTTCTGAGCCTTGCCTTCTTCACGATATCTTTCCTTACGCTCCACTCTCTGCCGTTTTCTTGAAATCTCTTCTTCTTTAGCCTTCTGTGCTAAATACATTTTTCTCTTTTCGGTCTCCTTTTCTTTCTTCTTCTTCATCTGCACAACAGAAATCAGAGAGTACAATTTTATACTCACTTGACATGCAACTAGTTAAAGTTTGCATCTTTCCATTGCTGGCATCCTCAACTAACCATCAATAATAAGATACCAGTAATGCAGGAACTGCAAAATCACTAAGCACTCTTCCTAGCACACACTAGTACACTACCATTTATGGAGACGTACCTTTTCATGTCGCATAAGCATGAGATATTTAATATCCTTCATTTTTTTCTTCTCATCAGGTTCTAGAACAAGAGCCGTCCTTCCACCATGTCGCCTTGACTTGGGGATGTCTTTGGGCTTTGATGAAAATGGGAGTTTCTCCTGAAGTGACCGGGGGATAACCAATTTATTGAATCTTCGTAACCCCCTATCGATTGGCTGTGAAGCACCCACAAACAGAAACAAGAGACAATATTCAGCGAATCCACAAAGCTAGACCAAGGAATCAAGCAAAGTTATATTAAAGCAAGAAGTTAAGAAATTGCCAGTTGCATCCTGTGTGTTTAGTACCTTGTACACGGAATCTTTGTTGACCGGAACAGGAAGGTTCCCCTGTCTTCTCAACTCTGCAACAGTTTTCGCTCCTTGCCAAGAAATACCACGAGATTCCAAGGCATCTGTCATTGGAAAGAACTCCTTGGCGACGTCCACTGCAACCCACGCTTTCAGGAAAACAATATCGCTCATGAGAATCTTATCCTCAAAGGTGCACCTTGCAATTCCGCCTTCTGTTAGATTTCCATCTTTACCCTTTGGTTTATGGCCGATATTTTCATTTGCAGCCTACAAAACCATAAAACCAATGGTGTAAACAGAATTCCCAATTTAAAATCAATACTGAAGAGGCGAATATGACCTCTATCTAAAGATGCCAGTATTATCACTACAAAGTTCATGCATAGTTTGCTTTAACCAGATTTGGGAGAATGTATTACATCCCCATCTGTTAATGACTTTTCTTCAGTCTAAAACCTTTTGCTTCTGTTAATTAAATCATTATTATCCGACCTTTGAGGAAACTATGAACGGCCAACACAAGTAAACTCACAGCAGGTGTATAAGAGGGAGAGAGAGAGAGGGCGGCACCACCTTCATGTTACATGTTAATGCAAATGACGATCAATAAACCATTTCCCCAACAACATTTTGCTAATACATATGGTTACTTCTCGGTTGATGAAATTTACACTCCAAAAAAGTAATTTTTAAATAACCCACACATCCTTCTTGGTCATCGAGATCATCTGACATTAAAGAATCTAAGTTAACGGTTCCAAATATTGCAAAAGAGACGGTCGCGGGTCAAATGGGCTCAGAAGAAAGTGATACCTGTTACCTTCCCTCGGACCCATTTCCGAGTACAAATCAGCTAGGTATATCAGTTACAACAAATGAAACTTCAGCGTAATTTCTCCACAATTAAACTCAAAGTCTCTCTCTGGAAAGATGACTTTCTCACAGAAAGAGGTAACAATTTATTCTGAAGAGGAAGTGATTCATTTGGAATTAATTTCTTAGCTGATATGTGCTTCTTAATTCCTTCGATAGACCATGAATGCTGGTTTCCTGGTACCTCTTGTAAAGGAAGTATACCAGACACAGAGGTAATAGTGTAATACGGCCACGAATAATGCCCCACAAAATTCAGTGACAAAACAACTAGAAGTACAGCAACTACATCAGTGTGAGCATTACCTTCTTTACCCTTCCACGAATTCCACTAGCAGTCCGAACCGTTGCACCTTCATATCTGGCTATTTCAAGATCTGAAGTAAACATATTCTTTATATACGCTGTGTTCTTGAAAATCTTGCAGGGATGACCTATAAGCTTGATTTTCTTCTGTATCTTAGCAGCATGATTAAACTCCAGTATCACAGCCGTGGCTAAAATTCTAAAGGACGCCTGAGAAATTCATGAAGAAATAAATGAGGCAGCTCAGAGCATATTCATGTATATTAGACTTACGCAAACAATTAAAGACACTGAAAAGAGTTGAACACTACTAACGCTTCATCATGCACAACCTAATATATACCTATACAAACAACACAACAACAACAACAACATCCAAGCCTTATTCCCAAAATGATTATACAAACAACACCATATATGATAATAAACTACCGAGTGTGCTCAAGCAACTCTTGGTGGCTAGAGCGCTCAATGAAATCACGGAGTCACGGACTGCCTAGGGGTGTAACAAATATGTGAGTGTATGTCGGGTGTCAACAATAGATGTGTGTGTGTGTGTGGTATGTAAGGTAGGTATAAAACAGCACGGATCCAAACACGCTCATAGAATAAGCGACCTGGATATAAGTCATTGCTAACATTCCTTCTATTGCGTGTGATTAGAACACAAACTCTGTTATACCGTCTGAGGTGGTGTGTCCGTGTAGGTAGGTATTTCCTATTTGGTTACATTCTATTGGAATGTTGACAATTAATAAACAGAATATGTGACATCCACTGAAGAAAAGAATTCACATGTGAAGTGAGTCATCATGTAGACTCTCTCTGTGCAACGCAAAACAAAAAAAAAATCAAGGACAGTCATGCCAAAAACCAGGGACCCTGAGAAAAGAAGACCCTCCTTTTAAGGTACTAGATGTTTAATGAGACAAAAAATATCTAACCTGCTCGTTTGATGGGCTCTGTACAGCAACAACTCCAGTATTTGGAGGAGCAAGAGGGCCATAAAACATGGCAAGGCAGTGCATATGTTCAGGAGTGTATTTAAGCATACGGAGCCTTGAATTGGGATCCTCAATCCCATAAACAGGGAAGGTCTGATAACGTCTCCATCCCATAGAGACGATAATTGGGTCCCTGGTCTTGAGAACTTTCTTATGCCATCTATGACGCTTTATCCTTGCCTGCAAGAGACAGCAAAAAAAATATGATTTTCCGATCACTGGCACATACCCTGTAGATCATATAAATAATATAACCACGGTGTACTTATGTAGCCTATATTCATGACCTAGATACAGCATATAGCAGAGAGAGCATTAAAAGGGCAGCCCGGCGCACATTGGCGTCCCCGCTAAGCGAGGGTCCGGGGAAGGGTCCCACCGCAAGGGTGTAATGAGGGCAAGTCTTCCCTTGTCAATTTATTTGACAAGAGGCTGCTCCCAGGACTTGAACCCGTGACCTATCGATCACACGGCAACACCTTTACCGGTGTGCCAAGGCTCCCCTTCAATTGAGAGCATTGCGTAAGGAAAATTAATTAGTAGTGTAATCCAGATGTAGAGGGTACGAACTGTGAGAGGAGAGGAAATCTACACAGACCTGCATGTATCCAACATTCTCTTCAGCAAGGCTAATTCCTCCTACTAGGATAGGGTAGTGAGGATCAAAATATTCAACCAATTCAGAAGAAACGCCATGAATTTCCAATCTGACATATGTCCCCGTCCTAAAGCCCTGTATCTCTATCCTCATTTCTTCATCCAAATCGTTCAGCTCAGCCAAATTCATTTGTTGGCGAAGCTCAACTTCCTCCTTCAACTACAAACACTTGGAAGATATCAGTGTTGTGTTACAATGAAAAATGGTTCACAATTTAAGATAGTTCGCTAGAAAAGGCCATCAAAATCACCTTGTCAAGATACCCAACTTCACCAGCCTTGTTGGGGTCGGACTTCGGTCCAGATTCTTCATCAGTATCTTCCACAGGTAATCCAGATCCATCGTATGTAAATTTAGATTAAGGTAATCAATAGCATCTTTATAATATATACACTCCACAAGGAATATAGGCAGAACTTCAACGACACCAACAACAAGCCTTAGTTTCAAAATGATATAGAGTCGGTGGCATGAATAGTCATCTAAAACTATCATATATAAGCATTAGACAGTGAAAAATAGGACAAACACGGTACTGCACGAACGAGTATGCAAAAAAAGTAGTGAAACACATTATAAAGAAAGTTTAAAAAACAAACCAAGAAAACCCAAAAACAAAATGAAATATTATACCAAGGGGTGAGGAAAACCAGGTACTTGGCACGAAGAATCTGGGATACCCGATCCTAAAGCTGACAGATTATGGTCCGTACCAACCCGAATTAAATGAGATACACGTTCTTAGATAACCCGACAATAAGGCTACTAGTATCCGAATTTGGCTATTTTTATTCTTTCTAGTTTAAATATGGAATTTTCTAATATGTGCCCATAGGGCACATGATAAGAGTGCATTTCCCTCCTTAATAAAGTGATAATTTCCTCAACTATTTTATGAGATCCCATTTTTTTGTTTTTTCGTGTGAGAATCTGACTTAATTAAGGAAGGAAATGCAATCTTATCATGTGCCTTATGGGCACATGTTAGAAAACTGTTTAAATATTTAACCAAACAAAATTCAATAATGTACAATATATTTCGTCCAAGCTACACAACAAAATTCAGAAAAATGCACAATACCTGCAAACGATCGGGGTTTTACAAAGATGTTTACTGTGAAGGGACTAAACTCTAAATTTCTTACTCAGGTAGCAAACCTGCTGGTAGTGGGCATTAGTTTTTTTTCTCAATGTAAACAGGGTCTAATTCGGTTACCCAGTCACGCTATTTCACTACTCGTACCTGACCCGTTTCACATACAAAATCCAGATTTGATTATCCTCCCGGTTTTTACCCAAATTATTGGGTAACTGAAACCCGGTAGCAGGGTGGGAGCGGACTATTAAACTGGATCGGGTTTTCTTTGTTCACCCTTGGAAGACACCATACAGCCTTGACCATAGAAAAGCAAGACATCCAACTACCAACCAATGCAAGCAGGGAACACTGGCTTAGAAACCAGCAGAAGAAAATCGTTCGTTTCCCAAAAGGGCAATACCCATATGGACTGAATTTCAAGTGAAAAAGCAAACTTGAGAATTGAAAAGCAAAAGGATATTGCGCATCAAATTTTGCACGAAGAGCAAGCTTTTTCAGCTTTCGATCTACAATCGCTGCAGCATCTTCTTTCTTGGTTGGGCCTCCTTCCCCATTCAAGTTGACACCATCAGTTTCAGCCATTTCTACATCTTCAAAATCGCCATAGGTACTACCCTCATCATCGTCATCACTGCCAGCCTCAGATGCATGAGCTCTTTGGGCAGCTTTAGACCAGTCTCCAGTGACAAAACGATCTCGAATGCTTTCAACAAGGTTATCATCATGCCAGTTCTTGAATCTCAAAATACTGGCAAATTTTGAGCAATCATCACTATCAACATTCCCAGTACCTAAATTATCTGTCAACTTCTGTTTACAAAGACATGAAGATAATTGTCACAGGTTGAATATGGTTCACCTGAGGAAAAATCAAGTTGCTTATATGAAGGACAACACATTACAAAGAATTAATAACAAACCTTTGCTCCTTCTCCTTTCGGTCGGAAAAACTCATCACCACTTTCATCGTCACTGCTTGTTTGGATTTCACTTACATTGGGAGCCATGTTTGATGTGGATTTTCCATACACAAGCTGCATGAGATTAGTATTCTGTCTGCAGATCGTTCGTTGCAACAAGGAATCCCTCCATCTAGAACCATTTTCAGCATCTTCCACTATCATAATGACCAAATGTTAAAAGCGAAGATAAAAGGCACAAGAAGTCTAAACCGCTCATTCCTACCTCGACCCTGACCATTATAAAGCTGATAAACTTCTCTATTACCAGAGGGATTTGAAGTACAAGGACACACAAATAAACTTAATGAGTTAAAACTGGCAAGAAGGTGGAACATATTAAACAGCTGCATTGCCCGAACTGTTTACTTATATTAGGTAAAAATTTACCATCAACCCAATCTACAAATATCACTATATCAGGGCTCAACTACCAAGGCCGAGTGACTTGCTGAAAAGATGAACCTTTCCTTCACTAGTAGTCCAGAACTCTACTTAATTAAAACTAAAAAAAAAAAAAAAAAAAAAAAACACCTGAGCATTCACCTCCTACTTCTCTCAAGGCTCTCTCTTTAGCTGTAGTTGGGACAACTCTGACAAGGTCAAAGATATAAATTGCTCTCAGGGTCAACTGAAAATGGCATTTTAGTCATCCATTAGAAACAAACATGAACAAGATCTAAACCACTCCTCAAAAGGAAACGACACACTATTGCACCATTCGGCATGTTTTGCAGCCTTTTCGTTCTAATTGCAGGGTATGAGATCTCAAAGCCACGTATCAAAGCCTAGGGTCAGCCACGAGCGGAAACTTGGTCTCTCGGATAATGCCACTACTTATACAAGAGCGCAAGAAAACTGAACAGTTACTTTCCGTGCACCAGCAAGGCCACCAAAGAATAAACTTTCATGATCCAGAAAACAATCCCCGCAATCCCCCACAGGGCAAACCTTTACCTGCTTACACATTATGCCTTATAACTTCTGTACATCTTCTCAAAAAGCCAAGTACAGAACTCAACATGATAAAGTCTGTGGTTCGAAGGAAAGCCATGTAAAGAATTCCGAGGTTTCTGAAAGATAAAGAATGGGCTACATACACAACCAAAAAACGAACAAAGTTACAAGTGGTTAAGTTCCTGTTATATTTTCATGCATGTATTCAGCCATTATAGCCCATCGGATATTTTTTTTGATGAGGTAGAAGGTAAACAACCATTTTCTGCAACATCTTTGTTGCGGGGTAGCAGATAGCTAAAGTTGAAGTATTATTATGAAGCGTTAGAGAATGAGTCCTAGCTAAAAGGTAGCATGTCATACCTTCATTCTCCTCATCTTCTAGAGCACTATCTGAATGAGATGCTTCAGCTACTTGATCATCCTCCCCATTGTTGTCATCACTTTCATCATCTTCCCTATCAGTATCATCTTTCTCATCATCATCATCCTCTCCATCTTCGCTAGAATGCTGTGATCAAAATTAACAAGAAACATAGATATGATTAACAAGCAGAAAGGTTAAGTATTGATTTATTTACTGTGATCGTAAAAATTGAGAATTCAAATTCCTCTCTGTAAATTTAGAATATATCAGAAGGAATTATGACAACAGATAGAACAGAAAACATACACAAATTTTATTTTAGTTTTATAAGAAAAAATTCATTGATAGAAATTATGAAGCAAATGAGCGAAAGGTGTTCTCATGCTCGAGAATAATTACAGATCTGCCCACTTCTTTTGCAAAAGAAGTAAAGGGGTTGATTCAAAAGCACCTGCTGCCTTAGCCCAAATAAAAGCAAGAATAACAACCCTCCCCCATACATAGTCAAGAGAATGGCGTTGCCCCGAAAATATTCGGGGATTCCGTTCATTCCAAATGCACCAGAAATAGCAAAGATGGCATAATTCAAAAGCAACGTCTCTTTATTCATCTCTGAACCCACAAACTTCATCCGGAAAAAATCACGCAGGGCAGACCCACTACTCATGTACAGCAATCAACCGGTTCCAAAGCATATAAACACTCAAGCATATTGAACCCTAATCTTGAAACATGAAGCGCTTTAATTATGCAATCAACGTAATTAACAACAGTAATCTTGCAACATGTGCACAGAGTAAACACTTACTTCAGAATTCTTTCACCACAGCGTGATTGCACTACGTACCTAAATATTTCGAACTTCAAGCTTTTCAGAGAAGATGGGAGGCCAAAAGAGAACATGATGTAACAATATTAGAGTAATTGATCAGAGGTCCCCCCCCCCCCAAATCCCACCCATCCACCCTTCCTCCACGCCCACGTAAAAAATAGACATAGGCACAGTAAGAAATGTGAGCAGGTTCAGAATGGCCAACTTCACAATTTTACGATCAATCATATGTAACATGCAAAGGTGTAGGTCCCGAATATCTTGTAATCTTAAAAAACTTGCATTATGACTTGTGAGGCTGAAAGTGCCTATTGCAGCTACATCCTTGCCTCTTTCAAAAAAATATGACTGATAAGAGTCAGAGAGACAGATAGGGTACAAATGAGGGTGTAAAAAGGAAATGATATAGCAGCATAACAGAGGCTATATTAGAGGTATGTACTCTTTGATCAGATAGAGGTTGTATCAGTTACCTCTTCATAAGCATCATCATCATCTCTAAACTTTACTTTCCTCCTGGTCCTACCATTAAAGACCTCAACATGTTCCTGCACATGAGTCCTCACCGTCTTTACACCATGTGTTTCATCATCTGAGGACTCTGAACCATTCAAATCAGAGTCACTATCAACATTTTCTTGGTCCGATCCAAATGTTTGGTGTTCAGCAGCAGCCACGTTTGCTTCATTTTTATCTTGTTTCCCACTAAAAAGTTTGAGGTGGCCTTCTTGCAACTGCTCATCAATAGGATTGTCCACTTTTTGGAGTGATTTTACCATCTCCTCACCAATATCAAATTTTCCTGGTTAAAGGAGAGTAATGGTCAAAGCATGTTAAGAGCCACTCTTATAATTAAAGGGAATAAAGCAATAGCAGAACATAACAGTGGAGTACGGCTAAAACCTTTACGTGCAGAGCCTCTGTTTTCAGCTCCTTCTGAAAATTGAACAAAATTGTCGTTTATGTTTATGTAGACGGCATCTTTGTCATATACAAGATCGCCAACACCAGACATGGGTGCATAAAATAATTTTTCTTTGTCGCGTAATCCTTTCTTTTTAGCAGCTGATGGTAAAGGGCATGGATCAGTCAGACTAGTCACGCCAGCAAGGTTGAAATCACCAACACCAGCAATGTGCACCTGCGAGAAAATTACAATCAGACAGCCAAAAACGTTTTCCATGTGCCACAAAAGAAACCTATGGACAAGCGAATTGAAATACAAGCAACTCAAAGAGCCACTAGAAGGAACAAAACAATGAAAATTTGTCACCTACCTTCTGTCCCTTTTTCAAATTACAGCCTCTCAGATAGCCAAAAAGTGTCACATTCCTGTCACATTTTTTATTCATCTGCACTCTTTCTGGGGGAGTGATATCTTCAAAACGATCCACTAACACATACGGATGAGTTGTACGCCAAGACAAAGGATGAAACTTCATGACCGAGATGAATTTCGAGAGATTAAGTATCTCACGAGTAAGGTACCTGTCTCGCCAGTAAAAATGAGTAAGACAATATCTAACAGACAATCGCATTGTGTGCTAAGCATGAAATTTTAAATAAATGAAGGGTACTCAGACTACTCACTTTCCGTGTGAAAGACCAGACAAGTAGAACAACTTAGCTCCTTGATATGTTTCTGTCCAAAAGCGATGTTTGAGTCGCTGCTTTGTCTTCCTCAGTCTCTTTACATCCGTGAACTTCTTATCATCAAGGTGTGTAAGGACTCCCATGACCTTAGGAAATCCATGAACTTGCATGAGGTTTAAAAACTCAAATGTCTCCTGCAAGATAAAATGGATATGAGACACTCACAAGTCACAGCTTACTGGCATTGGTTAGTGATAGCACAATCATTTGTTTTGATATCCAAAACAAGGGGGGTAAAGTATGAGATTCACACTACCAAATATATGGTCTATGATGTTGAACCAAAATGTTAAGTAGTGACATCATATCTACTTCAGCAATCCAGATTCAAAAATCAAACATCTGGAAAGTTACAGTATGCACAGAAACTTTAAAAAAAGCCGAATATTAACAACCCACCATTTCAAAGCCATAACTCGCATCTACTAGAAGGAGAGCAAGATCAGCAAATTTTGCACAATCAATCATGGCGTTCATGTCATTAGGACACTCAACAAACTGCAGGCGCCTCAATTTACCTGCAACAAAATGAACCATCAAATAAGTTTGTAACGACATCAAAGGTTCCTGAGTTAGCCCTGCTAAAAAAGATTCCTAATACACTAGAGCTCAGCCAACCAAAATTCATGAACAAAAAATCAAATATCCCTGGATAGCGAGAACAAGTAAGGATGAAATCTTTGTATTGTCATCCTTAAAAAAAAATAATGCCCTGGAGAACCTTTCATCCGACATTTAAACCGCTACTACATGAAGCTCAATCTCAGATATACCGGTTAGATGAGTATGGAGCAAACCTGAAACAATGGTAACTGGTCCAACAACATCCGGTAAATTATGCTTGGTAAATCGTTTCACGAGACATTTAATCAGCAAGGACTTTCCAGCCTACACCAAATATTGCAATCAAACTGTTACAACTTACGACACAAGATAATCAATCTCCACACAAATATAACCACAATTAAACCCAAAAAACCCCACCTTTGGAGGTCCCTGTACTACAACAACAAAAGGCGGGGCATCCCCAAAATTCCTGTCAATTTTCGGAACATGAAGCTTTCGCTGCTCCTTCTCCACTGCACGACACTGCAACATCTTGGCTTTCTTATTCGACCGGAACGCAAAGGCCTGAAGTCACAAACACATTCATCAACAAGTTAAAACCTCTACACTCATATCATCAACCTCAAACACAACATTACACCTCAAAAAAAAAAAAAAAATCAATCCCAACATCTCAAAGCTACAAACTTTATACTAAAATCATAAATTCCAACAACATGAACACATTATAACACTACAACTAAGATCAAAATAACAACGTTAAAAAGATGATAATTACACCCCAAACAAAAAAAAAAAAAAAAATCAAATCCCAACATCACAAAGCTACAAACTTTATACTAAAATCATAAAATTACAACAACATAAACACATTATAACATTAAAATTAAGATTAAAAATACATAATAACAATAATAAAAACAAAAAAAAGAGAGATTAAAACGTGATTAAGAAGATACCTTGGGATTTTTAGGTGGGTCATTCTTGGCATCTTCAGAATTATCAGCAGGACCCTTTTTCTTGTCGGATTTAACCCGTTTTTTGGGACCAGCTTGTCGAAACCTATGAGCTTTGTGGGATTGTTCGCCAACACTCGCAGGAGGCGCCATTGTAGGTTAACCCCTCCTTAAACCCTGGCTTCAACAAGAAGTTAATGGTGACAGTGAACTGGGTTTTCGTGAAAATGGATGAAAATTAGGGTTTTTTCAATTGAATTGAGAAATTTTGGGGGTTTTATTGAAGGGTTTAAGGAATGTGTGAGCAGAGGCGGCAAAGGGGGAAGCTTTCTGGTCTTGGGAGGGTGATTGATGTAAAATAGTAGTATATATGGGGGTATAATGGGAAACATAAATTGTATTTTTTTTTTTTTTTTTTTCATTGAAGTAACTCTGATCAATCTCGAACCATTAACCCACGAGCCATGGGCCTCACCGGAGCAACTTTAGTGATAGGCGGGAGTCTGCCTTACTCGGAGTTGTCACGCCTATGAGGTAACTCAAGCAAGTTGGAACTAAATTCTCCTCCAACGCTAAGAGAAGGATTCTCCTATTGTTGTAGTTTGTTGTTGCCACTTGGGAGTGAGAAGGATTTTTAACAAAAATTGCGAACTACATCAAATGCAATGCAATGTTAAACCACGTCTTGTAGTTGTGAGTTGTTGCGTAATCTCCAAACAATATTATTTTTCTTTTTTATTTTAATTGTCAAGCTACATGGCTTGGGGGAGCTACGTTGTCTGACAAACTACACACGTAAGCAAAAATCCAATGGTATGGCAGATGACGTAAGCAGCTTGGCCAAGCAAAACTACATCATTTCTTTACCATTGGAGATGCTCTAAAGATTACCAAACTACTTGGGTAGGCCACTAGGCTCACTATCCCAAAGTATTTGTCCTGTGTTAAGTTAAGTAGTCTGCTCACTTTAGCATGTTTGACAAGCTCGATAGAGAATCTTTTTTTCTTCAAATGTTGGGGCAGTCTCCTTATGCACTCCAAGCAAGTCAAAATTATGCCCATTGAAGTTGTTCAATCATCAATTAACAACCTACTCGTGAATGGATGAGCTACTATATTATAATATATCGATAACAAATAGAAAAATTTATCGAAAAGAAATTCAGACAATAGTATACGAAGTAGGAAATTATTCCTTCTTTTCTCAATTGTTCGAATGATGTTGTTGTAGTCGTGTTCATGACCACACAATGCATATGGAGACCTTGTTCACTTGCAACAGGAGGTGCATGATGCATCAAGATGTTCAACCATTGATTTCGCCTTTTCAAATAGCCCACTTTTTCGAAGGTAGACTCAAACGTCTAATGGATGGTTGTTAAAAGAGAAGGACTTGCACCTACTCTATTATTATAATATAATAACTCAGCGCGCATCTCTCAAAATCTAAATAAAGAATTTCTTAACATAGGGCTTTCGATTTATTAGCCGACTTTAAATAATTTTGGGAATAAGGCTTCATTGTTGTTGTTGAGGTCTTTCTATTTACACACGTTAAGCCATTAAGAAGGAGTTAATTCGTTCTTAACTCAGTTGTGCAATGTAACTCCTATTTGCTAACATGCAACAAGTCAGGGCGGACTATCTGACTAGCATGTATTAAGCATATAGCTTACACTCCTTAAGAGTCAGGAACAAACCCTTATTAGCAACTCCCTTTAGGCATCAAAGGCTTTAAAGTACGAGGAGAGGTTTTGTGAATTGTGATGCATGCATAGGTGAGAGCTTCCCTTTAAGTCAGATTTATAAGTGTGCAACTATTCCAAGTCCTATTCGCCTCCATTCACACTAACACCCGTCTTAAAACCAACTTTTGAAATGAACAACGGTAAAAATGTTGTTCATTTAGATAAGTTCATCACTATCAATATTGTCTACACGTACCACCAAATTTAGTTCGATTTAGTACCCCAATAGTAATCCTGGTTCATTTTAACAAGTTTCCATTAAAAATAACCTGCCACCGACACTGATTTCGCTCATTCTCCATTACGCTCAACTAGATTATTTAGAATCAATTCGATATAACCATTGATCATGAATCAATAAATACCATTTCTACTTCAATTTGGTAAACATTAAAATGTCCCAATTCAATTGAATATGCCACAATATCATTATCATGATTCTAATAACTTTCTAAATTTGATCGATTTTAACTTATTGACTAATATCAGATTCAACAATACTTAGAATCCAACTCGATACAACCATACACTATCATCGACCATCTCCACCACCACAACAAACCAAAGATTTGCCCACTCAGAAAAAACGTAAACAACACACCACACATCATCTTTGGAACAACTCCCTTACTTTCTTGTTCATCACTCTTCATCTTGTTCGATTGCTCCAAGGATATGGGAATAGAGATAATGGAGCCAAACACATGCATAAGAGGATGTTGTCATAGCGAAACAATCCCTCTTCATCTCTCTCCTTCTTCTTTTTCACTCTCCTCCCCTATTGCTCGAGGTAATTTTTCACCCTTTTTACTGTTTTATTTACTTCATTTTGTTTGTGGGTTTTTATCTTCCTGTTTGTTTGATTCATCTGATATTTCTGGGTTTCTGTTGGTTTTCATTTTAATGGTGATTTGCGTAGTTCCAGAAGATAATTTTTGATGAAACTTGTGCAGGAAGTGAAAGTGTTGTGTATGGAGGGATTTTAGATGGCCGGAAAGTTGCAATTAAGAAGCCCATTTTGTCAACTTCAGATGATCTTGATAAATTCCACAAAGAGTTGCAGCTTTTATGGTGAGCCCCATTTATTTAGTAATTTTTAGATGCATAATCTGTGTATTTGATGATAATTGTTGGGAATTTTGTGTCAAGGTGGTAACTTTAGTTTTTACCTTACAAAATTGCTTTATTATTGCTGTATTCATGTTTACCTCTTGCTAAACGTGTTTCAATACTTTTAAACTTGTTCGCAATGATCTTTAAACTTTACGCCCTGCGCAAGACCGTTACAGTCTACAGATGACGATTCATGTTGGCCGACCCCAAATTATTTTGGGAATAAGGTTTTGTTGTTGTTGTTGTTGCTGGATTTACCTCTGTATTAAGGTGGTTATTCTTTCGAGTTTTTTAAGCTATGTCAATCATTGTTGAGCAGAATGTCTGCAATGAATTATTCTAGTGAATTGTTTCTGTGCATCAAATTAAGGGTAGCAGTTTAAATGTGGTTATTATCTTTTTGCATGTATGATTGGTCTGAAGTAAACTGGATCATCCAGGAGTTGGGAAGTTAATTGCGGCTCACGCAAAGCCACCAAATTACATGTTCTTTTTTGAATTGTACGAGTTGGGCAATCTTGCTCAAAAGCTGCATGTGGAGGAGTGGTGCCCTGGAACTCATCAGGCCTTTGCTATGATTCTCCAGTTAGGTACGACTGTTCTTTACAATGTTATATTTAGCATAAAAATGTAGCTGCTGTCAAGTTAGAAATATTTACCTTTTAGGATCACATACGTGTAAATGTGTAATCTTAATGGTTAATCTGTGCAACAACTTCAGTTCTTCCTGGCATCGTGTCAATTGCAATACATTATGCTGTCCAGTTTTTGACTAATTTGTCAATTCATTATAGCATCTCAAGTTGAAGATGATGGAATTTCGCACATCTCAGAGTGTAATCTGTAGATCAGTTCCCCCCCCCCCCCCCAGTCACTTGTAAGATGCATTTGATGAGTTTTTCAGTATTTGGAATACTGCATCTAGGCTCCTCGAAATGGGAAAAGTTTATGAAGCAGTTGTTTCTTTGCGTGTTAGTATCAATCAGGGGTAGGCCATATAGAGCTCTGTGATACATCTAAATCTCACTAGACATTGTTGCTTGGCTGAACTATGCAGGATGTTGTCATATGTTCCCTTTTCTTGTAAAAGAACAGAATTTTGGATGATTCTAGTCAATACCATTTAGTTGCATAGTAGCTGAATTACAATTCTTGGTCATCTTAGTGAAGCTTGGTCGTATGACGATGATAGCTGTCTTTTAATCTGTGTTTGTTTTGGTGTAGAACTATGCAGCGGTATTCGTTATTATCTTAGTGGTCTCTCTTCTCATTTTTACCGGTTAAGCTCTTAAGTTTCTGTTTAGATGGTGGCACTCGGTTTTTTTCTGAAAGTTCCCTAACAGTTTTGAAATCTTATGATGAAAGTACATAGCTGGATCTGGGCAAATGGATATTAGTTAATGTCAACATGAGCCATAGAGTTTTGAAATCTTAGTTTGTTGTTTTTCTGTTGGTTAGTGAATATATTCAACCCAAGATTGAGTTTTGCTGTATCTAGTATAGTTCTGTTCAATTATACTTCAAATATGTTGATCAATTGTACCCTCAATTTATAGATTTCTATCGTAGATATTTTGGTAATATGGAAAATTTTGTTTTGTATTTATTAGCCTAGTGTTTGTTAGCAGAGTCTCTTTATAATTGCCTTTTCTGGTATGTAGTACTCAATGCAGTGATCGTGTTCACTCTTCTGAGTGTTGAGCTTCATCAAGCTAAGCCAATTATACTCTGAAGATTGCATTTTCATTCTTGCTTTTTTTTTTTTTTTTTGTTTACAGCGGATGCTCTGCAGTATATACATAACCTCGGAATTGTACACAGGGATGTCAAACCTGCAAATATACTTGTAATTATCAACCATTCATCTGAAATTCTTCTATAATTGGGTACCAATTTTCAAACCACCTTAAATAGTTTTATAGTTCGTTGATTGAGTTATCGTTTGACAAATTTCTTGTCTGCTGTTTTGAATATGATGTATGCATACAGCTAGGTGAAGATCTCTCTCCTCATTTAGTGGATTTTGGTCTGGCAGAGTATGGCAAAGATCTCAAGAAGGCTTCTCTTGAGAACTGGAAATCATCTGGAAAGCCCACTGGTGGATTTCACAAGAAAAATATGGTTGGCACCCTCATCTATATGGCTCCAGAGGTTTTGAGAAAGGAGATACAGACTGAAAAATCTGATGTCTACAGTTTTGCTGTGACTATCAAGTATGAACCTCCATGTAGTTTTAAAGTCATTCATGCACACCGACTTATTCACTGTCCATAAAAAAAAAAAAAAAGAAACGCTGAGAATATAGTAATTGCTTGTGACTTGGTTTGGCTGTATTTATGGTTGACTGAAAGTGGAATGATACAGAGTCTATATGTTCTATGCTTCTTCTTATTTCTCTGCTCTAATTATGTGAATTTAATCAACCTTAATTTTCTGCAGCGAGCTTCTAACTGGGGTTGTTCCTTACACGGATCTTCGTGCAGAAGCTGAGGTAGTCTTCAAGATGAATTGGTACCTAACTTTCTGGTGTCTTCACTCCATGAATCTTAACCCTTGTGATTCTTGTGAATGCTCAATGGCTTGACATCACATTATGTATGCTGGGGTACTTCTAAACGGCAGGAGTATTCCGAAAATTTGGAGTCAGACATAGCCTGCTAAAGGAAAACTACAATTTTCATTCGGAGTTGTACCTTTTAATGAATACGAATGCTTGATTACGCCTTCTGTTTCTTTTTCACCTTACATCCAGAATGCATGTAGTTTCTAAATTGGCTTATGTTTGGAGTATTTACCTCGTAAGCATGCTACGTTCTCTTGCCTAAATGAACTAGTATCTCCAAATTGAGTCTTGATAACATGCTTTCACTTTTGACATTATAGTATGTTGTTTTACCTCCGCATCGTACTTAATTACATTACTTAGAACATATATGCTTCATATAATTTTTTAGGATAATGGGGGTCAATGAACTATTATCATTTCCAGTGGAGCCAAAAACATTCTATTCTTTAAGTCTAGATTATGATGGAATAAAGCAAAATGGTTCACTAAACAATCTGTGCTTCTTATGTTGGGAAGGAGCAGTAACACGATGCAATTCGCAACACAATTTTTCGTCTGGGTAATCTGCGAACATGCTCATCTGTTTTGCCCCCTTACTTTGCCATAAGCGGGGGCCTTTTGGGGCATCAATAATATTGTTGAGGAGCCTAAGAGTTGAAAACAAACACTTCTCAAGTTGTGATGGTTTTTGGAGATAAGATAATATCACTCAAAAGGCTTCACTTAGTTGTATGACACTTAATCTTGAACATTCAATTGTTCCTTTATAAGGTTAGAGGTAAATAAAGACATAGATGAAGTTAATGAAAGAATAATTAATCACCTTGTTTCTGATTTTTTTTTTTTTTTTTGAATGCTCTAGATAAAGTGCCTCAATACCTAATGCTAGTCATGCATGTGTTGGGAAAATGCTTGATTCTTTGTAATTATGCTATGTTGCTAATCCGGATGTAATGCATGCGATGCTTGTAGGCTCATACTGTGTTGGAAATGAACTATACAGAGCAAAAACTCGTTGCAGCTGTGGTGGCTGACGGTTTACGACCAGTTGTGGTTGGTCCGAAATCAGGTGTACCATTGAGTTTGTTATCACTCATCACGAGATGCTGGGATGCAGATCCTAACAATAGGCCTCCTTTCACAGAAATAGTTGCCGAACTTAATTCAATTTGGGATGAGTTGAAAAGTGTCGAAAAGGAAAGGAATATAATCGTTGAGCCTACTATTTCTTCTCAGAAGTCGATTGAGCAGAGCTTCGATTCTCAACTTTATGGTGAGGGTATAAACTGGTTTTCCCAAGGAGCAGGAATCCCCAGCAAAGTTTCACGTCCTGGCGTTGGTTCTGGTAGAAAGACCTCAGCTGATTATCGCAGTGACGATGCTTCATCTTATGTGCCCATTCTTTCCTGGGGCTCTTTTGCTACATGTGGCCTGAGAGAAGCAATGGAAGACACACACTTTCTCATGCCTCAGTTATCTGATAAAAAAGATATCCACTTATTTGGGGTCTTTGATGGTCATCGAGGTGAGTGCGTAACAAAATCCTGAAACCTTATGTTTGTAATTTTGTATGTCCAGTAGGGTTAACGTGGAAAAATGTTTTAAGAATCTATGATGAGACTTAACTGCGTATTTATCTCTTGAGCTTGTTCTTTAATTCCATTTATATTACTCTAAGCTCATGAAGTAGATCAGTCTCACACTTAGATGCATTAGATTTTCCTTGCCATGGATTTTCTGGTTTCAACTTTCAACACTAGATCATTAAAGGCCCTTTCTCTGCAAAAATGCCCTTTTATGCATATTTTCCTAAAGACAGTCGTGATTTTTATATTGTTTTCTGAAATTCGAAATTGTTTACCTTCCAAATATACACGAGATTCACCTACACTTCATCTGGGTCTGACAAGAGATCGTTAAGGCTCTTCTGTAAAAGGCTTATTTCGTCTATTTATCCTTTTGCACATGAAATATCTTCTGAACCTTTATTATTTGGTTTGTGAGTTACCATAGAGTTTTCCGAATAAATTTACCTAGAGATTTGAGAACCTGTACCATATTTATAGTTGCAACAAATTTCTCAGCTAATAGCTCGTCCTTTACGTTCAATAGTCTCAATAACAGATCTTGTAGGAAACAGCAGATACAGTTTTACTTGAAATTAAAGAGTCTTGGAGATCTAGGGTAGTCTCAATTCTCAACTTGTCATTGCGAGAAGCTTCAAGCTATTAGGTCACTGTTCAAAGTGTCAAAATAAAATATGATCAAACAGTTCTCTGAAGGCAGCTTGTCTCTCCTTATGAAAGCCAACTAGGTCCAACTTGGGCTTGCGTCAGTGCCTCACGTTGGTTATGAGGGGGTGGGGGCTCTTGAATAGGTCAAGCAACACTTCATGAAATTCTGAGGATATAGATTGAACCATTACTATATGATTCTATGTGTAAACTGGGCTATTGTCCATGTTGTGCTCATGAATCATGATTCTGATCCGTGTACAGGTGCTGCTGCTGCTGAGTTTTCTGTTCGAGCTGTACCTGGTTTGCTGCAAGATTTGGATCCCAGCATCAGGTAGTTTCACTTGCCTTAATTAGTTAATGTTCTTCTGTTTTTCTGGATCTTTCTTGTAGTGAATATGAGCATTCGTGATTTTCATAATGTTACAATGCAGCCCTCTAGAGTATCTGCGTAGAGCATTCGTGGAGACTGATGGTTCATTCAGAAGTGTCCTTGATTCACACCGTCAGTCGAAGGGCTTAGTCAAGAAAGAATGGCATCCTGGTTGTACTGCAATAGTTGCTCTTCTTGTCAAAGATAAGCTTTTTGTTGCCAATGCTGGGGACTGTAGAGCTATTATATGTAGGTCTGGGAAGGCTATTGCGCTAAGCAGGGTAAGTGAGAAGTAAAAGGTATTTATATTGTCGATTTATTTATACCATGCTTCTAAACTGTTGATATTCGCATGCTAGGATCACGTTGCCAGCTGTCCTGAGGAGAGAAACCGCATTATCGAGGCTGGGGGAGTGGTAAAGTGGCAAGTTGATACATGGAGGGTTGGTTCAGCAGCTCTTCAGGTTCGACTACTTGGACTGTCAGTTTGGTGCTGTCTCATTGATCTTCTTCTTCTTTTTTCTACTTGCATTTCTGGTTGCTGAAGTTGGAGTTTTCATTTTGTGCAGTTTGTTCCTCAGTTTTAGGTTATTAACATGTGTACTTCCATCAAAGTCTGATACTTTGTCTTATTTGAATCGAGAAGGCGATATCTATATTGTGCCTGTTTAGCCCTACTAATTTCACCTTTTATGTAAAGGTTACACGTTCCATTGGAGATGATGATCTCAAACCGGCGGTGACTGCCGAACCAGAGATAACGGAAACTTATCTTTCTCTTGATGACGAGTACCTGGTAAGAGCCATTGTCTTGGTATATCTCAAGTTGCCTTTTAGGTTGTCTTAACATACTCGGAATGGTTTCTCTTTGCCCTCTTCCCTTACTTCAGAGATCATAAGTTTCATCTTGTGTGGGGTGTAATGTTCAGCTTATGGTGATGGAAACAAGCACTCTTATCATATGGGGAAGACTTCATACAGTTGTACCTTCAACCTCCACCCTCCCCCGACCTTCCTCATGCTTAATTGGGTGCCTCAGTATGCATTTACTGGACAAAGTAATATGTGCCAATTGCACGTCTTATTCAAGCTGTTTACCTTACCCATGGTTTCTTTAGTCTCTACTCTCTAGAAAGAAATCTGCTTGTCATAGGCCTCTTGTTTGACACCGTGTCTTGAACGTGAACATTATCCAATGATGAATGTCTTGAACCAATCTTCTTCCTCAGGTGATAGCTAGTGATGGCCTTTGGGATGTAATAAGCAATGAAGAAGTGGTAAGAATAGTTAAGGACACAGTCAAAGAACCCAGCATGTGTTCGAAAAGGCTGGCAACAGAGGCTGCGCAGCGTGGAAGTAAGGATAACATTACAGTAATTCTGGTGTTTCTCCGTCCAGTTACAACAGCTGAAAGGATTTATTAGGATGAGACTCACTTTTATGATTATGGAGGTTCGGTAAGTCTCAGGGACCCTGTTCTCACCTATACATGCCGCCCTTGGCATATTTGTTTTTCGTTCAATCTGTGTATTCCTAAGTGTTGATTTTTATGCATTGAAACTTGCAGCCAAGTCGATTTCTATACAATGACGCTGCATTTCATGGAGTTGATGTTTCAAGACCACTTTCGACGTTTCTGTCCACAAACGGCATCATTTGATTCACAGCCTTTTGTGGCTTGTGAAGAGTTTTGTATCAAACTCAGATTATGGTCCGCATATATATCAAACTCAGATTCAACCCACTTTGAAAATAGGTATTGAAATCTCTGATTACTCTACTAATTACACAATTTAACAATGGAGTCTCCTGTTCGAGTTTAATGAAGTTATACTTCAATTTAATCTGCTCAAAGGTATAAATATAATCCAAGAGTGGTAATATTGTAGTGCTTTGCAATGGCTGAGTTGCTCGAGTATCGTAAAATTGCCTATAATCCAAAGTATACACATATACGAACCCGTGGTTGTAGAAAACTAATTAACATGATAGGAACTCTTGTTCAGGGTGTGTCGTATGTTTTAAGATGTTGAAAAATGAAACCAACCAAGATTATCAACTAGGGAATTGGCCACTGGCAAATACCGACATATATGTGAGTTCACAATATTCAATTTTGAACAGGTAGGTTTTTAAGCAACTGATTAAATGGAAAACCGCGATAAATGTAACTAAAACTCTCACAATTAATAATCACAAGTTTAAGCTTTGTTCCGAAAAGAATTCAAATTATTTGTCGCCGGTGTCTAAGGATGCTTCTTCATTGAAAATCAAATGGAAAACCTACACAAACAAAAATGAGAACTCTTAGAGTGGTAAAAGAAATCTAAATGGGGAAAGCAGAAAAAAGAATCTCAAGATATCAAATGGAGGAAGCAGAAGATAATGATTTCTTACATTTATTTGGCCCAATTTATTTGTAAGGAAGCTTATAACTCTGATTTTAAATCTTTCAAGTGAGATGCAATGAATATAAAATAAAATGAATAAACACACTCCAAAATCAAGAAAAATAAATAAAATATACCTAAACACTTATAGACTTAAATCAGAGACTTTTATGTTTGACATTAAATCATTGGCTGTTCACCTTATCATGTACATGTATTAGGCAAGACAATTATAGACTTAAATCAAGAATTCAAGCTGATATGGTATCAAACATTTATACACCAACTAAACTCCATCATAATTATGGATGCAAATAGAACAATTAAGGAAACGCGCTTGAAATCATAATTTTCTACCAAATTTACAAGACAAAGTGGAAGATAAGATCAAGATCAAAGATGAGTTCTTTAAAGTTTTTGTTGTATGAAATGAATCAAGCCCTTGATATAATCCTATCACATCTAAGGAAGTATAATGAAGAAGATTCACATTTTCTGCAAGGCACTTACCATAGAGAGCTCTGGACCTTTTCAGATTCTGCAAATCCTTATCATCCTGGGATACTATGCCATATTTGCAAGTGCTCAATAACTGAGATTTCCAGCTATAAATTGACCCTCTGATCCCTGCAATGCAATCCACCAAAAAACCTTGAGAAGTACACAAAAAAGTCCTGCAAAAAACATGGAAAGACCCTGTTCCGTGACCTCCCTAAAACCCGCTCAGAACTTTTTGGTAAAACCCGACTTCCTGATGAAAAGCAACTTGGAAAAAGGTAAGGGAATTCGTGATGAGCCACAACAGAGAAATAACCTCGAATCTGGCTCACCTTCTTCCGAACTACCAGACAACACCGTAGGTATTGGAGAAAATCCCCAAATTATTGATCCGGCAGACAAGGGGAAAGCCGTGCTTGATCAAGAGCCACAAAAAGTTGTCCCGAAACCTGAGATCATAACAATAAAGGATGAGCCAGAGCCAACTGTCATAGGAGAATCTTCCGCCGCCCCTCCGCTTTCTCCCCCTTCAGTTGCGCGCTTCCCTCGGCGTCCCATAGCGTGCAAATACTGTGGTCAGAAGTTTCCTACTACACAGGCACTTGGAGGACACCAAAATGCTCACAGGCAAGAGCGGGAACTTCAAAAAGCTATGAAAGCAGCGCATGACCTTGGCAGAAACCAGATTCTGCAGAGTCTTCCAAGGACAGCACCACCTCCACTTTATGGGTCTCATCCTGGACATCGCTATCATTATCATCCTTACAATGCATATGCCCCGAGAGCATTCCAAGCTAAGCCTGCTTACACTCACCCTCAACTCGGACTGGCCGGGGGTCCGACTGGTCTTGGGCGGGCCCTAGAAGAGTTCGTTGGACCTTCTTCAGCAACACCTGTGGGTACACCATTTAACCCTGGGTGGCCCACACCGTATGCCTGTCCTACAGGTTCCATAAGAAGATCCAACGAACTAACAAACTTTGATCCTGTTCTAGATCCTAACTTGCCAGCTTTTCTGCAGGGTATGGAGAATGAGGCTGAACTCAGAAAAAACAGATTCATGGCAACACCAGGCCTCAAGTCGTTTTACCCTTTTGAAAGTTCCAACTCGAATGCTTATCTGCAGGCAAGGGAGAATGAGGCTAGCCTTGCTAGGAAAGAATCCATGGAATCATCAGGCCCCAGTTTGTCCTTGAACTTGAACTGCAATGAACCTGCAAAGATGAAATCGCCTATGGAGTGTGATAGCTCTTCAAAGCAAAATGCATCTACTAAGCTTGATCTAACCCTAAAACTTTGATGGGATTATTTGTTTACCGTTTTTTCTTTGTCGTGCAATGTCTAGAATCTTGTTTTTATGCCGAGTCATAGCTTCATAATACAGGCTCCATGCCAGTTCCTTGTATGATCAGTACAGTTCCGTGTATTACATCAATTTATAATTCTATCTCTCATAATCTTTGGTCTATCGTGTATATTTTTTCCTTCCCACAATATAAAAACAGGCGTACCTCTTCAAGCAAAACCTAGAATTGTAATCAGGAACTATAATATAATGACATAAACTTGAAACCTCTGTTCCTTCTACCCATAAAGATATCATCTGACATTATAAATCAGCCTGCAACCTCAGAGAAAACACTTGGATCAGTCCCATAAGCAGAATAAATGGCCAAGATATATTAAGACAAGAAACAATGGAAAGCGTTTCTAGAGAAGTGATATTGCCATGATCAGCACCTTAGAGTCTTGTCCTAATTGAATACATTGGAAGGCACAGCTGAGTATATCGGAATCTTTATAATTAGTAGACAATCATTTCTAGACGTTCTTTTAACGAGCAAACACAAACCATTACAAGGGAAACATTAACGTTGAGATATGTGGAGTTAAATCTGATAGATACACACTGCTTATGGTAAAATCTCAGTCCCATTTCTTTGATCCCAAAATAAGATTTGAACTATGACAACATCACTGTTCAGTGCCAATCATTTTGTTTCTCATATAATCAACGTTGCATGTAAGGCTTGTTCTAATACTTCCTCATAGTTGCCAATAGAAATGGGACAGTATGAGTATGAGTATTAGTGTATTACAGTGCACATATAAAATGAATATAGGGTTATCTATGAAATTAACATAGTCAAAGTCGGAGAACACCCACCACGAGTTACGAGTTTGTGACAATCGGCTCTGAACCACCATAAGGAATCATCGCTGAGAGGAGACAAAGGTATAAGAAAAAAGTGTTATAGAGATCAAAGTCATCAAACAAAGGAAACTGAGAGATTCAGAAAGAGGAAAGCAACACAATGGAAAAGTTAAAAGGAAAAAAGAGAGGGAGGCGTGAAATGTAGACTTAAAAATGAGGACGTAGTAATAAAACTTGAGAAATCCTTATAAATAGCACTAAAAGGGGAACACAAAGAAAAGAAAATAAACGTGAAGACTAATAAATAAAAGCCTTGTGAGAGAGAGAGAGAGAGAGGGGAAGTAAAAGAAAGAAAATGAGTTGAATATAAAGTCCAATAGCATCATCCACATAGTTTCTCTCCTTCCAGTTTGCCATATTGAATGCCATATTTTCCTCATTTTGAAGCGGATTTATATCACTCTCAAATACCCTTATGCTGTGTTTGGGAGCCTGGAATTGGAATTCAATTCCAAAAATTGAAATGATTCATGTGTTTGGGAACTTGTGGAATTTGGATTTGGAATTGATTCAATTCCCACCCAATTCAAAACATGAGTAATGTACTAACATGCACAACTTCAAATCCTTTTAAAATACATGTCATTTTAAATCCTACCCCACTTTTTCCTCCCCTCTCCCTCTCTCTTCTCTCTCATCCTCCAACCCACCAATTAATTTTCTTTCTCCTCCTTTCACCCACCTTATATGCACCCACCACCCTCCTACATTGACCGCCCCCGTCGACCACTGCCACGGCTGCCCTGTTATAGCCACCGCCCACCCTCATCGCCGCCGCATGCCCTGCCGATCGCCGCCGCATGTGCCCTCAGTTGTCTTCCTTGTTTGCTTGTTTTTCCCTCTTTTCATAACACCTCCATGTGTCAAGTGCCGCACCACAACTCCGCAAGCCGCCGTCTCCACCACCTCCAATCAACATCGTACGTTCAGCCACCGTCGCCAACGTCAGCCGCCCAAACCACCAGATGTCATATACTATTTCTTCTCTCATCTTCCTTCCATTTATTCATTCACTCTCTCTCCTCCCACTATCTTGTGGCTGAGTTGTGGGACATAGATGAGCGGCTGCGATGGCGATGGTGGTCTGGTGGGGGGCGGGGGTGGTGACTGAAATGGTGCTTGGGTAGTGGTGGTTGTATTTATGAATTTAATTCCAAGGTTCCCCAAACACAATCTTAGAATTGGAATTGAAATTGAAATCCAAGAATTCAATTTCCGGAATTGAATTCAAGAAAATGAAATGAATTCCGAGTCCCAAACGCTACCTTATCCAAAGTTTGTTACGTCTTGTCCTACTCCTCAACTCCTCATTACTTGGTTGTTGTCACACAAAGAAAACCCACATAGACTAGAAGACATATGTTTAAAGATGGTCATTTAAAAAAAAAAAATGAATTGGATGACCAACGTGAATGAGAAGTACTCCCCCTAGACATGAACCTTAATTGGCTTTATGGTCACTGTTGTTTTATTATGACTATGTCTTTAAGTTAATTTATTTTAGCGCTAAAAGCATTCATCAAACTAATTTCACGAGATCATTTTCACAATACAAGTCATTCTTATTAAAAATTTGAACCATACTAGTCCTACATGCCAAAGTTTTAAGGACAAATGAAGTATTCCCTCCTAATTACTGGAATTGCAACCTGATAATTTTTAGGGTTTTGAGCGAAACACTACCTATTAAGTTGCCTTTATTTGCGAAGGTATACCTATTATAACTTTTTTTGCAATACCCTACCTAGTAAGATACAATCCATTGAGAATTGAAGCACCACCTGACTCGTTTCTCCGGTGAGTCAACTCGTTTTCCGGCACATGCACTCGCCATAACTCACTCAATTCCCACCCATTGTCTTAGAATTTTCCTCCACTTTCTTTTACTCTTCATTCTCTTTCTTCTTTACTTTCTTTTCTGAATTATAATTTCACCCACCCACCTTCACATATACTCACATTCACTCAATCTTTGTACTCCAACATAATCTTCCATCAATTTCATTGTCGCTGGCAGTAGCAAGACCACTTACTTGTACATTGGAGGTAAAATTCACCCTCTTCTCTTAGTCATTGTAGAAGTACAATTGATGACGGCCAATTGAAGGACTGAAAGTTGACATGGCAAATCAAAGGACTGATAGGGGAGCAAGAGCAGATTAGGGAAGAAAATGGGATAAATTGGGGGAAAATTTAAGAACTTGATTGAATTCGGGAAATAAGAGGTGAGTTTGGGGAATTTTTTTGAATTGAATTTAGGAACAAAGGGGTGAATTTGGGGAAAAAAATTCAATTCAATTGGGGAAAATGGGGAGTTGGATGAAGCGAGAACAATGAGGATCATTAAGGGAGTATTTTTCTTAAGCTGAGTTAGGGGTGACAGGAAAACGAGTTGACTCACCGGAGAAACGAGTCACGAGTGTAGTGTTTCACAAAGTAATGTACCTTATTAGGTTGGGTGACTGGGTCTCGGAAAAAAAAAAAAAAAAAAAAAACAAAAAACGGGTATGCCTTCGCAAACAAAGGGAACTTAATAGGTAGTGTTTGCTCTGAACCCTAATTTTTACAAAAACATACATGTCGGACTTCTTGGGACAAATGAAGTACTCCATCCTTTTTAATGAAACCAACAATATAGAGAGGCTCCTTACGGATGACCCATAATGAATATTGCTTTGAGAATCGCACTACTGACACCTACTTCAAAATACAAGAAGCGCAAAAAGTATTGTGAGCCATTTTGCTTTATTCATTATATATTCCACAGCCAAACAATAGTATGTCTTTGGCTCCATTGAAAATGGAAAGAAAATGGCAAAATTTAGCAAAACTTGTAATTTGACAATGATTTAATTCGTATTTAACACCACTTGTATGTGATTATATTTTTATAAGTTTTAAAATCCTCAAATAGAGTCAATAAATTGTTGTAATTCCAAAGAATCCAAAAAATTATTAATTATTAGTTAATTCCTTTTTATATTGGAAGGTTTTGCTAAATCGAATCGTCAGCAAATCAATAAAATAGGAAAATAAGGTAAGGAAAATCGGCGATTGACCTTCCTAAAATCATTGTTAAAAGGAATGTACATTATCAACCCTTTCAAACTAGTCACAAATGGTTTATAAATTCATCTCTTCTCATGAGTAATCAGTGTAAAAAAATAACTCATCTTTATTCATTCATTGCTTACAGATAGCCAAGGTGATGCCAAGACATTTCTACCAACCATAAGGGCCCCTCATCAAAACATCCTTCAGTGCAGAAATTACAGAGTAAAGGGTAAGATTTCTTGCTAAACTTTTGTCCTGATTTTTTTTCTTAATTGTCTATCATTTTCCCATGTAATCCTTTGTCATTTCTTATTAAATTTCTCTCTCTCCATAATTTATAGAGAAAAATTACTCTGTTACATCAAACTCCTTTCCCTAACAAGTATACACAACACTTCTTTTAGGTAATGGGGGAATGTTGTCATATCCTATCTCTTTTAATAAACTTATCACTAATGTAACCAATCTTATTTCATTGTCAAATATCATGCTCATATCTACTCTCTATTATGATAATCTTTTGTAAATACCTACAAATTTTACCCCCAAAGAAGATCTTAACAATCTTATACTCACTTAGGATTCACGAGAGACAATTCAATCCATTTTAAGTGTCAACACCAACGATATTTCAGTGCATTGATCTTATGAACTCATACACATCCGCCGTCAACCATTTTCAAGTCCTCTCACTACCACAGATTAGCAATACTCTATGCATTCTTACATGATCAATCCCCATATCCATTCATTGTCTCGCAATCGACAATGTATATTCAACAACCTCCTCTTTGAATCCTAACTACACAGACAGAACACCACCACCACCACCAACAACAACAACCATACCTTATTCCCAAAATAATTCGGGGTCGGCTAACATGAATCGTCATCTGTAACCGTCAATTGCATTAAAACCTTGTTTTTTTAACCCAATTCTAGAGTAAACATCACACCAAATCTCAAAAATCAAGCCTTCATGAGCTCGATTTAATGGCTTAAGTTCAATTAAATTCAGCTGCATAATAATTACATCAAATTAATTGCATGAAATAAATTTGGGCTCAATCCTCAAGTAGAAAGAAATCAGGGCGAAATAAGTGACAGATTACCATAAATTCAGCCAAATTCAAAGGAAAAATGAGACAAAAATTTACCTGGAATTCCCAATTTCGTGGTTCAATTTGATGCCGGAAACCCTAATTCTCAATTTCCCGCTGATTTTTCCCCAAATTGATCTTTGTTTTAGTCAGTAGGGAGTCAACTGGCTTTTGACTGCTTATCATGGATAGTTCTCGGAGTCTTGTTTGGGTCAATGGGCCGACCCGTTATAATAGAAAATTTCACTTCTCCGGCCCTGAATTGTAGATAGTTATCTTTTCGGGCTGTTGAAATTGACCAGATCCGAATTCGACCCTAAGATGACTCGGAATTTTGAAAAATCTTTTTTTTTTTTTTTATTTTACTTTTATTTTATAAATATCTTTGATATTTTTAATTACTTGCCAAAATTGAGGAATGACTACAAGTTAATGGGCCATAGGCCCATAGCCAACCCGACTTGATGAGCCCAAAAATGAAACATGAAAAATGTGAATTATATTCTAGAAGGGCAAGTAAATAAAGAGAGTAATTATTTAAGTAAGACAAAAGTCATAAGTGTGGTTGAACTATGATTATTTGTCATAATAAATGCAAAGTTACAATAAAAATGTGAATGATGCACATTCATTGTTAAAAGTTGGAGTACATTTAAGGGAAAAAAGTAGTTCTAAATTGGAGTTAAGTTGAACTATGTTTGGTAATACTAACTGAAATAGTAGTTGAATGCTAAAATAGTAGTTGCAAATACTGAAATAGCAATAATAGTTGACAGTTTTTGGCGAATAAAAATTGATCAACCTTAACCCTAATCGTGCCAGTTATAAACACCTGACCGTTCTTACCCACCTTACTGAGCGGGATCAAATTGAAGTGTCACAATAGATAATTTAGATTAGATTTTTCGTATTAGATACTATGATTATCATTGGGATGGAGCAAGAATTGATATATGCGCTAAATAAATCTTATGACAATCTTTGTTAGAAAGCGCCGACATATTATGTCAAATTTATTTCTAACTCGCTAAACGACAAAGAGTTAAAGCTGGATGGATTCGATGATAATCTCTGTGACAGCAGTCTTATAAAACACTGTCTGTTCTGTTTTGTTCCTGTTATCACTGGATGTAGCAAGAAGTACATGCACTATTAAACTCGATTATAATCTTGATCCAAACGCTCTCACATATCCTATTTATTTGAAAGCAATGGAAAAAAAAAAAAACACAGTTAGATGGATTCGACAGTAATCTTTACAGGACAGTGTCATTGTTAGAAATTTTATTTCGACAAAATAAATTTTGTTAGAAGAAAAACCTAAATAATGCATGTGTTTTTTGCACCCCTCTAAAAAGGGGAAAGTATTAAAAGCAGTTCATCAAAGCTTACTCTCCAATCACTCTTTGTTGATTACCCTCGATCACTTTCCTTATTTTCCCTTTGTGGTAATCAATCCCCTTCTATATATAAGACCTACTCCTACAATGATCAGTTGATATACAAAAGAAAATATTATTACCTATGTCAAATTATTACAAGAAAAACAAATAAAAATCATAAGTACAAGGAGACAATAGCAGACTTGTGCTTGCAAGTATAACTGATGAACTATTCTCTTTCCCATACATCATAACGTAACCTACATACCCACCTACATTGTTGAAGGTAACGTATTTATCATCCTAGTTACATTACCTTCATCTTGTTATTCTGGCCCCCGCCCCTTATTTCGACAAAGTTCGTGTCATGGCAAATTACTCCCTAAACTTTATGTTTTTGTCTCGATTTTCCAATCCAAATCCATACTCAAATAGATTATTAAAAATTACCATGATGGTTTATATCATACACATGTTTACGTGCTGCAGCATCGAACCTTTGATCTTTTGTCGAACCTTTGATTTTTCGTCGAAATTTGTAATGTGTGATGTTTTTGATCATGGCATGTAAGTGTCCAAAAAGAGTTCTTTCCTTGTTTTTACTAAGCTTGATGGGATTTTGTCTACAAATTTAATCCGTACAAGAACTATTTACATTGATTTTTTTGCTGCTTTATTTTATGCTGGTGCAATGTATATAGTGAAACTGAAGTTTCATATATTCAATTTCCTCACGAAATCTAAAGTTGAATGCAGGATAATATTCTACTCTTACTGCAAAAAATTACCATATATTTTTTCTGTAAAATTTGATTCTCGTACAAATTTTTTATTTTGCTATATTTATGAATACATTAATTTTGCATGTTTGGTGAATTTGTTGCCCCTAATTTTATTTGCAATAAACCCTAAAATCACAGAAAGAAATGTGATTTTCATGAATAACGAGATGATAAAATGTGAACATTGCACTTTTGCGTGTAGTTTTGGTGAGATAACGTATAATGGAAGGCCCTGATCCCAGAGGGTTAGACGTACCCTTTCGTCAGCAAGCCTTGGCTTGGTAAGTCTCTCTTGCTCCCTACCCTTCACTTGTCTCATTCTCGAAAGCCGATTTTTTGTATATACTTAATCGATATATAATTATCTATCTACTATAGGTGAGTATCTATTTAATAGAATTGTTAAAAATGTCATCGATGAGCTTGAAGGCCCTTATTACTTATTAGCATCATTTTCTTCGTTTTCATTTTTTCCCCTAGACGAATGCTAATCGATTTACTTCCATTATTCGGATGGGGTTGAAGGGGAGGGGGGGGGGGATGATGTTGTGCTTATGTATGTTTAGTCCGTGCACCAAAGTCGTGGTAGACATTTTTGGGTCTAATTCGAGATTTTTTGTTGGATTAATTATTTCAGAAGTGTCATCCCGCCTTCTATCCTAGTCGTGTACTTGTTAAGACGTGAAATTGATCATCAATTTGTTTAATTTCTTTCCTTTGATATGTTCGATCTCTCCTAGTTTTGGTGGTTTATTTTCGACTACGTGTTCTAAATCTTCTGTTAATCATAGGATCATGAATAAGCTCAGTAATTTGGCTAAGAAATCCAATAATCATCCTTCTGTTTGCGGATCGATTAGTGATCTTGCACACAAGTTTGAGCGAAAGACTTATGAAACGGCCACATCCACGGTATGTACTGCATAACTTTACATGATTATATCACTTAGCTTATACTTGACTGTTCTTTTTTACATACTTGGTAAACAAAAGGGTTTGCTTGTCATATAATCTAAGGTTTAGACGTAAAAGTAACGAGCTACATTGCCGTGATGTGTTATGCAGCAAGAGTATATGTATAAGATACGTGAAAAGGTCTCGGGCGTGCTGAATATGTATCTTTCTCCAGAAGGTAAAATAAGAACATTGATTTATATTAGCTAAAAACTTTGATTATCCGTTTAATTAGTTTCAGAGATAATGACTGTCACACTGGTTTTAGTCATTTGATTTGATAGTTAACGACTTAATTATGAATAATTTATCGTATGGGCTTCACAGATATTGGGGTGGTGGGGGTTGACATAATCCCGAGGTCTGCTGCACAATCCTATCCCGCCCAACAGAACTTTGCAGGTGGGAGCTCCCTTCTTGTACAACAGCAGAATGTGCTTTCAGGCCAAAATCAGGCTTCTCAGATACATATGACTGCGCCATTGACGACAATGCAACCAAGGAGCATGGCTGTACAGACAGACATTAACCAGTTACAGCCGAACCAACAGTTTGGACAGCCGAACCAGCAGTTTGGACAGCCAGATCAGCAGTTTGGACAGCAGCCTCAGCTTCTGGTGCACCAAAATCAGCAGTTTGGACAGCAGAGTCAGCAGCAGTTTGGTCAGCAGAGTCAGCAATTTGGGCAGCAGGTTCAGCAGTGCGGGCAGCAGAGCCAGCAGTCTGGACAGCAGACTCAGCTTTTGCTGCAGCAAAATCAGCAGTTTGTACAGCAGAGTCAGCAGCAGTTTGGTCAGCAGAGTCAGCAATTCGGACAGCAGGGTCAGCAGTTTGGACAGCAGAGCCATCAGCCTGGACAACCGATTCAGCAATTTGGGCAGCAGACTCAGCAGTTTGGGCAGCAGACTCAGCAGTTTGGGCAGCAGAATCAGCAGTTTGGACAGCAGAGTCAACAGTTTGGACAGCAGAATGTTATTCAAAGAGACATACGATATCCATTGGCCCAGCAAAATAGCGTATCGAATATAGATAGATACCATCAACCTCTGGGATCCGTTAATCAAATGGGTACCGGTCAAACACAGCAGATGACTTATGCGGCTTCATCATCACAACATATGCCTGGCACTCTACAAGGGCGGATAAATCAGCTTCAGGGTAGTAGGATACAGGGTTCTGAACTGTCGAGTGCTCCTTTTGGATCATCAAATTACGCTGGTGATAAAAAGCACATTCCTCCATTTCATGTTGGTGAGAACCAGCACATTCCTCTCTCACAATTGCCAAATAAATTGCCTGCATCAGGTAACATCAATTTAAGACGTTTCTTTATCTCGACGATATTGTTGAACTAAGATAAGGTGCCAAAAGTTTCAGAAAATTTTGATTGCTAAATTCGATTGTCTGGAAGTTCTTTTTATGTCACCTGTGTGTTACTTGGATTTCTTGTTTATTTAGTCATAGATAGAAAATGATAAGCTGAAAATTTGAACAATTTCCCTTTCATCAAACCCTGAACTTTGTACTTTGAGAGTTAATCAGTTAAACTCATTAGAGACTTCTACTAAATAGCTAGACCAAGAAGGAAAGCCATTAAGAACCGCGATTTGTCAGGAACGAAAGACTTTTTCTATTGCTTGGCTTGTCTCAGAATTTCTCTTTTCTTAAGACGCTTTAGCTGCAGCCTTTTTTAATGCTCCAGCACTAGCTGAGCTCTAAGTTGAAATGCAAAACATACTTTCACTTCCTATTTTTATGTTCCGATTATGGTTTATGCTAAGATTGCTAACTATCCGCCCTAATTTTTTTGGACGAAGGCTTTCGTGCTGTATCTGTTATTGGCGTTGCAGCAGCATCATCCGTGCCTGATACTGTAACAACAGATGCAGATGAGTATCGCCATCTCGCTTTACAGGTGAGTTGTACTTCTCTGCCAACTGGTTTCCTTTTTTCACAGTGGACTTTACTTTTAACTTTCCTGTATGCATTCAGTATCAACGGGCAAGGTTATCGCACTTGCCTGAATTGCAGAGATGGTTAAAGGTTTTTCAAGGACAGATTCTGCAGGTACTTTCTGAGATAGTTTGCCCCTTTAATTGCCCTTGTTTCGCTTGTGAAACTCTGCTGCAATTCTCGTCTACAAATGCTTGAAAAACGAATTCTCTGTTGCAGGCAAAAAATATCGTTCAGCAGGAGGCACCTAAGAGACAGATCATTCGTCTCCAAAACATGATCAGGATTCTGAATACTCCAGAAAACGAATTCCTTAGTATTGGCAAGGAAAAATTGCGCAGGGACCTGGAGAATATTGTTCAGTTCTATAACGTAAACTTAAAGCCACATACTACACATGGTGTGAGGCAGGCACAGCAGTTCTCGTCTGCTCATCAGAGGCCGGCCTGGAGACATGTGCCTCCCCCATTTACTCAGTCTACTCAAACTCTGATGAACCAACCCATGATTTCCACACCAGCAACCAATCCAGGGTTTTCATATTCACATTCAACTGCAGCAAATTCACTTTATAATGGTTCTGTCAATGTGAAAGACCAGATGAATATGAAGAGTTCTATGCAGCACTTAGTTCCCCGGGGAGCTAATGTTCATAATACTGTGAGTATATATCTTGAATTGTACTACATCGAGTTTTATCGTTACTATAGCATATGTTGTGGATTCTGTACTACATCGAGTTTTATCTCTAGTTACTAATAAGAGTTTTTTCATTTAATCCAGCAAGTCATTAATCTGGAAAACGATCTGGAAATGATTCAGCCATCTCGTATGAATCAATCTCTCGGAATGCAGCATTATTCCGCCAAGCTGCCAGAAAAGGGAACACATTATATGGGCTCAACTTCAAGGCTAGTTACCAATGCCAGCTCCGAGCTACCAGATAAGGGAAAGGGTCTTATAGACTTAACTCGAGGTACTAATTTCACCTCCGAGCTGCCAGATAAGGGAAAGGCTCCTATGGACTTCACGCGAGCTACCAATGTCACCACCAACCTGCCAGATAAGGGAAAGGCTCCGATGGACTTCACGCGAGCTACCAATGTCACCTCCGAGCAGCCAGATAAGGGAAAGAGTCTTGTGGAATTTACGCCATCAGTTACCAATGCCACCACCAACCTTCCAGATAAGGGAAAGGCTCCTATGGCATTCACACCAGTTACCAATGCCACCTCGGAGCTGCCAGATGAGGAAAAGGGTATTATGGAGGTGATATTACCAGCTATTACCAAAGCCACCCCCAAGCTGCTAGAAAATGGAAAGAATCTTATGGACTCAACTGCGAAACCATCATCTCCTGCTGCCACCCAAAGGAAAGCTAAGAAACCGTGTTCTAAGCCGAAGAAAAAATCTTCAGAAACCTCTCATGAGTCGTGGCTAAACCTGGCTAGTCTTCGATCAAAGAGCCGCTCGAATGCTACTAAAATAATTCAGAGCTCTTCAGCAAATAGCAGTGGGCAGAAAAGAAAAACACCATATGCTGTTTCACAGCCTCAGACTCCTATACTGTTGGTTGATACACCATCTGCTGTTTCACTGCCTCAGACTCCTATACTGTTGGTTGGTACACCTTGTACTCCAGTGACACCATCTTCTGTACCCAAGGAAACTGAAGTTCCTGTGAAATATAATGTGCTACCCGAGTCTTCTGCTCGAATTGTTGATGACAAACTAACTCTTGAGGAACTATTTCAAGATGAACCTAAGGAAGATCCTGTGATGAACTCTGATGTGCTACCCGAGTCATCTGCTCGAGTCGTTGATGACAAACTAACTCTTGAGGAACTATTTCAAGATGAACCTAAGGAAGATCCTGTGATGAACTCTGATGTGCTACCCGGGTCATCTGCTCGAGTCGTTGATGACAAACTAACTCTTGAGGAACTATTTCAAGATGAACCTAAGGAAGATGCTGTGAAATATGATGATGACCTGACTTTTGAGGAACTATTTCGAGATGAACTTAAGGAACTTAATCAAGATCCCGAGGAATTTGCTGCACTCATCGAGTCATCTACTCGAATTGAAGATGCTGAACTGACTCTTGAGGAAATATTTCAAGACGAACCTAACGAAACTGAAGATCCTGTGAAATCTGCTGTTCAACTCGAGTCATCTGCTGTGAATATGGATGAGGAATTGAATCTTGAAGATTTATATCAATGGGGTAATCTCGATTCCAAGCTCGAGATCCCACTTCTTGATATACCTGAATTTCCTCCTCCAACTGTACCAGATTCTATTGGCCAAGAGAACACTCAGCCAAATCCTGAAAAGCACCCTGTCATCAATCCATTATTGGACGCGGTACGTGTTTTAATCGAAACTTATTGCCTTTTATACTCATTTACACCTTCTGATTATGAATGTGGATTGTTATTGCTGTTTTCAGGTCAAGTCTGTCTCTAAGGAAGCTCTAGAAACTGGCGTTAAAAGCATAAAATTCGCGGTCATGGAGATGGATAAGTTACCTGAGTATGCTTATGCAGTTGAACTTGAACCAGCTAAGGAGGAGGATGATCTGACAATATTCTTCGAAGATAATCACTACTATCGTTTGGATGATATTGAAGAGCCGCCAAACAAAAAACTTAAGCGTGACTTTGAAGTTGTGAGCAGAGACATGCCATATACTGCAATGTCCAACACAAACTGCCAGTCCAAACCTGAGGTATAGATCGATGATGCCTCATTTCGTGATTTTACTTTCTATATCGGACTTGAAAGTCTGAAGGGACTCATACTGTCTATATCGTCTATAAGTGACTTTTTCAGACTGTCTTTATCTTATTTATTACATGTTCTGCCTGTACAACAGGCTGTTAGCCAGTATTTGCTGTCCGAAATAGAAGAAAAGAACAGGATCCTTTTCGAGACTGTGATAAAAGTCGTAACTGCTGATTCGATCAACAAGGGTAACGGGACTGTTGTCCGGTGCACCTTCAATCCTCTTGCTATGCACGAAGGAACTAAAAGAAAGTTCGCTTCTGACGTATGTCGTCCTTAATTCTCGGGCCCTCTCTTGCTTTGTGTATATTATGTGATAGTTTAGTAGCAATAACATTATAACAATGATGCTGAGAAACATGTAATTTCGATCTCATGCAGATAGTTCTTTCGGTTGAGTTCCTTGTCCCCTTTGATTATCCCAATTCGTCTCCCAAGATCCTCGGCTGCAGGTCCGGGAAACTTGTGTAAGTGTACTTTGTTAAACTCTATCACACAACTTCTTAGACACACTTAAATTTTTACTGAACTGAGACTGTATAATGCCTTAAAAAGTAACGTACTTTATACTGAACTGAGACTGTATAATGTAAGTAATGTACTGAAATTAAGTATGATCGATCTGTTGCAGTGGAGTCAGTGTAGAAATGACACAGATGGCAAAGAGCATGTTCGACAATCGTGTCCGGTGTGTTGATCCCTTAACTGTGGGAGAGATGGCACGAGAGTGGGATGTTTGCTCTAGATCAGTTGTCACTGCCTATGCAAAGCAGCTCGGAGCAGAAACATTCAGCTCCAAATTCGGCGGCTGGAAGCGTGTTGTGCAAGCCCCATGAATCATATGATATGATAATCTGTTGTTGTACCTCTAGTTATATGATATGTGTCATTAAATAAAATGTTGTATTACTATGTATGAACAAGATCAGGGACAGCATTAGCTAGCCATAGCCGTTTTCTTGCTATGGCTAACGTTATCAGCTGTCCAAACCATGTAAAAAAATAATCCTCACATTTTCGACTATAATAAAATGGCTCCCTTGTTTATGGGTGTTGAATAGCTCTCGTGTTTGTATGCACTTGATATCGGCTCGGAAATTTTAGTTCGAGCATGACTTAAAACTCGTCTACGCTTATTAAACATCTATCTTTAAGCTCAAGTCGATCGATATATACCGCATACTCGTATTGACTTACATTCGACTCGAGGCTGGGTCTAAATTTTATCTACTTTTTTTAAAATGTAGAATACTGAAGAGTGTTCTTAAAAGTCAGTCCAAGTTATATTCAAATTGGGCGGTCCAATTTATACAAAATTTGGGCCTGACTCTAATTCTAGCCTTTTGAGAAGGAGAAAAACTCATACACAGTAATCGGTCATACAACATCTACAAGAGGTTTCGAGCTTTGATCAAACCGATCCCGAGAAACGGAAACTTGTAGACCAAGCTTAGCGCATTACAAGTTATAGAGTGCGTCAAACACTCAACACCGCCCAAACCAAAACTCGTCAAAAAGAAAGAAAACAAAAGCAGCAAATTATTAACTTTACCAATAAGTCAAAAAATCAGCCGTACCAAATTTGATCTGCATAAAAATTGATCAAATTAATCTTCTTCATTACTCTTCAGACCAAAACCCCAGTAAAGAAAAACCCTTATCAATGGCGGAAATCCGCCATGAGAGGGAGTCCACAAAGAACCCAAAGAAGAAATACACAGGAACAATGAAGTGGTTAGATACAGAGGGTGTGGGTTACATAGTGAGTGGAGAAATTGAGGTACTTGTCACCCCATTTTCTCTCTCCTCCTCAGGTACGATCAAACAAGGTGATAAGGTGAGTTTTAGAGTTAAAAGATTCCAACTTTCGAAGCTTCGGCTTGAAGCTACTGATGTTACTAGAGTTGGGGTTAAGTGTCATAGATGTTTGAGAACTGGGCATAAATCTAATGATTGTCCTGATAATATGAGATTGTATTGGGTTAATTGTTATAAATGTGGGTTAATTGGTCATTATGCTGATAATTGTGGTCAGAAATTTTATGGTTGGTTTGCTGATCAGAAGAAAAGGAGAAGTGGGTTTGTTAGAAGTTGTAAGTGTAAAGAAGGTTGTTGGTTGTCTCTATTTGGTGGGGCTTGTAGGAAAATTGGGAGTAGGAAGGGTCATGGTTCGGGTTTGGGTTCGAATAAGTTGAGTGGTCCGTTGCATTTTTATTGGCCCCATTTGATCGAATGTCGTTTTAATTTGAAGAGATGGGTTGGTGTTAAGGAGGAGGAGGAGGAGGAGGAGGAAGAGGAGGAATTGAGGTATATAGTGTGTGTGAAGAAACAAGAGGATGTGAAGAAGATTGAGGAGGTTGAGGACTGTTTCATCTTAGAGTTTGATCCTACTGAAATTGAATTACCCAATTTGGGAAGCTTGTCTTTAAGTGACAAATCTCGAGTTGGTGTCGATTATGGGGATGATGTTTGCATTTTGGGCGAGAAGGGGAAGGTATAACTTCTGTTTCCTTTAAAGTTTCATGGTAATGTTGATTGTTAAAGACGGTGTTTTGTTCAATTTTATGGCTCGGGGCATGTTTGCTTTTTTTTGTTGAATGATAACTGTGATGACAGTTCTGAGGCTGTTCCTAATTTCCTATGAAATGAGCATGTCCTGTTCTTGGATATAGTGTTACTACTAATGTTTAAGGATAATGATTTGCTTAATCTTACTGATTTGGGCATGCTTGGTTTTTGTTTGATTATATTCATGATGAAAGTTTGGAGGCTGTTCCTGTGAATTGAGCATGTGCTGTTATTAGAAATTAGTTGTGCTACTGATGGTTAACGATGTTTTGCTCGATTAAGGGACATGGCAATGTTCGGTTTTTGCTGGATGATACTTAGTTATGATAACAGTTCCTGAGTTTCTTCCTGTAAATTGAGCAATGTTTTCTTCTGTAATTTTGACAGTTCCTGTTTTATATGAATTAATGAGCATGATCTGATAATGTTGCTGATGATATGCTGCAAGTTTTAACCTGAAGATTGGCTTTTACTATGATCAGGTGGCTTGCAGGGACTACCCACATCCGAGGCATCTTTGTGCCACCAACCCTTTCCAGAAATCTCCTCATAAATCACACTGTAAAATGGTAAAAATCTTGCCTGGTGTTCCTTGTGTTTGTTTGGTGTTTCGGTGTTGGAAATTTCAGGATTAAATTTGATTGATGACTATTATCGATTTTTGATGACTTAGCTCCTTCATTGCAGTGCTACTGTTACATATGTGATGTGCCCGTGCCTTGCAAGAAATGGACTAATGCAATTAAGGATCATAAGTTGAACCACTGTGATGCTACTGATGAGCATCCCTTTTGGAGGTTAGAAAGAAAGTTGCTGAATAAGTAAACAGCAGTGTAGATTCTCTGTGATGGTAATATTGTCGAAATTCTTCATGTAATTGATCCTCTAGAAAACCTCATATGCTCATGGTTTAGGTGACAGTGAGGATTTGCGTAGTTTAATCATTTGCAGTCAGAGTGATAATGTCAGAGGTCCTGTAAACTACAGCTGATACTTGATTTCCACACTGTAAAAAACTAGATACGATAGAATCTCTATCGATATATATGAATGGAGATCAAAGGACATCGTTTCTTTGTGCAAAGCAAACTCGAAATTCTGTTTTAGTTACCATCACAGCAGTGGTTAACTGTGAAGGCTGAAGATCAGAGGCCGAAAGACTGAAAATGGCAAAATATTTAGGTTTAATACATACACAACCATATATGGACTGCCTAAGTCGCAATTTGGTATAATCATTGTACATTCTTTCGGATAAGATACAAGTAAATTATTGTGTGGAGTCGAAAGTACCTACTCTCATTGAGCTGGTGCACGCATGGAAGCCAGGTGGGCCGGTCTACATTAAATGATGAACAAACTCCCCTCCTTTCACCCACAGGCCACACCATTATTACTTTATTATTAGATGTTCGCCTGTGTATAAACAAACAACACTATGCTTATTGCTTATTTAACAAGCTAAGGATAGAAATAAAACTGCTGCCTTAAATTTTGTGATGATAATTGATCATTTCATGTTGTGCCTTTGGACGAGCTGTGCAAAAAGCATAGGAGCTAACACAAGACTTTTGGCCAGCAGGTCGAGATTATTTTGGGAAGGCTCGAACTTGGAATCACATTGAGTATATCAGGCAATTTACCCCGACTTTACTTTACGGGGTTAGATTCGCCTGTGTGAGACGCAAAATGCTAAACATGACCATATCTCGGATCTTTCCCTTCTGAATTACGTACTTTCTCAAAACACCTTCCTTTACAAACCCAGCCTTCTCCAAAACCTTCTGCGACCCTATATTCTCCACATCGACAAGAGCCTCAACCCTCTCCAACTCCGGCCGCTCCTCCAATATCAACGATGCCACCGTTTTCACTGCCCACGTGGCGATCCCTCGGCCCCAGTACTCCGTTGCCAAGACATAGCCCAACTCACCCCTACACTTGTCATTTCCTGCATTCGATGTAACTGAAATCGCTCCAATTGCCTTGTTATTCAGACATATTACCTTGAAATATGGATGGTTGATCACACTGTTGTTTATGTACTCCACTGCTTGTTCCTTTGAAGTATAAGAATAGAAGCTGCAAAATCGCGTCACCTGATCGTCGGATGCCCATACCATGAAATCATCGACATCAATCTCGAGATCGAATTGTCGAATCGAGAGCTTGTAGCAGAGTTCATCATATTTGATCGACATTAAATCACAACTTTAGCAAAAAATTGTACTAAATTATTTTGATTATTTTGTGTTTGGACTTTCATGTAAACTATAGTAAGGTAATTTATATAGTATGGTACAACTTGTAAATGACCAAGTTGCGCTAGAAACATCAAAATTTGCCCATTGTTGACTGATGAGAGCAGTCTTGATTGACTTTATTCTCATCATCATATGTCGGTCCACATTGTTTGGATCTTTTGATCAATCTTGTCTCTCAAGTTGCACAAATAATGTTCTACGGTAATCGTTTTAGGTGGGGTCGAATATAAACAAGTAACCCACAACAATAATTGTAATTGGTTCATACTGAAATCGAAGTTAATGTCATCTAATAATGCATTATCATCATTCAAATTTAAAGTGTATACGGTGTACAGCGTAACATTTGGGGTTGTATATAGAAACCATCCCACTCCATGCTAGATTTACTGATTTTGGCAATTGTTAAATCCACAATAATCTGCTTGATTAGTCTTTGCCAAAATCAAGGGAATACATCAAAATAAAGACGCACACTTGATACAAGATCTTAATGCTAGCATTTACTCAAAGAAACGGTAATCATATCGATAGATTTGAATGGAGAGAGTATATTGTTTCTTGTGAGAAGCAAAGTCCATATAAAGATTCTAAATCGAAGATCTAATAAATATCGTTTATTAAAAACGACTGTCAATTATTAAACGCTAACATACCATAATCAATTGGTTGATTGCGGAGGCTGAAGATCAGAGGCTAAAAGACTGAAGATAGCCATATCTCTAGGTTGGCCTCTTACAGTGACATACTCCCTAAGAACACCTTCCTTTCGAAACCCCGCCTTCTCGATCACACGAATCGAGGCCGAATTCTCAACCTCGACAGTAGCTTGAAGCCTCTTAAGGTGTGGCCAATCCCTAAAAATATTTGACACTACCGTATGGACTGCCTTAGTCGCAAATCCTCAGCCTCGATACTTGGATGATACAAGGTACCCTAATTGGCCTCTGAGATTTGCGCTCTTGGGTCGAGGTGGCGTGACCGAAATGTTTCCTATGACCTTGTTGGTGTTCTTTAAGCATATTGCCATGAAATAGGGGTGTGGAATCATGACGTTCTTCATGAATTCTAGGCCTTTTTCTTCGCTTGCTATGTCGTCAAACCACCGCTTGCGTTTTCACCTGTTGCTAATTCCATGAAATCTTTTATGTCCGAGAGATCGAACGGTCGGAGAAAGACGTTGTTGAGTAGGTTTTCATCGTCTTGACAAGAAGCAGTTGCCATGATTTTGTGCCCTGGACGCTACAAATCCCTGTAAATCTCCAATTCCTCTAAAAATAGCAATTTACTTCCGACATTCAACCAAACTTCTCAAATTTGACCTATTGTAATAATTGGTGTTAATCACCATAGGAGCATCGATATTGAAACTCCCTAACATTTTCCATCAAATAGACGATCATATTAGCAATGCTTCCCCGAATACTAACAAGAAAGGACTTGAAGGTGAAGTTTCCGTTTGGCTCTGAAACCAGAGACCAAGTTCCTATATATCTCTCCTAAGAATTGTCCAAGACATGATTTTTGCGCTCTTAAACTACAAAATGTCCGCTTCTAGCAAACGGTAAGAGGCTATGTCAGGGATCAGTATGTGAAAAGACTTTGGACTCAACCACGAAGCACAAGGGTTGATCTGCAGAAGAGAGCTCAGGGGGAGGGAAAGCAAAATTCCGGCCGCCCAACAACTCAACTATAGTGGAGCTAGTGCATGAAGACGGTCCAAATGCCATGCAGCTCAGTCTGCAGCACGAGAGTAAAGAATTGCTACATTCTTCTTGAAACACTGAGAGGGTCATTACTGTGCTTTCATGCCACGCCAACTTTCATGGAACTAAAATGTCTTAAACTCTCACAGCCCGGGCAGTTGTGCAAACTTTCATGAATGTATATGTCGCAATCAAGGCAAAAGTACTTCTTGCATTTCGGGCAGGTAACACAGAAGCCAGAATTAGTGCCTGCATAGTAAACCAAATAAAGTTATACCCAGCCAAAATAAGAACCATTTACAATGATATATGCCAAATGAACAATCAGACAAACATAGAGTGATTAAGCTTGATGGTAGGGTAATTATGAAAACCATTAAATCAGCACAGTGCAATTTTGGCACAATGTGCTATTGAATATGGCCGGAAAAAAAAAGTTTGGGGTGCGAAAATATGTTAGGGGAATGCTGAATTATGATGTTAGCAAACCGTGACAAGGTTAGACACACCCACGCGCACACACAAAAAAAAGTGAACAAGAGAACTTCCAATCCCCGTCGTAAGCGTGATTTTTGCTGTGTTGTTGGAGACAAAGATAGAATGAGAAAGCAAGAGAGGAGCAAATGTCCACATGACTTTCATGCTCAGAGACTAAGTCATTACACAAAAAGACAAGTGAACAAGAAGTCCTAATCTCAGAAAACCCATTTCTATCAAGTGAACAAGAAGTCCTAAATGAGAGAAATTTTAGGTTTTCCATAACCTCACTAACAACCTATTTTCTTCACATTAAAAACTTTAATTTTATTTTCTTGTGTTTTCCTACCAGAGTGGCAAATCAAACCCCATAATGACTAGGATATCCCTAACACTATCTCCCTAAACATGAAAACACAACTGAAACCAAAATAATGTCACAAAGTTTTACGCGGCAAGCTCAGTGAAAGTAATGGAAGGAAACTTTCTAGACAGCTCAAGTAGTACAATACTCCATACACTAAGATTAAAAGCTTCTCCTGTTAAATGCTTACCCGGATTTTTCAGATTTTGCATGCAACCACAACACTTTTGTGGTAATCTTTGTCCAGATATAATTAGACTTGTGAAGGAAACTTCATCAAAGGGTGTCACTGGGAACAAATGATGATAAGACCTCGCCAAATGTGGAGAAGAAACGAGGGTCAGCCCACATATACGACATTCTGTTGGCAAGTCACAAACCCGTGCTTTGCATCTTGGACATGTATACCCAGCTCCAACCTTTGCCTCTTTATGACACACACATATTGAGACGACGCCCTCTGCTGCTCTTTGAGGAAAACCCATCTTAATTAAGTTAGCAATTGCATATTCAGCAATTGCCGGAGGAGGTGGTGCATGATCCAGCAACAACTCTTTCAGATGGGACTGTAAGAAAAGAAACCATGAATTAATATATTCTAGGCACGTATAATACACTGTTTCCATTTCCAATGGGGCCAAAAACTAATTATTCTTTGGTTTTTGGGATATAATGGAATAAAGCAAAACAGCTCATAAAACTGTCTGTGCTTCTTATTTTGTGAAGTAGCAGTCAATCAGTGCGATTCTTGAAACAATTTTCATTTTGGGTCATCCATGCGCAGCCTCTCTATGTTTCAATAGGGGTAAGGCTTGCGTGCATCCGACCCCCCCTTATGGTGGGAGCCTTTAAGGCACTGGGGTTAAAGATGTTGTAGGCACGTATAATACACTGTTTTCGGTTTAATCAAGCAGAATGAACTTTTTAATTCCAGCACTCTCAAAATGAAGACTCACCTCATCAAGGGCAACAGTATATGATCCCCCAGTTTCCTGGCATATATGTTTGCAAATAAACATTTCTGCAGAAAGACCCACAATTGAACACCTAATTTTAGACTTCTTGCATTTTTGAATGGTCTCCATCACATCGCCTGGATCACAAGTACTGAGAGCTGAAAACAAAATTAAAGCTTCACGATGACCATATGACGGAATTTGATTCAGATTCTCATGAACAAGTTCTAGAGCGTTCTGTAAAGAAGCCTCTCCTGAACATTCCAACTTGCTCATCAAAGCCTTAATATGAGACTCCGGACTCCCACCCATGTCTGTTAAGTAGTTTGCAACACCATCTTTAATCATTACAAGACCAATCTGACTTAGTGGGTTCTGGTCAAAAAACTCTCGGATGAATGCCTCTGTATGTTTGGCAACCACAGCCATTCTGCTTGGTCGGAAATCCATCTCTGATGCTGCCTAAAAAGAAGAAGTTGACATTACAATTATATAAAAAAGAAGCTTAGAAAAGGTATCAGGCATACAAAAATGCTAGCCTAACTGTCAAGTGTTGATGGTGAGTATGTCCTCAAAGCAAATTGTAAATATATAAAATTCGTATTCCTTAGAAGCATAGCATGCAAGACATGTATTCCATAGTTCATGTCTAAATGACTGTTAGTGCAGATTCAATTTCTATATTCATAGAGAATGTCTCAAGGCCAACGTAAGAAAATTTCCTAAAGCAAACCAAAGCTCCTCTAAGTGGTAGAGACTCGTAGTACGCATGTCCTAATAAGTTAATAACCTTATATCAACTTGCATATATCAGGGAATCTATATCGGCAAAAAGAATCCCCCTCCCCCCCCTCCCCCCTCAAAATCCTGTCACCCAATGGTAAAGATCTGTAATGCCCTACTCAGAGTCCTGGGTATTCAAATCAGTTATAAAAACAGCACTGGTGCCTGAGTACACCATAAGGACAACAATGCACAATTTAGAAGGTACTTACCCTTGAAAAATCTATTACGACACATAGATAGCGGATCAGCCCCTTCTGAATCCGATTAGTAGTTGAAGCAGAAGAGATGGCCCGAAGGCGCCGCCGATACTGTGCATGGTAGAGTGATGTGTTATCGATAGGGCGAAGAAGTCCAGACTCATCTTCTTGCAATGATTCCCATGACCTCTCATCATTATAGGTTCTCTCCCATGCAGCCATATCATTATCTCCATCGTCGTCATCTTCTTCATCTCGATCAGGCCTTCCTCTGGAATTTTTTACCTCCCTATGTTCGATGCCATACATCATCTCCAACCTAAGAAAAAAAATTGCTGGCAATCAGGTACAATACAGAAACAGAAACGAGCCAGTCAAGAAAAAGCATACTACAGTTCCGGAATTTCTAATAACAAAGATCTCCAACAATTTTTGATACGACCTCTGACCCAACATCTAATGGTGACTCAACATGCTTACAAGTAGATAACCAGCAACGTGCCGAACTGCCGATCAAGCGCTGGTTCACTCAAAAATGTGAAATGTCCTACATATTAAGATTTTAATAGTTCCTAACCTAAAGCTCTTTAATCAAATCACCACTTCATGGTGTACTGTCACATAGACCTTCAACCACAGCCATTCTGAGTAAACAACTTAGCTACAATGGTCAGACAGTCCCTCCCACAATCTTTTGTCTTCCACTAAAAGGACATAACCCCGTTAATCTAACAGTAACTCACAAAACCTTTTACTAGTTCAAACAGCAACATGGCACTCAGATAAATACTGGTTAATTAGAAATGTGGAATTCCTACACATAAAGATAGTAAGAGTCTCTAATATGACCTTTCACTCAAAACCTACTAGTGCACCTCAAGTCTAAGCCTATTATCTAGTGGTTTTTGAAATTTCAAAACAACAAGGTCATCGTCAGCAGTCCCTAATACAACCCCTGAACTCAAAACCTACCCATCCGCTGCCCCAACTTATGGGTTCTACGTTAAGTGCACCTTCTTTTCCAGCTCATCCACACTTTTCATACCGTAACTAACATAAACGAGCAATGCAATTACAGACCTAAAAACCACATAAACCACCTATGACACAACTAAAATGTGCACTCAGAGCCACTAAAAGTCCCCAATAAGAGCTACTTCTTTCAAACCCTAGTGACTGAAAATCAGGTACAGTACAAGAACAACCAAGCCTTATCCCCAAAAAGATTGGGGTCGGCTAACATGAATTGTAACACCCCCAAATTTCCTTTCCTTTTCAAAAACATTTTGTCGAGAATCAAAACTCAAATAAGGAAATTTAGAGGTGTCACTCCGCACTCGAGTCAAAGACCCGAATGCAAGGAGATTTCAAAAGCCACAGTGTAATTGTCTAAAGGTCTAAAATAGTCTATTACAACCCATTAATTAAAGTTACAACAGTCCAGAATATGAATTATGAAATAGTCTATGTTTAATAACTACGAGTCTAATTATTGAATCCAACTAATTCTAGTGAGTCGTCGTTCCCGCATGCATCAATCACTCCAAACCTGTGATGGATTTAAAGCACAAAAACCACAGTTGAAAAAGTCAGTGAAATTGAGTAAGCTAACACCTCAACGTGTAGAAAACCAAAACTCTTACCTGGATTTTGAAAACGTTTTTAGTTTTATTTTCGAAAACACACTTAGCACATAATCACATCAATTATCCATTGATAATTCCAAACCATCAATCCAAATTAATATTCCACAATCCATCATCCAATTCATCACTTCCATTAGCATAAGAAACATTCCACAATCCATCAACAAACCAAAGATTAACGATAAATGAAATATTCATAAGTCATATGCTATGAGCCATAATCCACAATCCATATTTCACAATCCACAATCCATAATCCATAATCCATAATCCATGATCCATAATCCATAATCCATAATCCATAATCCTTATTATTTAGAAATGAATTGAATCTTTTGCCAATTCACCCTATCAACCATAATCCATAATCCATAATCCAAGACTACTAGACCTTAAGTGTGCACACCCCCTACTGGGTGTTTTTAACCCAAGTAGAGTAGACTAGAGCCTAACCCTCTTAAAGACCGATGCGGTGGGGTAATTAATAGGAGTCGATGCGACTCAATCCAATAAATAAGAGTTCTTTTGACTCAAGTAAATAAACAGGAGCTCTTTTGGCTCAAACAAATAATTAGGAGTTCTTTCGACTCAAATAAATAAATAGGAGCTCTTTTGGCTCGAACAATTAAATAGGAGTTCTTTTGCTCCATCTAAGTAACCAATATCTTATTGAGAGAGAGTTGATGATCACATAATCATATACAACAATACCAAACCAACATCACAATATAAATTGGCTATGCGCCCACAAACCAAACCAAATCAACCAATTCAATATACATTTAATCTTACCTTTCAAAATAACATATTTGTCACAAGCCATTTCATATACCAATATCAATACATAAATCAACCAAATCAAAAATACGATAATTGTATAAACTAAATTGTTCTCCACCTATCATGATACTATGTTCTCATCCAATCACGCCATTCACATATAGCACATAAGTTTGAAAGGTTTCCACAAGTTTAAGAAGGGTTGAGCATGCTAGCTTACCTTTTCAAGCAAACGGAAACTCAATAGCACAACAATCACTAGTATTCCTCGTCTACGAACTCAGGCTCTACAATTATACAAACGACATTCTCAAATTAACACTCAATCTTCCTCAACCAACCAACCAACTATATACCTATATGTTAGTATAATTCTATATGCAATGTATGAACATGACGATACCAAATTCAAACCAACAATTACCAATTACCCGATAAGTATAATTCTATTCAATAATTATTCAATAAAACTCAAATAATACTCAATTAATTATAAAAATTTCTCAAAGGCCTAAAATTAGTTTTAAAACAGAATCTAACTTATAAAAATTAACCCTTAATTATTCTAATTTAATTAGAAATTATTTTAACCACTTAAACTATGTTTTATTAATCAAAATTAATGTTTTATTCCATAAAATACAATAAATACGAAAATAATAAAATAAATTAGTAAAATCAGAAAAATAAGTTCATAAACAACCAGATTTCAAAACCTAATCAGTGATATAATTGAGCTAATAAAAATAAAACCTTAATTTCAATCTTAAGACCAATAACAATTTATACAAAAGATGAACAATTATAGCTTTAATTCTTTAATTAAAATTAAAAACCTAATTAACAGATTATAATCATCCTCACAACTATAATTTTCGAAGTTCATTGATACAAAACGAATAATTAAGCTAATTAACCTAAATTTCGTAATTAGTGAAAATTAATCCAAAACCAACATCAAACTCAAATCTTTGTGAATTAAATCAATTACCCACTAAGTATAACATCTATTAGTATTGATTGACAACAATTTAAAGCATAAAAATTGACTTATCGAATGATGGTTTAAAGAGGGACGAAAACAGGGGAAAACAGGGGAAGGGAGTGATACCGGCGACAAGGAGAGAAGGAAAGAGAGGTAACGAGGTGGTCGGGCGTCGAGGACTGGCGGCAGAAGTGGTAGAAGACGATCGGCAGGGAAGGCTTCCGTGCGTCGCGTGTGGGCGTGAAGAACGACGAACGAAGAGGAAGGAAGGAGCAGCGGCTCTGTTTTTATAGCACGGGAAGGGGGGTGTGTCGGTTTTGTTTTTTTTTTTTTTCGTTTCCTTTTCTTTTTTTTTCCTTTTTGTTTTCTGATTTTCTTTATTAGTTTGAGTTGGGTATTGAATTGTGTTTGGGCCAAGTTGTGTTGGTATGGGTTGTTGTAGTATTTGGAAGATAGCCCAACTTAGAAATTAGAAAATCACACATAGAAAATCCGACTCCAAAATCCATTTCCGAACTCGGTTTTGAAAGCGACTCACAATTAATAATTAAAATCTTTTCATTTCAATAATCTAATTAATAAGTCTAAAAATACTAATATAAAATACTTTAAAATTTCGGGATATTACATCATTCCCCCCTTAAGAAAACGCTTCGTCCCCGAAGCGCAAAGTAAAGTAATTGACTCAATTCACAACCAAACAACACATAAGAATTCATAAGGTGCAAATGTATGAATGTTTAAATGCAATGCGAGATTCTAATTTTAATGCAAAGTTGGCATTACATGAATAGTCATCCGGTAACCGGCTTGTATATGCCATAAAATTTCAAAAACATTGTGGAGCATTTAGAAAAATTGAAATACTTTCAAAAGGAGTTTAAGAAAGCAAAAAAAAAAATCAGGGAAAACCAAACAAAGAAAGCACAGTCAAATTAAGTCCTCCGCATGGATAGAGTCACTCCACACCGTTCTGACACCACCCTCTCTTCAAGCCCTAGGACGCTCATATCACTTCTAATCACCCTCATCCAAGTCATATTGGGTCTTCCCCGACCCCTAATAATATTATCACTCCCCCACCCTTCTACTCTTCTAACTCACGCATCACTAGGCCTCCTTCTCACATGGCCATACCACCTTAGTCGGTTCTCCCTCATTTCGTCCTCAATGAGTTCAACTCCTACTTTCTCCCTAATAACTTCATTTCTTAACCGATCACGTCTTGTATGTCCACACATCCACCGTAGCATACTACAGACGCAGAGATTCTAATAACAAAGATCTCCAACAATCTTTGATACAACCTCCGACCCAAAACCTACCAGAACATGCTTTACAAGTAAATTAAACCAGAAACACGGAAATCAAACGCTGGTTCACTAAGAAAAGTGAAATGTCCCAAATATTAATCTACTAACAGAGTAACAGCCCCTAATATGACCTCACAGGCTCACACTCAAAACCTACTAATGCACCTCGTTTCTAAACCCATCATCTAATGGTTCACAAAATTGCGAAACACCAAGGCCGTCAATCAGCAGACGCTAATACAACAACCCCTTAATTCAAAACCTACATAATCACTCCCCCAACTTACGGTTCTAGGTTTACAAAGAGCTCCTTAATTACCAGCTCATCCCCACTCTCAAACCCGATTAACCAACCCGATTGCTAAACACGGTCGCCCTCGCCTCGTGATTATTGGGCACTAAGAATTAAAAAGTTCATAACTTTATAATTAATAAAAATGCAAACTTTGATATCTTTTGTTTCGATTGTTTCCTCAATACAATTAACTCTGGAAACGGTTCAAAAACACCATGAAAATTGCAATTCAAGAAGTGCAATCTCTCTATACAATTTCTGGGCGAAAAATCCCCAACAATCAGATTGAAATTATAACAATTATAATGAACAGAAATCGGAAATTTGATAGAATAGAAAACCAACAAAAGATAAATTACTAATAAGGGTTTAAAATTTACCTGTGTAGTTGTAAAATTGATTAGGGTGAAACTGCGCGAGTGATTTGTGAACTGATCAATCAATTTGGGGAAAAATTAGGGTGAAGAAGAACACCAGTGAGCAGCGAGTGAGGTGACAAGAGGGCTGGCAGTGAGAGTATCAAATAGTATGTGTGACGTTTCCTAAAATGCCCTTTTTTTTTTTTTCAAATATCCCTTGTTCTTTTGGTGACACGAGCACGCAATAAAGAGTGTCTTTACATCGCTTTTGATGCATGAGTATCGATAAGGACACGGACACGAGGATATGATAATACGTATAATAATAAAATATTAAATAATTTTATCATTTCTCTAAAAAGATCGTTACATTTTCCAAAAAAAAAAAATCGGTGATGTGTCCAAATTTTATCTACTTTGAAATTCATTTTTGAGTCCGTTCCGCCTGATCGCTATTGGGTCTTCTCATCTAATGTTCTCGGGAAGTTTTTTCACTAAGCTCCACTCATTATTATCCCTTGTCTAATTTCTATAGATGCCTTTGCTTTTCTTGCGATCACATAGTATTCAATGTACCACACCACAGCTTGTCTAGCCTATACAAAGCGAGCTTACACAGGATTCATAAAAAAGTCCATTATAAGGCCAACCTACCTCTTAAGATTCTTCCTCGCTTTCTTTTATTTCTGAGGGTTTGTTTTAAGTAGAGAAAGAAAGTCAATCACATATTGTAGAGCATAGTGGTAAACCAGAAAGCTCAGATTTGTGAGGACAAAACCATCTTTCGTACCGCCCATCAAAAAAGGCATTAGAAAGGCGTTTAGAAGCCATGTCCATTACGGATTCGAAAAAATACAAAACAATATTAAAGGGGATATCAACGCTACTTTTTATTGTATATTCTCCTAGTGTCCAAGTCCGACTCATACTAAACACGCTCCTGCTACTCTCGGAGAGGTATCCGACTATCCGTGTCAATTCAAGTAGTCCGTAGTCAACTTCTTAGAATTTACCCTTTTTAAGTTACCGTGTCCGTAAAGAAAGTTTCACCACAAAACTTTGGCGCGCGACCACAACAAAAAACTACCGTACAAATTCGTTAGCTGTTTGGCGCGAAACTTCACCATCTTCGTTCATTCTTCTTCATCACGATTCATGTCAGAACAACCAAATTTTTAGTAATAATAGTAAGTATTAGTACATGATAGCCATAACAAGCAAACGAAGCGCACAATTTCTCTCTCTAAATGTAACCCGTATTCAACACGCATCTTTCAATGTTTTCTCAGATGAGCTTCTCCACAATCTCCTCCGAAAATGCGCGCAATCGAAAACCCTCAAATCATTGTACTCATTTCACGCGCTTAATATCACCTTGGGCCCCTTTGCTAGACAGGCAATCTACTTCACCAACAATATTATCTCATTGTATTCGTTTTTCGGCGAAATCGGTAATGCACGGAAGGTGTTTGATGAAATGCCTGACAGAAATGCTGTGTCTTATAATGCTATGATTAGTGGGTTTTGTCGGAGGGAGCGGGTGGAGGAGGGATGGGATGTGTTTTGTAGGATGTGGGGTTGCGGGTTTAGAACGAATGGGTTCACATTTGGTGGGTTGTTGTCGTGTCGTGGGTTGGATTTGAGGAGAGGGTGTATTGTTTATGGGTTGGTGATGAAGAATGGCTTGTTTTGTGTTGACCCTTTTGTCGGGACTGCTTTGATTGGGTTGTTTGGTAGACATGGGTGCATTGATGAGGCTTTTCGAGTTTTTGATGATATGCCTTGTAAGAGTTTGGTGACATGGAATTCGATAATTTCGTTGCTAGGGTGTCATGGGTGTGTGGAAGAGGGTATGGTTCTATTTCGCGAGCTTATGAGGTCGGAGTATGGTGTTAATGGGAGTACTATTGTGGGTTTGTTGTGTGGTTTTGAGGGTCAAGAGGTGGTAGAGTTAGGACAACAAGTACATAGTTTAGTGATTAAAAATGGTTTAGACTGTGAGTCATCTACTTCAAATGCTCTTTTGCATATGAGTGCGAGATGTCTTGATATTTCATCGGCGGAAAGAATGTTTGAAGAGGTGCATTTAAGGGATTTGGCGACATATAATACCATGATTGGGATATTAGCGAAAAGTGGGAGGTCTGACAGGGGATTTGAGCTCTTATTGCATTTGGATGCTGAGGGAATATTGCCAAACAGTACTACATATGTTGGTGCCATCAACTGTTGTGCCAATATGGGAATACCAGAATACGGGGAATATATTCATGCAAAGGTGATCAGAAAATCAATTGAAAGTGATGTTTTCGTGGGAACTGCATTGATTGACTTTTATGGAAAGTGCAATATATTGGATTCTGCTCGTCAGTGTTTTGATGAAATTCGTGATGTTAGTGTGGTTTCATGGAACTGTTTGATTGCGGCTTTCACTTTTAGAAAGCACAGCAAGTGTACCACTCTGTTTCAAGAGATGGTTTGCTTGGGTCATAGTCCTAATGAGATCACATTATCATGTTTGCTGAAAGTGTGTTCTGTCATCGAGTTATTGGAGCTCCATTGTTTTGTGATTAAGATGGGGTTCTCGAAAAATGAATGTGTTTCTAGCTCTCTCATTACCTCATATGCCAAAAAAGGATTAGTATCTGATGCATTGCTTGCTGCCAAATCGATTGAGGCGCAACTTTCAGTGGTGTCTACCAATGTCATAGCTGCTGCTTATAATAGAAACCGTCAGTATGATAAATCTCTGGAGATACTTTCTTGTCTGGATGAACCAGACATGATCTCATGGAACATTCTAGTGTCAGCTTGCTCTCATAACAGTCAACATAATGAGGCTTTAGAACTATTTAAGCACATGCTGGAGAGTCATATTTATCCTGACAACCATACAATTGTGAGTATACTGAGTGGTTGCATTAGTTTGTGCAACCTTGCTTTAGGTACTTCTGTTCATGGTCTCCTTATCAAAACCAATTTCGGACAATGTGACACGTTTGTATGCAACATCTTAATTAACATGTATGCCAAATGTGGAAGTGTGGAAGATTCAATGGAAGTTTTTAATGTTACAGCTAATAAGAATCTTATCACATGGACGGCTGTGATTTCTGCCCTTGCGCACCATGGTTATGCTGACAGGGCAATAGAGAAGTTCAAGGAAATGGAGCACCTAGGGATCAAGCCGGATCCCATTTCATTTGTGGCTGCACTTTCAGCGTGCAGACGTGCAGGTTTGGTTAAGGAAGGATTGGAGTTGTTTGCACGAATGCAAAGGTCATATGGATTTGAGCCTCAGATGGATCATTATCACTGTGTAGTTGACCTCTTAGCCAGACATGGGCACTTGAATGAAGCAGAGAAAGTTATCTCTAGCATGCCATTCCCTCCAAATGCTGTCATATGTCGGAGCTTTCTGGAGGGCTGCAAGAGATGGAACACCATGCTGCAAGAGACGAAGGACCAGTGAATGTTTTTTTCAAAGAAAGCTAGGTAGCACATTTTAAAGGAAGAGAAACCTTTGTCTACCATATGATATGGTGAGTCTGAATTATTCTTGGATCAGTAAAGTAATAGTCTGTCTTGATTTGCTCATCGTGTAAAACTTAGGCTATATTTTGGTGTGGCAGTTATTAATTCTGATTTGGACTTCAGAGAAACTTTTCAATTGGTGACCTTGAAATCGGTCCTGAAAACCAGGCTTTGCAGCAGTGATCTTATGTGCAAGGTATGATACTCTATAAGTCTATAGTTCTTTGTGAGAAAATGAAATGCTTGAACTTTACCTGTAATCTACGTAGAAAATTGGTTTATGTATGATTTGTGTCTTTCTTTGCATTGTGTTCTGATTTCTTGATTTGTGAGCTGTATATAGAATGTAGAAATTACGCCTCAGAAATTTTGCATCTCAGTTTCATTTACTGTCCAACACACCACCTCTGACTCTTTTGTTTGCCTGCCTAAGGATGTGACTGCTAGAAGGATTGTGTAAGATGCTAAAGTGAACTTTTGAAACCTTAGCTCAATAGGAAGTAAAGATAATGCTGTCAAAGCTTGATGTTTCTAGCATTAATGGTCCTCAAACATTGATAGATACAACAATATGAAATCAGGAGTTGTGGTGTTTTCGTGCATGAATTAGTTGTTAGAAACTTAGAATGCTTTTATTTGTCCCACATCGGAAAATAGCACTTTGTTATGCTATAAACACCCCGTATTAGTTAGATTCATTTTTGTATTTAAACTTGAATACCACATCGGACAGACAACTCGAGTAACTTGGATTGCCCATGTATTTAAAGATGTTGGGGTTGTGGCTAATAAGTCGCCTTCATCAATCCATTTTTGGTGCCTTTGTTGAGTGGTAAGCATGTCAATGGCTTCCGTTTCCACACCAAAAGGTGAAGAAGGAGAAGATGATGATGATAATGGGAGGTTCATACCATCATTCAATCACATATTGAATTAGCGATCTACCAAGTAAGTTCTCTTTTTTTTTTTTTTTTTGCTTTATTTTCTTATTTAGCTTTCTTAATTTATTTTGCTTTGCTTTTTTTTTTTTTTTTTTTTTTTTTGCTTTTTTAAGCTGTTTGTGTCCCTTTTTTTTGTTATTTTGATTGTGGGTCTTGTTTTCATGTTTTTATTTTATTTTATCTTCTTGTATGCGTGTACTCGTTTTTACCTTTGTTTCATCTTCCAACTCGATAATGTTCAAATTATTTTCGTGTAGTTAAGAATGGTGTGCTGTTCTCCCTTTCCAGTAGCATTGTCAACCTATATCTAATTCAAGAGAGTGAAATAAAAGTGTACTCAAAAGCACTTGAGCCTTCTGTGCCATGATAAAAATCGAAACAAAATGGTCTCAATTGTCTTCTGAAGATAATGCTTGCTGAGTACAATGCTAATTCATCTAAACAAAGGAATGTGCTCTTGTATCTGTTAGTTTTGGTAGGTGCTAGCGGCAGTGAATCGTTGCGAGAGATGACCATGGTTAGACTCTGTTTTGGGCCGGCGCAAGGGAGGGGAAAGGGGGGTGGATTAACTATTGCTATTGCAAATAGTTTTGGATAAATCCCTCATGATTGTTGATTGCAATCTGCTGTTTTTGAATTTGAATAGACCTAGGAACTCCTTGGTCAAAGTAAAGAGAAAAACCCAATTGAAGCTGGTAACGAGCCTGCCAAAGCTTCCCGATAAGAAGGAGTTTATTGTCCTATAGATGTTTTTGTTGTTTCAAGAGTTCAAATGTTATGGAGAACCTGTTATTGAAAAAATTTGATGGCCAACTTTTATGTGTTATATAATAAACTTTGAAGCTATCTATGATTTGACGGAGCAAATAAAAGGGCAATTTTATGAGAAATTTTATTGACTTGAATGTTCTTTGATGCAAATTGAGGTTGTCGTGTGTCCAACTCTTCTAGAGATGCATTCAAGTAATCCTTGTAGTGTGTATGTGTGTGTCCATGAAGTAGGGAGGGCGTGTCCATAAACAACTTTTTGTTTGTACTTGAAAGTTGAATCTATCAAACTTATAATTGAAAGCTATTTGTGGACAGATGATGATGATGATAACTTGGTTACTGTGCGGGTTTACCCGTGGTGCCGCGGAAGAGGTCACTCCGTCACTCCAAAGGTCCTTAGGCAATCAGATTTGCCTATCCGTGTTCATCCACTGATGTATAGTCTGTCCTAGATGAAGACCGGCCTTTGATGTCGTATGGCATCAAGAAAGGGCTCGATTCTGACTATGGGTGAGGCCGTAGATCAGTAGAACTGTACGAGAGACAGATGAAGTCTTACGTTTACTAGATTGGCAAGACTGAGGGAGAATCAGATTGGACTAGAGGGTGTCAAGCGGCTGTGGAATGATGACTTGTTAATAGTTCGGGTTCACCCTAGTGATGGCGCGAAAGAGGTCACTGCAAAGTTCCTTAAGGAGTCAGGTTTGCCTTTCCGTGTCCATCCCTTGGTGTTCAATGATACTCTCCCGGATGAAAATCGGCCTTTAAGTATGGCATCGAGAAAGCCTCGATTTTTTTTTTGGGGGGTTTTTTGACTAAGGCTCGATTTTGAGTATAAGTGGGTCATAAATCAGTAGAATTGTATGAAAGACAGATGAAGTCTTACATTTACCATACTCGCAAAGAATGTTGAGAGGAAAACATTTTATTTTTCCGATGTATTATTACGTGTGTAAGGACAACTTTTTTTTTAAGTGAATCTAATTATACAATAGTTTTGTGCACCGCTTTTCATCCCTTTGGAGTTCTGAATTGAATCACTCCACCCCTTCTTATAAAGAAAGCTCAATCACAGTGACACTATTCTTTCGTAAATAGCGTTATCTTAAAAACTATTATAGAGATTTTTTGATCCGGTCCAAGTGTCCCAACTCATTCGCGGTAGTAGTGTCCAACCCATAACTCCATAAGAACCCGCTTTCACAAATTCTACACGTTTCCAATTTTTTTTCTCGAAACTAAACAACTTCAAGATTTTCCGGCTATGCCCCAGTATAACATAAAGTTTCCGGTCCAACTTCTATTCCACAATAATCCCGTATAACATCGGTGTGGTTCGGTCTTGCTTTGGACCGATACACACACCAGGACAGTCGGACCCGGAATATACAAAATATACAAAGAGCAAACCGGAATTAATTGGACAAGAGAAAGTCGGAAGGCGTAACAATTACACAATTTTCCAGTGAAACTATGAAACCCAAATAACACATTAAGCATGGGTGGAGATTCAATTCGTGAAATTATTGTTTATCAAAGGTAAAATCTCTGCATCCTAATTTTCTTAAATTGTATTCTTTTGTTGAATTGTTGCTTTTATTTACTCACCAATTTTTGGTTTTCCCTAATTTTTTTTTGGCCATTTCCTTCAGTGTGGAATATTGAATTTTGAGCTAGAAATTGATGTCAAAATTAGCGAATTTGTTGAATATTTCTCTGAAAAAGATGCAACTTTTAGTTGATTAAGCTGGAACTATAATGATTTAATGGTGAAAAAGTTGTAATCAAGTAGTAAAAAAGTAAAAGATCCATTCTTTACTGAAGAATTTTACCCATTTTCTGAGACTGTTAGGTTTTACCTTGCCAACAATGTAGATTAATTTGTTCGTGGGATTCGGGTGTGATCGAGGTTGCGTACATTTTTACCTTCTTAGAGTCGTGATAGGCGAGATGTTAATTTGATTGATTTAGCAAGCAAGGTGTTGAATTGATTTAGTGGGAGAGGAATTGTTGAGTTAAAAATAAAAAGTGATATCTTAAAATGCCATAGGCTGATTAAATTCATGTCCTTTCTCATGTTGGATATGTTAATTACCTTCTAATCTTCTATATATGCTGATAAAAATGGTGTTTTGATCGTAATTTTGTGAGCTCTATATAAATGGTAACAATTGAAAACTTATGCATCGAATATTTTGTATTTCAGTTTCATTTCCTGTCCGAAACACCACCTCTGACTCTTTTGTTTGCTTGCTTTTGATTGTGACTACTAGGAAGTTGGTGTAAGATGATTCTATAGTTTGCGAAATCTGAACTGATTATGAACAATGTTAGATCAAGACTTGTGCTGTTTTTAGCATGAATTAGTTGTTAGAATGTTTGTATTTGTCCCACATCGAAAAATAGCATGAATTGGGAGAGGAACTGTGGAGTTGATGAACAAACGTTCTAGTTGAGAATGCCATAGGTCGAGTAAATGAATGTCCTTTCTCAGGCCGAATATGTTAATAATCTACTATATATGCTGACAAAAATTGTGTTTTGAGATTGTAAATGCGAGTCATATGTAGATTGTAAAAATTGATCATGTATGCCTCAAATATTTTGTATCTCAGTTTCATTTCCTCGTCCAAGACACCACCTTTGACTCTTTTGCTTGCCTTGCCTGCTTTTGAATGTGACTGTTAAAAACTAAGATGATGCTAAATTAAATCTTTCGAAACCCCAACTTATTAGGATCTAAACATTATGCTGTCTGAGCTTGAAGTTTCTAGCATTAATGGTCCTCAAGCATTGATAGATAGTTAGATACAACAATTTGAAGTTGGGAATTACTAGTTGTGATTTTGACTTCAGATAAACTTTCCAATTGGTGATCTTGAAATCGGTCCTGAAACCACGCTTTGCAGCAGTAATCTTATATGCAAAGGTATGATACTCTAAAGTTCTTTGTGAGAAAATGAAATGATTGAACTTTATCTATAATCTACGTAGAGGATTGCTTTTCGTAATATTCGTGTCTCTCTTTGCTTTGTGTTCTGATATCTTGATTTGTGGGCTGTAGATAGAATGTGTAAGATGCTAAAGTAAACTTTTGAAACCTTACCTCAATAGGTAGTAAAGATAATGCTGTCAAAGCTTGATGTTTCTAGCGTTTATGGTCCTCAAACATTGATAGATACAACAATATGAAATCAGGAGTTGTGGTGTTTTCGCGCATGAATTAGTTGTTAGAATGTTTGTATTTGTCCCACATCGGAAAAGAGAACTTTGTTATACTATAGACACCCTGTATTAATTAGATTCATTTGTATTTGTATTTAAACTTGAATACCACATCGGACAGACAACTCGAGTAACTTGGATTGCCCATGTATTTAAAGATGTTGGGGTTGTGGCTAATAAGTCGCCTTCATCAATCCATTTTTGGTGCCTTTATTGAGTGCTGAGCATGGCAATGGCTTCAGTTTCCACACCAAAAGGTGAAGGAGAAGATGATGATGATGATGATGGGAGGTTCATACCATCATTCAGTCACATATTGAGTTAGCGATCTACCAAGTAAGTTCTCTCTCTTTTTTTTTTTTTTTTTTTTTTTTTTTTTTTTTTTTGCTTTAATTTCTTGTTTAGCTTTCTTAATTTATTTTGCTTTGCTTTTTTTTTTTTCGTTTTCATTTTTGCTTTCATTTTTTTTTTTTTTTTTTTTTTTTTTTTGCATTTTTTCAGCCGTTTGTGTATTTTCTTTTTTGTTATTTTGTTTGTGGGTCTTGTTTTCATGTTTTTTTTTTCCTTTTATCTTCTTGTATGCTTGTACTTGTTTTTACTAATGTTTCATCTTCCAACTCGATATTGTTCAAATTATTTTTGGGTGGTTAACAATGGTGTGTGTTGTTCTCTCTTTTCCGTAGCATTGTCAAACCTATAACTAATTCAAGAGAGGGAAATAAAAGTGTACTCAAAAGCACTTTGAGCCTTCTGTGACATGATCAAAATTGAAACAAAATGGTCTCAATTGTCTTCTGAAGATAATGCTTGCTGAGTACAATGCTAAGTCATCTAAACAAAGGAGTGTGCTCTTGTATCGGTTGGTTTTGGTAGGTGCTAGTGGCAGTGAATTGTTGCGAGAGATGACCATGGTTAGACTTTGATTTGGGCCAGGGGAAGGGAGGGGAAGAGGGGGGGTGGATCAACTATTGCTATTGCAAATAGTTTTGGATAAACCCCTCATGATTGTGTATTGCAATCTGCTGTTTTTGAATTTGAATAGACCTAGTTTATTGTGCTGTAAATTTTTTGTTGTTTCCAGAGTTAAAATGTTGTGGAAAACCGGATTTTGGAAAATTTGATGGCTAACTTTTGGATGTTGCAATATACTAAACTTTGAAGCTATCAATGATTGGATAGAGCAAATAAAAGGGCAATTATATGATAATGTTTTCTTGACTTGAACATTTTTTTATGCAAATTGAGGTTGTGTCATATGCGTGTGTCCAACTCATCTAGAGATGCATTCAAGTAAATCTCGTAGTGTGTCTGTGTGTGTCCATGAAGTAGTGAGGGCATGTCCATAAACAACTTTTTGTTTGTACTTGAAAGTTGAATCTGTGAAACTTATAATTGAAAGCTATTTGTGGACAGATGATTAGACTTCTTGACAGTTCGAGCTTACCCACTGATAACGCAAAAGAGGTCACTCCAATGGTCCTTAAGGAGTCAGTTTTGCCTTTCTGTGTTAATCTCTTGGCGTTCAATGAGACTGTCCAAAACTGGTCTTTAGTGTCGTATGGCGTTGAGAAAGGGTCCATTTTGACCATGGGTGAGAGGCCATAGATCAGTAAAACTGTACGAGACAGATGGAGTCTTACATTTACCAGTTTGGCAAGACTGAGGGAGAAGAAGCAGATGGACTAGAGGGTGTCAAGCGGCTGTGGACGAATGATACGACTTGTTGACAGTTCGGGTATACCCTGCGCGAAAGAGGCCACTAAAAAGGTGAAAGAGCCATAGAGGTAACCACTGAGGTCCTTAAGGAGTCAGGTTTGACTTTTCGTGTTCATCCCTTAGTGTTCAATGATACTGTCTAGGATAAAAATCGGCCTTTAGTGTCGTATGGCATCGAGAAAGGCTCGATTCTTCTGAGTTTGGGTGAGGCCGTAGATCAGTAGAACTCTACGGACTTAGAAAGAAGAAGCACATTGGAGTAGAGGGTGTCAACGGCTGTGGACTCATGATGATGACTTGTTGACAATTCGGGTTTACCCTAGTGATGACACGAAAGCGTTCTCTGCATGCAAAGGTCCTTAAGAAGTCAGGTCGTTGCCTTTCCGTGTCCATCCCTTGGTGTTGAATGATATCACCTTAGATGAAAACCGACTATTAGTGTCGTATGGCATCGAGAAAGGCCCGATTCTGAGTATGGGTGAGGTCGTAGATCAGTTCGCCTATACGAGATACAGATGGAGTCTTACATTTTTTTTTTTTTTGAGGGCCGAGTCTTACATTTACTATACTTGTAAAGAATGTTGAGAAATATTTGTATTTTTCCGATGTATTATTGCGTGTATAAGGACACCTTCTTAAGTGAAATTAAGAGTTAAACATACACTGCTACTATTCAACATTTTTGTACACTACTTTTTATCCCTCCACAGTTTTGAATTGAATGGCTTTGCCCTTTCTTATAAAGAAAGCTCAATCACACTAGCAATTTAGCACTATCCTCTTTTCGTAAATTCTGTATAACAAATACTCCGTAGAAATTTTCTGGTCCGGTCCAAGTGTCCAGCCATTAAGAACCTGTTTTCACAAATTCTACAGGTTTCTATTTTTTTTTTTTTTCCTCAATTGGGTCTTGTTTTGGACCGCTGCACACCCGTGACCCGACATGAGATGTACAAAATACAAACCCCAAATTAATCGGACATGAGAAAGTCGAAAGTTGAAAGGCGTAACAATTACGATTTGCCAGTAAACCGGAAAAAACAAATTCAGCATGGCTGGAGATTCATTTCATGCAATTAGGGTTTATCAAAGGTAAAATATTTGCATCCCAATTCTGCCTCTCTCTCATCTTTTATTCGAGATTATTGTTGAATTGTTTGCTTTTATTTACTCCCCAAATTTTGGCTTAATTTTTTGCCCATTTTCTTCAGTGTGAAATATTGAATTTTGAGCTGAAATTAATGTCAAAATTAGCGAATTTGGTGAACATTTCTTTGAAAAAGGTGTAATTTTTTTGTTATATTGATTATTATTGTTAAAAAATTAGTAATTAAGTAAAAAAGATCTAATCTTTATTGGAGAATATTACCCATTTCTGAGACTGTTAGGTTTTGACCTTTGTTTAGTTATTTGGGGGCGTTATTGTAGCTTGACTTGGCCAACAATGTAGTGTGGTTTAATTTGGGTGATTAGGGGCGAGGTTGCGTACATTTGAACCTTCCTAGACTCGTGACAGGCGAGTTGTTAATTTGATTGATTTAGCAAGCAAGGTGTGAATGTCAGTCATGTATACCATCCTATCCGATCCCCGAGCGTGAAACGGACAGGTTGAACTTTTGAAGTAGCAAATCACATCACAAGCAGGAGAGGAACTGTTGAGTTGATGAAGAAAAGTTATAGTTTAGAATGCCATAGGTTGAGTAAATATGTGTCCTTTCTCTGGTTAGATATGTTAATTACCTGCTATACTAATAAAAATGGTGTTTGGAGATCGTAATTTTGTGAGCTGTATATAAATGGTAACAATTGATCACTTGTGCCTCGAATATTTTGTATCTCAGTTTCATTTCCTCGTCCATAACACCACCTCTGAGTCTTTTGCTTACTTGATTTTGAATGTGACTACTAGAAAGTTTGTGTAAGATGATTCTATAGTTTGCGAAACCTGAAGTGTTTAGGAACTAAAGATTATGTTGTCAAAGCTTGAGGTTTCTAGTACTAATGGTCCTTAAGGGATTTGATAGATACAAAAATGTTATATCTGGGGTTGTGCTGGTTTGAGCATTATTAGAATGTTTGTATTTGTCCCACATCGGAAAATAGCACTTTATGATTGTATTAATTGAAGGCATTTGTATTTAAACTTGAATACCACATCGGACAGATAACTCGTGTAACTTGGATTGCTCATGTATTTAAAGATGCTCGGGTTGTGGCTAATAGCTCACCTTCATCAATCCATTTTTGGAGCCTTTATTGAGCGCTAAGCATGGTGATGGGTGAAGAAGAAGAAGATGATGATGATGATGAAGATAATGGGAGGTTTACACCATTCATTCATTGAATTAGCGATCTACCAAGTAAGTTCTCTTCTTTTTCTTTTTTTTTTTTTTTTTTTTTTTTTTTTGTTTGCTTTATTTACTTTCTTTTGTTTTATTTGATGTTTTAGCTTTCATTTTTTTTAATGCGTGTTTTTTTATGTCATTTGTTAATATGATTGTGGCTTTTGTTTTCGTCTTTCTCCATTTTATCTTCTTGTATGCTTTTACTTGTTTACATATCTATTCTTTATCTTGCTTGATAATGGTAATTATTTTCATATAGTTAAAAATGGTGTGTGCTGTTGCTACCCTTGCAATTATATGTCTTGAAGTAGCTGCAAGTCCTTGGAATTTCCTTGACTGCACATTTTTTGTAGTTCTTGATTGGAGCATTTGAGGTCAATTTATGTCGTATACTTGTTAACTTACCATAGACTGATCTTACTTCACTTGTCTGTTGCTCGAGAATGATTGTCAACTATGAGTGAATGGAAATGGTCTCAATCTTCTTGTGTAAAATATTACTAGTTGAGCACTATCAGTTGGTTTTAGTAGTTGTCCGAGGCAGTTTGATTGTTACGACTTGTGAGAGATGACGATGGTTAGATCGACTTTTGCTCTGTGGGCTTAGTCATTTGCTAGTGGAAGTTCTGTGGCGGTTAACATTGATGAGATTTCTAATGTTCTTCTCTTCTCAACTTTGAGGCTGTCTTAATCGGATCCAATGTAAGCCAAGTATACTACCCGCGTCCGAGTTTCAAATATCCCTATCAAGAGTCAGAGTAACATAGGAGACATATCCTGGTTATCTGTTTTTTTTTTTTTTTTTTTTTTTTTTCAAGCAAAGTATAGGCTGATGGTTTCTGAATGTTCTACCCTTTTGGCTCTAAAGGCTTAGATATCTCACTATTTATGTGTTCGATTTATGAGTCTTCTAAGTTTTAGCTTAACCAATTTCGGTAGTTCAGTCTGATAGATTTTATCATGGTCGCATGAGGTAGGCTTAATTTTTAAACTCACCCTTATAATATTACTACTTTCTGACTAGAGTAAAATTTACACTCTGAAAGATTATGACGAGTTCATACTGTGACCGTTCGGTAATCTTTTAATTACTAGTGTAGGTGCCCGTGCACTGCACGGGCTAGATCTTCTTGTGATTAAAAAGTTCTTTTCACCAAAGTTAGATACTTAGGGTATGTTTGGTAGGCAAGTATAAGGTAGCGTATAAGTAAGCGTTTAGCGTTTTGACCAAGTCATAATGCTAATTGACGTGTTTACCTATACATTTGTTATTAGCATTGAAATAGTATTTAGCACTTTAAGGGGCATTAGGCAAATGTTACTATAAGTAGTCTTTCCCCTAGAAAGTAGCATTTCTAATTTTCTAATTTTATGATATATATACTCCCTCCGTCCCAGTTCAAACGCCCCATATTCCATTTTGGGACGTCCCACTTCAAACACCCCACCTATTTTGGGACATATTTCTCTCTCTTACTTTTATTAAATTATTACATCTTCTCTCACATTATCTCTCCTACTTTTATTAATCCTCACATTCTCTCTCCTCCTTTTACCCCACTCAACTTATTATATCAATTTTTCTTATTCCACTACAAAAACGCCTTGAGGCGTTTGATCTGGGACGGAGGGAGTACCATTTTAATAACTCAACAGCTACTTATCGTGCCAAACACATTGTTAACAACTACCTTTCAACCAACAGCTAAGAGCTACCTACTAACAGTTAACAGCTAGTCAAACTGCTAACATCTAACTCAACAGCTAAAAGCTAACCGAACAGGTAGGACTACCAAACACACCCTTATATTATCTGTCATATTAGACGGGCGGGTAACAGAGTATCTCACTCCTAGTGCGGTCTTCTCCTTTAGTGACCAAAATTTATTGACTGTCGTAGTTTTCTGAAGAGAATTACAATCCTCTTTGAACTTGAGAAGAATGAATGACCCCTCCTCTATTTGATTAAAAAAAGTCCATAGTTATGTGAATGAAATGTACGAGTGAGGCTACGATTTTGACTCATGCTCAATTTAGATGTAAATATCTTATTGCACCCAAGTGTTTAATATAGATATAAATTAGTGTAAAACTCTTTGGAATAGATGATTTTACAGTTTATAAAATGTCAAATATGATATTAAAATGCATTAGTATACGGAAGGCCTACGAAAAAACATCCAACGTAGGCTATAAAGTTGTGTGTTTGAGATAAAATTTACGTGACAATACAATAAAGAAATGTCCTGTAAATTAAGGTACTTGTTAAGCTTTTGGTTTAGTATGTCTAGCCGTCCAGATACTCTAGCAAACACTCTTTAAGAGTCTGCAAAAACAAGCATATACGGAGTATTAAGACAAAGCTCTTTAGGGACGTTTGTGAAATGTATGATTGACAAACCCAAAATGAACCCAAAAACCCCCCAACTATTGCCTTGCCATTTCTTTTCCCATTTGTCTTTTTTTTTTTTTTTTTTTGTTTCTCACTCTTCTCTCTTTATGCGAATTACTCCTGGCTCACACCTCATCGCCACAACTCCGCCTCTCATCGCCGCCAGTCTGTGTTTCATAAGCGTTCTTCGTTTCCTGCAATCCAATTTTCGGCAAGATAGATTGTAGACGACACATTTACCTTGAATGTTGTTCTTCCAAAGAAAATTCACCCATAATCTCGAAAAAAGATGCACAATTTCAGCTAGAAAATAATCTTCAAAAGATTACCTATTATCTGTAATTTATTTCTGAGTAAACAAGATATTTACGATGGAATGTATACACTAATTGGCCATAAGTCGATTTTATAAACAAAGTTTACATGAAAAATGGCCAGTATCGGGGTTAGTAATTTTCACAAATTCTTTGGCAGTGCGAATCAGGAAGATTAGTATTTGATGTATGGCAACGGAAGATGAGGAGAGAGAAGCAGCCATAGAAGAAGAAAATGGAAAGTTGGATTTTGCAGAGAATAAGAGAGAGAGAATAGAGGAGATATAAAAATAGTTAAAGTGAGGAGGAGTGACTCAGCCAGCATACTCAACAAGCGTGTCAAACATGTACAGCAGTGTGATGGACCCAAACCTTAGCTCATTAAGTCCAAAGCTGCAGCCTTGGTCCAAGCCGAAACAAAAATTTTTGAGCAGCTCAATTTCACCCCATTCCCTCTTTTTATATAGGTAATAGACTCTCTGCTGAATGTGTTGTGTGATATTTGTGCTTTTGGGGACGAAAAAAAGCTGTGTGATTTATCTTGGGGTAAGAGGACCAACATTTATCCGTAATATTATCAAGAAGAAATTAATATGGCTTTTTTATGCAATCGTTTAGGTATGGCTTATGGTTATGGATTGATCTCTTCTGCGCTGAAGGCCGATTTTTTACAATAAGATAGCAGTCTCTGCGCTTTTTCTGTGCTTTCATCGGCTGACTTCCCAGCAAGCATCAAAAGATAAACATCAGGATGAAAGTAAAAGAGCCAATTCCTTCTATTTTGGTTGACCTTCATATAGAGCCTATATCAAGGCTAGGACAATGGACTTCACCGTGTGCACTGTGTCAGCCTCACTGGAATGGATCATGGTTACATGATTGACAGACTTTGAAGGTAGCTTCTGTTCAATTCAATATAGATGGTTGAGTCGTTGTTGATTCTGTACTCGTTTTCATTGTTGTTCACGAGAAGACAATCATTGAGTACACCATTGGCAGTCTCTCAGAACCGTCCCTGATGAAGAGCTGTAATTTCAGATTTTTGATTGTGTCATCAGTCTCATAATATTCCTCAGTGTTTCATTTAGAGAGGAGATGAATGGAGGCTACAGAAATCAGACGTCTCCGATTTATAGTGTACTGTTGGAAGGATCAAAGAGCTGGTCAGATACTTGGGAGAGGGAAGTGCATGCTGGCACCAAGAATCGAAGAAATCCCTCTTGAAAGGCTAGTGTTCTTCAGACAGTAGGCAGTGAGATATTCTGTTTGCTTGAAGATAGTTTGAAGATAGCAATAGGAATTTTTTTTCAATATGTTTAAACTTAGCTTTTGTGCATTAGGCTAATATTTGTATTGGTTCCGAGTACTTTAAATGGTAGTCATTCTTCGACTCCTGAGAATGTCAACGCGGGTTGAAGGCTGAGTGTACTTGTATGATTATTGTTTACTTCTATATGTACCATGGACTGATATGAACTCATTGTCTGCTGCTCATCAGAAGTACGTTCAAGTTCCAGCAGGCCAAAGTGACTCTTGGGGCAGGAAATCTTGTGTTTCTAACGTCTTTTCCTGGTAGCACTGAGGGTGCCCGAACTACAGTGTTTCCGCTTATGGTCATCAACCACGATTGTACTTCAACATGATTGATGGCACAGGAAGTGAAGAAGGCAATTTGAGTACTGTGGAGCAAAATTTCCGGTGGGTTTTCCCCTATTACATTAGTTTTGTCTTCTCTTGTACTGAAACTTTTTCATGAACTGTTATTTGTAGAACGAGCCAACGAGGTTTCATTCATTGAACGCGGTATGTATGTAGATGTTACTTGACATTGTGCCTGTAATAAGATTGAAGATTGTGGTCATAGTCCCCTGTATCTGTTTGTAACTAGTCTAACTACTATGTAAGTCTAACAAAACATTATAGAACAGTTGTTCCGAATCACTAAACTGAGTCTTTACTATGCTTTTTATAAGAATCATGTAACCTTAACAGCATTTCAGATTTTCAGCTACAATTCTCGAACATGTTTATTTTACGCTTTCAATAATTTCTAAGTTACATGCTAACGCAAACTATACAAGAAATGAATATTGAATACCGGTAAGTACATGTTTTCGCAAATTCTTTTTGTTTTTCAAAATACTCACGAAACTAGATTCTATCACAAAATTTCGGTCATACCAATCGCCAAAGAAAAGCTCCCATTCAACTTTCGATCACAATATTCCTAGTATATTTGCACGGTTCAGTCTAGTTTAATATTCCTAGTATATTTGCACGGTTCGGTCTAGTTTTAAACCGATGTACACCCCGACACGGAGTGTACAAATTAAAAACCGGAAATTCATCGGATACGAGAGAGTCGAAAGGCGTAACAATTACTCTACAAGTCTACAGAAATAACTATGAAACCCCGAAGAACACATGGAGATTCAATTCATGCAATTAGGGGATTAGGGTTTATCAAAGGTAAATTCTTTGCGTCCCAATTCCCTCTCTCTCATCTTTAATCCGACATTTTTTTTACATTGTATTCTTTGTTGAACTGTTGCTTATATATATTCCCCCAATTTTTGGCTTAATTTTTTTACCCCATTTTCTTCTGTGTGAAATATTGAATTTTGAGCTAGAAATTGATGTCAAAATTAGCAAAATTGTTGAAAATTTCTCTGAAAAAAGATACAATTTTTAGTTGATGAAGCTGGAACTATAATGATTAATGGTGAAAAAAAAGACTGTAATCAAGTAAAAAAAGTAAAAAAAAAAAAGAAGAAAAAGATCTATTCTTTATTTACTGAAGAATTTGACCCATTTCTGAGGCTGTTAGGTTTTGATTTGTTAAATTTTATTTGGGGGCACTATTGTAGCTTGACTTTGCCAACAATGTAGTTTGATTTAATTCGGGTTATTAGGGTGAGGTTGCGTACATTTGAACCTTCCTAGAGTCGTGATAGCAAATGATGTTAATTTGATTGATTTAGCAAGCCAGGGGTGAGTTTCACTCACGAACAAACCCTTTAGTTGAGAATGCCGTAGGTGGAGTAACTTAATGTCCTGTCTCGGGTTAGCTGCTATACGGACCAGAATGGTGTTTTGAGATCGTACTTTGTGAGCTAATATAAATGGTAACAATTGATAACTTATGTCTCGAATATTTTGCATCTAAGATTCATTTCCCTACTCCAAACACCACCTGTGACTCTTTTGTTTGCCTGCTCTTGAATGTGTTTGTTTGCGTGCTTTTTGGATGTCTCTACTAGAAAGTTTGTTTAAGATGATGCTAGTGTAAACTTGAGAAACCTCAACTTGTAAGGGACTACAAAATTATGTTGTCAAAGCTTGAGGTTTCTAGAACTAATGGTCCTCGAGCATTGATAGATACAACAATGTTCAATCAGGAACTGTGCTGTTTTGAGCATGAGTTAGTTGTTAGAATGTTTGTATTTGTCCCACATCGGAAAATAGCATGAATTGGGAGAGGAGCTGTTGAGTTGATGAACAAACGTTCTAGTTGAGAATGCCATAGGTTGAGTAAGTTAATGTCCTCTCTCAGGTCGAATATGTTAATTACTTAATTATCTACTATGCTGACTAAAATGATGTTTTGAGATCGTAATTGTGAGTCGTATGTAGATGGTAACAATTGATCATTTATGCCTCAAATATTTTGAATCTCAATTTCATTTCCTCGTCCAAAATAGCACCTGTGACTCTTTTGCTTGCCTTGCCTGCTTTTGAATGTGACTATTAGAAACTAAGATGATGCTAAAGTAAATCTTGCAAAACCTCGACTTATTAGGAACTAAACATTATGATGTCAAAGCTTGAGGTTTCTAGCATTAATGGTCCTCAAGCATTGATAGATACAATAATGTGAAGTTGGGAGTTGTGCTGTAATTTATCATGATTACTCCCTCCGTCCCAGTTTAAATCCACGGGCGTTTTTTGTAGACGAATAAGAAAAACTGATATAATAAGTTGAGTGGGGTAATATTAGGAAAAAGGATGAGAGAGAATGTGGGGATTAATAAAAGTAGTAGAGAGAATGTGAGAGAGGATGTGATAATTTAATAAAAGTAGGAGAGAGAAATATGTCCCAAAATAGATGGGGTGTTTGAAGTGGGACGTCCCAAAACGGAATATGGGGCGTTTGAACTGGGACGAAGGGAGTAGTTGTTGGAATGTTTGTATTTGTCCCACATCGGAAAATAGCATTTTGTTGTATACACACCCTGTATTTATTGAAGGCATTTTTTGTATTTAAACTCGAATACCACATCGGAAAGACAACTCGAGTAACTTGGATTTCTCATGTATTTAAAGATGTTCGGTTTGTGGCTAATAACTCACCTTCATCAATTCATCATGGCGATGGCTTCAGTTTCCATACCAAAAGGTGAAAAAGAAGACGATGATGATGAAGATGATGGGAGGTTTATACCAGCATTCATCCATTGGATTAGCGATCTACCAAGTAAGTTCTCTTCTCTTTTTATTTTATTTTTTTGCTTTATTTACTTCTTTTTGTTTTGTTTTATTATGTTTTGTTTTGTGTCATGTTTTAGTTTTAGTTTTGTTTTTTGTTACTTTTTTTTTTTTTTTTTTTTATGTCATTTCTGTTTTCTTTTTTATTGGGTTTTGTTTTCGTGTTTCTCCATTTTATCTTCTTTTATGCTTGTACTTGATTTTAACTATTTTTTTTATCTTGCTTGATAATGGTAATTATTTTTCGTATAGTTAAGAATGATGTGTGTTGTTGCTGCCCTTTTTTCTAGTCGTCTCCTTTTGTTGGAATGATTTTTGATCATATATGTGATGTATTGCTCTGTACAATTAAGCCTTGCCCTTGCAAGTATATGTCTTGAAGTAACTGCAATTCCTTAGCAAATCCTTGACAGAACAACTCTTGTAGTTGTAGTTCATGATTGGAGCATTAGAGGCCAATTTATGTGGTATATTTGTTAACTTACAATAGGCTCTGATCTTACGCCGTCACTTGACTGCTGCTCAGATAATAGTGAATGGCAATGGTCTCAAATTTCTTGTGTTAGAATTTGGTTGTTGAGCACTATCAGTTGATTCATGCAATGATGTATTGTGTGGTATTCATTCTCTTCGGGACGAAAGACAAGTTTCAGTTAAGGTTTTGGGTATGAGGATGAACTCAATTTATTTGTCATGATATCAAGAAGAAACGAAATCTCAAATAGGCATGGCATTTGGTTTTGGTTTTGAGGCTTATTATTAAAGCTTCTGCTAATCGAGTTGAAGGCAGAATGTACTTGTATGATTATTGTTTACATCTTTATGTACCATTGACTGATATCTTCAACTTTTTTGCTGCTCATCAGAAGTACGTTCAAGTTCCAGTTGGCAGTACAGCCCAATGGGGTTAGAAATCGTGTGTTTCTAGCTTCTTTGCGGCTAGGACTGAGGGTGCTTGGCCTGTAGTGTTTCCTCTTATGCTCATCAGCTACGGTTGGACTTCTATATTGTTGATAGCACATTGCGTCAATCTGTGTGTGGAGCAAACTTGCGGATGGTGTTCTCCCGGAGTCCCGGTGATAGTATTCACAACAGAGCATCGCCCAACCTACGAAACATGCAGATGTAGGATTTGATAGCTAGTTGATCAAGTCTAATCCTCCTTGTCCAGAGGCTGCGTTGCTGGGCTGTGGGAACTGAGCAAGGTCGGAAACTGAAGATTAGAAACCTCCGGGATGAGTTATATAGCGTACCGAAACATGGTTCGGATCTAAACTCTCCATTCAGTATTTTGTAGGACGAGGTTTCACTCATTGAACAAGACGAGGTTTCACTCATTAAATAGGTCAATGTCGTCACTTTTTACGTGGAGTATAGCTGAAGTCGAGCAATAATAAGACAAAACAATGGAGCATACATTTTCTTGTACATGTTGATTGAGAAAACCAGTTTTGTCTTACAAGTAAACTTTTTCATCAACTGTATTACTGTAGTGTGTAAGAACGAGGTTTCACTCATTGAATAGGGCATATGATGTACGTTACTCGATATTTGTATCATTATAAGTATCGTTTGACGATTATTTTAATGAAATTTCTGTTTTATTTAAAAAAAAAAAACACTTTGATGATTACTCCAAATCTGCGTCTCATCTTGTCCTTGTTAACAAGTTCTTGGACATTATCATAGTAGACATATACTCGTATATCTTAACATAAACTGATATCGATACCGAATGACCGATCCCATCTAAATAACCAGTTCCTCAGGTTTGCAATGAGTAACTATTTATTAAGCACAATTGCGGTCATAAGATCACAATGGTGAATGGTGCCATTCAACTCAACTGGCAACGCCTCGTGACATCACACTCTACAATAATTCTACGGTGAGACCGTCAAATTAATGTTTACACTCTCGCCGCGAGTCACATCTCTCAATGCTAGAAGCCTACAATGACACCCCCCCTTTTCACAAAGAAGAGGGTAAATATCGATCCGAAAGCATAAAAATCACTGCCCTATTCTTATTTTGAGAGTCAAAGCCCAATAATAAACATAAGCATATGGCTGAGCGAAGATTAGTGTTACTGAATCATGAAATTGGATATTCGCGCAATCAAGGTTATTCAAGGTAAATCTTTGAAATTATATCTCTCTCTCTTCTTTAATTTATTTGAATAGCAGAGAAACTTTAATCTGAAGTTGAAGTTGATTTCAGAAGTAAAGATACAAGGAACAGCATGTGTAATTGTAGAATTCTGAGTTTCTGATAAAGTTTTTAATCTTTATGCAATTTCCACTGTAAATTCTGTGAAAAGAATTGAACTTTTGGACAATTTTGCCAATTTAATTAGCTGGAACAAATTATTTTTTGGGGAGGAGTTAAAATCATGTGAAAATGTGACTTTCAAATGCTTACTTTTGTTACTCAATTTGTATTGCAATTGTGGGATTTTATGCATTTATAACCTGGGTTCAATTATTAGGATTATTTATGTGATTATGTGTGAGCTGTTTTCCCACATCGGAATTTTGAAGTGGGTGGATTGTGTTTATTAATTAGCGACTTGTGGATATGGGTTGTTACTCCTCCTTGGCAGCTTCCCTTACATTTTTGTAGGGGGTTAGACATAATGTAGGTTGACCTTGTTCTAAATCCAAATTAAAATTCAATTTTGTAAGTGTTGTAGAATTTTTAGGTTTGTCAATTGTTCACTGTCCCTCTGTACAAATTAGGAATAATCCGCGAAAAAAAAAAGCTGAATTCTGCTATAGATAGATGGGATCTTAACTGAGTTATACTGTTATTGTAGTGCATTAGGCCATTACCACACCCTAGGTAGCACGGACACTTCCATGATCTAGCGTGTCCGTGTCCGACACCGTGTCGGACACCGACACCGACACCGACACGACACCTGACAATAGGTGTCCGAAACTCTTGAATCGGTGTCCATTATTATATTGATATTTTTGCATATTGGGAAACTCTAGGACATTTTTATACGCTTCAAGAATCTAAAATTAATAGAAGATCGATAATAAAGGCGTGAGTTGAAGAGTATTTATCATCAAAAATGAATTATGCTATCGATGTTTCTTTGAATATCGTAATATATATAATTCTTAATCTAAGTTTTATAATATATTCAGTATTAATATAATACTAGGATGAAAGCCCGTGCGTTGCACGGGTTTCTTAATAATGATTTCTATTAGACTTGTTAAAACTAAAATTTGTAATTTATGTTTTGATATAGATATTGTGTGGTAAAATCTCTATATAATAAAAAAAAAATTCATATTAATCTGTGTAGTTTTTTATACATTGTATAACGTATTTGTTTTTCGAGTTAGGGGTTTGATGGTTAGTCTGACGAAAAAATATTTCAAAACAAATATAATTCCAAAAGTGTACAATATCATAATCCAACCATTGTATTTTGAGAGATATTAACGTTAAAGGGGTGTCACGAAAGTTGAGTGACATAAAAAAAAAATATATACAAAGTGACTATAAGGCTATAAATTATAGCCGGGTAAGTTCTCATAAGTTACGTTTTCATAGTAATGATTAAGATGTCTGGGAAAAAAATCCCCTTTTTTATTCTCATAATTTCTCTTCATTTGCGTTATTTTCTTCAAATTTGTATTCAATTCCCTTCAAAATTTCTTTCCACATTCCTTGCGTCCATTAATCTCAAATATCGCAATAATTCTCATTTGTTGTTTCTTATTTATAAACTGTAACAAAAATTTAGACTTGGAGCAACTTTCTTCAAAAATAATTGTTGGTTTGTCAAAGTTTAGGAAGAACTATGAGTATGATAGTTTAAGCTTTTTTTGTTTGTTTTTTTATATGAATGATAGTTTGAGTTTAGACATGCACTACAGGTTATAGTAGACAATTAGATTAAATTTATACAACCAATAGGTTGTTAGTGGCTAGCTATACTTTTGTAAGTCTCTTCGAAATGTTCTTTCGAATGATAAATATATCAACTAATTCTTTTGAAAAAAAACAAACAAAGAAAAGCTCATGCACAAAGTACGTAGGATTATAACGTATTTCGTTTAGTTCTAGTATGCTGAGTTATATATGCACTAATGCACGTAGCTAGGATAAGAACGTAGTCATGTATGTCTCGCGTTTAGTACTGTAATTGTGATTGGAAACACCTTCTACACTAACGCATAACGTACGCTAATCCTAACAAATGAAGAAGGCTAATTACAATCTAACTCGAGATGAAAAATCATATTGGAACCATTTATTATCAAGAGACATGAAAATTGACGAATTCAAGATCATCACAAAGTTTCCAAATGAAAACCCACCAATCACATTTAGCAACCTTCACTTGGTTTTAGATGAATATAGTTAACATTAACTCCTAATTAGAATGTGTATTATCGTACTATAGCAATTCTATGACATAGGACTTGGAAAACTACGTATTAGTAGGATTATTAGTAGGATTGTCTAATATAAACATTATTATTATAATATTATTATTAATAGAAGAATGTTTAATTAAAAGAGTTTCACATAAACTTGATAACTAAATAATATTATAAAATTGTCAAAACTCTCTAATAACCTCCGGTCAATGTGAGAGCTCTAAAAAAGCCTCCTTTAATAGTATAGAAGGATAGAAGGATTAAAGTAATATTTCAATTAGTTATATACTTTTTCAAACATAAAATATGTATTTTATATAATTTAAATTATGCGTGTCCGTGTCCTACAATTTTCGGACTGCCGTTTCCCGTGTCCGTTTCGTGTTCGTGTCCGTTTCCGTGTCCGTTTCGGTGCTACCTAGGACCACACCACCTTTGTCTTTGAAGTGATCAATAGCCTGTCTCGTCATGGTTGCCCAGTTATATATGGTCTTGTTGGTATGCCTGCATTCCTGTGGGGCGAGTTCAGGGTGATTATTATGTCTGTTTTTAAGGTATGGCTGCAGATTGCATGTACCTTACTGATGGTACAAAAGAATGAATTGTATGTGAAAGTTTGTCAGATGCAATGCCCTTTCAACTGTTGAGAGTACTATGATTTATGAATTTATGAAGAGTCTTGTTTCCTTGTTTGTTTGCTAGCTATTGCATCTGTTTTGGAACTCTTTGTTTATGGTATGTGTTTTTTCCTCGGCTTGTTTCAAGCTAATAGCTCGCCAGCAATCTCTTTCAGTATGTCTATGTCCTCGGGATAGTTTAGAGTTCAATCATTTCCCAACCCTTGTTTCAAGCTAATAGCTCGACAACAACCTCTTTCAGTATGCCTTTGTCCTCGGGATAGTTTAAAGTTCAATCATTTCCCAACCCTTGTTGTGTGCCATCATTTGAATATCCGCCACTTTCACTTTCCTATACTTTTTCAACCTTGTCATTTCCCTACTTTATTCTAGACTTCATCTTAGCTGCGTTGTTATATGAATTATAAAGCTGCTCCCTGCTTGAGTAGTCACAATTTCCTGCAAAACTTGTCCAGCAAGAATATTTGACTCCTCCATTGTTGCCAATCACTATGTGTATTATTGTGATAAAAATGGTGCTTGTTTGTGATCTAGAGTCTGGAGACGTATGAAGGGGAGCCTTGGCACACCGGTAAAGGTGTTGCCGTGTGATCGATAGGTCACGGGTTCAAGTCCTGGGAGCAGGCTCTTGTCAAATAAATTGACAAGGGAAGGCTTACCCTCATTACACCCTTGCGGTGGGACCCTTTCCCGGACCCTCGCTTAGCGGGGACGCCAATGTGCGCCGGGCTGCCCTTTTAGTCTGGAGACGTATATACATGGCAACTATTGATTACTTTTGTCCAAAAACTGATATATATCAGCCATTGCTGATGCTCTTATATGCTTCGCAATGTGAGCATGCATGTGACTGCTGGCAAGCTTGTGCATCATGTCAGAGTTGAACTAGTTAGAAATTATAGCTATTGTTAACTCTTCAGGTTGGTGATTTTCTTGGTCATCTAGCATTGATAAGTACATTTATCCGTTTGATGTTTAAAATGATGCTATTTTCAAAGTTAGAACAAGTCGTTTGAATGTTTGTGTTTATATCACATCGAAAGATAAAACACATGAACACTGGTTATGGAAACATTTCATATTAATTGGTGGAATCTATATATAAACTTGAGTACCACATCGGACATACGAGTTGAGTAAACTTGAATCGCTCGTAATTTAAGGGTGTTCTGGCTGTGGTTAATCATCCAACTTCATCAATTCATCAATTGATGCCTTCAAGCATGGCAACAACTACTGCCACATCAGAAGCATCAGAAGGTGAAGAAGATGATGATGATGGGAATATATCCTCAGTCATTCGCATTATTGAATTAGCGATCTACCAAGTAAGTCCTTTCTTTATATCTTTGTTTATGTGTGTCTTTTTTTTCTTTCTGCTTATTTTAGCTTAGTTTTTTTTTTTTTTTTTTTTTTTTTTTTTTTTTTTTTTTTTTTTTCTCTCCTCCTTTTCACTTATGTTTTTCTTTTCTTTTTTTTTTTTTTTTTTTTGGTAGTTGTGGTGGTGGTTGTTGTCCTGGTTGAGGTTTTTGTTTTTCTTCTTCTTCGTTTATGTTCTTGTATGTTGTTTATCTATCTTATACTCAACAACTCAATACTGTCAATTTAATTATGTATAAACATACTGGTAGATTTAACAAAAGTTGTATCACTTTGCTGTACTGCAAGCTTGTGCATCAAATGTGATAGTGTTGCGTGTTTCATTTCCTCTAGCATTTTCTTTATAATTGGATGATTAATTGGAGTGAGATCAATACATGTGCTGTGTGCAAGAAAGTTTGAGGATTGATGAATTAGTTCTGATCGCCCTTGCAAAAAAATGTGTGCGTATTTGATTCTCCTAGGCAAAGTCAAGAATTGAAATGGCTTTTACATATATAACATAGCTTCTTGCCTCCTTGACGTCTTAATGCAAATGAATGATATGTAGGAAACATCAATTTTTTTTCGAAATTTCCTTTTCCTGATCAAGATCAGAGTCAGTTTTCGGTTTTGGTAATAGTGATGGGCAGAAGATTGTAAGAACTTAGAAAGTACTTCGTCTTTTTTCTTATATCAGTCTGTATTAGGAGTTGAGGTGACCATGGCCATTGCTACAGATTTTATATTTTTACTCAAACTTCATATTTAGTTTTGTTTTTGTTTTTGAATTAGAGAAATTGATGTAATCATGTATTTATATCCAACTTATTGTGACTGGCAGATATGGTCTCTGTTGGTTAGCCTTAACCCTGCTTCCAGTAGGGAGCTGCATGTCCTGGCTCTGACTTTGCTCTTAAGAGTTCGGAAGCTCTGGTCCTAATCGTTGTCCAAAGTAGTCAGAGAATCCAGCCATTAAACAACTTCTGGAAGTGGGTGGATCAGTTGAATCATGTCAACTGCATGGACTTAGTAGCGTGGACTGTATCTGCTTCACTGGCGTGGATGAGTCTCTCGGAAATGCCGTTTCTGGTGATGAGCTGTTGTTTCAGATTTTTGATTTGTGTCAGTCCTTACTGTTTGGGAGCAAATCCGAACATGAAGCCTTCCTAGCTTTGCTTGGGAAGTTCTGTTGTTCAAGTTTCATGCCTATTCCTACGTGAAAAGTGTTTCTGTGACATTGCCTTATTCCTTCTTCATAAGGCAAAAGCAGTAAAAGAGAATTTACTTCAAGTCACAGCAATATGATACATACAAGTTGCTCGAAGCCTCAGATGGGGAAGATCTTATTCTTATGGTTTGTTTGCGTCAACACTATGCGAGAGCAACGAGAAAAATCTCTTTGAAAAATCTCTTTTGCGAAATCTGAGATGCCAGAGGAGGTAGTGGATGGAGGCTACAGAAATCGGACGCCACAGATTCATGTAGAGCAGCAGTGTTAGTTTTAAGGATCAAAGAGCTGGTCGGAATGTTTTCAATATGTTTGTACTTGAGTTTTTGTACATTAGGCTAAAACTTGTATAGTTTCCGAGTACTTTATATGGTAGTCATTTTCCGACTCCTGAGGATATCAACACGAGTGTATAAATTTTGACACAAGAAGCATATACTTAATTCAACTAATAATAAGGGTAAAATTTTGTTCACATACTCGTTTTACCATTAAAAAAATGTTTACATGGGCATTAAAACGATTGGTAAATAATTTTAACGAAAATTGTTTAGGTGGCCGAGCGAATAAGTCAACTTCAAAGTGGATTTGGTGTGCGTAAAGTGCGTTATGACCCATGACCGCCTGCCTGGTGGGGGCGGCTCCTCCGTTGTGGATACCGGTGGGGGCGGTCCTCCGTTGTGTATAAATGGGAAACCCGGCTCATTCATTTTTTCCGGAATTATGTTCAGGCTGTTTATTCACATTGATAAACTGATTCCAAACAAAAACTTGATTTTTGCTCATTTCTTTGAATTTTTTTTCGAAATAGGGCTCAAAAAATAAATATTAAACAAAATGGGTCGGATTCAAAAACGTTTAATGTTATGGGGTGCACGTCACCCCATTTCAGGTTCGGGACAAAACCGCCATTACCACTGGCGGTTTTAAGCGTCTTGAACAGTAACTTTGAGACTGGGAAGAAATTTTGGCTCAGGTGAAAACGCCATGGGAGGTGGCGGTTTTACTTAAGTGAAACCGTCACTCCCCATGGCGGTTTCACCTTAGCCAAAATTCCTCATAGCTCAGTTCGGTGATGAAACCGCCATGGGAAGTGGCGGTTTCACTTCAAGTGAAACCGCCACCCTCAATGGCGGTTTTACACCCGAACTGAGTATGGGAATCGGTGGCTTAATTTTTGTAAAAGGGTGAAACCGCCATGGGAGGTGGCGGTTTCACTAGAGGTGAAACCGCCACCCCCCATGGCGGTTTCACCCTTCACAAAAATTAAGCCACCAATTTTCATACTACTTGAATCTGTGATGAAAACGCCACTGAGAGCAGCGGTTTCAGTGGTTATAAAACCGCTGTGCTCCGTGGCGTTTTTATATTTTTGTTTTTTTTTTTTTGAAGGTGTTTTCCCTCTTTTCCGTTTCACCTGCAACTCAAACAAACCCAAACCAAATGCCACGACCACAATCGTTCAATAACACCAATAACAACCCAAGATGAGAACTCAAATGGCATGGTATCTTATTTCATAACTTAAAACGTCTTTTACAAACTTGAAAGAATCGAATACAACATAAAATTGTTTCCATACATTACAAACTACTATATTAATAGCTAATCATCCGCTAGGCGGCGACGGCGTGTAGCTCGACGCTGGCTTGAGGAAGCGGGTTGGCTTGAGGAAGAACCCGGAGTGTCGCCTTCCATAATTGGTGTCATAGGAGAACCAACTCTACGTCGACGCATATATTGGATAAGAGGAGAATGATCATCCAAACTTGCACTTGGTTGTTCTTGAGATTGTTGGATAAGATGTGAAAATCCTACCTTCTCGAGACATTCGGAGCAATGTTTGCGGATGTCGGTTAAAGTTTGGACAAAATTAACACTAGATGCGTCATTGAGTGCAGCTTGAAGGTCATGCTCACACCTCATGTGTAGAGTTGCAAAACCTTGAGTCTATAATCACAAAAATCAAAACATTGCACTAATTATTTCCTAAACATGCTTACTATTCAATAAAACTGAAATAACGATAAATCATACTTACAAGCAATTGAATTGAGGGAGAAGAAGGATGGTAGGAAACCGGGCCACCATGAGATTGTTTAACAGCTCCAATGATACGACGAGTATGGTTTCGATACCAAACCATATACGGATCATTGTAATCCATCAAGCCATCATCTACATCGATATTAGCCACCACCCTCTCTCGACGCCTACGCCATAAATCGATATAGACATTGTGGATTTCACTCCAGCTTACCTTCCGATTTCCTCTCCTATCCAATTTATGAAGAGCCACCGAAGTATCACAGTCCACCGGGATTGTTTGCTTCAAACCAAATTGGCGTACTACCCGATCTGGACAATGCCACTCTACAATGTCAAAGCAGATCATAGGAGCCAAAACACACCAATCTTGTTCATCCTTTGAACAAATCGGAGAGAGAGCTGAGATGACATCCGCTGTATAAGGCTGCCAAATAAACTAAAATAAAACAAATAAATAAGTAAATTACCAAATTATTTTCATGCTTATAAAGTCACAAAAAATTGGATTGGATAAGTAAACTTACTTGATCATGAGTCATACAATCAAATGCATCTCTGTAAGCGGTAAGAGAGAAAATCCCATCAGCTCTTCGCCGATCGATCATAAGCCACTTACGTCCTAATGCATCTCTCCCATAGATATGTTGTGACCCAAATGGACTAGCTATAGTCTCATCTTCATCCTCATCCTCATCCTCATCTTCATCTTCATCCCCATCCTCATCCTCATCTTCATCCTCATCCTCATCCTCATATTCTAATGGTCCCATGTTCATAGGACGTCCTATAGCAATTCGTTCCCAAGACCACAACTGAAGAAGAATAAGAGGTCCGGATATCTCTAATGCATCCTTACAACACCCTCGACACAAGTTACGATACAATGTTGCTAGTACCGCACTTCCCCACGAGTAATCATCCAATCTACTGACATCACTTAACAATGGCAAATAGATTACTTGAACCACATCCCCACTCTTATCGGAAAATAGAATGGTACCAAACAAAATGAGAAGATACGCTCGAATATAGCAATGAAATACGGCATCGTCCATACCGTTGGGCAAATAACTAAAATGGGTCATCAACCAAGAAATTTTCAAAGAAGTTCCCTTCAAACTTCCCCCCGGTGCTATTCCCAACAATTTAGTCACTAATCCTTGCCAATCTTGATGGATCTCATCCGTCACAGCTCTTCCATCTATCCTCAAACCTAACATAACTTGCACATCTTGCAAGGTGATAGTGGCCTCCCCAACGGTTAAGTGAAAAGTGTGGGTTTCTTGCCTCCATCTTTCTACTAACGCACTTATTAAATCCTGATCTAACTTAACACTAGCTACTCTATGCGCCCCATAAAACTGGGTTTTCCTAATAAATTTAACTACCCGCTTACTAGGACGATAACCGCCATGCCATTTTATGTGAGTTCTACATCTAAGCGAACTCACCTCCTCTCCGTCCCAAATTGCTTGACTCCTGTGTTTGTCTTGCAGTTTGAGAAGAGACGGTTCGATCGGTCCCGGATGAAGATCCGCCTCCATGAGAGCTACAAAAAGAAATAGAAGAGAGTTAAAATATTACACAAAAAGATTAGGCAAAAATAAGTTCACAATAATATAAAGATCAACAAAAAATGTTACCCTCTTAAAGAACAAGTTTTTTTGTTATGACCGGGTTGACGACATATGCCACATAATGATTTTGATGGTGGTTTTTCATCCATCTCATTACGCAATCGCTTTGAATGTGACTTATCCTTCGTACCCTTCTTCTTCGGTTCACGTTTCATATCCTTATTAGCAAGGATTTTAGGACCATCAAGAGGTGTCCAATAAGCTTCATCCGGAATGGGTCGAAATTTGGGTGCGTATGACCCCAAATACTCACCACTAGTGTAAAACACATCCACAAATGCATTTGTACTTAAACCCATTGAACTACAAACGGCAAGTACATGTGAACAAGGGTACTTGTAAATTTCAAGTTTTTTACAAGTGCATGTTTTAGTCACAACATTCACAGTATGCTTATGTTTCCCTTTTCCACTACCTCTATGGCCCGACCCAGTGGTCACTTGAAACAGTCCTCTATCAAATGCCACAACGGTATGGTGTGCGGCTTTCTCAGAATTGACAGCAATGGCATCCATTACTTTCTTACATTATGCATGTCTCTCTTCAAGCCTTTGTTTTGCCTTCTCACGCCGCTCCACAAAGTACGCATTGACTCGATAAAATGTCAATTTCACAAGTGCGACGATGGGTAAGAATCTGCCTCCTTTCAAAACTCCATTGAAACACTCCACCATATTGGTAGTCATTATACCATACCTGAACCCACCGTCATGATAATTTGACCACTTCTCCATCTCCAAACCATGTTTGGTCAAATATCGTCGTGTATCAATATTTATTTCACCCATTCGATTGAAACCACGATTGAACTTCTTCTTCTGATGTTGTGTGGCAGTCCAACCAAACAAGTTTTTCAAATCCCTACTTTTAAACTTTGTGTTGATGTTGGATGCCACATGACGCATGCAAAATCTATGGTAGGCATGCGGCTCAGTCATTTCGATGTGTTCATCATTCATAGCAGCTTTGATGCCATCATGTCTATCTGATATAACACAAAGACCTTTTCTATCTGTCACGAATCTCCTTATACATGCCATAAACCAAGGCCAACTATTGGTATTTTCACTCTCAACAATACCGAAAGCAAGTGGGTAAAGTTGGTCGTTAGCATCAACTGCCATTGCAATAAGTAAAGTACCCTTATATTTCCCATATAAATGAGTGCCATCAATAGTTATAAGAGGGCGACAATGGCTGAAACCTTGAATTGATGGTCCAAATGCCCAAAACACTCGAAAGAAAGTTTCCTCATTAGGTTTGCATGTTGGCGTATTCACAAAATGCACAACAGTTCCCGGGTTGGATTCTTTCATTGCTTGCATGAAGTGAGGAAGCAAAGTGTAGGATTCATCCCAATCACCATATAAATTTGCAATTGCCCTTTGTTTAGCATTCCACCCCTTCATATATGAGATAGTATAATTGAATTTATCTTTGATAAATTCAATAAGAACTGGGACTTTAATGGACCAATCCTTGGCAACAAGGTTTTTAATAGCTTCACTAATGAATCCACGTTTCAAATTCATATGGTCGCGTGGAATAACGTCACCAACACAGGTAGCTTCGTGAGGCCCAAGATAAGTGACAATGGTGAAGGCTTCTGAAAACTGTTCTTGTTTTTGTGATGCCCTAAGCCTCCAATTGCATGGGTTTGGTGTTCTACTACACTTGAAAGTGACAGTGTGGGGTTTGGATTCAGGCACTTTGAAAGTTTGGTTACGTTGTACAGAGTACAAAGTTACATTTTCTATCAAAGCAGCTTTATTTGGAAATCTTTGACCAACTATAAACTCCCTACCAACCTCAACTTCAACTTCATTGACCCATGTTTTCCAAGCATTCACATGTTGTTGATCAATTTCATGAATCGTATTGAATTCTAAATGTGGGGCACTTTTCCCAACCAAATCAGCATTCTCATTTTCATCATCAATCATACGTTCAACAACATTCAACTCCTCCTCCGCCTCATCTCCTTCTAAATCCTCGTTCAAGGTCCCCTTATTTATGTTATTGGTTTCAATGGAAACATATTGCGCAACATCCCCAAATCTCATTGATGTGAGAGAAGTATTGGGCGTTGTTGAAATCGTTGTTGCCAATACATTTCTAGAGTCTAGCATTCCCACTTCAACATAAATGTCCATAGAAGGAACCTTTGAGTGTCGAACAATTGCCCACATAGCAAGTAAAGAACGATCATTATTAAGGGGTACAACCTTATAACACCCGGCACTCGGATACTTCATCTTCACCGTCAATGAAACACTCTTTCTATTGATTTTCATTGCCTCACAAATCTCCCCAATGAAGTCATTATAAGTCATACTAGTACTAGCAAATACAAAACTCTCATTTCCACCCTTATAACAAACATTTCCACTAGCTTCAACAATTTCTCCATCCCAATAACATACCAAAGGATATCCCGTAATTTCCATTCTATAATGAGAAAAATAAACTAATTTAATTAAGAAATTCAACTAACATAAATCTTCAATTAACCAAAACCCTAAAAATCGACTTATGAATTTTAATAACTAAACTCAAGCATAATACTAACTAAATTGGATTAAATATATAACTAAACTCAAGCATAATACTAACTAAACTCAAGCATAATACTAACATAAAAAAAAAAAAAAAAAAAACAACTCAATGAACTTAAATTAACCTAAATTAGTGTGGTTTAATTACAATATTAAACAAAACCCTAAAAATTCAACTTCTATCATATACCATGAATATGCAAATTATTATCAATACTAACAAAACAAATTATTCAATAAATTAGTAATCTAACTAAAAAATCAAACAATTAAACTAATGAATTGAAATTACCTAAAACAAATTGGTACAATTAGAAGAATTGAAATTACCTTAAAGAAATTGGTACAAAAGAGGGCGGAGCAGCGAGAGAGGACGGAGCGACGGGAGCAGCGGCGGACCGACGGGAGCAGCGGCGGGATTGAGGCGAAGCAGCGGCCGGAGAGGATGGGGACGTGGGCTGGAGAGAGAAGTTGAGGTTGAGAGTCGGGGGTTTATTTTTTTTGTAAGGCGTCGGGTGATTTGGGGGGAAGGAGAACCCGATACAAGTATTTGAAAAAAAAAAAAAAAAAAACTATAACCACCATGGGGGATAGCGGTTTCACTTGAAGTGAAACCGCCACCCCCCATGGCGTTTTCACTCTTCATACAAAAATTAAGCCACAATTCCCATACTCGGTTCGGGTGTGAAACCGCCATTGAGGGTGGCGGTTTCACTTGAAGTGAAACCGCTACCCCCCATGGCGGTTTTACAATTGCCCAAAATCACCCCTGAAACTCATATTCACTGTTCAATACATGTAAAACCGCCAGTGGTAATGGCGGTTTTGTCCCGAACCTGAAATGGGGTGACGTGCACCCCATAACATTAAACGTTTTTGAATCCGACCCATTTTGTTTAATATTTATTTTTTGAGCCCTATTTCGAAAAAAAATTCCATTTCTTTATGTTGTGTAAAAAATTATTCTTATACCAAGTAAATGTCAATGATCTACCACAAAAAGAAAAAAAAAAGTAAATGTCAATGAAAATGTGATTATAGAATGGACAAATATTTATGTACAACCGTCACGGACAAGTCAAAATTTGTCATCGACTCTTCAAGCTAGTAACTATAGAACGGACCACAGGTCCACGGCCCAATTTGAAAACGTTGGATCAAAATTTCAAAAATAAGAAAGGAAAAATCGTTTTTGAATTGAATTGGGGAAATCATCACACATATTAAACCCTAGAAACTCGAATGAAATAATGGTGAGAGAAATTTGGAATTGAAATAGCGAAAATGGACTTCCTGTCAATCGTATATCATCAACATCATATCATTGAAAAAAGAAGGTACGACATTTTTTTTTTTCATAGTCAAAAAATCCTATATATATTATTATCAGTCAAATTCTCAATGTGTTATTACTTATTAGTGCCAAATTAACAACGGATTATTGTTTGGTCTTACCAATTTACTTATTAGTTAGTCCAATTGGTATAGTCGTAACTCGTAGTAAGTCGCAAGTGATGTGGTATACGTGGATGTTCAAAAGTCAAAACTCGTCATGGCGTCACCTTAGTTTTTGCCTAGGATTCCCTCGAGGTGAGTATTTGGACTCTGGATAACCCTAATTAAGCTAGTAGCTTGTTAATAGGGAGGTGAGGATTCGTGCTCGAGATAACCCTAAGCTAATAATAGCTGGTTAATTACTTCTTTGAGTTTGTCCTCAAAATGTGCAAGTGTTGAAAGTCAATTACTCGAACCTTTCATTGTGTGCAAATTATATGGTTAATTTTGGAGCCATATATAATAACATCACTAAAGTGCAAAAGTTGCAAGTTAATTACTCAAATTCTTAACATTTTGTTTGAATCTCTCTCACGTTTTCAAACCAAATGTTAAGAACATATATATTGCTTGAATAATCAGTCATATTGTGATAAAAATGGTGCTTGATTTTGCAATTTAGAGATGTATTTTAGATGCTCTTATTTGCTCCACCATGTGATTGCTGGCAAAATTGTGCATCATGCATGTAAAAGCTCAAATAACTAGGAATTATAGCTTATGGTAAATCTTCAGGTTACTGATGCTATTTGTCATCTAACATTCATTCATTTGATGTTTGGAATAAAGGTGCTACTTTCACATAGAGAATCAAGTTGTTTTGAATGTCTGTGTTTGTCCCACATCGAAAGATATAACACATTTAGCACTCGTTATGGAAACATTTCGTATTAATTGGTGGAATGAATTTGTCTATAAACTCGAGTACCACATCGGACATACGAGTTGAGTAAACTAGGATCGCTCGTAATATAAGGGTATTCCGGTTGTGGTTAATGAGCCAACTTCATCAATTCATTAATTGGTGCCTTTGCTTAGTACCAAGCATGGCAACAACTAATGCCACATTAGAAGGTGGAGAAGAAGATGATGATCCTGCTGATGAGACTACATTCTCATTAAATTAGCGATCTACCAAGTAAGTCTTTCGGTATTTCTTTGTTTATGTCTTTTTTTGCTTAAGTTCTTTTTTTTTTTTTTTTTGTCTTTTTGTTGTTGTTGTTGTTGTTGTTGTTGTTGTTGTTGTTGTGGTGTTGTTATTATTGTTGTTGTGTTTCCTAGCTCGTTTTGTTGTTATGTTCTTGTATGACATACATCGATTTCTTACTTTGCAACTCAACAATGTCAATAACTACGTATAAACATACTAGTGTTCGAATTATCCGAGGCAAATCAATGTAATAATATAATCATGTTCCTAACATCCTACTTGTTAATTGTGGATGGCAGAAATGGTCTTTGTTGGCTTTAACCTCACGCCTGCTCCAACCTAGAATTGCCTGCTCCAACCCGTCTTTGGGAAACATAAGGTGGTGAAGAAGCAGAAATGCCATTGTTAGGGGGAAAGGAGGCTACAGAAATCGGACGTCGTCAAAGAGATTCATGTAGAATAGTGTTGGATGGATCACAGAGTTGGTCGAAACATTCTGTTTGGCTAAAGATAGTTTGGAAGATTGGTGGAAGAGAAAATCTTTCAATATGTTTGTAGTTGAGTTAATGAGTTCTTTGTCCTAGGCTAAATTTTGTACGGAGTTAATGTTTTAATTTACATTGGAGAGTGATGTTCCAACTCTTGTGAATGACAACGCGATTGTATACAAGAAGAACACTTTATTCAATTATGTTATTTTTTCACGGAAAACAGATTAGCTAGTTTGATTTTCATTTTCAATGCCAAAGTAAACAAACTGTTACTAGCGAAACTTTTGGGTGTCACAGTTGCAACCAGCACAAATTAAATATTTGTACATTGTCATTTGTAAGTAAAAAATCGTCATCAATTCTACAGACTGATACGAAGAACTTAAGACTCCGTATATGTCGAACCTTTTTAATTTGTACCCTTAAAAAAACATTTTCAACAACTTTTTTTAGTTTGTCATCGAAATGAATGTGTTGAATGTTAAAGATTTCCTATCCTTGTGCAAATCTTTTTTAGCTTGCTCTTTCACTCTCTTAACATATTCCAAACTTCATCTAGTTGGGTCGTTAAATGAAGGATAAAACTGCGTATACATGACACTTCTAGCAAAATTATTGCATGATGAGCTTTTGGTTTCAGCTTAATTTTCCAAGGTTAAAATCATATAATCATTGATGACTGGAATTATTCTTTTATTCAGGGCAATGATATACGACATCAAAGATGGCAAATACATACCGATCACTTGTTTTTTAAAATTGATCATATCTCAATCATTACTACTGGAGTACTGGTGCTCGTATTTGCTTCGCAATGTGACTTCTAATTGCATGTTTAGTTAATGCACCATTTCAAAGGTCAATAGTAGGAATCGTACATTCATGTTGATGATGTCGGTATTGGTCATTTAATTAGCACTGATCGATAAGTAACATTTATCATTAGGTCTGGTGGGATATCGTCTTTCAATAATTTATTGAGAGACCAATCATGTTATTTACATCGTAACCCAGTTTATATAATTAGTGACCGTTATACTACTTTTAGTAATCGTAATGTGAAATGAAAGTTATATCATGCAAAGGTTATATTCACATTTTGTACCGTAAGACATCATGTTGTGCAAGTTAAAGAGTACCATTTTAACGAGCAATGTGGATCAGGCCCAAGCCCATGAAAGAGAGGGAGGAGGTAAGGGTATCACTCCTCTCATTAATACTTTGTTTCTCTTTGAATTTCTTTGTATTTGTGTCAACGTTGTTTTTTATCCAACCGTTGAATTTACCAAAAAAAAAAAAAAGTTACGTATACCCTTTAATCATCAGAATGAGAAAAAGATGTATATATGTACCCTTCATGATTATAATGAGATCCAATCTTATCGATCGGGTTTGTAACCATACATAGTTTTGTCGAAGATTTTAATTCGGATATGGTAGTTGATCACCTGGAAAGTTACTTAACCTCTCGCACTTTGTAACCCGTTGGCCTTTAAATAAAAAGAAAAAAAAAAACGAAAATACATTGAATTATGGATTGAATTGTGGAAATTAACCTTCACCTTAAAACCTAGAAAGTTGAATTAATTAACGGATAGAGAAAGTTGGAAATTGAAATGGGAAAATCGACTTCCTGTCAATTTCGACCGCTAATCGCTCGTCATCATCATACATCAATGGAATTTTCAGAAGGTACGACTTCTTCCTAATAATGCATTGAAAAATCATAGTATTGTCAGTTTAATTAGTGTACGTTTCTATTTAGTTCAATTGCTAATTAAAGTCATAAGAAGTGAGATATCTGTAACTAGGGCTCGAACTTAGGACAATCCGGAGCTAATAGCTTGTTTACAATGCAACCTCCTTCAGTTTGTTTGTCGTTGTACAGGTCAATGCAATGTATATTCATTGTGACTGTGGCTGATATATGCTGTGATTCTTGAATCAATTTTCATTATAGGTTATTGGTTTGTAAGTAGCCTATATATCTAGGTTCTCAACACAAGTGTAAGGCTTGCGTACATTCGACGCCCCCAGAGTCCGTAAGACATTGGAGTAATGTTGTTGTTGTAAAAGCATCAGAAGTGCAAAAGTTTAATCTGTTATGGATCAATACGAAAGATAGGTGAAAATTATGAGAATTGAGAAAATGAATGGGTTGAATTGTCTTGGTTGATCAGTGGAATGGTTCTGATACAATTGTATATGTTCACTAGCTATGTTATTCTTCATGTAGCAATTATGTGTATACATGGCAACTAGTGATCGATTACTTGTGTGTAAAAAATGATGCTCTTATGTGCTTTGCAATGTGACTGCTGGCAAGTTTGCATCATGTCAAAGCTCAAATAATTAATTCGGAATTAGTATTTCTGAGGTTACATATACATCAATTGATAGTATAGGTACAATTGTTTGTTTGTCGTTTGGAGAATGATGGTGCAACTTTCACAAAGAGCATTAGTTGTTCTGAATATTCGGGTATGTTTGGTAGACAAGTAGAAGATAGCGTTTAGCGGCGTTTTGACCAAGTCAGAATGCCACTTTACATGTTTGGTTGTACATTTGTTATTAGCGTTTGAAGTAGCATTTAGCGTTTTGAGGAGCATTTGGCAAATGCTATTATAAGTAGCATTTTCCATAGAAAGTAGCATTTCTGATTTTTTAATTTTCTGATATATATCATTTTAATAACTCAACAGCTACTGATCGTGCCAAACACGTCATTTTTAACAGCTACTTTTCAGCCAACAACTAAAAGCTACCTGCTAATAGCTAACAGCTAGTCAAACTGCTAACATCTACCTCAACAGCTAAATGTTATGTGAACAACTATGACTACCAAACACACCCTTATCCCACATCGAAAGATTTTACACATTAACACTCATTAGGAAACATTTCATATTGCTTGAATCAGCAAATTAAAATTGTGATCACAATGGTGCTTAACTTTGTGATCTAGAGTGGAGAGACTTATATAGATGGCAAAATTGTGATCACTTGTGCCTCAAAAATTGATCGTATCTCAACCATTACATTTATTCATTTAATTATTTGATGTTTAAATGTGGTCTTACATACTTTTTTAGAAAGAACAAGGTGCTTGAATAATGTTCGTGTTTATACCACATCGAAAGATAAAACACATGAACACTGGTTATGGAAACATTTCATATTAATTGGTGGAATCTATATATAAACTTGAGTACCACATCGGACATACGAGTTGAGTAAACTAGGACCTCTCGTAATATAAGGGTGTTCTGGCTGTGGTTAATGATCCAACTTCATCAATTCATCAATCGGTGCCTCAAGCATGGCAACAACTATTGCCACATCAGAAGGTGAAGATGATGATGATGATGATGATTGGAGTATATCCTCAGTCTTTCGCTTTATTGGATTAGCGATCTACCAAGTAAGTCCTTTTATTATTTCTTTTGTTTTCTTAAGTATTTTTTGCTTTCATTTTAGTTTTTTTTTTTTTTTTTTTTTTTTTTTTTTAGTTTCTAGTTCTTTTTTTTTTTTTTTTTCTTTTATGTGTGTTTTGTGTGTGTGTGTGTTTTATAGTTTCTATCCTTGTGTGTGTGTGTTTTTTTTTTTTTTTAGTTTCTATCCCAGTGTGTGTGTGTTTTTTTTTCTTGTTTTGGTTATGGTCGATTAATATCGAGTGTGAATCCTCTAGAGTTTAAAACAAACTCTATATGGTAGAGTTTACCAAGTAAGGAAAGAATTAAATATTTAATATTTTATTTGTGCATTGAAGTAACCACCTTATTTTGTTTTATTACCATTAATAGTAAACTCTACAAACTCCACTAACAAAAAACTCTAGAGGATCCCTACACATTAATATCTTGAGTGATTCTACAATGGCTACCAACCTTTGGTAGCCATTATAAATTTGACCTTATTAAATACTTTTATATTAATATATTAAATCTAAAATAATATAAAACTCTTAATTAATAATAATAAAAAAAAAAAACCATTCCCATCTTTTTCTCTACCCTCTCTCCCTTCCCCCCAACCCTGCCACCGCCCTACCGCCACCCCCCGCACACACCTAACACCATCGATGCACTCAAGAGAATCACCCACGGACGGTGAACAACAGCGATTCCGCCTAGGCCATCGCCAGCCACCGTCGTCGTATACTTAATCGACCAAGCACGTTTTTCTCTCTTCCAGCACTCCTCTTTCCTGCTTTCTCCCCCTTTGATTCCCGAGCCCCCGCCCCACGAAAACACGCTCATGCCCGTCGCACGACCCCCAAGTAACCTCCCAAGTCGCCGCTCCCTCATAACCGTCGCCGGACTCGCCGCCCAAGGAAATGGAGAAGAAAAAAAGAGAAAATAGGAGAAATCGAGGTGCCTGGCAACAGTTTTGTGGTGGTTGGATTGGGCCGTGGTGGTTGCCGGGGTGGTTGAGGGTTTGGTAATGATAATATTTCATTTGGTTTATTAGTTTTTTTAGTTAGTATATTATGGTCAAACCAATCAAGGGCTAAGATTGATTTCGGGAAATCTGAGGGTTATTATTACTCTCTTTACAATGGCTACCAAGTTGTGGTAGCTATTGCAGAATTGGTATAATATCTTTGCTTTATGTTCTTTGTTTAATGTACTTGTATGTCGGTTCATCTATTTTGTACTTTTTTTTTTTTGGTAAATAGGTGCCAATAGATAGAAATAGTAAATTAAACCTCCACAGTTACAAGAATAGAAACCAACAAGGGGTTCAAGTCAACTACATAAACATATACAATAACAAAACTGAAACTACTGGATTATGTTGATGTGGTTCATGAAATCATGGTAAATTATACGCTTTCGGGAACACAAAAAGCGCATTGTGATTATTGTCCCAATAGAGGAGTAGAGATTACACTTTAATTTATTTAAACTGAAACTACTGGATTATGTTATGTGGTACATATTTCTCTATCTTTTTCTGTGATAGTGTATGTCTTTAATTCCTTTCCTTTAGCTTTTTCATTTCATGATTAACACCAGATTTAGAACGTGGTTTGATGATAGGGATATGAGAAGGGTGTCGCGAAATTCTTCCGACATCTGAGGAGCGAGATATTCGTCTTTCAGTTTTTTTCACAAGCATTTGTCATCATCATTGGCATGCTCGTGAATGTTGTGCTTTCCTTCCGATCTCCTGGCCGGGAAAACGCATCGAGAGATTAGCGAGATTCCTGCCCTATCATACTGTCTGCTGAGTACTGACATTGTGATCCTTGCGGGCCTTTTCCTCTGCAAATTAAAGGTAAACAGAAGTACATACGTACATACGTCGCCTTTTCTTGTCACGTAAGAGTTAAGTCAGTCCGGTCGATTATCCTAGCTAGTACTGTTGGATTATTGTGTCTATCTATGGTGGTTTTCTTTAAATTCTCGTGTGTAATAAGTTAGTTTGAGCTGAGTTTTCTGGCTCTGGTTTGAGCAAATGGTAATTACTGTGAATGTAAATTTACCCTTAAAATCTGTTGACATTAGTAAATTCAGGTTGAAGTTACCAAGTTTATTCTTAGTTTCACCTGATCTGATTGCATTTTCTTGAATCTTCTTATTAGTGCATCGCAGATGATCAAACGGTCGGGATGCAATCAAGGCAACCACAAGACACCAGATCACGCTTCACCGTAGCCTTATCAGAACATTCCACATTTCGAAAGCGAATGTTTCGATCTTGAACGGATGTTCAATTGCGGACTCGTGCAAAAGAATGGTTCCAACTATACCATTAAGGAATTCCCGTGTTAAGATCAGTGTTTCAAGCTGACTAATGACATCGATCGATAAGACGTGTCGCCTTAGTAACTGGGTAAGATCAGTGTTTCCAGCTGAAAAATAGTTTAGAAGACGTGCCGCCTTATTATCTGGGTAAGATCAGTGTTTCCAGCTGAAAAATAGTTTAGAAGACGTGCCGCCTTATCATCTGGGTATGATCAGTGTGTCCAGCTGAAAAATAGTTTAGAAGACGTGCCGCCTTATCATTTGGGTATGATCAGTGTGTCCAGCTGAAAAATAGTTTAGAAGACGTGCCGCCTTATTATCTGGGTATGATCAGTGTGTCCAGCTGAAAAATAGTTTAGAAGACGTGCCGCCTTATTATCTGGGTATGTTCAGTGTTTCCAGCTGAAAAACAGTCTAGAAGACGTGCCGCCTTATTATCTGGGTATGATCAGTGTGTCCAGCTGAAAAATAGTTTAGAAGACGTGCCGCCTTATTATCTGGGTATGTTCAGTGTTTCCAGCTGAAAAATAGTCTAGAAGACGTGCCGCCTTATTATCTGGGTATGTTCAGTGTGTCCAGCTGAAAAATAGTTTAGAAGACGTGCCGCCTTATAATCTGGGTATGTTCAGTGTTTCCAGCTGAAAAATAGTTTAGAAGACGTGCCGCCTTATCATCTGGGTATGATCAGTGTGTCCAGCTGAAAAATAGTTTAGAAGACGTGCCGCCTTATTATCTGGGTAAGATCAGTGTTTCCAGCTGAAAAATAGTCTAGAAGACGTGCCGCCTTATCATCTGGGTATGATCAGTGTGTCCAGCTGAAAAATGACTGATAAGACGTGCCGTCTTATTGACGCTGGTAAAATTGCGCCTTCAGTCGGAAGTACAAAAATAAAATAATGATCCAGGGTAGACACATCAGAACTGAACTTCCATCCTCGTAGTTAATAACTTTGAGGCACTTATTACAAGTACTTAAACAGAATTTAGAATCGAGTAGGGACGGAACATACATGTTTATGTACTATATACGTTCCCTTATTTCTTCTTTAAAAGAGAGCTTGTTGGTGAAGATTTAAGAAGAATAAGCTCACAGAAAAATGGTCGCAGCATGCAATATGATACCAGTCGATGATGTACAAGTTAGGCTCCCAAAGAGGGAAGCGCAAAGAATGTCAGAATGACGACAGATGCAAAGCCAAGCCCCGGGTCGAGGGCCGCCAGGGCCGAAATGAATGGAGGTCGGTTCGAGGGTACCGAAATCGGACGTCACGGATGCATGTAGACCAGTGTTGGAACTTGGAAGGATCCAAGAGTTCATCTGATATTTGGGAAATCATGCTGGAATCAAGCATGGAAGAAATTAAACCTTTTCAATGGCAAGTGTTCTTCAGTGGGAATTGAAGGAGTTGTTATAATGAAGAGATGATATTTCAATCAATATTTTAGGCTATGATTTTAGAGTAGAATGACATTGAGAAATTCAAACGAAACGTAACAAAAATAAAAGAACGAAAATACACAAGTATAACACATGAAGTATTAGATTACTACCCGGGATACGACTGAAATAAATTTTATCATTCTATTTCTTTGTGAACAAATAATTTTATCATTTATAAAACTTTAACTGTCAATATAGGAGACGTGATTCCAGTTCAAATAAGTACTAGTTTGGATGCCCGACCCGCGCCCGGGCTGTATATCTATATTGGTATATTCATTTTATGAATTTATCTTTGTTATAATATTATTTTTATTGATATATTATTGGCAACACTATTATTTTCCATAAATTAGATTACCACCATAAATTATATTAGTTTCCATAAATTAGTTAATAATTTTCATATTATATAATTATTACTTAATGTTATCCAATTAATGAATACCAATGTTTTAATATATAGTACTCCGTATTAGACTAAGGAATGTTACTTAATAATAATGTAAATTAAATATGAAATCAATTGATAGTAAACATTGATTTTTTATAACAAAAAAATATTGTGAATTTTTTTATATTTGAAAACGTAGCTTATATATTATCATGCATGAAATGTCCATCTACACTCTTTACCATTAAAAAAAAAAAAAATTAAGTGAAAATTAAGGAGACACGCCACGTGGCATGGTAGATGGCTTAAGTGAAACCCGTGAACGTGGTCGTTACCTCTAACACAACTTTTTAATATATAATATAAGATATATCATTATTGAGTATTATTACAACCTGATCTACGTTCTTTCTAGCTGAAGTGCCGATCTAAAGTTGAGTTTAGCTACACATTCCGTGTCACTTTACAGTAAATAAAAATACATTGCCTTTAGATCTCAAAAGCCTCTTTAACCTTGCGATTTTTCCCTTCTTGATTTCGAAATTCGTCGAGAAACTCCTTGAAGTAGTAGTGACGGTAGCGTGTAGGATGTTGCTCATCGATCATATTTTCAATGGGGCTGATCAGAGCCTCTTTGTCAGGGCCATAAAAGAATGCTACTGACGTCCTACTTTGACGTTCATTAGTCACGACTCTATGCACCACACTCTTGTATCTTCCGTTGCTCAAAACCTACAACCATGAAACGTCAATTAAAACAACATACAACCACGAAATTAAATATCAATTGAAACAACATACAATGCCGAGAAGAAAGATGACGAGTGATCAAATTTCGATGAATTTAAGGTTTACCTACATTTGATCGCCGAGGTTAACTACCAGTGCATTTGGGACAGGATCAACAGCAATCCATTTGTTGTCCTTCATAATTTGCAAACCCTCTACATTTGGGGATGGCAGTACTACAGTGAGCGCGTCTCTATCTGTGTGGACACCTAATCCAAGTGTGAGATCAGGATTCGAGCATGGTGGATAGTAATTCGATTGTGCCCTGCATAAAGGAGCCTTCCCCAATACGTTCAAAAGATAATCACCCTCCAATCCCATGCTTTGTGAGATCAAACTAAAAAGCCGACTCATAAGAGCACCCATCTCCTTAGCATATCTCTTCACTATGTCCCTACAATTAAAGCAATTCGGTACATAACTTAGTTGAGATAATAACCCAAAAACAATTTGCGATTAAAGCTCCGTTTGATAGGACTTAGAAAAAAAAAATATATTCAGATCAGATCAGATACATTATATTCAAATCTGATCAATTCTGTTTAGATGCATTCAGATCAGATCACATCAATTCAGAATTAGTGTTGAAATAATATGATCACTTTATTCTGTCTAGACGAGTAAAGTGTTTTCATACCTGTAATGAGGAGGTTCTGAAGGCAAAAGCAGAGCAAAGCTATCATCAGTAGGATGCCAAGGATGTTTAAAAACTTCACTCCACATGCTAAACCTCTTCCCTTTCTGGGATTTTGTATCTTCAACTTTACGATAATGATTCGAAATTCTTACATCTTTGCTTGGATCGACAGAGACGAGGAGAGACTTAGCTTGTGGTGGAAGATGAAACAAATCTATAACAGCAGATAACATGGCATCACACAATTCCTGAGGTATCCCATGATTTGTTAACAGAAAAAGTCCATATTCTTCCGATGCTTTAGCTATCTCCTTAGTTAGGGCGACACTGTCGCCCTTCCTCATGTCGATTATTGGAACACCTGTTTTCGACACTTCTTCTAATTTCGGCCTTTTCTCCACCGGTAGGATGAAATTAGGAGCTACTGAAAGCGAAGAGTTTGAAGTCGAAACGGGTTCGTCAGAATTTGCCCACTTGAATGACCCCTTAGATGTCATCGACAAGCTTCTACAAACTGAGACTTCACTTCTTGCCATTCGTAATTGTTGTTTGGAATTGCCACTCAAGGTCGCAAAATCGTTGCAACCGTTAGTAGATATAGATTTGATCATCGATCGTCTGCAAATGCAATTCATCACAAATCAACAATATTCTTAGTACCTTCACAACCAATTTTAAACTCCTGCACAAATCTCAAGTGGTTTGTTATCAAAGAAAGTGCGACAATTAATAACATATTCCCTCCTGTTCTGAATGATCTTTTGCAGTTTTTTTACTATCCATATTGAGACTAGTATATAAACCAAATGAAAAACTCATTTGACTTAAAATATAGTGAAACTAGTAAAATGTACTTCAAAATAAAAGATGTGTTAATTTTTACACTATGTAAACATTTCATTTGATCTATGTGTAACTCCCAATATATATAGCTAGTCAAAAACTGCAAAATAAACATGAAAATTATTCAGAACAGGAGGGAGTAGTAGTTAAATTTGCATCTTAAAATATGGGAAATACCAAACCAATTTCCACAAAAACGAACTTATTAGATTGATCTTAACGGCCAAATTTCTATTTTTTCTATCAAAATATTCTAGAAAAGGTAACCCAATTGAATATTATCATCAAATAATTAATATTAAATTGATTTCATGTAAAAAATTAACTAAATTTCGGAGTTGATGAAAGAGAATTCAAGATTTCAAGATGAGGGGTTGAACTTACCTGAAGTGGAGGAGCAATTGAGGCAGTAACAGGGGCGGGATCACGTCGGTGTTCGGAGTGTTCGAGGAGACAGAAAAAATGGGATGTGGGTTGTGACGTGGGAAGTTTGATTTAATTTTGTTGTCTGTATTCGATCAAACTTGCACTTTATTATAACTTGATCTGGATGGACTGGATCTAAATGGATATATAACGTATGTTTGTCTTACCAACTCGGATTCGGATTGTTCCACTTTTGTATGCTTATAAATTTGTAATTGTTTTTTTAATAATCCACCCGTTGAAATTACCAAAAAACAAGAAAAAAAAAACCTCGGACTCTGATCTCCTATTTGGATTCAATTAAAATAGTCCAATGCAATGTCTCGTAATCATATCTCGTTTTTAACGCCAACTAACTTGACCACAATGCAAACAAAAAACTTGGTGCCACCGGGAGTTACCGATGATCGCATATATAGGTCATTCTCAAAGCAGATTATTATTCTGATTTGTTTTAAAATGAGCTCTGGAAGAAGAGAAGAGAGTTGATTATGTTTATAAATTAAGGAGTTACTTCTCTTATCTTCAATTGGTTTTAGGATGTAACTTCTATTTTCAATTGGTTTTAGGATGAAACTTCTCTTATCTTTATGAAGTAGACTCTCTCTCCTTCTACGGGTGTGGCCCAAACCCGATCGTGATTTAAAAATCTGCTTTTCGAATTCAGTTAGAATAGTATAATGCACGTTGGCATTAGACCATTTTTTTCCCTCATCAAAATCAGAACTTCTATCAATTTAACACGTATTACACGTTACAAGTTGATCATACAAGATACAAGTTTACAATAGTAGTCAAGTACATAGAGTTATACAAAACCATGACATTTATGTTGTGGAATAAACTTTAAATCACTTGAATAAAACATTTCGTTGATGTATTAGTATAACGCTCAAGTAAATCAGAACGCACGCACTGAATCACTTTATGCAAATTAAAGGTCTAAGAATTCCAACTGAATCATTTTATGCACAGCACTCTAGTCTGTAATGTTGACTTTTTTTTGGTACAAAGACGAAAATACTAGAACTGTAATGTTAGCTACTCAAATGTTTTGATATACACAAAACCATCAACAACTGCATATGTACAAATCATTCAAACAAATGTAAGTTTATGGTCTAAAGTCTAATTCACCGATATTTCATTCGATCTTAAGATGAATCAAGACGTAGGAAATCCTATCAACATAAAGACCAAACGCGAGATGCTTGATCAATACGAGTAGAAGCGTATCCTTATCAATCAAAAACTCAAGCCAGAGTTGTGGAGCTTCTCCTTTGTAATCTTCTCGAGCTGCTCTACCATCGACGGAGTCATGTAATTGACATGATCGCCTACTTTGCCTTTCCGAAAAAACATCTCATTAGACACGGATAAACTTGGTGCAATCGGCTTTGTTTCCTTGCGTCTGTTAGCAGCTAGCGCACTCAGATTCTCGAAACTGCACAATGAATTTATCTTCTCAATGCTCCCTTCCTTCTCTTCTTCCTTAGTGAAAGGGTGACCAATAAACTCAGCTAATTTCTTCATGTGATTTATCGGGTCTGACTTCATATCTTCGTACCTGCATTATTGATTTATTGACCCAGTTCATCAACTAAGTTCGCACGGGTTTTGTGAGGGAAAACTAAAACCAACGTAAGCAATTGAATGAAATGGAGGGAGTAAAATCGACCCGCTTCAACTAAGTCTGCCAAATTATTAAGATCGGCCCATAAATTACAACTAAGTTTGCCAATATAAAAAAAAAATCGACCCATTTCAACTAATAATTAGTTCGACAATATCAAAATTGACCCATTTCACTTAAGTTCGACAAACATAGAAATTGACCGATTTCAACAAAGTTGGCCAAATTATAAAAAATGACTCATTTCAACAAAGTTCGGTAATCTTAAAAACTGGCCCATTTCATCAAAGTTCGCCAAATTACAAGAAATTACAGTGACATTAACATGCATTTTTTTCCCGCTCATCTCAAAGTTATAGATAAGTAAACGACAGAATGAATCAAAACAAGAAAGATTGAAGATTGAAAGAAACATACTTCAAGAACAAGACTCTGTTCGGAAATTGTTTACTTGCATTCCAATATGACAAAAGATGATCCCAGAATGGCCCATAATGTGAAACACCTCTGCAAAACGAATCAAAAGCTGCCGAAAGTTGAACATCCGAACTCTTGTGGACCTTAATTTTGTTGAGAAAGTGCCAAAGTGAAACAAAATTGTCGCAAGGGTTTCTTGCAATATACACAATCGGACACTCCGAGTCACGGAAGGAAAGAAGTAGGTAAAGCATGGTATGGCATGTGTGACGAAAGAATCGGAACGTCGTCGAATGGCATGAGACGTTCGGGATGTCGATAAGCATAGTATTCAACCCATTTGGCAAAGTCATGCGGTGAACAATCACTCAATCTTTCCTCAAGATCACATGCCGAATTATTCCGATTCACGATTGAAAAAATTAGAGATTTGAACCATGTTGTTCCGCTCTTCGGAAACGTTGCCAATATTGCGACATGGTTCTTACTAGGTGAAACCGAAGCATCAAGCTGTGAAATTAAAACGCCAATAAGATCGGATTTAAAGTACCAACAACCTTGATATAAGTATAAGTCGTCCAAATATTGTGATCCAGCATAGATGGTTCTTGGAAAATGAGATATCATGGACTCAATTTTATCCAAGATTGGTTCATCATCTTGAGGTAGAGAGTAAACCGAAGAGACCATCATTCTCGAAGTGTGATTATCACGCTTGACAATCGGCGACAATAATGTTCTAGCAATACGATTCGCCCTCGAGGCCGGAATGGTGACCTTTCGAGGCCAATGCGTGACAGAGAAAGGAGACAGGGTATTAAGCGATTGTTAGCGGTGATGGCGGAAATTAATGTGGTAGAGTAGCAGTGTGGGGATGGTTTCGCATGATGGTTTGTGTCTCCATTATTGCACTAAAATCTTGAAAGATGTTACGTAAATTTGAAGAGGAAAAGATGGTACGTATGTACTAAACTATATTTATAATTGAGTTTGTATTTGAGAAAGGTTGAGGAAAGTTTACGAGAGCTTTGAGTAAACTAAACTATAACTTTTTTTTTTTTTTTTGGGTTTTTCTTGGTTAAAGGGAAAATGATTTTTTTTTTTTTTGGGTCAACCCGGTGTTGCATTAAATGAGATGGATAGCGGCGTAAGCCTCAACCTCAATTACATCAGAAAACCACACCGGACCTTTATTGGAAACCCAAACTTCATCTACCTTCCTAGCTACCGCCCACTTCGCTATTATATGGGCTCCTTCATTAGCCTCACGATAACAGAACGAAAACTTAACAACATCAAAAGACGGGATTAAATAAAAACAGTCATCTAATGGCTCGTTCGGTATCACTGCCGTTTTCAGTTTTCAGTTTTATCAATCTTATGATTAGAGGGTTTCTGTCTTTGCGTAGTCCCCAGAGTGTGTGCGTAACAGTGGAGGCGGCTGATCATGTGTCAATGGAAATCCAAGGTACGAAACAGATTAGTGAATGTCATTTGTTCTTTTTATCGATCAAGGAAAGTCTCATATAATTAATCTTATTACAATTTCAGATTTCAATCGAACTGTTGATATGGATGATGACGACAAAAATTCAGCACCACGACATTGTAAGAAAGTTGATGAATTTTATTTCGTCAAAATAAACAAATTGTTCAAAGACGATCCTGCTTTGAAAGCAAGCTTAGAGTCCGAAAGGAAATCAAAGCAGCGGATGTTGGAAGAGAGATGTCTTTATCACGCAACTTACATTCAATCCTTAGAGGTACCAACATCACTCTATCAAACACTTTGTTTTGAAGTTTTTTTTTTTTTTTACGGTTTTATGGAGATTTTGTCAAGTAGTAGTCGATCGATGGATACAAGTATGTAATGTTCGGCGCTGAATTCCTAAATTTTCAACGTAATGCAATTAAAATTATTGCGTATATCGATTTAAGTCGAAAAATCTTGCTTAAATGGCGATGCAGGAAAGATTGAAATTGGCAACGATAGAAGAACAAGGGATACCAAGTTATAAGAAACCTCCAGCGTGGATGATAACAGATTGGCATAGAAAGCTTGGACGTTATCGAGAGTTACTTCAGAAGCATTGGGCTGAAAGTATTGTAAGCATTGTGTTTACATACCTTAATATTTTGATAATCGTTATGGTTTTTAATTAGACTACCTCGCTTAAAATTTATGATATATTGTACTATACTCCCTCCTACCCAAAATAATCTCCCTCGTTTGTTTTGCTGTTTTGACATGTCATGTTCAGGGCTATTTCTAGAATAAATGGAAAACCTGATTGCCATAAAATCAAATGAGTTTGGTAGAATGCAATGCAGAATTAAATATGTATTAAATTTTACAACAAGTGAACGATTCATTTGGTCTATAAGTAGCCTACAACATGGGTAGACAAAACAGCAAAATAAAAGCGGGACATCATAGTGGGTAGGAGGGAGTATGGTTATTGATAGGCCAACAATCATAATCCAACGTCTATGTCGCCATTAGATTTTGGCCTATTGGTGCCAGATTTCTGCTTATTGATAATCCATTGCACGTACACATAGAACAAGTCGTAATTGGGTACATTATATTCATGTCATGTCAACTTTGCATGATACATATATACATTTTGTTCTACTTTGGTACTAGAATGAGGACCTAGATGACGAACGACCAGACCCGGATTTAGAGGTTGTTAAAATCAGGGAGAAAAACCCAACATTGTTCAAGCAATTGGGTCATTCGAAACCCAACATGGTGGAGGAGAACCGTGCTCTTAACGTGATCGTGAGACTTCATTGGAGACGAGAAGAATGTGATCGCGAGATTAGAGAAGCAGACGCCAAAACCCCAAGACCAAAAGATTACGAAAGGGGTCACTATTGGTATGATGGTTCCAAGTTCGATATAAAACGTAAACTTCGTGTAAGATCGTCTTATATATAATCATCCCTTGACTAATTAATTAACTTGAAGTACAACGTCTCTATTTTTATTGTGTACTTCATGTGTACGCCTCAAAAATGTAGGAAAATTTGAGGAATGTAAAACAACTTGAAGAGAAGGAAAACAAGTCGATAATGCTACATGAGCGTGCACGAAAAAAGATTGAAGATTTAGAGAAGAGGATTGCACCTCATGCGAACGTATGTCATACTATGAAGCAGGAGGAAGAGAATATAGATGAACGAATTTCGCATATGGAGCTTGCTATACAACAACAGGTATATACATATACTGGCTTTGTTCTTTTGATTATGCGAGAGAAATTCAAAATTAAACGTTAACGATTCAAGTGAACAAATAAAAGGCGTAATAGCTAGGCTAATTTGCATTGTATTTGTCGAACTAATATGGATTTTATTGAACTAATTTGTTCTGGTTTGCGCATGACAGTCTGCTTTGTATGAGGAATACTGTACTTTGCTAAACAATGCTAGAGAACTTGCATCAGAGAAAGATTCAGAAGCTCTTCAAAGGTTATCCCACAAACAGGTTAGTATGCAGAGTTTGCCACTTATGATGCTAACTTAAATTATCTTCGTTTATCATCTCGCTTAATAGTGGTGAAACTTTGTAGCGCTGGGGTAATGTTGTTGTTGACGTTCCTAACTAGTCGAGTGTTGTCCCTACTTGGTTAGGTTGACGCATTCATGTCCGAATGGGCGAGTGATGAGACATTTCGAGCAAATTATACCAGAAGCATCCAACTATCGCTTGCTAATCGAGGGTTGAGCAACGATGGAAGAATGCTGGATTTATCGGAGTATGTCATTTGAAACCTAAAAAACTAGGTTGTCAATGACGAAGGATGTGTATGTACATTTGCAGTATTGGCTGTCACAATTACGCGTATTCTCAAAAACAAACACTTAAAATGTCAAATCAACCCTGCTTGTATGATCTTTCTTAGCGAATATATTATTAGGCCGCCTCGTTTGATACGACTGCATTCTGATCTGAATGACTTTCATAGTCTCATCTAATCTGATCTGATTTGAATAACTTTGAACCGATCTGATCTAATCTGAATTGGTTGAAAATTTGATTGAATGTCAACGAATTAGTATCAATTATGGACCAAATACATTGATAGTTATTTGATCTGATCAAATTTGAATGATTCTAATTTGATCTGATTTGAATTGCTGAACTGATATGAATACTAATTTTATTAAGTCCTATCAAACAAGACATTAGTCAAGTGCCTATTGTGAACATAAAAAGGGTATGTTGGGAATATCATAATCATAACCTTCTTAAATAATAAAAAAGGATATTTTAAGGAAATGATTTTTTCTTTATATTATTTAAATATAATAAGTGATTTTTTAGTTGTGATAAGGGTCATTCTTGTTAATTTGCAATTGTTGTATAGTTTTGTTCAGAAATTTGGATCTGGTCTAAAGATAAGACCATCTTTATTGGTGAGACTCTATATGAGTCTCACAGTCTATAATGATGTTACAATGATATCAAATGTAGAATGAGACTTACTTTAAGACTACAGTCTTCAATAGTGACACCTATATTTGAGTCTTAAATATTTATTCTATTTCATTTGATGGGATCCACATTTAACCAGTAAATTTCATATAAAAAATCAATAAAATAGATTAAATTGATGATGGAGCCCACATAATAATTTTTTAGACTCTCTCCTCTCATTTACAATGGGGGTCTTTTATATTGAGACTCGTTTTTTAGTTTTTGAGACTCACTTGAGACCCCCAATGGATATGGTCTAATGCTCTTCATCATTTAGTATTGCCTTAACTTTTCCATTAGAGGTGATCATATTTAATTTGTCCCACATCGAAAGTATTATTGATGTGTATTAAGCCTGGCTTTATTGTCCCACATCGAATGTTTTTGAGACAATCCAAACTTGTAATGTACATAAATGTTGTTGAATCTAGTGGTGTTTCACATCAATCAATCCATCAATAAATTGGCAATGGAATTCATCACTGCCAAATCGCGAAATGATGGAGCCAAAGATGGAAGGGTCATGTATTATCAGTTATTTTCGCTAATTGAATTAGCGATCTACCAAGTAAGTCGCCTTAACCTATGTTTTTATTTTTAGTTTTTATTTATTTATTGCTTTAAAATTAAAGTTTAGTAGTCTATTTTTTCGCTTTTCTATTCTTATTTTAAATTTGTGTTGTTTATCATTATGGTTTTTTTTTCCCATTTATTTGTCATATTTAGGACTAGTTTACCCCCAATGTTGTATCGAATATAATTATTCATTTTTAGTTTCAACTCGGAATAAATAAATCTTATCTTTCAATTTTTCAGATTCGTCTTGAATCTCGGAGGATTTGTAGCTTGCAGCATTCACCTCTGCGATTCTACCAAGTTCATGCATTCTGATAGGTGGTGTGGCTGCACATCCGCAAACACTAGAAGACGTATTGCAGAAGCTACATCTAATTTCAAGTGATGTGGGTACTAATTACCAGGAAACTTTAGCAATGTATGTACAATCAGCAACGTTGATATCTCGTTGCGCAGACAAAGAAGGATTATAGCATGTGCGATTCAACTTATCAAACAGTGTTTTCAAATCAAATCAAATCAAATCAGATTCTTCAAATTAAATCAAATGAGATCAAAATTATCCAAATGACTATCAATGAATATAGTCTACCTCTTGTTATTAATTCGTCTAAATGCAGTTAATTTATCAATAAATTCAGTTCAGATCAAATCAAATCAAACTCATTCAATTAAATCAAATCAATTTAGCTCAATCAAATCAAATTAGAAAAATACAGTCAAATCAAATCAGCTCAATCCTTTTCGTGGTTGCTCAATTTTTTTCCTTGCTTTGTTGTAATTGTTTGTTGTAACTCTTTGTTTTCTTTTCTTGTTGGTCTGTTTTAACTTTGTAATTTCGATTTATTTCTATCTATTGGCGCCGATATTCCAAAAACAAAAAAAAAAATGGGTGAATGATGAGACATTTAGAGCTAATTATATAAGGAGCATTCAACTATCCCTTGCTGATCGAGTGTTGAGCAATGATGGAAGAATGAAGGACATATCGGAGTAAGTTTCTAGCAACCACCAAAATATTCGCAACTCGTGAGGAAATCCTTTGACATTGCCTTGTATATATTGAGCTAGAAATTATTACCCACATTTGTTTGGAATGGCAAGTTTTAATGGCGTTCAAAAAGGGCATGATGTTTATAATGATGTAGTGAATGAGAAGTTTCAAGTAAGGGTCTTCATCACTTGATCACGTCCTAGTTACTAGAATTGGATGTATGTGTTTCACTACTCCGATCCGATTGGAATAATTGTTTTGCATCTAAATGTGAAACTACATAAGTGCATGTAGCTAGATAGATAAATTGTACAGAGTAACCAATAGTAACTTTATTTATCCTTCAATCATTTTAATAAATGTATAAGCAATTCGAGCTCTATTGGTATCCATTAATTGCTGGTTTCAGCGTGTATGTGTCCCACATCGAAAGAGTATTCAGAATAGTTACACTTCGTATCATTTAAAGGGACATATATATCGAGTACCACATCGGAAATGCAACTACGAACACTAGAATTGAATACCTTTTTAAAGGCTAATAATCTAGACTCTACTTCATCCACATCAACTCATTCTTTTTGGTCATCATTAAAAGATGAAGAAGAAGAGAAAGAAGACGTCAAGGGTGGAAGCTCACACCATGGGTTGTTTTCTTATTGAATTAGTGATCTACCAAGTAAGTTCTCTTTCCTTTATTTTATGCTCTTATTTATGTTTTTTTTTTTTTTGTAATGTTTTTTTTATCCTTGTTTTTTTTTTCTTTGTCTGTCTTTTTTTTTTTTTTTTTTGTAGTTTTATTATTATTATTATTATTATTATTATTATTATTATTATTATTATTATTATTATTATTATTATTATTATTATTATTATTATTATTATTTTGTTGGTTTGTTTCTTTGCTTTATTTTATTTATTTTCTTGATTTTTCATTTATATTATAATTAAAGCATAATCATACATAGAGCTCAAAACATAAAAATGATAGTTATACATACTCCGTATATAGTATGGAGTTATAAGCATTGGTGCTCATTTGGTCTCTATGAGAAATTCTAAACATAAGATTAGAATCTAGCGCCTAAATGGCTTTAATTTTACTCCTAAAATGCTCTAAATTAAATCTCCTGCTCGGCAGATCGAGTGTATGTTACGTTGCTGATCTAATTTAGTAAGAAGAATAGAGAAGGGCTAATGTAGTAATGTTGTGTTAATCTACACGTACACAAAAAAAATGATGTGTATCTATATCTAATGAATTTATTTTCTTTTTTTATTGTTAGAATTGTCCAGCATCCCCGCGATATCAGTGAGGATTTACCGTGATCTCTCTTCCGACTCATCGGTAAATTCCTAAATGTTGCATTCTCCCTACTAGTAGTACGTATGACTATCTTTTTTTTTTTTGAAGAATACGTATGACTATCTGGTAATTGGTTTTAAGTTTAAATTAAAAGGCCTTGTTTCAATAAAACAAAATCTTTAAAACCCGATTAAAAATAATGTAAGATCGGTATGTATGAAGGATGTCAGCAAGTTAGAAATGACTAATATGCCCCTAATTGAATTCAGTTACTAATCTTGATGAGCTGGCATCTAGTCACTAGTTTATAAGCTGGAATCCGTTGTAACTGATACTTACTTCTAATAGTTCAATAATAATAATCATGATTATTCTTTTAATCTTCATCTACAAGTTTCCTGATACATGATCTTTTCATGGTATCGAGCCAAAGTTGATCCAATTTCCGCACAGTTCATATTTTTTTTAGAAATTACACTTGTAATTTCACCTAAATCCAATTCAGTTCACATTGATTGTTGCTATTTCTCTTGAAATTACAAGATACACAACTAATTCAGGTTGATTCTCGTTGGTTTTGATAAAGAATCGGACTTATAAGCTTCTTCAAGAAGTTTCCTGGTTTTGATACATGATCTTCTCAGTATGACCTCTAAAATCTTATTAAACATATTTGTTTAGTTCTTGATAATTTGTTTTAGCTATAGTAGTATTTTTCAGTAACTTTTGATGCAAGATATTTTCAATTCATAGCTTGTTCATTCCAAGCACCCCAGAGGTGTTGTCATGCAAAACGATGTGGAGATTGTTTTATTTTGACATACATTTTACCTTGCATTGAGAGCAAGTGATTGAAGCACATATATACTCTGTAATTCCGTATATATATAGTTAAACATCAGATCAACTTTTAATTGTCGCGCTCTCACATTTTCGATTCAATAATTTTGTAGGCACCGCTTGTGGCCAACATAGTTTTTGTAGAACGGGGGCCTTGGTGCATGGGTTTGGACACGATGTTCCGGGGTTCAATTTAGCCAAATTCCGGGTGCCAAAGCCTAGCTCACATTGGGCGGGGAATTGAGTGGCTCATTTACAGGAGTTGAGATGCAGTAAGATGTCTGTCGACTTGATATATATAAAATGTCGGGAATCTTCTGCCAGAAGATAATATATGTTAACGATACGAGATCCACCCTAAACAATTAAGTTCTATCTGTGAAGAAACGTACGCAAAGGCCAGAACTAGATGACCGAAATAGAAAGGGAGTTTATGGCTATGTATTGTACTGTACGTTGTCAAATGACATGGTCCGACACGATATTTGTCTCGTTTGCTTATGAGTACTCTTGATATGACAGTGTAGCGAGTGGGGGAGATTCTAGATCATTCGAGTGGCTCATGGTCGGAGACTAGACGAGAGGTGTAAAGCAACAACACAAAAAGCCTGATGCATGCCCTTGTTCGTTGGTGCAAGAATTTAATTTGTTGCCGAAACGAATTTGTTAGAACAGGATCGATCGGAATCTTCAAAAAGAAGCCAAAAGAAGATGAAAGCGAAAGAAAACTATAGGGAAAGTCAGAGTTATTACTTACCGGCGACTATCTGGTGTGACGATTGAAATATATAATATTTGTCTCGTTAGAGATCGAAGAAGATATGACCTGGCCAGCCTTGAAACATCCGGACAACGAGAGGATTGTGATGTACGAGTAGATGATGAATTTGTTAGACAGTAGAACAGGAATCTTCGAAAGGAAGCCAAAAGAAGATGAAAGAGCTAAGGAACACTATACTGAGAGTGAGTTACTTACCGACTATCTGGTGTGACGGTTGAACTTATAAGGTCGGACTCGATATTTGTCTCGTTTGCTTGCTTGTAATCTTCGCTCTATATTTCGGTACCATTTAACTTTTCCTAATGTGTATATATATGCACCGCAGTGAAGTTTTTTGCTATCAAAATTCAATTCTACGACTTTTTGGTGTCCTAACCATCACTCCATCAGTCTAGACTTTTGACTCAATTGATTTATAACATGGTATCAGAGACTCAGCGATGCCGATGTCTCAAGTTCGAAACCTGGTAGCCCCCTTCTTTGTTGTATTGGAGCCTTAATTAAAATAGCTCGGTTTAAGTGTTGTGTTGTGTTTGTGAGGGGGCATTTTGAAGCATAAAATCATTGTGGCGGGTGCATGCGCTAGCTCAGTTTAAGTGTTGTGTTTATGAGGGGGCATGTTGAAGTATAAAACCATTGTGGGTGCCTGTGCTTATAAATAAGCTACTGTATAATGAAATAATCTGCTTGCGTTTTACATTATACTCCTGTTAAATCCCTATGTTGTTGTACAATATTCTTCGTTTCTTCTTCGACTTTTCTACTTAGGGAGAGTTAGGGTTATGTACAAGTTTCGGAATAGGGACTTTATCATAATTCCAAATCGTGCTTCGATTTCCTACCGTACCGTAAATTGTGTGTCGAATAGGTAGATATGGCAAACGAGTCCTCATTATCAAATTTGACTTGATTCGAGTTATTTATGCAGCATTTCTTTTTTTGAGACAATCACAATTGGGTGATCGGGTCAATTACAATTAGATCAATGTTGAATGAGGTTTTTTTTATTGCTATTGAACCATTATTCATGTGCTATCGAACCATTATGTAAGTTTGAAAATCGCTCCTAATTGTAACATAGGAGAATGCTATGGTCACGCTCAACTTCTTTGATAGTAGGTGCGATATTGGAGGAGTTCAAGGCTAAGGACCGGAGCTTTATTCCCACTCCCAGAGTTCTTTTTACGAGGGTGTCCATGGCCAATTTTTTTTTTTTTGATCTATAAGCTAAACCTCTACCTAGCAGCATCCCAATAGGGGTAAACTTGGGTTAGCAACAGGGTGAATCATCAGGTAAACAGTTTTGAAATTTGCATGTTGCTAACCCAACATTAAATTACCCCTATTGGCTATTACCTATTTAAGTAATAATAATGGATGAGACCTTTAATGAAAAAAATTTGCTAGGGATATAAAGGTTTCCGGATCACCTATCCCATTTTCGTGCCCATTTCGTGTACCCACCAACCAAATGCTTTAAAGCAACTAGTTTACTACCCGGGCTACGCCCGAAATAAATTTTATCATTTTATTTCTTTGTGAACAAATAATTTTATCAATTTTTTTTTATCATTTATAAAACTTTAAATCTCAATATAGATAATGTGATTCCAGTTCAAATAAGTACTACTAAGGAAGGTTACAAAATAATAAGGTAAATATTGAATCACTTTATAGTAAACATTGATTTTTTATAACAAAAAAAATATTGTGAATTTTTTGATATGGAAAACGTAACTTATATATTAACATGCATGGAATGTCCATCTACACTCTTTACCATAAAAAAAAAAATTAAATAATTTTTTTAAGTGAAAATTAAAGAGATATGCCACGTGGCATGGCAGATGGCCTAACTGAATCCGGTGAACGTGGTCGTTGCCTCTAACACGACTTTTAATCTTGGCATGGCAGATGGCCTAACTGAATCCGGTGAACGTGGTCGTTGCCTCTAACACAGTTTTTAATCTTAATATATTTATAAACGAATCTTTTTTCGTGGGCATTGAAGAGGTCTAGAGCACTTTGAATTTTCTGATAGCTTTTGGTGAATAAGAAATTAATTTATGTAATGGAATTGTTGTTATATACCATATGTGAGTTTTTGGTAATCATGTACAAAATTCATGCATTAGTTATGGAAATGTAGTATACCATACATAATCTTATGGTAATCATGAAAATAAGCTTATGGTAACCAGGCAGAAGATATACATTTTCATAATTATGAAATTATTTTATATGTTATGGGAAGATAATATTCCTTAAGTTAAAAGTCTAATATGACATTTTCTACATTTTGGTACATATAAGCAACAAATGATGACCTTAAAATTTGAGATACTAATACTAATAACTATAGGTCACCCTAATATAAATGGGTAACCGTTTAACTTATTCAAATGAATTTCTCAATACTAACAATTATACGTCAACTCTATTGAATAGGTTAAAAGCCCTACGAATTTTCTTAGTGCTTTAGGTGAATAAATAATTAATTAAGTGTTATAAAAATGTAGTTAGCATATGTAAGTTTATGGTAACAATTATACGTCAACTCTATTGAATAGGTTAAAAGCCCACCGAATTTTCTTAGTGCTTTAGGTGAATAAATAATTAATTAAGTGTTATAAAAATGTAGTTAGCATATGTAAGTTTATGGTAATCATATAAAGAATTCATTTATTACTTATGAATATATATATAGTTACCATATGTAAGTTTATGGTAATTTGTAATTATGAATCAATATAAAAGTTTTATTTTATGAGTTATAGTAAGATAATATTTCATACATCAAACTTACATTCTGATACGTTAGAAAAAAAAAAAATCTAACGACATTATCTACATTTTGATAAATATAAGAACCAAAATTGTTTCTTTAAACTTTGAATTAGAGATAGTATTACTAACAACTATAAATCACTCATCTACTATAGGTAGATAGTTATTGAACTTATTTTATAATTTCTCAATACTAATAAGTACTCCCTCCGTTCGCCTATGAAAATAACAGTACATAATCCACTATTTTTTGACAAAATGGCTCCGGAGAAAAAACGACTTAAATTCTGGTGGTAGTATCTACATATTATATAATGAGGATTTGCAAAATATTAGAGTCAAAAATCTAAGAGAAGATAAGGAAAACAGCCAAAACGGTCAGAAATCCGCACAAAGTGACGAGCATCGAAACGCATGAAATACTTCACAGAATGAGGAACCAACACTCAAATCCAACAAATATAATCCTAGGGTATCTAATTTAACGTTTAGAGGAGATTTGGCTTGTTTCGAAAAATTGATCAAATTTGACCAAAATCGCAATACATATAATCCACGGTTTTTCGATAAAAATGCTTCGGAGCGAAAACGACTCAAATTTTGGTGGTAGTCTCTATGTATGATACAATAAGGATTTTAAAAATATTAGAGTAAAAAACTCAAGAGAAGATAATGAAAAAGGCCAAAACGGTCAAAAATCCATACAAAGTGACGAGCGTCGAAACGCATAAAATACTTCAAAAAATGAGGAAACAACACTCAAATCCAAGAAGTATAGTCCTAGGGTATCTACAATAATTTTTATAAGACTATTGACGTTTCGAACAATTGATCAAATTTGATTGGAATCGCAGTATGTAATCCACGGTTTTTCGATAAAAAGGCTCTGGAGCGAATACGGCTCAAATTTTGGTGGTAGTCTCTACGTATGATATAATGAGGATTTAAAGAATATTAGAGTCAAAAACCTAAGAGAAGATAAGGAAAACGGCAAAAACGGTCATAAATCCATACAAAGTGACGAGCGTCGAAACATATGAAATACTTCAGAAAATGAGGAACCAACACTCAAATCCAATAATTGTTGTCCTAGGGTATCTACAGTAGTTTTTAAAGGACATTTGGCGTATTTTGTAATATTGATCAAATTTGACCAGAATCGTAGTACATAAACCACGGTTTTTCGATAAAATAGCTCCGGATAAAAAGCGACTCAAATTTTGGTGGTGGTCTCTAAGTATGATAAAATAAGGATTGACAAAATATTAGAGTCAAAAACCTCAGAGAAGATAAGGAAAACGGCCAAAACGGTCATAAATCCATACAAAGTGACGAGCGTCGAAATGCATGAAATACTTCACAAAATGAGTAACCAACACTCAAATCTAACAAGTATAATCCTAATGTATTTTCAGTAATGTTTGGAGGACCTTTGGCATTAAGTCATCGCCAGAAATGAGCTTTTATCCTTTGGCGGAAAATTGATCAAATTTGATTAGAACAAAAGTACATAATCCACTATTTTTCGACAAAATGGCTCCGGAGAAAAAACGACTCAAATTTTGGTGGTAGTCTCTACATATGATATAATGAGGATTTTCAAAATATTAGAGTATAAAAACTAAGAGAAGATAAGAAAAACAGCCAAAACGGTCAGAAATCCACACAAAGTGACGAGCGTCGAAACGCATGAAATACTTCACAAAATGAGGAACCAACACTCAAATCCAAAAAATATATTCCAAAAGTATCTAATTTAACGTTTAGAGGACATTTGGCTTGTTTCAAAAAATTGATCAAGTTTGACCAAAATCGCAATACATAATCCATGGTTTTTCGATAAAAATGCTCTGGAGCGAAAACGACTCAAATTTTGGTGGTAGTCTCTACGTATGATAGAATGAGGATTTTCAAAATATTAGAATAAAAAACTTAAGAGAAGATAATGAAAACGGCCAAAACAATCATAAATCCATACAAAGTAACGAGCGTCAAAACGCATGAAATACTTCAGAAAATGAGGAAACAACACTCAAATCGAACAAGTATAGTCCTAGAGTAACTACAATAATTTTTGGAGGACTTTAGACGTTTTTCGAACAATTGATCAAATTTGACCGGAAACGCAGTATGTAATCCACGATTTTTCGATGAAAAAGCTCTGGAGCGAATACGGCTCAAATTTTGGTGGTAGTCTCTACGAATAATATATAATGAGGATTTGAAAAAATATTAGAGTCAAAAACTTAAGAGAAGATAAAGAAAACGGCAAAAATGGTCTTAAATCCATACAAAGTGACGAGCGTCGAAACGTATGAAATATTTCAGAAAATGAGGAACTAACACTCAAATTCAACAATTGTTGTCCTAGGGTATCTACAGTAATGTTTGGAGGACATTTGGCGTATTTCGTAAAATTGATCAAATTTGACCAGAATTGTAGTACATAATCCACGGTTTTTCGATAAAATGGCACCGGAGAAAAAACGGCTCAAATTTCGGTGGTAGTGTCTAAGTATGATATAATGAGGATTGGAATAATATTAGAGCCAAAAACTTAAGAGAAGGTTAGAAAAACGGTCAAAACGGTCATAAAGCCATACAAAGTGACGAGCGTCGAAACGCATGAAATATTTCACAAAATGAGGAACCAACACTCAAATACAACAAGTATAGTCCTAATGTATCTTCAGTAATGTTTGGAGGACATTTGGCTTTTTTTCGGAAAATTGATCAAATTTGACCAGAATCACAGTACATAATCCACGATTTTTTTGATAAAATGGCTTCGGAGCATAAATGACTCAAATTTTGGTGGTAGTCTCTACATATGATATAATGAGGATTTGATAAATATTAGAGTCAAAAACCTAAGAAAAGATAAGGAAAACATCCAAAACGGTCAGAAATCCGCACAAAGTGACGAGCGTCGGAACGCATGAAACACTTCACAAAATGAGGAACCAACACTCAAATTCAACAAATATTGACCTAGGGAATCTAATTTAACGTTTGGAGGACATTTGGCTTGTTTCGAAAAATTGATCAAATTTGATCAAAATCGCAATACATAATTCACGGTTTTTCGATATAAATGCTTTTGAGCGAAAACGGCTCTAATTTTGGAGGTACTCTCTCCGTATGATAGAATGAGTTTTTTCAAAATATTAGAGTAAAAAACTCAATAAAAGATAATGAAAACGGCCAAAACGGTCATAAATCCATACAAAGTGAATAGCTTCGAAACGAATGAAATACTTAAGGAAATGAGGAAACAACACTGAAATCTAACAAGTATAGTCCTATGGTATCTACAGTAATTTTTTGAGGATTTTAGACGTTTTTCGAACAATTGATCAAATTTGAGCGGAATCGCAGTATATATTCCACGGTTTTTCGATAAAAAGGCTCTGGAGCTTATACGGCTCAAATTTTGGTGGTAGTCTCTACGTATGATATAACGAGGATTTTAAAAATATTAGAGTCAAAAACTTAAGAGAAGATCAGGAAAACGGCAAAAACGGTCATAAATTCATACAAAGTGACGAGCGTCGAAACGTATGAAATACTTCAGAAAATAAGGAACCAACACTCAAATCCAACAATTGTTGTCCTAGGGTATCTACAGTAATATATGGAAGACATTTGGCGTATTTCGTATAATTGATCAAATTTCACCAAAATCGTAGTACATAATCCACGGTTTTTCGATAAAATGGCTCCGAGAAAAAACGGGTCAAATTTTGGTGGTAGTGTCCAAGTATGATATAATGAGGATTGGAAAAATATTAGAGCCAAAAACCTAAGAGAAGGTTAGAAAAACGGTCAAAACGGTCATAAAGCCATACAAAGTGACGATCATCGAAACGCATGAAATATTTCACAAAAAGAGAAACCAACACTCAAATCCAACAAGTATAGTCCTAATGTATCTTCAATAATGTTTGGTGTACATTTAGCATTTATTCGGAAAATTGATCAAATTTGACCTGAATCACAGTACATAATCCACGAATTTTTGATAAAATGGCTTGGGAACAAAAATGACTCAAACTTTGGTGGTGGTCTCTAAGTTTGATCAAATAAGCATTTGCAAAATATTAGAGTAAAAAACTAAGAGAAGATAAGGAAAACGGCCAAAACGGTCGTAAATCCATAAAAAGTGACGAGCGTCGAAACGTATGAAATACTTCACAAAATGAGGAACCAACACTCAAATCCAACAAGTATAATTCTAATGTGTTTTCAGTAATGTTACGAGGACCATTGGCTTTCAGTCATCGCCATCAATCAGCTCTTATCTTTTGGCGGAAAATTGATCAAATTTGTTCAGTACACAATCCACGATTTTTCGACAAAATATCTCCGGAGCAAAAATGACTCAAATTTTGGTGGTAGTCTCTACATATGATATAATGAATATTTGAAAAATATTAGAGTCATAAACCTAAGAGAAGATAAGGAAAATAGCAAAAACGGTCAGAAATCCGCAAAAAGTGACGAGCGTCGAAACGCATGAAGTACTTCACAAAAAGAGGAACCAACACTCAAATCCAACATATAAAGTCCTAGGGTATCTAATTTAACGTTTGTAGGACATCTGGCTTGTTTCGAAAAATTGATCAAATTTGACCAAAATCGCAATACATAATCTATGGTTTTTTGATAAAAATGTTCCGGAGCGAAAACGGCTCAAATATTGGTGGTATTCTCTCCGTATGATAAAATGTGGATTCATAAAATATTAGAGTAAAAAACTTAAGAGAAGATAATGAAAACGGCCAAAATGGTCATAAATCCATCGAAAGTGACGAACGTCGAAACGCATGAAATACTTCAGAAAATAAGAAAACGACACTCAAATCCAACAAGTATAGTCCTAGGATATCTACCGTAATTTTTGGAGGACTTTAGACGATTCTCGAACAATTGATCAAATTTGACTGGAATCGCAGTATATAATCCACGGTTACGGCTCAAATTTTGGTGGTAGTCTCTACGTATGATATAATGAGGATTTGAAAAATATTAGAGTCAAAAACTTAAGACAAGATCAGGAAAACGGCAAAACTGGTCATAAATCCATACAAAGTGACGAGCGTCGAAACGTATGAAATACTTCAGAAAATGACGAAGCAACACTTAAATCCAACAATTGTTGTCCTAGGGTTTCTACAGAAATGTTTGGAGGGCATTTGGCGTATTTCGTAAAATTGATCAAATTTCACCAAAATCGTAGTACATAATCCACGGTTTTTCGATAAAATGGCTCCGGTGAAAAAATGGCTCAAATTTCGGTGGTAGTGTCTAAGTATGATATAATTAGGATTGGAAGAATATTAGAGCCAAAAACCGAAGAGAAGGTTAGAAAAACGGCCAAAACGTTCATAAAGTCATACAAAGTGACGAATGTCGAAACGCATGAAATATTTCACAAAATGAGGAACCAACACTCAAATCCAACAAGTATAGTCCTAATTTATCTTCAGTAATGTTTGGAGGACATTTCGCATTTTTTCGGAAAATTAATCAAATTTGACCAGAATCACAGTACATAATCCACGATTTTTTGATAAAATCGCTTCGGAGCAAAAATCAATCAAACTTTGGTGGTGGTCTCTAAGTTTGATAAAATAAGGATTTGCAAAATATTAGAGTCAAAAACTAAGAGAAGATAAGGAAAACGGTCAAAACGGTCATAAATCCATACCAAATGACGAGCGTCGAAACGCATGAAATACGTCACAAAATGAGGAACCCACACTCAAATCCAACAACTATAATTATAATGTGTTTTCAGTAATGTTTGGAGGACCTTTGGCTTTCTGTCATCGCCAGCAATCAGTTCCTATCCTTTGGCGGAAAATTGATCAAATTTGATCAGTACATAATCCATTATTTTTCGACAAAATGGCTCCGGAGCAAAAACGACTCAAATTTTGCTGGTAGTCTCTACATATGATATAGTGAGGATTTGAAAAATATTCGAGTCAAAAACCTAAGAGAAGATAAGGAAAACAGCCAAAACGGTCAGAAATCCGCACAAAGTGACGAGCGTCGAAACGCATGAAACACTTCACAAAATGAGGAACCAACACTCAAATTCAACAAATATAGTCCTAGGGAATCTAATTTAACGTTTGGAGGACATTTGGCTTGTTTGAAAAATTGATCAAATTTGATCAAAATCGCAATACATAATCCACGGTTTTTCGATAAAAATGCTTTTAAGCGAAAACGGCTCTAATTTTTGAGGTAGTCTCTCCGTATGATAGAATGAGTATTTTCAAAATATTAGAGTAAAAAACTCAAGAAAAGATAATGAAAACGATCAAAACGGTCATAAATCCATACAAAGTGAAGCTTCGAAACGCATGATATATTTCAGGAAATGAGGAAACAACACTCAAATCAAACAAGTATAGTCCTAATGTATCTTTAATAATGTTTGGAGGACATTTGACATTTTTTCGGAAAATTGATCAAATTTGACCAGAATCACAGTACATAATCCACTATTTTTTGATAAAATGGCTTCGGTGCAAAAATGACTTAACCTTTGGTGGTGGTCTCTAAGTTTGATAAAATAAGGATTTGCAAAATATTAGAGTCAAAAATCTAAGAGAAGATAAAGAAAACGGCCAAAACGGTCATAAATCCATACAAAGTGACGAGCGTCGAAACGCATGAAATACTTCACAAAATGAGGAACCAACACTCAAATCCAACAAGGATAATCCTATTGTGTTTTCAGTAATGTTTGGAGGACCTTTGGCTTTCAGTCATCGGCAACAATCAGCTCTTATCCTTTGGCCGAAAATTGATCAAATTTGATCAGAATAACAGTACATAATCCATTATTTTTCGACAAAATCGTTCAGGAGCAAAAACGACTCAAATTTTGGTGGTAGTCTCCACATATGATATAATGAGGATTTGTAAAATATTAGATTAAAAAACCTAAGAGAAGATAAGGAAACAGCAAAAACGGTAAAAAATCCGCACAAAGTGACGAGCGTTGAAACGCATGAAATACTTCACAAATTGAGGAAGCAACACTCAAATCCAACAAATATAGTCGTAGGATATCTAATTTAACGTTTGGAGGACATTCGGCTTGTTTCGGAAAATTGATCAAATTTGACCAAAATTGCAATACATAATCCACTGTTTTTCGATAAACATGCTCTGGAGCAAAAACGGCTCAAATTTTGGTGGTAGTCTCTACGTATGATAGAATGAGGATTTTCAAAATATTGGAGTAAAAACCTTAAGAGAAGATAATGAAAATGACCAAAACGGTCATAAATCAATACAAAGTGACGAGTGTCGAAACGCATGAAATAGTTTAGAAAATGAAGAAACAACACTCAAATCCAACAAGTATAGTCCTAGGGTATCTACAGTAATTTTTGGAGGACTTTAGACGTTTTTCGAACAATTGATCAAATTTGACCGGAATCGCAGTATATAATCCTCGGTTTTTCGATAAAAAGGATTTGGAGCGAATAAGGCTCAAATTTTGGTGGTAGTCTCTACGTATGATATAATGAGGATTTGAATAATATTAGAGTCAATAACTTAAGAGAAGATAAGGAAAACGGCAAAAACGGTCATAAATCCATACAAAGTGATGAGCGTTGAAACGTATGAAATACTTCAGAAAATGAGGAACCAACACTCAAATCCAACAATTGTTGTCCAAGGGAATCTACAGTAATGTATGGAGGACATTTGGCGTATTTCGTAAAATTGATCAAATTTGACCAGAATCGTAGTACATAATCCACGATTTTCGATAAAATGGCTCCGGAGAAAAACGGCTCAAATTTCGGTGGTAGTGTCTAAGTATGATATAATGAGGATTTGATGAATATTATAGCCAAGAACCTAAGAGAACGTTAGAAAAACGGCCAAAACTGTCATAAAGCCATACAAAGTGAGGAGCGTCGAAACACATGAAATATTTCACAAAATGAGGAACCAACACTTAAATCCAAAAAATATAGTACTAGGGTATCTAATTTAACGTTTGGAAGACATTTGGCGTGTTTCGAAAAATTGATCAAATTTGACCAGAATCGCATTGCAATCCACGGTTTTTCGATAAAAATGCTCCGGCGCGAAAACGTCTCAAATTTTGGTGGTAGTCTCTACGTATGATAGAATGAGGATTTTCAAAATATTAGAGTAAAAAACTTAAGAGAAGATAATGAAAACGGCGAAAACGATCATAAATTTATACAAAGTGACGAGCGACGAAACGCATGAATTACTTCAGAAAATGAGGAAATAACACTCAAATCCAACAAGTATAGTCTTTGGGTATCTACAGTAATTTTAGGAGGACATTTGACGTTATTTGAAAAATTGATCAAATTTGACCGGAATCGCAGTATATAATCCACGGTTTTTCGATAAAAAGGCTCGGGAGCGAATACGGCTCAAATTTTGGTGGTAGTCTCTACGTATGATATAATGAGGATTTGAAAAATATTAGAGTCAAAAACCTTAGAGAAGATAAGGAAAACGGCCAAAACGATCATAAATCCATACAAAGTGACGAGCGTCGAAACGCATGAAATACTTTTGAAAATGAGGGACCAACACTAAAATCCAACAAATATAGTCCTAGGGTATCTAATTTAACGTTTGGAGGACATATGACTTGTTTTGTAAAATAGATCGAATTTCACCAGAATCGCAATACATAAACCACGGTTTTTCGATAAAAAAGCTCTGAAGCGAAAACGGTTCAAATTTTTGTGGTAGTCTCAACGTATGATATAATGAGTATTTTCAAAAAATTAGAGTAAAAAGCTTAAGAGAAGATAATGAAAACGGCCAAAACGGTCATAAATCCATACAAAGTGACGAGGGTCGAAACGCATGTAATACTTCAGAAAATGAGAAAACAACACTCATATCCAACAAGTATAGTCCTAGGGTATCTATAGTAATTTTTGGAGGACATTTGACGTTTTTCGAAAAATTGTTCAAATTTGACCGGAATCGGAGTATTATATATATAATCCACGGTTTTTCGATAAAAAGGCTCGGGAGCGAATACGGCTCAAATTTTGGTGGTAGTCTATACGTATGATATAATAAGGATTTGAAAAATATTATAGTCAAAAACCTATGAGAAGATAAGGAAAACGGCCAAAACGGTCATAAATCCATACAAAGTGACGAGCGTTGAAACGTATGAAATACTTCAGAAAATGAGGAACCAACACTCAAATTTAACAACTATCGTCCTAGGGTATATACAGTAATGTTTGGAGGACATTTGGCGTATTTCGAAAAATTGATCAAATTTGACCGGAATCGTAGTACATAATCCACGGTTTTTCGATAAAATGGCTCCGGAGCGAATACGGCTCAAATTTTGGTGGTAGTCTTTACGTACGTTATAATGAGGATTTGAAAAATATTAGAGTAAAAAACTTAAGAGAAGATAATGAAAATGACCAAAACGGTCATAAATCCATACAAAGTGACGAATGTCGAAACGCATGAAATACTTCACAAAATGAGATACTGATCTGCCCATTTTCTACGCATCAAGTTGATGTTTTTATTGTATTTTAACTTTGCAAATGATGTATTATACTCACTATTGGTGTTGAGTATCGGTTCTTAAGTTTTATGTAATTTTGGTCATTTTAAGCACATTTTGGATGCGAACAATAATTGACGCGTTGTTGAAAAGCTTTCCATAGACTTTTGGCGGCCGCGCTGCAAGCTTGGCGGAGCGTTAAAAGTAGCAAAAAGATATGCGTCAAAGACTTTTCGCGGTCCGTTGTGGTGAGCTTGGCGGGCCGCGAGGAAGAGCTTGGCGGACCTTGGTTTCTGTATTTTCCAAATTACGTATTTTTCTATTTTACGTTTTCCGGACTTTAAGAATCCCCGACTCTAGGTTTATTCATTCAGAATTTTTAGAGAAAACAAGGAGAGGGGGCGGCTAGAAGAAGAGTGGTGGCGGCGGACCGAGGGGAAGAGGGAAATCGCGTCGGAGGGAGAAGGTAGAATTGTGCTGGGAGGCAATGGGAGCCGTCGACGGTGAGCGATCCCTCCACTAGTCGAGTCGCCATCATATGACGAGCAAGTGTTGTGGCCGGACAGCATACGGTGGTGGTATGTCCAGGTAGTCGGTGGTAAGGTCGTGAGGTAGTACGTTGTGCTGGGTAGGGAAAGGGAAAGGGGGATAGGAGAGAGAAATGTAAGAGGTGGGGATTGATCATTTTATTTCATTATTATTGATTATTGATTGTAATTAACTCAAGCTAATCATGCTTCTGTCAATATTATAGACGGATAAACTAACAGAAGTTCAAAAATGGGTATGGTGTGCAGTTTTGGAAAGTACGGGGGTACCGTATGCACAAAGTTAATTTGTAGGGGTACCGCGTGCAAAACCCCAAAGTACAGGGGTACCACCTGCATTTTCCGATAATTTAATTTATGGTGATTATTGTGGTAAGCTAAGTTATAGTAATATAAAAATATAATGTGATAACAGGTGATGGGGATTGTGGTATGAAGATGAGATAGTAAAACGGCTAATGTAAAAGTGGAAGTAAAATAATAATATGATAGGGAGTAAGTGAGTAGAAACATATAATATAATATACTATCATTACTAATAATATTATAAAAAAGGTAAATCAACATTTTTATAAAACGAGTATAGTAATGTGAATATGTAGCCCGGGCATAGGCCGGACATACAAACTAGTATATAGTATAAGATAAGATAAACTGTTCTAGTGCAGTCTCAACAGCCTATGCGTAACACTTTGAGGCGGCTAACCGTGGATCAATGGATTTTGAAGGTACTCATTTTCTAAATTATTGTATTCTTCCAATATTATCATTTGTTCTTAATTACTCCAATTTTCAGATGTCAATTGCACAATTAATCTCAAGGATGATGACGATGAAAATCCGACAACGACAACAGACTAAGAAACTTGTTCATGAATTTTATTTCCCCAAATTTAGCAAATCGTTCATAGATCCTTCTTTGGAAGCAAAATTAGAATCGGCAAAGAATTTGAAACAGCGGCTTTCGGAAGAGAGGCAAGGTTGTCACGAAACTTATATACAACCTTTTAAGGTACGTACCATAATCATTTCATCGATGATCGATCCTGATCAATTCATGCAATTTTGAACGCAATTTTCGATATGTATGTGTCTTAAGTGTTACATAATTCCTAATCCTCTTTATTTCACCTTCTACCTCGCAAAGCTAAGATCTTTGATGCGCGCGCTATGAGGAGAAAGGCGCAATACGCAAGTGTACTCACCATTTTCAACTAATTAAGCCATAGTGTTTTGTTAATAAGCAATAAACTAATTGTGAATTTTGTACATTCTACTAATACATGTGTGGCATTGGCATTCAAATAGCTAAGATTGCGAGGATTTGATGTTTAATGATCGAATTATTCAAAATTGCGAAATATGTATATATGCAGGAAAGTTTGCGAAATATTGCTCCGTAATATTGGAACGCAGTCATCAACATCACCGGATGAGTGTCGCAGAATTATTTCATCTTATCGATATTCACTTGAGGAGCACTGGCCCGAAAGCAAGGTAAGCAAAAGTATTACTATTATAGTATTATCCCTGACATTTACTTGGTTTGTTAATGTGGCTATAAAAGAAAGGAAAAAAGGCATATTGTAAACGCATAATGCGTATGAAATTTTTGTCATCGATAGGCCAAAATCTGTTACTCCCTCCTGTTCTGAATGATCTTCCCATTTGTTTGCAGTTTTTGACTAGTCATATTGGAACTAGTATATAGACTAGATGAAAAATCCGTTTGACTTAAAATCAAATGAAACTTTGTAGAATGCACGGCAGAATAAAATATGTGTTTATTTTTACACTAACAAAACATTTTATTTGATCTATGTGTACCTCCCAATATGGCTAGTAAAAAAAATGCAAAACAAAGGGAAAGGTCATTCAGAATAGGAGGGAGTATTAAACTTTTTGTCTAACGGTGATCACATGGAAGTTTGAGCTATACACCTTAACCTATCAATTAAAGATGTTGTACCCAATAATGCTTTGCTTGATGATTACAATTTCCTATGCTTTGTCTTCATGAACATTATTGATATATACAATAGAATGAAGACATATTCGGGCCAGACGCAGATACAGAGATAGTCGAAATCAGGGAAAAAATCAAACAATTGTCTAAGCAAATGCGTCATACTCTAAGCACGGCGGAGGAGAGACGCATTCTCATGGAGCTTGAGCGTCTTCAGTCGAGAGAAAAAGAATGTGAACGCGAGATTAGAGAAGCACACGCCAAAATTCCAAGAAACACAAAATATCACGGCTGGGGTAATCTTAGTTCTAAGTATGACAGAAGGCGTAAAATTCGCGTAAGTTCTTATAATCCATGGTCTAATTGCGTGCTAAAGACAGTCGATTTTATTCACGTATGTGTATATTTGAGACTAAGGATGCGTCATATATAGGCTTATATGAAGATTTTAAGAGATCACGAGGGGCAGCCATTAAGCAATATGCGACCGCGATATGAACGTGTACAAACAAGGATTGTAGACATACAAAATCAGATTGCTACGTATGAGGAGAAATGCCATACTTTGATGCAAGAAGAAGAGAAGGTGCGCGAACAAATTTCGCATATAAAGCTGTGTATACTAAAGCAGGTAAACATTATATACTTACACAAATGCTGTATATATTACACTGTTAGACTTAATTGAATTGGTTTGTTTTGCGTATGTATGACAGCATAATAAGTATTGCGCTTTGTTAAAGAAAGCAAAGAAATTGGCATCTGAGAAAGACTTAATAGCTCTTGACAAATTGTCCCATAAAAAGGTGAGTCTTACTATAGCGATTCTCGTCTCAAGTTTACTTTTGGTTATGCGTAAACAGACTCTTTGTGTTTTTGACACGGTAAGTTTAGGCTTATCTCGCCATAGGCAAGAGCCAATTGCACTAATGTTGTGGTTATGATGAGGATTATTCCAAAGCTAATAATTAAGGCTTTGTTTGGCCGGATTCATTCGATCGATTTTTGGTTTAATCTGATGTTGTTCAACCATGGTCAGGTTGAGGCATTCATGTCCAAGTGGGCGAGGGATGAGGAATTTAGAGCTAATTATACAAGAAGCATTCAATCATCACTCGCTAATCGAGGGTTGAGCCCCGATGGAAGGATGGAGGACACATCGGAGTAAGCTTGTAGCTAAGGGTCTGTTTGGTATCGTTTTCTGTTTGTAGTTTTCAGTTTTTTTTTGAAAATCAAAGTCCCGTTTTTGAAAACCAGAAAAAGTGGTTTTCAGTTTTTAGTTGTCAGATTTCATTTTTTATATGACTATTGTAGATACAAACAATTTAAATTGAATTTTGTAACTTATTTAACTAAATTTTTTACGCAAAAAACCAAAAACTGAAAACGGCAGTGATACCGAACAGACCCTAGGAAATTGGTACCCTCGTTTGCTTTGAATGGCAAGTTTTAATGGTATTTATAAGAGGACGAGCAAGGTTTACAAGGAGAGCGAGAGATTATACACATATATACAAGGATCTTCATCACTTGATCATGCCCTATTTAGCTAGTTACTAGAATTGAATGTATGTGTTTTTATACTCCGATTGGAATTGTTATTTTATACAAGAATCCCGATCCATATAGATCGATAGATTGCAACCAATGGTGACTTAAATTTATTAAGATCATTTTTCAAAGTATAAGCGAGCTCTTCTTGTCCATGATTTGTTGCGTGTTTGTGTCCCACATCGAAAGAGTAATTCAGGATGGAAATGCCTTGTATTATTTAAAAGGATATTTATTTCGAATACGACATCGGAAATACAAATGCGTAAACTAGATTTGAATACCTTCTTAAAGGCTTATCTAGACTCTACTTCATCCACATCAACTCATTCTTTTTGGTCATCATCAAAAGATGAAGAAGAAGAGAAAGAAAGAGGTCAAGGGTGGAAGTTCACACCATGGGTTGTTTTCTTATTGAGTTAGTGATCTACCAAGTAAGTTCTCTTTCCTTTTTATGCTCTTATTTATGCTTTTTTTTTTTTTCTCTTTTCCTTTTTTGTTTTTTTTTTTTTTTGTTTTTGTTTTTTTTTTTTTTGTTTTTGTTTTTGTTTTTTTGCTTTTGTTTTATGTTCTTCTTTAGTTTCTTTGTTTTTTTTTTTTTTGGTTTGTGTTATTGGTTTAGTTAATTATTTTGATTTTGAATTTGTATTTATATGTATAACTAGGCTTTCGAAAGTATAAGTATACATTGTAGTATTGTTGATAATAGGATTATTATTTACATTTACATACTCTAAAGTTTAGTCCAATGGAAGGAAAGGAAAGCCTTATGGGCTAATTAACGTTGTGTATTAATGAACTTTATTTTCTTCATTTTGGTTAGAATTGTTCTGGATAGCTCGGAAGTTCGCTACGGATGGTCGGGAAATCACTCCTGCTGGTTGTTCGGTAAATTTCTAGTACTGCATTATTCTGCCTACTAGTATGCATGTATCATGTATGTATATGTGCTCTGGTAATTTGTTTGAACTTATAAACACGATTAAAAAACCATGTAAGATCAGTATGACCTTTCTAATCAAAATTATTTGTTTCCTGTTTGGTATCACTGCGGTTTTCAGTTTTTGGTTTTTTTGCATAAATTTTTTGGTTAAATATGTTACAAAATCAACTTTAAATTGTGTGGTTCAATAATAGTCATATAAAAAATGAAAACTGACAACTGAGAAAATTACTTTTTCTGGTTTTCAAAAACGGGACTTTGGTTTTCAAAAAAACTGAAAACTAAAAATTGAAAACGATACCAAACATACCCAGTTATTAAATTATCCTAGGATTTTTGGGGAACTTCTGATGCAATTTTTTCGTAATCTTATTTTTTTTTTTTTTAAATTACTCGTGTGAGAGCTTTTTCACTACCCTAAGCACCCCTAGAGGTATACGTCATTGTTGCCCAAATTATTGGAGATAGTTTTATTTATTTTGTCCATCATCATACTCTTACCGCTAGCATTGAGGGATTGAAGCATAAATACTTAAAACTTCAAAAACAAGTTTTAATTGCCGCTCACATTTTTGTTTCAATGATTTCGTAGGCACTGCAGACCGACTGCATTCACCAGTAATAACTCACAAGGGTTAGTCTGTTGCTAAACTTGAAGCCTCTTCCTGCAGCAGTCGAAAATACGAGCAGTTTGGTTTGGCGACTTTCCATGGGATTTGGGTTTGATTTCTGGGTTCAGCCAACTTCTAAATACAGTCTGAAGCCATGGCCACATTGAGCGGGCAATCGAGTGGCTCATTGTCGGAGTTTAGACCTCCCTGAAGAACCAAGTAAAATGTCGACTCGACATATATATGAGTAATTCTACGGTGAGACCGGCCTTCTCATCGTATGAGACCAATTAATTGATTGGTTTTGATAATTTTTGATAAATTAGCATGTTACTTTTGAAATGTGTGAGAGGTCTCAACCCGTCTTACGGTATATATATGAGGGCGATACGAGGTTCACCCTAAACAAGTTGTATCCGTGAAAAGAAATACGCAAAGGCGAAAGACAGATTTCAGCAATTGAAAGGGAGTTCATGGCTTTATATATGCATAAAACTGTGGACTACGTAATGTGTCAATTATTTATTAGGACTGGAAAAGTTTAGAAGTGATCTTATAAAAGTAAAGGGGTACAAAAGACTTTCATAATTATTCTTAGGTAATTATAGATGATAGATATAAGATCGGTCTCGATATTCGTCTCGTTTGCTTACTTATGCTTTTGGTTGATATGGTTTACTACCATTTCACTTTGTATATATTCTATATGATTTGTATATATATATGATGAAAGTACAGAGATAATGTTAGAGTTTAAAATTTTAATCACACTATGCAAATCTTTTTTCCTTGAAACGTTAATTTTGTTATCATATAATTCAATTTTAATTACAACCAACATTAGCTTGCAAATCAACTTTAATTTACGACGGATAATGATTCACAAATTTCGCTTTAATAGTTTATGCAATAACCTTAGCTTAGCTAATAAGCTACTGTACGAAGAGATCAGTCAATTTACCTGCACGTACATTGCGTGATGAGAACACAAGAGGCTTATTGCAATCAATTGAATTTACTCTGTTCTTCGTTTTTTCTTCGATCTCTTCACTTCCTTGGGAATAACAGGAATTGGAACAAGGCTGCCTAGAAACACTTCTGCCAGTCGAATATTTAGGCCACCTTCGATCTCAATCTTCTCGATGCTGCTCTTGTTGTCGAGCTGAGGATTGTACCAAACAATTTGATTTGTACCAGTATCTAACAACAAAACTCGGCCGTGATTAGAGTGACCATCATCGAATAACAAAACGTGATATTCACTTTTTATACCACGAATAAGCTTATTACCCTCGAGAGGGGGTAGAGAAAACAACTTAGTCCATGATTTTTCGACACCGTACTCCTTCATGACCCAAACATCATCACAACGATTTCGTAAACATCTACTCACAATGCCTAGAAATCCCCCGTACACGTCTAAAGAAAAAGCTGTGCATCTTCTTCGTTCATAAATATGGTAAGGGATGTCGAATTTTGTCCAACTCTCATTATGAAGATCAAAGCCATGAATCTCTGTATGTGATTTTATACAATCAAGCTGCCATTGTAAGCAGTTACGAAAGTAGATAGAACAATAACACGTCGAACGTTTACCAATCGGAAAAGTGACATGTTTTGACGTATTAGTTTTCAAACTGTGGATTCTACTATCGGGTTGGTAGAAACGTCTAGTCGTCAGTATGATTTTGTAGTCGTCACTATGATGATCGTAACCAAACCCGTAAAACTTCCCGAAGGCCGGTTTCCTGAAATTCAGCTCACGGAAGGCATTCGGGTTAAAAGGGTTCCAAAGAAAATAAGAGAATTTGTCGTCCCAATCGCACCAATTACTAGTTGTGACACAGAGTAAGAACAATCCATTGCAAGAGCACTCGATTGTGATATCACAGACGTTTGGGATATGTGAAGGTAAGGGGAGCTCGGATGCACATGGCGAAGGCGAGTCAAGGCCATTCACGTCGATAAGGTACAAGGATGATGGGTTATCATGGCTCGTGAAGAGAAGGGATGTACGAGAGTAGGCGAATTCGAGGCTTTCGAAGAGATGTTTCCATGCTTTGCAAACTCACTTGAATCGGAAGATAGATTTGGGTGGTAGCTTCTTGAGGATGCTTGGGATTAGGATGTCATCGAGATTATAGTAGCTAGTCGCCATAGTAGGAGTTTGAAAGCTTAAATTTTAAGTGGAAGGGCAAAGGTAATTGAATACTTTTCTAGGGGCGAAAGTGGCGATTTGCCCCCTACACTTTCACTAATTGTGCAATTGAACACCCTAACTTCTAATTGAGCAATTTACCACCTCAACTTTTCAATTCGTGCAATTTCACTCCTACTTCTATTTTCAACTAATTTTGTAATATAAATATTTTTCTAAATTCACAAAATATATAAATAAAATTATTTAAGCATTTTATACAGCAGGTTATACAGTAAAAATACAAAATTAAGATTTTAATATTTATAAATGTAAGATTTTTATGTAAAATTTACGATTTTTATACTTAAATGTTTTTTTATTAAAAATACGAAATTTATATTATACAGATGCTTATACGATTTTTATGATTTTTATGTACAAAATTTACGAATTTTATACTTAATATATGTAAAGTATTTTTACGGCTAAAGCTATTTTGTAGGTGTAATATACTTAAAAGTTTTTATAAAATATATTTTGTGAATTTAGGAAAAAAGAATTATATTACAAAATTAGTTGAAAAATAGACTTAGGTGTGAAATTGCACGAAATGAAAAGTTAGGGTGGTAAATTGCTCAATTAGAAGTTAAGGTATTCAATTGCACAATTGGTGAAAGTGTATGGGGCAAATTGCCACTTTTGCCCTTTTCTAGGGTTAGGGTCGGTCAAAATCACCAGGAGAATTACACTAGCCGGATTATGTAATACTAGTTTGCATGCCCGGCCCGCGCCCGAGCTACCTGTTTATATTGTTTATACTTGTTTCATAAAAACAAAGTAGGTTTATTTTTTTATAATAGTATTATGAACGATATTTTACGTATTTTTTTCTTTCAACTTTGGTCACTCGTCATATATATATATATTTTTATTTCTACTAACTCATCGTATTTTTATTTCTTTTCCACTTTTACGTCACCCATTATATTATTTCATTTTTATTTCATATCGCGTCACTCATTATACTACTTCATTTTCATTCCACTATCCCGTCACCCGTTATATCACATTATATTTCAAATTATTACCATAAATTAGCTTTACCATAATTAGCTAACTTATCACAATAAATTATACTTTTTTCCATAAATTACCTAATAATTACCATAATATATAATTTCATTGTGCTATCCAATTAATGTGTGCCAAGTGTCCTCGTAAGAAAGACTTGGTTTCAGGTTTTAATATACTAGTATAGTATTAGATAGTAGTTACTTGATTTATATTAATTAATTACTTAATTTATGACAATTTGATCAAATATCACATGAATGTTTCAAATGGGACTTGGGCTTTTGAAATGTGACTTTTCCACTAATTTTTTTTTGGTACAAAATTTTCCACTAAATACATTACAAGTATCTCACGGGTGTACAAAATGGAATTTTAGGTTTTGATAGGTGATTTTCCATCTAATTACATTACGAATATTCTACGGTGTTCGAGATGATATTTTATATTTTGCAAGGTAACATTCCATCTAATTACATACAAATATCACACGGGTGTTCGAAACGGGATTTTAGGTTTTGAAATGTGACTTTCCATCTATCTAATTACATTACAAATATCTCGCAGGTGTTTGAAATGCGATTTTAGGTTTTAGATAAAAATTTCATTTACATATTGTTAACATTTAAACATAAGTAGCACGGGCCATTAAACTAGTACTATATATTTAAACTTGAAATCAAGTCTTTCATAGGATAACATTTGACACTCCTTAATTGGATAGCATATTTAAATTATATAATATGGTAATTATTAGCTAATTTATGAAAAACATTATAATTTATGGTGATAAGTTAGCTAATTATGTTAAAACAAATTTATGGTAATTAATTGAATTATAATGTGATATAACGGGTAACAGGATAGTGGAGAGAAATGAAATAGTATAACGGGTGATGTGATACTGGAATGAAAATGAAATACTATAACGGGTGACGGGAGACAGAATAAAAATGAAACAACGGGTGACGTAAAAGTGGGAAGGAAATCAAAATATACGATGAGTAAGTAGGATAAATAATAATATAATATGACGGGTGACAAGATTGAAAGAAAAAACATAATGTAAAATATTGTTCATAATAATATTATAACAAAATGAACCTTTTTAAAAAAAATGAGTATAAACAATATAAATAGGTCGCCTTGGCATTCATTAATTAGATAGCAATAAGTAATAATATTATATGGTAATTATCAGCTAATTTATAGAAAATAATATATTTTATAGTGATTTATGGTCGTAAGCTAATTTATGGTAATAATTTTAAATATAATGTGATATAACAGGTGACGGGATAGTAGAATGAAAATGACATAGTATAACGGATGGGTAAATTATACCATGCTCCCGGGAGCACTAGAAGCATGGTGATCCTGTAACACCCCAGCTCATCGTCTGAGCCAAGAGTAGTCACCTATGGCAGCTTGTCAGGCTGTGGGCTGACCTCACAGACCAACACGGGTCCCTTCGGCGCATTTTGACCTCACTCATGCGCACCCTGGGAAACTTCCCAGGAGGTCACCTATCCTGAAATTGCTCCCAGTCAAGCACGCTTAACTGTGGAGTTCTTATCACATGGGCTTCCTAAAAGGAAAGTCGACTTTGTTGGTATGAGTAGCACTATCAATCCTTTTAAGCAACTCATATGAGCCCTTAATCTCTTAGAAACTTCCTCTGAAAACATGGGGTATTACACTCACCCCATCTTAAGTTCGTAACGTCCTCGTTGCGCCTGGCAGCCAACAATAGTCCAACTCCAGGATCTTTCCCCCGCTACGTTGCTGACCTGGGCACTCCTAACCACAAGATCAACACGCGTTCGCAGGGTTGCTCTGATACCATTTGTAACACCCCAGCTCATCGTCTGAGCCGAGAGTAGTCACCTATGGCAGCTTGTCAGGCTGTGGGCTGACCTCACATACCAACACGAGTCCTTTCAGCGCATTTTGACCTCACTCATGCGCACCCTGGGAAACTTCCCAGGAGGTCACCCATCCTGAAATTGCTCCCAGTCAAACACGCTTAACTGTGGAGTTCTTATCCATGGGCTTCCTAAAAGGAAAGTCGACTTTGTTGGTATGGGTAGCACTATCAATCCTTTTAAGCAACTCATATGAGCCCTTAATCTCTTAGAAACTTCCTCTGAAAATATGGGGTATTACAGATCCTTCTCATAATAAAGGAGAATTCAAATGTGGTCTCTGCTCCTCTATTGTGAGAAGGACCATCATGCTACTTGTGCTCCCGGGAGGATGGTATAATTTACCCATCCGTTATACTATGTCATTTTAAGAGCTAAATTGAATAAGATAAAAATTACATCACTACTACCAAATTCACCAATCGCATTTTAAGATCTAAAGAAACAAATCTGCTAGACTAACCCATACAGCTTCAGAACTAATTTGTTCTTAGTTTCTTCTTAGTTTTAGACCTTGTCATAATGGTGCTTCTTATGTCAATCTTTGATTCCTTCTTCGACTTCCTCGTTCTCTTGCCAGTTTTAATAACGGGAAGTTTTGGAACAAAGCTTCCGGAAAATGTTTCCACCACTTCAAGTTTTAGGCGGCCACCTAATTCAGTCTCAATCTCCTCAATATCGCTCTCTCCCGTTTTTAGGGCACCACTGAACCCATATCCTCTCACACCTAGTAACCTAAGACACTAATTCCGACTTGATTCGATCTGCTCTTTTGAGTTTTTGCGGGTTGGGATTTTTAGGCTTATTGCCATGGAAGGTCTGGGTGTGTAGGTGGATTTCGGTGTCTGTACCCTTTATAATCGGGTCTTCTGAGTCCACCTGCCTCATCCCGGATAAACACAGATCTTTGGGCTGATCTCGTTTTTGTATGTTTCTTTTTCTTTTCCCTCCTCCCTCTGCACCGGCACTTAGGGCTGCCATTTCACCCCTGGCAGTAGGGGGTCCTATTTGTGCCTTTCTTTCTCCGCTTAGGCCCTGTTTGATAGGACTTATTCTCACATGAATTCAGATCAGTTCAGAATCATTCAAATCAAATCAGAGTCATTCAAATCAGATAAAATATGTTCAAATAACCATATATAATTGATACTAATTCGTTGAAATTCAATCAAATTTTCAACCAATTCAGATCTGATCTGATGATCAGTTCAGAGTCATTCAAATCAGATCAAATCAGAATCATTCAGATCAGATCAGTTCATTTAAGAAAGATGCAGTCCTATCAAACAGGGCCTTACCGTTAAAAAAAAAAAAAAAAAAAAAAAAAAAAAAAAGCTCGACCATCATTAAGCTCAACATCATTCACGAACAAAGGTTTATACCACCCAAGAGGAAATGCGTTTTCAAATGAAGGCAGAGCGAACAATTTGGTCCAAGACTTTGCCACACCGTACTGTGTCAAAACCTAAAGGTCGGTGCGTTTTGTTTTTTACAACTGTCCTGAATATGCCTAGGAAGCCCCCGAAAATGTCTAAACCATATTCTCTGCTCCATCCTTCATACACTTGAATTCCGGCATTGGAATTTCGCCCCAACAATTGCTATACAAATCGAAGGTAAGTAAAATTTTGTTGCCAATGCAAACAATTATGGATGTAAACAGAGAAACCTGAAAAACGTGCCCTTAGCAATGCACTTAGATTCACCATCCTACCATTGTAATCGTGAATCGTTCAAAATTATTTGACAAATTTTTATAGTATTAAATATCACATGTTCAGTATTTGTTCTTTTTGAGGTTTGCATCATTTAATTAGTTTGGTTCGGATTCGTGTTGATAAGACCACATAGACGAACAAAAAATTAAAGTCTACCTCAAATACCCTCAAACTCGACTCGGGACATTTAGTAACCCTACAAAAATAAAGGGTGATGATTTTGTCAAGACAAATCAGCATCTTCCAATGCAAATATGTCCATTATATGGAGCAGATTCAATGAATCTGCCTTGGCGGTAATAATTATTGCCTTGGCAAAACATCGCCCTAAATAAAATCAATATATGTGGACAGTAATTAGCGTTTTCGGCTCAGCTGTGGTATTTTTGTAGGAATGTACTACTTCTAACCTAACTTTACCAAAACATTGCTTTATTTGTGACATAAAAAAAATGTCTCTTTTATTTAAAGGAAATGATATAATAATGTTTCTTAAAGTTAAAGTAATTTTCCTAGTAATAAAATTCTTCTCTTTAACATTTGGAAAAACACTACAATATCACGTATTATAAACGAAACTTTCATTTACAATTGTCAAAAAAAAAAACCTAAAAACCCAGATGAATATGGGAAGCCTCACTTCAGCCTCTTTGTAGACCTTACTTGATCTCTACGCTTCAAGACTTCATCAATGGCGGAAAGACACCTTCCTCATGATCTCATCACATACAACATTCTCACCCGGTTACCGGCCAAGAGTCTCGGCCAATGCAAGTGTGTTGACAAGGCTTGGAAATCCAACATTGACGACCCTAATTTCATCAAACTTCACCATGAAGTTTCTCTCGAAAACGAGTCGAACCTATCACTCGTTCTCACATCTGACTTTACATCCGTCTACTCTATCGACAATTTTCTCGACCAAAACTCGAACCGTAAGCCGCTGCTTCTGCCTCGAGCGTCGGAGGATACACAGCGTGTCGAGGTGGTAGGGGCTCAGAACGGGTTGCTCTGCATTGCTAGTGGTAAGTGCCTAAATGGTTACTGTTTTCTAAACCCGAATATGCGAAATTGTCCGAAAACACTCCCCTTTCTTCAGAATGTATTGAGCAGGACTTTTGGGGGTAGACAATATGATTTGGATTATGTTCGAACTAGATGTTTGATTGAGGTAGGGTTTGGTTATGATCATATAAGTGGTTCTTACAAAGTTGTTAATGTGTTCATTTTGACCACGGACCGTGATCCGAGACCTGAAGGATCGGTTTATTGCTCGAACACGGGTTTATGGAGACCTACTATACCACCCAATTATTATGATAATCATAAATGGATTTTTGGTGGTGAATTGAACAACTCGTTACACTTTGCTGCACATAAGAATCAGAATGTGATTGTGACCTTTGATCTTCATGATGAAGTTTGGGGTGAAATACTCTTACCTTGTCGCGAATTAGGGTTTGATATTGAACAAGAATACTATCAAATCGAAGAAGGGCTTCAAATCGAATTGAGTTATGAGATTATCGACGTTTGTGTTTTGAGGGGATGTCTAAGTGTTTTGGTAATTGATATAGGTTGTAAGTATCCTTCTTTATGGGTTTGGAAGGAGTATGGTGTGCACAAGTCATGGACAATGTTGTTCACTATACGTTTGTTAGGCGATTTTAAAATTCTCTATTATTGGCCAAATAGTTCGCTTGTTTTGTTGTGGTTGTCTGAAGGAAGAGGTTTGATTTGGTATGACTATAAGACACAGAAACAAGTTGATAGGAGGATTGATAGTGAGGGGATCCGGATTACGGATGCTAAGATTTTGTTCACCGGAACCCTAAACCCTGTTCCCGGAGTGATATCAAAACAAGAAGTTGGAATTGGAGGAGAGGGTGGAGTGAGTGAGAAGGAAGAAGGTAGGAAAGAGGAAAACGGAGAGATTTCTGAAGAGATTGTGGTCGAGGGATCGAAGAAATGGAAGAAGATGAAGGCGGAGAAAAAGCGATTGAAGAAGGAGGAGAGAAAGAAGAGAGAGGGAGAGGGCGAGGGAGGAGAGATAGAAGAAGATGTGAAGAAGAAGTTAAAGATTTTGAGAAAGGAGAAGTTGGAGGAGAAGAGGAAGAAGAGAAAGGAGGAGAGTGTGATAAAGGGATCGAGGCTTTCGAAGAAGAAGAAAGAGGAGGAAGAGAAAAGGAAGAGTAAGGAGGTGGAGAATATGAAGAGAAAGGAAGAGAGGAAGATGAGAAAGGAGAAGAAATGGGAGGAGAAGATCAATAAGAAGAGAGGAGGGCCAAAGAAAGATGGAGGCATAAATGATGAAGCAAATGAAAAAGAAGAAGTAGAATACGAAGAATACGAATAGCAAGTGTTTTAATTAAGATGACAAGAGTTTAGGTAAGACGACTACCTTAGACGGTTTTTCGAGCTGAAATCTTACTTGGAAATTTTACTTTTAAGATTTCCTTCATATATAGTTCCGTTATGTTATTTAAGTGTCTAGTGTACTTCTATAGTTTGACATTGTTTTTTGCTTTTATTAGGAGATTAATAATCAATTGACTACGTATTTAATTTGAAATTTTTCCTCATTGTTTTCCTACCCATTTACTGTTGTTCTGTGATATAGCTTGCTCAGTCATTAATATTATCATGCTACATTATTTCTTCCATTGACACGCAATTTTCGATTTTCATTTTAATTCATTATTGTTAGAAGCAGTTTTTCTATGTTATTATATATATAAGGGTTAAGTTGCGTATATAGGAATTGTGGCACACGCAATCTAATCTTACTAGTATCCATACTAATTTACGATGTGGAATACAACCCACAAAATAGAGAGTGTCCATACTATTTTACGATGTTGAATCTAAAGTAATATCTCCTCATATAATGTCCCAAATGCGCACCATTGTATGCTTAACGACTCGTTTATAAGCACAATCTATCCTCAAATGGACTCACATGTGAGAACATAGCATTGAAGAGGTCATTTAATTTATTTCTTATTAAAAAGAAGAGGGTATATAATAGATTATCGTTCCACAATCTAAACAAGTTTTATCATATCGCAAGTTCCATCGTATTGGTCACGCATCGTCATCCCTATTCTCAAATTAGACTTAGTCTTAGGAGAATGGGGCAACAAAAGAAAGATTATTACGCTAATCTAAAATAGTAATTACGTAGTCCTCTAACACAAGAAAATACACCTTATCACACACACACAGAGATAGTAACTGCCATTCTACTCTATCTAGTCAACCTTGATCATCACTTTGTTTAGTTTCTCAAGGTATCAACCATGGCGGGCCAGCAGGAATTACCCAAAAAAGCTCCTCCTTTTATTTTCGTCATCGACAAGTTACCAAATCATCAAGAAGATGATCTACCTGGGGTAAATTTCTATTTTAACTTTAATTTAATTACCACCCTTTTGCATAATCTTTTATTAACAAATGTAGTGTACTTTTCTTTATTTTGCGTTGTCTTAGTGTTACGTGCACCAATGTTTCTTTAGTTTGTAGGATTTGATTTAGTACGTCGTTGAGTCACTATGGTTCGGCATAATTCAACTTGTAAGTTGTGATATTGTTGTATTCTCGAGATTTTACTCGGGTTAAGAGTCTTAAGACCGTCAGAATTCACTAAACTTATTAAACCACCAAGATGTGACGTTTTTTTTTTTTTTTATTATCGAGGATGAGTCGGTTACTAAACCATGTTAAGCTCGGACTCGAGTCGGTTAATAGGCGAAATTGAACCAAGTTATGTCTGAACCCAACCCAACCCAAATGGCTCTGCTCATTTACGAACATGTTCAATTAAATGATTTTACCAATTGGGGATTTGGGAAAGATGACAAATTAAATGTCTGAAAATTTACTGTATCGTAAATCTTGGAGACCCAATAAATTTAATTCTGCTAATCAAAATTAGATGGAACTTAAACAATTTCCTCTTTCCTGTCTTTTTTTTAGAGTAGTTCATCATCAAATTTACCTCTGTAATTTCCTTTTAACATCCAAAGATTTCCGCAATAAAATCATGGTTTTTCACCTCTGGTGAGGTAAATGTGATTTCTGGGTGGAGATCCCTGATGAGGTAAATTCTTAATATTAATTCTGTTATTTGGTTGGTTTAGTTGAGATTATAATTGGGTCTGTTGGACGTGCATGTTATCTTGTCAAATTTGGGTAACAGTAATGGGTATTTACCAAAGGAGTAATCTTTTATTTTTACATGGTGATCAGAATTACTATGATTTGCTCATGAATGTTTGGTTTTATGTTGATTCAACAGAGTTATCCTGTGCTTCCTGTTCATCCTCAGAATTATGCTTCTTTCTATGGCCCTGTAAGTGCCCCGCTTTAAATGCTGAATTGATGAATTGTTCGAGTTTACGTGTGATACTCAATTTCGGCACCACCCTCTGGCACGATATGTGTTCAAGCCCAAAGCCGTAAAGGTCAGGGCTTTAAATTAAATGTCATAGAGGATTAGAGGGTGGTTCTGAAGTTGAGAATCAGTGGGCACTGTGCAGCACTGCGGCGCCATTTCATTTCGCTTTTAATGATTGTGCCGGTGTGATGGTTTTTCTTCTGGTATGGAAAATGCAGAGATAAGCCTAAATGTGATTTTGTGATTGTATTATCTGCATTTTACAGGTTCTGAAAGAAATTTTGAGCAGTCCTCTTTACAGGAATGGTGAAATCCGGGATGTGTATGTTAAGTTTCCTGTTGAAGGGTGGTTCAGAATTGACCTACGACAAGCTGATTTCTGGGTGAATGTGACAGAACAGGAGCTTCATGATGCTTTACCTTCAATGCTGAACAGCACTGATGCTGAAACATGGTGCCCTGTACTCGACATGGTGCAGGTCATGTCTAACCTTCCGGCTAATACTCGTGTTGTAGGTTTGTCTTCTTGTGCCAATTTGATGGTATTGCTCAACTCTTTGATTTGGCAAATTGTCACCTAATGTTTGTAAGATCAGGCTGTTTGGCTGGAGAGGAAGCTGTGGGTTTGAGGGCTTTGTCCGACTACATTGCAACCTCTGTGAGCAATAATCAAATTTATGCATTGGTGGTAAAGTTTCCTCCTTTCTTTTTTTTATTATGTGTAGAATCATCACATTATATCACTGAGATTTACATTTGCTAACAACCTGTGTAGACTCAATTGTCTGTTGGTGGAGAACTGGATGAATTCATTGAAGAACATGTTGCAGGTATCTCAAGAATTACTTGATACTGGATCTAGTCGCGTTTGGGTCTAGCAATGGTCGGGTTGGTATTAGGCATATATTTAGTAAATGTATGAAAGTAGTTTGCTGTCATAATAATTGTCTCAGGTTAATCTTTATTCAATCCTAGTCTGATGTGAATTAGACGTGGATCAAGAGGCGATTGTATATAGCTTTAAGGACTGTGGTTATCCCTGGCTATGTGTTGCTAAGTATTTGTTTGAAAGCATAGCTTCATAATACAATCAGCTTTGTGATGATGGGAAACTATGTCTATCTGTACATTATGCCCACATGTTAAAATGTGACTACAGGCATTTGTATTCATAAAACTCTTTATTGTTGCAGTCTCTAGTGGTCCTTGGAGGCCTTCGATTTATGAGGTTTGCGACAACTTGTGTAAGAGAAAGGTAATGATGCATACTATGATGTATCTTACACTGTGACTGGTTCAATAATTTCGACTCTGCAAAACATTGACTGTATTGTAATAGAATATGTCCTCAGGCATTCATATATTGGTCAAACTATCTAACCTGTGCTTTCTTCAATTTGAAGGTCTGTCGAGCTCGTCCAGTCACTTTAGTCATTGAGGAGCTACCAAATCTCCAAGAAGATGACATCCCTGGGGTACATTTTCAATAACATATGTTGCCCCTTTCCCTTCATTGTTAAGTATTTGGAAACATGGTTTACTGAATTTGAGTAGTTGGATTTTCGATAAGGGCTTTGTCGTCCATTGCAATCAGCATTCCTCTGTTTCATCGGTCTCTACATTGTCCCAAAGGGTTCAGGATGAGGGCTTTATCTATCTGATATGAAGATAATCACACTGTCATATATTTAAAAACTGTTGTTTGGGGGTTTTGAATCCTTTCTCCAGTTGTTTGTTGGTCATAAAATGCCTTTGCTCAACTTTAGCTGTTGTATGAAAACTTTATGGTTGTAATAATCTTTTTACTATTACAAATTAAAGGCCATTTCTTAAACATGACTCTATTTAGTTTATTTATCTTTTGATTGAGCGTGAGCTGTTGAGGTTTGCCTGTGTAATATATGTAATTAATCAGAGGCCGAGCTTTGTGCCTCTCGCCTTTAATCCTCTGTTTCACTAGGTTTTGCTAATTTAAGTACTATGGTTATTTAACTTATTTATGTTTAATTGTTTGTACCTCTTCATTCTACAGAGCTATCCCGTACTCACAGTCCAGCCTCATAGTTATGCTGCTGTTTACGGACCTGTAAGTGCTCCTTTTCCTGTCAATTACTTGCCTAGTACAATTCATCTCGGGGACATCTGTCTGTGACATAGAATCTGCTTGGAGCAGCAGAGCTTAATTTGTGGCCAGTTGGTCACAAAGAAAGTGCTAATATATTTTGCTTGTTTCAGGTTCTGGCAGAAATTTTCAGGAGCCCCCTTAATAGTGACGGCAATATTGAGGCTGCGTATGTCAAGTTCCCTGCAGAAGGATGGTTCAAAATCGACTCACAAGCAGGCGCATTTTGGGTCACTGTGACAGAAGAGAGGCTCCATGGTATGCTGCCTGGAATGTTTACTAGCACCACAGATGATGAAAGATGGACTCGAGTAGGTGATATGGCAGAAGTGATGGCAAACTTCTCGGTGAATGCTCATATAATTGGTGAGTACTCATTAGGCCCTATTATTACATTGCGCAAAGCTAAAGTTCATCCTCAGTCGGTGAAGTACAGAAGTATCATTAGTATTTATATCAGGTTGTCTTGCGGGAGAAGCAGCCATGGATTTGAGGACTTTCGGTGACTATATTGCTACCACTCTTGACGACCAGCCTCATATCTTTGTGGTAACTCCTGCGTTCCCTCCCCTTTACTTAATTGGATGGTTATAGCATTTGCAGCATTGGACTTTAAATTGGCATAATGTTGATTTATTCAGACTCGATTATCGACTGGTGGAGAATTGGAGCAGTACATAGAAGAACATGTGGCAGGTATCATAGGCATTACTTAATACGGAGTACTGTAATTTCACAATATCCTTAGTATCAAATCACATAGATATCTTCTGTTGCTTTTGAGTGCAATCTGGATAATGACAAGCTTAAGTTCTGAATGGAGTGTCTTCTTTTCCTTAAAACTCACTGATTGTCTCTGATACTGCAGTTACCACGGGTCCCTGGACGCCTTCAGTCTATGAAGTGTGTGACGAGCTGTATAAAAGAAAGGTAAATAGCACCTACTGACATTCCTGCACTACGCTTGAATAATATGCAGTATTACTTACTGGCCGTTAAGAACCCAATGTAAATGATTATTGATCGGTCTTCGGCTCTTCATACTGGTTGTTTAGGATGTACTTAAGGTAGTGAAGTTTGTAAAACAGTGCCACTGCCTGTCATCTGGCGGGAGCGAACTGTGGAAGCTAACTGACCCAAGCTAGCTGGTTTACCAGAACTTTAAGGGGTCAGAGGTGGAAACTTGAAAATTACTCGAGTGTATATTACTGGAAATTTACTGTGAGATCATATTACATTTATACATACCCACCTACATTTTACTATAGTGCATTGATCGATAGATAGATCGATGTAGCCATTTAACAGCACTCTTAAGAATAAAAATGAGACACTTAAATTTCGAATTCACAACATAGATACAAGTATTGTTTTACAAGTTACTAATATTCCCACCATATTGTGCCTCTCATCAAGAGGTTGCCTTGGAAACATTGGCGCTCGATCTATTATACTTCATGTGGCTTTTCACGAGCTCCCCGGTTGCAATGGCAGACATCAGTGATAGCTCCCCTGCCAGAACAGAGCCGGCAATTATAGTGGCAAGGCGCCTCGAGTGTTCTCCAGGCGATGTCTTGCTTCCTCCCTTCACACCGAGTAGGTTCAGACAAGTAGCTTGAGATGCAAGACCAGTCCCCCCACCTACTGTGCCCACCTACAATTTAGAACAAACACGTATGAGATCGTCTCACCATAATTATTCCGATAATGAGTATCTTTGTACAATAGGTCTCATGTTCGGACCGATGAGTAAATTGATATTTACCTCAATAGATGGCATAGATACAGAGATATGAAGATCCTTGCCATCATTCACAGTTTCCATCATGGTAATGCACTGTGAACTTTCGACATTCTGAGCAGGATCCTGGCCTGTTGCTATAAAAATCGCTGAGACAATGTTGCTGGCATGGGCATTGAAACCACCAAGAGCTCCGGCAATAGCAGAGCCAGCTAAATTCTTGAGCACATTCACCTCTACAAGCTTAGCTGCATCTACTCTCAACACCTTTTTAAGGACTTCTTCCTTTATAACTGCTTCACAAACCACAGACTTCCCACGACCCTCAATCCAGTTTATTGCAGCAGATTTCTTGTCTGAGCAGAAGTTTCCTGAAGAATTGAAAAGTAATATGTTAATCAACGAGGTTCAGATACACGCAACCTTACCAAGTTACCATATACAGCGCTTTAGGAAATCACACGAAAAATTTATCTACTCTATCTGGTATAAGAAGTACTGCAATCTGCAACAAGTGAGATAGGGACGAACCAGAGATGCCGATAACTTCCATGTCTGGGAAATCAGCTTGTAGGATACTGAGGACGGCCTCGACACCTTTAGACACCATGTTCATCCCCATGGCATCCCCTGTGCTGCAGCAAAACCTTATGTATAAATTCCTCCCTGCAATCGAGCACTGTACACTTTGCAGCCTGGCATATTTGCTTGAGCTGGAACAAACAAACAAACAAACAAAAAATCAAACATATATTAACACAAATGACTTTAACAACACTAAAATCAAGACTATATGAAACTTTATAGACAATTTTTAGATGTGTATCTTCATCAACAAGTTGCAAACTCGTCTCAAAACCGAATTATACCTGATGAAAGCGTCATCCAATGTGTCAAAATTGGCAGGATTCTCAAGAAAGAATTTCAATTGAGAAGCCCTCTTAGCATTAGGAAACCTAACCACAGGTGCCCTAGTCATACCATCCTTAACCACAACACACTCCGCACCACCAGAGCCATATATAGCCTTACACCCACGGTTCACGGTCGCGACCACGCACCCTTCGGTCGTAGCCAAAGGGACCATGTACTCAACCCCGTTCAACAACAACGGCCCCGCAACACCCACCGGAAGGGTTACATACCCAATCGGTGACTCACAGTTCAACTTAAAAATCGACTCGAAATCGAAACCCTTATACGGTAGCTTCTCCAAGGATCTTCCGGTAACCCTTTGGACCACCTCACGCCTCACCTCCACCGCTCTCCGGCAGTCCTTCAGCCGCGACTCTAAACTACGAGACGGGACCACCCCGTCTAACACCGACTGTATCAACGACTCGTCAATCTCATTAGCCACATTGTCGTCCAAACCGTCGTAAACGTCTTTGTCGTTTTCGTTGTTGTCGTCGTCGTCGTTGTCGCTGTTACTCTGATTAGCTCCGGCGAAGGACCGGAGAAAATTAACGCCGAAAAAGCTGAGGAGGTGGACGAAAGAGGCGAAAAAGACGACAACGGCGAGGAGTTCGGAGAGAGTGATGACGTGGAGAGGGAAGGAGTTGCGGATTTTTTCGCGCCAACGGTGGAGGAGGAAGTACGCCATGGAGAAGAATAGCGTGTTGGGTAAGTAATGTATGAAGGGTAATTTCGGTATATTGTTTTTGTTATAAACTTTGCAGTACTCGTTTTCAAGGGTGGTGCTGTGTGCCATTGTTGCTGATGAAGATCTTACAGGGCGGCGTTTCTCCATCTTGTCATGCAAGTTTTTTTTCCCCCTTTTATTTGGATTTGATTAGATTGTTGATAAAGTTTGATTTGATTTGATTTGCTCTGCTCTGATTCAATTCAATTCCTTTTTAAACTTATCTTATACATTGTATTGATTTTTTACTATTAGGAGAAGGAAATTGAATTTTTTTTAAGAGTTCTACTTTGATAAGGAGTCTATGAACAATTGAGAACATATTAGATTACTTTTTGAAAGGTGAAAGTGATTTATACACCTCATACGTTTGCCTCTAAGTGAAATGTAACCCCATAAGTATTGAAAGGAGCAATTAAGCCCACAAGTTTCATAATTGGTGAAATCGAACCCCTTCTCAATTTATCGCAAGATATTCAATATCTCTACGCTAATATCTCACCTATAAAATTAATTATAATCAGGGTACATACAACGGTTTCATACATGAATTATCTCGGGTTTTGTAAATCCTCGAACAAATAGGGTGCTCGACAAGTACCGCAAAGTATCTAATAAATCATTTTTAATTAACGGAAAAATTATCAAACTATATTAGATATAGTTTGTACAATGTATACATAAGCATCAAAGATGGAATAAATGCAATTAACCATTTTATTCTATTTTTTTGGTTATTTACAATATAATTTATAAAATATACCTAAATAAAAATAATAGATGGTGAGGATTGATTTATAACACTATGAACGGTTGAAATGAAGGCTATTACGGTGTTTTGCGGTACTTATCAAGAACATTAGAATTACTCCCCCAATAAATCAGCTCAATAGAGTGATATGGCTACTCTTGGGCTTTTATGTACTTGCATTTAAGCTTGTAAAACATTTATGTTCTATCTATGTATTTATTGTCTTTTTCGCCATAGTAAAAGGACTGATGGAGTCCTTTTTGCGGCTTATTGAATTGTCACCTCGACTCTTATCATATTAACTTGACTCCAATCCCAACTGAATCGAATAGGCGAATAGTGGAAAAGATATACCTATATTCATCAACAGGTGTCCAATCGACACGTAGCAAATCTTTATATCAACGTGTCATGACACACGAGTCGGAGAAATGATGAGTCATATGGCACATGCAAGATGCAATCGTTTGCTACAAGCCACAACCCTTTGTAACATATTAGCAGAGTCAGAGACTACGAGGTCACGACCAGCTCACTCGCACGACCAGCTAAGTGCCGACTAAGGAGAGTAAATGGAAGCGCACATAGAGAGGAAAGAAGAGATAATGAAGGCGGAAGAAGCAGCAGTCGATAAAGAAGGCGGCCGAATGAGAAAGAGCGATGATGCTAATAAAGATGGTCACATAGCCAAGACTGAAGGCGGCCGAGGGTCGTCGTCGTTGGATCCCACGGTGAAGCAACTTATTCGTGACGCGATCGTGAGCGACGACATAGAGGGTAACACGGCTCAAAATCCAGATGATGTTCTTGTTTTTTCACGTTCTGTTAACAAGATTGATTCCTCCCTTGTGTAACTTTTGTCAATTTTTTGTTTTGTATCTATTATTACCGAATTAAATAATTAAGGCTTTTTAGCCTGAACTGTTTGTGTATGTGTTTCTCGGTCGAGTACGAGTGTACCGTGTACGACTGAAATTCTAATAAACTAGGTGGTTGTTTGGTTGTTTACGGGAACCGAGTACGAGTGTATTGTATACGACTGAAATTCTAACTAGGTGGTTGGTTGGCTGTTTATGGGAATTCGGAATGCCCATGAAGTTTCACCAAGGCTGTAGAAATTCACATGGATTTTTGAAAATTGTTTGGTTGCGTGTAGGAATTGCCAATTACCAAGGGAGGATAGGTAAGCCAATTCCTCCATTTTGTATGAATTGAAATTCTCATGACCTTGAGTGGTAATCAAACGACCACTAGTTGTCCAGTTGTTAAAGCGATTGCGTTATATACTCGTGTAATGCAACACGAATCGTGTTACTTGTGTATGCTTAATTAAGATTGAGAAGAAGAAGATATATCGATTCTCTTAATTTTCCCCGAACATGCGCCAACAAATCAGCAAATTAAACCATTCCAACATCCTCGTTCATGGACTTTGACTTTTAACTTTCCAAAAGCCGAGGAAAATGAACGGCTAGATCGTTGGAATTCATCAGCCATTTATCCTACTCCATGTCCCCATTGTACTCTGTACTCCGCATTCCGTCATTTTCACATTTCTTCTCGTAGCATATATTGGCAATGCTTATATCATGCTCCCGGAAGTACAAGGAGCATGGTGGTCATTCTCACAATAGAGGAGTAAGGACCACACTTTAAATAATATAAAATCTATTTAAATGCGATCCTTTACTCCGCTATTGTGAGGGGGACCACCATGCTCTCTGTGCTCCCGGAAGCATGGTATAATTTGCGATATACTGGTACAACGGATGCAGCGGTATTTCAGAACGCAGGACATTGGTGCACAGGCTGCGAAATACATATTTTCACTTGTGTTGGTTCTTCTATAGCCAAAGGTTGTGGGGGTCCAAATTATTTCGCGGAGTCCTACCAATATGATTAATATATCATTAATAAAACAAAAACATAAAATTAATCAAAAAATGATATTGATGTAATTAAATAAATATTACTCCTTATATTTTCTCGGATAATAATTATTTAAAAAATGGCGAGTAAGTTTGATAAATGGCAATCACAATCAAATATGCCTCTTCAACCATAACTACCACCATAATCCCTACACAGTCCTATTCTACATGCGATTCCTACAGTTTTGATTTTATATAACAATAAAAAACTAATAGCCTATTATTGAAGAGTTCATATGAAAGAGCTTTTACATACTCCCTCATCCCCTTAAAAATTGATCATACAATAATCCATCATCAAACATTTAAACCCTTATAATTGAGGGTTCTTTTCCCGTAGAATTGCGCATATTGTGGCATTGGACGGGTCATTTTCGCATATCGCAACGGAAGTACATATTGAGATCCTTACTTCCTTAGTTTTGCATCATCAAGTGTACCGTAAGTCTTAGGGTTGGGCACACTTTACTTGTATTTATTTCTTCTGTAATTTTTTTTTTTAAATTTAGTTCTTCAATTATAACAAGTTCGTAATTCATTCGTATATATTGAAGATTGAATTGAGTAATTGAGAGATAATTCGAGTTTTGTAGAGTCGGGAAATGACTAATTACTGTGTTGAGGCCGAGTTACCGGTAGAGTAACTCGGACTCTACATAGAACGAACTATAGTTGTTGAAGTTGATGTTTTGTGTGATTTTGAACGTAAATTGTGATGTTTTGTTAGACTCATCGGTTATGTTCCGCTGACTCTTCGCCTTAGTAAAAACAACCAAACTTGCTTATTGCCGTTTTACAAGGTTATAGATTAAAATTAACCTATTTTGACCTAGTTTTCTTCATTTTGAATGTTGAATTGTTAATGTTATAGTGATAAGAGTGATCAATGTTTGTTCAGTCAATAGTGAGGAAGAACCATCAATTCCAACCAAAATTTAGACTCTGAAGCTCAATCGATGGTTTTATATCTTAACACACACTCTATCTCGTGTCATGATTGTCAAAGTTCCACTTGATAGAGATACGATGGAGTACTAGGGTACTTTGAAGTTGACTCCTCTAATCTTCGCCAATTAAACAAAAAGTTTGAGCTGATGGTTAAAGTCGATTTTCAATATTTCGACTATTTTAACGTGTTGTTTTCAGGGTCTCATGATTATAAAGCCTTCATCTATATAACGACCAACGAAGACGATGTTAGACCCATATCGTGATAATATGAGGCTAGACATAGATCACATGAGTTATGAGGTAGTTTTGCTTTGCATTATTGCAAATATATGTACTTGCTTGTTTTCGACGACGTTGATATCAGTAACATCTCTGAGTTGTTGATGATATGCAGGAACTCCTTGCTCTGGGAGAGAGAATTGGGAATGTTAGCACAGGGGTGTCTAAAGGCAAACTGCCAAAATGTATAGTAACGAAGACAGTTGAAAGTACTACGTCAAAAGAGATGCCGGAAGAACCAAGATGTGTTATATGCTTGGTACATACGTTTTATCTTCTTTTATTTTTCATCATCCAGTTCAATTCAAGCCAAATATGACCAATTGACCATGACGATGGATGAAATTCTTCACACTAGCATTGCTACATTAAAAAACTTTTTAATTTGTGTTGTCGAGCTAGTTAAGGTGATTGAGTCTCATGCTAACCACTCAAAGTGCTCGTGAATTGATGGAATTAATAATTAGGACGTCACTCGTGTCTAGAGTATATTCAAATCCAACGTCATCTTAATTTTATAAATATGCTTGGTACATACGTTTTATCTTTTTTTTTTTTTCATCATCCAGTTCAATTAAAGCCAAATATGACCAATTGACCATGATGGATGTTGCTAGCATTGCTACATTTAAAAACTTTTTAACTTCTGCTGTCGAGCTAGTTAAGATGATTGAGTCTCATGCTAACCACTCAAAGTGCTCGTAAATTGATGGAATTAATTAGGACGTCACTCGTGTCTAGAGTATATTCAAACCAAACGTCATCTTAATTTTACAAAAGAGCGGTGATAGGGTATTAATTAGGACGTCACTCGTGTCTAATGGTTAAAATCTTGGAAGTCATCGATCATCCTAATGTTGTCATTTGTTGTGGTAGGAGGAGTTTAAGCGCCGGGACAGTGTGGCAACGCTGAAAGCATGTGCTCATAGTTACCATGTTAGCTGCGTCAAGAAATGGTTATCGATGAAGAACTGGTGTCCAATCTGCAAAACTCCGGCACTTCTCGATGATTTTAAGGATAGATAAGTCGATGGGTTTTCAATGTCGCCTTCTCGGTGATTTCAGTTTTGCGATTAACTATATGATGAAGAAATGATGGAAACCACAACAACGAGCTTTGAATTGTTAACGTTTGCTTTAATTTGGTATGTTTAGAAGTATATACTTCGCAATACTGCTAGTTATCAGTCCGGATCACCTGTCCTGTTTTTCTATCCCACTCCATGTACCCTTCCAATTAAATGCTAGCATTCTATTGTTTTATATTTTATCTTTTTGGAAAGATATAAGAAATAGGAGGATGGGACAGGGGATCTGCACTGGTTAGTTATGGTCAACTACTCAACGAAATGAAGCAATTATTAAAATATTAATTACTCAACATTATTCCGTTTTTCTGTCCCACTCCCTGTACCCTTCCAATTAAATGCTAGCATTCTATTGTTTTATATTTTATCTTTTTGGAAAGATATAAGAAATAGGAGGATGGGACAGCGGATCTGCACTGGTTAGTTATGGTCAACTACTCAACGAAATGAAGCAATTATTAAAATATAAATTACTCAACATTATTGGAAGAAAAAATAACAGAATCTCGTCAAAATAGAATATTATTGTATTTAGATCCAATAGAGTTGAAAATAAACTCTATGTGTTAGAGTTTACCAAAAAAAGGTAAGAATAAATATATCATTTAATTTATTTGTGCTTTTGAGATCCTCTTTATTTTGTTTTATTACCCGTTTTGGTAAAACTCCTATAATCATGGAAGTAGCTTGTAGGATAATCCAGTTCCCTCAAGTTTTTCTTCCATAAGTTTAGTGATTCTCTCAACCATGGCTGGTGTGAAATGATTTGTCCAATCTCCAACCTCTCCTTTCCTAAAATAAGTTTTCTTCTCAAAGAGATTGTTGATGTCCCCTTTCTTGTTAACCTCCAATTTCTTCATAGTTCCAATGCTACAAAGCTCTACTATTTGCTTTATGACACCTTCACTCTCCTCTTGTGGTGTAAACGGAACACCTACAAAGCTAGCAATCCTCTTCAAATGATGCTCTCCATCAGCTTTCAGATCCTCGTACTTGAGAAACAACATCTTATCAGGACGCTCCAAGCTCATCATCCAAAATGCAACTACGTGCTCAAAAAACGGGCCTCTTGAGTATTTCCCTTGACAGAAATCCTCGAAACAATCTTCAAAACGAGAAGGTTTGGAATGATCTTCTTCTCGATTTCCTCCTATATTCGATGCCTTCTTCTTCATGGAGCTTGCCTCGAAGTGAAAAAGCGAGACAAGTGTGTCCAAGGGGTTTCGACAAATGTACAAAAACCGACTTTTGGACTCCCTGATCGAGTCAGGGAGCGAGGTGTAGGACAAGTGGGTGCTCAAGAGCCTCGGCGAAGGAAGCTCATCAAGATGTTGTGGGCGAGGATAGGCGAATGCCTCACCGTATATGTCACTCTCTAGGTTGTACACAAGTTCTTGTGGGTGATTTTTTAGCAAAGGGTTTTGACTGATGGAGTAATTTGCACGGTTAACCGTAGCAAAGAGTAGAGATTTGAGCCAAGTGGTGCCGGTTTTCGGAAAGCCGGTGATGAAGAGATCGGAGTCTCGAGCTACGAAATGTCTTTGGAACTTAAATGTGCCCGGCAAGAAGGTCTCAGGGAACCAGGAGCCCTGGTATTGTATAAGTTGGATTTTTATTGTTTCCCATTGATGGAGATTTTGGTAGGCTTTGTTTGATATGTTGCAATTCTTCTTCGGACACTATTGTTAGTGTCTCACCTTTTTGTGATTCATTTTGGTTCATTGTGAGATGTTGGGATGAATTCCCTTAGCTTGTTGGAGTCATGTATTTATATATATGGAAACGATAAAAACGATGTCGATGTATTCGTACCATGTGAAATAAAAGTAATTCTAAGATCCTTGACAAGTACCGCAAAGCACCTTAACAGCTTTCATCGCAGTCGTTCATCATGTTAAAAATCAATTACACCATCCATTATTTTTAATTAGGTATATTTTATAAATTATATTGTAAATAACAAAAAAAATAGAAAAAAATGGTTAAGTGTATTTGTTTAATCTTTTATGCTTATATATACATTGTACAAACTATATCTAATATAATTTGATAATTTTTTACTTTTAGAAAAATTTATTAAGTTATTTAGAAATGATTTCTTATGGTACTTTGCGGTACTTGTCGAGCACCCTAGAACTCGTGAAATAAATATTCAAAAGTTAAAACTAATATTTAGCTTATGTGAGAAGCAGAAAATGATTTTATACCTAAATTTTTTAAAAGACCGGTCAACGGGGTGCGTTTATTAAAAATTTTCCCGATGAGTTAGTTTAATCTGATCTTCAGGTCAACAAGGGTAATTACTACAGGATCTGAATGAGAAAAACTATGCAATTGGCAGCATACAGTCCGTGAAAATTCGGGATTGTTTAAGACATTTTAACAGACACAGTATCCTTACACTAGCGGTAAGGTCAGAACTCACACGTTATCATATCTTGTATTGTATGTATCTGTAGAGAGGAAACATGCATGTGTTCCACCTTCAAACCTCACATGTTTGTTAGAGAGTGTTATTGTAATTAAGTGGTAAAATAATACGAACTAAGTAATGCTAATGAACAATAAGGACCGTTGATGTTGATGCGTCGATGGGTGGTAAAGTGGTAAACTTGCCTTATGGAGTATCGTATAATTTAGAATCACTACTAGTATGTCAATTGAACGAGTTTATCAACTTAACTAGTTGACATAAATATACTCTTTATAATTCTACTTGAACATATGCATATAACCATATCGCAGGTAGAGTGAGTCCAATTGTAGGTGTTAGGAAAATGCCTTGACCGAGGGGGGAGCTCGGGGCATGGTGAGCTACGGTGTACGGGTGTTGGGCGAGAATCGGAATCAAGGAAGAACAGTAACTTTTAGCGGTCAGCGGAGGTTAAGCCGCCGAGCGCGGCAGCTTTCGTAAATCGGGGATGCAGAAAATCGTGGCGGCCCGCCATGGAGGTGGCGCGGGCCGCGGTAGTCGGACGCGGGCCGCGGAGGGCCTGGCGCGGGCCGCGGAGGGCCTAGCGCGGGCCGTGGCCAATGGGCCGTGTGTCGGCTGATTTGCTGCTTCAACGTTTTTTGTTTCCTTAATTCGTTTTCTTCGGCCTATTAGGGTTATTCTTATGAGGTGTACTATATAAACACCCTAATCCCCCTCATAACCTCCCTAAGACACAATTGAGTGATTCTCTTGTAATTGTGAGTACCTAGAGTCATAGTTGCGGGTTACCTCAAGGTGTGGCTTCTTTGTCAATTGGGTAGATTCAAGGGAGTTCGTTTGAGTTCTTGGTTGATCGCAAGAACGTTTGGCTCTTAGATCTCGTTCGTATTTGGTGAGTTCTTTTCAGATTGAACTCACAACTTTGTATTGGTGTTATTCCTCATATAGTGAGAATATTTTTCCTCTGTTTAGTGGACGTAGCTGGCACATTGCTGGTGAACCACGTTTAGTTCGGCGTCTTTTCTTTACGTTCTATTGCTTGTTACTACATCTATTCACGCCCAATCACACTCAAACCATTCACTATTGGGACTGGACGCCTCTGACACAACAGTAGGTAATCTTTGTTTTTTCTTATAGCTAGCTAGGTAGTCTTACACCAATATTGAAGACACCAAAAAAGTTTTCGTATGAACAAAAATAAAAATCGCATTAAAAGTTACTTCCACTAATTTCCATTCACAGGCCGCAGGATATAAGAAGCACAACCAGTTTTCTAAAAAAAAAGAAGTAATAGTTGAATTAATTAATTGATCAATTTTTCAGAATTATTCAAGCTATCAATTCATCAATTTAGAAGAATGTAACAAGAACAAAAAATGGGCTTAAGTGGTACGAAATAGCAAAATATACCAAACAATTCAGAAGGACCACCATGTTCCTTGTACTCCCGAAGATATGGTACAATTTACCTGGTGTTTTGGATGCACCGACTATCCCGAACTTACGGCTCCATACGTACTTACGAAATAGGAGGAATAACCCAGCAGAGAGGCTCGGGATTCTTGCTTCTGTACTTCTTAAGCACAGGACAAGCAGGCTTGATTTCCCGCTCGAATATATCATATACACCCACATCACCTACAGCCATCTCCCTCGGCAAATACGAACCATCATTCACGAAATAAACCGAGTTCTTCTGCAATTCGAGCCCCGGAAAGGCGTTGTAAGGGACCGAGACTGAGCTCATTCGTTCCCCAACAAACAAGCAGTAGTCACCCAACTCATTCGACCTCAAACCTCGCATAGACCACTCGAAATAATCGACTTCACTATCACTCTTCTTCTCGTTGCTGAACACCTCAAATGCTCGCGACTTCATCAGTGGTGGATTATGATAGTAATTCTCCCAACTAGGAGCGTCACAAGCATTAGAACGTTTACCATATAGCGATGGTTCATCAACATTATTCGCCTCGACGAGAATCGTACCATCATCGATGTCCTTCTTCCTACACGGACCACAATGTCGAGCAACCATAGTCAATCGCGTTCCTAATAACGCTGGGTAGAGTAACGTCGCTGATCGATTCGTCGACTTGACGCAACCTCGCGTACCCGTCCACTCTGTCTCGGGAATTGACATTATTTTAATACCGTCCTTACCCCAACATTTCCTTGGTACTCGGGTACTCCAGAGTCCGAAACCTTCCACGAGGCGAAAGCTCCAGACCCGTCACCATCGATAGTCATCGAATAGACGAGACTTTTAACGGGGCAGTACTCCAGTAGGCGAGGCGATTGCGTCGCCCCTCAGAACAAGGCAACAAGTTCCATTCCGAGTAGTACTTATCACGCTTGATCAAAGGCCTACAAAAGGCGATGCCGTGATCAACCCTTAAGTTATTGACAGTGGTAGCAACACCCCAATTTTCGTCTTGGTCTGGGTCGGGCGATGTCACGACAATCTGCCCGTAAATGGCAGCAACTTCACTCTGCCACTTTCCCGGAGTTTTCGAGACGCTGAATTCAGAAGTAGTTATATAAGGGAAGTAAATTCTCTTTAATTTGTAGTAGTAGTAGTAGTAGATGAAAATGGATTGCAAAGTACAAGATTTTGGCGTACGCAATCCAACCGAAATTCGTCAAGCCGACAACTTTTGTATTGCCTGCCTCGTAAAAATTATCCAAGAGGCTCTTGCGGCTTACGCTAAACACACGGTTCTCTGCTAGGCTATAGAAGTTTTGGCATCTGGCCGCGGTGTCGGGTGGAAGCATAAGGTAAGGCGACCACGGGGGTAAACTTGGAACTGCGATAGTGGTAGAGGACCTAGAGGTGCTGTATCTTCTGCTTATGGACCGCAACACGGGTTGCTTTAGAGCATTGGGACAATGGTGGAGATTCATTTTGTGATGATTTTCGCTAAATTACCAAACAAGCTTTTTGATGTCCTAGAAAACCCTATTTGATTTGAAGGGTTTCGTTCTATAAAAAAAATAAAATTAGAATTCATCAATTCTATTAAAAAAAAATGAAAAATTGAATAAATCAAATTATACGTTTATGATATATCTATTTTCTATAAATTCAAATTAGATATAATCAAATCGGTTCAAAAAAGAAAAACTGAGATTATAAAGTTCTTATGATCGTACTATTTGGGGTCCCCATATGACATATGTTAACCTAACTTTGTTGGAAACTCGTGTAAACTCGAATCTAATACCAAAACTAGGATGAAGGCTCGTGCATTGCACGGGTCACATAACAATGTTACTATTAGACGAAAATAAAATTAAAATTGTATTATATATGGCCCAAAGAAAATGTATGGTTAAATATCCAAAAAGTCCTATAGTTTTTAAGATATAATCGCATAAGTTATGATTAAAGTTACGTTTAGAGTTAAACTATATAATTAAGATCTTATGTGGTCAATGAAGGTAGAACTCCTAAAATCTACGGTTAATCCATAGGAACAAAAAAAATTATATCATTCAACCTTAAAATTATACCGTGATAGGACTGGTAGCTGGCGAACCATTGTTGCATGACTTACGCTAATAGCGTAGGACTTTTGCGTCTAGTAGGATTTGATTGTCTACCTAAATATGTAGTAAGGATTAAACCTCCTTTAATAATATAGAAAGATTAAACCAGCACCAGCCTAGCTAGCATTCAACTTGGTACTTTTTCATTTTATTATATTGGCCGTTAGAGTAGATTTTGACGTTTTGTGACGCACACATAACGTGAAGAAACGAAACAAACAGAGGGAGTTAAACAAATATCCAAAACCAACATTGACCCAACACAAAACTCCAACCCAAGTACGGAGTACCCAACCCAGCATGTCAAATGAGTCCAAACTCCCAAGGATATAGATCCAGTCCAATTATTTTCAGCTCCCTAATCGAGTGACACGTGGCATTGATAGAAATGAACGGCTATGATGAACCCAGGCGCAGCCAATCCCATTCCACTTGATTCCCATTATAACAACGCCCTCCTCCACAATTACTTCCCCTTTCCCCCAATTCCTCCTCTCTCTTCCCAAATAACTTCACTCTCACTCAACAGTCAACACCACTGATGGCGGCTTCGGCAGCGACGGCGGCACCGGCACCGGCACCACCACCAGCATCGGCGGCAATAATTAGCATAAACGACCACACTCCAAACCCAGACAACAACCTGTACGACGTCATTTTCCAATCCGACACCGTCATCACCACCACCGTCACGGCGGAGCCCTCCGTCGTCACCTCCTGGATCACCACCCTCTTATCCTCCCCATCGCCGCCGCGCGTGTTCGGTTTCGACGTCGAGTGGCGCCCTAACCGCTCCCGCAACCACGACAACCCCGTCGCCACCATCCAACTCTGCACCAAATCCACCACCGGCGCCGCCGCCAATGGGACCCACACTCACACCTGTCTGATATTCCAGGTCATCCACTGCCCGCCGCCGCTCCCGAAACAGCTGGCGGAACTACTCGCCGGGGACGATTTCACATTCGTCGGAGCCGGGATCGAGACGGATATGGAGCGGTTGCTTGTGGATTACGATTTATCGGTGAAGAATCGGGTGGATTTAGGGGAGCTGGCGAAGGAGAAGAATGTGGCTGGGTTGGCGGCGCGGCCGGTGATTGGGCTGAAGGAGCTGGCTAAGGTGGTGATGGGGGTGGAGGTTGGTAAGCCCAAAAATGTGACCATGAGTAGGTGGGACCAAGGCTGGTTGAGTTATTCTCAGATTCAATATGCTTGTATTGATGCTTTCTTGTCCTATGAAATTGGGGACAGGATCTTGGGTTCTCCGGCCCCCGCTCCCGGAGGTTCTCAGTAGAACCGTAGTTAGCGGAGAAATAAAGGGGTAAAGGTTGCGTACATCTGGAGTTATCGGAGATGTGCTGTCTAATTGTAGAGTAGTAAGGATTGGATTGTCTTTAGGTTCTTATTGCTAGTGTGTATTTGGGTTAGTAGGGGTTAGGTTGCGTATATTTGAATCTTCGGAAACTCTTACATTAGTTATAGTGTGTATCTTGCAATTGTTGGTGTTACGTTACTTACGTAGTGTGATTTTGTAACACCTCATTGGAATGTTTTTCTATGTGGAGTTGGATTAGTTGTGTGTATTTGGTATTCAATTGGATTGATATTTAGTTATGTATGATTCCAATTCTAGCTAATTAGTAATTACAATGTGCCGGTTTGACAATTGATAATCTAGGTTTCTTGGTCAGGTTTGCATAATTTTCAGGAATTGACGTATTATTACACTTCCGATCAATTTTGGATCACAAATTCAACCCGTAATCAGAACTCACCCAATTGTGACCTACTATCGATTAAAACACGACCAACCTAAATGAACCCGAAAATTACTCGAAACTGGTATGAATCGATCGTAACTAACGATGTCTTAATCCTAGGGGCGCTCGATTAGATAACAAATCACACTCATAATTATGAGGATAATTAATTTCCTTCTTTGGTATGATTGTAAGACACGGACTAACTACAAAAGTTTGGAAGTTTCCTAAACTGCACCGAAAGGCAAATAATCAAACTACTCTCCAAAACTCTCCTGATACTTCTCAGGTCCTAAACGTGTCTCTGCCATGGCCGCACCACCGATTACGACCATAGCTAAACACCGCGCCACCAGCACCCATACAACCTACGTAGTCAGCTACCTCAGACACAAAATCTACACGACTGTCACCTGTTCTGATGTGGTAGTCGCGTCCTGGATTACCCTCAACAGGTGCATTAACCAACATCAACCAACCATCATCGTAGGCTTAGACACTGAGTTTCAAAACCCAATAGCGACCTTGCAACTGTGTATTGGTCACAATTGCCTCATCTACCAGCTCATACATTCTCCGACAATCCCCTCGTCCCTTCGAAACTTCTTAGGTGACACTACTTGCAAATTTTCAGGAGTTGGAATTGCATCAGACGTCAAGCTCCTGGCCAGGGATTATGAGCTTGTTGTGGCTAATACAGTTGATGTGAGTCGTATGGCGGCTGATATGGGGAAGGTGAGGGTGAATGCCGGGTTGAAAGAGGTTGCAAAGGCGGTGTTGGGGTGGGAAGTTGAGAAGTCTAAAGAGGTGACATTCAGTCAGTGGGATCAGGAAGTGCTTGATGATTATCAGGTCATGTATGCCTGTATGGATGCTTTTTTGAGTTATCAGATTGCAGAAGAGCTTATTGCTCAAGATTGTGCAGATGTAGACAAGAATACAGGCTCCTAACATCTACATAGGCATCTTTGCAACTTCACGTCAGAAAAACTATCTCACACGCACATTGGTCGCAAAAGGTATGGTCACAAAATCAACTCGTGTTAAAGGCGATCGCTAGATAAGTCTCGAACCTGCATCCTGTACAACTACATTGTGGTTCAGAACTAAAATTGAGGACTACATGTTGTTAGTTTAACTTCATTGTTGTGCAGAAGTACAATGTGAATTTTGTGATTATGTTGTTATAATACAGTTCATAAAGCATATAATATTCAGACCATATACTTGTGTTAGCATAAAATATTCAGACCATATACAGTTACAAACATCTTCAAGCCTGTAATTAACCTGATCGGAGCTTTCTGCAACAACATTCATGTCCCAACAAAAAAAAGGCGAAGATGGAGGGTCGTCTTACCCTCCCCAGTCTCCTATGAGTCGGGTTTTAAAAGGCTTGCTATACACATCTCACTACAATGTGTATAGCAGCATTACGCAGCACTTAACCTGTACTGTTAGTTGCGCGTACCTGCAAAAGTAAAGGGGTAACAGGGGAAGACTAGCAGTAATAAGAATCCTCAAAGGGGATTCAAGATAGTGATTATTATTAAAAATAAGTTTCATAGTACAAATTTCCACTTCCATGAATGACAGAGAAGTCCTTACAAAAAAGTACATGATTAGCTAGTGATCTCTACAACTGTATACAGAGATTGTAATAAGAACTCACAAAAATGGAAGATTAACAAAAAAGTTTAGGGGGAAGAAGATAGAAGGGAAAGGATGTCAACTTCGTCGCCGATCTCTTTTCCCCTCTTTCAAGTCATTAGAGAAAAACTACTTATCTACAGTGTCATGATATCCAGTAGGGAAATTTACATCTAATGACACAGAACATTATATATAATTGGCAGCATTTTCCTAATCATAGCTCTTCTGGCTTTGATACTTTATTTCATTTCCTATAGCAAACTGATAACCATCTCATTAGTGAATCAAGCTGATCCTACCCTCTGGGTTACGCTGGTGTTTTTACGCTCCTCAAACACCTCCGGCAACAGCCCATCCAACATCTCCAGGAAGAATTCCCATTCTTCTTCCTTCATGTCTCCGAAAGAGACTCCCTCAATCTCATCTTTCCTCCCTGGTGCTGCGAAACTGATGCTTTTAAACAGGTTATTACATGTCTTGCGACAATCATGAACCTTGATGTCAGTTTTGATGTCAATTGCATCAGTCCGCTTCTGCAAATTATCGTCCACAACAATCTGACAGTCATTCTCTGGCAAGGGGCACAATGTCTTACCAGCAGAGGGGACACTTTTTGGTGGTTTAGCAGATTGGGGCTTTGGAGGAAGTGGTGGCTTCCCAGTTAATGTCGAACTTTGTGTAACCTTAGACTGGTTAAACATAGACATGGAGTTGTCTTCAAATTCCTCATCAAACTGAAACATTTCCGAATCCTCTTCTTCTTTTGCAGTTTCTTCTAATTCATTGAGTCCACAATCAATGTCATTTGTTAGCATGACAGTATCCTTTGCCCTAGCACAGACGCTCTCTAACACGCTCATAGTTTCCTCCCCACCATGGGAATCTCGAGTCATCATCTCACCTATGTCCCCAAGGCAGAGCCCTGCTGAGGCTGCCCTCTTTAGGAAGATAGTGCACACCACAAGGACACGAAGAGAGGACTCGCCAAGGGAAGGAAGTTCCATTTTCAGAAGTTTGGCATCTTCAAAAGGGTTAAGACTCGAAATATACTCCATTTCAACCTCTGAGAAGGGCACTAAAGCTTGAGGCCAGTGGATCCACTCAAAATAAGGGTCGTCCAGCCACTCTGGTAAACAAAGCCCGTGGTCTATTGGGACAAGATCCGCCTCACCTAGAGAGTACTTATCATGTTCATATTTCCCCACAAGCATATTCCCAGAGTGCCTGTCAATGTTGAGGAGTCTAACATCATGGATCCCAATGCGGTGGACAGAAGAGACAGAGAAGCCAGAAGGGCCCAGGTCCCCTGCATCGGAATCATGGTCTACAAAACGCTGAAGAGAAGCAATCTTATATAGTGGAGGTTTTACTAATGCCGAGTCATTCAGGTTAAACATGACATGAGAGAATTTGACAAGTGCTGTTGGGGGAACCCCGGCAAATCCACCATGATCAAGGAGATAAGCAGCCAACTCCCTCATACCGGTCTCGCCCACCTTAACGGAGCGTTTCAAGCCAGGTTGGCCCAACAGTCTACCTGTAAATCCTTTTGGGTTGTTCAATGCTAAAGGCTCTTCATCAATTGGCTTTGCCACTGCAATATTATCTCCATTTCGGCTGCGCAGCAAATATGCTCCCCCAAGGCCACTTGACAGGAGTTCTGGGTCTATACCAGAAGCTGTTGCTATTGCAACCTCCACAACAAGTGCACGAGCTCTAGGAGAGCTGCGGCCACCTATGAGTTCAATCCTTGGACGATGTTTGGACCATTCTTCCACCTTAGGAGTTAAGGTTAAGCAGGGAGTCGAAATACTACGATGGAAGCCTGAAGCACAAAGATTAATTTGTTCTTTGGAATGAGCCAGATCAATTTGGTTGGGTTCAAAAGTCAAAAAGTCGAGGTTAGTAAAAGATAGGAGTCTGCATCTCTGGGATCGGACATGTGGTTTAAAGCCATGAGGTTGGCCAACAGCTACAGCCATTTCTTGCACCAAATGCAATTGGGTTTGATCAAAGAGTTAGCAACTGATAGTTCTTTACAAAAAGTTAGCCTGTCCAAGAACAATAACGATTTGATTCCAATAAACAATCACAGCATAATAATAGTATCAATCAAGTATAAATGTAAAATTAATCGTTTCAGATATCAGTACGAAGAAGAGAATGAATATCACCGAACACATAAACAGATGTATACTAACAGAAAAAATTCACGCACACGGCACACCAACATCAAAAAGTCCGAGGTCAAGGAACACCTAGACATACAGTTGCAACACCGGTTACATGCTCCAGTATGACAGTAGAACAGAAAGAATAAATGCACAATTCCAACCCCCTCTGAAAGAAACAATAATTCAGTTTCTGAAAGCAGCTGATTGGGATGGCAGAACTTCGGGACAACCCACAAACATGTCAAAGACGCATATGAAAGCAAATCAATGCATGTCTAAAGTCACAAGACTCACAACCAAAGAATCCAAATGGTAGTTCTAAATTTTCATTACTGATCTCCACAACCCGTTTCTACAGCACCTCTCCAACTGTCAGCTAAATATGAGGTATGTGCGATTATTTGCTTCCATTTAGGCACCAAAATAAAGACGAGCCTTGTGCTTCAGAACTGATAAAAAACAATTGCGTATAGAAAGCACAGAAGAAAAAGCAGGCATTTTGCAAATCATAACATCTTTAACATCGCCATAAAGAAAGAGTGAATGAATTTAGCAAACATAAAACCTGAAATGCTAAGATAGTCTAAACATCCTAATTGTAGCTCCTCAAGAAATACAGATGTCTAAGTAACCTTGCTATGCAAAATTCAGAAAACTACTGGAGAAGGGAAACATCATAGTTCATGTAACTTACCTATCTAATCATTTGTCCCTCGCCCCTCTGTACATATCTCGCCAGAATTTCTGCATGTTGTGTCATTTAAATCATGAGAAACGGATCAAAACTACTGTAGGTAACTAGCAACAAAAACATAAACTTTCTGACAATCCTGATCCTTCACAAGTATATCCTGGCCTAAGACAACAGCAGTTCTATAGGCCACTAATATATTTCGAACACAAACAAAAACTTCCGTGAAAACTAAACAAATCTGAACCTAAGCTCAGTCTCCCCACTCACCACATTAATTGCCACACTTCTGATCTCAAATTTACACCAGATTAACAAGAATGCCATAAAAAAAATGATGAACGAATAAGCCCCCAATACAATTGAATAAATTACCCAAATTTTATACATTGTCCCATAATTAATCACATCCATATTCATTTTCATGCCACAACACAAACCAACTTGAATGTGTTGTGATTTATTTGCCATCACAATAAAGCCCCACAAAAGGCCCATATCATCATCTACCTTCATATGATTTCAATGAAAACAAGATTACAGAAATTTCCAAATTATTTTCCACCAAAGTTAACATCTTTCCAAGGAACACCCAAATAACATCTGATCAATGTAATGTAATCAACAAGCTGGCCAAAAAAAAGGAGCCCAAAATCAATTTTCCCACAAAAGCTTAATCCTTTATATGAGATGAGATACACAAAAGTAATCAAATCCATGGGTGGAATTTAATTAACAAGAAAGATAATCAACAGATGTAACATGGGGTCGGGCAAACATGAATCGTCGTATGAAACCGCAATTCAATCAAGAAATGCATATGTAAAAGTGACTAGAAAATAAACAACAATAACAAAGCATTTCTTAGTCCCAAAGTGATACGAGGGTCGGCTAACATGAATCGTCGTATAAAAACCCGGTTTCAAACAACAAATGCAGATGTAAAAAAAGTGAGAAGAGGGAAAGAAACAAACCCTGAACACTGAGGAAAGGCATTCAGGGAGACGAAACCAAGTCAAAGAGAGCGCGAGACTTAACAAAAAATCTCTGCGACCCCTCTCTTAGAACTTTGAAAAGCTTCTGCACAAAATGCTCCCTTTGAATCTTCCCTTCTATCCCTTCTCCTTTTTATTATACAGTTCTAAACCAAAAGGGAAACTTTCCCCTTTTTTACCCTTCTTCTTCACGCTTCCCCCATTTTTTTTAGTCTTTCTTTTAACCCATTTTTTTCTGTCTCCTCCATTTTTGACCCCCACCTGTCCCCCAATTCCCTCGCAAACTCCTTTCTATTTTTAAGGGTTTCCATGTCATTTTTGGTGGCAGTTTTCCATACTTTCACTCTCTTACAGCAAATAATTTTATTTCTGAACTTTTTTGTGAATGTAGACATGCAAAATTAGCCAATACACCTGTCTTCAGGAGAGAAAAAGGCAACCCATTTTATTTTAAAATACAATGTGTTAAAAGAATTCGGACCACCGAATTTTTAATTGAGCATCGAGAATAAGACCATTTAACTACTAGTTCGCTTGAGAGACCCATGGACAACAATCACGTGACAATTTCTTGTGATGGTTCTCGATTTCTTTTATGCAACCAAACGATTCCGAAGACTTTTGGCACCCTAACATGTCTTTCTGTAATCAATGCTTCCGTGGATGCGAACATGATATTACCACATTACAATTTCAGGCAGGAAACATAGAAATTTAGGGTTTGGATGTCTTTTTTTTTTTTTTTTTTAGGGTTTGGATGTCTAAACTCCGATCCGTGTCACGGTGTCAGATCGGGTGGCTGGCTGGCTTACAAGTCGTGTCCTTGGCTCGCCACCAGAGCCTCCGTGTCTGACTCTGGGATAGATTTCACAGTTCTAGCAACACAAATTCCGTTAAAGCCCGTTCTAAGCGAACAGAGTAAAACATAGCATGCTCAATTTCCTATGTAGCTCTCGCTCCTGTGGCACTAGGCCTGCAGCTCGTAGTCAAGACGGGTTTTAAACGAGCATTTTACGGAAATACATTTGGCCTTGCATACTAGTAGAACTGATAAAAACAGCATACTTTATTGTACGACCAACAGAAATGTGAGGAAGAGTAGTACATTACTAAAACCCGAACAATGATCAAGTATGTGAATACGGGTTTAGTAGGGTATTCTGCCTATAAATTATCATTGCTGGAATAGAAACCAAATAGCTTTACACAGCTATGGAGTATGGATGTGTAACGAAGCAGTTGCATATACTTGAGCTTTATCGACATACCATAGCACAGATTTTATTGTGGCTACAACACTGCTGCCACTGCGCCTTTTTGTGAGACACCGTTTGTCTGGACTTTATTTGAGGCCACGTTAGGCGGCTGCTTCCCGTTGTTTGGGGCATAAATGATTTCTTCATCTGCAGGAGGGTATGATCTCCCACTGCTACGGACAAGATCTTTGATGGTGTTCATTAGTTCCTGATCTTTTAGCAAAGACTCCAAGGTGACATGGGCGCCTACAAATTTTGAAAATTGATATCAATAGGATGGAATTAACACAGAAGTGAACAAGAGATATAGAAACAATAATTATTTGTTGGCGGTTTGTAGCTCAAAATCTGCAGGGGGAAAATTTGAGTTAACTGCAGATTTCTCAACAAAACCAAACACTGTCTGCAAATGCTGAAGTGCTAGACCTTGTCACAGGAATGCTGACAAGTATTTCAGTGTTGTCTACCAATGTGGGTAAACTATGTGCAGTCCAAATCCTTTCAAGGGTCTATCTGTCTGACTGGCAAGCAAAAAGGGGCGTGGGGAGAATATACGGAACATGTAGGAGGCTCCAACTTACGGTATCTCCAGTAATGTTTGGGATTAGTGGGATCATTGATGGTCTCCTCCTTGGCAGGCCGTCCTGTGTAATCTTCCTTCAAGGCTAATAAGTCCTGCAGATCACAGAGGGAGTTCCTTAAGCTACAGAATTCTTTCTTTTCACTGAACACACTGACACCAGTCATAAGAAGTCATTGGAAAGACATGTTGCATTTTTGTGTACCTGAAGGGGGAAAATTGCCCACATCGAAGGAGCTTCAAAATGCTGTTGTAAGACAAAATGAGCTATCTCTGGAACACATTGACTAGGAGGAAGCCTGTTCGATCCTACCACAGTCTTAAAGAATCTCCGCCTCCTTTCTTCATCTTCTTCCCACCAAGCACGCAAAGTGGAGCAGTCATGACATGATGGGGCGCAAACCTGAAAATTGTCAAATATATACCACTTAATGCACGGTAACACTTTCAAAACGAAAAAATTGCTGGACTAGTGAAAACTGAAAAGAGAGAACTCTTGTAAAACAAAAAACAAAGGCAACTATTCGCGCTGTCAATTCATATATATACTGTCTGGTATTTGATAATAAAAGGAAGAGAGAAATAGGATACTGAAATAAGGAGCTACTCTTTGATCCCCTAGAAAGACTCTTTGTATTTTTACTATTGGAGTGCTAGAAGCCTCTTTGTGCTAATAATACTTCACATTAGAAGGCCAAAGATGATACTTCCATTGGCAATACACAAAGTATACCGTGACGAGAATCTGATTTTAGACTACAGTTTTTGTTACAGTATTTCTAAAGAAAAGTGTAATCGAGTATATTTCAAGCTCACTTTGTGGTCTGGAAATGTATCAAGGGCAGAGGAGAAGTCAAGGATGCTAAAGGGACACCGATTGACATAAACTGCTTTTAATGATAAGTTCGTTGACACAGAATGAAGCATGACATGGTTTTAAGTCATCTGGTGTTCTCAACAGAGCTAATACCATCAATACCTCAATAAAGTGCAACTTCAGCTATTTACGAGTTCAATTGAAAGGGGAGGAAAATAAAGGAATAATGGACAGCCACATGTAGAACCAGTGCTGGGAGTCAAATACACGTCGCTTTATCTACTAACTGCTATAAATTACCAGCTTCACTTCGAGAAGTAAATTAGCAAGTTAACCACAAACATCTCATATCACATCACTGACATAAGGTAGAAGGATCCTTCTACAAGTTCTCTTTATGATATACAACTAGCCTACTCTCACGGCTCCACGTTCCAAAGGGGGGTGTCGCTTAGCTATACGTTGACTGCAAATCCATAATTTGCCAAAACGGATCCCCAGTCACAAATCATAGTTTTGACAAGTTAAATCTCTAGAATTGAACTTTGAAATAAGAGCATCATGGGGAAAGACTAACGAGAATGTTCTAGACAACTTACTGTCATGTAGCCATACTGAGAAGGGATGCCAAATTCCAGATCAGAGTCATCTGGCATACGCTGTATCCGTAAACCTATTAATCCAAGCTCTTGCATGACCTGAAGCATCCGGGAATGATTAGACCTTCACAAAACAGACAAAACAAGAGATTTCAACTGCTTATCAAGTTCATCCACTCACAGGGTGAACACATGAAGGAACTAGTCCCAAATCCTCTCCACAGGAAAGCATATCTGATGAATCAAGGAGCACTGGCAAAGTCTTCAGAGCATTCTCTCGCCAAAGGTTTTCTTGTCGATGGAAATAATAATCATAGTACAATCTTCTTATTACATTTTTACTGCAAGAAAAGTAATTGTCAAAATACGAATGGTCGCCATCATGTGCATACATATTTTTGGGTAGTACATGGACCAAGCTGAGTCCTTCAGCGCATGGAGTGTAATTGCGTAGGTACCCCATTGCGCTATGTAGAGCATATGCATTCCAGATGTCAACTATTAAAAAGAGCAGTGACATGGAAAGCTAATGAACAGAGGTTACAAAAAACACCTCGTTTCTCCGAGCACTTAACTAATTATTGACCAGCCCTGCCTAACATCACCTCACCTAGTTTGGATCTCCCCATTCTCCTAGCCGATCTTCCCAAAAAGCAAATAAACAGCCTAGAGTTACAAACTCCTCACAAGTCACAAGCAACACCAACCTTCTTCACTCTCTAGATATACTAATGCATAAATTTGAGAGCTTGAGACTGCATCCATCCCATCTCAGAAAGAGTTGCCGGTCATTGAACTAAGGGGAGAGACATGTGAGCTGAAAATCCAAGTGCTGATTAGGATTTATAACTTCCAAAACCACACTCCAGAAATGCAGGCTCCTTTCATCACTAATCCCCAAAAAGTGCAACTAACAGGTAAACCTTGGACTCTCCCGAGTTTGTGAATGTTTGGCCATTAGCTTATCTATTATGAATAATAAATACAGTAGCTACACTAAAAGTTAGCGCTACTTCATCCCAAAACAATCATATAATTGGATTTAAATTGGAATCATTTTCAAATAAAGCACAATTGAACTACCTGTGTTCATCTAGATCTTTGAAACTGGTGGTGTCCTCTAGATTGAACCGAGGGTAGAATTTTCCAGCATCCTCAGGATCTTTGATCAGAACAATATTCTGCAAGTTTTTGCCAAATATCTATTATATTTAATTAAAAAGCAATACGGAGTATATAGCATGGAAAACTCAGTCTGCAATTGTAGTATACTCGCAAGAGATCAAACAGATTGAGCCTTAGCTCGGCTTCATTTCCCAACAGCAAAGATTTCTCTCCGCACTCTTTAAGCTTGGAAGCAATCTTCTTCTCAGTGTTGCAGTCTTCCTTAAACTGAAAGGTGAAGAAAATTAGCCTTAACCTCAATAAGTCACATTAAGCCCTGAAATGTAGACGGCAGTCGGCACTGGTTCATTGACTTCATTCATGTATAAGGTTTTCGGCAGTATGCAATGAGGCCGTAACAAATAAAGCACCAATGGGGCAGAAAGAAATTCAGAAATATTCTGTACATAACAGTACACCAAATGGAAATGGAAAGCTGGAGATAAGCAGCCATGGAGATAAAGACAATGTTTGGAGAACGGATAGTTCCACCTCACCCAAAAAAATACCAACTTCTAATCCAGTAGACACTTAGCCCTTAAGACTACGAATCATGGCACTTGCTCAAATATCATTGCAAGTAGCTTACTGTGAGCCAAAGCCACACATGAAAAAAATGAAACAGAATCAGCTTATGGGGGATAAGCTAACAACAACACTACAGCTAAAGCAGGCAACAGGAAAGAAAGGTGTGTTCTAGCTTCTCTTTATCTACCACTTGAATGCTAAGGACATGTTTTGGTTTAGCCACCTTGCAGTTCCCGTTGTTTTAATTTATTTTATCATTTCTTAGCAAAGATTATGGCCACCAGTCACTTCAATGAGGGGGAAAGAAGGTAACACTGACATGAATCCGGAAGCGATACCTCATATTGCCCCTTCTGGGATTCATTTAGGAAAAGTGATGCAACAACTGTCCAAGAAGAACCTAATTTCTCCTGTAAAAAGAAACAGATATTAAGATCAGGAACCAATGAATACAACAACACACAAACATACCAATATAATGAATCAATTGCAGGTCCATCACGAATCCCAACCTGCAAGAATTCTTGACGGATGTATGGACGGCTTAGCCTGTCAAAATCCCATATTCCCTCTTGTTCAAGCTCTTCCTGCAACCAAACATCACTGGTTGATTAGCCAGCCTTGATGTATCTTGCCATTGAAGAAGACCAAATCAGCAAATTCATTGTTCGAAAAGTACATGGATCACACATACAGCTTCGTGATTACGTAACATCACATACTCCTGAATAATTTCTTACAAGAACAAGAATAGCCAGTCCATCGGTCCATGCACAGAAAGTGTCCTCACCTGGCTTAGAGGGATTGATGGTCTAAACTTTCCAACAAGACCAGTCATAGCATGCTCTGGGAGTTCCCAAATCCGAAAGAAGCCCAGAATGTGATCTATCCTATATGCTGTGAAGTATTTCGCCATCTATGCCATGGAAGAGAATTGTGTGTAAGTCACAAATATATAGACAGGTCTGCTGAAACTATTGAAAATTTTCCCAAAAACCTGAGTCAATCGACCACGCCACCATGCATAGTTATCTTTTGACATCTCCTCCCAATTGTAAGTTGGGAAACCCCAATTCTGCCCATTCTTATCAAAATAATCAGGAGGTGCTCCTGTGGACGTGTTCATCCGAAACAAGCTTGGATAGACCCAGGTATCAACACTGTTCCTGTCAACACCAATAGGGAGGTCTCCCTTTAACACCACGCCTTTCCTCCTAGCATACTCAGCAGCTTCTGACAGCTGCAATGACATCCATACATGAAATATAGCTCGACCTAATTGCTGAAAACGGCATTAAATCAAGCAAAATTCAAGCTCACCTGTGAGTGGAGGTGGTATTGGATGTAACAGTGAAAACAAATTATGTCGTAGTGAGGACTGTTTTCTGAAACCAGCTTCTCAAGCTGAAGAAGATGACAAGAAAACTTCTATAAGTATTACACTTTCAGCATTGAAGCTAATATCACCTAGATTTTCGTAAGGCAGCCGCCACCTATATAATAGAAACAACAAAACTAGGAAGCAAAATACCAGATTACCTTCTCTTTTGAGAAAAGTGAAAAGCGGCCCCACTGACTATGATCTGAGGTTTCGAAGAAATCACGTAGGAAACAGAAGGCTGCATAAGGTTTTAGCCATTCCTTTTCATCAAAGACAACGAGTTAGGAAGGCAAGATCAAACTGGAAATCAACCTCTTAACGTTTACTTTCAAAACAAGGGGCTAATGAGTAACATGACAACCTCATTTTCAGAAAAGTACGTCTGATAGGAGTTGGACTTGAGTATTTGATCCTTCTCCAGCAAGAATACCCTCTTAGCAATCGAGAGTTTGGTTGCCAGTGTAGCCTCATAATCAACATCCTGGGGAGTTGACAAAAACAGTTTCCATCATCAACTAAATATTTATTTATTTTGTGTTGAGCACCACATTCATAAATGTCTTGGATACCAACATGTCAATCCCAAACAGAACAGGGGAGGTCCAGCAGTAGAGGACACAAAACATGTAAAACTAAAGTGCTTTGTGGCACATTGCATCGACCTTTACACAGCAGTAAGCAGATAAGAAAGTAGTATTAGTATTTTTTACTCATTGTCGACAAGAGTGTCAGTCATGTGACTCTTTCCAAGTATGCCACCAATGTATCATGGCATCATCTATAAACTAAAATCTATCACCAAAAATTCTCAGATAAAAAATTTGTTGCACACATTAAGTTTTTGTGCAACGGTTGCACCAATACATATACAAGTGTCTTGGATACTTGATAGAAACATCGTAGCAAGTCCAACTAATACGGAAGAAAATTTTGAAGATTTTCGAGGTTTTTAAGTTTTCAAACTTTATGGATTTTTCTCTAGGCAAGAACAAGAAGCCCTCAAAAGAAGCTTCTGATTATCGACCATACAAAGTCCTAGCAACGATAGTTTGATTAAAAGTTAATAGAGTACCTTCAGATCCAGTCTTTCCTTTTCCTTCGCTATCTCAAGCTACAAGAATAAATCACAAAATGCCCAAATTAAGATTAAAAAAACAGATGGGAGGGACTATATAATACCACTACGCTAAAGTCAAATATGTTGGAACAATATAGAGCTGATAGATTTAAGAGACCTTAATTTCGTCAGGAATATCCTCTGAAAGTGCTTGGACTCGCAAGTACAAGGGATGCAATGCAAATACAGACAGAGAGCTGCAAGACCAAGAAGAAACAAAAGAAACAGCGTCAGATTGGCAGGAACAAGGTAGCACATAACTACTTCCAACCGAAATATATCAGTAAAGACATAACCCCGAAAGAAAGGAATGGTGATCAACTCAGAAACCTTCCATAAAACTTCACAACATAAAGCTCATCCTCCACAACTTCCAGAAAAGGTATGGACTTATAAGTTGTTTGTGGAACCAAAGTTTCAAGAATTACCTGTAAGGATACGAATCCCACCACATCCCATTCACGGAAGTGTCATTGATTGGTAAAAGTTGAACTAAATGAAATCCTGAAGCAACAGACCAGTCAACAAGTAATTTCAGGTCAAGAAATTCCCCAACACCAAGATCTTCTTCTGATCTGAGAGAGAACATAGGAATTGCCATTCCAGAACCACGCCATGGCATTTCCTACGATTAAGAAACATCAAATTAAAGCTCAACACCGAACCATAATATTACAGCAGAAATTGCACTCCATGGCTTACCCTAAGCATCCCATCGGAGAGAATGACGTATCTTGCTTTGTTGTTCAGGGTGTCTACTGAGAGCTCTCTGTTTGAACCTATTTCAATAGAGAATTTCCCAGTCTTATCATGTTTGCCATATCTGTATGTGAGAAAATAGTTAAGGAACTAATCATATACATAAAGAGGCCAACAAGGCTGAGGCGGGTAAACAAATATTGAGCAATTATTAAAGACTTCAGAAGTCAGAAGGATATTTCAAAGGAAAATCTTCTACTCCCATCACACAGTCAGCTTGCCAAACAGAATCTCCAGCGTAACTAAGTCTAACTCCATCCTCAGACTTCCACTGGCCAAGCTTTTGAGAACTTCCAATCACATAGACCTGCAAACAACAGTAATATACTGTCAAGCTCCAAATGAAGCTCCAACGACAGAAACGGAAAGGAAATGATGCACTAGAAAACAACAATTAGAATTACCAGTGTCCCTTCCTCTATATTAGGACAGCGAACTCTGAACTGCACAAGGACTGAATCTGCCCAAGACCCAATTAAAAACAGTTATGAGCACAACTTGAAGATCAGTAGATAGAAGCAAAATGACAATACAAAGTGCTACAGAAAGAATTTACCTTCAAGCCCCAACTTATTCTGCAAGGCGCCAGGGGGTCTCTCTATGGTGAGGTTAGAATTGTTGCGAAATATGACATTCTTAAATGCACTTCTGAAAGGTAGATCATCTGAAGCAGTCTGGGTTCCCAGTACCAATTAAGACAAGGTTTTAGATTAGAGTCGCATTATCACGACCAATAAAGTCCTAAAATCAAACACCATCATCCTTGGAACATTAACCACACCAGAAAACTGGCTAGTCACCACAAAGGAAGCAATGTATAGATATAGGGTGGATGCGCAGCAGATACAGTCACCAGAAATACATGTCAGAAATAACTAATTATATTGAACCTTGCCTGGACATCCTCCATTGAATCTGTGCCTAGATTCATTTATACAAGTTCGGTGATGACTTATAAGTGAAACAGATCATTTGGATTAGGTTCGGATTATTTGAGGTGCCATTCCGGTGAACCTTATTTCGGTTTCACCTCGAATCAGTTCCGGTTCATTTCTATTACTGGTCTGGATTAATCAGACATTCAATCTAACAATACCCCTTAAACAACATATCGATATCAATAGAACATTTTGGCGATTCTGAAAGTTTGGGTACTTGGCAGTCTCTGCTCCATATTAGCATTCCAAAGATAACTCTAGTCTAACATAGCAATGTGCAGCCCAAATACGATAGTTGGGTAGCCCTATGAATTCTCATCTTCAGGAACATACCAATACGCTTATATAATTAAATAACCAATTCAGCTATGTTAAAAGACGCTGGCACGCATGAAAAGAGACTGAATAAGAGGCTCGTGGAGAAGTTTACCTGCCAGAGGTCATGAAACTCTACCACCTCCCCATCCTGAACACTGCCTGGCAACAAAAGTTTCCTCTTCTGCCCCATTTCACATCTCAGCACATTTTTATCATCATCCACGACATAGTATTTGTATTCACACTCCAATCCGCTGGGAACTTCAACACTCCCACGCCATATAAGCTCACTTCCAAGATTCAATGGAGTCAATAGAAACCCCCTTCTGACATTCCATGAACCAAGCAATGGAACTGACCCACATACAAGCAGGCTCTGACCCCATTGAGTAAAATATGGTATTCTGAAACTAACAGTCACCGATTTCATAGCATTGTCACCAGAAAACAGTCCCAAATTCACCATCTTGTAAAAAATGTGGGATCTTCAATAGCTAATAATCTAGCAATAACACCAAATAAACTATGTTAATTGAGCATAATACTGCGCTTGCAACAGCAACTCACCAACTGCATATCTTGGAACTATCAATTTACAGCACACTGAGCATGCCTAACAACAATTTCGAGAATTCGGGCAATATATGAAAATTAAATCATCAACAAAGATCACAATCTAGCACAAATCCCACATTTTGATTGGTTTCGGGAGATTCGAGAATGTACGCAACCTAATCACTAATAATCCAAAAGAACTTCTAATCATACAAAGTTGAGTAAACTTCACTACTTCACCATGAAAACAAAATCAAAAAGAATGGACAATACCCAATTGAACAACAAAACCCAGCAACAACAATCTATACTGAGATTACAGTTTTTACCAAATTGTACAAAACTGCAACAACATTCACAACAAAATCATTGTAGAGCAGAATAGTCCAATAACATAATATTATCTTGATCTTATTCAGCAATGTCTATAAAAATTACTCCATAATATCATCTCATCATCTCCATAATAAGAAAAATAAAGTGACAAAAAGAGTCCAAATTACAAAAAGAACACTGAATATTCACTACAATTTGCACGAGAAACGTAAAGAAGAAGATAAATTCTGCACAAATAACAATCAAAAACTGCTTTTTTAATTGAGTACCTATTAATTGGGACAAAACCCAGCAGAAAGCTCTCAGCTTTATGATCAAAGTTCACAGCTTTATGATCAAGTTCACAGCTTTATGATCAAGTTCTCATCTTTATGACCCAGAACTTTAAAATGCAGGATTTTTTTTTAGCAGAAATGGAATATAAGCAAAGGTAATAAAGTACAAAAATTCTGGAAAATAAAAGTAGTAATACTTGCAAAATTAGCAATCACACAACAATAAATACTGCAAATTGGCAAGAAGATATTTTAACATGTGATGACAGAAAAAAAAAATTTACTAATTGAATGTGAGAGTGATACTCCTAGAAGTGAGGGAAAAAGTATCAATGAAGATATATGGAGGCGATTTCTGGTTACCGTTCACTTCTCATTCACGTGACAGTGACGACTCTGACGAGTGTTGTGGACCGTGGAGTGTACAGTAGTCCAGTTACGCAGTGAGCTCTTACCTTGATTTCACCACAATTTGCACGAGATACAGGTTTGTGATAAGCTTAAACAAATGAATAATTTCGATGAGCAATTTGTTGAGTTGATACTATAAGTATAGGAATTGATTAGAAATCGTAATGCAAAGTTATTTGGGAATTAACTGATTTAACTGTAGTGCATTGTCGAATTTAGTCACTCGTAAGTTGGATGTAGTAGTGTTAAAACTCATTGAAAACTGAAGCATTGCACTAGACAGATTAGTGGGGTAACGGCAAATTTGTAATGAAGTAAAATTCACCTTTGTGCGTGCTTGGTGATCCCGTATTTTCACGGTGATAAGGTTAGATATTCAACTCTGTTTTTTTTTTTTTTGAAGAGTTTAGATATTCAACCCATTTAAGAGTTTGAGGGATTAAAATTACCAATGTGTTAGGATGAACGATCTAAGGCAGCCAACCAAGCATTTTGGGGACAATACATTTGATATCTTACCTTGAGTGGGACATCTTTGGGGTTAGATTCCCAAATAATGCTACATAACACATTGATCTTTCGAGGTGAGTTAGGCAAGGATAACATATCTTCAATACTCCGTATTACTTAACATTTAATCCCAAACAAGGACCATGCTCGACAATTATCAACGATCAATCGACGAGAATCTACCAAAAAACTTGAGCACAAATGTATAGACCTAAATCACCTAATGATCATATTCAGTATTCATTTCACACGGGTTTGATACTTCACAAATTACAACTACTATGTGCTCGGTGCCCCTATTAGAAGGGAGGAACTAAAGATTCCTAAAATCAAGCTAACTTTCCGTGAAAACACGGTAGATGTATTAACTTTTCAAATGGAATTGTTTTAGAGAACGTTGATAAGGGATCTAAACAGAAGTGTTACTTTTGTGGGTTGATTGATGAAAACTCATTGACAAATCGTTATTCCCATAGTACAAGATCTTATAACAAGTTGTAATAAAATCACAAGGGTCTTGTGTGAGACGGTCTAACACTAACTTATTGTGAGACCATTTTTTTCTTATATAACTAGTAACCTCTTTTTCAGTTTTTGTAACCATTTTACTTTTTTCTTTTTTTTTTTTGTGATTGCTATATTTTATGTAAGATTGAAAGTTTGGAACATCCCATATAAAAATGAGTGGCAACGTCTCATATGAGACGGTCTCACAATAAAAAAAAATCGGGAGACGAACTTCGTTGTTTAAAAAGTAAACCATTTAATATTCATTGTGATCATTATATTGCCTTTTGCGATGTTCATAGCTTACAATTTAACCACATAATTGTGATTCAAAATATAAAATGACCGTTTCTACGCTCATCACTTAGTATGCATATATGAGCGTTTTGGTCGTAATCCTTACCTTTTCTTAGGCTTTTTACTCTAATATTTTGCAAATCCTCATTGTATCATACTCAGAGACTACCACCAAAATTTGTGTCAATTTTCCTCCGGAATTATTTTATCGAAAAACCGAGGATTATGTACTACGATTCTAGTCAAATTTGATCATTTTTCGAAAAAATCCAAATGTCCTCTAAACATTATATCCTCATTCTATCATACTTAGACACTACCACCAAAATGTGAGTGGTTTTTTCTCCGGAACCATTTTATCGAAAATCCGTGGATTATGTACTGCGTTTCTGGTCAAATTTGATCAATTTTTCGAAAAACGCCAAAAGTACTCCAAACATTACTGAAGATAGCCTAGGACTATACATGTTGGATTTGAGTGTTGGTTCCTTGTTTTGTCAAGTATTTATTCCCTTTCGACGCTCGTCACTTTGTATGCATATAAGACCGTTTTGGTCAATTTTCTTATCATTTCTTAGATTTTTTACTCTAATATTTTCCCTATCCTCATTATATCATATTTAGACACTACCACCAAAATTTGAGTGGTTTTTTCTCCGGAGCCATTTTATCGAAAAACCGAGGATTATGTACTGCGTTTTTGGTCAAATTTGATCAATTTTTAGAAAAACGCCAAATGTCCTCCAAACATTACTGAAGATAGCCTAGGACTATACTTGTTGGATTTGAGTGTTGATTCCCCCTTTTGTGAAGTATTTCTTCTGTTTCGACACTAATCACTTTTTATGCATATAAGACCGTTTTGGTCGTTTTCCTTATCATTTCTTAGGTTTTTGACTCTATATTTTCCCTATCCTCATTATATCATACTTAAAGACTACCACCAAAATTTGAGCGGTTTTTGCTCCGGAGCCATTTTATCGAAAAACCATGGATCATGTACTACGATTCTGGTCAAATATAATCAATTTTTCGAAAAAAATCCAAATGTCCTCCAAACATTACTGTAGATACCCTAGGACTATACTTGTTGGATTTGAGTGTTGGTTCCTCCTTTTGTGAAGTGTTTCATCCGTTTCGACGCTCGTCACTTTGTATGCATATAAGACCGTTTTGGTCATTTTCCTTATCATTATTTAGGTTTTTTACTCTAATATTTTCCCTAGCCTCATTATATCATACTTAGATACTACCACCAAAATTTGAGTAATTTTTTGCTCCGGAGCCATTTTATCGAAAAACCGTGGATTATGTACTGCGTTTCTGGTCAAATTTAATCAATTTTTCGAAAAACTTCAAATGTCCTCCAAACATTACTGAAAATAGCCTAGGACTATACATGTTGAATTTGAGTGTTGGTTCCTCCTTTTGTGAAATATTTAATCCGTTTCGATGCTCGTCTTGGTCGTTTTCCCTATCATTTCTTAGGTTTTTTACTCTAATATTATCCCTATCTTCATTATATCATACTTAGAGACTACCACCAAATTTTGAGTGATTTTTGCTACAGAGCCATTTTATCGAAAACCGTGGATTATGTACTGCGTTTCTGGTCAAATATGATCAATTTTTCGAAAAACGCCAAATGTCCTCCAAACATTAACGAAGATAGCCTAGGACTATACTTGTAGGATTTGAGTGGTGGTTCATCCTTTTGTGAAGTATTTCTTCCGTTTCGACGTTCGTCACTTTGTATGCATATAAGACCGTTTTGGTCGTTTTCCTTATCATTACTTAGGTTTTTGACTTTAATATTTTCTCTATCCTCATTATATCATACTTAGAAACTACCACCTAAATTTGAGTGGTTTTTGCTCCGGAGCCATTTTATTGAAAACCCGTGGATTATGTACTGCATTTTTGGTCAAATTTGATCAATTTTTCGAAAAACGCCAAATGTCCTCCAAACAATACTGAATATAGTCTAAGACAATACATGTTGAATTTGAGTGTTGGTTCCTCCTTTTGTGAAGTATTTTTTCCGTTTCGATACTCGTCACTTTGTATGGATATAAGACCGTTTTGGTCGTTTTCCTTATCTATTCTTTGGTTTTGAATCTAATATTTTGCAAATCCTCATTATATCATACTTAGAGACTACCACCAAAATTTGAACAAATTTTGTTCCGGAGCTATTTTATCGAAAAACGTTGTATTATGTACTACGATTCTGGTCAAATCTAATCAATTTTGTGAAACCGCCGAGCTCCTTGGCGGTTTTGTTGAAGTGAAACCGCCAAGACCTTAAGAGGTCAATTTCTTCTTTCAGGAGCATATTGGCACTGTTTCATACCCTTATCACCGCCAGGGTTCTGGCGGTTTTGTCCCGAACCTGAAGGGGGTGATGTGCACCCCATAAGGTTGAATAAGTTTTTATTCGACCCATTTTGTTTAACATTTATTTTTTGAGCCCTATTTCGAAAAAAAATTCCATTTTACAGGGTTTGAGACATTGACAAATTACAACTACTATGCGCTCGGTGTCTCTATTAGAAGGGGGGAAATAAAGACCCTTAAAACAAAGATGCTAACTTCCCATGAAAACACGGTAGATGTATTAACTTTTCAAATGGAATCGTTTTAGAGAAAGTTTCTAGGGGATTTCCGAACATAAGTGTTACTTTTGTGGGTTGATTGATGAAAACTCATTGACAAATCATTATTTCACAGTACAAGATCTTATTACAAGTTGTAACAAAACCACAAGAACTTATAAGTCTTGTGTGAGACGGTCTAACACTAACTTATTGTGAGATCATATTTTTTTTATATAACTAGTAACCTCTTTTAGAATTTTTGTAACCATTTTACTTATTTTTGTGATTGCTTTATTTTATGTAAGATTAAAAGTTTGGAACATCCCATATAAAATGAGTGGCAAAGTCTCATATGAGACGGTATCACAATAATTTATCGTGTGACAAACTTAATTGTTTAAATAGTAAACCAGTTAACATTCATTGTGATCATTATACTGCTTTTAATGATCTTATTAGTTAACCACATAAGTTGTGGTTCAAACGGGTCACAGAATATAAGATTAGACAAATTGCTCTTACATATTCAAATCAAACGTTAAGTAGATTGAAACACCGAGGGAGTGGACAGGCCACATTGGCATAGAGATCTCATTCAATAGTCCATAAAACTATCTTGGGCCAACCCACTTCTCCTCCAACCGGACTATCCACTTCAACTTCCTTTCTCCTATTTTTTTTTAAACATTTCCTTCTTCTACAAGCTGCCACGTAGATAAATTAAATAAAATAAATCCAAAATTAAATAATCTTTTCAGCTATAAATACCCAGGTAATCTCACTTTCTCTCTCCTAACTTCTTTCTCACACTTCTGCTCACAACTTCCCCCCTTTGCATTCCACAAACTTCACCTTCTCTTCAAACTCCCCCAATTTTCAATCAAATTCACCCATTTCCCCCCAATTTTTTAGGGTTTTCTATCAAACCCTAGCTCCCACGGTAAAATGGGCGGACGCGCCGTCGTTTCCGACGAAGAAGGTAAAAAAAAAAGTCCCAATCTTGCATTTTCTCCGCCGTCGGATTTTTTATGCATTTTTCTCCATTTTCGAAACCCTAGATTTTTGTTAAATTGGTTGAGAAATTAATTGATTTGGGGATTTTTTTTTTGTGTAGAGGAGTTTGAGGCTCAGGATGATGAGAGAGAGCAAGAGGAAGACGCGGAAGACCTCGAAGAGGGCGACGTCGGTGGCGGCGGCGATGACGAGGATGACGATGAAGATGGTTAGTATTTTCCGTCGGTTTTTATTTATTTTGCTGATTTTTTTGTTATTTTTGAGGGTTTTTTTGCAAGCTTTCGCCTTTTTCATATGATTGTGGTTGTTTTCGAATTAGGGTTTTGATTTTGACCTTGTTCTGGTAATTCTGTAGTTTGGTAAAAGAATTAGTGTTGGGAAATGTTTCGAATGTGGGTTGATTTCCATGATTCGGGTCTAAAGGTGGAAACTTTCTTATGATTTAGTGTTGTTTTACTGGGTTAGTTTCGGCGAAAGAGGAGTAGGTGATGCATGTGAGGTTTCTCCCTTGTATTGCATTGTCTAGAACCTGATTCTGTGTAGTGTTCCTTGTCGGTGAAGATAGTAGTGTTGCCGAATAATTTGGTCTTTATTCGATACTTGAACAAATCGAGCATTTAGGTGATAGTTGAACAATTTAGTCGTTATTCGATGGCCGGATAATGTGAATCTTTGCTCGATACCTATGGGGCTTTTAGAAAGGTGATACCTTTTTGGAGTTTTGATGATGGATGTGAGGGGGTCTTGAATACGGGCATTTGGGTCTAGGTTTGGTGTCTATAATGTTTGTGAGAAAGTAACACCTTTTGAAGTTTTGATGATGCATGTAAGGGCTCTTCTGTGTAGTTCGTTTTCTCCTGTTGATTTGTGTTGTGTTTCATCTGTGTTTGATGTATTAATCATCGTATATTGTTGACTACAAAGTGTTTGCAACTTCTTGCTGGCAGAAGAAGGGCCGGATGAGTATGAGAAGGATGATTTTATAGTCGAGGATGTGGAAGACGAAGATGAAGAAGAGGCTGGAGAAGATAGGGATGATGATGACGAGAGGCGTAAAAAGAAGAAGAGAAAGAAGAAGTAATTGATTTTCTGTGAAATTTTTCAAGTATTGATCCTGTCTTTACTTGGTAGCTTTTTTGAACTCTTAATTTTAAAATCATTTAGGGACTTTCAACTAGATGAGGAGGACTTACTGCTACTTAAGGATGCCAATGTTCCTTTTTCCCAAGTAAGTAGAAGCTTATATCGTCTTGTTGTTTACCTTTTTGATGGGTTATATTTGCCTTTTCTTGTGGTTATTTGTTCGCCTTGGGATGTTTGAAGTTTAATTTGGCTTTTATCAGGACAAAAAGTTCAAGAGATTGAAGAAAGCCCGAGCGGATGCTGAGTTGGAGCACTCAGGTTTTTTCGATGAAGACGAGTTTGCTGGATCTGGGATAGGGGGAAGGAGAGGGGAACAGCATGGTCAACGCTCCTTATTTGATGATGAAGGTGATGATGAAAGATGCTTAGCGTGGAATAGTAATTCTGGTTTGGTTTCTCAAAGTTATTCTGATAGAGTTTTCTGTTTCACAGGTGCACAGATTGATGAGTATGAGGACCAGCAAGAAGAAGAGGATGTAGACATGGCTGATGAGGATGATATGGCCGATTTTATCGTGGAAGAAGAAGAAGTTGATGAGACAGGGGCCCCTGTAAAGTATGGCATTATCCTATATTCTTCTGTGTTGGTGTTTGTTTTTGCATATTATGGTTGACTTCAATCTCTAATTGGTATTTAGACGACGGAAGCCAAAGAAGAAGAAGCATGGACAAGCTACTGGGGTATCATCATCTGCTATTCAGGAAGCCCAGGATATCTTTGGAGATGTTGACGCACTTCTTGATCAGCGCCGACTAGCTATGCTAGAGAGAAATAGTAACCAAGATAGTGACAGAAGGATTGAAGATGAATTTGAGCCATCCCTTATCAGACAGAGATATATGACCGAGACAGATGAGCGAATCAGGGACATTGATATACCAGAAAGAATTCAGGTTAGTTACTTGCAGAAACTTACTTCAAACGTATTTATTGTTTCACTTCCATGATTCCATCATTATTGTCTATATTGATATTTGTTCCTGCTGTTGTTCACATTGTCAACCAGTATGATACTTGGGTCAGTTGGTTGTCTACTCGTCTCATCAATTTTTACTCTATGATGACAGATATCTGAGACGAGTACTGGTTCGCCTTCCATTAAAGTTGAGGCAATCAAAGCAGAGGCCACATGGATTAGGAAGCAGCTGGAGTCTGCCGTAGTTCCTGTACTTGTGAATATGCCAGCACTCGGAGAGCAGGAGATCGACGAGTTGGAGGATCATATTGGAAATTTTCTAAATTTCATACATGTTCAGAAATACGATGTGAGTAGGGGCTTCACTTTTTTCTTTTTTTTTTGGTAGTAGTGGCTTCACTTCATACTCTTGCCGATTCTTGTGAACTTAAGTTTACCGTCTCTGTTTGTTTCTTATAGCTCCCTTTCGTGGCTATGTACCGCAAGGAGGATATTTCTAGCTTGTTGAAGGATCCAGAAACGGGTGATGATGTTAGTCGCGATAAACCTTCTCTGAAGTGGCACAAGGTAAAATATTGAATTTTTACAATTACTCCATGATTGTAGTTCTTGCACATTGATAGTGCTGGTCCGCTGGAGTAAACTGAAGAAGTGATCTGCAGGTGCTTTGGGCTGTGCGTGATTTGGATACGAAATGGTTGTTCCTTCAAAAGCGAAAGACTGCTCTTTCAGCATACTACAACAAAAGGTTTGAGGAAGAATCTTGTAGAATATATGATGAGACAAGACTAAGCTTGAACCGGCAACTCTTCGAGTCAATTCTGCATATGCTGGAAGAAGCAGAATCTGAACGAGAAGTTGATGATGTTGACTCAAAATTCAATTTGCATTTTCCTGCTGGCGAGGCAGGAGTGGATGAGGGGAGATATAAAAGGCCAAAGCGGAAATCCCTTTATGGTGTATGCAACAAAGCTGGTTTATGGGAGGTCGCCAGCATGTTCGGCTGTAGTTCTGAGCAGTTCGGAAAGCAAATCTCTTTGGTATCAGCGGTGAGTGTCCGTAGTGGTAATAGCTGATTTGACCTTTGAATTTTTGCTTCTCCTTTTCTTGAATCGCGACGTTTAATTTTTCTTGTAGAGAGTGGATGAACCGGAGGATCGAAAGGAGACACCTGAAGAAGTGGCATCGAATTTTACCTGTGCCATGTTTGATACACCTCAGAATGTATTAAAAGGTGCAAGGCACATGGTATGTGTATGAAAGTCGGAGAACATTTTTTGCTGGATGATACTTTTTGTTGTACGCTAAATGGTTTTTATCTTTGCAGGCAGCGGTTGAGATAAGTTGCGAGCCTCGTGTGAAAAAGCATTTTCGTAGTATATACTTTGACAATGTGGTGGTGTCAACGTGTCCTACAGCTGATGGGATTACTGTCATAGATGCTTTCCATCAGTTTGCAGGTGTGAAGTGGCTACGCAATAAACCGTTGAATAAATTTGAGGATGCCCAATGGCTTCTTATCCAAAAGGCAGAAGAGGAGAAGCTTCTGCAAGTCACTGTTAAATTGCCTGAGGACATCCTTAATAAGCTGGTGAACGATTCTCAGGAGAAGTACCTTAGCTGTGGTGTTAGCAGGTCTGCTCAGCTGTGGAACGAGCAGAGGAAGTTGATACTAGAGGATGCTATTTCCAATTTCATACTGCCTGCACTTGAAAAGGAAGCAAGATTGCTTTTGACAAGCAGGTCCAAGAGCCGATTGCTAATGGAATATGGCAAAAGGCTGTGGGATAAAGTGTCTGTGGCTCCATATCAGCGCAAAGAAAGTGATATTAGCTCAGATGATGAGGTAGCTCCTAGGGTCATGGCATGTTGCTGGGGACCTGGAAAGCCGGCTACCACTTTTGTGATGTTAGATTCATTTGGGGAGATTGTTGATGTACTAGAGGCTGGATCAATTAGCTTAAAATCGCAGAATGTCACTGACCAGCAACGGAAAAAACATGACCAACAAAGTCTTTTAAGGTTTATGACGGACAACCAACCAGAGGTCGTTGTCTTGGGTGCTGTGAATTTGTCTTGTACCAGGCTGAAGGATGATATTTATGAGGTATGTCTTGTTCACTATATCACCTGCACCCAGGTGTTGTATATGCAGAGCTTATTTGTCAACCTAATTCTGTGTGATCAATACCATTGTGCTTAAAATTTTTAAGTACTAGCATGGAACTATTTAATCAAAGGACTGGAGATGTATTTAACTTTCATTTGGCATGTCATGTAATGAGGCATTGTTGGTAAACTTGTTCTTTGCGCCTTGGTTTACCTAAGGATAGTGTTAGCTTTTCTACGTAGCTTCACACTTTTGCTATTAATGAAATGTGAAGCTGTCTGCTATGTCCTCTGTTGAAGACATCATTCATTTATTCGTGCCGTTTTTTTTTTTTTTTTTTTCATATCACGGGAGTGTACTGACTTTATAGCTTACTTGTCTTCCCTTCAGATTGTCTTTAAGATGGTTGAAGAAAATCCTAGAGATGTGGGTCATGACATGGATGGGCTGAGTGTTTGCTATGGAGATGAATCATTGCCTCGTCTTTATGAGAATTCTCACATATCATCTGACCAGATCTCTGACAAGCGAGGTAAGTATAGCAGATCTGTTATGGAGAGTATTAGATTTTACTACTGATAATTCGGATCTCACCTGACTCTTCTTCTCAGGCATTGTAAAACGAGCTGTTGCACTGGGACGGTATCTTCAAAATCCATTAGCTATGGTTGCTGCACTTTGTGGTCATGAGAAGGAAATTTTGTCATGGAAATTCAGTCCCCTTGAGAGCTTTCTTACTGCTGATGAGAAATATGGGATGGTGGAGCAGATAATGGTTGATGTTACTAATCAGGTGGGCCTTGATCTCAATTTGGCTGCAAATCATGAATGGTTATTTGCCCCGTTGCAGTTTATCTCTGGTCTCGGGCCGAGGAAAGCAGCATTCTTACAGAGGTCACTGGTCAGGGTTGGCACAATTGTGACGCGGAAAGACTTACTGACTCTTCATAGACTTGGGAGAAAGGTATTCATTAGTGCCGCGGGTTTCCTTCGTGTCAGACGCAGTGGTTTAGCTATCAGTACCAATCAGTTTGTTGACATCTTAGACGATACAAGAATACATCCAGAGTCCTATGCTCTCGCACAAGATATGGCAAAGGATATATACAGGGCAATTGTTGGCGATGATAATCTAGATGACGATGATATCGAGATGGCAATTGAAAATCTTAGAGAAAGGCCAAGTGCTCTAAAATCTTTTAGTGTCGAATTGTACGCCAAGGATACAGACCGCATCTCTAAGATGGAGACCCTGAATGCCATAAAACTGGAGTTGATTCAAGGGTTCCAAGACTGGCGTAAGCCATATGAGGAGCTCAACCAAGATGACGAGTTTTATTTGATCTCTGGTGAGACAGATAATACTCTTGGTGAAGGACGGATTGTTCAAGCTACTGTTCGCAGGGTTCAACCTCAGAAAGCCTTTTGTTTCATGGAATCAGGGTTAACTGGTATGCTTAACCGGGAGGATTATTCAGATGATTGGAGGGATTCTGATCTGACTGAGAAGTTGCACGAGGGGGATGTTCTTACCTGTAAGGTCAAATCAATCGTTAAGAACAGATACCAGGTGTTCCTTACCTGCAGAGAGCAAGATATGAGGAATAATAGGCATCAGAATATAGAAATCCAGGATCCTTACTATCATGAAGATCGGAGTAACGTACAAAGTGAACAAGAGAAGGCTCGTAAAGAAAAGGAGCTTGCAAAAAAGCATTTTAAGCCAAGGATGATTGTCCATCCTCGCTTTCAAAATATCACAGCTGATGAAGCAATGGAGGTACGTGTGCACAAAAGAATGACATTGTTTTCTTATGACTCCTCTCTGTTTGCCAGGTCCTGTGGTCCGTTTTTGACACGTTTATGTTTGCGAATCAATCATACTAATCTATCTTAGAGATCAAGATGTATGTTTTATTTCAAGTCACACCTTTTGAAAGAGAATTTTGAGACACCCATTTTTATTTTTATTTCATATTGGAAATTTGGGATAGTAGATCTGTTTCTGAAATTTAATCTGAATGTCTTTTTGAACTTCATTACCCTTGTTGATTGTCGCCCCTTTCGCTGTATTCAGTTTTTAGCCGACAAAGATCCTGGTGAAAGCATAATTCGTCCAAGTTCTCGTGGACCGTCTTATTTGACTCTGACGCTGAAGATCTATGAAGGTGTGTATGCTCACAAGGATATAATTGAAGGCGGAAAAGACCACAAAGATATCACAAGCCTGCTTCGCATTGGGAAAACATTGAAAATTGGGGAGGATACTTTTGAGGACTTGGATGAGGTTAGTAATATTTGGTGTATCTATGGGAATCACCCTTTTTATGTGGCCCTCTGATCATAATTAGCTGGTAGTAAATTGATATTCCTTTTTAAAAGGAGTTGGTTGGAAGCCTTTATACTCTCGCAATTTATTGCTGTTACCATGTTTATCAATTTTTGGATGCAATCATGCAATATATTCTCCTCTTATAGATGAGTTCCAGTGTTAGCTGTTAAAGCATCTACTTGTTCCTAGTAACTGCCTTGTATCTACTTGGTGTGTATACAATGAATTGTCCAAGTGATCATATCAAGAGTGAACATATTGCATTTGCTTATTGGTTTGCAGGTTATGGATCGTTATGTTGATCCATTAGTTGGACATCTGAAGGCAATGCTGAATTACAGGAAGTTCCGGAAGGGGACAAAAGCAGAAGTCGACGAGGTCCTTAGGACTGATAAGTTGGAGAACCCAAATAGGATAGTTTACTGCTTTGGCATTTCTCATGAACATCCCGGCACTTTTATTCTCACATACATACGAAGCTCCAATCCTCATCATGAGTATATTGGTCTATACCCTAAGGGATTTAAATTCCGCAAGAGGATGTTTGAAGATATTGATAGGCTTGTGGCATATTTTCAGAGGCATATAAATGATCCGCTCCATGAGTCATTATCCATTCAATCAGTTGCTGCTATGGTACCAATGCGTAGTCCTGCACCTGGGGGTTCCTCTGGTGGATGGGGTGGCTCTGGTGGTAATGATGGTGGGTGGCGAGGGTCTTCAGACAGAGATCATTCTACTCCTGGGGGTAGGTCAGGTAATCATCTATGTGTTCTATTACTATTCTTCATGTGTCGACCACCAGGATTGATTGTGGGTCTCTCTCTCTCTCTCTCTCTTTTGTGGTTCAAGAATCTGTTAAGACTGTTATGTGTTCTAGGCGATCATCTGGTTTAGTTGTAAGGCAAAGTCATGTTTTGGCAAATGGCGTTAATGTTTGTCTCTCTTCACTGTCCCAGGCATTAGGCCTTGAGTTATTTTTGTTTATGTGAGCATAGGGGTTTCTTTACTTTCTGAGACACTCCATTCAAACATTGGTCCACACTTAAAATATCAGGCTTTCTTTAGATTTTGGAAAATGTGGATTCACCTGTATTTTTTCTTTGAGGTGAAATTGACTTGTAGTTTGTGACCGGAGCACTTATTTAGTTGTTACCTTTAAGGTGATTGTCTTATGTGGTTGATTTTTTATATGATACATGAGTGGTACTTCTTGTTCTGTAGGCCGAAATGATTACAGAAATGGTGGGCGTGATGGAGGACATCCAAGTGGGACACCAAAGCCATATGAAGGAGGAGGACGTGGGCGAGGCCGGGGACGCGGACGAGGCTCTTACAATGGCAGCAGAGATGGTGGTAACAGAGATGGTGGTTACTCAGATCGGCAAGACTCTGGGTATGGTGGTTCAAAGTGGAGTTCAGACGACAAAGAAGGGAATAGTACTTGGGGAAGCTTTCCTGGTGCAAAAACACAGAATGCTCCTGGTGAGGAGGCCTTTCCAGGCGGCTGGGGTTCAAGTGGTGGAGGTGGAAGCAGTGGTGTTGGGGGTTGGGGAGGTAATGGCACCGGAGGAGGTAGTACTGGTGGTGGTGGAGGTGGCGGTGGATGGGGTGATACCAACACTGGTGGTGGAAGCAGCGGTGGTTGGGGTGGAAGTGGCGATGCCTCTGGTGGCGATGCTGGTAAGAGTAGCTCCAAGGGATGGTCTGATGGGGCAGGCGGCAGCAGTGCAGGTGGCTGGTGATCAAAATCTTTCCAGCAAGACATTAGTCTAGTTCGGTTTATAGGTTGCAGTGGTCAAGTGTTTTAGAATAACTAATTACCTTTTGTAGGATAACTGGTAAATCGAAGTTACTAGTGTATGTGTATCACTATGTTAAAAAGGTGCGCGCACCTTTTCGGTGTTGTGTAGTTTGTGATCCTAACGACTTTTGATGCCCCGTTCAGGAGACCATAAAAAAAGCCCCGTTCAGGTGCTCTTGCTACTACTACTATGTGTACGAGACCACGAAATCACTGGCTTGTTTTTACTACCAGATTAAGTAGGTAACATGACAGTCTTTCTGCAAAATGGTCGAAATTTGAGAGACGGCTGAGTCATTTTCCTGTGGTTTTTGGGGGGGGGGGGGGGGCACAGGCTGGTACATCAATGAAGAAACGTACTCCGTAAACCACAAACTGCTATACGATCATCCACTAATTGTTTTACAGGGACCTCGACAAAATGCAAAATTTCCAGGTTCAATTCCTAATATGGCATCATTCGGAGGGTGTCGGAAACAAAACATGAGTTACGAATCTTACAATTCACGACCCCTCAGGGAAAGGACAACGAAATCATGACGTGAATCCTGGGATATCTGTGAAATAACGACAGTAATAAAACCAAGTATAGTTGCTGCGTATATAAAATAAAGAACGGAAAGAGTTTACTACACGTTAAACCCTACGCGTAGGGGGTAGTAACAATGGTTGTAGTGCAAGCAGCAGGGTTGGGGTGGAAGTGGAGATCCCTCAGGTGGCGATGCTGGTAAGAGTAGCACTAAGGGATGGTCTGATGGCGTCAGTAGCAGCAGCAAAGGTGGCTGCTGGCTGGTATTTAAAACCCTGCAAGTGAATGATGATAGTAGCAGACTAGCAGGAGTATCAGCCTTTCTAGCTTGCAATTTCATGTGTAACAGTGCAAGTTCACGTTCACTACTTCACTATGTGATCCTTGCTAACTTCCTACTAACCATAGTGCAAGTATTGTGTACGAGACGAGTATTATTGGCTAGAAGTTCTATCTAATTAACCATAGTGAATATCAGCAAAGCGTAGTAAATCTTTCGAGAAGCATTGGTTGTTTTCATGATGAAATTTCTGGTATTGTTTATAAGAATCAAAGAAGACTAATCTGCAATAGTAATGCAGGGAAGAAGTAAAACCCGAAATCTGATGCAGGGAGTTGATGAGGGGCAACAGTTGGTTGTAGCTTACTCTTCTCCTAATCATTGTAACCTTAAAATTGTAATCAAACAGAATAATCTTTTGTTGGATGTTCTGGTTGCCAATGAAGGGTTCATGTGACCTAAAATAACATAATCTTGCAAGTTTATAATATATATCAGACATTTGCAACAAAACTTCCCTGAACTTTTTAAACCAAACTCTCTAAAAATGTCTGGATTTAGAAGTACAGCAGCAGCAGAAAGCAACATTAGGTGTCATTCTAGCTTCTGTGCTTTACAGTAGCAACAAGTCCCCTGATCAAGAGAGCATCCACTTAAATCTCATCTATTGCGACTCAGTTCTACGATCCTCGAGAGAGCCCCTATAGGCTACAGTCGCATTAAGAACTCCTTGGCCTTAAAAACCTATCATTAGCAATGCAAATGACTTCAACAGCCGAGCCCAAATTCACGTACTACTTAGGAAACCAGAGCGATCCTAAAGCACAAAATCGCTTGGTATTAGGCAACGCCACCTTCCTAAAAGGCCAAACAACCTCTCCGAAGGTGATCAATGGAAGGTACACTGTTTTATTCGAGGGAGTAAGCATAGGGGAAAAGAGACTTTAGTCTGCAGTAAAGGGAGAATAAACCACCCCAAAATAAAGCCGGTAAGTCTGATAAATGAAGTTACATAAATATAGAAGGCATCACAACTGTTTTCAAGCCAACGCCTGCATAGAGTGAGACTATACAGCATAATAATTATATTTCAGGAGCTTCAAGGATACTGTGGAGATGCTGCTGCTGCTGCTGCTGCGGCTTTTCTATCCATTTGCAAAATGAAATCCTTGGTTGTCCTCTGTCGTCCACCAAGTCTTATAAGCGTACCTTTTTGCCAGTGATACAATTAGTGCTGCTGCCTCTAACCCGCAGCAAAAAAAAAAAAGAACAATTTCATCAGAACATGATATAAAACCATTACTATTAGGTTTTTTAGTCCTTGATCCGATATCCAGGCATATAGACATGATTACATACAAAAATGTTTACATATGAAAAGAAAAGCTGTAAAGAGTGAAGAGAGTACATACACCACCAAGAAGAGGAAAAATATTGGGAGCGTTCATAGTATCCTCCTTGTCCTCTTTATTATGCTGAGAGTGATGCTCATTATAGAACTTCAAGCACATCTGAATGCGTAAACTTCACAATTAGCCCATTTTCTATTATGGTTCTCCAGCAGGGCTAGATCTAATAACAGTCTTTTTACGGATTATAGGGTCTATATGACTTGGTTTACCAAGCATGGTCATATAGACCCGTACTTAAAGAACCTCAAAATTTTGACAAGACACAAGATAAGATATAGCTCTGATTGTGTGCACACAGCACAGCCAGTAACACGACCCCAGCGCCTAAAAAGCTCCCGCCTATGCCATGCAGCCGGGGTATTGCTTCCTTGGTCACGCGTCTTGCAAAGGTCCAATTCACCACTCATTGTCTTCTCTGTTTGACTGAGCTGATTTGCAGAGCACCTTCTAAGAAAGGGCCTCACGTGACTCTGCATTCGGCAAGTTTATTATCAATTACATTTACAACTAGTTTGCATGTCCAACCCGTGCCCAAGCTGTATATTTATATTGTTATACTCATTTTATAAAATTAGAACACATACATTTGCATAGTCATCGATGAACGAATAAGGTAAGTAGATTCACATTATTAGTACCTCAACTCCTTTGCTTTCGCTTTATCACAGCCATATGAAGGGTAATTCGAAAAACATTTCAGGGCATATACAAGTTTGAACAAAAAGGCAGATATGCAAACACCATCAAAAACCTACCTTTATTTGTTCCATATCGCCAAAGCCATTGCAAAGCCTACAACATCATAACAGACATTAGTGTATGTATTTCGTAGTGGGAATACATATAACAAAAAAGGCACCAACAATTTTTAGGGTTAAACCGTGATATAACGAGACCTAAAGTTGAAATCTTTAATCAGGTAAGGTCCGGTGAATGGTGATCACTAAATTATTGATTACAATTCGACCATTTGCCATCAAATATACAAATACCAAAAGCTGATCGAATACAACAACAATAACAACAACAACAACAACAACAACAACAACAACTGAGTCTTAGGCCTTGTTTGATAGGACTTATTCGCAAATGAATTCAGATCAGATCAGATCAAATCAGAATTATTCAGTTCAAATCAGATCAGATCAGAATTATTCAGATCAGATCAGATCAGAATCATTCAGATCAGATCAGATCAGAATCATTCTGATCTCATTCAGTTCAGATCAGAATCATTCTGATCTCATTCAGTTCAGATCAGAATCATTCAGTTCAGATCAGATCAGATCAGGTGATTGAAATTTGGTTCAATTCAGTGAAATAAATTATTTTCAAAATAATATCATTATTATTTTTTATGATTATAGTACAAAATTAAAACTAAACAAGAAAAATTAATTTAAAAAGAATCATTATAAATTACTAGTCAAAAAGTAAACGAATTGAAGTATCTAGTGGATTGCCATGGAGTTAATTATCTCATTACATATCATCCCCATGTTCAATATCAATCTCGATATCATTTAGCTCCAAGCCAACTTCTTGTTGAGTATCATCTTCTTGCTCGACATAACCTCGAATTGATCTCCAAATTCTCCGCGTTATCTCATCTCGTAACTTATCCATGGAGGCTTTTCGTGATGGGTTCAACAAATCATTATCCACCTTGCAAAAGGATCATTCTATTATGTACTCCATCCGTATCTCTTTAAACACCTCATAGGCTCATAGTAAAGAGTGTGCAAGCTGCAACTCACATTTTACTAGGACGAGTTTACGACCCTAGCAGTTCAAATGGACTTTTATACCATAATGAGTACAAAAGTCAGCGGTTGTTACTCTGCTTAAGTGGATCCAGCAGTTCTGCAGGATCCATGATATCAGTACGCAGGCTACAACTCGCATTTTTACTATGATTGGTTTTACCATATAGAAATGTGTGGGGGCTCAGATAGTATCTCGCCTTCCCACAAAATTCTTGTAAATTGTTATTGATTCTTCGTGATAATATAATAGGATATAATAATAATAATAATAATAATAATAATAATAATAATAATAATAATAATAATAATAATAATAATAATAATAATAATAATAATAATAATGGTAATTATAATTATAAAACTATTAAAGAATATGTTAAATTGATATGTTCAGTTAAAGTTTATTCAGTTCAGAAATCACAAATCTCAATCAGATCAGATCAGATCAGATTAGATCAGAATTATTCAGATTAGATCAGAATCATTCAGATCAGATCAGAATCATTCAGTTCAAATCAGATCAGTTTAAAAAGATGCAGTCCTATCAAACAAGACCGTATTCAGTTATTCCGAAAATGATTTGTGATTCGCTAACATGAATCGTTGTATATAAGCTTAGACCACCATTCAAGCGTACAGCAAACGCAACCCTCAAAATTAAATCTATGGGTTGGACCGACCACTTTTAATTCAACATAAAATATTGAGAAAAGTTGAAATCTATGGATAAGGTAAAGTTACAAGTGCCAAGTATTGTACTATATATTGATAAAAAATAGGTGAAGAAGAAAAGACACACAAATCGCTGAGAAGGACATGGCCGCTGCCTCCAATTATCTACCCTCCATTTTCCCTGTATCCTCACTGTCTCTTTCTTTCTCATTTTCGGACAACACAACAAAAGGTTAGTCATACGTTTCTGAGTAATTGATTTAGCCCGTAGTATAGATTGCTGTTTAGGGTTTACGCAAATTTGCTAATCACAAATTCCCTAATTTAAAGCAATTAGCAATTAGCACTTAAATTAGATGTTAATGACATTGGGGAGTGATAATTGAAGTGTATTAGACTAGTAAAGTTGGTGATCGTTTTGGGGGGAACAATTAGTTAAAGCTCCTTCTGCAAGCTTATTAGCTTTTGTTTTAACGCCTAAGCTTATGGTGGTTCAAAGTGGAGCTTAGATGACAAAGAAGGGACCAGTACTTGGGGAAGCTTTTCTGTCGCAAAAACACAGAATGCTTTTGGTGAGGAGACCTTCTGGCGCAAAAGCAATAACAGAAATTAAGCGAGCAACTTGCGAATTAGGACATAGTAGAACAACAGCTCCACTATTTAATTGTTCAAAAGCGAAGTAACACCAGGTTCAGCAATTAAAAAACAAAGGTAAAAGCAATAGTTTTTATAGAGTATCAAAGTAAAGTGAATCTTCGAAGACACCGCGTTTCATAGCTACATAACAGACCACAAAAAGTTGTTGGATTGTAGGTGGTGTGGGACATGAAACTCAGAGATTAAGGTCTCCTTGATTGTTGATGGCTTCGTTCTATCATCGTCCAAGCAAAAGGTAGATGTAAGGATTCTCATAGCGCATCCACTTGAATTGAGAATTGGTGCACCGTGGGCCAGCCCTTGGAGGTGGAGGGCCATGAGGTCGCTTCCCAAGTTCTCTGGGTGCACCCCCACCAGCCAAGGGTGGGCCACAAATCCCCTAGAGAGAAGAAACCACAAGGTATGCAGCTTGTGTTCTCATTCTCCTCAACATCATTCGCAGTCATGTTGAAAGAAGGGGTCGAAATGCAAGCTATAGCCTCACCAAACATCACATCGTTACAAGAGCACCGTAACATTGTCCCCAACCTCCGCCTTAACAACTAAAATCTAAAAGTCGATGGTTGGTGATGTGTAGACAAGTTTAGCATCAAAGAGGTTAAACTCAGAGTTTATGACGTGTAGTGTACTACCCTTTTCGATATCCCCAAACACATGCCCACAGGAGAGTAGTAGGCAAAAGCATTCACTACGATAAACCACAAACGTCGTGCCATAACTGGTCTCACCTTCCTTGTTAACTGATGGAGGCTTCACAATCACTTTCATCACCGCCGCATAGCCGTTGCGGTAAAGTTGGGTAGATCAAATTCCCGTTTTTCACCTACTTTGGTGTTAGGGTTTTGGTGTTAGGGTTTTGTTCGTACTTGTATAATTTCTTGACGCCAAAATTCTCACTGGTTTGCAGTGACAAGGTTGGTGAAAAACGGAAATTTGATCTACCCAATTTTCTGTGACAACTTTGGTTCAAATGTCCATGCCTCTACCAGTAATTGGGATGTTGTTCAACTTTACCGCAAGGCTATGCGGCGGTGATGAAAGTGCTTGTGAAGCCTCCAACAGTTAACAGGGAATGTGAGACCAATTATGCCACGACGTTTGTGGTTTATCGTAGTGAATGCTTTTGCTTACTACTCTCCTGTGGGCATGTGTTTGGGGATATCGAAAAGGGTAGTACACTACACGTCATAAATTCTGAGTTTAACCTCTTTGATGCTGAACTAGTCTACACATCACCAACCATCGACTTTTCGATTTTAGTTGTTAAGGCGGAGGTTGGAGACAATGTTACGGTGCTCTTGTAACGATGTGATGTTTGGTGAGGCTATATCTTGCATTTCGACCCCTTCTTTCAACATGACTGTGAATGATGTTGTGGAGAATGAGAACACAAGCTGCATACCTTGTGGTTTCTTCTCTCTAGGGGATTTGTGGCCCACCCTTCTGGTGGGGGTGCACCCAGAGAACTTGGGAGGCGACCTCATGACCCTCCACCTCCAAGGGCCGGCCCACGGTGCACCAATTCTCAATTCAAGTGGATGCGTTATGGGTTTCTTTACATCTACTCTTTGCTTGGACGATATACCCCGATTGAGCTAGCTTTGAAGCCATCAACAATCAAGGAGACCTTAATCTCTGAGTTTCATGTCCCACACCACCTTCAATCCAACAACTTCTTGTGGATCGTCTGTTATGTAGCTATGAAACGCGGTGTCTCCGAAGATTCGCTTTGCTTGGATATTCTATAAGAGTTATTGCTTTTACCTTTGTTTTTTAATTGCTGAACCTGCTGTTACTTTGCTTTTGAACAATTAAATAGTGGAACTGTTGCTCTATTATAACCTAATTCGCGAGTTGCTCGCTTAATTTCTGGTTTTTGCTGTTATCTAAGTGGTTGATAAACCACAGTTTAGTTCATTTGCTGCTTCTCCACAGAGTAGTGCACAAATATGCTCCGTTCAAAGGGTCATTAGCACGGTCAGCTTGGCAAGTTCCTAGTGAATTGAAGTGTGAGTATAGTTACTATGTGGTGGATGATAATACAAATGTACAGAATAGGAAACTTTTGTTGCCAATGTTTAGAGAGGCGAGGTGGTAGAGCTTCATCACCTGCGGCAGGTAAAGTTCTGCACCTATTAGCTATGCTTGTGTTATCTAATTTTCAGAAGTGCCTTCAAGAATGTCATATCTGGCAGCAGTTCTAACCTCACCATAGAGAGACCACTTTGTGCCTTGCTGAGTAAGTTAGGGCTTGAGGTAATTTCTTTCTCCATCTCTTTGTACTGCCAATCTGCTCCTATCTACTGTCTCAAGTTTGGCATCATTTGATTTGATTGTTAATATAAATGCATGGACAACGGTAAGTCTAATTCTCTGGAAGTTCATCATTGGTATGTGCGTGTGCTTAAATGTCTTTTCCGTTTGACAGTTTGTTGCTGATGTCTGCACTCTGCATGCCTTTGGAAGTTCTCAAAAGTTTGGATAGTGGAAGTCTCAAGATTGAGTGGTTCTGGCACGGCACTTCCTATGTTTTTACTCACACTGTACGAAGATCTTGGTGTTGGGAAGTTGCATGACTTGAAGTTACTTGTTGACTGGGCTGTTGCATCAGGCTTCCATTTAGTTGAACTTTTGCCATCCATGACACTTTTGGGCATGGGATGTGCTGGGATCCGTAACCCTACAGGTAAATGTTGAACTCTAGTTGCACAAACAATATGCGTTAAAGATTTTATAGAAAGTTTCAGAGATGATCACCGTTCCTTTCTTTCACTGTTATGTCTTTACTGCTATGGGGCTATGTACCTTTCACTGTTATGTCTTTCCTTATAGAAATTTTCTTTGTCATCTTCTGAAAACAGTACTCAATACTACATCATTTGTCTTCACTATTACGTCCAATACCACCTGCACTCATAGGTGAGTTTAAATTTTGCTTGACTTTATGCTGTTACCAGCAATTGGGTCGAGCTATATCTCATGTATGGATGTCATTGCAGCTGTCAGCTGCTGCTGAGTATGCAAGGAGGAAAGGAGTTGTGCTAAAAGGAGACCTCCCTATTGGTGTTGACAGGAACAGTGTTGATACCTGGGTCTATCCAAACTTGTTTCGGATGAACACGTCAACAGGAGCATGTCCTGATTATTTTGATAAGAATGGGCAGAATTGGGTATTCCCAACTTACAATTGGGAGGAGATGTCAAAAGATAACAATGCTTGGCGGCGTGGTTGATTGACTCAGGTTTTTGAGAATTGAGAGAACTTTGAATAGTTTCAGTAGGCCTGTCTATTAATTTGTGACTTACACAATTCTCTGCCATGACATAGATGGCGAAATACATCACAGCATAGAGGATAGATCACATTCTGGGCTTCTTTCGGATTTGGGAACTCCCAGAGCATGCTATAAGCCATCTTGTTGGAAAATTTAGACCATCAGTCCATCCGAGCCAGGTGAGGACACTTTCTGTGCATGGACTGGCTGTTCTTTGTTCCTGTAAGAAGTTATTCAGGAGTATGTGATGTTATGTAATCACAAAGCTGTATGTGAGATCCTTATACTTTTGTAACACTCAATTTGCTATTTAGTTCTTCAGTAGCAAGATACATCAAGGCTGGCTAATCAAGCAGTGATGTTTTGTTACAGGAAGAGCTTGAACAAGAGGTAATATGGGATTTTGACAGGCCAAGTCGTCCGTACATCCGTCAAGAATTCTTGCAGGTTGGGATTTCTGATGGGCCTGCAATTGATTCATTATATTGGTTTTTTTGTATGTTTTTGTAGTAATGGTTCCTGATCTTAATATCTGTTTCCTTTTACAGGAGAAATTAGGTTCTTCTTGGGCAGTTGTCTCTTCACTTTTCCTAAATGAATGCCAGGAGGGGCAATATGAGGTATAGTTTTCAGCTTCATGTCTTTGTTACCTTCTTTTCCCCCTAATTGAAGTGACTGGTGGCCTAAACCTTTGCTAAGAAAAGATAAAATAAAATAAAACAACAGGACCTGCAAGGTGGCTAAACCAATTAGCATTCAAGTGGTAGATAAAGAAAAGCTAGAACACACCTTTGGTTCCCGTTGCCTGTTTTAGTTGCAGTGTTGCTGTTAGCTTAGCCCTCATAAAGCTGAATCTCTTTCATTTTATTTTAGTGTGGTGGCTTTGGCACACTAAAAGCTACTTGCAATGATATTTGAGCAAGTGCCATGACACGTAGTTTAAGGGGTAAGTGTCTACAGGATTAAAAGTTGGTATTTTTGTGGGTGAGGTGGAAATATTCTTTCTCCTGTCATTGCCTATATCTCCATGGCTGGTTATCTCTACCTTTCCTTTTCCACTTGGTGTACTATTATAAGCAGCATATTTCTGAATTTCTTTTCTGCCCCTCTGGTGCTTGGTTCTGTACGGCCTCATGGCATACTGCATAGTAACTGATGTGTACATGAATGAACCAGTGCCAACTACATTTCAGGGCTTAATGTGACTTATGAGATTATGGCTAATTTGGCATCTCAGGACCAACGATGTTTCATATATAGTAATCACTCTTATGGTATTGTGGCGTAGGCTTTTCATAGAAATCATCGTAACTTTGGTACTGGTTAAGTTAAGAAGTAATGTGGATGTTTTGTTGGTGAGAACAAACACAATGTATATGTTGCTTTCATTATTGAGGAATTGAGATGAAGTTGGTGTTACTTGGCCTTATATTATTCTTCACCTTTCAGTTTAGGAAGACTGCAACACTGAGAAGAAGATTGCTTCCAAGCTTAAAGAGTGCGCAGAGAAATCCTTGCTGTTAGGAAGTGGAGCCGAGCTAAGGCTCGTTCTGTTTGATCTCTAACGGGTATAGTGCAATTGCGGTGTGAGTTTTCCATGCTATGTATTGCTTTTTAGCCAAATATAATAAGAAATTTGGCAAAACGTTGCAGAATGTTGCTCTGATCAAAGATCTCGAGGATGCTGGAAAATTCTACCCTTGGTTCAATCTAGAGGACACCACCAGTTTCAAAGATCTAGATGAACACAGGTAGTTCACTACTGCTTTATTTGAAAATGAACAAGTAGCCCTTGCTTTTCCTGTAGCTGCTGTATCATTCATAATAGTTAAGCTGGTGACCAAACTCGTAAATAGCTGTAGTTGCATTTCGTTGAGGCATTGATGGTATCAGCTCTGCTGAAACCATGTCATTCTTCATTCTGCGGGAACAAACTTAAGATAGTTGAAAACAGTTTATGTCATTCTTCATTCTGTGGCAACAAACTTAAGATCATTGAAAACAGTTTATGTCAACCCATATCCCTTTTGCATCCTTGACTTTTCCTCTGCCCTTGATACATTTTCGGACCACTGAGTGAGCTCGGTGAATACTTAATTACCCTTTTCTTCAGAAATAACAAAAACTGTAGTCTAAAATCTGCTTCTCATCACGGTATATACTTTGTGTGTTGCCAGTGGAAGTATCATCTTTTGCTTTCTGATGTGAAATTCTCATTATTATTAGTCCATGTTTCCTTTATTTTCTTCCCCTTTCAATTTAACTCGCACATAGCTGTAGTTACAATTGTTGAGGCATTGATGGTATTATAGCTCTGTTGAGGATACCAGATGACTTAAAACCGTGTCATGCTTCATTCTGTGGTAACAAACTTGAAGATTGGTGAAGAGCTTACGTTTATTTAGTGTAGTTGGAAATTGTCTAATCCGGCTGGATGTCAAGTGTCCCTTTCTGAGCTTGGATGCACTCTCAACCTTGTAATATTAGCATATAAGGAGAGTCATGAAGGTTGGCATATCATAAGAATATATATACTGCTAGTTCTTCTTAAGACTATTGGCTGTTTATATCTTAATGAGAAATATCATAACTCGGAGATAATAGGCAGGGGATGGTGAACGAAAAGTTGTATGCTAGATAAACAGTTTTCATTTGTAACTTCAGTTCACTTGGCTTCCATGTTACGGCCTATTTCCGATAGTATGCTCAGAAAACATTGCATATGCTCTACCAAGCACAATGGACTATTTACGCTTAGATCTGAATAACTTAGCATTGTACATGTATTTCCCCAAAAAAAAAAAAAAAAAGAACCACGATGTTGACAGTCAGTGCAAATTTTGGCAACACTTTTCCTGACAGTAAAAATGTATTGAGGAGATTGTATGACTACTTTTCCATCGACAGGTAAACCTTTGGCAACAGAGTGCTCTTAAGATTTTCCTAGTGCTCCTTGATTCCTTAGATATGCTGTCCGGTGGAGAAGATTTGGGACTATATCGTTCGTTTGTTCACCCTGCGAATGAATTGAGCATGATCAATTGAAATCTCTTCACTTTGTCTGCTTTTTGTGAAGATCCTGATCTGCAATTTTGCATTCCTTCCCAGTACGACTATGCGACCGTAAGTAATCTAGAACAGCTCTCCTTAGTCATTCCCCACAAAGGTTTTGAGAAGGAATTCTGAATTGAGGAACTGGATTTTCAAAGGAAGATCCCCGACACCAATTGTCATGCCAAAATAACACTCTTGCTCAGTTTTCCACCCTTTCATGTGCTCCTCTGGCTTTGGCCATAGTGCATCTAGTTTTTTTGTTGCGGATAGCTAGTAGTAACTGGATATTCTTACACACTTAAATTCGTTTTGGGTAGGATTTGGTTTGACGTCTTTGTACTTTTGCACTTGAATCATTTTATTGGAGGCAACATTTTGCTCCTCACTTAGATGGGTTTTGGTGTTAGCTAGCAAAATATTTAATTGTAAGTAGTAACTACCTAGTACTACGTTGAATTTCTGCAATGATCTGGCTAAGTGATCATGTTAAGCGTGAATATTTGCATTTGCGCCAAATGATTATATCCCTCTTGAACATATTGGGTTTGCAGGTTATGGGCCGTTATGTCGATCCATTAGTTGGACATCTGAAAGCAATGCTGAATAGAATAGTATACTGCTTCGGAATTTCTCATGAGCATCCTGGCACTTTTTTTTCACATACATACGAAGCTCAAGTCTCCATCATGAGTAAATTGGTCTATACCCCAAGGGATCAAAATTCCGCTAGAGGATGTTTGAGGACATTGACAGGCTTCTATGGTACGATGTGTAGTCCTGTACCTGGACGTTCCTCTGGTGGATGGAGTGGCTCTGGTGGTAATGATGGTGGCCTGGTGGGTAGCGTGCGCCTTTGGACAGCGATCATGACAGGTAAGTATCTAGGCTCAAGCAGTGTCTGGTGTATTATGTTACTAATCTTCCTCTGTACACCACCAGAATAGATGGTGGGCGTTTCCTGTTTTTGTTTTGGTTCAAGCATCTGTTAAGTGTTAAAGGATTTAATCTGGTTCACTTGCAAGGCGTACTCATGTTTTTGACAAATGGCGTTAATGTTCGTTTCTCTTCACTGTCCGAAGCATTAGGGTTTGAGTAATTCTTGTCTATGTGAGCATCTGTTTTTCTTTACTTTCTGAGGGATTCCATTCAAGCATTGGTCCACACTTAAAAAGGACATCATCTTGGTTAACTAGTAAGGCTGGGAAAGCCTTGTTTTGACAAATGGGGTTAATGTTCGTTTCCCTTGACAGTCCCAGGCATTAGGCTTTGAGTAATTCACATCTCGTAACAAACGATGTGAGCATCGGTTTTCCTATACATTCTGAGGCATTCCATTTGAACATTGGTCTACACTCAAACTGTCAGACCTTTGTTTGGATGTAGGAAAATGTGGACTGATCTGTACCTAAAGTGGTTGTCCTGTTTGATTAATGTTGTATTGGAAACATGAGTGGTACTTCTTGTTTTGTAGGCGGAAATGATTAGAGAAATGGTGGGTTTGGTGGAGGACATCCTAGTGGGACACCAAGGCTCATACAGTGGTAACAGAGATGGTGGCACTGGCGACTCAGATCGGCAGGGCTCTGGCTATTATGGTTCAAAATGGAGATCAGGTAACAAAGAACGGACTACTGCTGGTGAAGAGTAGCTCTAAGGGATGGTCTGATGGGGTCGGTGGCAGCAGACGAAATCAGAACCCTGAAAGTGTGATGATAATAGCTGAAGTATCAGCTTTTGGGACAATAGTCTAGCGTAGTTTCTAGGTTCCAGTAATTTTTTAGAATAGCTCGACCTCTACAATTATATGTGCAACAATTCAAGTGCAAGTTTTATGTCAGAAGAGGGTACACGTTTTAGGATTCGTTTTATGTTGTGCTCCTTGCTACTTTGTGTATATATGCGCGGTCTGAATCACTGGCTAGAAGGTCTAGTTCGTCCCTAGTATATCGTAATATCAGCGAAACGTGGTAATTCTTTTCAGAATCTGAACATCAATAATTGTTTTCAGGGATGTTTTTGGTACTAATCTGCAACGTGGGGAAGAATTTCTCTCAAAAAAAAAAAAAAAAAAAAAAAATGAGGGCCAACATTTGGTTTTAGCTACTTTTCTCCTAATCATAATAACCTTAATTTGTAATCAAACAGAAAAATCTTTCTGGGATGTTTTGGTTACCAATGAAGGGTTCATGTGACCTAAAATAGCATAATCTTGCAAGTATATAATATATCAGACATTTGCAACAAGACTTACCTCAACAGTTCACACCAAACTCTGAAAATGTCTGGATTTAGAAGTATAGCAGCAGCAGAGGCAACATTAGTTGTCGTTCTAGCTTCTGTGCTTACAGTAGCAACATCCCAATCACCTGATCAAGAGAGCATCCACTTAAGTCTCATCTATCGCGACTCATCTCTGTCTCCGTTCTATGATCCTCGAGAGAGCCCTTACAATCGTGTTAAGAACTCCTTTGCCCGGTCAAAAGCTCGACTTGCTTACCTGATCAACAAGGGAGATACAGGTGATTTTCAAGGTGAAGTTGAGGCAAATGATGGCGAGTACTTTGTCAACGTCTCAGCAGGAACCCCACCGGTGGGAATGCTTTTAGCCGTGGACACGGCCAGTGAGCTGGTTTTGACGCGGTGCTTACCTTGCACTAACTGCAATGATAATCAGATGATCTCCATGTTCGATTCATCTCAATCCTCAACCTACACCAAGACTATTTGCACTTCTTCGAACTGTCATCTTGTACCTAATATTTCATGTGATTCTACCAGTTTGTGTAGTTTTTTTTATGGCTATGCAGACTTTTCACATTCCAACAGCTTTCTGGGAAGCGATATCTTCACATTTCAGACGTCAGATGGCGGTACATCCTCTGTACAAGATGTCAGTTTTGGCTGTGAATACGACCATAGAAGCACTTCTTTCCCATACAATGGAGTTCTCGGCCTTGGCCTTAATAACTTGTCATTCGCAATGCAAATGACTTCAACAGCAGCGCACAAATTCACGTACTGCTTAGGAAACCACAGCGATCCTGAAGCACAAAATCGTTTGGTATTAGGCAACGCCACCTTCCTAGAAGGCCAAACAACCTCTCTGAAGGTGATCAATGGAAGGTACAATGTTTTACTCGAGGGGGTAAGCATAGGGAAAAAGAGGCTGCCTATTGAACCAGAGATCTTTGAAATAACTGAATCTGGAGGTGGAGTGATCATTGATATCGAAACCATGCTGACGTTTCTAGAGCCAGATGCATATTACGTGCTAGCAGATGAATTGGAGAAAGAGCTCAGACAAGACATCAAAATATGGCCTGATCCACCTTATGAAAGGTGCTATAACGGGAAAATAAGCGAAATAAGGAAGTTTCATGGGGTGATTTTCCACTTTGATGGAGAAGTGAACGTTCTTTTGGATGTCGAAAACCTGTTCTTGCAGGTGGAAGACGATTTGTTTTGCTTGGCAATATTGCCTAGTCCTGTAGGAGGAACATCAGTGTTGGGGTATTTGTTTCAGCAGTCTTACGGAGTTGGGTACAATCTCAACGACATGCTAATTTCTTTCCAAAGGATTGACTGTGAACTTCTTGACAGGCACCTCAAAGATTGAAAGCATTTGACAAAAATCAACTGTATACTTTTATGAAATTTGTCAGGCTTCTCAGAGATTGAAAGCAAAGGAGAGAAATCAAGTATATACTTCACCTGTAAATCGAACAAATTAGCGTTTACATCGTTTCCCTTCTCATAATAGCGTGCTTTTCTTTGGGCATATTTTCTGGGAGATTAATAGAGCAGCAGACTGGATGGCTAATGACGTATAAACCCCTTTCACAAACGATACTCATTTTAAAATCTTTCATCCATTGTGCTATCACAAAGACATTAGTCAGCATCACCCAATCCATCACTTCCATCACCTCTCTTAGATATTGCTGTGAAATCAGAACCCGGCTTCTTCTTTTGTGAAGCAACTTCCGCATTTTTCCGCAGCACTGCTCCAGGAGAAGGGTACGGACGCTGTTGGAAAAGAGGTCCCTGGAGTGGAAACACAATCACATTTGGGTTAGAATCCTGCAGTCTGTTCGCTGATCAAGTATACAACTATTACAGCCACTGAACTCATAAATTTGGTCAAGTCAAACTTGTCACATAGACATTTCTATACAACTGAAAATGGTCATATATTACAACAGTCACTAATAATGAAGAAGTAAATTCATTTAGCAGTTGGTTAATTACTCAGAGTAGAACCACTCCCATCGTATGCTAGGTCATGGACACATGAATTTAAAACATTCACACACTCGAGGTGTTTTTTTTTTCCTGCTCGAGTTTAAGTAGCTACGGAGTACATATAGTCATAAAGGGGTCAATAAAGAAGAGCATAATGAACCTTACCGTTGCAGTAGTATCTGCAGCCCTTGGCTGCACTCCCTTAAGACCAACAACCCTGTAAATAATCATTCAGAATATAACTTAGTGCTATCAAACCACATTCATCAAATCACTACTGCAACTTAACACATAATGTGATGGACAAGGGCTAAATAGATGCACATCGCCCAAATAGATGACAATTGCCCATTTCTCGCTTCTTCCTCCCAACCTGACCCCTACCCACACCTCCATCCCTACCCCACCACAACAATAACAACAAAGTCTTGGCTGACTAACATAAACGGTCATATGAATGTGTCAATGTAAAGTGTGAAAACAACACAAAAGTAGAGAAATGGTACAAGAGGATTGAGAATTGATAGATCGTGGCCCTTTCCGCACATGCCATCCTTGACGCTATCGTGCATTTATGCCGATTGTGCGGACGTACCTTAGGTTTTTTGCTCTAAAATTTTGTCAGAACCCTTAATATGGCTCAGAGGGACTTCCAGGAAGATTAGAGCAATATCTATTTCGGGGCCATTTTGGGCCAAAATCCGTGGAATGTACTCTACAATTTTGGCCAATTTCTACCACATTTTTAAAAACCACCAAATGTTCACAAAAAATTTACCATGGCAGCCTTGGAGTATATTTGTTGGATATGAGTCCTGATTCCTCCGTCGTGAAACTTTTTTAAGCCTTTTCCCCACACATCACCTATTGGGGCTAACATGCGTTTTGCCGGTTGTGGGGTTTACCATAAGTATTTCAATCTAGTATTTTCCTAAAATCCATTATATGACGGCGTGCCACAAAATTTTGAGCCGTTTTTGTTCTAGGACCATTTTTTGGCCAAAAACCATGGATTATAAGTTTGGGTTTTGGCAATTTGGACAATTTGTTTCTAGTAGCCAGATGTTTTCTAAACTTTACAATGAATAGTGTCCTAATACCCTTATTGGATAGGGGGTACCTATTCCTCTGTTAGGGAAATGCTTCAACCTCCACTAGCACATATCACTCGTTGTGCCTAGCGTGCGCATTTCGCCAATTTTGAGAACTACCATAGATTGCGCTATAATATATCGCTAGAACCCATACAATTGCATCAAGGTGCTTCCACAAATATTTGAGCCCGTTTTATTCCGTGACCATTTGGGGCAACAATACCGTGGGTTTCTACAAATATTTAGGTTTGGCCAATTTTGTCCACCTTTTTGAAAGAAGTCAAATGCTCTCAAAACTTTATCACGGTCAGCCTTGAAGTACCCTTGTCACATATGGCCATATGGGGGGCAGGGCTGTTACCATGTTCGGGAAGTTACGTAAGATATATCGGCACAAGTCACCCGTTGAGGCTACCGAGTGTTTATTTGCCGATTTTCGGATCCATCATATGTTTTTTGCTCTAATATCTTGCTAATACCCATAATATGACCCCTAGGGGCTTCCACCAAAATTTTGACCAGTTTTTGTTCCGGGGTCATTTTGCCTAAAAACCGTGGATTGTATACTTCGATTTTGTCCAATTTTGACCACTTTTCTTATATTAGTCAAACTTTCTCAATGTTTACTATAGTCAACCTTAGGACACCCTTGTTGATATAGGAATTTCTTTAACCCCGATCACTATGCGTCACCCTTTGAGGCTAGCGTGTGGCTTCTGTCAATTTTGGAATTTACCAATCATTTTTGGCTCTAGTATTGTGGTAAAACCCAAAACATGACCCCTAAAGGCTTCCATTAGAATTTGAGTTTTTTTTATTCCAGGGATATTTCGGCCTAAAAACAGTGGATTATATACTTCGATTTTGGCCAATTTTGACCAACTTTTTGAAAGTAGCCATACGTCCTCACAAAAACTTTGGAGTACCATTGTTGGATATGATTTCTCATTCCTCTCTTAGGGAAACTCTTAAAACCCTTTTGAGACACGTTACCTGTGAAGGCTAGCGTGCATATTTTGCCGATTTTTAGATCTATCATAGATTTTAGGCTTTACTATTTTGCTGAAACCTATAATATGACCCCTAGGGGCTATCACAAAATTCTCGTTTTAGGTTTTTGGGCCAAAAACCGAGTGAATTTAAGAGTGGGGTTTATCTTTCTCTCTCCTTTCCCCCACCTTCCTTGGTTTTTGTTCCAAAATGGAAGTCCAACAAATGACCGGAACGGAGGGAGTAGTATGTTTCTACACCAAGATTACGAAGTTTCCTATTACCAAACTTATTCTTATAATATATCTAGTTTCTATTGTCATCCAATAGTATAATGCCAAGTGTTCACCTAGAATAATGTGGTTCTAGGTTCATACATATAGTATTAGATCCCACAATGAAACACTTTTAGTAAGCAAAAAGACCAAAGATGAACAGGCGTCGGGTTGGAGGGTCGGTAGCGGGAATTTAACATACCAGCCACCACGTGGAGCATCGGAATAAGAGCTTGGGTCCATGGGATCCAATTCATCGTCCTCACTGTGAGCCCGCTTCTTGTGATATCTCCCGCCTCCTTTGTTAATTGGAGGTCTTGAACTTGACCTGTTTCAGAGATATTAAATGGTTACAGCTCACATGAGAACCACATTTATTAGTGTTTAAGCGAGGAGAGAGCAAAATGGTCTTTCTCCCTTCTGCTACTAGATCTCCATGCTCTCTCCAACTTAAAGAGAAGCTTTCAAGGAGGTAAAATGACCAGGCAAAGACATTAAGAGTAGCACATATAATAAAAAAAATGCCATATTATTCACAGGGAAAATCCACAATACGAGGATCCATAGTGTCTGGAAAGCAAAATCAAACCATGAACTTTTGCTTAAGTTCCTTTGAGACGTGAACCTATGGCCACTATGTTGTACCGTTTGTTTATAACGTCATCACATACTACAATGGAAACTGGAAAGCTTTATAGGATCAGAAGATTGCACTAAATAAAGCGGGAATCGGATACATTTACATCCTGGCACTCCTTGTCTACTCCTACAGTCCATCCTACAATTAGAGAATCTACATGAATCTTGATTTTCACACAGTTAATTTTTTCTAATTTTTATGATGTCTATCACTTGGACTATCATCTTAGTTTCAACAGGAGCCAAGCTTTCTGAAACTTGATAGTTGAAATTGCCTAAACCTTGGACACAACTACCCTGCCAAGCACCTAAGCAAGCTTTTGAAATCATGAAAGAACTCAATGACTCTGATTGGGTTACCGGCACCTCAGTCCAGTACCAACTAATCAGACAATCTAGGCAAAGGCTTAAGAGTTCACAACTGTTCCCCAAAGAACAGCCATCATTAATCTTCCCAGTAGGTCATATACAATCCCGGTCAGCGGTAATTGCAGAATGATTGCCATAGTAAATAATAAACGATCATCAATAGAATTCGCAAAAATAAATAGTAGCTCAGCACCTCTGAAGGGGACATTTTCTGTCACCATCTTCTGTGCCATTTATGTCATTGTTACTCTGCTGCTTGCTTCCTTGCAATAAGTATTGGCTTTGAGGGAGTTGAAGAGTCCTGTGTTCGAAATAAGATAAAGTAAGAGATGCAGGAAAATAATTGCCAAAACACAACAAATGAATACAAAAAAAGTTGAATCCCAATATTTCCCTTAGCTTATGAGAAGTCAAATTATTTAGCCATATGCTTTTGCCTAGAACATGAGAATCGCTTGCAGGACCGGCATACCTTGTACAGTGATTACAGTAACCCCAGGACTGAACTAGTCCTAGCCCCCAACCACTGCAATTCAAGCATCTCTCATGTAAAGAGTTGTCTGACCAGATATCATCTTGATTATTGAAGGTAGCACTCTTCACATGCTCTGAGACAATCTGCTGCAACACATGAGGTCGTTCCCATTGTGACACTTGGGTTTTCTTGTTAAAGTAGTAATTTTGACCTGAATAAATTAGTACAAACAAGTCAAATTTCAATGACAACAAAGGCAATCTCATACATTTCTCTCGGTCGATTGGGCTTATACTATTCCAAAAATTTCACATTTTGAACAAAACCCAATGACCACTAGAACACTAGGCCTACAGAGTGAACTACAACAAGGGCATGTTACTGTTCAGACTGTTTCAAACATTAAAGAGAGTTACTTTTTTTTTTCTTTTTATCTTTTTTCAAAAAAAATTATAAACCAACACACTATAGATAGTTGAATAGAGGGTATACCACCTTACAGATCCTACCACGTTCCTGAACATTCAACTCTGTTCATCTTTGGTATCCAGTTCTAAAATGAACAATTTTCCTCTCTAACCAAATTGCAAAAGCTAATTCAGGGCAAAGGAATCTAAAAATCGAGATGGCCTTCTAATTCGGTGAAACATCAGATACCAAATGAACAATAGATTAAATAGCCGGACTCCTAGACTAACTTGGATTGAATCCATTACTTGTCCTGGACATTACAAACATTTCAAAAAAATAAAACTTTTTAAATTGCAGAGAATCATATGACGAGCTTTGGAAGAGCCTCTGGAATTATAACCATTACAGTAAATTGATGGGCTGTCTTGTTTACACACCTCTTCGTGCTATCGCCTCCCCCACCCCTTTCAAATATTCTTTCGAATATCTTTTAAGGATAAACTAGCTCGACAATACTTTTGTGGTTATTCACTTTCAAGCCGGACACAATTTCAAAACTTTCGACAAAGCCAGTTTTTAGAAACTAGAAAGGGTGATAGAGGTAAAAAACATGGACAGACAGTTCCTTGATCACTTTCTTAAATAAATGGCAGGAACATTCACACAAAGATGGAATAAACTAGCCACAAGCCCAGAACAATAGTATGACAGATTGACAGCCCTACAATTACTGTTAATAAAGGTTTTTTTCAGATAAGGACGAATGTATAGATAAAAGAAATAGAAAATGGGAATAGACAGCTACTTGATCACCTTCGCAGATAAGTCCCACAACTATGATTAAATAAGCGTGCTTATTGTGGAAATCCTTTGATTAGTATTCAAGAATATTCAGGAGAACATTCTCCTTTCAGATACAGACTACATTATGGCATACCTGATGTCTCATCCAGTGTCTCCACCCAATCTTCAGCCAAAGTTGAAGTTGATTGGCTTTGTGAGCTAGAATTTGTTTCCAACGGTCTTTCCCACTGAGTCTTTCCAGAAAGTTCATTGTAGTAATATGACACACCACTTGCAGGGTCCTTTGCTTCAACCTTTTTGAGAAGACGAATGCATATCCACAAAATTTCTCTTAATAGAACATCCAATTATATAAAGCAGCAGCCCAAAAAAAAAAGCCACACAAGACCCATTCCTAGTATGGAGAACCCAATAACTGTTTATAACAACCTCCCTTTGTCCCATAATGATGCCTAACATTCCTGCCAACGACGGACTTGTAGAGACACAGTTTAGTTCACCTTTTACTTGTATGTGTTAGAAGTTAATGTACAGTCAGATATGGCAGTTACTCAACTCACTGTGGGATGAAGGCAGTAAAATGTATCTAGAAGAGCCAAAAGTAAAGATATCAAATTTTAATTTTGCTCAAATGTCACAAGAGGCACCAGAAATAAAAATTCTGACTTACCCATCCAGGAGCCAGGTTGACATCACCTGATAATTGAGTTAGTTGTGCGCCTTGCTTCTGCAAAAATGTTGAAAAAGCAATCAAAAGTTAGTAAATGGCATGAAAGGAGTCCTGCACAAATTTTAATTTTCTTTTAGCAAGAAGAAAAGAAAAATTAAAAAGAAGAGCTAAGTGCAGACAACTCAAGAATCACAAAAGAGTGTCAGGGGACCCTACGACTTACTGAAATGCAGATTCAATACCAAGATTTCAAAAGCTGAACTTACAGAGGTAGTAGCAGCACAATGATCTTCAGCAGCAGCATTTTTCAAAATTCCTCTTGCTTTCAGCCTCTGCTTGAGGAACTCAGGTAACTCTTTGGCCCCATGGTTCTGCTGTGATTCCACTCCCTGGCCAGAACTTGTTTCCTTTGTTTCACTGCCACGAACATCTGATATTCCTAGTTCATCAAATCAAATTAGTGAAGATATACAGAGACACAGCTAAGGCAGCGGAGACGGTGGGAGATAACCATGTCAATGTTGATAGTTGATACAGAAGTGACATTTCTAATTAGCCTTACCAGGCAATGCAGAATGGTAGTAAGCACCTCCACCTGGCACACCATACCCATTACCTATCTCCAGGTTTTCTGAAACACAAATGCAGAAAGTACCATTACTTATTTGACGTCTGAGAAATTTCAACTACGCTATACAACAACAACAAAATCACCCAGCAAGAAGCACTATGCAAATAAGTGCCCCAATCCCCTATTCAAAACAGAATTTGACATACAGAACCCATAACTTTAAATTCAGCTTTCTCAAAAAAAAAAAAAAAAACTTTAAATTCTGCAGTTAATCCCCACTTCTAATAATGAGTAGCCATACTTTGCAAGTTTTCTTTCTCAAGTTCACTTGGTTCCAGATTTCAGTATTCATTTTCTGCTTTTCTTGGTGTGCGCATAAGAAGAAATTGGCGATAGTTAAGATCACATGGATCATACATGTAAGAAGGTTTTGAATTAGCTACGTAACAATGCATTTAATGAAAGAGGATGCTATGCCACATATCTTTGAATCCTGTACACTGTATGTCTGTATCCAACTTCTGAATGACCAGCTTATTATGTTAAGTTTGTAAACCCCTTCTCGTGACCACAGAATAACAAGGGTGAATTAGGGTTAAATGAAAATTAAAAAGGTTAAAAAAGAATCGTGTTTTCTCAGTGTTCTCCCCTCCCCCCACCATCTAATAATCTTTAACATTTCCTCTTTGGAAATATATTGAACCTCCTGGACTCTTTCCTTAGCCTTAGATATGTTTCAGCAAATATCTGGAGGTTCTTCTTACTTTTAACATGATCACCCCTTTTGATTTTGTGGCTTCATGGTGGACATAAATTGAAAATTTCCGTTGAGCTCTGAAATAGAACCCCATGCCCATTTTCCTCCTTGCAATGAAGGTAACAAAGAGTTCAAGAATATAGGTAAGCTTAAACTTAAAAACAGCCAGTTCAGGCTGACACCACATTCACCAACCCCGTTCCATCCCCCACCCACCAGACAATACCCCCAAACTCTATCCCTAAAACCTTAAAAAAGCCCCACCAGCCCCTTTACTGGGAGCTACCCAGAAATTCAGCTAAACCAATTTAGCTTAAAATGTGTGCTCTATTTCATCACTGTGCAGCCTACATAAGTTTTCTGGCATCACAATAGCCATAAGTTTTCAGTTCTGTAGTCTTCATTGCCTGTTAATTCACCAAACTACCCCCATTTCAAAAAACAATTTATGGACCCTTCCCATGTTTGAAATTGCTCTGAGTCTACAGGGAAAAACCTTATAAAAATACTTGAGTGAAAAGGGGTAGTTACAAAAAATAAACCTTTTTCAGGAGCAGAGGGCTTCCCTCTCTTTACAGCCATTTCTGATCGGTGCTCTGCAGTAAACTTCAGTAAATGCTCCTGTATATAACAAGAACAAGAGTGAAGGTTCGTTTGCTTAAAGATGATGTTGCTTATATGTGAATTGTAAATACATCAGAAATACAACCCCCGGCCCCTCCAGCTATCCCCAAATAAAAAGGACAATAATCACCATAGTTACCTTTAAAGCATTTGGATTATGCTGTCCCGAAAGAATGTCCCTATCATCAGGTAGCATGCTAGTTCCTCTGACCTCCCTGAAACAAAAAAGCTGATAAATATGAGAGCGATACTATAGGTTTGCATTCAGCAGTCCTCAATGATTCAAAAGATCTAATAGTAATAAAGGCAAACCTCTGGCTTTGTATAATCCTTTGAGTATCATTTTCCTGCCCAATTTAGACAAGGGTAAAAGTTATTCAAAAGAAGACTAAAGTCATAAGAAGCTTAAAATAATACGGAAAGCTAAATCTCTAAAGAACAAGTACTTGTTCACGCAGCACAGCAGCCTGAGCAGCTGTCTCAATCTCATCATCTGGTCTGTCAGGATGATGCAAAGAACCCTGATAAGACTTCCCTTGGTCCCCTCTAGATTGATTTTTCTCTATGCTTTTCTGCTCGCTATACACTCGAGTAGTTCCGCCTACTGCTTCACCTAGTGAGTTTGACAGCATTTTCTGATCATAGCCCTCACCACCAGCGGCCGTGGATGAATCATCTTGATTGGCATTAAACGAGTCAGAAATCCCTACTTCAGATGGGGTCCTGTTGGTTATGTCATTCTGTGTAGCATACTTGAACCCATCACCTACGGAATCCCGTGTAACAACGCCAACCTCTTTCAAAGATGATGCTTCACTGGCATCAGCACATACACCATGACCACTTTCTGATCCTGACTGAACCGACTCATGACCCACATATGGTGCTGCCTGAAAATTATTAGAACCAGGAAACTCTTGCGGTTGCTGACTAGGTGGCATTGGAGGGACAGTCCCAGTACCATACTGATAATTATGCGGCATTTGAACAGGGAATTGAGGATACGGAGCAACACCAGATTGAGATGGAGGACCAAAATGTGGAGCGAAGCCTTGCCCATGTGGGGGTGGAGTAGTACCATAATGAGGCACATGGAACTGGTGATTCGGATGAGGATGGAAAAATTGGTCATGAGGCCTAGGAACATTGCCATAGGGTTGTGATGGACTCACAGAAGAGGCCATGGGAGGATAATTTTGCGACAACTGCACCCCAGGTGGAGGTGGATTCCCATAAAAATTCTCCATGATTCTAAATATATCTACTTCCTAATATGTTTCGAGCTACAAAAGGTTTGGACACGCAACCAATTCGCAGCAAAAATTCAGCCATAAACGCACATACATATCAAGCAGGCAACATCTGCACAAAAACAAGAGAATCAATACCACCACCCTTACACACAATACCGCGATTTTAACTTAACATACAGCGACCTAGAGCATAAACTAATTGTTTCTCAAACAATCACCAACTTCCCCCAAAATTCTACCACTCAGCAATTTTAACTTCCCACTTAAAAATTCAATCTTTCTCCCAAATTCCAATTAAAGTGAAGCATCAGAGCAGAACATTATTGCCAATTGCTTCAATTAAACGCAAATTAGTACTAATATGTAGCCATTCGTGTAAAAATAATCAGCAATAAATCAAGGTTTTTCTTCAATTCCCACATCAATACTACAATCAAATTAATCAGAAACGTAAAGCATACATTTCATTTTGATTGCTTCAATAATTACCCTTTTCACTATAACTCATGTGCAATAAATCAAGGTTTTTCTTAAGCTATTGGCAGCAAGAATATAAAAGTACATTAATTAAAAACCAAATACAAACAAAAAATTACCGCAAGCAAAGTGAGGAGTTTCTGGTAAGTTTTAGACTGCTAAACTTGAAGTTGAAGCTGTGAATAACTTACGAGAAAGTGAGGTAACGAATCCCGCAACCCAGAATTTTTTCATAAACTACCCAGAATTAGTTTTACAGTGGTATAAATTTGACGAGCGTAAAAATTACCAAGTAAATGTTTTAAGGGGGGTGCGATAATTACTTGCCGGACTAGTTGTGTTTTACCACCCCCGTCCCCCGGTTTGTATTTATTTACAAGACGCTCGCCGTAAGACAATCACACCAATCAGAATAGTCTAGTTAATATTGCATCTTTACGTAGTACGAGACTGTACGAGTATAACTAAGACCATGTGTGATGCAACGTATCAAACAATGTTTTCAAATTAGATCAGATTAAATCGGATCAATTTTATTCAAATCATAATTAGTCAAATAACAATTAATGAATTTATTCTACTTCTAGTTATTAATTTGTCTAAATGCAGTTAATTTATTAATAAATTGAGTTCAGATTTGATTAAATCAAATCAAATCAGACCAGTTTAATTCAATCAAATCAAATCAGAAAAATGCAGTCCAATCGCACCGGGCATAAGTCATAAGCCCTATGGTTTCCACGAAATACATGCTTTTAAAATGTGTATCCCAAGTTTGTTGTATTTGGTAGATTAGTACTCCCTCCATTTAAGTCCAATCTTCTTATGTCATTTTGACACTCTTTTTAACTACTACTCCAAAATATTAAAATATGGTCGAAATATGGGTATGTTAAAATATCGAAATTTCTAAAATATGGTCGAAAACCCGCCGAAGAGGGCTGTTGTCGACCCAAATTCACAACAAGCATATATCTGATATGCAATTTCAACATGCTAATTCAATGGCCAAAATATGTGGAGGCTTGCCTATTGTTGCTACCGTTCTTGGCTAATCGTGATGCAAAGGAAGTGCGTAAATTCTTGGAAGAGGACTTGTGGGACTCGAATCTATTCAGATACGAAGTTTTTCCTGCTTTGAAGTCATGCTACACAAAAATTCAATCACATTTGAAGCGGTGTCTTGCATACTTATCACTCTTAATTTCCTCACAACTTCTCCTTCACGATTGATGATGACATGGTCCAATTGTGGAAAGGAGAAGGTTTTTTCCAAGAAACCAAAGGTGAAGGTAAGATGCTGCAAACTGCCAACGACCCTGCCTGTGCGTTCAAGACCCTCACTCGTCTTCGAGTATTGTCACTATGTTAAAGTGACACCCAAAAATACTCCACATATGAGTGTGTCACATTGGAAAAATAGAAGAGATTTGTCTACCCTATTAAACCAAGGAGTTACTCCTCCTATTGCCACAAGTGGACTATCTCTTCTCCTTACGGGTGTGGCCCAGACCCGCGTAATTTCACACACTAAGTTAGACTAAGCTTAGTAAGCTCCCTGATTCTTCGGATTAGGGCATTTCCCGAAGTTGGAGTCGTTGATGTTCAACCAAATGGAACAACTTCAAGAAGTAATTGTAGGGTCAGAATCAAATGCAATGTCATGTCTGCATTCCCTTACCTTGAAAGATTGTGAAATGTTGATTAAAATGTCTTCTTTAGACAATATTTCTTCATTAGTGGAGCTGCACATCGAGAGATGTGGATCGTTGAGGTCGCTTCCAAACTTACCACCCTCACTCGAGTCACTTACAATAAGGAGGTGATGACTGGCCACTAGTCGATTGTATTACAAACGTAAAGATCGACTACGAGAAGATACCAACATCTTGTTCAACAAGTTTACCTAAACCTCTGGATCATCAAGAAGAAGACTTTACTCCTGACATCTGGCAAACAAAATGAAGGCTCTGTTTGGCGGGTAAGTTTTATTATTTCAACTTTGTTATAGTAGCATATTGCCATATTTCACATGTACCTGATAAATATTTGTGTTTTACTAGTGGCTGGCCTTTTTTGTTGTTGTTGTTGTTGAACTAGACCTCTTATTTTGTTTCGTTTTACTTTCTTCTTGGTTTATACTCCGTATCTTGTTGGTTCTATTTATATAATGGGGTCTAATTTCCCAAAAAAAGAAGTATTCGATATGAGTATTGGAGGATATGAAATATGACGAAGATCGCAAGATTATTAGATTTAGTTTTCTATTGATAGACATAATCCAAATCCCTATACCAATAATCAAGTCAGTATTTTAGGAGTCATTCCCCCTCTCTGTATTCTTACAATGAGTTTCAACTTGTAAACAGTAATCGTATCTTTGCTAGGAACAATCTTAAAAAGTTGTAATAATCATAACAGAACAACAAAATAGTGTTCAGTACTGTCTTATATAAAGGTGACACACGCACACAAATAAAAAAACCTTGAAGTTAGTTGCTAGAAGTTTCGAGGATGGCACTAGAAGTTTGACCCATGGAATTTTGGTTGTTTTCGTGTTTTTATTGAATTCACGTTTGAAATTGTATGTACGATAGTGTTAATAATCTACATTTCCATTTGTATGTATAGGGGTATCGACTTTTCAAGGATGGCACCGGAGCAATGATCCGGTGGTGTTGTTCGAAGAATCAAGGTGTACTATGTTACCCGTCAGTGAAATTATAGTCTATCATTTTTTTATTGTCTATCCTCGGTCCGATAACTGTCAAAAATAGAGGGGTGGTGGAATAAATGTTGAAAATGTCGCGATTTCCTTTATTATTCTCGTACATGTTTGCGTCCAAGCTAAGATAAAAGCACGTCAGGCGTGCAAAAAGGGAACGGATACCATGAGAGGATGAATTATAAAGAGAGTGAAATTGATTTGGGGACAAAATTGTAGAGAGATGGTAAATTGGGGGAAAATCTGGGAAATGAGGTTGGATTTGGGGGAAATTTCTCAAAATCGATTTTTGGGGATGATTTAGAGTGCAAAGAAGTCAACTAACGGTCAATGATGTTATCTTGGACGGAAATTGTGATTAGGTAGTGTTTCACAAACAATTTTTATTTTAAGTTAGTTTTTAACAAAAATTATTATAAAAGGTAGGGTTTCGCAAAATTGGGTCTTTTGAAGGTAGTGTTTCGCAAAAAACCCTTATAATAAAATAATTTTTAATTCTTTATATGGTGAATTTCCCTTTTATTTTTGGTACAATGGTAAATTCCCTTTGATTGACATGGTACACACTAAGGGACACTGACTACATTTTTTTTATATGGTTTGAATTGAACTGATCTGATTTGATTTGAATAAATGAATTTGATATGATTTTATTCGATGAATTTGTTGAAGAAGAAAAAATGCAACCAAGCGAGTTAATGTTAGAAGTAGACTGCTCCAAATTTAGTGTTTGTTATTTGGTTTGTATTAAACTGAACTAAGTAGACTGCTCCAAATATTTTTTATTTTTTTGCATGTTTAAAAAGTGATGGAAGACAAAACACTGGAAATATGCGGCCCATGGGCTTTGCGCAGGAGGTTTGCGGTTGGGTTTAGTTGAGCTAGACTTAACTGGTAACAGCCTTATCAACGATGTTTCTGCCATTCAATTCTTTCCAAGGCAAAAATGTCCAAGATATGAACGAGTATCAATGAACAAAATCATCGCCCTAAAAAAAATAAGACTTCGATCCATTTTATTAATAATAATGATTTCTTAAACCCTTTCATTGGATGAATGGATGGTATAATGACAACAACAAGTGGTGGCATCGAGACAAGCTCCATTATCCCATGACATACCGTGCCCTACACAGTAGTCTACGCATGATAACTTGTCACAACTTGGAATTTTAGCCGGAGGGGAAGGTCGGTCGCAAACAAGTCCTGGATCTATTTCTGCTTCTGCTGCTACGTTGCCCGTTAATCATCATCATCATCATGTATATGTTGTCAATTATTAGCATATGAACTAGATATAAATAAATTAAAATATTCACATTCCTTAGAAATTAGAAAATGATTAATTAAAGAGCTAAAGCTCTACGTACGTACCATGTAACAAAACCAGGGACAGAACGCAGAAAATGAGTAGAGAAATCTTGTTCATGGCTATTTTCTTTTTGAAGTTAAAAACAACAATGACTAGCAATGTTTTTTTTTTTGAGTGGAGACCAGCAATATTATTATGAGAGTATATATATGGACTGGTTTCAAGAATCATGCATTAATACATTATCCCACTTTATAATTGGGTAGATTGAGGAACCACTCATAATTGGGTAGATTGAGGAACCACCATATACGTATACTAGGAAGGTTATGATTTCCTTCCATATATATTTGTTATTATTATTATTGTTATTATTGTTATTAAATATTAATTGCCATGTTATTATTGTAATAACAATAATAAATGTAGAGGACTAAATTAAAGAGATTGATATATTGTTACATATATATCCACGTGATTTCCTTCATTATGGGCACACCGCACACGTGAAAAAAAAAAAAAAAAAAAAAAAACTTCTCTATTTATGCACATTTCTAAATAACTCGACGTAATGGAAACTACAAAACCTACGGATTCAAATTCCCTGTAGTTGGTAAAGAACACTATAAATGGAAAATATAAATGAAAATGTATTTTTAAACACGGGGAGTAAATCTATATGGTAAGATTGATTTTCCATTTTGAGTAAACTCTACCATGTAGAATTATTTTTCAACTGTAGAGGATCTCAGTTCTAAAGTCTAAGGACAAACATGATTGATAAACGCAACTTTTTTTTTTACTAACGTAACCTGGTAAAATACCCAATATGTCCCCACTTTTCCCAAATAACACAAATACCCTAAATCTTATTTTATTATACCCAAAATAACATGGGATTAGCAATAAACTAACGGTAAAATCACGTGATGCCCCCAAACTATGTCAGAATTCGCATGGTGTCCCTACCTTTAAAACTTGTACAATTTGGTGCCCCCGAACTTTACACCTATAGGCACGTGGTGCCCTTATCACCTCCTATTTTCTAACACCGTTAAATTTTGGATGTTAAGCGGTGACGTGACATACAATTACTAAAGATTTAATTTAATTAAATATTTTGTAATTAATAACTAATAATAAAAAAATCATTAAATTTTTTTTTCTCATTTCTCTCCCTCATCACCCTTACTACCCCCGCCCCACCCTCCCTACCGCCCCCACAACCACCACCTGCCACTCCGACCTCTCCCATTCACCCTGACTTCACCATCACTGGGCCGCATACGACGGCGCGAGCCCATTAAGGTGGGTCGTCAAGGCCGAAAACAGGCGGCGGAAGGCGAAAACATGGGTTGTGGCAAACAGATCTGGGCTCGACAACCCTGTTTTGCGTCTTCTTCATCTTATTATCGACCTCGACGACCCACCTTACTGGGCTCGCGCCGCCATGTGCGGCCCAGTGGTGGTGAATTCGAGGAGGGGGGGTGGTCGGAGTGGGCGGAGGTGGTTGTGGGGCAGTAGGGAGGGTAGGGCAGGGCGGGGGTTAGCATGGTCGTCTTGGGATCGCGGGGTCAAGTGCGGCCGATTGGTGGTGAAGGCGGGGAGGGGAAAGACGGTTCGGGTGGCCGGCGGTGGTAGTTGGGCGGTGGGTCAGGTGGCTGGGATGACAGAGGAGAGAGAGAGAGAGAGAGAGAGAAATATTAGGGGTCAGTTCTTTATGTTTCGTTTGAATATGTGAAAAGAATTCAAATGAAACGTAAAAAATAGGTTACGTTAGTAATTTCTAGGGAGTGGGAGGGGATATCATTAGGGTTAATATTGGAAGAAAAATACTCCCTCCGTCCCAGTTCAAACGCCCCATATTCCATTTTGGGACGTCCCACTTCAAACACGCCATCTATTTTGGGACATATTTCTCTCTCTTACTTTTATTAAATTATTACATCTTCTCTCACATTATCTCTTCTACTTTTATTAATCCTCACATTCTCTCTCCTCCTTTTACCCCACTCAACTTATTATATCAATTTTTCTTATTCCACTACAAAAACGCCTTGGGGCGTTTGATCTGGGACGGAGGGAGTAGAAAAAATAGGTTACGCTAGTATTTTTTTAGGTTACGTTTAGCAGTCCCCAGGACAAAACACAAGAAATGCACGGCCCATGGGCTGGAGGGCTTTCACAGGAGGTTTGCTGTTGGGTCAAGCTGGGCTAGAGTTAACTGGTAACGGCCCCATCCATTTACTCTAATATTTTTTGCGACACTTGACTGCGTGAGTCTTAACAGTTTACGCGTATGTAGACGAGTGACGAGATCGTTGACGGTCAACTTGTCACACTATACTCGCCTGCTCTGCTCAAGTGCTCATACTCTGCTGCTCACTGCCTCTTCCACTAGTACTTCACAAGTCGCGTCGGTAAGTTGTAATTTTGGGCTTTACTTCGACATTTCGAGGTAAAAAAATATCAGTTTTATAAGATTCACCGATACGAGGATAGAAAATACATGAATTATCGTAATTTAGTCCTACTCGTTTTGATTTGTTCAGTCTTATAAGCCAAGGTAACACTATATATAATACAGTACTGTGAAAAGGTAATTAAAAGGGCAACATACTTCATTACGAGTACTTCATTAGCATGTTTCATGCATTGGAAAGACTTGAAACCAAATAAAACATATAGAACACCAAAACCAACTTTTAACATTTCGACACTACCACATTCTCCCCTGCAAGCCAAAATCGTAATCAAGAACACTTTGACATTACCCACCCACCGCACCGTGCGCGCGCACACACATACTCAATAATTAACAAAACTATTAAGCTAATTACTCCTTCATATAACATGATCCAATTACCCAAAAGCATGGTTAATTAAAATGCAAAATGTTTTTTTTTACAAATGAGAGTTGTACGGAGATGAAAAAAGAGAGAGAGAGCTGACAACGTGTCCCGATGAACGCGGTTTTATCTCATGATGGTCCCCACCTCCCCTCTCTCCTCCAACCACCGTCCTATTTATTCCCCCTCTGCCCCTTCTCTCCTTTCCTTCCCTCCTCATTTCCCCCCTCACTTCTTTTGCCTTGCTCTCCTTCCTACAAATTCACTCAATCTTCTCCTACAAGCTTCTACTTTCAAACCCAAACTAAACAACATTCAGTAAAGAGTAACAGATATATAGAATATATATATATAGAATTGTTGCTAAAAATGGCAGCTTCTTCATCAGACAACAACACCATGTCGAATATCGAAACGTGGGCCGCGTTTCGTCCCACATTCGACAACTCATGGATCTCCGAAGCGTTTGCTAGAGACACCGAGGCCCTCACTAGAGCTCTCACCAAGTCCATCACTCACGGCCCTGATGCTCACACAAACGTTTCTCTCAACGAAACGTCTCTTCCTGTTCATAGCGTTTCGAGCTCAGGCGGTTCCGACCCGGAACCTGAACCCGAAACGGAAGCTCCGTCGGTTTCGAAACGGCCCCCTCGAAACCCTGTCACTGGGGGGAAGATAGCGAAACGGAAGTCACGCGCTTCGAAACGGTCCCCAACCACGTTCATCACCGCCGACCCGGCGAATTTCCGGCAGATGGTTCAGCAGGTGACAGGTGTCCGGTTCGGGTCTATCCCAGGCCCGATACTCAAACCGGAGGCACTTCGGGCTGGAGTCGGGTCGGGTATGGCGACCCGGCTGCAGGGTGTGGGTGTTGGTGGTGTTCATGGTGGTGGGTGTATGCTGCCTACGCTTGACACGTCAGCGTTTTTGTTGGACCATCATCAGCAGGTTGTGGGCCCGACTAATGTGGGAGGTGGATCTCAGGGCTTTGGAGTCGGGCCGACTGTGGGTGAGGGTAACGGGCCCGGGTTTGATTTTGATGGGTTCTCTTGCTTCCCTACTCTAGAGTCATGGAAAGTCATGTAGAATTTCTTTTAATTTTCTGTTTTGAAAGAAAATTAAGATTATGTAGCTAATTTTAGTTTTTAGCATTTCTTTGCTATTTTAATTTAATTTTCCTAGTTCTAATTTTGGTCCTTTTTTTTTTCTCCCATTTAATGGGGTTTTTTCTAAGAAAAAAATGGTGGGGGGTGTTAATATGTGGAAGGTTTAGTTGTATGGGGTTAAACTTGGAATGTAAGGTAGATTTAATGAAGTTATTATGGCATAATTATTAATCATGTTTAATTTCATGTATTAGTGTATCAATTATTGATAATAATATCACTTTATTTCTTAGTACAACCTTCAACCTTGTTCCAAATGCTTGTACTCTTAAGCTCCTTTTTTCATTCAATTGAGACTAGTAATTATTGGTCATTTCTCATACAAGAATGTTGATTTGATCCCGTTGAAATTAGTTTGATCGTTAATTTTCGTTTAAATTGTTACCTCTAATGTTAAGATCTGTAACGGAATGATATCTAATTTAAATCGATGTTTTTAAAAACTCTAGCGAAGAACTAGTTTCATCAACGATTCTCGTTAAATTGGAACCTCTAATGTTGGGAGTTCTAACGAAACGCTATGTAATAAACCAGGATTCCACACTAGTAGCACATCTAATTTAAATTGTTGTTTTTAAGAACTCTGACGAATTGAAGAGGTCGCAATTTCGATATGCATAAGCTTACCTGATATGTGCCCTGCGTTTGGTATGACTAGGAGTCTAGGAGGACCTAGATTGACAACTATATATATTAGTCGTTTATACAACTTTGACTTGAATTTGGTACTTAAAACAAATATCACGACATCAAATGCTGGCAGGCAAAGAGAATTTATAAATACCGTCATGTCAACTAACGTGTCTGTAATTAACTAACATTAGCATGACACTCCATTTTCTTAAGTACTACCTAATGAAATAGATAGAGTATAAAACACTATTTTTTTCCAATTTAGTACAAATTAGTTTTAAGCCCGTGCGTTGCACGGTTTAAATATTATATCATTCTTAATAATTTTTATGTTTATAACAAACTATGTTATCATTGCAATAAAAGTAATTCATAACAATTGTTGTGATGTTGCTTACATGTATTTTAAAATTTTGATCAATTAAAAAATAAAATAAATTACAAAGTTGTCTAGATTGTTCATGTTTATACGAACAACATTTCTTATCTATACACCTTTTTTTTTTTTTTTACTAAATATAGTATATAAAGTCGATTGTAATCATTAAGCATTGCTTATCGGAAAATGTATAAATGGATCTCAAATTGAAATTCATATCAAATCAAATAAAATGATATATGTTTCAAAAGTTTCTGATATACTAACCAATTGTATGATCAATCATACCGTGTTTCTATAATATAGTGTGAATGGTTAATAATTAACTGTGTAATTTATCCTCTCATTTTTTGCTATTTCACCATACACTTAACTCTTTGTTCTTTCACCATATATTAAACTCTTTGAGCAGTTATTAAATGATTGACTCTTCTTTTTTGCTCTTTCACCATACAATAAACTTTTTGAGTATTTCTCAAATGATGGACTCTCTTTATGCTCTTCAAAAATCCCTCTTTTATATAAAAAAAATGAACAGATATTTAAATTTCATTTCAAATCTTTCACGAGTGCGTTGCACGGTACACATATTATATTGTGTATGATAATTCTTAATATACAAAAGTTCCACATTGAACATGTTTCTTCGATAGTCAGATGTAGTGTTTATATTTTGTTTGTTGAGTTTAGTTTAGGAATAGCCACTATCATTTTCGCAATTTTCGCTAGATGACTGCTGATTAATGCATTTCTATCAAACATATGTATAATGAAACTCATTTTAGATTAAATTTCAAAATAGGTTTGATGAGTTATATGTATTAATTTTCTGATATATAAATGAAGGTTAGAACTAATTATGTCGTGTCCCATTTAAATAACTTTCAAATTGCAATTTTATGAAAGTATGGAGTGTGTCTGATAAATGTTGTGAGAATATTTCATTCTTTGGACTCTTTCACCATTTCTCTTATTTTAAACTCTCTTTAAGTTTTTTTTTGTTCTTTTAAAAAAAACAAATCTCTACTAAATGTATACGGAGTAATTGAATTGTTTTGCATATCGTAAAAATATGTATATGTTAATGATATATGTTTTCGATGACTACTGATTAATGCATTTCTATCAAACATACTGTATGTATAATGGAACTCATTTTAGATTAAAATTTCAAAATAAGTATAATGAGTTATATGTATTAATTTTCTGATATACAAACTGAAAGTTCGGACTAATTATGTCGTGTCACATTTAAATAACTTTCAAATTGCAATTTTATGGAAGTATGGACTCTGGCTAATAAATGTTGTGAGAATCTTTCATTTTTTGGACTCTCTCACCATTTCTCTTATTATGGACTCTCTTTAAGTTTTTTTTTAAAAAAAAAAAAAAACTCTACTGAATGTATACAAAGTAACTGAATTGTTTTGCATATCGTAAAAATGTGTAAATGGATCTCAAATTGAGATACATTTCGAAACAAATGTAATGATATATGTTTTAAAATTTTCTGATACACGTAACAAATGTTATAAGTAATTATGCCGCAAATCTATTAGATACATTTATTAAAGAGTCTCACGAAAATAAGGATTCTCGATGTGGATTATTAATAATTGTCTATTTGAGTTGTTAATAATAAAATGTGAGTATTTCTCATTTTTTAAACTCTCTCAGTATTTATCTTTTGCTGGACTCTCTCTCGGCTGTTCAAAAATCCTTCTTTTATATATATATTAGATTAGTAAGATTGTCTAATATAAATATTATTATGCTAATATTATTATTAATAGAAGATTGTTTAATTAAAAGAGTTTCACATAAACTTGATAACTAAATAATATTATAAAATTGTCAAAACTCTCTAATAACCTCCGGTCAATGTGAGAGCTCTAAAAAAGCCTCCTTTAATAGTATAGAAGGATTTTCAACTGCAAACAAGGCTAAGATCCTTTACGTCTTTATTTATGAAAATTACAATGATTGCAAAATGGAAGCGAGAGGTAGCCAATTAAATTGTCCAACTTTAAAGGATATGATAAAGAAAAGCATACACGTAACACTAATCGTGATGTATATTCGAAATGATTGTTACCAATTAAATTTATTATCTGATTATATCATTATTAATTTATAATCATATCGTCAAATTTGCGAGGTGTTTTGTTGCGAAAGTTTAAAGCTAAGGGTGCCTATAGGCTAAGGGCTGCCCAATCCCGAAAAAAAAAAAAAAAAAAGTTTCGGCAAAAGGTTAAAAAGGTAAAATGAGTGTGATGAAATGGACTAATAATGGTGGATAATGGTATCATTGGCGCCACAAATCACTGGATTTTAATCATCAATGATATTGACGGTTTTGGTGTTGGCATCTTTCTTTCTCTTTCGATTTCTTTTCCCGCCCTTTTGTTTCTATCTTATATATTCCTTGCTTGGATCTTTTGAGCATTGTGATTGTGGTGGAAACACAAGGATTCATGTACTTACATGTTGAGTAAAGGTTACTCAAGACTAGATATTGTTGATTTGTTATCATAATAACTCATAAGTAGTTGTACATGTCTGGATCGATAGGAATTGAGGAAAAATGGTACGCTGATATGTGAGTGTGTGACTGATAATTAATGGGTACTAGGCCTAAGTTAAGTGACTATGTTACTATGTAATATATTTTATTTTATTTTTTTGAAAAATACAACTCCATATGTAATATACTTATATACTCTATGAATAGGAGGAAAAATGGTACGCTGATATATGAGTGTGTGACTGATAATCAATGGGTACTATAGGCTTAAGTTAAGTGACTGTTATTATGCTACTAGGTAATATACTTTTTTTTTTTTTGAAAAATACTACTCCATATGTAATATATACTTATATACTCTATGTCTCTTTGTACGAGTTTTGAGTCTAATGGCAGTAAAGGTTTAACAAGTTTAAATATATAATGTTTGAAATTTACTAATAGCTAGCTAGCTAGCTAAGTGAGTATTTTCTTCACTTTTTTTTCAAATATTTTTTAGAGCCTTGAATTTATCTTGTAGTAACAAATTGATTGATAGAAACTAGAGAGTAAGAGACTAGACAAAAAGTAAGGATTGCCCTAGATTTGGCATTTTATGAGTTTAAATCCAACGTCTAATGTGATTTTAGCTCATCAATAATGTTGAAGTAAGACAAATTCCACCACTAAAAGGAGATTAGACAATAACATATATAGCCTCTTGTGGTCATGAATAATTTACTTATGCACTTGCAATTTTGCATATAGTAACAACGTGATCAATTAGCTAGATGTTTATGTACAGTTTAAGAATTATAAATTTCGTTATCATTAAGAATCACTTTTCAAATCATACCCACCCTAGTCCAACAATTACCCTAGTCCAACAATTATAGACTATAACATCAACAAACAATCGTAAACTAAACAACAATTTGAGAGACGACTTATAGTTGAGAGACGACAGAAATTTCAAATCACAAATTTTGAAACATAACCAAACTAGTTAAGTACTTTACTTTATCGATAATAACCGATAAGGCCATATGGAGGTGACCAGAACTCGATTACATCCATCCAATAATTGTCCACTGGCTTAACGTACAAGTTTACAAGTATCGTCTCAGCACAAGATTGGTATAGTAATTATGAAGCTGTGAACATTCACTATTGTACTGGACTAGTAGGGAGAAGGTAGATAGGAGGAAAGGGAAAAGAGCATATCCCAGAACATAGTTCCAAAAATGGAGAATCTTGAAATTGCGTAAACAAGGTGGTTTTGCCAAAATCAATGTCTCCTCACTTTCGCTTCTCTTTTTTGCGTAAATAATGACTTTTTTTATCATGCAATGCAAGCGTGTAATCGAACGCGTCCTCGCCGCTTTTACCAAACAAACTTTAATTTGAAATTTACTCCTGATCGATCGATCGCTTTTTTTCATCGGAACTCATTTACTACTTGCACATACCCTTCATTATTGTTCATTTGTTCTAGTGCTTTTCCTCCAATGCCGCTTTCATACCTTCGTCTTCCCACCTCCAAATTCTGTATGGCTTGTATAATGTATCTGATCTAATCTAATTTAAATATAATTTAATTTAAATTTGCTAAAAGCAAGCCTAACAGAATTTAGGCGAATTAATAATAATAAGAGATAGGCTAGCTGGATTCACGGCAAAATCCAATATACTGTAGCACGGTAGCAAATTTATGATTTGTCGTAACTTAATTGCATAAATAGTTACTTCAAGAGCACATTTTGCAACCTTTTTGAGGTAGCACAATTAGGTTACTTCGGTTAGAGATTCTGATTAATTTGACTATAATCACAAGTACTCTATCATTCTTGTCCATCCACCGCACACAATCTCCTACCGGAGTTGACTCTCAGCTCAAAATCAATTGGATACCCTAGAGGCACATGATAGCATCTCCAATGGTAAGCGGGATTCATTCCTGCTCGAAGTTGCCATATCGTAAAAGTAAGTCGGGCTAGTTGAAAGAAAATTTTGCTCCAAAAGTTAAACGGGTTTGCAACCTGCCTGGATAGGCCCCGCTTCTACTCTCACTTTTTAAAATAATAATCAGTTTCAATATGGGTTGTCACTTGTCAACAATTTGTGGAGCTAAAACAAAAATGCTTGGCAGGAGTCTTGGGCAAGCAGTTCGCTCACTTGAGCAGGAATTGCAAGCTGGGCAGATGGTGCATATTGCTCCAACGGTGAAGCCACCTGCTTACAAATTCCAAATAGGGCAAACAACTCCCATTGGAGTTGCTTACATGTCTAATTCTTAAAGAACTAATAAAAGCCAATGGATTGAGTTTAATTTATGAGATTTGTTGGTAAAAATGACGGAATGAAATAAAAAAGAGGATAAAATACATAAGTTTAGGACAAAACTATATTATTTTAGACCGAGTCAATGCGGAATTTTAACCTTTTTTCGGCCGGATCAAATCGGCATTTCATAGTATTTAACAGGGAAACGTAAAATTTAGATGAGTTGGGGGGAAAAAATTAGGTATAAAAAAAAGTTAGTAGAAACTTTCTGACAAATTCTATAAAAAAAATGACATTAGTTGACTTATGGAACGGTCAATACTTAGCAAGTCAATATTGCTGCCAAACGTATGTAACAACGTGCCTTGCTCAGATCGACCTATGCTTAAGTAGCTAGCTCGTGATTAGGAATATTCTTACCAAAAAAATTATAAAACAGAGTTCATCTAATCTACTATGTACTCCGTAGACCGTAGCAACTATAGATTGTCTATAGCAACTGGTCATAGTATAAACTACGAGTATGTCAGAATCTAGTAATATTGTATAGACCTTCGTAAATAAATCTTTAATGAAGCTTTAATTATCGTATTTAGCTACAATATTAGCGGTGAAGACACAAGAGATCGCTAATTTACGATATGTTTGATAGCTTTAGGCCGAGTTTATAAGATTATAAGTAATTTGTTGCACATGAATAGTGATGTAAATAGTTACACTAGCTAGACTTAGAATGTTTAGACAAAAGTTCTTTTATGATAAAGATGTTACTTCACCGTCTTCATTCCTCTAAGTAGGGGCAAATTTAGAGGAGTTAAGTGCGCAATGTACGTATGCTTTAACACGTAAATACTAGGAGTATTGCTTATTATGATAGGATAAGAGTCATTGAGATTGAGTCAGTGGTTAAATACGGAGTACTAACTAATGAATTCTAGAGCGAATATTTTGAACTATGGCTGCCTGACTATATTTTCGGACTTAGCTTCCGACATTGCTTAGGAAATTATATTGATGAGTCAATAGTATATAGCTATATATTGGGCCAAGTCAATGCATACATATACAATAGGCTAGTGTATGTCAAATGGTCATCATGATCAATCGTACGTCTTTTTCAGCAATTAATTCGTGCAATCTTGAAATTTAATCACGAAATAATTTGATTACATGAGGAAACGACGACTGTTGACCATGATCAACTAACTTTATATGAAATTATAACTACTTTCGTTAGCTTCCATCTTACTTTGATTTGGGGTCCTTGACCTTAGGGAAAGTGGATTAGTGGTGTTTGGTTCTACGGATAAGTAGTACTCCACATCATGCAATCTAGTTGATTAATGTATAGGTTAAGTTTGTTGATCAATACTCGTATTAAAATCTCATCGTAATTCAAACCTCGTCAACATTTAACTTCACATTTGAGACACTAACTAATTAAAGCTTTGAAGTGCTTTTGTGTTGATAATATAATATACATGTTACATGCTCTTTAATCGCATTTTTAATTAGTTTTAATATGAAATTTCGTTTAGACTTATGCGTTAGATTTAGCACTACTGCGAGTCTCTACGCTCCCAACGATCGTGATAGCCCATATACACCATTTGGCTATCCCTAGCTAAAACAAGATCATAATTCTTGTACTCCTTGAAGCCTACCAAAATTAATGACATGAAATGTCATGAGTACGCATCACTTATTTGTCCATGAACATTATATTGCTTTGTTGCCCAAACGGCCAAACTTTGGTAGGTAAGTATAGTGAAATTTGTTACAAATATTTAAAGGGTTGACTAACCTAGAATTATTGAGGGAGACCTTCGAACTACTCTCTACATAAATATGAGTCACACTCGTACGTATCTTTGGACTTTGGTGCTAAATTATACATTTCCGATCAATGTTCTATGATATGCTATGCTGACGAAAGTGCTTCCATCAAAGCACTCTGGAATCCTACTATCTAGCTAGCCATTTGGCGCTTGATATATGATCACAATTGTATGTTGAACACTATACATTTACTCGATGACTATAATCACAATTAATTGAATTGTATGTATAGCTCTGTTATGAATTATGATCAATGTGAGTAAATATTACTTTTAATGCAATCATTCTGTTGATAACGGTAAGATCAGTAAAGGTTGAGATGTCAAATTGAGATGACTCAGATGATTAGTATTATTCCCCATTTTCAATTATTGTCTCACGATGAATTAATCTCATCGGGTCCTATAATTATGGGCGACCTTTACTCTTCATTGCATGCATTGGCCAATTAATTTGAGCTCAATCACCCAAAAAATTAAACAATCTTCTTTATAAATCACTGACTAAAACCTAACCTGAATCAACACAATAACGCGTACGCGACTCTAGCCTGGTTAACATGAGATGATAACGAGGTGAGTAAGTGATACCCACATGAGTAAGAGTAAACCCCCAATATTAAGACACAACAAGAGTGGTCCAAGAATGAAAACAATAAATAAGAAAAGGAGATGGCATTGGTAGCGCGGCAGGAATTCAAAACAGATCCTTAACGAGTACGACTGAGACTGAGAGAGTACCGAGTCTGATCTGATGCATATGAGGTTAGTGGGAGAAGTTGTTGACCAAAGACGTCGACCAAATCCAGTCAGAGAGGCATCGTGGCTTTTTGATCAAGACATGTCAGTCCACTCTTACGAAATCATCATTATTCAATTCAATGTAGATATATGTTGGTTACTCCCTCCATTTAAGTCCACATATTAGTTTTTCGACACATATATATTTAAGGTGTGATTTTAACGGTGATTGATTAGAGTTACGGAAAATTTTATAAGTTTGTGAAGAAAAAAAAAAAAAAATGCAGCAAAGAGATAGAAAGATTGGACGTAAAAGGAGAGTGTGGTTATTGAACATTTGAACTAGAGTGACCCTAATTCCAAAAAGAGAATGGACAGATTCACGGTCTATCTCTCTAACACGCGCGTGTGATGCACCGCGGCAAAGAGAGAGGAGCGTGAATCCGTCATCGAGTCCATTCTCTCTCTGAAAATATCATTACCCTTAAACTAGGTCCACCATTTCATCCATCACGTAGATTTTTTCTCAACTCCAGTCATACATCAGCATCACCACTTTCCTTATTTTTTCACTTCTTTTAAAAAACCCTTTTATCTATCTCCATCTTAATTCTGATCACAATTTTTGGAACTCACTATGTATGTCGCATGCACTTTAATACCCATTTGCCTTTATTTCGATCATACTACATGCATTCACACTTTGCATTGCCATAGGGTTGGAATGTGAAGCTTCACTACCTAGTAACTTAAAACTTACATTTAATTTGGATGTACGAATTATTGTTTCAATCTATTAGCTTTCGTGTAATTAGCGTACTGCATCAACTTCTCGAATGTGTAAACTATGCTGACAACTTCGGTGTTGTATCAAATTGACTAAACACTATACTAGATCAAACTATTTTGACCAACCTAATGCTATATATACTAGTATACAATATACCGTATCAAATTTCGGACTTGCTAATTACTTTAATTCATGTTATTTAATCTTTAATCAAAATTATAAAACTCTAGGATAATGCGAGGGAGGAAAGAGGTGTAAAGATCACGTTGAATGTTGGGCATCTTTGTCAGTCTAATTCCTGGAGAGGGCTGACTTTTACAAGTCAGTGTCAAGTAGGAAGGTCTTTTAAATTTATGTTAACGATGCACCACCTCCTTCTACTGATGCGGCTGTCTTCCCTTTTTGTCCTTTTTTATTCAGACCATTCTCCCCTGCTTTTGTCTCCTACCCTGGCCCCATTCACACTCTCTCGTCATGCTTACGCTTCCCTTCCGTCATCACTATTGCCATACAAAAAGAGACCCATCTTCCTAAATTTAGGTTGGTCTGACCTTTCCTAGGATAGGAATTACTCTATTACTAAATGCAAACTACGAATAGTTAAGATGTGGTCTAAATCCTCTAATTCTTTCTATTGTAAATAAATTTTACCGAGTACATTACGAAATTACTTGTAAGAGTTGTCACTATAGGATTTCAATCCATATTCAATGACTCGATTATTAGTTTTGTTTATTTCAAATTTGAGTATTCAGCTGAGTTGTGTGGTGTATACATATATAAAAATGAAACTAGTTTTAAAAATCGATAATGACTTTTTTTTTGTCAATTAAATTGATTGAAAATTCATGTTTCATTCTTTTTCAATGTGTTATATAAAGTATCATTTTAAATTGATAGAATAGATTATAGACGGATGAAATATCACATACGGAGCTCCCATCGGCCATACGCATTTAGTTCAGCCTAGCACTCGTACAAGGAGGATACGTAGTTTAAGCTAAGCTGAATTCATTGAACCATTGTGCAAGTTCACCTCTGAATATCACATCAAGACGATCAAGTTCAAATTTGGTTGTAGCGTATATTTTCCGTCGTTGTTCAAGTTTGTATTATCACGGATGGCAATTAATGTTAGCTCATAAAACAAGACGAAACTTAATTTGTGCCGTTTTTTCTTTCAATTTTGTGGATTTGATGTTAATTTTGTACTCTCCAAATCTGACTATTTTATACACCAAATGATGTTGCTCATACGAGCACCACTAAGTCACTAAACATAGTCTTTCCCGGCCATTTAAGAAAATGTGCCTGATTATTAATTAGACGATTAACCAACACAAACTTAAATAAATTTGCGCACGTTTTAATTAAAACTAGTAGAATAAGAGAACTATCACTCAAAAAACATAACATCCATGTCAAACCATAAACAACGAACATGAATTATCGGACTAATGTGTGCTTAATCAAGACGTACATCTTCGGGTTTATTACTAATAGACCATTACCCGACATCTTAAACGAAATGAAACTGATTTAAGTGGACTAGCATGGTGAAGTTTTAGCTCTTCTAAGAAATTACACGGGTCTGGACCATACCCTTAAGGAGAAAAGATAGTCCACTTGATAACGCCAAAAAGGTTCCATCCTAAAACCAATTGGCAATAGGAGGAGTAACTCCTTGGTTTATAAGGTAGACAAATCTCTTATATTTTTCAAATGTGGGACACTCATATGTGGAGTATTTTGAATGTCACTTTAACATCTTCCACGTCTATGGAAGATCATTATGCATATTGCATGCATGCATATCCTATTTAGGGGTGTATTAAGACAATGCTGCAATATAGTAGAATTTGGTGGAACATTAATACATGACAAAGATACATTTTTTTTTTCTACCGTGTATACTATTGCTACGTTGAACCAACAATACATCTCAAAACGATAATCTCCGTATAATAAGAGGCGGTGATTATGAAACAGGCGAAATGGTTCACAATACAACAACAATATCAATTTTAAAACCAATTCATTCATATTTTTTATTCACGTAAAATCATAGCTGAAATAATAGCGGAAATGTAACAAAAAGACGTCATAATATAATTTGTGCAAAGCAATGTCATCATTAGTATTGCTCAATCTTCAACAAAGAGTATTGAAAAATTTCTTCTTCAATCTTCAAATTTAGGCAAATTGTAAAGAAGAAAATGACAGAAAACGATGGGAGAGCTTGGAATATCGAGAGTGGGCCCACACATTTTAATTGGACCGGTGACAAAGGCCTACTCAAAGCCAACCCAATAATTTAACATCTTTGCTGATGTTGTGCAACTTTTACATCATACATGTGTGATACGAAGAGATCGGACACACTAGTACACTACTATATGGTTGAATAAAATGTTTGTACAAAATGGTCAATCCGACATTGTTGGTGCAAATATAGGCCTAGTATCGCCTTCACGATAGATACGTATCTATTATACTATTGTACTAGAAGCGAGAAGTTATCTCATCCATCTATTGAAAAATATCGCTCATCGTTTCAAGAGGAACGTTCTGTTTCGGCCATTTAATCTGTACTAAATTACTAATGGTTCCTTCTATTCAACCCATGCTAGTTTTACTCCTATTTTACCCCAGCGTAACAAAATTAGAAGAGCAATGTTCCAATTTTTATATAACCGATGAATATAAGCATACGTATCAAGTGTCATTTTTTTTTTTTTGCGATCATCAAATGTCAATATGACAGTATGTGATATGATGTAGATATCTGGAGTGGTTACTGGTTAGCCCATGACAAAGAACACAAGTTACCTAAAAAAAAGGAAAACTTGGGGCATTGCTGGGAAATATCAGCATAAACGCATACATTTACAGATCACTGGTCCAGCTACACAAGTTAAAATACGGTCTCACAGACTCACAGCGTCATGTTTAAACTTCAGGGACGCTTTACTACCTTACAATAACTTTCAGAAGACGGCACAGATTTCCTCGAGATGTGCGCCACATTCTACAGCTCAGGATGAAGGGTGATCAAATGGGCAAAAATTGGAAGCAATCATGTTGGTCGAATCACTGTGCATGCAGTCATGGAAGTGAAGGATTGCCAAAATTGCTACTCTCTCTGGAGTCTGGTGCAGACAGCAGCTGCTAGAAGTTCAAACTGTTCGAAAAACATAACTGTACAGAACTCAGCCAAGCAGGAATGACGCTGAAATTGTGGGTGCCTGGACTGGAACACTGAAAGCCGAAAGTCTTCTGCACAGGCTCCTTACCTGCATTAGATTGATGTTGACGGACTAAAGTTACATCCGGAGAAAAATATAATAATCTATATACCTGTGACAGTTAAACTGAAGGCCGCAAATGGTAAGACACAAATTCACAAATTTTCAGGCTCCTGATATTGGGAGAGCCTGAGAGCAACAGATAAGGATATGGAGAGCTGAGAATGGTTTCGGAAGTTCTTCTTTCCTCTTGGCCATGTATCCTTACTCTCTTCAAAGCTATCCGCACAGCAGAAAGCTTTCAGGAACAAGTGACAAGTCTAACAAAGCAGGTAGTGAACCAACGACCCCTAATACACAAACAGCTCAAAATTGGGACATTCAAAACCAGACAACCTTGCCTATTTACCGTGTAGCAAGTGTTGGTTACTTGGTTTTAAGTTTCTACCAGGGCTCCTGAGATTTTTAGAGTTACAATCACTTACAAACAAAGCTAAACTTCTTTAAAGTAATGCCAGGTCTGAAAATGAAGTATTCTAGGGGAATAAAGGAAACAGCAGTAGCCAGTAGGTGGAACCTTTTTCAAAACTTGAGCACCGAGACCTGTAACTTGCAACTTTTTTTTTTTTTTTTTGACAAAGGAAGTTGGAAGTTATAACCAAGGGAAACAATTTCGTTCTCTCACTTCCACTGCTACTTAGCCCTCAATCTCATAGACAATAAACTTTTCTGCAAAACTTTGCACTTTATTTCCTAGTTTATTTTTCCAAAACAAATTGTGGATGCAGCAAGCTACTATGAGTGTACTCGAACAAGGAAGAACAAAGCATCACCAGTAGATGCCCTTAACTTGGGATCAGAAGCCATACAGAGCTCAAGCCACATACCGGTGACTGCACTCCTTCTCAGGTGAGAGCCATCATAACTTAGAAAATGAATAGCAATAGAGATGGTTATCTATAAATTCCTCAAACTACAGGATTCAGACATTTTCAACAATAAGGTCAACCATGTTATACTTTCTGAGATAGTAAAGTGCGACCAATAAACATGCCCAAAAATGACTAACATAGTAATGACATCTACTTCATAGCACAACCACAGTCAATGGGACATAACGAAATTGCTAGCTGTATATATATGGAATCATACAGTGAGAAAATAAGTCTATACCACCATCTACCTAGAGAACTAGAGTTCCAGAATCTACATTTCTGATAAAGTACAGTAACACACTTTGAATACAGTAATCATCTTTGATAACATAAAGTCACACACTGGAAGCAAATATAAAATAATATTAAGACTGATGAAAATTCAAAGACCAACCTTCATTTTGTCACAATTTCTTTGTGAGCTTTAAACGACAGGATCACATTCCATGCGACAGCAACAAAATTAGTAGCAAGGACCTAAAAAGGAAAAACACAAATAAAAGATCAAAGCACGATGAGTTCTCGTTAATGCAAGTCAAAATGTCCAATCATGACCATATATACAAGAACCAAACATGAAACCACCTTCTTAACATTCAGATGTACAGGTACAAATAGTAATTGCAGAAGACGAAACACAGGAGCATCATAGTAAAGCAAAACCCCCAGCCCCCCTCCCCTCAGCCCCCCAAGAAAAGAAAAAACACACAATCCCCTTGCCCCAAAGGTCTTGAGACAAACAACAACCAAGCCTTGATCCAAAAATTATTTTGGGGTTGGCTAATATGAATCGTCCTCTGAAACCGTCATATGTAAGCAATAGAAGATTAAAGGTAAGGAGCGAACAAGCTTAGAAAAGTAGTGAAACAAGATTGACATAAATAATTTTTTGGGAGGAAGCAAACTTTCAACACAGGAAATTAAATCGCAGAAAAGCAAGAATACATAATTATAAAAGAAGCAAAAAAACCAAAAAAAATTGAACAAGCAAAAAAGGCAGGATTTTAGAGAAGGAAAAAGTAGGAAACTCATAACAAAATCATTTTCAATGCAAAACAAACAATTTTTTTCTCAAAGTCTTGAAGTCTTCCCCAAAGATCTTGAAGCTAAAATATTTTAGCACCAATGACATGATAGTGGAAGCTTTTAACACTTTAAGTTTGAGATAGCTTTAGCCCTTCCAGCCCCGACTTTTTTGTAGTAGAAGGTACTAAGTGAATAGCTAGCAGATCATAATTACAATGGTTAAACAAGGACAGAAGGCTTAGAGACGCTAAAAGTTAGAAAAGTACAAGAGCACATCGAGAGGTTTACTCCAGACTAACAACAATTAGCGACTACAGCATTAAAGGCACATTAGGTGACTAAAAATAGCCGAGGTTTTTTACTCTGCTTTGGAGGGAGAGGGGGGGGGGTGAACTTCCAAGATACAGAATAGCTCCTTTGGAGATTTATCATGTTGTCACGGACAATAAAGATGAGTGGCTGACCATCCATGCAACCGAAGTACTGAACTGTGATACAGGGACAAGCCATATCAGGCTTGTTCCCTATATTAAGCCAAGGAATGAGATGCACACAGAAATGAGCTTTTGGCTATGGAATAATGATTACTTGATTCACTATGGTGGCACACTGGCACATTATGCCCTAACTAATTACGATGCAACCAAGATTAAGCAGAATTGAGGTAAATAAACTGGCATATCTGACTATATGTGGCTAAAGAAGACTATTTAAGTTGATTGGACATTAGCGTAATAATAAGTCTGGGCATTTTATCTTAGTAACATAATAATCATGAATACCTCCGGGATCACAAATTGAAAAAGCATCACAACTCACCTGGAATTGTTGAGGGACAACAAGGAAGTTGAGAAATTGGAACGGAACCCACAATTGCCAATTAGCAAGAACTGATGAAAACCACTCCTGGAGCAAGCAATGATATATATTAATACGTTCCCAAGACAGATGGCCATTTAGGAAGAACAGGCAATCCAAGTACTCATAATACAAACATCGCTTGACAAACCTGCTGAAGCTTTGGGACAACCTGTGAAGCCCTTCCTTCCAATGTCAACAACGAAGAGAGAAAAACCCCAATGAATATTGGAGCAAATACAAACTGCAATAGAAATACATCAATCGCTGAGAAACATTTCCATTATCTAATTAACAGAACGGAAGCATGTCAGGCATCAAAAAGAACTTCATTAGGGGGTGCCAGCCAATCAAAAGAGGACATACACATTGATACAATCGAAAATGAAAAGAAATAATGACCTGATCAAGTACAAGGCGCAAGAAAGCACCAGAAGCGCCTGGCATAGTGACCAATTTACTTAAATACAGGTACCTGTTACACAACTTGAACAAATTAGAAAATATATTTCAAGTCATGATGACCATATATAGTTTCTGATTGTTCAGCAACAATTTCTACTTTAGAAAACAGAATTGAACTGCAACAGTGTACATGAAAACCCAAAAATCTTGCTTTAGTTGTTCTTTGTAATAAATAGGCAATGAAGCTTAACAATGTTTCTTCCTTTAAGTAGCTTTACACAAATACATCCGGGAACCACAAAAAAGCTGTGAACTAATGACAAAAAGAAGAACGGTTAATGAAGCATCACCAGTAATGCAACGTTGGTCCCACCAAGGCTAGACCCAAGAAAGTGAATATGAAGGTCCTTTTGTAATCCAGCGTTGGATGCTTATCAATGACAAGCTGTTGGTGCAAAATGAATTTATCAGTGATCTCAAAACAAGATGGAAAAAGTACGCAATCAGAATTGAACAAAGGTGACAACGGGGTAAACAAAGTATATTCAGTGAGTATGATACATGAATACATTGGTGGCAAAGTACAAGTCTCTATGTCAAGAAACAATAAATGACATCAATAAAGAAATTTTAAAATCATTTTTTTTTTCCTTGCAGTAATTTCAAGAATGCATTTTGTCGCAAACTGAAATTCAAACAAATGAACTAAAAATTCAAGGCTCCAAAAGTTTTTACAACATCAAGAATAACAGAAAGCAACACGTGAATTGGAAAAAAAAAAAAAAGAACATCCACAAATAGAGTTTTCTTTGAGTCTGTGATATTGACAGCTGAGAATCCTACCTGGCAGATCAAGTCTCCAACCAAAGTTAACAAGGCAGATGTCACCGACTTGGTCAAGACAGGAAACTTCACAAGAAGGTCTATGTACCTGAAATTAATCTGATCAGTTTCTGAAAAAATGGTAGGCATTGATGGAAATTGAAGTGCATCAAATGTTTCACATCATCACATCACTAATACAGCATTTGCAAAGATCACAGATCAAATAGTAGAATCTTCTCAAATAAAGCCCACGATGATCGAGTTAACAGAGCAGAAAGGGTTTCTTTGGACTGGTGCATAAGCAGAATGATTTGCAAGCTTCTACACACACGCGCGCACATGCACACACACTAAACCTTCATTACATGCTAAAAAGTAAGACATACTAACCAACCAATTCATCCACCTGCCACCCTCCTCCACAAATTACAGCACGTAATAGAACCAGTGTCATAACTCATAAGTCACGACTTACCTCCTTACATATAATACACCCAGCATAATAAAATAGATTTCATTAACCACTTATTCCACTAATACTACGATCCTATCACAAAGTTCTTATCTTGAGTGTCAGTCTCAAACACCATTCCCACTGATTCACTAATCTATAGTTCCATGACCCACCTAACTAATAAACCAATTGTCGCCACCACTACAAAAGATCTAATGCTTCCCTATTAATTAGAATGCTGAAGCGAAAAATATATACTACAGGTGCCACTGAAATTCCTCACTTTATTCCATAATTCGGTTAGCAAAGAGGCGTTACTCTTCCCAATTAGTCATTACTCGTTTCAAAGGACGCAACCAACAATACTGAAAACAACTAGAGACGACAGAAAGTTTACCACAAAGCTGTACTTATGTCGACCTAATTCCCCTACTCGAAATTTCCGATTTTTATACAATTCCGATCACATTCACTGGTTTTACACTTCATGTCCTTTCAAACAACAAGCAAACAGCAGTTAAGATTGACAGATTTCCAAATAGTTACATATATCTGGACTTATTCCATTCCCAAAATGTTCCAAGAAATCCAGCTCTACAAACAAACATGGGACAATTCTCACAACTTCACTATATCACAAAATGCACTGAAAGATTGAAACTTTACCACATATATTACTAATTCACTGCAACATAAATCTTCGCCGAGAAGTTTCCAATAAAAATTATGACAAATTATGACAAATTAAGGCTAAAAAAAAAGTAAAGACGGAAACTTTACCAAGATAACAAGCTCCAATTGGAATTTCCGCCACCATCGCCGCCAACGCCGTCATCCCCATTCCCGCCAAATCCACCGCCGTCAGACCCACCACCAGAACCGCCGGACCCATCACCGGAAACCGCCGAAATTCGATTATAACCCTTATCCATTTGCCCGTTACCAAACCCAGAAACGCCCGACTTTTGAGATGAAATGTTACCGAGAATTGAGTGAGAAAAGAAGGCGTGTGATGGTGAACGGGCAGAAAAGGAGGAAACTTGAAGTGGGGTTGAAGGAAGGAAATTAAAGTTGTTGCGTGAAGGGTAAGGAAGGGGTTTTGGAGTAGAGAGAGTGGCAGTTCGGAGGAAGGAGAGTGTGGTTGTGGATGCGAGACTCAAAGCCATTTTCTTTGGATTTGTTGCCGAGTAACTGAGAATTGAAAACTGTGGATGAATTGGTATTTGGAGGGGGAATTTGGGGTTTTGTTAGGGTTTATGTCATAGAGGACTAGAGGAGTTGGTTTTAACTTTTAAGACATCGAATCTATAGGGGACTGTCTCGTGTTTGAAATTGTGATATCGTTTTATGATGGTGGGTTGTATGAAATATGTACCGACAAAATTGGTTGATTGGGTGATTAAGACTATAAGATGTAGGAGTAATTCTAAACGTTTGAGATGAAAGAAATGGAAGCTCAATGAATGTAGCATAGAAATGAAGTGTCGGAAATTTTGTGTATTTGAATAATGTACCTTCACTATACAATTTCATAGAGACTTAAACCGACGTCAATCAAATACAAAGGTTAGCTTTGAGATTTTTCCAACATATGTAGTGTACGCGAAACTAGCAATAAAGACAATCAATAATGTGAGATGCGTTTGAGGTCTTCAAGTTCCAAGACGCATCTTGATGAGAAAGTTGTATCGCACCAAACTTAGTACTCAAGCGCTCAAGCAAGAGTAACACAAGATAGTAAAAACATAAAGAAAAGCGAGGAACAAACAAGAAAGTGTGCCCTTTAGGCACTTACACAACAGAGCAGATCTTCTGTCCCATTTTGTGTCTCATTTAATGTGCCAATTAGAAATTTGGAAAATCATATTGAAACGCTACGAAATTCATTATATTCTAACAATTTAGTGGATTGCAAAATTCTGATTAGTATAGTTGTACATGGATCGGGACGAAGAAAATATCCGTAGAATTACACAAACGTTAGAAGAACGTTATTAGAGTGGAAAGCGTATTTGTTACGATCTTTCCTTTTAATGAACGGAAATACCACGAAGCATAGGAAAAGAGGAGGTATATAAACAACTTTGAATACTACGCATAGGACAACCAAGACCCAGCCAAGTAACCCAACTTAACTAACCCCCTGTCTCTCTCCTACGAAATTCCCAAAAATTTGACCCCTCATTTTCTCTCTCTTCCTTTCTCTTCCCCCTTTTCGAAACTTTTTGATCCTATTTTCCCCCAATTTTAGTCCAATTGTCAATCACAGGTAATTCACTGATTAATTTCCTCCTATTTCATCACTAATTTTGCATAGATTGATTAGTTTGAACCCAGAATTTCTGTATTTTGGTCTACTTTGGGGAAATTTGAATTGGGTTTGTGCTAATTTGTCTAATTCTGCTGTAATTAGTTGTATAATTAATGTGGGTTTGTGTTAAATTGTTCTTATGACGCCTTAATTGCTGAAATTATGATGAGGATGATGATTGTTGAATTTTATGGGTAACCTTAATAATTTAAGCAATTATGGGTTGGAGGTCTTATTTTGTTGGGTTTATTAGCAGTTGAGCTGTGTTTTACCTCTTATTATGAGGCTTAGGATGCGATCGTTTAGAATAGTGACCTTCATGTATCAGAAAGCTTGTAACTTGATGCTCAAATTTCGATGCTCCGAGGCCGGAATTGTCCTCTTGAGTATATGGATAACCTATAGGATACGCTACATAGGCAGTTCAAGTATGATAGAAAAAACATCATGAGTGAGTTTATGGGTACCCTGGATACCACTGAGCTGAACAATTGTATCTCATGTTCACTCCCTACGTTTAAGTGATATTATAAGTGATGCCGGAGAAACCGCTGTGGTATGGTTGGGAGCAGGGAGCTTTGTTTTTTTTGTTCATGTTTGTGGGTTTCTCTACTTTCGAATCTGCAACAATGGAATTTACGGAATTGATTGTACTGGGTCATAGCGGGGCGGGGGATGTGATGACCGTGCATTTTTGGAGCAAGTTTGAAATCAAATTTCTTTGTACTGGTACATTTGCTTTTATTTTGAGCATCAATATTATATGTATTCCTTGGTTTCCTGATAAGTTCTTACTTTGAAATCCTGTAAATTGCATGGGTCATTTGTTCTTATCAAGATCTTATGCCTTACTATTTGAAGTCCTTCCTTTGAGATCTGAATGGAATGATATTTGTCATATGTACCTCTCAGTAGTCAACGTAGCACTTGGCGAGGAAATGTTTGCATAGCTCATGGACTTGTAGCTTTTGGATAGGGTTGTTTTTGTGCTGATCTACCTTCTTGTTATACTTTCTGCAGAAATGACTTCCCCTGAGAAATGGATGCGGGATTATAATGAAGCATCAAAGAATGCTGATGAAATAAACACTATGGTATCAGAGGCAAATTCTTTTCCCCCAACTGGTCCAGAAACGCAGCGTCATTTTTCAAAAAGTCGTAGAAGTATCAGCATAGTAAAGAATAAACTTGACAAGCTGGGGAAAGCTTTAGTGGAGCTCCAGAAAATGCAGACTTTGTAAGTATTCAATATCGACCCAACTTTTATCGTCCTGCAGATTTGCAGGTTTTGTTTAATAGTTATACTTCACTCCTCTTCTCGTGATGCGAATGCACAGTCAGTGTGCTTTGAATCTATTTGCTATTCTTGCCATGTTTCTTGAATAGATTTCGCACTCAACGTAGATTTAAACGAGTGAATTTTGGTCTTTGTGGTAGTTGTTTTTTGCTTTTGAACAGTTTGTACGAGGTTACTTATATTAGTTGATGTGTGTTGCTCTTCTTACTTTTGTTGCTCCCTAAGTGATACTCTCCATATGCTTCTATGTGCTCTTCGGATTTTCTGTTAGTTCTGATAAATGACAAATTTGAATACCCTGCCCGTTGTGTTACAACTTACAAAAAGTCGGCTGTGGGATAATAGATGTAATTTTAAATATGTTTTGTGTTGATTATCTTGATGCTAATGCAGGACAGGAAGGGAGATGAATAAGCGCAATGACATGTTGACCAATTTGAATAACAGAGTCAGCCAGATGGAAAATATTCTCAATTCATACAGTACAGCTCACAGGGATCGGTTGCTAGGTCCTGATACAAAGTCAGATGATGTAATGAAGAGGGCATCTAACATGGACAACAATGGTCTTGTAGGATTTCAGCGACAGGTTATGAGAGGTATGGACATGTAATCTGCGTTCTTTTAATTTAAATTCTGTTAAATTCATATTGCTCACAGCTTATTGTATTTTTCCATGTATCAATTCCTCGAACAGAGCAAGACGAGGACCTTGATAAATTACATGAGACAGTTATAAGTACTAAACATATTGCGTTGGCGGTTAATGAAGAGCTCAACATGCATACTAGACTCCTGGTATTGTGTCTTTTCCACTTAATTTCTTCTATTATGAGAAAAATGGTATTATGGTTTGCATATGACATCGTGTCTTTTCCACTCAACTTCTTTTATGAGAAAATGGTATTATGTTATGCATACTACGCACCTGGTATTCCGCTCAATTCCTCCTATTATGTGAAGATGGTATTATGTTTTGGATGCCATTTTTGTGCTAATTACTGAAAGTACGTAAATTGCTGAAGGGGCCTAGGGTTAGTCTAGTGTTTTGGAATATCTCTGTGAACTTTCAATTCCTAATCTATAAATCTGTCTGTAGGATGGCTTGGATGATCATCTGGAGGCAACTAGTACTCGCATGCAGGTAACTTTAACTTTCTCCCTGTGTGGTTTTACTTAATTCTAAGAAGTTTCTTTATATTATGGATTATTAGGTGAATATGTGAATTGCGAGGTGAGGACTGAGGAGTAATAGTGTTCCTAGATTATCCACTGAATGCCTAATCAAGTTAGACTAAATTAATAACAATTGTTGATATAAGTTGCAACCGGCGCGGCGGGTCGCCTTTTGAATTCAGTAGGTAGTAGGTAGATAGAGAAAAAAGAGCTGTAAGTACTCATTCTGTTGAAAGTTCTCTAGTCAGCCTTGTAGGTTTACTCCTGAGACCTTTTGTTATCATATGTGTTATGTTTGAGTTCTTATCCTTCCACTATAGGCCGCCTTTGTTGTCATGGATGTTATGTTTGAGTTCATATTTCCCCCCTAGAGCATTAAACTCGTTTTTCAAGGGTGAAAGACGTAATGTTTTTCGGTCTAATATATATTGTTTCATCCGAGGGTAAAATTGTTATTTTTTTTTCTTGTTCTGTGTTGTTTTTTATTTCCTTCATATGGAGTACTAACTACTAACTAATTCCCCATTTGCCTGTGGAACAGCGTGTTCAAAGAAAATTGGCCTTTCTCAACAAAAAGACCAAAGGAGGTTGCTCTTCCTTGATCCTGCTGGTTGTATTCATCGTTGTTCTCATCCTCGTCGCATTGGCTTTGATTAAATATTTGTAGACCGAACTTTGGTAAGCTTTATTATACTCTCGTTCTACCTGAATTCTAGCAACACTTGGGCTTTTTGGGGCTTCTTTGTGAAGAATAAAATTGTGTGGTTTTTGTTTTTCCTGATATGTGATTGCTTCGATTTTGCTTGCCTTTTCACCTAGCGACCCTGTGGCATCATCCCGCTGGTTAGTTGTTGCTTTGACTTAGCATGGCATTATTCATAATCTAGTCCGTTTTTCTGTCCTAGGTCTCAGATACAACACCAAACTTCAAACTTTCAATGGAAGTGTATATAATGGAGAGATTTGCAGTGTTCTCGAATGCGAAGTGCCCTATTTAAAGTATTGGTGGAGTGTTCTCCAATCGGACGACTTTCACAGTTTCACCAATCATGTATAGAGTTAAAATATGTTTGCGCTTTTGCTTTCTGCTAATCGCCCGTATCTGTATCACTGTATGTTCTTCGGGAAAAGGTTCTGATCTACTGAAATTCTGTAAAAGACCATCAATTTAAGATTCTACCGTTGAAAGTTTATTCTTGCATTTCCAAAAATGTCACTCGGTCCCTGGTTTTATCGCGTTGCTGATATCACGAAACAGGCATGAATGCATACTGGTATTCTTCATAGATGTTTTCGATATACAAGTGCAGGTTTGAAGTATAGTTCTGGAAAACAAAATGCGAGAAGAATTCATTAACCCTTGATTCTCAGATCTTCAGCAGACAAATCATGAGTGTCTTCCAACTGTGAGTCTGAGACAGACATGATTAGGTGCTGGGATGGGTTCTCCTTTGATCTGATGAAGTGAACTTAAAGAGAGTGATTACTGTTTCGCGAGTTTTGATTATGCGACAATGTAGTTGATAAGTAGTCATGACGTTAATTATAATTTGTGTTCGACTTGTGTGTACCCACATTAATCTTCTAACACGTTCGTCAAATGGTCCACTTCTATTATTTGTGCTCGAATGATTGTCAATACTATCAACAAAACAGAGTTAAGTCCTAAATCGGGACCTAAACTTTCAACAATTGTTGAAATCAGGACCCCATAGCTTTTTTGGGTGAAATCAGGACCTCACTTCACTTTTCCATCCAATTTTTAACACCGTTCACTCTCTCTCACCTCTTCCCTCCACCTTACCCCTTTTCATCCAGAAATTTATCTCTCTCCTCCCTTGTTCATCCCCTCCTCCCCTCACTTCTTCACAATTCAAATACCAAAAACTGAAAATCACAACATCTCTTGATAAAATCATGACATTGGCAAACAACCTCAAATTGTAGATTTGTCAATTTTATGAATACCAAAAGGAAAAAAAAAAAAATGCAAAGGAACAATCTTTGAGAGGTAATGAACAAAACTGATTAGGTATATATTGATTGATTTTATCTTGTTAATCCTTTTTTTTTCTTTTGAAGTATTAATTTTTCCTCTTCTCAATCAGCTTTTTGTTGAAGTTTTGTTTTTCTTCTTAGTTGTTTGCTTTGGCTAAATGGTAACTCCTTTATCAAAATGTTTGGATTTTATTTGTGTTTTAAGAATTGAATTTCTTCACGTTTTCTTAGCTAATTTCATACCGTACCCCTGCTCAAATTTTATTTTTTATTTAGATTATAGTTTAGACTTAGATTTTCCACTTGAAATTTTTTGGTGGGTTGACATTAAGAACACCAACCAGGAGACCAAGAGTCCAGGAGAGAGAAAAAATGGTGTTTTTTTTATTTATTAATTTTTTCTGTTGTATCAAAAACAAAAGAAAAAAAAATTGATTCTGAGTGTTTTTTCTTTGAAATTTATCATACGAAAATTAGAAATTTATTCAAACTGATTCTTGATTTTGGGAGTAGGAAGGATATTGATATGTGTTTTTAGGATTTTTGATGTAACTTAATTGGTGAAAAAAATTTCTAGGTTGAAGACTTGAAGGTGAAGGTGAAGATAAAGATGAAGGTGAAGGTGAAGCAGAGTGGAGAGAGATGAAAGTAACGTTGTGTAAAATTGGATGGAAAATTAGATAGGGGTCCTGATTTCACCCAAAAAAGTTATGAGGTCCTGATTTCAACAATTGTTGAAAGTTCAGGTCCTGATTTGGGACTTAACTCCAACAAAACATCATTGGTGGTGGTAGTCTGGTAGACTGATAATAAGGTCGATCATATGATAACCACAAAATTTTAACTAATACTCCAAAACCAGATGAATTAATGGTAGATCAGAAGACATACACATCTAGATTTGGAATGCAATATGTTTAAAGTGGAAGAAAATTAATACTTTTAACCCCCTATCCAACATTTAAGGAAGATAATTTGCTTGATTCTTTTGGATTGTTTTAGTGCATAATTGTAGTTTGGAACTAAATAGTGCTCATAATTCCCTCAAAAAAGAAAATTATAATATGGTCCTTCCACATTTTTTTTTTGTTTTAGAAAAAGAAAAGAAAAAAATCATTTATTTTAAATTAGCAAGGATTCCTATCCAGAATAACTTAATAACAACCAACAAGGCTCGATAATGAACAAATAAACGTGAAATATCCCAGTCTCGATACATTGCCGATGAAGTCATACATGTTACATCCAACTTTCGGTATAGATATGCTCAATGATATTATGAGTTTGTAATTTTGATGTACTAAAGTAGTATATAGTGTTGATTTTAAATGGCATATGAGATATTCCGTATGACATTACTCCATATGACATTAGACAATTCCCTACTTTATTTAAAAAAAAAAAACGACAAAATGCTAGATTATTTACCGATATTGACAAACCACATTTCGATTAGAGAGTGAGAAGTGACAAATGATCGGGGGAACAGCGCAGCTGGGTTAAGCTTGGGTCGGCCAATGTGCGCGCTTTTTTTTTTCAAATTCTTTCTTTTTTTCATATCAAACATAACTTAATAGCACGCCCATTTCTAATGTAATCTTAATTACACCCACTCAACATTTCGAAACCTATACTATAATACTCGACCTTCTGATCATAATATCTTACAAGAGACCTGACTCATACCACCTCGACTCCTTCAATTTGCTACCATGAACTCAAAATTTCCTCGCATCATCGAAAACGAACTAACAATCCAAACGAACAGAAGGACCTCTATTAATCGAAAAGGCCGATCCTATCATCAAAACCGAACTAACAATCCAAACAAACAGAAGGAGCTCTATCAATCGAAAAGACCGATCCTAATCATCACACTGTCACGTGATAGCGTGGAAAACCTTTCCCACAAACCCCTACTCCAAAAAGTGCAAAAAGAAAAACATAAATAAATAATTTTTTCAAGACAGTATAAATAGAGGAGTAGTGGGGTCTCTCAAAAACATAAAACTTCTCCCACAATCCTCTCCTACAAATCGCCGTATCTCTCGCTTCTCCTCCATTTCCGTCACTCAACCTCTCTAGTCTCTACTCCTTTTCTCTAGGTTTGTGTTCTTCATTTTCTCTCTCCTCTTATTTTTTTTCGATCAATTCTTAACCTAGTACTAATTTTGTTGATTTTGTAAGTTTCTGATATGATCAACATTTGAGCAAGAAAGTTGTCGAAGTTCCGTTGTTTAATTCCCGAAATTTTAACTGAAAAATGAGATTTTTTTTTTTACTTGAAGTTGAACGAATTGAACTGCTGTCAGTTGAATTTTGTTGCGTGTTCGTGAATTTTTGTGGTTGAATTTGATTGGATATGTTTTAATAGATGACTGATTTTGTGAAGTGATGATATGAATGCTGGTGATTTCATGTATGAATTTATGAAAGGAGTGGTTTTACCGTGATTTTACGAGTTTGGTTGTCGTAAAGTCGGTTTCTTTGACCGTGTTTAGTTGTTTATTTTGCGAATTTTCGGTGTTTGTTGGATTGATGAAATGAATGCTGGTGATCATGTTTTCTAAATTGGTGTGTGGCGTGTCTTAATGTGTGCGTGTGTGTGGAATTGATGTGTTGCGTTTATTTTACGATTTTTTGGTATGTGTTGAATTGGCGAAATGAATGTTGGTGATCTTCTCTATATTTTTATTGGTGTGTGGCTTGTCTTAATATGGTTGTGTGTGTGTGAAGTTAAATGATCTTTGTTAAGATTTTAAGAAAATTTTGGAATGAAATCGGAATTGTGGAACTTAATTAAGGAAGAAAGGTGTAATTTTTGGTAGTTCTTAATCTTTGGACAAGGATTTGTGAAGTGATGATTTTTATGAGCAAATTCATGAAAATCTTCATCTTCTTGCCTGTAAGTTGTGCGGAAATGGAACAGTTTTTTCTTTTCTTTTTTAACGAATCAGCAACCTCTGAGCTGCCCGACGTGCTAAACAGGACTTAAAATGAGTAAGGAAAGTGCTTGTAGCCTTGTAGGAATGGGCTACGGGTTTTGTGGGATTTTACACTGTTGTAGGGTTTAGGGTGGGCAACTTGAGCTATATAGTAAGGTTCTCAGAGTCGAGACTTGCTGCCATTAATGTCCATAATGTGCGTTTTGTAGATTTCGTAAATTTTTAAAGCTTCTGCTTGTTACAACTTAACCTAACTTGTGTCCAAGCTTACCTCATCTAATCTCTCCAGTCTGATCACCAACCGATATTTAATGTCTGTTGGTTGTATTAGTTTGGATCTCTCAAGGTAGGTTTACCTCGACAGTTTTAGTTATTTGATCGTCCATCGTGTAAAACCTTTGTGCCACCTTTTGAAAATGACTTAAGTTTCCTACTTGTGATCTCCGAGTAATGTGGCCTGCCAGTTAGTAGGTGATGTTGTTTATGGAAAGGCAAAATCTGTGTCTAAATCGATTATATCCTTTGATGTTAAGGTGTTTATGAATTTTGATAAAGCTATGCTTCTTGTTGCTTGCTTTTCTTATCATGAAGAAGGTAGTGAGCCTGAATTTCCTTTAGCTTAATACTAGCGTACCTCGCTATTGGGCGTCTGTGCACGTATAATTAATTCTCCATCTAAGGGGGCCATCGTCAGTGTTTGTATGGCATCCGCATGTGTAATCTGTCTGCAATCTTCTCCGCCCGCATTTTACAATTTTTTTTCGTTCGATGCTTGTGGTCTGATTTCAAGCTGACATATTTAGTGTCTTAGATGGACTCAAGTTTATGAGCTCTAATTTCCTTTCAGGTTTCCTGCTGCACTTTTCATAAGACGAACACCTGTGTTGCTCAGATCTCTTTGACAGAGTTCATAGCTCATTTATCTCAAAGTTGTAATTGATTCTATCAACATACCTTGTAACTTCCAATTTTTAAATAGTACATGGCATGTATATATTTATCTAGTATAACTATAACATGCAGAAGGAACATCGATATATCAAGTGTATGCATTTTATCAAATAATCAAAGCTTGGTGTTTGATGTTTCTGGTTATGTTCAAATGAGAGACTTTACATTTTAAGAGTTCCAAGATTTGTTCAGTAACGTCCATCTAGACACTTCTTTTGCGTTGTCTTTCAAACTTTGCAGATTTCAGCCAGCTATATCTGGGAAACACGCGGACATTTGTTATCAGAGTACCTGGTCGGTGCTTGATCTTAATTGGCGGGATTTGTGCTACCTCGCCTACATGGAAAACTTGGCACAGCTGGAAGCCTTGTGTGAGAGACTTTATAAATCTTCAGATTCTTCTGAGCGTTCTTATGTGGAAAACACCCTCGGAAGCTTCTCTAGCGATAGCAATTGTATTCCACAGTTGCAATATATACTTGAGAATGCAAGGAACTCTTATGCAGTCTTATTCGCTAGTTCAAGCTTGTTGAAACATGTGACAGAAAAAAGTCCCCCCTTGCAGCTGCGAATTCAAATTCGTAAGTCCCTCATCTTCTTGTATTACTCTACGGTCTACGCCTTACATAAATAAACTGTTGTGCTTTCTGTCAATATCTAGTCCCATGCAATGTCTTCTGTTACTTAGCTTACTGTTTTCCATTTCTCTTACATCCTTTATTCTGACATTCACTCTACCTATAGTTTTAAAAGCAAAGGAATGGGTTGTGGATCTTGATTCTAGTATATCGAGTTTGTTAACAGTTTCCTATTCAGTTTTACTTATGCAGCAAAAATCTTAATATTACTCAAATTTGGCATTCCTCCCTCTTTTTTGGATTAGGGAGTAAAATGCATTTAGGTTTGAACTCGAGTTGTTTCTTTCACTGTAATGGGAGGCCGTAAACTAAAATTCATCATTTTAATAACCTGGAACCATTTTGTTCTGAGATTTGCTCAAAGAGAAGGGATATGTGCCAAAGTTGGTCATGTGAAACGTGAATTTGTGTAGTGAATACTAAATAGATGTCATGCTCACATTATACATTAGCTTGGTGTTATAACTTATAAGCATGTCTTTCTCTGGATGCACTTGCTCTCCACCAGCATTGTTGTTTGTAAATCCCGTACATATTCCACTTCTCTATGTGCCCATGTATCTGCTTTGAGTTTACCCTTGTTCCTCTCTAAGATGATCTGTGTATTCGCTGAAGGCAACCATGTTATAAACTATCTGGCTGCTAGAGGTGCGGAGCTGGAGCATTTTGTAATGAGTTCTCTCATACAACTTCTTTGTCGAGTCACAAAGCTTGGCTGGTTTGAAGATGATATATTCAGGGAGATCCTTAAAGATACCATGAATTTTTTGAATCAGGTTAGTGCACGAGAATGATGAATCATTTACTCCGTATTCTTTTGGTGGTAGAAGGTGAACTGTTTTCATTGAATAATCAATAATGTAACAAAACTATTGGAAAGTTATGTTTGCTGAAACACGGTAGCTGTTTGGAAATGAGGGAGATCTAAAGAATGAGTAAGTATGTTTGCTGAACACAGTAGCTCTTTGGAAATGAAGGAGACCTAAAGAATGATGGAATGTTGTGTTTGCTGAAACACATTGGAGTGTAAACTTACGAGTGAGCCATGCAGCCAAAACATGAAAGACCTTACCAAATGCCTAATATAAATTCTGTCCTGGATCGAGGCCTTTGATGCTTTGTGCACAGATCTTCTGATTTTTTTTTTAATATTCTTTCTATTACCATTCTTGTACATACATATTTTTTTTTTTTTTGGATTTTGATGCCACATTGGCAGGATTCATGCTTTGGCGAACCTTATTGTTTTCAAACATGATGAGTTGCAGTCTGGCAAATTTGGCTTTCATTTAACGTTTGAGCTGATTAATTGAATGTTATTGGTTTACTTTGTATAGCAGGAAGCAAAACATTATGAAGTTGGTTTGAAGATATTGAATCAGCTTGTCAGTGAAATGAATCAGGTATGTGTTGCCGGATATGGTTTTCAATGCATTCAGTTAATATTTGGCATGTGACTTAAGTACAGCTTTGTAAGCAAGAGTTAAGAAATGTAACCCCGCAGTGTCCTTGAAGATGTTTTTGCCTCGCATTCCACTTTTTCAGAAAAACAAAAATAGAAAGAAATAAAGAATAGAAAATGGAAAGGAATAAGCCTTCATAAAATTGTCAGCTCCTTCTCCCAAAGCATTGGAGTTAGGAAGGAAACTAAGATTTAAAAAGGTTCTCAACAAATTTGATTTGCCATATACCCCTGATATTTCACCTCCAACAATAAAATTATCCTCCGACACTCCTTTTTTCTCCAAAACACATCCAAATTTTATGACCCCAAGTCCCCAACAAAACTATATACAGTCGTTTGATCATTCTAACATACATTCAGAAATATGCACACGTGCCTTCATCACACTCACCTACACATAAGGCGAATCATTTAATTTTTGAACTTTTGTTGTTTCATTTTTTTATTTATTTAGATGACTGCTGGACTATATGATACCCATGATCATGTTGCACAAGATAAGTATATGTGCATGCAAGGAATCACAGTTCTCAATATAATTTGTCGTAGGGATTTGCTTTGCTGTTGATTAGCTGAAGTAATTTTAGCATACTATTGAAATTCGTCTTGTCATGGATGTGCGTCAACTTGTCTCTAATTTAAAAGTTTCGTTCATTTCTTTAATATCTATTAAACTAATTTTGTTTTCCTGTAATTTCCTTCCTATCAAACCAAACATTGGAATAGCTACTTCCTTTGTTTTCGTTTCTTTTCTCTTCCCTTGCTTTCCCATCCTTCTCAATCACATTATTCAACCAATAAGCTGGTACAAACGGTAGGGAGTTAACAGACTTCCTAGAAATCTTTGAAGAGAAGGAGGTTTCCCTGGAGATTTAGAGGTTTATGTTATTGTTTTGATGATCAATTTCTGACAAACACAGTTTTTAGGATTTCTACATGCTAATTCATGTGTTGAACTCATGTAACAGAAATGTTCAGAATTGTCTTTGGTGGACAACCGTAAGGTGGCAATTAAGTTTAAGGATGAAGCTCTATTCCAAATATTTGAGATTGCTCTAACTTCATTGCATGGACTTAAAAATGAAGGTAATAATGGGAGTTTGCCGAACCATCTTATCCCGTGTGATTACTATGTTGTTACTGCTGGCATCCTAACAACTTCTAGGTCTGTAGGTCCATCAAAGTTGAAGGAATTGGCTTTGTTGCTTTCATCTCGATGCTTATCCTTCGACTTCTCTGGGATGTCACCAGATGAAAGCACTGAGGAAATTGGGGCTATCCAGGTAAGTCAACCTAAGAAGTGCAAAGGCTGCTACCTTATTGTAATACCATTAATGTAAATTCTAACTTGTAAGTCTTGACTCATCTGCTTATATGAAAGTTCTCTTGTATTTCGAATTGGGGGTGACAGATGCCTCTTTTGTGGAAACCAATTATTGAGGAACCTTCAACCCTGCATATTTACTTTGAATATTATGCGCTCACTAGCCCTCCTCTTACAAAATTGGTAAGTGCTTTTTCACCTGTTCAGTTGTCTTCATAACTCTTGAATATTGCACAGTTCAGGAATAGTAACTGAAGATCGTGTTCATAATTTATAATGAAATAATGAATGCAGTTTTTTTAGTTAAATCTAACATAGAGCTGGAAATTCATGTTTAAGTCTCTGGAATGTCTGGTGCTGCTGGCTTCTGTCAGAAGATCTCTTTTTACGAGCAATGATACGCGTCTTCAGTTCTTCACCTCATTGATGATGGGCACTAAGGATATTCTAGAAACAGGGAGAGGTGAGTTTGATGATAGATCATGGTTATTTTCACCTTCTCTTGCTCAGTTGCTTGTCATATATAAACATCCTCTGCAATTTTTTTTTTTACCAGCTCCTATTTGTTATAATTTTATGATATGAGTAACCCTTTTGAAAAAAACTGTAATCTTTCTTCTTTCTTTAAAAGCAAAATTTCTCCTCCGAGTAAAATCAGTAAATGTGAAATTGCTAACATGCTTTTTGTGGAGCTTCTTGATTGCTGTACTCTGAGGGGACGCTTTGTTCTTAGAGGGGAAAGGAATCAACAAAGGGAAAGGAGGGGAAAGGAATTCAAACCCCCCTAATTCCCCCATGTGTTTGGTTACCAAAATTAATCAAACCCCTTCACCTCTCTTTTTCATCGTGCGCATACTGCACAATCATGAATGACTGACATAAAAAAATACCCTACACCATCAGAACCTCATCCCCTAGACCAGATCTGCCACCCTAATCAATTCACCACCACCGTTGTCAGATCCGTTCACCGCAGCCATCTTCATCACCCTGGCTCAACCACCTAATGTCCAATTTTCTCTTCTAATTTCGAGGTTGGTACGTTGGATTGAGTGCATAAACTAGTGAAATTCTGGTGCTAGGTCGGAGATGATGGTTGTATGGAAGTTTTTTGGGTTGGTGGCAGAGGAATATGTGGTTGTTGGTGGCGTTGGGTTGCATATGTAATTTGTGCGGTGGTCCCTTGAGTTGTTGGTGGTGGAACATGTAGCGGATGGTGTTGTTGGCATGGTGGACGTGCATGCGTGGTGGTGACTGTGGTGGTTGGTGGGGGGGATGGTGGTGGAGGGATGTTTGTGGGTTGAACGTGGGGTAATCCTCAAAACCCTTGGGGGGCGAGGGAATCAGAATAGAGGGATTTGGGGTAATTGATACAAGGAAAATGGGGTAAGAGAATGGGGAAAAAAATGCAAACAAACACCCACAAAGAGAACGAGGGCTTTAATTTCCCTTTCTTGTAACCCCCAAACCAAACTGTCCCTGATTGTCTTTGAACGGATGTATGAAATTTCTCGAGTGAGGGAATTCTAATTTCATATTTTAATTAGTATTGATATGTACTTGATGGAGAGAAAAGGCTTGTGTCTGCTGTCTCGGCTAGATCAGCTGAATCCCGGTGATTTCTTTCAGATTAGAGAGTTTATCATGTACGATATTGTCAAAAAAGAATGTCCCAAAACATTTCTTATGGAAGTTGAAACTCAAAGTTTTGCTTTAAAAATGTTAACAGACCTGGACTAGCTAGATGGACTGCATCCCTTTTCACTGTAAAAGTAAATTTTTTTGTTTTTTTTTTTGTTTTTGCAGAACTAGCTGTACTGAAATCTTATTTTACTATTGCTGCAGGTCTTAATGATCATGATAACTACCATGTATTTTGCCGTCTACTTAGCCGGTTTAAATTGTATTGTCAGGTATACATTTCTTAATTTGAAAGCTGTATTACATCTGTTGCAAACTTTTGCATGTGTCATATTTGTATATTCCCTCCATTTTCTATATAAGTCATTCTTATTTTTTTAGGTAGCGTTTGACTTTCAGTTTAACGGAGAAGTATTTTGAGAAAAACTATGAAACATATTATTTTACTCATAGCGAAGAATACTGTCATAATTTTTACTTATATACTTAAATATTGAAGACTCAAATCGCTACATTGAAAAGTAAGAACGACTTTATTTTGTGGTTATGGCTTTTCACACAAGTTTGGTTCTTGATTGAAACTTGTTATCATTGTGTCTATCATTGTCATGTTGATATAAGATTTTGGAGTATTATGCTACTAAAGGAAACAGAATCCCATTTAATTGGCCCATGACCACTATATTGAACCTCCTGTATTGTGATCTGGCAACGAATGGCGTTTTGAATTTCTATGTGGATAATGTGTGTACTGAGCGATTAAAACAGACGAAGAAAATAACTATTCTGAATGGGTGTAATACCCTTTATTTACAAATTACAAGTCGTTGTCGTTGAAAAAGAATCCTCTTGGAGTATTCTTCAGTTTATTTCAAATATATTTTAAGTCAACCCTCTTTCCTCCTGCGTTCTTTATCGTGAATGAAATGGTGTGCATGGAGATCATATTTTTTAATTCATGGAAGGGGAAATCATGTTATTGGCAAGTATGAGCGGATTCGTTTCCCAAATCTTGTTGTCTATTGCGTTCAATAATTTGCAATTACTCTTTGAATGGCTGTATATTGTACTGGTGAATCTTATTTTAGCTACTTGCAGGCTTTCTTTGTTGCTGCTTGCAGCGTGTTCTTACCTTCTGCTCTCTCAATTTTAACTGAAAAGACATTGGAAAGAGTGTAGACAACAGTAGCTTGATGTGTGATGTAAACTCAGTAACCTACATGCAAACCTTACTTACTCATGCATCCCGCTCTTATCAGTTAGCCATCTGTTTGTGATATGCGATTATTTCACATTATACTGATGTCCACAAATTGGTGCATTCATAATATAGTTGATTAAGCGTGCCTTCGTTTGTGATATCATAATACTTCTAAACCATTTGATACAGATGTCAGAGATGGTGAGCATGGAATGCTACAACGTATGGATATGCCTAGTATCAGACTTCACGCTTAAGTCCCTAAATTCGTGGAAGGTAATTGGACCTCTTTACCCATCCACACAAAATATAGACTGAAGCTTCAACTGTCTCTTGGAAAAAAGATCGTAAGCAAAATTAAGTTCTGACTGCTACAAACAATCTTGAACGTTGTTTTTGTTTTTTCAGTGGGCGAGCAGCAGTGTTTACTACCTTCTGGACCTGTGGTCAAAAATGGTGACATCTATACCATTTTTGAAGGGTGATTCTCCTGGTATTGCTGGATTAAATGAGCTAGTACCTAAGATCTTGGAAGGATTTGTTTCGTCACGCTTTGACTCCCTACAGGTGAGGATATTGTGCTCATGCAGTACTCATTATCTGGTCATACGTAGCCTTTTCTGATGCTTTCTGCAATGAAATTGATGTGAATTGAACAAATGAACAGGCTGGGTTCTCCGATGACCTTGTGGAAGATCCACTTGATAAGATTGATCTGATGCAGGATCAGCTTGATTTCTTTCCATACTTGTGCAGATCTCAGGTTTGTGACCAGTACAGTTAACAACTTATATCTCTTCCCTTATATATTCTGGAACACGTGTCTTGCTGTCTGACAGTGGTCCAGATCAACCAGTAATGCCAACTTTATTTGGTGATACGCATTTGCTATTGCCTGGCTGATTAATTGTGTGTTCCTTGTCTTCTTGGTTACAGTACCAGATTTCGAGCACCTACCTACTGAATGTTCTGGATCCTATTTTACAATCATATATGGTATAGTATATTATTTGTTTTCTGACTATAACTTTTTACTGAGAGTTTACATTTTGAAATTTACCTTCTGCATCATATAGGAAGGTGCAATGCAACAAGATCATACATTTACTAGCAATCTTGGAGTTATGGAGACCAAACTTGCATGGATGGTGCATATAATCGCTGCCATTATGAGTATAAACGACTGCTCTTGGTATTCTTTATCCCTAGTCCTTTTCCTTGGTACACTTTGATGTGAAATCTTCTTACTTCAGTGGGTTTAAGCATTTATTATTTTATTGTTTTTACAGTGGTCAACCCAATCAAACTATTGATGCAGAACTATCAGCACGTGTTTTACGGTTAGTGAATGTGATGGACACGGGAGTGTATGTCCAGGTATTGTGAACTGCATAAGTCTTTTATTTTAATTTATTATTCTGTTCTTGAAGTTAGAGGTATTCGTGGTAATTAAGGAATAGGCATTTGTGAATATTTCTCAATGTTTCTGAATTGTGCTTTCTTGAATAACTGCCATGCTTAACAATATACTAGTATAGTAGTATGATGATATGCTCAATAAATATAATATGGTGTGCTTTTTAAATGTGAGTAATATGCTCAAAATGAGATTGGTCGTTATTTTGTGAAATGGTATTGTTTTCACTCAAGAAGTACAAGAGCACGATATAGCCCCCAGGGGTGTGATATATGAATATTTTGCTTGTCCTTGGGCACTTGTGATCTACTTTCAGTGTCTGATCTCCTTAGCTCAATTAATATATGCTTCTTTTTTTAAATATACTTATTAACTGAATGTTGCTAGTGATTTGTTACCTACCAGTTTACTTTCTCTGTAAACTAATACGGAAGTATTAAGCTGCTCTTTCTTTGATCCAAATCCACCTTACATAATACGGAAGTAGCGGAATTATTGAGCTGCTCTTTCTCATACTTCATCCAAATTTACCTTGCATTTCTTAGAGGTATGGTGAGCTCAGCAGGCAGAGGCTTGAGCTTGCTGTTATCAGTTTCTTTCAGTCCTTCAGGAAGACGTGTGTTGGTGATCACTCTGCAATGCATTCTAGTAAGGTATGCCAATACAGTGAATGACTTTTGTTTTAGGAGTTAGTAAAAGGTTGTTACATGGTTAACTTCAGTGGCCCTGGTTTCTACTTTTCAGCAGTTATACATTCGATTATCTGAGCTCCTTGGTCTGCATGATCATCTTTTGGTTCTGGATGTCATAGTCCGAAAGATTGCTATAAATCTGAAGTCTTTTTCAGAGGTACTTTTTGAAGAGCATTAAGGCCTCAGATATTAGTGTAATTAATCAGCTTCTTTTTTTATCGTGTTATGTACGTCCTAGACTTCACTATTTATGATTCTTTCGTACTTGCAGAATGACGAGGTTCTGGATCAGTCATTAACCTTGTTCTTGGAAACGGCATCAGGGTTGTTCTCTTTCTTCTAAAGCTACTCTGGAGTTTTAGTTTTTAATTGTCCAGTTTGATCTGCTACAATATAATGCAAACTCTCTGTAGGTATATGACATCAAAGCTACTATTGAAGCTGGATGCTCTTCAGTATATTATAGCGAACCACAGTGTAATGATATCTTGCTTAGTCCCTTCCTCCTCACTTTCCATTTTCCTGTGCTCCTTCTCCAGATTTGCAGATTTTGTTAAGCCCCCTTCCCCTCTCCTTTTCTCCTCTTCTTGTCTCCCTCTCCATCATCCTTTCTTACTATTTGAAATCTCTAGGTGTTAGGCATGGCACATGTCTCATGGAAACAAAAATTCTATTTTGTAAACATTCTAAATTTGAAATTATAGTTGTGCAATAATTTGGTCTTTTTTGGTTTACAAAGGGGCAAAGGGAAAGGTACAGTAAAAGAGCCTGTAGAAGATTTACTGTGATCGTGTTCCTCATATCATGCCCGGTGTTGCACTTTGCCTTTGTTTCAAACTAACTCTCCCTGGGTTGCCCTCCACATGTGTGCACTCAATTTTTGTGCTTTTTTTAGGGCAACAAAAACAGACTCTAAGACTACATTTCTTTTTTTGACCAAGTAATCAAGAGAGTATATGGAAGAAAGACCAAGGAGGTCACACCCATTTACAAGAGGGAGTTCGTGTGTTTACGAAAGAAGTGCAGGTGCAAAAACAAAATTATGCCCTTGGGCTATCGTACATGAACTTTATCCACAATATAAAGGCATGACAAATATTGCTTGGGTCAAATTGCTATACTCCAATTATACGACAATTTCATAGAGGAAGAATTAACTTCTTGGGGAACACTGCTTACTCTAAAAAGTACTTGGATTCTCCTTGCAAATACATCACCGGATAGTCAATTTAACCATTCTCCATAGGCCATACATAAATCATCAATTCGAGTCTTTTTCGTCTAGATAGATCCTTATATGTTAGAACTCTTTTGGTCTGTAATTTTATATTCAAAGTTCCTGATAAGATCGCTTATTTTTTGTGTTTTTTGGCAATCAGAAACATTTTCCTTTCCTTGAAGACTATAGATCTCGTAAGAGGACGAAGTTCTATTTCATTATCGGCACACTGGTGTTCATTGAAGAAAACATCGTCAAGTTTAGGCTATCAATGGATCCGTTGTTACAGGTATGTATGGAAACATCAAAGTGCAAATGACTTTTGATAAAGATCTGCACGTATTGCACTCTTCAAGTAGCCAGTGATCCATAATTCCATACAAGTCCAATTTGCTTCTTGTGCCCTCATCTTTCTGTCACAAACTTAGAATGGCTGCTCTAATGAAGTATCACACTGACATTAGAGGCTTATCATGCTAATCGTTTATGTACCTGTGTTGGTGATGGTCTTCACGTTAGGTTTTTGTCAACCTTGAGTCCGCTTCTGATCCTGTCTTCCGGAGTGAAAGTGCAAAATGTGCTTTAGTGGGGTTGATGCGGGATCTCAGAGGAATTGTCATGGCCACAAGCAGGTTGTAGGCTTACATTATTGCGGTTCTATCTAGGCGGGATTGTGATCTTCATTTTATGCCAAAAATTTACAGGACTTATTTTTCTCTTCAACTCTTTTCAGCCGCAAGACGTATGGGTTTGTGTTTGACTGGTTATATCCAGCACGTATGCCCCTTCTTTTGAGAGCTATTGTGACTTGGGCTGATACTCCTGAGGTATCTGCGTTTCCCTTTATCTTTATTTAGGATATAGGATATACACTTGTGATTTAATTTTGTGCCGTGGCAATATAATTTTTCTAATATTCTTTTCATGTTCGGTTCAGACCTTTTTTTCTATGTCTGCTTGAGAAATATCAAGACCTCCAGGACCTTATTACTCTTGTTGAGTCTTGTTGTGTTTGACCAGTCTGTCGCTACTGTTGGCAGACTGATATTGCTAGATTCTATATGGTATCCATCTTCCACCCATTTACATCCCAAGCCCCCCCCCCCTCCCCAAATAAAAAGTTCTTTGTTACCGTTATAAAGATAATCCGCTGTAGCTATTGCGAAAGACCTCTAGTTTATCTTAGCATAGGAAATGAGACAGTGTTTCGAGAATGGGGGCCAAATGGCCAAATTGGTATATAAAAATGCACCCAAATACCAGATTGGTATAAAAAATCTTCAAATGACATATTGGTATGAAAAAATGCAAAGAGAGTCAAATAAGCCTAAATTTTTGCCGGTGTTGGAAAACTGACAAAACTATTTTTCATATTTTTTCACTCTTTTTACAAATATAATTGTGTTATGAAAAATATTTTAGAACTTAGTAAAGAATTATTTTGGTTATCTTTTTTTAAAATGAAAACTAATTTCTTGTGTTGATTTTCCAACCTCGGGGAAAATATAGGCCTATTGACTCTTGTTTATTTATATACCAATCTGTCATTTGAAGTTTTTTACCAATCTGGCATTTAGGTGCAGTTTTATATACCGATTTGGTCATTTGGCCCGAGAATGGGGATGGACTGACCGGGTAACCTGGGATTATCCTGGGAACTGGTTAGTTAATCTGGGGCATTTAGTGATGATGGTGGTAGGCCATTGTCTTTTGGTGGTTGTAAATTAGTAGTGATGGGAGGTTATTGAGTAATTGTGGTTTATTATAACTTGTTTTAATTAATAGTTTCTGTAAACTTCGTACAAAAGAGAATGGAAAAATAGGATGGAAAGATTGGATGGAGTGGAGGAAGTAATTTGGCTACCCAAGACTGCAAATTTCGCCTGTGAGGTTGTTGTATAGTTCGGAGTCAATATTACCTTCCCTTCGACACTTGAAGTTCCTTCTTATTGTTGTATATGGGTTTCACCACCATGGTGTCTATTTGTAAATGGTTGTCACTCCCTTTGGTGTCATTTTTGAATATATTGATAACTTGACTTTAACAAAAATAATAAACTGGTTACCCAACTATTTGTAGTTGGGCACTTGGGCAGTTTAAATATTAATAAGGATTTAATGTTTTTACTCTACCAAAGAACATACCAGACAATGTATGGAGATTGGTGGCATATCAAGGGGACAACCAAAAGAGTAATGGGGAGTATTTGATCTCTAGCATTATTCACATGCAAAGTTTTTTGATTTTCTTCGCTCAAATCTGAAGGGAACCAGCCTCAATTGTTTAGAAATGAGTTACTGTGACTATGGTAGCTTTTATTTGCTTCTTGCCATTGCAATGACATAGATCATTACTATTGTCTCAGGTGATGAACCCACTGCTGAAATTTGTCGCAGAGTTGGTACAGAATAAATTCTCCCGGTTAACGTTTGAACAATCATCTGTCAACGGAATTTTGCTTTTCCGAGAAGTTAGCAAGCTTCTTGTGGCGTATGGATCCAGAATTCTCAATACTCCTGTTCAAAGTGATGTTTACAGTACCAAATACAAGGGCATTTGGATATCCCTTGTTATTCTTTCAAGAGGTATGTACTCAATTCAGAAATGATCTTTTACCTCAAACCCAACCATGCGACCTGTCAAAGATCACCCTTTACTTGCTACATCTAGCAGACTCCACCCTGTGTCTTGCTGTGCTTAATGAAGTCAAAGCATTGGGACTTGAGGGTTTTTAACAGTAATTAGTTAACTACTTGTGCAGAGGTTGTTATGTTTTAGAATTTTTTATTGTGATACTTAGCTGTGCTAGGTAGATAGGACCACATTTTTGTTTAGATTGTGACATGGATCATAATCTTGAACTTCAAGCTACATAAATTGTTATGTGTTCCACGTGCATATGCGTATTAAATTATGAAATCTTTGTCTGGGTGACTTTTTGTATGTTAAAAAAAAATTTAATGGATTGGATGTGGTCTTTTGTCTGTGAATGGCAGCAATTCAGGGGAATCTTGTCAACTTCGGCGTGTTTGAATTATATGGTGACAGAGCTCTTGCCGACGCTCTTGATATGTCTGTGAAGATGATACTCTCAATTCCTATTGCTCATATCTTAGCATATAGAAAGGTATGCTTCGCTTTTCGCCCTGTACATTATCTCCCAGTGCTTCAATCATGGTTCTTATATTTGTGCTGAATTTCTGGTTTCAGGTTGCTTTAGCCTACTACGGGTTTCTGGACATTATACTAGGAAAGTATATTAAATTTGCTTTAGACCTTGATCCGAGTTCTTTCGAGTATATTATCAGATCTTTCCTCTCAAGTTTGAAGATTCTTGATCCAAATCTCATTTTGAAGGTACTAGTTTTTATAATTTCTCGATAATTCAGTCCAAGAAACGAAACTAAAGAGACAGGAAAAGAAGAAGCTGTGTCTTTGGTTTTGGTTTGTTTAAAAAAGAATTAAGACAATAATTATCAAAGACAAGCCGATTGAGGGAAAAGATATTACCAAATTCTCCGAAAGTGGCCAGTGGATATCCTTTTATGAATTACTGTACCAAGAGTTCTTAGATAGTGTTGATAGGAGTTTGATAGTATTGGTCTTCGGTTCTCACTTCTCAGGTACACCCTATTCCATGCCCCGTGCCCCACCACAACATGTGAAATATATCAACTATGCGCTTGAGTGTTCTTTGTTTGTGTTTTTCATCCTTCCTTGTTTTCTTTCTTACTCGTTTTATTAAAGAGTGGGGGAAGGGGTTTGGTGAAGAAGATCCGCTAACTTTGGCTAATTCTATTCTCCTCCATTCAGTGGGTTTGAAACTTCACATGCATAATAACTGATTATCACCTGTAATGCGCATATATACTTTCAGTGTGCTGCTGCAATTGATCACTTGGCAATCTTTTATTTTCACCACATTCTGATGGAAGAATCGTCTCCTTCACCATCGATACTTAATTTTGTTAAGCAGGTCGCCAATTGTGGTGATATTTTTCTTGAAGTAAGTATTGTATTTACAGTATCCTTTCCATTCTTGATTTATGACTGTTCAATAATTTTGTTGGTTGCTCTTGTGATTCTCACCATGGGCTTGGGCTCCTAAGCCCCTCTCTACTATGGGATTGGGTTCCTAAGCCTCAGCCGGGCCAATCCTGGGAAGTGGAGCCCACATGGACCTTCAAAAATCAAAAGTAAATTAGGTTTTCAGTATCTTGTAGTTTAACAAACATTTTGTCAGATATTGAAGACCCTGCTCGAGATTGTTTTGTTTGAAGACACAGTCAACATATCGACTCTCGGCAGACCTATGTTAGGCCTGATTCTTTTCAATGATGAAGTAATAATCTCTCTAAATTTGACATGATTTTTTAACTTTCTGCCTGTCTGGCCTTCTGACACTCTGCTTTTCATTCTGGTAGATGTACGGGAAACTGAAAACTCAAATTGTAACTTCACAGGTATTTCCCTAGGTTTCAGCTGAACAATGAACACCTCTTCCCGTTGTTTTTGTCCCATCCATCACTTCCACATTTCACTGACATCCTCGTGCAATGCAGCCCATGGATAAACAGCAGCATCTTCTTCAGTGCTTTGATATTCTCATGGGAGGTGTTACTCGGAGTTTAGATGCCAAGAACAGAGATATCTTTGTGCAGAATCTTCGGAAATTGAAGACAGAATTTCGTGGTCACTAACTGGATCTGCCTTTTCAACGCCTCAACGATCTGCAAGCCAACTAAAGGTCCAAACTTTTGTGTGGAGATAAGTGTATAGTCATACCGGCTTGTGAATCTGTACATCCTTGTGGTAGTGCAGTGTTGTTCTAGCATATGATGTTGTACATTATTGTTCCTGTGAAATGCCAATGAATGGCGTCCTTTTGATGTTTCCCGGGGGCGTGCTCTCTCAAGTTGAGACCACATTTAAGTTTAGCCTTTATTACACAAGGGCAAATCTGTCTCCTTGAGTTTTTGTCACAACAGAGAAAACGTTTCCTGGAAATGAGTATATACATCCGTCAATCTGATGGATTTGTCACTCTTGCCCTCTTTTTATGTTGTTCTACAGAGCCATTTTGATCAAATTATGATTGCGCCTGTGTCTATCTTTTATGCAAACTCAGTTATCACTGGTTGATCAGGTTTTTTTTTTCCGAAAACATCCTGGCTAATTGGCTATGGCCGAATTCTGTCTGTGTTTAGTGACCTAAGATCACCAAGAGATCAGCTGCTCCCACTGCAGCTCAACAGTGTATGAAAAAGCTACAGTAGCCAACTACGAAGATAGACTCCCCAAAGTCGAAAAAGCGAGATGTGACATTGTCAAGAGTAAAAGTGGTTAAGTGCGCTGCCAATTAGATTACATACTGCTCGTGACTTGAACTCGATACATTTCTTAAAATTATATGTTTTGTCGATGACTTGATCAAATATATTTTGCGTAAATTTATATAGGAAAAATGTTAAAATTTGAGGGAAAGCTCCGAAAGAGGTGAGCAACCTAAACCACCGGGAAAACTACCGTTTCCAGGAACCTAGTCGCTTTTTGACCACTTGGAGACTATCGTTTTAAGGGGAACCTAGTCATTAATAGTACAATCTCTGTAAAGCAAGGGGTGAAGTTTCAAAGGCAGCAGCTTCCCTTACACGTAGCCATGTAGGAGTCAGTCTTCCTCCCCAGCTCGACTTCGTTGCTTCCAGTAAACGAGCTTTACCCTCCTCGACATTAATATAGCTCACGGTTGCTAGAATTACTAGCCTTTCAAAATCTTTCCAAAAATCCAACAAGTGAAGCTCACCACAAAAACGATTTTAAACAACAAAGAAACTTCATTTTCATTTAGCCAGCCGCAACCAAGAATTCATACATTACCCTTGCTCAAAGCAAAGCTTCTAAAATCTTTGGTGTTACTCGGGAACCCGGAAACTGTAACATTGGAACTTCTATATACCCAAAACTAACCACATCTTCACCTTTTTTTTTTTATGGTACATCTCCTTTACAATAAAGGCCTACAAACAAATGAACATCCAAAATTTACTCTGATGCAGTCACCATGGGCAGGTTTAGTCGTCTGCGGAGAGCAACCACGTGAGATATTCTGTACTGTGATTGAGGACAGAGTCGCATTCATTAGGTGGAGTAATTCTTTTCCGCATAAGTGTCTCAACTGTGGGATACTTTCTCTTTTGCCCACCATGAGACCTAGACCTCCATTGCTCGTCAAACTCCTCCAGGTCTCCCTGCCAACATTGAAAATTCAACTGTTGTCAGAAAAGGAGGCACTGATATGGAAGAGATGCAGGCAAATAGCACAAGTGTACCAAAAGGCTGAGGAGATGATGATTACCGGCACATAAACATGGCGACCGGATTTCTCGTGATTATCTCTCACATGCTTGAAAGCAAACTTCATGCCACAACCTGGGACACTACAGGCAAATGGTTTGATGTTCAGATGCACTGCCTTCACATGCTGTCGCAGATTTGAACTCTGCAAAAACCATTCAGCAGATTTAGAAACACTCGCTCATCTCAATGCCACCGAGAAGGACAATGAAACAATAAACTACTGCTACAATTCTTACAGTGGTAAACGAATGATCACAACCCTCAAAGCTGCATTTCAGAACTTCCGTAGAGCTATCATCATGAGATCTAAGGTGTCGTTTGTAATTCTTCCTCAGATGCTTTAACCCACAAACTTCACAGATGATATATTGGTGGCAAGATCTCATATGCTCCCTGAGGCACTCGCGGTTTGCAAATGCTTTCATACAGCTGGGATCAGCACAATATGCTTCCGAAAATTCAACTGCAGATGTACATAAATTAGACGTTTTCACTTGAAGCATTAATAACCAGAAAACCTGGAGGAAAGAACAAAACTTACCATGAGACTCCGCGTGTTTTTGCAGTTGGGATGCATACTTGAACTCCTTCCCACAGCCAGGTTTCTGACATACATGTTTGCTTTGTTCCTCCTGCACATCACTAGGACCAGGCTTTCCTTCATGAAATTCCTTCACGTGCCTACCGATATTCCCATGGATAGCAAACTCCTTGTTACATTTATCCACGGGGCATTTAAAAAGTTTTCCTTCATGCTGAATAAGATGTCGATTCAAGTGGTCTTTCCTTCTGTAACTCGCATTGCAGTCATCTACTGGGCAAACAAAAGGCCTCTGCAAAAAGAGCAAGTTTAAGAAAACCAGCAATACTGTAAATTGTAAAGGAAACTCAATCATAAAGAAATCTCGATCATGTAGAAACTTGGAAGTAATTCTCCAACCTCAAAAGAGTGCGTGTGAGAGGCTTCACTTGATGGAGCTTCTCAGGAGGTCCCCCATCCTGATACTAGTCCAATCAAGAGTAACAACATTATAAGCCTCTTCGCATTTTGGAGTTCTCTCAATGGGGATCCAATGCTTCACACACTTTCAAATTTCCAAATCTGCAACATTACAATTAGTCAGCCAATCCAGCACTAAGTCAACCCAAAAGCAGCTTACAAGCAACACACAAGTAAATCATCCTATCAGACAAAGTTTCTAGTTTTCCGGTGCTAAATAAAACTTATTTGACACCAAGATCAATATCGCCCAAAACATCTCAGATCCCCAAGTCACCAACTCAAACACTACCACAACACGCACCACGAAACATGAGCATCCTATCTTCTGTTTTACATTCAATATAGATTTGCAAATCAAACTTTACAGCTACATACACCTTCAACGCTTATAACTCTTAACATTCGTCTACCAATTAATCCATGAAAGTCAACCCTAGAACAGCATACATACAACAATGCAACAAACAAGTAAATCATTTTCACTACAAGATCAAAATTAGTCTAAAACTTCTCCTAAACACAATGTCGTTCCGTAATCAAATCGATATTCACAGACCAAATTTCAAAACCACAGCTCAGCTCACTTCAGAGGAAAACGAGTAGCGAGACATACAACAGCGGCTACAAAACCGCCTCGAAATCGCCTAATACCAATCACACACTCATCCAATCTATCAGCTAAAACTCAACCAATAATTAATACAACTAATACAACATTCCAATCTAATTAACCCAGAAATCCAAAACAATATCAAATCTCATATTCATACAACTAATACACCATTTCAATCTGATTTACCCAGAATTCCAGAACACTATCAAAGCTCATATAAATCAATACAGGCACCAAATTAGTATCTTCTACAGTAAGCTTCCACTATTAACATAATCTTCCAAATTAAAGCATCAACATTTACATAATTAAAGAGTGGGTAATCACCTCAAGAGAGTGAGAAAGCATGTGTTGCTTAAGATGGGCAGGTTTCTTAAAACTTGTACCACACTCATCACATGTGTTATTACCATTTTGCCCCTGACCTTCTCTCTCCTCCATTTCTCTCACCTTCTCCATCTCCTCCTGCAAATCCAAATCCAATAAAACCCCATTATTTAAAACCCCACAAATCACATAAAACCCATAAAATCGCAACAAAAAAATGCTGAAAAATCAAATCAAAAGGATAAATAATAAATTACCGGGTGCTCAGAAAGAAGGTGAGAAGTGATTAGGGTTTTCTTAGATCGGCAAATACCGCAGAATTGGCAGTAGTATCGTCGGATATCGACGAAGATGGGTCTTTTTTCGATCCCCTCTCCTCCTTCCATTGATGTGTTTTTGTCTGAGCTTGTGAGTGAAGCTGCTTTGAAGTGATATTAGGGTTTCGGTGGGGAGTGAAAGGGGGTGAGGTTTATAAAGAGGCTTTTTTCGGGTTTGGACATTTTGGGCTCTTGGGTCGGGCTCATATCGGACTAGTGGGTCATTTGGTGCTTGGAAAATACAGTAAATAAATTAGAAAAAAAAAAAAAAAAAAAAAAATTAGGGGTAAAAAATAAATAAAAATAAAAAATTTGCTAGAGGAAATTGAAATAATTTTGAGTTATATGATGAAAGTTCTTATATGTGAGAGTACAGATTGGAAGTAAAAAAATAAATTATTCGTTTTTATGTCAGCTAGTTTAGTTGATAAGGTTATTTGAGGTTGTGTATTAAAACTGTAGAAAATATGCATAGATGACACGAGTTTCTTGTATTTTACATGGTATAGTCATATTGAATCTCTGATACAGTATGTTAAGTAGGTGGGCATCCGTTACCCGTGCACTAGCCAACGTAATTATTATGTATTGGTATAGGTGAATCTATTGGTCGGGTTTAGGAACTCTATGAAGGAGGTGGATTGGCTAGAGCGATTACTCTTATCTCTTTTGTTATTAGCTTATGAAGAGTATAAAATGTTACATTTTAAGTCGCATCTTGCCTGCTTTTGCGTAAACTTCTAAATCAACCAGGAACAACCATTATGTTATTTTGAGCATCGAACGTCCCAAAATACAACAAAATTGTCGTTATAGGCATTACAAACTTACAACGACTCAACAAATTCCGTCCAACCACAAATTGACACGAGGCAAACCTATGTAGGTGTTGGAAATTAAGGGACATGAATGATTGCTTTTCTTGTATTTCTCTACTAGTTTGGTTGTTACAATGAAGATGGTTGGCGGGTGGAGTACGGTCAAATATCTTGCCATGCTGCTAGATTATTCTACAAGTCAATTAGGAGCAAGAGTGAATTATACAAATCTTCTCCATTTGCACATTGGGTATTAACTTTGTTTGAGCCAAGGCATGATCTTATCTTAGAGCAATGTTTTCCCTTAAGACTAGGGTTGATGAATAAGACGCTAGCAAGATACGGAGTGCATGGGTATGGAAGTACATTCTCATAAGATCAAAACATTCAAAACATTTGATAAATCATCAATTCATCATTGCTGGCTTACAAGCTTCACAACCGCATGAGATTTGCTCCTAAACTAGTTTTTTTTTCCTTTTATGGAATACTAAAGTACTAGTATGTGATAATGTTAAAATAATAGCGAAACAGAGAAGTGTTGCCTATTCTAACCAAAGTCTCAAACCGTCAAGTCTTACAAATATGCAATGGTGTGAAAACTTTTCATCAAACTTATGCTATGTGATAGTGAAGTTTTTGGCACCATACAAAGGAGAAATATAAGGCACGTAGCGCGCCAATAGGTTGATTGTATTAGATTTTATAGCAATTTCGATAGATGAAAATGAAGAAGTTCAGAGTAATTAACGCATATTTAACGTATGAAAATTGCTAATTGTTTTTCATTTTCATTTTTGTCCACAAGATGTTTTTTTTTTTTAGGGTCATTGTCCACAAGAAATTGCATAAAAAAAAGTCTCATCATAGACGAGAAAAGAAAAGAAATGCTCATGATTTTTTTCAAGAAAATCAAAATAACCAAGAAGAAAGCTAAAGTTCTCTGGCGGGAAAAGGAAAAAAATAAAATAAAAAAGAAGAAGAGTGAAACATACGCGAGTAAAACCTAAAACCCTAACCACCCGTTTAATCACTCTCACCACCAGCAAAAACACCACCGACATCGGCGTCGCTCCGAATATGCCGTCGTTTCCGCCACCAGGCTCCGTCACCATCTGCGAAATCAACCGCAACCTCAGTAACTTTTTCTCTTTCACTCTCATTTTCACCCCTTTCCCCAATTTAATCCGCAACTAACCCCCTTAGTTCAATTTTTTTTACCGCAGTTACCGCCGACGCTTTGTCCGACGAACGCGCAAATGAAACCTACGCTAAAGTCCTCGTACGCCCATATTTCCCTCTTTTTTTTTTTTTTGGATTAAAATTTCTGTCTTTTTTTTTGTTTGATTAAATTGTTTGTGGAATTTGTGTGGTAAAATTTGCGTGTTATTTTCCAGGGTTTAGTATTTAGTCCAGTGCAGTTTCAAGCTGGTAATTTATCGGCCCGAGACCGCGGTAACGGCGATGATCAACAAGGGAGAAATGGGGAGAAGGGTTTGTCAGCTTTGGTTGCTTCTTTTAAGCGGATTTTTCACCCTAATGATGTATGTTGTGATTTCAGACTTATGTAAATTCTGTGCATTTTCGGTTTTTTTCGTGTATATTGCTTGAAATTAGGTATGCTTTTACTTGTGGTAGACTGTATATTACATGGAGGTATGATGATGCCAATTTGGTTGGTTGAAAATTTTAGGGTTTTATCGAATTTGTTGTGATTGTGTATCGTTGGATTAACATAGAGTTCACGAGAGTAAGCATTATCGTTTTAATATGGGTTAAAACTAGTGCTATTGGTTAATTTAAGATATATATAGGGCTTGTCAAGGTAGTTTAGTTGTCTATGTTTGGGAAAGTAAGACTTTAATTTGATACGTTGAAATGCATACAAGAGCGGGTGCCACGAGAAATTGTTTTCTAGTATTCGGTGTGGAGTATTTTTTCGGTGCTACCATCAGGATGAAGTAATTTTTATTTTGTTTGTTAGAATAGGTCAATCATGACGTAGTGTAATTCTTCAATTACTATTATTTCGTTGATGAAATAGTAGAAGATTGTCAAAGCTTTAGTTTGTGTTATTTATGCCCCTCTAAATTTACAGGTACACCTGCTGCCGGAAGTAAATTTACAAGGGGTGTCTTGGCACCAACATAAACATATATTGGCATTTGTATCAGGGTCAAACCAGGTCACTATTCGCGATTATGAGGATTCAGGTATATTTTGCTTTTCTCCTTGTGGTTAGGAAATATGCATGTATTAAAGTGTCTACCCCAACCCCTAATGCTTGGTATGAAAGTGGAGTAAGTCCCATATGTTCTGTTTTAAGGGGAAGTGAGATGGTAGACCTAACTTTGCATTTTCCGTACGTTGATCATCCGTCATCGGACAATGGAAAGAATAGAGGGTTAGAGGTAGGTGAATATGTATTAAGAAGTCTCCCAAAGATATTTGTAAAGCTTATACATAAGAATATTCCACGATAAATAATTTCCTATTGAACTGTAACTTAAACTTATGGCAATTGATAATCTTGTTGGTAGATACTCATTATTCGAATATAGCCGACATTTAACATGTCACCTAAACTGGGCAGATGGAAAAGATCCAAGTATTTTGCATGGTGATTTTCAGCAAGAAGTCAAGCTTGTTGAGTGGAGGCCGAATAGTGGGAGAACACTTTCAGTAGCATGCAAGTGAGCACACTACATATCTGTGTGGATTTGCCCTTCTTGTTCATGGTACTTACTACTTAGCCCTGTTTTCTTAAGGCCAGAATTTCATGTTATTATTCTTCAGGGGTGGAATTTGCATATGGGCTGCTTCCTATCCTGGTAATCCAGCATCTGTAAGATCTGGGGCTGCCTCTTTTGTTGGTTCCATTTCCAAAGGATCTGGCATGCGATGGACTTTGGTGGATTTTCTTAAGAGTCGTGATGGCGAGCACATCAGTGCACTTTCTTGGAGCCCTGATGGAAGATATCCTTGTTTTCATGTTGGTTCATGTTGTTTAGCACCCCCAGTCCATTTATATGCTCCCATACTTGCATACGATGGGATACATGCTTTCCTTTAATTTAGATTTGGATTAGGCGATAGAAAATTGATACAATTGCGTCAATGTAGAGTCAACTGCAGCATTTGAAATGAAGTGAAAATGAGAACTGCCATACCTTTTTATCCGAGGGTGCGTAAGTTTCATAAATATGTCACTGATATGTTTCTGGCTGTGGTTGCTTGGGTAGCAAAAGGTACAATGTATAGCTTTAGTTCACTGTGCCATGCAGCATACTGGATGTGTACGAGGTCAAATCTTTGATGCTATTTTAACCACTTCATGTTATTATCAAGTTGTTACTAGGGTATATCCTCATTATTTCTGACTCATTAGATATATGCTAACATTCAATTTTGTGTATCCTATGATGAATATCTAATCAATAAGACAGAATACAATGGCCATTCCCATTCCTATATGAGAAGCTTGTTGGTTTAGACACTCTGTTTATATCTTCTCATCCTATGTGTGAACACTGTTTACCGCCTTGCACTTTCAACCTCTTATTAGTAGCTCATAGTTGCAAGCTATTAGTTTCCCTTGACTAATCAGCACATACTTGGCGACTGGGTCATATGAGAGTTCAGCTTTTACCATATGGGACGTTTCTCAAGGTATGCCTCAACTCTAGCCTTCTTTGTTTATTTATATTGTAATGTCAAGTGATCTTGCTAGCCTCCCATTAATATGGCTCTACAGCATATAGGACTGCCAAGTGGCTTCAGCAATATAGCTTGAACTAGGACACAATTATCTGATATCTCGAGTGTAGAGAGGGCTTGTTATTATATCTTTATCTGACTTTGTGTAATGGCTTAATGACTTTTGACACAATTATGCACCATATATAGAGAGGGCCTGTTATATTAGGGTTAACTTCTTAATGGTCGTTTGGTTGCCCACAAATAACACTGGAATTTTTTTTTTTTTTTTTTTTTTCTGGAATTGTCATTTTGGGAGTTTATACTGTCCAATATGGAGGAAGTGGCTTATAGGAATTGCCAATTCATAGGATATCTACATCCCATGAAATGGAAATTTCATCAATGAACCCCAAAAAGATCCCCTTCTAGTGTGCTTTACTGTCGGTGACATAGTTTAGTTTACATGAATGAGGCACCACCTTCTAATAATGATTCAGTGCCAATTATGTGACAACTTTTTCTTTTATAATTTTGATCTTAGTGTGGGGATGACTTTATTTCCTTGTGGTAAATTAGGGCTTGGCACTCCTATTCGACGAGGGCTGGGAGGCATATCTATGCTGAAATGGTCACCTACTGGAGATTATTTTTTGTCAGCTAAGTTGTATGTTCCCATGCGTGTGCAATTTTGAACCTTTTGATGTAAAATATGTTCATGAAGTAATAAATGATATTTTGCAGTGATGGGACATTCTATCTGTGGGAGACAGGAACATGGACATCACAACCATGGTCTTCAAGTAGTGGCTTTGTTACTGTAAGTGAATGTTGTGATTGCTTAACCATACCTGACCTTGTGCTCCAAAGTGTGAACAGTTCTGTATCAAGACTTTGGATTTCTTACTTGGTCACTTACTATATGACTGATAGATGTGCCATTGGGCTTTAAGCCTGTAAGCTATTGTGTGAAATGTTCTGCAGTGCAAAAGCAGCTGAATTCGAGACTATGTTTGCTCCAGATTCACTTGAATTATGGGAACTTTAGTATCTATCGTCACTGTTCAGTGGTACTGCTGCGATTAAACTATCCAGAAGAAGTCATAATTTAAGTGAACCTGGGGCCAATCTGGTCCCCAGTTCAGTTACCTTGGCACGACAGAACATCTATCACAATGACTTAGAGTTGATTTTTATTTGTGATTAAGCCGGAAACTCATTATTTTTTGGCGTATGATGTGTATATCAAAATGATCCACTTAATTGTATGCGATAAAGATATTTTTAAGTAATGAGTTGGTTGACACATTCTTGACTCATCTGAGCTAGTGAACAATTATCTACAATTTGTTGTCTTTTCATGTTCTTTTAACAGGGAGCAACATGGGATCCTGATGGTCGTATGATATTGCTTGCCTTCTCTGAGTCTTCTACACTGGGCTCCGTTCATTTTGCATCAAAGCCTCCATCTCTTGGTGCTTAATTCTTTTTCTGCTTTGCCATAGTTCATACTTTTGCTGATGCATGAACTTCTGTTTTGTCTCATCTAACCTTTCTAATTTTTAATTTGCGTACAGTGGCACAGTTGCTCCCAGTAGAATTGCCAGAGATAGCTAATCTGACGGGCAGGTATGATTTTTACTTTGAGTGTCCTATTACTCTTGTTGAGATTTGAGACTGTTGCCTGTGTCGACCTTGTCAGCGGGTTGAAATCCGAGTTGTCAGTATACCTATGTCATCTAGGAAGTAATGCTAAATGGCAAGGATTTCCTACGTAGTTGGTGTTTGGGATTTATAGGCCCGTTCCTGTGAGAACTCAGATCGGTGTTCTGGGGACATCTTAACATTACTTGGTAATTGGAAGAGCCTAAAACTGGGGTTTCAGTTACTGAGAAATAAGTGTGACATTAATATTAATACAGTACTGAATTCAAGGTTCTCATATATTTTTGTTTCATTGCTTCACTGCTGCATGTGATTTGTTTGTCCAGACTTTGACTGTGCATACTGCTGTGTTTAGCCAAGCTTTTTTTATTTTATTTTGTGATTTACTGCAGTCAGAAGATTGAGAAGGTGGCTTGGGATGGTTCAGGAGAACGCCTAGCCTTATCCTTTAAAGAAGGGGAAGAATTTTACCAGGGCCTTGTTGCCATATATGATGTCAGGAGGACTCCACTGCTTTCTGCTACTCTATTGTGAGTTTCTCTAATTTCATTTGATGTGTTCTCTAGTTCATTATTCTTCACTTATTTTATTTTAAGAGAGGGCGGTGCGTGAATGGTTTTTTTTTTTTTTTTTTTTTTTTTGTGCTCTTGGTGTGCGGGTTACTGGATGACGATTCATGTTAGCCGACCCCAAATCATTTTGGGAATAAGGCTTTGTTGTTGTTGTTGTTGTTGTTGTTGCTCTTGGTGTGCGGGTTTGGGGCAGTGGGGGTTTGGGATGGGATGGGTAGAACGGGGAAGGAAAAACAATTGAAATCCCTACAGACAGATCGTAAGCAAACAGCCCAGATCCCTACATAATCGTTACAAAAGTGTTTTCTAGCCATTTGACAAATGCCGTTAGGGTTAACCTGAAATTAAATATGCAGAAGGTTATCTTCTGCTCAAGCAACATGTTTGTAACATACTTGTAGTTTGTTGCGGTTTCTGGTAATAGGGGTAATGTTCGAAATGTGCAAATCACTGATGTCTGTTGTCTCCAATTTGGCAGTGGATTTGTCAGAGGGCCTGGTGAAAATCCCAAGCCAATCAGTTTTTCATTCCATAACAAGTTCAAGCAAGGACCTCTGCTTTCTGTGGTATGAATCATTTTCCTTTTGTCTGATACTTTTAACCAATATAGGGAATTGCTTATCGAAATTCTAAATTTGTCACCTTTCTTTTCAGTGTTGGAGCACCGGTTTCTGTTGCACATACCCTCTTTTGTTTCGTTCTCATGTCACTCCTTAGTTGAGGTATGTCTGTAGATCAGGATTGTTTTTGGTGATTTCCCCTTTCTGAATAGATAAAACTTACGACCATACAGTCAGATGCAATTTTGTTTTGATGTCTGTTTGTCATGCTCTGTGGGCTTACATTTGTCATTCCTGTAGTTCTGTGAGACATTAGCTAGTGCGGTAGGTCGTTGGCTGGTTGTGGAGAGTGTACTAGTTGGATCACAGTTGTATCAAGGCTATTTCTCTGAAGAGTATGTTAAGGTACTTCGTCCAATTACCAAAATGTGCATCGTGAATCCTTTTCTTTTTACGTCAAGTCCTTTAACTTTTGGAATAGAGTGTAGCTCACAGAGTGTTTCAATGGTGTAGGACTGTAGGCTGTTTCTGCTGTCTATCAACAATCAGTTGCCATTTTCACCAGAACATAATCCCTCCCTGCTGCAGTGTGGTTTATTAGAGGTGGCTCGGTATTCTGGTCCGAGTCCACAACTTTGCAATGTCATTCATACGGAGTATATGTTTAGCGTTGCATATAGGTCTCATAGCTACAGTTTTAAGGCCAAATTATGAAACTTACTAGCGGGAAAAACACACTGCATATGAAGGGCTTCCTTTATATAGGAAACCTCAACTGTATATCACAACTTACGACATTTGATTCAAAGCTTAAGGACTTTTTTTTCGAGTTCTGGTGCCTGCATCACATTGCACATGGAGTGATGCACATTACTTTGGACCTCTATTTCGTAAAGCCGAACTTGCTGTTATTCAGATGACCATCTTTGGTTACGGAATTCGTAATCTGACGCAGGGGAGTTAACTGGGACTGCTACTTCACATCTGTATGAGGTCCCCAAACAGTTGCAGTATTTTAGAGTAAACGCAAGGCTTACCCACCCTTTAAAGTCTGAAAATTTTAGTGCAAAAACTTCACGCCTTCGTAGTGGACATATCATTCAAACTTTGCTGATATTTTTGGGGTTGGATTTACTGTAAAGTTACGCAATTAGCAGATGCCTTATTCCCCACTTCTTATAATTTTTACAGTATTACACCAGAAATAGAACTGTGAAGGTTTGCAAATAATTTTCGTTCTCTCCTTCAATAATTTCTGATGCTATGACCCATACTAAAAAGGGAAAGAGTAAGTTTAGTTTGCACATAATTTTCGTTATGAGTTGTATAATTGTTGGATTGGATAAACAAGAGAGGCATGGAAGGTACGACTTCTTTTGGGTTGATGAAATGGACTATAAATCCATCGGAAAATTCACATCTTCTTGATTGAAATGGTCTTGTTCTTTCCTATTATTTTTGAACGAATGTGTAGACCATGTGAATTTTTTTTAATAAAATGATTATTATGCGAATGTCGGACATAGTTTGTTACATTTAAATCACTTATTCCTCGATACATGAAATACACGTGTATATGAAGAAGAAATTTCAAGGTCATCCAAACTAGAAATCCTACTAATTTGCACCCACAAAAAACGTAAGAACTAACATCACTCTAACAAACCCAAATAACTCATCTTGTAGAAAAAGTTTCTTTCTAGTTTAACAACCAAAAAGGATGGAGCTATACAAGACAGATTATCCTATAACAAAAACATTGGAAAGGATTGAGGAGCAGGTAAGTATCGACAAATCTTTCACGGCAGCTCTTAATTAAGAGCATCATACCTCTACATCACTATCAAACGGCCTAAACTTTTGCTTAATTAAAAATAACTTCTCATATTAGGGGTCCACTAAACTTGTACAGTATTAGAAAATGAGTGCCTTATCTAATATCACATTTTTGATAATGTAGATAATGCTAATATAAACAAGGTTATTATTATGCTTCTTCAAGGGTAGAAAGATTGTAGAAATAGTCAAATTTCTCGAGTTGTTCATGTTACTTTACTACACATATACCAATGTCGGACACTCGATTTTCTATATTTGAAACATAATGATTGATCATAAGTAACCGAGTCCAACATTTAAACACGCACCCAAGTCGGATACTTATTCTAGCCGAATTGAGTAACATAGAGTATTACTCGTATGAGTAGCGTACTAGTGGTCTGACATTGTACTCACAACACCACAATGGCAAAAATGATTCTTTCGTGAAAACAAAGGCAAAGTTATCTCCAAGTGACATGCACGCTCAAACTTCCGGCGCATCACAGTTCAAGAGGCCCCATTTTTTTGAGACTGAATTTCCACATTTGGTGTCACTTGTCCACTTTATCTCTCACTATATATAACACCTATTTCTGCTTCCAAATTACAATCATAACTATATCTAATAATCTACGAGATTATCGGACTTAACTTTGAAGACAGCCCATTTTCCCAGGTAACAAACTCTACTTTAGTTGGCAGTTTTACTATGATACACTGTTTTATACTATTACTACTACTTTCAATGATTTTTGGTTTTGACTTTCTTTTTTTGTTGCATGTGATCAATATTCAATTAATCAATTACTCAGTTGTTGGCTAGACTATAACAATTGTTTGCATGTAACAACTTCTTTGTCACATTTAGAGGTAAGGTTGCGTACATTTGACCTCCTAAAACCCGTGTTTTGTCGCAATTTTGAACTGGAGTTTTGATCTTATTGTCATTATCAAATGATACTGTTATAATCATTATCTGGGTGTTTGTGTTTTCTCTCATATTGAGCAATTGAAGTTTGTTTGAATGCATTTGTGAGCTATTTTATTATGGGATTACCTGGGTTCTGTATGTTTATGAAATTTGTGTGCTTGTGTCATTGAGACTCGAGAGTTAATCAGTCTGTTCCTTCTGTTGTGTTGCTAATTTGTTTGGTTTTGTAATTAAGAGCTGAAATAGCATTAGTCAATCCTCTGTGATATTCTTGTATGTTTGTTTATATCAAATCTCTATTGATTTTTCATGTAATTCAAATAGACCCTCGTGGTGGGACCCTTCCCCGCACCCTCGCTTTGCTGGGAGCCAATGTGCACCGTGCTGCCCTTTTATGTGTTTCAGAACTTTGTTGTTAATTGATTGTTTGCATATTGAAATTAATGGGTCACTGATGTTTGCTGTCAATCAACAGTCACTCTAATTTGCGCCCAGATTTATATGTATGTCTGAGTTTTCTTGTTAATTTGATTGTTTGCGTAACAGTCACTGGTGTTTATTTATTTATTTTTTCTTTTTTTTTGAGATATGATGTTTGATAGTTTGCTGTCAACCAATAATCGCGTCAAAAATGATGCTTAGTGGTGTCGTAATTGTTGTTTTTTGTCACAAGAGCCACTGCTAATTTACAACCTTGTTGTGTATGCCTAGGCTAGAATGTAGGGTTTTGTTGATGAGCCACTTTGCAGCTAATTGTAACAGTGACGCTTTATTGAAGGTGATTTGTTGATAATAGTCTTCCTTTTGAGATTAATTGATCATAAACTTGAGCAGCTTTTGAAGAAAGGCAAAAGATTAATGTTTTGAGGCGAAATGGGTTCTTTGAAGGCTGCGTATTGTTTCTTACTCTGCCTATTGCTTGGGCCATGGACCATGTCTCATTGTTATGATATTGAAAGAATCAAGCAGAACCAAACAGCAGTACTCTTTGTCAATACTTCCGCAGCTGTCAGAACAATTCCTGATACATTGTTTGGAATATTTTTCGAGGTTATTTTCTTAAGAACTTTACTTGTTCTTTTACGTTTTCCTGGGACATTTGGTCAATTAACTGTACTGCTATATGGCGGAATAATTCTGTATTGTTTTGGTTCCTTCAGCTTTTAGTATAAAAAGTATGTCAGATCGTTCATATAGTTTGCCTCTGTGTTGATGATGGATACTATTATGTTAAATACAGGAGATCAATCATGCAGGGTCTGGTGGACTTTGGGCTGAACTCGTTAGCAACAGAGGTTCGTGAAATCTGTTATAAAGTTGAACACTTTAGAATTGGCAGAAGTAGAAAATTTTTGCATTTCAGTGGGCTTACAAGTTACTAATAGCAATTAAGCAATGTTTCACTTGGCAGTAGGCACTCTTGCCCATGTGTATCTAATAATAGGTTATTTGTGTTTATAGGATTTGAAGCTGGGGGCCGTCACACTCCATCAAACATCAAACCTTGGTCAACAATTGGAGATGAATCATCTATAACTGTTTCTACTGACCTTACATCATGCTTTGAACGCAACCAAGTGGCACTTCGGATGGATGTTTTATGTGACAGTGATGGTGCCAACACTTGTCCCAGTGGCGGCGTAGGAATTTATAACCCTGGATACTGGGGGATGGTAAGAATCGATGGCTTTTCAGTTTTCAAATTTATTAATTTGGCATCTCTTCGAGAAATTCTGAATAAAAGTGCGTTGCGCTGCTCCCTGGCCAATCTGGGACAAGACAAAGATTGAAACTTGATGTATAGGTTCAGTCTTTGTAATTGAAGCGCAGTTTTTACTGTCAATGGGTCACAGTAATTAGGTTTCATTTCAGTGGTATATATATTATAAAATTAGATGGTGAAGTCATTTTACTCTCAAATGCTTATTTGTTAGGGTGGTGAAGATATATGGTCAGACATTTGACTCTATGCAGATATGTTAGTGATCTGTTCGAGTGCACTTACTAGCCTGTGCTCTTACATCTCTAAATTGTCTTTGGATTTTTTTTTTTTTTTTGGCATTACAGAACATTGAAGGTGGGAAGAGCTATAAGGTAGTATTCTATGTTCGGTCGCTCGAATCGATTGACATTACTGTGTCATTAACTAGCTCAAGTGGATTGGATGTCCTTGCTAGCAGCAATGTCATGTAAAAATACATGGTTTCCCTTATGATTAAACACATTATATGTTATAAGTTATTTATGCAAGCATTATGATGCTGACTTCCCTGTTATTATCCCAGAGCTGATGCAACTAAAGTTATGAATTGGACTAAGATGGAAGTTATGTTAGAACCTAAAAGTTCAAATACAAATTCGAGGCTTCAGTTGACAACAAGCAAGAAGGGAGTAATATGGTTTGACCAAGTTTCTGCAATGCCACAAGATACCTATAAGGTAGGTGAATTGATTGGTCTCCATTAACACTCAACTAAATAATGCTCAGAGGTGATCACACATTGATAAACCGAGTACATTATTGAAACATGATATATTACATTTTTTCGCCACTCTCATTCGTCTAAGCAAAATTATTATTTCATATAGGGACATGGATTCCGCAAGGACCTGTATGAGAAGCTTGTTGATTTAGAACCTCGGTTTCTCAGATTTCCAGGTGAAACTTCTACTTGTTTCCATTGTGTAGTGCTATAGCTAGGAAAGCGTAAATGACGAGTGGGCATTTTCTTTACATCTGAAAGCTATTCGTACATTCTATTAGTTTTACGAAGTATGAAAGTATTATCCTATGCATCAGGTGGCTGTTTTGTTGAAGGCGAATGGCTGAGAAATGCTTTTCGTTGGAAAGAAACTGTTGGACCATGGGAGAATAGACCCGGACATTTTGGTGACGTTTGGATGTATTGGACTGATGATGGTCTTGGCTATTTCGAATTCCTCCAAGTGAGATCAGTAGACACTTTTGTAGTATTCGTTTTGTAACTTTTTTTCTGATCAACAAGAATTTTTTTTCTTGTCTTTTCTTTTTCTACAACAAAAATGTATCCAAGTTCTTTGTGGTTTATGCTTAACCCTGGTTCTGCAGTTGGCTGAAGACCTGGGTGCAGCTCCAGTATGGGTAATAAATAATGGTATGATTAGTGTCTTACAAGATTAGTTATACTAGCTTCCGTCAAATTTTCTAATCTCACGGATCTGTGCTTGCTGCTCTCTTGCCTACATTAGGAATCAGCCACCAAGATGAAGTTGAAACATCAGAGATTTTACCTTTTGTAGAAGTATGTCATCATTTTTTCCCCTCATAGCTGTTTGCAATGTGCAGTACAGTTACTTTGCCATGTAAACAATAGTTCACGAAACCAATTTTTAGTACTTACAAAGATGAAATTCAGTTGACATTTATTCTTCAGACTTTCGTTCCGTTGCATCTCCTCTTAGCGCATAATCAAGTTATTCCCATTAGTAATCTCATCATTCAAACTATTTGTTTCTATGAATCTAGGAAATGCTCGACAGTATTGAGTTTGCAAGAGGTGATAAATCGTCTAAGTGGGGCTCCCTTCGAGCTGCAATGGGGCACCCAGAACCTTTTGATCTCAAATATATTGCTATTGGCAATGAAGATTGTGGGAAACAATATTATCGAGGTATGTTTTTTTTTTTTTTCTTTTGAAATTTAATTTACACTGCATGTTAATCTACTTTTGTTTTGATTTACGGATGTGACCTTGTCATATGACTATTGACCTTATGTTGAAACTGTTTAATGGAGCATATGTACCCACCCACAGCTATGAGCACTGTGTCCCGATTGCTTGCATCCTGGACAGCCTTTCCTGACTATCTGGTGCAAAGAAGTTGGGGCTGATAGCTTTCAGTCTTCATGTCTTTCCCATATGATAGTCATAAGTTGTATGCGTTATCAACCTTTTTATTTACATAGAAGCCTGGAATGTCATTAGATTAGGGCTGAAAGTCATAGACTTTTGATGTGGTCTTGTTTATGCTCCTGATTCAGAATTGCCTCCTCATTGGGCTCGCACTCTGTTCAGTATATCCATTTTACTCTGTTTATTTTCCTGAAATCTAAGAACTCTGAGACAGACTTGTGTAAACACAAGGCATTAAATCTACAGTCTACCAACTGCTACTTAATTCTTACAATAGGATCTTCATGTGACATAGAGAAACTGGATAAGATATTAGAAACTTCTGCAGATAAAGTTCTCTTTTACCCTTTTTATTTATTTATTAAAAAGACGGTTCTCTTTTACATAATACTATAGTGATGTTGTACATTCCTTGGTCTTTCAATACCTTACCAGCAAATTACCTCAAGTTTTACGATGCTTTGAAGAAAGCCTATCCAGACATCCAAGCTATCTCAAATTGTGATGCTTCATCTACTCCATTGGATCATCCAGCTGATCTGTATGACTTTCATGTAATCTTCTCAACTATCTTTTGGTTTAAAAAAGGTTAATCTATGTCTTAATGTTTTAATACTGCCGATAAATGCATCATCTTTTCTATTGTGTTTTGCCAGATATATACTTCTGCCACTGATATGTTCTCTAAGACTCACAAGTTTGACAACACCATACGTAATGGTCCAAAGGTACATTTAGTTATTAAGGTACCTTTAATTTGGGAACCTATTTGAACATGATGGTTCTCACCATTTCTGCCGTGCTTTAACAGGCTTTTGTGAGTGAGTATGCTGTAACTGGAAAAGATGCTGGCACAGGAAGTCTTTTGGCTGCTATTGCTGAAGCTGCATTCCTTATCGGTATAGAGAAGAATAGGTACGCAATGAATTCTTTTATCGCATGCACCATATCCAAATGTTGACATTCAATCGTGTAACTAAATGTTACTTAACGAATGTTCCTTTTCGGAAGCTTTTAAATGAAACTATCAACTTCTATCCTGTTTTCGGCTTGAGACATAGGATGCAGAAATGTTTGGAAGCATGCCAATTTCCTCTTACGTTTCTATTTTTGACAACTTGAACTTTTATTTTTGAGTGCAGTGATGTTATTGAGATGGCGAGCTATGCCCCACTCTTTGTAAATACCAATGATAGACGGTAATCTTCTCTCTTCAGCCAGAATCTACGATGAATTATTATCTAACATACCAACTTTTAGGTAGCTTTCTCAGCTAAAGGGCTTGGGTCCCATAATGGGGATTGAATTTAAAATTTTCAACATTACTATGCTTTACATTCTTACAAGTGGAACTGTGGAAGAAAAGTCTCTAGATAGCCAAGAAAGCATACCATATCTCCCACTTCTAGGGCACAGAGAACTGGAAAGTGGATTCTGTCTCTGGTTTCTTTTCTGATGATTAGTTTTGATGGTTGAAAATTTGTGTGAAGGTGGAATCCCGATGCCATTGTTTACAATTCCTCCCATGTTTACGGTACTCCAAGTTATTGGATGCAGCAATATTTCACAAAAACCAGTGGGGCGACTCTTCTTGACACCACTATTAGAGCCAATGTTTCTTCATTAGTTGCCTCTGCCATAAGTTGGAAAGATGAAACCGCCAACAAGAATTACGTCACTATTAAGGTAATCGTATTTCTAATTCTGTCGACATATCATTCATTCTCTATGTCTGACTTTCTCTCCAACATTTTCATTCCTCATATACAATGCCAACAATGGTATTTCATCGTCTGAAGCTACATTGTAAGCTTAGACCTGAAAACCTATATCTTGCGGTCATATATCTGTTCCAGTTAGATTTTGACGAGCTTGATATCTCCAACGAGTTTCTTCTACCCGTTATGGTGATATTCATCGTATACTGGATGTTGTAAACTTTTATCTTGGAGTGCAACATAGACCATTAGCTTATTATTCATGAGGGGTTCTTCGAGTGCTTAACTTATGACTGGAGGCCCAAATTAGACATGCGATATAGATTTGGATCTCCAAATTCATGAATTGTGTTTTGATTGATGCAGATTGTGAATTTCGGAAGTAATTACGTAGATTTAAAGCTCTCCCTTGGGTTTGATAAAAATTCTGTTCGATTGAGTGGATTAAAGAAGACCGTTCTCACTTCTCCAAATGTAATGGATGAAAATTCACTTGATAATCCCTTGAAGGTAAATAATCTCTCTGTTTAAGCAAACTTCATCCATGATCGATATTCCTAGCTAGTAGTTCCCTTTTTTTTTGTTTTTGTTTTTGGCTTTATTCTAAGAATGTGATTCCACTGTTGCCATTTGTCGTTTATAAGCTTCCAAACTTCCACAGTGAAGAACTGTATGATGAATTGTAGCGATATACTCATCAAGTTGAGGTAAAGCTAGGAAGGTCAAATTTGTTGTTATTGACGCTAAGACTATGCTATGACATGGTAGATAGTTTGAAAGTGTTTAACAGCTTGACAGATAAATCATTGTAGAAAGCACCATTTCAGAAATATGCACCCCCGTCAACCTCTAGAGATATATCATATGGACCAGTAGTGCAGAACATAAACTCTATACTATGTCATAGCATAGTCTTAGTGTCAATATGCACCGCCGTCAACTGTCAACCTCTAGCATATACCGTATGATTTTCTCCTTTCTGCATTGTCTTCGTAGATATTATGGTCTCTTAAGATTACGGTCTTGATTCTGAATTGTGATCTGTGAATCTAGTCTACCTTGCATTTGTAATTGCATTCTCTTGCAAGTTCACTGTTTAGAATAAGTTTGGTCTATTGGTCGTGATACTTGTCCTGTAGTGCAGTGTATGTGTTAGGACATATAGTCTTGCTGCATTATCTTCTCATTTCTCAATTATTCCAGTAACTTAAATTGTAGAAATATTTGAGATCAGCATACAGTGACTGAAATATTTAGGGAGAGTGATGTAGAAATTCTTTTTCGAACATCACTCATACAGAGTAGTGAACTATCTTAGAAGAATTGTTGATATGATCATCCCTCAAATGGTTAAGTAATAAGTGTCTTACACAAAAGTTTCTCTAACATAATGTATCGTGTTTGTGGGTAACTTTGCTGGTGCAGGTAAGTCCATCTTCAAGTGGATTCGAGTTAAGCGGGAAAGACTCAAATATCCAGCTGAAACCATATTCTTTTACCTCCTTTGATCTGGTACAAGAACAAGAAAGTCATCTGGAACTAAAGGATGCAGATTCTCATCTCAAGTCTTCTTTCTAAGATCTTACTTCAAAATTGGAAAGAAGACTTCTTAAACAAGCTGACTGTGTGACCTCATGCAACCATTCGAAATCATGCCTTCCTCCTGGATCAAACTTGTGACCCTTGGCCGAATTTCAGATCTCAGGAGTTAGGATGGTTGTATCACTTGTATGCAATTCTTTCCACTATACGTCGGTCCAAATAACTATGTACATAAACATTATCTACATCTTATAATAAAAAATGTGTATTTGAGTTTAATATGAAGGGTTTCTTGTTTGAGTTTGATCTTCCTTCACTTTCCAAGTTATTTGCTTTCTCATCAACTCCTACCAGTGAACTGAACCAAGAGAGTAGAGCTCAGGGTTCGTTTTCGAGCTATCCACACAAAGGGCCTAAACAACGTTCTCATACACTTAGACCATTTACATTGGGGGTCTCAAAGTGGAGAGAGGGAGTTTAATCCCCATTGGAAAAAAGTTTGAAGGGTCTCATATTTAGAGACGATCTCTGCATTGTCAATGAGACCTTATTTTTGCCAAAAAGTGATTTATAAATTATTTAATATATTGTAAGTTTGATTATAGAGACCCATCCCAAAGTCGTAAAATAAAGACAACATTAATTTGTATTTGAGACTCAAGTCAAGTCTCACCAATAAAGATGCTCTTATACGGAGTCGAAGCACTGAAAAAAGGAATTTTAATTTTTTTTTTCCTTCCAGCTCCTTTGCAACGTTTTCATTATATTTCTAAGTCTTCCGACTTGCCCAAAATACCCCCGAACTTTACGGCTTGTCTACGTACGGGCTTTTACTCAACTTTTTCGCTAAAGACGCTCTAAACCTCTCACCTTCTCCGAACCCACTCCCAAATTCCAACTTCAATTCTAGAGTGAAACACCCAAAATTTTCCATTAAAAAAGTAACACCATTTTCCATGAATTCTCAAATAGAACTCTTATTGTAAGCCGTTTGGTGTTTTAGACGTGATTTGGAACATGGGTTTTGTTGCGTACTCTTCAAGCGAAACCCTCTTCTCCTTTGAGGGTTTGGCTTGCTGGGTAGCCTTTTGCATGTGGGGGTTTCTTTTAATTTGATGAGTTCAGGCGCCGGCATTGTGATCGGTTTGGCCAGTCTTGTAGCAGCAGGTATGAATAAATTCTTACTTTATACTGGGATATGTTTGAATTTTGTAGCTATGTTTATTTGGTTTGAACTTTGAAGCTGTTTTTTTTTTTTTGTCTAAATGTTTGATCATATTATAAATTTGATGATATTGTGTGCTTAATTATTGGTGGATTGTGATTGTGTAAGCAATGTGGGAATCAGTAAAGCTGACATTGGGTGGAAATGGTATTATTGGGAGTGTTTAATTGATGGCGGTCGGGCGGGTTGTGGTCGAATGTGTATAGCCTAGGAAGCTTATAAAGCTAATACTTTGAGTAGGGGTTTAATGTGTTTAATTTGGCTGAATGTTAAAGAAATTATGATAGCTGACAATTTGACATTTGTGGGACTTCATTTTGCTGATTAGTGGTGGTAATCAGGGAAAGAAATCAAAGTGGTTCGTTCTAGGCTATTAATGTTTTAATGGTGCTGAATGTTAGAGAGAGAGAGGGGTGGGGGGGGGGAGAGTGACGATTATGATATCGATATATATATGGCTACAAATGATGATGTGAGGTGAGCTTGTGAGATTATACTTAGCATTTTGTTAATTGCTGTTATAGGGATTGATTAATTGGGTTAGTAAGTCTGTTATGACGATTAAGATGCCTTTGAGTGGGAGTGTTGGGTTGCATCAGTTGGAGGCCGAAAGGGCTGATAATTACGATTGGGGATACTAGATACATTATTTTATTTTGAAGATCTGCTCATGTAAGTGGACTTAAAGTTCTGAGCTTTTACTGCAGTAAAGTTTACATTTTTGCATTCGTTTAATGCCATCAGACTGAAGTATCAACATTTCATGATTTTGATGCTAGTTCATGTAGCTGTCTTACTTGAATCTTAAGGATTATCGGCGAAGTTCTCTTCTCTCAAACTTGTGAACAGAGGTGTTGTTTAGTTTGTCAAACCTAGATATGGGGTTGGGGACGACAAGGGAAAACAAATGGAGGGATTCATTTCCCTTGCCCATTAGAAACATGTTTCTTCCTTGATTGGAATGATTAGGATGGGGAGTGCACCACCTCTCTGTCCTGCCCCTTCCCTTCCCTCTTTTATTGTTAGATAAACACGCCTTTAAAAGCTGAATTCTGGTTGGCATATAACTTGCTTGCTTCTAGATGCCTCAGATACTTGTTAGTTGTAGGCTTGTGCCTTGAGCATTGTACTGTGCTCTTGTTTGTCCTTTTTTGCTTATTCTGTTTGCCGTATATCCCATGTACTTAACCTTTCACACCTTTTGGCTTTCAGTATCATGAAGAGATTGTAATCAGCTAACAGAAGAGCTTCATCGATTTGGTGGGCATTTGGATTCTACTGGATTGTGGCAGGTAGTCAATCCCTTCTCCAGGATTCTCCATGTCGATACTGGTAAGCTACAATCAAATATACTTTTTAGCTCCTCGCATTGTTTTTTCTTTTATTTGTTTGTGATGAGTAGAAATCATGGCAAATTAAGATGAGCCATGAACCCATCCACCTCATTATTCTGTTCTTTGGATCGATCAAAATTTTGTCAAATTTGGAGAAACACCTTAGTGTAACTAGCTGTCTGGAGTTGGTAATTTGGTGGCTATGGGTTACAAAATCTAGCAAGTTGGACCTTGGGTTTAGGTAGTGATAGCTGAACATCTTTGTAAATAGAATCTTATTTTGTTTTCAAGGAATGTATGTATCCTGCGGATTACACATTATACCTTGGAATGCTGGAACGGAGAATCACTACTGATTACGGTTATATCCGTGTCTAGTTTTCAATTCTCGTGGTTGCTAATCAAAGTATACTCCCCGGTTTTTGGCACAAAACGATCTCGGAGAAAATACTGCTCAAAGTTTTGTGGAAGCTCCTAAGGGTCATATTGGGAGTCAAAAACCTATGGCATGTTCCAAAAATCAGCAAAAACCGCATGCAGCCCAATGGGCGACGTGTGCTCAAAGGGTTTAAAGAACTTCCGTAACATAAGAACCAACCCTCATATTCAATAAGGATATTCATAGTAAAGTTTTTGGAATATAAGGCTACGTTAAAATAAGTGGTCAAATTTTGCCAAAATCAAAGTATATAGTCCACGGTTTTTGGCCCAAAATGGCTTTGAAACAAAAATTTCTCAATTTTTTGTGGAAGCCCTTAGGGATCTTATTAAGGGTTTGTAAATACTGGGCCACAAATCTATGGTAGATTCCAAAAATCGGGAAAAATCGCACTCGACCCTTAACGGGCGCTTTTTGCTAAAAGTTTTTAAAGAACTTCCTTAACCTAGGAACCAACCCTTATATCCAACAAGGGTACTCTAAGAATGTGCATAGTGAAATTTCTAGAACGTCAGTCTACTTTGAAAAAAGTGGTCAAAACTCGCCAAAACCAAAGCATATAATCTACCATTTTTGGCTTAAAATGGCCACTGTAAAAAGACGAATTAATTTACTATTGGAAGCCCCTAAGTTCCAAAAATCGCTCGCTAGCCTTAACAAGTGACATTAGCTGAAAGGGTTTAAAGAACGTCCCTAACATTGGAACGAAACCTCATCCTATGAGGGTAATCTAAGGATGTTTGTACTAATTTTTTTGTAACATTAGGATACTTTAAAAAAAAGGCCCAAATAGGATACGTAGTCCTAACATTTGTTGTACATAGTCATGGTTTTTGGCTCAAAATGGCTTCGGAACTAAAAGTGCTCAGTTTTTTGTGGAAGCTCCTAGGGGTCATATTATGGGTTAGCAAAATATTGGAGCCAAAAACCTATAATAGGTTAAAATATCGGCAAAACCCGCACGATAGCCTCTACGGATGACATTGACATTTGCTGAAAGGGTTAAAGAACGTCGCCAAACATTGGAACGAACCTCATATCCATTTAGAGTACTCTAAAGATGTCCATAGTAAATTTTTTGGATCATTTGGATATGTTAAAAAAGTATTTAAGATTGGCCAAATTCGCAAAATATCATCCTCGATTTCCAACTCAAAGCGGCCTCTCCACAGAAACTTTTTGGAAGCCCTTAGGGGTCATATTATGGGTTTTAGAAAGCTATTGGAGCCAAAAACCTATTGTAGGTTCAAAAATTGGCAAAAACCGCACGCTAGCCTTAATAGGCGGTGTGTGTTAAAAGGGTTTCAATATATTCCGTAACAGAAGAGCCAATCCTTATCTAATAAGGGTACTTTGAGGATATCCATAGTGTAATGTTTTGGATCCTTAGGTTTACTTCAAAAAGTGTTCAAAACTAGCCAAAATCAAAGTACATAAGCCACGGTTTTTAGCCCAAAATGGCCTCGGAGCAAAAACTGCTCCAATTATTGTAGAAGCCCCTTGAGGTAATTTTTTATGGGTTTGAGCAAAATATGGGAGCCAAAAACATGTGGTAGGATCCAAAAATCGGCCAAAACCACCCTCAAGCCTTAAGAGGTGACATTTGCTTAAAGGGTTTAAAGAACTTCCCTAACCTAGAAATGAAACCTCAGATCCAATATGGTTACTATAAGGATGTCCATAGTAAGGTTTTTGGAACATTAGGCTACGTAAAAAAAGGTGGTCAAATTTGACCGAAATCGAAGTATATAATCCACGGTTTTTGGCTCAAAATGGTCTTGGAGGAAAAGTTGCTCAGATTTTTGTAGAAGCCCCTTGAGGTCATTTTATGGGTTTTAGCAGAATATTGGAGCCAAAAATCCGTGGTAGGTTCTAAAAATTGGTAAAAACCGCACTCTAGCCTTGATAGGTTACATTACCGCAAAGGGTTTAAAGAACGTCCCTAACGTTGGAACAAAACCTCATATCTGTTTTGGGTAATCCAAGGATGTCCTTAATAAAAATGAAAGCTTTGTCCAGATGTCAAGTGAACCGCAAGAGAAACATTTCGCAGCCTGATTGCTGAAAATTCAACTCAAATACTGAGGGTCTCTTGAAGCATCAATTGTCATCAAACATAATGTGTTTTTTATTTATTTAATTTTTTTTTTTTATGACTGAAGAGATCAAAACACAGCCAAAAGCTCCTATAGTGATAAACGTATGCATGAACATCTAGTATCTGAATAAAGCTAAGTGTTGAAAAAGCAGGACATTAATGTGTTCAATACAACACACAAAATCAAACACCCAGTCACACAACCATATGGCTAAGAGCCCAACTCAAAATTCAACTCCATGGCTTCCTTCTAACTGAATTTAAGCCCTCATAAGCCTCAATAGAACTATTCGGCAGCAGAAATAAACCCCGAATTGAACAAGGCTGACAAGATTGTTCATAACGGTCTTGTCTTGAATTGTTTGATAACCCTAACCCATATGGTCAGTGAATTTTGTCAGTCGAACTGAAAATCACCAACACCATTAATCTGATTCATGTATGTTGCAAAATTGTCAAATTACCATGAAAATCTTGCAACATAATGATTACTCCTGAGCTTTCAAGTATAAAAAAAAAAGGAATTATATTTTAGTGCATTAAAAAGTTTTGGTGGTAATGAAAAGTGATCTTTTCAAACTAACTGTATATATAGAGATATATGTACCTGAATATCAAATGGGTTGTTGCTGCCCCCTCATTCAGGGTTAAAGAATGTAGCCATCAATGATAACTTTCCTATTCTTGCAAAAAAAATCCCAGTCACTGCGATCGTTGAGCAACGGAGAATCTTTTATGATCAGTGATGTGAGTGAAGTTGGCACATCCGGCAAAGATAATTTCGGACAACATTCAATCTGCAAATCAACTAGCGAGGTTAAAGACTGCAATGAAGGCACGCTCATGAGCTGTGGACAATCTATGATCTTCAATTCGCGGAGATTAGGCATGTCTGTAGGTCCTAATCCTGTCCATTCCTCAAGCTCAGACAAACCTTTTAGTGTCAATGAACTAAGCGACTTGAACTGTTCCTCAGTAGTGGGACTGGAGTTTCCGCGAAAGTTGCTATTCATCTGTTGTAGATCGCTCACTCCTTCAAACGTCAAAGTTTTAAGCACCGTAAGGTCACCAAGTGCTGGCAGTGCATTATTTGATCGACAATTCTTCATATGTATGACCTCCAGCATTCTTTCCGGATTGCACAACCAGGATGGAAACACACCATTTGTAATTGTTAATTTCTTCAATAAATCATGGGGTTCTAGGCCACTAAGGATTTCTTGGTTGACATCATGGTCTATCTGTTCTGTCCATTCTAGTTGCAGCTCATCAATACCCTCCTTGCTGCGGAGATTAGCACCCCCAGCGTCAACCTTTGTTTCAACATTTTCAAGATTGGTAATGCAGATTGACCCTTGAATGAAATCCATGTTCTTTAATTCCGCAATGGAACATCCTTCTTCTTCTTGCACAGGAAACAAAGGAAGTGTTTGAAGGTGACGAAGATTTCCAATGTGTGATGGTAGGTCAAAACGCCTTATGTCACTTTCTTCCCAATCTATACAGACCAGATTACTCAAATTTTGGAAATCTTGTGGCAAGTGAAGAAGGTTTGTAGTCTCCTTGATCCTTAGAAACTGCAAGGTGCTGATTTTAGAAAGCTTTTTAGGCAATTCTGTTATTGGAGTACCGGAAATATCAAGGTACTGAAGGTTTTGTAGTTCATCTATGGAATTGGGTAGCTTTTCCACGTTGGTTTGTTTCAAGGACAAAACTCGAAGTCGTTTAAGAGTCTTTACAATATCATGAGGAAGTAGTATTGTGGTAGGAGATAACGCAATAAACGTGCGTAGGCGGCTTTTTCTAAATTTTTTCCAGATTTTAGAATCAATTTTTTCATACGAAAATGAAAGGTGACGAACATGGGTGTAGGATGTTTTGTTAACTGGAGTTGACGAAGATGAGGCGCCCTTACCTTCTTTTGGGGGTTCAAAATGCAGGAATGTGGATGCAGCAGCCAACTTGGAAACTTCATGGCTGAATTTCTGCAACATATAAATTGGCCTTTCATCGCCGTTGTGGATACTCTCTCGAGAAAGTTCAAGTATCATTCGCTGAAGTAGTTCCTTGACACAGTCGACTTTTGTTGAGGAAATGAACCCTTCTGCTGCCCAAAGCTGGATCAACTCATCACCAAAATGCTGGTAATGGCAGGGGAAGAGTGAAAAGTAAGCTAGGCATTGCTTCAGGTGAGGTTCCATATCTAAGTAGCGGGGTCTTAGTGTTGGAAAAACGTGCTTGAACCCAGGTAGATCCCACAGGTCTGTGGTAATTATGTTTTTCCAATCACCTTCGTCATGCGAAGCAAGGGCAATTCCGAGCATCCTAGCAACTTCAGAGAATCCTCCACATCTTTCTGCTAGTTTGTCAGCGGTAAGGGACAAGGTGGGCAGATGTAGTGTTGCATCCAACGACAGCGCCGTGTCAATGATCAGCTGCTTGCAGTTCTCAGTCTGGTTATTGGCATTTGTGTCCATCGGCTTTACTTGGCAAGGTCCACCTGCATCTACAATCAATCTTAAAGTTTCCTCAGGCAATCCTTGGCCCTGACAGTGGAACCCGTTGCGCTTACGCACCCTTGTTTCCTCGAGACGATTCAATTGCGATGATACGTTATCGAGGGCCTTTGTTAGCTTATCAATATACGATTTTCTTTTTTTCATCCGTGACGGTTTCCGTCCAATGTCAACAAAGAGATCTTGTATTTCGTAACAGAGTAGTGTCTGTTGGTCGATCCGTTCTTTGACGACACGACGATCATCACCGTCGAACTGATGAAGTGCGTCTAGCTTACAAATGCTGTTTCTTATGGCCAGAATATGATCAGTTTCCAGATTTTCCAGCTCCTGAGGACTGTCTTTGATCTGTTGTAGTTGAGTACCAAGGGCGCTTAATGCTTTAGTGATAACAAGCTTTGATATGATTTCGACGATTGATGTTAAGAGACCTGCAAAGGCTGCTTCCATGATCATAGTCGATTGATGGCCTCCAAAGATAAATTTTCGCTACAAAAGCAAAAACGAGTTTATATATTTAGGATCACACTGAGTTGAAAAATAACTCTATCATGTACCGTATAGTTCAATACTAGTACTAGAAACATGACTCTATATGTTATAACCCACTTAATCATGACTCTGATCTCTCTACTTCAACAATCATTCACTTCTTCTCAACCAAACCACCACCACCCACCTACTTTCTCTCCCGTCTACAACACCGATAAGATCGTAACACCGGTTTGACACTAGCTAGCTAACTGTCAATGGGGTTTGGCACTGGTTAGGGTTTTCTTCATTAATCATCAACTTCACTAAACCTAGCTCCCTTAATTTCAAGTCTTAGATTCTTTCTAATTACAAATTAAAGATATAATTGAAAGATAAAGAAACGAGCGATAAGCCATTCGAGTAATGAGATCAAATATTGTAGAATGATAGAACAATGTTGATATGCATGCCAAGGGTTATCAGGAATCCTGACACTACTACGACGAAATGTCTTGATGACATCTGAATACATTACCTGAAGTATTTAGTGATGCGAAAATGGAAAAACTTTCGTAATTCGTATGATTTATTCCCCAACATATGCACAATATATAGCTTGTTTGACAATTTCTAAACTTTGTAGTACCCGTTTCATCGTGAAGAATTAACCATAAGAAGTTCAAATTATTGAAAAGTGGAAAATGATTGATCAAATGAATGTTTATATAACTTGTGAAAGTTTCTGAATTTTGGTGAGTTACTTGGTCTCTTTTCTCTCTTTAAATAGATGGCGAGGTGCTATTACTCAAAAGCGTGAATATGCTTGATCTTATAACAACTATCAAGCCTTATCCCCAAAGTAATTTGGAATCGTCTAACATAAATCATCATAAGCCTTATAAGAATATATTTAATTGACCTTTGACCTATAAAGGAATCCTTTCAATAAAAATATTATAAGGTCACACATCGTGCTTCGCTCCGAGAGTTGGCACGACTCGCCCAACTTGGCGATGGTCATGCATGGCCGTAGCCGTGGGTTTCTACTAATAAGTTCTATTGGTCCTCAGTGCAACTTTCTTATTTTTAATCCATTATTATGACAAGGAGCCACGCATGGTGATATGTCCATTGTAACGGATTGAAGTGTGTTAGAAGATTAAGGTCTTGTTTGATAGGATTTAATTAAAGTAGTATTTAGATCAGTTTAGAATCATTCAAATCAGATTAGATCAGAGTCATTCAAATTAGATTAGAATAGATCAGAAATGTTCAAATAATTATTAATATATTTGGTCCATGATTGATACTAATTCGTTGAAATTCAATCAATTTGTCAGCCAATTCAGATCAGATCAGTTTAGAGTCATTCAAATCAAATCAAATCAGATCAGAGTCATTTAGATCAGACCAGTTCAAAAAGATTCAGTCCTATTAAACGTGACCTAATAACAGTTGTTGACATCACGACCCTCTCACGAATCTCGGAGGCCTTGTGCGAAATTGAATTGAGTCCCCTTTCATGTAAACTTTTATAATATACAATGATATTAAATGGCTATTATGAAGAAAACTACGGTAACAAACAACATTTCATAGGTTAATATGAATTAGACGTTTTAAATTTATAATTTGGATCTTAAAATGATATGTCACCAATATGAAAACAAAAGAGGGCTGAATTATCGAAAGCCGTTATCAGAGGAATAATGCTGATAACGGGGGCATATTAGACATTTGCTGCAAAAATCTGGGGACAATTTAGTCAATCCAATTCCACAACCAGTCACAATACTGCACCACCTCTCCAACCACCGGTCAAAAAACGCACCTTCGTCGGAAACTGAAAACGGACCTTAACTTTTCGACGGCTTCGCCGTCGAAATCATTAGACACCCTAGGATGGGCGGGGTGAACCCGTAGACCCCAAAAAAATTAGAAAATTGATGATTGTGAAGGGTGGCCGGAAAGCGCCGAAAAGTGAAACCCTAAACCCTTTTCCGGTGAGGCGACCCATTGAAGGTGGATCTAAACCACAAGGGCGACGAGGATCGGAGCAGCCTCGATTTACGCGATGGTGGTCCGTAAAAAATGATGAAGAGGGAATAATGGTGGTGGCGCCTATTGCATGACGATGATGATTATGATGATGAGGGTGGGTGTTGACGAGGGTGTGTAAGATGAGGGTGATGATGTTATGGACGGAGTAAACAATGGGGGAGCATAAAGGAGAGAGAAAATGAGGGAATCGCCGCGCCACATCATGTGGCTAAGGACGGCGACTTGAGGTCGGCTTCGATGATCGCAGATCTGGGCGCGCATGGGTGGAGGCGATAAGCGATGATGATGATGATAATGGTGGCGGTGGTGGTGGTCTGATGAAGATGAATATGATTTTGATCGGCGATCGATGGTGATGATGGTGGTCTGATGTTATGGCGATGAAGACGGGTGAGAAGAACAAGGAGTGAGATGAGGAAGAGAGAGAGAGGGAGTTGAGAAGAAAAGTGGGGAGGAAACTGGGAACTTGTTTAGAAAAATTAGAAGGTAAATTTTTTTTGTCTTTTTGTGTTATTAGCTATTGTTCAATCGATAACTGTTTTCGATTTTTCGCCCCTCAAAACAAAAGCTCTTGAATTTAATAGGCCCAAAAAAGAACTAGAAAACAGAAGGCAAACAAAAATTAAGGCCGCGTATCTTGGACTTAGGCGCTCATTAGAGATGGGCCTATATACCATATACAAAAATGAAAACAAAAATGCTTTGTCGGGATCAAACTCGGGCTTGTTTGGTCAAACTCTAACTTCTCTAGAAATAATAGAAACGGTTTTCGGAGGAGAAGCTCTAAATTGGAGCTTTTACTTCTGATGAGCAAGTTTACACCAGAAAAGCTTATTAGAAACCAAAAACTGATTCTAAATTTTGGATATTTGACCAGTTTTCAGTTTTTAAGACCTAGAAACAATTCAAAAGATTGGCCAAACACACCCTAAATACATCAGGGTCATCACTAGCATCGATTTTACTAGTGGGATGTCTACTTCAACATGTATCTTTCATAACACAAATAATATTCGGGGGCCTAAACTGAGGAGCCTACAAAGACTAATAATGGCCGGCCTTAGTTAACGAAGCAATTAATATTCAAAATTAAGCAGCTCATCTTAAAATTGGTGTCAATACAGAAAGCGGGTCAAGCCTAACCATAATCGTATTTGTATTGTAGTGAATAAATTAGTTGTGTGCAACTTATGATTGGCATAATGTCATAATCGTGAATAAATGCAAGCATGCATGTCATCTTATGGCTCACGTCAAGTATTCTTGCATTTATTCACGATTCCGAGGGGTTCCTAGCTTGCTACGAGTTCTTTGTTTGTAAGTGACACTAAGAGGGCGTTTGGTTCACATTTCGGAATGGAAAAGGATTGGAAACAAGAATGGAAAGGGAGTGGAATCAAGTTTCATTTTTTATAAATGTTGTTTGGTGAAATATATGAATGCTATGATTCTATTAATAAGGGCAAAATTATAAATTTATTTTAAATCAAAATACCCATCAAAACCTCAACTGTTCTCTTTCCTCCCTCGGCCGCCGCCGTTGACCACCACCACCCGCGACCAAGACGACAACTAATACCATCATTTCAACCCAAATTACATAACTAACATGTCTATATAATTACTTTTTCTCAATATTGCTCCAAATGATGTAGATCTAGGTATTTGTTTTCGTTTTTGTTTTATTTGATGGTGGAAAAAGTGGTGGGGGAAGGAGGTGGACGGTCGGAGATGTGGGTGGAGGGGTCGACGGTGGGGCAGGGGGTTAGGGCTCGGTGGTGTGAGGAGGAAGAGAGGAGAAGTGAGGAAGAAAAGAGAAGAGAGAAATTGTAAAACGAACGTCGAGGTGGTGACTAGGGCGGTTGACGAGGTGGCCGGTGAAGTCGTCGGAGCAAGGGCGACCTGAGGGTGGCATCTCCGGCAGGAAATGTGGCGGCTCGTGTTTTCCGGCGGTGGCTTGTGGTGGTCCGGTGAGAGGTTGGGGGTAGGGGGGGTTGGTTTGTGGGAGGAGAGGGAGGAAGGGAGGAGAGAGAAAATGATGAGGGAGATTTAATTTTGTAATCTTAGGTTTTTGGTGGGATTTATATTGAGGGATTAGAATTGGAGTGGGAAAGGATTAGAAAATAAAAAATATGAAAACAAACACAATGTAATGGAGTGGTAATCGACTCCGTTTCCAATCCCCCAAAAAATGATGAACCAAACACACCCTTAAGCTTCTTTATGTTTTATCTATGCCACCCATTTTTTTTATAAAATGGAAATTATTTGTAGATTTTTAGTTCACCTGTTAGACCCTGTTTGATAGGACTTAATAAAAGTAGTATTCAAATCAGTTCAGAATCATTTAAATCCTTATTCCCAAAATGATTTGGGGTCGGCTAACGATATATATCATTATTAAGGGACCCGTGCAATGCATGGACATTCATCCTAGTGTCAATTATATTCAACTACGTTCCAATTTTTTTCTTTCCCTATATTGTAGACCACTTCAATTTTTTGTTTTTTTGATATGATAGACCAATCCAAATTTTGAACGACGATCATAAAATTGGTTGGGAATACAATGACAGACACCCGTCTAGACACAAATAGAAGATTTTGTTTCTGTCATCCAGATTTTAGTTGCATTTTTAAATGACAATCATTTGATATTTAAAGCATATATACGAAATTATTTGAGTAATAGACTAATAGCTACTCGTTGCCAACATTCAAAAGTCAATTTGTGGTCGTCACCAACAATATATGAATGACCTAGTTGATTTATTTACTCATGTTAAAATTCATGGTGGCCAACTTGGCTAAGCTTATATTGGCATAATCGTAAACGAAAAGAAGATTAATTCACAAGTATTATCAACTATACTACGCCTCCCTATTTTTTTTTCCGACGTAACCATAACTTACATTTGAGTCGTTGTCAATTCGCAACCATTTATAATCTTAACTCGACCTTTGATCGATGCACCCATCCAAACCAACTCTACGGCCATTTTTTCTAATCTTCTCCCGGCCTTGCTTGTGTTTGATTTTCTTTTGTTCTTCTTCAATACGACACCCATGGATACATCTTCTATACGTGATTCCATCGAACACCTACTCCAAAAGCTCGAAACCTTAGACGAAGAACACCTCGAAATCCCTTTCATATCCAATATAATCTATGAACTGAAAGATAAACTCATCTTTGTCAACACTCTTTCTACCGATACAGAGAATAAGAGAGGTTTTTTCTTGTTATCGAAAGAGATTGTTTCCGATCCAGACCTTTCATGGCGGAAAACATCCCCGTCTGTAGAGTTCGATTCTACGGACTTTACGCTTTACCAAAATCGAAAAATGGTTGATAAACCATCCCCATCCCCATCCCCGTCTGTAGAGAACGAGTCTACACTTAGTAAAATCACAAATAAAGTGTCGAATTTTTGGAAAAAATCCTTCACCAACCCACCCGTCAACTACGTAGATTCGGGCTGGCGTAACCCTGGTCTACTAACATGTTTCGTGTACTGCTCCTTGTACCCGCAAGGCCATACAATAATAAGAGAAGATTTAATCAACCAGTGGACGGCTCAAGAAAACTTTCTCCCACTAGATAATGGTGGATTAATTGGTACTCATGCTGACAAAGAGTTGGAAAAGATAGGAAACCGGTATTTCTATGAGATGGTCTTAGGAGGTGTGTTCCAAGATATCACCTATGCGTATGGCACTACCCTGAGTGATGACGATGGATCAAATGCTGTCATACTCAGCTGTGTGATGCGCCCTGTCGCCTACATTGCTGCACGCCGCATTGCTGCTGAACTACTTGCCGTCCATGACGGTGTTATTGGTAATGATCAAGTCACAAAATATGTGGCACTTCACAACCTCGATGTCACTGATGATAATGAATTGGAAATCGGTGTAAGTTGGTTGCGTAACCCACAAACTTTGATGTTATTTGACAGTCACATGCCCCCATTATGGAATGGAGGATTCAGGTCGTCATCGTCGTCAAGTGACAATATGCGTGTTTTGAGTTTAACTAGATCCTCAATCAAGGATCTTCGTCCAAATAGCCTTGATCAGTTAAGGTACCTTCGTCTGTCTCTGGATCGATCTCGATTATCTACCTCGCCTTGCTATTCGTTTCCTTCCACCCACCTTAAAACGCTCGCTGTGGAATATCCCAGCGCGCAAATATTACGTGGTAACTTATTAGAACACCTACGACATCTCTACCTAACAACGGAAGAAACCACCCTGCACCTGGCCAAAATGGAATCTCTAGAAATACTTGAACTTTCACGATGTAAGCATCTCGAAGATCTACCACTGTCACAAGGCATGGGAAACCTCAGGTTTCTAAGAACAGTACGGATTTTTGATTGTCCGGAACTTAGGTCGCTTCCTGATAGTATGCAGGGCCTAATTCGTATAGAGGAGCTGGTGCTTCATAATTGCCGTCGTCTGGATTTAACAAAAGGCAATGCCATGAAAGCATTGCCAAGGCTCCGATACTTGGAAATGATAGGCCTACCTTTGTTGTTTGAGCTGCCTCGTGGTCTTGAGGATGCGGCTGCTCTCGAGTACATGATGATTGGAAACTGCACACGACTGAGGAGGCTAACAGACGTGGTGCAGAATGTCGTGTCCTTGAAGCGACTTTGTATTTACAAATGTCCAAATTTGACAGCTCTGCCAAACGGAATACGCAGTCTTACCCAGCTCCAGTCTCTACATATTGGACACTCACCTAGCCTGGTTTCCCGATACGCTCGAGATGGAGCTGATTGGCCTATCATATCGCATGTCCCAGATGTTGTGCTTCACGAGGAACCCACAAACACCCAGGTTTTAATTTACTCCTCTTGCTTACATGCTTGCATTTGGTTCGAATATATATTTCAATTCTTGTATACGAGTATATGTTAAAGATCCCCAAAGTAAAATTACCAATATGGTGTGGATATTTTTACCAGGTCAAGCAGCAGAAACCAAGCTCGTCGTCTTACTCTCAAGAGAAGAATCCCCATTTCGACCAATTCATCCCCTTCTTTGCACTGAAAGCTCAGATGGCGCCGGATAATGTTGGGTCTTCCGGAGGTACATTTCAATTTCATCAAATTCATATCATATTATTATAGACTCTAAGAGATAGAAGCGAATTTCACAGATTGACCATAGTTAATTCACACTGCAATTGTGCTAATAGTGGACAATGCTAGAGGTCTACGGTGTAGACACTTAAAAGTGTCTACAATCAGCAATAATTTTACTACACTATCAAAATTTTACTAACACGATTAATTTTACTACCTGAATTTTTCATTACAGTTAATTTTATTACTCCGATCTCAATTTTACTACTAGTAACTCAATTTTACATTGTAGACAAATTAATTGTGTCTACACTGTAGACCTCTAGCAATTTGCGTGCTAATAAGCTAGTGAGGACGGAAAATTGAGTTGCGATAGTAAAACTAATTGCATAATTATTGGTTGCATTGTCTGCAAATTTGTAGGCGTTGGTAATGAAAAATACGATTCAAAGGACTGTAGCCGATGGGACATCATTGGTCTAGTGTTGAAAGCAGTGTTCAGGTTGAGAGGCATGGTGTCAGAAAGTAGGCGAGTCCAACGTCTGTATGAAAAGGAGCATCTGAAAGAAACGAAGAGAGTCCAACTTCTGAATGCAGAGGAGCATCTGAAAAGAACGGAGAGAGTCCAACGTCGTCTAAGTGAAGAGGAGCTTCTGAAAGAAACGGAGAGAGTCCAACGTCTGAATGAAGAGGAGCTTATGAAAGAAATCAAACTTCACTGCTGTCTATTTCCGGATGATTATGAAATCGAGAGAGACACATTAGTTCAACTATGGATGGCTGAAGGCCTTTTAAAAGGCGCGACCATGGAAGATGTTGGTTACAGCTACTTTGGCAAGATGGTGAAGGACAAGTTCTTCTTAAGCTCAAAACTCAACATTTTGTCCAACAAGCAGATGTATAAGATAAACTCAGATAAAATTAAGGTCTTTATGGATGAATTGCCTACGATAAAAGCTAAAGATCTTTACAAGAAATTTGATGGTGAAATTGGTGATGGATCGAACAAGCACTGGCATCTATCTTTAGTGTCGGATGATATTAATCAAACAACATTATTCGAGACATTGAAGAGCTTCAACGAACTTAGAACATTGCTGTTGATTCACAATTACGGATCTTCTCTCACAAAAGTGCCGTATGAGATGTTTGTAAACATGCAAAATCTACATTCATTAGACTTGAGTGGAAGTCATATTAAAGAGCTTCCGAGTTCAATAGGGTACGTGACACAGTTACGCTTCCTAGATCTTTCATTCACGCTGGTTCAAGAGTTGCCGGAATCCTTGGGCTGTCTTCCTGAATTACAGACCCTGAAACTTGAAGGTTGCAAAAGACTTTTCACTCTACCTAATAGCACGCAACGTTTGATCAGCCTTCGTCATTTGGACTTCAATGTGTTTGGCCAATTATCTTGTATGCCCGCTGGAATAGGGGCTCTTACAGAGCTTCGCACTCTATCAGCTTTTGTAGTTGGAAGAAAAAAGGGTGCTGATATCAGAGAACTCGGAACTCTCAATAACCTTAGAGGAAGTTTCTGCATTTCCGGGTTGGAGAATGTTTCCGAAGATGATGCTAACAAAGCTAGTTTGTCGAGAAAACATCTTACTCAACTGCGATTAAGATGGAATCCTAATTCAAGGAGGTCCAAGAGCAATACAAATGATAATGATAAGCCTGACGATGTAATCAACAGTCTTAGGCCCAAAGGGTATGACTTAGAAGAGCTGCTGATATTGTATTTTCCGGGTGAATATCTTCCAACTTGGATGGGAGATGCACAGTTGGTTAAACTTGTTAGTATCAAACTTATACGATGTGAAAATGTCGAGCTTGACGTTTCTCTAGGAGATCTACCAGTACTCAAGTTTCTGCACATTGATCAGATGAATCTTGTTACAGAAGTTGATGATAGATTACGTGCAGCTGATGCAAAGAGTCAGTCATTTCGAAAGCTGGAGGAGTTAACCGTTGATGGCATGCTCAATCTGAAAACATGGACAGACGTGCAAAGGGACGACTTCCCGGTCCTATGTAAGCTGATTATTAGGAGCTGTCCCAAGTTAAGAGCACTCCCTTTTACTTCAGGGCATCCCTGCTTGAAGCACCTAGAAATCAGCGAATGCGCAGCGCTGCAGTCTTTGCCAGTTGCGGAGTTGTCATCTTCCCTGCGTACTTTGATAATTGATGATTGCCCGTTGTTGAAGAAGAGGTACACAATGACAGGTGAAGATTGGGACAAGATAAAACATGTCGATAGCATATGGATTGATTTAAAAAACATGCACTCTGGTAAGCTTCGTACTCGATCTCTTTTAAACTTCACTTGCAACATTTTACTCAAGCTTTCATATTCTCAGTAGCATTATATATTGAACATTTTAATTTGTTGTTACGTAATTGCAGATTCGGATTCAAATTCTGATTCTAGTGATTTCGGTGAAGATACCGTCACAGCTGAAGCAGAGTAGGGTAACTAGGGCAACCATCAACTGAGCTTTTATTTTTCTTTACTGTTAATAATGAGGTAGAGTACAAAACTTTCGTCTGTGTACTCGTGAAGCTTTCAAGCTCATTCTTGTTGCAAATCCATAATGCTATATTGAATTTATAGTACGGAGGACATGGGAAATGTGATGGTTCTTCAGTTGTATATAAGACATTGTCACAGAATGAAGGCGAAATTCTGAGAGCACGACAAAACAGAACTCGAAATAGATGTAAGAGACGAGTAAGGCTAAAACCGGTACATTACACATACTACATAGTGCTCTCGTCAAAATGAATCGTTACAAACAGATCCTGCTTCAATGAACAAAATAAGCTCTCTCTATATCTGATCAATGTCTTGCATCTACAGGACAGTTTCTTCCAGAGCAAATATACCGCGAAGTATTATCCATTTGAAGTAATCGATGTTTAGACAAAAGTTAAAATGCTGAAGCCAGAACCAAAGACCTGCTAAAACAAGAAGATTATACCCACATTTTTAACTGGTGCAGTGACTCAGACATTCTTGAGCTTCTTCATCTTAGAAGGTGGCCATCTGCCTTTCTTCCTCATCATTCTTTTGCGCACAAGACGTTTCCTACGAAGTCTGATCTTCTTATCAATCTTCATCTTCATCTTTTGCTCAAGCTTCAGCTGCAACTTTGACTCCAGTGGCATATTCTGGATACCGAGTTTTTCTTCCTCATCTGTTGAGTCGCCATCTCCACTTGCTGTGGCTGGTTCATCAGGACCAGCGGATGCCTTAGCAACGACAGCACCTCTCTTCTGAGACACTACAGGAGCATGAATCTGAAAGCTTTGTCCAGATGTCAAGTGAACCCCAAGAGAAACACTTTGCAGCCTGATTGCTGAAAACCAAAGTCAAAAATGAGGATCCACTTGAAGCATAAACATTTCATACATCAAACATAAGAGGATTGTAATTTTTTTTTTTTTTTTGTTTGGTCAAATCGAACATAATGATTGAAGAGATCAAAACATAGCCAAAGCTCCCATTCATATAATGAATGTCTGCTTAATCTTTATACTGGTAAACGTAAGCATGAACATATAGCATTTGAATAATGCTAAGAATCGAAAAGCAGGACATTTCCGTGCACAATACATCCTTACACAAAATCAAACACATAGCCACATTGTATACAAGGAACATTGCAACCAACTCAAAATCAGTTTCCTCTTCAAGGAATCAAGCTCATACATCAAGCATAGCTAACGAACAACGAAACCATAACCAGGGCTCCCATTCAGAATTTCAGACAATCAAAAGTTAGCCCATTCCATATAGAATTGTACTATGGTACTTGAAAAGCAATCAAAAGTTAGCCCATTTCAGGCAATGTAACAAGACAATTCCAAAAACACATCTCTCAATCTCTCATTATGATGAAACAATGCACTGTCAAACAGGCATAAAAACCCGAAAACTTGAACAAAATCCCTTCCTTTACAAATTGCGACATCAGCTGAACTTTTGTATCACAAATGAGCAATTGGCACATCATAAGAAGGAATTAGTTCCAGAATTCCACTCTCAAACAAGATATGAAACATGAATTACTAACCCATTGCAAAAAAAAAAAAAAAAAAAAAAAAAAAAAATGGCCATCAGGCCAATATACCGAAAAAACCCACCTCTAAAGAAGCATTTTAGATGATTATACAGATGAACCAACAATAAAAATGGCGTAAAATTGAACCAAAACCCCAATTCAACATCAATTCAAACCACACTCCAACTGCTCGACGAAATGCCTCAATGAAACTTAATCTCAAAATAAACCAACATAATTTAGCAATGTTACATACACGAAATTGGGGTTTCCAGCAATGCGATAGCTAAGTTAATTAAAACATGAAAAGTGTGAAATTCAGTAGCGTGAATCATACATACAATGCAGAAAGTTGAGAACAGTAGTCAACTGTGTGTAGGGGAGAGGAGAGAGAGACTTACGAAAGGTGGGAGGGAGAGAGACGGAAGCTGAGGGAAGAGTAGGAGAGAGAGAAGTGAAAGGGGAAAGGAGCGCCATTTCTGTGTGCTTCAGCAGCAGCAGCAGTAAGTGTGGAAGAGAGAGCTGTGTCTTTCTGGATAAGCTTTTCTTTCACGATAAAATGAGGAAAATGTATTATTGGGTTGGACCGTTTGAGTAGGGGTGCTCACCGGTCCAAATTAACCGAACTCGGACTATACTGGATCGAATCGAACGAGTGTCCAGTCATTATTCAAGTTCCATTTTCTTTTGTTTTAATTACATGACAGAGAAAATTTGGCTTAGCAATCTGTCTGGTAAAATTGAAAATAAGCAAGGCTGATCGAAAATATTGTCCCCTAATTCGATTGTCACACGTAGTTGGTTTGAACCGGACCCAATTAACCGAGCCTTTAAATCACGATTGCCCCCTTTTAGCTTATTAACAAGTGGCAAACTAACCTAATTACCTTACAATGTAACTCGGTTTATTGCCCCAAGACTACCAAATTATATAACCAAAAGACCTCGAACTTGAAATGAGTAAATGACACAATATTATTATTAGAGATATATTTTAATTTAGCGGAGTTAAAATTCAAACTGTTTGATTACCCATTACCTTTCATTCTGCTTTTTACACGTTATTTACTACTCTCAGTATAAAATTAAATACCTTTGTACATATTCACATGCACAAGTCCATTGGCATGCAATAAGAATGCAATACATTTGCATTTGCATTAGCAATAAGCCTCCTAAAATAAATACGAAAAGTGTAAAAATCGCTATAGATATATATATATGCATTGCATTGGCAATAAGCCTCCTAAAATTGAGGCAAATTTTGGCCCAAAGCTAATCCTTTTACATGACCTTAGCAAGAATTCCTTGGTTTTTGGAGGATTTGTTGTCTCTGCGTGTGAGAAACAAGATCAGCAAAAACAAGAGAGAGGAGAGAGAAACTTTCAAAAGAAGATCAAGAAGCAAAATTACTATAAAATTTATAAAAATCATCCGAAAAGTTTTAAAGAAGAAAAAAATGATTAGCAGGGGAGGCTGATCATTAACCAAAAGATCATTAGCCTGCCTCTTCTCCCCTGCTTACTAACTTTATGTTACATAATTTCATTTGTATAAAAACCATATAATAAAAATTTTGTTGCATGTATATGATTAAATTCACATGAAATTTCATGTGGTGATGGGTATCAAATAACAGCCATGTCCGATGAGACAAAGATGCTAAGCAAACGTAACAGCATGCCTCCTGACGGGGTTTCGACGTGGAGTTGTGCCTCCCACAGGTCGATGCCCTCCGCGAAACCTGAGAGGCTCTACAAAGTTTGGCCTGGCAACAATGTATGTTCATCATCTTGTTATGTTATCAAATGTTTCGAATTATTATTATTATTACGTTGTTATGTTAACGAATTTGGTTATGCATAATCGATTTTTCGTTCATTCGTTGTCAATTATAAGACATTTTTGTGTGTTTGTGTCTAAAAATCTAAATTGTGATTATTGTTCATTTTTGTTACACTTATTTGATGTAACGTAATTATGTAAATTACCAATTGTTGCACGAATTTTGTAAATTAGGTTTGGTTAGCTTTAAATTAGGGAGGAGGTATGAAGATTCGAACCACGAGGCTTTAATGAAGTTCAAGCGATTAATGGCCACTAGGGTTTAGTCCAAGCTGCATGAAATTTGTCATTTGTGTACAGTAGAAATCATATTGTGCCTCAATTAAAGTCATGTCTTGTTTGTGGGGGCGTACACTAAGTATACGAGAAGGTGATGCTGAAATTGAGTATCATTTTATTGCGCTATCTCATTTCCCGTGAAGATTAGGTTTATTGGCTGAGAACTAAGCTTTGTTTTTTTGGATGGCAGAAATTTTTATGTGGTGGAAGATTAGTACTTGGTCCGGATGCAGGGTCGCTGTATCTGTCTTCGTTCTTGATAGGGTGCCCTGCTATAACATTTTGTATAAGGATGTTGGTTAGGATTGAAGAACATGATCCCTTGTATGGCTACGGCGTGCTGATAAGTGGTGTTATTCTCACTTTTTTGGTAAGTCTGACTTGCTGCAAAAAGGGTAATTTCCTGTAGTTATGTCTGTCTTATGCATCCTGTACTGTCAAACAATGTAGGATTTGCTGTTCCTCTACATGACCTCTGTACGCGATCCAGGAATAGTCCCTAGGAACTTACGGCCACTTGATGAAGATGATCTGGAAACGCCTACACCATCTATGGAATGGGTTGCAGGAAAGACTGCAAATCTCAGGATTCCGCGGACAAAGGATGTGGTGATCAATGGTTACACTATCAAAGTCAAGTTTTGTGATACGTGTAGGCTGTATCGTCCTGCCCGTGCTTCACATTGCTCTATCTGTAACAACTGTGTGCAGAGATTCGATCACCACTGTCCATGGGTCGGTCAGTGCATAGGACTAGTAAGTATATCCTCGGCATTTTGGCTTACAGCAGCATTAGTGCATTTCAATTCTTAGGCAGTTTGTATGTTATATGTGTGTTATGTCCTGCATCAGACAAAGGCCTCATCAGACTGCAGGCTTTTGCTTAATTTAGCCTCATATTTCACTCTGATTTTGCGGTTCTGAGCTTGTGTATCATCCTGATTCCCGGTATCTTACATAACACTAGCCTACGACTGTCCTACAGTCTGTGTAATGTCTCTTGTTCTGATACACTACTGTTAATTAGGGTTTTCCAGTGTACTTTGTTCTAACTAGAAATCGATATCTAATGCTGTTGCAGCGAAACTACCGTTTCTTCATCCTGTTCATATCATCATCAACATTCCTGTGCATATATGTATTTACATTCTCGTTGATCAACCTTCTTCGTAGAAGAGGAACTTTCTTGCATTCCATGTCCGATGATGTTGTGTCCGTAATTCTTGTATGTTACTGCTTCGTGGCTGTCTGGTTCGTTGGTGGGCTTACAGTCTTCCACTTTTACCTGATGTCTACTAATCAGGTAATAATCTTACATCAAAGACATCATTTTCAGTATTTTTACCTCAAAACTGGCTGCAGATCAGACTGTACTAATGTACTAAAGCTACAATTTTTACTGTCAAATGATTACAAACTCTGATGTCTGTATTACATTCTGACAAATGGTATTTCCCAAGGCAGACGACATATGAGAATTTCCGGTACAGGTATGACAAAGACAAGAACCCGCACAATTTGGGAGTGATCAACAATCTAAAACAGATTTTCTTCTCCGCAACTCCGCCTTCAGCTATCAACTTCAGAGAAATGGTGCTGGTTGAAGATGTTCCTGCAGTACCTGAGACCCCAAGCTACCGTGATGGGTACAATGGATTCAGGAAAACTTTCGACATGGAAGTCGGAAATAGGCTTACTAAGAATGGAAGTCTAGTGGTTTCGGGTATTTTGCAAAACTTGGACTATGCTGGTATTGATGAGAAATTGAAGAAGGTAACTGGTGGCAAAGATGGTCCGATTGATCTGTTGCTAATTAATCCAGGTCAAATAGCTGCACAACATGGGCATTACCCCAAAACTCAAGATGAAATTTTCGCGTCAAAAGCTGAGAATTTTCGAGTTTGTCGGACTGCAGGGCAAACTACAGGAGTGTAGGAAAGGTAAATCCATTCATTTTCTTAAAATTTGTCCCTAAGGCGGAACCATAATGAAAGTTGTGTCGAGAATTTCATAGACTATTGCCGTTTTTGTCTAAGACAACACAAATTAAATTAAACACGTTGGTGAATGTGTGCTCGATCGATCTCTAAATCTCGTCCATACTAAGACCATTGCCCTGGTCTGCACCCTTTATTTGATGTGTTTGAGATCATTGTTAACATGAAGTATCATATTGTTTGCAGTTGACATAAGAGGACAGGGAAATTGCTGATTCAACAGTTGTGCTTGGAAATGCTATTTGTATCATGGACTACCCCTGGGTACTGATGGGAGAAATTGGCATGAATACTTTGTATTTTGAGATACATGTATGTTTGTGAATGTATTGGAAAAGCTCCTTAGTTAGCATGTTCCATAAATGAAGTGAAGTTCAATGTAAAGAGGTTGTGTCCCTTCCGGTGACATCTATCGTGTATATGGGTTGTGCAGATAGTCAAGGTTTCGCTTTTGTAAAAATCTTTAACAACTATGGTTTTTTTTTTTCCCTTTCTCGCTTTTTTTTTACCGTCTTGACAATTCACTATCTTCTTTTGATATCACCGAGTATTAGGAGATCCTTCTTTGACATTCAGTTCTAAGGTGAACTTGTTTATACATAGTAAATTTTGAGACCTAGTCATTTGTTTAACAAAAATTCACAAAACCACTAACATTAAACTTATTAAAGAATCACAATAACTTATTTATTTTTAATTGGGATAACGAACATTTCATCATCTATTGGTTTCACCAAAATCTCTTATGAGACCGTTTTACACAAGACTTGCTAGTTTGTTTCATACAAAATCAATTCACCAATTTCCATTCAAACTAAATCACGACTTGTTGCACAAAGGACATCTGAACATGTAACTATAACTTCGTGAAACGATATTTACGTAGAAGTGTTATTTAATAACAATGAAAAGTTATTGTACTCTTTCATATACTCCACCTTAATTAATCTACTTAGACTAAGAATATGTACACGTTAAACTTTATCACTGACGTATCTAAATAAAACAATACTCGGTAAATCAACTCAATTGGATTAAACAAAAAGCAAACATCTGAACTCAAGAGTCAATTCAATAAACCAGGTCAATTTAATCTAATTCAATTAATTTAGTTTAACTTAGATAAACAAAATTTACGTACCAAAAGAAACAGAGGACTTCATGCCCCCTGAAATGATGCAAGACATGCAATCAGCCGAACCGCGTGAAGACAAATTCTACGGGGTAATTAACGTAATATGCATGGCTGCACGTCTGCTTGGTCCGACTATCCAACCAACATCAATTTATAATGATTTATTATTGTTAATACCGTCACTCCTTACCCGTATCCGTAACTCGATTTTAAATGACGGATCAGGTTATCCGACTTCAAATCAGGTTATCCGACTTCAAATCATTTCAATATTATAACTCATTTATATTACTACTTATAGTAATTGTGTGAATCATTTTCGAGTATATGTAGATTAATATCGTCACTCCTTACTCGTATCCGTAACTCGATTTTAAATGACGGAACAGATTATCCGACTTCAAGTCATTTCGATATTATAATTACTCTATATTACGGAGTACTACTTATAGTAATAGTATAAATCATTTCCGAGTATACGTGGATTAATAAAAGATTAAATTTCTCAGTTAGCATAATGATTATCGAAATAATTGTACCCGAGAAAACCGCGAGATCGGCAAAGACCAACTGAAACATCCGCCCTTTTCCAGCGTGGCCTACGGCTACGTGCCAGATAATCTCATAAAACAATATTATAATTATAATTAAATAAAAATAAAATGACAAAGAAAATAAGAAGAGAGAGAAAAAGTGTGGACATTTTCAATATTGCACAAAAGGGAAGAATTTGCTGTTTCACAAGTAGTAGCGTAGGAGAGAAGAACAAAAAATAGAAGGAAATAAAAAAGTTTATTTACTCCTTTTTTTTGCAATATTTTTGTGGGTTTTTATTTTTTATTTTTGGGTAAGAATTTTGCTGAGCAAAGTTTGTGAGAACTGTGAGAAATTCTCGATTTTTTATTTTAATTTTTTCCGATTGTTTCTTTACAGTGTCAGTTTCAGAGAATCGACTGAGAATTTTGATACCATTTTTATTATTTTTGGGGGGAATTGGATTATTTTTGGGGGTGGAGAAGATGAAAATTTGCAGTGATTGCTGCAGATGTGATGAAAGGTAGAGTCTTTGGGAAGTTTTGTATCTGGGTTTTTCTGGATTGATCTTAATTCTCTGTCAATTGATGGCCACGAACCAACCGAGGAAGCTTTATCAAGCTTGGAAGGGCAATAATGTAATTTCCCCCTTCTTTCTTTTACAAGTTTCTGCTGTTTATGATCATGAAATGAAATGACACTTGTTGTTGTATGAAATTGTGTTATGATATAGTAATTAACTTGATTATATGTTGAATGTATTATGTGCAATTAGTAATAAACTGGGTTTATTTAAGGTTTAGTTATTGTGTTGTGTTGTGTTGATGTGAATTTTTGGAGTTGTGTTACATTTGACTGGGTTTATAGTTGTTGGATAATAGTATGATTGAAGACATGATCATAATTCATAGGTGTTGACTTTTAAAATCAACAAGATGATGGTCTATATGTCTGTGGAGCAATCACGATTCAGGGTTTAGTAATTTGGTGCTGGGATATCGTGATATATACACTTCATATGATGATTCATGTTAGCCGACCCCAAATTAATTCGGGACTAAGGCTGGTCATTGTTTGGATATTATGATACATGATTGAAGAACCGTTTTTCGGGTGGTGAAATTGCTGAGAGAAAAGAAGTGTAGTGAGGTTGGTATGAACTCTTATGTGTGATACATGCGTGTTGAAGAACGATTTTTGGGTGGTAAATTCTGGAGGAAGAGATGTGCTATAAATTAGTATGCACTCTAAATGTGTACAAATCGCGATTGATACACTCTTTGCGGGTTTTATATTCAAGGGAACGGAAGATAAGACGCAATGGCTTTAGTATTACCTGAGAAGAGTTATAGGAAGGTTTGTTTTTTGAGTTTGTGGTCAAAGATGAAGGCATAATGTGGAAAGGTTGGAACTTGAAGCTAGTTTGTGAGGAGGGGCACAATTTCATGGTACTTGACCTATGAAGAAATTGTACTGTGCAATTTCTGAGCTTTTTGTCATCAAGTTCCTTTTTTCTTTTTTTTTCTTTTTTTGGGTAAAGGTATATTCAAGTTTTTAGATAACCTGATCAATCAACATGTACGATATGTTTAGCTTCTTTTAGTGTGTATCGTAATGCAATGAAGAATATATGATGTGTTAGTTATACATAAGTGGTTGAATCATCCTGGTAGTACTTGTAAATAATTGCAGAGTTTTCGTATATGATGGTGTTTTCATAAGTTGAACTTGAGTAGTTGCAAATTAACATATTCATGTATTTAACTGATCATCCCTATATCTCGACCCCCCCTCCCCCAAATCTTCCTCAATCATGTGTACAAAATAACTTGTATTACACCGCAACCGTGATACCAATTATGCTCCAATAGTTGCATGTACATCAGGTCTATATGTTTTTATGTCACTCTTCTCCCCCCTCTTCGTTTCCACATTTTCTGTACCAAAAGGGATATTTAGTAGCAATTGTGATTACATTTAAATAAACATGTACGAGCTAGTGTAAGTGTTTTAGTGAAACAGCCCCTTATGTGAATGATTATGGTTTCACTGCCATCCATTTAAGCCTCGACATCATTCCGGATGTTGTTGATCCACTTTTTCTTTTGCTGTCAAGGGACACTGAAGCTGATTTAATAACTAGAGTTAGACTGACATTAGTTGAATGACAAATCAATCTAGGATTTGTATGTTTTGGGTTAATTTGAAACTAGTATTTGCTGATGAAATCTTTTGTTGTATGGTGCTAGAAATTCTTCTGTCATGGGAGATTCATATTCGGACCTGATGTGGGATCACTCTTTCTATCAACTTTCTTGATTGCTGGGCCTGCAATAACATTTTGTATAAAGATATTGCTGAAGGCAAAAGACAACAGTATATTTTATCCTGTAGGGGCAGTGGGATTGGTTCTCACCGTGCTGGTAAGTTTGGTTTGACACTATTCAAATTAGCTGCCTGAAGTATGGCTAAATAAACTCCTGCTATGTTTAGATTGTAGAATTATGTATGATGTATTCACACAATGTGTGAGTCTACCAAGGACTCAAGGAGGTCTTTGGTGACTTGGTGAGTGTACAATATATAAATTCCTGATGTTATGTCTATTAAATAACAACTCAACCATTTACACTTTCTAACGGATAGAGTATTAGAAGTATAGAATGAAAGGGGGCAGCTTAAAGAAAATAACAATGATAGGGAATGTATCTTTCTACCTCATCAGCAATTTCTGCTCAATTGCACACAGTATCTCTTTAGAAGAGAAAGGTCTAGGAAAAAAGCATGCATTTTCAATTTACAGTTTTAGTTGCTACTATATGGTTATATGCTAGTGTAGTATTTTATTTTTTATTTTTTATTTATTTATTTATTTATTTATTTTTATCACAGGATCTGATCTTTCTATATATGACTTCTGGGAGAGATCCTGGAATAGTTCCTAGAAGTTTGAAGCCGCCTGAACCAGAGGAGACATATGATGTTACAAACCCTTCAATGGAGTGGGTCCATGGAAGGCACCCACAGTTAAAGATACCCAGAGTGAAAAATGTATACGTAAACGGTTATGCTGTTAAGGTGAAGTTTTGCGATACATGTTTACTCTATCGTCCTCCTCGTGCTTCCCATTGCTCCATCTGCAACAACTGTGTACAAAGATTTGATCATCATTGCCCATGGGTCGGTCAGTGCATTGGACTAGTAAGTTACCTTCCGTTTGACTTTCTCAAGCTCACTTATAATTTGTGGTAAAAGTCTACAAATTAATTTCATACTTTCATTTTATGTTGCCATACTCCAGTCCCAGCCCACTCCCCTGTTTTATAGGAAGTGATCAGTTTCGAAATAGACTTGTTATCGTCCAAATGCATGAACACAAAATTTTATGTTCTTTAATGGTGTAAGCAGCCTGTTTTCTTAGTGTGTGATGTTTTGCCATATTTCTTTGTGGAATTATGTGGATTTTGGAGGCGATCTTCTATATAGGAGTAATTGTTAGTTCATTGCCTATTTTGAATCCCTTTGTAGATAGTGCATGGAAGCGCAAGGCCTGAGGTTTGGTGATGCTAGGCTTCACAAATTCTGTTGGTTAAGTTTTGTAATTATAAATCAGACATTGAGCAATCTGTATTATAAATCAATTGATATTTGCTGTCTTCCTCGAAAAAGAAGGATTAGGTTTTTTCTTCTTACATGAAAAGTTTTGTTTATATGAGCATCTCATATTGGTCCATGGATGCTAAAGGCAGCTAATATTAGCGGTATCTTGAGTTTTATTGGATCATTTGGGTGTAAAGTTCCATATGAAGACCTTATTAAAAGATTTGACTAAACAGAGAACATAATTGTTCATTTTCAAGACTTACAATATACTTATTGCAGCTATTCATCATTGTCTTTGACTTGATAGAGATCTTTTTGCTTTGTTTTGTTGCAGCGGAATTACCGTTTCTTCTATCTGTTCATATCAACAGCAACAATCTTGTGTTTATATGTTCACATATTCTCATGGATTAGCCTCCTTCATGAACATAAGGGTGTTTGGAAGGCAATGTCGCATGATGTGATCTCTGTTATCCTGATAGTGTACTGCTTTGTAGCTGTCTGGTTTGTTGGAGGGCTAACTGCTTTTCATTTCTACCTCATTAGCACCAACCAGGTAATGGCCTCCGGAAGTGCTTAATTTGTGATCCATCCTTGTAGCTTTCAGGAAAATTACTGTACGGCAGTTAGTCTTGATTTAATTTGCGACTGACTAAGTGCCCGCTAACAGAATTAGGATAAAAAAAATACTGTTCTGAGACCCAGAAAAAGGAAGAGGGGAAATTGTCTGAAAGTTTCTAGCAATTATTAGGTTCTGGACTAGATATCTACGTGCTGCATAACGGTGTTCTCATAGGAAACTGCTATAGCGATGATGCAAGAATACAAGCTTGAAATTTTCGTACAGTGAGAGAGATTTTCACCCTGTGTCTTTGGCAGCCATAAGACTCTTTATCTTACACAGCTTATATTGAAAATGAAACCTAACTAGCAGAACCTGAGAAGTATAGATATGAGTAGATACCGCCGCCTATATAGGTTATACACAAACTTTATAGTTGGAAGCTTTGATGAAGTCTGAAATATATATGGTTTATTTGCAGGAGAAATCTGGATGAGTTCTGTGATCACATATAATATTATCAGATTTGCTAATCTAGTTTTCTGCATCAGGCCTTATTTGTCTTTCTCTGTATATGCAGTCCACTTATGAGAATTTTCGCTACCGGTATGATAAAAAGGAGAATCCTTATAATAAGGGAATGCTTTGGAACTTCATTGAAGTGTTCTTTTCAAAAATGCCCCCTTCATTGAATGACTTCCAAGCAACTGTGTACGAACAAGAGCAATTGGAGGTAGTTGTTGAATCAGTACACCCAACTTTTGATGTGGATAAGAGCTCAAAGGAGAAAATCGACATTGAAATGAGCAATAAGATTATCGATGATGAGGACTATTCACTTCCTAAGATTTTGCGGAATTTGGACTATGATTATGAAGAAGATAACGTGAAATCAAAAGGTGATGAAGAATCTATTGCAGATCCATTTTTGGTCACTGAAGAGCCAAGACAATATTTGCATAACTCCTTAGCTGGAGATGAGTTCAATGATGAAAAGTATCAAAGAAGCAGCTCATATGGAGGAGCTTTTTATCCCGTGGAGCAAAGCACTCTAGATCCACGGTATTGACATTGCTATTTTATCTTCGTCATTATATACAGCATCACTGAGTCATTTCACTCCAAGTTTTTTTTATCCATGTTTGATGTTTCTTTAGAACATCACTATCTCTGACATAAAAAACTTTCACTTTCGAGGCCTCATTGTCTTTGCTTCCTACTTCCACCTTTCATACTTTGCTTGTTCTTGCAGTTGGTTTTTGTGTTGGTCTAAAAACATTCAGGATGTCTTGCTGATCTTCGACCAATTTAGTATCATTGTTTTGACTCTTTTACTGCTATCTGATGGAACACACCCAATTATCAAAGTACTAATCTTCGATCAGTTAGCCTTGCATGGTACTTGATCGATGATTTTTTTTTTTTTGTGTTACAGGCTGGATCATTCATCATCCGCATAATGTGATGCTAATTTTGGCGAAACATTCATCTTCTTCTGGACATAGATATTCTTTGGGAGGTTCGTTGGTGAATTATAGAACAGCAATGCACATAAACCAACCTGATCACCAAGCAGTGCAGTGCAGCGTGTATAAGTTTACAGAAAGAGGCGCTGAGGTTTCAATCGTCTCCCTCAGACATGTCGCTCCTGTTTTCTGTACTGCGGATTTTCATGCTGCAAGCTCTTTGGCCTTCTTTTTTTCTTTTGCCATAGTCTGTAGAGTTTAAGACTGACAATCCGATATCATGGTTGCTCATTTTACAGGGGACTTTCATAAACACATACCAGTTCATTTTTTCCCCAAAGTTAAATCCTTTAACACAACTGTAAATTATTTTCTGTTCATTATAAGTGATTAGACAAATTCTTTTGCATTCCTATGCAATTCCTGTCCATTTTATTACTTCACACAGATGATATTACCAAATTACCAACATGTACCGGTCAAGGCCGATCTAATTAAAATCACTTGTAAGTTGTAACACCCGAAGTTTTTAAACAACAATCACCATCAGTCTATGAACTATGCAATATGAGACGAAAATAAAACATAAACGCATTTTTAAACATAGTCGAAAAATCTGTGTGCTACTCAATCCTTGTCTTCACAAAACTGCCAAAGGAAAAATCTCATGACACAAATCTGTACCATCCCCAAACATAAAATTTGAACATTGGACCTAATGTAGCCACATATAATTAGACATTCAGACCAACTAGCACCACCACATAAACATAAACACAAATTTCACCCATAAGTATGAAATCAAGCCAACCAACAATCACATGACACGTGTCAAACACCCACATACACCCCTAGATTCCTATGGATTAGATTTATTACCCTCTCCCAAAAATCCACACCTTATTTTCCCACCCAAATACCAGAAAAAAAAAATTAAACACTTCACACTTCTCCTAAACCCACCAAACCAAAAAAAAACCACCAACCATGGCAGCAGAGATGGCACTGCTAAAACCCATGTCAAAGTTCACCCCAAAGGTGAGCCCGAGCCCGAGAGCCCGGCCCAACAAGTTCTTGAGGGTGACCATGTCCACAACCACACCAATGCCCACAAAACCAACTAACCCAAAGAAAGGTAACAAGAAGGAGATTTCGGAAACTCTGCTGACACCCAGGTTTTACACGACAGATTTCGATGAAATGGAGCAGCTTTTCAACACCCAGATTAATAAAAACTTAAACGAGGCTGAATTCGAGGCGCTGTTACAGGAGTTTAAGACTGATTACAATCAGACACATTTTGTTAGGAACAAGGAATTTAAGGAAGCTGCTGATAAGCTTGATGGCCCACTCAGACAGATTTTTGTTGAGTTTTTGGAGAGGTCTTGTACTGCTGAGTTTTCTGGCTTCTTGCTCTACAAGGAACTTGGTAGGAGGCTTAAGGTAATTTTCATTTTCATTTTAACTTATTGTATGATGAGAGTAAATGAATTTGTTTATGAGGATAGAATTTTGGGTGATTTTTTTCAAGTGTTATTTGTGATGTTGTTGGTTGAGATAAACTGTTTTGTGAGATTGCATGTATACTTGCTTGTTTGTGCTAATTGATTGATTGATTGCTTGATGAGGTTTTAGGAGAATCAAAAGATAGGATGAATGATTGTAGAGGTAAATTGTGCAAGACTCATAAGAAATTGATTAATTGAATTTAGAGGTAAATTTTGGGAGAAACAAAAGAGATTGTATGATTGTAGAGGTATATTGTGGAAGAAGCAAAAGAGATTGCAGAGGTAAAATGTTCAAAAATATGGAATATAAAAAAAGTAAAACAAAATTAACATTTTTAAGGGCCCAACCGGGTTCGAACCGGTGACCTCTTGATCTGCAGTCAAATGCTCTACCACTGAGCTATGAACCCTTAGTTGATATATTTAGCGATAGTTTAGAAATAGTATTATATTAACTCAAAAACTAAGCCCTCCAAATCTTTGCATGTAATTAACGTCATAAAATGCGTTTGATTTAGTAATGTCTTAGAGATGTGCATGGCTATAAAGGAAATATCTGATTTGGTGTAATTTGCAGAAAACAAATCCAGTGGTGGCTGAGATTTTCTCCCTTATGTCTAGAGATGAAGCTAGGCATGCTGGGTATGTTCCGTCAACCCCTTACACTAACTTCCCTTGCTATGAATGCAGCTTGATGAACTTTAGGAGGGGCTAACGATATTCGTCTTTCTTGTAAATGATGCAGATTTTTGAACAAAGGGCTGTCTGATTTCAACCTAGCCTTGGACCTGGGGTTCCTGACAAAGGCAAGGAAGTACACATTCTTTAAGCCGAAATTCATCTTCTATGCAACTTACTTGTCAGAGAAGATTGGATACTGGAGGTACATTACCATTTACAGGCACCTCAAGGAGAACCCTGAGTTTCAGTGTTACCCTATCTTCAAGTACTTCGAAAACTGGTGCCAAGATGAGAACAGACATGGAGATTTCTTCTCTGCCCTCATGAAGGCGCAGCCCCAGTTTCTCAACGACTGGAAGGCCAAACTCTGGTCCCGTTTTTTCTGCCTTTCGGTAATCTTTCAGCTCCTGACCTGTTCTTAAAAACTCTCTGATAACAACAGGATCCAACAACAATTGCAGGGGATTTCGGATCAGTCATGACTAGTGTGTACATTAATATTTCGAACTAAGCTAGCTGACCTTTTTTGCTGAGAAAATGATGATTGAATTTTGATTCATCTGGAAAATGCTAATGAGTACAACATCTGTTGGAAATATCAACAGGTTTATGTGACCATGTACCTCAATGACTGTCAGAGAACAGCATTTTATGAAGGCATTGGCCTCAACACCAAGGAATTCGACATGCATGTCATCATCGAGGTTAGCCTATAGTGAAAATCTTGTGTGTTCATTTGCACATTACAATTTGAGAAGTATGTATCTGAATTTATGTTGTTTTGGTATTTGGCAGACTAACCGCACCACGGCCAGAATATTTCCGGCTGTCCTCGATGTGGAGAACCCAGAGTTCAAGAGGAAGCTTGATCGGATGGTGGTGATTAACGATAAGCTGCAGGCTGTTGGACAGACTGATGACATTGGCTTTGTTAAGAACTTGAAGAGGATTCCACTGATTGCAGCCCTTGCATCAGAGATCCTAGCTGCATATCTCATGCCACCAATCGAATCTGGATCAGTTGATTTTGCAGAATTCGAGCCACAGCTTGTATATTAGTGTTTCCTGTGCATTACACTACATTGTATTCCTTTCTTCTAGTGCTTAATACTGCGGATGACTCGAACTATTATTACGGAGAACAAAGAAACTGCAACATTGTAAACTCATGTATTGTCCATTTTGACATTTAATTAGCTATCATTGATCCGAAAATTTTCTTATGCTTTCCGAGAAGAGTATTTATGATTGGCATTGGCTCAGACGTCTGAAGTGTGAGCAAGAAGCAGAATGCACAAGCAGGGGAGGGATTGTTCACATAAATAACTGACTGAAATGCAAATAGTGCAGGTTCACAACTTTCAATATCTTTTCTGAGTACATCAAAATATCAAATTGAACATAGTACAAAAGATTACATCTAAGTACATCTAGGTGCTTGGACATCGCGACCACATGTGTGTATTCCCGACCACTATAAGCATTACAACTGAGTCCCTCTAGGGTGGCTTACGCGTGACGCATCAGCTCTGAGATAAGGGATGATATCACGAGGGTGCCTTAAAAATACCTTGTCAACAGTTCCTTGCACTCCAAGCTTAGCCAATTTATCAGCACAAACGTTACCTTCCCTCTTCTGATGTTGTATAGTATAGCAGCCTCCCATATCCATCAACTCTCGACAATCTTTAGCAATCATTCTGTTTTCGCTGCCATTGAGAGGTGAACGTGCCACATTGTTGATCATATCAACCGCTAACTTACAATCAGACTCAATAATAACCGATTTCAACCCCAAGTCGCGAACCAACCTCAACCCAACCAAAATTCCCAACAGTTCAGCTCGGATTACCGATGTTATAGGGTTCATAATCTTTGCCAAGAAACCCACAAATCCCAAACTCCCATACACCTCCACTCGACCACGCAATACCACCGTATCCTGCTCTACCATCATTCCTAACACTAGCATCCGTGTTTATCTTGATAAATCCAACAGGTGGTGCCTCCCACCCGATCCACTCTTCTTTCCCCTTACAATTCGGACCAAAGTTTCCCGGTCTCGGACCAAGGATTCCATCTCCCAAAAGCGTCGGTTTGGGCCCAAGAATACCTACACTATCCTTGTGAATCACAGGAGCTACACTCATCATCATTGTCAAAACTCTTTTAGCTTCCTTCTTACGATTCTACGAATTGAAGATTTTGTTCTCCTATTGTTAAATGAGCCCTAAGACGTGAAAGAGTTAACTGGTGAAATTTGTTGTTATTTGACTACTGATACTTTGTGAGTATTTGTAATATGATTAGCGTGTGTACTACTTTCCTAAAATATTATCAAAATCTAATGATCATCTCTAACAACAATAACCAGGTACTTTCCTAAAATATGTTTGTGCGTATTGTCCAAGTAAATAAACTTTCCTTATTTCAACCCCACCATTAAAGATTTACCTAGAGATTATCTGAAGGGTAAAATTACCTGATGGTTTTTTTTTTTTTTTTGTTTGTTTGTTTTAAACAATCACAAGAAATTGGCTCCAAGTAAGTTATTTAGATAGCACGAAAATATTAAATAGTCGAATATTCGGCAAAATTATTTTAAACGAGTCTATCAGGTACAAATCCACAAACATGGTCTTATATACGACTTCTCTCGAGTAATATTCAGGGTTGGCTCAGGACTCAGACCCATGAACACACACGCAGCAGAATCATTACCAAAGCTGCTGGGAAATGTTTCGCAGGAGAAAGAAAAAAAGAGCATCACTCAAATGCCAAAAATAGGAGCAATACGACTTCCCATTAATCAGTCAACTGTATTGACATCAACAGGTACACAGCATGGAAAATTGGAAATGATGCTGTAGATCTACTTCAGCCATATTCGTATGGAGAAAGACACATTATCAATTACAGCTCGGTTTGGTGGAGCGACAAAGTAGAGCGCAATGTTGACATACATTTCATGTTCAGTCTACACTAGGTGTGTACAATGGGAGTTGATACAGCGGGGAAATGTTCCCCTCCTATGACTTTAAGTGTCAGTACGTCCACATATAGTTCCTATTTCACACTTACCTGTACAAGTAACGAAAGGGTGGTCTCTGCAAAGAATATGAAGTATCATTCATTCTTAGGTTTTACGTCTGCCTTCTCTGTAGATTTTTGAAACAACAGACCGAAGATCCATACAGCCAACAAGGTCCCTTCTATCGGGGCAAGCCAGTAGACAAATACGTGCTCCTTGGTTATGTGATCACCACGTGCATATGCCCATCCCATTACCTGAATAGATCATTTACAGTAATCATTAGTTAAGCAATTACGTATATGGCTTCAAGGACAAAATGCAGAGAATGGCAGAGAACATACAGAAGCAGGGTTCATGCATCCACCAGTTAAGTCAGAACCAAGGATATGAAGGGTGAGTTTGGAAAGGCTAGAAATCCAGGTCTTCCTTACGAAACTCCCAGGAATGCTTCTTGCTAGCAACATAGAAATGAAGACAATCATAAATGTTAGAAGTCCTTCAGTCAATGCACCATGATGGATATCGACATTGAGCTTCGGTCCACGGCCAATTTCAGAAAAAGTATGGATGAGGAGCCTAACCCCGTAAATGGCTCCAAGCACCTAAATACATTACATACAGAAAAGTAAGATTCACCGTGAAATAAGATGTCTTGTACTCCTAAAGCAGCACAATTGCAGACATAAAACAACAGTCAGAACGAATGGATAATAGTAATATTAAAGAGCGGACTACTCCTGTTTGAAAAGCAACAGCCTCCAACTACAAGAGTAACCCTTAAATCCTGACATCAGCAAAGGACTAGAGCAAAAATTCTGACTTCAAGAACGAGCTAATTGTCAGGAACTTTACAGTAGCCCCATGCCAAAATTCTGACCAGATAATTATGTTTTAGCCACTGATGAACCTTCTATGCTGCAGACTCTAGACTGTAGTTGCAGTACTCCTAGGTCAAACAACAAGGGCACAATTAACCACATCTTCCTCAACAGAGGTGCCAGTGTGGTAGCCAAGTGTAAGCAAATGGGAAATCCATCTAAGTCTAAGCATAAACACAAGCTTGATTAAGACAAAATTTACAACTCTGTGGAGGGGTCAAGTTATCATGATATATAAAGCCTTACACTTAGCCTGTGAAACCAAGTAAGAAGCTTCATTCAGAATGTACAACTCGTGAAGTAATTCTAATCCATGGAAAGGGAATTGCCGAATTGACCAACGAAGTAGAATAAAAATAGAAAAAGCATACTGAAGCTATATTAAGTCCATCCTCAACAAAAAGGTTCCTGAGAGTTGGCTAATCTCACGATCAATCAAGTCCTCGAAATGGAATTCTTCGAAGCAAAGATATAAGACATAATGTACCTCACAGCAAGAGTCCAATCAGAGCATGCATACACCATCTTACAAAACAAGAATACTTCAAATACAAGCATTGCAGTATTCTCATAACAGCATATGCATAAATTCCCTCGAGCATTACAAAATTCCATCTTTTTAATAAAAAAACAATACACACACCCAATACACCATCCCCATTGCTCAAAATGTGAACAAAATGAAGCTAAAACTGGTAAAAATGGCAGCAGCATGTTTACCACAGCTCAAATTTTACATTTTTACGGACAATTGGACATCATACCAACCAGAAAACTTCAAATTCAATCATACCAGCATCTAATCACAATGCATATGAATACAATCTTCAAATTTTAACATCATAAATTCAACAAAAACAAACCCAACCTTTCTCCTCCAATTTTTTCACTGATAATTACTGCAATTTTTAACAACATTACAGTGAACAAATTACCCAGAAAAATATCAATTAACCCAAACAAAACCCCAATTCATCAAAACTAACACAAAAGGCATCAAACTTTCTTCGTTAAACAACATTTAGAAACAAACCCAGCAAAATATTGGACCAACAATTCATCAATAAACCAAAAAAACAATGCAAAATCAAGAAAAAAAATCGAACCTGAGCAGGAATTCTGGCGCCAACAGTGAACAAAAACTTGGTAAATCCTCCAGAAATAGCACCAGATAATAAATTGAGAGGATTATAAGCAGCACCTTTGGCAAATTTGATAAGAACAGCAAATAAGAAGAGGTTGAGAAGAGAGAAACAAAGCTTCACAATTTCACCAGTAATATCATGATGGAAACCCAGAATGTGGAACACAAGAATCTTCACCAACACGCCTGACCATACCCACATAAATGCTAGCGTAAAATCCGAAATTAATAAGCGAATTGCTCCCATTTTTTTTCTTTTTTTAAATTGTTTTTTTTTTTCTGGGAAAAAATTGCGCTTTTCTTCCTTCTTTCCTTCTCTCTCTTTAGACTTTCCGGATTCACCCAAAAAAATGATGTGGAAATCGAATTATGATGGGCTTCGGCCCGCCATCGCACATTCGCACCCAAATGAACAAATTGAGCATTATAAATACTATATAAAATTATAAATGTGATTTTACGTGGGGAATACTCCCACCGACTTATACAGATTTTAAGTTTGCGACTTTAACAGCTAGCACCTTTTATGTTCAATTCTGCCAAATGATACCTTTAAATTGTGAAATTTTAACACATAGCACCAAAACTGGTATTTCCGGCCAAATTGCTTTGACCCCGGTATTGACCACTGTATCTCTCACCGGATTCTTTGTTTTGTTCATTTCTTTCTTTTTCCCCCCGATTTTGTTTTCTTTCTCACTTGTTGTTGCTTCTCTCCACTACCTCTTCTTCATCTTTCATTATTTCCTTCTTTAAATTTAGCTCATACCTCCCAAACCATATTACATCAACCTCAATTGTACGCAATTCTTTTTTTCGAAATCTTCACCATATTAAAGTATGTCAATTCATACACATTCATCACTAATTGAAGACCACCCCTCACATAATACTTCTTTGTAACAATCACATTTCAATGATTATATTAAATTAAATTACTACATCCAAATCAAACCAATAATCTGTTCACCAATCAAATAACCACTATCAAAACACACTATACAAAGACAATGAACAATTTAATAATAAATTTGAATTTAATCGAAGACACTACACAATTTAATTAAAAAAATAAGGGTTTAATCCAGCTTTATTTACTTTGATTAAGCTAATCAAGTACTATAAACCTACTAATTAAGTTTTAGTTGTGTACATTAAGGTTCAATATCTACCGAAAGCTAATCCCGTACTAGCATAGAACCAAAAAAGGAGAGAGAACCACAAAATGTGGGTACATATAGGGTGAGAATAGTAAAAATCGGGGGAAAAAGAAAGAAATGAACAAAAAAAAAAGAATCCGGTGAGAGACACTATGGTCAATGCCGGAATCAACGCAATTTGGCCGGAAATACCATTTTTGGTACTATTGTAACAGCCCTAAATTTTTGACCAACTATAAATAGAAATAAATTTAGAATTGTCACGCCGCAATTGACTACCAAGTCAATTGCTAGGCTAGAAATTCAACAACAATTAACAAACGGAAATAAAACAGCGGAAGTCTTAAAATGTCGAGCTATAGTTCTCAAAACGAAATCCAAATTACATAATTAAAACGAAATGAAGTCTGAGATAAAACAAAGTCTTTCGAAAACCCCCAACATGATCAGCTTTGTAAGCATGCAGCCATATCATCAAGACCTGTCAACTATGTCATCGAAGATTGACATAGGCCCCAGAACACGGTAGGGACGAACCAGAAAACAGAACGTCAGCACAGGCTGAGTAAGAAATAACAAGTATAAAGAAGAAATAAGATACGCGCCTTGAGGCGCGTAGCTAACAAGAACGAATTGACGTTATAGCATAGGAATATCAATAGCAACAGAGTGCATTATCAAAAGAGCATCGTCGCTCAATATATATATATATCGCTTAATCATATTTTCGGCCAGGGTCCTACCCCATAGCCCCACTTAACGAACTTTGTTCGAGCTAGAGTTGTAATTATCGCCCTAATAATCCCGAGTGTGCACACCCCTCACAAGACAGGCCGGTAGGACGAGCTCCCATCTAGGAGGAAGACTATTAGGAAGTCGGTAGCTAATCCGACCCTACGTACCTTGATCAGAGGTATATCAAACAATGATCGGCCGAGCCGAATCCATCATACTCTAGGTGGAGTCATTTATTTTCTTTCATCCATTTTATATACGTTATTCAAAGATGCATTATTTGACGATTCAAATTATAATGATCATAATCAATAGATACTTTAAGCAAAACAAAAACACAAGCAACAAGCAAACACACCACTCGACCGAGTGGCCGAGTGGTGGTCTCGGCTAGAGGCCGAAGGGCCGAGGAAGGCAAGAGGGCCGAAGGGCCGTGGGGAGTGTGGTGGTCGAAAGACCGCAAACGAACATTGATAAGATGAACGGAAAAATATGTTCAATGATATAATTAGGTACAAGCGAAACGGATAATGAGAATGAACGTATAAAACAAGAATATATGATGATCAAGCAAGCGTATCAAACAAGATAATGGTTAATGAGAGATTTGTGATCAACGTTCTTACCTTACTAGCGAAATCACAAGATCAACCCAAGACTTTAGAACGGTACTTCCTCGAACACACAACCTAAAATCAACCAACAATACACCAATTACTAACCATCACCCTACTAGTGCATCCAAGGCACTCTAACTTTGGATTTCAACATTCAAACGACCTCTAAACAACACCAAATTCGCACAACACCCTCCCAAGTATACTAACAACATTAATCCATCTATAAATCACCATAATAACAACTTAAACATCCAAATTAGGCAAAATTCAGAAATGGGCAGAAAACAGTCTCATCAATTAAAACCTCATGAAACATTCCCAAATCAAAACCATGGTTTACCCATCTCATAACAAGCATCCCCTCCAAATCTCACATAATTCCACCCATGAAATCACCCCCAAACAACCATGAACCCTAATTTCAAAAGCCCTAATATAGAAACCAATATTTCATGCACCAAAACTACAATTAAGCATGGATAGGATTAATCAAAGTCATTCCCACAATTATAATCATGATCATACTACAAATGGCATAAGATTAAGGAAGCCCTAATTCAAAAACCTTAAATTAGCATTCAATTATTCATGCATCAAAACCACAATTAAGCATGATTATAATCTAAACAAACAACACCCAATACTACAATCATGTTTTAACTTCAATTAACATGATAACTTAGAAACCCTAATCTGAAAATTATGAGAGAAAGGGGTTAACTTACAACTCTTGGTGTAAAACCAAGAGAGAGGCAAAGGGGGGGTCGGCGGTGGTGCTCGGGTGGCGGCGACGGCGGTCGGCGGCGGTTCTCGGGGCCGCTCTTCTCCTTCTTCTCTTCTCTCTCCTTCTCGGCTCTCCTCTCTTCCTCTTGCTCTCTTTTTTTTTTTTTTTCTTTTTGCTGCTGCTGCCGTGAGGGGAATGGGGAGGGTTTGGTGTTTGTTTTATTCCTTTGTAGAAAATAGGAAGGGTTTAGTAAGGGTATTTCGGTAATTTTGCCAAACCGTTGCCCAATTAGGAAAACGTCTCTAAACGGAAGGTATAACCTAATTCCCAAAATAGATTTTCACGCCCTTAAAACGAGATTCTCCCAATACTTCGTACAATTCAAGTAACCCAAAAATATGGGGTGTTACAGTTAACATTTCGCAACTTAAAGGTGTCATTTGGTAGAAATGAACATAAAAGGTGCTAGCTATTAAAATCGCAAATTTAAAAGGTGTTAGCTGGCAAATTTTCCTAAATACTATATAAAATTATAAATGTGATTTTACGTGGGGAATACTCCCACCGACTTATACAGATTTTCCTCCTTTTTTTTTTTTAGCTTTAACGTGTCTATGTTAGGGTTTATTTTTAGAACAAATGAATCGTCTTGCTGAAAAATTAGTAAATGTTTCATTCTGCATTGTAGTCTAACAACTCTACTTGATTTTAATGCAAACGGATTTTTCATTTAGTTTAAAAGTTATCTCTAACATTGCAACTTAAAAATGCAAAAACAAACAGAAAAATCACTTTGAATCAGAACCCTAGCATGCTTTACCCTAGCAAGCTCGGGCCGAGGGCGACATCGTGAACTTGTGTAGTTGTGTGGTTGACGCTAATGTTAGGGAGGTTGCGACGACGAAAATAGTAGAGTAGTTGTGTGTCATTTATAGAGTACGCTTAGGGTTTGAGCAACTTGTTTTCTTTATTTTATCAAAAATTATTGATTCTATGCTTTTATCATTTAAATTATTATCTTACTCTTTTTTCTTTTCTTTTTTTGTTACAAGACGAAAAAACCAAAACTAACTACTAATATCTAATGTGTATGGATCCTCTAGAGTTGAAAATGAACTCTATTTGTTAGAGTTTACTTAAAAAGGTAAGAATGAATAATTTAATATTTTTAATTGTGCCTTTTAAAATTCTTTCATTTTTTCTTATTACTAGTTTTGGTAAACTCCACAAACTCTACCAAAAACAAACTCTAGAGGATCCATATTCCTATCTATTATCGATAATTCTATGGTCATTACCACTAGTGGTAATCACCATAAAAATATACTCCGTATTATTTTAGTTAGATTTGATATCTTCTAATATTAATTTAAAATACAATCTATTATTTTATTAAGATTTGTTATCTTCTTATACTATTATAAAACTAAAAATATCTTCTATTTATATTATAAAAAATTGTAAAACTTAATCCATGTTTGGTATTGTCCTCCCGTTTTTCATCAGCAATAGCCATATCAAGGTCAAATTTCTCATCAGCAATAGCCGTAACAATGTCCTCAATGTTTTCCAGGTTAAAGCGCAATGTATACGTCACAAAAAAAAATGAAATAGATGAAGAATGTAGTCGGTACAACACGTTAATATATACATGTACAAAAATCATGCGTTAAACCCTAATTTTTTTTTTTTTTTTTGACGGGAAAACCTTAATTTTTTTAAGGGAAAGTAGTAACCCTAAATAATCCCAAACAAAGCCTAAAAAAAAAGAATAGAAAAATATATTTTTAATTCTAAATAAAAGATTTCAATGTAATTAAAATATTACACTGAAATATTTACCCTTACTAAAAATAATATATTTTTATGGTGATTACCACTAGCGGTAATGACCATAGAATCATCGATCTATTATATCCTCCCAAGGAGAAACTAGCTTCATTGTCATCAAAATAATTAGCCAAGCCCGCAACATCTTGCAATCTAATCACTCTCGGTCGGCAAGTCTCCATGGGTTCCTGAGTAAGATCCCGTCGAGCGTGCATAGCCAAATGGTCCGCGGCTATATTCCACACACGTCTCGTGTGAGACACATGAGCACGCAGCATCCTTGCGAGCTCCCTGCATTGTAAATAGATGTTGCTCAATCTATCCAAAGGGTTTTTGAGATTATTAATACCTTGAACAACATTCTGGCAATTCGAATACAAGTTGGCTGCCCCAACTCCATGTACCCGGAGCCAAGTGAGACCCATGAGGATAGCATAGCACTCAACCTCGCTAGGGTCACGGGCAACAGTGTGGGCCATGAAGCCCAAACGCCAACGACCATCCCGATCAAGTAGGAAACCATCAAGCCCTGCAGACAAGTTAGTACCTACAAAGGATGCATCTACAAACAAGGAAAACCCGGATTGGATGTCAAGTGAGGTAAAAAATTTTAAAGAAGGCGTCCGTTGAATTGAAGAACGGCAGGGGGAGGGGTATTTTTAACGGAAAATTCACGTGGTGTCCCCGAGGTTTACCATTGTAGCTGCATATATATGTAAAAATGGAGAAACATGGGGTCACCATGTGCAGTTTAATGCAAACCTGAGGGACACCATGTACACTAGTGTGTATAGTTCAGGGACGCCATGTGCACCGAAGTTTATAGGTATTAGAGAATTTTCTGAAAAATTTCACTAAAATTACGTTTAAAATTATATAAATTGATTTTTTTTTGGCAAAAAAAATTTCCAGTAATTATTAGAATTGATTTTGGAACTTTTTTTTTTTTTAATTTTTAATTTTTTTTAATTTTTTCTAAATATTTTCAGAAATTACAAAAATGAATTAATCTCGAATTGAATTTATAAATAGCCGCCACGTCATCGCTTAACGGAAAAAAGTTAACACCGTTAGCTTGAAGGGCACCACGAACCGTGTTTTGCAAATCTTAGGGACACCACAATGTACAAGTTTCAAACATAGGGACACCACGCGCAAAATGGTAAACCTCGGGGACACCACATGAATTTTCCGTTTTTTTTTTTTTTAATATTTTCAGAAATTACAAAAATGAATTAATCTCAAATTAAATTTATAAATGGCCGCCACGTCATCGCTTAACGGAAAAAAGTTAACACCGTTAGTTTGAGGGGCACCACGTACCGCGTTTTGCAAATCTTAGGAACACCACAATGTACAAGTTTCAAACATAGGGACACCACGCGCAAAATAGTAAATCTCGAGGACACCACATGAATTTTCCGTATTTTTTAATGATAGTGGCCTGATTAACAATAATAGTAGCTGGGATCGATTTTTTTTCAAAAACCCAAGTATTCCTCCGTTTCCAAATATGGTCAGCAAAAGCCTCCCCACCCTTAGCAATCCCTTGCCAAATATGGGAACCGCGAGAGAACATAAGGGGGCAAAGTCTGCCATCGACATATTTCTCATGAATGATAGTGGAGGCGAGATTTTTAGTGTTGTATGTTAAGACGCCAAGCAAGTTTAAACATGTGAATTTTGTTCATAATGGTGGCGGACCGAATACCCAAACCACCCTCAAAAATGGGAGCCGACACCTTCTCCCATGACACCAGTGCGAGTTTCCTGGAGTCACCATTGGTACCCCAAAGGAATCTTGCACAAGTTTGATCAATGGTTGATAGAAATTATTGCTTTCTATTTTTAGCAAGATTATTAGCAAGATTGCATATTTCTAATCCCTTTATTTTGTTAGAACGAAAACACTTCCTTTAGTTGCAAGAATAATTGTGTGTGTTGATGCTCTAATGTTGTTTGCGAAATTGGACTCAAAATGTACATGAATTCTGATATATTTCACGTTCGTTGCTCTACATAAAACTTGATGATAGAACGATTTTTGTTAATAAATTAAACTGGGACTATTGCACTTAATTAATAACGTAAGTCTTTATCGTTCAGAATTCGACTTTAATCGAATTTAACAAATACGGAATAATAAGGTGGTCTTGCCAATTATTAACTATCTCTAATGTGTCAAATAACTCTACGTATGTAGGATTTGATCGTCGATCAACCGAGATTAAGTATCACCCCAAGTTCCACAAATTAAATTATGGAGTGATTTCAGCATAAAAAATAAAAAAAAAAACAAAAAAAAAAAAAACTCGTAAAGTCCCAATCTAATCTAATCTAATCTAATCTAATCTAATATATATATATATATATATATATATATATATATATATATATATATATATATATATATAAGAGAGATTTTTGAAGAGTCGAGAGAGAGTCCAATAAAAGATAATACTGAGAGAGTTTAGAAAATGAGAAATACCCACATTTTATTATTAACAAATCATATGGACAATTATTAATAATCCACATAAAGAATCCTTATTTTCGTGAGACTCTCTAATAAATGTATCTGATAGATTTGCGACATAATCACTTATAACATTGGTTACGTGTATCAGAAAATTTCAAAACATATATCATTAGATCTGTTTCGAAATGTATCTCAATTTGAGATCCATTTACACATTTTTACGATATGCAAAACAATTCTATAGAGATTTAAAAAAAAAAAAAAGTCTAAAATAAGAGAAATGGTGAGAGAGTTTAAAGAATGAAAGATTCTTACAACATTTATTAGCCAGAGTCCATACTTTCATAAAATTGCAATTTAAAAGTTATTTAAATGTGACACGACATAATTAGTCCTAACTTTCATTTTCTATATCAGAAAGTTAATATATATAACTCATTAAACCTATTTTGAAATTTTAATCTAAAATGAGTTCCATTATACATATGTTTGATAGAAATGCATTAACCAGTAGTCATCGAAAACATATATCATTATATTTGTTTCGAAATGTATCTCAATTTGAAATCCATTTACACATTTTTACGATATGCAAAACAATTCAATTACTCCGTATACATTTAGTAGAGATTTGTTTTTTTTTTTAGAAAAAGAGTCCAAAATAAGAGAAATGATGAGAGAGTCCAAAGAATGAAAGATTCACACAACATTTATAGTCAGACTCCATACTTTAATAAAATTGCAATTTGAAAGTTATTTAAATGTGACACGACATAATTAGTCCTAATTTTCATTTTATATATCATAAAATTAATACATATAACTCATTAAACCTATTTAGAAATTTAATCTAAAATGAGTTTCATTATACATATGTTTGATAGAAATGCATTACCCAGCGGTCATCTTGCAAAAATGATAGTGGTTATTCCTAAACTAAACTCAACAAACAAACTATAAACACTTCATCTGATTATCGAAGAAACATGTTCAACGTGGAACTTTTGTATAATAAGAATTATCATACACAATATAATATGTGTACCGCTCGTGAAAGATTTGAAATGAAATTTAAATATTTGTTCATTTTTTTTATATAAAAGAGAGATTTTCGAAGAGCATAGAGATAGTCCATCATTTGAGAAATACTCAAAGAGTTTAATGTATGGTGAAAGAGCAAAAAAGAAGACTCAATCATTTAAGAACTACTTAAAGAGTTTAGTGTATGGTGAAAGAGCAAAATGAAGAGTCCATCATTTAAGAATTACTCAAAGAGTTTAGTGTATGGTGAAAAATCAAAAAAATGAGAGGATAAATTACACAGTTAATTATTAACCATTCACACTATATTACAGAAACACGGTATAAATGATCATACAATTAGTTAGTGTATCAGAAACTTTTGAAACATATATCATTTTATTTGATTTGAAATGAATTTCAATTTGAGATCCATTTATACATTTTCCGATAAGCATTGCTTAATGATTACAATTGACTTTATATACTATATCTATTAAAAAAAGGGTGCTTTTGAAGTGTATAGATAAGAAATGTTGTTTGTATAATTTAAACATGAACAATCTAGACAACTTTTTTTATTTTTTTTATTCTTTAATTGATCAAGATTTTAAAATACATGTAAGCAACATCACAACAATTGCTATGAATTATTTTTATTGAAATGATAGCATAGTTTGTTATAAACATAAAAATCATTAAGAATGATATAATATTTGAACCGTGCAACGCATGGGCTCAAAACTAGTATATATATATAAAAGAGAGATTTTTGAAGAGCCAAGAGAGAATCCAACAAAAGATAAATACTGAGAGAGTTTAAAAAATGAGAAACACCCCCATTTTATTATTAACAACTCAAATGGAAATCCACATAGAGAATCCTTATTTTCGTGAGACTCTCTAATAAATGTATTGCGACATAATCACTTATAACATTACTTACGTGTATCAGAAAATTTTAAAACATATATCATTAGATTTGTTTCGAAATGTATCTCAATTTGAGATCCTTTTACACATTTTTACGATATGCAAAACAATTCAGTTACTCCGTATACATTTAGTAGAGATTTGTTTTTTAAAAAAATAAAAAAGCTTAAAGAGAGTCCAAAATAAGAGAAATGGTGAGAGTGTCCAAAGAATGAAAGATTCTCCCAACATTTATTAGCCAGACTCCATACTTTCATAAAATTGCAATTTGAAAGTTATTTAAACGTGACGCGACATAATTAGTCGTAACTTTCATTTTATATATCAAAAAATTAATACATATAACTCATTAAACCTCTTTTGAAATTTAATCTAAAATGAGTTTCATTATACATATGTTTGATAGAAATGCATTAATCAGCAGTCATGTAGCGAAAATTGCAAAAATGATAGTGGCTATTCCTAAACTAAACTCAACAAACAAAATATAAACACTACATCTGACTATCGAGGAAACATGTTCAACGTGGAACTTTTGTATAATAAGAATTATCATACACAATATAATATGTGTACCATGCAACGCACTCATGAAAGATTAAAATGGAATTTAAACATCTGTTCTTTTTTTATATAAAAGAGGGATTTTTGAAGAGCATAGAGAGAGTCCATCATTTGAGAAATACTCAAACAGTTTAGTGTATGGTGAAAGAGCGAAAAAGAAGAGTCAATCATTTAAGAACTAATCAAAGAGTTTAGTGTACGGTGAAAGAGCAAAATGAAGAGTCCATCATTTAAGAATTACTCAAAGAGTTTAGTGTACGGTGAAAGAGCAAAATGAAGAGTCCATCATTTAAGAATTACTCAAAGAGTTTAGTGTATGGTGAAGGAGCAAAACATGAGAGGATAGATTACACAGTTAATTATTAATCATTTACACTATATTATAGAAATACGGTATGATTGATCATACAATTGGTTAGTGTATCAGAAACTTTTGAAACATATATCATTTTATTTGATTTGAAATGAATTTCAATTTGAGATCCATTTATACATTTTTCGATAAGCAATGCATAATGATTACAATCGACTTTATATACTATATCTATTAAAAAAGGGTGTTTTTGAAGAGTATAGATAAAAAATGTTGTTTGTATAATTTAAACATGAACAATCTAGACAACTTTGTATTTTCTTTTAATTGATCAAGATTTTAAAATACATGTAAGCAGCATCACAACAATTGTTATGAATTATTTTTATTGAAATGATAGCATAAGTTGTTATAAACAAAAAAAATCATTAAGAATGATATAATATTTGAACCGTGCAACGCACGGGCTTAAAACTAGTATATATATATAAAAGAGAGATTTTTGAAGAGCCGAGAGAGAGTCCAACAAAAGATAAATACTGGGAGAGTTTAAAAAATGAGAAATACCCACATTTTATTATTAACAAATCAAATGGACAATTATTAATAATCCACATAAAGAATCCTTATTTTCGTGAGACTCTTTAATAAATGTATCTTACACATTTAATTATTAACCATTCACACTATATTATAGAAACATGGTATGATTGATTATACAATTGGTTATGTGTATCAGAAACTTTTGAAACATATATTATTTTATGTGATTTAAAATGAATTTCAATTTGAGATCCATTTATACATTTTCCGATAAGCAATGCTTAATGATTACAATCGACTTTATATACTATATTTATTTTAAAAAAAAAAAGGTGTTTTGAAGAGTATAGGTAAGAAATGTTATTTGTACAATTTAAACATGAACAATCTAGACAACTTTGTATTTTTTTTTTTTAACTGATCAAGATTTTAAAATACATGTAAGCCATATCACAATAATTGCTATGAATTATTTTTATTGAAATGATAGCATAATTGGTTATAAACATAAAAATCATTAAAAATGACATAATATTTGAACCGTGCAACGCAGTCCAACAAAAAGAGAAATACTGAGAGTTTAAAAAATGAGAAATACCCACATTTTATTATTAGCAACTCACACGGACACTTATTAATAATCCACATGTAGAATCCTTATTTTCGTGAGATTCTTTCATAAATGTATCTAATAGATTTGCGACATAATCACTCATAACATTAGTCACGTGTATTAGAAAATTTAAAAACATATATCATTAGATTTGTTTCGAAATGTATCTCAATTTGAGATCCATTTACACATTTTTCCGATATGAAACAATTAAGTTACTGCGTGTACATTTAGTAGAGATTTGTTTTTTTCTTAAAAAGTTTAGGGAGAATCCAAAATAAGAGAAATGGTGAGAGAGTCCAAAGAATGGAAAATTCTCACAATATTTATTAACCAGAGTTCATACTTTCATAAAATTGTAATTCGAAAGTTATTTAAATGTGAAACGACATAATTAGTCCTAGCTTTTATTTATACATATAACTCGTCAAACCTATTTTGAAATTTAATCTAAAATGAGTTCCATTTATACATATGTTTTGTATTAAACACCAATCATCGAGCGAAAATTGGAAAAATGGTATATTGTGTCTATTCCTAAGCTAAACTCAACAAACAAAAGAGAGAGTCCAACAAAAGGGGAATATTGAGAGAGTTTAAAATATGAGAAATACCTACATTTTATTATTAACTCACACGGATAATAATTAATAATGCACATATAGAATCCTTATTTTCGTGAGACTCTTTCATAAATGTTTGTAATAGATTTGAGACATAATCACTCATAACATTGGTTGCGTAGAAAATTTAAAAACATATATCATGAGATTTGTTTCTAAATGTATCTCAATTTGACATCCATTTACACATTTTTGCGATATAAAAGAGGGATTTTTGAAGAGTATAGAGAGAGTCCATTTGAGAAATACTCAAAGAGTTTAGTGTACGGTGAAAGAGCAATAGAGAGAGTCCATCGTTTGAGAATTTAGTGTATGTTGAAAGAGCAATAGAGATAGTCCATTATTTGAAAAATACTTAAAGAGTTTAGTGGGTGGTAAAAGAGCAAAAAATGAGAGGATAAATTTAATTATTAACAATTCACATAATTTTTTTTTAAAGAATATAGAGATGTTAGTGTACGGTGAAAGAACAAAAAATATTATTAACAATTCACAAAGAGATTCTCATTTTCGTTAAACTTTTACATAAAGCTATATTATGGAAACATGGTTTTTAGTAAAAGAAGGGTTATTTATACAATAAATGTTGTTGTATAATTTAAAAATGGACAGTGTAGACAAATTTGTATTTTTTTTTTTTTTTGAATTGATCAAATTTTAAAAATACATGTAAGCGACATCACAACAATTGGTATAGATTATTTTAACTGAAATGATAGCATAGTTGGTTATAATGATAAAAATCATTAAAAATAATATAATATTTGAATCGTGCAACGCATGGGCTTAAAACTAGTATGTATATATAAAAGAGAGATTTTTGAAGAGCCTACAAAGTGTCCAACAAAAGAGAAATACTGAGAGAGTCCAAAAAATGGGAAATAGCGTAGTTTATTATTAACAACTCAATTAGTAGTCGTATATAGAATCCTTATTTACATGAGAATCTTTCCTAAACTTATCTAATAGATTTTCCACATAATAAATTATAACATTGGTGATGTGTAACAGAAAACTTCAGAACATATATCATTAGATTTGTTTCGAAATGCATCTCAAATTGAGATCCATTTACACATTTTTCCGATATGCAAAACAATTTACATACACCGTATACATTTAGTAGAGTTTTTTTTTTTTTTTTTTTTTTTTTTTTTTTTTTTTTTATGAAAAGTTTAAAGAGAGTCCAGCATCAGAGATATAGTGAGAGAGTCCAAAAAATGAATGTTTTTCACATTATTAGTCCTAACTTTCATTTTGTATATCAAGTATATCCCATTAGATCTGTTTTGAAATCTAATTTAAAATGAGTTTCATTTATACATATGTTTGATAGAAATGCATTAGTCATCAGGCATCGAACAAAAATTGCAAAAAAGAGATTGTGTTTATTCATTCTCAAACTACTCAGCAACCAAAATTTAAACACTACATTTGCCTTTTTAAGGAAAAATGTTTAACGTGGGACTTTTGTATAAGAGTCATTAAACACGATATAATATGTGTACCGTGCAACGCACGGGCTTAAAACTAGTATATATTTATTTAACATTGAATTGAGATGGTAAAATTCGTAATACAAGCAAGCTAAGAGTCAATAATAGTTACGAGTAAATGGAAATACAAGCAAAATACAAGTACATACAACAATGCAAACTTATTAGCTTCATTATTAACATTTGGCCGATAAACGAAGGATATATAGGACAACTATTGAAAGCATGGGAAAATCACATACATATATGCATGCATGCATGTTGGTGCGCCAAATTGCTCGCTACGTTACTTAATTAAGCAGCACGAGAAACAAAATTCATGGTACTAACGACGAAAGTAAGAACACCGTTTACGAGGTTGCCTCCTTGAACGTCGCAAGGGCCTTCGAGGGCGCCGGTGCTTACGCTAGCCCAAACGGGGCATCCGACGATCGGAAGAGCAACCCGGACCCTCAAATTTGCATTAAGACTCAAAATGTTGTTTAAGAGTGACCCGGCAGGTATCGTGATTTGGAAGATACCGTTAAAGTCAGTGTTGACCGAAGCAACGGTTTGACCATTGAGTGTAAGACTCACCCTGATATTTGTCAAGGCCGGACTGCCCGGGCAGCTTCCGCAGCTGCCCGCAGGGTTTGTTGCACAATGCAACACTCCTCTCACGACCAAACCGGTCACTTGCGAGACCGGAAGCAAGCCATTGGCTTGGTGTGAGGTGGTCAGGACAAGGAGGGTTGCAAGGGCTAGGGTGAGCTTTGCAGAGAATAATAATGATGCCATGTTTTATATATGTGTTGCTTGTTATATTTGCTCAAGTAGAGAATTTTTTGCAAAAGAAGTTGTTGTGAGGAAATAAGAGGAGTGGAGGGGGTTATTTATAGGGTCAAGACATTGGCTTTATCGAGCAAGTTGGTCATTTATATATGCAGTTTTAGACGATGTCCTAATGGTTCAATATTTTTAGGTATATACTCCCTCCGTCCCCCTTTAAATACTCCAGTTTCATAATGGTTAAGGTCCATATTTTTAGGTATATATATGACACATATATATGCATGAAACATACATTCAAGGCTTCATCAAGTGTTGCGATAATAATTAGACTTTCGCAGAGATGGTTGGCATAGATCAGGATCGTATGGATAAAAATAAGGGTCACAACTCACTAGTCAATTTATATAAGCCAGTAGATTACTCTTTAAATTGCCAGTTACTTTTAGAAGTAATCGTACTCATTAATTTTTGGCATTTTAATTTACCTCATTTGCTTCTACGAGTCTTTGCCTCTTTGGGCCTTTTGCAATAGAAAAAGGAAACAATTTTAATGGACCATACACTTCGAATGTCAGTGGATATACATTGTATGGGTTTGAAAAGGGCTACGTTATGGGTTTTGTGCATTATTTAATATTTAATCTCCAACTTCTGGTGGGCCGGGAATTGGAATAATAATACATTGCAAAATATATGAACGAATGAAATCAAATACGAAGTATGGGATATTGATTGGGTTCTACGACTCAGTATTCGTTTGGTTGCATATGCAGAATGCCCATGAAGTTTCACTTCACAGATTGTAGAAATTTACATGAATTTTTCAAAGGTATTTGATTGCATGTAATTCCTACAGTAATTGTCAATTACCAAGGGGGGGGGGGGGGGCTAGGTAAGCTAGTTCCTCCATTTTGTAGGAATTGGGAATTCACATGATTTCTCAATTTCCACGAATTTAGGCAACCAAACAACTCCAAAAAAATCAATTCATGGGAATTCAAAATTCCCATGATTTTAAGTGGCAACCAAACGATCAAAGACAGTTTTGAGAAATCAAGCTCCGTTAGGACATTGTCTAAACGTTAGAGTAAATTTATTGTCCCGACATTAACGGAGCTTGATTTTTAGAGTAGAATCGATCCACGATTATGTGTGTTGATAAATGTGATCTTGAAATTAAACGGTGAATAGCACAAGGGCGAATCTGAGCATGGTCCTTACTCTACAAGTCTACACAAACGAAAACCCATCCCTCCGATTTAACAACCCCAAAAGTCCAGCATTCTAACCACTTGTTCACAAGTAAGTGCACTCACTTTCTTAGCTAAAGGCATCGATAACTAATCTATCTTCATGGACCATTTCGGGCTAGCGATTCAGACTATTAATGTACATGCGATTGTATTGAGATCCATCGCGATAAGGTGATAGAAGAGCTTCAATACTCAATATATAGCTCGTAACTAAGCAACTCCAAATCAAACATCCGGGCTTGTTAAAGCTACGACTTTGTTCGAGAATCATAAGTCATCAAATTGAGTCTGCCTCTATCTTACTACCTCGAAGACTAGCGAGCACAATTTAAAATACACTTATCAATGAAAATCAAGGTTGAGGTAGTGGTTAACAAACCAACATGACGTATTATGAACACACGTCACAAGACTTGCGACTAGTCTCGGCGTAGAATTACCTCGGTAACTACTATTAACTGTGATAGTAGTAAAAAAAAAAAAAAAAACAGTGTTAATTTCCCTCCAACTCCAACAACAATACGAAATGCGGAAACCCTAACTCCCAAATTCCCCCAAATTTCCCCGCTTAATTCCGACTCCAATTAAACTCAAATTGATCAAATACCCAATTCGATTCATCGAATTTCATTAAAATCAAATAAGTAAAGTTCACGCTTTTTTTTTTCTGAACAATTGGGGGAAAGATATGGCGGCAACACCAATGCAGGGGCCGGGAAACCCTAATTTCGACGGAACACCGCCGGAGATGCCGCCGCCGGGAACAGATATGACCGGAATATGCTTCAGAGATCAGCTATGGCTTAATACTTACCCACTCGATCGTAATTATGTGTTTGATTATTTCGCAATGTCCCCCTTTTATGATCGCACTTGTAGTAATGAGCAGCTTCGGATGAACTCTATTCACCCTCTTGATTTATCTCACCTTTCGTAAGCTTCAAGCTTCTTTTTACTCTTTTCTTTTTTATTTTGCCAATTTGCTGTGTTTTTGTTTATTAGGGTTTAATTTGTTGGGGATTTTGTATGTTTTTGTTTGCTAATTTGAGTTGATTGATGAAGAATTGCTTGATTTTAGGGATTTGATTAGAGTCTAAATCGCTTTCGTTTTAGTTTCGGGTTTTGTGATATGGCCATATGGGTATGTATTGATTATTGAACTATTGATCAACTCTAGCTGAATCAGTTTGATTAATGGTGCTGCTCTTGTTAATATAGGAGAACCTGATTGCGAGCTGTGTACGCGTGTTCTTGACACCGGTTTAATAGTATTCGAGGGCTTAGTACATGGTTCTTGAAAACGAAAAACATTCAAGAGTAAAATTGAACTCGAGTCTGATAGGCAGGAATTGCTCCCTAGGCTATATTAAGAGGCAGTAGCAATTTATAGATGGGTTGGTGGTGCAGTCGGTAGAATGTGGCTTTATTAGCTATGGTTTACGGTTGATATGTGATGCCTAGGTTGGTAGTCTAATTTTATGTTTTCTTGGTTGGGAAGCATTCGATAAGTAGAGACATCATTTTTTTTTTTTTTTCTTTTGGGTGTGTGGCTTGGGATAAGATGGTTTCTATTGTTGACAAAATAGGGTGACTGTTGAATGTAGATTCCGTTATGCTGCAGGAAGATGACAGGAATTGAGTTCATGCTGTATGAAGTTGTGGAGCCCAATCTGTTTGTTATTCGTAAGCAAAAGAGGGATAATCCTGAGAAAGTTACGCCAATGCTGACTTACTACGTCTTGGATGGCTCAATCTACCAAGCACCGCAGCTTTGTAATGTTTTTGCCTCAAGAATTGTAGGTTCCGTTCATCTTTACTGTATCTCTCAGTATTATATCTGTGCTAATAACCAAGTTCATTTTATTTATAATAAGTAGATAGGGCATGTACATGTATGTTTCTTTATATTCTCATTTACGTTCTTGTTTAATGTATCATTCTGATTCGTGAAGCTTCTTTGATCATTTGCTTCTATGTTTAGGGGCGTGCTATGTTTTACATTCAAAAGGCATTCACAACTATTTCGTCCAAGTTGGAGAAGATTGGGCATGGTACCTTTCTGGAGCCCCTTCTTTTTTAGCATATATTGAAGGAACGTCTATAGTGGTTTCTTTCATATATTTAACTTCTTTATGAGTGATTGCATCAAAGGCGGTTTTCTTCTATAGTTGTATCACATGTTGAATTTTGTTTTTCCTTTGGTTTCCTTCTGGTTTTCACTAACTTTGTGATTATTTCACTAAGAGCATGCTTACAGGAGTTACAGCTAGTCAATCAATCGGACAGCACTTTATGATCCTCTTGTGTTTTCTGGGACTCTGCAATCTCGGAAGTCCCTTGTCTCCCTTCTATCTTAGCTATATATGATAGCCTATTTCTGATTTATTCATGCTTTCTTCACTCTCTCAGCTCAGATATAGATCATTTGTATACTTTCCCAGTGCAGACAGCAACCTACTTGTACAAATTCTGATAGTTGTTAAGTTGGCTGTTCTTTTCTTGGCTGTAACAGATGGTGAAAGTGATGAAGCCAATGATGATTCAGAAGCTGCAAAAGAAACGATCGATTTTAGAGAATTAAAAAGAGTGGACCATATCCTTGCTTCCTTGCAGCGTAAGGTGAGTGAATTTTGAGTCACAAGCATCCTAATTTACCTATGAATCTGAGAATGTTCATTGACATTGAAGCTACACTATTCTACAGTGACATCTATTATATCCCAATAAGATACGTAATGTTGTGTATTTAAGTGAAAAAGGCCTTTGCCTACTCGTTCAATTCAACTTGACATATGTTCTTAGTCTTATGGCTTCGGACTAATATTTAGAGGGTCTAAGTTCTGTTGCCCGAGGATGTCATCTACATTCTGATGCCCATTGCTTTGAGTACTCCCTTCTTTTTTGTGACTGGTCCAGGACATTTTTTCCATGTCGTCTTTCTTTGCTGGCTGATCCCATTGCAGATATCTGGAAATAGTTCGATGTCTTTCAGTTGTGGTTATGCTGCTTACATTTTGCCTTTCCCATAGTCTGACTCCAGGTCACGTTGTCGGTAGTAACTAATAAAGTCACAGATAGTCTGGGGATCAAAAGTGTGGCTGTTTAATTAGATTGTGATATCCGTTAGGACATTTCTGCAAAACACTGAATGATGAGTTGGTTTGTGTGAGGATCAGAGAGAGTTTACAGCTCCGAACTGTATTCTGTTTGATGGCATATGGGATTGGGCTGACTGGCCTTTAGAGATCCTCATTGCTCACTTGAATTAAGGGATTGGAAATGATGTATGTGTTATTTATCTCGAAATGGCTCGTTAATCCTAGGTTTTATGTACCTTCATATATTAGATGAAACTACCTTTTATATGATTTGTATTCTGCTTGAGAAAACTGTGCTTTTGGGACGGGTGCTCTAGAACAATTGAAATTCATTTGCAACTGAATCTGTTCAAATGTATTGGTAATTCGAGGGATTTTTTTCAATGGCTAATTCGAGGTTTTTACTGCTTTGGCGAGCTACTTTTTTATCCGAAAGACAATGCTAATCTGTGTTGTAATTTGTAAATGCATGCAGCTACCACCAGCCCCTCCACCGCCCCCATTCCCAGAGGGCTATACCCCGCCGCAGCCTGCAGAGGCAGAGCAGGGCTCAGAAACTCAGCAAGGAGCAGAACAATCGCAATCAACCCCTGTTGATCCTATCATTGATCAAGGTCCAGCTAAGCGGATGAAATTCGACTGATTCATGCTCCTAATTTTGTACGCAACTAAATATTGTAACACCAAACTGCAGTCCTTACGCAAGGTTCGTGCTCTCTACATTTCTGTAATGAAATAATTGTCAGAGCAATCTAAATGAAAGTGCCTGCTGGCATGCCATTTTGAGTTGTCCTTTTTATCTTTTGTGAGCTCGATCTTTTGGTTTCGCCTTTCCATTACACACAACAGTGCAAGACATATACTCCACATAAACTCAAAATCCAGCATACAGGAAATTCCGAGTTTCTACAAAGTTATTATCACAATAATATTGATCACTACTTGAAAAGCTCATGTTTTCTGTTACAAGAAGTTCAAGCTTGTACAGCTTCCACTTCTGTGGTCTCCACTTTCGTCTCTGCCGGATATTCCACTATATTTGCAGCCACTGCTTCTGGGTCCTTTGCCTCTATCTTAGCTTCCCCGTTTCGACCATCTTCTTCAGCAACACCTGCCTGAGCTGACAGACTCCCTGCCCAATTCTGCATCTGCTCAGTTGCTGCCTCATCTGTTGAAAGCATTCAAATCATCAGTTTTTTTAGCTAAACGACATTCACAAAAATACAGTGTAGTACAAGTTTTATGAGAAGGGCGTGACTTCGGTAAATGGGTAAGGTGTACCTAGTCTCGGGACAGTGTGACCTTGGGGATGTCTTATGATGACAGGATCCACAAAAGCAGTAGCCAGATCCTCGGATGGAAGTTTTAGCCAATCCTTTTCTCCTACGAAATGAACTGATTTCACAGGAATAGGGTCTTTGAATGCAACATCACAGATGCCCGGAGCCCTGAATTTAGAGCCCGAAACCGAGATCAAGAATTTAATAGGTGGATGCTCCTTCAGCACCTTTCCCTGTAGCTGATATCCAGCCAAAAGTGCACACAGTGTAGCTCCCTGTGTACAAACAATCCGTTTAGCTCGAAATTTTTTTTAGAAGATAACTGAAATACTGAATGTGACTAATTGTTCTGCTAATTCAGCGATGTCTTAATGCTTAGTAAATTACAATTTAAATCCATGAAGTGTGCCGAAATCGCTACCTGAGAGAAGCCAAGGAGACCATCAAATGGCCCATTGCTGGTGATGTATTCACATAGATATGATATGCACTCATCCAAGTTTGCATATTCTGTAAACTCCTGTGTAACAGGAAAAAGATATGACAGTTGGTGCATTAGCACATAGTCACATACTAATGATGATATATACATAATTAAACTGATAAACATAGGATAATGTATATGAATAGACCTTGTTGAATTGGAACCATTCATAGTAAGGTGGTGGAAAAATGCCCTCTATGTCTGATTTCCCTCCAGCAGGAAACAACCCATCTGGGAAATCCTGTCACAATTTCATTCAAATCAAACATCAGGAATTCGAACCTGTCTCGAAATTTCGACCAGATGAACTGTTACGGTGTACATGCACTCGGGTGTATATAACAATTTCCGAACATTATGATGTTCAACCATCAACAAAAAAAACCAACCTACCATATCAAAATGGGCAAAAATGGAAGGATCCCATTTGCTGAATTGCTTCTTGAGAAAGCTTCCACTAGTTCTGAATCCATGGAGACACAGAACCTTCATCTTCTTTCCCTCATTACTTCCCATATTTTTCTTTGGGTACTTTCTCTCTCCAAGACTATAAATCAATGTATTGCTGATCAAGTGATCAAGCTCACCATAAAAATGAAATACTATATGCTTTTTTTATATGTGTATATATGTCACCAGAACATATACCTACCACCACAAAAGTACAAAAATTTAAGAATGCCCAACTAACTTGTACAGTGATACAAGAGTTAGCTAGCTTTCACAGTGATTTTTGCTCCACATGAGTTTTTCTCCCAACTATACTTCATCACTATATATAGATTCTTAGATCGTTGACTTCGAAATAAACAAGGGCTAATCTCTTTTTAATTAAAGGCTTAATCTTCTAGGAGAAGTCAACATTGTACTGTTGTCATCTCAGAGCTCTGATCGTCTTTTTTGACCAGAAAATGAAGTGGGCTAAACTCTTTGATTAACCCATGTTTTTTTTGGATTCACTAGCCTGCTGGACTAGCTCCTTCACCTGGTGGGTCTGTACTCTGGACTCTAGAATTACATCGTTTCCTATAAAAATTATTTACGTTTGAAAAGAGTCGGCTTGATTCAGATTAACCAAGATTAAAGTATATGTTATTGAAATTAAGTCGTTCCATTGATAAGATTATCGATACCCTAGTGAAGAAAAGCTATCTTTCAAGCATTTTGGTAAATTGTAAATTGGAGACCAACTTAAAAAAAATGAAATAAATAGATGGAGTATAAGTTAACAACAGCGAGTAGAGCGATTGTTGGAATATTAGGAGTTCTATCACTCAAAGCTTTTAGCTGAGATTTGCATGTATCTTAGTAGTATTTGCCAGTTGTAATAAGGCCAACATACATCATTACGCTACTAGCAGTTTCTTTATGTTGATTATTAAGCATAATTCCTACGTAAAGCCACAAGCTAAGGGGACACTTAACCTTTAATTTGTTTAAGATGTTGAGTCCACAAGGAAATAAATTAGAAGAAAAACAATAACCCAATAAGAGGGCCCTTCATTTATTTTGAATAGAAATAGTCATACAATTAGATATGAATAATTTAGATTTCTTCTTTTTGCATACAAAGATGACAATTACATCAAGGCATGGTAGCCCAAGACCAAGAGCATATCATATGCTTGTACGAAATTACAAATAAGATAGGACTCACTAATAATACCGTGCATTATATTTTCTCATTATATACTAGTATGAAATTATGAATTATGATCACCGATGAAAATCTCAGCACTTTCGTATATATTTCCAAAGACTCTTAAATTATTAATACATCTTGTATATGTTTTCCATGCATACAAACATAAGAAATAATAATTCAAAGAACAATCTTATATACAAGATGTCAATTGAGTCCATACTAATCTGGTGGGCAGTTTGCTTACACACTGTGTAAGCCTCAATTGCTTACACAACAAATTGTTTTGCGACAAGTGGCTAGGAATAGATCATGCAAAATATTTTTTTTTTAATTTGATGGTATCTAGTTTCACGTGATGTTATATATTGTTTTCTTTTTTTTTTTTCTTTTTTTTTTAGTTTTCTCTTTTATCAGTTAATAACACATTTATCCATAAGTAAAATTACTAATATGTCCTAATTAAAGTTTAGGGTTATTTTCCAAGGAAAAAAAAAAAGAATACCTTTCATGTTACGAAAGAATGCATTCATAGACAACTCCATTTTTTTCATAATTTGATAAAGAAGAGTATTGTGTTAGGTAGGTATATAATATGCTAATTAAATAGATGTTAAGTGTATGAATTGATTAACATAGAGTATTGGAGATCCTATTATATATACTAGTAATTAGGTTAGAAAAATCAAAGTAGCCAGCCGCCACAAATGCCTTTAGTTTGGCGCTTAAATGATTTTGGTTTGGCGCTAAATGCATTTCGCTTGGCGCCAAACCAATTTTCTCTTTTTTTTTTTTTTAATTAATAATATTGGTTTAACAATTTGATCTATTCGTACACACCAGTTCAAATCAGGTTCAATTAATACCGTTTCAACTATTAGCTAATAACTCAAAGTTCAGTTAAGTTTTTGGTTATTCGGATCATTTCTATGTAGTCCAGTTTCATTCCAAATGCTAGCTGCCATTTTAGTTAAGTTAAGTAGAGTTCTTTGCTAGCTACGATTTTAGTTAAGTTAAGTAGAGTTCATAATTATTCAATTGAATCAAATTAACTTGAGTTAGTGGTAAATTATACCATGGTCTCGGGAGCACAAAAATTATGGTGGTTTCACTCACAATAAAGGGGCGAGCCAATGAAATAAAAAATGTAGAATCATTTTTAAGTGTCATGCCTACTCCTTTATTGTGAGAATGACCACCATTGCTCATTGTACTCGGGCGAGCATGGTATAAGCATTGTGAGTTAATAAAGGATTCGGATCCTCTGGAGTTATTTTTCCTGGAGTTCTCTGGAGTTTACTTGAAATGGAAACATCACTCTACCATGTAGTGTTTTCCCTTATTTAAAAAAAGACATTCATAAATTTATTTTTCCATTTCAGGTAAACTCCAGGGAACTCTAGGAAAAATAACTCCAGATGATCTTGATCCGTTAATAAATCAACTACCATATCAACTATCGATTAAATTTTGGTAATTTAAGTTCAGTTTATTTATCGATGTTTCATCTACTAACTACAATTAGTTTATCATTTCAGACACAATCCAACTAAATTAAGTTGAATTTAGTGTATTTCACTTACCATTTCAGCTAATTCGTAGCTATTGGCTAATTGTTCAAGTATCACACTCAAAACCGTTGGTGCATAAGTTCATATGAGTATCAAACCCCGTCCTTCTATTAGTTTGATAAAAAATTGCGTGACCAAGAGAAAAATGGGGTTCATGTATTTCAAATGTGGTGTATTCACTACTACAAAAAGCTACATAGACATCGGACTTTTTTGATAATAGACGTCAGTTTTGAGCTAGACGTGGAGTTGAGTGACGTCTATTCTTAAGGGATAGACGTCAGTTTTTAGTCTGATATCCTTCACTTTTTTAGACGTCAGGTTTTTACAAAAAACTGATGTCTATTTATGGAATAGACGTCAGTTTTTGTAAAAAAACTGATGTCTATTTATGGAATAGACGTCAGTTGTTTTGGAAAACTCATGTCTATTGGGTTGTTTAGACATCCCACTTTACCTAAAATCCCACGTCTATTCTATAACTACAAATTAAAAAAAATAACCAGACATGATCAACCATTTACGCAACCATATATGTGAAATAAATTGAGGATGTAGCAAACTCTTGATACCCAACTTTCATTGAAAAATCTCAAATTGATAAATACAAATTGTGTGTTCTCTTTATGACAAAAGAGCAAATATAATTGTACATGAATTGATAAATAACACAAGATTTCTAGCAATAAACAAACCTTCTGGCCCTTCTTATTTTTATCCTTCATCAGCCTCCTCACTTTCGTCACTTTCAACATATGATATCTTTCGGGTTTACTTGCTTGATGTGCGAGCCTCACCTTCTTATTTTTTCCTTCATCAGCCACATCAAACAAAGTCTTACCGTAAAAATTTTGTGCATAAAATCGCGGTCAAGAACTTGCCACAGTACATAAACAGTTTGACAGTGAATTCCCTAAAACAAACTCAAAATCTCAAATGAAGAGCTCCATGCACAAACTTATAATCAGCACATATAGAGTAATCAAGTTTGTGAAAAAACAGCAAAATTTGGGTACGATAGATCATGACATGGCCAGACCGTGATTGATTTTTTATGATAACGTTAAGTACAGCCATAAGCATTTAAAAAGTTTAGTTAGGAAAAAAAAAAACACAAAACAAAACAAAACAAATTGAAACCGTGTTCGTCTTTTCCATTTTAGAAGAGTAAGACAATGCGTTTATGCCTACTATATAGCCTATCAAACTAAACAAACACAAAATTCCATGAGTTGCAGTAAGAGCTCCAATCATTTCCAATTACTGGAACTATCATCAGTATCAGTCATCACATTAGAAACATGCACCCCCTGTTACACTTCAGCCTTGAGGTACAAGAGAAAAGACCGCTACATGTTCATTTTTGGTGATTCCAAGAGTTAAAAAGCACACAAAAAAAGACAAAAGACAAAAGAATATATCTATAAGGTATCCTAACAGCTTAATTGACACTTTGGATTACATGGGAGAAGTTGAAGATGAATGGAGGTAAGGACAAACAAGGAGCTTCTATGATTGGCAACGCAACTGCGTTGGGAAGCAGTAAATAGCAAAATATACAGCCAGATGAGATATTTCGTTTTGATACGTCTGGAGTCTGCCATAGACATAAAATAGACTGAAATTAGAAGAACCGAGGAGTGAGATTAGAATCTTACCACAAAGGATATCTCCAACTTGTCTAACGTAGGCCCACTTCTCAACTGCGAACAAATACATACGACTGAGCAAGTGAGCATGACATCACACATACAAAAATATCAAAATGAAACTATAGAAGTTTAGGAGCCCAGGTAGAATCACAAAAACTGCATATCCCCGAATTCTTCCCTTATCTCACACAAGAAAGCAACATACAAACAACAGAGAGAGTTCTCGAAAGTAAGCTAAGTTTGACCAAGTTCTCTAAATGAAGTAACTCGTTAAACACCAAATGACACCACACCACTTCAGTTACCATTTCCCAGTCTACCTTTTCCGGCTAATACACTATGCAAACATATACGTATTAATGTTTGTGAACTACTAGATAAATGCAAACTCTTAATGGTAAAAATGGTACGCCCTTATTTCCTTTTCACACATACTACAAGTCTAGGTCATAACCAAACACAGGCCAAATAAGAAAACGATCATACCTCTGATGATCTATCTTGAGAATCGCTAAATACCTTCGATACCTGCAATTTCAGTTTTAAACATCATTATAAGAACAGCATCAACAATTGTATAAACAAGAGGGCAAACACGACTGAATAATAAAGAAACTCACAGCAGCAGACTCGGAATTACTGAAATGACCATTGTCCGAAACAGAACCCCTCGGAGAACCTCCTTCTTCCTCGCCTTCTGGAACTGGTGAAGGTGGTTGAGGTGGGGCGACATACACAACTTTCAACTTGCACTCCTCGACCACATGCCATGCCTCCTTGCTAAACTGAATTCACCAACCGAAACAACGCAGACACAATACACCAATTAATAACCCACGCACAATTCTTACAACCAATACAACAACACAGTACAACAAAATTCCGACCTCACATCAATTTTTGAATGGAACGAACGATGACTAAAAACCGAAAATTACCATTGCCGGAGTGAATCTTTCGCCGCGGTTCCCATAGGCGCAATAACACTCTGAAGAAGGAACTTATCCTTGCATTGCATATCGGTCGGAGCTTCCTTTTGCGCTTGCATTGTTACTACCGAATCAAATCACACATACTAATAAAAATCGACTCATCAATAAAAAAAAACTAAACATCATCAAAATGAATTTGTAAAACCTAGATTTATCATCAAATTGCAATCGGAATCACACTAACCTACAATATCACATGTCGATAGCGGCGAAACGACGCCCGTATTCGGACGAACACAGTATTTCTTCGGATTCGTAGTTTTGACCTAAATTCCCCAAAATCAATCAAATTCGAAGGAAAATCGGAAAAATTGGGGGAAAATTAAGGTAAAAATGAGATGAAATTCATACCTTGAACGCGACAAAACTGTCGGTTTTGTTGGATAATTGAAGCGAACATGAGATCTGCTTCTTCAGCTCAACTAAAAATCAACAAAAAAAAAAATCAAAAAAATTGGGGGAAAATCAGAAAACCCTAGATTAACAAGAATTAAAATGAAATTGAAATGATTAAGAGAGAGATTAAGGGATAATTACAAGGGAATTTGAGCTCCAGAGGTTCGATGTTGAGAAGCTCGCCCGTGCTCATCTCGAAACAGTGATAATGGCGTCGAGAGAGGAGAGAGAAAATGAGAGAGGAGAGAATGAAGTGCAACTGTGTAAGGGATAAACGAGGGAGGAGAGAGAAGATACATCTAAGGTTAGAAATTAAACTGGACAAACATAAAAAAAAAAAAAAACGATATGCATATACATCAAATTTTTACAAAAGATGATGTGTATGTGATGACAATAGACATTAGTTTTTTCTCAAAAACTGACGTCTATTAATAGACGTGAGCTTTTATAGAAAAACTGATGTCTATTATTTCGCCTTAATTGCAAAAATGCCACCGGTTCATAATAGACATCATATTTCCGAAAGTATGACGTCTATTTACTGATGTCTATTATAGATTTTGTAGTAGTGATTTTAACTGGGTGTGGCTTAATGAGTCATTGGCCAGAAATAAGTCATCTGAATATATGGTTTGACGAGGACTAACACGTAGTCAGTCTCGATCGTTGGACCCGCCTAAAATATATTCATGACATAATGAGCCCTTGATTAAAATTTATTCCTTGGGCGGCGAGATCCTTAGGTAATAATAAAGCTTTGATGACAACAACGATGCATGACAAAGATCATCTATCATATACAATGTACAATCAGTGACGAATCCAGAAAATACATTTCGATGTCCCAACAATATTTTTCCGTGTCCTCTCTTATGTTTTACTAGGATTCTTCATGGTTTTTAGTAAAATAATTTACATTTCAGTGTCTTAGTACCCCCAATCTCTACATGGATCCACCACTGTGTACAATCTTAATGATTTCAACAACTTATTTCTATGGTGTTGTGAAATTCCGAGTCGGATGATTATATTCTCTCATCCCTATCATAATCCATGAACAATACGGTGTTGTGAAATTCTGAGTCGGATGATGGATGTCTACCGAATGCACTAGTGGTGAGTTATTTTTACTTATCACTTTGAGGGAGAAATAGAGAATCGGATATAAGCCGGGACCCGATTGATCATTCTTAATGCACTTATCGACCCTAATTAATAAAAGATAAAATGAGTAAGTTATGATCGATTTTTAGCCCACCCAAATGTTGAGCTAAAAAAGCAAGACAAAAAAAAAGAAAATAAAAACCCAACAAGGGTATAAAAGTAAAAATGCAAAAGAAAAAGAAAAATATAAAGAAGGTCAAAATAGAGTTGGACGTTTTTTACATTATAAGTGTTAGGTTTGTTAAGATATTGTGGACATGCAATCTCATATTTCCAATTTTCCATATATGCCATATATGTCTTTTTATTGCCATTAATAAAAAATGTCACATGTTAATATATAATTGGTTGTGTAAGCCTAGATGAGTTACACAATGTGTAAATAATGATTTCTTCTACTAATCTCTATTCAAATTGCATTATACATTTATAAATTTCTTACAACATACAGACAACATGCAACATTTCTTTTCAACTCACCTCGCTTAGTTGCTGCACAAAAGCATTAATACAACGGAAGCAATGAAAATAAATAAAGTAGTGCTCGGGTTAGCAAAACTCGAAGTAACAATACTCAACCCTCACGAACGTTTCGATCACTGACTTGGTGAGTCCAAATATATACAATCTGAGATTCTGAGTACTAGTTTACTAGATTTACTGAACTTTTTTTTGCAGTCATTAAATATTTTTATTATTTTTCTTATATTATCTCATGCAAACGATCCAACGAGTCAGTGACTCGGTAGCAGACAAGAAACGTGGACCAACTCGCAGGTAAAATAAAAACTCTGGAACAGCCGTATGTTAATGTTAGTTACTCACTAGTTAGGTCACTTGTGGGTCCCACCCTTCACAATTTACCAGAAAGTTTAATTTCCCACAAAATGACTTTCCCTTTTTTTTTTTTATTCTTTCAAAAAGAATCAAATTTATTCTCTCTAACGTCTATCCTTTCAAAATCCCAAATTAAAAATTAAAAACAAAAGAAATTCTCCAACGTCTATAATTCTGAAGGCGTACCAACGCTTCAAATTCAAATAAAATATTCAAGAAAAATACCCAAAAAAAAAAACAGACTTTTGAATATTTTTTTAACTGTTTTTGTGGGCCCTTATGTCGAAATTTTATTTAATCACATTTATTTATATATTCAAATCAAATCCCACCAAAAAAAAAAAAGATAATATTCACAAAAATTTTATTTATGAATTATAAAAATTGATCCAATAATAATTTCAAGGAGTTTTTTTCTCTCTCATCTCATCTCTCTTAATAAGCCCAATCAACACAAAATACAAATACTCTTTCTTTCTTTCTTTCTCTCTTTCAGACTGTGTATACTCCAGATAAGGTGAATTTACGCTTCTTTTTTTCCATGCTTAATTAACTCTTAATCCTATTTTATTCTTCAATTTTTTTATTAATTACCCAGATTTTATCATCGGAATTCTCAATTGGGTTTTTGTTATAATCTTTGATTTGTATGATCAATTCAAGTTTTAGTGGGGAAGATGTGATGTTGAAGATTTTAGAATCGAAATTTGATGGGGTTTTTCTTATATTTTTTCTGGGTGTGTTTGTTTTGGTTGTAATCTTGCTTAATAAGCTGTAATTTGAGATGCCCATTTAGTTGTAGTAGGGAAATGTTGAATCCTTTTTTTGGTGAATTAGCCAATTAGGGTTTTTGGGATGTGATTTAATTTCAATTTGGGGGGAAAATTGGGGTTTTTTATGCATATTTAATTTGAATAATTGGTCATTGGATTCTTCTTCAATCTTTAGCTTTTTTTTGTTACTGTCTTTATGTCCCAAATCCAGTAAATAAAGTTAGTATGAATATCGGTAGGGGTAAAAAGTGAGTTGATTTCTTATTCTTTTTTACTTGTGCAAAATGTTGCGTGAAAGAGTTGTACAAAATGTGCAGGAGTTATCATCATTTCTTCTTGAAATTGAATTGAATTGAATTGTTTTAATTGGACATTTCAAGTGATTAGTTTTCTTGATTATATTGTTTTGTAAGTTGGAAATGCATGCTAATTGCGCATTTTTAGACTAATATTGATATTGTTGAGATTGAATGGTGGTGTAATTAGACATTGCTAGTGATCATTATTCTTGATTATAGAGTTTGTGAGTAGGTGCTATTTAATTAGTTATGATCAAAGTACCGATCTTTATGTTTGTAGAGTAGGTTTGTAGGTGCATACTTTGAATCTTGTATATATTGTGTCGTCTCTTTGTTCGTTTTCGAAGTTGTGATCTTTGATTTAGGTGGAGTGCAATTGCATCATGCTGCATATATTGCCTCATTGTAGTCTCTTTGTTCGTTATGTTTGTAAAGATACAAAATTTGATGATTCTGGCATTCCGCAATGTTCAAAGAAACTTCTGTAATAAGAAAAGGACCAATGTTTTCAAACCATTGAGCAGTATTGCCTTGATGGTATCGTGTTCTAAGAGTCGTGTGTCTTCATTTACATTTTGTCGAAGCTCTGACAGTTTAGTATCCATTTGATATGCATAGAAAGACTCGAAGGTTGTTACGAGACAGTATTTCTCTTATGGATGTGTAGTAGTTATAATATCAGCTGAAAATTTGGTTGTTGTTGTTGTTAGATAGCTTTGTATTCAGGGCTAAATTCTGATAGCTGTGTGTCAATTTGTTTAAAGCTTAGTTACAAAGTGGGGAATCAGCTGTGCTATAAATTGAACATGAAAGCCTGGGTTCTTTGTTCTTCTTGAGACTGTATTCTGTGGTATTTTAACTTACCATAGGAAGGTGTTGGAAGCCTTGAACAAAGTTTGCTCTTATTTTCTATAGTGACGCCTGAAACTTCTTACATACAGTTGTACAGTCTGTTTATGTACTTTGTTGTTGGTAAAGGATTGTACATCTAAATTGTTGATCTTTTGTAGGAAAAGCTGCTGAAGCCACTCTCCTGCCAGAAACGGTGGTCGCAGGACGGTAAGAGCTTCAGCATATCAACAGGAGCGGAGAAGGCTTAGCATAGCAAATTGCCAAGATAATTTGTGAATATGGTAACATTCTTCTTCTTCATCACTATGTATTCTTTCAGGAATGTATGCTGTCTGGATGATAACCTTTTGTACGGAGTAATAAGTATTCAACATTCTTAAAATTGAATTTACTTTTCTGGTGGTGGTGTTGGAAGAATTCTTTGAATTTAGTTGGAATATGATAATGGGATTGTTAAAGAGACTTTTACTGTGTCCTACTGTGTGGAGCTTCTAACTGTGAACACCAGTTTATACTAATCATGATTCATGATGCATCCCTGTGAAATATGTTTTCTGGTAGGAGGGTGAAAGGTCCAGTTAAATGTAATTGGGCCTATGAGAATGGTGAAAATGTACTTATTTCCAAACCATTATGACACTTCCATTGACTAAGTTGATGCTTCATGCGTTGCATACCGGCAGCCTCTTGCTTAATACAACCCTGGCATATTATTTTATCTGCCACCAGCGACTGATGAATGGATTGCATGCATATCCTGAGATTCGTCACAACTGATTTTCTCGTTTTGGTAATTAGTATGAAGAATTCAGGCCATTGATAACTGTGGTGTGTCGAAATTGATTATGAAGCTTGTTGTATCTCATATATATACTTACCATGCATGAAGCTTAAAAGACATAAAAAAATATTTGCATGGCTGAACTGAGAAAGCTTCTTCTTTCCTTCAGGCAACCAATGAAAATCTTCCACCAAATGTCATCAAGCAGCTTGCAAAAGAATTGAGGAATCTTGATGATACTCCTCCAGAAGGAATTAAGGTGGTTGTAAATGAAGATGATTTCACAACCATATTCGCTGACATAGATGGACCAGGTGTGTTGCTCCTCCTTTTCAATTTTATAGCCATCTAATATAGCTTAAAGCTACAGCTTCACTTTGAGAGATACTGTGTTGGAGAGTAATATGAGCGTCACTTAGATATAAGCATGAGTTAGCCTGTGGTAGAAACTGTTTTCTGTATTTTCGACTCTCGATTTCCTGGAGAGTGATCTTTGCTCATGAATTCTGCAGCTGGGACTCCATACGAAAATGGTGTCTTTCGCATGAAGTTGATTTTGTCAAGTGACTTTCCCTATTCGCCTCCAAAAGGTAACTTTTTACTTCCTTGAGATTGTATTATAAAGATAGTTTGCGAATATTTTTGATGACTGCTTTAAGATGCCATGATAACCCTTTCACGATTTTGCTTGCCACTTTTGTTACTGTAATTGATCAGCTGTACACATTATGCTTTCATCTCGCGTTCTTGATCTGTGTTCCTTCTGTCTAGTAAATTATGTTGCGAGAAAATGACTTTTACAGTGTAAAAGCCCATTGAAATCTCGCATTTTGCGACCCTACATTCAAACACTTTGTCTTACATAGTGTTTATAGCTTAGGACCACGATTTGATATTGAAATTCTGATGCCTGGCCCTTCAAATGTTTACTCTGGTTACACATACTTATCTGACTGATGTTGGTTATGCCTTGGGAGTTTTGGATGGTGACTGCTGCTTTTCTGATATGAACTTTCTCCATTGATATACTTTTTGGATACTGATCACAGGTTACTTCCTTACCAAGATTTTCCATCCAAATATTTCCAACATTGGTGAAATCTGTGTTAACACCCTAAAAAAGGATTGGAATCCTACACTGGGTTTGCGACATGTCCTTTTGGTATGCAGAACCGACTGACCTTTTCTCAATGTGTCATGTATCCTTGGACTGCTGCTTTCTTTGAAAATCTCACTGATGTTTTTGATGTGTCTCCCTGAACATAGGTGATAAGATGTTTACTCATAGAACCTTTTCCAGAGTCAGCCTTAAACGAACAGGCTGGCAAGATGTTACTTGAAAATTACGAAGAGTATGCAAGACTTGCTAGGTATATCCTGGTTCTCTTTTCCCAGTTATCACTTGGGATTCTGCGTAAACCTAGTGTTCTGAGGGCAACTTATGTTGTGTTGCGTCCGTTTTCTGTCAGGCTATACACAGGCATCCATGCGAAGCCCAAATCAAAGCCGAAGCAGGGAGCCATTTCTGAGTCTACCACCGCATTGAATGTTCAAAAGGCCGATTTAAAGAATTCATTAGTGAGCACTGGTGCTGTTCCAACATCAACAGCCACCAGCAAAGGAAATAATGCGCAGGATCAGCCTGCCAACGCTTCTGCTTCCCTATTAAACGAGAATGGGGCTGTGGGATCTTCTACAACACTGCCAGCTGCAGCGCCTCCAACACTAAAGAAGGATGGCGCTTTGAAGGCGCATGCAGAGAAAAAGAAGATTGATGCAAGAAAGAAGAGCTTGAAAAGATTGTAATACATATACCAACACAATAACGGGGGTCGTCCTATCCACAACTCCCTCTCCAGTCTCCATACAGCAAACCCCTTTGATTGACCATAATAGGGAGTGGGATGCTTTCGCCACCGGTGGGTTGTTGTGATGTGTTGTAATGAATACTGTGTACTTGGCTAAATGGGAATTGTCTTTCAATTGATCACACAATCCATTTTACTGTGCATCTGCCATTCTTGGATTCTTATCGAGGAAGTTATAGAATCCTAACTCTTGCGGTCTTGCCTCACATAAGTCAATTTGGACGTCGTCACAAAAGAAAAAAAAAGGAATGTAGTCGCTCCATTTAATCCCACTTATTGTGGAAGACCATATCTTGAAAATTATTTTACTACTACCCTTTCGCGACTAATTAGTCAGAACAGCTTCGGCTGAGACATGGAGTACACAAGCTCGGCCAATCTCTTTCTCGTTGTCGATTAATTAGAAGAGATGAGTCGCACAAAATCACAAACTCCGGCCAATCTCTTTCTCGAGATATGGAGTCGCACAAGCTCCGGCCAATCTCTTCTCATTATCGATTAATTAGAAGAAATTTCAAGCTAGAGTATGATCGGTGAATATTATTTAAGGTTCATCTGCGGTTTTGATAATACTACTGAGGGCAAGAGCTATTGCGCAATTCTGGGGATGGGGATGCCACTGCCCATAACATTAGGAAACTAAATCATAAGATAACACAGGCAGCTTGAAAACCGAGTCATTTGATTCATCAGAATTAGATTTTTCCAAGCAAATCTAGTTATCCAGATCCAAGGGAAACTAGAAAGGTAAAACCCGAGGCGTCATTACAGAAAACAGGAAACACTGATTCAACCATAATCATAGAACAGAAGTCTAAAAAATGTCTGGTTTCCATGGCATCCGAAAGAAAAACTATAGATCCCATCATAATAATTCACTAAGCCATTTTACAAAGTCTGACTCCAGTTATCTTCATAGAGATCCTTCCTTACTTGGCCATCATCACTTTAACAAACTCCTCATAGTTGATTTGGCCATCACCATCGACATCAGCCTCCCTGATCATCTCATCAACTTCTTCATCAGTCAGCTTCTCGCCCAAGTTTGTCATGACATGGCGCAATTCAGCTGCAGAGATGAAGCCATTCTGATCCTTGTCAAAGACGCGGAAAGCCTCCTTCAGTTCCTCCTCAGAGTCGGTGTCCTTCATCTTTCTGGCCATCAGGTTGAGGAACTCTGGGAAGTCAATGGTGCCATTGCCGTCAGCATCAACCTCATTAATCATGTCCTGAAGCTCTGCCTCGGTCGGGTTCTGACCCAGAGACCTCATTACAGTTCCAAGCTCCTTGGTTGTGATGCAGCCTGCCATACAGAACAAACAAAGGGTCAGCTACAATGGTCATTCAGATGCATCTGACATTATCACCGCCTTACAAGGAAATCGTACAAGGATCCAGCACACATGAAACAAAATGTTTAACATGTCCTTGTATACATAGATACGATTTCCTCAAAATCAACTATTGCAAAACATGCAAAAGAAGAAACAAGTGACACGGATAATTGTTCTATCACACGACCAAGATGATGGAACTGTAATAACAGACAAAGTCACAAGCTCACAACGTACAAAAGACTTGCTAGTCTTCTTACATAAATGAACTCACAACATCAAAACCTTTCCCAGCCATCAAATGAAGACACATTTAAAGCGAGGGTATGAAAATATGGTCAGAGGATGTAAAACAGTGACGAGATCCAACAAAGTTACATGAGGTCTGTTCCTCCTCAAAAATCAAAATATATCTGAACTTTCTAACGTCCAAGTCTAACACGAAGATGGCACAACATTCAAAACAGATGAAGCATTGGGGCACACAGGTGCTTTAGCACACATCAGCCATCAAACAAACACACAAAGTTCTCAATAATACAGCAACAATAAAGTCCCAGATCACAGTCCCAAAAAGGATCTGGATCGACCAACACGATAATCACAACAATCTGCCACATGAACCCATAAAGGAGGAAAGAAACAAATAAACCTGGTAAACGACATTTGAACCTAATATTGTCACAATGAAATCTAACCATAAATCCATAATAAAATCAAACACGGTAACAAACGGACAGATATTCACTGAATGACCAGACAGAGAAATAGCCGGTCGTTAAACAATCGAAACAACATTTCACACTAAAAATGGCCTCTCATGAAGAATCAGAAATCAGTCACACAAAGACAGCTTCCAAACAAAACATCCTTAGATCCAACAAACAAAATCACCCAACAAAAGTCCGAAACTGATTCCAGAATCCTTGTTTATACATCATTTTCAGCAAACGAAAAACACATCCCACCATCTATATACTCATGTAGTCATATCATCGGACATAAACCAATCGTCATTATCAATCTATCACCACTGTCTTGTTAACCATACTAACCCAAACATCACAAATACCGCACTCACTCACTCACTCACTCACTCAAACGATAACATCACCAATATCATGACACCTACTCATCTCTAACCAAAATGACGCATTTATATCCGAAAAACGGACACGAACATGGCCTAACAAACAGCATCAATGCTCAATTCCCACACGAACGAAAACTCCCGAAACAAACGCCTCATCAATGATTAATCATCAACATAGCGTGACAAACAATATCAATGATCAATAACACACGAAAACTCCCGAAACAAAACGCTTCGTCAATGATTAATCATTAACATAGCGTGACAAACAACATCAACGATCAATCAAACACGAAGAATTCCGAAACGAATGCTTCGTCAATGATTAATCATTAACAGAGCGTGACAAACAACATCAACGATCAATCAAACACGAAGAATTCCGAAACGAACGCTTCGTCAATCATAACCAACCCTAACCCTAGCCTTTCCATAGCTCAGCTTCTTCAACACGATTAATCTCATTTCCCCACATTTACACGACCGAAAATTCATCAATAATAAGTCCAAACAAACATCATCAAAGATCGTCCAAACCAAAATCTTCATCAACACGAAACTTTAAACAATAACATCTAAAACCCTAACATTTCAGAAACATCAAGAAATTAACACTCAAATCTCATAAAAACGCATAAAAATCAAATAAAAAACATAATCCATCACCAAAAAAAACGCAAAATTAAAGCAGATCTTCAACATTCATCGTGAACAACAAAATATAATAGTATTCGGAATAAAGAGAAGAGAGAGGGATAGATCTGGAAAAAAACAAACCATCGCCATCCTTGTCGAACAAGCTGAAGGCTTCCTTAAACTCGGAGATCTGGTCATCCGTCAATTGCTCCGCCATTTTTTTAGAGATTTTTGTTCCTTTTTTACCCTTCGCTGAGTTTCTCGACCTTTCTATGTGTTTCTCTCTCACTAGAAAAAAAAATATAACTGAATTTCTCACTCCAAAATCAATAGTAAATCTATCTTCTTTTTGAAGAAGACGTATAATAATATTATATTCTTTTTTTAGGATAGTTTTTGTTCCTTTTTTTCCAAAAATAAAAATTTCTTTACTTTTTTATTTGTTGAAAAAAATGAGGAGTTGCCAGTTGCTCTTGTACAACTCACCGCCGTGTGTTTTATAATGGATGGCTGGCGACTTTTTTTTTTTTTTTTTTTTTTTTTAGTATTTGCTATAATTGACTAGTTGCAATTAACTAAAAATATTGTTTCTTCAATTCGAAAGAATTAAAATTTTCAAAAAAGAAAATGTGGGGTTGACAAAATAAATAATTTTGGACATTTTGGTAGATTAAGCGATAAGTTTATACCTCAGGTAAGTAAATTATGATAATTAGATAAAAATGCTGAAAAACTGAAACCTCTAACTTCTTCATGGCACCACATACATCAAAGATCGAGTAGAGAACAATTAACTAATTGGCTTATGGGTTGGGACACAGAGTAACTTTGTCGGGGATATTATTTTAAAGAGTTCTCTTGTTAGGATTATAGGATTAGACTAATTTTATTTTCGAATTAAGAGGATGGGATGAAAGAGCGGGTAAAAACAATCACACTGTTTTCAGAGAATTGGATATTGGTTATAACTTATAAGTTTACAAGTTATAATCATTTATTCACACATTAGAGGAATGACATAACAATCAAAATTAAACTCCAAAGTTTTTTGTTATAATGAGATGTATACTTCAAACGAGTATCACTTGTATGAATATTTCACTCAATATTCCACTATGTAACTCTCAATCTTCAATGTAATATCGCACGAAGTAGCATAATACACTGTTTTTTTTTTTTTTTTTTGAATGAAGCACAATACAATGTTGTCCGTATTGGTTCTAGAATTGTTATGTTATCTCTCTTCTAAGCTTGAGGTTGTTCTTCGTAGTTGCCTGTCTACCTCCACTTTGTTCAATTCATTCATCTTTTCCAAAAATACGAGAGAAGTTTAAAACACTCCAAATATAAAAAGTCATAAAGAAACGCAACAATTCCACGTCTTTTTCGCTTTAGAAAAATCAATAATCCACACAATGACACAAAGCACCACGGCTGCTTCCTCGCATGTCCAATGGCAAACGCGGTCGTTACGCGGTGTACGCGGTTCGTCGAAGGTCCAAATTCCTTGTCATTCCTACGTTCGTTGACCGTTATAATTCTGGGATTCTCTATCTTGTCCATTTCCCTTTATTGTCACTCTCATCCAAGAATGAAGATGTTCCCTAGTTTCCTTCCTCATTGGCTCTCATTTATAACTTTCCATGATTTGTCTGATTAATGTATGTTACCATTTCCAAGTTTCCAACACACAAGAGAACAACTTCATTACTTGCGATTAGATGTATTTTTCTTTTCTGATTTAATTTGATTTGAATTAAACTGGTCTGATTTGATTTGATTTGATAGAATCTGAACTGAATTTATTGATAAATTAATTGCATTTACACGAATGAATTACTAGAAGTAGTTTAGATTCATTGATTGTTATTTGGATAATTTTAATCTGATTTGATTTGAATTAAACTGATCTGATTTAATTTAAATAAATCTGATCTGATTTAATTTAAATAAATCTGATCTGATTTGAAAATACTTTTTAATAAGCTGAATTGCACACTCGTCGATACTATTTAATATTATCAGCTTATTCTTGAAGACGGAGTTGTATGTTAGAAAACCGTCCAGACTCATAGTATCTAATTAAAAATGATCATTGTCATTGCTTATTATGATAGAGTAGAACCAGCCAATCTAATTCATCACCTTCAATCGAGAGAGACATTGGATGTGAAAGTATGAATATTTCCTAATCAATGAATACAAGAAGAGCGTAAGATAGTTATCATTAACACGTACATGAGCTGGGAGTTAAGTTAACCAGTCTAATTCATCATTTCGGATAAAAGCCACAAACGAACATGAATATGTTTGTTCACTACACTTTAGAATACAATCTAGCCTTGCGTGCAATGATGTGGTGGTGAACCTCTCATTCGAATTCAGTGCTCTCCGAACCGTGCGGGAGGGTTTCCCATAGAATGACAATTTTCTCTTGCATGCTTCACAAGGCAAGCTACGAGCGTAATAAGCAGCACTACTGACATGAAAACAGTCCATATCTTTGATGATTTCATCAATTAAGTCTCTAAGAATGATCTCTTGAACTAACAAAACAACATTCCCAACCTCTCGTCTCTGTCCCCACTCCACATCCTTGCAAACTTCAATCACACTCTCTCTCGTTGTGCTACTCCATGGACCGGTAGGGCAAGTTTTAGCAACAACGTTGAACTGGTTTCGAGTTTTCACCGGAACAAATAACGATTGCAAGGATGCTCTGTTTTGAAAACAGAATATGGCATTGTCTTCTTCCACTGGCCTTTTTCTGCTTGAATAATGTTGCCTTTGTTGTTGTTCTTGGTGCATTATTATTTGTTCATGCTGTTGCTGCACAACTTTCTCTGTATATAGCATGATCATAGTGGAATATTAGTATATACATTGTCCTCAGAAGCAAACGTTTTCCTACTTTAATGTAATAACCCTCAGTTGCTCAAGCGTAAAGATCTGGCGTGGAAACACTAAAAACGGTCTAGTGTTACGAGGCAAATAAAACACATACAGTCATACACCCCTCAAGTACACACTAACTTATGTGTCATGCAAAATCGATAATAATGCTCATTTAATTTTCTCCAACACACCATCGAGGCCAGTGTGCTATGAGCCTACGAGTAGGAACAAGCTAGGCCTGGAACTATATATGATAACATTCGTAACAACTAAACTTGTATAGTTGTACGTAACAATGTTGTAATTTCGTAACAACTCCAGTTGTGATGACAAATCAAGCATACTCGTATATAGGTTACTTTCATTATTGTACCATTGAGGCAACTTTTACAGAACTTTCACAAGCAATGGTGCTAATTGTTTGGTTTGGTCTAGTATATTTCGGGGGACCTTGTTACTTGATTCATGAGTGACAGGGTCTCCAACATTCCTTTCACTGTTTCACATGATACGTGAAAGACAAGATTGGTAAATCTTACTCCATTAACCAACGACAATCATAACTTTGGAGCCTTTACAGATGACAAGGGACCCCTGCATAATCAAAACAATGCAATGTGCTTTTGTGGGGGTATGAGATCTTGGGTTACTAGTGGACTAAAGCTAATTTGTCCCTCTTGGATGGGCTTTACTAGTGGAGTTTTTGTTTATAACCACAAATGTTGTTAACAAGTTTGAGATAAGAACGTCCTTTAAAGAAAAATCGAGCTATATGGCTCTCCTCATTTTGTTTTACCCCAATCATAGAATTTAATTTACACTCTAAAATGTGATAATAACTAATTAAAAGAGAAGACAGAGATAGAGAAGCACCATCACTGCATTTGACTAGAAAAGATCATTTTGAGTAGTGGTGAAGATATAACCTAACACATGTGCTAAAAGTTTACTCTAATGATTAGCTACTCCATATCTTTTGCTATATTAGTTCATGGATGTCGAAAGATATGAACTTGGATGCACTGAGGTTTTATACGTTTTGTACTCCGGCAGAATTTAAAACTTACACCTATATTTTAGATCAGACTCGAAAGTCTGCCAAGTACTTTAGTAGCAATTAAGGTTGTTCGAAAATTGTAGTTGAAGTCTCTCAAAAAGCAAAACATTATTACTCGATCTCTCCCTTGTCCACTGTAAATACTCGTTAGAAGATTGATTGAATTAAGTGATCCCGACAATAAATATTGAACTATTCAAAATTTTATGATTACGTTCTAGACTGGATTGAAATTCCACTAAACTTTATTTACTATGTACTCTACTTAGTACTAAACTATACTATACTAATGATAAGAATTTCTTAAAACAGAAAGGACAAGAGGGTTTAGTAAAGATTTACCTTCTCTAGCTCTTTTGGAGTAAGACATATTTGGAGACCTAGTGACCAACGAACGATGGTCAAGCACCGACACCGGACTTGGTCCTTCACTTCCCATCTCATCATCTTCTCCTTCCACACCACCGCCACGCGCCATGAGCGGTGGTGTCGAAGGCGGCGTTTGCACGGCACGTACCGCTTTAATAATACTCTTTAGGGCTTCCACGTCCTCGTCGCACTTCTCTAATGCACCCAACAACCTCCTCCTCTTCTCCGTCGTCACCGGTGGTTTCGACGGAGTTTCGCTTATTCCCATCAAACGCGCCACCGCAATCGGGGAATTCGACGATGATCGACGTATCTCCGCCGGAATTACCGGGCTTCTCGGAACTTCGATGGTTACTCTAGCTGACGGAGTTTGATGATCATGAATTTGACACGTGGCTTTTTCCGGATTTTGGGGTGGTGCTGTGGTGGCTTCGCGCGCTTGATGCTTTCTATTATTACCTACTTGGAGTAGTAAACATTACGGAATGTTTTAAACACGAGAAACGCTAGTTGTAGTTGTAAGTATATAACTTGAAGTTATATAAATAAATAGAATTGAATCGAGTTAAATCACTATTCACCAATATAAGAATTCTGTCGTAAAAATATACTAGTATGGAGTTATTATGTGTATGGCAACTCGAATTTTAAGTCAATGTTTGGTAGATTTCTAGGTAGAGCTTTTCAAATTAATCTTCACTAGACCTAGCAAATCAATGTGCATTTTGAAACCAATAACTTCAATTATAATTTTATAAGAATTCTACTTACAATTGCAAAAATCTAATTAAGCTTGTAAAAGAAAGGATCTCTACTTAGAATTGAAATATTGATATAACAAATTAAAATGTTTTTGTGCTAATTTATTGTGGTTAGTGAACCTTGCAGTTGCAAATTAAACTAATTAATGAGGATAATTCTCTATATATAAACCATTTTACGTCTCTAAACTACACTACTCATATATAAGACATTAGATAGCTTAATTTGGTAGTGTAAATTATCGACACTAGTAAAGTTACTATATATATGAGTGATGTACTCAAATTTTACGTACATACATACCGAAAGTAAGCAACTTGCGGCGGTTGTGGTACTTGGAGACAAAGTGAAAGATACCGGACATACACCCAACACTAACTTGGTGATGGGTGGTTTGATGGGCGGTCTTGGTGGCCGAAACCGAGTCCCGTCGCATCGACGATGATCTCAACGACGCCGTTTCTTGCCCCTTTTTCTTGGATCCCATTTATGCTCATCAGTGAGCTGTGCGTGGAAAGCGTGAGCTAGGAGGGTAAACTAAAGTAAAAATAAAGAACGACGTGACTATGTTAATTGATGTGAATAAAATGATACATACTCCGTAGTATATGTAACGATAAAGAAATATATAAGTTGGAGAAAAGTGGAGGGGTCTCAAGTTAACTGATGATGAGCAAAGGCACATATATACGCCTTTTTTTGTTGCTCTTCTCTTTTGCATGCCCCCTCTTTTTGTTTTAGTGTTTTATGGAGTTTCGTCAATCATCCTATAAAAAGGGTAGTTGTGCTACTCGGAGATAGAAACACGAGCAAATGTTAGGTTGTTATCGGGTGATATAATTAAATTTCGACATCTATTTCTATTATCTCTACATGCACAAAGCAGGGATGAGATAGATAATGTTGGATAAGTGACAAAATATATACTTTTGACTTTATGCTCTTTAACATTAATTATGATTAATTGAATTGAATTGATTAGTACTTATGGTAGATAAAGGAGTAGGAGGAAAATTGCACTGTTATGATTTACTAGCAATAGTTGCTAATTGTCTCAATAGATAGCTGTAGCTATAAATATAAGTTGGCCCCCTTTTGTGTTGTTGAGATTAATTATATATGTTTATGGTTTAATTTGAGAATTGAGATCTAGACTAGAGGTGTTATTTCACGTGAAAATTGCAACGTGTTAATATTGGGCTGTTGTATTATGAGATGCTGTTGATAACTCGATCGATTTTTGTAAGGTCTTATTGATACCAGTAGTTTAGTAGACTTGTACACCCTTAATTAAACATCTTGGACTCTTGGTGTATGGTGGTTGAGAAAAGAAATAAACCACTTAAGTAAAAATTTTATGGCTAGATGGTTAATTAAGATCGAAACGATGACACGATGGACGATAAATCTTACTACTATATACTAGAGAAAACATGAGAAAATGTTTATTTAATTTCCCCGCACAATCATCTTCTCGATTTATGATTTGATTCAAACTCAATTCAAAACATCCATGCTACCTAATTAAATTAGGTATCAACTCAATCAATATATTCATAAGCATTAGATTACATCTGTTCTAAGCTGAAATGAATGAACTCTATGCACCACATTGAGTGGCATAATAACTCATATGTCCACTGTCGAATCATGGACCATCTTACATATACACAAATGAACTTAGGCATGTATGGTCGCACCTCGCATGTCATTTGTACCCTCTATATACCAACAAAACCTCATCATTGCCTGACTACTCCAACAATCTTTTTTTTTGTTTTTTCCAGCCACATTGTAGGATGTCAAAGCTTCCATTCTTTGGATTCCCTTTGTCCATTCCGAAGAGTCTAACGACAACAATACTCAAGAGGGGGTGAATTGAGCACTATTTTTCCGCTTATGTATGAATGTATGATAGGAGAGAACAATATAGTAATGCACTTCTATACCGATTAAATTTGAATTACTCGTATTACAACACAAAAAAAAAAAAAACTAGAACAACAACATATTTATCTAGTCTTCACAAATGATTGAATCTTCTTTCCAACATATAAGCAACCGCTAAACACAATCTCACCTAAAGACAATCATAAGTGTTAGGAAATTTAAACAACAATAGTACTTGTCATCATTAAAAGAAACATTCTCTAGCTCATTCATTTTGCCCCTTCTTCTTTGCCTTTATTTTGTTGCATCGTCGTGAAACTTGTAGATATCGTTTAAAAATTCCAAAAAAAGTTAAATAAAAAAAACAACTACAAATAATGTTTTTTTTCGCATAAAAAGGATTCCATTCATACGAGACTAGATTCGTCGATGGCTTCGATGTGCCAGAGTCGCACCTAATAATACAAGTGAGATGGCAACCGTGGGAGAGGCACAATCTGTAAGGGAGTGGCCATGTAAGCGACGAGTCCCGGGATTTCGGACATGGGAATTTCTTCCGATCTAACACCAGTGGGAGGGCTCCAATCAAAATGGTGCAAGAGACGGCCCAATATCAATGTCACCAAGTTCAATCCCATTTGGGCTCCCAAGCACACCCTTCTACCCGACCCGAATGGTAATAACCGAAAATCATGGCCCTTTATATCCACATCTTGTTCGAGAAACCGTTCGGGTCGAAACTCATTCGGGTCGGTCCAAACATTTGGATCACGGCCGATGGCCCAAACATTGACATGAACTATTGTTCCCTTTGGCACATCATAACCCCCAATCTTAACATTAGCATTAGAGCAATGTGGTAGCATTAAGGGGGTTGGTGGGTGCATCCTTAGAGTTTCCTTCATTATGGCTTGTAAAAACGGGAGGTTAATTATGTCATCTTCATTCATGCTTCTTTCTTGACCAATTGTTTGATCTAACTCATATTGGGCTTTTTGGAGGACTCTTGGATGCCTTAGTAGCTCCGCCATGGCCCATTCCACCGCAATCCCTATCGTATCTATACCAGCCATAATCATGTCCTACATCGAAATAAAATCAATATTATGAATTGACACTGATCCAGTTTAAAAATTGTCACCAAATGGAAATGGACGTACCCAAAGAAGTCCGATAATGGTATCTTCACTTAGAAGATACTCATCCTTGCATGAAACTAAAGCATTAACAAAGTGAAGCTTGTTATCTTCCCTCATGATTTTTTTGGCAAAACAATCCATGCGATCTCTATGCATATCAAGAGATTTTTCATAGAAACGTGAGATCCATGGCAACCACGGAATATATTCTATCACCATGGGTGGCTTCTTGATCTCCCTCACGTTGAGTACAATGCCAATGAATTCCTGTCCTTGTGAATCCAATTCTCCTTTGGAATTGCAAAATCTCTTTCCAAATGTTAACCTAGTGATGTGATTCAAAGACACTTCCATTAAATACTTCTTTATAGTTATCATTTCCGTGTCCTTATGTTCTCCTGTAACATGAAAAGGTCAAAATGAGTTACACTTATACCGCCTTTCGTATAACTAAGTTCACATAAAGCTTCTTTTATCAATATTTCACTATAAGGTATAACCAGACCGTCTTAAATAATAAATTGCCGCTCCTACATATCATTAAATAAAATACCTGAACAATATTTGTAGATTGACTTAATCATGGAAGAGACCTCATCTTCTCTGATAAATCTAAGGGCCCCAATTTTCTTAGTGGTGAACAATTCAAGGGTGCAGATTTTCCGGACTTTAATATAGTGGGGCCCATAATCAGCCCAAGTGAGATCCATTCCAGATTTGGTAAAAATGGCCTGAGGCCCAACCCTTTGCCTATTAGCCAATTCATAATCATGTTGTTGCAACACTTCTTTAGCTAGATCCGAATTCGAAACGACGATGTTTAGGGTCGACCCGAACCAGACCGATATAATTGGGCCATGTATTTGGGCCCATTCGTTGAAGCATCGAAATAGAACCGGTTTTAGGCCGAAAATGTTACCCACAATGGGCCATGGTTTTGGGCCTGGTGGAAGCTTGAATCTTACCTTTTGGATGATATGATGTGAGATGACTATGAGAATGATGAAGGTCAATATGATAAGAATTGTTGGTGGGAAAATCATGTTTGTGGAAAATTTATGGAAGTTCCATTGTTTTTTATGCCAAGATCACGTATATTTATATAGAGAATTGATAGATAATAGGGCATGTTTGGAAACGTACATTTTTACTGGATTAATTTCATGCATAATGCCACATGAATGCAGAACATTATGACAATGTATAACATCACCAAATTATAACATACTACATCTACAACTACTAGCATAAAGGGGTAATTTGAAAAACCATTAATTTAATTTATTGCGTATATTCAATTATACATCCTCTTACGTATGTTATAAAAACACTGCTAAAAAATCAAAAGTATATAAAACCGTTGTTTAATTAATGTTGCCGTGAAATATGCTACTTAATTGGCTGAGCATGCACTAGTATCAACTAAGTTCCATAATAAAACCTTGTTATTTGTTAAACTGATTTGCGACAGTATTAATTTGTAGACTTTGTAGTGTATACTCCCTCCGATTCAAAGAGATTTTTCTCTTTCTTTTTACGCTTTTAAGTTGTCATGTTCGGGACTACTTGGAGACTAAATGGAAGATCCATTTGTCGTAAATCAAATGGAGTTGGTAGAATGCATTGCAGAGTAAAATATGTACTAATTTTTGCAATAAGTGAATGATTCATTTGATATAAAAGTAACTCTCAACATGACACCTCAAAACTGCAAATAAAAAGAGGAAAATCTCTCTGAATCGGATGAAGTATACATTATGCCTTTTTTTTTGTTTTTTTTTTTTTTTTTTTACATTATGCCTTTATCATTTGAACTAGTTTGCATGCCCGGTCCACGCCCGGGCTGTATGTTTATATTGTTATTCTCATTTTATGAAATTGTTAGTTTATCAATGTTATAATATTATTACCAACACTATTATTTTCCATAAATTAGTTACCACCATAATCACCATTAATTATATTATTTTCCATTAGTTAATAATTTCCATATTACATAATTACTTAGTGCTATCTAATTAATGTATGCCAAGTGTCGTTGTAGGAGAAACTTGATTTCAGGTTTTAATATATAGTATTAGATTTAAACTTTCTCATCTAAACAAAATTAATAATAATATTATGTTTGGACTGCATTATTTTGTTAATCAAGTACATACATGGCGTTTGAACTCTTTCCCGATGGACATGCATGATGGTTGTTGTAAATATTCATATTATATATATAAAAATACTTAAATACTACACATGAAATGAGGAAACCCCACATTATTTGAATTGTAAGTCTTGGCTCTTGCGTGAGTTGAAATATTTTTATTGTCATACCATGTCACGTTTATGAGATTGCAAATTTCACATTATTAAGTAACAATCGGTAATTGCATTTCGGAATTAAGGTGGTTTAATTAATCCATGTGCTAGATGCGAAAATAGGAAAAATGATTAGTAATAGTGTAACATAGATGACTATATGAATATGTATGGTAGTCTGATAGTGGAGCATTGTGTATTGGAGACATTGATTTGAAAACTATAACTTAAAAGAGTAAATCTCAATAGGTGATTGAAATTTTTTATTTCAACTTTTGGTACATTCTAAAATATTAAAAAAATATTTTATTTTTAGAGCATAAAACTTAATAACGTTAATGTAAAAGAAATAAAAAAAATATAACAAAGTTAAAAAAAAAATATAACAAAGTAAAAGATATAGAAAAAATATTCATTGTTTCATACGTCCTCATAGAAGTGTTTCTTGAATGCATCCATATGGGCCACTTGTAAGCACAAAGCAACTTTAACGGACCCATCATTTGTAGGCCCAGGTAGCATAAGGCAGCCACCATCCGAATCATGGGTACCCGGACCCATATATATTTCTTTGCCCCACCCGAAATCAAGCCCATATATCGGAAGGGTCAACCAACTAACCACCCCAAGATTTGGGTTACCATAAAATGGGCCGTCGTCACCCCCCTTTCGGGCATGTAGGTCTTGGAAATGGGTCAGATCTGGCTGCCCGTTAAAAAACCATATATTGGCCCAAACATAGTCGTCGTTGGCTTTCTCAAGTGCCTCCCTTATTTTACTACAAGCATAGCTTAAGGGTTGTGCCATAACATCCCCTGCCTTAGCCGAGGCCACCACGTCTAGGATCGCGTTTCCGAAGAATTTAGGTGGCAATGGCGGGTGTAAGCGACCACGCATGTCTATCGAGAACCCTAAGGATGTCGGTTGTTGTGCGTGGTGCTCACGCGCCTTGCATGCACTTCTCCAAATGTGAGCTGTTACAACTTCATATCGACTATAAGGTCGCTTGTTATAGGATTCTTGGTTGGCCTTTGACTTAAGGCTTTTTACTTGGTCTCCACCAAGAGGTAGAATTGCGACAACTGTAGGCTTGATTCGCTCCTCTAGATTGCTCTCCTTACCTATGAGTAAAGGTGGAGGCCCAAACTCCGAGTACCTGTTACACGGAGTGTGGGCCCTTGGCGAGGCTTGGGCTCGCAATATGTCATGATCGATGTAGGGAGTTGCTTCTAATGGCTCACCACGAGCGAGCCTTGCCCACTCTTTCATAAAATGGAGGGCACTTTGGCCATCAGCTACCAAATGTGATATTGTCACCCCAAGGCAAATCCCACCACATCGAAACATTGTAAGTTTCCCTAATATCAAGGGCAACTCTTCAATAGGCTTCTCATAGTCCACAAAAGGAATAAGGTTTTGAAATTTGTGAGTCTGAGACGCGAAATCACCTAAATCACTCAATTGTCCATCAGACTCGGCTTCAGTGAGCTCGACTCCCATTGAATTGCAAATAAGCTCAAGCCTCCCTTGACCTATTCACTTAACACGACCCGCTAATGGGTAAAAATGGACTAATACATGGCTCAATGACTCCTTCAAAGTGTCTATTATGGACTTGGAGGATGCAACCCACTCTTTTGAGGGTTTGTAGAAGTAGACCGTTGGGACATGGGTGATCACACCGGTTTGATCCCATTCAGATAAGGGGAAAATTCCCTCACACGTTGGCTTAGATGGTTTTACCATGTACGATTGTGTTAGTTTCACTTCCATTGTATCCCTAAGAAAGAAACCTGTGTAACTATTTTGTGATTAGATTTTTAACATAAGTTTATTATGCTATGAAATTATCAAAATTTATTATGAGAAGTTGTCGTCGAATTTGTGAACATAAGATAGCGATCACTAAATAGGAGTTTTTGTACTTACTTTAATGAGCATTACACTTCATTGATTGAACAACAAATTTTTTGAAGTTACATGTCTCAACACATGTTACATACACGGTACATAATATGGAGTAACTATTTAAATAAAGGGTAATCATAATGATCTACCCCGTTTTGAGAAAAAAAAAACTGCGTATATAATTGAGTACATGAAACATAATCAACCACTGCGCAAGCTAAAACTCAAGAACGATCTTTATTTATTATTGGTCTAGTGTACGACATGAACATGTCTGGACATAAAAAATCAGGATGAAAATAGCGCGTTAATTGTTACAAAGAATAAGTAACTTACGAAAAAACACAAAACGCTCATTAAAGAAATTAATTGTGCAATGCCTTAAGTTTAGATTATGTGCCTTAAATTCTATATCAAGCAATTGCTTGTTGCAACGCAAAAATGTTGGACCAACCTTTCTACATCAATATTGAAGCTTAGAAGCAAGAAATACTATGTAGGAACGAGAAAATAAAGCAATGTCACCATTGTTTTCTAAGAGAGGTCTTCACATTAATAATAAGGCAATGAATGACTTACTTGCATAGATTGTTAACCCAATTTTCACGGCACACGTTATGATTAGCTATATATATATGATTATATGAACACCATATGCTAAACAAACATATATCATTACTTCAATAATCAAACTTTATTTATAATCTGTTATATTTCGATTTCGAAAATGGAGAATGGAAAGAAGAGGATGGCTGTACTAGTAGGGTGTAATTACCCCAACACCGCGTATGAGCTACACGGTTGCATCAACGACGTTGTTGCTATGAAAGGGTTGCTCGAAAAACGATTTGGGTTCGAGTCGAGTAGGATCGAAGTTCTTACGGACCATGGTGATGGCCAAGGGTCAGGAATGTTGCCAACTGGTGTAAACATAAAGAAGGCATTGAATGACATGATTGATCAAGCTGAAGCAGGGGATGTCCTGCTTTTTCATTATAGTGGCCATGGGACTAGAATTCCTTCTAAGTTACGCTTGAAAAAAGATGAAGCCATTGTTCCTTGTGACTTTAATCTCATCACTGGTGAGTAATAATAATTGTCAATTTCGATTTCATAAAATTTACTTCAATGTGTTTATGTTTTCGTGTTTATTGATCATGATACACTCAATTTGATTTTCATCCTCGTTTGTGGTTCGTGATTGTCTTAGGTGACACTATCTCATTTTTTCGTAGTTTCTAAGCTGATTATCTAATCGACTGATGTGTTCTACATTGTTTTGGTGTCGAAAGATGTGGATTTCAGGCAACTTGTGAATCGTCTACCAAAAGGAGTAAGCTTCACTATCCTATCGGACTCATGCCACAGCGGAGGGCTGATCGACAAGGAAAAGGAGCAAATTGGACCGAACTCATTACCTCGTGAAATCGAAGGGGAGAAATTGGATATCGAACAACCCAAGCAAAAAAATATAGAATACGAATCTATAATGAGCCACTTGACTTCACTCACGAACATAGTTGAGTCCGAAATTAGGGCGCATCTAAACGCTCTCTTTGGTGAGGACGCGAGTCTAAAATTTCGTTTTCCTGAACTGGACCTAGATAAACTATTCGGGCCACATCATCCGGACTCGGGCATTCTATTAAGTGGGTGTCAGACAAATGAGACCTCAGCTGATATGCCAGCCCATGGGCCGAGTGAGGTGGCCCATGGCGCGTTCAGCTATGCAGTCCAGTCCGTGTTTAAGGACCGCAATGGCGCCATTAGTAACAAGGACGTGGTCATGCTTTCTAGGGAGACCCTTAAAAAGGAAGGGCTTGGTGGGCAACACCCTTGCTTGTATTGCAGTGATGAGAATGCTGATGCACCCTTCTTGTCGTGGGATATAAAAACCCACGACGATTAATTATGCAAGATTATCGCCAACGAGGCAACGATTATGACGTCATTCGATTTCGCTTGTATATTATTGTGAATTTGTGATACTGATTACTAATAAATTTGACCAACAATTGTGAATTTGTAATGTACATGTAACTACTCGCCTTTGTCTATCAGTCTATCACTATATCACGTATGCTAGTTGATTTATCCAATACTTACCAAAATCGCGAATGTGATTACATAGACAATTATAGTATAACAAATATGATTATCTGCTAAAGTATTACTTAATCTGTCTGCCGTGTTTGTTACATTTCTACTCTTAGAATTATTCCAATTACCAGTCGATTGAAATAGACTTCAATAAATGTCCCTTCTACGCAACCAATCCATAGTACAACCAATACTCATTCTCGATTTTTCGGGTTCTTATTTGCAATTGCGAGTACAATATCATCAACATAGTTTTGTTACTATTAATAGGTAACACCCTTCAAATTAAAACTATGACCTGAATTGCTGCTTAAGCCTTTCTAATTAAGCAATGTCAGTTGCTAACTTGCATTGCATTGCTATTGAGTATGCAACTATCTTACTAGCTCGTCAAAATCGCTATCCTAAATTCCTAATCTTATTATGGTTCGTTTATACTAGAAATGGTTTGAGCTAGCTATTATTCGCGTTTAATACACGTTTTAACTCACAAAAGAATAATACGTGAAGCAAATAGTTACCCATACTAGGGGTATATATAGAGCGTAACACATGTCAAGCGTATTCATCAGATCGAAATTTAATCGAATCGACAATTATCTACTTACATATTAAGTATTAACACATTAAGTAAATAATGAATGGAGCGAAAAGAATGGCTGTTTTGGCAGGGTGCAACTATTTTAACGGACCAAAAGAAGAGAAGTTGGAGGGTTGCATCAATGATGTTGTATCCATGAAACAAGTACTCGTGTCGAGATTCGGGTTCAAAGAAGAGGACATTGAGCTCCTAACTGATGAACCAGGGTCATCGATCATGGCTACGGGTGTTAACATTAAGAGTGCGCTCAAACGTATGGTTGAAGCCGCCGAGGAGGGTGATGTGCTCTGCTTCCACTTCAGTGGTCATGGCACATTGATCCCTTCTTTGAAGCCACATGAGCCTCATAGGGTCGATGAAGCTATTGTGGCTACTGATTTCAATTTAATCACAGGTTAATTAGTTACTAATGCATGTTTAACACGCACACATATATCTTAATTAATTCATTGCATACTCCGTATAATTTTACGTAAATGCTGTTAAAACGGTAAATAGTTTTTCATAATTAAAATCGATCAAATACACGACGATATTCAATTTTTTGGAACTTTTGAATTGCCGGTTTATGATGTACTGTATACGATAACTTTTGAGTCGTTTCTATAGACTTCAATTGATCGTACAAATTACAAAATCGTACGCGTCACGCACCCACTTTTTTTTGCAGACGTGGACTTCAGGCGGCTAGTGAACGAGCTGCACCCGAGAGCAACCTTCACAATTCTGTCCGACTCCTGTCACAGTGGAGGTCTAATCGATCAGGAAAAGGAGCAAATCGGACCGTCGACAGACCCACCAAATGCCGGTGCATCTCGCACCACTAGGCGCAAGTTCATCCCACTCGAGCAAATCCTAGAGAAGCTCAAGCAACTCACAGGCTTAGACAGCCCTGACATTGGCACACACATGACAGCACATTTCAAGGACCAAGCTAGCCTAAGCTTCCTTCTCAGTGAAGCTGATAGGGATAAAATTCGTGCTATCAGGGCCGAGAAGGGTGACTACGGTATCTTACTTAGTGGTTGTCAGAGTGATGAGTTTTCGGAAGAAGATGGTGATGGTTCGGATCATAAGCCTCATGGGGTGTTCAGCTACGCGGTTCTGCAGGTGTTGGACCGAGCCGAGTTGAGTGAACGTCTCAGCAATAAGCAGGTTGTGATGGGTGCAAGGGAATCTTTGAGATCCAAGTATGAGCAGCATCCTTGTTTGTACTGCAGTGATGACAATGCTGATGCTGTTTTCTTGCTGCAGCCAACAAGCACGCACTAGTACTTGATCCGTCAGGAACAAGCTACCTCTATTTTACGAAGGCTAAATTCACCCTGGTGATCAGTTAATCATCATATCTATACATGGATAAATAAATGGGTGAGGATATATATATTACTTAAAGTGTAAGCGTTTTAGCAGTCAATAAGGAACAAATTACTATACAAATTCGAAGATGAATAAATAAGATGATCTATATACATATGTGACTTATAAATCATACATTTATGCTACAATTTGCATTGTGTAGTGAATCTGAATTTCTATATGTCAGAAATGAGAATTCAATCCTCATTTAACATGCTATACTACAATCTATGATATTCGACTCAGGTACGAGTTTGGTTAAAGTCGCATATACGAGTGTCAGACTCTCACCACGATGCCAATTTTGAGACACGGAGACTTTGTCTTAAAATGAGGGATACGGCCAATATAGGTACAGGGACACGTCTTTAAAACAGAAACTTGATTATTAAGCTAAAACGCGATTGCGTCTCAAACAGTGTCATTTGGAGATTATCATTTGCTTCCTCAATAAGCTCTGCTGAAATTTTCTTAAGTTTTAGTTGAATGGTACCTCTCACCTAACAGAGACTTGTTTCAATGATGAAAGTTTAGAACTTTAGAAAAACATTGGTGGATGAGAAGACAGTCTTTTCACTGTCAAAATTTTCTATTATGTACCTTCAGAACATAAAAAATTTATGTATGATGACCAACTTATAATGACATAAAATATATTAACTGTACTAATCAACTAACTATCATGAATAAATCAACTTTAGAAATCATACTCAAACATCTCACATACATTTTTATGTAAATTTTCAAAGGAATTGGTGTGAAATCATATTCAATATCATATCCTATGCAATAATTTTCAAATCAAATCAAAGTGTAGAACACACCCTTTATATATAAGGTCCATATCCTCAAACCTACTGAGAACATGAACGCACAAATTCAATCTAAAATGAATCAAAATCACACAAATAATGAAGAAGAAACACTGGTGTCTAAAGACGAAATTCAACAGCTTTCGCGGTGTCTACCACACGCTTCATACATAGGCAGTAAGTTACTGATGTACAAGGGTACCTGGTACCATGATGGCCACATCAAGAACGTCCTGTCGTTTCAACGACACTTTCAAGCTCGAGACACCGATATCATCATAACTAGTTTACCAAGAACCGGCACCACTTGGCTCAAGTCGCTACTCTATGTTGTAATGAATCGTGTACAACACACAAATGATCAAAGCCCTCTACTTGTTAATCACCCACATGAGCTAGTGTACAGCCTAGAGACCGATATCTATGGTGACGCATTTGCCTATCCTAGACCACACCACCTTAGTGAAATTCCCTCTCCTAGGCTTCTTAGTACGCATTTACCTTACACGTCTCTTCCTGAATCGATCAAGACTTCCAATTGTCGGGTTTTGTACATAACTCGAAATCCACTAGACATGATTGTATCATTGTATTACTTTTCGATGAGTGTCATACACAAGTATCTCTCCGTAAATCTTTGGAGGAAGTTGATGGGGGTGTTTTATCGGCCTCCTACTATTCAGGATTTTTTTCGAGCTCTATGTGATGAGAAATTCCCGTTTGGGCCTTTTTTCGAACATGTACTTGGGTATTGGAAGACGAGTTTAGAGAGGCCAGACAAGGTGTTGTTTCTCAAGTATGAGGACATGAAAGATGATCCTACGGTTCACTTAAAAAAAGTGGCTGATTTTGTAGGTATGCCATTTTCGGCCCAAGAGGAAAGCGAAGGCGTTATAACGAAGATTATAGAGATGTGTAGCATCAAGAATATGAAGGAGTTGGAGGTTAATAAGAGTGGAGTGATCAACAAGCTGTTCGAGAAGAAGATATACTTTCGGAAAGGCGAGGTTGGAGATTGGACTCACCATTTTAGTCCTGCCATGGTAGAAAATATAAAGAAACTCATGGATGAAAAACTTGAAGGCTCTGGCTTGACCTTCAAACTAACTCCCTGATCAAGTCTAAGACGTGCTCACTAAAATGATTTAGGTTGAAGCGAATCTAGCTCCGTAAGACAATATTCTCGATACAAGATTATTATTTTATTTCTTGTCCTTTATCTACGAAGGCAATTCTTGTATATAGTACTCCGTATATTTATTTTTTAAAGTTCAAGGTATAGCGTTGATGCATTTGCAGTCTGCCCTCTAAATTCGCCTTGAGCCTAATAAAAATTTGATTGTTTAATTTGTTGTGCAACAAGATGGCTTTTATATCCATTGACGATTTCTACAATTGGTCAATATTCATTTCTCAACTTCTTATCAAGTGCTTGAACAAATCAATTCGATACGATACATAATGCCTGGCCTGTCAACTGATGCAGGTTTTAGAGGAAAATGTCCAATTTGTAGAGAAAGAGATCAGCAGAGAAATGATCAAATGATTGTATCAAACAGAGCCTGTATATATCAAGCATCAATTGCATAGTATTAAACACGCTAACTTTTAGGTAACACAGACCTACGGTTGGATGAGGTGAGTAATAAAGTTCTTGGGTGATGAGTTTTAAATCGACCCTCAAACTTTCAACCCCCATCACGGTCCTAGCATATAGGAACATCTTACCAAAGTTTTTTTCCTTGTATTGTAAAGCAGGAATCACATAAAGATGTTCCTCAAAAGAACTGAAAATTCATGAACAGGTATGCCTATAGGCAGTAGGCTATATGCATCCCAGGAAAGCGGCTGCAGCATTATCATCACTGCAGTACAAGCAAGCATGCTGAGGAAACCCTTGTTCTTCCAACTTACTCCTCACCAAACTAGCGAGTTGCTGGTTGCTAATGGAGCCTTCATTCTCCTCAAGCACCAGCTGAATTGTGTTGCTGAGCGCACCATAGGCGACATCTTCAACCTCACTCACGTCCATTGAACACTCATCTGATTGGCATCCGCTCAGTAGTATGCCCATATCAGGGTGCAAACGCTCATATATTTCCCGCTGTGCTACAGACATAGGCCGGGTCTTTGGGCTCGTGTCTTCCTCCAAATCCTCCCCTAGGGGAGCCTCCTCCTCCTCCTCAGTAGCCTCGCGTTTAGCTCTGACTGTATTGAGGAGTCGCAGGAAGACATCATGAGCAAGAACCTTGGGCTTAAACAAGTAGGACTTTGAGGCATATTCTTGCTGCAGGTCATCCTCATTGCTGGTGTCTCTTGGTTGAACAGGGGTTGTGTAAGGTCCAATCTGCTCCTTCTCCTTGTCGATGAGACCACCGCTGTGACATGAATCCGATATGAATGTAAAGGTTGCTCCCTTGGGCAGGCTGTTTACCAGCTCCCTGAAGCGATCATCTGACATTTCAATGCATAAAATCAGTACTAACTCGTGACAAATTTTGGCCTACTGATGACATATCATTGACTACAGTAACGATTGTATACAAATGTTTCACGTCTATGTATGATTAGAGAAAAGAAAACATACCTATAACAATGTCTAAATCGCAAGGCACAATCGCCTCATCGAGTCTACCATCTTCCTTGGGAATTTGAGTACCGTGGCCACTGAAATGGAAAAACAGTACGTCTCCAGGTTCAGCACTTTGGAACATCCAGATAAGAGAACCCATGATGTTTTCACCTGTAGGCTTGAAATTGGAGTCAGGATCATCGGTCATGAACTGGATGTTGCTGGGATCAAACCCAAATCGCGATACTAGCTTATCGCGCATCCGAGTGACATCATTGATGGTACCGTGCAGCTCAGATTCAGTGCCTGGGTAAGTGCACCCAGCCAAGACAGCCATTTTCTTGCCCTCCTCTGCCATTTTTAGCCTCAAATTTGCTTACTTCTTCAGCAAGACGAGCCTTGTATATATACTGTCCCAAATCTCGACCCTTCGAACACCCGGAGATTTCAACGCAGGAAAAACTATTCCCACCAGCATTATTGATAATTTGTTATGCTGACACTAACATGGTTTTTATTGAAAGTGTCGTCGTAATTAGCAGTTGGTGAGAAACAAGTTGTCAAGCTGATTATAAACAAGTTCAAAGTCATAGCTTATCAGCCTATCAAGTACTTGAGAATGATTCAGATAAACTGCATTCCTTAATAATGTGCAGTGCTATGCACTCAGCCAACAGGTCAGGGAAAAAGTCAGATAGAATAGAGAAGTTCAGGCATCCGAATAATCTAGATAGAGCATTCAGAGATAAACGTTGTTCTGAAACATAAAGATAAGACGATTTCTTGTATGTTACGCGAATATTTGCTCACAGAACATGCCACAGAACATCATCTCCTAGCTAGCTAGTTGCTTATTAATTAGCAATGCAGATATGATAATCCACTGATTTTCATTATTTCAGGCCGGCTAATTCATATGTTGGCAGATGGAATCATATGATTAGATATAGAGGCGTAAAGCACAACTATGAAGATATGAAAATATCAGTTTTGCAGTCATTACTAAAAGAAGCCACATCTTTTGGAAACAAGGCAACAATTCTGAGTTCAGAAAAACACCCGATAATGTCCTGAGAAAACAGTTTTTTTTCTGAACAGTTCATCAACGATGCAGGAAAAGAAGACCTCCCACTAGCAATACTGGTATGCTAGTTGAAATTATCTAAGAGGCAACATCAGCAAAAGAAGACGATACACATCATTTTTTTCTGAAAGTGTCAGCAACAGCTTCTGAAGTTGTCAAATAAACAAGCAAGACTCCTTCAACGCATTAGTGAGTTAGCAGATATAGATGATATCAACCAATTATTTTTTAATAACAATTAGTAAGTTATAACTACTCTGTACTGTAATGATTCTGGTAATGGATCACCAGAACAGATTCCCGGAAACAGTTGACGGTATCATTAATTGCAGTTCATTGGCATAAACTACTCTGACAAATTCTGTGAGTTTGCGAAGGAATACAGGTGCAGACCTAGCAGGGAGAAAACAGATAAATTGAAGACAACAGACAGATGATATTCAACAGGTATCAGCAAAAGTTTAAATGATTAAAAAATGAAGCTAGTCAGGTATCAGATGCTTGCCGGAAAAATTGGCAATAGTGATCATAATAACAGGATCCTGATGACAAGATGAACTTCATGAAGAGCAGATAACAACTTCGAGAAACATATATAACGGATAAGAAGCGCAGATAAACATGATCAGATGTACTTCGTCAAGACCAGATAAACATGTATTTCCATGAACAATTGCTTGCAGGATCAGTCACAACAGACCTTATACATGCCACAGGACATCAATCCTGAGCTGCTTAGCAGCGCAGATGAGTTTTAAGTTAATAAAAAACAGTGAAAGGTTTGGAAACTGTCAGTTTACATCATTACTAGTACTTAAGAGGGCCAAATCTTTCTATAGAGAGCGAAAAGAACAGAGTTCATTAAACAGCTCCACAATCACGTGGGAGTACATGTACACCAAGTGCATATAAACAGAACCACTTGTAATTCTCTGAAATAGTTCAGAATGATGTACTTACAACGACATGAAGGGCACACACTGAAAATCGAAGATACATATCAAAATAGCATTGGTAGTAGCTATGCAGATTGCGACAGGAAACCCACAACAGCATTGTTATCACTGCAATAAAGGGAGGGCTGTTGGTTGATTCCCAGTCCCTGCAAGGTTGTTCTGACCGATATGGCAAGTTCCTGATTGCTTTTAATAGGGCCATTCCGAGACATGAGAACCAGCTGAACAGCATTGCTGAGAGCCCCAAATGTGTCTGTGCCATTAGCAACATCCACAGCTAGTTCACCAACCTTGCACCCACTCAGAAAAATGCTCATGTCTGGGTGCAGCTTTTCATCTAGCTCAAGCTTTTCTGCCTGAGGAAACTGGAACTTTGGGCTTGCATCTCGTCCAAAGTGCGTTCCCAGGAGAATTCCCACATGGCATGCATCTTGGTTAGTTAAAGCTTTCATATATTGTAATAGAAAATCATGAGGCAAATATTTTGTCTTACAAAATGGCAGGCAGGGAGCATGTGATAGAGATGGAGTAGGGGCTATGTATCTGTTAAATCCACAACAAGGAAGAGGAGGGGGAGAAGGGGGAGGGGTGTAACAATGAGGGATGGTTGGGGGTGCAGGGGAAAAAAACTTTGTTTTTCCATGACGAGGGAGAGGAGGAGGACAAGGAGGGGGAGTAGAGAAATAGTACTTGTTATATACCTTACGAGCTGGTGGAGGAGGGGGTGGGGGTGCAGGAGCAAAAAATCTAGTTTTCCCACGACAAGGGAGAGGAGGAGGATAAGGAAGGGGAGTGGAGAAATAGTATTTGTTATATCCCTTGCGAGCTGGTGGAGGAGGAGGAACAGGCGGTGGCGTGGTTGTAGGGGCCACGTAACTGTTAAATCCACTATACAGAAGAGGAGGGGGAGGCGGGGGAGGGTTGTATGGGGCGAAAAACCTCATTTTTTCACGTAAAGGGAGTGGAGGAGGACAAGGAGGGGGAGTGGAAAAATAGTACTTATTATATCCCTTACGAGCTGGTGGAGGAGGGGGTGGGGGTGCAGGAGGAAAAAATCTCGTTTTTCCACGACAAGGGAGAGGAGGATGAGGAGGGGGAGCGGAGAAATAGTATCTGTTATATCCCTTGCGAGCTGGTGGAGGAGGAGGACAAGGAGGGGGAGTGGAAAAATAGTACTTATTATATCCCTTACGAGCTGGTGGAGGAGGGGGTGGGGGTGCAGGAGGAAAAAATCTCGTTTTTCCACGACAAGGGAGAGGAGGAGGATGAGGAGGGGGAGCGGAGAAATAGTATCTGTTATATCCCTTGCGAGCTGGTGGAGGAGGAGGAATAGGTGGCGGCGCGGTTGTAGGGGCCACGTAACTGTTAAATCCACTATACGGAAGAGGAGGGGGAGGGGTGTATGGGGCGAAAAACCTCATTTTTTCACGTAAAGGGAGTGGAGGAGGACAAGGAGGGGGAGTGGAAAAATAGTACTTATTATATCCCTTACGAGCTGGTGGAGGAGGGGGTGGGGGTGCAGGAGGAAAAAATCTCGTTTTTCCACGACAAGGGAGAGGAGGAGGATGAGGAGGGGGAGCGGAGAAATAGTATCTGTTATATCCCTTGCGAGCTGGTGGAGGAGGAGGAATAGGTGGCGGCGTGGTTGTAGGGGCCACGTAACTGTTAAATCCACTATACGGAAGAGGAGGGGGAGGGGTGTATGGGGCGAAAAACCTCATTTTTTCACGTAAAGGGAGTGGAGGAGGACAAGGAGGGGGAGTGGAAAGATAGTACTTACTATATCCCTTACGAGCTGGTGGAGGAGGGGGTGGGGGTGCAGGAGGAAAAAATCTCGTTTTTCCACGACAAGGGAGAGGAGGAGGATGAGGAGGGGGAGTGGAGAAAAAGTATCTGTTATATCCTTTGCGAGCTGGTGGAGGAGGAATAGGCGGCGGTGCGGTTGTAGGGGCCACGTAACTGTTAAATCCGCTATACGGAAGAGGATGGGGAGGCGGGGGAGGGGTGTAACATTGCTGGAGGGTTGGGGGTTCAGGGGCGAAAAACCTCATTTTTTCACGAAAAGGGAGTGGAGGAGGACAAGGAGGGGGACTGGAAAAATAGTATTTGTTAAATCCCTTACGAGTTGGTGGAGGAGGGGGTGGGGGTGCAGGAGGAAAAAATCTCGTTCTTCCACGACAAGGGAAAGGTGGAGGACGAGGGGGAGTGGAGAAATAGTATTTGTTATATCCCTTACGAGCTGGTGGAGGAGGTGAAATAGGCGGCGGCCCAGGGCCTACATATTTGGTATTTCCACCCCAAGGAGGAGTACAGGCCGCATACTTGGTAGTTCCTGTGGCAGCGGTGGCAGCAGCAGCAGCAGAGGCCGCAGCAGAGGCAGCAGCAGAGGCCGCAGCAGAGGCAGCAGCAGAGGCAACAGTAGCAGCAGCAGAAATAGCAGCAGCAGAGTCGACATCGGTGCTTATGTTGGAGATAGCAGCTACTATATCAGAGGCTTCTGTAGCAGCGGCCGAGGCAGCAGCTGCAGCTGCAACAAGAGCAGCAGAAACAGGGGTTGTGTATGTGGTATTTCCGAGAATAGGTTGCGGACGAGGCCGCTCATCAAAGCAGCTGGGACAGATAAGATAGGGTGAATGAGGCCAAAACCGCTGCTCCTCCTTCCCAATGAAGCCAACACTGTGACATGAATCTGAAATGAACGTGAACCTTGCTCCCTTGGGCAGGCCCCTGACTAGCTTCCTGAAGTCGTCATCTGACACATTACAACGCAGAAACTTTAAGACTGCCGAACAATCCCAATTGTCAAGATATTTAAATTCAACCAGACCTTTCTAAAGTTATGCAGAATGTAAACTTTTAATATAACATTGCAAAAACAGAACAAAGTTCTGAAGACAAGAAGAATGTAAGCATAAGAATTCTTGAAGACATACCTAGAATAAGGTTGAAATCACAAGGCACAATTGCTTCATCGTCTCCATCATCATTAGGAATCCGTGTCCCATGACCACTGAAATGGAAAAACAGGACATCCCCAGCTTCAGCCCTGTTGAACATCCGATATAGAGCTGATCGGATGTTGGCACCTGTAGGCATGACATTGGAGTTGGGTCCCTCCATCATGAATTCAATGTTGCTGGGGTCAAACCCACATCGTTGAATTAGCACATCACGCATCCGGCTGACATCATTGATGGTTCCCTGCAGTTGGACTGCAGTGCCCGCATAGGTGCACCCAGCAAAGACCGCCATCTTCTTACCGTCCTTCACCATTTTGAGACTGATGCAGCACCTGTAATCTGTTAAGAGTCAAATAATCATAGCACAGCATAACATAACATATGCCTTTATAAACAAGTACAAGTACATCCCTATCGGCCGGCAGGCCTTTTCAATCTTCAACATTTCCCATTTGTTATTTGAACTTCACCATTTGACGATACGCATCCTTTTTCACATACGTTGAATCCAAGATAATACTGTATTAAAAAAAAAACTATGATGATAGAAGTCAACCCAACAGACAACTTCAAGATCTTCTGCAAAATTTCATGCAATCCAAATTATTAAATGGCACCCTACCAATTTGAATAATTCGTTACGGAGTAAAAGTCAAGCTACACTTGCATCAATGCAGCAAGAGTGAGATATGATTATAATAATTCAATTGGTCACCAGAACAAACTACTAACCACAAAATAAATTGACAAAAAAATGCACCAGATCTTCATTCCAATTATCTTTTACGAAAAAAAAAAAAAACTAAAAAAAAAAAATTGACATCATTGTCATGACACAATACCGGAATTAGGCTCCCATGTACCAGCAGAACCATCTGAGTAGCGTGGCTGAGAGCCCCAGACACAAGTAGTCGGACTTCACCTTCAGCCACCTCCACTGTTATTTAGTCATTTAGTCCACCAAGCCATCTGCTCAAGAAGATAATGGCCTTAATGGGTATGCAGTAGCTGCCCAGCTCAAATTCCTGCGACACTTGGTTCTCTTATAAACTGTACGCACAATGTCCGTGATTAACATCTACACGATTCAACACCCTTTCAAGTAACATTCTTCTTTCAGAAAGGAGCGCACAGAAGTAGGTACTTCCGCCTTTCTTTGGGGTATCTAAATAGGGAAAGAAAACACTGCTAGATACATACAAGCAGGCAAGTTGTGATCACAGAGCATAATTGCTGCATCAAGTCAACGGACATGTTATGGTATGAAGGACATTTCAATATTCCATGCTACCTAAAGTGTAAAAACAAGGACCGTCCCCACTCTCAGGGTACATTTTATTGGACATCCAACTGACTACTAAGCGTTTTCTCCGACATTGGCCCCCATGAAAATAAGGAGGCCAGGTGAATCAATCATGAGCTGAACGATGTTAGGACAGCAGCCGAATCGATTAATGAGCATCTCTTGCAAAGAAAGCCATTGCAATGCTCCCTTTCCATGTCATCATTTATGGACAGAGCAGCTTCAACTAGAAGGTTAAGGCTAAGACTAACACACCAGGAAAAAGAAACAACAGAAGAGAGAGTCAAACAAAAATCGAAAGATAGCAACCCTTCTCCTTCTTAAACATAAAGCAATGAGCATGATGCGTAAGGGCCCAGAAATGAGCAATCAAAATGACAATCAAGAAGACCAAAGGACCACACTAAAACTCCACGACAAAAGATTAATCCAAACTAGTTAAACCACCTTCAAATTTGGCAAAATCAACCAGTCTCCAGCTCCACAAAAATTACTTGCAGCGAAGCTGAACAATGTTTAAGACCCAGCATGCTACAGGCTTTTCAAAGACCTGAATCTCTAATAGAAAAAAGAAATGCTTCACAGCATCATGGAATAACTAACAGAAGCATGATGATTATTGTCAGTCAATCAAACGCTTAGCCAGGAAAAAAAAAAATAATAACAAAATCAAAATCAGAATGCACAAGGAGATGACATAGTTAAAGATCGTTCCAAACGCTAAAAGCAGTGCCAGAACTGTTGTAGTTAGGAATGCCATCTTGGCACCCCAAAAAGAATGCCGTCCTTACAGGATCTACATTCACCAGAGCATGAGCTGTCCCACTTGGGCTACCTGCAACAGCAACCTCGTCTGCTCCAATTATCACTTCCGCATAACCCTTGTCAACTACTTCACTGTTCTCCAACTGCAAAATGCAGATGAGTTAGTGCACAAACAACTTACACAAGAACAAGGCGAAAGATGATTCAAAATAACTTCCAGTATTCCTACTCTTACAAATCTTGTAGTTAGAGCTTCCACATTTGTAAACAAGAAGATAGTTACGCTAAATTAGACAAAATTCCGAATCAGACAGAATGTTCATGCAGTTCGAGTAAAAACTAAAACTTTGCCCAGCATATATAGAAGCTATATCTCTAGGGAGTTCATACCAAGAAAAAAAATATAAGCATTACCCTAAATTTGATACGTGCACCCCAGAGGACGAATGTCTCATTGCAAGTATAGTGCCTGTGATTCCCTCTCAAACCTCCTGGCCGAATTTCACCAACATGAACTGAACCGCAACTCACAGCCCCACCTAAACACATAACAGGAACCTCATGAGTTACAATTACGAACAACTGAATGTATAACAACAGTAAAAACCACAATCAACTCCTCCACCCTATTCGTATCCATCCTATTCTTCAATAAATACATGACAACTACAAACCACTCCATACCGAGCCATATACATACAAACTGCCAATTCCATTAATGAAAATTAATTTTGATGCCTGCCTATGATAATCAGTACCATTGCACTTTGTTTGACCTAATTCAATTCTCAACTATTGTCTTTGATTTTTGGGATTTTCAGCCACATATTTTGCATCAATTTGGTGCTAGAATTACTATTGTAAGTTCATCAAAGAATATACCTTTGGTTCAAATTACAGTATCTTCTGGAAAAAGTCATCAACTTTTGCAACCTCATAGTTCAATGATGTGTATTACAAACCCAAACCCCCGAAATCAGTTGTATGAATTATCAAAATAGAGTACACAAATTTCTTATAATAAAATGCATAATATGATTACAATTTTGAATTAAAGGAACAATATTTCTGCATAAAACAACAATAATAACAACATTCAAATTGAAATTTCAACCCTAAAAAATAAATAAAAACACAACAAATAGAAAAAAAATATTATACCAGAAATTCCAGCAGAAAGGGCAGCAGAAACAGGATCAAGAATCCAACCCCTTTTATCTTTAGACAATTGGGATGATGAAAACCTAATCAAATTAACTTTCATGTCATTTTCTCTGCTCAAAATTTCTGGGTTTTGGGAGAGAAGAGAAAACTGAGAAGAATGTTGAAATCTGAGAGAAACCCATGTCAGAAAAATGAAGATTGTGAGCAGGACAGGAAAAGCTTGAGGCTTCTTCAACAAGCTAAGGATTGAGGACAGAGAAAATGATTGGTATTCTGAGCTTTGTGTAATATTATTACCATATGAACTTCTTCTTGGATTCACCATTTTTGCATGTTACCAAATTTTATCTAATTACTCCTATAGTATGTTTTTCACTGCGGATGATTTGGTTATGGAGTTTTCTGAGGATCGAGTGACTCAGTGAGTCGACTCAGTCTGAAAGTGAGCGTGAATCGGGCGGAGTTTGATGCGACGACATTTCATTGTCAGGGTATTAGTTAGTCAGGTCGTTAAATACCGTTTGACCAAAGGGTTACGGCCGTACGACACGAGGACACGACACGAGGACACGACACGACTCGTAAGAAAATCAATATTTACATTGCCTTGCAATTCTTTTGAATTCGCAAGTTTATCACTTTATCTCTAGAATTCACGAGTTTATCTAAAACCTGGTTATAAGGTTTTCGTGGTCGTGGACACATTATGTAGTCGTAATTCATACAAATTCACGCAAATTAATTATCAATTGCCCCGCTGTAAATTTTTGCATTAGCATCAAGCCAACAACAGATCGATATTGGATCAGCAAAACGAGTTTCTAATACATCAGTTTTAGAAATTAATCAATGATGGATCAAGAGCAATTGCCAGTATCGAAGTCGGCTTAATTCTTCTCATGCCTAAATCTCATTCATGTTTGTTATATTGTGCAGAAGTACATTGCTAAGTTGCTAACCAACTAATATAACAGTAAACTATGCTTCTAGAAAGGAGCTGAATGAAACTCCACTATGACAAATTAATCTCTTCTACTTTTGCTGTTAAGTTTCTGGCATATACTGGTAAGTTGAAGAATGTGGCTGGCTGTAATCGGTTGTTGAACAAATGAAGCCCTGATATGACAGATTGGTTGTTTTTGCAGTCCTACTCGCGCTCAGTAGTCACTCCTGCTGTTTACTGAAGAAGACAGTGACTATTCTTCGGTTGAATTTGAGGCCATGTCGAATTTAGGAACTAGCAGAATTCTTGAGCTGGCTCGGCCAGGAAAGGCTTGAAAGTCATCAGCAACCCGATAAATTCGACCACATTTAGTATGAAGAAGATCATGTGATTCCCTGCAAGGTGATATGTAACAATGGATCAGCTTGGTGTCATCATAACAAATTAACAAACACCAAACTACCAAAGCTTAAGGTGTTTCGAGAAAAATACCTGGAAGAAAACTAGCATGCTGGCGTGATTGAGACCAGGAAAGACTGCACAATAGTCATTTTAACTGTATCAGATAGAAGTGGTATGGACATGCCAAAGGCAAAATGATCTACAACTTCAAACATTCATTGTTGGCATCCATGAGGTTGTAAAGAACCCCAAATTACTAGTACTAGCAATCCCCACAGTACGCAGCACACGCACATAGACAAAGTATACTTCAAAAAGGTTAAGAAGCCTTACAGTGATCCAGCTGCGGCTGGGCCGGCTGCTTTACACAGAGACATGATGCACAGAGAAAGTCCATTTGCAGCTCCTCTTTGTCGTTGACCCTGATATGAGAATTAAAGAGAAACTGATTTTCAACAAACCAACTGTAAGGAAAGAAATACAGAAAAAACATCAGGTGCAGAAAGAAGATTACCACTGCTCTATTTTGCAGGAGAAACAGTCCAGTTGTGATGGAAATCTGTTGCACAAAATAGAGATGATAGCAATAGTGTTAAAGGGCCTATTAAGTTATTAGATCTTAAAGCAGTAAATCATGGCAAAGTCGTTAGTTCATTCACAGATCAAAACACATACCGAAAGCACATTTTTCAGTGCAGAAGCAAGATCAATCACAAGGGAGAGACGTCTGCCAGATAATTTAGCAATGAAAGGATAACATGACAGCAGAGCGATACTAAGAACCTTCACATTAAACCAACAGTAATCAGTATCATATTGCAGGTCGCAATGTAGACTTTGTGATAGCAATGTGTGAATAACTTAAAGAGTCTAGACATACTGCTCCAGCACGTGAAACCGTGATTGGCCCAAAAGACCTCTCCAAGACGGGGTACAAGAATAGTTGACAGAATAACAAACCGATACCTGCAATCATAAAGAAAAGACTGCATCAGAGGGAATTACCCAAGCAGATCATCAGATAATACATATATGAGCTCTATACACAGATGTCAGTAAAAGTGTAAAACCAAGCCCATCTCAATTTTTTAGAGCTTGATGTTAACAGCTCTCGGCACCCCCATAATAAATCATTTGCAGTAGTCATGCAAAACCAGTCATTGCCATCATTGGACAAGCTTAAGCACGCTGATTAGATATTTAACAGTCCAACTAGATATAGGGATCATAATTTCAATGTGAAGTGAAAAATAGAATTTTTTTTTTTTTTTTGTTACTAATTATGTTAAGGAGACAAGAATATTGAGTACAACATACTCGTGAACAGGCAAAATAAACGATCTATACCTGCAACAGCAAGCGCTTGGCCAACATCTTCAGTTGCAAAACTCAGTCCACCAAATGCCCTGGGACTGACAGCCCACAATGAGAATATCTGAAAGAAACATAATATCCACATTCAGAAACAAATAAGACTTTCAATATAAATATGCATGGCTGTAAGATGTAAAAGCTGGAGATCCAGCGGGTGATAAGATATGCAAAAAGGGTATATTCAGGTAATCCGGGTTTCTTTGTAAGGGCATAGCCAACCATCTTACTTTCTTAAGATATATTATTTCCTTAATTAAGTCCTCTGATAAAACTACGCCAACATTTATATTTGATGAGAGTTTGAGTTGCTAAAGACAGCAGACAGTCATTAGGAGACAGCACCTCGATATATGCCATGTCGTGCAGCTGGAAGACACAGTATAATATGACAACTGACATCAAAGGCCAGTTTCTTAGAAGACTGAGCCAGGAACTACATGTTCTTCCTTTGGTCTTTTGTGATTTTTCAATATCATCTGATGCAAACATGGTAGCATCTTCTAACTCATGTGAGTGCAGGGTTTCCTGCAGCAACAATTTACCCGTCATCAAAAAGATGCAGCAGAAGAAGCAGTAATCTGTTGACATAAACAATAGTAGACTTGAACTCAATTTGCCAACTAAACAAAAGCACTGGAGAGGACAGTATATTGTCATAACCTGATACTGAACATAGACTGTAGTTGCAAGGTAAGAAACATAGACTGCAGTCATACAAGGTAAGAAATAAAATGTTGAATCACTGTAATCATAGTGTGCCTAAGAATGAGGATTGATTAAATATTCCATGGTAAACTGCAATCCTCAGATTTCGCAAAGGCACTTGTAATCTCCAACAGAAGTACTAAAAATACAAATTTTCCAGTCAATAAACATTACGACTTTAGGACTCAAAACCACTTGAACAATGCGCTAAGACAACCAAAAAGACCTTTAGATCATGAAGTCACTGTGACTTGGATAATATACTGTCACTCCTAGTCTACGAGGAAAGAGGCATTAATAGGGGTGGAAATTTTAAGCCCTCAATCCCTGAAACCATAAGCGGAGAGTACTAAAATGACCATCATTTCATCAGCTTTGTGTAAGAAATTGGTTATGCTCCAGGCGTCAAGAGATCATCAGCACAGCCTTAACGATCAGAGTACTTAATAGTTCAATAGCTCAGAAAGCCAGCAGACAGTAATGATGCTACCATATTTCACACAACTTATACCATTATCATGGATCTTTCAAAGATAGAAACAAAATCCACAGCATAGTACACAATGCACCTAAAAAGACGGAGTTCAATAGAACAATTGAGTGAACACATCAAGAGGTGAAAAAGGGAGAAGGGAAAAGACAGAGAACATACCGGGAGCCAAAAGCAGATAACAAAGACAAACAATGCAAAGACTGATATCACCAAAGATACCAAGAAGTAGGGGAACCTGAAATTGATCATTCAACCAAGAAACAATTAATGATTTATGTTGGATTACAGCTTGAAGCATGAATGAAGTAATTACAACATAGGACAGCACAAGAACTGTAAATACCTCCCGAAAACTGAATCCTGCGAAAATATATTTGGAAATTTATCTGCTGGCTGTGGCAATGGTAATTAAAAGGTCAGAATATATTTCAAGCAAAATGATGATGAGGTCTCTAGATGCCTGATGCATACTTTCAGTATACAGATACAGATCAGAGTTCTATACAAATATAGAAGATTAATGCACCTGTGCAAGATAGCCACCAAGCGCTGGGCCTATGACCAATCCAATGCCCCATGCAGAGCTCAACTGAAATAAATAAAAATCAACTAAATACATGTAACACAGTATCAGATATACTATACAGAATGAATTTAATAAGAGAAATGTTGTGCTCGTACCATTGCAACTCCTAGAGCTTGATGCTCTCTACGACTAACTTCTGTAGCATATGCCTAGACAACAAAAAGTAACAGTTAAGTAATCATATTACAGAAGAAGCTAGTTGGAGACATTGAAAGGTTCAATGGTTAAGAGCATAAGAATGACCGAGGGCAAGATCAATAGGTAATAGAGATTGTAAGACTGATGAAATTGGTGTTGTAACCCTAACAACTGAAATTAGGGCAAAAAGATAGAGATGTAGTCCAAATGACCCATGGCAGTCCCCCTGAAATGCCATAGATACCTTTACTCTTGAAAACTATCGAAAGAAATAGGCATAAGAAAAGCATGAATTATTAACTTGCAACCAGCTAGCAACCCATGTCACTCGGATTTCAAGGAGGTTGATCTTGCCTAGGTGGTGAGTGAGCTCTCTCTAGATGATTACTCCATTTGCATATTGACACATTGTCCCGAAAACATCCTAGAAGAATATTACTGCACCTTAAAGGGCTTTGGGAACAAGTCTAGCTTAGAAAGTAGAACCGCTGACTTCATCTGATGTCAAAGGATGTCAAAGTAAGCAATGGTTTTGAAATAACGGCTTGTGAGTTTCGAGAGGCCTAGAAAATGCTGGAATCAGTCCTAGACATAAATCAGGTACATGTAGATTTAATTATGGCGGCTTGTAAGGGACAACATATGTATTTCACAAGTGCAGCATTATGTTCAAGAGACACTATCAGTGCCATAGTCATCCATCAACATTAGCTGGTGTCACGAGTAGAATTGGAGATAGTAACATCAAATGCCATGTTATGAAGCAAATCCAGATAGACGTAAAAGAAGGTTAAGTGGACAACTCGACATACCCTCATTGGTCCTAGTACCCCACAGAAAGCTCCAAGAAGAAATCTTGTTGCAAGAGCCATCCAGTAGCTTGTGCTCAAGCCAAAGAGTGCATTGAATATCACTCTACAAAGAACACACATGTAAAGTGAGAGAGGACTCCTAATTAAAGTGTATATAGAAAAGACCCAACATTATTGGTTGAAACATGAACAGAAAAGGAAGGAGAGAAATCTGAGGAACTAACACTGCCATTGTGCTTAAGATCATGACAGGCTTTCGACCATAGCGATCAGCCACCATGCCCCACAGTAGAGCAGTCATAAATCTTCCAACCATGAATGCAGACCCTTCAACATAGACAAAACTATCAGAGCTATTTAACAACTTAGAATATATTGTGCAACATCTTAAGGAGCACAACTCTGCTTACCCTCAAATCCCGCATAGAAACTAACATCTTCTTCTCGTTTTGCTATGTTGAAATCTCTGACCTAAACGTATACAAGGCAATGCAATAAAATACAATAATGAGATGCATAAGGCAAAACAGAGGATTCAAAGCCAAGATTACCAACTGCAAAAACATGGAGTAAGAGGCCTCCTTTGAATGATTTACTCGGGAAAAAAATGTACATACCATGTAATAAAGGAATGGAAAGATGGATGATATTGGCAAAGCTGTAACAATTAAAATTAAGACAGTTTTTAGACTCAAAGTAGGACACATTTCAAGATATCTGAAAAGAGAATTAAGAACTAAACATAAGATGCATAAGATAAACTGAAAGTTAAACTTCCATGCTGTATGTACAAGGTCCAGTGAAGCAAAAGGTCCAATCTTGATGAATACTACTCATTAACCAACAACCAGACAACCTCTGGCAGAGAAAGTAAGGGGTAAGAGGGCCGTTGCCCCAGTAAAAATTTCGAAAGTGACATTCTTTCATAGATATATATCGAAAAATTACTGAAATTTGTATACCACAGATTTTAAAACTGCATTTTCTGGCATCACTATGGCATCATTCAACAAAAATCAAGTAATAATGTCATCATTGTAGGTGTCGTTTGGATATGTGGAGCCTTACTTTAGGAGATTTTGCCTAACAGACATCTCCTAAAGCTACAATGATTCAATCATGATAACTAAAGTTATATTCCTAAATTTTCTTAATCAGACAAAAGAAAAAGGTCACTAATCTTTTCTTTTTAAGTCCCAACTCTTCTAATCCTAAGAACCAAGGTTAGAACAACACTTCCATACGGAACTAAGGAAACCAACAAGTCCTAGTACCCTTTCATTAGCTTTAATTAGCACAAACTCGCAATAAACCTGACCCACCATTCGTTAGCTTTTGAAGGACTAAACGTACCCAAGACCTCAAATCCTCGATCTTAACCACCAGGTCAAGACTTGCTACATCCCAAACAAAAAGATGTAGAAATAGGGGTCTTGAATAAATTGACACAATCCACCCTTCAAAATATTTGATCAAATTCAATGACAACTAGAAATCCTAACAAAAACAAGAGCAACATTGTCATGAATTCCACCAAGAAATTCTTATGTATGGAAAAAAAAAAAAAAAAAACCATTAACATGGTTAATGCAGATAAACAAGCATAACTGTACCTAAGAAAAACTTGATTTCTTGACAAAAAGAAGCAAACTTTCACAAGTATACCATGAATAAATTCAAACCCAACAAGGAAAAACAGCTAAAAATTGACACAACAAACACAAATTATCTCAAAACCCAAATCAAATAAAGCAACCCAAAATTACACATTAATAAAATGAACAGTAAAAAAAATTAGTAAGTAGTAGTAAATTACATACAAGCGCAAAGGGTAATAATCCAGATGAAGAAGAAGTGAAGCCATGGAATTTTTTCACTTTCAGCTTTCCTTCTATCAACCTTGCAACCTGGGCAGTTCTCATGGTAGTAAACTTCTTGTTTACTCAACAATGGCTCTCTATTTTCAGCCATTATTGCAATCCTCACAAAATTGAAAAAAAAAAAAAAACCAACAAAATTCTAAACTTTAAAAATTAAAAATAGCTAAGTAATAAATTGTATTTATAACCTTGAAATTCTTTATATGGTATATGATCAATGATCAATATGTATATTTATGACAGTGAAAGTCAGGTTTTAAATGCACCGTTACAATGAAGAGGTGTAACAAAAATACAAATACAAAACATACAACAAATATAAGACTTATTTATATACTAATTATATAAATAATAAAATTGAATTTGGATTAGGAATAAAATTAAAGATTAAAAAGGACAAGAAAATGTGGGTAAAATCCAGGGATCTTGGTTCTCGTTGTTCGAGGAGGAGGATGTCGTCGTTACGCTTCCTATATATGAGGACAAATATTTTTCTAAGTGTTAAATTTGCCTGTGAATTTGGTTGTTTTTGGACGTGCCGTATTTTATTTCTCATAAGATTTGGGATTATATACCCACCAATCTTAGGTCATAAATTTGATACGGAAGATTTGAGGGGTTTTATCCTGTGGCAATTTATGCATGATGATGGATTGATGGTCCAAAAGAGGGAAAGTAAGAAGCGAATTTCGTTTACGACGGCCGCACGCGGGCGCTAGTATGGCACATGCGTATATGTGACCGTCGTGTGTTAAACTCAAGTAAAGATAGAACAATTTAGATTCACATGAGTAGTGTATTAATGAATATTCATTGAGATGATATAAGACTCGAATGAGCTTATAACATGTTTGGAGTTTGAGGGGAAAAAAATACGATATGAAAGAGGTTATTGCTTTATATAGCCATATAGAGTTCGTGTTTGAAGACTTTAACCAAAGAGTACATTAAAATACGTAACTTGCATACTTCAATTCCACGTTTGAAATTAAGTAGAAAATCAGATAAGATTAGTTGCTCGTGTCACTAGATAACTATTATGCCTATCATTGTTGAAAATTTATATTCCTACATGAGCAAAGAACTCATTTTTTTCTTTTCCAAGTGATGAGTTACAAGTTCTTAGTAAAACAGAAGTACAACTAATTAATTACTTTTAATACGCTAAGATTCGAGCCTAATTTTATAATGCATTCGTTATTTTTTTTTCTGATAGCTAATAAAGTACTCGTTATAATAACGATAATAAAAATTACTAATTTAATTTCGCCAATTTTCTCCTTATGTAGTCATAAATGAAGCTCATCCACCAACATTTAATCTCTATTCTCTACCTACGTAGAATGGAACATTGTAGTACTTCATAGTTCATTTTGGTTTTAAGTTTGGACCAGATCAATGAATTATTGTTTCTTCTAGAGTACTCTGTCAATCACAGATTCACAGATCCAACCCTTCTCACTTCTACTTCACGTGACAATAAACACACAAATGACATATTTTGCATTCATTGTAAATTTGAGTAATAAATGAAGCTTATTTTTATCCAAAAATGGTGTCATTTCCTAGTCCACGGGAACCTTGGGGGCCCCACCTGAGCCTCTTTATAGAAAGTACCTGTTTATGTCCTGTGACAAAAGTTGTCCAACTTTATATTCCCACTCATGATGAGTGATCGAGACTAGCACATCATAGTACAATTATTGAAGATGAAAGCACATTAATTGCGACCAAAATCAACGGTTCTACGTCATATTGTGTTACGTACATGCATTACACGCACAACTGTTAGATTCGCGTGTCTAACACAATATGACGATCAGTTTACTTGTGCCGAGTAAATATTTCAGCATAAGGAGCTGAACTTAACAGTGGATTTTGCTGTTAAGTTTGTGGCATATGAAGAATGTGCCTGCTTTCGGTTGAACTTGAAGCCATGACGAATTTAGGAACTAACAGAATTCGTGAGCTGGGTCAGCCAGGAAGGGCTTGAAACTCATCAGAAACCCGATGAATTCGACCACGTTTAGTATGAAGAACACCATGTGACTTCCTGCAAGGAAAATGTATCAATCACTGAACATGGTGTTATTATGACAGAATAGGTAACACCAAGGCTTTAAGGTGCTTGACACAGAAGTACCTGGAAGAAAACTGGCATGCTGGCGCGACTGAGCCCAAGAAAGACTGCACAATATTATTAGACAGTAGTAAGAACATTCAATCAGTACAACATACATTCGCGTACATACAAGTCATAAGATCAACAATTGGTTGTAATGTAGAACTTAAAGAAGCCTTACAGGGTTCCTGCTGAGGCAGGGCCAACTGCTTTGCAGAGGGACATGATACACAAAGAAAGTCCATTTGCAGCTCCTCTTTGTCTTTGCTCCTGATGAAACAGTTTCGGAGAAATTGATTTCAACTCGCCAATGATAAGAAACGCGATACAAAAACCATCAGGTGCAGAGTGAAGATTACCACAGCTCTATTTTGCAGGAGATATAATCCTGTTGTGATAGAAATCTGTTGTATAACAAGAGAGATTATATGACTTGTCAAATTATAGCTACAGAATTGAAAGAGCCTCGAAACCTATTAGCACATAAAGCAAAAATTCATTGTAACAGGCTAAACAGCTGATTTATCAGTGACAGATTAGTGCACATACCGAAAGCACATTTTTCAGTGCAGAAGCAAGATCGATTACAAGTGACAGGCTTCTGCCAGATAATTTGGCAATGAAAGGATAACATGACAGCAGTGCGATACTAAGAACCTGCACGTAAAATCCAACAGTAATCAGTGTGATGTCGCTGATTGCAGTCTAGCCTTTGTGATAGCATGTATGATTAACTCAAAATGTCTAGACACACCGCTCCAACACGTGAAACTGGGATTGCCCCAAAGGATCTCTCCAACACAGGGTAAAACAATGTTTGACAGAATAACAAGCCAATGCCTGCAATCCATTAAGTAAAGAGCGCATCAGAGAAATATATTAGAAGCAGATCATCAGATGATACATATGTGACTCTATGCACAGATGTCATCAACAACAAGACCATGTCAGTTATTTAGAGCTTCATGTTAACGGAGATCAGTACCCTCAAAGTTCATGATGTGAAATATTCATACGAAGCACTCAGTAGACATTGAGCAGTCCCATTAGCATGCAAAGCTGATTATGTTATGAAAGAGACATGATACTGAGTACAACCATAGGTCAAGAGCTGCAAGATGACATGAAACTACTTTCTGTATACCTGCGACAGCAAGAGCTTGGCCAACATCCTCAGTTGCAAAGCTCAATCCTCCAAGAGCCCTGGGACTGACAGCCCACAGAGAGAATATCTGACAGAATATATAGACATTCCACATTCAATCCGGTTACACTTCACAAATGTATGCCAACAGTATATAATCTTAAAGGCTCATAATTTCTTTAGATTTGCAAGTTGGATAGCCCTGAATATAGCACCTCGATATATGCCATATCATGCAGCTGGAAGACACAGTATAATATGACAGCTGACATCAAAGGCCAGTTCCTTAGAAGACTGAGCCAGGAATTTGTAGTTCCTCCTATGGTAGTCTGTGAATTTTCGATGTCATTTGATGCAAACTTGGCAGCATCTTCCGCATGATGCGAGTGCAGGGTTTCCTGCAACAACATTTTACCAGTCAACAACAAGATGCATTTAAACAGAAGAAGGGGGGGGGGGACACATCACCATATGAAGCCATAATTTGTTGCCAGTAACGATAGTAACTTCAACTTAATATCGACTCCAAAAACAAAGCACTGTGGAAGACAGTATATTACCAAGACCCGAAACAAATGCACAGATACATTAGCTAATTTGCAGGCACTTATAGTCTCGCACATAAGTGTTCAAAACAGAACATTCAGTCAGTAAACCATTTGTCTTTGCCATCAAAAATCCACATTAGTAATGTGGTCAAGACTTGCAAAGAGACATTTAGATTATAAAGTCGTTGTATACTGGTATTAGCTTTTTATGTGAGGAAAGAGACAAAGATAAGGTTTCGGACAATAAGCCTTTCTGTCCTATGAAAGAAAATGCTGTTAGTACTGAAATTATCATTTCACCAGCAAGTCGTGAGGAAATGGTTATGCTCCAGACTTGGGAATGTAATCATTAGCACAGCTTTAGCACTCGATCTATTTTATTGTCTACAAGACAAGAAAAGCTTCAGCCAGTAACGATGCCAACATATATCACGAAAACCATACCATTATCATCAGTCTATTGGAGCAAGAAACATTAAAACCACATCATGGTGCTTAATGCACCTAAAAAAGAGGGAGTTCAGTGGAACTAGAGTGAACACATCAAGGGGCTGACAATGGAGGAAGGGAAACAGAGAGAACATACCGGGAGCCAAAAGCAGATGACAAACACGAACAATGCAAAGACCGAAATCACCAAAGATACTAGGAGGTAGGGAAACCTGCAATTGATCATTAAATTGAGTGAATCACAGCTTGAAACATGAAGTAAGTACACTGGAGAATAATCTGTAGTTACCTCCCAAAAACGGATTCCTGCGAAAATATATTTGGAAATTTTTCTGCAGGCTGTCAAAATTGTTATTAGAATTGCAGTCTGCAGTATACTCCACTCTTAAGGAAAACGGTGCCATACAAAGGATGCTAGAAGGTAATGCCATCAACTGATAGAAATGTGTGATAGAAGATAAACACAGAGAATGGAGTTTCTACATGCCTGATGCAGAATATCTCAGTGTAGAAAAACAGATCAGAGTTCTATACAAAAACAGAAGATTAATGCACCTGTGCAAAATAGCCACCGAGAGCTGGCCCTATGACCAAACCAATGCCCCAAGACGAGCTCAGCTGAAATGAATAGATTCCATCACAGTACTCATATAAGGAACAGCAATACTAAGACAAAGGTTTTACTCATACCATGGTCACTCCCAGTGCTTGATGCTCCCTACGACTAACTTCTGAGGCATACGCCTGGACAATAAAAGAAAGAAACGGTTTAGTAAATATATATCACAGAAAGAAACGCAGTATACAGCAGTACCGCACCATACAAACACAGTGCACAGTACCCTCATTGGTCCTAGTATTCCACAGAAAGCTCCGAGAAGAAATCTCGTTGCAAGTGCCATCCAGTAGCTTGTGCTCAGGCCAAACAGCGTGTTGAATACAGCTCTAACAATAACATACGTGTAAAATGAGAAAGGGATCCTAAACTGCTAATTAAAGTGAACATAGAAAAAAATACCAAAATCGGTTGCAACATGAACAAGAGGGTAAAATTGAGCAGGTCTCAGGGACTGACATTGCCATTGTGCTGAAGATCATGACAGGCTTTCGGCCATAGCGATCAGCCACCATGCCCCAAAGTAGAGAAGTCATAAATCTTCCAACCATGAATGCAGACCCTTCAACATAGACAAAACTATCAGTGCAGTGTAACCCCTACTTACATTATTTTGCCCAAAATGTTAAGGAGCAGAACTCTGCTTACCCTCAAAGCCCGCGTAAAAGCTCACATCTTCTTCTCGTTTTGCTATATTGAAATCTCTGACCTAACATACATTGCAATACAATGAGAGCAAAAGATTCCCAACCAAAATTACCAACTGTAAATTATGGAGTACATAGGCCTCATTTGAATGACCTACTAGAGTAAAATAATGTACATACCATGAAATAAAGAAATGGAAAGATGGATGATATTGGCAAAGCTGTAACATTTACATCAAAAGAAAGTTCTTTCAGACTCAACATACAGTAACAATAACAACAACAAAGCATGACTCCCGATTCCCAAAATGATTTGGGGTCGGCTAACATATATCATAATCTAAAAAGTCATATGTGTGCAACACAGTCAAAAGTAGGGGACTTTAATAATAAACTTCGGCCTAAGGCGCATATCAATCCAAACTTACAGTCCCATCCTTTGTATGATACATCAAATCAATGAAATACCCCAAAAATCTAGTGGAACTTGTCCATGAATTTTAGAATTGAATTCGTATTCACCATCTTACCATCACCAACAATGACCACATTATCCCTGTGCCTCAAAAGCTCCCGGAATCGGATGAACACAGCCTTACCCTTACGTGAAAACACACAAGAGTTTTTTTCTCCAACACCACTGTAGGTGTGTGCAGTTTGCACTTTGCAAAATTACACTTTAGCTCATAGATTAAGTGATCATACCACTTTTACCTAAAAAACAATTTCTCAAGGTTCAATCATGATAACTAAGGTTACATTCCTAAATTTTTATAACCAGACAAAAGAATAAGTCAATGATCATCCTTCCAATTTTATATTTTCTTGATTCAGCTTCTACAGTAAGAAAGAACCAATGCAGGAACAAAACTGTCTTACATTTTCGTCGTACTAGCATAAGTCAAGTAGTTGTCTCGAAAAGTAAAAACGACTTATATTCTTTTACGAAAAAAGTCGTAAAATTACATACCAGCACAAAGTGTTATAATCCAGATAAAGGAGAAGTGGAGCCATGGAATGTCTAGACTTTCTGCTTTTCTTCTGTCAACCTTGCAACCTGGGCAGTTTTCATAGTAGTAAACTTGTTGTTCCACCAACAATGCCTCCTCTCTAGTCTCAGCCATTTTAAACCCCTGAAATGTAATGAAAAAACCCACCAAAATTCAACTAGTTCTAATTTTTGCTGTTTGTAATTATAACCATTATCTACTTTTATCACGGGCATTAATCCACGGTCCATATCAACTGTTCCACGCCATCTCCTAATTATGCATGTAGGGGCGATATCATTACCCTTTTTATTGAATACGAGTATACTAGTATGACTCAGAAAAATCAGAAATTATGTTTATCATTTTATGCACTGTTGGACCCTACCATGAAGTTGTAACAAACAAACGACATTTTATTGATGCATAAAGTAGCAATTTGCCCCCAAGACTTTACACAATTGTGCAATTCACCACCTTAACTTTCATTGGTGGCAATTTGGCCCCTTAACTTTTCACTTATGTGCAATTCAACCAATTTTACTAATTTTTAGTCAAATTGTCTATTAAAAAAATTCCATCACAATTAAAAAGATATAGAAAATAATTTATAATTAATAAAAATAATTTCCATGTCAAAAATCCATACGCAACACCAACAAAATAATTTAAAAATCATTTTCATCTAAAAAAATTAGATATGCATTAAAAAAAAGACAACAAACTCCAACGGAAAAAAAAAAACATTGGAATCAAATAAACTTTGTTTTACATCTATAGATCATGAGCTATGATCATAAAAATAATTGAGTTGCAAGATGGCGTGAACAAAGTTCACTTTTTGATTTATTTATTTATATTTTATGATTTTTTAGGCGATATTAACATTTTTGAAACAAAAATAATTTTTTGGATTTTTTTTTATAAGGTTCTTATTTAATATTTTAGATACTACTTTGAATTTATCGAATAAAAATAAACTTTTATGTTTTTTAATTAACAAAAATTTTATTTTATTGAAGAATTAATTGAGAACTAGCGAAATTAGTTGAATTGCACATAAATGAAAAGGAAATGGGACAAATTGCCACCAACGAAAGTTAAGGTGATAAATTGTACAATTGAGTAAAGTCTTGGGGGCAAATTGCTACTTTTGCCGACAAGGGACTCAATGGGGAAATTATAACATGCCCAAGGTACACTCGCCTTGACAATAAAATTATCAGTCGTAACACTGTCGCTATCACATTATCTCATATCCTCCAATAATGTATTCCTTTAAGCTCGACAAAGTTTAGTTAGTGATCTTTGAATGCGAGTATTAAGCTCGAGAATTAGTTGGCTATTTTAATTTGTTCATTAATAGTATTAGTCCAAGGAGTATTACAGGTTTTGCCACCAAATTACTTATTGATCATGTGCCAAATTTTCACTTTATTTTGCCAAAAATTTTCAGTCATCAGTCATTTTCTTCAGGTAGCGATTTTTTTCAAACTGAAAACTAAAACAAATCCGGTTTTTTTGGGCGCTTTTTCGCGAATTTCCCCCCAATTTTGATGAGAACACAGTCCCACACCCCCAAATGGTCATTCCCCCCACCCCTCCTCCCCAACTGAGGACTAAAACCACCTGTTGGCGCGACAATTCTAATATATATGAACGCCATCCAGGTCAGAACCGATTTAACCCATGGAATCTGGAGGCTCTGCAGATGTTTGAAAGTCGGGTTAGATTGTGAGACGATTGTGCTCAACAATAATTAGATAGAAACTCCATTCACATTACATTTACTTCAAGCAGATGTTTCTCTCTTTTTGAAAGAGGGACATATCTTCGAGCACTTTGTCACTTAGTTGCCACAACCTTACATTACACATTACATTACTACATGCAACGATACATTATGTAGACTATATATTTAGACAGCAAAACCTTGACAGAGGGCAAGCTTGCAGACCGAACATGGACATCAATATTCAGCAGTTAGTATCATATGTTGCAAGCCCCATCAACTCTGGACCTTCCAGTCGCGGGTTGTGTTCAAAGCTGCAGAGAGAAAAGTTTCAAACCATGGCAATAGTGAGAACGCGGAAAAAAAAAAAAAAAAAAAAAAAAATTCAAACTGCATCTCCTCAAATATTCAGAACAGTAGAGCAAAATGGTACAAGTACAACAAAAGCATCAAGCTCTAGCATAGTTTCACAAGTTAGCTGTTATTCTAATCACAGGACATTGAGCACTCGTCACTCCTATAGCCCAAAACCAACGTATGTGAAATGAGACAACATTGATGACCATAGAAGCTTCTCAGACAAAGTGAAGATTGTATCTTAAAAGAGTCTTCTTGTCAAAAGAGGGGGAAAAAACCATTGAGACGGCCAGACAATGAACCAGTTGTGGGTCTCACTCGTTTTCTATGAGCAAATTATCAGCTAGAGAGTACAAATCATCACTAAAAGCTTCACAACTATTCCAAAATCTTACCTTAATTTTTTTTCCATCAAAACCAAAAACTTCCACAAAGTATAAACTTTTTCTAGCTTCTTTTAAATAACTTTTTTTTCCATCACCACTTTTGTTCAGATGTTTCTAACTACGTGGCAGACAATGAAGAAGATGCTGCATTAAACTTGCTCAAAGCAACTATTCTTCCTAGCATACTACACAACAGAGATCCCTTGAAGCACTGATGAACCATTTAACAATCCAACAAGTTACAATCAATGTTCAGGCGAGTACCATATTCTATTTCAAGCGTTGACTTGCTGTAACGCAATAGTAATAAAGACTATAAAATAAGTACAGTCCACCAGCATCCCAGAGCCACAAAAAATTCTACTGGTGCCAATAAAAAAAAGGAATCTAGAAACAAAGCATAAAGCAAGGAACTTACTTCTCCATAGGAATGTGCTCAAAAGGACCTGTTGTAGGAATTGTTCCACATAAATTGTTGCTGGAAACATCCCTGAAGAAAAGATAAATAAACAAGAATCAGAAGAAGCACAAGGTTGAAAAAAAACAATCAGCATGAACAGCAATCTCAGGAAACTTACACAACTTTCAAGCTGGAAGCGTTAGCCAACTCCCTCGGGATTGGGCCACTTAATTGGTTATTGTTCAATCGCCTACCAAAGCATCGAAAAGGACAAATAATTAAGATACCCGTATAGCAATTTATATACATATAAGTTGGAAATTTAGTTGAACAAACTTCTACTACAATGTTAATATATCTCACACTTACAGAAAGACCAGTGATTTTAGCTTTCCCAGCTCCGCAGGTATGGTTCCTGATATGTTGTTGTTATATAAATCCAAGCTAATAAGGTTCTTCAAATTCCCAAGCTCAGATGGAATGGACCCTTGAATATTGTTCTTGTACAGCTCCCTGGATCAACAAGTACAGGCAAAATTTATCTAAAGTTCCAATATTCTGATGCACCTAATTCAGCCAAAACAGAAAATTGGAAGAGCACTTACAGATACTGTAATTGTTCAAGCTTTCCAAGCTCGGGCACTAAGTGTCCAGATAGGTTTGTATTGCCCAGATCTCTGCATCAACAAACCCTAGTGTGATCAATAAAGTCGTATAGTGATGGTTTAAATAAAAGGCCAGACAACACTAAATATTGTAACTTTAACCAGCTACGAGAGTCCACATTTAATTTTAAAGAGCTGGCCAAAGCAATTGTATTGCCGAAAAGAAGAAGATAATACAGTGCTTCTGTGTTCATAAGCAAGACAGAGAGATCAAACAGTTACATTAGCATGCTCAGGAGACACAGAAATCACCTAAGCTATTATCATATGACATGCACCCCTATTTGCAAACTATTTAGTGTTCCCATCGTCTCTCCAAGCAAATATTTACTTGAATAGGCAAACATGAGAATGTTGGGATCGTAGAATTCGTGTGGGCACCGTCCTAGTCTTTGTTTTTTAAAGGGGCACCATCATACAGTCTTATACTTACGATAAGTAAACAACAGAGAAGTGACCACTGCCCACCAACAAGAATTAGGACACCCCATTGAATCATAGATCATCTCGAATCCCAATCAATCTCCGCCAGATAGCATATGCAAGCTGATGATGAAGCAAAAGATGTGTTCCACACCACACTCTTTCCAACACAAAACAAAACGATTAGTCTCATTTATCACCTCAGTCACTGCAATCCCTCATCACTATTAATCTTATGCAACACCATGTCCAGCAAAATGCACCGACTTTAGTAGAGGCCTCTATTCCCCAAATAGCACTCAGGTCGAACATGATGTATACAAAATCAATCCAGAGGGTTTCATTTCAGGGAATTCCGATGGGAAACTCAATGGCATCAAAACAAAAGAGTATGACACTCTAGTCTCTAAGTACTAGGAGAACAAAAAAACCTAAAATTTTGGCTATTAGCCATTGATACAAGCCCTAGACTAATAAACCCTGCATCAGTACAATCATCGAAATGGCAACACAATTAACTCCAAATCGATCCTTGACAAGAGCTCTCCTCGCCTTACGTGATCCTACTCGCTCAAATCCCGACTAAACCAGATGGTACAAACCCCAAAAAGGCTAGATTTCCACCCAAAAAATGAATCATCCCATATAAAAAGTAACAAAATTGGCATAATTCTAGGACCAATTCCAGTTGATCACTTAAAATTTCATCAAAATCCCCAACTAACAATCATAAAATGATCAAATTTAGCAATCAACAATTCAAATAACAATTACTAATCCATGAACTACAGTTAATTAAGAAAAAAAAAAACAAAGGACAACAACAAAAACATTCATTAAACAAGCAAAATTTACCAAAAAAATTAATAATAACTCAAAAAAAAAAAAAAAAAGAGAGAGAAAGAGAGAGCATACATTCTAGTGACATGATTATCAGAGTTACAGGTGATATGAAAGTAGGTACACGGGTTAACAAGATTAGGATCCCAACTCTCCAAAACATTATCCGGATCCGATAAGCTCTTTTTAAAAGCACAAAGCGCATCTCCTTCAGAATTAGCAGATACCCAATTCACTAAAACCCCCATTAAACAAACCCATTTCAGCATGAACTCAGATGATGCCTTCTTCATCACCATCTCTTTAAAATCCCCAATTCACAAAATTAGGGTTTTCTTCTTCTTCTTCTTCTTCTTCTTCTTCTTCTCTTGATTTTTCAATTAATAATAGTAATTGGGTTAAAATTGAAAAAAGTTGTCGACTTTGGGAATGTGAAGAGGGAGAAAAGGTGGAATCTTTTTCCTTTTTTTTTCTTTTTTTTTATGGGTGTGTGAAGAATGAAGGGAAGAAAAGCGTGTGTGTGAAGCTTGACTGATGAGGAGAGAGAGAGAGGGGAAGGAAGGAGGCAGTTGGGTTTGACTTGGAAAAGAATACTAAGAAATTTGAATAAGTGGAAAGGTTGGGACTTGGAACAAGACTTTATTATTAATGATGGTGGAATCTCAACACTAATTTGGCAGCTATTCTTGACTTGGTCTGCTCCCTCCCCTGGTACTACTGTACTAGTATTCTTTTATTAAGATGGAGTTAGTGGCACTTTATAGCCCGTCTTATCGCGTGAGTTTTTAAACCATTTGGGTAAAGTTATTATTGTTATGAGGTTAGTGACACTTTATTCCTCGTCTGATGGCGTGAGTCTTTAAACCACTGGGGTAAAGATATTGTTGTTGTGGGGTTAGTAGCACTTTATACCCCTATGGCGGGAGTTTTTAAACCATTGAATAAAGATGTTGTGAGGTTAGTGGCACTTTAGTAGAGTGTTTCGACACTCTTAATACTTACGTCTTTAATAGATAATTATGAGATTAGTGAGAGTTGAATGAAACATCATATAAAAGGTCGTATAAAAAGTATGTCAGGCCTTCGCCCGAGTAAGGTTGATTCAGTGATGGGTGGCTTGATTTGGGTGGGAATGAGTGGCACTTCGCTGAAGTCAATCGACACTCTCTTTTACTCTTACTTGATAGAAAGCTAATATCATTGAGAGTGTAAGGAAAAAGTTGTATAAAACGTGGTAATAAAGCTATGAGTAAGGTTGATCTAGGGAGCTCAATTTGTATGATTAGAGGTCCAACAGTTTGAAATACTCTTGACTACCCTCCAACTCTCCAAGTCGGTGTTTTAAAAGTAATTTTTTAAACTTAGACTTCTTTCCAACTTCAAAATACTCGTATGAGCCCGATTACTACAGTTGGGTAGGCATACAACAAATTATAAAAAAAAAAAAAAAAAACTCGTATAAATAAGAGTGCACATCTTTAGTTTCATCGTGTACTTATGTATCAAATCAATCAAATTTTAGCAACTCACAAGCCTTATCAGAATAAAAATAATCTTAAGTAAATCACGTATAAATTGATTTTTGTACTCCAAACCCTATTTACACAATCCAATTTCGTTAATCCCAAAATTCATGAAAAGTTAACAAATACGAAATGTGCAAATTATCATAGATTGATATGAACTCTTACAATTTCTCCCTTGTTGATACAAAAAATCAAAATTCCCTATACACTTAAAAAATGGACTTACAATTTGCCAATAAACAATAAACAATAAACAATCTAACAATAAACAAGTACTCTTACTATATTAAGAACTGACCCAAAAAAAATCAAAATTGGTAAAGGCAAAACAAGCAAGTTTGGGGCAGAGTGTGAAATGTGAAGAGAAAGATTGAGAGAGAAGACATGATGATTCTGCTCAAAGTAGGAGACCCAATCATGCAAAACCCACCAAATTTATCAGCAATACTTTCAGATTTCTTCCCCCAATTCCCTGCAATTCTTGCTTTGCAGGGAAGTGAAGTGAAGTTGAAGGTACTTTTCTCCTCTATCTTTATGAATTTGCTGCAGATTATCGATATTTTTTAGATACTGTAGTACGTCTGTACTTGCATTGATACATTTATCTTTTCGTACATAAACTTAATTCGACTGAAAGTTTCTTCCTTTAATGATCATAGTCATATTATTGGGTGCATGAAATGCTAATCTCAATCATATTCAACAATCAAGTTTACTAGCATTGGTGGGGATCAAGGTTGGCCTAGTGGTTAGGAACTCGACTTTGGGGGGTTATCCCGGGTTGGAATCTTCGTATCCCCATCCCCGCAGCATTAGATGCTCCTTTGTACCGAAAAAAAGACTAGCATTGGTTCAATGGGGAAAAATGCATATGCAACTCATGTTTGATGAAGATGGGTCAGATTTGATGAATGATGAAGATGGGTCGGGTTTTAGTGAATGATGTTGAATATGTTGATGTTGATATTGATATTGGGGATTTTACTCTCGTGAATTTGTGTTTGTGTGGGTAGGTTAATGATATTTGGGTTGGGTATGTGAATAGAGTTGGGTCGGATTTAATGAATGATGAAGATGTGGGGTAGGGGGGGGGGAGTTGAATATGTTGATATTGATATTTGATATTGGGGTTTTTACTCCGATGAATTTGTGGTTGTGTGGGTAGGTTAATGAGATTTGGGTTGGGTTTGTGAATAGAGTTGGATTGTTGGATTAAAAATGAGAGGGAAAGATTAGCTAGTAATTGAATTGGGTTTGGGTCGGATTTAATGGATGATGAAGTGGGGAGGGGGGGGGGGGAGTTGAATACGTTGATGTTGATATTGATATTGATATTTGATATTGGGGATTTTACTCCGATAAATTTGTGGTTGTGTGGGTAGGTTAATGAGATTTGGGTTGGGTATGTGAATAGAGTTGGGTCGGATTTAATGAATGATGAAGATGTGGGGGGGGGGGGGGGGAGTTGAATATGTTGATATTGATATTTGATATTTGGTATTTTACTATGATGAATTTGTGGTTGTGTGGGTAGGTTAATGAGATTTGGGATGGGTTTGTGAATAGAGTTGGATTGTTGGATTTAAAATGAGAGGGAAAGATTAGATAGTAATTGGATTGGGTTTTGGGTTAACTAAATAAGTGATCCAATTTGAAAATGTGTTAGGCCTCTTTGATGGTACTTAATAAAAGTAGTATTCAGATCAAGTCAGAGTCATTCAAATCAAATTAGATCAGATCAGAGCCATTTAAATAACTATCAATGTATTTGGTCCATAATTGATACTGCGTTGAAATTCAATGAAATTTTCAACAAATTCACATCAAATCAGAATTATTTAGATCACATCAGTTCAGAAATATGCAATCCTATCAAACGGGGCCTTAGTAGAGCTAGCAGAAGTACTTACAGGAATTTATGTGACATATTGGCCCAAGATGGATACATAGTTATTGAGAAGCGAATTGCCGAAAGATGGTTATGTAAAGAATCGGAAGAAATGGAGGGAGTAAATTGTTTCGAAACTGCATTATTTGATAACAGATTATTGTTTAAATTATACTCCCTTTGTTTCCTTGAATTCCTTGTGTTTGGTTTCATCATGCTAGAGGAATCTAAACCCAATGCAAAGAATTGAAAGAAACAAAGAGTAATTGATAATACGGGAGTAAGATCATAAGCATGGGAATGGTAATGGTAATGGTAGGCTGGTGCAAATTATTATGAGGAAAATAATTGGAAAACAATTGCTTCTGGCTGAAAGAAGTAGGAGTTTTGGGGCTATTTATTGTTATATTTAGTATTTGAATCTTTTCTAGTTTCCATGTGATACTTTGGTTCTGACCAGGTGTATATGAAAGCAAAATGTGCTTCATAGACATGTGCTTCATACTTACATTTCTGAATATGAACCACTGCTTTTGAATTTGAGATACTTGTATTTAATAACGAGTAATCCTCAAAGAACTTCTCTTTTAAACGTTTGCGCTGCTAAGAATTTGGGTGATTGGATCAATATCGTTATAGATTCATTATTGTCTATCAACAGGATTCGCATTTCTTACTCCCGATAATGAGTTAATGACTATAAGTATCATTGCTTTAGTATGTTGCTCATTAAGAAGAAGGAACTTACATTCAAATCAAGCAGTACAATATAGTTGAGTTGCTCATTAGTTTTACATGTTTACGTATTATATCTAGACTGGAAATAGTCTCCTTTTGTACACTATTTCAAAACCACAATATTTGACTAACAGATCACATGTTTATATCACAAATGATGAACCAAGACTAAGACTATAAATATGGTAATGATAGGTGGTGCAATATATATTGGTTTCTTTTAGGTAAAAAAATTGGAAAACAGTTTCTTTTAGCTGAAAGATAAGCTGATTTTTCGGGAAAGAAATTGAGCATGTTGAAACCCAACCTTCTTTATTCACTTATCTAATGGAAGACCTCTATTTTCTTGGCCTCCACAACCTTTGTTCTTGTTAAAGTATTCACATCTTTATGAATTAATCAATGTGCTGGGAACTCCGGAAATTATAAAGTTCCGCCTTCGTAGCCATTTGGTGGGGAATGTATGAGGAAGGCAAAAAGAGAGCTCCATTATGTAGAGTAAATCATATCTAAATGTATCAAATTACCTAACCTTCATCGTCTTACACTTTTATATAAATGATTTCAATACTTTCATGCCTTCTTTGTCACATCTAAACCATATCTAATCTTTTACAGACATTAGTTTGTTTACTTGCCTCCATGCATTTATTTCAATTTTTTGTTTTCTCTCTGTTGTTCAGGAAGTGATTAGCTAAGGTTTTAAACCCACCCATTTTCACCTACCAACTTTTCCCCCCTTCCCTAACTCTGTCCTGTGTTTGTTTAGCTTTGCAACTTCTAACTTTCCTCATTTCCCCCCTGTTGATGATGGGGGCTTTGCTGCGAAATTCCTTCGCAGTTGCTCCTAGTGGGCTGAAATCACCCCTTGATCATCCAAGATGCTTGTCAAAGAGCAAGAAAAAGGGTTTTGTGCATTGTCAAGGTGGAAGCAAAGTGACGAAGGCAGCTTCCATGTTGTCCGATACACCAACATTGGTTTTGAATTCTAGTAGCAGCGTGGTGATTAGTCCAAATGGGAAGAGTTCGTCTGAGCTTGTGGTTAAGGATCCGGTGTCTTATACTGGCTCATCAGCCTTTTCTTTAGTTCAAGGTGAAGAAGGCATTGGCATTGTCAAGTTTCTTAGAGGAAAAGGTTTCTTTATCACAGGTGCAACTGGGTTTTTGGCCAAAGGTGCTTCACTTTTATTCTCTCATTGTCCTTTAAATTTTTGAGTCAAATTGACGAGCTAGACATTCTTACGTTCACTCTTCTTTTGGGGGTTTGTAAATGGCAAGCAGTACTTATAGAAAAGCTCCTAAGGACAGAGCCTGATATCAGTAGGATATATGTCTTGATTAAGGCAAATAGCAGGGAAGCTGCGCAGAGAAGACTAAAAAATGAGGTATTTGGTGTACCTCAATGCCAAAGTTTTGAAATGGTCTTTGACATACTTTTAGTTTGATGTATGCGTAATACGTTTTTTCGGTATTGTTGATAGATCATAAACACAGAAATTTTCACCGGTCTCCGAGAAATTCATGGGAAGGCATATGAAGCCTTCATGCTTAGCAAGTTAATCCCAGTAGTTGGAAATATTTGTGAATCTAATCTCGGGCTAGATGAATCTTCTATGGGTACGATCGCTGAAGATGTTGATGTAATTGTCAACTCTGCTGCCAATACAAATTTTCACGAGAGGTTAAGCACATCTCTTGTTATATTTTCATCTTTCCTTTTTTATTTTGTTGTGTACAGCCCCCCTCTTTAACTAGATTTCCTTCCTCAATTCTTTCATTATTTCCATTCCTCCCTGCTCAATTAAGTGTAATGTTGACAAAGATTTTCATTTTAAGCCAGGTATGATGTTGCAATCAATATTAACACAGGAGGACCTGGCCGCGTTATGGCCTTTGCAAAGACGTGCAAAAAACTTAAACTCTTCCTGCAAGTATCAACTGGTAATATTTACTGTCTATTCGTCACAAATGTTTAATAATAGAACATCTTTAAAGGGTATAACTTGCGTGATAATATTTGAAATGCAGCTTATGTGAATGGACAAAGGCAGGGGAGGATCATGGAGAGACCATTTAGGATAGGAGAGAGCATTAACGGGGAATCGGTTGTGAATGGAAATTTAACAAGTCAAGTCCCGTCTTTGAATGTCGAGGAAGAGCTAGAATTAGCTTCTAGATCAGCAAAAGCATTTGAAGCTAATAAGGTGTCTCAGAAGATGAAAGAGTTAGGACTAGAGAGGTAATTTTTCCGATTGGATTTTTTTTTCAGTACTTGGTGATTTTCTTTTCATTGGGATTTTAAAAGTATTACCTTGAGTAGTGAAAATTAAGTCGGCCAACTGGCATGTATGTAGATCTAGGTGGACAATAATGTTAATATCTGTCCTAATCATGTACAGGGCTAGGAAATATGGTTGGCAAGATACTTATGTGTTTACCAAGGCCATGGGAGAGATGCTGCTGGGTAGTGTGAGAGGGGATGTCCCCGTTGTCATCCTCCGACCTAGTGTCATTGAAAGCACTTTTCGAGATCCATTCCCTGGATGGATTGAAGGAAATAGGTAATTTCTTCATGAATTTCTCTCAAAGCTTGACATATGCAAGCTCCATGCACCTCATCTTTTTGTTCGTATTCTTTCAGGATGATGGATCCAGTGGTTACATACTATGGTAAAGGACTCCTGTCTGGCTTTCCAGTTGATCCAAATGGGGTAATCGATGTGGTAAGAGACCTACCTACTATATTCTAGTGGTTTTGTGAGTCATGCATCTTCTCTGACTCTTTGTTTGACTGTGACTACGTGAAAGTAGAGTTAAGGCGGTTTGAACAACTTTACTGCCATCTAAGGATAAAAATAATTGTTCATGCGGAAGACGATGAGAACAATGATATTTCAATGACTCTGCTAGACTTTCTGAATTGGTACAATATTGTGATAAAAACACTTTCAAAATAACAAGGTATTCTGAAGTCCTTATCAACTAGACTCGCTGATCAGAAGAGAATGTAGGAAATTAAGAACCCTGTTCTTCTGAAGATTTGAACGTGTAGTTATAGTTATTTGCACCCGCCATCAGAATCAGGTTCATTAAAACTTGGTGTTCAAAGTTCATATGTTTTTCACTAATTTTCAGACTCTTTTTTTATTTTGATGACTTTCTAAAACTCCTTTTGAAAGTGTTTCAATATTCCTAAATGGTTCACAACGTTTTTGAAATTTTATGGCGCACACAAGACCGTTATTGGATGACGATTCATGTTAGCCGACCCCAAATCATTTTGGGAATAAGGCTTGGATGTTGTTGTTGTTGTATCAGAATCAGGTTAATCATACTGAAGTTAGATTTTGATTTCGGATTACTTATCAAAAACAGTACCTCTGTAGGTTGACCACTAAAATTTTGGGAGCTCATATTTTGGCTTCCTTTTCACACTTTCTTATAGAATAAGTTTCACAGGTTCCAGTTGATATGGTCGTGAACGCAACAATAGCAGCTATAGCAAAGCATGGAATGGCAGGCAAACCAGAAATAACTGTATATCAAGTAGCGTCATCGGTTGTAAACCCTTTAGGCTACGGGGACTTAGGTGACTTGCTTCACCAACACTTCACAAGATTTCCATGCCTAGATACACAGGGAAGACCGATCCAAGTTGAGCCCTTTAAGTTTTATGAATCGATGGATGAATATTCTTCTCAAATCTGGATAGAGACCTTACGTCATATCAGTTCTTCCAAAAAGCCCTCGCCTAATGGAAGGCATTCAAGAGCTCTCGAAAATTTTTGTAGGAAAGCTGTGGAGCAGGCTAAGCACCTTGCCAATGTATATGAACCGTACAGCTTCTATGGTGGGAGGTGAGTTCTGGAAAACTAGGTCCACTTGTGTTTTGTGTCCTCTTTCATGTTCCTCTTTACATGAATGTGCAGTTCATGCACAATTGCAAGATCATGAAATTTACCTACTTGCTATATGCGCGATTTAGGAATAATGTCCCCTTCTATTACTAATTTACTACTACCTATACTTTCGTATGGTTTCCTGAATCTTGATTCCAATGACAAATGCAGGTTTGACAATAGCAGCACAACTTCACTGATGGAGAGTATGTCAGATGAAGAGCGAAATACGTTCTACTTTGATGTTGGGAGTATAGATTGGACACAATACATATGCAATGTGCATATTCCGGGTCTAAGAACGCATGTCATGAAGGGAAGAAACAGGGTAGCTGGTTAGTATAGTAGTGTACTAATTGTTTTTACGCTTGATCTAGTTTTCGCATACTATGTGTTTGTTAAATATTTAGTAAACTACCTGTTCATTCTCGAAAAATAATGTCGATGTAGGCAAAAATGCGAGGTTAGGAAGTTATTGCCTTGATTATGTCTATGTAATTCACTACAAATGTAATGATAATCTCTTTGGAAAAGGACTCCCTGTTTTGTATGACAAGGACTTATTGTGCTCTTTCTTGCTTGGAACTTGGAAGAGATCACATTTATGTAATGGTCGCTGAATTTCTCCGGTGAAGAAAGGTTTCTTTGCGCTCTTCATCGGAGTTCCATTATATGCCAAAAGTTTCGAACCGTGGTGCAGCTTCCTGTGATCAAGATCCAAGAGCTATGGACCTGTTCATAAGGGGTGCAAAAAATGGTCCTCATCATCAAACACCTTTGTATTGTAATATTCACCTTCTTTTGGTTCCGACTAAACGAAAAGTAACAAGAAAAATAACAATACGCGTGTTAGTTCGTGTCACACATTTACTAAAATGTATCAAAATTCTATTAAAACCCGTTATATGATTTCAATTTCGCTTCGACCCCATATTATATCATACTAGTTTGCATGCCCGTGCCACGCCCGGGCTATATATTTATATTATTTATACTCACTCGATAAGAAAAATGTTGGCTTATCTCAGTTCTAATAAATTATCATAATGATTATTTTCCAGAAATTAGCTAATACTATATTACGACTTATCTTTGTTCTAATAAACTACCTATAATGATTGTTTTCCATAAATTAGCTATACTATACTACTCTATGATAATTTATTACCATATCCTAACCGATAATTATATTTAATGCTATTTTTATGTTCTATCCAATTAATGAACGCACATAAAGATTCCCGGCAAAACAAAGTTTATGTGACAGTTGACATGTCATGAAGTTATAATATAAAAATCACACATATAACTAAACAGGAAGAAAACAAAGTCAGAAAACCAGATCAACCCAAAAACAGTATGCAGGAAATACTGTCAACAACAGCAGCAGCATTCCTGAAACGCAGCAGAATCATCAGATCATTCAAAACCCAGAAAAACCCAGCAAAACGATTCAGCAGCAGTGCACAAAATTGCAATTGGGAATCAAGTTCAGTGCCAAAGGAGAAGGTTGATTGTGTGGTAATTGGGGCTGGAGTTGTGGGAATTGCAATTGCAAGGGAATTATCTTTAAAGGGTAGACAAGTTTTGGTACTTGATTCTGCTCCTACTTTTGGTACAGGCACCAGTTCTCGCAACAGTGAGGTCATTCATGCTGGTATTTACCATCCTCCTCATTCCTTCAAGGTCACTCTTTTACCCTCTTTTTGCCCATTCTTGTCTTTTGATGATTTCGTGCGTAGATGTCAGCTAGGTTAGTTGGTAAAGTTGGCGAATGTCGGGTTTGGGCTTGATTCATTACTCGTGGTAGGAATGTGTGAGAATATCAAAGCTGCAATTGTATTTTATTTTATTTTTTTGAAATAATATGAAAGCTGCAATTTTTGGAAGTATTGATGATGAAATATGGCATAGGGAAATTGGGGAAAGGTTTAGTATTTACTAATGGACACTTGTAGAGTTGTAGTCAGTTCTATTTCTAGCTGAACTTTTGTTCTATGGTTCACTTCCCTTGGGTCAGTGGGTGTACTTGAGAAGCCTATGAATGGGGGAACTAATTTTTAGACTCTCGTGTTTGATTTTTATACTCCTCTATATAAGTTACCGTTCCCAATGCTCCTCTCATATGGACGTGTGTAAAAATTATCCCCCATGAATGGCTGTATAGTACTATAGTTGGATTGAAGAAACGTAATTTATTCAGAAATAACACGTATTCACATGGATTGATGGATTTCATTAGCTTTCGTATTTTTCTCTCGTTCAGTTTCAGGCATATAATAGAATTTTATGCTACCTGCTGACCAATTCGGGTCTGTGGACGTAGTATGAAGATGTGGTCTTTTGATAACCCAAATGGTTGAAGATTGCCTTGAAACATAGGAGTTACATAATCTCAGCTGCTTGTCAATTTTCGAAAAGGTTTCTAAAATGGTTGAGAACTCATTTTGTGCAGGCGAAGTTTTGTGTCAAAGGAAGAGAAATAATGTACAAGTATTGTACAGAGCGGGATGTTCCTCATAAGCAGCTTGGTAAACTTGTGGTTGCTACTAGCGAATCAGAGATTCCGAAATTGAATGAATTATTAGCCCGTGGGATTTCAAATGGGGTTGATGGCCTGAGGTTGATGGAGGCCTCTGAAGCAATGAGGATGGAACCCGAACTACGTTGTGTAAAAGCCCTATTTTCGCCTGTTTCAGGAATTGTGGATAGCCATTCTCTGATGCTCACGTTATTGGTATGAACCTATGATCTTTGTTCTTGTTGGTTGTTATTTGAGTTGTTATCTGCTGGTTTCAGAGGACCTATCTTTTGTGTACTGTAGTTTTTTGAAAGTAATGATTAAAATTGACAGGGTACTACCACACTTTGAGTTCAGGGAGAAGCCGAAAACAGTGGAGCAACATTTTCATACAATTCTACTGTGCTTGGAGGCCATATGCTGGGAAACCAAATTGCACTAGCTGTGACTAATAGCCACAATCTAGAGAACTGTAATGAGGAGGATTTGTTGGATGCGGAACTTGTACTTCTTCCCAAGGTTGTGATAAATTCTGCTGGTCTGTCAGCAGTAACACTTGCAAAGAGAGTCACTGGCCTCCAGGATTGTTTCGTCCCTGCTGCCTATTATGCGCGTGGTCATTACTATTCTCTAACAAAAACTAAGTCTCCTTTTAGGCACTTGATATACCCAATGCCAGAAGAAGGTGGAGTTGGGGTGCATGTAACTCTAGATTTAGATGCTCAAGTTAAATTTGGGCCTGACGTAGAATGGATCAGTGGTGTGCCTGATATCGCAGGCTTCTTGAATAGGTATATATACTCACCTTTTCTTTGCTTCAACTATTTCACCTTTATAGACCTGAGCTGCTTCTATTATCATGTTTTTGCTGTACTAGTTTAGTTATGCTTTCTGTAGTCAGCCAGAAGTTATCTATCAGGGTTTTTTCAATTCCTACAGATTTGAGTACTCCGTATGTCCTCGTCGAGCAGAAAGATTTTATGCAGAGATAAGGAAGTACTATCCTATGCTTAAGGAAGGATCTCTGGAGCCAGCTTACTCTGGAATACGACCAAAACTTTCCGGTGCTGGGATGACCCCTTCCGATTTTGTTATACAGGTAGATAAGAGTTAACTAATAAAGACTCGTTTATAAGAGAAGAAATTAATTTCAGCCTAAGCAATGTTTGTCTTTGAAATCAAAGTCGCATCATGCTAATACTTCCATTAAACAGGGTGAAGATGTTCACGGCGTGCCTGGACTTGTGAACCTTTTCGGTATTGAATCACCTGGTTTAACTTCAAGCATGGCTATTGCGGAACATGTGACTTCAAGGATACTCCAGTCAGTTTAATTTCAATGTTCATGCAGTTTCAGGTTTGTTTTCAGTACTATGACACACAGATATATGAATATAGCTCAAATGAAGCTTGTGTTATACGAAAACCAATTGTTTTTAGCTGAACTGAGTTGGAGTTCCTAATCTGAAGTGATGCATTGATCACTCGGACGCTTCCTTTTCCATTTGGTTGGTCGCTTCGTTTTCCGCTTGTTATCTGTTTGAGCATCATCATGGATTCATGGTATTGTAAGCCTGACAAGAGTTTCTATATAAGGTTGTGACGTTCCGTCTAACATCCTACTAACCCATTGTGTTGCCCTTACTGTACCCGTGGCAACAGATTGGCAACAGATTGCATTCGAAGAAGAAGTTCAATAGCTTTGAGAAGAAAAACGGAAACCTGGGCCCGTTTGGTATCACTGCCGTTTTTAGTTTTTGGTTTTTTTGCGTAAAAAATTTAGTTAAATAAGTTACAAAATTAACTTTAAATTGTTTGGTTCTATAATAGTCATGTAGAAAATGAAAACTGACAATTGAAAACTAAAAACCACTTTTTCTGGTTTTAAAAAATGAGACTTTGGTTTAAAAAAAAAAACAGAAAACTGAAAACAGAAAACGATACCAAACAGGCCCGTAACAACAATTTAACCGTGAATATTAAACGGATTTGAAACCTACGGATTTGAAAACTGCATTGCCATCTCTAACCACAACAGATTGATCAATGAAGTGAACATCCTACAACGAAATTCCTAAATTTCTAAATTTATTCTAAATTTCTAGCATTAACTTTAGGTTTCTTGTCCTCATCGACAAATTCCTCGTAGTCTTCACAGCGACACTTCCTTTTCCCCTTACTTTTTGTTCGAGCATCATCATGGTCTCGTAAGGTCTTATTTGTTGTTTGAGCATCTTGATGATCAGGGTCTTGTAAGGTGACGAGAGTTTCTACATAAGGTTGTGATACAATACGTCCCTTACCACGCAAAGAATGCGTCGTTTTTATCGTACCAGCAGCGGCGAAGCCATCTGGTGGCTTGGGGTGGCGGCCGCCACCCCGGCCGGGGAAATTTTTTTTGAAGTTTTTTGGGCAGAATCCCTTTATATATATTTTAGAGCACCAATTTAGCATAAGATGTTGTTAGTACAGTGGTTAGAGTGCTATCATTATAACCTCTGTTCAAATCTTCTTCATAGCAAGTCTCATTTTTTTTTTAAGTATTCCTATACTTTTTAAAAATAAGCATAACTTTAGTTAGTCGACAATGAGAGGACTTGAACTCTTGACTAAGGTCTGAGCAATTGTTCACACAAACCAGTAGGCTACAAACATTTCATGCTACCTAATGCATGTCTTTGATATATATTCTCATTTAGATTGTTCATGTCTCCACTTATGTTTTATTCAAGATCAAATTTAGGGGGTAGCCTGAGGTGCACCGACTACCACAAATTCCCCGAAAACACCTAATTATTGCTTTAAAAATTCCAAAAAATTAGGAAAAAAATCAAAAAAAAAATAAAAAATAAAAACTTGTACTAAGATGGTTACCCCAAATTTTTGGGGTTAGGTTCGCCCCTGCCTCCGTTATGTTTCTTATTAAATAGGATCGTATAGTATCAGTTTTTATTAGAAACAATAAACGATTACTATATTATCCGTTAAAGATACCGCGTATACAGTTATAATCCGCCACCCCAAGTTTTTGATCCTGACTTCGCCCCTGCGTACCAGTAGCTAGATCACATGAGTACATTTGGGTATATACTAGATCGTGATGCAACACCACTTCATTACGGTTATCGGACAAGGATACGAGTCGTGGTAGAGTATCGTATTGACTGTTTGGGCCTAAATTTTGGCTTTAGTCTGACAAGGACAAATTGACAAGTACATAGTCGCATCGACTAACGATCAAGTCAAGTCATCGAGTAGATACAAATCTTGGACGCCTAAATGACATTAATCAGTCAATCTGATTAGACAAATAGTCAGTCTGATAGAAGCAGACATTCAGTCTGACAGTCCATCAAGGAGGCAAACAACTCATCAAAGAGCCAGACAATCCATCGAGGAGCCAAACAGCCCATCGAGGAGCTAGACATATCGACAATCGACCTATCGAGGTCGACCATCGACCTATCGAGGTCGACCATCGACCTATCGAGGTCGACCACTGACCTATCGAGGTCGACCAGCAATCTGTCGAGTATCCTGTCAGATTGATCGTCACACGTTGATGGCAACTACAAATGCGGAATAAGTCAAAGTATGAACTATATTCTCCTAAATATGCTCAACAAATTCAGTTAGAAGTGTTAATGAGGCTGCATGATCTCCATCAAATTAGCAAGAGGTTGACTCTTTGACCAAGTCTATGATGATAGAAGAAGTCAACAACAACCTCCTATCTTCTCTCCAACAACATCCTATTTTCTCTCCAACAACCAAGACCACGTATTGAGCTGCCAAGAGTTAGTTGTGGACTTATTCAACAAGGAAAGTATCCCCAAGGAAGACGAAGTCAAAGTCAAGAACCACTTCCTTGATTATAGGGACTGTTCACTGTGATCAGTCAGATAACTACTATTTTATAGGGGATAGTGGTTGAAGTTGGACCTAGCAACGTGGGAAGTTAGAGAAACTTGAGGAGACCTTCCACAACAGTATTTATGCACTCCAAAGCCCCTAGAAGAAGATCAAGACGTGCTCATATAAACCCTAGACACTTCCACCATTACTTGGACACTTTTACACACATAAAACCATTCACAACTTCACCATATAAAAAAACCCACATCATTATTCCTTCACATGACCACCTCCATATTCATCTCGACTCTACTGTATAACCACTAATACTATTTCTCTAAACCTAAATACTCATCCCTTCATTCTTCTCAACATCATAGCCACCACCGCAATCACCCATTACCGCTACCTAGACTCCACCATTGAATCCTTGATTACATCTTGAACCCAAATACATTTCTTAAACCATCGTCTCATTGATACATCATTATTGTTATTGTTAGATTACTAGTCATTGTATATGTATTCATCAATTGTACCCAACACGGCGAAACACTACTACAAGATCTACTAAAAGCACTTGGCGGGATAACAAGCTCCCCCCGTGGTTTTTCCCTTATTCACATGGTTTTCCACGTACAAAAAATCCTTTGTCTCTCTTTCTCTTATTTTCATGCATTTACTATTGTTTTAATTTTTTATGTTTGTATTTAACGCATTTAGAGTTAGTCCAGTCCTCGATCCTCGATACTCGATAGAACCTCTCTGATAGATTTTACCTGTCTGTCCAATAGTACTTATCCGACATAGTCTACCTGTCTATCCGATAGGATCAACCTTGTAAAGTTTGCATGTCTACTTGATAAAGTTTGTCCACTTACTTGATAGAGTCTATCTGATATCCATCATACAGAAAATTCATCTAGGACGAGTAGTAGCAAATTGACTAGTTGACTCTCAATCTAAGCGTATCCGATACGTGTAGTTTTTTACCAAAACATTGACTTTTAATCCTACCCAATATACGCCAAGACTCCCTAAAACCGTGCTCGTTCATTACCCACACATCCATTCAATGAGATTCCGGATTCGATGCGGCGGTTATTACTTCAACAGTGGAAGTCAGTAAATGGAGAGATCCGTTAAGAACAGTTAAAAACGAGTGATGTATCGTCCCCTGCCTAGGCAATCGGATGACATGGCCACGAAACTCGTCGTTTCGCAAATCAAAGCTAACAATGACACGAGACTTTAGTGATGGTAAAAAGGCCAATCGACCGATTCACAACACTTCCACTCCCTATTCCTCCAACTGTAGACTACAACATTGGTGTTGTCACATGTATACGAGTGAATAACTTTAACCACCTTATAATCATCGGTTTCCGTACCAAGATTTGTCTCTGGGGCCTTCATTAACTTTGTAATTGTGGTACCCGATATCAAGACGAAACCCGGTTCTTGGGTTCAACAACGTAAAGGCACTTCCGGTAGCATTACGGAGACAAACAATGCCGTTACATGAACCAACAAACACATGACTCTTACATCGTGTTAGGCGGACACGTCCAAAGTCGACTTCTTGTTGTAAATTTTCTTGTTCGACGGCAGAACTGATTGGGTCAAGGTAAGCACTAAGAAGCTCAATGTTACGTTCTTCATGCTTAGGAAGAATTGATAATGGACCATCAAAAACGTTAAATATCAAGCGATTATGACATAATTGCTCTGAATTATTCATTACGTGTTCCCGATGGCATTTGATGAAGTCCTTTCCGCCGATAAATTTTCGCCAATCTCTGGAAACGGATTTCAACTCAAGTAAATCGTGTACAGCAAGCCGCAACAAGATGTTTAAAACTATGTCTTTTGGCATACAACTCAATCTACTTTGGTCTGCCATTGACAAACTTCTTAAACTATGATCTCAAAAAAAAAAAAAAAAAAAGTTCGGGCTTGGGAATCGGAACCTTCTCTCAAGAGGAAAGGGAATCGAAACCTACGTACGTGAACAACAATTTAACCGTGAATTTTTATACTGCCACTCTACAAAACCCTAACTTCACATAAATTTAAAAAACAATGGACTAGATTTTTTTTTCTTAGAAATAAGGAAACTACAAGATTTACTTTTCCAAAAATATTATACTCCGTAATACGGAGTACATACTAAATTGATTTTGTCAAGAAGAGAAATGCTAACTGCAGTTGTCATAGGAGACTGCAAATTAACACTCTCTTTTCAATTGGTTGATTACTTATCCTTTTATTTTAACAAGAAAAACAAAATCAAAAGTCATTATTTCATTTTATTTATAGAAAACAAATTATTCTACTAAATAAAAATGTTATAGAAAATTAAATTGTTTAACGAAATACAACTAACATGTTTAACGAAATACAACTAACATGTTAGTTGTATTTCGTTAAACAATTTAATTTTCTATAACATTTTTATTTAGTAGAATAATATGTTTTCTATCAATAAAATGAAATAATGATTTTCCATTTTGTTTGCTTAGTTAAAATAAAAGGATAAGTAATAAACCAATAAAAAAGAGAGTGTTAATTTGCAGTCTTCTTAAGCAACTGAGTTAGCATTTCTCTATATTGCTAATACAAAGTGCAAGTTTAAAGAACAAAACTTTCGAAATGGTGCTAAAAAAAATGTTAAACAAAATGGGTTGGAAAAAAATTTGTTTAACGTTATGGGTGTGCACGTCACCCCCTTACTAAAACCGCCAATAACACTAGTGGTTTTAAGAGTATCAAATAGTACCAGTAGCGTTCAAACGAGGGACATTGACCACACCTAAAACCGCCACAGGCCCCAACGGTTTCACTTCAACGAAACCGCTGAGGGCCTCAGCGGTTCTACAGCCCCCAAATTAAATCTACCTGACATAAATCAAAATAATACCCAACCACCTCTTTTGACCTTATCATCTTCGTTTCTTCTTCCCAGCTCCATTAGTCACGATTTCCACCATGAAAATCAACTTCTTTTCCTTTCGCAAAAATCCCATGGCCCGCGTCTTTGGAAGATTAGTCTTGGCAACGATCTATATGGAGGACCTAGATTATCTTCAGAATTTCCGAGAAGCTCCGATGCTAATTCAAATGAGATGGTAACACACTAACACCTCACTTTACTAGCGCTTCTCCGGCCGCCATTTTCGATGATGCCGAAAATTCAATGCTTCTATCGCCGCCCCGTGCTTGTGGGCGTGCTATTCCAGCAAAATTACCCATGGCACCTTCCAGATCTGCTGTAGAACCGCTGAGGCCCTCGGCGGTTTCGTTGAAGTGAAACCGTTGGGGCCCGTGGCGGTTTTAGGTGTGGCCAATGTCCCTCGTTTGAGCGCTACTGGTACTGTTTGACACCTTTAAAACCGCTAGTGTCATTTGCGGTTTTAATAAGGGGATGACGTGCACCCATAATGTTAAACAAATTTCTTTCCAATCCATTTTGTTTAACATTTTTTTTATTAGCACCATTTCGAAAATTTGTTCAAGTTTAAGACTAAGAGTATTTATTGTCAAAAATGCATTACACTTTGGATAACGATTTTTTTTTTTTTTTTATAAATATTGCAATATAGGTTATTACTAATCTAAATCTTATTTGCATCGATAATTTATTTAATAGACAAAATTAAAATATGTATTTTAAATATTTAAATTAAATGTGTCAGTGTCCTAAAAAAATTCGATATCACCATGCAGCATATCATTGGGTCAGGTTTTTAACACCAATTTCCATTTGGTCACTAATTGGCAACCAATTTTAAAGACCGATTGCAATTGGTCGCTAATTTGCAACCAATAATAAGTTGGTTATTGATTAGCAACTGATCGATTATTGATTAAATTCTTAATTAGGAGATCTGTAGACAATGATTTCAGATTTCTGAATTGCCCACACTGTTCCAAAACTGTCTAGCTTTGGTAATAAGCTAACGGCCGGTGAAGAAATAGTAGTTCATAAATCATAATGTCCTCATTATGTTGTAAATTATAATGCATCAATTTCTCTGGCCACGTTAGTTGTACATACATGTTCGTTTTATCTTACCTACCATCATTGTAACATCATTATATCGTAATAATGAGTCCATAACATTTATTTTTAGATACCCAAATTTGGCAATGACATGATATGATGCTGCGTGGAGCATGCAATATAATGCTTTCTTGAAGTAGTATGAAAGAAGACCGGCCAATCTTGTCAAAACGATTATATATGAGCAGGGTACGTACTCGATCCCAAGTACGTATAGTACCCGGCTTAAAGCGATATAGACTATACTATAACTTCACTTCAAAAAGCACACTGATAAAAATTTGAGCTATGAATGAGAATTACAATCCGAGCTGATGATCAGCTGAAATATAATAATGGTCGGATATAGGCAGAGCGAGGCTTACATTGTATGTAATGATCTGGAAATAGTGGCTTGTAGTACACAGATGAGCGACTAACCTCAATAGCAAATAGAACTTAAAATGCATGACAAACGAGCAGAAGTAGCCGAGACCCCGGACCCCCACCAGGCCATTAACGAAAAACGGGTACCAACGTCGGAGAAACATTATGTGGCCCCTCCCACTCTCAAGATAGACATTTTCGAATGTTATTATTGAAAAGTATTTCAATATAATAATAAAAAAAAAAAAAAAAAGACAATGAACTATTAAGTAGGGAAAATGGAAATGCTTAATTCATAATAGGATGATAAAGTTAAAAATTGTTCGCAAAGTTATTTAGTATACCTCTTGACCGATGTTAGAATACCAATACGTGATTGGTATGCTTGCCGATACAAGTAGCTAGTATGGATTCATCCAAAGATAAAGATTCACTAATTAGATTTTTGTTTTGATCAAACGAAATGCGACATTCTTGTGAGAGGTGAAAGTTTAGCAATGTTTATAAGGTTTGTGTCAACCATTTACTGATAAAAAAAAAAATCTCTATTTACAAAATCTGACCTTTTCCTATCTTATCATTTCGATTTCGCAGGTATATATCAAATAAAAAACTCCTTGAACAAAATTACTCTAAAACATGGACGTACCCTCTTTTTAAAGTGAAGAAAAAAAACATGAAAGAATTGAAACTAGATTTACAACTTACAAAATCGTAGATTTTCGCAAACTTTAATCAACTCAAAATCAACCGAATAATAACGATCTAAGCTCCAAAATCAAATTGCTCCCAAAAAAGAAAAGTGGAGGAAGTGAATTTCATCTTCCTGTGTTATGGATCAACTTTGGCTCACTCGTAACCAGGTTCGTGTTTCTGGTGCAGGCTTCGACTTTATTGGGATTAAGCGTAATATTGACTCTTAATTCTTTCATGGCTCTGCAAAAAGGTTATGCCCTTCAATACCAGCACCATTTTTCTTAGTCAAGTTGCTCCTTCGTGGAGCCCGCCGTTACCCAGGTTCCTCAAAATCAATTTCGATGCTGCTGTTCGTCCTTCTTTTTGTGTTGTTTCTTGGGTGGAGCGTGACTGTTTTGGCTCAGTCATGGATGCTGGAGCTCATTTTCTCTCGCACTGTTCCTCACTTCTCGCAGAAGCTCTTGCAGCTCGTCATGCCGTTTTGCCGGCTTCTCGTAAGCATTTTCATCATGTTGTCTTTGAAGGGGATAATCTTAGTGTTATCAGGGCTCTGAATCGCGAGTATGTCCTTGTTGGGAGATTTGGGCCCCTATTTCCGACTCTTTGCTCCTGAGTCAGAATCTCCCTTCTAGTACTTTTGCTTGGGTTCGTAGATCGGCTAATGTTCTGGCTCACAATCTGGCTAGTTGGGGTGCTTCTCTTCATCGGACTTCTGACTTAGTTTTCGAAGATTTTCCTTTTTCCGTAGTCTTTTTGTAGCATTACTCGGCAAAAAAAAAAAAAAAAAAAAAAAAAAGCAAGAAGTGAAACGTGTAAATGTAAAATGACCATCGTCACTGTCACGCTAAACAAAAGGGGGAGATTGAGAATTGAATCACTAACTTTTGATTGATTTTTCTTTGCTTTTTTGCCTGAAAAATTAAAATTAAATCCACATTTTATCTCCCCTCTTCTTTCTTCTTTCCCCAGTCTCTCTCCCCAGAAAAATAAAAATACTGATTACAACTTACAAAAATCCAAACTTCTTTTTTCTGCAGCTAACAAAAACCCTCTGCCACAATTATATCAACTACAAAATCAACCAATCTCTTTTCTTTTTGTTGTCTCTTTTATTTTTCCTGTATTTTTCCCCTAATTTTTATTACATTTTTTCAATTTCTTTATTGTTAATCTTCTTCAACAAGCTGAAATTTGCAAAATCAAAAGCTACCAACTTTTTGATTCATCATATTATGTCTGATATCAAGTGGGGTTTCTTTAATTTTTAGTAAGTGTGTTTAAAATCCCAGATTTTGACCTGTTGTTGTTATGGGTTTCTGAGTACCCAATTGAATTCCTCTGTCAAAAAAAAAAGAGGGATTCAGGATTAAATCTGTCAGTTAATTTCTGTTGCAAAAGTTTGGAATTTAACCAATTTTTAATTTTTGATTTTCCTTAAAAAAAACAACCAAAAAAATTAGCTTTATTTTATTTTATTTATTGCTCAATATATGCGAAGGTGCAGTGTTTTATTGGTAAGCTAGGTTTTACTCTATCTTATTACAGTGCAATTTATTGTGATAATTCGATCATTTTTTTAGCATTAAATGTAACATTTTGTGCGGTTTATTAAAGTTGCAATGTTGTGAGCTGTGTAAGATTATATTGTTCTTGTTGTTAGTGTATAGATTGGTCAATTGTGGAAATGCAATCTTTGATGCTTGTAGCATAAGCTATGTTTAAGTGAATCGATATGATTATCTTGTTGGCACTGCGATTGATTGTTTTGTTATTGCTTACTATTGTCGAGGAGGAAGGGTTGAGTATTTAGGAAGATTGAAGCTTTTGATTGGGAATTGATATTAGGTTGGGAAAGACTGAACTTGTAGTGGGGTGTTTTGTGGAAAAAGCATGTGTTTTGCCAGCTGATTAATCAAATTGGATTTCGTAAAATAGTGATTTTCGAGTCTTATTAGGTTGTGATGTGAATGATGAGATTGTTGTATTGGTTGGTCTAGCTAGAGAGATGGGAGTATGCGGAAAGCAATTAGGCTGAGTTGCACAATCTGGTTTAGATATGTAAACCTTAGGACATGTGAGTTTTCCTTAAATGTACTGTGAAATGAAAGTTGTACCATAAATGTGATTTTGCATTTGTGTGTTTTGAGGTATGCGAGTTAGAGGTTGCTCAAGGTTTTAGGAAGTGCTAATGTTCGATTTTACGTTTGTTTGGATGTTACAGGCACTTGAGATATGTACCATGCTAAGAAGTTTTCAACGGTGAGCTTGGTGCCGCATAAAACTCAAGCCAGCGAGCCCCCATCAAACCATGGTGCTATGGGAAGTCCTACTGCAAAAAGTCCTACTCCCCATGGTGGAGGAGGAGGAGGAGGAGGTGGTGGAGGAGGTGGTGGTGGTGGTAAACAACGACTAAGATGGACTGAAGACCTTCACAATCGCTTTGTGGACGCTATCACCCAGCTTGGTGGACCAGATAGTGGGTATTTCTTTCCATCAATTAACCGTATTGTTTATCTAATCTATGCTGGATATGCTTAGGTAGTAATCCCAAGTCGGTTGATATGCTTAACACTTATGTTGTTGCATGATGATTGAGGACATCTATCGAGTCAGATTCTGGTACCAACTATGTCAAGCCTTAAGTATGACTGTATGAGTCAGATTATATTTTGCTGAGATTCAACTTTAGGTTGCCCAGTAGGACAGCTGTAGCTTTTATCCCCGGGATGTGCTTCTTCGGTTGCTGTTCTATTTTAGACTCACACTCTTCATTTCTGATGGAAAAAAAAAACTTTTGTTGGATAACAAAACAGAGATTGAAGATATGGCATCCTCATAATAACTCTAATTACTATTTGTTGTAGAAACGTAACAGGGGTGTCTCTTCTTTTGCGACAGTCAAATTTACTAGTATTGAGTAGATTTCAGAATAAGAATCTTTTAGAAAAGAAAGCTATTTACATATTACTCTTACTGTCTTCGTATTGTAATTCTTCATTTCTGTTTCTTACCTAAAATATGGCCTCGACCCTCTCTTTGTCTAATAGGAAATAGTCCTGTTGTCTTTAGATGTTGTACTGTGTTATAGCAATTGGTGACTATCCATTATGTATATCTTCTCAATCACTTTCTACCTATTCACTTTAGCTGTAATCATTGCGACCGCAATTGCTACTGGACAGTATCAGCCTATATCCTTCACGGAAAACTCTTAATGTGGATTGCTGCTTTTGAGGCATTTGAAAGAACTAAAAAGAATGAAAGAGGATCGCCAATGGACTAGCCTTATCAGTGGCTCTGTTTGATATTAAATTTCGTTGTACTCACATGATTCTTCTTTAATATGACGGACGTTATAACCACGTTAAGAGAGAAAGGCGAGTATTACTTTTCTGTCATTGTGGAGGTACTGTAGGATTCCTGATATCCTGGTTGACTAGCTGTGTAATTCTTAGTTAACCCACCTGGCTGGCAGTTGTGGATATCCAACTTTGCCGCTCTTTTTTGTATACTTGTTAGTTAACTCACCTGTTCTGGATTTCAGACAGCTTTGGTCTTTGTTCAGTAGCTCTTATATTTTAAGTGGTTGTTTGGTTGGACGTGGGAATACAAATTTCCCAAGTAGATCAATTCTCTTGAAAATATACTTCTTATAACGTACTTGGTGTTTTGGTTATGCATGGGAAATTGCACATACCTGCGTTAATGGTATTCAATAAATTTGGAAAGAAAAAATTAAGAAAGTTAGAAACTTCTAGTCTCTCTGGGTTCAGCTTCCTCGGCTCCATCCATGACTATCAGCAACTCTTTGGCATCCTTTTAGTGTCTCTTTGTCTCTATGTTTGTGGTTCTTGTCATGGATTGCAGATAGCCAAATAGGAAATATTAAAGTTTTTTCTTGATAGATTGACCATCTTACTACACACGTCATGGGTCCAATTCAAAATTTTCAATTTTGTTGAATTTCACACTACAAACTATAAATGTTACATAGAACTCAGGAGCAAAAATATTATTGCAGAGAGTGAAAAGGGAATGGCAAACTTGGGTGAGCTCTTAGTGACTAAAGGGCAGCCCGGTGCACATTGGCGTCCCCGCTAAGCGAGGGTCTGGGGAAGGGTCCCACCACAAGGGTGTAATGAGGGCAAGCCTTCCCTTGTCAATTTATTTGACAAGAGGCTGCTCCCAGGACTTGAACCCGTGACCTATCGATCACACAGCAACACCTTTACCGGTGCGCCAAGGCTCCCCTTCCGAGCTCTTAGTGACTATTTTTTTTTAATTACAGCTCTTAGTGACTATTGATCCTGATTTACTTATAACCGAAGATGAGCTGGGTGAGCCACAATAGAATTCAGCATTGAGTAGTGCTTGCATTGCTGCAGTGAGCTTCGGTTGGAATCTGTTTACGATTGAAATATTGAATATTGACTGCATAGCTTAGTGGTAAGGAAGAGTTTTCCATGGAGAATCTTTGGCAATGCATGTATATTGGCACATTTTCACATTGCAATTAATAAAGAGAAGCATATTTTTTTGTCACTGTTTTTGTTAGTGGTTTTTCTAAGTATTTAAGATGGTAAGAAGTCTTGAGTGTCATAAGAATGAATGCATCCCTCTAAGGACGAACTGGCCTTCATTACATAATCCGCTTTGAAATAATTGTTGCTTATTGGTCATTCTGTTAGGTTTCTTATCGGTGTTGTTTTGCAGGGGCAACTCCAAAAGGTGTTCTACGAGTGATGGGTGTACCTGGACTTACCATTTACCATGTGAAAAGCCATTTACAGGTTTTTATCCCATGTTGATCCTGTCTGTTCTCCTTGATATCCTCTATCTGTGTATAAAGCTTTCGGCAGCCTGCTTTCTGACTCCTGTGATGGATATATTGTATACCCTTTTCATTTTTCCCATTTTTCAATCATGGGTCTGACTTGTGTTGTTTTCTGTTCGCAGAAGTATCGGCTTGCCAAGTACTTGCCGGAGTCACCAAGTGATGGTAAGGTGTCTATTTACTCTTTAATTTATGGTTTATCTTTATTTGTTACCTGTTTATGTGATGGTCTCTTCTTGAGTTATAGGCTCCAAGGACGAAAAGAAAGGTTCTGGAGATGGACAAGCTAATACGGATCCTTCTTCTCAGTGAGTATCTTCTAATTTGAGCAACTTTTGCACTTGTGTCTTTCCTTCACACATTCTTTAGCCTAAACCGATTTTCATGAACATCAATATGCTTCCAGTTCTGACTGTATTCTACATGTGTATCTTGCAGGGGACTACAGATTAATGAGGCACTTAGAATGCAAATGGAGGTGCAGAAACGTCTGCATGAGCAGCTCGAGGTTTGTTTTTGTCAGCCTCTCTTTGGATTTAGAGTGCTTTGTTTATCAATTTTAAGCATATGGTGCTCTTTCACAAATGAAAGTGTTGTACCAGAAACATAGGTGATGGGATGTGTTTCCTGAAAATTTGCTAGCTTTTTCTTAAAGGTGCAAAGACAACTCCAAATGAGAATTGAAGCTCAGGGCAAGTATCTCCAGAAGATCATAGAGGAACAGCAGAAACTAGGTAGCGTGCTGAAAGGTTCAGACGCACTTCCGGTCGAGGAAGATGAGGCAAAAAACAAGTCATCAGAATCTCAGCCAGGCGCAGAAGGCTCCCCTGTTCACACATCTCCTCACAGGAAAAAGCAAAAGTTGGGTGATTCAACACCATGCAATGCAGATCCTAGTAGACTCTTGGATCCTACTGCTGCTCCTTCAGAGAACGATCAGAAGCAGGCTTTTGTCGATCAGTGGGACCAGCATCTTTATGGAATAGACGGGGCTGGTTTTGGGATTGACTTGGACACTGAATTTAGGAAGCAGGAAAACAGCAGAGTAGCCGAGCACGGAATTTCCTCGACACCAGATCTCGGAGGTAACTCTAAAGTAGGCTGAAAGTACATCTAGCACGTTAGCTTATAGTCCTGCAGCATTCTTGGTCAGATGTGGCTGTACCACGGAAACCTGTTTTGTAAATAATACACACACTGTAAGTTTAACATACTGTAATTCATTTGTAGTCAATCTTGTGTACCTCACCACAACTTCGAGGTTGAAAACACTGCTTTTCGAGCTGGAGCTGCCCCATCATGAAGTTTTGTACTGTAACAGCGGTAGCTTTTAAGCAAGCAGGTTTCGTGCTAGTAGTGAGAAAAACTGTTACAAGTCTCAGAAAGAGCCGTATTTGGCATGTTTAACGTGAAATCAAATTAATCACGCGATTAGCGTGCTGAGAAGCTTGCGAAAGGTTATTGTCTTTAAGCGTCTGAGAAGCCTACAAGCGCCTGATTAAAGCGTTATTTGACTTGTTTGATTAGACTAGTGTTTTTTGATTGGTAACTTTGCAGTTTGGACAAATACTGAAATACATGCCAGCCTGCTAGGGTATGATGGTGACGTCTTTGCATGAACTTGGCATTATGATTAGTTTTAATATTACTCTAAACTTCTCGGCAATTCCGAGAGCAGATCAGTTCAGCTGCAGCAACGACATTGCAACAACAGAAGTCGACGACGTTTTAAGGTCGAGGTTGGCAGGTTGCTAATATGCAACAGCAGCACTGCAGTTGTACATCAGTTGCATATCAAAGAAGCATTTTCGTCGTCCTCTGGATTTACGTCTGACGCTCATGACTAAAAATAAAAGGGCAAATGTGTATACGTATATAGGTAAACAGAATGTGGAATTCCCATAAATTATACGATGTATATGTGCAAGATGTCTTAAGTTTGCGTTGAGTATTCCTTTTTTTTTTTTCTTTGTATAGAACTAGAAAGAAAAACACCAGGCTATCCGTATATCCGGATTTGCTTCTAAGAGAACCAATAGTGTTCTTGTGTATGTTCAGATTCCTGAACCTGATACTGGATTAGAGCCAGTTACGTGTAAACACTAACACGCGAATCAGAAGCACCAGCTCTAATTTCGACTAAGTCTGCTGATGTTTCAGACACCTTTAGCTTCATTCGAGTAGAAGAACTAGTATTGGAATGTCTTACAGTGATTTCATAATCCCCATGAAACAATAATGCTTCTGAAAAACCCTGTACATTTGCTTGAATTTCCGAATGTTCTGAGCTCCACCGTTTGAGTAGCTTGTCAACAGTATCTCCATTTGGCGTATTCTTGAAGTTTTGATCTATAAGGCACATAGAACACTTTTCACTTAATGGTGATGTTGGCCATATCACAATCCCTTTAACAGCAGGGTGGGCGTATCCTTCACTCAGTACATCCTCTAGGTAGTGTTCCTGCTCATACATTTCAGCAAAATCGGAAGTTAGCATGTTGGTTTAGGATAGTGATTACTCCTATCATTTAAATCTGTAATGAAATTTAGTACCTGGTCCTTGCCCTTGTCAAGGAAAACTTCTGTTAGCCAGAGCGGAAATCCCATTGAACCTAAGTAATCCATTCCTGCTCTCATGTAGACCAAGTTGGGCTGGCCTGGAACAAAGCGCGACTGCAGTCCTACTGCCATTGGCAAAGTCTTATTATCATGCATTGTCCTGTAATATGATACAATGTTCTTCAACTTTCTAGCATACTTGGCTGGTATTGAAGCATCGTCTGTGTTATACTCGACAGTGTTGAATTCATTCATGAACAAGAATGGCTTTTGATCAAGCTCATACGATTTGGCATAGAACTCTGCTGAAGCATTTTCACCAAGCTTATTTTCGTAGAAGTTGAAATGCAAGTTTTCATTCACAACATCCCAAGCAATCAGTCTCCCTTTATATCTCGAAACCACTGATTCCGTTCTCCTATCAGCTGCTTCTTTCAAATCTTGTGGGGTTGTCTGGTTAGTTATCCAACCAGGTTGGTGAGTTGGATCATCCCAAACAATGTTGTGGCCTCGAACAGCAATGTTGTTCTGCTCACATAACTGTAACATAGCATCTGCAATGGAATAATCTTCTTGTCCTTTTGTTTTCTCAGTGCTGTACCATTTCATTTCGTTTCCAAAAGCAGTCACTGTAAATCTTGAGATAAACCAGTCTCGATATCCAGTGTAGTTCAGGATATTCGCGTTCATTTCACATCCTAGAGGAAAGCCTGGCTTGGTTGGCTTCACTGAAATCCGAGCTCCTTCAAGTGCAACATTATCTGCATCTGTCACTTGGAATTTCACCTTACGCTTGCGCACCTACAGTAGTCAGCCTAACTCAGTAACTGTAAAAAGCGGCTTAACAGTTGATGCTTAGCTCCATTTCTGTTACCTTTTCAATGCTTTGCTGGTGGTGTGATATCCAGTCTGTCCTGGTGAACGGATACAGAGCGACACTGTCAAGCCAGACTACAACAGCTGCACTTTTAGTCTGCATTGGCGAAATCAGGGAATTCAGAATTGAACCAAAAAGAAATTGACAGTTGCACAGTGAATATTGCTGGTGCAGCATTTACCTCAAATGTTAGATCAGCCAGACCAGAGAATTTTGAGATTATGCCGCCTTTAAGCATGCTCCAGCACCCCTCCTCAGCGATCACAGTACCGCCATGTTGGGTTACGCCATTTCGGCCTCTGAAGACAACTGACACAATTTCACTGCCTTCACTTACTTGGACCCATGCTGAAAAGTTCACATGAAATATAAACATATATCAGACTCATAAACCAGCATTCACCAGTGATTCATATTTACAGAACTTTTAACAGTTCAATTATGTAAAAGCTTAATGTTGAAGCCATAGACGAGAGTTCAATCACCTGAAACCGTGTAATACATCCCTTCTGTAAGAATAACATTTTGTGAAGGGCTATCATACGGATGAGTTCTATTAAGAGCCACAATGAACTTGTTCCCCTTCTTAGACATCCGTTCTTCAATCTTCCCTTGTCCAAAAACTGTCCATCCTTTCATACCGGAATCAAAGTCTGCATTATATAAGACTCCTCCATTGCAATACAGCGGTTTCCAAGGTTCTTCCAGGCACTTCAAGAACACACGAACCAGCTCATGACAATGTTTATATGTTTAATGACAACTTATGCAATCAGATTCAAACAGTAAAATAGAGACATAATTAAACAGTGCCTCTTTACTGAAGACTCATAGAATTTTCATTGACCTGTACCTCTGTGGTGGCTGAATAGTCGTATTGATATGGCACAGCTTCAATAGCGCTTCCTGCATAAGTTAAAGGCAAAAACATCAAGCAATAACACGCTGATGAGTCGCTGAATCCTCTATTGCTCAGACATTTTAATACAATTTTTATGTTCGCGTTCAGTACTTTTTAGGTTGAAGACTATCTTTGACAAAATGATCCACTGTTCAATGTCTTATATTGGCTCAGACTTCTTAATCCAACCCGAATCATCAGTGCCTGGCCTTAAGAACTCCAGTACTAATAAAATTTTCGACAGCATTTTAGTTTCCTGAATTAGCTGACTTGAACTAAGATAATAAGGTGGGAGGTGAAGGATAGAGACCTAAACACAGTAGAATGCATGAAGACCGTAGCAAGAAACTGATCTTCATTCTAGGCAAAATCAACTCGATGTTTGGAGTATGATTCATTTTATAGTAGCCTGTCCCTGATCTTACAAAGCATTAGGCTTGCAGAAAATAGTAGCGTCTGAGTCAAGGAACACATAGTTCACCCATAAATTCTTGAAGACTTAGAATCAAAAGTTAAAATAATTGAACGTGAGTCATCTGACCAAATTTAAACAGATTTCATTGCTTTTAATTTACATAAGATCTTGCCTATACTAGTTTAGGGAATTAGGGAAACATGTTAATGATCATTAATGTGAGTTCCACTCTCCTTAATCACGAGGTGCTGCAGATCAAGAAAGTATGTTATGGAGATTTCTTTGTGTGGAATTTGTGTGATACTGTGATTGTCCATGTTTTTCCCTCTATGAAGACAACGGAGTTGAAGCTGAGGTACAAAACATCAGGCAACGACATGCTGGATCGTATGTTGCTTAAACATTTTAATACAGTCTGAGTTTAATTTTTCATATTTGTGTTCAGAGATTTTTCGTTGCAGACTATCTTAGACAGAATAAGGCCTTATTCACTGTGGTATGTTGATCCTATGTGACTCAGACATCTTTATCCAACCTGAGTTTTCAGAGCCTGGTCTTTAGAACACCAGCATTGATAAAATTTTCGACAGAATTCTACACTTCTGAACCTTTAAAATTTTCGTACAGTAGAACAAACATAGATCAAACAGTACGAGATATTGCACAAGGAAGCTAGAGTGAAGAATACAGACCTGAAAATAGTAGAATGCATGCATGCCAAAGCAAAATACTGATCTTCATCCTTGTCAGAGACGACTTGACTCGATTTTAGCAAATTTACTTCAAGGATGTATGCATGTTTTGATTCATTTTATAGTAGGCTATCTCAGATTATACAGAAAGTATAGCTTAGAGAAAAGAGTAGTAGATTCTGAGTCAAGGAACAGATAGTTCACCCTTCAGAAATTCTCTGAAACTTACAAGCAAAAGAAACAGACAGATATCATTGCTTTTAATCTTCATATGAATTGGCTTTGTTTTGGTAAAAATGTAAATGATCATTGACTTTAGTTCCACTCTCTTTGATCACAAGATGCTGCAGGATAAGATGTCTTCACTGTCAAAACTCTAAATTAATGCCACAGGATGCTAAAACAACAAAAAGAACAGCAAAGTGATTGAAACAAACCAACCGACCTAGCAATATAAAGGGCATAGGATTTCCAAGTATGGAAAGCTGAGAAGCATATCAGAGTAGTAAGTAGGCATTTTAATTTGGACAGTAACACCCTTTTATTGTCTCATTTCCTTACATTCATTTTGCGATAAGCAAATGCTAAAACACGCATTTGGATTATTTTTGCACTCCCTTTCGTGAATGTAGAATAAATTGATAGTTGTTTCGTTTGAGACGCAAGAGAGCGTAAAAGAACAAATGGCAAGTGTGCAGTTCAATACAGTACTTGCCTTTGCTGAGAGAGGGCCAATCGGGGGGGGGGGGGGGGTATGATACATCCTCACACCTGATCTAGGTACCTAAGGAAACAAGCCAAAGAAATTAGTGCCCTTGCTCTTACTTTTACTCCAAGCCTTCTACTTTGCTCTCTTCATTCTCTTCCCCCCCCCCCCCCCCCCCCCTCCTTCCCTCCAACTTATTCTCCATGTCGAAAGACAACAGGGGTATTGAACATAGAATCAAACAAGAAATACGCGCAGGTGAGTAAATTGAACAAAAATGGCCAGCACTAACTCATGGCATGTTACAACATTGTCATATACATAGAGAAGGATTACATTTCTTTTGAAGCCACGGCTTCTTGTCTTACTCCATATCTAGAAAAGACGTCTGCTAGTTTGGCCTTCTCGTGGACTTTTAACCTGCATTATGTTCAAAAGAGACATGTTAAACCGAGAATGACACTGGACTCATTTGATGCAAGAGAATTTCAACATACTGACTCATCACAGCTAATTCAAGAGACCATATCTTACCTCTTTGCAGATCCTGGAATTTTAACTTTGATGCTGTTGTCAGGCTGCTTCTTAACTGCTGGTTTCTTTTTCCCCACCTTTCTCTCTTTGTTCTTCGTTGGCAATGAATCAGATAACTGGTTAAGAAGCCTTGCTTCTCGACCCTCAATATCACCCTTCTCCATGGAATTTAATAATTCGAGATTCACTACAACATCTTCGTCATCAGAGTCTTCTTCCAATTCATCATAATCATCATCCTTCCAGGAGTCCAACTGAGGATCAGATAGTCTGATATCGCCAACTTGAGATTCATCCTCTTCTAAGACACCAAGGGTTGATTTAGAAACACTGTTGTTCTCATGATATAGTGATGCTTCATTACTCATATCCCTTGACTTCAACATTTCACACTTTATCCGCTTCCCCATTTTACCAAACCCAATGTTTTGGCCTGAGAACTCCTGAACAAACCTGTATCAGAGAAGGATACCTATCAACATTTCAGCTCACTGCATTCAACATAAGGATCCAAAAAGCAGTAGATGGTAAAATAAGGTGACAAATGGGATGGAAACATCAGCAAAATTTTATATTTATTCTTTTTTTTTTTTCCAAGGCAAAGCACACCACATTTAAGGACATATAACAGACCATGCAGATAGAAATTGCATAGCATTCGGCATCTGGAGTAAAAAAGGGAAAGAAAAAAAAAAACCATTGAAAGAAGAAAAGGTGGCACACCTGTTAGCATCCTCCGCAGACTTAAAATCCACAAAAGCAAATCCTTTGCAAACAGGATCCCTCGTCTTTTTGGTCCCAGAAACCATTGGTAATATGTTCGTTATTCCACGAACTCCAGCAAAGGCAGCTTTTAGATCTCTATGGATATTTCTCTTCTTTGGTAAGTTATTGATCCGGACACGGACACAACCAGGAGCAACTTCAGAAGCTGCAGGTATCCACAAGAACAGCAAAAGTAATTCAGTAGTATTACTTTCATTAGCCATTAAGTGCTAAGACTTTCTTCACAATTTTTCTTCAAAGATTGTTGATAACACAAGCACATACTCACTAATGAGAGTAAGACTTTGTTCTTGCCCCCCCCCCCCCACCCCAAAAAAAAGGAAGAAGAAGAAAAAACAATTACAGCTACGCAAAATTGTGCAAGTTCCACCATTTGAATGCAAACCAGTTAACAATTACAGCTACGCAAAATTGAACAAACAGGACACTGAATGCTCTAAATAATGTGACAGCGATAAGGCCCGTATGTTCAAGAGGGTGTGTGAAATTCTAAGGAAGTGGAAAACACATATTTAGCATTAATCGTTCCAAGGCTGGTGGACAACAAATCACTAGGGACCAGAGGAGGATGGATTGATGGAATTAGACTTCAGAATGCCTAGAGTATGCTCAATCTAGGATCCATAATCATATTCTTTGATTTTTAATAGATAGGCAAACATTAAATGTCATCCCAACTCGGGGTTCTTGGCTTTACTAGAAACTTTATATACATTCGCCTCCTAATCTCCTATCTGAGCAATCTACTACAAGAGCTATTCTGGTAAGTCAGTTTTCTCCGATAGAGAATGGAAATGGCACATTAGCACAAGAACCAAGCACAACCTAAGTGCAAAACAAGTAACATAATTTCAGCTAAATCGTTCTTAGAAAGACAATACAGTATCGATCTTCAGCACTAGTCACACACATTCAAAACCCAAACAACATTACATAATACAGCAGGAATTCATCAAAAAAAGGAACATTAGCCAATCTACAACCCCATATCCTACAAAATTAAAAAGTTGCATCACATTAGTCTAAAATTATCATGAACAACAAGTGGCTCAAGTCATAAACACTTCAAATTAAAGCCAAATTACATTACGCTAAATGAACTCAAGCAAATTGGATTGGACAAGTCATAAAAGGCAATCCAAAACTGTACAACATCATATTCTCCAAAATGCAAAATGCAAAAAAAAAAGGCATTACATTACTCCACAGTCCACAATTCATGATCATAGGTCAGCATATCAAGGCTTCATACCACACTCTAAAAAATCCAAAAGATTCAAAGTTCCAACAGAGAAGATGCAACACAAGTATAAGAAAAATTACAGACCTTTAACCTCCTTCTTGAGCTCTTTTTCGGGCTCGGGTTCTTTAGCTTCAACCTTAAGCTTATCAACATTAGCAACTTGAGCTAATCTACTCTTCTCCAGCTCTTCAAGCAACTTGTCTTCAATAGAAGTATCATACTCCTTCCCTTCACCAAAACCCCTTGGTTTTTTCTTAAGCCAAGCATCCATTTTATCAAATGGCACCAACAACTCATCATCATCATCTTCTTCTTCATCATCAATTTCATCAAAAACATCTAAATCCTCATCAAATTCATCATAATCACCCTCATTAACTTCTAACCCACCATCAAAATCCTGTCTTTTTAGCTCAATTTTACTCAAGCTTGAATTTTGCTGCTTCTTTTGGGCAAATAAGCAAAACCCAGTTCGTTTCTGATAATATAATGCAACAAAATTCATCAAAATCATGCTAAAAAATGCCTAAAATGTCAATTAAATTCTTAAAAACAAGGTAAAAAAGTTATCATGGGCATGCTACAAAATGTCAATAATATGAAAATAAACGCAAATAACTTTATATATTTACCATAAAAAAATGTGAGAAATTTACTAACCATAATTACTGGTGGAGAAGAGTGACTATGCAGTAATTCTGGGTAGAGAAAAGAGTGTTTTTTATGGGGTTGACATTGACAGAGAAGAGAGAAGGAAGTAGAAATGTTACAGGTGGTGGTTTTCTTTACGGAAAGCGGTGGCGCAGACGGCGGCGGGACTCTTCCGACGCCGAGCATCGTCGGAGAATGGGGAGTGGATCAGATTACCTTAGGAAGAGGGAGAGGGACGGTAAAAAAATAAAATAAAATAAAATTGTGGAAGTGAAGTGTTCTTTTACTCTCCTATCTCAAAAAAAGAGTCAGAAGTTGGCCTAAATTCAGAGTTTGTAGAAGGTATAGTATAGGGATTAGGGGCTGGGGTGGCAAATGGGTGGTCGGGTCGGTTCCGAGTCGGGTAATGTCGGATTGGTTCGTAATGGGTCTAGTCATAACGGGTTAGATGATCCTTCGGGTCGGGTCGGTTTTCTCGAGGAAATTTTGTGTCGGATCGGGTCGGGTCACAATCGTAGTTACTTATGGTCATTTATGGGCGTCAGTTCAATTTTTGGCATTACGAGTTGGGTCATTTTCGGATAACATGAGGTCGGGTCGGTGTTGGGGTGAGTTCGATTTGGGATAGACCGGGATCAACAAACGGTCAAGGGAGGCGCCCGGCTTTCGCCAGGCGACGCCCCTCCGACGCTCAAGTCAGGATGGGGTGGTCACAAAATAAGATAGTGATAGAGTAGATATAGAATGTACATTGTGTGTGTGAAAAGTCCAAAAGTCCCCTTGATTATGGCAAATGAGGGGGTATTTATAGGGAGTCCAAGGAATAACCAAGGTACCCCTAATCAATCCTGACCCTTCATTCAACCAAGATCTGATGGCTAGTACCATTTGGGCCTTGAGAGTATTACATGGGCCTTTTCCAAGGAACACTTTCCTAAGGGTTGTGACCCATTTATAAAATGTGTACCAACAGACGGGTCATATCGGGTTGTGTCGATTCGGGTCATCATCGGGTCGGGTTTTGTTGACCACAATTTCGGGTCTTACCGGGTCAGATTTTTCGGGTCAACGCATCGGGTCGGGTTGGGTTTGCCAACCCTAGGCATAACCCATAGGGGTGGCAAATGGGTCGTCGGGTCGGTTCCGACTCGTGTTATGTCTGGTGGTTTGTTTCAGAACAGGTCAAATCGGATGATCATTCACAAGTTCGTTTAAAAGTAGAATTGCCCGCCTTTATTAGGATTTATTTTGGCGAAAGTAGCAATTTACCCCCTACACTTATACAAATCGTGCAATTTAGCACCATAATTTTTAATTGTAGCAATTTAACCCCATAACTTCTTTTAGGTGAGCAATTTGCCCCTCTCTCCAAATTTTCAGCAATAAAATACAATTAATGTATTTTAAAATTCACTAATACTGGAAAATGCACAGCTAAATCATCTTTCACACGTTTATACTTTGCTTATACACAAATACATTTTTATTATATGAGAATACATACTTTCTCCCTCCACGCTAAAATCTATCAGAAGTTTTCACTTCATCTACCTAATTTTCCAATTCCATTTTCATGTTGTTTATGGTTGATCAAATTGATGATACCAAGCCAGCAACAGATCAAGATAATAGATGAATTATGAAGACTTTTGTTGATTATTGTTGAATCCCTAGATAAAAGTACCAAGTTTCGCATGCATTACCTATGATTTTGTTTGTTAATAATGTTTGACTTTGATTGTTGTATATAAAAGTACCCAAGTTTTAATTTGCATGCATCTGATTGCACACAGAAGACGATACGGCCCTATTCAATTGCTATTGGGGTTGAACATTTATTTGATGATGATCAATGAGACACTATGGAGATGTATAAGTAATTTAGATGGAACGTATGTACAATGTATTTGCAATGTATAAGTGTAATACATGTATTTCCCATCATTTTAATCATCAACAAATATTTTTGTTGCTAAAAATTGGTGAAAAATTGGAGAGGGGGGCAAATTGCTCACCTAGAAAAAGTTACGGGGTTAAATTGCCACAGTTCAAAGTTGTGGTGCTAAATTGCACGATTTGCATAAGTGTAGGGGGTAAATTGCTACTTTCGCCTATTTTTTTCTGATCTTAATCTTAATTGTTGTAGATTGTAGATGCCGTAGAGTCGTAGACGGTTTATTAAAAAAATCCAAAAAGAAAATAGTTATGGACTTGGGCCGATGATTACGAGTCCCATACACATTGTACGTAGTAGATTATGATCATGACTTTTATGAGTCCTAACCATAACTTGAAAGAAAATGTCTATATATAATAATAATAATATTATTAGGTATTGTTTGATATATAGTTTATAATTCCATAACCAAATTACTCACCCGTCCAAGTTTTATTCACATTTGCAAACTCCGACTGAGCACCATCGGCGAGTCGAAGACGGGCGACAACGAACGCGGGAAACAGGTAATTATAATTTCTCTAGCTACCCGAAGATTCTGATTGTATTGTGTTATTCCAAAGACTCAGATCGTATGTTTTACGCCACCCTTTTGACGCTTTTGTTATCTTTTCTATGCTTCTAGCAATGTAATTAAGGCCCTGTGCGATTAGACGACATTTTTCTGATTTGATTTAAATTGAACTGATCGATTTGATTTGATTTGAATAAACTTGATTTGATTTGATCTGAACTGAATTAATTGATAAATTAACTGCAATTAAACGAATTAATAACTAGAAATAGACTAGATTCATTGATTGTTATTTGGATAATTCTTATTTGATTTGAATAAAACTGATCTGAGTTGTTTTGATTTGAATAAATCTGATCTGATTTGAAAACACTGTTGTATACCTAAGTAGAGAGTTTTTGTTTGAGTACATTACAAATTTTGTTGCTTTAAGGTTGTTGGCACATGGAGATTATAGCTATTAAGATGTGTGTAGTGTGTACAAGACTCAACTAAAGGAAAATAAATAATTTGATTCGTTGTGGACTGATACATATAATTAACTCTTTCATTCAAATTTTCTTTCTTAAGGGGAAGAATAATTGGAAGCGGGAAGACTATTAAATCAGGTTAATTGTTCATCAATGGTCCACGTGCGAAATCTCATGCGTAAGTTCTTTGCTCATTTAAAAACACAAGATAAACTGACGAGCATATCTATAGATGAAACGGATTATTTTTCTAGCCTCTGTGACGATATTATGATTGAAATACTTTGTAATTTGGATATGGAGAGTATCTTGGCGTGCAAGGTTGCATGCCAACAATGGCATTCCTTGATTTCGTCTTCACGTTTTGTGGAGCACCATCTCAAGAGAGCTAAGCCTATCACCATTGTGTGTTTTAAGCTTTATAATCCATTATCTCACAGACGTATCAAGACGAGTTTATTTTTATTAGACGATCTTGGAAAAACTTCAAAGTTGGTCAAGGTGCACGGACTATCACAATTTTACTCAGAGTCGAATGGGATGATACTCCATGGTTCATGTAACGGGATATTGTTATTACGGATGACTGATTCCCGGATTTCTTTGTTATACAATCCCACGAGAAATGAGATTGTTAAACTCAGCCTAATACCACCGGGGCGCATCTTAGGTTTCTTCTTCGACAAGCTTAACAAAGAGTATAAGATCCTCCAGTGTTGTCTAGAACACGAACAAGCTCACTATTTCACTTACGGACTGACAAGTAAGCATAAAAAACAATTAGAGACCTTTGGGTGTTATCCTTCTCCAAATTCTAACATAAGTGTAACTTTGTCAATGTCCATCTGCTGGATAGTTTATCGGCTGGTAAGATCACACAAATATTCTTATCACGTAGAACACTTCCCCATCCATTCCGAAAATATAATGGTGTATGAGCTAGACACGGAAAGGTTACACGTTATTTCGGGTCCGAGATTAAGTAATCAAGATAGTACTGACTGGAACCGTGTAGAGCTTCTTGGGTGGGGAAGTAAGTTGGTGTTTTTAGAGCCGCGGGGCAAACTCTCGAGACGGGTCGACATATGGGTCTTAGAAGACTTTGAGAATGGTTGTTGGGTCAAGCGTCAAGTCATCCATTTAAACGAAGATTTCAAACACTTCAAGTTTCTATGGGCCGCACACAAGACACTTTTTGTTAAATTGTTGAACATCACCAATGGTGAATTGTTGGTCATGTGGCCCGATGGATTATTTTGGTACAACATTGCCTCCAAAAGGGTTCGGATCATCGAAATGGAGCCTGATTTCCACAAGTCGGATGTATTTGAAAGTAGGGCTTTAACCCACGTCACAAGTCTTGTTTCTACCAATGCAATGTAATATTTTGTGTATTTTACTGGTATGTGTTATGCCACTGAATATCAACCGTACTTAGTAAGTTAATTTCCTTATATAAACATCCCAAGACATATTTTTCGTGAATTTTAGGGCGTTCTAATCGCAAAGTAATTCAACATCTATGTTATTGAAACGAGCACTAAGAAAAATAGAAATTTCCTACAATTTCTGAGCCTCCAGGGTCCAAGCATGTGTTACTGTGTCGTATTTGCATAAAATATAAAAGAGCCCGAATTCAGACCATATAAGCATATTTATAATCAACATTTTTGTAATATATATCTTTTAAATTAGGAAAACGATAATTATAAATAAATAAAAAAAGCATAATGTATATCATTGTCCAGTCCAATAATATAATTGGACCACATATTAGAATCTATTCCGGTTCATTAGGTTCCTTTCATTCGTGAGAGCAATTAAAACGAAACGCAAATGATCTAAATTGTTGGGTAACGTAGTATTTCCAAAGTTGGCGCCAAAATCCAACTTCATATCGTCCCCAAAAAGTTTCGTCTCCTCTTAAACTCAATCCCCTGCAATCCTCCATCAATGGCGTTTTCACTTTATCATCAACATCCTCCTTCCTTCCCAAATTCCAAAACCCCAACTAAACCCTAGTTCCCAATTCTCGACTTTCTCTCTCCTCAATTTCCCCCAAATTCACCTGCGAAACTGTCGATTTCTCTGCCGATCCTCCTCAGTTTCGCCGGATATTGCTCGCCGGTACCTCAATTGATGATTCCGATGACAACTCCAATGAAATTTCGGCGGTCAATTTCCCCCCAAATTCACCCGCGCAACTCTCAATTTCGCCGGTGATTGCTCGCCGGTATCTCAATTGGTGATTCTGATGAAAATTCCGGTGAAATTATCGTCGTGAGGTTGAATATTTCTTTCTCCTCTTTTTTTTTTTTTTTATTAATGTTATTTTTTAATTCTTGCGGTTTCTGCAAATGTTGGCTTTTGATTATTTTTTTTGGATGGTTGAATTGTTTGTTTTAATTTGAATTAACGTGCTCGTATCTGAATTTTCGATTTCATGGATTGTTCGTAGACGAATTTATTAGAAAGATGATGACGCGGCATTGCAAAGAATCATGTTCATTATAGACTTTGCCCGATTTTATCTTACCATTATAAGTTTATAACTTATGAATTCATTATATCAGACTTATTACGTGTTTTCATACTTCTTAAACTTATTCAATTCACGATAATCTTTAACTTTTGTGACTTACGGTTACATATTACAACTTATGTTCGCCAACCCAAAATCATTTGGAAATAAGACTTGGTGGTTATTGTTGTACTAATTATTGTTCGAAATATAGACTTGGTGGTTATTGTTGTACTAACTATTGTTCTCGAGAACTTGTAGTCTTGAAAAAAACAACATTTAATTAGCTTTGTGATCAGAAAGACAACGATATCAAACAAATATAATACTTGTACTGAGTAAATAGGTACTTGGTCCTTCTTTGGTCTTGTATGTTTAATTCAAGGTTTTAGTTCATAGGCAGTTGATCTTCCATTGGTATTCATGAAAATGTAATCTTGTATTGATCAATCATGTTAATAGTTTTGTTATTTGTATTTGGCGAAAAAACAAATTTCTTTAGAAGTTCAAACCTTGTAAGAGTTTATTATCATAATTCCATACCAAAACCACTTAAATTTTCAAACTTTCACCAATTTATCTTATTACCATCTTTACATCAACGATTTTTTTTTCCTTTTCTTACCTTTCTCATCAAAAAAATCACTCAATCACAATTCACCATAAACTCCAGTTAACAAAAACTTGCACATCACACTTAACCGAATAAACGAACAGTAAGAAAACAAAAAAATAAAAAACCAAGAAATATGAATCCCACTGACGATCACGCCACCGCCTCCACCCACCACCACGCCCCCGCCACCGCTACAAACTCGTCCACCTCCAACTCCACCTCCATCTCCACCCCCACCTCCATTGAAGAGTTAATGCAAGAACTCGACAAATCGGTCACGGAAATGCGCGAGACTATCAAATGCTCGGAGAAAGCCTCTCGGGAGGCTTTGGAGGTCTCGGACAGTCGCTGGACAACGGCTCTTCGCGAAGCTCTCGATGTCTCAGAGACGCGCTCGACAATGGCGCTTCGCGAGGCCATGGAGACCTCGGATAAGAGGTTAGAGAAAGCTTTGGAGTACACGGATCGTTACGTCAGCAGTGCTTGGGACTGTGTGTCTGAGGGAATGCATCAGAGAAGAAATGATCATATGTTCGATTTAGCAATGGACATGTACAGGGACATTCAATCAAAGAAGCGTCAATTGGACGTTCGTGCTGCTGAGGCGTGCAAGATGTGTACTGAGGAAGGGTCCAAGCTCGGAATTTATCCAATGATTGGTATAATCAATGGCATTCTAACCTCGTGTGACTCAATGAAGCTGAAAATCATTAACCCTGTGATTATCGTAATTTTCTTGGGTGTTTTCTTTGTCTACTGGTCTGAATTAGTGGAGAAGGCAAAAGTGGAGTTAAATGAAATTTACAGTAAAGAATTCCCGGCTTTAATGACAGAGGTAGATGCTTGTTTGTCTCTTGCTCAAGAAGCTAAAGCTTTGGGTAATCAAGAACAAGCCCAACCAGAGGAACCTGAAACAGGGTCAAAAGGGAAAAAGCTGAAAAAGGTGAAAGTGGATCCATTGCTGGAGAAAAATCTGAGGAAAGTTCAACTGTGTCAGACTGAAGAAACTTATCTGAAGAAGATTAAGAAGTTAAGGATACTGTCAGCAGTTACTTTACTTGGCCTGATCTTTGTCCTGTTTTTAAGAGACTGTTGGTTAGTACTTCTTGTCACCTTCTACTGTTTGTTGCAGTATTTTAAGTATGCATTATTTGCTTAATAGTTAATCGATAGTCTAATGCTATAGCTGTAGTAGTAAAGTTGATTAGGCAGAGTTAAAATGAATGTAAAACAGAAGATAGGACAATGTCATCAGTAATGGTTTTGTCTGTTGTTTGTAATGGTAAAGTGTTTGAGTGGAAGATCAGGGACAAATTTGAATTAACACTGGAAAACATGAAATTCTCCGAAAGAATGTTGTTTGTATGATTGGTGAAAGCTCCCTTGTTGAATAAAGGTTGCGTCCTAAACTCATGTCTTGCTTGTTATATCAGGTGGCCTGGGAGTTCTAAGAAGTGCAGTTGAAGATGTGTGCATGCTTTTTTTTTTTTTTTTTTTTTTATTGGCTTACTGATGTGTTTGGAAACTGTGGATTTTGCTGCTGTGTTGTTGTAGCATAAATTGACCTTTCTTAAATCGTGTATCAAAACTCAAATCCATCTGCTAGTTGTCGAATAGGATGGCCCTTTAAATGACATCTGAATTGCTGGCCTCTCAACCTTTGGTAAAGTTACAACTTGTAACCTGCATCTAGATCAAAACTTGTTGTTAGGAGGTGCTTAGTTGTAACATTCTGTGTAGGCTTTCTGGCTTGATGTTGGTTGTATGTGTAGGAGAATGCGGAACTTTGTACAAGCATTCTATACTCCCTCACCTTTTCCTGAACTGTCTAGGATGTCTACATAATACATGTTTTAAGTATTTAACTTGCTTCTATTTTCCGAGTGTTTTAGAGCCAGAAACTGTCTACTGTTTGTTGCAGTATGTTAAGTATGCAGTTTTGAAATAAATGTAAAATAGAAGATAGGATAATGTCATCAGTAATGGTGTTGTCTGTTGTTTTTAATGGTGAAATGTTTGAGTGGAAGATCAGGGACAAATTTGAATTAACTCTGGAAAACATGAAATTCTCCGAAAGAATGTTGTTCTGTTGTTTGTATAATTGCTGAAAGCTCTCTTGTTGAATAAAGGTCGCTCCCTAAACTCGTGTCTTGCTTGTTATATCAGGTGGCCTACGATTGCCAAGTCTGGGAGTTCTAAGACGTGCGGTTGAAGATGTGCATGAAATCAGTAGGTCCGTTAACTGTATACTCCTGTGCAGTTTGTTTCTGCAACTGCACAAATTCAGGAACAGTACAGTAGACAAATAATCACAAATTCTTTCCCTCTTTGCAACTCTCTTTTTAAGATAAGGTTGGCACTTAAAATGTACATACACATCATACTCACAGAGAAGGAAAAAAATTGAAAAAAAAAACACTAGAAAAATCTGCACAGTTGCAGAAATGAAAAAATGTCAGATTATGAGCAGGAGGGGAGGGGGAAGTTACAAAGACAAACCATCACAACAGCGGGTTAAGGGTCATCCGCAGACGCATTTGAAGTCCGTCTCTTCGCTTCTTTGCATTTCAATTGCAACTCATGAACAAAGTCTACATAGGTGCTGAGCTTGTACGACGCAGCTGATATTTCGGCTGTGGAGGGGGAACACTTGGCAATGCCTTCTCCATCTCCTGTCCAGGTGTTGTAAGAAAGGCGACGAAGAAAAAAGAAACTGTTAGAAGAGGTTTCAAATAAGATACTGTGCAGCTATACCATATATGCAGAGAGAGGATTCAGTCTAACCAAGGCTTCTGACTAAAGTCGAAAAATAGAAGGAAATTGAAAACGTATGCAGACATCCTAGACAGTTCAGAAAAAGGTACAAGGAGTACAGAATTCTTATACCAAATTCCGCATTCTTTAACACAGTTCAAGGGACATGCATCATACGGCCAACATCAGGCCAGAAAGCCAACACAGTATGTTATAACTAAGCACCTCCTAACAGCAAGTTTTGATCTAAATGCAGGTTACAGCCTTACAGGTTGTTTCTTTTTGAGAGGTTGGGGGGTCAGCAAATCACGGCTGTTTTGAAGAGACATCCTATTCGACAACTAGCAGAGTGATTTGAGTTTTGATGCACGATTTAAGAAAGGTCAATTTATGCTACAACAACACAGTAGCATTCTTCAAACCATCGCAAGCCAAAGATTAGACATGTTTCCATTGACATACCACCTGCTCTTGTCAGAAACATTGAACTGGAAAGGTAATTTTGAAGTACTTCCTAGAGAATGGCCTTCACCGAAGTTTAGACCAATTTGCTCAGGTAGCCAACCAAGTGAGAATCCAAACATATTACGACAATGCACAAGGCTACAAGGCCCACAACAGGGCATATACGTTAGATTGAATAGAAATAGCCAGACGCACAAGATGCACGACAAACAAACTGCCCAGGAGTCTACTACTAACAGAGAGAATCACATATAGTATCACACAGGCATATTAGAGTATCATACAGATTGCAAGCTTCTTGCTATTGTATGACGAAAAGCTCATATCAGTGCAATGATAATAACAACAAACATTCTTCTGACCACATAAATAAGAAACTTCTATTAAGCCATTAACAGCAGCTATAACCTACAGATAGATTAGTTCCTTAGAACAGCGGGGGAAAAAATAGAGCTTAAATAATCATACCCTCATTCTTCTAAGCCTTTCATTCTCCTCTTCTAGGCGTGAAACCTTATTTTCTAACTCATGTGTATATGCCTGTCCACAAAAACGACGCCCTATCTCAATCAATAGCAAGTAAATGAACAGCTGACAACAAACCAAATGGAGAGCACAATAAAAGATAAACACGCAAATTACTACAAAACAAAAACTATCAAGGGAGAATCGAGCTTGACCTGCTTTCTAGCTCGTGAACGTGCTGCAGACTCCCTATTTTTAATCATTCGCTTCTGCCTCCTCTCAACAGTTTTCTCAACCACATCTCCAGGAGCAATCCTTTTACGCCCAACTGTCTGTGGATCAGATAATGTCCCCATTAAAGGAGACGGTGACACTGCCATTTGGGCATCAGCGTAAGTATCTGACAAAGTTCCACCGCTGACAGAAAGTGACTGAGGAACAGGGTGGCCAGGCATAAACATCGTCATCATATTATGTTGTTGCTGAGGAATTAACTGGTATGGCATCCACTGAGCATGTTGTGCGACATTTGGAGGGCGCCCAGCATTTGGATCCACACCACCCCCCAAATTACCCTGAGCCACATTGTCATTACCATTCCCACCACCAGCACCCGCAGCAGCATCAATCACAACCCCAGCCTGAACCAAGAAGTCCTCCAATGTCATCTCACCAAGGGTGTTCTGCCTCTCTGGATCCCGCTCCTGATTACTAGTCTTCCCTCCTTGTTGTATCTCTCTCCACACCTCCTCAACAGTCTTCTCCCTCAAATCCCTTGACAATGAAATGCTCGACTGTCTATTAAGACCCGCCCCTCCAGCATCGCATTGACTAAGATTCTGAGCCCCACTATCAACATTATCACCACTCCCCACAGTCTGGGTAGCTTCCACTGTCCTCAAAAGCTCATCAAGATTCAAACTTCCTAAAGGTTTCCCCAAATTCCCCAACTGATTTTGAACCTCATCAAGGGTAAGGCTATACAAAGATCCCTGTCTAGACAAACCCGGAGGTTTCGGCACTGACGTATCCCCAACACCAGCTTGAGATCCCATTGTTTGAGTACCCATTTAAACCTCCCAGCTCATATATATATATCTACAACCTCTACCTATATATTCCTCCCAGATAAACACCTCAACTTTAACCTCAATCTCAACCTAAAATCATTCAACTTACTTGATAAGCTACTGATTTCAGGGCAATGCAAGATAAACCCTCAATCAAAATGCAACTCTCACACCAAACATTCAGCAATCAACAGTCTAAAGCTTCTGAACAACACATGCAAGACAGAATAACTTCAGCCCTGCAAATAAATCACTCATTAAACACTAAAACCCTGTGAAATATAGAAAAAATGACAACAATTTGGGAATTTTTACATATTGCAGAAAACAAAAATAACAACACCCCACAAAAACCCTCTTTTATTTCTATCAGCACACAAACAACATTAAAATTAACAAGACCAACAAACAAAACTTCAAAAGTAAGATACTTTGGTAATACAGAATCATAGTACTGATTACTTTACAACATAAACATAAAATTAAACATAAAATTAACAAAGAGGGATAATCTAAGAGAGAAAGAGAGAAATATATATAGAGAGAGAGAGAGAGAAATACCCACCAGAAATAAAAATTCAGGCTTTAGAAAATCCCACCAGAATCACATTCTGTAATTTGAAGGTACCAACATACTAGTAATATATAATTTCTTTATTTTTTTTTTGTGGGTATTTAAGCTGGAGAAAACAGTAGAACAAATTTATGAAGATGAGTATTTAAAAAATACAAAAATGACCCAGAAATTGTGCTGCAATTGCACAGACGAAATGACCCCACATTCTAAATTAATCAAAAAAAAAAAAAGATTAAATTTTGTTTATTGGGTAGTTAATGAATTGGTAAACAAAAATGTGCAGAAAGAAGAAATAATACTCAGAATTTATCAATTCAATTAAGAATAACAAATAATAAAATAAATATTAGAAAGAAAACAAAAGGAGGAGATTTCAGGAGAGTGTCAAGTGAAAGTGTTTGGGGAAGTAGTGAGGAGGAGAGAGAGAAAGAGAGAAGACGTACTTTACACAGAGCAAGAGGCCGCATGATCAGATCTGATGATAATCAAATTAAATTTAATTAAAATAAATACCATCATCATCAAAATACAGGTAACAACAAAATAACTACTGTTTAACATACTGTTAGTGTAAAAAAGAAGTAACAAAGCAAACAAGTACAGTAATTTTCTTTTCTTTTTTACCGATTACCTTACTATTTAGTTCGGATAAGAGTCGGAAAAATTAAAAAACACGACAAATTCTATTACACGAACTCAAGATACTCCATCTAGCAAGATAAATTCCCCGTCAATTTACCAAGAACGAAATGTTCATCAAGACAAGAGGGGTGAAAATTAAATAGAAAAGGTAAATTAAAGTCCCAGGAAATGTCATGCATTCCAAGTGGGGACCCATAACGTTCATATCCCCACGAATTTTCCTAATTTTTGCTAAATACCCTTTTTCCATTTTGAGAATGGTTGGTATCTTTAGCTTTATAAGTCACCTTTTTATAAAACAAGGAAAAACAGTAAAAATCTAGTGGTAAAAAGAGGTCCCCAAGCTAAGAATTACTGTATTAGTATTATTTATTGCCCAACATCCACAAATTAGTGACAAATGACAAAGGATGTCTTATATTTATAACTTTTATGGGACTAATAATCTAAACAATTTTTGAGCTTGGAGCTTCCCAAAATGGCATAGATGACTCCCAAGAATTTTCGTCAAACAAAATACGAGTAATTTTTCAGATAATTTCATATCTGAATTCCAATATTTCGTTCTCCTTAAAACGATTCAATCGTCAATAGTATAAATATGAAACGTTAACACCTCATAGGAACGAGCAAGCAATTGAAGGCTGACAAATTCTAGAGCTCACATCGTACAAGTATGTCCATTGTGTTGCTTGAGCCACAAGTGAAGGAAGAGCGCGTGTACGATGAGCAGCCGGCCACTCGCTTTATCGTGCTGCCAAATGTGAATCATGTACTCAACCAAGTGTCGAAAATCATATCTGGTACCTCAATACTTCCACGTGGCCACTCGTTACTACACTGTATTTATTGTTTTCTTTCCTACACACTGCTACTTTGGGCTAGTGGACTGGACCGAAAATATGCGTCCAGGTAAATAAAGAATGGGCTTGGTAACTTTTCCATTTCTCAGTTCCGAACAATTTTTTCGTAAAGTCCTAATTACACCGGAAACACCTTCCAGTCGTATAGATATGTGTTAGCGGTATAAGACCATTGCTCGGGTTTTGGTTGAGATGGTATTTGCAAAAGTAATCGGTATCGGTCTAAAGTTTCCGTAAACAGTAGAAGAAAGCAAGGGAACAAAATAACCCAAAGCACTAGTATATGGGTTGAACTGTTCGTATTAGTTTAAACCCAAAGGACTAGAGAAAGGGTGTCGCACGTGAGTGAGCAGTCTACATTTTAGAATATTCCGGACTATTCAAGGCTAAACCTAAAATAAAATACAACAAAATAAATCACATCGTACGGTCGTATCGTACCAAACCATTTCTCTAAAATCTATATAAAAAAAAACGGATTTTTTTTTTGAAGGTTTTGATGCAATTTTTGTCAGCCTACGCTACGCTACCTTTTGGTAAAATGGGAAATTTGCTAAAGTATGTCCCGGTAAAATGTATTTTATTCCAAGAGGACCTGAAGAAATCTAAACTTCAGCTTTACTGATCTGGCTCCTAATGGGAGCGAGACATTGAATAATACAGGACTACAGGAGCGAGGGGGTGCACTTACCTACTAATGAAGCGTTAATAAAATGAGCTATAAAATCGGAAAATCCGACCACGCTCCATACACAAGAAGACAGTGCAAATACACAAGTAAATGTGCAAAAATAAGAATCAAGAAACCTTCAGGTGCCAACGTTTGAAAGCACGGACATTGTGGTACAACTTGGAGAATATGGTGGATAGTGTAGGGAGCCTAGGAGGGCAGCGAACACGGCCAAAGATACGTATACAGGTCACGGTTAGGCTGGTTCAGCAGGGGGGGGGGGGGTGGGGAGGGGCCCTTAAAAACCCGAGAACCAAACCTACAATAGAGGCTCAAGGGTCAAGACCATGCCCAGCTGATAACAATAGAGAGCGAGTCAGAGCCTTCATCAAAGGAAGGGAACGAGGCACTCTGGCAAACTCCCACAGGTCCGTCCACACTTGCCCTGGTAGCCGTTTTCTTACAATCGGTATATGGTACCCCGGGGGTACGTAGCTCTAGGTACCCCCGGTTCAAGTGGTATATAATGAGTGAAAATTAAAAATTAATGAGCGAAATTCGGGAAATAATAAGTGAAAGTTGAGAAATAATGATTGGAATAAAGTTGCATATAATGATTGGAAATTCAGAAATAATGACTGAAATAAATAATGACTATAATGTTAATGAGTAAAAATCGAAAGATTATGAGTGAAAACTGAGAAATAATGAGTAAAAATTGTAAAATAATGAATGAAAGTATATAATGAGTGAAATTGAGAAATAATAAGTGAAAATTGTAAAATGATGAGTGAAAGTATATAACGACTATAATGTGGTATATAATGGGTGAACAGTTAACCGGAGGTATGTAGATAATTTGTGGTTTTCTTAAGAACACAACCCACGAACAAACCGATGAAAACAAACCCTTATGGCCGTACCCCCAAGTACCCTAGTGAACAGAGTACAAACGTACCATGCCATCTCATCACTCGTAAGCTTCATCAAAATATCATTTCGACCTAGGTTAGGTTAGTTTAGTCTTACACTCGCAGATCAACCTAGGTTTTCTTTCCTTAATCAAAAAAAAAAAAAAAAAAAAAAATATCCTTTCAAAATTTACAAACCAAATTTTACTACGAACAACATCAACACACTAACACAGGATAGTCATTGGAGTGAAACGTTAAGCAAACCACCAGCCCCAACCTCATACTAGTATACAAGGCAAAGTACGAAACACCACCCATTTTTTTTCTTCTACATATATATTCACTAAATTCGTGACATTTAGTTATCAACAACCTCTGTTTTTCATCGACCATACAACAAAAGAGCCTTTAGTAGATTCAGCAATCTGTATACCTAATTCTCTAATAAATACAAAAATCGAAGGTTTTTACTTGGAAATCTTGAATCGATCACTTGTTTTCATCAATCTCTTTATTGACCGAACCAGACAGTTCGAAAGTAACTTATACAGCAACACTAACAAACAGCACTCATGAAGGCAAAATGGCAACACGGTGGCTACCCACTTATCTCTACAATAATCAAACTAGGACATCGCAGCAGAGTTACTCACGCATCTGCTTGCTTGATCTGCACGGCACCATTTCAACTCCGGCAGGTATTGATCATTTCATGTGCTTGAGGTCAAGATGTAAAAGCAGATTATCTAAACCCTAAGGTGCAAAAGCCAGGAGCAAAGCAAGCAAAACCACAAATACGAGATGCATGACAGTATGACACAATGCTTCAGAACTATGGGTCCACGTAACACAATATAAATAAGACGAACTAGCTAATACCCAAGCAAATTTCTATACAACTAGCCACAATCAAGAAAGCATCGCAGGATGTAAAAACATCACCTCACAAACTAGTTCTAAAAGCTACAAAACTCACTTTCACAGCCCTGGCATTCTGTTTTTCTAACATAAAAGGGATCAAGTAATTCAGCCCTGTACTTGGTCTTCCAAAGCAAATGACAATGGGTGTAAAATCAAGAGACCATAATCTGTCATTTGAGTACAGCAAGATACTAAGATATCCAAAATCGAAGCACAGACCAAATCATCAAGATACTTTGTTAACGCCTACAGGCTGAGTTTCAGAGTCAGTACAACTACAACATCAGATAATCCAAAAGCGCTACCTAGTAGGTCATTAAGAAACTACATAACCACAAACCAACACCAGTCACTCATTAACAAATGCACACAAGCCTGACAGAGATCCTCCAAACACAGGAATGTAAAGAGTTCCAGCTCCTTAAGAAGGCATTTCACCAATAAAACTCAAGCATAAACTAAGCAGTTTCACCTTCCAAGTAAGCACTCCCAAGACCTTGTACTAGTGTCAACCCAAGCATAAGCGACACATTTCATCACCGCATCAAACAGCGCCATTTAATGACCAACACCCAAGCCAATACCATCATCAATTCATCACACCGATGATTACAACTTATAACTCCTGCCCAAATTCAATAGTAGCACTCCCACAATAAATGGAGGCAAGGCAGAGATATACCCTAGCTTCAAATCAATAAAAACACTCTAAAAAGCAACTGAACCAAAAATGGCAAAAATCATCACAGAATACTGGAAAGCAATACAACCAAGTAACATCATTCCATGATATACCTACAACTGAGTTAGGAACTTCAACCAAAAAAAGAAATCAGGTATGTTATTAATAGCACTTGAATGACAGTGACAAACTCCATCAGGCATTGCAAACTAATATTAGCATTGCTTAAACAGGCTTATAACTCCTGAACTCCAATTACAGCCTCAACCTAAAGAGAAAGGAAAACCTAATGACTTTAGAGAGTAAGAGAAGGCATAACACCAGATTACAATTCCAAAGTCTCAACACTATAAATCAAAACCCAAAAAGAAAATCAACAGAGAATTTTGGTTTGATCTTTTTAATTCAAGTGATTAGAAAAGCTTATTAATTCCGCTTGAAGGGCCAATTCAACTGCACCCACTCATAACAATTCAGTGTGATAACTACCTGCACAGAGAAATGAAATACAAGGTGGTAACCAGCATGACAAGGTTACATAAAACATATACCCAAATGAAAGATCACAACGAACAAGAACATGGGATTCGAAATATCAACACAAAACTTCAAATAATTTTGGAGTAGAAAGAGTGAAGGATACAGATGATAAAGATTCAATAACACCCTTGGCAAAAATCCAGAACCATTTTCAAAGTTACATAACCGACTAAGATTGGAAAAAAGTACTTAAATGTCATCCCAGGAAATTTTAAGATAAGAGGATCTCAAATATTACAGCCTTTGGAAAGCAGAACAAAAGTAAATAGAGGATGAAAGCAACCCCATTTGATTGTTCAAAGACTGCAGTTCAACATAAAACGATTATAAAGATCTTGTTTGCATAAGCTCCTGAAACTTCAGAAGAACACTGATTCACCTATTATGATCTGCACAATGAATAAGTAAACCATAAAAACCCAATTTCATGAAAGTTCAAAATGTTGTAGACTAGAAGTACTGGCAAAATGATGAAGATCTTTCAAAGTTTTCAGTCGTCCAGGATAGCCACTTTAAAGCAAATTTAAATTTCAAGCAAGCAAAATATTTAGAAATACAGTGTTACCTGCAAAATGCCTACAAGTCATAAAAAGTACAACACAAATCAAAGGTTTATCAGAGAAACTTTCTAGATACCGCTTCGCAAAAGAATACCAATCGCCCCGTAGACAAAACAAATTTAACAGTATCACGAAAAACAAGAACTGTGATTTCAAAACCTGCTTCATAGACACCAAAATAATTTCTGATTAAAACAAAGACCAAATTGGCAAATTCACCTTATATGAACAGACCTCAAATGGAAAAACATGGCAAATACTGCAAAGGCCACATAAAAGTATAATAGACACTCTTAACACATAGTGACGAAAAATGAACACCACACATGCAAGCAAGAGAAAAGCCCAAAACATTCAAAACAAGAACACCGAACAACTTACCCATCCCCACCCCCTCACAGCATATACCTGCAGAACACTTTTAAAAATAGCAAATAACCTGGAGGATGATTCAAATCAACAGCAACAAGCAAGGATATCTCGAGAAACCTCAAGACCAAGCAATTCACACACACGTAACAAAGAAAGAATATTATGGGTGCTTTAAAAAGGCAGCTGAAAGCAAATGCAGGAGATGAGTAGAAGGAGCAGGTAACACAAACAAAAATGCAAGAGATGAGTAAAGGGAGCAAGTAACAATTCTATGTTCTAACAAAAATCTGTTCCTCAATAAAAATAAAGGCAAACTTCAACTTAAGTCAAGGTCCTGACGTATTTGAGACAACCAAAACTACTCCATGAACAACACTGCTTTTCCTGGCATGACCCTTACCATCATAAACATTTCAAATTAAAGAAGAATGGCAATCAACCCATTACATATAGAACTTCAGATAAGGTCCTAGGGCAACTGCTCCATCAAGAAAAGATCGACAATTTCTGCTCCGACTCTTTACAATTATAATCATTTCATACTGAAAAAGAATATAAACCAACCCACTACATGGAACAACTAGATGATCTAAAATTTATTTCAACCTTCATCTTCAAGCTAAGCATATAAAACCGTATACAATACCCAAACCACATCCACAAACAGTGTAAAAACTACAAATAAACATAAACCACATTAGCATATGACTTGAGAGTTACGAGTTAGGACTGCGTAATATACCTGACCTAGGGCAGTAGGCCTCAATGACCGCCATAATGCGTGCCATTATACCCGTGCTGCGACCTACCAGATCCCCCTTGACCCATCTGCTGATTCGGGTACGCACCTTGCAACCCTTGATACCCACCCAAAACCGGCCCCATCCCACCTTGCACTCCATACCCACCTTGCCCCATATGCGCAGCCGCACCCACACCAGGCGCTCCCATTCCACCACCCAACGTCCCCAACAAGTTATTCAACCCTAACCCAGCCCCCTGAGACGCTAACAACGCCGTCAACGCCTGTCCTAACGCCGGATTCAACCCAGCAGCCCCAGCAGCCGCATTAAACCCAGGCACACCACCCACACTCTGCCCCATCAACCCAGCAGCAGTCGCAGGCGGACCCCCAATAGCACCAGCCAAATTCGGATTCTCCCCTCTCACATACCCACCCCCTCTCCCATGCCCACCCGAATGATGCTGCCCTCCACCACCTCCTTTCCCGGGTTTCGGCCCGTCAATCGCTCTCTGGCAATGCAAAGTAACACCCTCATACTGCTTATGTGGTTCCTCCAAAGCCTTCCTAGCACTCTCCACACTCTTATAAACAAACAAACAAAACCCTTTAAACTTTCCAGTACTCTTATCAATCCCCAATGGCCCTTCCTCAATCTCCCCAAACTTCGAAAAGTAAGCTAGAAGCTTCCCAGGGTCCAACTCCGCCGACACATTACTAATATAAATCTTCCTCTGTGTATACTCCGTCTGATACCCACCCCCACTCCCACCACCACCACCACCACCACCACCACCACCACTCCCACTACCACCATAACTACTCCCAGACGCACCCGAATTCGCCACCGGCCCGAGCGCGGCGAGCTGGCAAGCAGTCATCCTCCCAGCGATCAACTTCTGCGGCTCCTTCAACGCCTTTTTCGCACCGGTACGAGACTTGAACAAGATAAATCCGTACCCCTTTGACTTTCCGGTCAACTTATCTGATACCGCCTTACAATCCTCGATCTCTCCGTACTCCTTAAACGCGCTACGAAGCGTGTCCGCTGTCGTATCCCAACCGAGTCCGTGAACGAAGATCTTACGGTGGACTGTATCCTGATCAGCTACCTTGCGTACCTTTGACGCTACATCTGGATGCTTATCCGCTGCTTCTCGGATAATCATCATTAGCTGTTCCTTTGTAAACGGTTCAATCAGCATCGAGATCGGCTCCTGATCTTGATCTTCATCACCAACCGCTTCCTCTTCTTCTTCTTCTTCTTCGTCTTCTTCAATTTCTTCTTCTTCTTCAACCTCTTCTTCTTCGTATTCTTCCTCTACTTCTTCCTCAACTTCTTCTTGTTCTTGTTCTGGTTCTTTTTCTGGTTCTTCCGCCGCTACCGCCGCCGCGACTGGTTGTTCAACTCGTGTTTCTTGCGGCGGTTGTGGTTGTTCTTCCTCGACTACTTTAGGTGGTTGTTCGTCGGCGGGTTGTTTCTTCTTGAGAATCTTCTTCGGTTGAGTTGGCGACGGAGCTGCGGCGGCGGCGGCCTTTCTCTTCTTCACCATTGTTGATTAATTTTGGGGGAGAATTAGAATTAGGGTTTTTGGTTTTTTTTTTTTCGCGCGAGTTGAGTGGTTGGTAGGTGACGAGGAGAGATATTTGGGGATTTAGGGTTTCGAGAATTGGGGAAACGTGAGGAATAAATCTGAGGCGATGGTAGGATTTTTATACGAGTACGTGATTACAGTACGTGTACATATGGGCTTTTCGTATATGTCCAATTTCACATTTTGGGTCCTTCGTGTAAACTTTAGTGTGGTTTTGCGAATTTGTGCAAGTAGACCTATTAAAGGGCTCCGTGAAATTACGTAAATATGGAGTAGTTACGTTTTTGGTTTGATGATGGTGTGGAGAGTCGGGTTTCTTTTCGAATTGAATCCTTAGTCGATCAAATTTTGAAATTTTACGTGAGTCGGTTGGGTAAGCTAAGTCAAAACATCATTCGAAAGATTTGATGTCCCGACACCTGGTTTCTATTTAGCAACTTAGTTACCATTTGATTTGGTTCAAGTTATGTGAATATGTGATGGCCTTCATAGTGATTGTATATTGAAAGATGGCAATTACGTCCATTAGGGCTTTACATTACCTTATGGCATTGTGATACGACTAGTAGAATTGTCACCTTTCCTAGTGAAATTCCTTTGGTGGTTATACCAACACGTAGTATTGTAACATCAACTAGTAGGGGAATCGCTCCCATTTTACTCCGTACTAGTTTAGATGAATATTACATCACCCCCAAAGTTGCAAATAATGCATCTCATAGCCACGTTGTTGTTGACGATAAGCCATTGAAATCGCGTTGAGAAAAGTTTTACGCGGTTTGTTTCCAAGCTTCAACCAACTTGAAAATTTAATATTCGGACGCTACAAAAATCCCTGATATATTCATAATTCGGATTTTCTAATGTGTGCCCATAGGTCCTTCATAATTTCGTTGAGTGATAACAATGCTCAATGATTTATTTGGGCGAACATATGTCCCATTTAATCATTGGCAAGTTTTCTCTCTTCTCGGGAGAGTGCTTGTTCATGAATGGTTGATTCTTTGACGATTAACCAAATGGGCATATTGAACTCACTTGCTCAACATTAAATTGTTTGCATATTAAAGGCGATAACCTGATCGTGATAAATGCGCTTAGGGGAACTTCTTGTTGCCCGTGAAATATTGACACGCTCACTCAACATATTACAACTTGTTGAACAATTGGTAAAAGTGAGTTCAATCAAACGGCCGACTAGGTGGCTAAAGAGCAAGATTTTGTTTTCGAACCATTACCAAAAAATCACAAAAATGGGCTCACCAAAGAAAAGAAACCCCTTGTTTACTCCACTCAGCAAGAGAGATGACTGATAAAAGAGAGAGTATAAATTCCCTGAACAAACACAGTCGAATAGAAATCATCACCTCGCATATTTTGACTTCTTCTCCAAACCCTCCTTCTTCTTCTTCTTCTTCAAAGTCATCATCAATGGCTTCCGAGAAGGAAGCTGCCCTTGCTGCTGCTTCCACTCCCACTGACGCTCCCACCATGTTCGTCCCTCTTCCCTCTTTCTCTCTCCTCTTTTTTTATTTGTATGCTTCAAGCTTTCTTGTTTAATATAAAACCTTTAAATGGGGTAGTTTCCCAACATTTTGATGATATGGGTTTTCTGGGGCATCTTTGAAGTTTGTGTCTTATCTCTGAAGCTGTGTTTATGTTTAGTAACTTCTGTGAGATATCATATATGGTATTCGATTGTAATGGGTTTGATTGATTGTGCAAAAGTGACTGTTTTGATTGTGTTAAATTCAAAGGTGCGCCCTTTTTTATTCATTAATCAGATATTTGGTAAATTTATTGATGAATTTACTCATTTTTATGTTGAATAACATTGTTTATGTAATTACCCAACATTTTGATGATATGAGTTCTGGGTCATCTGTGAATTTTGTGTCTTCTCTCTGAAGCTGTGTTCAGTTGCATTTCTCTGGATGTATGGTATTTGATTGTAATGGGGTTGATTGATTGTGGAAAAGTTACTGTTTTAATTGTGTTATTCAAAGGTGCAACCTTTTTTTCTTCATACACCAGATGATTTGTAAATTTATTGATGAATTTATTCATTTTTATATTGAATTTGAGCTATTAGGAAAAGAGTGATTGATTGAGTAGAAATTATTTCAGATACATTGGGTTTTAGTCTTTGTTTCTAATCGTATGTTTTCTTTCCCTGTCAAAAATATTGTGATGTATATTATGCATATTATTTATGGACATATGTTTGTGTCATTGCATTTGGTGTTTACTTTGTTGGCTTGTTGCCTATGCTTTTAATTTCGCTTCTTTTCAAGTTTGTTGTGTCATTATAGTTGATCTGATGTGTAAGCCAATGTATTTGATGTTGTAGATTTGACAAGATTATCAACAAGGAAATTCCGGCCAATATTGTTTATGAGAATGATCAGGTATTGATGCAACTTTGAGATACTCGATCTCCTTATGCGTCTTTCGTATAGCGATCCTGAGATTCGATTAGTGTTAAATTTGGGTGCTTGCAGTATAAATTGATGAACTGAAAGAGGATATGCAAGTCTACATCTAAACTCTCAATTACCTGCATACTTTGATTTGGTCCTGAGGTTGTTTATAAGAAGGCCATCATCATAGTTCTCTTTGTATCAGTTTAGTACCGTTCCTTGCTTGGTTGATGCATACGTATCAGACTTTCACAACTAATCCTTGAAGCTACCTTATTCGTTCTCTGGTCTAATACGAGTAATTGAGAGCTTTGAGCTGGTCATGGTTTTTTTACTAGGAAATTAAGAATCAAACAGTAAAGGTCTCATTACAAATCTTTTTATACTCTGAGGTGTGTGAGCTTTAATCTTATCTTCAACAAAAAAGTTTACCAATGTCCAATTCACCAAGAGATCGTCAGGCTTTTTTTGTTCGGGACATTGGTGAACTTATATGTACCAAAAGCCCCAAAAGCCTATGTCTTATGTTGGTGGGGGTATCACTGAATTTGGTTCACTATGTTCAAATATGGATATTGGCATGTGCCAATTTTTCATTCTCCCATAGTCCTATCAGCTTAGATGTTTGTCATCCCTTCTGCTTTTTCCAAGTGTCGCCAAATTTTGTTTTTGTGAGTACGTGAAGCTTTTGCTGGGTTACTTAAATCATCAAAATTAATGTGGTATATAGCGATGCAATTGATTGCTCTTGTATCTTTGTCTCAACAGTCAATAATATTCTTTGCGCCCCTCCCCAAACAAAAACAAGAGCTTCAAAGACCTCTTCGTCTGCAGATGCATGCCTTTTTCATCTGTCATTATTCTATGTCTTTGTTGTTTGATTGTTCTATCTCGGGCATTATGATAGCATGGTGTACTTTTGACTGGTGCGGTATTTGCATATGTGTAAATTTCTTTCTGATGTTGTTGATTTTGACACATCGCTTTCATTTAGGTTCTTGCATTCAGGGACATAAACCCTCAAGCTCCGGTACACATCTTGATTATTCCCAAAGTTAAGGATGGTTTAAGTGGACTCTCCAAGGTACTAAGTAGTAACCTATTTCTTTCCCTGCTCTTGTATTACTGACTGTTATATGGTCTATTTGCTAATACTAATTTAAGGATGCTTCCTTTTTTCTTTTTGGGTGCTGTAACCTTTCAGTTTGTTATGTATCTTTAACTTACGATAACTTGTTAAACTGTGGAACAAGAAAAGCGCCTAAATTTTAATGTGTAAATTTTAATTCAAACTTGAGTTTCATTCTATCGTAAGAATATCCTCCTGTAAAAAGAGGTAGGGGAGAGAAGTGCGAGGCCCCTTTTTCTGTTGAGATCAAGAGCAAGGCCAATTTTTGAGGCTGACCTCTGGAGTTACCTAGCCTTCTGTGGTCCAGACGTCCAGTCATTCTGGAGGCTGAATTGGGAAAAATGGCTAAAGATATACTAGTATATTCTATGCATTACTAAAGGCTAGTTTATGTGCATTCCAGATTCGATCTTTGTTGCATTCATGTGCAGGCTGAGGAAAGGCACTTCGAGATCCTGGGTCGTCTTCTCTACACTGCCAAAGTGGTAGCCAAACAGGAAGGCCTCGATGAAGGCTACAGGGTAGTCATCAATGACGGTCCCCTAGGATGTAAGTTAAACTGATTTGTGAGTCTGTATAGTATAGCATACTTTCTGTGCTCTGACCAAGCAGTGTTGTAATGATTATCAGGTCAATCTGTTTATCACATTCACGTGCACCTGCTCGGAGGACGCCAAATGAACTGGCCCGCTGGTTAAGACGGATGTGTACTAACTTGCTACTGGATCAAGGAGAAGTATAATAAAACCTGTTCGTGATTGTTTATTTTCAAATCCGAAATGTCTGTGGACAAAAGTTGAACTGAATGCCAATCAAAACCAGGCTCTGTGACATTGGATTATTGCTCTCCTGTACTGGATTAATATTACAGTGACTTGAGTTCTACTTTGTACTCGATTGAAGGTTTCATGCTCTCGTATCCAAATTCTCCCGTGTTGGTTGGTTTGACACACTGTTGCTGCTCAGCCCTTCCATCCTCTGTAGTTGGTTCCGCGACTGTGTGAGCTCCAAAAGCAAGCCTAAAGGCTGTTTGAAGTCATGGGTCATTAATCAGGCTAATGAAGACTCGATAGATGAAACTGACGTGATTCCGAAAAATGGGTTATGTGACATGATTTTAAGCACATCACAAACAATTCCGAGGAAGAGATGATGTGAAAATGTGAAACGTTCATTAAAATGTCAATTTCTAATGGTTAACGCCTTATTAACGTGATAGATCTAATAGACCATTTTCGGGGAATAGTGGTTGAATTACCGCTCTCACACATTAAACTTAAAAACAAACTACTGCGTACTAATATCGAAAATTTTGCGACCCCGAACGTCAAATCCTAGATCGACTCGTTTAAAATTATCCAACTACGGCAACTAATTCACAGAATCACAGGCCTCACCTAGTCAGTAGTCAGTTAGTCACCCACCTCTACCGCAAGCGTTCTGGAGCATTGTGATGGACTGAGAGCACACAGTCATCTGCTCTGAAATTTTTTGACATCGTCGCCCCATTTTCCAGGTAACTTCTTGATCGCACTCCTCCAATTTCATCTTTTAGCATTAGACCATACTTTTCAGTTCAATTGCTTTAATTTAACTTCATTAGCCATCAGATTGCAATGTGTTCTTTATCCTGCACTTAAATATTTCTGGGTTTTAATTGATTTGGATAAATAATTAAACTTAAGATGGTATTTCTATTGCACCGTGTTTGAGTTAAGCATGATTTTGCCCCTAATTCCTGCTGAAAGTGTAATGCTTTCCCTCTTTAAATATATCACTTTTCTGGGCATTTTGTTGTTGTTGTTGTTGTTGTCGTTGTTGTTGTTGTATAGAAATGTCAGCCTATTTCTGTAACATTTCTAATGGTTTCTAATAATTCTGATATGGGTATTTGAAAAGATTGAAACTTTCGCAAGTTTTTTGCTCAAATGTTTTGTTTATGTGGGTTTGTTTGTGGCAGATAAATGTCTCGGATTCTGTTTCCTATGCGCTTGTGTCAAAATCCGCTTAGAATCGGGTTCTTCTCGGGTCGTTTTGGGCCGTCAGTTCATCGGGTTTTGCCCGGTTCAACTTGGTTTAGTAATGGTCAAGGTCTGAGTGGAGCTCCACACTCAAGTTTTTGTTCAAGTTTATCAAAAGCAAGGCCTTTTCACTGTACTAATTGCATGAAATCTGAAAAGGAAGCTGCCATTGCTGCTGCTTCTTCACCTCCTGATTCTGTGACCATGTAAGCGCTCTGTCTGCTGGTAGGAATTGAGTTTTAATACCGAAATGAACTATTGATGTGGATGAGTATTATGGGGTCATGTAATCTAGGTGATAGCTATATAGTATATACTGGTTGCTTCTGTTAGTATTGTGTGCAAATTTCTTGTGGAAACCATTGGGCACATATGTGAAGATAGCTGGTTATTGATGACATGAGTGTTTGGTAAGGAATTGGGGAGTGTAATTCTACATAGTTTATGTCGTGCCCTTAAGAATTTAGAAGAGTGGGATCGAGTAAACAGTAGCTGATTGGGTGATGGATGGGTACATCCTGTCATGGGATGCAATGATTCTTCTGGTTGTTAGTATCAAGTATATGAGTTGTAGCTAACTAGCAGACTCCCGAACTTCTCACCTACACGAGGTGTTGCACTTTTCCTTTGTGAGAGGAGTGGGGTGGTAGGCGGGGCTTGTGTTCTCGTCACTTTAATAGTATGATAGCTCGGGTTTGCATGTTGGTGTGGTCCTCTTGTTATTGGTTTTGTTCTTGCGGTTTGACTTTAGACATATCTCTTGTTTGTGTAGATTTGACAAGATTATCAATAAGGAAATTCCAGCAAATGTTGTTTACGAGGATGAGAAGGTACTGGTCACTAGTCCATTCTCCCTTTTGGTTTACTTGAGCTACTCACTGTTCTTTTGGTCAACAGCATCTGCGGGTGTCTGGGGGTTTGTATGATCGCGGGTGTGAGTGTGTGCGTTTGTATGTGTGTGGGTGTAAATTGCATTGTGTCAGGAGGCGCTTTGTTTTTGTTTCTTCATTTGACGTTATTTATTTCCTGCACTGGCGATGACGCCGTTGGTGTATTGTTGGTTTTGACTATTGGATTTTTTCCAACTCAGGTACTTGCATTTAGGGACATAAATCCACAAGCTCCAATACACATCTTGATCATTCCCAAGGTTAAGGATGGGTTAACTGGAATTTCCAAGGTATGTATGATCTCATAGTCATCAATGTTCATTTTACTGTGCAAGATGCTTGCTTTCTTTCGGCATAAGTGAAGGGATTCCTTTGGTTGCTCAATTCTCGTATGTCCGTTTGTCTGATGTAATAGTGGAATCTCTACTAGAACTTGCTCCCATTTCACAAATAAAGTTAATTGCTTTAGCAAGAACTTTGAAAGTAATTGAACTTTGCCCTGTAAAAGTCTTAATGAATTGAAGTGACAGATAATTATAATCATCTCAGAGAAATACAAAATAAATACTAAAGGAATTCTCAAAATCTGACCAACAACTCACTCAGAGTGGGATATGTTTAGGAAGTCACTATGAATACTAAGTTTATAATAAGAAATTAAGAATTACTGAACATAGTAAAAAAAAAAAAAAAACCTTTTTAAGGTTGAAGACCTTCACCGAAATTCACATTCATGAGGTCCATGTTGAAGAGAGCGGGTGCACTAGTTACATGCGCGGGGCGGAGGACCCAATTGTCTCACTTTCATCTTTTGGATTCAGACCTTCTACAACGAAATCTTCTCCTTCTAGGTCATCCTCTACGAAGCCTTGAGACATCAATTCTAGTGCATCAATTGCATTAGTAGATAGTAGTCTTTTGTTAGGGCATTCGAATGCCATGTGTCCATATGCTTGGCACCTGAAACACTTTCTGTTCTGGGGAGTTTGCTCATGGCTAGGGTTCTTATTGGAAGTCTTGCTTAAGTCTTTAATGGAATCCTTCTTAGGCTTGCTATCACCAGCTCTTTTGGGGATGGCACGGACATCGCTCTTTCGTTGTTGATCGATCTTCTCATGAAGTTGCCTAATCATGCTTTCCAGCCTAGAAATGCTCTCTTTATGAGTGCGCTCTTGAGTTTCAATTCTCAAAGTCAAATTTTCGAGCAGCTGAGCTAGATTTGAGATTTCTCCTTGAGTCATCTTGAGCTTGTATAAATCCTAGTGAACACTAGCCTACGGCGTAACCCTGGCTAAGATACGGAAATCAAGACTTTAGCTAGCTCTTTGTTGATGTGCCTTTCCCTGTATCGGCACTTGTTGGCTCTCTGCTTTCTCTGACTGTGTTAACGTAGCGTATTCTTTTGGAAATACTTGAAGAAGCAAAAAAACCAAGATTGACGTCCCTTGATAAAAACTACCTCTAGATTGATTAACTACATGCAAATTGACAATAAAATTTCTGGTTTAATTCTTCCAATGAAGTTTATATAACATAAGAAATTAACTAAAATAAGGTAGAAAAGTTATATAAATGGTGTAGGATCACTGATCAGTAAGAACAAATTGTAATAAACGATATGAACCTAGTTCTACCAAGGAATCACTCACTTGAACTGTAGCTCTTATGTGTTACTTTCTCTTGCAGAGCTACAACTTTGTGGAGCTTGGCCTTCACACTTCTATAGCTGACCCAAAATTACTTTGGGATTAAAACGTTTGTCGGTGGTCTCGTCGTCGTCGTACTTCAAAGATCACCCTTTAAGACACCAGCTGCCTCTGAGAGTCAACCAACTCTGCAAAACTTTTTCCAGTCAGAGTTTTTCAATGGAAATGAGGTTATCTTTATAGAGCAAGTAACCCCATAGGTTAAGCAAAGACTGAAAAAAATAAAGCGGCAGATACATAAAGATACAAAATAAGTTGAATAAATAATAAAACAAAAGTAAGACTACAACAGATGCAACTTGCCACACATGTCTACATGCCTATCAGCCCCCTTATTTAATGCAAATGAGGACTTAGAGAAGCTTCTTTGACCAGTTCTAGATCTTGATAAAAAACAATCAGCTTAATCAACTAGCGAACCACTAATCGTTGTAACGAGCACAAATTAATCGTGATTATGATTAATGAATGTCATTAGTCAACTGCCACTAAATTAACTTAATGAAATTGAGGTTAGTCATGGAAGGCAATTTCGGTTAGTCTCCCAGATAAGGATGTTCCTGAACTGGTCCAAACCTACCTGATTGTTTCAAAAGTGAACCTAATTACATAATTTAGCTTATGGAAGAGTCCATATTCGTTTCCTATATGAAGATTGCTTTCTGAATATATGATGGTTTGCTTGTTAATGAATCTTATATTGGTCTCTTATATGTTACGGAATGGTGAAGTAAACAATTTTCATCAATGTAATACTCTTTGAATCAATATGCTATTCCAGCAAGGCAACAAGTAAGGGTGAGTATATCTCAGAACAGAAAGGACGTTGGGTGAAGTTTCGAAAGTGCAGAACTTGAATGTAGAATTGCTGCATGATCATGCTTAAGTTATAAAAGTAGGTACAGAGTAATAAGTGTAGATCATCTAGGAATGGTCGGAGCGTACACAGTCGTTCACCTTTTTTTTTTTTTTTTTCTTTCATTTTTTATGTGTGTTTGTAATGGTCAATTGTGATATCCAATTTGTTACTTGTGGATGGTTTTGACGTCAGAACATCACTGCAGGCTGAGGAAAGGCACTTTGAGATCCTTGGCCGGCTTCTATATACCGCAAAACTTGTTGCAAAACAGGAAGGACTGGACGATGGCTTCAGGGTTGTGATAAATGACGGGCCTAAAGGATGTAAGCAGTATGGATTGAATGATGGAGCTACGTTCATATAATTCTGATAATTTTCCTGCTCTCTAACTTGCAAAACTGCTCTTGATTATAGGTCAATCTGTTTATCACATTCACGTGCACCTTCTTGGAGGACGCCAAATGGAATGGCCTGCTGGGTAGATAAAATTCACTCGATAGATTCTTGGTAGGAAGTTCTCTCGTTTCTTTGTTTGTTTCCTTCTTGTGAAGTTCTCACACCGTCACACGTCACTGATTTAATGATGTTCGAAATATCCCATCTGATTTCTGTGGCATAATGAGGATCCCTTCCTTTATATCTTTCCGGTGCCAAACGCATGTTTATTTTGAATCCGCTACTAAACTTGAATAGTATACATATATAGAGAGGATCCTTTCTATTCCCGGGCTGCTTGTAGCCGAGCTAGTACTGTACGTCTATTAAAATTTTGTTCTAGGATGCATTTCCTGTGGTTGCTTAGTTCTGGCAATTAACTGGCTTGGTTTGTAGATGAGTTGAATGTGCTTGGTTAGTGTAGAAAGTGCCAAAGCTAGCACCAGAAATATCTTGTTTTGCCGTAGTTTCTGTTAAAGGTTATCGTCATAAATTAGCTGCTTGTCCAATATAAGTAGGTTATACCTTATAGTTAGGAAGAAGGATCATTATTGTTTATGAGGTGATTATCTTGTGGGGTTTTGATTAAGGGGACCTGTCCTCTAATGTCAGCCACTGACCTATCTTAGCAAGATATACTCTCATGGATTCATGGGTTTTGTCGTTTTGATTCGGCCATCTATAGCCGTGGAGGACCCATCCGGCCATCCCCTCTCATGACTTCTATTGAGTTTGATCAAGTGTAAGACGAATTTAGGTTCATATATGAACAAAAGATGCTGTGTGTCTTATTTGGGTCAGTTTTCGCTGTCAGTGTTATGTCAGTGTGCAAGACTTTTCGATTGGATAGAGTGATGGTGAACGAAATTGTACCTCAGAGTTCATGACCTGTAAATCTTGATGCTTCCAGAATGTTTTTGGCGCAGGCGTGATTTTGTTGCTGCATCTTCTTAGTTCTTACACTAACTGTTAGGACTTGTGCTTCCTGATCTTATCAGTGAAGTTTTGTACGAAGATACTACAAGACTGAGTCAATTGTGAGCCCCTTTTACAAATACTACTTACACCCCAAGTACTTCCATCGTAGTTTCTCAGGCGTAATTTTGTTCAAGGCTTCGTATGAGCAACTGTTGTAGTTCCGTTCAGCTCTTTACTCGAGCTCGTTGAGCTTCCACTAAATGCAAAACCTGACATTTTGGTTTAGAAGTGGTCGGACCGATTATCACAGTTCACTTAATTTTTACCAATATTTCAAGGTGAATCTACGCAAACAGCTATCGTCTTTCTAAAACCTTGGACGACGATACCTTCGTGACCGGCCATCCCCTAGTTTCGCCACTGTTTAGTCTAGACAGGATCTCACATTCCCACTGTTGAAAACTGTAGCACGAGAAGATGCGCACCAAAATGTCTCAATAGTCATGCGCTCAACTTCAATAGATAAAAAGATAGGTCCCTTTAATGTCAGTGCGTTTGCCTTCAAGAAAGTCGTTAAGTTTGTGCCCCATTTCATTTCTTGCCATTAGTCTCTGATTTTGACATCTTACGGGGACGGTTCTGTAAGAGATTACGCTATTTCGCTTTTCATGTTAGATATACTGTTACACCAATAGAAGTGTAACAATTCACGATTTGCAGACGATCATGTACTCATATATCTCTGGGATTACTTATTATTCAAAGTGTATCAAAAGTAACGTTGTTGTTCCCTTTCTAATTGAAAAGTACATTAAAATTTCGTTACACAGATAGGCACTTTGTAACTCTTCACACTTTAGAATTGGAAAAGAAGCAGAAAGAAACATAAAACTATGAAACCCTAATTACTGTGCTTAATTGGACCATTTCATCATTATCTTTTCTTTAAAACAAGATTAATTATGGGCTAATGGCCTACCTGTAGTTCTGTAAACATGATTCATCTTCAACTTTTTGACACATTTGGGCCTTTCTCTCTCTCCTCCTAAATTAAAGAAAAGTGAAGAATACACTACACAACAACTCACTGTCTATGGCATGATTGTTGGTACGTCAAAGGCCGTCTTCTATCCTCATCAGTTGCAACTTTTGGCTTTCTTATCTTTATTTATTCACATTATTGTATTCTTTAAACTACTACTATTAGAAAATTCGGTTAGTTTCCCCTACTCCTCTGTCACTCAACAAACATTTTCGTATATCTAGATCGTTTCGGTCGAGTTGGTACGAAGACTTAAGTAGAAAGTTTTGCGTTTGAGTTTAAAAATACAACTATGTTAATTAAGACCCGCGAATAAAGACTCTGTCGTTTTATGTAATCTCAGCTGGTAGCCGGTTCGAGTTCGGACTAAACCTATAAATTATACTGATATATAGAATTGTATAGTGTGTATATATATATATTCTGGTGCGATACATCCTCCTACGTAAGTACGTAACTGCTTCACCCCGAGATATACTCCACTGTCATCATCCTTTTTTTAATTTCAAACTCTTTTTTCTTCAATGTATTTTCTAGTAAATCTGACTGCTGAACTTTCATATGGTCTACTTCTCTTAATTTCATAAGATCTTCAAGTTGTCATCTTAATCTCCTGAAGTTGACGAGTTTCTAAAACGGTTCATGTTAGCCGACCCCAAATTATCGAGTGACTAAGGCTTGGTCGTTGTTCTTGTTGTTGTCATTGATGGGTATTTGTCATTTTCATGTGATCCTTGGAAATTGATAAGAGGCTGTCTCATAATTTTATGAAAATCACTGATCATCTGGCAGCAAGTTTGTTACAGGCAAAAACCTTCTCAGAAAATTTGTGTTGTTTTTTGAAGGGCTGATTACATTTCTGTTTGGTGGAATTCTAGTTCATTTCTCAAGGAATTTAAGGTAAATATAGTTAAAGAATTTTACTTTTGTTCCACTGCTTTAGTATATCTGTACTGTATTAATATAGAATGAATTTTCAGTCCCAATATAAAAGATTTTGGTTCTGACTTTTTTTTTTTTGTAGGAGTTATGAAATTTTGGCCTAATGTTTTAGATGGAGATACTGGGTATGTTTAGGTCGTTGGTTCAATTCCGCCTGCTGTAGTTGTACTGGCTTTTGCGTCTCATTATGGGCTCTCAGAAATCGTTTTTCTAGAGGATGTTGACTATTTAGGTTTCATCCTAGTGATGAAGTTTACAAGATTTAGTCTCTAAATTTGTAGGAATGTATGATGTTGGTAGTCCTGGTACTAGTTGCACAGTATTATAATTTTGTCTTCAGATGATTGTTAAAGCATGATATCTTTGCTGTTGTCCTTAATATCTTATGTAGGTATATCTGCAAATGTTTAGTATGCAATCCGAAAGTAGCAAATGATGCTTAGGCCACATTCAACTTTGCTGATTGAAATAGGGAGCATCAGAATTTTCTGGCTGAGTTCTTTTTCGCGAATTGTTGAGCCTAGCAGAATTTTCCTGATCAATTCTTATCTGATTTCTGAATGTTTACTTGCAACTCTCTGGATTCTGTGAAAATATTAACTGTTTTCTGTGAAGATTATGTTGGTATACTCGCGCTTATCCAGTCATTCTGTCTGTCTTTCTAGGGTTATCTGATCAAGAAAGGTTTGATTCTGTTTCAATGTAAGATTCTGCCTGATAAATAAGGATGAAAAAGATCTTCTTTCTCAAATCTTCTTCGTCATATGGAGATGATCAGCATGAAAAAGCTTCAGCAAGAAGAGATAAGAAACAGCAGATGCGACAGAAGACAGTGGGTCATCAGAATGTTGAGAGCAAGTTCCAAAATTCTCAACATTTCCCAGTTTGTGAGAGAAAAGTTACTGAAACAAAGACCATTTCGAGGAGCTCAGTTTATAGGAGGAGCCAAAGTTTTTCAATGTCATCAGCAGCAAAAGATAGAGGTAGACTCAGTGAAGAGGATTTAACCGGGTTGAGGAATCGACAAAGGTTTCCATCAAGCCATAGTGTATGTGAATATTCTGATGAGTAAGTCTATTGTAACTGCTGACTTATTTGGTTGGTATATCTTCAGCAGTACGGTTATGTTATAATGCTTATGCACCAGACATCATTTTTTAGGCTAGCTTTAGACTGATCTTTCCTCTGCTTTCTTTCTTGCATTATCTGATCTGCAGTCAGATAAAGTTTGGAGAAGGGGACTCAAAGCCTGGTAACGCGATTATTACTAAAAGGCCACCTGTAGAAGTCACATGTAATCATGCTTCCTCTAGCCCATCAAACCCAAGTTCACCGCGGAATTCCTTTGACTCAGATTCAATCTCAGGCCAGGTGTTAGACTTATACATGGATGGTGATCACCTTCAAGGGAAGCCTCGGATGAATGATCATCGTACAAGCATTCCCAATGGCTCACACAATCGGTTTTTAGCTGAGGATAGTAGCACTTCTAGAGACTCTATAAGGTCTGAGCATCAGCACGAGTCCCCAAGAAAACTGGCCAAAGATGTAGTTGAAAGGCTTCTGATGCTAGAACAGTTTCGTGATTTGAACCCTGGAAATACCAACCCTAGCTGGCCACTGGTGCCTACAAATGTTTGCGACAAGCATCTTGATGCGAAAAGTTATCCACCCGATGATGATAACCCTGGAAAAATTTGCACACTCAGGGATTTCCTTGATGAACATGCCTTCACTATTACTAACCAAAATTCCTTGCTTGAAAGAGAATTTGGTACCACTTTCCATGAAGAGAAAGGTGATGCCACTGATACGGCATTGAGAAGAAGATTGGAGGAAGTAAGACACAGGGCCGTGCAACTTTCTAAGGAGCTGGCTCAAGAGAGATCCTTCCAGTTTAACACTACTGTCAATGTGTCAGCTTTGTCACAGATGATAAGAAAGCTTATTGAGGAGGAACGGAACCTGGTACATGAATTCTCTGAACACTTGCAGTGTCGAATTGATGAAAGGGCTGCAGCTAAAGAAGCTACCTCACAGTTGACAGAAGAGATGAATTCAGCAATTATGAAACAGGAAAAGGAGAATTCTGAGCTGCAATCTCGATTGCATAGGGAGCTTGACAGAAGGTCAGATGAGTGGGATTCCAAAGCCAGGGAGTTTAAGTCAGAAGAGAACAGGCTAAAGAATCGAGTGAGAGAACTTGCAGAGCATAACGTATTCCTTCAAAAGGAAGTTTCTGATTACATCGAAAAAGAAAAAGACTATACAGAGAGGCTATCACACATGGAGGAAAATATGAAGGAGCTGGTTGCTGAACTGGAAGAAACTAGATCAGAAAACAATAATCTGCAGAATATGCTGTCTGATGTAAAAGATAATCTAGAAGTTGCTGAGGAAGCTCAATCCTGTATGGACAGAAACCTTAAAGAGAAGGAGAAGGAAAACATCGAGTTGATCAGATCAGCTTCAAGGCTTCGAGGGACCTGCAGTGAACAAGAAAGAACAATTGATGGGTTGCGGCAATGCCTGACTTCAGAGATTGATAGACAACAAACAACCGGAAAACTTCAGAACATTACACATAAACTGCAGCTGGAGCAATTACGTTTAACAGAAGTCGAACAAATTTTGAGGAGACAGTTGGATACTTGCACAGTAGAAGTAGAGTATCTTAGGAAGGAAAACATATATTTGTTGGAGCGTCTAAAAGGCACCGGGAAAGTGAGTGGCCGCTCAGGACTAAAATTAGAGCAGGAGCTGGAGCATTGTGTTCAGTGCCTTCAGAATACTGGCATATTACTTTTGAATGAGAGTATTCATACATGTGAAGAGTTGCTTAGTATAATCGGAAGAAAAGACTCCGCACATGATATTCTGAAAGGTCATACTGTCGTTCCATATGATATGAAGGTTCAAGGATATAAGCAAGGTTTAGATCAGCTGAGTAGAAGTCTTAGAAAAGCTGATTCAGTTTTGAAGGAGAAATCTGAGACCGATAATCATGTGCCTAAATTATGTGCTACAGACAACCAGAAATCGAGAAACCGTGGAATGGTGGAGGTAAGCAGAATACAATGTTATGTTTACTCTAACAGAAGCACTACAAACAGTTCTGTTCTACCTGATCTTTAAAAATTTCTTACCCATACCTCTTACGTTTCTCGTGTGAATTGTTGATCTTTCTGAAGGACGATCTGATCTCAGAGCTTAAGGCAGAGAGTCTTCTGACAAGCATTCTCAAGGAAAGGCTGTATTCAAAAGAGAAGGAAGTTGAACGAATTCAGACTGAGTTAGGTCAAGCATTGCAAAGTCATGATGGTCTTAAAAGCGAAATTCAAGATGCATTTGACACTATTTCTTGCTTGAATCACAAAATGAAGAATTTTGAGCTTCAGGTGAGCTTGGCATACTTCTTTCTTACACTTGTTCTTCCCCCAACCCCAATGTCTGCACCCACAGCCGTCTAAGAGAATGTTCTAAGAAATCAGCCACACAGGGTCAGAGGGTCTCTTTAGTTAGGGTTTTGGGACATAATCTCAGCCTCTCAGGGCCTTAGATTGAAAATTTTTTAGTACAACTGGATTTTTAAGAGTTTTCTTTAGAAATCGCGAAATGACCACAAAACTTGTCTTTTACTGATGTTTTAGCAATCAACTCATGGTGCACCATTGTAGTACTAGACTATTACATTAGTATGTACACTGTTAAGATTATTGTGATATCTTGACATATATCTCCTAATTATGTTAGGTTATCGTAATAATATCATTGCAATATTATAGTGTTTAATTAAGGTAGTATAGCCCTATGATTACGGTTAGATTGATTCTCCTTTCCTTTTGTCTTTGTATGCATATTGGTATATATATACCTCTTGTACGAGTCCTATGACAGAGATACAATAATATACATACTATTCTTCTCTTTATTCTCCTAGAAACCTTCAACATGGTATCAGGCTATGTCCCCTACTACATGCTTTTTCAATTACAATTTCTATGAGAAAACAAGCCTTTGACTTACTCCACACACGTGGTACTCTATCCTACCAACCATATTTTACACTTTTCCACAGTGGGGGCACTCTTCATTTGTTTTTCCCCATCTGATCCTCACGATTCACTCATCACAAATTCTGGGATTTTCTTGCTTCCGCACTGATTGACGGCGACGTTAGAGTTTTTTTTTCGGCGGTGTTCGACTCATTTGCTGCCCTTTGCTCGATTACAAGTGCACTCAATTCATTGTTTTGTCCCGTTCGTTGTTGGCTTTCGCCCAATCATACTCTGATTTACCAGAGTCTAATCTCTCAATCGTCTATTTTCAGCCTTTCACAGGTGTGTTCCTTCTATTATTTGATTACTACATCATATTTAATTCAGTCCTTGCGTTGCTATTATGGAAAAGGTGGATGTTATTCAGCCTATTAAGACTGTCTTAGATGGCACAAATTATGTGTTTTGGGCTCAAGAAATGCGTAGTTTTTTGAAAGGTCGTAGATTGTGGCGTTATTGTACTGGTGATGTCACTATACCTGTTCAGCAAAAGACTGAAGACGCTGCTTCCTATGCTGATAGACTAGAACTATGGGATAGTAAGAATCATCAAATTTTGACATGGTTTCGGAACACTACTATTGGGCCTATTAAAGCTCAGTTTGGTCGTTTTGAGACTGCCAAGGATGTTTGGGATTTGTTGTCTATGCGCTATTCTACTACTGATATTGCACATCAGTACCAACTTCTTGAGAGCCTCCAAAATATGAAACAAACTAAAGGTCAGTCTATCAACGAATTCCTTGCCCAAATGCATTCTGTTTGGGATCAATTGGCCCTATCTGAACCGCAATTTGAAAATGTCGCGGACAGTGCAAAGTTTTGTAACTATCGTGATAAATTACGCCTTATGCAATTTATCATGGCGTTACATGATGATTACGAAGGCGTACGTGGTCCTCTTCTTCATCGAGAGAAATTCCCGACTCTAGAGAATGCTGTTGCTGAGTTAATTTCCGAGGAGACGCGCCTTGGGATATTGAAACCTAAAATTGAGCCCATCCTTCCTGATATTGTCGTGGCAGCATCAACTGAGACCACTTGTCGCTATTGCAAGCACCCTGGTCATTCAATCAAGGAATGTCGCAAGCTTATAGCCAAAAACAAGGCCAAACAGTACAATCGTCAGTTTCAGCCTCGATTTCACACTTCTGGTGCTGTGGTTGATTCTCCGCCCACGTCCATTACCTTGAATGACTTACAAGAATTCATAAATCAGATGAGTGCAAATACATCCACATCTGTGTTATCAGCCACTCCAGGTACATCACACTCTTGGTTTTTTGACTCTGGTTGTTGCAATCATATGACATCTAATACTGGTGACGTGACTAACAAACATCGTTCATTATTCCCACCAACTGTTAGAACAGCCAATAACTCTGCTATGCAAATTACATGTAGCGGTGATGTGTCCACTCCCAATTTCTCATTACGTGATGCTTTTCTTGTTCCTGACCTTGCTTTAAATCTTATCTCTGTGGGTCAACTCTGTGAAAATGGATTGGAAGTACATTTTTCGAACGGTGGTTGTTATGTGCAGGATCCTGAGAGTGGCCGAATACTAGGAAAAGGACGTAGAGTTGGACGTTTATTCGAAGCCATTTCTCTGAAAGTACCCCATCATGGGTCTGGTTCCTATGTTGCTTCAGTGTCTCACAGTATCTGGCATTCAAGATTGGGTCATGTCTCCCACTCTAGATTAAATTCTTTGATTTCTAGTGGTGTCTTAGGCTCTATTAAACAAGAAAAATTAGATTGTGTTTCTTGTCAGCTTGCAAAGCACCATGCCTTGCCTTTTAATAATAATGAGTCAATTTCCATTGCTCCATTTGATCTTGTGCATTCAGACATATGGGGCCCTTCACCAAATATTACATACAACGGATCACGATACTTTGTTATATTTGTTGATGACTACTCACGATACACTTGGATTTATCTCCTTAAGAATCGTTCTGAACTCCAGCAACTCTACTACAATTTTGCTGCTATGGTACAAACCCAATTTGATTGCAAAATAAAAACATTTCGTGCTGACAACGCAATGGAGTACAAGGAGAAGAATTTTCTGAGTTTTCTTGCTAGTCAAGGGACAAATTTACAGCATTCTTGTCCTGGTACTTCCCAGCAGAATGGGCGTGCTGAGCGCAAGCACCGTCATATTTTGGACACTGTTCGAGCATTGCTTATTTCGGCATCATGTCCAGAGTATTTTTGGGGGGAGGCTGCCCTTACTGCAGTGTACAATATAAATCGGCTTCCCTCCTCTGTGGTCGGTCACAAGTCTCCCTATGAACGATTGTATGACAGAGTTCCAAATTATGATTTTCTTCGTGTCTTTGGATGTGTGAGTTTTGTGCTTCTTCAGTCTCATGAATATACAAAACTGGAACCCCGCGCAAGATTATGTTGCTTTCTTGGGTACAGCACCGCACACAAAGGATATAAGTGTTGGGATCCTATAGCAAGGCGGATACGAATTTCTCGACATGTAGTGTTCTGGGAACACAAGATGTTTACCTCTGTTTCAAGCTTTCACTCTTCTGAGCCTACTATACCATATTTCACTAATGTTAATCTTGACTTGTTTCCTGATAACAGCATTGATGTAGACAACATCAACGTTGGTGATTCTCCGGTTGCTGATTCATCTTTGACCATTGAAAGCTCTCTCAGCGGTGAATCTTTGTCTTCTTTAGGTAATAGCAATGACTCTCATGTATTATCTGATTCTCCTTCTCCAGCATGCAGCAATGATGCCGATACACCTGAATCTCCTCCTATAACAGAAGAGAGAATCATCTCAGATACCTTTCAACCAAGGCAATCCTCTAGAGTGAGTCGTCCTCCTGAATGGCATAAAGACTACCAGCGTCACAGTTGTTATGCTGCTATCGAGTCACTTTATGAGCCCACAACTTATCGACAGGCGAGTAGTGATCCTTTATGGCAACAAGCAATGAAGGAAGAGTTGGACGCCTTACTTAAAGCCAATACATGGGAGTTGGTTGATTTGCCTTCTAACAAATCATTGGTAGGGTGCAGATGGATATACAAAATAAAAACTCGGTCTGATGGTTCTATTGAACGGTATAAAGCTCGTCTTGTTGCTCAAGGCTTTAAACAAGAGTATGGCATTGACTACGAAGAAACATTTGCTCCTGTAGCACGTCTCACATCTGTTCGAAGCATTCTTGCTGTTGCCGCTAGTAAGAAATGGGATCTTTTCCAAATGGATGTGAAGAATGCTTTCCTTAACGGTGATCTCAGTGAAGAAGTTTATATGCGACCTCCTCAAGGTTATGATCATCCTCCCAACAAAGTCTGTCGTCTTCGACGAGCATTATACGGGTTAAAACAAGCTCCGCGAGCTTGGTTTGCTAAGTTCAGCTCTACTATTTCTCGCCTCAGCTTCACCTCCAGTGCATACGATCATGCCCTTTTCATAAAACGTACGGAGAAAGGTTGTATTCTCTTACTACTTTACGTAGATGACATGATTATCACTGGTGATGATTTAGATGGCATTCGAGACCTGAAATTATTTCTGAACCAAAATTTTGAAATGAAGGATCTTGGTCGTCTAAGCTACTTTCTTGGCTTAGAAGTTTCTGCGGATCAAAATGGCTATCATCTCACCCAAGCCAAATATGCAGGTGAACTTCTGGCGAAAGCAGGTCTTGATGACACCAAGATTGAGCCTACTCCTATTGAAGCAAATGTGAAATTCACACCGACAGATGGTGTTGCTTTGCCAGAACCTATGTTGTACAGACAACTTGTTGGAAGTCTTATATATTTGACCGTTACTCGTCCGGATATTGCATATGCAGTTCACATTGTTAGTCAATTTATGTCGGCACCCCGCACGACACACTATGCCGCTGTACTCCGGATTCTTCGTTATGTAAAGGGTACGATGTTTCATGGCCTTCAATTTCTTTTTGATTCGCCCCTTATATTACAAGCGTACTCTGATTCCGATTATGCTGGCGATCCCACTGATCGACGATCTACTACTGGTAATTGCTTCTTTCTAGGGAGCTCTCTTATTTCGTGGAGAAGTAAAAAGCAAACTGTGGTCTCACGTTCTAGCACAGAAGCGGAATATCGAGCTTTGGCTGAAACCACTTCTGAACTTTTATGGCTTCGGTGGCTTTTACATGATATGGGAGCTTGTCAATCAACACCCACAGATCTTCATTGCGATAACCAAAGTGCTATTCAAATTGCTCACAATGATGTCTTTCATGAAAGGACGAAACATATTGAAGTCGATTGTCATTTTATCCGGCAACATCTGTTACAACATGATCTCAATCTAGTTCCAGTCTCTTCCGAAAGCCAAACGGCTGATGTCTTTACTAAGGCGTTTCTTCCTGGACGTTTCAATGAATTGGTGTCCAAGCTCAAAATGGGTTCCCTGCATCCGCCTTGAGCTTGAGGGGGGGTGTTAAGATTATTGTGATATCTTGACATATATCTCCTAATTATGTTAGGTTATCGTAATAATATCATTGCAATATTATAGTGTTTAATTAAGGTAGTATAGCCCTATGATTACGGTTAGATTGATTCTCCTTTCCTTTTGTCTTTGTATGCATATTGGTATATATATACCTCTTGTACGAGTCCTATGACAGAGATACAATAATATACATACTATTCTTCTCTTTATTCTCCTAGAAACCTTCAACATACACAAAATGTCCCAAGGCACTTCACTTGTATATATTCATGATAATGATCTTCTAGCTTTCTAACAGATGATTGAAAAGGACGGAGCTATAAATCAGCTTCAGAACGAGGTGCGATCACAGGGAGAGGAGCTCGGCATTACTAGGAGGACCCTGTCAAAAGTAACCCAAGAGAGAGACTTGATGTGGCAAGAGGTGAAGCAATACAGTGAGAAAAACATGCTACTAAACCGCGAACTCAACTCTTTAAAGAAGAAGATTGATGGCCTTGAAGAAGATACACTTCTTAAGGACGGCCAGATATCAATCCTGAAAGACAGTCTTAGTAATGCCAGACCCTTTGATACTCTCTTCGGATCTGATCAAGGGGAGTTGTTCAAACTCTGACGACCATTTTATTTGGAAAATAGCATTGAGTTGAAAATCATTACAATTAGCACTTTCAGGAGTAGTTTGAAGTGTCCAAGTGTCATGTCGTATCTAGGTGTCCGAGAATTGGACACTGGGTACTGTACTGTCATTGGAGTTAAGAATTAAGAGTAACATTATTAAAGATCACCTTGTGTGTAGAGGTAGCCTAAACCTTGTAATGTCAGCAAGGTGGAAAACGAGGGGGCTTAAGACTAAAACAATCGGGCAGGTCTAGTCGGTTTCAAGTCGGGTCTGATCATGTAGTTTCTATGTAACTATCGTACATCAATGATACAATCTTGAGGTTAAAGATCATCAACTTATTTCTTCAATAGATCTCAGGAAAAAAGATAAAAAAAAAAAAAAAAAAAAAAAAACTTTTACAACCTTATCCGGTAAAACCCTCATATGTAACAAATCATGCCGGAGCAGCGTATCAGTTACAACCTTATAGGATTATTCCAGCTCAACTAGAGCCTCAAGACGAGTCTTTCTGAATGCAGCAATGTTGAAACTCATTGAGGGTGCGGGATCATCATACTCAAATCTGAACTAGACCAACAGCACAATGTCATGAACTTTTCAACCACTTTGTCAAGTTTCTGATCACACATTATATTACACGTTCATGAAACCATTTTCCCTGCTCATACGCTACCTTAACAAAAAAATTACGCAATATTTACGTGTTTTTGGAAAAGTCGTTTACCTAAACTCATGTATATTTTGATGTGATTGTTTTGACATGCAATTACTGTCATTTAACTATGTAGGCATAGATAAATATTTACATTCAGGCCATAAATAATCCTCCTTTAATTTCCCTGCCATTTCGCATCTAAACTTCGATTATAATTACATTGTAATGACGATTACATTATAGATATTACAAACTCTAATTATTGACTAAATCTTCTACAACAATCTTTCTAAGGCCACACAAGCTCAGAATCAAAACACAAGTGAACAAATTCTTCTTCTTTTTCTTGTACAATCAAATCAGCCTCCTTTGATCTCTTTTCATCTTCTCCAACTTTATTCAACTGATGATCATCTTTTCTATTTCTCTGCAAATTGTTGCTTGTTGAAGAAGACTTGTAAGTGTAAGCAAGCTGTATGTTATGTGGGTGCAGAAACTCAGATACCAGTAACACAAGAGAAGCCATGCAAATTCAGCAAGATTAAAACTTTCTCAAATTTTACAAATTTTAACAACAAAAAAAAAAATTGTACCGTATGTAAAAATTCTCTGTATTTCTTTGATCTTAATTTGTGTTTGATAAGATTTGTTGTGTTTAAAAGGGTATTTGTAATGTTTGTTTATATATGAGTATAAATGACAAAAACTTGTAATAAACGCTGCTGGAATTTTAATGTTAAATACAGCAAAGAAGAGCAGTATTTGCTGCTGGTTTTTTAATAGAGTTTGGTGGGCAGATAGTTTAGCTGTTTTTTGCTGCACAAAACAGTTGTCTGGAGTGAGCACTTGGATTTTGTTGGTTTTCAGGATTTGCTGTTGGTTTTCACAGCCTACCCTTTTCATTTCCTATTCATGTTTATTCATTGAGCCCAAAGTAATTCATAACGAGTAGTGCGTATCTGGTAAATTTTTAGCTGCAATCGTTCTAAAATCTGGATTTAAACTGCCGTATTACCATTACTAATATACTCAGTAAAGTGTCACCAAGAGTGGATCTGGTGTTTTTATTTTAGTTTTCAAAATTGATGACATGTTATGACATATTGATGACAAATTTTGGTTTGTTTGTGTCTCGTCGCACACAGATAGAGGTGGCCACTGGGCGGGCGTGCCAGGGTTAGGGCCGGGCCTACACCCGGGCTGGGCTCCTTGAGGTCTGGCACTGAACCGGCCCACTACTTTTAGGGCGGGCTAGGGCTAGGGTCAGGGCCAAGAATTTGTCAGCCCTAGCCCTAACGTAAGCGGGCCAGTGCTAGGGTTAGGGTCAGGCTAGGGTCAGGTTCGGACTAGGGTTAGGGTCGGGTTGAGACAGGGTTAGGGTTAGGGTTAGGGCTAGGATTAGTGTCGGGTTAGGGTTGGCCGATTTTAATTTGACCATACTTTTTATTTTCTTCATATTATTGTAATTATCGTTAATACATACTATTACGAGTAGAGATTGGGTACTTTTATTATAAAAATGTAATCGTTTCAATAGTTTGGCTTTAACCAGTTGAAAGAATGAGTATATTAGCAGCTTTGATTTGCTAAAATTAACGGCATGACAGGGCTTGGTTAGGGTTGGATTAAGTGCTAGGTTAGGGTCAGGGCCGGGTTGAGGGTTAGGTTAGGGTCAGGGCCACGTTTTGGGTCAGGTTAGGGTCGGTTTAGGGTTAGGTTAGGTTTAGGGTCGGGCTAAGGGCTAGGGCTAGGGTTGGGTTAGTGCCCAAAAATGTTGAACCCTGAACCGGCCCTAGGTTTCTAGGGCTAGTGCCGGGCTTGACCCTGCCCGGTCTAGGGTCGACCCGCCAGGGCTATTTACCGGGCCGGTTCAGGTTGGGCCAGGGCTGACCCGTACCAATGGCCACCTCTACACACAGATAATGGTATGTTTACTTTGACTCGAGTATCACTAAATACTACCACTACAATACCAGATATATAAAGTGTGAATTTTTGTTTTGTTTGGGACAAAATGTAAAGGCTTGATTTATTTACATGGAAAAGTTCTAATGGATACTTTTTTTCTTCAAATTATTACAATATAAAAGGGTATTGCTAAACGTAACCTAAGACGAGAAAAAGTTCAGACAACAAACCAGGCCGGCCTCCTATGAAAAAGAAAGTAGGAAATGACCCAGTAAGCCCATTGGACATTGGGCATCTCCCAACAAGCTTACTGTTTTACACCTTCTTAAAGCCCAATCTCTTAGCTACTCGAAGCCCAAAATGCGCAGACAAAAACTTTAAGGCAAAATTTCTTGAAAATTTCTTCCAAAAAAAAAAAAAATTCGAGGGCAACAAACCCAACAACTTTAAAATGAAAGCAAATATGACAAGTTCACGACGAATAACATATATACTGAAATTTACAGAAAGTACTTTGAACGGAACTCATCTTTGGCGTCTTTCAAGTACACTAATACTCGATACTTTTTTTTTTTTTGCGAGTCAAATAGTCGATACTTCACTTCTTTTTAAGTTGAAAGCAACACAGAGAAATATAAAAATGGTTTCTTAAAGAAATGTCAATTATAATGGTTATAACAAACATACAACCCTCGAAAATATTAACCAAACCTATGAACAAAAAATGAAAACATTATTGATAAATGATTTATGAAAACAACAACTACGATTAGAATGGAATTTATGATGATCAAGTCCATATCACAACTAGAAATTTCTACTCACATCATGTGCAATTTCTATCAACAATTGCCAATCATAAAAAAAGAAATCAACAAAAGGAATTGTCCAAATGCGAGATAAGACATCAATCACTATTAGAAAGTTTAAATGCGTATGATCCAGCACATTTTAATTTATATATCCACCACCAAATCATTATGGGCTAAGCAATTTGCCATCCCTGAATCAATGTCTGTGACCCTAAGTTGTACTACTCTATGACTAGTTTAGTAGTTTACCTTATCTCTAAAGATTCGCCATTTTATGTCGTAGTCGAGTTGAGTAAGATCATTAATTATGTAAAACCATCAAACTCACCTTCATTAATACTATCTTTTTTTTACGTTTTTGAAGTTCGAATTTAGACTCGAAACCTCTGCTTACGCTAGTTGGGTCATTTTTCAAACTAAGATGGACACATTACGATCATTTATTAAGGTATCCCCTAAAAAGATGGCCAACCATGTTCTATGCATCTTTGCTTCCACTGGATGACTGGACAAAAGTACAAAGCTAACAGCAATACGTAATATGCGGCAACAACATACTACATGAACTAGAAGAATATTTTTTTTTTTTTTTTTTGGCGTGAACTAGAAGAATATTTTAGTCTAATTATTAATTAATTTCTATATGTGAAGTATGATTTGGATTCCGAATTTTGTACCTAACAACAGATTTCAAGTCCGAAAATGATGAACTATATGCATGATGCAATGTAATGATCGGAGTATTTTCAAAGTTTTTAGCTCAAAAATTTACATTACTTGGTTAAGTCGTTAAAAACGATACTCATCAATAATAATCTGGTTCAGACGTTATTGAAAGTATTAAAGAGAAAACGAATGATAATCAACAACAGACAAAAGAAATTATAGAGTATTCGGTACAATTTGTTGAATAAATTAAGCTAATGGTGAGGATTAACGGCCTAACAGCCTGAAATGATTGCATCTTTCTGCGCATATAACCCTTTTACGACAACTTTGTTTCTTTCACTTGTGCTAGATTTGGCTTTTCACTTTGTTTATATCATCCTCAATGGCCCTCTCATATTCTTTTGAATTTTGTTTTGTGTGCTCTTTTAGTTTCCAAATATGTTTGTGGTTATTAAGGTTATGTCATACGAAATAGTCTCATACAATTATATAATAAGTCGATTTTTATACTTTTATAGTCAGAAGGTATGTACCCATGGTAATTTTAGTTTTCGATACATGGTATCAGCGTATCACTATAAACTATGATTTGTGTATGTTCACCTTGTTTTTTGTATGGCGGAGATATAATGACACTTCGGATTAACCTCTTCTTTCGTATGTATGCTTTTATGCCTTTTTATAATCTTGTAAGCATTATTGTCCTTGATCAATTTAGTTGAGCTTATACATAATTCGTACAAATAGTAATAGTAGGTCCCAAATGTGAACCAGTGATTTTGTGAGTTAGCTATGTGGAAAATAATTCGCTCCCAACTTGAATTCTAGTTTATATCGGATGACGCCAACCAAAAAAATCTTCCAAATAATCATTGACATCTTAACGAGTAAATCCTCAATATTTCATTTCATATGCTTTTATATGAACTAGCTAAAAGCCATCCAATTTACACCATAGACCATAACTTACAATCACAAACAAATTAAGCTTAACAAACTCCATACATAAATCAACAAAAACACCAATGTGATGAAAAAACAAAAATAATAAAGGAAGAAAATGAACCCAAAAGAGACCAAAACAAAGAGGTAGTAAAGACCTATCTTAGTACACCTACACAATAATCTCCTTTTTGTATGTGGAAGAAACATGTAACATGGGTGAAAATATGTACTCCAAAAACATCTTACATGATGCACCAAATTTTGGCCATCTTGATGCCTACTCATGTTGCAAAAGGTACAGTCAATATATACTAGACCGTGCCCTCCCTACCACAAGGCTTGCCTTACCATTGACATGGGCTGCTCTTACGCCTTGAGCCCTACCACCCACATGCCTCGCCGCGGCCGGCGGGCCGTCTTGGCCCGAGCTCTTTATCGGGTTCGGGCCCACACTAACTGCCTTCTCATTTCTACATCCCAACAACATACCTCCACCACTATTCTTCCCACTCCCCTTACTATTACTATTACTGTTATTGTTGTTATTGACACTATTGTGCCACCCCTTACCTTCATCACCACCACCGCTGCCGCGGTATTGCTCCCCCTCACGCCTCATTGCTGCATACGCAAAATCAGAGGCTGAGGCGGAGAAATTAGATAAACTACCACGGTCAAACCCCTCGGCCGTGGTTACACTCCATTCGATACTAACCTCACTAGGAGCGTAGCAATCAGTTGGTGCGACAGAGGGTGTCATAGGCTCCTCATCAACATCATTACCATTTTCATCCACGTTGTTGTTGATCTTAAATTGGTTATTATTATAACCAGGACAAACAATCCCAAGTCTCTTCATAGTACCACCAAAATTCGAACAAGGAACAATCAACTCCTCCATCGAGTCCCTATACGGGTACGTACTAGTCGAAAAGCTCTCGATCTCGAACAAATCCGAGCTACCATCGCTCACATTCTCATCCTCGTAGCTCGTCCTACGTGACTTAGGACTCGGGTGACTTCTAGGTTGAAACACTTCTAATGAATCCCTATGTGGCTCATCGTTACTATTTCGATGACTACTTGGTGGTATGACATTGAACATTTTCTTCAATCCAATTGGTGCATCCTCGAGAATTGGGAACGTAAACCCGTTACCATTAGGAGTCGTAGTCGTAGTAGTAGTAGTCGTTGTCGTTGTACTAATAACATTAGTACTCGAAACACCACCAATACCACCTCCACCAACTTTAGCAAGATCATCATACAATGTCAATGGGCCAACCACCTTAGAACTCAAACCCAATGACGAGAGCCCACCATTCGATTGGACATCCTTGTTGTTGTTGTTGTTGTTGTTATAAGGAAACCCAATTTTTTCGATTGGGTTTCTAGGCACGACACTGAAGTTCAAATTCGAGTTCCTAGACTCTTGAGAAACAACAGGCAAAGTAGTCCCGATATTTTTGGGACTACTTTGCCTAGGAGAGTACAAATTATTTGCACTACCATTATTAGACGACGAAGTACTTTGCCTAAGATCAACCATCCTAGGCATATTCTTCGAATCGATCCTCTCTTCGACTTGGACCGATTTTTTACCCAAACACGGACATTTTCTCTTAGGGATGTTGAGCCATTTCGTGCTAATTCTAGGCCACCTTGTACTCCCGTTACTATTATTCGTGCCTCGACTTCGATCACTGTTGTTGGAAAAGCTCTTAATGATGCCAATTCCAACCGAGCCAGGCGGGTTTGCGAGCAAACCCGTCTGGCTATTCCAACTGGCTTCCGAAGAAGCCGTTGGTGTGGCATGAAACGACCTTGTTCTGTAACTACCGTGGCTGTTCCGGCCACCGTAGTTACTGGTCGTTTCAACCGACGATGAGACGGACGATAATCTTGGAGGAACGTGTGGTACGTCGAGTTCTTTAGTCGTACATTTTTCCCTTTGTTGTTGCGTGTCATGGACGCCACTGAAGTACTTAGCCGCGTCGAAAATGCTTATTTGGTCTGACTCCTCTGTTTTATTCTGTTTCTGAACATGCTCTACAAAGTTCTCATTGTTTTCGTGGTCGTGTTTGTGTTCGTGGTTGTGGTTGCGATTGTGGGAAGGTTTGAGGTAAGAAGAGAAGGATGCGTCTCGTTTCGAGGCGAAGTGGGCTCGAACCATAGAAGGTTCGATGACATCAAACATTGGCTTACTCTTTTGTTGCCTAGGATCAACTTGATTCATTTGTAGCAAAGTTTTTGGTATTTATGAAAAATTGGAGTGTATAAGAAGTTTGTGTAGGAGTTTAGTTTGCATTGTTCTCTTTTTAGGTTAAGAAAAAAATGGGGGGGGGGGGGAGTATATATGAATATTGTATGATCAATGATTATGAACAAAACAACAAAAAATACAACTAAGTTTGAAGAATGTATGCTAGTGCAAAACGAGAAAAAAAGAGGGTAAAATGGGATGGATTTGGGAGGTTATATGGTTTTGGACAAGAAATGGGGTATACTTTGAATATTATATTTGTCCAATAAAGTTTTTGGGGCTATGAAAGTGGTAGATAGGTACAACATTAACATCAAGTGTTGCGTCCATTGTTTTTATTTGTTAATGTTTGGTCTAAATTTATCGTACTTGTTAAAATCAAATGTTGGTAAGTTAAAACCCGAAATATATTATTGTGTAAATAGAATATGTACGTCTACTATACAGAGTAATGTCTATATCGTATAGTGAAAGTAGTTGTTGATGGGAGCCCTCCTTTAATTTTGAGTGGAAAAATCTGGAATAAATTTTGCTCTTTTCTTGTATATGCATGGCCCCCTCGTATTTATATTTGCTTTATCTAAATTGCATAGTCACGAAATCAATGTGAAATTTGAGTTACATTCACAACTAGTCTGATGACACAAAGCAGCTCGTCATAATTTCGGTATAAAAACTTGCGTGAATACGTGATTTTACCATATAATATACGAATCTCATTCATGCACCAGTTCCACTTAAATCTGACAATACCGTTATTAACTTATTATGTAAAGCATAATCATCCCAATGAACTATTTCATTATATCCCCAAGACCCCAACGTCGGTCATGAGTGATCTAATACAATTTGACCTGTCTTTTCGAAGAAGCTTTCCTTGGCCTATATCGCCACTTGTGAATGCGCTTGTAAATGCATACTCATGATACAAAAGCTTATGATTTGAATGCCTTTCACTAAACTAATAATCAAGGAAAAGTTGTCTAAATTGGAATTCAATAAAAGCTAAAAAAATCGATGGTTTTGATCGCAAAGTCAGTATCAACCTCTGATATTCTCAATCTTGCATATTACGCCATTCAAATTTAACCAGTTGTCAAAAAAACTATCATACATCGATCAATCAATGCAATCCATGTACGAAAATGATTATTCTAGCATTATTGGCCTTAAGACAAAGAGTTCCTTCCCACAAATCATTTGAACATCACGATTGAGGTTCGATTAATCATTTAATTAGGTGCAAAATTTAGTCATATTATGTTAGGAGGAGACACATAATGTTGTTTAGTGAAGTTGACAAATTAAGCTTCATTCATAAGATTAAATAATGGTGAACGTGTCATTTACATGCAGTAGGGTCTGAGCTGCCGTTGGTACCACACAACTCTTTTCGAACATCACAGTGTCGATGTTTCAAGTCCATCTACTAAAGTTTGGAACATATTTTGTCAAGGTAAAAAACTTAGTACTAGTAGCTCATGCCTATGTATGCCACCTCTAGGAAAGGGACTATAGGAGTATGAAGTTGTCGCATGTCGCAACGTCTCAAAGACGAGAGCGAGGTTTCACACTTGTTAAGACATAAAAGAATTTCGGTCGGATGATTAAGGTGTACCTGTGTAAGTATATTAAAACGAAGTATTGATTTAGTTGTTAAGATTAAGATTTCTTAATAATAGTTAGATAGTGTCTAATTCGTTTTTTCTCGTGAATGTATTGACCTTTGCCTTTTTTTTTTTTTTTTTTTCTTCTTAGGGTAATTTCAATTTCTTTTGTCCATTCAACTTTGTTAAATCTAATCAAGGTGACATCCATTTTAGTGACTTTATATTAATCACGTATAGTTCTAATCAACCTTTAGGGAGATTCCCTGGTGTTTTCTTGATTTCTGTAGTTTTACTCCAAATCAATTTTGTTCCTTCAAATTCCATGTTATTAAACTACTCCTATATACCACATAACCACAACAATCTAACTGCGTAAGAATTACGCTATAAATTGTAACCAGTTACGATTTGCGACTGTCTAATCGTGAACTATAAGGGTAGTTCCAACTAACTTAACGACCACTAATGAGCTATAATATACTAAGTACGTTATAAACAAGTGGGATAGTCGTCCTCATCCGAACTTTTACGAGAAATGATGAAGTGCCATCATCTTTTGACGAAAGAATCAAATATGTGGTGCAAATCTTCCGGATGTCATTCGGGTCAGAACCCATGGGTCATGTCCGACGTGTAGGAGGCAGAGCCTTAATCTGATAGTGAACAATTGCAGAAGACTAAACAACTCTCATGAACTAGGTCCGAGAGCAAGGGCTCGAGGGTCCATATTTTTTGGACAAATCAATCCCTACTAATTTGGACGTCATGCAGAATATGTGGTTACCAATTATACGAAAAGGTCCTTTTCTCCCCATATTTTCTTGTACCTCAATCTAGGGAGCAGAAGAACATAATAATTTGTCGAAACTCGAAAACAAGCTGGAATTTTGAGCTCAACCTGAATGATCCAAAGATCTCCAGTCTTTCCATGTTCTTCCGAATTATCCGAAAGAATGACAGATCTGATGAGGAGCAAAACAGCATTATCAGAAGGAGAACTGACAGATGATTACATGACCTGAGATGAGAAGAAACCAAAAACTATCATCTAGATAAGGAATAATATTACAAAATTTTGAGGGACACCATACATATGATATACTCCGTATTAAGCTGTGTCGATTAGACCGAGAATTACATGACCTAAAACATGATTAGGCTTTCTTCTTAACAAATCGCTGTAAGGATTTCGGTAGATCAGCTGCCTCGCAGGTTTTCTGCCTTTTGATTCTTGACAGTTCCTCTTCCTCTTGCCTTTTCTGCTCTATGAATGGCATCTTCGCGTTAAACAACTTCTCTTCCTTCTTCTTCGCTTGTTTGCTTGGCCTGTTGCGGCCTTTTGTTTTATTCTTAAGCTCCACGCCCCTGGCTGCAGCCACTGCTGCCTCCTCCTCCTCTTCTCTTTCTTTTCGTGTAGGCTTGTCTTTCTTTCTACGTGGCCTCACTGTTCCAATTTTTTTAGGATCCAACATGATGGACTCTGGGGGGAGTTTCTCAAGGAGAGACCGGATTTCCTTTTCACGCCTCTGTTTTGGTGTCTCAAATGGATTAGCCACCCAAGTATCGAAATTTGGTTCTCCAGAGCCAGGAACGAGAATAGAAGACCATCCCATTGAATGACCTATCCCCAGGACATCCTCATATGGTCGAAATGCGACCTTCTGTATCTGATAGCCTTTTGCCATAGAGTGGCTCATGTAGCGGTTATAATTTTGGGAGCCTGAATCTTTCAGGACCTGTACAAATGATCCACTTGAAGCAGCAAGCAATCCTTTCTGACTGAATTCCAAGGACTTGGCATTACCGGGGATGGTCTGAAGAACCTCATATTTCCTCAAGTCCCATAATTTGATTTTCCTCTCCGTCCCGGCTGTTGCCATAAGATGTCCATTCGGATGGAATGCCACAGCTGTTAGTGGCCCATTATGACACAGCATTTTGACAAGAGGGTTGGGACTCGTGGGCTTCCACATGGTAACTGTGCCACAATAATGGCCAAGGGTAACAACAGCATTGTATGGATTTACTTCCATCACATCAGTACGACCTAAACCAGTCCGATGATTAGCCATCATCTGACCCATAGTGACATCTTGATAACGAAGCTGCCCGAATTTATTAATGGTTGCCAAAAGAAAATGGTTCTTTAAGAACTGGAGCCTCGATACAGCACCATGTTCCTGCCACACATAAACATAAAACTCATAAGATGCAGTCCAATACCTAAAGAGGGCATACAGAAAGAGAAAGAGGGGTGCAAGCAGGACAGAAAAACTTGAAACTTCTGGTAGAAACATTGAAGCTCATCACAAGTCTGGTACAGATCACCATGACTAATAGTGGGAGGGGTTGGACTAAAGGACACCAACAATGGCAAGCAAACAGGGGGACGAATGTTCTTGGAACATGGTAACGATCTCATGTACTAGCAGACTATCAGTACTAGGCTCAAGCAAACATATCAGTACTAGGCTCAAGCAAACATCAGGCCTATACTACATGTAGTGTCGTCCGTGTCTGAGTCAAGGATATTTCAGACAGCTCCCCAGTTTACAATAAAATTTAACATGTATTGACATCCCAAGGATTTAAGCATTTGACGTATATGAAATTCCTTTCCGACATTACATATACTCTGACACTAACTTCATTCAGACTACTGATAAGTGGTGGTTGGTGAGACATTTTATCCTCTGTATACCAGAACTCCAAAAAATACAGAAATGTTTCCTCCCAGATAGAATTGACCTCAAATGGAAAGAAATGTTGGGACTTTTAGTGAAAATTTAGCAAAAGCAAGATCAATATTTATGCTCCTTCAGGGGGCAAGGACAAATGAAGTGTATACATTTTTTAGCTAAACAAATCACTACTCAGTTACCCTAATCTGAAAGAGCAGAAAATAGGCCGCTATTAATGCAACAAGTGGGAATTATAAGTTGATGGACAGTCAAGAAACGATATTGTCAAATGATGATCATATTCAGGGACGCAACCAATATACTCAGAAAGCCAAACACATGAAGTTTTTTCAGCCATCAATTTTACTGTGAATGTCAGGTTTCGTAACATATTTAGTCCATGAACCCTTTCATTATCAGAATTTTAGAAACAAAAGTGCCTAACCAGTGAAAATTAAGAGAGAATGACCAGAAACTTAAAATATGGAAAGTTTATAAGTGGTAACAAACCTAAGAAAGTGATTCAAAGCACGCTCGAACATGATAATACCAAAAGTTACCACTTTGGCACCCTTGTAAAAGTTGGAAACAAACCTAAGAAAGTGATTCAAAGCACGCTCGAACATGATAATACCAAAAGTTACCACTTTGGCACCCTTGTAAAAGTTGTAAAATAGTTTTTTAACTCCATCATTTTCAAAAGTGCTGAAATGCAGAAAGTCAAATTTGACAGTTGAAAAAACATATGGAAGTTCCACAAAAGCCCATTCCAAATTAGTTTACCATGCTCTAGAAAGTCTGTGAGTTAAGTTGGATTTTGAATGAGAGTGAAAGTTCTTTAACCTCAAGGTCACTGAAGTAGACTCAAATCCCAGGGCCTAAAGTAGAACTCACCAATTTTAAAGGCACCAAGGTAAATTTTCTAATACTAAGTTACTTACAATGCTATTTGAAGCGAACACTTGTAAATAAGAAATCAAAATGTAAAACGAAAGAAATGGAGGTACTGAGATATGTCAGACTGAAGCATGCTGACCTTCAAACAATGAAGTTCTACACCATCTCTGTTATATATGTAAGAATACCTGCCACATGAAAGTAAAATGTTAGCTCTGTCAAACCACAAACAACAATACAAACATAGATACAAGAGAACAATGGGACGACAACAGAACAATCGCAATTTCATCACCTATCTCAGTATTTATTGGCAAATATATAAATCATATCACGAAACTACAGTAATCAGACAGAAGGATAGAAAACCGAGGGTGAGCTTAAATTCAACTTCAGGTGAATCATTTAATTAAAATAAGAAGAGGGATTGAAAGTTAAGAATTGAGACAACGGTTATATCTGAACTTACTTCAAAACAAAGAAGTAAAAAGAATCCCCTTCCAAACTGATACTATCATATTTGTTTGAGCTTATAAAACTGGTATATAGTCATCTGTACAAAAGATTCTAGGTCACAATTTACAGTTTTCTAGATATAAGACAAATTCTTGTGTAAGACGGTCTGACCCTAACATATGGTCAGATCACTTAGTTTCTAGGGTAAACTTAAAAAGAGATTCGATAAATACGTGATTGTTGAAGACAAATATGAGGCTACAAAACTAACAAGTTATTACACATTTTGAAAACATGCAGTTTTACCCTACAACTTGGTGCTTGCATACCATCTTGAAAACTGATAGTGGAACCATAACATTGTGGTGAGACTCTATCATAGTACACTTTTGTAAATAAATGTAAGCAGCCACCAATAAACCTGAAACAAGCTACTGCAACTAACCAACAATAAAAAAAAAAATTAAGGTTGAGTTATGTCTCTAGTTCTCTACTCCCATACACCTTTATCAACATCAAATACATAAAGCCTGTAATATGTTTATTCTCCAGTTACTTTAGGGTCTTGAAAATCACAAGAGGAATCAGATATTTGTACTTTTACGCTATACGAGAAGGGAGAGCAACATCAAAACGTATAATGTTTCAGCCTCCAAAACATCAAAGAATATTTAAAAGTAGAAGTTCAAGCACAAACCATAATAGTAATAACTATGCACAAAGAACAACTCATCTCATTGTATTAAAAAAGAAAGATAGAAATCTTACTTCTTCTGGGCTGTAGCGAAAAACAACTCATTGTGCAGGAACGTAACATCTCTTACAGTTTCCCTCACCTACAACAACCAAGGGCCGCGGTCACAAACCCTTCAAGCAACAGTGGTCCTCCTAACTCATAAGTCCTATGTAACAAAGAGATTTCAAACTATGCACAAGCTTTCATAGTATTCTCCACAACAAATTGGGGTCGCCTCCCCAGGACCCAAAAAGAGAAGAAAAAAACTGAAAAATTTAATATCTTTTTGATTACCCTAGCACCTTCCTAGAGGCTTCCACATCAAGTAGATTAAGGGGAGATATTGAGAGCATGGTTGTTTGGCGAAGAGGTTGTTTCCAATTGGCCATAGAAAGAAATTGGGACGACCATCAGCAATTTCATTAAAAAAAGTGTGGAGACCAATACAGATCTATTTTACAATGTCCCAAGGGCCAAACGGAACTGATAGTTTTATAGTCAAAAACTCAAAGAGTCCAAACAAATATGTATTCCAGACCTGCAGCAATTGTCATGTGAGCTCATGAAGAGCATCTTGCTTCCAAAAATTATGATTTATGGAGTATTACTGCCTCATTGGTTAATATTTGATTTATAAGATCAAGAAAAATCTTCACGTCAACCATAAGTCAATGCGGCGACAAGATACGGCATTAAAAGTGAAGAAGCGGAGACATTGAACTGGGGTATACACCCACACTATAATCAAATGTAATTTTAGATAGCAAAACAAATATGTGAAGACTTCTGATACTAATTTCAAGTAAAAATCCAGAGCCAACCAAAAATCATGAATGAAAAAGGGGATTCTTTTGAACCCATACTGAATCAAAGTAAAGGTCACAGAAGTGGCACTCTAGTTCCTAAACTATTTGCGACACAATTGAGAAAATAAAGCAAATTCGACTACAGCAACAGAAAATAATATGGATCTTCAAAATGCTGTAAGATACCTGGAATTCCTTGATAGTATCCATATTTTTCACATCAATAACACCTAGGTGGCCCTTGCGCCCCGCGAGTGCCATATATCGCCCACTGGAAGTGAAACTTAAAGTGTATGGACCAAGATCTGTGATTGTTTTTCAAAACAAACAAAATTAGAGAAGGCAAGGGACTTCTAGAATGCAAATACACACGAGGATTACATCCAATACTTTTTAACCAAAATTAAAAAAAAAAATCAACACAGACTATTGCTTTCATCAGAGCAGTTTCTGTGACACCCTAACTGCTGAAACATTTCAACAGGCGCCTCAAAGTCTCAAAACCAGACACCATGAATCTAACAAGAACTATCATTTAAGAAAGGGGATAAAAAGTAAGGATAAAGACATAAAGGCCTTCACCATTGTATGTTATATAATAAGAAATAAAAGCCTTCACCATTGTTTGTTCTATAATGCATATTGTGAAGTTCAACGGGTTAACTAGAGAATATATAATCAGAGACTCAAAACTCTAATTAGAACTGATAATGCAACCAGATTAATACTTATCTGCAGGCATCTTAAGAATGCTAGATTAGTAAGTGATAAAGTGGAGCCTAGATATAAAAAAAAAAAAATTATAAAACAAAAGAAAGGAGGATAAGTATCATGCATGGATATGAAGCAACCTGGTAGAACCAGGTCAAATTGTTTTGTTTTGCTTAAGAGATCAACTTCGCGACCGATATCTTCCTGTTTGAATCTCCATGTCTTTTCTATACCCTCAGCCTCCAAGATACCTTCTTCCGAAGGCAGAAGCCACTGAAGAAATGTAAAAAAAGCTACCCATAAGCATGACAATAGATCACAAATACAAAATAAGAAAACAAAATGAAAACGCTCAAGAAAGAAGGTTGCTCTAGAGAACTTAAACGAATGGCATACAAGTAATGACACTTCATGGTGAGCTCATTCCGTTCAAAGTCGCACTTAAGTTCAATGCCAAAACCCTAGAGAGTCTAAGCATTAACAAAGTATCACTATTTGATTATTTAAGAGTCAGATAATATCCTTTAATGTTTATTCCTGAACCGCTGCAAGGCTCCAGACATTGGCCAAGAGCTACAACTGTTGTCCGGCTACCCTGAATGTTACTTTAATACTCACTAAAGACTTAAATAGTAGGGAAGGCTCAAGCTCAGTTTTTTTGTTCTCACCATTCTCCACTGGATTGCTCAGCTAGGCATTACTGCTTAAGGAATACTACATGATTTGGGCCAAACATAAGCAAAAAGAGTGAGAATCCACTATTATCCAATTCCATCCCCCACCACACCACCATCAGGAAAACAAAAACAATGGTCCGCCATGGTGACAACTCCCAGTAAATTTCGGTTCACGAGATAGCACTCGTTTCTTATAGAGTAAAGAAAGCGGCAAGAGTTATGTACACATTATAAAACTTTATTAAAAGTGGCTCATAATCCTAAACTACAAGACAGAGAAACAAGGCCACAGATCTGCCTCGACAATGAGAAAGCAACTGATTTCCAGTTCAAATGCACCTCGAAATCTTGGTTGAGTCTCAAATGTTTTAAGGTGGTAGGACTAGGAGTCTAGGACTGCATCTATCACAAGGATGGAAAAACCTTGCACCAACTCACCCAGTAGAAACTACTAGAACAGCAACAGATTTTACTGAATATACTGATCCTTTAGCATTGCACGTTTACTACGAACTAACTTTTTTGATACACCAGAGATTGACATCATAAACAACATCCAATACAAAGACATAGCTCTATTCCAATGCAGCATACTGGAAACCACATAGCAGGAAGGTTTTACATCCAAAATAACAATGCAGAAATGACAGCTTGGATGTCGATGAAATAATAAACAAAACTACTGCTGTCAATTTTCAACGGAGGACTTTACTACAAAAAGATTTCGCAAGATCATTTTTACAAAGGCGATAACTTTAACTCTCAGTCGAATAAAAGATGTAATAACCAGCTGTGTACAGCTGAACACAACACTTGATAATACTTGTATTCCAAGGAGTGTCTATAAGAAAAATGATAAAGGTTTCAGGAGGTGACCTTTTGGAAATTTTTAGCTAATACTGCAGAGTGTTTACCGAGCCCTTCCTTAACAGCAAGCTCTCCCTTCAGCTTTTTATCTTCCACAGCCTGGTCCAGAAATCACACCCACAGAAACACAGGTCATAAAACCACAACATTACAGCTGAGATCAACTCAGATCAACAACAACTATAAGCAAACCAAATGGCCAAAGAAAAGAGTAATGCCGCACCTGCAAGTTGGGGCCTTCCCCTCTGAGAAATTTCTGCACATTTACATCCTCCAGCTCCTCATCCTGCACAAGGATTTCCGCATATATGCAGCAGAAAATAATGAGAAAAAAAAGAAGAAATACGAACAAAAACAAATGTAAAGCACATATCACACATCACTGATTCAAAAATGAGCCCAAACTTACCGGCTGATACCCAGACACTCAGAATCATAGCATCCAGCAAAATCAAAAGAACGTGAATACTAAAGAATGATTCTTTTCATAAAAAAAAAAACCGCAAAGTCCCCTACTTTTCTTCACTAATCCACCACTGTCTACAAATCAAAGTTTCAATAACAAATGCAGACTCAAACCCTAACCTTACATCATACAATAATCCTTATCCTTCCTGCCCGTAACCAATTATAGCCAACAACGTAAATCGACTTACTCTCGTAACCCTAACAGCTAACCTACAATCTCAAACTTCAACACCTTATGCCGTAAACCTCCAATACAAACCAAAATTCAAACTTTAATCGTTCTCTACCTCGATTCACGTTAGCCGACCCCAAATTATTCCGGAACCAACGCATTGTACCTGTCATACTATCACTACACGCCTAATTTCTCAGCCTACTTCCCATGCTCAAACAAATTTTTCACCACAACAAATCTTTATTTCTCAACCTACTCAACAAAATTTTCACCACAGCCATAAATAATCAATTTTCACATCATAAATTACTGCATTCTCTCCACAAAAATAAAGAAAACTACTTTCACATGAATTAAACATATCTAATCAATTGCTAAATAATTAGAAGAAAGAAAAAGTATATATGAAGATATTACAGAAAATTAAAGGATTAAAAAAAAAAAAATTACCTGGTCGAAAGTAGCAAGGCGATTATCTGCTCTAACAACCATAATAATATGAAATTATAAACTAATAATAACTTGTGCTTCACACCTGCAGCTGAAAATATTAAGATTAACAGAGGCGGCGTAAAGTATAAGCTCTATACTCTATAGTTGGAGCTTTAATGGTGGAAGACACAGAGAAGCGGCGTTGGAGGGAGAGGAAGAAAGAGAGGCATACACTGGAAAACCCAATTGATGTTCTGACCCGACTGTTATGTAATTCGGGCCGACAATTTTATCCTTGTTGGGGTTTCTGTTTAAAATTTCGTTTCATTTACAACAATCCTCTTGATTTAAAATGGGGTCGATTTTTGTATAAGACGGTTTCATGATAAAAAAAAAAGAAAAAAAGTATCGTTTATTTTTTATGTCCATATTAGGCTTATCAGCTCTTTCACGGCTCTCTTTAAACAGAGAGAGTCGTGGTAGAGGGGATATCATATAAGCCGTGGCGTTGACACTTAACATCGACCTTAGTGTGTGGTTGAATATGTTCTTTTTCTTAGTTTTAAGTTTGAGGAAATTAAAAAAATATTTTAGTTTTCCGGGCGTAGTGTCAAACTTTGGAAGAAGACAGGGATGCGAATTCGGAATAGGTTTTTACTAAGGCTTGGGCGCGTTCAGACGGTTCAATATCACTAGTGTCTTGAATTTTACATATGTCGAACTAACCAAAAAAAGGAAATTTTTGTTTTTATAAAGAAATCAAAACTGAAAATCAAAAACGATACTAAACGAGATTAGAACACTCCGTTTGTATAGTCCGGACCTTTGCATGAGCATTGATACGCACATAAAAGTAACCTAACACTGAACACCCCCTAACAAGGTAATAATGTCAAGCAACTAGATGTTCCATAGCGATTTAGAAGTCGGAGGATTTGATGGAAGATTGGTTGAAGCGCTAATCTTCTAAGCCGTAAATAAGCGAGTTGGACCTCTGAAAGTATTGTAACTTGCATAAAACAGATGTTAAGCCGCAACACACCAATCAAGAAGAAACTTTCTGTGATCAAGAATTCAAGAGTACTCAACGTAGCTTGTCTCAGATGTTTTTCACTAATCTATAGCATAATCAAGGCAAAAACAACACGCTTTCTACAGAGGATTTTTCATAACATTCCTTGTACTGGATGTCTTGGCGTAAACTACAGCGCTTGCATCACCACCATGCATGTACATTCTGAGAAATATGTATGCGTTTGCATTGAACATCTGAAATCCAGGATCCTGGCGTTGGGCATTGCCGTACATGACACCCAATGTGCGTAGATCATTGTCAGCCTGCTGAGCCTAAGCACACCCGATATGATATGCTGTGGGGCGGAGCACCTGAAAATGCCAAAATTATGTCATCCACACATTGATCAAACCTAGTAACCGTACCAACTTCTGCAAACTGTAGACTGAATCAATAATCAACTCCAGTCAATTTGGCGACTTCCTGAGCCAGTAATCCTACATGGATCAGCTCTTGTAGCAAATGGGTAAAGGTGATTTGAGGTCAACTCGACTATTACCAATGACAAGTTCAGTCTGTCATAGGATTCGCAGCCAATGATCAGCATCAAGAAAGAGTCAGTCTGTCACATATATAGTCTGTCACTTACCAATCTGCAAAGCTGAACACCCACGTATTTATGTCAATGCGAGAACTCAGATCAGGCATGTAGATGATGTCAGGTACTTTGAACAAGTCTCTGTCAGAGCAATCAGCTATCTTTTTTCATTGTCATCACATAGGCAAACATTGCAGTCAGATGTTTAGTTGCTTACAGGTTATTGCATTTCCAAGTGGTCTTTCTACTCTATTTGGTTCGACAGTCTGAAATAAATTACTTTGCCTATATATATACTCTTACCTCGGTACGATTTCTCATAAGAGTCTCAGTTTATTAAAAATAATAAAAAATAAGCGTGAAAATCACTGAGCCAACTGGAGTAACATTTCAGATACACAAAGTGCAAACGGCAAATGGAAGTAGGAGCACTAATGTTTTAGGCCAAATTGCCCAATCTTCTTTCTAGTTATTGAAAATAGCTACTATGGCTTACCTTTTGTGTATCTGGCAGGATCGTTCATGGCTTTGTAGATCTTCTCAAGTATTTGTCCCAGCTAGAAAACTCCTCTATTTCAGTCTGTCTAAGAACAATATCAATGTACTTTGCTGAGCAACATATTGGGAATGTTTGTGTACCATCAGCTTAATTGGAGATAACGCAATATCAAAAGGACAGAGTAAAAAGTAGATATTGACCAGGGTGTAAGCCATAAGCTAACAAACAATGGGCAGAGAGCTACAAGTATACCAATGTAAGAAACTTCAGACTCAAAAAAGTCAAAATGCAAAATTGTACTGAGGCATTTTGTTAACTTTCAAAACTTATATGCAAAATGGACAGTAAGAATGACAGAGCGCAGAAACATGAACAACAAAATAGTGAAACCGGTAAACCACAGTACCACAATACACTACACAGAGGTTCAATATCAGCAGAGTATCACCCGAAAGATAGGAGGAGATCAAGTGCACAAAAGCAAACTAATCTGTCATCAGAACTTGGAAATAATTCATCTTCATCTGAATTAGTCAGCCAAATCTCACCATGAATGACAGAACTTCATGACCCATTGCTACAAGAGGCATACCCCTACAACATGCCTAAACACCGATATATTACCAAATAAAATAGCTTGCAGAATTTCCAAGCAGAACTTGAAGACTGGCAAAAAAATTAGACCATACTTTTCCCTTCACCATCGTATCAATTCCAAGATTACACACTTCACTTGTGTATTACACTTGTGGAAACGGTAGAAAATTTCGAGTGTACTAGCTAGTATAGATGCAAAAAGTGAGGTTCGTCAGAAGTAGAAACCATCAAATCAGTAAATAGTTTCAAAAGCGAATCAAAAAAACTCAAGAGTAAAGAGCATCAAGATCAAACTGAACTTATATTTCTAATATTTCCGCTGATTGTACAAATTGGGATTAGGTAAAAAAGGAAGATTACAGGAGCCAAGGTTTTACAATTCTGTATCGGTTTGAACAAATGCTAACGAGTTTATGGACCAAGATTACAGGCTAGAGCTTTGACACTATGCTATACTTTCGGGCCTGAAAGAGGTGGTATGAAAATGAAAATTACAGGGTAAGACACAGTATCTACAGCTATATAACATTTGTCCATCGAGATTTTTTCTGACCACTCCACTCAAACTTGAGCACAGAGCTAAAAGACGCACCTGACTGGTCGGCTTTGTCAGATTTAGGTGCTAATGTCCTACCAATGGAGTCGAAAACTCGCAGATTGCATGAGGGGGTGAGCAAAATAGGCACCCAGGGTCACAGCAGTAACTGCTAAATATGGCAACCGAATAAATTCTTTGTAATAATCTTTAGGCAGACTCTGCCGTCCATCAAATATAGCGGCAAATGGGATAATGCTTGTACGATTCTTGACAGTTTGAAAAGCTTCCCCATGTCGTAAAGCCAACCTTCTATCCCCATTCCAAACGCCAAACAGATGATGTCCAATCAAGCCAATGGAGGCAGCAACTGCCACAGAGTTCCCGATCCAAATTGTATGAGCCAGACACCAGATAACCTGCCCAACCATCTGAAAAAGCGTACCTCATCAGCCCCACAGGAAAAGTAAAATATGAAGGTAATGATAAGCAGATTGACTTCTAAGAGAGAAAGGGGAATGATTCAATTCTTGAAGAAAAGGGGCTTAATGAAGTTTTTTCCAATTCCAAGGGATTTCAATTGATGAAGGTGTGAACTAGAAGATAAAATGAGCGAGGTTTCAGCTTTTGATAAATAAATAAATAAAATAAAATAAACTTTACATCGAGAGGCAGTTTAACTGTGTGTTCCACAATAGAGATGGGCCAATAACCATTTTCAACTTCAAATCAAGACCAGAATAAGAACATAATGAACTCAATAGGTATATGCAATGAACTCAATAGGTATATGTTAAAACATAAATAAGCACCTGAGGATGACGGGTGATTCTCATAATTCCTGTTTCCCAAAGATGCATCTTAGGTTTGTCAACAGCTGCAACTTCTAGCAAATTAAAGGTCGATGGATACAAGAAAAGAAATGAAATGTAATTTGATATCCAGAGCAGCTGATGGACTGCAGGAACACTTTGAAGCTGCCATAATTGTACACCATCATATCTGTGATTTATAAAATACACCTGGAAACATACCCAATCAGAATTTCATCAGATGTTATGATTTACGGATCAATTGATGTACACAATAGCAATGTGATTCTTTAAAGGAGAAAACTGCATCCCTTGATCTGCAAAGCCAAGACAGGGTAAAGATGCTAAATGCAAAAACAGACAACCCGAAGCTGAGAAATGCCAAATCTTACCACAGTGCTGACAGCAAGAGGCAGGGATACTCCTGCAAATAGAACCCGGAATGCACGTTCACCAATAATTTTCTCGCCAACATTCCTAAAACTAGCCAATCCACTATGCACAGCAGCAAATATGATAGTGAGTGTCAGCATCACAACCTGCATAAGATCACGGCATCACATACTCGCAAATCACAATGAGTAATCCAATATCACATTCACAATTTCACCTCAATCAAACATTCTCCCCTAATCAAACAATACCTTTAAAAAGTCACAACCTTCATTGATAAAAAACATACTCTTAATAACCACCCCCCACCTGAATTTCCTCAGTACTCTTACAGAATTAAGTTGTTCTTCAAAGGAGGGACGATACTCAAATCTCGATATCAATCTCAATATCACCCTCTCACATAATTCACAAACCCTAGCTACAAAACTCAATTGGGGAAGTCTAAACTCAACATTGGTGGAAAGGGTGCCAAACTCGATAATTTCCACCTAGTGTCGCGCTATCATCTTTCTAATAACGTAACCTACACTCTATCCCTCCAATCAAACTTCAATTAAGAGCATGGCAACGCAAATTAAAACAAACAATTCAACACTAAAAAAAACATTAAGAATTCACAAAAAGAACAAGTGAAAAATTCAACCTCAGGGCTATCGGTTACGCTTTCGAGAGCAGCGATGAAGGACTTGCCGAAACCAGTAGAATTATCAATCCAAAGATAATTGAGCGCGAATAGCACAACCCCTAAAATCACAGTAAAATAAACCCAAGAAATAAGCTTCTGAGAACTCAGCTCAAACGCCGCGGAATCTTCTCCGACGGTAATATCGTCGGAATTGTCATCGGAGTCACCAAATGAGGTACCGGCGAGCAATCTCCGGCGGAATTGAGGGGGGTTAGGGGTGAATTTGAGAGTTGCGGGGGTGAATTTGGGGAAATTTGAGGAGAGAGAAATACGGGAATTGAGAATTAGGGTTTTATTAGGGTTTTGAGATTGGGGCCGAAATGAGGTGAAGGAGGTTGATAGTACAAGTGTGGACGCCATTGCTGTAACTTTGGGAGGTTTGGTATGAGAGGGAAAGAGTGTGGAGGGAATGAGTATAGAGGAGTGAGGAAATTAGTTACTCGTTCCCGTTTTTCGGTTTTTTACGTTTCATTTCGTTCGAATTTTACGAGAGAAATACAAATAAAAAATATACTAATAAACACTAACTGTGGAGTAATATTCCGTAGTAGCTGATGAAACACAAACACATCTTCTAGATCGTGTGTCGTGTTCAGTACGGTGTCGAACACAGACACTAGGAGGACACGGTTGGTGGATACTCGTAATAACAAGAGTTGGACAACCAAGAGCATGATCTTGCAATATTTGTGGGAAATTGTGCAACTATGGTTGTCTCTGCATCCGCTACCGGTTGCATAGACGGTATATACAGTATACTAGTTGATGGCAGGAGAAAATAATATCATTTTACCTCATCATCTAATTAAGCTTGGAGCAGGGCCGGTCCAACCCCTAGGCCACGGGGTGCAATTGCCTAGGGCCCATGCTGATAAGGGGCCCAAAGTTGAAGAAATTGCCCATTGCAATTTGTTTAAAATGAAAAATGAAAATGAGGAAATAAATAAAATATGTGGATCTCTCCCACGTTAGTAGTCAATCATTCCACAAATTTGTTAATTTTCTTTCCTTAAAATTCTCTCCACACTCACAAATTCCTATTTTCTTGCTCCAAGATCTTTCTTATTTCCTAAATATAAATCAAACTTCCTTCCATCATAAAAAATAATTGAGGAATCAATAATGCATAATTTATATACTACCAAAAAGTAATTGGTAGATTGGGAAAACAATTCCGATGGACAAAAAATAATTGAAGAAATTACTAGGGTTTTCTTAGATATCAGTTTTCACTCATATGACTTACGTTTTGTATACTCTTTAATTAATTTCAACAATTCTTGGTATATTAAGAACAACAATTTGTCATCTACTACGAACCAACTTTTCTTTTCATAGAATTCCTCTTGACGAATAACAAGATATTGTTTCGTGCAAAATTTGGTGTAATTTTTTCCCTCCATTATATGGGGCCCCAACTTCCTCTTTTGCACTAGGGCCTCCAAATTGTTAGGAACGGCCCTGGCTTGGAGGCATCATAATCATACTGGGTTTCATACGTTGTCATATGGATCATGCCAAGAGAAAGATCTGCGAACTTTATATTGTTGCCCCTTTTGGTCTCAGCCGGCTCGCTAACCTATTGTTAATCGATGTTTTCGAATTCATTAGCAAACTCCAACGATAATTGTGTGTAATTGTTCTTGTCGTAGTATTAGTTTGAGATGGTATGTGCTATGCCGCTCTGGCCTCTTCGACAAGCGTATAAATTAGAATTTCTATGAATTTTGAATATTATTCGAGTGTAGGATATTGCTTACCTTAGCTTAATGACGTTATTGAAATCAACGAGAACGTAGCATTGCTTAGTCAGGGCCTTCCCTACGAGTTTTGTCCAAGTCCTCCACTGTTTGGGATTTGGGTGGGCTAGAGAAGCTCTACTTCTCAGTCCATTAAAACTAGATTTTCACATTGTTCGTGCTTTCTCAGTTCTTAAAAATTGCCTAGAATTTCAATTTCTCGATACTATTCAAACACAAGCATCAACTTTTCACACCGAGATGTCATTGTGGTTTTCTGAATTCTTTCTTCAGTTTTCTTTAAATTGTTGACATTGTAGATCTTAATTTCTGTCACAATTCACAGGTTTAGACCAATCAATAGCGCTTTTTACAATACAATACAAAAATGGATGGAGTAAATACTAGTGCTAGAATGTTAGGTGTGATCCGAGTATTAGTGAACTATGAAGTGAATACTAAAATGGAACTGATGGGTAGATCTATAATCGCATGCATGAATTCCACATTCATGCAATTGTCTCTTTCTTGCCTTAATAACGTACTGTTTACACATCTATCGACTGGTATTTCGTCATTAGTAACTCTGATGATCAAACATATTTTTTGGGATTGGTGCGTCTTTCTTAAAAACTATATTAATAGAGTACGTACGATAGTTTTATTTTCCATTCTCTTCTTTTTTTTTTTTTTTTGACGGGTTTATTTTCCATTCTCATACGTGAAGTAATAAGAAAACATTAATGGCAAAATATAAGCAAAGGACAAATCACATCAACCAACATATCATCTTTCATGTTCATGGACATTTCGCGAGTAAAACACAACTTACACAAGATAGAACACATTATCAATTAAGGAAAGAGAGAGATATGGAAGATGTGATTCATGTAAATGCAACACTTATGTGTTAGAAGCGTTACTAGAATTTAGTTGATCCCAACACATAAGTGAAAAAAGTTTCATGTAACAAGCTAGTTCTGTGAGAAGAAAACATTATGCATATGCATTTTCGAACATTTCATAATGGGTTTGAGACATGACTATTTTGCCAAAATATTGCAATACATTCCAATGCAAATATGTCCATTATATAAAACAGATTTAATGAATCTACGGCCTTGACTGTAACAAACTAGTAATTATTGCACTAGTAATTATTGTTATCCAATGCCATTACTTTTGTTATCAATAGTAGTATCTTCTTATATATGTACATTTACGTAAACCATTTTTGAATTCGAATTGAAATTAATAGGTTCATGATAAGTTGATAACATCTTTGTATTTCAATTAATTTTAGATCAATTAGCATTTAGAGACAATTCTTATAACGGATACTAGTTCTTGGGTGTCGTTTGGATACCCTCAAAATCCATAAATCCATAGGAATTTTATTTTCCTATGAATTGAATTACCATGAGTTGTTTGGTTACCCTAAAGTGTAGAAATTGGAAATTCCTAGGCATTTTCAATTCCTCCGAAGTGTATGAATTTAATTATCGGGGGGGGGGGGGGGGGGCTAGGTAAGTAGAAATTCCCATGGGAATTGAATTCCCTTGTTCATCCAAACATTTTTTTCCCCATATCTCATACTTTCTAAATTCCTAGGATTTGCAAGTTCATGGGAATTCCGACTTCCCAAATGTATCCAAACGACACCTAGATGATAGCTTCCTTTGTCGTGGTAGTGTGAGTTTTAAACGTTTATTCCGTTATCGTTAAAAACTGAAAGAGGTATGATCAGCCCCCAAAGCAATCTTACCAAACACGATTAACTCCTTCACTTTGTAAACAAACCAAAAGTTCTTATCACTTTTCAGCAAAAGTTAACAAACACAACTATTCTATTCACGACATTTAAAAGAGCCGAGGTACTGTGCAAAATGCAAGTGCAAACATTAACAGTAAATTGTAGTCTGTACCACAATTTGACTTAGTTCAACCCACATTAATTATTCTAACTCCAGTCAATCCAAAATTAAACTCTATAAAAGTCCCTATCACCAGTCCTCCAACTCTCCAAGTCTCCAACTCAACCACATGCATGGTAAATAAGTACAGTAAAAAAATAGATTGAGACTTTCATCCACGGGTAGACGTAGGGTATTGACTATTGAGAGTAGAATTGGATAATTGAATAATTGATTGATCTGGTTCAAGATATACATTATGCAAATTTACACTAGGTAGTATAAATTGTACGAAAATTAACTCCATTTAAATTAGAGTGAGACACGAAATGAGACATGAAACTGAGACAAAGGATCTACATTCATTTGAATAACTCGAAATAAAATCAACTTTGACCCGTCACAACTCGTATCAACCCCAATTTAGCTTGACCCTAAATATAATCATAATCTCTTAATATAGAGTCCCCAACTTGGGAATGAAAAAGTCATGAGGAGATACTTTGTCGACCGTAACTATACTCAACTCGTATCCAAACTAAGTCACTCACCGAACATGCTATAGCTATACACTCCAATTTTAGTCCCGATTGTTAAACCAAAGCCTAACAGGCTAACACCTCTCTCGGGAAAACACAGTAGTTTCACATCATACTTTGTCGAAAGTAATTTTACCTAACTTAACTCCGAACCAAAACAAAACGCATAGGACAATGATGAAAGAAAGAGAAACTTGTACTCAATAGTGGGGGGTAGGAGATCAAGGCGAATCAAATGAAATCAAATAATGGTGCGGACGAGCATAGGACGTAACCGTCTCCTCTCTCCTCTTTCTTGTGGCAGTCAATGAGAGAAGTAAGGCTTCTTTCTTACTCTACTCCTAGTATAGTACACTTCTCTTCAACACAGCATCAGTAGCAGTACCCTCACGCATTCTGCGCCCACGCCACCCTGACACGAGGGCCCCACTCTTCCTCTTCAACAAATTCTGCCACAAAACGACGTCGTTCCTCACTTTTGCAACCCCACACCCTAGTACATATAATGTGTGAAAATATTATTCGCCATTCTTATGATTTCTTTTTTCTGTTTTAGTGAGAGAAACTTCAAAGATTCTCCCACTTTTTTAATTCTTTTCTAGAGAGAGAAAATAACTCAACTGCCACCATTTTTTGTACGACACCACCACCACCACCACCACTACCTTTCAAATTCCCGGTCGTCTTCCTCGTTACGCTACATTACTAGGTTCGAGTTATTCACTGATTATTTTTAGTTGTTAGTTGTTAATGTCGTATTGTCGTTATTTTGAATTGTTAACGTTTGGTTTAAACACGTACACTCGCGTAAAGTAATACTACTACTCCGTAGATTATAATATTAAAATGTTGTTGTATTGTAGGTGGTGAGTTGCATTTATTGTTATCATTTTTTTTTGTGTGTGCTTTTTGAGTGAAACTGTGAATGTATTAATATAAGGTAGGAAATGTGTAGAAGAATTTTCTGGTTGCATTAATAAATTGATTGGATCGTTGCGTGTGGTATTTTAATTAAATTATTTCTTCTTCTTCTTCTTCTTCTTCAAATTTGATTAAAATAAATTGTTACACAGATCTTTCTTGAGCCACTTAATTATTTGCAATGTTTTTTTTTTGTTTGTTCATTCTTTTTGTACTGTTGTCTGGTAATATGAGACCGTTTTTTTTTTTTCTTTTCTGGATTTCCTAATTGTATTTGCTCATGAAAATTGTTACTGTTGATTGATTTTGTAAATAATTGTGGAAAACGGTAAAAAGTGTTTTTACTGCTCAATTGGTGAAGATTATAGCTAGAAAATCCCCCTTTTTAGCTAAAAGTTTGGATTTTTTTTTTGTTTGAAATTAATGGAATAGAGTGGTATCTTGCAACTTTTTACTGGGTCACTGTTAAATTTGGTATAAGTTGAAAATGGTGTACTTGTTGGTTGATTATTGGTAAAGATCACAAATTTCTTAAGTAAAAACTCAAATTGTTGTAGAAGTTAAACTGCTCATTTAAAGTTAGTTTAATTCAATTAATTATGAGAAGGGAAGCCATTTTTATTGCTTAAAGTTAAAACCCTAGAAATTGAATTTGAGATTGGGAATTTCATAAGGAGTGAGGTGGGTCAGGGCAAAGATTTAGTAGGGAACTCCCTTTCTTTTGGGGTTTTTTCATGTATTATTTGATGGTAATTGTGGGACCACAAATTAAAGGTCAAAGATCAAATTTTTGGGAATTTACCCTTGTGACTTGATGATGATACCTTTAAATCCCAGAATATGTTGCTTTCAGAAGTTACTTGCTTCTAGTTTACTTAACTAGGAGTAGTAGAGTTGGGTTTAAATGTTGGTATACTTTTTTTTTTTTTTTTTTTTTTTTTGTGCTAAGGAGGTTAATGCCCGTGAAATGGAGTTAATGGTGTGAAGTAGGGGTCCAACTAGATTTTTTACCTTTATCATGATTTTTGGGAAGATAAAGGTGTCAACTTTGGGTGTAGGGTTCAAAGCAAGAAACAAAGGAATGATGCTTTCCAAAGGTTGGAAGACTTGGAAACTCTGTAGGTAGACTTCTTTTTTCGGATTTTTACTTTGGTTTCGAGTGTTGCGTTTTTCATGTGAACGTGGTGGTTCGGTGCCTATGTATGCTCGCCTAGTTTGTTATTTATGATTGTTAAACTACTTGATGCTACAGTTAGTTGCTCGTTACTTTGTTCTTACTTTGTTGCATTCTTTGAATTTGCAGGTACGGGGTAGCTGTGTAGCTCTTTGTAGTCTTTGCATTTCTTGTGACAGTTCGTTTCTCAGTGGAAACTCTCAAGTGTTCCATGTCATGTTTCTATTTTGAGGTAACCATCATCCATTTCTATCTTGAATTAACCATTAAGGGATAAATTTGTTTCTTTCAAAAATTTATGCATGAATGGTTAGGCTGTTTGTTTGGTTCTCTTCTCGGTTCTATAATCTTCCCCTTTGGCTGTGTAATTGTGCTAGTCTTTGTATGATGACTTTCGAGCACATAATGATTTGTCACTATGAATCTGTGATCTTTACCTGTTTCTGCTAGAAGAAAAGAGCAGTATTTTGAAGTTCTTGTGGCACCACCATTCTGCTACTCAATATGGATTTTGAATATTTCATACCTTTTAAGGAATAAGATGTCATTTTAAACTTGTTGTTTTCCATTGCCGAAGTTTTCTGGAGTGCTCAAACTTGTGGTGTTAGACATGCTTAGACTCTCATAAAGGCCTGTTACATTCCAATCCATGCTATCTGTGCTTAACTGTTTTCTGCATTAGCATCATTAAGACACATTATTTATTGATTTATGTATGTAAATATGTGCCAACCATTGGGTAACTCTTCTTTCTTATTCTGCAGGGTAATTGACGATGAACTCGTGCAGAATGTCAACTCCAAAAGAGTTCCATTGGGTTACGAGTGTGATCTTGTTGAGTATGCTCTATGCGTCATTTGGTGATGCTTCCACTGATTTGGAAATACTCTCTGGTCTGAGAAAAGGTTTGATCCAGAGAAAAGATATGATTCCCAGCTGGTTCTACACGGAAACTTCTGCATGTAACTGGACTGGGGTGGTTTGTGAGGGTTCTGAAGTTCTTGGCCTAGATTTACCGTGTAAATCTTCACCACTAGACCTTCCTTTTCCAAACAGCATAGGAGAGTTGAAAAATCTGAGGACTCTTAATCTCAGTCAGTGTGGACTGACGGGCTTTATTCCTGAAAATATTTGGACCCTTGAGAAACTCGAGATCTTGGACCTGAGCGGCAATGAACTATCTGGAAGTCTCTCCCCTGCTGTGTTCAATCTGAAATCTTTGAGAGAACTTGTGCTTGATGGCAATCGGTTGTCCGGGCACTTGCCTTCAACCATTGGTCTTCTCCCTAACCTCGTGGAGCTTTCACTTCATGCAAATTATTTCTTTGGGAACCTTCCTCCAGAAGTTGGAAACCTCTCAACATTAGAGTCTCTTGATCTTTCTGAAAACTCTTTTTCTGGTGTTCTCCCTTCAAGTTTGGGAGACCTCAGTAGCCTTTTGTTCTTTGATGGTAGTGAGAACAAATTTAGTGGCCCTATCTTTTCAGGGATTGGAGATTTATTGAACCTTCGAAAAATTGATCTCTCTGGGAATGCCTTCAGCGGATCTTTACCAGATGATATTGGAAGATTGACAGGCCTTGTCTCACTGAACATGGCCAACACCTTTGTAGGGGGGGTGATACCATCATCGATTAGTAATCTCAAGGGGCTTCAGGTACTCAATGTCGAGAACTGTAGGCTTACTGGCTCTGTTCCTGAAGAATTGTCTATGCTATCCAATTTGACATATCTGAATATAGCACACAACTCCTTCAAGGGAGAATTGCCTGCAAGCTTTGGCAAATTGGACAATATAGGTTACCTCTTCGCAACCTCTGCTGGGTTGAGTGGGAGCATTCCTGGAGAGCTTGGTAACTGCAAGAAATTAAGAATTCTAGATCTTTCTTATAATTCTTTCTCAGGCCCTTTACCTGATGGTCTCGCTGGGATGGATTCGATCGAGACTTTGATGCTAAATAACAATGACTTATCTGGGTTGATACCTAGCTGGATATCTAATTGGAAGAAAGTGGGATCCATAGTGATGTCAAAGAATAGGTTCACAGGTTCTATACCTTTGTTCAATCTGCAGAATCTGAGGGTCCTTGATTTAGGTAACAATATGCTTTCTGGTCGATTGTCCTCAGAAATATGCACTGCAGAGGCGCTAAGCAGTTTAGATTTATCGGGCAATAGCTTCACTGGAACCATCGAGGATATTTTCACGAATTGTCGTAACCTGGCTAATTTGGTATTGTCCGGCAACTCTCTTTCTGGTGAGATTCCTGGTTATATAGGTCATCTCTCTCTCGTATCTTTGGAATTGTCGATGAACAGGTTTCACGGAGAAATTCCTGATAAGCTATGGGAATCTGAATCTCTCTTGGAGTTATTCCTTGGTAATAATTTGCTTTCCGGGGAGATACCTGCAGCTCTCTCGAAACTCAACACACTACAGAGATTGCAACTGGAAAATAATTTATTTGGGGGGACAATCCCTGCTGCCATTGGACAACTAAGAAACCTCACCAATCTGTCTCTGCGTGGCAACCAGCTAACGGGAGAGATCCCTGTAGAGCTTTTCAACTGCACTAATCTTGTGTCATTGGATCTTGGTTCAAACAGACTTTCAGGTCCAATTCCAAAATCTATTGCAAGCTTGAAGTCTCTGAACAATTTGGTATTATCTTCAAACAGCTTTTCCGGTGTAATCCCTGAAGAAATATGCTCCGGATTCCAAAAGGTACCATTGCCAGATTCTGAGTTCAGTCAGCATTATGGCATGCTTGACCTATCCTATAACCAGTTTGTGGGTCCAATTCCTGCTTCGATAAGTCAGTGTATTGTGGTCATGGAGCTGTTATTGCAGAACAACCAGCTAAATGGCAGCATTCCTTTGGGAATATCTGGTCTGTCTAACTTGACTTCGCTAAATTTGTCTTCCAATCATTTAAGTGGACCTTGTATACCTGAATCTTTCAGATCGAGGAAACTTCAGGGGCTTATCCTTTCTCACAATGAGCTCACTGGCTCAATTACTGAAGGCATGGCCTCTTTATTACCTAGCTTAACTAAGCTTGATATCTCATGGAATCAGCTTACGGGGTCTTTGCCATCATCTATGTTTGATATCGAGAGCCTGACTTACCTTGACATCAGTGCTAATTCTCTTTCAGGCCCCATCCCATGCCATTTCGCGGCCAGCAATTCTCTTGTTCGTCTAAATGCTAGCAATAACCATATCAATGGCCCCCTTTGTGACTCCCTTTCAAACCTAACGACCCTTGCCTTTCTAGACCTGCACAACAATGCTTTAACTGGGAGCCTTCCAGGCTCTCTAGCAAACCTGGCTTCTTTGACGTACCTAGATCTTTCTGGTAACAATTTTGAGAGCTATGTACCCTGCAATATCTGTGACATTGAAGGCCTCTCCTATGTCAATCTCTCTGCTAACAGATTTGCAGGATTTGTGCCAGAGACGTGCACTAAGTATCAGCCATGCTTAAACACTAGCCGTCCAGGAGCCCATCTCGCACAACCACCTATTTGGGGTGGCATCATAGGAGTCATGGTGGTTCTCCTCTTCCTGGTCGCCTATTTGGTTTGTCGCTCGAGGCATGAAGCTGCTGTTTTAGGCTTCAGAGAGGCTAAATTTGTGGCTGGAATTGGGCAGTCTGATGAGCTGATGGGTAAAAAATCTAGGGAGCCGTTAAGTATTAACATCGCCACATTTGAGCACTCCCTGACTCGGTTGAGTGCTGCTGAAATATTTTCTGCCACTGATAATTTCAGCAAGACGTACATAATTGGCGACGGTGGATTTGGTACTGTGTACAAAGCATCTCTTTCAGAGGGTCGGATCATAGCTGTCAAGCGGCTTAATGGAGGACATTATCATGGTGACCGAGAATTTCTAGCTGAGATGGAGACAATTGGGAAAGTTCAACATGAAAATTTGGTTCCATTATTTGGCTATTGTGTTTATGCTGAGGAAAGGTTCCTGGTGTATGAGTACATGGAGAACGGGAGCCTTGACGTTTGGCTAAGGAATCGGGCTGATGCAGTTGAAGCTCTCAACTGGCCAACCCGGTTCAAGATCTGTTTAGGGGCTGCTCGGGGCATTGCCTTTCTGCATCATGGATTTGTGCCCCACATCATTCACCGCGACATCAAGTCCAGCAACATTCTTCTGGACTGTAACTTTGAGCCAAAGGTGTCCGACTTCGGGCTGGCCAGAATAATCAGTGCCTATGAAAGCCATGTTAGCACTGTTCTAGCAGGCACATTTGGGTACATCCCACCTGAGTATGGACAATCTATGGTCGCAACAACAAAGGGTGATATATACAGCTTTGGGGTGGTAATGTTGGAGCTGGTAACTGGCAGGGCACCAACAGGGCAGGCCGATATTGAGGGCGGGAATCTGGTGGGCTGGGTCCGAGAGATGGCAGCCAATGGCAGAGAAGATGAGCTCCTTGATTCATTTATACCTGCTGTCTCAGCTTGGCGACATCAGATGTTGCAGGTCCTCAACATTGCACGGATCTGCACAAACGACACTCCTGCTAGGCGACCTAGCATGCTGGAAGTGGTGAAGCTGCTGAAGGAACTAAAACTAGAGAGTTAGGAGTCCCTTGTGTTGTTGTTAGTAAGCTGATAACTGCAACCTGATGCATTGCAGGTTGGTAGGAGCTGTTGTTATCTGTATATATAACTGTCATTAGAAGTTGAAAAATTAGAGAGGCTAATTGTAGGGCATTTCAGGGAAATTACTGCAATTTTTCCCTGACCAATCAATGAAATTGCTCTAACTTCAAGATCTCTCTTCAATTATGCCCTTTATTTTATACTAATGGTTATGGTTAAGCAAAAATGATGATGTCAAAAGAGTTAGTATTCATAATTGGCTGATTTGGTTAGTCTTATTAGCTCAACTTAATCCACCAATCACCTGTTCTGCCTTCATTAGCACATTGGTTTAGCCACTAGTCCACTACCTATAAGCACCAAACATACTCGAGTCTTTGTTACCTACTTGACTTGTTTCGAACCCTGATCATTGATATCACTCTTGACAATTTTCCCGGTTTAGCTAACTGACATCTACCCATATGCATATACCGATGAATTCACGCTACTAAGTGCTTTGGTCAACTAGAAAGAGAAGTGAAGTGGCCTAATCAATCGATGATTGTGGGCTCAATTTTACTTAAACAGCAAATTTACTAAAAATAAGGACCTGCAATCAGCAAATTAGTTGGTTGAGTTGCACAGTTCCACCAACTAATTTAACTACTCCATCATATTTTCTCTTGTTTGCTCTGTACCAAACTCAGATTGAACTTTACATATTCACACGTTGCATAATTCATGATCTTACCTTGCTAATTAAGGCTATATCTGAAAGTTACTCTACTATTAGTATCTCTCCCCTCAATTTTTAGGACTATAGCCTTTTAAGGCCATTTTACTTCATCACATTTGTAAGGCGCATTTGCTTTCTTTGCATCTTTGTTAAGTTGGTGTTGTCCGAGTGAATAGTGATAGTGTCTTGTAACTTGATAACGCCTGAAAAACATGAAGCGAAGGAGCGGAAGATGGATCGTTCTTCCGTTTAGGTTCGGCTGCGCTTCCCGGTCAAGTGTCGCTGATGATGCTCCAACTGATACCAACCATGCCACTCCAACCAGTATAACCTTCTCTTCCTTTCCCGAGTGTATATAATCTTGTTGAATTGTCGCTACCTACCTATAGCAGATGGGTTAATCACAATGTATTATCGATTATTCTTAAGGTACTGAAGACACCATCAGGCAAATCGATTTATGTATCAACAAGAAAATAGACCACCCTCTCGGATTCAGGCTACCGAAAGCTAATCTATCCCGTGGAATTCAAAGATTTTTCAGAAATCTCAAGAGCGTCTCGCAATTATTTGGTAAGTACCTACATTACGCAACCTAGACTGAAAACCGATATATGATCTAATCCACATTGATTCTGAGCAGTTTACAAGGATGACAAGGAAGACGAGGACGACAACGACAAAGACGAGGGCAATTTGGAAATCGGCTACCCTACGGATGTGAAGCATCTAACGCACATAGGATGGGATGGTTCTACGACGGTCTCGAAATCGGCCAAAGATTGGGAGAATCTGACCCCTTCAGAGATCATTTCCTTCCCATCTATTTCCCTCAAACAGTTTGAGGATGCAATGGCAAAACAAGCAGCTGCTGCAGCAGCAGCAGCAGCAGCAACAACTGCAACAACATGATGTGTAATATGTCAATTCGTTATAATTTTTAGGAAAGTTTCAATCTTTACTTCTCAGTTGTTGCAATTGACACAGTACTAGTATTAGTGGTTGTTTCTGGATGTAACAGTGTGATTGATATCGAATCTCGTGTTCGTTAATGTAAATGTCAACTAGCTTAGCTCGTAAATGTTCCGACAATTGGTGTTTTTCTTCTCACAGACCCAGATTATACCAGTGTGATTGATTGCTTACAATTGGTATGATACCCAGTTCAAAAAAATCAATAAAACATACAAATTTACACATACAAAACAAAAACCCAGAAAACTAAAAACCTAAAAAAAAAAAAATATCTTCAAAGTTTTAATTTGAAGAATAATGGGAAGAATGTAGGCATCACAGCGAGCACAAAGCTCCTTAGATTAAAGAGCAGAGGCTTTCTGGAGACGACTTAAGTTTTATGTCTCCAAATCCTGAGAAACTTGAAGGAGAAGACATGATAAGCAGCCAAGTTACAGAGATTAGTCTTGGCTGCCTCAAAGCGTCTTCTCAGGATTTGGAATTAGGGTTTCTTGTTTACCCCCTCCTCGCCTTTTATTGACCACCAAACCTCGTCATTTTTTTTGGGCCGAACCGGTTATTAGTACTCGACTGAAACAAGGCATGAACTCGGCATAAGGACCCTACAAAGAGGCCCTATCAACAACACACTTCCTCAACTTTACAAGTTGGGAATATAAGAATTTGAACTCTCGACCTCATAATTGGGGGAGTGGATTATGAGGGAGTGGTAGCACTATCACTAGGCTACCACTTAAGAAAATAAAAATGTTAGGTACGTCATTATTGAGTGTGGATTGTTTGCATAGTTTGAAGTCTACTTTTCAATTTTAGCTTAATCAACCCAATTCTTTGAATAACAAAAGTACTTCGGAACGTGTCTTAGCCTCTTTGACTATTTGTTGGCCTCTAAAAAGAGGTAACCAAGGTCAAGAGCATAAATAGAGCTGGCAAAAAGGCTGTGTTCAAGTCAAAGATAAACGTGTCAATAACTCTCGATATTAGGTTGGCCCGATTATTAAACGTGTCTATAACCTAGGTAGCACGGACACTTCCATGATCTAGCGTGTCCGTGTCCGACACCGTGTCGGACACCGACACCGACACGACACCTGACAATAGGTGTCCGAAACTCTTGAATCGGTGTCCATTATTATATTGATATTTTTGCTTATTGGGAAACTCTAGGACACTTTTATACACTTCAAGAATCTACAATTAATAGAAGATTGATAATAAAGGCGTGAGTTGAAGAGTATTTATCATCAAAAATGAATTATGCTATCGATGTTTCTTTGAATATCGTAATATATATAATTCTTAATCTAAGTTTTATAATATATTCAGTATTAGTATAATATTAAAGTAATATTTCAATTAGTTATATACTTTTTCAAACATAAAATATGTATTTTATATAATTTAAATTATGCGTGTCCGTGTCCTACAATTTTCGGACTGCCGTTTCCCGTGTCCGTTTCGTGTCCGTGTCCGTTTCGTGTCCGTGTCCGTTTCGGTGCTACCTAGTCTATAACCCTTAACAATAACCCGACCCGTTTATTAAACGTGTAACACATTAACAAACCGCTTAGGAAAAAGGGAAAATTAAATCAAGATAGGAAAAGGAAAAGAGAAGAGATTCTAGGGTTTTTGGGAAAGCTCAGTGGTGTCGAAACTGTTAGCAGGAAGAAGAAGAAGAAGAAGAAAGAGGGGAAAATTAACCAAAACTCTCAACTTTATACAAATTTCCTCTCTCTTCCGCATCCGAGCTTCATCCCACCACCACCAACCATGGCGAATCGTAATCCTCACGACTCCTTAATTCTTTTTTATTTCCCTGTCAATTCATTTTTTTTTTATTGCAATTTTCCCGACGAAATTTTGATGTTAATTCAATTTGTTGTTGAATTGATGCAAAGCAGAAACAGGAGCAGCACCAGTGAGATCGTTTCTCCAGGCGATAAAGACGGAGGAAGTTGCTCAACCTCTTCGCGTCGTTAAGATTGAAGGATTGGTTAGATTTTTTTCCCCCAATTTGGATTAAATCATTGATTTTAATTACTTGTAGTTTAATTTTTGTTGCGATTAAGTGAGAAATTAGTTGTATGATTAGTCTGATTGGCGAAATTAGTTGAATGTATAAAAGTTTGGTAATTTGATGGTGTTTGGCAATGTATTTGATCAGTCGTTGCGGGCTGAGTTATGCTAAACTGACCGAAATGGAAGGGTGTAGTTAGTTCCAGTGCCGGAATTTGTTATTTTTCGATTTTCTGTGTCGGTTTGGTGGAGTTTCGGTATTCCCTGATTTTGACTCGGGGATTTGGGAGGGAAGAACACTAATTTAGTGATTAGTTGTAGCCTGATTGATTAGCTGGGTATTGAGTTTGCTTTGAAAGCTCATCTCTTTATTTCGCAATGTGAGTTGTTTATGATGTTAGAAACTGAAATTTCGATTATTGATTTATTCGAGACATGATGAATCAGTTTGGAGAATAGTATGTGGAACCATGTACGCCGGTTGAAGCTATTCTTGAGTTATAATGTTAATTAACGTACACTGGGAAAAATTTATGTTAAATTCTAAAAGGTGGGTTTGGATTATGTCGAAGTCTTTTGTGAAGTGGTAGTATCTGTTAAAATGGATCATGTTCTGAACTTTTGATCAGCTGAGTTATGCCATTGCCGCCTGTTTTGAGTGTGATGTAGAGCTCAATGTACAGAGGGGTCTTTTTTTTGAAGTTGTGGTGTGTGAATTGAGTACGGAAATTGGCTCTTGTTGGCAAATGACTAACCTGGTGTTTGAAGTTGCCTTCTATGCCTGTATAGTCTTAACTCTTTAAGTATGCCTGATCTTAAAGCTATGTAAGCAATTCAGTAGATTGCATCATTCGTTGGATGTCTGAGTCTAATTTTTGTGGACATGGATTTTGAATATAGGCAATCCTGAAGATAATCAAGCATTGCAAGGAGTTCTCCCCTGCTCTCGTGACTGGCCAACTTCTTGGATTAGACGTTGGCAGTGTGCTTGAAGTGACCAACTGTTTTCCATTTCCGGTATGTGAGTTTGGTTTTCTTTCCTTCCGCTCTTTCATCAACCATCTGTGTTTCAAGTACATGATCAAATATATGATGTAATTTGATCATTCATGTATGTTGAACGTCGTCGTGATATATTTAGATTAGAGAAGAGGACGAAGAGCTTGAGGCTGAAGGTGCAAATTATCAGCTTGAAATGATGAGATGTCTGAGGGAGGTCAACGTTGACAATAACACTGTTGGATGGTGAGCACTTAATTATAGCAGTGGCTAACATTTGGGTCAATCCTACTTCCACAACAGAGATACCATTTAAGTGGTGTTGTTGTACTGAAAGTCCAAGTGTTGGCTGCTTTATATTTTACCAGTGTACCCTGGAATGTTAAATTCTCTATGTTATTAATCTTGTACTTGGTCTTCTACATAATTGTATGTTATGAATCTTGAATGCACCATTTCAGGTACCAGTCAACTTTGCTGGGTTCATATCAGACAGTGGAACTTATTGAGACCTTCATGAATTATCAGGTTTTATTCTTTGACTTGATTAAAAAAACATATTATTTCATTTGATCGGAGTTCATGTTGGTATGCCAGATCTACCTCAGATGGTCTATGTTAATGTTTTACAGTTTGATTCTTTTCTTACTCATTTTGCTGGACGAATATATTTGCTATTCTAAAAGTTTCTAAAGAACAGTGCACGAGTGCAATGAACTCGAGTACTGTTAGAAAAAAGCGTCCCAGGATCACCTGCCTTTTGATATTAGTTTTGAAGCACTAATGACCTTACCTTAGTTGTAGATAACTGGTAATAGTGGCTTGTTTTCAAGTACTGCTTTGACCATTGAACCATCACATTCGGCTTTGAAAAAGTTTTAGTGTTTTTTTTTTTTTTTTAAATTTTTTTTTAAATTTTTTTGGAGGTCTGGCTTTATAAAAGTTCTGTAGGCTATTGTCTTCACTCTAGTGTGTTGCTTGTAATCGTCATTGAATATCGTTGCAGGAAAATATCAGGCGTTGTGTGTGTATCATATATGATCCATCAAAGTCCAACCAAGGTGTCCTTGCTCTGAAGGCTTTGAAACTTTCAGATTCTTTCATGGAGTTACATCGGACCAACAGTTTTACTGGAGAGAAGTATATTCTTCTTCGTTGGTAGAATTACTTTTGAGGATGATAATTTTGCTTGTTGCACTGATACCTTCCCATTTCATTTATTAGGCTGAGGGAGAAGAATTTTTCGTGGGTGGATATCTTTGAAGAAATTCCGGTAAGTTATCATCTATTGGTTCTCTTGTTGATCTTTGTATGCTGCAGATGGTTGTTTACTTCTGTGGTAGCCCATTGTATTGCTCTACTGCTGTATTGCATAAATTTGCGTGATAAGGAAAGTAGTGGGAAATAACTTACATGCTCATTTTCGGGCTATATGCAGAATGACATTCTTTTTCCTTTGTAATCACCATATTCTCCCCACAAGATCATATTGGGTTAGACTTGTTGAAAGTACTTTCTATCACTTTGCCAGCAGTAAAAACCAAAGGATTTCTTATGGCTCTTGACCCAGATTTTTGTCTGTCTGCTCGGATGGGTTGAGCTATGGTAGTATGGTTTTAGATTTTGGTCCCATTTGGTAATTATATCAGTTTTGCACTACCTTCAATTTCATTCCTGTATTTTGGCAGATTGAAGTATCTAACTCGCCACTTATTAGTGCTGTCATGACCGAGCTGGAGACAGTCCAACCAGTGAGCCAGGTACAATATTTTTTGGTTTGGCACAAGAGCCAGTTGTTATCCCTTGAGAGTTATTTGTACTGAAGCTGTCCTTGGTTGAACTTTTGTGCTAGTGTGATTATGATCGTCTGCAACTTTCTTCGACTCCATACACTGAGAGAAACTTGGAATTTTTGATTGAGTGCATGGACGAATTGGGTGCGGAGCAGCAGAAGGTAAACTACTTATTCCTATGAGATTTTGCTTTTGCAAATTAGCTATCCTTTAAGATTCCTTGGAACATACTTTTTTTCCCTGATACAGGTTATTTCAAGTTTGATTTTATTGACCTGGTCTTTGTATCTCCTCTTGTAGTTTCAATTCCATTACAGGAATCTTTCTCGCCAACAAGCTCAGCAGCAAGCTTGGCTTCAGAGGAGAAGGTAATTTTCACTGTGATTTAAAGTTTCAGACTTAGCCTATTATTTAGCGTGACTTGACATCCTGACTCCAAAATGAGATTGTGTATTGAATTTTTAATTAGGGGTTTGTGGGCAAAGTAGGGATTTGTAAATTATTTTATTTTATTTTTTTGGGGGGGGGGGGTTGGTTGGTTAATGAAGCATGTCTTCTCCTTTCTAGAGTTGTAGTGGTGACCCTTTTCAGTGTTTATGGACCTATTGCCCTTTATAGGACCAAACCATAGCGAGTCTTTGGCTCCGTTAAAAATGGAAATAAGTTGGTTGTTTTGTAAGTCACCCTGTGGATTTACTTTGGTTGGTGCTGCCTGGGCCATGTCAATTGTCGTCTACGTGTGATCACTTCTTCACAAGTTATTTTGGGATTAACGTTTGGGGTTTTGAGATGATAACATCTGATTTTGATTGAGTTTCACTAGGCGGCTTTTTGCCTGCAAGAGATAAGGAATTACACACTAATGATGTACCCTTACTGTCTAGGTGTTGTAACACTTAACAATTTCATGCTTAAACTGTTGTACAGGGCGGATAACGCGGCTCGAAAAGCTGCTGGGGAGGAACCTTTACCAGAGGAGGATCCTTCAAATCCTATTTTCAAGCCAATTCCTGAGCCTTCAAGATTGGAAAGTTTCCTCATAACAAATCAAATTGCTAACCACTGCAACCAAATTAATGGGTATGTCACTTGATCTTTCCTCTAACTTTTGCGATTGGGCATTTTAGCATTTAGCTAAAGTCATACGGGTTGAGCTTTGCATGTGTTCTGTAGTAGGAATTCTAAATTTTACATCGTTGGAGGCTTTTTTCAGCTGAATTTAGAAACAAAGCAACAGTGTTTCATCAACCGTTTTCAACTTTCTCCGTAGGCTGTCTATTAGTGTTTTTAATCAGTTGGGAAGCCTGCTTCCTGATTACATGCACTAAAGCATAATGAATGGCAATGTTTGTGTCTCTACTAACATCAGTAGAAGGTGCCTGCTAGAGCTGAATTACGCTCTGCACGTGATTAAAATCTTGTGGTCTTCATTGCAGGGTTGCTGGACAAAACTTTAGCAAACTGTATTTGACGAAGGCCTTGCATGATGTTTGATGATACACTTGGTGAGCCTCTCCTGCTAAAGCTTTTGTGCACATTCGCTACTCGGAATTGTTGTTGTTTCTGGAATACAAAGATGGAGCTGGCTTTAATTACGAGGAACAGAGATTTAGACTAGTTTTATTTGTCCAACCATATTCGACCATGGTCATTTTGTTTTTTTTTAGTTATGTTTGTACACTTGAGCTCGTATTGTTTTTGCTGGAATGTAAGGGGAGGAAATGATTTGAGATGAAAATGATACTTTTCTCCATTGGGTACTTTGTCTAAAGTTTCACATTTGAACTGAAGAGGATGCCCAAAGAGCTAGGCACTTGAAACCGTCTGCCATATCTAGCCTTACAGATTTTTCGTGATTCCGACTTTGCATTAATAGATTTTGAGGGCTAGTATTCCATTTCATTGATTGAAGCCTAAACTTAGTGCACCAAATGGAGTCGGGGCTTGTAAAATTTTGTTCAATCATAAGCTCTTTATTCCCCGCCCAAAACGCGAAGCTTGGAAAACCTTTCTTCATTTGGTCCACTTTCTCATTGAATGGGTTCGAGCAAGTAGCCAAATAATCCACTAATTCATATTTCAGGCCTAAACTTTCCCGAGAATAGTGTTTTAGCACAGATAAACTTTACCTTCGGTATATTGGGTGGCAATTTCTTGAGCTCAAGGGTGATTATTGCACCCAAAAAAGAACAGAAATTTTGAATAATGCTAGTACGAGGCATTCTCCGGATAATTCAAATCGAAGCGATTGGATGTGAGGATGTCCAACTCATCAGAACTTTCTTGAATAAAATCTCCTATGCTAGCATAATTAGGAAACTAAATTTAATTAAAAAAAAAAAAAAAAGACGTCGACTGGTTGTCGTTTGTCTAGGGTTGTAAACGAGTCGAACAGTATAGTTGAGTGTTTCAGCTCATTTTGTTCTGTATAATCGAATAAGGTCATTATTCAGAATCTGTGTTTGTGAGCTTTGGACGAGTTTGTTTGCGAGGGCTTGTGTTCACTTACCCCATACGCAACTAAAAGCTAGGACACTGAAATCGGTTTCAAAACTTTGATTACAAACACTAGTCACTTGGCAAAAGTACTAAGCATATTGAAACAGCAATGACAAACAAATGACCAAAAAGAAAAGTGAAAAAAAGCTTACAGTTACTTCACATCCTAACTACTACCCAAAATTCAATAAGCTTCTTGTCTATGAGAAACTGGGGTTTTGATCACCTGAAGTATCTGAACAATCTCGGACATTGAAGGTCGACTCGAAGGTATTTGTGAAGTACAGACCAAGGCCAGTTTCAGAACAGGCAGGACTTCTTCGTCAGGGTAGTCTCCCATGCTCTGATCAACACAATCTAGTACATTGCCTTCCTCTAGTAACACCCTTACATGATCATTTAATATGATCACATTGTCTTCTCCGTATTCAATAGGCCTTCTTCCTGCAACAATCTCGAGTAGTATCACCCCAAAGCTATAGACATCGCATTTCTCATTAACTCTCAGGCTCTGGCAAGCCAGTTCTGGCGCTGCATAGCCTGGTGCGCCTTGAAACCTGTTTCCTGTAGTGTTCTTTTCGAGTTTGGTGAGGAATCGTGCAAGGCCATAGTCGGAGATCTTGGCATTGTAGTTCTCGTCTAAGAGAATGTTGCTTGGCTTCAAGTTGTAATGTGTCATTGCTGGGTGACATGAATGATGCAAATGAGCAAGTCCTTTTGCAGTCCCGAGCATGATCCTGAAACGAGTATTCCAAGCTAGAGGTGCCATATTGGGTGGTCTTTCATGGAGCCGGAACTGTAGACTGCCATTGGTAGCGAAATCTGAGACCAAAAGCTGCAGTTGAGGTGTCCAATAGTATCCCCTAAGGGCAACCACATTCGGGTGTTTCACCTTTCCGAGCATTCTGATTTCCCTGTCAAAGTCTTCAGGGTATTGTAGTATGTTGGACATAATAAGCTTCTTGATTGCCACAATTTTTCCTTCAGGCCCCAAAGAAGCCTTGTAAACACTTCCGAAAACACCTTCACCTATCTCAGACGACTTGTTGATTAAAGAATCAGGGTCGGTGAACAAACTGCCAGAGGATGACCTTGAACCAAACAGTACTAATCTTCCTATTGAGGGTGTCATTGACCTGGAAGAACTCGAAAATATGCTCTCCAGCGCGTTGTCAATGAATGCCAGTTTCTTTCGAGCTGAAGCATTCAGTAGGCTTACGACTACCACACCAACCACAATGATCACAGCTGCTGATATGGCAATGATGGCTGAGATACTGAGGAACCTATGATGCTCTGATCTTCTGGTTGTGTCGTTTCCTTGATTATTTCCGTGCATCTGGTTGGGGAAAGCATTGGGGTCAAGGACTAGAGGCTTTTGCACATTGAGCTTGCAAGGGCCTTTGAGTAAAGGTGAGCAAAGCCCTAAGTTTCCTTGTAATGCACTCGCATCCAAGTTCGGAAAAATCCCCCCAGGAGGAAGCCTACCAATGAGCTTATTGTAGGAGACATTTACTGCAAGAAGATTTTGCAATGTACCCAGTTCCTTAGGCATTTCCCCACTTAGCTCATTTGACTCAATTCTCAGAATTTCAAGCCTCTTTAACATGGAAACCGAGCTCGGAATTGGACCACCCAAGCTATTATGAGACAAACTCCTGTTTAGACATTTACAATCAATTCATATACTCAGTAAAAGTTCCATGCCAATAAACAGAAAAATGTCAAAGTTTATAACTTGATGAGCTAGAAAAGAGTACTTACAATAGATAGAGTGAGGAGCATTTTCCGATCTCATCTGGGATAGGTCCAGTTAAGTTATTGTCATCCAATTGGAGGATAGACAAGCTGCTTGTCGAATCACACAAGTCACCAGGGATAATACCATACAATGCACTGTCCCTCAAATCCAGCACTGTCAAATTTGGGAGATACCCAACCTCTGGGGGTATCCTAGAATGGAGATTATTCCAGGATAAGTTCAAGTACATTAACTTGGAGAAAAGTCCCACTTCTGGTGGGATATCTCCTGTAAGCTCATTCCTAGAGATGTCCAACATCAGCAATGAGTCGAAAAGTCGACTTGAACCCGGTGGGATTGAGCCTGAGATCATGTTACCTGACAAGTCTAACACCTCCAAACCCATTGAAAACAGCTCTTCTGGGATGCTCCCATCAAAGAGGTTATTCTTAAGCTGTAATGTTTTCAGCTCAGTGCAGTCAAGTACTGAAGTGGGCAACTTTCCACTGATTTTGTTGTCTGATAAACTCAGAAATCGAACCGATTTGAGCTGACCCAATGAACCAGGCAAAGCTCCTGTTAGGACATTATTTGACACATCTAGATGCTGCAAATTTGTCAGACTTCCAACCCACTCAGGAAATGAACCTGATAACATATTACTGGCTAAACTTAGGAAAACCAATGAACTTAGCCTACTAAATGAACTGGGTATTTCTCCATTGATGAAATTGTTGCTAAGATCAAGTTTAAGCAAATGTGGGCATAATCCGATATCGGATGGAATCGAACCAGATAACTGATTACCCTGCAAATGCAATTCCTTTAGATTATGCAGGGTGTAAATACCTGTTGGAATGTCACCAGAGAAAAAATTGTTTGACAGGTCTAACAATCTTAGCCTATTTAAAGACCATAACCCACCATTTTGACCAAATGGGTTGCCAGATAAATGGTTGAATGACAGATTTAACCCACTTAATGCACTACATTTGGAAAGTGTACTAGGTATTGGACCTTCTAGGGAGTTTCCTGATAAGGAAAGGTACCTTAGAGAAGCACAACTTTGGAAAATGTTATCATTTAGTGGACCAACTAACATATTATGTGAGAGATCAAGGTAATTTAGAGATGAGCCTACATTAGAGAATGAGCTTGGAAATTGGCCTGAAAATTTGTTATGGCTAAGATCAAGTGTGTGAAGGTTAGCCATTTGGGTAATCTCAGTGCTGATGTCACCAGTGAGGTTATTGTGTGATAGTGAGAGTACCTTAAGCCTTTGTAGCTTCACTAACCCTTTCCCTAGCCGGCCCGACAGGCCGAGCCCGGTGAGGAAGAGTTCCGAGACCCGGCCCGCCGAGTTGCACCTGATGAACTTCCAGGAGCAAGGGGATGCATCATCCTCAGTCCAGGAGTTGAGTGCAGGTGGGTTTTGTAGGTCTGATTTGAACACTATTAGGCCTAAAACGTCGTCGTTGAGATCGACCGAGGCGTATGCATTAGCCACATTGATAAACCTTCTTGTAGTAACCAGTAGTGACAAAACTACAGCATATACAAAGAATTGGGTTCTATCCATTTTCCTGCAAAATTTCCTGTTTTTTTTCTCAGTATGCTGATGTCTCAGAGTGGGGATAACATAGCTGAAGTTATATGAACTTGGTGTTTTACCTAAGACTTCAGTGACACTCAACTTTATTGGTGTACAAAAAAGATTGAAACTTTTACCAAAAAAGTAATTGTTTCTGTGATTAAAATTTTGGGTTTTTATTTCAGGAGCAGAAAAAGGGAAGAACAGGTGATAAGAGTAGAGTGTAGGAGTGAATGAAATGAACCCTAGCTTATTAGGGAATGTTTCGGATGGGGCAAAATTTGGGTGTTAAAGAGAGGGACAGGTCAAGTTTATTGGTCCAAAAAATTGCATGTGACACAAAGTTAAATTAAATTCATATCACCATAACATTACAAATGTTTTCATCTTGCTTGTCTGAGCATCTATCTGTACACTTTGTCTTTTGTTATGGTGTCTTACTATCTTTAAATTTCAATTCATTCATCTGCTGCTCTTTGAATGAATTTATAGTCTTTCAAAAATGTCAATTGGGAATCTTTTATGGCACTTTGTTGCTAGTAAATTGGTTGGAATTGGAACTGGCAGTTCTACCAAGAGGTAGTGTACGTCATTTATTTTTCGCAGACAATTATTCTCACGATTCTTTATGAAAGCGTATTTTTCTATTTCGCTGTAATAAAACTAACGTTGTAAAAGCTAAGAAGAGTTAAAAATCGTTGGTGCATGTTATCGATCTCTTTGCCCTTTCTACTTGCGAAATAGGCTTAAGTCGAACCACTCTAAATGTCGTTCTCTTACATTTTGCCCAACACTTCTCGGCCACGTACGTCAGGATCCTGTCATTATCTACCTTGTCTTTGGCCGGATGTACACAGGAAAAAAAAAAAAATCAAAAATTGGTGATATTATTGGTTGTTTTTTTATGGTTTAAAATTTGTCTCTAGGAACTAAATGCAGGAATTAAAGTACAGTCATGCAGGTACTTGATTCAGCAGTAAAAATTCAGAAGAATCATATGATTATATGAACATCAGTTAAAGTAACAGTGAAACTAGAGTGGAAAAAAACAGTAAATTCGATCAGCACCTTGGTACCAAATCTACCAATCAATCATCATACAATATTCGAAACTCATCAAAGAAGCATTATCTCATAGAATCTGACAGACGAAATAAAACCAAACAGTTTGACACCATACTACTGTAGTACTGTTCATTATTTACTATACATATATTCACATTATTTATGTGAAACTTGTTGCATGGCCTTCATCTCTCTACTATGGCTTTGTTTGCCCATATTAAGATGAAGATGTGGTGTTCTTATGTGGTGCTTTATCTTCCAACATTACATGCTGTACTGTATGACACTATGACATGTGATGATCGATGGAGATAGCTAGATATATGTACTTTTATAAGTTTATTCTTCAATTCGTGACTCTTAGCCATTTCTTTAGGTTGTTTACGTTGCGTAAAAATATAAATTTTATTAGCCTTTAACAGAATATCAAAGTTCTCGACTTTGTCAATATTATTGATTTTGATAATATATTATCATAGTTATTAAGTTTTCAAAGTCTAATTTACACAATATGATATACGCACCAGCGATGTATGAGTCGAATTTTAACTTCTAGGATTAGATTTGTCAAAGAACAATAACCCAATGAAATAACTCGGTCTCACTAATTTGAATTTGTTTTCACGTTTTAAACCTATCATTTAAAGATTAATTAAAAGATGTCAATGGCATAGATTTTCAAATCTTTGTTCATGCATGCATGGTCATATTGGTCAGAGGATAGAGAATGACTTGTAGAGTAGAGTGGTAGTAGCTAGGGAATTAGTCAATTGATAAACAAGTTAATCAGGAAAAAAACACATTACAAGTTACATAGTCTTCTACAATTTTCATAAAATAAGGTACAAAACATAGAAATTTGTAATAAAATTGTTGTTAGTACAAGAGGAAAATCTTTGTTCGCACGTAAATTTTGTAGACATTCATGCTTTCAAATTTTAAATTCATCATCAAAATCCTACACAATAATCATTAGACTTTATTTAATTACAATTATAATTATACTATCTATCAGTCTTAGATTTTATAGTAGTATATTCTCATTTTAATTATTATTGTAGGAATAAACAAAGTGGAGATGCCCAAGAAACAAGGGAACATGACTAGTGTGCGACAACGCAACCAGCCCCGCAAGATCCAAATTAGTGTCACGGGTCTCTCCTCTTTGCAATCTCGTGAAGGTGAAGCTGCAGATTTTAGAAGGAAAGTCGGTTTCTATATGCCATATTGTACTCTCGTTTCACTTCGTTTCAATTTTACCACACGTCTTCATTTTCAAGTATAATGACAATTGCTTATTGGGAAATTTTCTAATATACTCCCGAGATTCCTGAAATTTTTAGTTATACCCCTCTGGTTACTGAGCTGTCCAGCGCGCTCCTCAAGTTTGTAAAATGGGTTTTTTTTTGTGTTTTTCACTAACGGACACTAACACCGTTAGCCCTTTAATGAGTTTGATTTTTTTAAAACACATTGACCACTAATAACATAATTAAAAACAAACAAAAACTCAATTTCTCTTACCTTCCTCCCCAACCCCAACCCAACCCACGGAGTCGCCGCCTCACCACCGCACCCTGCACCGACCATTACCTGGGCCACCGACACCAGCACCACCATATGCACCCCCCTCCCGCGACCACACTCCGACCACCCCAATGCCTATAAGAGACACTTGCTTCAAGTGGGGCAAGGAGCGGACGGGGTTGCAAATGTGTGTAGCATCTCTCTTGCAATAGCAAAGAGGCTATTTTTAATACCTATATATAGTACTTGACCTAGTTCATGAAGGTAACTTTTCAAAAGTAATGAATGAGATATTTTTGGTCTTGTGCTCATTTGAAACATTACCAGACTTCTATTACCTGACCGTCTAGTTCAAATGTTACATGTGGCGTGTTAGATATGTGTGGTTGTGTTGAATATTTTGGTTAAGTGTCTCTGATGCTATTTTCTGTGCTGTGAAGGATTATAAGAAAACCTGGATTATTAGATTCGTGGAGTGGTGGCCGGAGTGTGGTCGCGGGAGGGGGGCGCATATGGTGGTGCTGGTGGCGGTGGCCCAGGTGGTGGTCGGTGCAGGGTGCGGTGGTGAGGCGGCGGCTCCTTGGGTTGGGTTGGGGTGGGGAGGGAGGTGAGAGAAGATTGATTTTTTTTTTTTTTTCTAAATTATGTTATTATTGGTCAATTCGTTAAAAAAAAAAAAAGAGCCAAATTTCATCAAAATGGTTAACGGTGTTAGTGTCCGTTAGTGAAAAACACAAAAAAAAAAACCATTTTGCAAACCTCAGGGGCACGTTGGACAGCTCGATAACCAGATGAGTATATCTAAAAATTTCGGAAACCTCAGGGGTATATTGTAAAATTTCTCTCGTTTATATTAGTGTCCTAATTTAAGTTCACCCTATTCTTTCATTATGTGCTACTAGTACCCATAAGTTACAACATTGATTATCTTTTTGATTACGACTTCAGGGGTATAATATAATAACTAAGAGATCATCATGTCTAATGATTATGTCGACTCAAATCCTTACATCCTCTCTCCCGTAATATCGGTCACTTAGGTTGCTTAAATATGTAGGAGAAAGTAATCTGAAATGATGCATATTTCGTAGCAAAACATAACCAAGTAGATTGAGTGAGTAGAATGGGCTCAATGAGATGGGCCGCCCAACTCTACCTTGACCCACTAATCAAATCGTAGGCCTAAGTGGGCTTTCTCTTGAAGTAGCCATTTGATACCCCCTCCTGTTTTGAATGATCATCCCATTTGTTTTGCAGTTTTTGACTAGTTTTATTGAGACTAGTATATATAGACCAAACGAAAAATCCATTTTGACTTAAAATCAAGTCGAACTTGTGGATTGAACTGCAGAATAAAAGATGTGTTAATTTTTACACCAAGTAAACATTTCATTTTATCTATGTGTGGCTCCCAATATGGCTAGTCAGAAAATGCAAAACAAAGAAGAAGATCACTCAGAACATAAGAGAGTATGTAACTATGGCCTTTAGCCTATAGGTATCACTTCCGATCATCGAAGAGCATGTTGGATGCGATGAATAGTTAGATTCGTTAATGACTTAGTTATATAACCGTTTATAGACGGGAAGTAAGCCGACTTAGAAACAATCGTTAAGCATATTGGCAACAGTGTGTTTGTGTTTACTCACCTGTGGGATTCTATCCATCCAGCACCCTCCTCACATCCACTTTCAATTATTGCCCTCTAATCAAAGCCACCATGACCTGTGATCGTCATTCTTAGCCTAATGATTTAATTAGTCATATTAGCATTTATATTGAGTACAACACAACCTAGTGTCCTTTTTCCGTCATTGATACGAGATTAACTCAGTACTCACGTTAACAATTCAAGGAAACTCGCGACTAGCAATTATTAATCTAAGTCCTCACCATCCCATGAAACACATACAATACAATATTACAAAGGAACATTTCAGATGACAAGGTTTGTAGTTCACACAAGATTAATGACATTACACTTGATACACAAATAACAATATGATCCCATCACACTAATTAAACATAATACATGTATGATGATACATAAAAAAATTAACCAAAGAACTTAGGATCATAACCATTGCTAGAAGTAGCAAGAATATAGTAAGCAACAATGTGACCAATAGAACCCCAAGCAAGAACATCCACAATGTTAAAGCCAACAGGGTCATTAGACTTGAGCAAGCTCACGTACTCCTTTGCACGCGAGTCACCGGCTTCAAAATGACTCATACCGTTCTGCTCCGGCAGCCCTTGCTTGGCCACGTTCTCCCTCTGGAAGTTGAAGAACACGAACCGGCCGAGGAACAAAGACAACCCTGTGCTCAGGCTGATCACCACTGATGGGTTCAGCTCTGCCCTACACACCATACTCTTACGGCGCTGTGCGTGTGTCACACTCAACCCTGAGAAAGTAGTGGTGGTGTTGGTGGTGGTGTTTTTCAAGGGTTTTAGGCCTTGGAATGTGAGCATCTGTGGTGCATGTTTGGTTCTTGATGATGCTGTTATTGTTGTGCATGGTGCTATTAAGCTTGTGCTTGAAGCTGCTGCCATTTTCCCTTCTTTTTTTACTACTCTTTACAATCAAAAACTATACAAAAACACTAAAATTTGTTTATGAAATGTTTGCAAGAGTATGTAGAAGATAATATGATAATGTTAAAGATTATTATGAATTTGATGCAAAGAGACAAAAGCATATTTTTGTGAGGATGTGAAGTGGTGTTGGAAGATTTTGTGGTGCTGACTTGGCTTGTTTTCATTGGGTGGTTTTCTGGATTGCAGATTTTTTTATTTTATTCCTCATCCAGCAAATCTAATGAATTTTATACTTACGATTAAATATAATTTGGTAGGCATAACATTCACCATAGGATCTGTGGCGCAATGGTAGCGCGTCTGACTCCAGATCAGAAGGTTGCATGTTCGATTCACGTCAGGTTCAAGCCCTAAAACGGATCCAACTTTTTTTCTTTCTTTTCCTTAAGAGCACCGCGGTGCACCACGTGAATTTGCCGTTCTTTTTCACCGACATTTGACTAATAGCTGATTTTGGTTCAGGCTCGGTGTTTGTACATCTGCAATTACAAACATCATACAGGCTGATCTGAACACTACGTTTCGTGTACTCGTTAAGACAAACAAAGAAGCCGGGGCAGTGAGAGGAATCGGGGCAAATCGAGAAAGCTGTAAATGGGAGCGATCCAGAACATGGTGTTTCTGAAGTGTAAACACATCATCTATACGTTCATTTCAAATGCAATCTGAAATTCAGACATTGTATCTCAAACACTTTACACAAGGCAAACAGAAAATTACAGGCATCTCAACACAACTCCCGTTACTTTCAAAAGACTCGTCTCGAGTTGAAAGCTTGCATCTACATACCCTCGTTACAAAAGCGACCCTGACTGTACACGGCTACAAGTATTGCTAGTATCTCACTTCCATCTCGCTTTATTCTAGTCTTCACCATGCCCATACTTCATGTTAAGAACAGTCCATAATCTTCAACCCCTGCTATAACCTATGTAGACCAGATTTTTCCCGATCACACGAATGAATCCAGGTATTGGTACACATGCCTCCTGTTGTACTGAAGCAAGCTTGCGTAGGTCCTGTCCCATATTCCTATGTATAGCGACTCGTCATCAGGGCTCAGAGATACCCCTGAAATCTCCCCAAAGAAATCAATCTCCTGCCGCTTCTGGTAGTTCACTTTTGTATTGTACACATGGACAAAATCGGCTGGTTCAGCAACCACCATAAATTGCCCATCTGCGGAGAAACGGATGGACCGTGCTGCTCCCAAGTTCCCTTTTAAGACTGCCACAGGCTCGGACAACTTCCTAACATCCCAAACCCGGCAGGTCTTATCTTGATTGCCTGTAGCAAAGACTCGTCCATCTGGATGCCAGGCTGTAGCAAAGGAGTAATCTCGATGGCCAACCACTGACGCAACCTCCTGCATATGTCAAGTTGAATCACTGTCTTAAACGGAGATGAATGGGAAAATTAAAGAATTAAGATACAGGGGTGGAATTAGGAGGGAAGAGGGAATAAAAGAGCGGAATTTCTCTTCATCCCATATTATCTAGACTTGCACCAAGTTCCCGTCCAGAAAATAATAAAAAAAATTCACACCAAGTTTTATTATATATATATAGCAAACTTATAAGAGTTTGGAATCAGCGCCCTTTGAGGATGCCGTCTCCCCATTCCTTCTATATGCCTTCATTTGTTAATACTGTATAATTTCTTCTTAGGAAAAAGTTATTCTAACAACCACCACCACTACCTGTTTCAGGCACATAGAGATCAATGCATATGTTACAAAGTTAGGCGTACCTTTCCAGTTTGGGAGTCCATTAGCAAGGCATCAACGTGATCCCCTACAACGGCAACAAGCTTCCGATCCGGGCTAATTGAGGTGTGCTGCAATTTGTAGAAGAATCACATCAAAAAAAAAAAAAAAAAACTAGCAGTATAGCACAACCAAAAGATAGACCCCCCCCCCCCCCCCCAACAAGATACCACCCTCATTAAATTTTGACTATGCACAACTTCATTGTAACCGCTTTAGAGATCATCGTGACTGCAAGTTTAGATGTGCTGGTTGAAAATAGACATAGCAACGCCAACCAAAACTGAGACCACGTAATCTCCCCACCCACCCCCCCCCTCCTCTGCGCCTGCCAGAACAACAAAGCTGACTGCAGTCTCCATCTAATAACTTATCAAGTATCTAATTGAAATCTTGAAAGAAAACTGTCAGGAACACTGAGGAGTAGAGTTTAACATGGAAGTTAAAAGACAGGAAGACTTACATTCACTGGCCAAGGGAAACTAAACTGTCTAAGGAGCTGATATCTCTCCATCTCATACTCTCGAATTCCGCAATCATTATTCGACGCCATAAAACGATATGCGCCGCTGTGCAATATCCGGCTTTAAGGTTAGGGGAAGCTTAAGTGATGAAAACTTTAAAGTTCATATGTGAAGAACAACAAAAAATAAATTGTATCACGGATTCATTACCTTACGCTGTCATATATCTCAACAGCATTGGTGATAGCGTTATCGTCATATGTTGTCCGTGTACAAAAGCTGACTCCAGGTTTATCCAAATGCTGCAATATAATAGCATTACATCAACATAAGTACACCAAAGACACCAAACAGAGTGTACATAAAAAGCTAGTTTCTAAAATCCAAATGATAACAAGAGAAGAGGCAATCACATAATGCAAAACTTTACAAGCAAATGATTCACCCGCACTGCGCCAAGACAAGAAACACCGACAATGAGCCAATGATGAAATAGAGCAAGAAAAACAATCAACAGAACTACAGAAGCGATGCAAGTGCAAAACAAGCTACTCGTATACAATAACAACTACAACCAAGCCTTGTTCCCAAAATGGTTTGGGGTCGGCCAACCTGAATCATCATAAGTAACTGTCTCGAGGATGTCGTATATGTTAAAGAACATTGCGAACAAAATATACCTTTGTGTTTGAGTAAACAAAACATGCTATAAAACCTAAAGAGAAAAAAAAACATACCTTGCATACTAATTCCCCTTGGAATCCCCCGGCAACCATGAGATTATCCTTTACTGCCAGAGTACTGATTTGTGTTTGAGTAAAGCCTTCCAATAAACTTCCTTTGTGTTTCTACATCAAGCACAAAGAAAAGCCACTCAGCATCAGCCACTTAGCATTCATTCAAAGACATAAAATAGAGTTCCGGAAATGGTAGGACAATCATGCTCATCCTAAATTATAGAGATAAGTATTAAGGCAACATGAAAGAAATGTGAATACCTCAGAAGGTGCAACGTGCTCGGCAAAATTGACAACTTCTGTCAAATTCCGGGATAATGATGACCAATGCATAACTTGATAATTGGACATGAGATAGACATCGTGTTTCGTAGAAGCCCAAACAAGGTTCCTTAACTGTGAACATGAGATAACAAACATGTCAGACAAATATATATCACAGTTGCTACAGACGTAGCAACTTCCAAGGCCTTTTCATAAACCTAAAAACTAAAGATTGTAATAACTAATCTAAGCAGATTCTTTAAAAACTACATTATAGACTAGCTGCTACTATAATATAACCTATAAAACGCCTATGAGAATCCAAGTATAAGAAGGCTCTAGAATAAAAGGTCACAGTTAACTCAACTTACCATTTAGAGTTAGTTCTCAATAGACTCACAAAGCATAAACAATTATGGCTTGACCAAAATGACAAGACTGGCGATTACCAATTTGCATAGGGGAAGAAAAAAAAAAGGCGGAAGTTCCTAGAAGAGCTGAAAGATATAAACCTACACTGATGATACCAGAGAGCAGTAAGCTAATTTCAGGAAAAAGAAACCCATTCACCGTCGTTGTGATCTTCATAGAGTACCTCCTAAAGACAATACCAATCACAAAGATTTAGTCTAGCTAGGTCTAGATGTACACTGAACCTGGCAAGACTCGCTTTCAAAAGACCTTGTTATTTTCTATTTTCTAAACAGTAAAATAGACCAAGTCTTTCTGTTGTACATGGATTGAAATAGCTTTCAATGACAACGGACACACCAGTCGCATAATTCTTTTGTCTGACAAAAAGTCGAAAACGATACACAACTACAACAAACAAACAATATTAGAATCCACATACCTGAAAATGTAAAATTGTAGGCTTCACCATTCTTGAATTGTAGAAAAAATCAAAGTAGTTTCCACCTTTTTCCTTTGACTTCCATTCCTAGATACCAGGATAGAAAAGATAGATTAGAATCAAATTCAAAGGTACCACCAGTAAACTATCCACACACAAAAAAAAAAAACAAAAAAAAAAACAAGTAAGCAACCTTGTCCACAGTTTCTCCAGATGTAGGAACATTCTCATAATTCTTGTACTGTTCCAGCCTAGTTAATCTGTATTTTTGTCTTGTTATATTCAACCTATCCCAAGGAATACCCTGGATGTCTTTGCCTTCTCTTGCACCGGCAGCTGAGGTATCGGTCACCTTAGTAAGCTGCTAAGAAAAGATCGAACACTTTAGGTTCAAGTTTAGTGCAAACAGCATAAACAAACTGACAGAAATGTCAATACACATGCGTGAAGAGACCGATCACACACCAGCTCATACTCATCCATTTCCATCCCAGGATAGACCTCGTCATCGGCTCCATCAACCACATCCTGATCATCAGCCATGTCTTCAAATTCGACGATTTGATGTTCAGACATGTTGTGCCTGCATCAGAACACCAATCTATGTTATCATTCTAAACATATGATCATTAAAGATAACATTACATCCACGCCTCTATCGCCATTTTCGATTTAAAACAAAAACAAAAAACTTAATCAAGCCCCACCCTCAACTACTCCCTAGAAACACAGCAGTTTAAGCTAATTAGCATCAAATTACTAGAAAATTCTAGCAGCCATACACTAATTTAACAAACAAAGCTAATTCCTGAGCTTACCAACCCCTAAGATTAGCTAATCATACAAAAAAAATCGAGCAAAACCCGAAATCGAATTCTAAGAAATGCAAAACATGAAAACAAACCTACATAATACATAATCACATACCCAGAAAAGTAAAGATCACACTAAAATCATCCACAGCATACCCAACACCACAAAAATTAAAAGAATAACGTAACCAATAAGATTTCAGAATTCAGCAAAATATCATTAATGCCGGAAATGCAAAAGAAAAACCCAACAAAAACAGTCCTGGGGAATTGCTCATCTGATTAACAATTAATTCATAAAAATAAAAACCCATTTCCCAAACTAAAACCCCATTCCAAATTCATGCAAAAAACATTCAACAAAAAAAAAAAAAAAAGGTCTGAACTTCAAATACATAATTACATACCCTTTATTTTTCTCCAATCATACAATTAAAAATTAACCTAAAATAAGAGAAAATGACAGATATATACAAGAAAAAAAATCAACTAACATAGGAAAAAAAAAAAACAATAATTTATAAAATATAAATTAAAGATAAATATGCAAGAAGTAAATGGGAAAAAGATGACACCTTTAAATCAAGAAATTGGAGGTTATTTTTTCTTTCTGGGTCTAATCTGGAAAACTCTGCGTTGTCTTCTTTTTTTTTTTTTTTTTTTCTCTGTCCCTTAGAAATTATTGTACCCCAATTTGATGGGGTCTTTTTCTAACATACCCAACAAAAAAAAAAATCTAGAAAAAAAAAAGGAAGAAAATCAAGATTTAATCTTTCTTGCTCAATCTAATTTTTATTTTTATTTTTTTTATTTGGGGGTATAATGGGTCGGCCAAAAAAATACCGACTTTATGGGGATAGAGCGAAAAAAACTGTATGGGCTTGTTTCACGCAACTCGCATGTGTCAATGAACACACTGTAATAATTTTTAGTGTAAGTGTTGTAAGAGAAGTGAATAAGATGAGATGGTGGGAACTTGTTTAAGAAGCTTGTAAGAAGTGATCAAGTTTGTCTAGTGAATTAGTAAAAGAGAAGGTGATCTAAGGCTACACTTTGACTACTCGGATCAGTATCGCAAGTTTGATTGTAGATTAGTTTAAACGTTTATTGTTCAATAAAGTAGTTATATCAAGACGCTGGAGATTATCATTCCGTTCAACCCTGAGATAGGCGTGATTGTTACACAAATCTAGATATTGAGTGAATTTTTATTAATAGTAAAATGTTGGGTCATTTTCCGAATATAAGACACGTAATTCCCCCGTTTGAAGTAGCTCTGAAAAAGTAACACTATTATGGTTGCTAGAAATTTAATAATTGCCATGATATGATGGTATGTAATTTGATTGTTGAATTCTAAAACAATTACTCAAGTAATAAGTTGCTAGATACATAACACCTAAACATAAATTGTACAATTTGTATTCCTTTTTTTTTTTTTGGCGAGGACAAAAACCACCACAATTTGTATTATAATAATAAGAGATTAGTAGTTTGGTAGCTCGATTTCTAGATTAAAGTATTGTTAATGTCTAATTGGCTACATTAATGGATGGGGCTTACCACATATCACAACATCATCAATGGTGACGATATTTGCAAGTGAGTAGTATAATATAACATAAAAGTATTTGAATAGAACATAAGGATGATGTATTCATCTAGAAGCAACATTGACCATCCATACAATCGAGAAAATATATATATATCATCACAAGATTTAACTTGTGGCATTTGCTTCCATTTTAATTTCTATCTAATTAGATCTATGGTTCAATGGAACGATTGATGGCGCATTGTTGATGGTGAAATTTCATTGCTATGACAAAGGATATCGCATAGTGACATTTAACATCTATCTCAATGTGTGTATATATATATGTATGTACTATATATAATAAGATAGTTCAACGACGAAAAACTATAAAGGAATTTATAATAATATATGTTTACAGAATCTCAGCGTATATGTACCATTCGTGCAATGTCATATTAAGTTCGAAGAGCAACTATTGACCATTGAAAGTCATCGTAATTTTTTTGCAATAACGTCAGGTTATGAAGGTCATCAAGACCACAGTGTAATAGCTGAAAACATTTATATGGTTTCAGTACTCTTCCATATACGCCAAATCAAAGTATACTAAGCGACGACACTACAAACTCTATCTATCTGAATCATCAGAGTTTAAGAAATATACGTACAGATACTGTGTATATGTTACGATGTATGTACCTTTTTGCAAATAAGCACGTCCTGAGAAAGTTGTAGCAATTTCGACATACAATTAAGATCAAGAGTCTTACAAGTAACCTACTTCTCTCTATCAAGCATACATAGGTTAGCAGTGATTAGACTTGTCTCATTCACATTATATCGTTAACGTATAGATCACTAACGTGCGAAATGCATACAAGTAAACCACATGTTGAAATTAAAGAAACTCTGCAACTTAACTTTAATTTGTAGGCATCACAACGTTGAATATTTATTGATACGTAGTACGGAGTACTAGAAATCTAGAATTTGCGCATGCATGGAATAATGGCAACGCACGAGCTACCCCTTCTAGAAATCATGACGATCAATAGCAAAACTACAAGTCTAGCTAGAAGAGTATATTACACATATGCTACCTTGATAAGTTATTACCAAGAGATGAAAATTTTCTATTGCCTCCCTAACGTAAACAATGGTAAATAAATAAAATAGTTTTATTATCTTAATTAACGAATTAAATGGATGGATTATCCTTTAAAAAAGCCACAAAATTAACAAGTCAATATATAACGAGGTAAGTGGTATTTTGTACAAAACTAAATACGTAGTCATCATCTTAGAACCAGTTCACTAGGGATTGAGCTAATAAAGTCTTGGTAGTGACATTTAAAACTAGGGATTGACGATTGAAACGATTAAAATTTTAAGAAACTAAGCGAACGATGTAAAAGGTAAATCAAATAATTAGACGTAATAACATTACAATCCGTCACCACCTTTTAATCATTTATATACGGAGTATTATTATTATTTTTATTTTTTTTGACATCTTATGGGAGTAATTTTTAGCTAGCCATTTTTATATCAAGAAAATGGATAAGTAGAATTTTAAAAAGTAGATGTAATTTTGTTTGATTGATAATTTAATATGATCTATGAACATCCTTATCTGGAAAAAAAAGGTTGATTTGTCGAAGTAGTGGGGTTGAGCTCTAATAAGTTTAATCCAATGATATAAAAGTGTCGTTATCTTGTCTCGTCAATCTTAATTATATTGTCTGCAAGAACTTATCAATGGAGTCGCGAAGTCTACCCACGTCATAGTTTTACACGTACTCTCGTGATAAGGGCGCGCTGCCTTCTTTTAACCTATAGTTCCAAAAAACTTAACATATCTTTTTAGGGCGATTCTAAAATCATAAAACCGTAATAGTTATTGAATACAAAAGCGCATAATTGAGTTGTTTTAAACTTTCCTCTTCCATCGTAAATCTTGATGTATACAATATACAATATTTGTATAGTTGTATAGTATGACGTGTATTTTTTCGAAAGTACTGCAATAATTAGTACTCTCTACATTTCATTCATTTGTTTACGTCGGCACGGATTTTATAAGGGGAACTCAAACCCAACGTAAATAAATGAATGAAATGGAGGGAGTAAGCAACATCTTTGAGTTTACCTTTAGGTCTTTTAAAGCCAATTTTCAACAAACTTTAGGGGTGATTAGTCAATTCTACACCATACATTGTTTGTAGTGGTCCTATAAGTATTGATGTGGAGTAGCAGCAGGTTATCATTAGTATTTGAAAGGTGTGTGCATGGCATGGGTAAGGTCATGATGTATGGGTTGACGGGTTGTCCGATTCTTCCAAAAACATGTAAACATTGCCCAAATTTTTTTTTAAAGAATACCTTTTACGAGTGATAATGAAAAATAAAACAATGTGTTAGAGAAGCTATATATACGGTACCCGTCATACTCTCGTTTCAGGGAATTAGAGTCATTCATGTTGCCAGTGGCGTGTCTTAAAAGTCATGGGTAAGGGCCGAATGCAGCATAGGTATGTGACGCTAAATCAAATGGTCTGAGATGCATCACTAAACTTGTTTACATAAATTAACAATCTTAAGCATGACGTTTTGTCAAAGGAATGATCATGCAAGATTGGGCAACGTACATTTGCGTCGAAATTTGATCACTTAATGTTGAAGATAACTTCCAATTTGGTATAGGGGGACAAAATGACCAATTTCCTATGCAATCTGTTGCTAAGATGTTAGGTTGAGTAAAACTAATTTCGAAACCAACTAGAGAATGAAGTGATAAACGACTTGATTTCGCTCAATGATGCAAAAATCAAAGATATCTGGATAATTACGTCGAAGTTTGACCAGACAATTTGGAGAGAACTTCAGGTTTGGTGGAGGGGGACAAAATGGCCAACTTCTTAGGCAATCTTTGGCCAAAAATGTCGTGTAAACTTACCCGTCTCCAGACCAAGGAAACTCGAAATGTGTGGTGACAATCCAAACATTCTTTAAGAATTCACTGGAGATGCAGAAACTTTAATTTTGTGTAATGCTTATTATGCTATTAAAACTAACCTCTATGGACGAGCAAAACTTTACATTCCGCGATAGCGAGAAATTTTTACAGCTATGAAATGCACAAAACTAGTAATCCTGAAGATTATCAAACACTGAAAAGTTTGTATAAAGCAGTTGGGAATCTTTCGAATAATGGAGGAGTTGGTAGCAGTTACCGCAGAAGTAACAAGGGTTCTCCCCAGCCAACTTGTCGTCCAATGTCACCTTTGTTGCTTTGTAGATGTGGCAGACGGAGCACTTCTTAATAACCGCTTTGGGCTGATGCACGAGCAACGGGTAAGCTGCACGGTTCTGAACATCATCGGGGTGGATCAGTCTCATATCTCTGATCACCATAATATGCTTACAATCACCCTGAAACAGTTTCATCAGTGATTTAGTGATTCCTGGCAAACAGTAATTAGCGCTAAAAAGTGGATTATACTGTACAGTGTATGATCGAGGTTACCTGATGACAGTATAGATATCCTGCGCCAAGTCGAAATTCCAGGTGACGAAATTGAGTTTCTTCCATTTTGACAGTTCTAAAATTAGGCAGTTTTGATGATGGCTTACCATCCAAAAGCACTTTACGTTCTTTTCCAACACCAGATAGTATATAGTCCCATTTTTCAAGAGCCTCTTTCTTGGAATTCTTAAGCCAGTCAAAAATTGGCTCACTGTAGTCAATAGCAGAGTCTCTCATATCATTGTAGAAAAGCTCCTGCAGCCACACATAACATTTTTGAGTTTATACAGCAAGTAATCTGCGGAATGGGACAAACAAGATTTGCCACTCACTTCTATGAGAAAATACCCAGAAGAATCGTAGATAATCTCAGGATGTTCCTTCTCCATCTCCTGCTCCGCAGCCTTTTCCATAACCACGTCAGTCAAACAACGAATCTTATCCCTGAGTTCGGTTAGGGTCTGACACCCGAGAACAAGAAATTCCTGCGTCTGCAAGCACAAAGAGATGTGTATGACAATTAACAGAGTACTCGTCTAGGTGCCCCAGATAAAAAAATATTTTCTATCGAACTCAAACTCACCCAAAACACAATATTTACCCCGACCATAATTTTGTTCTGGTCATCCATTTGGTGAAGAGGGTGGGGGGGGGGGGTTCTCTACAGGTTTCAAGTTTTACTGGCACAGTTTTAAACCATGGCAGAAACCAAAGCAATAAAGCATTAAGGTTTCACTTCATATGCTTGGGAAAATATACCCTAATTCATGGCCAGAACAAATTTATGTCAAACACGAATCCATCCAACTATTTTAACAAGCTCAGGACCAGACTACACTCCAGAGTCATAACGACAAATTGTAAACTATCTTAGGGTGACAACCTGCCAATAGTTAACAGAGTCTTACTCTTCATCCTGTAGGTTTTAGCCTTTTAGGTAGAAAGGCACTTAAACAACTAGATTTTCTCAAACCTCCCTAGCTATTCCATCTCCTTGTGTCCTTCAAAGAATCCAAGAGAAAGAAAAATCTTCAGAACAACTAGATTTTCTCAAACCTCCCTAGCTATATCTTTCATTTTACGAATCCCAGGATCAATTATCTGGTTCCACTGGCCACCCAAAAGACAAAATGACAGGCTATAGCTCCGCAAACTAACAATGAAGTATTTGCTATTACCTTCTTCCACGTCTGCTTATGATGATAAATCTCGACACACAGAACAACTTCTGGGTACTCGATTGGTACAATTCTATCGGGCCTTGAACACTTGAGCTGCCATGATATCAGAAAAGAGTATGTTACAGAGTAGGAGAAAACCAGGGTTAAGAGGAGACCAGGAAGCACACATTAGTAGTTTGTCACAGCAAATATAAACACTGCGGTATTCTAATGAATATGCAAGTTGTTGGCTGAAGTTCCAAGGGGTTCCAATTATGTGCCGTTGCTCCCATAAGGCCTAGTTTAGGCCAAGGATAATTAGTTAAGAGGCAATAAAAGCTAAAACAAAGATGTCTGGAGGTGGTGGTTTGCAGCCAAAAGAGGGTAATATCTAGTATCTACTCATTCCCTCTGGGGGGATGGATTACCCCTCGATGGAGATAATATATCCACCTTTTTTCTTTGATTACCACCAGCACCACCCATGAACGGCTTCAACCTGACCGAGCCGTAAAGGTAAAGAAGACATCAAACAAGGGGAAACAAAAAGCGATCCCCCATTCCGGTTCTGAAATTTAAATGCCGTACTCCACTATCAAAAAGATATACAGGTATTCACTACGCAGTGTGGAGTGTTTTACCAAACTGGGAAGGCTCCCGTGATTGAAAAAACAAACAAGGGTAACTCACCAAACAAATCTCTGGAATTCAACAATTCATGTAGCCAAGGACTACAACAGAACATCAAGAATCAATTCTACAACAATGTAAAGAACACACCTTGACCGGCCAACTTGATGACTCTACACATTTCAGAGTTTCCACTTTTTCCGAGGATATAGCTCCATTGGCCTTACTCGTTTGACTATCATGTCAACAATTAAACAACAAAAATATCATCAAATACATTCATATATAGAAATACTGATAAATGAGTATTCAATGAATTAAGCGAAGCCCTTTTTCATACTTGAAGCAGTGAAGTTCTACTGATGCTTTATCCTCCTCCTGCTTCTGCCTAATTTTTGCAAGGTGCTCCACTTTAACAAGATACGAATCCTATCATTACGACAAGGTTATCAATATGAGAAACAAAAAGGAATCAACAGAAATTACAAGTAATGCAAATGATATACAGAAGATCTCTTCAAACTACACCCTTTCAAATCATGTCCTTCAAATTTAAGATCGTTTAATATGCAGGACTCCAGCACAAAGTGACTTACTCTTTACTCCAATCAACTATTGGACTCCTAGACCTCGAAAAAAAACTATTGGACTCGTGAATGACTAAAAAACCTACCCCAATGTCTAAGACTACAGCTGAGACACATATGTCCAGAGATCAAGCATCTTGAAGTGCCTGCCATATAGAGCATAAAAAATGGTCCTATTAACACACAGATACCAAACGGTCAAATTTAGACTCTTCAGACAACAACAACCAAGCCTTATTCCCAAAATGATTTGGGGTTGACTAACATGAATCGTCATCCAGTAACCGTCTTGTGTATGCCATAAAATTTCAAAAACGTTGTGAACCATTTAGGGATATTGAAACACTTCCAAAAGGAGTTTTAGAAAGTCATCAAAATAAACAAAAAGTTTGAAAAATAGTGAAAAACATAAGAACTTTGAACACATAGTAAGGAAAAGTTTTGGGAAAAAAAAGTTAGGAAAACCAAACAAAGAAACCAAAAAGAGTCAAATTAAGACTCTAATTTGTTCTTTTACCACATAACTGACCTGCCACGATACTCTTAAGCTTACACTGAAAAGCAGTGGACAAAGGCAAAGCGCAAGAAGAAAGGGAAAGTTGAAATGGAAGAACACTGAAATTGTGATACACATAATAGGACAGCAATATAAGGAACGTACATCAACATGTTTGCCTTTTTTAGAAATAGCCGCTGCACAATTTTGCTCTTTCTTTGATTTAGACTTTTGTCTAGCACTTCTTTTCCTCTTCCCCAAATTGGTATCCCTGCTCTGTAAGCTACCTGAGGATTCAAGTGAAGCTGACGTACTCCTTTGATTATCTTCTGCCCTAAGCATTGAAAGCCAGAACATTACTACAAAAAGCCATAGAAACTCTTCACAGAAATTGGATTAAAAAAAAAAAAAAAAAAAAAAAACGATTAGCTGTATGATTTGTCAATTTATCGACTGCCAAGAGTATTTCATCAGACTAAATCCAATTACAATAAGAATAGCCCTCTTAATCTATCTTTGTACTAGACAGCAGCTACCATTATATACCAGCGTAACTACATTCAAGACACCACTGGATAAGGATCCAGTAGAAATGTCATGGTGATTCAGAAGTAACGAGCATGAGTCTGGACCATGAAATACAAACATCCCAAAGAAGATCTCCCTTTTTAGGTTGAACTCCGAGGAGGATCAAATTTTCTACATCTTACCATTTTCCCTCTTCTTATATATCTCTCATAAATCTGCCACAAGTCTTTATCATCACAGTTCATGCTAGCCGACTAAAAAGTCGATTTGTTCAACACCTTTCATCACATCATCTATCAGAAAGTAGTCTAACAATTCAGACTAGACATTTTGCAATGCTAGTGGGATGGGGAGACTTAAATACTTAAGCTGCACAAAACGAATGCCGAAATCAACTAACCCTGAAGTGCAAAGATTTCCTGTCATGTCAGAAGATGTTCCAGCCTCCTGCTGATCACCCTGCTGCAGAGACAAAGAGTTGAGATAATAGCTTCAACAATACTCCTTATGATAAAACAGTTAAACCACAACCAAGAAGAACAATAATACTCCGCATACTTCAAACGCAATCTTCATAGCTTCAGTGACCAAATCTTCATCAGTTCGCAGTTTAAGCTCATCCACCCTATATACCATCCAAAATTGTCGAGTTAGTTAGTTAGTATGAGACCGTCTCACCCTAATGTAACATGACACCTTACTAACTTACAAGTAATGTGATAAACTAACACGTTAGACCGTCTTACACAAGAATTTGTTGGCGAAACTAAAAAGACCGAAAACCCGAAAGAAGTGACTTACGAGATATCTTCATCGTCAAGATTAGAAGAGTAAGGACCCAATGCAGCTTTCAACTTATCCAATTCATTAAAAACTTCAGTCTCAAATTCATGAACCTTAGTTATTGGGCTCACAAGGTCCGGCGGAAATATGGGCCCACCTCGCGGAATCGAGAACGATGATTCTTCATCTACACCTCGCCCAGAATTCTCTCCATTCTCCATTTCTCAGCTGTAAAATTTCTCAGTGAATTTCACGAATCTTCAGAAACACGTCTATTCAATTCAAAGCAGTATGAACCGGGTTGTAGAGCGCGGTGAACCGGGTTGAAGAGGGCGTTGAAAGGGTCGGGCTGGGCTGGGGTTGATTTGGGGATTTTTAGGGAGGAGTGTGTTTGAAATTTCAATTGAATTGGGGAAAAATTAGGGTTTTGGGGAAATTTTGATTTGAGGGTAATGGCGGAATTAGTTTGATTGAATTGAGTTTTGCGTGCAATTGTCGCATCGGAAAGAGTAGTGTTGTGAACGTGCCTAACTAATCTCATGTGGAGCTCGTAATCAGGACGGGAAATATAAAGTTCATCTGAAATAGTAGTGTTGTGAACGTGCCTAACTAATCCTGAGCTCATGTGGGGCTCGTGATCAGCACGGGAAATATAAAGTTCGGCACAAACCCAACCTAATTAACTTATTGTTATACTATCTTGGATAAATTTGGAAAGTTACGTATATTTCAACATAAATAAAATAGTAAAATCTTAATATATATATCAAGGAAATCTATCAAATGAGAAATACTAATTTCGTGATAAGTGAGAGGTAATCTCAACCTTCCATCTTACCTAGATCTAATGGCCTATATTAAAACCTGAAATAAAAATAAAAATATACCCAATCCCCCCATTCAACACGATCCGTGTTCAACGGAGCTCAGCTCGGGCTTGACCTCGACCTCGGGTTGTACAATAAGCATATGCGATACTTTTTAGAGTTTCGGCATCTAAGTAGCCTAGACATGATCAGACTAAGAAGTAAGATTTACACAATTGATACAGTAGCAGGCAGCTATTTTCATGTTCTACAAATCCGATTAGCTAACGAAATAATTAATACTAGTCATTACAGTGATCCACTGATCAGGAGAACATACGAGGCATCATATTAACACTTTTTCCGAGCATCAACTAGAGTTTCAAAATCAGGAGCTCAAAATGCAAGCTTCATCGATTCAACTGAATCCGAGTTTGTTGGCCAAAACCCAAAATGGGGTTCGCGATTGCCTAAAGTGCTAGACGTCATTCTGAATTTTGAAACTCCTTCGTCATAAGTTATATTAGGCAACTTTCGGAAGAGTAGTTACCCCTTTGGAAAATACGCTTGCAGATTCTTCATCAGGACTACGCAATGTGCCTAGAGTTTGCATTTGATAAGCAATGTCTGATGTCTGACCTTGAAGTGTCTGTGCATGGTTGTCTGAGAGAGCTACTCCCATAAGTTGGTCTGCGAGGATCTTACAAGCTCTTTCAAGCATGACCATGTATCTTCGCTCTGCATCTTGTCGTCTCTGCAAATGCTTTTCAGCCTGCATCACCAAATAAAAACCGGCTTATGCTTAGCCATTTCCCAAATTTGGACTGGCAGCTTAAGATCCCACAGAAAATGAGTACGAGCTGTGGAGAGAAAAATAAAAAAAATACGTTTCTGGAGTAATGAAATTTGGATCTGGAGTACCTCAACCTGAAGATGGAGTTTAGTCTGCACTTCCATCTGATTTCTCAGAGCCTCCTTAACCTTGTACCCCCTTCTCAAACCGAAAGAACATTAGTACAATTGGATATTAAAGAGTGCAAGGACATGCTGACAAGTGACATAGTCAGAAGAGCCATATATATCAAGATGAGATTGTCAGGTTCTTACTCATCCATATCAGAAGTCGGCAAGCTTGTAGAAGAATTACTTGTGCGCGGGCTTTCCAACTGATATGAGGCCAAAATCCCTTCGAGCATTACCATCAGCAGTCAGTTTAAGAGCATAGAAGACTGCTTTTCTAGGATTTACTTCATGTTTAAACATGTACCAGTAAATGAGATCAGAAAATTACAGGTAACTTGGATGAATTGGAGTATCTGACCTGAGGAGCTTTGATGCTAGCAACTTAATCTTCCTAATTAATCAAAAAGTATGCATTTAACCTTCCTAGAAGTATTTTAGAGGACTAAAGCCACAATTGCATGATATAACTTCAGCTATGATCACCATGTTCATTAGACTCTATCTTGAGTCCATGATAAATCGAGGTCAGGTACTCAGGTCTGTCAAAGCTATCCTAGAGTATTTTAAAGCAACTTTTTTTTGACGTATGTTTTTTTTTGTTCAAGGAACAACTGAGAAAGATGAAGCTAATCTTAGGAAGATGGTGTAAAGCTGTAAATGCAATATACATAAATTTTAGGACAACTATTTGAGATCTTCAAGGAGTGGAGTAATATTTACGTAACACACACCATCTTTTTGTATGTCACCCATATCCTTCCCAGATTGCTTACCTAATCTGTATTTCTGCCATTCAACAAAAGATATCACCAATTAGTAATAATTTACAGCAAGGATAATTCAAACTGGCTTTCATTTCTCACTCCAATCAACAGATATTCAACAACTTAAGGAAAGTTAGACCTGAAGATGACTTTTCAAATGGAAAAGAGTCAATCCTTTTACGCCCATTGTCCGCAGTATAGCCTTTGGAGTGGCTTCTGCAGGAGTCGATCATGTCCAGACAAGTATTAGAAGAGCGGAAAAAAAAAGAGGCCAAATAAACATTCATGGAAGTTCCATTCTCCGACATGAAAACAACAGACTAACAATTTAAGACATAATTTTGTTCTGAGCAACACTGTTACAATATTTAGGCCGAGGAAAACAGTAACAACATAACATGAGTACACGACAGTCAATCTAAGGACTGCTTTGGTTCTGAAAATGTTAAAAACTCCCGATTTTGTTTTGTGTGAAAACTCTGGTAGTCAAAAACTAGTAAAGAAAGCATCTTTTACCAGAATAGAACTAATGTAAGTTGCATAAAACGATTTTCATTCCTTGGATGAAACTTGTAAAACAATCAGTAAGAGTTGTATCACTGGTCTTCCACTACACTAGGGATCAGGAAAAGAGTAATGACAAGCTGATGTCACGCAAAGACAACTAAGGAACAGAGCGGAAGGCATTAGGCGCACATAAGTGGAACTTAAGTCAGAAGCAAAATTGACAGTAGAAGCAACCCAATAAGTAATGGTTCCTCTCTTTTGCTCTTTCAATGAAATTACCGTTCAACAAAAATGAAATGATGGTTCCTAAGAAAAACTGATACTCCCTCGGCCCTTCCGCAATCTTAAGAATGCTCCTTAAGAAAATTGTTAAAGATCATCTCAATTTGTAATCCTAATAAGCTCTCAAACGTTTATCCAATAATCACTATCTATCCAAAGCTTTTGAAAGAAGCTTACCGGTAATACCAAAAAGAAGGGTAATAGAATCACTCCTTCAACTATAAGTCGGTCCATAATGGGGTACATGATATAAAACAGGCCGAACGAGCCATGGCTTCCGATTTCACCATCCAGATACCAAAGAATAGCTGCCATGAAATATGTGAGCAATGGCAGATTGAAAATGGTGATGTAATTAGCATTTAAGGTTAAGAGGGCTTGCTTTACTTCTGTTTATAGAAAGGACATGAACTAATGAACCTAGAAAACTGGCGTTTATCAGGTTTTATTTGCAGCACCTTTCCTAAACAAGTCAATCTTTCCAGAATTTTGCTATCAAACCAGAGAATCGCGCACAAGTATGTCAAATACATTTCTTCCTTTCAGCAGAGGTCCGAATTCCCTGTCTTTACAATTGGTTGGTGCCAACAACTTGGTGGCTCAACTCTTCATCCTACTGATAGTAATCACCCCTAAAACGATGTCATCAGCCAACTATCAGTCTCTAATCCTAAAAAACCTGACAGCCAAGAAATCGAAAATCTCCAAATTACACCAAATCCATCAAAGCCAGTTCCTATATAGACTAATGTCGAACTTGGTCTTTGAGATGTGAGTTAATGAGCCTTTCTAGCGTACTTCTACATCAAGCCACCACAAACAACACCAAGTATACAGCATGAATTAACCATTTCCGCGATATTCGCAAGCATTACCCTAGTCGAAAAATCGTTCATGTCCAACTTCATCACATACCAAATCACCCATATGACATATATGCTTATTTCAGCACCCAAATTTGTGACATACCCAGCATTTATTACACCAAACCAAAAACAAAAACAAAAAAACAGCACAAAAACAAAAATTACAGGCATCAGAATAAATGCAACAATCACACCAACTAAAAAGGGGTGAGCAAAAAGAAGAAGAACAACAACATTAAAAGCTAAAAAGGCAAAATTCATCAGACTCATTTGTCATAAATACGCAACCCAAAAAAAATAAAAACAAAAAGACCACCAGATCCAACAATAAAATCACATAAAATGTACTTGTGTAAAAAAAAGTAGGAGAAAAAACAACTGACTGTTGGGTCCACCAAGCTGAGTGACGGCGTCAACAAATCTCTCATGGAGGTCCGCCGTCCACCGGAGCCGGGGCTTCGGATCCGAAGTCAATACAAGTCTCGGGTCGCCGCCGCCGACAGGAGTGGGACCCACCTGATGGATATCATCCATTGTGGGACCCCCCATCACACTCATTGATTCATGAAGTTGCTGCTGCTGATTATTATTCAGATGGGGATGATGTGGCTGTATAAATCTCGGATACATCTTTTTTTTCTTCTTTTTTTCACAAAAGATTAACCAAAAAAAAAAAAAAACACTACGAAATTTCACAATTTTTTTACCAAATTAACTCGAAAGTTAACCAAACTCAAGCTAAAGTTTGGAACTTTGAACAAATTCACATCAACTTTTTGCCAAAAGAAGTGAAAGATTGAAACTTTGGGAGTAAAAGTTACTTCAACATTCAGCAAAACAGGTAAAAAGATTAAAACTTTGATGAAAAGGATTAAAACTTTGATGAAAAGATTAAAACTTCGATGAAAAGTTTAAGAGTTTGAGCAAAACTCAGATGAAATTTCACTACTTTGGACTGACCCACTTAGCAAAATGTCAAGAATTTGAACAAATTTATAGAAAATATGATAATTTCAGGCAAAACCCAGATCATATTTCTACAAATTAAAGCAGAACCAGATGAAATTTCTACAAAATTATTGAAAATCTAGACAAATTCACATGCAAATTTCAACAGAAAATGCAAAGATTCTGCACGAGGGGAAAGGAACAGAGGAGAGAGAATCTCAAATTAGACAAGATGACAGAAGTCAGTGAAAAAAAAAATGGAGGCAAGAAAAGAAGAAAGTGTTGTTTTTTGGGGGGAGATTGAGTGATTTTTTTTTTTTTTTTGGGGGTTTAAAACGGAAGGAACTGAGTTGTCTGTTGTCGAATAAAGAGGGCTTTTTTGGGGTCGGACCACACTCTCTGACCTGGATCTTGTTCTTCACTCTCAGCTTCTGAGCTGTGATTTCCTGAATCTGTGAGTTTGACGTTTCCTTTTTCTCTCTCCTCCCCCCCCCCTTTTCTTTTCCATTTGATTTTGTTTTCTTCTTGATTTTGTAGCTCTTTGCTTTTTTTTTTTTTTTTTTTTTTTTTGCCATTTATTTTAGTTTTCTAAATTTAATCTCTATAGGTTTCAAATTTTAATGTTTCATCTTAATATCGATGAAATACTGTGACAATATAGTTAACAAGGAGCGACATTTTATTACCGGATCTAGATCCCGTTTCGGGTATCCATGTCTTTGTTCAACCTTGCTCAAGAGTCAATATCTGAAGTAATTACTACTTTTATAACGAAAAAACAATCTTATAGTATACCATTGAAAAGATTATTGGCACATCATAATTGTCTTCCCACACTCTCACTACAGAGTATACATACTTCTTTTGAGAATGACTTAAACGAATACTTTGTAATAAGTTAGTGAGAGTGCTGAAAGACTTAGATAAAGTGTCAATAGTCATTCTTTATGATTAAAGTATAGATCAAATTGTACAGTTCTAGGGGATTAGACCGAGTACAATTCTAGCTAGGAGAAGCATAAGTTCTCCGTATAATCATTTTGGCAAGGACCAACAATATTGCATTTTTGCAATAATAGTGCATCTTCGATCAGTCTTCAGACTCTTCACTTCAACTCTGTGCCTAGTGCATGCGTGGCTACCTCCTTTATTCTTCTTATGCTTTCACCTTTTCGAGTCCTCTCCAAGTCTCCTCGATTTTTCTTACCTAATAGAAATATAACACACACTATTTGGGAAATTCATAAACTCAATATAACTCGTAAATCCCTTGTTACATTAGTCTTGGTATAACCCCTAATTATATTATTACAAGTCTTATCCCTTACGAAACCTATCTCATAACATACCCTAAGCAAATATATTATTCCATACTCAAGAGATTCCATAATATTATTTCCTCATACTCAATATGCCCTAATATACTCTATTATTACCCGTCTTAGTGACTTGTTTATCTTTCAAAACATGGATCGAAAAACTTTAAGAATTAACGGATAACGTAATAACAGTAATTTATAAGCAAATCTTCCACCTTGATATTATCCATTGTGTTTGTCTGGAGTGTGTGTCCTTTTATTCCCCTTCTTTTTAGGTGTGTAAACTGTACGAGTAGTAATGTTTTCTTGCTCCAAATTATTTTTGCATTATTCCTCATGTTCACCGATCCGGTGAGAATAAATTCTGTGTACACATTGCAACCTCAGAACATGGCAAACGCTCCAAGTTCAGGACAGAAACTATGCACTGAACCATTTTCCATAAGGTCAGTTTGAATGTGTATGCTTTATTTCCGAGTTATTACTTAGTCCTCAGGTTTCATGTTATTATAAATGTGTCTTACTGTTTACGCACTTGTTATTACATTCATCATACATGTGATGGAGAAATTTCATTCATTTTCAGTTGAACAAATAAGTGGACACACAAGCACGTGTTATGCATGCGCCACTCAAGTCTAACGCTAACTTGTGAATAGGTTATTATTGGACGCAAAATTAGCTAACTTCATCATAGGAAATAATGTATTACAATTTTTGAAGTGCCAGCAGTCTGCCAGATATAGGCAATTGCCGTATTGCTAAATATTCTTTGCCCTGCAGACAGTATGTTCTTCTGTCTCGTCAAAGACACATTTCCTGCAATTGGCCATTTGAACAGAAATACTTGAGATTGTGCCTCAAATATGGCATTTCCGATGTGTTTCCACCACTCGAAAATCGACTTTCACGTAATGATCAATCTCATGGACGACGATTGCACTCAAAACTACGTCTACATACCGAAATTCATAGTGTTTCAGAGCAAGAAAATTGCTCTGGTATGCATCATTCTGGTGGTAGAAACCCTGAGAAGGTGATGACAGTGAAAATGCTTTCGCGTAATGAGAAGAAATTGAAGAAAGGGAGGCCTAAAAACAAGTCTATGGCTGAGATTCTTGCTATTGCAAAGCGCTGCACTTTGAACGAGCTTTGTCAAGTGACAGAAGAAGAAGAACAAAGTGACAGAATGTTAACTGGTTTCGATTACAGCGATTCTGAAGCAGAACAGATGATCAGCCTGCAGCAATATGAGAATTTTAGGCCAATGTTGCAACAAGTTTGAATCTTGGAGCTCTATTTCTTTACATTTGGTTCAGGCAGCTCTACATAAACAAGGTAATCAGTAGTAATCATGTTGCACTTGCGTGAGATAGTCCTACGATAAGACATGCACATTTTCGTTGGCCATGGTTATAAATTAGTAACGATATTTTCGTGTAAATTAGTATAGGAAGATGTAACCGACTTAATAATGATCATTGTACCATTCCGTCATTTTCTAGGTTGCGTGTTCACATTTTGACAAGGCCATCAACATGGCATCATAGCCTCAATAGTAACGTAATGTCATATATGCACTAGATATGTCCCTTGACACAAGTCTAATCTAACCAGTATGTAACCAGTATAATGTGCTACTTTTTATTAACAGAAAATGTGCTAGTATAGTACACTTCTAAGCTAATGATTGAGTTGCTTACACTTCAAATTTTCCAAACTAGTTCCAAAATCTTGCTTTATAAACAAACTCATACATTTGAATGTACGAAAACTTTCAATTATTTCCAAAATACAAGGATGAGAATCAATGATTCGACCATTAAAACACAAGCACAACCGTCCTACACGAATCCTGGCTCCACCGCTGCTGATACTATCCAATCATCGATGGAGGATCTCATAAAGACATGGGGACGTAGACAAGACTTGCAACACAAAGTGTATAACAAGCCTTCCATTTCAAATCATCCGAACATGATAAGCAATAATAATGTTATTGTTGCATCATGGAGATTTCACCTCGTAAATTTCCTAGAGTCCCCTGAAGCTCACATCATATCAATTTTCCTGCTTGTTTTCGACCTCGCATTAACCGTCATCGAACTCTCATCTTCTCTAATACCATCCTCATCATGTAAGAATAACCAGTTGAGTGTACAAGAAGCATGGTACCATTGGCTAGGAGTTGCAATACTAGGCCTATTATTCGTAAAGGTTACACTTTTGGTGGTAGGACTTGGAAGAGCATTTTTTGAAAAGCCGGGGTATGTGATCGATGGGGTGGTTGTTGTGGTGGCGTTGGTGTTAGAGGTGGTGGTGGAGAGGTTCGGAGGAGGGTTGCTGGTGGTGGTAAGCTTGTGGAGGGTTGTTCGCGCGGTGGAATGCTTTTATGAGCTGAGTGATGATGCCATTGAAGCCAAGATTCAAGAGGTTGTTTGTCAATTTGATGTGTTGAGAGAAGAAAATAAGAGGCTTATGCAAACAATTGATGAGGAAGCCGGAAGGTGAGATCATAGTGAAGCTTCACGAACACATTTTGCAATTGCAGGATAATGTGTTGGGTTCGGGTCCCTTCCTATGTGGTAAAATCTCGTGTTCGGTTGTTTATGGTAAATAACCTAGTTTAATTATTTATGGTAAGTTATCGGGGTCTTGTGGACTATAACTAATACCTTAAATAAGGGTTTTATGATAAGCTTCAATTGCACAAGAAATTAGCCGCAAAGTCGTGAGAACCGTAGAGAGAAACGTTTGCAGTCTTCCCGCGGATTCCAGTGCGCAACTGTGATCGACTTGACGATCGGAAGGTCAAACGTTGTCCGATTTAGACGAAATTTGGTCTGGTTGTTCGGGACACTCGGGGCTTCGATCTGAACGGTGAAGATCTGTTTTTAACGGCTGGATTGGGAGATATTGCTGATTTACGAAACTCTGTTTTCTGGGTGACGTTTTCTCTCCTCTTTGTTGTTCTACTTTGTTGTTTGGCTTGGTTCTTGTTATGGGTTGTGCACCCATTGTTGTTGGTGGTGGAATCTGGTTTGTGTAACGTTCCTTTTGCCATAGTGAAGCTTTTGGGTGGACTCCTTACGTCCCGTGGTTTTTACTCTTCACGTTGTAGGGGTTTTCCACGTATAAATTTGCGTGTATTGTTTCGTTGTTTTTTGCTTTGTTATCTTTGTCCAATTTACTCTGTTGTTGTTTAATCTACTTGATTGATTGGCTAGTTGCTCAACAACTGGTATCAGAGCTAGGTTAAGTGGTTCTTGGTTAGTTTCTTTGAATTATGGAGACTAATGTGAATTCAAGTAGAATGGTTAGTTTGAATGGCTCTAATTATCACTTGTGGAAACGAAAGATGAAAGATTTGTTGTTTGTCAAAAGTTGGCATCTTCCTGTGTTTGGTGATGAGAAGCCTGATGGTAAAACTGATGAACAATGGAGTTTTGAACATGAGCAAGTTTGTGGGTTTATTCGTCAGTGGGTTGATGATAATGTGTTGAATCATATAACTGATGATGTTCATGCAAAAACAATGTGGAAGAAACTTGAGACTCTTTATGCTAGTAAATCCGGTAACAATAAGTTGTTTTTGATCAAGCAATTGATGGGATTGAAGTATAAAGAGGGCATTGCAATGTCAGATCATCTGAATGATTTTCATGGTGTTATACAACAATTGTCTGCTATGGAAATTAAGTTTGATGATGAAATTCAGGGACTTTTGTTGCTAGGTACTCTACCTGAAACGTGGGACACTTTTAGAATGACTCTTTGTAATTCTGCTCCTAATGGTAAAGTCACTCTAGAATCTGCAAAAATTGGTGTCTTGAATGAGGAGATGAGAAAGAAGTCTACAGATACTTCCTCCCAGCCAGAAGAAGCATATGTTGCTGAAAGAGGGAGGAGTAAAAGTAAGGGTCCTGGTGGTAGAGATAAAAGCAGGAGCAAGTCCAGAGGAAAGTATAAAAATTTCAAGTGTCACTATTGTGGTAAGGTGGGTCACATTGCGAAAAACTATTACAAGAAAAAGAATGAAAACAATAGTGATGGCAACAAGAATAACCATGGCAAAAAGCAGGATGATAGTGATGATAGTGATGCTACTGCTGTTTCTTCTGGCGATCTCATCATTGTTTATGATGATAATATGGTTAATCTTGCTAGCCAGGGTACGAGTTGGGTTGTTGACAGCGGTGCTTCTCTTCATGTTACATCAAGAAAGGAGCTTTTCTCATCTTACACGCCTGGTGATTTTGGTGTTTTGAAGATGGGAAATGATGGCTTGACTAATGTTGTAGGTATGGGAGATATTTGCTTGGTGACTGACACTGGAGCAAGATTGGTTCTCAAAGATGTTAGGCATGTACCAGACATTCGCCTAAATTTGATATCTACTGGTAAACTTGATGATGAAGGCTTTTGCAGCACCTTTAGAGATGGTCAGTGGAAGCTGTCTAAAGGCAACCTTGTGATAGCTCGTGGAAAGAAACATTTAAGTCTTTATTTGTTGCAAGCTTCCGTTGCAGATGACAGTGATAATGTTGCAGATGGTGACCCAGTTGATTTATGGCATCGACGACTTAGTCACATGAGTGAGAAAGGGCTTAGTTGCCTGATTAAGAAGAACTTGCTACCCGGGGTGAAGACTACAAAATTGGAGAGATGTTCTCATTGTATGGCCGGGAAGCACACTAGAGTTTCTTTTAAGACTCGCCCCCTTTCGAGAAAGTCAGGTTTGTTGGAGTTAGTTCATTCTGATGTTTGTGGTCCCTTGAAGGTAAAATCACATGGTGGAGCACTTTACTTTGTTACTTTTATTGATGATTGTTCGCGTAAATTGTGGATTTATGCTTTGAAAACCAAAGATCAGGTGCTTGATGCTTTTAAGCAGTTTCACACTTTGGTTGAAAGACAATCTGGAAAGAAGTTGAAGTGTCTCCCTTCTGATAATGGTGAGAGGATGAATAGAACCTTAATTGAGAGGGTTGTGTGTTTGCTTTCAGAAGCAAACTTGCCAAAGACTTTTTGGGGTGAGGCTTTACTTGCAGCAGCTCATGTGATTAATCTTTCTCCTTGTTATTCCTTGCAGGGTGATGTGCCAAATAGAGTTTGGTTTGATAAGGAAGTTTCATATAATCATTTGCGTGTTTTTGGATGCAAGGCTTATGTGCATGTACCAAGAGATGAAAGATCCAAATTGGATCCTAGGACCCGACAATGTGCGTTTGTAGGCTATGGTGATGATGATTTTGGTTACAGGTTTTATGATCCCATTACCAAGAAATTGGTTCGTAGTAGGGATGCTGTGTTTGTTGAAGACCAAAACATTTCTGATATTCAGAAGAATTCGGCAAATAACGATTATGACCTGTTTGATATGGATTTGCCTCCTTTGTCACCTTTGCCTGCTGTGGTACGTGATGATGCGCAAGATGATGATTATGATGACAATCAGGTTCCTGAGAATAATCATGAGAATGAACCTGATTCTGATGTTTCTAATGACGTCACTCAGAATTCTCCCGCTGTTCAACAAGCTCCTGTGAGAAGGGGCAATAGAGATAGGCAACCTAGTTCTTGGTACTCACCTGATGAATATGAACTTGGTTTTGTTTTGTTGACTGATGCAGGAGAACCAGAATGCTTTGAGGAGGCTATTGAGAGTGATGACAAACATCTGTGGATGGATGCAATGAAAGATGAAATGAAGTCCTTGCATGACAACGAGACATTTGAGTTAGCAGAGTTACCTAAGGGTAAGAAGGCTTTGAAGAATCGTTGGGTCTACAGGTTGAAGCAAGATGAGAATGCCAAGCGACCACGATACAAAGCAAGGCTCGTTGTGAAAGGCTTTGGGCAAAAGAAGGGAATTGACTTTGATGAGATTTTTGCGCCGGTTGTCAAGATGTCTTCAATTTGAGTTGTTATGGGTCTAGCTGCTAGTCTAGATTTGGAGGTTGAGCAAATGGATGTGAAGACCGCCTTTCTTCACGGCGACTTAGAGGAAGACATTTACATGGAGCAACCTGAGGGCTTCAAAGTCAAAGGTAAAGAAGACCATGTATGCAAATTGAGAAAGAACTTGTATGGTTTGAAACAAGCTCCAAGGCAGTGGTACCGTAAGTTTGACCCTTTTATGGGGGAGCAAGGGTACATTAAAAGTTCTTGTGATCATTGTGTCTTCTTGAAAAGGTTTTCTGACAATGATTTTATCATTCTGCTTCTTTATGTTGATGACATGCTTATTGTTGGTCCTAATATGCCTAAAATTGTGAAGCTGAAAAAGGAGCTTTCTAAGGCATTTGCCATGAAAGATCTAGGACCTGCGAAGCAGATTTTGGGTATGAGAATCATTTGTCAAAGGGAACCTGGAAAGTTGTGGCTCTCACAGGAGTCATATATTCAGAAGGTACTTGAGAAGTTTAGGATGGACAAAACTTCACCTGTAAGTACTCCTCTTGCTACGCATTTCAAGTTAAGTGCTAAACATTGTCCATCTACTCCCAAAGAGAAAGAAGATATGTGCAATGTTCCCTATGCGTCTTCTGTGGGAAGTTTGATGTATGCTATGGTTTGCACGAGACCAGATTTAGCTCATGCTGTTGGAGTGGTCAATAGGTTTCTTTCTAATCCGGGGAGACAGCATTGGAATGCAGTGAAGTGGATTATGAAGTATCTTCGTGGTACAGCTGATTTGAAGTTATGTTTTGGTAGTGAGAAACCTGTTTTAGTTGGTTATTCGGATTCTGATATGGCCGGTGATATTGACTCTAGGAAGTCTACTTCAGGCTACTTGGTTACTTTTGCAGGGAGAGCAGTTTCATGGCAATCTCGTTTGCAGAAGTGTGTTGCATTGTCTACAACTGAGTCCGAGTTTATTGCAGCTACAGAGGCTTGTAAGGAATTGATTTGGATAAAGCGATTTGTTTGTCAACTTGGATTTACACAAGAGAAGTATGTGTTGTATTGTGACGGTCAAAGCGCGATTCATCTAGCTAAGAATTCGACTATTCATGCCAAGTCGAAACACATTGATGTGAGGTATCATTGGATTCGTGATGTTCTTAATGATAAGCTTGTTGAGCTTGAGAAGATTCACACTGATGATAATGGTTCGGACATGATGACCAAGTCACTACCTAAGGGCAAGTTCAACACTTGTTGTAGCATTGCCGGAATGGCAATGACCTCCACATAGTTGGGAGGGGGAGAATTGTTGGGTTCGGGTCCCTTCCTATGTGGTAAAATCCCGTGTTCGGTTGTTTATGGTAAATAACCGAGTTTAATTATTTATGGTAAGTTATCGGGGTCTTGTGGACTATAACTAATACCTTAAATAAGGGTTTTATGATAAGCTTCAATTGTACAAGAAATTAGCTGCAAAGTCGTGAGAACCGTAGAGAGAAACGTTTGCAGTCTTCCCGCGGATTCCAGTGCGCAGCTGTGATCGACTTGACGATCGGAAGGTCAAATGTTGTCCGATTTAGACGAAATTTGGTCTGGTTGTTTGGGACACTTGGGGCTTCGATCTGAACGGTGGAGATCTGTTTTAAACGGATGGATTGGGATATATTTCTGATTTACAAAACTCTGTTTTCTGGGTGAACAATCAGACCAAATTTCGTCTAAATCGGACAACGTTTGACCTTCCGATCGTCAAGTCGATCACAGCTGCGCACTGGAATCCGCGGGAAGACTGCAAAGGTTTCTCTCTACGGTTCTCACGACTTTGCGGCTAATTTCTTGTGCAATTGAAGCTTATCATAAAACCCTTAGCTTGGTTCTTGTTATGGGTTGTGCACCCATTGTTGTTGGTGGTGGAATCTGGTTTGTGTAATGTTCATTTTGCCATAGTGAAGCTTTTGGGTGGACTCCTTACGTCCCGTGGTTTTTACTCTTCATGTTGAAGGGGTTTTCCACGTATAAATTTGCGTGTCTTGTTTCGTTGTTTTTTGCTTTGTTATCTTTGCCCAATTTACTCCGTTGTTGTTTAATCTACTTGATTGATTGGCTAGTTGCTCAACAACAGAGCTAGGTTAGTGCTTAACTTGATCATTCTCTTGTCAAACACCACAAAAATAAGATAATCCAAATGTGTAAATTTTGTTGATTGGGGTGTTCAATCGACTAATATTTATTTTCCGATAGATTCGACCCGAGTCATGCACCTAATCAGTAGTGGATAAGTCTCATAGTTATTAATAATGTCTTTGTTATATGGGTGTTGGAAAATAAACCGCTACACGCAAGTCTGTCGTTGCTTGATCATACTCTAACTCGTTACTTTCTTATACGAAATCAAGCCGATTTTACACGGATTATTCTTAATTATTTTTACATACGAAAAAGCTCAAACTCGGAATTTTTCAAACGAAATCAAATCGCTTTACGGTACAAGTTCTGCCTCTATATGTTGGTCAAGTCAATTTCATACAGATTCCATGACTTCATCCAATACGCACTAATTCTCAATATCTTCATCAAGTCATCACAGCATCCCAACACAAAAAAAAAAACAGGTTGAGTGAGAAAGAAGAGTGAAAGAGAAGAAACAAAAAAGATGACAACTTTAGTGAGGAAGATGAAGCTGGGTTCACAGGGTTTGGAAGTATCAGCACAGGGTTTAGGATGTATGGGCATGTCTGCCTTCTATGGCCCACCAAAGCCTGTGGAAGACATGGTTGAACTTCTTCATCACGCCATTGATTCTGGCATCACCTTGCTCGACACTTCTGACATGTATGGACCTCATACTAATGAAATTCTGCTGGGCAAGGTAATAATTTCTTAGCAATTTTGCATACACCCAGTTTAATTTGTGCTGTTTTTGGTGATCATATGTGCATTTTTGATAAATCTCTGTGTTAAATGCTGGTTTAATTTCTGTTCAAATTTTTGTGCTCTTTTTGGTTTGGTTCCTAAGTATTTGATATTTATTTTGTGATCATATTTGCAATTTTGGTGAATTTCTGTGTTTTATGCTGCTTCAATTTCTTCAATTTTGTGGTCTTTTTGGTTTGGTTTCTAAAGATTTGATCTTTGTGACCATATGTGCATTTTTGTGGGCATTGAGATGATTTTCTGTGTTTATTGCTGGTGCGAATTCTGCTCATACCCAGTTTAATTTTGTGCTCTTTTGGTTTGATTTTGATTTTCGCAATCTTGTGAAAATTTCGACAAATTTCCTTGATTATTGCTGGTGGTTGCCAAGGTGGTATCAATTTGATTAACTTGGGATTTTTTTTCATTATTTTTTTGTGAAATTTAGATTGTTCCGATAATGGGTGTAGTACGGGCAAAGTGATCAAATTTCCTAAATGGGAATAGTTGAAATATTTTGATTTATGCTGCAAAAAACATGTTATTTGTGGCAATGTGGCCAGTAGAATTGTGGATTGATATCTTGGAGTGATTGTTGTTACTCGTAGCTAAGTTGAACACAAAATTTGGGGCTTTTCTTGCCATTTGATCGAATCTTGTGCTTTCAAGTTGGTAAAAGTTATTGGCTTTTCGTACTGAATCCTTTAAGTTTGAATCATAGTTCAACATTTTAGCCTCGATGTTTATTGCTGGTTCAATTTCTGTTCAAACCCTCTTTGGAGGCATTGGGGTGATGCTCAATATGTTGTCAATTGAGCAGGCTTTAAAAGGAGGTTGGAGAGAGAAAGTGGTATTGGCTACAAAGTTCGGGATCAAAGTTGTAGATGGAAAAAGAGAAATTCATGGTGATCCTGAATATGTAAGAGCTGCGTGTGAGGGAAGCTTGAAGCGACTTGATGTAGATTGCATTGACCTCTATTATCAACACCGTATTGATACCAAAGTTCCCATTGAAATCACGGTTGGTTCATTTCCTTGCGTGTATTTTTGTTTTCTGTTTGTGGCTGATGATTAAATAGGACTTGGAATACATAGTTGATAGTTACCCAGTTTATTAGCATGGTCAGGTTGTTCTAGTTAAATTTTTAGCAAACTATAGGTCGTTGGAGGTGAGCTGAAAATCTTGGTAATCCGTTCTTGTTCTGTTTTGGCGGGTTGCTACAGTTTTAGTAGAAGGGGTGTGTGTTGAAAATCAGTTGTAGATTGTAGTGATCTAAACTCGAAGGCTAATATGCAGTCAAAACTCAGCTTATGATGTGAATAATTATCATACATGATCATCCACTGTAAAGTCTACCATACAAGGAGGCTGGACAGTTGGAGTTGGAATATTTTACTGGAGCAAAAACGAAAAAACAAAGATGCAAATTACAGCAATAACGTGCTCCAAAAACACAATGTCTGGTACTCATTGTTTGGACTGAGGAGGGGAGAGGAAAGAAAAGGAGAGGGAAAGGAACGGGAGGGGAATGCGAAGGTATACCAGTGGAGGGATAACTTTCGTCTGGATCTTTTGTGATCATGAAAGGAATTGAGTTATTAGAGAGGAGTGCACAATGTAATATTGTCCCCTCCGTTTTTCAGCCTTTCCTTTGTCTTCAAAAGTGTTTGTGGACTAAGGCGGTATTTATAATTTGTCTGTTTTAATAAAACTTGTTGTCTGTCTGTGGGCAAAATGTGTTGGGGGATGGTGAACGAGGAACAATGATCGTCTGAGATCAAGTGAAGTTGTTCGCACTTGGTGAGGAACAGAATAAAGTTGATGCCCTGCAGTCTGCACTTGTTGGGTTTTGTGTCCGCACTTTGTTTTGCAGCTCCCTAGCTTTGCAAGAAAATGATTACATTTCATCCAGAAAAAAAAAAAAAAAAACAGAAAGAATTGTGTTTTTGATGTAATTCATTTGCAGTGTAGTTGTGTTACTCATTTTGGTGTAAACATAATTTATAGATGGGAGAACTGAAAAAGCTGGTTGAAGAGGGTAAAATTAAGTACATAGGCCTATCCGAAGCATCGGCTTCCACTATCAGAAGAGCCCATGCTGTCCACCCCATCACTGCAGTCCAGTTGGAATGGTCCTTGTGGACAAGAGATGCCGAGGAGGATCTAATTCCCACCTGCAGGTAAGAATGTTGATTACGGCTGACTATCTGATAAGTGTGAAACATGATATCGCAGCTTCCACAGCGTTCTTACTTTGCTATTTACGTTTGATACAGGGAGCTGGGGATTGGAATTGTGGCATACAGTCCTCTAGGAAGAGGTTTTCTGTCTTCAGGACCCAAGCTGGTGGAGAGCTTAACAAAGGGCGATTACCGACAGGTGGGATTTTGTGGATGAAAACAAAATAAATCATTGTTAACTATCACTGCCCCAACACCAGTGTCTTCTATGCTGACATTGTTTCCGGTTTTTGTTTATTCGTGCTCATAACCTTTTTGTTCCATAGCATATCAGCATAACTTCATCTTTTTGAACTCATTTTGTTCCGTAAGAGTACATGGTTTTGGTGAATTGATACTGATCTGCTTATTTCCATGCCTATTAGGAATTTCCGAGGTTCCAACCTGAAAATGTCGAGCATAACAGACTTCTTTTTGAGCGGGTCAGTGAAATTGCAGCGAAGAAAGGATGCACCCAGGCACAGCTAGCACTTGCTTGGGTCCATCACCAGGGAGAGGATGTGTGTCCAATTCCTGGAACAACCAAGATCGAGAACCTTAACCAGAATATTGCAGCCTTATCTGTGAAGCTGACTCCAGAAGAGATGGCTGAGCTCGAATCCCTTGCCTCTGCTGACACTATTAAGGGTGATCGCTATGCAACTCAAACCAGTACCTGGAAAAACTCAGAAACTCCCCCTGTGTCATCCTGGAGAGCCGAATAGATAGCCGATAAATATAGCACACATCTTGCTTAGTTTTGTAAACAATGTTGTATATGTGCAGTGTGCTGCTCTGTTTTCTTGGAACACTTTTAGCTTAAAAGTATACTGCAACAGTTGAGAGTGTATTATAAGCAAAGTTACAGGGAGTGACTTTAAAATACTCACTTTTCGCCTTTAGTATATACCAATTCATGTCGATATTGATATTAGAAGTATGAAATCCAACGTCATATATTATACGGTGGAAAATCGACCAAACAAGATCGAATATCACCCGTCGAGAAATGACAGGTCGAATTCAATCAACTGAACTCCCACATCTTTCCCGACTTTCTCTCGAAGAATCTTGATTTTCGAGTAGCCCTACTTCTAGATAAATACTCCATTCAAACAGACTTGAAAATTCTGTACACATACGAGTATACATTTCCTGAGTTCACCCATTACGCAATCACTCCCTTCCACAACAGAAGTCAATAAAACACATCTTGATCAACACACTTCTAAAGTTCTAATGATGTACTAGTAGTATATAAACAAGCTCTCCACTACTCAAACTCGCACACACACTCCTCTCTAAATCTCCCACCTACCCTCCAAAAGATTCAGAGAAAAAAGCAAAAAAAAAAAAAAAAAAAAAAAGATGGCTTCTTCAGTAAGGAGGATGAAGTTGGGTTCACAAGGTCTAGAAGTATCAGCACAGGGTTTAGGATGTATGGGAATGTCTGCATTCTATGGTCCACCAAAGCCTGAGGAAGACATGGTTGAACTTCTTCATCACGCCATTGATTCTGGCATCACCTTGCTTGACACTTCTGATATTTATGGACCTCATACTAATGAAATTCTGCTTGACAAGGTGATCTTTTTTTAGCATTTTCAATTTTTATGCTGTTTTTGGTTCGTTTTCTAAAGATTTGATCTTTATTTTGTGACCATATGTGCCTTTTTTGTGGGAAATTTGGGACGACTTTCTGGGTTTTTTTTTGCTTTGCTGGATCAATTTGTGTTCAATTTGGTTTGGTTTCTAAAGATTTGATCTTTTGTGATCAAAGATCATATGTGTATTTTGGATGAATATCTGTGTTCATATCTGGTGGAATTCTGCTCAAATCAAGTTCAATGGTGTGCTCTTTACGTTTGATTTTGGATGATATTCTGGATTGAGCAGGCTTTGAAAGGAGGATGGAGAGAGAAAGTGGAATTGGCTACAACGTTTGGAATCGAGTTTGCAGATGGGAAACGAGAGATTCGTGGTGATCCTGAGTATGTAAGAGCCGCATGTGAGGCAAGCTTGAAGAGGCTTGATGTTGACTGCATTGACCTTTATTATCAGCACCGTATTGATACCAAAGTTCCCATTGAAATTACGGTTGGTCTACTCTTCTTCCTGTTGAAGTCACTGCTTGTCCCTTCATGTTAGCCTACCCCTAAGCATTATGGTTTGTAGGCTTTGTTGTTGCTATTGTTATTGCTGCTGTTGTAGTATTGCCTTTGGTATGCGTGGTTGAATGCTGAATTGCGACGTATAGCGTAGTTCCCCTCTATTTTTATGTTTGCGTGGTTAAATCATTTTGGGAATAAGGTTTTGTCGTCCTGGTTAAATCTTTAGCAACATTTAGTAAACGAGGGCCAAGCTGAAAGGTTATAATCACTTCTTGAACAGCTTAGATGGATTTTTGGTTACGATTTTGGAAGGATGTTTTTCCAAGATTAAGCCCTTCTCCCCTGTTGAGGAACAACATGAAATGTTTGTGCTTGTACAATGTAGTACTGAATAATCGTTGTTAGAGAATCTGATGTCGTTATGCTACTTGTGATTGAGCTGTTAAACACAGCCCTTTCCTGGTTTCCATCATGGTTAATTCTCGGGCTGTAATGAAGCTGTTTAAATGTCTATGACAGTTAGACTATGACACCTAACTCTTTTTTTTTTTTTTTTTTTTTGGCTTCATATGTTTTCACTGTTTTCTTTTAAGCATATCATTATAGTTTCTAAGTCTAGTTGCTTATCCCATTATTTTACCACAATGTAATTTAGATGGGAGAACTTAAAAAGCTGGTTGAAGAGGGTAAAATCAAGTACATAGGCCTGTCTGAAGCATCGGCTTCAACGATCAGAAGAGCACATGCCGTCCACCCTATTACTGCTGTCCAGTTGGAATGGTCTTTGTGGACAAGAGATGTGGAGGAAGAAGTAGTGCCTACCTGCAGGTATATCATTTATGATGACTGATGACTTAGGACTTATGGTGAACTACAGGTATATCGAACTGTCAGATTTCTGACATTTCTATTTACCTTAAATTAGGGAGCTGGGGATTGGAATTGTGGCATACAGTCCTCTCGGGAGGGGCTTTCTGTCATCAGGACCCAAGATGGTGGAGAACTTTTCAAAGGAAGATTTTCGGCAGGTGTGACATTATTTTGATCTGTATTTCTTATGAACTGTGTATTATGTTAATATGATATGTGGGCTGTCCTTGATCCAATTCTTGACTCATTGTCTTCTGATCTTACAATCTGAACTATAGTACCCGTACAAGATGATTCTTGTGTGGCTAGCTAGAATAAGGAACCTTATTTGATTGAAGCATATTGAAATTTGGCTCATATTGATATACTTTTTTTGTTCCTCTAGTACTTGCCGAGGTTCCAGCCGGAGAATCTTGAACATAACAAACTCATATTTGAGCGGGTCAGTGAAATGGCATCGAAAAAAGGATGTACCCCAGCCCAGCTAGCCCTTGCCTGGGTCCATCATCAGGGAGAAGATGTGTGTCCCATCCCTGGAACCACCAAAATCGAGAACCTCAACCAGAATATCGGAGCCTTATCCGTGAAGCTGACTCCAGAAGAGATGGCTGAACTGGAATCCCTTGCCTCTGCAGATGCTGTTAAGGGCGATCGCTATGGAAGTCTTTCGAGTACCTGGAAGAATTCAGAAACTCCACCTTTGTCCTCATCGTAAGCTAAATACACATCACATATGTGCTTAGATTTTGTATTGAGAGTGTATATCTGCACTATGCTGTCTTAAACAATTTCCGACGTTTGTATCATGCCATGTTCGCTTTGTTAGCTGTGGAGAGTGATCAAATTGGGAAATATTGTACTACCAGGAATCTGAGGTCTGAATAAGTACTTTTTCCGTGTTTGCACATCTTTATCTCTATCAAAAATTTCCATCTTTTAGTTACCAGTTGTTTACTTTCCGATTCAGAGTGTTGAAGTCTTGCAGACATTGCTCTTAGGCTCTTATTTGCCTTTGCTAGCAATGAAACTACATAAACCATAGCATCTCATCTGACTGTTCTCGCTGGTGTTTTCAGAAACATGTTCCTCTGCATGTCTCTTATAGCATCGTGGAGCTATGTTGCTCGGATTGATCTACAAGTATCGGACATTTAGAATGTGTCTTGGTATTGGACTTGGCTTTCTTTTGTTTTGAAAAAATTCTTATTTGGCCTAAAATGAAATGCCGAGTCCATATCCATGTCCGAGTGTCAGTGTCTAACATAAAAACTTGCAGACTACGCAGAGTTTTGACAGCTAAAACTATACTGAGCAAATTGGTACAAGAAAGGCGGCCATGTGGAACATACAATCTTAATACTAACTCAAAATAAAATTTCAACACCAAGCCAACAGTAGTGAAAAGATAATCCTGGCAACTCTCACACAAACAGGAGTAGTTGAACTGTTTCCGCCTTCTTGTACATCCCTAAATCCTCAACCCTAACAGATAGCCATCTTAAAATGTCGAGTCTCGTTTGTAGATGAACTGTGACTTGTATATCCGTCAACCCTCGTATCAGAACTCTGAACTGACTGACTATCAGCATCAAACACAAGTGAGTGAATGACAGTACAGAACTATCAGAACTCGAAACTGGTTGACTATCAGCTAGAAAACAGTCCTTACCGATTACAGTACAGCAGAGAAGCAGACAACCTGTGCAGTTGTGCTACTGTCTGTAACCAGATGTCTGAACCAGCAACTTAACTTTGCTTACGTATATTAGAAGAATGAATCCCATTTGTGATCTTCCCATTTCCCTGTCAGATAATTCTTCCAGCTTGAGTCTGTAACCTTGTTATCGTCCTTGCTTTCTTTGGTATGTGCCCTAAAACCCCTGATCCTCTCCAGAACTCCATTAACAGCAAAATCAAAAGCATCCTCAATATTTTCCAGCTTATTTTGCGCGTATACAATTCTAGGGATCAGCTTTATTACCTCTTCTCTCATAGCTGATACATTCTTCTCAGGAATCTGCATCAGCAGCTCTTCCACATTAAGAAGCGAGCTAATTTTGCCATCCACTGGTATGAAAACGGAATACGTATCATGATTCTTGGGGAAATGCCACAAGTACTGAACGTAAGCAGATCCTGGGTGAAAGAAAACCGGGATACAGCCAGCCAGTATCGAATCAAAAGTGGATCGCCTGGTATAAGAATCTCCTGGAGGCTGCAGGCAGAAATCAGACTTCATAAACATCTTAATAAAATGAGCTGGACTGTTGCACATATCACCATTAGGCACACAGTTAATCAGCTTACATCGATTCCTCGTAGCATTCATACATTGTCTGATCAGCTCACCTCGGATTGAGCCTTTCATATTAGGGCGTGGAGCCCCTCCAAACGCGAACAGATACTTTCTTCTCTCTCCCCTCACCAGCTCCTGCCATTTCAAGACCTCCTCGTCAGTTGATGGATGGAAATATGTCGGGTATGGTATAGCAAAATCATTCTCATGGTAAGGACTTGCTTCTATAGTCAGCATAGTCATGTTTTTCACTTCAGGTAAATTCAAGAGTACACTACCCCAACTAGATTTCGGATTGTTCAACCTCCTGAAGTCCCAAGTAATCCTCCCTGCCACAAAGAAGTGATCTTTACCGCGCATCAGCTCCCACTCGGGCTTTTCCCTTAGCCAGGAAATGAAATCCAGGGCTGCTGCATCCTTCACAGACGAGTTAAACCCGCCCCAGAGATACCGGCCTATCTCTAACCCAGGGTAAAACGGGGCATAAATCGCCGAGGCTATAGCTGAACTACTAGTTAAACACTGATATTTCTTCATCCTATGATGAAAAATCACTGACAGCATAAACTGGTTAGTCGCGTACCAACTTTCCCCTGTCATCAGACCCTGAAACTCGTCTGAACTGTCGTTGAGTCGAGGCCCAAAACCACCATTTCTCACGTAGGGACAGAAATTAAACCACTCACTGAGTGACTTACATTTCTGCACCAATTCTTGGTTGAATTTCGGAGGGAGATCATGCATGTAAATGTATCGTCCTGTACAAGGATCTTCCTGTACATGAACAAAGCCTGTGTTTTTCGTGATTACATTTGCATATAACGAAATGTAATACGCAGACGGCAAAGAAAAACATAGAAATGAGAAAGCTGCGGTGACACTAAACAACAATGGACTCCAAGAACAATAACTAAAAATCATATTCTACTAATTATGACTTAGAGCTTATTTCGATGGCTTAACAATTAGTGTTCTTCCTTATTAATTTTAATTGTTACCTAATTTACCTCCGTTGAAGTTTTCCTTGTGAGAGTTTGTTGACAACATATATATCCTATTCTCACGTTTGACCTCTTTTTTAATTTGTTTTAGTTTGTTTTTCATGATATAATTTGTCAATACGAATCTAACGTGTGCTCCGTATAATTTTGCTCATATAAATCTTAATAGTGTTCTGTTAATTAAATTGAAAGTTAATGGCGCTCAACTCATTAAAAAACATAAACGTCATATATATATATACTAGTATAATACCCGTGCTATGCACGGATATGTGTAGCCAAAAGTTTTAATATCGTAACGTGCGACATCACGTCTCTAGTTTAACTTTGTCTTGGTAACACAGATTTATATTGTTGGCGTTCAAAACGTAGTTATATACCCGAATCTATTTCCTGACTCAAAATTTCAATGACCTCTTTTAAAAAAACTGAATAGCTTAGCTATCATGTATAACGTACACAACGACTTTAATTTGCACTTGATAAAATGCAATCTCATCAAAGTGTGTGTGCATGAATGTATCTCTAAGTGTGAATATCAGTAAGGGAACATTTGTATTATGACAAATTTATTCACTAACTCAAATTTTCAGTGACTTTACAATCCCATGACTTAAAAATGGAGATGAAACTTGTATTAGAAGATTACACAAAGAAATAAGAACACAAAAAGAAAAGAATAGTGACCTTTAGTTACCGACTACCGACTCACCTCTATTTGAGCGAGTTTTTAGCCATTGAAATGGTTAATCACTAGTTCACTACATTAAGTGATCATCAGTGAGTAAGAGGACAAATTTTGATTGTAAAGTAGATAAAGAAGAGCAAAATTTTGGGATATACTCCCTCCGGTCCAGATTAAATTTCCCGCTCCCTTTTGCGCACTTCCAAAGAAAAACTAATAAATAATTCTTAATAATTAATTTAGCAAATAAATTTAAAAGTTAACTATCACCAACATCTTTATCTAGCATCCTTAATTATTCACTCGACAAAAAACATAACATTTTAGAAATGGAGAAAACAAAGCCGAAACCCAAAAAAGAGGATGGGAAGTTTAATCCGGACCGGAGGGAGTACTCTGTATGTATATTTGGTTGGAATGGTCTCATAAATATAGCGTAGAAAATTATTAGGAACATGTTAAATTTGTTTTTTTTTTTTTTTTTTTTTTTTTTTTTTTTTTTTTTTTTTGTTAATAGAAGGGCCTAGCTATTAGCTGTTTTTTCGTTATTGACTTTGAGTTGTTAAAATTTGCTGCAAACTAATACGAACAAAATTATTAGGAACCATGTTATTAGGAACAAAACTTTTAGCGGGAAAATTTGTAGCCATTGAATGCCACGTGTCCTAGTGGCTTCTGTTTTAGTAGAACTAAATAGATATATATATATATATATATATATATATATATATATATATATATATATATATATATATATATATATATATATATATTGACTTCATCATACGTGAGATCAAACACCTCCTTGTTTCGAACATGGAATATCAAGCATATCTTTTGGGAAGCAAATCGAGCAGCAGATTGGCTTGCGTTGCAGGGGCACTCAATCCTTAATTCTCGGGATGAGTAACCTACCACTTTGTTATGCTCTGAAGAGTTTCGTAATATCATTACCTCGGACAAACTAGGTGATACCCTGACAAGAAGGGTTACCTAGTCTATTGTCCTTGTACCCCGCTTACCCTTTACAAAAAAAAAAAAAAAAAAAAACAAAAAAAAATACATATACTTTGAGGAAGAGGGTATATATATGGAAAGAGTCTCATATGAGACGGTTTGTAACACGATAAGATTGTCGTGTAACTCATTCGACATTATTGTTATTTCTTGTGAGTGATACCGTAACATTAGCAAAGTAATGAGTAGTATTCTCTTGAGCCATGGAGATGCGAACAATATTAGCATATTTTTGGAAAACCTTCTCCATGACGCCTTCCCCAAAATGGTTGATGAACAAGGGCTCGGCCACAGATCGCATGCATCTCACAAATTCCAACGCCGGATCATGAGCGCCGGCCGACGGATTATGACCATCAACTATTGTGTTGTCCCAATCAATTCGGGACACGTAAACTTGGCTTAAACTGAAGCACCCTTGCTTCTTCACCAACCACTCTACCTCTGCTGGTGATGGAAAGTAATTGGGAAAGTTAAATGTCTTCACCTTCTCTTCTTCTATATCGCCCTACGTTACGTACAAAACATATTACGGATCGTAGTTGGTTATAAATTAAAGACCGTCACTACTACAAAACTAACTATAGACATTGGTGAATATATAGACGTCAAATTTTATAGAAAACTATGTGCACTGTAATTATGATGAAATAATAGACATTAGTTTAAAAATAAAATATGACATTTAATTTTAGTTAACTTATGTAAAGTCTAACATGGTAGAATTACTTTTCAACTCCTCGATCTCGATCAAGAGTCAAGACGACGTTACCTCGGATACGAGATCATTGAGGGCGTCAGCTAGCATCTCCCAAAGGTAACTAGATTCCCTTTTATAAGGTTCATTAGTTTCTCTTCCAATCACAGTTAGCACCATTCGCCCTTGTGCAATCACTTCTTTGGAACGACACTCGAGAAACCTTAAAAAGTCCTTTTGAAATTGCTCATAATAAGCTTTGCACACATTTGGAGAGCTTGTTCTTGCTATGTAAATGTTCCTCTCGTTGTCCTCTATCCCTTCTGGTAGCTGCCTCATTAATCATTATAATTATAAATAATCAATAATGGCAATTAATAAAGTTCAAAACAAATACTACTCCGTATTTGTTAGACGACTTAGCTTAGACGATTTAGACTTTTCTATTTACGATGTATGTCTTGTGCCCCAAGACTTACTGTATTCTTGTATCATGTACGGTATAAATACCGAACAATTATAAATGAGAAGGTCATTCAATTAACGAGCAATTACGAGTTTATTAGTATTTAATACTGCAAAGTTTAACGAGTTGTTATTCAAATAAAGTATTTGATGGAACTCTAGACAAAAATTTATGCGCGCACCATGCACGCATGTGCAAAGCGAGATTGCATCACCATATATGACATCGAGTTTAAGTACCATCGATAATCTGTCCTTTCATGAATACTTCATAGTATGTAATAATAGACCCTCCCTCCATTTTATCAGATTCAATTCTTTGTATTGATTAAAGGTAAAGAACGACCTAGTAATAAAATGGCAGGGTTATAAACTAAAAGAACGCACGGAACACGAATTACAATAATAGAAATGAATAATAGTGTGTCACCTGAGACAACCAATGAAGGCTATACGAAGAGTGGACAAAGTGTAAGGTGTCGTCAGGGAAAAGCCTGTCATAGAAAGAACCAGGGACTCCATTCACAAAGCAATTTCCGAGTCCAATACCTAAGTTTCCCTTAAGCTCATCTCGAAAGTTAGACACTGAACGAAACAGTGTATTAAAGTCATTTTCTGGAAGATCATTCAAGTGAACTTGATAGATTTGCTGGTCCTGCTGACCGGGACCATGTTCGAGTTCGGCCCGACGAGTCCTTTCAATAGTTTCTATGAGTTCGGAGATGACACACAGAGTGTTCTGCTCAGCGGACGAACAACCCAAATCTGCAATGCATAACATTCTTGGGCGTTTTTTCACGTACAACTCTGCCATTGCTTCTTCTTTTATGAATCTTGTTAATGACAATACCTGTTTCTGATGATAATATTCACCAATCAAAACCATGCATATTACATTAGGCCGGGATTTAGGGTTAAGTAACAGTCTAACACAAGTAAAATCGTCTGCCACAGTGCCACTATGATATAGTTAAGCATTATTAAAAGCTATACAAGTATTTTGTAGTACCTCCGTTCTTAAGATCATCTCTTGACATTTGGTTGGAATTCCTCTCATAAATTCAATCCAAATATTAAGAAATAAATAAAGGAACTCAGGGAGTAATTTATAGGCTATGTTTGGTATGCACAATAATAAGGTAGCTTATTTGGCCAAAGCAACTTATTTGACTAGTTTTTTAATCTACCCGTCAATTTGGGATGATCCAAATTGGGTTTATTGGGACATCTTTATAGCCCTTTTTTTTTTTTTTTTTTTTACATATAAACCAAATAAGTTGGTTTGGTGACACCACTAGCTACACCACATTTGGTGGGACAATTTCCCTTTCTTATCATGGGACAAGCCTCTTGTCCAAAAATAATAAGGAAAGGTTTGCCCTTACTACAACGAGTACACTGTTGAACCACGATCGGCCCTGGGCGACATCTGTACGGAGGAGAGAGAGTCCGCTTCATAAACCCAAGAAGGTTACATCCTAAAACCAATTGGCAATAGGAGGAGTAACTCCTTGGTTTATATACGACTCAACTCTCTCCTTTTTTTTTTTCCAATGTGGGACACTCACAGGTGGAGCTCCCTTTAACATATACACTAGATTATCGACCAATATAATTAACTATATGAATGTACATATATACATACGTAATTATATACATACCTGGATGTAAGAACATTTCACGTAACTTGTGTCACTAATTCCCTCATTCATGCGAATCATTTGTTTGGACTCAATAATTGCCATCACCAATTAATGTGTTTACTCTTGGATCGGTCTGTCTAATTCTTTAAATTTTTCAAAAATTAGATGTGTGATCAGTGATCCCTTTTTTTGAACTGAACCTTCTAATTCGATAATTTTACATTCGTTCATGATACTTTATATAGCCGCGCGTACCTGGCCTAGCTGTACCTTGATTAGTAATTCATCTTAATCAAATAGTATATATATAGTATGTTTTTTCATATGCATTTAGCCCATGTGTGTTTATACAAACACTAAAATTAAAATATCTATAAAAACTAGTCGATCGTAACAGTATTATTGGACAATGAGTATGTAGTAGTCGATCATATGCATTTAGTCCATGATTCTCGTAGCTCACTACTGACGTAGCTTCCCGTTAGCTTCTGGACACACGTATACTATGGAGTACTACACACTTAATTACTTATATTTATAGTGCTACACACGTTACAAATTTCATAATGTCTGAACTTATTAATCACATAAAATATACAGTAGTATCACAAATTTGTTCACAATGTTTTCAATTAATTTGGTAAGGGTACCGAGCATATAGACGCATAACTTTGTTTGTTGGGTTTTGGGTAGTATGTATAAGGGTAGTTTGTAAAATATGGAGTACTTAATGACACAAAATTTATTCTACATACATTCATACTATCACAAATTCATTGTGGGAGGGGAAAAGGGAATAATGCTGAGGCTAGAGCAAAAACGAGTGAACAATTGATGTGGAAGGTCCGACGACCCTTCTTAACATTTGTGTTTTTAAAAACGTTAAGAGATCGATACAACAACAACTATAACCAAGCACTATGCGTCAACAGATCGATAAATATGAATTTTAGTCGCAAATCAATTAACCAAGCATTATGCGTCAACTATTCATTTCCGATCTCTCTCTTTTAAATTCTTTTAAACTCATGTACATTAAAAATGGGTGGGCAACTTTGACAACAATAATTCACAACTTGATCGAGGATCGGATAATCACGGTGAAAGCCACATCATATTAGGTGTATACACACTTGGATAATTATATATATACAATCCTGCCTAACTAACTCAAAAGATTCTCCAATAATCTGTTCCAACTCCCCGTCTCCATATAACATCTGCAAGGTGACAATTTAGCGTGCCTCAGCTAGTGAGGGCCAATTTTAAATATTCTAGTATTTTGGTTCCGACAAATAATTTCTATTATCAACTTTGAGTACGTAATAAACAGTCCAGCGCGCGAGCCTTGCATTCTTTAATTTATTACCACACTTGCATTCTGATTTTTCTTTTTTTCTTTTTGAAGGGAGCATTCTGAATTTGGACGATGCTAATAATCGGTCTAATAAATCTTAATGTTCTGGAGGCTAGTGTCGAAGGTACGCAAATTAAGTGTCATTACACTGAAGGCCTCTAGCAATTGGCTATTAACACCGATAAGTTGTACCATTCTCCCGAGAGCACAACGAGCACGATGATATTTCTCACAACAAAGGAGTAGGGATCACATGCACTTAAATAAATTTTATATTATTTTAAGGGTAGTCCATCCCTACCCCTCTATTGTGAGAAGGACCATCATGCTCCTTGCTCCCGGGAGCATGGTATAACCATTGATTAACACTGCCACTAATAATTCCTCTATAAAATCTCATCTTAAGAAACAATTATGGAACAACATTTTGATAGGGTGCTGATTTTGCTAAGACAACAATTACAATTGCCAAGACAAAATTAAATAACTCCCTCTTTTGCCCTTCAATTAGCAATTTTGAAATTTGCAACTAATTTTTATTTTATATTTAATTTATTGTGCAACTCCCTGTCAATGCGTATTTTGACTATTTTGCCTGAAGGGCAAAAGAGGGAGTTACTTTATTTTGTCTTGTCAACTGTAATTGTTGACTTGGCAAAATCAACACCCTTTTAATAAAACTATTTACCAAAATGGTCATACCCTAAAACTATTTACTAAAATAACCATTTCATCTTTATTAAAAGCGGAAAACATAATAACAGAAATAATGGACAACCCAACCCTTATATCTGCGCCGGTCTACTTGGCTGGGTCAAGGTGGGGAGGGTAGAGGTGTGTCTGTCGAAGGTGGTGCCATGGTGGACCGGCTGGGTGAGTAAATGTGGGGGTTGGGGAGGAGAGAAGAGAGAAAATGAGATTTTAATTAGCTTTTTCTTAAAAAAAAAAATTTAAAACTTATGGCTCGTCAATTAATTTTTTCAAACCCTAGAAAAACATTATACTCCATTCAGTTCTGATTCTGAATGATGTTCCTGTTTTTTTTCTTTTTTTTTTGAGTGAGTTTTAAATAATCTTCTACTTTTCTTATTTGTAATGTTTTTGTGGTCCTAATGACTTGTGATCCACTCACTTTCATTTTTCACCACATCTTATTTCCTACAAAAAATTCCATGCTTTTTCATTATGGAACATCATATAGAACACGAGGGAGTAACAATAATAATAGTCATTTTAGCAGATAGTTTTAGATATAATCGTTTTGGTAAATATTTTTTTATCAAAATAACCGTTTTGGGAAATAACCCAACAACATACAAGCCGTCCAAAAGCTAAAATTAAGTGGCATGAGGCATCATAAACCTAACGTAAGCCACGACATACGATACTAAGTGGTGTGTACCAAGTTCTCTTGCCTGGATATTCTATTTGGTAGCATCACTTTTAGTTACTCTTATGTTTAAATTCAGGGCCGTAGCGTTCATTTGAAGGGCCCTGGACAAAATACGTTAAAACTACAAGCGTGGGGCCCTAAAATATTCATTTGGAGGGATATACGTTAAAGACCAAATTACACATAATTTTAAGACAAAAAAACATGTATAATCTAGTAAGGAAAAGAAGAAAAACAACAAAAGAAAAAAAAACACAAGAATCTGAGTAAAGCCTTTCAAAAAAAAAAAAAAAGGGTTAGTGGGATTCAAACCCCAATTGGCAGGACCATTTGTTTACATACTCTACCACTAGGTTGTACAGATTATATTGAAATATTGGGTCAATGTAATGTAAATAATGAGTTTTGGAAAGTATGGGCCCCCAAAATTTTGGGGCCCTGTTGCTGGGTCCTGCTCGCCCAGGTTCATCTACGACCCTGTTTAAATTTAGCGCTAAGAGTTGGGTATATATGAACTCTCGTAACTTGGTTTAGCTAGGGCAAGAGATTTTGGACATTGTAGATTTGTAGCAAATTAAACTAATGTTTTTGTGGAGGAAGTTCTTTGTGACAACATTATTATTGAATATATATATATGCTCTACTCTACAATATAAAATGACAAAAGAACATACACCGTATATGCTCTATGACAACGAACAACATTATTAGCGATCGAATATATAGTTCATTTCTCACGTACTTCTTTTAGAAATAATATGGGTGGAACGTGGAAGACTTTGACTATATATATAATAAATTCACAATATGGGCATAATATAATTAATCATGGTGAAAGCCACGCCATATACTTAGCTATACACGCTGTTTGTACATAATAATTAGTAATGAGATGGTTGATTGATTGGTAAGAGAAGTTGTACATACGAAGTATATATATTATATAGTAGTGAGTTGACTTGGTAAAACTGAATCACATATGAACCGAATTATTTGATCCGAATCTCTAATTTGAATTCAACCCGAAACCCGAATCGACCCGACCCGAACCCAAAAATGACCCGAATTTTGTTTGACCCAATATTAATCCGGCCCGAACATGAACCAGACCCGAATAACCAAACGTTTTAATGAATCGGTTGAGCTAGACTTGGATTAGGTATATCACATCTTTAATCACTCAAATTATCAAGAAAACTTCAAATTAAGATAATATTAGACAAAATTTTAAGAAATATGACATTAATATGAACAATTTGAAATGACCTCGATCCGAATTTGACCCGACCTGAATCCGACCCAACCCGAATTTGACCTGTACTTGGCACACCCGAACAAGACCCGACCCAAACCGTACCTGACAATACATGACCCCAAAAATGACCCGACACGGATCCGACCCGAATGACCCGTTTGTCAGGTCTAGTAGTAAGTAGGGACAATTTATCCCCTTTGAGACTCATTTATGACCTCTAATGAAGATGGTATATATTAAACCAGATCAATTATTAAATCAGGTCGGATAATCTTAATTGATACTACTAGTAATTAATACCACTGTATGTGCTATAAAAGGTAGGATGCATCACCTAATAACGATAGATCATCACTACTTCTAGATAGGTTCATTCTAACACCATCTAGCTAGCTAGCTACTATTATATACTGCATGTGCTACATACAAGCAAAATGACAAACCGGCCTGTCGCCGCTCTCGCCCGTCACATATTCCGTTTTTACCCTCGATCAGCCCCTCACAACATCCGCACCCACTCCCTATCCGCCGCCGCCATTCCTTCCCGCCAATCATTCTCCTCCGCCGCAGCAACGACTAACTCGCAGGCCGCCGTGGCCAGCAAGTACTTCACCTGGCACAAACCGCCGTCGTCTTCCGGCCGAGAAAAGCCGAAGGTCGCAGTGGTGGTGCTAGGGTGGATGGGGGCGACACAGAATCATTTGAGGAGGTACGCGGAATCGTACACTAAGAGAGGCATTCAAGTGATCACCTTTGTTGTCCCCTTGGATGAAGCCTTGTCGTGGGACTTGGGGAAGACTGTCGACGACCGTATCGAAATTCTGTCCAAGGAAGTTGTTTCGTGGCTTTCCGACGACGGCGACCGAGACCGGAGACTGATCTTCCATACTCTTAGCACCACTGGTTGGCTTGTGTACGTTACCTCATCCATATATACTTACATTCTATACTTTGCATGCATACATGCATTTCTTATAGTTTTAAATGTTATACACTTATACTTTGACCCCCATACACGTTGTTTCATTTAGTTTATAAGTAGTCTCCAACATGATAAGTCAAAACAGTGAATTGAAACTGAAAAATCTTAGCTAGTGATCAAATCGGAGTAGTATACACTTTAATTTGCATGCATATAAATAATGAAACAGTAGAGGTGGTAGACTACTGCAATGCACAATGTAATAATTTATGAATTTCTGCAGTAACAGAACGATTCATTTGGTCTAAAAATAGACCCCAACATGGCATCTCGAAACTGTAAAATGAAACAGGAAAATCTCTTTGAATGGGAGGAGTTTATCGATCAATAATATTAATAATGAATAAATAAATAAATGCTCTAGCTTTATCTGGTTGAATTGGCAGGTATGGTTCTATTCTTGGTCATATGCAGGGACAACCTGATCTTATAGACAAGATAAAAGGGTGCATATTTGATTCTGGTGGTGACCCAGAGTTGAACCCTAAGGTAATTAATTATTGTACGTTTTCGGTTCTCAAATCATAAAATTAAAGGATGGTCCTACAGATCTATATGTAGACAATAGAAAATTTGTCTATAATATAATCAAGTGCAATAAATTAAAGATTGCAAGTAGTAAATAATATGCTTGTATAGTAAATTTAATAGGTTTGCAGTAAATTTATGAAATTGACAATAAAAAACATAGTTACGATTTTATAAATCAAAAGAAATTTAAATTGATTTAATTCCAAAATCATGGACCCTTGATTATTTATCTTTCCTTATAATCCAACATTTATTTACAAAATTATACAACAAAATTTACTGCACATTTGATTAATTTTACTACAATCTAACCATAGACATTTCTAATTTGTCTACATATAAACTCCTAGTATTTTTGAAAATTAAATTAAATACACGTTACTTTGTTAATTAGTTCCTCGATCACTAAGGATAAACTAACTTTCAGGTTTGGGCAGCTGGTTTTGGTGCTGCATTGCTCAGAAAGCGCAACACTCGTATCTCCCCAGTAGCCGAGGCCAAAGCTGGTAATACTACTAGTAGTGATACTGATGACAACATATCCAAACTGCTCGAGGAAGAAGAAGGTCCGGACCACATCCTTGAGGCCGGAGTTCTCTTGGCTTTGGAGATGATGTTCACCATTGTGTTTAAGATACCCGAGGTTAACCAGTTAAGTATATTCTAATAGTACAATCTAACCTTTACTTAGCTTGTACGTACGTACGTACATTATATATCCTGTTCTACGTCTGTCATTATTAATTTGCGTCTAATTGAAGTTTTATATTTGTCAATCAATAGGAAATTGTCGAAGATCACCTCTCGCCTGACAGGAAATCAGCCGCAGTGTCCTCAGCTTTATTTGTACAGCACAGCAGATAAGGTCATTCGATACAGGATAGTAGAGTCTTTCATTCAACAACAAAAGATGATAGGAAAGTATGTGAAGTCCTTTAACTTTGGGTCATCACCACACGTAGATCATTACAGAACATTTCCTGTTGTATACTCGTCCCTAGTCGATAACTTCATCGACAAAACTTTAAAATCGTCATGGGGTAACCAAGATAAGCAAAGATCATTATCGTGACACGTATCCTGCCTTCTTTGCAGCACCGTACCATACATCAATCACTAACCAACATTGCAATAAGATCGTAGTGTATGTGGAAATTAAGTTGGATCTTTGATTTGAAAATCGACCGAAGAACGAAGATGCTGGATTGCAGCAGGGGAGTACAACTGAATCATCTTGGATTATCACATTTGGATACTTTTGTTCCCAGTTTCAACTCGGGGGAGGATATCGACCTGGCCGGTGGTGGAAGTAGCTCTTGACATTGGTTATGTAACCTAAAGACGTTTGTATCTATTTATGCCTTTTTATCTATATATCACCTATTTCAAAAAAAAAAAAAAAAACATTTATTGTTTAAGCAATCAAAGACATAAAATGATTACCTACCTTATTATTTTAGGAACTAAAATCATGTTTTGTAGGAGTTAATAAAAGAGGTATTCAGAGCAGATCAAAATCATTCAGATCAGATCGGAATTGTTTAAATAACGATCAATAAATTAGTCTATATCTTAGTATAGTCCGTCGATATACAGTTAAATTTTCAACAAATTCAGATTAGATCTGGTCTGATTTAATTTGAATGACTCTGAACTGATGTGATCAAGTCTAAATTTGTTGAAAATAGTTAAACTTCAACGAATTATAGAAAATTGACTAAATTCATTGATCATTATTTCAAGTTTTCAACAATTCTGAACTAATCAGTTGATCTGATTTGAAAGCATCTGAACTGATATGATTTGATTAGATTTTAATGCATCTGATCTGATGCGAATACACTATTTAGTGAGTTCTATCAAACAAAGAACAACACATGTGAATTTCGAGCGTTGCAATAATATATTAACATATTATGCCTCCTCGAAGTCTTTGAAATATGTCTATGTCTAATATGTTGGTAGCTAGAACGTTTGAATCATTATGAAATCTTGCCGGTGAGCGTCATAGATTATGAGCATACAGTAGGCCCATAGGAGAAGATAGGCCACAAGCCCGGTGAGATTCCATCTCAAAATCAATTAGCAATAAGTGAAGTAGCCCACTATCTTATAAACTTATCTCCTCATCACTTATTTTACCGATGTTGGACATTTTTTAGCACACACACTTGGGATTTGACTCAACAATCTCCCCCTTTCACATAATCACATTTGTGTTTGGCCGCAACTCACCCTCAACCGAGCAAACCTATCGCGAGACCGATGCCCCTTGCACCGTTTCTACTCTGTGGTCCATTCCAACGAAGCTGTGTACTCGGCCTACCGATGCTAATACACCAGTGCCCCCTAAACCAAGAGAGCCCAACCATCACCACATGGCACCTACACGTCCCCGGCCGAACCATCGGCTCTAATACCACTTATTAGCTCCGCGTAGCAGGCCCATAGGAAAAGATAGGTCACAAAGCCGGTGAGGTTCCATCTCAAAACCTTTTTTTTTTTTTTTGGCTGAGTAGTGTTACAAAGAGATTTTAAAAAAAAAAAAAAAAAGCGATGAAGGAAAATCTTCGAAAACTAAGTTAGAAATCCGATGAAGAGAAGCCCACTAGCTTATAAACATATCTCCTTATCACTTATTTTACCGATGTGGGACACTTTTTCACACATTTGGGAATTAACTCAACAGAAAGGAAAGGAAGCCTGATACCAATATATATTGTGCTTTTGACCTAATAAAAAGGTTGTGTTTAATTTTTTATAAAAGAATCTTGTGCTTCCGGGCATCTTTAACATAATAAGAAATAACGCTAAAATGAAGGGTGCCTACTTGATATATGCTTTATATATGTAACAATTACAAATATGTTTCAAACATCTTATTGATAGGTAGCCAAACGACACTTACAACAAGGTACATCTAAAATACTACCATATATTATACAATCAAAGCAGTTAAATAAACAACAGGTCAAGAACGGCTCCTTGTACATGAATCTAAATCCAACGTAACTTTTTGATGCCGTCACATCTTTTAGGGCGGGGACAAAGACTTTGAAATTAGATGTGGTATGACTGTCTTGATGTAGAAATCGATGGAGTAGAGAGAAGATCATAATACTTCCAAATTCCAATGTGCCATTCTCGATGATAGATCTGAAAAACCAACCTCAAATCGGAACTTCAAATCTTGAAACCAAAAGAATCCTCTGAATCTCTGATATATGGAGAAGAACTACTCTTATAGCACAAATCACAACCACAACCACAAATCACAGTACACCAATAACAAGGGAAAACCCCTCTACAATAGGAACAATCAATCGGAATGCTGGGTGTAGCAGCTCGGTTTTGCGATGAATCTGATGAAAGAAATTTTACAAGTTAAAACAAGGATTGAACAGTATGTGATCTGCACTTTTATTTGTTCTCAAGTCATTCTGCCACACCAAAATTGATAGCTAAGACATCGATATCATTATCTAACTGAACATTCTCTTATGAATTTACATTTGACAATTATCTTTCTCAAAGATAATCTGTGCATAATGTTTAACCAAAATTTAGTCACTTGAAACAGAAGTTTTCTGCTATTATCAAAAGAAAGAATCCCACTCATGCTCTCCAACTTCTCCTGTCAAGTAATATTTCCAGCTTTTGTTCTCAGGGAACCTGCTGTTAGGGTCCTTCCCTTCTCGAATCTGTCTCCTCGAATCCTCGATCCTTTCGAGAATTCTCTTCACAGTTATATCAAATGCGTCTTCAATCGTGTCTAATTTCTTATGAGCGTATATAACCCTTGGAATCAGGCCTATTACCTCCTCCCTCATTGCTGAAATGTGATCCTGAGAAAACTGTGACAGTACTTTTTCGACACTGACAGTTCCGTTTTTAATCCCTGTCTCAGGTATGAAGACTGAATACTTTGTGTGGTTCTTGGGGAAATGCCACAAGTACTGTACGTAAGCTGATCCAGGGTGAAAGAAAACCGGTATGCAGCCAGCCAAAATCGAATCGAAAGTGGAGCGTCTAGTGTAAGAATCCCCTATAGGCTGCAGGCAGAAATTAGTCTGCATAAACATTTTAATGATATGAGCAGGACTGTTGCAATTTTCATCACCAGACTTACAGCTAACCAGATTACAGTGATTATTCGATGCATTTTTACACTGACTGATTAGCTCATCTCGAATTAAACCTGTCATATTCGGCCTAGGATTGCCCCCAAACGCGAAAAGGTAACTTCTTTTAGCGTTCCTGACACGCCGTTGCCACTCAAACACCTCACTATCTTTCGAGGGATGGAAATAGGTCGGGTATGGGATCGCAAAATCATTATTTCCGTAAGGACTTGATTCAATAGTTAACATAGTCATATTCTTTGATTCAGGCAAATTCAAGAGCTTATTACCCCAATTAACTTCAACGTTACTCAACCTTCTAAAATCCCAAGTAATCCTCCCTGCAACAAAGAAATGATCCCAACCTAGCGCCCGCCTCCACTCAGGCTGTTCCCTGAGCCATGTAGTGAACTCCACAGCTGCTGCGTCTCTTTCAGTCAGGTTACATCCGAACCAGAGATATCGCCCTACGTCTAGTCCTGCGTAAAATGGAGCATATATCGCAGATGCTAATGATGAATTTTTGGTCAGGCATTCATATTTAGACATCCTGTGATGAAAAATCACTGACAGCATAAACTGGTTAGTCGCGTACCAACTTTCCCTCGGAATCAATGTCTCTGAATCTTCGGAACTGTCACTTATTAACTGACTGCCAAACCCTCCATTTACTAGATACGGGCAGAAATTAGACCACTTTGCAAGGCTACTACAGTTTTTTACAAGACCAAAGTTGAATTTGCTAGGAAGATCATGCATGTAAATGTAACGTCCTGAACAAGGATCTTCCTCTACACGAATGTTTACAGATTCATTCTGTTCTGGTCTTGGATAGACATTCAAGAGGCCGATACGAGGACGAACTTTGTTTTCGTAGGTTGAGAAATAATGGAAAGTGTTAGGAAATCACCCCTTAATATCCAAATATATATCTTACCTTGTGTTGTAAATACTAATTAGAGTAATTAGTATTATGTGTTAGTATTTGGGTGGTAGTAAAAAGACTACTTTGCCCTTACTTGGTTCCTTCTTTTGGAAGCTTGGCAAACAAAAGAGGAAGGCTTGAGAGCAGAAAAAGAGAGATCAAAACACACACACAAAACACATTCACAAAGAGAGAGAAAGAGAGAGAAAGAGAGGAGGAGCTTAATCCCGTAGAACCCTAAAACCCAGAATTTGAAGTCCTGATTCCCGCTCCGTCCGAGCTCGGATTGCAGCCAAATTTGGAGGGGTGTCTACTGCATATACAAGCTTCATTCCTGCCAATTTTGGAGTCGTTTCGACTTCTCTAGCTGGTACTTTCGTTCCCTCTGCCTCTTTGTGTATTTTGGTGTTAATCGCTACTTTGTAGTGGAGATAGGTGTGGTTGTTTGTCCAAGGTTGTTACCTTGAGAGTGTGGTTGCCCCTAGTGGTTACTAGGGAGGATTGTAGTGTTGTACTCCATTGATATTGTTGATTAGTGGAAGGGCTTGGTACCGGGCTTACGGTACCTGTGGTTTTCTTCCCATCTTGGGTTTCCACATAAATCCTTGTGTCATTTGGTTTCTTGAGGTTTTGTTTTTGGGGCTGTTATACAGTCCCGGAGGGCTGCCGAATTTTCCATTTTTCATTGCACATAATCGTTGTAGTATTCCTCTCCTAATTGTCGTGGGTCGTTTACCGTCTCCCACACCGTTGTTTGTTGCACGCTTCCCCAACAAGTGGTATCAGAGCCATAAGGTTCTCTTGTCCTTGGAGGTGTGGTAGACTTTGTTTTAGGAAGGAAATTGGTGTTTATTGTGCAAGTAAGAATGGGTGAGTCTAAGTTCCAAGTTCCGTTGTTTGACGGAAAAATGAACTTTATGGTATGGAAGAGTACCGTAGAGGACTTGTTAGTTCAAGCAAACCTTGATGTTGCCTTAGAGAAGGTCAAACCATCAGAAATGAGTGATTCCGATTGGAATGATAAGAGGAAGAAAGCCGTTAGTATGATTAGGTTGGCGGTTCACCCGGATTTGAAGTGGAACCTTTTAGGAGAAAAGGATCCAATGGCCTTGTTAGAGAAGCTACAAGGCACTTATGCTTCAAAATCGCTCACTAATCGATTATGTCTACGGTGGGAATTGTATCAACTCAAGATGGAGAGTAGTGATACAAAATTGCAAGATCACATTAACACTTTTAACCAACTAGTGTGTCAACTCTTGAATGCCGATGAGAAGATTTCGGATCAAGAGCAAGCTCTCTTGTTGCTAGCTTCTTTGCCTAAGACGTTTAGGCCAATTGTGATGACTTTACTAGTGGGTAGAGAGAAGATCACTTTGGATGAGGCTATAACCGTGGTTAGAGAGAATGAGAGGATGATGGCTCAAATGGATGGGATTGGATCATCTAGTGACAATGCACTAGTAGCGGATGGTTATGAAAGAGGGAGGAAATCGCAAAGGAAGGGAGATGGCCGGAATAGGACTAAGTCGCGGACTAGAGACATGAGTAGTGTGGAGTGCTACTATTGTCATGAGAAGGGTCATATCCAAAGCAAGTGTCCAAAAGTGCAAGATGATTTGAAAAGCTTGAAATCACTTCAAGGAAAGTTGGGCAAGGCTAAAATCAATGATGAGAGCGATTCTTCCAATGTGGTGGTGGGTGGTTCTTGTAGTGATGAAGAGTTGTTCTTGACTTCTCACAATGAGGTGGAGAAATTTCAAGAAAAATGGGTGTTTGATTCGGCCGCTTCCGTACATGTGTGTAGAGACCAAGCTTCATTTGATACATTGCAATTACAAGGTGACTTTGGGCACATCAAAGTGGGTGATGGCCTCAAATTGAAAGTGGAGGGTGTAGGGTGTGTGAGGTTGAAGCTCCACAATGGCACCATGAGGACTTTCAACAATGTGAGGTATGTTCCTAAAGCCCGTGCTAACATTATTTCTTTGGGTGTGTTGACATGTCAAGGAAATCGATATGTTGGTAGTGGTAAGTGGTGTAAGGTGTATCATGGGAGTGACTTGGTGATGCAAGGGAGGAAGTCGGTGAACAACATATGCTATGTTGACGGACATAGTGTAAAGATGAAGAGGGCCGATGTGAAGAAGAGGGTCCGTTTCCGTGAAGAGGTAGAGGTATTTGGAGATTTGGGTTGAGGGAGGATTTGTTAGGAAATCACCCCTTAATATCCAAATATATATCTTACCTTGTGTTGTAAATACTAATTAGAGTAATTAGTATTATGTGTTAGTATTTGGGTGGTAGTAAAAAGACTACTTTGCCCTTACTTGGTTCCTTCTTTTGGAAGCTTGGCAAACAAAAGAGGAAGGCTTGAGAGCAGAAAAAGAGAGATCAAAACACACACACAAAACACATTCACAAAGAGAGAGAAAGAGAGAGAAAGAGAGGAGGAGCTTAATCCCGTAGAACCCTAAAACCCAGAATTTGAAGTCCTGATTCCCGCTCCGTCCGAGCTCGGATTGCAGCCAAATTTGGAGGGGTGTCTACTGCATATACAAGCTTCATTCCTGCCAATTTTGGAGTCGTTTCGACTTCTCTAGCTGGTACTTTCGTTCCCTCTGCCTCTTTGTGTATTTTGGTGTTAATCGCTACTTTGTAGTGGAGATAGGTGTGGTTGTTTGTCCAAGGTTGTTACCTTGAGAGTGTGGTTGCCCCTAGTGGTTACTAGGGAGGATTGTAGTGTTGTACTCCATTGATATTGTTGATTAGTGGAAGGGCTTGGTACCGGGCTTACGGTACCTGTGGTTTTCTTCCCATCTTGGGTTTCCACATAAATCCTTGTGTCATTTGGTTTCTTGAGGTTTTGTTTTTGGGGCTGTTATACAGTCCCGGAGGGCTGCCGAATTTTCCATTTTTCATTGCACATAATCGTTGTAGTATTCCTCTCCTAATTGTCGTGGGTCGTTTACCGTCTCCCACACCGTTGTTTGTTGCACGCTTCCCCAACAGAAAGAAAGCAATGAGAAAAACAACAGTACGAACACTGCTGAAACTGTACACCATGAAGTGTTATGATCAAGTTTCCTGGTGTTTTTTAAGGTCGACATTTTTTTATTTTTCTTGGTTGATTCATTCACTTCAGAATTTTATGTTAGTAATATGGAGTGATATGATGTTCAAATTGGGAGGGTCGTTGAGGATTTCAATGCAGATTTGGTGCTGTTACCTTAAATGAGATTTCATTGCATTAATTTGAGATTTTTACCATATGAATAAAGTTGTGATTTTTGTTATGTGTGTGTTGGTTCGTATATAGAAGGTTAGATTCAGTAAAAGGGAGTGTTGAGGTTTAGAATCACCTAGGATTTTATGCCTTTACGATAATAATAATAACGCCTAATTCTTACTAGGAACAGAATTAGACTAAGAAACGGTCATTTGGTTGCATATGAGATGTCGTTAACTCTCATAAGAGTCGACAGTGGTTGGACGATAATAACGTTATAATTTCAATACCTTCATTTGGAATAGGTAAATCAAAGAACTAATCCACGCATCAAAAACTTCTTCAAATCGAATTTTTTTCCGAAATAGGGCTCAAAAAATAAATATTAAACAAAATGGGTTGGATTGAAAAATGTTCAATCTTATGGGGTGCACGTCACCCCATTTCAGGTCCGGGACAAAACCGCCAGTGCCCCTGGCGGTTTTAAGTGAAGAGAAATCGTCACCCTCCATGGCGGTTTCTTCACAAAAATGAGTATACAAATCGAGTGGGTGATATTTTGGCCGAGGGTGAAACCGCCATGGAGGGTGGCGGTTTCACTTGGTTTCACTTAAGTGAAACCGCCACCCCCCATGGCGGTTTCACCCTTGGCCAAAATATCACCCCGATATAACGTCAATCCAAAAAAAAAAAAAAAAAAAAAAATTGAAACCGCCATGGGGGGTGGCGGTTTCACTTAAGTGAAACCGCCACCCCCCATGGCGGTTTTACCCTAGCCAAAGTATCACTTACAACCTCATAGCTACTGTTCAAGACACTTAAAACCGCCAGGGGCACTGGCGGTTTTGTCCCGAACTTGAAATGGGGTGACGTGCACCCCATAAGATTGAACATTTTTCAATCCAACCCATTTTGTTCAATATTTATTTTTTGAGCCCTATTTCGAAAAAAAATTCCTTCAAATCACCATGGATGAAAAATTTACAAATATTGAAACAAGAAATAAAACAATTGATTTGAGAACATACAAAAATACATTTCAGTGTCTATAGGGATAGTGTAACAGCAAGATTTTCTACACTTATTCTGATATATATGTTCCATGGCCTTGTGACGACGAAAATGTCATTCACACCATCATAATCTGACTCATTTTGAGCAAAATTTAACGGTTGAATTAGTTCACAGCAAAATTCAGTAACTTCAACCAGACATTTTCACCTGTTTTATCAAAAGAAATGATCCCACTCATGTTTTTTACCAACTTCACCTGTCAAGTAATACTTCCAGCTTTTATTCTCCGGGAACTTGCTCTTCAGGTTTTTTCCTTCTCGAATCTGCCTCGTAAAATCATTGATTCTAGCGAGAACCCTCTTGACGGCCAAATCAAATCCATCTTCTATCTTTTCCAACTTGTTACGAGCATATATGATTTTTGGAATTAGGCCTATTACCCCTTCTCTCATTGCTGAAATGTCGTCCTGAGAAAACTGTGACAGTATTTTTTCGACACTGACAGTTCCATTTTTTATCCCTGTCTCAGGTATGAAGACGGAATATTTTGTGTAATTCTTGGGGAAATGCCACAAATACTGGACATAAGCTGATGCAGGGTGGAAGAAAACAGGAATACAGCCAGCCAAGATGGAGTCGAAAGTAGACCGTCTTGTGGCCGAGTCCCCTGATGGTTGCAGGCAGAAATCAGTATTCATGAACATCTTCATGAAATTAGCAGGTCTGTTGCATATTTCGTCATTAGCTTTACACCTGATCAGATTACAGCGATTTCTTGACACGTTTTTACACTGACTGATCAGCTCCCCTCTGATTGATTTGGCCATCTTAGGCCTTGGAGCACCTCCAAAGGCAAAAAGGTAGCTTCTTTTCGCGCTCCTGACACGCTGTTGCCACTCGAAAACCTCTCTATCAGTAGAGGGATGGAAATAGGTCGGGTATGGATTCGCAAAATCATTAGATGCGAAAGGACTTGATTCAATAGTTAACATAGTCATGTTCTTGACCTCAGGCAAACTCATGAGCTTGCTACCCCAATGAGAATTGGGGTCGCTCAATCTTCTGAAATCCCAAGCAATCCTTCCTGCAACAAAGAAATGATCCCAACCACGCGCGCGCCTCCATTCAGGCTGGTCCCTAAGCCAGGATGCGAACCCCACTGCTGCTGCATCCCTGACTGACAAGTTACTACCATCCACGAGATGCTGCCTTACCTCTAATCCTGCATAAAACGGAGCATAAATCGCGGATGCCTCAGAAGAGTTTCGAGTCAGGCATTCGTACTGCATCATCCTGTTATGAAAAATCACTGACAGCATAAACTGGTTAGTCCTGTACCAACTTTCCCCTGGCATCATCAGTGTCTCAGAATTCTCTGAACTGTCATTAAAACGAGGGCCAAACCCTCCATTTTCAAAATACGGGCAGTAATTGAACCCGCTTGCAAGTGTAAGACATTTTTGTACCAACTCTTTGTTGAATCTTCCAGGAAGGTCATGAATGTAAATGTATCTTCCGAAACAAGGATCATTCACTACATGACTACTGCTATCAGATTCATTTTGTTTCTGATACACGTTCACGAACCCGATACTGGTAGCAGTGAATGTGGTTTCATAGGATGAGGAATACTGGTAGGAAAGCAATGACAAAGTCAGCATTAAGAAGACTGATGTAACTACTATACAGCATGAACTCTTATGATCATTGTTAGTAAAAACCGAGTTGAATGATTTCTTGGTGGACATTTTGTTGTTAATCCTAGAGTTTGTATGGATTGTCTCGAGGAATTCAGTGTGAAATAAAGCTGATGTTGAGTGATAATGAAGATAAATGTATTGAGAGCAAGTCCTTAAGTCAATGCAGATTTAATTGTACATACTGCCGGGTGATTTTATGCCATTAGTGAATTGATTAAATTTAATCGTTAGTACCTTGTAATCTAAGTTGCAAATTTGACCTTTTTTTTTTTTTTTTTTTTTTTTTTGGTAATGTAAGTTTCAATTTAATTGGTCATACATGGAGCTGCTTGGCGATTAATTAACCGAAATTATGTAACTATATACATGATGTGGATACATGCTCGTCTCAAATTAATGTCGGAAAAGTAGATACTTTAAAGACCATTTTGATTTCACGAATGATATACAGATTATACACAAAGTCTCAATAGGCTAGTAGTCATCCTACATAAGAACACCAAAAGACGATGTCTTAATCAAGTGGTTAAGAGAAAGCCAAAAATGCCCGAAAACTCCAAAAAAATTGATGAACCAACTCGATCTAAAGAAAAAAAATACCACCCAAACACAAAGCAATATTAATGAGCACGCTATTGATACATTACAATTTACAAAGGTTGACCTGCCGTGTCGTGGAGTATGCGCGTTTCATAGTATATTCGTAATAATTACATTATTACAATTTACAACAACTAGTAGTGTTTAGCATACGAGAAGCTAGATGATGCACATGATATCTGTTGGAGAGATTAAGTCTTAGTCTATCCTTAAAGTAATCATCCTTAGTAGAATGTCTCAATTTCTTTTATTTTGATACTTCACGTAAAGACGCGATATTACGATTACTCTTATGAAATTGTATGTCTATTTAGTGGCGGATCCAGAAAATCTATTTCGCGGTGTCCTAATATATTTTAGGTGTCCCTCTATCGTTTTAGAGGAACTTTTTCTTAAATTTTTGTGTAACAATTCGCATTTTTGGAAACCTTCCTGGTGTCCGCGGACCTTATCCCCTTGTGCATGGATCCGCCACTGTGTCCGTCTCACCGACATTTTCCAAGGAAATGTTGAATATGGCGAATTTGATAAGTGTTGTTGTAGGTTGATTTTATTTATATATGTAGAGAGAACCGAAAAATAAGCATCAAAACTTGTTCAAATAACCGCTTTTACATATTCCCCACGGTTTAACACAAGAAACAATTAAGAAGAATATATTTCAATTACTATTACACTTATATAACAGCAAGATTTCCAGCACTAGTTATGTTATGTTACATGTCCCTGTCCCTGTGACGCAAAATCGATATTCAGGCCATCAGAATCAAACTCATTTGAGCAAATTTTTAGCAAAATTACACTGGAATCGGCTCATTTTTGCTCTTATAGCTAAGCTCAGAACAAAACTCCTACTAATGTTGTAGCACAGCAAAATTTAGTCACTTAGCTTCAACCACACATTTTCAGCAGTTATATCAAAAGAAAGCATCCCACTCATGTTTTTTGCCAACTTCACCTGTCAAGTAATACTTCCAGCTTTTATACTCTGGGAACTTACTGTTCGGGTTCTTCCCTTCTCGAATCTGTCTTGTAGAATCATCGATTCTTTCGAAAATTCTCTTGATGGTTATATCAAATGCGTCTTCAATCGTCTCCAGCTTGTTACGAGCATATGTGATCCTTGGAATTAGGCCTATTACCTCTTCTCTTAAGGCTAACACCTTGTCCTCAGAAATTTGTGACAGTATATCCTCAACTTTAACAGTTCGATTTTTAATCCCGGATTCAGGTATGAAGACGGAATACTTTGTGTAATTCTTGGGGAAATGCCACAAGTACTGGACATAGGCTGATCCCGGGTGGAAGAAAACCGGAATACAGCCAGCCAAGATGGAATCAAAAATGGACCGTCTTGTGGCTGAATCCCCTGATGGCTGCAGGCAGAAATCAGTCTTCATGTACATTTTGATGAAATTAGCAGGACTGTTGCACAATTCATCATCAGACTTACAGCTAACCAGATTACAGCGATTTCCTGACGCATTTTTACACTGACTGATTAGCTCCCCTCTGATTGATCTTGTCATATTAGGCCTTGGGGCACCTCCAAAGGCAAAAAGGTAACTTCTTTTCGCGTTCCTGACACGCTGCTGCCACTCAAACACCTCACTATCTTTCGAGGGATGGAAATAAGTCGGATATGGGATCGCAAAATCATTATTTCCGTAAGGACTTGATTCAATAGTTAACATAGTCATATTCTTTGATTCAGGCAAATTCAGAAGCTTGCTACCCCAATTAGATTTTGTGTCGCTCAATCTTCTGAAATCCCAACTAATCCTCCCTGAAACAAAGAAATGATCCCAACCTAGGGCGCGCCTCCACTCAGGTTGGTCCCTGAGCCAAGATGTGAACTCTACAGCTGCCGCGTCCCTCTCTGACAGGTTACACCCATCCCAAAGATGCTGCCTTACTTCCAATCCTGCGTAAAATGGAGCATATATCGCGGAGGCTACAAAAAAACTCTGAGTCAGGCATTCATATTGCTTCATCCTGTTATGAAAAATCACTGACAGCATAAACTGGTTAGTCTCGTACCAACTTTCCCCTGGCATCAATGTCTCAGAATCCTCTAAACTGTCATTAAACCGAGGGCCAAACCCTCCATTCTCAAAATACGGACAGTAATTAAACCCATTTGCGAGTATACGACATTTTTCTACCAACTCTTGGTTAAACCTTCCAGGAAGATCATGCATGTAAATGTACCTTCCCAAACAAGGATCATTCACCACATAACTGTTTACAGATCCATTATGTTCTGCTTTTAGTTTCTCTGTATCTTTTTTGACTGAATTTCGTGACACGCTCACGAACCCGACACTGCTGCTGGTAATTATACTCTCATAGGATGAGAAATACTGAAAGGAAACCAATGACAAAGGTAACAGTAAGAAGATTGCTGTCACTATACACCATGAACTCTTATTATGATCATGTTTAACGAAATTCGAGTCTAATGATTTCCTGCTGAACATTTTTATGGTGAACATTTTTTCTTAATCATAGAGTTTGCATTGATCAAATGATTTTCGTCAAGCAATTTTGGTGAAATAAAATGAATCAAAGAAAGTTCTTTAATAAAGATTTGATGGTATTTCCTTAATTGGGATTTTATGCCATTAATAATGATTTGTTACCATGTATTTCTAAGTTGTAATTTGTTCATACATGGAACTTTACAATCAGGTGGGATTTATCATTTATGTGCGTTTTTATGAAGTGTGATGGTGAATTCTCATTTGTCAGTGACCAATTGAGAAAATGATGGTGAAATTTTACTAGAAAAAAGATGTCGAAAATGAAGAAATTCTAAGAACACTTTTATTTCACGATTGGTATACACAAGAACACAATATTTTGGTCATCTTAAATTGGAGAGTACCCATAGACATTTTGGTCGAGTGGTTGGGACAACCCCCGAAAATCCAAAACAATCAACAAACAAACTTATAAAGACAAAAAAATAACCCGAAAAACTACTTTGGACCCAATTTGTGAACCGAAAAGCTGACCTAATAGGACCCAAAATTGTGATTAACCGAACCCGATCCCGCAATGAACTGAGACCGCCGGATACAACCCGATAATGTCCTACCCAAAGCCGACCCGGTCTGGCCCGTTACACAATTATGACTCGACCCATTAGATGACCCAACAATAATTAGCTCAACAATGATCCAAATCACACGCACAAACCCCAAAAAAAAAAAAAAAAATGGTATGTATTTTGAATGTCCTAATTCAACTCACCACTAATTATGACCAAAACCATAGAATATTGACCAAATATTGAAATGACAAGTATAAATAACCATTAGTAACTAATCCTAAACTGGCCCGACCGAACACAAATTCATCCGACCAATAGAAACCCGATTGAACTGAAACCGAACCAACCCGAAATATCATACTGACCCAATATGACCCGAACTGGACCCGATCGACCCGATTGCCACCCCTACCCCTAGGCAAAGGTACAGTAACCAAAGGACCATGCTTTTAGGAGAAAGGAAGCGCCATGATTACAATCTATATATGCATCAAAATTTCTTGAAATCAATCCACATATACTCCATATATAGATGATTGTTTTATTGAATTCCCCACGAAGTTAAAACACGAAAATTTTAGAAACATAGGATTATAGGAGTAATATCAATTACTATTACTACATATGTTGATATGTTTTTCAGGCCATCGATCAAAATCAAACTCATTTGAGCAAATTTAGTCACTAAAATCGACTCACATTCGCTCTTGTATCTCAGCTCATAAGAAAAATTCGAACTAATGTTGTATCACAGCAAAATTTTAGTCACTTCAACTAGACATTCTAAACTGTTACATCAAAATTGACATCATCCCACTCGTGTTTTTCACCAACTTCACCTGTCAAGTAATACTTCCAGCTTTTAGACTCTGGGAAATCGCTGTACGGGTGCTTCCCTTCTCGAATCTGTCTCGTAGATTCATCGATTCTTTCGAGAATTCTCTTGATGGTTATATCAAATGCGTCTTCAATCGTGTCCAGCTTGTTACGAGCATATATGATCCTTGGAATTAGGCCTATGACCTCCTCTCTTAAGGCTAACACCTCGTCCTCAGGAATTTGTGACAGTATGTCCTCGACTTTAACAGTCCCGTCTTTAATCCCGGATTCAGGTATGAAGACGGAGTAGTTTGTGTAATTCTTGGGGAAATGCCACAAGTACTGGGTATAGGCTGACCCTGGGTGGAAGAAAACCGGGATACAGCCTGCTAAAATTGCGTCGAAAGTGGACCGTCTTGTGGCTGAGTCCCCTGCTGGCTGCAGGCAGAAATCAGTCATCATGTACATTTTGATTAAATTAGCAGGTCTGCTGCACATTTCATCACCAGACTTACAGCTAACCAGATTACAGCGATTTCCTGACGCATTCTTACACTGACTGATAAGCTCATCTCTGATTGATCCTGTCATGTTAGGCCTTGGGGCACCTCCAAATGCAAAAAGGTAGCTTCTTTTCGCGCTCCTCACTCGCTGTTGCCACTCGAAAACCTCACTATCTGTCGAGGGATGGAAATAAGTTGGAAATGGAATCGCAAAATCATTTTTTCCATATGGACTTGATTCCATAGTTAAAAAAGTCATGCTCTCTGATTCAGGCAAGTTCAGAAGCTTGCTACCCCAGTTAGATTGTGTGTTGTTCAATCTTCTGAAATCCCAACTAACTCTCCCTAAAACCATGAAATGATCCCAGCCTTGGGTGCGTCTCCATTCAGGGTGGTCTATCAGCCAGGACGTGAACTCTACAGCTGCCGCGTCCCTCTCTGGTAGGTTATCCCCATTCCAGAGATGCTGTCTTACTTCCAATCCTGCGTAAAATGGAGCATATATCGCGGATGCTACAGAAGAATCCTGAGTCAGGCATTCATATTGCTTCATCCTGTTATGAAATATCACTGCCAGCATAAACTGGTTAGTTGTGTGCCAACTTTCTCCAGGCATCAGTGATTCAGAATCCTCTGAACTGTCACTGAACCGAGGGCCAAACCCTCCATTTTCAAGATACGGGCAGTAATTGTACGTGTTAGAAATTGTACGACATTTTCGTAACAACTCTTGGTTGAATTGTTCAGGAAGGTCATGCATGTAAATGTACCTTCCTGAACAAGGATCTTTTACTACAGGAATGCTTCCTGCAGATTCATTATTATGTTCTGCATTTAGCTTCTCTGTATCGATTTCGACTGAATTTCTAGACCCGCTCACAAACCCAACACTACTGCTTGTAATTTTGCTATCATAGGAATAGAAATACTGTAAAGAAATTGACGACAGTGGCAACAACAAGAAGATTGTTGTCATCATACACCATGAACTCTTATTATGATCATGTTTAACAAAATTCGAGTCGACTGATGATTTACTGCTCTTTTTCATGGTGGACAGTTTTGTTAATCTTCGAGTTTGATCGAATTATTTTTTTTACTAGCAACTCAGTGTAAATTTATACAAGATGATTCAGAGAAAGTTCTTGAATGCAGATTTGTTACTGTTAAAGTATACAAATACAGTCTATAGTACAAATACAATGCACAAGATTATCGATCATACGATTTGTATGATATAATCATGTGCATTGTATTTGGACCATAGAAACTTTGTATGCTCTAACAGTTACCATGTTGTTCATACATGGAACTTTGCAATTAACTGGGATTATGTTCGTTTTTATGGATTATGATGCGGTGAATTCGTACTAGTTTCCAATTAAAAACAATGATGGTGAAATCTTACTAGAAAAAAAGATGTCAAAAATAATGGAGATATTGTTATGAACAATTATATTTCACGAATGATATACATAAGAATAACGCAACATGTTTGGTCATCTTAAATTCGAGAGTACCAAAATATTGGTAGAGTAGTTAGGACAAAGCCCGAAAATCCAAATCAATCAACAAATGAACTATATAAAGGGAAAAAAGTCGAAAACTCACGACAGTTTTAAAGAGTATGTAATAGTAATAATCATGCATCGATAGATCCAATTGTTTATTTTTCTTCATTTTATGGTACATAGGCGAGTATATAGTGATGTGCATAAGGGGAGAAGTAATATAAGCATAATATACGAATTCTAACAACTAGGCCAAACTTGTTGGTGATCTCTTTCTTGTGAGTGAGATCGTGACATTAACGAAGTTATTATCTTCTTTAGCCATGGCAACACGAACAATATCAGCATATTTTCGGAACACCTTGTTGATGACACCTTCCCCAAAATGGCTAATAAGCAGAGGCTCGGCCACAGATCTCATGCACTTAACAAAGTCATATGATGGATCAAAAGCCATGGATGATGCTGAATTGTCAATTATTGCATTATTCCAACAAACTTTAGAAACATACACTTCATTGAGTGTAAATGAAGCTTCCTTCTTGATTAATAATTCTAACTCTGATGGGGATGGTGGGTATTGAGGAATGTTGAATGCCTTCACCTTCTCCTCCTCTATATGCCCCTTTCAAAGACATCATAATCTATAGTTTTAGATTTAAATTGCATAGAATAATAGCAAATATTCACATTATTATTTTTGGAATGTGAGGTGCATGCCTTACATTCAAATATATTTACGTACAATGGTATTTTAAAATCCATTTCAAAATTGACCAAAATTTTGACTGAATTTTCGACTATTGGTGATATGAAAATTATAAACCGCATGGTGATCATAACCAAAAATTATATTACCATCGCGTACCTCAGATACGAGATCATTGAGGGCTGTAGCTAGCATCTCCCACATGTAACTAGACTCTTTGCTATATTGTTCAGTGGTTTCTCTTCCCAATATAGTTAGCACCATTCTCCCTTCTGCGATGACTTCTTTGGAACGACACTCTAGAAACCTTAAAAAGTCCTTTTGAAATTGCTCATAGTAAGCTTTGCACACATTTGGAGGGCTTGTTCTTGCTATGTAAATGTTCCTCTTGTTGTCATCTAGACCCTCTGGTTTCTGCGTCGATAATCATTAATTATAAACGGAAACTAGAATGCATTATATGGCTATTAAGCATAAATCAAAATGGTCACCAATATATATGTGTGACAAATCTGACAATCTATCTTCCACCTTATGGCTTATAGCGTCTCTAACAGCCAAACAATGAATTGAAGCTATTACTTCAACTAAAGACACCCTAAGTTTACCTGGTCACACGTAATATTACATATTCCCTCCGATTCAAAGAGATTTTTCTCTTTCTTTTTACAGTTTTGAATTGCTACATTAGAGACTATTTGTAAATAAAATGAAAGTTGCCTTAAAATCAAGTGGAGTTACTAGACTCCAATACAAAATAAAATATATATTAATTTTTGTTACAAGTGAGCGATTCATTTAGTTTATAGGTAGCGCAAAACATGACCCCTCAAAACTATATATGAAATAAAAGAGGAAAATCTTTGGATCCGATGGGAATATATAACAATCATTTTCACGCAAATTAAAACGTGGTCGTACTGTTATTCTAGATACGAGTACCTTAAACATTCAGTTTAATTCGGTGCAGTAATGTCATACTCTTATCCGATCCCAGAAACTTTGAACATTTGGTTTAATTCGGTCCAATGATGTCATACTCTTATCCAAGCTTGATAGTTGATATATATCATATATACACAAACAAAAGAAAAAAGCAAGACACTGTACGTAGCATTATATCTTTAATACTTAAACTTCAAAACTCAAATTAAGGTCATTATTATGTGCTTATGTCTCGTGTCAACTCAATCATCTGCTCATGAATAACGTATATTGACATATGTTTAATTAAGAGACTGAGAGGGAGTATATATCCCTAACCTGAGACAGCCACATAAGACTGTAGGAGGAATGGACAAAGTGCAAGCTGTTGTTGGGGAAAAGCCTGTCATAAAAAGAACCAGGGACTCCATTCACAAAGCAATTACTCCTTAAGCCAACGCCCATCATTTTCTCTTCCTTGAGCTTGTCTCTAAAGCTTGTGACTGAAGCAAACAATGTGTTGAAGTCATTTCCTGGAAGATCATTCAAGTAGACTTGGTACTCTTGCTCTCGGGAGACATAATGTCCTAGTCCGATGAGACCGAGTTCGGCTCGAGTCTTTTCGACGGTTTCTATGAGCTCTGAGATTACACATAGAGTGTTCTGCTCCGCAGAAGAACAACCCAAATCTGCCATGCATAAGGTTGCCGGGCAATGTTTGGCGTAGAAATCCCTAATAGCTTCGTCTTTTATGGACTTTGTTGTAAGTAATGCTTGTTTCTGATAGTAATTAATATTACAATTACAATTACAAACATTTTAGTTTAAATTTCATGAATTGAATCGAAGATAAGTATTTTTAATGAATTTTAATCAAGATGTCGTTACAATAATAATTCCGTCCACAATTTATTTATAGTTCATCATTATATTTATTCCGTACATAAGTAGTTTTACTTTACATAATTAATACCATAAACATGATGTTATATACAACAACAACAACAACAACAACAACAACAACAACAACAACAACAACAACAAAAAAAAAAAAAAAAACTTAAACTTACATGATTATCTAACAAAGAATCGTATATATGTAACACACATAATTGTACAAAATGTGCAATTGTGCGTGCACTACGTACTATATACTCGAAAAAATCGATCGGAATTGATTTTGAAAGAATTGCATACAATGCAGAATTGTGTAAATATACATATATACGTACCGGAATGTAAGAACTTTTGGCATAACTTATTTCACTAATTCCCTCTTTCATGCGAAGCACTTGCTTTACCTCAGTTGACATAACCATAGTTTTTTTCTCAAGTACTTTAAAATTTAGATGTGTGAAGCTTTGTACTTGATCGTGGTTTGTGTGGGTAATTACTCCTTTATATAGATATAATATAAGAGATTCTTTTTAAACTAAAAATAAAATTAGAGTTCAATAATATGGTGATACCGAGTTTAATGCTAGTCTATAAAAACTAAAAACATTGTTTAGATAAATTTGACTAATAACCAGATTAATCGTTTAAAATTTTCTCATTAAACTTTGATAAAGTGTCCATCGACGAAACAAAAGTTTGATAAATCATAATTAAGTGGACATAGCCACATTGGTGTATACATTTTGGAAGGGTCCGTCCTTAAAAAGAAAAAAGTATAATGTACAACTCCCTCTGTTCGCCTATAAAATGCGTAGGGTCGGAATACAATTTTTAAGAAAAATAGAATAAAGAATGAGTTTTAGGGTCCACTTGGTGTAAAATACTAAAATTACACATAGTAGTATGTTCCACTTGCACTTTAAATTAACAAGTAATGATGTTTTGGTCTTTATATGTACAAATAAGGAAAGATTCTAAAACTACTATGTGCAATCGGTTAAAGTTCGAGTATACCACGTGAATTTTCCGATAAAAAAATGTACATCATATTTACTAGTCTATGAATTTTATTTGTTAGTGATGTACTAGTGTGTGTATATTATACAAGTAGGCTTTGACAGTGCCATATGAACAAGCCATTATAATAGGTTTTCTATAGTCTTTATAACCTTACTTAGGACTAAGACTATTCTTTTTTTTTTTTTTTTTTTTTTTGAAGGAAAGGACTAATACGGAGTATTATTCTTAATTAACGAGTTGATGCAGTCGTCTTAATTAATGAGTTTTATTATCAAGAAGTGTTGTAAATATGTTTTTTTTCTCTACACAATTTTACTATGCATGATTCCATTATTGTATACTAGGTCCATTGCTTTGGGTACCAAATTCGGGTACCGGAACTTTTCCCGGACTTTTACCCGCTATTACTACTCGGGCTTTCCTTTTCTAAAATTCTCAAAAATAGAATAAAGAATGAGTTTTAGGGTCCATTAGGTGTAAAATTACCCATAAAGTTATGTCTCACTTGCACTTTTAATTAACAAGTAAGGGTGTTTTGGTCTTTAAATATACAAATAAGGAAAGATTTTAAGTACAAAGTTTAAAGATGAACACCCCTAAATAGAAAGTAGGAAGTTTACAGGCGAACGTAGAGAGTAATATATAGCATGTCATGCATGCATGAATGCAGTTTTAAGCTTGTTTATCAAAATAAAATATGGACATTAGTACAATGCCAATTAAATAATTGAAGTATCTCAACAATCGAAAGTGAGGGACATACGGAGTACACAAGCAATATTAGGGTGCATTTGGATCATGAAAATGGAATGGAAACGGATTGGATACGAAAATGGAGTTGAATGGATACAAGTATCATTCCTTGTTAAAATTGTTTTGTTCCATTAAAGAAAGTAATCAATTCATTAGTAGGGTTAAAACAGTAATTTACCATTTAAAATTTGGATATTACATAAATCCTCATCTTTTCTCTCTCCTTCCCTACTAACACCTTTGACCGCCCATCGCCGACGTTGACCACCACCAACCGCCACTTCTCCCATAGAAACCACCACCAATTTAACCAAAATTAGATACTCAATATGGTTGTGCAATTATTTTTCCTAAATTTCATTTTAATTTTTTTTTTTTTTTGCCTAGGTGGTAAGGACGGTGGGGGGGTGTTAGGTCGGGGTTGTGGGTGGAGGAGGCGACGTTAGGGTGGGGGCTTTGGACCGTCGTCGCGGTGGTGGGAGGAAGAAGAGGAGAGATGAGGAAGAAAAGAGGAGAGAGGAAACATGAAGAGAGGATGGTGGGCAGTTTTGGGTCGTCGGCGACCGCGCCGGTGAACTCGCCGGAGCAAGGCCGGCCACCAGGCGTTGTCTTCGGTGAAGCACGTGGCGCGGCGTGTCGTCGGCGGTGGGGCGTGGTGGTCGGTGAAGGGTGGGGTTGGTGTGTGGGAGGGGAGAGAGAGGAAGGGAGGAGAGAGAAAATGAATATGGGGGATTCAATTTTGTAACCTTTTTTGTGGAATTCATTTTGAGGGATTGGAAAGGGAGTGTGAAAGGATTAAAAAACAAAAAATATGAAAACAAACACTGTGTAACGGAGTGGTAATCGAATCTATTTCCAATCCCACAAAAAATGATGAACCAAACGCACCCTTAAAGTTTTACAATTTATCCTTTGGTATATATGGTGAACTAGGGTAATACCTGTGCGTTGCACGGAGATATTTAGTTTCATAAAATAAAGTTAATGTTGTTTGTTGTTCATAACTTATTTACCAACCCAAGTTTAAATTGTCCCATCTTTTAAAACATTGTTAGCTTAGTGATCATGTAATTGTACAACTATGAGTTTGCAATAGTTAAAGTCTGTGGGAGTGCTCAAACAAAAAGATCTTTCAAGTTTATGAGGATGATAACATGCTTTTCACAATTATTTTATCAATATTTATACAAAATTATAATTTTTTTCGGATTTTACTGTAATAGCCCCAAGAAATGATTAATTAGTATGTGACCTACATAAAAAAAATATCATATTATCGAAATTCATGTTGGAGTTCAAATTGATATTAACATCGTGACATATATCATCATGTATAATGTATACGCACACTCAATCTTCATATGAATATCTAAACACAAGTATAGAGTCTTCTGACTTCTACAATGACGCCATAAGTAAATCAATAAAAATAATTAAGTAGCTGAATTGAAAAGATAATAGGGGAAAAATATTGTTTGATGAATTTATTAACCAATGAGATTTAAGCATACTTGATTGAAGAAAATAAAGGAGCCAAGTGAAGAGTTAATGGAGCAATAAAATGGTAAGATACGAATGATAAAAAAAAAAAAACATATACTCAGTTTTATACTCATTCTCTTAGACGTGAGTGGTAAAAAACTGAGTGCAGTAAAATATGGAGGAGATTTAGGCATTAATTTGACTTTTAGGTTTGTCATTTTAAATATTAACACTTATTTATTGGTTTTTTAGTTTTTTTTTTTTTTTGTTGGAGGATTTTTAGCAACAGTATGTGCTCAGTGATAGGACTATAGGAGAACCTTGTTGTAGTTATTTGTTTGTATTTTTATTTTTTATTCACTCATTATAAAAACTCATACGTATCTGTTGGAGGATTTTTTTAGCGACATTTTAGGCTCATTAATAGGAACATCTAGCTATTTTTTATTTGTTTAAAGAAGAAAATATTAGTGGAAAATTTTTTGAGCGGGAAATTTTTTAGCCAGAGATTGACACGTGTCCTAGTGGCTTCTGTTTTAGTAGAACTAGATAGATTATTGGTGGGTCTAGAAGTAATAAAAAAATGTACATCATATTTACTAGTCTATGAATTTTTTTTTTTTTTTTTTTTTTTTGAGACTAGTCTATGAATTTTATTTGTTAGTGATGTCCTAGTGTGTGTATATTACACAAGTAGGCTCTGACAGTGCCATGCGAACAAGCCATTATAATAGGTTTTCTATAGTCTTCATAACCTTACTTAGGACTAAGATTATTCTTTTTTTTTTTTTTTTTTGAAGGAAAGGACTGAGATTATTCTTAATCAACGAGTTAATGTAGTCGTCTTAATTAATGAGTTTTATTATCAAGTAGTGTTGTAAATATGTTTTTGTTCTATACAATTTAACTATGATTCCATTATTGTATAGTAGGTCCATTGCTTTCGGTATCTTTGACGTTTCTGACACTGGGATCTCATATATATTACTGGTCATTTTTGTCTTAAGCACATTGTTTAGCAATCCAAATACAATAGTACTATTATGTTCAATAATTTTTCAAGTATTAATAATGATCATTAAAGCTCCTTATATTACAAAACAAAGAAAATAAAAAATTAGCAAATTGCAAATTATCCTGGTTAATTATCACTGTGTTGTTATTTGAGTAATAATGCATGCATGTCATTTGGTTCATCACATTGATACTCGTATGACTGGATGGTTATTACATTAGACTCGCTAATCACTCGGTGCCTCCTAAATATTAACAACAAAAGTAATCTTGTAGAATGATTTCCGATTATCCCGTACATAAAAATTAGGTGACGTGTTTTCACGTAATTGCAAATTAAAATGTATCCTTAATGATAATACATATCCGTCAGTTCTACTCATAAAACTTATTTTACTAATCGAAGTTCCTAAACAAACTATTCCGTGACACGAAACAAACACCACCCCCGCCGCCACCACCACCACCACCACATCCCACAAACTCCGAAACTAATGGTTTCGGTTCCAAATTTGGGTACCGGACCTTTTTCCGGACTTTTACCCGGTATTGTACTCGGGCTTTCCTTTCCAAAAAATTCTCAAATGGGCCGAACTAGTTATAGTAAGCCCAACCCAAACAACCAAGTAACAGCCCACTAGTAGAGATCTAATCCTCGAACAAGCAACACACGATTCTAGAAATCTAGATATTAATTAATTAATATTTCTTTTATTTTCTTTGTCTGAAGAGAAAATCAAGATATTTTTCCGATCAATTATTTTTGTAAACTGAAAAAAATATGATAAAATAATGTAAAAAATGGGCGGTTCAACATTAATGAAAGAGGCAAAAACTCTCTGGGCATTCGCTCCATCCTCTCCGTCCTTCCCACGTCGGTCTCACCCGATGATCTAAAGAAGCTTCACGCTCACACTCACTCTAAACTCACTTCCACCAGTTTACTGTCTCCTCAATTCACATTCCGGTCGCCATTACTTTCCATAATTAGAAAGAAATGGACGCAGTTCATATAGTGCAGTGCCAGTGGCATACTAATTATAGTAGTCTGTCCCCCAAACCACCACCACCGCACCACCGCCGCCAGTTTCTCGCCTCCACCGCCACGTCAGTTTCCTTTCCTTGTAAGATTTTCAGGTTTCCGGTTCGCTCTGCAGTTCGCCGGAGTTCCGTCATTCGCGGCGGTTCCGCCGTCGAAACGAGGTAATTCTGCTTTGTTTTCTAACAATTGATTTGGAATTGGAATTAATTTGGCCTCGGAATTCGGACATTTCAATTTATTTACAGTTGAATTTTACGGTGGTTGTAGTAACCGAAGCTAATTTTGAGCTTCCTCTACAAGTTTTTAGAATTAGTCTCATTTTACTCCTATTGCGTTTACAATTGGCCGAAGGTGTCCTTTTATTGTTTTCATGTTTCGAGTTGCAAAAACTTGGGTAAGACGGTCTCATTTGATTGAAATATTGCAAAAACTCGGGTAAGACGGCCGAGTTGCAAAAACTTAGGTAAGACGGTCTCCTTTGAGTGATAAAAAAAATCTTTAAGTTGCAAAAACTCGGGTAAGACGGTCTCATTTCGAGTTGCAAAAACTTAGGATGACATTTTATGAAGTTTAGATTGAAACCTTGCCCATATTCGCTTAGGATAGGGAAACATCTCCTAATTTGGATTGATTGAGGATGTTTGTAGCGTGGACCTTGCCTTCAAACGTGCCGAGTTTGATCTTCAATTGGAGTTGTTTGATCTGTGTAGTTGAGAATTTTTATGAAGTTAATAGTGAGTTAGGGGCCCTTTGTCCAAATCTGTACTCCATTGTAATGTTAATGGAACTTGATCATGACTTCACGAGTTTTTGATTTTGGTTATGTATGCAATCGAGGTGATGGAGTAAATTTAATTTACGATTTACCGGGGGGGGGGGTGGAATTTTGTCACTATGTTAGGTTTTAGACATTTTGGTGTGAAAGAATTAGTGTTCCGGGAATCAGAGCGAGCTTCAAGATTGTTGAAAATAACGTAGTCTCGGTTGGAAAGCCATTCAAAATCCTCGGGAGCACACATAAACTGTCACCAAGCTTTCTTGTACCTTAGATGACCTTTGGAGTAGTTTGATGCAGAAGGAATTCGGTAACAAGGGTTTACAAGAATGCGGATTCTGTACATTGTTTGTGAGTGATTGCCCCTTTGAACTGTGGAACTGATTTCGACCACTTTTTTCGTGGCCTATTCTTGAATAGCAATTATTCACCAAAATGTATCATGGTTGTTCATACTTTAAAGATTTCTGCTAATACTTGTGGTAAGATTTAAAAGACTTGGTTGAAAATCACAATTTTTGGTCTAATAGCTTCACGGGCCCATTGTCTTACCTATGTTTTGGTTTAATTAATTTTCTGAAGTAGACAGTAACATAGCTATGGTGGCAGAGAGGAGGAAATAAAAAGTACGAGTAAATCAAGGTCAAGAGGGGAACATGGAACGGTGCAACTAAATCTTTTGCTGAAGCATCAAGTTCAATTCGGAGAGGGTATTGTGATATTAGGGTCGATCAAAGAGTTGGGAACATGGAAGAAACCAGTGTCAATGAATTGGACAGAGAGTGGATGGGTTTTCAATATGGAGATGAGAGGAGGAGAATCTATCGAGTTCAAGTTTGTTATCTCAGGGAAGGATGGAAGTTTGACCTGGGAATCTGGGGATAATCGCATTCTTCAGATTCCTAAAGAGGGAAATTTTTCATTGGTTTGCCACTGGGATGCAACAAAGGAGGTTTTAGAGTTCTTGCCTGCTGAATCTAGGGACACCCAGAATCTCAAAGAGGACTTCATCGAGAATGGTTCGGTTCTCAGTGATGCTGCTACAGCTGATGGTGAATCGGTTGGGACTAGTCCTTTTGTGGAGCAATGGCAGGGACAGGCTGCTACATTCATGCAGTCAAACGAGCATCATAACAGAGAAAATGGCAGGTGGAATACTTCTGGCCTTGAAGGTTTGGCCTTAAAGTTAGTTCAAGATGATCAGAATGCTAGGAATTGGTGGCGGAAGGTAATACCTCAGTGTTGTTCACTAGACATCTACTTAGGGTATATATGGTGACTCCTTCTTGAGTGAAGTCTAACTTACAAGTTAGTGTGTTCTCTGCTCTACTTAACATTTAACAACAATCACACTTTGAGAATTGAGATGCCTCTTCCATAAAATTCTTTCAGTAACACATACACTCTTGTTCTTGCTACACATGTGTTCAGTTAAATTTAAGTGGAGCCTACGATTGAAATGAATTAAAGTTAGAGTTGATTAATGAACCCTCTTGGAGGATTACATAATTGTAGTAAACTTTCAGACGTTTTCTACCCCCTCCTCCCCCCCCCCCCAAATAAAAAAAAGAAACTCAAGGGAAATTCTGTAATGAAGTTCAACAGCATTTCAAATAGAATGTCTCACATGTACACTGATAAACAAGAATTATTCTTGTAAAAGAAATTTCACCTTTTCATGTCAAGTAGATCTATTAATAGAACTTGTATTTTGTTTGCAAGCTTGAAGTTGTTCGTGAACTGATAGTTGGAAGTCTTGATAGCAAGGACCGTTTGGAGGCTCTTACACTCTCTGCTATCTATCTCAAGGTGTGTAAAATTTTTGCGTCACTGAGCATAAAACTGTGTAATTGAGCCTTCGATAAGTGATGAACAAATAATTGTTGTCTCCTGCAGTGGATAAACACTGGCCAAATTCCCTGCTTTGAAGATGGAGGCCATCATCGGCCAAACAGGCATGCTGAGATCTCTAGGCTAATTTTCCGTGAAATAGAAAGAATTTCTGGAAGGAAAGATACTTCACCTCAGGTTGTCATTTATGTTATTCTTTTAGGACAGTTGTAGCTTTCTTGTGATTGTATTGGAAATACTCAGATTTTTATGTTTGACAAGTTTCCAATTTTATCTGCTGACTTAGATGAGATTATGAGCAACAGACGTTGGCTTATGCAGTTATGCTCAATGGGAAAGTGCAACATGCTGTCTTTGTTATTGTTTGGTCGATAAAAATTACTTCCAAGGAAGATTATAAAACCCAGCATAATGGTACATAGGTCAGCAAAAACATCTCTTTTTGACATAAGCGAGAACAGAAACCTCTAAAGACGAGTTGCATGAATCAAGCACTTTGATTGCACCATTAAAATTAGTCCTTGAGAGTATGTTCTGTTTTCAAAGGTCCAAACATCAAGAACTTTGTGGCAGAAACAAAAAGAAGCTCAAAATTTTAGCTTTGAGTTGGCAACCTTTGTCATTCATGGCTCACTTTGTCCTCACTTATGGACTATGATGATTTTTCATTTTTCTATGTGCATTCCATTCGTGTGATGTTGACACTGCCTTAGTGTCTTTCTAATACAATTACTTCACCTATAAAGAAAGCACTATGATGCTTTGCTGTACGTGGTGTTTTAGTTCTATTTTGGAACCACCACCTTAAACATCATCATCATCATCAACCTTTCCTGCACCTATAACAAGAGAGACCTTTAGCATTAAATTTTTAAGGATCCTTATAGGTCTATGTCAAGGCAGCGTTTGGCAAAGAAGAGTGTGAAGAAAGTGAAAGATGTACCTCTAGTTTGCATGAACTGGAGGGACATTTTGTAACAAAAAATCAAACTAGAGTTGTTGTTGCTTAATCTGGATTGTCTCACCTCTAACTTTTGAGTTGACCAAAAGGCCGAAGCTAAGTTGAAATCTGCTTTTATATTCTGTATTCCAGTCTGCATTTATCTGAAGCTGATACGGTTTCTTTGTTTTCCTTTGCTGTGCAGGAAATGCTTGTTATTCGTAAAATTCATCCATCCCTGCCTTCCTTCAAAGCTGAATTTACAGCATCTGTTCCTTTGACTCGAATTAGAGATATTGCTCATCGCAATGATATCCCCCACGATCTCAAGGTTCTAGTCTTTTCTATATCACACTATTTAAGTCATATTGTTTTGAGGTCCCGTTGGTAATTCGTGTTTGTTTATTATCTTTCCTTCTTAAATTTCAGCAACAAATTAAGCACACTATACAAAACAAGCTCCATAGAAATGCCGGACCGGAGGATTTGGTTTCCACTGAAGCTATGCTGGCAAAAATTACCAAAAATCCTGGGGAATATAACGATGCATTTGTGGAACAATTCAAGATCTTTCATCAAGAGTTGAAGGATTTTTTTAATGCTGGAAGGTATTGTGCCTTGCCTTTGTTGTCTTCAGCCTTGCAACTTTTGTTTTTCTTTTTTAAACTGATTGATACTATTCACGCAGTGGGTCATCTAAATTTACATATTCTTTAGATATCTGAATTTATTGTGTATGTGAGGATAAATTTACTCTCAGCATTCCAGCATCGTAACGAAAATCTGAGTTCTAGTTTCTCAAAACCATAGTTTTTTTTTCTTTTTCTTTTTTGTGGCTTCATTGCTGTTGGATACTTTAACCTGCTGATTTTCAGTTTTGGGATCATTAAGGTTGTTCTGAACCTGCTCAAGCTATATGATTAATTCCAACTCGATGTATTCAGCCAGAAACTGAGACAGATAGCAATTCAGAACTGTTGTGTATTTCATTGAAGATTTATGCATTTCGAATTCTTCTTGACTTCCTTTTCTACTTCTAGTCTTATTGAACAGCTGGACTCAATCAAAGAGTCACTTAATGAAAAAGGCTTGGCCGCTCTTGCGTCCTTTTTGCTGCTGAAGAAGGTAAAATCCTAGGTTGCGAAATTTAGCAGAATATTGTCCCTGAATTTAGCATGTCATTTTGTTGTTGTTGTGTGTGTGTCCGTTATAATGCTGGTTATTTTGGTAAATGATTAGAAATCACAAGCAAATGAAGTAGTGTGCCCATAACTATTTACCCATCACATGAAGAATGTTGCACTATGACTTCGGTCGTTCACTAGATACTTGTGTCATTCTTGAATTGATATATGGGAGTAGAGTCAGGGACTCAGGGCACTTTGGTGTAGGTTCAACTGTAGAGCTACAGAGATTGTTGTGTTTGTAGGCATCTCCAGGATTATGATATACAGGGTAAAGTCCTGGTCGGTGCCGAAGTCACTGGATGATAAGCTTTCATTGAGAAAGTTTAGTATTTGAATTTTACAGCTGGTCAAATTGAAACTAGTATATGCTATGTTCTTGAAAAGTTGTAGTGATCAATACTTTTCATGTGTCCATGTACAGAGCTTAGATGATTTGGAAGGGCCGTCAGATACAGAAGCCGATAAGTTATCAAGTGTCATGCTTTCTTTGAGCTCTCTAAGGGAATTCATTATAAAAGGACTTGTAAGTGGCCTTCGAAATGATGCCCCTGATGCAGCAATAGCAATGCGTCAAAAGGTAAAATATCACCAAACACCTCTGTTCTGTTTGAATCAAATAATAATAGATTAGCCTGCTTTTTGAAGATGAGGTCTGATCTTTCTATCTCCTCCAAATATTTGCAGTGGCGTCTCTGTGAGATTGGCCTTGAAGACTATTCATTTGTTCTTCTGAGCCGGTACGGTCCTTTACGCACCAGTTATATACTCCCTCCAGTTCTGAATGATCTTCTTGTTTCCTTTTTGAGCCAGTTCTAAATGATCTTCTTCTACTTTCCTTATTTGTTATGTTATTTGTGGTCCTAATGGATTGTGACCCACCCACATTCATTTTCCACCACATCTTACTACCTACAAAACACTTCGTGCCACTTCCATTGTGGAACATCAAAGTGAAGTGGAGTGAGTATGATTATCTAGGTAGTGTGGTGACAAATGTCTATATGGCAATATTATATTTGTGTTCGTCTGTGCTTATCTCTGTGAAGCAAATGTTGTAACTTCTCTTGCTGGTTGCCTTCACCTGTCTTAGATCTGTTTTGTTTCCCTGCTGGATTTTGCAATGAAAGTGTTCCACTTAAATACATGCTCACTGATGCTAATGCTAAGTTATATGTTGTATTCTGCAACACAATGTGATTAAAGTGTGTGCTTTTGAAGTAGTGAAAGGGCATAATGAAAGCCATGTGGTATAGAACTGTCTAGTATCTAGTAATCTACCCAACCACTCCCACGTATTAGTGTTGAGAATAATTTTGAAGCACCTTGCAGATTCAGGCCTTTTACACAACCACTTCTCCTGTGAACCCCCTTTTAGAGTGGCAAACAACTTGAAAACCCTCCTAATTGTGTGGTAATCGGATTAAATGACAGCTTTTCCTTGTGTATGCTGAAAAAATAGGGATTCGAAATGTTGAGATTCTAAGAGTACAATTAGAATAGAAATCGTGAATTTCAGGCAATGTGTTGGAGAATTAGGGCTGGAGAAGTTCATCTGTATGGCTTGTTCTGCTTTGGTATTCTAGTGCTCTTTATACTCTTCAACCTCTAGCTTTTAGAGTAATTTTTACATCTGCATTCTAGGTATCTTAATACTCTCGAGGCCTTGGGAGGAGATAGCTGGCTTGCTAAAAATGCTGAGTCAGAGAATGTAGGCTCATGGAATCAACCACTTGATGCTCTTGCGATTGGGATTCGGCAACTGGGACTCTCTGGTTGGAAGCCAGAGGAATGTACTGCCATTGCAAATGAGCTTCTTGCATGGAAGGACAAAGGTCTTTCTGAAAGTGAAGGTGTGTTCTCTCTTTTTGCTCTTTAAAGAACCAAAAATCAGTACTTTCATTTATGGATTTTTTTCAACATCTCTGAATATCGTGTAAAAGGAAGCGAAGAAAGAAAGACGGTTTGGGCCCTCAGGCTTAAAGCTACCTTTGATAGATCGAGGAGATTGACTGAAGAATACTCTGACTCTCTTCTCGACATATTCCCCCAAAAAGTTCAGGTACGAAGGCTAACTTTACATGTTTGATATAAAACTTATTTAGAGTCTCTTGACGTAAAGCTGAAGTGATCAGGAGAACGAGGTTCTATTCATCCTGAGCCATGTTGGTGAATTATTTTCTTTTTTTCCTTTTTTTCTTTAAGTTGATGACGGTGAATTTTTGGTTGCACAGATGCTAGGAGGAGCTCTTGGGATCGCTGAGAATAGTGTCAGAACATACACTGAGGCTGAAATTCGTGCTGGGTATGATATTTTTATGAACAAGCGGCACATTACCTGTTTCCAATTATTAAAGATTTGTTTGGAGACTGTACTTTAAGAATGAAGAAATGAACCATCTCCCAGAGCCGAGGCACTTATATGCATTGCTAATTTTGTTGATTATTAATGAGGTAAAACTAACTTTTACATTAACGTCATGTCCCAGCGTAATTTTTCAGGTGTCGAAACTTAGTACAGTTCTTCTAAAAGCAATTAGGCGTTCATTAGCATCTCAAGGTTGGGATGTTATTGTTCCAGGAGCTGCACACGGAACACTTGTTCAGGTATCCTACGAGCTTGTAGTATAGCTTATTAAAAAAATTGCCAATTTACAAAGTGTTTCTTGGTTGAAACGATACTGATTCATTTTGCCAATCTATAATTCATGTATGGTGACGCCAATTTTTGTAGAAGCCACAAGAGGTAATATTTTGCTGAGTAGGTTTTAGCAAAATATTAGATCCAAGAAACCTATGGAAGCTCTGAAAGACGACAAATCACGCACACTAGCCTCAAGTAGTGATGTGTGGCGAAGGGGAAGGGCAGTCTAAAGCTGACCATGGTAAAAAATTTAGAAAATTTGGCTACTTTCATATCCATGGTATTTGGCCCAATATAGACCCGCAACAAAAAACGGTTCAAATTTTGGTGGAAGCCCGTAGAGGTCATATTATGGCTTTTAGCAAATATTAGAGCCATTCAATGGTAGGTCCCGAAATCGGCGAAAAAATGCTAGCTAGCCTCAATTGATGAGGTTTACCAAAGGGCCTTAAAAAACATTCTTAAAATGGGAACCGACTTTTATATCAACAAGAGCACTATAAGGCTGTCTATGTCATAATTTGAGATCATTTGGGTACTTTAAAAAAGTGGTCAGTCAGCCGGAGTCGAAATATATAGTTCACTGCAGGGGTGTAATGGCATTATAAGATACTGACTTGATTATTGGTATAGGGGAAACCCCCTACACATACCGATTACATAAGATGACGACAATGGAAACTGAATCACCTATATAATACTGTCCTAACTTATTATATTCTCGAGATAACAATCTCTACTCATTTCTACAAATAACTAATATATGATCTCATGATCTTATATATCTGATCTCGTACTCATATCCTCCAATAAGACATAATTTTTTGGAAGCTCCTAGAAGTAAGATTATGGAGTTTAGATATAATAGAGCCAAAAACCTACGGTAGGTCCCAAAATCGACAAAAAAAACGTACGAAAGCCACAATCGGCTAATTGGGTTATGTGTGGTTAGAGGGTTTAAAATACTTCGCTCATAGAGGAACATATTGTCATATAAAACAAAGCCACTATAAGGCTGTCCATGGTAAAGTTTTAAAAAAATGGGAATGTAGCCAATTGGCCCAAACTGAAGCATGTAATCCACGGTTTTGGCCAAATATGGCCCCAACGGTTCAGTTTTTAGTGGATGTCCCTAGGGGTCATATCATGGGTTTTAGCAAGATGGTAGAGCCAAAGACCCATGGTAGGTTCCAAAATTGACAAAAAACGTACTGTAGCCACGATTAGTGATGTGTGCAAAACGGGTTTTGAGTACTTAGAGAAACGAGTCGTTGTATCCAACAAGGCACTCTAAGGTTGTCTATGGTAAAGTTTTGAGGTTGTTAGTTGCTTTCGACAAGGTGTCCCAAACCGTCCAAAACTGAAGTATATATTCCATGGTTTTGGGCGCTCATTTTTGTAGTGGAAGTTCTTAGGGGTCATATCATGGGTTTTAGCTAGACAATTTAGCCAACAAGCTATGGTTATTCCCAAAATCGGCAAATAAAATGAACGTTAGCCTTAACGAGTGATGTGTACAAAAGGAGCCTAATAACCCTTCCTAACAGAAGAAACAACCCTCATATCCAACAAAGGCACTACAAGTCTGTCCATGGTGAAGTTTTGAGAACATTTGGCTACTTCAAAAAAGCTGTTAAAATCGGCCAAAATCGTTGGTAATTTGGTATATTATCCACGATTTTGGTCTAATATAGCCCCGGAACAAAAGCGGCTTAATTTTGAGTGGAATCCCCTACGTGTCATATTGTGGGGTTCTAGCAAGATAGTAGAGCCAGAACCTATGGTTAGTCCCAAAATAGGCAAAAAATGCACGTTAGCGTTAACGGGTGATGGTTACCATTTTACCAAAGGAGCTTAAAATGCCTTCTTAATAGAAGAAACAACCCTCATATCCAACAAAGGCACTAGAAGTCTGTCTAAGTAAAGTTTTGAGAAAGTTTTACTGCTGTAAATATATAGCCAAAATAGGCCACAACCGAAGTATATAATCCACGTTTTTGGCCGAACATGGCTCAGAACAAAAACGGCTCAATTTTAAGTGAAAGCCCCTAGGGGTCAGATTATGGGTTTTTGTTCATTTGGTAACATTAACGAGTGATGTGTACCAAATGAGGTTAAAATGCCACCCTAACAAAAGAAACAACCCATATATAGTTATATCCAACAAAAGCACTGCAAGTCTGTCTGTGGTAAAGTTTCAGAAAGTTTTAGTACTTTCAAAAAGGTGGCCAAAGTCGGCAAAAAGACATATTATGGGTTTTGGCAAGATAATAGAGCCAAAAACTTATGGTTAGCCGTTAGTCCCAAAATCGTCAAAATGCATGTTAGCGTTAACGAATGATGTGTACCAAAGGAGCATAGAAAGCCTCCCTAAAAGAAGAAATAGCCCCCATATCCAACAAAGGCACTCCAAGTCTTTGCATGGTGAACTTTTGAGAACATTTAGCTACTTTCAAAAAAAGTGGTCAAATTTTTCCAAAATCGTTGTATATAGTCCACGGTTTTTTGCCGAAACCGGCAGTAAACAAAAACAGCTCAATTTTTTCTGAACTCCCTCAGAGGTAATATTATAGGTTTGTGCCAAGCATTAGAGCTAAAAACCATTATTTAGGTTCCAAAATCAATAGAAACGCACGTTACCCACAATTAGTGATGCGTGCATAAGGGGTTTCAAGTACTTCCCTCTTAGAGAGTTAGAGAACATTCTGTCATATCCAACAAGACAGTCTAAGGTTGTCCATGGTAAAGTTTTGAATAACTGGCTACTTTAAAAAAGGTGGCACAAACCAAAGTGTATAATCCAGGGTTTTGGCTGGATATGGCCTAGGAACAAAAATGGCTCAAATTTAAGTGTTACCCATTGGCGTCAATTTATGGGCTTTAGCAAATTAGTGGCGCCAAAAACCTAGTATAATGTGATAATAAGTTACAAAAGGTGATGGAATGTTAGGATTACTATAATATAATATGAATGGTGAGTTGGTGACGGAATGTTTTTTTTTTTTTTTTTTTTTTTTGACAATGATGTGACGGAATGTTAAAAATGCTATAATACATTATGACTGGCGGTAATATAATTTCAAGTAAATTATGACTTGTGACTGAAAAGCAGGATTAATGTAACATACAATAACTGGTGGCGAAGAAAGTATAAATAATATTGATATTTGAGCTGTAAAAAATATACATACGTAGCCTAGGGGTGAGTCTAGCCACCAAACTAGTCTCTCATTGTTTTAGCTAGGGTGTGGTTGTGTACTTAAATCACTGTTGCTACTGGTATTATCATCTGCTTATGTTCTGGTGTGGTTGTTTTGTTGGATCTGTTTATGTGAACTTTATATGTTGCTCAGGTTGACAGCATTGTCCCTGGGTCACTTCCTGCATCCGTTACTGGACCTGTTATTCTCGTGGTCCGCAGAGCTGATGGAGATGAGGAGGTTTGAAAGACAAAATTTTAAAGTTTCTGGAACGTACTGGACATGTTGAAGTTACATGTAAAACGTGAAGTTTTTGACAGGTTACAGCAGCAGGAACTAATATAGTCGGTGTCATACTTCTGCAAGAGCTGCCGCACTTATCTCATCTTGGTGTCCGAGCTCGACAAGTAAGTCAAGCTCTACTTCTCAATCCTTTGTATATGATATCAGAACAGTAAAAGTAACAGCCTAGATGCCTATGTACAGGAGAAGGTTGTCTTTGTCACTTGTGAGGATGATGATTCAGTTGATGATATAAAGAAGCTTGATGGACAATTTGTGAGGTCATCTTTCTCAGAAATCTCTGTGTTTATGTTTCTGCTGTAATCCAGATGGGTATAAGTATAAAGTGACTACATTCCCCTCTCTTCTTCTTTAAGTCTAAAAGGGGTTGCATTTTCTTCCAGGCTTGAAGCATCATCAGGAGGGGTTGCCATACAGCGATCAGCTCCTGAGCCAGCACGTACTGATTCCACCGAAAGTATTTCTTCCAGACTCGAAGCATCCTCAGCACATGCTGAGATACAGCCATCTTCAGCTGATCAAGAAGGTCATGATTCCACCATAGAGATCACTCCACGTCAGGAATCCCCTCAAGTGGACACTTTTGAAGCTAGTGATACCATCTTGTCACCAGGCATAGTGCCACACTTAAACAAGGTCCAACCTAGTCCCTTTCTTGAAGATGTCTCATATCTGTACTCCTAAGCTTTTAACAAAGGACTTAAGTTTGTCGTTCTGTTGATAAATGATAATAATTTTGATCCAGGTATTCCCAGCCGTCATTAATTTTGTTGATAAAATGCAAAAAATTTTGGTTCAGGTGGTTCCATCAAAAGTCATCATTCCACTCACTGAAGCTGAAGCAAATTCTTCTGGAGCAAAGGCAGCAGCTTGTGGGCGCTTGGCTTCTCTGGCGGAATCATCTGTGAAAGGTTCGGCTACTTATATTCTGAAAGGAAGAAAAAATGACCACATGATTTCTGGCTTTCTGCTTGTTTTAAAAGTAATGGATAACAGAAGAAAGAATAGCATTCAACTAAGACATTGTCTTGTGCTTTTGCTTGTCGTAACTTCTATACATGATTGATTATGCTACAACAGTTTACAGTGAGCATGGGGTGCCTGCTTCATTCAAGGCCCCTGCAGGAGCAGTTATCCCGTATGGCTCTATGGAATTGGCATTAGAGGCTAGTCAATCCTTGGAAACATATAGGTCGTATATAGAACGGATAGAAAACGCACAAGCTGAAGATGGAGCACTTGACAAGCTGTGTACTGAACTCCAAAAGCTAATATCTTCACTACAGCCCTCGAAGGACATGATTCAGAGCATAGCAGAAACGTTTCCCTGCACAGCTCGTTTAATTGTCCGATCCAGTGCTAATGTAGAAGATTTGGCTGGAATGTCAGCAGCAGGGCTCTATGATTCTATTCCAAATGTCAGCCCTTCGAACCCTTCAGTCTTCGGTAATGCAGTCAGTAGGGTATGGGCTTCATTATACACTCGCCGAGCAGTTCTTAGCCGTAGGGCTGCAGGACTGGCCCAAAAGGACGCTCAAATGGCCATTTTAGTCCAAGAAATGCTTTCTCCAGACATCTCATTTGTACTTCACACCTTATCCCCAACTGACAATGACAGAAATGTTGTTGAGGCCGAGATTGCACCTGGTCTTGGTGAAACACTAGCCTCTGGAACCAGGGGGACTCCATGGCGACTATCAGCTGGCAAATTTGACGGGTCTGTAAAAACATTGGCGTTTGCAAACTTCAGTGAGGAGATGCTGGTGGGTAAAGCAGGACCTGCTGATGGTGAAGTTAAGCACTTGACTGTAGATTACAGTAAGAAACCCCTGACCATCGATCCTATCTTTCGGAAACAGCTTGGCCAGAGGCTCTGTGCTGTGGGACACTTCCTTGAGAGGAAATTTGGAGGCCCTCAGGACGTGGAAGGGTGCTTGGTTGGGGACGATGTTTACATTGTCCAGACTCGTCCTCAACCTCACTAGATCTGCTCTACTGTATCTGTATCACTGTATGTAATCTGTTCACTATATAATTCGCATGTCATGTAATCAATGTCGCATGTTTTTATGTCATCAGACGTCGATCACTTGCCCTAGCGTTCCGGGGAGAGGGGGGGGGGGGGACTCTTCTAGCTCTCTTCGGTTCCACACATTTGTCCCATCTGCGCAGACTGGACCTTCACAAGCTCACCGGGGCTCTTCTGGCTCTCTTCGCTTGCGTAAACTTGGTCCATCTGCAACGATGTCCAGTTCGTCTTCTTGAGTCTCAGGTCTTTAACCATGGACTCTGATACCATGTTAAAGCACGATCGGGCCTGGGCCGCACCCGCACGGAGGAGAGAGAGTCCACGTCATAAGCTCAAGAAGGTTCCATCCTAAAACCAATTGGCAATAGGTGGAGTAACTCCTTGGTTTATAAACATATCAACTTTCTCCTCTTTTTCCAATGTGGGACACTCACATGTGGTTCAGTTCAACATAATTCTTTCTTTCATTTATTATCTACTCCCTCGGTTCCTCTGGATTTACATTTTTCTGACAGAGATACTACGGAGTAGTATTAAATCCAAATTCCTTTTCTTTTATTTTTTTTATTTTTTTTATTTTTTTTATTTATTTTTTTTTTTGCGAGGGCAAAGATGCGATCACTATTTCACTAGTTGTAGACTTACGGCAGCACAATCAAAGCAAGATCACTAACCAAATACTTTATTGTACACTTACAAGCTTTAACCACTTCTGGTGAATGTTTACACGTAATGTGAGATTTCCAAATCCATTATCACTTTTCATTCTTTTGGTTTTGTTAGTGTTCGATTTGTATATGCAGTATTCAGACGAAATATTGACGACTCGAGAAAACAAATCACGTAATTACAAATTGATGCCCAAGGGGAAAAGACATTTTATTCGGATAATTAAGTGTTGAGAAGCTAGAACTTTAGCCGTTAATGCGGAAATGGACCCCTTGCTTAAAAACTTTAATCAAATACTAGTATGGGGTATCCATCATCATTAGGGTCAGTTGTTATCAAGTATCTTAGCATTAATCAATCAATTAGCATAATGATTAGCAAATATGTATGTCCTGGTTTTTTTTGGGTCTTGGGATTACCACCTAATTTAACTTTTCAAATTTTATGCAAAGCAAGCGCAGCTTAGATCATGCTGTTAACCATTTTATTCCATGCTTCGCATGTTGCCTTTTGTACCCTTTGTTATCTGCTTTAGCAGCTTGATGTCTTTCTTTCTAAGCTATTTTAGCCACTTTTGAATCACACATGCCTTCACTTTCATCATGATGATCATAACTTGACCACAAAATTTTCGACTTTGTTCTTAGACTAATTCTTGTGTAAGACGGTCTTACTGATGAAATCTATAATCTGTTAATTTTGAAGGTGATGTCTTGAGTTGCAAAGATAAAACCGTGAATCTAGAAATAAAATGTAATGCTACAAAATTAATGTGTTGTCAGTTGTCACACATTTTTAAACTTGTAATTTTATTCTAAAAACTTGCATAGTTATCTTGGTAACAAATGTGTGACAAGCTGACAACCAAGAAGCTCTCATAAGGAGTTTTGATTCGTTCTTATATGAGACTGAAAGTAACGTATTTATCGCTGAATCCCTTTTAAATTTTAGGCGTGGTAGTTTTATATTTCACATGATAAGTGTATAATTCTTCCAACTAATGAGGCGGTTTCATGCTAGACTATTTTTTCCACACATCAAAAAATAAATAAATAAATAAATAAAAGTCTTAGTAACCTTTATATGCCTTTATATACAGGTGAATGTCATACTTTAGAGCATAGACTAATAACTCTCTTCTTTGTTGTGCGTCTAAGTGTGAGTTAGAAAAAAAAGTGTACACTCAAAGCTAGCTAAGACCCAGCAATTATCAATTATGTCTACTGCTGTTGAAATTGTTCCTGTTTTGAAGCATGTTTTACCTTCAAACATTAAGGATGAAGACCGAAAGATTGGTCGAATCGAAAGCTTAGGTTGCGAGTTGAGAGAAAACACAGACATTGCTAAGGATTTGAGCAAAGAAATCACCAAAAAGCCCGACTTTCCTGAACTTGCCACTGAAGAAGTTATCGAGAAAATTGATGATAATGCTTGTATTAAGCCTGATACAGAGAAACTTGATCAGGTAATTTAACTTAATTTTCCTGTTTGCTGATAATTAACATCACACAATAATTTACTACAAATAATATTTTTGGTATATACCTTATAGTACGTTGCCTAAGACTCGACTGCAAGTATCGAACAAAACCACATACACACGTGGCTAGATGGCTGAGTCATGTTAACATAAACTTGGCTATATCTATTTTATTTTACAAAATGAAGAGTTCGAGTAACATGGTTTTCGTGTAATGACTACTTGTTTGGTTTGTATGTAGAAAGTGGGAATTGAACTAATCCATTCATTTAATTATATATGTATACAGACTGATGAAAGAATAAGCAAAGAGAAACAACAGGTTCCAAGAAGCATTCATCATGAAGTAGCATCAGCTGCTGCAGGTAAACAAATCACCCCTTTTTTCATAACAATGCTCCATATATATTTGCGTTTTAGTCGTTAAGGGGTAAGGTTGCGTACATCTGAACCTTCTTATGCGGCTATGTACCGGGTTTAATTTGTTGTTAATTAGTTCTTGATACTCACCCTTTTTATTTCTCTTTCTAATGATCAAATGAAGCAGACTGTAAAACTCCACAAGTTCAGATACTAAGCCTCTCAGTGATATCTCCTGGCCGCGCCGATCTCGTGTTGCCGATTCCGTTTCCGACTACAACATCCAAGTCCACGTTATTTACTCTCAAGGAAGGAAGCAAATATCGCATCAAATTCCATTTTACTGTCTCAGGGAGCACCATTAACAACCTCAGATATACTTACATGGTTTGGAAATCTGGTCTCAGAGGTAACATGTAGGTCGTTTTAGAATGTCGAATGCTAAAGGTCTTGTAATTAGACACCGAGAGACACGTAACAAGTCTACTAATTAGTGAAGTGTCTACTCTTACTAAAATCGGAAATTAATAACATATGCGTCTAATAATTAGACCTGTAACATTGTTCACGTCTTCATGATGATTCGTTTTAGTCGACGTACACTCGACAACAAATTCTTTTCGATGATCGAATGGATTATTGACATTAGAATTGTTGGAATTTATTGCAGTGCACCAAACAAAGAAAATGGTAGGCACATTTACCCCTCGTCAAGAACCATATGTATATGAATTAGAAGAAGGAACTACTCCTACTGGATTTTTCGCAAGGGGTCCTTTTCTGGTCAAATCAAAGGTAATTTTTTTCGAATGAATGAAAAGAAAAATCCCGTATTACTCTCTCCAGTATTATTCAAACTAAACGTTAATAATCCAAGAAAAGACGGAAGGGGTAGCATATGATTTATGTCTTAATCAACTTGTACTAATTTTGGTTTGCATTATTTGAACAGTTTGTGGATGATGATGACAAATGTTACTTGGACACCACTTACTACTTTGACATCAGAAAGGATTGGGGAGCCAGAGAGAAGTGTTAGATTTGATTATTTATTTGTAACTACATCGATCTCTACATTTGTGTAACACTAATTAGTGTTTTTTCTCATCTAATGTATCAATGACCAATAATATTCTAAATCTTAGCTTTGTCCCTTGCATTGAACAACATCTTCTTTACGTTATATAAACTTATAATACTATTTATTTGCGGGCAATTGAGACAGTCGGGTGATATTCAACTTCGAATATATACTAAAACGAAGTATTATATTTAACATTTTAGGCAATTTCATTATACTAGAGGGTCATTGTGAAAGAAGAAAAACAAGATGGGAAATTAGAAAAATTAAATGCCCTTATTACAAAGTGTTCCATCGATCATCAAATCGTGACAAGAAAAATCATTATTTTTCTCATACTACTTTGTTAATATATATAATCTAATTGTGCGAGTAATGAGAAAATATACGAATGAATATTTTGCACAATAAATATAGGATACATAAAAAAATGTCACACTAACAAATAGACGAATGACGACATTGTCACCATTCTTCCGAGGTCTTTTAGTTTGCATATGCACTACACTACTTACGATTGTTACCGTGTCATGTGTTATGGAAAAATGTGGACTTGTCAATTTGTCATAAGATTGAAGAAGCTAAGGTATGACATTAGAACCCTACAATAATTTTTACTTTTTTTTCACAGGCCCCCTACAATAATTTGCTATACTATTAGAATCACCTTTTTCCAATCTTTGTTATGGTCTACCAAAGAATAAATTGTTCAATTAAAGCAATCAATTATCATATGGCCATTTGTATTAATGAAGCCTTTTTCACTTTGCTGATCATCAAGCTGATTGAGACTACCCAACAACACGTTTCTTTTTTCATATTTTTGACGAACAACAATCCGATATCTTTGCCTAAAAGCATCTTATCTTAACAGTATGATTCTCATGTGTACGTTCCAATTCTAATATCCATCAATGAGGAATGACCAAAGAGGCAAACTCGACATTTCGAAACGAGTTATAGCTTAGATCAGTGTACTTGCGTGCTCTGATCTCTACTTCACTAGAATATATGCAGTATGTTTAGGAAACTGTTATTTTCACGCCAAATTATTTCAACTATTTCCTTGTGTTCTGAATGATGATCTTCTCATTTGTTTTGCAGTTTTTGACTAGCCATATCGAGAGTAGCATATAAACTAAATGAAAAACCTGTTTGACTTAAAATCAAATGAAACTTGTAGAATGCAGTAAAAGGGCAGCCTAATAGGGAAAATGGAAGGTGACGATATTACGATATAATATCGAGAGATATTATGGAGTAATATGGTCGGAATATATTACCATATACGAAGTTATGGTAATATAGTATATATCGTAAATATATGTTTCTTGTGAAAATGTACGAAGACATTTATGGTATGTTGTATTTAGGAATGTTGTATTACTTAGACGGTAAGACATCTACTTTGTACGTAGTATAAATATGATGTATTATTGATGAAATCAATGAGAGAAAACATGTACGATAGAGAAACCTTGTACGAACGATTGAGAAACACGAAATATGAATCGTGACTAATAAATTCCGCTGTGTGTTATGTTTCTCCCCATGAACTAGTTTCATGGTACCGACTGGTCGACCCGAACCTCCTAACATGTTACGGGATTCGGGTCGATCAGTCGGTACCATGAAACTAGTTCATGGGGAGAAACATAACACACAGCGGAATTTATCAGTCACGATTCATATTTCGTGTTTCTCAATCGTTCGTACAAGGTTTCTCTATCGTACATGTTTTCTCTCATTGATTTCATCAATAATACATCATATTTATACTACGTACAAAGTAGATGTCTTACCGTCTAAGTAATACAACATTCCTAAATACAACATACCATAAATGTCTTCGTACATTTTCACAAGAAACATATATTTACGATATATACTATATTACCATAACTTCGTATATGGTAATATATTCCGACCATATTACTCCATAATATCTCTCGATATTATATCGTAATATCGTCACCTTCCATTTTCCCTATTACAGCCCAGTGCACATTGGCGTCCCCGCTAAGCGAGGGTCCGGGGAAGGGTCACACCGCAAGGGTGTAATGAGGGCAAGCCTTCCCTTGTCAATTTATTTGACAAGAGGCTGCTCCCAGGACTTGAACCTGTGACCTATCGATAACACGGCAACACCTTTACCGGTGTGCCAAGGCTCCCCTTCAAACTTGTAGAATGCACTGTAAAATAAAATTTGCGTTAATTTTTACACCAAGTAAACATTTTATTTGATCTATGTGTGGCTCTCAATATGACTCGTCAAGAACTATAAAACAAAATGGATGATCAATTGATCACATAAAACAGGAGGGAGTACTATTATCTTCATGTCAGACTAATTATTACGGACTATTGTACAATAATTAGTAAATAATTTTCGTGGTTGAAATGTGGCTTTAACATATACATACCCTCGCGGCCTCGCCTGTATATAAGAATTGCCAGACCATGCTTCCAATCATGCTTGGTTTTAAGCATGATAATTAATGTCAACAACGTATATATAACGCTTCAGTATGATCATGCAGCATGCAAGCCGCAACTCAAAAACGACAATCATGTCGTTGTTTGAGCATGCACCAACACATAATAATAATGCAACAATTTATGTCAAGTCTTAGTAAACTTTTTCATGGAGACATAGAGTTCCATCCCTAGACTCATTATCACACCATTGGAATCCTAGCTAGCTAAGTAGAGCTCAGCAGACTCCCTTTCTTTTGGATTAGAGGATAAAAATTACCTTGATTTTTACTTCTTTATGCCACTGTTGAAATGTTCTTGCATCCCGAAGGAAAATAATTAGGTAAAATAACAGCAAAATATATAAAATCAGGGATAAACTAGGATATAATAGTTCAGAGAACGACTATTGGCACTTCACATAATCTTTCTGACACTCCCACTCACATTATTTTATGTCAAAGAAAAATGATTTTAGTGGGAGTGCAAGAGAACTTGGTTGAGTGCTAATATCATTTCTCATATGTTGTGTGCATAATAAATGTATATAATCTCGAAACAGGTGTACATGCACGGGTAGTTTTATTATAGTAGTACAAAATGTTGAAAGGATAATAGAGGGTAGTTAAGCAGCTTAAACAGCTACACTCATACAAAGTGATCTTCAAATCACCAAGCCATTATTTCTACACCTCTCGATATGCAAATAGTTGCGATATACTGTTATACATAATAGTAATAGTGATTATTATGATAGGAAGGTTAAGTTGCTAAGCTTATTTTAATTATGCTTCAACAAATTAAAGAAGCATGCAGCTGATTAGTTGTAAAAAGCGCCAATTGTATCGTCACCGTCACCATTCATCTGAGCAATAACCTTTCCTCCGAAGATATGGTCAACATACTCAGTCTTCCTTCCACAAGTTCCCAATTTAACTTCCACCACATTCCAGTCAACTGGACCTATTGGTCCAGCTTCAGCATAAGCCTACACACAAAATCCAAAAAATTATTATAATTACCTAATCAAAATATCCATCGAAGTCTCAACCATTAATCAACTTAAATTTTTGCATAAAATCATATTCAAGTTTAATTCAAGTTTGAATCTTCAGGAACGCCCTATCTCCTTTTTTGAATGGACTCTCACGCACAAAATATGGATGAATCCGTATATTAACATCATCCACATCTCATTTCAAAAAAAGAAAAAAAAAGGTTTTATTTCTAATAACCTGTAAGTATGAAATTAGGGTGTGTACGTTAAGAAATTAACCACAAAGTTGATTATTAGCAACCGTTTCAACTGAATACTTGTCAGAATCTTTTGTTAACTATATGGTCATTATTTTGCGAAAGACTGCCTAAAACATTTGTTGTATTTCCCGGATCCTACTTAACATTTACGTTTCTTTTGCACAAGCTAGCTAGTTATATAAATATATATATGGAGCATGTAGCATAGTTACGTCGTTATATACCTTGCCGGCAGGGCTGTCAAAAGCCACAACAAACTTACGAGCAGTGGTGTCATCACCATCAGCGTAAACCAAACCAAACTTAACGCCGCCATTGGAGCGACTGCCTGCTTGGCCGGTGAGCACTCCGGTGTTGACCGGGAGATCAGGGTAGTTAGTCAGACTATACCCATGCCAAAAGTGACGTTCGATCAGGTGCACACGACCCTTTGAAAAGTTCTTAATGTCGGATTGTATCTTAAAATCATCCTTAGCCTTTACGCTGCTTTCAATTTCAGCAATCACCATCTCAACATTATTCGGCATCTGCTCCGTCGCCATATTGCTTAGCCTTCCTGTACACGTGTATATATATACGTACTATTTATATATTGTTTTTGATGAAATTGTAAAATTTTATTAAAACCACTATTTATATATTTTCAAACAATCATCATCATCATCTCAAATTCATCATATATATATATCACTCCGTCCCAAATTAAACGTCTCATGAAATTTGAAATCCTCTCACATAATACTATTCCATGAAAAAATTAATTTGGGACGGAGTGGTATATTATATCATCTTCTATGACAGCCAAATGCTATAATTAAAGTGCGTCAAGCTAATTCACGATCGATTAGACATTGAGTATTACAACTTTATTACAAGGTCGATCGATATATTATTATGCCACTACACTATCATGCATGCATAAGTGACATCTGACTTATTTTACGTCTAAATTAGACAATGCAAATGTATTGGACTTCCAAATAAATAAAAATGTCGATAAATATATGCTTCAAAACAAGATATATAGGAGAATGAACGCAAACAAGAATATATATATATATACCTTGAATGATCGGAATTGTTGGGGTAAAGTAAGTAGGAAATTAAGGGAATTTTGAGATGTGGAATGTATGTTAGAGTGCATGAAAGAGGCTATATTTATAGACTGAGTGCATGCATGAGGAGTAAGTCCTATGAACTCCCATGCAATTAACGTCGGATCGGATTCATTTCGTACGTTTGCATGAACAGACGAGGAAATCTGATGCTATTGTTAGTGGAACTCTCGATCACTATCACTTCTCCAACAGTACCCAATAAGATCGAACAATCTATATATCTCTATTACTCATGGGTAAATTAAACATTATTAAAGCATCAGATTCAAACTTTATTTGAGGGAAATAGTCAATTATTATTCCCGCAAACTTAACATGTGCGTGCCGATTACCTGTTGGGGTGTCAACCCAAATTTCATATTGAAGAAACAATAAATAAGTCATTGGTTTATAAGTTACACCTCCGTTAAATAGTATGAGTCTTTTTGGATTGAAAGATGGACTCATGTTCAAAAACTGTGCGAGTTTGTCTCTCAGCCCAAAATGGACAGTATCATACTAATTGTGGAGTCGGTGGTGTGGCAGTCCACAACACTAGTACTGACGAGTGCAGTATTAGCCATGCATATTGGATACATACGTTCCCTCATGTATCTGATTTGTATTAGGCATGATCTTGTACAAAACGTGTCAAATGCTCAACTTCTGCGAACATATATATATAGTATCGTAAATCCAAAGTACAATTAAAACTTGGGGTTTAGACTTTAAGCACTTGAGAAAAAAAGATATCCCGTATTATTCCCTCCATTCATTTCTTAATAGCTAATGTTTTGTGCAAACTTCCATATTCAAACAAAATGTCAATCATGAAAGAAAAAGCGGAGGGAGTAGTATAGTAGCATTACTAGCATATGATTTTTTTGTCTTGGTCAACTTTATATACTTATAATTTTGGTTTGCATTTGAACAGTTTGTGGATGATGATGACAAATGTTACTTATACCACTTACGACTTACGAGTTACTACTTTGATATTAGAAATGATTGGGGAGCCAGAGGGAACGAGAAGTGTTAGATTTGATTATTTATTTGTAACATCATCTCAAAATTTGTGTAACACTACCTAATTAGTCATTTTTACTGTATCATCTAATGTATGCGCGGGACTTCAATCAGTTGGAATTTTATGATGATAATTAGAGAAATTGTCGGAAAAAAAAAAGAGAGAGAGAGAGGGTTCATCAGCCATGTTCTCTATTTCTCGAAACTTGTATTCCATCCATTTCCAGATTTTGGAGTGGTATTTGCATGCGCAACATCGGACATTTTATGGAGTGATTATACCATGGTTCTTGGACATGCAGCATGCAGCAGCTCAACGACGAAATCCAACAAAAACATGCATCTGATCTTTATACATTATGCGTGCTAGACTGCTATAGGTAAAACATAGCCTGCACAGTGATGATCTTCCCACTGCTTATGTTAAAATATACCGTTATTATTTGGACCCTAACTATCAGTAGCTAGATCGACTTTTGGTTAAATTGGTTTTTTAATATGGTATCAAAGTCTCGTTTCTGAGTTCTCAAATCCAAATATCTAATGCATGAATGAACAATAATATTGCAGATCCATGCTATGTCCATTGCATTGAACATCATCTTCTTCTTTATGTTATAATCGTATTTATTTGCGGGAAATTGAGACCATGGGGTGATAATCATTTTGTGTCGAGTCTTAGTAAACTTTTTCATGCATGGCATGCATCAAGAGAAGAGACAGAGTTCCCTGGACTCAATAATAATCACACCATAATATAGTATATATAATCTCGATACGAGTGTACATCACCGGTAATCCGGTATATATATAGTTTTATTTTTAGTACAAACTGTTGAAAGGATAACAAGAGGGTAGTTAAGCAGCTAGAAACTCAAGATGATACGAAGATTCAAACCTAGAACTACACTCCTGCATACAAGTTGATCTTCTAATCACTAAGCCATTGATTATTCAATCCTACACCTCTCGATATGCAAACCAATGCGATATATAAAGTAAAAGTAATGGTGATTATTATGATAGGAAGGTTATAAGTTGCTAGCTTATTTTGATTATATATTATGCTGCAACAAATAAGCATGCATGCAGCTGATTAATTAGTTGTAGAAGGTCGCAGTTGGATTGTCAGTGTCACCCCTCATCTGAGCAATAACCTTTCCTCCGAGGGCCGGGTCAACATACTCGGTCTTCCGTCCACAAGTGCCCAATTTAACTTCCACCACATTCCAATCAACTGGACCTATTGGTCCAGCTTCAGCATAAGCCTACACACAATATCATAAAATATGTACAATCATCATTCCAATTAAATGTACATATATATATTATAATTCTAGCGTACTGTTAAAAATATTAGTCGACTCTAAACGATTGATCAAATTAAACTTTTGCATGAGATCAGATGACTCTTTGACATGGTATTCAATGGTTTAATTAATTTACGTCCGAATGATCTTCAAGAACACCCTTCTCTTTCGAGTGGGCTTTCACTTGAGCTTTTTTTACTTTATTTCTTTGTTTGGCCCAATCCTACTTGACATTTACGTTTCTTTTGCGCAAATTAGTTGCTAAGCAGCATATGTAAGTAGATAGTTTATACCTTGCCGGCAGGGGTGTCAAAGGCCACAACAAACTTACGAGCAGTGGTGTCATCACCATCAGCATAGACTAAACCAAACTTGACGCCGCCGTCGGAAAGACTGCCTTGTTGTTTGGTGTACGCTCCGTAGCCGACTGGGAGATCAGGGTAGTTAGTCAGAGTACGCCCATGCCAAAAGTGACTATCGATCAGGTGCACACGACCCTTTGATACGTTCCAAATGGGGGTTTCTATCTGAATAACATCCTGCGCCTTTTCGCTGCTTTCAATTTCAGCATCCACCATCTCAACACTCACCAATTTCTCCGACGACATATTGCCTACCTGCATGCACACGTTAACAAAACATCGTTATTTCCTTGCTTTGTTGCAGTTGTTTGTTGTAACTCTTTATTTTGTTGTTTTGTTGGTCTGTATTAACTTTGCATTGTCGATTTATTTCTTTATATCTTGGCGCCGAATTTCCAAAAAGAAAAAAAAAAAAAAACATCGATAAATATATACTTCAAAACAAGAAGGGATTGAAATTGAACACAAATAAAGATTATATATATATATACCTTGAATGATCAGAAATTAAGAAATGTTGGGGTAATTAAGTTAGAAATCAAGTGAATGTTTGTGATGTGTGGAATGTATGTTAGAGTGCATGAAGGAGGCCATATTTATAGACTGGAATGCATGAAGAGAAGTCCTATGCACTCCCATGCAGTTAACGTCGGATCGGATTCACTTCGTACGTTTGCATTAACAGACGAGGAAATCTGATGCTTTTGCGAGTTGAATTCTCACTTTTACATCCTTAACACACAAGAACAAACGTTGTCGAAAAAAAAAAAAGAATCTATCTCTATTATTACTGATGGGTAAATTATTAAAGCATCAGGTTCAAACTTTATTTAAGGTGGGGTAATAGTCTATTATTCCCTTGAATTTAGCATGTGAATATAAAATAAAAATCTTAGTATGGAATTGACTGTATATATATGATAACATGTACACATATCATTAGACACAATCCTCTATATAAATAGTCAAATGCGCAACTACCACATACAAAATACTACGGAGTATCATGAATCCAAATTACAATAAAAACTTGGGAGTGCTTAAAGTTTAAACACTTGAATTTGTTCATATACTCGTATTTAATTTTGCTGGAAAAGAAGAGACCTCTATTACTATGAAACAAACTTTAAAATAATCTCCCTGTTCCAGTAAGATGTTGAATTGGACCAAAAATCGATAAAACGTGGGGTAGAGATTGGGGAGAGGAAAGAGAAAAAGAAAAAAAAAAACCCATATAACCAATAAAAATGTGTGGGTAGAACTGTAGAAGACTATAGTGAAGGCAATATAGTACTTTTACAATCACAAAACCCCCTCATATAAAGAAACACCAACATCCCATCGAAACACCCCAAAATATAATAGTCCAACATGACAACATCTCACTGGAACGGACACGGAGGGATCAACAAATTAACAAAAACTCAATGAATAAGGAGGCGGGGCCCCTACTAGGGATGGCAATGGGTCGGGTCTGGGTCGGGTCCGATAGGATCCAGACCCGGATCCGTGTCTTTACAAGCAGACCCAGATCTATCGGGTCCAAAATTTACAGATCCAGACCCAGACCCGCTAGGATCCAGTGGGTCTGGACCGGGTCTGGGTCCAAGATGGGTCTTTTATAAAATCAAGTTTTTCATGTTTTGAACTTGCGGAACTTATGATAATTCTGTCTCGATGTGGTTTACGATCGTTAATGCATCAATGTGCTTTGCGATCGTCACTATGGTGGACATTCCTCATCCATCTTGTTTTACTTAGAACTTCAGAATACTAAGGGAGAGCGGCATTGAAGGATTTTGAGGCAGTGACGAAGGCTTTTGAGGCCGTGGAGAAAGATTGGGCATGAGTGCGTGACTCATGAGAAGACTAAGAAATGAAAATGAAACTGGAAGGCTAGGATCGTGATAAATTAGGTTTTTTTTTTTTTTTTTGCTATATTTTTGGCCGGGTCCGCGGGTCCATGGGTCGGGTCTGGGTCTCAGGTCACAGACCCATATCCGACCCACACATTTATCACCGGGTCTGGACCCGACCCAGATCCATTGGGTCTCCAAAAAGTGGACCCAGATCCGACCCAAGTGGGTCGGGTCCACCGGGTCTGGGTCGGGTCGTGGGTCCATTGCCATCCCTAGCCCCTACCCCTAGACTCAACAATCACCATTGTTGTCCTATCTAGCTAACTAGATTCTAGCCTTTCTCTTCTTTTTGAGGAGAAAGATTACCTTGTTCTACAGCCACTATTGGGTCCAAAGGGTGGGACAAAATAGGAGTTGACGCCTCCGAAAATGCCTCCCGTTGCGTGAAACCGTCTCATCATTGCTTATATATAGTCCAAGCTCACAAACGATCAAATTTTGAAATTTGATGTGACCTTAAAATCAGATGCTAATTGAATCTATATTAAGATGGGTCTAGCCTTTAGGCCAGTTTTGATGTCAAGATTGGCATTAATTTGAGTTATTTAGGCGTTCTCGAAACTAGTCTCAGAGACTCCAATAATGACGGCCCTAATTATCGTGTTGAATCTAGTAAGTAAAAAGGTAAAAAATAACAACTCTTTCGGATTTACATAATCGGCTCATACTCAATTACAAACCCAACTATGGTCCTTGTACAACATATCAACATAATAAGCTTACAGGACAAATTCCACTATAATTTCTCTGTACAGTAGTGAGATCAGGGCTAACATTTTACCTCAATGAACCTCTGTAAGATGGAAAACTCGAAACGAATACAAATTACATGGTGTGGACACAAACTCGAAGCATATATATACATCAGACTTTACACATCATTCGTATAATCGATCAGAGCAAACTTTACATGCAAAGATATTTTACCTGCTTCCGTCACAAGCCTGGCTGCAGTCACCAGCCAGTGTCCAGGAGCATCATGAGGACCACGCAGCACCTCAGAAGTATCGACATACTTAAGTAGCTTCTCACAGTTGACTGGCACAGGGGGGCCGTTTGGGTACACGCCAGAGTTCAGTGCAGCAGGTGATTTTTTAGGTGGACTGGATTTTGCCTTCTGAGTGAACGTGAATGTCGTGCTCAACGTCATAAGGATGCTCGATTTGTGAGATGTTTGAGGGGCAGCAGCCCATTCTGTTTTCCTGATTGAGCAGTTTGGTAGATGGCTGAAAAGCAAGCGAAGGTGGAGGACTGTCTTTGGCCATCTCCCTTTGGCAATGAGCTGTGCACCGGTGACTATGAAAACGCCACTTGTTTGCTCCTCCAGCCAATTTGCATCATGCTTCACGATGGATGTGCAGACTTTTGAAAACCTCTTCCATCTGATATGTTCAAGGAATTGGTCTTCTAGATCAAATTCATCAGAACCTCGCCACCGAGGATCTAAGGAGTCGTGAGGTGATAACAATGTCATAGAATTTGGAAGGGTGGTCAGATGCTGGGCATGGACAGCTAGTTGATTGCAGTGTTTCCCTTCCAAGAATAGGCGTAGACCTACAATGGGTTTTAGAGAGCTTGTGACCTGAAAAAACAATAGATTTATTAATACGCAGATCCGTTGGGACAATTACATCCTTTAAATCAGGTAATAGAACCGTTTAAACTTATGGTGAATGTAGTACTGCGGGATCATGATAGTTGGTGGGGCGGTAATTAACTGGGTAGAATTAGTGACTAAAAGCTAGCTAATATAGAAGGGGAAGAATAGATAGAAATTTCTAGAACCGTTTAAACTTATGGTGAATGTAGTACTGCGGGATCATGATAGTTGGTGGGGCGGTAATTAACTGGGTAGAATTAGTGACTAAAAGCTAGCTAATATAGAAGGGGAAGAATAGATAGAAATTTCCTAGAAAGGAAAGGAGGCGATTAGATGGGAATGGAGGGAGTTAAACATAGGAATCTGGACATACAAACTCCTCCGAAACAGAGGAAGCTACCAAGAATTTTTATTTCTGGTCTTCAACCAAACAACTTTCGGCAATTCCGGGGAAGTAGAAAGTCATAAAATGACTCTCTCCTAGGCACTGGAAAACATGTAATCAACCAAACGATCACTCAATGACATTGAAGCTAATCAACAGAACAAGTAGTGAGGGACCAAAAAGTGGTACAAGTAGAGTCATAAGGAGAATAAAAAAAGGTCAGCCGTTAATGTGGTAGTAAACGGTTGACGACTGGAGGTCGCGAGGGATTGGTGATAAAAGGAAAAGGTGGTGGCCTTGAAAATCTGTACACTGCCACACTATTGATAGACGTGTGTTTTATAAATGAACTTCAGTTTACCAGTTTAAGTGACTAAAAATCATTAAAACTTGCAAGGAAAACACTGAAATTTGGAAGACAATTCACGTCCCAAATATTATCCAAACCTTGGGTCACATGAGTGTAATTTTGCCAAAACCTTATGGTCACCTATGAGTTATTTTCAAACTGCTCAAAGAGCATCACATATGAAGTTATGAACCATAGACTATAAAGCCAGAAAAAAATGCAGTTACCTTTGTGGAATTGACATGAATCTTCGGACCCATCAAGCTAAATTGAAGAGAAGCAGAGGAAGATGTCAATCTTTGATGCTGGAGAGGGAGCTCATTGTACATTGGTGCCCACTGTCTTGGGACCTGGAATTCTAAAAAGCACTGCAGATCCTCCGGAGCAGGTTTGTCTGGCAAGAATAAGAATAAGAATAATTAGTAAATTACAGGATATACAAATGCAACAGGTAAGAAGAGCACTAAAAGCAGGTATATGTAGGATGAGAACAAACTCCTCGTCCTCTCCATCGTGTATACCATGTAGAACACACTACCAAACACACCTAGGAAGGACAATTACTACGTGAATGCTAAAGATTGCAGCATCCCTAGTGACTGATCACCCAATTCTCCCGTATAAGGAGTGATTAACAGGAAGGACTGTCGAATAAGAATAATTGACAATTGATGGTTGTGTCGTGGTAACCCAAAGAGCAGGTTCTCAACATCAAGAGAGAAATTACTGTCTCATTCACAGCACTAGAAGACTCCTTTCAGTGCACAATGCATTGTTACACATAATTATAAGTTACGTTACAACACTAACGAGGTTCTCTGAAACACATTAATCTGTGCCAACCGCAACTAGAAACAGAAGCCCATCTGAATATATGTACATGAAACACGAAAGACTACATGGAATACAAAGACTGGAAACATAGCCAATGAAACTTACATCTCAAATACAAATTAATAGCATGGCTCAGATAGCCACTGCCTGGGATTCCAGTAAGGAGAGAAGTAATTGGAACAAACTTGAAGAGAATTGCATCAGGATTGCTAGGCACTGTCTGCAACCATTGGGAATGACTATGGAGAAAGACATTTCCCCCTCTTCTTGAGCGTATGACAGAGAGTCCCTGGTTGAAAGTACCAGATTTATTAGCAAATGTCACAACGGTGAGCAAATTTGGGCCAATTGCTAAACTTATTTTTCATAAAACACTTACATCTTTGTTTGATGTCTCTGCAACACTGGTCAGTTGTATGGTGTTTGACTGCAGAACGCGACTAAAGACCTCAGGGGCCTATATAGAAAATCAGAAGAAGGTTATAAATAGGAATAAAAGACCAAATTATTCACATGATAGATAAAAACTTTTCTATCAGGATATTTTACCATTTGTTTCCCATCCCAAGCTTTTCGCTGCACTGGCGGATCTTTTCCATCTGAAAACAAGGCATCCCCAAGATCTTCCAAATGCGCCCTGAGTTCAGCAGGAGGAATACTTGAAGAAGGCATCTGTCTAACACAAATTAAGTCTTGACCTCCAACAGCCAGGCCTACGATTATGTGTGTCCCATACTTCTGAATGAACCTGCCTAACAAGTGAGATCAGCAACCACACAGCAGAATAAACAAGATCGGTCAAACCTTGCATACCCCCCACCCCTCCGGATTGGAACCAAAGAAGAAAACAAAATCATGCAACTCAAACATCACAGATCAGCGACGTATATATTTTCTGACGGACAGGTACTATAAAGATGAAAAGTTTACCTTAGTTCTTATCAGTTGAAAGTATATATGTCAAAAGTAGATATGTCACATAACTACCTCTGTAACTGTTAGAAATTAATTAATCTAAAAAACTCTAGAGCATGATTGAATGTTTTGCAATATCTTGAAATGTTATGGAACAATCTTGTAACTAGTTTCTGGAATATTCAATTAGATGATATGAGAGTCTATAAATTGGCCTTATGCTCATATGTAATGCAAGGAATTAAGAAAGTGGTCAAGAAAATTCATCATGTCAATCTCATCAAAATTTAGCCCCAAATTTCCAACAGTTACACATCGATCTCTATATTCCGAGCATGCATTTCAACTTTTAGCTACTATAAATTCCACCAAATAGTGGCAACTCAGGTCAATAGAAAAAACTACTACCTTGATAATGAAGCAGGATCCCAGTGTGAAGGAACAGACTTCTTTACTTTTTCACGAAGGACAAGGGCAGATGTCATCAAGTGCATATGATACAAAGCAACAAAGTAACCATCGAAAGCAAGATGTTTGCTATCCGCAACATCATTCAACCAGGCTCCACTGAAATTAAATATAGCATTGAAATAGCCAGAAGGGACTTTCCCCTGTACTGTATTTTTTTGATTTAGCAGCTCCGACATCTGCAGTTGAAGAAACATGTCAACTCTCAATTTCACAGAATACATAACAGGATAAATTAGTATAGGGAACTTAATACGACATTGTCACTATTTCCAGTTATTTATCTCAATCTGCATATATGCAATAGAGCACAAATGTTCACAACAAAGTAAGTCAAATTCAATGTCTACTCGTTGACCTCACTTCCTATGGTAACCTTAAATTGTAACCAAACAACGAATTTCAAACAATGACAACACCATGAGTGAGGGTTTCATATTCCCAGCATCATAGCAACTAGAATACGTCGACATGGAAGGTAATAGCGATTAACGAGTTCTGTTCATGAATGCACTCCTCAAAAGGCTGGCTATGCATCAGACCCCCAACAAAACTAACTCTTGTTCTAAAAATGCATTTCTTCAACAGCACATGCTTTTGAAATCCACTCCTAGTGAGCCTCCGAATTATGCCTAAACATCCAGAGCTATCCAATAAACAAACACGCCACCTGCTTCTCAAACACAAAAAATATAGATAAAGGGTAAAAAACACCTTGGAAAAACTCTTGCTTCCTTAAGTTTAGATTGACAAGCTCCACATCTCCATGAGAAACAGAAACTTAACGATTTCTGATTCATGAAATATCATTGCAATTATAAAGACATTGACAGACAATCAAGTGCATCAGAAGTTCTGAATACAGAATCCTACCCCCTCCCCCCCCCCCCCTCCCCGAAGAAAGAAAGAAAAAAAAAGATTCATTTGCCTATGTAGGAGTGGAAATACTACGACAGAAGTACAAAACTCAAAGCATCAGCCCATCGCAAAACCCGATCCTTCTACACTCCCACAGTCCCAACAGGCCACCACCAAGGAATGCATACCAGAAAGATGGTGCGTACTTGGTCGGGCAGTTGAAAACTCAAAGGCCAAAGCATCAAGCCATCACAAGAAGCAAATTAGCTTTTCTTCCGCCAACAAGGAACAGTTACCATAATGATACTTCAACATGCTATTTAGATACATTAGAAACTTTCATCAACTAAAGCCATTTATCCTATATGGAGATGGTGAAAAACTTGTCCAGTTGTCTCGTCTCCAGGTGCCACTTGCCAGGTGGGAGTTCAGTACGTCTCCACATTAGTGTTCTTTACCTCAAGTTTTTAATCCAGCCTCATCAATCATCCAACAGCACAAGTCCATTCTACAATCTCAATATACCATAAGTACCAATATATAACTTAGACACCAATGCAATAAGCAACAGCCGTCCAACTCTGAATAATCGGTTTCTCCTTTCAAAATCCAAAAGGCGAGCACAAGTCGCAACCACAACTTTCCACTTCCAATCTTATTCTCCCTCAATAGACACCACTATACCAAAGAAACACAAGTATGGAACACCTCATTCAGTCATATCCACTTGAAACCCAACACTCCATACCACGCTAACTTCCACAAACACGAAGAATTACCCCGACATCATAGAAGTCCTCAAATTAAAACAATCCCAATCCCTCACTAAACTGTGTTCTACACAGTTGCTAAGTCTTCTCTTCAAAGCACACATTGGCGTCCGCCTTCTTCATCTTACCAACTCTCAATAGTCATCTAACATTCCTTACTTCGAAAACATCGGCTACAGCCTTACAAAACATTCTCCTACAACCTCAATCCTCCAAACAATTACGAGATAAAAGACGTAAATCATTTCCTCGGAAATTCAATCCCGTTGCAGTTATGTGGCAGTAATCCATAATGCGACAACATACAGTTCTCGAAAAATGCATCTAAACTATCAACTCATCACCAAATTCAACACCTAACCAAACAGTAGCAACAACAGTAACACGTATTTCTCAGTGTACCTACTAAATTGCGAGTTTTCGCCGGCGATCCGTGGTAATTTCCGCCAATAATCAACTAAAAATTACTACTCAAAGAAACAACCGTGGAACGAAAAAAAGCGTAAACAAGAAGATCAAAAAAAAAAAAAAAAAAAAAAAAGACAAAGACCTGATTGAATTGAAGAACATCGGACTTAAACCGCATTTGTTCACCCTTATCGCAACGAATATCAGCCGAAACGCCAGGAATCGAAACGTTTCCAGGAAAAACGACGTCTTTTTTGTTAAATTCATCCAAAACGACGAGTCTCTCTCGTTTCGCAAACCTCAACCTGAAATCAAACGTCAAATCAAACCCTAACCCTAACGATTCAACCGCTCGTACTTCAATCGGCCTCTTCTCCGCCGCCGCAGCCGCCGCCTCATCCGCCCAATCCTCCTCCATCGTCGAATCGCCGCCGGAGAAAAAAGAAGCTTGTGCTTTACGAATAAAAATGAGAATTCGGTATAAAAAATGAGACGAATGAAAAATCAAAGAAGGTAAGTCAGAATTTTCTAGTGAAATTGTTAGGAATCAAGTGTGTTGTGTGTCGTATACGCGAGACTGCCATTGTTGACCAAAGGAAACATTGAATTGCAGAGTGATGGAAGAAGGAGAGAGAATGGATTGGAGGGAGGCAAAAGTTTTGAGTTGTTGAAAGAGGAAAGGGGAGGGAGAGATGATTGTGGGGCCCAATAATGCAATTTGGTTTGACTAGGTAAGTTCAGTCCAAATTAGATTTTCTTTACTCAGTCAACTTTTTTGGATTTTCTTATTCCTAATTTAATGGGTTTTCTTTAATCTTTATCACAATTCCTAACTAGCAATTTTTGTAGTATTATGACTACTACCATGATATGATACCATCCATTAATTCAGACTTCATCGAGCTTTAAGGTTGGTCTAATTGTCTGAAAAATAGTTTGTTTGAAGGTTGTTTCGTATCGAATTCGAGTCTAAGCTCATACTCAAAGTGTTAGTTGCTTTTATATACTCCCTCCGTTCGCCTATAAAACGCATAGGGTCGGAACACAGTTTCTAAGAAAAATATAATGAATAATGAGTTTTAAGGTGCACTTAGTGTAAAATTACAACATAAAGGTATGACTCACTTGCATTATCAATAAATAAATTAATAAAATAGAGAGTATTTTGGTATTTACAGGTACAAATAAGGAAAGATTTCAAGGGGGGAGTTTAAAATGAACACCCCAAAAGTAGAAAGTAGAAAATTTACAGGCGAACAGATGAAGAATACCACAAAGACTAAAACTATTTGATGCAACTGTCTGTTTTCAATATTGATTTTTATAACTTGTTGATCCTATAATTTAATGAGTTTCCTTTTCGTATCGATCTGCATTAGTCATGAAATCATTTTTAAAACGTATTGATTCTATAATACTCGTATGCAAAATGAAACTCACAGAGACCATTTGTTAAATTTTTATGGTTTTTAAGCTTGGATTTGATTTGTGGCCAATTGAAACTAATCAACGATATCAAGTGATGAGGTATTCTAAATTTTGGACATAGTGTTTTGTTTATTAGATTCATAGTGTCACTGCGAGTGTAAGTCGTCGAACTCAACAAGTTGATTATCTGATTTATGTATCATTTCATGTAATATAACACACTCCGTATATGGATTGGTAACAAATAGGCAGAGGGTACAAACCTACATTTCGAACCCGAAATTTGAGTTTTTTTTTTTTTAATCAAATGTGGTTGAAGAATCTCATACGGAGTAATAAGATCTCTTTATTATCGAATTAAGATCTCAAATTTCAACAATTGAGCTATCTATCTACTCTATGATTTAGGTTTAAGGAGACATTGAAAATCAACCGCAGCAAAAGGTATTTGGAATTGTCTATTAAGCTGTGTTTGTTTAAGCATAAAAAACTTTGATGAAGATGATGTTTCATTGTTTTTGTTTGGCTTTGATTACCAACTGCTCACCTAACTCCATATCCTGGTCGACGAGCAAAGTCTTCCGGCAATCTCGTTGACGAGTTAATGTGGGCCACTGCCAGACCGAGCACTGTACTATTATCTTATTGTGCAATTGTGCTTCTTCCGGAAGTTTCTTAGCGCTTTCCGCACATCCAAGAGCATTATCAACAGAAAAATTCGTGATAAAGATTGCTACCATTAAAACTCCAGACGAAAAGTGTAATTCATGAAAACTTGAGATATAAAATCTTTCCATCATCAATTTATCAATGAATAACTAATCACAGTATTTTATGAATCATAATCAAAGATAATAACCTAACGATTAGACCTTAACAATTATGAGAATCAAAACGAATCGAAAAGATGTTTAAACCCGCTCATGAGTCTTGAATGAGTTGATTTCAACCAAAAGTTATAAGTTACACATGTTGAGAGTTGAGACTCTTGAGAGTTTTTAAGTGGTCGTTTGGTTGTATACGAGAATTCGAAATGCCCATGAAGTTTCACTTCACAGGTTGTAGAAATTCACATGAATTTCTCAAAATTATTTGGTTGCATGTAAGAATTGAATTATCACAAGATTTGTCAATACCAAGGGGGGTTAGGTAAGTCAATTCCTCCATTTTGCAGGAATTGGAAATTCCCATGATTTTTCATATCCCATGATTTTAGGCAACCAAACAACTCCAAAAAATTTAATTCATAAGAATTCTAAATTCCTATGATTTTGAGTGACAACCAAACGGCCGCTTAAAAATTCTTTTTTTTTCTTTTTTTTTTTTTCTTTTAGGGGATACTAGTTTACTACCTGGGCTACGCCCGAAATAAATTTTATCATTTTATTTCTTTGTAAACAAATAATTTTATCATTTATAAAACTTTCACTTTCAACGCAAATACTACCATACCCCGGGGGTGGGTACCAAGAGAATAGTACCCCCCGTCAAAAAATTCCCATGTGTTTATAAAATAAAGCCCATTTCACGTGCCCAGAACAAAAAAGAAAAAATTCAAAGCCCAAATACACCAAGCGGCCCAAAATAACACACCGATTGCACAAAAATAGAAAACTTATCACTGTCACTTTCTCTCTCCTCTGTCCGAATTTTTCCTTTAGTTGATCGACGACGATCAAATCGGCGTACGAGGACGAAGAATTCCTTTAACTTAGGTGTAGATTGTGGTGTGCTATGCTCGCCAATATGGAGGGAGAGATTTTTGGGACCATGGACGAGCAACTTGAGGATATGGCAGAAGAAATTTGCGCGACCATGGACGATGAATTTTGCCCAAACCCGGACGAGGATTTGCCAGGTCGCACATTGAGATGATTTTGTTTGAATGTGTTATTTAGATCCAAAAATATCTTATAATGAACGAGTTTTGTTTTGAAATGGGTAGTTATTGTTTAGGAATGAGTGGTTATTGTTTCAGAATAAATGGGTTAAGTTCTGCGATAAAAATGTTATTGTTTTTATAATGAATGTGTTATTTAGATCCAAAAATATCTTATAATGAACGAGTTTTGTTTTGAAATGGGTAGTTATTGTTTAGGAATGAGTAGTTATTGTTTCCAAATGAATGAGTTAAGTTCTGCAATAAAAATGTTATTGTTTTTATAATGAATAGTTATTGTTTCAGAATGAAAGGTTTAAGTTCTGGATTGATTAGTTATTGGTTTGGGATGAATAGTTATTGTGTTTATAATGTATAGTTATTGTTTCAGAATAAGTGGTTTAAGTTCTGGAATGAATAGTTATTGTTTCAGAATGAATGGTTTATGTTCTGGAATGAATAAATTTTGTTTTAGGATGAATGGTTTAATGTTCTGGAATGAGTGTTAGTTGTTCTGAAATGACTGTCTATATCATTTTAGGGGATCCGAAAGTTGCTGTGCCAGAAGCATCGGAATCTTTGTTGTTAGGCAAGTGTGCCGCCTCTATAGAGGAAGCTCATGAGTTATACAATAATTATGCCTATACTAAAGGTTTTGGAACTAGGTTGCATAATGTCCGAAAAGTATATAGCACTGGTGAAATAAAGGGGAGAGAAATTGTTTGTTCAAAACAAGGATTTAAAAGGCAACCTGGGGCTGTTGGTAAGCAGTTCACAAAGCTAAACTTGAGGACTGAGTGCAAGACTATGGTGTTCTTTGAAAAGAAGGGTGATGAGTTATGGGAAGTGACTAAACATAATATGGTACACAATCATGTGCTTTGCCCTCGTGATAAAGTCCATCAGTTAAAGTCACATAGAAAATTCAATGAAAATATTCTTAAAATTTTACGAGATTTGGTAGATTCGGGAATTGATATTGCAGATGCATTCTAGGACAAAATCTAACCATTCTAGAACAAAAACCCACCATTCTAGGACAAAACCCACCATTCTAGAAAAACCCACCATTCTAGGAGAATAACCAACCATTTCAGAACAAAAACCCACCATTCTAAGACGAAACCCTACCATTCTTAAACAAAAACTAATCATTCTAGGACAAAAGTCTACCATCCTGAACTAAAAACCTACCATTCCAGAACAACAGGCAACGTTTCCAGAACAAAAAATAAATCATTCCGGAACAAAAAACCCTTCATTCTAACACAAAAACTAACCATTCCAGAACAAGAACTAATCATTCTGACACAAAACCCAATCATTCCAGAGCAAAACTAAATATCATAACAAAGTCGATCATTCCAGAACAAAAATTAATCATTTTAGTACAAAAACCAACCATTTCGGAACAAAACCCAACCATTCTAGAACAAAACCCAACCATTCTAGGACAATACCCAACCATTCCAGAACAAAAACCAACCATTCTAGGACAAAACCCAACCATTCCAGAACAAAAACCAACCATTCTAAAACAAAAACTAATCATTCTAGGACAAAATCCTACCATTCGAGAACAACATTCAACGTTTCCAGAACAAAAAAAAATCATTCCGGAACAAAAGCACTTCATTCTAGCACAAAAACTAACCATTCCAGAACAAGAACTAATCATTCTGACACAAAAGCCGATCATTCCAGAGCAAAACTAAATATCATAACAAAGCCGATCATTCTAGAACAAAAACTAATCATTCTAGAACAAAAACCAACCATTTCGGAACAAAACCTAATCATTTCTATGCAAAAAATAACCATATCGGAACAAAAAATACACAGATCTGGAAACACTGTTACATGCCAAAAATACCTGTTTTCTTCGATTTTTTGCTGCCTTCTTCCTCTAACCGTTAATTTTGTGCTGCAATTAAAATTATTTTGTTACTGCATTTGATTTAATTAAAATTTCAGAACTAAAAAACGACGAAAATCGTACAAATTTCAATTTGAATTTTTTTTTACCTTTGTTCTTCAAGTTGGTCATGTTGTTTAATTTCAGTTATAATTACGTCTTCTATCTTCCTTTTCTGCTTCAGTTGAGGCATTTTAACCAATTTGTTTGACATTTTCGAAAGAAATTTGTAGAAGAATGACAATTTTTCGTATAACCTCAAGGTAACCTTTGGAAGAGAAAAACTTTGTTTTTGTTGGGGAAAACTTATTTAACAAGAATGAATGCTGTAAATGTTGTCTTATTTGGGGAAAACTGTTTTGCTTTTTTTCCGGGCCACGATTTTTTTTTGGGCCACGATTTTTATTTGGGCCACGTTTGCTTTTAATTTTGGGCATGTGCTATTAGTTGGGCCGGGGTGTACCAAGAGAATGGTACCCCCCGGGGTACCATAGAAGCGTTGCACTTTCAATATAGATGATGTAATTCCAGTTTAAATAAGTAATAAGGAAGGTACAAAATAATAAGATAAAGATAAAATCAATTAATAGTAAATATTGATTTATTATAATAAAAAAAGTATTATGAATTTTTTGATATGGAAAATAACACTTGTGTATAACCATGGATGGAAGGTTCATCTATATACTCTTTACTATAAAAAAACATTTTAAATAAATTTTTTAAGTGAAAATTAAAGAGACATGCCACGTGGCATGGCAGATTGCTTAACTAAAGCCGGTGAACGTGGTCGTTGCCTCTAACACAACTTTTAATAGATAGTATAAGATATAAAATACCATCCATAAAAACACACTCCTACGACATCTAAAACGTTGATTATTCTTGGAAGAAACTAGAATGATGATACTATGGCAAATTTCACCACTAAAATAATTTAATTTAGTATTTTTAATCGAACCACACCTATTAAAATTAAAATTTGATCAAACAACACCTAATATAATTATTTTTGTCCAATATCTAAACATAGATTAATAGATTATACTCTAGCATAATTTCATAATCATTGTATAAGAACTTGTGACATAAAAGATTTTTACTCATGGCCATCTAAGGCCCCAAGTAACCGGAGCCCAACAACAAGCCCAAAGAATTATGGGGGCCCGATAATGAGTGAAAATAGCTCATTTTATATAATGTTACAACTTACAAATTACAAACCCCATTTTTCATACCTCGTCTATTTTCCTTCATCCAGTTGACACTTGACATTTTGACAGTGTCAAACCATCGATCAAATATACGTGATGAGCCTGATTCACTAAGTTAAGCAATCTCAAGTATCTTTAATCAAACAATAAAATATAAATATATTTTATTAGGGTTAAAATATAGAATTAAAAGTTACCTACAATTTTTTTTTTATATCGGCATTTCACCATTTATCGGTAAAAATGTGGCTTCCATAGACATCGTAGCATACATAAGGTAAAAATTATACTATACCTAATAATTTCATATTTCAGACAACCAAGAATATTTTGGGTCGTCTAACATGAACTTTATGGAGATTGCCCGCATATCTGCGTATGTACGTACATGTTTGGCTTAGAGAGATTCTTCACGGGAGTTAGCAGCTTTTTTAAGAAGTTGTTCGAAGCTAAAAGGGTCAAAGTCTGTTCTACCCTGACAAGCTTCGTCGCATTTCGGTATGCATAATTCTCTTGTCATAAAACTGTAGCCTAAGCATGAATCCATGCAAGAATCAAGGCAGAAACCAGCTTCGGTTTTTGGTGCCACCAACATGACCACCATGCTAATAACGATAAATGCAACCACTTTGTTCGAACCCATTCTTACTTTTACTGCAACAAATTAAATTTGTTACCGCGCTTATTATTACTAGAAGAAAAAAAAATGAGTTTATTCCGATGGGGATGGGATGTACTGTGATGAAATTAAAAGTGGAGTAAAATCGTTTTTCTACCTTCATATATATAGACAGATTTACCCATTCACTAACATGAAATTATTTGTGGTTTAGAAGAAATTGAGGGTATACTGTGTTCGTGATCCATTAATCTTTTCTTTATTACAAGTGGTTTTCTATTATTAATTATGGTTGAATTTATAATAGTTGATAAATACGGCCGATCACTATATATAGAAATATGTAGCCAATATTATTAGTCATCATATAAGAACGATAGATGAAGAATTTGTAATGATACTTGAATCGATCAATTTCCGAATATGGAGTACATTATAACATATGTTCTTTCATATTCTTTCCTAGATAGACTACTAAACGTTCATATTAAACAATTTAATTTGTAATGTTAAAATGATTTATTGGTCATTTAAATCGAACTTTAGCAATCTAGAATAACACGGAGGTATACAACTCGTTTCGCAACTTGTCAACTTACAAAGCAGCTTAAGTGGCAATAATGCTAGCATGCTACACTAGTTAAATTAGTAGAGGATGAAATTTAAAGTGCGCGTAATATAGAAGATTGTGGAGAAATAGACACGTTTTTGTGTGTCATGTATTCATATGTTGTACGTGTGACATTGCATGAGAATCCAAGTGTAAACTCTTCCTTATCATTCGAACACGCACTAGACTCTTAGTAGTGATCCTCAAATTACTCCTAACAAAACGTAAACGTTGCCTGTAGCTCCGATCCTACTACATACTACTTTCTTTTCTTCATTTCCTACATACTAATAACATATATAATCTAGAAAATCAGTGAAAATTGGGCAGAAAATGTCAACCCACCCTACAATCCCCGGCGAGCCGACCAAGACCGGCACCTCCATGCTCGAAACCGCCACCGCGGTCGTGCAGAAGTTTGGTCCCGTCAACAAGATCCATCAGCACCTTTGCGCGTAAGTCTTATCAATATTGATCTGATCTGATTAAATTTGTATACTCCGTAAGTACTAAAAACAAACTTATTTGGTCGAACAACTAATAACTCATGCATGACGTCATGGGCGAATATAGGGATAGTCTGAGGTGTACCGACTAGGCAACTACGTACCCCCAATCCTCCGGAAACATCTTAATATTGTTTACAAAATTTCGTCAAAATATAATATGACAAAAATAATTAAATTTGGTCCGATCTTTTTCAGGTTCCACTTCTATGGGGACGACATGACTAGGCAAGTAGAAGCGCACCACTTCTGCGGCCACCAAAACGAAGAAATGCGCCAATGTTTAATTTACGACAGCCCCGAAGCCGACGGCCGTCTCATCGGCATAGAGTACATCGTCTCGGAGAACCTCTTCATGACACTGCCCGATTCCGAGAAGCGGCTGTGGCACTCCCATGAGTACGAGGTTAAGAGCGGTGTGCTCTTCTTCCCTGGCATGGTTCCTGGCGCTGTAGAGCGCCAGGACCTTGCCAAGGTAGCCCAGACTTATGGGAAGACTATCCATTTTTGGCAAGTTGACCGTGGTGATAATCTTCCTATGGGTATCCCTCAGATCATGATGGCTCTTACTCGTGATGGCCAACTTAATAGCAATCTCGCTGAAGGTATATATATATATATAGCACATCTAGCTTACACTTTATACTCCGTAAATGTATTTAATTAATTTTGAACTCTGATCAGCTTGGTACAAATAATGGGACAAATGTGTCTTCACGTTCACAGTAGGCTTGGTGGGACAAAAAATGGGATAGAGGATCTATACTATGAACGTGTACATGCTATTGTGAACGTGTACACAAAAATAACTTTAGTAGTAAAAAAAAGTTGAAATCAATAATATTAGGTAATTAAGGTAGGTAGTACATGTTACACGTGTTTGCATTGATCATTGGACCTTTAGCATTTGGTTCGTCTTAATGAGAATATTGGTTGTTTATATGAACTAGGGGTTCAAAAGAAGTACAAAATCGACTATGACAAGGAGAGGCAGAATAGAGCATATATGAAAGGACCGGAGCACGGAATCCATCCACTGGCGAACGCGGCGGGAAAAGGACTAAGGAGCGAGCTCCGGGAGGTGGACTGTAACCCCGGTGCCGCCGCTCATGCTCCACCAAGGGTCTTTGTCTAATTTAAGAGTAACGTATAATGCCGTGATAATGTCGAGTCTTGTTGTAGAAGACAATGCGCTAAGACATACGAGTACGTATGTCGTCGTACGTCATAAGTCGTTGTATGTATCTATCTATCTATCTACGTTTTGTTTCGATGTTATGTAATTTGCGTATTTCTGGCTTTAAGATCGTAAGGTGTGACGGGGACAAGTGTAAACCGTGCATGTTGTATAAATGGGTTGTGTTCTTCATAATGTAATGACAGCATATATATGCAATTATGCATATTACATGTTATGTAATTTAATTTAGTGGACTATATATATATATATATATATATATATATATATATATATATATATATATATATATATATATGTTAATATGTTAATACATTATTTATACATGTTGATATATGAATCAAATCAAATCGAACGTCTTGAAATGCATGTTATTATTCTAGCCTAGTTTGAGAGCGAATGTGACTTAGGGTGGTCTGCAGTCTTGAGCCCGTGTTGATTGACGATCAGGCCAGCTAATAAACGGGTATGGACTCTGGAGGTCGATGCTGGTCATTAATTGTGGAGGAAATGAGTCTAATTTGTTCATGAGAGATCGAAGATCGACCTAGTGGCTAGCTCCTTCAGGTTTGGTAGCCGTGTTTCATTTCGAAGAATTGAGTTATTTATGCTTACGTATTTAGCTAGTATTTAGTAGCACTAGCACATCACAACTAAGAGTCTAAAAGTGTAATTTGATGCCGGGAACCTTAATCCAATCTTTATGTAGGGGGCACACGGTTTTTCCGTGCTAGGCACAACGTTAGAGAGCAAATTAAGGGGAGCGGTGGGAGATGTTAATGCCACGTCAACAATCAACAACTCCAATTTACGAACAATTAATTCAAATAATGGTCCAAAAAAAAATTATCAAAATGGGGTTGTAAAAAACTTATTTATCGAAATGGGGTGCACGTAGGCTCGGATACCTTGGAGCCTGAAACTCGCCATGGCGCGTGGCAAATTTGTCGTGTTTTAGATGTTTTTTTCCCCAAATTTGATTCTTCTCCCTCTATCTCTCCTCACATCATTCTCCCTCCTCACATCATTCTCCCTCCTCACATCATTCGCCCTTCTCAGCCTTGCTAACTCCGCCATGGCTCGCGTGTTGTCCATCTCCGCCGTGGTCGCTTGTTGTCGTTGCTACTCGCAAGCAGCCGTCAAGCTCACCACCGTGCCGAAAATAGGAGCTGGTTTAGGCTTACGATGGCGTTCGTTTTGGTGGGATCGAGCCACTTTAGATGGTGGCGATTGAACCATGGCAGCTGGGCATGATTTTCCAAAAGCTACTGCCGTGCAAATTAACATCAATATGTGCATCAATTGCTCCATTGATTTTTACACTTACCAATCCATTATTCTGATTTTCTTCAATTTCTAATTCAGTTGAAAACAACCCTATAAAAATATCATAATCAATTGCAATTACAGTAACAAATATGGTTGAATCATACAAGCGAAATCATTATATTAAAAGTAATTGGGATTTTGAAAGTGAAAATTTGAGGAGAGAGAAGAGTTATTGGGGAAGAGTAGGCGGCCAGAAAACATTGAGAGAGATGTCAAGGAGAACAAGCAAAATAGGAAAAAAAAAAAAAAAACACGCCATGCGCCATGGCGAGTTTGCCCCCAACATGAGTTCGAGCCTACGTGCACCCTAGTTTGACAAATACTTTTTTTTGGACCCCATTTTGATATTTATTTTTTATTTTTTGAGCATTATTTAAATTAATCGTTCCCAATTTACGCCATGGCAAAATGCAGATACCCCACAAAATCAACTAGTTGATTTCTGGCGTAATATTAACATGTTCCCTTGTCTTTCATGGGAAATGAAGTGTGCGGCTCTTGGCCTGGTACAATTCTATGACTACTATCTTTAGAGTTTCTTTAAACCAATCACCGTGATTGGTATAAAAGTGTCAATCATGGATTGGTGACTAAATCCTAACCACACATTTGCATCTCCACAATCCAAAGGCCCAAAATATTTCCCTCACCCACACCCTTACTCAGTCTTCTCTCTCTCCTCCCCAACTTAGCCACCACGCACCACCACCACGTTCACCCACACAACCGGAAAAGTGGGTTAGGGTCTCACTTTCCGGCGCCGCGTTAGCGGCGCCGAAAAGTGGGACCCTAACCCACTTTTTCGGTCACCTTAAGGATACCTAGCGACGCCAGAAAGTGGGACCCTAACCCACTTTTTCGGTCACCTTAAGGATACCTAGCGACGCCGGAAAGTGGGACCCTAACCCACTTTTTCGGTCACCTTAAGAATACCTAGCGGCGCCGGAAAGTGGGACCCTAACCCACTTTTTCGGTCACCTTAAGGATACCTAGCGACGCCGGAAAGTGGGACCCTAACCCACTTTTTCGGTCACCTTAAGGATACCTAGCGGCGCCGAAAAGTGGGACCCTAACCCACTTTTTCGGTCACCTTAAGGATACAACACCCAAAGGGGTTGACCACATCCATTCAAACACCCACTCTCCTTAGGGTGTCTTTTTATGTTTTCCGGCGAAGTCGACGGTGGAGCGCCGGCGGGAAGATGGTCGCCGGACGTGGGGGCTGGGTTGGGTGGGATTTTGGTGGTGGCTCGCGTGGTTGCGGGCTGTTGCACGGGTGGGCAGATCTGGGCTTTTTGGGTTTGCTGGAAAATGGACTGTTTTGCCCCTGTGATTGGGTCTGTACACCCAATAATAGTGATTGGTTTATCAGCACTCCTATCTTTGCCTTCTAATCTTGTTTCGTCCGTCTAGTATGCATGAAGGGCGTTCCAGACCACTCCACCGGAACTTGTTTCGTCTCTCAATGCCCAACACAATGCTCGCACCTTTCATATCAAGCTCACCAAAATTACGTCTTGGTTGTGTGTGTCTTGATTTAAAGGATGCGTCCACAGGGTAAATAAACTTTATGTCGTCCATGTAAAACTGCAATATTTATTGTGAGTTACCAACATTTGCCATTCAACATGAAAGAAACCAACAAACCCGTGTTCGAAACCAACTCTATCTTTCGAATCTTAATTAATTACATGATTGTCATTTGTCACTCACACCGACGCAACTTTACATATAGTAGAAACAGTACCCTTTACACGTAGGTGAGCAAATTGACCGGTGATACTCGGTTCCCCAAAAGGCAGAATTCGCAGAAAGGCCAAAACCCCTCCAAATTGTTTGTGGGTATATTAGCCCACTTCATTCTTCCCAAACAAAAACATCAAAACAAAAAGAAATCACCTTTGGAAAAAACAGTAAAAAAAAAAGAGGGGTAAAAATGGAGGGAGGTGAGGAGAAAACAAGTGTGAGTCTTGAAGTTTTGAAGACAAAAATGGCTGATTTTGCCAAGGAAAGAGATTGGGATCAATTTCATAGCCCCAGGAATCTTCTTTTAGCCCTGGTAATTTATTTTCACCACTTCCTACTTTTCTAAAACCCCACTTTTAACCCCCCCCCCTCTTTTTTTCTTTTATCTGAATTTATATTGTTTGTAACATCATTTTTAATATTTAATTTGCATATTGTATTATGTCATATGATTTTGTAGGAATATATGTCTCTTTGGAATTGGATTAATTATGGATGTAAAAGTTTATACCTCTTTATTGAAACCCTTTTGAAAATCATGTTAAACCCTAGAAATTTTCATGTTAAAAGGTGAAATTTCGATATTTGTCATTAGAATTCTGTAAATTTACTTTGTAATCAGAAATAGATTAATGGGTCACTGGATTTTGGGCATTTTGGCCTCAAAGTTGCTTGCTTTTGTATGAAATAATTTTGTTGTAGTTAATTATTGAGGAAATTAGTGAAGAATTAGTACTAATTAATTTTTCAAATTTATGGGAATGTATAATTTTCATGATTAGAATTTCACTTGAACACCAATTTCAGATTTATTGATAGAAAGTTTGCAGCTTTTTTTTTTGAATAATCACCAAAGATTCAACACAGTAGTAATACTAAGAACAATCCTAAAAATGGCAAATTTCTTTTGGTCCATCACATACCATTCTGAGTATACAGTAGATAATATCATAATGATGCCAGGAAAGGGTACTATTCCCAGCTAGGGTTCTGTCTTCAAATACATTGTGATTTGGGGAGAAAAGATGTGTAAAAGTAATTCATTGTAGCCCCACTTTGTTGCTCTTTTGCTACAATGCTTCCATTTTGCCTATCAAGATGTCAATTTTGTTCAAGTGAGACCGTCACAACTCACAAGGTCCCACAGCTTACTTGAGACCCTCTTGTGGAGCATTGAGATTTGCGACTCACAACACAACGATAAATCTAGTGAGCGTAAAATGATTGGATGAGTTACATTTTGTTTCACCATGAAACAATCTTTTGGCTTTCTAGTATGTAGAGGTACACTGTATAGTGTACATATGCGTCTCTAAGATCACGCCTTGCTGGGATTCTTATCGTGTTTTTGAGGTTGCTCATCACTTCAGTTATGCTTATGATTATCTGTTTTGCTGGGATCTTATCGTGTCGTTGAGGTTGCTCATCACTTTAAGTCGAAGTTCAATTATGGTTACGTGTTTTATTGTCCAGGTTGGGGAAGTGGGTGAACTTTCGGAGATTTTTCAGTGGAAAGGGGAGGTGCCGAGAGGATTGCCAGGGTGGAGTGATGGAGAGAAGCAGCACTTAGGAGAGGAGCTCTCGGACGTTCTTCTTTACCTTGTAAGGCTCTCTGACATTTGTGGAGTCGATCTTGGTAAAGCTGCCCTTAGGAAGCTTGAGCTCAATGCGATTAAATACCCGGTTAATCTCGCTAAGGGCTCTTCCAAGAAGCTTACACTCAACTCCCAAGATCAAAATCAGTGTCAATCCTGATTGAATCATATGATTCTCCCCTAATATTTTGCTTCTTATGGAGTAGTTTTCTTGTCTTATTGTTTCGGAGGTAGAACTTAGAACTAACCCCTTAGATGATCTTTCGACCTTTTTCTGAAGGGATAGCTTGTTATATGTGGGGCCTTCTTTGAGTTCTTTTATTAGGAGTCTTAAGACTCTTGGCATGCATGTACATCTATGATGGTTGATTCTTAATCTATGAATGCTATTTAGTTTTCTTGACTTTTCCGTCTTCTCTTTGTCCTCAAAGTTTGTGGCTCGTGACTCGTGAGATGGACTTGTGGATTATGATAATACACATAGCGCGTTTTGGTTGTAGAAGTGTAATGGAAATTCTGCACGAATTGCATGATTGTAGTGTCAATTTTGTGATGCCGAACAAGCAAGTGTGAAACGATCCCGGAAGCTCACCCGATTCATTCATCCATTTGAAGTTATCGTTGTAAAATTGTCGATAAACTTTGCTAATGGTGCTGATATGCATGAGGTAAGGTCGGGTATTTTGATAAAACTACTGATACTTCCATGCGATGAAAATCCTGACTGCATCTTTGCATAGTATAGTCAGATAAAGTATCTGAAAGGTCCTGAATGCGTATATTTTTGCATTTTCAGCCTTGTTATCTCTTGTCGTGGTCAATTAAACCATTGTATCTTGGATAAGATCTTTATGGTTGATGTGTGACCGTGTGAGTATCCGACTTTGGTCATTTGGTGTCACTTTCTGAAAGATTCTAAAAACATCGTATCAACTGCAAATTACAATGTGTTTTTGCACGTTGACAAGTCTTGGGACTATTTTAAAAGCTTCCTCTTGAAAATGATTCCTAAGTCCTAACAGAGTAACAGGCTAACAGCCACCAGAGTGGTTGGTTTAATGTGATGGTTTGATCTTACTTTAGGAATCATCGAAGAAGCGGTGCGGATCACCTGTCTTATTTTCTTATCATACTCGGAAATGTTGCTCTAAAAACTTACTTCTCTGTTGTGTCAACCCTAGATGTAGTCGTAACGTGTTATGTATGGATGTGCATCCAAATATTAAAAAGAAAAAACAAATATTTGTGAATCAGTAAGTCTTGTGTGAGACGGTCTCACCATAAGTTATTGTGAGACCAACACACACAAAATTGAAATATAAACATAATTATTCATTATTTTAGTGTACTGGTCTCACGTGAGACGGTCTCATATGAGACTTGGGGTTTGTGAATATGACTACCTTGTCACTCATCAGTCATCATGTATTCATGTGCCGTACCTCTAAAAAGAAAGGTAACTGCATTCGTACTTTCGTAATTGGTGCTCATGTTGAATGAATTGTTCATTCATAATCTTCGCTACAGAACATTATTCTTGGTTACTGTTGAATCCACAAGCCCATTTGGGTCGGGTGTGGACACTCGGCCAAGTCTGGCCTGGACACATTGTGGCTTGTCCAGATCCGAAATCGGCCCAGTGCGACTTATGATCACCTTGAATGCACGATATTGCGGGAAATTCTGTAAGAACCAACAGGAAAAGTCGAAACATCGAGCAGGCAAGTCGAGAACCCTTGAAACCATTTGCTTAGAAACATACAGATGTCTCTACCGCCTCACCAGCATTACAGTAATCCCTGCAGTTCTAAACTCTCCACAGTGCTTCATCACAAGGCACTGCAATTTCTTACATAAAGGGTACCACAGTGCTTTATAACAAGGCTTTACTGGAGTTTTCTACTGGATTTTACCAGACTTGTCTAGATTAAGCAAGAGCTTCTGGGTATTCTGCAGAGACTGGGCATGCAACCTTCGCCTATACCATGAAAACATTGTATACGAGGCAGCCTCGTCTACAGAATGTAGATACAAGGGGAGAACTAAGAGAAACAAGAGACCACTCGACAGGAAAAAAAAGGGGCCAATGCCTGCCATTTACGCTTCTTGAACAATAGAGCAGGATTACATCCTCATTCCCAGTTTTTCCTCCCACTTCTTTCCGCCTTCATATCAGTGTGTATACTCTATATCCATTGATGATACAAGTAATCAGATATGTAAATCGGAACATGAAAGATACACTGATGTCCATATATAGTATCGTGTTCTCCTATATGTACATTGCAGAAGCAGCCGTTCAGCTCTGGTGCCTCGAATTGACTTGATGTCATGCTGTAAAAGGTGTATATCAGTCATGGGACGCGTTCCAGAACCCGCTGTAAAGCCTTTTTTATGCCTTCTTGATCAAGTGATGTAGTCATTTGGATTTCCTGAACCTGACAAGGAGGAAGGAGAGGAAGAAAACAACTTTAGCACTCTATTTATGGTCAGTTAGGCAAGCGGGTACAATGGAGAGGTATCTGCTGCACCACATACCTGCCTTCCAGCTCGAGCAAGTAAAGTGTATTGGTCGTCAGTTGCTGGTGCCTGTCAAACCATATTTCACTCGTCTTTAGAATAGAGTATGAAATGGAGCAAGACAATTGTTTACCTGGCAAAAGAAAAGAGAGGAAGCAACCATAAAGAACAAAGGAAAAAGAACGAACATTGGAAAGCCATAACTGCAGATCTTGTGAAACAACTCGTTTCTCAAAGCCTTGCCGTCTGATTCTAACGTCAGATATCCTGTGTAGTTTACCACAATAATCCAAATTAGCATAATAAGCAAACTATCCTTTTTTTCTTTGAGGTAAAGAGAAGAGACGAAATCTAGCAGTTCAAGCTATTAAAGCTTCTCATGCTTTGGCTCATTTCAAGCCAAGCACGTGCTCGGACAAAGCTCGTCCACCCATATGCTACATCGTGAGATCTAAGTGCAATGTTCACAATCCATCACGTAGTTAATCAATCTTAAACTCTAATAGCAAATGGCATATCTACTTGGGGCATGAGGGGGTACTCGCTTTTCTTACACACAGACAGGTACATGTAGATGAAGCATAACAGACACTACACTATCTCATCACTTTTTCCCCTCTCTCTGTTTAACAATAACGATCCACCTGTGAGGGGGGTTTGAAACACCAAAGATGCTTAAGATATTTGATGTTATGCCTAACAAATGAGCCCATAGACTTCTTTTCACTCTACTGTCATCATGCTAGTCCTTTTCCCATGTCCACTACACACACACACACACACACACACACACACAAAAAAAAAAAAAAGAGTATACTATAAGAACCGGAGTGGGAAATGACACCTCACAAGGACACAAGCAAGATATAACACTAAATTATCAAAAACTGACTCACAACACTGCATTCCTTTTGTAACACCACTGCTCTAAGTGTTAGTCCTAACTTGGAAATTACCTAGCTAATAGTTTGCAAAGGTTCTCATGGTTAATTGGCAACGACTACCATTTACCAAACGATCTAGTTTGTATGATTGACATTGGAATATCATGGGGATCATCCCTCAGATGTCAAACTTGAGTTTACTTGACGATGGACGTTATGCAACCTTTTTTCCCTTACACTAGGAATTCACCGCTTCAATGACAAGTCAAAATAAAGGACAACGGCTCCAAGTTTGAGGACTGACTAGCATAATGCATGATTAATGAGAAGAAATCAGCAGTAGGAGTAGGAATTATGTTTTGACTAAGCAAACAAGGAGCTATGTGTTCATATATGTGTAGTGCTAGTGCATTTAAGATAATATCAGAAAGACATTATTAATTATTGGTTACCCTGGCTTCATAGGCCAGATATCCTGAATTTTTAAGGTCACTGAAGTAAAATCTAAAAGCAGTACCCCTCTTCTTTTAACAGCTCTGCGAATATCTCCGTAAGCCCTGGAAGTGGCTGGATATCATAGCCTTCACTAGTGCTGGCAGAATCAGGACTCGTTGGACTGTCCTGTTCGAACAGAACCCCACTAATTAGATAAGACGAAAAGGGTGCCACCCAGAGTAGAAATGAGCAAGAAAAAGCTGGAGAAGTAAGACACACCTGAGGAATTACTTTGTCCAAGGTCTCCAAAAGAGGATCTTCCTCCAGTTGCCTGATTGACAATGTAATTCTTGTTTTCTCCCTGTATGCATGTTTCTATCAAAAGTTTGAATACTATACTGAAATTCCAATAACTAAAAAACGCAAGTATACTGAACATTCAAAGGCTCCTATGCTCCTACTTTTTATGCCTACTTATCTCCTCCATTATTAAAGTACGGAGCACTTTCCGTACTTTAAGGGGGAAAGAAAAAAGGTGGAGGGGTGTACCTCTTCCCGCCCCACCCACAACCCCAAATAGAGGGACACCAGATGTGTTAGAAATGACATCTTTCTAGTTGAAGAATCACCATCCACTTCTAAAAGGTTACAAAAAGAACTGTATAGAAAGCAGAAAAGCTTACTGCATATAATAGCCAACATAATCGTAAAACGATATTCACCTGTCAATCTGAACAACCTTAGCTCTAGCGTTGTCACCCTCTCTAAGAACATCTCTTACATCTTGAACAAAATCCCAGGAAACTTCCGACACATGTACTAAGCCCGTGAGATGGTATTCACCTGCATTTGCATTGCCTCAATCACTACCATAAATCTTCACAAGGCAAACAAAATACAACTCAAATAAGCAAAGAAGAATCAAGCCTGAATTACCATCAGGGAACAGCAAGTGAAGAAAGGCACCATAGCTCTCAACCAAACCAACCCTTGCTTCAAAAATGTCTCCCACATTGATCTTATCTACATACGTTGACCAATTGGCATCTTTCTCAGAAAATATCAACTTTTTGCTCTCCTCACTGGCTTCAATTACCTATTTAGTACAAAGGAGAAAGATAAAGAAAAGGACATTACCAAGTTCACTGATCTAGTGAGGGAGGGACTTGATGATAAAATTTTCCAACATTGATGCATAACCTAAGGCCAAACATTAATTCATACACCACCCAGGCCTCCAGATACAAAAGCCAACAGCCTTCAGCCTTCAGCACAGGCATTTAAATAGTTCTTAAAGACCTTCTCAACACCGCAAAGAAGAAAAAAAGAAAGAAAAAAAAAATGTTCTTAAAGACTGGACTTTCTATATCATTCTCTTCGGACTCCTTTTCTCTGCTGAAGAAAGTAGGCCAAAATTACTCGTGGCTTAGACAGGACCATACGTAAATGCAGAGGTAGCAAATAACAAGATGCTTAAATTTGGTACCTTCATGCGCATGATAGATCCGATAAGTCCTCTAGCAATCTCTTGTATGGCCTTGTTTGGTTCTGCATGAAACAGCAGCAGGGAAACAAACATAATTTTTATGCATACGTTCAACCATATCTTTGTGCGCTTAACAAGTTCAGAGTGTTTCGAGAACTACAGAAAAGATGTTACGAGAAAACATAGACAAAGAAAGAAACGCTGCACTATTATATCACGTAAAGTAAAGGACTATAGGTGAACTTCACCAAAGTCTTGAAAACAAAACACAGGTAGTTTCACCGTTACTGTCACTTCAATGACATTTCTAGGCATGTGAAAAGAAGACTTCCGCCTAACTAATGTTCCTTGAAGATGAATGCAATGATGATGATACGATATAAGTGAAGTAATGAAAAATAGTATGACGCCCAACCTTCCTAGTCCTTAAAAAAGATTAATGGATATCAAAGGATACTATCTTCATGTATACAATACCAGTAAGTTCAGATATTATGAGAACTGGAAAATAGGCTCTTTTTATTTTAAAAGCCATCAAACAAGGGATTCACACAAGCAACATCTTCTTTTATGCAGAGCTCTGAACATCTAGTACCTTTACAAGAATGTGAGGGGCCCAATTGTGGAAATGGAAGAAAACCAACAAGTGAATAGAAACGAATGAGCAATCCTCCATTGTTAAAACCTTCAACTCTACCATCGTAGATGGCTCCAGATTCTTTGAACCTCTTGGCTGCCTCCCAGTCAGCAGGCCTCTATTTCTTCATGGAAATAGATGCATTAGGATATAGAAATAAGTATAAGCAAAAAGCTCCAAATAAGTCAATCATGCAGGTAAAAATGTTCATTACAAGTACACAACCCATGAGACTAGTTTATCAGTGCTTCACTGAGCAAGGATTCCCATACAACCCATTGAGAAAATCACGAATGTGACTAAGAAACGTGATGCTCCATGAAGTGTAGTAAACAATTAAACATTACATACCCAACTATGCCCTTGAAACAAATTCTATACTGGAACAACGAAAAGTATCATATGAATATTCAAGTATCCAACATTCATTTATTTGCTAATTTAACTTATACGTAAAAAGTGGGATCATCCTGATTTTTTATCCTTCATAAACCTAGCACTTACATATCATAACTCATAAGGTCCATAACCAATACTTCCCTTGCAATCAGAATAACATCTATCACAGGTAAGCTCCGAAAGGTAACATTTAAGCCCATGGTTGAAAACTCGTCTACATCATGTTGCTTGCAGGAACAAAATCAGGTCCTTAACAATTCAAATATTAGACTTCGATACAAGAAACAAGGTTGTATTGCAACTTAGTTCAGCAATTATTATGTGACACTGTCTTAGCTGAAACTCGCCACAGAACCTTAAACCTTAACCCGAAAACATAAACCTTGAAACTACTTCGGGATGGGGTAGGATCGCAGTGCATGTTGTGCCATTGAGAAAGAAGATAACTTTCAAATCGAAAAAACCTCACCTTTTCTCAATCATTTTTATCACCACCCATGGTCCATAACCACCTATGAAGGTAGTACTAACTTAGGGTAAAAAGGCAACTTCAATACCACATACTCCCTCCAATCCATTTATATTTTCATGTCTCGTTTGTTGCTTTTGACTAGCCATGTTGGAAGCTACTTCTACGCCAAATGAAAGACCCGCTTGCCTCAAATCAAGTGGAGTATACTATCCTTTCTAATGGGCTCCTATTCATAACTCTTCCCAATTTGTGACAATTGGTCATTACCATCACCATTACCACCAATTATTACTTCATACCAAATTAACCCTAAAACCTCACCATATCTTACCCTCTCACCTAAGTTTTTGTCTACAAAATTTGATACATCAAATTCCAAGAAACTTCTCCCAGAAGAGTTTCATAGTTTATCTCATTCATCAGCAACAACAGAAACATACAAATTTCAATACAGATTCCATCAACAACAGAAACACACCAATTGCAATGCAGAATTTCATAAACAAATACGAAAACAAACGGTTCTCACCCGAGTAGGGCGAGGGGGAGAAGGAGGAGGAGAGAGAGTGGAACCATCCAAAAAGTCATCAACTTTGGCACCTGAGGATGCATTAATTTGAGTTGAATGAACTGGGTATCTTCTAATTGAAGATTTGCGGTAAAAATTCATGGGATTATTACAAAATGGGCTGTAATTGTGTACACCATACGAACAAGATGAAGAATTTGTGGGTAAAAATTCATTGCTTAAAATTTGTGATTGGAAACAAAGGCTTGTGAATGAGCCTACTCCTAAAGATGATGCATTGAAAATCTGCATCTTCAATTTTTCTTTGTTTATTTATCTGTGATCAGGATTAAAATTCAGGGATTTTTTTTGGGGTTAATGAACTGATGCCATTGGAATGAAATGAACTTCAGCAGCAAGTTTCTAGAACTAGAACTAGAAGTAAAGCTGAGCCATGTGTTTGTTTTGTGCTCACAGGAGTTGGGTTTTGAGATTTTGGCCCCATACTTGAGTGGATAATGGATAAATGTTGGGGCGACTTCTAAAACTCGATGACTCGAATCTAAACTTAATTAATTTTTCGAAAATAAGTTTATCGATTTTGCGTCTAGTTAAAATAGCTTGAGGAGATGATTTAAGGCTCCCTCTTTATACAAGACTCAGTCTTAGCTTAACGTTGCCGAATAATCTCCTACTAATATATTGACCCAAAATGGTAAAATTTGTATAATTGTCATCGAATCTCCAAAAATAACACGTTAAATTCGTTAAGTAGATTAAAAATCATTTTATGCACAAAGTGACGAGATTTGAAACGGTGCATATTGACCCATTAGAGCGGAGTTAATATTATCGAAATGGTCAAATTTGTTTAATTGACGTCAAATGTCCAAAAACAAGGACGATACTCCTTCGAATGTGATCATGTAGGTATGTTGTATGTAGCATTGAAATAGAAAATGTTTTGCTCAAAGAATCGCGATCGGCTATCACTGAGGTGCATCCACACATATTTCATCAATCAAAGAAGTATTTTTTAGCCACCAAACTAAAGAGAGTGTGATCTAAAAAACACTAAAGTCGTATTTGGGATTTATAAAACACCAAAGATGATAAACTTGTTTATATAACACACTTTTAACTATTTGGGTATTAATTAAACACCCAAACAAATAAAAAAAATGTAGCTTTTATTTATCTTTTAAATTATATTTTTGCGTTAAGAAAAAAAAAACGACCTAGTCATCAATTGATAGACGTTCTTCCCTACTCTAACAAGTTTCTTCTCCATCAGGAAACTTGTAAGCTATAGGTTTTGTATGTGGTAGTCTCTAAGTATGATATAATGAGGATTTGCAAAATATTAAAGTCAAAAACCTAGGAGAAAATAAGGAAAACGGCCAAAACGGTCATAAATCCATACAAAGTGACGAGCGTCGAAACACATGAAATATTTCACAAAATGAGGAACCAAGACTCAAATCCAACAACTATAGTCCTACGCTATCTTCATTAATGTTTGGAAGACATTTGGGGTTTTTTTTTCCGAAAAATTGATCAAATTTGATCAGAATCGCAGTACATAATTCACGGTTTTTCAATAAAATGGCTCCGGAGCAAAAACGACTCAAATTTAGGTGGTAGTCTCTAAGTATGATATTATGAGTATTGGAAAAATATTAGGGCCTAAATCCTAAGAGAAGGTTAGAAAAAAAAACCAAAAATATTTCATGCGTTTCGACACTCGTCACTTCGTATGGATTTCTAACCGTTTTGGTTGTTTTTCTAACCTTCTCTTAGGTTTTTGGCCCTAATATTTTACCAATCCTCATAATATCATACTTAGAGACTACCACCAAAATTTGAGTCGTTTTTGCTCTGGAGCCATTTTATTGAAAAACCGTAGATTATGTACAACGATTCTGATCAAAATTGATCAATGTTTTCGAAAAATGTCAAATGTCCTCCAAACATTACAGAAGATAGCCTAGGACTGTACTTGTTGTATTTGAGTGTTGGTTTCTCATTTTGTGAAGTATTTCATGCGTTTCAACGCTCGCCACTTTGTATGGATTTATGACCGTTTTGGCTGTTTTTCTAACCTTCTCATAGGTTTTTGGCCCTAATATTCTTCTAGTCCTCATTATATCATTTTTACAGTCTACCACCAAAATTTGAGCCGTTTTTGTTCCGAAGCCATTTTATCGAAAAATCGTGTATTATGTGTTGCGATTCTGGTCAAATTTGATCAATTTTTCGAAAAATACAAAATGACTTCCAAACATTACTATAAATAACCTAGGACTATACTTGTTGGATGTAAGTGTTGGTTCCTCATTTTGTGAAGTATTTCATGCGTTTCGACGCTCGTCACTTTGTATGGAATTCTGACCGTTTTATCGAAAAACCGTGGATTATGTAATGCGATTGTGGTCGAATTTGATCAATTTTTTGAAAAAAGTCAAATCTTCTCGAAACAATACTGTAAATACCCTGGGACTATATTTGTTGGATCTGAGTCTTGGTTCCTTATTTTCTGAAATATTTCATGTGTTTCGACGCTCGTCACTTTGAATGGAATTATTATCGTTTTGGCCGTTTTCCTTATCATCTTTTAAATTTTTTACTCTAATATTTTGCAAGTCCTCATTATATCATATATGGATACTACCACCTAAATTTCAGACATTTTTGATCCAGAGCCGTTTTATACAAAATTGTGGATTATGTACTGCGATTCTGGTCAAATTTGATAAATTTTTCCAAAAACGCCAAATGTCCTTCAAACATTAATGAAAATAGCCTAGGACTATACTTATTGGATTGGAGTCTTGGTTCCACATTTTGTGAAGTATTTCATTTGTTTCGACACTCCTCACTTTGTATGCATTTATGACCGTTTTGGCTCTTTTTCTAACCTTCTCTTAGGTTTTCGGCCCTAATATTTTTCCAATCCTCATTATATCATGCTTAGAGACTACCATAAAATTTTGAGTTGTTTTTTATCCAGATCCATTTTATCGAAAAATAATGAATTATGTACCGCGATTCTGGTCAAATTTGATAAATTTTTCGAAAAGCGCCAAATGTCTTCCAAACATTAATGAAGATAGCCTAGTACTATACTTGCTGGATTGGAGTCTTGGTTCCTCATTTTGTGAAGTATTTCATTTGTTACGACAGTCGTCACTTTGTATGGATTTATGACCGTATTGGCCGTTTTCCTTATCTTCTCTTAGGTTTTCGACCCTAATGTTTTGCAAATCCTCATGATATCAGATTTAGAGACTACCACCAAAGATGAAGCCATTTTTACTCCGAAGCCATTTTATCGAAAAACCGTGCTGGTCAAATTTGATCAATTTCTCGAAAAACGCCAAAAGACCTCCAAACATTAATGAAGATAGCCTAGGACTATACTTGCTGAATTGGAGTCTTGGTTCCACATTTTGTGAAGTATTTCATTTGTTTCGACGCTCGTCACTTTTTATGAATTTATGACCGTTTTGGCCGTGTTCCTTATCTTCTCTTAGGTTTTCGACTCTAATATTTTGCAAACCTTAGTTATATCATACTTAGAGACTACCACAAAAAATTGAGCCGTTTTTGCTCTGGAGCCATTTTATCGAAGATCGTGGATTATATATTGCTATTCTAGTCAAATTTGATCAATTTTTTGAAAAACGCCAAATATCTTCCACACATTACTGCTAAAAGGCTGATAGCCTAAGACTATACTTATTTGAATTGATTGTTGGTTCCTTATTTTGGGAATAATTTCATGCGTTTCAACGCTCATCACTTTGTATGGATTTATATCCGTTTTGCCTGTTTTGTAACCTTCTCTTAGGTTTTCGGCCCTAATATTTTTTCAATCCTCATTATATCATATTTAGAGACTACCACCAAAAATTAACCCGTTTTTGCTCCGGACCAATTTTATGAAAAATCGTGGATTATGTACTGCGATTCTGGTCAAATTTGATCAATTTTTCGAAAAACGCCAAATGTGTTCCAAACAATACTGAAGATAGCCTAGGACTATACTTGTTGGATTTAATTGTTGGTTCCTCATTTTGTGAATTATTTCATGCGTTTCGACGCTAGTCACTCTTTATGGGTTTATGACCGTTTTGGTTGTTGTTCTAACCTTCTCTTAGAGTATCGGCCCTAATATTTTTCCAATCTTCATTATATCATACTTGGAGACTACCACAAAATTTTGAATTGTTTTTGTTCCCAAGCTGTTTTATCTAATAATAGTGAATTATGTACCACGATTCTGGTCAAATTTGATCAATTTTTCGAAAAATGTCAAATGTCTACCAAACATTAATGAAGATAGCCTAGGATTATACTTGTTGGTTTGAAGTCTTGGTTCCTTATTTTGTGAAATATTTCATTTGTTTCGACACTTGTCACTTTGTATGAATTTATGACCGTTTTGGTCGTTATCCTTATCTTCTCCTAGGTTTTCGACTCTAATATTTTACAAATCTTAATTATATCATACTTAGAGACTACCACAAAAAATTGAGCCGTTTTCGCTCCGGAGCCATTTTAGTGAAAAAAACGTGGATTATATACTGCGATCCTAGTCAAATTTGATCAATTTTTCGAAAAATGTCAAATGTCTTTCAAACATTACAGAAGATAGCCTAGTACTATACTTGTTGGATTTGATTGTTCGTTCCGCATTTTGGAAATTATTTCATGCGTTTCGACGCTCGTCACTTTGTATGGATTTATGACCGTTTTGGCTGTTTTACTAACCTTCTCTTAGGTTTTTTACCCTTATTGTAACACTACGGAATATGGAAAGTGGTTTATGGAGTTGGTTTGTCCCACATTGGGAAACTAAGGCTCATATGATCAGTTTATAATAGATTCCTACCATCATACTACTAACAAGGCCTTCACCTTTTAGAGCCCGGAGAGGCTATATGGGCCTAAGAGGTGACTACCCATCTTATTGGGTTGTGTTGTGACGGACGGTGGATCGGGCTGTTACAGATGGTATAAGAACAACCCTGCGACCGCGTGCTGGGTGCTGGGGCGAAGCCCAGACCAGCCGTCTAGCGGGGGGGATCTTGGACCTGTGTTGATGTTGGTATGGTTTGGTCGAGGCGCAACGGGGACGTTGCGTTCTCTAAGTGGGGGAGTTTGTAACACTACGGAATATGGAAAGTGGTTTATGAAGTTGGTTTGTCCCACATTGGGAAACTAAGGCTCATATGATCAGTTTATAATAGATTCCTACCATCATACTACCAACAAGGCCTTCATCTTTTAGAGCCCGGAGATGATATATGGGCCTTATTGGTGACTTCCCATCTTATTGGGTTGTGTTGCGACGGACGGTGGTTCGGGCTGTGTAACACCCCCAAATTTCCTTTCCATTTCAAAAACATTTTATCGAGAATCAAAACACAAATAAGGAAATTCAGAGGTGTCACTCCGCACTCAAGTCAAAGACCCGAATGCAAGGAGATTTCAGAAGCCGAACTACAAATATCTAATGGTCTAAAATAGCTATTACAATCCATTACTTAAATTACAACAATCCGAAATATGAAATATGAAATACGAGATAGTCTAAGTATTATTAATGGTCTATAGCTTAAAGTTAAGCTTTATTTGATTCAACTAATATCTAGTGAGTCGTCGTCCCCGCAATGCATCAAACACTCCAAACCTGTGGTGGATTTAAAACACAAAAACCACAGTTGAAAAAGTCAGTGAAATTGAGTAAGCTAACACCTCAACATGTAGAAAACCAAAACCCTTACCTGGATTTTGAAAACGTTTTAGGTTTTATTTTCGAAAACACACTTAGCACATAATCATATCAATTATCCATTAATAATTCCAAACCAACAATCCATATTCATATTTCACAATCCATCATTCAACTCATCAATTCCAATAGCATAAGAAACATTCCACAACTGATATCCAACAAATCAAAGATTAGCGATAAATAGGAAATTCATAAGTCATAAGTTATTATCCATAATTCACAATTTATAGTTCAGAATCCACAATCCATAATCCACACTCCATAATCCACAATCCAAGACTACTAGACCTTAAGTGTGCACACCCCCTATTAAGTATTTTAACCTAATAGAGTAGTACTAGAGCCAAACCCTCTTAAAAACCGATGCGGTGGGGCTATAATTAGGAATCGATGCGATTCCGTCACAATAATTAGGAGCAACTCCGAGGCTCCGACACATTAGGGGCAACTCCGAGGCCCCGACACAATCATTAGGAGCAACTCCGAGGCTCCGACTCATTAGGGGCAACTCCGAGGCCCCGACACAAAATCATTCCACCATACTCCGTCAAATCTCCATATCACCATCATAATCCACATTCATAATTTGAATCATTCATGAACCAATCACAACCAATATCACATATAAAACCACTTATATTTTCATTGCAAATAACCACACAAATACCATTTAATAATCACAAAGAAAATTGAATCGTTCTCCACCTAACATGATACTAAGTTTTCATCCAAACACACCATTCACATATAGCACATAATTTTAAAAGGTTTCTACAAGTTTAAGAAAGGTTGAGCATGCTAGCTTACCTTTTTAAGCACACGGAAAACTCAATAGCACAACAATCACTAGTATTCGTCGTCTACGAACTCAAGTTCTACAATTACACAAACGACATCCCAAATCAACACTCAATCTTTCTCAACCAACCTACCTATATATTAGTATGATCCTATATACAATGTATGGACAAGACAATACCAAATTCAAACCAACAATTACCAATTATCCGATAAGTATAATTCTATTTCAATAATTATCCAATAAAACTCAAATAACACCCAATTTAATTATAAAAATTCCCAAAAGGCCTAAAATTAGTTTTAAAACAGAATCTAACTTATAAAAATTAACCCTTAATTATTCTAATTTAATTAGAAATTATTTTAACCACTTAAACTATGTTTTATTAATCAAAATTAATGTTTTATTCCATAAAATACAATAAATACGAAAATAATAAAATAAATTAGTAAAATCAGAAAAATAAGTTCATAAACAACCAGATTTCAAAACCTAATTAGTGATATAATTGAGCTAATAAAATAAAACCTTAATTTCAATCTTAAGACTAATAACAATTTATACAAAAGATGAACAATTATAGCTTTAATTCTTTAATTAAAATTAAAAACCTAATTAACAAATTATAATCATCCTCACAACTATAATTTTCGAAGTTCATTGATACAAAACGAATAATTAACCTAATTAACCTAAATTTCGTAATTAGTGAAAATTAATCCAAAACCAACATCAAACTCAAATCTTTGTGACTTAAATCAATTACCCACTAAGTATAACAACTATTAGTATTGATTGACAACAATTTAAAGCATAAAAATTGACTTATCGAATGATGGTTTAAAGAGGGACGAAAACAGGGGAAAACAGAGGAAGGGGGTGATACCCGCGACAAGGAGAGAAGGAAAGAGAGGTAACGAGGTGGTCGGGCGTCGAGGACTGGCGGCAGAAGCGGTAGAAGACGATCGGCAGGGAAGGCTTCCGTGCGTCGCGTGTGGGCGTGAAGAACGACGAACGAAGAGGAAGGGAGGAGCAGCGGCTTTGTTTTATACAGGGGAAGGGGGGTCGCGTGTGGAGAGAGAAAGAGGGTCGGTTGGGTTTTTTTTTTTTTTCCTTTTTCCTTTTTCCTTTTTTTTTTCTGATTTCTTTTTGGGTTGGGTTGGGGTATAAGTTGTTGTTTGGGCCAATGGTGTCGATTTGGGTTGATATTGGTCCATTGGCTATGCCTGACCCGGTTTAGGAATAGGACCTAAAATAGAAATCCCGATTTTAGAAATCATTTCCGAACTCATTTTGAAAACGACTCACAATTAACATTTAAATCATTCCCTACTAGAATAGTCTAATTGAAAATTCTAAAATACTAATATAAAATATTTTGAAATTTCGGGATATTACACTTATATTTATCCAATTCTAATTATATCATAATTAGATACTTCCACAAAATTTTGAGTCATTTTATCGAAAGATCCATTTTATCGAAAATTAGTGAATTATGTTCCACAATTTTGGTAAAATTTGATCAATTTTTCGAAAAACGCGAAATAACCTCCAAACATTAATGAAGATAAGCTAGGACTATACTTGTTGGTTTGGAGTCTTGGTTTCTCATTTTGTGAAATATTTCATTTGTTTCGACACTCGTCACTTTGTATGAATTTATGTCCGTTTTGGCCGTTTTCCTTATCTTTTCTTAGTTTTTTGACTCAAATATTTTGCAAATCTTAATTTTATTATACTTAGAGACTACCACAAATTTTATAGTCGTTTTGGCTCCGAAGCCATTTTATCGAAAAATAGTGAATTATGTATCGCGATTCTGGTCAAATTTGATAAATTTTTCGAGAAACGCCTAATGTCCTCCAAATGTTAATGAAGATAGCCTAGGACTATACTTGTTGGATTGGAGTCTTGGTTCCTCATTTTATGAATATTTTATTTGTTTCGGCACTCATCACTTTGTATGAATTTATGACCGTTTTGGCCGTTTTCCTTATCTTCTCTTCGGTTTTTTACCATAATATTTTGCAAATCTTAATTTTATCACACTTAGAGACTACCACCAAAAAATTAGCCGTTTTTGCTCCGTAGCCTATTTATCGAAAATTCGAGGATTATGTAATACGATTCTGGTCAAATTTAAACAATTTTTCGAAAAAACCCAAATGTCCACCAAAAATTACTGCAATAACCCTGGGACATTTTATGGTCAAACATAGGAACATGATGCATAAGCGGACGAGAATAACAGATGCAAGGTAGAAAAGAATGCATAGTATATGTAAGATGGTATGCAATGCATGACAAATGCTCATGTAATATCTATCATATGCAATTCGCGCGAAGTTATATCGCCCTCTCCCCCCCTTAAAAGAAACGTTACGTCCTCGTAACTAAAATAGCACATTGGTGAAAGGTGGGGGTATTTTTGCCTCATAGATTCCTCGGTTTCCCAAGTTGCCTCCTTGGTTTTGTGATTCGACAAAAAAAAAAAGAACTTAACTGCTTAGTTTCTCCCCTCCTTGTCTTTCGAATCCAATATTTGGGGTGGCACTTCCTCATATGTGATATATTCATCAAGCTCAATCTCCTCGGGTTGAATGATATGGGCTGGGTCACTCACATACTTCCTTAATTGTGACACATGAAACAAATTATGTTCTTTGTCCAAAACAAGAGGTAAAGCTAATTTGTAGGTCATTCTCCCAATTTTCTAGAATCTCATCAGGATTGATGAACCGTGGACTTTAGAATTCTTTTCCTCCAAAACCTCACTAACTCTTTCTGATGTCCTCAACATAATCATATCACCAATAATCGTAAAATTTAACGGGACGTTACTTATTTTATCTCATATAACCTTCAATTGTTCAGTCGTTTCCAATGTGCGGGGTGGTCCCAGAACGACACATCTGTCATAACTTCCCAACATAAAAACTCTTACACTCCTACAATAAGGGTCTCAAATTTCGGCTTACCACAAATTTAACAACGACCTTCTACATCATTAAAATCAAGGATTTCTTCTTTAATAGAGCTTGGTCATGGTGGCTATGGCATCCTTATTATTACTAGACAATGGTCTCAAGGTCTCAACTAACTTGCGTTTGGGGTTCGACTCATTAATTAGGGTTTTTTTTTTTTTTTTGTTCATGGTCACCAACATCTATAACACCGACCTAATACTAACAGAATATTAAGATAAACATGCTGCTATATGCACTTGATTGCCTTTCTTAATGTAACTCGAATAGTTGCAATATGTGACTTTGTACTCTAACATACACTAATATGAACCTGCGGAGCCAAGGAACAAGCATTTCTAACGACAACTAACTCAACTTATATGCTTCTATATATGATAACACTGACTGATTTATACTTCTATTGACTTACTTTCAGATTTTCTGAGCTGAGACTTGGTCATCACTTTTGTATCCAAAATCATAAAAACGATCAAATATTAAGAAGACTTGTGACAAAATTTCACTAGAATCAATCACTTAAATACTTACTAACATGTCACAACTTGTAGACTTTTCATAAAAACATTGAAATTAAATTCTGCAGAAAATCCGGTAGAGTCTCCTTTATAATAGGCTATACCTTTAAAAACGTTGAAAACCTGTGAGAATAGAATTGCGCAACCCCAACAGCATTTCTAGGGCAACCCCTTTTTCCTCAATGGGCAATACACTTTACACCACCTCAACACACAACTAAATGCCAACAATCTCGAACTTATTATATCCACAAATCACAACTTTATACAATAACCCCAAAACTATACAATAGTAATATACAAGATAAAACTTTAGTCCAATTCCTGCCCTTTATCCCTTTATCATCTGAAAGACTTTAGCAAACAAATTAGTCAAAGCACATAGATAACCCGACACACTATCACCTTTGGTTCAAACCATTCCAAGTGAAGAAAACCATTGTGGAATTCAGCATATTTTCCGTCACAATCATTCATAATCTTTACCCACATGCTTTCGCGCCATAAACGACATTTTCAACCTTCCTATCAACGTTATCAAAACCTTCACAAGCAAATAAGCGGTTCAAAAGTCATCCGTAAACGAGGTAACGACCATCTTCACTAACTACTTTACGCAAAAATAACAAACCTTGAAGAATCTCAGATAACCCTCTAACTTCGTTACTTCAATATCGTAAATCATACAACTCTCATTCTTATCCGAAATGCATCCTTAAATTCTGACTCATTAAAATCACTACTCATTCTCATCGTTTTGGGGCGTTTCAAGCCTACAAAGTAAGATTAATGTATATTAACTCTTATACCCACAACCATATTTAGATCCCACAACGTATTTGTGCGAAACCATTTAACACTTTTAATAAGCACTCACAACCTCAAGCATTTCAAACTTCATCCCTCAACAATTACAATTATTTAATCACAAGGTTTTCTCATCAGTTTGAAAAAAAAAAAAAAACACATCCTGAAAACAAATTCTTCTCAAAAATGGATCTCATATATATACAACTATAACCATTGATCCTCTTGATCAAGTGGACTTGACATTCATTGAAACCCATTCAAGTAACAAAACCGCCTACACGTCACCTAAGTTAAATCTCATAACCACTTGTTTTGTTAGTCTCTTGTATGTCTCATAACAAATTAACCGATCTGATTACCTTCATACCTTTAGTTTCTATCAATTATCAAGAACAATGTCATTCCTCAAATGAACCATACCAATGACATTTTTTTTTTTTTTATACTTCAAAAACTTTTAAATATCCTTTTAACATGGTTCAAACATCACTACAAATCAAGATTAGTAATTAAACTCTTGAAATCTCAAACATACAATTCTCCTCATGGCCATAATTAATGGTTTCTCCCATCCATAGTATCATTCTCAACATCAAGACTATACGAATATCATAGTTTCATTCATCTTCAACCTTTTCACTTATATTGATTTCGTTTCCCAAATATACCAAAACAACTCTAAATTATACATTAATTACCACTACCTTGTTGAACATTCCACTTATTAACAAAGAAAAGCAAACTCACTATTGGTATAAACATCTCCAAAGAAAATCACCTCAAGTTCTGCTCTAGGGTAAGGTAATTGAGTAAGCTTATCCGAACACCCAAAATTAGAACATAAACACAACAAGGAAGCCAAACCCATAAACGGTGATCGTCTCTCTTGCCCATGGAAAACCCGGAGGGAAATCAACTACCAAACCTTAAAAGAAATTTCATCCTCGAATATTGAATTCTGTAAAACGAAACATTTTTCAAAAACTCTACTAATATAGCTCAAAATGACTCAAAACCATCTAAAGTCAATGACACACATAAGACAACTCACTTAATCACTTAAGATTCCACAAAATCGACACTGGCATATGACGATGCCAATGTCTCACCAAGACCGACACTGCTCTGATACCAATTTGTAACACCCCCAAATTTTGGCTAATTTAAAACTGAATGTATTATATAAAACTTGCCAAAATTCGGAGATATTACAAGCTAATATACAAAGCCGGAGATACAGCTGTACAAAAATCTCTTATAAAATATAATTACAACTGCAGAAGCGAATAAAAACTACACTTGACTCTTCAGCTGTACTCCTAACTCAAACCTGCAAGACTAAAAAGTAGAAAACGTCAACCAAAAGGGTTGAGTAAGAAGTCTCTTATCTAGAAAACATTGATAGAAAGTTTTACTCAATTATATAAGACATTGAAACTTTAAATCTTTGAAATTTCTCAACGAAACAAATGTAGTAAAATTGAAATATAATTATCATTCTCAATCTTTTAAAGTAATAAGAGAATTTTACTCCAAATTACATGTCTACAAAACAAAAGAACGAAAACATTCCAAATTAGTAATTCAACACTTCTTTACTTATTGTTCAAACTGTTTTCCTTCAGTACAGGGCCGTCTCCTCAAACCAGTATTCCCGAATGCATGCATCCCCCTCAGAACCTATTCCGAGGGGAGGAGATAAAGGTTCAGGGTGGAGGATCAATCCACCCCATCTATATATACATTGTGCACAAATAATCAAATAGACCATTACGGTCACCCTGTACTCCTGTTAACTCCCTCAACAGAGTTAACGCCAAATATAAAATAAAACTCTTATATAACCTTCTCAATCGTTTCTCAAATACTTTGGCAAAGATACAAACACAAGGTATAATTAAATTCATCGATAAACCTTTGGCTCTAAAGTTCTTTTCTTAGCAAACATTCTTTAAAACACTTTCATCGCCAAACAATGATAAATCACTTTTCATCAACACATTGTGAATAAGCACTTTTCAAGGAGATAAGAAATCTTCTTACCTTGATCAGCAAAATAGTCTTACGATAGCTCAGCAAATCTTAAAATTGCTCCTCTATGAACTTGGACTCTACATGAATATATGATATGCATTCCAATTAGTTATGCTCCTAAAGTGTGTTTATGATTATGCTTATGATATGCATGACATCTACTATGCACCGTAACCAGAAGGACAATCACATACATCGGAAGAACGCTATAACTTCGCACTCTAACCAACAAACATCCATACACCTCAACTATCCTTTAAGAACTTTCTAACTCTCATACTCTTCATTTTAGTATAAATATCATCAATCGATCAATAACCTATACACATGCTTCAAAACACAACCAAACGACCTTTAAACAATTCCAAATTCACCCGACTTCAACTATATACCAATAAGAACATATATATACTATAATCTCACATTAATCACCTCATAATCACCCATTTCATAGCACGATCAGACCCTAATACACCCCAAATTCCACCTTTAAATAACCATTTTACTACTCCTAAACATTCCCAATTTAGCCAACAATCCACATACATACAACCTAATTTAAAACCCACCATATAAGTCGAACAACCAAGTTTAAACCTTAATAACGCAATAACAAATCTGTCCAAGAACTAAATCAATCCAATTATATCCCAAAATCATCAACAAAAGGCACATAAATAACAACCAACACTACTATATTCTCCATAAACACAACACACTAGTTCAACATTCAATTCTTCACAAAATCACACAATCAAACCCCAAATGCAACATCCAACATATATACCTCTCAAACAACAACTTCTAATCATCAAACAACCTATACCACAAAGAAATTCATTAAAAACATAACCATTTTTCCATTTTCGGATTTAGGGATTTTTCATACAAAACTCTTACTAAAAGCATCATAAATCCTTCAAATAATCCCCAAACGATTTACCCAACTCATATAAATCATAAAAAATGATTTTTCAACATAAAACAACGATTATATAACATTTAATTGTATATAAACATGATAATTTTTCAGAAATTCGAATTAAAATTCACTTTATAATTGAAGATCAAACTTGAGATTGAGTGAAAGAAAGTGTACCAAATTGAGGCTAGGTGACAAGGGAATGAAGTAGGAGATTGGAGTGAAGTTTATGGCCGGAGTATCGCCGGAAGACGGCCGGAAAACGGGTAGAAAACGGGGGTGAAACAAATTATCTTCGGGGCGAAAACGCGGCCGGGAACGGCGCTACGGCGACGCGGCTGTGCGACTAGGGTGTTGAGGGAAGTGAGGTGGTGTCGGCGATGGTGAGGGCTCGCCGGAGGGTGGCCGGAGTTGTGGTAGAAGGGGAGGTCGATGGTCTCTCCTTCCTCCCTTTCTCTTTTTTTTTTTTTTTTGTTTGTTTTTGTTTTGTTGTGTTTTACGTAAAATGAATTGGGAAGTGAAAAGGAGTAAGTAGTTCTCAATTATACTGAGTAGTTGGGAGTAGGGGGGTGTGTAAGGATTAATGACATTGTTTGGGTAGATGTAATTTATGGTTTTAGGAAATAACATTCAACTTTTGGGAATGATGTTAGTCAATTCATTTGAATCCCAATTCAATTGATTTATAAAATCTGAAAAGTTGAATTAAAATTTCTTTTGCAATAATAACTTGTAAAATAAATTAATCCCAACTAATTTTAGTTTATATAAAGAAAATCCGAAGATTTTAATTAAATTCTTGTAATGATAATTTGTGAAATGCCCCTTTTTTTTTTTAAAATAACTTTTAATTATACTCAAAATAATATTTAAATTCTAAAAAAAATTCCCAAAAATACGGGTTATTACAAATATTTTTCCAATCCTCATTATATCATACTTAGAGACTACCACAAAATTTTGAGTCATTTTTGCTCCGGAGTCATTTTATCGAATAAGAGTGAATTATGTACCGTGATTCTTCTAATACCCCAGATTTCAGAGGAGGTTCCTGAGAAATTAAGGGCTCATATGAGGTGCTTAAAAGGATTGACAGTGCTACTCATACCAACAAAGTCGACTTTACTTTTAGGAATCTCATGTGATAAGAAGTCCAAAGTTAAGCGTGCTTGACTGGGAGCCATTTCAAGATGGGTGACCTCCTGGGAAGTTTCCCAGGGTGCGCACGAGTGAGGTCAAAGTGCGCCGGAAGGACTCTTGTTGGTCTGTGAGGTTAGCCCACAGCCTGGCAAGCTGCCATAGGTGACTACTCTCGGCTCAGACGATGAGCCGGGGTGCTACAATTCTAGTCAAATTTGATCATTTTTTCGAAAAACGCCAAATGTCCTCCAAACATAAATCATAGCCTATGACTATACTTGTTGGATTGGAGTCTTGGTTCCTCATTTTGTGAAGTATTTCATTTGTTTCGACACTCGTCACTTTGTATGAATTTATGAACGTTTTGGTCGTTTTCCTTATCTGCTCTTAGGTTTTTTACTCAAATATTTTGCAAATCTTAATTTTATCATACTTCGAGACTACCACCAAAAGTTGAGCCGTATTTGCATCGGAACCATTTTATCGAAATAACGAGAATAATGTACTGCGATTCTGGTCAAATTTGATCAATTTTTCGAAAAAAACAAATGTCCTCCAAACATTATTGCAAATACCTTACGACTATATTTGTTGCATCTGAGTATTGTTTTCACATTTTATATACGAAGTATTTTATGTGTTTCAACACATGTCACTTTGTATGGATTTATGACCGTTTTAGCCGTTTTCCTTATATTCTCTTAGGTTTTCGACTCAAATGTCTTGCAAATTCTCATGGTATCATAATTAGGGACTACCACCAAAAATTAAGCCGTTTTTGCTCCAGAGCCATTTTATCGAAAAACCGTGGATTATGTACTGCGATGTTGATAAAATTTGATCAATTTTTTGAATAACGTTAACTGTTTTCCAAACATTAGTGCAGATAGCCTAGGAATATATTTGTTGGATTTGATTGTTGGTTCCTCATTTTTTGAATTATTTCATGCGTTTCAACGTTCGTCACTTTGTTTGGATTTATGACCGTTTTGGCTGTTTTACTAACCTTCTCTTAGGTTTTCGACCCTAATATATTTCCAAACTCATTATAACATACTGAGAGACTACCACAAAATTTTGAGCCAATTGCGCCCCGGAGCCATTTAATCGAAAAATAGTGAATTATGTACCGCGATTCTGGTCAAATTTGATCACTTTTTTGAAAAACGCCAAATGTCCACTAAACATTAATGAATATAGCCAAGGACTATAATTTTTGGTCTGGAGTCGTGGTTCCTCATTTTGTGAAATATTTCATTTGTTTCGACACTCGTCACTTTGTATGAATTTATGACCGTTTTGGCCGTTTTCCTTATCTTTTCTTAGTTTTTTTACTCAAATATTTTGCAAATCTTAATTTTATTATACTTAGAGACTACCACCAAAATTTGAGCCGTTTTTTCTCAGGAGCCATTTTAACGAAAAACCGAGGATTATGTACTGCGATTCTAGTCAAATTACATCAATGTTTCGAAAAAAGCCAAATGTCCTCCAAACATTAGGTCAACATTAGTTCAAATACCCAAGGACTATATTTGTTGGATCTGAGCATTGGTTTCTCATCTCATGAAGTATTTTATGCGTTTCAACGCTCGTCACTATGTATGGATATATGACCGATTTGGCCGTTTTCCTTATCCTCTCTTAGGTTTTCGACTCAAATGTTTTGCAAATCCCCATGATATCAAACTTAGAGATTGTTTTTGCTCCCGATCCATTTAATCGAAAAACCGTGGATTATGTAATGCGATTCTGGTCAAATTTGATCAATTTTTCGAAAATCGCCAAATGTCTTCCAAACATTACTGAAAAGAGCCAAGGACTATACTTGTTGGATTTGATTGTTGGTTCCTCATTTTGTAAATTATTACATGCGTTTCGACGCTTGTCACTTAGTATGGATTTATGACTGTTTTGGCTGTTTTACTAACTTTCTCTTAGGTTTTCGATCCTAATATTTTTTTAATCCTCATTATATCATACTTAGAGACTATGACAAAATTTTTAGCCGTTTTCGCTCCGGAGCCATTTTATCGACAAATAGTGAATTATGTACCGCGATTCTGGTCAAATTTGATCAATTATTCAAAAACGCCAAATGTCTACCAAACATTAACTAAGATAGCCTAGGACTATACTTGTTGGTTTGGAGTCTTGGTTTCTCATTTTGTGAAATATTTCATTTGTTTCGATACTCGTCACTTTGTATGAATTTATGACCGTTTTGGCCGTTTTCCTTATCTTCTCTTAGGTTTTTGACTCTAATATTTTGTAATTATTAATTTTATCATACTTAGAGACTACCACAAAAAACTGAGCCGTTTTTGCTCCAGAGCCATTTTATCGAAAAACCGAGGATTATGTACAGCGATTCTTGTCAAATTTGAACAATTTTTTTGAAAAAAGCCAAATGTCCTCCAAACATTACTGCAAATATCCTAGGACTATATTTGTTGGATGTGAGTATTGGTTTCTCATTTTATGAAGTATTTTATGTGTTTCAACGCTCGTCATTTTGTATGAATTTATTACCGTTTTGGTCGTTTTCCTTATCTTTTCTTAGGTTTTTGACTCAAATGTTTTGCAAACGTTCATGATATCATATTTAGAGACTACCACCAAAAATTGAGCCGTGTTTACTCCGGAGCCATTTTATCGAAAAATCGTGGATTATGTAATGCGATTCTACTCAAATTTGATCAACTTTTCAAAAAACATCAAATGTGTTCCAAACATTACTGAAGATAGCCTAAGACTATACTTGTTGGATTGGATTGTTGGTTTTTCATTTTGTGAATTATTTCATGCGTTTCGACGCTCGTCACTTTGTAAGTATTTATAACCATTTTGGTTGTTTTTCTCACCTTCTCTTAGATTTTCGGCCCTAATATTTTTGCAATCCTCATTATATCATACTTAGAGACTACCACCAAATTTTGAGCCGTTTTTTCTCAAGAGCCATTTTATCGAAAAACCATGGATTATGTCCTGCGATTCTGGTCAAATTTGATTAATTTTTCGAAAAATGCCAAATGTCTTCCAAACATTACTGAAGATAGCCTAGGACTATACTTGTTGGTTTTGATTGTTGGTTCCTCTTTTCGGGAATTATTTCATGCGTTTGGACGCTCGTCACTTTGTACGGATTTATGACCGTTTTGGCTGTTTTACTAACCTTCTCTTAGGTTTTAGACCCTAATATTTTTCTAATTCTCATTGTATCATACTTAGAAACTACCACAAAATCTATAGCCGTTTTCGTTCCGGAATCATTTTAGCGAAAAATAGGGAATTATGTACCGCGATTCTGGTCAAATTTGATAAATTTTTCGAGAAACATCAAATGTCCTCCAAACATTAATGAAGATAGCCTAGGACTATACTTTTTGGATTGGAGTCTTTGGTTCCTCATTTTGTGAAATATTTCATTTGTTTCGACATTCGTCACTTTGTATGCATTTATGATCGTTTTGGCCGTTTTCTTTATCTTCTCTTAGGTTTTTGACTCTAATATTTTGCAAATCTTTATTTTATCATAATTAGAGACTACCACAAAAAACTGAACCGTTTTTGCTCCGGAGCCATTTTATCGAAAAACCGAGGATTATGTGCTGCGATTCTGGTCAAATTTGAACAATTTTTCGAAAAAAGACAAATGTATTCCAAGCATTACTGAAAATACCCTAGGACTATATTTGTTGGATCTAAATATTAATTTCTCATTTTATGAAGTATTTTATGTGTTTCAACGCCCGTCATTTTGTATGAATTTATTACAGTTTTGGCCGTTTTCCTTATATTTTCTTAGGTTTCGACTCAAATATTTTGAAATTCTCATCATATCATATTTAGAGACTACCACCAAAAAACTGAGCCGTTTTTGCTCAGGAGCCATTTTATCGAAAAACCGAGGATTATGTATTGCGATTCTGGTGTAATTTGAACAAGTTTTCGAAAAAAGACAAATGTCCTCCAAACATTGCTGAAAATACCCTAGGACTATATTTGTTGGATCTGAGTATTGGTTTCTCATTTTATGAAGTATTTTATGTGTTTCAACGCCCGTCATTTTGTATGGATTTATGACCGTTTTGGCCATTTTCCTTATCTTCTCTTAGGTTTTTGACTCAAATGTTTCTCAAATCCACATGATATCATATTTATAGACTACCACCAAAACTTAAGCCGTTTTAACTCCGGAGCTATTTTTATCGAAAAACCGTGGATTATGTACTGCGATTCTGGTCAAATTTGATCAATTTTTCGAAAAACGCCTAATGTCTTCCAAGTATTAGTGAAGATAGCCTAGAACTATACTTGTAGTATTTGATTGTTGGTTCCTCATTTTGGGAATTATTTCATGCGTTTCGACGCTCGTCACTTTGTACGGATTTATGACCGTTTTGGCTGTTTTACTAACCTTCTCTTAGGCTTTCGATCCTAAAATTTTTCCAATTCTCATTATGTCATACTTAGAGACTACCACAAAATTTATAGCCGTTTTCGCTCTAGAGCCATTTTATCGAAAAATATTGAATTATGTACCGCGATTCATGTCAAATTTGATCAATTTTTCGAAAAAAAACGCCAAATGGCCTCCAAACATTAATGAAGATATCCTAGGACTATACTTTTTCGATTGGAGTCTTGGTACCTCATTTTGTGAAGTATTTCAATTGTTTACACACTCGTCACTTTGTATGAAGTTATGACCCTTTTGGCCATTTTCCTTATCATCTCTTAGGTTACTTACTCTAATATTTTGCAAATCTTAATTATATCATACTTAGAGACTAGCACAAAATATTGAGCCGTTTTTGCTCCTAAGCTATTTTATCGAAAAACCGTGGATTATGTTCTGCAATTCTGGTCAAATTTGATCAATTTTTCGAAAAACGTCAAATGTCTTCCAAACATTACTGAAGATAGCCTAGGACTATACTTATTGGATTTGATTGTTGGTTCCTCATTTTGTGATTTATTTCATGTGTTACGATGTTCGTCACTTTGTATGGATTTATGACCGTTTTGGCTGTTTTACTAACCTCCTCTTAAGTTTTCTACCCTAATATATTTTTAATCCTCATTATCATACTTAGAGACTACCACAAAGTTTTGAGCCGTTTTTGCTCCGGTGCCATTTTATCGAAAAACCGTGGATTATGTACTACGATTCTTGTCAAATTTGATCAATTTTTCGAAAAAAGCCAAATGTCCATTAAACATTACTGCAAATACCCTAAAACTATCTTTGTTGCATCTGAGTATTGGTTTCTCATTTTATGAAGTATTTTATGCGTTTCAACGCGCGTCAATTTGTATGGATTTATGACCGTTTTGACCGTTTTCCTTATCTTCTCTTAGGTTTTCGACTTAAATATTTTGCAAATCCTCATTATATCATACTTAGATACTACCACAAAAAATTAAGCCGTTTTTTCTCCGGAGCCATTTTTATCGAAAAATCGTGGATTATGTACTGCGATTCTTGTGAAATTTGATCAATTTTTCGAAAAAAACCAAATGTCCTCCAAATATTACTGCAAATACCCTAAAACTATATTTGTTGAATCTGAGTATTGGTTTCTCATTTTATGAAGTATTTTATGCGTTTCAACGCTCGTCAATTTGTATGGATTTATGACCTTTTTGCCCGTTTTCCTTACCTTCTCTTAGGTTTTCGACTCAAATATTTTGCAAATCCTCATTGTATCATACTTTGATACTACCACCAAAAATTAAGCCGTTTTTTCTCCGAAGTTATTTTATCGAAAATTCGTGGATTTTGTACTGCGATTCTGGTCAAATTTGATCAAATTTTCGAAAAAAAGTCAAATATCCTCCAAAAATTACTGCAAATATCCTAGGACTATATTTGTTGGATCTGAGTATTGGTTTCTCATTTTATGAAGTATTTTATGTGTTTCAACGCTCGTCACTTTGTATGGATTTATGACCATTTTAGCTGTTTTCCTTATCTTTTTTTAGGTTTTTGACTCAAATATTTTGCAAATCCTCATTATATCATTCTTAGAGACTACCACCAAAATTTGAGTCGTTTTTGCTCCGGAGCCATTTTATTGAAAAACCGTAGATTATGTACTTCGATTCTAGTCAAATTTGATCAATTTTTCAAAAAAAGTCAAATGTCCTCCATGCCTTGTTACAAATACCCTAAGAATATATTTGTTGGATCTGAGTGTTGGTTCCTCATTTTATGTAATATTTTATGTGTTTCAACGCTCGTCACTTTGTATGGATTTATGACCGTTTTAGCCGTTTTCCTTATCTTCTTTTAGGTTTTTGACTCAAATATTTTGCAAATCCTTATTATATCATACTTAGAGACTACCACCAAAATTTGAGTCGTTTTTTATCCGGAGCCATTTAATCGAAAAACCGTGGATTATGTATTGCGATTCTGGTCAAATTTGATCAATTTTTCGAAAAATGCCAAATGTCCTTCAAGCAGTATTGAAGATGGCTTCGGACTATACTTGTTGGATTTGAGTCTTGGTTCCTCATTTTGTGAAGCATTTCATGTGTTTCGACGTTCGTCACTTTGTATGGATTTATGACCTTTTTTGTCATTTTCCTTATCTTCTCTTAGATTTGTGACTCGAATATTTTGCAAATGCTCATTATATCATATTTACAGACTAGCACCAAATCTGAGCCGTTTTTTTACTTCAGAGTTATTTTATCGAAAAACCGTAGTTTATGTACAGCGATTCTAGTCAAATTTGAACAATTTTTTGAAAAATGTCAAATGTCCTCCAAACGTTACTGAAGATAGCCTAGGACTATACTTGTTGGTTTTGAGTGTTGGTTCCTCATTTCCTGAACTATTTCATGCTTTTCACGCTCGTGATTTTCTATGAATTTATGATCGTTTTGGCCCTTTTATTGACGTAGACGTCACGCCCTCTATCCCAAAAATAAAACAGCATCAGTATCAATCATATCAATGTCAACTTTCTTACCAGCTGAGATTCCTGACCGATAACAGATATCAACCAACGTGTCACGAACCGCATTATGCTGATGTTTGAATTATTAATTTAGTTTATGTTTAGGTAGTAATGTATGATGTTGACCCATATCAGCACTTTGTCACAAACATGACTAGTTGACTGCATTACATAAGGAGAAGTAATTGGTGTCCATCATCTCTCTCCAACCCCATATGTTTGCTGTCCATGATCCCTCTTCAATACAAAAAATTATTAGTCTCCCTTCAAACACACCTTAAGTTAACCCCTCCACTTTAAGGTCCACTCCTCTGTTTTCTCTCTCCTCTCCTCTCCTTCCTATCTCTCTCTAAACTCACTTCCAAGAAAATCTAAGACTAACCCATTTCCCAAAATTTCTCTCTTTCAAAAACCCAAATCCCCAAAAAATTCCACATCTCCTCCAAATCCCAAATTTCCCATCTGTTCATCTCCCCTGTTTTCCTCTGTTTTTGCTCTGTTTAACTTAGCTTTTTTTCTCTGTTTGGAAACAGACCATGTCTTCAGATGATGAAGCAGAGGAGTATCTGTTCAAGATAGTGATAATAGGCGACTCAGCAGTAGGGAAATCAAACTTGTTGTCGCGATACGCGAGAAATGAGTTCAATATGCATTCAAAGGCAACAATTGGTGTGGAATTCCAAACGCAAAGCATTGAAATTGATGGGAAAGAAGTGAAAGCTCAGATTTGGGATACTGCTGGACAAGAAAGATTCAGAGCTGTTACTTCTGCTTATTACAGAGGAGCTGTCGGTGCTCTTGTTGTTTATGATATTACTCGTAGAACCACCTTTGATAGCATCACCCGTTGGCTTGAAGAACTCAACAGTATGTTTCTTCTTCTTTTTAATCTCTTTTGTTTTATTTTTTCCTCAAATTTTGATGCTGACATTTATCGAACCAAGGTCACGAGTATTACGTCTCAAATTCTCAATGACTATATCGGCTAAGGTAGCTGACATCTGCAATCTCCTTGAAACTTTTTTTGTGTGCGCGTGTGTGTGCGCTTTTTTTTTTTTTTTTTTTTGTGGTGGGTTGATTGATTGGTGTTGGTCACTTTGTTGTTAATGATGTTTTGTTCTTTATTACTAGCTTTTTTTTTCTTTTTGGTTGATTGATCTTCTGGTGGAAGATTTGTTCTAGGGTTTGGTAAAAATTGGCCACAATTTGGGTTAGATGAACATTTGCATAGGATTACATGCGCCTGTCAAGTCTTACCTGATAGCCAGTAGATTAATCATTAAAGTTCAGGAGGCAGAAATTGTTGGCAGGAAGTAGTTGAAAGTTGCTATCTTTGGCTTGCATTCTCTGTTAATTTTTGGTGAAAAGTAGATGTATTTTGGTGATGAATCCTGATAATTGTGCCTCTTTTAATGAGTAGATGATCTTTGAAATTATGGTTAGCTAATTGGTTAGAAAATCAACCTATCAAAGGATGTCACAGGTTCGAATTCTCATATCACCACCCCCATTGCACTAGCTGCTCCGATGTACCCCAAAAAAATGAGTAGATGATCCCTAAGACATGTTTTTAGCTTTAATATCTTGTCGAATACTCCGTATTTTGTTTGATCAAGAGTGATCTGTTTGAGTTCTGATGTTCTGATGTTGCTTCAGAAAGTTCTGTCTTTGGGACTTTGAAACCATGTGTTCTTCTTCTTCTGCTTCTGATGTAGGATGAATGAGGTTTCTAGTTGATTTGCCATAGGTAATTAATATCCGACACATTGTAGATTGGTAGGTAGATTGATTATTGCGGATTGATTATAAATTATCCTGATTAATGATGCGTACTTAGGGTTTTAATGGTGGAGAGAAGAAGAGTCCAAACTTGAACAAAAGTTCACTAGAAGTAGAACATTAGAAGATTTGATCTTTGGACAGTATCTTTGCACAAAAGCTCACTATCACTTTTTTTTTTTTTTTTTTTTTTTTGTGATTTGCTTTGTAACTTCACATTTTCTAAGTTAAATCGGGTGTTCTGAAATCTTGTCTATGAAGATTGAGGAAATGCTTGAAATAGTGAGACTCTTTGCTGTATTCCTCGTTTAGAACTCGGAAAATCTGACAAAAACCGCGCAGTGCACCTCTGGGAGCACAAGTGGATCTTGGTTAATCAGCAATTTCGACTCCATTTTCTTCTTACATTGGTCTTATCTTGTTGCTTCGGGGTCCTATGAATTCAGGTCTTTTTGTGTTCACAAGATCTGTGACTCTATGTGATCCTCGATTCCTCATACCTCAGGCTCGTTAGCATTGTGTCTAACCCTGTAGACATTTACACCATAGTGGTCTACCACAGCTAACGGACCATCGTGTACTATGTGACAAGTAGGCCTAAGTATGTCATAAACCGTCACCCAACTCTGCGAGCTCAGTTTGCTCAGGACTCACAAGATAGCATGGTTAAAAGTTATTGTGGCACATTGAAAGTTTATGAGCCTGCTGAGTATTGTGATAAACTGTGTACCTCAGCTTAGGTATGGTTTTTCTATGTAAAACTTATTGCTGCCCTATGTTTATGTCTTGGTGTGATAATGATTTTGCAGCACATTCTGATACCACTGTGGCAAAAATGCTTGTGGGAAACAAGTACGATTTGGACGATATCAGGGCTATCAGCATTGACGAAGGCAAAAGCCTTGCAGAAGAGCATGGGCTTTTCTTCATGGAGACATCCGCCAAAGACTCCACAAATGTCAAGACAGCTTTCGAGATGGTGATCAAGGAGATATACAGCACTGTCAGCCGGAAAGTCCTCAACTCCGACTCCTACAAAGCTCAGTTATCTTTAAAGAGGGTAAGCCTTGTCAATGAGGACAGGTCGAAGCCAGACGAAGGCTCTACCTCGTGTTGTTATAGGTGATTTTTCATGCCTAAACTATCCCACTGCTCACTGATTTGTGCTCTCCCTCAGAAACGAAATTTTGTACTCGAAACTACAAACACAGTTTCCGGATCAAATCTTAAATCTAAGTCACATACTAGTAAGATTGTGACATCCCTCTATAAATTCAAGGATTTTGGAACTCGATCGACTTGTCGTAACCTTGTTATGAGGGATTATTGTATATGATCGATTTTTGTTACACCAATTATTCCTATGACATACATTATCAGTCTGTATACATACAGCTAATGGATGTAAGGAAACCACATCTTTGTTGGCAATTATTTTATGCCAATCAAGTCTTTTTCTTAGTGCCATCATACCAAATTCACAAATGTTGGGATGCATGTTATATTGTTATGTTGAAGCTGTCTTTGACATGTCCTAATGTCCTATAATAATAGTACTAAAGTGCTTAAGAATCAAAATCAACGGCCTGCCTTGTTATTCCATTGTTCACCAATTTTTCGCATGAACATTTTCTACGGTGTAAAGGCCTTTCAACGACATTCATATTAAATTTATAGACAAGTGACAATTTTTAACTTATCGGTGATGTGTTTCACATAAAATTATTTGCGAAAACATGAAACGTGATTCTTATTCTTTATGTTAAGCAAAGCACGTAAATGATATTGTGTAGTTGACTTTTAGACTACCTGCTGTGATAATCAACTTTTAAGAAATGCTTATCAATAATGTCTGTCTAGCTAATGCTAACTAATCTTTGCTAAACTTTGGCCGCATGTTCTCAGGCAATAATTCCCCTGGGATTCCCCTAAAAAGAAAAAAATAAAACATCCTCTAGGATTGTAGGTCCCGCCGTCCGACGTAAACCATCGTAAAGCAGGCCAACGTATAAAGAGCATGATTGAGAGCAAGATTTAACTTTTTTTTTTCAAACGAATGACATCCTAATGTGTATGTATGAAAGAAAGGATTTACACACTACAATGATTAGCCAAGTATGATTAGCAATTAGAACAAAGTTGTAGACTAGCTTACAGACACTACAGTTCTACGAAAGAAATAGAGTAGAACAAAAACATACCGTAATAAAAGACACTAGCATGATCGGGTGAAGTTTGTCCATTCTCAGAAATCACGAAAACTCATTTTAGGATCAGCGCTCCTGCCACCTCGTCCTCTTCCCCTGCCTCTTCCCCTTCCTCTACCTCTCCCTCTCCCTCCGCGCCTGAAAGAGGATCTTCCATGCTTCATCTCTATCAATGAATGTAGAAGGTCATCGCAAAGAATGCATCCTGCATGCAGTGTAGCTCCATCTGCCAATGGCGTGTTATTCTTATTGAAGTCGACTTCTATTATGGTAGAGTCACAGTCTGGGCAGTGTTCTTTGGTTGTGGAGATACGATGAGCACCTTCAGGCAGAAAAACTAGGCAGTTGCACATGTTACAGAAAAGCCTCCACTTTGGAGCACTGACAGGATCAAGGACAAGGGTGCCACTGCATTCTGGGCAAGCACAAACTCCTTGCGCTATCAGAGAATGCTTGCATGTAGGATGGGGGCATAGGAAACATGGCATCCCGGCTCCTTTGGCCTGCTTCCCTGCACCAGCCTTGCCAGCACCAAAGAGTGCATCCATGCCTTCAAACGGAGGATTGTTGTAGCAGTAAGGACAAAGAGGGAATGACTTCCCTTCTGGACCAGGAATGGAGAAGAGGAGGAGCTCAAAGTTGTCCAAAGGGCATGTAAGTTCCTTGTACAGCTTCAGAAACAAGTAGAAAATAAAAATGAGATAAAGAAATCAGGGTAAAGATAGACAAGAGCAAAGACAAAAGACACAGCATAGTAGACTCTCGCAGCAGCATGAGAAACCAACACCACCGACTGTATCCTTGTCAAGGCCTACTGCGAGACAAGATTTCACATGGACTACCCACTACAAGTCACAAATAGACAAATAGTAGACTTGATGTTCTCAAATGAGCAGTGATAAATGAAATAAAGAAGGGTAGGAACAACTGAGAAGGAAAGGAAGGATGGGAAGAATCGACAAAGAATGATGGAGAGAAAATCGTAATTGCAAAAGTGTCCCCTAATCCCCCCCCCCCCTTTTAACCAGCACCAACCCTAGACCCCAATCCAGAGCCTAACATGGGTGAATTAGGATTTAGCTATGAAAAAGATTATAACAAAACAACAGTATGTCAGAGGGAAATTATCAAAAAACCTTGATCAACCCCTTCTGAGGAAGGTAGTGGACTTCCTCGCATGTACCACAGTAAAGACGTTGTGGTTGGGAAGATATATACTTCATATAACGCAGGCATTTGCCACATTTACTCATTGCACGCCCCGATTCTGAAAGAGGAGAAAACTGGGCTTCAAATAACGCATCCATATGTTCAACCTGCACCAAAGACAAAAACCAAAAGTTATCTTTGTCTGTCACAGATGATGTTAGAAACTTCAAACCAATTCTGTTATGTGCCATCGGAACCCCCATGTTTCCTTGTGCCAAAACAATTATGGAGGATATCAGAGAGTCCGTTCCATTATACCATTCCATTATAAAAAGTTAACATTACCCACCTCCTCAGTGCTAAAATTTAATTTATCGCCTGACCAGGAGATCAGGCAGGATAATGGAAGATATAAGCATCTTTTTTTTAGGGAATCAAGAAGCTATAAGCATCTCAATCATTGTTTGATAATGGACTAGTGGTGTACAGAGCTGAAAGTAACTCCAGTGAAACAGAAGTATGGTTTTACCAGCAAAAGTCCATTGGAACAATTTAGTCTGTGTTTGGATCACATAGAGTTGAAAATAAACTCTAAATGGTGGAGTTTACCTAATAAGGTAAGAAGGTTATAACACTTTATTTGTGCATCTAAAGATTCTCAGCAACTGAAGTCTGACGGCATATCTTTAAGGGACATCTAAAAAAAAGGGTTTCTTTAACTGGTTAACTCATATAAGCGTAGTTCTCTGGGCTATACATTCTCCTTTCTCATGATCCACACTATCTGTCATTCTGTTGGTTAACATAAGGCAACAAATACTCACTTGCTTGACGAAGTAAGAGAACTTCTGTTTAAATTGTTCCAAGACATGCTCAACAACAAGTGAATGATCTGCTTGACCCTTGGCAATAAGAGTAATCTGATGTTCAATAAAACTCCGAATGTCTGGCAGACAAAGATCCGGATCAATGCATTGGTAACCTCTAATAAGCGTAACACCTAAAGCTGTTGGAACCAGCCTTCGCCCACTTTGCACCTGGAATTCAAAGCTTGTTAAGCTAACAAGGGCCATCTGTAATTAACCTCAAGATTTTTCTATTCCGTGGTAACAACCACGCAAATTAAGATCGTAGTGGATACCATACTGACCTGTACGTAGTTGCGCTCACATATGTTGTTGATGTGTACAGGAATAGATGCATCTGTCCCTATCCCGTGCTTCTCCATAAGGGAGATAATCTCGCTTTCAGTAAGGTAATCAGGAGGACTGGTGCTCCCCTGCATTTTCAGAAAGCCAAAAAACTAATATTTCATACCATTTTTAATAACATTACAAAAAACATCACAAAAATCCTAATAAAACTCACTATTATAGACTTTGAATAGCCACAAAAAGAACACATCAGCTTTGTAATAAGACAATGAGTGAACCAATATCAGGACACAGAACAGTAGACCAAATTGGTTTAGAAAATTCATTATCACAATGTAAAAATGGTTTGTGTCAAGTTTTGAAAGCATCCATTCTCAACTTAGTATATCAGAAATGATATCAGTATAGCCCTAACAATCCCGACTTCCCTCACCAGTTCCTCTAATGTGCAGATATGAACCCTATGCAGAGAATGGAAAAGATCCAACATCATAATTAAAAACCTTCCAACATATACCTCGTAGAGTTCAACTTTTGATAGTTTGACTTTTTCCCCCTTGTTAAACTCTGGAAGCTTTTTCTCACTTATACCCACCCAGGGCAAAACCGCTGTGAATCCCTCGGCAGTGACATATTGTCCTGTAGAATGAAATGATTCCCCACCAGATGAAAATTCAACTTTTGTCCTGAAATGAAGCAACTCATATTAACGCATGCCTAACTCAAATCAATCAACCATTGATGGTGATGGACTAGTTTTACTGTGAAAACAATATGCTGGGATTTCAGTGTTGTCCTACAGCTTCCACTATAATATATTTATCAGATGTATGGTTAAGACTTCAAACTTGAAAGGATTAAGAGTGAAACTAAAGCATACAAAGAGAAAAAGTGATTTACCTCACATACTTACAGTCTGGAGACACAGAGGCAACAAAATGTTGACAAACGTACTGATACAGCTTCCAAGCGTCATACCCCAGCATCTCTTCAGTGGCTGAACGCATTGGGGTGATGGGTGGATGGTCACCAGCATCAGCACCAGAACGAGGCTTACTGTAGCCATCAACCGAAAGTCTTTGAACATAACCGCCCCATATAGGATTGATCTTTTGTGCTTCAAGTGCACCACGGAAGTCAAATGTAGAAGGGTAAGCTGTGCTTTCTGTGCGAGGATAACTGAAGAAGCCACAAGGAAGAGCTTTGCTTAGTACTTGCAAAACACATTAAAAAACTACAGCAAACCCTTATGCTGACCCTGCCCCGGGTTGAACAAGCAAGAGGATCTCAAGTTGAGTACTCAGCAGTTATTTTAAACGGTCTCTTTCCATTTATTGGCAGATTTTTCTCCTCAATTTCAGGAATGAACTGAAAAGTGGCTAATAATTACAGGATTGAGCAATCGCCAATAAGCAAATAACAAATATGTTCTTCAACGCTTCCCCGAGATGAAGTAGCACAATGTCAATACCATGTGGACAATTCCAGCTACAGGCTTTCTGATTGTAGAGAGAGCAGGAGAAAAAGAAGACGCGGGCACACACCCATAATTATAAATCTACAGTTTTGTGGATTGCGTTTTCCTCTCCAAGATTTTGGCACATAACCTCTACTGTAGTCTGTAAATCAATCCAGTTTGTCAGTGGGTGTTGTAACTGCAGAAGTTGAGACAAGTATGCATTGTTCCTCTAAATACTTTAATTCACTTATTTTTCCCCAGCTGTATATCTTGTTACAGTGAAAGCTAAGAAGTTGTTTGTCCAATGCTATCCAAGAACCCACAAATTACAGTATTATACAGACTAGAGTGTCACATAAAAGGCAAACAAATTACAGGTTTGCTAGAAGCACTACAGATATAAAGCCATAATAGCACATTGAAATTTACAGACATGTAACATAAAAACACTCATAAACAAGATCAGGACATGCATCACCTGATAAAGCCTTGAGTATACAGTCTTTCTGCGATTTGCATAGCTATTTGTGGCCCGAAACCCAATGCACTTGATGCAACCTAAGCAAGTCATAATAATGCAGCAAGTTTATGTCAAATAAATGCTGCTGTTGATTAGCGATCACAGAAAAAACAGAAGTTTAAATCCACCTTAACAGAATGTGTAACATAAAGCAAGTCAAAACAGTATGGCAAGCCGAAAGGAAATTATATTTCGTAAATGAGCAGACTTGACATACATATGATGTACAAGCAGAAAAACACCTTGGTCCATTTCGTAACCTAGCTAGAGGGCAGTTTACTTTCACTTTCAAGTAACCATATTTAGTGTAACATCCTAACATAGTTTCTGCAACTAAAGAAGGATGCTGTCTTGAGAAAAAGAAGGGGGATACAGGATACTAGATTGCGAAGTTCCCTTAGTTGCACGATCTAGCAACAAAACCCCCTCATGCTTCTCTCTTAGTAGGAATGGTAAAGGGTAAAGATACCATCAAGTGGAGGACAACAATCCAAGCAGCCCTTTGAGACATTTATGCCAAATTATGAAATGCAAAGTGCTACAGAACAAATTCAATGATGAAACCACAACAACATCAAGTGTAAAAATCAGGAATCCAACCTTCAGAAGATTTACTGTGTTCAAACCAGCAGGCCTACTCTTGTGCTCTTGCTTTGCAGATACACTGACCACTTCAATGATACCATCATCAATCACGAACTTTTGAAACATCATGGCGACCTGGACCCACCAAAAAAAGATAAAAAAAAGCCAATGCTTATCTCTGTAAACTCATATGATGGTCAGCATTAACTTGAAAACATAGCAGGGGTCGTGCTTACATCTACGTCAAACAACTTTTCACGCTCCCATTCCAACTTTAACTCATAACCTTTGTGCAGAATATAAGGATTCACTGCCCAGAACTTCTGTGGCTTAAAAGTGTTAATATTCAAGTATCGCTGTACACAAAATCCAAGAGTTGGCGTTTGACAAGGTCCATAACTGTAAGTAAGCAGTAAGGGAGGAAATCAATGTTCCAATTCTAACCATAACTTGGGAGCATGACATCGACAAGAGTTACACAGAAAGAAAGGTGAAAGATGAAGTGCGGCCATCCAAGATCCAACATGCAGTGAAAGTAAGTGAAAGTAATCACAGGCTAATAAATGGTATCAAGATGTCTAAGGGGGTACAAAAGCTGCATACACCCCCGGGGTACAATAAAATTTCCAGTATTACAATAAGGTAAGGAAAGAGTGATACAAAGTCGACAAAGATCTGATTAATGACATCTTTTCTGATGCCAACAGGAACAAAATACATAATATTATCAACAGTTACATATTAAGCGATCAGGGCTCTCAGAAGTTTCAATTGAAACGGAAAAAGAGTTATCAACTCATAGAGAATCTTCCAGGAATATCACGGGGGACAGCCGGACAAGACATATAGACTATTATCCAATCCCACACCTTCATGCCCCCAAATTAAACAAAATACACACACAAAATCACAGAAGACACAGATGATGATGACAGAGGAAAAAAGAAACAAAACATAAAGGGAGGGATAGGCTTGAACTCATTAGAGTTGATGAACACAATTATGAGCTAAATAATTAGAACAGGCAAAAGATAAGAGCAACACATACACTACAGCAAAGAGAAGAAAACTTACGAGATAACTCGAGAATCCAAATTTCCATATTTGCCTTGAAAGTAACCAGTCTGAAATCGTGTAAATGCTACTCCAACTTTCAAATCTATCTCCTGCCGAGCATCCACAGCCAATGCCTCATTTTTGTTTGGTGGAACAAGATTTTCCATGGCCTTCGAAATATCTTTCTCAGTAACAGAGGAAAAACGGGCACGATAAACTCTTGTTTCATTATCCCTTCCATGAAAACCAGCGCACTCAATAACTGCAAAAATAAAGAAACTAGTAACTAACAAGCCCGACAAACTACTAATAGCTGCAACATATAGTAAAATTTGAAGCAGGCCAGAGGGACGGATTGTGAAGGCCACTTCATTGTTTCAAACTAGCATTTATAAAAAGAATCATCTTTCAAGTGTGTATGAAGATACATATTACACAAACAAACGACACATGATACTTAAAAAGATATAAGTTCTTCATGAGCTCTTCGAGATGAACCAAAGGCTGACTCTGTTTGGCTGCCTTGTTAAGGTCTCCACCGATCTCAAACTCAAGTCGTTCTCACACAAACTGAGCTACGACAGAACTGATCTGAAGTTGCTCACAGGCCCACTAGGCCACTTCACTCATCACCATATGTAAGGCCAATTCATCCTAGAATCTACTTGTACATTGGCCCTAAAGCAAGAGCTTGACGCCTTGGCCCTTTGGCAGGATGAGAAACCAGTGAAAGAGGAAGTATCTAAGAGTAGCCATAAGGGGAGAAGTGTGGAAAAGTTGATGTTATCAAGCTGGGCAACTTATCCTGGAAGCATAAGACATTTTGGATTGCCTTTTATGAATAGGGAAGTATACTTAAATCGGAATACACTCTTACTAAGATAGAGACTTAGTCCATGATTGAGCCCACCCAATTGACCTGAATACAAGTCTGCAGTTCTAAGCAATGACAATAATTCACTTCACATGTTTTGATATGGATTTCTACAAGTGTCATTACATGGAAACGTAATTTGTTATGCACTCCAGTGGGAGATCGATAATGGTACCTTCAAAACAGATATTCTCTCCTTCACGGTCACAATCCAGCCACAATACAAGATGGCTACAGCCACGAGCCTCTTGATTCAAATGTCTCCGTATATGAGCCTAATGATAATACAAGGATTAGGATTCTAGGACACTGCCATATATAGGGAAAAAAAAAAAACTATAACAGAGTAGCAGCCACCATGATGCCAGCACCCTTAACATCCACACAACATTCCGAACACGGGTACAAAACATTCTATTAATTAAAAAATACTACTTTCAAGCATCGAGCAGAAGACATTTCATACATTAGGAGAAATCACATATTAAATTCCTCGCTTCTTCATAAGTACCAAAATCTATAAAGACAACTGAAAGAAAGATGTTGTTGGAAAATCACCATCTCCTGAGTTATCAACTAGGTCCTTTTTCACCAGACAAATGGATAATAAAGAGAGACTACTCTCTTCCAAGTAGAGATATTCAGTACAAGGGGAAGTATTAACTTATCTCCAGTAAAATTTGAATTCTGGAACTCTGAGGTCAAAATAATCACTTTCACATGCCTAAGAAAAGGTTTAAACGAATGCTTATATTGTTCCATTGTTCAGAGCATAATCAATGGACATTTGAAGTTACAGGCCGCCACAAAGTGGACAAGCACTCTCATGGTGCGCACATTCAGACAGCAATCAATTAACCCCATCACCAATTCACCACCAACAAGACAGCTTCAGCAATAGATTTACACGTGTGCGGAAAGGGACAAAATACTTAAAAAAGGAAATATGCACGAGATAGATGGATCAGTAGGAACCTTGGGATTGGACTCTGATTTAAGAGTAGGAGCTTGGAAGAGATCCAAAGGATCGGTGGTATTCCAGTCTTGATAGGTTGCAGGAAAATCTACACTACAAATGTTGAAAGAAAATCATCAGTGCAATTACATTAATCTAAAACAATTTAAACATAGGTAAGTTATTAATGTGCATAGCAATTTGCCATTCAGGAGGAGTCTTATTTAACTGTGAAAAGATTCATTTAATCCTTATTAAAGCTGCCATTACGAGATATAAATTCGTATAGTAGACAAAAACAAAGGTATCATTGAAGAACTAGTCATTTTTTATCACAAGCTTCCTTTCAATTTTCATCGTAAGGTTTGCGGTCAATTTAAGTTTCTTAACTCTCCAAAGGAAGTTCGTAAGAACAAAAATTGAAAGATGATTCATAGCATATAAGGCAAAAGCGCATGGTGATACAACAAAATCAAGAGAAAAGAGCATGTATGATCAGAAAATAATCAGGAAGACTGACCTAAAAACATGCCCAATCACAGAGGTAACTTTAAATTGACAGCGTTGACCCAAAAACTTCCCATCAAACTCATGCACCTCGGTACTGCCTCTCCTAGTTGACATCTGAGAAATTTCGAAAGAGGGGGTGAAGTTTATATAAAACAACACATTCAAGAATAAGCAGGCTATCAAAACCGGACAATAAAAGAAATTATAGAAATTGGCAAAACCCTGCAAATAACAGGTCCCCCACATAGGTGCTGTCTATGTTGTCACCACTACTCAGCAGACATGACAAGCATGAGAATGACTTTGTTGTCAATTCCTTCTGACATCCGATTAACAAGTACTCCCTCGTCACCATTACCCCAATGGCTCCAAAGAAGATACCCCTACTAACTCTACTCATGAAACCACATAACATTTTCAAGTGAGCAACCAACGAACTTTAGTAAAATGAAACCAATATTTCGTAATGGAGGCAGTATAAGATAGTACGCCATAACTCATAGTATACTGTCAGGGCAAATAACATCACTTAGGCCAACAAAACCAGAAATCTTGAACCAAAAATCAGTTTGAAAAGTAGTAAACTCGCCTTGGTTTACACTGCAAACTTTCTCTAAAAGACGTTCCTAATACCCGTTTAAGAAGCAGCCAGAGCAAAGCTGGTGTAGGACTGGACTGTCCAATGCTAGGTACTAGACACTTCCTTGATTAAACCAAGGGCACGGGCGCTATTAGGAGCTTTTACGGGTTTCCTAACCGCACAACTTTAGCAGAGTGAATAAAACTACTAAAATTCAGCGAAATTCCGCTGTACATGTCAAACCAATGCACCCACAAATACAGCATCCCTAAATGTACTCGATTTCGAGTTAAAACCATTGATTGCGCATCAACCATCGGCTCGGGTTTTCTTAATTCTACAAGGTTTTGACTATACATCACACCATTTCCCATTCTTACTCGTAGAAATTACATGTAATTACTCAAATTTAAACACAAAATAAGAAAATTGGAGATAAACCCACTGAAATTAAAATTAAAAATCCAAAAAAAAAGAAAAACGAAACATACTTGACAATTGGAAAGAACATTTGCAATGGAGAGAGCGATGCTCGGCTTCTCCGCAACCTAAACAAAACAAAAATTAAACATTATTATTACTAACATAAATATGCAGAAATTCACAGAATAAACAAAAAAATAAAGTTCCTATATTACACAGAAAAAAGGGGAGAGTTGGTAACTTGTGAATCACGCTCACCATTAAAACTTTCGGAGCCATGATTGAAGTTGACAAGAAGTAGAGAATCAATAATTGTTCGAAATTCGCGAATTTCTTCCGTTGAACTCAAAATTCAGGAGAGAGAGTGAGAGAGATGGGTTTTGGGGCTGATTGATTAATGGACTTGGCGGGGGTGTGATTATTGTTGGGCCGAACTAATTGGGCCAATCTTCATTATCACGCTGGACTACAACTTTGGGTTGACTTTGTGATTAGGTTATGAAAAGGGGGTTTGGAAATTTAGTAACTCTTGTGTGAGACCGTTTCATCGTGATTACTACGAGTCTGTGGTATGTGAGTTAAGTGCTAAATCAGGACCTCCACTGTAGACTTAACAAGGGGAGAGCTGAGGTAATAGGTCACCTCGACTTTTCCTGAAACGATCATTTCAAAGAAATAGGGAACAAGAATTGAAAATTTAAGATTACTAGGTGTAGGCGTGAATCGATAGGAGTGATTTGTTGGGTATTGTGTATTAATGCAACAATACTTGTACAATGTACATGAGTAATGTAGATTGTAGATATATAAAGAAATTCTCTAACAGGAATGTTAAAATATCACTCTGATTTTACGAGTCTAAATTCACCCCTATTGGAAAGCCACCCCTATTAGAAAGTTAATTTTAGTTCCAAACTCTACCAATCTTGTCTTTTTTTTTTTTCAAGAAACCAAGTCTACCTCTTAAGGTAACTAACATATTTGTAATTACATTATCATCATCTTTAGGACAAGAGATTAATTGTATTTATTTATCTTATGGTCCGAAGCCCAAAGGTATACTAGCATGAGCTTAAAACTAGTTAGATGTTTCATTACCTTTTAATTAAGCTCAAGATTAACTCACATATCTTCTATTTTCAATTTTCATGAAGTAGATTTTTTTTGGTCAATTTTCAATGAAGTCATTTTACCAAAAGATGAAATCCAAAACTTGAGATTGAAGGACTTCACTTTGTTTTTCTCCGTAGTAGTAAAGCATAAATGTTAGCTTGTTTTAAACTTTTACTAACTCTTACTTGCCACTAAAGTTTTGTCTCTTTCTTTTTACTTTGACTTTGGTACACAATTAGACATACAGTAAAAATTCAAACTATAAATTACTCCTACTTGGCAGAGAAGAAAAATCATTGTGGGAAAAAGGATTCTATGTATAATTATTGACGTATACACCTTTATTATCACAAAAGATAAAAAAAATTAAAAAAAATTAAAAAAAAAAAAAGTTGAGACATTTTAAATTAACAAATGCTAACAAACATTTCTGACACACCAAATTTAAAAATGATCAATTTTATTAGCTTTTTATTGAAGAAAAATTACTTATTAATTTAAAGTTTATCAGTACTTTTAATCATTAATCCCCCTGGAATCGTATAATTCTTCTTGCTTGTTTAAGAGAAGTTTAACAAAAAATTAAAATGATTAACCTGCAACGGTCAGTTTATTAATCTGGACATTTGAATACAAATTAATTCACCCCGGGTACTGTAGCAAAGAGCCAACCAAATTCGACCACGTACCCTTAAGAAAGCTTAATTATTACTAATTAATTATTAATTCCATTAAGAGTCAATTTGCATTAATATTTGTGCTCTCAATGATTGAGACTCACGTTAGATTTAGATCAAAGACTCAAGTAATGTCTTTTTGTCAATCCTTTAATTTGCTATGTTGCTTGTGGTATACAATCCGCATTTGGGCAAGTAGGAAGCTTTTCATAGCCTCTGATCTTAACATTTTACAAAAATTAAGATAATTTAAAGACACATAAAAAAAAAAATCCATATATAACTTTATGAACTTGTTGGATAAATGCCAACCACCGTACCCTAAAGATATGTAAAGAGTATCTAAACAATCGTAATTGATAACCAGACATTTCATTTCTCTCAAAGTCGTTGTATCCATATATATACACATACAGAATTGTGGCTTCGAAATCTATTAAACTTTTACCACATCAACCATGTCGAAATAACTATGTTTTGGTAGTCAAATACATTCATCTCTATGCTGTTAATTAATTAACTTTGAAAATTCATCATATTAACTTTTTTTGGTTTGTTTTTTTACCATGGTTGCCAACATAGCGAAGCATCTTCAAAGTTATTAAGAGGATAAATTAGTTAATTTAATTTGGAGGGAGGAAGAGAAGTTGGACGGTGGAGATAGAGTACCAGTAGTATAACATCTAGCAAAGTCAAGTAAAGGAGCAAGAGTGACTAATGTGTAAGAGGGGTGGTTAGATCTTGACGATATATTAAATATTCTTCGTAAACTTTTGCATGGAAATGCATTGCATATTAACTACTTCATGTTGGACCGTAGTATCGCGTAATTATACTTCGAACTTCGATATATGTGAAGAATCAAGAATAATGGTACATAGTAGAATTATTCTTTATTAAGTTCATAAGTTTATTTGAATTTTGGTCAAATATACTACGATTTATTCATCACATAACTTAGGCACTTGTAGTATATAGGGGTCGTTGAACGGATTAAATTAAGGAGTTTGGATGGCAACTAGTTGGGAGGATGTTATAACTTGTAAGTTGTAATTAAGTTGTAACCATTGCCTAGAACTATTTAATCGAGTAATGTGTTAAAAAAATATATAATGACCTATGTGGCTATGTATGTCTTCTTCCTTTTATCTAATTCATGGTAATGTATATTATTCAGTTCTTTATCATAACAGAGTGTGTGGCACTTTTTCGAGTCAGATTTTAATTTTTTATTGTTTGATACGATATGCGAGGGAAATAGATATCAAGTGCTAATAAACCACGAAAAGGGGGGAGCATAGACAACAAGAGAGTGGGAGATAGGGTAGCAGATTATCGGGTATATATATGATGCAAAATTATTAGTACGTAACTACGTATCATCTTAATTAGGTTTTCTTTAATTTAGCGATCATTATTTCCACTGCGAAGGGTCGTTGTTCGATTCTTATAAAGTTTAAATTAAGTTTATATAGTTATAGATAGACATTATCTCATGTGGTATTTTGAATGAAGCGATGATATTTCCAAATATTTTGAATGAATAGGGCTGAACTGTCATAATACTTATAAGTTACAAAAAAATTGGGAGATTTGTTTATAATTGTTTCTCCACCCGATGGTATGTATATAGCAGCCGGAGTTGCTATTGGCATGAATTGGACTTTGAAGTATATATACACAAAACAATCATGCTTAATTAGCCTTGCGGAGCTTCCACCTTGCCACGGGCGAGACTTAGCTAGTTGGCGCAACTCGAAGACTTTTTCGAGATAACCTAAATCAAAGTTCGTCCTCAAATTGTTATTGTGACTCGAGACTACCACATGAACACCGGCAAAATATAAATATTACGATTTTTCTCACAAATGGATTACATTTTCGGAGGTAATGGGTTGGTTGAGATTTGAGATGTTGAGTTCCTTCATTCTTATGGGCCAATGGCTAACATCTAAGGACTCGGACAAGAAAAAGCAATAAATGTTGGAGAAATGATAGGTGAGAAAGCCTGGCGCGAAATTATCACCAAAAACTAGATTTAGATGATCTGTAGTAGTTTTGTACTATAATCAAATGACAAATTAAAACAAGCACACGCTTTGACAGCCTTCATATCCACTCTTTCTCTGTAGTATTTGTTTGGCTGTTCCGTGCATGTATGCACAACAAATTATTCGATTGAGATGTGAATAAAACGAGTGATAAAACATTACACGGTGATGTTTGGAAACGAAAACATTTGATTAATTATTTAATTGATATACTATACCCATATCATACCTAAAAATACAAGTGGAATTAAACTCACTAATCCGTTGGTCTGGAAATTGGAATTAATCGATATTTAGAAATACCAATAAACATTTGACATAATTTTAGAAAAAAAGTTGTATTGGTACGTACTCGATCATTGCATTGTTTACAATCTTTACCGACTTTACATTCCATGATTCCCAACTTGCCCGGAATCATAATATGAAAAGAGTACAAGTCTACCTTAATTAAGAGTTGATTAACACTGTACTTTAATATTACAAAACAAATAACCGTCAAAAACAAGTAATCATCAACTCATCAAGGAGGAAATATTTAAGTATTAATTAAGCCAAATGACTTATTAAACAAGAAAAATAAGGGGGGCAAAATAGAAGTCGTCTATATATACAAGAAAACACTATCCACGGCCCCGTTTTTCAGCTGCCATGTCTCTTCATTTTGTAATTAAGCCATTAATTAAGTTGTATAAACCAAATAATTTAAAACATAAAGTAAAAATAATAATATATGTTAACAGAATTTAATAAAAAAAAAAAAAAGGACAAATGAAATGAAGTTTCCTACTCCATGACAACAAACACCAATTTAATTGAAACCAAGCTCAGCTGCATAACAATATTGTTAACTTTCCTATCTGCTTCGCTTAATTTGACGACATTCCCCATCATCTTCATGGAACCAAGTGTAACAATAACTACTCCTAGGCCATTATTTGTAAATAAAAAAAAATCTATATACGGAGTATGAGTTTAATCACCGTGGTTTTTCAAGTAGCAAGGTTGGTCTAATAGTTGGGAGATTGATTTGATTCATTGAAGGTCGTTCTATGTTTCCATGCGCTCGTATACATGTGTACCAGACTAATGAGTTTAGACGGAGTACTATACAAGATACATCATCTCATTTTTATTCATTTTAGCCTGTTGTGAGCAGAGTAAGTGAAAATATCGGAACTTTCAATTATACATTTACACCACAAAGAGTAGATAGGTGCAAACTCAATAGAAACAGGTATTCAGATGTTTAATCTCATTGAAATGGACTCTATATTCTCTCTTTATATATACTCCGTATGCTATATCTATTCATAAAAAAACACATACAGTATGTGTTTATATGCCGGACCCGTTATACCCTCAATTTGTTCGAGAAAGCGCACTTAAAAATGAAGCCCTAAAATGACATCACACTTTAAATTTCTATTGGGAATGTCAATTTAGTAGCCAAGGTAGAAATTAACTGAATTGACGTTGAAGGCCCGGCAAATAGCCCGCATTTGATTACGGACTTACGGTGTTCGTTGTAGCAAGCTATTAACTACTACTCTAATAAAACTACAAACAGCTTCACCTACATGAACACTACTTGGACCGACACCTTTACATTTTTTCATCTTTTGGGACTTCGTTTTTTAATTAGTCAATCATTTTTGCTTCTACCGATAGAAATTGTCTTACCGTTGAATTATAGGAGTATACATTATTTCAATTTAATTCATATCACTAATGATTTGGTACTACTCCAAATAAGAGGAGATTTATAGAGGTACAACTGTACAAGGAGTTCATAATAGTTAGCACCATGCCACTTCTTATACCGTTATACCAATAAAATCAAATTTTCTTTTCGAAAAATCTCATATGTTGAAAACTACACTAGAGTTAGAGTTAGAAGTGTCTGTTGAGGAATGATCGTTTTAATTATATTGGGTGGTTTCTTGAGAAGTTCTCCATTAATGTTAAATGAAGATGGATTGAAGTAAATTTAATAGATGAACCCTGATCTAACGCTATTATTAGTTTTTTTTTTTTTTTTTTGAAAGGAACGCTATTATTAGTTGCTTTGCTTAATCTGCAGGAGTTCATATTTGAAATTTATTTTAGACATTTTGTAAGGTAAATAATAAGGATTCGAGAGGTGATGATTTTTGCACCATCCACATTATTCATTACTACACTTCTCTTTGTGAGTTATATTGCTCATTGTAAGAATTGCACTCGTTTTACAAAGAATCGTAGAAGGATAAATTTAAGGAGTGCGAAAATCATAAGTTCGCATATATATGAGCACTTACCATTTACCGGCTAACAGCTATCGGCCTATGCGTTCGGTTCAACTAAATTACCTGTTGAAGAAAACGTACGTTGGCGCAACTTTTGAGATCAACTGTAGAGTATATTCCCTCACAAGCAACTCACAATTGATGATTATTAATTTGTTACTCGTACAGTATTTGTTAAACAAGATTAGCAACGCAATTTTAGAATCCAAAGTCAAACAAGCATTTAATATAGCTCAATCTACACGTACTTACCCCTTTTGATAGGACTGCATCTTTCTGAACTAATCTGATTTGATCTGAATGACTTTGAAATGATCTGCTCTGATTTAAATTTTTTTAAAATTTGATAGAGTTCAACGAATTAGTATCAATTATGAACCAAATACATTGATAGTTATTTGAACATTTCTAAACTGATCTAATCTGAACTGAATGATTCTGATATGCTCTGATTTGAATTAATCTGAACTGATTAGAATCCTACTTTTGTTAAGTCCTATTAAAAGCAGGCGGTAATATCATATAGTAGATGCATAAGTAATACAGTAGTTCTGGATTTGGAAAGCCATGGTTCACCAAATTTTATGTTTATAACTTGTTAAAATACATCAACCTTATGGAGCCAAATGAGTCTGGGCTGAGGATTAAGTTTGGCCTAGTGGTTAGGATATCAACTTACCGGAAGATGTCTCGAGTTGAAATTCTCACATCTCCACCCCCGCAGCATTAGCTGCTCCTATGTCTCCTATGTACCAAAATAAATAAATGAGCATGATGTTCAACCCTCGCAATGGCAAATGCTAGAGTGAGACATAACTAAAATAAGTTGGTTTATTTTAGGAAAAGTAAACGAACTAAAGAAAGAGAACTCGTTAAACCGTTACATTAGCGGTGGGAATGAAAACATTTCTCTCGATGGTTCCTCTTCATCTTATTGTACGTAAGACAATCCATAAAAACGGTTTTCTTCTTTGCTAGAGAGCAAGATTTAAGATCAATTTTGTAAGGACAATTTAAATCACCATTTCCGAAAAATAATAGCAGAGCAAACCCAAAGTAAACAAACAACGTAAAGACGTAAAATTAACCATCAAACCTATAATTATTTTATTAATCTCACAAAAGCAACCAAAAAAAAAAATCACTAGTTAATTGTGAATAGTGATCTGGGGGAGGCCCTCTTTCCATGGTGATGATTTTTGTCAATTCTCATCAGCTTGCATATACACAATCAAACATGAACTAATAAAAAAAAAAAAAAATTAAAATAAAAAAGTAAAGAGTATTTATTTCCAACTCTCTTTTGCTTCCTTTTCCAATTTCCACATTTCTTTCACTTTCTCTCTCTAATTCTTCTCTTCCATCGCTTTCTATCTTCACTTCACCAATCTCCTTTATTTATCAATCAATTGAGTGAACTACAAGAGCTCACTCTTTCTCCCAATTTTTCTCAAAAATACCCCTCAAATCTCCCCCAAAAAACAAACTTTCTAATTACCCACAAAAAATTAAATCTTTCTCTACAATACCCATATTTTTATTTTATTTTTATATTTTGTTTAGCAATGGAAAAGGAGCTAAGTTGCTCAAATTATGGGTTAATGATGGAAATGTCAACAGAGCAGCTAACAAATGGCTATTTCCACACCAATTGGGACAACCAAAATGACCCTTTTGAATCTGCCCTTAGTTCAATGGTATCCTCCCCAACAGCAACCACCACCCCACCATCCAACGGTGGTGGTGGTGGTGGTGATGGGATCATGATCAGGGAGCTCATCGGACGGCTAGGAAGCATCTGTGACTCATCTGGTGAAGTTACAGGGTATAACAGCTGCAGCACCAACACTTCTTGTTATAGCACTCCTCTTAATTCTCCCCCTCCTTCTAAATTTAATATTTCTTCTCTTATGATTATGGCTAATAATAATCATAATCATAATTATCCCACTAATCTTGGTTCAATTAATGCTGATCCTGGTTTTGTTGAGAGAGCTGCTAAATTTTCCTGCTTTGGGAATGCTGCTGCTAATCTTAATTCCAACATTATTAATAATCACAATTTTAGTGGTAATAATATTAGTAATAATAATAATGTTGGTAGATCATCAGCTCCTAATAATAAGTTGGAAAGTGGTAAATTATCAAGGGTAAATTCTGAGAAGAAAATGGTAAATAATGATGGAGGAGATTCAAGAGAAGGTTCTTCTGTTTCTGAGCAAAACCCAGGTGTTGAATTCCCAATTAAACTTCAGAATGACGCTAATTCAAGGAAAAGGAAGTCCATTCCTAAGGCTAAACTCAAGGATTCTTCCTTAATCAAAGATGATAAGGTAATAATAATTCAAATTATCTTCCTTAATCTTGTTTTTATTTGATTTTTTTTTAAGTCAAATGTTCAGTTTTATAATGTTTTAGAGATCATATAACAGAATGTCATGGTATGTTTTTTTTGCCAGTGAATAAGTAAAGTTTTGGTCTACTTGCTAGAGTTATGATCTGTAGTGAAATCATGTTGCTGGATTGTATTCACTTTTGCGTCTCATTATGAATTTACGAATTTTGCGTAATTTACCGTGAAGCAAACAATGGACTTACCCAATATAAGATGTGTCAGTAATTTGTCAAGGTATGGACAGTGTATAAGATAATGTCTACATTAAGGGTAAAGTCAAACAATTTATACTGTCAAACACAAAACATGTCAGATGTCACTTTTGAAAATTTATGTGGGTAAAATTGACTAAATTTTACATTAATATTACCATAAATAGTGAAAATTGGGTGAAAATTTATGGACTAGTCTAAATTTGTTATGGATCATTAATTTTTGCAGGTTGAGGTGGAGAATGAGGAATCAGATGCTAAAAGGGGCAAGGTAGAGAATGAAGAAAAGAATAAAAAGGAGAATGCAGAAGAGTTGATGAATAGTAGTCGTAAAGATAAAGATACCAACAATATTAATGATAGTAGCAATAATAATGGTAGTAATAAGGATGCACAAAAGCCAGAACCTTTAAAGGACTATATTCATGTCAGAGCTAGAAGGGGCCAAGCTACTGATAGCCATAGTCTTGCTGAAAGAGTACGTTCCTTTTCACTCTCAAAAATTACTTGTTGGTAATTACTCCTGACGTAGACGTACCAATGAGGTCTTGGCCGAGTGGTTAAGAATGAGGTAATTGGCTAATTGCGCTTCATTATATGCCGACGGACAATTTTGACATTTTGGCTGTTTTGTATGTGAACAGGTCAGAAGAGAGAAAATTAGTGAAAGAATGAAGTTCCTACAGGATCTTGTTCCTGGGTGTAACAAGGTACCATATAGTCTCTTGATTTAGAGGTAAATTTGGTGAAATTTTTACCCTACTGTGAATTTTGAAACTGAATGCAAATGTTTACCTTTTCTGGGGTATAGGTGACAGGAAAAGCAACTGTACTTGATGAAATCATAAATTATGTGCAATCTTTGCAGCGTCAGGTTGAGGTATGCTATACTTTTCATACCAAATTTATCAGCTGTACAACAATTTTAAGCCATTTATTGTAGCCTAATTGCTAATTTTGATCAATATTCTGCAGTTTCTCTCTATGAAATTATCTACTGTGAATCCTAGAATGGAATTTAACATGGAAGCTCTCCTGTCTAACTCAAAGGATGTAAGTTTCAGTAAAAAAAAAAAAAGGTCACTCTATATTTTGTCTCAGGGCAATGATTTTGCCAAGTCATTTTTACTCACGTTCTCGTAAATGTATCCATTATGGATCAGATTCTACGAACCTGTGTTGGCAAAATCATCACCCTGGCGAAAAAGTTACATTTTTCTGATGCATAAAGCGGTGACTGACATTTTATTATGGTTCACAGATGTTTCAATCAAGAGGGTCATCATTATCTCAAACAATGTATCCATTAGATCAGAATTCAGCACAAGCATTTCCCTTTGCTTACCAATCAACCCAACAAATGCAACTGCCCATGCCAAATGGTGGACCAAATGGGACGGAGAATCCATTCTCCGTAAACCCAATGAACGCGGCTGGGCTCAGGCGAAACCCGGGTATTCCATTGCCCATTGATGGATTGGCTGACTCCATGACTCAGGTAACTTGCAAGCCTCCCACTTTGATGCAACCCATGATATTTTGTGCACATATGTAATGTTAAAATTTAACAATGTGTCTGATCTTTTAATTTTTCAACAGCTGCCAACATTTTGGGAGGATGATCTCCAAAGCTTAGTCCAAATGGGTATAGTCCCAAATCAAACTCAAAATGTACCTGGTAAGATATAACTTCGACTAATCACGAGTCGTTGTGAAATTAAGTACAAAGTTGTTTGCTTTCTCATCAGAAATGCTTATGTTATGGAGTCATTTTATTACAGGTACATTACCAAATGCCCAAATGAAAGTTGAGCTATGACCCATTTTTTACTTCATCAAGCATTTTGTTGTAATTCTACCAGTTTTGAGTCTCCTATTCGACGAGACCGAACATGTACATAGAAAAACATTGTTGTTCACTTGGACAATTGGATTGAAGGTTCCAGCCAGAGCAAGATCAATTTACCATGACTCAAGATTTAGTCCCTATTTTTGGAGACTCCTTCGCGGCCGATTCTTTTTCTTTTGGGAAATCCTTGAACAGACCCCAAAATTTGTATAATTTTAGAAACTAATTGCCATCCTGATTCTAGAGATGGGAAAACTCTGTATTAAGCTTACATTGTATAATATAGCATAAAGTTGTAGTAGTATAAATGTAAAACTAGGGGTTTGGAGGACAAGAAGGTGCTGACCTTTGACACATTCCTAGATTTATCTTGTAATATGAACTTAAGTAAATTGATTATTATTTTTCTTGCTTCGTTACAAGACTTAACAAGATTGTTCAATGTCTTACTTTTTTCATCGGGATCTGTTTCTTGATCTTGAGTTTTAACATTGTTGCATCCCGTTCAATGGCTTGAGCTATATAGAGTTTGGATCGAATTTTCTCACTGCTTTGTGTTGGCTTCATTTTCTTGTCATCGTGTGCTGTTTAACAAAGAAAGTGACATTGATGTTTAGATAAGAAAGAGTTCGTAAAATTCACCATAACAATCATCAAATTTGAGCTTTTCGTCACATGGAATCGAAATGTTATGTTCATGATAACTTGATAAGGTCTAAAAAGATTTCTCTCGATTGGACAATACACATTACAATTGCTCTTATTTACCATTGTCCATGAGACCATGACTACCATCACTTTTTAGAAACGTCATTTTTACAATACACATCACAATTGCTCTTGTTTTAATTACCATCGTCCATGACTTTAGAAACGTCATTTTTACAATACACATTACAATCGCTCTTGTTTTACCATCGTCCATGACTACCATCACTTTTTAGAAACGTCTTTTTTATAATATGAATGTCCTCACATTGACTTGTAAACTTTTTTCACATTGTCAGTAATCATTGTACGATTCAGTACTGAATTTACCAATCTAGTTAGCATGAGTCATTCTGAAAAGGAGTCTAAAACAAATTTGCCGGTGTTGACCCAAAACAGATGCATGTGACATGGCAAAACATAAGAAGAGTAATCTTTAAGTTTCTATCAATTTCCTCAACCTCTCCCATCCACCAAAGCATAGATAGTTTGCATTATTGATAAAATTTTCTTACTATTACCATGTCACATTCGTCCTTCTAATTCTTCATTAATGTACAAGTGATGTGAAATGATGATCAAAATATGAAATGATTAAGACTTAGTATATTTTAAGTGAGGAATAACGAGATTGACATAATTTTTTTCGCGTAACTTGTGGGAACAAGATTCTTTTACTGGTAACCAGCTGTGGAGTAGTAGTGGGGACAAATTAGTCCAACTCTAATTAAGTCCAAATTAATTAATTAGATCCAAAAGTTCTATTAGTATTTTTTTTGTGAGCTGGAATCCAAGAAAACAACTCCTCATTCTTCTTTTTTTTTTTTTTTTTTTTTTCTTCTTCTTTTTTTCACTTTGTACCAAACGACAGCAAAGTTTAGAACTTTCTTTGTTTCCTAATGTCATTTCAAAACTCAATTTATATGTTCATATTCAACTAACTCAAAAAGAACACAGCTTGGCAATGGTGATTCCTGACTTGGCTAAGAGTATCAAATTCAACCTTTATGATTCCTTTCTTTTAAGTCCCTAAAAGTTTTTAGGGTTAATCAGCCGTAATTTGATGGTTAATCTTGTCAAAGTTGTCCGGGATAGTGTCGTAATTTCTTTCATAGTCCTGTATGCATGTATTATATATAAAAACACAACGTTTATAAACATTTAATGTTTCAAACTCATACTTTTAATGTATATTATCAAACTCTGCAAACAATACTCCAATCTTTATGAAATGAACAAGGTACCCATGTTCTTTCAGAGGATTTGACAAGATTTACTGTAAAACTTTGTCAGAAAAATCCAACAAAAGAAAATACTGCAACCTTCCCATTCTGTGTTCTGAACTTGTACAGAATGATATGATTGTCCCCTTTTATGTCATTTTATTACAAGGATTTTAATAATAACTTGGATATATGAATTCCACATACAGTATTTGTTGGTTTGGATTGGAGTACCTTAAATATTGTTTTGACAAATAAAAAATGGAAAAAGAATTGAGACATGAATTTTCTGAAGTTCTGGAAATATAATGATTGCTCAATTGGTCAAGTTACACAGTACTCTTTTTGGCATACAAATACAATCATACATACATTAAAGGGACAAACATTTACAAGGATTTTTTGGAGCATGTATTTTGTAGACATCAATTTTTTGTCTGGCTGAAATTGGTCCACATATCCACTTGAAAATATGTTTTGTTCGGATGTGGTTAATCCGCAATCGTTAGCTTATAAATCATATATTCAAGTTAGTCGCACTTTCTCCGTCCTGATATATGTAGAACAAGTTAGTGAGACATTAATTAACAAGCCAAATGATCCTACATGAGGTTGAGTTCTAGACCAAGGATACTAGTATTATCTTCTTTATCTTTAACCCAAATCATCCAAGCCTAGCAGTTATATGACCTTTCAAGCTTAATTGATAGAGGGAGGTCCAACCACTAGATAGTTTGGTAAAATAATGTTGGTCTTAATGTTAATTCTCTTATTAATGTTCAATTTTGTGACAATATTTTTATATTTTTCCAATCTCACCAACCTTATTATCACCCTAAAATTAAAGGCCTTATCGATCAGGAAAATCAACAAATCTATAGAGTCGAAGACAAGAATGAGGTGGAGTGCTTTACGAGCAATATAGCTTCACGTAGTCTAGTCGTTAACGCACAAAACAAATCCGAAAAGTCGCCAATACAAAATACAAAAATACAAAACAAATCCAAGAAAATCCATTTAGATTCTATAATGTGACATTATGATTTGGTTCTTTTGTGGGTGACTAGTTAGGATTAACTCAAATCAGCTAGTTGGTGAAAGAGAAATTGAGCAGGGATAAACAGTTAATTAGTCATTTTCTAGCAGCTTGTTAGAAGCAACAAGCAAAAGAAAGAAATAAGCTGTGTACGTTGGTTGGCTGGTTATGATAATTAAAAGCACAAGACACTTGCAAAAGAGGAAAAAGATCCCCTTATAAAAAAAAAAAAAAAAGTCATAAACTTTCACTGTTTTTTGTTAATTTAGCAGCAAACTTCAAAAGAGATCATGCATCACCCACTTTAAAGATTGAGGTGGCACATCACCTTGATCCTCAGACCAACAAACTCTAGAGTATAGACTTAGCCTTAGTTGTGCTTTTGTTGGGTATCAACACCTTTTAATCTTCTAGGACTACTATTTTTATTCATTTGGATGCTTTCGGAAATATCTGGCTTCATATCCCGTCATCTGAACAATGTATTTATGTTTTCAATATAGTGGTAAGGTTTCGTGTTCTCAACCCTCGTAGCTTTCTTATTGGGGGTATTAATGATGAGTTAACGAGGACATGGTGTTCTTGAAATGGATTTGGAAATTAACTTGCTCCTATAAGAGTTGTAGATTATCCATTGTTCTTTCTTTCGGAGGGGGAGGGGAGTTAAAAAGCAAAAAGAGTCAATCATATATGAACACAAACTAAATACAGAATTGCGTATTAGTTAAACGCATTTGATTTAGTATAGTGTTAAAACGTGTTTATAGTCAACCAACACGAACACAAATACGAAATTCGGTCATTTCTATAATTCTACCTACGATTGAAATAGAAAGTGTGAGAAGCCTGTTGTGGAGAGCCGCCAAAGAGGCGTATCGGTCCATATCCATAGGTTGAGTAAGGTTCTATCGTAAAATTAATTGACAATATGAGGAGTAACCTACTATCTAATAAAGGCCTTCTACCCACTTCAATTCTTCGACGTGGGACAACCACTCACATATAAATACCTAACAAAGTCGGCCAAATGACCAAATTGATATAAAAAAATACAGGTCTTTACCACATTGGTATAAAAATAACGGTAGATGACATATTGGTATAAAAAATACAACGAGAGTCAAATAAGCCTAATTTTTTACCGAGTTGGAAAATCGACAAAAACATTTATTTGTTTTTCTTTAAAACTTGCAAAATAGTGCTTTCCTATTTTCTTGAAAAATATTACTCTCAAAACTTATTTTCAAAAATTAGTAAAAATACATTTTTTTTTTTTGTCTATTTTTCGAACTCCAGCAAAAAAATTAGGTCTTTTGACTCTCATTGCATTTTTTTCATACCAGTTTGTCCTCTTGAGTTTTAAATTTTTGTACCAATGTGGTAATTGACAATGTTTTTTTTTTTTTTTTTTTATATCAATTTGGCCGCTAAAGTCCAACAAATGAACTGTTCACAGAAGATTTGGTTAAGAAATTTAGGGGAATAATTGAACTCCTAAGATCTTGCGGCTAAGGAATAATCATGTCATTAACAAGTGATTATGGGCCTTCTTCTTAATTGTTCCAGCAACCTTTTTCTTGAGAATCAGTATCAATTTGATTGTGATGTTTAAACTAAATAAAGTCTGATACTCCTGTCAAAATACAAGATACCGAGATTTGCATAATGAAAATGTATGTTGTATGCAAATCACGAACGATTAGCTAATTGGTTGATAATTTGGATCGACGATTCTGTATGATTGCAATGTCATGATTAATAATTAAAGTCGTTCATACATTTAACCACAACGGCTTGGACACACTAAAAGAATAACGAACCATTCCAAGAACTTTAATAAGCACAACGTATACATACATAAGACTAACTAGCTCTAATGAGTGCGCTAAATGAAACTTCACTTCGACTTACAAGCTAAAGAATAACGAACCATTACCAGAACTTCAATACAAGAAGATATACATGATGTCATGGATGAGCAAATATACCCCTCTCCTAAATTCAGAAGGTATAGGTGCACGAGACTCGGCTTCAGGGTGAATCTAACCCCGTAATGTCACGTTCACTTCCTTTAGTACATATACCAGTATTATATATATTTTAGGTAATATTTACAAGTTTTTTAAATATGCGAAGTGTCAGCCCGCTCACCACGGGCAATCACATGATTCGCTCAAGTTTTCGGCTCGTGTTTGGTGTTATAATAATTAAGTCCCAAAAAAAAATCAAAAAAGAGAAAAACTTTCTAATGAACGAATAGGAAGCTAAGTACGATCAATGATAGGGAGAATTCATTAGGGCAAAGTAAAGAAGCTAAGCAAAGTCGAAAAAATGAAAGATGGTGCAATGAAAAGCTCATAGTACACAAAACATAATGTCTCCTTTCCATCACACAACTTAATGTACCATTGTATATATGAAAGGAACATATCAATGTCTTAAGCTTATTAAGCTTACACAAATCAAGCAAAAATGGTCCATATTGTGGCTTGGTGGTTAAAAGAAAACGATTGAAATATTATCTTTTGTGGGGTAAGTTTTAGTTGTAATTGATCATAAACTTGTGAAGGGGTCATTTTACCAGGCTGTCCATAATGTCTTGTTTATTTATGGGTGAGGATTCCATGGAGTTCATATATTGTAGAGTTGGTAGAGTTTTACCAAAACGGGTAATAAGACAAAATAAAGAGGATCTTAAAAGCACAAATAAATTAACAGATATATTTATTCTTACCTTTTTTGGTAAACTCTACCACATAGAGTTTATTTTCAACTCCACTGGATCTAAATACTTTATTTATGTTCATCTTATAAGTTATACTAATATCTTTACACGCCTTCAAAAAAAAAAAAAAAAACTTTACACTATTTAATTTCTTTCGTTACAAAACAACAATGGTTCCCCCGTGTCTTAAAGGCTCATCAGCTTGTGACGAGAGTAGACCGGTGGAGTTGAGATAAACGCAGTCTTACTCGTAGTCATATATTTAAAAATATGGAAGACAAGTTGTCTTCTGATGACTCTCAATGAGAATATGACGGTTTAATTTCGTGAGCCTTTTGGACATTTCTCTAATTTCATTGGATCATTTCAATTGTGGGATCACTTCTATATTTTCTTCTTAGGAGATTTTGACATTTTTTTGCTCCTAATTAACGAGAGAAACACTAGCCTTCAAGGATAAATAACATCATTTCACTTTCACAAAAGTAGCAAATTAAAAACACAATGCCATATTTTTTAAATATTCAACTGTTTTTCATTTTCAGGACAACAATACAACAGCACTATTTAATTTGGTCCAAGAACAAGGAACTGATAAATAGTAGGCTTTGTCTCCAGGATGGTAAAATTGCACAGTGACAAGAAAATGGGAAACTCATCATGCATAAATTCCATTATTGTCTCTTTTCATCAAAAACCGTGTGACTAACGGTAAGCTAACCAAGAAATAGCTTACCGTATGTGGACGAGATGAGCTGAGTCGAGAATGTAGTTCAGTGTTTTATTAATTTCGTTTGAGCTCGAACAAGCAAAGCTCGTTAATATACATTTCTTAAGTTAATATATGTACGACTACGTACTACTCCCTCCCTAAATAAATATGAGTCGTTCTCACATATCGAGGTATTCCGTTCAAACCTCAATATCTCTTAACATATACACGTGAAAATTATGAAAATATACTTTTTTGAAAGGATTTTTTGTTACGAATCCAATGGTATAAGTTTTATAATTTTTTTTCCAAGCACTTTTTCGTTAAATTGAGAGTCAAATCATTGTCTCGATAAGTAAGAATGACTTATATTTATTTATGGAGGGAGTACTATACACGGTTATGGTAGATAATGTGAATAATACAAATAGACGATTTTCACATTTTACCAACAATTCATTTCAAGTAAACCATTCCCCCTTTAAATTCACAATGTAAGTCGTTTACTATCTCTAGCTTCAACGTCTAATAAGTAAATCGACGTGGCCAAATGAAAGGAAATCGAGCGGCTAGGGTAGCCAAAGTTTATACGTGAACTCTTTTGTGCACTATGACTCTATGAGAAATAATGGTCCTATCTTTGGTAGGGCTTGGGAGGACATGTATTTACAGGAGGACAGGGCCACGACCCTAATAGTTTTGTGGTCTCCCTCGTAAAACAAGCCAATGTACTCGTCTAGTGCATCAATCTTGTTGGGGCGGGGCAGGGTGGTTCATATAATAATTATAACGCACACGTATATGAGAATATCTTATAAACTCGATATAATTCGTAATAAGCTTGGGATGCTCTCTTGAAGAAAGAGCAACAAGTTATTGTAGCTAATTGATTGGATCAAAACAATATGAAAACGAGGCTTAGTAGCGTTTAATTGATTGGTGACTAACTCTAGATTGGAATAGAGGGGTTACGGTTTTTGAGAGAGTGAGAGAGGAGACGAGAGAGAGAGAGAGAGGGAGATTATGCACGTACTACTTATTACTTCCTTATCACCGACTCACCATGCATTTTATATATCCTTCACAAATTATTTAAACCCCATGTTTGACTTTTACTTTTTGCATTTTAGAAATGAAAAAAAAGGAATACTTTTAGGAAAGATGTTTTCAGATTAAATGTAATATTTGTGGTCGAAGTATGGAAAATAAAAAAGAACATGGGGCGTCTATTTTAGGAATGAGGTAGTACGACATATGAAACATATCTAGCATATCACATCATATATGCCACCGCGTTCCTAACAACCAATGGATAGCATTCCGGGTCTAAAATGATGCGTCTATTGTGATTTTGGGGAGGAGGACATTATTAAGAGGAAAGTATTAGTATCGGTTAGGATATCTACACATGGAAAAAAATCACTTAATTAATACGCTTTTAATTGTATAAATGTGCACTAAGAATGTAGAGGATGAAAATTTTATTAAAGGCCAACTATCCTCTTTCTTTATCATCAAAATTTGCAAAAGGGTTAATTGACTATTTTTTTTAGCCGCCGAAACCATATTTTCATAAGAGATCAACTTCCTCAACCCTATCAATGAATACCAATTATCTCAGGTATCCAGTCTATGAATTCTCTTAATATATATAATAATATTGTTTATTTGTCAAAATCATGCCATGAATCCCAATTCATTGCCAGTTTTTGGAGATCTGGATCTCTTTCATTCGCTTAATAAAAGAGAGCCTAGTAGAAGAGAGTCTAGTAGATGATTGGCGGCGTGAGAGACAACATGAATTCCAGGATAAATCCTCTTGAATTTGTATGTTCTTATTTCAAATTTTCTCTTATTTAATTTACTTCGCTTTCTCATTTGGTGTTTTTTCCCAATCTATTCATATTTCATTAAGTTAAGAAGAATAAGCAAAACCAACCAGATTCAATGAGGTGACCATGATCCAATTGATCGGATCCTTGAAAGATGATTAGGGATAAGTCCTTCCATCTAAGGACCCTTGTTATTTATGGTTTAAGTTTAAACATGTTTCCTCAAATTAGGAGGTCCAAACCACTCTATTAGATCCATCTACGTTTACATTTATTATTTACGTGCTATTGATGTTCTATGATTGCTCAAAATATAAAACTTTATTTTGTTGTATGATCCAACCATCTATGTTTTTTTTAATATTTTTGTAAAAAAAAAAAAAGGTAAAAATTAACCTTTTTATTTAATTATTGAAATGAAAGGTAATAATGCTATGCATTTTTGGTGATTTTATATATCTAATCCCATGCGTACATTTTATTTACCCTCTATACGGATTTCTTATAATTCTAATCTTTACACCGTGCTATGCACGATCACCAATGAATAGTGTGTTGAATCTTAGAACGTATTTCTAGTTAGTAAGATTCGTAGATTTAATGTTAATGGCAGACACCCATATGTATATTCCTCCTTATTAAATTATTTTTTAAAAACTTTATTATTATTACTATTATTATAGTTATTTTATTATTATTATTATTATTATTATTATTATTATTATTATTATTATTATTATTATTATTATTATTATTATTATTATTATTATTATTATTATTATTATTATTATTATTATTATTATTATTTTATTATTATTAATTATTATATATCATATATCGAATAAAGAATCCAGAATAATTTACAAGAAATTGGTGGGGAGCCGAGATACTATCTGAGCCCCTACACCTTTCGCTATGAAAAACCAATCTTAGTAAAAATAAAAGCTGCAGCCTACGCACCGATATCCTGCATCCTGGAGAACTGCTGGATCCGCTTGAGAAGAACAACAACTGCTGGCTCTAACTCCCCTACAGAGGAGAAAAAGAAGGGAAGGAAGCCATAACCCAAAGCAGCGCACTTACGCACTTAGCCTCATACTTAACACGCTTACGATTGGCCGCTTCTCGCACCACCTTACCTGGTTCAAAATCAGTCAATCTCGTCTGTGTAAAGGGCGACGACCCAGTCAAATTGACGCAAACGTTGAGCCCGCCGGCCCACGAATATAGCAGCATGTCTGAGGGACGAATAGGTCTGCCATCCACACCAATCATGCCAATGTCAACCTCCTTTCCCGCTGAGATCCCGGACCGATCACAAATGTCAACCAGCGTGTCACGAACAACAGTGTGCCGATGATTGACGCATACAACACGTGTACACGAAACTGCATTACCAACAAAGTCCCTCGGGCAAGCAGAGCACGAGTGATCCACGATGAACAAAGGTATTCCCAGACGATAGCAAAGGACGCAACGATAGGTCCGACCATTCATAGTTTGACCTAACCCCGAAATCGGGACCCCCCCTAAGCCAATCTAAACTGTGCATACCCTGCTGAGACCTCCACAAAGCTATCTGACGCGGTGTCCAGGAATAAACAGATGCGACATCCCTAGCGACCCGTGTGAAATACAAATCTTTCAATCTCGTCATTAGTCTGGGGGCAGCGATCTCACCATGTCGACCTCCATAGTCCTATTATTAAAAACACCAACGACATTATTATTATTATTATTATTATTATTATTATTATTATTATTATTATTATTATTATTATTATTATTATTATTATTATTATTATTATTATTATTATTATTATTATTATTATTATTATTATTATTATTATTATTATTATTATTATTATTATTATTATTATTATTATTATTATTATTATTATTATTATTATTATTATTATTATTATTATGGCTAATGGTATATTGAATGAAGAATCAAGAATAATTACAAGAAATTGGTGGGGAGCCGAGATACTATCTGAGCCTCCACACCTTTCGCTATGGAAAAACCAATCCAAGTGAAAATAAATGCTGCAGCCTGCGCACCGATATCCTGTATCCTGGAGAACTGCTGGATCCGCTTGAGCAGAGCAACAACTGCTGGCTCTAAAGAAGGAAGAACCCTGATGAAAACAGTTAATTAACTAAGACGGGGTAAGAGACCCCTAAACACCTTCTTGAAAATTGAAGCGGAGTTCATAGGGAGGATATTTGAGGATAACAAGCTTATGAGCTTGGTCAACTCCATGGTTGACCAACTAGTTTGTAGCACGACTTGTTTCCTAGCAGCTATATTCTTCACTACCTAACTTCCTAGTGCTATTAATGTCCGGCAAGTGCTAACCAACGGACCAAGAGAACCAGCCATCTGCTTATCTGTAAGAGCCCAAACAGACGGAAAGTCACCCAATAGGCTTGTAAAATATTGATTTAGTTTAAAAGGTGAAGGTCTTGTTGGTAGTTAATAGTATGGTTCTATTATAAACATATCATAAGAACTTTAATTTTTCAATGTGGAACAAATCAATTTCATAAACTACTTTCCATAATCTACAGTGTTACAAATCTGTAATAGCCTCATCCATCATACGTCGCAGCACAACCAAATAAGACGGGAAGTCACCCTTAGACTTATATATCCTCTCATAACTCTAACAGGTATATATGATTGAAGGAATCAATTATAAACATATTATAAACTCCTTATTTTTCAATATAGGTCAAAGTAGACCACTTTTCCATAATCATGGGGTGTTACATTATCATTATTAGAAGCCTTACATACGTAGCATTGTCCATGTTGGTCTCTCTCCAACCTGCATTAGTTTTAGTACATGGTTTGACCGTTGAGTAGAACTTAACCTAATTTTATCTTTAAACTAGGGTTATTTACTACTCCAGAATTACCTGGCCCTGATTAGACCAAATTTCGAGTCAAACCACTATGAAACAATTGTTTAAAATGTAATAGAAAGACAAGACCTTTTTACTACCTCTTTGGCGCAGTTGTTGTAGTAGAAGAAAAGGTAAGTGTTGTTTGAATTGTCTTAGATATGCAAAATATGTTACTTATACTTACTAAAATAGATTAAAATTTAAATAATGCCTAAGTGTGATTAGACCGCACGTGTGATCCAACTGGCTTGTCTCGACCGAATAATGAAAACCCTACTAAAAAGTAACACATATTACTGTGTTCCAAAAGATATGCTCCTACAAAATCACAATGCTAATAGTTCTTTTGTTTCTCCATATACTACCACGTTAGGTGGTAGTGAAATGATCACTGGGCAAAATACAATTTGTGACACGGCACAAAATATAGGGCGCGCAAATAGATTTAATAAATTCAACATATTAAAAGTATGCAATTTATGATTATTTAAATGAATTTTGTTTTTAAAAATATGTCGAATATGATACTTTAATTGTAACTAGCATTTAGGTTAATAAAAACTAATGTCTTATATTTACAAAAAAAAAAAAGGTTCATAAACTGCACTAATGTTCTTATAATTGTGAGGGTTTAGGGTAGTATGATGGAATCGTGAGGTTTAGTTTCTTCGGTCAATACTAATGTCTTAGTATTTTAGATGAACTAGTGAATTAGTTTAAACTATAACAAATTTTTTTTTTTAAAAGTTTATCTTATCATGCAAAGGTTCTAATCGACGTATGTTTATGTATTATATCCATTTTGTATTTATTCAGTATACTTCTTGTTTAGAAAATTTAATTTCAATAAAATTGTGTGAGCATTAAGATTAGGGTGTAAATGTTTTTTTTTCCCCTTGAAAGAGTATCTTCATTTTATTAGTCATGAACTTCTACAATGCGTATATTCAGGGTATACCATCTACTAATTGTGTATACTGAAGCGAACTTACTTTTTTTTTTTTTTTTTTGGAACCTTTAAGAGTAGCTAACCACTAAGCTCAACAATCTACATGAAAAAAAAAAAAAAAAAAAAAAAAAAAACATGTTCAAAGCTTCTTAGATGTAGACTTTTCCCTTTAATTTTTTTAGACATATATATTTACATTTGTATGCGATATAAATGCATGAATCGACCTGAAAAGATAAATATGGTAAAGACATTATTTACTAAGAAAAAAGATCACAAACTTTGTAGGTTAGCTAATTTATGATTGACGATATCTCATTTTCCAATTTATGTTAATTCATTTATTTAAATTAATCTTATCTATAATGTGAAATGATAGGTGGTTATTTTTTAAAATTTATCTTATTTCATTTGCAATAAATAATGAGTCGTTTATTAAGAAAATCTGGTAAAGATCTTCTTTACTAAGAAAGAAATCAAATATTTTTTATAGGTTATTAGCTAATTTATGATTTACAAGATCTCATATGCAATTAATGTTGAGTCATTTATTCAAATCTATCTTATTTGAAATTTGAAAAAGTCGGTTATTTGGTTAAATTTATCTTATCTCATTTTCAACAAATATTGAGTAATTTATTAAGAAACTCCGAAATAATATCTACAAATGTATTTTTTTTATATTTTCCACTATATACTGAGAGAATCTCATACGATGCGCCTATTTAATGACCTTTGTTTTCTATTTTGGGCTAAATCTATACATTTACTAGTGGTTAGATACTCATTAAGGTATAAATGTACCCAAAAAAAATATTAAATGAGTTCCAACTAAACTTAGATGTAAATCTGTAATTAATTGTTTTTTTTCCTTATTAGAGAAGATATTTACCATTTTTTTTTCCAAAATCTACCTCAATATTAAAATATGGTAAAAATCTCTTTAATAAAAAGAAACAAATTTGTTGTAGATTGTTAGCTAATTTATGATAGAAAAATATTTTTTAGCAATCATTTTGAGTCATTTATAATACTTTATATTTTCTAAGTTGTGAAAGATGATCATATGATAAACACCCAAATTCAATTATTAGTTGATATACTACTATTCACACTGAGATATGTGAGAAATAGTATTTGACTGTGAGACCACCACACCGTATAAGACCACTTATATTTATGCGTATAATGTCCTAATTAATACGTTAGTTTTAAAATAGTAGTATGTTATTTTTTAATTAACTTTGTTTTGTAAGTTGTGGTCTCATGTGGTGAGGTGGTCTCACAGTCAAATCTCTTTCTCGTATATCTCAATGTGAATGGTAGTATATATCAACTAATAATTGAATTTGGGTGTTTATCATATGATCATTTTCATTACTACCAATATTTAAGCCTAATAACCCCTATATATATTGTCACATATTGTAAATTAGAAATCAACTAAAATTTATTGGTTTTTTTTTTCATAGAGAAAGTTAGAAAATAAGAAATAGTGAGAGTTAAAATCATCAAACATGTCTCAGGGAAGAAAGGCAACAAATCTCTCCTACATCGTCAATGGTGGAACTAGGAGACAGTGTCTTAAGAAAAGAATGCCCAGTTTTTTGAGAGCAGTTGAACAACTCACAACTTTATGTGATCTTCAGGCATGTGGTATTCTTTATGATGACGAACGTTATAAATTTATACCAAAAACTTTTCCTGATGATCCATCTCAAGTTGCTGACCTCGTCTCAAAGTTCAAAAATTTGGGCGTGGTCGATCAAACAAAAAAAATGCTAAATCACGAGACATATTTGACGGAAAGAATCGCCAAGTGTTGTCAACAACACAACAGGTTATCAGACAATAATCAAGAAACTAAGCTTGTTCAAGTTATGCACCAATCCTTTGAAGAAAAGAACTTGAGTTTTAGTAATCTCTCTGTATGGGATCTTGTGGAGTTCAACAATTTGGTAGAGAACCAATTTCAAGAGGTCAATTTCCTTATATCATTTAAAGAGGCAAGTAATCATCCTCTTTCTCTACCTTTTACTCCAAATATTTCAAACCCATTTGGAGATTTAGAATCTAACCATGGTTTTGTGATGCCGAATGTCCAAGATCGTTTTTCTTTTGGTGTCCCGAGTAATCATCATTTTGCTTTGCCTGTTAGTGAAAGTGTTCCAAATCAACCTCTAGATTTCATTTCCAACCAAAGTTTGGTGATGGCAAACGCCCAAGAGCAATTTCCATTTGCAAGCACAAGTAATAATCCTCTTTCTTTACCTATTACTACAAATGTCCAAAGTCAATCTCAAGACATTGGATCCGACAAAGGCTTTGCGATGTCAACTCTCCAAGACCAACATTCCTTTGGAGTTTCTAGTAATCATCATCTTTCTTTGCCTATTGCGAATGCTTCAAGAGGCCAACCACAAGATACCAGATCTAATCAGGATTTTGTGATGGCAAATGGCCAAGAACAACAAGTTTCTTTTGGATTTGACAACAATAATTTCGTGAATCAAACGGACTTTAACTGTAACAATGGTGTCGGCGACCACAACAACAATGACATCGATGACGATGACCAATGGTTTTATGATATGATGAGCAAGTCGCATGATGCTGGAGTTGGTAGCAGTAACATGTCATATGCTAACCACGAATTTCGCTAGGGTTTTAAAATTACCTTGTAATGTCATGAATTTTTCAATTTTGAAAATATCCTTGCCTTAAAATGTTTGCAAGCTTATATATATATATATATATATATATATATATATATATATATATATATATATATATATATATATATATATATATTTTATTAATAGCCGTGATTTTGAGCAATTCTCAAGACATCCACGTAGGACGCTGATGTCAAATGAAAGTTTCTGTTAATAGCACTCACTTGGTTACGCATGACACATGCATACACATGTTTGGCACACGCACAAAATTCACACTATATTACGGAAGCACTATATTTCGTTGCTATGTTTAGCACAATTATGTATAATTGTTAGCACTTAAATTAGGCAAGAATAATCTTACAAATTGGATTTGAAAGATTTTCCTTCCCAAAATAGTTGGATATTCTAGGGTATAATTTCTGATAATTATTCTAATCTTACACTATTCCATACATATCTTAACTGAATAATATTTTTCTTCATAAAATGGGGACATAATTAAATTAAAAATATACTGTATTAATCATTATGTTTTCCCAAAGAATCCGCTGGCAATATCATAAGGATTTAAAAATATAATCTGAAAAAATATGTACTTTCCTATTGTAGCTGCACTAATTACGGGATTTTCCAAGATTAAGATCATTCAATTTTTCTCCATTTACGCATAACAAGGGCTGTTTTTTGTGCGAAATCGAAGGGATCTTGATAATATATGCTGCCGAAAATAACCAATATACGGTATATCATGAGGTTATTATTAACAACTTCACAAATCACAACAAACTCTACTATTATATATATACCCATGCATAAACGTCAAGTCCACTATAATCATCCTTGAGAGCAACTTGGCAGAGTTAAGCCATACACCGTATAGGCTTTATATATCAATCCGAATGATTGATGCCACTTTGTACATTAGGCAGGGCAATTGTTAACTGACAGTAATGGTAAATGCCAATCTAGCACAATTTTTCATCATTAAGTATTACTTAAAATTGAAAGGGTAAAAAATTAATTGGGGCCGAGGGAGTATCACATAGTATTAGAAATATCGCCTAATTTTATAAATGACAAATAAGAGAGGGGAGATGATAATATAATTGTTAGATCGATAATTACAAAAGAGTTATCGGTAATGACATATAAGTGCTCGAGAATTTCTTTTACACGGGCGAACAACTAATATCTTATAATGTATTACGAGTTAAGATACCAAAAAACGTATTTACTAAAATAACTAATACTTATATCTGTATGATACATCACTACAAATTTGTGAAAACTACTGTTGTATTCGCCTATTCCTACCAACCTATTGTACTAGGGGGTGAGTGACCTAAATTTTACCAATTAATATGAACCAATCTTTATATTGCTTATCATTTTAATATCTTTGAGCAAGTCCAAAAAATGTAATAGTAATAACAAAAACTGAATATTTAGTGAAATATTTTTTCGACACATAAAGGTTTACTCAATATCTCAAATAAGATAACAAGAGACTTAAGGGGACATAAAAATATGATGGGTACTTTTATTTTTCCTGAAATAAGGTCAACTAGGGGGTTGTATCAATAAGGGTTTTGGTTTGAAATTAGGCTGATTTGTGTTTATTAGGGGTCAAATTTAATCAATAGGTCGGATCGAGTTTGAGGTTAAATACGTGGTCAAATATGGGTCACAAGTAAAAATAAAAAATGGGTCATTGACCAAGAATAGCCGGTGAGGTCAAATAGGATGATGATCAACTTTTGTGAGGTTTAACTTTCAGGAAGACCTAAATCTGGGAGGAAAGCAGCAGAAAGAGGTGCTTTCATGAGCCTCACATGCATATTGTGAGTGGGAGCATACATCATGGTCTGGTGTTTTTGGGAGTAAGGTATAATTTAGCATAACATTATTTAGAGGACGAAGATGGTATTTAAAATAAGAGTGACAATTGAGACAAAAAAAATAGCCGAGTCACTGTATAAATATTGCAAGACGAAGTCAAATGAAACATAATAGTTTTAAGAATGTATTAACCAAAGCAAAATTAAATAGGAAGAGCTCTAAAGACATACAAGTTAGAATTTTTTTTCTTAGTTACACAAAAAAAAAAAAAAAAAAATAAAAACAATTGAAACAACACCTCGAAATAGTGGTTTGATCTTTGAGATTTAAGTTTTACGTTATTGAGTTGCCTGAATTACGAGTAATCATTATTTTTAATATATAATTGCGGGGTCCACTATACTCAATTGACGTTTTGAAATGCCATATGCATATTAAGTTGTGTAAACCTGTAAACGAGTCACATTAAGTACGGAGTCAGGACAACTTGGGGTCGTCTTAATAAGAATATGATTTGAATTTAGGGTGATTTGTGTTAATTAGGGGTCAAATTTGATCAACGGGTCGGTTCGAGTTTGTGGGTAGAATACGTGGGTCACACATAAAAATAAAAACAAGTTTAGCGCCAAGAAAAGCTGGAGAGGTCAAATAGTATCAACGTTTTTCAGATTTAGATGAACATGTTAGTGTTGAGAGTAAGGGAGGTTTAGAATACCGGCGCTCAACACGGTTCATTTGTCCAATGCGTATCGGGTGTATTTTAGTGTGTCAAAAACTCAGATTATTCTAAAAATCTAATTGGCACCATTGTTGTAAATTAGACGAAATAAGATTTTATTCCTATGGTATTAGATATTTGTACAAATATTTTCAAGATAAAACCAGTTCCAAGAAAATAGAGTTATAACTCCCCGTGCAAGTTTTGCACGGGTCAAATAACTAGTTCATAAGATTATGAATCTGAAGTTTGCTTATTTTTTTGTGCAATATAAATAGACCTGGCAAACGGGTCATTCGGGTCGGGTCAATTCGGGTGCACTATAAATTTTGGGCCACTTCGGGTCTAGCATTCTTCGGGTCAATTTCGGGTACGGGTCAAATTATTCGGGTTAGTTCAGGTCGGGTTCATAGGGGTTGGGTCAATTCGGGTCGGGTTAATTCGGTTCTAGTTGAAGAATCGAGACGAATCATGATTAGATTTGTACTATTTACATTTATTTTCGATTGATTGATCAAATGTAGACGGAAAACATTAAATCAAGTTGTTTCATGTTTCCTTTTTATTGTCTTTATTTTATTTTTAGCTATGTCGTTTTTTTTATATTGTTCAAATAATATTGTGTACCAATATTCTTGAAATAAAATATTTGTCCTTGTTTCACATGATACTAGTTTGGGAGCTCAACTCACGTAGTCACGCATAGGTTTGAGCATTGGTCTAGGGACCGAGGCTCAAAAACATTTGGACCGAGGACCGAACTAAATCTCCTTCGGTCCGGTCCAGTCCCTTGAACCGAGTGGACCAAACGAAACTTTTCCAAAATAGTGGGCCGAGGATCGGACCAAAATTAACGTGGTCCAAAACGAACCGCTCGGTCCGGATTTGCTCTTGATCACGCATGGGCTACATATCTTTACATTACTTACTGTCCAATCATCATAACCTTATTTAATGTTACTTTTTACTTTTTCATTACAAATCTATTTATATTTCATTAATTCTACTTTTCCTTCACTAGTCACAATTTACTTATTATTATATTCTATTATATTATTTATACTATATTATATTATCTACTTAGAGTGATTCTACAATAGCTACCAAACCTTGGTAGCCATTGTAAGTTTGACCTATTTAATAATTTTAGTTTAATTTAATTAAATCCAAATTAATATATATAAATTGATTAATCAAAACAAAAAAAACAGCCCCATATTTTTCTCTCTCCTCTCTCCCCTCCCCTTCACTTCCTGGCTCCCTCCATCCCTGCAACCGCCCTAGTGCCACCTCCGCTTCACACTCAACACCACCACTGAACTCGAGAGAACCACCCATGGCCGAGCGGACGATGATGGTTCCGTATGGGCCATCACCGACCTCGATTGTCGCGTCCTTGGTTGTCCACGCAAGTTTGTCTCTCCTCCCAACCCTCCTCTTTCCCGCCTTGTACTCCTTTGATTCCAGGGCCCCCATGCTACATCATCGTTTAACATCAAAAAATTAACACCGCTAAAAAATATAGGGGGGTTAGGGGCACCACGTGCCTATAAGTGCAAAGTTCGGGGGCACCGCAGTGTACATGGTTCAAAGGTAGGGACACCATACGCATTTTGACATAGTTCGGGGGCACCACGTGAATTTGTCGAAAATTTTGTGTAAGTGCCAATTCGGGGTGAAAATTATGGATAGGTCACTATGGACAGATTTGGAGCACTCTTATTTGATATGAGAGTTGGTTCCTCTATTAGAAATTGAATTTTTTTCCGGTGAGTCATTTCAAACTAGACATACACAATCCGAACAACATAAGAACTAAAACTACAAAGAGGCAAATGGACATGTTATAATGGCAGGACTGCCTGCCATTTTCAGGACACTCAAACAAACAGAAATTAATGATCCAAGAGTGAAAGAAGCATCAAAGATTGTTCCTTTTAGATCTTAAATTTTGTTCATGAAATCTTTCAATGAGACCAATTACCCCTCTATCTATACCCTATCCTATTATCAAAACCATATATGTGTGGGGTGGACCATCCTAATCCAAATCAAGAAATAATTGTTCCATGCTTGCCCATAATGCAAATGGGCATCTGGTCTTTAGAACTGAGTATTTTATTTGTCCCTATGTCTATGTTTGTGTTCGTGTATAAACGAACAAAGAAACACTAATATCCAACTTTGAATACAATTCACAAGAGAAGAGCAAAAAAAATTAGTGGGGTAGAAAATAGCGTGTAGAGAACCATCTCAAACCAATGACAAATAATATCACTATATCTGGATGTATCAAGAGAAGAACTAGCTAGGTAGCATGGACACTTCAATGATCTAGCGTGTCCGTGTCCGACACCGTGTCGGACACCGACACCGACACGACACCTGACAATACGTGTCCAAAACTCTTAAATCGGTGTCCATTATTATATTGATATTGTGTCAATTGGAAAACCTTAGGACACCTCCAAGACACTTCAACAATCTAAAATTAATAGAAAATCGACAATAAAGGTGTGAGTTGAGGAGTATTTATCATCAAAAATGAATTATGCTATCGATGTTTCTTTGAATATCGTAATATATATCATTCTTTATCTAAGTTTTATTTTATAATCAGTATTAATATAGTATTAAATTAATATTTAAATTAGTAATATACTTTTTCAAACACAAAATATGTATTTTAGATAATTTAAATTAAACGTATCCGTGTCCTACAATTTTTGGACTGACGTTTCCTGTGTCCGTTTTCGTGTCCGTTTTGGTGCTACCTAGAGAACTAGTCCCCTTCCCATCCGTATTGTACTAATGTCGCCATTTGACAATTGCATAGTAAGATCATCGGAGTTTGGCCAGATTGGCAAAGTTGAGGGGTTGTGGACAGTGTCAAAATTTGAAACGTAGGAGGGGCGTTTAGAGAATCAGACGTACTGAACCCTTAAACAGCGGTGTTTCAGAAGGTCGGAGCAATTACTTTCCAGAACAAATTGCCGTGGTAGTCACGGCCGTTGCAGACCATATGATCTGCAGGGACTTCATACATATCAGATATGCTAACCAGCGACTGAAATTATGAACTCTGGAAAATGATATACATTGCCACAATGGGGCCTGATCTCCCCTTATATTATACAAGATGTATGATCCAGGGTATTTGCTAATACTATGAATCAGCCAAGTTCTTTGCTTGTTACTCGAAATTTAGAACAAAACCTATATCTATATGTTACATCTATCATACCCAGAAAACCATGAAGATGGTTCAGATAATTTCGATGACAAGTCATCATCTACACCTTTATCGAAGAAGCCCTCAAATTCCTCTTTCCATCGCTCATCACCACAGCTTTCTTGCGTTTCTGCATCATACGTAGCTATGTTTGGTTCATGAGTGGGCAATCGGGAATCAGCAACTACCTGATTTAATGTAGATATTTCCATTTCATGTTTGGTTTTTAGTGTATCTATCTGCCTGCGCATCCTCTCAGTCTCCTCTTCTGCCTTTGCAGCACGCATCTGCAGATTGTAGAGTTCAAAATTAGTATCAGGGAAACCAACTACAGAAACTGACACGAGGACTCTTGGGTATATTTGTGGAGTCCAATGTAGCTCAATTCACAGCATATGAGATAGTTTATCGGAGCCACCAAAATTGAAACTTACAGCAGCTTCATTGAGCAAGTACAGTCAAACTTTACACACATGAACTGTGAATCTAATCTCAAAAATGTGACTCTGGTTTCGACACTTCTTAACCTTGATACCTTATGGCTCGCAATTAATTGGTGCCCAGATGATTGTCCTAGTATGATAATCACGCACACTCTAAGACTAAACCATTTCCAAAAGCAGGAAGGTGAAAAACAAGCCTCACACTATGAAACGCTCATGTCAAAGGTGAACTTCACAATGGCTATTGTTGTGAATATAGTCTGGGACATCAAAAGTATGCACAATATAGGGACATCACAATGTACATAAAGAGACAACCACGAACATTGTAATAGAAGCATTGTCATCAAGATGTGATTCAAGCAGACAAAGATAGCTGATGCATCACTTGAAAACCGTTTACTAAATATGTTAACAACTAGATTTGACTTCTAGAACACAAGTTTAAAACAAAAACAAAATGCTTTACGTAAGAAACTTTCACTTGCATATAGTTAGCTTATGAGTTTCTCTAATAGTTTCGTGGTTTATAGTCGACTTATCTAGAAACCGATTTGTAACAGACAGGTAACCAATATCTCAGCGTCTCATAAGGTAATTCTATGAAGAGAAGTTTCTGTAATTGCATTTAATGAAAGAAAATAAAGGAACCCAAAGGGGCAAGGGCGAAGGAAGCTCACCTCAGCAGCAGCAATAGCTTCTTCAGTTTCTTTCAGACGTACAAGTAACTCTCCTGCAGCCTGCACAGCCTCTGCAGTATCCCTTAGTTGAGACTGAAGCATTTTGTTCTCATCCCTCAAATACCGTTTTTCTTTCTCTTTTTCCATTCTCAATGCTGAAATCTGTCCAGCAAGAGTATTAATGAACTTTGACTCTGCCCCCTTGACACCTGCTCTAGCTGCTGCTTTCTTGACATCCTCAAGTCCTTCTTGCATTCTTCTGTGCCTTGCAAGCATTTGCATATGTTTCTCCTCAAGGTCTGCATACTGCTCAAGCATGCGTGCATGACCTTGCATTGCCAACTGCATGGCTTCTTTAAGCTCGTCTGAGCATTGCTTTTCTGCCTCAAGTTCACGCTCTAACCGTTCAGCATGAGAACGGCTAGTTTCAAGCTCCAATTTCAATTCCTCTGCCAGAGAAATCCACTGGCTCTCCACCTCAGTCCACTTAGTCCTCTCCTGCTCCAGTTTTTCCGTAGCATTCTCCTCAGTTACTTCTATGATTGGGTTCAGTGGTGGAGATGTGCTCCGGTCACAGGAGTAAGTTAACTGCAAAAGAGACTGCCGTTGCCTCGCCTTAGGTGAATTTTCTGTATAGTATTGAAGCTGGCTCCTCAAGTCATGTATTTCTTCTAATAACACCTCCTTCTCACCCATATCAAAGAAGTTCCGCAGTCTTTCTAACTCATCTTGTGCTCTCTTTAACTCAATCTTGGTCTCCAGGATTTCAGGATGGTTGTCATATTTCACCTTCAATACCTACAGACATCAAGAAACAGGATTCAAAGAAAAAGGAAATAAGATTAGTCAAACAAGAGATAAAGCACGCATCAAGTCATCATTGTACATGCTACAAATCTTGTCGAGAATAAGTTATCACCTCGTGTTCTTTATGGAGACAGATTAATTCTTCTTCCATGAAGTCCTCAGAAGGTAGCACCCCATCCATAAGGTTCTCAAGCCGAATAATTTTATCCTCGCGCATCTGACCTATAATAGCATTGCATTCTCTTTCATGCTTGTACTGTTGAACCTGAAAATAAGATCATAATGTCAGGCACTTGCTAAAGTTTCTATAATCAGTCAGGGCTAACAAAATTTTCATTGAACTAACCAAACGGTTCAGGTGTGAGATCTCATGACTTTGTTTTGCACAGAAATCTTCAAGTGCCATTTCTCTTCTGATTGCACCTGCCAGAACCTTCTCCACAGCCTATTCCATTTTAACAAACTCAGACTCGAAACATTTAATACGGAAGAAAAGACAGCTCAAGTATGTTCAAGAAACAAACCTTTGGAACTTGTTTCTTAGGTTTTTCAGCAGACAGTGACCTATCAACAGGTACCAACTGAAGGTTTGATGGGTCATTAACTTCTTTTTCATCTCCATTAAGAGTTCTGTTCTTGCAATTACTACAAACATAGATTACACAGTCTTCTTCCGGCACTCCAGGACTCTCCGGTAGAGTTTGAATACCTACATCAATTTTCGGAAGAGGCGATATCGCATTGAGATCTACAGGCTTGAAAGAAAACCTCAATGGCGAAGTCCTAAAAGCTGAACTCTGCCGCTGGCATTCAATTATCTCAAGGCCGCGATGAAGGCTAGCTGCCAAATTTGCAGTAGTGCTACGACGATGGTGACCTAGCCCAGAGCTCCGTTCATCCTTGTGTGATGCAGAGAGCGTTGATGAAGTTTTAAGACTCTTTCTGCTACTAGTAACAGATAGTCTTGGAAAAACACTTGGAGCAGGAGACGGCACAATGGGAGGCGAAATATCACAAGGAACTATGCTCATGGTAGTAGCTAAAGTCTCCAAGGACATGTGTGGAGGATTATTTTTAGTCTCAGCATCCACAGTCTTAGCAGAAGTGGACACCACAACCACCGAATCATCCTCCATTGCTTTGGATGGTGTTTCATTTAAAACATCTTCCATTTCTGTGGTGCCACCAGTCACATTACCTGAAGAGCAGCCACCTTCTACTATGATTTCATTAGTACTATCAATTTCTGAAATATCCTCTTCCATGCTAACATCTGATACTTCAGAAACTTGCTTTTCTATGCATCCATTCATAGATGTCTTTGTCAGAAGATCTAGAGGCTTTGCCTCCTTAGAACCTAGAACCTCTGACCCTAAAATACCATGATCCTTTACACTTCCAATGGCAGATGATTGCAGACCAACTTTTCTACACAGTTTCTCTACAGCTTCCTCAACAATTTCCATCTCTGTATCACCGTCTTCATCTAGATGGCGCAAAGACATTGGATGATTGAGGCTGAACTTCAGGAGATTCAGGCTTCGGCGTGCATTCCAACTACTTCCATACGCTGTATTTGGATCATTGTTGTTTCCATTTGCCTTCATTCTTTGTAGTTCATCCTGTTTCGCATGATACGTATAAGTAACGATTTATGCACCAGTAAGAATCAAATGTACAGTTTGTAACTTAAACATATAACTGACCTTAAGCTGCCTTATCACTTCTCTTAAGACATTAACATCATCTTGCATCACCTCATTGACAACAGCCTTGTTTTTAATGGCCTTTGCGCGCTGTGCAAACCTTAATGTGCTAAACGTCTCACTCCTGCAGCTGAATTAAAAGTACAAACTTTCCAGTCAGCAATGTCGAGGAAGAACAGAAGAGTGAGAAAAGTGGGGAGAGAGAAGAGTATGGAATCACCTTTGTGCTGGAGATATTGCACAAATCATTGCAAGTTTTGCATTACCACCGAGAGATTCCTGGAGCAAAAATGTCAACCTTGAGTCCCTATACGGGATATGTCTTTGCTTTCCAGTTTGGGAGACTTCAGCAAGAATGTTGATCAGATTTCTGCAAAGCATAAACATGTTAGGAAGATGCACCCAAATCCCTACAGTAGATCTCCTACTTTGTCCCAGGCAGGATTTACTACACTTAGGGGTTAAGACAGATAACACGCAGATTACACCCAGCAGCATTATTTTAGAGATTTCTATACAAAAACAACAACGTCAGATTCCGGCAAAACATAAAGATGTCAGGATGATGCACTCGAATCCCTATGGACAATATCCTACTTCGTCCCATCAGGGATTTACTACGCTTAGGGGTTAAGACAGATAACACGCAGACTACACCCAGCAGCATTATTTTAGAGATTTCCATACAAAAACAACATAGATAAACCAGTGGCAAGCTGGAAGATAAACTGCCACAAAAAAATGGGAAGATAATACTAAGCAAAGTGATGTTCCAAAGGTTGAGACTGCAAGCCAGCTATCAAGCAATGCTAAAAAGAAAACACAACACCAAAACCATAAACAATGACCATCAGATGCTCAGCACTGTCAACACACGGGTCAATGTCAGTTTCAGACAGAAAAAGAAGTGAAACATAATTAGCATACCCTAGCTGTGATAAAGATCGGTTGATATTTCCTGCTTCTTTAAGCCGCTCTCCAGCTGCACCAGTTAGCTTTTGCCTTTCTGACCCAGCAAGATCAACTAAATTTATTCTGCTAGTCTTGAAGCTGCCCAGACCATCTTCAGTATTCTGCGATATTAACAGTTCAACCTCAGTATCAAAATGTGAGATGCTGATCACTGAGCTTGAGTAAGTCACAAAACCAGTCTCTGTTCTTTCTATTAATCTACATATATTTATCACCAGATCCACACAAGTAACAAGTAGGGAAAATATATTGTCCAACGTATAAAAGATTACTCTATCCCCATGTCCTTCGAGAACCCCCGATTCCCAGCCATCCAAATGATAAACATCATTAAATCATAGCTCTAGTTGTATCACATTATAAGCCAACAAATGAAGCAATCACCCTCTTGCTCCGTCTTTTGCTTGTCCCAATTCAAGGTCATTTATGTTTCCCATCACAATAAGTTCCCCTCTCAAGTGAACACCCTACCAAATAGGTCTTATGTTCGATTACGTAATGATTGCAGGCAAGGCTAGCTCTAAGCTTTTTTTTTGGCGTCTCTAAGTCTTCTTTTTGTAGGCTCAAAGTAATCAGGTAGGAAGTCTTTTGGTCTTGGACACTGCCTCCTTAATTAACTTTATCAAAAAAAGAAAAAAAAAGGCTTCGTCCTGAAAGCTATGGAAAATAGAAGGCCACTAAATAAGAAGAAAATCAGATGTGGTGATGGACCTATTTCACTCAAGGTTAAAGAAGTACCTTGCATTTAGATTCAACGACGCAAGTAAAAACACTATGTGACCGTGAGCTCTCTGCATTTACACTTGTCACGCCAGTTCGCCTGTGTGACAGTCCCTGCACAATTTACCAAATGTTGAACTTAAGCGGGCATTAAAGTTTGCAACACAGTTGTGCACTAACAGTAACAGAAGGTAATTACAGTTTATGTCATGAACATCAAAAGGAGGCCATCAATGATCTAACACAGTAACTGCTCGGAGGTGCAGATGCCACACATACCTTCAACAAAAGCCGGGCCACGTCTTTCACTGTTGATACGCATTCTTCTTTGAGATTTTCAACGTAAACACCTGATTTGACATCCTCTCTTATCTGTATAACCAAGTGAAAAGTCAAAGATGACAAGAAAATGCAACATTTTGACAGCAGAACTATAAAGAACCCTTCCACAAACCTGAAGATTCTTTTGAGACGGATCCAACAAATCAGTTATTTGTTCATTGTAAATCTGCAATGGAGGAAAGATGTGGTTGTACCGGAGTCAGTGGTGACCTGATGAAGTCATACTTCGAAGATAGAATGCAGAAGACTTATGACATTACCTCGAGAAAAGAACAACGACACTGATATTTAAGCTGTTTGTCTGCATGCTTAATTTGTTCCTGAATCAATAGAAAACAAAGCAAAGGAACAAACACTTTAAAATTTTCAATCCCCCTTTCTATAACTATATAAAAGATATTCCGATTAGGTCCCAGTAATGACCTCATTTATGCGAGCAAAAAGCTGCTCAAAAACCCGAGGTGTCAATCCCTGTTGCTCATTGGCTAGGTTCTCTTCCTGCAAAGCATTTGCAGGTCCCCACATTGTATACGTCTTTCCACTTCCCGTCTAATCATTTCAAATAATTCAAGAACACGTAATTAGAACATAAGCTAGCTTCAACATTCATCAAATCAAACATCATAACAGCTACTAGATTAGGCACCAAATGATCGAACTTCGACATTACCTGTCCATAGGCAAACACAGAACTATTGAACCCAGCAAGACAATTCTCAACAAGTGGAGCTCCTACGAGCTGAAAGATTTCGAGCTGAAAAAATGACAACTTAAAGAGGGTGAGGATTCCTGACATATACCCAATTCTACATTTGATTAGATACTACAAACCCGAGAGAAACTTGCCTGAGAAGATTCTGTATCAGCCACAGAGTCATATGTAAAGGTGTGTCCATTAATCGACAAAGAGTCATTCGACTTTTTCTGCACTATCATTTCCCCATCTTCCTCATCCTTGTTTAATGGCCGCATTCTCACCACCACCTTCACATTAATCCAATAATCATCAATTTCCCAAACACTACCAACACCAAGAATCGAAACACGGAAAGTCGAAACCAAATGACACGAGATCAGACCATCTCCTACTTCTTACTAATACCATATCAACAACCAACCTTGTCCACCTATCTCTATCTTCGCAAGAAAGCGTAAATTAGGCATAACCGCAACAATCATTAGTCTCTACTTATGTGTGTTCAATACGATTTGTTTAGCGAAATTTAAACCGAACGAATTCAGCTCCAAGATCAAATTCCACACAATTAACAGCTAATTAACAAAGAATTAATCAAGATTAACAAGATCAACTCAAAACAATCTACACCAATTTATCTAAGAACTAATTAAGAATCCGAATAATCAACCAATTAAACTAATTAAAAAAATCCCCAAAATAGCATAAAATTAGGTCAAACAATAAAACGAGCAACAACAAATTAAATTAAATTAAAATCTTATTAAAGATGAATTAAATTTACCCTAACGCCGGAATCTAACAAAGAAGATGAAGAAGAAGAAGGTCCCAATCCAACAATGTCGGAAACAGCGTCATTACTAAGCTTCCGCTTGAGAGGATTACTCGGCGGAGGACGCGGCGGAAGAGGATTCCGCAACTTCGCCGGAGACGGAAAAGGTTTTCCGACGAGTGCGTTGTCGGCGGCGATGTTGGTGGTAGGGTCGGAGTTCTCCTTGTCGCGCGGCGGACATTTAGGTTTCCGGTGAGACTTGGATTTGTTAGGGTTAGGGTTTGGGGAGATGGTGAGTTCCGATAACGGTGACGCCTCCCGGAACGACGTCGTTTTCGGCAGCATGAAATGCTTCATTGTAATCAATGGCTAGAGAGAGAAAATGAGGAGAGAGAGAATGAGTGTGAGAGAGGGAAAGGAATGGTGATTGGTGAGTGAGTGAGTGAGGTTGAAGTGTGTAGGAGAAGGAAGAAAGAAAAGTGGGGAAACGTGAAACTGAAAAGTAGCCGTTGAGGAATGAAAATTTTGAAAAAATTACGAAGAGTGAGAAAATAGAAAAGGGGGAAAACATTGGTGGTTTTTGTTTGGATCTGGAGGAGCGTTTGAGGGTGGTGATCAGGTGAAGGAGGGGTGCACGGGTTTAATTGTGGACTCACATTTTTCATTTTTTTTCATTTTTTTTTTTTGTTTTCTTGCAGTTGGTGTTGGACCGTTGGAGAGTGGGCCATGGCCATGGGTGGATCGGTAGGGAAAGGGGAAGTATGTGGTGAACCGGTCCGAAAGTGAGTTGTGGCCCATTAAAAGGTCCGTTAGATGATTTTTTTGGATGAATGATGATTGATGAAGTTTGTGAGAAATTGGATTGGAGAGAATGTTTGGTTATTGGTGACTTGAAGGTGATTTCAACTAATGGTTGAGATGATTCTTTCACGTTAAGTTGATAAGGTTCATGCCTCATGGAGGTTGATCAAGTTGAACAAGGAAGTTTATCTGTTGTTGTTGGATCGAGGTACTTAAGCTCTAATTCACTGGAATTGTGTACGTCAAAGTAATCATATAATACGAGGATATTGGTAGTCGAGAATTGTTAGCCCTAACACCGGTACCATGTCCCATGCACCCATAACACGAGAGAATTGTTATCCCCAACACCGGAACACTATTACTCTCGGTAGTAGTGTTACTTTTGCAGTTTTGCTAGCTCTAGTAGATCGATGATAAATTAAAGCTACCCAGGCTTCAATTGGCTTGAAGCTCCAAAATAACTGCGGCATTATTAAATTTCGAAGGGGATGGGGGAATTTCACCCAGCAGAAGGATCCCAATCAAAATGGCATATTCCATGCCACACGTCGTCGATCGCGAGCTATTCCACGTGAAAGGGTGTTGTCCAAATGAGGTATGCATGCCTTATCATGCATGCATGGCTGCCACTAGGAATCAATCAGCAGATACAAATAAACGCACCAAATTAAATTCTGCTAGCTCTTTCCACTCATTTGAATCGTTAATTCCTTAATGCTTGATTTAAAAACAAGCTTTATTGTAAAACTTGAATGTAATTACGCCGTAATGCACATCATTATTACTAGCTACCATAATTAACTACACTCATCGAACACATCTAAACCGTTAATCACTAGCTAGCAGGCACTAAATATCGTTGAACAAGCCTAACTCAACTTTTCGGAAGACCGGTACAGCGCTAACTAGAGGCCTAGAGCAGTTGTACTCGATCTCAAATGGACGAGTAAACAATACGCACGACGATTGTCCAAATTTGGCCTCACTGATGAGGTCGATTGATTGTTTCTATTCCACTACACCCAATAGTACAAAATTTCGTGTTTTCGACCTATTATTATCTTAATAAAATGCACTGAAAAAATAAGTTGGAGTGCACCCCATACTCTACACCCACCGCTTTAATTTGAGCATAAACCATCCAAAATCATACACTTACACTCATTTTTGTTGCTTTGCCTGCATGTCTTTCAAACGCGGCACACCGTTCTTGCATCCACACCTTCCCTCTCCCCTCTCTCCTTGAAATTCTCACCCTTTTCTACCTATTTATTCACACCCTTCTCACTCCTCACTCTCATAATAATAATAACTCTCAAATTAACTCAATTCTCATCGAATAAAAACTCCTTAGTAAAAAACTTCCAACAATCCTCAAACATGCAAAAGTGTGGTGTAATACTCTACTTCTGCATCACAATCTTGATCATTACGACAACAAAAGTAAATTCTCAAAGAGGGAAATTTCTAGGTGGAAGGTCAGATATCAAAGATGTGAAGACCAACAAAGAAATTCAAGAGCTAGGAAAGTTCTCAGTCCAAGAGTACAACAGAAACCTCCTCGAAATCCCACCGAGCCCGCTACGAGACCTCGTTGGTCGCGGTGGCGAGAACGGTCCGTTGAGGTTCGTAGAGGTGGTCGCAGCCCAAAAACAGGTGGTGGCTGGAATCAAGTACTACCTCAATGTTGCAGCCATGCAAAATGGGCTCACTAGGACTTTTGATGCGGTTGTGGTGGTTAAGCCTTGGGTCCAGTCCAAACACTTGCTTAAATTCGGCCCATCAACGAAGCAATAGTGGAGCTGACGTGGCAACAAGGTTAAATGTTACTTTTTTTTTCGAAGAGTTACTGTTGTAATTTAAGTGCGCGGTAATTAAATCTTGTTATGGTACTGCTTGTACGAGTAACAGCACATGTTTGAACATTGACTATAATAAAAGTTACTAATTCGTAATTACAAGCTTGTAATACTGATGATGTGATAAAGAAGAGAATGATATACATGTCGGTTTTTGTAACGTGTGTCCCAAGAACACGTGTTAGAAGCCCAAATCTTGAAATGATAGGAGGATACTGAAAGTTTGCATTGCCTGAAATTGTGGCGTATCTACCGAATTGCTAGGCGTTACAACGTAACTCAAATCGCGTCTCAGAAACCTTTAGTTAGAATTTTAGAAAGGATAGTAGAAATGTCCGTGCTTTTTCTTCTTAAGGATTCAAGTATGTACATATAGTTATTTTAATTCGACATTTTTGGGTTACAAATTAGTCAGTGTGACCTCTGGTTCGCAGAGCGAATCCAATCCCGTAGGTTATCCCTAGATTCACCATAGTGCGTATCATAATCCATAGTCACACCTAAATCACCTTGGCTGGAAAAAGCACAATGTTTCTCGTTTCTTGCTACCTAAATATCCTGCACCCACGCTCTTCGTGTTTCTAATTTGCGTTTCCTCAACAAAATTCCCTCAAAATCTTACGTCTCCGAAAACTCCTGCAGTCCCACTTCAGTTTCTCACCTCACTGTCTACTTTCTATATATAGGTGTAGCCGTGTAGGTGATGCCCATTTCCTACACCAAATCTCTAAGCGGCAACTTAATTTGTCCCTTCACAAAATGCAGAAACAAATTGCATTCTCTCTCCTCTTACTGCTGATTCCCACCAACGGGGAAGACATCGCCAACGGAAGGGTAGACGTCACAGATGTGAAAACAAACAAAGAGGTCCAGGACATGGGCAGGTTCGCAATAGACCAGTACAACCTCAGTCTTCGACAAAAGGCGGTTGGTTCCACCCAAAAGGGCGTTAGAGGCAGGTTGAATCAACCCCTAGCGTTTATCGAGGTGGTGAAGGCACAAAAGCAGACAGTGGCAGGGGAGATGTACTACCTACAGTTAGCCGCCGAGCAAGGCAGTGTTACCAGGAATTTCGAGTCAGAGGTGTTGTCTCAGCCTTGGGAGCACTCCAACCCCAGGCAGCTGCTCAAATTTGTTCCCTGTCCGAAAAATTAAGTTGCTACCACTTGAGACAAGACTACCTCAAACGCTACAAATTTACGTTAGTCTCTTCTCAACTCCGTTTTTATCAGTTACCTTAATTCTCATGTAAGTTACTCTATTGGCGTAATTTTAACAATAAAACTCAAAGAGTTTCTCAAGTTGTCTGTCGAGTTACATGGAGTCACAATTGTACCCAAAACTCTATCTGCCCTATTGTATTCTGCAGTCAGTTTGGAACTTCGTCTTTGTGCTGAGTGTGGTATTGGTGACAGAAACTTTATTTTAGCAGCTGTATTATTCTGGTTTCATCAAATCAGTGCTTATTTTTAGCATTTCGTCTTTTTCAACTTCCATCTACCCTACGCTTAAAGTTAGTCAAAACCCAATGGCTGCTTCGAATCAGTGGCTTTTGCCTAAGGGTAACTGCAGCAAGCTCGGAGGACAGTGTGCAACATAAGTGTTCTCCTGACATCACTGACACTTTCGAACATCAAATGGGTGTTCCAAATCTCTCTACCCATTTCGGAACGCCTTAGCTTAGGGTCTACGACACTGGTGAAAAGTGGGGGTGCTCTGATCTCTAGTGTCAGTAAGCATATCAATGCTGCCATACATCCTACATTGATTTTCATGTCTATCCATCGAGGCTACCACCCAAGGCCTTCCTGATTTTCATTTCACAATGTTCAGTCTGTCAAAAAACTCCGACTGCAGGGGGGGAGAACTTAAATGCTACCACCTCATTTCCATAGACCTGTCTCATCTCCTTGTTCCCCCGGGCCACCTTATAGTCACACACCACTTGCACAGTTGCACCTCGTCTTCAGTTAGCCATTGAATCTCTTCGCGCTCATATGTTGATTTCTCACATGAGGCATCAAGTCATGAACATATTCTCCACACAGGAAGAAAAATAGTTCAGTATATACCACCCATGGATCGTGCCATTGAGAAGTTGGGAGTGCAACACCTTGAAACAACAGATTATCAATAAGCATAGAAGGCACGTATTACTATTACCATCAAACTCAACCTGATGCCGAATATGCAGTTCAATGATAATACGAAGGCTTGTACGACCATGTTGGATCAACAACAGCATTACTCTTCATTGCATGTCACAACACCACAATTGTTCCTCAAGAAGGAAGACCAAACAAAAAAACATCAGTTGAAGAGACATGGGCACAGAAATGCACTTTAAAAAAAAAAAAGCAGTTTCAATTCCCCCCAATTCATACATTACCCAGCAGCACAAAGCAGAATTTACCTGAATCATAAGTCCTGATTGCTGCAACATTTAATACCTATGACACAATAATTATCAGCATAACCAGTCATTCTTATCTCAAAAACTTTAGACTATGCGCTTCGGGTTATCTACTGTGTCGTAACTCGCTTCTCATTTAATCTATCTGTCATAAGGGCATTCTAAATCATTCTCAGTCACTTTAAACGGCTGAGGATGCTGGCCTGCGCAGTACAAGTTCCACATCTTGAAAAAGGCTCGCTCAAGATTAGTCACCTGCAGTACAAATTCGACATTGTAGCTTGTAAGGTATCCAATAGAGTGCATTTATAGGCACCTAGTCAAGGAACGCAACTACTGTCAGATATACAAGTGTACTATGCACATGAAACACATAATATGTGAGTTCAATTGTTAAAGTGTAATAAACAATGATTAACCAATAAAGCCTTCACCAACCATGGTATTACGAGTCTTCCAGAATACAAAAACATACTATTTCCTATATAAAAACATGTTTAAGATAAAATATGGTCATAAAGTTAATAGCTAAACAAAGTTTATAGCTAATTCTTGTCTGTGAATTATATTATCTCTAGGTTGTATAGTTATGAGGCTCATTAGTCACCTTTCTATGGAGTGTGCTATTTCTACACCTCTCCTTCAGAACGATTGATAAGTGTCCTAAGACTGAGTGAGATCCAACCCGCTCTCACTGTCACTTAAATATTAAAATACTACCCGTATATGCTATGCAGTAAACAAGAAATGTATAACATACCACACATACTAAAACAGAGACCATGCATAGTGCTCAGTGCTCACAGATAAAAGAACAGAAGTACTCACCCATCGAGCTGTGTCGAAAAGAGGGCAAGTCAAGCGGGCAGCCTTCAGTCTATCAGTGAGATCCTGAAGCTTTCGTCTATTCAATGCCAAAGACACGGCCTTCTCTTCATATTCCCGCAAGCTTACAATATCATTACACCATGAACAATATAGTCAGTGACCAAAATAAAGTAAAAGACTTACCGTTCATACAAGCAATTATAACATCCGTGTAAAGAAAAAATTTGGGAACACACTAAACCACCTCACACTGGACAAAAAGAAAAACTTATTCTGTTATTAACATGTGTCTATGCCAATGCTCGAGTTAGTTGGAAGAAAGAGACAGCAAAACGACGACTTATACAACTTGTGCTACATGTTTACGATAGATAACTTCTACTAGAGAATATCAACACAAGTGAAGGGCAGACACAAGCTGAAAATCAATACATGGATCTGACAATACAACGACCCAGGCTTTGGAGAGAACTCCCACCTTACAAAGCGTCACCTCAGCTCATATTGACATGATGCACTGATGACGATGTGACCCACTGAGATCAAGACAGACAGAACACCACAAGCTACATTAATGCAGTTACAGTACAAACCCACTCTACGAGGTCAGCTGAAATCAGGAAATTTCAGCATTGACCACTCAAACCTAAATCTTAGCGCTGAGAGTTGGAAACCCTTGACAGCGAAAACATATGTCCCAATGAAAAACAATATCAAAACTTGGTCCAAAGGGAAACAATCCTGTTCAACCATCACACATGTATGCATAATAACTACTCATACCTGTTAACCACCATGTCCTTGCCAACACCAGTTGCCAGACACAGTGAACCGGCAACTCTACTAGCCATTTTCTCAAGGGGAAGTGTCAACATTGGTAAGCCCGCCCATAAAACATCTGTGCCAGTCGTATGTCCGTTGCATAATGGCCTGCCTCCACATAATACAAAATCGATCAGTTTTATAACAACATTAACAAAGGCCTACCATATGCTTATAAGGAAACTAATATCTCATGCAATTACGTGTCAAGACAGAGATCAGCCAAAGCGCTGCGTCTGATGTGTTCGCCTTTCATAGCAACATCGGTAAAAATAATTTGGTCCGGTTGCACGCCCCTTGCAGCAGCATCTGCACATCTCAAGAGGGCACAAATTTCCCAAAAAACAGTTAAGTAACAGTAACAAAAAGAACAATATAAGCATTGCACTCTAAGTTCAAAGTTAGGGAGAGCTTACATGCACGAAGCCTAGTCTCTCCCGCAGCTGGAAATCTCAAAAGCCAAAGTGCACTGTTGGGAACACGCTTCAGAATATTGCACCTGAACATGACATCATTGTGGCATTGGTATTAAATCTTGCAAACGGTTAAGTATTACAAACACTTGAAAATATATCACAAGACATACCAAGTGTCAAAGATGTCGGGATCAATTTTGTACAGCTGGTTAAAGCAACCAAAAATGAACTTGTCCTCTGGTAGTCCATAGTCAGATCGCTTTGGTTTGTTGTTAGGATCCAAAACATCCCGATTTTTCTGGAAACAAAAACGTGATCATAAATTGATGGAAATCGAAAAGGCCAAGAAGTGCGAATTACTAATTCCAGTGTAAGAACAAACCTGTTTATAATCACTAACAAAGTAACAATTGGGAACATGGACAAGCTTCTCTGCGTAAATGTGCGATAGATGGCTTGGAGAAACAAACTGCACCAGAAAAGATAAAGTTAAGTTGAAATAACACAAAAAAGATATAAACGGAATGACTGGCAAACAAATCACATTCAGACCTCATCCGTCACAAGATACTGTATGTACGAGGCCCCCATCGTTCCCGGAAATCCCATGTATGAGACCTGAACTGGAGCAGGCTGCATTGCAAAGATTTCATTTCTGGCACCCTGAAGGAAATCAGAAGAGCAATGGTATAGATTAATATCTCTGTGAAATACAACTATTATCATGCTCTCTGTCAACTCCGACAAATTTCCAAGGAGTCATGGATAGTACAAAGAACAAAAGTTGACAAAAAAAAAAACAAAGAATAGGAGAAAGAAACATGAAAACAAAACTAAAGTCAATCCCCTAATCCACATGAATCCTTTCCCTCCATTCTGAGCTGACATATGACAAGAGTTTCCCTCAGTTAACAACAGCAACATCATTACCATAGTGCCTTAAAGGCTCCCACCAGAAGGCGGGATAAGAGGGGTCGAATGAACGCAAGTCTTGCCGCTATTGAGACATAGAGAGACTGTGCACGGTTTGACCCAAAATGAAAATTGTTTCGAGAATCACACCGACTGAGTTTCACTCAGTTTATGAGAGATGAATAACTATCTACCCAATGGCCCGGCGTAGTTCAAACACCACACAGTAAAGACTCTTTACATAAAATCAACATCAAGGTACTCACGAACTCTCGATTTTCACCTTTTCCTTGCCACAGAAAGCGCAAATCGAAACTTAAAACACACTACAGTCCCTCCGACCAATTTGATTCTATCATTTGGAAAAGCACAGAGTTCAAGAGACAAGAGATTGTATGGGGTAATTCAAAATTTTAAGTAAGAAAGGTTTGTGGACCAGTATGAGTCCAGTAAACCGGACTAAAAAGAACTTAAAAGAATCAAGTGAGTCGGCCTAGCAGAAATGGTGATCAAGTTGGCGGGATGGAGTAACTAGTTTATAACAAACTCAGAGTATGACAATAAGATTAGATATAAGCATCTAACAACTCAACAATGCAATACCTTTGTGTACCCATTAAGGTTGACCAGGATCTGAATCTTGTCGTCATTAATTAACTTAGCAATTGCATCAGAGGTCAATGATGAGACATCAACAAAGTGCTCGGCCTCTGATTGTGTGCGCAACCTCCACTCAGATCCGTCACTTGGACTCAATGCATAACAGAAGACCTGCACGTAAGAATTATTCATTCATCAATATATATACCAGTGATCGGCGAATGGATAACAGGAACTTTTTTAATTGGTGTTTGGAATGTGTCTTACCTCAACATTTTCTCTGTTGTGCATGCCAAAGACTGAACCCATAAGATGTGACAAGGGATGGTTACCAAAATCACTGCTGACATACCTGTAACAACACAATTCTGTTAAAAGAGGGAATCAAACCAAAAATACAGCCTGAAATTACAAAGGGTTATAAACATACCCTACTCTCAACCGCCTATTCCCACCATTAGCCTTTACAGGGATAGGAGTAGGATGATTGAAGGGAGGAAGTGAATATCGGGCTGCCACCAGAGAACAGTGCTCTGCATATTTACGACTGGAAAATAAACAAATAGCAAGATGAGCACATAGGATAAAGGGAACAATTTAGATGAAAACATACTTCATCAACACAAAGAAAGTAACACTACTCACCTGATTTCAAGGGCAAGCATTGGATCCAGGGGATAAGCGAAGGCATGGAAGGGCTGGACACTTGGGACAACATTCATCTGACAAGTTGACAGCTCTCTTTAGAAAAAAATCTAAAAGGATTGAACCAGGAAAAAACAGAACTCTAATACGACGACACTCCCCTCACAAAGAAGGAAAAAAAATGAGGAAACTGAGGAAAAGACTGGACAGACTGGATAACCTGTATTTGCCGCCTCAGTATCTGTTCTACTTCGATAAGCCTGCTTTCTCTATGCTCCCAATCACATACACACTGCAGCACATGAGCAATTAATAAATAAATATCAGCATTTAGATTTAATTGAAACGACAAGAAGGCTTGACTCAGGCGAATAACTGGTCACTAAAACCCGACACACAGAACTAGTCTCACATAACATAACACGAAGGCTGGACAAAAAATTTGGACAGCCTTTCTCTTGGATATAAGTAGGAACACTCAAAGCAAAATGTGCTTTTTTTGCATTCAAGACAGTCCGAACATCCTCAAATACATTAGCGTACAGCTGGTGAAACAATGTATTCTGGAAGATGCAACATAAACGGTTTGTTCAGTAACTAATTCACAAAAATCCTGTCTAGCAGTCACCTGTAATGTGTGAAGAAGATTGCATGATGCCTCTGGGAAATCAGTCCGTAACATTAATGCGTGTTTGTAGCTTTTTACAGCTGCTTCGACTTGGCCACTGAAAAAAAAAAATCAAGACAGCCATTGAGTGACATGAGAAGAAAGAAAAAAAACGCCCTATATCTACAAATTATTTACAACTCATTTGTCTAGCTTCACGGGTAACAAACAAATCAACCTGTCTTTGTAAGCAGAAGCCAGGTTGGCATGAGCTTCAGCCATAGAAGGACGGACATTGATCGCACTTATGTAATCTTGGATTGCTTCGTTCACTCTTCCAGTTTCCTTAAATGTATTCCCCCTATTCAGAAATGCATCAGCTGCCGATGGATCAATTCTAAGAACTTCTGTGTAGCAGGTAATGGCATCTGTGCAGTTGCCCTATAAGGAAGCAATCATATGGTGTAAGTTTCAACAGTCAGCTTATAATCTGTGTCACTGCTAAGACTCAAGTGTAACAAGCACACAAGTACATGTGGCCAGGTGACTGTGTATTTAGGTCTGAAGGGAAAAGCAAATATAGCAGTAAACCGACATACGAGAGAAGACACATGAAAGGAGGACGATTGCCATACCTGCTGCTTATGAATTATTGCAAGGTTATTGTAAGGTGCAGACAATGCTGTAGTAACGTTGAGTGTGGCCTTGTAATACTGCGCTGCAGTACCAATCATATTCCTACAGAAACCACAACAATCGTCTCCTCTCAATAACAAGATGATCAATAAAGGATATTTAGAAAACGAACCAATATTGGAGAACCCTTAATGGTGAAAGGATGTACCAATCCATATATATGTTGCCAAGATTAGTCAATGCTTGGGGGTGACTCGGTTGCAGGGAAAGGCATTGCTGCACCAGAAAATAGAAAGGATTAATACAAACCAATTATTGCAGATGTTAAAGGAAAGTGTAAGCTCTTATCCTGAAAGAAATAAAAGGGGGGGGGGGGGGGGTAAGCACACTACACCCATGAAAGAAAAAACTAGTACATACACGATAATACTGAGCCGCTTCATCAGCTCGTCCAGCCTCCTTTAATGCATTACCCTTCACATTAAAATTCAAAAGCAAAAGGATGTTAAGATAACCAAGACAACTACAGCATAATCTGGAATACTGGTGCAGCATCCTATCGAAAAAATTGCTGAAGACAGAGCTAGAGACCAACCAAATTATTATAGCCTTCGAGGTACCCAGGATCACAAGAGATTGCTCTTTCATAATGGAGAATTGCCATATCCAGTTGCCCTTGCTCATAGTATATGGCCGCAAGATTTCCTGTTTAGTTCAAAATTAACAAATTACAGTTGATATCCGTAGAAGCAACTTTTCAGAACTTCAGCGAAACACAGACTGGGAACGGAATATTCCCCCTTTTTAACCTCTTACAAAATAAACGTACCATACAGTAATACATACATGTGGCACAATAAATAGAAAAACTTTACATAATCCATTGCCTACTAGAATATCTTGCTGCATGTAGCCAAGTAGATAAATGCATGCATCATCATGCAGCATGGACATGGATATAGGACTGTATAAACAAGTGATCCTTAAAAGATAAGCTGGTTTGCCACAGGTACCACCAAGTACAAGACTAATAGAGGTAATTCCTAAGATAGAAGAGAGTCGACAATCACAGAAAAGTACATTGCAAAGAGATAGGATCTATCTTCAGGAAATCGAACATTGTATCAGGGGTAGTGAAACAGGGAAGATGTAAGAGCAACTCAAATAACTTTTAAATAATCTGGGAGAACTATGATGAAAGACTCCATGAGCAAGGAGAACTTCTGACGCAGTGCATAGACTGTTGTATCATATGCGGCTTAGCAACAACTGAAGAAGTAAAAACAAGAAAAAGAATACTCACCATAACCAATAGCGTAGTCTGGGCGGACCTGCAATGCACGTTGGAAGCATGATACAGCATCTTGAGGCTTTCCCAGAGCCTGGAAACAGATGAGAGGCAGCTCAAGACGTTATACTCGACTTCAGAGCTTTTTCACTTGGAGGGAGGAGAAGGTAAAAGAATAGATAGATCTAATCTTTCTGAGCTGACATACCTTGTAAACATTTCCTAAATTTAGGTAGGCCTCTACACATGTAGGCTTGTGTTTGATAGCTTCCTGTAGAGCAATATTCTATAGATTAGACTTTTAAGGTAGCGCAAATATGTTCAACTCTTGAGAAAAATGTTGCCATTATTACTCGAATTTTCAACACACAACCAAGAGTAACAAGTAAAATACCCTGTAATAGTGAATAGCATTTGTGTAATCCCCTGTCTCCATCAAAAGTCCAGCAAGATTTGACCAAGCTATAGAAAGAGTCGGTTGGATGCGGAGAGCCTCAATATAACAATTGTATGCCTGCACAAACGATACGCTTCAAACTTGAGATACATAGAAATTCAACTCCCACACAAATAATGGAACAGTAAAGTAGCAGCTCAGATATTAATGATACAAATAATGAGTATCTAAAGCTTGAATCCCAAGATCAACTGCATTGAAATGAGTAAAAATAAAGTGACAAGAGAGTATAATATGAGTATATGACAATAAGAATAAAACAGTTTGTGCGCACTAGGTCAGAGACATAAAGAAAGTACACCTAAATTCTTAAATGGGTTGTAGTACAAGGGAACCATCTATCAAGCCTATTATTACAAGATAAATCTTGCGACAATATTAAAGAGTACTTTCTAGGACATAATTGACTTCTCATCACATTCTCTGCACGGGACTTGACATAAAAGGAATGAGACGACACCATATTTGCTTCTCTCTTACCTCTGAAACAAGGCCTTGAGCTTTCATCAAATTACCAAGGGTGCAGCGAGCATCAACCTACACATGTACATAAAAGCTAAACACAATACACAACACCATAAAATGCATACATACAATCTGTCAAGCATTTACCAGATGAGGATTTAGTGCAAGAGCCTGACGGCAGCATTGAGCAGCCTCATTAAGTCTTCCTTTTCTCATGTAGGCATTGGCCAAGTTGGACCACGCATCAGCAAAATTAGGTCGTATCTGCAAATGTTTGTGCATAATGTTAACCGCACAAACTATGTAGCTGAGTGTCTAGAGTATATATAACAAAGAGGTTGTAGAATGCTTCACGACTAACATAGTATGATGCAAATATATGTTACCTCAATCGCAATCATGTAATATTGAATAGCAAGATCGATATTGCCTTTCTCCTGCATCATAAAGGTCAAATGTAAAAAAAAAGAAAAAAAAATCAACAAACAATTTTCCACTTCATATGAGCAGCTTCCTCACTGAAAGAAACATCCTCATTATAGGGACAATCCATAGATGTCAACAAAATATATTTTGAGTACAAGAATACCTTCCAAGCATTTGCCATGTTCCCATAACACTCGGCAAAACGAGGATCGATAAGAATTGCCTCTTCATTTTTTGAGATGCAAGAATCAAAATCGTGCAACTAGAGAAGTACAATAACAAATTGTCAAAAAGATAGCTTTCAGGAATAGATATGCAAAACTCAGCCATTACAACAAATCCATAGTCACCAAATTTCAGAATATAGTAATAACCTGGTAATAAATAGCCCCCAGCAGTAGAAGATTATCAGTGCGGCGTGGGTTTTTATCATATAAAATATTACAGAGCTCCAGCGCTTGTTTGTAGTTCCCAGCTTTGTACTTTTGGTGGGCATGAGACAGCAGAGTGTCATCCACTAACAAAAAAAACACAAAACATCACTTCAGCAAGGACTTGCTAACTTTTCTCATACCCTAGAAAAACGAACATGAGGATGCTTGAAGCATCACTTCTGCATTCTTATTATTAATCAAATTTCCACTTGGTTGGATGAAACAAAGGCAACCCCAGTCATTTGCTTTTCTATCAACTTCCAATTGGTCAATTTTATACATACATTCTTGTCTTTTACATGCTAATACTGCCGACATCTCGACCTTTGAGCACATTAAGCCTCTATCTACACTCGGCATGATATCACAGCACAATTTAGCAAAGAACATCACAAAACCAACCTCGAAACACACGCACCCACATATTTGGTGCCAAGTTGCGAGTAACATTTGACCTCGATTAAAAAAAAAAAAAAAAAGTAACATTTTATACATCTCAACCTCCGCAATGTCTACAAATCATACGACCAAAACATAGCAACATTACAACAACAGCGAAGCCATAATCCCAAAATGATCACTCAGGTTCCAAATATTGAATGAACATATGTCACTTGATTACAATGTAATGGGATAAAAAAATGATCTCAATAAAGCAATGGCGAGGGGTTCACAAAGACGAAAGAGTAGCCACTTACACGCGATGGTGCAATGGTGTTTAAACTCTTTAATAGGGTATAATTTGAATAATGGCGAGTACCTAAGTTCAATTGAGATCTCACTACATTCTAAAGGCGATTTCTTCTAATAAACACTCTCCCTCACCACTACTCAGACGAAAATTCGTAACTTTTTTAATAGAATTGTATGCTACCAACCGGCCAACTAAGCTATCCAAGTTACGCTACCGAGGAAACGATCGTTCAAACATCTTGACCTACTCAAACCCTAATTCCAGCATAATAAACATAATTCACAAACTACAACATAATTAACTAAACAATCATCTCAAAATCAACCGCCAAAAAACCTGAAAACACAACACATAACAGCAATTAACTCAAAGTAGCGTAATCCACACACCTTGACGAGGATCTACAGGCTGAGAAACCTTAAGATTATTATTCGACGACGACGACGAAACCGGCTGCTGCTGCTGCTGCAACTGTTTGCTCTGCTGATTCTCAGTGTGAAAGAAAACAGCATCATTGCGCTGATCGTTGCGATCGAAGGAAACCCTAACTCCTTGTAACTGACGCTGAAACTGCTGCAAATTCTGCAGCTGTTGTTGATTATTCTGCTGCAAATTCTGCAGCATCTGTTGTTGATTCTGCTGCTGATACTGCAGATTATTCTCGTTTTGCAGCAGCAACATCTTCAATTTTCCCCCAATTTCTTCACTTTTCCCCTAATTTAAAAAAAAAAAAAAACCAAACTACTTCGCCCAATTTCTTCGCCACTCTCTCCCTCTCTAAACTGGAGTGTGATGATGAAGCTCTAGAGAGAGAGAAAAATCTGGAAGTTAAAAGCGTAAATAAGAAGTTTCATATAAATTACGCGGAAAAAATCTTTCAATTCAAGATGACGATTGTTGTCGAAGAATCCCACATTGTTTTTTTACTGATCTTTCTCTCTCCTCTCTCTACTTAATGAATGTGATTAGCAGCTGATTTTATCTTATTTTATTTTATCTCTACCCTTAATTACTGTAGACGGGGGTATTTTTGTAACTTCAACTTCGTGGAGTGTTGTGAATGGAGAGTCGTAGGATGAGATTTATGGAGGTGAGAAGTAGGGGATTGGACGGACCACCCGGAAGGTTGATCGGTTAGACAGGGGTAATTAAGTAATTTCATTGTCGTGGGGTGTTGTGATTGGGAGGTTGTAGGATAAGCTTTATGGAGGTGAAGCGTAGGGGATTAGAGCACCGGCCAGGTTGGGCACGTGTAAGTAAAAGGAAGGGGATGGTGACTTGTAGTGTACGATAAGTGGTTGGGTAAAATGTTAGGTGGTCGTTTGACAAGTGTGACGATCGATACGTTTGTCGGATAAATGACCATATAGTCCATTTTTTTGGTCAAGGATAAAACGAAGAATGAAGAGTGCACTTGTTGATTGACTATTGGGTACGATCGGATTTCATTTGGTATCAAGATCGAGTACGCTTTTGTTGATTATTGTCATAATTAAGCAAAGGAAATTGGGTATTTGGATTCAAAGTTTGGAAAATGTTAGGTCATATTGTTATCGACTTCTTTATTCGGCTGATTGTATCGATAGTTGGTACTAGAGGTGGCCACGGGCCGGATTAGTGCCGGGCTCACCCGGGCTAGTGCCCATAAAATCGAGCACTAGCACTAGCCCTACATACGCAGGTTAGTGTCAGGGCTCGATTTTTTGGGCACTGGCACTAGCCCTCTAGTGCTTTGACCGGGCTAGGGTCATGGCGGGTCAGTGCTCTGGCCCTGCCTCGGCCGGGAAAAAAATGAAAAAATAGAGTTTGACCAATGTTTGACCGGGCTTGACCAGGCCTAGTGCTTGAAAAATCGAGCACTAGCACTACCAAACCTGGGCTTGGTAGTGCCGGGTAGTGTCGTGCGTTGACCAGGGCTGAGCCAATGTGGGCCCGGGCTCCTAGTGCTCAATGGCCAGCTCTAGTTGGTAGTTCGGTGCATGGAGAACAAGACTTCGCTAAAATAGATTTGGTTGTAAAGGCTTTGGAATCTTTGTCTCAATTATTAATGACTATTAGGTTGTGAATAATTTACCAAAGTTCTAATTTATCACTGAGTATTAGTGACTTACAAATTTAGTGAAACTTGTGATCTTGTAGACTTGTACTAACTATTGGTAATATTAACTAAGAGATTAGTTGTTTGTCGAAATGTGTAAAATTCCATCTACATATTCTCTAAATTTCCATGTACCACTCAATAACCATTATCTAATACTATAATTCCATAACTTTCAAGCTTCCTTTGCACTTTCAAGCTTCAATGGCTTTCGCTTGAAGGTGGTTTTATCAACAATAAGGTTTGGACTTGTATCATTTATCTTTCTACATGCTATTTCAGTAGGATCCATCCAATACGTGAGTGAAGGAGTCCAAGTCGAATAATGACTCGTGGTTAGTGTTGTCTCAAACTTATTGTGAAAATGACTTGACTAAGCCTCACATACCAAAAGTTTATTTGCAAATGTTTTAAACTTGTCCATAATACATACTTTTCAACAGTTTTCAACAAATAAATAACATGTGTTTCTCCAATACTAGATTAAAGTATTGGTGGCTACTTAAAACTGCACGTGTGTAAAGGTTGGGCGAAACATGTTACAAGTCTGTTTAGGATTGTATGTTACTGAAAAAGACTCCTATCGGCCATTGTTTTAAGTATCACACACAATAAAAAGAACAACTTCCTCCCAGTTCAAAGTTTTCAAAACTGATTAACATATCCGTTTTAAAAGTGTTTGGATCCCATGGAGTTGAGAATAAACTCCACATGTGGAGTTTACCTAATAAGGTAAGAAAAAAACATGTGATATTTTATTTGTGCATTTAAGTATTTTCTTTCATTTGGTTTATTATTATTTATGACAAACTCCACCAACTCCACCAAATTTTAACTCCATGGAATCCAAACACGTTTTAAAATAACAACAAGAGCGTTTCATAATATTTTTTAACCTTTACTTTCATTGACCTTTTGATGACGCATCTTATCATAAATTACGACCCGACTATCATGTACGATAACTTGTAGAAACCGTTTGGCCTACAAAAAATGATGGGCTTGTGTCAACATGCCCACACTTATCTCATAACACAGCCCAATTTCAAACTAGGGTTCCAAGCTCACTGCGACCCAATACTATCTTCAAGCTCACACTTTCAACGAAACCCCCTCGTATAAATTGCGCTGAAAGAACAAAGTCTAGGGTTTTTGCAAGCCGAATTGCTGCTCTGAGCCGTCGTCATTCTTGTTTCTTACTCACAGCGCAGCAAACATGGGTAACATTCATTTTTCCCTCGCCTTAACTTCATCTTCACTCTATTTCAATGGCGGATTAGATAGCTTATTGTATGCGCTTTTCTTACGGGGTTTGAATTTGATAAAAATGGCCAGGTATCTCACGTGATTCTATGCACAAGAGGCGTGCTACTGGTGGGAAGAAGAAGGCATGGAGGAAGAAGAGAAAGTAATTAATTTCTCCCCATTCTTTTTGTTAATTTTTTGATGTTTTTTTTTTTTTTTTCATTTGGATTTTCATTTTTGCTTGATTTTTGAATTGGGTGATTTTATTTGATGTAAGATATGAAGTGGTCTTGCAATTTTTTGATGCTTAGGATGTTCTGAGTAAAAAAGTTTTGATCTTGGTCATTTTTCTTGTTATTTATTGCATTTTGCTTATGAAAAGTTCTCTGTAAAATATGCTGAGTGAAAAAGTTTTGATCTTGCCCATTATTTCTAGTAATAAAATGCATTTTGGTTATGATAAATTTGTGTGTAATGAATTTTAAGCAGATTTCGGAAGTATTGGTTGATGGATTTAGTTGTCTTAGCCGGCGCTGATTTGAAATTAGGAACTGGTTTGGCTTAATAAATATTAGGTTTGCTGATAGTGGATGATTACTAGGAAAGTACTAGAAATCGCATTCGTAAACTTTGGGTTGGATGTTTATATTGTGGGATTTCCTTTCTGGCATGTTCGAAACCTGCAAGGTTGAGTTGGATATGTTAACCTTGCGCCGAATTTACGTTAACATGAGATACTTTAGTGAGCTGGGAGTCTGGGATTGGGAGAGGAGAGGAAATTCAAAATTTCGGTAGTGTGTTCATTTGGTGCAAGAGCTATATAGGTTACTAATGGCAAGTAGTTACCGGGGTAGTACTAGAAACTTCATTCACAGAACCCGGTTTCCTTATTGGTTGGTTTATTTCCTTTGAAACATGAACCTCGGAATGAGGTGCAGCATTTTTACTGATGGACCATGATAACTAGGGTGAGAGGCTGCTGACTGGTTCATGTTTGATGCTTGGGATTGTTCAAGTGGAGACTATGTCCTTTCTTTTCTCCTTCGGTGGTATCAGTATGAGTATATGATTCTTTTGGTGTACTTGTCCAATGAGAAACATCTGATGTGTCTCATAGTTCAATGCTGCTGCTTTGTCAGTTAGTCTATAACTTGGGTTATTGATCAAAATAGTCCTCAATGCCGATCTGTTTAGTGTTAAATTGATACAATATTGGCATTAGGGAATTTGATATTGACATGTATTATTGAGCATATGTGCTACAATCTTAGCAAGCCAAAATTGATTCTGGAAGCTTGTATGGTGAAATTATCTTCTGATTCTCTATTCAGTCTTGCATTTCACAACATCAATGGAACAGTGTTGGGGTGTTCCATGCTCTATCTTGGAAGAACTTCATGGGTCATGTATTGTGCAACCGAATTTGACTCTTAAGTTGATGCCTAACTATTTGTTGCACAAATTTTAGTCTACTTAGTTTCTGATTGATGGGATAGGGTGGTTGACTGTTGTGACTTGTGGGATGTGATTATATGACATGATAAGTTGTAATGTTTACACATAAAGCTATATAATGGGCAGTGCTCTTGTTTGATGTTCGAGGAGAGCTTTTTCTAGTCACTGAGTTCTGGCTAGTGATTTTGAGGATACTATTGGGTTTTATGTTAGCAAAATAGTTGACAGGGCTATGTGAAAAATGAGTGATATTAGTACATAAAGTTATGAAATTGAGCGGTCTTTTGGTTTGATGTTTATTGAAACTTCTATCTGGTTGCTGACAATCTGCTTGCGGGACACTTGATAATTTGTTCAAGCAAATAATGTACATTGTTTAATTGTTAGTGATGATGTTAGTAAAAGGAGCAGTGAAATTGGGATGTGCTTTAATTTTGTGAAGCCTGAAATTCTGCAAGAGAATACAGCTGTTCTTGGGTACAATTTTTATATGGTTGACGTGGTAGTCAAATCTTGAGATGTGGTGTAGTAGTATAATGTTCTTTGGTACAATCTTGTATGGTTGACATGGTAGTCAAATCTTGAGACGTGGTATAGTATAATGTCCCTATGAACTCACTTTTATCTTCGAGTTGATAGAAATTCTGTGATCAGTCAAAATGATCCATTTGGAGATATCAGACATTGTCAATGCGTGATGGGAAGTGAATGTTTCAGTACTATGTAGGAAAATCTGTTGGTTTCTATATCAAGTTCATGCTTTCAGTGTATTACTTTTCTTTCTGTCTTTCACATTATTACCTGTGAAATTGGCATCTATTCTGGAGTCAAACTTGATGATCTTGTTTACTGAATGTTTTGTGGTGTATGGTTGCTATTTTTTTTTTTTTTTACTCCAGATTTCATGTAATGATTTTTTTTTTTAAATATGTAGGTACGAGCTTGGACGTCAGCCTGCAAATACCAAGATTTCAACTGCTGGTAACCCCAAAATTGTACGCAGGGTTCGTGTCAGAGGAGGCAATGTTAAGTGGAGGGCTCTTAGATTGGATACTGGAAACTACTCTTGGGGTAGTGAAGCTGTTACCAGGAAGACTCGTGTTCTTGATGTGGTTTACAATGCCTCGAACAATGAACTTGTGAGGACTCAAACCTTGGTCAAGAGTGCTATTGTTCAGGTTGATGCTGCACCATTCAAGCAATGGTACCTCCAACATTATGGGGTAGAGATCGGGAAGAAGAGGAAAGCTGCTAAGAAAGAGGGCGAGGTACTATGTATTTACTTGATTATTTTGTTTGTGCCATCATAGTTCACTATATTCAGACAGATGCTTTTATGTTATCTTTCCTTCTGAGCTAGGCTTTTGACCAAATACTTGATGTGTGAACAAGCAGGAGGCAAAGGAAGGAGATGCAACCACCGAAGAGGCAAAGAAGAGCAGTCATGTGCTTAGGAAGCTGGAGAAGCGTCAGGAGGGCCGAGTACTCGATTCACACATTGAAGAGCAATTTAGTGGTGGAAGGCTGTTGGCCTGCATCTCATCTCGGCCAGGTCAATGCGGCAGAGCTGATGGGTAATTAAAGAGAACCTTTAACTTTTTTTTTTTTTTTTTTTTTTTTTTTTTTTTTTTTTTTTTTTTGTGAAACGGAGAACCTATAATCTTTGTAAAACTGTCATCGTTTTCGTTATATCCAAGTTTTCGTAACGCTACGTTCTTTCTTTCTTGCAGGTACATTTTGGAGGGTAAAGAGTTGGAGTTTTACATGAAGAAGATCCAGAAGAAGAAGGGCAAGGGAGCTGCAGCTTAAGTAGTTTCTTGTTCATTCTTGGGCGGTGTCCTTTATCAGCTGATTGTCTGAGCGTCCTTTCTTGTTTCAGGACCGTGAAAGAGTGAAACAGCTTGACTTACAAGCTGATTGTGCCTGTACTTTACTATTAGGGAATGAAAGTTTTGATCTCCTCCTAGAATCGTTGGTTTTTAGATACTTTTTGTTATTTGATCACGAAGATGTCTTATTTGGTTTACGACCATTTCTCATTCGGCGGATTCTCTCGCCATTTCTTAGTCCGATTCTCTCGCCAGAATTGTTGCAGGAAGTCTGTATTGTAAAATTTCCTCATACTGTCTTGCTTCTCATACCTTCACTGGCATCATGTTCCCGGTTGTCAACATATTTGACACCGTCACTGGACACGGGGTCTTATAGTCTTGTGCACTTCACGCGGTGCTACCTCGCGCCATATACTTCAAGTCACCACTGCCTTGCGTTTTGTTGAAATAGTGACTTCTAAGTCACTGTTTAATTCTCGTTCTTTTTATTTCTTAATATGGTTTGAATTGGAACCGAAGGCAGTATATTCAAAATGGGTGAGTTCAATCACTTCAATGGCTTCTTATTTTACGTGCTAAAGGGTTCCGTGGGTTCCGTTGTCATTTGATCTTATATGTCGTATTTCGCAAGCTCATTATCCCGTTAATTTAAGAGAAAAAATTAGAATTGACGTGATGTCATAAATTACAAGAAATGCAAAACAACAAATTATATTTACCTCATAAATGTAACATCTCAAGTAATAATTTAATGATAGCGCTAGTTTTATAAAGTAAACTTACCAATTAGTCATAAATTCACGTCTCTTAAATCCCTATATAATACAAAAACATACGACACACTATAACATTCTTGCACAATCTCTACAATTCAATCAAATAAATAAATTTAATCTATGGATCTTCATATGGGCAATCCTTCACTCAGTGTAATAGTACTACTAATACTACTATCCACGTTAGTAGTAACCGAAGTGAAAGGCCTCTTCCGAGATAATCACTTCCATATAACAAACGACATCGGTCGATGGCCGGTTTTGACGTTACGGTGCCAATCAGGGGACGAGGATAGAGGGTATATGACATTAGCTCCGGGACAAAGTTCCGACTTTAAGTTCAAACAATCTTTATGGAAAGAATCGCTCTGGTTTTGCCATTTTTACTTCGACCATAAAGATAAGGCGTTCGATGTGTGGAAGGGAGCTAACCGTGACGAAGAGCATTGTAACGTAGGAGAATGGGATTTTCCGGGAGGAGACTGGCCTTACTATTGTTATTATGGACATATGGAATGGGTTGTTAAAGAAGATGGCTTTTATAGACGTTGCGTATTCTATACGAACAATTCAGTGTGCCCTCACACGAATCCACCCCCACCAACTCCATTAGAGAAGAAACATGATTGGTGGTGAGTTGTGACCATCTTAATAGTAAGATTCACAAATAAACGCAAGAACATTTGCAACAATTTGATATAATAATAATAAATCAATTGATATGTGATTACTGGTCTAATACGTTATGCATGAATGTGTCTATTCTCCCGCATATACTCACTCCCGTCGATAAGTGCCCAAATTTCATGAAAAATGGAAGATTCACACTGAGTAAAAAGTTGCAGACTCAAAGTCTTTGCTCATCCCAAATTACCAAAGGCCACAATACAACTCTAGATCTCGAAAAATGGTGAAATTAAAACGGCATTTTCGGACACTGAGATTGTAGCATATTGTTCAGTGTACATCTTTTTTTACCAACTTCAGGAAGAACTTGACACATAAGACACAACCTAGGACACTGGAAACTGACTAAGGAAACTGCTATAAATCTAAGAGACGGCTTGGTCTTCATCATCGCTACGCTTTGCTGTCAACCGCCATGGGAGCAGGCTCTTCTTTTCCTGAGATTTTCTGCATCAGATATTAACATCAGTAAGGATCAGCAAAAACCTGCATGTTATAAAGCATTGGTAATTTAAGGGCTTGTTGCTACACTCACATTTGCTTTAATTTGCTCTGACTTGTTCAATTTAGCAAAAATGTTGCCGTAGAATTGCTTGTCTTTCTTGTTGTATTCCTTAATTTTCTCCTTCAGAACCCTGTACTCCATCTTCACCTCTCTGTAACCAACGTGAAATAGTTAAATATGGAACCAGTACAGAGAAGTTCTTTGTTCATTGGCATGACGACTAGACTTGCGCGTTTCATTACCTGTTCTCTGGTTCAATTTCGAGGGCTTTTTTGATGTCTACCTCAGCGAGATCCAAATCAACAAGCTGTATATAGGCCTGTGCCCTTCTGTAAAGTGCCTTCACATTGTTGCCATCAAGTTCCAGCGCCTTGGTGCAGAGCTTTTCGGCCTTCTTGTACTCCTTCAACTTCAGTTTACAGGCTGCATCGTTAAGGTTACATGTAATCTTCAGTGCTTTAGCCTGCTTCTTCTCCTCGTCGCTGAATTCTGAGTCGTACTCTATAAACTTCACAGCCTGTCAGTAGGATATAAAACGTCAATTCTGCAAATGTAACAAGCTCATGAACACAAGATCCTCCCACCCAAAGCTGATTACTATACCTTCTCATATCTCTTGGATGCTCTTTCATATTTTCCGACTTTGAATAAAGCGTTCCCTTCTTCCTTCTTCTTGGTTGCAGCTTCAATTTTCTCAGGTGTTTTCATATCCCATGACTCTTTCTCCTGGATGTCATTCAACATTCAAGATTCAGGACATGTTCTACTCGGTCAAGAAGCGAAAAAACCATCTCAAAGCCATAACAGACATGTCAAATTCATAGCAGACTGTTGAATTCACAGCACTTCCTCACCTTGGTGAATGAAACCATCTCAATGTCATAGTAGACTGTCGCGTTGGCAGGAACAGCGGCTAGCTCTTGTGTCAACCCAGCTTCGCCAAATGCGTACTCTGGTTGGATCGTCAGAAGCGCAATCTCACCCTTCTTCATAGTTTTCACAGCTCTGTCCAAGCCATCAATCACTTGTTCTGCCAACAAAACACAGCAATGAACCGTAATTAAGCACAACCATACATCAATTTAACGACGTTCACAAAAGTTCGTAAATTATCATGATATCATCAAGGTACCTTCATCAACTTTGAATTCAAATGGAGCCTCCTCATAGCCCTTCTTCACAAAAATAGTGCCATCTTGAAGCTTACCGATCAATTTCACTGGTGGAAGCAATACAAATACCACTCAGTACCTAGATGCGTTAACTTCTTCAACAAGAACAAGGCCCTACTCCAAAAAGAGTATAAGGCCGTCTTGTAGAAACCATCATATGAAATGTCACCGTGATGTTGAAGAATTACAAAAAAGTACCTTGAACAACAGCTCCATCATTAGGGCGCTCGTAACCTTCGCCTTCTTTAAGAATCTTCTTAAGAACCTTCTTATCAGTAGTTACCTCTGAAACTATCTTCCATGATACAAGCTCCAGAGTCACCTGGAGGGTGGCATTTGGAGGGACAGCAGCTTCATCCCCGGTTGCCAGTCTGCCAGTTTCCCCAAACGCATCTGCAACAACATATTTCAAACAGTAAATTCAAATGGACACAGGAAGACATAGGATAGAAGTGAACAGTTTTCGCTTTTAAGATGAACTAACACTGTGGTTTCACTGTCAAATTAGCCTTTTCTCCCTTCTTCATCATCTTCACAGCTTTCGAGAATGCAGGACAGAAGTACCCTGGAAAACAACAGGTTAGAAATAATCAACAATTAAATGGACGCTGTCGAAATTTACACAACCCAACTATTCTCAGATACTAACCATCTTTAACAGTGAATTCCACTCCATCAGACTTAGCAATCAAAGTTCCGTCCTCAAGCCGAGCTTCATACTTAACTGCAAGTCAGCAACAACAACAAAATAAACCATCAGCTGCAAATTGATTTGGGGTTCGCTAACATAAACCTTGATCCAGGTCCACAAATAAGAAGCTTGACAATCAAGCTTACCAAGTGCCTCATCAAGGTCCTTTGGATTCTGCCACCCATCACCTTCAACAAGAACTGTCTTAAATATCCCCCCATCCTTGCATATGTCTTTCACACTAGTCCAAGAGAACAACTCAACCTCGAATTGCAGAGTCGCGTTTGCAGGGATAACAGGGGGCGAACCAGACTCGCCATAGGCCATCTCAGGAGGGATGGTAAACAGCGCCTTTTCCCCTTTCTTCATTGTCTTAATACCTTCATCCCATCCTTTTATCACTTCCCCTGTCATGGAGGCACAGTCCAATCAGAACAACATTCACCAACGAAATCATCAAGCAACACCACAGTACAGGGCATCACTCATAACACAGTACCTTGGCCGAGCTTGAACTTGAAAGGAGTGCCCCTATCTCGACTCGAATCGAATTTAGTCCCGTCCAGCAATGTCCCAACATAATGAACTGCCAAAACAAATCACAAGCATATTAACAACCAAGTCCCTGAACATTGATTAACCCAAATCTTTAACAATATGATTGCTTCACTGGAATAAGCCGAGTAAAATTAGGAAGAATCCCCGCATTTAGAAGGTGAAGTAAATCAGTAATAGTAACAACAGAAGGCAAAGGTCAGAGGATTCTATAAAACTTCAACCAGAAGTTGTGTAACTAAAGACCGTGATTCGAAACCCATCTAGTTCAATGCTCTGCACTTTGTGCCTCCCTCTCTCAAAAGAACCCAAATACACAATGTTCCTATCTTAGGCCCGTGTATAATTCAACAACAACATCATCATTACCCCATGGTCTTAAAAGCTCCCGCCATAAATCAGGGTAAGGTGGGTCAAATGTACGCAAGCGCTACCCCTATTGAAACATAGAGAGACTGCGCACAGATGACCCAAATAAAAATTGCTTCGAAAATCGCACCGATTGGCTGCTGATTCACAATATAAGAACGTTCTTATGATTCAACATTGACAATTTCAATTCAACAGCTCTAATCTATCAGTGTCAGTTCAATTTAGCAAAACCCTAATTCTGGCCAAATCAATGTCAAAATCTCCAATCACACAATGTAACAGCGCATATAGCTATCAAAATCACTAAAATCGAAACTTCTTCATCACTCTCCATTCAAATTTCTTATTCCAATTCAACGTTATACAGACACACAATCACGCACAACAAAATCAACCAATCAACAATAAATATGGAAGCCGAATTCGAGATAAAACGAAACGAAAAGATTATATACCTTCGACATCATCGCCTTTGGAAGGTAAATCCCAATTCTGACCTTGACCTTCTTGAAGAAGCTTCTTGATCACACCAGTCTTACCAATCTCCTTCTCTTCCCCAGCCTTCAACACCGGAAACTCATCAGCATCAAAAGTTTCCACACCGGCGCCACCACCAACGAAGTCGTCATCCATATCCATTCCGTCGTTAAATCCGCCGGAGCTCGCCGGAAAATCGAACTCGTCCGCCATTGTTGATTAAATTAATTTCACCGAAGTGCGAAGAGAGAAAATTAGGTTAATTGCAGAAATTAGGTTAAGTATTTTGATAATTGATTGATGAATTGATTCAATTTGGGATAATTTTTGTTTGGGGGAAGAACAATTTTTATAGGAGAGAGAAGAACAGTCTAGAAATTCTGGAGAGTTCGGAAAGTAAATAAAAATGGTAAGGAAGATGAAGAAGCTTCCAGAACAAGTTTGAACATACGGAGTTACTTTTTTTTTTTTTTTTTTTTAATTTTTTTTTTATTTTATTTTGAGATGGTGCAATTTGCGCGGGGTCTTTGTAACGGTCTCTTCCGGATTCAGTGCGACAATTGCGAGGAAAGTTATACTATACCCCGGAGTATATTAGGCCTTTTGTACTAACTCTAATAGCTTTGATGACTATGACGAGGGATACCGTTTTATAAGATTGTATCTTTTTGAACTGGTTTGATTTGGCCTGATTTGAATAACTTTTAGCTAATTTGGTATGAATTTGTTGAAAATTTGAATCAATTTCAACGAATTAGTATCAATTATGAACCCAATACATTGATAGTTATTTGGACATTTCTATTTGATCTGATTTGAATGACTCTAATCTGATTTATTTGATTTAAATAACTCTAAACTGATCTGAATACTACTTTTACTAAGTCCTATCAAACATGGTCTAATTAGAGCAATTTGATGAGTACCGACAGATATCATTGAGCACTGACATACATAGTATAAGTCTATGAGCACATATATTTTTAATGTTATCGGATTATTTTTAATGTTTTTGACTTATACCAATGACTGCTCAACAAATTCATGCATGGTACCGGGGGTACAGAAACTGCAGATACCCCCGGGTTACAGTATTAGAATTGTAATTGCGATCGGTATAATCTTTATAGGGAGCCTCTTTCTTATACCGCATCCCCGGGATATAAGGCGCACTTTTGGTTGGACTTCCTAAGAATTAAAAATTCATGAAAATTTATCAAAACTGTTTGGTTGGATATTTATGTAGGAATTGCCAGTAGGGGGTGGGAGGGGGGGGGGGGGGGTTTAGGTAAGCCACTCATTTTGTAAAAATTGAAAATTCCTATGAATTCTAGATTTCTATGAATTTGGCTAACCAAACGACTCCAATTTTTGCATTTTATGGGGATTCAGAATTCCCATAATTTTGTTTGACAACCAAACAACCACTTGATTTTGATATCTCCCTGCGCGATCGAGTATTTTGATGAGCTACAATATTCCCGAGTAGTAACATTATATTGAAGTATAAAATTGTGATGCCTTTCGCCGGTTAGGCGAAAGTGGCAATTTGCCCCCTACACTTTCACCAATTGTGCAATTGAACACCCTAACTTCTAATTGAGCAATTTACCACCTCAACTTTTCAATTCGTGCAATTTCACTCCTACTTCTATTTTCAACTAATTTTGTAATATAAATATATTTCTAAATTCACAAAATATATAAAAAAAAATTATTTAAGCATTTTATACAGCAGGTTATACAGTAAAAATACAAAATTACGATTTTAATATTTATAAATGTAAGATTTTTATGTAAAATTTACGATTTTTATACTTAAATGTTTTTTTTTTATTAAAAATACAAAATTTATATTATACAGATGCTTATACGATTTTTATGATTTTTATGTACAAAATTTACGAATTTTATACTTAATATATGTAATGTATTTTTACGGCTAAAGCTATTTTGTAGGTGTAATATACTTAAAAGTTTTTTTTTAAATATATTTTGTGAATTTAGGAAAAAAGAATTATATTACAAAATTAGTTGAAAAATAGACTTAGGTGTGAAATTGCACGAAATGAAAAGTTAGGGTGGTAAATTTCTCAATTAGAAGTTAAGGTATTCAATTGCACAATTGGTGAAAGTGTAGGGGGCAAATTGCCACTTTCGCCGGTTAGAATATCAACATGCATCGCAGCATCAGAGAGGTTTTTGTCTTCTTGGTTCGAATTTTTATATCCTCACTCATGTTTACGAAAATTAAACGTATAAATATTGTAAGTTACATTTACAGTAATTATTAATTAATGAGCAACTTTAAATATATAAAATTAATGAACATATCGCTAGTGTTTCGTGAACTTACGTTTTACTCATAAGTTCCCATTTTTCTTCTTCGTCTTCTTCTTCTATATAACATATACTACGCAATGACATCCGCAAATAATTATATTCAACATAGTGGTTACATAATAATAGTTACAATAACTTGATGGGTGACCCTGATCACCTACGTCCTATGAGTCCCTTCCCCATAATGTTAGTAACATAATTGGTTGTAACACTACTATCTACAAGACTACAACAATATTCAACAAAGTGAAGGGAGACGACGGCCTTCATTTCCATTTGAGAAACGATATCAAACGATGGCCGGTGGTAACATTCCGGTGCCAATCAGGGGAAGAGGATAGGGGGTACAAAGAATTATTGGCTCCCGGACAAAGCTTCGACAACAAGTTTGACAAGCCGTCGTAGTGGTTTGAGAAGACGCTTTGGTTTTGCCATTTTTACTTCGACCAGAAGGACAAAGTGTTTGATGTGTATAGGCAAGACAAGGGTGACGATCGTTATTGTGAGATTGACAAAGTGGTGCCATGGACATGGCAGGGTAATAATAGGTATTGTTATACAGGACATATTGAGTGGGTTATCAAAGAATCTGGCTTCTATAAACGTTGCATTTTTTTTTAAAGATAAGCATAAGTCATGTTGCCATCTTAATTTGGGACCCCCACCCAACCCTAGTCCGTTGGTGAAGGTGCACGACTGGTGGTGACAACCGCCGAGATTATGAGTATTGCTAACCATAACACTGCGTTGTGTACAATATTAGAGGAGGAATGAGAGATTACGGTGGGGTTTTAATTCACCCGTGGTCTGCCATTCCTTCTCATTTTCTTTTTAATGTTGTGTCATAGCATAGTGTTGTGGCTAGCATATATTCGTGATGACTATATATATATACTAGAGTGTTATCAATGAAAAAGTCGTCTAATAAATAAAGCTTTATTATTAAAGTACCAATTTACGACTATCTAGTTTTTATTCCTGAAACAATACTACTATATAATTTTGGGGCTAGCATTTCTCCGTGACTATATATAATTAGAGTGTTATCAATGAAAAATTCTGACTAATAAAGTTTTGTTAATGTGTCAATTTACTACTACTATATTAGCAAATCCAATTTCAAGAACGAGCTTAATAATAGTCGAACTCTTGCTCACATAATCGATTCTAGCGAAGATATCATATACGGAGTATGTCTATTCCTCTCTCTCATTTTTGCCAACATAAGAAAAAGAAAATTAAAGAGAAGGATTGGGTTCTTAGTCCGTAAAAATGCAATTATTAAATGTACAAAATTATTGTTACAACGACGTGACCCAGGGGCGGATTTAGGGGGGGGCACGGGGGGCACGTGACCCCCAATTATTTGGGAGAAAAAACAAGCAAAAAAAAAAAAAAAAAAAAAAAAAAAAAAAAAGGAAAAGAATCACGCGCAGCAGAGAACACAGGAGATCAGAGGAAAACTCAAAAAAAAATCCCCCTTCTCTCATAACTTATTTCTCTCTCCTCTTTCCTCTTCTCTTCTACTGCATTGCTAGTCTGCTCCCGAGAGGCCGAGACCGACTCCGTCCGACCGTCGCCCGACCGACCGTCACTCGTCCTCCGGCGCCGGTGGTTGCAGGTCGCCGTTTCGCCCTTTGGCCTTCCGCCTTTGCCCATTTTTCGAATTTAAAGGTAAACCCTAAAATCCTAAATCTTAATTTCAATTGATAGCAATTATAATTATATAATTTAATTTGTTTATAGTTGTGATTACTTGTTTAGATTTGCTTTAATTGCTTATAGTTGATTGGTTGATTAATTGATTAGATTACTTAGTTTTGTAGAAATGTAGTGTAGAGAATTGGTATTTGGTAGTTTAGGACTTTAGGATTCTTATTAGTATGTTTTTTATTATGTTTAGATTGGTTGAGAATTGAGATGAAGAACAAAGGATTGCTTTATTTTTGGGACAAGAAAAACAAGTCACTTAAATCATCCTCTACATCCTCTCCATCATCAAGAGAATCCCCAATTCATTTAGAAAAAGTCGTATCTACTTCTATTCCACCTGAAGAAGATACTACGATTGAAGAGGAGCCTCATTTGATTCATTCTCAACAACCTCAAGAAGATGATGCAAGTGAGGAAAAACAAATTGAGGATGATGAAAGTGAGGAGGATGAAAGTGAGGAGGATGAAAGTGAGGAGGATGAAAGTGAGGATGATGAAAGTGAGGATGATACTCCAACTATGCATTCTCAAGACAATAAATATCCCGTTTATGATATTGATCTTCTACCACATGATCGGGGAACAAGAATTCCAATCTCATCTTACCCGATTAATGATCAAGATGCGATCAAAAGAGGATTCATTGTGAAAAAGGCTTGTCAACCAAAACCAAAAGAAGGTCTTCCTCAAACCAAATTTGGAGGTAAAATGCGTCGTTTTAGTATTAATTGGTATAAGAAGTATGATTGGCTTGAATATAGTGTTGAAAAAGATGCGGCGTTTTGTTTAGTTTGTTACTTGTTTGCGAATGAAACAAGTACCGCGGGGGGTGATGCTTTTGGTAATGGAGGATGGAAAAGTTGGAATAAACCGGAGAGATTAGAAAGACATGTTGGTGGACTTAATAGTACTCACAATGATGCTAAAGTGTTATTTGACCATTTTGTTGATCAAAAAACATCAATAGTTCAAAAGCTTGAAAGCATATCCAACGAAACAAAAATCCTTTACAAGTCACGTTTGACATATTTACTTTCATGTTTAAGATTTCTTTTGCAACAAGGCATGTCATTTCGTGGACATGATGAAAGTGCATTGTCTTTGAATAAGGGAAATTTTCGTGAACTCTTGAAATGGCTTGCGGGAAATAGTGAAAAGATTGCTAAAGTTGTGCTAGCTAAAGCTCCAAAAAATCACCAAGTTGTCTCACCCGATATTCAAAAAGATCTTATCACATGTTGTGCTAAAGAAACTATAAGGTTGATTCTTGATGATATTGATGGTAATGTTTTTGGGATTTTAGCCGACGAATCTAGTGATGTGTCTTATAAGGAGCAACTAGCTATTTGTTTGCGTTATGTTGATAAGAAAGGAAAGGTTTGTGAACGGTTTCTCGGTGTTGTGAAAGTTGTGGATACTACTAGTCTTACAATTAAGACCGCGATTGTCTCTTTACTTGGTGAATATGGATTGCTTGTTAGTTCAATTCGTGGTCAAGGTTATGACGGGGCTAGTAATATGAGAGGTGATATTAATGGTCTTAAAACTATGATAATGAAAGAAAGTCCCTCGGCTTATTATATCCATTGTTTTGCACACCAACTTCAATTGACTCTTGTAGCGGTTGCGAAGGATAATCAAGATTGTGCTACATTTTATGAGAACCTTGGATATGTAATCAATATCATTGGTGTATCTTGTAAGCGCTTAGAGTTAGTTAGAAATATTCAAGCTCGGAAAATATTGAAAGCATTGGAATTGAAGGAAATTAAAAAAGGAAAAGGAAAGAATCAACTACGTGGATTAAGTAGGCCCGGAGCTACTCGTTGGGGATCGCATTTGAAATCCGTCTTGACTCTTATGTCCATGTATTCTACTATCATTGAGGTTCTTGTTATTGTTGGAAACGATAATAAGAATGGTGGTGATAGTATCAAAGCTCAAATTGCCGTGGCTCATCTTGAATCGTTTGAGTTTGTTTTTATGTTACATTTGATGAAGATGATATTCGGGTATACAAATGAGTTGTGTGACGCCTTGCAAAGGAAAGAACAAGATATAATTAATGCTATGAGTTTTGTGTCTTTGACTAAGGAGCATTTGCAAAGGTGTAGAGATCATGGATGGGATGAGTTTCTTGTTATGGTTACTATGTTTTGTGAAAAACATGATATTGAGATTCCCAATATGAATGATTTCTATGTTCCCCATGGAAGATCAAGACGCTTCTTTGCTAAAGTGAATAATTTGCATCGATATCGAGTTGAAATGTATCTAAGTGTGATTGATTTACAACTTCAAGAACTCAATAACCGTTTTGATGAGGTGAGTATGGAGTTACTTTTGTGTATGACTTGCTTGAATCCCATTAATTCTTTTGCTTCTTTTGACAAAAAAAAATTGATGCGTCTTGCCGAGTTTTATCCTCAAGAGTTCTCAAGTGTTGACATCATGTCATTGGATTTTCAACTTGATATATTTGTTAGTGACATGCGGAAGAATGCAAAATTTGGAAATATAAAATCCCTTGGTGAGCTTTCGATGAAGCTTGTTGAATCAAATAAACATGTTGCATACCCACTTGTTTATTTACTTCTAAAGCTTGTATTGATACTTCCTGTGGCGACGGCAAGTGTGGAAAGGGCATTCTCCGCTATGACTTTCGTGAAGAATAAGTTGCGAAATATATAGTATGGGAAATCAACTTTTGAGCAATTGTTTAGTCACATTTATAGAGAAAGATATGTTTTTGCAAGTTGATAAAGAAAATGTAATGAGGCGTTTTCAAGATATGAAAACTCGTCGCGTTATATTAGATTTTCCATCTACATCCTCCTCTTAGGACTTTTTTTAATGGATTGACTTCATGTAATGACAATTATGAGATATGGTTATGTAATTTCGTTTGATTGATTTTTGTGCCCCCCAATCCCCGAAGTCCTGGCTTCGCCACTGACGTGACCTGCCAATTAGATAGATCCAATACTACTACTTCTACGTGACTACATGCCCTAGTTACTATAACAATGCACCGCTATAAAAAAAATAACAATTACATACAGTAACAATTATCTATAGTCCTCACACTAATGAACATGAGTATTCGATCACGTTTCTAATTAAGACAAATTAAGTTATGATCCATTTAAAATCTCAAAATAATATACCAAGCACTATAGACTATGAATTATGATTAGCATGCGAGGATGGAGATGGCACCCGGACACTGATAAATTTTCTCAAAATGCAAGTTTAATTTGTACGTGTACTAGCTAAAAAGTATGAAACATAAAATAAAATAAATAAAAAAATAAATAGAGAGTGACACCAAAAAAATATAGTTGATCTAAGACACTTAACTTAAGCCTCATACATAAGTGGAATGAAATAGTCCTTACATTATTATTATTGTGATTTGCAAAAGACAACATACATGATATACTCGCCATGGTCCAATCTCGTTCAAGTTTGTGATACATACACCATACCATTACTGTAGACTGTAGTATGTGGAAGTTGATTTATTAAACATTGCCATTAATTTATTATACTAGACTACAAATAATTGTACGGAACGTTTCAATTAAAGTTTCGTACGTTAAAACATGCATACTTGTATGCAACTAATTAGCACTTAATAATGAAACTCCCAAATCAAATAAAATAGTAAGCTTGTTCTTATTATTATCACATACCCTAATGATAATAGCCCTAGTCATTTTCGCCTTGGCATCGATGATGCCTAAAGGTGACGCCGATACCTTCTTCCTAAAGAACGAAGCCGGGCGCCAAATAACATTTCGGTGCCAGTCGGGGGATGAGGATATGAAGACTCGAGTACTCTCTATCTCCCGGGGCGTCGTTCAGACACACATTCAATACACCACTTATTTGGCGGACGACGCTCTACTTTTGCCACTTTTACTTGGAGAACAAGGACAAGGTGTTCGATGTTTGGACGTACAAGCATGACAAGGATTTGTGTACTGTGTGGAAGAAAAACCCTTGGCCCATTCCTGATTTGAGGTGGTATTTTGGGCAAGTCGAGTGGGTTATTAGAGAAGATGGATTCTATAAGCATTGTGTTTATAAAATAGACTATAGAACAAGAGATGGAGATTTGAAACAAAAGCCTTCCGATACAGCGTTAGAGAAGAAACATGATTGGTGGTGAAATGTTCATGTGCACCCTTAATTCCCTTAAATCGTTAAGATCTGATCTAAATTTCTCTTACATATTTAAATAAACGGTTACAATCTAAGATAATGTTCATAGTGGCATGGAAAATGTAATCGATCATAAAATAAAAATATACTTTTTAAATATATAGTTTCGAGTTATTTATATACTTCGAAAGTAATGTTTGATGTAGAATGAAAAAGCAATTGATGCATCTTATAGATGGTGCATTTCAACTATAAACTAATTTAAAGGATTGGTCAGTACTCCTATATACATAAAAGCAAAAAGACGACGGAAGATAAAATGCATCCCTGCTAATTCAGTCTTATGGTTCAATTAAATCACAATTGATTTATTTAAAGTTTTTAAATACGATGCTTTGTTGTGAATTGGTATGGTATGTCGGATTACGTTTAACATGAACTTGATAAACAATAATCATTAAATCAAAATAGATATTCAATCAATTTTTATCTTTTTCATTGCAGAAAGAAACTCACATTTGAAACCATCGTCTTAACATAACTACGTTAGGTCTCCTTTGATAATTCCCTTTCATTTTGAAAACCACTTGATCTTAGTAAAATACATTTTTATAGCTACACACTTGAAGGGAGGCTTGATGCATCGTTAAAGGCGTTGTTTTGCCCAAAAAGTAATCAACAAGGGAAAACTTATCCTTTATATATATACACACGGACACACCTTGCATGCGGAAACGCAAATGTGCGATGGGGCTATCACGTCATTCACACAATGACACAAGTCAAACAACTATACCCTTAGGCCTTAGCAATCTTCCTCTTTACTCCATCGCTATAATAAGAGCACATTTCACTCCAACGTAAACCCAAAATCATTTTCCTCCTGCTTTGGCGCCACAAACTCAAATTAAAACCTCCAAAACTCCTCACTCTCCAAAATCTCCATCTTCCCCAACAAGATACAACACCAGATGATGCACTACAATTACGGCGCCACCGCGGCGGCGGAACCGAAAAACTACTTCACCTCCTCAATTCCACCACCACAACCTCCGCCACTACCTTCACCACTACCATGCTCGCAAAACCACCGCTCATCCGTCGCGCTCCGAACCGAAGAAGGAGGATCAATCTGCTTACTCTGCTTCGCTCACCTCATCTCAAACCCTAACTCTCCGACATTCCACGTGTCCTACGCGCTGTCGCAGCTCTCACACGCCATTTCTCAGCCGTGTTTTCTCTCTCCTCTCCTTACCTTCCACGCTCACCTCCTCATCTCTCCTCTCGTACTTTCTCTCTCCTCTTTTTCCGACGATCAAATCGCTCGCCAGGTTGTTGATGTTGTCTCCGAGCTCTCTCACGGCGGCGGCGTTTCCGTCTCCGGCGAGTTCGTCGCGAAGATCGCCTATGTTCTCAGCTCTTGTTCTCTTGTTTGGAGCCGCCGTCAATTCTACGCGGTGATTTTCTTTACCTTTTTTTTTTTTTTTTTAATTTGATTTAATTTTAATTCGTCTTACCTAGGGTTTCATCGCTGATTGTGAATTCAATTTTGTTCAGTATTTGATGAAATTGATGCACATTTTGAAGTAATTGTTTGTTGAATTCCGTATTCGTGAAGCTTTGTGTTGTGATTAATCTGCTGGTCAGATGAGAATTACCAGTGATTTCTGTAAATTTTGGTTTAATTTTATCTGTTTTGGGCATTGATCTGCTGATGGAGAATTTTGGTTGAGTATTCTAGAAGTTTCTGCTGTAATTTTGGTGTAATTGCTGATTGTGAAACCATTTGTTCATTAAAAGAGGCGAATAGATGCACATTATGAAACAGTAATTTCTCGTTGAATTTCGTCTTGATCGAGCTTTAGTTTGTGATTTATCTGCTGATCAGATGAGAATCTCCAGTAATTTCTGTAAATTTTGGTGAAATTTTATCTGTTTTGGATATTGATCTGCTGATGGAGATATTTGGTTGAGTATTGTAGAAGTTCCTGCTGTAATTTTGGTGTAATTGTTGATTGGGAAATCATTTGTTCATAAAATGAGGCGAATCGATGCACATCATGAAACAGTAATTTCTCGTTGAATTTGGTTTTGATCAAGGTTTGTGTTGTGATTAATCTGCCGATCAGATGAGAATTTGCAGTAATTTTTATAAATTATGGTGTTATTTTATCTGGTTTAGACATTGAGCTGTTCATGGAGATTTTCGGTTGCGAAATGGACCGCTTTCTGCTATCTTTTTGGTTCATTTACATGCCAGCCTTACGCTTCATTAGTCATCAACGACTCGCGTTGTTCTTGTGTTTTGTTTTTTTTGGTTTGTTTAGCACTTCCTGAGCAAAATGAGATTAAACTTTGAGGTTCTCTTTCCAAAATTTGTCTGCATATTATCACCGTATTATGATACATGGAATTTCTACTGAGTTTACGCAAGTAAAATATATGATTTACATAGGTCATAAGCACACTGAATTGTGATATACACACTGGCTGAAATAGATTGTAAGCGACACACACGTCCTAGCGATGCTTGAGGCTGCGACAATTGATGTAGATACGTATATACCCCCTAGATCCTGGTTTATCTTGTAATCCTGTGTTTTCATTTTCCTTCTATGTATTGAATTTTTCCTGTGGTGATTTAATGAAAATTCTGTATTACCTTGTTAAACTCTGTAGGTAGCAGTTTTTACGCTTTCTAACAGGTTTTTGCTGCAGTGTATAGTTCTAGCTGGCTGTCATTTTGTTTATTATTTGGTCACTGGAGAATCAATTAGATCAGTACTAGAAACAGCTATGTATGTCATTTCGCCTTTGCTGTTATCTTCAGTGCTACTTCTGTAGAGGTGGTCTTAGCCTAACTGGACTGCTAAAGTTGCATATCTGCATCCTCTGGTCGGTGAGGCCTAAGGTTAACTAGAAAGAAAGAGTGTCATGTATCTGCAATGTTCATATATGCTCACTGTATGCTAACTGCGATAAGGATAAAATTTTATGAATCAAACATCTCATATGTTCTACGCAGGAGGTAGACTCAGTGACTGACTCACCCTAGAGACATGGGTTTCCTAATTTTTTTTTTTTTTTTTTTTTGAGCTGTAAGAAGTGTAGGATTTGTGGACTTTAGACCATTATTTATGCTCAGTTGTTAGGATAGGTATGTAGTTGATGATTTTGTTTGTCAGAAGCCCTATAGTTTTTGCCCAGGCTAAATTGTTTTGTTAAGTACATATTGAATTCTCAGCATGAACATTGTATGAGAGAGCTCCAACTTGATTTAATAGTCTTTCTATCTAAATTCCTTGTTTTGTTAATGCACCGCTGTGTATAAATGTTCAACATGTAGACATAATATTTTCCGTCCAGAGGCATTCTGCTTCATATCCCATGTATGTTTTCCAGTCTTCTTCTGTATGACAGGTGATCCTAGACTAAACAGCCGATGCATAAAGCTAAAGCTGAGGAGGATCTTTCTTTTTCTTAATTGCCTTTTGCTGTCTGATATCTCTCACAAGAGATGCAATCACTAGGGTGGTACACAGTTGGACTTACTGTACTAATTGTTTACATGACTTGTAGCTACATTGCCTCGGGGTTCTTTTGACTCGTCAGACGGGTACTTATGCTTGCATCAAAGATAAAGTTGCCTTGATCCAGAACCTTGCAATGGGTCTTCAGTTGTCAAGGTATCATTTTGATTAAACTTGAGGAAGGGGTTTCTTGGGATGACATATATTACCTGTTTGTGTTTCACTCTTATCCCTCTGTCTTTCCCAATGCAGCGAAGAAATCCAGAGGGAGATCATGTTTGTCTTGTACAGAATATGTATACTCCAGTATTCTACTAATGACGAGGAAGGTTCTGATGTACCACTTGAGCATTGTCCCATGATCTTGCATCTGTCACTGGGTGCACTTTTGAAGACTCAACGAGATGACGTTAGCTTGAACTGTTTAGGTTTGTGCCTATTTCTGACTCAGCTTTGCATTAGTACAGTAGGCCCTGAGTCACTCATCTGCAAGAGCGTTCAAAATGTTGTTTATTACTAGAGAACTTATGCTTCAATCTTTTCTAGAATAATTCAGACTCAAGAGCTGATGTCTTTGGTATTTTGTTCACACTGTGTTCCACCTAGGCTAGATGATACAATGAACCTGTAGTATGAAGCTCTAAGCAATCGAGATTCAATCTTCAGCAGAATGCAAAATGCTTACATAGTATCATCTGCCATCACCCGGACATCTTTGCTTTGCTAGAGTTTTGATAGCAGTAACATGGAAAGAAGCACCACAAGAAGCTTCGTTTGTCTTTGTTTTTCAAATCTAGTCAAACTAATGTCAGATTTGCCTGTGTAGCCCTTCTGAAGTTGTTGAGCCAAAGGGGATTTCTCTCAGATGCCTTTTCAAGCGACTTCAACACCATGGATACCTGTGAAGCAGATTATTTCAAACAAAGCTCTGTCGGTGGAACAAATGGTTTAAGCAAAATGTTTGCTGAGGCTATAAAATCACCATTGCTGTCTCCAGATATTCAGGTACAAGTTTCAGCACTAGAACTCATCCTTCAATGTTTGTCGCGCGGAGATTGCTCAGGCAAGCAGATCCAAATCTTGGTGGAAGAAAATGTTGTGGACTATGTGTTTGAGATCCTAAGGCTATCAGGTAGGTATTTTCTCCTGGCATTTACATTCTTAATTAGTTCACTTCAAACTAGTTCTGAAATATGAACATTTTTTTAAAAAAACAGATGCTGATAATGATTTATGAGTCATAAATCTTAATGCAACCATATAATGATATGTTGTTTAATGGACTGGTCATCCTATGCAGTTGAGATTGCCATCCAGTAATTGTGCATGTAATATGTCTTGAAATTTTTTCGTCACAGGATGTTTCTATCAATCTACATTACTGTATATCTAATGTATGTTTATGCTTTGCACAGAACGTAAGGACCAAGTCATCAGCTCTTGTCTTCAAGTTCTCGATCTTCTGTCAACAGCTGAACAGGCCTTCAAACAAAGGCTTGCCATTGGCTTCACAACATTAGTTTCTGTTCTGCCTCAAGTAACCGAAGTACGTTATCATCCTGTCCAACCTCAGATGCTAAAGCTGGTACTGCATGGTATCTCCAGTTTCCCTGGAGTAGTATCCACAAAAATTGTTGAAGAAATAAGTAGTGCACTGGGGCTTATGCTAAAACGATATACAGCTGGAGAACTGGGGATGCTTTCAGAAGCATTTATTTCTGTCTGCTCCATCTTTGTTGCTCTCATGAAATCTCCTTCCGCGGGCAGAGTTTCAACACTGATACCTGCCATACAAGAAGCATCAAAACATACAATTCTGACCTCTATAAGCATTTATGATCAAGAATCCAACCTACTTCTGCATGCTTTATCTCTATTGAAGGAGTCATATTCTTTGAGTGTTGAAGGTGATTCACTAATGAGCAATGTCGAAATGGAACTCAGGGATTCTGTTATAGAAGTATGTCAAGAGCACATATTACCATGGTTTGTCACAGCCGTCAATGGAATGGAAGAGGAAGGTATTCTGGGAATATTTGAGACGTTACACTTCATACTAATACAGAATCATGAGGATCAAGTCATGGGACTAACAAATGCGCTGCTTTCAAACTCTTGGTTCAGCTTGTCTTTTGGATGTTTGGGTTTGCACGCAACAGAGACGATGAAACTGAGAGTATACCTCATGTTTAGTGCAATTGTTGATAAACTTCTTGGAGAAGATTCTGGTGAATCCATCCGAGCTGTTGCGTCTATTCTGCCATCTGACCCTGTCGATTTGCTATTTCTTCTTGGACAGAAAAGTACTAATAATTCAGAGCTTTCATCCTGCCAGACTGCTGTGATGCAACTACTATATGTCAGCTCTTTATATGACGAAATGTAAGTATCTTATCATGACTTTTATTTTCTCAATTATTCCTATGCCATCTACTCCTAACTTTGTTCTTTTTTCCACCTCTCAGGCTTACCGACATGAAGTTGGTTCTGACATCTCTGGAGCAATATATGCTTTGTAATAGCAGCCACCTGCTCTTTGGAGCCACTGACTCAATAGGCATAGTCCAGATTTTAACTCTATATGGTCTATGTAGAAGCACAGCCAACTACCGGATCTGCTACAGTCCAGCTGCAGAACAGATTTTCTTCCAGCTATTGATGGAGCGAGAGTGGGATTTATCGTCATCTAGCATCCACTCCTCATCTCTAAAGTGGCTGTTTCAGCAGGAGAGTATCAGCAAGACACTGTCTAGTCAGATTCTTAAGCTCTGTCAAAAACATTTTTCAGTGGAGGATCAGACGAGTTGTGAGATCCAAAACTTAAAGGATATTTCCCACTTGACTGCCGTAGGAGACAACCTTTTGCCAAAAATGTTCGTATTGACACTGACAGAGGTTGTAGGGGAAGAAATGGTGATGAATGATGTCATCTCTCTACTCCATTACCTATCGTCAATCATAGTTTCTTATCCACAAGCGTCAGATCAGCTATGCATGCATGGGATGGGAAATGCAGTGCAGAATCTTTGCTCTTATATGTTGTATCCTGCCAATTTGGAGACGTACATGGTCATTTCTTGCTTCATTTTCATCATTCTAGGCTCAGTGAATTCACAGACACTTGTTGATGATGATGCTTGGCTAACAGCTACTATGAAGGTCAGCATTGTTTAAAATGTTCCACAGCTGTAAACTATAAATCATTGACGTAGATTCACGAGTTTCTCCTTATTTGACATTTTTTGAACATTTCTGTGCAGCTGCTAGAATATTTCACATCTACAATGATGGCCAATGGGTGGATGGAAGAGCATCTCATTTGTATTGGCATCCTGTCGTTGCTTTTGCATCATTCTACTCAAGGAGTACTTTCAAAGACTTCAAAGTTCATACTTGTGAACAAGTCTTTAGCTTCCCTAAGTCGCACGACATTTGATGAGTTCACTGCAAAGGGTTCTGCTTCAATCGAGAAAGAGGATGGAACAGATGCCGAGAAAGCTTTGGTTTTCTTACTGGTATTTTACCAGTTTTACTTGAGAAGGTAAGTCATTCTCTGATAAATTTTACTGACCTAGCACCCTAATTTATTCTGATCACTTACTCTTCCTGTGTTAGTTCCCAAACTGCTCAACCAGGAAGCATCAGCTGGCAAAATTTGATGATTCCGGACAAAGAAGACACAAGTCCATTTGCTTCAGTTGGGATTCATTGCCAGGATATATGCAGGTTTCTTTACTTTGGATCCCCTCTTAACAAACTGGTTGCTTCACATTGCCTAGTTGAGTTGTTGATCAGTATCACAAACCAACGGATTAGCCAGCAGACTGATGTCAAATACAGCATTGGGCATTTAAGGTCCATGGCTAGTGTATTGGAAGGCCTGGTTTTTCATTCCAATCCGCGAATTGCTGTAAATTGTGGTCTCTGCCTATCAATAATACTCAGTTGGGAAATACCTGGTGATCAACAAAGTCTATTAAGAAACAATGACTGGTGGAGAATGATTCTGGAGGAGCTCGCAATGTCCTTGGCTGTTCCATGTTTGATGTCATCAACAACTGTATATCATCATAAACATGCTGTGCTCATTGCTATATCTCTCTTAAAGTCACAGACTGCTCCTCTTTGGATGAAATCTGTATTCGACGAAGCCTGCTTATCCAGCATAATCTGTATTCAAGACAATGAAACCAACTTTTCAAGTGCTTTTCCAAAAGGTCTCTGCAGTAAAAGAAGAAGATCTTCTTTATTGGAGATGGGGAGCAAAATCAAAAAGGCAGGTTAGTCTCAAAAGACAAAAACTTCGATTAAATCCGGATTTTGTTAGGATTTATTTTTACAATGTATCATCTTGATTTTATTACAATTGAGATTTATGAACTAAAATGTAAACAATTTTTCACGTGTCTATATTATTATACTCCACATGTCTTCACTATTACGTTTTCTTTTCATTTTCCATTATGCCAAACTTTGATGGAACCTGTAGATCTCTTTAATTAGTAGTATCATTTGGCTTAGATTCTTTAATTAATGGGTTAGTATTAATTAGTAGTACTACTTCATTTAATACTCTCATTGTCGTGGAAATGGCTGAACCTAAAACCCTAGTTCAAAGCTTTTATGATCGAAATAAATGTTCTTGGGATCTCGGGAATTTTAATGCTAGTAATAATTAGGAATGAGAATTGCTTATTGTTGTTGCCTTTTCTAAATTTGGCTCATATCATGTATTGATGGATGGATAATATCAGAAATGGATTCCCTCCACGTCGAAGGAGGAGTAGGAGGAGGAGCAAAAGATGCTATGGAGCCTTACTTTAAGAGCTAGTAAGTTCTCTTCTTTCAAAGTTTCCATATTCCCTTTCTCTTCCTTTACACATTACTCCGTATGTTCTAACCTTGTTTTAAGGTAGAGATTAATTGGTTTCCTGTTATTTGTAGTCTGGAGCATTTGAGTTCGATTTACACTAAAGCCATTGAGAACCGACTCACTACAGGTAACTCGTTTGAAGTAGTCCATTCTATGTGTTATCTGAATCTCTTTAGATTACTTTACCTTTCCTCTTCTTGCATCCTTCTGATCTAAGGGTTTGTCTTGTATTATTTTTGCTTTTTGATCACGTGTATATCTGTGTTTTACATGTCTTCCAAAGGAGAAAATGTTTGAATAAGCTTAACTATTCCATTTGATGTTCACTTGGTCAGTAGTGTACAAAGTTTAAAATATGACCCTAAGGCCAAAGCTTACACTATAGTCGATATTCTAGGCCTTCATTGATGAAAACTATAGGGTGAATACGGAGTATGTCATTATCACGTACCTTGTACCTACAAGGTACATTGTACTAGCCATTAGGTTAGAGCCTTAGGGGTAATAATATAAGTAGAGCAAGAATCGAAGTCATACTAGGAAACAAATTGTTTCCTTATCAGTTTCTTTCTTTCTCCCTGTAGGTCCCCCTGAAGATGTCGAAAGATCAAGTGTTTACTGTTCCAGCTTGGGGGCGATTGCTCGAGTAAAACTCATGGATCATTACAAGGATATAGCTCATCTTGATAGAATATGAATGTATTTAGGTTTAGTTCCCTGTATCTTTGTGATTCTTTGTACCAATCTATTGTACTTAGTTAGTCTATTGTACTCTGTATCTAGCATGACTCTTCGGATGCCTTAGCCTTTGGTATTCCTCTCTTGTACAATATATATTGACATATAGTGTAATCCCTGGTTAGGGAGTTTTACCATCTTACATGGTATCAGAGCTAGGTTTCCAACCACCTAGTGTACTGTCGACTGCCTTAGGCGTCGCTCTAAGTCTCGCCGTCCTTCTCCCCGCCGAGCAACACCATGGCTAAAGACCAAACCTCCGGCTCCCACAACAAGCCAGCCGTGCATCCGGCCATCGGTTTTCTTAACATTGAGAAAGTCGTTCCCTATACTCTCGACCTCAAAAATGATGAGTATAATGACTGGTGCAAATCCTTCCTTCTCCATCTCCGTGGTCAGAAGTTAAAGTACCTCATTGAGGGTACCCAGCGTCCTGCGGGGATTGATGATGAAACTCATGATCAATTGGATGCCATTGTTCAACAATGGATGTGTGCCACCATGACGAAGGAATTATCATCTACTATGATGCGTAAATGTGATACAACAAAAGAAATGTGGGATGCTCTCAAGGAGACTTTTCAAGACAATAAGGGCTCTCGGGCTGCTCACCTTGAAAGTAAGTTCGTCTCGCTGAAAATGGTCGACTGTGACGATGTCGATGATTATTGTAATAAATTAAAGGATCTGGGTGATCGTTTGAAGGCCCTTGATTTCCCGATGGATGATAAACGCCTTGTCATTCAACTCGTGAATGGCTTACCGCCGGAGTACGACGTCGCGGCGGCCCTCATCCACCAAACAATGCCTGGATTTGAAGCCGCTCGCACCAACCTCCGCAATGAACAACAACGTCGCTTGATGCAACTGGGTGAATCTTCGCCGTCCCGCACCGCCCTTGCCGCGACGACCCGATCGGACGCTGCTCCTTCCCCTGTCTCCTTGTCGACTCAGGGCCGTGGTCAGAGTTCCTCCTCCAATCGCGGTCGTGGTCGCCACAACAGCCACCGTGGCCGGGGTCGTGGTCAGTCCAGCCGCTCCCATTCTACCGGCGACTCTCATCAGGACCCACCACCATCGGCTCGCGAGACTCCGATCGCTGCTCCGCCCGCTTCCCCGTGGTACCCCTGGTGGCCGACGCCTCCTTGCCCTTTTCCCACAGCCCCGTGCTGGGGTCCTCCTGCCGCCCCTCGTCCGCCTCCGCATCGGGGTGGTTATAATATTATTCGTTGTAATAAGGAGTCCAGCTCCAATCTTTGTGATTCTTGCCAACTTAGTAAACATGTCCGTTTGCCTTTCTATGATTCACATTCCACAATTTTTTTCCCATTTGATATTATACATAGTGATTTATGGACATCTCCAATTCCGAGTATTACGGGTGATCGTTACTATCTTATTTTGCTCGATGATTTCACTAATTTTTTGTGGGTCTATCCTCTAAAACAAAAATCTCAGGTTTTCGCCAAATTTCTTGAATTTCGTGCTTTTGTTCGCACGCAGTTCGAAAGAGAAATAAAATGTTTCCAATGCGATTTAGGCAGAGAGTTTGATAATTCTTCCTACCACAATTTTGCTCGTGAGAAGGGTCTTGTTTTCCGTTTCTCCTGTCCTCAGACATCCTCCCAAAACGGCAAAGCCGAGCGAATAATTCGGCGCATTAACGATATTTCTCGTACCCTTCTCACTCATGCTTCTCTCCCTCCCAAGTTCTGGGTTGACTCGTTACACACGGCGGTCTACCTACATAACATCCTCCCTTCCAAAATTCTGCATCTCCGCTCGCCTACTTCTGCCCTTTACCTCCGTCACCCCACTTACGACCACCTCCGCACTTTTGGCTGCTTGTGCTATCCTAATATTGCTTCTAAGGCCCCACATAAACTCTCCCCTCGCTCCGTCCGTTGTGTTTTCCTTGGTTACCCTCACAATCATAGGGGTTATCGTTGTCTTGATCTTGCCACAGGTAAAATCATCATTTCCCGCCATGTCACTTTTGATGAGCACATTTTTCCGTTTGCGGACTCATTTCACTCCCCTCACTCGTATGATTTTCTCTCTCCGCCTACCTTACTCCTTAACCCCGATCTATATGCTTACCCTACCTCCCCTGCCATACCCACACCACCCAGTTCTCCTGGCCACACACCTCGTACACCAGATTCGACCCCTCCCACTGGTCCTCGCCAGCCTTTGGTCGACACCACACCACGTTACACTCCACCCCATCGCCGCACTCCTCCCCTCCTCACATACTCTCGTCGACCTAGGGCTCAACCTCTCACTCCTCCGCCCACCTCCTCTTCCTCTCCACCATCTGCACCTGCCCCCACACGTACCATGACCACCCGGGCTATGAATGGTATTTACAAACCCAAACCCCCCTCCGCTCTCCATATTCAATCTGAGGCCCCGCTTTCTCCCTTACCTAGGTCTCACCTTCTTGCCCTTAAGGACCCTAACTGGAAGGCTGCTATGCAAGCTGAGTATAATGCCTTGATTCAAACTCGGACTTGGGAACTTGTGCCGCGGCCTTCAGATGCTCATGTTATTCGTTGTATGTGGTTATTTCGGCACAAGTTTCGTTCTGATGGAACATTAGAGCGCTATAAGGCGCGCCTGGTCGCTAATGGCAAGTCCCAGCAGGTCGGTGTTGATTGCGATGAGACTTTTAGTCCTGTTGTTAAGCCTGCCACTATACGTACCGTTCTCACCATTGCTGTATCTCGTTCTTGGCCGATTCGTCAGCTAGATGTCAAGAATGCTTTTCTTCATGGTGATTTACAGGAGACTGTATACATGTTTCAGCCCCCTGGATTTGCTGACCCTGCTAAACCTACACATGTTTGTCGGCTTAAGAAATCTTTGTATGGTCTCAAGCAGGCTCCTCGGGCTTGGTATCATCGGTTCGCTACCTATGTTCTTCAATGTGGTTTTAAGGGTAGCTTGTGTGACAACTCTCTCTTTGTGTATCGCTCTGGTACTGATATGGCTTATCTCCTGTTGTATGTGGATGATATTGTACTCACTGCATCCTCTGATGCCCTTCTACGACGTTTTATTGATATGCTGTCTCAGGAATTTGCTATGTCTGACCTTGGGTCCCTTCATCATTTTCTTGGCATTGCGGTTTCTCGCGATCAATCGGGTTTATTTTTGTCTCAGAAGAAGTACGCTGCGGAGATTATTGCTCGGGCCTCAATGACTGACTGTAAACCAGTTGCGACTCCGGTGGAGGTTGGCACGAAACTTAGTGCCAATTCTGGTCCGTCTGTAGCTGACCCCACTTTGTTTCGTAGCCTTGCCGGTGCTCTTCAGTATTTGACTTTCACCCGTCCTGATATCTCTTACGCCGTCCAGCAGGTGTGTTTATTCATGCATGATCCTAAAGAGTCTCATTTTCAGGCACTTAAGCGCATTCTGCGGTACCTCCAGGGCACTTTAGATCATGGTTTGTCATTATCCGCTTCTACCATTTCTGGACTGACTGCCTATTCTGATTCCGACTGGGCTGGCTGTCCCGACTCTCGTCGGTCTACGTCTGGCTACTGCGTGTTTTTGGGTGATAATTTGGTGTCCTGGTCGTCCAAGCGTCAGCCTGGTGTATCTCGTTCTAGCGCAGAAGCCGAGTATAGAGGGGTTGCTAATGCCGTGGCCGAGGCTACTTGGCTCCGCAATCTGCTACTTGAGCTTCATTTACCACTACGTCGGGCGACTGTTGTGTACTGTGACAATATCAGCGCCGTGTATCTCTCTGGCAACCCTGTTCAACACCAACGCACAAAGCACGTTGAACTTGATATTCACTTTGTGCGTGAGCGTGTTCGTGTTGGCGATATTCGCGTCCTCCATGTCCCAGCTGCATACCAATACGCCGACATCTTTACTAAGGGCCTTCCTCGGCCGCTGTTTACTAGTTTTCGATCCAGTCTGAGCGTTCGTCCTCCTGCTCCGACTGCGGGGGTGTGATAGAATATGAATGTATTTAGGTTTAGTTCCCTGTATCTTTGTGATTCTTTGTACCAATCTATTGTACTTAGTTAGTCTATTGTACTCTGTATCTAGCATGACGGATGCCTTAGCCTTTGGTATTCCTCTCTTGTACAATATATATTGACATATAGTGTAATCCCTGGTTAGGGAGTTTTACCATCTTACACATCTGTTTACGGCCTTTGTCATCAGCAAAGAAGACAATCCATTGCTCCTCTCGTGTGCTCACTCATTCAGCGAGTTAGAGTATCTTGATGCATATAACATCAATGCGGACAAAAAGTATGCGGTTGAGGTTGTTACATGCAACATGATCATACAACCTGCTGTGTTGCTGTGGATTGATCATGACAGGGATTTAGCCTTATTGAAGGTGAATGGAGACCTAGGTCCCAATCTCAGTTCTCTAGCGTTTGGAAAAAGTAAAGCTAAGATTGGTGAGAAGGTTTTTGTTATGGGAAATCCATATCATGAAGACGTTCGGAGCGACACTGCGACTGAGAACAGATTCAACTTACTCTATTTTAACTGCGATTGGTTTAAATTTACCTCCGGAGTGGTAACTCCACCCAAGTCCATGGAATTTGCTCCTCCATCCAGGTTTACTCAGTTTACTATGGAGGAGACGCAAGGCGGTGGAGCTTCTGGGGCACCCGTTTTAAACACAAGAGCTGAGGTTGTTGGAGTCTACTGCTACACGGATAAGAAAGATCCAAACCTCTATTTTGCGGCTTCAAGAAGATCAATGCGAAAATTTTGTGCCAGTTGGGGAAGACACTTAGAAAGCCATCGAAGCTCATAGGAGATTAGATTGACTTGATGGCTTGTATGATTACAACCAATTCTCTAATCGAGCTTCCTTATTTGTTTGCTGATGGTTATACAACCACTAATACTGTGTGTTTGCAACAACTGAGAAGTAAAGTCTGAAACTTTCCTAAAGATTAGAACGAATTTGACATTTTACATATCATGTTGTATTCTTATGTGCAGCAGTTGTTGCTGTTGCTGCTGCTGCAGCAGCTGCTTGTTTTGCCATTGCAACCTCGAATTGTTTGAGGGAAATGGATGGGAAGGAAATGATCTCTGAAGGGGTCAGATTCTCCCAATCTTTGGCCGATTTCGAGACCGTTGTAGAACCATCCCACCCTATGTGATCTATTTTCTTGTTGATATGTAAATCGCTTTGCCTGGTGCTGTCTTCTGTACCTTAATAATCATCGATTATACATTGTGATTAATCCATCTACTATAGGTAAGTAGCGATAATTGAACAAGATTATGCACTCGGAAAAGGAAGAAACCGAGAATACAACGGTGAGGGAACAGAGGTTTATACTGGTTGGAGTAGCATTGTTGGTATCAGTTGGAGCATCATCAGCGACACTTGACCGGGAAGCGCAGCCGAACCTAAACGGAAAAACCCATCGTCTTTCGCTCCTTTGCTTCATGTCTTTGGGAGTTAACAAGTAATAAGACACTATCACTCGGACAACACTGACTTAACAAAGATGCAAAGAAAGCGAATACGCCTTACAAATGTGATGAAGTAAAATGCCTTAAAAGGCTATAGTAAGCAACCTAGAAATTGAGAGAGAGATACTAATAGTAGAGTAACTTTCGGGTATAGCCTTAATTAGCAAGGTAGAATCATGAATCATGCAACGTGTGAATATGTAAAGTTCAATCTGAGTTTGGTACAGAGCAAAACTAGAGAAAATATGATGGAGTAGTTAAATTAGTTGGTGGAACTGTGCAACTCAACCAACTAATTTGCTGATTGCAGGTCCTTATTTTTAGTAAATTTGCTGTTTAAGTAAAATTGAGCCCACAATCATCAATTGATTAGGTCACTTCACTTCTCTTTCAAGTTGACCAAGGCACTTTCACTTAGATGTCAGTTAGATGAACCGGGAAAATTTGTCAGGAGTGATATCCATGATCCGGGTTTGAAACAAGTGAAGTCGGTAACAAGGACTCGAGTATGTTTGGTGCTCAAAGTATGGGTAGTGGACTAGTGGCTAAACTAATGTGCTAATGAAGGCAGAACTGGTGATTGGTGGATTAAGTTGAGCTAATGAGACTTAACCAAATCAGCCAATAATGAATACTAACTACTTTGACATCATATTTCAAAAAAAAAAAAAAAAACTACTTTGACATCATTTTTGCTTAACCATAACCATTAGTACAAGATAAAGGACATAATTGAAGAGAGATCTTGAAGTTAGAGCAATTTCATTGATTGGTCAGGGAACAATTAGCCTCTTTGATTTTCAGCTTCTAATGACAGTTATATATACAGATAACAACAGCTCCTACCAACCTGCAATGCATTAGGTTGCACTTATCAGCTTACTAACAACACACAAGGCGTTGTCAAAAAAAAAAAAAACAACACACAAGGGACTCCACAGTTCAAGCCTCCCCTCGGAAGGGGAGGCGCCCTTGCGATTACTCATACCTAACTCTGTAGTTTCAGTTCCTTCAGCAGCTTCACCACTTCGAGCATGCTAGGTCGCCTAGCTGGAGTGTCGTTTGTGCACATCCGTGCAATGTTGAGGACCTGCAACATCTGATGTCGCCATGCTGAGACAGCAGGTATAAATGAATCAAGGAGCTCATCTTCTCTGCCATTGGCTGCCATCTCTCGGACCCAGCCCACCAGATTCCCGTCCTCAATATCGGCCTGCCCTGTTGGTGCCCTGCCAGTTACCAGCTCCAACACCACCACCCCAAAGCTGTATATATCACCCTTTGTTGTTGCGACCATAGACTGTCCATACTCAGGTGGGATGTACCCAAATGTGCCAGCTAGGACAGTGCTAACATGGCTTTCATAGGCACTGATTATTCTGGCCAGCCCGAAGTCGGACACTTTTGGTTCAAAGTTATGGTCCAATAGAATGTTGCTGGACTTGATGTCGCGGTGAATGATGTGGGGCACAAATCCATGATGCAGAAAGGCAATGCCCCGAGCAGCCCCTAAACAGATCTTGAACCGGGTTGGCCAGTTGAGAGCTTCAACTGCATCAGCCCGATTCCTTAACCAAACATCAAGGCTCCCGTTCTCCATGTACTCATACACCAAGAACCTTTCCTCAGCATAAACACAATAGCCAAAATAATGGAACCAAATTTTCATGTTGAACTTTCCCAATTGTCTCCATCTCAGCTAGAAATTCTCGGTCACCATGATAATGTCCTCCATTAAGCCGCTTGACAGCTATGATCCGATCCTCTGAAAGAGATGCTTTGTACACAGTACCAAACCCACCGTCGCCAATTATGTACGTCTTGCTGAAATTATCAGTGGCAGAAAATATTTCAGCAGCACTCAAGCGAGTCAGGGAGTGCTGAAATGTGGCGATGTTGATACTTAACGGCTCCCTAGATTTTTTACCCATCAGCTCATCAGACTGCCCAATTCCAGAGACAAATTTACCCTCTCTAAAGCCTAAAACAGCAGCTTCATGCCTTGAGCGACAAACCAAATAGGTGACCAGGAAGAGGAGAACCACCATGACTCCTATGATGCCACCCCAGATAGGTGGTTGTGCCAGGTGAGCTCCTGGACGGCTAGTGTTTAAGCATGGCTGATACTTAGTGCACGTCTCTGGCACAAATCCTGCAAATCTGTTAGCTGAGAGATTGACATAGGAGAGGCCTTCATTGTCACATAGCTCTCAAAATTGTTACCAGAAAGATCTAGGTACGTCAAAGCAGCCAGGTTTGCTAGAGAGCCTGGAAGGCTTCCAGTTAAGGTATTGTTGTGCAGGTCTAGAAAGGCAAGGGTCGTTAGATTTGAAAGGGAGTCACAAAGGGGGCCATTAATATGGTTATTGCTAGCATTTAGACGAACAAGAGAATTGCTGGCCGCGAAATGGCATGGGATGGGGCCCGAAAGAGAATTGGCACTGATGTTAAGGTAAGCCAGGCTCTCAATATCAAACATGGATGATGGCAAAGAACCACTAAGCTGGTTCCATGAGATATCAAGCTTGGTTAAGCTAGGTAATAAAGAGGCCATGTCTTCAGTAATTGGGCCAGTGAGCTCATTGTGAGAAAGGATCAGCCCCTGAAGTTTCCTCGATCTGAAAGATTGGAAGAAAAATTAAAAGTAGTCAAGTTAGACAGACCAGATATTCCCAAAGGAATGCTACCATTTAGCTGGTTGTTCTGCAATAACAGCTCCATGACCACAATACACTGGCTTTTCGAAGCAGGAATTGGACCCACAAACTGGTTGTCGGAATCTGGCAACAGTACCTTTTGGAATCCAGAGCATATTTCTTCAGGGATTAGACCGGAAAAGCTGTTTGAAGATAATACTAAATTGTTCAGAGACTTCAACCTTGCAATGGATTTTGGAATTGGACCTGAAAGTCTATTCGAACCAAGATCCAATGACACAAGATTAGTGCAGTTGAAAAGCTCCACAGGGATCTCTCCCGTAAGCTGGTTGCCATGCAGAGACAGATTGGTGAGGTTTCTTAGTTGTCCAATGGCAGCAGGAATTGTCCCCTCAAATAGATTATTTTCCAGTTGCAATCTCTCTAGTGTCTTGACTTTCGAAAGAGCTGCAGGTATCTCTCCAGAAAGCAAATTATTTCCAAGGAATAACTCCAGGAGAGATTCAGATTCCCATAGCTTATCAGGGATTTTTCCATGAAATCTGTTCATCGACAATTCCAAAGATACGAGAGAGAGATCACCTACATAAGCAGGAATCTCACCAGAAAGAGAGTTGCCAGACAACACCAAATTACCCAGGTTACGACAATTCATGAAAGTATTCTCGATGGTTCCAGTGAAGCTATTGCCCGATAAATCTAAACTGCTTAGTGCCTCTGGAGTACATATTTCTGAGGACAATTGACCAGAAAGCATGTTGTTACCTAGATCAAGGACCTTCAGATTCTGCAGATTGAACAAAGGTATAGAACCTGTGAACCTATTCTTTGACATCACTATGGATCCCACTTTCTTCCAATTAGATATCCAGCTAGGTATCGGCCCGGATAAGTCGTTGGAATTTAGCATCAAAGTCTCGATCGAATCCATTCCAGCAAGACCATCCAGAATTACTAATTTCTTGCAATTACCAAGCTCTCCAGGAATACTCCCACTCAACCCAGCATATGTTGCGAAGAGGTAACCTATATTGTCCAATTTGCCAAAGCTTGCAGGCAATTCTCCCATGAAGGAGTTATGTGCTATATTCAGATATGTCAAATTGGATAGCTTAGACAATTCTTCAGGAACTGAGCCAGTAAACCTACAGTTCTCGACATTGAGTACCTGAAGCCCCTTGAGATTACCAATCGATGATGGTATCACCTCCCCTACAATGGTGTTGGCCATGTTCATTGAGACAAGGCTCGTCAATCTTCCAATATCATCTGGTAAAGATCCACTGAAGGCGTTCCCAGAGAGATCAATATTTCGAAGGTTCAATAAATTTCCGATCCCTGAAAAGATAGAGCCACTAAATCTGTTCTTACTACCATCAAAGAACAAGAGGCTACTGAGGTCTCCCAAACTTGAAGGGAGAACTCCAGAAAAAGAGTTTTCAGAAAGATCAAGAGACTTTAATGTTGAGAGGTTTCCGACTTCTGGAGGAAGGCTCCCAAAGAACGAATTTGAATGAAGTGAAAGCTCCACGAGGTTAGGGAGAAGACCAATGGTTGAAGGCAAGTGCCCTGACAACCGATTGCCATCAAGCACAAGCTCTCTTAGAGACATCAGATTGGACACAGCAGGGGAGAGACTTCCAGACAGTTCATTGCCGCTCAGGTCCAAGATCTCCAGTTTATCAAGGCTCCAGATATTTTCAGGAATTAAGCCTGTCAGTCCACACTGACTGAGATTAAGATTCCTCAGACTTTTCAACTCTCCTATGCTGTTCGGAAAAGGAAGGTCTAGTGGTGAAGATTTACACGGTAAATCTAGGCCAAGAACTTCAGAGCCCTCACAAACCACCCCCGTCCAGTTACATGCAGAAGTTTCGGTGTAGAACCAGCTAGGAATCATATCTTTTCTCTGGATCAAACCTTTTCTAAGACCAGATAGTATTTTCAAATCAGTGGAAGCATCACCAAATGATGCATAGAGCATACACAACAAGATCACACTCGTCACCCAATAGAACTCTTTTGGAGTTGACATTCTGCACAAGTTCATCCTCAATTTCCCTGCAGAATAAGAAAGAAGACGAACCCAGTGGTTGTCACATATTTACATACATAAATCAATAAATAATGCGCCTTAATGATGCTAATGCAGAAAACAGTTAAGCACAGATAGTATGGATTATATGACAATTTAAGCATGTCTAACACCACTAGTTTGAGCACTCCAGAAAACCTCAACTATGGAAAACAACAAGTTTAAAATGACTTCATATTCCTTAAAAAGTATGAAGTATTCAAAAATCCATATTGAATAGAAGAATGATGGTGACACAAGAACTTCAAAATACTACTCTTTTCTTCTAGCAGAAACAGGTAAGGATCACAGATTCATAGTAACAAATCTTTATGTTCTCGAAAGTCGTAATACAAAGACTAGCACAACTACACAGGCAACAGGGTAAATGATATAACAGGGAAGAGGCACAAAATGAAGTAAATCTTTGTGATACACCATACGCGTAAGCCTGTCAAACAGTCTAACAATTTATGTATAAATCTTCGAAACAAACAAATTATCCCGAAGGCACAGGTGAAGAATGGTTAATTCAAGATAGAAATGGTTTATGGTTACCTCAAAATAGAAACATGACATGGAACAGTTTAAGAGTTTCCACTGAGAACCGAACTGTCACAAGAAATGCAACGACTACAAAGAGCTACACAGCTACCCCGTACCTGCAAATTCAAAGAATGCAACAAAATAAGAACACTACCTAAGCTTAGGTTATATTGTTATAATAACAAACAACTGTAGCATCAAGTAGTTTACACTAGGCGAGCATACATAGGCACCGCACCACCACATTCACATGAAAAACGTTACACTCGAAACCAAAGTAAAAATCCGAAAAAAGAAGTCTACCTACAGAGGTTCCAATTCCAACCTTTGGAAAGCATCATTCCTCTGTTCTTGCTTTGAACTCTACTACATCTAAAGTTGACACCTTTATCATCCCAAAAATCATGACAAAGGTAAGAAAATCTAGTTGGATCCCTACTTCACACCATAAACTCCATTTGACGGGCATTAACCTCCTTAGCAAAAGAAAGAGTATACCAACATTTAAACCCAACTCTACTACAGTGACTTCTTCTGAAAACAACATATTCTGTGATTTAAAGGTATCATCATAAAGTCACAAGGGTGAATTCCCAAAAATTGATCTTTGACCTTTACAATTTGTGGTCCCCAAATTACCCCCAAAACATGAAAAAACCCAAAAGAAAGGGAGTTCCCTACTAAATCTTTGCCCTGACCCACCTCACTGCTTAAGAAATTCCCAATTCAATTTCTAGGGTTTTAAGCAAAAAAATTAAAAAATGGCTTCCCTTTTCATAATTAATTGAAATAATCCAACTTTAAGTGAGGATTTTAACTTCTACAACAACAATAGTAACAAATCAGTAAAAATTTCGCGCTCAATCGGTAAAAATTCGAGTTTTGAACAAGAAATTTGTGATCTTTACCAACAATCAACCAACAAGTACACCCATTTGACCATTTCAACTTATACAACAAAATTTAACACTTTATTTCAAGCTTTTAAGCAAAATAAAAAAAAGGGGTTTTTCTAGCTATAATTTTCACCAATTGAGCAGTAAAAACACTTTTAACCATTTTCCTCAATTATTTACAAAATCAATCAACAATTTCATGAACAAATAGGAAATCCAGTAAAAAAAAAGACGGTCTCATATTACCAGACAATAATACAAAAAGAATGAACAAACAAAGACAAAAACAAACCAAAAAAATTGCAAATTAATTAAGTGGCTCAAGAAAGATCTGTATATACAAATTATTTAATCAAATTTGAATTGAAGAAATAATTAAATTAAATTCCACACGCAACGATCCAATCAATTGATTAATGCACCCTCAAAATTATTCCACATTTCCTACCTTTTATTAATACCTTCACAGTTTCACTCAAAAAAACACACAAAAAATAATAATAATAATATTGTGTTTGGATCCCATGGAGTTAAAATTTGGTGGAGTTGGTGGAGTTTGCATAAATAGTAATAAATCAAATGAAAGAAAATCTTTAAATGTACAAATAAAATGTTAGATGTCTTTTTCTTACCTTATTAGGTAAACTCCACATGGAGTTTATTCTCAACTCCATGCGATCCAAACACAATAATATTAATAATAAATGTAACTCACCACCTAGAATACAACAACATTAATATTTGTATAATCTAGTACTATTCCTATTGCAAATTGCTAGAACAATAAACTCGAGTCGACGTATTCAAACAAAACGTTAACAATTCAAAATAAGACAACACGAGATCAACAACAAACATTAAAAATAAACAGTTGAATAACTCGAACCTAGTAATGTAGCGTAACGAAGAATACAACCGGGAATTCAGAACGTGGTGGTGGTAATGGTGGCGGTTGGAAGTTTTCTCTCTCTAGAAAAAAAAGTAAAAGTGGGAGAATCTTTGGAGTTTCTCTCACTAAAACAGAAAAAATCATAAGAATGGTGAATGAATAATATAATTTCAGTTTTCACACATTATATGTACTGTATGTGGGGGTTGCAGCAGTGAGGAACGTCGTTGTTTTGTGGCAGAATTTGGGGGTGGGGCCCGCGTGTCAGGGTGGCGTGGGCGCAGAACGCGTGAGGAGGGTAGTAGTGTAGTACTGCTTTGCTACTGATGCTGTGTTTGTGTTGAAGAGAAGTGTACTATTACTACAAGTAGAGTGATAAGTAGAGTGATAAAGAAGCGAACATCAATGGCTCGAGCAGGGCGAAGCCAGGATTTAATTTTCGAGGTGGCGGATTAAACTATATACGCGATATTCCTAACGTATAATTTAGGATTCATTCATTATATCTCGCCAAAATCAATACTAAATAAGCTCATGTAATAAGAAAAATAACGAAACGAATATACTCAATAAATTACGGAATAAGAAAGAAAAAATAAACATACGAACAAAGATTGTGGCAAAGAGAAAGTAACGTTTTATATATTAAAGTTTGCATAAGAAAGCATGAAATGATTGTAGGCTATTGGTTAGGTCAAGAGTTCAAATTCTCTCATAGACTACCTAGAGCTTAACTCAATTTTAAAAGTACAAGAAAAATTTTAAAAATTAATAAAACTTGCCTCTAACAAAAATCGAACCCAGCAACTCCTTGTTAAATGGATCCCAATGTAACGACTATGCTAACTACATCTAATTTGTACTTTCAGCACTCAAAATTATATATAAACTAAATATTCCTATAAAACCGAAAAAAATTCTGCACCCCACCGGGGTGGCGGGGTGGCGGCCGCCACCCCTCGCCACCAAGTGGCTTCGCCCCTGGGCTCGAGAACAGCCTCTTTTTCTACCACCAGGGGGATGCACACATTTTAGATGCACAAATATTGTATTAATTAAAATTTAAAAATTGCTTCTAATATATTCGATCTCATACACTGTAGTATTTGGGGATCATATCGGAATCAATCATTAAAGCCCATTATTTCCTAATAATTGTAGATGATAGCCGGGGAGTATGGTTATTCTTAATAAAAGACAGGGGAGAAGCTAAACCATTGTTGCGTGATTTTTGCACAATGATTAAAACTCAATTTGAGCAGTGTTAAAGTCATCCAAAGCGACAGCGGCAGTGAGTTTGGAACAACTTCGATGCTCCAATTTTACAGAGAACATGGAATCCATTTTCGCACAAGCAACGTTGATTCTCCGCAACAAAACGCTAGAATAGAGCGCAAGCATAGACACGTATTATGTGATCATTATCTTACACATAAATTTGGTCGTCTAGAAGACTTATAAATCTCATGCTATCTAGTACGAAATACCTAAATTTGTAGCTGCGTTATGAAAAATGTAAATAGTCCATTGCAAAACAGTGTCATGCCTACCTGAAGAAACAACATACATATTGCGAAATGACTTAGTTTATGTAAGCAATTTCAGGCGAGTATGGGGATTAACCACGCCCATCGTACACAGTGGGAAATTTTGGGTCAATTAGCAATTTCTGTGAAGTCTGGGTTGTTCGGTCAAGGGTGATAGGATAGGTGGTTGGATTTGGTAATTGGTTGTGGAAAAGTTTTGAGCTGAATGGACAAACTTACCAAAGTACTTGAGACTAGATTAGAGATATATAAGTAATCGATATACTCGCACATAAATAGAGAAAGATCGATGTTAACTTAAATGCCTCCATACCGGCCATAAATTACTACAAAAGTAGATCACTCGTAATCCAAAATAACTTAACACGGGAATTCTTAAGTTAATTAACTTCAATCCTTCATCTTTCAAGCAAAGCGTGCACAACTCCTAACAACTTGTTTAAGCTGGCTCCTTAGTCACCCTGGGATTCTGGGTCCTTGAGGAAACGAAACACTTACACTTACGCTTACGCCTTAAACAAACTTTTCTGCCGCTCCGGTCAGAGACAGTGAAGCAGCGGTCCTGTATTTGCATCATGTTACATAATATGAGACTATAAGTTTCATTACAACAGTCTCGTCAATTAGCTCCGGCGCAACTAGAAAAAAGAAAAAATAACAATTCACAGCATACCTTCGAAGATCTCCCTCAAGCCCTAGCTTTTCCATCACTTTCTTTTCCAACTGCTCCACTATACAGGCCTCAGTACAGCCATTCCCAACATTGCTACTCTGCTTAGCCGGGCTTGTGTCCTCGAAAGATTTTGCTGCCTTTATTATGTCCTGCACATAATGCAGTCAATTCTCAAGTATCAACAGTAGATCAACAGATAGCTTGTCATGTTCACAAACACCAGTGGGACCCCTTTCTTAAATTAGCTAAGGGAGAAATGGAGAGAGTGGATGTTGGATTGCGAAAAGTTACCTCAGTAGTTAAACGCCCCGCGGTCGTTTCTACAGCAATAATCCACGTCAACATCCCTGCAAAGGTATAATTTCCAATCTGAAGTGTCTGATGTACCGCAACATTATGAACAACCCTAGAATCACTCTGCAGAACAGTGAAGTTTATAACTGAGAGTCATCCACTATTTCAAGTACCGGCGCTACTCTTTATCAGTTAATCAGATAAGTAAAGAAATATAAAAGCTTTTGCATTAGTAGAGAGGCGACACGTTTGGTGTTTCCACAGGAGCAAACATTTTATTAACACAGCTTTTCACAAGAAAACAAAAAAACAGCGTTGCTTTGTAATGCAGCAGAAAAATGAGAGTCAAACAAAAATTTTCTTTGATAGGTGAGAGTCAAACAACATTAAGGTTCTTTATAAGACAAGTACGAAAAAAACCAACACTAGAAACCACAAGTAAACGCCTCCATCACCTTTCCTAGTAAAAATCACTAACCTCGACCCTTGGACGTTTTCCACAATCTTCAGCATCGTTACTCGATAAATTTGGGCAACTCTGAGGCAAATGTTTCTACAAAATTGTATAACTATTAGTATTACCTTCCAACCCTCCTGGCGAATGTCTGGATACTAATACAAAGGTCAAAGCTAGAAGATTACTCCCGGTCCAAAAATAGACAAATCAAAATTTTAGGCTACTTGTATGGCATGGAGGACTGCTCCACAGATCTAAGTTCAAACAAATTTATATCAAGTCGAGCTTGTCAGCATAATGTTGAACAATTTTATCGTTTATCTTATGGGAATAGCTTTCAGGTTGTTAGTAGTCTTGTTAAGCAGACATTGATGAAGTGCATATACACCTACTCAGCTACCAATCAAAAAGTCATAGTCCTCTAATGGATAGAGTGTCATACTAGAGCAAACATTTTACAAGAACTGTTTTCCACAAGAAAACAAAAACAGCATTGGTTTCCAAACTAGCAGAGAAATAAATATTAAGTTTCCATTTAAATAAAAAAAGAAGAACCAAACACTCGATAGCACCAGAGACGTCTCCATCACTACTGCAATAATTCACTTACCTCGACCCTTGGATGTTCTCCACAATCTTTAGCATTATCTGATGACAGGTTTGGGCACCTTTGAAGGAAAGGTCTCTGCATGAAATCGTGTAGCCGTTAGTAAAGCACCCAACCCTACAGCTTACAGGTAATTGAAATTTGGTAATTAAAACAGATGACAATGCGACAAAAGATTACTCCCTAGTCCAGTAGAAATAGTTATCGGTAATCACTCGGTAATTTCCAACCCAAAATGTCGGTCACAAACCTCAATTTTGGGATAAAGGACTTCTCCACAGATACAAGTTCGGAACAATTTACATCAATTTAAGATTGTAGACTAAATCATTTGCAACAACTTTATCGTAGATGTTTTAAAAATAGCGATCAGGTTGTTACTACCCTTGATAGGCGGACATTTATGGTCAGGGCAGGCCCTTCTAGGGCGATAGTTGAAATTGATGAAGGTGCTCAGCCACCAATCACAAAACAATCAATATGCCTCCAAATGGATCTACAAAACTAAGTTCAGGAAGCTTATCTGAACGACTGTAGTACAGAGGCCACATGTTTTAGTCTTTTCTCAAGAGCAATCATTTTATTAAGATCAGATGTCCTCAAGAAAACCAGAACAGCAATGCTTTCTAATAAAGCAGAGAAATTAAAGAGAAACAACATTAAGGTTCTAATTAAGAAAAGTACGACGAACCAAACACCAGAACCAGAAGAAAAGTCTCCATCACATCTGCTGGCAAATCACTGACCTTGGCCCATGGACGTTTTCCAATATCTTTAGCATCATAAGATGGCAGGTGTGGGCAACTTATGGTAACTTCATCCCAATCCTTTAGACCCTCGTTGCACAAGTCCAAAAAACTCGTTTCTGCTGGCTCCTTGGTCACTCTGGGCTTCTGGGTCTTTGAGGATACGACACACTTACACTTACGCTTACACCATAAACAAACTTTTTTGCCGCTCCGATCAGAGACATTGAAACAGCGGTCCTGTACTTGCATCATGTTACATAATATGAGACTATAAATTTCACTACAACAGTCTCGTCAATTAGCTCTAGCACACCCAGAAAAAAGAAAAAATAACAATTCACAGCATACCTTTAAAAAAAGATCTCCCTCAAGCCCTAGCTTTTCCAACTGCTCCACTATACAAGCATCAGTACAGCCATTCCCAACATTGCTACTCTGCTTAGCCGGGGTTGTGTCCTCGAAAGATTTTGCTGCCTTTATTATGTCCTGCACATAATGCAGTCAATTCTCAAGTCTCAACAGTGCATCAACAGATAGCTTGTCATGTTCACAAACACTAGTAGGACCCCTTTCTTAAATTAGCTAAGGGAGGAATGGAGAGGGCGGATGTTGGATGGCGAAAAGTTACATCATAGGTTAAACGCCCCGCAGTCGTTTCTACAGCAATAATCCGCGTCAACATCCCAGCAAAGGTATAATTTCCAATCTGAAGTCTCTGATGTACCGCAACATTATGAACAACCCCAAAATCTCTCTGCAGAACAGTGAAGTTTATAACTGAGAGTCATCCACTGTTTCAAGGACTGGCGCTACTCTTTATCAGTTAATCAGATAAGCAAAGAAATATAAAAGCTTTTGCATTAGTAGAGAGGCGACACGTTTGGTGTTTCCACAAAAGCAAACATTTTATTAACACAGCTTTTCACATGAATACAAACACCAGCGTTGCTTTGTAATGCAGCAGAGAAATGAGAGTCAAACAACAAACCATCAGTACTGCAATAATTCACTTACCTTGAACCTTGCTTTTGCCAGCTTTGGGGACTTTTGAAGGACAGGTCTCTGGATGAAATCGTGTAGCCGTTAGTAAAGCACCCAACCTTAGAGCTTACAGGTAATTGAAATTTTGTAACCAAAACAGATGACAATGAGACAAAAGATTACTCCCTATTCCAATAGAAATAGACATCACCCAGTACTTCTAACCCAAAATGTTGGTCACAAACCTCAATTTGGGGATAAAGGACTTCTCCACAGATCCAAGTTTGGAACAATTTTTCATCAATTTAAGCTTGCAGGCTTAAACATTTGCAACAAATTTATCGTAGATCTTTTCAAAATAGCGATCAAGTTGTTTGTTGTTACTACCCTTGATAGGCGGACATTTACGGTCAGGGCAGCCCCTTCTTGGGGGATAGTTGAAATTGATGAAGGGCAGTCACCTGCCTAGCCACCAATCACTAAACAAGCAATATGCCTCCAAATGTATCTACAAAACTAAGGTCAGGTTGTTTATCTGAATGCCGTAGTCTGGATTTACTATCGGGTTCTGACAGCACACCAGTGGCAAAACCAGATACTTCCTAGATTTATATTAACAAAACTTGGCATACAATGAAATTGACCAGAATAACGCCCTCCTCCGTAACATTGACTTAGAAGGTTATACCTAAACCTAAACCAACAAGCGTACCACATTTTGATTGGAAACGGCGCCTCAAAGGGGTCTCACATAGTCACATCATCACAAACATACTACTTCTGGAATTCCAAGTTGCATTAACAACGGTAAGGATACGACATGGTCCCATGATTACGACACATTTCACCCAACAGAGGCGAATAAACAAGCGCTACATGATTATTCAGCGAAAAAATCAAGAACAAAAGGATGTACAGGAGATACCTTAGTAGTTCGTAACTTCTCGTCAAGTGTGGACAAGTCTACTATTGTAAAAAAAAAAAAAAAAAAGTAGGTCAAAGAGTTGAAGCATGACCCCCGGTAAATGATAGATTCAACGTGGAATCGCATTACATACACAAGACGGTTACACGTGAAATTAAATGTTGAAGCATGACCCCCGGTAAATGATAGATTCAACGTGAAAGTAAGCGTTACTACGGATAATAAAAAATAATAGGAGAACAACTGTAGACCGCAATATAACTAGTGACCGCAATACTGAATATTGAGAATGGTTGGGACTGTTTCACTGTCATGTATTCTCCTAATGCAACACATTCAGATTTTCAATCTCTGCGCGTGTGTCTTGGTTCTCTTGTTAAACGTGTTTCAACACACTTATTTCAATCATCATAAAACACCAACTAAGATATCAAGCCGCCACTGATAGGAGGGAAACCAGTGAAAAAGATGGTAAACACAAAGAAAAATTCCAAGAAAATTATAACCAACAAAAAGTCATAAAAGCATGAAATCGACAAATTAACAAAATTTTCGACAGCAACAAAAACATGTTTTGTGAATTCTTATTAATAATCAAACACAGATGGAATTTGAGAGCTAAAGTACTAAAGTACTCATCTTTACCTCCAAATAATTCGGAAAATTGCATCCTGACTTGTCACCGGTGCTGGGAAAGGCGGAGCAGACGATCACAGGTTCCGGCCTGTCACAGAAATTTCGTCGGAGGAAGAGGTTATTTGGTGGTAGCTACGGTTTTAATTCTAATTTTTTTTTTTTTTTCCTAACTAGGAAAGCAATACTTCCATTCTACTTAAAGCCCTTAGGTCTCAGACGCGTGTGTCTGATGTTTCCAAAAAAAGATGGAGAAGAAAATTAGGATTGATTTTCTCTCTCCTTTATTATTTGTGCATCAATCTGCGGTCGGCGGCGACGGATCGGCCGGTTAGAAGTAAAGAATCTGGGTGGTTGTGCGGCGGCGCGGTGGGGTTTGTGATGGTTGCGGGAGGTGAAATGAAATGGGTGAGGATTGAGACAGAGGGCTGATGAGAGAAAAAAATACCAATGGGGAAAGTACAGTACGGAGTATTCTTTGGCATTGATATGTAACTGACGGAAGCTAAAACAAAACCCCATCCAGACCCTAAACAATAACAAAATAAAAAGTTTGGACCCCAAATGATAAAATTTTGGACACATTAGACACCTATTTGGTGCTTAACTTGTCCTGTTTGTTAAGACTAGATCTTTTTGAACTGATTCGATCTAATGTGAATGACTTTGATCTGATTTGAATAACTTCGAACTGATCTGAATGTGTTGAAATTTGATTGAATTTCAACGAATTAGTATCAATTATAGACCAAATACATTGATAGAAATTTCAACTTTTCTGATCTGATCTGAATGATTCTCAACTGATATAAATACTACATTTATTAGGTCCTATCAAACAGGGCTTTAGTAACCGATCTTACCCAATAATCAAGGGTCTATCTATAGAGTGCATCATTAATTGTAGCATTTCCCAACAAATATTTAATAATTGTAGCAATTTATGGTTGTCGAAAACCCTACTACTAAACTCAACAACTAAACCCTTTCGAACTTTGATTAAAAGTCAAAAACACTTTAGGGTTGTCGAAAAAGGGTTTAAGGTTGGCTTTCCCAGCACCGCGGTACGCCAACCCTATTCTAGTGAGGGGTATTGTTATTTATGCATAACAATCGCATCTTAATATTGACATTGAACTTTAATGGAAAAAAAAAGAAATATTAATGGAATTAATCAATATTTTATTGAAAACAATAACAATTTTTTCTTTTAGATGACAGTAATTACTCTTATAGAGTGCCCATGCGCACTTTTTAGACAAATCCATAAATTAAAAACAAATAAGATTATTAAAAGTGATGGGTGATTGATCAGTACTCCTATATAAATTAAAAGCAAATAGGCGACGTAGGATAATTAACTCACAACTGATCCATGTGAAGTTGTTAAATACGAGACTTTGTTGTGAATTGGTATGGTACATCGGATATACGTTTAACATGAACTTGATAAAAAATAATCAGTACAACAAAATAGATATTCAACCATCCTTTTATCTTTTCCATTGTAGAAAGAAAGCATATTTGAAACCATCGTCTTAGCATATGGTGTCCTTTGATAGAAATTTGAACATTTCTGATCTGATCTGACTCTGATCTGATCTGATTTGAATGATTCTGAACTGATCTGAATACTACTGCAAATAAGTCCTATCAAACACGGCCTAAGACGTCAAACTAACCCAAGGATACGCTAGATCTATAACACGATTATACTCCTACTATAACTAAGATATTCACTCAAACACTAGTTACCATAACACATACACATTCCTAAATGCAAAATATCCTCGTATTTATTCTCTAACAATATACAATCACACTCTACTGTCCTCGCTTTTTCTCCATTTTTTTCTTGCTTCACTCACACCTTCTTCTATTTCTTAAAGGAGATGATGATGATGATGATGGAGATGAGAATGGAGAGGAATGCCATTTACCTTTCGACTTTGATAACTAGTGAGTCTCTTATTTTAATTTTCAAAGTGTTTCATATTTTTCTGATCCCAACTTTATTTGAGGGTCAACAAAAAATAATTTCCAACTACAACATAAGCTATTGTTTTATTGGCAGTGTTGCGCGCATGCTCTTTTTTCACTCTGAGGCCATGGAGAACAGAATTACTACTAGTAATTTGTCTTTGTTTTCTATTAATTTGCTTTCTATAAGTTTCCTTAAAATCAGGGGTTTACTGTTCCAGTTAGGGGTGAGCATTGGTCCCGAACCGGACCGAACTGAGGACCGAGGCTCGGAAAAATGTGGACCGAGGACCGGACCGAATGGTAGTGATGGCCACGGGCCGGGCGGGCCAGTGCTAGGGCCGGGCTCCACAGGGCTAGTGCTCGGAGAATCGAGCACTAGCACTAGCCCTACACACCCGGGCTAGTGCCAGTGCTCGATTTCTCGGGCACTAGCACTAGCCCGCCAGTGCTTGACCGGGCTTTGACCCGGGCTAGTGCCGGGCGGGCCAGTGCTCAAGCACTGCTGGCTCGGCCGGAAAAAAAAAAAAAGGGCTTGGTCATAATTACCATAATTTTATCATTTTTTGATAAACTTATAATAATTAGGATGCCTACGTATCTCGAAAGAATCAAAGCCCACGTAGTTCTTCACTTACCTTACTTACCGTCGCTTGATTATTTGATCGGTTCATTCTTAGACGTTCTCATCGGCGGTTGATGCTCCCGATTCCGATGTAGTATCCATTGTCATGAATGGATCATCTTCTTCGTCATCATCATCATCATACTTCTTTCCTTGTCTTCTTTTTAATGCTTGATCCCAATCTTTTTTGCATACACATACTTTCACGGATTCGGGAGCTAACCTTGATCGCTTTTCATCCAATACTCTTCTACCTGCACTAAAAGCGGACTCCGAAGCAACTGTCGAAGCTGGAACTACAAGAACATCCTTTGCAATTTGGGTTAAAATCGGATAGTGGTGGCTATGTTTATGCCACCATTTAAGAATGCTAAAATCACTTTCATCGGTAGTATCATGGACAAGTGTTAAATAATCATTGACAAAAGATGTAGTATCATTTAAAGTCGTTTTTTGTTTTTTTAAAATAATATTATGATAAAAACTAAATCTACTTGGTTTAGATTTAGATGACATGGAAGAAGAACTAGCTTGTGCATCAGTATCACTACGTGTATCATACAAATCATGTAATTTAGTAAGAATAGAAACACATTTGTTCACATAATTATCTACATCATAGTCTTGTTGTAATGTTGAATAATAAAATTCTAACATGTTTTTCAATCCCACGGATTTAACACCGGGATCAAGAATACATGCAATGCCATATATAATAGGAAATTCAGTAAAATAAGCCAACCATTTCTCACGCATTAAAGAAACAACTTGCTTTAAGCTATCGTAATTAGAAGAATCAACACTAGACATAGCAAAAACTATTTTAATGCATTGTAAAATCACCAAATGAACATTTGGTTCATATACTAGCGAAAAAACTTTTGTAGCATCATAATAAGATTTCAAAAGATCATAAAGAGGTTCGGTAAGTTCCCAAGTAACATCATCGAGAAGTCGTGCATTTGGATCGGTAGAATGATGTTCATTATACAAAGTAGTAATAACTTGTTTATACCTGATTACAGCACCTAGCATGGTGTAGGTAGAATTCCACCTTATTGGTGTATCAAGACCAAATCTCTTTGCTGGCAATTGATGTTGCGTGCACAATTGTTTGTATCTACGCTTTTTTGTGCCCGTTGCTCTAAGCCACTTAATAACTTTTCTAATAGGGCTTAAAATAGAAGAAATACAAGCAATTCCTTCTTGAGCGGACAAATTAATAATATGTGCACAACATCTAACATGTAAAAACATACCATCTAATAATAAAGTTGGAATATTACTCTTGATGTGACCAATACAATTAGTATTAGCCGAAACATTATCAAATGAAATAGTAAACAACTTATCAGTCAATTTAAACTCATTACAAGTAGCATGAATACGAGAATATATGTTATAGCCGGTATGCGACTCTTCCATAACATCAAAAGCAATAATACGTTTTTGTAATTTATAATCATTATCAATCCAATGAGCGGTAATGCATATATAAGGCTCACCTTGTCTTGAAGTCCATGTATCACTAGTTAGGCAAACACGTCCACTAAATGAACGAAAATATTCAATTAGCTCGCCTCTTGTTTTGTGATATTGTGTCATAGTATGACGCTTAAGAGTGTTCCTAGGCACCTTTCTATAAGCGGGTTGTAATGATAATCTATTAAACTCTTCATAATTAATACTTTCACCAAAACTAAACGGCAATTCATCAAGACAAACAAAATTAGCCATATTATCAATCATTCGATCTCTATTATAATAGAAAAGAATACCTCCACCGGGGGTCGGGGTCATATAACTTCCGATTTGTGATTGACCACCACCATGGCTTGATTCACCTTCAACTATTTTTTCGGGGTCAATTATGCCATGTATGCTTTGTAGGTGTCGAGCTTGAGTGCCGGTTCCGCTACCCGTTTTCCACTTCAATTCCACATTAACATGGTTGGCTTTGCAAATTCGACAAACAAGTTTGAAACATTTTACACCTTTTTGGTCATTTTCGGTGTACACTTTGTCAAAATGAGCCCAAACAAAACTTGCTTTGACACCACGTCGATTAATAATACCACCACCTTGTCCACCTACAATTAAAGAATAATGATATTAATTAAGTTGTAAATTTACATTAATTGAATAAATTAAAAAATTAAATGAATTGAATAAATATGCAATTTTATAAATTGAATTTTACCATCTTGTAAATCTACATCCGTTGTTGGACGAGAACGAGGTGGTGGCATGACCGATGATTCTTGTTGTGATGCATTACCTACACCTACAAATAAAATTATATCAATAAAAAGAAAAATTGACAAAATAAAACTAATAATTATAAAAATAAATTATAAACATTAATTTACCTTGATGAATATCACCTAGAAGTGATTCTTCATATTATTTCAACACTCTTCTTTGATCGGGAGTTAGATTATCCATTTCGGGTTAATATGATTTTTTGATAAGAATATTAAAATATCCAATACGAAATACAATAATTATCAATACTAATAATAATTATCAAAATAACAATAATAAAAGTACTAAATATTGTATACTTACTTAATATAATACTTGTAGTAATTTTTTTCTAACTAAAATTGAAAACTTAATTAATACTTAAAAATTGTAATAATTTTTTTTAAGTAAATTTAAAACTTGAATACTTGAGAGTTGTAGAATTGTAGTAATTGAAGAAGAAATGTAGAATAGAGAGAGTGATTGTGTGGAAATTGAAGTTGGATTTATTGGGTATTTATAGAAAATTTAAGGGTAGGATAAAATTAAAAAAAAAAAAACAAAACAAACAAAAAAAAAAAAAAAACTGCCAATTTAAACGGCTAGTTTTTTAAACCTTTCTAGCCGTTTGCTAGGGGCGGGCTGGGGGCGGGCCGTTACTTGACCAGGGCTTTGACCAGGGCTTGACCAGGACTTGACCAGGGCTTTGACCAGGGCTTGACCGGGTTTTGACCGGGTTTGACCAGGGCTAGTGCTTGAAAACTCGAGCACTAGCCCTGGCACTACCAAACCCGGGCTTTGCAGTGCCTGGGCCGGGCCATGCCTTGACCAGGGCCGGGCCAGGGCGGCCCCGGGCTCCTAGTGCCCAATGGCCATCTCTACCGAATGACCCTCGGTCCGGCTAGGTCCGGTCCGGTCCCCTTGGAAAGAATGGACCGAGGAGATTTTCTCCAAAAAAAAGTTGGACCGAGGACCGGACCGAAGTAAACTCGGTCCAGACCGATACCGGACCGAACCGACCGGTCCGGTCCGGTCCTCGATTCGGACCGAGTTTTTGCTCTCCCCTAGTTTCAGTTTGGGGGCCATTGCTCGTGTAATACTCAAATATCATGTGCATATGTTTACGGCATTTGTCATCAGCAAAGGAGATCATACATTGCTCCCCTCAGTTGCTCACTCATTCGACGATTTAAAGTATCTTGATGTATATAGTATTAATGCAGATAAAGACTAAGTTGTTGAGGTTGTAACATGTGATATGATGATATGTGATGCGAAGCTGCTGTGGATGGATGTAGACAGTGATTTATCCTTATTCAGGGTTAAGGGAGATCTAGGTCCTAACCTTACTTCTTTAGAGTTTGGAAAAGGAGTTGCAATTGGTGAGATTGTTTATTGCTTGGGAAATCCAAGTCTAGCAGAGGTTTCGGACGATATTGTGGTAGAGAATGGGTATGAGTTGGTGTGTTTTAACTGTGACTAGTTCAAGTTTACACAAGGAGTCATAACTCCACCAAGATCTTCGGAAGCCACTCCTCCATCGATGTTTACGCAGTTTATTATGGAAGAGGCGCAAGGCGATGGAGCTTCAGGGGCACCCATATTAAACACTAGAGGTGAAGTCGTTGGAGTCTATTGCTATACGGATAGGCAAGATCCAAATATGCAGTATGCTGCTTCACGTAAATCAATCAGCGAATTTTGTCTCAGTTGGCTAGGAAGCCCATAGGATATTAGATATATTTTCGGTAGATATACTTGTATTATAGTTGTATTATTTGTTTCCGATAGTGGAAACCTAGGACTGCCATATCGTATATAATCTCAGCCACCATTATTCGTGAATGAGCAAGGAAGTTTTGTCCACAAATCTGAGTGATGCACAAATATTTATTTATTTTGGTTACACGACGGAAAAAGAAAATTACGATCTATTATCTATTACACCCTCCCAAGGAGGTACAAGAATTTCATTCTCATCAAAATACTTAGATAAGCCTTCCACTTCTCGAATCTCCTCCACAATTCTTTGCCTAGCCGACATTGGTTCTTGTCGTAGATCCAGGGATGGAGCTAGAAACCTTAACCGAGGGGGGCCGAAGTTATTATAAGACATTTTTATTCAAATTTCTGCTTTATAAAAAATACGAGTAAACGAAATTACTAGTATCTTATATTCGTTTATTTCAAACAATCAACGACTTAAGAAGAATAGACTCACGTCAAACAAAAAAAAAATAAAAAATAAATGGGTATAAAGTAAGGGAACAAAATAACCAAAGAAGACAATCGGAAAATCAAATCATGAAATTGACACACATTTTTAGAAAAAAAAAAAGAAGTGACAATATCAGGTTTTGAGCCTGTTACCTCATGCAGAAACACACATTACCCTCTAAAACCAATTGAGCTAAGCTATTAATGTTGTCTAGTATTGCAATACATCTTATTTATTGTAACTTTGGCAGGGGTCATGGCGCACTTTGGCCATACACTAGCTCCGTCTCTGCGTAGATCCTGTCTCGCATGCAACGCCATATGATCGGCTACGGTGTTCCAAGCTTGCCCAATATGATGCACACATGTTGTATCCTTGCGAGCTCCCTACACTTCAAGTACAGGTTGCTCAATCTATCCGTAGGATGCTTCAGATCATTAATACCGTTTACGGTTTACAACATTTTGACAATCTGTATACAACTCCACATTACAAATCTGGTGATCATGAAGCCACGAGAGACCCATGAGGATCGCATAACATTCCGCCTCACTAGCATCTCATTCAAAAGTATGAGCTAAGAACCCCATTCTCCATCGGCCACAGGGACCAAGGAGGAAACCACCTAGTTCTGCAGAAAGATTAGGCCTAACAAAAGATGCATCTATAAACAAGGATGAAGTTGACCGGATATCCGGTGGTTTTGCAAAATATTTCGGGGAGGGGAAGGGGTGGCTAGCCGTTGAGAAACATCAATAAATGAGAGTTTTAAAGAGTGTGCCTGAGTGATAAGAAGTACAGAAGGAGTGGCTTTTTTTTTTCTTCGAAAATCCTCGTATTCCTCCGTTTCCAGAGGAGCCAACAAATAATAGGGAAAGGACACACCAGTCTTTGTCAACGCTATTCGTGAGGTTCATGGTTAACCAATTAACGGGGTACAAAGTAAACCAAGGAACATGGATCGGGAGAAGGGACCAGACCTCATTTGCATAAGGGCAGTCACGGAGGACATGGATGACATCCTCCCTGACATTCGGACATAAAGGGCACGAAGGGGATATCGAAATCCCGCGGCTGGCAAGATGTCCTTTGGTCGACAGACGACCCCAAGCTGCCCTCCAAAACAAGAATTTGATCCGAGGAGAGCACTCCATGTCGGAAATGAGCGGCCAGATAGTAAGGTGTTGAGAGGGGGTTTTGTTTTTTCCCCAGAGGCTAAGGTAGACCAAGTTAGTATAAAAAACCTCCCCAAAGCCACATCACAACAGAGACGATCTTCTCCCGAACCGGGGACAAAGACCGATTGAATATCACAATTGGTATCATGGTCAAAGAAGCAACCAAGGTCTACCCCAAGGCGCCCCTGGTCATAATCATGAACAGAAGCACTATTAATCTCAAGTGGGAGCGGACCAATGAATCTAGAACGAAGAGGACCACCTGGGCACCACTTATCATCCCAAAAGTTAATGAGATCCCCACTCCCCACGACCCAAAGATTATGAGAACTGAAAGCGTCAGCCCCTTTAGCCACCCCCTACCAAATATGAGAGCCCTTGTTCAAGAGGGGAAATTCTTCCGTCCATGTATTTCTCATGGATAATAGTGGTGTTAGCGATTCGGGTCGATCGGTACCATGAAATAATTCATGGGGAGAAACGTAACGCAGCGGAATTTATCAGACACGATTCAGGTTTTGTGTTTCTCAATCGTTCGTACAGGGTTTCTCATTGATTTCACCAATTGTACAACGTATTTATACTAGTTACAATTCACCGTCTTAAATTACAAGTAATACAACTTTCCTAAACACAATCTACCATAAATGTACTTCGTACATTTTCACAAGAAACCTATATTTACGATATATACTATATTACCATAACTTCGTATATGGTAATATATTCCGACCATATTACTCCATAATATCTCTCGATATTATCTCGTAATATTGTCGCCTTCCATTTTCCCTATTAAGTGGACGCAAGGTTAAGGGAGCTCGTAAGGCGCCACGCAAGTTTCATCATATGAACTTGATTCATGATTTTCGCAGAGCGAATGCCCAACCCCCACGAAGACATCGGACCCGAGACGGTATCCCAGACCACTAAGGCCAGCTTACGAGAGTCCGGGCCAGAGCCCAAAGGAATCTAGCACAAGCTTGGTCAATGGCCGAGAGGAGCCATTTTGGAAGATAGATTGCCTGCATTCTTTCCATGAAAAAGAAAAGGGGTAAAAAGGGGTGGTTCGTCCTTGACCTTGAAAAGGCCTATAATTGCCTTGAGTGGAATTTTAATGAATATTTCTTAGGCCAAATGGGGATGGATGACGACTCCATCCGGCTGATCATGAGCTAGTCACTTCACCCTCCTTCATGGTGAACATCAATGGCTTGAGAACAACCTCTTTCTCTACCACCAGGGGGATGCACACACTTTAGATGCACAAATATTGTATTAATTAAAAATTGCTTCTAATATATTCGATCTCATACACTGTAGTATTTGGGGATCATATCGGAATCAATTATTAAATCCCATTATTTCCTAATAATTGTAGATGATTGTAGCCGGGGAGTATGGTTATTCTTAATGAAAGACAGGGGAGAAGCTAAACCATTGTTACGTGATTTTTGCACAATGATTAAAACTCAATTTGAGCAGTGTTAAAGTCATCCAAAGCGACAGCGGTCCAATTTTACAGAGAACATGGAATCCATTTTTGCACAAGCAACGTTGATTCTCCGCAACAAAACGCTAGGGTAGAGCGCAAGCATAGACACGTATTATGTGATCATTATCTTACACATAAATTTGGTCGTCTAGAAGACATATAAATCCCATGCTATCTAGTACGAAATACCTAAATTTGTAGCTGCGTTATGAAAAATGTAAATAGTCCATTGCAAAAAAGTGTCTTGCCTACCTGAAGAAACAACATACATATTGCGAAATGACTTAGTTTATGTAAGCAATTTCAGGCGAGTATGGGGATTAACAACTCCTAACAACTTGTTTAAGCTGGTTCCTTAGTCACTCTAGGATTCTGGGTCTTTGAGGAAACGAAACACTTACACGTAAGCTTACGCCTTAAACAAACTTTTCTGCCGCTCCGATCAGAGATAGTGAAGCAGCAGTCCTGTATTTGCATCATGTTACATAATATGAGACTATAAGTTTCAGTGTTTCACTACAACAGTCTCGTCAATTAGCTCCGGCGCACCTAGAAAAAAGAAAAAATAACAATTCACAACATACCTTCGAAAAAAGATCTCCCTCAAGCCCTAGCTTTTCCATCACTTTATTTTCCAACTGCTCCACTATACAGGCCTCAGTACAGCCATTCCCAACATTGCTACTCTGCTTAGCCGGGGTTGTGTCCTTGAAAGATTTTGCTGCCTTTATTATGTCTTGCACATAATGCAGTCAATTCTCAAGTCTCAACAGTAGATCAACACATAGCTTGTCATGTTCACAAACACCAGTGGGACCCCTTTCTCAAATTAGCCAAGGGAGGAATGGAGAGGGCGGATGTTGGATGGCGAAAAGTTACCTCAGAACTTAAACGCCTCGCAGTCCTTTCTACAGCAATAATCCGCGTCAACATCCCTGCAAAGGTATAATTTCCAATTTGAAGTGTCTTATGTACCGCAACATTATGAACAACCCCAGAATCACTCTGCAGAACAGTGAAGTTTATAACTGAGAGTCATCCACTATTTCAAGTACTGGCGCTACTCTTTATCAGTTAATCAGATAAGTAAAGAAATATAAAAGCTTTTGCATTAGTAGAGAGGCGACACGTTTGGTGTCTCCACAGGAGCAAACATTTTATTAACACAACATTTCACAAGAATACAAAAACCAGCAATGCTTTGTAATGCAGCAGAGAAATGAGAGTCAAACAACAAACCATCAGTACTGCAATAATTCACTTACCTTGAGCCTTGATAGGCGGACATTTACAGTCAAGGCAGCCCCTTCTTGGGGGATAGTTGAAATTGATGAAGGGCAGTCACCTGCCTAGCCACCAATCACAAAACAAGCAATATGCCTCCAAATGTATCTACAAAACTAAGGTCAGGTTGTTTATCTGAATGCTGTAGTCTGGATTTACTATCGGGTTCTGACAGCACACCAGTGGCAAAACCAGATACTTCCTAGATTTATATTAACAAAACTTGGCATACAATGAAATTGACCAGAATAACGCCCTCCTCCGTAACATTGACTTAGAAGGTTATACCTAAACCTAAACCAACAAGCGTACCACATTTTGATTGGAAACGGCGCCTCAAAGGGGTCTCACATAGTCACATCATCACAAACATACTACTTCTGGAATTCCAAGTTGCATTAACAACGGTAAGGATACGACATGGTCCCATGATTACGACACATTTCACCCAACAGAGGCGAATAAACAAGCGCTACATGATTATTCAGCGAAAAAATCAAGAACAAAAGGATGTACAGGAGATACCTTAGTAGTTCGTAACTTCTCGTCAAGTGTGGACAAGTCTACTATTGTAAAAAAAAAAAAAAAAAAGTAGGTCAAAGAGTTGAAGCATGACCCCCGGCAAATGATAAGATTCAACGTGGAATCATATGACATACACAAGACGGTTACACGTGAAATTAAATGTTGAAGCATGACGCCCGGTAAATGATAGATTCAACGTGAAAGTAAGCGTTACTACGGATAATAAAAATAATAAGAGAACAACTGTAGACCGCAATACTGTTGGAATTTTGAGAATGGTTGGGACTGTTTCACTGTCATATATGATCGTAATGCAACACATTAAGATTTTCAAATCTCTGCGCGTGTGTCTTAGGTCTCTTGTTAAACGTGTTTGAATACTTTTTGAACTTATACGAAGTACGACATACACAAGACGGTTACCTATAACGATTCATGTTAGCCGAACATCAACATTAATCTTTAAAGCGAACACATATTCCAGTCATTCGGACTTATAGGCATACTAGTAGCATCATCATAAAACACACAGAAAAATTGGAAGAAAATTTTAACATAAAAAGTATGAAATCGACAAATTAACAAAATACTGGACAACAACACAACATATTTTGTGAATTCTTGTTAATAATCAAACAGAGATGGAATTTGGGAGCTAACAAACATATATAATAATAAATTAGATATTAAAGTAGTCATCTCTCATCTTTACCTCCTATTAATTCGGAAAATTGCATCCTGACTTGTCACCGGTGCTGAGAAAGGCGGAGAAGACGATCGAGGTTATTTGCTGGTAGCTAAGGTTTTAATTCTAATTTTTTTGTTTCTAAAGGAAGAGGTTCTTTTAAAAGCCCTACTTATAATTTGCGCTACTTAGGTGTCGTTTGGATTCCCTCAAAATCTATAGTAATTTTATTTTTCTACAAATTAAATTACCATGAGTTGTTTGATTAGCCTAAAGTTCATTTTTACACTTAACACACCCTTAACGCATTGTTAAAGGCGGCGTTGTGCGATTCGGCTACCATGTATTCACAGTTTCACACAATGACACAAGTCACACACTCACCAGTCACCACCCAACTATATACCCAGTAATCTTCCTCTTCACACCATCGCTAATTAAACCCAAATCATTTTCCTCCTGCTTTGGCGCCACAAACTCAATTTCAAACCTCCAAAACTCCTCACTCTCTCACCCTCTCCAAAATCTCCATCTTCCCCAACAAGACACACCAACATCAGATGATGCACTACAATTACGGCGCCACCACGGTGGCGGGACCGAAACACTACTTCACCTCCTCAATTCCACCACCACCAGAACCACCACCACCACTACCATGCTCGCAAAACCACCGCTCCTCCGTGGCGCTCCGAACCGAAGAAGGAGGATCAATCTGCTTACTCTGCTTCGCTCACCTCATCTCAAACCCTAATTCTCCGACATTCCACGTGTCCTACGCGCTGTCGCAGCTCTCACACGCCATTTCTCAGCCGTGTTTTCTCTCTCCTCTCCTTACCTTCCACGCTCACCTCCTCATCTCTCCTCTCGTACTTTCTCTCTCCTCTTTTTCCGACGATCAAATCGCTCGCCAGGTTGTTGATGTTGTCTCCGAGCTCTCTCACGGCGGCGGCGTTTCCGTCTCCGGCGAGTTCGTCGCGAAGATCGCCGATGTTCTCAGCTCTTGTTCTCTTGTTTGGAGCCGCTGTCAATTCTACTCGGTGATTTTCTTTACCTTTTTTTTTTTAATTTGATTTAATTCGTCTAGCCTAGGGTTTAATCGCTGATTGTGAATTCAATTTTGTTCAGTATTTGATGAAATTGATGCGCGTTTTGAAGTAATTGTTTGTTGAACGTATTCGTGAAGTGTGATTAATCTGGTTATCAGATGAGAATTACCAGTGATTTCTGTAAATTTTGGTGTAATTTTATCTGTTTTGGACATTGATCTGCTGACGGAGATTTTTGGTTGAGTATTTTAGAAGTTTCTGCTGTAATTTTGGTGTAATTGCTGATTGTGAAACCATTTGTTTATTAAAAGAGGCGAATCGATGCACATTATGAAACAGTAATTTCTCGTTGAATTTCGTCTTGATCAAGCTTTAGGTTGTGATTTATCTGCTGATCAGATGAGAATTTGCAGTAAATTTCTGTAAATTTTGGTGTAATTTTATCTGCTTTAGACATTGAGCTGCTCATAGAGATTTTCAGTTGCGAATTGGAGCGCTTTCTGCTGTCATTTTAGTTCATTTAGATGTCAGCCTTACGCTTCATTAATCATTAACGACTCGAGTCGTTCTTGTGTTTTCTCTTTTGATTTGATTTGTCTAGCACTTCCTGAGCAAAATGAAATTAAACTTTGAGGTTTCCTTATCGAAATTTGTCTGCTTATTATCACTGTATTATAATACATAGAATTCCTATTGAATTTACGCAAGTGATTGATACGATTACAGAGGTCTTAAGCACACTAGCTGGAATTGTGATATACACACTGGTTGGAATTTGTGATGTGCATTAGTCTTATACACACTGGCTGGAATTGCAATATACAGGCATGTCCTAGCGATACTTGAAACCACGACAATTGGTGCATATACTGATATACTACCTCTAGATCCTGATTGTTCTTGTATTCTTGTGTTTTCATTTTCAAGAAATCATTCACTGTGGTGATTTAATGCAAAATCTGCATTACCTTGTTGAAATCTGTAGGTAGTAGTTTTTACGCTTTTTGACAGAATTTTGCTGTGTATGACTGTTCCTTTACTCTAGTCATCTGGTCAGTGGAGAGAAGTGATTAGATCGGTACTAGAAACAGTTACGTAGCAATGTCGTTCATTTCGCTTTTGAAGTTATCTCCAATGATACTTCTGTAGAGCTGGTCTTATCCTAGGTGGAGTGCTTAAATTCCAAAGCTGCATAATCTGGTGATTGAGGCCTAAGGTTAACTAGATACGAGGAGTATCTGCAATGTCATATGCTCATTGTATGCTAATTGCTATAAGGATAAACCTTTACGAATCAAACATCTCATGTGTTCTATGCAGGAGGTAGACTCAGTGACTCACCCTAGAGACATGGGTTTCCTAGTTTTCTTTTTTTTTTTTAATTCTTAAGCTCAAATTTCAACCCTTTTAATCTGAAGTGTGGGAGTTGTGGACTTTTAGACCATTATTTATGCTCAGTTGTTGGGATAGGTATGCAGTTGATGATTTTGTTTGACGTCAGAAGCCCTAGGAATTTTTGCCCAGACTCAATTGTTTGTCAAATACATATTGAATTCTCAGCATGAACATTGTATGAGAGAGCTGCCAACTTGATAATAGTCCTTCTATCTAAATTCCCTGTTTTGTTTGTGCATTGCTGTGTATAAATGTTCAACATGTAGACATAGTATTTTTTTCGTCCAGAGGCATTCTGCTTCATGTCCCATTTATGTTTTACAGTCTTCTTCTGTATGATAGGTGATCCTTGAAAAAACCGATGCAACATCTCTAACGCCAAAGCTGTTGAGGATCTTTCTTTTTCTTAATTGCCTTTTGCTGTCTGATATCTCTCACAAGAGATGCAATCACTAGGGTGGTGCACAGTACAGTTGGGCTTACTGTACTTATTGTTTACATAACTTGTAGCTACATTGCCTCGGGGTTCTTTTGACTCGTCAGACGGATACTTATGCTTGCATCAAAGATAAAGCTGCCTTGATCCAGAACCTTGCTATGGGTCTTCAGTTGCCAAGGTATCATTTTGATTAAACTTGAGGATGGGGTTTCTTGAGATGACATATATTACCTGTTTGTGTATCACTCTTAACCCTCTGTCTTTCCCAATGCAGCGAAGAAATCCAGGGAGAGATCATGTTTGTCTTGTACAGAATATGTATACTCCAGTATGCTACTAATGATTTGGAAGGTTCCGATGTACTACTTGTGCATTGTCCCATGATCTTGCATCTGTCACTGGGTGCACTTTTGAAGACTCAACAAGATGACGTTCGCTTGAACTGTTTAGGTTTGCGCCTGTTTCTGACTCAGCTTTGCATTAGTACAGTAGGCCCTGAGTCACTCGTCTGCAAGAGCGTCCAAAATGTTGTTTATGACTAGAAAACTTATGCTTCAACTTTTTCTAGTATAATCAAGACTCGAGAGCTAATTCATAATTTGGACTTGGGAAGCTAATTTGTTTGGGGTTTTGTAATCACAGTGTTTCCACCTAGGTTAGATGATGAGACGAATCTGTAGTATGAAGCTCTAAGCAACCGAGATTCAATCTTCAGCAGTTGACCTTGAACTTGGAGCAGAATGCAAAATGCTTACATAGTTTTGAAGCAGTAACATGGAAAGAAACTCCACAAGAAGCTTCTCTTTGTTTTTCAAATCTAGTCAAACTAATGTCAGATTTGCCTGTGTAGCCCTTCTGAAGTTGTTGAGCCAAAGGGGATTTCTCTCAGATGCCTTTTCAAGCGACTTCAACACGATGGATACTTGTGAAGCCGATTATTACAAACAAAGCTCTGACGGTGAAACAACTGGATTAAGTAAAATGTTTGCTGAGGCAATAAAATCACCATTGCTCTCTCCAGATAACCAGGTACAAGTTTCAGCACTGGAACTCATCCTTCAATGTTTGTCACGCGGTGATTGCTCAGGCAAGCAGATCCAAATCTTGGTGGAAGAAAATGTTGCGGACTATGTGTTTGAGATCCTTAGGCTATCAGGTATGTTTTTCTACCGGCATCTACATGCTCAGTGAGTAGTCAGTAACTATCAGTTCACTCCAAAGTATGTCTGAAATTGAATGGGATTTTCAGTTCACTTCAAAGTATGTCTGAAACTGAATACATAATGATTCATGCGTCATAAATGTTGACGGTACAATATGTTGATATGTCTATGGGCACTCTTTTTCTAAGGTCCTCTATCAGTAGTATAGTTATGTGCAAATACTTCCGTCCACCTACCTTTTTTTTTTTGTCTCTCTCTGTCTCTTGAAGGTCATTTATTAAGCCTTATAGCCGTTTATCTTATGTTTATGCTTTGCACAGAACATAAGGATCAAGTCATCAGCTCTTGTCTTCAAGTTCTTGATCTTCTGTCAACAGCTGAACAGGCCTTCAAACAAAGGCTTGCCATTGGCTTCACAACTTTAGTTTCTGTTCTGCCTCAAGTAACTGAAGTACGTTGTCATCCCGTTCAACCTCAAATGCTAAAGCTGGTAATGCATGGTATCTCCAGTTTCCCTGGAGTAGTATCCACAAACATCGTTGAAGAAATAAGTAGCGCACTGGGGCTTATGCTAAAACGATATACAGCAGGAGAATTGGGAATGCTTTCAGAAGCATTTATTTCTGTCTGCTCCATCTTTGTTGCTCTCATGAAATCTCCTTCTGCGGGCAGAGTTTCAGCACTGATACCTGCCATACAAGAAGCATCAAAACATACAATTCTGACCTCTATGAGCATTTATGATCAAGAACCCAACCTACTTCTGCATTCTTTATCTCTATTGAAGGAGGCATATTCTTTTAGTGTTGAAGGTGATTCACTAATGAGCAGTATCGAGATGGAACTGAGGGATTCTGTTATAGAAGTATGTCAAGAGCAGATTTTACCATGGTTTGTCACAGCCGTCAGTGGAATGGAAGAGGAAGGTATTCTGGGAATATTTGAGACCTTACACTTCATACTAATACAGAATCATGAGGATCAAGTCATGGGACTAACAAATGCGCTGCTTTCAAACTCTTGGTTCAGCTTGTCCTTTGGATGTTTGGGCTTGCACGCAACAGAGATGATGAAACTGAGAGTATACCTTATGTTTAGTGCAATTGTTGATAAACTTCTTGGAGAAGATTCTGGTGAATCCATCCGAGCTGTTGCGTCTATTCTGCCATCTGACCCTGTTGATCTGCTATTTCTTCTTGGACAGAAAAGTACTAATAATTCAGAGCTTTCATCCTGCCAGACTGCTGTGATGCATATACTATATGTCAGCTCTTTATATGATGAAATGTAAGTATCTGATCATGACTTTTATATTCTGCATAATTCCTAAGCCATCTACTCCTAATTTTGATCTCTTTTCACCCCTCAGGCTTAGCGACATGAAATTAGTTCTAACATCTCTGGAGCAATATATGCTCTGTAATAGCAACCACTTGCTCTTTGGAGCCACTGACTCGATAGGAATAGTCCAGATTTTAACTCTATATGGACTATGTCGAAGCACAGCCAACTACCTGATCTGCTACAGTCCAGCTGCAGAACAGATTTTCTTTCAGCTATTGATGGAGCGAGACTGGGATTTATCGTCATTTAGCATCCACTCGTCATCTCTGAAGTGGTTGTTTCAGCAGGAGAGTATCAGCAAGACACTGTCTAGTCTGATCCTTAAGCTCTGTCAAAAACATTTCTCAATAGAGGATCAGACGAGCTGTGAGATCCAAAACTTACAGGATATTTCCCACTTGACTGCCATAGGAGACAACCTTTTGCCAAAAGTGTTCGTATTGACACTTACGGAGGTTGTAGGGGAAGAAATGGTGATGAATGATGTCATCTCTCTACTCCATTACCTATCATCAATCATCGTTTCTTATCCACAAGCGTCAGATCAGCTATGCGTGCATGGGATGGGAAATGCAGTCCAGAATCTTTGCTCTTGTATGTTGTATCCTGCCAATTTGGAGACGTATATGGTCATTTCTCGCTTCATTTTCATCATTCTAGGCTCAGTGAATTCACAGACACTTGTCGATGATGATGCTTGGCTAACAGCTACAATGAAGGTCAGCAATGTTTAAAATGTTCCAGAGCTGCAAACTATAAAATATTGACGTAGATTCACGAGTTTTTCTTTCTTATTTGACTTTTCTTTTTAAACATTTCTGTGCAGCTGCTAGAATATTTCACCTCTACTATGATGGCCAATGGGTGGATGGAAGAGCATCTCATTTGTATTGGCATCCTGTCGTTGCTTTTGCATCATTCTACTCAAGGAGTACTTTCAAAGACTTCAAAATTCATACTTGTGAACAAGTCTTTAGCTTCCCTAAGTCGCACGACATTTGATGAGTTCACTGCAAAGGGTTCTGCTTCAATCGAGAAAGAGGATGGAACAGATGCCGAGAAAGCTTTGGTTTTCTTACTGGTATTTTACCAGTTTTACTTGAGAAGGTAAGTCATTCTCTGATAAATTTTACTGACCTAGCACCCTAATTTCTTCAGATCACTTACTCTTCCTGTGTTAGTTCCCAAACTGCTCAACCAGGAAGCGTCAGCTGGCAAAATTTGATGATTCCGGACAAAGAAGACACAAGTCCATTTGCTTCAGTTGGGATTCATTGCCAGGATATAAGCAGGTTTCTTTACTTTGGATCCCCTCTTATCAAACTGGTTGCTTCACATTGCCTAGTTGAGTTATTGATCAGTATCACAAACCAACGGATTAGCCAGCAGACTGATGTTAAATACAGCATTGGGCATTTAAGGTCCATGGCTAGTGTATTGGAAGGCCTGGTTTTTCATTCCAATCCGCGAATTGCTGTTAATTGTGGTCTCTGCCTATCAATAATACTCAGTTGGAAAGTACCTGGTCATCACCAAAGTCTAGTAAGAAACAATGACTGGTGGAGAATGATTCTAGAGGAGCTCGCAATGTCCTTAGCTGTTCCATGTTCAGTGTCATCAACACCTGTATATCATCATAAACCCGCTGTGCTCATTGCTATATCTCTCTTAAAATCACAGACTGCTCCTCTATGGATGAAATCTGTATTCGACGAAGCCTGCTTATCCAGCATTATTCAGAATTTATCACCAAATAACCTAATTACTGAGCTGGTGGTTTTATTTCAAGAGTTTCTGCAGTCAGGTTATCTGAAAGCTGATCAAATTGCCAAATTAAATAATTTGTTCCAGGTAATTCATTCTTTTCCCTTACCATTTCTTGTTTTTTCCTGGAATTAAGTGGAGAGAGAGTACATTGCAAGGTTTCAGCACATTGCGTGAACTAAAATCTAAAGTAGCTGCATCTAGATTATCAGTTCAGGCTGTCTACTGATTAAACTGGACTGAATTCTGGACGTTAAGTTTCTCCTGACAGCAAAGTAAATGGTCAAATGTAGACTACATAAATTCTAATAACCACTTTACTGCACATTATGCGTTGCAGGCGCGTAGAAGATGCCTGCTAATGGAAGGACAGGAAGATGAGAGCATGGGAGAACAAACGCGGAAAGTGATGTCTTTGTCAAGTGATCTAGGAGAAATTTGTGAGTTCCTACTTGGATTATTATCGGAAGAGTATCCAGACCTTACTTGTGATCAAAATCCTGCCGCGAGTAAGAAGTTGGTAGAAGAAATAGACTTGTTTTCGAGGCTGCATACAGAGATTGGAGAGACTGAGGACATGAGTTGAGAGAGTGGAAATATATGGCTCTATGACAACAAAGTTCAGATTGTTTTTTCCTTTTCAGGAATAAACCAGTTTTAATATCTTTTGGTGGTTCATGATGCGCTCACTCAACAGTCAAGAGGTGTATGTATGCATAGTGCATGAGGCAATTAACATAGATTGACTAAGCTACGACCTTTTTATTGGAGGATATGAGTATGTGATCATGAGATCGGAAATATAAGATCATGAGATCATATATTAGTAGAAATAAGTAGAGATTATTATCTCGAGAATATATTATGTTAGGATAGTATAATATAGGTGATTCGGTTTCCATTATCGTCATCTTATGTAATCGGTATATATATCTTATATTTCCGATCTCATGATCTCATACTCATATAGTCATATCCTCCAATTCTTTTATTTTTGTATGTGTCGTAATGTAAAAGGTTTCGAGTCCTACTCTTCTTGCATGTCAATATGCGATAAGTAGTAACGTTGAATGTAGAGAGACTATTATTCATGATTTTTTTTTTTTTTTTTTTTTTTTTTTTGCTGAGTAATGCTACAAAAAGACTACGTAAAAAACGATGAAGGAAAATCATCAAAAACTAAGTCAGAAGTCCGATGAAGAGAAGCACCCCAACTAGCCAGATTGTGAGCCAGAACATTAGCCGATCTAAGAACCCAAGCAAAAGTAATAGAAGGGAGATTCTGACTCAGGAGCAAAGAGTCGAAAATAGAGGCCCAAATCTCCCAACAAGGACTAACCTCGCGATTCAGAGCGCTGATAACACTAAGATTATCCCCTTCAAAGACAACATGATGAAGATGCTTACGAGAAGCCGCCAAAACGGCATGACGAGCTGCAAGAGCTTCTGCGAGAAGTGAGGAACAGTGCGGGAGAAAATGAGCTCCAGCATCCATGACTGAGCCAAAACAGTCACGCTCCACCCAAGAAACAACACAAAAAGAAGGACGGACAGCAGCATCAAAATTGATTTTGAGGAACCCGGGTAACGGCGGGCTCCACGAAGGAGCATCTTGACTAAGAAAAGTGGTGCTGGTATTGAAGGGCATAACCCTTCAATACCAACATATGGATCTAGCTGATTTTGTAGGAAACGCCTATTTATTCGAGTATTATAATTTCATATTTGTTTGACTTTTCCATGAATTTGATGTACTTTTTTCAAAAGATGGTGAATTTTATTTACAGGGTCAATCACATGATTCATTACGGAGTATATATGATACTATATCATTAGGTATCGTAATAGCAACATGAAATTGAATCACGCGAGTGAAATACTCAATACGGAGTAGGACCAAATGATATATATGAAGAATTGTATTATGCGACTATGACAAATATGACTAAACGAAGGAGAACGAAACTTACACACGTGGTAGATTAAAAAACTCTTCGAGACAATGAAACTAAAGTAATCAGACTCCCAACTTTTCAAGTGTTTTTCTCACCCTCACTATCTTCCCCTTTTCTAACAAAAGTTTTCAGTCTCTCCAGTAAAATAGGAGGAAGATCTTCTTCGAACACTTAATTCAAATAATGCTCAAAAATTTTTTTTATCAAAATGGGGTTGGAAAAAACTTATTTATCGAAATGGGGTGCACGTAGGCTCGGAAACCTGGGAGCCTGAAACTCGCCATGGCGCGTGGCGAGTCTTAGAGTATATGGCGTTTTCTTTTTGGGGCTTAAAACACGGATTCTGCACTAGAACCGCCACGGCGCATGACGTGTTTATCGGATTTTTTTTTTTCGTTTTACTTGCCATCAAACAGTCTCACCCTCCCTCACCCTTAACAGTCTTACTCTTACTCTCACCGCTCTATTGCCTCAACCTCGCAAACACGCCAAACACCGCCCCCTTCTCTCTCCTGCTGCCGATCGCGATCTCCACAGTGGTTTGCCGTCGTCGACCACCTGCCTATCGTTGTTTGTCATCGTCGCTACAAGCTGGCCGTCGCCGCCTGTATTGCTCCCCAACACCGTCCCCTTCTCTCTCCTGCTGCCGATCGCGATCTCCACAGTGGTTTGCCGTCGTCGACTACCTGCCTATCGTTGTTTGCCGTCATCGCTACGGGCTGGCCGTCGCCGCCTGTACTGCTCCCTAACACCGCCCCCTTCTCTCTCCAGGTAATATTCTAAAACCCTAATTTTTTTAATTGAATTTAATTCATATTATTGTCATATTAATTTTTAAATTACTTTTGTCATCATTTTATTGCTTGACTTTGAGATTTGAATTGAGTTTTATTAATGTTATATGAATTGATTTGAGTTGGATTGGGTTTATATTTAGGGTTTTTTTTGGTATGACAATGAATTAAGTTGGGTTTATGTTTTTCTAATTTTAATTAGGATTATATGAAGGCCAAATTTTTGTCTAATTTGATGTTCTTATTGAAACTTGTTTTTCTATTCTTTAGAACATAAGATGGAAATTGTCGATTATCCACTATTGTGTTATTGGGACGGAGAAATTTTGGAAGCAAATGGGAATGTATCATATCGGGGTGGTAGTCAATGTTTTGTGATCGCTAATAGTAAGATGAGTTACACAGATTTGGTTTCCGAGATATATGAGGGTATGAATGTTGATAGAATGGGTATGGAGATGAGAGTGAAGATGAAATTCTCTAGTTCGGGATGCTATAAAGTTCTGCCTCTAAACAACGATCGTGCTTTACGTGCGATGTGGGCTTGTGTAAGCCATTCAAATGTCCCATCAATGGACTTGTATATTGAATTGTCAAGGGTAGAATCATCTACTCGGAATATATTGCCAACACACAATTCTGGAATTCCTACCACCCAAATGCCTACCACTCCAATTTCTACCATTCAAATGCCTACGACTCCAATTTTTACCACTCAATTGCCAACCACTTCTACCATAAGAGATTCTCAAATGCCTACCACTTCTACCATAAGAGATTTTCAAATGCCTACCACACAAATGCCTATTATGGGGGGTTCTTTCACTAGATTGTTCACGGATGATCAATTTTTCCTTGATCAATTTGGGTCACCTTCAGCTCTTAGAGTAGACGATATTTCCCCATTTGTGTCACTTGAAACTAACAATGCCAATGAAGGAATATTTGATGGGAATTTAGAAGGTGATGAGGCGGATTGTGCCATTGATGAAAATCTAATTAATTCGGGGGAAGATGGTGAGGACAATGTCGTGGGTAATAATGCTCCGATCCCCGAATTTAATAAAATTCATGCGATTGATGAAGAACATGTGAATAGTTGGATAACTTGGGACGATGAGGTTGAACATAAAGCTGGTGAAGAGTTTGTTGTTGGTCAAACATTTTCAAACAAGGCTGCTGTGACGGAAGTTGTGACTTTGTATAATGTGCAAAAAAAACAAACCTTCAAAGTAGCCGAGTCTAAGCCTCATACTATCACGTTCTTGTGTGGTAGATCCCCCAATTCTTGCTCTTGGAGATTGAGAGCAACTCAAAAAAATGAGATCAACTCAGAAGCGTTTACGATTGTCACTTACAAAGGTCCTCATTCCGCTTCATGTGTTAGTGACGAAGTTCCACGTGACCACATGAATTTGAGGCGGGGTTTCATTAGTCTTGCTATTAGAAATCTCGTAATGGCTGATTGGTCGGTTAAAGTGTCCGTAATTGTTGAGTTTATTAAAGATAAATTTAGTTACACTATCTCATATACTAAGGCGTGGAATGGGAAACAAAGAGCCATTGCGGATATTTTTGGTGATTGGGAAAAGTCGTATGAATTACTTCCCCGTTTCATGCAGGCGCTTAAAGATTCAAATCCCGGCACAATAGTCCAATTTTGTACTAAACCAAACATAGATCCCAATAAGGAAAAATTCTCACGAGTGTTTTGGGCATTTCATCCATCGATTGAGGGTTTCCATCATTGTCGCCCAGTTATAAGCATCGATGGAACTCATTTGTATGGTAAATACAAAGGAGCCTTATTGATTGCAATGGGGGTTGATGGTAATAATCAACTATATCCACTTGCTTTTGCTATTGTTGAAAATGAGAACAATAGCAGTTGGTCTTGGTTTATGACATGTATAAGGGTGTTTGTGACCAAAAGATCTGGACTTTGTGTTATCTCCGACAGACATCCTTCTATCTTGCATGCTATGACCGAACAAGGATGGGAGGAACCCCTTGCCTATCATAGGGTATGCATACGACACCTTGCTTCAAATGTGAACACCAAATTTAAGAGTAGGCTTCTTAAGAATAAGTTTGGTTGGACTGCAAAGCAAAATCAAAAGAAGAAGTTTATCTATGGTTACAATCAAGTGGGTGAACTGGACATTGAAGCTAGAAAATACCTTGAAGAAGGTGGGGTTGAAAAGTGGTCAATTTATCATGATGGTGGGCATAGATATGGTCTCTTAACGACTAATATATATGGCAGAGTGTTTCAACAATGTTTTTTGCCCATCACTGCATTGGTGAAGTTGACCTTTTACCGGGTGAATACTTACTTCGTGGAGCGTCGTGAATGGGCAAAGAAAAGAATCATGGAAGACATTCCATACACATCAAAAGTGACGGAGGCTATCAGACTCAATCGTGATAAAACAATGCACCATACCGTGGTGAACTTTGATCGAGGTCATGGTATTTATGAGGTTACTACGGGTAAAGGAGCCAGAATACATAAGAAAGGAAGACATACCCATACTGTGAATATAGCCACTAAGACATGTTCATGCAATAAGCTCCAAATTTACAAGTACCCTTGTTCACATGTTATGGCCGTCTGTAGCGAAATGAGTTTGAGTACAACTCAATTTGTTGACCCATTTTACTCAGATGGTGAACATTTGGGTTTGTATGCACCTAAATTCCGGCCCATTCCAGATGAAGCTTATTAGCGCCCATACAATGGCCCTCAAATAGTGCGTGATCTAGATATGAAACGGGATAAGGGTAGACAATCGAAGCGGCTACGTAATGAAATGGATGAGAAACCTAAGTCTAAATCATTATGTAGCTTATGCCGCCAACAAGGCCATAACAAGCAAAGATGTCCATTGAAAGGGTAATTTAAGCAACTCAATTTGGACTATGTATATGATTCACTTTTTTCAAATTAATTCATTTTTATTTCTAATATTTGTCTTTCATTGCATTTTTTATTTTTTATAATATTATTTGTTTATTAACGAATTAATTGTTTCATTGTGTAGTTCAAATGGAGGCGAATCTACTTCCCGGACCCGTGAACCCATCTCTTCTCACACTACAAGAACTTCACAAGAGCAAGGTAATTTGGGAAGGAGGTGATGTACGTCCTTTTAGATGTAGGGCTCACTTGACTATGCACGAGGAGTTCAAAGTGAATGATCGTGTTGTAGAGTTCCTAAAAAGTAGTCAGTTTTATGGTGTACATAGATTAGCTAGTGTTAAATTTGATGTGGAGTTGATTAGTGCTTTAGTCGAACGTTGGAGGCAAGAAACACATAGTTTTCATTTCACTGTAGGAGAAGCTACGGTAACTTTACAAGATGTGCAAGTGTTATTAGGATTAAATATTTATGGTGAAGTTGTTAGTGGTGACACATACTCTCATTGGCCTGATGTGGTTTCCGAGTGTTTGGGGTTAACACCTCCGTCAAGAGTGTTGTCGGGAATGTCCCTAAAGATCTCTTGGCTGATGGAGAACTTTAGTAAACTTCCTGAAAATGCCGATGATGATGTGTTTCACTGTTATGTTAGAGCATACTTGCTAATTTTGTTCGGGACCGTACTATTTCCCGACAAAAGTGGCAATGTCGTTCCGGTGATTTACTTGCCGTTGTTGAGTAGGTTGGACAGAATAGACAATTATTCATGGGGGAGTGCCGTGCTTGCATCACTATATCGTAACTTGTGTCGTGCTAGTCGTATCGGTTCACGTGATATAGCAGGACCTATCATTTTGTTGCAATTATGGGCATGGGAACGGGTCACAATTGGTCGACCTTTGATTGTTGGGCCAAGATATCCCCCACATGAACAAGGGGCTTTTCCTTTAGGTTCACAACATCAAATGCGTAATGACCCCTTGGGTTGTGTATGGTTAAGAGTTGAAAAAAGAAGGCCAGATGGGAAGACTTCTCTTCGTGCATATAGGGATGCATTGGATTCTATGACCCAAGATCAAGTGAATATTTATGATTATTAACCTATTTGTTACTACTACATTTTTTTTAGACATTCACTAATTGCATTTTTTTTCAAGTTCTTGTGGCAACCTTATACCGAAGATATCATGAGATTCTTGCCCAAAAATTGTCATGGCGATGCGGTTGGATGGTCAAAGCACCATTGATATGGTTTGATGTTGTTGAGTTGTACTTTCCGGATAGAGTCGTACGCCAATTTGGTTTGAAACAAGTGATTCCTACACTTTATGATACTTCAACCACGTTACATAATGTGGATAAGAGAGGGTCTTCTAAGCAGTGTTGGAAGACTTACCACCATCACTATGTGAGCTTGTGGGATCGCCGAAGGGAATTTAGAGTAATGACCACCAAGAGATTCTCGGGGCATATGGATTACTTTGACCCTTACATGGTTTGGTATAGGGAGCACACTCTGCGAGTCATTGGCCCCGTAGCTCGAGCACAACCAAATCAATATCAATCCTCCGCTGCACAAATTCAATTGTTTGTAAAGTCTTTTTATTTTGTGAAGTTTCATATCATAGTTCATATAAGTTTTAGCCTATTTTATATTTTTCGTATTTCCGCTCTATGTTTGTAGACGCAAACCTTAGCAAATGTGCACTTGAGATGTGAAAAAGATATTCAAGCAATGTCGGAAGATGTTTCTTCTCATTTTCGATCGGTTATGATTGATATCCGCTAGACATGTGTCACAAGTCTCGAAGAAGGAGGATACAAGCATATACTTTTTCCAACCAAAGCCACGGTTTGTTCTTCTAATATGGGCGATGAATCACAAATCATCCAATATAGAAGACGACAACGTCGTGAACCAAGTTCTTCAACAGTAAGCCAACCTCCAAAACGTCACGAAAGCATTAGGGAAACCACTTGAAATGAATGTCTTTGGTATCTAATGTTTTAGAAGTTGTAGTAAAAACTTTGAACTCTTTGTTAGGTGTAAAACAATCGTCACTTGAGCCTTTTATGTTATATATGACACATTTGGATCGTCATTAAAATCTTTTGGCTTTATTTACGTTTTCAATTTCGTCGTGGTTGGATAATTTTGGCAGGAATTTTGATCGCATAACCAAGGCTAAGCTTGGCTGAAAGAACAAAAGACACGCCATGGGGCATGACGTGTTTTAATCAGGCCCTGTGTCATGCATAGATTTCAGTCAACAAAGCAGAAACAGTCAAACTCGCCATGGGCCACTCGCCATGGGCCATGGCGAGTTTTAGGCTTTCAGGTCAAACTCGCCACGCGCCATGGCGAGTTTCAGGCTTCCAGGTATCTGAGCCTACGTGCACCCCATTTCGATAAATAAGTTTTTTACAACCCCATTTCGATAATTTTTTTTTTTTTAGCATTATTTGAATTAAGCGTTCATCTTCTTCATTGGTGTTGGGGAGCAAAAACAAAAAGACAGGTTAGTCTCAAAAGAAAAAAACTTTGATTAAATCCGGATTTTGTTCTTTATTATTTGCACTACTTTATTATTACTGATAAGTAATTATTATGTAGACAAAATAAATTGTATCTACGCTTAGTGTATAGTAAATTGGATTAGGGCTACAGTAAAATTTATCGTATATTTTAGGAATTAATTTGAGAATACGAAAGTGTCAAGAATTTTTGATTTGTAAAAAAATCATTTTCAAAATCATTTATATTGATAGATGTGTTATATATATTTGATTGTACTACCGATGCCATGAATTTACTGTAAATGCATAACTTTTACAACGTATCATCTTGATTTTTTCACTTGGCTTTTCATGTGTCTCCGATTTAAAGAGATTTTCCTCTTTATTTTTATAGTTTTAAGTTGTCATCTTAGAGACTACTTGTAGACTAAATGGAAGATCCATTTGTCGTAGAATCAAATGGAGTTGGTTGACTGTTTTGTAGAATAAAATATGTACTAATTTTTACAATTAATGAATGATTCATTTGATATAAAAGTAACTCTCAACATGGCAACATGGCGCGTGACGAGTCTTAGAGTATATGGCGTTTTCTTTTTGGGGCTTAAAACACGGATTCTGCACTAGAACCGCCACGGCGCATGACGTGTTTATCGGATTTTTTTTTTCGTTTTACTTGCCATCAAACAGTCTCACCCTCCCTCACCCTTAACAGTCTTACTCTTACTCTCACCGCTCTATTGCCTCAACCTCGCAAACACGCCAAACACCGCCCCCTTCTCTCTCCTGCTGCCGATCGCGATCTCCACAGTGGTTTGCCGTCGTCGACCACCTGCCTATCGTTGTTTGTCATCGTCGCTACAAGCTGGCCGTCGCCGCCTGTATTGCTCCCCAACACCGTCTCCTTCTCTCTCCTGCTGCCGATCGCGATCTCCACAGTGGTTTGCCGTCGTCGACTACCTGCCTATCGTTGTTTGCCGTCATCGCTACGGGCTGGCCGTCGCCGCCTGTACTGCTCCCTAACACCGCCCCCTTCTCTCTCCAGGTAATATTCTAAAACCCTAATTTTTTTAATTGAATTTAATTCATATTATTGTCATATTAATTTTTAAATTACTTTTGTCATCATTTTATTGCTTGACTTTGAGATTTGAATTGAGTTTTATTAATGTTATATGAATTGATTTGAGTTGGATTGGGTTTATATTTAGGGTTTTTTTTGGTATGACAATGAATTAAGTTGGGTTTATGTTTTTCTAATTTTAATTAGGATTATATGAAGGCCAAATTTTTGTCTAATTTGATGTTCTTATTGAAACTTGTTTTTCTATTCTTTAGAACATAAGATGGAAATTGTCGATTATCCACTATTGTGTTATTGGGACGGAGAAATTTTGGAAGCAAATGGGAATGTATCATATCGGGGTGGTAGTCAATGTTTTGTGATCGCTAATAGTAAGATGAGTTACACAGATTTGGTTTCCGAGATATATGAGGGTATGAATGTTGATAGAATGGGTATGGAGATGAGAGTGAAGATGAAATTCTCTAGTTCGGGATGCTATAAAGTTCTGCCTCTAAACAACGATCGTGCTTTACGTGCGATGTGGGCTTGTGTAAGCCATTCAAATGTCCCATCAATGGACTTGTATATTGAATTGTCAAGGGTAGAATCATCTACTCGGAATATATTGCCAACACACAATTCTGGAATTCCTACCACCCAAATGCCTACCACTCCAATTTCTACCATTCAAATGCCTACGACTCCAATTTTTACCACTCAATTGCCAACCACTTCTACCATAAGAGATTCTCAAATGCCTACCACTTCTACCATAAGAGATTTTCAAATGCCTACCACACAAATGCCTATTATGGGGGGTTCTTTCACTAGATTGTTCACGGATGATCAATTTTTCCTTGATCAATTTGGGTCACCTTCAGCTCTTAGAGTAGACGATATTTCCCCATTTGTGTCACTTGAAACTAACAATGCCAATGAAGGAATATTTGATGGGAATTTAGAAGGTGATGAGGCGGATTGTGCCATTGATGAAAATCTAATTAATTCGGGGGAAGATGGTGAGGACAATGTCGTGGGTAATAATGCTCCGATCCCCGAATTTAATAAAATTCATGCGATTGATGAAGAACATGTGAATAGTTGGATAACTTGGGACGATGAGGTTGAACATAAAGCTGGTGAAGAGTTTGTTGTTGGTCAAACATTTTCAAACAAGGCTGCTGTGACGGAAGTTGTGACTTTGTATAATGTGCAAAAAAAACATCTTTATTTTCCTCTTTATTTTTATAGTTTTAAGTTGTCATCTTAGAGACTACTTGTAGACTAAATGGAAGATCCATTTGTCGTAGAATCAAATGGAGTTGGTTGACTGTTTTGTAGAATAAAATATGTACTAATTTTTACAATTAATGAATGATTCATTTGATATAAAAGTAACTCTCAACATGGCAACTCAAACTGCAAATAGAAAGAGGAGAATGTCTTTAAATCGGAGAAAGTATTACATAATTTGTGTGTGTGTGTAACAGGTTGCTTTTGTCCCAAATACAAATGGCAATACACAAACCCGCGTCCTAGTGTATACACAAGGAAGGCTCATAAAAAGATTTGTGGAGCTATCAAAGGTAGTAATATTTGCCTTGTTTTCGTTATCGTATTAGTATTGTGTGAATTGTGGAGGAATTGAGTTTATTTTTGATTGGTGTGGAAGGTTATCCAATTGTGGAGAAGATGGAGAATGAGGAGCTTATGGATACTAGTAGTGATCGACAAGCGCTTGACGAGATGATGCAAGAGGAGAGTTCTGATGATGAGTCCATTTTGAAGAATGGAGGGCTTCTGTTATGTTAAGTATGAAATCTCGTGTAATGTGGTTGTAATCTAGCTACATCTTATTTTCTCAGCAAATCTGAAGTTTATGGTTTTTTTTTTCCGTGTCTTTTGCTCACTTTGGGGATAAGGCTTGACTGTTGATGTTGTTGTTGTATCTTTTGCACTTTTCTCATGTTATTCGTTAGGATTTGATTCAAATCATTTTAGGAATGAGAATTGCTTGTTGTTGTTGCCTTTGTAACACCCCACATTTTTGGGACCTTTAAATTATTAAGGTTGTCGGGACATATTCATTTTAAAGTTACTAGTTCCTATTTTGGGAAGTTTAGGACCACTTTCCTTTTTGGGTCGTTTTCCCAATTGGGTAATTAATGGACAAAGTTACCTAAATGCCCTTACTACAATATAAAAAAAAAACACATCAAACTCTCCCCTCAGCCCGGCGCGTATACCCTAGTCCCGAGACTAGGTACTCCCGGGGGCCACGTCAGCAATACGTCATCATCGCGCCGGTTTAATTGTAAAAAAAAAAAAAAGGAAAATTCAAACCTCCAACCTTTTCTCTCTCTTCTCCCCGCGCCACCACTCCCCCGCCCCCTGTCGCCGAAACGTTATCGCCGACGACCACCATTTTTCCCATCAACGCCTCCCCCCATCAATAGAAGAACTACTATTTTCGAAATAATGGCGACGTCGCTGCTCCCGCGGTGGTTTTGGGGTCGATGGTGCTGACATCGGCTCAGGCGGATCCGTTAGAGGATGTTAGGCTCGTGGTAGGGATCGGGAGTAGAGTGGGGATGGGTAGGAGGAGGAGAGAGAATGAGAAATGTGGTGAGTTAAGAGTTTATTTTGATGAGAAGTAATTTTGGGGGAAATGAGTATGATAGAGAAATGAAAGTGACGATGAAAACTATGGAGTTTTGTGCTTCTTTTTTTTTTTTTTTTTTCTTTTTTTTGTTCTTGTTCTTTTGCAATTATCTTATTTCACTTCACTGTCAAAGTACATAATTTAGACACTAAGGTACATAATTGATATGTTACGGTACACAATTTAGACACTAAGGTACATAATTGATATGTTACGGTACACAATTTAGACACTAAGGTACATAATTGATATGTTACGGTACACAATTTAGACACTAATGTTCACAAATCACAATTGATACGTTAAAGTACATAATTTAGACACTAAAGTACGCAATTGATGCAATAAAGTACATAATTTAGACACTAAAGTACGCAATTGATTCGTTAAAGTACATAATCAATATGCTAAAGTACATAATCGGTATTCTACATTAAATAACATAATCAGTATGCCAAAGTAAATAATCGGTATGCTAAATTAAAGTACATAATCGGTATGTTAAAGTACATAACCGATTTGTTAAAGTACATAATCGGTATGCTAAAGTACATAACCGATTTGTTAAAGTACATAATCGGTATGCTAAAGTACATAATCGGTATGCTAAAGTACATAACCGATTTGTTAAAGTACATAATCGGTATGCGTGTAAGGCACATAACAGATTTGTTCAAGTCCATAATTGGTATGATAAAGTACATAATTAATAAATCAATATGATAATTTATATGCATTTTAGTACTTAAAATACAAAATTTAGACGTTAAACTACGTAACACCTGCACTAAAGTACCAAATTTGTACGTTAAAGTCTCTAGTAGCAAATGCAAATTTGATAAAGAAAGTAAATCCTTCTATATTATTAAAGGAGGTTTTTTTTGAGCTCTCACAATGATCGAGCTCTCTTAGAGACTCTTGGTAATATTATATTAATAAATCTAATAAGAATTTAGGTAGGACTCTACTTATAATTACATAATATGTTTTATCTCGATCTCTTACCACACATTTAGGTAGACCATCAAATCCTATCAGACGCAAACTCATACGTTATCGTAAATCATGCAACAATGGTCCACCAGCTACCAGTTTCACCACGGTATAATTCTAAGCTTGAATGATATAAATTTTTTTGCTATGGATTAATCGTAGATCTTAGGAGTCATATACCTTCATTGACGCATAAGATCTTAGTCAACATAACTATATGGATGATACAAATTTCTTTTAATTTGCTTTGTTGTATACCTTTTGCTATTGTGTGTGATGTATTTTGGCGTTATGGTTTTGTATTGTTAATTTCAGTTAACAATTGGAGACTAAGGTTTAATTTGGCATTGGTTTGTTAGTAACACTCGAACATTAGAATGAGACACATCATTGGTACCTCACAAGTAAAAGAAACATAACTAGAAATAACATGGTCATATAATATGTCAAATTAACAACTTTGACACAAACATGTCTTATACGGAGTATAGTTTAACTCTAAACGTAACTTTAATCCTAACTTATGCGATTATATTTTAAAAATTATAGCTCTTTTTTGGATATTTAACCATACATTTCTTTTGGGCAATATTATTACAATTTTAATTTTATTTCGTTTAATAGTAACATTGTTATGTGACCCGTGTAATGCACGGACCTTCATCCTAGCATATATATTAGAAACCATTTTCTAGCTAAAATAACCAAATACTGAATTGTCTTTTAAAAGTTAGGCTTGTGTGCCCTTTTTTCTCATCTTCCTTAGTCCCCACTTAGGCACTTACATGACCCCTGCTCATTTTTCATCCTCTTGTTACATTTGCTTTATCTCTCGTCTCATTGACTCATTCCTACTCATCTCTTCACTCTATCTCCTTACAATATTAATTTTCTCCCACCTTATTTCTCTTTTGAACTTGAAAACTTATCACCAAATGAAGATGAGAAGATCACTGAGTGGAGATTAAGATAAGATAAATGAGTTGATCACGGAAATCGATGGAGTTGCGGCACCTCCACCAACGAAGCCCGCCTCTCTTCTAATTTCTTTCATCTTCCTTCCTCAATCGACGAAGAGTATCGAAGAAGTTTTGGCAAGCGAGTGAGGCAATGGCGGCAGGAGAGGTTGTTGAGGGTGAGGTCGCCGCCATCACTCCCCTGAGATGGATTCGCCGGCGACGAGGTTTAAGGTGGTAGGTGTTACGGCGGCGGTGGCTTGAGGTGGGAGGGGGAGGAGAAAGATTGAAAGAATGGGGAATATGTTTTCTACTCCCTCCATTTCATTAGGTTCTTTGCATTTGATTTGAATTCACAGATTCAAATCAAATGCAAAGAACCTGATAAAACGGAGGGAGTATAAAACTGAGCTGGGTTGGTTTCAATTGGGCCGGTTTTTTGTAATGGTCCGATTTTCTATAACAAAACTGACACATAGGTGTCACCCACTTGCCACGTAAGCTGGAGTATGTACTCCTGGGTGAGAGTACACAATAAATTTCCCCTCAGCCTCACGCACGCAGAAAGCAGAGAAGCAGAGAAAGGAAAAGAGGAAAAGAAGAAAAGAAAAGAGGAGAAGAAGAGGAGAAAGAGCCGCGCGCCTCTCCGCGAATCCCCGCCGCGCGTCGCCTCTGCTCGGCCGCTTCCACCGCCCTACTCCCCTACCCGTCCTCTCTCTCTTGATTCTATATCAAGAGTAGTAAGTTTTCTCATCCTTTTCCTATAATTGTGTAATTTGGGTTTTCGAGTTTTGTGTTCAATTGATGATTAGAACACGATTAGTTTGATTAGCTTGTTGTTTTGGAGTTATAGTCGTGGTTGTGGTGATTGTGGTTATGGGTTGTGATTTTCGAATTTGGGGGGTTTTGCTAGTTAGGGTTCATGCTAATTGGGATTGATTTTGTGTATGGAATTACTTGAATCTTGGAGGGGAGGTTTATTATGAGTTGGGTAAACTATGGTTTTAAGTTGGGAGCGTTTTATGATGATTTAATTGATGAAAATGTATTCTGCCCATCTCTTATTTTTGCCTAATTCGGATGTTTATGTTGTTTTAGTGATTTAATGGTGGATTATTGTTGTTGGTATACTTGGGAAGGTGTTGTGCGAATTTGGTCTTGTTTGGAGATCATTTGGGGGTTGAAATGTGACATTTAAGGGCTTATTGTAGAGCTGCCCCTATTTTTTGATTAAGTGCTTTTAATCATGTGTAGTAGTATATGTGAGTGTATTTCTTAATTAATCAAATGTAGTGCAAGAATCGGTTGGTAGAATGGTTGAGTGATTCGATGTTTGCTATCTGTGTTTAGGGTGTGTGTTCGAGGAATTTCCATTCTAGCTTGACTCACCCTCTTTCTAGTCATAAGTAAGGTAAGAACAATGATCACAATTCCATCGACTAACAATCTCTTTGTTTGGCTCACAACTGCAAATGTTCTTCAATCCTATGTTTAATTCATGTGCTTACTTTTGATTATCATTTCACTCATGCCTGTCTAATTGTATGAGTGTGCTTTCACTTGCGTTGATACTTGGTTCCGGCCACACGGCCTTGTCGCTCCACGAGGAGCCCTCGGCTGCCTCGTGTTTGTTCCCTCGGCCTCTTGGTTCATAGCTGAGCTCTCCACTCGGCCTCTCGGCCGAGTGACTCATTGTTGCGTCGTTTGTTTTCGTGCTTCGCTTCTAATGTCTTGATTTGTTAAGATCATTTCAATTTGGATTATCGAATAATACACTTTCAAATAATGTATCAACATTTGGATTAAATCAAAAGAAAATGAGATGATACCACTTAGAGTACGATGATGCGGCTTGACCGATCATCGTTTTATTTACCTCTGATCAAGGTACTTGTAGGTCGGATTAACTACCGATTTGCTAATAGTCTTCCTCCTAGATGAGAATCTCGTCCTACCGGCCTATCTTGCGAGGGGTGTGCACACTCGGGGTTATTAGGGGCTATACTTACAACTCTAGCTCGAACTAAGTTCGTTAATGTGGTGGTTGTGGGGTAGTACCCTGGCCGAAACGTATGAATAAATAATCTTAGCTTGTTGGCTTGTACTCTGTACAAAATTATATGTATTTCGAGCGGCGATGCTCATTTGATATTCCGTTCTACTGTTGTTGATACTCCTTACTTATATCGTCATTTTGTTATTCTTACGTTTAATATTTCTTATTCGGCTTGACGTTCTGTTTTCTGGTTTGTCCCTACTTTATTCTGGGTCCTATGTCATTCTTGGATGACATAGTTGACTGATATTGATGATGTGGATGTCTGCTTAAGAAGTTGTGCATGTCGGGATTCTCAAAGACTTGATTTTCGTTTATTGATGTATTTGGATTAAAGTTTTGAGAATTGTAATTCGACAAATTTTAAGACTTCCGCTGTTTGTTTTTGGTTTGGTTTATTGTATTGAATTCTTAGCCTAGCAATTGACTCGGTAGTCAATTGCGGCGTAGCAATTCTAAATTATTTCCAAGTTTCTTTAAGCGAAATTTTAGGGTTGTTCCAGTCTTTTCTAAATTTGGCTCATATCATGTATTGATGGATGGATAATGTATAGATCACATTACTTTGTTGGTTGTGTTATCAGGAATGAATTCCCTCCACATCGAAGGAGGAGTAAGAGGAGGAGCAAAAGATTCTATGGAGCCTTACTTTAAGAGCTAGTAAGTTCTCTTCTTTCAAAGTTTCCATATTGTTCTTGATCATAGAACCTTCTTCCGAGGGTTAATGAGAAAAAAATTAATATTACTTGTTTACGACAATGTTTGGTTAGAGTAATCATCATTACAATGTAGAGCGTAGATCATAAGAATCAATGTCTCCCTATGAAGTTTAAGTGAGGAGTAGTTTTATTACCCGTCCTACATACATGACTACGACTGTAAGACCAAAAGATGATCATCAAATGACCAAGACCCTTCGTTCAGCACCCTAATTTTACTTGATCATAAATGGAATAGAAAATTGTTCTTTTCCCATTCTTGAATCACCAGACCTATTTTTTTCATTGCATTTTCAAAAGTTGCTGGATAGAATTTAAAGTACTTGAAGTAAAGACCTTAAGTGCAACGTGTGGTAAATTATTGAGCATCATGGTCCATGAACCATGAGTAGAATTGTGTACGACTCTCACAATATATAGTGGAGTTAGATCCATATTTTCAAAGTATTCTATTTTTTCAAGTTATGCCCCTACTCCTTATTGTGGGAAAGACAAACATCCTCGCCATGGTTCAAGGACCATGGCATAATTGCATAAGCACTCTCCGCGCATAATGTCATAATGATGCATGTTTTGCCATATCCTCGTGCATATCATCCTCACACAGTCACACTGCAATATTCCCTCATCGTCTTCTGTTAACTTCAGTTTTTGTCATGACACTGGAGATGAGAGACGTACAAACATTAAGGCAATGTTTGGTTAGAGGTAATCATCATTACAATGTAATGTAGTGAAACTAGTACAAACATAAGAAATCTTAGAGGACTCACAAGGGGTGTCGAAGTGGTTGATTACATCTAGGGAAACCAAGTTCAATTCCCTTTCTCTTCCTTTATTACACATTACTCCGTATGTTCTAACCTTATTTTAGGGTAGAGATTAATTGGTTTCCGGTTATTTGTAGTCTGGAGCATTTGAGCTCGATTTACACTAACGCCATTGAGAACCAACTCACTACAGGTAACTCGTTTGAATTAGTCCTTTCTATGTGTTATCTAAATCTCTTTGGATCTTTACCTTTCTCCTTGTTGCATCCTTTTGAATTCTGATCTAAGGGGTTGTCTTGTATTATTTTTGCTTTTTGATCACGTGTATTTCTGTGTTTTACATGTCTTCGAAAGGAGAAAATGTTTGAATAAGCTTAATTATTCCATTTGATGGTCACTTGGTCAGTAGTGTACAAAGTTTAAAATACGACCCTAAGGCCTAAGGTAACTTTAGTCGATGTTCTAGGCCTTCATTGATGAAAACAATAGAAGAGTCATTACTCCATCTTCTCCACAATTGGATCAATTAAATTATAAGCTTAAATGAATTTTTTAATGTTGGAAAGTGGGTTTGAAAGGTTGTGATTGGAGGAGTACATAGAGTGGTACACAAAGTGGGACAGAGAATCCTCATTCCCTATAACTACTAGACCAACCTGCGCCCTTCTCAAAGGAACCGTACGTGACACTCTCGCGTCGTATGGCGGGCTTTTGTGCCTTCTGCCGTTAAACTTGACTTGCTTCCACCAAGAACAGTAATATCAACTGAGGTACTTATAGGAAAGAAATATAGCAATATAACAATAGTTACTACTCCCTCCGTTTTTTTAGCTTCTTTACGTTTCATTTGAATGCTCAACTTTTGAAGCATCAACATCTCGAGTCTTAACGACTCGGACCTTAGTGTTACCCATTGGTTAAGTTAGCAATTCCACCTAAGGAGACTTCAATAAGTACTGTCTGTGTTTTATCTTGCTCAAATTTTCCGCTTTTCTTCTTATTTTGTCATATAGCTCGTAGTTAGAATGAATGTCTTGTTAAGTAGTTGCTGTTAATTGTTGTTTGTCATATGGCCCGTTTTATGTAATCAAGGCGAAATTAGAATTAATGTTTCATTGGTGTTCAGGAGACGAGGAGGATGTGGAGGCATCAAGAATCTTTTGCTCTTGTTTGGGTGGTGTTACCCGATTGTTTTTCATTAACTCTCAGAACAAAGAAATGAAATGTGCCACTGCCTTTATAGTTTATGAAGGGGACTACACGATTCTTATGTCGTGTGCCCACACTTTTAGGGAAGTACCTTTTCCCACCCCAACTTTGATCAACCTTGACACCGAATATATCATAGAGGTTGTGAGCTGTGATATGATTAAGCGTAAGGCCGAGATGTTGTATATCGATATGGATCGAGACTTGTGTCTGATTCGGGTTAGAGAATGTTTAGGTGGCAATGTTACATGTTTGCAATTCGGAGACAGGAGAGCGGTTGTTGGTGACAAATGTTTTTGTATATCTAACCCTGGTAGAGAAATTGTTTCCGATGAGGAGTTAGTTGAGAGGGGTTTAGATGTGTGTTTATTTAACTGTGAGTGGTTCTTATACTCACAAGGACAAGTCAGTCAGAGTTCCACTTATGGAGTTCAAGGTAGTGGAAGTTACATGCATTTCCATATGGATGGTGTTGGATATGGTTCCTCAGGGGGGCCTATTATGGATAGAGATGGTAGAGTTATTGGAGTGTACAGCTTGACTTGCGGGAGGACTTTTGATAACACCATCCAGTACGCAGCGAACTACACCTCCATCAGAGACTTTCTTATTGATTCTTTTCTTATTCGATCTTCAAAGGTACGGAGTTTAAAAACAAAACTAAATTGAACACATTCTAAATATTGTATTGATATTTAGTTTGCTGCATTTTCATAGGATGTAAGTATGTAACATGATATTTGGTATATTTATTTATCAGGCTAATGTCAACGAAATTCTCCAGACCTACTTGCCCCGCTTGGCTCAGGCTTGAAGGCGAGATGACGCAAGACACAATTCAACTAGAGTTCTCTCGTCCCCTTTAGAGCAATAGCAATGGATGATCCTCATATGGGTATCATCTTATGCCACGTCATATTTTGGTAATATCAATGTATATGACACCCAACATTGCAATGGACGAACACAAAGTGCAGATTATTAATGGCCCCACTACCCACTACTCCACTTTATTAACTCTTATATTATCTCACTTTTCTGCCCACTTTCTCCTCTTCATTCAGTTTTTTGGCACGTGAAACCCACCCCCTTATGCCCACTCTAGCGTGTGTTGCACAACCTCCATTTCTTTTTTCTTTGTCGCAACGAACCTAGGTTCATCTTTCGGAACCGAGTTCGTTTTTGACGAACGAACTCCTCCATTGCAATGGTCAATCTGCATATTTTGGGTTCTTTCACAATCCCAAGTGATGATACCCCCATTGCTAATGCTCTTATTGTTAATGTTGATTTGAGCTTGGCTCACGTTTAAATCAAACGTTAACAAATCCAAGAAACGGAAAAACTACTTTTTAGGATGGTTTGGCCCATCAACATTTGGAGTATTGATACATGTACCTCTTTATTGTCTGGTCTTAGCCCATTAACATTTCGAAGATACAATTAACACCAATGAGGCAATGATATATGAAAACTTGCTCTGTCTCAGTGGAGATGGGTGGTATATTGCAGCGAGTACTTTGTTTTGTGCGCTGGCCTGATATCGATTATAACTATACCCCAGCAATCGCGATTCCAACTTCCTCATTTTTTTCTTTTCAACCAAATAGCTAAGTTGTGATCAAATTTGCGATGTGATTTTTAAGATCCCAAAAAAATTGGGGGCGAGTATAAGGGATTTATATTTACATCATAAAAGGGGGTGGGGGGTCATTAGCTATGAACCCCCCCCCCCAAGGTAAAACATTACCCTCATACGTATGGGGTTGATAATTCCCCTTCGAATCACCTTTACCATCATTTTTCTCGTTTTCCCTTTGCTTAGGCTCTACTAAACAATGAAGAAAAGAAAAGAATATGAAGATAAGAACTATATTGGTCATTTCAACTACGGTACCTGTATACACCTGATTCTCTAACATTGCAGCATTTGATTTTGACAACATTTACTCATTACTTTGAACATTTGTAAACTCAAGTTAAATGACGAGGAATAAGCCAGCAATGCGAAAGAAACCATCCCAAAAGCTAAGCATGAACCATCGTCTCGTTGTTATATATAGAAAGATGGGCGTGACAGCTTCTAACTTAAACGGCCACATTTCGGCAATAAATCCACAGAATCTTACCACAGTACATCTCATGTATTTCAAAAAACATAATAAATATGACTCAAATAATTACTAAGGTGTCGTTTGGATACCCTCAAAATCCATAGGAATTTTATTTTCCTAGGAATTGAATTACTATGAGTTGTTTGGTTACCCTAAAGTGTAGGAATATTCCTAAGCATTTCTAATTCCTTCAAAGTGTAGGAATTTAATTACCTAGGGGGGCTAGGTAAGTAGAAATTCTCATAGAATTCCCTTGTTCATCCAAACAAATTTCCCCAATTCCCATACTTTCTAAATTCCTAAGATTTGCAAGTTCATGGGAATTCCGACTTTCCGAGTGTATCCAAACGACACCTAAGATCAAGGAATTCTTAAGTTAACTACTTGAATTCATTCAGGTCCTTGAGCCTTTAATCATGGCCATTGTCCTACGAGTCCGACTCGTTTCAGCTGGATCCTCGCTCATTCTGGCCTTGTGGGTTTTTGGATAAGGAATAATCTTACGCTTACGCTCTAACATGATCGGTTTGCCGCTCCAATCATGCACACCAAAGCCACTCTTTTTAGCTGGCTCCTCGCTCATTCTGATCCTGTGGGTCTTTGGGTAAGGAATAATCTTACGCTTACGCTCTAACTTGACTGGTGTGCCGCTCAGATCATACACACCAAAACCCTGTATTTGCATCAAGTTCAAAACAGGACTATAAGTTTTAGTAAAATAGCCAACTCAAATAGCTCAGTTGCTTTAAACAAAGTTAACAACAAGCAGCACACCTTCCTAAAAAGATCTCCCTCTAACCCTAGCTTCCCCATCACTTTTTTCAGCAGTTGATTCACAATACAGGCATCAGTACAGCCACTCCCATCAGTGATCTCGCAAGATTTTCCAGCCTTCCTTATGCCCTGCAACATACTGGGGTCAATTCTGAATAATGCATCAACAAACAAACTGAATCATCTGGTTTCCAATTGGCCCGCGAGAAGTTACCTCACTTGTTAACTTCCCCATATGTATTTCTTCAGCAACATCCGGTGTCAAATACCCTCTGAAGGTATAATTTCCAATCGTCACAATATTAAAATGGGCAACACCATGATACTTCTTAAAAGTACTCTGCAAAATAGTTACAAGTCAAAAGTCTGTTTCTAATTTCCTAAAGAAAAATAACTGATACAAACAGAGTACTAGTGCTATTCTTTACCAGTTACCAGATAGTGTAAACTGCAAGGATTAATCAGAAAAGGAAAGAAATACGACCAAAAGAAACAATTTTTGCATTTGTACAGAGGCCACATGTTTTAGCCTTTCCGCAAGGGCATTCATTTTATTAAGAAAGCGTTTAGCTAGGAAACCAGAACAGCAGAGAAAATAAAGTGAAACGGCCATAAGGTTCTAATTAAGAGAAATACAATGAACCAAACAAACCACAACAACAAGTCTCCATCACATCTCCTAGTAAATCACTAACCTTGACCCTTGGACGTGATCCACAATCTTTAGCATCATTAGATATTAAATATCGCGGGCACCTGTGAAGGAAAGGTTCCTACGTAAAGTAATGTAGATGTTAGTATAGCATCAACTCTACAATAGTTCATTTGGAAACGAATACAAAGGACAATCTAGAGAAGATCTCTCCCTTCTACAATTGAAATAGACATCACTCAGACAGAGGCCACATGTTTTAGCCTTTCCGCAAGAGCAATCATTTTATTAAGAAAGCTTCTAGCAAGGAAACGAGAACAGAGTCGCTTTCAAATACAGCAGAGAAAAAAAATTGAAACGACATTAAGGTTCTAGTTAAGAAAAATACAAAGTATCAAACACTAGAAACCACAAGAAAAGTTTCCATCACATCTTCTAGTAAATCACTAACCTTGACCCTTGGACATTTTCCACAATCTTTAGCATCATCAGATGACAGGTGTGAGCACCTTTGAAGGAAAGGTCTCTGCATAAATTAATGTAGATGTTAGTATAGCCTTCAACCCAACAATAGTCATTTTGGAAAGTAATATAAAGGACAATGCTCGAAAAGATTACTCCCATGCGCAATAGAAATAGACATCACTCTGAACTTCTTATCCAAAATGCTGCTCACAAATTTCAATAATAACTTCCTCTATTGTATGGAGGACAAATAAATTCAAACAATGTTATCTCAAGTTGAGCTTATCGGCTTAAAAGTATGCTACTATTTTATTGTAGATCTTTTGGATCTAGCTTTCATGTTATTACAACTCTTGCTAGGCAGGCATTTAGGGTCAGGGCACCCCCTTCTGGAGGTAAAGTCTACATTAGTGAAATGTATTCACCTGCACAGCTACCAATCACAGTGTCAGAGTCCTCAAATGTGACGTCTTATAGGCTTGTATCCCCCTCTCCCCTACTGTTGTCACATATCTCTCTCCTTACTGCATCATTAGTCAATGTTTTCACTTTCCGCAAACAAGCTGTAAATGGATCTATAGAACAAAGTTCAGGATATTGTTTATTGTCGTCTAGATTTACTGGAAGTGGTTTCTGACGGTGGCAAAACCAGATACTACTCGATTTCTGTTACTAAAGCTTGGCCTCCAGTCAAATTGACTAGAATAACGCCCTCCTCCACAGATACATTCACTCAGAAGGTTACGAAGATCACTTTAGGGTCTCAGAAAGGCCTAAAGCAAAGTGTATGTAGTTGGTGAAAGGCTTACTCTAATCGAAACAAGACTCGTCCCTTTTAACCTGGATGATTACACCTCCTCAGTACACTTTGGTGCTTTTATTTGCAAATGATCTTATTTTTATGTAGAAGGTATCAAGTCTCCAAAGTCAGTCTACATGCTACCTTCACAAATTAAGATCTTGGACAGGGCTGGTGTATTGGATAACCATTCCCTATCCAAAGGACGTACTCCCTGACCCTCTTTAAGCAAATACGTCTTGCTCAAGTGAAAGCTGCCACAGCTACCTCTAAAGTAGATGACCCTTTAGACCCTGCCCCCTTCAATAGAGGACAGGTTGATAGACTTGTTTATCTTGCAACAGAAGGAGTAAATGCAAGGCGAATTCTTTGCACACCAAAGCAGCCCCACATGCACACAATTAGTTCAATGATCAAAGACACTAACCTACCCAAAGAACTGAACAGAAAGAGAACCATATTCTTAATGCTGCACGTCTGGCCCTTTGCCAAAGTCCTCATCTGTCTTACTCTCACCCTCCCTTGTGTCATATTCAGCATTTACAGCTAAACCAAAGATCATAGTGAGCTCACATTATGCTCAAGGTGTTTGGTTGATTTATTTTGGGATCAGGTATTGGTTTCGGGTTATTCCAAACCAACCCCTCAGTATTGGTTACAGAGAGTGAGGAAAAGAACCCAAGAAAGCATGTATCACATACTTGTAAGTCTCGGGTTTAACGTCTCCTCACCCAACTTCCCGGGAATCAGATTGTGTGTAAGCCCTTGCTCCTTTGCTAGCAATGGTCATGTGCCAGGAGACAGAGCAGCATTAGTTAAAAAGAAGCTCTTGGAGTATAGTGAGTTGAAATATTGGACCGTATGGTCAAGATTCGGGCTTGCACAACTTGAAAGAGGCTGCTCGGACTGATCCAATCTGGCTAGCTCTTTCTCTCTCTCTCTGTCACACTCAAATATAAATTCCAAGAAAGTTTGAAAATTTTTCCTTTCAAACTCAATACGAGTTGCAGAGGAACAAGGGGGATTAAGGACAGAAAAGGTGACAGCTAAAAAGACCAGATGTGACACAGCTATCTTGACCACATGCATCACCACCACCTTTGCCTAACGACAAGTTATCAGTCTTATCACGTACGAATTATCAATAGTGTGACGCAGAATGGAGGTAACCAAGTACCTATACCACGGAGGCAACATCTGATCTGTGGTGGTCAACCATATATATGCCTCATGAGTACTAATATCCAAGTGATACAACCATACTTGCAGGATCTTGAGGGTTGGAAATTAACAATTTGTTATACAACTGGCAGTTGGATACATACCAGTGTCGGAAACGGCACAAAGGTCATAAGCCATTTTGGATATTGATGGTTTGGATATTAGCAAGCACAAACAATGGTGAGTCGCGATTTTTTCCCCTTTTTGTTTGTTTTATAAGGGTAAATTGAGATATAGTTGGACTGGAGGAACAAAGTGTTTGTAAAGGCACTAGGCACCACCAGGGTGATGGATGAGGGTAAAAAGTACATGTAACTCAAAATCTGTTTGATGATGATTCTTATTGTATAAAGAAAGAGCAACGTGAGTCATACCTTCTTTTAGAGTTTTAGAAGACTTGAATTATCTTATCTCTTAGAGAGTCAAGGGGTGGACTTGGAGGGTGTAGACATGGTTAATGAGGACAACCAAATAGGATATCGAATTACTATGACGGTGAGTGGGGTAACCATTTTCATCAGAAAAACAAGGTGGAGAAGATTAGGGGCCCTTGGGATCGAGGAGGCGTGCACGAGGAATGGCAATATTCTAGCTACAATGGGTCAGAGTAACCAGAAAACTTAAAAGCCACTTTCAATTGTTATCATGGCTTGAAAACTACAAATCAGGACCTGAGTATTTATGTTCTTTCGTTGGCAGGAGGACTTCTTGTCCGAATTGCTTTTGTGTAAAATTGTGTTTTGTTTAGGATAAATATTTCATATTCTATGAAGTAACATTCTTCGATGTAAGTGGAGTGAACAAACACTACAACATTACCTTGGTGCCTAAAGACTTTTGCCAATGGCAAGGTAAGGGAGGTTAGATGTATTAAATATTACCCCTATGTTGCAAAAAGACAAAAGGACAGTTCCGGATGACCCATAGTGAAAATGGCGTCAAGAAATCGCACTGCAAGTTTAATGAGTCAGTTTGCTTTATGCCATCTATTATTACAAAAGCTAATGAATAGTCACTATAGGGTCAGTTGGAAATGGAAACAAGAATCAATAGTCACGCAGTTCAAATCCAAGCTCATATTTTGATAAGCAAAATCTTGATCGCAAACCTAAACAAGCATTTGTACCAAATGAGTTTCTCATTATCACAACCATACTACTTTTCAAATTTGGGAGTCGCATTAACAAAAAACAAGTATATGACATTATTGTATCAATATAACAGATTTTACTAAACATAGACCAAAAAACTAAAGTCAAACGATTCATGATAGAAATCGAGAACAAGATAGATGTGTACAACGTACCTTGGTAGTCCATAACTTATTGGTGCTTCCGGACATATTTGTTACTGAAAATAAAAATTGATCAAAAAGTTACCCACAAGACAGATTAAGTGATTAATGTTGAAGCATGGCCCCTGCTTCAAGGTGAACTTGAGCTAATATCACAGATAAAAATAGGAATAAAAACCCAATAGGGAAAGGAAGAGAAAGTTAAGAAACTATACACAATGCAGTGAGGGGGGCTTTTGGCCATACTTTTGTATTGATTGGACAAAAGCTATAAAAATTGACAATCTAACTGATATAACTAGTGACGCATACAGAATTCAAGATTGCAAGGTGGATTTACTCCAGAGCAATGTTGTTGAGAATGGTTGGGACTGTTCACGGTTCACCCGTTGTCTATTCTCCTAATATGGTTTTTCAATTCCCACACTTGTATTTTAAGTAAGCACAAGTGTCTCTCAAATTATAGAGTAAGAAAAACCTAACCACTTCTCATGTGTATAGTAAAGCCACCTACTTACTCGTAGACATTGTATGGAAGGACATCACCCGGTCTAAGAGAACACCAGCCACGGAGAAAGCACTTAAGTAAAGCTAAAACTAGTAATAGTAGTCATCCCAAACCATAATTAGCACATGGAATTAACAAGTTGAAAAAAAAAATAGAGAAACTACTTAAGTGGTCTTAAGAATAGTACCAAGAGGGAGCAGGGTCGCAGGGCGGGGGGGTTCCAAATAAAGAAGAGAAGGGGGGGGGGGGGTTGTTAGTCGTTCTAGGTTTTATTGTAAAGAGCTATTTTTTTCCTGGTCTAACAAATAGTAGAGATGACGTTTTGAAAGGAGACAGGCATGCTATGATAATTATGATCATGAAGCCTAGACATAAGATGAGAAGGGAGGGATGCGTCTCGGCAAAGTAAGGCGTCAAGCCCTAGACAAAAGATGAGGGCAGAATGAGCTTGCACTACTGGGCATGGCTCTATCTCCTTAAGCCATATCCTACACTCATACAAGTAACACAAGTAGCACATAGTTAGACAATTCCAGTCTCCCAATCACAAATCCCAATTGACCCTTAGTCCTACTATCACAACCTCGAGCTAAAGCGGGCATCTCATCAGTCCACCATAACTCGGGCATAAAGTCCTCACCTTCTTACGAGAGAGAGTCAAATGCTTTGTGCACCGAGGAACGCCGTAAATAGCAAGCAAAATCCATAAATATAAGCTCAATTTCTTCCTAAAAACAATTTTTCTCTTGTATTCTCCTTGTCTTAGCTGATTACTGATGGCAAGCAAAACCCATAAATATAAGTTCAATTTTTTCTTAAAAAGAAATTTCTAAGCAAAACCCAGATCAATTTCATCGCCCAACAATAACTTCAATTTCTTCAGAATAACTCAACACAACCTTTATGTGTAAAGGTAAAGCTCAAAACATATGCTATCAGCTTTACCTTTACACATAAATAAATAAATCTAAAATCTACACAAATTCTGGGCAGCAACAAAAACAAAAGATGGAATTTTGGAGTATACAATTATAAATTATATGTTAAAGTAATAAACTTTACCTCCTACTAAATCGGGAAAGAGCTGCCGGTCACCGGTGTCGGCGCTGTGACAATAACTTACGATGAAGGAAGAGGTTCGCTCACTTTGGGTACCCAATACTTCCGTTTTTTATGGGGGGGGGGAATATCGGGCACTATGAAGCACGGACGCCTCTCCCAAGAGACGTGTCCGTGTCTAATACGGTGTCGGACACTGACACTAGGAGGACACGTGTCGGACACGGTCGCTCCAATGTCTCGAATTCCTTAATCTCGAATTCCTTGGCGTTTCCCTTAACTTATTCAATGATCATGTGTGTAATATCTTCATTTTGAAATTGTTTTAAGTTTTAAAGTTAGAAATTCTTATTATTTTATCAAAAATATAATATTTATTTTATTTTAATATATATATATATATATATATTAAAAAATAATAGCGGTGTCGGTGTCCTAGATTTTGAGATTGAGGTGTCCCGGTGTCCGTACTCGTACAACATATTTAGGTAGCAATAATCCTGGTCATCGGGCCCGTTCAACCCTGGCTCGATCCTGGTCAAACCCTAGTTCGGCCAAACTCGGCCCTAACCCCTCGGCCAACCCTCTTTGAAGTAGGGTCAGGTTAGGGTTGAGTTTTTCAAACCCTGACCCTGGTCAAACTCGGACCTAAGCTCACCTTGACTTTAACCCTGCCCTGACCCTGACCTTGATCCAGACCCTAACCTTGATCCTGACCCTGACCCTGACCCTGACCTTGATCCTGCCTCTGTAGATTAGAATGAATTGATTAAATAACCGAACAAAGCTAAGTTAGGCAAGTGAACAACTACGTGGGTTTTCGTTTTTTCGAGATACATAGGCATCTTAACTATCATAACTCATAAGTCTATAGAATAATGATATTATTGGAAAAAGTTATGATAATTAAAAGCAAACTCTTTTAAAAAAAAAAATCTGAAAATTGACCAACCCAACCTTGACTCGCTCTGACCCTAACCCCTGGTAAAACCCTGCAGAGTTAGGGTAAGCTCTGGCCCTGGTCAAACCCTGTCATAGCTCAGTCAACCCCTGCAGGGTTAGGGTTAGAGTTAGGGTTGGGACCCTCAACCCTGGCTCGGACTAACTCAACTCAACTCGGGCCGTGGCCAGCTCTAGGCAGCAATAAGCCCGACCTCGTCATGAGTTAAAACATCAAATAGGGTCTAATGTTTCACCTTTTTGTTGTGACGACAATTCTAGTGTGATTATTGAACGATTAATTAAAATAATGCTCAAAAAATAAAAAAATATCGAAATGGGGTTCTAAAAAAGGTATTTGTCAAAATAGGGTGCACGTAGGTTCGGATTCAGGCCCAAGATAGACTCGCCATGGCGCATGGCGTGTTTGGGTAAAGTCGCCATGGCGCGTGGCGTGTTTGTTAATTTTTCGTTTTTTTTTTCTTTCAAATTTGCTCCTCCTTCATCTCTCCTATCCTCACGACTTTCTCCCTCCTCAACCTCGTTAAATCCACCATTGTTGCATGCTACCCATCTCCGTCGTCGCTTGCCTGGTGCTTATCTCCGCCATCGTTGCTACTCAATAATCATTGTCAAGCTCACCACCTTGGTCACCATCTCTCGTTGCAACCATCTTATTCTTCCTCTCCGCCTCACCACAACCGTCTTCTCTACTACTCTCTCCAAGTAATACTCCATAAAACAAAACAACTAAAATCAAATCATACTAGCTGTTGTGTACTTGTGTGTGTTTGAATAGAGTTGTATTAATGTTATCGGAATTGATTTTGAAATATGCCATGCCCGTTTTGCATAAGAGATGACGTTTTACCGGACAACAGAAAATCATCAAAACATGCCACCCCCCATGGCGATTTTACCCAAACACGCCACTCACCATGGCGATTTTACCCAAACACGCCATGCGCCATGGCGAGTCTATCCCGGGTCTTAATCCGAGCCTACGTGCACCCTACTTTGACAAATACTTTTTTTGTAACCCCGTTTTAATAATTTTTTATTTTTTGAGCATTACTCTATTAGCGATTTAGCGTACGGTGGTTGCGACACGTGCTTTAAGTGACACACAACGTAATGGTAATGTTACCCCAAAAATAAACGGAATGGTATTGTCACATAAGTGGTGAATGACCACGATTAATTAACATATTATATATTCCAACATTCATGATTTCAGATAAATTCGTTACAACTTGCAATACGAACAATATATCTCTATGCGTTCTTGTCACATACTATGTACTAGTATAGCACTGCTGTTGTAGTATTCCTCGTGTTTTGTTTCAAACAATATATATATATATATATATATATATATATATATATATATATATATATATATATATACTAGATGTAAGCCCGTGCGTTGCACGGGTCTCTTAAAGATGATATCATATTATGATGATAGAATTCAACCGAGAAACATTAGACCCTTATATAGGAACTATCACTTGCATTTTTATTTAACCTGATACAAAATTGTTTTCATTATGAATTTCATTTTATAAACTTGAGAACTTGTACTCACTTAATGAGCCAATTAGATTTGTGTTGTAAAGGCATGCTAAGTGTCTAATTTATGTGAAATTAAAGTTTGAGCAAATAAATTTAGAATTCGATATGATAAATTGGGAAATCTTGACATAAATATGGCGTACTTTGTATATAATATGTACCTTAAGTTTTAACCCTCGGACACATAATAAAAAAAAAACAAATCGTGTGTCCAGTTATTTTTTGTCGAACCAGTAAACACCTCTTTCACATTGTTTCCGCTTTTTAAATGTTTCATTGGTGCAATTATGGATATGCATCCTAACTCATCATTTGACTTTTAATGCTAATCAATCAATCAATATATATTATTAAAGCATGTTTTTTTGAGCTCCCACAATAATTGGAACATTCTATAATGTCCATATTTTCATATCTTTTATTAAAAAAAATTATATTTAAATCTTCCATATGGTAAGTCATCAAATACTTTAATGTAAATTGTATATGATATGGTAAATGAAGAATACTTAAATAAGAATGGAACATTCCGCAAACTCAATTTAATATAAATTGTGCATGATATGGTAAGTAAAAAAATAAATAAATAAGAATAGAACATTCTAGAAACTCAATTTAATATGAATTGTACATGATATGGTAAGTAAAAAATAATTAAATAAGAATGGAACATTCTAGAAACTCCTATGATCGATGTGGTATACAAAAGCAATACTTTAATACGTCATCCGTCAGCGATGTGGGACACTCTTATATTTGGTTCATACAATTTTAACTTAATTAGGGTCGACGATGTGGGACAATTTTTTATCACACTTTATTTTAACTTTACCCTGATTGAATATCGTCTCACGTCAACCACAAAGAGGGACTTCAATATTTTCCATTGTGTTAGGCAAAATTATTTCATCCCACATTGTTGCATAAGAAGAATCAAAAGTCATTCGATAGTGTTCTTTTTCATTATTACTCCGTATTATTTATACGAAATAACATAATAAGTCGTGTTATTTGGCGATTGGATATGGTTAATCCTTAATCAGCTCCTTAGCATGCTCAATAGCAAGGCCTCATATTTAAATAATAAGATTTTTTCTTCTAACTGTGCATGCATATTAACTAATTAGGTGTGCCAATCATCTTCGTCCAATTTTTCTTTTTACTAAAACTTTATCACTACAAACTTCACTATATTGACGTAGGATCCAAATTGAAAACCGTAAGAAAAGCAAGAACAATGTCTACACTTGCATTCTTTTTAGTCGCCAATACAGTATGCATGCATATACTTCACGTCCAAAAAAAAAAAATCAATCCAAAATTCTAATAAAACAAACAATAATAATGTTTAAACTTGCCGATCAATACTTTAGCAGCTTATTATAGCCAGCCGAGTATATATGATTAGGCAGCATTATGATTGTGAATGTTGATTTGGGGCTTCAACTATTTATACCTGACTGATTGTTTAACTTCGATTAGGATTAGAATTATGATAGACCAGAATTAGGAAAATATACCATAAGGATAGATTAGTTATATAATTTGTAGTTTAACTTCGATTAGGATTAGAAACATGATAGAATAGAATTAGAAAAATATACCATAATGATAGATGAGTTATATAATTTGTCAAAAGCTAATATAATTAAACGTATATAATATTCAACAGTCCATATGGAACTGGACTCTCTAAAATCACTCGGTCGTTGTGAGAGCTAAAAAAAAGCCTCAAATAATATATATATATATATATATATATATATATATATATATATATATATATATATATATATATATATATATATATATATATATATATATATATATATATATATATATATATATATATATATATATATCGGCCATTCTTTCTCAATGTATTGTTCCATACGAGTACATACCAATTACTACCAACAATTGAACATACAACAACACATCACAAGTACTTCAAAAGAACTTAATACATAGTATGACTAATTAAGTGGTAAGAAATTTGAATTGATAATTTATTTCCAAAATCAAGAATCCTTAACTGTCTCTCTTTCCTTATAATCCATCATTTGTCAAATTATACAACAAAATTTACTATACCTTTAATTATTTTTATTACAAATTAGGCATAAGCACTTTTTTCACTAGTTTGCATATAGACTCCTAATATTTTTGTAAGTAGTATGATCAGCTTAAGTTGACGTTAACCTTTTAAGCATGGCCCTCGTCGCAAGTCCTTGGAACTCATTTCAGCTGGCTCCTCGATCATTCTGGCATTGGGGGTCTTTGGGTAAGAAATAATCTTACGCTAACTTGACTGGTTTGCCGCTCAGATCACGCACAGAGAATCCAAGTCCCTGTATTTGTATCAAGTTCAAAACAAGACTAGAAGTTTCACTAAAAATAGTTAACTTGAATGTCTCAATTGCTTTAAACAAAGTTAACGACTAGAAGCACACCTTAACAAAAAGATCTCCCTCAAGCCCCAGCTTCTCCATCACTTTTTTCCTCCAGTTGCTTCACAATACAGGCATCAATACAGCCACACCCTTCTTCACGGCTTCACTACAACTCTGCGTAGCCTTGGTTGTGATCTCACAAGCTTTTCCAGCCTTGATTATGTCCTGCAACATACACTACTACAAAAGTATCTATAGACATCAGTACATAGACGTCATAGTCCAATAAAACTGATGTCTATTAGAGTGTAATGACATTTTTGTAATTATGATGACATAATAGACATCAGCCTTTTGAATAAACGTGACGTCTAATAAAAGACATCAGTTGTTATAAAAACTTAGATGTCTTTTATTGTCATATAGACATCACATTTTCCAAAAATCTGATGTGTAATATTTATTCTGAAAAAAAAAATATAAAAAAGTGGTTGAGATATTTTGTACACGGCCATTATAACTCTATTACTCCCTATTTTCCTTCACCCAAATCAATTTATTTCTGGTCTCTCTCTTTTCTTTTTCCTAGTTTCCTTCATTCATCTGCATTTCCTTTTCTCTCTCTCTCTCTCTTCCTCCTTTTAATATTTCCTTCTCCTTGTTCCTCCTATTGATCTTCAAAGCATAAAATCACTAACATCTCCACAAACCTACCTCTCTCTCTCTCTCTCTCTCGTATTAACTGATGGATCCTTCAAAAGATACAAATATCTAAGATCTAACTTTTCAAGGTACATTTTTTCCCTTTCATTAGTATGGAGTTTATCAATGGCAGTTGCATGTGAGACATTGAGTAGGTCTTACTTTGTGTTAAGGCCCTATACTAATTATTTTGTTGTAATTCAAAGATCTCTTCTCGTTCTTAAACTTATGAGGGTTTGAAATCGATTTCAATTTTTGATTATTTTATTGGTAGATTCCGAGGTTGTATAGAAAAGTTTCGAGTTTCAATTTTCAATTTTGTTTGAAACAATTATATTAGATTTATGATTTTAATTTTCTTCTTATCGATTTGATTTTGTGCTTGTTTCGTTATTTTTCGCTTTTCTCAGATTGTTCAAGCAAAATAGAAGACGTTATTTTTCGCTTTTCTCGGATTGTTCAAGCAAAATAGAAGACTGAAGATGAAGAGTTTGAGAAAATTATTCTAGATCTGGTTTTTTTTTTTTTGGCTAACTAGTGTTCCAGAACCAGTTTTAGATCTTTGAGATTTATTTATTTTAATTTGTATTGATCCAATCTGGAATAAAAGTTCGAGATCATTCGTTTACTAATTTAATTAACTGCAGCCTTAATTTGAGTACCTCGTATATTGCTACATTTGAGGCTTTGATTACGTTTTTTGTCGTATTTTTTTTTTTTTTTTTGATAATTAATTGGAGAATAGACATCAGTTTTCTAAAAAGAGTGATGTATAAAGTTCCGATATACATCAGATTTTTCAAATAAATCTGACGTCTATTGGACAAATAGACATCAGTTTTTTTGTAAAAAAGCCCATATCTATAAAAGTGAAGGACATCCAACGTAAAACCGACGTCTATCCCTTTGGAATAGACGTCACTCAACTCCACGTCTAGCCCAAAACTGACGTCTTTAATTAAAAAAAGCTGATGTCTATGTGGCTTTTTGTAGTAGTGATAATCGGGTCAATTGTCAATAATGCATCAACAAAATGAATCGTCTAGTTTCTAGTTGGACCGCTAGAAGTTACTGTTGGAGTTTGATTGTAATCTCCAAGCTATAACCGGATATTATGAGGGGAAGGTGGATCGCTAACACCTTTAGTGTTCCGCGGAAGTCGAAAGGAGTTGTTACTTCATTATTTTCCTTAAACCCCTTTGTCCGTTAGTTTTCCTGGTTCAGCTTACATAATGCGCCTTTTGTTTCATTCGACATATACACAAAAAATATACCCATATACAAAGAACCAAAAACACATACAAATACAATGGAATTTGGGGTTCCTTGATTGAGCATAGTATTGGCATACATGACCTGTTATATCATCCGGTTTCCGTCAGTACAGACGAAGATCGGTGTTGTGTAACCTGGAGGGCGACCGTCATGAGGGGCTTGCACCGTGGCTCGGCGAAATCGTCTTTAAGGTCAGAGGCCTAAAAACCTCGCCGCAACAATTTGCACAATTCGATCAGATTGTCAGATAAGTCAGATTAATTTTCTATATTTCCAACAATCTTAAAGACGATTTATTGTAGTTAATTTGACTGAATTGATTTAAACCCTAATCCTATTGAGTAACATAGATAGGTTAATTGTTAATCACAATATTTTAAGTTTGTGCGATAAATAGGATGTATGTGGTTGTGTGATCAAGTCGATTTGTGTTGTTTATGCTATTGCTGATTGTTAATCGTGGTGCGATATTATGCAATTCGTGAGTTAGAGAATCGGTGTTGATGTGTACTGTTTTGTATAATCGGACGTGAACTATGAGACTTGCGTTATATATATATATTGGTCTTGCGGCTCGGTCGATAGTGGAAAATTAGATCAAGTAGGTTTGGCCGCTTATATGCAATGTTTTGTCCTTGTAGTAGGAGACATGAATGGCACGCTATGTTGGTATCAGCATGTACTAATTTGCTAGTTAAGCTGTTTGGTTTATTTTGACCAAATCTGTGTTAATTCTATAATTAACTTAGTTTAAGCGAAGCTTAAGGCGTTGGCTCATATGGATACGTGCATCTGAAAGTTTTGTTTGTTATACTAACTCGAGTGTACGACGAATGTTGCATATGTTTTGTAAGCCTTTGTCTTGTTCTACTGTTCTGCGTACTTTATGAGGTACAAGATATTAATGTAAATCATCTCATGTGTTGATTATGGTTGGAATAACAACATAATTATTTGTTTGTGCATGATGTGTAAGACTTGACAATGTGGTTGCCTTTCACTGGTGCCCTCCAATGTTGTTGGATGGGTTTTGTACTTGAACTGATGATCACGTACTTTCTTATGAGTGTAAATACATGCGACAATTTAAATGCGAGCTAGACTACTGTACTGACTTAAGTGCCAGAGTTGTGATAAAGTGAATTATTTAATGATTTCATCATATTGTTGACCGAGGTAAATTATGAATCGGGATTGGACATCGTGCAATGTTGGAATATGCGAAGAGGAGCTCGATTGAGAAGGATTGACCCCTCGTTCATGGGAAGATGGAGGAATCTGATCCATACGATAAAGTCATCAGATAAGTGCACTTCTGTTGTAATGCAAGTTTGAACTATTTGCATGTGTTTGGTGTTGTTGTTTTACATATAATTCCAAGTAGGTAAGAGTAAGAGTAAGAATTAAAACTTGTTTTTCCGGTTACATAATTACCCGTTATTGTTGTTGTCTAAAGCATGTTTACTGTAAATAAACCTAAGGTTATGAACCTGTAATGGTTGGGGTAATGTGAGTAGGTAGTCTAAAGTTGTCATGTATTGTGACGAACTTGTGGTGACTAGACCAGGAACACTTGTTTTGATGTTCTGGTTACTCTTAGAGTTGTCTGTTGTGTTCAGTGTAAATCTCATGATTAATGTATGCTAGAAGTACATGTGAATGGGATTAGAGAGTTGAACACAAAGTTGTAAACTCTTCTATGTTGTTGTGTGATTACTAGGTTTGTTTTAAATTCTAGTTAAAACAGTATTCACATGTATCTTCTGAGTGATTAAGTTCACTAATTGTATGCTCTAATTGAGATTGTTTGAACACAAGATAACATATTTCTAATCATTTTGATGTGGAGAGTCTATGTGCTTGATTGATTTCTTACGAGTTCTAATGTGGGGTTAATTCTTGTAGCCTTGTTAGTTGGTTAGAGGTGCCCGTTGATACATTGGTCGATTAAACTGTTGTAAGTTTGAGGTAGCGTTTACCTGTTTCATGAACTTGGTAACTGTGGGGGTTATTTGTATGTATAAGTTGATTTATGTCGACTGTGTATTTAACTGATCAGTAAGTTGTTGGGTTACTTGTTCAATTGAGTCAAGTGAAATCCTGAAACATGTTATCTGATTCAGTGTAAACCCCTATTATGATGTAATCAAGTGGAAGTTTGACCAATCGTAGATACTAGTGGAACTAGTAGTAATGAACTCCTGAGAAGTCGGAATGCCATGACAAACTTGAGTTTTAAGGTTGAGTTGTTTAATTAGTTCAGCTGATGTTTCAATACGGTCTGAAGGAGTTAGTCTGCCTTGTGACCTGTTTAATCCTAAGATGTATGAGCTGAACTTGTGTGAATCTATCTTATATGAAGATCCTCTTTATTTAAATGAGCCTTGTAAGTTGTTGGGTCAATTAAATGATTTGTTTGTTTGTTATTATGCAATAAATTCTGTTGAGAGTTGTATTTGTTTGAACAAACTAAACTACTAGAGGATGTAGATCATTGAGATTGTAATGGATCTTATTTAAGATATGTATTTGGATGATTTGCATGTTGTTTGATAAGGGTGGTAAAATGTGTTTTGCCTTTACTCTGTGAATGCGTTTGCAACCTTATATGCTTATAGAAGTTGTTTAGCTGTCCTGTGTGGGTCATACATTGCTGGTATGTTGAGACCTTTTGAGCCTTGTGCAAGCCTTGGTGTGCAAACTTTAAGCGTCCCTGTATTTCGAACAAACAATGATTTGAATAGAACTTAAACCTTTGTAACTGAATTCGATCTGGAGTATTGGAGTGTTAAGTATACACATGTAGTAAGATTGATAAGTTATGATTTATGGTTGTGTGCGCTTATATGCAAATCTTGATCAGTGAAGTGTTAAATATTTGATAAGTTGATTGTAGAATTTAACTGTATGTCAATTAGATGAGTGAAACAGTTTCTAAAATCTATCCCAGGTGACTATGTTTACGATTGATGGTCTGAGACCGTGGGTCAAGATCAAGTAGTCGTTGAAATTGTGTTGAGAGTTGGTCTCTCTTAAGGGGTAGATGGGTAGAAGACGTAACTCATTCAAGGTATCTTCTCTTGTATATATTGTTTATGGATCTTTTCTTTGTTGAGAATTGAGGAATGAATTTTTTAGGGAACTTTACACATCCTAACTTGGTATGTTCTATGTAGACTAAGAAAGTACACATGTTTCCTAAAGCACTTTTCAGAAATAATGCTTGAGTGGTTTGTTTAGATGGTGGGTACTAAAACTTAAGGTTTGTTTGGAGTATGTTCTTCTAGTTGTGGAGATATACTCTAATGGAAAACTAAAGTGGTAGTATAAAAGATTAACCTTACCATTGGGTGATTCCTTGGTAAAGATGAAATCTTTGTGTTGATCTAAACTATGTGTACTGAATAGTCTAATATAGAGTATATGTGTAACAGTTCTGAATTCCTGAAGAAAAGTGACCTAAAGTCTGAAAGGGCTCACTTGTGAGTTCTAGACATGGCATAAGTATTCTAAGGTTGAATGAATTTTCTTAATGAGTCTATATCCCTACTTGTTGGGTGGTCCTAGTTGAGGGACTTGATAGATTCACCGCAATACTGATATGTATGTGAAGCAAATGCTGGTTGTTACAAGAGACAGATTGTAAGTCTAACGACTGAGCAACATGATATGTAGATTCACCGCAATACTGATATGTATATGAAGCAAATGCTGGTTGTTACAAGAGACAGATTGTAAGTCAAGTGGACTGGACATTATATGTGTAAGATAGCAAGATTGAATAATTGTGCAATCTGATTAGTAGGTATCCAATGTGGGGGTACATAAACTACTATGTTTGCAATTCTTAGGCAGCTAACAACTGGAGCTAGCCAAGAATGAGCTTAAGTGTAGTGACAGGTTTTGTCACCACTGTAATAATTCTTGAAACTCAGTGAAGTTGTAAAAGAATGAAAAATGCGTTAACGTTAAAATAAATTAGAAAGGCCTGATTGTAACAAGCAGAGGAAAACTGCTGAAAAAATGGAATTTTAGATCACCAGAATGATAAGTAAATTTGAATTCCTACTCTACATTGTACAGTTCAAAGGATACACTGTTATTGTCATGGCACTAATGAGAAATAAAGTTATCTCCATTTTTTTATTTGCTTTGATAGGTTGGGTGTATCAAAGATAATAACGTGCATACTACCTTGTGTTGAGGTTGAGCTTTAATGTAACACCCCATATTTTTGGGTTACTTGAATTGTACAAAGTATTGGGAGAATCTCGTTTTAAGGGTATGAAAATCTGTTTTGGGAAATTAGGGTATATCTTCAGTTTAGATACGCTTTCCTAATTGGGCAACTGTTTGGCGAAATTACCAAAATACTCTTACTAAACCCTTTCTATTTTCTACAAAAGAATAAAATAAACACTCAAACCCTCCCCATCACTCCTCACGGCAGCAGCAGAAAAAAAAAAGAGAGAGGAAGTACGTGAAAGAGGAGAAGAGAAGAAGAGAATAGGAGAAGAGGAAGAGAGCCGCGCACACCTTCCACCATCACCACCGTCGGCCACCAACCGCCGCCGTCACCCTAGCCGACCCTCTCTCTTGATTCTTCAATCAAGAGTAGTATGTTTCTACACCCTCTTTCATAGTTTCTAATTAGGGCTTTCTAAATTTCATGTTAATTATGGTTTAAACATGATTGTGGTTGTGGGAATTGCTTTATTAGATTATAATCATGCTTAATTGTGGTTTTGATGCATGAATAATTGAATGCTAATTTAGGGCTTTTGAAATTAGGGTTCTTATGAATTTAGGGGTGATTTTATGGATGGATTGATGTGAAATTTGGTGGAGATGTTTATTATGAGATGGGTAAACCTTAGTTTCAATTTGGGAACGTTTCATGGTGTTTTGATTATGAATATACATTCTGCCCATTTCTGAATTTTGCCTAATTTGGATGTTTAAGTTGTTATTATGGTGATTTATAGATGGATTAATGTTGTTAGTATACTTGGGAGGGTGTTGTGCAAATTTGGTGTTGTTTAGAGGTCGTTTGAATGTTGAAATCCAAAGTTAGAGTGCCTTGGATGCACTAGTAGGGTGATGGTTAGTGATTAGTGTATTGTTGATTGATTTTAGGTTGTGTGTTCAAGGAAGTACCGTTCTAAAGTCTTGAGTTGATCTTGTGATTTCGCTAGTAAGGTAAGAACGTTGATCACAAACCTCTCACTAGCCATTATCTTGTTTGATACACTTTGCTTGATCATCGTATGTTCTTGCTTTACACATTCATTCTTATTACCCGTTTCGCTTGTGCCTAATTATATCATTGAGCATGTTTTCCTTCCGTCTTATCAATGTTTGTTTGCGGTCTTTCGACCACCATACTCCCCACGGCCCTTCGGCCTCTTAGCCGAGATCACCACTCGGCCACTCGGCCACTCGGTCGAGTAGTGTGTTTGTTTGTCGTTTGTGTTTGTTTCGCTTCTAGTATATCTCGATTATGATCATTATAATTTGTATCGTCAAATAATGCATCTTTGAATAACGTATATAAAATGGATGAAAGAAAATAAATGACTCCACCTAGAGTACGATGGATTCGGCTCGACCGATCATCGTTTGATATACCTCTGATCAAGGTACGTAGGGTCGGATTAGCTACCGACTTCCTAATAGTCTTCCTCCTAGATGGGAACTCGTCCTACCGGCCTGTCTTGCGAGGGGTGTGCACACTCGGGATTATTAGGGCGATAATTACAACTCTAGCTCGAATAAAGTTCGTTAAGTGGGGGCTATGGGGTAGGACCCTGGCAGAAAATATGATTAAGTAATGTATATATTGAGCGACGATGCTCTTTTGATAATGCACTATGTTGTTATTGATATTCCTATGTTATAACGTCAATTTGTTCTTGTTAGCTACGCGCCTCAAGGCGCGTATCTTATATGTTCTTTAAGCTTGTTAATTCTTACTCAGCCTGTGCCGACGTTCTGTTTTCTGGTTCGTCCCTACCGTGTTCTGGGGCCTATGTCAATCTTCGATGGCATAGTTGACAGGTCTTGATGATATGGCTGCATGCTTACGAAGCTGATCATGTTGGGGTTTTCGAAAGACTGTTTTATTTCAGACTTCATTTCGTTTTGATTATGTAATTTGGATTTCGTTTTGAGAACTATAGTTCGACATTTAAAGATTTCCGCTGTTTTATTTTCCGTTGGTTTATGTAGTTGAATTTCTAGCCTAACAATTGACTTTGTAGTCAATTGCGGCGTTACAATTCTAAATTTATTTCTATTTATAGTTGGTCAAAATTTAGGGTTGTTACATTTAAGCTCTTAATGGACCCATAGCCAAGGTGGTGGAGGACAGATTCCTCCTCTTCGGGTTTTGGTGGTGTGAGGGTAGCACACTTGATGGGATCCACCTACTTGGTTGTGGAACATATATAGTGAAGGACGGATTCCTCTTACATATGAGTTGGTACACATTTTGTAAATGGGTCACACCCTTAGGAAAGTGTTTCTTGGAAAAGGCCCATATGATACTCTCAAGGCCCAAAGGTTACTAGCCATCAGATCTTGGTTGAATGAAGGGTTAGGATTGATTAGGGGTACCTTGGTTATTCCTTGGACTCCCTATAAATACCCCCTCATTTGTCATAATCAGGGGACTTTTGGACCTTTTACACACACACAATGTATATTCTCTCTATACTCTATCACTATCTTGACTTGAGCGTCGGAGGGGCGTCGCCTAGCGAAAGCCGGGCGCCCCCCTTGACCGTTTGTTTGTGCGTGCAGGAAACCAAGGTTGATCCCGGTCTATCCCAAATCGAACTCACCCCAACATTTGGCGCCGTCTGTGGGGATAGATTGCGAGGATCGACTTAGGTTGGCTGCGTAGTACGAACTTTTGAGTGCGCTGTGCACATGAGTATGAGTTACGAAAAGTACTTTAATTTTTTATTAATTAGTGGGTCACATATGCTGGTCGCGCAAAAAGGAAACACGGCCAAAAAGCTGAGATGCTTTTGGAGTGCGTGGTGCCCACTGGCATTAGGGAGGCTACGACAAGCGGAGTGCGGAGCGCGGGGCGTGAGCTGGGGAGTGCGCGAGTGCGGACGAAGTCTGACCCCACCCGTGAGCGAGGTGCGTGGTCTCTGGCTCACCAGGACCCGACCTTGATTCGGGGTAGTGGTTCGGAACGTCTGACTCGATCGCCGCAGCCAAGAGCTGGTGGAGTTTATTGTTGGTCCTGTGAATGCGAAGTGTGTGAGTGCGGCGTGCGAAACGCGAAGGGTGTGGTTGCGGAGTACGGTGTGCGATTGTGGTGCGCTGTCGGATCCCAGCCCATCCGAAGTGCGCACTCGGACCTTACCCGAGTGCGGGGAACTTGGACTCAGACCTGATACAACCCGGAGTCGAGGTGGTCGGACTCAACCCTCAATGGCGGCGAGACCAAAGGCTGTTCCCGGAGCACCGCGTATGAAGTGGGTGCGGCGGGTTGCTCGAATTTGACCAACCATTGGATGGGCGCTCGGACCCACCTGAGTGCGAGGAAGCCGGACCCGATTCAACCCGAGCCCGACCTCGCTTGAAGCGGCATCTCAGACATGTGCCGGAGACGTCGGTTCTGACCCCGCTCGGCGCGGTGGCTCCGACACGCGTCTAGGTGCGCCGTGCGCGAATCGCGGTGGGTGCATTGCGCCCTGTACGAGTCGCGATTGGGCTGCTCAGATCCGACGTGCATCCTAGGCGGCGGTTTGGTCGGACTCGACCCTCACTGACGGCGGGACAGGAGGTTGTTCGAGGTCCCCCATTGACCTGGTGCATCCCTTCGGACTCAGATCGCACTAGTGTCAGCCGCTCAGACACGCATCCAAGGAGGCAGACGCGCGAAGTGCGCGAATCGCGTGAGTGGTGGTCGGACCTGATGCGACAGTCCGATAGCAGCCGCACTCGAGGCGGCGGAAGGGAGGAACCCCTCTGAAAGCAGCGGCGCGGACTCAATCCGCGGTCGAAGTAGCAGCTCGGACCCGATCTTCGTTCGAACGGCGAAGATCGTTTGGTGTTCGAAGTTATTGAGCCACATTGAAGTTTTTATTTCCTACCTCTTTAGTTGAGCAAACGACCTCTCTGTTGAATGGCCGAGGCATATACAGGCGGATTTAGCTCTTTATTTGAGCGGAACACACACCTCCGTTTATTTACCGATCGGCTTCTGTCATACCTCAATTCACCAGATAAGTACTTGCTTCATGAATGGTTTTGTTGGGTTTGTCGGATTGTGGCAGAAAGCATGATTTTTAAATGCTACAAAATGCTGAATTGTTGACTATGTGTAGATACTGATGTTTGTTGTCTCCTCCCCAAATGCTATGCTATACGTGACATTATTTATAACCACATGCACTTAATTTTTAGAGCCTTTAATGAATTATCAGGGTTTGTTACTGCCAAACGGCAATTATTCGTACGTATGTCCAGAAAAATGTCATGCAAGCTGTACGAATTAGCAAATGTCATATTACATATGCTTCTACATGTGATGAAATTGCAAGAAATTGTTACGTGCACGTATTTAAAAGCACGTGGGTTGGTTTTCCCACATATAATTATATCATATTAAAAGGCATATCTCACGTTTATGCTTAATTAATATATGTCTCGTATGTCATATTCAATAATAATGTGAGAAAAAATCTCACAATATGTTTTCGTTCGCGCAAGGACTTGATTTGTATCACTTTCAATCCAAACCCTGATAAACTTAAAGTTTAATTCATGGGTAATTAGCAAGCATGTTAATTATTTGCATGACGAGAATGTTTATCGCATGTCATAATCAAATTGTTAACCGAGAGGCTTATTGAGTGCAAAGCATGACATATGTGCATTTCAATTATTGATTTTTTTGCAATTACGTGCGTTTGTACTCTCGAGCTCGGTTGATTTACTCCAACTCAAACTCGAGAGTGGTGGCAAGTTGGTGTGATGCATGATTGATTAATGTCCCGAAATCCTATATTCTTTGCCAAAATTGCCGGGAGTGAAACCCATATTGGCGGCGAAATTACGTCATTTGCGAATGTTTGGAAAGACAAGCTCGACTTATTTATCTATGAAGCGGCAAATGATTATTTCTTACCAAATCACCAGCTCTTTATTTGAGCCAATATTATTATTATTATTATCATTCTGTTCAACAAAAGGTATAACCAAAGTTATATCTCCGGGTCTCGAAGAGTGACCAACCAAAGTTGGTCGAATCGGCAAGCTTCACTCTATATATGTGCATGTGTTATTGCACCTATTCCCCTTTATTTGGGCAACGGTCGTTGGCTCAGCAAATTTCTTCTTGGCGAAGACAATCAAAAAGTTGTGAGATAATATCATCCTCGACTCGAAAAGGGTTTCTTGACCTCACCTCCGAATATAAATCCCTTGGCCTCCGAGCTCAGGAGTTCGGTTATCTACCTCGCCTGGGAGCAGAGCTCGGCTCGAGGAGAAGCTCATCATCGACTTCGCCTCGGAGCATAGCTCGGCTTGAGGATGAGCTTCAGACTATTGCATCGGCCTCGATGCGGTTGAAGTACTCGACCTCGGTTTGAGAACTTCACCATCGGCCTTGATGCGGTGGAGGTCCTCAACCTCGGTTGCGATGACCTCACTACCTACCTCGCCTGGGAGCAGAGCTCGGCTCGAGGAGAAGCTCATCATCGACCTCGCCTCGGAGCATAGCTCGGCTTGAGGATGAGCTTCAGACTATTGCATCGGCCTCGATGCAGTGGAAGTACTCGACCTCGGTTTGAGAACTTCACCATCGGCCTTGATGCGGAGGAGGTCCTCAACCTCGGTTACGAGGACCTCACTACCTACCTCGCCTGGGAGCAGAGCTAGGCTCGAGGAGAAGCTCATCATCGACCTCGCTTCGGAGCATAGCTCGGCTTGAGGATGAGCTTCAGACTATTGCATCGGCCTCGATGCGGTGGAAGTACTCGACCTCGGTTTGAGAACTCCACCATCGGCCTTGATGCGGAGGAGGTCCTCAACCTCGGTTGCGAGGACCTCACTACCTACCTCGCTTGAGAGCAGAGCTCGGCTCGAGGAGAAGCTCATTATCGACCTCTCCTCGGAGCATAGCTCGGCTTGAGGATGAGCTTCAGATTATTATATCGGCCTCGATGCGGTGGAAGTACTCGACCTCGGTTTCGAGAACTTCACCATCGACCTCGACTTGGAAGAGTTTCTTGACCTCGATTTTGAAGGCCCTTCCCTCAGTCTTCGAGCCCTGAAATGCATGATTATTGACCTCTCCTTGAGCATAGCTTGGCTTGAGATGCTTCACTCTTACATCGGCCTCGACTGGGAATAAGTACTCAACCTTGATTTCGAATAAGTCATCATTCACCAGTATATTATTCATCTATCGAGTTCTCACCAGTACAGTATTTGGCATCCGTTAAGCCCATTTAAGAATTCGACTAAGGGAGCAGAGTTGAGCCCGGAACTTCACCGGTCTCGATGAATTATTTTGATCAACTCGGTGGCTAAAGCCAAGCCGAGTCGGATGTGTCACCAGACTCGGACGGTGAATACCCACGACGGGGTGGGACCTCACCACCTTGAATGACCAGCTGTGGATCACCAATAGTATCAATTGGCACCCGAGTATCACTAATATTCGGGCGCGGCTGGGAAGAAGTCCAATTCCAAAACATACCTGGTTCGGGTTAAGACACTATATTCATTCCCAATGACTTGGGTGCGTGTTGAATAGGGTTCCATGAGATCGCCCGGCCCGCAACCAGAGGCAGAGCTGAAGTTTTGGCTCTCGGCGAACATGTCTCCAGCTCGGATTCGTTCGTCTACGCTCTTGCACTCAGTAATCAGGGGACACCCTAGTTCAAGGGTGTCGAACTGCGATGCTGTGTTTAAGTGGGACGTAGACCCCCAGATCTCCGGGCCCGGACAGTCGAGCCAAATTTTCATTGGTTAAATTCGATGTCTCGGGCTCGACCCTCGTTGATATCCAAGTTCAATTCGAACGAAGAATGGGCTGTAATAACCCACAAAAAACGAGCTGAGCCATAATATTCCACCTTTGAGCTAATACCCCGAGGGGCGCACCTGGATAACGAGTTAGTGTTTGTTATTGTTTTGCAGGTACAAGATATTATCATTATAAGGAAATTATTACAAGATAAGCCGACGTGAAATTCGGCTGCTATTATTATTATTATATTCGCACCCAATTCCAGGGGCGATGCTATTTTCACCTCCATTTTTAGGGGCGACGCTATTTGGTCAAGCCGAAATCGCGCCCGATTCCAGGGGCGATAGTCGGCTGCGATTTTCGCTTCCATTTCAGGGGCGAAGTTATTTGATCGAGTCGAAATCACGCCCGATTCCAGGGGCGATGTTCGGCTGCGATTTCCGCCTCCATTTCAGGGGCGAAGTTATTTGATCGAGTCGAAATTGCGCCTGATTTCAGGGGCAATGTTCGGCTGCGATTTCCGCCTCCATTTCAGGGGCGAAGTTATTTGATCGAGTCGAAATTGCGCCTGATTCCAGGGGCGATGTTCGGGCTGCGATTTCCGCCTCCATTTCAGGGGCAAAGTTATTTGATCGAGTCGAAATCGCGCCCGATTCCAGGGGCGAAGTTCGGCTGCGATTTCCGCCTCCATTTCAGGGGCGAAGTTATTTGATCCAGTCGAAATTGCGCCCGATTCCATGGGCGATATTCGGTTGCGATTTCCGCCTCCATTTTAGGGGCGAAGTTATTTGATCCAGTCGAAATTGCGCCCGATTCCAGGGGCGATATTCGGTTGCGATTTCCGCCTCCATTTCAGGGGCGAAGTTATTTGATACGGTCGTGAAGCTCGCAAGGGGCTAAGTTTTCGATTAAAATCGAAAATACGAGCCCCACGGCCTACGGAGGTGAAGACGATGCGACACAGTTATTGAGCACCACATGGCTTTACCAAGGTCCACTATATGAACCATGGCAAAGGGAGGCCAGGGGATGCGCAGTCCGATCACCCTCTAGGAGCAGCGAGGTGTAGTGATTGACGAGTGTGATCCGACTCCGAGGGGCTCTGTTGGTACACATTTTGTAAATGGGCCACAGCCCTTAGGAAAGTGTTCCTTGGAAAAGGCCCATGTGATACTCTCAAGGCCCAAAGGTTACTAGCCATCAGATCTTGGTTGAATGAAGGGTTAGGATTGATTAGGGGTACCTTAGTTATTACTTGGACTCCCTATAAATACCCCCTCATTTGTCATAATCAGGGGACTTTTGGACCTTTTACACACACACTGTATATTCTCTCTATACTCTATCACTATCATATTTTGTGACTACCCCATCCTGACTTGAGCGTTGGAGGGGCGTCGCCTGGCGAAAGCCGGGCGCCCCCCTTGACCGTTTGTTTGTGTGCGCAGGAAACCAAGGTTGATCCCGGTCTATCCCAAATCGAACTCACCCCAACAATATGGCAATGGAGACCGAGTCCAGGTAAGACGTAGGGTCTCATCAACTATGCGTCAGATTTCACTCGTGAGATAGTCACATGATCGCGATATAACATTATCCCTTGTAGAACTGATAGTTGTGGGTTGGGTAGTGCTTTCATATCACCTCTCTTGGTTCAAAAACTTACGTTTACCATTTGGGGCATGACTGCGAGCCTTAAATTCCACAGTGTGTTGATTCAAGTCACGAGACATCTACACATATGCTTGAAGTTCTTCGTATGCCTTTCCTATGCTCATTTGTCTTTTGATGCTTGTCGATTAGTGGGGGATTGTTGGAGTTTTGATTGTAATCTCCAAGCTATAACCGGATATTATAAGGGGAAGGTGGATCGCTAACACCTTTGGTGTTTCGCGGAAGTCGAAAGGAGTTGTTACTTCATTATTTTCCTTAAACCCGTTTGTCCGTTGGTTTTCCTGGTTCATCTTACATAATGCGCCTTTTGTTTCATTCGACATATACACAAAAAATATACCCATATACAAAGAACCAAAAACACATACAAATACAATGGAGTTTGGGGTTCCTTGATTGAGCATAGCATTGGCATACGGGACCTGTTATATCATCCGGTTTCCGTCAGTGCAGACGAAGATCGTTGTTGTGTAACCTGGAGGGCGACCGCCATGAGGGGCTTGCACCGTGGCTCGGCGAAATCGTCTTTAAGGTCAGAGGCCTAAAAACCTCGCCGCAACAATTTGCACAATTCGATCAGATTGTCAGATAAGTCAGATTAATTTTCTATATTTCCAACAGTTACCTCATACGTTAACTGCCCCAGATGTATTTCTTCAGCAACATCCGGTGTCAGATACCCTCCAAAGACATAATTTCCAATCGTCACTGTTATAATACGGGCCAGACACTTCCTACAGTTACCAGACAGATAGTGTAACTTGCAAGGGTCAATCAGATTAGTAAAGAAAAAATAAAAATATGAAAATACGACTTTTGGAATACTTGTACAGAAGCCACATCTTTCAGCCTTCATGCAAGAGTACACATTTTAATAGACCAATTTTCTTGTAAACCAAAACTTGCTAACAGCAGAGAAGATTATATTAGATAAAATCATACAGTATTAAGGTTCGAGTTAAGAAAATTTAGAGAACTACACTTGAAACCACAATCTTTAGCATCATTGGATGGGCATCTTAAGTTAACTTCATCCAAACAACTTGTTTCAGCTGGCTCCTTGATCATTTCGGGCTCCTGGGTCGTCTTTGAGATTTGAGAAAATAGTAGGCCTGCAATTACACTTAGGCCTTAAATTGACTGGTCTGCCCTTCTGATCAACAGAGAAACTACGGCCCTGTTTTTAGCATCAAGTTTAAAATGAGAATATACCAAGTTTCACTACAATCGTCAATTCAATTCCGTGACAACGTCCCTTCAAAGGTATATTTTCCAATCTGAAGTATGTTAGACACAAATCAAAACTATAGGCCATTTTTATGCGATGGAGGGCTTGTTCAGAGATACAAGTTTAAACATCCTTATATCAAATTGAGCTGGTCGACCTACTGTTTGCACAATATTATCGCGGATCTTTTGGAAATAGATATCAGGTTGTTACCCTTCTTGTGGGATAGTTTACACTGATGAAGTGCATTCATGATAGGAATCGAGGATAGGAAACGTGTATACTTAAACAAAGACGAAAAAAGAAAGCTAAATAATTCATAATAGGAATCGAGGATATGTGTTCGACATATATATCTGGTTATATATAGCCCATAGCTTATTGGCGCTTCCGGACATGTCTGTTATTATTAAAAAACATTTGGTCATAGAGTTACTTACAAGACAAAACCAACGATAAAAATGTAGAAGCATATGACATGACCCCAATAATTTGTTTGCCAACGCCAAGAGAAAAAGCTACACGATGGACTGCATGTTTGCATAGAGTTAATACTTGGTATAAAGGCATTAAAGCTAGATGGTCCGTTAATGACGTACAGTACGGCGACTGCATGTTTGCGGTGTCCTTGACATCTCTATCTAATACACGATCATTAAGAGATAAAGTAACAAACAGGCATTCAGGGATCAGTTCATGTACGTTTCATTCAAGGTGTGTGAAATACGCTTGCTAATGATCTTGCCAAACATGCCAGGAGAGTTTATATTCTGATGATAATGCTAAATTTGTTCCCAAAATGCGCTTGGGTACCCCGGTAGAGGATGTAGCTTAGGCAGTGTTATTATCTCCTATGCCCGCCACCGTCCTAGTATTGTAATAGACCTTTTCACTTATTAATTGCATCATTACTATTCTCGGGTCAAGTTTGCCAGTATAATCAATCACAATCAAGCACCAACAACAATAACAAAGCCATAGATGATAGACCCATCATAAAGTTCGGGTCGACTAACATAAATTGTCAATATGGAACCACCACTCAAACAAATAATTTAGATGATATATCAATCCGCAACAATCATTCCGACGTATATATAGACATACTAGCAAATAGCAAAGCCTTACTTGGACCGAAATTTTAGAGTCGACTAACATGCTCTTCTTCATCCTCTTGACCTCGACCTCAACTTCCCGCGTATTTCTGTCCACCTTCTCCTTCTGTTTGCATATGCAGCCAAACGCTTGACACCTTCCTGTCAACAATATCCCAAATACAATAACCGTTAAAACGAAATTCGTATATCTTAGACCTTCTATCTACAATACGTACATAAGAACAAATTTCTATACGAACCTGTGGAGATGATGCCCCAAACATATTTCGGAAAAAGGAAACAATGCCATCATATCGGACAGCAGAGTGAGAATCAACAGAATCACTATCACAGGAGAAGACACCCGTCACAAAACCTTTACGATCTATTATAGGTGCTCCCCCACACCCAACATCGAACCCTCTCATCTGCACTTTCATCAGCTCAATGTCCCCAGAAAAAGAAATCTGGCTCACATAACCCTCGCTTAGAGAAAACCAGTTACAGTTAAAGAAGTCAGGGTCGAGATTTGCTTGGCGAACCTTTTCGGGCATTACCATCTCATAAATAGGACAGGATATGCAGTACATTTTTTCCCCCACAGCAGCGTTTCCCTCCCGGAATGCCAAGCTAGGCACCACATCTGCCCCGGTGTCCTCCTTAACCCTTAATAAACACAACTTGTTGATGTGATCAAGTTTCAAAAGCTGTGCGTCGAACTTCTGAAAGTTACAGGTGATGACTTTAATCTTCAGATGTGGATTACTACGGACCTCTTTTAGAGATGTGATGGATACCTCTTCGAATAAGTTAGAACAACTCATGAGTATAGTGTATTGACCTTTGAACACTACGAAAGCAGTGCCAAATGCTTTTGTACTCTCAGATTCCTGAGTTTCCTGGTCAGATCCCGGAACACTCACTATAAGCCTAGCCAATGCACCCAAAGAGTTACAGTACACATTTGACGCTTCAATATCAGCAACATTCCCTGAGTTACTTAAGTCATGTTAGTACTTGGGTAAAAGAAAACACGTAAAACTCTTACAACTAAATAAGATTTACCTTCACGCTTTCTGCTATCGAGGGTCTCAGCCAACCAAGATTGCAAATGTTGAATACTGCATAGAAGATTAGTGCATTAAACTAACAAACAAAAAGAGTAATACTACTGTACTAGGTCTGGTTTTTGTGTTTGCACAAGTCTCATACTCCAAACATAATATATTTACCTTAGTATATATGGGCAGTAAATTTACCTTAGTATATATATAGCTTGTTAGAGAGTTGAGACTTACTATTTCTGGCAATCAAAAGGTGTTGCGTGCTCAAATTCATCGTATTCAGGACTATTTTGAGGACTGTTTTCATCCATTGTGCATGCAGACAAGTCAACTGAAACAATATGATTTCAGTGGAGCTGATTTAAGGCAATCCAATATAATGATAACTATGCAACACACCTCCACAATCGTTATAAGTTTAAGCCTTTAAGGGGTGTTACCAACAATCTCACGCAATCCAAACATGTAAACACAGCACACAGAATCACAGCACAGTTATATGAGTTTAAGAGAACAAGAACTAAACTCATCAGGTATGACAGTTGCTAGGTCTTCTTTGAATCGAGAGTCAGTGCATTACTCAGTTCCTTCAATGATACGGTTCTTGATTACCTCGTTCTCCTTATTGCGGAAAAAATTTCTCTGATCCTTATACTTGTGTTATCAGAAGGGATGTCAAGGAATAGTGTAGACACTTAACTTGTATCCAACCACACAGAAACTAAGAAGACATACAGGGAGCAGGTACATATTTTCAGTCACTTTTATGCTTCTGGTAGATACTCATTCATAATTAAGCATGCTTTAATTTAAAAACAAAATAATCACCAATATGTACAATGAAGCATGTTTTAGTAAATTTCATCTAGTCCAACAGTTCAAAGTACAACGAACCACAGAAAAACCAAATAATCTAACAGACTGGTTTCAACAGGTGACCAGAGACGCAGGGGCAGCAGCAGCAGCAAATAAAGAAGAGGAAGAGAAGTAAAATAAAAAAATTAGGCATCAGGAAGAGACCAGCAGGCATCAGAGGCAGCCTCAGTCACACGCATAGCTAGTCGGAATCTGCATTGCCTCACCATGGCTAATGCAATTCCTTCTATGCCTAAGGCACGCTTTTCAAAGGATTTAAGGCAATCCACTATTCTACAATAGTTTCTACGAAACACAGCACAAAAAAGCAACACTGGCCTTTGATTAAAAACATTTTCTGATGCGTGTATTACAAATTTACAATCCTACAAAATATGCCAGAAATCTGAGTCTTATTGCGCTAGGCAAGGTATCAGAGGTGCCACTCAATGTTTATGTTGGAAATAAGGGTTGACAATGGTTGTATAAGGAAGAAAAAAGAACGATTTTGTTGGAAAACGATGAGACTTGGTCACGAGTTTCGTCAACATGGGTAGATGCAAGTATAGGTGAGCCAAAGGCGAAATTGAAGCTCCACACCAGAAAGTCTAAGGCGGTCCGCCGGAGAGGAAGGTGCAGACCGCGACCATTCTATGAGATTTTTGGCGTGGAGGCAGAATGTCCAGCGCGCTACGCAGGGCTGTGAGGCGCGGTCCGTGTGGTCAAGCCTATTAAAATATAAACTTTTGGTTCAGTTGGTTTCTAACATGGTATCAGAGCCTCAGCGATCCTGAGATCTCAAGTTCAAATCCTTGTAGCCCCGGCCTCCTCAATCAAGTGCATATCAAGCACAAAAAGTCGCCATCTGTGGTTTAGTAAAGTCCACGTTTCATGCCCAAAGGGCATTCACGTGAGGGGGCGTATTAAAATATAAACTTTTGGTTCAGTTGGTGTAATATATTGTATCCTAGATTAGCTAATTGTATTTAGGGTGTTCAAATCTTGTACTCACTATTTAAGGTTTTCATCTTATCAATAATAACTCAAGCTTTCATGTATAATTCTCTCTTCCTCTACCTTCTAATTCTCAACATGGTATCAGAGCAGTCGATCCTTCGACACGCTCATCATCTTCCACCTTCTCGTCTTCCGCATCCTTCAATTCTTGAAAGATTCAATTGGTCGTTGATCTTGTGACTACAACCCTCCTTTCCCCCTCACATTGTTGTTCTTGTGAACATGATCTATTTTTATCATTGTTATTTCTTCCTCGTCTAATCATTCTTCTATTATTCTTAAATAATTTCATCTCATCATCTTTCTTTATAATCATCTACAGTACCAAATTTCATCTTTCTCCTCACAAATTCTGAAATTCATTCCCTCTGATATCATCAAATAATTTCTTCTGCCATTCTTAATTTCTTAATCTCCTACTTTCTTCTCAGATTTTTCCTCTCACAGATCATCTTTTTCTTGTCCATACCTTAACAAATTGATCTTCTGAAATTTGTCTTACACATTTCATCCTCCACTCTCAAATTCATTCTGTCTTTGTTGCAATTCTACTATCCTCTTCTCTTATTCTTAGATTTTCTTTCTCCCAACTTTCCAATCTCTATTGTCTATCCATCCTCAAATTTCCAATTTTTTTTTCTCCTCTTATCTTATTTCTATTCTGAATTATTTTTTCCCTCTCAAATTATTTTCTTGTTAATTACCATTCTCAAATCTTTTCCTTCACAAATTGATCTCCCTCTTCTCGTATCTTATCAAACTTTTCTTCTCAAATTCATTTTCATTGTTGCCGATTGTCGTCACGGTCATCGGCACGTTTAATTTCGTTGCAGCCCTTCGTCAAATTGTCAATGTTGTTCAACAACTCGACCAAATTGCCGTTGTTCTTGTGATCAACGAGCTTTGTTGTGGTGACTTCTGTTCCCACCTCTGTTCCCTCTCCTAATATCCTAAGTTTTCTTCTGCTTTCCTCTAACTCACATCTCTCATCTCCCCTGACATTGATAATCTGCCTCTTGTTCTCAAATTTTTCCTCTCTTCGTCCCTTATTTTCTCTTCTTATTCTCAGATTTTCCTACCCACAAATCCATCTCCTTCTATCTTATCAAGTTATCATATCGACCTTCTCAAAAATTTTCGGGATGGTCGTGTGATACCCGCAAATATTATTCTCTCTTAGCTTCTGTGTCCATCCTACAATCCCACGTTCTCTCATTCTCAAATTTCTTCTCACCTTCTCTCAATCTTATAATCTCCATCTCAAACAAGCAATTTCACCTCTTCTCCCTCCCGTGGTCTATTGTGTACCACGGTCATAAATTTTCCCTCTCCTATCCTACTCTCATGCTGCGCCACTCTTACTTATGGTTTCGATTGTTAGTAAAATGACAACCGAATGTCCTCTGACCTCTCTCTCTCTTTGATGCTCCACCACCAAATGTGACGGCTTGCTCCTCTCCACCGATCTCCACATTGCCTTCCAAGATTGGACTTACCCTTCGGACGTCCATCTTGCGGGGGCGTATTAAGGAATATGATCATATTATGATCATATGATAATTATGTTCATATTGTATTGTTAGTAATTAATCTTGTAAATTAGTATAGCTACAATTATGTTTTGTATTTTAGGAATAGCAATTATTTTGTAATATATTGTATCCTAGATTAGCTAATTGTATTTAGGGTGTTCACATCTTGTACTCACTGTTTAAGGTTTTTATCTTATCAATAATAACTCAAGCTTTCATGTATAATTCTCTCTTCCTCTACCTTCTAATTCTCAACAAAGCCTGCGGAGCACTAGCTCCTTCGCGCGGGCCGCAGAAAGCAAGGGTGTGTGTCGGCTATTTGTTTCGTATGGTTTCGTGTTTTATTTTCTTTTACGAATTAAGTCATTTGTTGAGGGTGTTAACGTTAATATAAAAATCACCCAACACCTAGCCTATAATCTCTAAGGGAGATTTTAAGAGAGTCATAAAGAGTTTTTCAAGAGTGTAGATCTAGAAAAACCCACATCATCTTTTGTGTATCTGTAATCTCTGGAACATAGTGAAGTGATTCAAAACTCCTGTGGACGTAGCTATCGCATTGATAGTGAACCACATAAATTCTTGTGCGTTCTTTATTGTTTTCGTTCATCGTTTCATACGCTTCCGCACAAGAATTGGTATCAGAGCTTTGGTTAAGCTTTGATCCTGGAGGAGACGATGTCCACTACGACGGCGAAGATTGACAAGTTTACTGGGTTGAATAGCTTCGCGATATGGCACTTAAAGATGGGGGCATTGCTGAAACGGCAGGCTTATGAAGACCGCTTGGGCAGAAGGACAAGGAGGACCCTACAAAGGCCGCGGGTCCTAAAGCTAAAGACGGGGAGGATGTGCTAACATTGGGCGAACCGACACCGTACGAGTTAACACTGATGGAGGAGAAGGCTCACTCCACCATATTGCTTTGCTTAGCAGACGATATCATCACTGAAGTTGCTCATGGAGACACGGACACAGCCATCAAGTTGTGGACTAGATTGGAGAGTTTGTACATGACGAAGTCGCTCACTACGTCACTTAGTGATCATCTTGATAAGCTTAATTCTATATTGTTAGATTTGCATAATATAGACATTAAGATAGAAGATGAGAATGCTGCACTTATTCTGCTAGTTTCTTTACCATTGTCATATGAAATTTTAGAGAAACTTTCGTAGTTGGTAAGGATACTATTGCCCTAGAGGATGTGAAGGCAACGCTACACACTAGGGCGTTGCGTATGAAAGCAACGAGGAAGGTAGTAGACAATTCGGGGGCTGGGTTGGTTGTTAATAAAAATAACAACTCTTCCAAGAAGAAAAGAACTTGGAAGAAAAAGAAGAATGCTTCTCAATCCCATCCTTCAACGATTTGCTACGAATGTAAGGAACCCGGGCACATTAGGTTGAATTGTCCTAAGAAGAAAAAGGGTAAGTCTAATGTTGATGTTGTTGTTCAAAGTAAAGTAGAGTTAGTCTGATGATTCGGACGAGGACTATGCTCTTGCGGTTGTTAAAGCTAATGATCGTTGGATACTTGACTCTGGTTGGTTGTTCTTATCATATGAGTCCGCTTAGAGATTGGTTTAGTACTTATGAGGCCTTTGATGGTAGTAACGTTGTTGTAGGCAATAATGCTACTTGTAAGGTTGTTGGTATAGGATTAATTAGGATTAGGATTGTTGATGGGAAAGCATGTACTTTGAACAAGGTGAGACATGTGCCTTCGTTGGGCAAGAATTTACTATCACTTGGCATGTTGGATGACAAAGGATACAAGTTCCAAGGCTTGTGCTTTCCGTTTGGAAGGGTTCCAAGTTGATACACAAGGGTATCAAGAAGAACACCTTGTATGTTCTATAAGGGGAGACTGGCTAGTTCTGCGGTCTGGTGTGTTCGTCGATCACGAGGAGGTGGTTAGTCTTTGGCACAAAAGACTTGGCCACATGGGTGAGAGAGGGATGCAGCTATTGTTCAAGAGATATCATCTTGCGGGTGCCAAAGTCAATAAACTTGACTTGTGTGCTTGGTAAGAAGCACAAGGAAAAGTTTAGCAAATGAGCTCACGTCACAAAGGAGGTTCTTGATTACATCCACTCAGATTGATGGGGCCGTCACTGGATTAGGTATGAATGGTGAATATTATTTTGTGACTTTTATTGATGACTATTCTAGAGACTCCTTAAGCACAAGAGTGAGGCCTTTGATGCTTTCGAGCAATGGAAGGCATTGGTGGAAAATCGGAAGGGCAAGAAGATTAGGATGCTACGAACGAATAATGGCTTGGAATTTTGTAAGAATGAGTTCGATAAGTTTTGTGCAGATGAGGGTATTGGAAGGCATCATACCGCCCGGAGAACACCACAGCACAACGGTGTTGCAGAGCGTATTAACTTAACTTTGCTTGAGAGAGTTAGATCCATGCTCTCTAATTCAAAGTTACGTAAGAAAAAATGGCCAGAAGCTGTGTCTACAGCTTGTTACTTGATCAACGATGGACTTCTTAAAGGGATAGACTACAAGATTCCTTATGAGCTATGGAGCGGCACGGTTCCAAATTGTTCAATGTTACGAGTATATGGATGTGTAGTTTATTATCATGTACGTGAACGTAAACTAGATCTAAGGGCAAAAATAGGGAGCTTTATGGGATATGGGGATGGTGTTAAAGGGTACAGAATTTGGTCTCCTTCAGAGAGACGTGTAATAATCAATAGAGATGTAACATTTAACGAAAATGCTATGTTTATGTCTTATGTTAGTTCCACAGGTGGTGAAATGAATAATAGTACCGAGTTTGAGGTGTAGCTTTAGTTGGCTTCGGACTCATTGTCCATGTTGCCAGGAGTGACGATCGAGGAAGATGCCTAGCCAGTTACTCAGGTGTGACTACTCCAGTTGTGGAGGACAGTCCACAGAAGACGTGTGATGAGCCTATTAGGTCGTTGGACTTGCCTAAATGTGTAAGGAAGGCACCCAATAGGTTGATTGAAGAGATGTCGGGCCGCAAGATTGGTGGCAAGAATTGCTATGTTGAAGAGATGATGGGATATGCATTACAAGTAGCTGATAATATTGAGACAGGTGAGCCATCATCCTATGAAGAAGCAATTACATGTAGTGAGTCCGTGCAATGGCCTGCTGCAATGGGTGAAGAGATGGAGTCTCTTTACAAAAATCAGACATGGGAGCTTGTTCTGGTACCACAAGGTAGGAAACTGATAGTTGCAAGTGGATCTTTAAGAAGAAAGAGGGAACTACAAAGGCTGAGAAAGTCAGGTATAAAGCTAGGTTGGTTGCTAAGGGGTTCAGTCACGTTGAGGGAGTGGATTATGTGGAGATTTTTTCGCCGGTGGTTCGTCACACTTCCATCCGAGTGTTACTAGCGATAGTGGCACATTTTGATTTGGAGCTTGAGCAAATTGATGTCAAGACCGCTTTCCTTCATGGTGAGTTGGAGAAGGATATACTGATGAGACAGCCTGAGGGGTTCGAGAATTCGGGTAAGGAACAACATGTTTGCAAGTTGAAGAGGTCCTTGTATGGAGTTAAATAGGCGCCTAGACAGTGGTACAAGATGTATGATACTTTCATGGTGGAGCATAGGTTTGAGAGGAATCCGTATGATTGTTGTGTTTAACACAACAAACTAGCGGATGGGTCCTTGATTTATCTATTGTTATAGGTAGATGATGCTTGTAGCTGCGAAGAGTATGACCGAAGTGAATAAGCTAAAGACTATGCTCACTTCGGAGTTTGATATGAAAGACTTGGGGGCTGCTCGCAAGATATTCGGGATGAAGATTTATAGGGACCGTTCAAAAAAGAAGTTTTTCTTGTCACAGAAAAGCTACATTGAGAAGATACTTTCCCGATTTGGGATGAATAGTGTGAAATCTATAAACACCCATTTTGCCGGTGGTAAGCTTTCTATATCTCAAACATCTCAAATTGAAGAAGAGAAGTCTTATAAGTCTGTTGTTCCGTATGCTAGTGTGGTAGGTAGTCTGACGTATGACATTGATCGCACAGAACTTGCACAGGTAATTAGTGTTGTGAGCAGAAGCCCTGGCTAGCGGTAAAGAGAATTTTCCGCTACTTGAGAGGAACGACGGATATGGGTCTTAGTTGAGTAATGATACGGATTGCTTGGTTACTGGGTTTTCTGATTCGGATTATGCTGCAGATGTAGATAGTAGAAGCTCCGTGACAAGATATATCTTCACAATTGGTGGGTCTGTTGTTAGTTGGAAGTCGACGCTTCAATCGTCTGTGACTTTGTCAACCACAGAGGCGGAGTATACGGCTTTGACTGCAGCGGCCAAGGAGACCATTTGGTTGAAGAGACTAGTTAGTAAGTTGGGTTTACATCATGATGTAGCTATTGTGTTTTGTGTTTTGTGATAGCTTGGCTACTATCTACTTGGCCAAGGATCAGGTTCACCATGAGCGAACCAAACACATCGATGTCAGGTATCATTTTCTGCGTATTGAGAAGAGAATCAAGGTAAAGAAGGTAGAAACTGCTGACAATCCTGCGGATTTCTTTACTAAGCCAGTTTCGTTTAGCAAGTTCAAACATTGCTTGGACTTGTTAATCATAGACATATATGTCTGACCCTTCGGGTGGTGAGCCCAAGGTGGACCTTGGGCAAACCCGGGTCCAAGGTCTAAATGGGCGGATATCCGAGTCTAGGGTATAAATGGACGGGTAGGCTTGTAAGGGTCTACGGAATTTGATCTTGGTACACTTGAGCTAAAACTCGAATTGGTACTGGCAGAGGGGTCGTTCGTATCTTGGTTTGAATATCCACGTGTTCAAGTGAATGTGGAGAATTGTTGGGAAATGATGTGACTTGGTCACGAGTTTGTCAACATGGGTAGATGCAAGTATAGGTGAGTCAAAGGCGAAATTGAAGCTCGACACCAGAAAGTCTAAGGCGGTCCGCTGGAGAGGAAGGCGCAGACCGCGGCCATTCTATTAGATTTTTGGCGTGGAGGCAGAATGTCCAGCGTGCCCCGCGGGGCTGTGAGGCGCGGACCGCGGTGGTCAAGCCCGCGGAGCACCGGCTCCTTGGCGCGGGCAACGGCATTTTGTTTCGTATGGTTTCGTGCTTTTACGAATTAGGTCTTTTGTTGAGGGTGTAAATATAAAAACCACCTAACACCTAGCCTATTTTCTCTAAAGGAATTTTGAGAAATAAGGCGCACTTAAATTTTCATGAGGGAAATAAAACCCACGTAGCTGGTATATTGAGTGGTAGTTACAATTTTGTTTTTCTTTTTGTTTCCTTTGAAATGAACCTTCTTTCTTGAACAATTTTTGGTCCGTAAGTTTACTAAAGGCATGTGGTAAAGTTCATGGTGAGTGTCGTCAAAAAATAAGTATAATATTAGATGCATTTTAATTTTTTTTATATAAAAATTTTGGTATGTATGTTTGTTTCGAAAACATAGATATGCTAATACCTAGGGCTGAGCAAAATATCCGATTATCCGAATATTTGATCCGATAACCGATCCGAAAATTCGGATAACCGATCCGAAAATAGGGTGGCTTTTATGGGGTTAATCATGTTAAATGACTCAATTATACAATGGGTTAGTGAAGTTAGTAAGGGCAATTTAGAAAGTTCATGTCAAATATATTGGTCCAGAATAGAAACGTAAAGAATCAAGAGAGATTGCCAAAAAAGGAATACGTAAAGAAACAAAAGAGATGGAGAGAGTAATTTTTATTATCGTATGGGCAAACTTTTTTTTTTTTACATAAACACTATACATGAGAAGAAGAAAAAAAATATAAAAAGAAGTCCGGTTTCGCTACAAATTGAACAGAAAAGAGGAAAAGAAAAGGAAAAAAAAAAGGAAAATTTGTGGGGAACCACCTTCAACTTTCACCATTTCTTGGGAAACCACCTTATTAATTTTTTTTTTTTTTTTTTTTGTGGAGAACCACCAAATATAAACAAAACCAAGGGGTAGAACCACCTTCTTACTCAAACCACCCACCCAATACCTCTAACCACCACGCATCACCACCCGTCAACACCAACCACCACCTTAGCTACCCTCGACACCCCAACATGGTCGTCGATCGCCGATTACCATGCTTCTATCGGCTAGAAACCGAGAGGAAAGAGAGGATGGAGGGAGAGAGAAAATGGTCGTGGAGGGTGGAGGACATGGAGACGGGGAATGTGGTGGTCGGCGTGGCCTTGTCGGCGGTGGGTGGTGGCAGTGGCGGCAAGAATGGTGGTGGCTAGTGGTCGTTAGAGGTGGTGAGAGAGTGGTTTGGGTAAGAAGGTGGTTCTACCCATTGGTTTTGTTTATATTTGGTGGTTCTCCACAAATTTATTTTAATAAGGTGGTTTCCCAAAAAATGGTGAAAGTTGGAGGTGGTTTCCCACAAATTTCCCAAAAAAAAAAAAAGCTACAATAAACGAGACTAAGTGTAGAAGAAATGGAATACAAACCACTAAGCTAGAGAAATAGTAATGAAAAAAAATGCATCTTTATATTATATGAACAAAATTAGCAAAATATTGGGCCCCAAAAATCAGGGGCCCTAGGCGACCGCCTAGCCCGCCTATGCTAAAGGCCGGCCCTGATAATATAAAACAAAATTCAATACTTAGCTGCTAGTTAACTTTAAAACAATAGTTTAAACGCCCTATCATAAAGAAAAATTGTACTCTTTAATTTTTATCAAAAGTGCAGTAGAGACTACACCTAATCTCGAAAAGAACTAAACTAAGCTAGCTAAAAACTCATAATAACTACTGTCTTTAACTCAGAGACTACTTGACTTGTATCAGGTAATGATTCGGATACAACTTAACACAAGTTAACTTGGATCAGAAGTTAGGAAAAACATAACTTAGATCAAAACACAGAAAAAACAAACTTGACTTAAGCAAAAACGGGCAAAGAACCTAACTTAAGTCAAAAGTCGAGAAGAATCAACAAATTAGTGTGTACATGTACCTTTCTCAATACATGGGCATCTTGGGTACAAGAGTATTTAAACTTGGATGGGTGGATTGAAAAAAAAAAAAGCACAAAATGTAATAAACAGTACGTATAAGAAGAGTATGTCCCTATGTTTAGTATGTCATTTAAGCTAACTTATTTGACCAATATAGCTTATTAGACCAGTATTTTCAGCTTCTCACTGCCGCTTAAATTTCGTACTCCATGAAGCTTTGACACTTGACTTAGTTTTAACATATGTTCAATTCTTCATGCCTCTCGCATTATTTTTAGCCAAATTAGACACAAATTCAGATCTCGAATATTATTTAAACAATTGGTTGCATTGCTTGATTTCTTTTCAAAGAGTGTTAATTAGTACCAAGATCCCAAATTAAATGTGTGATAAAGTCGGCTTAACGACAAAAATATGTTCCTCGTCATTAATATGTTTTTTGTTTGCTCGTGGTAATAATACTACGAGTATAACATTGAACTTTGGTATTCTAAAGGTGATTAATTTCATGATCGATATCAAAGCGAGAGATGATACACATACATTTAATGTATGTAGAATATTCATACATTAATAGGTGGCAACTTAATACTAGTTTCTTTTACAAAGGTATATTCTTTATTTTTCTAATTTTCAAACTCATTTTTTTTCAAATCATTTTTTTTTAGTTCCAATTTCTCTCAACTGCCAATTTTTTTCACAGTTCACATCACCTATCTCCTTTCATTTCTATATTTCCACCATTAATGCCTACTTTATGTTCATATACTACCTTGTGTATGGGAATTGCTCGAATAGAAACAGGTCATTTTTAGGCACTTCTTTGTACTATATTGTTCATGTGTTCATAAAATTTCTTTAACGACATGGAGTATATTTTAACACACATATATCACAAATTACATATAATAAAAATTATCAAAATATACACACAAGGGTACTCATTTGAAAGTTCTCATCGCTGCCATTATAATGATATGCCATATTCATTTTATAGACTTACGAGCGAGTCATAAGTTATAAAGAAAAGAAATTTAATTAAAAATGGATGGAACTCCTAATAGAAACTGATTTAGTAACTAATCTCACACATATTTTCATTCTCCCTCCAACTTATTTCTTTTACTATGCTAGGTGGCAGTCTTTCATTGGGTATATATAATTATTCCTCATACATTAAGTGTATGTGTAGAGTTTCTCATATCAAAGCTTCAGAGGTCAATGAGGAACATGTATAATCACCAAACGAGTTAGTGATTCTGCATGTGTACCACCAAAGTTGTAGATATATGCTTTAGTTTGCTCAAAATTAGGCTGGAAACAATTGATTCGATTGAGAAACAAAGGAGTCAAATGTCAGATCAGAGGGGACAAGACTCATACAACGAGCCAAGACTCATTCACTACTAGAGAGGCTAGAATGAACTCACCAGCATCGGGACTTTTCCCGACAGGCTTAGGACCATCAATGGCCACCTCTCGACCATCACCATTACTAGTCCTCCTGCTTCCAGTCCGCTCTACGTCTATTTCGCCTTCCACAACAACAAATAACAAACTCATTTCAATACTATATAATAAACTACAGAATTACATACCATAGCCCATCATCAGAGTGTGAGGATTACCTTCCACAAGATTCTTGCTTTCTTCATCATTATCCAATCTATACCCTTGGATTGTTCCACAGACCCTCTTGTGAGCCCTCCTAGCCTTATAACTCGGGTGCGGGTTCGGAAACAACCATCCACACTTATGACACAAATGACCTCCACGCTGCCCATCTACATTTCAATGCCGATCAACCAAAAATAACAATAACACATAGGAAACGGGTCAAATTTTACACTAAAATAAGAAATTAAAGACATTATTTTAAACCCCGCGTGGACGACAAACCTGTAAGTTTGGGTTTTTTGTGAACTTGGGATTCCATGACTTGTGTACACCTAGAGACGAGCTGAGGACAGAGAAAGCGAGAAGCGTGTGAGTGAATGAAGCTGGAGAGTAGGAGAAAAGATGGAGAAAACCGGAAGACCGAAGACGGTACGTGATTGATGTGTGCGAATTAAAGTAAAATGTATGGGTGATTTGAGAGTACACTCCCTCCTACCCACTAAAATGTCCCCCTTTCGTTTTCAGTTTTTGAGTAGCCATGTTTGGAGCTACTTTTAGATCAAATGAATCGTTAACTTGTTGTAAAAATTAGTTCTTATTCTATCCTGCATTGCATTCTACCAACACTACTTAATTTTAAGGTAAACAGGGCTTTCATTTGGTCTAAAAGTAGCCCCGAACATAGCTACTCAAAAACTGAAAACGAAAGGGGGACATTTTAGTGGATAGGAGGGAGTATATTTTATATTAATTGAAAGGGTCTTTTATATTCAGACATATTTTTGAAAGGATGAAGAGAGTATACTCACTTTGTTGTTTTTCTTTAAAAATCGCGAAAGACGATTATTGGTAGTATTTTTTTCGGCACTCCTCCTAGCTTATTTCTTCTCAAAGAAAATTAAGTTAGTGGGAGTTCCGAAAAAGTCCTCTGGGATGCTTATAGTCATTTCTTTAACGAATCTCGGTTCCGTCAAAGTTGGTACAATGAATAGAAAGACAAGTTTTTTAAAAAAAAAATGCAAATTGCTAGAGGTTTACAGTGTAGACATAATTAATTTGTTTACAATGTAAAATTGAGTTAGTAGTAATAAAATTAAGATCAGAGTAATAAAATTAATTGCAATAAAAAATTAAGGGCCCGTTCGGTATCACTGCCGTTTTCAGTTTTTGGTTTTTTTGCGTAAAAAATTTAGTTAAATAAGTTACAAAATTAACTTTAAATTGTTTGGGTCTATAATAGTCATACAGAAAATGAAAACTGACAACTGAAAACTGAAAACCACTTTTTCTGGTTTTAAAAAACGAGACTTTGATTTAAAAAAAAAAACAGAAAACTGAAAAAAGAAAACGATACCAAACAGGCCCTTAGATAGTAAAATTAATTGTGTGAGTAGTAAAATTTTAATAGTATAGTAAAATTATTGTTAATTGTAGACACTTTTGGGTATCTACACTGTAGACCTCTAGTATTAGAAGGGCAAAGAAAAGTCAAAGGGGAAACATCATCACAAACATGTGGAATTTAGGTAAATACACATTCATCAAAGGGGTAAATTTGTCATTTAGCGTTTGACAGTAATTTTGTATTACTCGTCATTTAGTATGAGTACACACCGTTAAAGATGGAGTGAGATTCCAAGAACATTCTTTGCTAAGAAAGTCATAAATAAATGCTTAAACTAGTAGTAATAAACCCACTAATTCCAAGCAAAGTCATGATACTAAATTACTCGTATAATAAAAACTCAGATTTGGCTGATACGAACCTGGGCGAGGATAGAGGCTTTTTGCTTTCCAATTTTATAAGCGGATCTGCTGCACAAAATGGATGAATATCTTTTTGTTTTGACAGAAGTAACAAAAGGGAAGTAACAAAAGGGGGAAGAAAGCTGGGTAAGAAAAGTGAGCTGTGAGATAAAGAGAGGAGAGAGAATTAGTGGAGAACGAGTATTTTGATCTTTGTAACTTCTTTCATTGGTGCATTAGAGACGTCAAATAAAATACATTACTTATGTTTGTTTCTTTTACATTACACGTCCTAATGGCCTTAGTTAATTGTATCTTTTTTTGCATGGGTTAATGGTGACCTTAGTTAATTGTATCTTTGCAACTTTTGTTTTTATTACCCGATTGTCCCGAATATGGCTACAATCACAATAGCAATCACTCAATTTGCAAAATTAATACCATAAATTTAAGTAAAGATGTGTATGATCGATAACAAAATTATTAGAATCCGAATTGACTAGTACTCAATCTGAAATGGTTCAATCCGAATCTAATCAAACTAAATTGACTTGTTTCGAAATTACTGCAAATCGAGCATCCTGAACCAATGTGTACCACCGAAACCGACTCGAATAATACTTATCCAAAATAACCTCAATCCGAACCTAACCCGGAAGACTTGTTTGCAAGGTCTAAACTTGTAATGCAACGTGAGGAGAACATGGTTAGAATGCGGTGGATACACCTAAAGCTAAAAAGTTCGAGTATAAACTAGTTCGGTCTTATTGTCCTAGAGTTGTTTAATCTTACAAATAAGTATCGCTCTTGTTCATTTACTCATGTCCGTTGTATTGTTTTTGTGACCGTAATTAATCTATACGTACACCTTGTAAAAATGGATAAAAAAACAGTTAATTGTTCATTGAAACAATGCTTTATTGCAAAAAAGGCGAAACCCTCGCCCCCAGGGCCCCCACCGCCCGACCCGACGAGCATCGTGGAGGAGGAAGTCATGGTACTCAGCGGCCTCCTAGATGGTGGGCCCCCCTTTATGCGCACAAGGAAACATCCCTCACATTGGAAGGATGAAACAATGCTTTATTGATCAAAGGCCACATCGACATCCTCTATCACTCATTCAAAGGCCATCATTAATGGTCTCTCCGCCTCTGTCACCCCCGTCTTACGGTCTTACCCACCATCAGCCGCCTGTTGTCGTCAACATCGCCGCCGAAAAGCATCTCCACCACACTATTTTCTCTCTTCCTCTCCTTTGGCCCCCTTCTCCCAAACATCGCACGTTCGTGGTTGCTTTAATGGCATGATTTTTTCTTCCCCCCTATCAACTTTGGTTTATTTGGTGCTGCTTTGTGTATCAAAATGTTTTGGTCAGTGGTTGTGTTTGAATCAAAATTACCATTTTCACATGTCTCATGAGCCTTTCAATTAGGTATATTTAGTGGAAGAAAATGTCTGATAATGGCCATTGTCCATGGCATTGCTGATGAATGTGATCATTGTTAATTACATGTCTACTCTACCTTGGTCATAATTCTTTTCTTTCTTTTTTACTATTTTGATTAAGGATTAATTTTTATTAAATTAACTGAAAAATAATAACTAAGTAACGGCGTTAGACCGTTCGTGAAAAACACCACAAAAAAATCCCATTTCGTGAAAATAATAACTAAGTTCCCGACTTGCTCTTTATAAACCACTTGAGCTCTGATCTCATGTTTGGCATTTTCGAGGAATGAATTGTGTTTAAAAACTAAATTTAGGGTTCTTTCTTTCATTATTTGCATTTTCGTTTTATCTAAACTTTAAAAGTAAATTAAACGATTCGATAATTTTTCCAATTATGTACATAGGTCATCAATACCGAAGTACGAATCTCAAATTTTTTTGAACCGAGGACTTGAATCGAAATATATATATAAAAAAAAAAATTGGACAGATGACCAAACCAAACCGCTCGGTTTGGTTTTCGGTCTGGACCAAAATTTGTTTTCCCCTAGTTAATTAGAGTGGTTATATCAGTTGCACTCGAGCCCAGCCTGTTGTTGATATTGAACCCCGGGTAGTGGAAACATTGACGAACATGTTGGCTATCAAGAAAGCCGAAGCAAGCAGATCACCCATAAATTACAGCAAAAGTAGATAACTTAATCCAAAATAACTTAACACAGGGATTCTTAAGTTCATTAACTTCAAATCGTCCAGCTCTTGAGCAAGGCGTGCACAAGTCCTAACAACTCGTTTCAGCTGGCTTCTTGGTCATTCTGGGCCTTTGAGAAACCAATACACTTACACTTACGCTTACACCATAAGTTAACTCGTTTGCCGCTCCGATCAAACACATCGAAACAGGGGTCCTGTATTCGCATCATGTTTAGAAATATGAGACGTACTATAAGTTTCGCTACAATAGTCAAGTCAATTATCTACGGTGCTTCAAAAACAAGATAAAAACTCACAGCATACCTTGGAAAAAAGATCTCCCTCAGTTGTGTCATCAAAAGATTTTGCAGCCTTTATTATGTCCTGCACCATAGTGTGGTCAAGTCTCAACAATGCATCCACAGATGAATGATTTAATTTTCAACAGGACTAAAATCGATACCGCATCAACATTTTGTCATGTTCACAAACACCCAGTAGGACCCATTTCTTAACTTTGCTTGGGGTAGAATGGAGAGGGAGGATAGGTGACCGGTCTTGTCTCAAGTTGGATGGCGTAAAGTTACCTGAATAGTTAACCGCTTTGCAGTCTGTTCTATAGCAATAATCTGCGTCAACATCCCTTTAAAGGTGTAATTTCCGATCTGCAGTGTCATATGATACGCAACACCATGACGTAACTGCTGCAAAATAGTCAAGTTTAGAAGTACCGGCGCCACTCTTTACCAGTTAATCATATAAGTAAAGAAATATGAGAAAAGATTTTGCATTAGTAGACAGGCAACATGTTTTGCCGGCGTTTCCGAAGGAGAAAACATTTTATTAAACACAGCTTTTCACAAGAAAACCAAAACACCGTTTAATTAGTAGTGCGGCAGAGAAAATAAAGTCAAACAACATTAAGGTTGTTTATAAGCAAAGTAAGAAGAACCTTGATGTCAGAGGGTAAAAGTCTCCATCAACTCTGCTAGTAAATCACTAACCCTTTGTTTTGGACGTTTTCCAGAATCTTCAGCATCGTTACACAATAACTTTGGGCAACTCTGAGGCAGATGTTTCTGCAAAATTATGTAGCTATATATTAGTATTACCTTGGTGAATGTCTGGATACAAATACAAAGGACAAACCTAGAAGATTACTCCCTGGTCCAATACAAATGGACAAATCAAAATGTTAGGCTACTTTTATGGCATGGAGGACTGCTCCACAGATATAAGTTCAAACAATTTTATATCAAGTTGATCTTGTCGGCTTAGTGTTGCAGAAATTTATCGCTTATCTTTAGGCCGGGAAACTGCTAATCACAAAGTCGGCGTCCTCTAATGGATAGAGTTTCATACTATAGCAAACATTTTACAAGAATAACTGTTTTCCAAATAAATATTAAGGTTCCATTTAAAAAAAAAAAAACTCAGAAGAGCCATACACTTGAAACCACCAGAAAAGTCTCCATCACTACTGCTTAATTCACTTACATCGACCCTTGGATGTTCTTCACAATCTTTAGCAAAATCAGATGACAGGTTTTGGCAACTCTGAAGGAAAGGTCCCTGCATGAAATTGTGTAGCTGTTAGTAAAGCACTCAACCCTACAGCCTACAGGTTTTCGAAATTTTGTAACCAAAACAGATGACAATGCTAGAAAAGATTACTCCCTAGTATTACCTTGTTGATATTTGTAGCTAGCACGTTCCTTTCGCTTTTTGACGAAGATTTGGTCCAGTGTATGGTTCTAGCTGAATGTTCACTTGTCCAATCATCTGATTAGATCGGTACTATAAGCAGGTATGCTGCAAATGCAATGTTGTTCTTTTCGCTTTTGCTGTTAATTATCTCCTATGATTATTTCGTAGAGCTGGTCATATCTTACATGGACTTTTTACAATTGCCATGTCTGCAAGGTGGAGAGTCAAGTATTTGCAATAGTCATACGTTAATAGACTGTATGCTAATTTCGATCAGGATGAACTTCTATGAATCTATGAATCAAACAGCGTTTTATATGTTCTATGCAGGAGGGAGCTAGACTCATATGAAAGAGATGGGTTTACTAAGTCTTTTTTCATAACTTATAACTTATAAGATGTTGGGACGGAGTTGCAGAGTTTACAGGTTATGATCACTTGATTCTGTTTCAAGTCGGAAGCCTTTGGAAACTTTCTCAAGAGTGCTAAATCACGAACTCTGCAAATTCTTTTTCGAGGACATGCTGAGAACTCAGCATGAACATTGTATGAGAGAGTTGCCAATTTAAGTTAAGTCTTTCTATCTAACTTTTTAGACCTTTAATACCCTATTTTGCTTATGCAGAATGCTAAATGCAAAATGCTTACATAGGATCACCTCACCTGTCATCACTCAGGTATCTTTGCTTTGCTTGAGTTTTGATAGCACTAATATGGTAAAGAAGCACCACAAGGAAGTTTTGTTTGTCTTTGTTTCTGGGATATTTGAGACGTTACATTTCATACTAATACAGAATCATGAGGATCGACTATCGAGTCATTGGACTTACGCATGCTGTGCTTTCAAACTCTTGGTTCAGCTTGTCCTTTGGATGCATGTGTGGGTTTGCCACAACAGAGATGATGAAACTGAGAGTATACCTTATGTTTAGTGCAGTTGTTGATAAACTTATTGGAGAAGATTCTGGTGAATCCATTCGAGCAGCTGCGTCTATTCTGCCACCTGACCCTGTTGATCTGTTATACTAAAGTTTTCATCTTGCCAGACTGCTGTGATGCAACACCTTTAACATTTGAAGAAGCCAGCAGTGCGTAAAAAAACCAATCAGCTGTTATATATAGGAAAGAGAGGGATGCTATGGTCACTCTTCTTAGGATATAACAGCTGATTGGATATATCAAGTACTTGAAGACTCACTATCAGCCTTGCTACTCAAACCAACGAGTCACAGTACACATTAGACGTCTCCGCATCATCTGCATTCCCAGCATTTTTATTTATTTATCGAATGATTATATGAATAGAAAAAAAATGACACAAAGTCTTGTAGTAAATGTATGGTACCTTGTTGCAGTCTGTCTTTGAGGGTTTCACAAAGCCACGATTTCGTTTGCTTCAAAATGTACATAACATTAATGAATCAACAAAATTACTCCGTAATAAAGAAGCCAAATAGGACTAGTTAAAGAGTCAAGACTTACTATTTCTTGCAATAGATAGGTGTTGCAGAACTGTTTTGAGGAATGTTTTTGTTCATTGCCCAAGCTAGTGACCTAAAACAATACGAGTATTACCTTGTAAGCAATACGGGTCTGAATAACGGCAATCCAATATTCCAATATTTTTCAAGAACTTTGCAACACAGCACATACAACCGCTATCAGTTAATGGGTGTTATAAATGACTCGCACTCGATCCAAACATTTTACTGGGTACATATTTTCATCCACTTTAAATTTTAATGCTTCTGTCAAATACGTAGTTTATAGCTAAGCATGCTTCAATTAGAACCAAAACAATAACCAATACCCCATCCGACCCCTTTAAACACCTTCGTTTCCTTTTCGAGGTGTCTTTCTTTAAATACCTTATTTCAAAACTTTCTAAATGGCGAAGTTTTCACCACACATCAACCAACATCAAACTCTCTCATCTGTACCAGGGAAAGAAAACTGGCAGACAGAACCCTCTTTCATAGAGAACCCATTACAGTATTTTTACATTAGAATTTAGAATTCTCGTGCATTTTGCATATGGTAAAAAAAATTAGTTATAATACTAATATGCTAACAAAAAAAATATTACAAATGATACGTGTCACAATGAGAAAAATATTCTATTAGTTTTTAAAATTAAAAAATCAGGTAATTTAAAGAAATTAATTATATCATTAATGGAAACCATTTATCACTACGCTACGTCCATTTATGTCGTGTTATACTAAGTAACAAAGCGTTTTGTATATGAACTCGATCCATTAAGTGTTTCGTGATTTCAAGGGTCAAAACTAGTATAGTAAAACAAACAAAGTGATTAAAAATGTATTAAGTTTTACCTAAATAAATGAAACTCGGAAAATCGTAGCTACTTTTACTTGGAAAATCGCCATCTTCACGATTACGACTGCTAACAAAACACAGATGAAACTCCGGACACTTCGAAAACAGAGTAAATTACCTATAAAAGTACTGAATTTTACCTCTAAGCAGATGGTCGCTGTCAGAATGGGGCTGGGATGGTGGAAATTTTTCGAGGGAAACAAGTGGAACGAGGAGGCTTTATATTTGGTCACACTAGTTATATACTCCGTATTTTTAAAGTGAGGCCGTAAGAGCACGATCGGGGTTACTTATTCGTATCAAGTTCCGCAAGAGTTTTTTTTTTTTTTTTTGAGGGTCTTCCGTAAGGGACTTTGGTTGTATTATGGGTATGATGGTGCCCAAATTGTTGTTTTGGGATTCTTTTTTGATAAAATGACCTACTATTGACTTTTGTAAATAATAGTGGCAATAAGCTCGTCACATGTACAAGTCTTTTTTTGGTGTACGGGGTTGTGGTTGTAATTTATGAGTTACGAACTGCATTGGCGGTAGACTAAGCGGAAGCAATGGTGACAATGGTGGTGGTTGGATTGGTCCCGTCGAGGAGTTCACACTACGATGAGGGATGGTGTGAGAGTCAGAGGGTGATAGTGTGCTGCTAATAATGATTGATGGTCGTAAAAAGGAGTCGGCACTTTTCACTACGTCCGTCCATCCCGATTCAAACCAGAATTAAACGAAATTGAGGGTTGCCTCGACGCCCCAAAGGCCCCAACCCATGAAAGGGAGGGAGGAGGATAAAGCGATCCCTAGTCCCTCCCATGGGTGTAAGTGTGTAACCGTTTAACATAACTTCATGATCTTTTCTGGTACCTTTAACTGATTGAGAAACACAGTAGCTTAAAAGAAATTCCACATGTTGACATCATCATAACCCCGACAAATAGACATCTTTTACAAGCCCTACAATATCTGGTAGTTTTTAAACACAGCAATCCCACAAAGGGGTCAAGTTCTATCTAATCTTGCTACTTGCTAGTCTTAAATGCCACTAACATTGTGTTTCCTTTATTAACAATCTGTCATGATGCTCACCTATCTAGCATTCACAGATGAACAGCAAAGAAACGGCGCCCATAATGGCCTACTCTTCGTCGTCCTCTTTTCTGTCTTGATGTTCACTGGGTACCTTGCAGGAGAATTCCATTCTTTTCCCATCTCTTCCTGGGCAGTTTCCATCTCAGGGTTGCTAGAATTAAGCATTGCATTTTCTGTCTTCGCCGAAAAGCCATTGTTTGTTCCTGGTACTACATCTGTCTTAGGCACAGGTGTCGAGCTCGAGCTCTGATTGTGATGAATTGGAGACTCTGCTCTGCTTCTGGCTGTGGCTTCTCCCAAAAGGGTTTTGAGTGGAGTGCTGTGCTGCTTTCCAGAGTCCCAGTTAGTTACCTTTGCCAGAATCTCCTTGTCCTTCTTTCCTCTATCAGGTTCATTTGCCACATGACCAATTGTGGGAGTCCGACCAGTCTGTAAGGCAGAGTTAATATGTTGCTGCTCATTTGATGTCTGGATCTCAGAGACTTGTTCCATTTCTTTAATTCCAACCTCTGGTTTCGAATATAATTGACTGTCAGAATGTTGATTCTCCATCGCAGGTTTTGGCACCGTGCTCGGGCTTTCTTCCCCCTCTAATGCTCGAGGATGGCTTAATGCAACAGTGTCAGCAGTAAGTTGTGCATCCGAAGTGGTGGACATGACTGCTCCATATCAAAAAAAGGGGGGGAGAGGAAGTTAGTCAGATTGGCATGCAGACGTACATATAAAAGTGTCAACTTTTGGTCCTAAAGAGTGTCAGTTGTCACCAAAGGCAAAGAAGCATGTGGTTTGGGAACAACTAGCATAACAGAGTCACTCCACAACAAGAATTTGCCGAGAGGTAGTGTGCATGAGTAACACTCAGTGTCTTTCTTTGTCCTATGAGTTATTCCCTTAATTCTTAAGTAGAATGCTGTGCAAAAGCCAAAAATTTCACAGAAAATTTACCTGAAACAGATCCCCAGTTGCCGTCAAGACTGTCAGTTTGGCTGCCTGAATCAACAACTGTATCAATGGCTGGAATTGTGACATCCTTCTTAAGTATTCCATTACCTTCAGCAATACAAGTCGTATTCTCAGTTAACTTTTCACTGGTGCAGTGATCGACAACAGCCGAACTTTGGAGAGAAGATTCAGCATCGCCATGCACCTCCAACCTTGAGGTTGTTTTAAGATTATCACCATCTAATAAAACAGCAGCAGTACCCATGTCATCTACACACTGTTCCTTCCGTGCAATTTCACCAGTGCTTTCTGTTTTCACACCACATTGTGAGGTAAGCAAGCTCTCTTCCAGGGAATGAGCAGACATCATATCTGCAGAATCCGATATCTTATTTAACACACCAATATCAGCATTTCTGTCTGTTTCCTTAGATTCACGAGGGCTGCCATAAGATCCACCTGAACTCAAGCCATGAGCAGGCTCCATTTCAGTGCTCAAATTCTCAAGTACTTCCCCACTAATCGCTCCTCCATTCAAAAGATCAGCTTCAACTGTGATGTCATCAACATTGCCCATGCTACTATTGTTACGGCTATTAAGAAGCTCCAAATCCTGTGATGCAACTTCATCAACGGCAGGTTTGGCAAGCATTGACATTCTAGCAGCAAAATCATTCTCAGAATGTTCACCGCCATCACTATCCAAGGTAGTAGAACACCCTCCATCTTCTTTACCATTGAAATCTCCATTTGAGGTAGTCTCTTGAATTTGACCAGCATTCATGGTCACACCTTCAGAAATGATGTTTTCCAGTGATGTGATGATTTTTTTCTCAGCAGCAAAGCTTTCCTTTTTGTCTTCTGGAATTTGGGTTTTCAAGTCTTTAGCTACTTCACTCCCTAATATATTAATATTTGCATTAGATGAAACAGCATCAGATAATTGATCTTGCTCTTCAAAAGTGTGTTGTTCATCGACAGATGTTTTACTATCCTCTGGCTTATCCACCATACGGCAGAAATCAAAATCTTCAGATAATGACCTATCATTGTCATCTGTCTTATTAGTGTCTAAGCCACCAGCATCTACAACACAAGCTTTACTATATTCCACGTTTTCAGCCATGGAATCTGTGGCATTAGAAAAGTTGAATTTGCCTCCTTCGTGATCCAAATTTTCAACTGCTATCTCGGGATGTTGTTGTGAAGGCAACACATCATGGACAGGGAGGCCACAGACAGCTTCATTGGCGCCTATTTTTGAGTCCCACTCCTCAATTAAGTCTGACTTCCTTCCATTACTCTCTCGGGAGTTGGTGTCTTGAATTTGAAGTGACGGAGAATAGAAGTTCCCAGGAGAACTTAGATCTTTACAGCTCTCAGTTTCCTCTTTCTCAGGAAAATCTGCATCAATTAACCTCTCACCGCTGTCTCCAACACCATCAGTTTCCGCCAATGGCACCTTCATCAGTCCATCAGCAGAGACAGAATCCAGAAGTTCATCGGTAACCCCTATCACTTCAACACTACCACCTTTAGCACCAGAGACTTCTTCTGCCACCTCCTCAGGTGTCCCACTTCTGAGGTCTAACTCATCCTTACAGAAAAGGACTTCTTTACCTATATCTGAGACAATATCCAGCTCCCTGGACAGTTCAGAGGATAGTATCATGTCCTGGTCAACAGCATTCTTGCTCTCCGAAGCCACAGCAGCAGAAACAAGAGGGCTGGTAAAAGTATGGTCTTGGGAGCTTATACCAGCTTCCAACTTGTCTTTCTCACCTTCCATGCTTTCAACAGCTTGCAGCTGATTGTCTTTGAGATGATCAGGTGTACTTAAGTTATCTGCAAGTGAATAAAACAATGTGTAAAATGAAGCTTGTACAGCCTCTTTAAACAGCGATGAAACTAGAAATAATGGTGGAAACCATTGCTAGGAACACACTGACCAAACAAAGGAGCATCATAGTATCACCACTATAACAAGTTGAATCACATAAACATTTACATGGCGTGAAATCTATTTATAAAAGCACGGTCTACAATCAGCTGACTCAATTCTCCCCTCTGATTGTAGAAGAGTCCTACAGCTTCCCTGGCTATGATCCCTAATCTTGTTACATTCCCTCAGACATTGGTAGAGAGCAATTATGGCGTTCTATATTACATCACTCTTATAAGCTATGATGTTATTACACAACTAATATCTAACAACCAGAAGGTAGTCACTGTCAATAATCTAACTTTCAGTTCCATGTTCCCGCTACCAGTGAACAAGTAATACTAATCTACAAAAGAAGCTACCCGAACAGATAGCCAGTGAGCAGAAAAAAAAATTCTATGTACAAAAACAACACGTTTTACACTTCTAGTTTTCCACCACAAATTGTGGGATTTGGACCCCACCCCCCCCCCCCCCCCCCAAAAAAAAAAAAAAAAAAAAGGATGATGTAAAGAATTAGATATTGCACGTAGTCGATGAGTTAAAAAGCTCATAAACTCTCAGTAGATTCATCTTAGCACCACAAAGCCCCTTTCACCTCAAACAGGTCACAAACAGAAGAAAAGAAAAAACAAAACATTTGCGTACTTTTGCTTGTGAAGCTAAGAGAATACTAAAACTCGTTTATAAAATGTCACAGCACTTGTATAAATTATAATATATGTTATCCACAGCAATTAGAAAAAAAAAATGCTCCTACATGGCATTCAAAAGATTGAAGAATACATGAGCCATATGTATTAACAGAATCTGGACAAAGCACTTAGTTGAGTGCTGGAGAAAAATAGCAACACAGAGTTTGGCACTAGTAAATAGTTGCTCGTCCTGAAGTCATGATTCAGGAACAAGTCCCCTCACCAACACACTATATTCAAATATGTAATTATCTGAAAGGCAATCTTCTAGAACCATCACGCCAGGGGTTATTTGTTGGTTTCCTCCCATACATCTCAAAGCAGAAAATCATATCTTACTTGGACCTTTAGTTGGCAGCAAAAATAAGGAGAGAAAAAGACACTCTGATTCCAAAGAAGTAATGAATCAACTGAATAAGTTGCAGCTACAAAAGCTTTTGCAAACAGGGACCCAAAAAGCACCATTTAGTCTTTCACTCTTAACGCATTCCTAGATTACTCACAGGTCACACAAATTCTAGAATGACTTTTCCGTTTCTTTCTTTTCTGGATTTAGCTTCCATATATATGAGATGTAAGATGTGAGGTTGTTGCTAGCAAGAGATGTCTGATCAATCGTCCCCAAGTTTCTGTCTCATTCATTTCTACTATGACTGCTATGTTCAATAATGGTCCAGAATCAACCGCGAATCTTCAAAGTACCATTTAACATTTAGAAACCCAGTAATATTCGGGCCTCATTAAATACTTTTTCTCCGCCTCCAGTCTTTCTCTGTCAACCAACACTTAACTAGGCCCCATCTATTAAAATTGTCATGGTAACTAGCTTTTCGTCTCTCTTTCTACCCAGACCCGCTTCCGTCTCTCAATCCTACATTTCTCATGCTGAAACCTGCTCCTCTGCCCAATTATTGCCTCTAAAATGACACCTAAAAACGAGGTTTGCATTGGAGATATATGAAGGATTATGGGACATGCGAAAAAAAAAATTAGAGAAGAGAAAAAGAATGCAACGCATTTTCAGGGGTCCATTAATGATTGATTGAGTTTCCAATTCAGTGATGTATTGCTGGTTTTAGCATGGTTGGAAAAGCAAGGCGGCGAGGTGACCTGAGCTGCCATAATGAATTAAAGATTTAAGAAAATATTATGGCCTAGAAATTATGAGGTGGACCACCAATCAAGTAACGGTATCAGTGTATCATCCACTTAAAGGTTCTAATAAGTAGGAAACAAATTTGGATCCGAGGATGTCATATACAAGTATACAACACTAGTGAAATCGGCTTCAAATTAGTACTCTCGAACCCAAAAACCACCCACCCTTTTACCGTAGCGAGATACTATATCAGCAATGGCAAGTTACATGAGCAAATCGGTGACAAGTGATGCTACTTGCAGTGTTAATTGTACATTCCTGATAAGTTTTATACAATGTCTTTAAATTTTGCAGATGAAATAAACATCCCACACAATTTTGACGGAGGTAAAAGAAATTGAACAGTTTACAAATCTAAAGAAACAGGTGAAAGCTTTGTGAGGAAGCAATAAACATAAATCAATTTAACGCTCAGTTCTTCACAGAAAGTCATGATGCCAAAACACATTCACAATAGAGCACATTTTGACCTGAGACATATCACACTATTTTGCCCTCATAATTTTAAAATCAAAAAGTCTAGTGGAACTAATATGCCAGGAAACCACATCAATCAACAATTTTTTTGGGCTCGCTGAAGTACAGTAATCAGTTGAATAAGCCCCCCTTCTCCCAGCAAACCCATACATATGACCTAGAGTAAGCCGGAAGGCCTGGAATTTGAATTCAAGCACACATGTCAAACTGTTATCAGGAATTAGGAATCTAATTGCAAACAGAAAGAATTTACAATAAATGTTGATAGGCAATATTGTTTGAAAATGAAAAGGGCTCTGTGGAGCTCAGTCTTATTGCAAATCCGGCGCCGCAACTGCTAACGTATGCGCAATATTAGGAAATTAAATGTTGAGTGCGTGGGAAAAGAACAAATGTCACGAGATATCTGAAGTACACTGTAGACCATTCAACAAGAAGCTCACGTGACTAAACACATTCAGTCTGAATCAAGTAAAACTCCTAAAATACCTAGTGAAGCTAAAAAAGCTTCTAAAATTAAGTTATTAGCATGAATAGCATCACACCTGAGCACTACTTCAATGATATTACACAGCACACACAAGCTTGCAGGAACAGACGTCATGTGTATGGAAGAAACATCTAACTAATACTCACTCAATGACACCACTAAGTTGTTGACCTTATACAACAAGCCAAGACTCACTCAGCTACTCTTTAGTTTAAAAACGACTACCTCAGACAGAAACAGGAGAATCATGATTGCGTAATGTGGGTACAAGATAAAATGGACTCACCAGCAACGGAATGTTCCTCAGCAGGCTTAGTACCATCTAGCCCATTGTCATTTTGCAGCGAATAATATCTTTGTAAAGCACCATCAGAGGCCTCTCGAACAATACCAGCTGGGCTTTCATTAAACTCAGTGACAGCATCAGTGAACTCATCCTCCGATCTAATCGACCTATCTGATCTACTGCCAACACCACTGCTACTCCTCCTGCTAACAGTCCTATCCGCAACCTTTTCGCCTTTGACAACAACACAACAACAAACCCATTCAATACCAAACCACAGAATCATACAGTATATCGAAAAAAACAAATACTCGAATCCTTAAACAAATGGGTAAAAAATTATTTACTTGGGGTTTTTAGCTCATCATCAGAGTGAGGATCACCTTCAACAAGATTCTTGCTTTCTGAATCATTATCCAATCTATACCCTTCGATTGTTCCACAAACCCTCTTATGAGCCCTCCTATTCTTAGAACTCGGGTGCGGGTTCGGGAACGGCCATCCACACTTATGACACAAATGACCACTTCCTCCTCCATGTTGCCCATCACTCCCTTTTCATCCACAAAATCATACCCAAAAAAACAAAAAGCGTCATTCACACATTTCGTCGAACACTTCAGCAACCCAAAACCAATAACATCACTTCAACCACATAAGATCAAAAACTAACGAAAACCCATGTAAAATAAAACACCAAAATGTGAGTACCCATTAACAAAAATCAACTATCAACAGAAAACGTCATTTAAACATTTCGTCGAACACTTCACAGGCGACTCAAAATCAATCAACAGCAACAATTTTAGCCACATAATATCATAATCCAACGAAAACCCATGTTCAAAAACACCAAAGTGTGACTACCCATTAACAGAAATCAACAAAACGTCATTCCCACATTTCGTCGAACACTTCACAGGCAACCCAAAATCAATCGACAACAACAATTTTAACAGCATAATATCACGATTTAACGCAAACCTATGTTTTAACATACCAAGATTTAACTACCCATGAACAAAAAATCAACAAAAAAAAATCATAAAAGAAACGAACAAAATCGGTCACATTTCGCATTAAAACGAGAAAAAATCGGAAAACCCAGATGACAAACCTGTAAGATTAGGTTTTTTATGATCTTGGGTTTCCATCGTACCGACCAACGGAAAGAAAAGAAGAAGGGTAGAATGAGCGGATAAGGACAAGAAACGAGGAGAGAGGAGAGAGAAAGAGAGAGCGTATGAGTGAAGTTAAGAGAGACTGAGAGAAGAAAAAAATGGAGAAAATGCGAGGACTGTGTCGTGTATGTGATGGGTGCTGCAGTGTGAGTCTGACAAACTGTGTGAATGTGTGAGAGAAGAGAAAAAGTGAGACGGTTTATTTCTTTCTTTTTAGTAGCGTCAGGCTCACAATTCAGAGTTTCACAAAACCAATCACAGTGATTGGGTAAATAGTGTCAATCACAGACTGAAAATAAATCTCAGCCACACATCTCCTTTTGTTTTTTTTTCCCAGATTTCCAATTCCTAAATTGCAACTACCCGACCCCCTTTCCCTCTCATCTCACCCTCTCACCGTGACCTTACCCCCATGTCCACCACAACCACCTTCCCCAACACACCGGAAAACGGGATTAGGGTCCCACTTTCCGGTGCCGCGTTAGCGGCGCCGGGAAGTGGGACCCTAATCCCGTTTTCCGGCTACTTAAGGGAGTCTCACCCCATAGGGGTTGACCACACCCACTCAAATACCCCACTCTCATAGGGTGTCCTTTTGTCCTCACCGGCGAAGCCGGTGGTGCGTCACCGGAGTAAAGGTAGTCGCCGGCCGTGGGAGCTGGGTTGGGTGGGAGTCCGGTGATGTGCGAGTGATTGTGGGCTGTGCACGGTTGTCGGGTGTGGGCTTGTTTTGTTTTGGGTGGAAAATGGACGATTTTGCCCCTGTGATTGGGTCCATACACCCAATCACGGTGATTGGTTTATCAGCACTCCACAATTCACCATGTGCTGTATGGCGTTATCAGTGCCTTGGCTAGTTGCCTAAAGGTCCCTCTTGAATTGATCGATAATCATTTGGTGATACATTGCGCATTATTATCGTATCGATGGAAATATCGATAGATATCGGTTTTTTATTGGATTCAATTACGGATATCTGAGTCGAGTTTAATAAAAACTTGAAAATTAATGAGAGTGTAATGAATACTACAAGATACGAGTAAATTTTATGTAGAGTTTAGTGGGACTTGAAATAAAAGAAAATTGAATTTATATAGTGAAGAGTAGTGAACTCGGTAGTGCTAATGCTTATTGCATCGTCATCACCAATTACCCTTCTTCGTGATCTTAAGTGGGAAGTACTAATAAAACAATGATAGTACATTGGTGTGACTTTACCAGGTGTGTCGATTATGACATGAGTTTGTCCTGTTGTAGATATTAGGACACTTTGGTCTTATAGCCGGCAAGTCATACTAGTTCAACTAGATGTATCGAGTTTGAACATTAAGAATACAACAGTGTCAATGTTTAATCGGTGGTGCAGTGAGTCTAGTGACAGTGAGCATTACATTCAATTTTTCGCATTTACCTTTGTAGATAAGTTACTGGTTTAAGAGAGTTCAGATTCAAAACAAACTTAACTCTAAAAGAGTGATCTCCTGTCAACACTCGGTAAATGGAAAATTAGAGATGAATCCAACAACAAACCTCAGGAGCTTGTCAACTAAGCACCCCTCAAACAATCAAACTTATAAATTATAGTCCTAGTTGAAGTAGAGAATTGTGAAGTTCACAGACATTGGATGCGTTCAACGGGTCAAGGATGAAAAACATAGAGATACGGATAGAAGAAAGCTTAAAAACCCTGCACATTATTGACTATTTGAGGGACAATCCTATAATACGGTCCTACGTCTGTTCTTCCTCACGTGCTATCTAATCTTACATTTGATGCGCCTCATTATTCAATTAATGGTGTTTAACCACTAATTAATTGCTTTGTCATTAACACACTAAATTTTTAATCCACATTAGAGTGTACATTACAGTGTTGTTTTTCACTTATTTGAGTGTAATAACTTTATCGGATTAGGTGCCTTGTCATTGAAAGAAGAAGGTTTATCAATTTAATTGTTCGACTAGTTTGCATGCCCGGTCCGCGCTCGAACTGCATATTTATATTGTTATACTCGGTTTATAAAAATTGTGATTTATTTTTGCTATATTATTAGCAACGATATCATTGTCTCTACCGAGCTTTGGTGACCCTTGGAACTGTGGAAGGCTTGAATATAACCATCACCACCAGACTCCAGTGCTAGCGACTGGAAACCATGTTGTGAGGTGACATTGAAGTTAAGTGGAGTTAGACGAATCGGTTAGTGGAGTTTCTCGAGTTAGTCCTCAATCATGGCAAATGATGGCCGCGATCCAACGACTTAGATCACTTTCGACTTCTCACCATTTTGACATTTCTAATTTGATACATTTCCATGTGAATACTCCGTATGATACAATATATCTTATTTTTATCATGTAATTATTGTAATGCTATTCGTTATCACAAAAAAATCAGAATAGTTCTGTTTAGATTAAAAAAAAAAAATTAAATCACATTTAAAAAAAACAAATATTTGGATTGGTCGAATTGGTAAAAAAGTTGTAACATGGGAAAACTACAGAAAACACGACAACAATCAAGATAAGGTGGCAAAACTAAATCTTGCACATGAAGCAAATTAGTGCAGTCGTGTGTTGTTAATCGTCGCCTCTTTGGCTAATGCAGATGGACCCATCAGTATGTTTGGATCACTAGTGAATTAGGTCAGATTAGGTGAATTCTCACATCATCATCATCAATAATCAATCTAAGATGTGTTTTTTTTTTTTGGGTACAAATTTAAGATGGTTTCTCCATCTCTTGATTGTTTGATTTTTATTTCGCAAGAGCAAGACTATATTAAGGTCACCAATTTTGCTTTAACCTAGCCATATATGATCTTGTTTGAGATTATGATTAGTCTATTTTGATCGATATAATAACACTAGAGACGTCAAGTATAAATGAGCAATTGAGTACGTATAAATTTACAAATACAAAAAGAACGAAAGAAATATGCCTCAAATTTAACAAACCCATTCATTTTGCCAATCTATAGTCTAATGACTCATTACCAGTCCGCGCAACAATGTGATCACAATCTACCTACCCGATTAACCAAATATATCAAGTACTTGGCTAAATCATCCTAACTTTTATATAAGCTGGTAATCGTGTCAACTCATTCAAGTAGTTTTAATCACGACAAATCAATACACCGAGCTCGATTGCCTTTCGATAATCCTATATGGGTTTGGGCTAGTGAGCAAGGTCCATCAAATCATAAATCCATACTATCCCAAAACTTTGGGACACACCCAAAAAGCCAAAAACAACAACATAAACCCAGAAACCCCAAAAAAAACAAGATTGAGTAAAACCCTCTTTCAACAACAGCAACCCTAAAACCCTTAATTTCCCAATTTTCACCCAAAAAAAAAATACCCAAATTTCCTTCATCAAAATCTTCATCTTCTAAACCCTAAAATTCATCCCCAAATTTTCCCGCGAAAATTGAAAAAAACACCATGAATTTCAATTTCAATTTCCCAGCAAAATCATCTTCACAAAATCAAAATCAAGCATCATTTCTCCAAAACATATGCAATTCCTTAACAACCCACTTCAATACCCACCTCCCAAACTTCTCCTGTACGTCTTCAACCCCACCTTTTGCCAGAATTCCACAATTACCCCAACAAACTTCCCAAAGAAGCAACATCATAAGTACTAGTAATAATAATAATAATAACAACAACAATGGGGGCGCGATGTCAAGCGACGCCATTGAAGAAAGGCTAGCTGGAGTGCCTGTGTATGCACTGAGCAATTCGAATGAAGAATTCGTGTTGGTTTCGGGTTCGAAGTCGAAAAAATCACTAGGATTGTTTTGTTTTAAGAAAGAAGATGCTGATACTCTTCTTGATCAGATGAAATTGATGGACCCTAATATGCGCCGTGGTTCTAGGGTTGTTCCTGTTGCTTTGAACAAGGTCTCTTTTTTTTTTTGTTGATTGTGTTATTTTCGCGGTTTTTTATATGCGGAGGCTTTGAGACACTAGACACTAGGGTAATGTTGTTGTTGTCGTCGTCGAGTTTTGAATGTTTGTTGTGTGTTATTATTACTACAATTGAAATACCGAGACTTTGAGACACTAGGGTAATGTTGTTGTTGTTATCGAGTTTTGAATGTTTGTTGTGTGTTATTAGTATTACTATTCACTATTGAATGCTTATACGTGTTGCTATATAAGTTGTTTCTAATAGACGAAATGTGACAACAATTTACTACTGAGCCATTTCGGCTTAATCTATTATTCGTGTTTGATTGGGAAGCAAATGTGTTGTGGGTTACCTTGTGATACCTTAGGATGGATTATTTGATGTTTCGTGTTTAGGGTTCGGCTTTGGGAAAGGCATTGTTAGTTGGAACTATGTAACTTTTGTTTTTGTTACACCTGAAATTCATGGTCGTTATCTAAAACTGAGAGTCGGTGGCATTTTTGTCCGAATGATCTGTTTTATCCAACGAGGTAGAGGGTATGGGGTATTTGTGTGGGACGATGAAAAACCGGGTTTTTTGATGGTATAAGACTATACTTTCTATTCATGAATCAGTGCAGTTGAGTTGAAATGTAAATTTCATTGTTTGGTCTTGTTTTACTAGCTGTAGTAGCTGATGTTAATTGGGACTATGTTACTCGTGTTTTTGTCTAAATGACCTGTTTTGTCGAATGAGGCGGAGGGTATGGGGTATTTGTGTAGGAAAATGGAAAATTGGGGTTGTTTATTATTAGAGCAAGCAAGCGGTATAAGACTATACTTTGTATCTATGAAATCAGTGCGGTTGAGTTGAAATGTAAATCTCATTGTATGGTCTTGTGGTACTAGCTTTAGTAGCTGACATACCAAAAAAAGAAAGGATTCAAGCATCTTGTCCTAATTACTGCTGACATTGTAGTTTGATGACTGATATTCCTGCGACTGAACTCAAATGTGTTTTCCAGGTTTTCCAGCTCAAGGTGAACGGAGTTGCGTTTAGATTGATACCGGAGGCATCTCAAATTAAAAATGCCCTAAAGGTGAGCTGCTATTGTTGATGTAAAACGCTGCTATGACTATTGGTACTGTTATGATTAGTTACTACACCTCTTACTCTATGTATTGCATTGTATTACCAGTCTTTTAACTTTGCTTTTACTTGATTCAATGAGGTTGGACCAGAATATATATCGAATGAACTAGAAATTTTTGAACTGAAAGGGTTTGAAATATGGACCCTGAAATAGGAAGAGTTAAAACCTTGACCATGACCTCTTACTGAAACCGTGTAATTAAGTTTTTGAGGTCATTATGACTTATTTGAAGTTTTAAATCAATTGATTTTGACTGCAATGACCGAGATTTGGCTGTGAGGATGGTTCTTGCTATTGTGATGAGCGAAACTTTACCCCATGGCTGAGGACAGCCTGAGGTGCTGTGACCCATTGTTTGATGCCAAAAATACTATATTTATATTTGAGCATTGTGATAACTTATTAAGTATGGATTGTTTGGGTTCCATTTTAGTTTTCGTTATTAATTGACATGCTTGATGGATTTATCTTTAAGGACTGTCTGAATTAAATAATAACTTGGGTCAGCAGTCCCAGTGATCGTCTACACGAGGAAGAGTGAAAATTCATTCAGAGGACTTTGAATACTAGCTTCCAAAAACTTGTATTACATGATTTGTAGAGTCCGGTCAGTCCGATGGTGTCCCTGTGTCACCCTTATCCTGATATTAAATGATTTTGGAGCGTGGGAGTTACTTATTCATAAATCCGGAGGATCATCGTGATTTTGTAGTTGGACTAGTTGAGGATAAGTTTTCCCATTTCTCCAAGTATTATTGAGTGTTAAAACAACTTTCTACATAAATTGTATAAGTGGATGTTGCCACCTTGAAACAGGGCATGATCATGTGACTGGCCCTCAAATAGCTTTGTTCCAGCCTTCTAGGCACTGTGAGCTTCGGCATCACAAGTCCCTGTCCTAATTTGCTTTTATCCTAGTCAGACTAATTTAGAAGGGTGATGGTTTCCCAGTACTCTATTTTCACTTTGAAGTTTAAAGTTCAACCTGGTGGGTTTCATCAATTGCAATAGGATAAGCCATGTACTTGTCTTATGTTTATGGTCGAAATTAAGCCTGGTAAGTTTTAGTAGAAAAAGAGTGTTTGTTGCTAATTCTAGTGGTAAAGTAGTACATTGTCCATGCTCATTATTTACCCTATGCTGCAGAAAAGTATTATTTCTGCTCATGGTTTTTTCTAAATCATTTTGTTTGTATTCAAATGTCATGTACTCACTCTCTCTCCCTCTCTTTCTTCTTTTTTTTTTTTTTTTTTTTTTTTTTTTTTTTTTTTGGAAGCGAGATCTCATGAACTGGCCTTTTTATGTCTCATAAATGATAAATGCATGCTTACGTAGTTATATGTATAGCGATATAATTGGATGCTTTGAATGTGAATGCTGGGGGGGGGGGGGGCACATATTATTTCGCATCCTCACTAGGTTTTACTCTCTGTTCTTTAGGAAAAGGAAAAGGCTGGTGCTGCAGAAGATGAATTCTTGGGAGTTCCAGTTTTCCAGGTAGAACTCCGAATTTAATAGTTTTTTTTTGGTCTGTGAAGTTGTGATTTGGGGATGTTGGATTTATGGTGGGTTACTTGAGGTATCAATTTCACTAAGATTGCTTGTAGCTGTATTGTATGTGTTGCAGATTAGTTAAGTTTTTTTTTTTTTTTTTTTTTTTTTTTTTTTTTTTTTTTTTTGATAAGAGATTAGTTAGGTTTTCAGTACACCATTATAGTTGAATCTGTTTTTGAATGTTCTTGCATTCTTTCAGAGCTACTTTTATACATGTGTCTATTCATTTCTATGAAGTATTTGTTTTCTAAATGAAAACGCATATCCCCCCCCCCCCAACACCAGTGAAGGCAATTTGTTTCCATTTGCAGGATTCAGGGATGGAATAGTGAGAAATAGTGGAACTGTAGTGGTGCCCTTTTTTTTTATTTTTTTTTGTAATTGTCATCTTATGCTTTGGAGAAGACAGAAGAAGTATATGAGAATTTACTATTTAGGGATTATTCTTTTTAGACCTGGTGTGGTTAGGTAGTTTTGCTATCTTAGGCTTGTTTTGTTTGGCCAGTGTTAGCTACTTTAGATCTGAAATCTTCATTGAATTTCCAAATTTAGCTCTTTATTTCATTCTTTGGGAAAAGCTGGCCTCAAGATTTAAATTTATGATTAGAGCTGAGTCAGCTGACAGTTCTTGCTTCTTTTTGGTTGCCGAAGTCTTTCTAGCTTATATCAGGTCTATAGCTAGGTTCATGAAGTTGCTTTGTGGAATCATTTGATTAGATTTTCAGCAACTCGTTTATCATCTCGATTAACTAGTTTTAACTAGTAATGACAGCAGTCTTGACCCCCTTCCAGGATGTACCATTTGCAACCTAAAAGGATTGTTGTTGGTTTAGTACTATCTGCAGGGCATCATAAACTTGTAACCTAGTTCTGAATAAAAATGGAAGTTTCTAATAGTATTTCCTCTTTGGTCGAATAGTGTCTTCTTACTTTATCATGTTACATGTGTATAATGCCTCTGAATTTGTAACTTTTTTGGGCTAGGCTCGGAGCCTGACTTTGAGGGCCAACAATAGGACATACCGTCCAGTTTTCTTCAGAAAGGTTAGGCATCTCCAATCTGTTTTTAAGGGGGAGAGAGATAGAGAGTCGATTCTGTACCATCTTTTGCCGTCTCTAGTTCTACGATCCAGATCTGATCATTGTTTTGTAGGAGGACCTGGAAAATTCTTTATTTAGAGCTTCTAAACAGCAGCGGAAATTAAATCCTGTCTTTAGACAAGGGGATATCGAAGTATGTATAGCTTTTGGCTCATGATCTCGCCAGTCTTGTTGATTTTTTATTTCGTCATATAGATCTGAATCCTGTATACATTCTGCTATCCACAGGTGGCTGTTCTTGAAGAGATAATAAAGGGAATGAAGGTATGACACTTTTCATTGCATTTTTTCTTACATGACATACTTAGTACTGAATTTCTGATAAATCACTAAACGACGCACTATATAGTGAACTTGGCGTAGTTCAAAGCTTTTCACAGTACTTTATTCAAATCGGAATTCCACCGTGTTTGGGGCCTTCTGCATTGCTGCTACTCAACTACTGCAATTCTTTCTTTCTTTTTTCCTTTTTCTTTGCTGCTGTTCCCCCCCCCCCCCCCCAACCCACTCCTTACATCTGTAGTTTTTGAATATATATTCTGCTGCCAAAGTTTAACATCAAAGTATTGCAGGATGAGTCCTGTTCGAAGTGGGATGATGTGGTTTTCATACCACCTGGATTCGATGTTTCAACTGACCCAGTAAAGACTCAAGAATCTGCAGCTCAGTAGGCATTCATCTTAATCTAACCAGGTCTTTGCATGCTCCCCTATGTCATTTTTGGTTTTCAATTTGCTACTCCACGACTCATGAGATACATTTATGTACTTCCGGCACTTTAGTGAGAGAAGCTGTGTGGTAGATTTGAACTAAGACATTACAGAGAATGTGCAAACTTCCCTAGCCAGGGACATGTCTCATTTAACCCCCGCTCTGTTGGTGTATCTGTTCCTCTTTACATCCCGGGGGAGTGACCATAACTGAAAATGTGTTCATGTTGATAATTAGCTAAGATGATAACATATGTTGTGGTTTTATGCTCAAAGTTTCCTTTGGTCTGTTTGCTGAGCTTACATATGCACGACTCTATCCCGTCCTTTGGTCCTTTGGGACTCCAGTTTTTGTGGTGCTGTTCTTTGCAATCATGTACTCCAATCTTATCATTTTTCAGCCCCGAACTCCAAATTTGAACTCTGTTTAATGGTTTCGGTCATTAGCTCAACAGTTTTATGATAACGTCTCAATTTCAGCATATGTTTTAGTGATTTTACGCTGTTCTCTCGTAGGACATAATTATAGGTCTATAGCCTATACGAGTATGGTGTCATGCGAACTTTTAACGCTAATGTCCGTTTCATTTTTATTGGCTCCATTTCCATATTGTACTCGTACACATGCTTCTTTTTTCTGTCAAATGATATTCATGGAAGTATTTAATCTTGTTGAATGATTTCTTGTTTACGCAAACTTTTGGCATCTTCATATTCTTATATGATTGCAGCTGTATTATTGTGCTTTTGAGTTGTTAAATTTGGTTATAGGAATAAGTTGAAGAGGAGAACCACATAAGAAATAGGAAAGGAAAAAGGCAAAGCATAAATGTCACCAAAGAATCCAACACCAAAAAAACTGGAATAATTAACGAACAAATACACAGGTTTTCCGTGACACACGACCCCATCTCATTATTCTATCAGTGATCATATTGTACTGTGGCATCACCGCAATTCTTTTCGGTATAACTCAACCAAATACTTGCAAAAAGAACGGAATTTTTTCAAAATAAATCCAACAAAATAAGTGGTCTACTCGATATACCGATGATTCGAACTTTAATGATTTTATTTTGCCTAATTGCAAATATCAGTTCAAAATCTTCTCAAAGCCAAAATGTACAAAATTGATCTTAAATTCAATAAAATGTTTCTTTAAGTTCATATAGTTCCAAATGTTGGTATACTCAAATCTAGGGGACATGTATACAAAGGATAAGATTGAAGTTCTTGACTATTAAAAAAAATAGCTCTATAATTGACTGTACTAATACTAGTAGCTGGCATAGCAACATCGTATGAGGAGCTATAAATAAATGAAACACGTAGTATTGAAGAAGATAGACAATTCATGGTAATATTCGAGACGCGCTAATAATTAGTCGATTTCTCATTTTATTGAATTTATAATGAAATTTGATTGAACTTATTGTTTGAATTACTTCTTTTCTAAGAATTGAGCCTATAATAAACTATCGACGAACTAAACACGTGGCGACGATCAAATGGGTTGATCATCAAAATCACAAAATTTGAAGCTTTAGATAAGAGCCAATAGAATCAGAAATCAGAATGTTTCTGAAATTAATAATATGAGCATATGCAGTATTCACTATTCAGTATGCTCCTCTGTATCTGCCCATCCACTACCCATATCAGTATATCACCTCCTCCATAATCCAATCACAACGTTACGATTATTTAAAGAGTAGTTAGTGTCATAGCTTACTCAATTTAGTACCATTTCTCACTGAATTATTTTAAGGCCCACTGTTCCATAAATCCCTCTATCCATAGTCCTAGAAATAAATCATAATCAAGTGATAAAAGCCATCTAGATAACCTTATTTTAGTTCGGATTCGAGGGGATAGTTAAGTATAACATAATCGATTTGGAGTTTGAGGAGTCGGGAGCTAATGTATACGGAGTATAGGATGACCAAGTTCATTTATTGAGTTTTCACATTAGTGCACTTCAGAGCCTTATAAGTGTTTGAATTGAATGTCTTAGTTAATGGTTGAGATGAATGTATCGGATTGTAGGTTGTTCTTTACATGCATGAAAACTCAGACGATGTTCAGATCATAGATTTTTATTAAAATAAAATTCCATTTACGTTGTTATACCATAAACTTATTTAAATTCAAACAAAACTAAAATCAATCACTGAACAAACATTCACTACACCATTTCAAACAAACAAAAAATTTACTAAATTTTGTTAGGGTCCTACTATCCCATAAATCCTTGTATCCACAACACAAAGTGACAAACCCCTTTGACAAACACATGAATGATTAAGATTAGGTTCATATCATACTCCTGACTAAATACATACTCTCTCATTATTTCACTTCACCATACCAAATCAAAATCCAAAAACAAACAAAAGAAACCTAAAACAATTAATAGGGAGAAATACAAAGCAGATATTACTCTAACTTAGCTGGCACCAGTATCCCTCCAGCTGGTGCCCTTAAGTTTCCCACATCATACAACCATACCTTACATGGATTCTCTTGCCCTTTATATACCCCTCATTTCTCCACTCTACTCTTCACACAAAAAAACTTAGGAAGTGTATGATTATAATCAACTTTATAATATAAGTTTCTAAGAATATAACATAAGATAAAATATAATGGGTGTTACATCAAAAAATGGTATGTTAGTATGTTTGGTAATGTTAGTGAGTCTAACATTGTGTACTAAGCTTGTTTGTGGAGGGAATTTTTACCAAGATTTTGAGGTTACATTTGGTGATGGTAGGCTTAAGAGGTTTGGGAGAGGCCAACTTCTTACATTGTCTCTTGATCAGGTTTCGGGTTCGGGTTTTCGGTCTAAGAGGGAGTACTTATTTGGTAGGATCGATATGCAACTTAAGCTCGTGTCTGGTAACTCTGCTGGTACTGTCACTGCTTACTATGTAAGTCCTCCTTAACTTACTAATCACATTGTTAAATTTGTTACTAATTAAACTAAACTTTGTCGTGTCTCATCTTCGACTTTCGTCGGTATATAAACCAGCTTACGTAAAATGTCGAGTAATAATTTATATATACTCCATCCGTTCCAAAAAAGTTGTTACTATACTTGGAGTATGACCGAGCAATAGTGTGCATGACACATTACAATATTGTCTTTACGTAGTAGATCGTCACATATATGGTGGCATTATATGCAAAACGTATGACGACCTTATTATAAACCGATTGTTAAAGAAGCTTCAATGTTATGTCACTCAAAAACAGATTGTCTCTGAAGTTTTGTTTATAACTTAAATCATTTCACGTGTGACGTAATCCCTTGGTTATATATAGTTTGAATTCTTCTCGTTTAATTTACGATGCGTTTGGCTCTTGTGTGTAATGAGCTATATGTGATGCATATGTTGGCATTTATTCTCGAATTTAAGGCAATCATATGTGAAGAAGGGTCGCATCACTGTACTTGTGATCGATCAATTGTTTGGGACCATGTTTTGTTCACCTTCGCATCAATTGCATGAGAAATGGAATATGGCACATCTACTTTCATCTTTTTAGCAGCAATAATTTGTGATAAATGTCAACTAATTAACAAGAAACATTCATTCATACATCAACTTTTAGAATTCTTTTCCAAAAAAATGTACTGAAACTTGAAAGATACTTCACTAAATCTAGAATTTTATTCCCTAGACTTCATTCTTGAATCAAACTTTTGACATTATGCTTTTTACTATAGTCGGAACATTACAAGCTTTTCACGTGAAAACCACACTAATTAGTAGCCAATTAGTCGGTGATTCAGATGTCAAATCGTTCTACACAAGAATTTGTCATTCATTGATTGGATTATTACAAATCAACTAAGTAGACGATCCTAAACATTTTGTGATTTGCAGTTATCTTCGGAAGGACCAACCCATGACGAGATCGATTTCGAGTTTCTAGGGAACGTGAGTGGCCAACCTTACACCGTGCACACCAATGTCTTTACTCAAGGCAAAGGTGGTCGAGAGCAACAATTTCGTCTATGGTTCGACCCAACCAAGAACTTCCACACTTACTCTGTTCTATGGAACCCTTCTTTGATCATGTAAGTAATTTTTTTGATTGCGTAAATTGTAAGACACGTGACTTCGTTTTTAAGGCCAAATGTCCTTAGGTCCCTAAGGATGGTCATGGTCTACGAGTTTGAAAAAAAAAAAAAAAACGAGTGCAAATCTTTTGTCTCTAAGAACGACAATTAATTGGGTTTTATTTGACGAATAATGTAGATTTTTGGTGGACAACACACCAATAAGGGTGTTCAAGAACCATGAAGCAAGAGGGGTAGCTTTCCCAAAGACCCAACCCATGAAGATATACTCAAGTTTATGGAATGCAGACCAATGGGCTACCCAAGGGGGTTTGGTTAAGACAGACTGGTCTAAGGCTCCGTTCACGGCGTACTACCGGAACTTCAACGCCAACCCGAACCATGCGTCTGCCACCACCGCCTTCACCAGTGGCGCCTCGCAAAGTCAAATGCTCAATGCATGGAACAGGAGGAGGTTGAGATGGGTCCAAAAGTACTTCATGATTTACAACTATTGCACTGATTTGAAACGTTTTCCTCAAGGTGTTCCTATGGAATGCAAGTTCTAGAAACTTAGGTCTAAATCTTCTAGCATGAAAATTGTAGTAGATCCTCTGCCATTTTGTATTTTTTTTTTATGCTTAATTTAGCTAATTAACTTATCAAGTTGGGTTATTAATTGAGTAAATAAAAATCATTTCATATCAAGGTCCGCAAGGGTTAGGACACCATGCCAAAATTCGCAGTGCTAACCTATGTTGCACACCGACACGGACACTGGGAGGACGCGGACACCGGGACACCTCAATCTCAAAATCTAGGACACCGACACCGCTATTATTTTTTAATATAAATATATTAAAATAAATTAAATATTATTTTTTAATAAAAGCAATAAGAATTTATAACTTTAAAACTTAAAACAATTTCAAAATGAAGATATTACACACATGATCATTGAATATGTTAAGGGAAACGCTAAGGAATTCGAGATTAAGAACGTTTATTTCACCCAAATGCTTGCTTAATGTTTGTTTTTTGTGTCCTAGAGGTGTCCAACCGGTGTCCTGTGTATAAAAAATCGGGTTTTGTGTCCGAGTTAAAAAGAATAAACCGGACACTGGACCGACCGTGTCCGACACGTGTCCTCCCGGTGTCCTCCTGGTGTCCGTGTCCGACACCGTATTGGACATGGACACGTCACTTGGAAGAGGTGTCCGTGCTTCATAGGTGCTAACTGATCACATAAACAAAAGATCGAGATTTCCAAAACTAAACAACCGATACGTGTTTTTGAAAACAAGATGAGTATGAATGACCCTAGTTTGTCATCTGAATCCTTGAAATGATAGATGATTTAAAAAGATTACGAAAACCCTATGAGCTATTACTCGACCAGTGACGCCATCTCATTTTCCGTTTGGGCAAGTCAGTGTTGATAACGCTATCACCTTGAAACGGCGTTTCAGCTTATTAGGTCCGATGCAGAGCACTACGCTGCTTCAATGCCGCAGATTTTATCTACCAGAGACTTATAAAGAGCGCCAAAGGGGATGGAGAAACTAGTGAACTCTATAAAATTTAACTCTTTCATTTCATCATGTAATATTGTATGGAGTACAGTTTCGAACGCAGAGGTTCGAAATGCTGATGTTATTTATTTTCAAAACATTTTGTATCTTTGGATTGTTCAGAACACGCAAAAAAGCTCTGAATTCAGGGTATGGGTGTTACTCTTTCAAGAGCGAGCATAACGCACATTGATGCGCCGTACAATGGGGCTTCTGCATGAAGGGCAATCATTCATGCCTTGCTTCTCATGGAGCTCATTGCACATTTTGCAAACCACCTGATGCGCGCAGGGAAGAAATACTACAGACATCTCTTCTGAGAGGCACATCACGCACTCCCTTTCCCGTTTCACCCCACCAGTACCTGACGAATCTTGTAACCGATTTGCAGATACATATGAGTCCCGATGTTCCTTTGAGACAGGGGCAGTTTGCAAATCTGTCAGCCTGTTGGCATAACTTCCGTCAATTCCCCTCTTCAAAGCTGCTATCTTTGATGAGTCAGTCTTCAGTCTTATATGAGCGATTTCATTCTCAAGCTTCATAATATTCTCTTTATATTTCTGAAGATTTGCGGCTGACTTTAGTCTTATGGCATCCTCCTTGGATTTTGCAGATGCCTCAAGCTGTTCTCTTTCTTTTCTTATCGAGTTCGCCTGAGTAAGAAGTTCATCCTTTGTCTTCTCCTCCTGCTTCCACCGAGCCTGTAAAGTTTTTCCAAGCTTGGGTATTAGAACATAGAAGCGTAAACTCTAGCACAGTAATATCAAAACCGTTTTCTCCATCTCTTCACTCCCACAGATGGTTCGGTCTTAATGCGGAGTTGACCTATGCAATCAATCACTTACTTACCACATACTCCTACATAGGGTTTCATAGATAACACGAATTGATAATGCAATTTACTCGACTTGCTACTATACCGGTGTCAACCAAGGCAGCAGGCATCCTGCCCTGCCCAGGAAGGTTGACAGTGATATTAAGTAGGCACAAATGCAGATGGTTACCAAGAGCAGCAAGTGTCATGTTCTTTTGTTCCCCGAAACCAAAAACTTAGACCAAAGATGCTTAGAATTATCTAGAAAATCAGTATACGTTAGAAATTCAAACAAAATGTACAACTTGTTTTCAAGATAAATTGTTAGGCATCTTAAATAAATAAGTGGGTATTTAAGTTCATATGAATATATGATTGCATAGTATACGCGTAGAAGTACAAGACCTAGAAGACCACTTTTCTGAACTGCCACCAGAAGACTTCCTCGTTGAACGACAAGTGTATGCCTACAAACAGAGATAATGATGCCGAAAAAGAACACAATGTCTTTTGTGGTTTCTTGACAGAGCTAGCTACCTTCTCCCTCTCCCACATCTTTCAATTGAAAATCTAAGACCCGCCCCTGAGGAAGTATGTAACATGAAGAGTAGGTGGACATGATTCTACAATGTTACCCTTACATGAAGAGTGCCTGTTTTCGCCTTGGGGAAGACATCATAGAATGAAGGACCCAAATTTTTGGCTATAATAAGATTTCTGAAACATCTTTCATGGTGTGCAGGAAGAACAAGGGAGCAGACAAGGAGCTTTGGATGCTACACGAATTTCAAACAAAAGCGTGTGTAGAGCATAGGAGAATTCAATGTATAAGAAGCTTCAGACATGAATGTAGTTAAGGTAACTGCGTTGACTCTTTATCAGACAATGATCAGAAATACAACAAGCAGGAGAAGGAAATGAGCAACCGTACTTCGAAACAATACAGGATGTAAACCTAGACTACCACGGACCACCACCAGCATGCTGTAATTTACCATTGAGCAAGGTATGCTCATGTGCCCATGGTTATCTAGCCATGACACCACGATTAGGAAAAGAAATATCCAGGAGTAGACTGATGCTAGGTAACATCAACTTGCAGATGTTTACACAATTGGCAACTGTATCTTCACAGCGTCCGAAAACGTACTATCTACTTCTTAAACGTTGCAAGTATGACCAAAAAGCTACACCCCACAAAATTGACATGCTGGATTTCTAATTTAGAATTTTCTTCATGCTGGAAGAGCGTCGACTAAGTATATATTACACAGCCAAGGTGGCTCTTCATATACATCTTTACCCCAGTGCCTTAAAGGCTCCCGCCATAAGGCGGGGTAAGGGGGGTCGGATGCACGCTAGCCTTACCCCTATTGAAACATACAGAGGTTGCGCACGGATGACCCAAATTGAAAATTGCTTCGAGAATCGCACCGACCGACTGTTTTATTCCATTATATCCCAAAGCCAAAGAATAATTAGTCTTTGGCTCCACTGGAAATGGAAAGAAGGTGGCTCTTCATATAATCTTAAGAAAATTTCGGGTATTAGACACAGCATGGGACATATGGCTGAAAATCTGTAATAAGTATGAAATACCCAGGACAAGATCTCACTAGAGCAGCTGGATGCTATTTAGCTAATTAAGCATCTAGTATTTTGGGGCCAAGCATGTTATAGGTTTCAGAAGTGCAAGCCCTCATGATCAACTTCATACAACTGAAGTAAGGGACGCCCATCACTTCGACTCATACTAGGGGTAGAAGAATTCTTTCCTGTTTATGATTGAGGGATGCTCTAATAGCTTCTAAGTTGACCCATTTCACATTCTTTAATCTTACAGAAATTATTAAGGGGAAAAACCCAAGTACGATGCCCCCCAAAAATTGGCTGTAATCAGCATGAACTATAGAACCTCTGGCAACTTACAATCAGAACCACCTATCCAGACAGTTCAGTTTCATATTACCAACTTAGGGCTAGCCATCGGCATAATATAGAATAAGTAGAAGGTTATTTCATAGCATAAGCAAACAGATTAAAAAGAAGAGAGTACTAAACGATTTCGAAATGCACATACCACAAGCTGATTACGATGGTCTTTAGCATGTTCAAGCTCCTGCTGCAGATAAGACAACTTCCGTCTCTCGGCTGCAAGCTCCTCCTGGAAAACTCCTTTCTGTTTTTCCCACGACTGAAACTTCACCAATGTCTTCTTCTCTCGCTTTGACACCTCCTGACAGCTTGCTGCAGACTCTGCTGCCTGTGATTTGGCAGCTTCCATCTCTAGCCTGAGGCCTGCATTCTCCACCTCGAGCCTTCGGACAGCAGCATTGGCTCGCTCAACCTGTCCACTAGCTTTACCCAGAGCATTCTCCATCTCTGAGAGCTTCTTCATGGTGTTCTCTTCTAAACTTTGCTTTTCTTTTTTGAGTCGTTCTACTTCCTCTTTTTCTTGCCGCAGAGTCTTAAGCTCAGCTTTATCCTTGCCAAGCCTCCTTGCCGCTTGCATAACCTTTTGATTTGCCCACTCAGTCCATTCCTGAAGCTGATTTTGATATTCACGAATCCTTGGAATCAGTTTCATAATCACCTCATCCTTTTTGTCCTGAGGTACCCACTGCGCCAAGAATTTATCGTAGGGAATCCCAGCATGGCTAGGATTTGGGGCCTCACTATTCACACTAAGATTCACTTTGTGAGTGTCACTTTTCGTTGGTAACGAAAGAGATAGTTCGGTATCCGCCGCTGACACTGTGGGTTTAGCTTTCGCGACTGGAGTAGCTGAGACATGAGTCTTTTTAGGTGATTGGGATATGGTACTTCGACTTTCTATGGTAAATGTAGCTGAAGCCGATGAATGTGAAGAGCTGGTGGAGAAACTAAGGCTTCCGCTTTCATGAGCCAGTTCTAATCCCATTGCCATTGCTTTGCTAATCTTAAGAGAAGCACTCTTCAAGCTGACATTAGATGAGTCAGCCACAGGTTTTCCTCTTTTGTCTAAGATGTAACCACTGAACTTCGCTGTTCTAAAAGTGCCTTTTGCCCCATAGGCCCTATAAGTTTTCTCCAAATGAACAGATTTCTGGCGAAGTATGTGTTCTTTCTTTGAACTGGGCATCTTCCTACTTGAGACAAACTTCTCCTCCACAGCAGGAATTTGTGACATCCCTGCACTGAAAGGCTTTTCTAGAGGGGTAAGAGTACTATGTGACGAGGACGATGATCCCTCTTTAACTGAAGTTGGCCCATGGATGATATTGGATTTCTTTGATTTGGTAAGTTTGGGAATGCCAGCAACAGTTTCAATATCAGGCCGATTTTTAGCAGTACAAGGAATTGATGATACTGGTTTACAAGGTTTAGGAACACTCACATTTGTACTCTTGGACTCTGCTTTGGACTCGGGCTGAGGAGGATTAGATGGCGTAACATTTGAACTACCATCAATCATGCTACTCAAGGGGTCGCCATCCATGGCACATGCATGTGAAATATTCATGTCACATATAAGTAAGCACCACATCGCGTCTCCAGTGCTGAAGAAAGGTCTGATCTCTCGCAAAACGCAAACAAGCTCAGCCAGAACATACTTCTCTAACTGCTGCAAATCCTGGAAACAATGTTCCTTGGATGAACGACTGTCTTCTCCGTTCCTGAGGATCACCAAAGCATTATCCACAATGTTCGATACAGTATCCTTAGGCCCATAACACAGGCCAGACCTCAAAACAGCCTTGGTAGCAACTACTTCTGTATACCCACAAGCAATAATTTTTTTAATAGCACTCCTGAAAATGGTGTCCAAATTACACATAACAAGCTCTTCCAACTGACTCTCAGTAAGTTCACTCCAATCAGCATCTTGTACCTCCTCGCTTTCTACTTCCTCTCTACCTCGGCTAGGACCAACCTCAGATGAACCCCCCATTCCAGCAGTCGACAGTCCAAGGTCAAGTTTTAAAGTATCCGAATAGTCCTGATTCATGCCACACATATCACAAGGGCCAGGTGGGTGTTCATGACTAGCAGTTATCTCAAATTTCCCAGCTGAAAACTCATAACTTGACCCGTCCTTCAATACCAACGTTAATACCTTGTTCGGGTCACTAATAGGAGGATCAGCTCGAAACTTTCGCTTATTCCTACTTCCTTTCTCTTGAATCGACAAAGAAGACAACTGACTACTACAGCTATTGCTATTCACTTTCGCCACCAAAGACGCCATTATACAGCTGCCCACACGATTACAAACAGTAAACCACAAGCCACATTTCATCAGATTATCATTTTACAACATCAAGCAAACTTCTTTAACAATCAACATCCCAATTCCCCAACAAAACCCCACAAATTCACCCAACATAACAATCCATTTTCGACACGAAAATCGCCCCATTTCATGATCAAGCACAACAATTACAATCACTAACAATCAAATTCAATAAAGCGATCATCCGATTATCAAACTAAACAAATAAAACCAATCAAAATTTAACCCAGAAAAATTAAAACTTGATTGATTATAAAGTTTCAAACTTTCAACTAAACACAGATTACAACTGATTAAAAGAGCTGACTAATAAATTAATCGAGCAAATAAATTTGTACCCACAAAAAAATTGAGGAGAATCTTCAACATTTGGTGATAGAATTTGCATGAAAAAGAATCTAATAAAAATTGGGAACAAATAAAAAAAAGGGAATCATACATACATACATAAATGAATTAATCAAATAAAAAATAAAAGGAAGAGTGAAGGAGAAGAAACGTTACAGAGTAGAATCAGATCAAGAAGGGTTGAGAGCAGAAGAAAGGTGGGAAGGAGATGATGGCGGAGGGAGGTAAGCAAAGCAATGTTTTAATGTGATTTTGAGGACCGCAAGCTTTGGTGGGCTAAACTCTAAAGCATTGTACCATGTAAAATATAACTATGTAATGTCACATTTTTTATAAATAAAGAATGAAAAATGCCCATAAAAGTTTGTTTATATTTACAAAAACTTTTGTATTGAAAAAAAAAATGAAATTTTGTTGATAAGTAATTTTGTGATGTACTCTTATATTACAAATTAAATTAAATACCAATTGAATAACAAAGTATTAAAAATGACAAAAAAAAATACAGAAAAGTGAAAGGTATATTATTATAATCGTCATACATCGATTACACCAAGTATTGTAGTATATACATATCAATGAAAATATTTAATTGACATCTGGTGTTCACGAATCAATAAATCTGGTGTCATGCACATTGACGTCTTTACATTTTCATTGACATATGAGGCATATTGTACAACTTAATAAAGAGATGATAGGTATAAGCAACCATTTTTGAATTTAAATTTATTGATAAAGACCAATTTGTACAATCGATAGCAAACAATTCTCATATTAGTTAGAGGTAAAAAGTATATAAATTGCATGCCTACATGGATACAGAATTACATAATATCGGATGATTTGGATCTGGATCTAGTGAAATTTTTAGATAACTTTTTCGGGTAGAGTTTTTATAGACCCCAACCAACCATTTTCATCAACAGCTATAAGACATCCGCCTCACTTACAAAACAATATTATGTGTCCTATTTAATTTTCTCTTACCCCCATAGGGCCACGGAACTTCATAATCTCCCATAACCTCTATTTCTACTATTCAACCAGCCAAATGACCAAATTGATATATAAAAATGCACTCATATACCAGATTGGTATAAAAAAAAAAAAACGTTCAAAAGACATATTGGTATATAAATAAACAACATGAGTCAAATAGGCCTATTTTCTCCATGAAGTTTGAAAATCAACACAAAAAAATTAATTTTCATTTTCAAAAATAAGCAAAATAATTCTTTACTAATTTTAAACATATTTTTCAGGGCACAAGATTATTTTTGTAAAATAATAAAAAAAAAATTCATTTTGAAAAAAAAAAAAAGCAATTATTTTTGTCGATTTTCCAACACCGACAAAAAGTTAGGCCTACACTATATTTGCATCTTATTATACCAATATATCTTTTGTAACTTTTTATATACCAATCTGATATTTGGGTGCACATTTATATACCAATTTGGTCATTTGACCCTATTCAACCCTTACCACAGGCCATCACTCCCCTCAATATTTGCAGATGCGGCCAATCACCACTAACCCACAAGTAACAACTCCCCTGAGAGCCTCGTTGAGTCTCCAAGTTACACTGCGTGAGACAGGTGCGACAAGGGCGGTGGAGAAAACTAAAGAGAAGCCAATAAGGGATGGTGATTGTCGTGATTGCAATGCGGGAAGGGGTGGGGTTTGGTCAATTTATTGACCATTGTTATGTTTTTGCATGTCTAGGTGCATTTTATTCGTTGATAAAGGAGTATTTGGGATTTTGATTTTGAATCAATGGATTAGAACTCTCCCATGTGGAGTTCCTTAGAACTCTATGGAAGGCGGACACTTAAATAATCCCTTATAGGTTAACACTAAAGAGACTATATGGTTACATATGTTCCAACAGATCCACTATGGATAAACAGTAGAAACTAAAAAGATTACATGGATACATAGTAGATCGATATTCAAACAATTCTTCGATCCATTCGATAAAATTAAATATTAAAAAATTATACATTTACATATACGGACAAAAACTTAAAAGATTAGACTTATACATATATATGTTCAATTGGAAAAAAAGATACCTCTTTGAACTCCATCGTGATTGAAAAGAACAAGGATAATCTACCAATTATCAAGAGATCAAATCATTAGACATCATCTAAGGAGCCAAAAAAGTTATAAGGGAGTCAAATAACCTTATGAAGGAACCAAATAAATCTAAAAAAAAGAGCAAATGAAACTTCATCAAGGGTGGCCCCATCTCCACAAAAAAAAAAAAAAAAAAGGATCACGCCACACTGCATATGATAAAAAGGAAAACTAAAATGATACTGATAAATAAAGGGCTTACACGGCCGTAAGAAAAGTTATGTGAGCTTTACTACAACACACATAGAGAGCTTCATAGAAACGAAGATGAAGAGAGGCGGCTAGGGTTTTTGGTGAAGAGCGAGAGTGATGACCACCTTAGAGAACTATTACTCTCTTGCCCTTATATTGGTGTCATTTTTTTCGTCATCGTGTTTGATTTGCTACCATTCGTCATCGTGTTTGATTTGCTACCATTTCGTCATCGTGTTTGATTTGCTACCATTTCGTCGTGCTTGATTTGCTACCTTTTTAGTTTATTTGTTTCCAACTTTCTTTTACTATCCATTATTTTACATTATACGTCGTTGAAATGATGGATTTTTAAAAACACTAAATATATAGTGGTGAAATGTTTGGGAAATTTTTGCAATATTTGTGGTCCTACTAGTAACCTTAAATACAATAGAAACTAGTTTGATGGCCCGTGCAACGCCCGAGCTACTTATGTTTAAATTTTAAAATTATGTAAATAATTTTTTTTATCTAAAACCTAAAATCTCATTTCAAACACCCGTGTGATATTTGTAATGTAGTTAGATGGAAACTCACATTTAAAAACCTAAAGTCATGTTTCGAACACCCGTAGGATATTTGTAATGTAATTAGATGGAAACTCACCTTTAAAAAACTGAAATCTCATTTCAAAAACCTGTGTGATATGTGTAATTTAATTAGAGGAACATTCACATTTCAATTTCAAAAGTCAAAGTCCCATTTTGAAACACCCGTGGGATATTTGATCAAATTACCATATTTCAAATAATTAGTATATTACATAATTATTTTCCATAAATCAAGTAATAATGTTATTTTATTGGAATAATATTACCATGATTTTGAAACACATGTGGGATATTTGATCAAATTGACATAATTCAAGTAATTACTATATTGCATAATTATTTTCCATAAATCAAGTAATAATGTTATTTAATTAGAATAATATTACCATGTACTTACCATATCCTATTTTAGATAAACATTATTTATAATATAATAATATTATTATATGCCACGTGTCAACGTGAGAATTGAGCGGGTTCAGGATTACATATATACTAGTTTGCGTGCCCGGTCCGCGCCCGGGCTACCTACTTATATTGTTTATATACGTTTTATAAAAATGTAGGTTTATTTTTATTATAATATTATTTGAAACGATGCTTTACATTATTTTTTTTTTCTTCTTTCAACTTTGGTCATCCGTCACGCCCGGGCTATATATTTATATTGTTTATACTCACTCTATAAGAAAAACTAATAAATTACCATAATGATTATATTCTATAAATTAGTTATACTATACTACGGCTTATCTTTGTTCAAATAAATAAGCTTAATAATTATTTTCCATAAATTAGCTATATTATGCTACTCTATGATAATTTATTACCATATCTTAACCGATAATTATATTTAATGCTATTTTTATGTTCTATCCAATTAATAAATGTCAAGTGTCGTTCTAGGAAAGACTTGGTTTCAGGTTTTAATATATAGTATTAGATACTAGTTTGATACCCGTGCAACGCTCGGGCTACTTATGTTTAAATGTTAAAATTATGTAAACGAATTTTTTTTTTATCTAAAACCTAAAATCTCTTTTCAAACACCCATTGGATATTTGTAATGTGATTAGATGGAAAGCCATATTTAAAACCTAAAGTCATATTTCGAATACCCGTAGGATATTTGTAATAATGTAATTAGATGAAAACTCACCTTTAAACCTAAAATCTCGTTTAGAACACCTGTGTGATATTTGTAATTTAATTAGAGGAAAAGTCACATTTCAAAAGTCAAAGTCCCATTTTGAAACACCCGTGGTATATTTGATCAAATTGCCATAAATCAAGTAATTACTATACTACATAACTATTTTCCATAAATCAAATAATAATGTTATTTTATTAGAATAATATATTACCATATACTTACCATATCCTATTTTGGATAAACATTTTTTACAATATAATAATATTATTATAAGCCACGTGTCAGCGTGGGAATTGAACGGGTTCAGGATTACATACACGTATATATTAGATTAGATACTACTAGTTTTAAGCCAGTGCGTTGCACGGTTCAAATATTATATTATTTTTAATGATTTTTATCATTATAACCAACTATGCTATCATTTCAGTTAAAATAATCCATACCAATTGTTGTGGTGTCGCTTACATGTATTTTTAAAATTTGATCAATTCAAAAAAAAATATACAAATTTGTCTACACTGTCCATTTTTAAATTATACAACAATATTTATTGTATTAAAAACCCTTCTTTTAATAAAAACCATGTTTCCATAATATAGCTTTATGTAAAAGTTTAACGAAAATGAGAATCTCTTTGTGAATTGTTAATAATATTTTTTGTTCTTTCACCGTACACTAAAATCTCTATATTCTTCAAAAATTCTTTGTGCGAATTGTTAATAATTAAATTTATCCTCTCATTTTTTGCTCTTTTACCACCCACTAAACTCTTTAAGTATTTCTCAAATAATGGACTCTCTCTATTGCTCTTTCAATATACACTAAATTCCCAAACGATGGACTCTCTCTATTGCTCTTTCACCGTACACTAAACTCTTTGAGTATTTCTCAAATGGACTCTCTCTATACTCTTCAAAAACCTCTCTTTTATATCGGAAAAATGTGTAAATGAATGTCAAATTGAGATACATTCAAAAACAAATCTCATGATATATGTTTTTAAATTTTCTACGCAACCAATGTTATGAGTGATTATGTCTCAAATCTATTACAAACATTTTTGAAAGAGTCTCACGAAAATAAGGATTCCATATGTGCATCATTAATTATTATCCGTGTGAGTTAATAATAAAATGTAGGTATTTCTCATATTTTAAACTCTCTCAGTATTTCCCTTTTGTTGGACTCTCTCTTTTGTTTGTTGAGTTTAGCTTAGGAATAGACACAATATATCATTTTTCCAATTTTCTCTCAATGACTGGTGTTTAATGCAAAACATATGTATAAATGGAACTCGTTTTAGATTAAATTTCAAAATAGGTTTGATGAGTTATATGTATAAATGAAAGTTATGACTAATTGTGTCGTTTCACATTTAAATAACTTTCGAATTACAATTTTATGAAAGTATGGATTCTGGTTAATAAATGTTGTGAGAATTTTCCATTCTTTGGACTCTCTCACCATTTCTCTTATTTTGGATTCTCCCTACACTTAAAAAAAAAAAAAAAAACAAATCTCTACTAAATGTACACGCAGTAACTTAATTGTTTCATATCAAAAAATTGTGTAAATGGATCTCAAATTGAGATACATTTCGAAACAAATCTAATGATATATGTTTTTAAATTTTCTAATACACGTGACTAATGTTATGAGTGATTATGTCGCAAATCTATTAGATACATTTATGAAAGAATTTCACGAAAATAAGGATTCTACATGTGGATTATTAATAAGTGTCCGTGTGAGTTGTTAATAATAAAATGTGGGTATTTCTCATTTTTTAAACTCTCAGTATTTCTCTTTTTGTTGGACTGCGTTGCACGGTTCAAATATTATATCATTTTTAATGATTTTTATGTTTATAACCAATTATGCTATCATTTAAATAAAATAATTCATAACAATTGTTGTGATATTGCTTACATGTATTTTAAAATCTTGATCAGTTAAAAAAATACAAAGTTGTCTTGATTGTTCATGTTTAAATTGTACAAATAACATTTCTTACCTATGCTCTTCAAAACACCTTTTTTTTAAAATAAATATAGTATATAAAGTCGATTGTAATCATTAAGCATTGCTTATCAGAAAATGTATAAATGGATCTCAAATTGAAATTCATTTTAAATCACATAATATAATATATGTTTCAAAAGTTTCTGATACACATAACCAATTGTATTCAATCATACTGTGTTTCTATAATATAGTGTGAATGGTTAATAATTAAATGTGTAAGATACATTTATTAAAGAGTCTCACGAAAATAAGGATTCTTTATGTGGATTATTAATAATTGTCCATTTGATTTGTTAATAATAAAATGTGGGTATTTCTCATTTTTTAAACTCTCCCAGTATTTATCTTTTGTTGGACTCTCTCTCGACTCTTCAAAAATCTCTCTTTTATATATATATATATATATATATATATATATATATATTAGATTATCAACCAAATAAACTTCTTTTGAAAGAAAATACAAAAGGAAAACAATGTGAAATACGGAGTAGATGAAAAGGAAAAGTCTATCAAAAGGTTGAGAGCTGGTTTGCATTGTTGGCTGTAGTCCATTTTGTTATAAACCGCCATGTCAAGCGGAAGGGATGACCTTCATGACCCCTACGGTAAATACTAGTATCAAACGTAGAATGAAAAAATTCGTATATGAAAAATGTTCACTCGCATTAAAGTTATAAACTGACGTTGGATGAAAGCAATGCCAAGAACCAAGATTTTAAAAATCATCGTTTTAATTTTTTGTTTAAACAAGCACCCTTATGCGTTTATGTTTGATAGTTTCCAAGAGCACGGAATTCATTCAAATAATTAACTCTTATTTAAACCCCGTTTGATAGGACTGTATCTTTCTGAACTGCTGATTGGATTTGAATGACTCCGATCTAATTTGATCTGATTTGAATGACTCTAAACTGATCTGAATTTGTAGAAAATTTGATCAAAATTTGAACGAATTAGTTACAATTATGGATCAAATACATTGATAATTATTTGAATATTTTTGATCTGATTTGAATAAATCTGACCCAATTTAAATACTACTTTTATTAAGTTCTATCAAACATGACCTTAATCCAACAAAATGCATAACACAAAGTAGCCAACCAATGTAGGTACTAGGCAATGATCTCCATGGTCAAAGTCAAATTGTGGGTTTGACATGAATGGGCTTTGGTATGGTATGATACATGTGGGTTGTAGCCCGCCCAGTGGAAAGCCCAGAGTATACTAATATACCATATGGGCTGAATTTAAGGCAGGCTGTGATTGTTGGGCCTAAATAGTAATGGACTGCGTGGCCTATTACGCATGTTCTGTTGTACCCGTTCGTTGCGATTTGTGAAAGCCTTTTGACACTCCATAAGCCTTATTATTTTTTTTTTTAATGTTTCATTTTTATTTTTATTTTCATTTTGAGTGTTGCTAAATGTGAATCTGCTTGAATCTGTACTCAATCGAATAATGACAATATTTGAATACATATGTTTAGGCAAAATTGTTTACACTACCATATTTCACGGGATTAAGACAATTTGACATGTGACTTTATTTGAAGTTATCCCTGAAACTATTCTCCGTATAATTTAGAATAAGAAATTCAAAATATTTATAAATCCAAATACTTTTTATACTCACATCTCACATGTACTATTATAGTATTGTGTCACGTATACTTGTATTTAAATTGAACGGACCTATTAACTTATGTTAAGGTCTGAATAATTCATCGAATTGGTTCATTAACATGATGATATGACTTATATGAGACCCTCATTGACATAGTGGTCTTAAATTCAAATTTTGGAAGCTCCCCTCTGTCAAGCTCAAAGGGAATTCATAAGGGGGCATGTTTGTGATTTTTTTTTTTTTGCTGAGTGTTGTTTGTGATTATTTGTGTCTCAACCATTATCAGTTACACTTTTAATTGGAATAATTCTTTTACAATTGTTAAACTCAATCTCGACAAAACTTTAAAACATATGTACTACTACTGCAGTCGATCATAATTATGAAGGTAGTTTGGATGATGGCAAAATCCATAGTTGTGGTGCACATGTAGTTTGGTTCAACGTCATGTTGATATTGTGCATCCATATGACCGATCGATAGCTTGTAATTAAAGTTTTCATGGACAAAAAATAGTTTAATTATCATAATTAATGACAGAATTAATCACATTAATTTCCTGATGTTTAACTGCTTGATCAGTCGCATCAAGTAGTAAGCTAGACGACTAGATCCTGTGGCCATTTGTTAGGAGTTAATAATTAATTCGCAGAGTAGAGCTTCAGTTAGTTTTTTATCCAAGTGTACTGCTGCCACTTCTCCATGTTCTCTGGATAACTAGGAATGCATGCATGTGCAAATCAGTGATTGCTAACGCCTTCCTTTTTATTATTCATCAATTAGTATAGTGAAGCGAGTTATTTGGATAATTTTGATATAGACGATTTATGTATTATAATTATCATATTGTTAGTGTGTGAATCAATATGTGTGCCTAGCTAGCTCACTTGCTCGATCTTTTCCACCTCACTATCTGACATTTTCAATCACAGACTCACAGTTAACTTTACCTGTTAAATCCTTTGATGTATAATTTTTCGAGCACAAACAAGATAATGGCATTACCCTAGTCCATCCATATATAAAAAAACTTGATCACGACTAAAGTTTGAAACTCAATTATAGATTTAATATATACATGTGCTACGGGACTTGCAATCGTTACCTATGATATTAATTGGCCTTAGTAAAAGTTTTTACGAGGAAACCTAAGGTAAAAATTACAAAGGTGGGAGACACATGATTAATTAGAGAAAGTATCTTGATCTATAAACCATCTGCAAAAAGGACCCTACAAAACATAATACAGTGCAAATTAGTGAGGTCCGATCCTTTACTAATGATGTTTCGGCCTTTTGCGATTATAGCCACTAATAAGCCAGCTAATTATACCAAAGTTCGATCCAACTTGGTACTACTTCTGTGTTATCTTATGCAACCTTTATACATCTTCTTTCGGCGTTATTCCCCTATATATACTCGATCCGATCCCTTCCTAATTACTCAAATCATTCCAACAATTCCGTCTAATTATTCTCATTATATCATTTTGTAGTTGTATAGTGCGTAGTTAGAATTAAGTATCGTCCCCTAGGTAGCTAGGGTTCAATTGTTAATTTTGTTATCATTTTGCGCGTTTTTTAAAACCGAGAAAAGAATATAGCTAGGGCAAAATTATGGGTATTTTATTAGATTGTAATAAGGTCATAGTTCTTAAGATATGTGTGATACTAGCTATAACGAGTTGTGCATATGGTGGTAACTTTTATGCAGACTTTGAGAGAACATTTGGTGATAATAGGATCCAAATGCCCGACCACGGCAAGTACCTCTCCCTCTCCTTAGACGAATATTCCGGCTCCGGTTTCCGGTCGAAAAACGACTATTTGTTCGGAAGGATTGATATGCAAATGAAGCTAGTAGCCGGTAACTCTGCTGGCACGGTCACTACCCTCTACGTAAGTACAATCTTTATAACTACTTTCTAGAACACCATGCAAGCATATTGTACTACCTGTTGGGATCCTCTAGAGTTGCAAATCAACTCTATTTGGTAGAGTTTACCTAAAAAGACAAGAAGAAATTTTTTAACAATTTATTTGTGACCCTCAGAATTCTTTTTATTTTGTCTTATTACTTGTTTTGGTAAACTCTACCAACTCTACCAAATTCAAACTCTAGAGGATCCTCACCCATTGTACTACGTACTGTTTATATCTAGTCTCCTATATTTGTCGAGTACAGTAAAACACCACTTACGTTTGATTGCCTTGTGGAATTATATATATTGCAGTTGTCATCCGATCAAAGTACGGGGACACACGACGAGATCGATTTCGAGTTCTTAGGGAATGTTAGCGGACAACCTTACACTCTTCACACCAATGTGTTTAGCCAAGGAAAAGGGAACAGAGAGCAGCAATTCCACCTCTGGTTTGATCCAACTAAGAACTTCCATACCTACTCCATTGTTTGGAACCCAAAACTCATCATGTAAGTAAACTATAACTTGCAAGTAATTGGAACTCTAGTATTAGTAAAAGGCCGTGATTTACTACTATATCCACACGTAAGTATACTCCCTCCGTTCGCCTATAAAACGCGTAGGGTTGGAATACAATTTTTAAGAAAAATAGAATAAAAAATGAGTTTTAGGATCCACTTAGTGTAAAATTACACATAAGGGTATATCCCACGTGCATTTCTAATAAACAAGTAAGGGTGTTTTGGTCTTTATATGTACAAATAAGGAAGGTAACTAATTAAGTAGGGAGTTTAATGATGAACACCCTAAATAGAAAGTAAGAAGTTTATAGGCGAACGGAGGGAACATACATTCTCTAATTAAGCTTATTCCCTGATTCTATACGAATAAATTAACATCACAATCAAAAGTCTAATTGAACGACGTAGTAGTGTTAAATTGATCTTTTTAACATCTGAAATGGTCGTCTAAGTTTTAAAGATAAAACAGGTTAACGATAATTACATTAAATCAAGTTCCGTTAAAACTAAATGTCGGACTCCACATACTTAATTTGCTAAATCCTTTAATTTCTAAATCAAGTTCCACATACTTAATTTGCTAAATCAAGTTCCAAAAATTTCAGGTTCTTAGTAGATGAGACACCAATAAGGGTATTCAGGAACTACGAGCACATAGGCGTGGCATTTCCAAAGAGCCAACCCATGAAGATCTACTCTAGCCTATGGAACGCCGATGATTGGGCCACTCAAGGTGGTTTGGTCAAGACCGACTGGTCCAAGGCTCCCTTCAAAGCCTACTACCGGAACTTCAACATCGACGCTTGCATGGGACGAAGCGGCTTTTCGTGTGCCTACACCGTAAATTCAGCCAAAAACTCGGCCGTGTCGCGTGACAATTACGGACGTGGTGCATGGCGAACCCATGACCTAAATGCATGGGGCAGGAGGAGATTGAGGTGGGTTCAGAAATACTTCATGATCTATGATTATTGCAAGGATTGGAAGAGATTTTCTCAGGGTTTTCCTCCTGAATGCAAGCGCTCAAGCTAAGTTATTATGTTGAACGTACACTATGAACAATTGTGCATGCAATTGCGTTTTGTTTTTCCTTGTATCAAGTACTAGTAGTCCATATTTTCTTTAATTAGCTTATATTACAAGTTTTTAAAATAAGGATTGTTTTGAGTGTGGACTGTACTTTGTATGAGCTTGTACACTATCTTAGTATCTTTGTAATCGGGTATGTATCAAATTAAAATGGCATGACGGCATTAGATTCATATTTTATTATGTGAATTCTACAATTAGTGTGAAGACGATTAAGACTTTTTAAGAGTCTTAAGAGATCGGCTTATAAGTTACACGGACAGAGCATATAACAATGTAATTGGTTGAGTTGAGCACAGTAGTAATCAAGCCGATCGACCAGCATTGTCCATTGACCGTCCTAGTAACGAGCCAACTATCTCAAATTTTCGGCGTGTTTGGAGTGTTATGTAACACATTATTTTGTCATAGACAATAGTCCTCAAATTTACACTAACATCCAAACCATCTACCAATGCACAAGATAAATTCAACTGGAGACGAATTAAACCAATTGAGCTAAACATCAAGTTGTGATCACAAGTGGCTTATTTGTGCAGTAAGGGAGCATAAGGCACTATAGATTACTGTGTGTCTGTCCATGAGCCTCGTCCCACATGTTCCAAAAATGTTGGCATAATAACTATTTCTATTTGTTGAATTATTTGGATAAATTTTGGTTTATTCTCAACAATAATGAAAAAATAGAAAAAAAAAATTACTTGAGTGCGAAAAAGAGGGATTGGATAATCAAATTATCTATTTTTAATTAAATACAAATACCTTTTTATGCTTGATACTAACTAGCTAGCTAGCGAGAACAATTATACGCATTGGCATAGTCCTTAATATGGCTTGGCGTGGTTAATTTATGCGTTCGAGTTGGAGAACACATCAACACATACATGATTCTTAAAAACTTATTGAGAAAGTAATACTGTCTTATATGGAGTATATATATGATGATATGATCCTTCACGCATGGCTCGAAAGTCGAGTACCCCGGCCGATAGTATTTACGCACCACGCAAAATGAATACATACATATATACAAGACCTTTTTCCCTCTGAAAATCAAAATAAGGGCTCACATGCATAATTCCCTAAGACCCTAGCAGGATAATTGGATTGTTCTACTAGAGAACATTATATTATATATAATTAGAAAAAGTAATAGCACTAATTTTAATTTTATATCCATACAATCGTGTTTTGTCATTTAATATATATTACCAACTCTTATGATTGGTTATGATCAATTTGAGAGTAGTTCTAACAATAAAATCAAACGAAATAGCTAGAGGCGAGAGATCATTCCAACATGGCAGGGATCGGACCTAATAATGTTTAAATTGATTTCTCGGTGATATATATGTAAAGTTTCAGCATTATCACTAAAATAATTCTGTTAAAATGATCAATACAATTAAATGACGGAACGCCCAAATATCAATCATACGGACTATATATATAGCTAGAGTACGTAGTATCGAAAATCCATATATACCACATTACCACCCGATGACGGTCACTACTGATTTTGATAACAACGTAATCAAACGCATTAAGACATATCAAGTCAGCAAATTAAATCAGGAAGGGGCCTAATTAAGACATATGCATGTTCCATAATCAAACAAGAATCACTCATCCAGTTTAAACTATAAGGCGCCAACCTAATAAAAATTAATGCAAAAGGGACCCAATCACACCCAATCACACCCAACAAAATTAATAAGTGTAGATGACATTGAATCAAGGTTTCAATTGGTCTGATATGATTGGCCAGCTAATTCTTTCAAGAACCAGTTGGTGCATGCAATCTTCTGCAACTCACCAACATGCACATGCCTGCATCCTTCGTAGTATAGGCTACTATAGGATACAATTCCGTCTGTACACTTCTTTTGGATTATTAACGTTCAATTTGAATATGTAAGGGAAAATGCAAACCAGACGTCAATAATTCACTAAACCGGAAGTGGGGTGTACATTACTATAAATAGACGACCCATTTCTCAACTATTTTCCACACAACTTCAACACACAATATCCACTATCAAATCTTTTCTCTATTATTTCATATAAACAAATAATGGAGTTGTCATTAGGTGTGCATGGCAATGCTATTGTACCAAAGATGGTGTTGATTATTGTTGCTCTGGTAATGTTGAGCTCGACCGCGAATGGAGCTGTCTCAGGCCACTTTGCGGGTGACTTCGAGCAAACGTTTGGTGACCATAGGGTTAAGGAAATTAATGGCCAGCTCTTGTCCCTCTCCCTAGACAAGTTTTCCGGTGCCGGATTCCGGTCTAGGAAGGATTACTTGTTTGGGAGGGTCGATATGCAAATGAAGCTAGTCCCTGGTGATTCCTCTGGAACTGTCACTACCTTTTATGTAAGTCGTTCTACTAGCATAAATAATTAATAAGGAAATGGAATTAGTTAAGCTTAAAAATATGATTATTAGTAACATTACTACATCACATATTCTTACTCTAATTATATATTTTGCAACTTCATATATATATTGTTTCTGAATTATGTGTGACATACATTATGATCATTTGTAGTTGACATCGGACCAAAGTACCGGGAGACACGACGAAATCGATTTCGAGTTTTTAGGGAACGTAAGCGGCCAGCCTTACACAGTCCACACCAATGTGTTTAGCCAAGGGAAGGGCGATAGGGAACAACAGTTTCACTTGTGGTTTGACCCAACAAGCAACTTCCATACCTATTCCATCGTTTGGAACACTAGGCTCATCATGTACGTATGCATTTCTTCAGAAACTTTTGCATGGTTCAATTTACGTTTAATTTCAATATATATGTCAAAATCTCGATCATACGTCTACTCCTATAAGCATTCACTTATAAGTTACATATATAAACTTTAATTTCAGACACCTATATATAGTAGGTCCATGGCCGGCCATAAGCACACAGATTGAATAATTGTTACGTGTCTTTCTACTACGCACTTCCACCTTGAGAGAATCATTGGAAACTGCACATCTGCACTCTAGCTAACATCAAAATGTACGTGTCGAAAGACACACTCATTATTGGCACATTCACATATCGTGATGCTTAAGCTCATTTGGAAATTGCATTTTTTTTTATCAGGTTCTTGATTGACAACACACCAATAAGGGTGTTTAGAAGCAATGAAAACCTAGGAGTACCATTCCCTAAGAACCAACCGATGAAGATACAATGTAGCTTATGGAGTGCAGATTGGGCGACACAAGGGGGCTTAGTGAAGACAGATTGGAACAAGGCACCTTTCGTCGCGTACTACCGGAACTACAACATCGATGGGTGCGAGGGAATGAGCGGCAAATCCGCCTGCGCCAACACTCCTGGCTCGTGGAGAACCCATGACCTTGATGCTAATAGTAGGAGGAGGTTGAGATGGGTTCAGAATAATTATATGATTTATAATTATTGCAAAGATACTAAGAGATACCCACAAGGTTCTCCTGCTGAATGCAAGCGTTCTGAGTAAGCTAAGGTATTGATACGGTGTTGGATACATGGACACATATCCAAAGTATGCATGACACAATGTGGTCAATACAACTATACAAGTATACAACAACGAAGACTATTTCAAAATGATCTCAGCAAGAAGTCACAATTAATGTGCGAATGTCTATTTTTATTTATTTATAAGTTGATATATGTATATGTGTGTAGCACCATATTATAGATTTCGAGTGCATTATTGTTACATTATAAATGCATGTAAAAGGCAAAGATATATAATTCGTGATTTATGTACGTGCACGTTATTATTTTTGTTTTAAGTACTCCATAGTATTTCGCTTGGTAAAGAAAATGGGTCATATTGTTTTAATATGTTGAACAAAAAATGCAACGATTTTTAGGACAAACTAGTTTTACGAAGAGTCGAAGAACCAATTTCGTGTGAAGGTACAAACTAATAACGAATTTTAGTCTATTCATGGCTTAAAGAGTTGAATCGTTTCGTGACTTAGCAGTTTTTCGTCTGCGACGAGTGACGACCATTATTGTCAACAATGCTACATACATATAGGCACCGATATAATAATGACTACTTTATTCTCTAGAAATTGGTCAATTCCGGTCCTTTATAGACCAATATCATAATTAATTAAAGAAATAATGATGTTAATTTAGGAAATATTTTTGTGGTAAAGTCTGTGAGAGAGTGAGGGAGGGAGTGAGGAGGTCATTTTTTTTTTTTTTTTTTTTCTTGGCGAGGACAAAAACCACGAGGAAGTCAATTTAATCTCAATCCGTCAATCATTAGATTTTAGTTGAATTGGTGGTTGGAATTTTATATATATAAAATTAAGATTGGTTTAGTAGTTAGAAACTCAATTTATTCGGAAGACATCACAAGTTTAATTCATCATATTCCATGTTTCGGAAAACAAATAATAAAAATTATAGTAGTCATGAAGTAATACGTTTAGTTTGTGTTTGACGTAATTATTTCATGTGTTTTTGGATTTTTTTTACTCCGTAAGACCAATTTTTAAGTTAGATTCATTTTTAACAGGTCTGCATTAAGTCATTAAAAGGCATGCCTACACCATTACGCTGAATTAAATCCTTGAGATTACAAATTACGATTTTGGTTGAATTTAATTAGACAGCTTCTGCATTATTTCTAGTGTTGCCTCACATGCTCGCGTAACACTATGACCGACCTTCTCGGTTAGTAACGTTGAACTTCCCATGTGGTTATGTGAATACGTGATCTCTTTTGCTCCTTATAATAATCGCCTTTTGGATTTTTGGTAAAATTTTGGTTAGCGTACTACGAAGTCTAAGGTACCACGTAAATACATACGGTGTATAAAATTTCGAGAATAGAAAAGTCCGGTGTAATAATCCTTACACTTAAAATATACGTTTTTCTCACATTTCGAGATACTTCTTTAATCTTCGATATCTCTCAAAATATAAGGGCAAAAATTATGAAACTATAATCTTGTGAAAGTATGTTTCACAACGAATCCAATGATATAATTTTTATAATTTTGACAAAATATTTTTTTATGAAATTGAATATCAAAACTTGTCTCGTAACTTATAAACGTCATAAATATTGAAATGGAGGGAGTACTATCTTATAAAGTCGTCCGACCACGAACGCTGGTGATTGATACGGTGGGTGGAGGTTAGTGTGGGTGGCACTGGAGTTATGTGTTATACTTAGCGGAGTTACTAAGTTATTGGAGTTATGAGAGTTAGTTAGTGAAGTCAGACAATTTAGTAGATGGACTTATATATAATTTCTGATTTTTGTTGATAAAAACCCTTCTGATTTGATAGAATTCCATTTTGTATACATAATACGAGATTACTTACCAATAGTTTGAAAACTCTGTAACGTACGACTTTACGAGTTTACGGTAAAATCTACATACAGCGGTGCACATAAGAAGTTCGTTACATATTTTAATTTCTTCATAATTGAATATTGAAACCAACATAGTACTATTTCCCTATATATATGTGCGACATAGTGTTCTTCCAACATCAAAGTATCTTCACCTTCACATATATTATACACACACCATTACATTTCTCTGTTGCACTTCCCTTAGAAGATGGGATTTATTTTAGAAAAATGTGGTAAGATACTCTTACCCAATGTTGTGGTATTGGTTGTTCTTATGGTGTTGAGCTATAGTGCATATGGTAGTTCAGGCAATTTCAACGACGAGTTCGAGCAAACGTATGGTGACAGTAGGCTCAACTCAAACGGTGGCAAGCAAGTGTCCCTCTCCTTAGACCAGTATTCCGGTGCCGGATTCCGGTCCAAGAAGGACTACTTGTTTGGCCGGGTTGATATGCCTATCAAGCTTGTTCCTGGTGATTCTTCTGGCACTGTTACAACCTTCTATGTAAGTAACTATTAATATTGATCCCTCATATATATTCTCCTCATTTGTATTACATTCACGTTATTTTTTTTTTGCTATCTAACAAGGCTTATGCCGTCAAAACAGAGAATATAAGATTCGAACTTCAGACCTATTATACTACTCAAAATCAAAATCGTACTTGGCTTGAATCATAATGTTAGGCCTCACAAGCTGAAGTATACTTGCTAAAGTTCCAAAGAGACAAACATTGGATTTTGCTTATTTTGTCTTATCGTTAAAAGTTACTAGTACTCCGTAGCTTTTCTAAAACTTGTCCCTTAAAATATCGTATATCATTTCTTACATCAGATGGAATTGACATTTGGTAATAACTCATAAGCTAGCTAGTGAGCTTTTTCGCTTATTATCACTTCCGTGCCTAATATTCTATTATTTCTATGACCTCTGTCAAAATAAAAAGATAAAAAAAAATTAAGTTCCATGCCACATTGACTCATTACTCATGGTTACTTCAGTGGAGTGGAATGTAGCCATTTGGGTTCTAGCATTTTAATTAAGCAAATGTAGGTTAGCAAAAATGCAAAACTTGTAGCTGACGATTGAGTTATATATGAATTGCAGTTAACCTCAGATCAAAGCACAGGAAGACACGACGAGATCGATTTCGAGTTCTTAGGCAATGCGAGTGGCCAACCTTACACCATGCACACCAACGTTTACAGCCAAGGGAAAGGTGATCGGGAGCAGCAATTTACGTTGTGGTTTGACCCATCCGCAAAATTCCATACTTACTCCATTGTGTGGAACCCGAAGCTCATCATGTAAGCAAAACCCTTACTAATTATACCGAATTTAGTTATACGAAAATACTAGGAGTCTATATGTAGACAAATGAAAAAATTGTTTATAGCTAATTTGCAGTAAAAATAATTAAAGGTGCAGTAAATTTTGTTGTATAATTTGGCAAATGATGGATTATAAGGATGAAAAGACAATTAAGGGTCCTTGATTTTGGAACTAAATCCATTCAAATTTCTTTCTATTGATAGATTCATAACAATGTTGATTTTACTATCAATGTCATAAATTTACTGCAAATATGTTAAATTTACTACACAACCATATTTTTTACTACATGTCATCTTTAATTTACCACACTTGATTATGCTATAGACAATTTTGTTATTGTTTACATATAAACGCTTAAAATCATCCTTAATTATATGAATCGTAAAAATTAATACAATATAGATATTCAGTTTGCAACTCGTTGACTTCATATCTCTCTCCAAAAATAGTATCTTACCGATGAATTAATAACCAGACTCTCCAATCGATGTGCACGTTCGCGTGACAACTTTCCATCGAAATTTGCGAGCATCTAGACAACTGCTAAGTAAAGTTGTTGACATTGCATTGACAGGTTTTTGGTGGACGACTTACCAATAAGGGTATTCCGAAGCAACGAGGATATAGGGGTACCCTTCCCCAAGAAGCAACCCATGAGGATACAATGTAGCCTATGGAGTGCCGAGTGGGCAACACAAGGTGGACGAGTGAAAACGGACTGGAATAAGGGACCCTTCGTAGCTAGCTACGGCAATTTCGACATCGATGCTTGCATAGGAACTGATGCCAAATCGAGTTGTGCAAACACCCCGGAAAAGCGTGGCTCATGGCATACCCATGATCTCAACGAAACTGGCAGGAGGAGACTCAAGTGGGTTCGAGCCAAGCATATGATCTACGATTATTGTAAAGACACTGAGCGTTACCCAAATGGTATCCCGGCCGAGTGCAAGCGTTCAAAGGAATAGATTAGCTTATACAACACGTTATTGAGCATTTGAGCGTCATATGCACCATATTGTGAGTGCTTTGAGTGATTTGTTGGAAAAGTTAGAACATTATTATGATTGTTTTTTTTTTACTATATGTTTGTGAGTAAATTATGAGGTTGATTAGTAGTATTCGATTTATTTGTATCTCTGATATTAAGACGAATAAAATTATCTACTTCGATAGTGAAGATTACGCTACATTTCCTCTGTTTTAGTCCCCTGTTTCATTGCCCCTCGTAAATAAATTATAAACATTAGCATAAAATTACAGCCACATTACGCCAGTGCAGTACCTCCGTTGATCACTACATTCAGGTACAGTCTACACCGCAGCAACGAAAACGATTCGGCCTATGATTAGCAGTCACATAACGATACCATACATACATTGATTAAAAACCGATATTTCTTCACTTAATGACTCATACTGTATATGTTCAACTTTGTATTGCTAGATTCGGACATATATCATTTCCCAAGGATCGTGTGGAAACACAAACGTTAACAATTGAGAAAACCCGAGGGGAGTATATATCGTAACATGCATGACTACAACATTTCTGCCTTGAAGATCACTAGATCAGATCACCATGAGTTACCCGAAACCCTCCCCCCATTCTCAAGGTGAAATTCATAACTTGTGACATTCTTACAACAGGCCGGGTTTGGTCATGTTCAGAAGATCGATGACATTGTGACCAGGATTTTTAATGTGTTCTCGAGTTTGTAAAATTGAAATTTTTTCGCGTCTTTATCACAAACCCTAGTTCTTAGATTATTGACGTACTGAATACATTAGTTTCCGAAACTAAATACTTAAGTAGAACGAAATGGCCATACTCGAGCATTTTCCTTACCTTAAATTATTGTAAACATGTGCAATTGTGCATTTTTATTCCACTTTCACTCGTTTGAGTCATTTCACTGCAAATGCAAGAAACTTCCCAAAAAAAACATTCGTTGACATTGAAGTATTTTAAGCACATAATTGAGGAAATGTTACGGTGCTGCCTGATTATAGAATCTATCACAGTAGTGAACCCTGTATAAACAGCAATAATTGCCAACTCATATGTTGGACCAACACCTATAATTTCATAAAAACATGCTAAAAAATAATTAAAGCATAGCATTATAGTTCAAGTTTTATGTATTTAATCAACTGATGAAGTCTATAATTAGCTAGCTTCTTGTTCTAAAGTCTAGTTGGGGTATCCGCGTCTCGCATAATCACATGCGAACCTTCCTTGGCCATCTACTCGTTTTACATTTTACGCTGTATATAAACCCGTCTTTGTAAACAATAATCTTCCACACTCAACTTTATACAAAGTTACAAACAATCCTCTATTAATCTCCGAAAATCTCAGCCTTGTTGAAGAAGCTATACATTGTAATCCAGACATGGGGATACTTGAAGTTAAGGTAGTGTTGGTGTTTGCACTCATGGTGAGCACCACTGCTTACGGTGCAGGCAACTTCCATGACGATTTTGAAACGACTTTTGGTGGTAGCAGGGTGAAGATGTTTGGTCAAGGTGGCCAGCTCCTCTCCTTGTCCCTAGACAAAGATTCTGGATCCGGGTTTCGGTCTAGGAAGGAGTACTTACATGGGAGGTTTGATATGCAAATGAAGCTTGTTGCTGGTGACTCAGCTGGCACTGTTACAACCCTCTATGTAAGTCCTTAATTATATGCTATATATCATTGGTATTTAGCATAATCTTGTGAGTCGTAACATGTGCGAGTTAATCCCACGTCAAAGTCTCAGACACATACATTTTGCTGATTGTTGCATTGTCATGTCATATTATTATTGCAGTTGTCATCTGATCAAAGCACAGGAATACACGATGAGATCGATTTCGAGTTCTTAGGAAATGTGAGCGGCCAGCCTTACACTCTCCACACCAATGTGTTTAGCCAAGGGAAAGGCAACAGAGAGGAACAATTCCACCTCTGGTTCGACCCAACCAGGAACTTCCACACATACACCATTGTCTGGAACACTAAACTTATCATGTAAGAAACCGAAAATTACCATAAACTCAGACCTTATTTCCATGAGTACAAACATTAACAAAGGTTCCTAATACGATTTTCAACAATGTATGTATTGCAGGTTTATGGTGGATGAAAGGCCGATAAGAGTATTTAGGAAGAGTAAAGATATCCCATTCCCTACGAACCAGCCTATGAGGGTCTACTCTAGCCTATGGAATGCTGATGACTGGGCTACCCAGGGTGGGCTGGTTAAGACAGACTGGACAAAGGCCCCCTTCAGGGCTTACTACAGGAACTTTAACATTGATGCCTGTGACGGGACTGCCAACTCGGGCTCTTGTGCTAATTACGCCACTGAATCAATCAATTATGAGCCACATTCGCAAAGTGAAAGGACTAAGCGTGGCTCATGGAGGACTCATGATCTCGATGCCAATGGCAGAAAGAGATTGCGATGGGCTCAGAAGAACTTCATGGTTTATGACTACTGCAAAGATTACAAGAGGTTTTCTCAAGGTTTTCCTCCAGAATGCAAGCGCTCAAGGGTTTAAGGGGCTAATTTAGGGTTCAAGAGTTCGAGATTAACCATATTATTAAGACACAAATTCTAGTGTAACTGATTCATTCATTATTCATTTATTCTTTGTACTTCCTCTATATTCAACATCGAAAATTGAGTGATATACATATATTCTTCATTCTGAGTAAGTTTAGCTGGTAATTTTGACGAAATACATATAGAATGTACAAAATTATGACCAAGGTGTAGAGTAGACATGTGATTTCCAGCTTACACGATCATAACAGAAAGTTCGATTTAACTTACCTTTGAAGATGGTGTAAAGTTCGAGGAAACCGTAATATACAAATTTCAAACATAGGGGCAGCACACGCATTCTGACCTAGTTCGAAGTCACCATATAAATTTGCCATTTTTTAATATTGAATTTTGACGATTAAAAATATGGAAAACACCACTTATATACTACATTACGGAGTATACTACATAATCGTAAAAGACTTTTAAAGGTAAAAACCCACCCCACCTCCATAGAACCACTTCCTCCTTGTCGTCTTCCCCACAAAAATACCTGTGACCGGCTGCTCATTCCCGATTCCCTTAAGAGGTAAAGATGAATACTTTAATATTTAATTTATTTGAAAAAAGATTTTCTTGGAGAAGCATGTTTTCTTTAATTTGCTGCCCAGAAAACATGTTAAAAGTGTCTATTTCATAGCTTTATTTATATGTTATCATTTGGTGAACTTTGATAATGATTTATGTGTTGAGGAAATTGAGCTTTATTCGTTAGGTTGATAGCAGGAGAAGAAAAGAGAAACTTTTTTGGGAAATAAATTGAGCTTATTTCTAGGTTTTGCTTGCAAATTGTTAGGCTAAGAAAAGAGAAACTTTTTCAGGAAGGAATTGAGCTTTATTTCTGGGTTTTGCTAGGTATTTGTTAGGCTAAGGAAAGGAGAAGAAAAGAGAAAAAAATTTAGGTGGAAATTGACCTTATTTCTGGGTTTTGCTTGCCATTAATGTACAACAACTTCCACCCTTCGCGACGTTCCCCGGTGCACAAGCATTTGATCAGGGCCGTGTGGGAAATCTTCAAAAAAATTGGGGCCCTCGACGAAATTTCTAAATGGGGTCTCAATACGTTGGATTTTATATGTTTAGGCTCTAAAAATCACTGAGCGCACGCCCATCTCGCCCATGTTCATCCACACGAAGATGAGGACGTAATGCCTTAGCTATAGCTAGAGGTTACACATCGGCGGACTAAGGGTCAATGACCACTTTTTTTGGGGATTTATGATTGGGATACTGTATTGGTCTAGGCAACTGGACTTGTCTAACTACACGCTATTTGTGTTACACTCACTTGTATAAGTGTGGGATATGGGTACATATTTATGGTTCAGACTCACTACGGCACTCATTTCGTGCACAATCTCTCTGTGTTTTTTACTCACTACGAATTATCTGACTTCATATTATATGGGTAAAAGTGTTGGTTTTTTAAAGGATTGAAGCCATTGTGAACAGTATACATGTGTAATTTATCAATGTGCAGTTATAAACCCTTTAATCAAGTGAGTATAACATTGGATGTGCATTCACACTGTTTGGTCAAGTTACTATTATATGAAGTCGGGATGAAAAGTCTACTTTCAACTATATTCATGTGTACATGAGCAATTGCCTCGACATGGCTTGAGGAGATAGAGGCATGCTCAGTAGTGCAGGCTCATTCTGCTCTTGTCTTATGTCTAGGACTTTAGCTTTTAGGCCTTTCTTTGCCCAGGTGTATCCCTCAGACCCTCGATCACTACTCTCATCTTCTGTCTAAGCTTCATGTTCTTAATCATCTATTCACCTTAGCATGCCTGACCCACTAAACGTTCTCCTCTATTGTTTCAAAAGTTCTCCTTTTTTTGTCTACTTTTCTCCTCATCTTTCTTTGTTTTACCATCTTTTTCCCACTTTTTCATTGTTTTCCCACCGATCAGCAGTGGTTCGATACAACGGTTTATGTCAGCCAACTGCAATTCATTCTGGGACTCGAGCTTTAATATTGTAGACTTGTAGTTAGTGTTTAATGATACTGCTAGTATGCCTATAAGTCCAAATGAACGTGTTGTGCTTTAATGAGTAATGTTATTGTTCTGTGAAGTGCTAGAATGTATTATATCATAGATGCTTCTGGTTAGTCTTGCCCCCATTTGAAGGTGTAGAAAATTTTGTGGTATGTTCCACATCAGATTGGATGAAATGGCTCCATATAAAATTATGTATGTATATCGCCCCTGTCTTTTAGTTAGTGCATGGTTGGCATATGCTAGGAACACCGTTTTAGCTTTAAGGGGGAAATAAGTTAACCTTGGACGCTATTTCCTAACCTTATCATGGCACAAGTCGGAAACCAAAGGGTTAGATAAAAAAAGGCTAGATTATACAGCGGTACCGTGGAAAATATCCTTTACTTCTATCCGCAGTAAAGCTTAATTTCACGTAGAAGCTATTGTTTATTGGGTATCATGCGTCAACCTTTATTGCTGGATCTGTCTTGTGGATAACTCTTTGACCAACATTTTTTTCGATAACAGAAATGTCCGGAAGCGCCAATAAGATTTGGATTACTGAGGTAAACATAATTTTTTGTTCTCGATTTTTTTCCAGAATTATCTAGCTTTGTTTTTTCGCCTTTGTTGGGTATGATGTTTCGTATTCATGGGACCATGTTGTATCCTCTCTTTTGATGTTGCAACTCGCAATAACATAAGTATGCTTGTGATGATGAGAAACTCATTTGAGGTCGTTTGGTTATCACGTTCTTTTAGGTCTGCAATCTAGATTTGATACACATGTTGGTTTAGGCTGCAGTGTAACCTTTTCATCCTCTTTATCGCCGAGCTTTCAAAAGTTTTAAGAGAGAATAGGGAGTTTCTGAATCAATATAACAGTGGAGGAGGGTGTTACTCTGGTCAATTTGATTGGAGACCAAACTTTGTTATTAGCATATGACCAAAAGATATGCGATAAAATTGTGCATCATTATGTGGACAAGCGCAACTTGATATAAAATTGTTTGAAGTTATATCTGTGGAGAAGTCCTCCATCCAATAAAAGTATAGTTTTGATATGTGACCAGCATTCTGAGTCAGAAATTCTAAGTCATGCCTATGTCTGTCGGGCAAGTAATATTAGTATCCAGACATTCGCCAGGAGGGTTGGAAGGTAGTACTAATAGCTACTAATAAAAGTCGATGTGTAGTGATGTACTATATGCATGTTTATATCTTAATTTAGCTTTGAGTTAATGCATATTCTACATTATGATTAGCATATGCACAATTTTGTAGGAACTTTGATGTGTAGCATGTGAACTCAATTTAGATTACTTGAACCATAGATTACTTGTTCTATAAGCTATCAATCTACACTTGCCCAACCCAATTTTATATAGAGATATATATAGGAAAGTATTGCTCACCTGTACTACAGTCGTTCAGATAAACAACCTGAACTTCGTTTTGTAGATCCATTTGGAGGCATTTTGCTTGTTTTGTGATTGGTGGCTGAGTAACTGACTGCCCTTCATCAATTTCAACTATCTCCCAAGAAGGGGGTGCCTTGACCTTAAATATCTGCCTAACAAGTGTACTTACAACCTGAACGCTATTTCCAAAAGTTCTACGATAAAGTTGTTCAAATGTTTTAGCCTACATGCTTAACTTGATGTGAAAGTGTTCTGAACTTGTACCTGTGGAGAAGTCCTTTATCCCAAAATTGTGATATCTGACCAACATTTTGGGTTAGAAGTTACTGAGTGATTACTGATAACTGGAACCTTAATATTTATTTCTCTGTCCTACTTGTGGAAAACAGTTCTTGTAAAATGTTTGCTCTAGTATGAAACTCTATCCGTTAGAGGACGCCGACTTTGTGATTGGTAGTTTAGGAGGGGTATGCACTTCATCGATGTCTGCTTAACAAGAGTAGTAACAACCTGAAAGCTATTTCCAAAAGATAAGCGATAAATTTCTGCAACACCAAGCCGACAAGATCAACTTGATATAAAATTGTTTGAACTTATATCTGTGGAGTAGTCCTCCATGCCATAAAAGTAGCCTAACATTTTGATTTGTCCATTTGTATTGGACCAGGGAGTAATCTTCTAGCTTTGTCCTTTGTATTTGTATCCAGACATTCACCAAGGTAATACTAATATATAGCTACATAATTTTTCAGAAACATTTGCCTCAGAGTTGCCCAAAGTTATTGTGTAACGATGCTAAAGATTCTGGAAAACATCCAAAACAAAGGGTTAGTGATTTACTAGCAAAGGTGATGGAGACTTTTACTCTCTAACATTAAGGTTCTTCTTACTTTGCTTATAAAGAACCTTAATGTTGTTTGACTTTATTTTCTCTGCTGCACTACTAATTAAGCAACGGTGTTTTGGTTTTCTTGTGAAAAGCTGTGTTTAATAAAATGTTTTCTCCTGCGGAAACGCCAAAACATGTTGCCTCTCTACTAATGCAAAAGCTTTTCTTATATTCTTTACTTGTGTGATTAACTGGTAAAGAGTGGCGACGGTACTCGGAATAGTGGTTGACTCTTAATTAAACTTCTAAACTTGACTATTTTGCAGCAGTTATGTCATGCTGTTGCGTGTCATATGACACTGCAGATCGGAAATTACACCTTTGAAGGGATGTTGACGCGGATTATTGCTCTAGAACAGACTGCAAAGCGGTTAACTATTCAGGTAACTTTTAGCCATCCAACTTGAGACCAGACCGGTCACCTATCCTCCTTCTCCATTCCACCCCAATCAAAGTTAAGAAATGGGTCCTACTGGTGTTTGTGAACATGACAAAACGTTGATGGGGTATCGATTTTAGTCCATTTGAAAATTAAATCATTCATATGTGGATGCATTGTTGAGACTTGACCGCACTATGGTGCAGGACATAAAAAAGGCTGCGAAATCTGTCGAGGACACAACTCCGGCTAAGCAGAGTAGCAGTGACGAGAATGGCTGTACTGAGGCCTGTATAGTGGAGCAGTTGGAAAAGAAAGTAATGGAAAAGCTAGGGCTTGAGGGAGATCTTTTTTCCAAGGTATGCTGTGACTTTTTATCTTTTTTTTTTTGAAGCACCGGAGATAATTGACTTGACTATTGTAGCGAAACTTATAGTACGTCTCATATTTCTAAACATGATGCGAATACAGGACCTCTGTTTCGATGTGTTTGATTGGAGCGGCAAACGAGTTAACTTAAGGTGTAAGCGTAAGTGTATTGGTTTCTCAAAGGCCCAGAATGACCAAGAAGCCAGCTGAAACGAGTTGTTAGGACTTGTGCACGCCTTGCTCAAGAGCTGGACGATTTGAAGTTAATGAACTTAAGAATCCCCGTGTTAAGTTATTTTGGATTATAAGTTATCTACTTTTGCTGTAATTTATGGCTGATATGAAGGCATTTAAGTTAACACAGATCTTTTGCTAATATCTGCTTGCTTCGGCTTTCTTGATAGCCAACATGTTCGTCAATGTTTCCACTACCCCGGGTTCAATATGAACAACAGGCTCGGCTTGAGTGCAACTGATATAACCACTCGAATTAACTAGATGAAAACAAATTTCGGTCCGGACCGAAAACCAAACGAGCCTGTCCTTTTTTTTTTTTTTTTTTTTTTTTTTGTATATTTCGATTCAAGCCCTCGGTTCAAAAAAATTTGAGATTCGTACTTCGGTACTGATGACCTATGTACATAATTGGAATAATTATCGAATCCTCTAAATAATGAAAGAAAGAACGCTAATTTAGTTTTTATACACAATTCATTCCTCGAAAATGCCAAACATGAGATCAGAGCTCGAGTGGTTTATAAAGAGCAAGTCGGGAACTTTGGCAATTGTAATTTAAAAACATATCGGGTTAGCCTCAGGAAAATAAATTAAGGAACATGGTGCTTCCATTTACAATAAAGGGGTGAGCCCATGAAATATAAAGTGAAAAATTATTTTTGAGTATGGTTTCTACTCCTCTATTGTGAGAATAACCATCATACAATTTGTACTCCCAGAAACATGGGATAAGCATTGGGTAGATAGAGAGATGAAACTACAATATGAAAGTTGGAAGCGGAAAAGAAATGATGTAAGAGGAAAGGCAAGGATACTAATTAACCCGCGTTGTAGAAGATGGAAACTTAAGATAGATATTTTCCACGCTACCCCCTTGGATATTCGACTTTTTTTAGTGTATCCTTGAAATTTCCGAGTTTCCTAGAATGCCCAAAAAGTTTGCAAATTTGGCTTTTTTGGTCTTTTTCACGAACGGTCTAACGCCATTACTTAGTTATTATTTTCAGTAAATTTAATAAAAATTAATCCTTAATCAAAATAGTAAAAAAGAAAGAAAAGAATATTTACAAAAAAAAAAAATCTCACCCCTACCGATTCTCTCTCCTCTTCTCCCACCTCCACAACCCCCCACCATTTCATCCACCACCTCCTCCAACACTGAAGACATGCCATGGCGGAGGAGGTTTTGGTCCTGGAGTGTAATCAGACTTGGACTATTGTCGATCTTCCTCACGGTAAGAAAGATTGACTGTAAATGGATATATCGTATTAAGTATCACTCTAATGGCTCTGTTGAGTACTATAAATCGCGTTTGGTGATTCGGGGTGACCGTCAATTGAGGGTGTGGAGTATGACAACACTTATCGACTTATTCTCGAACTGATTTGGATTGGTTAGGTGACGGGGCAGTTTGTGGCTTAATCCATCTAACCTAGTTTTGTGGGGAAGAGACGAGGCATTTGTGCCTTATTTCATCTCAACTCCTTTAGGATAGAGGAGATGAGACCTTTGTGACATATTTCATCTTTTTGCTCCCCTTTAAACCCTATAAGGAGGGTCCCATACTCCCATTTATAGTTGTAAAACGGCAAATACTACCGTACCCCGGGGGTACCAAGAGAATGGTACCCCCTGGGCTCATTTACCTGGGCTTACAATTTGAGTTGGGCCAAAGTCTAATTTGACCCAATACTTCAATTAAAACTCAATCCATATTCTCTCCCCTTCCCCCTTTATTTTCCCTCTCCTCCCATACCCACCACCACCACCACCACGAACCATCTAACCACCGCCGGCCACCTTCACCGACCACCACCCCACGCGACGCCACCACCACCATTCGGTGGGCGCCTCTCCGGCGACCCCACAGTGGACCCCATGAGCCCGCGCCATCGCCCCCATCGCCTTCCACTTACTCTTTTTCTCATTTTCTCTCTCCTCCTTCACTCCCTTCCCCAGCCCCTATTCTCGACCGCCACCACCCATAAACCCTCCCCCGTCCCTCGCCCTAAGCCGCCGACCACACGCCCCACCATCATCCTCGCAAATAAGTAATGTCAAGGGAGATCGAAAAAAAGGGAGGGGAGAAGGAAGGGGCGGCGGTGTCGTGGAGCGGCGGGGGGAGGGTCGCGTGGGAGAGACGGTGAAGATGGCTGGGTCGAGGCCGCTGTTGGTGGTGGTCGGCGACGGATCGCGGCGGGGATAGGGTGGTCCTAGGATAGTTGGTTTTTGACTTAGGATAGTTTATTATTTGTTCTGGGATGAATGATTTTTGTTTTGGGATGAATGATTTTTGTCATAGGATGATTAGTTTTTGTTCTGGAATGAACGACTTTTGTTTCAGGATGATTAGTTTTTGTTCTGGGATGAATGGTTTTTGTTTTGGGATAAATGATTTTTGTCATAGGATGGTTAGTTTTTGTCCTATGATGGTTGACTTTTGTTCTGGAATGAACAGTTTTTGTCCTAGGATGGATAGTTTTTGTTTTGGGATGAATGAATTTTGTCATATGATGATTAGTTTTTGTTCTGGAATGAACGACTTTTGTTTCAGGATGATTAGTTTTTGTTTTGGGATAAGTGGTTTTTTACTAGGAATGGTTGATTTTTGTTCTAATATGGTTAGTTTCTGTCCTAGGATGAATGGTTTTTGTTTTGGGATGAATGATTTTTGTCATAGGATGATTAGTTTTTGTTCTGGAATGAACGACTTTTGTTTCAGGATGATTAGTTTTTGTCCTAGGATGGATAATTTTTGTTTTGGGATGAATTGTTTTTGTCATATGATGATTAGTTTTTGTTCTGGAATGAACGACTTTTGTTTCAGGATGATTAGTTTTTGTTTTGGGATGAATGATTTTTGTTTTGGGATGAATGATTTTTGTCATAGGATGGTTAGTTTTTGTCCTATGATGGTTGATTTTTGTTCTAATATGGTTAGTTTTTGTCCTAGGATGAATGATTTTTGTTTTGGGATGAATGATTTTTGTCATAGGATGATTAGTTTTTGTTCTGGAATGAAACGACTTTTGTTTCAGGATGATTAATTTTTGTTCTGGGATGAATGATTTTTGTTTTGGGATGAATGATTTTTGTCATAGGATGATTATTTTTTGTTCTGGAATGAACGACTTTTGTTTCAGGATGATTAGTTTTTGTTCTGGGATGAATGATTTTTGTCATAGGATGGTTAGTTTTTGTCCTATGATGGTTGACTTTTGTTCTGTAATGAACAGTTTTTGTCCTAGGATGAATAATTTTTGTTTTGGGATGAATGATTTTTGTCATATGATGATTAGTTTTTGTTCTGGAATGAATGACTTTTGTTTCAGGATGATTAGTTTTTGTTCTAGAATGAATGAGCTTTGTTTTGGGATGAATGATTTTTGTCATAGGATGATTAGTTTTTGTTTTGGAATGAACGACTTTTGTTTCAGGATGATTAGTTTTTGTTCTGGGATGAATGATTTTTGTTTTGGGATGAATGATTTTTGTTTTGTGATAATATATTTATGTTTTGATATTTTGTACTATAAAAATGATTTTATATTAAAAAAAAAAAATACAGTTTCTCTATCTGTCAAACACGATCACCGGCCACCACTAGTACAAGCCTGAACCTAACCGGCAAACACCACAAACCGACGGCGGCAGGGCGGCGAGCTCCTATCACCACCGTCGTCACCTCCTTCCTCGTAGTTCCTCCTCCACAATCGCGTGGGGGAAGGAGCGGTGTTTGGGGTTCTCCCGGGGTAGTGACGTCGAGGCCTCGCGGGCGTGGGGTTATCCCGAGGTGGTTGGGTCTGCCGGAGGCGGCCAGGTGGGGACAGAACGTGGAAGGGGGGGAGGGCCGTCGTGGGTTGCGCAGAGAGGAGGAGAGAGAATGAGAGTTGTGATTTTGTTTTTTAGTTATATAATTGGTGTTGGGCCTGCAGACAGAAAGTGGGGAAACAGTTTTTTTTTTTTTTCTTTTTGGGCTCCGTTTGTTACTTGGGCCGCGCTTCATTTTAGACCCAGTGTTTCATTTTAGACCGAGGGGTACGAAATGAATGGTACCCCCGGTGTACCATAGACCCATTGGGGTTCAAGTGTTATTAAAAAAAATACGAGATAAATTCTAGTGTATCGGATTCATTATTCATTTATTCTTTGTACTTCCTCCGTATTCAACATCGAAAATTGAGTGAAATACATATCTTCTTCATTCTGAGTAAGTTTTCGTCAGTTGTCTGCCCCTTATCCGCACAGTTTCAGTACACATACATAAATCAAAATTACATCCCGGGAACACATCTAAGCAAAGTGTTATTCTCCTCGTTTTTTTTTTTTCAATTCTTCTCGTATAGTCAAACCAATGTTAGCAATCTAAAAGAACGGATTTCAGAAAGACAGAAACTATACTTCTAAAAGATGTTCTATTTGCTCATAAAAGAGGGCCAATGTATCTTTAATCTCCATATCACACAAAGTAGAGCTGGTAATTTTGACGAAATACATTATAGAATGTACAAAATTATGACCAAGGTAGAGTAGACATGTAATTTCCAGCACACGGCCACCCAAGCATTACAATCCTTCAAAGAATCTCATCAACCGGGAAGAATGGTATTCAAAGGAAAACTTCAACAAGATAAAATTTATCGACTGAGATTGTCATTCATACCCGCACTCTTGGATGAAGCTATTGTATCTTTTAGCTTTGTTAGTTTCCAAATTGCCTTCTCTTGGATATTTCTCGAGAAATTCACCCTGGGTCGCTGTAAGGCCTGATCATATACAGAGAGTTAGATAGTTGAAGTAGAAATACAACTGCACAAGTAATGTGGAAGACAATGAGGGGGGAACCTTACCTTGGTTCTGCAGTGCACAAAAAGATCTTCATTCATTTGACTTAAGCGACTTCTAGCCATATCTTCGACATTGCAGGCTCTTCTGCAGGCTTCCTGCACCTGTATAGACAACGGTTAAATACTGAAGAGGATTGATTTGCAGTCCAGACAATACTAATATACTGACAGCCACAACTTCTGCTTTAAATTAGACCGTAATGCCAAAGCTCAAGTTTAAGTCATAGTCAGGACAGCATCAGTTACCTGATTATCTGGGAGGATTTTAGCCTCTGTGGCTCCAGTAGCAGATTTTTCTAACATACAGCGTAAGTTTGATATCTCCGTCATCAAATCTTTGGCAAGTTCTTCAGCTTCAAGCAGCTGATTCCTAGAAAATTCAAATGCCTTTTCTGCGTTTAATCTAAATGATGCACAGTTCAAGCAGCTGCAAATCCCCCTACATCCCCGAGGATTTTTCTTCAGTATTCCATTTGCCAGACCGACAACAGGTACACCTGAAGACACAACAGCTGCAAGTTTGGATGAGCCATGACACTTGCTGATCGGTATTTCTCCATTTGGGACTCTTATATCTGCTGCTCTGCAGTCTCCTCCAGCAACAACAGACAAATTACAAGGGGATTCTAAATCAGAGCTATGGTTCCTTGACGCTTCAGGGCTATAAAGAGCTGCTGCAGTACTGCCCTCACCAGTAGAGGTAACATCTCCCAACTTCCCTAAATCATCAGATGAAGTATTTTCATCTTGTGACAACGCGGGCTTCAAATCATGTTGGCTACCAATTCCGCTTCCAACAGCAGAACAGTTGGCAGCTATAGGTACAGCAGCTACCTCAGCACTAGGATTACTAGCCTTAGAGTCCATAGATTGCTCATCTTTACTGTCAATGCTCACTTCCTGTGAGACACTAGCTGCCATAGTAACCAGAGTTTCGCCATTTAATTTAGAACCATCAGTAACACTTTCATGTGAGGAAGAAACAACGGGTTTTGCTTCAACATCAACCGCACTTTTCACAGTTGAATGTACCTCCAATTCACCTACAGAATGGTATTAGTTAAAAAGGCCAGTCAATGCACCATTCTGATGTCCAACTATAAAGAAAAACGACGAGTATTCTAATAGACTGACAAAACTCAAATTGCAAATGTGGAAAACAATGCTAGGAAATTACATAGGTCATCCTTTGCTATGTCCATCAGGTAAGGAAGCAATCTTCTGTAGCTGAATGAATTCGGAACCTTAAACACCTTCTGCCTTGAGCACCGTTTCAGAGTCTACCAAATATCAAATAAGTGAAATCAACAAATGCTAGTATTTTAATTCAAACACATCTCAACCAAAAATTTAGATACTTACCTATCATACAACAAGATAAACACGAAAATGAAATCATAACAACATGAAAGAGTGTGAGAAGATGAGGAAAGCACCACCATACCATATCTTTCTTCGTATTAGGAAACTTCTTTCCCTCCGCAGATCCATCCTTACAAGTGCTTATTTGATTCGTCAGTGTCAGTGATCTCGAAACAGAACTTCTACCCTGTAAGGCATTCAGCTCATCACATCTCCTAGCCAAAACCACTGCATTTGGAGGTGTGGTCAGCTCATTTTCCTCATTCACAACCACACAATTTCCACCAACTCGACTCTTCTCATCTTTGTCACTCAAATTTGGGCTCATATCATCCAAACCCATTCCACATTTCTCCAATGAGTTAGGCTTTCCAGAATTCACACTCCCTACCACATTAGAAGCTTCCCCATTCATCACTGACTCACATTTTTCGGACGAAATTTCCTGATTGAGGACTCCACCATTCAAACCCTCTTCTACAAAACCAACCCTAGAATCATCACATTTCTCCGAAACAACCAAATTAGTGCTTCCAACACCAACCACTGAACTACATTTCTTCAACACTGATAAATTAGGGTTTCCACCTTTAAAACCCTCTCCCTTAAAACCAACCATAGTTTCACCACACTTATTAGGCACAGACAAATTAGGGTTTCCGCATTCAATCACTGGTTCACATTTCTCCGACGACACCGATAAATTAGGGTTTCTACGCCTCGAACAACCAATCATTGAATCAAGCAAATCATCACATTTTTCCAACATATCACTAATATCAATTGAAAGCCCCAACTTTTCATTCTTCCCAGAATCAGAATCAGAATCATCAGATTTCACATTAACTTCTAAATCACACTTCTTCAACATTGAAAAGTTAGGGTTTCCACCATTCAAACCAACCCCAGAACCAGATTTTTCCCCAATTGAAAAACTAGGGTTTTCCCCAAATCCATCAGAATAACCTATTTTGCAATCAATTAAATCAGAATCAAATCTAGGGTTTTCAACCTTACCCAGAATCTGCTTCTCCGGCGGCGCAGAAAACACCCGCCTCGCCCGCAGATCTTTGATTGAAATGTGATACTCCTCGTCATCATCGTCGCCGCCGCCGTTGCCACCGCTGGAAACGTGATGAACACGCGATTGGGGTTGAATAATTGGGGGTAATTGTGAAGAAGGGTGTTGAAAAGGGCGGCATTTGCGAGATTTGCCAGATCTGTTGCGATTGAAGAAATATTTCTGGGATTTTTGACGAGTTAGTGCTCCTGTAAAGGGGCTACGAACTTGGCTTGTTGATGAAGTTTGCTTTCTCTTTCTTGAGGTTTTTGGTGTTGCTTCCATGGCGTATTGCTCAAGAGTCAAGAGAGAGAGAGAGAGGGGGCAAAAATAATGGCGGGAAAAAAGTGGCGGGTTGTGTTTATGTATGTGGGAGTGGAGTAAAGGCGGCGGGAAAATTGGAGATGGTGAGAGATCTGGGTTTTTATTTGGCGGGAAAAAGTTTTTCGGTTATTGGTCTTTTCTAGAAAATTCTGCTGCCTCCGTCCCAAGCTCAAACGGCCATTGATATCTGTAGTAGAATACAAAAAATTGATATAATAAGTTAAAGGGGTAGTATTAGGAAACAAGAGGAAAGAGAATTTAAGAATTAATAAAAGTATATATGAGAGATAATGTGAGTGGTGATGTGATAATTTAATAAAAGTCGGAAAAAGAAATATATCCCAAAATAGATTGGGTGTTTGAGGTGGGACGTCCCGAAATGGAATATGAGACGTTTGAACTGGAACGGAGGGAGTACTAGATAATAACGTTTGTTTTCATTTAAATTGGGATTTGAGGCTTCACGAGTTTAAATTCCCAAAGGTAATACAATATAGTGGTTGAAGTTGTTATTTTTGAATTTTTGATATAAAGGTGTCGTGTGTAATTCGTAAGAAAACTAAAAATTGTATGTTTTTCAATAAAATATGTTTGTGTTCGGCTATGCATGAAGTTGAGTACGATTGAGACATATGTTATGAATTGTACTCCCAATAAACACTATTTGATATTGAGATGCGGTGTCAAAAGTTTACAATGTATATAAGTTATGATAAATACTGGGTTAGCTCATAGCTCATACAGTTAAAACCAGGGAGTACTCTATCCTCCTAGTATTATCAAACTAACAAAACAAATTAAAACAAAAAAGTTTGTCAATGATTTTAAATTTGTTGAAAAGTCCGAGCATACGATGATGCACTTTATTACCAAGTAAAAGGACGACTACTAAGCCGTATGAGTATATGACTAAGTCATACATGTATAGGACTAGTAGGAATTAAACACACACTCCAAAAGATTTGAACTGGAATACCACCAAGCAGATCAAAAAAATAAGTTGGCTTCTTAATAACCACTATATAGGCCAACTTTGATTTTCACACGTACTCCATTATTTACAAAATTTCGCCATTAGCAACTTATGATACACAGTATGCAAATAAGTAGCTGCTAGTGATCATCAACTGAACATTATTATTCACCATACCACCATTGAGCTGAGGGAACAAGCTGTCATAGGGTGATCTGAGTGAGACTTGTACATACATAGCCACGGACAAATTTAGGAGATAACTTGGGGTGCACCAGGCCTACAGCTACACCAAATAATTTTTAAAAACGATTAGATATTGCTTAAAAATTCCATAAAATTAGGGAAGATAGAGAATTATATAAAAGCTAAATTAACTCGCATTGTACTAAAACGACTACTCTAAAGTCTAAACATGTGAATATATGGAGCTATATTTGTCACCTCCCTCACAATAGTGTACATAACAATAACGACATATTTCAAGGCAAGTATAGTCGACTAGTCGTATAGAGCCCACCCACTCGAGCACTCAGTGATAGTTACGTACACTCGCAAAGTCGCAATTGTCACGGGCTACTGAATACTGATTCGAATTGAAATGCATTGCATTATCCCTTTGAAGTGATAGACGAAATACATATTTCGTGGTCGCACTTTGCTGTGACGTTCCTTCATTGGAGTCATCTGTAACGTCACATTTGATTTTCTTGTATATATGTATGTACAACTACACATGGATATATATCCATCAGTTTCAGTACATATAGTCGTATCTATATGCTATTGGTGGATACGGACTCCTTTTTTCGGCCGAATACGAAGATTGTTTAAGCGGAACCACATATATACATGTACTTGAGTAAGGAGATATTACAATATTCAATTCGCTGTCAAAGAATTATCTCAATAATATTAAATAATTCGTCCTATTTAAATTAAACAACAATGAACGGTTTCATTATAATTTTAACATTGCCAATCTCTTTACGTTCATGCATGTGACTATGTGTGTCCGTATGATGCGTATATATGAGCACTTTACTTCTCGAGTTCTTCGTTCATGCATGCATACTAAAAAGAAGACAATAGATGATTGATAGACAACTATAATTAGGAAACCAAAATTGAATGCATCGATAGACAAAGTGTGTACCTGTTAACACTATAACACTATAACATGACACATGTTAAGAGGTCTATTTCTTTCCTTATTTGAATGATACTCGATCTCCTCAATTACGTGTCGTTTGGATACACTCGGGAAGTCGGAATTCCCATGAACTTGTAAATCCTAGGAATTAAGAAAGTGAGGGTATTGGGGAAATTTGTTTGGATGAACAAGGGACTTCAATTCCCATGGTAATTTCTACTTACCTAGCCCCCCAAGGTACGCAAATTATACCATGCTCCCGGGAGCACAAAGAACATGATGGTCCTTCTCACAATAGAGGAGTAGGGACCACACTTAAATAGATTTTATATTATCTAAAGTGTGGTCCCTACTTCTCTATTGTGAGAAGAACCATCATGCTCCTTGTGCTCCCGGGAGCATGATATAAGCATTGCCCAAAGTAATTAAATTCCTACACTTTATGGCAACCAAAAAACAACTCCTGATAATACAATTCCTAGGAAAATAGAATTCCTATGGATTTTGAGGGTATCCTATGGATTTTGAGGGTATCCAAACGACACCTTAGTCAATAATATTTCATATTTTTTTCAGGTGAGAATCTCAGTATCTCACTTAAATAAGGAAGGAAATAAGCTTTTAACATGTGCTATATGGACACACATTAGAAATATCGACATGCAAATTAAAATTTAAGTATGTAACTCCACATTAAGTGAATTATAATTTCTTCGAAAACATGTTTCTAGAAGGCACGCAACAACATACAAGCTAAGAAATTAATCTAGCGAGCATACATGGGATATAAGTAAATAAGTTATAACAAATAAAGATGCGTGACGGAAACCCCCTAAAGGCCCTAATATAATTTGAACATACATATATATACACACATCATGTGGATAGGCTTTGCCCATCTATGTATTGCAATACACAAAATGCACAAGCAAATCATTTGGTGCGCTGTCTATTGTGTTAGGGGTCCTCCCGTGCGTAATAATCTCATAATCACTTACTTCTTTCAATCTATTAATTAACTTATAATCTTTCTACTTCTACCACTATATATACAACTCACAAGTGGCCTTTTCACCGTCATTATCTCTTACTAGTATGAACACTGTCACACTAACAACGGTTAGTTTGAATACATAAGATTAATCATGAGATATTCGGAGTAGTATGTAAAATTTGTTCAGCGGAAAGCTCAATCCTTAGAAGTATAATTTAAACAATCACCAATGTTCGAGCCTCGATCGATTACTAAGCTCAAGGTTTTGAGTAAGATGTAATTCTTTATACGGAGTATCACATTTGAGTCTCACTATTGCCAATCAGTGGTGTGGATGAGCATTGGCGAGACGGGCGTGCGCCTAGGGCCCCCACCCAAAATTTAGGGCCCCATTCAAAATGTTGCAAAAAATTATTGTTTTTTAGAGCCTAAACATATTAAATCTGACGTAGTGGAGCCCTATTTAGAAATTTCGCCTAGAGCTCCAAAATTTTTGAGAATTTTCCACACAGCCCTGTTATCAATGGTTCAAGTAGTTCAAATCCCAGCGAGTATACGTACGTCTCCCCCGCCCGTTAAATGAATGCATGGAGTCTCAAGCACATGGCAAGGACGACTCATATATATGCCCCTACATTCCCACAGACCACATATACATTGTGGAACTAACTAACATTGTGGTAAATTTTCCACGTACATATATTAATATATACATCCATTCATTACAGTCTTAATTAGCTTATTACAAATGTAACCACGTGTTATTATTAATATATCTTAATTTGCCAACATTCAACTTAAATCTCTGTCATATATGTTGACCTAAATTAAATATCAATGGTTTTAAAAAGCAGAGTGAAACAATTCGACTACGACCTGTAACATTTATAAAGGTGACATTGTATAATTACCATAAACATACCAATCAATCTATCAATTAATTAGCCCTAAAATGCTTAAATTATTATTGTATATTAATGCATCCAATTAAATTAATGGACGTAGGAAAACCAAACAACAAATCTTCATGTAGCCGATCCTGATCAATCTCTCACCTAGTTCGTCATCACAAACGTCACACTTTCTTAAGTAACCATGTGGGAGTGGCCAACCTCTATATATAAGTCTATCCACTGCACACAATTAATCGATCAGCCACAATCACATGCCACAACTTTTCAACATTATAACAAACCACAAGAAATCATACACTCAACTATTTTCGTACGAGAGGTAGTGATTACGTAACAGCTCTAGTGAATCTCAATCCATTATTCATCAATGGAACATCAACAACATAATCCGCATTTCTTGTTAGTAACATTCCCGACGCAGGGACACATTAACCCGGCCCTACAGTTTGCAAAGCGCCTCCTTAGGGCCGGGGCTTGTGTCACCTTCGTCACCAGCGTCTCTGCTCACCGACGCATAGACAAGGCTCACATACCGAAGGGGATAAATTTCGCTGCCTTCTCCGATGGATACGACGACGGGTTTCAGGGGCTTGATGGTGACGTGGTGACTTACATGTCAAAGTTCCGGCAAAGCGGAACGGAGTCACTACGTAAGCTATTTGAGAAGACACGTGAGGAGGGGAACCAAGTCACGTGCTTGGCATACACTCTGCTCCTCCCTTGGGCAGCGGAGGTGGCGCGTGAGTATCACGTGCCGTCAGCCCTCGTATGGATCCAACCTGCTTCCGTGTTCGACGTGTATTATTACTACTTCAGAGGTTACGGCGACGTAATTAGAGAGTGTGAGAATGACCCCTCATGGTCGCTGAAATTACCAAAATTGCCATTTACGCTCAAATCACGTGACTTGCCTTCGTTTTTACTCCCTTCAACTCCACTTCCTTACACTTTTGCGCTCTCTACGTTCCAAGAGCAAATAGAGGAGTTGGAGAAGGAGGAGACCCCCACGATCCTCATCAACACGTTCGAGGCCTTGGAGGTTGACGCGCTAACGTCAGTCGAGAGGTTCACTCTCATCCCTGTGGGGCCGCTCCTCCCCTCCGCCTTTCTGGATGGAAGAGATCCCTCAGACAAGTCTTTTGGCGGGGATCTCTTCCAGAGATCAAAGGAGGAGGACTACATAAAATGGCTCGATTCACACGAGGAATCTTCAGTGATTTATGTTTCCTTTGGGAGTATATCAGTCTTGTCCAGCCCCCAACAGAGGGAGCTGGCTCGAGCCCTGATACAAACCCGAAGGCCTTGCCTGTGGGTTATCAGGGAAAAAGAAAACAAGGGCATCAAAGACACAACCCAACACGAAGATGGAAACAAAGATGAAGAAGAGCTGATGACCTGTATGGAGGAACTTAAGCAGGCTGGCCAAACACTGATAGTACCCTGGTGCTCACAGGTGGAAGTGTTGTCCCACCCTTCAGTGGGATGCTTTGTTACGCATTGTGGGTGGAACTCGACACTAGAGAGCATTACGTGTGGTGTCCCGATGGTAGGGTTTCCGCAGTGGACTGATCAGTTGACGAATGCTAAGCTTGTGGAAGATGTGTGGAGGAGTGGAGTGAGGGTGAACCCGAGCGAGGAAGGTGGGAAGTTTATCAAGGATGAGGAGATTAAGAGGTGTCTAGAGGTTGTCATGGAGAGTGAGGAAATGAAGGAAAATGCAAAGAAATGGAGTGTTCTTGCCCGTGAAGCTGCTAAAGAAGGTGGTGGTTCTGATGAGAATTTGAAGAACTTTATTGAGAAGGTTGCTTCTCATCAACGTGTATGTGGTATATAGCTATGCAACTTTGTAGTTTAATTTGTAATAGTAAGCTAAGTTAGTTACTAGCTAGCCAGTGTGGTATTATTCTTTGCCAATTTTTAAAGGACATTAAATTGAAGTGTAACTGTGTAAGTAATGTGTGACTATATATAATCAGCAACTTCGTAATAATGTAGTATTCAACAGGAATATAAACCAACCCCAAAAGTATGGTTTATGTTTGATTTCACTTCAAATAATAATAATAAAAATTATGGTTTATGTTTGTGTGGTATACTCGTATTAGTCACATATACCTTTTTGTCGCAAAAGCGAAAAATAATATTTAATAATATCATCATTTCACTCAAATTTGCTCATTTTGCCATATACGTCAATTTCATCCCGTCAATCCTTACCATTTTCTTTTTGGATAAGTTGTTTGAAACTTAATCACATTTTATCAGCTTCATGTTTCGCGTCCAACATTATCACTTACTTTAACTCTATTAAACTGCGGTACAATTAAAGCAAATGAAAAGGATCGCTCGATATCACGATATGAAGAGTGTATACGACGTATCAACATGAATCGAGGTCCATGGATACTCCGCGGATTGTTACACTGACGCGAGATGATCTTGGTGATGAGCTATCTATTAACTCCGTTTCACTGCAAATATGATGTACGTAGTTGATTCGATCTGCATCATATATTCATATTTACAATTCAAAAATCTCTAGTTACTGCAATTTGTATAGGATAATGCTAGAGGTATACAATCAACAATAATTTTACTACACTATCAAAATTTTACTACTCACACAACTAATTTTACTACCTAAATTTTTCATTACAATTAATTTACTACTCCGTTGTCAATTTTACTACTACATACTAACTCATTTTTACATGCATTGTAGACAAATTAATTGTGTCTATACTGTAGACCTCTAGCAATTTGCATTTGTATAATAATCTATTAGAAGGAATTTTAATGGTGGTTAATAATTAATTTGACTCACCTATGTTAGTTATGGACAATGCTAGAGGTTTACAGTGTAGACACCCAAAATTGTCTACAATCAGCAATAATTTTATTACACTATCAAAATTTTACTACTCACACAATTAATTTTACTACCTGAAATTTTCATTGTAATTAATTTTACTGATCCAATCTCAATTTTACTGCTACTAACTTAATTTTACATTATAGACAAATTAATTGTGTCTACACTATAGACCTCTACCAATTTGCGTTATTTAATGAGATCACATCGGTCATATAATACGAGTATAATATGACCCATAAGTCAAATATTGTCGTTTTCTTCTGACCTTAGGAATGAACATGGCAATCACCCAATGGATGGACGTAGCACATAGTTCAACTTGATAGGCTATTGTCTTAGAAGTCGGCTTAAGAAACAAGTAGCAGTATTTTATTTTTTATATTCCGTATTGCGTTTCTCTAGAATATTCAAAAAAGTCACAAAGAGATCAGTCGAAATTGTCATACTTCCCCAACATACCACCCCGTTCTTTCACAAAAAGACCACAAGTTATTTTCATAGAAATGCACATTACATCTCATTCTTCCATATGTCCCATGTTGTAAATAATTCCGAACTCTTGCATGGAACCAGATTCATCTTCTTTATCGAACGAGGAAATCAAGCACCATTGCAACAATACCAACGACATAGTGCATCATGTCGTGAACGGCTTGGTTTTCCTTAAGGAAGTCTCGAGTCGTTCAAGACTATTAGCCAAATTATTGTTTGCGAAAATCTCAGTCTAGAGACTTACCCATCATCAATATCACATATGCGATTAAATTAACGTCTGAACCCATGAGTTGGAGCGAAATCCCGATAACCCAAACAAGTCCAAAGTCCAAACCCAAAGAGGACGACCCATAGACCGTTAGTGTATTACCCACTGACACAACGAGCAAGATTATTACTCCAAGAAAACAAAAGCAAATAAGATTCCCGCCATTTTTGGCAAAGGCATGAAAAAATACAACTGTAATTTCACTGTACTCTAATCTCAAATCTCTGAAAATTCAGGTATACTCTATTAATTTTATCATTCATTTCTCTCCCAAATTTGCAAATTTTTTTCAAATCATCATAGAAATTTCCCTCCAAAAAAGAGAAAAAATGGGCAAGAAATCAAGATCAACACCACCACAGTGGTCGGAGCTTCCGCCGGAGATTCTCCATCATATCGGGAAATTAACCGGATACCCAATTCACCAAATCCAATTTAGGGCAGTCTGCAAGCCGTGGCGGTCTGCTTTCGGTATCGTCGAAAACAGGGGAATGAAAAACTTCCCTATGAAGATTCCATATCACCCAGCATTAGGGTTTGGCTATTGTAGTCGTGTAGCTGTTGAGCGCAATGAAGCTTCTCTGTATATTGTGTGTACGAGAAGTTATGTGATCCAACCGACTAAAGGTTCATTTAAAGGATCATCTTTTTTAGTCACTGCTGATGAGTTTAACCCTGGTTTTCTATCTCCAAGATACCCGCTTTCGGACTCGCATTATAGTGTTTGGGGAATTGGGTATCAGTGTAAATCGTTGGATTTGTTGGAGAACCGGGTGCGCGTTGTGGATTCCGGGTTTTCGGTACGCCTGCTACATGTTCGACGAAATGCCTCAGAGAAGGATGCTAGGGAGAATGAACTGAGAAAAAGGTGGCGCGAGGATTCCAGAAAGGCTGTTGTGTTGAGAAATCCTATTTGTGAGGATGATTTGTTAATTGTAGTGTTGTGCTTTCGCGGTATGTTGATGGCTTTGAGGGTGAAAGAGGGAAAATGGAAGGTGTTGCTTGATGGTGAAGTGTCCAAGTGTGCTGATCTTGTGAAGTTTAAGGAGGAAATTTATGGAATTGATGACCAAGGAGGGGCATTTCGTATCGATTATGATTATAGGAATGGCTTTAGAAACATTGTCGCGGTTACTCCTACATTGAAGGAGGGTGTTGCAAGATCGAAAAGATTGGTTGTCGATTCATCTCATGATGGAATGAGGCTTTACATGGTTGTTCAGAGGATAAGCAGCTCAGATTTTGCATTCTTAGTGTATAAGCTGAATGAAGATGAGGGTGTGTGGGAGAAGGTTAGTAATATTAGGAGTCGGATGTTTTTTGTGGGTGTAAACTTCTCATTCTGTGCTACAAGCCGGGATTTCCCGGGATTATCCATGAGCTGCATGCGTTCACATCCCCAAAACTGTATCTTCTTCGGTAGAGAAAGCTTTCGTGGATGTACGCATGAAGAATACCGTGGTGATAGACTTCTGTTTGATGTGAATAAGGAGGGTACCGGCATGAACATTGGTCAGTATTACCTGAAGGACAAATGCGCTACTGGAATTCTGGAACCTGCGTTTGTTATCATGTTTTCTCGTCATCTGTCCTGACTCCTGAATGTATTCTTTGTAAGTTGTAATGTTTCTGTTTCTTCATTTCTGGTGTTTGGTAGTTATTGCTATTCTGATTCTTGTTGCTTAAAATCGTATCCACGATCTATGTATTATTATGAAAAGATGCAATCGAATCCATGAATCATGTTCTTTATGTTATATGAAATGGTGTAGAGATCTGTTTGTGTGAAACTTTAAAACTCGACAGCCAAATTCAAGGTAGTCGTGTACATGACGTTTGATGGTCTATTACTTTTACTCTTATTATGCTTTGTATCAGGAATTACCTAAGGATTCAGGAGTTCTTAGGTTTTGTATGGTTTTATGAGCGAATGAAGTAGAGCTATTATTTCTTGCAAATGAGGTTGTGCTGCTACTGATTTTAGAGTAGAGTTCTATGACTTCTATCTTCTTATTCTATCATGTGTAGTTCTCCTCCATTACCTCGTCATATACGCAGTATATCAATGGTATAATGTATTAGCTACTACTTTATTTTTCACTTGCAATACATGTAATATGTCCCAAAATGTACAGCATGTAAGTTCTAATTTCCTATGTTCAATTGTGGTGTCTGGTAGTTGTTCATGTTCTGATTCTTAATGCTTAAAATCGATTGATGTACTCGTATGAATTGTAATGAAAACATGCAGTAACTTCAAAATAATGACAGCTAAACCAAAGTAATTAAGTAGCTGTTATTTCCTACAAAGTCACAATTAGTATTGCTACTGATTTCAGAACTGAACTGAACTGAACTGAATGCAATAAGGGTATTGTTTTACGGAAACCGAGTTGTTGTGAGGATGATTTGTTAATTGTAGTGTTGTGCTATGACGGTAAGTTGATGACTTTGAGGGTGAAAGAGGGAGTCCTGGGGAACAATTGTGCTACTGGAATCCTGGAACCTGGATTTGTTACCATGTTTTCTCCTCGGAGGCTTAGACTTAATTAGTTCGATTATTCAAAACTCCAAAAGATGACCAGCTACATCAAAGGCAGTCTTGTACATGACGTTTATTAGTTCTACTCGTTATATATTTCGTACCAGGGCGTTGGTGTTTATGTTTTGTAGTATGGTTTTACGAGGGAATGAAGTAGCTGTTGATTCCTGCAAACCAGTGGGTGATTCTAAGGTATTCTTGTAATGACGATGAACACTAACGTCGTTGGAGATGTTATCCTCGAAAGCTGGATTGATGAAGACGATGTTTTCATGAACATAGTGAAGAGTGTTTGTAACGACCGATTCCACTTCATCAATAGTCCGGAATTCATCACACTATCGCAATCTTCATACTGGTGGTTACTTAAAAAAGTAATTTGTGTATTAGAAGTATTTTACAATTCTATATTATTTCTACTTTATGTGGCTTCTAAAGTTCTAATGATGAGATCTTAGTTTTATGAGCAATTAAGAGAGTTCTACCGATGTACTATAAAAAAAATTACGATTATTGAGGGAAAAAAAACGATCAATTTCTTCCAATTCAATTCAAATATTGTGAGATTTTACGTATTATTACATGCTACTCCCTTATACCCACATTATTTGTTCAACAACACACTAACAAAATAATTGGGACAGCAACTTGATAGGAGAAGGAAATAATTGGATTATAATTGGATAAGAAAACCAGTTGTAATAATTGATGAATACTTTTTTTTTTAAATTTAAGCAAATACGAATCTAGTGTGTCAAAATCTACTCTGTATGTCATAATTCGCAAAGATTATCGCTGGATTAGCGTCACAAAGAAGCCAAGTAACCAGCTGTTGAGAATCGAGTTCACAATCCAAAATCTACTATGCTTGACTTACGCCGTATCGTACTCGGAGTTTTGTTTTGTGGGCCCACAGAACTACACTGGCCGATCTAGATAGAAGCCCGCCTATGAGGGTTTCCCCTTCTCCTGCAATTGGGTCTCTTTCTCGGCCCACTTCAATGTTGTGGTATTGGACCTTGCACTTATTTGCAAGTACTAAGGAACAACATGGATCACATGTCCAATATTCCTGTCTCATTCCCTGTACTCTACCAATCACATGATAGCATTTCGTTGTTTTATATTTTAAAAATAATATTATTTTAGAAATGATGTAATAAATCGTAGCATATGATTGGTGGGGTACATGGAGTGGGACAGGAAAAAGAGACATGTGATCCGCACTGCCTAGGGAGGTAGCACAACTTATTGCAAGGGTATGGCCATGGGCGAGGCCAATGGGGAAAGTACCCTTTGGCAGATAGGCCAGAAGTATGGGACTCGGGTGGCCAAAATTTAAAAAAAAAAAAGACAGTAGTGAAGATTAGGTCACCCTTCTATTCAGGGTGTTGCCAATCTTATCAACAGTCAAGATAGAAACAAAAGGGTCTGAAGAAACCCAAGTCGAGGGGTATTCATCCTGAGAATTAATGATATAATGCCCCAAATTAGCAAGCCAATTGGCTGCCCTATTTCCTTCCCTAAAAATACGAGATAAACTCCATTATTCAAAATGAGATAGTAGCTCTTTAATGTCACGAAGAATGAAATCAACTTGCCATGGGGTATGGAATCTCCCATGGATAACTTCAATCACAACGAGGTTATCACCTTCGATCTGAAGTTTTTTAACACCACTCGGGTGGCCACGTGGATGCATGGCAAAGGTGTAGAGTTTAATTAGGAGTAATAATCTAAATTTGAAGTTTAAACTTTAAAGTTAAGTTCATTATGAATTTACTTATTAAATGACCATGTCGCACCACACAATAATCCAAAATCGTTGCTTAAATCGTATTCAAAAGTGACCGACATACAATGGACGTTGATACATCTCATTTGAATCCAATATACATTTTTTTTTTTTACTTATTTACCACAATAGAAAAACCACGAAAATCAATCATATAGTACGCGTTAATCCTCCTTAATAGAAATATTATAGTTACGAAAATTGCATCAAATAAGGAAATAAACAATGAAGTGAGAAGAAAAATTCGAAAACCTACAAAAAAAAAAAAAGGAACGAAATCTAACTTCATCCTTGTCATTCCCCGTTGGCTTACAGCTTACTCTACACTCTTCTTATAAACTAGAGCTGTCACCCTAACCTAACCCTCTCTACTCCTTTTCCTCCCTTTATTCATTTTTCCTTTAATTTTTTTCCCCAAAGAAAAAAATAAAAAAAATGGCATTACCATTAATAAACACCACCATTTAATTTCCGATTCCATTTCATTTCCCACCCAAAAAAAAAAAAAAAAAAAAAAAATGAGAACCTTGTTTCTCCACCTCATACTCTTACTATTCTCCATCTCCGCCGTCTTAACCACCGTCGCCGCCGCCGATGACGATAAATCCGTAATGTCCGCCTTCTTAACCGCCGTAAAACCACCGGGTTGGTCCACAACCACCGACTTTTGCAAATGGACCGGCGTAAAATGCGACAACAACAACCGCGTCACCACCATCGACCTCCAAGCGAAATCTCTCTCCGGCGAACTTCCGGCGAATATCAACTCGTTAACTCAACTCACCACTCTCTCTCTCCAAGGAAACCACTTTTCCGGCCAAATCCCGTCGTTCGCCAACCTGACGTCATTAACAACACTCATGCTCAACTCCAACAACTTCACCTCCGTCGCACCTTCCGCCTTCTCCGGTCTAACCTCCCTCGCCACCCTCTCCCTCTCCGACAACTCCGCCCTTTCTCCTTGGCCGTTTCCGGCGGAACTCGCCGACTCCGGTAACCTTGTCTCGATCTACGCTAGTAGCGTAAACATCGCCGGTGTTATTCCCGATATCTTCGACTCTTTCCCTAGCCTCACCGACCTCCGACTCTCCTACAACGGGATAAACGGATCTTTACCCGGTTCGTTAAACGGGTCGTCTGTTCAAAACTTATGGGTTAACAATAACCAGGATCTTTCGGGTCGGTTAGATGTGGTTTCGGGTATGACCCAGTTGAAACAAGTGTGGCTTCATGCGAATCATTTTACCGGTCAGATACCGGATATGTCCGGTTGTACTTCCGTGTTTGATCTACAGCTGAGGGATAATTTACTGACAGGTGTCGTTCCTGAATCGGTTATTTCTTTGCCTAATCTGAAGAACATTACTTTACAGAATAATAATCTTCAGGGACCGTTGCCGGGGTTTCCGGCGACAGTTGATGATGTGGAGTTGAAGAATAATAAGTTTTGTCGGGATACTGTCGGGGATTGTGACCCGCAGGTGAGTGTGTTGTTGGAATGTGCGGCCGGGTTCGGGTACCCGATGAAATTGGCTGAGGAGTGGGATGGGAATGATGCGTGTGCGAATTGGGTTGGGGTTGTATGTGACAGTGGTAAAAAAGTTATTACTGTTAATCTCGTTAAACGTGGGTTTAGTGGGGTAATTTCTCCTGCATTTGCGAATTTAACTAGCTTGAAAGAGTTGTATTTGAGTGGTAATAATATAACTGGGGTAATTCCGACTAGTTTGACTACATTGGCTCAGCTTAAGAAAGTTGATCTTAGTAATAATAATCTTGTTGGGAAGAAACCCGGGTTTCGGCCTGAGGTTGTTGTGTTGACGGATGGGAACCCGCGGTTTGGGAGTGATCCTCCCCCGGGTGGGGACGGGGGCGGGTCTGGGAGTGAGTCGGGTGGTGATGGGTCGGGTGGGAGGAAGAAGGGGAGTTCTGTTTCGGGTGGGATAGTTGTAGGGATTGTGATTGCGGTTTTAGCGTTTGTTGGGGTTATAATGTTTGTGTCTTGGAAGTGTTATATGAAGAGAAGGCATAGGAAATTCGGAAAGGTTCAGAATCCCGAGGCCGGGAATGAGATGGTTAAGGCCGACGTGTTGAGGCCGGGGAGTGGGAATGGGAATGGGAATGGGTATGCTGGGGTTCCGAGTGAGTTGCAGAGTCAGAGTAGTAATGACGCTAGTGAGTTTCTCCCGGTGTTTGAAGGTGGGAATATGGCTATTTCGATACAGGTTCTTAGGCAGGTTACGGATAACTTCAGTGAGAAGAATATACTAGGGCGAGGAGGGTTTGGGGTTGTTTATAAAGGGGAGTTGCACGATGGGACGAAGATTGCTGTTAAGAGGATGGAGTCTGGTGCAATGGGAACCAAAGGGATGAACGAGTTTCAGGCCGAAATTGGTGTGCTTACGAAAGTGAGGCATAGGCATTTGGTGGCATTGCTTGGTTCTTGTGTGAATGGGCATGAGAGGCTTCTAGTGTACGAGTACATGCCCAAGGGGCATTTAGGGCAGCATTTGTTTGAATGGGAAGAACACAACTTTCCCCCTCTTACATGGAAGCAAAGACTCTCAATCGCGTTGGATGTTGGGCGAGGGGTCGAGTATTTACATAGCTTGGCTCAGACGAGTTTTATTCATAGAGATCTGAAGCCGTCTAATATCTTGCTTGGAGATGATATGAGGGCCAAGGTTGCTGATTTCGGTTTGGTTAAGAATGCTCCTGATGGTAAATACTCTGTGGAGACTCGTTTAGCTGGGACTTTTGGCTACCTTGCTCCTGAATATGCTGGTGAGCATCTGACTGCTTTCCTGGTTGGTTCTTTGCGCGAGAAACTAATCATAACTTGCTGCTTAGTACTAGCTCTCTTGTTACTGCTGTGTTCCTTTGAATGGTTTCTATGTTCTGATTGGTTGATTAAATGCATTTATCGTCCTGTTTACGTTTTGCTGGATATTGATGGGCTAATTGAGCTAGTTTTGTGTTCTAATCATAAGATGCTGCTTAGTTTTAGCTCTGTTAGTTTTTACCTGTTTTCTTTTATGATAGATTGATTTCACCTGTTTGAATTCATGGTTTCTTCCCCGCTTGGACTATCTTCTAATTGGTTTATTATCTGCATTTGTCGATTTGTCAACGTCTTCCTGGATATTGATGTCCTAAATTGAGCTGGTTATGTGTTCTATGGACATTTCTATTGACCATCAATTGTATTTGATGGTAATTCTGAGAGAGAACGTTCTTACATGCTTTATTGGTGTGATGTGTTTCTTTCCCTTTCCATCACAATAGCTTGTTGTGCTTTCTCATAATGGCCCGAGTTGTTTGCTTGTCATTCTTCTTTGCTACATTCTACTTGATATTATGGGCTTAGAGACAGTAGGTTGGGGGTAATGGCAAGAGCGCTTGTTTGTTTGGTTGAGTCTCAGTAGGGAGTACTTTACGGGCATGGCCACCAAACATGATAGGTTTAGAATTATTCCCTGGCGGATAGACTAAGGTATCATTCATAGCAATCCCGAAATCTGAACAACTACTCAATAAAGCATAAAGAACTACAACTTGAAGACTGATCTGGTATTCTGGTGCACTTTGAAAAGATGGTTTTAGGCTTTTAGGTAGGTGGTTCTTGTATTGAACTGGTTGAATGATCGAACTTTTTGGTGAACTTGTCGATTTATTGGTGCCAAATTACTTGAAGAATTTCATTTAGTTGTTCAGTTGAGCTTTTGCTTATTGGTTAAATAGGTAAATGATGCTTCCTGCCTTTGTCTTTTAACAGTTACCGGGAGAGTAACAACCAAAATTGACGTCTATGCTTTTGGAGTGATTTTGATGGAACTGATAACTGGTAGAAAAGCACTTGATGAGACCATGCCAGACGAGAGATCTCACTTGGTTACATGGTTCAGAAGAATCTTAATTAACAAGGAGAACATCCGAAAGTCGATTGATGGTGTTCTTGACCCTGATGATGAAACATATGAGAGCATTTGCAGAGTAGCTGAGCTGGCAGGCCATTGCACAGCTCGGGAGCCACATCAGAGACCCGACATGGGACATGCTGTAAATGTGTTAGGCCCTCTTGTTGAAGAATGGAAACCTTCTAACCACGAAGAAGAGGATAATGATGGGATCGATCTCCAGATGAGCCTACCTCAGGCTTTAAGAAGATGGCAAGCAAATGAGGGAACGTCAACAATGATCAGTGATATGTCCTTCAGTCGGACACAGGGCAGCATCCCCTCAAAACCCTCAGGTTTCGCAGACTCATTCGACTCAATGGACTGCCGATGATTCATACACTACTACTACAGATTACAAAGTCATTGCTCAAAGGAGATCATTCTCGTGAGTTTTTGGGAGGTACGCGCATCGCTCAACCCTGTGGCTCTCAAGCATGCATTAAGTCCATGAAAATTGTATTTATTTGTTGTATGGATTTGCACCCATAATTCTGTTTTAGTTTCTGAAAATTCCTTGCTAGTCTTGTGAGCTAACCAAAAAGAATTAGGGTTTGTTACTTGTTAGCTGCTTTTTGGTTGGGATTAGTTGTTAAAGAATGTAATTCAACACATGGGTTTGGTAGAAAGACTGAGATCTGTAACATGGGAGGTGTGGTAACACAGCTAGGAAAAAAAAAGGTCAGGCAGCACAATCCAACTTCTTTTGTAACATATTCATTTATTCTTACATTGAAATGCACATTTTCTTTTCACATTTACGCATTATTTTCGTATTCCACTACATTAGACTCGTAACATCGTCCTAAACATGTAAGCGTATCGTGACAGGATACATGTGGGTTTGGTTTTGGTTGAATGATTCTGCTGCATTATAGCATAGGACAGATCTGATGGGTTTTTATTAATTCCGTGAGTTGGATAGAAGCTGGAAAAGAGCAGGAAAAGGAATTTCTGCCCCCAATTGGACTGATGATAATGTTATTGTCCTGATTCTGTATTTTTGGTAGGTTGAAGCTGGAAAGTTGTTTCAATAAGTTAGGGATTACATGGAGGAGAGAGAATGAGAGAGAGTTAAAGGCGGATGTTGGAAAGCTTTTAATATAAGATAGACTTTTGTTTTGTTTACACATGGAAATGTGTCACATTCTTCTTTTAGCTTGTTTTCTGTTGTTGATCTTAAGCTAATCTTATCAAGGACAACGAAGAATCCCACACCCTCTAAACAAACTTCATTCCATATCTCACTTGCTATCGAAAAACGTCGGGAAGAGAAGGGTCGACGTGAGGATAGTCGTTTTCTTCTTTAAACTACCTGACCTCGTGTACCCTAAAATCGCATATGCTGTATAACCGTCCCGGGTTTTGGATTCAAGAGTCCAAGTTTTAAATTGACATGTCATTACTTTGTCCCTCCCTTGGTGGAGCAACAAAATTTACCTAGGATTGGGGAGAGTGATTAAGACAACATGTGATATGAAAGTGATAATGACTTTCGTTAGATGATTTAAGAATATGATTATATGAAGGTCAACAAAATGTGAAAACATCCGTTACCACTGGGCATTTGCTCACTCTCGTATATTCAAATTAAACGTTAACTAATCTACGAAAATGCGGTTTGGATGGTTTCAAAGGCTGGACTGTGTTGCCGACTTGCTGTGCCCTATAATAATGGGGTGGACTGGAATGTTTCTAATTTGCGCCTATAACTGCGGACAATAGTCAATGGCGGATGCCCGATAAATGAGGCATGTCCATTTATCTCTGGACATTTTTAATGCCCGATCTCTGTGAGATAGCGTTCATTAAACAGAGAAAAGAAAAGCTTTAGTTTCTTTCAAGGCTTGAACCCTCTTATGTTAATGTTAAACTAGTGTAGTCAACCTTGAGTTATTTTAAACCGCTTTTATTTACATGTCTTCTTGAATACAAAATGGTTAAATTGTTGAATCTCGTGAAAACTTCACTAAATCATCGTGGTTGAATACGAAACTTTAGGTTTAACACGAGGACCTTATTCTGCTTCATTGTTTTGGGCTGGTTACTTCTAAGTCTTAACTAATGAACTAGAACCTTAAAACTACTAAACTAGAACTTCAAACTCCTGGTAGTTGAAAAATCGACCCATGCTGACGACAATGTGTAAACTCAATTGTGAATCCCTTGAAGATATCTGTGGTATGCAATTCAAGAAATCATTCCCCTTGCATGAATCCTTTCTTTTTCTCGACGGAAGAGCATTATCATGTATAAGACTTGTTTGAACGAAACGATTCTAAAACAAGCTTTGTTTGAATGAAATGGTTCTTAAAGCAAATCTAGCATCAAATTTTAACAATCTTCTTTGGTTCAATTTATGTGTCACGGTACTTTATTTCTCGTGAAATTTAAGAAAGACCAAGTAGTTGAACAATCTCAAGAGACACTTTTTACTCCTCTTTTTGACCCTATAAAATGCCAACATTACCAAACTTGGGTCTTACGAATTTAGAACTTCACTTGATTAGATCATCTTACCAGTTTTTAACAGCTCTAGGATCAAAGTTGCAAAAAATGACACTTTTGGCATTCATTCTGATCTTGACTAACCTCATCAACTTCTCGAGTAAGTTCTCTATCTACTTCAAGTTTTTCAATGTGTAGACTGTAGTCAATATTTACTTTCTTTCTAAGAATGTTTGGTGTAACTCGTGCACTCCGGACCCTCCCCCCAAATTCGGCTCTATCAGGTCTCACAGTCGCATGTGGATGTAAGTTATAATAATGATTAGTAAAGTTGTAATTTAGATAATTGTAGTATCAACATATCGTTTGAATTTTGATCATCGTATATTATATGATATATTGAACAGGTGCCCAAAAATCGGACAGAATTGGTATCAACTATGGGAAACTAGGCAACAATTTACCTACACCATATCAATCCATAGAGACGGTAAAAAACATGAATGTTGGGATGGTAAAACTCTATGATGCAGACCCTGAGACCTTGAAGCTACTAGCCGGAACCAACCTTCACGTATCAATTATGGTTCGTAACGATGAGATTGTCAATCTTGCAATCAACGAGTCCCTAGCGAATAAATGGGTTCGTGACAATGTCCTCGCGTACTACCCTAGGACGATGATTAGGTTCGTCATGGTCGGAAATGAGGTCTTTAGTAACCATATCACAGAACAATGGGACAACCTAGTCCAAGCCATGACTCACATTCGTAACGCCCTTAGGTCTCATGACATTCACAACATTAAGGTTGGTACCCCATTAGCTATGGACATTCTTTCCGGGACATTTCCTCCATCGAATGGGACATTTCGTGTCGATACCCTAACAACTATAATACCCCTCCTACAATTGTTACAAAAAAGTAGTTCATATTTTTTCCTAGACGTCTACCCATATTTTCCTTGGTCCAAAGATACTACACACATAAATCTCGATTTTAGCTTATTCGAGGGGGGTGATTTGACGTATAAAGACCCTACAAACGGGTTAGTCTACACCAACCTCCTCGATCAAATGCTAGACTCAGTCTATTTCGCAATGGCTAAGCTAGGATTTCCGAATATCCCTATTGCTATAGCCGAAACAGGATGGCCTAACGAAGGCGATCTTGACCAACCTGGTGCAAATGTGTACAATGCAGCTATATACAATAGAAACCTTGTACAAAAAATTGTAGCCGAACCGCCTATGGGCACCCCAGCCCGACCAGGTACCCCCATACTCGCCTTCATTTTTTCTTTGTACAACGAGAACCTCAAAGACGGGCCAGGGACGGAGCGACATTGGGGCCTATTAAGGCCCGATGGGACACCGGTGTATACAATTGATTTGACGGGTGCCCAAACCGAATTCGATCCGTTACCCGAACCTACAAACAACCTGCCCTATGAAGGTGAAGCATGGTGTGTAGTACAAGCTGCTGCCAATGTGACTGAAATTGGGCCTATGCTGTCGGACTTGTGTAGCAATTTGAATGGGACCTGTGAAGCTGTACTTGGGCCCGGAAAGGATTGTTATGAGCCCGTTTCTCTGCTTTCGCATGCTAGTTATGTTTTCAGTGCTTATTGGGCCAAATTTCGGGCCCATGGGACTTCTTGCTATTTCAATGGGCTGGCCACTCTTACAACAGATGACCCAAGTAAGTGCCGTACCAAAAAAAATCCTCATTTTCTAATTTTGCAAATTTGTTAGTAATTTAATAAAATTTCCGTCGAAAATATATTAATGTGATGTGATGAATTTATTTTTATATGAACAGGTCATGGAACTTGTGAATTTCCAAGGGTAACAGTCTAAAGACTTACAAGCTAAACGAGAATCGTTGTTGACGAAAACAAGAGAGCTAATCGTATTTGTTGCCTAGACATTTTTAGTTTTCATATGAATTAAATTTTGGTATTACTAGAATGTAAGGGTGTTACTAGTAATAACTTGCATGAATATATAGAAAGGAACAATATTTAGACTTGATTATTTATTCTAATCGACTTGTTTTGCGTCATTTCTTTGATACAACAATTTTACTTTATAGCTTTGCGAAATGACCAATTATCTATCACTAACTTAACATAAGTCCATTCTACCCTAATAATTGACTAATAAATAACAACCATATCACTTTGAGAAGGCGATTTGCCAATAAACACTCAAATGAGTTGACACGATACTCAACTTGATAAGACACATAACTAACTTAATAAAGTGTTTCGAGTTTCATTCTAAAAATCGGGCAATATTACTAGAAAGTACAAAGGAAAAGCTTTAGAACTGGTCGGACCAAATACCATACGACAGTTTGACCACTAGTAGTAGTGTACGCACCAAGTTGGAAACGTTGGGAATGCAAATGAATATTCGTAGTGTGACTCTACTCTAGTGGAATTTGCTCAATTCTTCATTCAGATTGTGCTCAGTTTTTCATTTTTTATGCAACAAACTAGGGGCGATGTATTTTCATTTATAATTTGAATGAATTTACTCATAAGTAGAGCTTAAAAAGCTCACTTGAATCACACACTTATAACTCACGGAGTATTAAGTTACTTATAACGCTAACTACGATTTGATTAAGTGAGTTTAGTCACAAAGAGACGTAGAAGGACTAACAGAATTGCGGTTACGTATAACAAATCTCTTTACTCAAAAATTAGGATATACGAGTAAAACACGTTTACGCCACATATTCCGCTCAATTTAAGGACACTCGAACAGCGTTTGTTAAGAGAGAAGTGGGCGCATGCAATCTCGAGATTTAGAGAGACAATTCACCACCAAAATGAGTTCAGGAAACAAAAAAACATTCATACAATTTGCAAGAGTCAGCATTTCAAGAAATTGACAGCAGTAAAAATCAAGGTAGAAAATCTCTGAAAAAATCCTGAATTCTGCAAAAACCAGCACAAACAACTCTTGTACTCTTCTGTACTTGCAAATTCTTTGAATGAATCCCACACTTTTCTACTTCTTTTAATTCAATGAAATAAATAAACAAGTTTTGTCACACTCTTTACGCTTCTTATCATATCATATGTTAATTCATAAAGTTTCTTTCTTTCTTTCTTTCTCTGATATAAACCCTCTTTTTTTTTTTTTTTAACAATCTTGTGTAACTGAAACTCCAATGTCTACTGCTATTAATGTTTCTGTAACTTCTGGGTTACTCTTCAATTGTTTTGATAATTTGAAAACTGCCCATCATTTTTCACCCTTTAAACTCAGATGGGTCTTCTCTAATTCTAGTAATTTTAGCAGGAAACATCATCATCATCTTCATCATCATGGGTTTTCTGTGCGTAAGCTTAATTGTGTTCAGTGTCAAACAATTCAGGTAAATTTCTTTGATTTAACCCTATTTTTATCATCTTTTGAATGACCATGCATTTGTTATTTTGTGCAAATGTTGGGAATTTTGAATCTTTTGTTGGAAAATTCTGTTGCTAAATGGCTCATAAAACTGTCTTTTTATTTTGGTTAATTTGTGCGCAGTCTCTCTATGTTTCGATAGGGGTAAGATTTGCGTATATCCGACCTCGGGTAATGTTGTTGGTGTTGGTATACTATATGTGTTGTGGATTGTCTCATGGTGAAGTGAATGTTGCCTTAGGAGTAAGAGTTTATTATTAATTTTGTGCCTACTTGTGTAAAGTTTTTTGAAATATTGAATTCTGTGAATTATTTGGTATTGATGTTGACAATAGGTTATTGGGGAGTTCTAACCTCAGGATTTAACTAATTCATGAGTTCTTTGGTAGCTCATGAATATGGGGTGAATTGGTCTATGGTCAGGTGAAATTTATGTCTTCATTGTTTAGAGCTGAAAGGGTTTGGTGGCATCAAGCATCATAACTTTTTGAGGAAGAGGGGTGTTATGGTATACATGACAGTGAGAGGCTTTGAGTCGTGTCGTGGTCAGTTACAATCTTTAGCACCCTTAAGTTTCAATCCAAATGAGTTCACTTGCGTGCTATGACTGCTGGGAGCGATGTTAAGGAGTTGGCATGTATGTCTTTGATGTGTAAGAAGATAGGCTGCTTTAGGAAAACCCTCGGAACCTCAATTCTCGAATCACTATTTGTATGAGCTTGTAGGATTCCCTCCTTATAGGCATGATGGTTCTTGCACCGTTTCCTGTCCCCTAATAAGGAGTTGGCTGACATGAAGTGTCAGCAAATTGTCTGTTGACTACAAGCAGGTGAAACTCAGGAAGGAAATAATCCTGAACTAACAGCAAGGGGATATGCTAATAGGAGTAGCTTAGATTTTTTTTCAATTTCAAATATCTGTAATTAGTTAAAGAGGTCGTCTTGTGTATACTACATATCTACGAAATCCAATGAGGCCAATAAACTGTTTGTCAGAGAATTCTGGTCAAGGATTTCTTGACAACCCAACTGTGATGGGTTTAATCTTATTACACCTTCAAGTTCACGCCTCATTAATTTCTGCCTGACTTTTTTCTGTTCAACGAGTGTCTGTCAAGGTTTGATGCAACTTCTCTTACAAGAGAGTGTGCAATTCATCACTGTTTGAGATCCATTACTTTCTGGTACAGATATGACAGCTTGTCATCACTTGCATGAGAAGCCGCTGACACATTTGGTTCTGAAAAATTTCTGTCGCAGACAGAGGAGCTGCAGAAACGGAAGTGCTCACCTTTACTAGAACAGGAAATACTATCCAATGGTGTTCTCTTGGGCTCAAACGAATGGAAAGCAGTTCCTGACATATGGAGAACTGCTGCTGATAAATATGGTGATCGGAGAGCTTTGGTAGATAAATATCATGAACCACCCTTGGAGCTGACTTATAAACAGGTCAGCACCCCCCCCCCTCGTTTTGCTGTAAGGGTTGTGAAGTAGTTCATTGCTCTTATTCTTCATATCATCTGAGTAATTTAAACTGGGCACCACCTCAACTTTTATAGTTTGTTTTGGATGAAAGAATGATGTTGCAACGACGGTGCTTGTCTTTGCTAGGCCATCTGGTTCACTTCTTTTCCAGCATGATTCAAGCTCGCCGTGTTTAATTATGCAGTTTATTTTAAAAATAGTCGCACCACTTCAAGCCGTCTTTTTTTCTTTCTTTAAGAAAATATTGTTTTCTAGTGGCGCCAACAGACCACCCAAGTGATCCATTTTGCATCTGGAACTCATACGTGCATTTGGTAACTTGAATGTCTGTCAGTTAAACCAGGAGTCTCCTGTCTCAGCTATGAAACAGCAGTTTCACTTGACAACATCTTTTGGATATGCTGGATAAGAAATAATTAAGAATATTGACTCTCGAGGGCTCTTAAGGCTCACACTTGAGAGGTTGCCCTTCCAGAAAGAAGATTCGGAGATTGCTCTTCCGGAACGAAGATTCTTCTTTAGTTCTCACAAGCAGTAGTAGTTTTTTTCTTACTCTTCTTAGCCTTCATTAAGTCCTTCATAAGAATACCGCCTTGCAGGCCTATTGCCTATCACAACCCTATCAGGCTGCACAACAATTACCTTCTCAGACTTCCCTTCTTTTGAGGGAACCCTATGTTTCAGTCACTTCCTTGATAGAGAATATCTTAACAGATGGTTTACAGCTTCCACTATTTCAACAGTTACCTTCTCGAGTGCTCGTTCATTTATTTTGCCTGTGTCATCTTGGAGGCTCTACTTAATTTTCTTTTGCAAAAGTAGGTGCCATATGCAAGGCTGATTGGGATGACTTTTTTTATTTTTATTTTGTTTTTAATTTTTTTAATTTACCCTTGGACCGTGAGTACAGTAGTACACCATATCCATATTGTATAGGTGGTGTGCAAACCTATCCTAGAAAATCTAGTCAGAGACCTTTGTGTCCTTTATATATGTGCATTATCTTTACAAAATGTGTGGAAAAGAGACAAGTTTCACTACATTCATCAGAAGAGCTTCTTTTATCCTTGTAAAGTAAAAATTTGACTACATTGGCTTGAAATGCTGGTTTACCTCTATGCCTGCATCACCTGGGTGGTATTTGTTGGTTGTGAACCTTCTTTAATTGAACTGTTCGGCTGGTTTTATACAGCTTATCGCCTGTTCTCTGGATCATGTAGGCCATGTTTGTCTTCTGATGGGCACTTTTCCAAATATTGTTCAGTTGTGTCTTTTACACTGCTTTTGTGGTCTTGTTCTCTTACGATTGTTTAGTTTGCAGCTTGAGCAAGAGATTTTGGACTTTGCTGAAGGCCTTAGATTTGTTGGAGTAAAACCAGATGAAAAGGTGGCACTTTTCGCTGATAATTCATGTCGATGGTTAATTGCTGACCAAGGCATGTTGTCATTCTCCTTGTACTTTTGTTCTGAGTATCTGTTGCATCACTCTGCACTAATTGATCTTCGTCTGTTCACTTTGGCCGTATTTCAGTAGCTAAAGATATTTTACATATCCTAATAGTCACGAATCACGATAGCATGACATTCTGTTGCCAGATTCTATACAGTGTTATAGCATTTTAGATCTTCTACTGCTGTCTTATGTACTCATCCGTGGAATTTCCAAAAAGAGATCCCCTTGCTTAAGTTGAAATGCTATCCACGTGGAATTTGATGATAAATGATGTCTGATAACCAGATGTTTGGTATAAAAAGTAGCTGCTATGATTATTAGCAACAGGAGAAGAGGTTGTATCCATGAATAAACAATCTTTGACTCTCGTAGCCCTGTTTACTTTTTTCTTTTTTCTTTATATAGTCCTCCTTTGTGTTTGAGGATTTCTTGTGCACTTGTAGTAATCTTTGTTCTTTTTCTTGAAATGTATTTTTCTGATCTTAAAAATATTAGTTTTTGTCAGTAAAGGTCTTTATATTCATCCTTCATTCCAAAACTTACGATGTAGTCAGTAGTATGTGTTTATGTCGTATTAGTCGACAGTGGGGCTGAATTTAATTTTCCCTCGTTGGTTTTGGCGTATGCTGTCCATCTTCTTGTTAGTATATGTAAACTACGATGTTGGTTATCTAATGTAAGACTTACATTATAAGACCTTTCATTCTTACAGGTGCTATGGCAATGGGCGCTATCAATGTTGTCAGAGGTTCAAGGTCATCAACAGAAGAACTGTTGCAAATATACAAACATTCTGAAAGGTTAGTTAATTTAACGGTACTGATGAGCAGAACCGCAAAGGGGGATCTACAGTTTCTTCAGTTTAAGATATTTCACAAAGTATGGAATAGAAGTGTTATAGCTCTGATCAAACTATAAACTTCAGCACTTAACAGACTATCTCGCAGTGATAATATATGTTAAGACTGCCGTATACGAGTAGTAATTCTCTTGTTTGATTGTTGCTGAAATTGAGAAGTGCCTCATTCTCTATGGTGTTGCACACTCAGCATAATGTAATAAGTTTGTTATGCCCCCATAACTCTGTTATTATATCTTACATAAAGTGTTAACTGTCTAATTGATAATCCATTTATATTTCTGCAGCGTCGCTCTCTTTGTGGATAGTCCTCAATTGTTTAATCGAATGGCAGACTTGTTTGTTCCTCAGACAACAATGAAATTCATTGTTTTGCTGTGGGGAGAGAAATCAGACTTGGACAGTGAAGTGTGCGATAAATTCCAAGTTCTCAACTTTAATGAGATCGTAGAGATTGGAAGAGAAAGTCGGAAACTTCTTGTTGCTTCTGATGATGCTAGTAAGGCAGGAATCTGTCATGAGTATATGGTTTAATTTTGGCATATTTGAAATTTTTAGTCTTACTATTGATGAAAAAAAAATTCTTAAAAATTTAAATTTCTATTTAAAGAGTAGAAAATTAATTATGAATGGAAATGCAAGTACAAATTTGGTGTGGGCATTTCATTTAGAACATACACAAGGATTCACTTTAGCATGCTGTTGTTTCCTGCTTGATCCTCTTTATCAGGTTATGAACTGGATTGGGTCTGTCCTTTTATAATTCTTTTCTTATACAATGTAACGGATCAATGTGACGCTATTTCCTCTATTGTTATGTTCACCCTGGACTTCATTATCACCCCACACTTCTTTGACATGCCAACCTATCTTGGAGTTCTCTACTTTGCCGCCCCTTGTTTCTTTTATTATCGTGCCGATTGACATCTTGTTGCTGTAGTTCCTGTTTGTTTTCCTGTGCCCTTCAAGATAGAAGAAATTTCCAAGCTGTTTCTCCAACTGCATAAAGATAATCTCTTCAAACAGAAAATATAGGTCTTAAAGTCTGATCAGTCTAGATCTACACCAAGCATACTTATGTTTAAAATTTGTCTTAAAACTTATATTGTTATTCATCTGCAAGTGCCTAAGCTTTTTTTGTTGTACTAACAATATCAGGGAATTCATATGTTTATGAGCCCATAAGCTCAAACGATGTTGCCACACTGATGTATACCAGCGGAACAACTGGTAACCCAAAGGGCGTAATGATTACGCATCAGAATCTTCTTCATCAGGTGTTGTTGATTTTCTTTTCTGTGCTTTTCTGCAGTATAGAACACTGATATATTTGGTGTTCTCGAATTAACCCATTGCGCGTACCATCATCAGGGCATTTTACAAAACTTATCAAGCATATCACTAACCATAATTCCATTAATCAGATAATGTAACCACACTATGTGAAAAGTGAAAACACTATCATGTCAATGACTTTATCAGGACGATTGCTATTATAGTGTTTCCTATTTATATCAGTAGCTCTAACATTTATTGCTTTAATTTTTTTTTCTCTTTTCATCCATCTTTTTTTCGTAGATCAAGAATTTGTGGAACATCGTGCCTGTTCAAGCTGGTGATAGACTTCTGAGTATGCTTCCCCCTTGGCATGCTTATGAACGGGCGTGTGAGTATTGCGTTTTCACACATGGGGTAGAGCAAGTCTACACAACTGTTTTCAACCTGAAGGTATCAATATGATGATAGATCAGTTTTCCTTGGAAATTGAATTACGGGCTTGGATAGAGTTCTTAAGTTTCTTTTCCAGCTTACCTTTATGTGCCTTTCCCTGTCCAACAGGAGGACTTGAGGAGATATGAGCCTGATTATTTGATTTCTGTTCCATTGGTGTATGAAACACTGTACAGGTTAGTATTCTGATAGATTGGTCAAGGGGCCTGTTCTCCATTTGGCATTTTTGCAAACTAAAACTTGCCATTATTCTTGAATCATAATGAAGCGCCGTGGTCTCTTGCTTCTGTCTGATGTCTCTGCTTTTTCACTTCTGTTGGTACTACCATTTTGTACCAGCCTTTCACTGTATGTCTGTATCTTATGTTGAAGATTAGTTCGTTATTTTGTTTTTGTCAGGGCCATCCAGACACAGATTTCAAGTAGCTCTGCTCTTCGAAAGTTTATAGCACTGTCATTGATAAAGACTAGTTTGATTTACATGGAGCTCAAGAGGATTTACGAGGTTTATTTCGGTTGTCTTCTCCATTTCCTTTGCATTTATGTTATGTTAATGGTATATCTGAGGTCTGAGGATTTCATTCTGATTATCTAAGATTTGTACTGGCCTTACTTATCCGCTACAAATTTTTATTACTCTTTTGTATATCTTGACCAATACTGGAGTTTTAGAAAAGCACTTTGTGTGGATTTTGTTGACATTCCCAAATACTAATAGTATCTTCCAGAACGAAAGAGGTGCAGAAGTTATTCTATTTATATGTTCGCATTTGAAGGCGTGCATGTATTTCCACCTGGTGATCACGTAATTGTAGTTGAGCAATTCCTTCTGCTTTTTTGTAAAATTGGGCACCATGCATTTTATGAACATCAGTTTCTCTCTGTTGTATTGTGTCTTCTTAGGGAAAATATCTCACGAAGAAGCTACAACAACAGCCTTACCTCATTGGAGCTGTAGATTGGTTATGGGCCTGCATGGCTGCTGCAGTTTTGTGGCCAATTCATGCTTTAGCAAAGGTGCTTTTGTATGGTAAAATCCGATCAGCTATTGGGATTTCAAAGGTTTGTAAAATTTGTCTTGGGAGCATCCTCTTCTGTTATTTACTTCTCTATCTATGAAATTGTTAAAATCTTACATCCTGGTTGCTGGCAAATATGGAACTGCAGTTGATCTGATATCTGAAGTAATATCTTTTGAGATGCTGCTTGCCAATCTGACCTTTCCAGGATCAAATTCATGTGTTTACATAAACATCAAGTTCTTAATCTCTTAAACATAGGAGATCGGAACAGCTCGAACTTCCGTGAAAATTAATTTTCAGATCCTAGCTAGTAATTTCTAATGTTGAAGCCATACATATGAAGCTGAAATGATTCTCCTTGTTCAAGCACCCATAAAAATGATGTGGTTTTATTTTTCTTCTAACTAAAACGTGGAAAAGGAGTTTTTATGCAGACGTTGATTTGGTTTCTGTACCCTGCAGGCGGCAATAAGTGGTGGTAGTAATCTGCCTCTTCACATTGACAAGTTCTTTGAGGTCCTTGACACACTTATTCTATCGTATACTGTCTACCTTGGTTATCCTGGTACTTTATGCTTCCATGACCATGTCTAACCTATTCCGTTATATCTCCAGGCCATTGGTATTCTGGTGCAGAATGGGTATGGCTTGACTGAATCTTCTCCGGTTGCTGCTGCCAGACGACAAGCTTATAATGTTGGTTTTCATTTGATAACTTTTCTGTACTGCCTATAATATCTCTCGCTTTTCATTTTCTTTCATTCATAGATAATATATTCTGTTTCATCTTATGTATTTCTTCGGTTTGTTGTTAAGGTTTTGGGATCTGTAGGTCACCCACTTCGGCATACGGAAATTGAAGTTGTAGATCCTGACACTAATGAAATTCTGTCTCCTGGTTCCAGAGGCATTATAAAAGTTAGGGGGCCACAAGTGATGAAAGGTTACTATAAGGTGCCCCGTTCTTTCTTTCTTTCTCTTGAGATTAGTTTCCTAGCAATCAAAGTTATTCCAGCTCGGTGCAGAATATATGTTGCTCTTGTTCTATTTCTTCTTCTCGACTGGCCCCAACTTATTTACTTGTGACTTATGTATTCCCGACCCATTTGTGTCCATTGACTTAGGCAATAAAATTTTAACATACTGCCAGTCTTCAACTCTTAAATAGTGATTAAGATTCGGTGATCACAAATTGTCACTCCATATTCCCTTCATCTCATTCAAAGGAACACTAATACATGAGCAAAGTTCCTCCTCCATCCATCCTCTCCTAAGGATATGTAATTTTAGCATTTGAAATTGTATACAAATTTTGCTGCTTCAACTAAACTTTATGTTGTACTGTACCAGAATCCATCGGCTACAAGGCAAATTTTAGATGATGATGGCTGGCTAAACACGGGGGATTCAGGGTGGATAGCACCTTGCCATTCATCTGGGAGAAGTCGGCTTTGCGGAGGTGTTCTTGTTCTTGAAGGACGAGTAAAGGATACTATAGTACTCTCAACAGGTGACCTATGGCTTTCACTTGGTGGGTTGCTCAACAGTTTCCGTATGATTTTGAGTTCTGTTTTACTGACTTTTGCCCCTTTAGGTGAAAATGTGGAGCCTTCAGAAATCGAAGAAGCTGCCATGAGAAGTAACGTAGTTCAACAAATTGTAGTCATTGGCCAGGTGAGCAGTTTTCTAATATTTTCACTTGGTTGGAGGCAACTTATTCTCACTCATTTGCAGATATAAGTAATTTCAATCACTTTTCGTTTTTGAACTTGTTGATTATTTTTATTTATTTTTCTGAATCTGTAACAATTATTTGGCATATGGTGTATCAGGATGAACGGCGCATTGGAGCTATTGTTGTTCCAAACCAAGAAGAGGCTGTAAAGGAAGCAAAACGATTGTCTATCATAGGTACAGATGCTGGGGACCTAAGTAGAGAAACGTTGTTGAGGCTTTTGCGGGAGGAGTTGAGAACTAGGTATGGATAGACGATAGTATAACCTCTGATTATTATAGCTTGCGTCATCCTTATTTCAGCTAAAAAACAATTAATTCTAATAGAAATTCACAAATAGCTAGTAACGATTAATCAATGGGACATATGCACTAGTGTAAAGAGTAGTGCGACAGTGGGGAAAGCTACAACACTTTTAGGATATCACATTCATCTTGTTGTTTGAGCTAGTGATTTGTGTTAGATTTTGAAGTAAAATGCATGCAACCAATAGTGAATTCATTATATTGACATGATATGCAACGGGATGAGGTTTAGGAGTTGAATTACGCTTTTTGAGAGGGAAATGTCTGATAGGTCTTGCACTCTTGCCGGATTTACACAACTGCCTAATACTGTTGACAGTCCATTTGATACTAACCAGAGTTCATTTCTCCTCCACTGCAGGACTTCCGGTTGCTCCTTCCATATTGGGCCAATTCTTGTTGTGGATGAGCCATTCACGGTACATATCATAAAATTAACCTTTCTAAAAACGTACTTGGGGAGGCGGGGGGGTCATCATGATTTTGTCCTTTACATTACTATTAATGCACTCTCGTTTTACTGCAGATTGATAACGGCTTGATGACGCCAACCATGAAGATTCGGAGAGACCAAGTGACTGCTAGATATAGGGACCAGATAGCCAGCTTATACAAATGAGCATAAATCATTACAGCATGGTAGATCGATAGATACGTGCACAGGATTGAAGATGTCAACAACACAGTTTGGAGGTAGAGTAGCATAGCCATCATGTCTTTTCTAATTTTTACCCTTGTTTCGGGGTGATTATGGTACACTGGATTGGGGCAAAATGATAATGTTAGAGGAAAAACGAGTCCATAATCTAATCTAATGCCCTAAACTTTTGCACCAACAATGTATACTGTAAATGACAGCATTGATAATTTCGCCCGCCTGTTACATTGGTGTATGAAGATTGGAGATCATAGCAAATCATGCTGGTTTCCTGGTGTGCCGTGCAGAGTTGTAGTTGACATCTACTGGCTTTCAGGTATCATCTAATACTTAAGTTAGGATCCTGAAAGAGATGAGAACAAATGTTGAACTTCCAAGTTTAGAAATCAGTGATCTTAATATTGGGAAACCTGACTGAAACCGGAAACCTGACTGAACCTGACATGATGCCATGGCTAGAGATGACTTGACATTTTGACAAGGTTGACAGTTTTCTACCTGAAAATCCCTAATTCTTAAAAGCTCCTTTTTTGGAAGGGTAAAAGCACCTTGATAAAACTTTTGAAATATATGAATCATTTGGCTACTTACAAAAGAATGTCTAAAATAGACCAAAACCGAAATATGAGTACACAAACTCACGTTTTTTGGTCAAAATATTCTCGGAATAAGACAACTCAAATTTACGTGGCAGTTTCAATGAAGCATATGATGTGTTTTCGCAAGATTGACTCACATAATATGATCCATATGTACTTTTGTAAAATATTAGAGCACAAACAAAAAAATTCACAATACCCTGAACGGGCGATGTTTGTGGGAAGGGCAAAAAGCACTTAAACAACGCACTTGAAAATTGGAAACCAACCTCGCATATTCATCATGGCTTCTTCAATAACGTCTATAGTAAAAATTTGACAACATTTCGCTATTTACAACAAAGTGGCCCGTCCGCAGGAGTCACAAACTCACAACAGACTTTACTTCAGTAACAAACCTTTGATTAAATTGCCCGCCAAATTCAAGTCTTCAATATGACGCAACTTTTCTGAAGGTTGGATGCTTTGTTCTCACTACCTCCATCATCTTGGAGTGTGTGCCAAGCACCAATCTCTCTCCTCAGGCCAAAAACTCCATGCCCAGATCATCAAACTAGGCCTCCATAGCTATGGCCCACTACCCAACTCCCTCCTTCAACTATACGCTAAATGCGGCATTCTGGGTCATGCACTCCAGGTGTTCGACGAAATGCCCCACAGAGATTTTGTCTCCTGGGCTTCACTTCTCACTGCCTACAACCGGGCCGACCTTCCCCGTGAAACCCTCTCCCTGTTTCCCAAAATGTGGGAGATTGACAGGCTAAAGCCTGACGATTTTGTGATTTCTAGCGTCGTTAAAGCGTGTTCGAGTTTGGGTGATGTTAGGGTTGGGAAGCAGGTGCATGGTTACTTTGTTAGGTCTCCGTTTTATGATGATGATGTTGTTAGGTCTTCGCTTGTCGATATGTATTCCAAATGTGGGTTTATTGACTATGCTAGGGTGGTGTTTGATTCGATTAGAGTGAAGAGTACGATTTCTTGGACAGCTCTTGTTTCGGGTTATGCTAAAGGGGGGCGGAAGTCGGAGGCTTTAGAGCTTTTCTCGAGGATGACTGATAAGAATTTGTTAACTTGGAGTGCTTTGATATCAGGGTTGGTGCAAAGTGGTCATGGGAATGATGGTTTCAAGATTTTTATGAGGATGAGAAGAGAGGCAGATCATGGTGTTGACCCGTTTATAGTTTCGAGTATTGCTGCAGCGTCTGCTAATATGGCGGCTCTGGAGCCAGGGAAGCAAGTGCATTGCTTGGTTATACTTCTTGGGTTTGAGCGTAACTTGTTCATTTGCAATGCATTGGTTGATATGTATGCTAAATGTAGCGATCTATTGGCAGCAAAGAATGTCTTTAGCCATATGTCTGTACGAGATGTTGTGTCATGGACTTCGATTATTGTTGGAACAGCCCAACATGGCTTGGCAGAGGAAGCACTGTCACTTTATGATAGAATGGTGTTGGATGGTGTAAAGCCAAATGCAGTGACATTTCTCGGATTAATCTATGCTTGTAGCCATGTTGGTTTAGTTAGCACAGGTCGACATTTGTTTGATTCGATGATTAAGGACTATAATATTAGGCCCTCTCTTCAGCATTACACTTGTTTATTGGATCTGTTAAGCCGATCTGGTCACCTTGTTGAGGCAGAAACGGTTCTGAAAACAATGCCTTACAAGCCTGATGAACCTGCTTGGGCAGCTTTGTTGAGTGCCTGCAGACAACACAAGAGTACCGAGGTTGCTATCAGGGTTGCTGATCAATTACTGGGGTTGGGACCTAAGGATCCTTCGACATTGATTTTACTTTCCAATACCTATGCTGCAAATTCTATCTGGGAAAGCGTGGCTAAAGTACGAAAGATGATGTCAGTGATGGATTTTAAGAAAGAGCCTGGGTATAGCAGTATTGAGCTTGCAAAGGAGAGTCAGATGTTTTATGCAGGGGAGACTATTCATTCTATGAAAGACCAGCTTCTCGGTCTGCTGATGGAGTTGGATGCGGAGATGAGAAAAAGAGGTTATGTTCCAGATACCAGCTATGTTCTACATGAACTGGAACAAGATGAGAAAGAGAGACATCTTTTGTGGCATAGTGAGAGATGGGCTGTAGCGTATGGGCTGCTTAAATCCGTTCCTGGTGCAACAATACGCATTGTTAAAAATTTACGAATTTGTGGGGACTGTCACACAGTTCTGAAATTCATCAGCAGCATTGCAAAGAGGGAGATAATTGTTCGAGATATCAGCAGATTTCATCATTTTAAAGATGGAAATTGTTCTTGTGGGGATTTCTGGTAGGACCTCTCTCGTTCAGGGACGCTGGCTCCAGGATATGAAGAACTGAGTCCGAGTTGGTGCCTGAAAGTTGAAACTACATGCCCCTGTCCAGCAGACAGCAGCACATGTAAAATTGGTAAAATTTGCATCACATTTTCATTTGACATGCTCTTTAATCTGGTCATATACATGCGTCAAATACAGTTTATATTTTTATCCTAGATGCTTGTTTTACAGATCAAATACATGCATTGTATTTCTATGGTTTCCATATACTGAAGTAATAAGGCCAGGTAAAATTATGATGCCACTGTAAAACTGTGAATTGATACTCATAGTTTCTGTTAATTTTTATGAAAACATGAGACTCTGCACTGTTATTTCAGCTGTGCATGACTAGAAAGAATTATGTTGCTACTTTTTATGGAATTGCAGCTGGACACAAACATGCCAATTCCTAGTAATACTATCTGTACCATGCACTATGAAACTGATTGTTGAAAGCTCAATATACTCAAGACTTCTATATATGACAGTGATAATTTTTGATGAATACATGTGCGAGCATAATCAGCTTTCGACAATCATGATATCCATCAACTCACTTATGATGATGAATGACATTTTTGCTGCATACTAGGGAGTATATAATTTTGTCAAACCTTTTTTTTTTATTTTTTTTATTATAACTACTGTGTAGAATCCCTTAAAACTGTCTTTGGCTTTGGGATATAATGGAATAAAGCAAAATGGCTCATAAAACCGTTTCTGCTTCTAATTTTGTGAAGTAGCAGTCAGTTGGTGCGATTCTCGAAGCAATTTTCATTTTGGGTCATCCGTGCACAGCCTCTCTATGTTTCAATAGGGGTAAGACTTGCGTGCATCCGGCCCCCCCTTACCCCGCCTTATTGTTGTTGTTGTGTAGAATCCCTTAAAATGAATAGCTCAATAACGATAGTATATGGCTAAAAACCAGGACACTAAATTATCCCAAGTTCTAGTGTGAGACGGTCTCATACGATAAGACCTCTCACACATTTCAGAAGTAACTGTTACTTTTCAAAGCCAACCTATTTCAAAAGTAATATGTTAATTTATCAAAAGTAACATATTAATTGGTCTCATACGATGATACGGTCTCACCGTAGAATTACTGATTTTGGCAATATAAAAATATCTTAAAAACTTTTCCTACTGCACAAGGGAAGAAAGAGTTTGGAAATAATTTGTTATAACAAACTGAAAATCAGAATTCACAATGGAAATGGAGAAATACCCTAAATATTGTTATATATAATGCATTATGTGTCTGAATATTTCACATCATCACTTGTCAAATATTACCAGCATACAACCCTTTGTACCATACTATTATCGTAAGTTTTGTGTACGGCTTACGTACAATGTATCTTCCCATGGATTCTACCTGTGGTCCATGCATGCCTCAACATCTTGTTGGCTACAAATTTAAGCCTAACGAAAAACAAATATATTCTTACTTCATCCCAAGAAGAGTACTGCTAGGGCAACCCTTACCAGGAGTGGCAGAGCTTGATCTTTACGGAAGTAAGACTCCTGATGATCTGTTTGGATGGTGCAAACCGGAAGTTCACATCTACTTTTTCACCCGGCTGAAGAAGCAGAAGGCGAAGCATACTCGGATTCAGCGGGGTGCTGGAGGAGGGACTTGGCATGGCCAGAAGCCCAAGGACTGTGATTGGGAGATAAACGGTAAAAAGATTTGTATTGGGACTATGAGACAGTTTAGCTTCAAAAGAAAAGTAGCAGGAAAAGAAAATGATGAATGGGTTCTGCATGAGTATTCAGTTGAAGAAAACTATCTCAATTACTTGCGGAATGACCCAACAAGTGTTTCTACTACTGATCTCAATGTAAGTACTCGTATAATATGTTTCTTGTATAATCTTTAAGCTATCTTTGGTTAAGTTTTCGCTTATGTTTACTTGTAGTAGTGGAACTGTACTTCTTGAAGCTTGACAATAGTCGTTTTAGGGTAAGATTGCATATATCCGACCTTCTTTACTTTTCCATGTGCGGGAACCTTTAAACCACTAGGTTAACCGTTGTTTAATTATCGCACACTGATGCTTGATCTGTTGTTCTTTCACGATCTTTAAAGTTATTTTGGTTCTTGAACTTCTTGGTTATGTTCAACTGTTAAGACACTAGGGTTATATTGTTGTAGAATTATCAAAGATTGATACTCCTTATCTTTCCTTTTTATCATCTATGTTAAGTACCAAGTACTAACAAGATTTTGCTCATGTCTTTTGTATATGACAGCCTGAGAACATTGTCTTCTGTGACGTGTATAAGAAGGCCAAAAAGGGCGTTGAACTCAAAAGAAAATGTGAAGAATACCGCTCAGTCAAGAAAAGGAGGCTGATTGCTAACAATGCTGGTACTGTGGATGCGTGTAACGTTGTTTCGAGTGTACAAGAACAAGAACGGAGCAATATGCTGAGAACTTCCCATGTTTCTGGATTTGATTTACCAGGTGTACAAATGTCTGAGAGTATTTCAGCTCTTACATCTGAAACGATCAATCTGATTAATGAAGACAACATCTGCACTACTACAGATGGATCAAGTACAGCTGAACTAGATGCATTATTTGACATTATGGACGATACCATCACAGGGGGCTACAATGACCCTTTCCAGGAGCGTCTTTTGCAGGATTTCAAAAGTTGGTTTGAAAGCGAAAAGGATCTTGTACAGCAGGTCTCGAGTACTAGCCAAAATGCAGAGATCTTGCAAAGTATATCAAACAGGTATGTAGAAACATATTAGAACTGTCTTATTACTTCTAGTTTTCCAAAATTTTCTGTAATTATTGGCCCCTAACTTTTATATTGTATAACTAATTTACAAAGTTTCATGAATAACAGTCATGACAGTCTTGGTGTTGCTGCACAAGAACTACCAATTCCACAAGCAATGAAGAGTATCAATGAAAGCAGCAACGTTTGCGACATTGATGTAATTGAGTCTGATACAAATGCGAGTGTAAACCAAGACTCAGAAGCATGGGAGGAACTCACAGCTGATGATTGGCTTAATGTAATCGAGTCTGAGACGACAACTGCAGATGCAAACCAGTTGGAGACACTCACACTTGATGATTGGCTTAACATTGTCGAGGCCTGCTAACGGAACAAGACGGTTGGCATGGAAGGTCGCATGTTTGGTGCTTTCTCGGTGCCAAATTAGTTCGATTGTAATATTCGTTTTTGTACTTGTATATATACCTCGTGGTAATTTTTATGAACAAAGGCTACACATACATCAAGTGTACGGTGTATCTATTAAAGTAATGGAAAAGCAAGTTAAATCTTTCAGCAAGCATGCCCCTTTATTGATTTTACTAGCTTTTTTCGTGTTAGCATCGGATTTTGTTTAATTGTGGAATTATTCTCGTAATTTGGAAATCCCTGGTGTATAATTTATATCTACGCATGTAGTTGGAGAGTTGTGAAATTGACGCTAGATTTTGAAAGTATGCTAGGGTTTCCAGACTTTGAGTACCCGTGGATTATTGTTTACGTTTTGTTTGATTTTTTCCCGCAATATTCAAACCAAACATTAACGCCCCCCAAAGAAAAACCGATTTTCCGAGGCGTGTTTTCTGCTTATGATGACCTTAAGTTTAGGATAATGATGTCATGATGATAACGACACGACTTGAATCAATTGATCCATGCCACGCTCTTTTGCGTGTCTTCCAACTTATAAACCCGTGCCGGTCTATAACTTGCAAGGGATAAAAGAGCGTGAGTTAATTGATTCATGCCGTGGATTTATACCTGCCCTTCGAAGTTCTGTTAGAAGTCGAACCCAAACCGAAGGGAACATTTTGATAAGGTACAGTATCATTATTAGAACTGTTATAATGCTAAGTTGTTTTCCTTGGTTGTGTCTATCAATTTAAAACTCGAAACTCGAAATTCGAGACTTGATTTCAAAGAAATTTGGTGGATACTCGCAACAACAAGGGTATGGAAATTGGAAAGGTATGTTGGGGATCAGCTTATGGTTGGGTTGTAGCTGCTAGTCTAGATCATAAGATGTACTCCCTCCGTTTCTTTTGTTTCTTTACGTTTCGTTTGAATATGTATTCAAACGAAACGTAAAGAAACAAAAGAAACGGAGGGAGTACATGTTCAACCCTCTTACCAAGTCCCAACTACGCCTCCCTTCCCGTAAGACATTTCCCTACCTGTGGAAACATCATGATATTAAGGTCCTTCACAAACATTTCCTAAATAAAGTAGTTGTACTCAAGGTTCCAAATTACGATCCTAACTCAACATCGAGGACAAAGAGAAACCACCATCTTTGAAATGCTATGTGCCAGTTATATATATTCAAGTATGCCAATGATATCATCTTGGCTTCAAGGGGCGTATATGTATACGAGTTTGTACCTAACTGTTTAGATTCCGAGCGTAATCACAGATCCCATGGTTTATTATCTGAAGAAATTGCTCTATTTGTGGGGAACTCTTGCAACCATGGCCGTCTATTAGAATACGAATACCCACATAATATAATCGTCTATAGTATATAATGACTTGGATAATACTCTAAAATTTCTAAATCTAAAATATTCTATAGTCTGGAATATTACAAGATATACTACGTAAATATTATTTATTATGTTATTATCTATTACTCCCTTCCCATGTTTGATTTGATTTACTAGAGTACAAATGTAAGAGAGTTTCAACTCGTACTTCTGAAACTAGCAATCGGACAAACTCGTACATAACCAACCATATAGTACTCTTTTAAGTGCTCTTTGTTCAATTCCACCGTTCATACTTCATTGTAATGTTATGGTAAGACAGTCTCATAAGATCGAGTTTCTAGCACGGAGTTTCGACTCATCAAGAAAGTATTTACCCTTTGCCGTTGGTGTAAGCTTTAGCTTGAGTTTATTTGACAGCTTTGAGTGATTTGTTGTAAAATGATATGCTGATGTGCATCGATCCAATATCTAAGGAGATGACAACTGTATTAGTAATGTACACTCCCTAAACAATATACCTATCAGATACTCCTACTAAATCATACTAGTATATGATTATGTACGTATTTAATAATAACTAGATGTAAGCCCGTGCGTTGCACGGGTCTCTTAATGACGATATCCAATTATGATGATAAACTTGATTTGGTATATATTTGACCCTTATATAGAAACCGTTGCTTTAGACAATTATTTTCATTATATGAACCTCATTTTACAAATTTGAAAACTTATACTTTCAAATCAGACCTCTCATTATAATGTCACTACAATTATATTTTAATTCAATAGAACTACCTTGAAGATGGAGTATTACTTAACCTCTTGAAAAAAAAGATTTTATTACTTAGAAACATTCACATAGTACTCTTGTGTTCTATTTTTCTCCTGATTTCCACAGTTTCATGTTTGTTTACAATATGTACCATAATTTTTGCCCTTCAGACACATTATAGAAAAAAAAATACTATAATCTAAAATATAGTATTTGTCTTTAATTTTACAATTTTAACTTAGCACCCTCTAATAAATTAGAACCAAATTAAATTTTTTAATGAAACCTTGTGCATCGCACGGGTCACTTAATAATGACGTCTAATCATAATGATAAAATTGAACCCATGAATATCTAAACCTTTATATATGATCTATTACTTGCATTTTATTTTACCCGTGTAAACAATTACTTTTATTACAAAATTAATTTTACAAATTGAAAACTTAAACCCTTTTACTTAGCCTTAAGAATTAGATTCCTGATAATGAGCTTGTATATAATTTTTAAAGACAATTTAAATATATAATTTAGTGTCAAATATCAAATAATTACTATAAAATTTTGATAGAGTGACCCAAGGGCATGTTACATGACTTATTTATGTGAAAATTACATTTGGGTGTAAATAAATTTAGGGATCCACTATGATTAATTAGGAGATTTTCACAAAAATATGTACCTTAATTTTTGCCCTTTGGACACATGATTGAAAAAGAAAATAAATAGTATATTCTAAAATAAAATCTCCCTCTTTAATTGTTCGACTTTAAATCAACAACTTTTAATGTCATTTACAACTATACTTTTATACAAAAATACAACTTTGAATACTATTGTTTACTTTTTAAAAAAACAAAAAGATAGTATTACTTCGAAACATTCACATAGTAGCCTTATAATTCTAGTTTTCACATGGTGTCAACATTTTTCGGTTTGTGTATAATATGTACTTAATTTTTGCCCTTCAGACACATAATTGAAATTGTTTTTTGCTAAAATCTAAAATAAAATTTTGTTCTTTAATTAAAAAATTTTAAATCATTACTCTCTAATGTCATTAGAACTAAAAATTTCTTTAAAAACACTACCTTCAATACTATTAGTTAGTCGGCCTCTTAAAACAATTATTACTTAGGAACATTCACATGATATCTTTGCAGTTCTATATTTCACATGGTTCATTTTCATGTTTATATACATATTTGAGGTTTCATTTTTGTGAACCATGTGTCCATATCACATACATTTTTTCTTTGAGTTCAAAATTACATTTTATATATATTACCATATCATGTACTAATCATGATGATAAGTGATATGTTAATTGAACAAATAACTCAATAAAACTATACATGATATGGTAAGTAAAAATATGGACTTTCTAATGCGAAAATATGGACTTTCTAGAATATTGCAATCGCTGTGGGAACTCAAAAAAGCCTTCTTTTTTTTGGTCAAAATTACATTTTTATTGAATTATTTCTTAATTTACATAAAGCGTATAATTCTTATTTAATTATTTTCTTGCATACCATATCATGTATAATTGACATTAAATTAGTTGTTCACTTGCCATATCACTTATTTAGTCCATGTAAGATTTAAATACAATTTTTTTTATACATAACATAGAATTTCTAGAAAGTTCCATTCTTATTTAATTATTTTTTATTTACCATATCATGTACAATTAACATTATATTTTTTTTTGTTACTTACTATACATGGAATTTATATATAATATTTTAATTACATGATATGGAAAAATGGACATTCTACAATGCTCCAATCGCTTAATTATTTTTTATTTACCATATCATGTACAATTAACATTATATTCTTTGGTTATTTACCATACATGGGATTTATATATAATATTTTAATTACATGATATGGAAAAATTGACATTCTAGAATGTTCCAATCATTGTGGGAGCTCAAAAAAAGCATGCTTTAATAATATACTCCGTATATTGATTGCTTAGGATTATACTAATGATACGCATAGTATACTCCATAATCCTCGGCACATCTTACATGTCTAAGGAATTGTCAATTCTTTCGAGATAAGTTTCATTCTAATTTCTAAGGCTTTTACATTATATGACTCATAGATCTGATCTCCTATAAAGTCCTACCTAAAAAGAAAATCAGATTATGAAAAACTCTCTTTAGGACATATTTTAAAAACTACTCGTAATCCTTTTACACATCTTACATAGGTTGTTCTTTTAATTATAAATGGATACTACCAATTATCGTCACCATACTATCACTAAAAATAGTATAATAACCGTCACAATAGAAACAATACAGTAGAACCAATCTCGACTCAAGACCCACATTAGACACTACATACATCATTGCGTCCACATTACACTTATGTGAGTTGTGAGACTTATCCTAGGATGACAACAATGAGTCATATCATTGTCAAAACATAGAACATAGAAGTGATCAATCTTCCAAAGTTGGTTTTTGTGACTGAATGTAGAAGTAGAACTATGCCAAACAAGAAAAGAGTGTGAGTGTTACGTTACCTTATGTGTATGATGATGTATGATATAAATGATAATGTTCAAAATTTGGCTTTGTGTACCTGGCCCACATTTAGCCTTCCCATACAAATATGTGAATATGATACAAAAACCCATTAAATTATCTTTATAAACTTCCCACTTTTCAAGTTTTCATCACATGAAAATTCGAACACTTCACTCTCTTTATCAGTCATCATTCATTCAAAAGATTGAACATAACTAAAAAATTTGTCCATATTGATTTCTGGGTTTGTTTCTACTCTGAAAAATAATCCTGGGTTTTAATCTAATCTTGTGAAATTACCCATAATTTCTGTTTTTTTACTGATCAAACAAACAAAAAAAAAAGTGACTTTTTTGTGAAGTTTTTGTAAGAAAGTTTTGATCTTTGTGATCATGGCAAGTGTAGATGTTGCAGTGATTGACCATGGGACAGTAGGAAGTAATAACGTGGGAAGCCATGGAAATGGTGGGTGTTGTAAAGGGAAAGGCGGTCCAGGGTATGCCACTCCTTTGGAAGCCATGTCTGGTCCTAAAGAAGCTCTCCTTTATACCACTTGTGTTTACTCTGGTAATTTTTTTTTTTTTTAACTCTGAATTTCTCCATCTTTCTTTACCATCTATTCTTTTGTGTTAGTTTCTCGAGTGTTGTTGACGTTTAGTTTGAACTCGCCTCGTATGATGGAACAAGACGTTAATAATCCAAAAGAATGGAGGTAGTTTCGTTTTCTAAGTATATTTTTGGGTTATAATTTCAGAATTTCGTCATAATTTCGCAACCCCGAATTTCAAATTGTAGATTTGCTTGTTGGGTCTGAGGTGGTTGATACGTACTTATAGGAATATTCAATTGTATATGATTGCTTAGGCATGACAGATTGCCAGGTTATTGGGATGGCTGTTGAATCATAGGAATCTCACTTTAATAAGTGACATATAATATAGTATTGTTACTTCTTCAAAGTCTCATAAAAGACGGATTTATTGCTAAACTGTAGGTTAGCTTACTTCATTTGAATTAAATTAAGATTATGAGAGATGTATTTCCTACAATTGATCAAGATGTTGAATATAATTTTATGTTTTAATGGATATATATAGACATTTTGGTTAGGAATGGGGCTGTAAAAATGAGGGATTTATTCTTTAATTTGGTTGGAAATATTCCGATGGGAATCCAGGGATGCTATCACATTGAATTTTTTCGGACCTTTTTCACCTACCAATGAAGGTGGTATTACAAAATTAACAAGACGAGTGATTTTTCGCATTACTATCAATTGGTTTTTACTCTCCCTCCCCTATGAAATATATCGCTAGTGTTAAAGGAAGAGTACTTGTACTCACTGGTAGAAGTCGGTTTTTCCCTAATATAATCCATCTTCCCTGAATTTTTGCACCAACAATTATCTCAAGAACCTGAATTTTTTTTTGGAGCTGCAATGTGAAAATAAAAGGTCTTTAGTTTGAGTAAGACCGTTAAATTGGATGGCCATCGATGAATGGTAGATGATTCCGGGATATCATATTACCGCGAGTTTCTGTAGTGTGAGTAATTCAGCGTTCCTGCAAAACTTACCCTTTGTCTGGTGAAACAAACCTGCCTACAGTTGTATTCATTTGGTCTTAATCGCATTATAGTTATCCGGGAGTACAGTACTGAGCTTCAGTCAATTGTAACATATAACCCTGTGAAATGAGCAGGAACTGGAAGAGAGAAGCCTGACTATTTGGCTACAGTTGATGTGGATCCAAACTCTCCAACATATTCAACAGTGATTCACAGATTACCTGTGCCTCATGTGGGAGATGAGTTGCATCATTCAGGTTGGAATTCCTGCAGCTCCTGCCATGGTGATGCATCGGCTGACAGACGCTTTCTTGTGCTTCCGTCCTTGATGTAAGGCTTGCCCATATTTATAAATTTAACACATGCACATTGTTTGAAGTTGGAAGTTTAGCTCTTTGGTGCAAATTTTATCATTAGTTGACTAGAATGTTACTGAAAAACAGCCTCATTGTGTCTTGCTACATCAGTGGTCTGTCATCTCTCTATTGAACATGGACCTGTGTCAAAGCTGTCTTTTTTAGCCCTGTAACATGTAACATTTCATTCTTAGAAGGATTAGGGGCTTGTTTTTATACCTGTAAATATAGCTTTTGCTTGTTAACTTATTGAATTGAATGTGTGAATACAATCTGACTTCACTAACTGAAGTCTTTTATGCTGTCTATTGTCTTTGTCTGCTATTACTGTTCTGATCAATACGAGGTTTTACTTTCAGATCCGGGAGGGTTTACATCGTCGATACAAAAACAAATACAAGAGCCCCCGCTTTGCACAAAGTGGTTGAACCGGAAGAAATTGTGGAAAAGACTGGACTAGCATATCCGCACACTTCACATTGCCTTGCCTCTGGTGATGTCCTGATCTCATGCCTTGGAGGCACTGACGGGAAAGCTGAGGGAAATGGGTTTCTCCTACTTGACTCTGAGTTTAATGTGAAAGGAAGGTAAGCGTAGCTTCTTCTGCTTCTTTGACGTTCTTGGTTCAATCTTCTTTTGGATTTTCTTTCACATACTTGAACTAAGTATATCACTGTAATTGATTTATGTTAGGTGGGAAAAGCCAGGGCATAGTCCATCTTTTGGGTACGATTTCTGGTACCAACCCAGGCACGGGACAATGATTAGCTCATCATGGGGAGCCCCTTCTGCTTTCTCCACAGGCTTCAATCCTCAGCATGTCGCGGAGGGTCTCTATGGAAGGCATTTATATGTATATAGCTGGCCGGGTGGTGAACTGAAACAAACATTGGATCTCGGTAATACAGGACTTATTCCCTTGGAGGTGAGATGGCTGTGAAAGTTGGAACTTTACAGCTCTTATGGTATAGGTCCTGCATATGGTCGTTCACTGACCTCTCTGTTATGTATTTGTAGATAAGGTTCCTTCACGACCCTTCTAAAGATACTGGATATGTCGGATGTGCTCTATCCAGCAACATGGTCCGCTTTTTCAAGAACCCTGATGGATCTTGGAGCCATGAGGTATTACATATACTCATACATCATCCATGACAAGCTATATAACAGTGTCTGTGAAAACGTCTTAGAACGGAACATAAGGGAGTATACATTCATGTACTTATTTGGAACAAAAATTTCACTCTTGCAGTTACTCTAATATGTCTAGGGGATAGGGTCATATACATATGGACCTCTCTTGGAGATTGTTGCTTTACCAATCTGTATTTCCTGCTACCTTTTTTTATAGGTTGCAGCATCAGTAAAGCCACTGAAGGTGCAGAATTGGGTTCTACCTGAGATGCCTGGGCTGATCACCGACTTTTTGATTTCCTTAGACGACCGTTTTATTTACTTCTCAAACTGGCTCCATGGAGATATCCGCCAATATAACATTGAGGACCCCAAGAACCCTGTACTGACTGGTCAGCTCTGGCTTGGAGGACTAATTCGGAAGGGAAGCCCTGTTTCTGCAGTGTCTGATGATGGTTCAGCCTATCAGATTGATGTTCCTGATGTCCAGGTACATATAATTATACTAGTCATCTTGTCAAATCTGTGAACTTCAGTCAAATGGCCTTAAGCTTATATCAGGCTAATGATATCAACACTTTGTTTGCAGGGTAAGAAACTGAGGGGCGGGCCACAGATGATACAGTTGAGCTTAGATGGGAAGCGACTGTATGTAACTAACTCCCTCTTCAGCGCGTGGGACAATCAGTTCTACCCTGAACTGAAGGAGGAAGGGTCACATATGCTGCAAATCGATGTCGACACTGAGAAAGGTGGTCTAGCTATAAATCCCAACTTCTATGTCGACTTTGGCCTGGAACCAGAAGGTCCTTCACTAGCCCATGAGATGCGATACCCAGGTGGTGACTGCACTTCAGATATCTGGGTTTAAGAGTCTGATGTGCTACTTCCTGGGGAGGGAATCACAGGATCTCCTGTTGAATAAATGATTATTACACAGATGGTTTATCTTAATACCTGTTTTCGTGATTATGTGGATTGTAAATTGGTAAAACTGGCCTTTACTTGTCAGTAATTCTAATTTGAAAAGCTACATATTCTCTAAACTTTCTTGTTATTACTCTTCAAGCAACCCTAGCCAATTTTACGGCTTATTCAGTCCCAATCCACTCGGATCTGAGCCGAGGTAGCTCCCTTGCCCGGCAGCACCTGAAAGCAGAAGAATTTATGGTATACTACTTGAATGCAAAAAAAATCTTACTGTGTCTACTACTCTACAGCTGGATCAGTGGTGAACGATTTAGTAAGTCACTGTTTAACCTTATCAGCGTGTGCATGACATGCGCTACTTGTATCTGACGATAAGTTTATTGTCGTACCCTGTGACAGTATTATTCATAATCACGATTTTCTTCGACATAGTACTAAACTTCTGTTATCTAATGTCTTATTATTCTCGAGTTGACACGGGAAGTAACTGGCACCGTTCCTGACATTATCAGCAATCCTGCTAGTGTCCTGAGGAATATATTCATCAGGTAGGCAAAGGCAATGTAAGTGCCTGCCAGTCTCTTATATTCTTTCACTATTGTCAGGCTGCCTATTTAAAAGTCCTAACATCTTCACTTTCTCATCTTCAAATCAAACCCCCTAGGCTGAGACCGAAAGAGCGTACCACAATGGGCTTCTTTCGTATGTTTAAGCCACGCCCGAGTCAAGAACACCATCCTGAAGTTCCTCAGTATAACACTTCTACTGAAACACAGTACCACGACAGTGAATACCTGCGTTACAACAATGGCCGGGTTGAGGGGCGTGATGAGCAAGTCACTGCATTTTCTGAGGAGAAAAACTACATCGGCTATGGAGCTCTGAGGTGTGATCACCCTCAGTCATCTCAGGGGAGTCAGTGCCACCCTCGCTCAGCAAACCCCTGGCGCCGTGGCAATGGCAAAGCCTTTAGATACAAAGGCTGAACATACTAGCAGAGTAAGTTTCCGGAGCATTTTACTGTCACAAATAAAGCTAAGCCATGCTATAGGGAACTCTGTCTTACACACTGTACTCCAAACCTGTCTGTTATGACATTCTGTATAAACCAATACCTTGTTTGTTGTTTAAATCAGTTTACAGAAATATATGCAATCCAATTATAAGAAGGCTGTGCATCGGTCCAAAACCCGACTGCACTATATAGACTAAAGGCCAGAGTCTGGTTACATAAAGCGGGTTAGAAACGAGCCAGAACAATCAATGTTGTGCAGATGACCAAGAAAATTGATTAATTGACATCAGAAACCAGTATATGTAAACATCTGAATTCAAAATTAAACACACAATTCCGTGTCCCAAACAACAATGTTTTCTACTACATCAACTCAATGTCTTAGAAGTGTCATGTAGAAGCAACATTTGCATCTTTAAAGGAGTCACACCAAGCATAATGCCTAGCTCCATCTTTGTCAACAATTTTGATGACGAAATTCGAAGGAGCAACAACAAGCCTAGACCTAATCTCCAGGATACACTTATCAACCAATTCAACAGCTTCTTTCAGTGACATATTACTCCGGTAGTGTCTATCCATCATAGACAAGGAGAAATATGCACCGTAACCAAACGCGGCCTTATCTATCTTGTGTAGAGTCGCAAGATAGTCTATATAGTACAAAGATGGCCCTGATTCCTTGTCATATCCCGCCAATAGTACGTTCACCGAGTACGGGTTCTGTATATTCACAACAATTTACCATTAAAATAACACGACATAAATCTAATACTCCTTTCATTCATATATCCAAATAACTCATTCGTTACAGATAATAGACTCATCATTACATGGATATTGACAACAATTACCAATTTACCATTAGGGTTATACGTAATTAGAGTAAACGCGACATAAATCTAATGCTCCTCGCATCTATATCCAAAATGACTCATTCGTTACAGATAATAGACTATTATTACATGAATATTGACAACAATTACCAATTTACCATTAGGGTTATACGTAACTAGAGTAAACGCGACATAAATCTAATGCTGCTCTCATCTATATCCAAATAACCTATTCGATAGAAATAACGGACTCATATGGATGACGTTACATGGATATTGACAACAATTACTATAAACGCGACAGAAATCTAATACTACTTTCATTCATATCCAAATGACCTATTCGATAATTAAATAATAGACTCGTATGAATATAACGTGAGGATCACCTTGCGCAAGGCGGTGGCGAGCTCGTTACGGGTGAAATTAGCAGTGGCGGCCGTGGTTAAAGAAACACCATTCTTAAACTTGTACAAAGCTACATTCTTTTGAATGTACTCTGTAAATTGAACTCTGCGAATCAATCAATCAATCAATACGAGAAATTAAATCGAAAATAGAAACGTATTATTCACGACGAAAAGAGCAAAGTATGAACCTGTCACCGGCTTCGCCGGTGGCGGCCATGAGTTTGTGAGAATCGAGGATCATGATTTTATCTTCGTCTGATTTGTGGACTAATATGCTGTTTACGGCAGATGTATCTTCTACAAGTATTGTAAATCCGTCGCCGACTAATCCGAATGCACACTCCATTATTGTTGCTTCTCGATGAAGCTTTTATGTTTCCTTGAAAGGTTTTTAATTTCTTGTGAGATTTAAGTGACAAAGAGTTTTGGTTTTATAAAGCGCGGCTGATTCAAAGAGAGCCTTCTTGTAGAACAAGAAAAGGAAAAGGGTATGATTGGTATTTTTGGAAAATTTTAGATGACTAGATCCGTCAAGTTTTACCCGCCCGATGGTGACTTCCATATACAACACCGATATTGATAGGAAGTGGTAATCGGGCGGATAAAGTTCGTTTTAGGTTAGAATATATCGGGTCGTGGTGTTATATTGACTTTCGGAGTTTAGTTACTTGTCTGGATAATACATTCGGTCTCAATCATTATCAATGATAAAGTAGACGAGTATACTTTAGTACTCTGTTATTGTTAGAGACTCTAAACTCTAGAGTTATCAATGTATGCTACTCGTTAGTCCCACCTCTGCCTCTATAGCCCTCCCCATAACCTGTATTGCCTTTAATTTCTTTTTTTTCCTTTTTTATAATATAGTTGAAAATGTGAGAAAAATTCAAACCAAACGTTAATAATGAGAAAACTGGTAGGACTACTTAGGAACTTTATCTCAACGTATAGTTTAGATCACTCTGTCCAAGTTATCATTAGGTCACTCTAGACTAGTTTAGTCATCTTTGTTTATCAATAAATAGACCTAACATTCGCATCGATCGCAATTTGTTGATGAAAAGTCATAAGATGCACATTATCTTTAGCATCAGCCAATTCAACTTGCTTAGGGAATAGATTCATTCATTCAGATAAGATGTACCTCACTCGCAAGATTACTACTCCGTTTTTTTGGATTGTTTACGATAAAGAAACCGAGGGAGTAGTTAACTTATTGTACTTAGCTAGGTTTTCCTATATAGTAGAGCTCTATATAAGAAAACAGCCTCAAAACTCCTAATCACACAAAACTAAGGGCCAAACACAGTCTTAACACTGTCATTCTCACTATATGAAGCACCATGAAGATCACAACCACAGAAAGATTAATCAGTTTACGATATCGCTCGATGTCAGAGCAGCCACTGCGAATCAAAGGTACATCAGTTACGGGGCCCTGAAGCACGACAACCCAAACCAGGGGACCAACTCGTACTCTAAACAAGCGAACCCATATCACCGACCCCCGCCCAGGGGTCACTACCACTGATATCACTGCAAGAGCTGTAGAAACCTGAAGAATAAAATGTTACAGGTTTCATCCAACATCCTGTGGTATATTATGTAAACTCTCTAGTAATGTTTGAATTAGCATGTAATATATACGACTAGAGATCAATAAAACGAGGGCACGTTATGAACAATGTAGATCTTCTGTCCCATTACACATATGCTCTATGGATTGTCAAGTGTCAACCTAGGCTAGAGGACTTCTACGTCACGCCGACCAAACATATCAAGCATAATCTAAGGTCATGCACACCCACAGAAAAGAGGGGAGGGGGGCCTTATCGAGGACCCTATGGTGCACTCGAAGTCAAGACTAACCATTAAAACAAATCATAATAATTTGACCTAAACAATCATGTTTATAGAAACTAAAAGTGTGAGAAACCCAATGTGCTTTCTAATAAGAGGCAGTAGGTGAAGTGCGTTCCATCATAAACCCCTGCATAATAAAGTTCATACTTTTTCACAAGTATTAACATTATATCACATTATTACCTTTAATATAAAGGATAGGTGGAGAGAAAAAGACACTTATATAGGTATAGTGACCTAAAAGAGGAAATGACAAAAAAAATTTTAAACATGGAGCAAAAATCTATCAGTAAAGCTGCATATTCTTTCCTGCTTGTAGTTCTTTGCCTCTCAGCAAAAGGGTATGGTGCCAGCTTAATGAAGAATGATGGGAACTTACAGTGTAATGGTTCGATAGCAGAATGCGAAGGAGAGAACGAGGTGTTGATGGAGTCTGACATTGCAAGACGGTTTCTTGAAGAGAACAAGCATATCTCATTTGGCGCTTTGAGCAGAGATCAGCCTGCCTGTAGTGGTGGAAGTCGAGGTCAGGCATATTCTAATAATGCTAACTGCCTTCCTCCTCAAGCGAATCCTTACCACCGGGGTTGCTCCAGGTATTACCGCTGTAAAAGAGACGACTAGCTCCTTCTGGTGTGTTTTGAATTTCACTCGTGTATTCACACTGGGGATTATCATTGTTATACAAGTGAGTATAACTTATTTGATCAATCCTTGTTCTGCTGAATGTTAATTGTATTTCTGCAGACCTTTTTTGCTTTGAAACTGATGTTCTTGTTACGAAAAAACAAAGCGTAAACAACGATCTAATTTAATTTAAGCAATCACTGAACTCTGAAGCCTGGCACTGTTTAAAGGTTGTAAATGAAAACAGACGTATATATCTGGTAATCAAGTCTCGGTTACAGGTTACAATATCTTCCTCAAAACGGCCTTTAAACTGCACAAGGTAAACCACCTTTCATACGTTCTCTGCCTTTCCATGAAAGGCCCCGGAATTCTGAGAGTAAACGATAGCACCACTCTAATGGATTTCCTGGAGCTCATTCTTGTTTACATGACAATTTCCATACCTCTCTAACGTTAGATGAGCCATCAGTTACTTCGGCAATCAAACTGGCAGCCATCATCCCTGCGAAATTAGCAGACAGAGATAAGTAAGCTTTACAAGCACCTTTAAAGAGCTCAGATAATGGCAACCAGCAGTTTCTCAAAACTGAACCTCCCACTAGTCTGAACCGATCAAAAGTGGAAAACAATGTGAATTTTGATAGAACACTGAGAGAAGATACAGGCTTCCTGGCCTAGTCCTGATCAGCGACACTTAGCTTTTTAAGTTATGGAATCTATGACTAATTGACTACGTAAACGTAACTGCGATAGCCTTCAAAACTGCACCCAAAACTTACCATCTTTCTCTACAATCGACAAGAATCGCCTTGATCCCCCACCAACGCCAAAATAATGTTTCTTTGCTGCCATATAGACAACACCATGGGGATGGCTAATACACTGCAACATAAACAACATAATAAGTTCAGTCTTCAGCATAACTTTGTGCAGCAGTAAGCAACAAACAGCAGTTCCAATTACATACTTTCTTGATAAGGCCATACAAGGTCGGTAGAGTGGAGATGGAATAAACAGTCTCAGCCATCAAAATAACATCATATCCAGTCACTGGAACACTATCAGATGATGCAGAATTATTGATGTCAGTATGCGCATGGGGAAGAATATGATCCACTTCGTTCCAATCACCAGCAAAGTATCGAATTTCACAAGAATCATGAAAACTGATTCCATTTGGTTGATTCGTGTCCACATTAGGAATAGTGAGGCATTTTAAAACTTCTTCATTGAAATCCTGGAAATGAACAGCAGCTGACCCCTGACAGAAGAGAATATTAAACAAGGACTAGGGCAGGACAAGAAGACATCACCAAGTAACAAAAATGGCACTCAAAGAATCACCTTGAGACAGGAGAACACCCCAGGAAGCCCATGGCCGCATCCCAGCTACAAATCATGAGTATATGGTAAAATCTTTAGTTCAATAAATGTTACAAAGACGATCTAGTCATATGAAATTGAAATAAATGAACGAAAAAAAGAAAAGGAAGTCATTTATGCCCCCATGCAAGAAGAATTTCATCCCCTCTCCATCCCGACTTAGCCCCCGCGCCCTCCCCTTCCCCCACTAAGGCCAAGTTCTCTATTTTTCTCTATTAGGGAAGTTCTCTAAGCCCCTTCATCACATATCGCCACTTGACAGTCGCGTGCGCTTTTCACAGATTTTTGGGAACCTACCATAGGTTTTTGGCTCTAGTATTTTGCTAAAACGCATAATATGATGTCTACGAACTTCCACAGAAATTTAATTTCTATTTTGGGCAAAGACTATAGATCACACACTGCAACTTAAGCCAATTTGACCGCATTTTTGAAAATAACCAAATGTTCTCAAAACTTTATTATGGAGAGGCATTGAGTACCCTAATTCAATATGCGGTCTAGTTCCTCTGCTAAGAAAGTTGTCCCAGCCTTTTCGGCGCACATCACCTGCCGAGGCTAGCGTGCGTTTTTTTTTTCCAATATTGGGTGCCACAACAGGTTTTAGGCTCTAGTATTTTGTTAAAATCCATAATATGACTCCTAGGGGCTTTTACAAAAATGTGAGTAGTTTTTGTTCCAAGCCATTTTTGGCCAAAAATCGTGCATTATACATTTTGATTTTGGCCAAATTTGATAAATTTTTTGAAAGCTGGGAGATGTTTTCAAAAGTTTACTATGCCCTTGTTAAATATGAGGACCGTTTCCTCTGTTAATGAAGTTTTTAAGCTCGTGCGTTACACGTCACCCGTTTAAGATATAGTGCATCTTTTGCCGATTTGGGACCTACCATAGGTTTTTGGCTCTAATATTTTGCTAGAACCCATAATATGCCCTCTAGGTGCTTCCACTAAAATTTGAGCATTTTTTGTTGCGGGGCCATTTTGGGCCAAAAACCGTAGATTACACTTCGATTTTGGCCAATTTTTATCATTTTTTGAAAGCTAGGAAATGTTTTCAAAAGTTTACAATGGACGGTCTTAGTGTGCCCTTGCTAATTTAAGGGCCGTTTCCTCTGTTAATGAAGGTTTTTAAGCTCCTTTGTTACACGTCACTGTTTAACATATCGTGCATCTTTCGCCGATTTAAGATCAATCCAAGGTTTTTGGCTCTAATATTATGCTAAAACCCATAATATACCCTCTAGGTGCTTCTACTAAAATTTGAGTTTTTTGGTTGCGGGCCTGTAACACTACGGAATTTGGAAAGTGGTTTATGGAGTTGGTTTGTCCCACATTGGGAAAATAAGGCTCATATGATCAGTTTATAATAGATTCCTACCATCATACTAACAACAAGGTCTTCACCTTTTAGAGCCCGGAGAGGATATATGGGCCTAAAGGGTGACTTCCCATCTTATTGGGTTGTGTTGCGATGGACGGTGGATCGGGCTGTTACAGATGGTATCAGAGCAACCCTGCGACCGAGTGCTGGGTGCTGGGGCGAGGCCCAGCCGTCTAACGGGGGAGATCTTGGACCTGTGCTGATGTTGGTATGGTTTGGTTTAGGCGCAACGGGGACGTTGCGTTCTTTAAGTGGGGGAGTTTGTAACACTGCGGAATTTGGAAAGTGGTTTATGGAGTTGGTTTGTCCCACATTGGGAAAATAAGGCTCATATGATCAATTCATAATAGATTCCTACCATCATACTAACAACAAGGCTTTCACCTTTTAGAGCCCGGAGAGGATATATGGGCCTAAAGGGTGACTTCCCATCTCATTGGGTTGTGTTGCGATGGACGGTGGATCGGGCTGTTACAGGGCCCATTTTGGGCGTATAGATTATACACTAGTACACTACGATTTTGGCCAATTTTGACAAAAAAAAAAAGGCAAATGTTCTCAAACAATTTAGCATGGACAATCGTGAAATACCGTTGTTGGATATGGTGGTTATTCCTCTTTTAGGGAAGTTCTTAATGCTCTTTCGACACACATCATCTATTGAGGCTAGTGCCTTTTTTTTTGCCGAGTTTGGAATTTACCATATGTTTTTGGCTCTAGTATTGTATGAAAAAACGAATATATGAATCTTGGGGCCTTCGACAAGAATTTGAGCCGGTATTGTTTCGGGCTATTTTGGACTAAATATCGTGTATTATTACTTCTATTTTGGCCAATATTCGAAAGTAGCCAAATATTCTCAATTCTTTACCATACAAGAGTGGCATTGTTGGATAAGGAGACCTATTCCTTTATTAAAGTCTCTAAGCCTCTTCATCACACATGACACTCGAGTGCGCTTTTCGCAGATTTTTGGGAACCTACCATGAATTTTTGGCTCTAGTATTTTGTTAAAATGCACAATCTGACCTCCACATACAAAAAATTGGAATTTCTGGGATTAATTTGGGCCGAATTTGTAGAATACCCCAATTTGACTGCATTTTTAAAAACAACCAAATGTCCTCAAAATGTCATAATGGACCGCCTTTGAGTACCCTAATTCGCTATGAGGTTAGTTCCTCTGCTAAGAAAGTTCTCCAAGCCTCCACGGTTTTCGATAAAATGGCTCCGGAGCAAAAACAGCTAAACTTTTGGTGGGAGTCTCCAAGTATAATATAATGAGGATTGGAAAAATATTAGGGCCGAAAATCTAAGAGAATATTAGAAAAACAGCCAAAACGGTCATAACTCCATACAAAATGACGAGCGTCAAAACGCATGAAATGATTCAAAAAATGAGGAACCAACAATCAAATCCAACAAATAAAGTCCTAGGCTATCTGCAGTAATGTTTGGAGGACATTTGGCATTTTTCGAAACATTGATCAACTTTGACAAGAATCGCAATACATAATCTACGGTTTTCCGATAAAATGGCTCCGGAGCAAAAACGGCTAAAATTTTAGTGGGAGTCTCCAAATATGATATAATGAGAATTTGCCAAACACTAGAGTCAAAACCCTAAGAGACGATAAGAAAATCCGCTTAAACGGTCATAAATCCATACAAAGTGACGAACGTCGAAACACATGAAATACTTAACAAAATAAGGAACCAAGACTCAAATCCAACAAGTATAGCATTAGGCTATCTTCAGTAATATTTGGAGGAAATTTGGCGTTTTGCGAAAAATTGATCAAATTTGACCCAAATCGCAATACATAATCCACGGTTTTTACGATAGAATGGCTCCGGAGCAAAAACGACTAAAATTTTGGTATGAGTCTCCAAGTATGATATAATGAGGATTTGTAAAATATTAGAGTCAAAAACCTAAGAGACGATAAGAAAAACCGCTAAAATGGTCATAAATCCATACAAAGTGACGAACGTCGAAACACATGAAATACTTCACAAAATGAGGAACCATGACTCAAATCCAACAAGTATAGCCCTAGGCTATCTTCAATAATGTTTGGAGGAAATTTGGGGTTTTGTGAAAAATTGATCAAATTTAACCCAAATCGCGGTTATTAATCCACGGTTTTCCGATAAAATGGCTCCGGAGCAAAAACGGCTAAAATTTTGGTGGGAGTCTCGAAATATGATGTAATGAGGATTTGCAAAATACTAGAGTCAAAAACCTACGAGACGATAAGAAAAACCGCTAAAACGGTCATAAATTCATAGAAAGTGACGAACGTCGAGACACATGAAATACTTAACAAAATGAGGAACCAAGATTCAAATCCAACAAGTATAGCCCTAGGCTATCTTCAGTAATGTTTAGAGGAAATTTGGCGTTTTTGCGAAAAATTGATCAAATTGACCCAAATCGCAGTACATAATCCACAGTTTTTCGATAAAATGACTCCGGAGCAAAAACGGCTAAAATTTTGGTATGAGTCTCCAAGTATGATATAATGAGGATTTGTAAAATATTAGAGTCAAAAACCTAAGAGACGATAAGAAAAACCGCTAAAATGGTCATAAATGCATACAAAGTGACGAACGTCGAAACACATGAAATACTTAACAAAATGAGGAACCATGACTCAAATCCAACAAGTATAGCCCTAGGCTATCTTCAGTAATGTTTGGAGGAAATTTGGGGTTTTGCGAAAAATTGATCAAATTTGACCCAAATCGCAGTACATAATCCACGGTTTTTCGATAAAATGGCTCCGGAGCAAAAATGGCTAAAATTTTGGTATGAGTCTCCAAGTATGATATAATGAGGATTTGTAAAATATTAGAGTCAAAAACCTAAGAGACGATAAGAAAAACCGCTAAAATGGTCATAAATCCATAGAAAGTGACGAACGTTGAAACACATGAAATACTTAACAAAATGAGGAACCAAGACTCAAATCCAACAAGTATAGCCCTAGGCTATCTTCAGTAATGTTTGGAGAAATTTTGACGTTGTTCGAAAATTGATCAAATTTGACCCAAATCGCAGTACATAAATCATGGTTTTTCAATAAAATGGCTCCGGAGCAAAAACGGCTAAACTTTTGGTGGTAGTCTCTAAGTATAATATAATGAGAATTGGAAAAATATTAGGGCCGAAAACCTAAGAGATGGTTAGAAAAACAGCCAAAACGGTCATAAATCCATACAAAGTGACGAGCATCGGAACACATGAAATAATTTACAAAAGGAGGAACCAACAATCAAATCCAACAAGTATAGTCCTAGGCTATCTTTAATAATGTTTGTAAGACATTTGGCGTTTTTCGAAAAATTAATCAAATTTGACCAAAATCGCAGTACATAATCAACGGTTTTTTTAAAAAATGGCTCCGTGCAAAAACGACTCAAATTTTTATGTAGTCTCTAAGGATTATATTATGAGGATTCGAAAAATATTAGAGTCAAAAAACCTAAGAGAAGATAAGGAAAATGGCCAAAACGGTCATAAATTCATACAAAGTGACGAGCGTTCAAACGCATGAAATAGTTCAGAAAATGAGGAACCAACACTCAAATCCAACAAGTATGGTTCTAGGCTATCTGCAGTTTGGGAGGACATTTGGCATTTTTCGAAAAATTGATTAAATTTGACGAGAATCGCAGTACGTAATCCACGGTTTTCCGATAAAATGGCTCCGGAGCAAAAGCGGCTAAAATTTTTGTGAAAGTCTCCAAATATGATGTAATGAGGATTTGTAATTTACTAGAGTTAAAACCTAAGAGACGATAAGAAAAACCTCTAAAACGGTCATAAATCCATACAAAGTGACGAACGTCAAAACACATGAAATACTTAACAAAATGAGGAACCAAGACTCAAATCCAACAAGTAAAGCCCTAGGCTATCTTCATTAATGTTTGGAGAAAATTTGGCGTTTTTCGAAAAATTGATCAAATTCGACCCAAATAGCAGCACAGCACATCACCCGCTGAGGCTAGCGTGTGTTTTTTGCCGATATTAGGATTCACAACACGTTTTTGGCTCTAGTATTTTGATAAAATCCATAATATGACGCCTACGGCCTTCCGCAAAAATTTGAGCAATTTATGTTTTGGAGCAATTTAGGGTCAAAAATCGTGCATTGGATTTTGTCCAATTTTGATCAATTTTTTGAAAGAAGGGAAATGTTTTCAAAACTTTACTATGGACAATCTTAGAGCGCCCTTGTTAGATATGAGGGCCGTTTCCATTGTTAATGAAGGTATTTAAGCTCCTTCGTTACACGCACCCGTGTAAACTCTAGTGCATCTTTCACCGATTTGGGACCCACACTATGTTTTTGTCTCTAATATTTAGCTAAAACACATAATACGCCCTCTAGGTGCTCCCATTAAAATTTTGACCTTTTTTTGTTGCAGGCCATTTTCGGCCAAAAAACATAGATTATACACTTCGAATTTGGCCAATTTTGACTATAATTTTCAAAATAGGCAGATGTCCTCAAAATTTTGGCTAGGACAATCGTGGAATAATGTTGCTGGATATGGTGGCTATTCCTCTTTTAGGGAAGTTCTTAATGCGCTTTTGACACACGTCATCTATCGAGGCTAAAGTCTGTTTTTTGCCGAGTTTGGAATTTACCATAGGTTTTTGGCTCTAGTAATGTGCGACAACCCCAAAATATGAACCTTAGGGCCTTCCACAAGAATTTGAGCCGTTATTGTTTCGGGGCCATTTTAGACCAAAAAACGTGAATAATGTACTTTGATTTGGCCAATTTTGACAAATTTTTCGAAAGTAGCCAAATGCCCTCAATTCTTTACCGTACATAGCCTTAGCCTGGCATTGTTGAATATGGAGACTAATTCCTTTACTAGGGAAGTTTTATAAGCCCCTTCATCACACGTCGCCACTTGACACTAGCGTACGTTTTTCATAGATGTTTGGGAACCTACCTTTGGATTTTGGCTCTAGTAATTTGCAAACATGCACAATACAACCTCTACGGACTTCCAAAAGAATTGAGTTTACGGGATTATTTGGGCACAAATTATAGATTACACATTGCGGTTTAGGCCAATTTGACCGCATTTTTAAATAACAAAAATTTCTCAAAACTTCATAATGGACAATCTTCAAGTATTCTAATTCGATATGAGGTCTAATTCCTGTGACAAGAAAGTTCTCTCCAGCCTTTTTGGGCGCACATCACCCCTGGGGCTAGCGTGCGTTTTTTGCCGATATTTATATCCACAACAGGTTTTTGGCTCTAGTATTCTGTTAAAATCCATAATATGATTCCTAGGGGCTCCTACAAAAATTTGAGCAGTTTGTGTTCTGGAGCCATTTTGGACCAAAAATCGTGCATTACACACTATGATTTTGGCCAATTCTAATCAATTTTTTGAGAGCTGGGAATTGTTTTCAAAACTTAAATCTGAACTGTCTTAGAGCACCCTTGCTAAATATGAGGGTCGTTTCCTCTGGTAATGAAGGTTTTTAAGCTCCTTGGTACACGTCAATTGTTTAAGCTATCGTGCATTTTTTGCCGATTTGGGACCTACCCTAGGTTTTTGGCTCTAATATTTTGCTAAAACCCACAATATACCCTCTAGGTGCTTCCACTAAAATTGGAGCTCTTTTTGTTGAAGGGCCATTTTGGGCCAAAAACCGTAGATTATACACTTCGATTTTGGCAAATTTTGACTATATTTTTCCATATAGGCAAAGTCCTCAAAATTTTGGCATGGCCAATCGTGGAATACCGTTGTTGGATATGGTGGCTATTCCTCTTTTAGGGAAGTTCCTAATGGTCTTTCGACACACGTCATCTATTAAGCTAGTGTCTGCTTTTTTCCGATTTGGAATCCATGGGCTTTTGGCTCTAGTATTGTGCGACAACCCAAAACATGAACCTTAGGGCTTTCCACAAGAACTTGAGCCGTTATTGTTTCGGGGCCATTTTGGACCAAAAACCGTGGATTATATACTTCGATTTTGGACAATTTTGACCAATTTTTCGAAAGTAGCCAAATGTTCTCAATTCGTTACCATACATAGCCTTGGACTGGGATTGTTGGATATGGAGACATATTCCTCTGTTAGGGAAGTTCTCTAAGCTAATTTGAGCATCAGATAATCTGAGTTATTAAAAAAAAAAAAAGTACAAATCACCTGAAAGCTAGATGCCCACCTCTAATACTCGCTTCCCTTCAAGTGACAGGACCCCTTTCTGAATCTCGGACTGAAGGGCTTTCACCAAATCAAGTGAACCTTCCCATAATTTTAGACCTCCTGTCTTCAACAATCATTGTTAAGAATGCAAAATATATATGACCAGCCACTGAAACCATGATATATATCACAAGCTTTACAAATCTACAACTATAGCTTTCAGAGAGGAAGTTGTCAAACCTTCGTATTTCCCCGGAACCAAGTCAGAATTTGACAATGAGAAGACTTCCTGCGTACTCACGCGACCCTGAGACAAAGATTATTACGTGAAAAACTTGTAGCATTTACACAACACGCCTTTCTTCAGGCAAAAAGTTTACGCAGAATGAAAAGACCAACAGGCTGCCATTCCATCCCAGAACATTACGTGAGATAATTATCAGAAGAAGGCATCACAGCTTTGAAATAACATTCTCCCCATTAAAACTCAGTAACAGCTACCTAACTTCCCTATAAGTCAGTACCTGGCCATTTAAGATCTAAGCCATTTAAGATCTATTGTTTTCCAAATGGACGGCCAAAGTTCTTTGAGTATTCCAAGTATTCTACACAAATAAGAAATATATTCAGCTAGACATCTATGTTTGATGTGGCAAGAAACCGTTTACAACTACTCATAACTTCAGAAGAAGGGTGATGAGCAAATGCTAGTTTTAAAGTCTCCCTGGCCTCCTCAAACCCTTTATAGTAGTTTTATGTCATTGACTCATTTATATGCAGGTCCCCGAAGTTCTTGGAAAAAAAATATAGGAGTTTTTATTTGTTTATTGAAGCACGATATCATCAATGCTCTTACTTCCACAACATCTGACTTCAGTTATCTATCTAGACAATAATGCTGGATCAAGGGCCATAGTTTGAGACAATTTCTTATCCAGGCACCGATAGTTCATTACCAAATTATTCCCCCGTTTCAAAATTGTGCCACATTGTACATTGGACAATCAAGGTCAAGCTTCACACTACCATAAGGTTCTCAAAATGCAACATGCTAAAAAAAAATCACCATGATTTTAACCACAAAAGTCAAATGTGTCTTATTATCTAGGTCGAGGGCATTGAAATACCTTAACCTCGGAACATTCTACGCAAAACTAAGCCGATGCGACCAAATTTACGAGATTACGATTAATTCCCACCTCATTACTCATTATAATCATGACATTAAACAAAAAGAGAGAATTTTACCTTAAACAAAGTAACAAATCCCAAATCAACCTGCTCAACAGTATATTTCACCGACGTCGAAACCTAAATTCATCATTCACCCCCAATTTAATTCAAAATTCATCCAACTAAAAATCCCAACAAAATAAAATTCATAATAATTACAACAAATTAAATTAAAATTAAATGGGTATGAGAGAACCTCAGAGGGGAAAACTTCAACGCAAGGAGGAGGAGGAGGGAGGGGCGTTTCTGGGAAATCGAGGAACCCTAATCCTCCTAATTTGGGCTTTTCTTCATTTGATTGAAACAATTGAAACGTTTTGGCGCCAGTGTTCTAATGAAGGAAACGTATACGATACGATATTAGATTGAGTGAGAGAGAGAGAGAGAGATAGGAGAGACAAAGTTGGAAGCTCACCTCGGAGTTTGCCGCCATTTTTGTTGTTTGCTTGAAACTGCGAAGTGTGAAGTAGAAGCTGTCCCAAGCTTGAGTGAGAACTGAGAAGTTCTATTGTTTGTTGACTTGTTGGGTCTCTTCTCCTTTGGGCTAAATGGCTAACCCTTCTTTTGGGTTCCAAAAGCGATTTTAATGTTTGACGGGTTTTGAACCGTAAAAACGCTTAAAGTCTTGAAGGATACTTTTCTTATTGGATTTAATGAAAAATTGTGTAACCTCGAGGATTAAGCCACCGTTTGGCGGGGGGACGCGATTATCTCAACACAAGTTTACTAGTTGAGCTAATTCCAATGTCACGAGCTTCGTTATTTTGTTTGGATCGTAACTCGTCAACCTTCCCGACTCGTGTTAAGCTATCTATTGGTAACAAAATTTGTTGCTTAAGATGACAAAATTTGATAATGGACTATTGTTACAGTTACATTATCTGAACATCTAGATTGCTATGTCTTTTTAAGACTAGGTTGAATATGTAGTTTTGAATTAAAATGAAGTTAAGATAGTACTCCATATTCAACTTGACCTTGAAAGGAATCACAAAAGAAATATTATTGTGTGCTACACCCAAAATAGTTAATTGTGACTTGTGATAAAATGGAATGTGATTCTAATCTTAATCAACATGATCGCACTAAAGCTACCCTAATGATCAGGATATCTGTTTTAAGAATTTTACTTGTAGAGATGATAAATACATTTCAATTGGAATTTGGCAGCACCAAAAGTTGTAATTAGAATACATTTCTTAGTTCTTGTTCTCGAATTTAAATTCAATTACCACTAAAATTGTATGAAGAGAATGTATTCTTCATCATCCACTTAAGCCAATTTCATATTACAAAGGCAACGAGCATATCAATGTGAGACGAATCAAACTTTTAAAATTATAGACTATAATTCATATTACAAAATTATGAATTATGTGAAAAACGAAACAACCTTCTCTATAACTTTAAACAAGCAAAAGTCAAAAGAATAGCTAGCTACTCAAAAAAAAAAAAAAAAAAAAAAAAAAAAATCATACTCCTTTTCTATTAACTAATTTAATTAGCATGATGTATGGTTTTATTTTGGCCGCAAACGGTACTACATGATCGTTCAGTACATCTATTAACGCGTTTGTCTTCTTTTTAAAGTTGTCTGTAGACATCAGAATGGAATCTAAAACATACAAAAAATTCTTATAACCTTTCATATGTTTGTGAATTGTAAGCTCAAAAAAGCCACATGAAATTCCCTATAAAAACCTTATACATGATGCTCAAGTTCCACATATCACAGACTTCTCATAGATCATATTATCAATTGAGATTTAATTGCAAGAGTTTGCAAAACTAGTGTAGAGTTGTGAGTGAGTGAATTGAAGCAAGATGACTTGGGGATCATGGGATGGCTATGGGCATCACCATTCATCATCGCCATGGGGTTATGGTGGCCATGGAGACTACTATGGCCACCAAGGAGGACACCATGGCTATGGTCATCATCATGATGATCATCACCATCATCATGGCTACTATGATGATCATCACCACCACCACGATCATCACTATGATGGTCATCACGGCGGCCACTATGGTCATCATGGTGGTCACCATCACGGCCACCACCATCACCATGATTATGATGACTACTGTTAGATTATCACCATACTCCATTATGAAAGAAGGCATAATATCTAGCTAGTACTACATTATCTCGTGTTGTTGTGTACGTTTGTATGGTCACTCTTATTCATAAAACAACGAAAAGACTATATTACGTGAGAAATGGTTTTTACATGCGTTAATTTCAAGATTTGATTTCTTAATACGGGTTACTAATAGGCAACTCGACAATGAGATTATTGTCAAAATCGTCTCTTCATGTATAATGTGATGTATTTGCTTATCTATATGTAACGTACAATTGCACAATGATGTCTTAGGAAGATATATTAGAATTATCTTTAATCAAAGTATAAGTCATTCCGTATTGTCATATTGCTCAATTTTTTTGAAGTACTACATTAGCAAATTTTTCTTTACTTACGCCGCCTAGCTAATAACTCACTTATTAGATAAGTACACAGGGTAGCAAGATTTTATTACATGGACAACATAGCTCCGATTCACTTTTTCATCAAAAAAAAAAAAAAAAAAAAAAGATAGACATAAACAAAGAGTCATATTAGGCCATGTATATCTAGTTCCGATCATATTTATTGAATTCAGATCAAAATTATTCAAATCAAATTTGGTCTGATCAGAGTCTTTCAAATCAGATCAGAGACATTCAAATCAAATCAGATTTAAGAAATTTGATCATATCATAATTAACACTAATTCCGAATTTTATTCACATCAGATCAGAGTCATTCAAATCAGATCAAAGTCATTTAAATTGGATTTTATCAAATCAAAATCAATAAAATCAGATCAGATTCATTCAAATCAAATCAAATCAGAAAGATGTGTACAGGGCCTTATTCTTATACATTTCTTATCAAATTTGTATTAAAAAAATCTCTTCAGAGTAATTGATGTAGACAATTGTAGTCAATCTGGCTTAACATGTTTAAGAAATATCAAAATACTTGTAATAATTTCTAAATTGTCTTAAACATGCTAAATTGTGACACACAACTTCACTTCATTCATGGACACTTTAAACTTAAATTATTTAAATATCTCTTAAATTTTGAATCTAAGACAAACTTATGCAGTCGAACATTTTCTCTCATCCGATTGCTATATATCTACTTCGTATTTCACAACTTATATCATGTGAATAAAGATCTATTCTATATACATTAACCATGTACTGATTTACATGTTGGTTTATATATCTAGACACACTCAGCAAATGATGTATTTTGCTCAAGGTCATATCTAAGTACAATCACTTAGGCTTGCATTGTGTCCCAATAGCACCAGAATATCGTTTTCTATTTACACCATCAATGAAATTTCGATGTGACCAAAAACGGAATCTAAATAACTATCACTATAGTATTGTGACACACTTCACAATTCCATTTTTTTTTTTTGTCTATACTTTTATATAGGAATCCATTTTTTGTCAAAAGTCTTAAAGAATCCAATACTTAGCTTTTGATTTTGCAAAATGCATGTCAAATTCATCAAAATGATGAGAAATCGGGTTTCCTTTAAAAATGGGAAATATTCGATTCACATACATGACCCAACTATACACATCGAGAGTTTATTAGTGCTTTACCAGAATCTTCTATAATATCGTTTTATGTGCAAACATACGTGCATAAAGATAGTGCGTATATATAGTAGAAGGGCACCCTTATTTTTCCCCTTCTAGTAATAATAATCAGGAATAATACATATGCTTAAATTCTTAGTTCTGAAGTGAGGTAAAATATGGGATTATTGGGGCATCACTTGTTATCATCATGGTATGGCCATGGATGCAACAATAATGGATCATGGTCACATCATGGCACCCCATATCATGGAGACTATGCCCATCATCAAGGATGGCATAGTGGATGGGGTCATCATAGTCATCACCATCATCATCATCACCATCATCATCATGGCCATGGCTATTGTGATGATGATGATGATTATTACTATCATCACCCTCATCATGGAGGTCATCACCATCATCACCATGGACATCACCACAATCATCATTGTTATGATGATTGTTATTAGCCATTAAGGCATGTGATTTGAAGCATTACAAGGAAGGTCGTGCTGAGGATTAAGGCTGGCATATTAGTTAAGAACTCAACCTGCCACGGAGCTGTCTCGGATTCAAATCTTCATATCTCCACCCTGCAACATTAGTTGCTCCATTGTACCCAAAAAAACAAGGAAGTTCGTGCTCATATATTAGCTTTGAATAATTTAATTAGTTCTACATTATATATTGCTAGTGTAAAATGGTTGGCTTTGAGTGTGTTTAATGTTTGTGTAATTTGATTTTCATGTAAGACGGTATCTTATTGTGAGACTAGCTAGTTTACCTAATTATATGTATATATAGCCTTACTTTTATGTTATTAATGTTTAAAGATCATCATTTTCCTACTTTTACATATATTACTAACCATTTTAGCGGATGTTTAACTCATCTTAATTATTTAAAATTCTAAAACAATCACTCATCAATATGAGAACATAAGTACATTTGACAAAGGGTCCCTTTTAGGTTAACTAATTTAAGATGAGCACTAGCTCAAACTTGTAAAATGGTCGCTATATATGTAAGAGGTACATCTTACATTACATGAGACCTAGCTAACTATTGCAAACTGTTAAGGAATTCGGGTCGATCAGTCGGTTCCATGAAACTACTAGTTCACGGGGAGAAACACAACACGCGGCGGAATTCATTCGAAACTATTCTCAGTCGTCTCTGGTTTCTCTCATTGATTTCATCAATAATACATCCTATTTATACTAGTTACAAATCACCGTCTTAACCTACAAGTAATGCAACTTTCTTAAATACAACCTACCATAAATGTACTTCGTACATATTCACAATATCTACGATATTCACGATATATACGATATTACCATAACTTCGTATATGGTAATATATTGCTGACCATATAACTCCATAATATCTCTCCATATTATCTCGTAATATCGTCACCTTCCATTTTCCTTATTACAAACTTATCGTAAATCATTGGATGAACCCGTTTAACATGAAGTGGTCAATTGGTGATATGAGATTTTCCAATTGATAAATTTGAGCATATCATTGGTGACATGAGAAGTGTATTGAGGGGAAATAAATCTCGTATTAGATGACAATATTTGGGGTATTAAGAGACAGTCTTGGATCTATCGTCCAATTATTTCACATCACTGCGTCAAAAATAGGCTAAGAGAACGCTTCTAGCCCTACCGTGCCTAGCCTCTTATTCTAGCCTAATTAATCTTTGTCTTGGATAGTTAACGACCGAGACACAATATATACTTTTTCTAACAAGGGACGAGATCAGATATAATGACTTTGTTAATGTACCGTCAAATATGGCCAATATATACTTGAGAGTTGAGAATTAACAAAAGCAAAAGAAAAACTCTCCTGAATAATAATTAAGAAAGTAAAAACATATGTCAAGTCAATTACGAGAAGACAACTAGTATATATGAACAATCGCCTTGGTATATGTTCCCTATTCCATAACCTAACAAAGCAATTGATTTGTTATAATCATACAATACAAGCAAAAAAGCTTAGGGAATCAGATTCAATCAAACAAAAGCTTGATCAAAAGAACATATTCATTTCTGATTAGTAATAATAATTTCTAGTATAAATGCCAATTGATATCCTACAAATTCTTCATACATCCAACTAAAACGTTACATATAGTACCATACACGTTACTGACTAAATCTTGACAAATTTGTCAAATATGGGAGGTCATCACGGGCATCATTCACATCATGACGGCCATCATGCCGGTGCATGGGGCGGCGGCTACGGTAGTACCGGATACGGCGGAGGATATGGTGGAGGATATGATCACCACAATGCTGGCTATGGCGGCGGGTACGGCCACCATGGTCACCATGATGGTCATCATTCTGGCTATGGTCATCATGATGGCCATCATGGTGCTTATTATGGTGGAGGTCATGGCTACTACGACCAGGGTTATGGTCAGAACCATCACGATTATAGTCACGGTCATTACTAAAAGGACCTCGTGTGATTCTAATTGATCAAACGTTCTCTCTATAGAGAAGTATCCCATTATCTCTAGAGAGCTATGTCTCTTTTGAATTGGTCATGTTATCGGTCAGTAAAAAGAAAAGAAAAAAAATTAATGAGTGTTTCTATTAAAGAGTGTTTTAGAGTGTTGTACAATAAAAGCTACGTTCGTGTTCATATAGAATGTAAGCCGTTTGCAGCTAAAGTGTATTTGATTAATATTGTTGTTTTTGATATGTTTGATCACCGCAATAGTATTACGACTTGCTCCTTCCGTTCAAGGAGATTTTCATGTGTTTTTTTGTAGTTTTGAATTGTCATGTTAGGATTTTGAACCAAATGAAAAAACCATTTGTCTTAAAATCAAGTAAAGGTGGTAGACTGCAATGCAGAATGTAATATAAACTAATTTTTGCAGCAAGTGAAAGATTTTTACTTTTGATCGGTTGAAGACGCAAAATAATTCGCATAAGAAAAATCACAACCCACATTACTATTAGATGACAGTATATATATGATCAAAATATTAGTGACTCCACAAGGAATGACAAACTCATAAAATACATATAAATGACAGTATATGCATGCCTGCATGGAAATATGCGAGTTGTCACTCATGGTTGCATATATACATACGTCAAATTCATTTACGGACAGGTCGGACACCAATACCACCAAATTGCAAAATCTTATTGAAAGGGTATATAGAAATGTACACTAAGTGAGTTAGAAGATTCACATAGACTTGTCCAACTCTCCTTCTAACTTCTACGCAATTATCAGACATCCGACATCGTACTATTTTTACTCCAATATTAAAGCAATATACTCCGTAAAATAAATCAATATTAATCATATAAATCTTCTAATTACATATTTACGTCCAATTCTACACTATGACACTTCAATTGAAATAAAACGAGCTTGATTACTTATAAGTCTAAACCCCCACGAACATCTCCCACACCAATAGACCACTCTACATTTGGTATGTCGCACCTCTAGTCTTCACCCCTCAAACCCCTAAGTGCCTTCGATTTCTATCTCCTCCCATTTCCTCGTCTTCCACACCAAATGTGGCTTAGTCCAAAACTACACAGCAAAAACTCAATTATTATTCCCTCCGTCCCGATCAATTCTTTACCCTTTCCATTTTGAGTTGTCTCAATAAATTCTTTACCTTTTCATTCTTGGGTCATTTTTCGATTGCAAAATGACAATTCTATCCTCATTTAATCACCCCCATGTGTTTGTTTTGCTTACAAAATGACCATTTTAACCCCTATTTTACCCACTTCTCATGTGCTTTTTAATTGTTTACTTGTTTCTCTCTCATCTCCTTAGTCTTTGTGCAATACACAAAAGTAAGCAAATGATCAGGACGGAGGAAGTATTTTTTAAATTCACGAATTAGAATCGAATCAGACCACATAAAACGACAAAACTCCTACTTTTTCGACTCACATATCCGAGTCTTGACTCTTGAGTTGTTTGTTCACTTGTCTCTTTCCGTCATCTGTGTCAATTCCGACGGCTTTTCCCCAAAAATTAAACAATTAACGAAAACAAAACTTCATTCCAACCGCAACCGCAACCACCATGGACTTAATCCCGTCGATCACCGTCGCGAGCACCACCGGAAGCGGCGGCGGAGGACCGGCACCGTTCCTATTAAAGACGTACGAGATGGTGGACGACACGGCGACGGACGAGATCGTGTCGTGGAGCCCCGCCAACAACAGCTTTATTGTTTGGAACCCGCCGGAATTCGCTAGGGTTTTGCTTCCTACTTACTTCAAACACAACAACTTCTCCAGCTTCATCCGCCAGCTCAACACCTATGTAAATTTCTCGCATTTCATCTTTTATCTTTAATTCAATTTCTTAATTCTTGATTGTTTTAGACTTTTAGTGTTATTTACGCTTTCCGTTCTTTTGACATTATTATTATTTGATAATATGCGAGAAGAATTCAAACCAAACGTTAACGATTTGAGGAAACCGAGGGAGTATGTATTAATATTAATGATTGTGAATTTGTATAGTTGGTTTGCAATGTAATAATAATGGTGAGGTTCTTTAAATGTGTAGTGAAGCCGAATATTTCGTTAGTACTCCCTCCGTCCCAAAAAGAATGATCACATTTCGTAAATTGGAGCGAATTGCTCATCAAGGGTCTACTAAAGTTTGTGAATTTAAGGGTGGCTTGGGTGGATCCCTTGTGGGCTGTTGCCGGGGTCTTCTTGTGAGCTAGGATCTCCATGAGCCCTTATATTGTTGTAATGGTCGAAGTAAAGCTGCCCTCATGACGCCACTAGGTGGAGGTCTAGTACGGGTAATGTTGATTTGTCTGTGTTTCCATAATTTAGTTTGGTTTAGATATGTTGTGATGAATTAGTTCCAATTATTTGGGGTGTATATTGGTACAATGATAGAAGGGGAAAGATTGGATTTTTAAGTATCGTGTTGGTTAGGGTTTTGAGAGTTGGGTCATTGCTGAAACAAGAACAACGACAACATTACCCTAGGTGGCTCAAAGGCTCGCGCCTTACCCCTGTGTTGAAAACATTGATCTTTTGGAAGGTAAGGGGGATTGGATGTATTCAAGCCTCACCCCTATGTTGAAAACATTGCTGAAATAAGAAGAAAGATTTGATCTTTGTAGCGGTTAATTTGCTTGAAGGAAAATGATTGGTTAGTGTGTGGAGAATAAGTCGACCCCATGTCATTTTGGGAGTAAAGGCTTGGTTGTTACTGAGGTTTGATCTTGGAAGTTGGAAGGAAAGGATCAGGATAATGAGATTAACTCTCTTAGGAGAATCATCTTACTTAGCTGAGAAACATTAAGCGGAAGAAGATAGAAGGGAATAATAGCTTACACTAAACTTTTGCCGGGGTCTAAGGAGTATGAGGACCAAAATTGAGGTCTTTCTTAAGTGCTTGCTACTTGTTATTGCAAAATCGTCTATAAATTGGTCATTTGGCATATTTTCTCCAAGGAGGATTTTTTTTTGAAGTATGTATTGTGTCATTTGCTCTATTTTACTAGGTAGTCTGTCGTCTGTCCATTTACTGAGTGAGGGCATCTGATAGCATCCAGTGATTTTCGGTGAAATGTGAAACCCTATAAAAGATCACTCAAAAATCTATCTCTCTTTTCAAAGTGGTCAGTTTTTATGTTATATCCTGATACTTCTCCTCTAAAGTTTCGTTTCTCTCTCTCTCTGTCTCTATCTGCAAGTAATCACTCAGAAAGCTCTGCTTCCTATTTCTTCTTTACATTGGCATGGTTTTGCAAATATTGGGTGAAACTGACCCTTGTTTCGGATGAACTTACCCATTGTTTTGGCTGTGCTGTGGGCTGGAAGTAACCATATCAGATAGACTAAAGTGACAATTGTATTTTTGCCAGGGATTTCGCAAGATAGACCCTGAGAAATGGGAGTTTGCAAACGAGGAATTTATAAAAGATCAGAAGCATCTTCTGAAGAATATTCACCGTAGAAAACCCATCCACAGCCACAGCCATCCTCCACCAGATCCAGAAAGAGCGGCATTTGAGGAAGAGATAGAAAAGCTCACACGTGAGAAGAATGACTTGGATGCCAAGGTATCAAGCTTCAGGATGCAGGGATGTTTAGCAAAGTCACAGCTTGAAGATATAAGACAGCGCTTATCTGGTATGGACCAAAGACAAGAAAACTTGCTAGCCTGCTTGCACAAAAGTGTTCAGGATCCTGCTTTTGTCGAGCATTTTGCTCAGAAAATAGAAGCTATGGATCTCTCAGCATATAACAAGAAAAGGCGATTGCCTCGAACTGATAACATCCTGCCACCTGTTGACAATAGTTTCAGGGACAACCAAAGCAACTCCAGACCAGACATTTCAAATGTTTACCAGCAAGATATGGCTAATAAACTTAAATTGGAGTTGTCAACAGCAGTTTCGAACATAAAGTTAGTCTCAAACAGCGCAAATAGTTCAAATGAAGACTGGGCAAGTCCGCCAAGGAAATCATCTGGAGCAGAACCGAAAGATGCGGAAATGGGGATGAATACCCTTCTCCTTGCCACAGAAACAGTAGAGCTCTCGGATTCTGGAACCTGCCTGGCATTTAAGATGGATTCAGCATTAGAAAACTTTGGATCCAAGGAGTGTCAACGGTCAAAGTCTTTGCAGCAAAGCGTTGTGCTTCCAGAAGAAGGTGACGGTCATATCTGCTGCCAGTTGAATCTTTCTTTAGCATCTTCAACAATCCAAGCCGATCAGAATGCTTCTTCGGGTAGAGTAACCCATATGGATGTAGATGAAAGTGGATCTGCAGGCACAAGACCTGATTTCACTGGCAATGATAGAGATGAAGTCGGAGCATCATCGAAAATTAATATTGCCCCCAACATTCCGGAGAATTCAACTTCGTTACAAGAGCCACGCAAAAATAGCCAGGGTTCAACGGCAGCTCCACCACCTCGTGTAAATGATCATTTCTGGGAGCAATTTTTAACTGAGAGACCAGGAGCTTCTGATGCAGAAGAGGCTTCTTCTTGTTATAGGGCTCTTCCTCACGATGAGCCAGAGGACAGAGGGTCAAGCCAAGGGATGTCGAAAACTGCAAAGAACTTGGGTAATCTCACTCTTTGAGTGGGGACATAGTGTAATTAGTAGGATCTGTAGTAATCTGGACTGTTGCAGGATGTTTATATACGTGACATAAGAGTCTCAGGAACCACTATGTTGAAGTCAGTTTGGAGCAGGAATGCAGAATCCTTGAATATTGTACTTGCCATGTAAATTTGGGGGAAGCTGAAAGTCTTCTTCTGTCATTTATTTGATCTTTTTCACTTCTTTTACCGTTGCTGGCATGGGTGATGAGTTCTGCCATGCAGTCTCCGGTTGTTCTAGAAACGGGTGAAACCATCGGCCTTGCGGACATTGTTGGCTATTCACATTGCCAGTTTGCCACAACCACGGTAACAGCTCCTGCCTGGAGTTTCGGCTATACTTTTGGTAAGTAACATCAGAACTGTGTTTCATTCCCTTTCCGGGTATTAAATGCTGAAATCATGCCTAATCTCTACTAGATGTTGAAGTTTAAAAGGATGCATATTTATCCGAGTGCTCGAAACCGATTAGAGCTAAACCATTTCTATCTATACTAAAAAATGAATCCAGCGTTCGTAGGCTTAGCAGGACAGGAATCTGCAATTTCAGGCATTGAGCTTGATAAGTTTCTGAGGTTCTGTGCTTAGACATATTTTTCGTTGCAGAATATTTGTAGAACTTGAGCATGTAACCTAAGTTAGTTGACAGTGTGATCTGAGGACCCTGGGATAAACCTCATGTCTTTACTATTGTGCTTCTCTCATATGGTGTAATATAAGTCATTCAATGCAATTTTCGACGTAATTTTCAAATTGAGACATTAGTCATTGTGTCGCTTCCGATTCTCATAAATCCATAGTTACGCATTACCTTCCAAAAATTACTTTTTGTTACTTGAGGTTATTCCTGGTTCTTAAGCTGAAGGAGGGTTCCCTACCATGAAAACACTGGAGTAGTGAAGTTGAAGCAAGTCAATGATGGGGGGCTACTTTGGCTGACTTTTTAAGTTTATGGTTTGTGGACATTAGGCCATTGCTTTTCCTTTGGGAACATCGAACTACAAAAGAGCCCCATATGACGTCATCTCACGTGAGACCAATACACTAAAATAATAAATAATTATATTTATATTTATATTTTAATTTTGTGTATGTTGGACTACTGGTTACACAATTATGGTGAGACCGTCTCACCCAAGACTTACTGAAAGAAGAGTTGTGTGTCGTCTGTAATGCATTATGAACTTTTATAGTATGATATAAAGGAGGATAGATGTGCGGCATTACTTTCATGCGCATATGCTGTAACGCTGTACGCATAAGAGAAACGATCCACTATATTGTAGGGTACGGCTGCACATAGAAAGATGTTGTAAAAACTAGTGTATGAGCTAGGTAGCACGGACACTTCCATGATCTAGCGTGTCCGTGTCCGACACCGTGTCGGACACCGACACCGACACGACACCTGACAATAGGTGTCCGAAACTCTTGAATCGATGTCCATTATTATATTGATATTTTGCTTATTGGGAAGCTCTAGGACACCTCCAAGACACTTCTATACACTTTAAGAATCTAAAATTAATAGAAGATTGATAATAAAAGTGTGAGTTGAAGAGTATTTATTATCAAAAATGAATTATGCTATCGATGTTTCTTTGAATATCGTAATATATATAATTCTTAATCTAAGTTTTATAATATATTCAATATTAATATAATATTAAAGTAATATTTCAATTACTAATATACTTTTTCAAACATAAAATATGTATTTTATATAATTTAAATTATGCGTGTCCGTGTCCTACAATTTTCGGACTGCCGTTTCCTGTGTCCGTTTCGTGTCCGTGTCCGTTTCCGTGTCTGTTTCGGTGCTACCTAGTGTATGAGGATATGACTCTAATGCAATGCTTCAAGGTGCTTGGGTAATTGTATGTGACTATTAGACTATGAGTAATTGGTTGGGCTAAAATCGATAAGTTCTACGCGACAAGCTCAATGTACCGAGTTAAAAATCATTATAAATTTATGGGGATCTATGTTGTTGTCGATTCCACTCAATCTAACTTTTTTTTTACTACTAATGAAGATGGATGAGAAATACAGTATTTAATAACACTCTTGGGGGTCAAATAGCTACATTCGCCAAAATACATGGCATGCTCGAGATCTCAACACGATGAAGGGATTTGAGTCCGTACAAGCTTTTCCACAAACATGTCCCGAAAGTAATTTCCACATACGAGCAAAACATGAGTAGTGCAATTGCGCGCAAATACAACATTACTAGTTGATAATGAATGAACTCCCCAATAGGGTAAATCCACGCACTGAAAGCAAGTTTTAACGTCCTTTTCAAACCTAAAATCCGAACCTACAATCTCTCTCGAAAACTCAATTCATTAAATAGAGGAGTCGCTAATCATCGCCCTAAAAATGTTTAGACCAACAAAGTAGCACCAAGTAACAACTCACAAGTCACAAGTCACTAGTACAGCTACATACATGCAACATCATACTACTATCATTTTCAGCAGTGAAAATCCGTGATCATTACACCCTCTACCACATTTATGAGTTTATGACCAACAAACCAAACTAGGTAAAAATCAAAAAAATCCCCAAATCAAAAAAATCCCCAAATTTTTCACTTTCTCTCTCTCTACCTGCACATTCTCTCTCCTAAAAAACCCCCAAATTTAGCAATGCCCACAAAATTAATCCTATTACTGCTCCTGATCTTGCAAACCCACATCAATTTCTCAACTGGGTATTCAGATTTGGGGCTGAAAAGGAGTGATCTTGAAGCTAAGTGTGGTGATGGAAAGGTGAAAACTTGCTCAACCATGGATGAAATTGAGAGTGAGGGTGCTGGGGTAATTAGGAGGATATTAGCTTCAGAAAGAAGATACATAAGTTATGAGACATTGAAGAGAGATGTGGTGCCTTGTTCAGTTTCAGGGTCTTCTTATTACAGGTGTGGAGCTACTCAAGCTAACCATTATAGTAGAGGTTGTAGTGTTATCACACAATGTGCTAGATTTTCTTAGAAGAAAAAAAATGTGGGTCAAATGTAATTTTTTTTTTTTTTTTTTGTGTGATTGTGTACTTTTGTTTTGGTGGGATGTTCTATGTTATTGTATATTTAGTGGTAAATTTTGATGTCCTAATTATATTTTGTGAAATGGGATGTCAAATGAGTAATGAATTGAAAGAAATGCAAAATCTCAAAATTAAACTATGAGTATCAAGCACTTTGAATTGGTTCAATTTTGATATTTTGATACTTAATCTTATGTAATGTAGTGGTTTCCGTTTCGACGAGTACAATAACAACATTACCCGAGTGTCTCGAAGGTTTCCTCCTATAACGTGGTTCGTTTTTTTATGAATGTGTAATGAAATGGTGCTGTAGGTTGTATGTGAGATAGATTGAAATTGAGAAGAAAAGAGTGAAGAACACTGTCAGGTTGCATGTCTGGCATTTGGGGCTTTTGCTGTCAGATTGTCAGCCTCTCAAAAATTATAGTATTAACAAATTTTGTAGCAGTTGCTTAGGAAAGAAAATAAAGATATGATTCAATATAATGTCAGATGAAATGATTAATGTTCTAATCAAGAGATCATATTTATGAAGTTTACAACTTTTTAAAATTGGTTTTAGATTCATTTCCAGGCAGTCCACTTGCCAAAGATTTTAGGTCAGGGGCTGCAAACAGCAAAAAAACCGAGGTCTATTATTCTATACCCGTCAATGTTGGGTCGGGGGAGGTTTAGATGTACGCAACCTTACCTTTCGCTAATAGAAGGTTTCCCTCTTGGCACGAATCCGTGCATTGGCAGTTTGGCACAGGCCAGGGCTAGCATAGCAGGTTGCTGTTGCCTGTTGGTGAAGTTCAATCCTGATTATTTGGATGAAGTAGTACATTCTTGACCTGCAGTAATACTCTTCACATACTCGCAATCCAAACGTCACTGATTACTCGACATGGTCATACATTACGCCGTCTTTTGAAACTAAGGCTTTGTTATCGTTGTTGCTAACTCGTAGCGACTACTTTCATTCATGTGCAGAATAAAGATAGACAACCTAAAAAGTAAAATCGACGAAAGCATCCAATCTTGCACGAAACTTCACGTTGACAAGATTAATCATAGTATATGCTTTATCTAACGTGAATGCGTTCCAATCAATCTTTCGCTGTTGTCTCAACTTTGATCGGAGACGAGTCATTTAATTAACGTAACAAGTTAGCAATAGACAAATGACTTTTTTGACTAAGTCTCACTCGTGATGGTTTGGCCCTTTCACTAATACTATGCCATGTGAAACGGCTTAGTGCAGTCACAGACACGCTACTTTAGAAAAGTCTCCACGTAACCTATGCACTCCACCGATATAAGCTCAGATCATAAACATTTAAGCTTGGTACCACTCTCATTATGTCCGATTTGAGAGTGTTAACCACTCTCATTACATCAGGAGCCCCCGATACAGGTTAGGAGGGTGACTTTCCGAAGAGAAATCGCCCGCCAGTCTCTCTCACGCTAGCTAGGAATTAAGATCAGCTCCACTTGCTATGCTATCTGATTAGCTCGAGTAATCTTTAACCTCGACAACACGGACAAAAGGAAAGAAAGATCGCGTATTGGATGAGAATGGATTATGAAGTATGTAACCATCATTATGGTTGGAAATGGATGCATCAAGAATTGGCTACAACGTGACAGAAATCAGCCGAACATGTATACATTGGCAGTTTTTGCTTACGCTGGCAATGCAATTACAAGATTTCAGCAACTCTGCTTTTATGAGAAGTTTCTGTCCGAGTGTCCGACACTGCACAATCAGATTTAATTGATTCTAACAGCTACACGCGAATCTTGTAGCTAACTTAAATGAGATCGACAAGAAGAACAACAGGATCTACAATACATACTATTTAACAAATCATTAGAATTCCTCTTGATAGAGCTACAAATAGTTGTAGGTCTCGATCATCTTGATGAAATTCTTGATGATTCCCATCCCTTCTGGTGTAAGAACACTTTCCGGATGAAACTGTACCCCCTGGAGATCAATGATGAAATTACTATTAGATAACTGAATCCTGACTGGCTACACCTCCCCCACGTGTGATTTTGCTTATCGAATATGAAGAAGAGGACTAAAGTCTAACTGATTATAATGTAGCATCACAGAGCAAACCCAAAAAAGATCGATGAAACTAACAAGAAACGCCAGCTATTCATTGTAAATAGATGGAAAGAAATGGGAAGTGAAAATCGTGCCAACTCTTCTGGGGGGTGTATATCGAAACGATACTAAAAGATCAAAGCCCTAGGTAGGAAGAAATACTTCTAATGGAGAATAAGAAATGCACATGGTTCACAAAAAGGCGCTTGTTCAAATGTGCACCAATTTCTAATAGGCTCTGGTTTATTGAAAGTAAAATTATTACAAGATGTTTTACCTGTAAATGTCTGTACTTTTTGTGGTGAGCAGCCATAACAAGCCCATCGTCAGTCCATGCAGTGATCTCGAGATCATCAGGAAAGCCATCCCTTGAAACCACAAGGCTGTGATATCTTGCAGCAGTGAAAGGGCTGAAATCATTGAAAAGCGACTTTTACATTCCAGAATCTTTACAGTAAAGCACGCTTGCAAGCACATAAAGTCAAAGTAGGAAATATAAGAACTGGGTGATGAAAAAACAAAAGAAACACGGATAATAGCTTCGTCAGTTCAAATTATTAGAGCCACATAATGCAGCCAACTAATATGACCAGACCAGGTGACCAGGAAAACCTGTCTCAGTCAACTGTCTATCAGGTCTGTTACACATTGAAGGCAACATACAAGTTTTTGAAAAATTGTTAGACTCGGCAACACCACAGTGATCCAAAGGCAGCTATATGTTCTTTTAGATCACAGATTGTTAATTTGACGTAGCAGCTAAATAAAGAATAAATAATTGACGATGCAATGGTGTACTATAGTACATTGTTGTTTTGAATTTTTTATAAGCATTTGTCATCAATTTACAATGGCATAGGCAAACACTTACTTAGGTAAGCCTGAAAACAAGCCCTGGCTCCCCTTCTCATCATAGTATACAGGAGAGCTTTTTCCATGCATAACACCATTTGGAGCACGCACCACCTTCCCTGTAAAATCGACCATGTTTAACAAAAATTAGAGAAAACAAGAAAAAAGGGAGATAGAAAGATCTAAGAAACAACTGCACACATATAAGAGAAAACATGACACAGCGAACAACAAACAGGAGTATAATTTGCGGCAGCATTGACATCATTATTATTTCAGGGAAGGGAATATTTAACTAGGCATGTCAGTCGGCACTTCAAGGCCCTTCCGTTTGTATATGCTCATTAAACAACTCAGCTCCAGATGTAAGCTAAAACTTTGCATAAGCCAAAACATAATCACCCAGATGAGCATAGAACCGTTTCATATTCATAGTATAGAAGAGTAAAAAAAACTGCCCACAGCAGGAATGATCGTGACCAGTCAATCTAACAGAAACAGAAACAGAAACGCGTCCACTTAGCAGAGAAGCTTCTAAGTAACTAAAAACGACATTAGCACTTGCCTCCAAAAGCCTCTCCAATGCACTGCAGCCCCATGCAAACACCAAATATTGGAACAGTGGCGCCCAACTCCAACACAGTAGCCAATGAGATTCCTGAGTCTTGTGGCGTACCTATATATGTTAAGAATAATATGTGAGTACTGACTGGTAATCTGCATGTTCGCATGGGTAAATTGCAACACAGCTCATGTCTCATACTCTCACTGAATAGGAGAGGAAGTAGGGCAATTCAAAATGAGAACTTCGATTTTCTAAAACTCCCAAATAGGAGTTTTCAATTCAAAAATAAAACAAGATGAGTTACACAGCTGTTGTTATCCCCCCCCCCCCCCTCCAATTTACTTCAACTCTCTCCGCACATTGTGTGGAGTCTTCGCACATTCTGAAGGTTACAACAACAACCAAGCCTTATTCCCAAAATTATTGGGGTCGGCTAACATGAATAGTCATCTGGTAACCGTCTGAATAAATCAGTCTCTCGGCCACACCAGCCCAATCAATGCATTCAACATATTTTTTCTTGATCAAGTAAGAAAGAATCCGATATCTTGGAACAAATTTTATGTGTTTTGAATCATTAAGGTATGCATGTGAATGGGCTTCGACTTAGATTGTCAAGTACTATAGCTAGTATGCCTCAGAAATACTTTGGTAGGACAGAAGTTCATGTAAAATAGGCAGGAGTCATTACCTGGACCAGGAGAAATAAGAATTCCCTTTGGGTTTTTCCTGTTGGGGAATACAAAAATTTCAGGGTCAGAAATTCTACTATTCAACGACAGGACAAAAAAGCCTTAGTCCAGAAATGATTCAAGATCAGTAAATTCTATCTATACCAGAAGATGAGTAGGTTCATTTAGATGCTATAACAAACAATTCCTAAATGGGCATTATTTCTTGAAAAACAGAACAGATTCTATAACCAGAGTTTCCCTATTGGCTAACCTTTTCAAGTCCTCCACAGAAATCTCATCGTTCCTGTACACCTCAAAGTTTGTACCTAATTCGCCCACATACTGAAATACAGAAACACAGGGTGTTAAAATCATAAGATGGTGATCGCTTAAGGGTTATGAATTTATGATGTATGCTAAAGTAAATGGCAGTGATGTGTATCCAATTTGCTGAAACGTCCACAACAGCAATTATAGTATTGTAGTTCACTCTATGAATGCTTGATACTTTCATTTAAATGTTCAATTGATTCTGTAGCATTACACATCTTTAGATAATAAATAAATCACACGACGAATCTCATAGACGGATTTTTTGTGTTGATAAAATTCAATAGAATCTATCCCCAATTAGAGAATGTTGCATAAGGTCGTTCACTCGTTCGCATCAAAAAGAGCTTTCCTGGCAGACAAGCTTTTACCTTTACTCAAACTCGTCAGTTTTAGTACTCATAAATCCAGACAAGAACGGGATAACCAGATGTGGGCATAACACTATAACACTTGAATACGACATTCAAGTGAAAAGATAAACACTTAAACGCCTCCACGTGTGTGTGTGTATGATGGTCAGACACTCAGTGGAGGATGCGAGATGACAGTGTCAGTACGTATACAGCATGACCTCGAAAAACTAAATTATCTTGACATTGCCTCTCAATAGATGAGAGCATAGACCACATGGTTGACGTGTGCCAAATAACCCTTTTAGGACTAACGCTTCCAACAAAATGGTGAGCAAAACTCGAATCTTTTATCACAAATTCACAATCACTAACCGAATGATATTCTCTACCACGTCAGTGATGTACACTCGCCACACGTATGGAGGCTACATCTTCTATAAGAGAATAATGTGGACCTTCAATCTTTTGTCACGCTCACTTAATGAATGAGATACCCTTGGACAAGGTTCACATGAGCATTTGACATACATATGGTATTAACAACATTCCGCGGAACTACTAGTGAAACTAAGATATTGTTGCAAATCTAGAACTTTTTAGTTAAAGGCACACTATGGCAGGTTAACCTCATCTATCATTCGCTTCTACATTCCTTATTGTTCCGATACCATGATACAATAGACACCTTCAGATCTTTTTGTCGTTTCTCAGGTTTATTCAATAAAAACAACAAGGCACGTTACCAACTTACCATCATCACTCACCCGCCCCAAGTTATATGCACCGCAACAAAGCAGATATTCCATTCCAAGTTCCAATCTTTTGCAATTAAATGCATTCTACCATCGCAAATAATTCAATGACTTAAAACTTTTTTTCATAACAAATCAATCTGTTCAAAAATATTTTCTAAGCCCATTTCCTCATTCATTCGTCTCTTCCTCCCCGTCCCAACCCCATTTCTAAATCTCCTACTTTAGCATCTACCAAGAGAAACAAAATTGGGACAAGCAGTAAACCCCTATTTCCAACCAACTCAAGTCCTTAGCGTGTAGGCCAAGTCAGAAGCAACACTCCAACATACCATTCAAAACCCAATTACACAGAATCACTCTCAATCCTCCATCTCTAAAGCTGAACCAAAAATACCCTCTTGTACCAAATTACCAACTAACAACATACTAGCACCCCATTTCGATTTCGCCCGATTCTTCATACTACTAAAATTGCATTTGACACAAGGGTAACAGAAAAAACTCCAACAACAAATTAAACCATATGATAAAAAGTAAAAAACACAAATCCACACATCAAAATATAACAATAATACAACAACACATTCCAAATTAGAACAAATTTTGGGTTAATTCACATCAATCCTCAACAATTTCCCAGAATCATTCACAAATTTTTTTAAAACAAATCAGAAATGAAAAAAAGATTCAGCAAAAGCCAAAAGGGCAAGGAAAAAGGAATCAACCTGACAAAGATTGTAAGTGAAGCTATCATAATTATCAATAACAACAAATGGACGAGAATCAACAACAGCTTTAGAACCCTCAGCAACAGCTTTCAGAGCAAAACCCTTAAAAGGAGTCTCATTCTTCTTGGTTGAAAACTTGAGAGAAGTTGCGTGTTGTGGAAGCTGCTTATTGAGAGATGATGGGGTTTTGATGGGAGAAGTAATGCAAGAAATGCAATCTGGGTTTGCAACAGTCTGCATCTTTTATGATGATTATGAGAGAAAAGTTATGATCTTTGAATATGAATATGAAATTCAAGAGTATCAGACAGAATTTGAGAAGTGGGTAATCTTTCCTTATATACATATATATAGAAAGAGTGACAGAGAATCTTCCCAGTTTTCTGGTAGAAATGTGAATTTACAGTGGGTTTTCTGTGACCAAGAAATTGGATTCCCGGTATTAACAGTCAACGCCACTTACCCACCTACCATTTACCACTATTTTTTTTTATTATTATTATTATTGAGGTTAAACTTACCACTAGGTTCGACACTATAGAGAGTTGTTCGGTATCACGATTTGTTTTTAATTTTCGGTTTAGACTATCATATGCTTGTTTGTTTGGTTAGGTATAAATGTATGATGCAAAATTATTGAGTAGGTATATAGTTTGATATACATCGTGAATCAAGTGATGCACATGAGATTTGGTAGAAGTTTGATATATGCGAAAACAAATCGTAATCTGTTATTTAATGAGCCAATCTACAATTTTGGTATAATACGCGTGGGTTTGGTCGGACTTAAATCTTGAAGGTCCCCGGTTTTGAACCCTCGCTATAAGCATTTGCCGGGAATAATTCTCAATAGATCGTATCACTAGACTTCGATTGGAGGATCGGAAATAAAATGATGACTTGTCATGTTTGGTTGTTTACCTTCTTGTCTATTAAGTTTAAACTTTCAAACCTCTGATCCGGCCACAGACTATACTGAAATCAAGAGTTTGACAAAATGAACTTTCACATTACCATGGCACCATGGAATTCAACATTACATTCTTCAAATCTTTCAGCTGGAGTTGAAACTGGTTAAAATAATAAGGTCCAAACCAGATTGTTTGACAGAATAATGGTTTAGGATTTTCGGGCTGCTGGGCAAAAATAACAGCCATCTGAATTGACTAACACCACTAGGTAGGTGACACTGACTACAAATGTATTTTATCAACGCCGATGACTTCTTGAATACGCAGGCAGTCAAGGTCGCCATCCTTGAGCCGGTCAACTATGTTGCTACAACACAAGTTCGAGGATTTAACCAGAGCGCACCATAGGGGTAGTAGTTGCGGGTTCTCACCGCACACGTCACAAGGAAGAAGTCGACATCTTTCTGAAATCTGAATCATTACAGTTTTCTGCAGGTCCTTTCAGAATAGCAAAAATCTAAGATAAAACTTTAGCATCACTACTTCGAAACATTGGTATAACATTGTTTTAAGCAGCCGCTAGTCAAAACTCGGTACTTACTACACACTGATGAAACTAAAGAGTGTTGTTACATTGCAAGATTTCTGTAACAGAGATATAAGCCCCCCCGAGGATAAATTTTGATAATCATTCTAAAGTACGAAAAAATTGGAGGGGAGACAGCACGCGTCTATGATGAGTGACAACCTCCAACCCACAACAGTGTACACCCTTAAGCTGCAATTAAGAAGACTCTATGTCTGATCCTTCCATCCCATCTCTATACACCTCAAAATCATCTCCAGTCAATCTGCAGACAAGATTAAGCTTGAAGAGAGCCTGCTTCATACCAAGCAGTCGCTGCAGCAAACGAAAAGATGATGGCTTCAATTCCATGGCATGACAGAGAAACATAATAGAAAAACAAGCTGAGACAAAACACTTGCAAAAAAAAGAAAAAGCCTAGCCACAATAACTGGATTGATTTTACATCATGGTACAGCAGCCCCCCTCTCCCCCAAAAGCCACAACAAATTGTTGAATAACGTCAGCCGTATGACCAGAATTAAGCCATGACAAACAATTTACCTACTGCAACAAGAATTGATAACCCTCACCCCCTTCTCTGGAGCATACATTAGGGTCTTTAATTCTTAACTCGTCACTTGAGTCTGCCCTGGATAATAGATTTTCCAGAACTATTTGCATTCTTCTCTGCTGTGGAGCGTGGACTGTGGTTCATTGATAAGATCCCACAAAATGAGACAAATTGCCAGATTATATGATTAGTGGGGACCCAAGACAGCCCCCAGGTCAAGAAAGCCAACAACTTGGAAGAATCATAGAATGCCAGAATTTTTTTTTTGTTTCATTAACACCGTTATTCCCTTTGGAGGATACGGTCTTGGAAAACCTGAAGATGATTTAGTCATTAGGCCGGTCCAACTCCAACACATTGGAGATGCCCACTCGCACATTCTATGTATTAAATATTAATAATACAACTCAATAACTTTTACGAGCAGTCATCAAAAGAAAATTGCAACATAGAACTACAAGAATACATCTATTTCCCCACTGATAATTAGAAAGCCTCACGAAACACAAAAAGATAATCTGATGGCAACCTAATATATAGAATGAAATAGGCAACTAACCAGGATACGAGCTGACTCGGGTGACAGAGGTTTTCCAACTTCACAAACAACATAGTCGCCAACAAGCTCGACAACACCTGCATCACAGGACAAATCCAACCAGTTAGACAGTTGCACTTTCTTTTTCCAATCATGGACATGACATTCTACTGAAAGATCCAAATATCAGAAACAAGCCGACCTTTATTTAATCGCACGGGCATTCCTTGTTTCCGTAGAAAGGGCTCCATCTCGTGGGTAAACTCACTCAAAGGCCCTTCCTTAAGCTCCACCTGCAATATTCATACGTGGAAATTACAAAGAGTGTCAACTGGTTCCTTAATGGAATTTTCATGATGAGAATTCGAACTTCAATCACATAAAAAAAGCAGGAAAAACAAGAAAGACAAACCCTAATGACTAAACTACTCGTAAAACTATAAAAGCATAAATGATATAGAGTTCCACACAAGGACTACGGGCAAAAATTTTGAATACTACTCTATGCAGGCCATATGATATTATGTATTTAGTGAATGCACGACAGAACAAATTATGGAAAGAAGCATTAGTTTGAACCAGATCATGTCAGAGGTAGCAAAGGTAGAAATTGAAATTAAACATAGACCAACCTGCTCAGTCGCGACGCTGCCAGTCCTGGCAAAATCATAGACTTCGAAGTCGTCAAAAACCCTGAAAAGCGAGAGAGAAAACCAGAGGTACAATCAAAAACAAACATCGATGCCATCCCAATTGACAAGAGATCTAATGATAGCTAAGTCCAATTGTCACAGTTGCAACATAGAAGTACATAGAGTGGTTTCATATTCAAACTCTGATGGGCACCAAAAAGTAGAGCCCTATAGCTACAAGCCTGGTGAAAAGTGAATACAATTAATTTACTTTAAAAGAATGAATAACCAAATTAGTACTGGCGGAGACATTGTTACTATGTGCCTTCAGATTATTTTTTAAATGCTTCCCGGCATACACAAATAACAGTGCCTTTTTTATCCTAGGCATAGCTGGCTACTTGCAACAAATATTACAAGTGCCACTGGCAATCACAAATTTGGACCCTACGACACTAAATGCAATGTTTGTTATCTTAAGATAGCCAAGAAGCCAGCAATGGAAGGGGTTAAGAGAAAGACAAAGTCATCAAAACACAATGTGCAAAACAAAGCTAAAATGCTCTTGAACATACTTTTTAACTTCCTCCTCGGACATATTTGTAAGCAATAGACCTGAGTCTCCACGTAGGAACTGAAAAATTAGGGGTAGCAAAAGAAAGTCTGTTAAGATGGAACAACAGCTAACCAAAATGACTGACCACAAACCTTCATATTCAGTATGTTGTACACTGTCGATCATTATTCAATATAAGGAGAATCAAACTTTACCTTAGAAATTTTGTGCAGACCGGATCTAATTTCATCAGAAGCAGAGCGTCCTAAAGCAATCTGCATAACTTTGTTGGATCCAAGAAAAAATCTGAAAATGCAAAAGATATCAATTTGATGATCGTAGGAATAACAGATGCATGCATAATTACAGCATGACTTTCAAAAGCACAAAGACAAACCCACATACAAAAACTAATTTGGGTGAACACAAACACTTCTTTGTGAGACTAAATTTTTCCATCAAAATCTTAAGAAAAGTAATACTTCAAGCATTCAAGTTAACCAAGCCTTATCCCAAAATGATTTGGGGTTAGCTAACATAAATCGTCATTTGTAACCTTCTTGCACATCCCCTAAAAGTCAAAAATCTCAAGATGTAGTACAAAGAGGTACTCAATACCAGACATACGACAACACAAGACTGAACTCTATTTGCCATCCAGACCCTAACAGACATAAGCGAAGATCATAGCAAACAAGAATGTTGAAAAAAAAAAACGGGTAGCATTCAGAATATAGACCACATACAATAATTACAGTAATCTTAATGGTCCGTGTTCACTATATAATATATAGACAGGCTACAAAAAGTCGAACAAAAGTCATTCGCTGGTCATATACTCATATACGCATGGTTCATATAGAGGCTCTGCACATACATAACTAAATTAAAAAATATGCCAATCTACAGAACATTAAAGATACTTAAGAGCCTTCGAGGACAACTAGATACAAGTAGCACAATGCTGCTCTTGGACGAAACATTATACATCAATTCGCCACAAGCAGATAGAAAAAAAGAACCATAAGAGGAGTACCAATATATGTCAAGGCTTCAAGCATTCTACTTTGATTATTCAACAGACATAGAAGTGTCCTACAAGGATTTCATGCTCACAAACGCTACTTGATAAAGAATTTAACAGTGATAGAAGCAGGAAGCAACCTGCTGGACTTGAGGGAATCCCTGAACTCCTTGAATTTAAGATTTCTCATGTTCTCGAAAGCAAACACATAAACAGACGAGTACTTCTCAATAGCATCCCTTATCGAGTTCACAATTGCCTCCTTATGCTCTCTCCCTTTCTTCTTTGTTTTCGATAGGGTCACTGCAATTTTGTTTTACATTCACAATCACCACCATATCATCATAATCAATTACATACAAAAAGTTCCTTCCTTTTCAAAATTTCAACAACAATTTGCTCATAAAACCAGCTTGCATCACAAAAATTTCCACACCCAAATCCCCCTCCCCCCCAAAAAAACAAAAAGTTACGAACTTTATGCATTTTCTCTTGATAATTCACCAACCCAGATCTTATTTTTGGGTAATAAACACAACCCACAAAAAAAAAAAAAAAAAAAAAAACTTGTAAAACAAGCAACCAAACCAATATTTCCCCCTACAAATGGGAAAAAAAAAAAATCCTTGTTACAAATTTTGTTGATTCATCACCAACCCATGTTATATTATCCAAAAATATACAGACCCAAATCCAGAAATAACCATATACACATGAATATAACCAACACATTGAAAGGGGGGGGGGGGGTTAAAAAAATTGGGATATCATGAGTGAGGCGTATATGTGAAGGAATTAAGAAGTTACCTTGACGGTCACGCTTAGACTTCGGCATGTTGGAGGAGAGAGAGGAGAGAGAAAGAGTATGGAGGTTGAGTTGCTGCTGCTGTTGTTTGGTTGAAACCTCTGAAAGAACGAATGAGGTTTAACAAAAGAGGGTTTAGGGTTTCTCAATTCAATTTGTTTTTGTAAAGTTCCCCCAAATGGAGGCCGCTCGTGCTTGTCACGTGCACCTGTTGTTAGAAAAAAAAAAAAAAAAAAAAAAAAAAAAAAAAACGATAACCCGACTTGACTCGGTCACCTGATAACCCGACTCGACCTGGTCACCGGGTAATTTCTGTAAGACAGCGATATACTCTAATAATCGACGTTACAACGGTTTCATTTTAGTACGGAGTGAGAGATATCGTGTTAGCTTATATGACAACAAAGCTCAAAATTCTATATGAAAATATTTAGTGTCTTTTATGTAATCTTATCCGACTCAAATCCGAACTAAATCAGATGATGTTCAGAAAACAACATACATATCTAATTCATGCAAAACAAAACTAGAATAGCTAATGGACCCGAGTATGAACTTTGAACTACAAGTTTCTAACCCGCATCCCAACGACATTGTTGGATATACGTGGGAAAAGTGTAGTTCTTACTCGAGTTGAATCCGAACCAAACGAGAAGATGCTCACCAAGAATAAGAACATTCCCATCCGATGATCCGACCCAACCCAATATCTGAAACGGGTCGGGTATTACAGTGTGAAGAACCTCATAAAACCCACCATAGTCGTCGAACTTTACAACCTTGAACAGCAAACTTCCCCGACAATCAGTCGACCATGAACAACATATCTTCTTCCCCTTTCTTGTAACCCATTTTAAACCCTCTTCTCAAAATTGGATTTCTTCTCAAATTTTCGTAAATAAATTTATACTGATTTACAGAAAAAAGAGACAGTAAAAAAAGAGGTGTGTACAAAAAGTTTTGATGGCAAACAGCAGTAGAGAAGAGAATGCAAAGAAGATGGCAGAAGAGCTTGGAAAAACCCTGAAAGAAGGAGAGAGATTGGTGGGTCCGACCCGTAGACCCGATGGTACCCTCAGAAAACCCATCAAAATTAGGGCTGGTTATACTCCTCAGGAGGAAGTTGAAATCTACCAATCTAGAGGATCTTTGGTATCTTCTTCTTCACCTTTCTCTTTTTTGTCTCTCAATTTTTTCATTAGAGTTATGTATTAATCAGCATAATTTTATGATTGTTAACTGTGTATAACATTGCCCATGTGTTTATTCTGCCTTAATTTGGTGGTTTTTTTTACTGTAATTAGAGTAGTTTATTATGTGTTTATGTGGTGCTTGATAGTTGATACATTCGGAGTAATGTTTGTACTGACTTTTGCACCTCATTATGGCCCGAAATGGGAGAATGTCGTTGTGTTAATAGTGGCGCGGCCCTGTGTGAACTTGATTTGGCTTGATTATGGTGTTATGGGCCATTAGTTGATTAACTCTTGTTGTTAAAAGTAGTGGCGCGGGTGGGCAGGCGTGTTCAGCTTTTTTCGAGGGTATATTTAACCTCAATTCCACTCCTATGACTCATGACATTACTTTTGTGTTCTTTCTGTATGTCATGGACTTGTGGTCGCAAAGGACACTTCTTGGCTTCAATGTCATAACTCTTTTTGTTGACAGTAGTGACTCGGGGACTGGGGGGGGGGGGGAGGTTGTGTTCAGCTTACGGCATATATAAACTCAATTCCCCACCTATCCTATGAGTTATGACATTATGTATGTGTTCTTTCTGCTTTGAACGGTATGTTGTGGATTTGTGGTCGCAAAGGATACTTCTCGGCTGAAATGTGGGTGCTGTCCAGTTCTATCTCATGCATTTACTGATGCCTTATCATCGAGTTGTAGTAATAACTTGAGAGAGAGAAAGACGACCAAGGGAACACTGAAGGTCACATAGTTAACACAAAACCTAATCTCGAATCCAATCTCAATATGCCTTGACATCGTGTTGTAGTTGCTGATATGCTGGTTGCTACGACTTGCACAATGTTACTTGAAATGTTCATGTATGTGTATACTCTTAGGGAAGTCTATCTCTTTGCATAGTTGCATTTTGTTGGTATTTATCTCCTTCCATGTTCTCTTATCAGAAAGTTATCTCCTTACATGTTCTCGTATCAAAAAGTTATCTCCTTCCATGTTCTATTGAATTCGGGCATTGCTTTAATTGATAGTATCTGAGTTATTGCATTAAAGTCTTGGGGAGAGATTTTGAGAAAGGGTAAAAAATTTCACAGTGGAGGAAAGAAAAGGAGACAAGTTTGCCCCCTGGATACGTACCTGAAACAGATGCAAAACCAAAGAACAAGTCTGTGAAGAGGAACGAGAGGAAGAAAGAGAAGAGACAACAGGTGCTTTTTCCTTTTGCTATTAATTTTGCATATCAGACAGTTCTTGTACCATATACAAATATGAAATATACTGCACCAAAACAAGTTATTGATTTACCGCACGACATGCATGCTGATAGACTAATGTCACACTTAAGTTATGGATCACACAAACTGACTGGATTTTCTTATGGGGCCTACAAGGCACTCGTTATGGATTACACAAACTGAGGTTCTGACTTTTTTTTATGCGACCTACAGAGCACTCGTGTTTGCTTCGTTATGTAGAAGAACTTTATTGTCTTCTCCGTAGCGTAGTATGATAAGAGTGTGTCAGATTTAAGCAGTTTTCAATCTTGTGTTCATAGCCTATTGAATGTCAGCTGATTTGGTTGTTTAGCCATGCCTTTTGCCTTGCTGTTTTCTATCTGGAACTGCATCTGTGAAAATAATCTCTAAGGTTGCGGTACTTTTCTCGTATAATCTATCTTTTTAAGTAAAAGCGAAGAAAGCGGAGTTAAAGGAGGGTTTAATCGTGAAAATTGTACTGATTAGATTTTCATGATGAAATCTTTTGTTTTGCACTTCAATTGGCTTTATTTGGTCGGATATCATTTCTGTTATCAATGATGTCACTTGTGATTGATTTCTCAGGTAAAATCTTTTTTCATAGAAAGTTAATTTTCTCACAATTAAGTTGGTCATTTTTTTTCCTTTTGTCATAGCTAGTTACTGAATAATACTTGGCACTTGGCAGGCTGCCGTAGAAAAATCTATAAACTCAGAACAGGAGATAGATGACAATAAGGAAGACATGGAGCAGGCTCAAGATTTGGAGTCTGTTACATCGCAGGTTACACAGCTGGCACTTTCGACGAGCACAGATGCTGGTAAATCTTTATCAAATTCTACAAAGGGCGTGAACGAGGAGATTTCAAGTGTAGATATTGACAAAAAGATCAGAGCTTTGAAAAAGAAGGTACAGTTTTTTCTTTTGATTGCCTCAGAATGAGTGACTGGTGACTGTGCTGCTGTCATTCTATGAACTTTTTATTCCCATGACTACTAACTGTATGGTTCATCATATACCTTCTAGCTCAACTTTCACGAGACACTTTCTAAGGAGTCAGTTGAGAAATCAATGGGAAACGCACATTACCGTTATATTTGGGGATGGAGGATGAGAGATGCTTGCCACGATGCCACCATACTTGTTGAAACATTGATCGCATAAATACTAACAATTGATTCTTGGTTTATAAATCAAGTTGATAATCTAAGTAGAATAACTCAGGCTCAGATGTAGTGGTGATATATCGGAAGATTCTGTAAACTCTACTCAAATGGTCAATTTGATGAAGTACACAACATTTTAACATTAGCTAACTACTTAGTAAAATTTGAGTTGACATTGAAGATACGCTACGGTGGCTACCCCATTACTTATTTGTTTCATCTACCGAAACAGCCACATTAAAGGAACCCTAATTGTTTGTCTAAATGTGTTACCATGGGAGTTGTCCATTTCTTTCTTCATTGTCTATGGCTTCAGTTTGCATCTTCGGTGTCTTTGCCAGTTATGCTTCCATTTGCCAATACTCTAAATCTATCCTCCTTCGTGGACCATTATGCAACCTATTTTATATTACATCCCTGTAAAGGTGAGGTAATCTTTGAAATTTTGTTCAAGGTACTTCCACTTTAGAAGGTGGAGACCACTACACCGAACAAATCTAAAAAGTGATGTATTCGACTAGTAGTGTTGTCTTTTTATGTCTCTTGAAGCCTTGTCTATACTAAGAGGGCTAACAAGTTTGGCTCATGAATTTACGGCTATATCAAGTATATTGAGCCGTGGAATGGTTGATCTTGATTAGTCTGCAGGATTGCGTATGGAATATGGTCAAGTAATCTTATTGAATATGTGGAGATACGATGGCGATTTATGTTATTGTGAGGCTGCGAACTTGAGAGTTGTCAATATAAATGCTATTTAGGTAACAAGCACTTTAGAGAAAGCCACCGATGTAATATATTAAGATTATTGGCTATTAAATGTGCGGCTTACCTAAACTGTTACCATATTGTCCTAATCCAGAGCCCACAAGCATTTCAGTTGACGATTTGGTATGCATGAAACTGCTGCAAAAGCAATTCTAGTTACTAACGTTGAGTCCTAAACCCTATTGACTTGATTTTGGAGTTAGCTTTTGTCGCTGTTTTATGATTGAGCTGCTATTTCTAAGCTAGTTAATAGCCATTTAGTCATATCTGTACCTCCCTCATCCTAATCTTTTAAAGGTTCTGAATGTCAGCTAAGGCAGTTGGAGTTAGTACTTAGACCATTGTTCAAAAGCTTTCTGCTTTTAAATCTCTCTTGTGACTCTGTTTGCACCAAATGAAAGGAAAAAAGGAATAAATTGGAAACAATTAAGACAGTGGAATGGCAGAATTAATAGCCTGTTTTGCTCAACAAAAAAAGTGTCATTAGTTTAGACACTGAAAAGGAATCCTGATACTTTGGTTGACAATCCCTCACTCCTCATGAGTCATGCTCACACTCCCCAATTTCTCTTCAAACCTAAAACCCTCTCCAATAATTTCTTATACCTCAATCTCATTCACCATTCATTACCGCCTCCATCGACAAAACATCCATCACTGTCTTCTCTAGCTGCTTCCTCTGCAAATCTGCAATTTCCCCAATCTTCAACTGCTTTCCTTTCTCTCTCATGATCTCATCAATTCAGAGATCTCAGCGCCAAGTTGCTACATTTTACAGTCCACCTCAAAAGCATTGGCCATGCGTGCCTTTGGTGGTTGACACACCTCGCCTTAGAGCTTCACTGCTTGCTTTGCCTCTGCCGCCTTGCTAGGGGTGTTTATATTGGCCCACTGCTTTTCTTCTTCGCCTTCATCTTGGCAAATAGCGTCGGGGGTATTTAGGTTTTTAGAGGAAAGCCCGTGTCAATCGGTAGATGAAGTGATTTTCATTGACTAATGAAAACCATTTTCCGCCGTTAATGATGAGGATTAAATGTTTAGTTGTTAATGATTTGAATTTTTGCAGAAATCTTCCAAATGGTATGGAATTATGGATGTTGACTTAGGCATAGTTAATAGTGGATGTATAGGAGAGAGATTTGTTGTGTGGTGAGTGAGGGGGGGGGGGATGGTTGGTGATGCTGGTGGTGGAGAGGAGACAGATGAGGTTGCTAGTCGAGCAAAGGAAGGATAACGTCTCAGGGTGCTGGTGGTTGTGATGGGAAGGAGTGACAGGGTGGTGCCAAACAGGATAGAGGAAGACTTGGCAGTTGGCGATGTTGGGTATGGCAGTGCTGATAATGGCTGGCATTACCCTATAGTAATGGTATTTGAATTTGAAACCCAAATCCCTAACCAAATGCCCACTATAAGTAATATTTTTGGACAAAATAACTTCTAGCAACATATTTGAAGATGTGATATTTCTCGGTATAGCATTCCGCTGTGAGGCAATAAACTAATGATGATAGATTACTCAGTTCTTGTATTCAGTTTTCGCGTCATGCAAACTGTACTCCATGATTTAAACAATTGTTTGAACTGTGTTCAAGCTATAAACTTGTGATTTAACTTGTCAGTTTATTTTGGCAGATCCGGCTTGCAGAAGGCCAACTGCAAAAGGTTGCCGCACAAGATATGAAGCCTGAGCAGCTTGAGAAGGTTAAGAAGTTGGAAGGTTGGCGTGAAGAGCTCAAGCTTTTGGAGGGTGAAAACGCAGCAGATGTTTCAGCATCATGACAATCGCATCTGAAGAAGCGCCAAGAGTGTTAGGATTGTGATATTCTTGATTAGCACTGTGGAGGAAAAGAACTCACATTGGAATGATTTGTGTTGCTCCACTTCTGTGTGCTTGTTGGTAAAGTCTATGGTTGTGTCATTGCAACTTTGTTTCACATGCCTGGCCTTGGTATCGAATGGAATCAATTTGTCGAGTGCATTGCAAGACAGCCTCGTGATTCTGTTTCGATCTTAAATAGGCATGAAACTGGAACAGCCATTTGTTACTCTCCCTTTGCAGTTGGATACTTCTATAGTCGAATGTGTGTTTTTCAATGGGCTATCTATCAATCCTAAGTTGGGCTTAATTCCTAAGTTCTCCTTTCCCCAACTCGAAATAGTAAGATTCAACTTAAAAGCCCGACTTTTATGCATGCGCTAATCTCTCTCTAACAAAACAGTTCCAATTCCACGTTAGTTGATGACTTGATGGTAATTCTCATTGAGAGCAAGAGGGTCATAAGGAGACGAGAATCGATTCCCTGGATAGTGAGAAGGTCACTCGGAGAGACGAGTATTTCGTAAAATTGGTAGTCCAATGATGTGAAAGTGAAACAGGGGTTACTAGTGGATCTCAATGCGATCACATTACATTGCACTTGGGATCGGACCCTGGAAATTGTGCATCGCAAGTTTTCTGAAGGTATTCGCAGATACCTGTGGTTAAGCTTCACTGAGTACAGTTACGACGCATCCTAATGACCCAGTACGAGGTCAGCTTCCACCAACCGGCATTGTTGTTGCAAATGAATACAACCAGGATGCAATCGACACAGATTCGCCCAAAGCATTGATCAACTCGGGTTATTGTTCCTCAACGTAGAACAAGGATGCAATCAACACGAACATGAACGGAAAAAAAAAAACCCTAGTAACTATGACGAGTCAGGAACTATGAAAGTTAAAAACATAACTCTCATTTCGCCTCAATGACAGAAAAATTTATAGCCAGACTCACCAAAATGTAAGATGAGCAGCGAGTCTGCAGCGATTACAACATAACCCTAAACACAACCTCCAACCTTATTCAAACCCGATTTGATCATTGATTAAGAACATAATTGAAACCGGTCCTCTGAACATTCCAACTCGTCCCAACAAAGGATAAAACGCAAAATCAAAAACTAACATCCTAAACGAAAAATAAGATATAAGGAACACCATCTCAATCTGGAACTGGATGGACGTTCCAGCAATCCAATCGCCATCCCCTTGCTCTCTAGTACCTGTAGTGGACTGGCTTGTATGGACCCTCAACGGGAATGCTGAGGTAGTCAGACTGGTCCTTTGAGAGCTTGGTGAGCTTGGCACCGAGCTTGCCAAGATGAAGGGCAGCGACCTTCTCATCAAGGTGCTTGGGCAACACGTACACCTTCTTCTCGTACTTGCCAGAGGCCTTCTCATTCCACAACTCAAGCTGGGCAATAACCTGGTTGGTGAATGAGCAGGACATCACAAAACTGGGGTGACCAGTGGCGCATCCCAAGTTCATGAGACGACCCTCAGCCAAGATAATGATGCCGGACTTGGTGTCTGGGAAGACAAATCGGTCAGTCTGGGGCTTGATGGTGATCCTCTTGACTCCTGGGTAAGTCTCAAGACCGTGCATGTCGATTTCATTGTCAAAGTGACCAATGTTGCAAACAATGGCATTGTTCTTCATCTTCCTCATGTGGTCAACCATGATGATGTCCTTGTTTCCGGTGGTGGTGACAAAGATGTCAGCCTCAGAGACGACGTCTTCCAAGGTAAGCACCTGGAAACCCTCCATAAGAGCCTGGAGAGCACAGATGGGGTCAATCTCTGTCACGATAACACGAGCACCACCAGCCTTCAAGGCAAGAGCACATCCCTTTCCGACATCTCCGTACCCACAGACAACACCAACCTTGCCGGCAATCATAACATCAGTGGCTCTCATCAAACCATCAGGGAGAGAGTGGCGGCATCCATACAAGTTGTCAAACTGTTTTACATCAAACAAAACACAGCACATTAGCACAAAACACTCGAAAACACAGTCAATTTAAAGCTTCAAGACCACACTAAGCACTTCACGATCTTATACCTTGCTCTTGGTGACGGAGTCGTTAACATTGATGGCAGGGAACAAGAGAGTGCCATTCTGCTGCATCTGGTAAAGCCTCTTAACTCCGGTGGTGGTTTCCTCAGACACACCGACCAATCTTTCCTTCATCTTGTGGTACCTCTTGGGGTCAACCTTAAGGCTCTCCTTGATGAGACCCAAGACAAGCTGGAACTCGACATTGTCGGTAGAAGTAGGGTCTGGGATAGTCCCGTTCTTCTCAAACTCCTCCTCGGCCTTGACTCCCTCGTGGATCAAGAGGGTAGCATCACCTCCATCATCAACGATGAGGTCAGGACCGCCACCAGTACCCCAGTCAAGAGCCCTCTCTGTGCACCACCAGTACTCCTGAAGGGTCTCCCCCTTCCAGGCGAACACTGCAGCGCTGTCCCTAGCGATAGCAGCAGCAGCATGGTCCTGCACACCGAATTACCAGTAAACCAGTCAAATCAACCAATCTATACATTCTACATTCACACAAATCAAACAACACCAACTCAATATTCATCGAAATCGATTTCTAATTAGCAGAACAGCCACATCAATCAAGTTCCATCATCTTCCAATCAAAAGACAAACATCGAAAACTACGCATTTCGAGATCCAAAATTCATATCCATATATTATCAGATCATTTCAAACTTGACCAAATTACTCTGTTTCACCAACCACACCGAACTCGCGACAAAAAAAATCAACCGAACATTTTACAAAACTTCTCGCTTACGATTTCGCGGAAACAATCACCAACTATTGTCCCAAATTAAACTAAAACTAGATCAAAATCAATACACATTTCTCCCTAATTACTTCAATAACAATCCAAAAATCACGTAAAATTCACGATAATTACAAAATCAATCCACATTGTTAGTTCAAACCTAACAAATCTTCACCAAAAAGTTACATACAATTCCGATAAAACAGATCATTCAAAAACTAATAAAATCTAAATAATTCGGTAAGATTCACGATAATTACAAAAATCCAACCACATTATTCAAATGTACTGTATCTTCACTAACAAGTGACATACAATTTCAATTAAACAGATCATTTCAAATACTAATCAAATCCAAATCAAAACACACTAAAATCACCAGATCTGACATTAAAATTTCTACACTATCAAATCCACATCGCAAAATCGTAAAATTAACGCTTCACAAACGTAAGTCATTCATACAAAACCGTAAAAGACAAGATCTGAAACGACACAACGAAAAGGAAATGAAAAGAGGCGTAACAAAGAAGTTAACAATACCTGAGTGGAGAAGATGTTGCAAGAGCACCATCTAACCTCAGCGCCGAGGGCGGTGAGAGTCTCGATAAGGACGGCGGTTTGAATGGTCATGTGAAGAGAACCGGTGATCTTGGCGCCCTTGAACGGCTGAGAAGGGCCGAACTCGGTACGGCAGGCCATGAGACCAGGCATCTCAACTTCGGCTAACTCGATTTCGAGGCGGCCGAAGTCGGCCTGAGACATGTCCTTCACCTTGTACTCCCTTCCACTCGTGGTCTTCTCTACCAACAACGCCATATTTGATTGATTAATGAAAAGCTTCTTTGAGAAGATTGAGATTGGAAGAGAGAGAGAAATGAATGGGGAGTATATGAAGAGAGAAGGAAGGGCTAAGCGAGGAGATAGGAGAGTGTATTGGGGGACTATAAATAGGGTTTTTCTGTGAGACTGGGTTTTTCAGATGCCCTCACTTTTTTTTTTTCTTTTTTTCTTTTTTACTTTTTTTAATAGAAAAAAATCATTTTCATTTTTTATTAATATTTTATTGTATTTTAGATCTTTGCTATGTTTGGGTTGGTTGAGATGGGGGGTTGGTGATATTATTTTTGTAATTTTGGATCAGGAATTATTGTGCGTGCTTTGTTTTTCTTTTCTTTTTTTTATTACTCTTTTCATAAATGAATATAAGTCGTTCTTACTCTCAATTTAACAAAAAATATTTGCAAAATAAACGGTAAAACGTATACTATTGGATTTGTAACGAAAAATTCATTCGAAAAAAGTATACTTTCATAAGTTTCACGTGTATATGTAAAGAGGTGTTAAGGTTTGAACGGATTATCTCGATATGTGACAAGGACTTGTATTTATTTATGGAATAAGTATTATTTTGTGTAAAGATAAAAAATAAAAAATAAAAATTAAGTGAATTTTGAATCATTGAAAATGTTGGTGAATGTTGATTGATAAGTGTGACTTTGTTTGGTGGTTGTGGGGGTGTGGTGGTGGTGCCATGGTGGAGTGCAAGTCTTTGGGAGTGGAGGGGAAATTGTGTTGTTTTGTTGATTGAGGTGTGACTTTTTGGAGGGTTATGTTATCTTATATGCCTAGCAACGTCACTCGCGTCGGGTTTAAATCATGTCAATGTGAATCTATTAACATTCAAAACTCTTTATCTTTAGGCTAATTTTTGGTTTAGTTCGAGTCAATTCAGTTTAGGTCTTGTTTTGAATTAGTCAACTACCGGTCAAATTCAAATCGGACCAAAATTGGATCGGGTGAATCCAAGTTGGGTCATTTCGAATTGGTATATGTCGATCATATTAACATCGGATCTCGTAAACTAGTGGGTCATATAGTTTAAAAACTGAAACGTTGAGCCAAGATACCCCCTCACCGCAAATTATACCATGCTCCCGGGAGCATAATGAGCATGGTGGTCCTTCTCACAATAGATGAGTGCGGATCACACTTAAAATAATTTAAAATCTATTTAAGTGTGGTCTCTAGTACTCTATTGTGAGGAGGACCACCACTACTCTATTGTGAGGAGGACCACCATGCTCCTTGTGCTCCCAGGAGCATGGTATAAGCATTGCCCCCTCACTGTACGGCTAGTCTACTACGTTACTTGTTCGAAATCAACGTCTTTTGGACACAATTTTTTGAATATAACGGTCTCAAGTACGGTTACGATTTATCTAAGTTGATTCTAAATTATTTTGGAATTAACGATTAGTTGTTGTTGTTATAATATAATAATTGTTTATAAGCTAGTAGTACTCATTCCTTCGCATTTCTCTACAACATTTCCCTTGTTTATCGATCTCTCTTCAAATCAAAGGATATTCTCAACCATTATTCATTCTCACCTAATAAAAACAATCTCATAACATAATTTACAATAAAATCAATGTTCTAAAAAAACATATCACAGCGGTCCCACCACCAGCCAGAAGGGCAAGATATTTTGGAGCAGTGACTTTATAGTTGGCATGAGCTGAATGCGGAATGGCGATACCGCGGTTCACGATCCATGATGTAGATCTAAAATCACCCAATTAAAAAAATTATTTATGTAGTACTACATCGTATTTCACTCAATGTTCAGTTGTTCGCTCGTTTTTTTACTTTCATGGACCTGATGCGCATGGTCTAACAAGTGGTATCAAAGTCAAGTACTCCCTCCATTTCATTAGGAACTTGGCATATTCCTCTTTCGGCATTTCTTTCAATTCTTTGCATTTCTATTTCGGGAAAGTTTTACTTACTAACCTGCCCATACTTACAATACTAACCATGGCTTAGTATCTAACAATACACTAATTAATCACCATTAACCCTACTTAACATTAATAACCCACCCAGCTATAACCTTGACCACCACCTTTACAACCACCACCACGAATCCACGATCATCAAACAACCACCCAAAGGACGACCACTAAACATCATCACCACCGGCGCCGACCATCTTTCATCGCCGGTGAGAGAGAGGACAGAGAGATTAGAGAGAGTGGGTTGAAAACAAAGAAGGTCGAAGAGAGAAGAAAGGCGATTTTGTGAGATTGGCAGCGAGGGAGATCTCCGGCGAGTGTAGGACGAGTAGATCGGGGACAAGAGGGATCGCCGGTGTAACACTACGGAGCAACCCTGCGACCGCGTGCTGGGTGCTGGGGCGAGGCCCAGACCAGCCGTCTAGCGGGGGAGATCATGGACCTGTGTTAATGTTGGTATGATTTGGTCGAGGCGCAACGAGGACGTTGCGGTCTTTAAGTGGGGGAGTTTGTAACACTACGGAATTTGGAAAGTGGATTATGGAGTTGGTTTGTCCCACATTGGGAAAATAAGGCTCATATGATCAATTTATAATAGATTCCTACCATCATATTAAAAACAAGGCCTTCACCTTTTAGAGCCCGGAGAGGATATATGGGCCTAAGGGGTGACTACCCATCTTATTGGGTTGTGTTGCGACGGACAGTGGTTCGGGCTGTTACAGCCGGCCAGGAGAGAGAGAGAGAGAGAGGCGATTTTGTGAGATGAAGATTACTGGAGGAGAGAGAAGATTGCCAGCGATTTGGTGCCGAAATTCAAGATAAGAGGAGAGAGAGAATGGGCCAGCGACGGTAAGCAGCCGACGGCGAGCAATATGGCGGTGAGGTTATCGGTGGGGAGGTGATGGGGAGAAGGTCCGATGGTTGGTTGGGTGGTGAGGGAGGAGAAAAGGTTGAAGATTAATTTGGATTAATTTCCATTAATCACCCACTCCCCTCATTTCTTGGTTCTTGTGCCAAAATAGAATGCCAACTTCCTATTGAAATGGAGGGAGTATTCAATTAGAGATATTTGTAGATGCAATGTGATGGTGCACTACTTGGGCCCTTAATTGGTCTCTCATGGTGCGAACGAGCATTGGTCCGAAGAAGCACCATTCATAGGGCCATAGCCCATAGGGGCGTTTAGTGTTGCAATGCACATGTGAAAATTGAGATGATAATAATACGTATAAGAGTATTGTACAAAATTACTTAAATTTAAGTTAATACTTAATACGACTTATTATAAAGCTAATTGAACAATTGACTAGTCCTTCTATCGTCAATTGGTTTTAGGCGCAAATTTTACAAGATGTGTAACTTTTGCCAAAGATGTGAAATTGTGAAGACATGGCCAAAGGGTGAAAGTGGCAATAATAATGAAAGGTACACGAAAATATGTGTCGGTGGCAAAAGTGAGCAGAGTGAGCACAGCCGCACAGGTGTGTGATGAAATCCAGCAAATGAACAAACGGAAAAGAAGCAGTGGGACTGCGAGACAAATGTGGGGTGCGCCACACTCGATCACCCCACTTCCTCCCAATCAATAAGCCTCTGCGTTTTTGCGGGTTTTGTACGTTTACCGGTCTACCTTCGTACCTCCATACTTAATTTTCAACCTTAAAAATCACTGAATCTGATAGATCTCATTATTTCATCAAATTGTATGTACATACATTACGGAGTAGTTGATAATTGATACGAGTACTTCGTTAATTTAGGATAAACTTGATGCAATGGACTTATATGTCTTTAGACATGTTCAGGTAATGATGGATCTTTGAATTGTCGATTGTTTAAAAATAAACAGCTAAAAATAAAGATTTGTATTTAGTGAAAATACTACGAATTTTTCTCCTCCTTTTTTGTTGGTAATTTACTACCCAGACTTTATGAAGCTAGATTCGCCTTTAATCCCCCCACATCGGGATTAACTATTATAGGGTGAGAAGGATTAAAGATATTATCCGAGTGTGATTGGTTGTGGACGAGCACTAAGCATTGTCCTACTTACCATTAGACCATTTTGGGCTAGGGTCACGATTTTACTAGATTGAGTAAAACTCCCTCTTTCATCTCAATTTGTGCTTATTAAACCGACTTTGAAATTGATCTTGTAATAACGACGTTCATTAATCTCGTAACTTTACTCTAATTTTATCTTTAATAATAACAAGATTAGGCTTTTGGTAGTTGTGATTACCAAAAAGTATTAGAAAAGCATCAAGCAATTGATTAACAAGTGAACAAGTCGAACAAGGTAGTGTTCTTACTAAGTAGAGTTAACTTTATTCCTAATCCACCAACTCTGACCACTAACTTTACTAATACTCTACTTTACTACTGGTTATTTGCCTGCTCTAAATCATGTAATACCAACTTTTTTGGGTACCCTTTTGAAATTTATGGACAAGTCTGCTGAACTATACTTAACTTTGTACTACAAGTGGATCAAAGAAATTGGTTTGTCACTGTCATATAGTTGGGTGCTCGTTGTTTCAAGTGAGCAGAGTAATTGACAAAAATGGGCATGTAATACCATTTTACCAACTCCCGGGTCTTAGAAATTTCACAACAAAAGAAGCAAAACTTTTCCAACAAGTTCACCTACCAACCATCACATATTGGCATGTGCGATTATTCCACTCTAATTCCTATTTGTGAGAAATTAAAATAAAGTCACTATACACCTACTACTCTCACGTACCAATTATTTTCTTGGGTATTGGTAGGCTTGATCGCATTTCATGTACTCCGAAAGTGTTAGCAATAATCATGGAAAAAGTTATCATTGTACATACGAAATTGAATATGGATAAATAGTACTCTTAAAATTCAAAGTAGTTGGGTTTTAATATATCTTAACCGTGTATTGGGAAAATTTATCATATTTTAGACCATTTGATGTCATACATGTGCGAAAATATGAGGGTTATCTCTCATAGTGGACCTTCTATCTCACTTTGTGTCTCATTTTGTGTGCTACACCAATGGGAGACTAGTATTTCACTATATAATTCTATTACAGATTATTTTTAATGGTAAGTTTTGAGAAATTATTGCCTCCCATTGGCGTGACACATAGAGTGGGACAGAATATCCACTTTGGGTTATCTCTGATAAATGAAACTTCTATCAGTTGTTAAACAACTATACTTGATTGAAGCACTGCAAATTAAGGTCTTCTTAACGGTTTGCTTTGGGTATAGATATCGTATTTAACGTCATTTGATGTCATACATTGTCTAAAATTTGACCGGACCACTGACTGGTTAAACCGTTTTGACCAACCCCGATTTTGTAAGTCATTAAAGCCGGACCATTTATCATTTTATCGGTCAAAAACCGTGGTTCACCTTCCAGCCTAAATTTGACAGGAATACGAGAAAAACAATATCGTCAATGTTAGTAACAACATGTCCAATTGACAACCATTACACACAAAAACTACTCGTATAATGCAACAGTCGCAACCAAAACTTTCTCAAAAGAACACAAGATAACTCCCTATCTCAAATCCATTCGGATATAAGATTCAAACTTCTCCATACTATTTTCCATCCAATTCCAAGAATGAGATTTACAATTTAATCAAATCCACATAATATAATCAAACAAAACAAAGATCCCAAATTACAAATCTACAATTCACATAAACATTGAAAATTATTAGAGGATCAAATGAACACAACAAGGGCACGTTAGTCAAATTGACACGAGTGGACGAAATTTACAAATAGAAAAAAAAAAAAAAGCAAAAGAAATATACTGAAGTCATGTGTCGACACTCGACATCACCCATTTTTTAGATCTCAAAAATTTCTCTCTCTCCTCCATTTCTCCCAATCTCTCTCCTCACCAAACAACACTCATTTTTTTAATCCCCAAATAAACATGTTACTTCATCATCAAATCTCACCAATCCTCATCAAGGACAAAACCGTCATTTCACATCATACCATTTCTTCCTTTATATCTTCTTCTAATCCGCATTTCATCAAACACCTTGTCTGCATTCCATCTCCATCTTCTCCCACTTCCTTCTCCCACAAGCCTCTCTCCTCTCTCCAAACCAACGCAAACCCACTTCCCATTCTCTCTCCTCTCTCCATGGATCCCGTCAATGTCTGGGGAAACACCTCCCTCGCTGAGGTTGACCCAGAAATCCACGATCTCATCGAGAAGGAGAAGCACCGTCAAAGTCACGGAATTGAGCTCATTGCATCAGAAAACTTCACTTCTTTCGCCGTTATCGAAGCTCTCGGATCTGCCTTGACGAACAAGTATTCGGAAGGAATGCCGGGTGCTCGTTATTACGGTGGAAATGAGCATATCGACATCATCGAAAATCTCTGTAGATCAAGAGCTCTGCAATGTTACCGCCTCGAAGCCGATAAATGGGGCGTAAATGTGCAGCCTTATTCGGGTAGTCCGGCTAATTTTGCGGCGTACACTGCGGTGTTGAACCCGCATGATCGGATTATGGGTTTGGATTTACCATCGGGTGGGCATTTGACCCACGGTTACTACACTTCTAACGGTAAAAAAATATCGGCTACTTCGATTTACTTTGAGAGTTTGCCTTACAAGGTGAATTCCACCACTGGGTATATTGATTATGACAAGCTTGAAGAGAAAGCTATGGACTTTAGGCCTAAAATGATCATTTGTGGTGGGAGTGCTTATCCTAGAGATTGGGATTATGCTAGGTTTAGGGCTGTTGCTGATAAATGTGGTGCTTTGTTGCTTTGTGATATGGCTCATATTAGTGGCCTTGTTGCTGCTCAGGTATAACTTCTTTCTTACGACTTGTAAATCATATACTATATATCATTATGTTGTTTTTGTTAATGTTAGCGTTGTTATTTGTGATATCTTTGGTTTAATCTGTGTGTTTTTCGTATGATTTGGGTGGTTTTGATTGTTGGGTTGGTGAAAAGATTGGATCTTTGGATCTGAATTTGTGTCGGTTTGTTTAAATTTTTTTTTTTTGTTGTTGGAACGTATGTGGTTTGATTAGATATATCATATATGATTAGTTTCTGATGCAATCGTATGTGAGAAGTTATTGAGCGGGAAGAAATGGGATCTTCTTTGGTTGTTGTTTTCCTGTGCTTATATCTATGGTTCAATTGGCGTTTCATCGCTCTGTCAGTCTGTTGCCTCAATTTGGATGTGAATGTATTCAGTTTCAGGATGTTTTTGCCGGATTATTATCACAAGTTATTACATTTTGGTCGTATCCTATCGAAATGAATGCTAGGCGCTGCAACACAGTCATGATTTCGGTTTCCAATTCGCGCTAAAGGTGTATTGTAACTTGTGAGGGTAGTGTCATTTTGTTGCTCTCACTGTTGTGGGGTGGAGGGGCTTGAGGCTTCAAAGTGTGTTTTATGCCGGTACACTATCATTAGAATGACATTATTTGAGAATGTTGGCGGGTCTGTAATATCTTCGTGTGTTAATCTTGTTCCTTTGCTTTTGGTGGAGCTTTCTTTGGTAGTTTCCATGACCTAGTGCAGCAGAAATGTGATTTGTGCATTGATTTTACGAATGCAGGAAGCTGCTAGCCCCTTTGAGTACTGTGACATTGTCACAACCACCACCCACAAGAGTCTTAGGGGCCCAAGGGCTGGTATGATCTTCTACCGCAAGGGCCCAAAGCCAGCCAAGAAGGGACAGCCTGAGGGTGCTGTGTACGACTTTGAAGACCGCATCAACTTTGCCGTTTTCCCTTCACTTCAGGGCGGTCCTCACAACCACCAAATCGGTGCCTTGGCTGTTGCCCTCAAACAGGCCATGTCTCCTGGTTTCAAGGCTTATGCCAAGCAAGTTAGGGCAAATGCCGTTGCTATCGGAAACTATCTGATGGGCAAAGGGTACAACCTTGTCACTGATGGAACTGAGAACCATCTCGTCCTGTGGGATCTTCGTCCTCTTGGATTGACAGGTAAAACTTTCTTGTGCTCCCTGCCTTTCATGAGTTTGTTCTTCATATTGTAGCTTTCACAATCAATTTGCATCATTTGTGAGATGTTATAACTTACACACCCTGAAATTGTTGGCAATGTTCTACAGGAAACAAGGTGGAGAAGCTCTGTGATCTGTGCAACATCACTGTTAACAAGAATGCTGTGTTTGGTGACAGCAGTGCCTTGTCTCCTGGTGGTGTACGAATTGGTATGCTTTTCTCTCGTCATTAGTTTTAGACTCGTCTCAAGTCGGTTAATTGATCCATCATGACTGTGTTCTTCGGCTCATGTCAATGCTCTCCTGGGATTTTTGTCAAGTGACAGAAGATTATAAATTTCTAGTGATTAAAAAATGAATAAGAAAGGGGAACAAAGAAGCTTAGTGCCTCGAATCATATCGATTCCCACCAAACCTTAACTTCTGCCTTCACACATACATCAAATACCACTATTTAGCAGCATACCAGGAAAGATCTCGATTATTGCCTTCTTGGACACTAAGTCAGTGCCTGCGTCGTTTTGACTTGAAAGTGTGCGTTTCCGTAATTTCTGTTGATGAAGCCTAATTTTCTGAAATATTCGCCAATGTTACATATTTGATGAGCTGATGAATTACTTTTGTGTTCGACAGGTACACCTGCCATGACTTCAAGAGGGTTGTTGGAGAAGGACTTTGAGCAGATAGGTGAGTTCCTCCACAGGGCTGTTCAACTCACTCTGAGCATCCAGAAGGAATATGGTAAGCTACTCAAGGACTTCAACAAGGGTCTGGTGGACAACAAAGAGATCGCACTACTCAAGGCTGATGTCGAGAAGTTTGCATCCTTATACGAAATGCCTGGTTTCCAGATGTCTGAGATTAAGTACAAGGAATAGGTATCTCCCATCTGAATATCGTGATCATGAGAATTTTCTTTACCTTGGTGAAGCAACTAAATGTTTTCCCGTCTAGCTGAAGGAAGTCTGTTCCTGATCTTGCTTTGATGTTCTTTATCTTGTAGTAGATTTTTTTTTTTTTTTTTTTGAATTATTTCATCTTCAATTTGATAATTCTAGGGTTTGTACCGAAGAAGAAAGTAGTAAAAAATGTCGAGTCCTGGAATTGCAAACGTTCCAGTCGTTTACTGGTAATTTTGTTCAGTTTCCCATTCTCGTAATCAAAATGTTTGTAGGTGAGTTTATATCTGGAATAAGATGTAGTACTCTTTTCGACCCTCCTGTCTCTTGCCTGTGTATCGTGAGTTAATCTTATATTATTTGGAGATTGTCGTTGATTAATAGCAGCATGTATCGCGGCATGATATAACTCAAGACAGCATGAAGTTCGCCACAGTGGCTAATCCTACCCTAATACTCACGATAGTATTACTCTTTACTCATACGCTAGCCCAAAAGATCTGAGCTTGCGAGTTCACGAGTCGAGTTGAGCTAAGCAATTTCTTTCACGAGGACTGAGGAGAGCAAGGCTTTGCTCGTGATCGACTCGACTCGTTAACACCCCTACAAGCATACCATGCCCCGTCTCCTTGAGATCAAACAACACTCAACCCTTTAAATCGCACAATCCTCTTTCGGTTCAGATGAATAGTTTTCCACGTAAGTTGGCTGGAGAGAACGAATTCTGTAGTAGGCCATTGAATGGAGATTGTAACCCGTCAATGGCAAACGAAACAGAACAACCAGAATCGACTCAGGTACGATTATACAAAGGAGAATCTACTAGACTTGATTGTCGGAGTGAGAAATTGAAAATCATGACAAGTTAACATTGAAACGAACATAATAATGAGACTTGTTTCAGCTGAAACAAGGTACACCAAGCGTAATTACAAACCAAAAGACGGTTAAGAGTACATTTTAACCTACCCTATGCACAAAATAAACCATTAGTGCAATCACTTCCGTAAACACCTGTTCTCTTCAACGAGCACCCTAGAAAAAGATTGGCAGAGCCAGATGCATGTGCAACATGACATTCCGTAAAGATCATGACAGGATACTGCTGCTGTGTCATTGAGTCAAAAGAGGCTTGATGGCGAGACAAAAGTCTGAACCAAATGCACCTGCTACTTGTCCAACCGGTCAGGATGCAAAACTAGTAGGATCTGTACAAGCAGTCCTCAGGAAGAAACCGCCTTCAAATGGGACTTCAATCAAATATCTCCTGAGCAGAAATTATGCTATGCTGACTGCAAAGTTAGAAAATAGTTAAGAAACAGAACAGATACAGGATAGACAATGTAAGTCTTGACATGTGTATAGATCTAGAGTCGGTGGATACTTACTGCTCATCTTTATGAACCCGATAATATTTCTCAGCATGTTGCCGCTGGCCAATTAGTTGAGCAAACCTCTCATCATGGGTAATAACAATGAGCTGAAAATTCTCCTGGCCTTTTCTGTCCTCCATGATTCTGGAAAAGATTAACCAAGAATAAGAGACCCAGAACACATGAAGATGAAGTAACTGGCACTAACCAGACAGATTCCGGTGCCTACCTCAGAAGAGCAGCAGCTAAGCTCTCAGAATTCGGACCATCCAGGTTTGTTGTTGGTTCATCAAGTGCCAAAATTCCACAGTTGAGGCAAAATGTTTCAGCTAGGGCCAGGCGTATTATAAGCGAAGCCAGTACCTAGCAAATAATAATGTTACAAAAAAGTTGATGTCAAATATATTCAGAAGGGAGGATAAACTTCATCTCCATAGGATAACAGATTATTTCACCGACTCTCACCTTTTGGCCAGCGCTACACCGTCCTCGCATTTCTAGTTCTGCATCACCTGACTGCATAAGAACCTGAGAAATAGCAAATTTTCAGTCTGTACACTCAGGTAAGAAAAAGGCCCATACATATTATCAAGCACGCTATTACCTTATAGCTGTAAGATCTGGTTCCAGCACCATCAGAATCTGAATGTATGTATATGTAATCTATGTCTTGACCTCTGTATGTCTGCTGCCAGAGTTCCCTAATAATTTTATTGATTTCCTCCATCTTCATGGAGTGGAAGCGCATAAGTGCTCTGAAAAGGTAAATCAAAGGTAAGAAGATACACCAGCAATGACGGAGAGCACCATTACATCAAACATCAGATGCGAACACAGTTTTGGTGTCTAAACAACAATAACAACATTACCCTAGTACCTCAAAGCCTCCTCCCTACGGCGATGTGCAGGCTTTGCCCCTATGTTAATAATATACTGATGCTTTCAAAAAGAACTATAGTAAGACTGTTTCTGAATGACCCAGAATTGCAACAAAAGTTGGTTCGACTAGTCTAATCACAATATAAGAAGTGCAAACAGTCTAATGAGCCATTTTGCTTTATTCCATCCTTTCCATGTGTTTTTAACAGAAGAGATGACCTGTATTGAAAATGGCGCTGAACACTGTTTGACTACATTCTTTATTCCATCATAATCCAAAACACAAATTTTAGTGAATCTTTGGCCGCCTCGGAAGTGAAAGAAATGTACATGATAACAATTATATACAAGATTACCCTAGTGCCTCAAAGGCTCCCGTCTATGGTGACTAAAGGGAAGGTTGGATGTAAGCAGTCTTACCTCTAAGTTAAAGACAAAGAGAGACTCCTTGCAAATAGCCCACAATGAAAGTCGAGAATTGCATCGACGTGCTACTTCAGAGCATAAGAAACATGGACAATTTAATGAACTACTTTGCCTGACTTCCATTCTAGTCCGAAAGAAAACATCAAAACCATGGCAGATAACAAATAAAAACAAACGTCAACCTATGAAGGATAAAGATGAAATAAAATTAAGACTACAAAAAATGCTCACTTGTCAAGAGCATTATAGTATCTATCCAGGTCTTTGTTTGCCATTTCTGAAGTCTGCCAGAACGGATACACATGTCAATAACACAGTGAAAAGTTGAAAAGTAACTCGAGGAAATATGCAGAAAACAAAGAATGAAGGTACCTTGAGCTGAATTAGTTGGTCAAAGTAGCGTTTGTCAATATCCTTATACTGTTGCTGTTTAAGATCAATCTTGTTCTTTGATATATTGCTTTCATACACAGACATTGTTCCACGACACCTATTCAGCTGCAGAAACACTGCATATATCTTACTACTCTGTCTAGCTTTCTCATGCTATCTAGCTGCAGATACACACTCATCTTCCTAGCTTTCTCATGATATTGATGTAGACCAGTATAAATATGAACAAGGATGCAGAAGCTCATTACAGAAACAAACACAACAACAGCAACAACAATAGCAAAACCTTGTTCCCCGGACGAATTGGGGTTGGCTAACATGGATCATTAGCTAACATGCAGAAGCTTACTGAGGACCTAATTTAAAATTTTGAGAGGTTATACTTTTTCAATTTTGAAAGAAATAACTAGAGGCAAACTATCAACTATCAAGCATGTACAGCAGACATAAATTGAAAATCTAGAAGCGAATGAGAAAGTTAAACTTCTCCAATCAATTATGCATCTGATAAGCGAAGATCTACAACAAATTTCAAAATTGAAAGCTCACGCTTAAAAAAGCCAAGTGGGATCATATCCAGTATTCAAAGCACGTCTGCCTTAATGGCCACTTAAATATTCTGCAATGCCAAATGCATTACACAACTATTTACTCAATCAACACGCCTGCAATTTTCCATCAATAAAGCAGAGGACAGGAATCCTAGATAGCAACAAAATACAAGAATACCTCTGAAAGAAGCCTGTCTCTTTCTTGATTTAACTTCAACAGCTCCGCCTCAAATATCTTAGGACTTCCTATCTCGGCTTGCTTCTGTTCAAGTGATTCAAGCTCCTGAGTAACCTGGTGTACCCGAGCCTTTACATGCCTGTAATATATGTTGTCTTCAATATTACGTTTCATCATCTCCTGTTTTACTTTAACTTCAGTGGCACTTTGCAGCGCCTCAGATATTTCCTTCTTCCTCTGATTACAGTTTTGAAGCTGAAATTCTATTTGAGAAGTCTTTGTCTGAAGTTCCTTCAAGCGCTCATCTTTCTTTGCTTCAACATAACTACTCAAAAAGGAAGAGAAGGAATCACAAATAAAACGACCAGAAAGGAGAGGCTAAGTTCAAAAACACGTTTTGAGTCACATACTGTGAAATCTTAGAATTAAGTTTGTGGAGTTCTTCCACATCCTGCCGCTGATATCTTCTGAGGTCAGCTTGCTGCTCATATTCATGATTAAGTCTTTCTTTCAAAGCGTTGTGAGAACTTAAAGCTTTCTGTGTTTCCCTGGTCAAAGGACCAGTAGCCTCTTCAAGTTGCTGCAAATCCGTAGTCGCATCAGAATTGATAATATAAAGACAACAAATTATACAGACAGAAAATCATATAAGAAGTTAACAGACTTATTAAAAAGGATCAAAGCGACCCTTTCAGTTTTAAACCCCATGGCACCTAAGCACCAAATCTAATCCCTTTCGCAGAAAAAAGATGAGTCAACCTAGCTGCAGAGTTTAACAACGATCCCCTTAAAGCTTCAGATTCGGCCTACAAGAAGGCTTGAAAAACTACCGCCCTTAAACAAAATCCACAGGAAGAAATGTTTCTGCAGAATACAGCAGACCACAGCTAGTAAAAGCAAATCTCCGACCAGCTTCGTTTATCCGGAGACCCAAAAATTACATTTCAAACAATGCTATCAGAGAACAAGCTTTTGTCTGGTAACAATGAACAAAAATTTACCCATTACTTCCTCAAACACATTACAGAAATAGCCGGTAAAAAGCAATACTAGGTCTATGACATATAAAGTATCATTAGTTTTATCTATTAGAAGACTCTGTAAATGCAATATATCATCCAACTAGTCCTTTGCCCCATCTCTCACAGTCCAGGCTACCGGGTACGCTCCAACCCCCCCCCCTCCCCCGTATTTGTATTAAGAATCATGTATACTGTAAACGCAAAATAAATAACCCTGTTTGGTGCGTATTGTGCATTCATATTGAAGGTACTACATATTAGGAAACCAAGTCCCAGTGTCCCACACACATGAAGAGCTTTGGAAGTATACAGCGGCCAAGAAAGGAGTTCCTTGGATAAGAAATATGGATGCTGATTAGCAAGCCTAGTGGTGTGGCACATCTTTAACTCAACAGAAACCTCCCATGTTATTGTACCACGAGAACAGAAAGCAGACACCGTGACATTGAGATCATCTACATGGCCACACCATATATGAAGGAACAAATTAGAGACCTTTTGGATGCCCACAACGCAGACAAATTCTGACTTATACAGTAGTACATATGTAGTAACATTTTGCTTAAATTTTCCCCTCAACCTCCTTTCTAACAGCCCTTTTCTTTTATAAAAATTTGTAGAATCAAACTCTAGCAAATAAATGCCATAAAGCATTATCAATTGGATGGATTACCTTCTCCTCAAACTCTACTTGATTTTTTTTCTGCACCAGCCATTCAAGGTCTACATCCATTTTGTTGATAGCTTCCAGTGTAGCTACTGCTTTCACTTTCTCTTCTCTAACACTGCACATCCGCAATTGTGCACTATGCAAATCATTTTCCATGTTCCTCTGTTCTTCTCTTAACTTCTCGATATCATCTAGCAAAAGATCCCTGGTCAACACATAGAAGAATCTCAGAAACGATAACCAATCATATCAGGAAAATGGATGTTAGATAATCAACAAAGGAAAGAACAGTAGAAACAAAGAGTCGGCTGCAAACATGGTTATTAATTTCGTGCTCATCTCCTAATTCTGTTCAATATGCTTGCTGATAAAAGAAGAAATAATGATCACCGTGATGGTAAACAGACTTTCAAGACTGAAATTACTGGAGTGGAATGGCTAAGAGAGGAAGCTAGAATAATAGATTTTCCTGGAATATACCTACAAAAACCTGCATATTGTATCCACATACAATATCGTGGAATATACTCGAAAAAACTGCTAGTCTTTTTTGGCTAATTATGTAACATGAAGTAGTATTTTTTGCTATATCTTGTAATTTGGTTGTATAATAGCACATTTAAATAGCTTGTACCCAGCTGTGTTATTTGGAAGAATCGAGATAGAACACAAAGTTGAAGTTTGAAGTTTTATAGATATTCCCCAACCAACCCAATGCCTCTTATTCTAGAGACCTGTAAATCGTTGCTAGCTATATAGATACATGTATAAAAGAAGCTATGTACTTTGTCCTCTGTAGAGTACTGAGCTCTGACTGGATGTCATCTGAAGATCTGACAACCTGACCTGCGTAGCCAAGTTTCTCCTCCAACTCATCAACTTGTTTTTGCACGATTTGAATATCTTTTAAATGCCTCTCCACTGTCTCAGCATGAGGCAGCAAGGCCTCAATCAATGTCTTATCAGCCGTTACCTGTGCAACAACTCCAACAATCTGCAAAAAAAAAATAAAAAAAAAAATACACGAAAACTCTTGATGAATCCACAATTTTCAAGGACTAGATTTCAATGCCATAATCAAATTTCACAGAATTTCCCGAAGCTACTATCTATTTCAGATGAAAAATGAAATTAGTCGACAGGCATTACAGCGACAAGAAACCAAGCCCGTTAAAATAGCTGAAAAATCACGTATTTGGTACAGAAACTTACATCATCTAGGGCCTCTGTCTTCTGGTCCAATTCTTCTTTCAGTTCAGCTAAATTGGTCTGGGCCTGAGGAAGAGTCTCCTTGTCAATTTTGACATACTCTTCATACATTGTTCGCAGATTGTCCAGCTGCTGGAAAGCCATTTCAGCACTAGAAGATTGTTCAACCAATGCTTTTTTTGTTGCCGCAGAGCTGGCAGATAGGTCATTTTGCTGGCACACCATATGAAAAAGGAAGTATCTAGTAAATAAGATAGAGAAAATAAAAAAAGAAATCACAGGGATGAAGCTTCACAAAACACATCTCACTAAACGCAAACAAAATAAGGTGCTGAATAGCTCATTTTAGTTATGCTACACCATATCACTATCCTGTTCAATACTCTAGTGCCTCCCACGAGGCTCCCCCCCTACAGCAAATAAAAGGTCAATTTACACAAATTTGCCCCTGCGATTACAAGGAGCTACTTTTATCATGCCAAGAGGATACTGGCAGAGCGGCTACCTTACAGACAAAATCGTTCTCTTCTTCAGCAGAAAAGGGTCGTTTACAGCAAGGGCAAACATGCTCGTTTCGAGCTATATTTGAAATGGATTATAAATTTTCATCATACCATCTGCCTGGTCAAGAGCACTGCACAGAGTTCATAGGAACAGTCAGAGCATAAAATTAAGTCAAAGCAGCTTTACATATAATATATAAAAGACCAGAACCTTATCAGGTTATCTCTCTTCTTTTTTGCATTCTCCAAGGCTTTAAGATAGGAATTAATCCCGACGAACTGCTGATCTGAAGATTTAAGATTTGACTCAATCGCCCTTTTCCTATCTGCACAGATGCAATAATAGAAACACAGAAAAGAATTACGTTATCAGGAATTACGTCAAGAAGACAGATAACCATACCAGATAAAGATTTATTATGAAATACTCGAAAGATTAACTAAGCAAACATCTTTCAATTATAGGTCGATGACTCAGATTCTGATTTTTCTAACGAAAGATGAGCCCAGTTGAAGAGGGGAAAGCACAGTATCCAGGCATGAACTTAACCCTCAAAAGACACGACGTAAAAGTATACAGAACAGAGTTTCAAGAAGTTTCACAAAAAGAAGTTGCTGGCTGTACTTTAGCATAATAGTTAGATTGACAAATAGATTTCACGAAGAGAATGAGCTTCTCCTATATCATAGCTTCACAATTCACTTGCTGGGAAACGAAGAGTATTAATCAGTACTGAAAGCCTTTGGCCATCCAAAAAGAGAAAATACTTACACTCCATGTCTTTACGAAGTTTATTCAGGTGATTGTTGACTTCATCAATTCTCAACTGTAACATGTTAACTTCCATTTCAGCTTCGTGGGACTTGGAGGTAAGGTGATCAAAATCAGTGCGTATTGAACTGCAAGAAATCATGCATTAACCAATCTACAGTCAGCGAATCATAAGAAAATTTTCCTCTGAAAGAAGAGATAAAGCCATACTAACAATCTTCATAAATCTCTATGTTGACCACTTGATATCATTGGTCAAATGGCCGAAGAGGTTTGAATAAAACCAAACAAAAAATTCAAATTAAAGCCACAGAATCATAACCACAAGTACCAGACAGCTCAAAAAGAGCAGACAAGAACAGCTTGATAATACAACATAACACGTCATTTCCTTTGATCTAACATACAATTGATATACCTTTCCAAGTACTGGCTACCGAGGTGAAGCACAGCCAAACTATTTGTCCTCAAGTCTATTCCATAGAATGATAATCACCCCAAAAGAACGTGTAAACAATACTAAATCCAATCGGTTTTTTGAGAAACATATCTATTAACATGAAAATTATAGAAAGATATACAGCCTCCGACCACATCTTGGTCACAAGAATTAAAAATCCTATAAACAGCATTAAATAAGTGGATGAAAGGTTAAGAGCAAGGAGCAATAAACTATAATAGAAAGCAATGAGGAATAAAAGGAATAAGCAAAAATAAAAAATTGCTTTTTAAAAATTACAGGAAGTCTGTTAAAGGACATCATGAAGAATACAGGACCGTCAAAGAAGGAATAATTCCAAGTAATGACGTTTAAGAGTGGTCGGAGGAGGTAATTAATATGACTTTTTTTTACACATAACACTACCCAACTCTGGTTCCAGCCATCGATACTCAAACGCCCATGTCGACAGATATATAATGGTCCGGAGTTAAAAAGTCTGACAACAAACGAGATTCATGGTAGATTGAAAATCCAAGATCTTTTGGAAAAAGACTTGTCGTATGTCAATAACCTAGGTTCAAAGTCCTGGTTTTTCAAAATGGCAACATACGTTGAAGAACAACGCCAATTTTGCAAAAACAGACACCAGTCTTGGATCGATGAGAATTTTTGGTCTTGGATCTATGAAAATTTCGAGTAGGCTTAGACTTTTCTGCTGACAGTCAATACTGGCGTTTGATTTTGGGAGTCCGTTTTTCTCACCTTTTCAGTTGCGCCTCTCTTCATAAGTAACAGCCACAAAGGTGAAAGCCCTTCAATGGACTCCTTTTTCTGTCACTCAACACCATAAAAGGAATTCCGAATTTACCAACCTACGTACATATCTGATATCCCTTTAGGTGTGCATATTTTCTACCTTCAACTGGAAATTGGGGATTCACCCAAACCGAGTTATAAATTAGCAGCACCCCTCCAGGGTTTAACCTCATGTCGTACGATATCTGGAAAATAGAAATGACTTCTGGGAGAGGGGACCTGAATGCTTAGCCATCCTTTAAAATTCTGGTTAGGGGTTAATGGCTAAATTTCAAAACTTAGAGTTACCACACACACACACACATGAGAGGGGGAGGGGGAGGGGGAGGGGGAGGGGGAGGGAGGGGGAAAGAGAGAGGGTGAGAGCTTTTAGACAACCTTAAAGCCTTTGTGACTTCCTGTTTCCAATCCCGATCCGGAGGGAGTCTACCTTTCAGTACTCCTCTGATCTTATCCTTGTTTTCATCCACTCTGGAAACACCACATATAATGTCAGCTCATACAGAAATTAAGCTGTGTGATGCAAATTAAGTTCGTTCCATATTTAGCGCTTAAACATTATTTAGAACACTCCAAGACTTGTGGACTGACATTTTCTTGAGCTTCTTCTTGGCTAACTCTAACTCAGATTTTTTCATAGTTAATTTCACTCTATTCTCGGAATCCCGATCCAGGGTATCTTTCTCGCGTATCAGTGGTTTCATTTCCTGATTTATGCTGAGCATTCTGCTTTGCATATCGTTAAATTTTGAATCGAAGGCACGTTCGGCAAGTTGATTTGTCCTTTTGTCCACTTCAGTTTGCTGCATCAAACAGAAGCACAAATGGTAGAAAGAAGCAGTTCATAGCATGAAACAATACACAAAGATCAAGTCATTCGATTACCAGGTTCCTTTCTCTTTCATCTATGTAGGAGAGATCCACATCACAAATCTGGCTGTCTGCATCTTCACGATCCTTCTCTAATTTTTGAATGTCCGCCAATATACCAGTCTGTCAACAGATAACACGTAGACATGAAACGGAGACTGAAGGGAAACAAAATTAGCAGAACTCTAGTATGTCTATTCTCATAATCACCTTCTTATCTGCCTTGGCCACTTTTTCAGCTTCAAGTGTTTTTAGAGCGCTGTCGGCCTTCATATAGGTCTCGAATGCTGTCTTTATTTCATTTTCATTTGATCTCTGAAACACATGCTTCAGTTAAATTAGTTACAAGGTACACAAATATATTGCACGAAAGAAGGCAAGAAGTATGCAACAAGTAGAATTTCAAACATAACACCCTGACATTAACTTCTTTCACTGAATTCAAAGAGAACATTGAGAACAGTCAAGAAACTATATGAAAGCTAAGAAACTGCACAGCACAAAACATGAGCGCCAAAGAGCATCAGAGCATCATAAGCTAACAAACTTCTTCATGAGCCTCATGGCATCTATAAAAAGAATACACAAGAAATTGAATAGAACAAATGAGAATGACAGAAATAAAATGTATCGTAGGCAGCAACACGTACAAAATTGACAATGGTTCACCACAAATCAATAGAGAAAGATACCAGAAAAGACAAAAAATATAATGATCAGATCATGTGTTTTTATCAATCCACCAAACTCCAAAGGAACCTAATCACCTCCTGCTATAAACCAAGCCCATGCGATGCCACACATCTGTCCCATCCATAGATGCAGCTGCATTCCAAATCATGTCATCAACCCTCAAACCAGCGTCTTCAGTGAGCACCAGGTCTATCATTGCCTAAGGACAGCAAGCTATATGCAACCCCTAACATGTATGTGTGTGAGTTAGAGAACCCCACATCAAAAGATAGAGGTGGGTGGCTATAATCTGATAGGCTGCTTAAGTTAGTTTATGACGAAGTCTCACTTGAGCAGTTGGGCTTGCATGCTTGAGCATAAGACCACTGTGCGATTTGGAATTGGATATGACATGTATGGAGGTGCATTATTTGCCAGTCTGGGTGCCTTTCTGTTGTATACTCAGAATTCGATGTAGAATTTTTGGCCCTGACACTGACTAGCAGCTAATGGTTCTCTTGAAATGACAGATGAGCATGGCCGTCCTAGTGACAGCCCGAATTAATCCAGGGGAGAGCTGAGCTGACAGACTCATACACAAGAGGTAAGTTTTCAAGGGTACATGAGAGAGTTACAGAGTCCTGCACAGGGTATTGAGGTAAATGGCTCTAGTATAATATTCGACTAGTGGACCACTCCTTAATGCCAACTGGGTTTCGTAAGCAGCCTTGGCCCTGAGTACATAGGCTTGAAATCCTTACTATCTCCCCAAACAAATGAGCGTTTTCAACTTTGTTTTTAGCTAAACCTTATCTAGTCTGACCCATTCCAAACCAAATAAGATGCATACGACATTCACATTCACGTTTACATTCCCCAATATCCATGATTTAGAAGAAAAATCGGGAAAGGAGAGAAATCTAGTCCACAGAGACACATCATACACCAGCCATCAGCTGGAAAGAGGGCAACAGGCCACATCCCCGCCAACCCCCCACCCCTCCCTTCAAAATAAGGCTTGTATAATGACTCCCCTATGCGTCTCCAATCCGTCTGACCAAGCAAGCACTGTCGTGACCCCCCTTCGTTCTCCATCTGACCAATCACGAGTGAACATGGAACACCAATTAAGCCACCACAATCACCAAAATCCACTCCCCATTAAAATTAAAGAAGCAAACACCATGACCATACTCAAAGACAAGCAGAAGTTCTTTCACTTGACATGAGAGAGGGGGAGCGGCGTGGGAGAGGGAGGGGAAAAGGACGGAAAAAGAGATTTAAACTGAGAAGAAAAAAGGTTCTCACAGACTAGTAAATCCAATAGAGAGTAAGGGATAAAACTCAGATTGAAAAATAACTTCACCTTCTTCTCCTTCAAGTCCATCTCCAAGGCCTCAAGTCTATCATCCAGACAACTAGTAGAACTCCCAGCCAATTCTTCCCTGAAAGGACCATTTGGAAGGGACCCTAATTATGCTTCTCGAAGAGATTTCGGATGCTGGAGTCTCTTTCATTCTTTAATAATGCATGAGCCTGAAGCAAAAAACCCAAAAACCCAACGTCAGACAATATATTGAAGGACAATAAGTTCAACTAAATTAAACAGCATACTGACATCAGCTTCGGCTTGAAGCTTGCCAATGCCTCCCAAACTCTGCATTTTACTGTCTTCGAGGGTTTTAATCTTTGTCTCAAGGTCAAGTCCTTCTCGTTTAAGCCTCGCAATTTCAAGATCATAATGAGCTATTTTCTCCACAAATTTTTCATTCCACTCTTTTAGTTCTTCGTCAGTGTCTGACAGAAAAAGTTTAAATCAGAACAGCGGATAGTGGAAACAGTAAGACAAAGAAGGAACAGAATTGACAGAGATGTCATATTCAAACCAAAGCATGGCGACCTTCAATATCCTCATCAAGTGCTGAATACAGCTGCTCTTGCTGAGTAAACAAAGCGCTTCTTGTAGCAGCCTTCTCCATTATTTGTTCCCGTACTTTATTTAAATCCTTTAGCTTGCATTCAGTAAAATTTATCTTCTTGTCAATATCTTCAACTTTCCTCTGTAGATCCCGTGTGTCAATTTTTAAAGATTCTGTTTGTTCCTGATCTTGAGCAATACTTTCCCGGAGCTGCAGAGAATCATCAAAAGTCAGAATCACAGATTATCCTGACAATTGATAAAATCATGCATCGATATTTTAGAGCGCAAGCCGCGAATGCAAAATGTTTAAATAAATCACAGCATAAGAATAGTAGTTCATACAAATTAGGCCAAGACAATTTTTTTTTTTTTTTTTCATAAGAATTTGGCTAAGACAAAATTATGGGCACATTAGAACAGTTTTAACATGAATTGTTGAATTCTCCCCCAGAATAGAAGAAAAACAATGTCCACATAAAGATTCAAACTACAGGAATTAGACTAAGAAAAAGTACAAGAATGAAACGTAATAAATCAAACCTTAAAAGGATAGAATATTAAGATAATACAACATCTTATATTCTTATTATTACGGAAAATTGTGGAAAAACACCTAATAGAATTCTAGCTTCCCCAAATAACAGATTGATGATTTTCAATCTAAGGTTTACTGTCAGAAAATGGGTGAAAATACCCGTAGTACTCATCTTCATTTCAAGTGAAGGTGTACTACCATTTTACAGAATTCACGAGGACAAGAGTCCTCAATTAATCAGAAAAGATAATAACATAAGAGTAGTATTCGAGTTATCTAGTCACAGCATCCTGCTAAACACACTTGTGGCCTTAACCCAAAATGAAGCAAAAAAACCGGAAAAGAAACAGTAAAAAGGTCCAGTTCGTTAATACATCAGGTATTAGGGTCTCAGGGTCCCACTATAGTGCCCTTTCAGCCTCAGCCTAAAAAAAAAACACAAGAAAGATCCATTTTGCTCCTTTGAATAGAGGGTAATGTTGTCAGGCTATAATTTAAAGTTTTCTAGTACCGAAAAAGATGGATAAACTACATCACGCATTCTTCTCGATTAATATTCACATCTTTTTTTTTATGTTAGGTTATCATTAATTCATTATATTCCGAAACACAGCAAAGGTCATGACACCCATGTACAAAAGAGAGCTAATTAAGCTTTTAGACTATATCGAGAAATTTTATCCACTAAAAGAAGGAAAGTCCAGTCTCAGGTCGGAATGTAAAACTTGAATCCAACTATACAACAATCTCAAAAAGTGAAATTTGAAGTCTTGGTGTGTCCAACAATATCATCAAAATGTGATGATTTTTTCCCCCAATTACACCACCAAATAGCTAATGCTATCATTTTCCAAACTGCAGCTAGCCACCCTTTCTTCATTCTCCGTTTCCAAGCAGAGAGGGGTCAGAGGACATCTTTAGCTCTCTGAGGATGAGCCCAAAGCAACCCGAACAATGACAAAGCAATATGCCACAACGACAAGGCCCATGGACAATAGAGCAAAATATGATCTATGGTTTCTACACAAGGAACAACAGTTAGTCAAACAAAAATCTCTACGCTTAAAGGCGATTTAGTGTTGGGTTTTTCTCTTTAGCTGCTGCCCAAGCAAAAAAATAAAATAAAAAACAAGCTTTAGGAGGAGCTTTGCAATTCCAAACAGAACTAGCCGCTAAGTCATCATGGGAGACAAAAGCTTGGACAATATTTCATTAATGTTCACATTCTTAATAATAGTTTGTAAATTTCTTTACGGTTGCTTTCTCTCTGACCTCTTCAGCCAACCCCCCCTCTCCCCCCGCCCCTAGCTTTTCCTTGTAGCTTATTTCTCAACATCTTCAAATTAGGACAAGACATGGATAAAACGGGCAGCGTTGTTAAGGTATGCAAGCCAAAATGTCAGCTACTGATTATTGTGTACCTATTAAGAGATCAAATGAATTTGTACAACTAAGCGACAGAGATAGTTGATCACATAAGTGTGAAGACAGAGTGTCTTAGGAGAGGAAAAAGGGTTGACTATGGTGCATGAGAGGAATATCCAACATTCTAGTTCACACAATAGACCATAACATAGTACTCACACAACTAGTGAGCATCCGTAGACTATAAGCCCATTAGCTTCCTTCGGTATCAATTAAATGCAATCAAGAGAATTAGAGACTCATTTATCCCATAAATCTTTAGGTATATTCCCTTGATTTAATTTACAAAGACTAACATTTACAAGTATGCAAGAGTTGAATATCTCATTAATTAACAAACCAAACCTTATATGCAGAGTCTTTCAGTGTTTGCAGATGCTCCCACTTCAGCTTGAAGGTCTTAATTTCTTGTGACTGCTCCTTGTGAAGCTTCTTAATGACCTCCAAAGCTTTAGTGTATCTAGTCAAAACGAGCAGACAGCAAATAACTTATTCAAGGCAAATACAACAAAGCACACCAACAAAAGCATAAGACTTTTTCCACAAGGTCTCAATAAACTCGAAAGGATTTTTCAGGTCTCACTTAATTGAAAGGCCTTGGCGGTCCAAAACAAACCCACGCATGACAAATTTTCGAATTGATAGTCAAAGAACATATTACATTGCGTTGTTTATGACTCTTAACATAACCAAGCCTCTAAGAATGTTAACTTTTCCTATTGAATATAGACATAACCTCAACCAGACAGCTCAGAACATCATTAATTCAGTTATGCCACACATAAGCGTTGCGTTATCTCTTTTGGACAAAAAGAGGTCGAGCTAACAAATTGTGAAGTCCTCGAAAGGGGGGTGTTATGACAAAGTTCAACCAGATGTAACTTTATACGACCCGCCTCTCTTCTCTTTAAACTGAGTCTCTAATACAAAGCTTTTCTACGACAGGAATGATCAAATTTTTACCATTCCTGCCCTAGCTTTCATTCATTCTGTTCTTTGTCCCTTAATTCAGTTACAAATAAACTAATCTCCCTTTCTGTACAAGTTTTCGTATCCCTTCAGTAGAACTACTTGTCTGTCCTTGTGGGTATTTCGTTATTTCGTATCATATTAATTTAATTAGTTTGTTGATGATACTCTATATGTATAGAACTGGTTTCCAATCCACCCTCACAATTATCAATTTTTTTCTTCTCAAAATTGTATTGTCCTTTCTTTCTTTTTTTGTTCACAATCACAATAAAGGGAATTTTTTCATCTAATTCAGATATTAGAGATTGTACAAATAAACATCGAAATATTAGAGCGTATGCATAACAGTCAAATCTACTTTGGAATAATCTTAGTTTCTAGGAGTTGAGATATTGCTTAGCTTGAATAGTATACCTATTGTAAATGTCATATGGCCTTTTAATCAATGAATAAATTGCCTTATATATAAGAAAGGTTCAAGGGAAGTGCTTTGGTGGCTCTAACTAAGAAAGGAGTTCAGCAAAAATATATTAACATCATTAAGGACATGTATGAGGGAGCAAGTACGAGTGTACGGACTAGTGTAGGGAAGTCAGAAGAGTTCCCTATTACAATTGGAGTGAACCAAGGGTCCGCACTTAGTCCGTTTCTCTTTGCTATAGTCATGGACGAATTGACGAGGTCAATCGAGGATGATATACCATGGTGCATGATGTTTGCAGATGATATAGTGTTTGGTCTCAGAAACGAAGGAAGATTTGGAGAGGAGGTTGGACCTATTTGGAGTGTAAGTTCAGCGGCATTAGGCGAATAGGCGAACAGAGACAGGGATGATCAGGTTGGATGGAAAGATTATTCAGGGATCAGATTTCTTTAGATATTTGGGATCGATTCTTCAAAACGATGGAGAATTAGATGGAGATGTGACCCATTGGATCAAACCAAGTTGGTTGAAGTGGAAGAATGTCACGGGGCATCTGTGTGATCGAGGAATGCCCAATAAGTTGAAGGGTAAGTTTTATCGAACGACAATTAGGCCGGCCCTGTTATATGGCACGGAATGTTGGGCCGTGAAACAGTGTCACGTTTATAAGATGAGTGTGACGGAGATGCGCATGCTACGGTGGATGTGTGGATATACAAGACATGCTCCGTTAAGAAATGAAGTTATTAGGGAGAAAGTAAGGATTGCGCCTATCGAGAACAAGATGATGGAGAACCGCCTGAGGTTGTATGGCCATGTGAAAAGGAGGCCTAGTGACGCGCCGGTTAAAAGAGCAAAAGGGTGGGGAAGTGATAATATTAGTAGGGGTCGGGGAAGACCCAAGATGACTTGGATGAGGGTGATTAGAAGTGATATGACCTTCATAGGGCTTGAAGAGAGTATGGTGTTGGAAAGGGCGGTGTGGAGAGACTATCCATGCGGAGGACTTAATTTGACTTTTTTTGGTTTCTTTGTTTGGTTTTCCTAACTTTTTCCCAAAGCTTTTCCTTACTTGGTGTTCAAAGTTCATATGTTTTTCACTATTTTTCAAACTTTTTATTTATTTTGATAACTTTCTAAAACTCCCTTTGAAAGTGTTTCAATATTTCTAAATGGTTCACAACATTTTTGAAATTTTATGGCGTACAAAGACGATTACTGGATGACGATTCATGTTAGCCGATCCCAAATCATTTTGGAAATAAGGCTTGGTTGTTACACAAGACAGTTAGTGAATGACGATTCATGTTAGCCGACCCCAAATCATTTTGGGAATAAGGCTTGGTTATTGTTTTGTTGTATAGGAAAGGTTCAAGCAAATACAAGAACAGCAATGAGAAGTAAATAAAAAGGGCAGTCAAACTTAAATTCACTAAACATGCCTACCCAAGTACCTCAAATGGGAGTCGGCTGTATGCAGCTTATGTTGAGAACATAAAGAAGCTAATTCTAAATGACCAATAATGAAAATAGTATAGGAAATCGCATTAACCCACATGCCCATAGTACCATACTATAAGTGTTTAAAATTGGGAAAAATATTATTTGTTCTATAGTAAAGATAAGAACAATGCTCTCTATGACATCTTGCAACTCACCTCGTTGCAGAGAAAATATCATCAAATTTCTTCTTCAAAGTAGAAGAATCCTGTAAAGGCCAGTTAGCCTCGTCTTGGTGCACAAATATAACATTTTCTAAAATAGCCTTAGAGACACCCATCAGTGCAGGTATTTCTCTATCCATATCAGCACATCTATAACTGAGACAAACTTTCTGTAGGATAGCAAGAGACAATGTGTGAGCGCAACAGAATTTTGTCAAGTTCTCCAATTCAACAAATAGTAAATGTTTCAAATTAACATAACCTTAAGTTATCCAGGGCCAAACACTCAAATTGTTCAAGTGCAAGAGAACATATTTCAGTTAAACCTTAGCCCCCTTGCAGAGAGTAAATGAAGATTATAATATTTCGAACATCACAAATCACAATTGGCAGAAGAATTTTGTCCATAACCGACACCATTGTCCTCTTCCTTACACACACTAGTTACATAGCTCTAAAACTGGTGCAAAACCATAGAGTATTTAGCAAGGAGCGTGAGAAGATACTTATCATTCTTTGGAGCGTTCGGAATCAAATAGCATTGAAAACTGATAAAGTCTTCTATAAGTCACAACCAATGGATATTTTAAGACTCATATAACATTCTTTAGAGCAGGAAGTCAGGAACAATGAGTCTGAAAATGGAGTGCAATCGTATTCATTACCTAACCAAACATCACAAGACTAACGTTGGATATAAACTTACTGTCTTTATGTACAATCTCAAAAATTGCGAAACCCTAATTTAGATATATAACAAAATCGTAGGAAACTAATTGAAAGACAACAAACTCGTTTAATAGTCCCCTCGCACCATAATCATGAGAACCAAACTACAAAATCTCAACAACCAGATAAATTTCCAACCACAACATACAGTACAATACCATCTTCACAAAAATCGACAAACAGTAAGAAAAGGAACGACAAACGAGCACTACAAAGCGCATTACCTCCCCGGTATTAGGATTGATAGTCTGAAGCACACTTTCAATAGCCTTATACTCCATCTTAGAAGCCTTTTGAGTCAACTGAAATGACCTGATACAAACTACATCCTTCCCTGCAGCCGTCTTAAACCGCAACTTAATTTGCGCCTTTGTCTCCGTCTCCCCGGCAACCTACAACCCACAAATCCACAATTCCCAATTCTCCATCAAACACAAACTATTCAAAACCCACAATTCACCACCAAAAATCAAAAAGATCACAACTTTTTTTCTTTTTCGGGTTGGAAGCTTGAGAAATAATATACCTTAGGATCATGAATGAAACTCTGACCAGACCTAGCATTTGGGGGTAATTCTCCAGTACAAGAAAGCTTCAAACACTCAATTATAGTCTATGCACACATAATCAATCAAATTAAACCAAAATTAACCATATGATAAAACAATTAACAATAATTAATACTTAATAAAGCAGTTTAATTGAATTAATTGATGAAAAAAAGGGGGGGAAATGTACGGTTTTTCCGGCGCCGTTGGAGCCGACGATTAGGGTTAGGGGTCGGAAAAAGGTAATGACGAGCTTGTTTTCCGGGTCGAAGCTCCGGATTCCTTTGATCAGCATCTTGTCGACGGTACTCATTTTCGGTTATTCGGGTCGATTGATGGGTTTTTGTTAGGGTTTAACGCCGGAAAACATGGAATTTCGCCGGGAAATGACGTCACTGGAAAAACAAGGGTTTTACTGGGGTTTATTTGAGTTGGAGAGGACGTGACTTCGTGTGTACGTGACAAGTGAGCACAAGGGCGCGCGAAGAAAAAAGGGCCAATATTTTCAATCACTCCTCCACTTCACTTTCTCGAATCTCGAGTACTTCGATCTTCTAAGTGTCGTATATGTCGAATTTAGATGTAGTTGAAGTCGTCAAATTGCGAAAGATTATGCTATTGCTTAATTGATTTAATACGTAGATTGAACCGGTTTGTAAAAAAAAATGTTTAAATCAAGATGAGTAGTTGTTGCTCCCAGTTGTGGTCTTGGTTTGCGTCATCTATATTAATGTCTGACATTAGATTTATCGTGTCATCGATGTCTGATAAACCTACTTAATTCTCAACAAGATAAGAGATGACACATGTTAGTTGATTTTTTTTTTTTTTTTGGTACAAAGGAGCAACTAATGTTGCGGGGGTGGGGGTATGAGGATTTGAACCCGGGACATCCCCCAGGCAGGTTGAGTTTCTAACCACTAGGCTAACCTTGATCCTCACACATGTTAGTTGATGATTCCTTATTACAGTGCACTAAAATACTTATTCTCGTACTATTTGAGCGACATGGTACAAGCTTTAAGCTTGGCAAATGAAAAGTAAAGTATATACGAGCATTAGTTATTTTGTAGCCTTTATTAGTATATTGGCCCTCTTTCAACTTGTTAGCATTCGTTCACACTCTTCTATTAGAGTTCTCGTCGAGCATGCGATTATTTCCTAAGACAAGTTTGAATTTTCCCGCTTTGTTTGTGCTTATCTCTTGCAACCCATTTGATTTGTTCCTCAAGAACTTACTTTTTTTTTGGATTTATCATGAACTCCATCTAGGGATGGGCATAGACCCAGGACCCGACCCAGACCCGTTGGATCCGACCCGCCCGGGTCGGGTTTGGGTCTTAAAAATTAGGACCCGACCCAGACCCGCACACATTAATTACGGGTCGGGTCTGGGTCCAAGATTTGAGACCCAGACCCGACCCAGACCCGCCTAAGTTTTAAAAAAAAATGAAAAATTCTAAAAGTTTTATCTAAGATTTGCGATTCTTCCTACCCTACCATGTCACATATGAGTTTTACATGTATTCCTACTCCCCGACTCCTTATTTCATCTACAAAGATCTAAGTTCATCACCTCTCTTGTCTTGATCCAATTGTCTTTCATATAATTTAGATGTGAACATATGCTAATTTCTTTTTGCTTATTGTATGTGGCGGAATATTGAGCAAATAAAATTTTTAAGTAGAAAATATTATTCGTTGGAAGCGTTATACCATTTGTTTCAGGGACCCGCACGAGACCCGGACCCGACCCAAACCCGACGAGTCCGGGTCCGGGTCTAGAAAATTAGGACCCGACGGGTCCGGGTAGGGTCCGGGTCTACACAAATTTCTACGGGTCCGGGTCCGGGTCTTAGCGGACCCGACCCATGCCCATCCCTAACTCCATCCCTTACCTTCTTTACCATGTCTTAAGATTTTACGAGCCATCCAAAGTATTTAACTCTCGTAAACACTATATATAAGCTTTAAAGTTTCCCCTATAAATCGACGTAGTCGTACCATTATCGGAGTATTCCACCGTGTAGTGACCGGATATAAACATCCGAAACTTTCAAACTTCCTCAACACACTTCTCCAACACCCCCCCCGTTCGCTACCTTTACCACTTCCCCCAAAACTTGTAAATCACACTTCAGACTCTTCTCCATTTTTCACGAAATCAAAACACCCGCCATTGAACCCCACCAAAAAACAACAATGGCGACACCCAATTCCGAAACAATCAACGACGATTGGGAAAAACCCTTTTCAAACGAAGAACTGGAAGCCATTGATGCTGCATTTGAAGCTGCAACAGCTGTCACCACCTCAACTCCCGCTTCTTCTTCTTCTTCTCGGGTCAAAACCCCACGTAGTTCTTCCTCCGCCGATACCGACCGCCCCAAAACCCGCCGCCGGTTGCCCGATTCGATTGCTGTCTCCAATGCTGAAGTGGGTTCGACCCGGATTCCGGGTTCCTTCTCCCTGACGCCTTGTCGGACCAATTCATCTTTCAACCAAGGTGATTTAACTTTTCACTTTCACTTCAAAGATTACATCTTTTTTGTATATTTACTGTGTTGGTTGTATTATTGTGGTTTTTTTTTGTAATGTTGTAAATTTTTGTTTGAATTTAGTGAGTGAATGTGATGCGCACGATTGCGAAACCGGCTGAGAATCGTGTCAATTCCGGGTTTGGAGAGGCTCGGATGTACGCAACCTTACCCCGTAATTAGTTTAGAGGTGAAATAGTGGTGTTATATGATTGAAGGCTAAGTGAGTTACTTAGGACAAAGCATTATAGGGAGCAGCTTGTAATTGGATTATTATGATGTCATTTTGTCTTGATATGAAATGGGATGATTGTGACCTTGCAACATTGTAGTGAAATGTTTCTGATGTACGAATGCTGATAAAACGAGGGGATTATAGAGTTCGTATGGAGTCGATTTGTTCTCGATGAGCATGGTTGGTGAAACTGATGTTGCTCATGGTATTAGTTTACTTTATTCTGCTGATTATCTCGTAAAGGGACCTTTTGGTATTTGGTTTGATGTTGAACTAACTATTCAAGTACTAGGAGCTGGACTTTCTCCCCCGTCTTTCTGGTTAGAGTTGCTAGTTAAACTCCGAGTGGTTGGATTAGATGAAGAACTAATGCTTGTATCTACTAATGTAATATAAGATTCAGATTCGAGTATTAGAAGTTGGACCTTCTCCCCCATTATTCTGGTTAGAGTTAGTTAAACTCGCAGTGGTTTTATTAGGTGAAGAGCCAATGCTTTTGTTAGAACCATGGAAAAGATCCTTTTGTGTGTGTTGGTCACGATTGTATTGTGAGGTCTAGCAGCTGTGTTCAGACTTCATTCAGATTCTCTATTTAGCTGTCCATTCTGGATGACTTGTACTCTCACTTTCATATTTGATGCCAGCCAATGTGAAATTGAAGTATCCTCCAATGAACTTTGGGGGCCGCATTGTATATTCTCGAACAACCGAGGAGGTCGAGGAGGCTACATTGCAAATTCTGAAGTTGTTAGAGGCCAAGAAACGTGAACTGGGCCGAGCTATCCTTGGGCTTGATATTGAGTGGAAGCCTAGTTTTGATCGAGGTTGGTTCTGACTTTATATTGCCATTTCATATTAAATCTGCCTTCTCTTTTAACTTATTGTCTTATGACAGCATTTTGTTTATTCATGGTTTAAGCCTTTAAACAATGGTATTTTCCAGCTTAACATAGTGAGTTCGTGACTATATCATGGTATCTCTAAAGCTTCATACACATGAAAGTTTAGACCTTCTAAGTTGCTAGTCAATAAAATTTCCATGAACCACTGTGGAATGGAGTATTTGCTTTTTGGTTTGAAGTGTCCTTTCATTATATTGATTGACTAGGGATTTCATAATTCACCTCGTTGGTGGCCCAAAAAGTTGTATCTTTGCTTCAGAAAAAATAAACATTTGTATCTTAAGTTACCAAAGTAAGGTTTTTGAGGGCAAGAAGTAGGAATTTATACCTAGACAATTTCTGGTCTATGTAAAAATACTAAGAGTGAGTACTTGAACTGCCCTTACCAACTACTGTGCGTCTGTGCCTTTTTTTTTTTTTGCCTTCTCCTTTGCTTCTATGCATGTACGATTTATCTGAATCTTTGGGGGAAATAGGGGCTAATGAGAAGGTCATGGTACGAATTTATTTTTCTGTATCATTGAGAGATTGAAGTAAGGCTAATAGTGGTATGACTGTACAAGTGAGGTGTGTCCACTTTATTACTGAAACTGATATGCTTGAAACATGGTGCAATATGGTGAAGTGGTAAACTCTGCATGTACGCTTCATTAGTGAAACCTAAATATTTAGAACCTAAAAAATTCTTAGGAAACAGTGCTTAATTTATAGAATGTGTCGTCTTAGATATACCCTTCAATTGGGGTATGAAACAATATGTCTGTTGACTTGGTACTGTTGTTGTATTTAGCATCATATGAGGGTCAATCTGACATTAGCTTTGTTCTCTTAATTTATTTTAGTTTTGTTTTAATGAAATTGTCCTGTACAATGGCCTTTCATCTAATAGTCTCAGACTGTCAGACATTGCTTCACAAAATTTCTGCTAGAGATCTTATATGTAACTTGCATACTCGGCCTCTTTCATGTCTCGGTGATTTGGGTATATAACTCTACTTTTCTCATCTGAGCATATTTTGATGTTTCAGAAATCCTTTGTACATGGCACTTTCACTGAACATTCTATTATCTGTTTCGGTTTTTTTTCTTTTCTTAAGCTTTAAACATTCTGATGCCTTCCTATATCTTTGTTTCCCACGTCTTTGTCCAAGTAATGCTTCTCTACAAGGAATTAGGGTGTTCAGCGTGATCCATGTAGATGTGAATGAGCATCTTCTTTTTCTTTGTCCTAGTAATGCTTCGCTGTAGGTTTACTACTGTAGATATTGTGTGGTATCCTGACACTTATTTATTGCATTGAAAAATCACATATTTAAAAAAAATGCATCTGGAATTTTCAGTTCTTGATCTCCAACTTTCATTTTGCTGACAGAATCCTAGAATCTCCATCCAATGCTGTTCTGTTTCTCTTGCTGACGCAACTTAAGATTATTTGTCTGACTCTGTAAAATATACCAAGTTCTGAAAGAATACCCTGGTTTTTTGTGGTTCTAGGTTTAAAGTAGGTTATACTTCTTTTAAATGTGTTAAATTAGCATACGATTGCACTCTGTGTGCTTATCATGTATGAAATTATGAATATCATTTTGCTTCTCTCTGTGTACTGAATCTGTGCTTTGCAGGTATTCCACAGGGAATAGCTGCCGTCATGCAAATATGTGGGGACATGACTCATTGTTATGTGTTACACATTTTTTATTCTGGAATCCCACAAAGTTTGCAATCTCTTCTCGAGGATTCTTCATCTATTAAGGTTTTGAGCTTAAGCGCCACTGTACTTACGCTGAGTTACTAACTTAAGTTGTCCTGTGATCCCTTTTATTATTTCTAGGCTATATTGATTTCGTACTATTTTTCAGGTAGGAGTTGGCATTGACAATGATGCTGTTAAAGTTTTCCATGACTATAATGTCTCAATTAAATCAGTACAAGATCTATCGGCCTTGGCTAATCAAAAGCTTGGTCTAGTACCTAAGCAGTGGTCTCTTTCTTCGCTGGTTGAAACGCTCACTTGCAAACAAGTACTTAACTGGTACCTTCTGCTTTGACGTTTGTTGTACCTAGTATTTCATTTGTCTGGATACATGGAGAAGTTACTTCTGTCTTACCATATAAGTTTCACATGTCCTGGACTTCTGTAAATTTCATGGGCTACTGTAGAAGCTTTCTGAGACATTATTACAGCATTGTCCAGTTTTTCTCACTGATTTCTTTAACACATAGGGCACTTAATTTCGGAGGTGTGCTTTAAACTTGGTAGCTGTAGCCTGTAGGATCACTAATACAAGGTGATGGTGGTATTTAACTGTTTGTCTACCTTCTTGCTGATGCTAATGTCCCTGTCCTGCTAATTTCTTTCTTTTCTTTATTTTCCATTTTTCCTCCTCAGTTTACTCATATCCTTACTCACTTCGTATCGTTGTCATTCTAAGATCACCGCTTATGTTGTCTGGTTTTGCATTACCCACTTGTAAAGTTCGCCTTGGAGGAGTTATCACCGTGCAACCATAAGTATGCTGATAGGTACCCTGTCTGTTTCTTCGGCTTCATAGGACATTAAATTCGAATAGTACTGTATGAATCAGTTTTCTTGAAGGCGTGATGGTTAGCTGGATTCTTTTTGTTGAGCTTTACTTTTAGAAGTAGAATAGGCCAGATCTATCCGCTTGCTATTGCTTATGCAGGAGATTGATTAAATACGGATGAATAAATCCTAATCGTGTCTATCTATAAGGCACTTGTGCGAACTTGATCCTAAGAAACTAGGCTGCCTTAGTGGCTCTTCGGCTCTTTTTTCTGACAGATTTAAACATCTGACTATGTAAGGACTCAATTGTTCTGGAAGTATTTCCAGAATGTTTCCTTTAGCATCAAATGTCTCTGACTACCTGTTCAGCTTGCCCACTATAGCTGCAGCATAAAATTGTACTTAACAGCTTTTCCTGAGTAGGAGTCTTTCCAATGTGCTGGCTATGTAATTACTGTCGTGCTTGATTACGTAGCTAAGTTTACGTGATTGTGTGATCCCGAATCATGTCACTTAGAGATTGCTTTGAACTTTTTGTACAGCTGTTAAAACCCAAGAAGATCAGACTTGGGAACTGGGAAGCTGATGTTCTTTCAAAGCCTCAATTACAGTATGCTGCAACTGATGCATTTGCTTCATGGTATCTGTACGAGGTAAATCAGAATCGCTGGTACCCTCAGTTTTTGATTTCTCATGTTTTAACTCTTGACAAAACTTATATTGTTCTGCACTGTCTTCAGGTACTGCATAGCTTCGCAGATCCATCTGCGCCTCTGCAGGAAAATCAATAACTAAACTCTTAGCTACGAATGCTAAAATTACATTACTCTAGAATCCGAAAAGTTTTGCTGGGTCAGAGCTCTTACAACTAAGGACCAGCTCTTGCTTATCCCGGCACCAGATATTTATCAGTACTCTTGGTCCGTTATATGATCAAAGCTGAGCTCATCTGGATCAATGTAGTTGAACTCGCAGTCTCGCAGTTTCTGCAGCACTTCTGAGATATGACTTGAAAATTCTCATGGATGTCAGAATTATTTACGCTACCACAGTACTGGCGAAAGCGATCAACATCAGAAGATCAGAGGTGTGTCCTATGCTCACAGGTCACTGTTGTTCTTTGGATCTACTTGATCATATTCAATGCATCATTTCCCTGTAATTCAATTTTGTCATGTTGGTATTTTATTCATCCACGTGAGAAGTAGCACCTTGTAATTTCCTGACTCTGACAAAATGTAATTTTCTGACTCTGGGTTTATTCATCCACATGAGAAGTAGCACCTTGTAATTACTATGTAATCATATGAGCTCATATCATAGAGTAATCCAAAACTGAATGGACATTCTTGCCCTATGTCTCTTCATGTGAAAATGTGAAATTTAACTAAATAAAACGAATCGTAAATTGTTTATCTTATATTATAAAATAACTTTTCGTCCCAAATTAAACTTTTCATGGAATAGTATTATGTGAGAGGATTTCAAATTTCATGGGAAGTTTAATTAGAGACGGAGTAGTACTCCGTAATAGCCGACTAGTATATCCATTTTGCAATGTGTACCTCAGAAGTACGAGATCTTTAAACATTTATAGAGAGGGACTTAATTATTTCTGCCTCGAGAGCTTTTAAGACACTAGCGTAACGTTGTTATCGTCATCTCTTTCGGTGAAATGTGAATGGAGGAGTCGGGAATCGGGATTGTTGAAACCCACTAGCATGTGGGGTGGGCCTTGCTGTTCTTTGATGATATATGATCACAGAGGTCTCCTCATTTTCTCTCACCTCCCTAAGTTATGTAGGGTAGTGTCCCATGTGATAAAGGACAAGGGAATTTCCCACTTTTATCTGTGGGCTGAAGAGTAATGACAGTTACTGATGTTTTGCAAAAGGTGGAAAGGGATCAGAAGATCCCCTAAGTTTCTGTGAAAATTAGCAATTTGTTGCATTTTTATTTTGAGCTAGAATTCAATTTGAGTAGTTATATTTTGGGAGAACAGTTTGTTTAGATTTCCCTTTTGGGTAACTTTGGTTGCAAAAATTTAATTGTGACAAAGTACATGCAATAGATTGGGTTTATGTCTTTGGACTAGGACGTAGCTTATGTTGTCCCTACCCGGCCTCCACTTCTCTACATCGAGCTTTGCGGACTCGTTTTATAATTGGTAGTTAAGTAATTGGTAAAACTAACCGAAAATATAAGGAGTAGCTTATATAGCCGTACGACCTAAGAGTTTTCATCAACCCGTGAATGGCTGATGTTTGGTTTGGACTACTCACATATACAAATAAGACGTTAACAATCCAAATAAACAGATGGAAAACTTAATATTTTTCGTTTCGTTATCTCCTAGCAGGTTCCTAACCATCCTATACTTATTTAAGATTATGGCCAACACGCCATTATCTTTTCAATTTTTCTAAATATTTGGTTTAGTTAAAGTCAGATGTTGATGACCTATTAGAACGAGAAGAGTGCTTCATGCACTCTTAGGCAACTAATTCACTCTTAAGCCTTAGTTAATTATTGTCGTTAATCATACTTTCTTATTAATATTTGTGATTTTGGTCGTTAGAAAGGTAAACGAGTTTCCCTACAAGGGATCACGTAGAATAAGAGGAGTATATTTTACTCAATGCCGGCTAGAATCTCCTTGGAATAGGCTGTAAATCTTTAGACCCTTGAAACATGAGAAGCCCTTAATTCTAAGGAGCTGCCCTATAAACCCACATTATACCCGACTATTGTTGCTAACATGTCCCTAGGTCATAGCCATAGGTATATCGATCGATCATATAGTTGGCATTCAGTAGTTGCACATTTCTCTTCTTCTTTTTTTCCCTTTTTTTTTCCTCGGGAATTAACCGGTTTATGAGAACTCAAATCCTATAAATTCTATAGCATTGTAAAAATTCACGTCACAGAAAATACAGATGTTAAACTTAATAACAAGCTTTGAAGCGAAGCGACGACTCTAGTCTCCCCGGACTTCACAAGGGGTAGGATGATATGGAAGATTTGAATCCCCAAAGTTTAGATTTCATAGGGATAAAATCCAATTGACCTTTACAACATGCTTATAATGCCGGAAGAAAAATAAAATATTAGACAGACAAGACAGTTTCCCTATACGGTGAAACATATTTTTCATCATACAAGTCTTTAGTGTGAACATGGACTATCTCAAATTACAACATTAAAATTTACAATTTGACACTAAAATTATAATTTGGCTTTTGTGAGTTTGGTTCTTGTTGGTGAAAGTGAGGATTAGAAGGCTTCAACGTGGACTAGAGGTGGAGGAAAGTAACCAATTAGGACTTGATCTTACGAGCATTAAATTTTAGACTATGGCCATCAATCGTGATATGAACTTGAGGCATAATAAAAGCTAGTACTTTGAGAGGTAAAGAGATTCGAAGTTGACACTTTCAATTGAATTACATTATAGGATTACATAAATATACTTGATCACCATATATGCAATGTAGTTTAGACTAATCCATCATGGAGGTTATTAATTAACATAAACATCAACGGTAAAAGTCTCATTCGAAATTCTAATAAAAATAAATCAACAAAAGAAAAAGTAAGGCAAGCGCGTTTTGAATCGATTCAGACGCGCTCCAAAATCTTGCCAATATAGGTAAGGCTTTATCGTTTACCAATTTGTCACCAGTAATCCGCCTAGTACATGATATGAATTCTAACATAATGACCTATTCACGAGACTTGTGATTTACCATTGAGATGAATTTAATTATATTTTGGTTGGCGTTCACAAAAATTTGAAATATAGATATAAATCATTTGTCTAATGTCGATCTAGAATATACGATGTCCAGCAACGCTCTAAGATCGGATAAATTTACAAAAGAAAAAGTGGAGCAAATCAATATTGCCGACAGAAATGGGCATAGGAAGGCTAAGGTGAAGAGATATGAGTATTGACAAAATAGGCATCTATCAAAGCCAAAGTGACAATCGAACTTTGCTTTCTTATATTGATAGAGACATCCCTCGATCTCCAATCAAAACTTATGTAGTTATGTTATTTTTACAGTAACTTGCTCTAGAAATTCCATACGGCATAGTACGAAACACGCACACCACACTCACAAATGATAAAACGTATGTACAATAATTTTCTAAGCATTTTATGAGGAAGAATATACTTCGCTAGGCGAACCAACTTCATCGGATGTCTCGAGTTTAATATTGAATAGGAATAGTTTATAACTTAACACATTCACACAACATACCTCGATCTGAGAATTTACATTACAGACGGGAAAGACTTAACTACTTATCATCCGTGCTTGCGATCTACGTTTCTATTTTCTAGTGTAAAGACTTTCAGGTAAAGGGACATGATACAACCTATCTGCGTACTATGATAGTATGATGATTGTGTGTATATATACAATATTTCTCTAGTGTGTGACATCTCGAAGATCATCTTCATATATATAAGTACGTCGTCTTTTTTTAAATCGACTCTAAATTAAACACCAGGAAAATTATCATATGTACATCGTCATCATCTACATACTAACATACACTTCAAACTTAATTATCAGTTTCCTATTCGATTGTGAGCCTTGCTCTCCTAGAGTCTGAATCTCTTTCGAACGACACAAGTAATATCAGAGAATTATAATAGTTCAAGTGTGTATCTGTATATCCAAACTTAATTTAGTACTCAAATCACTTACATCAAGGATAGGTGAAAATTGGTTATAACAAGAGGTTTGTCACCCACAGTAGGATCGAGTGCAACGGATAGACGACTCACATATGCACAAGAACACAAGTGAAAATTGTAAGGTAGTAGGTTTGCACTCTATCATCTTCGTGATTTTCTACATATATACTTCTATATGTATCCGGGCATTGTTCAATGGGTAGCATATCTGATCATCGATCAACGTCGTCTCTTCGTCAATTGATTTAATTTCCATGTCCCATGCAAATATGAACTTTTGACGTAATGCCAAACAGATCAACAAGTGCAAGCATCTCTGCCAACGAGATAGATATATCAAATTCAATTATTACGCTTGCTGTCGTACTATTAGAGTATTACTGACCTCTCATAAACAGTGGTAATGTCTTGCTATCCACATAATTCTTCTTATTTGTAGGACCTAGTTCTAGGAAGATGTAAGGCATTTTCCCTACTCATGAAGGACAATTACAAATTATTAGGTGTCTTCCATATTACATTATTAGGAGTGTAATGTGTTGTTTATATGCTGAAGTGCCGAGTGCGTATCATTATGTTGTGTGCAAATACTGAAATACAATAAGCGAACCGGTAAAGTCGTTAAAATTGATGTCGATGGTCACACTCGACGCAAACTTTATGCCCATATGGAGCTTCAACACCACATGCACTTTAACATTCGTGTTATTCTCATGGATTGTTACTGGCTTGTTTGAATTCTATTTACAAATTAAATTAGATATGAATTAAACATTAACAAAAGGAAAAAGGAAAAATAGAGTATACCGTATGCCTTAAGTCGTCGATGATGTATGTCCCGCCACGATTAAACTTCGAAAACTTCACATTTTTCTCAACATCGTACTCCTAACTAATTTGAGTCGCAATTATCTTTATGATGATATAAGATGCGGTATGTAGTACTCCCAATTACCATTCTAGCTACAAGCACAAATTAAAGCCCTGGATAAACTCATTTACTAAACAATTACTAAACATAGCACGGAGTAGTAGAATATGGAGTAATTATTAATTATCACGCTCATTTACTTTTATTCTTCCTTAATTACATTTCTAATTTAATCAATTCCTTAAACACTCAATTTCACAGTCAGTCTGTTACATTTCATGTGATTGAAACCGACTTTACAGCAGAAAATAGGGAGGATGGGATACCCAAAAATAGAGGGATTCTTTAATAACCTTTTTTATCAATTCTCAAATCTAAATGGGCATCTTCCCCTTAATTGCACCGACGAAAAGTGACGCCTTACCCTTATATTTTATCCCCCTTTATTACGTTAATCGTGCATACACTAACATAGGTTACACTTTAATTATACCCCTTTGTATTAATTAAACTGACCAAATCTAATTTCAATCGTTCGATTGTCGGTTATTTTCGGGAAATATTAACATTGCGCAGCAAATAAACTGTGTAACGCAATTTTGTGTCTGACGCGTGTATCGGTGGCTAGAACATATGGTTTCCATGCTTTAATTTTCTCTTAACGTTTTAGAAGTAAAGTTTTGTCAGTCCAGATTATGTCAACTTAGAAAGGCAGGTTAAGAAATTAAACCAGTTGCAAGTCAATCGTTTTGACTTTAGTGAGTCAAATCTAGCTTAAGAGTTAAGACAGTCGTAGATTGGTGCTAGATCACGCACCGAAACTTTTAGCAAGAAATTTGTATATGTTGAGAGATCAATTGTTGAGTTGTTACATGTTTCGATCAACTAGCTTAACTCGATCTAAATCTTTAGTATAAAGCGTAGTAGTTGTGCGAGAGTATGTATTAGAAACGTGTAGGGATCCTCTAGAGTTTTTTGTTGGTGGAGTTTGTAGAGTTTACTATTAATAGTAACTAGTTTGCATACCCGTGCCACGCCCGGGCTATATATTTATATTGTTTATATTCACTCTATACGGAAAGTGTTGGCTTATCTTTGTTCTAATAAATTGTCATAATGATTATATTTCATAAATTAGTTATACTATACTACGGCTTATCTTTGTTCAAATAAATTACCTTAATAATTATTTTCCATAAATTAGCTATATTATACTACTCTATGATAATTTATTACCATATCTTAACCGATAATTATATTTAATGCTATTTTTATGTTTTATCCGATTAATAAATGCCAAGTGTCATTCTAGGAAAGACTTGGTTTCAGGTTTTAATATATAGTACTAGTTTGCATACCCGTGCCACGCCCGGGCTATATATTTATATTGTTTATATTCACTCTATACGGAAAGTGTTGGCTTATCTTTGTTCTAATAAATTGTCATAATGATTATATTTCATAAATTAGTTATACTATACTACGGCTTATCTTTGTTCAAATAAATTACCTTAATAATTATTTTCCATAAATTAGCTATATTATACTACTCTATGATAATTTATTACCATATCTTAACCGATAATTATATTTAATGCTATTTTTATGTTTTATCCGATTAATAAATGCCAAGTGTCATTCTAGGAAAGACTTGGTTTCAGGTTTTAATATATAGTACTAGTTTGCATGCCCGTGCCACGCCCGGGCTATATATTTATATTGTTTATACTCACTCTATAAGAAAAATGTTGACTTATCTTTGTTCTAATAAATTACCATAATGATTATATTCCATAAATTAGTTATACTATATTACGACTTATCTTTGTTCAAATAAATTACCTTAATAATTATTTTCCATGAATTAGCTATATTATACTACTCTATGATAATTTATTACCATATCTTAACCGATAATTATATTTAATGCTATTTTTGTGTTCTATCCAATTAATAAATGTCAAGTGTCGTTCTAGGAAAGACTTATTTTCAGGTTTTAATATATAGTTTGCATGCCCGTGTCACGCTCAGGCTTGTCTATTTATAATGTTTATACTCGTTTTGTAAAAATGACAGCATGTTTTATCGTTGTTCTAATTTTTCAATGAAGGGTAGTAGGGTACTATAATCAACTTTTGTCCCCCGTCATATTTTATTATTATATATTTTTACTCACTCATCGTATTATCATATTTCCACTTTTATGTCACCCATTTTACAGTTTCAATCCCATTATCTCGTCACATGTTACATTATGTCATTCTACTATTCCGTCACCCGTTATATCACATCATATTCAAATTTATTACCATAAATTAGCCAACCACCATAATATTATCTCTTATATCTCATGTTATAAACTAAATTACCATATTTATTATTTCCATAAATTAGCTAATATGATAATTTATTACCATATGTTAATCAATAATTGTATTTTAATACTATTTTTATGCTCTATCCAATTAATGTATGCCAAGTGTCAACCTAGGAAAGACTTGATTTCAGGTTTTAATATATAGTATTAGATTAGATTAGATTAGATAAAACAAAATAAGGTAGTTACTTCAATGCACAAATAAAATATTAAATATTTAATTCTTTCCTTACTTGGTAAACTCTACCATATAAAGTTTGTTTTAAACTCTAGAGGATCCACACTCATTAGAAACTCATGGGGAGAACTTTGTCGTCATTAATAGTTTGTGGTTATAAGTCCTACACAATAAAAATTCGAAGAGGATAAATTTATGACAAGAGGAAGCGGCTAAGTTGCCACAAATTAATTAAGGCACTTTTAGCATCTATTTTCTGACGGGCCGGTTATATAGAAAAACTAGTATAATACCCGTGCTATGCACGGAAATGTGTAGCCAAAAGTTTTAATATCGTAACATGCGGCAACACGTCTAGCTTAACTTTGTCTTGGTAAAACAGATTTATATTGTTGGCGTTCGAAACGTAGTTATATACCCGAATCTATTTCCCGACTCAAGATACCAAGGACTTCTTTTAAAAAGAAAAAAAACTGAATAGCTTAGGGCCTGTTTGGTATCGTTTTTCGTTTTCAGTTTTCTGTTTTTTTGAAAACCGAAGTCCCGTTTTTGAAAACCAGAAAAAGTGGTTTTCTGTTTTCAGTTGTCAGTTTTCATTTTCTGTATGACTATTATAGATTCATACAGTTTAAATTAATTTTTGCAGCTTATTTAGCTAAACTTTTTACGCAAAAAAACAAAAAACTGAAAACGGCAGTGATACCGAACGGGCCCTATCATGTATACGTACGACTTTAATTTGCACTTGATAAAAGCAATCTCATCAAAGTGTGTGTGCGTGAATGTATCTCTAAGTATGAATATTAGTAAGGGAACATTTGTATTATGGCAAATTTATTTACCAACTCAAAATTTCAGTGACTTTACAATCCCATGACTTAGAAATAGAGATGAAATTTGCATTAGAATATTACACAAATAAATAAGAACACAAAAAGAAAAGAATAGTGACCTTTAGTTACCTCTATTTGAGCGAGTCTTTAGCCATTGAAATGGTTAATCACTACATCAGTGAGTAAGAGGACAAAATTTGATTGTAAAGTAGATAAAAAAGAGCAAAATTTTGGGATATACTCCGTATATATATTTGGTTGAAATGGTCTCATAAATTTAGTGTAGAAAATTATTAGGAACATATTAAAGTTTTTTTTTTTTTTTTTTTTGTTAATAGAAGGCCCTAACTATTAGCTGCTTTTTCATTATTAACTTAGAGTTGTTAGAATTTGCAGCAAATTAATAGGAACAAAATTATTAAAAACCATGTTATTAGGAACAAAAATTTTAGCGGGAAAATGTGTAGCCATTGGATGCCACGTGTCCTAGTGGCTTCTGTTTTAGTAGAACTAGATAGATGACTCCTCCATATTTGTATTACGGAGTACTAATAATGCTACACATACACTAATGTCGTTATTGATGCAGTATTAGCATTCAAGCATACATTTAGTCTAATCTAATCCAATACTATATATTAAAACCTGAAACCAAGTCTTTCCTAGAACGACACTTGACATTTATTAATTGGATAGAACATAAAAGTAGCATTAAATATAATTATCGGTTAAGATATGATAATAAATTATCATAGAGTAGTATAATATAAGGAGTAGCTAATTTATGGAAAATAATTATTAAGGTAATTTATTTGAACAAAGATAAGCCGTAGTATAGTATAACTAATTTATGGAATATAATCATTATGGTAATTTATTATAACAAATATAAGCCAACATTTTTCTTATAAAGTGAGTATAAACAATATAAATATATAGCCCGGGCGTGGCAAGGGCATGCAAACTAGTATATATATGTAATCCTTAATCCGCTCTATTCTCACGCTGACACGTGTCATGTAATAATATTATTATATTGTAAATAAAGTTTATCCAAAATAGGATATGGTAAGTAGATACTACGGAGTATATGGTAATATTATTCTAATAAAATAACATTATTAATCACTTGATTTATGGAAAATAGTTATGTAATACTAGTATAGTAATTACTTGATTTATAACAATTTGATCAAATATCCCACGGGTGTTACAAAAATGGGACTTTGGCTTTTGAAAGGTGATTTTTCCTCTAATTACATTACAAATATCACAGGGGTGTTCGAAATGAGATTTTAGGTTTTGAAAGGTGATTTTTCGTGTAATAAATGAGCTTTTAGATTTTGAAAGTTAACTTTCCATCTAATTACATGACAAATATCCCACGGGTGTTCGAAACGGGATTTTAGATTTCGAATGTAACTTTCCATCTAATTACATTAATAAAATCTCACGGGCGTTCGAAACATGCATGATTTTAGGTTTTTAAAGGTGATTTTCCATCTAATTACATTACAAATATCCCATGGGTGTTTGAAATGAGATTTTAGGTTTTGGATAAAAATTTCGTTTACATAATTTTAAAATTTAAACATAAGTAGCATGGGCATTGCACGGCCCATCGAACTAGTACTATATATTAAAACTTGAAACCAAGTCTTTTATAATTTATGGTGATTATGATGGTAAGCTAATTTATGGAAAATAATAGTGTTGCTAATAATATTATAAAATGAGTATAGCAATCTAATACTATACTAGTATATTAATGAAAGTTATTTAGCCCCTAATTAGACTCCTCTAATTAGTACTTAATTACCCCTAATTAAGTTTAGCTAGGATCTTTTGTTGCATGTAAGATTAAAGCATAAATAAGGTAATAAAACATAATTTTTATACCTTAATCAAGAGGAATTTTGACCTTCCTTCAAAAGAAGGATCTTGAGCTGCTAATTAATGGGGATCCTCCTCCTTAGTTTTGAGTTTCCAAGTTAGGAAACCTCCTCTCTTGATCCACCAAAGAAGCTCTCCAAAAATCTCACAAAATGGACTAGTTTTAAGAGATTTTTTTTTTTAACCCTAAAACCAAAATAAAATTAGCTAACACTTTAGCTAATGTTATTCTAGGTTTAGTAAAGTGTTTTGATCAAGTTTTTATTGACATGCAATGAAGAAAACTTGATCTTAAAAGAGTTGGAAGTAGGCTGAATTTTTAGAGAAATTAGAGGGTTTTCTCTCTATTCTCTCTCTAAAATCAAGTTTTTGTGTATGTAGAAATGATTTGTTGTGTTTATTTGACATAAAACACACTATATATAATGGTTGTGGCAAATGACCATTTTGCCCTTACTAATTATACCCCTTAACATCTTATGTTACAATTTGGGTATAATTTGTACACTTATTTCTTTAAGTGTTAGTTACTTATTATATCTCTATATAATAATTACTAATTACATCATTTTAAGCTAAAACTACAACTCTTTGTAATTTAAATAGCTAATCGTCAATTTTGACTATTTACACAAAAACCATAATTTATCCGACTCGAGTTCCGAACTCGTAAAACACTATCCAACATAATCAGTTAACTCTATAACTGATACATTAGGGTTTATATTATATTGTATTAAATACAAATATAATATCTTCTGGAGAAACTATCTTTATCAGTGTGACCGAGAGGGATCAGTTGATTACCGCCGTCAAAACGACAATAACGTCAAACTCTAGCCAGCCAAGCGTTATCGATTTACGTTAATCAACTGACTTAGTATATATAATATATCCCAGGTTTATTCCTAATTAGATTTAATTAGTCAACGCATTATTGTCGGAGGACACCTACTCCAACAATCTCCCACTTGTCCGAGACAAGTCATGCGTTACCGATTCTCTTGTCCGTTATATCTCCCACTCAATGCGAAGTATCTTTCAGGTCGAACTTGCATTGGATCTTTATCAAAAGTGGTTTTCTCGATCTGGATTATGACTGTCTGACCGGAATATCTATCATAGATCTCTTCCGAGCGTGGCCACGCATTTCCAGTCACAATTCCTCGAGTGGCCCAAAGATATTATACCCTGACGTGGGTGGACAATCCCTTCTTGACATATTTTCTTTGTTTCATACAGTAGGTAATGACCCAATAGAAGCCCTTTTAGCCTCCTTTTACGGCACGACTTAGAACATAAATCAAAGTCACTGCCTGCTGCATAAACTCAGACAAACAATCTCAGGTCGAAAGAATCGACTAATAGGAATAATATAGATTACCTTGTCACGACCAGACACAAAGGTTCTATAATTGGTCAAATGTCTGACAGAGTGTCATCTACAGTCTGTCTATGTAATCGGTTATTCATCTCTATGAATCCATGATTATTGAACTAGTCATCAACCGACTTACAATCTAGTCAATTGAGACGTCACCTCATTTTATGACTAGAGACAGAATACACTGTTAATCCTGTTCACTTAATAGGGTTCAAATCGTCTCCACGACCTATTAGGAATCAACAGAGCATATATATAATTCAGCATTTTATTAAAAATGAATTAATAAACGAGTTCAATAAAACTTAAAACGATGAATTTAATTATCATATATGTAAAAGGTAATACACTTATTAACTATTACAACATATAATCTAACACATGTCAGGCATACGCCTCAAACCCATCGAGGCAATATGACCATTGTGTTTAGCCTGTGATAATGGCTTGGTTAAAGGATCAGCGATATTATCGTCTGTCCTAACCTTACAAATCGATATATCTTCTCGTTCCACAAAGTCTCTAATTACATGGAACTTCCTGAGTACATGTCTAGATTTGTTACTAGATTTAGGCTCTTTAGCCTGAACTATTGCTCCACTATTGTCGCAATAGACTGGAATAGGATCCGCTGCTGTAGGGACTACATTTAATCCTTCCAGGAACTGCCGGATCCAAACTGCCTCTTTTGCAGCTTCTGACGCTGCAAGATACTCAGCCTCCATTGTAGAATCCGCAGTCACCGATTGCTTGGTGCTCTTCCAGCATATGGCTCCACCATTCAGTATGAAAACATATCCTGATTGAGATTTTGAATCATCTCGATCTGTTTGGAAACTAGCATCCGCATAACCCTTTATACGAAGCTCAGAATCCCCTCCAAAAACTAAGAACGTGTCCTTAGTCCTTCTTAAGTATTTAAGGATGTTCTTAACGGCTATCCAATGGCTCTCGCCTGGATTGGCTTGGTAACGACTTGTCATACTCAAAGCATATGACACGTCTGGGCGCGTACACATCATAGCATACATGATCGAACCGATTGCGGAAGCGTAAGGTTTCGATTTCATGTGTTCAATATCCTCAGGTTTAGTTGGACATTGAGATTTACTCAAAATTATCCCACTTCCCATAGGTAAAAAGCCTCGTTTAGAGTCTTTCATATTGAACCTGTCAAGAATCTTATCAATATAAGTTTCTTGACTTAACGCTAGTATTCTTTTTGATCTATCTCTATAGATTCGAATACCTAGGATGCGTTGCGCTTCTCCTAAATCCTTCATTTGGAAATGTTTCCCGAGCCAGTCCTTAACGGAGTTAAGCATGGGGATATCATTTCCAATGAGTAATATGTCATCTACATATAGGATTAGGAGAGTTACTTTACTCCCACTAAATTTCATGTATAAACAAGGTTCCTCGACACTTCGAGTGAAACCATTTTGTTTAATCACATGGTTGAACCGATGGTTCCAACTCCGAGATGCTTGCTTAAGACCATAAATGGATCTCTTAAGTTTGCAAACTTTCTTAGGATTGTTTGGATCAATAAAACCCTCAGGTTGTGTCATATACACTTCCTCTTCCAGAAACCCATTTAGGAAGGCGGTTTTAACGTCCATCTGCCATATCTCATAATCATGAAAAGCAGCAATCGCTAAGATTATCCGAATAGATCTAAGCATTGCAACTGGCGCAAAGGTCTCGTCATAGTTTAAACCATGAACTTGTGTGAAACCTTTAGCTACCAATCGAGCTTTGAAAATATCTTGATTTCCATCCATGCCGGTCTTGATCTTAAAGATCCATTTGCACTGAAGAACCTTGGTTCCTTCAGGCAAGTTAACCAAGTCCCATACTTGATTCTCGTACATGGAATCTATCTCGGATTTCATTGCCTCAAGCCATTTAGCAGAATTCGGTCCAGACATGGCTGCTCTGTAGGTTGCAGGCTCATTGCTTTCTAGAAGCAAAAAATGATCACCACCATCCTCAATCACACCTAGGTATCGATCTGGTGGATGGCTTGATCTGCCTGACCTTCTAGGAGTGGAAAATGGAACCACAGAGTTAGACGATTCAGGAATGTCTTCTGGCAAAACATCGTGAGCCTCATTATGCATTTGTGGCTCCTGAACTTCACTAAGTTCAAATTTTCTCCCACTCTGTCTTTTAGAAATTAATTCCTTTTCTAAAAAGACAGCATCTCGAGACACAAAAACTTTGTTCTCTACACGATTGTAGAAGTAATATCCTCGAGTATGTACAGGATAACCTACAAAGAGACATTTATCAGATCTTTGTGTAAGCTTATTGTCAGTCTTATTTTTGACATATGCTTCACAACCCCAGATCTTGATAAATGAGAGGTTCGGAACTTTTCCTCTCCATAACTCATATGGAGTTTTCGGAGCTGATTTAGTCGGGCATCTATTGAGAGTGAAAATAGCAGTTTGGAGAGCAAAACCCCAGAATGAATCAGGAAGCTCAGTCTGACTCATCATTGATCTGACCATATCCAACAGGGTACGGTTTCTTCTTTCGGCTACACCATTTAATTGTGGTGTACCAGGAGGTGTAAGCTGTGATATGATTCCACAGTCTTTCAGATGAATATCAAAGGCATTACTGAGATATTCACCTCCCCGATCTGATCGTAAGGCCTTGATCTTCTTTCCTAATTGGTTTTCTACTTCCTTTTGAAATTCTATAAATTTCTCAAGTACCTCACTTTTATATTTAATTAGGTAGATGTAGCCATATCTACTAAAATCATCTGTAAAAGTGACAAAGTAGTCATAACCTCCTCTAGCAGTGATTGTCATTGGACCGCAGACATCTGTATGAATGAGGGCCAATAAATCACTGGCTCGTACTCCTTTTCCTGAAAAAGGTGCCCGAGTCATCTTGCCTAAAAGACAAGATTCGCATGTTCCATATGATCCAAAATCAAATGGTTTGAGAACTCCATTGGCTACGAGTCTCTCAATGCGTTTTTCGTTTATATGCCCTAAACGACAATGCCAAAGGTAGGATTTATCGGGATCTCCTATTTTGAGCTTTTTATTTGCTACATGATAGACCTCATTTGTCAAATCTAAAACGTAAATACCGTTTATAGATTTGGCTGTTCCGTACACCATATCATTAAACGAGAAGGTACAACTGTTGTTTCGTATTGAAAATTCAAAACCTTCAGCGTCTAAAACAGAAACCGAAATTATATTCTTACTTAGAGTTGGTACAAAATAGCAGTTATTTAGATACAACTCTAGCCCTGAGGCCAGTGACAGAATATACGTTCCTACTGATACGGCGGCTACTTTAGCTCCATTCCCGACACGGAGGTCAACTTCACCTTTTGCCAGCCGACGTGCCTTCGTCAGCCCCTGCAAGTGATTACAAAGGTGAGATCCACATCCAGTGTCCAATACCCAGGACGTGGTACTTGCATAATTAATGTCTATCATATATATACCTGGTTTCGACTTCTTCTCCTCCAGGTACTGTGGGCAATTTCGCTTCCAATGACCGAAATTTCCACAATGGAAGCATTTTTGTTCAGGAGTCGCGCCTCTCTTAGCAATAGAATTGTTGCCCGAAGCAACTTTTCCTTTTCCTTTGCCACGCGCGGGTTTCTTACCCTTGCCCGCACCCTTCTTGAACTTCCCCTTTTGTTTTACCGCCATGGATAAAACATCTTTATTCGCGCTCCCACTTGACACCAAATCCCTCTCATGTTGTACAAGCATGGCATGCAATTCATGAAGATTTTTCTTTAAATCATTCATGTTGTAATTCGTCCTAAAAGGATCGAATGTTGCAGGCAAAGAATTAAGCAGACGGTATACCGCAAAATCTTCAGAAATTGGGCATCCTAACTTCTCAAGAGTTTCAACATTCTCAATAAATTTGAGAATTTGAGGACCAACTGGTTGGCCCTTTGAGAGCTTAGTCTCAAAGAAACTCGAAGCTGCTTCGTATTGAAGTATTCGCGGCTTTTGCGAGAAACTAGTCGTAAGCCGAGCGAATATTTGATACGCACTGAAATCAATCATGCGTTTCTTTAAACGCGGGTGCATAGCAAAAATCAATACATTCTTAATCTGGTCAGATTCATGCTTGTACTCTTCATACATTTGTATCATATCAGGGGTGGCGTCGGGACCTGGAGCGGGAATCGGGGGTTCGTATAGAAAACGTTGTTTTCTATCAGATTGAAGGGCTAATCGCAGGTTTAACTCCCAATCAGTAAAATTGCTTCCATCCTCCTTTAGTTCATTCTTTTCCATAAAATTACGAAGCCAGGAGTCTTTGGATATTACTGAATTGGACATTTGAGCCATTTTTGACTTTAAACTACAACGTGGGAAAAAAAAAACAATCGATTAAATTCATCGTCAAATTCACATTAAAATAATTATTTGTGAATTTAGGCATTTATATAATGATCTCTCTAATTTATATAAATGATTCCGAGATCCGATCTTATATAAATCTAGGCACGCGGATGGCGATACATCCTAAATTTATGTAATTTCGGTAAACCAACTCATGATTGATTCTACACTTAGAACTCTCGGTTGATCGATTTCAACTAAATCAATCCTTTAGTCCCGTATTGCAAGACTTGTATTGCAAATCACGTCAAGATTAAACCAAAATTCACTCGTAATAACTCTTTATTAACCTACTCCCCCAAGGTAAAAAGGAAACACCCCGCTAGGGCGAGCGTGCCCCTAATGAACAAGGGTTGCATAGGTGTGAATTGTGGAAGGACTAAATCTCGATTTTAAAAATTTTTTTTGTGAGAGATCTTGTCATATTATATCTATCGCTTTTAAGTGAACTAATTCTAGCGAGTCGCGGATAATGGATATGACAATGTGGGATTTGAGTTTGGTTATAATTGTGCGGAAATTAAACCAAGCATGCATCAAATAAATCCAAGTCCTAGTATGGCCATAAGACTAGAACCTAATAAAAGCTATTAAACCTAAATTAGGCTTCAAAAGCTTCAAAGGCTCCGTCTTCAATTCGATCTCGAGTCACCAACTTTTGGCTCCGTGAAAAGCGCCGGTCTACAATATAAACAAATGTACATATGGACTATCCTATTATACATTTTTTGAAAAAAAAAAATTAAATATTATTACAAACCGGCGATACGAGATCGCAATTATTACAAACCAATCGGATACCGTCCTTACATTTCGGTACAGTACCGATACTATAGTACTCTATGGCCATACTATACTTAGAATCATGCAAATTAGACCGAAAATCAGATTTTCAACTTGACAGTACAAGCAACCCGGTAAATTTAGGAATTTCCGATTCTAACTTTAAAAATCAATAATCAACACTTAAAACACCTTTTAAGTTTAAACTAACCACCAACAAATTAGTTTTTTTTTTTTTTTCAATATTTAGTCTCCACTAAAATTGAATTAATTAGTTTAATTTGATTATATTTGCTAACTATTTGTCCAAAAATCACATAATAAACCCGAAAATATCTAAATAAATCATAACTAATTATGAAAAAACATTTAGAAATTATTTCATTATGTGATTTAAGCTCACAACCAGTAGCTAATTAAGGACAAAAATATGCAAAATTATTTTGGTCATTTTCTCTTAAGAAATCAATTTTCCACCATTTATATTATTACTAATTAATAACAAATGGCCAATTAAAATTATGAAATAATTTCTGGAAATTATACTCATTATAATTCTGGAAAAATTATAAATTTCTTAAATTACAAAAATCAACATGCATGTTAATCTAATTACCAATTAATTAGAAAATAGCATAAATCTTGTAAAAACAACCAAAATTAAGCAAGAAAATAGCAAATAAATTCCTAAAATACCATAATTTCGGTTGGAGCATCCACATGCCCAAAACATCACATGCAACTTTAGTTTATATGATAAAACCAATTTTTATCATTAAAAATTAATTAAGTTACCAATTAACCTAATTAAAGCTTAAAATTAACATGCAACTTAAACCGATGCTCTGATACCACATGAAAGTTATTTAGCCCCTAATTAGACTCCTCTAATTAGTACTTAATTACCCCTAATTAAGTTTAGCTAGGATCTTTTGTTGCATGTAAGATTAAAGCATAAATAAGGTAATAAAACATAATTTTTATACCTTAATCAAGAGGAATTTTGACCTTCCTTCAAAAGAAGGATCTTGAGCTGCTAATTAATGGGGATCCTCCTCCTTAGTTTTGAGTTTCCAAGTTAGGAAACCTCCTCTCTTGATCCACCAAAGAAGCTCTCCAAAAATCTCACAAAATGGACTAGTTTTAAGAGATTTTTTTTTTTAACCCTAAAACCAAAATAAAATTAGCTAACACTTTAGCTAATGTTATTCTAGGTTTAGTAAAGTGTTTTGATCAAGTTTTTATTGACATGCAATGAAGAAAACTTGATCTTAAAAGAGTTGGAAGTAGGCTGAATTTTTAGAGAAATTAGAGGGTTTTCTCTCTATTCTCTCTCTAAAATCAAGTTTTTGTGTATGTAGAAATGATTTGTTGTGTTTATTTGACATAAAACACACTATATATAATGGTTGTGGCAAATGACCATTTTGCCCTTACTAATTATACCCCTTAACATCTTATGTTACAATTTGGGTATAATTTGTACACTTATTTCTTTAAGTGTTAGTTACTTATTATATCTCTATATAATAATTACTAATTACATCATTTTAAGCTAAAACTACAACTCTTTGTAATTTAAATAGCTAATCGTCAATTTTGACTATTTACACAAAAACCATAATTTATCCGACTCGAGTTCCGAACTCGTAAAACACTATCCAACATAATCAGTTAACTCTATAACTGATACATTAGGGTTTATATTATATTGTATTAAATACAAATATAATATCTTCTGGAGAAACTATCTTTATCAGTGTGACCGAGAGGGATCAGTTGATTACCGCCGTCAAAACGACAATAACGTCAAACTCTAGCCAGCCAAGCGTTATCGATTTACGTTAATCAACTGACTTAGTATATATAATATATCCCAGGTTTATTCCTAATTAGATTTAATTAGTCAACGCATTATTGTCGGAGGACACCTACTCCAACAATTAAAACCTGAAACCAAGTCTTTCTTAGGAGGACACTTGACACACATTAATTGGATAGCACAATGAAATTATATATTATGGTAATTATTAGGTAATTTATGGAAAAAATATAATTTATTGTGATAAGTTAACTAATTATGGCAAAGCTAATTTATGGTAATAATTTGAAATATAATGTGATTTAACGGGTGACGAGATAGTGGAATGGAAATGAATAGTATAATGGGTGATGCGATATGAAATAAAAATGAAATAATATAATGGGTGACGTAAAAGTAGAAAAGAAATAAAATACGATGAGTTAGTAGAAATAAAAATATATATATATGACGAGTGACCAAAGTTGAAAGAAAAAAATACGTAAAATATCGTTCATAATATTATTATAACAAAATAAACCTACTTTGTTTTTATGAAACGAGTATAAACAATATAAACAGGTAGCCAGGGCGCGGGCCGGGCATGCAAACTAGTATAAATATATAGCCCGGACGCAGCCCAAACATACAAACTAGTATGTCTTATTTTCGTAACCTCTTGTTACCTCTGAATAACCCGTATCAATCAACCGATCGAATTAGGCACTAGCTGCATGGAGTCATAGGAGACTTATTCTCACTCGTTTCCGAGTTCATACATTGAAGGACAATACAAATTTAATAGACGTGCATAGAGCAAGGACAGGTCATAAACTCAATAGTACATGGTAGATATTGTACTGAAATAATAAGAAAACGAAAAAAGTAAAATGATACAACTAAAGTAAGACCAATCGTATGCAAATATCCCTTACACATAAAGCATAATTTTGAGAAATAAATACGATAAATTGACCACTATATAATGACCAATTTCGATCATAACATTGGTGGGATCATAAATAATAAATAAGGTTGCTTAACATTTCGTCGTCATATCTATTCGTACTTAAATACCATATGCCCTATTCCCGCCCACTTGCTAAAATGCCCCCTTCCATGATTTTGAGTTGTCCATGTCTTCCCAACTAAGGATGAGTTATTAGTACCTCTATCAACGTACATATCCGTGATACTTAATTGTTCTATAGATTCCTAATTTAACATTTGCGCAATAATAGTACGAGTATGTTAGGTTAATTTTTAACATCTCTTTAAGACGATCGGGTAAATTGATAGTGAACAATGAGCTTGTATTGCTTGTTAATTAGTACATAGAGTGTTGAGCCACGGTCACGTCTTAATTTGAATGCATGGTTTTCAAGAGTTAGAACTTAACACATACTTTAAAACGACACACTATATATCATAGTTAACGATATGATAGGCAAGGAAGTTTAGCTAAATGGTGCACATTTTCAATTTGTTAGGCATAGTGTCCAAAAAAGGTAAAATGCGACCTAATTAAATCTATGGTGCAAGTAGGTTGGGGATGTAGCTTCTAAGAAAACAAGGGGTGACAAAAACTCACTTTCTACTGATCATATATTCATGTATATATTCATATCATATGCTAAAAATATGCGGCCTAGTATTATTAAACCACATGTAGTTTTGTATCTGGGGATTTAAGTATGTGTACAAATATGACTAATTAACTAACGTACTACTAGGCTACTAGCTAGCTTAGTGTACTAATTAAGTGTTAAAGAATCACTGCATTACTCATACTACTATACTTAGTAGACTGCTTTTTGGTTAGTGTTAGTTGACTCTGTTTGAACTTGTTCGTTGATTATCCTTCCTTGGATTGGATCTCTAGCATTTGTGTCGGTAGTGATCTACTAGTTTTCATAGTGTTCAGCACACTTTGCAATGCAACTAGTATACAATGGCAAATTAAAATCACCCTTCTTGATTGGGTTAACATTAATCATAAGATATTAAGATTAATCGATAGTGAGTATAGTGTTTTATTTGTTCTGTTGTATGATTTATTCCGAGTTTGAGACTAATACGAATGCATTATCATTCCCGAGCTTGTATTATTACCCGAAGACTCAGAGTGTGGAGTTTGGAATAGAAGTTGATCGAGAGTGTGTGTCTTTAGTTTAATTTGATTGAAGGTTTTGAGTACATATCAACAATGTTAAGTATATCTTGTTCAACACCATTAGCATTAAAATTAGATAATTTCATATGTATGAAAGTTAACCTTGTAAGTTATGACATTAATAATCCTTCTTTACCCAACCCATGTATGATGTATCCAAAAAAAAAAAAAAAAGCTCTCTCTAATCTCTATTACGTACGAAATCGAATGATTCCCATCATTAAGGTGTATTTCTTTAGATTTTCTAATTAAGTGCTGTATTTTATGTCTCTACTTTATTTCTCTTCCTTTGTCCCTTTCCAAAAGGTGACTTACTAACCAAGCTAATTAAATCTATAATGGTGCGAGTGTGAGCTATTAAATGACCCTCCAAGTAAATAAGTACTTGAATTACCCACGATTTAAGCAATGCAAACTTAGCTAATTTCAAGTGCCAATGTCTTTTAATTATGTGTGACTTGTACCATGATTCCATGAACTTTGGAAGCATTGTTTTCTTAACTAGCTAGTAGTTTAGTACTCCTTCATTCTTTCATTTGTCATTTACATATGTTTAGACCAAACGCTAATATAGGTTTAATTAAGAACGGCGGCAGTTGTAAGTATTGTAAACGGAGCAATAAGCTCTAGTGACGACCTAGTGGCTAGTGCTCTCCCTTAAGGTGGTATACAGAGTATATGCTAACGGCCGCTCGATTTAAAATCCAGTCAAATCCTTATATGGAGTAATTATTTCTCTAATTTTGAGTTGGTTTTATGACAAAACCTCATTTGAGCTACACTTAAGTCTTCCCTTGCTATTTTTTGGGATCAAATACGGTCGAATTCATCCATTCCTGTCCAAAACGCTAGGGCAATCATCCCTGGCGAAAAGTCGCTTACAAGCCTTTCTTATCCTGTATAGCTTGTCTAGCAACATAATGAACAACGGTACTATCAATCGACCATTACGATTTACGACCAAATAGAAGAATTAGATTAGACTAATTAATTCTAGTTGTGACAATGTGTGGAAAATAATATTTTGTTTTTAGTTCCTTATTACTCAAGAAAGTACGGAGTAGTTGAATTGGAGGTGTGAAAGAAGTGCAATGAAAACACGTGTGAGTCACATGGTCTTCGAAGTAACACGGTTTCTGGTAGCTGGCACATCGGACACTACCACTAGGTGGTATTCCACCACTATTTCGTTAACGGACTACTCATTGTTGTAGCCATACGCCTGTAATTGTGCTCGTAATTTTCACGTAACATTTACGGAATTAATCCTTTGTTTATTTAGATTCTTTATAATTTATTACTCGGTATTTTAAGGGTCAGAGAGACTACTGCATGCATTGTGATTATCAACCCAAATAGCCAATGAAAGTGAAATCACCTGATAATATAATTTTCCATTTTGGTGAGGGAAAGTTAAGTGTAATCGCATAGTAAAACTAAACTAAACCGAAATGTGCTAAAATGAATTGATTATGTCTCATTCTACTTAACATTTTGTTTAAACGATTGGTAATATTATTGTAGTTAGTTTATGACTTGTGAGTCGATGTAGATGGTTTGGTAACAAGAAGAAAATCAAGTTTACAATACTAGTGAAAAATTTGAATGCGTGTTTGATTGAATATGATATACTCCTAGGTTTATTGCCAACAAAATCGATAGTTCACTACTCTGTACTAATTATGGAGTTTGAAGTGTCTCGCTATCTCTCTTTTATTTCGTTTTTTTTTTTTATTTTTGTCAATCAGATAACTATTTTGTTATTTTTTACCTACAATACGGTCATCTCCTCTCAATCAAACTAAAGAATAATTTCACGACATCCTCAAAAAAGAATTGACCGGTACACCTTACATATATATGAGAGCACGACAATCGTCATACAAACACTCGAAGGTAGTGTATAACATACAATTGAATCCTTCAAATTTTAAGTAACAAATTAGAAACTCCATTATATTGAGAAACTCATTATTATTAGTGACTTGTTCAATCGAGTAACCTTCTCAAATATGAACCATGGTCATTGTAGTTGACTACCTCGTATTCGTAGAGTAAAAAAAGTAAAAAACCAAACCTTCTATCCCGGAGGAATAGAGGAGTAAATTTCGTCAAAAAATACTCCCTACATACTTCTTACTATATCCTAACTACACTTCTATATTCCCTCTTAACAAGGGAGGGAAAAAACCAACTTCACACTCATTCAAATTTTGTTTAATTTTTATTAGTGAAAACAATCAATGAAATTGACATGTACGACCCTAGAGCAGGCTCATTCCAAACCATATAACAAAACGTTAACGGTACTTTATAAAAGACGAATACAATAACATCAAGTAATACTGATTTCGGTATCATATACGGAGTACTAATACAATCTGTACCTCGAGTCTCGATCCACATAAGAAGAGGGATCTCAAAACTAATGTATACGATATTACACAATGTGAGTATAGTGGTACTCGAGTTTTGTAACACCGGCCAATACGGGTTCATTATTAAGAAAAAAAAAAAAAAAAAAAAAAAAAAAAAAAAAGGAAAAAACATTAGTGGTCTCCACCCAACCTCTTCTCCTCCTCTCTTTATATTTCTCACTCCCTCCACTCTTCCACTCTTCAGGGCTCAATTATTCATTTCCCCTCATCAGCATTTTTTTGAGCCCTTTTAAGTTTCTCACATCAACTACACTTTTTTTTTTTTTTTTATAAATTCTCAAATTTTCTCAAAATTTCACTAAATATTATCTACACCAATCAACAACAAACAAAATTGTGAGAATTTTTTTGTTTTCCAAAAGTAATTAGTGACTAATAATAATAATAATTAGTGGGTGATTAATTTGCACAAAATAAACATGGTATCACCACCAGACACCAGCAAGACCACAAAGCTAGAGCGGTACAACAGCTACCTACGTCGCGTAAACAACACGAAGCTCCTCGCGGCGTCATCTAAGCTCCTATTCCGTGCCACCCTCCTCATTGCGCTCGTGTTAGTCTTCTTTTTTACGATCAACTACCCGGGCCCTGTCGGGTCTGGCGATTCCCAGAATGCCCCTCTCCATACAACGAGGTTTTTCTCCTCGTCGTTTTACGGGTCAGGGGCAGCCTGGGAAAAGCAGGTCCGACAGTCCTCAACCCCGCGTCGCCCGAACGGGTTTTCTGTACTCGTTACGGGCGCCGCGGGGTTTGTCGGTACCCATTGCTCCCTCGCCCTTAAGAAACGGGGCGACGGAGTATTGGGTCTCGACAACTTTAACAGCTACTATGATCCTTCGCTCAAAAAGGCCAGACAAAATTTACTGACCAGGTACTGTTACTTTGTCCCTATTATAAAACCGTCTTATTCAAATTTTACGCGTATGCTCTTCTTTTAATCACATGAATATTGTTACCCACTTATTATCGAGTCAAGGTCTACTCGCTTTTTAGGCACTAGGGTAATGTTAAACGATAAGTTTGTTACAAAATTCTTAACAAAATGATAGCAACAATTTGGAATCATTTTTTTTTTTTTAAACTTAATTGGTAGCAAAAATTAGAATCGTAATAATATTGCAAACTTAAATTGATTCCATTTTACATGTGTGTATGCGACCAAGTCCATGATTAATTAGTTAGACGTGTTGAGCAATTATGCTAATTATGTTAATTATGAGAATAATGATTGGTCCACCATCTATATTTTTATCGGGTCAAGATGAACGGGTCCATATATAGATATTTGACTTGTAGGTGAAGATTTTATTAAAATTGTTAGTAGTATGTAGTAGACGTAGTAGTTGATAACGCAATTTGACAGTTAATAGTATAGTTGTAAATTGGTGTCACTAACACATGAATATGATAATGTACGTATACAACTGTATAACAATTAATTTCTAATAAAATTTTTATATTCGGTGACTTGTAATTGACAGGCATCAGATCTTTATAGTGGAGGCGGATCTTAATGACACCCCAATGTTGAACAAGTTGTTCGACATTGTACCATTTACTCATGTGCTACACCTAGCTGCCCAAGCCGGGGTGCGTTACGCAATGCAAAACCCGCAATCGTATATCGCCTCGAACATTGCCGGGTTCGTGAACCTACTAGAGGTGGCTAAGGCCGCTGACCCGCAACCGGCGATTGTATGGGCTTCTTCAAGCTCGGTTTATGGGCTTAATAAGGATAACCCGTTTTCGGAGTCTGACCGGACTGACCAGCCCGCTAGCTTGTATGCCGCCACTAAAAAGGCCGGGGAGGAAATAGCCCATACTTATAATCACATTTATGGGCTTTCACTTACTGGGCTTAGGTTTTTTACTGTTTATGGGCCGTGGGGTAGGCCCGATATGGCCTACTTCTTTTTCACCAAGGACATTTTACAAGGGAAGCCCATTAGTATTTACAAGACCCATGATGGGAGCGAGGTGGCGCGTGATTTCACGTATATCGATGATATTGTGAAGGGGTGTGTCGGGGCGTTGGACACGGCTGAGAAGAGTACGGGTAGCGGGGGGAAGAAGCGCGGTCCGGCGCAATTGAGGGTGTACAACTTGGGGAATACTAGTCCAGTTGGTGTAGCAAGGCTAGTAAATATTTTGGAAGGGTTGTTAAATGTTAAGGCAAAGAAACATGTGATCACAATGCCAAGAAATGGGGATGTGCCCTATACTCATGCTAATGTGACCTTGGCCCGTACAGATTTTGGGTACAAGCCCACTACCGATTTAGCCACTGGGCTAAGGAAGTTTGTTAAGTGGTACGTCGGGTATTACGGTGTCCAACCGAGGGTAAAAAAGGAAAACACTGACGCCGAATAATAATCCGGTGATCGATCATTCTGAACGTGTTCTTGGATAGTTCGTCGTTAGAACATGGCCACCTTTTTTTTTTTTTTTTTTTTAAAGATTTTTTATTTGATTTTTCCTTTTTTTTTTTTGGTGGGGGTGATGATGTTGTTGTACTATAGATATAGAAACTTTCAAGTGTTCATATTACTAAATTATTATTACTACAATATAGGAAAGAATGAAAAGGTTGGGTCAGGTAAAAAATGGAAGAGGTAAAAAGTGAGCAAATGCTGATCATCATGTGATGTAATAATGCTAATTGGGTAAAAAGTTGGAACTGTAAATCCCAGTTGAGTTTGATGAATGAATGATATGTTGCAAAAGTGGAGCAACATCAGAATCCAAAATTTGATTGGATGTCACAGTCAATTTAGATATGTACCTGAAATGAAACACTTACCTTATTTACTGTGGAGTACTCGTGTAATTATCTACCATTTTATTCCTTATGATTCCTTGAGTTGATCCAAAGTAAACGTTAATTTTAAAGAACGATAGACTTGAAACAGTTCAATTTCTTCGATGTCTACAAATTAAGTCTTCTGGAACATCCGTTTCAACTGCAATTTGTACATTAAACGAACCTAGGATCATATTGAAAAGGAACGAAAACAATGTATAATGACATGTTAATGTACCTCATAAGTCATAATTGTATCGACAATTGTCTATTAATGTTGTCAATTCACTTCTACATCTTGTTATTGTTTGATTTTGATTGCCTTTCAACTTTTATATCTTTTTGCTTAACCTAAAGTGGCACTTGATTAGTCATGATTAGCAATAGAATAGAATGGTAGTAGACTAGTAGTGTGCTGCTAGTGGTGAACGAGCTCCTTAAACCATTGCTTTTCTATCTTACGTGGGAGATATACAATCATTGTTGTCGGTCGTTCTTAATCGAGTTACTTTTCTTCTCATTTGCTTCAGTAAGTATGGAGATTAATGAAGCTTGGTGTGAACAAAGATGAAAATTGGGAAACTACGGGATCTAATGAACTCTGTGTTTTTATGGTTAAATGACGTATCATGTCGCTATGAACTTATAGTGAAATGGTTTTGAATAAGACTTTGATTACTTGATTAGGGTCAGATTCATATACTGGTATTAGATACCGCCGACAACACATTAACACTGATTTCTTTTGGGGATATTATAGGATTCTTCAATGGTCAATTCGTGCACTAAAGATAGAAATTCGAGCTTTAGGATAGGTCAATCTGTTAGTTGCTGTTTTCCGTAACTGTTCAAATTATTGGTACTCGATCACTCCTTTCGTTTTCTTAGTTTGTTGATATTTAGGTTAAAGTTTAAAAGAATATGTTAATAATAATTGCGTTTTTCTATGCGTTAAATTTTATTGACTGTGTCCAATCATCAGCACATCTCTCGTGCACAAATTTTTTTTTTTTTTTGCTAGAACGGTCCCTAATGTTACTTCAAAAAGACAATGAGAAAGCGGCTACCATATGACTATCCATAATTGAGCAAAGATAATGCCATAATGGAGAGAGATATTGTGATTTAAGAACCAAAAAGCGAAGGCATACTGTAGCCTGTAGGTGCCAAAAGCGGTGGAATTTATGCTTATTTTAGTCAAAAGCTTCATTGGAAAGCTTCATTGATATCGTATCCCATGTTTTGGTCCTTGCAGTTACAGTGCTAAAGCAGAAATTCGGGGGTGAGTATAATTCGAATCGGACCACTTAAATGAGCGATTAGGTTCTTAAGTCTGTTCTGCCCAAGTCAAGACCAATTTCACTTAACAAATTACAAGATTTCGTGACTCGTGAGAAGTAGTCCCAACTCATATTGATTCACAAAATTTTACCAATGTGAGTTAGCAACAAGCCCTCTAGGCACATCCAATGGGTACTAGAAATTGTCACTTTGTCAGCCACTTTTCTTTGCTTGATCTTTATGTGACAATTTTTCGTAAGAAAATTGTTCTGACATAAAAATCAATCTAGAGCTGTCTAGTGTCCACCGACACTCATAATTGGCGTACTTCGTACCTCAATACGGCTGTAAAGTCATGATAACTTGGTCTTTTTTCTTCGTAATTTTCTTTGCGACAAAGTTGGCATAGAACAATTTACTGTGATGCCAACCCTACATATTTGACAAAGTACCTGCCACTAAGGTAAACTCCACTTCCACTAGAAATGCTCGTCTTTGACAAACTGGGTGTCGGATTTCGGCTTACTAGTAACGAATTTTGACTTATTAATGATAATTGGACTAGACATAAATAACATTTCCGTTTATTTTTCATTAGTGAACTTTAACCATCGGTCATAAATTGGTGGAACACTAACATTCAAGATGAACATCTCATTACGGGAAAAAAAATGTGAAACGTAAAAATGTAAATGAAATGGAAAGACTTAACACAAGTACATTACGAGCACAAAGCCCAATCTTGGATAATATACCTTACCCACTAAGAACAAATACACGAGCCCACTCGCGTGCAAAGATGACAGAAGGCCCATGTATCTAATTATGGTAATCGGGTCTTTCAATTACTAGGAATGAGGAATGGCTAGAGGATATAGAATCTGAGACCTAAAACCCGAAAACTGAAATGGCAGTTCACAAAATACATAGGATTAGATTATGGATTTTGTTGAAATTGTGACTAGAACGTCGCAATGATAGTCTCGGGAATGTATAAATAGCATTTGGTGATGTATGTGAAGAAAACATAAGATAGAAGAAACGATTCCGGGTTATTCTTTAATTGATGTTTGTCTTATTTCCTAATTACTTTTAGAGTGTTTTGGGTTAGTAAGGTGGTTAATATATAAAACCCACCATAGTGAGAGAGCCACACAAAGAGAATTCTTAGACTAGCAGATCTAGAGAACTGCTCAATTCATCTTGTATCTGTAATTCCCCACCATAGTGAAATTGATTCCTAACCCCTGTGGACGTAGCTATCACGTTGATAGTGAACCACGTTAAATCTTGGTGTGTCTTTTCTATTGTTGTTTGTTATCGTTCTTACACGCTTCCGAATTTTGCGCCCAATTGCATAGCAAATCCATACCCCAAGCCTGCTCCTAGCCTCACATAACCTCTCCCAAATTGCAACACAATACTACTCTCAAATTCAGCATTGACGCTCCCAGCAAAAACCTAAAAAATCATCGAGATCCAAACACAGCAAGGTTGCTAAAAGTTCAAGTTCCTCGATCACAAAAACTGGCCATTCCATAAGGACAGTATGTTGAAACAATCGGTCATCCACTACAAACGATCGTTCAAAATCTATAACCGACCCCTCTATACCTCGGCAAATCCACAGATGGCATAAACTGGCAAATGCCAATGGACCAGAGTCTCTTAACCATTCTAGCCTACGCAGTTAAAAATAAGACATGTCAACATGCCGTGGTTCTACTCTATCGAGACCTACACACAAAGGTCAGACGAACAAAACATACCAGCTAAACTTGTTCAAACAATCACCATAAAGAGGAACAAACCACCTACACAAAGTGACACAGTGCATGACTTGCAGTCTTACCAGCCTTTATGTGAAAAAATCAGTGTCATGGCTGCAAAACGTCACTATAACACCAGCATGGTGTGCACCCACAAGCCACAGAGTTGCAACTGAACGCACCAGCATACAAGACATCTGATCATAAAGAAAACATAAAGTAGGTTCTTGGATTGCAATAAAGATTAGACAAGCAAGTAGTACGAATCATACTCTTCGCCACTTTGTATACATGCAGCACAAAGAAGCAAAACAAAAACGTTCAAACATCTGATAAGTAGTAGCACATGACAGTAGGCTAGGCAAAGATAATAGTAAAACTAGAAGCAACAGAAAAAACAGAAAGACCTAAGTACGTTCAAGCGTCCAATTCCTAAAGCACCTTGCTATAAACACTTGAAGCTTCTAAATAATCTAGAAGTCGTCTCCTCCATAGCCAGAATTTCTTTGGTTACCACCACCATATCCACCACCACCACCACCGTATCCGCCACCACCACCACTGTATCCGCCGCCACCACGAGGACCAGGTTGCCTCTCGTTAGCAAGACTCACGCGGATGTTACGCCCATGCAGATCCTGCATATTTAATTCACGAGTTAGAGAAAATGATTACAACAATAGTACAATGTGTATTCAAAGGACCAACAAAAAGAATATACAACTTCTTACCTGACCATCCATGGCACTCAATGCACTGTTGGCAGATTCAGAGTCAGCGAACTCTACAAAACCAAACCCCCTTGACCTACCTGTTTCTCTATCCATGATAACCCTAGCTGCGAATCGAGATAAGAAGTATCAGAGAATGAGCCTAGAGATGCGAGTCGTAAATTATGGTAAATGTGATAAAACAGCAAGCATCTAATATAAAATCATATGTACTCACCATCAGCCACCTCACCAAAGCCAGCGAAAGCCTCTTTCAAGGTGTTATTATCAGTTCCGTATGACAGACCTGCAATATTCAGAGTACTTAAATAAATTTATCCATCGAGTAACATATCAGCTCTACTGCTATAAATCTCAACATTTCATATATCTCACAAACTTGAGCAAATACCTCCAATAAAAAGCTTGTTGGACATATAGCGAACAGAGTTCATCATAGACGGGGCATAACTCTGAGTGATACTTTGCTTAAGGATGCTCCCAACTTTGTTAAAGAGAGCCATTTTTCAACAGTCTGTGTAAAACATTGATAATCATCTCATAAGAAAAAAGAACCAAGCATAGTTATAATTATACAAGATATAATGTACACCAGAAGCATCATATTCATAATGCAACGAGACATAGAGAAGGTCAAACAACGAAAAGCACAGGCAAATATCAACTCCTTGAAATGACAACAGAGAATATGATATGAACATTGTCCCAACACCAGCAAAAGTCGTCTTGTATCATGATTCGCAAACAGCAAGAACAACAGCAACAGCAAAAACTCATGCACCAAATAAGACTCACACTCAAAATGTATCAATTAGTTCAAGATACCGAATTCTGCATTTTCCAGTTTATAACAAGAGCATTTACAGTGTAAATAACCTCCTCAAGCCACAGAAGCATATCAAAAAAACAACGGAAAAACACATCTGAAGGCACTGAACTACAATCAATAGACGCTCAACTAACTTCCGAAAAAAAGGCAACAACATCAGCAGTTCAACACCAAGGATCCATCCTCATCGATACATAATCTCAACGAAACCCCTAAAAGCTATTCTAGTACAATAGAAGGTTCGCAATACAATAATCACCCCATTGCATTTGAAAAAAAAAAAGAGGAAATTGTACAAATCAAAGAGGCCTAATAAGTAATAACCCATCACTTGTACCGTTCCACAACCGTACCCGAAAATCGAACCCATTTAACTTAAAACTCCATTTCATTTCACAACAAAACATGTGAAACCTCGTAATAACTAGACCAAACATCATGCGTGAAATTACAAAACTTCAAATAATTCGCGCAATACACAAAAAATGAAGTGTAAGATCTAATTTATTAAGGAAAACATAACCTAGTAAAATTAAAATTCAATTAAAACGACTAAAACCTAATAAACAATAAAAACATCATCAAAGATAGAAACTTTCCCCCATTTTTCCCACATTTAGACTAAGAAATAAACAACCCATTTCCCAGAAAAGGTCGAAAACCTTGATAAAATCATCAATCACTCAAAAGATTTCCCCAATAACCCCAACAAATTAAAATTAGGGTTTTAACGAAACATCATCAAACCCTTAATTTTAAAGAACAACCCTTCATAACCCAGATATTAAATCAACAAATGAAATGATTTAAACGTATAACAACAAAAGAACAACATGGAAAATTAACCAAACAAAAATGATTTGGAAATGATAAACCCTAAATGATAAGAACAATTAAAACAATCAGATCAGATCAAAACCAATATCGTAAATGAGAAGATTAGAGAGGAGATGGGGATCAAGCATGCATACCTGAGAGGGAGGAGAGAGAGAGAGAGTGAGGGTTTAAGGGCGGCTAGGGTTTAAGGAAGAAGGATAGTCAGAGAAAATGGAATTGGGGGTTTGTTGGCCTATAGTGTGTTTATTTTTATAGTGCACCAAAAATATCTTGGGATTTATTAAATTTATTTACTCTTTTCTCCCGATTTTTTATTTTTACTACTCAGCCGCAAAAACTCTTTTTGCCCTTTCCATCTCATCCATTTTGCACAAATATGAGATCGGAAAAATGTGTGTTTGAAAATTATTAAAAAAAAAAAACATTATAATATTTTTTTTGACCTCGTCGAAAAAATAGTACAAATTTTATAACGGAGTACCAATTTTGTCAAGGGGTCCAAGATGTGGTGCTCGAATCGGACTCTCTTCATCTTATTAACGAGTTGAGATCGGGATTATTTCGGACTAGCTATTTTCGTTTTGTAATTTCGAATGTTTTTACTTTATATCTACACTTCGTTCCTATACTTTTAATCATATTCGTAGGTCGGGAAACAAAGTTGCGCATTTGGCTACTCATTTAGGTCCGGTTGACTATCCAACACTTGTTTGGGTTGATAATGGACCGCTGGATGTATTGGACATAGCGGCAGCATATTTCATAACTGCATCGACGTGATAAAAACTAATCCGTTTGGGCTAAAAAAAATAAAAAATTTGTGAGAATTCTTTAAAAGTTTGAGTTTTACAATAAGTTCATTGTAATTTTTCAAAGGAAGCTGTTTTCCTATCTACTGGTATTCGTTAAGATTTCTTAATACATACTCATTTTGATTGTGAAGTTGATTGATAGATAAAATTTCATAACTTCAAAAATTAGACGTGGTCAAAAGTTTAAATAAAATATTTAAGGTTAGTTTGAGTCTCTGAGACTTATACAATCAATATAATCTAACAAATCATCGCAAAATGGAGTAAAGTGTTTTGATACAATGAGGCATATTGCTTTTAAAGAAATAATATAAGGAAAAATAGAAATTTCGTGTTGTCGTCTAGTCATAACTCGTGAGCAAACTTATCTAGGCCAACTACCAAAATTTTAATCTGAAAAAAATAAAAAATATATGGGTGCATCGAGTTACTCCAAAAGTCCATGGGGGTGAAGTTATAATACATGGGGGGTGAAGTTATACACTAGAATCACTAGTTTCACCATTCTTGTCCCCCACTGCGACCACTGATGACCCTCAATTGAATTTGATTGTGACAATTTGAAGAGAAAAAGTGAGAATGAGTTGATATTGGTCACTGATATAACCGATTTGCACGACTTCATCTCGCAATCGTTTCATAACATAATGGTTCCAATTCCTAACAAAGCCTCCATCACATTTTTCCCTCTCTTACTCCATGAGTCCCCGACCCATTTTTTCCCCACGGTTACCCTTCAGTCATTCGTCACTCAATGTGTGATCAAAGATCACTTCCACTTAAACCTCAAACCCTACCACCACGATATATCATCACCATCTCGACTCCACCTTACAACTCCCAACTCCCAAGAAGACAAAACATCTACCAACCTTTTTTTTTTTTTTTTTTTTTTTTTTTTTTTTTTTTTTGCGCAAATTTTACCTTAAGCAACTTTTCACACACTTCTACATCACCAAAAAGCACACTAAGTTAGCGGCCTTTTCAACTATTCTACTCATGTGTTGGGTCAACAGTGGCCCTCCCCATGTACTTGATTTAGCGGCCTTGGATTTCGAGGCTGAAGTTACGTAATAGTATTATTCAACGTTTTTTTTTTTTTTTTTAAAAACACACTAATGTGTAAACCGCGATGGTTTACAAAGCAGCTTAATAACTTAGGTGATGTTTGATAGGACTTAATAAAAATAGTATTCAGATCAATTTAGAGACATTCAAATCAGAGTTAATCAAATCATATCAGACTAGATCAGAAATATTATAACAACTATCAATATTTGTGGTCCATAATTAATACTAATTATTTGAAATTCAATCCAATTTTCAACAAATTCAAATCAGTCATTCATATCAGATCAGGTCAAATCAGAATGATACAGTCCTATTAAACGAGGCTTTAACTTCCTTTGCTTGTTAGTAAGTTCATTAAGCTATGATAAATAGAAAAGGTCATCGGTCATCCAATCCCGTCCATTTTCTAACATTCCACAATGATTAGACATACTCTGTAATTTTTTATTCTCGAATCTCAGATCAAACTTTCAACTCGATAAATCGATAATCCCCGATCCTCTTCCCAACATGGTTCATGGGAGAGAGAAAAACCAAAAACCAAAACCCAAAACGAGAGAGAAAGAAAAAGAAAGACGGAAGCTTAGAAAGACAGCGAGAGACGCGAAGCGGAGAGAAGAAATAGAAAATTAATTAAACTAAATTAAATTAAATTAAATAAAGAAAATTAAAAAAACTTCCATCAAATCAAAACAAAAAATAAATAAATAAAAAAAAGGCGGCTCCTTTTTCCTTTTACTTGTTCTGCTACTACTTCAATTTTCCCCCAATTTCTCCAAAATTTCCCACGAATTTCAATCAATTAAATTCAATCAAAAATTAATAACATCAAATCAAAATTTGTATAATAATAATAATAATAATAATAATTGTAATAATAATCTTTGACCCACTAATTATTATATATTCCCCTTTTTTAATTTATATATTTTCTCCCACTTTTATTGATTCGATCGGATGCCCTTTTCAATAATTCCCGATTTTTATCCCCCGGAATAATAATTTGGGATTAGGGTTTCGTGTATCTTACACTTCTTTTTGGTGGGTTGGGTTGTAATTTGTATGTAAACTTCGCAAGTGTGGGAGTTTTTCTGATTCTAGGGTTTTCATCTGGACTTGTTACCCAAAAAAAAAAAAAAAATCAGTGATCGATACAATTTTGGAAGAATAATAACGATTTGGGAAGTGGGAAAGTTTAAAACTTTGCTGCTGGAAATTTGCAGTTTGTTTGATTTGAGTGTGATATTTTATTGTATGTGTGTGATTTTCAGTGATTGTTGTTGTTCTTTTTGGATTGGTTAATGATGGGGCATTGCTGAATCTGCGTGTGGAAGAAGATTGCAGTGGTGAATTTGGGTGATTAGTGTGGTGTTTATTCGTCTTGTGTCGGATTTCGAGTTTTCAAGTTTCTGCTTTGACTTGGGGCTCTTTGTTTGGGGATAGGGGGTGCTGTTTTTTTTGGGGGGTGGTGGTATGTGGGATAATTGCGGCCGAGGTGATGGTTCTTTGCTGGCCGAGCAAGCAGGATAGAGGATCACCATCCTTGATTTGGTCAGGAATCTTTGCAGTAGCGATTTTTTCGCGGTAATTAAGGTTCATTGCAGCCAGTGAACTAGTGTTAGTTTGTAGTTTGTAGGTTGTGGATGTTATACTGTGGCCGGCCTTGGAAATTCTTCGGTTTTATGCTGAAGTACTGCACTTTGTAGCATTGAATTTCGACTGTAGTTGGCTCGTATAGCAGTTTGATCGAGTTAAGCTACTACATTGGGATGTTTGCTCTCACAATTGCGCGGCAATAAGTTGATCTAGTAGTCAATCAGTGACTGTCTGTAGTGTGATCGAGTCGATTTGTTGGCGTTTGTGTTTGTGGATAAGTGTTAATTTTGTAGGATTAAGTTGTGATTGGTGTGGATGAGATTGGAATATATGGAAGAATTGTGAAGCTGGAATGAATGTGGGGACATGGTGCATGGACAAGAGCTTAGTTGCTGGTTTGTTCCCGTGTTGGAACATTGGCGTACCAATAACATATTAGTTGGATTGTTTGTGCTTGCAAGAGGTGATAGATTCTTGAAGAAGGTGATCGCGGATTGCAATGTCTCGCTGTTTTCCTTTCCCTCCCCCGGGATATGAAGGGAAGATAAAGGCGGAGGACCCTGGTTTGCTAAAAAAGGTTAATTCCGAATGCTTCTTCATTTCATTGTGATCTCTTGTGATTTCTGTTTCGTGTTTATTTGTGGCAGTGAAACCAATTGCCACTTAATACAAAGAAGCATGGCAAGTAGGCAGCATAATGTTCTAGACATCTTTTTGCTGACAGGTTATACATGGTTTCATATTAAGGAATGCTGGGATAGGAAACTTTGGATAAATGACTGACTTGAACAAATTGCCTAATATAGACTCTTGACACAAGCTGTTTTGTTTTTAGATAAGTTGATTGAAGTTGAGATAACTAAGGTTCCTTTGGCAGTTTTGCAATTGCTTTGAATGACTATATATGCTAATATATATTAGAAGGTCGTGATTGTATATGGGAACTCATGCTGTGTGTTTCCGTATAATCTTGATATAGAACATATTGGGGAGATTTCTTTCTGATCTGTCCAAATTCTCCGCGGTCTGGTTGTATGAATATGTCCCGAAGTAATGTGTGGAATGATGCTTTCTGCTGCTCCCTGGGATTCCAGTATTGACGTTTAAGGTGGTCCTTTGCCTTTATTCTAGATACAGAAAAATTTGAAAGCTAAGTTCTGACGTCATTGAATTAGGAATTAGAACTCGCACTGGGCGGGCTCAAAAGTGTTCTTTTTTCAACTTAGGTGTTTTATCTAGGTGTGGAACTAATGAAGTTAGATAAGCTTCAGTCAAATCTTACGATCGCTTTAGATATCTGGATATTCTCCCGGAAGATATAAATGTGTCCTGGTTGTTGAATCTGTTGGAGTTCTAGTTGCCAATGACTTAATTTTCTCACATGTAAGATGATAACTGGAAAGTTGTGTTGCGTAACCCTTACTAGGACATAGTATTAATTGCAGTCTTGGCTGGGGTTAGGAAGAAATCTTGTCCGTACCTTCCAGTATCATGGCAATTGAGATTAGGGCATGAGCCTGGTGGTGAAGGTTGTGGTTTTTAGCCTCATTATCCCCATCTTAGAGGATTCCCTTACTCCCCCTTCTAAAAGTGCTCTCGTTAGTGAGGAGTGTAACCTGGTGCTTCCTTTCCGATATTTACCTTGCAGCAGATATATCTTTAATCTTCTTTAACCCTTTGTAACTGTCCTTAACTGAATTCTAATTGTTAGTAGTTATACTTGTCAAATATTTGTTTTAATCGTAAGTTTTTACCTGGGATAACTTATTTTCTTATTGACGATAATCTTTTACTTGTCTAGCATCCATGGGGAGACTTCCACTTGAATTTAAAGCTTTATTGGTGTTGGGTAAACTCTTTTTTTGAAGGTAAACTCTTACATAGCAAGCCATGGAAAAGTCAGAAAATGATTCGTCAACCATGATGATCAGAAATGGTTTTAATTTATATTGACTTTGTTACTTCGCTGATCACAGTGTACACTAGTCAACAATCCTTTAAGGTTGTTGCGTGGCCTTATCAACGTGAATGCAATTTCTTATTGCAGATGTTGACTTCAGTTGGGCTGCGTTCCTAATTTTGTTTTATCTCCTTCTCAAGACTTTGAAATTTGATTTTATCAGAAGGGACTAAGCGATTTTCATATTGGTTTTTTTTTTTGTTGGTTGGAGGGGGGGGGGGGGGAGGTTAGGCTTAATGGTAGCTTTGCGAACAACCTTTAGGCTTATCTTACTTCTCCATTAGGGATTTTTTGGTTTCTGCTACAGATTAGGTTACTCTTTGAAGTTGCGTTGACACCTGGGGCTTGTTATTCTGAGATTGATGTGTTTGCGGTGGTTTTAGAAACGACAGTTTACCTATTTTGGTTCTCGTTAGATGTAGAGATTACATTTATGTGGACCTTCAGACTCAACCTTTTTTTTTTCAGGAATCAGGATATGTATTTGGCAGTAGATGTTGTACTTAAATCTTGGCTACTAAAATACTAGATGGTTCTAATAGAGCTTCCTAAGTATACCTTAACCTTTCTCTCAAATGTTATAATTATGAGGTGGGAGGGAATAGTCTCTGCCTTTAAAGTTACAAATGGGTGTAATTTTGGGTAGGCTATCAGAAATCAATGGTGTAACAGTGGACCTGGCCCAGAGAGAATCTAAGGGAAACTATTTGCTGAGCACTTATTTCATCTGTGCTACCAGCTTTAGTTAAACGTGGCAGGTCCTTGTATCAAAGTTGGGGCGTTAATTCAAGGTTCTTTCACTGGTAGCATTAGCTACTAGTTTGTAAGAATATTAGGATTATTTTTGTAGTTTGTCAGTTGTGAGTGTTCTCTGGAAGAGATGGCAATGAACTCTACATGCATAGTCCACTTGCTCTCACCTTAGTATGATATGTATTGCATGGGGGGTTGATGGGTGTTCGGATGAGAAATTGATAGATTTTAGGATTTAGTGCATCGACTTTCTCTTCAAATATATCGGTTTGCCCTATGCACAACTGCCTTTCACTCCTTATTTTCTCCTCTTCCAAAAGCTGGTGTCTTGGTTTATGTCAGGCTGTTGGTTGCTTAGTTTAAGGAGGTGCGAGGCGCACTGTGCTGGGGGCCGTTGCGATGAGGCGCGAGGTGAAGGCGCACGCCTCATTCACACGAGGCGCGCTCATTTAGCGAACAAAATTCTATTTTACGAAACCATATTTTGCAAAAAATAACCCCTTTTTTGGTATTTAAAGAGGGCCAATGGGTAAAGAAGTATAAACAAGGGATTAAGGGGCAAAGGGAAGGGTAAAAATAAGGTTACAAGATAAAGAAATTGAAATCGCATAGTCATGCGCCTCGCGTGCGCCTCAAGCTTCTGAGGCAAGGGCAGCTGCGCCTAGGCGCGTTTTTTTAAACTACGGTTGGTTGCCTTCATAACAATTCTAACTCTTCTGTTTAGGGTTACTGCCTGTTGCAGAATTCCCTCTCAAGTCGCCCTGTTGGCGAGTCATGAAATAATTGCGTTGTGTTGTGACTTGATGTTTTGGCGCGGGGATGGACATTGTACTTGAATTAGGCCAGACATACATAATTCTTTAAACACACTCAATTATGGTTATTTTGTAATTTAGATGAATATTTTCTTGACTTTTAAGGATGTTCCTCTGATAATGGTGTCTTCGGTTGATTTGAAAAAATTGTCACCCTTGAAAGAGGTTCTCAGTCTCCAAGAGTTAGGAAAAAAAAGGCTGAATATGTGACTGCTGACCTTATCTTAATATGCAGTGTGTAAAGACATGATAAATGGATCCTTGAATCTGGAGACTTCATTAATGATTAATGATCCACCCATAGTATTAAGAGTTTGGAGTACTATTTAGCTTTCTCCATCCCTTTTTCTTATACCATATTACGGTAGCCTTTACTCTATTGATAGCTGTGAAATAAGGAAAATTCTTAAAGTAAATTGAGTGGTGATAGTGGGAAAATAGTAGGATAATGAGGAGAAATTGTTAGGATTAACAAAAAGTAGGTGATATAATGCGAGAGGAAGTGCAGATTAGCAAAACGTAGGAGAGATAAAAAGAATGTCCCAAAATAGACGGGGCATTTGTGGTGGGATTTCCAAGGAACTCAGGGTGTTTGAAGTGGGACAGAGAGAGTATATTGTGTCTAAAGCTGTTGAGATTGTGATACCCAACCCTGTAGAGGGCGTAAATACACTGCAGTATGCACTGTGTACTTGTTTCCTTCATATTTCTCCTTTTACTCGGACCCTTTTTTGTTGTTGTAGTTTCCGCGTTGTTTTTCAAAATTACATAATCCTTGTCTTTGTAGTACTTCTCCTTGAATTTGTTTCCCGAAAGGTTGAATTCCTGTTCATGCCGAGAATGTTTATCTGAAAGCTGACTGCTTGGAATGAATTTCACGGACCAAATCGTGGTGGCTATGTAAATGCCACTTGTTTCGTAGGAATTGGAATATTGATAATATGTTTCTAATAGTTAGAATATTATGTACAATAGTTTGTTATTTTACATAAGATACACTATTAGTTTGTATTCTAGGAAGTTCTATTTTCTACAAAGTGCAGGAAGTTACTCACCAAGGGGGTGGAGGGTGAGGGTGAGAGGGGTTAGCTAAATGGGACTTCCAATGGGAAGATCAAGTTTCCTTGTTCATCCAAACGAGATTTCCCAGGTTTTCATGTTTTATAAATACCTAGAAAGTGCGAATTGGGAACCTTAAGATCCTATGAGCATCCAAACAAGCACTCGAGTATTCCCAACTTTTCTGTCTGGTAACACTGTAACAGTACAGTTCAGTTTTTTTTATTTGTAACTTTGTTGCCATACAATTGCGTATTGTTTAGTGTGGAGCAGTGGTGAATTGTGAGAGTTTGAGTTTGACTTTTCTTTCAGAGTTGGGGTATTCAAATTTATTCAGTGTGTAACATAAATTGGATGATTTTTTATGGCATGATAAATTATCTAAAACTTTTTGGTGAGAAGGTATCGAAATTTAATGTCTTTTGTGCATTTCTTTTGGAGACAAAGACTACTTATTCTTTGGTTTTTGGAATATAATGGAATAAAGCAAAATGGCTCATAAAACTGTCTGTGCTTCTTATTTTGTGAAGTAACAGTCAATCGATGCGATTCTCGACGCAATTTTCATTTTGGGTCATCCGTGCGCAACCTCTCTATGTTTCAATAGGGGTAAGGCCTGCGTGCATCCGACCCCCCCCCCCCCCCCTTACCCCGCCTTATGGCGGGAGCCTTTAAGGCATTGGGGTTAAAGATGTTGTTGTGCATTTCTTTTGGCACTTTTTGACTAGAAATTATACGTTACTCACCTGTAGGCATTTGGGTCTGATTGCATTTATCAAATTAATTTTTCAGGAAAAGGAGAAAGAGAAGAAGCACAAAAAGGATAAGAAGGACAAGGAGAAGAAAGAAAGTAAAGAAAAACATAATAAAGAAAGAACTGATGAAAAGCGTAGGGAAAAGAAAGACAAAAAGAAGAAGCACAGAGAGAAGAAGAAGGACAAGGACAAGGATGTGGATAAAAATAAACATAAAGTTAATGGATTGTTTCCTGATGAGAGGGTTGTGGGGCGACCTGAGGTTCATCTGCCTAAACTTCCTGAGAAGAGAAAGGTTAGGGAAAATGACGGAAATGGTACTCTCTGTGAAAAAAGAGTTGCAGGTCCATCGGTTAGCAATGGGGAGCCACATAGTAAAAACAATCACCTGGCTTCTCAGATCGCTAGTTATGCCCCGGGATTGGGTAGGAGAAACACTGATGAAGAAATCGGTAGTCAATTGCCAGATCGAAATCACTCTTCAGAGAGAAAGAAAGACGCTCTGGTTAAAATTACTGGTGAAGATGCAGTATCTGTTGTGGATGGTAAGGAAAAAACCCAGGGAAAGCCAGCTGCTAGTGAAAAGATGGATGTGCGAGGTGTCATTGGAGATACCAAGTTTACTAGCAATGCATTGGGTCAAAATGTTGTGGGAACGGCTAAGTTGCCCGGGAAAACTGCAGGGCCTCTGGTGGATGGGAGGAAGAGGAAGGAGACACAAGCGATCGATGGAAGGATTGATGAACAGGCTGTTGCAGGGGTTGCTAGATCTGCTGGAACTGCGTTGCCTGGTAATATTGTTGGAATGGGTCAAAACAGAGTTCCAACAGTTGCCAAGTCTGTGGAAAAGAAGCTTGAGCACAAGTTGGAGGAGAAAGAAAAGCTTAGAGATAGGGAAGTTGGTTATAAAAACGGAGGGAAAAGAAAGGATGAAGACAGAGAAAAACCAATCCACAAGGACAAGGAAAAGGAGAAGGAGAAAAAGAAGAAAGTGAAGATAAGTGAACAGAAACATGTACCAATGGCAATAAAGAGAGATGGCAGTGAAAACCACTTGCTGACACCAAGTGCAAAGAATGAAAACAAGGACTTGTCAGGTTTTCTGAGTGGTGGACTTCACAGCATGCCTAGCAGTCAAGGTGGTGCTACTCTTCTCAGGAAACGGAAGGACATGGGGCTCAATGGAATTTATGATGGTGAGCTCTCTTTCAGCATTCTTTTTTGACTTGTGCAGGAAGTACCTTATGCTTAGTTTATGTTAGATAAGTGACATTTGAAAATGGGTGAAAATTTGGGAGCCGAATTTCCAGTAACATGGTAGTGTATATCCTGATCCTTGTGATAGGTTGGAAATTACTGCTAAAATGAGAACTTATTATTGGCATCTTTGGTTGTTAAGATTTTGGTTGCAAGTGATGCATTTTCGATTCTTGAAATTTCATGTTTCATAGCTAATGTAAATGCCTGCTTATGGGTTGATCTCAACAGAGCACATAACTGGGCCAAATGAGCTGGCAAAAACAACTGTATCCACTCATCCGTTGATCGAAAATGGAAGGAGCTTGGAGCCTTGCCAGAATTCTGATTCATTTGCTGCTGACATGCAGCGCCCGCCTATGAATATCAAAGTGGAACGCACTTTTGCTCCTGATGATACTCAGAGGCCACCCATGAATATTAAAGTGGATGGCAAGGAGTGTAAGGTAGATGACATAGCGACTGGGCCGTTCACGGAATCTTCTCAGACAATTGTAAAAGCGGAACGTAAATCTAAAGTTTCTGCAAAACCTGCTCATCCAGATGCAAAGTATCTCAGCCAGGTACTTTCAGTGCCAAAACTGGATGACTGGCCTGAGTTTGATGACCAAGAATGGCTGTTAAGCTGTGAGAGCTTTCAAACAAAGAAACCTCAGGTTGAAGCTTCCGGGGTTGAAGAGAAACAAAATGTATGGGCAAGCGCTTTGTGGTTAGAATCTGTTGATGTTTTTGCGTTGCCATATGTTATTCCTCACTGATAGGTTCTGAGAGCCATCTTTCAAGGTCAAATGTGGCAGGATTGATGAGGCATCACAGGCACGGGTAAGAGCCATGGGTAAGAGCCATAGTGCGAACAGCCAGTTGATGGTGCTGCTTTGTCCTGTGTTACTCCTCGTAGGTAGGTTCTAGAGACAACTGTGGTTACTCGTCGCCCATACCTTACCTGGCCATAAAACCCTAACCAAGCTCGTGGTAGTTATTGGCAGCTGGGTCTGAAAATCCCAAAGCTGTACAGACTATCCTGATTTCCGCGAGTTATGGGTTCTGAGCAGTTGTTGCACATGGGTTGTAAATTGGCATTTGGTGTGACTCACAATTTTTCTGAAGCTTTTCCTATTGGAACAGAAGCTATCAGCATGTCGCACCAGGTTCAGTTTTCTGCTGCTCCGGCCATGGTCACGGTGCTGTCAGGCGCTTATCTGTACAAGGGAAGGCTGATTCTCTTAGGAGAGAAATGTAGTCAGGTGACAGGGGAGAGAGATGTTTATAGGGGAAAAATGTTTCAGGTTGTGGAAATCTGTGGCAGAGGCCATGCATGGTAGCTTGTTCTAATCCTTCAGTGTAAGAGAAACTTCACCTGTGGTTACTTGCACCACCGATTTTGATTTGTAACATAAACTACTATTAATTTACACAGAAATGTACCTTCTTTTCACATATATCCATATTAGGTTTGCTTCGGAATATTGCTGCGCTCTGGGTTCCGAAGGGTAAATTCTGGTTCGGGTAATCTCGGATAGTAGTCAGATGGAATAGTAAAACTATTTACCTTCGTTTTTTTTTTGGTGAAAAAGTTTCGTTCCATGTCCAAGACCGAAATGGACCCTTAATGAGAGCATGTTGATTTGCACTCGAGACTTCTCGTAATTGACAATTTAAAACACAGATACCTAATTAACAACAGAACTTTTAACGTTTTTCTTGTACGTCCACGTCGTCACATGCAGTGATAATTGACGCGGTACGTAAATGGTTTAGGTCACCTAGTTGTATAAATGTGGGGATGAATTATTGCATCCAAATATCCAATGCTATTAGTCTCTACCTACGTATAGCAATGTGTAGTTATAAACTCATAAATAGCTCAACCTACCCTCTCCAAGACATCATGACAACAAAGTATGGTTAATTATGGTTCTTCCGTCATGGTTAAATTTGTCACCATGAAATATGGACATATTTAATACTACCCTATATTCCATACGGTTAGTTAGGTTATCTTTGATTGGATTTAATAAAATTAGTATCAGAATCATTCAAATTAAATCAAATCAGATATAAATGTTCAAATAACTATAAAAGTATTTGGTCCATAATTGATAGTAATTCGTTAAAATTCAATCAAATTTTTAACAACTTTAGATCATATCAGATTAGAGTCATCCAAATCAGAGTCATTCATATCAGATCAATCAGTCCAGAAAGATACAGTTCTATCAAACAGAGCCTTAATATTCGACAAAACAATGAAAAATTTATCAATGTGATTAATGAATGAAGTAGTAGCTAGCAAAAATAGTAAAATAAAGAGCAAATGAACTTTGAAGTTTATCATACTCCATATGGGGCCCATGTTATAAGCTAAGGGTCAGCATTCTTAAAATATATGTCTCGACTTATTTATGTCTTCCGAAATATTTGATTAAGATTATTTTTCGAAAAAAATAATAAACAACAGATCGATCGCGATGATAAGTCATTCTAAATGTATAATATGGTCCTGAAATTAATTACGCGCCAACAATTTCATTCTCCTATTTAAGTAGTTGAAACCTTCGTAAGACAGGCCACAACGAAACAACAAACAAGAGGGTATACATTATACACACTACGTAAATATTGAATCAATTTCTTTGAAGTCGTACACTTGAAGTAACATCTAAAAATATGGTTTCTAGCACTAAGAATAATAACGAATGTGGTAGTAATGATCAAGAAGCACTGGTTTACGAGCACAAATTAACATCTGTGGGGCCGGGTGTAGTATCGGGTAACAACAGTGTTTATGAGCCAAGCAACATGGACTTAGCCATGAAGCTTCATTACCTCAAAGTGGTTTATTTCCTAGAGAGTGAGGCAGTTGAAGGAATAACCCTAAGAAGAGTGAAAGAGTGTTTATTTTCATGGTGTAATTACTACTATGAATCTTGTGGGAGGTTTAGAAGATGTGAGACAAATGGGAAGCCTTACATCAAATGCAATGACTGTGGCTATCGGTTAATCGAGGCCAAAAGCGCGAAAACTATGGAAGATTGGATACGAATGGAGGATACTTCTACTCATCATATGCTCCTTGTTCCTCACAATCATGTTCTTGGCCCTGAACTCACCTTCTCACCCCTTGTTTTTCTCCAGGTATACATATGTACATATTTTAATTATTTCCATTCAACTGCGACTTTATTTTTATGTTTTGTTTGAATATATGTGAGACTGATCGAGAGAAACTCATCAAGCATCAATGTAAAGAATTAGAACGAGTAATAATAACAAATCTAGGTTTTGTTTAGACCAATATATATAAGTTTAATGCTAACAAGAACTAATTACTATTAAAGATATATTTGTCTTTAGTTTAGCTTAATTAGAATAATGTGCGTGGGTGGTAAAGTAGTTAGAGCATAATTTAATTGAGAGAGAACATTTCCGTGTTCAAGAGTACATCACTTATTTATTTGTGTTTCATGAAATTTTCTCCAAAATTTAACAAGTTAACTATTTCGGTATTATGGTTCACTATTTTTTTAAAAATGTACTAGTATACACGATGATCTATAAATTATATTGGTCGATACCAAATCATTTTGAATTGTTGTGTTTTGTTAGAGCTTGTTGAACTCAACTGGTGCCTACTGAGTACTGACTAGTAGTCAAGTTCAAAGTTAAAGGTTCTCACTTCTCACTTTCGTTTTCAAAGCATCTCTACTATTAGTCTATTGCAGCATAAAAAAATGTCAATTTTTGGAGACTATTAAATATTGTTTGACGCGTGTGAAGAACCAATATCAAACACAAATTCTCATAAAATAAATCATTAAGAGAACATTTACTGTTTTATAAAGTGCTCCTTTTGTACATTACTCGTAACCACAATAATACTTTAAGCAGTGATCCTTCTAATTTACTATTATATATATCACATAATTATTTATGATTTTGAAGGTTTCACCATATAAAATAGTTAAAATTTGTAAAGTTATCTCTTTGCAAAACTTAGATCAAGTGTAAGAGTCCTTAACTAAAATGATTATTTAACGCAGAATAACTGAATAAGGGTCACTAATTATATAAGCGGGGTCACGATATCATGTATGTGTTGTATGAATTGGAAAATTATTCCACACATACACATGCATTAAATGTATGAAAACTTTTTTCAACTACATTAATTGTATAGAAGTTGTGTTAGTCATTGTCAAATGCTTATCTAGAGTTCGAGACCCATCAAAAGCAGTATGTATATCATCGAGACTGTGGAATAGTAGATTATTATTATGGTACAAACTCAAGTTTCATATCGATGGAAAAACAAGGTAAAAGAGATAGTAGATATCGCCAACCTAAATAGCAGTATAGTCTCTTGAGAATGAGCTGAGAAACAAATCCGTAAAAACTTAATTCCGATCTACATCGGAGAATAAGAATCATAATATCATATACTATACGGAGTAGAACTTATACAGCAGTAGTCATTATAGATACTCTTAATAATTAATACGGAGTACTCCCCCCATTTCATTCAATTGTTTACGTTGGGCCGTGTTTTGTGAGAGGAACTCATACCCAACGTATACAATTGAATGAAATGAAGGGAGTAGTAATTTAGCCAATTTCACAATGTTTTCGCAATTTCGCCTTTCTTGGTTTTTCTTGAGTCTGTATGTACACAAAACATGACACATACATGATGAACAACAAAATTGGCAAATAATGAACTTGTGATGGTTTCATATGAAAAGATGTACGTACGAAATTCCCATCTCTTTGTAACTGATTATTTCACCTATAATTCTATAAAAGCAAACGACATTTATTGATCCCCAAGTTCAGATATAGGGTCAGTTGAGAGGGTGGAAAGGTAAGTTACAATGTTACATGATACACTATAAATTATAATGTCTACGTGTATCACCTACCAATATAGCTCCAGCTCTAATGTTTTGGTTCCAATTTGCAAGTTTTTTTGGTATCGAGTAAGAAATGCTGGAAAATGAAAATAGATAAATATTACCATTAGAAAGATCACAAATAATATACTAATATAGATAAGGGATCACAAATTATTGTAGGAGGGAGATCATTCAGAATTAGAGGGGCTCGAGAAACTCGAGGAAATATATGACTTTTTTAGTGTTTACGTACAAGGATCCTTTGTAAACCGCTAATTTAATATGCATCATAAAAGATTTCTTGGTAGTACAAAAGTTTGGTTGTCTTTAATGCAAAGGATAGATCATCAGAAAGAAACAACACAAAATGTGATCAATCATTCAACACATATAGGGTCATACTATAGATATGATATAATGATGCCCAATTTTTCAACAAGTTTCTTAAGTACAGTTTTTTTTTCTTTGCAGATATAAATGTCCCCTAAATCATTACAAAAAAAAAAAATGTCCCTAATTTCCCAAACCAACCTGAGTTGGCCTAAAAGTCCTATCAATTAGTACCGAATTTAGATGATCTGTTGAGCTCTTAAATCCTAAGGACCACTAACTAATTACTTAGCAGAGAAAACGGCTGAGCTGTTGGAGAGAGAGGTCATTCTCACGTACTTCTAGTTCCACCTTTGTTTGCGATAATTTAATTCTTTTTTCAAGACTTCATAAAAAATGACGTTACATTAATTCTAAATGGAGGCGAATATATCCGGTGATATAAAATTGTCCATGTTGTAAGCATACTAAATCATTTATTTTTTTGAAATACAAAACATCTTAGACCATGTATAATACAACTTAGAAAAACAATAATTTCAGTTCGGAAGCGTGAATCTAATACTTACTCCTGTAGTTATGTTAGCATATATGAGGATCCCCTGGTGCTCCAGTGGTGAAGGCTTCGTCCTTCCACCCAGGATACCAGGGTTCGATTCTCGCCTCCATGGAAAGAGGGATCCCCTTTCCTCCCCCCTCTCTCCCATGGGTTGGGCCTGATCCTCGAATGGGCTTATTCCTGGCAGTAGGAAGCCCACGCCGAGGGGCCCCGCTTACCAATTAAAAAAAAAAAGTTATGTTAGCATATATAGAACTCTGATTCAGATCTCGTCAGTTAAATCGTACGAGACCTTAGAATGACTCGTAATTAAAAAAACAAACATTTTCTATTTCTTCTAGTTCTTTATATTTGAGTTGCATTTTACTCGAATAATGAATTCAACGTAACGAATTAAATGAAATGCCACAGATCACTTTCTTCAAGTGTGGAGGCATATCTTTGGGTATAAGTTGGGCTCATGTGTTAGGAGATGCATTTTCACTATCCAACCAGATGAACACATTGGCCCAACACCTAAGCAGTCTGGAGCCCAAACTTTACTCAAAGTCCAAGAAATCCCTACCCAATTTTAACAAGCCCCTGAAAGAAGCAAACCCAGGCCCACAATCCATAATGGATGTGGGCCCACTTGGAGACCACTGGATCAGGCCCACCCCTTGTGAAATGGGCTTCTTCTCTTTTCATGTTACACACTCTCAACTAGCCCAACTGCAATCGAGACTATCGGGAAAGGAAAATGACATTGTGCCAACGGGAAATGATAACTGCCCAAGCCCGATCCAGCCTTTTGATGGGCTATGTGCTGTTATTTGGAAGGCCGTAGCGAAAACCAGAGCTGGGCCAAAGCCCAATGTGGTGACAGTGCTAAAGAAAGACGGTACCGGCCCGAATGAGGATAAGCTGGCTCTAGGGAACAATCAAGTTGTGGGCTCTGTCAAAGCTGATTTTTCTGTGGCCACGGCCCAACCCAAAGATCTTGCGACACTGATCCGATATTGGGCCCACGATGAGAGGGCCCAAATTGGAGAGATGGTGGACCGCGATCCAAGAGCATCGGATTTTGTTGTATACGGGTCGAACTTGACCTTCGTGGACTTGGAAGAGGTCGGGTTCTATGAGTTCGAGGTAAATGGGCTGAGTCCGAGATATGTGCATTGCTCTATGGATGGCATTGGAGAGGAAGGGGTTGTTTTGGTACTTCCAACCCCCCAAAATGGTTATGGTAATGTCAAGAATGTGAAGAGTGAAGGTGAAGGAAGAATTGTGACACTAATTTTGCCAAAGAGTTACATGGAAGAACTCAAGGAAGAATTGAAGAATGCATGGGATCTTATTGCTTGAAGAGAAGCTTATCCAAATCTCAATGTGAGACTTTATTGTCTAGTGTTTAGGACAATTGTAGCAGAAGTTACATTATTCGTATTAGCTAAGTGTCGCATCATACTGGTGTTGAACTTTATTCGTCTATGCATGTTATGATCGAACGGGGTCGTTCTTGCCGTGTAAGGGACATGAACCAAAGAAAACCGTGTTATAATGTAATAGTTGAATGTCCGTGTTAAAATGTTACCTTGTACAATAAGTGTAACCAATGCATATATGTAATTGTATGCAATGTACTACATTCTGAACATATTCCCACGCTTAAACATGCATCCCCGGATATCAAATCCTAGATCTGCCTCTAACTACCTTATCGGTGTAGGAAGTGCTAGAAGCATTCTTCGTGTTACACATATAAGTGTCGATTGTGACACGTACAAAATGGGTGTACAAAGACAGAAAAAAGTGGACCATCAACAATTGCTACATTGGATAGAATTTCACAGTAATAGTAGGGACTAGGGACCCAATTTGAGAAAGAGAGAGCTGCTCAACTGTAAGTCTGATCTGCAACTGCCTACTGATCATAAATCAGTACTGTAATTAGTAACAACTTCAGGTCTACCGTTTTAGAAGGGGAAACTACCAAAGCTTCACCTTCACTTCTTTGTCTGAAACTCTTTGAAACGATAAATTCAGTAGTGCCCTTCGACACTAATCTTCGTCCATCTACCTACAGATGGTAAGGGCTAACACATAACACGTCGTAACGATGTTGTATTAAAAATCGTACATGCAACTGTGCAATAAGTTAGGAACTGAAGCGATCGACTGTTGTTACACCCTTAATAATTGAATAAAAACCTTGTTGGACTGCGAAATTAAAGAGATTATTTCATCAAACACGAAATCAAACATTAGCCCGTGATGTGTTACGAATTCGGGTCGGTCGGTACCATGAAACTAGTTACAAATCACCGTCTTAACCTACAAGTAATACAATTTTCCTAAATACAACCTACCATAAATGTACTTCGTACATATTCACAATATGTACGATATTCATGATATATACGATATTACCAAACTTCGTATATGGTAATATATTGCTGACCATATTACTTCATAATATCTCTCGATATTATTTCGTAATATCGTCACCTTCCGTATTTCCTATTATGATGCCACGATGAATTTGTGATTAGGCATGTCCGAGGAGGAGAAGATAAATTTGCCATGATCCTACAATCATATGGCAACTAAAAAAAACATGTTAACTAGTACATTGATGATTAATACTTCTCACGAGTCACGACTGATATATAAATTAAACTAGTTTTAAGCCCGTGCGTTGCACGGTTTAAATATTATATCATTCTTAATGATTTTTTTGTTTATAACAAATTATGCTATCATTTCAATAAAAATAATTCATAACAATTGTTGTGATGCTGCTTACATGTATTTTAAAATCTTGATCAATTAAAAAAAAAATACAAAGTTGTCTAGATTGTTCATGTTTAAATTATACAAACAACATTTCTTATCTCAACTCTTCAAAAACACCCTTTTTTAATAGATATAGTATATAAATTCGATTGTAATCATTAAGCATTGCTTATCGGAAAATGTATAAATGGATCTCAAATTGAAATTCATTTCAAATCAAATAAAATGATATATGTTTCAAAATTTTCTGATACACTAACCAATTGTATGATCAATCATACCATGTTTCTATAATATAGTGTAAATGGTTAATAATTAACTGTGTAATCTATCCTCTCATTTTTTGCTCTTTCACCATACACTAAACTCTTTGAGTAATTCTTAAATGATGGACTCTTCATTTTGCTCTTTCACCATACACTAAACTCTTTGAGTAGTTCTTAAATGATTGACTCTTCTTTTTCGCTCTTTCACCATACACTAAACTCTTTGAATATTTCTCAAATGATGGACTCTCTCTATGCTCTTCAAAAATCCCTCTTTTATATAAAAAAAGAACAGATGTTTAAATTCCATTTCAAATCTTTCATGAGTGCGTTGCACGGTACACATATTATATTGTGTATGATAATTCTTATTATACAAAAGTTTCACGTTGAACATGTTTCTTCGATAGTCAGATGTAGTGTTTATATTTTGTTTGTTGAGTTTAGTTTAGGAATAGCCACTATTATTTTTGCAATTTTCGCTACATGACTGCTGATTAATGCAATTCTATCAAACATATGTATAATGAAACTCATTTTAGATTAAATTTCAAAACAGGTTTAATGAGTTATATGTATTACATTTTTGATATATAAAATGAAAGTTAGGACTAATTATGTCGCGTCACATTTAAATAACTTTCAAATTACAATTTTATGAAAGTATGGAGTCTGGCTGATAAATATTGTGAGAATCTTTCATTCTTTGGACACTCTCACCATTTCTCTTATTTTGAACTCTCTTTAAACTTTTTTATTTTTTTTAAAAAACAAATCTCTACTAAATGTATACAGAGTAATTGAATTGTTTTGCATATCGTAAAAATGTGTAAATGGATCTCAAATTGAGATACATTTCGAAACAAATATAATGATATATGTTTTCGATGACTACTGATTAATGCATTTCTATCAAACATATGTATAATGGAATTCATTTTAGATTAAAATTTGAAAATAAGTTTAATGAGTTATATGTATTAATTTTCTGATATACAAAATGAAAGTTAGGACTGCTTATGCCATGTCACATTTAAATAACTTTCAAATTGCAATTTTATGAAAGTATGGAGTTTGGCTAATAAATGTTGTGAGAATCTTTCATTCTTTGGACTCTCTCACCATTTCTCTTATTTTAAAAACAAATCTCTACTAAATGTATACGGAGTAACTGAATTGTTTTACATATCGTAAAAATGTGTAAACGGATCTCAAATTGAGATACATTTCGAAACAAATCTAATGATATATGTTTTGAAATTTTCTGATACACGTAACTAATGTTATAAGTGATTATGTCGCAAATCTATTAGATACATTTATTAAAGAGTCTCACGAAAATAAGGATTCTCTATGTGGATTATTAATAATTGTCCATTTGAGTTGTTAATAATAAAATGAGGGTATTTCTCAGTTTTTAAACTCTCTGAGTATTTATCTTTTGTTGGACTCTCTCTTGGCTCTTCAAAAATCTATCTTATATATATATATATACTAGTTTTAAGCCCGTGCGTTGCACGGTTCAAATATTATATTATTTTTAATACTTTTTATCATTATAACCAACTATGCTATCATTCCAGTTAAAATAATCCATACCAATTGTTGTGATGTCGCTTACATGTATTTTTATAATTTGGTCAATTAAAAAAAAAAAAAACAAATTTGTCTACATTGTCCATTTTTAAATTATACAACAACATTTATTGTATAAAAAACCCTTCTTTTAATAAAAACCATGTTTCCATAATATAGCTTTATGTAAAAGTTTAACGAAAATGATAATCTCTTTGTGAATTGTTAATAATATTTTTTGTTCTTTCACCGTACACTAAAATCTCTATATTCTTCAAAAATTCTTTGTGTGAATTGTTAATAATTAAATTTATCCTCTCATTTTTTGCTCTTTTACCACCCAATAAACTCTTTAAATATTTCTTAAATAATGGACTCTCTCTATTGCTCTTTCAACATACACTAAATTCTCAAACGATGGACTCTCTTTATTGCTCTTTCACCGTACACTAAACTCTTTGAGTATTTCTCAAATGGACTATCTCTATACTCTTCAAAAATCTCACTTTTATATCGAAAAAATGTGTAAATGGATGTCAAATTGAGATACATTTAGAAACAAATATCATGATATATGTTTTTAAATTTTCTACGCAACCAATGTTATGAGTGATTATGTCTCAAATCTATTACAAACATTTATGAAAGAGTCTCACGAAAATAAGGATTCTATATGTGCATTATTAATTATTATCCGTGTGAGTTAATAATAAAATGTAGGTATTTCTCATATTTTAAACTCTCTTAATATTTCCCTTTTGTTGGACTCTCTCTTTTGTTTGTTGAGTTTAGCTTAGGAATAGACACAATATATCATTTTTCCCATTTTTGCTCGATGACTAGTGTTTAATACAAAACATATGTATAGATGGAACTCATTTTAGATTAAATTTCAAAATAGGTTTGATGAGTTATATGTATAAATGAAAGTTAGGACTAATTATGTCGTTTCACATTTAAATAACTTTCGAATTACAATTTTATGAAAGTATGGACTCTGGTTAATAAATGTTGTGAGAATTTTCCATTCTTTGGACTCTCTCATCACCATTTCTCTTATTTTGGATTCTCCCTAAACTTTTTAAGAAAAAAAAAATCTCTACTAAATGTACACGCAGTAACTTAATTGTTTCATATCGGAAAAATGTGTAAATGGATCTCAAATTTAGATACATTTCAAAACAAATTTAATGATATATGTTTTTAAATTTTCTAATACACGTGACTAATGTTATGAGTGATTATGTCGCAAATCTATTAGATACATTTATGAAAGAATCTCACGAAAATAAGGATTCTACATGTGGATTATTAATAAGTGTCCGTGTGAGTTGTTAATAATAAAATGTGGGTATTTCTCATTTTTTAAACTCTCAGTATTTCACTTTTTGTTAGACTGCGTTGCACGGTTCAAATATTATATCATTTTTAATGATTTTTATGTTGATAACCAATTATGCTATCATTTCAATAAAAATAATTCATATCAATTGTTGTGATATTGCTTACATGTATTTTAAACTCTTGATCAGTTAAAAAAAAAAAAATACAAAGTTGTCTAGATTGTTCATGTTTAAATTGTACAAATAACATTTCTTACCTATACTCTTCAAAACACCTTTTTTTTTTTTAAAAATAAATATAGTATATAAAGTCGATTGTAATCATTAAGCATTGCTGATTGGAAAATGTATAAATGGATCTCAAATTGAAATTCATTTTAAATCACATAAAATAATATATGTTTCAAAAGTTTCTGATACACATAACCAATTGTATAATAAATCATACCGTGTTTCTATAATATAGTGTGAATGGTTAATAATTAAATGTGTAGGATACGTTTATTAAAGAGTCTCACGAAAATAAGGATTCTTTATGTGGATTATTAATAATTGTCCATTTGATTTGTTAATAATAAAATGTGGGTATTTCTCATTTTTTAAACTCTCTCAGTATTTATCTTTTGTTGGACTCTCTCTCGGCTCTTCAAAAATCTCTCTTGTATATATATATTAGATTAGATTAGATTAGATTACGTCTTTCTCCGTCGTAAAATTTCAAGCTTATTAATTAGCAATAAAATCTTCCACCACAAAAAAAGGAGTAAACATAATCCTTAGATAAGGGCCACGGATTGGAGAGTTGGGGGACCAGAAATACATATTTTCAGTCAAGAAAACGAAGACTATAGAAGTGATTTTTTTTTTCTTTTCTTTGGTCGTTTTCGCAATAATCAACCTCTATATGGACAAATAATTTTTTTGTGCATGATAAAAATTTAAATTTAATCTGATCCTTATTTATTCACCAGTCCATTTCCCTCCAATATAGTTCAAGGCACTTGGCTTTCCTATTCTTTTTCACACGAAATGTGGTATTGTTTGATTTCGACTAAGTTTTGAGTAAAACGGTCCAATAATGTGCTATCGTTATTAGAGTTTAAATTATCACCACGACGTTTTGCATTCGGGAGTTTGTGGAGGTCTTTAAAACCAATGTAGTTCATCAGTTGGATCCTCTAAGTTCATGCAACAATAAATAACCAAAAAAAAAAAAAAAAAGTACAAAAAAAAAACCATAGTAAAATGCTCAGATTCCAAAACTACTAGTATATATATGCAAGAATCAAGACATCTCTTTATACAATGATATATATGAAATTAGGGCCATAACATCATCATTGAGCTTAATGTCGAATTCCAAGCAATCAGGAATCAGCAATGGCCAATTCCATCTATATAGCGCAAAAGAAACAGCGATTCTGAATCAACGAGGAACGATATATATTTACATCGTGTGAGAATTAGATATCAGTAGTATAAGAAAAAAAGATTTAAGTGGAAAATTTGATTACTATCATAACTAATGCGGATTCATTCAATCATTCCTTTGTCGTCGCATCCGGGCTCCCCAAGACATGGTTCCCCTTGAATCTTTGTGCATACTTCTCCTCTTCAGTTCCGATACCTGGCTCTGCCAACGAGCTCTCCACTCGGTTTTATCTTCCGTTTCCTGAATTCAACAACGAATGTGAAGATATTTTAGTCCATGTTCAGGCAGACAATTTTGATCAAATTGTAGACATCAGAACAACCAAACTCTTTATCCATAGTACCATGGAAATACAAAATGCAACTTGAGCAGTGGTGGGTATTTAGTCATACAAATGGATAAAAGATGTTCAAGCTGACTAGGTCGTTTTAGCGTTTATACACCTCATTATCGACTAAAATGGTAAAATGTACTTCCTAATGATGTACTCCTAATTCCTTTCATATGATACCAGATTACTAGCTGTACATTGCTGGTGATCACCCACCCCTAATCACTCAAATCAACATCTAGACGTATTTAGTTTAACGCACTGATCAACCACTATCATTCAGCATCTTTCTTTTTCGACTTTATGATTATAAACAAATTCTTTAGCCAAAGAGATTACCACAAATAACTAGTGCAAAGAGAAAATATGATGCTTAAAAGAGAATATTAGATTTGGAACAAGCTAAGCATCTTCGTGATTCAGACAAGGATATACGCAGACAGGGCTGTAGACATTTTTGGTACACTGGTACTGAACCGAAAGTTTAAGAACACCCAACAAGGAAACATTTTTAGACTCATCATGTCATATCAAAGTGATCATAAGGAATCATCCCAAAAATGTTCGGATTGTTAAGCACTCAAGCTCACTCCACTTCCGAAAAGGGTTAAATTGCAGCCAGTCAGGCAACCACAAAACATTAACCTTACAGCTTTATACTTAGGTAGAAGATGAACTCGACAACCATTGAAATCACGAAGGAATCTAGATTCTAGAGGGTAGCTCGAGAAGATCCTGCTACTTGAAATCTCAGAAAAGCTACTATCAGGCTTTAATTAATACTAAGATGCTACTGCAAATTGTCCATAATCTTTCCAAGAAACATAATCAAATCCCCGATATGTATTCCCTCCTTTAATTGGTGATACCCTGATTTAGAAATGCTAGATTCGCCCTTCCGCACTAGGAAGCATATAAGTAGGTGCTACAATCTTGAACAACAAATGACCAGTTCGAACCCTAGGTGGTCAGAAACGCGGAAAATCAAAAATCTCTATTAATAGGCGTAACTCACAAGGAATTATAAGAATGGTTTAACCAAAGCCGAATCAAAAATATCTATTCACTAAGTAAAGTCAGGATCTAAAGCCTAAATTCAATGTATTTGACATAGTCTATAAACAAGCACTAAATACCCTTGATGACCAAAATCCCCACCAAATATCGAACACTAATGAGCAAAATCTCTACAATCTTGAATCGTGACAGAATGATCGCGAATTTCCTCAACTCCACCCAATTTCGAACACTAGCTAATGAGCAACATCTCCACAATCACGCCTCGTGACAGAATGACTAGTGATTAACCTCAAATCCTAGTACCAATATACCTCAATTCGATCATTTCGCTTAAACTAGTACTTGTCGAATCTTTACACCAAAATCTTACTGTTCAAGATACTCCATGAAAATAAACCACAATGATTTTCTTGTTTCCAACATGGGTGTGTCCACCAAATGAAAGGAAACCACTTTTCTCACTCAAATGAACAAATAACATAGTAATCAATTTTACTTTAGCCAAAACCTTCACTCACACAATAAAGTTACCCTGTCAACACGTCTATGTCATGCACGCGCCACTTACAGTCTCAATCAAAACCCCATCATCGTCCGAATTACCCATTTACACAATAATTAAGTTACACTCTCACACGTCTACGTCCTGCACGCGCCACTTAGAGTCTCAATCAAAACCCCATCATCGTCCGAATTACCCCATTTACACTATAATTAAGTTACACTCTCACACGTCTATGTCCTGCACGCGCCACTCAGGTTTCATCGGAATTACCCCATTTACCCATATAACCAAACCAAACTCAATCGGAAACATCGAAAATTTTCACCAAACAACCATAATTCTCACCATATTCATCATATCACAGTAAATCAAAAACAAAATCTCGCAAAATTTGTTCAAATTCCTCTAAATATCAACGAAATAACACAAACCCAGATCAAAATTAAACAAAAAAAAAAAAACACCAACATTTTGACTTTTTTTGTTTTAAAGAAAAAGTTACCTCAGGGTAAAAATTATTACGGCGAGCAGAAAACGCAAGGTGAAGGCCATGAGACAAATCACGGTCATAAACAGCGCGTCTACTAGGATCGGAGAGTGTCTCATACGCTTCCTGAACACGAATAAACCGCTCCGTATGTTCCTTGACCCGGTCAGGTGGGGAAACATCCGGGTGGTAAATCCGGGCAAGTTGTTTATAGGCTTGTTTGATTTCGGGCACACTGCCCGTTTCGGGAATACCGAGGAGCTCGTAGAAACTCATCTGTGATATGTCGGGTTTTGTGAACCCGTCGTTGATTGTTGCCCGGGTTTTTATGGATAGTCCGAGTGTTTGTTTTCCGGGTCGGGTCGGGATGGATAGTCGGGTTGATGGGATTGGGTTTGATGGGAATGGGAAGGATGAGGTGGTGCCGGTCGGGTGTGGCGAGAAAATGGTGTCGCACTGCATTTTTTCGAATAAGTTTTGTGTTGTGTTGTTGGTTTTGTTTTAGTGTTGTGTTGTTGAAGTTTTGTGTGTTTTTTGGTTGAGAGGAAGAGTGAGTGAGAAGGAGATATATATATGGGGGGATGAGCTGATGGAGTTGATGGACTTTTGACCTCTTTTGGAGGGTTGAATATTTGGGAAATTTATTATTTATTGATTATTTTAAGAAATTACGGTGTATCGATATTGAGAGTCGACGGTCAAACTACCATTAAGACCTTTGAAATAGTCGTTAAGGTGTATGTTACGCTTGATCCCGCATATGTATGAGAATTAAGGCACCTGAAATAGTTTGGTATTCGTACATCTATCTTGACATTTTAAACGAAGATAACCAAAGACATTGATAACATCTTTGATGATCGCTTGCATCTGCTAATAATTGAATTCGTAATGTATATAATTGATCCATTCGCATTTATAACACTTAAATCACTAGACCGGTAGACCCCGACGTGTGACGTCTTTAAGAGTAGAGTAGCAATTTTATGATTGATTTCTATACGACTATATACGCATGTTTAACAGAGAAGTATTCGTATGAGATTGGTAAATATGCATGAGTCATAGAGTAAAACGTGTTTAATACTTTAGAATCATGACTTGATTTAAGGTGGTCATACAAGAGTAACGCAATTGCTAAAGAAGAAAGTAGACGGGTCTTAATAGAGGTGGAAAGAAGTTTGTAGAATTGTAGGTAAAGTAATACAATGAGAGCCTAATACGTATGTGTGTGTTGAGCATTTTATACTTGAAAAATTGTTTATTTTTATTTGCCAAAATAGGTGTATTGTGTATTACGCAATGCAAAAAGTTATTAGGATGTACATTCTAGGCCAATGTCAAAAAGTTTAAATGTTTGGTTTAGATGATTTTGTTAAGGCGGAAATTACTAATGTCAAGAAAATACAGTTATAATGAAAATAAAATTTAGTCATGTATAATTACATCGGCATTAGTAATATCGGTCTTGCCAATGTGTTTACTCAATGTCTAAATAAAGAAGACAAAATCAAAAAATAATTAATAAATAGACAATATTTAAAGACTTTTAGAAACTTTGATTTTATTTCGTCTATTGTAAGACTGATGTCGTAACCTAACACCATGTTCATAAAAAAACTTTTGTTACTCATTTTCTTCCTTATCTTGACTTTTTTATTCTTTGGGTAAAAATGTACTAACATTGAAAGAAAAGAAGATTTATGTATGACGATTGCACGAGAAGTCTTAAAAGATATTGCTACAAAGCCTACAAAATTACCGTTATTGACTAAGGTAATTTCTTTCCTCCATCCTTTATCAAGCTATTATGTAAAGTAATTTTTTTACACCCACTTGAATTATTATTTTCATTCCGATTTCAAAAGCGATCTTGTAAGATTATATCACTCACTAAATCAAGTGTAGAAGTTATGTTTTGTGAAAATCACATCAATCAGTTGAAATAAAATAGAGTATACATACAACAATCATATTATTAAGTTTTGACCATAGAACAAGTAATATTATAGTATCACTGACGAGTAATAACGATCCAAAAAACGTGACTTATTATCGTATTAAATTGTACAATGGCGTCGCATGTAGTTGGCTACTTGCTAGCTTTGCTTTCTCGGTGGCTCGTCCAGTAATCATTTAATTGCATTATAAAATAATATAATCGTAGGACATCAAGCTGGACGACGTCAGCCGCCGGGAAGGAATTATCAACATTTGCAAAAAATAAAGAATAGTAGGTATAGAGTTGTGTAATGGTTCAATGGCCTACTTTATTATCGTAGCTGCTTTGACTACCTTATTACATACACTTGCATAGTTCATTCGACGTAATTGGTCTTGGGATCGAGTTGAGCTCTAAAATTACGTTCGCGAGTCAAGTCGAGCTAAGCAATTTCTTTCACGAGTTTGACATTTTCGTAACAATCGCAATTATGAAAGTTAAACATACTGGAAAAAAACAGGTTATTATTTTTTTTAACTTATCCGTTCAAATGACATACATCACATGTCAATATATTATCACATGTAAGTTCGAATGAGGTCATTTCATCCTAGTCATCTTAGAGAAGGACTCTTGACACTCCATGAAGATACGGGTTTTCTATCACTTATACACGATATGAATTGCCTTTGAGATATAAACTAGTTTACTACACGTGCTACGCTCGAAATAAATTTTATCATACTATTTCCTTGTGAACAAATAATTTTATCAATAAATTTTATCATTTATAAAACTTTCACTTTCAATAGTAAATACTTGTATTGTGTTTTATCCCATAAAAAAAAAATGTGTTTTAGATTGATGAAAGTTAACAACTTTTTCTCCCTAATTGTGAAGCAAGATGGCGGAGCAAAAGGGTAGATTGAATTGTACGCCAACGGATTTAGTTTTGAAGATTTTGTTGCGGCTCGCTGTTAAGGACTTACTCCAATTGAAGTGCGTTCCCAGACATTGGCACAAACTTATTGCATCTTCAACATATTCGTAATTTAGAGCATCCTCATAATCGCTTGTTATTTTCGATTTCTGAACGCGAAACCTATCATAATCATCGTAGGCATGGTAGTCGTATAAGTCGTTATGTTAAGCTTTGCAGTGCTTACCTAGACCCAATCAACACGAAAAAAGAACGACGTGAACGTGTAAGAGAAGCACCCGACTTTGAATGCATACGCCCAAGACAACTTCACTATAGGGATTCCATAATTGTTGGGTCATTTAATGGCATTGTTTGTCTCCGTAACCTTACCGGACATGCCTTCGGTTTGCTGAACCCGGCTACGGGATCTCATCTCGAGATCGAGGAAATCGAAGAAAGTGTCGGGCAGGAGCAGGACCGGCACAATTATGGTCTATAGTTGTCGAAACAAGGGTTGGAGAATATACACTCGACCCATTATGGAAATGTCAAATAAAAATGGAATTCCCAGCAACAACGCGCTACATTGGCTCGCTAAGATCAGTACGAGTCATGGTTAGCTTCGATTTGGTGAGAGAAGCGTTTCGCCACCATGACATATAAGTAACGCGGCTTTGGTTGATCTTAACGGATCTCTCCACTTAACGACTAAGACAATAACACTAGTACATCCGCAGTCATGAAGGACAATAACCAATGGCATTGGGTGGGATTGACAAACTCATCGGAGCTCTCTATCGCTTCCCAATACTCGTCTCATTGTCGGAGAAGCGTAATAAAATGGTGTTGCATCATCAAACAATCGATTTAATTGATCTAGCTACAGGTACAATAAAGGCGAGACAATACATTGAAAGGCAGTCAAAAGGAATAATGTCACAACCTTATATAGAAACTCTCATCCCCCTTACAAGACTATGACTTGCAAGACCATGATGATGTTACTCAAACAAACAAGGGGAAGAGGAAGCGTCGAGTCGTGTATTTACAAGACTAGCTAGATCACTTCTTTTCAATAAGTAATTTCGTTTTCTAGTTAGATAGGGAGTAATAGCTTTTCTACCGCATTGAGGATGAAATAAACTGATTTTAATCTTTCCAAAAATAATCAGAACGTCTTGAACTCGACTCGTTATTACCCCCAAGCCCCAAGTGTCATTACTCAAGGCATGCAATTTTGCAGTTGTTAAGGCTCCAAATACAAAAGAACGCGAGAATTTTTTTACTTTACAGTTTACAACAAATGAAGTTGGAAGTGCCTGCTCTGATGACTAGTAGTAGACTAGCAGCAACTAGAAAGTGTCTTTTCCAGGGGTGGCTATCGACAGTCAGCCCCCTCTCGTCATTCAGCCAATTCTACGCCAACAGTTGTCATAGTTCTTCTACGAAACTCAAGCAATCAACAAGAAACTCTTCATGTACTATCTTTGCAGTGTAACTACCACTAAACAACCATATCGGTACAGTAAAAGACGGAAATTCTATGGCCAAAACTCAGGTTTCTAACCTCTTTTACGCTTTGTTCACTCGTATCTTTTGCCCTTCTAAAGCCTGCAATAGAAAGCGTCTGTGTAAGGCGACTTGAAACGATACTCTCTATAATCAGACAATTAAAGGTATGAAAGTGTACGTATGAACTATTTCGCTTCAGAAAGACAATGGCTGAATGGCACTCTCTTCCCTATTCTAATATGAGGGTTTTCATTCTTCAAGTGACTTACTTAGTAGTTCAGTTCTGGTTATCATTAACATGTGTTTTCAGTGCGTCAACTTACAGCATTGTTCAAAGCCGTGATTGCAGCCTCTGCCTCCTCGTCTGAAGAGAAACAAACAAATCCAAAACCACTGGACTTCGAGGTCCCTGGTGTTCTTTGAACCTTTGCACTAAGAACCGTCCCCTTCTCAGAGAAGAGTTCCTTCAGCTTCTCAGTGGTCACTGTCTTTGCAAGATTCCCAACGTACACTTTGTGTGGACTGTCAACAAATTGTGTATCCTCTGTTTGGAGAAGAGACACGCTCAAACCTCCCAAAGGTTTCTCAGTGATGTTAACTTTGATTTTACGTCCGCGGATTTCCTATGAGAAAAGAAAAATGGCAAAGAGAGAAGAGTTACTAAACACCAGAAGAGAAGACTACTTCTCATGCCTGTAAAAATAGGTAATACTACTATTGGCCATTCTAGATAATGTGAGATGCCTTACTGTGTCATTTAACTTCTCAACAACTGCATTCGCGTCCTCAACAGTCTTCATTGTAGCAAAAGCAAACCTTCTGCTTCGTCCTGAATATTTATCATACATCACCTACAAGAGTACAAGACACAGGAAAATTACACTCTAGTAAATACGTAAAGTCCATGCAAGTGAGCAAGGAGCAACTACAAAAAATAAATAAAAGTGGAAGCAGATTGACCAAGGATGTAACCTGCATTCTCAGAACATTATACTCAGAAAACACATACATTTCTGAATTTGGTACTCGTAAACTCAAGAAGGAAAGGGACATTGTTGTACCTTCCTTGTAAGTCATTGTCTTCTCGAAACAAGAGTGTCACTAAAGAACTAAAGTTGAACAATCTGTAGCCTTTCTATAATTAGATTGGCTATTGTGATCATAAAAACAACCAAGCCCTAGTCCCCACATTATTTGGGGTCAGCTAACATGAATTGTCATATGCAATAGCCGAATAGTTATATCTAAGCAATAAAAGGTTAAGGTAGGGAGAAATGGGTTTTACAGCCCAAAAAAAGAAGTTTTCAGATTAAATCCTTTCATTTTTGCAGCTCAGTAATAGATTATGAGCCCTAAAATTAAGATTCGTTTCTCAGCATGAGTGCAAAGTAGTAATAAGGATAGCGAGTAAGCTCAGCATAAAAAATTAAGGATAGAAGAGACGGGCAATTAGACATACGACTTCTCTTGTGGACTTTGGTCATTGAATAGCATGCAATCCATTTAAACAACTAAGAGCTCTTGCATTGTTGAGGTTTATGGAAAGACAGAATGTCTGGAAAACATAATTCAAGTGTAGCACCCGTCCAACGACAGATGTTAGGATCATCAACCAACATCACAAAAGCGTAGTTCCTCGATTTAAGGAAGGGAGGAGAAACACGTGACAGCAATGAGAAGTAACATTGGTTCACTTGGTTGAATGTCAGATTATAATTTATAAAGTGATGAGATGGCATTACAATTCAGCACCTATCGTTTGTTCCCCCTAATCCAATTTGATGGTCAGGAAAGAGGACATTAGTTCATCAATAATCAACTTATCACTACTATAACCTCTACAGTATAACAAACTGGATAAAGACGAATGAAATTACAGCAACAAAACAGCTACACCAGTCTTTGACTCCCTAAACCAACCTTCAACGATATTTTGTCTCAACCTGATGAACAACCTCTTATACTAAGCAAAAACTTCACACCCGTTTAGTACCCATTCTACCAATTATATGCACAATGCACTACATAACTCCCAATCTATCAACATTGCTAAGCTTTCCTTTGTAACACCAGTCAACAACTACCACACTATACACCATACATGGGTTGAAATGACCTAAATTGCGGCGCTTCCAATTTACATTGCTGCAGACAAATTTCATAAAAGGCGGTACTAATTGGTTCACCATTTCGCCAAATAACACACTTGTCATCTAATACCCGATTATATAGCAATTCTAGACGGTTTCCTAACCACAAGTTTAAAAACAACAATATTACCATACGCGACATATAGCAATTCTAGACGGTGGTAACAACAACCGTAAAATAAGTCCAGCCAATGGCTTAGTATCACCAACAAAGCAACAATTTCCAATTTACATTGCTGCTGAAAAATTTCATCAAAGGTGGTACTAATTGGTTCACCATTACGCTATATACCACATTTGCCATCTAATACGCGATATATAGCAATTCTAGACGGTTTCCTAACCCCAATTTAAACACCACAGTATTACCATATATACCAACAACAACAACCACAACCACAACAACAGCGTCAAAAAGCGCGGCCTATGGCTCGGTATCGCCAACAACAATGCAGGAACAAAATAGCACTGAACAATTAAACAGGTACAATAAACAGAAAGAAGAAACAAAAATGACAGGCAATTCTAAAAGGAAAGTGTATAGAAGAAGAAAGAAAAAGACCTCAGCTTTATCAACAGCGCCGTGTTCTTCAACGATACTGCGAAGCTCATCATTGTTAACATCCCTCGGAATATTACCAATGTAAACTCTTTTAGCAGCTTCTTCATTTGTTGATGTTGAAGTGGCTTCTTCAGTAGCAACTGCACGAACCCTCATCAATTGAGTCTTCTCAATGACGTTTGTTTTGATTTTCAAGGAATACCCATTACAGTAAACTGGAAATTGGAGCTGGGTTGGTGATAAAGATGAAAGCTTGGGTTTTGCTGAACAAGTGTGTTGGAGAAGACTTGGACATGACACAAATGAAGATATTGCTGCCATTTCTTTTCTTTTCTTTTTTTCTACTTTGGGGTCTGTTGGAATTGAATCTTACTATATGGTTATAATTATGATAAATTGAATAGAAGAAACCCTAATTTCTGGAGAATTTGATTGAATTTGGGGGTGAAATGGAGAAATTCTGAGGGTTTTTATTGTTCTGTGTGTTTTTGGATGAAGGAGAAAAGTGGCCGTTGTATTATCTCTTTATCCATATGTCACCTGCTTCTCACGTGCGTTCCAAGAGGAGTATTTGAAACAAATACGAGTAAAAGGTTAATGATATAGTTACTCAGGTACGGACACAGATACGGACACTAGGAGGAAATAGACGTGAGATACTCGTTCAAGATTTACGATAAACAACGCTGCTAAAGGTTGTTTCACTTTTTTTGTATGGAGTAAGTGTTATTTGCATGTCCTAGAGAGTAGAGACGATCAACAAATGGAAGCTTTGATGTGTTCCTCAGCCAAAAACTTCAAGTTAATGATATACGGAGTAAGTAGTTAAGTACTAGCCTTAATACTGTATATCGAACTATTGGTGTATTTAAACCACATGAGTTGAGGAGTAACATATCGAATGGGCTATAGCAGCCTCACGGTCAGCCTTGGGCGATTTTATTGTAACCAGCCGTTGCAAAAAAAAATTCGCAGTTTCACTACACTACTCGCGTATGGAACACGGGGTACTACACAGCTTGATATGATCAGAGCTGTTGCTAAAGTACTAACTTGCTTGTTGAGCTTTGGCTTGCCGGAAGCGTATCCAAGGTGAATCCGGAAAAAATAAACTTCAGAACTGAAAAGGAAAAAGTGTCACAGCACTTGCACCAACTAGCGTAAAATTAGCCATTCAAAGTTTGGCAAAAAAAATGCCGTCACAACTCACAATGAAACAAGCTATGATAACATTCAGAAACACCCAGGGATATGTATTATCACAACCACCATACTAATACACAACAACGAAACCACACGACGACATGCTCGCCAATCACATTAATTAGAAGCTTGAAACCATGATTTCGACACAAGCCTCAAAATCACAAACTAAAACTAATGCTGAAAACCTACGCAGGACATTGAACACTCTATCCCAGCACCTCAGTTTCCAATTCTGGGTGTCATACAGAAGAACGGCCAACGATCACACTACTGATAGCAGTGGGTTCTCCTTTGTTGCGCTATAGGACAGGGGATAAACCTTCACCGCAGAGATAAAAAAAAAATCTCAAAAAGACACAACTCAGAACTGAAAGTAGTCTACAGACTACCATGATCTCACGCTTTTCTGGTGAAAGTCACAGATAGTATTTGCCAGATTTGACTCAGGTGCCGGGTAGCAAGTTACCTGAGAATAAAGAGCAAGCTAAGGATGAAATACGGACATACGGTCTACTATCCAGGCCACTTTGCTTTGCTGACAGTAATCCTCTTTCAAGCTTTTTGCTCAGCAGAGTCAGCACAACTACTTCACGGTGACTTTAAGTGCTAACCTCATGGAAGTGATTTAAGATTTCCAAAAACTGGAGAAAAGGAGAAAAAAAACGTATGGAGACACCGGGGAAGAATAAGAACAAAAAAAAAAAAAAAAAGATAGAGAGAGGTGTAATCATGTAAGGTATAAATGTTCAAAGATAAATCTACAAAACCCAGTGCTACTCTGTATTCGGAAATTACCAACAGCAGCAATAACAACAAAGCCTAAGTCCCTATGATGCCGTGAATTCAGAAAAGATGGTTCTACCCAATCTCAAAAACAAGAAAAAACCTTCTCCACAGAGCATCCATAGTTGAGATCTCTTCTAAAGAATGCTACACTGTACCTACTACCTAGTATAAAGAGAGAAGAATGATTCCCTTCACTGCATACCTCAACACGAATTCAAAGAAACATGTCCTTCCCATTCATTTGGAAAAGCTCTAACAGAAGCCTCCACGTGGAACCTGCACCTGTGCGTCGAAAAGTAACATACCCAGCACCCCAAGAATAGGGGTGAAGAAAAGAAAAAGAAAAGAAAAGGGAAAAAAAAAAAAAAAAGAGAGAAAAGAAAAAAGACCTAGAATCAGTGACACCAAAGACCACCCAACAGCATAAACAATAAAGTAGACCAACGGGCTATACGAAGTAAAGAACCAGAAGGCCAGCAATCATTCTGTAATGCAAATTCTACTGTAATATACTTGGAGAATGCTTCCTGCTTCAGTAATTCTCACAAAGAAAATGAAGAACATAACTACCCTTAATTTGCATTGTGCTTTAGTGAGAGAAAGTTAACATACATTAAAAATAAAGAACCTCGTTACAAACACTGGGTGCTGACATTGAATTAAGAAGAAAGCCTGATAACAATCCAACACAGATACCTCCATTCTCTTTCAACTCACTTAACCTGCAAAACAATACAAGGCAGCGGGCCAATCTTTTGAGATGAAGGAATCGCAACAGCACTGAAAGAAAATATAAGTTACTGTCAAACAGAAAAGGTGTTGCTTTCGAAAAGTTGGAATTTCAAATTCTTTCTCCATGACAAGCTTCTGATGGCGCCACAACAACCCGAGGATAGTCCTCAAGCCTTTCATCCTCCTTGTGTGGACATCCTTTGTAGTTTTGATTGTTGAGATAAACATTGCTACAGCTTACAGCTGTCACAACATTGATATAGACGTCATCCTGCAAATGAAAGTTCCGGTTACAAATCAGCATCGGCTGAACGTTTGCCAGCTTCATGATCGTCGGATCCTGCAAAACCACGACATTGGTCATATTCAGCAAAACATGTATACATTCAATTTGCGTTCACAAGCTAGAAATCTGACCATTACACATAGTATATCTTTGGCATATAAGCATATTCGACTTTTTTTAGACAGCAACTATGAGTGCTTAGACCTTACAACCTATTCGGGAATTCCAAATAATTTCAAAGAATTAGATAACGAAAGTATCAAGCGTTCCCTCAAGCTAGATGAAGTGGTATGCTCAGAGCGGAATAACATGAGGGAAAACATATAAGCCAAGTTTACCTTCCAGCTCATTCAAACTTTCTCGCATAGCACTTATGTTGTGGTCAGCGGACAAGTTCTCCAGATGACAAGCAGGCCTGCTTTTAGGAATCTCTGCAGCAATGTCAGATTTCTCAAATTCACTTTCATCTACCACAGGCTTCACTGATTGACTCCTGTCACTTCCACCACCCTTTTTTTCAATTTTGCCTTCTGGAGATTTTGATCTTGAAGGCCTTCTATGTTTTCTCTTCATTTTGACATCCCTATGCCGATGGGACTTACCTCCTGAATGAGATTCAGGTTCTGCAGAAACTGACCTGGACCGCCTCCTGTCACGACGGTTATGTTTTTCCTTCCTAAGTTCGCCCTTACGATCATCTTCCACTGATTTGGACCTTGACCTCCTTCCATTTTTGGATTTATGTTTGTCATTAGATGCCCTTTGATGTGTTTCTCCATCTGCAGACCTCGATCGACTTCGCTTCCTAGTTCCATTCTTATCATCAGCCTCGACAGATTTGGACCTTGAACGCCTTCTATCTTTAGATTTAAGTTTGTCATTTGATGCCCTTCTATGTGTTTCTCGATCTGTGGGCCTGGATGAACTTTGCTTCTTGTATTTTAAATCTTCTATTCTGTCCTCAGGGTGAAGCTTGGCCTCCAAAGATCCTGATCTTGAACGCTTCAAACGAGCTGTTGTGTCATCATCTGAACTTTCTGGGCTCAATCTGCCACCAGTTTTCTGCTTATTTTCAGAAGACACAGACCTCGATCTCCTTCGATCATGATGCTTGGACTTTTCTCTAGATCCCTCAGTTCTTCTCCTTGACTTATGCCTGTCCTCGACAGATTTAGACCTCGATCGATGACGCTGCCTAGACTTTCTGTCCTCATCATTTGAGGGGGAAGACCTACCTCCCCGACGATGCTCAGGTGATTTTGATAGGTGGGTTGAGCTCCTACGTTGACTATATTTTGGTGAAATTGAGCGGTCACGATATGATTTCCTTCCTCGAGGACTAGGGCTCCTACTGATATGTCTTCGTGAAGCAGGCACATGATAATCCCGTGAGCCATATGAATCTCGTCTTCTGAATCTATCACTAACATCTCTATATGACCGCCTATCATAACTTGGATAATGACGGTGCACCACTGGAGATCTGGATCTATGATGTCGAGAATGTCTGGCCCTAGGTGAAAAAGAACGAGACCTATGACGAGATCCTCGAGGTGACTTTGATCTACGATTCCGAAAACGATGTGCAGGTGAGAAAGAACGGGATCTACGCCTTTCACCAGCATTTATAGGTGATCTTGAGCTGGATCTTGACTTTGCCTTCGATGGTTCAGGAGATCTGCGTGGAAAGAAATCAATTCAAGTAAAGGGGTAGACAGACCAAAATAATAATAATAATAAAAAAAAAAAAAAAAAGCAGAAGCTCACTCCAAGATAAAGCATTAGTGTAGGGACAGGTAATAGACTACCCACTGACCACAAACTCCACATAAGAAGAAACAATTTAAGCTTCATGCAAGTGTTTCAAAAACAGACAATAGGAGGCTCCATTATGTTTCCAACAACCAACATTGGGGATCAGGGGGAAGAACGAGTAACCAGCTTCTGCTCGTGGAATCAATACAACAACAAGAGCAACCAAGCCTTATTCCCAAAATGATTTGGAGTCCGCTCATGGAATCAATAATGAGTTCTTATTTTATAAGGATGTCTTCCAGATTCAGTTGTGTAACATCCTAGCTTTTTCCATGTTAGGAAAACAGACAAAAACACAGACCCCTAAAGCTGGCCAGATTTGGCACGACACCAACATCAAAGAGATTAGTACTGAGCTTATTGAAAATGTGTAGATAAAAATATAAACAGGATTATTCCAGTTAAATTAATTGGGTAGGACTAGCGTCGAAATAAATCTGACACTATTCGACCAGCTTAATTGAAAGATACATAGATTTACCATAAAAGTTAAATTAATGGATACTTTAAATCAGTCTCAAAAAGCCAAATAAGTCACATTTTGAACTACTACATTCATAAGATAAGAACAAGTACATAAAAATATGTCTGTATCAAGAATTCAAATTGTCAACTAAAAGGATTAAGTGGGTTGACACGAATAACCTAATAATTAAAACGGTCAATTTACTTTCAAAAGTTCAGTCACAGTCAATTTACGAGGTTCACTTAGTGTCAGCTTGTTAAGGATTTCCAACTAGTTTGTCTTCAACAAGGATACAGCACAATTTGATCTACTCACCAGCCCTACACAAACCATTAAATGGCAAAACAAAATGGGTACACTGATGTGACTAGGTACCAATCCTAGTAGTTAGCAAAAACACATGAACACTAGTCAGCAAATACTATGAACCCTAACAAGTCATCATCCAAAGGCAGTTTCAGAGAAGCTGCAGAAAACAATTTCCAGCAATGGCTCATTAGCATTCTTATTCAGCAAAAAATTCTGTTAAAAACTTCTCCAATGTCAAGAGTAAGTGATACCTAGATTTTCTCTCAGAATCACTTTCGTCGATTGAAAATCCCTCAGCTTTCATTTTCTTAGTTATTTCTGCAGCTCTGGCCGACGCTAAATCTGTTGCAGACTTCAGAGTAGCAGCACGATTAGCCGCTTGTTGTGCATTCATGGTCTGCTGCATCATCAATGCCTGCTGAAATTGCATCTGCTGCATAGCCACTGCTTGCTGCATCATGATGGGCAAGGAAGAAGATGCTGCAGAAGTAGCAGGTTTTGGAGGAAGTGACTTTGCCATCTCAACATTCAAGGGGCGACCACCAAGATCCATATTATTTGCATCAAGTGCGCCTTTAGCTTGTTCAGGTTTTAAGTACTCTATGTAAGCAAAGTGCTTTGAATCAGTGATGGTGCAATCCACTACTGTCCCCCAAACTCCAAAAAGTTGTTTCAAATTATCGACAGTGATAGTAGGAAGGAGGTTGCTGACTTGAATTGTTTTCTTTAGCATATCAGCTTTATCTTTCTCAGATGTACCTGAACAAAATCGTTTTACAAAGGTTAACATAATCTCTAGAAAAATATATGTAGTGTCTGTGGTACATGTATAAAAAAAAGGATTTCCGATGACAAAAGCATAGAGAATACAACTGACAGAAGAGGGGTTTGACAAGTCAAAATAACACATATTAACCATATAGCAACAGATCAATATAAAGTGAGTCACTCTTTTGTTGCTGCAAGAGTTGTTCCAGAAGCAAAAAATGTGATAGGTAGATAACAGTCTAGGCATGCAAAATTTGGCTAATAGGAGACCTCAAAAAAAAGGAGGGAAGGGGCGGTGGAGGGAGTACTATTTATCTAGAATAGATGCTCCTTCTATATATTATTTTATTTTGAGGTATCCTACTAGCCAACTTCTTTGCTATCTCTATCAATTCTTCTTCTTCTTTCCAACATGGCACAATTTATCTTTCGGAAATTACAAAAATTGTCTTGCTAAGATAGTTACATTTCCTTGAAATGCCCTTCATCAAGTTTCTTAAATCGCACCCAAAAAATCCCATATCCTTTACCCAACAACCCAGCCCAACCCAATTTTGCAATAAAAAACCGCTCACTCGCTACTTGATACTCCACACGCCCATCTTCAATTTTTGTTTATCAATTTCTTTTGTCTTACGCCCACAACTCCAAGAGCAGTAGGACGAGTAAAATGAAACTCATGGAAACCAAAAAAATCAAATTCAATCATGACGACACACGAGATATAGAGACGGGAAGAAAATTACCGGTGGAATCTTTTGATGATTGAGAGTAAGCTTGTTGAGCAGCATGAGCTTGGAGAGCCTGAGCTGCCATGATCGCTTGGGCAGCAGCCATCGCAGCAGCAGACGGGGCCATTGGGACTTGGCTCATCGTTCCCACGCTAGAGGTTGCAGCTACAGCTGTCATTAGCAAATTGTGTGCTGGATGGTTTAATTTGCAATCTGTTTTTAAGCACCGACCATTGAGAAATTCTCGGCAAATTTCCCCCAAAGAAGCCCCAATGCCAGGCAAAATTACCCCTCCAGAAGGCCCAGAAACCAGTCCTGGAATCATCCCACCTAAACCAGGAAATGAGCCCGAAACTGATCCTGCATAATTTGGCATGTTAGGCATATTTGCATTAACAAGGTTTGGATATGACGTCGTTGGAGATACACCGAGCAGTCCTCCGTTTGCACTTCCTGCAATAATAACATACAGCATAGCTTTTCAGCGAAAATATAATTGGTGCAGAAGAGAGGTTTTTGAAAGAAAAAAAAAAAACAGAAAACATAAGTACTACAGACGAGGTCAAATAAGTCCAAATACATTGACAAAAAATTAAAGAAAGGCACAAGCTCAATTTCAGCAGTACATTAAACAGATACAGCAATAGTTTTGTGGTGATATATTTTCAGCCTAATTAGTCAAGACACAAAGCCTCATGCTAAAGGTTAATTATAGTATATATCCACGTTCATTAACTAGCCATAATTCCCTACCTTATTAGTGAGGCACCAACCTTCTCCAATATCATTCACTGTGTCACAAAGCACCAGAAAGCTGGAATGAGACATTGAGCCCCACTAAGCTCCTTTATACTCATCATTTTGTATGGAAATAAGTACCTACGCATGCTTATGCGGGCATGTGAGGTTTAATTCAAAGGCTAAAATCCCAAGCAATGACATATTGTTCAATGAGTGCCTCAGTGATGACAGAGCTTAAGTGGCATAAAGTTACACAAATTACGAATCACAATACAGATGAAAATACCAAGCTCAGCTATCACCTTCACAAAGCTTAAAAGGATATTCCTACACCATATCACTTAGGTAATCTAAGACCCATTCAACTTACTATTTACGTATCAACCATTACTTAAAACTGCTTCAACAACCGGGTCACCCACAAATAGACTGGATACCAAAAAAAAGCCACTGTGACAAGGTTCTCTACGAGTGGAGCTGCTCGTGAACTCTTGACCTTCAACCACGGTGCAGTGCATGCACGTAACTGCGTGACCACCTCCCAAATGAGGTGGTAGCATACTTTTTTCCCCTAGACTCAAGACCTAATGCCCTACCTGGGAACTTCTGCGCAACTTGCAGCCTAGTGTTCCTCACAGATCCAGATTTCCAACAAAAATTAAAAAGCAAAGTATACGTGTATATTGAAAGGCAAATCATGTCTAGTTTCCAAGTCCACCAAGGTCTCTACTCCCTAACTATGCCAGATAAACTCGTTTATCAAACACAACGCACTTCGTGAGAGGGGGGGGGGGTTCCTACCAAGGTTGCCATATCATATATGATACAAAAGCCGAACAGTAAAGGAATTACCTGCGCTGAAGAACACGGGAAATGGACTGCCCATAATAGCCCTCCCATTGCATTCCACATTAACCATATAATTCCCTCTTTTAGGAACAACATAAGTAACAGAATACGTCCCGTCACCCTGATCCTTAACAGTCCCCTCTATCTCGGTACCCCCAACACCTACCCCAGGCTTAACCATCACCTTAATCTGTGCACCCCCATCAGGAATCTTCCTCCCATCCGAATCCCTAGCAGTCAAAACAAACGACGTAGGAGCACACGCCGACCCACCAGCAACCCCAGGCCCAGCAGCAGTACACTTGCCAGGGTCAACAGGCCCGATTGGCTTATTCGCCAAATACTCCCTCTCATCCTCACTATCCGACGACATATCAGGCTCCGAAACTTTCGGCTTGTTCATATCCACATCCTTAAAAGTAGCCTCAAATGCGGCCTTTGCGGCCGCATCTTTCTCGGCTTCATTCTTAATCTTAGCTTCCTCAGCATGTTTCATCCACACCGGCCGGACAGCGACTACCGCATTCCGGTCCGCCATAAAACAAAACCCTAATAACACATCAATCAAAACAACAAAAACCCTAATCATTAGTCCATCAAATCAACTTCTTAACCTAAAACTTCCCAATTAACAAACGTAACAATCACACATTATCCAAAATTTACAATCTTTTCACAATCTGATTGCCGAAAATCGTAATTAAGTTGAATTTTAGCAATAATTAATCAGATAACAGACATTTGGACATGTAATTGGTGATGCGGAAATTGAAATTGAAAAACCCTAAATTTGAGAATTAGGTAGAATTAGAATTGTGAAATAGAAAGCAGATCGAATGAAAGGGGGAAAGAGGTACCTGAAGCGTGTAGAGCAAGACAGAAGAGGGTGTGCGATAAGGTGGAGTGTGGGTGGGTGTTTCAATTTGGGGAATTTTATGTTTTTTTTTTTTTTTTTTGGGGGGGGGGGTGTTTCTGCAACTTGTTGAGAGTTAGAGAGAAAGTAGGAGTTTGACCGTTTGGGATATTTCTTGACCGTCTTGTCGACCATAAATTATACGAGATACAATGCACCGTAGACAAGTAGAGGAATTGGGAAAATTTTTACGGATGGTCTCGGTGATTATCATACAATGCAACGAGTAGTATTTATATCGGTGTGACAATTAAAGGGTATAAAATAGGAAATGCTCCGAAGTCCGAGTCATTTGTGTCTAGTTATTTCGGTTTGTTAGGGCCCGTTCGGTATCACTGCCGTTTTCAGTTTTTGGTTTTTTTTTTTACGTAAAAAATTTAGTTAAATAAGTTGTAAAATTAACTATAAACTATTTGGTACTATAATAATTATATGAAAAATGAAAACTGACAACTGAAAACTGAAAATCAATTTTTCTGGTTTTCAAAAACGAGACTTAGGTTTTCAAAAAAACAGAAAACTGAAAACAGAAAACGATACCAAACATGCCCTTAGCTTTTGATGTCTTTTAATTTTCTCGTAAGTTCGAGTCGTGTGATTTTAGTTTTCTAATCAAATCTAATCTAATCTAATACTATATATTAAAACCTGAATTCAAGTCTTTCCTAGAACGACACTTGTCATTTATTAATTGGATAGAACATAAAAATAGCATTAAATATAATTATCGGTTAAGATATAGTAATAAATTATCATAGATTAGCATAATATAGCTAATTTATGGAAAATAATTATTAAGCTTATTTATTTGAACAAAGATAAGCCGTATTATAGTATAACTAATTTATAGAATATAATCATTATGGTAATTTATTAGAACAAAGATAAGCCAACATTTTTCTTATAAAGTGAGTATAAACAATATAAATATATAGCCCGGGCGTGACGGATAACCAAAGTTGAAAGAAGAAAAAAAAATGTAAAGCATCGTTTCAAATAATATTATAATAAAAATAAACCTACATTTATATGAAACGTATAAAAACAATGTAAGTAGGCAGCCTGGGCGCGGACCGGGCACGCAAACTAGTGTTTGTAGAAGTGGAAACAAGGTTGCTCACCTTGTTGCCCACCTTGGGCTGGTTGATTATACTACCAGGGTTGAGGGAGGGCCGTCAGATGTTCTTGATTTGGCCGCCGCGGGCTTCATTACCGCGGTGACATGATTTTTATAAAGGTCTCGTCTCGATTCCAAACAAAAAAAATGTAAACAATGAAAAAAGATAAGAGGCGGCATGGAGGAAGTAACTTACTCATATTTCTACAATTTGACACATGTTGTGCAAAACGAAGACATAAGTATTTGTATACTATAAGACTCATATTTTGATGTGTCTTCTTTTCAATCCCTTCATATACAGTTCAAGAGACATTATGGTTGAGAAATGAGAAGAAAAATGAGGATTGAGGGAGAGCGATGACGATTATGGTGGTGAATAGTGGTGACGGAGGCGGCTGGTAAGGCGGCGACGGGTGGTGGAGGCATGTGTTGATGTCAATGATGTGTGTGTGGGAAGGCGAGGGGGAGGCGAGAGGAGAGATAAGATGAAGGGGGTGGTGGCTGGCCAGTTTGATTTTTTTTTTCTTTTTTTTTTTTTATCAATTTTTTTTAATAGTCAATATATTAGCATAGTCAAATTATCAATGGTTGAGATTCCTCCGATAACTCTTATAATGGCTACCATGACTTGGTAGTCATTGTAGAATCACTTTAAATCATAACTACTCTTGTATAAATCATAACCTCTATTACCCATCTTGAATTGACTTTTTTTTTTTTTTGAGGTTGAATAATTGAACCGACTATTCCGTATTACTTTGTTAGAATCAATATTACAAGTTTACAACAATACTATTAATAAACCCATTAACTTTTCAGCATCTCAACAAGGTCACCTAGGTCGGGGTTAGATTGATTTGGCGAGAGTATGAGAGAAGAAGTGTGTGTTTGTTTTGGTTGGAGTAGCTGGATGGTTGAGATTGCGGTTCGGTTGAAGTTGGGAAAGAAAGTATACGACTCTCGTGATCCGCTCTCTATTTAAATGCTAGGTAGCACTGACACGCCTGTCCAGTGCCGTGTTTGTGTCCAACACCATGTCATACACGGATCAGAAACGGTACGACACGGGTCCGACACGCCCAAAAACCGTGTCCGATTTTTTTTTTTAATTTTAGGAAACGGACACGGTTTTTTTAATTGGACACGAACCGGACACCGACCGGACACGACACAAAACTACGTCGTTTTGACAATTTTTTTTTTTTTTTTTTTTAAAAACTATTTTTTCTCTCCTATTTAAATACACTAAGCGGTAGCTCAACTAAGTGTCTTACTTCTCTATCTCCTTTCGTTTCCCATCTTCCTGCTCTGAACGGCTCTTCCACCTTCGACTGGCGGCTCCTTAGCAGACCTCCTCTAACCGACGTCGATAGAGGCCCAATCACTACCGCTCCACCTGCACCCGCCCGTACCTACCCCACCTCTACCTATCCGTGCACAGTTCGCGTAATTAAAAAAAATACACATTCAAAATGCTTATTATTTTTGGTTTTTTTGCCGTGTTCGTGTCCACTAAATTTCAAAGTGCCGTGTCACGTATCCGTATCAGTGTCCGTATCCGTGTCCGAGTCCGTATCTGTGCTACCTCAAGGGCTCAAGGTGATAAAAAAAAAAAAAGGAAAAGAAAGAATGAAAAACGTTTAAACCCAAAACCCTTATTTTCCCCCTTCAACTCTCTTCTGTTGTTCAGCCTTTTCCCTTTCTCTCTCCTCTGCTCAATTTTTTTGCCGCCACACCACCGCCCTGCTCCGTCGTTGTCGCCGCCGCCTGCCGTTCTTCCCCTGTCCTCAAACTCTCTAAAACATGGCGACTCCAAGTGAAGCACAAGCCGTAAAACCCCTCAACACAACTCCCGGCCGCCGCAACCGCCGCTTTTCGGTTCGTTTCCTCAAAACATAGCTTCTCGTATACTCTTTGCACTTACTTCCGTGCGAGTCCGCCTCATTGTATGAGACCACTTTATTATACGAGACGAATTGAAAAAAGTTGCCTTCCGCTCGTCTCATCCTGTGAATTGTGATGCTGAAGTTACATGATACGATGTTCAATTTGTTTAATCTTTAATCGTCGTTGATATATACGGAATTTGAGCTTCGTAGTTTGCGGTTTTTTCGATTTTTTTTGATGAAGTATTTGATTGAATTGTTTTGGGAATGCGTGCAGTTCAAGTCACTCTCACAAAGAATTGATGACCTTAGCATTGATGTTATTCGGAGTCTCAATGTGTTGAAGCCCGAGCCTTCGTCTTCATCGTTTTTCCTCGACTGTTTAGTCGAATGGAGAGTATGTTACTCGGCTCTTCTTGTTGTTGCTCTTGTTAATAGTAATTCTATTAATCTTCCCGTGGAAGTTTTATATTTTTTGTGGACGGGTAACACAATTGGACGGGTGTGTTGAGTGTTTTATTTTATTTTTTTGTTGTGATATGTCGTGTTTTGAGTTGGGAATCGATGGAAATGTCATAAATTTATCGCTTCAAATGCTAAAATATGTAGAGACAAGTTTTGTTATTATTTTCTGAACAAAGAGATTGATTTGAATTTTGAATCATTCGATGTAAGTCGATTTCAAGGGCTGAACCAATTGATGGCACAAAGTGCATCTCTGCCACGTAATGAGCCACTGAAGATTCATCCTACTTTGGTTCTCTTATCTTCAGCTTAATTTAGTCTTAGGTTAGGATTTGATACTGGAAAATGTGGTTTATAGTTTGGACAAGTGAGAAAGGGGATCCATTAAAACGAACACTGACAGAGTGACGCATATGTGCACTATTGATACTTTTAGTATGGTTAGCTTTCATTTGTTTGATGGTGAATTTGAGTGGTCTGATTCTGTTGAGGAGGGTTTTTAATGAAGGTCTCATTTTTGAAAATTGTCATCGCTCATGTCATGATACCATTGTAAATTCCTTTCTTCTTTTGTCAAATTTCTTGCACTAGTACAGTACTTCAGATTTGTGACCCACTAGATGGCGCTGGACTATGGAGCAAGTAAGTGGATGACTGGACTCGCGAAGGCTTAGTAGCCATGGGTTCTAAGTGGTATTAAGTTTAGGTATATCAATGATTCGGGATCACAAGTTCGTGTTTTCACGAGAAGCCTTATTCGTTGTGGGTTAAAAGATCTGAGAACATTTTGCCAGTTTTATTTTCATTTTCCAATTTGACTCCAGACTTTTCAAGGAGAGCGAACTATGATGCCCTAGCATAGACCCAAAAGTTGACCCCTCCAGAAAGTAAAATTAAGCTCTGTATCCATTTGTGTTTTTGGTAGGTTAAGTCTCTCTACTTCCTTTACAGGGCTCCCATTTACATCAAGCTCTAGTACTTGGATTTTTCTTTCTTTTTGTTGTTGTTGTTTTTTCACCCAATTATTATTATTGTAGTTAACCAAAAGAAAGCATCTGTTATGTAATTGCCCAGTATTCAGGCCAGAAGAAGCGAAAAATTAAACTGTTCTTGAGTCATATTACCTCGCTTCTTCTTTGGTCATAAACATTTTTTTTTTTGTTACGCTGTTAGTTGTGTCTTTTATAACTCTGGACCTGTGGCTGATATGCTTGATGCACTTTATAGTGATAGCCAGAATCTTCTGGACTAGATTGGGCATTTTCCTTTTTCAACACCTGTTTGAGGTTTTTCACTGATGTCAGTTCTGTATTTTGGATCTAGGAATTAAACACAGCTGCAGACTTTATATCATTTTACGAGGAAATGATGCCGCTTGTACAAACCTTGCCTTTGGTTTTTCTTCACAAAGATATGTTGATATCTGAACTACTTTCTAGGTTGCGTTTAGAAGCACGACTTTCCTTGGAGCCGATTTTCAGGTTGGCTTTTCTACTATGGATAGCAAGTTAGCATGTTGAAACAACTAGTAAAATAATGTAGAAAGCCTTATTCCGTTCTTTGGGCGATCAATATGCTATCTTCTAGCTTGTTGTTAGTTCTTTTGGTATTTTCTGCTAAGTCGTTTTAGTTTGAAGTCGTTTTTAATGATAGCAGGGTTAAGCAGATTCTTTATTTCATTACTCCCTGTTTTATTTTATCACTTCATGGATCTTCTGATGTTCCAAGTATTATTAACATGCGTTGGTGCTTTTACTTCTTGAGTTTATGGGATGATTGCTTTCTTTACATGTGCAGGTTGATTGCAGAGTTATCTAGAGATCTACAGGAAGACTTTATACCGTAAGCTTCAGAGTTTTTGATGCTTTATTTTATTGCCTTCAGTGTTCGGGGTGGTTACATTCTAAATATATTGTCTGAACATCGGCTAGATAACAATGCATACAGCATAAAGGACAACAAGTATTTTGGTGCTCATGGCATGCCCCCTTCCCCAAGATATGTCAGATTCCTTTTGATCAAAGATTGTCATCTGACCTTTACTTCCACAAGCTGGTTGATTGATCAGTGGTTTTGTAGCTCCATGAGTAACTTAAGAAAGAAACTGTAGAACATGGTTAACTACTCTTGTGTGGATAAACTGTATTATAGACAGAATGTTGGAAGGTGTGTACGTGTCAGCTAGAGATGGCTATGCATGTCTGTAGGATTGGTTTGGCCTCTCCGCTTGGAAAAGAAGAATGAAGAAAGGGTGGCTAGCCGAAGTATGGAAGATGGTTCCAGTAGCGATTTGGTGGTGTACTTGGAAGGAAAGAAATCATCACATTTAGGTGTCTTTTTGTATATGGGAGTCACCCCTTTAGGTGTCCTTTTGTATATGGGAGTCACCCCCTTGGTGTCCTTTTGAATATACTGATATCCTATCTTACTTATCAAAAAAAATAAATGTCTGTAGGATTGGTTCATTATTACTTTTGATCGTAGAAATGTTAAATGTTTGTGAAAGCTCTTTTGTGATCTTTGTTGTTATTAAGAGCACAAGAAAGTAACAGTATGCTGGAAAGACTTTTTTTGTTGAAGTTGATTGTTCACTAAGATCTCCAAATAATTATTGCAGTGGTTTTATTTTTTATTTTATTTTTTAAGGGTTGTTTGTTTTATTTTGATGAGGCTAGAGGTCTCGACATCCTAAAATTTCGTCGATCATATTTTTACCTGGTGTTCTAATTTGTGGCAGCTTTCTTCCCAAGATCATGGATTCATATTTATCGCTTCTCAAAGATGGGGCTGATCGGGAACCAGAAATTATCGAGCAGGTTGAAGTAGTATCTTTTAGGAAAAGTCTCTTTAGTTTTTTGGATATCTTAAGACTGACTGCTCAACAAGTTCTTTTTTTTTTGTTGTACAGATCTTTGTCTCATGGTCATATATAATTATGTATCTTCAAAAGTATCTCACTCGAGACGTTGTTGCTATTCTCAAGTAAGCGGCTTATTTTTTAAATTATTTGGTGGTTTCAGAGAAAGATCTTTGACAGGAGGATTAGTTGATTGCCTTTGGCTATCTGTAGAGTTTTTGCAAACCATTGGAAATAGTTATATAGAAAGGAGAAAGGTGAAAACGATTATTCCCTCCCCATCATAAAGTTTCTCTTGTATTGCTTACCTGGCACTTCACAATGATTTTCTTATTTCGTTTCTTTTGTTCATGTTACCATAACCAATTCATTTATTTATCAAACTAAATTCATCACCCATTAACCCTAACACGCCTCACTCTCTCCTCCCTCCACAACTCCCATGGTCATTGGCAATTACCACTCGCTTAGAATTACCTTCTCTGGTGACCACTCCCCCACTTAAAATGGCATGACCCTCATACCAGTGGAGAACCTCTGACCAGTTGGCTATCTGCCACCATCTTCATTTAGACTCCTTTTCACCCTCTCTCTGCCTTCTATTTCAGCATCTACTCGCGTTGAATCTGAACGACGGAGGGGGCTGGGTTTTCTGTCATGAAGATCAAATTAGTTTAGATGGCATCAATGTAGATGGACACTTATTAGGGGAGATGAATGGTTTGATTGCGTGCCAAGTTCTAAATGAGCTCCTAAACTACTTGTTGTTATTTGGGTTGTGATGTAGCCTTGTAGGCCCCGAGACTTTCTCACCGGACAGAGAAATAAGAAACTGATGCGCGCTTTTACGCACTTGCGACATTTACTCTTCTTCTTGTCATAATGTTCCTCTAAAGTCATGGAATGTGTCGTTCCTATATGATTGGGAGATGGAAGAGCTTACTAATTTGATTGCCCGATTGGAGAGTGGTTGGCAATTTCTTACAATATTTGGTTGGCCTCCAAAGGCAAACTTTATGCGTTGGCTTTAGTTGCAGTTTTTGTATGCCTTCGTTTTTGGAATGGGTATTAACGTAATTCAGGGTGGCCACTATTTTTGCCTGAGCTGTTTGTTAGGCAGTAGGGGAATTCAGTGCTTCCCCCGAAGTTGGAGACATGATATTGTACTTTGTATATCTTTTGTAGAAAGAATAAAGAGGTAAAGTCAAGATGACTCATATTCACACTTCCAAAGCCACTAAGATACTTTCTCACAAAGTCGACATCAGACACGTTGATGCCAACCTTTTTTAGAATAACTTTATATGTATGTGTCAAGTCAAACCTTTGGAGTGGGAGGAGTATACATAAAATACTGAATATAAGATCCTTTTCTGACATACCGAAAAATAATTCGTTAATATAGTTCCGTCACTTACTCAGGGTGTGTGTTTGTGATGTATTTGAACTCTGTTTCTGTAGGGTTACAATCAAATTAAGATACTATCCGAAGGATTTTGTCAGAGAGTTTATGGCTAAATTGCTGTCGTTTCTGTTGAGGAATGCATCCAAGGAAGAGCTTGAAAAAGGTATGGTTTAGGAAGTGTCTGTAGTCTTTGATTGACAGCTGTTGTGTCGTGGTCCGTGTGCTTTCTTTAGCTCCAAGCACGCTCTAACTTGAGCTGCTCTTTCGATTAGTTGTTTCACTTGTGTATGTCAAGATTCTTCATGACTTCACGAGTTTTTCATGGTATGCATGCTCCCTTCTGTACCTGCAATCTGAATTATAAAAACCTCGTTTTCATTATTATCTTATGAGTTGGAACATCTTCCTGTTCCCAAAGTACTTTTTAATTATTGGTCACAGTTCATTGATGAAGTGGGCTGGCTTGGTATGGTTTGGATACAACAATTTTTTTAAAGAACACGAAGAGGTTTTTGTATGCCTTTATTTAGAATAATTTGGGATGGCTACAGTTTGCTGCTCTATTCATGAAGAGGTTGTATTACTTGCCAGTTGTTGTAACGTACTTATCTTAAAAAATAAAGAGGTAACTTTTCACTATTGACAAGCAACAATCCCCTTACCATTATTTATCTGAACGATGGGATTTCAACCCTTCCATTTCCCCCCTCCCGCAGTCCTTCCCCTCCATGTCTATACCCAAAGAAACTGTTATGGTTGTCTCCTCTGACCATGTAGAAGTAATTGACCAACTTCGTGGAACTAGTGTCGTCTGAAATTCTGAATACTTGGCTTGGGGCTAAATGGCTATGCCATTTGTTCTGTTGTCGCCCATTTCTGCTGCTGCTTACCTGGCTAAAAGTGAGCTCTCTGCAGCAGTCAGTGTTTGTGATGCAATAGCTGTCAAAGCTGCGATGACTAATACCTTTGTCTTATTTTGTGTCCTGAACTTCAACTAATGATGGGCTTTAACAGGTACTAGCACAATTTTATGTGAGGCTGCAAGAAAACCATCAGAAGCGCGAATATCCGGTGTTAGTGCTTTGCTGTGGCATGTTATGAGAGGGTCTTCTTCCAACTTTCATTCAAAGTCAGGTCGATTGATTCGGTTACTTCTTAAGAATTCAACTTTCAGTATTGGAGACAGGTTCAGCAAAGGTGATCTATTTCACTCTCCCTGGCAGCTACTTTGGTGAAAAATGGTTTTATGCCCTAATTGTTTACCTCTTCTGTCTGCAGGCTCTGATACGGTTACTGAAATTGTGAGTGATGCCTTTCAAAGATCGTGCATGGAGTTGGGTGCCACTGAACTGAAGCTCTTGTGGGAATGCTTATATGATAAATTGAATGCCTGTGTACTGGATAGATCGTCTTTACACACGCGTTGTCTGCTATCAGTGCTTATTTCAACTGTCTCAGTTGATCATGGTCGAAAAGTCAGTGGTAAGTAGGTGTTCTGTAATTTATATTTCTCTGAGCTATAAATACTAGCAACTCATTATTTAACATTATTTTTGTATTGAAATTAACACAGATTACAAGCCATTGCTGGAGCTTGCTGAATTGCTAGTGCAGACATTTATGGTGCCAATTAATTTTGGTGAGGCTGAGAGTCAAGTATCTGAAGTTGCTGATAAGGTTCTTCAGCTCATGCTGTGCATTCTAGATGGCATTTACAGCAGCCACATGTTGGATGCACTTCCCCAGATAGCCATGCAGTGGGCTCCTGCATTTCAATTGAGGACCTCAATGTATCATACCGTAAAATAATTTGGTTTTCTATCTACTTCAATTGTTATATTTAAATGTCATCTCAAGACATTTCCGATTGTATTTTCAGGTTTGTTGTGTTTCTGAAAGAGTTAATTACGAAGGACTACGCTTTACTTGCATTTCGAAGTAATATTTTAAGGTAGTGCAATCTTTATGATGAGTTTATTTAGTTTTTATTGGAGAGTATCATTAGGACACCAGGGGGGTGGCTCTCATACAAAAATCATGATAAATTGGTTTATCTTAATAATATCTGATGTGTTCTTTGTTCCGGCTGTTTTCCGTTATGATAGTGGTTCGTTCAATCTGCTGGAGAGATCGAGGGAAGTAGGGGTGTATGTTATACTGACATTCTGTGAGAGGTTGCGAGCTAAAAGTGGAAGCTTCACTGTCTTAGAAGGAACATCGCATGGGGTAGTTTCAGAGCTCTGCCATTTCTTTAAGGAGACAATCGACGACTGGGAGGAGCTTTTAAATGGCATGACACGTGGTGTTGCCTCAACTGGTTCGGTAAACAAGGCGAATTTGGCTTTGCTTTGGGGAATTCTATGCTGCATTCCATATTTCTTATCTGATGAAGGCAATGTTTTGTTGATGAAATTGGTTGATAATGTTGATAAACTTATAACAACTGAAGCAGGTATAGCCACTAACATTAACCTCTTATCTTTACATAGCCCACAATTTGAACATGCAAATTTACTCACTTTTGCATTTAGTCTTATTCTTCATTCATTGGAGTAGCTGCTGGTAACAACTTTCTCAACATTTGAGAAAGAGTACCTTAGTGATTGTCAGTAGTTGAACTCAATATTGTTTGCAAGTGATAGTAGTTCTACTCAGTAGTTTGACTTTATCCTTTTACTTGATGATTTGCTATTGATTTGTTTAATTTACTGCTACCAATTGTCTTTGCAGATTCTGTTGGAGGAGTTTCTAAAGAAATTTGGGAGAGCCTAATTGGTGCTGCTTTGTATAGTTATCAAAATGCAGGAAAGAAAGAAAGTGAGGAATTTGAAAATACAAGCAGGATTTTGCATCTGGCTAAAAAATACAGATCATCCCATCAGATTTTATCAGCTGTTGCCGATTATTTTGATTTAATTTATAGGTATGTGCTTCTGGTGTTTCTTACACAACGACAAACAAATCAATGTTCGCTGCACTTAATAGTATACAGATAGCATGGATTTGTCTCATAATGCTTTTATCAAATCTCAGGTCTGTTGTCCGTGTAAACAGCGATGTTGCAAGGACACATCCAGAGCTCGCAGGCGCCACCGTCAAGGATGCTTTGGATGTATTCTCTGAGAACCTTTATAACCCTGACAAGCGAATTCGGGTTTCCACGCTTAGAATATTGTGCCACTATGAGCTGTTGAGTGATGAGCTAATGATATCAAAACATGTTGCTGAGCATCAGATTGATATGAAAGGCAATCATGCTGATATTCAGTGCTGCAATGTATGCTTAAACTTTCTCTCTTTGGAATTTGTAATTCTTGCTGTTGTGTTTGTGTATAGTTTGGTGGTGGTTTAACTACTAATATAGTGGTCTATGATACATCCAGGTATTCAAGTTGCTTCTCACAATTGAGGAAACACAGGTCTCTGTTGCTACCAGCAGAAAACTTACCCTGCTAGTTTCTAGAATACAGACTTGTCTATCTGATCCCCGGATACCTGAAGTTTATGTCCTGCCTGCTTTTTTTGGCATTGTGGGGCTCCTATATAACCAATTCACGGATCTTTCAAATTCAGCTTTGGAATGTTTTGCTGTCACAATGAGCAAATATCCTGGGCTCCTTTGGGACAAGTTTATAAGGTTCTTTGGGCAATGCCTGGCCTTATTTCTAAAGATGCGTGAGTTGGAAGATAAAGATTCGGGCTTAGAGGTCGCGGATGTGGAACCTCTAAATGGGACAAATGGTTTGTTTGCTCTATGTTCCTTTACATTTTTTTCTTCTCTTAACGACAAGCCCATCATTGTGCTTTATTCTGTGTGATGGTTGGAGTTTATCTTGGGTCATTTTCTTGGGTGCGTCGTCGGTAATTTATATCAAAGTTGAAAGCTTTCCAATAAAGTGACTTTTAAGCACATAAAGAGCTTTTTCCTTGACATATCCTTTTGGCTACTCTACTGATTTTGTTGTTATTAAACATGTATACAAATGATGCACACATATATCTGTGAAATGATGGCATATAGGCCAAAATCTGTCATCAATAGGCCAAAATTTCCCACCAACAGGTCAAAAGTTGACACTGATTTTCAAGCTATTGGTGATGAAAATGCAGTTACAAGTTTTGTCTTATGTATTTACAGACTACTGCACCCAATTTTTTCAGTTATGATTAGAATATCATTATTATTATTCTTGCTATTGTAGTTATCATTGGTTCATTACTGATACTATCATCATGATTGTTTATTTTTTATTTTTCAGTCACGTGACTTCCTTATTGTTTATTGTATATTACTTTGCAGATTTGGTGGAGCTTTTTGGCTCGTACTGTGATGCAGGCTCGTTTCAGAGATCCTACTCGTTGATATTGATTCTGCTACTCCAGGCTCTACAGAAGATTCCGAGTATTGCCGAGTCTCATTCCCGCCAATTGGTCCCGTTATTTTTGAGTTTTATGGGGTACAGAGATGAAAATCCTAGGTAATGCTTCTTATCTGCTGTCATTTTGGCCAACTGGTGTGATCTTTATATGTTATACTAATATGTTGTCGTTTAATGAATTTGCTGTAGTGTGGGAGCATTTGATTCACAGGTCTGCTGTGGAAAGGAGTGGAAGCTTGCCCTGGTGGAGTGGCTAAACCTGTTTAAATTAATGAAAAATGCGAGATCTTTTTACCGTAGCCAACTTCTAAAAGAAGTCTTTGTGGATAGGTCTGCTTTATTCTTTAGTTGTGAATTTTTCCCATGTTAATATATTTTCTTCTCTTAGTGTGACCGAAGTCTGATTGGGTGAGTTTCCCTAGGCTTCTGGACGATAATGATGCTGATGTACAGACGAAGGTTTTGGATTGCCTGTTAAATTGGAAGGATGTGTTTCTACTGCCTTATGAGAAGCATCTTAAGAATCTAGCCAGTTCAAAGTATTTAAGAGAAGAACTTACTACCTGGAGTTTATCGAAAGAGTCTAACTTGATAGAAGATGAGCATAGAGAACAGCTTATTCCTCTGGTTACTCGGTTGCTTATGCCGAAAGTTAGGAACTTGAGAACGCTTGCATCAAGAAAGGTTGACAAGAAAACTTTTTGTTATACTCTTTCTGCTAAATTGCAGTAATTCTGATTCCCGTCTCATATGTTTTGTCTTTTTTTCTTCACAGCATGCGAGTGTCAATAACCGAAAGGCAGTTTTAGGATTCATTGCTCAACTTACTGTGGATGAGCTCGCTCTTTTCTTTTCGTTGTTGATGAAGTCCTTACAGATAACGGAATCAGCAAGTGATGATATGGGAAATTTTATCGGCACAGATATGAGATGTTTGGATGATTCTCAGTCCTCTAATTTCTTAGGCCTTTTTACCATGGAGAACATATTGGCCCTTCCCTGGAAAAAGAGATATGGGTTTTTGCATGTTGTCGAAGAAGTTCTTTGTATATTTGATGCAACACATGTTAAGCCATTCCTTAACCTGCTAATGGGATGTGTTGTCCGGATACTGGAAAGTTGTGCTTTCAGTCTTTACAGTAGAAGTAGTAGACAATCCACTCAAGCCGAAGATGATTCTTCTGCTAATCTGTCTATATCCGAGGAGGACGACAAATCGGTAAAGCCTTGTCTTTGCTGGTGCATTTATGACTTAATTTCTCATCGTTGCATGTTGATTATCTGTTTCGAATTAGTTTTGAAGGTCTCACAGTGTCTTGTTTTTGTTTGCTTTATATATGTGCATACCTTACAGGCTAAAAATTTTTCTGGTCTGCCCATGTTACCCTAATGGATGGGTTAAACCTTTGTGCTTCTTGTGAAGGAGTCCTCTTTGGTACCCCTTTTGCTCTTTTCAAAAAGCTGTGCTACCTACTGAACAGCTGACCCCTTACCCCAAACCCAAAGTAAATATATTTTAGGGCTTACACACATCGTTTTTTGGTTTTCTATTTATGTGCGGCACGCACACACACACAAGTTCAATGATCTTTTTTGTTCTTTCGATGATTTGGTACACTCGCGCGCGCACACACACACACACATGTAATATCCTTTTGTCCTTCTTTCGAAGATTTGCTGTTTATCTTGGTGGATATGTTTATGGAAATAATTTCACCCCATGAATATATCCCTGTCTGTGGTGGGACCCTTCCCCGGACCCTCGCTTAGCGGGGACGGTGATGTGCACCGGGCTGCCCTTTTTTTTAATGTATCCCTGTCTGTTTAGATGGTATATATATATATATTTAATGTTAGCTGATTAACCTCTACCTGCATTACTATTGAGCTGCGCTAGCATTGTTGTTGTTGCTGATCAAGAGCTATGGTGTTAGGTTAATTTGGTGGCAAAGCAGTCTAAGGATATAAGATCCTTATGCTTGAAGATTATCTCTTTTGGTTTGAACAAGTATGAGGATTATGATCTTGGTTCTGCTTTCTGGGATCTATTCTTCAAGTCGGTGAAGCCTTTAGTCCATGCATTCAAGCAAGAGGGCTCAAGTAGCGAGAAGCCAAGTTCCTTGTTCTATTGCTTTCTCGCAATGAGCCAGAGTCGGAATCTTGTTTCACACTTGTGTACAGAAAGGAATCTGATTCCAGATATCTTTTCAATCTTGTCAGTACCAACCACTTCTGAAGCTATGGTTTCTGGTGTTCTTAAGTTCATTGAAAACCTTTTAATTCTCGAAGTTGAGCACGGGAGGGAGATAGGGGCTATGGGGGAAGTGTTGATTTCGAACCTTGATGGTCTTATCGACAGTTTGCATCATCATTTCCACAATAACCCTGAGAAAAAGAGGTATATATTATGTTATATATGGTCTTGGGTGTGTTTTTTTTTTCCTCTGCTGGAAAAGTGGACTTGGTGTTTGTGCCGTTTCCTATGGTTTGTCGATGTAAAATGAGGTTCACTGTTATGTAGTGTCCATGTGTTATCTGCACATTCTGATTTCTGTTGTGTCTAATGAAGCTAATATTTCCCAGAGGAGCCTGTTATCTCTTGTTTGCAACGACGTTTTGGAATCTATCTGCTTTCATGTGATACCTAGTCAATGGAGATTAATCTGTAAAGATTTTGCAATTCTCTTTATCCCTCCAATTTGATATGCTTTGTTAGGTTTCTCTTGACTCATACGGGCAGCAGGGCAGTTGTTTCTCTTGTTCTTTAAGGCTCCGTATGAAGAAAGTCCTGTATAATTGAATGAAGCACCAATCTCCATACACTTTTGTTGGAAAGACCTGCCAATTAATCTCCATTTTTTTCTAATGTGGGAAATAAAATTTAATGGAGCACCCCTTCTGACATAATAGTCATAAAAAGTCTCTGTTCAGTTTAATACAGGATTAGCAATTGTTTTCAGCAGATTTGTCTTTTTCAATCAGGATCCCTTTAGATTTGCCTGTCTGATAATTTTATAATCCAATGATTTTGTGTTTCTTGTCTCTGCTATCTTCCTAAAGCTTCTAAAAAAACAACCATCTATTAGGGATCCTTGGAATGTGTCTTATGTGTGTCAGTTGTCTAATGCTACGACAAGTCGACAACTACAATGGCTTAGTCCCAATATGTTCTCAGGTGTTAGCATCTAGGCATATACTGTTTGGATGGTTATTATGATCATGGTTTACATTTCTATCTCTCTTTTTCTTGCTTCGATGTAGCTGACGTTCTCGCACCCCACCCCACCCCACTATGCTCCCTTCTCTCTCCCTTATGTATGTTGGCTATAAATCTCACAGATTGCTGTTCAAACGTCCTGGTGAAATTGTGCTGAGAGTTTTCAAATTGCTATCAAAGTTCATAAAGGATGAATCAGCAGCAAGGAAATTCCTTGACATCTTGCTTCCAGTTGCTTGTGATGGAACCAAGAATTCATGTTAGATCTCTTTTTTTTATTGGTTTACATTGCCTATTGCTTTATCAAATAAAGTAGTTTGTCCTAATGTTATCTCTTGGATCTTTTTTTTTTTAAATGGCCTCTGTTTGACAAAGTGGAACTACTTGTCTTAACATCCATCTTTTCATTTATAGATATATGTATGGAGGCCTTGCAGATCCTTCGTGATATAGTACCGTTACTAAGCTGCGAGAGTACTAGCAAAATATTGAATGCCACATCTCCAGTTCTGATTTCTGCTAGATTGGACTTGCGGTTGCCCATCTGTGATCTGTTCGATACTCTTGCTGAAAATGACTCATCTATACTCCCCACGGTAATTCTGCCTCATGCTTGAGATCCGAGAGTTTGCTGGCATCATAATTCATATCTGGTTGTATGACATTTGTTTTGTTATATTGTATCTCCTGGTTGTTTCAGGCAAAACTTCTTCGTGAATTGAATGCAACTTCAATGGGGGAACTTGATTTTGACGTCATCATTAGTGCTTATGACGAAATTTCTCCAGACTACTTCTGTGGTTCTAGAGAGGACGAAGCACTAGTGGTTCTTTCACATTGCATTTATGACATGATGTCTGAAGAGATGATCCTAAGGAATTGTGCCTATAATTCATTGCTCTCGTTTGTTGAGTTTTCAGCAAGCATAATTGACAAGACAATGCAGGACAGTTCAACGTGGACTGAAGCTTGCATTATGCGGATTGTGAATAAATTTCTTTTGAAGCATATGGGAAATGCAATGAGCAAAGAAACTACACTGAGGAAGGTCTAGTTCTTTCTGAAATACAGCTTCTCATTTCAACATTGGCATTCCTGTTCATTTAGAATCTGTGCTTAAGCTTACGATTATTTATGTGTTACTTCGTTTGGGATGTCAATAATGAATTGTTGTTATAATTATAGGAATGGATTGACTTGCTGCGTGAGATGGTCCTGAAGCTTTCAGGAATTTCAACTTTTAGAACTTTGAATGTGCTTTGCGCTGAAGATGCTGAAGTAGACTTCTTCAACAACATTGTGCATTTGCAGGTATGGACCATCTGTGCTTTGTGTTGATTTATTTTGTCGACTTGAGCAGATTTCATGTTTAGTACCGTCCAGATTTTCTCTTCTTCGCCTCACCAGAATTTTAAAATATTTTGGGTCAAAGAAACTTCTAAATGTGGTAATTCCTGGGGATCTTCTCAGTCTGAAGTTGAAGATCTCTGTGGGGCTAGTGTAACAAGTCACATTGGGAGTGAGTTAGCTCATCAGTTATCTGTCGATAAAAGAAGATGCAACTCCACAACACGAAGCATAAATTAAGTTAGTATGAACAAGTACATTCAGCGACTTCACAATACAAGAAGCGCAGACATTTTACCCTGGATATATTTTTGACGTCTGAATTATATGGACAATGCCATAGGTCTATTGTTTTACAGACTAAAAGAAGAACATTCCAGATGGGTGGATTATGCTGATGTTTATAATAGCATGAAGTTAGTATGACGGGGTACATGAATGACAACAGATTATCAATGTTGCCTCAGAGTCTTTTTAGTCCTCTTATGCGAACATACCCCAGTGCCTCAAAGGCTCGTGTCTAGAGCAAGGTACTCAAATAATGTATATCAAGGAAATGTTGATAAATTAAAAATTCAGACATTACTCCCGGGCTATCCTTTTCCTTTCGTGGGATTATTATTTTACTAATAGATCAACTCTTGACATTTCGGAAATAGTTTCTCTATGTTTTCAACCTAGAGGTAAAGCTGCCTACATCTGTGTGTGTGATTATGTTTTATACTGTATTATTATGCTCTTCGGCTTTCGACTCTTCGCCACTGTCAGCATAGTTTTGGTAGTAATGTTGGAAATTCAAGACTTCCCCAGCCATGTCTAAGTTGACTAAACATCATCAGTATATCTTGTACTTTGTTATTCATATGTTCACTTCCTTAATCTATGCGAGTCTACATGCCCATGAACTGCAGTTTCCAACTTTCCATAACCTTAAGACTGCCTTTGATGGTAACTACAACCACAATGCAGTATTATGCGATCAACTTTTTCCTGTACCTTTGGAAATTCAGGACTTCCCCTGCTATGTCAAAGTTGGGCATGGCTAAACGTCATCAGTGTATCTCGTACTTTGCTATTCATGTGTTGACTTCATTAATATATACGTAGTGCCCATGAACTGCAGTCTCCATAGCCGTATGCATGCCTTTGATGGTAACTACAACCACAATACGGTATTGGCATGTGTGGTAACTTTTTATCTATTCATGTGATTATGGTAGAATTCTGATTCTTTATTCATTCAGAGCCATCAGTGAGCTGATATCCTTAGCCACCTTCTCTGCTTTTACTTTTTGTTTGTGCTTTGCTATTGCTTGCTCTTGTTTGGTGATGCCTCACATTCTAGCGAGTCAGCTGTACTTAATATGGTGGATTGGTGGCTGGCTATCAACTTTTGACGATTTTCAATTTCATTGGATACATAATTGTGTATAGGTTTTGATTTTGTTTTAATCAATTAATGAACCAAAGCATCGTATTATCCACTTGTGTGGAACATCATTTACTGACTCAGGTTTTATATTCTCAGAAACATAGGAAATCGAGGGCCTTGTCGCGCTTTGGGACTATTGTTGGCACTGTGAAGTTTTCAGAGGTAGCCTCTACTTTTTGATCGCTGTATCTTCTTTATTAGATGTGGACTTGAAAGTACTAATATATTCGTTTGTGGTTTCCTTTTCTCAGTTTGTCTTGAAGAGAATTTTCCTTCCGTTGTTTTTCAATATGTTGTATGATCTGCCAACTGGGAAGGGAGAACATATAAGAAGTGCCTGCATGGATGCCATTGCTTCTGTTTCTAGCCAATTGGGGTGGAAATCATACAATGATTTATTGATGAAGTGTTTCAGGGAAATAGGAAGGAAGCCTGACCGTGAGAAGATTCTGGTACGGCTGGTTTGTTCCATTCTGGACCAGTTTCACTTTTCAGAAAGTCACTTCACAGAAGACACAATGGTTAAGCTTAGTGACGTGGTAGAGGATCATGCTGAAGCCACTCCTTCCACATCTCTTGTGGTACAGTCATACCTTACTGGAACAGTTTTGCCAAAGCTGCAAAAACTGCTTGTATCAGATCCAGCAAAAATCAACGTTAATGTTAGTGTTGCAATATTAAAAGTTCTTAAGCTACTTCCCGGTGACACCATGGATTCCCAGCTTTCAAGTATTATCCATCGTATAGCTAATTTCCTCAAAAATCGGTTGGAAAGTATTCGTGATGAAGCAAGATCTGCTTTGGTTGCATGCTTGAAGGAGCTTGGAGTGGAGTACCTAAAATTTGTGGTCAAGATCTTGATGGCTACTCTTAAACGGGGGTTTGAGCTTCATGTACTGGGATATACCGTTTATTTTATCTTGTCAAAAAGCCTTCTGCACTCAAGAGGAGGGGAGCTAGATCATTGTGTAGATGAACTCCTTCATGTGGTTAGTAATGACATATTTGGAGAGGTAGCTGAGCAGAAAGAGGTGGATAAGATTGCTTCAAAAATGAAAGAAACTAGAAAAAGAATGTCTTTCGAGACCCTGAAGTTGATTGCGCAAAATGTGACATTTAAAACCCATCGTTTGAAGCTTCTTTCACCAGTGACTGCGCATCTGCCGAAGCATTTGACACCCAAAGTGAAGGTAAAGCTAGAGACCATGTTAACTCATATCGCTCATGGTGTTGAAAAAAATACATCCGTTGATCAGACTGATCTCTTTATCTTCATACATAGCCTTATTGAGGATTGGCTGCTTGAAGGGACTTGTAAAAGGGGAGATTCAGTTGGTGATAGGTCAGACAAAGGAAAACATCACAGGGGAATCAGTAAAACAGTCATGGAATGCTATACTGGTACTGAATCACAGTGTTCATATCTTATTACAGTGTTTGCTCTCAGGCTGTTCGACAATCGTATGAGAAACATTAAGCATGTTAGGGGTAATGACGAAGTTCTCTCGATGCTGGATCCCTTCATTAAGTTACTGATTTCTTGCTTGAGCTGCAAGTATGAAGAAATAATAGCAGCTACCCTTAAGTGCATCTTTCCTTTAGTAAGATTACCTCTACCATCACTTGAAGCACAGGCTGACAAGATTAAAGTGACATTGTTGGATATAGCACAAAGTTCCTTTGATGTAAATAGTCTTGTGACTCAATCCTGCCTGAAGCTATTAACAGCACTGCTGCGTAGCACCAAAATAACTCTGTCCAACGATCAATTGCATATTTTGATCCAGTTTCCTATTTTTATTGATCTTGAAAAGAATCCCTCCTTTGTTGCTCTGACGCTTTTAAAGGCCATTGTTCGACGCAAGTTGGAAGTCCCTGAAATATATGATGTAGTGACACAAGTGTCAGAACTCATGGTCACCAGTCAAGAAGAAGCCATTCGCAAAAAATGTAGTCAGATTTTTTTGCAGTTCTTACTTAACTATCATCTTAAAAAGAAACGCATGCAACAGCATCTTGATTTCCTTGTCGCTGGTTTAAGGCAAGTATCTTGACATAATTATTGTATCTGGACAGTTTTGTTTATGCTCTGGTACCTTATCTCTGAAGTAAATAAAATTGGCAGGTATGAGCATGCTACTGGGAGAGAGGCCGTGTTAGATATGCTGAGGACAATTATAAAGAGGTTTCCGGACAGCATTATTGGAGAGCAATGTCAGTTATTTTATATCCATTTGGTGTTTGCTTTGGCGAATGATAAAGACGACCAAGTTCGCTCCTTGATTGGCATAGTCATAAAGCTTCTTATAAAGCGAATAAGCCCCCAGGCGCTTAGTTCCATTGTGAAGCAATGTCTAACATTGTATTTGGGGGAGAAGGAAAAGATGTGGAGCACAGCTGCCGAGGTATTGTTATTCTTGCCATTCCCAGTTATACAGTACCTCTTTTATGTGTCTAGCTTATTGTAAAATCGTTGAGTTTTGTGCCTAAATTACAAGCCTTATACTCAGAAGTCTATACTTTGTGCAAACATTGTTGTGTTACAATATGATTGCTTCTATTCTTATCTTCTGGTGGTACTGGCAAGGGCTATGATTAATAATTACTGCGTGTTGTTTGTCCAGGTTTGAACATTTTTTTTTTCTTTGCTTGTTGTGTTGTTGCAGGTCCTTGGGTTTGTTGCTGAAGTCATGAAGAGAGGATTTTACAAACACACCAGTGATTTACTGCCTGCCATGAAAAAGATATTGATGTTTACTAGAGCTTCCTTAAATGATGGGCAGTTAAATGTATCAGACCAGAAAACAGATCCTTTCTGGAAGGAGACGTATTACTCGTTGGTTCTGTTGGAAAAAATTCTCATGGAGCTGCCAGACATGTTCTTTGTGGTAGATATTGAGGTATTATTAACATGCTATCTGTTATAAACAAATATCATTATCTTTAATTGGATAAAACAAAGCAACCTTGTTGTGTGCATTATCATCCGTCCAGATTACCTGTACCATTTTTTGGAGTCTTTGATTTCTGCCCTGAATATACTCCTCTGCTTATTTATGTTCTCTACGAGAGAGTCCAGTTCTATACTGATAATTTGAAACCTCTGATATTTCAATGCTTCTTTAAGAAACTAGATCTTTCGGTCAAGAATATACACATTAATGCATTTACTTGGTGTACCAGACAGTTCAGATTGATACTAATGGTCTAAAACCTCTGGTATTTCAGAACATACACATTAATGCATTGGCTTGGTCTACCAGACAGTCCAGATTGTTACTAATGTTCTAGAACCTCTGATATTACCATGCTTTCAGACTAACTCAATTTTGAAGAATTCCCCTTGTCCTGTGGTGCTAGGACTTCAAACTCCAACTTGGCAAGGGGTTGCTTATCTATGTAACATAGCTCCCAATAAAAGTGTCTTTATTGTACTTGTACGGTGGTTGACGTTCTTATTATTAATCTAGTAACCTAATGTTTACTGCTGCCCCTGCTCTTTTCAGGACATCTGGCGATTAATCTCTGAGTTCCTGATCCATCCACATCCTTGGATCTGTGATATTTCTAGCCGTCTGGTGGCATTATACTTCGAGCAGACTGGGAAAGAAGGAAAGAAGCTAGGTACTACTTATCTGACAAGCACAAGTAGGCTCTTTCTGATAGGGGCCTCTCTATGCTGGCGGTTGATGAAACAAGTCCCCGATAAAGGTGTGAGGAAGCTTGTTAAGTACAACCTTGCATTTGCAGTTTGTGGAATAGAGTCTCTATTGCGCCAATCAGAATTTCAGGATCCGCACAAGTTTTGGTCCTCCCTCTCTCCACATGAGCAACAATGTTGTCTTAAAGCTTGTCATTTACTCAGTCCAAATCTCAGAAAGAGTATTACGGAATCCTTCACTTGTGAGTTTGATGATGAAGTTGCTGAGCTAAAAAATGGCAATGACCTTCGTTATTTGCTTGTGTCGAGTCTACTCAACACAATGGGTAAAACTACCATACAAACAGAGGATATTCAGGTCAGTGAGTTCATATGTTTTCCAGTAGTCATTCTCTAATTTCATAAATTCTCGTATAAAATTGTCATATTTTTACTGATGGTCAACCAACCCACGTGTTGGACTTAATTTTTAAACTTCATGGGCTACCTAAATCAACATAAGTAGACAGATAGAACTTGGTCATTTAATATAAAAAGCGATTGTTTTGTTGTTCCCGGGCTATCCTTTCACTTTGGAAAGTGAAGTGGTCTAGATTATCCTTTTGCTTGCTTTCCTTCCCTGGTCATGCATGCTTGACCTCAATGCTCACGAGAATCAGATTTTTTTTGCAGTGTAAGATTATTCTTGGAAGTTTGAAGAAAATTGCTGCACAGTTGAGCAGTGAAGACTGCCAGCAATATGCCGGTTCTTTGCTGCTGCCTGTTTACAAACTTTCTGAGGGATTTGCTGGAAAAATAGTTTCAGGTAACCTTTTGTCCTTCACTTCACTTTTCATATGGTGGTGATTAAGCATAACACTTCTGGTATACCACGTTATCTATTTGATTTTTTAGAGCTTGGTACGAGGCTCGTTCATATACCTGTTTTTTTAATATTTTGAAATAGGTTTCTTGTTTGTCTTCTCAGAAAGATGACATTAGAAAATGAGGACTGTAAATTCTCCCAAGATAACTTACAACCTGTAGACACTAAAAAAAACACTCCCTAAATTCCTAATAAGAAGTCTATTCTTTCCATGTATTAACCTTCATAGCTGTCTGTAGGCCTCGGACATTGTCGAAAACAGTTTGGTTGGCTGTGTGAATTGGAATATTTAAGTCCATATTTCTCCATAGGTCCATTCCTGGAATGTTTTGTGAGTTCATAATCAATGCCATTCCTGTTGACATACTGATGGGGAGCACATTTCAGAAAGCTTATAGGCGCTGATAAATTCCTCCCCACTCCCCACTAGTTATGCACTCTGGGGATGTTATAGATTTTCTCATTCTTCTGTTAACCCATGGTGCATTATGACTGTTTCCTACGCAGATGACGTGAAACAGCGCTCAGACAAAGTCCGTCAACGGATTCAGGAAACTCTTGGTACACAACACTTTGTACAAGCTTACAGTGAAATCCGGCAGAGTCTTGGAGCTAGGAGATTCAAGAGGAAACGTGAAGAGAAGGTCATGGCTGTCACAGATCCAATCCGAAATGCCAAGAGAAAGATGAGGGTGTCTGCTAAACATCAAGCCCACAAGAAGAGGAAAATGTTGGCGACAAAAATGTCGCGATGGATACGGTGAAAGCTGAACAAGGAGAAAAATGTACATAGCACGAGAGAACCGCTAACCAATACAGTAGTTACATTTCCTAATTAACAACCATTTTTGAGTATCATGTACCCATGTGTAACTGACATAAGGTTGCAGTTGTTTGGTGTATCATAGACGTTTACTTATTATGAATGATCGATCTTGTTTGGTGTATTCCTCCATGTTTGTTCCTGTGTTCTTCATACTTTTCAGATTGTATACATCGACGTTGAAGAACAGAACCTGTCCTTGGTAAGTTCTTAGGTACAACCGTTTTAGTCGAAATTAAACCACAAGCAAGTCGTACATATCCAAGATTCGCGTCTTCTCGTGCGTATCATGCAAGTGTTAATATTGGTTCAAGTCATATAAGTCGCAGTTTTGAGCTTTCCCGTCCTAAGTTTGACACTAATATGAAAGTTGTGGCAAATCTAAAAAGTGGGATGAGGTTTCTTTGATGGAGTACCTACCAAAGTTTGCACACACTAATATGGCCCTTGTTTGGACGGGTCTGTTTGGTATCGTTTTCTGTTTTCGTTTTTCTATTTTTCTGAAAACCAAAGTCCCGTTTTTGAAAACCAGAAAAAATGGTTTTCAGTTTTCAGTTGTCAATTTTCATTTTCAGTATGACTATTATAGAAACATACAATTTAAATTAAAATTTTCAACTTATATGATTCTATTTTTTACGCAAAAAAAAAAAAACAAAAAATAAAAACGGCAGTGATACCGAACGGGCACTTCGATTTTTTTTTGTAATGTTTTCAGTGTTTGTGATTATTTAGACCCGTGCATGAGATATTGGGCCCGTTCGGTATCACTGCCGTTTTCAATTTTTGGTTTTTTTCTTAAAAAATTTAGTAATAAGTTACAAAATTAATTTTAAATTGTTTGGTTCTATAATAGTCATATAGAAAATGAAAACTGACAACTGAAAAATGAAAACCACTTTTTCTGGTTTTAAAAAACGGGGTTTTGATTTTCAAAAAAACAGAAAACTGAAAACAGAAAACGATACCAAGAGAGTATTACTTGATTCTTATTTCTTTAAACTTTCGAGAACCACGTTAGCGTGTCTTATACATTTTTTTTCCCCTATTGAGTTATTGACACCAAAGCAAGGCCTTAATAGCCGCTGCGAGGCCCAAACATGAAATGAGACGCACACTGACACTGCTCTTCATTCTACTTCCCCCCCATTTTGAACTTGTTCTTCACATTTCTACACCTCAAATCTGTAAGTGTTATTTCTTTCAAAACCTTATTAATTTCATTTTATCTATGTTAATCTTATCTGGGTTTTCAATAGCTTGATGTATAAGCTAGTACAATGGTTGGGATTGAGATTTTTGGACCTGGGTTTTGGGTTTAATGTAAATACAGATTGATTGAGCTAGTATTATAATTTTTATGATTTATTTTGTTTTATTTTATGTGTAATTTGCAATAGAATAGAAATGCTGAAAATTTCCAGTGATTTGGTGATGTGGGTACATGATTTTTGATTTAATTAATCAATACGGAGTATCGTAGAATATAAATTGGTTATTTGGGTTTATTGGTTTTGGGTTGCAATTGGATAAATGTGATTCATATGATATGGTGTTTTGTAACTTCTATGAGAAGGTACTGATGATTGAGGTTGTGAAACAGGAACAAATAATAGACAGTAGATTGAGGGGAGAAAAAAAACAACTCTACTAGATTTACCACGACATGGTTTTGACCCCAGAGGCAAGTGATATTGCATTCTACTTGGAGATTGAATGCATGATATGATTTGCAGCCTTGGCAAAAATCGACTTGTCTACAGATCACTTATATCCAGATTTGTTAAAGCAGGATTGATCAATCAAGCTATTGAGACATTTGACGAGATGATTAGTTCTGATTGTCGGGTTTTTAGTATAGATTACAATCGGTTTATTGGGGTTCTTATCAAAGAACCCCGTCTTGATTTGGCGGAGAAATACTACCACTCAATGATGCCTCAAGGATTCTCTTTGATCTCTTTTACGTATTCTAGATTCATTTCGGCATTGTGTGAGGTGAAGAATTTTCACCTCATTGAGGCACTGTTACAAGATATGGAAAAGCTCGGATGTGTACCAGACATTTGGGCATATAATATTTATCTCCACTTATTGTGTCAGGAAAATCAAATAGACTGTGCTTTAAGCCTATTGCAGGACATGATTCAGAAGGGCAGACAGCCTGATGTTGTGACGTATACTGTGCTCATCAGTGGCTTGTGCAAGGTAGGGCATATTGATAATGCGGTTGAAATCTGGCATACCATGGTGAAGAATGGTTTGAAACCAGATGCTAAAGCTTATAGGGCTCTGGTGCTGGGTTTGTGTGATGGTGGTAAAGTTGACTTAGCTTATGAGCTTATAGTAGATTCGATAAAATGTGGAGCACCTGTAGGAATATTGGTCTATAATGCTCTTATAAGTGGGTTTTGTAAGGCTGGCCAGATTGATAAAGCATTAACTATCAAATCATACATGAAGAGGAATGAATGTCAGCCTGATCAGGTCACCTATAATATACTTTTGGGTTATTGTTGTGATCGGCTTATGCTTGTGGAGGCTGAGAAACTGATGGAAAAGATGGAAGGGAATGGTATAAAACCTGATCTATATAGCTATAACCAATTTCTTAAGGGTCTTTGTAAGGCCAACCGTCTGGACAAGGCGTACTTGTTGCTTGATGTGATGGAAGCTAAAGGGTTGTGTGATGCTGTTTCGTACAATACTATTATCCAGGGACTTTGCAATGGGGAACACATTAAAAGAGCATACAAACTTTTTGAGGAAATGTTTCGGAAAGAGATTGTCCCTGATGTTGTGACATTTACCATCCTCATCAAAACGTTTCTTAAAGTTGGTGGCTCTCATGTTGCCCAGAAACTTTTTGATCAGATGATGGGGATGGGTATGTCTCCAGATCGTGTGTTGTGCACCACAATTATTGACCACCTTTGTAAGACTGGCAAAACTGAGATGGCTCAAAATGCTTTCTATGATATGCTAGAGAAAGGTATAACACCAGATGTAATTACATACAATGTTCTTATATGTGGACTGTGCAAAGCTTCTAGAATAAACGAGGCATTGAGTTTGTATAATGATATGAAGAATGAAGGACCTCATCCGGATGGCTTGACCTTCAAGTTGATAATTGCGGGCCTGATACGGGAAGACAAGATTTCACTGGCTTGTAGTTTGTGGGACTACATGATGGAGAAGGGATTTACCTTGGATAGATCTATCTCTGAAAGGCTGATTAATGCACTTCAGTCAAAAGCCGCTTCATGAATTAAATGGTCTAGATGGTTTCCTGCATGTTCAAGTGGACTATGAAAGTGTCTGTTGTTTTCAATGCTAATTCGGTTTATTTCACCCGCCTGTTTGGTCACCTGATTATGGTCTGCTGAGCTGCTGATCTCTCTTACCTGGCCCTTAGGAATTGATTGGCTGTATCATGTTGGCCTTTCTTTGTTGAATGGGTATGCAAGTGTTCTTTTGGTGCAAGGAGCTGTGTGTTGTATGTTTGCAATGTTTGCAACATTGTTTCTGACTGCTCCTTTAAAGCTGATCAAGAGGGAACTGCTGCTGAGGTGATTGTCCTTTTTTTTTTTTTTTTTTTTCTTGTTTCCTATCATTGGTATGGTAACATTTCACAGATGATGCTTGTACTGTTATTAACGTGTAGTTCTTTTTTTTCATGGTGCTTGCTTTGATATGATTCAAGTCAGGAGCAATTAGTCAAAAAGGAAACACACTTGATTGGAAGGCGATAGCACCATTGGAGCAAATTGTTATGGTAATTAATCATTTATCTGTGCTCACAAAGTTTCCCCTTGTTCAGTTGAGTAATTTTTTTCAGTTTCATGTATATTCTGCTTTTTTGTTTGGGTAAGCTCGATTATTTTCTTTCAACTACCCAGTGTGCTGTCTGTAAGACACACTTTTTAGGTGGTGTCCTAATGATTATTGGAACCCCGTATATGTTCAGGACATTTGCATCGATCTCGTCCCTGATCCATCTAGCAGACAAATTACTCCATATTACGTCATTTTACTTCAAGCAGACTGGCAACGGGGAAAGAAGGTGGTACAATTTGTCTTACCTCAGTAGCTAAGCTTGTCCTGACACTTTCTGCTCTATGTTGGTGATTGATGGTGTAAATACCTGGTGAAAGTCCAAGAAAGCTTGTATGTGGAAGTCTTGTGGAACCTTAAGTTTGGAAGTTCATGAACACAATCTCAACTGTGCCAAATGGAATTCTAAGATCTTTGTTAGTTTTTGTTCTCCTTTGGTATGTTGTCTTAAAGCTTGGCATTTGCTTACACTCCAAATATCAGAAAGAGTATCATGGAATCTTTTGCTTGTAAGTTTGATGATGAAGTATCTGAGGTAAAAGATAGCAAGGACCTTACTCATTCGCTCGTGTCTGCCTTCTCAGCATAATAGGGAGAACTGCCATCTAAAGAGAGGATATTCAGGTTGGTGAGCTCTTGTGTTTTAAATCAATTATTAGCTAGATTAACCTGTTACTTGTTTATCTTCCATCAGCTTCCATGGATGGCCTCCACTGCTCATGATAATCTAAATGTTCTGTAGTGTAACATGATTCTTTACTGGTACACATTAGTTACTGCACAGTTTAGCTGTTAAGATTTAAGAACAATGTCGTTCTTTGCTGATGCCCTTCTACAGACTTTCTGAGGGATTACTGGAAAAGTAGTTTCTGGTATGTTGGTAATGATGCTTAACACTTCTGCGGGATAGCTTGTGACTTGCTTGATTAGACCGAACTTGATACATTAAGGATGTTTCAGTGACTCATTTTTCGTTTTTTTAGGAACCTTTCCGAACAGATCTGTTATGTTTTCCTTTCTGGGTGTCCCAAATCCCTATAGGTTCTTTATGTTTTGTTTGCTGGCCTATTAATACCGCTGCCTAGATAAATGGTTCATAATGTAATGTAAAGAACCTGTAAGGGTAGAGGGTTTGTTCCAGAAATATGAGAGTCGAAGAAGTCTAGAACTAGTAACAACGTGGCTGACCCCAAAAAATTACGACAAGTTGAAGGACTAACAATTTCCATTAAGTTAAATATTTTTCTTAATGCATACACATTTATACTTAACACTAGCCTTCACAGTGATTATGTGAGTCTCTATTCCAGTTCTTGATTGTGCAGACACTGGTGTGAACATACTTCTCGTTAATTGAGTCAATCTCAACTTCTCAAGAGGTAAGTCCTACCTGATATTGGTAGATGTTTGTGCTAGAAAGTAGAAACTGTCTGCATGACTGCACCAATACTAGCTCGAACATGTCTGTCACTCTTAAGACTCACGGCATGACATGTTTTGATCCCTTCAGCATCCAGCCAAATCAGGCAGCGTAGGAAAGAAGAGGCTTGAGAGGATGCAAGATGAGGTCATGGGTGAAGACGTCTACTAAACATCAAGCCCACGAGTGGAGGAGAATCATGGCAATAAGAATGGGGCAAGGGATTTGGTGGAAGTTCAGTGAAAGAAGGCATATAGCTCAGCCGTTCAGCCGTTGGTAGCGACTACACATTAAGAGAGAACTAGTATAGTAGCATAAGACTCAGAATCCAGTGAAAGGAATAAAGCAAAATGGCACATTAATATGTTTGCGCCGTGAAGAATCCAGTCGGCTCATGTAACTCCCAACACGATTTTCATTATGGTTTATCTCGAAACAATATCTATATTTCAACGCAAGGGGTAAGTCTCACCATATACGCTCACTATGTTTCTGGTTTCTTTGCATAGTGTGTACACTACAAAGTTCATGAATAATCATAATCAATGGACCTTCACCAGCAAGGTAATAGCATACGATTTTCTGGAGATTCCTACATAGCCAGATGATCCTGTTTTGCTTGTTTTTCCCTAGTCTTGAAGTCTTTGTTGTCTCATTTTATGGCTTGTATATGACGGTTTCATACGACAATTTGTGGAAGTCGATTCCGAGTCTACTTAAGGCTTCGTTGTTATACACCCATGAGTGAACATAACGTTACTTCAGGTTGATTATTGACCATTCGGGATGTGAATTAGCATCAACACCGGCCGTGTTGCTGGCAAAGGCGCCATGTTGTAACCAGTCTACAGATGCGAGAAATCATCAACTATTTATTTATTTATTTTTTTTTCCCAACTATGATTTATACATCATACTGACAGTTTTTATTTCCTAGGTATACATGAAAAGATTTTAAATGATTTGACATTTTTTTAGATATTTTTGGTTTAGGGTTGATCTAATTTGGGTCTATAATCATGGTAACATATTTTTTGTTTCCTATTTTGATATTTTTCTGGTCAGTCAAGCATCATATTTATGGGAAAGCTATCCAGCACGCGTGTATAATGTGTTCCTTTTTTGAAGTTATTCTTTCTTAAATTTTTGCCGATTTACTTGATTTGATTCCATTTTGATTTGCCAACTATGCAAGTTACGAATCAAATACATGAAAAGTTTGATGTTTTTAAAGATTTGCTAAATTCAGGATTCAGTATATGCTAGTTTGATTATTTGTGTAGGAAATTTGTGCTCATATTTTAATTATTATGTACAAATTAAAATATTAGACATGTCTAATGATAGCCCGTACATAATTTGCGAGCTAGATGCGTAATTTATTATAATGATCGTATCATTTATTATACCGATCGTATCATTTCCTGCGTAATTTGCGACAAATATTGAAATGTTTTCGGGAAAATTCAGATTTTTTCCTAAATTGCTTGATTTATCTTTTCCTAAATTTGCGACAAATTTATCTAGTTCTACTAAAACAGAAGCCACTAGGACACGTGGCATCCAATGGCTACACATTTTCCGCTAAATTTTTTGTTCCTAATAACATGGTTTTTAATAATTTTGTTCCTATTAATTTGCTGCAAATTCTAACAACTCTAAGTTAATAATGAAAAAGCAGCTAATAGTTAGGGCCTTCTATTTACAAAAAAAAAAAAAAAAAAAAAAAAAAAAAAAAAAAAAAACAACTTTAATATGTTCCTAATAATTTTCTAAGCTAAATTTATGAGACCATTTCAACCAAATATATATACGGAGTATATCCCAAAATTTTGCCCTTCTTTATCTACTTTACAATCAAAATTTGTCCTCTTACTCACTGATGTAGTGATTAACCATTTCAATGGCTAAAGACTCGCTCAAATAGAGGTAACTAAAGGTCACTATTCTTCTCTTTTTGTGTTCTTATTTATTTGTGTAATCTTCTAATGCAAATTTAATCTCTATTTCTAAGTCATGGGATTGTAAAGTCACTGAAATTTTGAGTTGGTAAATAAATTTGCCATAATACAAATGTTCCCTTACTAATATTCATACTTAGAGATACATTCACGCACACACACTTTGATGAGATTGCATTTTATCAAGTGCAAATTAAAGTTGTACGTATACATGATAGCTAAGCTATTCAGTTTTTTTTTTTTTTTTTTTTTTTTTTTAAAGAAGTCCTTGATATCTTGAGTCAGGAAATAGATTCGGGTATATAACTACGTTTCGAACGCCAACAATATAAATCCGTTTTACAAAGACAAAGTTAAGCTAGACGTGTTGCCGCACGTTACGATATTAAAACTTTTGGCTACACATTTCCGTGCATAGCACGGGTATTATACTAGTATTGAAATATTTTAGGTAATTGTTTGATTTATCGACTATATATGAGAGAATTGGAATATTTCTATATGTTGTTTATTTTTTAGAATATATTTTCCAAATTTAATTATGGAGAATATCATATTTGCTTCAAAATATATTCTTGTGAATTTTTCGTTAATATTCTTGCCATATTTCCATAAATTATCGCTGTAGATATTATTGCAAATTTTTTGTTAATATATTCTTGTCATTTTATTTAGTAATTATAGCTAAGATATTATTTACGAAATATATTTGTACCATACCTATCAAGTGTGAATGCGTGTGTCTTATTGATGTGTGCGTGTGTCTTGCGTTAATATGTTAGTGGTATTTACGGAAATATTTATTTGACATCAGCGCTTGCGTGGAGGGTCTAATAAAGCTTTAAAAGCACGGCTATTAATATGATACTAGTTTACTGGCCCGTGCAAAATTGCACGGGCTGTTATATGAGATAGATATAAAATGTCTTTTTTATACTCCAATCTTAGATCATAAAATATTTTATTGGTCAGTTTAATAGATGTGTAGTAAATGTTTTTTAAATAGGAAATCACGATATTAGACTTGTCAAAAGCTTAAATCATATGGTAACTGTCAGGACCCAACCCATTTCGGGGTAATAAACATATCTTATATGACCCGAATCCCATGTTGACTTCAACCAGTTTTGTCCCGCATATACTCGAGTTAAACCTGACGACCCGAGTGGTAGATTTGACTTGATCATTCACCAAGACAAATTTAAGATGGTTTAACCCAAAAATGTATCTAAATATATCATAGAATAAATCAAAAACTGTTTATAATCTTATGAATGTTTGATGGAATAACTATAATGTATTTGACATATATGGGTTGATTTTCAATTTTGTTTTTCGATTTTACTCGTTTTGACCAACACATTTTTGGGTCAACTCCAACGTGACCCGTTAGCACATAAATAAATCAGATTAATGTAAATTTCGCATAATAACTTAAGAAACAAATGTATTATATGTTATCTAAGATCTAATACTATATATTAAAACCTGAAACCAAGTCTTTCCTAGGTTGACACTTTGCATACATTAATTGGATAGACCATAAAAATAGTATTAAAATATAATTATTGATTAACATATGATAATAAATTATCATATTAGCTAATTTATGGAAATAATAAATATGGTAATTTAGTTTATAACATGAGATATAAGAGATAATATTATGGTGGTTGGCTAATTTATGGTAATAAATTTGAATATGATGTGATATAACGGGTGACGGAATAGTAGAATGACATAATGTAACATGTGACGAGATAATGGGATTGAAACTGTAAAATGGGTAACATAAAAGTGGAAATATGATAATACGATGAGTGAGTAAAAATATATAATAATAAAATATGACGGGGGACAAAAGTTGATTATAGTACCCTACTACCCTTCTTTGTAAAATTAGAACAACGATAAAACATGCTGTCATTTTTACAAAACGAGTATAAACATTATAAATAGACAAGCCCGGGCGTGGCACGGGCATGCAAACTAGTATATTATAAAAGCCGATTACATCCTTTCATTGATGGACACTTGGCACAACCTTATTGGATGTAAATAAAAAATTAGTATTTGATTCGAATATAGACTATGAATATTAAAAGATAAGAATTTAAATTAGTATTGTAATCTTAAAACAATCGGAGACATGATCTAACATATGTAGCCATGTAGGTGACGTTGTATACGTTATGTACAAAAGCGAACTTAAAGTTCGATATATATGAAACTCGTGCAAATGCACGAGCTGTTATAGGACACATGGTTATCAACCCGCTTTTTATAACACTATTATACATATAGTGATACTAATAAATGCACAACAAAAAAAAATATTTAGGAGATACGACATTAGACTCCTCAAAAGCTTTTGCAACTTAATGTATCCACTTTTTATAACCCTTGACCCGCCTTTTAGGTGAAGTCCCCAATATTTTTTGGATCATGAACCCGCGAATTGTTGGATCATAAACCCACTATTTCTAGGTCATGACCCTTATAATGAATTGACCCAACTTGTAAAATACGCAAATCTTTTAGGCAAACATAGCCTAATCAATCGACTGGATTTCACCCATAATTAAGACAAAAATGAAGTCCTAATAATGATTTAGAAGAACATGCGGTTAGTATAATATTTAATAATTAAATAATTAAGACGATTTCGTATTATACCTTTATGGTAATTCAACATTCAAGTACTGGCGCTACGCTTTATCTGAGATGTACAATTTTGGATCTTGTTCATCTCTCGTTAAGAATGGGGTAAATTAATATTGGAAGATGTAAATTAGAAAGGAAAAAAATACTTATCACGAATTTAGACATGAGTTTTGTAGTTCTAAGTCATGTGTTCGCTTTATATGACCCGTGACCGCTATTTTTTAGTCATACTCCTATTATAGGTCCATTGAGTGATTGACCCATATTCATGTTTTGACACACATGGGTTAATTTTACCCTCACTCGTTGACATGTAATAATTGAGATAAGAGCGATAAAACAACATATGATTTGAATTAGCTAAAAATTTGTCCTTTAGATCAGTGCGAAAAATGGCAGAGGACTCGAATTAATTCACTTACATAATAATATTGCCTCATTAAAAGCTATTTTACAGAAGAAAAAAAAATTGATCCATTTTGTTATCACCCGTGGACGGGCTATTATAAGATATTCTGAAAAAATGTATTTTGTTAGAGCTGTTAAAACTTTAAAGCTTAACTAACCAAGTAACTCTATTAAATTTGATCAGTTTTTGCTAGGTAATAACAATACTTTATATGACCCGTGACCCCTAACGACCTGAATCTATCTTAGCCCGCATAAATATCTTTGTCTAATTTGACCTGGCACATTATTATTTTCGAAGTACGTGCTAGGCATATAAATGATGTATTTACCATATAAGTTTTCATTTTCAAATATTTCTTGCTATTTTGCTACTGAAATCGTGACCTTGATTGATTTTAATTTTGTAATCTTATTTATTCTGCAGCGTTAATTAATTGGTGAAAAATGACTGATGATGTCATCATTGACGTGGCTGTTAATGTGTACGACCTGAGAGGCCTTGAAATGCACCGGTACTCGTACATGAACAACACTCGTACAATTTTAGCTTTGTTCTAAGTTTGAATTCACAAATGTGAGAATGTCCTATAAAAGTGCTCAAGTGTTCATGGTGTCTTCTGATCCTCATTTTGGTATCTCCTTCTGGCGTGAATGATCATAGCTGTATGTGACAAAGAATAAGCAAACATCAACCAAATTGCATGCAGAAAATTGTGCAAATAATTAAATCTAATGGCTTTGATGATATTTAAGATCATGGTTTGATAACATTAGACTCCCTGGTCTGCCTTTCAAGCTCTTCGTTTCGAAGATCCCATATTATGTATACACAATATTTGTCATTGCACCTTAAGATCAGGGAATGACTAATCATACGGAAACTAAGGCAAATGAAATAAAAAACTTAGAGATCATTGAACCCATTACTTTAATAGAGTAGCTAACCCATCATCAAATAAAAGTTCCAATTATTTACCCTAAATGGCCTGCAAGATTCAAACTTTGAGCAAATGGACAGAAATAAAAGTAGCTGATCATATGGGTCCTGAATTTTGATCTCACGTTGTTGATCAGGACGATGATCATTGGAGTGGATGTGCAGTTGAATCAGAACATGAGAACTTGTACATAGTGACCAAATGCAAGACACATAATCATTTCAAGAAATTGGATCAACGTCAAGTAGCATACCAAAGTATAAAGTGGAATAGCCAATTTAACTAATAATATGGAAATAAGAGAACGATAATTGCGGCTGAACGATAATACAGAGACAAAAGAAGAGATCGATGCAATCACCATGACATTTAAATTACAAATGAAAATTTCTAAAACTGAAATGTCTCAAAACTTGGAAAAGGGATTCATAATGTCTACAAATAAAAATGACATAAAAATGAATTAAGCCACTAAACTCGACTCAATCCTACCCGTTTATTAGACCTATTAAACAACGTGGGATGTGTTGGAGTAGGTGTCCTCCGACAATAATGCGTTGACTAATTAAATCTAATTAGGAATAAACCTGGGATATATTATATATACTAAGTCAGTTGATTAACGTAAATCGATAACGCTTGGCTGGCTAGAGTTTGACGTTATTGTCGTTTTGACGGCGGTAATCAACTGATCCCTCCCGGTCACACTGATAAAGATAGTTTCTCCAGAAGATATTATATTTGTATTTAATACAATATAATATAAACCCTAATGTATCAGTTATAGAGTTAACTGATTATGTTGGATAGTGTTTTACGAGTTCGGAACTCGAGTCGGATAAATTATGGTTTTTGTGTAAATAGTCAAAATTGACGATTAGCTATTTAAATTACAAAGAGTTGTAGTTTTAGCTTAAAATGATGTAATTAGTAATTATTATATAGAGATATAATAAGTAACTAACACTTAAAGAAATAAGTGTACAAATTATACCCAAATTGTAACATAAGATGTTAAGGGGTATAATTAGTAAGGGCAAAATGGTCATTTGCCACAACCATTATATATAGTGTGTTTTATGTCAAATAATTACAACAAATCATTTCTACATACACAAAAACTTGATTTTAGAGAGAGAATAGAGAGAAAACCCTCTAATTTCTCTAAAAATTCAGCCTACTTCCAACTCTTTTAAGATCAAGTTTTCTTCATTGCATGTCAATAAAAACTTGATCAAAACACTTTACTAAACCTAGAATAACATTAGCTAAAGTGTTAGCTAATTTTATTTTGGTTTTAGGGTTAAAAAAAAAAATCTCTTAAAACTAGTCCATGAGAGAAAACCCTCTAATTTCTCTAAAAATTCAGCCTATTTCCAACTCTTTTAAGATCAAGTTTTCTTCATTGCATGTCAATAAAAACTTGATCAAAACACTTTACTAAACCTAGAATAACATTAGCTAAAGTGTTAGCTAATTTTATTTTGGTTTTAGGGTTAAAAAAAAAAAAAAAATCTCTTAAAACTAGTCCATTTTGTGAGATTTTTGGAGAGCTTCTTTGGTGGATCAAGAGAGGAGGTTTCCTAACTTGGAAACTCAAAACTAAGGAGGAGGATCCCCATTAATTAGCAGCTCAAGATCCTTCTTTTGAAGGAAGGTCAAAATTCCTCTTGATTAAGGTATAAAAATATGTTTTATTACCTTATTTATGCTTTAATCTTACATGCAACAAAAGATCCTAGCTAAACTTAATTAGGGGTAATTAAGTACTAATTAGAGGAGTCTAATTAGGGGCTAAATAACTTTCATGTGGTATCAGAGCATCGGTTTAAGTTGCATGTTAATTTTAAGCTTTAATTAGGTTAATTGGTAACTTAATTAATTTTTAATGATAAAAATTGGTTTTATCATATAAACTAAAGTTGCATGTGATGTTTTGGGCATGTGGATGCTCCAACCGAAATTATGGTATTTTAGGAATTTATTTGCTATTTTCTTGCTTAATTTTGGTTGTTTTTACAAGATTTATGCTATTTTCTAATTAATTGGTAATTAGATTAACATGCATGATGATTTTTGTAATTTAAGAAATTTATAATTTTTCCAGAATTATAATGAGTATAATTTCCAGAAATTATTTCATAATTTTAATTGGCCATTTGTTATTAATTAGTAATAATATAAATGGTGGAAAATTGATTTCTTAAGAGAAAATGACCAAAATAATTTTGCATATTTTTGTCCTTAATTAGCTACTGGTTGTGAGCTTAAATCACATAATGAAATAATTTCTAAATGTTTTTTCATAATTAGTTATGATTTATTTAGATATTTTCGGGTTTATTATGTGATTTTTGGACAAATAGTTAGCAAATATAATCAAATTAAACTAATTAATTCAATTTTAGTGGAGACTAAATATTGAAAAAAAAAAAAAAAACTAATTTGTTGGTGGTTAGTTTAAACTTAAAAGGTGTTTTAAGTGTTGATTATTGATTTTTAAAGTTAGAATCGGAAATTCCTAAATTTACCGGGTTGCTTGTACTGTAAAGTTGAAAATCTGATTTTCGGTCTAATTTGCATGATTCTAAGTATAGTATGGCCATAGAGTACTATAGTATCGGTACTGTACCGAAATGTAAGGACGGTATCCGATTGGTTTGTAATAATTGCGATCTCGTATCGCCGGTTTGTAATAATATTTAATTTTTTTTTTTTTTTTTTTTCAAAAAATGTATAATAGGATAGTCCATATGTACATTTGTTTATATTGTAGACCGGCGCTTTTCACGGAGCCAAAAGTTGGTGACTCGAGATCGAATTGAAGACGGAGCCTTTGAAGCTTTTGAAGCCTAATTTAGGTTTAATAGCTTTTATTAGGTTCTAGTCTTATGGCCATACTAGGACTTGGATTTATTTGATGCATGCTTGGTTTAATTTCCGCACAATTATAACCAAACTCAAATCCCACATTGTCATATCCATTATCCGCGACTCGCTAGAATTAGTTCACTTAAAAGCGATAGATATAATATGACAAGATCTCTCAAAAAAAAAATTTAAAATCGAGATTTAGTCCTTCCACAATTCACACCTATGCAACCCTTGTTCATTAGGGGCACGCTCGCCCTAGCGGGGTGTTTCCTTTTTACCTTGGGGGAGTAGGTTAATAAAGAGTTATTACGAGTGAATTTTGGTTTAATCTTGACGTGATTTGCAATACAAGTCTTGCAATACGGGACTAAAGGATTGATTTAGTTGAAATCGATCAACCGAGAGTTCTAAGTGTAGAATCAATCATGAGTTGGTTTACCGAAATTACATAAATTTAGGATGTATCGCCATCCGCGTGCCTAGATTTATATAAGATCGGATCTCGGAATCATTTATATAATTTAGAGAGATCATTATATAAATGCCTAAATTCACAAATAATTATTTTAATGTGAATTTGACGATGAATTTAATCGATTGTTTTTTTTTTCCCACGTTGTAGTTTAAAGTCAAAAATGGCTCAAATGTCCAATTCAGTAATATCCAAAGACTCCTGGCTTCGTAATTTTATGGAAAAGAATGAACTAAAGGAGGATGGAAGCAATTTTACTGATTGGGAGTTAAACCTGCGATTAGCCCTTCAATCTGATAGAAAACAACGTTTTCTATACGAACCCCCGATTCCCGCTCCAGGTCCCGACGCCACCCCTGATATGATACAAATGTATGAAGAGTACAAGCATGAATCTGACCAGATTAAGAATGTATTGATTTTTGCTATGCACCCGCGTTTAAAGAAACGCATGATTGATTTCAGTGCGTATCAAATATTCGCTCGGCTTACGACTAGTTTCTCGCAAAAGCCGCGAATACTTCAATACGAAGCAGCTTCGAGTTTCTTTGAGACTAAGCTCTCAAAGGGCCAACCAGTTGGTCCTCAAATTCTCAAATTTATTGAGAATGTTGAAACTCTTGAGAAGTTAGGATGCCCAATTTCTGAAGATTTTGCGGTATACCGTCTGCTTAATTCTTTGCCTGCAACATTCGATCCTTTTAGGACGAATTAAAACATGAATGATTTAAAGAAAAATCTTCATGAATTGCATGCCATGCTTGTACAACATGAGAGGGATTTGGTGTCAAGTGGGAGCGCGAATAAAGATGTTTTATCCATGGCGGTAAAACAAAAGGGGAAGTTCAAGAAGGGTGCGGGCAAGGGTAAGAAACCCGCGCGTGGCAAAGGAAAAGGAAAAGTTGCTTCGGGCAACAATTCTATTGCTAAGAGAGGCGCGACTCCTGAACAAAAATGCTTCCATTGTGGAAATTTCGGTCATTGGAAGCGAAATTGCCCACAGTACCTGGAGGAGAAGAAGTCGAAACCAGGTATATATATGATAGACATTAATTATGCAAGTACCACGTCCTGGGTATTGGACACTGGATGTGGATCTCACCTTTGTAATCACTTGCAGGGGCTGACGAAGGCACGTCGGCTGGCAAAAGGTGAAGTTGACCTCCGTGTCGGGAATGGAGCTAAAGTAGCCGCCGTATCAGTAGGAACGTATATTCTGTCACTGGCCTCAGGGCTAGAGTTGTATCTAAATAACTGCTATTTTGTACCAACTCTAAGTAAGAATATAATTTCGGTTTCTGTTTTAGACGCTGAAGGTTTTGAATTTTCAATACGAAACAACAGTTGTACCTTCTCGTTTAATGATATGGTGTACGGAACAGCCAAATCTATAAACGGTATTTACGTTTTAGATTTGACAAATGAGGTCTATCATGTAGCAAATAAAAAGCTCAAAATAGGAGATCCCGATCAATCCTACCTTTGGCATTGTCGTTTAGGGCATATAAACGAAAAACGCATTGAGAGACTCGTAGCCAATGGAGTTCTCAAACCATTTGATTTTGGATCATATGGAACATGCGAATCTTGTCTTTTAGGCAAGATGACTCGGGCACCTTTTTCAGGAAAAGGAGTACGAGCCAGTGATTTATTGGCCCTCATTCATACAGATGTCTGCGGTCCAATGACAATCACTGCTAGAGGAGGTTATGACTACTTTGTCACTTTTACAGATGATTTTAGTAGATATGGCTACATCTACCTAATTAAATATAAAAGTGAGGTACTTGAGAAATTTATAGAATTTCAAAAGGAAGTAGAAAACCAATTAGGAAAGAAGATCAAGGCCTTACGATCAGATCGGGGAGGTGAATATCTCAGTAATGCCTTTGATATTCATCTGAAAGACTGTGGAATCATATCACAGCTTACACCTCCTGGTACACCACAATTAAATGGTGTAGCCGAAAGAAGAAACCGTACCCTGTTGGATATGGTCAGATCAATGATGAGTCAGACTGAGCTTCCTGATTCATTCTGGGGTTTTGCTCTCCAAACTGCTATTTTCACTCTCAATAGATGCCCGACTAAATCAGCTCCGAAAACTCCATATGAGTTATGGAGAGGAAAAGTTTCGAACCTCTCATTTATCAAGATCTGGGGTTGTGAAGCATATGTCAAAAATAAGACTGACAATAAGCTTACACAAAGATCTGATAAATGTCTCTTTGTAGGTTATCCTGTACATACTCGAGGATATTACTTCTACAATCGTGTAGAGAACAAAGTTTTTGTGTCTCGAGATGCTGTCTTTTTAGAAAAGGAATTAATTTCTAAAAGACAGAGTGGGAGAAAATTTGAACTTAGTGAAGTTCAGGAGCCACAAATGCATAATGAGGCTCAGGATGTTTTGCCAGAAGACATTCCTGAATCGTCTAACTCTGTGGTTCCATTTTCCACTCCTAGAAGGTCAGGCAGATCAAGCCATCCACCAGATCGATACCTAGGTGTGATTGAGGATGGTGGTGATCATTTTTTGCTTCTAGAAAGCAATGAGCCTGCAACCTACAGAGCAGCCATGACTGGACCGAATTCTGCTAAATGGCTTGAGGCAATGAAATCCGAGATAGATTCCATGTACGAGAATCAAGTATGGGACTTGGTTAACTTGCCTGAAGGAACCAAGGTTCTTCAGTGCAAATGGATCTTTAAGATCAAGACCGGCATGGATGGAAATCAAGATATTTTCAAAGCTCGATTGGTAGCTAAAGGTTTCACACAAGTTCATGGTTTAAACTATGACGAGACCTTTGCGCCAGTTGCAATGCTTAGATCTATTCGGATAATCTTAGCGATTGCTGCTTTTCATGATTATGAGATATGGCAGATGGACGTTAAAACCGCCTTCCTAAATGGGTTTCTGGAAGAGGAAGTGTATATGACACAACCTGAGGGTTTTATTGATCCAAACAATCCTAAGAAAGTTTGCAAACTTAAGAGATCCATTTATGGTCTTAAGCAAGCATCTCGGAGTTGGAACCATCGGTTCAACCATGTGATTAAACAAAATGGTTTCACTCGAAGTGTCGAGGAACCTTGTTTATACATGAAATTTAGTGGGAGTAAAGTAACTCTCCTAATCCTATATGTAGATGACATATTACTCATTGGAAATGATATCCCCATGCTTAACTCCGTTAAGGACTGGCTCGGGAAACATTTCCAAATGAAGGATTTAGGAGAAGCGCAACGCATCCTAGGTATTCGAATCTATAGAGATAGATCAAAAAGAATACTAGCGTTAAGTCAAGAAACTTATATTGATAAGATTCTTGACAGGTTCAATATGAAAGACTCTAAACGAGGCTTTTTACCTATGGGAAGTGGGATAATTTTGAGTAAATCTCAATGTCCAACTAAACCTGAGGATATTGAACACATGAAATCGAAACCTTACGCTTCCGCAATCGGTTCGATCATGTATGCTATGATGTGTACGCGCCCAGACGTGTCATATGCTTTGAGTATGACAAGTCGTTACCAAGCCAATCCAGGCGAGAGCCATTGGATAGCCGTTAAGAACATCCTTAAATACTTAAGAAGGACTAAGGACACGTTCTTAGTTTTTGGAGGGGATTCTGAGCTTCGTATAAAGGGTTATGCGGATGCTAGTTTCCAAACAGATCGAGATGATTCAAAATCTCAATCAGGATATGTTTTCATACTGAATGGTGGAGCCATATGCTGGAAGAGCACCAAGCAATCGGTGACTGCGGATTCTACAACGGAGACTGAGTATCTTGCAGCGTCAGAAGCTGCAAAAGAGGCAGTTTGGATCCGGCAGTTCCTGGAAGGATTAAATGTAGTCCCTACAGCAGCGGATCCTATTCCAGTCTATTGCGACAATAGTGGAGCAATAGTTCAGGCTAAAGAGCCTAAATCTAGTAACAAATCTAGACATGTACTCAGGAAGTTCCATGTAATTAGAGACTTTGTGGAACGAGAAGATATATCGATTTGTAAGGTTAGGACAGACGATAATATCGCTGATCCTTTAACCAAGCCATTATCACAGGCTAAACACAATGGTCATATTGCCTCGATGGGTTTGAGGCGTATGCCTGACATGTGTTAGATTATATGTTGTAATAGTTAATAAGTGTATTACCTTTTACATATATGATAATTAAATTCATCGTTTTAAGTTTTATTGAACTCGTTTATTAATTCATTTTTAATAAAATGCTGAATTATATATATGCTCTGTTGATTCCTAATAGGTCGTGGAGACGATTTGAACCCTATTAAGTGAACAGGATTAACAGTGTATTCTGTCTCTAGTCATAAAATGAGGTGACGTCTCAATTGACTAGATTGTAAGTCGGTTGATGACTAGTTCAATAATCATGGATTCATAGAGATGAATAACCGATTACATAGACAGACTGTAGATGACACTCTGTCAGACATTTGACCAATTATAGAACCTTTGTGTCTGGTCGTGACAAGGTAATCTATATTATTCCTATTAGTCGATTCTTTCGACCTGAGATTGTTTGTCTGAGTTTATGCAGCAGGCAGTGACTTTGATTTATGTTCTAAGTCGTGTCGTAAAAGGAGGCTAAAAGGGCTTCTATTGGGTCATTACCTACTGTATGAAACAAAGAAAATATGTCAAGAAGGGATTGTCCACCCACGTCAGGGTATAATATCTTTGGGCCACTCGAGGAATTGTGACTGGAAATGCGTGGCCACGCTCGGAAGAGATCTATGATAGATATTCCGGTCAGACAGTCATAATCCAGATCGAGAAAACCACTTTTGATAAAGATCCAATGCAAGTTCGACCTGAAAGATACTTCGCATTGAGTGGGAGATATAACGGACAAGAGAATCGGTAACGCATGACTTGTCTCGGACAAGTGGGAGATTGTTGGAGTAGGTGTCCTCCGACAATAATGCGTTGACTAATTAAATCTAATTAGGAATAAACCTGGGATATATTATATATACTAAGTCAGTTGATTAACGTAAATCGATAACGCTTGGCTGGCTAGAGTTTGACGTTATTGTCGTTTTGACGGCGGTAATCAACTGATCCCTCCCGGTCACACTGATAAAGATAGTTTCTCCAGAAGATATTATATTTGTATTTAATACAATATAATATATACCCTAATGTATCAGTTATAGAGTTAACTGATTATGTTGGATAGTGTTTTACGAGTTCGGAACTCGAGTCGGATAAATTATGGTTTTTGTGTAAATAGTCAAAATTGACGATTAGCTATTTAAATTACAAAGAGTTGTAGTTTTAGCTTAAAATGATGTAATTAGTAATTATTATATAGAGATATAATAAGTAACTAACACTTAAAGAAATAAGTGTACAAATTATACCCAAATTGTAACATAAGATGTTAAGGGGTATAATTAGTAAGGGCAAAATGGTCATTTGCCACAACCATTATATATAGTGTGTTTTATGTCAAATAAACACAACAAATCATTTCTACATACACAAAAACTTGATTTTAGAGAGAGAATAGAGAGAAAACCCTCTAATTTCTCTAAAAATTCAGCCTACTTCCAACTCTTTTAAGATCAAGTTTTCTTCATTGCATGTCAATAAAAACTTGATCAAAACACTTTACTAAACCTAGAATAACATTAGCTAAAGTGTTAGCTAATTTTATTTTGGTTTTAGGGTTAAAAAAAAAAAAAAAAAATCTCTTAAAACTAGTCCATTTTGTGAGATTTTTGGAGAGCTTCTTTGGTGGATCAAGAGAGGAGGTTTCCTAACTTGGAAACTCAAAACTAAGGAGGAGGATCCCCATTAATTAGCAGCTCAAGATCCTTCTTTTGAAGGAAGGTCAAAATTCCTCTTGATTAAGGTATAAAAATATGTTTTATTACCTTATTTATGCTTTAATCTTACATGCAACAAAAGATCCTAGCTAAACTTAATTAGGGGTAATTAAGTACTAATTAGAGGAGTCTAATTAGGGGCTAAATAAATTTCAGGATGATCTTATAGATAGCCAGCAACACACCTGCAAGTTGAAGACCAACCTAAGAAGCCCATAACTGACGATTGACGAACAAAACTGGTTAATAAAGCAGTATATCCGCCGTTAGACAGTGTATCAGTGAGTTAAAATACATTCCAAAATTTGTTGACGTTAAACTCATTATGTTACTACTATATATCCGAAATCTTCATATTGATCTTACTGGTATAGGACGTGATATTCTTGCGATATTTCGTCGGCTTAATTCATCCTTTGCGAATCTGTAAGAGATGATAATAACACAAAGATGTAATTCAATTGAACTATAAACATCCCGCAAAATTCACAAATGGTGTTTACATGTCGAGCCGTAAACTCGCAATTGCGCTAATATCGCATGCATGCTTCTCAATTCATGTTCTCTAGGATAAAAGTTGCTTCTAATAAATCTAAAAAAAAAAAAAGAGCTAACCGATAATTAGAGACCTTCTGCCACTATAGTCCTACGCCAACAATTTCAGCTTTAGTATTATCTGTTACTTAACCAATATTGTAGCGGATTTCTCTTGCAGAATATACTTATACCGAATGCGCTAACCTAATACCCAGATTGAATCCCACACTGATGAATTGGTGAATCGGATGATTGCTACGTAGGATAATCGCAATGATGTGATAAATTGTATTGTTACATTGGATGACTAACCTTCATTCCTCCGAAAAGTGCATGGGCTGGTTAACCTTCACTCGTCTAAATCATGCCGAATTAATGGTTGACTAACCTTCACTCCTCTAAAAAGTGAGAATTGCGGAAATTGAAATTTGTCGCAGAGGTAAGACATACATTCACGAACTTACATGATTCCAAGCTGAAAAATTTGCAGATTTGTAAAATCATTTGAAACTATCAAATTCAATCAAACAATCAAATCTTTAATACTTCGTATTATGCTAATCTAAATAGAAGTTGAATAAAAGTGTATAAATGCTAGCCTGATGAAAGAAACCTGTGAAATTTTCAACTTCGTGGCAAAAAAATAAAGAATGAAAACCCGTGCCACTGTACGAAGATCATTCTGAGATCGCCTTCAAATAATTTTCACTGAAAAGCAACTGATCCGATTGAACAGATTGGTAGCAGGAAATTTAATTCACCCTTGAATCCAACATATCCTATATACAATAGGAAACAACTTATTAAACTAAAATTGACCAATGTCAAATAAATTAAACTAAAAAAATCAAGGAAAAATCATGATAAAATTTCCCATAAGTCCATAACAAACCTGGTGTAACAGAAAGAAAGATGATAGAGTATGAGTGAAAAGAGAGGAACTCCCCTCTTGCATGGACCTACAGTCTTGTCGTACTCTTCCCCATTATCCTCTTCTTCTGCTCCTTCTGATCTGCATCTTCGACATCGGCTTCTTCATTTTCTTCCCACCTTGGGGCAGGTCTTAACACGGAGGAGGGTTCCTCACTTCATCTACAATTTACAGACCTTTCATGATCCTGTGATATACCATATGTGAACATACTCCGGAATTTTGTATTGACTGCAATTAAAAAAAAAGTAATCATCAAAAGAAAGCCTATCGAACCAATGCCAATGATGAAGACGATGAGAACAATTGCCACCAATTGTAGCAACTGAAGACATGAACTTAACGGTGATACTTAAATATAATAAAACATTGACAAAAATTAAAGCAAAAAAAAAAAAAAAAACATAAATGTTGTGCTGGTGCTAATTCAACGAATACCCACCAATCAGATCTGCACCATGCAACTTCGTTCCCAATGAAATTCCTTTTATTTGAATCACTGAGCGATGAAATTCATGTTCCAACTAAAATCTAACAGAGGAAGTTCGACAATATGATTATTACTAATTGATTATTACTAATTGTCTTTTGGTCGAAATTGTGTTATTGCAAGCTTTCAGTCAGAACTATTTAAATAAAAAATACCCATCAAATCGGCAGAGAAAATAAGTAGAAATATGGGTGAAGAATTAATCTAACCTTCGATATGGTCATTGGCAATCATGAATCACCAATATACCTCGCTTAAATAAAATGGTAAGAAAGGTCCACAACAGAACAAAAATTGAAACAAAATAACACTCATTTGAAAAAATTAATTGTATAAGAAATGAAAAAAACGTAACTGAATTAGACCACGAAACCGTGAAGATTGAAGGAGAATAAGAAAGAAGTATTATCGGATCGATCCACCTGTAACAAACGCAGAGAAAAGGTGACAATAATCAAATTAAAATAACTGTGATAACAGTGAAGATGAAGGATGAAGGGACTATGAAGGGGGGACGATCAAATGGAGAGGGAGACGTGAATTATGGAAATTTTGTCCAATTAGTATCACTAATTGATTTATATAATTGTTAAACACTAATATAAGATTTGATTTCGTTTAAAATATGGAATACACAGTTTATACGGATATCATTGATGGTAAAATCCCTCGTCAAATTTATCGATTTCCAAATTTACGGTTTTATAGAATTTATTCTAATAATTTTTTTATTTATCCAGTATGACAGGTTGAAATTTTCTTTTCTTAAAATTTTGCTCATTTACATAATTTGATTCCTTTTTTATCTATTTGGGGCAAATATAATCTATTGCCATTATTTAATTTAGGTACTGAATACAATTTAAATTGTTGCATAATTACGTTTTTAAAATTAAGTTTGTTATGGTGCTAATTTAGGATAATGTGGATATTTTCGTACAATTATGTAAATTATTGAGATTATTACGGGCGAAATTAATGGAAATGTATAGTAATTGATTTATCACGTATCTAATTAAATAAGATTCCATTTAATTATGGTAATTAGGGTTATTTCGAGTGATTTTATTACCGAAAATAGTGAATGATGACATCAGCATTGACGTGTCGCTGATGTCAATGCTGATGTGGACGGCCCGAGAACCCTTCAAATGTACCGTTAATTATATAATATATATATATATGATATATATGAACCGTTATATGTAACTAACTCGAGTAAACTAACATGAAATTATTTTTAAATAATTTTCCGAAACTTAGGGTATGTTTGGTAGACAAGTAGAAGGTAGCGTTTAGCGTTTTGACCAAGTCAGAATGCTACTTTACACGTTTGGCTGTACATTTGTTATTAGCGTTTGAAGTAGCATTTAGCGTTTTAAGGAGCATTTGACAAATGCTATTATAAGTAGCATTTCCCATAGAAAGTAGCATTTCTGATTTTCTAATTTTCTGATATATATCATTTTAATAACTCAACAGTTACTCATCATGTCAAACACGTCATTGTTAACAGCTACTTTTCAACCAACAACTAAAAACTACCTGCTAACAGCTAACAGCTAGTCAAACTGCTAACAGCTTCCTCAACAGCTAAATGCTACCTGAACAGCTATGACTACCAAACACACACTTAGAAGAATGGGTTTTGGACTTTGGTTGCAAACTTGCAAAAGCATTGTAACATCAAAGAAGTTAATGATTGACAGAAAGTATGAGTTACGCAACAAAAAAACAGAAACCCAAAAAGAAAAAAGAAAAAAGAAAAAAAAAGTATAATTGAATTGATTTGATTTTTCTCTCTCATACCCAAACGTAACGGAAATACCGTTGTCCTTCCTTCTCCCAATCTCTCTCCTCTGCCTCTCAGAAACAGAGCAAACCCAATTTCACTGCGCCTGGTGAGATTGAGAGACAAGATAAATTTCTTTTTTTTTTTTTTTGGGTGTCTTTTTTTTTTTGGAAGGAAAAAAAAGGCCCAATTTTAGTATTATTATTAGTAAAGAAGAAAAAAGGTTCAACCTTTTTGAAGTTTCGGATCATTTGGAGCAATACCCATCTTGGGAAATATTTCAAGGATCATAAATCAATATGATTATATTGGGTTTTTAATTTGCATTCCCCTTGATCAAGAGCCAAGTGGGTAATTAATTCTTATTTTCCCTGAATAATTATTATAATTCTTATTATGATTTTAATTTGTTTGTTAAATTTTCATGTAATTTAATGTATTTGATTAGGAATGTATATGTTTAATTTTTTATTGAAATTGTGTGAATTTAATTTATATGGGGTTTTTAATAAGATTTTGTTTGTTGATGTGGGAATTTTCAGGGATTTTGATTTTGTTGAAGGACTTGGCTCTCAACTCTCAAGGGTGTGTTTGGATTGTAATTGAAGTTTTGTGTTTTTTTTTTTTGAGAAATGGGGATGTCAACAGATAATTTAAATGGGCTTGTGTTGGCTGTTTCTTCAAGTGTTTTCATTGGGTCTAGCTTCATCATCAAGAAAAAGGGTCTTATGAAAGCTGGGACTTCTGGTGTTAGGGCAGGTTTGGCCCTAAATTTGCCTGTTTGTTGTTCTTTATTTGGATTTGTTTGTTGTTATTTGTATGATTTAATGTGGCTTCTGGAACAAGCTTTTGGTTATCATTGTTTATGTAATTGTTTGTAAGCTGTATATAGCAAAAACTTGGGTGAGATGGGGGTGATAGTGATGACATTGAGTGAGGTTTTAAGGTTTTTAGGATGTGTTCGACTCTAGAAACCTTAAAAGCTTTTATTTGATCTGTTGCAAAGGTCACTGTATCCATGGTCGAGCCTTTTTGTCGAAGAACTTGCTCGGTTTTGGTTGGTTGATTCGTGCATTGTGTATAATTTAAAGCAAGTAAATGGGTTTTGGAACAGGTTCAGGAGGCTACTCATACTTGGCTGAACCTTGGTGGTGGGCCGGAATGATTGCAAGTAAGTTTCCGTGTCCTCATTGAATAGAAGTATGACTGTATGAGGCAAAAGTACGCATTTTGTGATATATTTTGTATGGTTACTATATTTTGCTAGCTTTAGTAGCCAATGACCAACTAATCGTTGACGTCTCTATATCGTATATTGGAAGTTTGGAACATAGTCATAGTATCTGCGGGACAATTAGATTGTTTGCTGATGCATTTACTTGTAATCACTTTTGTTGATGTGCTTGTAACACTCTATGCAGTACAAGTTAATTGCTTTGTGTTAGTCTTCTATTCGAACGTCTGTGTTCCTGATCAATCTTGTTGCATGTATTTATGTAGTGATTGTTGGGGAGATAGCGAATTTCGCGGCATATGCTTTCGCGCCTGCAATTCTTGTCACTCCATTGGGGGCCCTTAGCATAATTTTCAGGTATGGCCAATGCAGTTGGAATTCAGAGTCAAATGTATTTTCTATTTGATCAGCTAAAGATGTTTGTGTGTTGCAGTGCAATTCTGGCGCATTTTATCTTGAAGGAGAAGCTGCACATATTTGGTATGCTTGGCTGTGTTCTATGTGTGGTTGGGTCAACGACTATTGTTTTGCATGCACCACACGAGAGGGATATTGAATCTGTTAGGCAAGTATGGCAGTTAGCTACAGAGCCTGGTATGTGCACCTAAAACTGATGGCTTCGATTTCATGTCTTCTCTCATGTATCTTTTCGAAAGTATGATTGGTCTGTTATTGAAGAAGGATTGATTCTGAACTGACATTTCTGAACAATTTGGCAATTGAACTTATGTAAAAGCACAAATTGTCCTGGAAGTGTTTTTTTTTTTCTTTTCGTTTTTTGATCATATATAAAAGTGCAATCGGCATATTAGCTTTGATCTTCGAGTATCTACCACTGGAATGATGACTTGATTTTTATTTATATTTTGAGCAGGTTTCCTAGTGTACACTGCGATTGTTGTGGTGATGGTTCTTGTTCTCATTTTCTACTACGTTCCACGTTATGGGCGCACTCATATGATTGTGTACATTGGTGTTTGCTCCCTCATGGGCTCTATCACGGTCAGTCTATTGAAGTCACGACTCCACTGTTGCTCGGTATTCTCATTTAGCTATCCATTGATTTGTTTCTCATAATGCAGGTTATGAGCGTGAAAGCTGTGAGCATTGCATTGAAACTGTCTTTTGAAGGAAGTAACCAGTTCAAGTATTTTCAAGCATGGTTCTTCACCATAATTGTAGCTGTCTGTTGCCTCTTGCAAATCAACTACTTGAATAAGGTAGTATATGTAGAGTAGTCTCGTTCTCTCAATCTTTTCCTTTTCTCCTTGTTTGATAACATATATCTTCAAGATGAGCTTTTAATTTTGTGGGAATTGCTATTATGACAGTTTTAGATTTCTTTTTTCTGATTGTGTCTAACTTGTTATTAGAAGTTCCTTTCAGTTTATGTTTTCATCACCTAGTAAACGTTGTCGGCAATCTTTTTTACTTGTCATTATGTACCATTAGCTTGTTTAAATAAGGGGATCTTGAAGAAGAAGGAGCTCATTAAGAGTGAAGGATTCCATTCCCCTTGTTTGGACATAAGGGTTGCATGAGGGAAATGAAGGGAGGGAGGATCCATTTTCCTTCCTATTTAATGAGTCTAATCTCTCCTATTTTGAAACATTTGAAGGGTAATGGAATCGCAACAACTTTCTTCCCTCTGCTCCAATATTCTTATTTAAACACTGTGTGTGCTTTTAGCTGATGGTAGTCCAATCTTAATTAAGTGTCAATTGGAATCAACCTCTTAACAGTTCCGACTTCTTAACCCACTTTGTGCTCGAGCTTTGAGGCACTGGGTTATTGATTGTGCAATGCCTTTACTCTTGGATGGGAGAAATGGAGGGATAGGAATTGTCCCTTGTTCAGGAAATTTCAAGAGGGGGCAGGGAAGTTGAAGGGAGAGAATTAGAGGGAACCATTTTCTTCCATTCTTCATTAATCGTATTTTCCCTAGTGAACGACGTTTGGAACACAAAGTTTCCATATTATATTCTATCCCTTCATGAATCTTTCTCTTCCTTCCTTTTCTTTCCTCATCCTTTTTCCTTTCTTCTTCCAAAATTTTCTTTTCGCTTTTTATAACTTGACATTTTGGCAATATATAACTTGGACATTTTTAATTTTACCTTGTCCTACCATGTTATACGATTATAGAAGCGATATCTTACCTTTTCCTACCATGTAATACTGCAATACAGCATGTCGCCGTTTTTCTTTTCTTTTTTTTGGGGGGTGGGGGGGAGGTCATAAAAATTGTGCATGGGGCACATAGAAGGATGTTTGAATATGTTGGGTAACACGAAGATGCTGGCAGCCGCTGCTGCATCTAAAGACACTTTAGGTTCAATACACACTCAAGGCATCTGGTTAAATTACAGCGCTTTAGAGCTTTATATGTCTGCGTAACACCTTATCAAGGGATTTTGAGATGGATCTTGAGCTCTAAAGACTATGTTCATATAGTAAGTAGGGGCACCTCAGCTTTGCTCTGCTTAAACTAACTTCACAAACTTGGAAAAAAAAAAAATTAATGTGAGTATGGTTGCTTAAAGATGATGACACCCACATGTAAATGAGGTCATCAGAAAGTGTAGTATCGTTTAACCTTTTCTCTGCTTTTTTGTGCCGGCATCTTTCAGAAGTGACTTGATAGAGTGATATTTCTTGAAAGAGTTTTGTGATGTGTTTGAATGGTATGTCTTGCTCTTTCTGGGACTCTTAGTCGATCACTGAGGTATCTTTCAGATAGTAAGAGCATGTATGTGGCCTGTGCGACAGTTCGGACTCTCGACTACTTTTTTTTTGTTAGCAGTATCTATGTGCAGGTGGTCTTGAGGATTTTGGATTGTTTTGGGATGTTTAGACTCTCTCTCTCTCTCTCTCTCTCTTAAGTAATAGGAATAACTAGTTTTATACGTGGCTCTTTTTGTCTCAAGCTAAAGCGCAAAGCTACATATTTTCGTGAGTTTTAAGGATAGAGAGAATTGATGCTCACAACCTTTGTCAAAAAAGAAAAGAGGAGTTGATGCTCATTTTTACCCTTCTGTTTAGTGGCTAAAGATCCTTGTGAAAAGTGTATGTGCTAAGTGGGCCGTAGATGCTTAACAAATGCTTTGCCTCTTATTCAGAGACCTTTTCTCTGAAGATCTCTGCTGAAATTTGAAATCCTTGTTGCTTCTGTTACCCCCTACCTTTTGCTGAATATAGTAATTTACACTTGCCTCACTATCTCAAAGGTATCCTGTGATTTTTAATCTGGCCCTCAAATGCCTGCAGGCACTGGACACTTTCAACACTGCTGTTGTATCGCCTGTCTACTACGTTATGTTCACTACATTCACAATCCTCGCGAGTATGATCATGTTTAAGGTAACAGTGGTTGACTTTGACAGTTCTTGTGCCAATTGAGTACAGTTTTTACCTTAGTGCAATATGAAATGGTATGACCAATTATTATGCATTGTAGTTCATCCATTTTTCATTCTACCTCACTGATGCTATATATTCAGAACTTTACTATTGAAGTATTAATTGGCTGTTCTGAACTTCTGATACAAACGGGAAGATAAATAGAACTTTTAGTTGGTTTAAAGAAGGTTAACTTGGTTGAGTATAACGCACATACCATTCTTCATTTATGCTCCTCTAGTTTGCCTCTTGTACTTTAGTAGGGGGAGAGAAGGTTCAGAATACATTTGTACAACAGTATTACAGTATTCAATGTGACTTCTTACTTTAGGATTTCCCGATTCCTGAAGATGGTAGACCTTCGTATTTGCAAGTGGTGCATCAGTCGTACTTGAATGTTTTTGATAATCTGTATCTCTTCAAACTTTCAGGACTGGGATTCTCAAAATGGTTCGCAGATAGCTACAGAAGTGTGTGGCTTTGTAACCATTCTATCAGGGACATTCCTGCTTCACAAAACCAAGGATATGGGAAGCTCTCCTGCATTACCACTTTCTCCACGTGAACTTTCTAGGCGTAACAGCACCAATTCAATCCCAGATAGAACATCTTAGACAATGGTAGCTCATTTTTTGGGAGACAATCTATGGTTGTCACTGGTCACGCATTAAGTGACTCCGATGAGAAAGATTCATCGTTCCAATTATCAAAGTCTTTTGGAGCGGGAAGTTTGGGCTTGAAACGCATCACATTACAGAACAGCCGCTATTTTTTGACAGGAGGTGCAGATACATCTCTGATTAGAGTATGTAAGTTATTGGGGAAGGACTCGATTATTTGTAGGGATTCAGCCACGGTTAGCTGTAGATTTCTCGCCTTTTTTTTTTTTTTTTTTTTTTGTTTCACAAGTTTGTGAATATGTTTCGAAAAATAAACAAAGAAAAGAAAATAGTTGCTAAATTCTTTTAGTACTAGAACAAGAAACAGGTGAGAAATAGAAATGGCGCATTCTATTGAAACACTTCTTTTAAACCTTTTGTCAAATCGTGTGCTTGAAGCCACATATACCCACTGCACTGATGCAAAGCTTCAGATTCTTCTTCAGACTCATGTTATGCACTTCATAAAACCTCGAAAACCCAAGAGAACCATTTTTTCAGGTATCAAACTTTATACGATGGATCTTTACTACTCCCTTCATTTCATTCAATTGTTTACGTTGGGTTTGAGTTCCCTTCACAAAACCCGACTCAACGTGAACAATTGAATACAATGGAGGGAGTAACATTGATTGCTCCATTTACAACATTTAGAAACCAAACTCTTGACCGCCCACCATACCAACCAACATTGGTAGAAGTCATACGAAGTATAGTTTTAACCCTTAATAGTAAGCTTTATTTATTTTTCTTTTTTACTATGTTATAATTTACAAACAATAACGTAACAGGTACGGGTTTTATAAGGATTAATGGTTGGCCTAGTATTTAGAAATCTAATCTAGCTAGGGGTGATCTCAGGTTCGAATCGACATATTCTCACCCCGCAACATTAGCTGCGCCTATGTACAAAAAAAATAAAGGATTGTACGGGTTGTTCATCTTAATCCGATTTTGATTCCTAACATAATCGGGTACTCCGAATTGCTCACCCCTTAATGATCACTCTCAAGAGTCTCAGTCCACACTACTGAAGGACATTTATGTCATTTCAAAGTAGTATTGGACCTTTTTACATATTCCTAATAAAATAATAATAATTGAGGTACTACTTTCTCTCTCCTCTCACCTCTGCTATATCCCCTGCGCTTTGAACGTTAAAAAAATGTAAAATTTTCCGACAAGATCCTTACTTTTCCGGTGTTCTTGCACAAATCCTCAAAAAAAAATTACCCATTGCTCAAAATCGTGAAGAATATCTGGTTGGGTTTGAATTAAGGTTAGTTTGTATCTTCTAAATCACTCTACTACTGTGTATATATACACATACATGTACTCTTGTATGATCTGTTCAAATCAAGTTTGGATTTTTATATGAACATGTGTTTTTATCTTCATAAAAGTCAAATACCCAATAATATTTGGTGCCCATATGTTGGATTTTGATGAATTTGGAGGGGAGTTTGTGATTATTTTGATGTTAGTTGTGTAAGTTTTGTTGATTAATTAATGGCAACTTGTCAAAGAAGGAAAAAGTGGAGTGAAGCAGAAGAAAGGACATTGATTGATAAGTATGGGGAGATGGTGTCAAATGGAAGTTTAGCAAAGATGAAAACTAGGGAGAAAAAGTTTAGACCCATTGCTTTATTTGTGAATTCTATGCATAATGTTAGGGACCCAATTGCATTTCCATGGCAATGGACTTGGAAAGATGTTTCTACTAAGGTGCAGAACATGAGGCATCAGTATCTTTTGGTTAAGCAAAAGATTAAGAAGCCGGAAATCGCGGTTGGGGGTGGTTTAGTTGGTGGTGAGGAGTTTGAGTGGGAAGATGGTGTGTCACATTGGTCGAGTTTTCTTCGCTATAAGGAGGTGTTTGGGGATGTGCCTCTTGTTTTTAGTAGCAGTAATCATGAAGATTCAATGATGGGTGGGGTGAATGTTGAGGAGAATGGTGGGAGTGGAGGGTTTAGTGGGAGTAGTCGAGGGATTGATATGGTGGATTTTGGGCATTTGGGTTCGGGAGAGGGGGATTTTGGTGCCGGAATTGATGGTGGGGAGGATGGGGTTTTGGGTTTAGGGTTTGAGTATGATCCGGAAGAGGGGGAGGAGAATTTTCATAATGGTGTTGGTAATCATATGAGAGAGGATGGAGATGAAGGGTTTGTTTATGAAGAAGTCGAGGCTAATGGGTCGGAGGTGAGAAAGAGGAAGAGGGGTGTCAAGGGGTTTGAGAAGAAGGCTTGGAATTTTCTTGCCAATCAACTTACGCAGTTGAAGGATATGGAAAAGGGGTTTGAGCAACGGGAGGCTGAACGAGAGCTAGATAGGCAGAGAAGGGAAAGTCTTCTATTGGAGCGGGAAAAAGAAAGGCAAGAGATGTTGGAAGAGAAGGATAAAGAAAGGGCTAAAAGGGACAACATAATGAAGGAGCTGAGGAAACAGAGGATATTGGAGTGGGAAGCCATGGAGAAGGAGCGCGAAGAAAGAGAAATGAGGCGAAGAGAGGAAATGTTGATTCAAGAAAGAGAATGGGAAGAGAGAATGAACATGAGAAGGTCCGAATGGAAGGAGAGAATGGACAGCATGCTGAATCAGCATCGAGTAGAGATGGGTCAGCTTCAATCCCGTATGTTACATGAACAACAAAATGTAACAAATCAATTGCTCACCATTGTCTCACAGTGGTCTGGCCATCCAAATGGGCTCTCTGATCATACAGGAGCTAGCAGTCACTACCTCTCGCAAATGATGCAGAGTTTGCACCATGTGAATGGCATAGTGCATGATGATACTAGGGTTGAAGGAGATAATCACGAAGATCAATTCATCGTTGATTGATGACCTTGGTACTGCTGCGCCTTTCTGCAGTTGTAGTTCAAGGCAGATATGTGCTAGGGTATTGCCATGACGAATTGTATAGTTAAAGAGGTTCCGATGTAACTTAGTATGTTTCTGTATATCGTATCTTTGTATCATGCCAACAATGGAAATAACTAATAAGGCTCTCAGTCTCATTTTGAGTTGTATAAAGTATGGCTACTCTCTGAGGAAGTGCCAGTCCTGGATATGGACAATTTTCACAAGAATCGGTTCTGTAATTTATACAAGCTGCTATTGATCTCTGATTATTCGAATTTTGAACTGGTGTTTGTATTTATGGACCTCGTGTTGAATAGCAATCAATCAACCATCCTGCGGAGATATGGATACTCTCTTGTACAGACTGAGTCCTTGCAGGATCGACTTCTCAACAACCCGATAGTTCTACTAGTGTGACAGGCTTTTGGGTTGCTTGAAGATGTACGCTTACAATGTGTTCCGCCTTTGTGAATTTCATACCCTAATATGCTTTCGTCTACAGATCAACAAGTTCGTTAATTAAAGTTTCGTAATAAAAAAAAAAAAAAGGGTGAAGATCTCTGTCTGCAGAATGTATTCTGTGCAGAAACAAGAGGAAAATAGGGAGTGCAATATCTCTTCAAATCTACCATGTTAAAAAGCCTTAACCATGCCAGTTCTAAATTCATACAGCAGTACTACTGAACTCTAAATCACCAGGAAAAAATTCCGAATAAAGGGTTTCTAGTTACGGTGATCTCAACCACACCCTTCTGATACGATTCTATACACCAGCGTACATTATGTTACACCATTTGCAATGTTACATGCGGATCACGTGTTCCATGAAGAGCCAATGTCAACCACAACAGAAGCCGGCAGATGCTAGAGCAGATAGAGGCATACAGCTCATTGAGCAACCCTGCGCATTTCTTATGGACAGCTACAGAAACTAGCATTAATGAGAAGAGAGGAACCAGATAGCCATAAGTGTATGCAGGAGATCTGTCTTGGCCTGGTTGTCGAATGTTCAGGCTCCAAAGGTCATCGTATGCAGTTTATAACATCAATGAAGTTCAGGCCGCATTTTCTCCAGAAGTATCTCTTCAATGCCATCAACAAAGGCTGTAATGCTTTTTCTTGTATCAAAATCTAAAGAATTGACCACCTCCTGCATGAGCACAAAACCATTATATGAAAACTAATGTTTGTGTGGATATGCTGGGGGACATGCACGAGATGATGAAACTTCTATCAGACTGAGATGACTTACTGTCATTAAGCACAGACAAGCTTAGACCTCAAATTAAAAAAAAAAAAAAAAAAGGTCACAAACTTAGAGCTACTATAACTCCATATCCTGTTCCACTGAGGTCTTCACTCTTCATACACAAATCAAGTAATGATTCTATATAGTTGGCAATGTGGACTTTAGATTATCAATATTGTCCGACAGTCACAATCCAGTCGCCTACCCCCTCATTTTGTTAATTATCACGCTGATATGTGCCCCATCTGGAGCTCCGGACATATATGAGTAAACCACGACAAGAAACTGCTCAGCTAAACTTGTAATTATAACATGCTGGTAAATCACCAAGAAACCAAAATCGTTAAAACACTGGATCTTACAAACTACTGTGTGGGTTTAGATAGCAATCATGTAAGATAAGCAGATTGAAAGCACCACTAGTAAATGTTTCAGCATCTCCTAATGTGGTTCAAAGGAAAGACCTCAATATAACGGAGCACGAAGAAATCACTTCGGAAATGAAGAAACAAGATTGGGACTAGAGTGAAGAGAAACAAAAGTACTTGCTTCAACAATCCTCCATGCTAGTTGACTGAAAAAGGAATGGAGAGAGAATAAAAATGAAGGAGAATGTTCCTCCCTATGACATCTTGTTCTTCTACCAAACAAAGAACAATAATACTGAGCTAGAGTGCAAGTCTGAAATTTTTTTGGGAACACCAAATTTGGAAATTCACCTACTAGTCATCAACTCCTAATGTGTCTGGAAGAAGCAAAGGATTCAGCCATGCAGGACAGCAGGAGCATCATAAGTATACCACTTACAGGTACACGTAATATACGTCAAACAAACAGCAATACTGGAAGCTGGTGGTCAAAATCGAGAAAAATATTACGTATTTCATGCCAACTAGAGACAGATGCTTTTACCCCAATACAAGTTGCTACAAGACTTTTACTCGGACACACAATCAACAATCCACTTCAAGGCAGAGGAAAATATAGAAGATGTACTTGCCTCAACTTTGGAAAGAAGACTCAAAGATATATCTTCTGCGTTCTGATCAGAACTCTTTAGAGAAAGTAACTTCAATGTGGAGCCAGACAATGGCCAAGCTTGAGAAGGCTTTAAATATGCATCAACACCACCTGTCATGTGAGCTATAATTAACTCGTCTTTATCCAGATACTCAAACGAGTGCCTGCAGTGGAAATGATAGTAAATATATATGTATCTCTAGAAGCGATGAGGCAACCTGGTTCATCTTAAAAAAAACAACAGAGGAGCTTAGTGAACTTTGTAAAGTGCAAGTCAAAGATCTACCCTTTAAACAAGATAAGTGGGCAATTTCTCAAAATTTATAGAAAGAGGAACAAGATCAATGAAGCTTCTCATGAAAAGAAACTTTAATGAACCAATGCTCATCAAACAACACACTCTTCACACCACACTGTCCCCTGCCCCTCACCAGGCACCACACACAGAGGACGAAAGAGTCAGAAGGTGTTCAAAAGTTCTAATCCATCTCAAATTGCTTGAAAACATTTGCTTGACATGCAAGCAGGTTATAGAATTCAAGAACAAGGTATGTTGGAGGTGAAATTCTAAAACATATTCTATACATGAGATCAATATCAATTCTAGCTTCCCTAAGCTTCCAAATCTATCGTAACTTCCTACTTCTCTATTAACAGTCCTTTCGACACAAGAATCTATGTCTAAACTCAACCACTTAAGTCATTTTCAGTAATGCCGGAAAGGGGGGGAAAAAACCTATACAGATGGTGGTTGCAATCACCAAGCTGCGCGTCCAATCATCATTGACAAAAATCAATAATAGCCATGTGGCACTTCAAAACTCCAACACATGATCAAGAGGAAGATAGTCATGAACTAATTGCCGCAAGTTACAACAGTGAAAGAAACAAAGTCTTAGTCTCAAAGATGGGCTATAGATGCAAACGAGAAGGATGTTTGCATTTCGCACGTAATCAACAACTAGGTTTAAGCATCAAAACATACGACAGTGGTCATTAAGCATTAAAAGCCACCTTGAGTTCTTAGCACTCTTCAATATAAGTCGCCTAAGAGTGCACAAGAGAACTCTATCTTGCACTTTCTGCAGAAACCATCCCAAGGTAGACCTTGTCTCCTGCATAGGGAGCCCCGAAAATACCTTACTGCAACCACAATAAGAAATAGGTGAAAGGAGAAGACAAACACTTTTAGATATAGCTACCTTGTGAAACTGGCATGTCATACTTAGAAACATGTAAACAAAACACACTAAAAAAAAAAAAAAAACTCTTCTGTGTGCCATTTTCTGCTAGCTTTGACCTTTTCTCGTTGAGGTGCTCTTTGCATCCTCACAAGAGTGACAACCTACACAGTGGTCCAGCATATCCATACGTAGTTACAATTTTGGACAGCTAACCTAGGGATAATGAATTGTGGCTAGCAGCCAAAGAACCATCTGGGCTTTCATTTGATAAGGATGCATTCTATGTCCCATATTCGGCTAATTTTACGTCACTACTGACTCCAATTCTGTTAAAAAGATTATAGCAAGAGACCAAATAGAATGAAAATACAAACCTAAAAGTGTTAGCCGCTTCAACAATCTCTTCTATGTAAACATCATTTGGAGAGATCTGCACGTACAAGACTAAATATAACTTCTACAGGTAGTTGCCAGGTTCCAGGATATTTATTAAAACAATTACCCCCCCCCCCCCCCGGCACAGAGGAAAAGGCAAAGAAGATTCGAGGAGCATGCATACAAGAAGCTACACAAATAAAGCAAATTTCACTCTCTAATTCCACCAGATTTAAGGCATAGTCACATACACAAACAAGTATTTAGAAAAATTTCACTTTCTTTTTTAAAGGACTATACAGAGTCCTTTACTCACATGCCCTGTACCTTAAGCAGATGTAAATAAAATACCCCACAACCGGCTTTAGGTCCTGTTTGTATTAAGTGAATTATGTTCCTTTTTTCTCGAACATGTTTATGACATGTATCCACTAAAGTGAAAATTGTCACAGACAAGTTAGGGGAACCAAAAGAAACTTGTACTGAAAATACAGGAAGTGTGCAAGTCATCTTAAATGCATAGGTGATTCCTCCTCACCTCACGGCCCCAAAGATACAACCCATTTCTATCTATCCAACCTGTAATACCACAACAGGGTCCAGTAACGAATGACTAATGACCTAGGAAAATTTTGCAAGAAGTAAAAGGAACAATAGGATATACCAACTTAAACATCAGCATCCCACATATCACCCTACAAAAGAAGCTGTGCACAGCACCATACATCAAAAGCAATCCAGCAAGATACATGTCTTCTATCTTATGATTCAGCTATTCACAAAAGTAGCAATAACCTGGCCATTCTGCTTGTAGCAAGTTACCATGAGCAAGAAATGCAAACAGGCAATTTGCATGCACAGGGGATTAGATCAGAATAATAATACCATGATATATTTGTCTGAAGTAATGTTTCATGTCAGAACTGCAAAAGCAATATATTACCTCTACATTTTTTATCTCTGAAGTTCCATTCAAAACCTCTATGAGCAACTCATGGTTCACCTCAGAAGCTGTCAATCCTTCAACATTTGGGATGTATGTCTTAAGAGACACCCTAATAATGTTTCCTTCAACATCAATGACCTTCAAACCAGTTAATGTTTCTTTGATCTTCTCAATAGCCTCAACCCTATATTTAGAATGACAGGAAAGAAACCTTATCATTAGGTAACCCTCAAATGGTAAATGCTTGACCACCTTCAAACTAGTATACAACTAACATAATAGTTACCAAGTAGCTAAAATATGTTGTAGGAATTACCTTTTCAGATTGAGGTCAAGCTCTTGCAATGACTTCAATGTCACTTCATTCATTTCAATATGGTGTTTCAGCTTCGAAATCTAAACAAAAAGAGGAATATAGCCCTCATAAACACAATGACATAAACTATTGAATGAAAGAATTACAGAAACAGTTCCTAAAGCAAGATAAAGAGAGAAGCATGGATATATTTCATCTCTAAGTTTTGAAAAGAAAAATGCACTAAGTAGAAAACGTGGACAACTAGATAGAGCCAACGTAAAGAACAAAAGGACAACCTCAAAGGAATCATCATATTGTGCTGTAGCCAATTTTTGAAGACATTCACTTTCCTCAGTTTTACCAATTTGTTCTCCTGTGTCCACTTCCCTCAACGCCTGCATCCAACTATATTGTATGAACAACTGATAATCGATAATATCTAACAGGTCGCACAAAAAGATTTAAGAGCTCAGAATTTTTCAGCAATCTAGTCTCCGAAATACTACTTGACCTGCTCAATAGTAAGCATTAACATTGGACAATATTGCATAAAAAAGATCTGACCATATAGACGTGAATCATACAAATCATATTAGCAATTGAGCTCAAATGCATAGGGGAAGACAATTCAAATTCTGGAGTCACCGCTACACCTACTCAAGGAAGATCTGCCATCATTTTGTAAAACCTCAACAAAATAAGACAATATGGCAAGTCGAAAAACCTCATCTCATATAAGGCAACCCTGAAAGTTTGAACAATCAAAAATAGCAATATGAGCTGACAACTTACCAAGGTAAGTCAAGCTAAAGTGTATCGATCAAATGTGTCTAAATCCATTAATGTGATCACTGACCTTTGACTCCGCACAATCTACGACATGCCGCAAGGATTCAAGATTGCTTTCCAGTTGGCAAGTACCTGACATTAGAAAATCCTCTATTTTATTGGCAGTTACTTCGAATTTACATTTAATGCGTCACAAAAAAAAAAAAAGGATAAGGATATGCACCTTCCACAAATGAGTTTGCAAGACTCTCAATTTCTTGGCTGATGGAAGCACATTCAGCTTCTGATTCCCTAAGCTCAGTTCTCAAACGATCCGTGTATGCATCTACACTCGTAACATAGGTTTAGAACTCTCCCAAACATTGAATATATTATTCGATAATTCTTCAACATTGTTTCAACGTAAGATTCAACTTTACCCAAGCATTGCATTTTCACAATTTTAGAAACATCAACTAAAAGAAACAAACTAGTTAAATTTTCACGGTACATTGTTTACGCCTCATTCCTTTCATCTACAGCAACGGTTACTTCAATTTAACTTCACTCGCTCTATTTTCAACACGTCTTACAACAACAGCTAATTACTCTCTCCGCTATTGACGTACAATGTATGATGTCTTCAATTATGCTCAAAATCTACTCAATTCAATCCTAACACTCCAATTCTATTCACAAACAAAATTCATTGAAAGGAACAAGGCACTCGTCTTACTAATTAAAAAGTGCAATACTTGATCGAAACACTCGTCTTACTGATTAAAAAGTGCAATACTTTGTCACATTTCTAGAAACACTCGTATACTCGATACTCCCTCACTCTTGTCACTCCCTAAGTGCAATACTTCCCCCGTTCCTCGCTCCACAGTCCAGCCCTAACAACTTAACACACATAATACCAATCGGAAAATCCGTCATAAACATTCTTCTTAGGCTTAATATATAACGAGAGCATACAAAACGGTTAAATTTCGATAGGAAAATCCCCAAATTATATCATACTAATCGCAATAAATCGTCCAAATACAGCAAAATTAGGCAATTACCTAGGTCTACATCATTAAAATCAGCGACATCGGAATGGTCTGCGACAATTTGGTCCGCTTTCGCCTAAACAATTTCATATTACGGCAGTAAAAATATTAACCAAAACAAAGCCGAACCATAAACTTGATGAAATTGGAGAAATAAAATGAGGAAAACCTGAAAATCAAGGATAAATTCTCGGAGAAGTTTCTCGGAATCTGAGGCGGAGAGGAGTGAATAGTCGCCGGAATTAGTGAGGAAGTCGGATAATTCGCCGATTTTGCTGCGGAATTTAAAATGTAATTAAAAAGGAGAGAGAATTGAATTAGGAGAAATGTAATTTAATTAATTTAATTGGAAATTAAGAAGAGGAGAAAGAAAAGGTGTGAGTACCTTTGGAGAGTGAGAGTTTCCGCCATTTTCTCTCCCTCTGCTACTACAGTCTACTGTAATGCAACAACTGTGAATAGTTGCTGTCAAGTATGGTGCTCCCGCCGGGTGCTGCTCCTCAACGTTTGAATCTTCACTACCCTCTCCATTTCAAATATTTTTTCCGATTTAAAGAGATTTTTTCGTTTGAATGTATCGAGTCGGTTTTTAGAGTGGGCTCGGGTTTTCCCACATCTATGGCTCTATCCAGGGTGTCCAACAAAAACCGAACCGCGGTTAACTGAACCGAATAACCGAAAACTGCACATTTTTTCGGTTCGGTTAACCGCACCGCACGTTTTTTCGGTGTTTTGGAAGTTCGGTTAACCGAAATCGTACCGATTTTTTATTTTTTGATTTTTTTTTTAAAATGTATGTGGCGGTTAGGTTTCGATTCGGTTAACCGCAATAAGCGACCGATTTTCGGTTAACCAAAAAATTCGGTTCGGTTAATAGAAATAAACAGCCCTAGCTCTATCTACAATATTCACGTGGTATTAGTAATATCTTCGCGTGTATCAATGCATTACAATCTTACCACCTTCCTTGGTAATACGATGGGGTAAGGGTAGACCTGGCAAACAGGTCATTCGGGTCGGGTCATCTTTCGGGTCATGTAGTTCGGGTCAGGTTCGGTTTGGGTCGGGTCTAGTTCGGGTGTGACAATTAGAGGTCAAATTTGGGTCGGGTCGGATTCGGGTCAGGTCAAATTCGTATCGGGTCATTTCAAATTGTTCAAGTCTGATTATATTAATGTGAGATTTCTTAAAATTTTGTTTAATACTATCTTAATTTGAAGTTTTAGTGGTAATTTGAGTGATTAAGGATGTGATATATCGAATCTAAGTCATTTTTCCTCAACTGAATTATTAAAATGTCTGGTTATTCGGTCTGTGTCATTTCAATTCGGGTCATGTTTGGGTCGGGTCAAACAGTATTCGGGTCATCTTCGGGTTTGGGTTTCGGGTTGAATTCAAATTACAAATTCAGGTCAAGTTCGGATTAGGGATGTAAATGGATCGGGTTCGGATCGGGTGGACCTTCACCCGATCCATCACCCGTTTATCATCCATCCACCCGATCCATCCATAACCCGACTAATCTCTCACCCGAACCCGATCCATCCATCACCCATGAAATAATCGGATGGATCGGGTGATAAACGGATGAGTTTGAATATGAAAAAAATAACAATTTAAGTAACATTATCAAGCTACATATACAAATAATTGGATTAAAAAAATTAAAAAATAAATAATTAAGTTAAACGGGTGGGTGACGGGTGGGTAACGGATGAAAATTTTTCACCCGAACCCGATCCGTCAACCGAACCCGATTCACCCGAATCCGTGTAACATCCATATAAATCGGGTTCTCGTCCGTTTAAAGTGATCGGGTGGATCGGGTGGTAGGCGGGTTCGGGTTATATTGCCATCCCTAGTTCGGATGTTCGGGTCAAGTAATTCAGGTCGGATGTTTGGGTCTGGGTCAGTTTTGCCAGGTCTAGGTAAGGGTTTAACATTGAAATGCAAATGTGGGCTATAACTATTAGATAATTATTCACTCTTAAAGTTAACTATATTGTCACGAACTCGAAGTGGACGCCAAACTCACGATAGTGATACTACAAAATTCAAAGTGGGAAGACGTATTGAAAACTTGTTATGAGATGGTATTATGGCAACATAGGTCTGTATCTCACTATGTAATTATACTATCTTGGATTGACTATACGATCTATTACGTTATAAACCATGTTTCATAAATCTTTATCTTCGTGGTGCTTTATTCAAACAAATATTAACCCCCACTCATTACAATTAACCATTTCCTCCTCGCCCATAGAATATTTTGTCTAACAACAATATAGAAAAATAAATAATCAGATATGACTTGTGTATCACACGAAACACAAGATCAAATAGAGTAGTAGACCTACTGGCTAGTTCGAGGCTAAATAACGGATTGACACAATGTCAGTATCAAATCAAATTCATTTCTTAATTCATTTAAATTCATCTATCTACCGTCTATATTATCCACCCAATGCAAATTGACCAATAAAAAATGATGCAATTTCCCCGGCAAATTTGGCAGCTCATCTTCCTTCTCACGCTGATCGTCGAATCGTCCGGCAACGTTTCCGGTGGCGATGGTGGCGACTTTTTTGAGCCGTTTAACGTGACGTATGACCACCGCTCACTTATCATCGGCGGCCGCCGCCGTATCCTCATCTCCGCCGGCATCCACTACCCCCGCGCTACTCCCGAGGTCATTTTCTTTTCTCTGTTTTCCAATTCAGTGATATTCGTACTTAATTCAGCACCGACACGTCATGGACACGGGAACTTACGGACACGGGAACTTACGGACACGGAGACTGTGGTTTTGAACTTTTGATGGATGTTTAGCTAAAGAAGTGGCGTCGGTGTGTTTGAGACGTGTCCGCGTGTCGAACACTCGGGCGATTTGTTGCTAGAAGTGTCCTTGCAACAGTGTAATTACTAATGCTGCGTTCTAGCCAAAACCTAAGTTGTTTCAATGTGAATTGTAAGAATTTCGAATTTGCGACATTTGTATTGGAGGTGTTGAGTCACTTGAGTGTGTGTAGTGTAGTCTGTAGTGTATCGATTACGCTTTTGAATTTAGTATGTTTTGAAGCATAGTGGAATATCAGCTTGTGGATTGTGGAGTATGATTTTGTGAGTGTGCTTAGTATGTCAGGGCGATGTATTGGATGAATTGGTTAATGTTGTATTGAGTTTCGCAGTCCGAATCGTATTTTTGATGTAGTGTAGAAAAGGAGGAGGATCAGTTCTGCTAAAATGAATGATTAGGGGATGATTGTTTGTAGTTCCCGGCATGTGGTTAGTAGTTGCTTCGATGATATGTTTGTGCGGAAATGTCAGGAGAATTTCTATGTTTGTTGCGCAGATGTGGCCTGATGTAATTGATAAGGCTAAGAAAGGAGGTGCTGAAGTGATTGAGACGTATACGTTTTGGAATGCACACGAGCCTGTGAAAGGACAGGTTGGGTGGCTTCGTTTTTTTCCTTTTGAATCTTTCGACCATATGTGTGATTGGCTCTTTGGCAGTGTGATCAGTTTGCATTAGTTCTAATTGTAACTTCAGTATAATTTTGAAGGGAGGTACGACCTTGTGAAGTTCGCAAAGCTTGTTGGATCAAATGGCCTGTATCTCTTTCTTCGGATAGGACCTTATGTGTGTGCCGAGTGGAACTTTGGGTATCTGCTTATCTCCCTTTCGTCTTTTGCAGCGTTGTCGGATTGTATGTAACTTGCTTTACACCGTGGTTTTATAAGATTTATGGTGAAGAATGCTCAAGCATTTTTAAGTTCAAATATTGCTTCACGCAAACTTTCTTGTGAGTTGACCAACCAAAAAAAAGGTTACATACTTCAGTTTAACTGAGTCTATGAGTATGATCAATTCCATGATTTCCACCTTTAATATGTGGTGTTTAGTTATGTTTGAGAACCATTTTATGAATTTTAGTATTCCTTGAATTGGGAAAACGATACGGGGTTCCTGACAGTAGGCTTGAAAGCATCGAGTCGACAAGTTGGATGATACTAGATTTACTACCACTTATTTCCGCATGTGAGGTTGGGATTTAGCTTTATGTCTTTATGTGGTTATGAGTTTTGACATACTACGATGAGGTTATCCTCATCAGGCCGTGTGGGTATATTCTAACTGGGGATAGGTTTATAGAGAGGAGCTGGAAACAAAGAGATTGAAAGTAGAACTCGTTATTGTTTGATGCTTCTCGACCTCAAGGATTCTTAAGTCAACCGTTACATGTCTACATGTATTTGTTTTTAGGGCCTTACACTATCTTACTGTGTTCCTTTTTACAAAGATTTATTGGTATGTTTGGCTTTTTCAGCGGCTTTCCTGTGTGGCTCCGAGATATCCCTGGCATAGAATTTCGGACTGATAATGCACCTTTTAAGGTATGCAATTATGTATATATCGTGCAGTCTTGGTGACTCTAGCCTTGTTCATGGGAAAGTCTTGTGTCCTGACTCCTGCGTACATGTGTTGCCTGATGACCAAGTAATTATATTAAGATTCGACAGTTATTAGATGAGCTTTGATTTAGTAGCCCTCTTTTATACTATTGTTAGATTTATTTGATGGATGGTGCAAGTCTAGGCAGTACTAGAGTATACTCGTTGACTGTTTCTGGTAAATGATTGTATACCTTCTTCACGTTGGTGGGGGGATAAAGGAAAGAGAAAAAACTCTACGAACAGATCTAAAATCAGTAAGTTTGGACTTTGTGAATTCAGTAAGTTTGTATATGTGGCTAAAGAAATTAGAACAATGGAGGTGGTTATCTTGTTTATAAGAAGGGCCTTACTTATTTTGCTGTTTGTATTTGCTCTTTGATATTACCACCTTACTATTAGTCTGATAGTTGTCCGGGAACTTATTAGGAGTGTTGTAGCAATGATGTAGGTTTCTTAAACTGGTAAATCTTGTTGGTTTTCTGAATGTTGTGATTACATTTGCCATGCATCATATAAACGTAACCATAATCAATTAATCATTACCAAATCTTGTTGGCCTTTAGTATTGATCAATTTAGGCTGCATACTTCAACCTCAATCTACTTTTTGTCTTTTCTGAAATGTATAACTTTGAAGGCTGATGCTGTGTTTCAGGAGGAGATGCAACGCTATGTGACAAAGATTGTAAATTTAATGCGTGAAGAAAGGCTATTTTCTTGGCAAGGAGGGCCAATAATTTTGCTGCAGGTTTCAGAATTCTTTGTTTTATTTTGAAAACAGTATCAGTTGGCTTGACTTCAATTATTCATGTTAAAAACATTTCTACGAAAGCCCAGAAAGGCAAAAATAGTGTGTATGAACCTACCATGTGTGACGTAAACTTCGTACCTTTTGCATTTATTCGAAATTGGAATTTCGAATTGAAGAATATAATTTTTTTCTAACTAAGTTATCTTATACAGATTGAGAATGAATATGGAGATTTTGAAGCGTCATATGGCAAAAGAGGACAGATTTACATAAACTGGGCTGCAAAAATGGCTGCTAAGCTTGGGGCTGGTGTGCCTTGGGTCATGTGCAAACAATCTGATGCTCCTGAGTTTATTGTAAGTTGGTCTGCATCCGAGTACAACCCCTTGCTTGTTTTGTAACATTCTTTCTATCAAGCCTCTGAAACTTGGTTAGCACTTAGTCGATACAATCTTGTTCCTACTCTTCCTAGGACTCTTCCTTTCACTGATAATGACTATATTGATTTTGCTTATTAAGGTTTATGACTACGTTTAAATCAAGTTTTCTTCTTTCCCATGCCGCAGATAGATACCTGCAATGGTTACTATTGTGACAACTTTAAGCCAAACTCCCCGAAGAAGCCTAAAATTTGGACCGAAGACTGGGATGGATGGTATGATGTAGTCTTATGACTCATGACTACTATTTAGATTTATTATCAGTACCAACTTATATGAGAGCTATATCAATGTTCTTTCTTCACTTTCTAAATGAAAATACTGATTTGTGAGGCACTGCGGTGTTAAAAATTGGAGTAGAGAATCCCAACTTTGGACTACCTTAAACGAAGAAGGTTTACTTTGGCTAGTCGTTGCTCTTTGTGCTGTGAGGAGGAAGAAACCGTGGATCACCTTTTACTCTCCTGTCCTTGGGTGTTGTCTTTGTGGCACACTGCTTTGTCCTTGTTCGGTTTGAGCTGGGTTCATCCTCGGAGAGCCAAAGATGTTCTCTCCTCTTGGAAAAGGAGAATGAAGAAAGGGTGGCTAGCCGAAGTATGGAAGATGGTTCCGTTAGCGATTTGGTGGTGTATTTGGATAGAAAGAAATCATCGCTTTTTTTTATGATATTATGTTGACACACCAAGATTTCAAATTTAGGTTCTTGAGGACGTTGTATAGTTGGAGTCAAGTGTTGTCAAGTGTTACTTCCACACCAACACTTGACTTTCTTTCTTTTTGTGGATAAAATTTCTCATGATAGTCCTAGAGCGTGATTAGCTCTCTTTTGCTTACGAGCGTCGCCCCTTTAGGTGTCTTTTTGTATATGGGAGTCACCCCCTTGGTGTCCTTTTGAATATATTGATATCCTAATTTACTTACCAAAAAAAAAAATTGGAGTAGATGAAAATGAACACAGTTTCGGTTAGTGAGAATGCAAAATGGAGAAATAACTACGTAGACTTTGCAGTGATATTTCCATGATTTATCTTTTAGAATGGTAATTCCAGTTCTGTAGCTGTTAGCCCAACTTATTAGGCATTTAGAGTTTATTAACAGATTTGTGTGCATACAATATAAGGCTAATAGGCTATACAACTACTAACAAACTAACCAAGGGTTTAGCCATTGGATGAGGCCAACTGAATGGGATTTATCCCTTAGAACATCATAGGTGTCTTATGGTCGTGTGTAATTTTAAAGTTTATGCAGTTTCTTATACTGCTTTATGTTAACTTGTCCCAGGTATGCTTCTTGGGGCGGGAGATTACCTCATAGGCCCGTTGAGGACCTAGCTTTTGCAGTGGCTCGCTTTTTCCAACGAGGCGGTAGCTTACATAATTATTATATGGTAATTCATCTAAGTAACTCTGTTGCTTTTGCAAATGCGAAGCCATTACTGCGTCTAGTTAGACTCCTGAATTTGGTCATCTACTATATTCAGATTATCAATTTTTAGGATTCAATCTCTCTCATATTGACAAGGTGAAGTGGTATTCTAGTTTAATTACAAGAGTGTTTAGAAAGAATCTTTGAGCTTGTTATCTCAAAGAAAAAACAGGATATGTGGGAGTGCTGTTTGCGTTGATGGCTCCATCAAGGCCAAAAACCTTTCCCGAGTCATTGGTTAGAGGTAGATATCTCAATTCCAAAATGAGCTAAAGTCTGTAGAAGTGTAGCTCCTTAGTAAGCTTCGCCTCTTCTATACTCTGAGAGGCGTGGCATTTCTGTATTTAGGTCAAGTGAAAACTGTCATTTATTGTTTAGAAATGACATTTGACTCCAGAAGCTGTTGGCACAAAGACACCTGAGGATTTTAATGTCATCAATTTATCATGCTTGACTACAATGAAAACTATATTAATATGATGAAATCTGTTTTAGAAGATTATTTTATTATCACTAGGATGAACCAGAAGGGTTTATCGATTCTGTGACAATATTCAAATTCGTTATCAAGTTCTCTGAGTATCTGGTGAATTGTCAAGGGAAGTAGGTTTGACGCTTAACTTTGACAGCCGCCCGACTTCACTTCCCTTCAGATAGTGTAAAGTTCTTCTATGTATTTTGCAGTTTTTTGGTGGAACAAATTTTGGAAGAACGTCTGGGGGTCCTTTCTATATCACAAGTTATGATTATGATGCTCCCATTGATGAATATGGTAAAAACATGTGGCTTTCATCCTTAAAATTTGTTTGAATGGATCCTTTTTTTTTGGTGTGTCCTTCAGCATAAACTCCATCGGAGTTGCTTTATAACTGTCAACTATTGTTTTAATAGGACTTTTGAGCCAGCCTAAGTGGGGTCATCTGAAGGATCTGCATGCTGCAATCAAGCATTGTGAACCTGCTCTAGTTGCGGTTGATTCACCTCAATATGTCAAGTTAGGGCCACATCAGGAGGTATGTGCTTTGTCTGCCAATATTGTGGTATTATAAATAAAGTAGTCACTAGTTCTATTTGGGAATATGTGAAGTTGCTCTCTGTTTGAAGATCTACTTCTTGAGAGTCATTTGTCCTGGAAATATAATACGGGCAGTGCTAAGTGATCTCCTTATTATGCGACTATTTGAGATGGTTACCACTTGCTCATTTGATTGAGCATACTTCACCTTTTCCTTGGCTTAGGCTCATGTTTATCAACAAAGAGGCGTTGATGGAAACAACAGTAGGTGTTCAGCATTTCTTGCTAACATTGATGAGCACCATGCGGCTTCAGTGAAATTCCATGGTCATGTGTATTCTCTGCCTCCTTGGTCTGTCAGTATATTACCAGACTGCAAGAATGTGGCTTACAGCACTGCTAAGGTTTGGTTCTCTGAAGCACTGTTTTATTTTGCAAGTCATTTGGTTTCCTTCATATAGTTAAAGTTCCTGCACTATGTTACATACTGTAGCATCATGTGATTGCTTGTGGCTTTTTTTTTTTGTAGTTTGTTGGCTGCCTAATATTTTATTTTGTATGACTCAATGTCTTCACATGAAAATTTATGGGTAGTGCAGTCACCAGTGAGCAGGAGTCATGACAACAAGTCTTGCTATTAACAGTAGCAAATATTTTCGATTACTAAAGGTCTAACTAATTGCATAAAGTGAGACATACTTGCATTATGTATAATTTTTTTTTACTTTACATACCTTTACAATTATGCCTCTCGCAAATTCAGAAATGTTAATGTAATAACAAGACTTGACAAACTATGAAGCTTCTATGCACTAAAGTCTAGGCAGTGCGAGGGCTGTAGAAATTTTTTAAACTAGGCATTAAAAATGTAAAAAGCAAGTCACTTTACCAACTTTATCTGAACGCAACTGTCTCATAGCCTTCTCATGCTTGTACTTGGACACCTACTGGCCTACTTGCTGTTGATGCCATAATGCTCAGTCGCTCACTAAACCGTCAATATCTCTTCTATTTTGAAGTAGTAGTTGATCGATGCAATTTTCAACGCAATTTTCATTTGGCTCATCTGGAAACAACCTCTTAGTGCTTTCAACACAAGGGGAAGGTTGCATACATCCGAGCCGCTTTCTGTTGATGCCATACGTCTCACTAGACATCTACAATTCTTCTATTAGTAGCAGTTGATCGATGCAATTCTCGACGTAATTATCATTTTGGTCATCCAGAAACAACCTCTTTTTGGTTTCAACACAGGGGTAAGGTTGCAGACATCCGACCCCCTTTACCACGCATAGCTGGGAGCCTTTGTGGCTTCTCATTTCAAATGACCCTTTCTGAAAATTGCACCTTCCCTGTCCTTGTAATCTTGTATAGTTTATGTGGATTGGACAAACAAGGATGTGAAAATTAGAGGGAGGTTTGGAACTTGGAATTACTGATACAGTTCATTCTGTGCCCTTTTTATTTCTAAGATGATTTGCTATCCCTCGACATATTTGATCCTAAATGTGGCTTTGAGGTTTATCTTCGCATTTTGATGAAGGTTGGTGCTCAGACATCACTTAAAGAACTGCAATCTGAGGTGCATCATCCTTCAAGTACATCAATGCACAAATTATTGCGTCAGAATGGGCCATTGTTCATCTCAAAAAACTGGATGATGGTAGATGAACCTATTGGAGTGTGTAGTGATGGAAGTTTCACCGTCCACGGCATCTTGGAACACTTAAATGTGACAAAGGACTCTTCTGATTATCTTTGGCTTTCCACCAGGTATGTTTCATAGATCTCACTTTCTAAAAACAACAACTAGTGATAACCATACCAAGTGTTTATCTTCATGTGAATCATCTTTTGAGAACTAAGTTCATATCTGCACTTCTTTGCCACAACTTGTTAAAAATGTTGAAGACAGTTGATTTCATGAAGGGACTCACTGCTGCATAATCTTCATTTCTGTTTCTCACTACTTGCAGTTCCGTTTTATTGAGAAAGTTCCACTTGCATATAGTCATCTTCCTTTGTGGAATAGATTCTCAGCTCAAAGACTTACCTATTTTTACTCTTCTCTGCTTAGTGGTTTTCTAGTTTGTCATACTAGTTTCTGAGAGTTTTAGATGCTGCTGTAAACATGGAGCAACTTAAGTATTTTGTTTTCTGTAGCGAAGGTTTATACAATTGGCGGATAAAAAATTCTGGTGATTTTTCTAATCTTATGTAGAATCTATATTTCTGGTGATGACATTTCATTCTGGAAAACAAGTGGAGTTGGTCCAGCACTAGCAATTGAGAGCATGCGTGACGTGGTCCACATATTCGTGAATGGCCAACTTGCAGGTATTTCTTTCTCTCCTGCATTTAGGCCATAAATCGCTTCATAGAATATTAGTAAGAAAAGAATGTGAAAGATGAAGGTTGGACAAACTCCAGTTGTTTCTACAAATTCTGTGGCTTTGGAATATGGACTGATGGAGTAAAGCAAAATGGCTCACTTATTGTATGCCCTTCTTATATTGCCACATAGCAGTAGGTCGGTGCATTTTTTACACAAGTTCCCTGTTTTAAACATAGGGGTAGGGTAAGGTTGCATTCATCCGCCCCCCCCCCCCCCCCCCCCGTTTACCTTGTTACAAATTGATCAAAACCGAAAATTGGTCTTTATTGATCAAAAACGAAGTAGATAATCCATGGTTTTTGGCGAAAAATTGATCAAAACCTGTGAAATCGACGAAAAACGCACCGTAGCCTCAACGGTTGATGTGTGCCCAAGGTCCCAAATGCCTTAAATACGTTCACTAACCAAGGAAACGACCCTCCTATCAAACAAAGGGGCACTTTAAGGCTGTCTCTGGTAAAGTATTGAGAATATTTAGCTACTTTAGAAAAATTGGTCAAAATTGATGAAAACCGAAGTATATATAATCCACGGTTTTTTTACCCAAAATGGCCCTGGAACAAAAACAACCCAAATTTTTGTGGAAGCCCCTAAAGGTCATATTATGGGTTTCAGCAGAATGCTAGAGCCAAAAACCTACAATTGGTTCCCAAACTCGGCGAAATCCACACACTAACCCCAAACGTGTGACTTATGCTGAAAGGGGTTAAATAACTTCCCTAATAGAGGAACCAGCCCTCACATCTAACAAGAGTACTCTAAAGCTGTCCGTGGGTCAAGTTTTGAAAACATTTGGCTATTTTTAAAAATGTTGTCAAAACCAGCCAAAATCAAAGTATATAATCCATGGATTTTGGCTCAAAATAGCTTTGGAATAAAAGTGACTCAAAATTTTGTGGAAGGTCCTAGGTGTTGTATTACGGATTGTAGCAAAATATTAGAGCCAAAAACCTATGGTAGGTTCCCGAAAAACGACAAAAATCGGATTCTAATCTATTCAGGTGACGTGTGTTGAAAGGGTTTAAAGAACTTCCCTAACTATGAAGTAAGGACAAGTCCATATATTCAACGAAGGCACTCCAAGCCTGTCCATGGTAAAGTTTTGAGAACATTTAGCTACTTCAAAAAATTTGTCAAAATTGCCAAAACCGAAATATGCAATCCAGGGTTTTTGGCTTAAAATGTATGTGGAACAACAACGACTCAAATTAATATGGAAGTCCCAGGGGTCATATAATGGGCTTTAGAGCTAATTAATAAATCCAAAAACCTATGGTGAATCCCAAAATCGGCATTAAAAATGCACGATAACCCCAGTAAGAACTTTCCTGACAGAGGAACTAGCCCCCATATCCGACACGGGTCCAGTTGAGTGCTAAATATCATGTTGTCTTAGAGCAAAGATGGGGTGAAAGACTGGTAAACTAATTTGTATGAACAGACTGCATTGATAATTACTACGACTCCCTGAACACATTTGGTGACTCAGTTTTTGAATCTGGAATTCATGATTAGGGTGGCCTTGTGGAGCATTGCAAGCCGGGTGCTTATGCCCATATGTGAAATTCTACCTGCCGTGTACATATAACTTCTCTATCTGAAACTGCAGGTAGTGGAGTTGGCCGGTGGGTGAAAGTTCTCCAACCTGTTCAATTGCTGGAAGGATACAATGACGTAGTGCTGTTGTCTCTGACAGTGGGTCTGCAGGTTCTCCACTGTTACAATTTCCATCTAGTTTTGGCATGCTTCCTGAGTCTAGTGAATGTCTTTTTTTCTTTTTTTTTTAATGTGCTTTTTAAGTTATTCCTTGATCCCCTTTTTGTATTTCTTTGTTGCAAGAGGAGAGTGATCTCTGTGGTGGAGGTGATTGTTTTTGTTTCTTTTTTTAGGCTTCACTTTCATCTCCCATTTGTTACTTGTTACTCAGATTGTATACTGACAGAGGTGCGTGCTGTGTGTCGGACATGGCTAGTTAGTGAAAATTTCAATTTTGGCCTACAATGAAATATCCCAAGTGGCAACCGTGTTGGACAAGTGTCGTGTTAAAGTAGCATACTTAGGAAGTAATAGGTTTTTCCCTCACAAAGAGAATGTTCCGCAATTCCTTGTTTCCATATTTTTAGTATTTGTCCTTTTCCCCCTTTATTAAGCTACTTCTAGTATTTTCTGGATAAAGGTTGCTTTTCAACTTCTTTTCTGTCCCATATTTCTTTATCCTCTATCAGTTTCTTTGTGTCGGATTGGAGAGTGTTCTGTATAGTTCTTTTTGGTAGCCTCGTGGTTGCTCATTTTTATCTTGCTGCTTATATGATGCAGAATTATGGGGCCTTTTTGGAGAAAGATGGGGGTGGATTCAGGGGTCGAATCAAACTTACAGGACTAAGTAATGGGGACATGAACCTGTCAGAATCATCCTGGACCTACAAGGTATGTTTTAGACTTTCACTATAACGCAGTGACTTTTATATATGCTAACCTTTTAACGTTGGAAGAGTCCGGTTACAATGGATGACTGAGTTTAGAAGATTTAGCACTTCGCCAAAATTTTGGCCCCGTAGAAGATATTGCATGTTACCATGGAAATACAAAATCATTTGCTCGCTTGACTTCTCATTGACATACAAAATCTGTGTTAATTGGTGTGTTCCCTCATGTGGCAGTTCAACAGCATTGATCTGTACATGTGTGAACTTTGTTTTCCTAATCGAAGACTTATTTTTTGTGTAAGAATCATGATTTTATTGTCTTAAAAGTCTCCTTTCTCTAGGTTGGGCTTAATGGCGAAATTCAGGAAATATACACATTAGATGGAATAAAAAAGGCTTCTTGGGTTGACTTGACAAGGGATGCTATTGATTCTCCCCTAAGGTGGTACAAGGTAAAAACCTATGTGTGATATTATTTTACAAAAGTGGTTCTGTGGGCTTTTGCTGAAATGATTAGACTATTGGTTAATTTGGATATATGTGAATTGATGGGGAATGCAAAAGCAAATGCATATCAGAACAATAGAGCATTGACTGCACTCTTTGTTTCTGCATTTTTACCTTATGCTGATCAGTGCCTGAGCGAAACCTCTTAAGTATTCAATACAATGTTATTGATAATGTTATTTTGGAGCAAACCTAGTTGTTCTTATTTCATTTGTTCGAAACTTTAGTGTTCGTCTCATTACGCAATCCTGAATTAACTTTGCTACTAGTTATACATAACTATGCTGGCTATTTCTAATCAATCTGTGGCAGACTTATTTTGATGCTCCTGACGGGATGGAACCTGTTGCACTTAATTTAAAAAGTATGGGTAAAGGCCAGGCTTGGGTTAATGGCCATCACATTGGAAGATATTGGAATTTGTCTGCTCCAAAAGATGGATGTAAAACTTGCGATTATCGTGGGGAGTATAATTCAGACAAGTGTACAACCAATTGTGGAAAGCCTACTCAAGTAAGGTACGTACTTTTCTATTTGTATTGTCCTTGAGAGGAGGGAACAAGGAGAGGCTGGTATATGATTTTCTGCTAGTGAGTGACTGAGTGTTCTCATCAGGAATGGCTATTTGAACCTGTGTCATTTTTGGATGGTTAGTCGGGGTAGCTCCACTGATCTACATCCCTTATCTGATAGAGGTATTTACCTGAAGAATCTTAATAAAAGGACCTCGAGAAATTCTGATCTTATAGCATTAGTAATTTTCTGCTTTTTTAAGTGTAAGTTAGGGCCTCCTGTAAAATCATACGTGGAATCTAGCAGCTGTATCGGATACAATTAGTGAACTACATGCCAGTTCAATTTCAAATTCTGTCAGAAGACTGAGGGTTGTTTGGACTTTGGAATGGGAGTAATAGACAAAATAGCGAAGGGGATAAAGAGGCACTGATGGTGATGGATAGAGGAGGATGAAGGTTAATAGGGCGTTGTTACTGGGGTAATAGATTGAAATCAAGAAAAAAGAGAGGCAGTGGTGGGTGGTGGTTGATAGAGGAGGGTGAGGGTGAGGGAGAGAGTAATAGTTTTTGCGTGAGGGGGGTAATTAAACTTTCTCTATTTCCCGCTATATTTTTCTTAATTGACAATTCATATTAGCCGGGCTGTAATCATTTTGCAACCAAGGTTTTGTTGTTATTATTGTTGCTGTTGCTGTATGGAGCATTTAGATCCATCCCATGAACTGGACAATTTTCTTAAACCCTAATGTGGTTTCGTCCAATTTGCAGGTACCATGTGCCACGTTCCTGGCTGCAGAGATCAAATAACTTACTGGTCATATTTGAAGAGATTGGGGGCAATCCTTTTGAGATATCAATAACATCACATTCTACACATACCATTTGTGCAAAGATATCTGAAACCCACTATCCCCCGCTTTCAAGATGGTCGACCAGTGGTTCAATAGATGGAAAGATCTTTATCAACAACACAACTCCAGAGATGCATTTGCACTGCGAACCTGGACATGTAATCTCTACAGTGTTTGCCAGCTACGGGAGCCCAAAAGGGAGTTGTCAAGGGTATTCCAGAGGCAGATGCCACTCACCGAACTCTTACCAGGTGGTTTCAGGGGTAAGTAGACTGTTTAACTATTAGAAGAGCAAATGCTGCATATATTATGAATCTCCGATTTTTCTTTCCTGAGAACCAATGCTAATGATTGTCCATTTCAATTTCGTCAACAGCTCTGCCAAGGGAAACAAGAGTGTACCATTGGAGTTTCGAATGCCATATTTGGTGGTGATCCTTGTAGACGCGTTGTAAAAACACTTGCGGTTGAGGCCAAGTGTTTATCTTCAAGGGTTTCCGAGTCCTCGCTTATTGATGTTTTGTAGGGTTTATGTTTGGGAACCAGTGTTTCTGGCGTTTGTATCTATGAGGCTGTGGTAAGCTTGTTCATATGTATTTCCCAGTTCCCACGCCGAATTATATGGAGTTTGTGGTATTGGTATATAGTCTATTTTATGAAAATAAGTGTCGCTTGATAGAACTCGTACTATTTGATATCCATTTTATATATTTAGAGTTGTGGATTTTTGGTTCAGGTCTATTTGAAATTTCGCTAACCTAACAAATTTTAACATTGGTGAGTGTAGTAAACGTGTTTGGATCATCTGAAGTTGAAAATTAACTTTACATAGTAGAGTTTACTACTTTACCTTATTAACATATTAAGTATAGCTTACATTAGTAAAAGTGTGACGGAGAAGTTTGCCTTATCTCGAGCTCACACCAGACTGAGCTGGCACTGGCTGCCGTCGGTACATACCATACTACCGATAACAACATCCGAATTTTCACTAAGAATTAAACCGTCCAATCGTTAGGAAAATAAATAGTAGATGGAAATTTTAAGGAAAATAAATAGTAGATGGAAGTTTTAAGGAAAATAAATTATTGAACACAATAATTTCCGTCCTAATCTGTTTCTTTATGTCTATATATATATATAACACACACGCAGTCGAAATCATTAATAAGATTTTATTTGTATCAGACAAGTTAATTAAAGTTTCTAAATCCCTATTAAACCCACAAATTTGGACGTTCACAAAGCCGCTAGACGTTTCTCAAGGAGAAGAACAGCAACCATGATCGACGTTCTTGAGGTCTGACAATTCTCTTTTTCTCGTGAATATTATTCATATTACAAGGATTTATATTAACGACTCTAGATTTCAATTTTACGATGAAGAATTTGTTGTTGTTGTTGTTGTTGTTGTTTGGTGGTGGGATTATTTTATTTTCACGTATTTCTGTTTGTTGGTTCACTATTGTCATGTAACGCTCGTACTATTAGCTTTAGGGTTTCGAGACTGTGCAATGTGAACCAAGTTACGTGTCAAGTTACCGTATTTCTTTTGTGGATGTGTCATGACACGTTCTTTTGAATTATTAGTGTTTGGTTCACTATGTTGTGAGAGATTTATTTACCGATTGCTAATAATCCAAGGAAACGGACTAAGTATTAGTGAAAACAATCGATGATTGGATTTAAAGATGGTTTTTAATCCTATGCAAAAAAAAAAAAATTCAAAGAAATCCTATGCAACTTTTTTTTTTTTTTTTTTTGACGTTTAATTTGTGGGATTTTTGGTTGTGGGTTGATTTCATCAGACAGCGCCACCGGCATTTGATCCCAGTAAGAAGAAAAAGAAGAAGAAGGTCAGCTTTCAGGCTGAAGCTGACCCAGTCAAGGAGATGGATGTAACAGGTACGCTAACCTGTTTGTACACGTCTAACAGTTTTCACATGACAGTCGATATTGTGAAGTAACAGGTAGTCGATTCAATTCATGACATATTTACTCGATCCTTGACTCCTTGTTGGATACGGAAACAGGTAAGGAGGAAGGACGACCTTTAAATCTTGGGGGAGAAGATTACGTCTATGAAGAGGTGAGTTGTTCAGTTTTGTTGGGTTTATTTATTATCTAGGATGAAGAATAATTATGGACTGCATATCTAAAATGTGTTTTAATGGTGTTGCAGCTGTTGGAAAGAATTTACGGAGTTGTTACTGTCAAGGGTAAAACAGCTTTGAGACTCCCAGTTCCTGAGGCGCTTCTACAGGGGACGAAAAAGACAGTTCTTGTCAATTTCCTGGACTTCTGCAAGGCGTATGTCTTCTACTAGAAGCATTATTTTCAATCATTCTGATATTTATCTGTGTCACTGTTTTCGCGGATAGTAGTATTACAGTCTTTACACATCTATAATTATGTCTGTGAGAACTTACTACATGTTATCAGTGACCTTTGAAGCAAGTGGAGTCCTAATATGTTTGTTTCGGGAATTGTAGTGTTACGGTATTAGTTTAAGTTTGTTAGTCGACCCCAAATCATTTCACGACTAGATGTTTTGGTGCTGTTGGTCAGATACCCTGCTAGCAGAATTTGACAGGTCTGTGTGTTTTTTCGATATCTTTCAGGTTGCACAGGGAGCCAGATCATTTTCAGAACTATCTTGAGGCGGAACTGGCTTCAACTTCATCTATTGATGGCAAGAATCAGTTGATTTTCAATGGAAGGTTTAAAGTTAAACACTTTGAATCTTTGTTGCGAAAATATGCCAGTAAGTCCTGCCTTTCCTATTCTTCTCCCTTCTAATCTTTATTGCTGTAATCACAACCCATACTGCTCGTTCATCTCATGAACCTGCAAATCTCACTAGACGCGACTTCATTAACATTGAAAATGATTCATCTTGCTATCTGCTGAAAAATTAGTGTTCTGTATGTGTTATGCATCACTGTGATTGCGCGGCTGAGAGGTTAACGGGCTGTGTTTGTTTTTCGTAGGTGAGTATGTTATCTGCAATGGCTGTAAGAGTTCCAACACTATTCTTGCCAGGGAAAATCGTCTCACGTTTCTCCGATGTGAAGATGTAAGTGTTCTGGAATTTGATGAAAGAATGTACTGTCAATTTCATTAGAGTCAAGATTGTTAGTCTTTTTAGACGTTGTCAAAAAAAAAAAAGATTGTTAGTCTAACCAAGTGTCTTTCTTTTGCCCTGTTGCAGTGTCGTTCTTCACGAACAGTTACTCCCATCTCGCAAGGGTTTCAGGGTGTGACACGCCGCGTTCGGAACTCTCGCTAACTTACCTGTGTTTTGCTGTTAGTCTTGACTACTGTTAGAACCTGAGAGGCATCAGTAGTCAGTGTTGTTATCCTGTGATTCCTGTCATTCTGAATTCATACTATGAAATCAACATGTGATGTTCTATTTGATTTACGAGTCAGATATATGATCTTTTGGATTCATTACTTTGGTATGTTTCAAACAACATATTTTCTTTCATGTATGAAGAATTGAAGAAAAAACGTAAATCACACCCCATTATATTATCCTTAAAATTCTATTACAAACTCGTCACATTTTCTCCGGCACCAGTCACAGCTTCTCCGGCTAAGGTGCAACATCATACAACAAGAAGTGTATCTGACCAACATCATAAAATACAATTTCTTGAACCAAAAAAAGGGAATCACGCTCATTAAATTTGCGAAAATTCTAGAGTAAGCCCGTCACATCCAGGTCGAGCAAATCATGCCAACAAATCAATTAAATAGATTTTCTACAGCCGTTCATCATAGAATACAATTGCATATGGCTGCTTCAGGATTGAAACAATTGGGTATAACATAGAACATATACTATATGATATGACATATTCCACCTACTATATATTACAGCAGTTGAAACTTCTACAAGTGCTAACATTCACAGGAGGAGAAAGAATGCACTATGCAGAACCTTAACCTATACACCAACAAACCGACCACGCCTTAGGCAGATCAGCTTATATTTTTGCACGATGGCAGCATGTTCATGAGCGACATGCATCAGTTCCCGCCCCAAGGAAAACAGCAACAGCCCTATACCATAGAGAATAAAGAGGTTAAGGGACGTTTCTTTAGTTTCTCAGTCCGGCTCATATGCAGCTACAAGACATTATCACAGAGACTATAAGAACATCATAAGCAAGCAGGCAACTGTAGAAATGAAGAGTTTTTGGTAGGAATTATCCTCGATTCCTCATACCTTTGAATCTTTACTTTTATGTCGCTTCTGGCCATTTGAACGTTGGCCATGAGTTCCTCCACCTGGCACATTCCCCGCACTGCCATGCCTCTCCTCTTTCACTTTGCTGAAGATATGAGAAAATCCATCAGCTGATGAGGGGTCAGACTCATCCCATTCCCCAAACTTTGGAATAGCAGTACCTCGTTCTGGCTGCAATATAACAAAAGCACAAAAAATCCTTTGAAAATAAGCAAAAAAACTTATGCTTATAGTAGTTGCATAATATTTGGCAAACAATAGCAATCTGTAGATAGTCTAGCGTCATTTAGAAGACTTAAGGATTCTGTCTGGGGTAAACAGACATATTGCTAAGTAAGATCAAATCACAACCGTAGAAGTACTGATCAGAGGAAACAAAGAACGAAAGAAAGAAACAGATAGCTCATGTGCCACCAACAACAGAATCATCAACGAAAAGAGATCGGAATCATTAACCGCTGACAGCTAAGCACCTTGATTCTTTAGGTGGGAGAAAGAGTAAAACCACGCAAGAGATGTCGAGAATGTAGGAAGTCATTTAGTTTCAATCACACATGTACTATTAGGTAATGTAAGCGTTCTTTGGGACAAACAGGGCCATGGGATGGACATAAGCAACATTTATATTTTCAGATGTTCATGCAGTAATTGAAGACCACGAGATAGAGAGAAATATTACAGTTTCGTTGCCTCGAGGAACAGATTTCAGACGGGGTCTACTAGGAGTAGAGGGAGCCAAACTGGGACTTCCTTCATAAGACCCTCTCTTTTCCCAAGAAGGAGAAGACATTCCCTTGGAGGCAATCCTAGCCTGGTAATGTGGATGCATTGGGGAGTGATCGGCACTGCGAGGACCCCCTCCATTCGGCCTAGGAGGCCTTTTGGGTGTATTGCTGCCCACTCCAACAGATTGCTGATGATTTGAATCCCTAGAAGCTCTACGTCCTCCATCAGGACGTGAAGGGGAATAAACTTGCCTCCGTAATTCAATATCTTCTTGGCTTACCCTGCGCTCATGCTTTGCTCTTGTTGCCTCTGATCGTCTTCGTCTGTCCTGCACATTGGGATTTTGCGGAGAGCTACTTGGATTCACCTTCTCACTAGATGAAACCCTTTTTGTATTTTCAAAATATGTCGTGTAAGAGATATTTTCTTCCATGTCCCAGTTCCCAAACTTCGGGACATTTGATCGCTGCCACAGGATTACATACATTAATGAGAAACATATGCTCAAGATACAAAGAATCTCCAATAATACTTGGTAAAAGGCTTAAACTTAAGATGTCAAAAATGAACTAAGAAACATCTCAGCTCTTAGTGTCTCAGTTATATGATCACTGCATATACGCATTAAGAAACGCCTAATACCTTCCGCAAAACAACATGCTAATCAATCAATATTATTTTCTCCATTCAACTCTATGCAATAACAGACAGAACACCTACAGACAGACCAACAAGATATAATCCAAAGCAACACAAGTTCTTATTGACAGCAGCGAAACAGGAACAACCATACCTCTTCTTCTCAGGACTCAGGAGGCATATACATATAGCTTTTATGTTTGAGGCCTCTCTTTCAGAGAGTGGAAAGCTAAATGTAGCAATCAGTCTTAACAGCCTCGATCTTATCATTTCTAAGAGAACGGGATGCACATAAACTTTTCGGACTGGTCTAAACATATCGAATCCCTCATGACTGACATCCCAAAGTTTTCAGCTAGGTAGCTGACCAAGCAAGCAAATTTTAACCAGACCCTCTACAAATAGTACAACTCCTCAAATGCAAGAATTGTCCTTCTTGCAACACATTATACACCTAGATTGAACAAAGCTACTCCACCAAAATGAGACTTGATGACTATTTGCTCTCACAGATTAAAAATACAACTACAACTGCACCTCCGTTGTCTCGGGTTGTTATCATTTCATTTGAATATGCGAGAGGAATTCATTCAAACTAAATTCGAACAATTCCGAGGGAACGGAGAGAGTCCAATGCTAAAACTGATCAGCAATCACCAATTACTAGTTTGATCCCAATATTATTCCAACAATGCCCACCAAAGTTTTCAACTTTCATACAGATTAATAACAAAACAAGTCCAAAATCATACTAGAATCAAACAGCACAGCCACAATTGTCAAAAAGAAATAAAATTTCTCACATTACTGAAATCCATTTCACTGAAAAATTCCAGATTAATCAAACTTCACCAATTTTTCCCAAACACCCACAACTTTTAACAAATTATTATGACCTAAATTACCAGCTCAAAAATCATACAAAACTAAAAGTTTCATATACTATAATCTAGATTATATAATCCATATAAATTAATGAAAAATACCCACAAAAATTAAGACCCATCTTCCAATTTTGCACTAAATTAAGTACTACAAACAAATAAACACAAAAAAAGCAAGATCATACTCAAACACAAGAACATGAGCTAAATTGAAATTATTAAAATTATACAAAATTAAACACTTACGGCCATATAATCCTGTAAATTGTAACTTTTTCTTTTTCTGTGATTTTTTTTCTTTTTGGGGGGTGGGGTGTTCTCAAGGAAATGATTAGAGCAGAGACAGTGAGGAAAAACTGGAGTGAAAAAGGAAAGAAATTAAAAATGAGAAATACAAAAATAAGAGCCTGTTTGGTTTGGGTATTGTTACTATTGTATGTATCTAAATACACCTTCCGTACTAACGAACCGTCGTTAATGAGGGCGTATACACTAATCGATTAATTAAAATATTAAGAAAATCAGAAGCTGAAATAGCTAGCTTTTTATATAACTTATAATGTACGGAGTAAATTTTTTTTTTTTTTTTTTGAATCTTTGATTAGTCGATTAATTTGTACACCTTTCTATGTACAGGTATATTTTTTAACATGAGGTGTTTGAATTGGGACGAAGCAGGTATGGGAATGATAGAAATAGCACCGCGTTTGGAGGAGAGGGGACAAATACATTGACCCCGTATGAACAGGTGACACCTGCTTGACTTAATTTCTCAAGGAAGTGGGGTCCATATCCAAACAGGGTCTTAACCTTTCTACAAGTTTTATGGATTTTTGGCGGTTAACTAACCTTTTTCTTTTGTTTTGGTTCTACTACAAGTACAACTAATGTCTACCAAATCTTTGCTGTTGCTAATAATAGTAGACATGTTCTAACAATGTTTAACACTGTCTAATGTAACTATGTATGCAACACACATGGAGCCAAATAAAAAATTAAAAAAAAATAAAAAAAATTGTTGTAATAACGGCGTTCGTAATATGTTTGTCAAAACAAGACTGATCGTGGGGCGAATATCATCCTGGCTACAGCACCCAAAAAAATAATTAAAAAGGACTAAAAAAAGACGTGATGAGAAAGCAAACAACACTTTTTTTTTTTTTGTGAAATTGTAAATTGCATTAAATAAATTAAAAAAAAAAAAAAAAAAACACAAACACAAAAATGAACCCATTAAATTAGACTTTCTCAACTAAGCCAATCTCTATTCATAGGTTTGACATTTTGCACTATAAATCTAAGTCTGTATTTTACTTCCTCAAACACACGAGAAACCGGTTTCGCAGGCGAGCAAAGTCTCGTTTCAAGGCTTCAAGCATTTGATTTTCATTGCAGTAGTCACAATGCCTCGGCTGCACTCTGGATTTTTGAGTTTCAACAATTTCTCAAGCCGGTTTGCTGTTTCAGAAATGTTCTCCATGACGAAAGTAGTTGAGTTCACAGCAAAGATAACTTCATTGACATCTTGTTCAAGGTGCAAGCAAAATATGTGGGTGAACACCTGTGAAGAAAAATAAATGGAAATCAGAATGTCGTGCATCTCCATCTCAAGTGAAAACAAACCAGAAAGATTGAATTAGCTGTTAATTCGCCACAAAAGCTTTTATAACACGAATTCCAATTGTTCCCATCTTACCGCTTTCATTCGAGTAATAACCATGTCCTTCATGGAAGGGGATCTCGATACCAAATTAATGATGAAAAGCCCTTGCTCAGAAAGAACATCTTTAACCGTAGTGAAGAAATTATCTTCTAGAAAATCAGGAGCCGGGCAGGAGATTCCGGAACTGCAACACAAATCGAACCAAAGATATAAAGATGTTGTGACTGCTAAGGACAAAACGAACAACACATGGAGAGAAAATCACCTTGAATCTGACGAATCTACATCAACAATAATTATGTCAAGTCTCTTGTTTGGCAAAGTCAATTCTGTGCCACTGGTACTCTTTACTAGTACATCAGTACTGCCAACTTTATGTCGCATAGAATTTGCACGATCTTTCAGAAACTGAATCCCATCAGCAACATGTACCTAGGATCAAAGAAAAACCAAGAAAAGCAATTGCAATGAAGAAATGTAGATAAAGTTGCATTGACCCAGATTACGGCAATATGAAAATGCAGGAAATCGTACACTGAAGGTTTTTCAACTTTCATCATTAGTTTGAGATATTGACCATAATTTCCAGAGCAATTACAAGGACTCGTGCTGGTGAGAATTAGTTAACTGCCTGCCCTACAGAACCAGAGACTAACATGGTGACACCTGGGGCTAGTGAATTTCCAAGGCCAAGAACCATTGCTGTAATAAGTGGCACAGAGACTTTGTCTTTCGATATATGAGACAAAGGGGTATGTTGGACTCCGCAGCCTATTATCTCACCACCATACCACCATATGTGGAAGTAGGAAAATAACCACATTCAGCAAAAGGCATCGAATTTATGCATATATGCATGTGAGCCAAATCACCACAAAAGTAGAGATTAAGGCCTTGTTCTGTCCAACGGACAAGTTCTGATCTAATCTGATCTAAATTGTAGCTGTATTAATACCGACATTATGACTGATACCGGTGCATATGAACTGAACTAATCTTTAATTAGGCTGAAGAGACATAAATGACCTAAAGATCGCGACGACGCAGATCTTGTGATTACCTTCAAATGTTCATCTTCACAAAACCCGAAATACTCCTTAGCAAGTCTTGACACCACTGGATCCAATTCTACCACCTGTAAGAAAAATAATACATATAAATCGAGCACATCTTCTAATGCCTCTTAAGAGTCTTAACAAAGACAGCATGCCAAATTACCTCCACGTGTAGCACATCCATACAACTGTGCAGAAACATAGGAAGCAGACCAGCCCCAAGACCAATTATGACGGTTTCAACCTGTAGGAGGTACGGAAGTTTGATATCAACATACAATATGCCATAAAGAATATCCAATAAGCACAATAGCAAATTAGTTATAAGAGATTGACAGTATTTGCTATTCTCTCTATATAAACACACAGAGCATTAGACAAAAGCATCTGGATGAAGGTAGTTCTTACTTTTCCTCCACCAGAGGTCACACTTTCCATGTAGGATTCAATTAAAGCAAATCCAGCAACAATTCCTGTATGATACTCCCCAACCAGGAAGGTATGATCGACCTTCTTCCTGTTGCTAAGATCTGAAAAATCAAGGAAAGGAGGGTAAAAGATTGAAGTACATAAAACACGACCCGTACAACGTATCACGCCATTGGTAAGAAAAAACAAGAAAGAAGAAGAAAGGAACAACTTGTCCATCTAACAATATCAATAAATAAATTTCTTTGTAAAACCCTCCTTAGCCCAAAAAATCACTTAAGGTTGACAACAGTATCAAGACATCTTGAGTCCTATCTTAGATCTGATTCTCTAGGAAGACATTTCAATGGGCCACACATGCGGAAGAGTTTAAAATTTGATCCATGAAACCTTTCATAGTCTCAGTTGGTAGTCATACACTCCCCAAACCCAAGCCACAACAACAACAATAAAAGCCAAGCTCCTTCATAACAAAGTACAAACAAATTGATTCTGAAGAGAAAAATACATCCTTACCATCGACCGATGATGGATCTGCTTTCTGTTTTTCCCTTTTCTTAGATTTCATATTTGAGACAGACGTCTTCATTTCTGCTTCACTGTCATTTACTTGAGATGTTTCACCAATGAGCAATGCTTCAGATTGAACTAGACCCTCACTCCTTTGAAAAACAAGCCGACGGAACACTGGCTCCTTTGAAGGGGAAATGATAGCAAGGTGCTCATCAACATTTTCATACATAACATCATCAACAACAATTGGCCCGGTGTACTTAGATGTGACCTACAAAACAGAAGCTTATGAGAATGTTAGTATCGAATACAGCCACCAAATATTATATCCTCCCTTGCAAGCAAAGCAGATCATTTTGCTAGCAACTTCAGGCTATATTGAACAAAGAAAAAGAACCGCATTTGCCCTACGAGAACTTTCGCTTGCCAAAGTGGAGAACAGTATAAGAGAAATGATGACTTACACAAGTGACCCATGTGAAAAGTTCTAACACAAGAACCCGATGATCAACAAATATATGCAATGATACGTAAATTCAAAGTCCTAAAAATTATCTTGAAAAAATAAATTTCTAGTCCAAGTCAATATAAATAATTAATAAACATGGGCATTTAGTACAGAATAGTCCAGTATCGCATACATACTAAACCTCATTAAAAGCCATCAATCCATCATTAGCAAAAAAAGAAAAAAAGAAAGTAAATTCCGTATGTTCTCATTTTATAGCCCTTTCACATTCGTTTTCATTACTCCTACCCAGGCCATTATATGTCTAACCTCCCTCGTTTTACTGCCTTGGTTGCTCTCCTCTCCACCTTTCATTGTTTTCCTCTACATTGGGAATTCCATATGCCAATTTATGTTAGCTGTTTTCACATAAATTTTAGAACTCAAGCTTAGTTTTGCTGTTGTTTTATAAGAGATGAATTGCAAAGCATTTTCATCTAGCAAAAAGTCCAACACAAATATTAATTTCCTTTAAAATAAAGGAAGGAGTAACAAAGACGATAACAGCTCCATGATAATGCTTTACATCTATAGTGGACCATCACAAGCTCCTAACCTGGTGAACAACACTCCGATGTTTGATTCCATCACCAGCCATCATAAACCTGCACATGGTTTTTGCCCCAGCATATCAGCACCCCAATAGCAATTCCAGTTCGCAAACACACTAACTAGACGTTCGGCACATTATGTACTAAAGCACAGATCACAACAACACAATCACTAAAGCATAAACAAGGCTGAATTTTTTTGTACAAAGTGATACCCCAAACCCCTTATGGACTAGAATTAGTCACTTATGGCAACTCGTCAGTATGTCTACTCCCTCACAAACAAAACACATATCTTTATAGCGTACTTTGACAGTTTGACCTCACTTCTACACCCTAGGAAGCTTCCGAGTGGTCCCTCATTCTAAGACTACTAGTAACAACTAACAAGCATGACTAGCTCAACTACGGAGTTCTTAGCATATGCACTTCCAAAAGGGAAAGTGCACTTTGTTCAAAAGAACAGCATTGTCGGTCTTTAAGCACTAAACTTCATAAATCTCTATAATCTCATTTATAATCTGGATACCTACATACAATTTGAGCGGCAAAAAAAAAAAAAAAAACTTCCACTACATGCACAAGGAAAAATACAATTAGTTGTGTCAATACATTACTTCTCCAGGAGGTTGTATAGCCCAACTAAATACGTCAACCACATTTCTAATTCCTTAGGGTATGTTTGGTATTGTCTTCTGTTTTCAGTTTTCTGTTTTTTTGAAAATCAAAGTCCCGTTTTTGAAAATCAGAAAAAGTGGTTTTCAGTTTTCAGTTGTCAGTTTTCATTTTCTATATGACTATTATACAACCAAACAATTTGAAGTTAATTTTGTAACTTATTTAACTAAAAATTTTACGCAAAAAAAAACAAAAACTGAAAACGGCAGTGATACTGAACGTGCCCTTAGTTAGCACACTAAAAGTGCCCCCTTTATCTTCAGAATCCTTCCCTTCTCATCCGTAATTCCCATAATATTTCAAGAGATTTTATTTTCTAGTACACATGTACAATGAATAGAGAGATAAGATTTGATTCCAACCAATCCATTGAAGCCTTTCTGTTCTAAATGAACAAAGCCATTGAGTAGCAATTCACAATTAGTGAGCATGAGAAAAAAATTAAAAAAAGACTCACAAACCAAAACGCTAAGAGAAAAATGTTTAAACAAGACAGTGACAAATACTGCTTTGAAAATACATACGGAATTTGAGCTCCATTGTCATTTTTCTCCGGTGCTAGTGGTTCTACAAGAGGTGAGAGATCCATCTGTGGATTGGAACATCATTTGACATAAGTTCCACAATTCAAACAGTACGTCAAAGCTTCTCAGTTTTAAAATGAACTCTAACTTCACCTTAATCTCCTCCAAGCTGACATTTGCATGACTCGAGTCCAAAAGAATCTGTATTAGTAAACTACCACATCAAGAATATGGCATTACAAGCAGCATAACTAACAATTATCAAAAGCTGAGGAGAACACATAGGTCCATGAACAAAGAGTACCATTATCAGCCGAGCAGCCTTTGAACTCTCAACCACCATCCATTGCCCTTCTTCTGAGAAGAACAACCATTCCTGAGCCCTTGTCTGGAAACATAAAACTTAGTATATACAGTAACAGGATATTAACAAATTAGCCTTAGTCACAAAATATTTAAGCTCAACTAACATGAAGCATCGCATGGAAAGGTCATAATTAAATACCACACCTCCACAGATAGATTACATGAAAACAGAGATTAAGAACTATAACATTTACAAAAAGTTTAGACAAGAAGCTTTGCTAGAGTAGTTCCCATCAGTAAAAAGATTAAGGACCATAACATGTGCAAAAAGTTTAGCCAAGAAGCTTTGCTAGAGTCATTTCCATCAGTAAAATAAGGACATAATGGACTCATGAAGAAAGAAACCTTAAATATTAGGACAATCACTTTTCCTTTTAAGTTTGTCCAAGTGTAAACCACATAGTCCCTCCTACCCAAAATGATTTTCCCCTTTCAAAAACTGTTTTTGAGTAATCATGTTCGGAGCTACTTTTAAACCAAATGAATCGTTCACTTGTTGAAAAAATTAGTACATATTCTATTCTGCAGTGCATTCTACCAAATCCATTTGAGTTTAAGGTAAATGGGTATTTTATTTGCTCTAGAAGTAGTTCCAAAGATGGCTACTCAAAAACAATTTTCGAAAAGGGAAAATCATAGTGGGTAGGTGGGAGTATGTTTAACAGTTATAAATAGAAAAACAGTATGATACAGAAAATTACAGATGAAGTTATTGTTCTCTTATCACCAGCAAAACTCTAGCGAACCAACCATCTCGAATAGATAAACTACAGTAATTAGATCTGTATGATCGAACCTTTGGCACAAGAAATATTCCACAGTGATAAGAGAAGGGAGAAGAATCTGATTGAGCATCTAGAACCACAGCCCTGTACCGGAACAAGGAATCCCCTTCTCCACCCAAGGTAAATTGAGCTCGCCTCCCTGGACTAAGCTCCTTAAGATCACCTTTGGCCCCTAGTTTCAGATCTTCAAGAGAGTATACGATATCAGAATCATCCATGCACCCTTTGCGAATTGTATTCTCAGTTTCTAGTGCAGCACAGAGACCACGAGCCTAAGAACATACAAAAATACATTAAAAATCCACATGACTCCAATTGCAAGAAGACAGTACCAAATGGTGTTTAACTAAGTTACTGAGACACATCACAGCTAATTAATGAAACGTTTTCATGTTTCTGGCCTAAAATGAAGTCTTAAGACTCAGGTGTCGTGTCATATAAGTCAAGTGTCGTGTTACACAAGCAACACACTAGGTATATAGAATTCCCAAGTGTCGTGTCATATTAGTAAAGTGCCGTGTACTCATGTTGAACACATAACACGCGAGGTATAGTGTCAAAAGTAACAAAGGTGGTGGCAGAATTTCTATGGAACTTAGAACAACTGGTACCATCAATCAATAAGTGCTTACTGTACTAAGGAAAAGAACTATAAGAGAGACTAAGTTTATAACCAAGAAGTTGGGAAAATAATAGCCTCTAGTATGTTAAGACCCCATAAAAATCCAACAGCAACGTCTGCCTTGGCTTCTTTAGGTACTTCTCATACGTAACAGTTAGGATTGAGTTATAAAAAAGACTGTTTAACCAACATTTTCCTGAAAGTAATATAAACAAATGAGCAACAGCAAAAAAAAGGGTTGCCACTTGCCTGTTCAGTGTTGCCACAAACTGAGCTATCGAAAGACGAAACTATCTGGCCCACTGAACGAGAGTCCCCTTTTACAGCGACCACCATGAACGTATCAAGGCTAGGTTTACTGGATGGTTTCTGTGTAATGCAATGAAGAGTTGTCTCCCACCCAAAACGAAACTTGGGGAAAAGTAATCCTGAGTGGAGTAGGAAAAGAAAAGATACTTTCAATCACATAACGTCATACACTCATACACAATATTCAACAAGTCCCATTCACAATGGCAACCATCAGAACTCGAGAAAAAAGCTAAGCAACGAGAACAGGAACGCAAACATTGATTAGAGAACTCTTCCACAATATTCGGTCATAACCTCCGAAATCGTGGATACAAAATAGAAACTTTCCGTCATCAAATAAAAAATTAAAAATAAAAAGGCACGAAAGATAGCAATAGGTTAGAAGTATAACTACTCAATCCAGAATTTAATCCACTGTTACACAAAACCATACCAAAGACATGAGACTCGCCCAGGGTGAGACAAATAAACTTCCCTCCTGGTTTTAAAACCCTCTTCACCTGATACCATCAAAGTCTGAAGTCAATTTTTATGGTGGGGAGAAAAACACAAATCAAGCATATTACACTATGGGAAATGTTTGAAGGACATACAAACGAAGTGTGAAAAATGGAGACCAGAACACCTCTGATAGATACTGATTTCCCAGCTTAGGACCGAACTCTGGCTCCATCAACGCGTCCAATCCTCCCTTGTCCAATATTATGTCAAATGTTGCATCCGAAAACTGCCACCAAGTAACAAAGGAAAGCAAATGTCATGACCAACTGAGGGGACAAACATTCTTCAGTCTACACCACCATCACTATTCACCAGTACAGATCCAAGATAAAGAAACATATTTGAATCCCATCTCAGCATCAAGAAACCCAAACTTGTGAAAAGCATGGACTCAATTAAGCACAAAACGGCCAAATAACCTCCAAATTAGAAAGCCATATCCGATAGGTCAAATACACAGACCCTGGAATTTCTACCACAGCAATGGAAAAAGTGGACTCAGGTCAGACCCGCTCTCTTTCCTCGACTACTTTCTTCATGTTCTTTCAATAGGCTTATTTATCTTAACTCTTAATTACAGTTTAATGATCAAACCTCCCGTAAGTAAAACACTGAGTCACTAACTCCAATGCATGAAAAGAGCCCAAAACTGATCTCGGAGTACACCAAAAAGAACCGGCACCAGAAAGACGTAGATACAAACAGAAACATTACACTATTCTTAAAAATCAGCACAGCTTTTTACTAATATGCGCAAAATTATCAGCTCAACTTATCAAAACTTCGACAGTCTTGAAATCTCAATGAGACACATACCGATACACACCTAAAATCTTGAACAAATTCAGCATAATGCGGCAACATTCGACCCCAATGCAACATACACATTCCTACAAACCGCAACTTCATCTAATCTCTCATTAATCAACATCACATTCATGATTAATCCCTAAGCTCAACTAAATTCGTCTATTTCGAGCCGTAACAATCAAACAATTCCAATAAAAATCAACATCTCACATTCAACAACATCAAATTCATAATTAATTCATAAGCTTAGGTTAAATTCGAGACGAAAAATTCAAACAAATTCATCAAAAAAGTGAGCAATTTAACCTGCATATCAGTAATGTCCATAACACGCCACCGCATCCGCGGCCGGTCCCGAACATTCCGGCGCAACATATCAGAGATAACAACCTTAGAAAAATCAACGTTGGTGATATCATGGAATCCGGCATCGTACAAGTGTTCGGAGAGGCGAGAGTTGCCGCAGCCAGGTACGAGGATCTGTAACTTCTCCGGCAAGGCTCCGGCGGCGGAGGATGAGGTTGCGGTGGTGAGGGAAGAGAGAAGCGGCGGTTTGAGCTGAGTCCACTCGGCGTACCACTCGAACGAATCGTCGCTACCTCTGAGAGTGAAGAATTTGTCCCAATTTTCCTTGCTGGTGAAGTCTTCTAAGGTTGATAGAAGGTCTGCAGCTTGATTAGGGTTTTGCTGTGTCTTCTTCTTCTTCCCCATTTTTGTTTCTTCTTTTTGCGGAAATGGAGGGGTTTTGGGGCTGGTGTTATTATTGAGGGTTTTGGTGTTGAGGAAGGAGGGAGAGGTTGGGACCTTTGGTTACAAGTCGTGAGTCTTACGACTTACGATCCGTGGTTGATACCGATGTGACCCATACAAAACGTAGGGCTCGTTCGTTTGGAGGGATAAATAAGAGGGTTTATCTTCATAATATAATTCCTTATGTTTGATAAATAGCAATAGTAGGTATTACGACGTGAGATAAAAAATTATTAAAATGACATATTTGTTTTTACGTTAGTGAGAAATAGACCATTTATTATATTTGGAGACAAATATTGTCAAAAAAAAAACAACTAAATAATACAATTGTCAAACATTTAATCCCCTCACGTGTCCAACAAAAGATAGTATAAAATTATGAAATCTCACCCTAAAATCCTTCTATTTGTATCCCACAATCCAAACAACCCCGTATGAGTTGATATTGGAGGCTATATTTTTGAGGAGTTAAAGAACCATTAGCCACTATCAAAATCAATATTGCACATAGCCCCACATCACAAAGCATCTCAATTTATTTAATACTCACTAATTGCATACTGTAAACGCCAAACTCACTAATTGCATACTGTAAACGCCAAACTCACACCCACTTGGAATACGGAGTATTAGACTAGACCTTGCAAGCACAACATAACCATCGTCAACTTCTCGTACAATAGCCATATATTATACTAACCAAAGGAGAGGAACAACGGAGATGAGAGGCGACGAGTGCATAGCATGTGAGGTGGCGATTGTACAAGGATTATGGAAAGTTGTTTTGTGAAAAGTGGTTTGTCCAACATTTGAAAATTAAAGGGCTTATGGCATGCTTATAATAGATTTATACAATCATAGTACAACACAAGTCCTTCATCTTCGCGAGGATATACGCGCTAGTGGGTTGCATGAGGAAAGCATAGGTTTTTTTTTTATAAAGTAAAATTGAAAAGGGAGGAGATGCGATGTTCTTCCCAAAGCAGCTCAGTATAATTTTGGAATTGGTCTAGTTTGCAAATAGAATAGGTGCTTAATTTTACTAACCATGAAAGATATTGGGTTAGTTTGCTCCAAATGAGTTGAAGGTACAAAAACCACTATGTGTACCTTGACTATGAGTCTAGACTTCTAATTGGTTTGTTTATCTAACATGGTATGAGAGACTCAGTTAGAGGTCTCAAGTTTGAAATCTGGTTACCCCCTCGTTTGTTATATGTTGGAGTTAGTAAAACAGCTCAATGTAAGTTGTTTGTGTGCCAGTGTATTACCCACGCTTCAAGCCTAAGTGGACTTTGCGCGACTACAAATCGAGCACATCGCTAAAGCCAAGTGGAGTTGTAACGACATCGCAACAACCTACAATGGTATTTTTATGTGGAGTTGCACAAAAGTGGAAAGGAGATGGTGGGAAGAGGATTAGAGAGAGGAATTCCTTCGATCTCTTCACTAGCTATAGGGGTGTAACATCACTTGGATTGGTGTCTATGGCTTGCGGCGTGAGAACCCTATTATTTGGGTCTAAATCTTGCACTACAGAAACCAATAAAATGTTTTTCGTACATTAGAGGGGAGTGAAAGTCGCTGCTTTGTCCCGACTCTAGATAATAAGGGACTCTCATTTGGATTTTGTTTTGGCATGAACTCGTATTATCCTCCCCAAGCTCCCAAATAACCAATACTCATATCGTGTTTTTACGTTTTAGAGTAACTAGTTTGCATTCCCGTGCCACGCCCAGGCTATATATTTATATTGTTTATACTCACTCTATAAGAAAAATGTTGGCTTATCTTTGTTATAATAAATTACCATAATGATTATATTGCATAAATTAGTTATACTATACTACGGCTTATCTACATATATTAGATTTTCCCGAAAATTACGAATAGGCCGTGAGCCGAAATTTCGAAAAGTAAACGCCCCAAAACTTGTGTGACTTGTGTCCGCAGCAGCAGAGTGCAGACCAACAGAAAAAAGAGCGCATTTCTTGTGATAGGCCCAATCCACGTCGTCTCTCCATTTCATCAAAAAAAAAAAAACTCAACTTCTCCATTACACTTCCTCCTTTCCGTCATCAGTAGCTTCATTTCACAGCAGAGACATTCTAAAAAACCCTACCACAAAAAACCTCGAATCCTCCACAAAAATGGCGGATCTCAACCCCGCCGCCGCCGGAAAACGCCCTATTCTGCCGGTTCCGGGGAAGCGTAACATCCTCATCACCAGCGCTCTTCCGTACGTCAACAATGTCCCTCACCTCGGCAACATCATCGGCTGTAATTTTCTCTCTCCTAATTTTTTTTTATAATTCATTTCTATTAAATTTGTCGATAATTAAGTTTTCGTAGCTTGTTCATGAAGAATTACGGTTGTTTACAAGAGATGTTAACGGTGATTTTTGAACTGCGACGTATATTAGGTGTGTTGAGCGCGGATGTGTTCGCGAGGTATTGTAGACTGAGAGGATATAATACTATTTACGTCTGCGGAACGGATGAGTATGGAACCACGACGGAGACGAAAGCGATGGAGGAGAAGTGTACTCCTGAAGAAATCTGCTCCAAGTAATTTCCTCTTAATTGATTTTATGTTCCGATTCTTATTTGTTTGTCTTTCAATTGAATTGAATTGTATTTAACGAATGCGGTGGGAAATGTTGGATGTTATTCGAGCCGAAATTGTGTTGTTGTTGTATTGAAGTGGATTAATTATCATATGGTGTGTTATTTGAGGTTGTAATGGCAGTGCTTAGAACAAGTTATTCGGAATTGGAATTGGAATTGGAGCGCATTTTTATTGATTGAGGAGATGTTATTTTGTAGATTATTGAGATGCTAGGTGCATTTGCTGTGTGGTTTCATTTGGTATACTATGTGTTTTTTTAGTGGATATTGCGAATGTTTTGTGAAGTGCCGTGAATGGTATTTGAGCTGAAACTTGCATTGGTGTTGTGAAGTGGATTATGATATGGGTTAGGTGATAAAAGGTGTTATGTGAGGTTGTAATGGCAGTAAGAACTAAGAAGTTGGACATCTTAGAATACGTAAATAGGAATTGGAGCGGGTTTTAATTGTTTAAGGAGTTCTTTTTTTGTACTCCGTATATTATAGATTGCAGGTGTAGATTTTGGCTGGTTTCAGTTTGTACCTTGTGTTTTGAAGAGGGTATTGTGTGTAACATGCAATTTTCTTTGTAATGTTGTAGATACCATGCGATTCATAAGCAAGTATATGACTGGTTCGACATAAACTTCGATGAATTTGGACGTACGTCTTCTCCCCAACAAACTCAACTTTGCCATGACATCTTTAAAAAGGTGATGGATAACGGTTGGCTTTCAGAGAATACAATGCAGCAGGTCGGTGCTATTTGTTCTAGTTTTTTTTTTTTTTTTTGGTGTGTGTGTGCAAGATTACCTCACTATTGCTTCACTAACTGCTTTCGTTTAAAATTGTTGATGAACTTGCAGCTTTATTGTGACACCTGTAAAAGGTTCTTAGCAGATCGGCTTGTAGAGGGCATTTGCCCCACACCTGGTTGCAATTATGAGTCTGCTCGAGGAGATCAATGTGAAAATTGTGGACAGCTTCTTAATACAATAGACTTGAAAGAGCCCAAATGCAAAGTATGTATCCTCCCTTCACCTATCCCTTGTTTTTTGTTATTGGCAAATATGTGTTGTACTCTAGTAGTGTTTTGCAAGGCAACACTTGAAACTTCACAGGGCTTGAGTTTGAGTTTTTTAGAGGTGCGGAGACTACTTGGGATTTGATGAGGATCAATTTGGTAGATGTATAAATCCAACCATGGTTTACGAAACAATTTATAGGGTTCATGTGGATGGTATTTTTAAAGTGACAGAAAATTTTCTTACAGTGGAACCTTTCTTTGAGAGAAGTGTTGCATATGTGCTATCTCATAGGCCTATTTAAGTCTCTTGTGGCTGCTTATTAGCATTTCAATGTCTATCTCAACAGGCGTGCCAATCCACTCCTCACATCCGTGATACTAACCATTTGTTTCTGGAGCTTCCCAAGCTCCAGGACAAGTTGGAAGAGTATATAAAGAAGACGTCAGAAGTCGGGTCTTGGAGCCAGAACGCGATTCACGTAACTAATGGATGGCTTAAAAAGGGGCTGATACAACGTTGTATTACTAGAGATTTGAAATGGGGGGTTCCAGTCCCACATGAGAGGTTTTCAGACAAGGTTGAATGCTGCATCCTGTAATTATTTCCATTCTTAGTGTTGGTACATTTTTGTCATTGATATTCTTTTTCAGCCAAAGGTTGGTAACGTTTCTTTTTGACAACTAACCTTTGTCTCCTTAATCACTTGTAGGTGTTTTATGTCTGGTTCGACGCACCAATTGGATATCCATCAATTACAGCATGCTACACCCCCGAGTGGGAGAAATGGTGGAAAAATCCCGAGAATGTTGAGCTTTTTCAATTCATGGGCAAGGATAATGTGCCATTTCACACTGTAAGATAGCTTAACCTCAAAGGGTGTTTTAATAGTTGATAGAGGAGAAAGAAACAGTGCCGAAATCTAGAAAACATGTCTGCCAACTTCCATGAGCCTAGTAGCATGTTCTGTCCATCATACTTGTTTGGTGCTTGTAATACTTGCTGTCTGATTTTATTAGATAAATATGATTGAACATCAGGAGTAGGAAATTTAAAGAGACAAAGAAGTCAAAATTTATTTGTATCGAGTCATGATTTTCTTCATCGGTTTCTTATATTTCTTCAAGTATCACACTTTTTTTTTAAGGTATTGCTGTTGACAAATACATGTCTTTTGTTTCTCAGCATTCCTTTAGAACTCTATTTGCTTTCATTATCATGATTGGCTGTAGGTCATTGATTTGTGAGGATTACCGGTCTTGTAGGTGCTGTTCCCATCTACACTTCTTGGTACTGGTGAAAATTGGACTTTTATGAAGACTATTAGTGTTACGGAGTACTTGAACTATGAATCAGGTAACATTATCTTTTACATGCTTAAGCAGGTCTCTCCAACATGTTTGCACTTCTTCGATCATCATTACATTGGTTTCTACTCTTTTAATCTGGATGGCATTGTGTTTTTTGGATGTATCAGGCAAGTTCTCCAAAAGCAAAGGGATTGGAGTTTTTGGGAATGATGCGAAGGACACCAATATTCCTGTTGAAGTGTGGAGATACTATTTGCTGACTAACAGGCCAGAGGTGGGCAGTCACTGTCAATCTTTTTTATTTCAAGCATTTACTATGAACAGTAAAGTTATTATCTTGAAAGTTTGCGTTCACAGGTGTCCGACACATTATTTACATGGTCAGATCTTCAAGCAAAATTGAACGCTGAGTTGCTGAGTAATCTTGGCAACTTTGTAAATCGTGTTTTGAGCTTCATTGCTAAGCCTTCAGGTAGGGGTTGTTTCTATAACTTCATCTAATAGTATGTACTTAGAATGATTCGTCTTTCTAGAAATTTTGCTTGTCAAACTTGCTCCTGGATCTGTCTGGTTGCTCTGTTTCTCATGACTCAGCGGTATTAACCTGACTTGAGATCAAAACTAATTTTGGAATGTTCAACCAATTCTAGGAATCTAGAGTCTTGCCACTACTAGATTCGGTTTCTTTTTTAGTTGTTTTGTTAGTTATGCCATATCAGTTCTGATCTTAAAATTTTACGGGTTATGAGCAGGTTCTTTTTGTTGTGCATTTAAAATCCCTGATTGGTATTGGTGACAATCTCCTTTGTGCATATGAATACAATAATGATAGAATGAAAAAATGAGAGACCTTAACTGTTGTCTGGTACCAATAATTTACCTGATGTGGAATTTTGAATGGATTTTTTTCCGTCAGGCCAGGGATATGGTTCTGTCATTCCTGATGCCCCACAGGCAGAATCACATTCATTAACTAACGGATTGGCAGAGAAAGTCGGAAAGTACGTAGATCAATATGTAGAAGCTATGGAGAAGGTGCTTTCTATTCACTGGCTGCTTGCTCTATGGTTCTTGAAACCTATAGTTATTAGAGATTCTTATCTGCCTGTATTTCATTTTAGGTTAAGCTAAAGCAGGGGCTGAAAGTTGCAATGACCATTTCTGGCGAAGGAAATGCATATTTGCAGGTAATACTACTTGCTGCATTTGACCTAGGGCCAGACCTCATGGCTTGTGGGCTATGCCTAGCTCCTCGCCAGTCATAACATTATTCTGTAGGATTTTTGGTTTTATGTTATCTAGAACTCCATATTATAATTTTGACATGTTTTCCGTATTTATGTCATTTGTGTTTGCAGGAGAGTCAATTTTGGAAGCTTTATAAGGAAGACCAGGCTGCCTGTGCTATTGTCATGAGAACTGCAGCGGGATTAGTATATGTCCTGGCTTGTTTGTTGGAGCCTTTCATGCCATCTTTCTCTAATGAGGTAATTGAACTATTTGTGCCCGAGATATCTGAAATTGGTTGTTTATCGGCCAGTGAAGTGATTGCTGTGTTTATGTTATGGTTCTTAGGTGCTTAAGCAGCTTAACCTGCCTCAACTTCAAGTCTCCCTTTCCGATGAAAATGATGACATTCAGAAACTTAAGAAACTTTGGGAGGTTCTGCCTGCTGGTCACACAATAGGGAAGCCAGAGCCTTTGTTCAAGGAATTGGTATGCATGTGGCAGTATATTGTTATCTTCATTGACTTGAGTTTTTATTACATAAATTCAAGGCCAAAGATCAGAAATGTCAGTTAGGTGGGAATGTCGGATATGCAGCCTTACCTTCTGAGTTTTCTTTATAACTTATAACACAATACTTGAAATGTAGTTCTGGTTTGACTCTTTATTAAAAATATTATTAATTTATTTATGCAAATCCATTGCATGGTTTTCCCAATTCAGAAAGATGAGGAAGTAGAGTTTTATCGAGCAAAATTTGCTGGCAGTCAAGCTGATAGGGCTGTTAGAGCTGCGGCCGAGAAAACAGCTGAACAGTTGAAGAAAACAAAACTTGCAGGTAAAAATCTTGCCTTACATTATTATCATTAATTCAACACCATTTCTTCCATTTTTGAATTTCTTAGGCATAAGTTGCTTCAACTGCTTTATTCGAGATCTATAGCAACACTCTAGATTTTGTTGGCCCAATGCTTTATGGAGAAATAATTATACCCTGTAATGCTGGATCCTGAAAGGCTCTTGCCGAATTTATTTTTGACCACCTGTCAGCTCATAAAAATTAGAACCATATTGTTGAGTGATTGTTTGATGGAGGGAAAAGGCTTATATGTCGAGTTAAGGCAATTACTTCCAGTTACTTCCCGAAAAATGATGGCAACTTTTGCATTTATGTGGATTACTGGTGGAACTTTGGTCATGTTCCTCCTTATTCATAATGATACCCTTATGGCCTTATATTGGGTAAAAAAAAGAACATGCGCTCTGAACCAATTTTCTTCGACATAAGGTACAACAAAGAAAACAATTTTTTCATAGCAAGGAGGGTTTCGGAAAGCGGTTGGGCAAATAATTAGAAATTGTAAGATGAAGGACACTGTGTTGGGAATGTGAGACACTAAAGGTGCAGAGAGATCCCCACTTGCTAAATCTTTTGGAATGTCGGTTTCATATTTATTTAAATTAGTGATAAATACTGTATGATGATCAGTATTATTCTTCTACCTTACCACTAGTCGCTATCCTTTTTCAACCCATCTCGCTGTACATGAACGAATTGCTTTTGGGTTCAAATTAATTTGGCTGACGTGTACCAATTGTAGCATACACTATTACTAATATATACCTATATCTAAGTTATGAGCACAGCTTAGATACTCTTTAACTTTATAGCATCTGAGCATTTGATAATGTCCATGAATTCATTTTAGATGGAAAAGAGAAGAAAAAGGCAGCAAAGACGGCTGGTGGAAGCAAAACCAAGTCAACTCCTGAACCGGAAATTACAATTACCAGACTTGATATTCGTGTAGGCCTGATCACAAAAGTGCAAAAGCATCCTGATGCAGATTCGCTATATGTTGAAGAGATTGATGTTGGCGAAGCAGCACCGAGAACTGTTGTTAGTGGACTTGTCAATTACATACCTATTGAGAAGATGCAGGTCAATATCCCGACTACTTTGAGAACATTTATGGCAATGATTTTTGTTGTTATTAGTATTTTGGATCTTGCTTATGTCATATCTTGTACTTCAGAATCGGAAGGTCTGTGTTCTTTGCAACCTGAAGCCAGCTACCATGCGTGGAATCAAATCTCATGCCATGGTTCTCGCGGCTTCCGACAGTGAACACACCAAGGTAAATGAGATCCCCCAGAACGTTCATTTGTCATCATGTTTGAAACTTGTGTTCACAGACGAATATATATCCTGAGTTTTTATTGGATTCTATTGCCTTTGAAATTCTAGGTTGAGCTAGTTGATCCGCCGGAGGATGCTCAAGTTGGGGAGAGACTGAAGTTTCCAGGTTTTGAAGGTGAGCCAGATGATGTTCTGAACCCTAAGAAGAAGGTGTGGGAGACACTGCAAGTGGATTTTAATACAGGCTCTGATTTGGTTGCACGGTTTAAGGATATACCTTTCACGACATCAGCTGGTATCTGCAAAGTTTCATCTATCGCGAATGGTTCCATTAGGTAGACATGTACTAGGGTTTATAAATACAGAAAAAGCAGTGTTCCCCACATCATTTCCCAATGGGAGCTGAACAGTTTTGGCACCAAGTCTGTGTTCTTATTTGAACTCAAAATCATTTGTGCATTTGAATCGATCTGTTGTGACTTGTGAGAAGATTTGTTCGCTTCGTTTTAGTTTCTGATTTGCTTGCACGTTCGTTTCTTGGTTGGCTACAAGGTAAGCGCTACATCTCGAACTCGATTCTTTGGTACAGTTTGTCAGTCGTTTAGCTTGATGGAGGTTGCCTTTCTCTCCCCCATCTTCATGCCCAATCTTTGGAAGCCCTGAACAATTTTTTTTGTTATTTTTGACCAATTATAATAAGAAAATAAAGCTTGTTTGTCACTCAACTGAGTGGAACTTTGGGGACGTGACGAGCGAATCTCCTGGACCTTTTTTTTTTTTTTTTTTTCTTTTTTTTTTCTTTTAGGGTCAAACGGTGTCATATTACTCACAATTCAATATCCTCCAACTAATGAGCGTATTTAAGGATTATTACAAGTTTAATTGATTTTGTGTGATAGTTGCCTGTGACTAAATACTCTCTGCATGGATATTTGAATTGAAAAATGTTTCGGAAACCACGATCGTACCACAAGCAAAAATCCTAGCTCAAAAATACTCTCATCCCCCAGTTGTTTTTCAACAACTACCCTTCACCCCTCTTAAAAATAGCTTGACCTCCCCTCCTTGGGCGACTACCTTGGTTTTTACTGATGCCTCGTTTATCAAGTCTGAAAATTCTGCTGGATTAGCTGTTTGTATTTTGGATTGTGATGGAAAATGGAGGTCAGGGCTCATTGCGCATACGAATGCGACGGATGTTTCCTTGGCAGAATGTCTGGCCGTCTTACTAGGATTGCAGTGGATGAAAATGCAGAATAACAATAATTTCACCCTTATGTGTGATTGTGAGCTCGTGGTTCATGGGGTTGTGGATCATAAAAACCCCATGGATAGATTGACTAACCTTTATTTGAAATGTAGAGAGCTCGGGATGGAACTCCATGCGAGTGTGGAGGTTGTTAACAGGAAGTACAACAAGGTGGCAGATCATATGGCGAGGGCAGCGAGAGTGATTCTGCCACGGATCGCCTTGACAGCTATTGACGGATTTGATTATGTTGAAGTGGGAATAGCTGATATTCCGGGCAATTCGTCTTTCTTTGATGAAGACCTTTTATTTTGCCTCCGTTGGAGGATGTAATAGATATTAGCTAGGTTTTCGATTTTCGTCTTTGTAACAAAAAAAAAAAAATACTCTCTGCATGTAGTAAGATTAATTTCGGAAGAGTCGTACATGGAATTTGAAATTGAGATTCAGCCGCATTACGCCGTTACTTGTGCTAGTAGTAGATTCTTTTCACCGTGAAAAAAAAAAAACAATGTTGAGCAACTGATTGCCATTCTCATGCAACCGAGTTCATGGAAAACAACATGCACATGACACGTTAATTTCTTTTCATTCAGAAACGATCTTGTTTCGTCTCTTTCATAATTTCTTTCATATTGTCTATGTCTCCAATACGTGTCGTACAATTGAAAATATTGCATGCATCATACAATAATCAATTGTATGAATTGTATCTTCTCTCTGAAGGATCATATTATACACTTTTATACTTCTCGAAATGAAAATCTCTCTTGTAAATGAATGAATGAATTAAATTAAATTAAAATAGCAATGTAAAATCGGATTATAATTTTAATTTGAAAAAGTAGTATTACGCTCATTTATTTAATTAAATTAAATTAAATTAAATTAAAGTATATTAAAATTGGATCGGATTCATATTCGGTTATCCCAATCTCGTTGTTGGATAGTAACAGGCAGCAGCAGCAGCAGCAGCAGCAGATCATATGGAAACTCAAACTTTTTAGGGTTTTCATTCTCTCTCTCTCTTTCTCTCTCCTCTCCACCTTCTCCGCCGTCCAACGCCGGCGACTTCCGCAACTTCGCCGCTCAATCGTTCAACAGAAAACCGACCAATTCGTCGCGTTTTTTTTTCTCTCTCCTCCTTATATTTCGTCAACTTTGCATCCGAATTTGATCTATTTCAAACCTAAATCAGGTATCTTTTTTCTCTTAATTTTTCTATTTAATTTTATATAATTTCATATGTATTTACTTTCTCCGTTAATTTACGTCTTCCGCTTTGTTAAATTGTATTGTAATTTTGTATCTTCTGGAAGAAGTATTTGCGTACGTAATTTGATGTGTTTGTCGCTTTTTTGTTGTTGTTGTTGATGTTTGCGTAATTTAGAATTTAGATATAAATTATATGCCTTTTGTTTTGTATAGTTTTATTTGCGTCGTCGTTTTAGTTCAGAGGATTGTGATGCTGAGTAAGTGAAAGTATACTTTGCTGTCTATCGCGATTTCTGTGATATGTAATGTGGCGTAATGCGGTCGCGATTTGTGTATGGGAGTGAGTGGTTTAAGCTTTACGCGTTGCCCCGATCTGGTAGTGTAGTTTGTTGTTGGATGTATCGTAGTGTGAAAGTGCATTACCGAGTTTAGTTGCTGAGGTTGTTTCGCGGGTTGTTTTGGAAGGAGTGTGGAGGTGTGGTGTGGTGGATTGTGCATTGTCGAGTTTAGTTGCTGAGGTTGTTTCGTGGGTTTATTTTGGAAGGAGTGTGGTTTATGTATCGTTTTTTCATTCCTTGTATGTAAAGGTTTTGTTTGATTTGTCAGGTTGGATAAATTTGGTAGGTGAAAGGGTTGGAGATCGTGTGGATTGGTCGTATCTTGTAAAAAAGGAAGCATACTATATTGGAATCGTAATATTGAATTATGGAAGATGCAATTCCGAGCTTTTGGGGTCCTGTGACGTCTACCATTGAGTGCTGTGAGAAGAATTATGTTTATTCATCTTACATTGCCGAGTTCTTCAACACCATTTCAAATGTTCTGGGCATTATTTTGGCACTCATTGGTCTTATTAATGCTGTGAGGCAACGATTTGAGAAGAGATTCAGTTTTCTACATGTATCCAATATGGCGCTTGCTATTGGGAATATGCTGTATCATGCTACCTTGCAGCGTGTGTAAGTATATCATTCTTTAATTTTATTGTTGGTTTGTCTGATACATTCTTGCATTGCTTTTTCGTGGTTTGTACTGTTATGGACATTATGCTGAGTTTGCGAGCTTGCCTTTGCTGAATGTGCCCCGTTGTTGTTGTTGTTGTTGTTGTTGTTTTGGGCCTTGGCGCACCAGTTAAGGTCTTGCCTTGTAATCGATAGGTCACAAGTCCAAATCCTGTGAGCAGCCTCTTGTCCAAAAAATGACTAGGGAAGCCTTGCCCCTATACACCCTTGTTGTGGGACCCTTCCCCGGACCCTCACCTTGTGGGGATGCCAATGTGCACCGGGCTGCCCTTTCTTGTAGTTTTAGCTGGAATACCCTGTTTGACATGTTAATCATATATTTACTTGTATGCTCATAAGCGGTCATTTAGGATATTTCTGATCCTTGCGTTTCTTTTTTTGGTGGAAATCGATGATGTGGCAACTTATTAAAGGTTTAGGTGTTACTCAAAGACGTGTTGACTCTGTAAATTTCTTTCCAACTATTGTCAGATAGCATTTTCTCCCACTTATGACAGTGTTATGTACTGGAAAAGCTTAAAGACGGGAAGGGTAATACATAGTATAGCTACTTTTTTTATGATTATATTTTGCTGAAAGTTCAAATTAGAAGCGTCAAAGGTTGGCATGAAAGTTCAAAGACATTAATTGCCTACTTCCTCGTGTTTCTCTTATAGCGGAGTTTCATGTTGGCTTTATATATCAGATTGGAGAATTTTTCACACTCAACTCCTTTCCCCACAAAAAAAAAAAAAAGTTTAAAAGAAGGTGAAACTTATGTTAAGTACTTGGTTGAGATTTGCAATTGTTTACATGAGGTAGATGTTGTAGGTAATGTGGTGTTGAATTCGCGGTTTCTTTGTAGCAGTTGTAGTTTTACAGATGGTTGTTTATGTTTTTTGCTGTTTTTGTTCAAAGCATGCTAACCTACTTATATGGAGTATACTGTACTGTTGCGCCATGATATCATGGTCTATTTCTTGTACATACTGGTAACTGCTATAAGATTGGTGATCATACTTCTTTTAGATATTGAATCTTGAAGCTGTGCTTGTCAACCTGTTGGCTATTTATATCTGGGAATATTATTTTGTTTGGCAGGCACCAGCACAGTGATGAAACCCCGATGGTTTGGGAGATGCTTCTCTATCTCTACATACTCTATTCACCCGATTGGCATTACAAGAGCACAATGCCAACTTTCATCTTTATTTATGGCGCAGCATTTGGTCTTGCACATCATCTGGTTGGTTTTGATATTGGGTTTAAGGTGCACTATGTGGTACTGTGTCTTCTTTGCATTCCTCGGATGTACAAGTATTATATCCACACGAAAGATATCAGTGCCAAGAGGCTAGCAAAATTGTACTTGTTGACTCTGGTGCTAGGAAGCGTTTGCTGGTTTGCTGATCGTGAGTTTTGCAAGGAATTCTCTAGCTGGTACTTTAACCCACAGGGTCATGCTCTCTGGCATATCTTTATGGGTTTCAATTCTCATTTTGCAAATACATTTTTGATGTTCTGCCGAGCTCAACAATTGGGATGGGAACCAACCGTTGCCCACTTTATGGGAGTTCTACCTTATGTGAAGATCCACAAAACAAAGACCCAGTGAAATCTCGGTGACAATAGATCTAGAGTAGTTCTGTCTTTTACCATTAACGCTGTTACAATTAAAATTTTTTGTAGGCATATTCTGAAGGTCTGTAAATGATATTTTTGGTTTTGGATGTGGGTCAGAATGTTATTGTAAAACCTCAGTGCATGATCATGTGTAGCATATGTGATCCTCAATGACAACAAGTTTTGGAATCAGATGTTCATGCTCATCTTTCTGCTTTTACTCGCTGGTAGAAAAATTGGCCTGTTTCTACCTTGTTTTCAGTTGTTATTACCTCTCTTCTAGGCCGAAGTTGTAGTGTAGTTTCTCTATGCCTGAATCACGTCTTGTATGGAGAAAAATCGTAAGATTTTGAGGATTCCTTGTAAACTTGCAGGCAGCTCATACAGATCGCGCTCTTTTTCTAGAAATTGGCGATGAATTGAGATTATGCTCCTTGCCCTATTTATTCAGATTGCACAGCAGGATTACGTTGTTTTCCTGATCTTCTGAGGTAGTTAATTCTAATAATGTCCAAAAAGTGATGAATAAAATTACGTTATTTAGAACTTCAAAATCCAATTGAGGAACATTATTACTCTATTAGCAATCTGCCGAAGCAATTATTATGGAAGTCTAGAAGAACCATTTTTGAGCTAATCAACTTGGATATCTCGACCGGATGGATGAGTCGATCGGAACACGATGTACAACCGCCGACAGTCTCACCTAGACAAACAAAGAACACGAAATTGAAATAAGAGTACAGCAAAAATGAAATCTAATCTCGGTTTTATAGAGGGGATGAATATTATAAACAAGACGGACGAGGGGATATTCATAAAATTCAGGTATACTCATTAATTTGTTAGGATCTTCTACCTCCGAACTTTGAAAATGATACTTATTGTTGTGTTATTAGAGTGACAAATTAAGTTATTTGGTGAGGAGTCCTCTAAGGTAAGTGTTGCACGTTAAAAAAACGAGTTTGACCATAAGTTAGCGTCTACTAATAGTTAATTTAATCACCACGAGATCGAGACTAGGTAATTAACCTGGACCGAGGGCATCCAAGTTAAAGCAAGAGTTGACATCCCCTGCGCGCAGCTCTGTGAAGAAAAGCTCAGCTTCGCCTTGAAGTTGCTTAGCTCTGAAGTTGCTGTGTGACCAGAATTGTCGCTTATTATGTACGATACTCTTGTAGTCCAAGGCTTCCACAAGCTCGTACTTGGTAAGCTGCCAAGCAACAAAGATTAAATCAGTATATATATATAAATAGTCCGACTACTTTTGCACACTTGTTACTGAAACCCTGATTAAGACCGCGATAATATGTAATTATTTGCCATAACACCAGGTGTTTAAGTAAAAAGATTACGTACTGATCTGGATATTTTTCAGCAAACTCATACATTTCCTTCTCGTGACGCCTGTATTCTATAAAAAATGCATCTTCATCAAATACCTTTTTCTCATCCTGTCCCTTGTCCTTAGCAGCGGGATAGCTGTTAAAACACACAACACAATTGAGATATTTCAAACTATCTACGACATTGGTTAAAAACAAATAAACATAATGCGGAAATAAAACGACTCAGATCTCGGAGTTGAAAACTAACTCTATTATACGTACTCATTGTTTTCGGGTAGGTCAAGGGTACGGCTAAGACTTAGCCGTACCCTACCATTAGTGTCAGTGTCGGTGCCAGTGCTATCGAAGGGGTCAAAGGACACGAGAGAAAACCCGTTAATCCAATGAAACATGCCATTATGAGCAACGATGCGTGAATGAGAAGAATAACGAGTCCATTCCAAAGGATACCAATCCACGACGTGCTCGGTCCAAAGGTTGGAAGCAGAAGCGTAAAGTTGAAGGAATAATTTAAACGACTCCCACTCGCAACCATCTCGAAGATAGTAGTGGAGCTGCGAGAGACGGATGATACTGAAGGTAGTGATTCTTGTACTATACGATTGCGGTTCCGACAAAAGGAGGCCGGACATGAACGTGGTGGTGGTGGTGCTCGGCGGCGATGAAGGACTTGGTGTGGATCATTGAGTTCCATCTTTTGCAGACTGCTTTACTGAGAATGGATGATTTCATTGTGGGGATTCGCACCAAAATCGCCTCCAATATGTCGTCGGAAATCGCGCTCATCGGCGGAGTCCTCCGCCTCGTTAACCACCGCCATCTTCACCCTCTTGGCCATGAGATAATGTTCAGCTTCCGGTGTAGATGACGTATGTTTTATCAATGAATGAAGGGTATATATATCCACATAGTAGTTAATACTTTCCTTAATATCTTAGGTAATGTCAAAATATTATTCCATAACAAAGACCACTTTTAAATTACCAGAAAATTTCCGCAAAACTTTTGAATTAACTGTTGAGTTCTTTACATGGACAAAAGCAAAACTTAAATGCTACGCAAACTACAACATTATGAGGGTCCTATGGCCAACACCCTTTCCTTTGATGTGAGATCTCACTGTATAACATGATAATCTTTGCCTATATTCACCAAAGATGGAAAAAATATTAATGTACATTATGACAGTCTCCTATGGATCATCATATAAACACCAGTACATCACCCTGCAAAAACCGGAAATGAGCGAGTGTCTATGATGAAAACTTAGAGAGGTTGCTTACTTGCTCACTGGGGCTAGCAGGAATCAGTGGAGTTGGGGACGCATTCAGAGGTGATGCCAGCGAGGGTTGCGCAGAAACTGGCATGATGAGAAGACAAAGCAACAATATCTTACTGTGGTGGTTCTTGGTATGATCTTGGGAGCATAACGGCCAAATGCAGCTTTTTCTCCTGGCATAGCTTCACAGGGTTCTTATAAACAACGATCTTGGCAAGACTCTGACCAGAAAGGATGACATGGGCGATGCTGAAAGAATCCTCTTTCTCGGCTGCAAACTGCCATTCTCTCGTTGATATCTCGAACCAGTCCTTTCTTGCATATCGAGAAGCTTTTACTTCAATATATTCGCAGCTTTGTTCATCTTCCCCTATCAGGATGTCATATGGTAAGCCAGTCTCCTTATCTTGATTGACCCAATTCACGGTTGCCTTCCCAAATTTTCCAGTAAAGTATTTGAAAGCTACAAACTCTCCTTGTTTGCCGGTTAATACTGCTTTCTGCGCGCCAGGTGTGCCTGACGATAGCTGATCTTTCCAGCCGGTTTTTGACTGACCCTCTTCAGGAGAAATGGACTCGGCAACAATATTTGCAGGATCAACCAAGGCTTCCATACTTGATTGACCCAGCTCGCACAAATGATCAACCTGGTATTCGAAAGGAGGCCAATCTGCCGTGGCAGGATCTACAACTCCGTCATCTTCAATTACAATATCATCTCCAATCTCTGTCATATTATCCTCAATGTCCATACCCCCAGAAGAACCATCATCATTTGTCCTCAGTCCATTCTCACGAGCAGACGGGAAACCAGGAGCAGTTTTCCAGCCAACAGGTGGCCAGCTCGACTGTGCTGTCTTTTTCTTGGACTTTGAAGAATTCGGATCATTTGTACTTGCTGAAAGGGCATTTCCAGAAGGCACTGCATCATTCTCAAGCAAGGATAGTGGAGATGAAAGAGACCAGACTGGATCCTCAACTGGAAGCTTTTCCATATTCTGGCTATTAAGGATAAAATGTTCCACAAGCTCGTCGGTTGAATTAGGCTGTTCCCTAATGGTAGTGATCATGAGAAGAAAATTAGCCAAATGTAACTCTGGAGTCCCATCAAAGAAAAGCCGGGAGAGTTCCATGAATACAGAGTGATATTCTGGCTTTTCTTCTGGGTTGGCCAAACAGGTCGTGTACAGAATGCTTCCCTACAAAATACAATGGAGTTCAAGTTGGAGGTCAACAGCTGAGCGACACTGATGTCTTAGCAGTTCACGTTCTAAATATATATAAAAAAAAAAAAAACACCACTCAAATTCAGGCATCTCAAAAATAAAAGAGTTGCTATCCCTTAGAATATATCACTCAACAGTCGATATTGAGGTTTTGGAGGAAATCATTACACAAATATTCAATGAGGCTCTATCACTGGTTTACCAACATGATGAAAGAAGACAACAATACCTGCAGCAAAGCCTTGCATTCAGACCGCTTCTTGGACCCGCATTCACATTTCTTTATGACATTACGAGAAAACAACTTTTCCACAACAAAAACTCGGAACTCATGTAATGCACTAAATCCAGAGCTCTTGAGTTCAGCATATTTTTCAGGGTGCAAATTATACAGATAGCTTTGCACAAATGGAAGCACCCACTCAATCATAGATGTCATCACACCAGAATCTGCAGGGCCATAGTAGATAGCTTCACGAGTTACAACCTGCAAAATAACACCATTAAAAGAGAATAAAATTTCTTTAGAGGTCAATAGTCAAGCCCAAACCAAATGGATCACTTCCTAGATCATGAAGTTGAAGAGAAACATACAAGCCCAGTCCAGTCGTATGCATCCACAAAATTATAATTGCATGGTCAACCTTTTTGGTCACCAGGTAGCAGCCTGACCATTACTTTCTCAAGACACTGGTTATTCAATTAGCGCACCAATGGTTACTGCTTTGCCATATATTATTCTTCTGGTTTAGACTTTTCCAGTACACAAGGCATGGCTGATCCCACCCCCCCCCCCAAAAAAAAAGGTTCCCACTCATTGTTAACCGATATTTCCACCACACCATCAAGTAACCAACACCTCAATGTCAAAAGAAAAGGCTTTTTACATGTAACTGATGAGCAGCCTCTATTGGGAGCACAAAAGGGTGTTCATATTGCAAAAGAATGTAGCCAAACTGTAGCCCCAATCCACCCAGAATCTAATAAAAATCCGGATGAACTGAGACAGTGGCCTGTCATGTAAGGAACCACGTCCATCTCATAGGAATAATGCCCTTTGAAACAGTGGACATGGAGCTCCTGCAGAAACATGATGTCCACCCAAGATGACTGCCACTTTATACCTCTAAGACCGACTAGATTTTAATTATGGCAATACATAAGTTTAACATTGGTTTCAACATCCAAAATACTAAAATATGTAAAAAAAAAAAAAAAATCAAATTAAATGAAAACAATGTGACTCAGACATTTGAGAAATGACACTAAACATTGCTTATTTTTAAAAAGAGAAACAAAGTAAGAGACTACCTCTGAGAGAGCAGGTATGCCCAAGTTCTTCAAGAGTACAGATACATTAACATTAAGCAACTCCTTTTCAATATTGGTTAGCTCTCCAAAGTACAGGAACTCAATATTGTCATAGTGCTTAAACTCCTTTAAATTATCATCATCACACCAGCAAACCAACCCAAAAGATGGGTGCAAGGAAACCCACTTATCTTGAATTGCCGGAAGCACGGTGAATTCTAACTGTGAGAGACATTCTTTCATATAATTCAAATCATCTGGACTAAGCGCACCACAACTCAGGCCATCTGACCACTTCAGAAGAACTTGAAAAACCTGAAAGAAGGATGATTACATGAGATATCCTTGTTTTAAGTTAGAAAAGACTTTAGAACATTACAACATTTTGGGTACTTTTTGACAAAGTTAAGAATTGCACTAAACAGCAGAACGCCAGAATCATACTGTACACTTGTTCTCAGTTAAGAAAGAGGACTCCCCCCCCCCCCTCTCCTCTCCCAAGTCCCTATATCCATAGGCTGAATCAGTGCTCATATGAGTTGTGAGTTTGTCAGAATACAGGGACTTGCACTTCTTACTCAAATATTGTCAGAAAAATAAGCATTCACAAGTGAAAAAGATGACAAAGACAAAAGAACAATTTTAGAGACCACGATACAACACCGCTCTAAATACAGTCTCACATGTACAAGTTTAAGAACTTAACACCTTAGTCACCAAATGGTTACACACCCAAAAACCCGAGTACAACAGCTCAAAGGGATCTTAGGTTTAACTTACTCCCGAATAATCTAGATATACATGCATACACATGGTACATTCTCAACACATGTATGCAACTATTTTACTCCAATATACATGTACCACCTAGAGACTTGCAGCACTATATGTTTTAACCAAGACGCATTCTTCTAAAGTGTTAGCATATTCCTGAACATATCAAATGTCCTATTTATTTTTTTAGGTATAACTCTAGGAATTCAATGAGGTCTCAGCAAATCTAACAACCTTTCAGGACGCAGTACATAAACAGGAATTTGTATATGAAAAGTTCTCAAGCAATCCTTAACATACCATATTAGCTGCCTGTAGGGGCAAAGTATTTCTTGATAACTGCCGCAATATCTGAAGGTAATGATGAAATGAAGGCGTCTCATTTACGCCACAGTCATTCACAAAAAAGTCATGAAGGCCAGGATATATAGAGCATAGTGTCTTGCTTAGTGGAGTGCTGATTATACTGGCGGAGGAGTCAATATCCTTACTACATTCCAAAGCACCTGTAGAATCATGCCAGTAGACCTCCCCAGGAGACAGGAACATACCAGCCACAACATCCTCATGGAATTTGACAGATGCATATGGAACAAATATGAAAGGTCCAGAATGGAAGAAATCCATCACCTGCTGCCCTCCTCCAACCATTTCCTTCCAAATGAAAGAATATAGTTTGGACATCTGTGACAAGCTGCAAATATACTTCCAAAGTAATTAGCGTCTTCAAATTCACAGTATAAAAGGTGCAGAAAAAGAGGTCTGTAAGAGTGGTTGGAGAGGAAATCTAGAAGAGCAATACTGTAAGGGCAATCAGTATGATCCATTGCCCTAAATAATGAGTAATCTTTTTTCAGACTTTACATAAATCCTATGTCAGACAATAGTACTTTTTGAAAGGTAATGTCCAGTTAAAGGTTTCAGAGACCCCTAGGCATTTGCGCAAAGCTAGACAGCTATTCTCGAATCAATGCTTAAGCAAACCCACGAGGGTACGATACAGATTCTCACACAACAATAACCAGAGCAAAATAGAGTGTTGAGAAGAAACTTACCTAGCTGTGAATCCAGACTCTGACCTGCTCCAAGTTTGAAGCATTGACAATGCATCATCCAGGGTAACTCGAGTTTTGAAACCAATTTCATTTAACAATTTTGTGCTTTCTATCTGTTCCAATGAAACTACATAAATATCATATCCTTACTAGACAGTAAATAAACATAAATGATAGAATCAAACATACTAATATTGGCAAGCCATCTCATAAAACTACCATTCCAAACAGCTGTTGAAGCAAAATGTAACCAACATCCTAAATACAAATTGGGTTTCAGGTAAGTCCAAAACCTCAATTCCAATGTTTCCCACTAAGCCTCATCTCTCAGTCAAAACCTTAGTTTAGTAAAAGAACCTATCAGCTATTATCTTGAGGATTGAAGATTGCAGATTAAGCGAACACAAGTGATAGACAAACTGTTAAAAGAGTTGAAAGAAAGTGGATATCCAATTTCTCTAACTTTTAAGTAAGTTACATGGCACCCTTGTGCCTTTAATCGATGTTCTCTGTTACTTATCAAAGAAAATCAACAGTCAACTAGTACATATTACAGAAAAATTATTTCGACAAGATTGCTTTGGACAGACCACCATTTGACAGCTCATCCTCAACACCTAAGGGTCCACTGGGAGAGCATATTAAGCTGTCAGATATACTAGATTTCTCTTTCTACACAAAGCTAAGCAGCAAAAGATGTCTCCACAGTAAACACATAATCATTTCCTAATGCCTACTCCACACATGTGAAGGACACATTAAAAAAGAGTAGACACATCAGCATAATCTAAGAACTTCAGTAAACTAACCTTTGGAACAGCATACGGAGCATGACAACCAAGAACAGAGCGGACAGCATCGCAGTCATAATATAGATCTCTTGGATAGTGGAGCTTATCATCAACGCTTGAAACCACCCATCTAATGTCAGAGATGCAACACAACAGGGAAGTCTTGAAAAATAAGTCACTGGGACCAGCGTTGCTTTCACAACACCCAAGGACCTTGTCACTAAAATTATCATCCCACAGAGCATCCAAAACCTCCAGAATGTATCTGCATCTATCTTTGTTGCCATCCTTAGACAACAGGGATAGTATATGAACCAACTCCGGAGATTCCCAATCTTTAACCACCAATCCAGGTGAGAGTTTAGGTCTGTCACGCATAATCTGCTCAAGCACCACAGGGGATAATTCTGCAATAGATTTCTCTGCCACAACAACTTTCACAAAATCTGTGACTCCTAGCTTCTGCAAAAACTCCCTCCACTTCGTCAGCCCACATGACATCAACTTGGTAACCGGGTGGTCCAAGTATACCAGGTCAACCTCGTGCCACTTGTAATCTAGACCGTGCATGAACTTATTAGCATCTACGGAATTTCCAAATTCACAACTAAAATGAATCGGTGCCTCAATGGGTCGTTTGTATCCATAATTAGTTAGAATCAGCGCTTTGCTGCATAACTCAGAAATTACATGTTCGTTTCCAACAGGACAATCAATGCAGTTAGATTGTAAATGAAGCATTATGAAAGTCACACATTCTATCATCAGTTGTTGGTCCTTGTTTACCAATTGGTCATCTGAAAGAGATGGTAAAACATGGATTCTAATAAGTTCATGAGCTGACATCTCTTGAACACCAATTTTCAGCAGCATCCTTGAACAGTTATTTAATAAGGTGACATCACCAGAGGCCTCGGTGAAGAGGAGAGGGTTCACAATTCTCAATGTCGAATAAAGGCAGGGAAATGCCATATTACCAAGTTCACAATCTAAACCAGCACTCTTATAATCAGCAGGAAACCATATAGTTCCTTCATCTAGTGAGCCATATGTACCATTAGAAAGGGGAATAAATGCAACCTTCTTCAAGGAATTTAATTGATCCTGCTCCAACCCAGAATTCCTTGAATTCATTGCACATGATTGCAACATGCTGTGAAGTTCATTAAGATAGGACAACAGCCAGCGTAGACCCAATGATTCTACACCACCTGCTATGCGCCCTAAAGACGATATAAATTGAACTAATATCTTCGGGCCATACTCCTCAACACCCAGTGCCCTAGCTAGTGTGTCAGATAAATCAATATCTTTATGTAGAAAGCCCAGACCAAGGTGTTCATACAGAGCGGTAACTGGTAAAAGTATTTGTGCCTGCTCACTCCAACCTCTCAGAACCTTACAAGGGGCAACCCACTTGTCCATGCAGCCATCTTGGAGCAAGCAATTTGATTGGCGTAATCTAGAGAGAATCATCCTAGGGAGACCGGCAAAAAACCCATGCACTTCACCCACAAGAGGAACAAAGCTCATGTAAGCAGTCACTGCTTTAGCAGGATTCACCTGGAAACAAGGAAGAGAACAGAATGACTTCTCAGCACTAACAAATAAACCAGGAAACTCTGACAGTAACCATTGGTTCCAAGGGCTGTCTCCATCAACTTCTTCTCTCGAAGATGGAAGGATAAAATCAGCTTGAAGAATGAACTTCAGGCCGTAAGCTCTCAAAGGAAGAAAAGCAAAAACAGGCTGTTGAGCTAAGACTGGTTTGTAGTCACCATCCTCTGTCTCCTCGAGAGTGAAGGCAACGGATATCTCCGTCATATGGACATTTAGACGACTAACTTTAGGATGTAATTTGTAAGATGCTACAAACCAAGTCATTTTCTCCTCCCCATTAGAGACTCGCACAATACCATCTCCAAGTATCTCTTTCCTCATTACACTGTAGGTGTCATTTGTCATATTTGTCAACTTAATACACTGAAGACGGTGAAGAAAGAGCAACAATGATGGGTGAAGATCCAAAAACATTGATGAAATGCTGCTCATGGCTGATCCCCCAAGTAATTTTGATTTGAAAGGCAGCACAATGCATGTGTTCCAAGAATTTATGCTCTTTTGGCCAACACCTCCAAATGTTACTCCCCTATAACTCTCAAGATCACAAGGAGGTATAATTGTTGGCAATACAAAACCAATTTGGCCCTCACCAATGTCAAACTTGATATGAAATCCATTTGAATGAATTTCTGGAGCATCTGTTATCTGCAGAAGGAGCAATGAATCTTCAGATGGGTTTGTGAAAAGTAGGATCCAAAAGACAAAATGCATTTAGAAGGGAAGGAAGAAAACCACATCCAAAAGACAAAGTAAATCATTATCCTTGCCTCATTTTCTTGTACACCATTAAATGTATTTAAAAGCGTGATATTGGTTGTCTAATGGTTCAACCAGGACCAAAAATCGGTGCTATAACTAAAACACATGGTTTGCTCCAAATATTAGACCACTTTTCTCCCTTCATTGTTTGGTTTTGCCTAATTATTAGGCTACTTGCCTCTCATTTACCAAGTTTATTATCTTTGTTGCTGAAAAAGCAACGGGAAAATTGGAATTGAAGAAAGGAAGGTACTCCTTTAAAGTAGCAAGAAATAAGCTTACATGTCTAAATTCAATCACAAAGCTGGGAGTTTGGCGAAGATCGACTAAACACCTAAAGCTCATAAATAAGCAAAACCACATGTAAAACTTTTGGCTCACTCAGCCCACTTCAATTTATTTTCACGCCTCTCTTATTTTTCTCCAAGATATAAGCACTCTAATGCTAGCATCTGATGTTTTATTTGATGGATTTTTGGTTAGTGCTTACGTAGACAATTGGGTGGCAGGGGTTAGCTTAAGGAGACACCACCCCTGCCACCAAAGTTTGGACAGACATGGTGCAAAGTGATGATGCAAACCCAAAAAAAAAGATGACCTACGAAGAGTCAAGTATCTCCACCCAATACAAAAACAAACTTCATTAGCCTGCATACCCGGAAAACTGACTTGAAACCGATTCCCTTTTGTCCGATGTAGCCAGCAGAAGAACCCTTCTTGGTTGAATTTCCTACGTCACATAGAGCTCTAATATTCTTTGCAGTGAAGCCTTGCTCATTATTTAAAATAGTTATACCGGTATCCTGAAGGATGAAACATAAGGTGGGCTCAACATTTTCAAGGTAAGCATTATCGTCAGCATTTTGTACCTGCAAAATTAGAAAATCGAATTAGAAACTAGAAAGGTCAAATGTTAAAAAAACGTATTTTAAAACTTGCTCTAATCAATCAGAAGAAAAAAAAAACTACCAATTACAGCAACTAGCCGAGAAATGACAGATTTTTTACAGTGCAAGCTATTTAAGTTAATCTTTCAGCCAACAACAAAAATAAAAACAAAAACAAAAGAGCTATCAGTAGTAAAAAGTACAAACGCAAAACCAATATACAAGCCATAAATTTGCAAGAGATTCTTTGTTCAGCTGATAAAAGTTATAAGACATACCAACTCAAGAAGAAAATGCGAGTCTTGTGAGTACAACTCTTGTGAGAGACATTGAAGTGCTCGGCCCAAACGAGCATGCTGCTTTTTCAACATGCCACTCTCCACATCAGAGAGATTAGAATCCAGCCCAAATTCTTCTCGCCTTATAGATTTAATCACAAGAGCAGCCTCCTCTTCATTGAAGTTCTGCTCTGATAATTGATGTGACACAATTATTTCAGAAGCGTCCAATGTTTTATTGCCCAAAGTGGAAGATACATCACAGTAACGTTCAGGTTGTCCATCTTGATTAGCAATAGATGGAATTGATTCAACAGACGAAAACTGGATACAGCCAGATGTTCTAATATCGGGGCCTGCCGAAATCAAGGATGAATCACCAGCAGTCGTCAAGGAGTTATGGTCCATCATTGAACACAGTGTACGGTGATCAACAATCCACTCAACTATACCTAGTCCTAGACCAACTTCATGAAGCATAAGACGCTCTTCAATTCCTTCACACTGAAGTAAAATGGCTGAATTAACATCTTTAACCAAAGATCGCAACCCAGAAAGTAATACATCAGCTGCAAAACAGCGGAATTCTGATGGCAGGAAAGTAAGACAATCAATGACAATCCTAAATCCAGGATGCACAGGTTTATCTACTTCAACCAAAGTCTTGACCAGACTCGTACTTGAGTTACAACCTTCAGTACCATGATTCCTAAACATTTTCTCCTTACGCTGACAATCACTAGGGCCCGTATTCTGCATATGGTTTGCCATGATAACCTCAAATGCTTGGCGAGCCTGGCACTTCAAAAGAGACAAAGGGACATGCCTTCTCCCACCAGACAGTGTAAACAATGATAAGAGCTGCACTGCAACTTGAAAAGGAGATTCCTCAACTAAAGCTTGAAACAACAAGTCACCAGAAGCAGAGTGGTCAATGCGAATAATTTTTCCATGTCTAGTCAAAAGACATAACAAACCTTCCACATTGACCTCACTTAACAACCACTCCAGAAGAGGCCCTAGTGAGGGGGCATATCTAGAATCCCAGTGTGACCAGGAGTTCAGATCTGACAAGAATGGTGCTCGCAGAAAAACTTCTATGGCCTCCCTTGAAGTGCTCCCTGGTCCTAAATAATCGCCTTTATCGATGTCTTTAATAAGCTCAGAACTGTCAGGCAGATCACTTTCTAGATTCTTAGCAAGATCAGCATAGCTGGAGGTGCCCAAAAGCGTTGCAGAAAAAATAACACAACTGGATGTAACACTACTTCTTTGCTGCCTAACAGAATCTAGGAGCTCTTCCATACCCCCACTTTCAGAAGCTTTAAAACTGATAAGAGGAAACTGCCTCATGAGTAGGTCCAATAGGTTTTCTTTGGTTACAACATCGCCCTCCCAAAGGCTGCCGAAGGCTTGAGACAATAGCATAGCTAACTGATGCCTTGCCATGCTTACCTCAAATGCCTGATTTGCATGTACCTTACCACCTAGAAAATCTAGAAGCTCTTTCGGGAATAAAATGGTATTTTCTCTTAAGAAAGTGCAAAAGTCCCCGTGACCAAGCAACTTGAAATCACCAACAGATAGTTGCTCAGCCAACCACTTTTCACAGCGAGAGAGCTGCTCTACAAGAATAAGAACCCTATCTAGCAGTGAATTTCCACCAGATAACACTAAGCCCCCAGCAAGATACTCTGAGGCTTTCCTTGCAATATCCTCCATTTTCACACCTGAAAAAAATAGTAAAAGACATCACATGAAAATAATGATACAGGTTTCACAGAAGAAGACAGGAAAAAGGTTCAGAATAGAGAATATAACACAACTGAGCAATTAAATCACATTGAGGAAAACTAAAAGAATGATTACACATCCAATAGAAGAGCCAAAGAGAGATTCACAGAGAGAGAGAGAGAGAGAGAGAGAGAGAGAGAGAGACAGTTTCAAGATGTAAAGCCCAACAACAGCAACAACACTTTACCATCACGGCTCATAGGAAGAACATCAACACAACATGATTTCCTATCTTGCTCATTGCATTCTCAAAACGGATGCCTGTCTAATGTCCCCTTTGTATCACTAGGCCATGACCAGAATTTTCCAGTTAAAGAGAGCAGGCTCAAAAATGCTAAAGTTCGAACTTCCAAACATGTAAATGGGCAGGTATCCAACCAGTGGGTGATTTCAATGGATAACATTTAGAGAAACCCGAGTGATGAAGGAAAATAATCCTTAGCAGGTAGTCTTAACATCAACCAAAACACTGGCTCCAGTATCGATATAATAAATATGGAACCAAAACACTTCTCAAAACTCAAAATTAATTTCATATCTAGGAGGTAATACCAAGCGGGGACTTCTTTTATTAACTCACATGTTACCGCCAAGCTAGAAAAAACTTCCCCAAATGTTAATACTTACACGCATCAGCAATTATATAATTAAGTCAAGACATGGGTTTTATTGAAATGTTCAGCAGATGAAAAATACCCTTTACTATCTTACATTCCAAAAGATTATGGAGAAATTAAAGCAAGCTTAACCTCACTTGATACACGGGTTACATGAACTTTCAATAGACAAATCAGTGGACCATAACACAACCACCACCAAGAAAAATAAAAAATAAAAAGTTACTCACATGGAACAGCCCTTGATTCCACCTTTTCCGAGGGAACAAGATTATTTTCAGTAGGCTCGACATCGATGGTTGCATATTCCATTAAGTCATCATCTTCATCAGCATTTTCCTGTTGCAAAGTGGCCATTGATTGAAACGTATCATACATGCTATCCCACATTCCCCTTTTGATGGATGTGACCTGCCACCAAAGGAAAAAATATCAAACTTGATCCTGAAAGTATATACCACACTACAACATAGACTTATATTGGCTAGTGAGAATCCAGATACTTCATGAATAAATTATTCTGCAACGACGTAAATTATTCATGAATATATTCAACAATTGCCAATTGAAGAACTACGCACAAAACATAAAACACTCCTATAAAGATCAATGAAACAAAATTTATAAAACAGTAAATCCTTTAGGTAAGAACTTCATAAATTTGGGCCCAATATGAGAAATCGTGGAGAAGCATTAGATTTCCCAAATGTCATATTGGAGGGATTTTTTGTACAAATACAAGGGCTGGAAATTTAAAAAACAGGGCAAGGAGCAACGATTATGCCTATAACCCAGAATAAACGCCCTAGAAAAAAGAGCACTGAAGGGCAAATCTTAATAAAAAAAATCATACTTTCCTCATTTATACTTGTTCAGATATAAGAGTCCTCATATAGCTAATAATCTCATACAACAAGAACTCCCTCTGTTTTTAAGAATTTATATTGCTCAAAAAAAAAGGAAGTTCTTGGATAGAGATAAAAATATAGCTGAACGAACTGAAGGATATTGAAGACCATGATTAAGATGATTTATTTTTGACGAACACAAGGTACTCTGTGAATAGAGATTTGTTGTTGTTGTTGTTGTTGTTGATATCACTGCTGCTGTTGTCAAAACTACCAATCCAAAGCTGGTTACGGTCAGCTGTGGTCTATAAATAAAGTTTAAACCAGGAAGAAAGGAGTCTCCCACAGTGATCGATCAATCAATGTGTTGCCTGTAGTACCCCCTCTGCTAACAGACAGGGACCCCCTAAGGGTTGCACGTGTTATACGACGCAGGTGTGGGTGTGTGGGACCTAACTGTCTCGAGATGCAACTGAGAAGGCCAGGAGAGGTAACCTTGTTTTGGAAGAAAATAAGAACTCGATGTGGGGTAGTACAGTGAAGAAACAAAAGAACATAAATAGATAATTAAACAGACTACTCACCGCAACATTGAGCAACCCCACAAGTGGGTATGTTGAGAAAGCTTTTCTTAATTGATTTCTTTTTCCTTTCTTCAATTTATAAAAATCCAGCATTTTCTCAAATACCTGCACCCAAATACATGGTGATGATTGATGAACCTTTAGTGTCATCACAGGATTTAGAAACACTAACAGTCAAGTGAAGCATACAGTTCACTTAGAAAAAAAACAGGTCTCTGGTTGTTCCAGCAACAACAAACGTTTAAAGTCCTCAATGAGAGAGATACTTTCCATCCATGCTCTTCAAAAACTTTTAAAATAAATAGCAAAGAAAAATATTGTTCAATATTGTAGATATGCATCTAGGAAAGAAGCAACAAAGGCTTTGTTGTACTTATTGACATTCTTTTTAGAGGCTCTAGGTGTGATCATGTGTCTGGCCATTCTAGAAGACCTATAATTGGTTTTCTCCTTGGATCGTATCTTGAATGGTAAATTAGTATGACAACTTTACAAGATCACCAAAAACATCTCATGAGCCACCACCAAGGAAATGACACCCATGTATAAAAAAGGGGCATAAAAGAGAGACTAAAAGTGGCCAGATTATGAAAATGAAACCCCAAATGACAGAAAATCACTTTCAATCCTAATTTCAAGTCATAATAACTGTCTTCAAACATACGCAACACCTTTTAGGCCTTAACATCAACTACATCAGAATTCAAATACTCGTGTCACTATCTATCATTATTAGCCGATTAAGCAGCTCATTTCACGTAATTTTAATTTCAGGACAATCTACAGGTGCGCCAATTTATCATTGATACCTCATACACAAGAAGGCTTTACCCTTTCCAATATCATACAGATGCAAATGGAATACTAATAAGAGTGACCAAAAGTAGAACAACAAAAGGACTACAAAAGATCGAGCAAAGGAATTTCAAAATCCATATATGGGGACAACAAATCAATATACCTTTTTTTTGTCAAGTATAAATCATCATTCCTCAAAAAAAGAAAAGAACTCCAAACCCACATTCCACATGACCTGATAAAAAAAAATATCATACCTCAGCAGGTGTATGCCCCCAGCAAGCCTCCTTCCACGTTGTAATGAATATCCTAATAGAGTCCTCCGCAAGCGAATAATCAACATTGTTTGGATGCTTACTCCCTCCTGTCTGAATATCTGCAGATGTTAGGACAGCATTCTGTGCAAGTGTCTTCCCATGGCTTTGACTTTTCACTTTTCTTTTCTTTTTTGCAGGCTCACTCATCTGATTAGATGTAGAAGGTAACTCACGCACTTCCCCTCTCAACCCCAGCCTTGAGATCTCTTCAGCTACAGAAGGATAAGGACATCTACTCACTTTATCTCCACTGTTGCTTTTAGCTGACGATTGATGCTGGTTGGTCGTGGAACTGTCACAACATTTATCTTCATTATCAGAGCTATCTGTCATATCATCAAGCTCATCGGAGCTTGAGGAACAAAATCGTAAATGCTGCCCACCAAATTCCTTGTTTTCAGAAGCAAAAGATGAGACACGCTCAGCTATCGTACTGAAACGTTCATCGAGCTCCTTCTTCTGCAAAGAGAACAATGGTCGTTTTTTCTTTCGCTTACCACTTTTTTCTTTAACGGTCTCCGTATACTTTCTCAGCACAGAATCTTGTGTTCCACGGGCCTTGTATAATAAACCAATGTGCATCCTGCAACAGTGTGATTGAAAGCCGTCTAGAGGTTAGCTCAGCAGAGAATACACTAATAAAAGAGCATCCTTCACGAAACTAACATGGAAGAGAGGCTCATCCTAGAGTCTAGAAAGTAGAAACATTGCTGGCACAGTGGTACATCTATGCACTCTCCTCTTGTCCACTGCTGATGCATACTTTTCAACAGTACATACCCATGAAGACAAGGTTGAAGCTGTCAATACAACATAAGACCTACCAAGGCAACATCAAATCAAGGGTCATATCATTGCAGAGATGGACTAAAGCCAAGCCATGCTCAGTAATTAAATCTCTCTTGGGCCTCCTCAAACCTTCCTTTTCTCAGTGCGTACCACGGTTCTCCGCCTAACATACTAAACCTAATACCCTTAGTTGTGCATTATTAACTTCGGAAAAAATCGTAGAACCATTCCCTCATCTCCAAAACCCTAATTCTTAAAATTCTAGCTAAAAATCTTGTAACTAATTCAAGCAGTATGCTGAGATGGCTATCAAACGACAAATCTGACAAATAGTCATATCCCTCTCATATTTTGGAATTAGTAAATTAGTAAACTATAATAATCTATCAGTACTCATACAGTAGAAATGGAATTTTGTCAAATAAAGGGTTATGAGCTCTTTCAGCATTAAACAAGTACAGGCTCTAAAATACAAAGGCAACACACAAGCATAAGCGCCACACTCCAAAACATCTTTTATCAGAAGTCAACAACTTAACAAGAATGCCAACGACGAATTAAAATTTTCTCAGGAAAAAGTTTTAGCGTGAAAGAATCACCTACCCGAGACTCTGAATCCGCACACCAAGTTTCTCCTTACTCGTCACTTTACACTTCTTCGCAACAAAATCCATGAACTCCTCAACTTTAACAGTACCACGATTGCGGGTTATATACTGACATAGATAGGAAACTATTTTCTCGCCTGTTATCTCAAAGACTTCATCCACACCATTATTACTCAAAGAGAAATAGTGCACGACAAGTGGATGCCGTAGAAAAGGACCCAACTCCAACTTCTCGAAATCCTCAACGCCCTCATTCTTGCACAACGCCTCTTGCAAATCAAACAAAGACGTAATCCTCTGTGCAGCTACATGACAATTGATGAAGGCATTCACCTAACATAAAACAAATAAACCCGAAATCATGTCATTTTCGAATATTTCATTCGATCGTATACAACCTAAACCACCACCTTGATTAACTTCTCGTTATCAAATCGCTTTTAATAGTTACGAAAACCCGAGCATACGCCGAAAATACTAACACATTCACATAATAATCTACAAACATAAGGTGCACAATATTCACCAAATACACAGAATACAAAAAGTTTAAAGCTTCCAGAAGAAGTTTTACCTTCCCTTCAGTAAAAATGAGCTGACGCAGAGACGGAATTTCTTGCATCTGAAACCCTAACGAATCCCAAGAATCCGCCTTCAACCGAACCAACGCCGCCTGCGAAACCTTCCAAGACGAAACGTGTTCTTTACCCGCAGCAACCAATTCACGGCGAGCCGCAACGACGGCGGCATCAATCTTCTCCCTGACACCGGTGGCGACATTACTCTTCGGCGACGGCGACGAAAGCTTCTGCGGAAGCGGAAACTTCTTCTTCTTCACAGGTTTCTCCGGCGAAACGGTAACAGCGTCGCTATCCCGTTGTTGATACGAGCTGGAAGTGGCGGTGAAATTAGGGTTAGGGTTACGAATTTGCGGCTGTTGGTGGAGGTGAGGGGGTAAGAAATTGGGGGATTGGTAGAAATTAGGGTTTTGAAGGGGGAAATTGGGGGTTTGGAGGTAAGTATTTTGGAGGCAGTAGTTGAGAGTGTGGAGGAGATTGTTCGGATCGAATTGTTGCGGTGGTTGTTGCGGTGGTTGTTGTGGTTGATAGAACGGAGGAGGGCGGTGGTTGTGGTTGTAGTTACCGCGGCCGGCCATTGTTGTTGCAGTGAGCACGGGGAAAAGGTGGAATTATTAGGGTTTAAGTGGGGGTTTAAGGAAGATTGGTGTACTCTCTTAACTGAGTCTTCCTTTTGTGGAGTACTCGTCAAGCCTCACGACTTACGAGGCACGAGCCGGGAGCCCGAAACAAGAGTGAACTTAAAATGTCGAGACGCAAGGATGGGGTTTGGTTAGCCGTTAATCGATGCTTTGATTGCTTTCTTAATCTAAAACTATATTTTAGCGTCGGTTTGGAATAGTAATAAGTTATCCAAACTAATCAGTAGAAGACATTACACTCTAAACTCAGTACACAATTAAGCTAACAATGTCGAAGATGAAGAAGTGTAAAGAAGAAGATACAAGGAATTGGAAGAAGGAAGAAGAAGAAAGCGGAAACTAGGAGAAGAAGAAGAAGGATTTGAGAGAGAATTGTAGAGGAAGTTTTGTATTGTAATTGCATAAGTTGTGAAATGAGAATTACAATCTTATTTATACACAGTTAGGTAGTTAGCTGTCATTGTCAACTAATAACTACCTTTAACCGATTTGTAACTAACTTTTAACAACTTCTTCCAATGCTAAATTTTGCTAATTAGTCCCTGCTAATTAGTCCGGTAACACATACATTGTTTAATCAAGTTATTCAATGCGGGTTAATTGAATGATACCCTATGGTTTAGTGAATCGTTTCTTTTTATCAGTTTTGTTCTTTGGGCTATTGGTCTTGTCTCAACGTATGGTGCACACCCTAAAGAAATAAAAAAAAAAAAATTTTAGAGTAAAATGTACTCCCTCTGTCCTATGCCCCATATCTTGGGTTGAACAATGATGGTATCTATAGGTGGGTTTTAGATGCAGTGTGAGACAATTACGAGTGTCAACATGCCAATGTTCGTTCATTGATTTACATTTAACAACACACAGTGAATGATCACGCCATCACAATAGTATATTATGCACCGTGTACTCATAACCTATGTTTGATGCCCATCAACAATTTAAACTTAGCTTTACGTTATAATTCTTATGCTACTAGTTCTGTGTAAGACGTTATTCGTTTTCGCAAACATATCGATCTTATACTTTTAGTCATGTTTGTTAGACATGAAATAGAGCGGTGCATGTAGTAGCTCGTCTCACTCCCGAAAAATATGTGCGGGGGTGGATAGTGGTCATCATGGTGTACTTGATATAGCGATATCGGATTTCATGTTCCCGAAGTTCGTAATAATTTCAATAGCATTCCTTTTATTTTTCGTTTATAAAAGAAAAAAAACATATGGTCAACTAAGCCTTAGGTTTGAATTGCCAGCTTAGCTCAAGTGAAAGCTGTCATTTGTCGTTTGTGGTGCAGCTCATCATGTGCAATCATGAGCTGGTCATGGGAAGAGTCATTGCCAGAGGAGAGGAGCGTTTATTGCTCAGGAATTATTGTACTTGTAGTAGAAATAAGGTGCCAGTATTAGAAAAGAGGGCATGATTAATCACATTGTACTTAAATCACACTTAGTATTAGTAGGCTGTGAAAGAAGGTTCCAAATTTAAGTGAGAGACTAAGAGACCAATACCAAATAAGGCTTACAAATTCACGGGGGTATTCTCTTCACGGAACTTGGGATTGGTAAACACCAGTTACTCGTCTAAAAGATGAGTTGTAAGAAAACTTCAGCATCACCACAATCAGCAAGGCAGTCCTCATACTTCTGAAAGGTTGTGATCTGCTTATCCATTCTTTCTTGAATATTTCTCACGAAATCCACTCTAAGAAATGGAGTTCCACGAAATGCTTTCTTAGCAATTTCTATGAATCGATCTCTTCTCTCCTTGATAATACTTCTGTATCCGGGTGGTGGTGGGATTCTAACCACGTCATTACTCTTCCTCTCCTCAATTCTCCTCCACTTCTTTTCACGAAGAAGGATGTGCAAGCCACCTAGATACCAATTCTTTCTGACTTACACGCAGTAACTAATTGATTTGTTGATCTATTCAATTCTCTACTCGCATGAATCACCTCGTTTCCACTGTTAGCCACATATATTAATAAGGGGACTATGCTCATTTCTTCCATTTATGTACGATGTTGGACAAAGTTACACATGATTCTCAACAAAATGTGACTAGCTAATTTCGACCACAGATTTCGACTAGTTAGACGCATAATGTGCAAAAGTATTTTTCTTGCATTATGAGAGAGTCCAAATACTGCAACACTTTAAAAGCGTGAGAGATGTTTAAATTGAACGAGACATATAATAACGTAGCACAACGGTAAATGACATCAAATGGTAAATGACATTACGAGTTTGTAAGTCGTTGTTTTGCATCAAATCAGTTAGGTAAAGTCTCATATGAGACATTCTCACGATAATTTATAGTGAGACAGATTTAGTTGTTTAAAAGTAAACCATTTAACACTTTGTAATGCTGTTGTTATTTTACGATTTAACCACATATACTGTGATTTAAAAAGGTGTTCACAAAATATAAAATTAGGCATAATTATGAAATAACTCACTTACTCATTTGTGTGGGGCATTCTAATCTTACATTAAATCAAAACAATCAATAAAAAAGTAAAATCATATACTCCCTTCTATCCAAGGATATTTTCCTGTTTCTTTTTGCAGCTTTGAGTTGCCATGTTGGGAGCTATATTTAGACCAAATGAATCGTTCACTTGCTTTAAAAATTAGTAAGTATTTCATTCTGCATTGCAGTCAACCAACTCTACTTGATTTCAAAGTAAACGGGTCTTTCATTTAGTCTACAAATAGTCTCCAACATGGCAACTCAAAACTGCAAAAAGAAACAGGAAAATATCTTTGGGTAGGAGTAGTATCATATATCATATCATATATAAATACAATAGCGGTAGATTTAATAGCTTCTTAGACAATCCACATCAACCGTGATATCAGCGCCAAAATGGCATTATCTTCTAGTTCATATATGTCTGATAATGTACTCTTTCTTAGAGTTTTTTTTCCAACAAAATTCATGGACAAACGGTATCAAATATACTTTGATTTTTTGTGCAATTAGCACATTTATGGACGAAAATTACATTTTTCAGGCAATAATCATCAGTTTAACCTTATATAATTAATTAAATGATATGTTAGTACATTTTTCGTTGATTAATCAGAATATTACAATAAATCTTTACCCAAAAATTAGCTATATTAAAAGTGAACATTTCAAAGCTTTAGGCAAGATAATTCCGTGATTATATTGAACAACAAATTTTAAAAATAATTTCCATTCTAATGTGTAAGAAAAGGTACTATCTATCGTAAAATAATATCAATGAGAATAATAACAATTGGTATATTGTACCCTTGGTGTATGTAAAGGTACGTATCTTGCGTTTTCTTTAACGAAAGAATCCACAAGTTTGTTCAGAAGCCCAAAACAATGCAGGCCCATCATTATCAAACGGGCCAAACAAATCAAACCAACAGAATTAGGAAAAATTTCTAACTCCTGCCTTTTATATATTAAATCTTCCGAATTCCTACCTTATTTTTCAAAAGTTTCAAACTTCTACCTTATAAAACACTTTTTTTATCTTTCTCCTACCAAATCATATCTCCGGTAGTTTTGACTTACTTTTCTGGCAAAAAAAATCTTTGATTGATACAACCAAAATTGTTTCAAAAAGTCTGCATTTCGGCTTCTTCTTAATATACTTGGCTTTGTTGATAAGGTCTGTCTTTTATTACTCATTACTCCCTCCGTCCTTACTTAAACACCTCATAGGGTTTTTGTAGTGGAATAAGAAAAATTGATATAGTAAGTTGAGTGGGGTAATATTAGGAAAAAGGAGGAAAGAGAATGTGAGGATTAATAAAAGTAGGAGAGGTAATGTGAGAGAGTATGTAATAACTTAATACAAGTAGGAGAGAAAAATATGTCCTAAAATAGATGGGGTGTTTGACGTGGGACGTCCCGAAATGAAAAATTGGGCGTTTGAGTTGGGACGGAGGGAGTACACCTTTTTCATTTTTCTTCTAATGCAGATGTTAGTGTAGTATGAATCCTCTCTGATTATGTTAGTTTGTGTAAACTCCCTCACACTGCATTCATTCAATATACATACACGATATTACAAGGGTAATGACGATATTACCATCACTAAATTTTTTGTTAGTCTTGTTCAAAGTTGAACCCTTTCTCCCTCGCTCTCTTCTCCTTCAGGTCACAAATTTACAAAGTCTAAGAGTTCTTGCAAGACACACACAGGATATTCAGCTTGAAATTGATAATTATCTGAGGGAGCAAAACTTGATTGAAGTGGGAGCTCTGATGTTGCTAGGCTACAGACCGTCTCCTGCTCTCGTTTCTACTGTAAGTGGATGTTGTGTTACGTTGATGTCACGACTTTTATACCCCTACGAAGTTTGCGGTGTTAAAATCTTATATATGGTATTCTTAGTTGTTGGAAATAATGAAATTAACCTGACTTATCTGTTCAGATCGAAGTAACAAAATTGTTGTGTTGAGACCGGTAAACATCTCTGTACTTAAAGACGATTTTGCCGAGCCACGGTGCAAGCTTCTCATGACGGTCACCCTCCAGGTTACACAACATCAGACCTCCTCTGCACTGAATTCGGTTGATATAACATGCCTGAATGCCTTCTTTATGCTCAAATCACGTTCATACACCTTTGTTGTAAAAGAATGAAATTGCATTAACGTTAGCATGTATATAGTTCCACAAGAACTTCACTCCCGAATTCTTACGAAGAAAAGATCCACAAAAACTCTCCATGAGAGAAACTATAAATGACCTAAGTCTTCTAAGCATCTATTCACCAAGGAGATCGACTCTATACCAACGACACATTTGTAAAGACAACATGATCTTGACCCAAGGCCTCAGATCACCATCTCAACACAAGTCATCTCAAGATAGATCTTAGAAACTATTTCATTCAACTCAATTGACATACAGTTAATGCAACGATCAACTTATCAATCAAACAATGATTCATTCATCAATGTTTTGCACACATAAGCACACTCGCAAGTCACAACTAACATAACACATAACTTATCATTTTTAGTATGTGTATAAACGCAGATTGAACCCAGTTACACCGATCTAAGTTCTATTCAAATCATTGCTTGTTCGAAATACAGGGACTCTTAAGGTTTGCACACCATGGCTTGCATTAGGCTTAACAGGTCTCAACATCCAACAATGTATGACCAAACATGATAGCTAGCTAACATCTACCATTATGAAGCCAATTAACCATACGAGGACGTGCCCTAATAACCTTTCAACATGTATATACACTTGTTTGTTCAATATCTTAGACTCCTGCCATCTTCATCTATATAATATGTACATATTTATCTCTTAAATTTACAACATTTTCTTGCTCCACATCCAGGGTTACGAGGACACTTTACCATCAACTGTAAGTAGCATCTAAGCGATAAACTAAAGATGCAATTATATGAACTTGCGTCTGAGCTGCTTCGTTGTCGTGCACATATTCGGATGGGGCCGGAAGATGTGTTCTCAGATGATGTGAAATGGTAAGAATTGTTAGAACCTAAGGTGGTTTAGACACTCTAAACAACACTTAATAACTCTATTAAGTTAAACCTTAGGTGAGGATCGATTTGCATGTTGTTAAAAACAACTAAAAACCAAGTTTAAAGATCGAATATATTGTTTTGGCTCTAGCTAGGATGTGCTCTCCTTTACTAAGGAGTGTCTTGAGCTACTCAACAAGGATGATCCTCCTTCCAAACTTCGATTCTTGAGCTCTTATAATCTCCTACGGTAGGTACCAAAGAATTCACGCGAAAACCGATTTATTATGTACTAGTATAACTCGGTTTACCCCATAAACACGCTAGCCCTAATCCCTAACAATTAGGATCAATTAGGGTGTTGTATTTTTGTGTTTAGATGAGTTTTTGAGCTACATGCAAAGCTCAAAAACTTGGGTAACAATGGTGAGGTGGTGGGCCATTTTTGGAGAGGAAGAAGATGATGTTTTTTCCCTTAATTTGTGGGTTTTGTTTGTGTGAAAATTAAAAATACACCAAAATTCTCCAATCCCTCACATTTTCTCTCTCCTCCCCCTTCCCTCCTTTCTCTCTCCCCGCGCACCTGCCCCGTGCCGCCCACCACCGTCACCGACGTGCACCATCGACAACCTTCGACGACAAAGGAACCACCGACGACTCGACTGACTACCGCGAGTCGTCGTCGACTGCTAGCTTCCTCCGTCGAGTAGCTTTCGACCGCCAAAAACGTCTTCTCCTCCCTTTTTTTCGCACACGTTTTCGCGCTCAGTTCGTGAGATATGGCCGCCGGCTTGAATCACGGCCGTCGATCGTCAGATATGGCTCGCCGTCGCCGACTTTCGCCGCGGTGGTGTATAATAGATCGAGTAATGAGGTGAGAGGAAAGGGGGGAAATGAGGGGGATGGTAGCGTCGAGGGTTGTAGGACGGAGTATGGCTCGGCCGCGATGGCTGGTGAGGCTAATGGCAACGGAGGTGTAGGTGGAGGGGGGCTGTGGCTGGCGGAACTGTGGTGGGGGGAGGGTGGAGGTTGGTGGTGTGGGAGGAGAGAGAAAATGGTGGAAGATTGGGGATTTTTGTTAATTTCGTTTTTAATTTCTTTCATTTTCAGTGTTTTTTTAGTTAGTAATTAATTGGCGGAGTTAGCTTTAAAGTTACGTATTTTAGTTAGTAGAGTTATTGGGGTTACGTCTTTTAGTTATTGGAGTTACGTCTTTTAGTTATGAAGTTATTGGAGTTACGTGTCATAGTTATTGGAGTTAAAGTTGGAGTTACGTGTTTTAGTTAGTAGAGTTAAGTTGGAGTTACGTATTTTGGTTAGTAGAGTTAAGGTAGAGTTACGTGTTTTGGTTAGTGGAGTTAAGTTGGAGTTACGTGTTTTGGTTAGTGGAGTTATTGGAGTTACGTGTTTAATTAGTTGAGTTAAGTTGGATTTACGTGTTTTAGTTAGTGTAGTTAAGTTGGAGTTACATATTTTAGTTAAAGGAGTTATCGGAGTTACGTGTTAAAGTAGTGGAGTTAAGTTGGAGTTACATGTTTTAGATGATGGAGTTAAGTTGGAGTTACGTGTTTTAGATAATGGAGTTAAGTTGAAGTTACGTGTTTTAGATGATGGAGTTAAGTTGGAGTTACGTGTTTTAGATGATGGAGTTAAGTTGGAGTTACGTGTTTTAGTTCATGGAGTTACGTTAGAGTTAATAAATATTCGTTGAATTTAGTGGAGCTACTAATAATAATGGAGTTAACAATTTACTTTATGCAGTTAGCTCACTGGAGTTATGCAATTTACTTAGTAGAGTTAACTGACTGGAGTTAAGAGTTTTAGTTAGTGGAGTTACGATTGAAGTTATGCAGTTTAGTTACTGCAGTTATGCGAAATCAATGGCTGAGATTACTTCTCATTTCTCACCAAATTATCACTTCTCATTGGATAGACCCCCTATATATATATATATATATATATATATATATATATATATATATATGTGTGTGTGTGTGTGTGTTTGCTATAATTTTCTGTGTGAGAATTCTTATGATTGGCATTGTTATAGGGACTCGAATTTGATGAGAAAGAACCAATGGACATGACACTTTTTGAGTTGCTTAAGGTGTTTGAGAGTATTGGCAACAAGCTTCAGGCATACGCTAGAATAAAGCCGTGGAAAAGTCAGGTATATATGTTTTGTTTTCTTCTTCTTCTTCTTCTTCTTCTTCTTCTTCTTCTTCTTCTTCACATTACAGCATGGTTCAATACGTTTGTCCGATTGTAATTTCGAGTATTAGAGTCACGCATGATATGTCAAATGTATTCTATGATGAGTCGTCATTTGTCTCTAGGAATAATGTGGACTGTCATTTCAGATGATTGTGGTACTGATGTTTGTTTTCGGATGTTGTAGGACGTTGTGGCAGAAGTTTACTCACTTTTCAAAGATGTAGAGCTTGTTGTGACGAGCAAGGATATCCCAAGAGCCACTATTGGACATGTATTGTTTGTAAAAATAGATGTTAATAATTGCTTGTGTTAATTTTTTTGTGCTACCTGCTTCAAACTTAATTTTCTTTGCTTCTGTTTTGGCTGACAGTTGCAAGTTGCGTGAGGCTGGCGAAAAAGGAAATTAAAACCCTGCTGATTCGTAATGTATGCAATTTCTTCACTTCTCTTCGTCCAGAACAAATAAACTTAGCTTGTTCGCGGTTCAAGTCATAAATCGGAGTCGCAGCTTGATGCCTTGTCGTCCGTATTTTGCTTGCGCAACTATGAAAGCTCATCAGGATCTATTCTCTCTAGTGCATTTTAACTGGCTTAAGAATTGCTCATCTAGAATAGACTGAAAGTAGTTGAGGAAATGTTTATTGTGGAACACTTGGACAAAATATTTAATTTAGTATTATCTTATGAGTCTATGTTTAGGCAAAGAAAAGAAAGTTGTGTTTTAGTACACAATATATCGACAAACATCAGTATTATTCATTTCAAGAAAAAAAAAACATCAGTATTATAAGTACCAAAAAAAAAAATAAGTATCTATGCGTGATTTTATTATCTTGTAGGTATATCATAGACTCTTATCTCCTACAATTTTTTTTTTTTTTTTGTTACAAGACGAAAAATGAAAACTAGTTATTATATATTACATCCTCCCAAGGATGTACGAGCACATTTGCTGTCAAAGTACTTGGCCAAGCTTGACACATCTTTCATCCTAATCACTTGAGGTCGGCACACCTCTTCATCGGCTCTTGAGGAAGATCCCCTCTCGCGCGCATAGTTAAATGTCTGCGGCTGTTTTCACACACGTCTCATGTAGAAACACACTCACACGTTGCATCCTTACAAACTCCCTTTTGTACCCCCAGGCAATGACCAAATTTTGAGGAGCACGGATATTTACGGTACGATTATCATCCGACTCGAAATCAACCCGGCAGAATCCGACCCGAGGGGTAGATCAACTGTCCCATTTTCGTCCACATGACAGTTCCCGCCAAAAATGAATCCCGCTCCTAATAAGCGTGGTCTCCCCCAATTTACTCAACTGTCAACCTAATCAGAAAAAATAGAATAAAATAAAATAAAAAGGCGCAGCCATGGAAATGGAGTTTCCAGACTTAGACGAGTTCCAATGGCTAGAATCCAACTCTCATCTCCACGACCACGACCTCGAAGAGCTTGAAGAAGAAGATTACGCTGTCGAATTCCAAGCCGAAATCGAACAAATTCACAAATCAGACGAACACCGTGTTCAGCCCGATTCGCCGCCTCGTTCGTCTCTTCTTGGAGAAGATTCCGAGAAAAACAGCAAGAAGCGTTCGAGATCTGCGTCGCCGGAGCTTGAAATTGATGTGGAAATCAGTGATAGGATAGCTAGGGTTAGAGGTGAGAGAAATAATGTGCGTTATAATTACAAGGATTGGGCGGAAATTGAGCAGCAGAATGATGTGATTGAGGTTGAGGAGACATGTTTATCGCGGTTTGCGTCGGAAATCGATGGCGATTGTATGCCGGTAACTGCTTCGTCTGGTTCCGGTGGTGAGCGAGTTTATGCTAAGCTTGAGAAAGAAGTTTTGAAGGATAATGATAAGAGTGTTAATCAATTGAAGAGTTCTACTCGCTCTAGCGGCGGTAAATTTCCGATTTTTAATTGAATGGTGTGGTGGTTAGTTGAATTGTGTTTAGTTGTGTCTTGAAGTTTGTTTGTGTTGTGTTTACAGGACTGATTTGGTTAGTCTTTTGCCGCAAAAGTCGCAGCAGGATGCATTATTATCTTGGTAATATGGCATTTCTGTTATAGGGACTATTTAGCAAAGCTAGGAACATTAGAGGTAGTTAGTGGGATGACAATGACAGCTAACCAACTCAAATATGTATAAATAAAGCTGTAATCTTCATTTCTTTATGCAATTACAATCAAAATTCTGTCTTTGTCTAATTCTCTGTTTTCTCTCAATTCTTCTCTTCTAATCTTCATCTTCAAGTTTATGGGTAGCTTTAATTTGCTCCCTAATCTATCTTCTTCTTCTTCCTTCATCTTCTTCATTCTTTTCCTCTGTATCTTCTTCCTTGTTAGTTGAGCACAGCTCGTAACCCACGGATTTGATGCTAGATTACACTACACTAGGTATCACAGCAGTTACGTTCCTCGACAAGCTTCCGCAACACGATGAATACAGCCAAGGCACAAGGGGCAGAATCACAAGCAAAGCTTTGAGGCAATAATGGCAGAGTCACAAGCAAGGTTTGATGAACAAATGGCGCAATTGAGGGGTATGATACACAATATACAGCAGCAGCCCCCAAATAGCAACAAGAGCATGGAAAGTCAGGGTTGGGAATATGAAAGTGGAATTTTCAGTAACACCACAAATCTTGGGTATGATACTCAACTAGAATTTCCTTCCTTCGATGGTAGTGGTGTGTCTAATTGGGTGCACAAATGTAGCAATTATTTTAGTTTGTGCCAAATACCTCATAGTCAGAAGGTAGACATGGCATGCTTGTGTATAGTAGGAAAAGGGGATATTTGGGCTAGAAGTTATGAGGCAGTCCATAACAATGCATCTAGGGAGGAATTTGTGTTGGCTTTTTCCTCAAGATTGATTCAGGGATATAAGCTTAACACTCCGCTGCAAAATGGAGTAAATGCTAGTGCAATAGTAGTATGTCCAAAACCCATTTTTAGTGAAGATTTTGAGTATCAGAATAATGGAGGCAGTGGCAGCAAAGATGGTGAGGGTATCAATGATGGAATTCCAATCATGTCTGCTGGAAATTTTGCAATTTCTGATGGATTCCTACAAGAAAGCCCTGACATCGACAAGCATTCACAGGAAAATTCGCCTGCGCTTCCGAAAACTTCGCAAGAAGACACAGCTGCCATGGATGATGGTTTGCAAGAAAATCCATGGGATGAAATTGATGGATTTGCAGAAGAAATCCTTGAAGAAGACTTATCAAGCAAGCTCAATGAATTCAGCTATGACATTAAACCAGCAAAAAATCGGGAACTTGAACAACCAGCTGAGGCTTAGTTGACCATCAGACTTAGGTTGATATCAAATCAATCCTTAGCTCGACATCCAACCTTAGGGGCCGTTTGGTTAGACACTAGGGAAAGGAATGGAAACCAAAAAGGGAAAACAAAGGAAAGGAAAGGAAACCCTCTCAATTCCCTTATATGTTTGGTAACCCTCCTCAATGATTCCCCACTTTCACCCTCTTCTTAGATGCGGTGTGGTGTCCTTGGTGGTGGTGGTCGTGGATGAAGGTTGCGGTATGGTGTACTTGGTGGTGGTGGTGGTGGTGGTGGTGGCGGTGGTGGATGATAATGTAGAGAGTTGATTTAAGGGTGGAAGACGAAATCCCAATATGGGGTAATCATCAAAACCCTTGGGGAGGTAGGGAATCAAGATGGAGGGATTGGGGGAATTGATCCAAGGATTTTGGGGAAAGGGAATGGTAAAAATAAGCAACCAAACACATTCAAAGGGAATGGGGGCTTTTGTTTCCCTTTCCCTTTCTTGAAAACCCCTAACCAAACGACCCCTTAATCTATTTATGGCTTATCTGAGTGCAACCCACATAAAACATTATCACTCTTCCTCTCTTCTAAGCCTATTATGACATGGTCATATACGGAAATTAACCTACTTAAGAATGTACAAAGATTTCCATACTTGCAAGACACACTTGTACAAGTACGTCGTTATATGATACCATACATAATGTAAGACAATAGTTCAATGACCTACACTTTCTTTTAAATTTTGTAGGTTGACTTAGTGGTTAGGAACTCAACCTCCCTGGGGGTTGTTCCGGGTTCAAATCCCCATATCCCCATCCCCGCAACATTAGCTACTCCTTAGTACAAAAAAAAAAATGGTTTAACTTAGGGCTCGATTGCACTCATTCCAAACACCCGCGACCAGACCCGAAAAACATACAACTTATAGCACGCAAATCCACCGTGACATACTCCATATATTCCAATCCTCATTTTCTAACCTAGTCCCTCGTTCTCCGTCAGTCCATCGCTATCTCTTTTCTCTCTCCTCGCTCTTATCCCCACCGCAGCTCCACCTTCGACGGCGGACTATTTATTAACCAATTAATACGATTCAATCAATCGTAATAATCACTCAACATTTGTCTCTCTCTTCACGACTCCCGACTTCAGATCACTCCTACACTCTACACACTACACACTACACACTCTTACGAATTTCACCTTCGATCACGAAAAAAAAAAAATCCCCAAATCAATTCAATTGATTTAATCTCTCATCATCTTACCTTCCGAATTTAATATCGCTCATGCATTGATTATTATGAGAAGGTAAACAACATCAAACAATTTTTCTTATTTTATTTTTTTCTGCAATTATGAATTTGTGATTTTGATCTTAGAAATTAACTCGTAGATCTCAATTTTTTTCGAATTAATTTGTTTGATTAGATTGAAATTTTTGACTAGGGCAGGAGAGATGGGACAGAGAAGACGGCAATTGAAGCAATTTAGTGGAGGCGTGAAGGTGAAGCTTTTGATTGGCGCCATTTTCGTCGTAGTTTGCACTTTCACTCTCTTCTCTACTAGGTCTACTTTACAATCACCTTCTACTTCTACTAAGGTCAGCTCCTTGTTTTAATTAAGTTGTTAATTTCCTCTTTTAATCGGTTTTTAATGAGGTTTATTAATGTTCGTAAATTCGTAAATTTTGTAATATTTGGTTGTATTGTGTTTGAGTTGGTTGAATGTGTGTGTAGTGCCGGATTTAGGTGGTTGTTATGACAACGATTTCGTGTCGGTTGTTGTTATCTCTCGTCGATTTCCTGAATAAGTAGCGAGCTTAGGATATAGTAGGTTGTATAGTTCGATATAATTGATGGAGATTTTAGGTGGTTGTTGGTATGGATTGCTGTTGGTTATTATTAGCTCGTTGATTTCTTGAAATAGTAGAGAGCGTAGATTTCGTTATTCATTGCACTAATAATGAATTACTCGTGTTGGGAGCGTACTTTATTGAATAGTTGCTAAACTTAGGTTTTGGGTGTGGTTGTAACAATTTGTTGTCGACTGTTAGAGGTGAATTTTATAACTGAATTCCATATATAATTCCATAAGAGTAGAGAGCTTTGGGTTTTTATCAACTGAATGTCATGCCAAGCTGATGCACTTCACGTTTAGAAACGGTATTGGGAAAACTTTGACATTGAAGCTTAAGGTTTACTGTATGTATATTAATAACACTGACACTTGGCTTGTATAATGAAAGATTAGTGCGAATTCTTTGAGCTATTATACTGAAGATGTAGTGTTTAGTGCTTATAGGATCAAATGTGGAGTAGAATTGTTTGGAAGTGGGCCTCATCGTAGATACTAGGTGCATTTTCGAATAGTTCATGGGAAGCAAGATTTCACCAATTTGTTAGTGAGATCGTTTCTCTCCCAGTAAATAGCGTTTCTTTTTCAGCAAATTTAAGTACAGCATAACTAGTTCAGCTGGCATAGGAGAGAAGATAGATTATAACGGAACAGCGAGTCCAATTGGGGAAAATGAGGAGCGAGAAGCACTGTAAAGAATACTGTACTCTTGATATTCTTGTTAAGTGCTACTTTGGCTTTACTGCTATGCTTTGTGTCCAAGTGATGTTTATCAGTATTCAGTAAACATTTATATTAACTGCTTTCCGTGACTGGTGAGGCATTATCTTCCCTTTTGATCTGCTAAATGTTAGGAACTGTTAACCTTAAAAATCGTTATCTTGTCACTTTTTGCTGAAGTGTGTTTGTTTGATATGTTTCGCAGATCGATCCAGAAGAACTCTGGGATACTGCTCCTTCTGATGGTTGGAGGCCAAATTCTGCCCCTCGTTCTAATTGGCCTCGTAAGATATCCTCCTTGTTAGATTCATTAAATTCACAGATAAGTTAGTGCCTCTGAAAACTAAGGTATGAGAGTTCTAAAGTACGACATGGTGAATATTTAGGATTTTGGAGTGAGCTTTAATCAATTCCAAACTGAAAATTGACCTCCAAAACCACAAATGCTCTGTGCTACCATCATTCAACACCTTGCCTAATCTATTGTGTATGGTTTTGTTCTCCAAATTTCTGCAGCCCCTCCGAGTAAAACAAATGGATATTTGCGTGTTCGCTGTAATGGTGGTCTGAATCAGCAAAGGAGCGCGGTATGTAATCCTCACCTTATGTCTCTTAGTCAATTGTTGTGCACTCATGCTAATCACAATTTGATTCTTTAGTTCTCGTGTGAACTTCATAACTTGAGGATCATCTTCTCCGTACAAATGTGTATGACTAATATAATTTTGATGGTTTGCAGTCAGCTTAAAGATGCTATCTAGTTTAGTAAAATGTAAAATTCTAAGTGACATTTTAGTATCAGATCCTTGACCAGTGTTTTTCATTCTTTTTCCTTTCTAGATTAGAAAGCAGAAGCAAGAGATACAAAGCAGAACTTTGTTCTTGTAGCATATAAAAAATGAAAATTTTACTCTCCTATCGACGACTGCGATGCATTGTACTCACATATTTATGATCTACACCTTTTAAATTTGTTTTACTGATCTAGCTCAGTGCCAAAACCTTGGCCTTCCGTTTCGTCTCCAAAAATATATATTGGCTTCTACAATATCAAATGGATTAGGAAGTATCAGTTACCCAGAGCAAGCGTCTTTGCTCCTTATGTTCTTAACGGGGTAGCTATCACTCAGTATAGACTAGGTACTTTTCACTTCTTGCTATGACTACGTAGAAGAAAGTTTGTCAACATGAAGCTCTATTCACACTCATCAAACTTAAGTTAAATTATATTGGTCTTGAGTTAACGAGGTGTAGATGTTTGGATTTTGGAATGCTGTGGTCACCGATCAACTCTGTATATTTACAATATACGCACACAGTTCCCTGTTACGGGTCTAGTTTATTGCTTTATGTTAACCTTCTTCTTTTTTTTTTTTTTTTTCCTTCTTTTCTTTGCTTAGCAAAGCTTTTCTTGTTTTACTTAGCAAGTCCCTCTATTCATTTTGCAGATATGCAATGCTGTCCTGGCTGCACGAATCATGAATGCAACACTCGTACTACCCGAGCTGGATGCTAATTCCTTTTGGCGTGACGACAGGTATATGTTATTTGCTTTATACTCCCAATTACTGGTTATATTCGTTGATGACTGCTTTGCTGCTGCTCCTTTATTTACTTCTTTGAGAAGGAGGGGGGGGGGGGTTCGAAAATATTATCTCTTGTATGTGCGTTAAGATCAGTTACTGGTTAATTCAAGAGTTGTAGTGGTATATTGCGATGTAGGAGTATGAGAGTATCCCAAAATTACGAAAGGACTAGGGAAATTCGCATAGTGTGTGCCTTTGTTGTGTGTGTGTGTGTGTGTGGGCGGGGGTGTTCTTGATAAAGCTAGCAAATCGTTCTTGCACACTCTTCTGTGCTATAAGAAGAGTTACTAGTTACAATGAGAGTTGTGGTCCTATATAGTGTGTGGTGTAAAAGGAAGAGTAACCCACAATTGTGGAAGGACACAGAGAATCCACATAGTCTATGCCTTTGTGGATCTGGGGGGGGGGGGGGAGTTCATGGCCGAAATACCAAATTATTAGTGGACCCACATGTGTGCTGTACGAACAAGAGCTACCTAATATGTTCATTCTAATGTTTGTGGTGGTATATGGTGTGTGATGTAAAAAGAGGAGTATGTCACAATGAGAGAATACAGTAACTGCGCATAGTGTTCGTCTGTTTGGATTTGAAACCTCACAATGACAGTTACATGAAGAAGAACAAACTAGTGTTTCTAACATGTGGTACAACTGATCTCATGCCGTCTTCTGGTGGGTTTGTATCCAATTCCTTGGTTTATGACTTCTAATCTCGTGTGCAGTGGTTTTCAAGGTATCTATGATGTGGAGCATTTCATCAGAACTCTGAAATTTGATGTGCAAATCGTAGAGAACATTCCAGAAGTTCGCAAGAACGGAAAAGTCAAGAAATTGAAAGGACACACGGTAATTTTTATATGCTTTGCATGGAAGGCAGAAAATATGTGACTTTCACTTAAACTGATCATTTTCTTTTTGCATATATTCAGATGCACCCTCCCAGAGATGCTCCCATCAGTTGGTATACAGATGTTGCTTTGCCAATGATGAAAGAACATGGAGCTGTTTATCTGACTCCTTTCTCCCACCGTCTGGCTGAGGAGATTGACCATCCTGAATATCAGAGGTTAAGGTGCAGAGTAAATTATCATGCACTCAGATTTAAGTCAAATATCATGGAGCTCAGTAAGGCTATAGTCAGTAGACTACGTGCACAAGGTCACTTCATGGCCATACACCTTCGTTTTGAAATGGATATGCTGGCATTTGCTGGGTAAGTTTAATTCGTAAAGTTGAGACCCTATATTACTAATTAGCATGACTCCTTTCCGCCCCAAAACGAAAAGATAAAGACACTTGAAGCTATATAGAGTAGGAATACATCCAGTAGTTATGAATGGAATCCGGCTTAGCTATTACAATTTTGATCACCATTCTTGCAGATGTTTTGATATCTTCAACGCTAAGGAAACGAAGGAACTGCAAGAGTACAGGGATAAAAACTTTGCCCCTAAAGTACTTGTGCCCGAGGAAAGAAGAGCAATTGGGAAATGTCCTCTGACACCAGAGGAGGTACCTTACTTTTTTTCTTTTTAATTTATCTGTTCTTTGCTCCCCTGGTTTTCTCAAAGTGAGGTTCTGTACTTTATTCAAGACCTAATGAGAAATTGATTATCTTTAGTCTCTTGAGGGGATTTGGTGACCCATCTCTCTCGTGCATTTCCCAATTGACGCGAAAGAGTTCACCATTCAGTGGTCCAAAATTTGAGGACTGTCACTTTCCCTCTTCCTCCCCGTCCTCTCGTATTATGCACAAATACTTGCATGTATATGCATGCACAAGTACTCTCAGAACCCACCTTTGCTCACAGGTGACAGATGTGCACACCCATAGACAGAGGGGTTGGGTGGGGAGTTGTACTTGCATGCATGCATTTCTTTTTTAAGCAGCTACCCTTGTGTTAATGTACATGTTCTTGCTCTTAAGTACTTTGTGTTTAGTTAGGAAAGTGGCTCTTTAGCCGTTTATAGGTTGTCTTGAGATTCAGTTGTTTTGGGAAGTTGATATTTGGTCGTCACTCTTTTACTTAGCTTTTTTTTTTTTTTTGAAGGTACTCTTTTACTTAGCTTTACCTTGTCAGACAACTACAAACACCTTACGGATCTGTTCTGATTAAAAGCCTTACCCCTTTGACTTCTATCCGTCAGTGATTGGAGAACCGCAATCTTGATTATTTTCTTGTTTTTTTTTTTTTTTTTTTCATCTTTAATTGACAGCTTCATGAATTCATGATGCAGGTTGGTCTTATCTTACGTGCAATGAAGTTTGATAACAATACGAGGATCTATCTGGCAGCTGGTGACTTATATGGTGGTGAACGCTTCATGAAACCTTTTAGGTCTCTTTTTCCTCGTCTTGAGAATCATATCACTGTTGATACTTCCGGGCAGCTAGCAAAGAACACAAGGGGATTGCTAGGCTCAGCAGTTGATTACATGGTCTGTCTTCTTGCGGATATCTTTCTGCCCACATACGATGGTCCAAGCAACTTTGCTAACAATCTCCTGGGCCACCGCCTCTATTATGGCTTTAGAACGGTAATCAAGCCTGACAGGAAAGCACTTGCTCCGATCTTCATTGCACGAGACAAAGGGCACATAGATAATTTTGAATTTGAAGAAGCTGTGAGGCGTGCTATGCTGAAGACAAGCTTTGGTAGTCCCCACAAGAGAATATCCCCAGAGTCTTTCTACACTAATTCTTGGCCTGAATGCTTCTGTCATATGTCACCCAAAAATCCTGCACATAAATGCCCCCCAGAAAATACGATGGAAATACTATATAGCCAGTTACAGCATGAGAGTCTGAACGATCCTACAGTTTCAAATCTGACAGCTGGGTCCGAAAGATGAGAAATACGTGTCCTTACACTTGAGGTAACGATGTTCTCATTATCAACACCGGAAATACATTGGCTGATGTGCATCATGCTAACAAGACTGTGTATTCTACCAAGTACGCTCAACCCTGAAGGAGTAAAGCTGCATCTGTAAAAGTTAATGTACGGAGTAGAATCAGTTGGATTTCAAGCTGAAGCGAAATGTTGATTTACAGAAAGAGGACAGTTTGTAGGTGTATCTGTAGGATAGTGTGTGTGGATGGAGGACAACAACACAGGAAGCAGGGGACGTTCGCTACCTGAACTCCGAACCTGAATTTACTTAGCGGTTGGGGATGGCGGGACACATTCTTTTTCTGTACTTAGGAGCATAATTCCTATTACATGATCAGCTGTGACACTGATTTAATTTTGTGAGATTGTAGGCAATATTAAATGAGTATTCTTTTCAATTTATAATCCATTTCTTGTTTCTGTCTGCGATTCAGCTTCATACCTGTTCGAATCGAATGTAAATTGCAAAAGAGTTGAATCTTTATACTCATTCCAAAACCTTTTCATAGTTTGAAGTTTATTCAGTCCTCTCAAACTCATCGATGTAATGCATTGTTTATCAATTCTAAGTATAATCTGCCCCCTCTCCTTCAAATAATTTTATCTTAAATGGTCGTTCGAATAAATCGTTAAAGGTCTAGTTCATGATCACCATTTTGCGAGTAGTTATTTACATTTACCTTATGTTTTCAAGTGAACCCGTTTCTTATATTTGTTAATGTTTCTAATCTATTAGTACAATAGAAAAACCTGATAGTTATTATGGCATTAAGAACGAGTTTGGTGCATGATTGTATTTTTTTGGGTTTGTCGTACTAAATATAACCATTTCTTATTTTAGGTATTAAAGGTTGTTGTAGATCTTAATTTTTCGTTCCGTCCATACAATTATTTCCCGTTTATTTAGCGAGCTCGTCCTAAAACTTCTAACTAATATGAGACACTGAGACGGTCTCGTAGACGATCCCCATAGAAGAGTTCCTACCCGTCTAAAATTCACCGTCCTATTAAACCCCAAATTCGAAGCTCTAAAACCCTAAACCCTCAATTTAGCTTGCTCGATTGACGAACAAACCGTCGCCAAAATTTCCCAAATCTGGAACTTCAAAACCCTAAATCCCCCAAAATTGATTTCCCCCCTTCAATCTCTCTCCTAAAAATCACAACTTTACGAAGAAAATGGAGGAAGAAAACCATGAAGAACCGAAATCATTCAAAGACCTCGGAGTTTGCGACGCTTTAGTTGAAGCTTGTTCCGCCATACAATGGGAAAATCCCACGAAAATTCAAGTTGAAGCTATTCCTCATGCTCTTCAAGGTTTCAATTCAACTTTTAATCAATCATAATTACTGAGTATTAATTTTATAAATTGTTGATGAATTTTGTTAATTGAATTGGGCGTGGAATTTACAGGAAAGGATATAATTGGGCTTGCTCAAACGGGTTCGGGTAAAACCGGGGCGTTCGCCTTGCCGATAATTCAAGCTTTACTGGATGCTACCACTGCTACTCCATTCTTTGGCTTGGTGCTCGCACCAGTCCGGTAAATTTAACACCTGACTATGTTTACTTTTTATGTTTTCGGAATTATGTCGTATGATTGTTGGAAAGACTTTAACTTTGGTGTTGAATGTTACGGTTTTACTCGATTGCCAATCCGAGTTTTTGCTGATGCCTTGTTGTTTAAGCTTAATTTTCTTATCTTGTTTCGAGTTATAGATCGTGCCTGGACTTCAATATTATTGTATCTTAGCCTTAATAACGTAACCTAACCTTGATTTTCTTACTGAAATGGAAGCCTGAAAGGGCAGTTTGAAAGTATTTAGCCCGTTTATTACAATGGTTAGGTATCGAGTCCACTTTTGGTTATTGAGCCTGTGACATAATGTATTGAGCTGCTCATCTGTTACAACTTATCCTGCGGAGTCTAGAGAGCTTTGTGAGAGCCATGGAGTATTACAACTTACCGTATTTTTTATCATTTACTTTTTATTTTTTTTGGACTAATTACGCTTTAAGTAGTACTGCAATAAAATTTGCTGGTCCCTTTTAAAATGAAACTTCAGACATCCTTAAAGGGGTGACTGGTGAGCTGTATCGATACTGATTCTGTTTCTGTCTGTTTATAGAGAGCTGGCGATCCAAATTGCTGAACAGTTTGAAGCATTAGGAGCTGGTATTAGCTTAAAAACTGCAGTGGTGAGTTTTTGAAAAGTTGTTTTGTTTATGCAGCTTGGTTTATGGTCATATTTACTGGTTGATGTGATGTAGCTTTTGGATCTAGCTGTTAGTGACTCAACACATTAGGATGTTAATGTTGGATAATATATGGTTGATTAAGGATTTATGCTTTATTGAATCCTCTTTGAACTGTTTTGCGATTGATTTAAACTTGAAAATACGGACTGTGATTGGTGATTCTTTGAATTACATAAGGATTCGGATAATTACAGTCTTGTGGTTCATTATTTGTGATTGAAAGCAAGCTTTGAGATTCTTCGACTGCATGAAATATCAATCCTAATAAATTAGCCATCTTTGTAGCTTGTTGGAGGAGTGGACATGAATCAGCAGCAGCTTGCCCTTGCAAAACGACCTCACATCATAGTAAGTAGTCACTGTTTTCTTGTATATTAGAAGTCTCTGCCGTCTTTCTCATTTTATGATATTTTAAGGATATGAATTTTGCCAGAAGTACATGAATTTTCGTAATTTAATACCACTTTCTATTTGCTATTCTGATATCATGGTTTATAGATCCATTGTTACGGCGGCAAGCCTACATTGTTTGACCTTTTTTTATTAACAAACACCTGAGGAAAGTCACTGCTTTACGGTGTCCCAAAGTTTCAAGTTAAATTGTTAGGTACGGCAGGAAGATTTTATGAATCGTGTATAGGGAATTCTTAATATATATTTGGATTCAATCACATCACTTTGAAAGGCTTATTTTAGGATTATTCTGTCTGTGGGAAGAGGTGTAGATACTAATCAACTTAGCTATGGTCTCTATTTTTCATTATTCTTCAATACCTTCTTGGATTTGGCATACTTGATAAGGGGGTCAAATTTCGTGCTCAAGAAAGATTATCTCTCAGCCTAGTGGTCTGTTTAAACCTCGTTGATTAGGCACTCAAAGTATGCACTTCGCCCTAGTTCATGTGAAGGTGGTGCATGAGTGGTAAAGGGCTCACGCAGATAATTCATGTATTTTGCTGTTAATTCTGATGCCGTGTGGTGATAGACTATTAACGTCTAAAATATTGGTTTTTAAGGTTGCAACGCCTGGGCGTCTGATGGACCATTTGACGAACACCAAGGGTTTCTCACTTCGAACTTTGAAGTATCTGGTATGCTTCTGTTTTGTGCTTTAGAAAGGTTTGGTTGGTTGTTGGAATGTTAATGTTCACAGATGTACCTGTACAAGTTTATCCTTGTCTACAATCTTTAATCATCAAGAAATGTACATGTGTGGGATGCTATCTGGAAATTTTGAGATGCTTTTTTATCATGTATGTTTACTGGATGTCAATTACTTCTTGATTTCGTTTTTAGAGTCTGTTTTGCCTGCATTCTCATTTCTCAGTACTGAAACTGTGAAGCTTCTGTTGTAGGCCTAAATTCAGAGATATTGCCATAGGACGCTTGTTTTTGTCTGTGTTAATGGTCTAAATAGTAATAATCCACAGGACAGTTATTTTATGTCTGGTTTCATAGTCTATAGGATAATCGTTAACCCCCTGTGAGTACTGAGTTCTCATATTTCTTGTTGTCTTATCGTATAAATACCATTACTGGTCCTTATCTCTTATGTACCATGATGTATAAGTCCGTACCATGATGTATGAATCCGTACCCACCTTTGCCTTTATATGTAAAAGTAGATCTTTGAAGTCGACTCCTTAGTATATAGATCAGCTACTGTGTTGTGAGCTAGGTGTCTTTGTGACTTGATGGCCATCATCCTATGGGATCATATAAGACATGTTGGGTGATTCGGTGAATTTATCCTTTTTGTTATGTGGTATTTATGTTTGTATAATTGTCCTTGTTCTATATGCAGGTATTGGATGAGGCTGATAGATTATTGCAAGAAGAATTCGAGAAATCTCTAGAGGAAATCTTGAATGTTATCCCCCGGGAGCGGCGGACTTATTTATTTTCTGCTACCATGACCAAAAAGGTAAGCCTGACATGAAATTGATTTGATAAAGAGATATAAAGCCTTTAACATATTGTCAGGAGGATAAGTAGAAGGCCTTTTTTTCCTCTCTTTTTCGGTTTTTCGTCGACCTAGCTTGGCTTGTGTCATCACCTTCATTAGTATCGTATCCCGGGGTGACTTGTTAGTGTTGGTGGTTGTTGTTGTTTGTTCAGTAAAACGCTGTGGTCGTCTGGGAGATCCCCCCCCCCCTCCCAACACAAAAAGAAAAAGCTCTTAGTGCACAACATTAGATGCTGCTGAAGTGTCACAAGTAATATTTTGTGTGAATAGATACTCATTTGCCGTTGTGGAAAGCATATAATCTATTGCTGTTAGAGATTGGATAATCTGAGAAACTTTTTGGGCAACATATAATAAATGTGAAACTGGGTGAACCGTTTCACGTAATTTCTTCTTTTGTGCAACTATGACTGATATGCTAAACTTTTATCACCTACATTTCAATATCTGTGTTGGGAGTTTTAGGTTGATAACGACATGATAATCCGGTGACATGTTTTTAGGCCTATTGGTAATAGTTGCACCAAAACATTATGTGGAACGGTTGCACACAAACCTTCCTCATAATCATTATAAAATTATTTTCCACTAGGAGAAGTGTTATCTGAAAAGTTAGGCAATCAGTAGTGTGACATCTTATGTAATTTCTCTCTGGTTGCAGGTTAAGAAGCTCCAAAAAGCTTCTCTTAGAAATCCTGTGAAGGTGATATTTCATACAGGGATTCCAAAAATATCGATAATATCACTTGTTTTATTGTCTTTCTTTCTAATGACAAATTTGTGTTCATGGCAGATTGAGGTGGACGATAAGTATTCTACTGTTGAATCCTTAAAGCAGCAGTATCTTTTTATTCCTGCTAAATATAAGGTTTGTTGCCCCTGATTTCCATCTTTTTTTTTTAATCTAGAATGTACAGTATGAATTTTGGTTTTGCTTTATCTTTCGATTATCATTGATAACTTCAGGCCTGCAATTCAAACGTGTGTAAGCTCTCTTTGCCTTTTGTGAGACTAGCGGTGCACCAATTTTTTCTCGTGGACTGATGTGGGACAATGTTAGCTATTGTTGAGCACCTGTGGATAGAATATGAAGGAATATGAATGGAATAATGGAAGAACTTGAGGGAAAGATTGTATTTTGATACGAGATTATGATGCATTTGAGAAATCTTCTATCTCTTCTATTTCTATCAATGTTTTTGTGAAGTTGTTAATACCTTACTTTTGGTGTTTTTCTCTTACACATCTTGAGTTTTGAATCTTTAGATGTTGGGTAGCTTTGGTGGCCTTTGTGAAAGGAGGTGGATAGAAACCTAATTAGTTCAATTTTTGCCCAGTAAGCTCTTTTTCTAAGAGGATTTATCTTTTGTGGGCCACAGTGACATTCATGCGGGATATATCAAGATCCTTTCTAGTGTGAAGATAGTTCCGTAGTGCCTTAAAATTTCTAGTCTTATGGAGTGTATGTACTTGTCCTGTCGGATTCTGAAATTATTTCAAGGATATTTGAATTTGCCGAGGTGAACCGTTTTTCTTATTAAAAAAGAAAATAGGAGACACATCACGTCAATTCGTTTGCAAACTAGTGCCTTTCTTTTAAAAAAATGGATGAGTTGGGATTCCATGGCTTTCTACTTCCTTCCTTCCACTTGGTTATTTGGATTTCCAATTTTTTTTTTTTTTAAATTGCTCAATAACTTATTTGGTGTAGAACTTCAGACTAATCTTTCATATTATCATTTCTCAGGATTGTTATCTGCTGTATGTTTTAACGGAGTTGTCTGGGAGCGCAATGGTTTTCACTCGTACATGTGATAGAACTCAACTTCTAGCACTGACGCTCCGAAATCTCAATGTTCGGGCTATTCCGATAAATGGCAAGATGACTCAGGTTTTCTTCTTTTATATGTTTATTTTTAACTTTATATTTCTTTATGTTGTATCCTTTGCTTTTAACCTCTTCACCAGTGGCTCGTTTTCTCTCCTTTTGCTAAAGACTCTTTGAATGCCCTTACTGAATTAAAGTAGACGGTTCTTCAAATGCTAGACCTTCATTGTGTACATGGAGCGTGCCTAGTATTATTGGTTAAATGTATGGAGAAGGCTAATACATGTACACACAGAACGCTCTAGTTTTAGTTTTGTCCTATATATATGAACCTTGAATTGTGTTGTGGAGCTGTAGTAGCCACAACCACTCAAGAGTGAGTGTAGTGTGAGGTTTCATCTAAGATCCTTTGGTAGGTCTACTCTAGTTCTTAGGCTGGGACATTATTTGAGAGTTATTTGTTCGTCTGAGACTTTTAGGATTGAGACTACAATACTACATGTATCGTAAAGTTGCGTTGTGGAGTCGCGTAACACTAAACGACTCTAAAATCACTCCCTTGCATTTTCCCTCAAATTTATGTTTGGAATCTGCATTCTGTATGTCCTTTATTTTGGACTAACTTCAGTTGTGTGTGACACTTGTGGCAGGCAAAGAGACTTGGAGCCTTAAATAAGTTCAAAGCTGGCGAGTGTAATATTCTCATAGCCACTGATGTAGCCAGTAGGGGTCTTGATATTCCTTCCGTTGATATGGTCATAAATTATGAAATTCCCTCTAATTCCAAGGTGAGTTTGTTGTTTCTGGCATTCCAGTAAAGTATTTCGTCTACAAATATGTTTCCTGCCCCCCTACCCCCCCCCCTCTCTCAACATTGTTGGGGACAAAGAGATGAAACATCTTCTATTTTGGTACTCAGATGTGTGCACAGGGACCAGCCTTTTTAACTTTTTTAGTTCCTTCAAAAAAAATCTGTGAAAGTCATATGCTGTTTGGCTGTTGGATTGGATCCATTAGTTCTTGTGTCTGATGCCAATATATGGTCAGGATTATATACACCGTGTTGGAAGAACCGCTCGTGCTGGAAGATCAGGAGTTGCTGTTTCATTAGTCAACCAGTACGAGGTTGAGTGGTTTATCCAGATAGAAAATTTGATAGGTAATTGTTGTTCCCTGTATTATGCTTTCGTTTCTCTGTGGTGTAAGATTCGCAGTCCTCATTCCATCATTTTTTAATACAGGTAAGAAGTTACCAAAATATCCCGCTGAGGAGGAGGACGCATTGGCGCTGCTTGGAAGTGTTACTGATGCAAAAAGGATGGCAACCATGGTAGGTTATCTGTCAATGTTGATCTTAATGACTTGTGCAGAAGTCTTAGAAGCTCTTTATAAAACTGGATGCTTTTTATTCATCGAACACCACAGTGGCCTTAAAAATTCTACGTGAGAGTTCTAGAGCATGGCTTCTAGATTTTGTGTGGGTGATATGTTCTATGCCTCCCTTTTCAATTACAGTTTTATGTTTGCATGCAGATGCGTGCTTCTGGTTTGTTCATGCTCCTCTTCACTAGTTCAGCTATGCATAGACTATAGTTGATCTGTAATCTATGAAAGCGTACAACATCATTCTGTTTATGCCTTTATTTATCTGAGAGTCTTCCGGATCCTTTCACTAAGAAGTTGGGTTTTTCAAAGTTTCTTTCACTATCTTTTAGTTGACAGTCATGCTACCTGTGGTCAGTGGTGGTGTTCGAGTCGAGGTCCCATCGATTTCTCAAATGTAGATGAGACCAATCCTACAGTTGTTTGATACTTGGATGTTTTTTAATGCTTAGTTGTCTGTGACTTCCTTGAACGTTATGTGCTGTGCACTGCGTCCTTCACAAGGAAAGTTGTACCTTCATGCTTTTGTTTTAAAAGTAAAGAAACTATAATATGCAAATTAAGTTAGCGCACTTGTACACCCGAACCCCTCTCTGCATCTAGTTGTGTCATGCATCTGTGTGAGTCGTTTTCATGTGTTTGTTCGTCACCCTGTTGTGTCCACCTAGAAAATCAAGGATTCTGGAGGAAAGAGGAGGAGAGGGAACGGAGACGAAGAGGGGGATGAGATGCAGAAGTACTTGGACAAAGAAAAGGGCAGGAGATCCTCAAAGAAGGGGAGACGATGATTCCCTCTAACTTCGGCAGTCATTAGTACCGTTCTTGTAACAAATTTTATCGGACACATTCTCTCTTTTATGTTGATATCGTAGATGACAATATACGTAGACTACGCTTTTGATGCGTTTGAAAAACTAGAGACTACTCATTATGGTTTCTATGGCCAAGCTTCAACTTTAAGCCCCAAAAATCAGTCCACGTGCTTTGTCAAACATAAGATCAGTTTCATGTCTTTTTCTAAAACTGTGAATCTAATTTTACTACTTTTTTTCTGGATTGTCAAGTGTTGACCTGTGGATTGAATATGTATTCAAATCAAGAGTTAACCGTTCAAGTAAACATTAAGAGTACTTGAAGCATACGGGTGTACCAAGTAGTGCAACAAGGGGAGGGGGAGGAGATGACAAAGAAAATTGGATTCTCCTTCACATTACATATGAAGGATGACCGAGTTGTGGAGATTGGTCTTTATGATGTAGCGGATCTCGGATCTTATTTTGATGAGACTCAATCCTTGGTTCCCCGTGGGGGATGTTATAACTAGTAGTAACACATACGTAACTCTCTTTTTCGTCATGTCACCAAAAAAAAAAAAAAAAAAAAATCTAGCAACAACTTGTTTGGTGTGTGATTTTTATGGGGCATTTTTTTTTGTGATTCTAATGATCTTTATTCGTTTAAACACCACAATAACCGCATCACTATCCCAACGCCTTAGAGTTAGAGGCTCCCACCATAAAGCGGGATAATGTGCGCAAAGGTTACCCCTATCGAAACATAGAGGGATTGTGCAATATTGCTTCAGCCTTCGAGGATCGCACCGACCGTTTACTTTTCTACTATTTCATAATATAAAAAATGCACACACTTTTATGAGTCATTTTACTTTATTTCATTATAATATCCAAAAGGCAAAATATGTTTATCCTTTTAAGCAATTGGAAATAGAAATACGGGGAGCAACTCTTATACCGTACCCTCGGGGTATATGCAGTTTTTTTTTTTACCCCCATAACAATTTGATGAGCAATTCGCAAATATTCGATGAGCATTCACCGATATTTCAATGAGCAAACATTAATATGCCAAACATTTATCAGTAAGAGTAATAAACAATACTCCTATAATTTAAGAAAAAAAAAATAATAAAAATCATCCAATAATATCGAAAAAGTTATAGTTAATTGATTGTATATATCGAATTATGGATGCTCAACGATAGTAATCTTGCTCATCAAGTAATTGGTCATCAGTTCTATTGGAGAAGGTACGAAAACTCAATATACCCGAAACGAAACGAAACGAGGAGACCATATATATATATATATATATAACGTAAAATTCAAATCCCCTCTAAAACCCTAAAACCCCAAGGCGGCAATTGATTTCTTTCACGAATCACCAAAAAAATTACACTCTGAGAATGGAGGAAGAAAAGCATGAAGCCCCAAAATCATTCAAAGACCTCGGAGTTTGCGACGCTTTAGTCAAAGCTTGTTCCGCGTTACAATGGGAAACTCCCACGAAACTTCAAGCTGAAGCTATTCCTCATGCTCTTCAAGGTTTCAATTCAACTTTTATTATTAACAGTGGAATTCTATTATGTTTGCAATTGTTGATGAATTTTATTAATTGGGTTGGTGCGGTTGTTTTTTTTTTTTTTTTTGACAGGAAAGGATATAACTGGGTTGGTGTGGTTTGTGGAACACGATTCGGGTAAATTCGGGGCGTACGCCTTGCCGATAATTCAGGCTTTAATGGAGCATAATGCTGCTACTCCGTTCTTTGGCTTGGTGCTTGTGCCAGACCGGTAATTTAACACCCCCCGAATTTTGTTTACTTCTAGTTATTGTTGTTTTTATGTTTTCGGATGGTGTTGATATGGAATTATGTTGTTTGATTGTTGGAAAGGCTGTAACTTTGGTGTCGAGATTTACTCTATTTGATCGGTTGGGTTGCGGGTTTTGTGTGGAATGTGACTATTTGCTGTTGCCTCCGATTCTTTTGTTTGTCTGTTTTAGAGAGGTTGCTTTCCAAATTGCTCGACAGTTTGAAACTTTAGGAACTGGTATTCGCTTAAAAACTGCAGTGGTGAGTTTTTCCGGAATTTGTTTTGTTGTGAACTTAAAATTACAGACTGTGATTGCTTTGTATTACATTGATAGTTGGGTTATTTAGGGTTGTAGTGAAAGCAAGTTTTTATTCTTCGGTTTCATGAATGTTGAATCCCTAACAAGCTAGCCGTCTTTGTAGCTTGTTGGAGGGGTTAGCAAGAACGCGCAACAGCTTGCCCTTGCACAATGTCCTCAGATCATAGTAAATAGTCATGTTTTCATGCACTTCATAAGTCTATGCCCTCATTCTTCTCATTTTCGTTGTGTAGTATATGAATTTTTCTTAAGTACATGATTTTTTTTTTTAAACTTAAGACTTTTTTCCGTTTAATATGTTCGTGGATTCAATCACATCACTTAGAAAGGCCTATTTTAGGATTATTCTATCTGTGGGGAGAGGTGTAGATACTAATCAATTTTGAGTAATTTATGGAAATATAGTTGGTAGGTAACTAGCTATGGTCTCTATTCTTTCATTGATTGTTTTAGCATTCAAGGCATGCATGGATTTGGCGTAGTGATAAGGGTGACAGAAATTCGGGCTTCAGCCTAGATGTCTATTTTAATCTCGTGAACTAAAGCACTCAAAGCAAGTACTTTACCCTCGTTTATTGGCGTAAAAATGAAGGTGGTGCTTGGGTGGTATCTTGGTGACTTTAGGTGGATATAGTTCTGGTTGATCTATCACCCTCCTTTTGAAAAGCCATCACTCATCTCCCATCTTGTCTCCTCTGTAAGAAGTTATACCTCCAAACATCCATTGTTCCTTTCTTTTAAGTTCCATTTCCTCGAATACATTTCCTTGATGATTCCAAGCACACTTTAGGAGTGAGGTTGCCACTTACTGATATTCTAATGCTGTTTGTGATACTCTTGTGTTTTTTTTTTTTTTTATCTCTTGTTAGACATAATATTCTTGCACTGACTTGTGTTGTCGTCTTATTCACTAACATCTCAATCCGTTGTTTATAAGGTTGCAACGCCTGGGCGACTTCTGGACCATTTGCTCAACACTAAGGGTTTCTCCCTTCCAACTTTGAAGTATATGGTATGCTTTTGCTTTGTGTTTGGAAAACTTATGGTCTGGTTGCCTAAAAGTTAACGTTCACAGATGTAAGTATTCAAGTTTATCCATGTCTTCAAGGTTGTTGCCTAGAGTGGCACATGTGTGTGGTGCTGTTTGAGGAATCTGGACTTTTATTATGTGGGTCTACTGTATGTGAATAACTTCTGGATTATGTTTTAATTCCCCAGTACTGAATCAGTAAAACTTCTGTTGTATGCCTAAACTCAGAGATATTGCTGTAGGCCATTCGTGTTGTGTCTAATACTCTAATAATATAATGATTTGTATGGTTTAGATGGTAATTTTTTAACCCCTGTGAGTCCACAGACCCCTTGTTGTCTTACGGTACATTTTGTATACCATTAGTAGTCCTTATCCCTTTTGTACCATGTTATATTAATCCCTAGATTTGCCGTTATGCTTCAAAATGTTCACAGAATATACGCAACGTACCTGGAAGTAGATCAATAGTCGACTCATTAATATATTGTTCATCTACTAGGTTCATTGGTGACCATCTTCCTAAGTGCAAATGTATGGGCCATGTTGGGTCAATTTGTCTTTTAGTTAAGCCGTATTTATGTTTGTATTATTGTCCTGATTTAATATGTAGGTATTGGATGAGGCTGATAGATTACAAGAGTTATATGAGGAATGTCTCAAGGGAATCTTGAAAGCTATCCCCAGGAAGCGGCGGACGTATTTATTTTCTGCTACCATGACTGATAAGGTAAGCCTGACAGAAAATTGTATTGTAGAGAGATTTGTATCTGCTTTCTAAACATAATATCAGCAAGATAACTATATAAGTAGTTAGCTTCTTTTTGTTGTCTCTGTCTTTATTTTTCAATGACCTTTGCTTCATCAGTATTAAATTTGGTTTGACTTGTCAGTTGTCATTGCTATGATTTTAGTTTCCTTCTCTCCCTGCCCCCCCCCCCCCCAAAAAAAAAAAACAAAAAAGAAAAAGAAAATATCTTGGCAACATATAATAATTGTGAAACTAGGTGATCCATGATTCTTTTGTGTGGAATTGTCACCCTTATGCCAGGATCTATCACCAACACGCCAAAATTTGTCATGGATCTTTAGGGTAATGGTGACATGAAGATGCAGTGACATGTTTCTACTAACTGACTTAAGGCCTATTGGTAATAAGTGCACCCAAAAACGCTCCTCAAGATTACGTACAAGTTGTGTTGGATTGGTAGAATAGTGTTATTTGAAAAGCTGAACAATCTGTTGTTTGACATATTGATGTCATGTAATTTCTCTTTGTTTGCAGGTTATGAAGCTCCAAAATGCTTCTCTTAGAAATCCGGTGAAGGTGATATCTTATTAAGGGATTCCATAATTATCGATAATATCACTACTTTTATTGTCATTCTCACTATTGACAAGTTTGTGTTCATGGCAGATTGGGGTGGACAGAAAGTACTCTACTGTTGAATCTTTAAAGCAGCAGTATCTTTCTATTCCTGCTAATTATAAGGTTTCTTGCCTCTAGTTTCTGTCTTTCTTTAATCTAGGATGTGTAGCGTTTGAAATTTTTTTCGTCCCAACATGTCATCCTCCTTTGAATTTTTGTTTGATCACATTTGGTCGTAAGGGTATTCGTTAGTTGTGGTAGAACTGCCCTGAGATCAGATTGTAGATGGAAGAATACTAATGGAACAATGTAAGAACTGGAAGGAAATATTGTTTATTAGGGCTAATAACAGCAAGCACTCGAGTGGCTTTCTCACTCCTTCAGATGATGTGGGACATTATGACAATTGACAAATGAAAGATACCCTTTAAAACATGCGACTCCTCTTCTATGTATATACTACCTGACTTGCATCTTCCCATATAATAACAGTAATATTTGCTCAGCAACTAAGTGGTCAATTTGACCATGGTAATGTATGTATTTGATTGCAAATGTGGAAACCGCGCAAACATATTTGGAAATCCAGGAATAAAATAACAATGAGGTCTTATGGAAAATATGGAGCTGATGAATTTTGCGGTTTTGTCTGGATTCAATCAAGTTTCAGAATTGAATGTGCTATGAAATGCTATTTTTGGTTGCTTTTTTCCCCCTTTTTTAATTTCTTGTGTTTCATGTTTATATTGCATGAGACTGCGTTTGATCGACTTCGAATTGTCCTGTGATAACGGCTTATGATGCATTTGTCATGAGAGTGGAAATCTTCAATCTCTTTAGATTTTAACGTCTGTTTTGTGAAGTTGTTAATGCCATACTTTTGGTGTTTTTCTCTTACATATCTTGAGTATTAAAGATTTTGGGTAGCTTTTATGGCCTTTTTGAAAGAGATGGATAGGAACCTAATTAGTTCAAATTTCGCCAATAAGTTCTCTCTTCAAAAGGATTAGTTTTTTTGTGGCCCACAATGAGATCATGCGGGATATGTTGAGAAGCTTTTTACTTTTTTAGTCTGAAGATAGTTCTAATCTAATTTAGCGTAAGTAGTCAACCTGCCAAATAATGAAATATTTCAAGGACTGAGTTGAAAAAAGAGTCACAACAATGGCAGCACATTAATTCGTTTTGCAAACTAGTCTTATCTTTGACCTTATTTCATTCCCACTTGGGTTTTACTTCATTCCTTGCACTAGTTTAATTTGCTCAATCACTTGCTGTAGAACTCAGACTTATCTTTCATTTCGTAACTTTCTCAGGATTGTTATCTACTGTATGTTTTAACGGAGTTGTCTGGGAACGCAATAGTTTTCACTCGTGCATATACTACAAGTCAACTGGTAGCTCTGATGCTCAACAATTTTAATGTTAGGGCTATTTTGATGAATGGCAAGATGACTCAGGTTTACTTCTTTTATATATTTATCTGTAATGTTTTCATTTTAGGTTATATTCTTTGCGTAACCTCTCCACCAGTTGCCTGTGCTCTCTATTTCTGCTGAAGACTCTTTGCATTTCCTTATTAATTAAAGAAGATGATTCTTAGAGTACTAGACTTTAATTGTGTACATGGAGCGTTGTCTTAGCATGTATGGTGCATGTATGGTGGGGGAGTGAGGCTAGTATAACAGGGAAGGCTCTAGATTTAGTATTGTCCTATCAATATTGATTTGTGTCGAGCTGTAGTAGCCACAACCACTCTCCAAGAGTTAATATGGTGTGAGGTTTCTTTATCTAAGAACCTTTGAGAGGTGTACTCTGGTTCTTAGTCTGGCTGGCACAACTTTTGAGAGTTGCAAGTTTGCCTGAAACTTTTACTTCTGAGACTCCATATATAGTGGAGTTGTGTTGTGGAGTCGCATTATGCTGATATACTCTTAAAACTTTTCCCTTGCATGTTCCCTCAATTTTATGTTTCTGTGCTAATATTCCTAAGACCTCTAACATGCAGTGGTAACAGTATTTTCTGTATGTCCTTTATTTTTAACTAACTTCAGTTGTGTGTGGTACTTGTGGCAGGCGAAAAGACTTGAAGCCTTAAAGAAGTTCTTAGATGGCGAGTGTAATATTCTCATAGCCACTGATATAGCCATTAGGGGTCATGATATTCCTTCAGTTGATATGGTCATAAATTATGACCTTCCCTTTAATTCCAAGGTGAGTTTATTGTTTCTGCATATATATTTCGTCTACAAATATGTTTCCTTCCCCCCCCCCCCCACCTCAACTTTGGTCGGAGGCAGTATATCGTGTTGCACTTTGGATAAAAGCTTTGGAAAAGTTAAAATTTCTTATGGCGTGAGTTAAATTTATCTTTGGAAAAGTTGAAATTTCTTATGGCGTGAGTGAGTGTTGTCTATTTGATACCCAGATGTGTTCATACTTCATAGGGACCAGCCTTTCTTAGTCCTTCAGAAGTTCAGATACTTTGCTGTTTAAAGTCATCTGCTGTTTAATCGTTGGTTTGGCTGCTGTTAGTTCCTTGTGTCTGATGCCATAATGTTTTCAGGATTACATATATTGTGTGGGAAGAACTGCTCGTGGTGGAAAATCAGGAGTTGCCATTTCATTAGTCAACCAGTCTGAAACTGAGAGTTTTCTCCAGATAGAGAACTTGATAGGTTATTGTTTTACCCTATTACTATGCTTTTGTTTGCATGTCTTGATTTTCAACCCTCATCGTATCAATTCTAATACAGGTAAGAAGTTACTAAAATATCCCGCTGAGGAGGAGGATGCATTGGCTCTGCTTGGTAGTGTTACTAATGCAAAAAGGATTGCCCATGCGGTAGGTTATTTATCCATGAAATTTTGCTGGTCGTAGTGACTTCTGATCTGCAGAAGTTTTAGAAGCTCTTTATATTATGGGATGCTTTTTATCCATCGAACACCCTAATGACCTTAAAATGTAACATGAGACTGACTTCTGAATTGTGATGGAGTAGATTTTGTGTTGATATTCTATGCTTGCCTTTTCGATTACAGTGGTATTTTTGCATGCACATGCGTGCTTTTGTTCAGGCTCCTCCTCACTGTTTCACCTATATATGCATTCTAGACTATAATTGATCTGTAAACAATTGAGGGGTAGAGCGTTATTCAGCTTATGCCTTTATCGCAGTCTCTTCATGGTTCTATCACAAGAAATCGCGTTTTTCCAAAGTGTCTTTCACTATTGTTTATGCTTAGTTGTCTCTGATTTCCTGGGGACAATGTGTGTACTGCTTACTGCTTACTGCTTACTGCTTCCTTTGTCGTCGAGGAAGGTTGTTCCTTCATGCTGTCCTGTTAAAAGGAAATATGAAGGTGTCTCTGTTTTGTGAGTCGTTTTCATGTTTTTGTTTCTGTCACCCTGTCCATTACTGCTTTCTGATAGCTTCTATGTTGTGTTTACCCAGGAAATCGAGGAGTCTGGAAGGAAGAAGAGGAGAGGGAATGTAGATGAAGACGTGTCCACTAGAGGCGATCTTTTAACAAGTCGTATAAGAGATATTCGCCTTTGATACAGATTTTTGTTTGGATTATATAAGGGAATTACAGTTCATGACGTACCTGTAAATTTCTAATGTGTTCTCTTTGGTATGTTGATATCTGCAGACTTTACACCGGTGAACCACCATGTCCACCGCGATAATGCAATTTTATTTATTTATTTACGTAGGAGCAGCTAATGTTTGGAGGTGTAAATATGAGAATTTGAATCTGGTATGAGTATCACTCCATGCAAATGAATTCTCTAACCACTAAATCAACGTTGAGTAAATTAAAATTTTAAATATACATTTTTTTAAGATAGTGGTTCAAAATAAATTGTCTCGTTAAATGAAGTGGGGATGCATTGTGCTTGTGCATGTCCCTGCATTTTTCTCTAGATTAGAACCGCCACTTCGAACAACCACTTGGTGTAGCGGTTTTATGTAAAGCACGGAAAAGAATAGTAGACACTTGCCAAATCAAGTGTGTAAGAGTTTGTAAGGGCAAAAATGAATTTTTTTGGGCAAAATTAGGGTGACGAGTAGCACGGCTGAAACAAACTTTTCAGGTTCGAAATTCATCAAAGAACATGTTAGACCCATATGATTCACGTATTTTTTCAAGTATTAAGATCTGATCAAACTCACTCAGATCATATTAGCTGTCAAAAATTTCAATAAATTTTGTATAATATTGGGAGGAACTCACCATATTTAGATGAACTCATATAAGAGCGTTATTTGTTTAAAATCACAATGTCACCGTTGAATCATTAGAGTAAAAAACCGAAGAGAAGATAAGGAAAACGGACATCCATACAAGGTGACGAGTGTCGAAACGCATGAAATAATTCACATAATGAAGAACCAACACTCAAATCCAACATGTAGAGTTCTAGGGTATATTCAATAATGTTTAGAAAACATTTGGCGTTTTTCGAAAAATTGATCAAATTTGACCAAAATCGCAGTACAAAATCCACGTTTTTTCTATAAAATACCTCCGGAACAAAAACGGCTCCAATTTTAATGGTAGCCTCTAAGTATGATATAATGAAATTTGCAAAATATTAGACTCAAAAAATCTAAGAGAAGATAAGTAAATCGGCCAAAACGGTCATAAAATCCATAAAAAGTGATGAGCGTCGAAACCCATGAAATACATCACAAAATGAAGAACCAACACTCAAATCCAACAAGTATAGTCATAAGATATCTTCAGTAATTTTTGGAAGACATTTGGCGTTTTTCGAAAAATTGATCAAATTTGACCAAAATCGCAATACATAATCCACGGTTTTTCGATAAAATGGTTCCGAAGTAAAAATAGCTTAAATTTTGGTGATAGTCACTAAGTATGATATAATGAGGATTTGCAAATATTAAAGTAAAAAATCTAATAGAAGATAAGTAAAACGACCAAAACGGTTATAAATATAACACTACGCAATATGGAAAGTGGATGATGGAGTTGATTTGTCCACATTGAGAAACAAAGGCTCATATGACCGGTTTATAATGGATTTCTACCATCATATTAACAACAAGGCATTCACCTTTTAGAGCGCAAGTGAGGATCTACGGGCCTAATGGATGAGTTCTCATCTTATTGGGTTGTGTTGCGACGGACGGTAGATCGAGCTGTTACAATAAATCCATACAAGGTGACGAGCGTCGAAACGCATGCAATACTTCACATAATGAAGAACCAACACTCAAATCCAACAGTAGTAAAGTCGTAGGGTATATTCAATAATATTTAGAGGACATTTGGCGTTTTTTGAAAAATTGATTAAATTTGATCAGAATCGTAGCACATAATCCACGTTTTTTCGATAAAATAACTCCGGAGCACAAGCGGCTCAAATTTTGGTGGTAGCCTCTAAGTATGATATAATGAGAATTTTCAAAATATTAGAGTCAAAAAATCTTAGAGAAGATGAGTAAATCGGCCAAAACGATCATAAATCTATAAAAAGTGACGAGCGTCGAAACCCATGAAATACTTCACAAAATGAAGAACCAACACTCAAATCCAACAAGTATAGTCATAAGATATCTTCACTAATTTTTGGAATACATTTGGCATTTTTTGAAAAATTGATCAAATTTGACTAGAATCGCAATACATAATCCACGGCTTTTCGATAAAATGGTTCCGGAGCATAAACGACTCAAATTTTGGTGATAGTCTCTAAGTATGATTTAATGAGGATTTTCAGAATATTAAAGTAAACAACCTAATAGAAGATAAGTAAAACGACCAAAACGGTCATAAATCCATACAAAGTTACGAGCGTCAACGCATGAAATACTTCACTAAATGAGGAACAAACACTCAAATCCAACAAGTATAAGCGTAGGATATCTTCATTAATGTTTCGAGGACATTTGGTGTTTTTCGAAAAATTTATCAAATTTGACCAGAATCGCAGTATATAATTCACGGTTTTTCGATAAATTGGTTCCGGAGCAAAAATGGCTCAAATTTTGGTGATAGTCTCTAAGTATGATATAATGAGGATTTGCAAAATATTATAGTAAAAAACATAAGAGAGGATAAGTAAAACGCCCAAAATGGTCATAAATCCAAACAAAGTGATGAGCGTCGAAACGCATGAAATACTTCACAACATGAGGAACAAACACTCAAATGCAGCAAGTATAGTCCTAGGGCATCTACAGTATTGTTTGCATGACGCTTGGTTTTTTTCGAAAAATTTATCAAATTTCACCAGAATCGCAGTACATAATTCACGATTTTTCGACAAAATGGCTCCGGAGCAAAAACGGCTCAAATTTTAGTGGTAGTCTCTAAGTATGATATAATGAGAAGTTGGAAAATATTAGAGTAAAAAACATAAGAAAAGATAAGTAAAACAGCCAAAACTGATCGTCGAAACGCATGAAATAATTCACAAAATGAGGAACAAACACTCATATCATTGCTACATACTGATACTCAAAGACCCCTCATATAGGGAGGTACATGGGGTTTAATGTACGCAACCTTATTCTTGCGGAAATTCAAATAGGTTGTTCAAAGTGACCCAATCTTAAGATAATATATCATTGCTACATACTGATGATACTCACTGATGAGCTTTTTCTTTTAGGTGACTTATTGCTCACTCAAGATGAGTTGAGGAATGCTACGAACTGGTCCATCAGCTCACCAGCTTTGGATGACTCTGGGTTAAGCAAGTGAAAGACATGGTTCTCCTCTTTTGTTTCGATGACATCTGCGGCTCCCTTCCACCCGCACTTAAGCAAGACCTCCTTGTAGTGCACACCCCTGTCCCTCAGGGCATCCTGTTCTGCAACACAAACCATCACCTTTTCCCCACCCAGCTCCCCCAACTCGGAATCCATTCCCGGGTTTATCAGTGGATCATCCGAACCACATGTACCCGGATAGGCCAACTTCCACAGCCTGTCAGCCAATGAACCCCCGGCTTCCATTTTCTGAAGCTCGGATCCCATCCTGTCCTTACCCCAGAAATAGGGGTGAACCAACACGAGTCCTTTCAGCGCAATTTTATCAGAGGAGTCACTACTCTTTCCTACTCTCTTTGCCATGTGATGGGCTATGTTAGCCCCTGCGCTGTCCCCTGCCATGAACACCCTTGCGCCATCAGCGTGCTCCTTAAGCCAAGGCTCATCCCCCGCCCCTGCCACTCCTTTCTTAACCCACTCAAGGGCAGCCCATGAATCGTCGTAGGCTGCCGGAAGTGGGTGCTCGGGCGCTGTCCTATAATTTACTGACACGATCACCACATTCGCCTTACAAGCCAAGGCATTCAGATACCTGTGGTACACAGGTGATGATGCTGTTTCTACACAAAACCCACCTCCGTGAAAGTACACTAAAACTGTCACTTTTTCTTCAGGTTTTAGACTCTGTGGCTTGTACAGTCGCACATACACACCCTTCTCATCAGAAATTACGACGTCCTTTGATTCGACGCCGGTGAGAGCATCGACTGACGGGGCCACGGTGTACGTGCCTAAGAACTTATGTACACTGCCATCTTTGTAGATCACTAGGAATGGTCTGTAATCATGGAGTACATCTTCTTGCTTTACGCTTGCAAGTGCCTTCATTATTGCTTCTTCCATTGCAAACATTCCTAATTCCGCCTTTTGGCGATAGGTTTGTGACCACCAGCGTACAATTTGTATTAAACGTATACTATACTCTTTGTTGTGTGATTTTTTTGTTATGTGGGTTTCATTTGGTGTTCTTTTTTTTTTTTACTCCTTATACATGTGACTTTGTGAGTATGATTTGGGGCATTCACTAAGAACCACCAATTCTGAGTTTGTCGTTTATTCTACTTTGGCTGCCAACTTTCGGGTTCACATTTGTACGTGTCACAACGATTGATTTTTCAGTCTAACCAACTTTGTAGAATTCAACTCCAGGCTGTGTGGAAAACTGATTAAAAAAAGAAGCCAGAAAACCAAAACAGATTTTCTCAATTTTCAATGCGTGACAAACACTCCACAATATGACAATGATGACTATCTCATCAATTCCCAACCTATCGAATAAGTCTAAACTTCAGTAGTTCAGTTCTATCGAATAATCTTTAGTCACTTAATTTTCCTCATTTAAACGAATAAATCACCCCAATCCAAAACCAGAGATCCTAGTACGGAGTACAAATTTCTCGATTGAAATCTAATTAAATATTTCACGCACCAAATCAAATTAGACTCGAACATTGTAGTCGAATCATAGAGGCCATTTTATCTCAACAACGAATCCTTGAATGAGGGAAATCAAATCTAACACAGGACTATCTCAAAACCTCAACATGGCGACAACGAACATCCACGTGAGCACGTGACATATTAACTCTAAGAAAAAAGGGAAATTTTCCAACGTATTCCTGAAGTTTCCGAGATTTTCAGGTATACTACTCAAGTTTTCGAGTATTCAAGTTTTCCAAAATATCCCTAAGGTTTGCAAAATGATGTTTTTTTTTTTTTTTTTTTCGTTTTTCACTAACGGCGTCTAATTAAGTAATTAACATTGTTACACTCTCTAGTATATTTGATATTACTATATAAGTACGCAAAGGTGAGTGACACGTGGTTAGAAAAGTAGAAGGGTGGGGAAGTTACAATATTATTAGGGGTCGGGGAAGATCCAATATGACTTGGATGATGAGGGTGATAAGAAGTGATGAAACGGTGAGATGAAAGTCTCATGCATGGTTTTGATTAAGAGAAAGCGACTTTCTCTTTTGTTCATAATCTAATATTACTTTGGGAAGTGGAACTTTATGGGCAATCTAAATTTCCGTATGCAACTAAACAACGACTAAGTATACTGAGTATCAAGATTAGCCAAGTAGTTAGGAACTTGAACTGCTAAGTATACTGAGTATCAAGATTAGCCAAGTAGTTAGAAACTTTGAATGATTTTGAACTGATCTGAATTCATCTGAAAATAAGTCCTATCAAATAAGGCCTTACTCTATTGCTCGGTATTTTGAGGTTGAAAATTAAAGTTCGAAACGCAATCGGGGTTTTAACTGCCACCCAAGTTCATTTACCAGCTCTTTTCAAAAAAAAAAAAAAAAAAAAAAAAAAAGTTCATTTACCAGAGGTAAAAAAAAAGTTCGAAGAAGAACAAGTCTGATACTTATTCGTAAAACCCTTGGTAAAATATCAAATCTCGAAAATGGCGACGGTGGCGCTCCGCTTATCACGGCGAACCACACCTCTCCTCCACCGCTCATCCTCCACCCTCACCACCGCCGATAAACCCTCCCACCACCGTCAACACAGCCAAAACCAGGTCTACCTCGAACCGACCACCTTCATCGGCTCTTTCGTCAAAGATGAACCGCCGCAAAACCCTAAAGATGCGGCGACGAAGCTCGGCCTCATTCGTCGCGATTACGCTAAGCAAGTGAAAGAGCTCCGGAAACAGTATATCGGCGAAATGGAGTTGCAACGCCAGGAGAAACTCCGCAAAGCCGAAGCTCGGAAGCAGGAGATTCTCCGGCAGAGGGAGGAGCGGTTGAAATCCAAGGCTGCTTCTGCCGAGGCTCGGGCCGCTGAGCGTAAGGCGTACGAGGAGGAATTCCGCCTTACTCTGGTATCGTACTCAATTTTTCTTTACTGATCATTTTATTTTTCAATTTTGTCGATTTTGATTATTATTACAGGTTTAATTGTTGGTACATTTGTGAATTTATGATTAGTTAGTCTTGTGTGATACCGTGTTGTTGAATGAGACGACTCGAAAGTTATCGTGTTAGGCCAGTTTTGAGTATTGGATTTTGGTTGTAGGATTGTGGAGTTGAATGTTAGAGAATTTGTGAGACTTGGTGATGATTTGTGTCGGGTTGTAGTAGCCGTGGCCAACTGATCAGTGAGTGATCATACGAGGGTTGAGCTCAAGTTTCCGCTTTGGTAGTCGTCATTTTAAGTGTCTATTGCCGACTTTGATTGAGGGAATTTCTATAAAGGGGATTAATGAATTTGGAGTCCAATTTTGATAGTTAATCGTGTAGCTGTTCTAGTCGTGGACTGGTTGTTAGGGAAGATGATTTAGAGGTTTGTGTTTAGGCTGATAGGGGTGAACTTCTTAGGGTTCATATTAAATTGGTGGACATGACTTCTAGGTTTTGTGTGGACATGACTTCTAGTAGTAGTAGTAGTAGCCGTGGCAAACTCTTGAATGATGGTATGAGGAACGAACTTTCATTTTCGAATTGGTAGTTATTCATCTTCTCAAATTTGGGAACCGTCTTGGTTTTTATCTCCTGCCTCCACACCTTCAGGCCAAGAGTCTATTTTGCTTTTTAGCTGAGATTTTCGCCTTTTACATTCCCATACTCGAGATATGTTGTAAGGAATAACGTGGTTGACTTGCGATTTCTATTTCTATTGAAATGTGCTTATTGTTTCTCAAAAAAAATGTCTTGAGCAAAGGAGAGAAAGGCAATAACATCAGTGGCTATAATGGCCAACTTTTTTTTTCGTCTGTGCCTCCAACAACCATCGAATGATCACTTTTGGAAAACATCACCTTCATGTAACCTATATCACTCCTCTAATTCCCCGTTTTACCAAGGCACCTACTCTTGATCTTATCTGCTATAAAATAGCCTTGGGCAGCCTATCTAGATGTAAACTACTGTTTTCCTTGTTACACTGGAATGCAATAACCATTTCGTGTAAGCCCCTTTCAAGTAGTGATGCCACTGTTGATGATTACTGGTTGATCCACTGAAGTATTGTTCTGCTGGGCAGTAGTAGCCGTGGCCAACAGATCTGTGATCATACAAGGAATGAACTTTATTTTCCGCTTTAGTGGCTGCCATTCCAGGTGTCCATTGCTGACTTTGATTGAAGAGGAATGGTTATAAAAGGGGTTAATGTTAATCGATTTGGAGTTCATTGTTGATTAGTTAATCATGTTGCTGTTCTAGTCGTTGTTAGAGAAGATGACTTAGGGGCTTGTTTAGGCTGATTGAATGGTAGGGGTGAACTTCTTAGGGTTCATATTAAATTGTTGGAAGTGACTTCTAGGTTTTGCGTGTGTTCCTTATGTCACCTAGCCAGTCACAGAGATAGAGCATGACACACGTGATCTCGAATTCTGAGATTAAAGAAATTTGGAGGTTTTTGTCTTATTGGAGAAAACTAACTTGAGGGAATGAGGGATGAAATGAGGGGGCAAGAGAGGAAGTGAGGGGTGATGGAGAATAGCATATTGATTGCTTGCTCATGCGCACCATATGTTCTGGCGGCAATGCACACATATACCTGCAACTTAAGTGGTAGCCTTTGAGAAGCTTTGTGCTGGTTAGGCGTAATGTGAGATGGCTTGCTTGCTTTTGATGCTATTCCTCTTATCTGCGGCCATGTGTTGAAGTCAAGATATTACTGTTGTGTTGAATCTGAGGTAGAAACTAATAGTGTTCGGTGGTACTCAAAATGAGCACCACAAAATGATATTATTATGGGGGCAATGCACACATAGGCATAGACCTGCAAAGCAAGTGGGTATTTTTTTTTTTTTTTTTTTTTTTTTGTGGGTACAAAGGAGCAGCTAATGCTGCGGGGATGGGAGTATGAGGATTTGAACTCAGGACAACCCCCAGGCAGGTTGAGTTCCTAACCACTAGGCCAACCTTGATCCTCTATTGAGAAGCTTTGTGGTGGTTACATTGAAGTAATATTGTTGTTGTAGACTTTCCACAAACCTCCAGTGACATTGTATTTTGTCTTTTAATCATAACTGACCTACATGTGACAGATAAACATATATAATCATCTTTGTAAAATCAAGCTTGTGTCAGGACAATTGAGATTCTCCAGATTATAGTTTTCTTCACCATGCATTTCTCGTTGACTTTCTTTCAGTATGATTATAATGTGCATATTGTTTTATTGCATTTTTGTGTCCCGTTTGTCATTCTTGAATCTGATGTGTATTTAGCTTTAAGACATTGTCAATGATGGCTGACTTGACTGCAATTCTAGCTTCTAATTTCAAGTATTTATCAGAAATACACTGCAGCCAGTAATAGATAAACCATATTAAGCTTTCAATCTACATTTCTAAGATACTTATACTTGATCTAGAAAATAAAAATAAAAAAGCTTTGTACTTTGTAAGAACGGTTGGCCACATGAAATCATGCAGATGAAAGAAAAAGCAGAAAATACTTTATACTTTGTAAAAAAAAGAAATCATTATACTTTGTATATAATGTATTGTTCTATTGGAGAATACTTTTCTCATGGTTGTTTTACAATGTTTGCTGTATCTAATTAACACATGAAACCGTACAGATGAAAGAAAAAGCAGAGAAGCTAGAATACTGGAGAACGAGGGAAAAAACAATATCGGAGAGAAAGAACAAGAGGAAAGAGTTGATTCATAAGCAAAGTTCCGAGTGGATTGATGAGAAAGAGTTGGAGGCAAAAGCATTGCAAGCAACGGTTGATTCCCGCGTTCTTTGAAGAATAATATATGGCCCTGGAGGAAACATTTTACTGTCGCAACTGTTTTTATGTCAGGCATTTTTCTTATTTGTTTTTGAAAGCTTGGTGCTGTGTGAGATTATCTCCGCGCTATCCATGTTGGTTCCAGCATTAGGCGATTTCTCTTTTACTTGCCTGCCAAATTGTTCTTTGGATCAGTGTAACATGTAGTGACAATGTCTTGTTCTAGCATATATTTCCAGCCTGAATTGAGGGAGGCAATATAAATCATACTGATGCTCAGAAACATCAGTTATATACCTACATCGTAATTTTAGAAAAATCTCCTGTTGGCTACCATGGGAGTTATAGAACTGCTCTGAGGTCTGCAGGCCGCTGCCTGCCTTCACCTTGCAGCTGAATTGTCACTTTTCGCGGGCAGCGAGGCTTCAGTAACTAGTGACAAAGGAACAAAGATGTGTTCTTGTCTTGTTACAAAGAATGCAAAATATCGACTGCAGGTGTTCTTATGGGGAATTCATGCGCATTTTTGGTATTTTGTGTATGTGATACTCGGCTAAATGATCAAATTGGTATATAAAAATGCACCCATTTATCAGATTGGTATATAAAAAATTACCAAAGACATGTTGGTATAAAAAGATGTAAATATAGTCAAATAAGCCTAACTTTTTGTCAATGTTGGAAAACCGACAAAAATAATTGCTTTTCTTTTTTCAAGAATATGAATTTTTTTTTTTTTTTTTACTGTTTTACAAAAAAAATCTTGTGCCATGAAAAATATTTTCAAAACTAGTAAAGAATTATTTTGCTTATTTTTGAAAATGAAAATTATTTTTTTGGGTCGATTTTCCAACTATGGAAAAAAAGGCCTAATTAACTCATCTTGTTTATTTATATACCAATATATCTTTTGAAGATTTTTTTATACCAATCTGGTATATAGGTGCATTTTTATATACCAATTTGGTCATTTGGCCTACGATACTCTTAAAACAAACACTAAATAACGGCGTCGGTGAATCAACTGAATAATAAAGACGAGAATACCAATTGGGCAATTGTCTTAAAACCTCGCTTCTCGACATTAAAATCTCATCTTTAAAAAGAAAAAAAGATTTCATAATTCAAGAAGGGTATCCCTCTGTAACCCTGTTTCCAGATATCAAATCTCCTCTTCCACACCAGCCTCTCTTAGGTGCTCGCGTGTGATGCACGCGCACGCGCCTGGAAGACCAGATTTGATCTCGTGATCAAATGATTATCACCATTTACTAATAGCCTTTCGACAAGACCACCTTATACAAGTTTGCGTCTCATGGTTCCCATATCAGCTTTTGTTAATGCACCAGATTATAGAAATCCTGGTATAGCTTTGCTTTCTTACTAATAGACCATGCGCAACATAAAAGAGCTACCGGAGTACATCTACGAATCATAGATTGCTACTTATAACTATATAGCACCATCAAGAGCCCAAAAGAGAAGGAAAAGCTGCTTCTCAGAAGTACAATTGAAGAAGTTGGGAGTTTGTTCAAACGGACCCTAAAACAATCAGTACTAGTCCTATCCTTTGTATTCGAATATGTGATTGGTAAAGCTTCAAATCTTCAACAAAGACATCGAGTTTTGATCATTGAATGTCAGGTGGCTGAGCCCCGAGCCTCCAATTAATTTGAACAATAGACTAACAATTTGAGCCTGTATGAAAATAAGAAGCAATACACTTTGATTCCGTCCTGCAAATATCATTTACTCCATTCTGCTCTTTGAGGTTCAACAAAGTTCAATTTGGGGGACTTTTTGAGAAAGCTTACCTTCTCAAAGATCAATGGGGACTCTTAGACCATCATGTGCTAGCTGAACCGAAATTCCCTCCCTACATGCAAAAATCGACCAAACCAAATTACTTTGTACATTTGCTGGATAGTAAATTTAATTCTACTGCAACAAAGAAGAATACAAACATAAATAAAAGCCAAACACAACTGAAAGTCACATATCTGATATGGTATACTCTAGAAACATATGGAGAAAATCAAACACCTATGGTGCGAACAAATGCGCCAAAGAAGCTGGCACCATTACAAATTTACAATAAGCATGAGAGATAACACAAGATTGGTTAAGAGCATAGTACTTAGCTTCATGTCCGAATTAGGTCAGAATCATAACCCCGAATAAATACATGTTGCAATGAGCACATACAAGTAAGCATGAATGCTAACAAATGTAATTGAATAGCAAAAATTAGGGCCATCAATTAAATTATTTGGTTCTGTTACCTTTTAGACCACTCTGCAAGAAAGGCATTGTCCTTGTGATGATCAAATTCATGGGTCATTCCTATCAACAGAGCACGTTTAGGACAAATTCTCTTCACCGCATCAAGAGTCTGCGGCAAAAGGAAGGCAACTGTGATCAGACTGAGTCATTGATATGATTCCATTAAAAATAAAAATACATTGTAATATATGTCTTCAATAATCATACAACTTACTTGAGGGAAGCAAAAATGAGTATTATGTGATCCAGTCTGCAAGGGAAGAGTGGGAAACGTCCAAGTAAGAAAAGATATTGATGCCTAAGCTCTCGTGTCCCATACATCTTACATGATACTACAAGATAAAACAGTAAATAAAACAAAAGAAAACTCATCAACTGAAACTTCGCTATTGTAACGATCCCAAGACTTATCAACTGAAATTTCGCAATTGCAAGAATCCCAAGACTTATCAACTAAAACTTCTCAATTTTAACGATCCCGGCTGTAGTTAGAGGAGACCATATACCACAGAAAATCATAAGCTTTATTGTGGATCATCCATGTTGCAAGATAATTTAAATTGGAGTATGATTTCTAATCCTATTTCCCCAATTTCCTGTTTTGTAGGGATATGTAAAGATACCTCTCTAAGCAACCCAAATAAGAGGTCTGGTGGAGGTATTGCCAAACGGGATTAAATCACCAAACGATCACAGCTCCATACCAAAAGTCCTAAAATCATGGGAAGTAAAGACGTCTTGCAACCCTCAAAACTCACGGTTGAAGGTGTTGAAGGCATGGAAAGTAACAACTTGAGCTTCAAAATTCTACCCATTTCTCACCTAATGTGGACCATCTCATAAATATTATTCATGCTCCGACTTTGAGGCCCAAACATAATCGAAAATATTACCCACCACAGACTTAATAGTATCATTGACCCTTATAGTTTCCTTACCTCAAATCTGCCATATTAGATTCATTCACAAGCCCCAATTATTTTCCATATAGAATTTTCTCGCCCTCTGCCTCCAGATTCCCCACATAAATCATTATTCTATTGTAGGTTCCGAAAATTGGCAAAAACCTGCATGCTAGTCTCAACGCTTGACGTATAAAATGAAAGGCTGTCCATAGTAAATAAAAGATTAGCTTACGTTAAAATAAAGTGCTCAAATTTGGCAAAAAAGGAAGTATAGTCCACAGTTTTGAGCCGAAAAATGGTCTCGGAACAGAAACAGCTCAGACTTTTGTGGAATCCCCTAGGGGTCCTATTTTGGGTTTGAGCCAAATATTGAAGCCAGAAAGCTATAGGAAGTTCCGAAAATTGTAAAAAAACTGCATCGAGGATTAACACGTTGACGTTTGTCACTGGGTTTAAACATCTTCCCTAACATGTGAACAAAACCTCATATCCTAAGGGCACTGTAACGATTTCCATAGTAAATTTTTTGGAACATTAGGTTACATAGAAACAGTGTTAGAAAGTAGCCAAAATGAAAGTGTATAGTCCACGGTTTTCGGACCAAAATGATCTCAAAACAAAAACGGCTCAAATTTATGCGCAAGCCCCAAGAAGTCATATACTTGGTTTGAGAAGATTATTGGAGCCAAAGACCTATAGTAGCTTCCAAAAATCTGCAAAAACAACAAGCAAACCTCGACAGGTTGACGTTTGCAGAAAGGGTTTAAAGACCTTCCCTAAAATGGGAACGACATCTCACATCCAATAAGGGTAATCTAAGGATCTCCATAGTAAAGAATTGGAAAATTAGGTCAACTTAAAACAATGTGGTCAAAATTGGCCAAAATCAAAGTATATAGTCCACGATTTGCAGCCCACGGTCTCGAAACAAAAAGGCTCAAATTTTCGTGGAAGCCCTAGGGGTCTTATTATAGGTTTGAGCAAAGTATTGGAGCCAGTTCCGAAAATTGTCATATACTGCATACGAGCCACAACCTGTTGACGTTTGCTCAATGGGGTTTAAAGATCTTCCCTAAGATGTGAACAAAATCTCATACCCGATAAGGGAAATCTCATATCCGATAAGGGTGCTGTTACGATGTCCATAAAAGATTATCTTACGTTGAAAAAAAGTGTTCAAATTTGGCCAATCGAAGTGTATAGTCCACAATTTTCAGCCAGAAATGGTCTCGGAACAAAAACATCTCAAATTTTGGTGCAAGCCCCTAGAGGTCATATTATGGGTTTAAGCAAAATATTGGAGCCAAAAATCTATAGTAGCTTAAAAAAAAAACAAAAAGAACACGAGAGCCTCGACAAGTTGACGTTTGCAGAAAGGGTTTAAAGACCTTCCCTAACAAGGGAACAAAACCTCACATCCAATAAGGGTAGTCTAATGATGTCCATTGTAAACAAAGTGGTCAAAGTTGACCTAAATTGAAGTATATTAGTGCACAGTTTTTGGGCGAAAATGGGCCCATTACAAAAACAGCTCAAATTTTGCGGAAGCCCCTAGGGGTCCTATTATGGGTATGAAAAAAGATATTGGAGCCAGTAACCTATAGTAGTTTCCGAAAATCGTCAAATAAACCTCATATCTGATAGGGGTACATTATAGACCTTCCACATGAGAACAAAACCCCATATCCAATAATGGTACCCATAGGATCTCCATGGTAAATTTTTTGGAAATGTTAAAAAAAAAAAAGCAGTCAAAAATCGCCCAAATCAAAGTACATAGTCAAAGATTGTAGGCACGAACTGGCCACAGTACAAAAACTGATCAAATTTTTGTGGAAGCACGTAGGAAGCAAAATTTGGGGTTCACCAAAATATTGGAGGAAAATAATGTATAGTAGGTTCCAAATATTGTTAAAAACCGCACCCGAGCCTCAACACATAAACATTTGCTCAAAGGGTTTAAAAACCATCCCATAAATGTGAACAAACCCTCATATCCAATTAGAGTACTTCAAGGATGTCCATAAGTGGAAGTTAAACTGACAATCACATCAGAAATTAAAACAGGTATTCTTACAAAAGAGATGGAGAACTATCAAGATAAATGACAGATGCGTTTGAAGTACACTGACCACCACCCGTACGAGAACTGTACACTCTGCTACCACCCAAATGAGAACTGCTAGTATATAACGCTATCTTATATATTCTCATGCGACAGACTGGATAAGGGTAAGTATTATTACACGTTATCATGCGAAAGAATGTGTATTCATTTCATAATTCCATGATTTTACAGCATTAAGCAAAAGACTGCATAAATATATCATCATTCATTTCAGAAAAGTCAATAACATGCGACCCATCCTCCACAATGAAATCTTTAAACCACACACTGGAGACGCAGATAAAAGAGCACTCACAAAAGTAGGAAACTATATAGCCCATTGCATGAGGATGACTAGATATAAAAGTAAAACAAATCTAGATGTAACTAACCTTGTACAGGGTGTCCAGAATAAGAAGGTCCACTTGTCCCTCATCAGTTTTGGAAATAACTGCCAAACGAACAGCTTTAATAAAGATCATGTTCTCTCCAACTAATAAAAAACAATGAGTTCAATCCAAAACAATCTAACAAATTTAGTTCAGCTCAGCTTTAGAAAATTACAGTTCTGATTTAATAATTATAATACACATCAGCTAATTTTGGAAATAATTATTCCATGATTAGTCAGATCAGCTTAATAATTCAGTTTGGTTTAGTTTAGATTTAATAAATTCAAACCTAGCCACATCAGAGAACAAGAACTAAGACTAACTTAAACGCACACAAAACACCTAGTTGCAAAACATCTAGTTTCTTAATGTGTAAAATCATAATGACTGTAGACATAATAATCGAGGATAACTTAAGAGTTTCATGCAAGTGAAGTGTGAAGAAATAGGTGCAGTAAGTTGAGAAAACAGTGGGCCCTTGGATAAATCAATTGGAGACACAATAATCACATTATGTGTAAGGTAACAATACACAGCAAGATGCTTAACTCTGGTTGCTATTTAAGGTCAGAAGAAGAAGTCAACGGGTGTTAAGAACGTCATCGAAAACAGGATATGGAACAAAACAAAGAAGCAACACATTTCCTATTTATAATTTTTTGCTTCAAAAGAATCCACTAGTATGGTTTTGATCTAGTTAAAAGTTCGAAGGAGGAACATGAGAGACTAGCAAAATGATTCTTTTAGGCCATAATTATGTATAGAGCCCAAAGTAAAAAAAAAAAAATTATCTTCATCCACCAAGGGAGGCTTTATTCTCCTTCAGAAGTTAATTCACATATAAAAAACTGCTTGTCAGGGAATATGAACAATGCATGCATAAATGGGTGTTGTAAGAATCCACATTGCAAACAGCACAAAAACGCTAAGGACTTCAAAATGAAGAGTCTCTGATAAGCCAAACAAGTCCCATTACGGTGAGATCGTATTCTAGTTCACATCATACATACAAAACCCCAACGAGAAAAGATGTACGAGATACAGGTTGGATGAAAGGTCTACAATGACACTCACCAGATAATGTGGTAAGAATAAATCGTGATATATCAGATATGTATGCAACTTTACACTTTTCACCAAAAAGGAACCCTAAGGAAACATAATCTTCACCATGCATCACCTGTAAATAGGAGTTCAAAGTTAGTAGGGTGTAAAGCTTTCTTCTCTCCCAGAAGGGGTATGGGGCAGATACTAACAAGAGGGAAGCCATAAAAAGAAAAGAGATTGATAAGGCAAGTTACTGGTAAGGGAAAAAATTGCAGGCCTGATGCGACAAATGGTTTCTCATAATCACTTTCAATTATCTTCCAATCAAGTTGAGAAACTCGTCTGACTTCTTGTCCTTCTTTAAGTTTCTTCTGAGCTAAATAAGGAAATTTCACACCGATACTGTCAGAGAAAAACATAACATAATAAGTGAGCGTCTGGCACAGGCATAAAAATAAATTACCAACCCTACCTCCTTACACAGAAATTGCAAAAGGCGTGAGGCGCACCGAGGTGATGAGGGACAGTGTGATGAGGTGCAAGGAACGAGTGACGAGACAAGGGTGTGCGCCTCAAGGAAGCAAGGCACTCTCTTTTATCAAACATAGTAATATTTTCTAAACAATATTTTGCAAAAGATAACCCCTTTTTTGGTTTTTAAAGAGGGCCAATATGTAAACAAACAAAAGCTATAGATCAAGGGGCAAAGACAACGGTAGAAGAAAAGAACTAGAAGGACGGTAATTACATAGCATAACGCCTCGGGTACGCCTCAATATCTTCAACCAAAAAAAACTAGCTGACAAATTGTTTTCATCAAACAATTTATTACTTCAAACGAGATAAGAAAGAATAAAAGCCCATAAAATGATAAACAAGCCCTTTCTACAGCTAATGGTTTGTGTTCAATGTCTAACAAGGAACAATTATGAAATACATATGCAGAATTGCAGACTTCCAATTTTCTCACAAAGTGAGATTATTTCCGTTCGACTTAAACCGATTTAAATAAGGAAGTATGAATTTTTTCCAAATAATTGTAACGGTAGAGAGTGTATTAATGCAAAGAACTTCCCCTATAGAATAGTGTCTATAGTGTGGATAGGTAGATCATCATATGATTGAAAGCAAATCTTGGATTATTACTCTTAAAGTCAAAAGGCCAAGCTACTTTCAGAAGATACAGGAAAAGTTGGGTTATTTTCTTTGAAATTGCCTCGAATTTAATCTAATCTTTATTCATCTATCCATCCCATAAGTAAGTATTTTCAAACCTTTGCTAAATGAGAATATTCAAACCATAAGCACCCCAATGAAATTTCGCCAAACTATGGGTACCCAAAACAAAAGAATTCCATTATACGAGGTGGCATGACAAAACTTTGTTGAGTCAGTTTGGGACAAGTGGGTTGAGATGAGACTCCTGCACTGCTACATAATGTCAGTGAAATGAATGTGTCCACAAAAGCCATTACATTCAGCGTAGACTCAAAACCATCTTCAATGGAAACCAAAAGTAGGTTTGAAGATATTTCATATTTATGCTCCTACATCAAAGCCCCATAGAGAAACTAGACCACTTCAAACAGCAACAACAACCAAGTCTTAATCTCAAAATCCTTTTACTCCAACAGCCTACTCCAAATACAAACTATTCATTTATCTCCAGTCGATCATAAAACAGAAAATAAGCGAACTATGTGGATGGATCTGGTTGACATGTTCACAGCCTATCATGGCAAAACCAGAATGATTTTTTTTTTTTTAAACTTTGGGTCCATATACCACACATCCCTCCTGAACAAAATAAGTTGTCATACATTAATACACAATATACATCTCTAAATGACATTTATCATGTCTCCAATCCTCAAGTTCATACTACAATCAAATGGGAACTGAACAAACCACACAATCATCTCTAAACGAGTTGCAAACCCCTAATACTAAATCATAACTAATATACAACTGTAACGCATCTCCCGGCTGATCATAGATGACATAACATCTGTGGTGAAACCAGAAGTTCGCCCATATGTAGGCTGAGGGATGGGAGAGAAAAAAGAGGGCTTGAGGCACATATAGATTTGAATAGAAACTTGATAATGACTGCTGTCTTTTAGAATACATACCTATTCATTGAATCCTGGGTAAGGTAAATTGGGGTAGGACTAATGTCATTTGTGGGGCTAAATGGCTGCACAGCACGTATATCATCAAGACCAAGAACTGCATCGGCATGCTCATGTGTCAATATTACCTGCATTTGGTCAATAATTGATCGATTGAATTTTAGGCATGCCAGATATAAAAAAAAAAAAAAAAAACAATTAAAATATGAAGTTCCTCAAGCCAAAGGTTCCAATTTTGATCTGGAATTGGCACAGAAAACAGCTACGCAGGCTTTTCACCAATCACTGATCATGTCTGGACTTTACATATAAAGTTGGAAGGAAGGCATTTAGTTTGAGTCAACCAATGTAAAATGAAACATTGTATAGTTACATCTCAAACACACATTTCTTTTTTACAAACACGAACATGTAAGAAGAATAAACAAAAGGCCAATTGTGAGGAGGACAAGATGTGCAAAAGAAATCACAAATTGAAAGCAGTAGACGCCATAAATATTTAGAAAAGATGGGGAAATTCCACACAGCAGGTTTGCCAGTTATCATATGGTATCCATGTTATCGGGTTTGTGCGGATGGTACCTTCAAGGTTCCATTTTAGTGTGTTTCAATTTTGATTTTCTTTGTAAAAATTAAATTCTAATCTCACATTGTTCTCATTATCTTAAATGTCTCATTAGTGAAATAATAGATACTAACTTCATATTTTGACATTCATAGTAACATCATTATATAACAAAGTTAGCAAAAGGGTTGTGTACGAAAAAATAAATCCTCGCAGGTACCAGGTGCACAAACCTGAAAACTTGGCTACCATGTAAAAACTAGCAGACCTGAGGGACACAGTGTGAATTTTTCCGAAAAAAATTCAAGGCAATAGAAGTTACAACCGATATTCAATTTCTGAGATTGCGGAAAACTTACAGAATCAACACGTGGGATTTTGTGGAAGGTAAACCATCGAAGTACAGCCTCTCTAAATGTCTTTCCAACATCGATCAAAATATAGCTGTGTTCACCATTACTTTGGAGAAAATCAATTAGAAGTGATGTATTCCCCCTGGAAAAAGAGTGTATATATGTTTTATGCCAGTTAGGATGAGCTATTCACCATTAAGATTTTTACAAGAAAAACTTAACTTTTAAAAGAAAGCCACATAAATCCAGGAGAAACAAAGAAATACAAACTGGCAACTGAAGATCTTCCTGCAACAAAGAGGGGGAGGGGGAATCATAGGTTTTTCATACCACTGCAACTTATAATGGAACTAAGGCCACAAAAAGACATTATGAACATGGAATTAAGTAAGAAAAGCATTACTCGGAGAAGGCTGTTTTACGGGAGGTACGAGGGGAGGCAAGGCAAGGCAGCTACATTTTAATTATTCCTGAGAGAAAAATACTGAAAAGTGAAGGCTCTAATTCTTTGTTGTGGGTCTTACTAACTCCCCATTACAAGCACCAAAGATCCATTCAAAATTACCCATAAAAGGCTTTGCAAACTTCAACCAACAGAAATAAATAGCGGGGTACCATATCCCTTTATCCAGGCATTAAAAAATACAAACCCGAAATCGACAGTCTACAAGTTCAAACATGAACTAGTAATGAAATCATCCTAGGATATGTTAATCATGTCTAGTAAACGATATGATGAAGCTTAAACTGGTGGATCTACGGAGGAATTAAGATCAGCTACTACGGAAACCTAATATAGGAAGAATAAAAGAGTTTCTGAAGTTGGAGAATAATTGGAAAAAGTTCTTAAGAGAGGTCTTCCTAATTGATCTTTAGTGCGTTAGTTTTCTTTTTTCGCCCTCCTTTGTGTTTGATGAATTCTAGTCCTCTGTCTATGCAAGAAATCTAGAAAGTTAGAAGAATGTGAAATAGATTATCTTATCCTCCGTTTATTAACATCATACACAAGGCATTTGTGAGCACCAAAAAGAAGGAATATGAAAGAGAAAGAAGACGCAGAGCTTTAAAAGCAAACGCCCAAATCACCCAATCATAAAAGTTCTCATACATGTTTAGTTATATCAACCCTTTCAACCAAAACAAGCCCTTACGTGAAACACAGTACCATACATCATGGCCTCCTCCCATGATTTTGTAATTTAAGAGTTACATTTTAGTCTAGAACATCATCATGTATTACATACAAGAGTTACACGAGTGATAGTTTAGCACTTTAGCCAACAACAAAAGTTTTGAAGATTTTGAACTATGCAATGGATAGGAGCGAGTCATTTACTTGCGCCAAATACTACTCCTAGACTCAAGTACTTACTTCATCCACACCACTACGTAATTCAATCTAGAGCACCAAAAAACACACCATACAATTGTGAAGCTAGGTACAACTTAATTTTGTTACACAATTGCAAAAGTACTTTCACATTATCGTTCAAATCATCGATTACTCAAAATGTATAACGCGACAATTTGCTCCAAGTATCAGTCGAGTGATAAACCTACGTACAACCTAACCTCCCCAGACCTTGCTAAGTCCCCGAATTCACTCATTAATCATATTACATATTCGTCATCGTTGTACCACACCAAGAGAAAACTCGGTAGCGTGACAAATAAGTTAAAACTAAACCTGGATTGATCTTCTTCAGCAAGAACTAACATCGTAATTCCTAGTACAGGATAGAATGATCATACATTTAACTACTACACCTGAATTAATCTTCTTCAGCAAGCATTAACATTCGTAATACAGAAGCAACCAAACATCGAATTCTCACACATTTACCACTACATTAATTAAACAATCAATCAATGTAACGTAAGAGATACGATTCGCTGTAAATGATCACCGATCCAATGCGAAATGCAAAATGAAGGGGTAGAGATGATAAATTACCGGTAATTAGGGTTGAGTTCGGGAGGAATTGACAAGGATTGGGAGCAAACAGGACAAGGAGGATCGGAAGGTTGGATCATACACATTGCATTGGGAACAGCGCTCGAACATCCCGTTCCCGTGAATATCAATGCCGATGACGAATTCGGTTGCGCCGCCGCGGTTGCGGTGCCGTTTTGCATTGTGTGTGATCACCGGAAAATTAGAAGGAATTATAGATTATGGAGGTGCGCCACCGCCGTCGCCGCCGTGTCTTACGATCGCCGCCTCGGAAAACACTTTGCAAAACTTATGGAGTAAGCCTTCTTCGGCTTTTGTATTGGAATTTTATGGTTATGTTTCTTTGCAAGATTATTTTACTTAAGGAGTAGAGTATTTGTTTGCTTTGATTGCTCTTTCGTTTAAATCTCGTGTCTACAATTTTCATCCAACGAGTAGTTGGTACTTGGTAGGACCGTTCCCGACATTTTAAAGATCCTAAGACGGTAAAAGAACACGAGTCTTGATTTAATTGAAATGTAAATATGTCGCGGCTCAATAGGTGATTTAGATTATGGGTCACGAGTTTGGGTGAATAGTAGCCATGCGGTTACATTTCTTCGTAAAACGCAAGTATTTGCAAAGCACTAAGTACGGCCAAAAAAAAAAAAGTACATACACCCGCATGGTTGTACCCCGCTAGACTATCGAAGCTTCCCAACCAAAAAGTTCAAAGGAACTACAAGAGTATACCAGACCATAGATTGCTACTTGTAACTAAATGGCACCACGAGGAGCTTAAAGGACGAGGAAAAACGAAGCAAACCCGGATGAGAAGTGAGAAAGCCGGGATTACACGAAAGAATGATGTCCACTATTACAAACAGAGAGGCAACATTTAGTCCATGCATTTCAACCCACATTTACAAAGAAACAAATTCTACAATGTGCATGACACATAAAAAACAAAGAAAAGATCTCAAGGGCAGGTGTTGCAAAGAAACTAGCTACTTGGAAGAGCCCTCAATTTGTTTGCAACATATAGGAGGTGGCTGATATTTGTCGAGGGGTAGTTTTGCAGCAATTTGAGATTCGATGTAAAATCACCTGCCAGCAACCGTCTACGTATAAGAATGAGCATCGCACAGCAGATCCTCAACAGTGTTTCCTGCAAACGCAACAACTCCTTCAATAGAGTAATCTCAGAGAATAACTTGACAACCTTTAAAGACATGTTCCGAGCACACATAGGGCGTGAAAGGCAAACACCAGCATACTTGAAACAACAATACGGCTAGACTATTAAAGCATATTTTGATTAAATCAGGAGAAAGGCGAATGAACAGATGACTTGACTGGAGTATAGACGATGAACAGCATGGAGATAAAGACGCTTTGGAATAATGGACATAGTTTGTCATTCACGCCTATTGGCTCCTATAAAGGAAATTTTTCTACATGTTCGGCGTGCAACTGTGCATGGTTTGCAGGTGCAAATACAAACTCCAAAAAGGGGGGGGGGGGGGGGGAGAGGTAAGCAAATAATGTGGAAAATTCTACAAGTTTGGTGTGCTTGGTTTGCAGGTGCAAAAAAAAAAAAAAAAAGCCATAGCAATAAGACAATATAACCCACCTGAGGTCCTTCAGGATCACTTAACAAAGTATCCCAGATATGAAGGCTATCCGTGAAGCTGAATTCTTGAGTTAGCAGAAGTGTTATCCATCTAAATGCATAAAATTGGGGATTTACCTGAAACCCGAAACAAAAGCAGCTAAGAAGTTGTTGGGTACATAGAAAAAGATTCAGCCTTCAGAATTACGACAAACATGCGTGTTTGTAAACAGCATTACGTTTTTGGTCCACCATATGCAAAGAGTTAGAATCAAAAGCAGGCAACTGGCAAGAGCATCACTAATCATAGCAGGCAGTACAGCAATACACTGTTGGTAATTTGGTATAAAACAAAATCGCTCCGAAACTAGGTAAAATGTACTCCTAAACTACAATTTCATACGACACTAACTTCTACTAGATTATTTCATGCCACATTTTATAGTCTGCATGTACTGCAACATAGGTACCCATGCTCACATTTTTATATGAATTCTGAAATATGAGAGGCGAATCAATAACAAAAACAAATATGTTAACAGATCTAGCTGGCAACGGATCAGAAACAATGCGGCTAATTTCAGTATTTCATTGCCACCAAATAAAAATAAAAATAAAAAATAAAAAGCACCCAAACCGACAGGATAAGAAGAAATTACTTTGCATGTGACCTCCAAGTGACGCCAAAGCTCTTCGTCGTGTTCTTTCAAAAGTAAAGACAACTTTGTGATCGTAGAACGAATCCCAACAACACTATTATCAAGTTGCTGACAGAAATTATCTCTAAATCCACTTAGCAATTCCACGAAACAAAAGAATGTATCTGATTCAGCAGCAGCCTGCAGAAACAAAAGAAGGAAATCTTCACCCATCTAGCAACAGAGAGACTCACAGCAATATCATTAAAAACTTCCCCCAAGAAAAATGCATCAGAAGCTGCACAAAGTTTACTGATACCAAGCCTGACGACTTTATAGATAATTATCAAATCTCACAATGCTGTGCCACTATTAACTTGTAATTTCAAACCACACTATAGAGATTTTAGATTAAATTATCCTACTTGAACCCATAGCGCGAGGGGCAAACCAAATCGTAAAAATCAATACTCAGAAATGATACACATCGAGCATCTATTAAGTTGTTGAAGTGTCGTCACTCACTTGTAAGTTGTAATCTCACATGTTATATCAAAAGTCCAACCAACTTCTTAGTGATCTACATGTCCCAAATTTTCAATTGCTTAACTAGTTTTTATCTTTAAAAAAAAAATGTCTCGAGTAATCTCAAGTGTCATAATAAAAAGCTCAACCAAGATCTTACAGATCTACGTTTCCCAAAGCTTCAATTGCTTAAGTAGTAATTCACGGGTCTCTCCTCGCTAGCCATGTCATTTCAAATTCAGAACCCCCCCCCCCTTCCGACATGGACTCTCTCCCTCCAAGCCCACACTTTCAACTCTACTTCGTTCTTAACCTTCTTTATTTAATTCTTTTGGCACGTGATCACATCTCCTCTTCCTACTAAGTATCACCACGCAAGTAGCAGTCACAGAGTGAGGGGTCAGACGAGGGGCAGAGAGATGGCAAAATCATATAGTAGAGTTAAGGGCACCCCAACTTTTTTTTTTCTGCTGAACAATTCTGTGAAGCTTCGACAAGCTAACTCATACCGAAGACCCATATACTGGATTTTGATTTATGATACAACTATCAGAGAACTGTACTTTCCATGTATTTGTATAAATTAAGCTAACAGAACTTGTGGGCTAGATTCCTCAGACCTTGTCATAATTATGGTGGACCATTCTCCTTGACCATCCAGTTTCCCACTTCTCCCATCCATGAAACAGTTTGAGGTGAAAATTTTGATCACAAAGCGTGTTAAACATTATATTACTAAGCAAAAAAAATTTATTACCGCATTCTCATCGTCCGGATCATTTCTGAAAACATAATAGAGAGGTGCCAAAATTTCATTCATTCCTTGCACATATCTTATGCCTGGATTGAGCTTTGCAAACACAATAAGTATGCTCCTCAGAGACTCCTGTAATAGACAATTTTTGTTCAGTTTACTACACTCGATTGATAATGCTACATGCACAACATAAAGCAAATGAATCTAACCTGGTTGGATTTAGCTAAGCTTGTATCTCCGCTGAAAAATTGCATGTCTGGGTGAGTTCGCTTCACATCCCGGTCGATTTGCTCTATAATCTCTGTGTCCTAAGCAAGAGTTACCGAAATCAGTGACCATATTCAATAGAGCATTGCACAGGGAAACACCACGCTTATGCAAAAGAACACAAACAGAAAATCAGGGGAGATAATAGGTGAGCGAACACAAAGCACAATAACATAGAACATATCCCTTCATACATCAATCATTATAATTTTAAGACAATAAATTAATCATAACTCATATAGGCCCTATACTAATAACTAAATCATGTCTCTCACCTGATCATGACAGGCCCTCTTAATAAAATCAGAACGAATGGGTTGTGATACAGTCTGATCTAATTTTCATAAACTCACCAATCAGAATGAATGAGATAATGAACTGTATGATAGGTCCTCTTAATCATATATCATCTTCAATCTTATTTTGTGTCAATCAGAAGGGATAGTGAACTCTATGATAGGTCCTCTTGATCATAAAACATCTTCATAAACTCATATTAATCAATATGCACGGTATCAAGCACCAAAAAAACCACAAGTCATGCCTGATTATCCCATCTACACTAAGAAGTGGTGAAATGAACAGCATCCATTTTGAAGTACTACATGACAGCATAGGACAAGCCAAGAGCAACGAAGAAGGGGTGATGCCAAGAAGGCCAAATCACTTGAATGAGAAGTTCGACAATATTGTAAACGTAAATGCAACAACCAATAAATACAAGGCCAATGTTTCTCTGAAGAGAGTACCTGAAAGAACAGATTCCACACACTGGATCGACCAAGGCTAAGAGGATGTTCATCCTGAGTTACTTCAGATCTTGACAGTAAGCAACGACTACCGCCTTTCACTTCATCATTTTCAGCGATCGCAGACTGCTCCAGCCTCCTTGTAATTTCTGACTGACTAGCCACATAAACATTCAGAAATCCAAACTACTTACAGAAGTACAACAACAACAACAACAACAACAACAAAAAAAAAAAAAGAGGATCAAGAATGTATATGCTTATGTACTCATTTGCATAACAATTATTCAAGTGAAATGAAAAAACCAACTATAAAAATAGTAAATCAGGAAGAGAAAGAACAGTGTACTGTTGATCACAATATGGTGAAACAATAACAGAAATATGTTACACATTCAAGCCTTCACAAGAGTGGACAATGACAATCAGATGCTAAGTAAGACGGCCGGACTGTCTAAAAACCTAAAAACATTTTAAGAAAACATAATAAAATCACATGAACTGATGAAGAAGTGGAGCGCATTGGAAATTAGCACATTTTGTTTCTTCTCATCATATGTTTGGTTGGCCTTTCCCAGGAACAAATGAACAAACATAAGAAAACTCACCCACACTCTCTCTACCCTTTTATGGTAAGTAGGTATAGTGGTGGTGATGCATGGTGATAAGTAGCTGAAAAGATAGTAGTTACCACGTAATGACATATCAAGCGCATTGGAAAATAGGATAACAAAATGGGAGTCGAGGGGGAGCCAAGGGATACAAAAAGTTCCAATCAAACACGAGAATGGATACAATCCCTTCCATTCCGTTACAAGACACCACAAACCAGCGAACTAAAGGTGCCAAAGTACAATCCCAGATTACTTCAGAAATAGCAACATAACCACCAAGTGATCAACCAATTGAATTCCAAGCAAACAACACAAAACGCACAGAAAACTAGGTCATCCCAAAACAAATGTCCACATCAATCAGCTACACTCAACCAAACCTGTAACAGTACCAAACACGAGAACCACGAAATCCAATCCAAAACAGTGTACAACACTCAACTACTCAAGTTCCAAATTGCGAAAAATGGTACCAACAACTAAAGAGAAGAAAAAGAAGGGAACTACCGGCGACATTAAGAGGTCATCCTTAAAATGCTTGTACTGCGACCTCTTCTTAGCTAATTCCGCCGGCCACATAACTCGATCACTCGGCAAATATCCTAATAGAAGCTGCATTTGTTTCCGTAACGAACACGATTCAACAAAAACAATACTCCACATCCATAACAATTCGCAAAACAAACCCTAGAAATTTGATACCAAACCTTCCAAACAGTGGCGCGAACGCCGGGACCGTCCGAAACGCCCATCGCCGCTAACCTCCTCACTTCCTTCATGTTTATGACCTTCTTCGACACCTTTTTCCGATAATCGTGTTCATCACGCAACATTAATATCACTCAAAATTCACATTTTCACAGTAAAATTGATTAAAATTAAAACGAAATTAGAATTAAGATCAATAAACAAACATTACCTCAACGAGGAGCTGAGCATGGCGGGAGATCTCCTCGGGGGAAGGGCCGGAGTTCGCGAGGGTAGAATCGGAAATTGAATTAGAAGAAGTGGAGGTGCCATTGGAGTCGGGTTTGGGTGGAGAAACCGGGTCGGGTCGGGTTGGAGGAGGATGATGAAGCGGAGGTCGAGTTCTAGGTGTTACCGACTCAGCGGAGGGGGAATCATCGTTGGAGGAGGAATCGGAGGAGCGGCGAGTGTGGTGGCGTGATGGAGGTGGATCTTGGTGATCGACGGTGGCTGTTGACGGCGGCGGTGGCGGTTGTGGTGGTGGTGTGGACCATAGGGAGGAGTTTAACCAGTCTGGCACCTTCTTTTGCCTTTGCATTAAATTTTCATGCACCATTTTTTTCTCGATTTTTTTTTTTTTTTTTTTTTTTTTGGTACAGAAGAAGAAGAAGAAGAGGAAGAAGAGTGATGGAGAAGGAGGGAGGAGAGAGGAAGAGAGAGCAGGTGTTGTGGGGGAAGTGAACACGTGGGAGAGGAGAGAGTGGACTTTTTTAGGGAAGAAACAAAATCGACTGTTACGATAGAAGTACCCGATAACTAAACATACCAAATTGGATTCTAACAAAATGTTGTAACCTAGTATTGTCGATTGGAGTAGCGTGCTATCAACATTGGCGCGTGGTTATGTCGGTTTGAGCGAATTTCTAAGAGATTATTGAAAAGAACGAAGGGATTATGTCTCGGCTGATTCAATTTCTATAATATTTTGAACCAAATTTATTATGTCGGGAGAGAGAAAGCGTTCTTACAGACGCAAGAGATGGTATAAATTATGTGTAAGTGAAAGATATAGAAGAGGGAGAAGTGTTCTCTATATGGAGTATTTTGTTAGATTGTGGAGTATACCAATTGGTTTTTATTAAGTAGATTGATGAATCTACTAATTTTTGTTGATGGTAATTAATGATTTCTTTCTCTAATTGTCCTTGAAGAAGAGGATGACGACGATCCATCCACTTCAATGGACCCATATCACCCATTATATGTTTGTGTGTTATATCTTTACACTTTAATTATTGAAATATGTCTACTAACTAATTAGATCTTAGTTGTGGATTAAAATTCACCAATCGCCACTTAAATTTTTTTCCTCAAGTAGCTCAAACTTCATGAGTGTTTGTAAACCACAAAAATTTGAATATGAAAATAATTATGGAAAACAAGGATTTTCTTATCCGAAAGATTGCAAGTCATAATTTTCGCGACTCTCTTGATTCCTTCTCCATAAGATCTTGAAAAATGATATTATGTCACCAGGTGTATACAATCAATTCTGACGGACTAATGAGGGCTTTATGAGCAAAGGAGAGAGAGAGAGAGAGAGAGAGAGAGAAGCAGAGGACTTCTCAAGAGGGATACAATGGGTCTGAGTCAAGTCGGGTCGGGTTGGTTTTAAGATGTGTCGCAAATTCATCCCCCAAGCGAAAGTGATTGTTGACATGATTGCAAAAACGAAAGAAGAAAGCAAGAAAAGAAAAAAGAATCTCCAATACATTTGAAATCAGGTCTGAGTCGCAGCAGAATGCAGTCGCATTACGTAAAATTTCCGATTGAGTTAGTATACAAAGCCTTTTGGTCTGATAGTTTAGACGATAAGCAAATAAAGGAAAAGACAGGGTGCAAAGAGGAACAAGCACCTCATAGCACGCCAAAATGAGGATTCTCAATGGCTGATTGTAGTTCTTTACCAGCTGTATTCATCACTATAACATCAACCTTATCCCTGGGCATAAATAAGAATTCGCCATCTTCACTCTTCTCGAATCCACATAGCTCAAGAAACTCAATGCCTCCTTTCAACCCACCAACTCTATCCTGCAACATAACAAGGTAAAAGTTGGGAAACAAGCTAGTATTAGACATTTTATATAGGAAGAAATGAGGAAGGAAACCAGTTGTGTGTCAGAGTTTGTGAAAGATAAGCATATGCACAGTCGGTCCTGAAGTACAGTGAAGTAGTAAACAATGAAAGCGCATCTTGAAGAACCTATTTACCTGGAAAGCCTGGTTACTGAGCCTAATTTTCCTAAATTTCTCCTCATCAGGATTCTTCACTACATTGCCTGCGTATGTGAATAGTGTCTGGAACGCCCTCTTAACTCGGGCATCATCGTCCTAGATTAATGATTTGACCAAAACAACAATACTAATGAGCAAAACAAGGGTGATTGTCTATTTAGATGCCCGTACAAATCGTTAGTGATGTACTCTATTATCCAACAAATTACTAATCAGAGCAAGGTTTACCTGGTGATTCTTTTTAAGTGACCGGAGGCATTCTCTCATCCGTTCTGCCTTTGTAACAGCCTTTACGGGAAGTCCCATCTGAAACATTCAAAAAACCTCAATAAAAGCAAACTCAACTGTATATTAAAATCATAAGTGTGCCTTTCAACTAAGTTTAAACCTTTTTCTCTACAGTGGGTTCAGAAGGTTTAGGGACAGGTTTTGAAGTGGCAGGGTCTTCCGGAGGCAACCCAAGTTTCCTCCTTCTTTCAGCCTGCAAAAACAGAGAAAAATGAAAATCTTAAAGGTTACAAACAAAGATGTGTCAATAGCTTGCTTTTTATTCAATGCACATTAGGTTCACAGAAGTGACCCAATCTACGTAATTTGCAAATCACAGTAGTAAATACAATTGGAAAGAGAATACTTAGATTTTGTTTACTATCATATAATTAAGAGGTCCCCCCCCCCTTCTCCAGAAGGATATAACATGGTGAAGGATCAGGCAAACTGAAAGTGACGAAGGGACTGCTCTCTATTGGTGGTCATAGGTGGAAAGTAAGAAATAAAGACTTCTGTTCCCAAAAGATTTTTGCTACAAAACTGAATGGCAGACGTCTTCAAGGGTTTCCTTGGGATCAATTTGGTCCTTGGCTACTCTATCAACCATGCTAAACCCATGGCCACTTCAAATAAAATAAATAAATTATCCAAAAATCAAAAAGTGAAGACCCTCATGCCAATATATAAGCCATTGTCTTCCGTTATACAAGTGAATGCTTATGCACAATGCCACAACAATCCATCTGTAAATAGTGTCGTATTTTATTCTGTCAACGACCAACCTATTGAGAATAAGCTTCTTGTGTTTACCTAACAACCCCCTACCCCTAAATTCCCCCAAACACCCACCCCCCTCGGTCCCTAAGAAAACCAAATTTAAAAAACTATCATCTAGCCACATATCTAAAATCTTAAACACGTTCTCAAAATGTGAAAGAAATAAAATTGCGAGGCACGAAGTCAAAACACATTGCCCCAACATTAAGCAATCTGGTGATCAAGAATTTACGGCCCACGTATCTTTAGCTCAGGATAGGGAATTTACCTTGTCTTCTTCCAATTTCAGACGAACTTTTTCCAAGGCTCTCTTCTCTTCTTCTTTTTCTGCCTTCCGGAATGCTATAATACTGCCAAAGCAGAGATGCAATACCACTGGTTAGACACAGTTCAGTAGGAAACAGTTTCATCCAAGAAACTAAATGAAAAGCAAATTTAAGTAGAATTTGATTCAAGACACTGAACAAAGACTAACCGCTTTCTCTCATTATCTTCTTCAATACGCTTTGCCTCAAGAAGCTCCTTCCCAATCCGAATTCTCTCCTACACAAATCCAAAAATAATTTCAGCAATTTGTCATCCAACTTCCCTGAGTGTCTTATGACACATAATTCACAAAGTACCCCTTTAATTCCCCACATTGCACCACATTTTCACACATAAAGGTGGCAAATCATAGGGGTACCATGTGAATTTTCCATCTCCATTCAATTCGTCAATCTACCCAGTCCTTGTATATGTTATGTACTAAGATAAAGAAACTGACTAAGATGTATACAACCAGAAAAAAAGTAGATTAACACTTAGTGCCCTCTCGGTATCCAACTTATTTGAACAGTAAACAAATTTCTAAAGTAAAGCTACCTACCCATATCTAAAGCATTAATAAGATTTTGTAGAGCAAGCAAGCAAACATTACACGAGTAAAATACAAAATTTATAACTCAAGTATCACATATACATCAACGAGTTCCATCGTAGCTTTTTAGCTCAATCACTGTACCTTTTCTCTCTCTCTTTCCAGCCTCCTTTCTTCCTCTTCCTTCTTCTTCCGAGCCCGCTCCCTAAAAATGAGTCAAAGTAGAAATTGTTATAGCACAACAACTACAACAACAACAACAACCAAGCCTTATTCCCAAAATGATCAAAGAACTGAGATTTCACCAATAACAAAAAAAAGTAAGAAGAGGGATACATGAAAAAAAGGAACAAAATGAACAAACAAAGAACAATTATACACAATTAAACAATATAACAGAAACAATTTCAAAAGTGGTTCAGTGCAGTCACTGGGAGAGAAAGTATATCCTGTTTACAGAAAGATCGTAGTAAGCAAAAAAAAATAGTCATCAACCAGGGATACACATCAAACAACCGCATATGACATTGCTAAACGGAGCACATCGACCAATCTGAACACTCCTTACACTTTGATCAATGGAACATGCTTTCCCTGACTTGAAGACCTTCAATTCTCATAGAGGTGACATATGGGAAATGGAGTATCGTAATTTCTCAAGCAAATTAACCTTTCTATGTGCTCGTGGAAAAGCGAATAGGATAGCAAGTTAGAAACAGATCAATGAAATAAAAAACAAGTTTGTACATCTGTACCTTAGCTCCAAGAACTTCTGCTTCTTTTCTTCTTCAGTTAGCGAAGGTTTTGGAGCCTCGTTTTTGGTACCGGCAGGAACCTATTGAGTGATAACAAATAAGAAGATAGCAATTAGTAACAGTCGTTGAAAAGAGTATAATATAGTCATATAGAAATAGAAACTAATCCATTAAAATATGCATAAGGCAAGCTAAACCTAATCATCAAAGAAGCTACGAAAGTAAACACGCACTATGCACACGAATTAAAAGAGATAAATTTATCTATGAAGAAAAAGATGCAACTTTCGGTGAGAGATATTAAAAGAAGATTCTTATAAAGGTTAACACACCGTTAGTTATTCTTTTCCTGATAGTAATAGCTATTGAACAAACTAGAGCACTCATAACTACCTAAACTGAAATAAGTGGAGCCTCTTAAAGGTTCAATTACAGTCCAGGGGTTCAAACCTATATCAAAGCCTAACAACATTGTTCATTCATAATCTACGCATGGTAATCAAAAGGCTTGGTCATGACGTAGATAAGCAATAAACACGAACAAATACTGCAAAGTAGGTAGAGCATGTTTACCATGGGCATGTGATCAATATCTGGATCATTCTCATGTTCAACTATCCAATTGACTGCAGTCTCAAGACTGGAATTACCTGAAAATGGAAGGTTTTTAAGCAAGACGACATTACTGACATACACTTGAAATAATGAAGGGATATATTAAGATATATCTAACATAGGCAAAACACCCATCGAACCCAGTTTCTCCTCGATCTAGATTTGCCAAATGGTACCTGTATAAGCAGTAGAACTACCATAAAGATTCAGCAAATATACCTGAGCAAAAAAGAGCGCGAGTTGCTCGTGCTGTTGAGAAACCCATTCCTTCAAGTTCCTCGACCAGCTTCTTATCGACCTCAGGGACAATCATTTCTGAAATCGACAAATGATTTGAGAAACATAAGTCAATCGTTACAGCAACTAAAACTGATAATGGAAGTCTAATGACTGTGGAAGCCTAATGATGATGCAAGCTTAATGACGGTGGAAGCCTAATACCCTTGTTCCTTAATACACAAAATTAGATATTTCATTTGAATATGTACTTTGATATCATACAAAACTAAGCCATCAAAGGAACAAACGAGTGGAGTATTTATTTCCACCAAGAAACCTCAGGTTTAGATCTGACCCCACCAATTAAAGCTTGACCAAACCCCTTTAAGTTGAGGTTCGGCCTAAAACCCACATCTCAGCCTGCCCCAATCCCCCAAACTAAGCCAAATTCGACTTCAGACTTCCTCCCCCTCACCAACCCAAGTGTCCACCTCTCCATGGGAGTGTTGTGTTAAGATTGGCATAAGTTAAAGTGCTATGCTGAATAGGCAGGGCTGTAGAAGAGAAGGAAAAAAGATGCTTACGGCCCTCAAAAAGGTGATGATAGTGGTATTAAGGGTGGTGGTATGGTCAAACAGTCAAAGATTGAAAGACGGTAGTATGGCATTGTGGTGAGCTGGTGACCATGGTGAAAGCTCGTAGCACCAGCCTGTCGCACAGGTGTAACCACGGTCGTTATGGTGATCATGGTCAGAGTTAGCAAACCAAAATATTTGAAAGAAAAGCTGGTTATTTCAACAGTCCAACAACAAAAAGTTCACAACTAATGCAATACAGGTGGATGACCGAAAAGTAATCAGGTTAGCATTTTCTCAAACACAATATTGAAGTGATCATTCACCAAAAGCCGAATTATTCTAAATCACAAGAAGACCTTCCGTATCAAGTTAATTGCATGATCATCCGAAAAACCTCACCAACTCCAGCACACACAAGCAACACTCATCGCGGCATAAAAAAAAAAAAGGAAGTATAATCAAATCCTAGATCCATCGTGAAATAAGCACCAAAATCATCAATTCCTGGTTGGTGAGTGGTGACAGCATCCAACATAAACTTTTGATGATGTGAACACCGACTTTAGGACATGAGAGTGTGAGACAACCACTTGTATCATAAGATCAAATTTCTAGAGATCAGAAGAACAAAATTCAAGGGTACAAGGTTGATATAAACAACATGGACGAGGCCAGATCCCAATCTCACCTCACATAGCTTGTAAGAAACAATCACAACAAAAGAAAAAAGACATTTTTTCTACGGCACGGCTTCCCCTGTTCCTACCCATCCTTTCAGACCCTGCCCCCCTCAGTCTTTGAAAACTGATAATCATGGACTACATACCAACGTATTTGAGTGTAAAGCTGGTTATTTCAAGGATCCAATAACTAAAAGTTCACAACTAATGCAATGCACGCACATGGCCGGACGGGACAAGTAATCAAGTCAGCATCTGTAATCCTAAAATTGAAGTGATTAAAGATTCACCAAAAACTGGACAAGAATCGTAGGTTAGGATTTAAGGCGGCGCATATAGCTGCACGTTTTGATACAGTAGATTATTCGACACGAGTCTGGGTGGAATGTGGCCCAGCTGATGTACTAGATATTGCTGCTGCGGATTTCGTAGCAGCTATGACGTAATATATTGGTTCGCGTTTTGACCTCAGAAAAAAAAAAAAAAAAAAAAAAAAAAAAAAAAAAAAAAACTGGACAAGAAAAAATTATATCCCATATCAAATTAATCGCATGCCAGATGTACCAATAAACTCACCAACCCCAGGCCACGACCAAGCAAATCTAATCGCAGCAACAAAACATATCAAAAACAAAACAAAAGGTACCTAGATGATCTATCATCGCGAAACAAGCACCACGATCATCAATTATTATCACAGTATCACAGAGTGACAAAATCCACTATAAACTTTTGCCAATGTGAACACTAACATCAAGACATGAGAGTATGAGACAACCACTTGTGATCATAGAACAAACTTCTCAAAAGATAGAGCTGATGATTTGAAGTGCATGAAAAATCTCCAAAAGGAAAGTATAAGATAACCTGAACCATGTGGAAAAGCCCAGATGACAATCTCGCCTCACCAATTGCTCCTCAAGTCTCATCAGAAACAACCAAACAAAAAAGATATAATCTTTTTTCGGAAAGGCTTCCTCTATTCCCTTCCCTTCCCTTCAGACCATTCCCTCATTCTTTGAAAAGTGCTGATAATCAAGGATTATATACCAGTGTATTTGAAAGAAAAGTTGGTTAATATAACCATCCAATGCCGAAAGGTTCACTAGAACAAATTTCTCACAAGATGAGCTGCTGACTTTCACAAGCTTCAAATATCTCCAGAAGTCAAAGTACAAGATAATCTGAACAATGTAAACCATAGATCCTACTCTCACCTCACCAGTTGCTCCCCAAAGTCTCATCAGAAACAACCAAACAAAAAGATTTCATCTTTTTAGAAAGGCTTCCTCTATTCCTTCCCTTCCCTTCAGACCACCCCCTCAGTCTTCCACAAACTCATAATCATGGACTAAATACCAACGTATTTGAAAGAAAGCTTGTAAATTCTAACAGTCTACTAACTAAAAGTTCACACTTAACACAATGCCCCAGCATGACCAAACAAGTACGGTAATCCACTCAGCATCCTGATAAATTTCTCAAAAAGACGAGCTGAGGACCCCCGCACAAACTTGAAATCTCTCCAGAAGTCACACCACAAGAGAATCTGAACAATGCCAGATCCTACTCTCACCTCACCACTTGCTCCCCAGATCAAATTAGAAGCAACCAAACAAAAAGATACAATCTTTTTCGGAAAGACTTCCTCTATTCCTTCCATTTCGTTCAGACCACCCCCCCACTCATCGAAAAAACCGATAACCACAAATCATACACCAACGTATAATCAAATCAGCATTGGCAAACTCACAATTAAAAAGATCAACACCAAAAAAAAAAAAAAAAAAAAAAAAAACGAAAAATAAACTCGAAATTATACCAGACCATCCAATTAACTCACAAATTCGAGTCCACAATCAAACAAATCAACCGAAAAAACAACGAAGACCGAATTATACCTTCAGATGCGCCACTACCACTACCATCAACATCCATAGGAGCAGCACCACCACTCCCAGAACCAGCATTATTACCAACCGGCGATTCCAAATTAATCGGTTTCGCCGCCTCGGCCGTCTTATCAACGAATTCCGTATGTCCAGTTCGTTTGGTATGCAAATCAGTCTCCTATAACAATAATTCACCCCCAAACCCAATCAACAATTTCACACAATTCACCAAAAAAACAAAAAACAAAAAACCTAACAATTCGACCAAAATCGCAAAAAGAAAAAGAAAGCGTGAGGAAGAAGATATACGGTTTTGGAGCGGCAAGGTTTGCGACAAGTAGAGCAAACAAGGTTGAGTACAGGTTCGGTAGATTCAGCGAAGTTAGAGTGAGAAGTAAGCTCGGCGTGTTCTTGAGCTTCTTCGACGGATTTTAGCAGCGCTCCACAGTCGCCGCACTTTAGCGACACCCCCGCCATTTTCGTTCTCTCTCTTCTTCTTTTTCTTTTTTTTTTTTTTTTTTTTGGTGAAATTTTGATCGGTCACGGTGGTAGACTGGTAGGGAAGAAGAAGAAGGTGGTGTGATCGGGAAGTTTAATTACTTGATTGGGCTTTTTGGGTTAGGTGGTTGCTTAGACTATTCCGATTTGCCAAAGGCTAGGATTCTACTTTTGGCAAGTTTCGGAATTTGGTTCTTTCAGTTTGATATCGTTTTTTCGTTTTTGGTTTGGTAAAACGTCAAGTTTAGGTCATGACATGATTCAATGTATTGGATCTATTTGTTAAGGAGTTTGGTGTTTGTAGCATGAGAGTCTGACCTTATGTCCTAGTACGTGATATCTTACATGTACAAACCCAATAATATGGTAGGAAATTGGAGTATGGATTTGGAAAGGGTTAATTTGTTTTGACAAGATTTGAACGTTTTTGAACTCTAATTGGTTTGGAATATTAGGTGGGACAGAAGATTTGCACGGGTTGTAATTAATGTATGTTTCGTGTGAGGTTGATCTCGCTTATTCACACTCATTAACCGAATGGAAATCACTTAATCTTGTTATTTCAGAGCACTCGTAGAGTCACAGTAGCATCACAATGCTCTCTACATCTCCAATATGGCACAAACCACTTCCCGAAAACATGCAGTGTTACAAATTGTGACAATATTTCCCCAACTTAACACCAACATTTTTCCATTGAATTGCATAATCTTACCCACCAAAAGCCGTTAGCCTTCAAAGTAACGAACACTACCCCGTACCATAAAGCGTTTTTCCCTAAAGAACGAATGCAATCGTGAACCACAACTATCTCTCAAATGTCCAAATCCTACTCTCCTTTAATTCAAACCCAATTCCATGACTCACTTTCAAACTAAATCAAGCATGCATCCTTTCACTATCAAAACCATGTTTGGTTCTAATGGACTACAAGTGTAAAGGTTACGCTCATTTCATTTCTTCAAAAACTTCAAACCCATTCCTTTCCTTTTGATCTTCGAATCAAAACTCTTATAATTCAAAAAAGAACCAATTTTTATCAAATTTCAACCATTTTAATTTCTGGGGTTTTCCCACTTCCACTTTCTCTCTCCTCTCAAGATCTTGCAACAAATTTCAACTTAAAAACCCATCAAATTTCCCCAATTAATCCCTTTTTTTCCTTTCTGAAATGCCATTAATTTGAACATTAATTCTGATCATACGATATAATATGATATGATATTATGATATGATTGAGTGTAGAGAATGACAAATTCCCTTAATTTCACAATAATAATCTTTAACAATCCCAATTTAATTCCCCCAAATTCACATTGAATTTTTTTTTATGGACCCCAAAAAAATTGGGGAGAATAATTCTCAGCATAAGTTACTTCACTGGGAAGATTACCAGCAAGAACTTGCTCGTCTAATCAGTCTTTCTTCTGCCCTTGAACAAGCCCAGCAGACCAAATTATCTCTCCAGAAAAAGCTTGATTCTTTTGTTCAGGTAATATATATATCTTTCATTTTTTTTTAATCTGGGTAGTTTTTAATTTTGAGTATTTATTTGAATTTGTTTGTTAGTAATTTGAATTATTATAGTCATTTGCCCCCCTTTTGTTAGCGTGAATATGAAGCTTATGCAATTGCCCAATATCCATTGTACTTTGATTGTTTGATTGATTAAATGTGGGAGGAGATGGAATAGTTGAGAGTGTATGTGTTGTTTTAGAGCATATGGTGGATAACTGGTGAATGGTGATCGGATACAGTGGCGCCACTTGTTAGATGTAGGAGTAAGGTTGCGTTTATCTGAAGCTTCCCGTTTGTGAAAATAATGGAGGGTTGTTCATGCTGTTGCTGTTGCTGTTTATTTTGCGAAAGGGAACAGTTAATTGGCTTGATTGGTGAAATGGGTACCTTGAACACGTTGGTTAGGTTTACCGCCATTTTGTTCATTTCGACATGTTGTGATGAGGAGATATTTGGATTAGTGTTTTTGGGGGCTTTCTTCGTACTGTTATGTTGGGAAGACAAGTATGCCAAAATTTAGGGGGAGGTGATGTTGGGGTTCTAGCTATTGCCAATACCAGCAATATCATTGAGATGCCAATTAGAAGAATGCCTGGTTTATGTTAGTAATTTCTAGGCAATAAATCGATTAAGGAATTAAGGAGTGATTGTCCTCCCTAAATGTTATCTGGTGTATCTTTGAGCTCTTGGTAAATACAAACCCTGACTTTGAAGAGGAGGGGGGGGGGGGTTCAGATGTTATCCACAAGTTTTATCTGATGTGAAGAACTGACTACTTGCTCAGTTTCTCATCCTTCGCAACACATTTCAATTGGCGATAAGCTAATATGGCTGTTACCAACTTAGGTCCAATAAGAAAATATTACTGATTCTGTGGCTCGTGTTACCGGATTCTTATTTGTGTATGTGTATGTGATCCCTGCACTCATCTTCATTGATTATGGATATGATTTCATGTATTGGGGTTCTTTTGTGCAGATAGAAGCTGAGTCCTTGAGTCGAAAGAATGAACTTGATGAAATTTCTCAAAGGGTAGAGGAGAAGAAGTTAGTCTTGGGCAATATGTTAATGCAAGCAAAGGTGGTTGAAGAACATGCTAAAACAAAAGAGGAGCATCTAAGTGGTGAAATTCGGTGTCTACTTGTTTCTGGGAAATCTCTTACAAATTCACGGAAAAGACTACAGGTATACTTTTACATGCATAGTTGCTTATGTCCAGTAATATTCTCAATGCTCTTAGCTTTCAGAATTTTCTGATGTGCCTTGTTGCCTTAAAAAGCTTCCATGTTTGCATGCTCAATGTACATGGTATGTTTTGATCCCTTCACCCCCTTAAAAAAAGGTGTCTTGATTGAGTGGGCATGTCTTTGACTTTGTCTTACCAAATGAGCATCTATACATGAAGTGCTAGAAGGCTGGAAGAAAAAATGTCTAGCATTGCGTTGTTACACCCCTTTATGCCAGCTTTTGTCTTTTGTAAATGTATTTACTATTCTATAGTGGTACTTTAAACACGATGAAGTGTCACTTGTTCGTGATTCTAGTCCTTTAGCTACTCATTGTCTTTTGTAGTCTGTAAGCACAGTGCTGATAATACCATATGTTAGTGCAGGAATCCGGTAGAATACTTGCTGGAGAAAAGGGGTATGGTCGTTTAAATACTTTGCAGAAGATGCTTAGAGCAAGACAGCAGCATATGATTTCTCATGTGTCCTTTCTTTATCCTGTCAAGACCTTGATTGGAGCCACACAGGAGCTTGAACTTGATTCGTTTCCAAATGGCAGTACACCAGGTACTATACGAAGAGGGATGGGAAAAGTTTGTTGTCTCTAGTTTTTTTCTTTTTTTCTTTTTTTGGACTATAGTGCTTATTGCAAAATTGTTTAAGGTTCTATTATTCTAGATTATGGTTGCCGTTACTCCGACTAGCAGGCAATGGAATCAAGTTGCTTACATCTTTAAGGGTTGGACGATCTGTATCTCATTGCTGTCAAAGGGTGTTTTCGGGCGTATATATGTGAGTGAGAGCCTAGTTGTGTAAACAGAAGTAATTAAGAAAATGTGAGGCCGCCTATATCCTGTCTGCAGTACATAATAGGTTAACATTTTTCTTAAGAATTTGATCATGAAGCATCATTTTAGGTCCAGATTCATTCACTCATAGGATTACTCCTATTGATGTTCCTTCTTACGTGGCGTCTATCAGGCTTAGCATGACAACACATCTGGTTGTTAGGATACTGAATACAAACTACTATTATCAATTATCAATTCGTCAAATGTAATGTATGGGAATTAGAACATTGATCAAGGTGAATATCTGAAGTATCATGCATGGCTCACTGAACCTTCTCTGACTTAACCTTGCCCTTGTGCTTTTGATAGGTTTCCTGTAGTTTAATAGTACTAATGGTGTCACTTTAATTTCCAATATCATTTAGGTAGCGTTTGGAAACAAGAATTTGAAAATTTGTAATCATTTCAATTCCATCATTTGAGAATGTAGATTTCAAATATAAATCAAATGTTTGGGGAGGGTGAGATTTCAAAATGACACCCCTTGAAGTGTCATTTGTTTTTAGCCTAATTGGATTTGATACAATTTCCAAAGGATTTGACGCAAATCCAAATTCTCAAATTCTTGAGTTCCCAAACATGTGATTTGTGTCAAATTTGGATTTGAGAATCAAATCCTTGTTTCCAAACACACTCTTAATGAAATTTGTTGATATATACTTGTGGAAATTCTTTTGTGATATATGCAGCGACTCCTGGTGGATCAGTAGACGAAGATAGGAAAAGAAATCCAGGAACCTTGAGTATATCTGGTGTGCAGTTGAGTATGATTCCTTTCACGCAGATGAGTTTCTTCGCTGATAAGAAGCAGTTGCAGAAATCTACTACTGCTCTGGGATACGCCGCCCATGTATGTCCCTTTGTCTTTCCAATTTTATCTTTTAAGTTTTCTGTTATCAGGGGCTGAACTGAGTCACCGAATTTAGTCCTGACGGGGTTATTCTTCTGTGTGTGTGTTCGTAACTTTGTATGTGCTTTTAGTTCCATTTGCTATGGCTTTTGTTGTCCGGTTGTGCCCTTTTATGTTACGTGCTGACCCTTAGATTTGTCATAAAACTGGCTATTAGACATCATCTCCGCTCCCCCCCCCCTTCAGAAAATGAGAAGGCTTCATAATGTTCAATGATGTTAATATGTTTAAGAGGTGTTTTGCAGGCCATCTCACTCATAGCCTCATATTTGAATGTTCCTTTACGTTACCCTCTGCGTTTGGGTGGTTCTCGCTCATACATCAAGGATTGTGCCCCTGTATTTGAGCCATCATCGTCAGGTTCTTCCTCAACTGCCTTAGTCTATGCAAAGAAGAAGTGTTTAGAGTTTCCTCTTTTTCCAGACGGGCAAGATGCAACCCGAGCAGTTTATGCTATTTTTTTGTTAAATAAGGTATGCTTATCTTACTCATGGCTTGTCGCCTTAAGTTATGCTGAAGTTTGATTGATAATGGAACTTTTAGTGTTCGACCTCATCTGGTAGCAACTTGATTCAATGCCTGGCTTACAGTAAGTTTTGGTCGATACTCGGTATAAAGCTTGACTGCTCCAAGTTATAAATGCTTATAGGGTTATTTACCAAAACGGCTATTTTGATAAAACTATTTACCAAAACGACCATATCTTAAAACTAATTCCCAAAATGACTATTTGCTCTCTAATTTTCTTTTTGTGTTCCATTTTCTTTTTATTAATAAAAGAAACATACATAAAAAAAAAAAAAAAAATAGAAATTGAAGCATTTTTATTTCTCTAAATAATCACTCAAGTTTTTTTTTTTTTTTTTTTTTAAGAAAACCCCATTGACCCTAAAAAAAACAATAGATAATTAATTATAAAACCATATTTTCTCTCACTCTCTCCTCTCCTCCCCTCCTCTGCTCCCACACGGCTACTCACCCAGCCGAACAACCAAAGCAAAATCCTATTAGCACGGCGCACATCACCCACATACCCACCATGCCCCAATCCAAATGGCGTCGGCCGGACGTCACCTTCCGGCCCATGTGACCGACCCTCCGACTCTTACCTCGGCGTAGCCGTACATTTGTTTTGTTGGGTGATAGGAGGAGAGGAAGTTGATGAAATGAACAGGATGGGGGGATGGTCGCGATGGTGGCGAAAGGGATGGGTGGACGGCCCCGAAAGTCTGGTTGTGTCGAGGTGGCAGTGGTTGGTGGCAAGGCAGGTGCGGGGGTGGGGGTTAGGGACGAAGGGGAGAGGGGGATTGGGTTTGTGTTAAACTTCTATTTAATTATTTTTTTTTTTTATAAAGGTCAATGGGTTTTTCTTAAAAAAAAAAAAACTTGAGTAATTAATTAGAGAGCTAAATATGCTTGAATTTCTAATTTTTTATGTGTGTTTCTTTTATTAATAAAAACAAAGTGAACCATAAAAAGAAAATTATTGAGAATATAGTCATTTTGCTAATTAGTTTTAGGATATGGCTGGTTTGGTAAATAGTTTTACCAAAATAGCCGTTTTGGTAAATAACCCAATGTTTATATGTGCTCCAAGAAAGAGTCAGTAGTTTTTTGCGATGTTTTGACATGGGATACTTGACTGACTTGTAACTTTCCTCTTTGTGATTCCGCTTCTTCATCTTCTTTAGTCGGTTCTAATCCTTCTTCGCCCTCCTGTTTTGTCCATTGCAGGACATTGAACAGTTATTGAATTATGTTGGTGTTGAGAGCCTAGGGCCCCGGCATGTTTTAGCGAATCTGAAGGAGCTCTTTAGAACCATACTATCTCCAGAATTTGTAGAGAAAGGAACGACGATGTGAATCTTCCTCAGAGCTAAGTATAGGTCCTGTAAATGATTTTTTTGATTATATTCTTACTAGGGGTGCCATCTTTTTACTCACTCAAGCACCTTGACGAATGTGGAAAATCGAGATGTGTATTAGCTGTCCTTGAGACCGCATTCGTTTAGCTCTCACACACGAATACACGAGCTATTACCTACTAATACCCGCATTCTTGTCACTATCATCCGTCCTTTTAGGCTAGTTTCGTAGGTCTTTTGCTGTATTAATTCTGTAATACGAGCGAGTAGGAGAACAAACAACATTTTCATGATTCTCGACTAGTGATGAACTGATGATGTTGCCATCAAATTCATAGCCTGATGTAAACCTGTACATTATCGAATTTCACAAGAGTTAGAAAGAGTTGTATTTTTCACTATGTTGGTATCTGTTGCATGCTATTAGGGTCTTATCGCTGCTGTGATAAGATCAGATTGACGTCCCTGTTACTTAAGTCTTGACTAATGCAGTAAATCAGTAAAATCGATAAATGTGTCACAATTCAGTGTGAATCAACAAGAAGTTACAAAAATGACGAGATTTTCATCAATTTTATGATTTCTGCGTTACATGCATCGTGGAGTGTTTGTCGATTCTCATCGGTAGTTTTGCTATCATTTCACGGAGGAGTTTTAGGGTGCTCGACAAGTAAATTTCTCTATGCTATGTGATTCCGCTTCCTCGTCTTTCTTACTGGATGCTAATTCTTCTTCGCTCTCTTGTTTTGTTTGAACAATTATTGAGTTATGTTGATGTTGCTATCATATACATAGCCTGATGTAAACCTGTATACATTACCAAAACGGTTTAAAAGGAGCTTGTAGTTCACATTATGTTGCTGTCTGTTGCATTGCTATTGGGATTTTACCTCTGTGGGAAGATCAGAATTCAGAGTGGGAGTCCTTGTTGGTTGACCCTTGACTATGTCAGTACATCAGTGAAACCGACGTCAATTGTCCTAGAGATCTTGACTGTCACGACATTTATTTACGGTTATAATTACCGAACATGTTTATTACACAAATAATCGTTATATCTTATATCTACTTCATTACTCGGAAACCTTTTCCATCGACAAATACTCGTATCCTACATGTTATCAGATCACGGTACTTGAAACACTGTCCGCTAGTCCGCTATCAAACAGCTACCATTACCAAACATACCCCCGAAGATCCAAATGATGTGTACCTCAAATTTTGTGTATTAATTTCTTACTTGCCAGACTACTAGTACAGTGTAATGGACGACAGACATAATAAGTACAGTAGTAATTTACTGCACAATTTACCTAACCATTCATCATCACCTTCTCCCACGTTTTCTGCTCTCTCCTACATTTATTCACCTTCATTTCATATATTTATAACTCCTTATTTATACCAGCTCTTTTTGCTCTTCCCCTCTTTTTTTACTTGAAAGTTGAAACTGTAAAAACAAAAAGAAGTTTTTGAGGTGAATTATTACAATTACAAGTGAGAAAAGGCAAGAAATGGGCAGTAATGAGGAAGTTATTAATAATAATAATACGAGTAATCAGCAAGGTCAGAAAGTAGCCATCAAATTTACCAATAATAAGGTAAAAATTCTTCTTCTACCAAATTTTTGTTCAACTCTGAATTTTTACCATTACTCGTCATACATAGCATAACTTTTTTGCATGTTGACATGATTACATGACACTAGCACATGCATGCACATCTAGTGATCTACTGCATTGAATCAATAGTAACGTTCGTGTTTGCTTTACGTCTAGGTTTCTTGTAACGTCTTTTACTGAAATCGACTTTATAATAGGGTGGCGATTTTTACACTTTCGTAAGAAATAATTAGTCCATGATTGACTAAATTGCAGGATGGAGGCACCTTTTATTGCACAGTGAAGACGAATATATCATTTCGAAGGGTTATGAAAACTTACACAGATTATCACGGATTGCAAGAGGGCTCTGTTCGTTTTATCTATGAAGGCTCTAAGATTCTTCCTAATCTCACCCCTGAAGATGTATGTCATTTTTTATTTTTTTTTACCTTAACCTTCAATTTTAATTTAACTTTTTCTACTATATTCACCTCTTTTGTCGACTGTTGCTTGTTTTAGACACTTTAATTCAGAAATCTTTGTTTCACTGTCATTTTCTCGATATTTACAACTTTTTAATTGGTTGCTTATGCTATTTCCTTCGGCATAAAGATTCGATCTTAAATCATTTTGAAACTAAGACTTTGTTGTTGTTGTTGTCTTCGTTGAATTACTTTTATAAAATCAATGGCATGCACAGAAAAGTTTTATACATGTTGATATATGCTAAAGCTTCGTCCACTAGACTTTCGACACATGATGTGATGATGTAATTATGATGGTATATATATAAGCATATACACTTTGATCCATTTGAAAAAATAAAATGGTATAGGAATTAGATAAACAAGGATGTGATGATTTTTACATGCAGTCAAGTTGCATTGGTCACACATTTCATGACACTCACGACTCAAATGAGCGTAAAAATCGCTACCCTAGCTTTTATTTTACTTCAATAATGCAATTTTGCGCGTAGGGTAAATATTGTTAATTTTTACGGTTGACGATCGAATGATTGGAATGCAGATAAATTTCCCGGATGGTGGTGAAGTTGATGTCATGGCCGAGGTCAGTGGAGGTGGCTGGTTGCACTTGCGACGGGCTCGGAACTCATCTCTCTAAGAGCTTCTAGGCATTAGTTATTCCTTAGTGAAACTTGCCCTGTTTTTTTTTTGTTTTTTTTTTTTTTTTTTTTTTTTTACCAGAATTACTAGTCAAATTTTGGTTTTAACCTGGATAGGAGATGTCAAATTACCAGCTAGTAGTAGTAGTAGTAGAGAATTATTTTTAGTAGGAATGTGTTAGTGTTAAGAAATGTTGCAGTATGACGTACTTAACAAATGTCGTTTGTCAAAACCAGTAGTTACCAAAACCTGTAACCCACCCGCTCGACTCGTTTTACAAGTCTACATGTACTGCATCAATTTTTTACATTTTCTGTTGAAAGAGATGAAATGTAAAGGGAGGAGCACAGGCTGTTTTGCTGGGTGCTTTTGAATTGGTATGCAGAATTTCATGGTCCAATTGTATAAAAATGCTGATTTCTGATGTACTTTTTGAATTAATTCTATTGTACTAGTGCAGATTCTATGCTTTTTCCTTCAAGCAAGCGACCCTACTCTGATGACTCTGATGTTATATGATCCACATCAATCTTTGGTACAAATAATTTTGTCCAACATTTGGTTAAGACATGAGAAACCCGTGTATCGGACTATCGGTGTATGTATAGCATGTGCCATCGGTAGGTGTACGTATGTAAAGATTTGAATTCCGGGGTAACAAAAACATAGATAAATTGATAGGCTAACATGATTAAGGAGCGTTCCCATCATTGAACTCTCAAGCACAATCAAACTCTTGCTTGTCTCATGAGCATGACATGATACTATAGGGTAGGCTTGGGCAACGGGGCAGGCCCCGTTAAAAGCCCACGACCGACCCTCTTAAAGAGGGTCAAAGCCCGGCCTATCTATTAATGGGGCGGGCTGAGAAAAGGTCAGACCCTCTAACAAACGACGCGGGCCTTACCCTCTTAAAAAACAACAAACACGGGTCTCCTTCATCTGAACAAAGACAATTATAATGGACTTGATGCACTGTGGGCCAGCCCACAAAGAAACGTTAGAAGAATACCAATAACCTTGTACATACACGACACAGTCCTCGCATTTTCTCCATTTTTTTTCTTCTCTCAGTCTCTCTTAACTTCACTCATACGCTCTCTCTTTCTCTCTCCTCTCTCCTCGTTTCTTGTCCTTATCCGCTTATTCTACCCTTCTTCTTTTCTTTCCGTTGGTCGGTACGATGGAAACCCAAGATCATAAAAAACCTAATCTTACAGGTTTGTCATCTGGGTTTTCCGATTTTTTCTCGTTTTAATGCGAAATGTGACCGATTTTGTTCGTTTCTTTTATGATTTTTTTGTTCATGGGTAGTTAAATCTTGGTATGTTTTAACATAGGTTTGCGTTAAATCGTGATATTATGCTGTTAAAATTGTTGTTGTCGATTGATTTTGGGTTGCCTGTGAAGTGTTCGACGAAATGTGGGAATGACGTTTTGTTGATTTCTGTTAATGGGTAGTCACACTTTGGTGTTTTTTAACATGGGTTTTCGTTGGATTATGATATTATGTGGCTAAAATTGTTGTTGTTGATTGATTTTGGGTCGCCTGTGAAGTGTTCGACGAAATGTGTAAATGACGTTTTCTGTTGATAGTTTAATCTAATCCCTCTTCTCTAAATTGCTTGAGTAAAGTCGCTATTGATGTATGACCAACTGTTCGACTGTAATTGATTGTTTCCAACCTCCCCATACATTTAGAAACTTATCAACTCTTACAAACTTGGACTGATTTGACTTGTTGTCCGGAATTTCATCACCAAGCATATTAAGTGCATCAAATAAAACGGGTCGGGCTGGGTTAAAACTGACCCGTGACCCGCCCCGGCCCGTTTCGAATATACATGACCCGCGCCCGCCCCGACCCGTTTAAGAGTGACCCGGGCCCGCCCAGGCCCGGCTTGTTGCCCAGGCTTACTATAGGGATAGTGATTTTTGTACCTCCAAAATTCATTTACGTACGGTACCCTTCATAAGAGCATCGAGTACTTCTTTACGCTCCTCCTCTATATGTAAAAATCGAGATAAAAGGCGTAGTTTTCGTGACATAGGGTCATTTCACCGTAATATTAACTAAAAGCATACTAATTCCAGTTCCAATACATCCCATAAACGAGCTGTTACATGTACTTAATAAACAAGCCGTTACAACAACTTTAAGTAATGTGGCCTTGTGGCGTGACAAGATCTTGTTACACACCAATTCTATAATGGCTACCAAAACTTGGTAGCCATTTGACCATAAGTAAAATTATTAATTAATAATTTCAAAAACAAAAAAAAAAACACCCGCCCCCTTCGTTCTCTCTCATCCCCCTTCCCCCTTCTCCTCCACCCGACCCATCCCTTCCCCACCGCTCCTCAGCCGCGACCCATCCCTTCCCCGTCGTCTCCCCAACCATTCCGTCCGCCTGATGCGGGTGTCCCTGCTCCCCCGCCGTGACCGCGTCTTCATCTCCTCCTCCTCCCCCATTTTCATTTCTTCGACATGTCTCTCTCCTCACATTGAGGATGATGGGCGGCGAATTTAAGGGATGCGTGCGGTGGAAATAACGCAAGAGGGGGGTGGCCGGAAAACAGAGGGAAAAAAAAAGAATGGAGGGAGAAAATTGGTGGCCGGCTCGCGGCACTTTATGTGTGGTGGCGGGGGAAGAGAATGGTCGGCGTGTCGTAACCGGCGATGACCGAGTTTGTTAGAGGCGCAGGTGGCTAGTAAAATGGTGGCAGTGGTGGAAGGCTTGCTGCGTGGTGGTGGACTGGTGGGAAGGGGAGGGGGAGTGGAGAATAGAGAGAAAAAATAGGAGTGGGGGTGGCTGGGTTTTTTATTTTTTTAGATTTTTATTTATTTTATTAAGTCAAAGGATTGGATGGCTGAGATTAAATAAGGACAAATGTATGGCTGGATTTATCTCTATTACAGTGGCTACCAAGGCTTCGTAGCCATTGTAGAATCACTCCTTGTTACATGCATATGTGATTATTTTCTGAGAGTGAGACCAAGGTTAGAACAACAATTTAAGCCATCTTACAAGGAGGTTGACAAGCCCAAAATTGGACCAGACCGGACACGAAATCTAAACGAAAGCGGGTCGGTTAAGCCTAGTTCAGCTAGTTAGGCTAGGTTTTGGATTGTACCTATTAGTGCTTATCTTTTATTACTCGTATTATTTTCCGATTATTTACAATGAATAGTAAAAATATATAAAACTTGTGAAAGGAGTATATTGGTCCACTTGGGTTGACTAGAGAAACTGGAACCATAATTTTGTTGGGCCGAAAAATGGAACTATAATCCAACCGGTTTGATTTTAGTTCGGACCGAAAAATCCTGTTTTGGTCCACCTTCCGGTCAAGACATGAAATGCACAGCCCTTTGCGGCAACGTTTTAATTGGCGGCAGATAAAGCCCCTGGTCCAGATGGGTACCCTCCTGCCTTTTTTCAAAAGTATTGGCATATTGTTGGCAATTCGGTAGTTCGAGCTATCTCTGCATTTTTCCATTCAGGTAAATTATTAAAAGAATCAACCATACTTTTATAGCTCTCATTCCTAAAATAGATAATCCCGAAACAGCAAACCATTTTCGACCAATTAGTCTTTGTTCTACAATTTACAAGACTATTTCGAAAGTTTTAGCAAACCGCCTTAAAGTTATTCTTGAGAAACTTATTCATCCATACCAGGGGGCTTTTACCCCAAACAGAATAATTCAAGATAATATACTTTTGACACATGAAATCTTTAGCTCTTTTAAATCAAAGGGAGGAAAAGGTGGTTGGTTAGCTATCAAATTAGATATGGAAAAAGCCTATGATCGGTTAGAATGGGGTTATATTGAAGAGATTTTGCGACAGCTTGGATTTCACTCCAAGTGGATTAGTTGGATTATGAGTTGTATAAATTCAGTTTCTTTTTTTGTGCTAGTAAATGGTACAGCGAGAGAAATTTTTAAGTCAACGCGAGGAATTAGGCAAGAAGACCCTCTATCACCTCATTTATTCATTCTCTGCGCAGAACTCCTTGCAAGAAATTTACAAAAAGTTAGTGATGAAAAAACTCATCTTGTTGGTGTTAAGATTAGCCAAAACTCAGAAAGAATACCCTTCTTAACATTTGCTGATGATACTATGATATTTAGTAAAGCTTCTAGGGCAAGCTGTCAAGTAATTAGGAATATATTGGATAAATTTTGTCAAATATCCAGCCAGCAGGTAAACTATACCAAATCAGCTTTTCAATGCACAAAAAATGTGTCGAGAGTTGATAAAGAAGCGTTTCATGGTATTTTAGGAATGCCAGAAGCCACTTCATTAGGAAAATATTTAGGTTGCCCCATAGTAGATAGTAGAGTAACTAAAGACACCTTTGTTGATGTCCTCTTAACATCCAAAAAACAACTAACTAAATGGAAACCTAATTCTATTTCACAAGCCGGGAGATCGGTTCTTATCCAAGCTAATCTAGCTTCTAAGGCTACTTTTCAAATGCAGAGTTTTTTTATTCCAACCTCAATTCATAAAGAGCTAGATAAAATCAACAGAGATTTCCTATGGAACAAAAACAATAGCAATAAATCACCTAATCTTATCGGTTGGGATAAAATTTGTGCCCCAAAAAACATGGGTGGTTTGGGTCTATGAAAAGCAGAGACGTCCAACCAAGCCATGTAGTTAAAACTGCTTTGGAAAATCTTGACTGAACCGGAAAACATTTGGGTAAAAATTGTTAAAAAAAAGTATATTAAGTCCTCAAACCTATTTGATCATACCCCTCCTACCAGTAGTTCGTGGCAGTGGAAGAGACTCATGTCCCTAAGAAATATTTTCAAAAAAGGCCTCCGTTGGCAAGTAGGTAATGGCAAAGATATCAATTTTTGGCATGACAACTGGGTTGGTTCACATCCACTATCTGGACTTGCTTTAAACATCATTGACATCCAACCTTTTGTTAATGTCAGCCAATTTATCACCGATTCTAATCAATGGGATACACATCGACTAAGCCAAATTCTCCCTACAAATATTATAGATAGTATTAGAAACATTTATATTCCTTCTCATAATATGAGTGACCAAGTTTTTTGGGGATTATCAACCGATGGATCATTCTCGACCAAATCCGCGACGTGGTTAGTGCAAGGTCTCTTAGATAATAACCAAACAAAATGTAGTTTTCATTGGATTTGGAAATTTGATGTCTCGAATAAGATTAAAAATTTCATTTGGAAAGCTTGTTTAGACGGTCTCCCCACTCTAGAAAGACTAATGCGTAGTCATGTGTCAGTCCCAGCTCATTGTGCTTTTTGTGACCACCGTTTGGAAGACTCTTACCATTTTTTTTTCTTGCCCGTTTATAACAGACGTTGCAAGAAAATTAAATATGACATTAACTTACTGCAGTTTCAGAGTAATAATAATAATAGTAATAATACCATAAATCGTTCGTTCAGCTACAATCTAGAACTTCTCAAGCAGTCAATGCATCATAAGTCTATCCAAATTCTTTTTTTTATTTGGTGGAATGTCTGGTTTGTCAGAAATAGTTTGATTTTTAAAAATGAAATATATTCAGTTGAAAAAGTTATCCGATTGACAAACTCATCATTACAAGACTGGTTATTTATTAGAAAAATGGATATAGATAATTCGGAACATTGTGTCCAAAGTCAAGGCTCCCATGCCAATAATCCTTATATGGAGACTATCTTTTGGCATAAACCACCCTTAGAACACTTCAAATTAAATTTTGATGGATCTAAACTCACCAATGGAAGGGTTTCTTTAGGTTATGTTATTTGAGATTCGAATGGAATCCCGATAATATTTGGGGCTAAATCTTGTAATTGAAAGAAGGAATCAAAGCAACAATTTTCTTAGATATCAAAAATATTGTAATTGAAAGAGACAACATTTGTGTGATCAATTCTATTCGTCGTAACTGGAAGGTGCCTTGTGAAATTTTCAACCTTATTATAAATATTTTGGTGGATCTTGATACTTTTCACAAAGTGGAGATTATTCACTGCTTTCGTGAGCCCAATAAAGTCGCAGACTTTATGGCCGATTTGGGACACTCTTGTCCCTCTCTTACAAGGTGGTTTGTGAGTCCTTTTGACTCTCTTACTTCTCTTATCCGAAATGATGAGTTAGGTTGGTCATACACTCGTGACTCAACCTAGGTTTTCTTACCTCTATCAAAAAAAAAAAATGTAGAAGTGTCATATAGAGTAGCTTGTTGTGGTATGGTTAAAAATTGGAATTTAGTGAAAGAAAGAAAGCATGCATGATAGTAGCATAGTAGCATCCATATAGAGGTACCAATACCATGAATTATGGCTTCAATAATCTCCGGTAGCAAAACTTGTACCGTAAGTGAGATCCTCTGAATCACCGGTATAAACATATCACAAGGGTAATAGTGTAATACTAACGTCACAATAGATTCGGTCTAGCTGAAATAGTCCACATACATAATTAACAATTATAATCACAAGCTCATCAATCATATACTACTAACTCCATTTTTCGCACTTTCGTCTACTTTAGAGAAATACGAGTATGTTTCTGTAAAAGAAAAGTAAATAAATTTTTATTATTACATAAGAGTGCAAAAAAGTAAAAACTACCCTATACTTTTCACAATACACTTAACTATTTATAGTAATATTCTCCATCACATTTATTTTCTTGAGTGTGTGAAGGTGAAGCTACCCATCAACCCATACATTGATACTAACATAGCAGTAGTAATAAATTGATCTTTGTGTAGTAAAATTTGATCTTCAGAGCTTGGAAAAAAAATGGCAGAGAATGCAGAAAATATTAGTAGTGCAAACAGTGATGGATCCAACAAAAAAGAGCAGAGCAAAACTACTCAAGAGGAGGATTCTAGATATGTGTTCATCAAGTTTGTTGACCAGGTTTTCGTTTTCTCTTCTCAATCCTTTTTTTTCCTACAATTTTTGATATATTCATAAATTCTCACATGAATCCAAAGTTAGTTACAAACTTGTGAAAATTGTCTAGCTTTTTTAGTAATTCAGATTTATGGGTACATGAAAGTTATAAAATCACGTACATTTAGACCTTATGTTGGTAGAAATTTTCACTATGAACTTCTTTTGTGTTATTATTTCACTATGAACTTGTTTATGTTAGCTACCCATTTATAATGGACGGGTTATTTAGAGTGTGGTTCTTGTTATTCCGTGGCATATGTTTGTTTTCTTGTAATAATTTATGTAGTTCTGTTGACATGTGTTTTTTACTATGGATTGTTCTTGTTCAGTGACATGGTGAATTTTGTACCTTTTTTTACCCATCTCATCCTGAGCTTGCTTATTAGAACTCCCTATTTACCCCCCTACCACTTGTGAATTATCATGTCACATCTAAGCATAAAAATAGTCACCAATTTTTGCATACATTTGAGATAGGTAGAAATTCGCAATACTTTTATTTGTTTTCCGTTTTGGTTTGGTTTATTTGTTATTCATATATGTTGTCGATCTTTAAACGTGTACGATTGTGGAATACCGATTATCGAAACTTTAATTAACACGAAAATTTATGAAAATGCAGAAGGGGAATTATCTGACTCTGAGAGTAGGGAGAAATGCAACATTGGGGGCAGCATTTGATACCTATTGCAAGTCCAAAAACTTGGAAGCTGCTACGTTCATGCACAATGGCACCCGTCTCTCTCCTAACCTCACCCCTATTGAAGTATGTCCTTCTCTCTTTCACCTAATGAGTATTATGATTGCTAGTATATGCTTGGATTTTTCGCCAAAAAAATTAATTTTACGGTCTTAAAATTGATTCACAATTTGACATGTTACATTAGTCAGAAGTGTTAGATCTTAGGATTGTTTATGTTGATTATGTTGGTCTCCACTAATATTGCAAATTTGTATATAAATAGTAAAATTCACGTCAATTCTAGACAATTGAAAGAGCGTTTATAGTAGTGAACTCGTGATATTTATCGTAAATGATATTACATGGTTTTTGTTACTTTTGCAAGTTCATATGGTATCAAACTAATATTGCTGTAATGATGGAATTTGCAGATGAATTTCCGAAATGCAGAGCAGATTGACGTCTTCGGGACTTGGGGTGGAGGTTAATGCTATGACGAGCATCGATTCAAGACCGGACTGGACCCAACCGGATTGGATACAAGTCGAAATTGGGGTTAAGACTTAAGACTGGTTTACCAACAAAGAATAGAAAGATGAACCACCTAAAGTTATATGGCAGTAGTTGGACTGTTTAGATGTTGTAATAAATTTACCTTTGAATTCTATGTCCTGAAATTGACAGGAACAACAATTATGTACTCCTACATTGGATGCCTTTGCCACCCAAATCAGTAATTTACTAGTAGCTGAAAATCGCTACCACTAATTTTGGTATCACCTTTTCACATGCATCTTAATTTCCCATATCGCGCGTTTTACACAATCTCCCACTGATGCCTATCAATGTGGAGATATTTACCATTTCCTAAATTCTTTCGACACTCCACGTGTTTTTTTTTTTTTGACGTCAACATGGAGAAGTGTCAAAGCAACATTAAGTGAGAGTGTAAAGATCGCTACCTATGAAATAAGGTCGCGTGCTGTGGGGGATTGTACAAGATAAAACAGTGACAGTCAAGTTTGAGATGCCTGAATTTGTCTACATCTTCACTGCTAAGTCAAATTAGCATAAATTTACTACAGAATTCTTCAACAGTCTGAATGAATGAGTGAGAATTATAACCCTACAAACCTAACATCATCTTAATCTTAGGGGATCTGATTAGAAATTGGGACTGGTCATCATTAGTTTTAGCTCCTAATTAAGCTTTTCCGAGACTATGAAAACAAGATTAAAAAGATGATTCCACATCGGAGACCTCCAAGTTCCGAACAAAATTGTGACAGACCTTTCTGTCTCGATTCCAGCCTTCACTCGATTTTGGTCAGAAAACAGCAAGTGCAGAGACCAGTAACATCAGCATCACAAGAAGGGTTCTAGCAACTGATTGGCCTTGGGCAGCTGTTGAGTCGCTTGTTACAGGAATCGGAGGTCCCATGCTGTTTGGGTTGAAACTCGATCCACCTCCTATGGTTCCAGAAGAGGTAGTTGAAGGGTTCAGTGGTGATCCAATTCCATAAGGCGATGTGGTTCCATAAGGTGAAGTTGTTGTAGGTGTTGAGCTTCCTACAGAAGTTACGCTCCCTGCAGTGCTGTGGATGCCAAAAACAATACACTCTGCATCAGTATTTTTGATGCAATGGCAATCTCAGAACAGTTTCCTGAACACTAATTAAACGGCTCAGGCACAGCATTTGCTAACACAGACACAAACAAATGCAATTAACTCGAGTCAGGATTAGTCGACTACTAATGAGTCGTGATTAGGACACAAGATGAGTCACATTAGTCAAGCTATATACTGTACCACAATCGAATTACTTGTCTACACTGCACACCTGATAAAGATCAACTTCTATGAACATGTTACAAACTCGCTATCACTGGTCGTCAGTAAGCCTAACAGATGATTCCTAGGAATGTTCTTGACAATTGACCAAAGTTTATACCTACCCTTAGCAAGTTAGCAGGGCAATGGGTTCAGTCTCGGAACAGATCAAAATAAACCAGTTCTGCACAAACAGTAAACTTAATAGACCTTTACGCTCAGTTGTTCAGCTTCGGGACCAAATAACTGGTACTCGATACAAAAGAGACCAAGAACAACATTGAAAATTTGATTTTGGTACTCTACCACCCCTAGAACCTAGAGGGCCTTCAATTTCTTCTGATGGCACAAATCAAGCAGTAAATCATTTCGACTTGAAACATTAGTCACCCCTAACTCAGCTTCGTCTAACATTCACATTTCAAGCTCATACCCATATCCTCCAATACTAATGTCAACTTTCCAAAGTAGGGCAAAGTGGCAAACCCATATTAAAACGAGTGCATAAGACCTTATAATATATGAGTACAGTCCTAGTACATTACAGTAAGATATATGACTTGGGACAGTAATTCTTGAACCTTTGTCGACCGTTATTCTCAGGGGAAGAGCGTAACATGTAAAAGCATGCATTTTATAATTCCAAGTGGAGAATAAATACGTCTTCTTTGTACTTGTTCAGTTGTTCATGCTTTCTTTACCTATTTCAAGTCCTTGAGTAATGACTAATGAGTACCCCGTACCCGCTAGTCTCGAAATTTTCATGTCACCTATAGCTTAAAAGACCATTTGACGACTATTTTGAACTCATAGATGAAGTGACCGTTCTCGTTTCAAAAAAGGCTTTCCTAGGAAACACATTCATCTAAGAGTTTGTGTATATAGACTTTGCTATCATCATTTTTAGAAAGTTCCAAGACGAGAGAGCGAGAGGGTGGTACTCAAACTAATACGTAAACATGTACTCTATACTCCGTATATTTGAACATTTTGACTCCGTGAGTGGAATTTAAACAAAACGTAAACAATAAAAAAACGTCATTTTCCAAGTTAAATATGGTTTTGAGTATGATGTTAGGAAATGACATCTGATGTTTTTGACCACGACCATACACAAACAAGAGTGTCAGGAAGTAAGTCTCACTAGTACATCACATCAGATCAGATGATGCACATAAAAAGTGAGGCTTACTGACTGGCATTATGAAGGGTTAGGAGAGAGAATCCAAAGGCGTGACATTCAATCAGGAAAACGTGAACACGCTACGCCACAGTCTCAGAGAAATATATGCACAAACAGAATCAGACAAATCTTCAATATATTGTTTCCCCATATCCTATGCATGTCACTTAATAGTTACTAGACTACTAGTATTCCACTGCCCGATATAAATGTTCACGTATCGTATGTACCAAAAGTTTCATTTTAACTTTCATTTTCGGATTTGAAATTAACACGGTCAGTTTTATTGTATGGTTAAGGTCGATGTAATGTCACATTTCAATCAAACGTTTACATTTCATGGGAGTACGAGACTACGAGGTACACTAACGGAACTATTTAGGCGAACTAAAATTCAAGAAACAATGAATGAACAAAATCAATGCTACCTAATCAAAGATAAAAGATTATTCACAATTTTACATTACCAAGGAAAAAAAAAAACATAGGAAACATTTGTGCAAACATTTCTTCTTTCTTGAGGGAGATTGTTCAAGAATAAGAGAAGTGTGAGAGAGAAGCAAAGGAAAAGAGAAGGGATATGGGGGGACAACTGGACAATATGAACTAAGTAGCACAAGATCAGATTTAAAGAAAAAGAAGGGGAATTACTCCGTTACATTCAAGTGGAAGCATAGAATATTACTCAATATAATAACAATATTAAAAATAGCAAAGCAGTGGCAATTAAGATGAAGAATTTACCTTGGAGAACCTGGGTATACGCAAGCTTCATAACCTATACACCCAATAAACAAATTCTATTAAAAACCATAAATTACTATAATAGAGAACGACTATTCTCACTTTCTTAACAACTTGTAGCCAATATCCTCTTCTTGAAAAAAAAAATTCAAATATTTTAAAATTCTAATAGACGTACTAAATTCATAATGAGGCGCAACTGTCAATATAGCGGAAATGAAACATGAGTTGAAATGAAATTCATAATGAGGCGCAAATATCAGTAACGCGTAAACAAAACACGAAGCAGCAAGAGAAAATGTGACATACTTGGATCAGTCTTAGCAAAGGTGGCAGAGCTAGAGAAATCACAAGCACCAGAAGCCATATTATTACGCTGAAAAAAGCTGTTGTATGCATAAGAAGCATGAGCTTGCAAAGTGTTAGGAAGGAAACATAAGCCTGATTCTTGAAGAGGGGTGCAGTCAGCTCCTGCAGCACAGGCGTAGTCTAGTCCTGACTGCAGCACGTCGTCGCTCGCATCGCTGCGAGCGACGCACCATGCTCCCTCCACTCCCCTAATCATTGTCACACTCACACATACTATAAGAATTATTATCAACCTTATGCTAAAAAATGTTGTGGGACATTTTGGGGTTGGACCAACTTCCATAATGTTGTGGTAAGTACTTTATATTAGTAGTGATTATAAACTTTAGTAAACTTAAGTAGAGAGAAAGAGAGAGGAGAGAGAGTCGGAGAGAGTGAAGAGGAGTGTGTGTAGAGTAAAAGAGTGAGGGGAGTTGTGTACACAAGTAAAGCAAAGGGTGAACATACTCTGTTTATTCTCTGCCCTTTAATTTGCTTTTCTTTTTTATCTGTCTTCTAAACTCTTCGTACTCGTAATATTTTTTTAAGTGAATGAACGGGTTTTCTATTGTGTACGAGAATGTCACATGTGTTGATACTGTATCGAAGTGTATTTTGTTTGCAAGAAGTCTCGGTGTTTGGAAGACCGATATTCTTAATACTCCTACCGAACCCCTATTTCGTATTTATTATTGAGTGGAATAAATACAAGTAGATGAATTCAAACAAAATATAAACCGCCAAAAATTAATGAGTGGAATCGAGTAATTGTAACTCTACAAGGTTGCAATTAATCGATTTCACTCGTTTATAATTCGCTTGCTTTAGCTGTATTGCATGGGCCGGGGTGAAGAAATTTTCAAATATCATGGACGAATAGGCAGGCATATTTGTGTTCTGCAAAGTAGCACTTCCGATCTTCAATTTCCTAGATTTAGTTATCCAATCAGGAAAGTTGTAGTGAATGCGTTTAGACGAGTTAAGTGACAAATCAGTCCCTGAACTTTGCCTTGAGAGTAAAATTGGGGACCCGTAACTTTTGTTGTAAAAATTGATCCCTCAGTTGAACGCCGTTAACGGAGTGCTGATGTGGGAGGCGAGGGGTCTGAACTCTGAACTTTGTTTCCGCACCATTCATCAGAATCATCGTCTTCATCTTCATCTTCATCTTCGCACCATCATCTTCTTCATCTCATCGCATCTCCGCACCATTGTCATAATCATGAGTCGGTCATCATCATCAGCCGATCCTCATCTTCATCTTCATTCCCATCTCTCTCTCTCCCTCTCTCTCCCTCTTTCATGACTGGGGGTTTTATTTCTCCAGTATTCTAGATCAATGGTGAAGTTCTAGTGAATCTGGTTGATGTTGGTTGATGTTGCAGCTGCAGGTAAAAAAATTGAATTGGGGGTTCAATTGAAAATCTGGGTTTGTTAATGCTGAAAAAATTGAATTGAAATTCAATCGAAAATCTGGGTTTGTTCTTTATGCATGCTGAAAAAATTGAATTGGGGTTCAATCGAAAATCTGGGTTTGTTCTTTATGGATGCTGAAAAAATTGAATTGGGGGTTCCATCGAAAATCTGGGTTTTGAATTGGGAATTCAATCGAAAATCTGGGTTGTTCTTTATGCATGCTAAAAATCTGCAATCTATATTTTTTATTTTGGTAGTTGGCAAGGAAAGGAGGACATTCTGGCACCCAACACTAATCCCAGCGCCATACCTAACGGAATTGCTAACAGAAGTTATATGAGTCCCTTGTTTTTACAAGAAAAGTTACGGGTCCCTAATTTCACCCAACATGCAAAGTTCGGGGACCAATTTAGCACTTAACTCCGTTTAGACTATTCAGCTGGGTTCTGGAACAAAGTAATTGAACAAAAACTTCTTGAAGAATCTAAACAACAATCGGCCACCGAGCCATCGAGGTGCTCCTATTCATGTTTCAATGTACTTGTCTTTACACCTCATGCCCTCATGTTAATCACGTACCCCCTCTATTCCATTCATTTCTTTACAGTATAGAACTTCAGCCCTGAAGTACTGCACGAGCAGCACAGGAAATAACCAGATGCCCAATCTCATGGCAGTAGCCAAGTCTGGCGATTCAGTAACAAAACAAGTCGTGGTAAGCAGAAATCAACTGCCGGTTGTATATTGAAAAAAAATTCATTCCTGTGATAGTATGTAATACAATGGCCCTTTTCACTGATTCTAACCACATCATATTTCAAGGGGATCACCCCTTCCGCAAAACATATACCGACGAAACAATTTTTTTGAAATCACCAAAAAAAAAGACGGTACAAGAAGAATTTGACAATATGAAAAAAGAATTTTTGGATATTTCGGGGTAGGGTATGAGTGGCTCTAGGAACCTAGATTCAGCTTCAAACTCTAATTGAACGCCCTTTATCCTCCTTTTTGTCCACGCACAAGGGGGTTGCCAAAGCCTTTCACCCTCTGATAACAGAACTGTTGTGCACAGAAGTTTGAACAGAAAAAATGATATACCTTCAAAGCTGGACTTTTTCGTAAAAGAGAATGTAAGCCTCGGAGTGAAGGACCTCCTCCAAAGATGCTTCCCGAACAAATGCATCACTTGCACGATACCATACATCACGTTTTTGTGTTTGTTCTTCTGATTTCCCTCTGTGCCTGTCACCACCTCTCACATACGCAATATAATGCCCACCTCTCATCGACCCCGAATGCTCCACAACTCCAGTGAGACGATAAATGCAATCTTCTCTCACACTGGACCTGCACATCAGAATTAATTACAACCCAGCATTTGGATGAAGATAAATACGGAGTAGGAGAGAACATATATATTGCACCATCAATTCGTGGGGTGCAAAAGACTAGCAGTAGCAACTAACCCCAAGAGATGCCAACAAACAATGCAAGAGTGTGAACATGATGGAACACCCCCCCCCCCCCCAGCGCTACATCCCTGCCTAAGTTTCAGCGTCCTTGTAGAGCATGATTCATGTGATAAAATCCCAAGACACGGCGATCTTAATTTTCCAAGGACATGGTATATGTTCATATTCCAATGATAGAATCTACATTTGAATGATGCCAGTACTAACTCGCTCATACTCTTCTAATATTTCGCGGTGGAAATTTGACATTCCCCATTTTGATTATTCACACTCCTCTTTGTGAGAGGAGATCTGTCGCGCACTGGGAATTGTGACTCACAAAGGGGACTGTAAAAATTACTACCCTCGATATCTTAAGTTAAGCTGATTTAAAACTATCCATGATCAAAACATAATAAAGGGCCACCTCGGAAATGCTCCATCAATCCCTTTTGCCCAAAGCTCGGTACAAGTAGTCACAGTCATGTTACACAAACTAAGCTTCTCTGATAAGGAATCGTGTTAATGCATATGCACAGGTTCAGTAGGTCTGGCTACCAAGAATTGTAACAGATGCTTGTCAATGCACTAAGCTCAGTAACATATATATAGCCGCAGCTTGCTTTTCCCTCCTAAATCTCTCATTTTAGGCCAAAGCTATATGTTAAAAAAGGATCTCTATCCTATATTTCTTTCATGGACTGGGGACTATAAATCATCAAAAAGTCTTTTCTTGCCCCAACAACACGAACTTACAAAAAGCCTCGCAGATATCCATCTTGTAAGAACTAAGCCTCTAACAAACCACAATTTAAGAAGACAAGTCTATTTGGAACCATAGATCTCTGGACACACATATATCAATAGGACTATAGGAGATTCAAACAAAATACAAAAAAGCACACAGACCTGAAACAGAAGATGGTTCAACACATAAGCCCACTTACTGGCCAAGACATACAAACACGCATAACTATGCAAACAAGCAAAGCAAAAACACTAGTACTCAAGGGGAGAGACAGACTGGCACCTGTTGTCCAAATAAGGTCGAAGATCGATAAATTCCTTGAATACGACATGGCCATTCAGTTTACTCAATCGACGTCCGTATTGCCCAAACCTTTTCAGGTGAATAGTCAAAATAGTGGGCCTTTTGCTGATTAGTATCCTTTTTGTCGCATCTCTCATGACCTTAACATTTTTGAAACTGATGTCATCATCCTCTTTATCCACCCGTGATTCATATTCTTCAGAATCAGATAGCTGCCCAGCGGGGATATGGTTGGTACAACAATCTACTGATTTACCACCTGAAGCTGCTTCATCAGACTGTTTGGCACAGGCAGAGACATTAGTAGCATCGGAAACTCCAATTTCTGGATCACAACTTTCCCTCTGTTCTTTTACCAACGTTGGACCAAGCCCATTGATCTGCAAGGAAACATGCCGATTCAAGTTCTTGTCTTGCCCACTGCATCCGTCACTAACAGTAATGAAACCTGAAGTGCTACAGTCTGAACAAGGACTATTCCTTACTTGTACAACTTCAGAACCTGGACAATCATCTTCGGATATCTTTTCCTGGAGCACTGGGGCAGATTTCCTCTGGCTCTTTTTCACTTGTCGTCTTTTCTCTTGTTTTAGTTTTGAACAGTTCTCGCAATGCCAAGCATGTTCACCAGAGAGTAGCTCAGGCTTCACGAAATGAGCCAAACAACTCTCAACTGACACTGGTGCGTCTGTATTGTCAACTTCATCAGGATCAGACTCGGTGCTGTTTTCAGCTAAGAAACCATTTCCTAGTTGTGCACATCCCTGTACATCATTTGAAATTGCTGAAGCTGTTGCATGAGTCTCAGGCTCAGCAAATAAGTCACCCAAGCCGACAAAACCCAGATTTTCTTCTTCGTCGCACACAGCAGATGAAGTAATTCCCGTATCTCTCTGTACATCTTCCATTATTGAGGCACCATCTTCTTTGTAGGTCAGCAACAACACTTCATTGTCCTGGACCTGCACTTGATGCTCGTCTTCCCAACCATCAGCTTTAGACTGAGACTTACCATTCTTGTCTGCAAAATCTACACCTGCCTCCTCGCTCGAATTCACCGCATCCTGAAATGAAACAATATTCTGATTGACATCCTTGCAACCTTCAACATTAACTAAGTGATCTTCGAACTTGACAGTTAAATTCTGGTCATCTGACAGAGGAGCTGGTGCAAGAATATCCAACAACGAGTCAGCTTCTTGGCCATCATTGTCGGTACTTGGTCCGAGAAAATCCAACCATGAGTCATCTTCTTGGGCATCACATTGGGTAACCGGTTCAAGATTATCTGATCGTATCACATCATCTTCCCGGTCACCACTTTCTGATGCTTGTGTGTTGGCATTATCTGGCAGGGTGGAGTCCTTGTCCTGAGACCCCAAACCATTCCTGACAACTACATCACCAGGTTCAACATTATCAGATGACGAACAGCTGAGTGAAGGCTCTTTAAAGACAGAAGAAGACTCACTGCTGCTTGAAGGGTTACACCCACTCACAGTAGGACGTGAGTCTCCAATTCTGTTGAGTTTTGGGCGAGTCTTGCCAACTTTTTTAGGAGGCAGCTTGGTTTTCCTTGTTCTAGAAGCTGGCATAGTCTTTTTAGGAGGCTTCTTAGTGGGTAAGGGAAGTGAAAGGTCTAGAAAAGGCTCATGAACGACAGAAGAGTGCCCACATTCAACACAACAAACAGTGCTTGAAGTCTGTCCCCCAAATATGGCATCAACAAAAGTTGGACTCGCTGTCAGAGATGTACCATTTTCCTTAGTAATTTTATCTGACTTCTTTGCACACAACTCTTCATTTGACAGCCCATCAAGCAAACAACGAAGCAATTCATGACTGTCCTGTTGCTGGTACCCCCTAAACTGAGAAGCTATAGTACAAATACATCCAAAAAGTGATCTGGGATTTATCACATTTCTCACACCCAACTCGGGGCTGGTTTCAACATATATCTTCTTCAGGGCACTCGTCAATGGACCCATTGGCAGATCAAATGTCAATAAGTACTCCCGCAATGTATCTATTGCCAGTAGATTCTGCATGACAGAGTTGAAGAAGCATGTATTCCCAAGATTGACCAACCCTCTAACCGCATAAAAATCCTTGCCATTAGGTGTATGCACTACTCTATTTTCTGATTTTACATTATTAAGAATGCTTCCACTCCCAAACCATATATCCTCCACATCTATCGAAGTTGTTTTGACAGACTGTTTTTTCAAAAGCTTAACAATACCTGACAGGGCATCTATATCATCATTATCGTCCGACTTATCAACTGGTATAAGAGTGCTACAAGAGAAGCACCACCTTAGGTTAGTATTTTCCACCTGCATTACCATAGGGTGCCGATTTTGCCTAGCATGCCGAACTGCATGAGTTTGCTGACTATCAGGCAAACCAACACCTCCGCAGGAAAAATGACCGCAGTGTAAGCAAACCCAAGTGGCTTTAGACACAGCTCCGGAACCAGGACCACCCTTCTTTTTGCCGTGTTTTCCCTTCCCTTTGCCACCCCTGCGATCAATCATACCTTCCCTACATTCTTCACAGCTAGTAGACTCTGCAGACATAAGCTTGTTTGAAACTTTTGCTACATCAACCTTTTCAAGATGGGGACAGCCTTTCCTGTCCATCTTCACCACAACTCCATCATCAACATTCGTTGATGGGTGATCATTCTCCTCCTCAGCGGCTTTTGGGGAAGAGTTAGAAACCCGCTTCTCCTTGAGTGAATTATGCGCTTTCTTCTTAACCCTCTTCCCCATTACCTCCTTTAAACAATGTCCCAGAATATAATAAAAGTTAAAATCATTGCTGGAAACCCAAATAATCAACGCAGTAGAAAGTTAAAAACCCAATATCGTATTTTACATAAGAAAAAAACACTAATGATCAATGAAGTCATCATACTTTAATAGAGACAACAATTCCCACAAGTGTTATAGCAAACAACAACTCGTTTCAACAGCCTTATTCTATCACCTCACACTACATACTATAGAAGAGAAAACACGAAACAACCGATGCCAACTTACATCCTCCAAACCCTACGTACTCGATAGACAAAGTCGTTTCTTCGCCAATAATAGAACTACCAACAGATACGCAACAACAAGGACATTGAGCTTAAAAGTGAAATCGTTATCGGTGCCCGGTAAAAAAAACTATACCCATCATCAAATAAACCCTAGAGATCAAAATTGTATCCTGTAAATCTACAATTTCATCCAAGTTAAATAATTACTTTCTATCCTAATGCACTAATTAAGATCATCATCAAACTTCCATGTAAACTTGTGAAGAAAGCTTCATAAAAACATCAACAAAACCAAGAATTAAGAGAAACCCATATGATTAAATCAAACATAAACAAAAGGGCACAGCATAAATAAACACATCATAATGATCATATAGTAAGAATTAACAACATGGGCACAGGTAAATTCAGCATAAAATTTACTGCAGGTAAATAAAATTAACTCAATCAAAGTAGTAGTTAAAACAATTGAATCAGTAAGAAAAAAAAATAGTAAAAGAAGATCAATTCACCTGAGAATAATCTCAAGAAAAAAAGGGCGCACACCCAATTTTGCAACAAATTATTATTAATATTATCGACCCACCCCCACAAAAACTACATAGATTGATTGTTTAGTAGGGAAATTATTATTAATATATGAAATAATTAGGGATCTTCTTATGTAAGGAATTTTTTTCTAATTAGAGATGGGTGGGAGTTCGTAGAAGAAGAAGAGGTGGAAAGCGTAAATGTGAAGAGAGTGTGAGAGTTGCAAAATTGGAGGCGGAGAGTGCAGAATGAAGACCAGTTTGTAGAAGGTGCCGATGGGGGGAAAGGGAAACTGAAAGAGGGGGTGGGTTAATATTAAGTTTGGTTTTTTTAGTGGTAAAAGTTATAATTACATAAAAAAAAAAAAAAAAAAAAAAAAAAATTCAATTAATTAGAAGAAAAAAAAAAAAGTAACGGTCCGTTCGGTATCACTGCCGTTTTCAGTTTTTGGTTTTTTTGTGTAAAATATTTAGTTAAATAAGTTACAAAATTAACTTTAAATTGTTTGGTACTATAATAGTCATATGAAAAATGAAAACTAACAACTGAAAACCACTTTTTCTGGTTTTCAAAAACGGGACTTTGGTTTTAAAAAAAAACAGAAAACTGAAAACAGAAAACGATACCAAACAGGCCCTAAGTTGTTGTTGTTGTTATTGTTCATGTAAAACTCGGCTCATAGACCTATTGGGTAAGTTAATAAATGGAGTATTCATAGCAGATCAGATTCATTCAGATCATATCAGATCAAAAGTGTAATTAAAAGAAGAAAAAAAACGATCCATAAACTAGTCTATTGCTATTAATCGTCAATGTGCTGACAAATTCAAACAATATTGCAGAGTTGATTAATACTTCTTCCATATCATACAGATGTCTTGCACTTCGTAAACCTAATTATCACCAAACATTAATGATCGAATAATGTATCTCCTTACCGCTAGATAATAACTCCATAAGGCTTCTAAAATATAATGCTTGAAGCTTGAGCTTCCAATATAGTCGCTGATATACCCCATACCAAATTACCTGGGTGCTTAATGCAATTGGTTGATTATGTTGACCAGTTTAAATACATATGTTCAATTAACTCAACATCGACTTTCATCTTATACTCGAATAATGAAAAAATGTTGGAGTGACAACGACCTACATAAGATTGAGATGTGTGAAATATCCTACATGGAAGAATTAGAGGACTAGACACTAGTTTGAAAGGATGTGGGTTACTATCCATATTGCCAATTGTTCTTAGAATGAAACACCACAGTTTGTGTGAGCTCGTCTTCTGCGAAAGTCCTAATATTGGCCCACGATGACTCTGACAAAGAACAATCTAAATCAAAAGTCTAAACTGATTATCAAAATCCGAGAAATACCTTTTATACTTTAACACGTCCTCTTATGTGAATGAAACACTGAGATTTTGATACGGTCTAAAAGAATCACCTCAAGTTCAACCAATTCCAATACGCATCTAACAACGACTTTATGCCGTAACACGTACCGTCAACTCCACCCTTTTCTCATTCCATACTTTCAAGTTTTATCCATCCAAACGAGATTTTTCTATCCCATTGATGAAAATTGAAAAAAGTTGGAAATTCTTTGGAATATTTTGATAATCAAGTGTATGGTCAAAACTCTAAAACTCAAAATACCATAAAATACCTTTTTACCTTTTTACCCTCCCCTTATTACATACTCCAAGTCCTTCCTTCTACGCTTGCGTCGCATTTCACCCGCCCCTCTTTCCCTCTCCTCGGAGATCCGTCTTCTTCAGTACGCTACCGCTACAGGTCAGTCAGTAACTCCGTCCTTCTCCTTTTTTTTCTCTCTCCTTCATTTTCTTCATCATAACTCCAATTTGTCGACGTTTTTCTTCTCGACAGGCTCTCTAATTCGTCGTCGATCCTCACAAATTTCGCAATGACTCATATCCTTTGTTTGATTTGGTACTTTTGTGAATTTTTTTGGTCCGGAAACCCTAATTTATTGCTAATTGAGTTTTTAATTGACGAATTGAGATCAAATTTGAAGTAGCGTAATCCTTAATTTTACTGAATCGAACGCGGTAATCAGAGAGAGAAAGACCGTGAAAGAGCTCAGGCTCGCGGCGGTAAAAAAGGCGCTGGTAAAGGCGATGGTTTGACTCCCGAACAACGCCGCGAAAGGTAAATTTAATTTTACTTTCGTTTTATTCAATTTACTTAATTTTTTTTACTGTGAGATTTTTAATTTTTTGAATTTAATCATGTGTTGAGAATGTTGTTGATTTTTGGTGGTGGTGGCAGGGATGCGAAGGCGCTGCAGGAGAAGATGGCGAAAAAGGCGGCGGGCGAGGCCGGGCAAGGAAGCAGTGGAGGTACAAGCACCAAGAAATGAGATGATAAAAATCTTAATACAATTATGAATTATAATGACTTATAGTTCAATAAATTTGATGTGCTATCTATCAATACTGAGTAACTGACTTCGGTTTGTTATAATGCGCGTTTTGAGATTTTCGGATATTGAAACTTTCAATTGTTCTGACCTTTTGTTGTGTGCTTTTGAGGATTCCTTGTTTTGTACTTCGTTTCGAGTTTATGAGAATCAAGTGTTATTATGGATGTTTTTTCTGTTTTTCCTTGTTCGTTCGTTTTCTCTTTGTTGAGAGGCTATTAGTTTGTAGTGGTGTTGTGAGTGTAATTTGATATACCCTTCTTTTTGCTCGTTATGTTGAACGGTTGAAGTAATGATGTAGATTTTCTTGCTAGTTTACAGCTTGCTGACAAGTTAAATGCTTGGTATGCATCTGTGGCTAGGGAATGAAGAGTCGTCATTGGAAATTGTTAACCTAAGTTTTACGCTAGGCCTCAGGCTCACAAATTCGTAGCCATATTCCTGTGTTCCCAATCTGTAATATAGGTCCCCTAAGAACTGGCGCTATACCTTTTGGTTTTAGTTAATTTTAACTTGGAAAGTTCAAATCGACCACTTCTTGAGAATTTTATGCTTAGCTCACTCTGTTAAGAACTGGAAACAGGGTCCAGCAGTCTTTTTGAAGATTAATTATCGAAGGGTTCCCTTTGTCTTTCATTTGTTTAGTTTATGTGGTCTAGTGATCTGTGTGATTGTAAATACTTTACCACTTAGTCAGAACAGGATGGATAACTCATGGTCATTTTTTTTTTCCGAGGGGAATTCATGGTCAGTCTTAACGACCCTCTGATACAAATTTGTATGCGTAGTGGATATGGGCTTTTTGGTGATGTAATCACTCATATATGCACATTGCTATCAGATTCAGTGTTTTGTATTCTTAAAACTGGGAGTCGGAGAACTAGTAGGCTGTCATAGTTGTCCATATATATATTGATGTATGTGCTCCGGCAAGCCTGTAGTGAGCTTTTTTTCTTCCTTTTACTTTGGGAGGCTTGTGACAATGTGGCATGTGCTGACATCTTTTATTTTTGCTATCATGTCTCGTGGAGCTGTGGTGATAGATTAGAATTGTAGATACTCTTTAACATAATCAGTTTGTCATTCAAGCAAAGGATCTTGGGACAAATTTAGGGTTACCATCTAGTCAAGGTTTCGTACAAGCTTGGATCTCGAACTTGTCATGAATGCGTTCCGAGCGTCAAGTGGGTTGCACAGGCTTGGAATCAAGACCTTGGATGAAAGGTATGGAGTTTGTACTTGAAAGCTGAAATGATTTAGAAGCGGATTAAGATCCTAGTTTAAAGCCAGTTCATTTAGAGAATTTGTTCTAAGTGCCCCTCTTCTCATTCTGCCAGCCTGTTGCTGCGAGGCATTTCTCTTGAGAGTTTTCCCTACTGCTTTGTTTCTTGCCTCTCTTATTTCCATTGTGCCCTTTTCCTTTCTCTTTCGTGTACAAGTGTCTTTGGTTAGCTTCAGTTGTGGCTGATAGCATTTGTAATTGCGTAGAGTTTGGCTTAATTCATGTTTCTTGGTTGTGGTAATGTGGTGGCAATCAATCCCTGTGCATAATTTATCTCGTGATAGTTGATATTCACAGTTACTTTGATTGCTTGTTAGCAGCACTCAACTATGTCACGCTGACAGTAAGAATTAATGTCTTTTCCCTCCTTCTCTAGTGGCTGTAAAGTAAGGAGTTTTTTTTTTGGCGAGGTACATAATGTGCTGAGAAAGTGAGTCATGTTGTGCGAGCATCTAAAAGTCAAAGACTCGAAGTGTATCTTATGTGGCCAACACTCTTGATATGCTGAAATGTTCTGTATTCAGTACTCACTACTGTGTTGGATTGAAAAGTAGCTTGGAAAAAGGAACCTTTGGAGGGATCAGTGAATTTATTATGGATGAGAATTTCCATCTTTCACCGGAGATAGAAATCATAGGATTCTAGGTTAAGGTCAATGCTAGGTTGATCTAAGGTAGTTATTTCTATGGTGCTGTGGTTTGGTATTTCTTTGGGATTGAATATCACTTGCTTGCTTGTGCTGTATTTTATGATCATATGTTCTCTCATCTACTGTCAATGACTTGGATATGATTAGTGTAGGAAAATACTGCCAGGCACCAGCTTTACAACTTTGTGTCTTCTGGCCTTCATTGCCTATCATATGTGGATTTGAGGTATAAGCGTTTTTGGGCAGGTATCGACCGAGAGATTTTGAAATTACTTGTGTTGCGGTCTGGAGCCTTGTTTGTCATCTCAGCTGCCTAGGCTGGGTTTGTGTGTGTTTTTGCAAGTTTCTTGTAATCTGTCCTGCAAGCGTTAACATAAGATGTTGATGAAGGACTTTTTAGGTTTTGAAAGCAATTTTAGAGCAAATTGAATATTGATGGGCTTTACTATTGCATCTACACCAAGCTTGGTGCTTGCGACTTGTCGTAGACCACTCTGCAGATTCACAATTAGCCTTGTTTTCCTTCACTTGGCCTACTTAAGCATACCTCTCATGCCTTGACTTTGGTCTCATTCCGATTCCGTAACTTTCAGTGCCACAATGTACATGTCAGTAGTGAACATAGGTATAGTGTCCAAATACAACTTTGATGTAGGAAGTGTTCTCGATCCTCAGTGAAAGAATGTACTCCCTCCGTTTTTTTAGTTCTTTATGTTTCGCTTGAATATGTAAGAGAAATTCAAACGAAACGTAAAGAACCTAAAAAGCCGGAGGAAGTACTATTTCATGACTCTTGTTTGTGGAGGTTTATGCTCAACTCGTATATGTAGTCTTTGTAAGGTCATGACTCATCAGTGACATACCAAGTGGGCATAGTATTCCCCACAATGGCAATCATCTATTGCTGGCTGTTGTTTTTTTCTCTTCTTGCAGCTTCTTCATTGTTCCCTTAGGTTAGCTTCTATTCCACACCTCTGCTAAAGTCGTTTCGAAAGCCGGGATATTTGAACTTTGGAGTTCTGTTTTTGCTCATTGAACCTCATATCTTTACCCAAACTTGTAGCCATTCATTCTAGAAGTCGTTTTTATTTTTTTTGGCTCATATTATAATCACTACCTGCTTTACTCAATATGACAATATTATTGGCTGCTCGGGCTATAAACGAAGTCAAGTGGCGCCAACAAGAGATATGGACTTCAATACTAGTATATCCCAAGTATGATTTGTATATGACTCGTGTCGACCCCACTTAATAAGGAGTTCGTAGAAATAATATATATTGGATTTGACCATGATGATATTGAAGCGTATTATGAGTTGATAAGTGACCTTTTTTTTGGTGTGTCATTGTTGAGAAGTGGTTGTCTCTGTTCACGCTCATTTCTGTTAATGTCCACGTCTGATGGAGTTTTGTATAATCCGGTAGTCATATGAGTTATGGAACTATGCGCTGGTTGTGTTGTAACTTTCTTCTACCAAACTCTGTTCTCTGATTTCTTTAGTTTCTTTCTATCGTCTGTGATGGCGTGAGTTTTACCCCTTCCATTTGTTTAGATTGTTAAAAATGTTAACGTGGGAATGAAAATGTGAGAGTAAGTCGAATGAAATATAAACAACCCAGAACTGCGATAGGCATGTTGATGTTTTGCTTACTGAGTGAGTTAGTGTGACTGTAATTTGGCAAATAATTCCCTAAACTAAAATTAGGTCATCAGGACTTAATTGTAAGTTGATGTGATCTTAATTAATTACAATTAGGAGAAGAAGCTGGTTACTTTAGAACTCCAGGATACAGTAATATATCAAGTGGCTTGGATTTGGTAGAAAGTGTGATAGGCATTCGTTGGGCAGGTACGACTTAGTTTTCTTGAATCACTGGATCAGATAAGGTTCTTTATAATGGTTTTAAACCCCCGTGAAGGTTTTAAAATGGTCCTAATTCTCCATGAAGGTGCTATAGATGTGTTACATACGTGCGCGATGAGCTTAGGATAGAGATGGTGAGTTCAGTTGTGATGCCAGGATGGTGTAAGGATGTATCGTCTGTTGTCTTGTTGAACGTAATCCTAAGTTCTTTAATATGTTAAATAAAGCCTAAAATTCGGACACTTGTTTGTCCTATGATGTATGACTGTATGCTGATCATAGGTCCAGACATCCAGTAGGGGTTTTATGTCGCTTATATTTGGTTCATAATGAGGCGCAGATGGCAATATAATAAGCCGGGGATAGATTTGCGCATGAGACCTAATGTGCCTAGTATATCCTCTTTCAGATTATACCGGAGTCCTATTGGATAAACAAAGCTTAATTCATAACTTTCTGACGTTGCAGCCGCCTCTTGTTGTCTGCTTTCTTCTGGTAATCTTCTTGGATTTACTTTGCTATGGTAGAGACCCATGAAGGATGTTTTGAGGAGTTGGTATACTAATGGTTATGAGTCTAGAAACATTCTCTAATAAAGATAGATTCTTTTGTTAGGCTTAAAAGCTATGCAAGTAGCTTGTAAACTAATGAAAGAATCAATTGAGCAAGATGGATTCTGTTCTTGTGTTATAAACTTTGATCTTTATCTTTTTGTATCTTTCTTAATAAGCTCTACTGGGCAGTGTATGGTGTCTCTGACTCTCTGTGGGCTGCTATATGTTAATTAGTTAAAGAATATAGAGAGATCTATGATATCTGTGAGTTGAAAAAAGTGGTAAATTTACACAATGCTGAACAGCTCAGGTGGGAGGGATTTCTCAGAAGTAACTGAGTTTATGGAAACCCTATGTTGTTTTGCATATAAGATCAAGCTGAGGAAATAGGATTCTTTTTAGCTAGAGAATTTATTCTGGTTCAGGTTCACTACTTTTAGTACTGTTAAAACTTGCAATGACTTTCCTGAGAGTCTGTGCAAGGGTCTGCTGTAGTTTTACTGATTTACTTTTTAGACATCGTACTCTGATGTCTGGTCTTTTAAATTAGATTCTGGAGGCAATACTTGGGATGATAAGGAAATCTGATTTCATATTATGCCATTTACCCAGCTCAGGCATTACGCGAGACTGTACTAGGACAACCTTTTTTTTCGCTTTCTTAATCAAGAACTTAAAACTTATCAGAATAGTCGAGTCTTACACTCGGACATGCAAAGAGTCTAAATAACATAAGTTAGGAATCAGGATAAACTTTCTCATTGGGTGCACACGACGATGTACTGTACATGGTATTCTTTAGGATTTGAAGTGGCTTTAGCTCATGATAGCGCTCTTATTGCCGGAGTTTAGACACCAATTTAAAGGTTGTTGACATGCTAATTTTTCTGGTGAATGTCCAACATAAGAAAATCACATAAGGACAGAACGTACACAGGGACCGCTTTAGCAGTTTGATTATTTTTCTGGTTGTTGTTGGTAACTGCCTAACAACTAAAGTTTGAGAAATAACCTGTATTTTTTAGGGTCAAAGTGCTGAATTACTTAAAACGTGGATAAATCGTGTCCCTTACAATGCCAACAGAAGAAAAACACTTGTGGTTTGGATCTCTGTCAGATTGAAACTTTAATTTTATTTATATGCTTTTCTGGGTGGTGAATAACTATTTCAGATGATTCATCTTTGATTTAGAAGATTGCTGTTTAAGATAACCATCATGATCATATGCCAGTTTGTTTAGGCGACGATGAGGTGTCGACGTGTGTGGTGAATGGGGAGGTTAGACAACCTAGCAAAATCATGGAAATATTATCTTCATCATTGGTAATATAGTGTAGCTCTCAGTCATCCATCCTTTCCATGTAATACTGATGTGGGATACAGACTGCAGGAGATAAATGATGGTTTTTAATATGAACCGTTTGGTCGAAAACGCGACACCTGTTTAATCTTACTGTTGATTATTGGTTAATTGAAATATTATAACCGACATTTTTTTTGCAGTTTTAGTCATGTTTTAATGTCTTAAGGAGTTAAGGTGCTGGAAACCAAAAAAGAACAGAGAATGAAGAACCATGTCCTTACAATAAATAAATAAAAACTAGTATAATTGAGAAACAAAAATAAAAAGAATAGTTTCCTGTCTGGTCATTATATAGTTGTTTAAGCAGGCTTAATACTCTGCACCATGTGCTGCTTGATTTGATATATCTAAGTTTTAATCTTTTAACTGCTACATATGGTATGAACCTTCCTGAAGTGGCTGTTATAACTTGTAGTTTAACCTTCTTTTGGCAAGTTCTTCAGATTCTTTTACTGGTAATTAATTTTAAGTATTTTATGAACTGTGATCTGTACTGTGGCATATTTCTATGTCTTCTTCCCTTCTATTCATCCTTTGTTTATGAGAAGCTGTTATGCTGTTGTGCATGCATACTTGGGTTCTGTTGCAAGAATCTTTCTAGAGGGAATGTAAAGAAGATGTTGAATGTGTCGGGATACGTCGGTGGGTAGATTTAAGAATTTAGGGTTAACTGCGAAAGACGTCGGTGGGTAGATTTAAGAATTTAGGGTTAACTGCGAAAGTTTTAAGTTAAAAACTCACCGTAAACTTAAATTTAATTACGACCACATCTCAGATTGTTGTGGCCAAATATTCGAATCATCGAGCAAAATCTCGTTTCGGGTAGGGTAGCAAGACTAGATCAGAGGAAGACAAACATGAAAATGAATTGGCTTAGTAGAGTGACCTGAAGTTTATGGGTGAGAGAGTTGGCTTAGTATTCACTACAAGTACATCTCCTTTTAAGGTCACTATGCAAGTTCTAATCATTAGGAAATTCTTTGTGGATTTGAGCTAGGGTTCTGTGGAGGTTCCTAAGCTACTTTTCAAATGTTTTTTGATTTGGTTTTCCTAACAAGATTGTAATTGACTAATTTCCCTGCCTATGAAAATGTCATAATTAATCTTTTGTCTCACTTTGTGTCCTATTATGTGGCTCACTCATTTGTGATCTTGACAACTCACGTTATAAGCTTATGTTGTAGACGATCAAAGAGTGTCTCACGAGTAGTCTCAAGAGACAGAAATTGCAAGAAGCCAGGCTATTTAAGGCATAACTAATGTTGTTAAGTATAGTCAATTAGGGTAAGCAAATGATTAATTAGTGGCATCTGGAAAGCTACTCATGATTTGCTCATGCTTGTAGAACAAATTTCCTTTTAATTTAGGTGTAATCTAGCCTGTCAAATGGCTAATGATAGTTCTCAAAATGATAATATTAACAATTCCCTTTGTTTTACTCCCTAATTTAAATGATAACTGATTAGTGATGATTACACATAATATTATATAGAATTTAGCTTCATAGTGTGTGGAGTTGTGGTCTTCCCATTTCGATTAATATGTTATCTCTAGCTGTTATGCAACAAGAAGCATTATTGGTAGATGGTCATGTAGATTTAGGCATACATACCATGTTGCTCGGTCTCTTCATATTTACTCAAGTACTCAACCCGTCTTTGAAGTTGAACCTTTGGTACGGGTACGAATACTTGAAACATAGCTGAGTATGAAGCTCAGATATGTTCCTACTTTCGAGTTGGACATTTGAAGTCGAGTCTGAGCAACATATCTCATCATAAATATGATGGCCTGATGGGGGTAAAATAACTTGAGGAGTAATCCAAACTAAAACCTAGGTAAATTAACATCTTAGTAGATGTTACATTCAGTGTAGAATTCCTGGTGACAATCTAGGTGTTATATTATCATAATGATTCATAAAAGGCAAAAAGGGAAAAAGAAAGGGATGAAATCACATGTGGGTATGTGAGAAACTCACATGGTGGCTGAAATAAGTTTTAGGGACCAAAAAGGGAAAACAAATGACACTTTTGTTTATCAACTTAAAGCTATGGTTTGAGGTTCTTGAAGTCATTTTCAGGAAAGAATATGCAGGCATCACCAGAAGTAGAACCATGCAGGATACAAATTAAGCTTATAAGATATGAGTTGGCGTCTTTCGATTGGTCGATTTCGAGGACATCGAATGTGGCTGTCACGACTGAGTCTGAAGAGTTGAGGAATAGATGAACTCTTTTTTTTTTTTTTTTCTTTTAAATAATTTCCCTCTTTTTTCTTTTGAGCAATAAAATAGATCTAGCTCACAATGTCACACATATAAATAAAGCCTTTATATTTTGTCTGTGTACGAAAAGTAGGTTGGTTGAATTTTATAATTGTTCTTAAACTGATTCTTTGTCTTATGAGATGTACTTTTAGTCTGACTTAGATGAACATCCTTTATATAGCATAGTGCCTGAATGTGCTTCATTTCCATATTGTCTGTTTATTTCATACTGTATACTTTTGTCTTTGAAATATTCTTTTGATCATCTTATTTCCTGTACCACTAACTGCTGCATGGAGGATCATAGTAGAGAGTTGCAAAACATCATGCAGAAGAAATTACCAGTTCATTTTTCGGATTATGGTGATCCAAATTTTTGGGGTGGTAATTTTCATGATGATAATTCATCATGTTCAGAATTCTCAGAAAAGTACTTGACCTCAGAACACAGTAATTCTGCCCTTCAGTTAGATGGTAACTTTGATCTTACTGCTCCTAGAACCTCTAACTTTGTTAATTTCTTGAAGTGTTCGCTTTCGGATCAGCTGACTCAATCTACAATACCTCACAGTTCTGCTTCATCATCTAATTCTGTTGCAAGCTCTGTGAATGTTCCTGGGTTAAGCCTGTTTTCGTCGGAATCCAAAGGTATGGACTCATCAGAGAAGATGGTAAGAAGCTCATCTGTCAGGAAAAGGTCTCAAGATGTTGTCATAGCTGATGTCTTGCCGCAATATAGCCAGGGTCAATACCAGCCAGGTCATGAATGGCTGAGAATGAACGAAAACTTCTGTAATTATTCGCCAAAAGGCGTAGCTCCTGAATATGGCCTGAGTGCTACCAAGACACAGCAAATGAAGTACAGTGGCAAAAAGCTGCAGGCTTTGCTCCACCCGAAAATCAGCACATCATCATCTTCATCTTCATCACCGTCTTCATCCCCTGGAAAGCTGTATAGAGGAGTAAGGCAAAGGCACTGGGGAAAGTGGGTGGCGGAAATCAGATTACCGCGAAACAGAACCAGGGTCTGGCTTGGAACTTTTGATACAGCTGAGGAGGCTGCCTTTTCATATGATACTGCAGCATATATGCTTAGGGGAGAATATGCACATCTGAATTTCCCAGATCAGAAACATCTTCTCAAGGCTAATGCCTTAAATGGCGCCACTGCCACGCTTTTAGAAGCGAAATTGCAGGCAATATCACAGCAAGGACTAAATTCTGGGAAGAAATCTGGTGAACATCTTCTTCCTGCATCATCATTGCTGATGAACAGCCTGCCTGATACTGGCTCAATTCGCAGCAGGACAGGTCTGTTAGGTCAGGCTTCTGCAACAAAAGAGTGGCAGTTCGAGTTGGATGGCACGGTAATAGGATCCGAGACGAGTGATGTTAACAAGAAGATGCTTGAAGTTTCATCAGACCATAATCTTGATGGTGTCCAGTTAAGTAGATTGCCTTCCTTAGACATGGATATGATATGGGATGCTCTTCTAGTTTCTGATACATGATAGCAAATTTTTTCGACTTTTTTTTCTTCTTCTTCTTCTTCTTTATTTTCATTTTCTACTACATTATTTCTTGGTGGTTCATATTTGATGTCAAATGGGTTGATGTTTCTATAGAAATCTGCAGTTTACAGCTCTTGATTCCACAGTTAGTTGTAGTCTCTTTAATTAGATGTCACATTCGTTGTCCCTTCATATAGTTCAAAAGAGTTAGATACAGAAGATTCGATTGCCTACTAATTCTTAGCGTTTGGTGGCCGCAATTTGTTTTCACCAATTTGTCATTTGTATCATCTGGTTAATTCGAGATTCAAGTCTAATAGGGCTTTAAGAGCTACAAATCAAAGCCCTCAAATACGAGATTTCGACACTATTATATATCGACTTCTACTTAACATTTCGATCAACTCTTTTAGTGAAATGTTTTTGCACTTAAACTTTTTTTTTTTTTTTTTTTTTTTTAGTGTTTGTGTGTGTGTGTGAGAGCTGTAGGCTGTAGTTGGTAAGTTGGGTGAGGTCCTAGTGCCCCCTTTCTTATTTGGGGATAATTTACCAGACGAGAAAGAAGTCTAAATAAAGCTTCAACGAGAATGATATTATTGTGTTGTTTTTTCGCCTATGTCCTCTAACAATTTGGTGGTGCGTTGTGGTGCATTATATAGAACAATTTAACGAAATAGTGCTCGAAAAAATAATGTTAAACAAAATGGGTGGAAAAAAAACTTGTTCAACCATATGGGGTGCACGTCACCCATATGTAAAACCGCCACAACCATTGGCGATTTTAAGACTAAAAAAAAAAAAAAAATGTGAATAGTAAAATCGCCACGGGGACTAACGGTTTTACATTGTGTAAAACCGCCAGGGCCCGTGGCGGTTTTAATGTTCACAAAATTTGAGATTTCTGTTTTACTGTTCACAAGTCCTGAAACCGTCATACTCCTTGGCGGTTTTACAAATGGGGGACGTGCACCCCATTATGTTGAACAAGTTTTTTCCCGACCCATTTTGTTTAACATTTGTTTTTTGAGCATTATTTCGAAAAATCGTTTCATTATTATAAGCTCGATTATCGAACCTCTTCACTTAGTTTTTTCGGCACAAGGTTAGCATATATATATTTCACCTTTCGTGAATCTCATTTCTAATCAATTTTTCGAAACAGTGTCATTTTTTTTCTTCTTTTTGAAGGAATTCATTTTTTTTTTTTTTTTTTTTTTTTTTTTTTTTTTTTTTTGTAAAACATTTATACTTTAATTCTGCGGAATGTAATGGAATGTCTTTGGAGAAAGTCACTTAAACATACATCTAGTATATTCTTTTCATAAGGTATCAATCTAGAATGTAACAGTAAGTTATAGACTATGTAAAAAGTACTGTAATGAAACAACAGGGATCAAAGATCAGCATTATACAGTACTTCATAAATTGGAATGCAATTTCAAACCTAATTAACTGATTATTCAAAAATAGTTGACATTTTTTTTTTGAGGGGTCGACATTTGTTAGTCCTATTAGTACTTGAGTATATTACGGTGTAAGTCAAAACTTACGCATTTTCAGAATGAAAGAGCTTGTAAAAGTGTCGAAAATAAAGTTTGCCATGTTTCTTTAAATTTAATACTAGGAGAATAATATTCTTGATGAATAATGGTACTCCCTCCATTTCATTCATTTGTTTACGTTGGGCTTGGGTTCCCCTCACAAAAACCGGCCCGACGTAAACAAATGAATGAAATGGAGGGAGTACTTGTTCTCATTGACTTTGTATTATGCGTACATATATGGTTTTCATGGAGAAACTTGTTCTCCTCTTAATTATATAGGTGCAATAGTAAAGAATAGCGTATATGACAAATACCATTCTCAGTAAAATGTTATATAGAGTCAACCCTCGGAAAAATCACTTATTCATCTCAAATTATTAATAACGTACAATGTATGAAATTCTTCATTTCTCTATTCCTTTCGAAATAATTAATCTTCCATTTTGAAAAAGAACTGAAATAATATAGCTGAATTTGTGCATCTTTAAACATGGCACTTATTTAGGCTTCTCCTCGAAAACTTACAATCGTACACTTCAATTCCTTAAGCTCATATTGAATAATTGATACAATATATAAATGTGATAACCAAACATTGGAAAGGTCAGTCGAAATTAGGTGTGACTTCAAGTAGGATGACTTGCAATTTGAAGTTTTCACCATTTTTTTTTTTTTTTTGAGAGTGACCACATTTACCAATTATAATATATAGTCTGATATACATTAGAAATTATACAAGGGATGGCATATGCTTAAAGCAGGTGTCATAAACTTGGAAGAGTGAGGTTGACTTCTTATCTACATGCACACTTTCCCCTGCTAAAGTTCCAAATTTCTATACTATTTTTTAAGATAATGTCCCCTCTAGTTAATTGATAGAGATATGAAATAATTATGTATGCAACTATGATTTTTACCAAGTCTTGGATCATTTTTAATTTCTTAAATAAATATCAATGACTAAGGATGAAACGTAGGCGCAAGCGATATCCTATGTTGCAATGTTGATGTGGTTTGCTATCAAATCAATAAGAAACTTTTATCACTTTTATACCGGAAAAGTTATCTCGAAGAGGATCTAATAATAATAGTCAATGTGCCCGATATAATAGTTCCACAGCCAATTTTCTTGCGTAAACGTCAATTTAGACACGTATGTACTACTCCTATTCAAAGACTTCACCCCTTTTTGAAAGGTTCTTTTTGAAAGACCTCATTGTCTTAAAGTCGGGTGAAATTGGTAGAATTCAATGCTAAATAGATTATGTACTGATTTTTACAACAAATGAACGATTCATTTGGTCTAAAAATAGCTTCCAACATTGAACACAACAAAACAAAAGGGGAGTAGTCTTTGAATAGAAGGTTAGTATGTACGTCTAATATATACTTCTCCCTCCGTTTTTTTTTTTTTTTTTTTTTTTTTTTTTTTTTTTTTTTTTTTTACGTTTCATTTTAATTTCTCTCACATATTTAAACAAAACGTAAAAAACCAAAAATAAATAAATGGAGGGAGTAGTATATACACATACTCATGGCCTTACAAGCGATAAGCGGTAAGAAAGGGACAACCAACATATAGCGGTCGAAACTCATTTATTAGTCGTTCCAATTATATTTACTCGCAAATCATATAGTACTCCTAAGAGATAGGAGTATAACAAAACTGAAGAATAAAGAGTAATAATTGATATATTTCTGATATTACAAGAGAAAATTAAATAAGATTAAATCAGAATCCCAATTATATACTGTTGATTTCATGTAAAAATGATTAAAAAACATGCATGAGCATAACGTAACTTAGTACTAACTACTAATGCATGAATATTTGTTTGGAAGGAACAATAATAATAATCAGGAATAATGATGAATTATGTTATAAATTATGTACCAAATGATCGAGTAAGAGTTTTACGAAAATCAGGTCAGATCAGAGCATGGCATATTTAAAGGTCCAATCTCTAGCAATTTTGTCATAAACCTTCCTGTTTTTCCAGTAAAGATTGCAAACTGCATTGCAAGAATTTTGTTCGTGATCTGGGTCTGCTAGAAACGAGCAGATCGACAGCAACAATGACTCTATGGTCAGTGCCGGCGTCCAATTATAATTTAGTATGTCGATTTCGATTGTCCCGTCACTTCTTATGTTCGGATGGAATACCTACAAACACGGTCAAATCGTCACACTTTATATACGTAACCTGAAATGTTACACATCTAATTTAATGTTTAATGATCCAAAGCCTTGCCTACGGTGTACTACATAATGTTGAGTTATGAATTACATGCACAAGGGGGAACTTATTTGTCGATTTGAAATTCTTGGCAAATAAAGGCAAAATGTTGATGATTCGTTTTCTTCTCATTTGTGTTGAATGTGAGAAAGTAAAAAAAAAAAAACAATAATGATTGATACAAGGTCGCATAATATTTGCGTGGTTCACTAACAATGTGGTAACTACATCCACATTTTGATTATCAAATATAGCTATGAGAACAGGAAGGTATATATTACTCCCCCATTACGGGTCTCGCACAAGTGGGGTCGAACCCTCGAAAATAGATTCAAGGCGTATTTCACACACTTTTGGCTCTTATTAGTCTTGATATGGCGGACTAAATCAAAATGAGTAAATGACTCTGAAAACTCTTTAGGTGTTTATGATGAAAAGAAAGTGAAATAACTAAGAGAAGTAGTACATGATCCTAAAAAAAAGAAAGAAAGAGAAGTAGTACATATACTACTCCCCGTTTGAAGTCATTTGAAGGTCACATTTAAGTGGGGATCAACAATAAAAAAAATCTACTCCATACGTATTTCAAATAATTTTTGACACTCGGACACAATGAACTGAATCAAAACGACTCTAAAACCCTATTCTGCTTTTTCGACGAAAAGACAATGTTTAACCAGGACTCGTGCAATAGGAAAACAAGGCTATTATGAATCATATATGTACAAATCACTAGAAATATGCATTTGCAAGCAAATTTACCTTGGTGTGGAACTTGATCTTGGGAGGTTTGAAGGGATAATCCTTAGGAACATGAACCGTAAGGAAGAAGATACCACCCTCAAATGGAGTACCAGAAGGCCCAATAATGATAGCTTGGATCTTGAAAGGGTCCTCTGGATCAACTGGCCCATAACTGCAATGGGTTAAGGTATCATCAATTTTTAACAGCTCCTTAAACAACCTTCTTCGGCCCATTTTCGACACCGTTGCCTTGTCCATTAAGCCTACCGGTCCTTGAACCACCTTCGTCCTAGTCGATTCGCTCTCGACTTCTTTACATTCACTAACTAGGGGCTCTGTGAGATCATTTAGCCTCCCGTAACGCCCTTGGCCGCTCTTCTGTAATGAGAAGAGTGACTTGGAGCGTGCGCTAAGACGCGCTAAGAGCGTCATTTCCTCTCAATGTTTTGAAATGAATGGTGAAATTTAAGAGAGGTTTAGAGCAACCATTTTATTATATGATCAAATGTTAAAGAGTAACTTCTTACTTATAGCCTGTTTTGGAAACCTTACTAAAAGCAAGCTAAAAGATAAAACTTGTGGCATAATTGTGGGAATTTTGTGGAGTCATACATATAGCGCACTTAATCATAACAAGAAAAATTAAAAGTTTTTGATCATATTTGGACGCAACTTAATCGAATTGGCAAACTCTATTCTGTTGCCAGCTCAAAAATGCATTAATTATCTTATTAATCTTACTAGGATTGGTAATCTCACCTTTTTACCTTGGGAAAGAAGAGAAAGAAGTTTTACCCTTTTTAAGGAGATTGTTTTGCTTTTGTCTAAGTTAGACGACTTTACAATGGATCATTTATCGTTGGATTTGAGTGGTGCGTGCATGATATGTGAATGCGGGTGGCATTTGCACGCGCCATCATTAAAGGCTGACGATCTTCTATTACGTCCGACTATGACGTATAACCTTCTGTTATCATGAACATTGTTGACAATTGGACGTATATGAGACACTATGGTACCTACCTATAAGAAGCACGATCATATGCTAAGATACCTATAAGAAGAATGCAAGATCATAGCATATGATATATAGGCCTGTTACTTGCTGCATACTATGTTTTCCATATCAGGAAGGGTCAAAGGATGTAACTTCTAAGTTCTAACTTCTAAGCATTGAATTATGAATTAATGATTATCAGCTTTATGTGTATGCTTCAGCTTGCTTTTAGTACCCAGGCTGTTACTTTCAATTCACGTGTTGTTTGAATTTCTTACATACAAACCAAAGGTAAAGAATTCAATAAAACAAATATATGACATCAGCAAGGTGCTCCGAAACCTGTCATTCTGTTACAGGCACCAGTACACCAGTGATCAGGTTGCCTGGCGACTGATCAGGTTGGGCTTCTGTGTGAAGCTACCCAAGCATGCTGAGTATTCCGTATGGCTACACAAAACGAAAGCCAGAGAGAACTAAATCTACCATGCAGTCAGGCACAACAAGGTCTACAACTGCTAAATCTGACAATATCCAAAGCTAATTAACTGCATGTATTCAGAATCCATAGGATTTTCCATTACGAAACAAAAGAAAATAGATTCATCATAAGTACCATCGACCAAGGGCTTAGATGTGTAACACGAGTTGCTAGAAAGCTAACCTTCCACTAACAAAATTGCCTTCTGGATGTGCCTAAAAAACCGAGAGCTGAATTTGGATGCTAATTCTCATCTAATACTAACCGATAATCATTTACAACAAAGAACGAAAGCATGGCATTGTTAGAATGAATCAGAACAAAAGGGTGGACCTAAAAAGTTGGTTCAGAGGAATGCCATAGGGGATAGTGGATTGTACTAATCTTCAGCTTCAGATGGGGAGTCTTGCTTTGGATCACCGGGACCATGACTGGCAGCTCCGAAGCTCACTTCACTGTCTTCATAAGGTTTTTCATCTTCCTGAACTATCTGAAAATCTCCTGCTGCTGCTGCAGAGTTTTCAGAAGCACCAGGATTACCTGATTCAACACCCACAGCTAGAGATGTCTCAGTGTCAGAATAGTATTCATCATCTTTCTCTGGGATCATATCATCATCTTCAGTCTCACTCTTGCTAGATTCCTCACTATCAGTTTCATTTTCAGGTGTTACAGAGAAGTTTCTTTGTGTCCCGTCTTTCACATCCACATCAACCATGCCTACATGGAAGTAAGGAAATCTCTGCTGTATTGGTACTGCGTCACTGATCACCTGGTTTCCCCTTAGTCTCTCGCGATAATCTTCCATTTCCATCCTGTATCTTTCTTTGTCTTTTAAAGCTTTGTCCTGATAAACCTGATACCAAGAGATTATAAAACGGTGAGTAGTCGTAAAACACTCGATCAAGTGCCTAATGTCAAAATGCTTAGTCACATTATGCAACCAAATCTTACAGCTTTTTCATCATCCTCCAGGTTGTTCCACAGTTCACCAATCTTTCGACTAATCTCTCGATCTTTGCCTGGGTGAAGCGGCTTTAATCTGGCATGTTGCTCCGCAAAGAAAAAGTTGTAACCACTTCTATTGGGCTTCGGGTGAGAAGGGTCTCTCTTCCTTAGCTCAGACTTTCTTCTCCTCCTCCTCTTACAATTCTGGCCTGAATTTGGAATGCTGTCGGTTTTACCAGTCGACACATTAGAAGGCTGTGGCGCTTGATAAACATTGGCCGGGGGAGCCTGATACAGAACACCTTTCAGAGTATCCTTTCCAATTCTGACCGTAACAAGGTAGCCACTATCAAACTTCCCGTCTATCACGCCAATGACAGGAGTGCCTACAGATGCTTCTGCAGCTGTTACGACAATAAGAAGCTAAATCAGTGACAGCAGGATAAACTTCATACTTTCACATGAGACCACAACAAACTGAGATGCAAAGATAGAAACTACAACTAGTACTATACTTTTGCATGGGACGGCAGAAAGAGGAAAGAAAATAAGAAGACAAATTCTTAAATGAATGCAACGGACCTCCAGATACAAACTCAACTGTGTTTATTCTTGGCTGCTCGACATTTGGTGCTTGAGCTGGTGCTGATGAAGTTTTAGGCAATCCGTGGACTGCACCAGCTGAGGCATTAGAATTCAGCGAAGCACCTGTAGAAGAGTTGTAAGTATCTCATGTGTGACATCAACAATGAGATACATGTAAATTGTAAAATTCAGGACTGATTTGGCCGTGGATACCTGTAGATGAAGGGCCCCAACCCTGCACTTTAAAGTAGTAAATTTGCTCATACTTCTGAAGCAATGAGTAGTAGTATTTACGCAGCACAAAAGAGGCATTGGTAGCTGTGGCGGGGAAGTTGAACGTAGATGTAACTTCTTTCCACCTCTTTTCTCTGAGGATCTGCATAAAAGAAACTCAGATTGGAAGTAGAAAATCGAAGAAAGCATAACAACATTTAAACTTAACACGAAAGAAATCAACAGCAGAATGAGAATCGCTCTGTTGCAACTCTGAAGTGATCTGAACTTATCCAAACAAACCCGGCACGCTTTTATTCTTCTACAACCAGTAATTCCAGACCAAAACTATGTGCTTGAAGTCTTCAACATCCAATAATTATTATCATCATGAACTATAAGAAAAGCTATATGGCTTAAGTTTGGCATACAGGAAGCAACATGCGACAGGATGACACATAACAAAAGCACTTAAAACAACACCACACTGCCACACACGGTATGATAAAGAAGTACTGTGACTTTTTAACATATTCAAGCAGCAAGGAGCCTAACAGACATAGAGCATTCTAGGCGATACAGCAGTAGGATGAACATGGCATAATGAGTCTTATGATCAGACATACAATTTCGCCTTCCATACCACACCAGCCAGGACTTGTTCTTTACTTATTATTGGCTAGAAAACAGAAACTTGCAAACTAGGTTACATACGTGCAGATCATCCAAATTCCACACACACCTTTTCGACTCCACCACGTGATGTAACCTCCACAAAGAGCTTGTGCAGATCAAGGTCCCTGCCTCCTATGATGGGAATCCTGTAATTAAGGCAATGATAATCCAGTTAGACAATCAGAAACTCCTATTAACCTAAGCATTACTGTACAGAATTGTGACGTGTGAGCATTCTGAAACATGCATTTGGCCATACACAGGACAGGAGAAATCTCATCAAACCGAAAAGAAATAAGAAAGAGAGCCCTAAACAAAAATTACAATACTTGCACTTCCACATAAACAAGTAATGCATTAGTGAAGGATATCCTCAGATTGCACTAGAAAAAATACAAGGCATCTGTACATACATTCCAAGTTGGAACTTTGTTTCATGTACGGGAACATACCGTGAATTATGTGACATTTTAGAGAGCAAAGAAGAGCTTACATGAACTTGGTGCCCATGACAGAATGTAGCTTCTCCAAAGAAGTCATGAAAAGTTTACGATCAGCCACAACATCCTCATACTTGGCCACAGGAGCCGGGTATTGGTTGTAGCCAGCTGATGCCACTGACACCGGCAAGGGTCTCGCCTGTTCAACCATTCCCCACAGTGTCTATTTCTCTCCTCCTACATGACACACCTTTTGTTAATTCTTAGCATGAGATAAACTTAATATTTTTTTTTTACTGTTCTAGAATTGCATTGTAAAATAAAATCATATCAGAGAGACAGAGAGCAAGAGTAAAAGCTGTCACATTACACTCATAAGTACTAATAGAAAGACAAGAACCTCGCTAATACTATGCAAAAACTAGTCCAATAATACATACAAAGGTTTGTTAATTCGACTCTTCGGTTTCCCTCACGTGTCCGAGTCACCGTGCCCGGCACTCCCACACTACAATACACATTCGACACTTCATTTCTGAGACAAATCAGATACTTTTTCAATGAAATAACCGTGCCCGACACTTTAAGCCAAGTATGAAGAGACAAGTCAGGTAAAGAAATTACCAGTTTCAATTTTAGATTAGGCTGAAGTAACTTCTTCTTAATATAAAGTAGAGGTAGAATTTTAAGAGTGTCCCCAAAAGGCCAAAACCCAAGAAACATCAGATCAACTAACTGTAAAAAAAAAAAAAAAGCTGAGACAACACAACCATTGAATTCTTTCAGAGTTCCAACTTCCAAGGATATACTCCTACTTACTTAGTAAGTAATGCAGCCAGCCAACTACTCATGTCCTTACTTTTCTTACTATTTATAGCCCTGATAAATTGCTAATAAACCCAAAAATCTTTCTAAATTCTCCATTACTCACAAGATTGCATTCAAAGCTACTGTAGCTAGAGAGCCTACACTCTCCTGATTTCTGGGTTAAGTCCATTTAATTCAAAGCAGATAACAGCTGGGTATATAACACCCTACAATCTACATATAGATATAAATCCAGTTCATAAAATCTAAATTTCACTCTGCTACTGACAGTTTTATTTAATGTTACACTCTATCTACTATATGAACCAATCATCAATTGTGTCAATGCTTATACCATGTTTTCGAACTGAAGTCCATGCAAAACAAAATAATAAAAATTATCATGGTCGCTACCCACTATAGCGTAGTTGAGCCTAATTGTAAAATATGACCGTCTAGTCCGCTAGGACTAGAGAATCGTATGCAAGACACACTCACTTGTAACTCGTAAGATAAACGTATTCACGTCTTATCGAAATGCTTGCGTATACCCACTATAGCGTAGTTGAGCCTAATTGTAAAATATGACCGTCTAGTCCGCTAGGACTAGAGAATCGTATGCAAGACACACTCACTTGTAACTCGTAAGATAAACGTATTCACGTCTTATCGAAATGCTTGCGTAGCAAGTAGCAACATTGTTTCCACTCAAGTGGCAAGTACAGTAATGAAAGATTGATACTTGGAGTAGCATCTTTCGTTCTGAAAAAAAGTTGCAGGTCAAAGTGAAGATTTTTCGAAGATACGAAACAAAAAGGCTCTTTTACACGCTACATCATCACGCATACTGGGTTGTTCTTTAAAGTTCCATCAAAACTATCAAAAATAAAACAGAACGTACTCCCAATAAAATCTTCCTAAGAAAAGATGGCCAAAGGCCACACCTTTCTTGGAATTGGGAGCCAAGATTACGCCTTTACTCGAGTTCATTTCCCGAATTCAAACCAAACATCAACAATCGAAAAGAACGAGTACTACAATAACTTAGAAACCAACCCCATATGGCCATATAAGTAACATGTTGCTCAAGTCTTATGTGTAATATAAAGTTTATTGACACTAATTGATTATCATAATCGACTTTTAACGCAAAACCCAGGTGGGTAATAAATTAATAGCAGTAAAAAAAAAGATGTACAGTAAAATACCCAGATGAATTAAAAAAAAAAAAAAAGAGAGAAATTACAACAAGAAATATGACAAAATGTGAAGTAACAAAAAAATAACATACCTCACTTGAAGAAGAAGAGAGAGAAATGATCAAATAGTTGAATGAATAAATTTTTGAAGAAGTGACTTAATGGAGAAGCTTATTTTTTGACTAACCCCTTAATATATAGTATTATAATTTTATTTTATTCCTTTTTTTTTAACAAAATTTTATTTTATTCCTATGATTGGATGTTCATTTTGATTTAATTTGTTGCAACTCTAAATCCAACAAAAATCCAATTACCTTAAAAATGTCACATTTACCCCAAAAAAAAGACTAAATCAGCCCTTAAAGTTTACCTCTTGCGCTTTTTCGAACGAAGGGTAGAATTAGGTTTTTGGAATATTTGAGTTGATGATGATATTTGAATAAATCAAAGTTTGGTTAGTTAGGATTAGAATATCCTTGATGTATACCTATGACCATAGAAAAATGTTATTAATTTTGATTTGATGTAAATTGTTATTTTTGTGTGACTAAAAAATCACATTAATATAAATAGAAAATGGACTATATTAGGGGGATTGGATAAATATGAGGCAAAAGATTAGCTAAAGAACGTGGCTTTTTGACTCTCCGTTACCGACGGCATAATGCACACCCCATTTTCTAGTCTAATGTTGTGGAGATAAGGGCAATTTTTGTGGGGATGACATTTTCTTAATATCATGTATTATATCCCTAAAACATGTACCTAAGATATACAAATCGCTCTCGTCTATATTAAATTCGGATTGACCTAATATAATGATTATTTGTAATTTTTTTTTTCCGACAAATTATGATTCCACTTGTGATACCATACTAAAATTTTGACTCGCAAAATTGGATAGATCACTCCCTCAAATGTAGACTGATGTTTTGCCGTGAACGGGTACTAAGGAGATAACTACTGTGGTCATATTGAACCTTGCGGGTGCATCTCTTGCTTGAACGGAAAAGAAAAAATTGCAATCTTTGTTCTCTTTTATTGCTCGGTTGACTGGAACCTCACACATCAACAAAACGGAAATGGCCCTAAAGACCTCTTTAGCGTGTAAGCTCATACGCGCACACCTTACCTCAAAAACTCGATATAGGAACACTATTGAGCTTTTGCTCAGAAATGTCGCGATTACAATTCACTACTTTGTTTCCATTGTAAGTTAACACCCAAAAGGAATACATTCACTTACAACCAAAATAGCTAGCACATCATTCTTTCACAAAAAGGCACAGAAGCTAAAAAAAATGCAAATTTACAAATTGTTCCAATTGTGCCACTGCATCTTCAGGCGAACCGAGACACAGTAACCCCCCCAAAGCCGGGGAGGTGCATTAACTTACAGGCAACACAGCCAAAATCACCGCGACTGTAGAAGGAAACTTAGGGCAACTGAATACAAATGTACAACCTATCCACGAAAAGTAACGGCTTTACAAACATATACAGCAAACTGCACAATGTACAAACACATATTTGAAGTCGTTTACAGAACATAAAAGTGGGAAGCTTGCAAGGTGGAGATGCAAGAAGATTTGTCACGAGTGCATCACACTGTGACGCTACACAGAAACACAGAGCTTGCTTATACACACATTTTCATTGCAATTAGGAAGTGGAGTGATTCTAAGCTCCAAAATTGATTTTACACTTTCTTCAGAGAGTGGGATAGCTAAGCTCTGATCTTCTAACAGAGGGGAGGTGAAAATCAATCTAGTTGGTCTAAATTCTAATTTACCAGCTAACCTTTCTGTATGGCATCTGAACAGCCAAATTGTCCGTCCTGCAGGTTCAGAATGCACCATTTACAGCAGAAACCCCTGATTGAACACTCGGCAAAAGGCAGATGAAAGTTTTCGAACAAAGACCGTGCAAAGTGAGTTGTAAGATTTCACTAGCTTGATTGACTTTGACCAGCTCCAACAGATGTACTCCGAGAACGTTTTTTCTTTGATGGCACCTGATAACAGTTCAAAAGTCCATATTATATTTTAGTACTACTGAAGAGCAGAAAAGGCTAGGCATCTTAAGAAAATTGCAGCCACAAGCAGCACTAAGCAGAACACAACTCTTTGAGATGGAAAACATCAAAGCTAAACTTGATTTCCATGACAAATAAAACACAACTCTTTGTGATGGACGCTACCTAATTCAATTGACTACTTGCGTGGTTCATCAGCTATCAGCTAATTTCTCTCAAAATAACATATTGATACAAGGACTTTGGCAAAATTGATCAGAAAATTGCAAAGACGAAGATGAACACATAGCAACTATTCAGCAAACATAATGTGCACAGTAACACAGTCACATAGTCGTCCTCACCTTTGAAGATAGTGGGGGTAAGGAACCTTGGCGTGCTGCCTTCTCAGGCTCTGTCAGATGACGGATCTCTCGAATCTGGCTTGCTATATCCTCTAAAATTTGCAATTCAGCTTGCCCCCTCTCCTGGCGCTCTAAAGAACTTTTGAGCTTTTCTTTCTCTTCCTGAACAGCTTTCAGCCTTCCTCTCAACCACTCAACTTCGCTGTCAATTTTAAGCCTCTCATGACCCATAGCAGGCATAGAACTGCGCCGTAATCCAGAAGCAGACTCTTGACTAGTAGAGCTGCTCACTGACAATAATTTGTCAATTGTGTCTGAATGGCTTCTGATGATTTCTAGCTCTTTGGAAGCCTCAAACGGGGATTCAACTTTCCTAGGAAAACTTGGGACATCCTTACGCATAAGCAGCGGATCAAGTTCCTTTCCAGCTATCTTATCGATAGTATCACATTTGGAATTAATGACGTGGACATCATGGACATGAGGCTTGCCAACCTGCACGATCATTTCTTTTCCACCATCAGTTTTCACCACACCAGGTAGGAGTGTTTTATGAGGATGAACATCGCCACTTTGTACGTCTTCAGAAAGCAGGGAAGCACTTTCAAGAATAGTACTGCTTGTTTTACAAATATGAGGATAAGGTATCTCATCCATAGATAACATTCCTTTTTCCTGAACCTCATCAAAACTTTCATCCTGATTTGGTAAGTGATCTGGGGGAATCCTCGAACATTCAGGATGTTGTAGCACCTCTACAACATTAGTTTCATCAACGGATTGCCTGATCAAAAGCTCGTTCCCCGAAGGTATAGTGAAACTCTGTTTCTCAACAGATGCAGAAACATAATCTGGCCGGTTTCTCTTATTTGAGGTACCATCTCGTTTATCAATAGACTCACTGAGTTGCTGAAGAATCAACATTGGGTTGACAGAAGAATCAAGAAAAGAGGCTTCATATTGCCCTTGTGCATCATCATCTTGATTTTCCAGCCCCTCATTATCCTGGAACATTTTCTGGTAAGCTTCAACTTCCCTCTCCAAATAATGCTTTTCGCACTCCCTCCTGACAATGATCTCTTTAAGTATATCCATCTCTTCAGCATCATAAGACGATTTTTCTTCTAAAATTCTTTGATACTGACGGGCCTCCATCTCAAATGCTGCCTTCTCCTCTTGCAGTCGTGAGATCATGGCCATTGCTTCATCGGCAGCCGTGGCAGCAGCAGTCCTCTCTTGCTCTAACTCAGAGCACAATGCCAGACGTGCAGCCTGTTCTTCCTCAAGCTCTTGTTCCAGAATCCTGATACCATTTTCATCTTCACCATCAACCCCATCAGCATGCCTTACGTTGTTTTCAAGGTTCTGAAAAGAATTTGCATTATCATACATGAGTTTGCCTTGATCAGTTGCCTCATTGGACCCGTAATCTGATAACACCAAGAGCAAAAGGAAATTCAGGGTACATTAACCAAAAATAATACATGAAGTTATGGCAATCAGTAAACTTCTCAAAAAGCGTAATAGAAAGGGCAAAATTGACCGTAAGCTTTGCATCCTGAATTGCATTCCATATTGAATATCAACCCATACCAAGCAACGATTCCGGCAACAAGTGTCAGCAATGAAATAATGAGTTAATACGGCTAAACTAAACAAAGTCTATTCATCACCAATTCACCAGTATGAACCCCACAATTAGTGACATGAGGAGGTTATGCATGTTTGGCCTATTTCCTTGAGGCAAAGACTGCTCTCTGATGACAGTTCTCCCAAGATGTCAATCTGTGACACAAGAAGAAAGGTCTGCCTAAGAGCTGAAAGGATACTAGCTCCCTCTTTGACATTACGTAACTCTAAAAAGGAAGTCAGATGTCATATTTACAGCTATTATAAGCAAAACACTACTGCTGGTAAGCAATGGTGTATGCATTGCTACCAGCTATAGCTCTTTTCAGGTATCCTCTGCCAGCAACCAGCAGTAATACACAACACGTATGGAAATTACAATTAAAACACATGTGAAGAAAACTGGCTTGAAGAATTACCATGGTAATAAACTGGCTTCAAGAGCTCTATATTAAGCTCATTCCCTAATTTAGTAGGGTCAGATGGAGAACGACGGATGGCACGGAAACCTGACCTCGTGTGATCATACGAAGAAGCAGAGCTAAACCTTCCATAATCAATACTACCTCTGCGACGTCGCCTAAGACTGCCACACCTCTGCCTTTGATTAGTAACTCCTTTCCCCTTAAAGTCTAACTTCCCAACGGAGTCACTACCCGAGAGGCTATGTTGCGACCTCCGAGGATCTGAGAAAGAGCTATAAGATGCTTCCCCGTCGAACTCCAATGCACCATCATCAAAGTTCCTTTCCTTGACCAATTTCAAATTGAGTTGGCCATGATCATTCCTGGCCAAAACGGCATCAAATGGAAATTTGCTTTTGACAGACAACTGAAGATTAGAGACAGTTTTGGTAGGGTAATCGACCAAAAGTCGCTGCACGCAATAATCACTATTAGGGTATCCAAATAGGCCGTTGCAAGGGCAAGGAAGGGACAATCCAAAGAAAGCGAGGACCCTGGAGACGAAAAACGCGATTGCCGAGCAACAGAGGAGCAAATAAGCAATTCCCAGGTCAAGAAATGCACCCACTAATCCACAAAAAGTCCAAGAGTGTCCTATCACTTGACATCTAGCCATATGAACATATGCTCTGATCCTTAGCTATAGCTGTAGCATAAAAATCAAACAATAAAAACCCAAATCCCAAATGTAACATGAAATTCATTCGGAAAGGAGTTTAGTTCGGTTGCCAAAACCCGAAACCACCCAAAAATATACTAACCCTTTAACCCGCAATGGATCCGAAAATGATACTCATAAGAACGCAAATTCATATAGCGCCCCAAACGGTCCAAATCATACCCAAATAACTCTTCCCCAACTTAAATAGGGTTCGAAAAAGTGTATTTACTCACTCCGTTCCCTTGAATTGTTAACGTTTTGATTCAAATTTCTCACGATATTCAACCCAAAACGTTAACAACCCAAAAGAACGGAGATAAATCCTAGATTAAGCTCACTTCCATATATAACACGAAACCTCAATTCGGCCGGAGTTTATTGAGCTAATTAATTAATCTTTTACATAAATTTGTAAACTATGAACTCGAAAACCTCGCCTATTCAAACCAGACGTTAACAATTTAAGAGAACGGTAATCACAACTACAATAACATCCACCCATTACATGCATATAATCATCAATCCATCATAATTAAATAAATAAATAAATAATTGGGTGTGCGATAATTAATCTAATTTGGAAACAACAAATGACAAATATAAATTAAACACAATATATATATCCCCAAAAATAAAGAGAGAGAGAGAGAGAGAGTGTGTATGTGTATACCACGAGTGTAGAGTGAGAATGAAGATATGATTCCCAAAATGATCGAATCAAAAGGAAGATGATAATTTGGTATTAGTAAATGTCAAGAACCCTAGATTCAGACAGGATAATACTAATTGAATTAGAAAAGAAGCATATAGTAAAATTATAACATATGATTTGGATAGTATATGATATGAATTTGATGATAATATCACGTGTTTATTTGTTTGTTTGATTGATTGTGTGATTGACACGCTGCTGATGAATGAATGAATGTTCGCGCCACCAGACTGCAGCTCAACGCTTTGCAGTGGATCTTAGCTACAAGCTGCCAGCGTGATTATATCTGTATTCTACGACGTCGTTTTTGGGGGGTTGAGTTTTTTTTTCTCTTAGTGTTAATATGTCACGTGCTCACGTGGATGTTCGTTGTCGCCATGTTGAGGTTTTGAGATAGTCATTAGTCTTTGTGTTAGATTTAATTTCCCTCCTCATTTCAAGATGAAGTACTCTATTATATGAATATGTTGTCGAGTTAATAGGTTTTTTAGGACCCCAGTTTTGCTAAAATTTTGATTTCAGGATCTCTAATTTTGATTAAATGGACTTTGTAAATTGTAATGGTTATCTCGATCGACAACGAAAATGTGACCGGATAATGTATGTCAATCGTTCGAATGTATTTTATATACCAGCATATTATAAGTTGATGACACTTTTGTAATAAAATTATTATTAGGGTCTTTAAATTCAAAGAAGTATTTTTTAGCCACCAAAGTGATGAGGGTGGGATCTAAAAAACACCAAAGTTGTATTTGGTATACATAAAACACCAAAGTTGAAAAACTTGTTTTAAAAACACACTTTAAACTATTTGGGTATTTATTAAACACCAAAACTAGTAAAAAAACTAAAAAAATAAATACTTTAATAAAATTATGTTTGTACTTACTGAAATTAAGAAAGACTAGGCTCGCTTCACAATAGGTAAAGATATAAATCAAGTTCATTGATCTAAAAAAAAATCACATAATTGAGCAAATGTCAAAAAAAAAAAAAAAAAATCTAGGAACTATAAAGTTCAAAATATAGCATAAAAACTTATTCGGAAAATCGACGTGGTACCCTCAAACTTTGACAGATTGCACATGGTACCCAACTTGGCAAGTTTGTGCACATGGTACCCCTGAACTTATTACTTTGTGCACATGGTATCCAAATAGTAACTTCCGTTAGATTACTTCGTTAAGTGATGATGTCGTAATTAGTTATAAGGTAAATTAGTTAACTAAATACTAATTAAGTTATATAATTCGGCAAATTCACGTGGTGTCCCCGAACTATGTCAAAATGCGCATGGTGCCCCTATGTTTGAAACTTGTACACTACGGTGCCCCCGAACTTTGCACCTATAGGCACGTGGTGCCCCTCTCCACTAACACCGTTAACTTTTGGATGGAAAAAGATGATGTGGCATGTGATTAGTTTAAATTTAATCAATTTTATTGTAATTACTAATTAATAAATAAGTAAAAAAACATAAAAAAAAAAAAATACTCAAAATGTTCCCCCTTTCCTAGCAGCCCGCCACCCTTCCCACCACCCAGCCCGCCACCCTTCCCACCACCCAACCCACTGCTGACCAAGAACACCACTCATCGGCGGTGGCTTGCATCAAAACCAACCCAAAAAGCCCCTTCTCTCAATTTTCTCTCTCCTCAACCTTTAAACAGACGAGATTACAATGGTGGTGGATGTCGAGGTGGTGGTTGTTTAAAGGTTGAGGAGAGAGAAAAATAGGTGGTGGAGTAAATTTGGGTGGTTGTGATGCACGACAACGCCAATAGTAGGTTGTATGGGGCTCGCGTCGCCAAGTGCGGCTCAGTGGGTGGTGATGGCAGGGGAAGGGGAGGTGCTTGGAGTGGTCGGAGGTGGTTGGTGAGGCGGTGGGGAAGGTGGGGCGTGGGGATGGCGGGGAGATAGTAAAAAAAAAGTTTTTTTTTTTTATTGTTTAATTGGTTTATTTATTAATTATATAGATTTGATTAGTAAATATCACATGTCATATCATCCTTTTCTATCCAAAAGTTAGTGGAGAGGGGCACCACGTGCCTATAGGTGCAAAGTTCAAGGGCATTATAGTGTACAAGTTTCAAACATAGGGGCATCATGTGCATTTTAACATAGTTCGGAGGCACCACGTGAATTTGCCGTATATAATTTGATTTTCAATTTAAAAAAAACAAATAAAAAAAATGTTCATGAACAAAAAATCCAATTTTTTTTTTACAAACATATATTTTTTTTAAACGTATTCATAATTTGTGCACATGGTACCCTTCAAGTTATTACTTTGTGCACACAGTACCCTTGAGATCACAACACTTTGCACATCGTACCCCTAGAAAATCAGTTTTTTTTTTTAAAAAAAAAAAAAACTTTTTAAATATTTAAAAAAAATCAAATTTTCTAGATTTTTATTGATTTTTTTTATTAAATATAATTTAATTAACTAACAACTAACCGACACATCATCACTTAATGGAAAAATCTAACGGAAGTTAAAATTTGAGTACGATGTGCACAAAGTAGTAAGTTTAGGGATATTATGTGCATAAACTTGTCAAGTTGGGTACCATGTGCAATCGGTCAAAGTTCAAGGGTACCATGTGAATTTTCCAAAACTTATTTAGAAGTGCCAAAACGATCATAAATCCATACAAAGTGCCGAGCGTCGAAACAAATGAAATACTTCACAAAATCAGGAACCAAGACTCCAATCCAACAAGTATAGTCCTAGGCTATCTTCATTTATGTTTGGAGAACATTTGGCGTTTTTCGAAAAATTGATCAAATTTGACAAGAATCGCAATACATAATTCACGGTTTTTCGATAAAATGGCTCCGGAGCAAAAACGACTCAAAATTTGGTGGTACTCTCAAAGTATGATATAATGACGATTGGAAAAATATTAGCGCCGAAAACCTAAGAGAAGTTTACAAAAACAGCCAAAACGGTTATAAAACCATACAAAGTGACGAGCGTCGCAACACGTGAAATAAATCACAAAATAAGGAACCAACTATCAAATACAACAAGTAAAGTCCTAGGCTATCTTCAGTAATGTTTGGAAGACATTTGGTGTTTTTCAAAAAATTGATCAAATTTAACCAGAATCGCGATACATAATTCACTATTTTTCGAAAAAATGGCTACGGAGCAAAAACGACTCAAAATTTTGTGGTAGTCTCTAAGTACGTTAAAATGAGGATTGGTAAAATATTAGGGCCGAAAACCTAAGAGAAGGTTAGAAAATCAGCCAAAACGGTCATAAATCCATACAAAGTGACTAGTGTCGAAACGCATAAAATAATTCACGAAATGAGGAACCAACAATCAAATCCAACAAGTATAGTCCTAGGCTATCTCCAGTAATGTTTAGAAGACATTTGGCTTTTATTGAAAAATTGATCAAATCTGACCAGAATCGCAGTACATAATCCACGGTTTTTCGATAAAAATACTTCGGTAGAAAAACGATTCAAAATTTGGTGGTAGTCTGTAAGTATGATATAATGAGGATTGGAAAAATATTAGGGCCGAAAACCTAAGAGAACGCTACAAAAACAGCTAAAACAGTCATAAATCCATACAAAGTGACGAGCGTCGAAACGCATGAAATGATTCACAAAATGAGGAACCAACAATCAATCCGACAAGTATAATCCTAGGCTATATATGATATAATGATAATTTGCAAAATATTAGAGTCAAAAACCTAAGAGAAGATACGGAAAACGACAAAAATGGTCATAAATCCATACAAAAGTGATGAGTGTCGAAACATATGAAATACTTCACAAAATGAGAAATCAACACTCAAATCCAACAAGTGTAGTCCTTGGCTATCTTTAGTAATGTTTGGAGGACATTTGGCGTTTTTAGAATAATTGATCTAGTTTGACCAGAATCGCAGTATATAATCCATGATTTTCGATAAAATGACTCCGGAGAAAATAGGCTCAAAATTTGGTAGTAGTCTCTAAGTACGATATAATGAGGATTGGAAAAATATTAGGGCCGAAAAACTCAGAGACGGTTAGAAAAACAACCAAAACGGTCATAAATCCATACAAAGTAAGGAGCGTCGAAACGCATGAAATAATTCACAAAATGAGGAACCAACAATCAAATCCAATAAGCATAGTCCTAGGCTATCTTCAACAATGTTTGGAATACATTTGGCTTTTTTCGGAAAATTGTTCAAATTTGACCAGAATTGCAATACATAATCCACGATTCTTTGATAAAATGGCTACGGAGCAAAAACGTCTCGAATTTTGGTGGCAGTCTCTAAATACGATATAATGAGGATTTGCAAAATATTAGGGCCAAAAACCTAAGAGAAGGTTAGAAAAACAGCAAAAACAGTCATAAATCCATACGAAATGACGAGGTTCGAAACGCATAAAATAATTCACAAAATGAGGAACCAACAATCAAGTCTAACAAGTACAGTCCTAGGCTATCTTCAGTAATGTTTGGAAGACATTTGGCGTTTTTCGAAAAATTGATCAAATTTGACTAGAATCGCAATACATAATCCATGGTTTTTCTTATAAAATGGCCCCGGAGCAAAAACGGCTCAAAATTTGGTGGTCGTCTCTAAGTATGATATAATTAGGATTGTAAAAATATTAGGGCCGAAACCTAAGAGAAGGTTGCAAAAGTAGCCAAAACTGTCATAAATCCATACAAAGTGACGAGTGTCAAAACGCATAAAAAAATCACAAAATAAGGAACCAACAATAAAATTCAACAAGTACAGTCCTAGGCTATCTCCAGTAATGTTTGGAAGACATTTGGCGTTTTTCGAAAAATTGATCAAATTTAACCAGAATCGCAGTACATAATCCATGATTTTTCGATAAAATTGCTCCGGAGCAAAAACGTCTGAAATTTTGGTGGTAGTCTCTAAATATAGCATAATGAAGATTTGCAAAATATTAGAGTTAAAAACGTAAGAGAATATATGGAAAACGGCCAAAACAGTCATAAATCCATATAAATTGACGAGCGTCGTAACACATGAAATATTTCACAAAATGAGGAACGAATACTCAAATTTAAAAAGTATAATCCTAGGCTATCTTCATTCATGTTTGGAGGACATTTGTCATTTTTCGAAAAATTGTTCAAATTTGACCAAATTCGCAGGACATAATCCACTGTTTTTCGATAATATGGCTTTGGGGCAAAAGCAGCTCAATTTTTGGTGGTATTCTCTAAGTATGATATAATGAGGATTTGCAAAATATGTGGGATGAAAACCTAAGAGAAGATAAAGAAAATGGCCAAAACGGTCATAAATCCATACAAAGTGACTAGCGTTGAAACACATAAAATATTTCATAAAATGAGAAACCAACACTCAGATCCAAAAAATATAGTCCTAGGGTATTTGCAGTAATGTTTGGATGACAATTGATTTTTTTTCGGAAAATTGATCAAATTTGACCAGAATCGTAGTACATAATCCACGGTTTTTCGATAAAGTGGCTCCGGAGCAAAAACGGTTCAAATTTTAGTGGTAGTATTTAAGTATGATATAATGAGAATTTGCAAAATATTAGAGTAAAAAAACTAAGAGAAGATAAATAAAACGGCCAAAAAGGTCATAAATCCATACAAAGTGACGAGTGTCGAAACGCATGAAATATTTGACAAAATGACAAACCAACACTCAGATCCAACAAGTAAAGTCCTAGGGTATTTACAGTATTGTTTAGAAGACATTTGATTTTTTTTCGAAAAATTACTCAAATTTGACCAGAATCACAGTACATAATCCACGGTTTTTCGATAAAATGGCTCCGGAGCAAAAATGTCTGAAAATTTGGTGGTAGTCTCTAAATATAGTATAATGAAGTTTTGAAAAATATTGGAGTCAAAAACCTAAGAGAAGATAATGAAAACGGTCAAAACGGTCATAAATTCATACAAAGTGACGACTGTCGAAACAAATGAAATATTTCACAAAATGAGGAACCAATACTCACATCCAACATGTATAGTTGCCATTTTTCGAAAAATTGATCAAAATCAACTACATTTTTTCGATATGATGAAATTGTTTGCGATTTTCTTGGGATTTAATAACAACACTAGTTTATATTAGATTAAACCGCAATCGCACTTCATGAAGTGGTTCCACAACTTCGCTTACAACTTCATAACGAGATTATTTGTTGCCTCCAAAGCCCATATATATATGCGCCCGCTCCATCAGGTCCAAGACGACCCTTAAATTTCCCTAATCTTAGGTTCTGATTGTGAAGTTTGTTGGATATGATTTGTGCCATGCCTTCGTAGAGAAAATCGATGACGGGAATCGAAGAAGAAGATGAAAAGGCAACTACTTAATCCTAGAGTAGGGAAGAACGTCTATCAATTGATGACTAGTTCGTTTTTTTTTCTTAACGCAGAAATATAATTTAAGAGATAAATAAAAGCTAACATTTTTTTTTTATTTGTTTGGGTGTTTAACTAATATCCAAATAGTTTAAAGTGTGTTATATAAACAATTTTATCAACTTTTGGTGTTTTTTAGATCCCACCCTCCTTAGTTTGGTGGCTAAAAAATACTTCTTTGCTTTAAAATGGTAGTACAAGATTTTCAAACAAAAAAAAAAAAAAACGTAATTGGATAGATGATGATGGTGTGGCACAATTTTTTACCTGGATTGTAAATGATATGATATGATGATAAATAAATTTTAGCCAGTAATTTAATTTTGTTATAGTTTTTTTTTTTAAGCGTCATGACCCGGCAAAATCCAATTCAAATTCCCAAACAACCCCCACAACTCAGATTGTAAATGGTATGATATGTTTTTTCCTTTTTGACAGAGGCATGTTTTAACCCAGTGTTGCGAGTTTATTTAACCGCAAGCGTATAAGAAGTTGTAGCTAATAATGGGTTGATCTCATGGAGATTTGAATGCTTACTAGGTCGTCGTCCAAAGAATTACGAATTCAGCTACAATGTAGTCGATATAGGTTGGTGATGATTGTCAACTAAATGTACCAAACAATGTGAATTAAACGGATGTAAATCAAAGAATTAAAAGCCTAGGGTATAAATATCCTCACTAACATACATCTACTACAAAATATAATTTACATAGCAAGTCACAAAAACATAGATTAGAGAAGATTATGCAACTATACTAAGTCCTACTTCCATAATGAAATGATCATGCAAATAGAAGCATACCATTAAGAACGCATAAAATTCTTAATTACACCTAGCAACCACTTCCTTGGTAAAACAGACTAGATCAATATTAGAGGGGTAATCACTAAACAAATATCGCAACTACCTTTTATAAGATTCGTTTAGCACTGAACAAACATAAATTAATTTAAATCTAATCGTAGGAACAAGCATATAAATTAGAAATTTTAGATTTTACTTGCAAGTGGATTGGAGTGCAGAAAGAATTTGGTGGAGTGCCGATAGTCCTACCGTAATTTTTCCGAGTGATCTACAAACTTACTATAAATGGTAAGTGCAAATGTAAATAATGTACTTTTGACTTTCGAGAACACAAATGGCCCCAACATATGCCAAGGAAATGATACGCATGAATGCATGTAACATGTGTATTGTATATGAAATCTGAACTTTTTTCCTTTGAGGATAAACGTTCAATTCAACTGTTGAAGTCTTACAAAAAGAACATATGGGCTCATTAAGATTTTTGGTTTTTCAAACAAGTGACCCAATCAATCACGAAAGTAGTGGCGGAATGTTAAAGTGCATAGTTGTCAATACTCTAGCTAATAGGAGATCCACAAAGTGTTAGAAGGTGCTAATTTTGTTCTTCAAGTGCTTATATGGTGGTGTAAAATCATTATGATTTTTGATACCTCTAGAATTGAAATTCTTCTCTATGGCAGACCACCCCGCCCTAGTGGAAGTACTAAGGAATGTGGTATATATATGTAACAATGTTTTTTTTGGTGACAATGTAACAATGTTTTTTCTTCTTCCTTCTCCATTGGCTAGTAACACAAGTTAAAGTCTGGTAAAACTAGTTGAAATATATAGTAACGCAGAGCAATGTGCAAGCCGATCAAAGTGGAATTGTTTTGCAAGATAGTAGGGATGAAAGCTGATATTTGTCAAAACAACATACGGGAGAAAAAGTTCCTAATAACTAATTTTGGATTATAGCTATGGACACATGGTTGTTATTGTGACAAATAATTGAGGGAGACATAATTTATGAAAAGTAGCATAAGTTTTGATAATAAGCTGCACAATTTGCTAGTTAATTTACAAATCAAACTTCTTTTCGCCAACCAACCAAAAAAGTTAGTAGAATAATCTATTTTAGTCCAATAAGCTAATTTTAAATGAAATGCCAAATATAGGTTTCCTTAGAGCATGTATAATGGAGACTTGTTGCATACTAGTATTTTTCCAGAATTATTGATTTCAAGAAATTGAAACACGCAAAAATGTTAAGTGAATATATCACATATACTTAAGCCTAATAGTGATACTAATGATCAGAGTTTGATACTTGTTAGCATCAAATACTAGTTTGACAAGCGTTGTTATAATATAAGCGTAAGTTGTATGGTTGGATGCATGTCAGCATGCATGTCGCAACAATTGTAATAATAGGATGAGATTAATTTATAAACGGTGACTTGGGATTATGTGTAGTATGATTTAATTCGATTTGTTTTTGATGGGAAAAAAAAGTTGCAATCATGCAAATAAGAAGAGTGCGTGGGATTAAGGGAGAAATGGGAAAAAGTTGCAAGTATGTCTAGTAGAATTAAATTTGGGAAAGACAAATGAAGAGTAGGCAACCGTCCACCTATTTGTATCAGCTATGTATGATCATCACCCAATCCACATAGAGATGTCATCATTAATTACTTGCCATCTTCGTCCTTTATATGGTGAACCTACCAACTGCCGTATGGACTTAAGTTTCATCCATTCTAGGCAATGCCCATGATCACTTAATCGAGTGGGTACGAGACTTAATCAGTTTAGTGAAAGGTATTAAATTTTAGTTTTCGAGATGTATACTAGCGATAATAACTAAGATTATTTCCGTCACCCAATTATCAAATAGGGTAATCTTCTAACCAATAGATCGGTTTTGTTGCTCAGATTTAACTTATAGTAAGCACAGATAGAGTGGGTACCCCCGCCAAGATTGGCGCCATTATACAAATGTTGATGGAGAATTGGGTGAGCTGATTGACAATGCCACTGGTCCAAACACAGTCTTTCTAACTCCTCCATGTCTCATTTTATTGACTTTTGTGGCCTTTATTATTCGAATTGTGCTAAGTTTTTCTTATGGAGAGGTGAACTAATCCTCTTCCTAACAGACATGATGGTCCTCTCTTTTTCAAACTTGATGTAATTTTTTGTATCTTGTCAATTGCGTTTGTTGGGTTTGTGCTACTAGTATTTGTCTTAAGTGTGTGATTAGATACCATTAAACATTTTGGGTGGTACCACGTCAAATCAATACGTAATTTCGAATGTTATTGCCGATCTGAGAATTTCGATGGCGATTACAGGAATTTAGTATCAATGCTTGCTTTGGAAATCAACCTACCATACCTAGGCTTGATTATATGGTTTTACCCTATATGCTACGTTCATAGGTCAACATCCGACTCAAAACACCTAGTTAATTAAACGGTATGAGTACAATCCTGTAACAATGAACAAGCTTGATTTAAGGGTTCTAGATTTGAGTAAGTCTTAAGTTTATAGTAGAGCATCACACAATACATTACTTGAAGGGGAATCTACAACCCGTGTTAGAACTAAGTTGAACATAATAGATTAATTATTGATGCAAAAAGGGGAAATTGAGAATCTAGAAAATTATAAAAAGCCCTCCAAAACGAGAACAGGTCCTCCTCAATTACGTGGATAAATCCAATATTTCTAGAGACAAGCCGGCAAATAAAGACGAAAAGCCTACAATCCTATTATATTTCAATTTATTGATGAACACTCGGATTCAATTATCACAAAGCTCAATCACTGTGGTCATAGATTGCGCGTCCCATATTTAGGAATGTAACAATGTTAAAACTTGTAAGATGAGTTCCGTTATTCTAAATGGTCATGCCGGGGTGTCAGTTATGTTTGTCAAAGAATTTAGAGAAAATCGGGTGGTTATTAATTAATTCTTTAACATTTGTTTCAGAAAACAACATTATGCAGTGATCTCACCGCTCCAACTCATAAACATGTTTTGAAACGTTATTATCGTTTTGAATTCCGACCTACAATAATAAACCGAATACGTCAAACCAAATAGTATAATCACATAAAATGGGATTATAAGGACATTTACGCTTTAAGCTGACTTTCTACAACAAATTTCAACCATGCAACCTAACCATGAGTAGGCTGTGTTGAATAAACGCACTTTGCCTCCATTATAAAGCCCTTTCACATAACATGTGACGTACCAAATTACAACTTTTCACACATAAATATAACCACATAGATCTCCATTTCCTTGCTACATTATTTCATTTATATGATTTCACAACCATATATTATGCAAATCCCCCTTAGAAATATTATCTCATAACCCACAAAAAAATGCCTCTAATTAGTAAACTCTGCTACATCCTCCCTGCAGCTGATACAACTGAGGAAGACGATCGACGTGATGCAAAGTTAGTGAAAGAAATACACCCGATTTCGGACACGAAAAACCGTAACACATGCCATAATCCACTTCTATCCCTGGTGAAAAAATCATTAAGGAGTGTATATTGTGGGTGTGACGGTCCATTTACCAAGAGAAGACAAGTTGACAGTAAAGGTCAGTCATTTCATGACATTACAGGCGTAGAATTTACTGATAAGGAGGACAGTAAAAATAATAACCAGCCTAGGATTTTCAGCTATGCAGAGCTTTACATTGGAAGTAAAGGTTTTAGCAAGAGTGAAGTTCTAGGAAGTGGTGGGTTTGGGAGAGTGTACAAGGCTGTTTTACCGAGTGACGCGACTGAGGTTGCTGTCAAGTGCGTAGCTGAGAAGGGTGAGAGCATTGAGAAGACGTTTGCAGCTGAGTTGGTTGCTGTGGCGCATTTGCGACACAGGAATTTGGTGAGGCTTAGAGGGTGGTGTGTTCATGAAGATCAGCTGTTGCTTGTTTATGACTACATGCCTAATCGTAGTCTTGACAGGGTTCTTTTTAAAAGGGTGGAGAAAAACTCGGGTTTGATTACAAACCCGAGTTTTTCTGCTTCTCCTCTCGGATATGAGAGGAGAAGCAAGATAGTAATAGGCCTGGCAGCCGCACTGTTTTACCTGCACGAGCAGCTAGAGACGCAGATCATTCACAGGGATGTCAAAACCAGCAATGTCATGTTGGATTCTCATTATAATGCTAGGCTTGGTGATTTTGGGTTAGCGAGGTGGGTTGAACATGACCTCGCATCGAGAATTAAGACCCCGTCTATGAGAGATTACGATGATCAATTCCGGCTAGGAGAGACTACAAGAATTGGTGGAACAATAGGGTACTTACCTCCTGAAAGTTTTCAGAAAAGGTATGTTGCTACTGCTAAATCTGATGTTTTCAGTTTTGGAATTGTGGTTTTGGAGGTAGCTTCAGGGAGACGAGCAGTGGATCTTGCTTACGCGGATGATAAGATAATCTTATTGGATTGGGTTAGACGATTGGCTGATCAAGGGAAGCTTCTGCAAGCTGGCGACCCTCGGCTACCTGATGGATCATACAGGCTATGTGACATGGAGCGTTTGATCCATCTTGGCCTTCTCTGTACACTGCATCATCCGAAATCTCGGCCTAATATGAAGTGGGTTCTGGATGCGCTCTGTGGTAACATTGTGGGTAAACTTCCAGCTCTTCCTTCATTCAAGACTCATCCTTTGTACATCTCTTTGTCTTCATCTTCTGATACAAGTTCCGGAAAATCAACAACTCTCAGCATCATCAGCAGTAACATGACTGATGATGTCTCAACTGCTTCCACAATTTATATTACAGCTGTTGGTCAGACAATTTTTGTGACAGCAGATGGTGGAGACAGGAAAACCGTCTCAGGTTCAGGTTCAGGCTCGGATTCAGGCTCAGGTTCAGGTTCAGGCCCTGGCTCAGGGTCTGGTTTTGGATCGACAGACAGCAAGCGCAACCTGCATAACGCTTTCCCAGTGGTTGAGACACCCAGAGAAATATCATTCCAGGAAATTGTTTCTGCAACTGACAATTTCTCAGACAGGTACAGGGTTGCAGAATTGGATTTTGGGACTGCGTACCATGGATTCCTCGAAAATCGACACCATGTCCTGGTAAAAAGATTGAATATGAAGACATGCCCTGCACTCAGGGCTCGCTTCTCTACTGAGCTGCAAAATTTAGGAAGGCTTCGCCATCGCAATCTGATACAGCTCCGAGGATGGTGCACAGAGCAAGGGGAAATGTTGGTTGTCTATGATTACTTAGCTAGTCGTCTCCTGAGCCATATGCTGTTCCATCATCACAGCGGAAACAGAAGCCAGCATCATACCCTTCAGTGGCGTCACAGATACAATATAATCAGATCACTTGCGTCTGCAGTTCTGTACCTGCATGAAGAATGGGATGAACAAGTCATTCACAAGAACATCACCTTATCTTCCATAGTTGTTGATCCAGACATGAACCCAAGGCTCACCAGCTTCGCATTAGCCGAGTTCTTGACACGAAATGAGCACGGCCACCATGTAACAACTGACAGCACAAACTCAGTGCGTGGGATATTCGGTTACATGTCACCTGAGTATATGGACTCTGGAGAAGCAAACACAGCAGCTGATGTATATAGCTTTGGTGTTGTGGTGCTTGAAGTAGTAAGTGGACAGATGGCTGTTGATTGTAGGCATCCTGAGGTGTTGTTAGTCAAGAGGGTACGCGAATTTGAGGACACATTAAGGCCTCTAGACGAGTTTGCAGATCCGAACATGGATGGGAAGTATGATCATGGAGAATTGGTTAGGCTGGTGAAACTGGGACTGGCTTGTACACATTCCAACCCTTTGTTACGACCAAGCATGAGGCAGATTGCCAGCATTCTGGACGGAAATAGTCTGCGCCTCGTTGAAGGCCGTAAAGAGGGAGCAGAAGAATGGAGACAAAGGAATGCTCTTTCATTGTCATATATCAGAAGAATGCAGGCATTAGGAATTCAGTAACTACATCTTATATATATTGTCCCTCAATTTTTTCCTTTTCTGTTAAGTTTTTCTCCTTCTTAATGTGCTCTAGTTGTATGTATGTGCATTACCTGTAAATAGTAAAATAGGAAAAAGATTGTCTTGATTGTTTGCTAGTTGATCACTGAAGAAGAGCATGGCTTTTCTGAGTTTTATACATATCACTGCGTTTTCTGAGATTTTTTTTTCATTATTTCGAGTTTTACACTTTTATGCATCACCTACCAGAACTCTTCCTCCTTTATCTGGACTTTGAGACTGGCAGTGAATGTCATAAACTGATACTCATAGATGGAGATGAATATTCTTGATGTCCAATCTCATTACTCTTGTCCCTTATGACGGTTTATGTTAGTCGACCAATGGAACGAATGTCACTTCTTCCTTTTTAGTAAGGTATGTTACAGTTTTTATACACACACTATGATTTAATACAAGGCTAAAGCAAGACAATTCAAGAAAAGAGAGGGGGGGGGGGGGGGTGGGGGGGTTGGAACGAAAAGGGGAACAGAAAGAAGCCGGAACATTCGGTTATCAGTAAAGGTACCAGCATAGAGAGACAGATCACACACTCACAACTGTGAAAACAGACAAACAAATTTCTGACCTGCAGTCAGAATCAGAAAGTTGTGTTAGTATTTGCTGGGGCAGCGCAGTGATGTGTTCTTTTGAGTCAAGCGCCAGAAATAGGAAGTTCTTCGTCAGAGTCAATCCCAAGCCAGCTAGTTAACGCGAAAAGGAATTCTCTGAAACTCACATTCCCATCCATGTCCTTGTCCATCTCCTCTGCAGAAAATTTTCAGTGCCAATTCAAAGAAACAGTCAAGATATACAGTCTAGTTGTAGACTTGTAGGCAACAAATTGCAAGCATTATAAGAAACCATATGTGGTTTTTTTTTTTTTTTTCTCTAGATTCAAATTTTCATTTGTTTTTTCCCGGAAACTATCAACTGATCAAGGAGGGAGTAAATGTATGATATCCGAAACCATATTCCTAAAGCTGGAGAACAAACAACAAACTTACTGAATCTTGTCTTGGTGACATGTGCAGGTGACTTTTCGCAAGGGGCATCAGTCAGAGACATGACCATGTCGCTCTGATTAAGTTTTCCATCGCAATTTTTGTCCATACAGAAGAAAGCCTGTAGGATCGAGTCAAAGGTTGCCTCTAGCTCGGCTGATCCCATGCTTGATACCTGAAATAAAACCCGAAACCATCAGATAGCTGACATTTACTTAAAGATACATTCCGGAATTCTGTATAGTCTAAATCAATGGACCAGTATAACATACAGTATCAAAAGAGCTAGAAGTTTTAGTCATGAGGTAAATGAGACAGAGAAGAACAATGAACTCGTGAAATTGTATGAGTCCGTTCCTGTCAACGTCACATGAATGGAAAACATCATCAAAATCCTTTGCTGTAAGATCTGCCTGTAATTCCTTTACACACTTATTCAGCTCCTCGCGATCAAGGACTCCATTATGATCTTCGTCTGAGAGACATAAGGTACCAGGATATTAGTATTACATGAAGCCTAGCAAAAAAAAAAAATGTGGAATAAACACATTTGTTTGTAACTCACCATACTGCAAAAATAAATTTCTGAGGTTCAGGACTTGCTCTCTCAGCTGAGGAAACTTCATAATTATACTGTTAATAGTTCTGAAACTGTCGTGCCTCGAAAATATTTGTCTGTGTTCAATCATTTTCTTCTCCAGTTTGGCATCCAACCTCTTGTATTTGTTTGCATCAGTACAGCAACACAGAATGCTTCCAACTTTATCAACAAGGGTCTTAAGAGCAAGGCAGGGATGATATTTTCCTTGATAAATGACGAAGAACGAACTAAAATTAAGCTCAACTCAGACAACTGAGTACCAAAACAGATCCCAATAGTCAGGCTACACTACTCTTTCCATAAGGTAGATCAGATAAGAGTGAAACATGTAAAATTTTCGGATTTGTAGAAATGTTGAACTATCTAACTAGAACTGTTTCGAGTTCAATCCATTATGGAAAAAGGGTAATCAAGAAAACATGAAATCATTCCATTAGCATGATGATGGAACTCAACCACTGAAAATTTCGACACACAACTTGATCATAGTTGTTACTCTAAACTGCAAAGAATGTAAAACATGAAATATGTTTTACCAGTAGGTGAGGCTGATTCTGCCATGCTTGCCCTGTCGATTGTGGCGTTTAATATGCAAGTCTGATTGGCATAGAAGGAGATAGAGAGCGCACAGGATAACTTACAAGATCGATACTGTTTTTTTTCTACCAACAAACAATACTGCTTAGCATAAATTTGGAACTGAAAATATAAGAAAATTAAGATACTCTTGAAAATGGACGAAGTTAAGGATAATTGAGACAAGAGCAAGGGGAAAAGGCATATACCACTCAAGCTCAACAAACAAGCAAAGAGAGGGAAAAGTGAAATTAACTCAAACTAGAGTGATTAAGGCCACTGCTTTTTGCTACAAATGATTTTTTTGAGAAGATAACAAGCATATGCCTCTCTGTTAGCCAGTAGGGGCACCCTTCATTATCTTCTATTGGAAAAGAGAATTCCCTTTTACATCTTATCTAGCTTCATATTCTTGGGTTTGCACATATGTTCCGAAAACTTGTTGAACAAGGTTCAACATCAGTAGGGATCTGAGAATTTGATATTAGATTAAGAGAAACATACAAGTTCTGAACTGAATCTTGGTTTGAAAATCATGTAAAATGTGTAGGACTCATTGCAACGAAAAGGGGAACAGAAAGAAGCCGGAACATTCGGTTAACAGTCAAGATATACAGTCAAGAAATTTTCATTTGTTTTTTCCCGGAAACTATCAACTGATCAAGGAGGGAGTAAATGTATGATATCCGAAACCATATTACTAAAGCTGGAGAACAAACAACAAACAACAAATTTTTGTCCATACAGAAGAAAGCATGTAAATTAAATTCATGAGAAGAGTGTAGAAGAAGTTTAGAGTGAAAGGATTATTTTTCAATCGCTTTGGATGAATTACATTTGCTGTATATATATATATATATATATATGCTCACAGCTTGAGCTTAGCTGGCAAAGCATAACAGAATTCAGTTACAACAAATTGAGGTGCTACTCCAATGTGTGCTGGTGCATGGAGCTTATCATGCTCTTCTATCTGCTCCTCTCTACATACCCCCCTCAAGTTGGATTTGGGGATACAGAAACCATACCCAACTTGGATACAAAACTGGTATGCTGACTCTCAGTTAAACCTTTGGTAAAAATGTCAGCCAATTGTAGGGCAGAAGCTACATGAGAGGTTTCAATAAAGCCTTCATAGATCTTGTCTCTGATGTAGTGACAGTCTATCTTCAAATGCTTAGTTCTCTCATGAAAAACTGGGTTAGCTGCAATTTGCTGAACAGCTTTATTGTCACAATGTAAGGTGACATGATAAACGTTAATTTGGGTTAGATCCAAATTTGAGTGGGAGAAATTTGTTTTGGATGGTCCAGATTAAAGGTATAAAAGGGGTATGTTTTAATCGAGACACTAGTTGGACCAATTAAAACTATCTTTAAAAATTGCAATTTGTATCGAATAATTTGGAATTATTCGATAGTACACAAAAAATCGATAACTCATTTTGTTAATTAATTGTTAATTTAGAATTGTTTAAATTAGCATGCGTGATTGTTATTATGTGTTTAATGTTGTTTTAAATGCATGATATAAGTTTTAATATCGATATATTAGAACTGGGTCAGTCACTTTAGAAGTGATTGGATGAATGTATGAATGGTTATGCATGAGGTGACTTGTATGGCCCAAAACTAGGATAGTAAATACAGTCTGCGCGCCAACTGTTTTGTATTCCTGTAATCTAAATACGATCTGCGAATCGTGAAGTATTTATGTAATTATTTATTTTTGTTTATATGGTCTGCGAATCGTTTGTCAAATGTAATCACAACTGGAGTGAAGATTGATCATTGCAAGGCATATCATAGTGGATGGCGCTTGAATGACGTGGATAGGATCTAAAAGTTTCTAGATGAAGTCTTGAAGATTAGATCTTTAGGATTAGGGGCCATACTAGGATCACATTTAATTTTCGCAATTTAGTTTGGTATTTTATTGCGTTTCACGATTTATAATGTCACCTATATCTTGTAAGAGTTCACTAGAGCTTAGGTAAAACATATAATAAATCGAAGTCTCTACTAATATTGAGTTTATTGCCTTTCCAACAAGTAACACCTATGAAACCCTAGATCACCAGTGATAGGTTTTGCCAAAGCAAGGAATCACTTCTAATCTTGGATAAGTACGGGTGGGTCTATGAAGAGAATCACATGTTAAGTTGGTTAACTCGACAATATCAGTAAGGAGTCCTTAGATGTTGAGGCAAACGAGTAGGTTTAACATTGGATGTGACTTACAAACCAAGAGTTATATTGGATATAATTAGTAATGGGATTACTTACCGAACTTAATTGGTTTAAGTGTCAAGCCAAAGCTTGCTTAATCCAACTAATTTGGGATCTTGGAGTCATTTTATTCTTGTAGAGCATTGGATGGAATAAAGTGTTAAATAACTTCAAATGTTTCAATTTTGTTATTTATTTGATAAATGTTAGATACTTTGCAATATAACAACAACAATAATTTGAGTTGCGTTCAAATCTTTTGGAAGGATTGTGGACGGTAATAATTTAATCGATTGATATCGAAACTTGAGAATAGTTTTTCAAGTGGAAGGAGAACGTTATATCTTGGAGATAGTATTTTTGTGTTCTCTTTTAAGATTGGCTACGGCCATTGAGAAGATTGCCAAAATGATATGGAGTAGATGTCTATGTGTCTAGTGTAAGCAATTATTATTAGATAATTTATGATCATAACGTATCCTGCAACTCAAGAACAAGGTTCAAGTGAGTGTGATGATAGATTTATGACAAATTAGAAAGTTTTGATCATTGGATCGGAAAAGGAAAATGAATGTGTTTCTAGTGCTCAAAATGATGGTCATTTTGAAAACATATACGGAGTAACTAATTGAAGTTTTACCTAACTAATAAATATTAACTAAACTAAAAATCAATAATAATTTACAAGAAATTGGTGGGGAGCCGAGAGACGATCTGAGCCCCCACACCCTTTGCTATGGAAAAACCAATCATAGTAAATATATGAGCTGCAGCCTGCGCACCGATATCCTGCGTCCCGGAGAACTGCTGGATCCGCTTAATCAGAGCAACAAAGGTTTAGTCAAAGACATCGTTCTCTAGGAAGATAAGAAGAATGGAAACATTTTTTTATCAATGTTGTTTATGTCATTAATCTTAGCATAAAATCTCTACACCAAATGTATTAGATATTTGTTGAAGTAGATATTTGTTTAATAAGTGGGAGGTTAGACCTGCCTACACGTTAAGAGTAAAATAATAGTTGTTTTAATCGTGTTTTAGCTCTATATTAGATATTAGAGTTCATTATTGTTTTGGAAACAACCTATGACATAAATATATAATTGGGTAGTATTTGATTCAAATCCAACTTGTGAATAACGTTGTTTTATCATGTAAATAGTAATCGCATCTAATTAAGATTCATTCTTGAGTCGTGAGACTTGGAGTCGTACGACATATGCACATTATGTTTAATGATAAAAACGGGAATTCGCATTTCAGAAATGGTGATAGCTAATGAATTGTTGGGAGTACACTTTGTGTAATCCAATGAGTTCAATCACAAGAGACGGATTTAGTTATTTCATTGCATTAACGAATGCGAAATAAATATGGTTATATTTTTGGTGAAACCAAAATCTGAGACTTTTGGAATATTTAGAGATTTTCATAATGAAGTATAGAATCAACTTGACACTTGATATAAACCATTCAATTAGATTGAGATGGTGAATATCTAAATCAATAAACTGAAGACTATCATGAATAATTGTGGGAAAGTTCCACATTGATTTTACCTAGAAGACCAAGATATATGTGTCTGGGTGAGGATCGGAATTAAAATCCTACTAGGTATATATGATTTGATCCATGATAAGTCAAGCCAAATCTTCTGTCATCATTTTGGAATTTACTTTATAAATTGTGTATCACTAAATAGTATTTTGTCAATAGCAGATTAAAAGACTCCATAAAGATATGGAAAGAAATAGTTTCTAGATTGTCTTACTTAAAATCTGAAATTGCTAAGTTATTTGTAACAAATTTTTTCAAATAAGCTTACCTTATAATCAGATTAGTGTTTCTTTAGAAGAAACGAGGTGGTTTATTCTCCAACATCTGAGAACATAGCATTTGTTGCTCAAAGTGTTGTGTCTTTTTGGAGAGAATGTATCTTTCTAAAATGACAAGTGGGAGAAATGTCTATCTCGCTTAGATTCGAGATGAGCAACAAATAGTTTGAACATACCTTATCCTAATATGTCACTCTAATTAAAATTTTGGTGAGAATGAAGGAAACGAGATATGACTAATGTTTTAGAAACATGTAGTCATAGTAACGAACATACCCCATATATAGGTTTGAAGGGGAAATAATTTTGAGAAATAGATTTGGAGATCTGTACGACTCATAATTCTAATGTATCTTTTGGAAAGTTATTTGAACCTTTAAACCTTAAAGACGCTATCTATGACAAGTCAAAGCTCCAATGGCTTGAGGCCATAAATTTTGAGATGGATTAATGTCCAAACTTCAAGTTTAGAACTTGGTTGAGTTGCAAAATGGAGTGGCTCCACGTGTAAATGAATTTTATTGGATAAAGTGGACAAGGATGAAAACATAATGTTTTACTTAAATACATTGGATAAACCTAGTTGATGCAACTCCTTATAGTAATGAGATTTGGCATTAGGATATCGAAATCGCTTCCTAGATGGGTATTGGAAGAAGATGTGTATGGGCGCATTTTAAATTTTTTTGGGGATCCAATTAACGCTAAGAAATGATGTTAGCTTAAGAATCCAAGTGATGGATTCATGTAAGCATTTAGGAGTTGAATACCTCATTTTAAAGAGACAACTTTAGAAGTTGATTTTTAAGATATGAAGGTGCATCTTGTGTAGACAAGAACTTTAGTGGGAGCATAATTATTTTTCTAACTTTATGTGATAGTCACATTTTCTTCAAGCGAATATTCATGTGTGTTGGTTTTGGATGACTTGACATGGTGTAATTTCTGAATGAAAGAAATAAGTACAGTTTGGACATCAAGATTTATTGGAATAAATCTTGTGAGATATTGAATTTAGTGGGATAGTTTACTTTGATGTAAAGCGTATTGAATTCAATATTAAAAGACTCTTAGAGATGTTTTCTTTCCATAACTCATTCATTAGATTCTCTGCAAGATTCAATGTCGTTGGACATATGATGAGAGAGAAAATGATAAGTAGTTTACTGTATGGATTCGTAGTATATCTATCAAACCTACTATTATGTACTTGTTGTTTCGTATACTTGGAGTATGACAAGCAGATACCAATTTAAGTAAATCGCAATAGTGTGTGATCAAATATATCTTATGGTGCTGGTTGGACCAAGGATACATTTTCATTTTATGGAAATAGAAATGATGTTGTTGTGAAATTTTGAATCAGATTGTTCATGGTTGAACGTTGTATGGTTTGCTTCAGTACAAGGAACCAATATGACCAGATTCTTAGATATTTTAGTTTATATATCATTCAATTGATTAGATTGCTAATATTATGGATGAGCAAAGTAAGAACCGATTAAAATGGTTTTATTCCGCTAACTAAACTGTTAATTTATGCTTGAGAAGCATATAACGGCAAATGGAATCAAACATTTTGGAGAGTGGTTGTGATTCTATTGAAATTATTGTTTTAGATATGATTATGAGATCATGATTGTAAAACAGTATTGACATTTATCATTTATCGATATTTATTCGATTTTACATTTAATTCTGGTTTAGTGTTAAATGTATGTCCAAAATAATCTATTTGTCCATAAGCTTTCAAGATGAGGTCTTGATTATGAAATGCTTTTGTGAACTGGAACTTAGATTATTAGAAGATCATCAACATATACATGAAGCACCACTACCTGTTATTAGAAGATCATCAACATATACTAGGATTACTGTGAAGAGTTCTCCATTTTGTTTGGTGAATAGAGAGTAAATTTGTCTTGGTTGGATGAATCCCAGCTTGTGTATCAGAAATTGACTTTAACTCCTTGTTCCATTGTCGACTTGCTTGCTTGTTTCAGACCATACAAAACTTGACAGGATGAGCTGTTGTGTATCCTTCAGGTGGCAACATATAGACATTTTCTTCCAAAAATCCATGCAAGGACTATGTCTAGCTGGTGTAGAGGCCATTGTCTAGAAGCAGCAACAGCTAGGACTATTCTAACTGTGGTCATCCAAGATGGTTAGAAAATATCGAGCTCCTGATATATTTCTAACTCTATAAGGGCCCCAAAGATCCATATGGACCAAGTCAAACAAAGATTGAGCCTGAGAAGTACTCTGAGGAAAGGGAAGTTTATGTTGCTTAGCAAGAATACAGGCTTCACAAACAAATGGAGTATTTTTATTGATAGAAATGCCAGGTACATGTATCATTTGGGACATAGAAGAATGTCCTAATCTTGCATGAAGCAAATCCAAGTCACTCTTAGAAGCATGATTACATGTAGTTGCAGCTAATTTGGAATCTAAAGTAGTAACAGCAACATTATTTATGTGACAACTATTACTCTTAAATCCATCCAACTGCAGGTGAGTCTGCATTCTATATAGTCCATTAATCTTCTGTCCATGAAGCAAGATTTTCTTAGAGCATGGGTCCTGAAATTGACAACCATTATTGTCAAATTGAGCTGGGAAACCAAGTTGTCTGACTAAGCCCACAGATATGAGGCTATGAGTGAAACTAGGGATATAGAAGACATCTTTGAGGACTATAAAGTCATTGATTTGAACCACACGAGTGTGAGTTACCACTATTCTCTTTCCATCAGATATAGGACTTTGCACAGGTTGAATATTTCTAAAGAATTGGATATGGGGGCACATATGATCAGTAGCCCCTGTATCAATGATCCAGGTGATAGTCGAGATCATAATATCATTAATAAAGGAGTTTGAGGAAACATTACCTGCAAAGTGAGCCACGTTTGCTATGCCACCACATTCAGGAGCATAGCTTGAAGAAGAAGCTCTATTTTGCTGATAAGTGTTGACAAATTGGGAGAATGCATGGCTGAGAGTTGTGGCATCCATATTCCCAGGTCCCATCATCTGATCCAGTGGAGATGCGTGTCACATTTGTTGCAGCTTTCTGGCTTAGAAGATAGATTAGTGTACCAATTTTGTCAAGTTTCTTGAAGCATTGATCAGGAGTATAAGAAAATGAAGAAAGGAAGCACCTCTTTAGGATCCATAGGAAAGGTCCTTTGAGAGTTTGCACTACGTCAAATATGAGCTTCTAAAACCAGCCTAAGAAAACGTATTTTAGCAAAACTGATCTCTTAAAGTATTCGAGAACGGGTCCCCTAAAAACCGTTGTAAAAGGTGTATTATATACAAAATAAAAAAAAAATTATATACATAAGAGAACGGTTTTATACGAAACCGTTCTCTTATGTGTGAAAAAACTAATCCAAAAACACGCCAACACATAAGAGAAATGTTCTTTAAAAAACCGTTCTCTTTGAGCAACCTACCAAAACGGTTCTTATGTGAAACCGTTCAAATAGAGGAAATAAAATTAAAAAATTACATCCCAAAACCACGTACACTACTCCAATCCTCGTCATTTCCACTCCTCTCCTCATATATTTCTCCCTCTCTCTCCTCTCATCTAACCACACACATTACCAACCGTCTATATCCTTCACTTCCCCATTTTTGCATTTCCCAAGTATCTCAATCCTTCACTTTCTCCTTTTCCCTTCTTAATTCTAGTCATTTAATAATTTTGTTAATTTAAATTTCTCTAACCTACAAATTACCAAAAAAGAAAGAATAAAACAGCCAGATCTACGAAGAACACTGACAACGACGATGCGACAATGCCGGAATAGTGCGGTGGCGGTCACGTAACGGGATGGCGACGGCGACGGCATCATTAAATTAAGGTTTGATTCTTCGATCTACCTTTTACATTCGGGAATATTTAAGTTAGATTTGTTTTTTCTTATAATAATGTAGATTTGATTGTTGTTTGCATTAGATTCATTTTTTCACTTCTGATGTTACACACATTCTTTTTAATCGATTTATTATTATTAGTTGTTAGATCTATAATGAGTTTGATTAAATTTTGTCATTTTTTGATTAAATTTTCTTTTTATTTAATTTCGTCATTGTTTCTTTTGATTGGTAGATCAAGAATGAGCTTTGAACTTTTTCAATAATGGTGCTGATGAATTCGGCGACGACGTAACAAGGACTTCGACGACAGGGGAGCAAGGATAGCAACAAGAAGTCGGGAGTCATTAAAATGCAAAATATAGTGTAATTTGGTTAGTTTTTGTTAGACAATCTATATATTTTTTGGTTGGGTTGTGTTTGTGTAAGTCGTCATTGACTAATACTATCATTTTGTTTGGAACCCAGATCTGATTGTTTTGTTGCTGTTTGTCGTTGTTTGTTGGTGATATGTAATTTGAGTTTTGGGTTGAGGTTCCTGATTTGAGGGTTCAGAAATGACGAATTTATGATAAAAAAAAATTTTTTCTGCAAAAGAGGTAACTACAAGAACGGTTGTCATAAGAACTGTTTTCTTATCTAAAGACATAACATGACGGTTTTCTAAAAAACCGTTTTCTTAGACCTAAGAGAACGGTTTTAACAGAAACTGTTCTTATAGCCTTTTAGAACGGTTGCAACCGTTCTCTTAGCCTTTAAGTACTGCCGTCTAGAGAACGTTTCTAGAACCGTTCTGCTTAGCTTTAGATGAACCGTTCTTGAAGGCCATTTTTGACGTAGTGTTGATTTGTTGGTTTCAGGATTTTGAACTATGAACCTTGTTATTATCATGCATAGGCTTCTTATTCTTCTGGAAATTCCTAGTCGCAGCAAGTGCAGAAACTTCTTGGCTTGCAAAGTGTATTGAAGACATGGATCTTTGTCTCTCAACTCTTAGAAGTTGGCTGAAGATCAGGTTAAGAGGAAGAAGTGGCTCTGTGGTGAATATTAGCTTTTAGTGTCTCATAATCATCATTCAAACCAATCAGAAACTTGACAATTTTGCGTCTTTTGTCAGCATCCACCATTCTTTTTAGAACCAAGCAAGAACAACCCAACATAACTCCACAAGAACATGTAGAAAACTCATCCAAGAGAGCTATATCTTCACAAAGTTGCTTAAACATGCCATAGTACTCTACGAGGGTCTTATTTTCTTGTTTCAGATCATGTAACGCACTGCAAATTATCTGACTGTCCATATCTTTCCTTAACATCATCCCATAATTCTCTAGAAGTCTGAGCATATTGCAATGTAGCAGATATAACAGGAGTAATGGGCATTCAGTGCAATAGCCCGATCCATCATACGTCGCAACACAACCCTATAAGATGGGTAGTCACCTCCTAGGCCCATATATCCTCTCCGGGCTCTAAAAGGTGAAGGCCTTGTTGGTAGTATGATGGTAGGAATCTATTATAAATTGATCATATGAGCCTTAGTTTCCCAATGTGGGACAAACCAACTCAATAAACCACTTTCCAAATTCCGTAGTGTTACATTCAGAATCCAGCATTTGGCCATATAATCAACAAAAATCCACTTCTGAAAATCAGGAACTGACACGAGGCTTAGCTAGTGTACCAGTGATAAATCCTAGCTTGTTTTTTGCAGTTAGGGACATTTTGATTGTTCTGCACCAATGCAAGTAATTGCCAGCAGAATTTAAAGGCGTAGTAACAATAGGTAAGGTAGTATTGATATCACCTGAAATGCTAGTTCATGAGCGATTTTATGCACAAAGTTGGCAAACACTTGTGTGGTGTCGAAATTTGTTAAGTTAGCCACTGAGTGTGGTGCCATGATTGGATTATCCACCTCGAAATCTTTTGTCCATGCTGAGTGAATAGTTGTTGAATTTCTTGTGTACCACTCATATTGGTGTTTGGAATGTCATGTGTCACACCTTGTTCTAGCACAGGATCACTAACATCCATTGCACTCTGTGTATGTATGCATGGGAGTAATGATTGGCTATCCTGTTTGCTTGGTATTGGTATTCCATGTTTTCCCTAACGCTGGATGGTAATCTCTTAGTGATATAGGTTGCACCCAATACACACTCCCCCCAAAATCTTAATGGCAATCCTGACTGAAATCTGATTGCCCTTCCTACCTCCAACAAATGCTGCTTGTACACATAAACTAATTTTCACAAAATTCAGAAATACAAGAGCTCATTCCATAACATACCTTTTGATGCATAAAGTATAGCTTTTAGAAGAGAAAGTAGACCTTTCGTAACTTATAAATCTAGCTTACAAACTAATCCATGTGTGAGATTATGAAAATTAACACTATTCGACATGTATGTATTGTTTGTTAATAATTGCTTGTGTTAATTTTCTGTGCTACCTGGTTCAAACTTAATTTCTTTGCTTGTGTTTTGGCTGACAGTTGGAAGGTGCGTGAGGCTCATGAAAAGGAAATTAAAACCCTGCTGATTCGAGAATGTATGCAATTTCTCCACTTCTCTTCGTCCAATACAAACTTAGCTTGTTCGCGATTCAAGTCATAGATCGCAGTCACAGCTAAATATATATATATATATATATATATATATATATATATATATATATATATATATATTATAAAAGTCGAGTACAACCCTTCATTGATGGTCACTTGACACAATTCTATTGGATGAGAAAAAATAAATATTATTAAAATATATGTCAAGATATGGAAATTGTTTGTAAAATATTAAATAATATGGTAGTTATCAACTAATATATGAAAAACATGATATGGTAATGATGTGATATAAAGGGTGATGGGATACTGAAAAAAAAAAAAAAAATAACATAACGGGTGACGTGATAGTGCAATGAGAATGAAATAGTATAACGGGATACGGGATATGGAATGAATGGAATAATATAACGGGTGACGTACAAGTAGAAAAGAAATATAAAATTACGATGAATTAGTAGAAATAAATAATAATATAATATGATGGGTGACCAATATTGAAAGGAAAAAAAATCATGTAAAACATCACTTCAAATAATATTATAATAAAAATAAACCTACATTTTTATGAAACGTATATAAACAATATAAGTAGGTAGCCCGGGCGCGGGCCGGACACGCAATCTAGTAATATATATTCTAGCATTATTCTAGGACTATCCTACCAATAATAACTACAGAAATATTACAACCAAATCACAATATAATCTCAATGATTCCCGTATAATCTTATGATATCAATAATATTCTAAAAAGAAAGTTGTGTTTTAGTACACACTAGATGGACAATTATTAGTATTATAAGTATCTATGCGTGATTTTATTATCTTGTTGGTTACAAGACGAAAAGTGAAAACTAGTTAATACGGAGTATATATTACATCATCCCAAGGAGGAATGAGCACATTTGGTGTCAAAGTACTTGGCCAAGCTCGACACCTCTTCATCGGCTTTCGAGGAAGATCCCCTCTCGCACGCATAGCCAAATGGTCTACGGCTGTATTCACACACGTCTCATGTGAAACACACTCATACGTTGCATCTTCCTACATTTCAGTTTCAATCTTCCATCTTTCAGTTCTAGCCTATTTTTAGTTATTAATTCAGTTCAGATCAAATCAAGTTTATTCAAATCAAATCAAATCAGATCAGTTCAATTCAAATCAAATCAAATCAAATCAGAAAAATGTAGTCCAATCGCACAGGATCTAACTGTCCCATTTTCGTCCAGATGACAGTTCCAGCCAAAAAAATGAACCCCGCTCCTAAAAGAAGCAAGCGTGGTCTCCCCCAATTTACTCAACAGTCAACCTAATCAGAAAAAATAAAATAAAAATAAAAGGCGCAGCCATGGAAATGGAGTTTCCAGACTTAGACGAGCTCCAATGGCTAGAATCCAACTCTCATCTCCATGACCACGACCTCGAAGAGCTTGAAGAAGAAGATTACGCTGTCGAATTTCGAGCCGAAATCGAACAAATTCAAAAATCAGACGAACACCGTGTTCAGCCGGATTCGCCGCCTCGTTCGCCTCTTCTCGGAGAAGATTCCGAGAGAAACAGAAAGAAGCGTCCGAGATCTGCGTCGCCGGAGCTTGAAATCGATGTGGAAAGTAGTGATAGGATAGCTAGAGTTAGAGGTGAGAGAAATAATGTGCGTGATAATTACGAGGATTGGGCGGAAAATGAGCAGCAGAATGATGTGATTGAGGTTGAGGAGACGTGTTTATCAAGGTTTGCGTCGGAAATCGATGGCGATTGTATGCCGGTAACTGCTCCGTCTGGTTCCGGTGGTGAGCGAGTTTATGCTAAGCTTGAGAAAGAAGTTTTGAAGGATAATGATAAGAGTGTTAATCAATTGAAGAGTTCTACTCGCTCTAGCGGCGGTAAATTTCCGATTTTTAATTGAATTTTGTGGTGGTTAGTTGAATTGTGTTTTGGTGTGATTGTGTTTAGTTGTGTCTTGAGGTTTGTTTGTGTTTTGTTTACAGGACTTATTTCGGAACCAGTTAGTCTTTTGCTGCAAAAGGCAGAGCAGGATGCATTATTGAAAGTATGTTAACTTGTCTACGATATCTTAGCCAAATACATGAAAGATTAAGATTATAATTCAGGATTTTTGTATGTGCCGGAATAAACGACATTTGAAGCTAGTGTTATTGCAGAAATAGAATTGGAGGACCAACTCCTTACTCGGACTTTTACCTGACTAAACAATAATAAATTACAATAAGAGTAAATTTGACACGAACGAAATTTACCATAAAATTGCTGAATTGCGTGTGGCTCACACTTGGTGCGAGGACATATTGTGACTTCGTATATAGGGACAAGAAATCAGAAACACTCGTGGGCAAGATGTGCATTCGAGTCCCGACCCCTCCACCTTGAGGGGAGTATGGGAAACGTATTTAGGAATATTGTGTGGTTTCCTATATGTGTTAGTATACCGACTAGAGATATGGAATATGTGAGAGTATATAAAGACATGTAATATGCAATTGAGTAAATATTATATTAGAAGAATTGTGGCTTATAATTATCATCATATTTAACCAATCCAAGGTAAATAATTTGGAAATTAGGGTTTTAATTTGTTGAGTCAATCGAGTATTATTAGAAGAATTGAGGCTTAATTAATTATCATACTCTAGTATGTACAGAATTGTATCGTATTGTGCTGCGGTGGTAGGAATGGTGAAAGAGGAGAATGTGAAGAAGAACCCTAAGGTGTGTTATACAAGCAAGTCTACTACAGTAGTGCTTTACGCTAATTCTAAATTTATTTTGTTTGTAATCCTCAATCTTTTATATTACCAGACTGATGAGGAAGTACTCAAAATTCGTTCAGCATTGTTCGAGTTTATCTGCTTGAACAATGCCGTGGATTGTGCCACTGTTTTGCTTGAAACCGGTCTCGGCGACAACCTTAATGCTCCCTTAAAGGATGGATTAACCCCTTTGCAGATTGCTTCACAGAAACTGTCACTTCCTCTCATTAAGCTGCTTTTACTGCACGGTGCTGATCCCAATTATCTGCCTCATCATCGTGTTGATGTCGAAAAACTTCCTCTTTATTTGGCTCTTGAAACCTTAAGGTTGTTTACTACTTCCTTTTCACAATAGTAACGTATGCAACACAGCACAACACAGCCTTTTAATTAATTTTGGGTGTACTGTTGTTTTCAGGAAACAGTTTTTAAGTGACTGGAGTCCGGAAAAATCGGTCTTTAAGTTGATCTGCATATTGTGTCTCAAAGAATTGGTGAGTACATACATAACTAGAGCTGTTGCATTCTATATATTTCTATTCAATCGAATGATGTTCATCAATTATAGGGTAGGTATAAATCCCCGACATGAATCAACTAAGTCACGCTCTTTTCAGAACGATGTTAATTCTAGAGGCTGTAATTCTATACATCTTTTCAGAATGGTGTTAATCATAGTAAAAATATTATTGGCAGAAAGAACCATTAGCTGCTGTCAAATTACTAGCAACAAAGACAAAAGAGATTGAGATGATAAGTAAGCGTTGCCTCGAAAAAGGAGAGATCCATCAGCTAGGTGCTTTGATGCTAGTTCAAATTTCTGGGGATTTTCCATTGGAGGATAATCTAGATCAAAATGCCTTAGAAGAAGCTTGCCGGCTTTCGCAATATATCTCGAATGAGCTCAAATCAGTTTCTCTACTGTCGTCAGATTCTCTGCGTAAGACTGAATTGGAGTCTGCGCAGAAGATGCTCGACCTTCTGCGGAAGGCTTGTCGCAAGATTCAGTGGTTCCGCGATTGTGAAAGCGTGAGTTACTTATTTTATATATATATATATATATATGTATGTATGATTTATTGTAAACTTCCACGGATCAAGATTATCGGATTAATGTTACGCGATTTTTGTTTTGTTTTCTGTTAAAGCATTGGGTCGAAGCACATGATGTCCCATTTAAACTTGCGTATGCGCTTTTTGAATATACTTGGATGGGGCCGGAAGATGTGTTCTCAGATGATGTGAAATGGTAAGAATAATTATCTGATCTTGCTGCTGTATGTTATAGGTTTGCTTATGAGTGTTTTATTTGTTTTGTGTTGTGATCTTGACGCTTCAAATGTGTGTTGGAACCAGTTTGATGCCAAGAATTTCTGCTACTCGAAAAGGTAATTCATTAAGCTGGTAATCCTTTGATAATATATACTAGATGATAACTACATTCAATTCCTTTAATTCCGGTATGCCCTGCAGCTTGGCTCGATAAACAGATTCAGAAGCAAATGAAATCCGACGAGGAACATGAGCCAAGATCGAAGATATATTCAAGGGCATTTCCCCCTGCTTGTGCTTGTGGTTGTCAATCCGACGAGTTTGAAACTTATAATGGATACGGTCCTATGGATTTCGAGAGCACAATGATGAGGGTTCTTAAACATGACAAGAAAGATGAGTTTGTCGATTTGATCAAGAGTTGGCCGTGTGACGATGATGCTGTAGAAACCATTATAGACAACATATTTGAACTTGACGCTGTCAAGTGTGTTGGAGCTATTCTCAATCGTGAAATTAGTGACCCTGATTGGAAACTTCATCTTGAAAGTTATTTCTCTAGAATTGGGTCCACTACTCCGTTGCATTTGTCTACCAGATTTAGTGCCTTGCGGATAACGGCTTTGCTACTTGATCAAGGTGACGATGCGAATGCCAGGAAATTTCACACCATTGGATACTCGTTGCCTCTTGACTTTGCGCTTAGGAAGATTAGGTAAAATTTAACAAAATAACGGTAATGATTTCAAAATCAAATCAAATCAGATTATATAACGTGTGATCATGCATTTCTCTCCTTCTTTGCAACAGTATCCAAGATTATAGGTGCACTTGGTGGCGTCATACCAAGTCTGTATTCGGGCTCTTTGTCATTTGTTTATCTAGCAGGGTATGTTCCCTTTTCAACTTTATCTTATATTTTTATTTATTTTTTATCTAATGCAACATTTTCCCGTAACTACGAATGTTGATCATCGAATTTTTGTTCCAATTTTGACTTCCTTCTCTCCTTTTCCAGGGCTGTTTACTAGAACATGTAAGATTGCTTGCAGAATACACAAGGGATATTCAGCTCAAAGTCGACAAGTTTGTCAAGGAACGAAATTTGATCGAGTTGGGAGCTCTGATGTTGTTGGGCTATAAGCCTTCTCCCACACTCCTCTCTGTAAGTGAACGACGTTGTGTATATATATATATATATATATATATATATATATAGTGTGTGTGTGCGCGCGCGCGTGCGCATTAGCTATAATTTTCTGTGTGAGAATTCTTATGATTGGCTTTGTTATAGGGACTCGAACTTGATGAGAAAGAACCAATGGACAAGGCACTTGCTGAGTTGCTTAAGGTGTTTAAGAGTATTGGCAACGAGCTTCAGGCATACGCTAAAATAAAGCGGTGGAAAAGTCAGGTATATATGTTTTGCTTTCTTCTTCTTCTTCACATTACAGCATGGTTCAGATGATTGTGGTACATACTGATGTTTGTTTTCGGATGTTGTAGGACGTTGTGGCAGAAGTTTACTCACTTTTCGAAGATGCAGGGCTTGTTGTGACGAGCAAGGATATCCCAGTAGGCAATATTCGACATGTATGTATTGTTTGTTAATAATTGATTGTGTTAATTTTCTGGTTCAAACTTAATTTTCTTTGCTTGTGTTTTGGCTGACAGTTGCAAGTTCCGTGGGACTGACGAAAAGGAAATTAAAACCCAGCTGATTTCAGAATGTATTCAATTTCTCCACTTCTCTTCGTCCAATACAAACTTAGCTTGTTCGCGGTTCAAGTCATAAATCGGAGTCGCAATTGATGCCTTGTCGTCCGTATTTTGCTTGCGCAACTATGAAAGCTTAACACGATCTATTCTCTCTAGTGTATTGCTTAGGAATTGCTCATCTAGAGCAGACTTAAAATAGTTGAGGAAATGTTTATTGTGGAACACTCGGACAAAATAATTAGTACTCCGTATGATCTTATGGGTCTATGTTTAGGCAAAGAAAAGAAAGTTGTGTTTTAGTACACCTAGATTGATCTATGCGTGATTTTATTATCTTATAGATATATTAACATTTTTTTTTTGGGTTATAAAACGAAAAATGAAAACTAGTTACTATATTGGCCTATGCTCTCAAAATACTTGGCCTATGCTCTCAAAATTGTGGCGCTCCTAGGCCAGTAGCGCCTATTGGACGAAATCGTCCAATAGGGGCGCTAGAGGACGAAAATTCACAGCCATATTACCTATCTACCCCTAAATCAATCTCCTTCTTCCCCGCCGGCGGAGATAATCAATCTCCAGATGACAGTTCTCGCCGAAAATGAACCCCGCTCCTACGCTATGTTTGGTATGCACAATAAGCTAGCTTATTTGGCCAAAGTAGCTTATTTGACTAGTTTTTTAAGCTCTTTGACCAAATAAGTTGGTTTGGTAACACCACTAGCTTAAATAATAAGCTAGCTTATTTAATAAGTTACTCCATGTAACTTATTTAAAATAAGCTAGCTTATCATAATTTTATTCCTAATTTACCCTCAATTATTTACTAAAATAAAATGAAATTAAAAATAAATAATGCATTTTTATGTAATTTTATATATATCAGTTTCTATATCAGCTAATTCTGTCAAACATTCTCAATCCTTTTGGCTAAAAACTTTCACCTATTATTGCAGCTATTATTTCAGCTACTATTTCAGCATTCAGCTACTATTTCAGCGTTCAACTACTATTTCAGCTAGTTTTACCAAACATAGCCGTGGTCTCCCCAAATTTATTAACAGTTAACCTAAACCGAAAAAATAAAAATAAAAGGCGCAGCCATGGAAATGGAGTTTCCAGACTTAGACGAGCTCCAATGGCTGGAATCCAACTCTCATCTCCATGACCACGACCTCGAAGAGCTTGAAGAAGAAGATTACTAATAGGAAAAACGGAAGGTGACGATATTACGAGATAATATCGAGAGATATTATGGAGTAATATGGCCAGCAATATATTACCATTTACGAAGTTATGGTAATATCATATATATCGTAGATATTGTGAATATGTCGACGTACGTTTATGGTAGGTTGTATTTAGGAAAGTTGTATTACTTGTAGGTTAAGACGGTGAATGTACCTAGTATAAATAGGATTGTATTATTGATAAAATCAATGAAAAACGAGAAACAGAGAAACCAGAAACGGAGAAACGTTTCGAATGAATTCCGCTGCGTGTGTTTCTTCCCATGAATTAGTTTCATGGCCCCGACTCGAACCAAATTCCGCAACATGGTATCAGAGCCTCGTTCCTGAGGACTCTCGAACCTAGCCGATCCGACGACCGAAACACGAACCCTCGACGAAATCCGATATACATGAAACCTAGCCGAAATCCGATTACAAATAAATTATGCCCGACGAAGCTCAAACTCAATGATGGGTTTGACTATACGACCCCTCACGACCGTGATGAAGACGAAGGAGACGATCCCAATTGTACTTGACCAATTGACGAACCGAACCGAACCCAAACATGATGAAGCGGAGTTGAATCCGAATGTGGGTTTTGACGATCCGACCCAGTAATGGGCTTTGTTGAAAGAAGAATCAAACTGAGTTTGACGAACGAACCCGACCCAATTGATGGGTTGATGAACGACGGCGAACGATAACCCGAACGAACGATAGACCCGATGATGACGAAACTAGTTCCTGATTGGAGCACGACGAACCCGAGCGAGCCTGATCTGGACTTTGATGATTTACCGAGCTCTGTTTTTTTTGGCAGAGTATAATTCGAAAGACCTGATTATGATTGAATGAGCGCAAGGTCATCAAGTGGACCCCATGTAGGGGTATGGCGGTGAAATTGAAATTGGGTGTGTGAATGTGTGGGGTTGTCCCACTTGCATGACGAAGAACAACGGTGGGAATTGACCCGCTTGGCGACCCGAACCGAGTTGTTAATTTGAACCCGATTAACAAGTTGGACCCGACTTGTGAATTGAACACGACCCGACTTGAAAACCGAGAACGATATGAGACCGATTCAAGATTGAGACCGACACGAGCGAATAACAATAAAGACGACGGAATTGTCACATGAATCTAAAGGTAGTTAAAAACTTGTGAAAATTGTCTAGCTTTTTTAGTAATTCAGATTTATGGGTACGTGAAAGTGATAAAATCGCGTAAATTTAGACCTTATGTTAGCAGTAGAAATTTTCACTATGAGCTTGTTTTGTGTTATTTTTTCATTATGAACTTGTTCTACGTTATTGGTGGTTCTTGTTGTTCCGTGGCATATGTTTGTTTTCTTGTAATAATTTGTGTAGTTCCGTTGACATGTGTTTTTACTATGGATTGTTCTTATTCAGTGACATGCATGGTGAATTTTGTACCTTTTTTTACCCGTCTCATCCTGAGCTTGCTTATTAGAACTCCCTATTTACCCCCTTACCACTTGTGAAGTTTCATGTAACATCTAAGCATAAAAATAGTCACCAATTTTTGCATACATTTGAGATAGGTAGAAATTCGCAATACTTTTATTTGTTTTCCGTTTTGGTTTGGTTTATTTGTTATTCATATATATTGTCGATCTTTAAACATGTACGATTGTGGAATACCCATTATCGAAACTTAAATTAACACGAAAATGTATGAAAATGCAGAAGGGGAATTATCTGACACTGAGAGTACGGAGAAATGCAAAATTGGGGGCAGCATTTGATACCTATTGCAAGTCCAAAAACTTGGAAGCTGCTACGTTCATGCAGAATGGCACCCGTCTCTGTCCTAACCTCACCCCTATTGAAGTATGTCCTTCCCTCTTTCCCTTAATAAGAACTCCGTATTATGAATGCTAGCATATGCTTGGATTTTTCGCCAAAAATTTAATTTCACGCTCTTAAAATTGATTCACAATTTCACATGTTAGATGTTACAATAGTCAAAAGTGTTAGATCTTAGGAGCGATTACCACACCCCCTCTCTCAAGAATTATTTTTTATTTTGATAAGTTAGCTCATGAGCTAGTATCATACAATGCTACTAGATCATGCTTCACCATATCAATTCTATTTTTCTATAATTTTTCACATACTTGAGTTCTTTGTCATATTCATGAGGTAGATGATGAAAATCACCAATAATAATGATAGTCTTATGGCGCGTTTTACACAATCTTCCATTGATGCCTATCATTGCCAAGACTCGATATGGCCAGTACCCCACTAAAGGTCCAACGAATTGACTGAGAAAAAAACATGCATTCTGCTCATAGTAGTCGGCATGTCAAGGTCATGCTCACGCATGGTTCAGCTGAAGCAGAGCAGGAATTGAAACCTGTATTAACTTTCTTGCATAGGGCATTTTGCTTCCTGGTGGGTAGGGATGGCAATATAACCCGAACCCGCCTACCACCCGATCCACCCGATCACTTTAAACGGACGAGAACCCGATTTATATGGATGTTACACGGATTCGGGTGAATCGGGTTCGGTTGACGGATCGGGTTCGGGTGAAAAATTTTCATCCGTTAACCACCCGTTTAACTTAATTATTTATTTTTTAATTTTTTTAATTCAATTATTTGTATATGTAGCTTAATAATGTTACTTAAATTGTTATTTTTTTCATATTCAAACTCATCCGTTTATCACCCGATCCATCCGATTATTTCATGGGTGATGGATGGATCGGGTTCGGGTGAGAGATTAGTCGGGTGATGGATGGATCGGGTGGATGGATGATAAACGGGTGATGGATCGGGTGGGATCGGGTGAAGGTCCACCCGATCCGAACCCGATCCATTTACATCCCTACTGGTGGGATTATAGCTGTGCAAGGTATTTAAAGCACGTGAAAGGTGATGGCTGCATCAGCATGTATACCATACTCTCGAGACTATGTACTCCCGAATTTGCTTTTATGTACTTTAGCGGATTTTTATTGTACTTTTGCAAGTTTTTCATGTACTTTAGTGGATATTTTATGTATTTTTGTGAATTCATGTATAGTTTTAGTCATTTGCAACCAAGATAGATTAATAAAACTTTGCATTGATATTTTAAGGTTCTAACCTATTTACGTAAGCATTTTTCTCCCATTAATTAAGACTTAAGAGACTCTAATGAATTAATAATCGATATTTTCATCTTTGTACTTCAAGATCGTGTACATCTTTGTATTATTCTACATACTTATACTTCAAAATACTATAATTATTAGCAAAACTATACGAAAATTGTTTGATAAGTAAATTTACACCGTTTTAACAAAAAATACACAAAATTATACTTAAAGTACATTAAATTAGGGTAAAAGTACATCAATTTTTATGTTAAAGTACACAACACGAGAAACGAGAGTACGTACTCTCGGGTGTACACAATAATTTACCGTAATGAAGAAGATATAGAAACTCCATTTTTGGAGTAGAATGAGTTACATCGTTGCTGCGAATGAATGTTCCCCGAACCCAAGAATGAGCTGGGGAACGATCCTCTACAGGACCATCAGCCAAAGAACCAGTGGAAAGCCATTAATCACGCTCTGATCACGCAGTCATGGATCATCAACCAGACTTGGTAAGAACAAATCCTGTTCAAGTAAGGTCATACCCAATCCTCCTTCCTAGGCCTCTATATACTGCCTTTTCGTTTACTCTTTAGCCGATGTGGGACAATCTTAAGCCTATCTTTTCCTACCTGTAACTCCGTAAGTTGGATGGGTTCTATATCATGCTGTACTCAATTTGCATTATAGATATTAGTTTAATTCAATATTGTAATATGTTCTTCTTATAAACTTGAAAACATTTCGTTTAGGGTATGGATCCTCTAAAGTTGAAAATGAACTCTATTTGGTAGAGTTTACTTAAAAAGATAAGAATGAATAATATAAGATTTTTATTTGTTTCTTTCAAAATTCTTTCATTTTGTCTTATTACTAGTTTTGGTAAACTCCACAAAATCTAACAAAAACAAACTCTAGAGGATCCATACTCTTTCATTTCGTATACTGATGATGAACATTATATCATAAAGCGTTAGTCACTAAGTCTAGAAGGTCTGAAGTGAGCTGAACTTTGATGATGATTGATGAAGACAAGTAGACTGAGATGGACAGCAAAAGTTTGATTTACAGATGAAACCATTTCCCGGATGAATGTCTACCGAGTACAGTCAAGTAATTAACAACAACTCGTAAAGAAGCAATGATAACTCCGGTGGACTACATTACATTTTGCCTGTAAAAAAGTAGTTATTGAAGGCACCTTGATGAGTTTCGGGTTTTGTGATGACGTGATTTATGCTACTTACATCAGTGTTAGCTCTTTAGCAAATGAAGTATTAGTCTGTCATACAACCGTGCAACCATTCCCCAAGCTCACAATGACTTTGGCAAATGTGTCTCCTTAGAACTCAAGGATACAGAGTCACGATCCTATAGAACAGATCCCGTTCAAGTAAGGTCGTACCCATTGTACTTTCCTCTGCTAATATAAGCCTGGATTTAACTCACTGTTTGCTCTATGTGGGACTTTCCTACGCTTTACTCCCTCCGTCCCAGTTCAAACGCCCCATATTCCATTTTGGGACGTCCCACTTCAAACACCCCATCTATTTTGGGACATATTTATCTCTCCTACTTTTATTAAATTATCACATAATCTCTCACACTATCTCTCCTACTTTTATTAATCCCCACATTCTCTCTCATCATTTTTCCTAATATTACCCCACTCAACTTATTATATCAATTTTTCTTATTCCACTACAAAAAACGCCCGGGACGTTTGAACTGGGATGGAGGGAGTACTACTTTAAACACTCTAAAGTTGCATCAAAATAAAGATGATCCATTTCTTTATGCAAAGGATTCAAAATCTACTGCACAGATTATTCATGGATTATTATATATTTATATAGATATATGTTGGAAGATCATTGAAGTCTTTCAGACGTATAGAACAAGCCGTATTTTAGCTAAAATGTCATTTAGGGATGGCAATTTCACCCGAACCCACCCACCACCCGATCCACCCGAGCATTTTAAACGGATGAAAACCCGACTTATATGGATGATAGGCGGATTCGGGTGAATCGGGTTCGGGTGACGGGTCGGATTCGGGTGACCATATCTCATCCGTCACCCGATATGTTTCACCCGTGTAATTTTTAAAAATATAGTTTTTAATTGTTTTAAATATTCTAGACTAGCCCGTTGTTACAAAATGGGATCTTTGGGCCCTCCATACGAGCATTTGGGCTTTATTTTTGGATTGATTTTTTTCTCGGTCTAATAGTGGCCGTGATTGGGATCACCCGTTTATCACCCGATTCCACCCGACTATTTCACTGGTGATGGATGGATTGGATTCGGGTGAAGCCTTAGGCGGGTGATGGATGGATCGGGTGAGGCCAAATTATACGGGTGACGGATCGGGTGAGGCTTCACCCGACCCGAATCCGACAAGTTGCCATCCCTGTCATTTCTACGATCGCGCCAGCCAGATTTGCTCTCTGGTTTGTACTCTTGTAGAATTATCAGCGACAGGTTGATACAGAATGGGTGAACACATTGTTGCAGGCTACTCAATTTTCTGGAATACCTTAATTTCCTAGCAAATTGTTCAAGTGATCATTTAGAGAATAAACGATAAACAGGATGATCGAAAGGCTACACGGCCGAAATTTATATGTTACTCCAATAATTATGGAGGAACAAAAATTATATGCTTTTGTCCCACATCGGCTGTTGGAAGGGGAAGCTTTAACTAAGACGACATAAAAACAAAGGAAAATAGAACAACTCATACCTTTCTCGGCATTTTGGCTAAGACCAAGTGTAGTATCTGTTTTTATCAGTTTAATATCTGATATATGGACCACGTGTTCACATAATATTAAATTTATTTTTTAAGGGGGATGGTCAACCACAGTAGCTTGCTACTGGGGCTCTTGAGCTTCGCCCATGCGTTACATTACTGCACGGGCTTGGCGCACCCCTCCAATTCAATCTAAACCTTTGATAATTCACAATTGGTGATTCTACGCAGCTTAGCATCTAGTATGTATTTGCATTGTCGGAATAATAAAGAGGATTGAACAATAACGTATGAGAGATGGGTCTGAAATACTGAATTTTAGGATAGCAAAAAATGATAAAGCCGCGAAATATATCAGTACAAATAAAATGACGGTAGAATTTACAGTACTCGTATTTGTTATGTTGATTTATTCTTAATGATTGACAAAATTAGATCTTATATAATGAGGCATTCTCGCCGTAGAATTACTCGAATTTGTTCTTAGACTTGGGTTATTGCAAGGTTTTTGAGCTTCATTATTTGATACTTTATCTTCTTAAGCTTATTGATCTATATCAACTTGGATTAGAGTTCTGATTTTCATTAATCTAGACCTGCAAGATTCATGTAAATATACACTTAATCAACCAACTCCTAATCTTAACTTCTTCTATTTCATTGCCTCTCCTTTTGTTGTTTTGTAACCCCATGATATTTGCATAGCGTTTCCCCTCATCATCGGCTGGGTAGTACATCATCTCACACTAAACGGACGTAGTTACTCTGCCGGGGGTTTATTATCTGCTAGCGGTACTAGTAAGAGATTCTCGGGTGATGTCGATTTGTACAAGCGTATTATAGAGATGGCCATTGGGCACTAGGAGCCCGGGCCCGCCCTGGCCCGGCCCTAGTCAATCCCTGGTCAAGGCACTGCCCGGTACGGCCCGGCCCAGGCACTGCAAAGCCCGGGTTTAGTAGTGCCAGGGCTAGTGCTCGAGTTTTCAAGCACTAGCCTTGGTCAAACCCGGTCAAACCCGGTCAAAACCCTGGTCAAAACCCCGGTCAAGCCCTGGTCAAAGCCCTGGTCAAGCCCTGCACAAGTAACGACCCGCCCCCAGCCCGCCCCTAGCAAACGGCTAGTTTGGGTTTAAAAAACTAGCCGTTTGTGTGGTTTGGCAGTTTTTTTTTTTTTTTGTTTTTTAATTTTATCCCTACCCTTAAATTTTCTATAAATACCCAATAAATCCAACTTCAATTTCCACACAATCACTCTCTCTATTCTACATTTCTTCTTCAATTACTACAATTCTACAACTCTCAAGTATTCAAGTTTTAAATTTACTTAAAAAAAATTATTACAATTTTTAAGTATTAATTAAGTTTTCAATTTTAGTTAGAAAAAAATTACTACAAGTATTATATTAAGTAAGTATACAATATTTAGTACTTTTATTATTGTTATTTTGATAATTATTATTAGTATTGATAATTATTGTATTTCGTATTGAATATTTTAATATTCTTATCAAAAAATCATATTAACCCGAAATGGATAATCTAACTCCCGATCAAAGAAGAGTGTTGAAAGAATATGAAGAATCACTTCTAGGTGATATTCATCAAGGTAAATTAATGTTTATAATTTATTTTTATAATTATTAGTTTTATTTTGTCAATTTTTCTTTTTATTGATATAATTTTATTTGTAGGTGTAGGTAATGCATCACAACAAGAATCATCGGTCATGCCACCACCCCGTTCTCGTCCAACAACGGATGTAGATTTACAAGATGGTAAAATTCAATTTATAAAGTTGCAAATTTATTCAATTCATTTAATTTTTTAATTTATTCAATTAATGTAAATTTACAACTTAATTAATATCATTATTCTTTAATTGTAGGTGGACAAGGTGGTGGTATTATTAATCGACGTGGTGTCAAAGCAAGTTTTGTTTGAGCTCATTTTGACAAAGTATACACCGAAAATGACCAAAGAGGTGTCAAATGTTTCAAACTTGTTTGTCGAATTTGCAAAGCCAACCATGTTAATGTGGAATTGAAGTGGAAAACGGGTAGCGGAACCGGCACTCAAGCTCGACACCTACAAAGCGTACATGGCATAATCGACCCCGAAAAAATAGTTGAAGGTGAATCAAGCCATGGTGGTGGTCAATCACAAATCGGAAGTTATATGACCCCGACCCTCGGTGGAGGTATTCCTTTCTATTATAATAGAGATCGAATGATTGATAATATGGCTACTTTTATTTGTCTTGATGAATTGCCGTTTAGTTTTGGTGAAAGTATTAATTATGAAGAGTTTAATAGATTATTATTATAACCCGCTTATAGAAAGGTGCCTAGGAACACTCTTAAGCGTTATACTATGACACAAGATCACAAAACTAGAGGCGAGCTAATTGAATATTTTCGTTCATTTAGTGGACGTGTTTGCCTAACTAGTGATACATGGACTTCAAGACAAGGTGAGCCTTATATATGCATTACCGCTCATTGGATTGATAATGATTATAAATTACAAAAACGTATTATTGCTTTTGATGTTATGGAAGAGTCGCACACCGGCTATAACATATATTCTCGTATTCATGCTACTTGTAATGAGTTTAAATTGACTGATAAGTTGTTTACTATTTCATTTGATAATGCTTCGGCTAATACTAATTGTATTGGTCATATCAAGAGTAATATTCCAACTTTATTATTAGATGGTATGTTTTTACATGTTAGATGTTGTGCACATATTATTAATTTGTCCGCTCAAGAAGGAATTTCTTGTATTTCTTCTATTTTAAGCCCTATTAGAAAAGTTATTAAGTGGCTTAGAGCAACGGGCACAAAAAAGCGTAGATACAAACAATTGTGCACGCAACATCAATTGCCAGCAAAGAGATTTGGTCTTGATACACCAACAAGGTGGAATTCTACCTACACCATGCTAGGTGCTGCAATCAAGTATAAACAAGTTATTACTAGTTTGTATAATGAACATCATTCTACCGATCCAAATGCACGACTTCTCGATGATGTTACTTGGAAACTTACCGAACCTCTTTATGATCTTTTGAAATCTTATTATGATGCTACAAAAGTTTTTTCGCTAGTATATGAACCAAATGTTCATTTGGTGATTTTACAATGCATTAAAATAGTTTTTGCTATGTCTAATGTTGATTCTTCTAATTACGATAGCTTAAAGCAAGTTGTTTCTTTAATGCGTGAGAAATGGTTGGCTTATTTTACTGAATTTCCTATTATATATGGCATTGCATGTATTCTTGATCCCGGTGTTAAATCCGCGGGATTGAAAAAAATGTTAGAATTTTATTATTCAACATTACAACAAGACTATGATGTAGATAATTATGTGAACAAATGTGTTTCTATTCTTACTAAATTACATGATTTGTATGATACACGTAGTGGTACTGATGCACAAGCTAGTTCTTCTTCCATGTCATCTAAATCTAAACCAAGTAGATTTGGTTTTTATCATAATATTATTTAAAAAAAACAAAAAACGACTTTAGATGATACTACATCTTTTGTCAATGATTATTTAACACTTGTCCATGATACTACCGATGAAAGTGATTTTAGCATTCTTAATTGGTGGCATAAACAAAGCCACCAATATCCGATTTTAACCCAAATTGCACGGGATGTTCTTGTAGTTCCAACTTCGACAGTTGCTTCGGAGTCCGCTTTTAGTGCAGGTAGAAGAGTATTGGATGAAAAGCGATCAAGGTTAGCTCCCGAATCCGTGAAAGTACGTGTATGCAAAAAAGATTGGGATCAAGCATTAAAAAGAAGACAAGGAAAGAAGTATGATGATGATGATGATGACGAAGAACATGATCCATTCATGACAATGGATACTACATCGGAATCGGGAGCATCAACCGCCGATGAGAACGTCTAAGAATGAACCGATCAAATAATCAAGCGACGGTAAGTAAGGTAAGTGAAGAACTACGTGGGCTTTGATTCTTTCGAGATACGTAGGTATCCTAATTATTATAAGTTTATCAAAAAATGATAAAATTATGGTAATTATGACCAAACCCTTTTTTTTTTTTTTTCGGCCGAGCCAGCAGTGCTTGAGCACTGGCCCGCCCGGCACTAGCCCGGTCAAGCACTGGCGGGCTAGTGCTAATGCTCGATTTTCCGAGCACTAGCCCGGTGGAGCCCTGCCCTAGCACCGGCCCGCCCGGCCCGTGGCCATCACTTGCGTATTAGTAAGCTTACTATTATTCCGGCACCATTATCATCATTAAAACTAATCATTATTAGCTTGTGGTCAAACATTTTTGGGGATTTAAGTCCGATGGACAATACCAACTCTATATCCTCTACCCATTTTTCTCCCGTCACACCCTAATAAAAGCGCCGATTACTCACGGAACCCACACAATACACTTTACGCAGCCCATCAGCCCAGCCCACACATCCTTTCATCCACAGTCCAGATTTTAAATGACGCCTCCATCCAACCCACAAACTTACACAACTCTCATAACCAACTTTACCAGAAAATAACACACACTTCAAAAAACAGTTATTTTCCCTCTCTCATTCCTCCAACCGACTTAACTACCCAAAATCCAAGAAACTTCCACCATGGACGATTCTTCACCCGAGAAAACATCAATGGCTGCCAAGAACGCATCAGCAGCAGCTACTTCCGACGAGGCGGAAAACATTGCCGAGTCTCTCTCTTCCCTGTCAATGACCACCACCACCACCACTACTTCTGACAACAACCCATCTTCTTCTTCAAGCAATAAAGATGATGCCAAGCCTGATGAAAACCCCGGTGATGTCGTGTTCATCAGAAAACACGTGTTTTCCTTAGTTCTGAAGCTAATCAGACTTCTGAAGCGTGCCATTGAAGCATTGTTCATCCAAGAAAACCCCGGTGATGTCGTGTTCATCAGAAAACACGAGTTGTCCTTAGTTCTCAAGCCAAGCAGACCTCTGAAACGTGCAGTTGAAGCGTTGTCTGATCTCACTTTCAATAAACCCAAACAAGACAAGTCTGACCCAAAATTCAAGACAACCCAGAGTGCATTGATCCAAGTGAGTCCATTTGGGTGCGAAATGAGTGTCCGTAATGTCGATTCTGAGACCGGTAATGAGGTTTTCGGGTGGCTTAGGATTGAAGGTTTGGAGGCTTTCAATTTATCCGAACCCTTTAGGCAGATGGTTAATTTAGATGATCTTGCAAGGCTTCTTAGAAATGTTGATGATAACGAGAGTGTCGTCATGTTTCTCGAACAAGGTTTCAATTTTCTGTCTTTTCGGTGGGGTATTTCCAATTTTGGTATGTCTTTCACCTCATCCTTCTCTGTTTCTCAATATTTACTCTTTTATTTACTGTTCATTCACATGATTTTAGTCATTTTTACTGTATTGTTTTTGAGTAATTTTTCACTAATGTTGGTTTTACTTAAGTTTTATGTCTGGATAGTGAGTGTAGTAAACTAGTAATGTGATTAGAGTTTTCTTGGGTAGATTTCGATTATGATTTTAGATTTATGAATTGGTGAACCTGAATAGACTTGTGTGCAATATCTTGTAAAATCTTTCTTGAATAAAAAAAAAATGTTTGGCTAGTGGATGAATCTTAGTGACGATTGTATGGAAGATCTAAAAGAGGTTGCTGCATTCATGAGAAAATACCTGGTTCGAATGTCACTCTTACGGACTAAATGGAGTTAAACATCATATTGGGGTCCAATGTTTACAAAATATTATCATTTGGGGTCCAAACTAGGGTAATGATCCACTAGAGTTTGTTTTTGGTAGAGTTGGTAGAGTTTACCAAAACAAGTAATAAGACAAAAAATAAAGAATTTTGAGGGTCACAAATAAATTGTTAAAAAAATTATTCTTGTCTTTTTAGGCAAACTCTACCAAGTAGAGTTCATTTTCAAATCTAGAGGATCCCAACACAAACTTTATTTATGTATCGATTGGGGTCTGGGATACTGTACCGTTACTTTGCCGTGAGTAGGCCTGTGCAATGGGTAGAGGAGCCCATGGCACCCATTAGCCCGCCCATTAAAAATCCAACCCAGTCCACCCACTTACATAATGGACAGGGCTCAAAACTAGTGGGCCTATTTGGCACCTTAACGGGCTGGGTGGTGGCAACCCAATTGGCCCGTTATAAATTTTAAAAAAAAATTAAATCGCTATTTCTTTTTTCTCTCCCCCCTACCCACCCAACACCACCACCACGCACCTCCCTCTCACTGCCGGCCACCACCGGCCACCGCCGTCCTCTTGCTCCGACCACCATCTCACGCAATGGCACCACCACCACTCGACGCGCGCCGCTCCGGCGACACTACGGCGGTATTCCTCTCCCCGTTCCACCGCTTCCATCATCCTCTACATTCCTTTTTTCTCATTTTCTCTCTCCTCTCTCACTCCCTTCCCCAGTCCCTATCCTCAACAGTAAGCGCCCCAAAACCGTACCCCACCCCTCGCCCTACGCCGCCGACCAAATCCACAATCATAACGCCGCAAAAAGAAGCGTTTTGAGCAAATCGAGCTTAGGTGGCGTCGCGTATGGGCGTAGGAGCGGTCGCGGTAGCCGGGCGACCAGGGTGGTAGTGTCGGGGCCGTATGAGGTGGTGGTTGGTGACGGCCTCCGGCGAGGCTGGGGTGGTCGGGGAAGGAGGGGGTTGGGGGGGAGAGAGAAAATGGAAGGGGAGTTGTTGTTTTTTGTTATTTTGTTTTTATGTTTTTGTTTTGTTAAATTGGTTTAACCCATGGGTTGACCAAGTTCAGCCCGTTATAAGGTGGCCCATTAACAGCCCAGCCCATTAAGGTCCAGCCCATCGCACAAGCCTAGCCGTGAGTTAAATGTTGATTCCAAAGAAGAACTTTCATTTCCCCATTATTTTTCTCTCTCTCTCCTCAGTCCTCAGCCTCCTCATTCAATCTCCCACCATTTCATTTCACCTGCCGCCGCACCACCAACCTGATCCTTTGTATCTTACCCGTCTTCTACCCGTCGCCGCTCGCATATTGATGCACAAATATACAGGAGAGTGAAAATCAATCCTAATTTTTCTCCTCTTTTTTTTCTGGTTGATCTCTTCATCTTATACGGTAAGATGGATTTTCTGGTTGATCTCTGCACCACCTCCCAAATATACAGGAGAGTGAATATCTACTCTCTCTCCTCACTGTAAAACAAAATGATTTGATCAAATCAAAAGTAAGAGCACCAACTTGATCGACTTCTAATGTCGCAGCCAATCCGAAAAGTCTGTTCTCGATCAATTTCTTCTAGCCAGGTTTGCGAATTTTGGATTCCTAATTCATGCAAATGGGTTTCTGAGTTTTTAGGTTTTCTGGGTTTTTTAATTTGGGGAATGGGGTCTCTAATTAGCAAGAAATTGGATTTTTCTTGAATAATAAATTTAGGAAAATAGGTTACTTTGGATTTTAATTTCGAAAAGTGGGTGATATGGGATTTCGAGATTTGAAGAATGGTTATTTCCTGGTTAATTTTGGGAATTCTACTGGTTTTTTTTCGTGTGTGTTAAATTGGAGAAAAAGGGTTTTCTGGGTTTTGACATGTTGTTGAAGAGTTGAAGGGAAGATCTGGGTTGATGCTGAAAGTGGGATGGAAGAGCGATTATTCTGGTGAAAGGAGGTGGGTTTTTGTTTTATTTCTGAATTTTGTGGTATTGAGGATTTGTTGAATTGTGGTAGATATGGGTGGTGGTGGCTGCCATTATTGTTGGAGCTGTGACTCGGGCTGCCGAACTGGTGAAATGAAACTAATGGAGATTGATTGGAGACACAGGAGGGAGAAGGAAAACGGCGAAAAGCGCCACCTCCCCACAAAAGTAACGGAGTTAATACCCAGACCCCTGACGATACAAAAAAAAAAAACACACAGACCCCAAACCCAAATCTTTTGTAAACATCAGCCACCATTCTGGTACATTACTCGACTAAATGATACGGTTCTGGCATTTTGCTGCTACAGTTGTAAAAACTCAGTCATTCTTTTGTCTCCTGTATCTGTCATTTTGCTACAGGTTGTAAAAACTCAGTCATTGATACATATTGTCACTGTGTTACTAATTGGTAAAAACAGTGTCATTCTTTTTTGAGACATTGAGATTAACATGTATTGCAGGAGCAATCTCTTGTGCTGATCCTGCCATAGGAGAGGCTGAAAACATTGTGGCAGGTGTCAGAAAATTGCCTGGAAATTTTCGGGTACTAATATTGTGTTTTTTTGTTAGACTAGGTACTGATAGCGACAATGAAAACTCGTTAATTTTACTAATATTTGCGTTTTTTTTTTTTTCTTCTGAATGTAGTACATTCATCCCTATTTCAAAGACAACAAAAGTGTAGCACATACCTTTGTCGAGGGGAAGTACTCCATCCACAGTGATGCTTCTATCAAGCAGGGAATGATGTTATTCTAAAAGGGCCTAACGGCCAAGTTTGTTTTTACACTCATTTTAATACTAACCAATAGTATTTTAATATGTTATGTTGGTTAACCTTTTAGGAACCAACCGCAATATCTTGTATGCAGCAAGGGGAATGTGACGGAGTTAAGCTCGGGCTACAAATGGCTGATAAGTTTGGTATACCAAAGGATAAACGAGTGGTTTTTTGTGATAATCTACACGTAGTTGACAGGCTAACTAAGAAGTACACAGAAAATGGTGAAGGCATGGCTGTCAAAGTAAATGAGCTACTGCGAAGACTCAAGGGAAGCACAGTGATTTGGGTGGACAGAAGTAAGAATAGATCAGCAGACAAGCTGGTAAGGGCTAGTAGTTCAGAATGTATCATTAACTTTTTACGGTGTTTGGATATATCCTATCGTGAGAAACAATGGAGGAGAGAAGAGGTGAGGAAGAAGCTCCAGCCGGATACAAGGCCACCACCACCCGGGTTTCACAATAATATCAATCGGATGATAGATCTAATCATGGGCATTGCTCAGGAGGCATTTGATGATATTCCTGCATTTAATGCTGCTTTCAAGACATTTGCTCTTCAAAAAACTGGTAGGAAGATTACAACTCGGCTAGACTATGACGATTGTATGGAAGATCTAAAAGAGGCTGCTGCATTCATGAGAAAATACCTCGTTGACAAAAAGCCTTTGATTGTCACTCCTACGACTAAATGATACAGTTTGGCATTTTGCTGCTACAGTTGTAAAAACTTGGTCATTCTTTTGTCTCCTTTTTTAGTCATTTTGCTACAGGTTGTAAAAACTCAGTCATTGATACATATTGTCACTGATCCATGGAGCTATTGGATAAGAAATCTTAAATTCTTTGGTATTGGCATTCAACTCGGATTCTATTGTCTATGCACCTGTCGATCTCAAAACTAGCTCCAGAAATACCAGTCATAACTATGCCTGAGCTCATAACAGTGTTTGTCAAGAATACTAGACTAGCCTTCAGCTTACTGAATTGTTGACACCCACAAATCCACAATTCAGGTCCCGTAATAACTTGTTACGGAGTCTGATGACCCAATGGAAAGTTAATCAGAATCACTCCAGAAGTAAACATTGCTCAGAGTTGAAATAAGGAACGTGGTTAGGAAGCAACTAACCATTTCCGGAGAATTTTAGATTTGAGAATCACAGAATGTACACATTACAGACCTTGAATAGAAGGTAAGCTTTCACAACCAATTTCTGAACTGCTGAATAAAGGTACTCATGTTCCTACAATTTGTCCAACTAAATATTAGTAGCCATTATCCACTCCACCTCTTGTTCGGTGCTGCAATCCCCGTTCCACAACAAGGACCTCGGTCGCTTTTTCATCACAGAAGCCTGTGACCCAGCACCAAGCGGGGAAACAGGGCTTTCCATTGAAGTCAAACAGCTGTCAACAGAGCAGTCACTGATCCATGGAGCTGCCATGAGATTGGTTTTGCTGTCCTGAAGTGGAGTTAGTTCTGCCAAGGATGGCATCTTTATGGTATCTGGCAGGACCAACCCACTGCATTCACTAGCAGAAATTCTGATGGCTAGCTCCGAAACCTTTTCATGAGCGGCTTCAAGCCCAACTGAAGCTGCTGCCTGGGCACTCAGAGCTATACATGCTTTCTCAACCAGGGAGTGCAAGTATTTTCCTTGAGCTTCAATGCGAAGCTGGAGATGGCGTGGAACCTAGAATCACATAGTATTAGAATTTGGGTTCGCATCACTGACCAAATACAGAAAAAATAATCTGCTGTGACATTTGAAATTAAGGATTCATTCCCAATCTTCTACACGTATTCAAAAACCGAGTTTTACATCCACATATATCATCAGTCATCAAACAGATACCAAGCACCTTAACACTCCCACCCCAAACACCAAAAGCTGCCACCCGGAGTAGTTGAAGTCAATGGATGTTTTGGAATGCAGACAATTTTGTTTGAGATATGTTTGGTTAGATTTCTTTCTCTTTTGTTAACTTTGTCCCTCTGTTTTTTATTCTCTTCCAAAGTACAGTTCTTTCTGTGATTCTGTCTCACTTAAAAAAAAAAAAAAAAAAAAAAAAAAAAAAAAAGAGACAATGCCTCACTTTTTCACTTTTCAATCTACTCTATATCTTTACTGTTGCATTGCTTTGGTTTCTCGCTACTATTTCTATTTCTATCCTCTTTTCTATCTATATCTTGTTCTTTCTTTTTTATTTGCCCCCTGTCAAAGGTTCCTTATGACTTAAGTCGTCGTGCCGTGTAACTGTTTCTGTTTGTCTATTGCCAATTAATTTGGAACCAAGGCTCTACTACTTCCAATCCCGCAAAGAGAGTAAAAATTGCCAGAATACCTAATACTTCTAAGAGCATACAGTAGCAGCTGAAGCAAATGACAGCAACACTAACCTCCAACTGTTCATGCAACCGTCTTTGGACTTCCATTTGTACTCTCAATGCCTCTGTGACTTGATAGCCACTGTTGAAAAGATTACAAAGAAGACAAACAGATTTTAGTATAGAGGGTCAGGAGTTTTGACCCATGAAGGCACAAGAAATCACTAATATCACATACTCGTTCAAATCTTGGGCTTTCATTCTTGAAGATGATGTTGATGAATCAGTGTCATGACTCTCTGCCTTGCAAGAAGCTACAATCATCGTAGAGATTGGGGGAAAAGAAAAGCACAACAGGAACCAAACATGAATTAGAGTAAGGCATTTGCATTTGGAGAACAATTATTCTGTAACATGCATGTTCCAACCAGTAAAACTAGCATCATTGTAATTTACATACTTAAGCCTTCTCTTGTGGCCGACCCCTACCAAACATAATGGGGGATCAAGTAAACGACGATGAAGAACGCACATGAAGATAAGAATTCTAAGCATCCAAAGACTAATGGAGTCTCAATATGTAGAGAAAACAGATATGATCACAGAAGCCCCTTTAAATGATTTCTTTTAAGTTTTACCTTTGAACATATGCTATCTGGCCATGTACCTAGATTGAGAGGAGTGATCGTTTAGATGTAATTTCTTCTACGTGTTGAGAGTTTTGATTACGCTTTCTGAAGCTAATGTATTGATGGAGCCAAGTGCTCCATTTTGATCGACACTTGACTTTCCTCATGTAAACGATGTCAATGCTAGCATGAGAGCATAGTTAACAGCTCTCCTTTTATAATTGAGCGTGGTCCATCACCCCCTTGGTGTCCTCGTATTTATGTAATCTCCTAATTACCCAAAAAGAAGAAAACGAAAAAGAGAGAGAAAGAAAAAAGAGAGAGAGAGAGAGAGAGAGAGAGAGAGAGGGTTAAGAGTTATACCATCCTTTGCATTTTCAGCACCTTCCTTGCCTGGTTGCTTCCCCATCCTAAACTTCTGCAGAGATAGGGCCCGACAATGAAACATGTCAGATTAACAGCATTACTTCATAGCCAAAGAAGGTTCTCATAGACAATGAAATAAGAATTCAAAAGAATTCGCCAGGCAGCTACTTTGCACATGATTCGGCAAGGTCCCTTAAAGACACTGAAATGAGCAAACTAAACTTTCAAGCAGTGGAGATGAGAGGCAAGTCCACAGCAAAAACCACATATTCTTTGTCACTATTTTTCTCCAATATGGCCAAAAGCTATGCATTATAGGTATGAAGAGTAAAACGCTAATTGAATACCTGCAGATGTGACTTAAGATGATAAAGCGTCAGACCTTTTACCCCCATTGTCCTCAGAATTGTCTTTGGTGTTGCTTCTGGAAAATAAGAGAAGATAAATGATAAAGGGATTCAGTGTGACGACATAGAATGAATGAAAAGAGAGACTAATGTCATTTTCCATAAAGAATGTCAAAGAAAGGTATATCACTTCTATACTGTTTGAGTTTCAAACCAGCACCTAAAACAGATGTCCCTTGTCAGTATGAACCAAGTCAATGCAATAAGAAAGCATCTTCGGAATCGTGAAGATCTCAATGAAAAGCACAGGGATGGGTGGGAATATTAGATTCCTTTGAGACTCTCATCTACTAGATAATACAGGTATGCCAATTTCCACAAAGGTAAAGAAAGCTTCGCTTTAACTCAAAAGCTAAAACCTAAAAACCCATTCCTCCCCTCCCCCCAACCCCAACCCCCCAAAAAGAAGCGGAAACAACAAAGATCAAACAACGAGACTAGAATAATTTGCTCTATAGTCACTAATCTATCCTCCGGACGAGTGTCATAAGAGAAAACCCTGGTTTGTCTTAATGTATTCCAACAAGGAACAAGTTACACAAAGCACATGAGAACCTTGCAAGCCAGCAGCCTTGATACACAAGTTGTACCAACTATCGTTCAAAACTATCCTAATTTTATAGCTGACTAATAACTTGAGTGGCCATAAACGGCACGCCATGTATGGCACTGCTGAACACTTGAAGCCAATGGCACAAGAAAACCCTTTTATCAATTAGTATCCATGACAATTCCCCAAATGCAATCAACCAGGAAACCAAATCAATCAATGTAACCAGAGCTTTCGGACCGAGTTTCGACCCATTTTCACGGATTCAAATCTCTCAAACCATGACATGCAATGCAACCACAAAATTACAGTCAGAAACAAAGAAAAGGTGGCAACTTTGGAAGTCAAACCCAAGGTAGATTGAACTCATGAACGAAATTACAGAATTGGGACACCAAATGAACCTAATTAAACGAACAACACACCAAATTTAGAAGAATCAGGCACAATGAACTCAAATTAACAATAGATTTTCCATCAAAATTACAAACTAGGTAAAAAAAAAACACACAAATTATTTTTACCAAAGCAACACCATTCATACATTTTCACCATTGACCCACCAAATAAAAACAGTTAATAAGATAAAATTCTATTCATTAGTAAAGTTAACATTGATATAAACAGAAATAACAATGAAATTAAGAAGGAAGAGAGAGAGAGAGAGAGAGAGAGAGAGAAAGGAGCAAACTTTCAGGGCCACCAAGCTGAGAAACAGCATCAACAAAACGGTCATGAAGTTCAGAAGTCCAACGAAGTCTGGGTTTGGGATCTGTTGTTAATACAACACATGTTTCTCCACCACCACCTCCTACTACTACGCCTGCTTGTTGGGCTGTCAGTGCTGAGTACATTTCTTCCGGAATTCTTCTTCTTGAAGTTTCCCAGCAATTTATGTCTTAGCTTGAAAGTTATAATTGAAGTAAATGGAGGGAAAATTGAGGAAAAAAAAGAGAGGGAAAATGCAGGAAAAGAAGGGGAGAGAAGAAGAAGAAGAAGGCCCTCTTCGTGCCTCTTCCTCAAGTCTGACTACAACAAGGACACACCACCACTTCACCACCTCCCTTTTTTTTTTTTTTTTTTTTTTTAAATAGACTTCACCACCTCCCTTAACATTATTTTAGATACGGTTTTTCTAACGTGTGTGCGAAACGTGTGTCTATAGGGGCAGGGTATATGATAGAATTTCATTTCCTTACTTATTTAAACGATAATTTTCTCAGTCCTCGTTCGGTATCACTGCCGTTTTCAGTTTTTGGTTTATTTGTAAAAAATTTAGTTAAATAAGTTGCAAAAATAAATTTTAATTTTATATTTCTATAATAGTCATATAGAAAATGAAAACTGACAACAGAAAACTGAAAACCACTTTTTTTTGGTTTTCAAAAACGGGACTTTGGTTTTCAAAAATACAGAAAACTAAAAACAAAAAACGATACCAAACAAGCCCAATTAATCAATGAGATCACATATATGTGTTTTTGTGTGTGTGTGTGTGTGTGTGTGTGTGTGTGTGTGTGTGTGTGTGTGTGAAAATCTCTCTTAAATAAGGAAGGGAATTGACTTTGATCATGTGCTCTATGGGCAATTGGACACACGTTAGAAAAACCATTTTAGATAATAGGATAGTACTGCTAGCCTAGAAAAAAGGGGGGGTAACGAATGTTATTGAAACGGAATCAACATATGTAGCCACATAAAAAAAATATGTTTATTAAGCCATGAATAGATGTCATTAGTTGATAAGTACAAAAAAATTAGCTAATCAACATCAATGAGGGTTCCTGCTTGTCGGACAACTACTAATTGCATGATGATTGATAATATGAGTCGATCTATTAAAGGAAATGATAACCCTAGATTGTCCTTTAATGAGCTTGGAGTTAAACCTAGTAACCTTGTAAGTCAAGGTCTCGGCTCGTCTTTAAACCACGTCATTATTGACGTACTATTGCGTGTTCAAGTGTCTTGTTACATCACAAGCATGTTGGTCTCGGAGAGCATCCTTATAGTTGCTTGCCAAAGGCTTCTTCTATCATGTGCATACCTATTGTAACATGTGAGACCAAGGGAAGAATGGCTTCTCCACTTTCTTTTTGAGGATTGTGGTTGCTCTCGGCAACAACGAGCAAAGATATTTCATACTTCTAGTCTAAAATGCGTTATCCAAACAACCCCAAAATTTATATGGAGTTCGAGGGTATTGCCATTAAAGACATTCTAATTCTAAAGAGATGAATCAAACTAAGATTTCACAATTGCGACTTTTCAAAGAGAACGAGTCCGACACAGACTCTCTCGTAAGTCTCAACTCTCAACTCACGACTCACTCGACAAGGTCTCCACTCAACTCGAGTCGCGAAGCACTTGGCTCGCTAGTCATGCGTTCATGCCCAACAAGTCCCGGACACTCACCATTATTCCGATCATCATCACCAAATAGAGAGTGCAGTGTCATTTCTTTTGTTAAACCCTCCATTTTTCTGGGGTTCAACCAGAAAAAAAACAGCAAATGGCTGGTCTTTATCGCTCAATATCTCGTACATCTTTCTCCTTCCTTCTCCATCACGCTTCTTCTAAAGGTACCTTCTTTCCTCTTGAATGCTTTAGTTTTACACTTTTACCCATTGCTGTTTACTAAATGTTGGTCTGACCCGCATCAGTTTCACCATATGCACGCATTTCTCCGGCGTTATTTTCCGCTTCGGCCGACTCGCATCAACCTATGCTGGTATATGTTGTTTCTCCCCACTTACCCTTTGTTTGTGATTGAAATGGGTTTTAATTAGATATGATGATACCGCGATTTTTAGTGATTTTTTCGGATGAATTTGTGGGTTTGTAGGTGCGAGATTTCATACATTCGGCGCTTTATCACCCTGATTATGGTTATTTTTCTAAAAGATCAGGTCCTGTTGGGGTTTTGGAAACTAGTATCAAGTTCAATCAGCTTCAAGGTTCCTTTTTTATTTGATTTTATCTTTTAATTGAGGTTTTGTGTGCTCTTTGAGTGGTAGATTTTACATTGTTGTGCTGTGTATTGAGACATTTCGATTTAATTATGTTTAGGAATGCCGGGTTTTTCATCGTTTGATGGGAAGATGCTTCCTTTCTTGCTTTAATCTTGTGGGTCGAGGTTTTGAGGAGAGTAATTGAGGTGGGATTTGAATATCTGGATAGAGTGTGGCTCTGCAATATGTATAGTAGGCGGGGATAGAGATCGATTAGGATGTTAGATGGTTTAGAGGGGTGCACGGTAGATTGTGGCTATGCAACAATGGTGTAAAATCTAGGATAAGTTGAAATAGAGTTAGTAAGAGCATGAGAAAGATGGAATCTGTAAGGAAGCAATTTCCTTTCACTTGTCTAGGGAAATGACTACGAAGTAACATACGAGTAGTATATAAAGAGTGAAAATATTTGTGGCTATGCTGGGGTTAAGCGATGTAAATTGCAATGTGTTGTTGTGATCTGTTTATACATTTCTATCATGTACTTCCTGTTGGACTGAATATAGTTGTTTGAGAACAAGAAAGGGAGTGCCTTTACGTGTGTAATTTTCTGATCTTTGAAATATGATTTGTTAGTTCTTAAACTTGCTTGCCATTCTTATAATAAGCAATTGCTTTTGGAGCTATTGGTTAGACAGTCACATTCTATTTTACATTTAGGCAGGACTGCGTATTTGAAACATTTAAATAAGCTTTACAAGCAGAGTGAGATATCATGGTTTACTCCGGTGGAGCTCTTTAAGGTAGATTTTGATTTTCTGTTTTAAGTATACTATAGAACGCTTAGTTTACGTCTTCAGGTACAGGTTCTGATTTTCTGCTAACTTATCTCTTGCAGCCTTGGTATGCTCATGGGATTGCCGAAGCCATTATGCGGACAGCTAATCTTTCAGTTCCTTTGAAAGTGAGTACATTTGTCTTTCCAGACCTGAAGTGTGCTATTTTTTTGTGATCTTTTATGAAGTTCTAGTTATTCCTATGTGGCTTTAATCTACTCCTCATTTTTCACTTCTGTTTTCCCTCTAGCTTTTATTGACATATATGCATTTTTATTTATATTTCAGATTTATGAAATAGGTGGTGGGTCTGGAACTTGTGCAAAGGGTATTATGGATTATATAATGTTGAATGCTCCTCCACGAGTTTACAACAACATGACTTACATGTAAGTGCACTATTGCTTTTCTGTTTACCATTGTTAGCATGATTATGTACTATCAACTTATTCACATTCGTACTATCTGTTTGAGTGATTTACAGTGTTAAGCAGTTGTTTCTGAGTGTGTGGTGCATTCTCTTTCCTGGCTTTCTTTTTATGCCTTATGCTTCGGACAGATACAATAACAAATAAACCTTGCCTTTTGATCTTGAGTGTGTTTTTCTATCTCGTGTAGTTTTGTGCTTCCAAAATTCTTCAAAGCAGACAGGCCAGTGATGACAAAGGCCGTTCGAAACTATATGTTCTACACTATCGTTTTCGGATACTTAAGCCGTGCACAGTGTTACGCTTAGCCAGTTGAAACTTTTGAGAGGGGTTGGTTCTTGTAGCTTGGGAACGACAACAATTTCTGAGACGAGGGTAGTAAAGGATAAAATTCAAATAGACTAAAGTGGTGGTAAATTTTTATTTTTTTTTTATTTTTATTTTTATTTTATTTTATTTTTTTTTTTTTTGAAATTGAGTAATTTAGGATAGAATTTAAAAGATACCAAGGGTGTGACTCCCATAGTCCCATGTACGAAAAGACACCAAGGGGGTGACAGGAAGATTAAGTTGTCAAGCTATGATGGAATTTTTACAAAAAGAAGAAAAGTAAGGTACCAATGAGGCTAAAAAGTAAAAACAGTTAGCTTTAAGATTATTGTTACATTGATCGTCCTTTTCTATGTAATCGTCACTGTGGCCATGTTGACAAACATGCAAATCATTATGATCAAGTTCAAAAGCTGTTTTCATGCCCTGGGCCTCTCTTCTTATGGAATGATTAGTGTGATTCTTTCATATTATGTTCTGTTTGATGCATATGTCCATGGCTGAAAAACAAAAGGAACTTTGATATTTGTGGTGCAGATCAGTTGAGATCAGTCCTTCTCTGGCTGAAAAACAAATGGAAACTGTCGGGCAAGTCCAGAGTCACAAATCACGATTTAAGGTTGAATGCCGTGATGCTGCCGACCGGAAAGGGTGGGGTGTGTTCTTGAACCTTTTTATATTACTTTTAAATGATTGTCATTGCTGAACACGTAAATGTTTCCTTATTCTAGTATGCCAAATTCTGATCTTTTCCCTTACCCTCAAATGAATCCACGAAGTTGAGGTGTCTTTGGACTTGCAGATTCTTGTATATCTACCTAAGACTGTTTTTGAAATGACTCTTATAAAGACGCTTAAGAATCTAGTGTCTAAGGATGCTTGCTTTGACTTGGAGTTCCCAACTTGTCCGTAGCGACGATGGGGGTTTGGATTCAGAACCCTTGTTTTGTATTTAAGGCCGATGGTGTACTTTATGGGTGGGCTTGAGCAGTAAATATAGGTGTGTATAAATTCGGATTCAAATGCGTAAACCATTTAGATTCATTGACAAGACTGGAAAATTTGTCTGTTTTCTCAAATTTGAGAATTAGATATGAGAGCAATATGAAGGCAGCTAATGTATCTAGGGTGACTTTCAGACTTGCGCTTTCAAATTAATTGATGTGTCGGAGTTTACAGTCAAGATTATTTGCTTCTACTGATGCACTAATATGGTGCTGTGTTTGTAAATTCCACCAATATTATTGAACCGAATAGTTATGGCTATTGTCTTTCTGTGCGTAGGTGATGTACAGAAGGAACCATGTTGGGTCATTATGCTAGAGGTATTTCAATTTTACTTTCGACTGTAATCTGTATGACCACACAAGTATTCCTCTATTCTTATCTTCTGTGCCAATGAAGGACAATTTTGGCACTATATTTTATGTTAGTCATTGCTGATGAGCTCTGGATTACATGTACGCTATTCAAAGGAGTGTTGCCCCTTTACACAATCAGGGTGAAAATCGTATAAGTAGCCCAGTAGGCCATTGATGAGAGGTGAATGATTTGATGAACTTTAAGTGTCTTTGTAACAGAGTACTTCTAAATCTCTTAGAGGAAGGAGTATGCCATCTGTCTTTTTTTTTTCTTTCTTTTTTTTTACTGTTTCACACCACTGGACTTATTCTTTTTTGCACAACTTGCATGGCGAGTCGGTTTCAATTTGTGATTCACCCCTTCTAGTCCAAAGTTTCTGATATCTACATGTAGGTTGTAGAGACTTAAAAAAGCTTATTTTATCAGATAGAAAAGGATTATTTTCCGAAGAAAGGGATTGGTTGGGTGTTTCCTTGATTTTTATCTATAAAAGGTGAAATTTATTATTGTTGGCACATTGTGGTAGATCCGTAGTGCAAAGAGCACAGACCACTAAAAGTGCTTACAGTGCAGATGTAAAACTGAAAATTGAAAGACAGTGCTAAACTGAGGAAAAGAACTAAAGGGGACAAGCGAATAAAAGTCATTGTACCGATAATACTAATTTAAGCGAATCTTTGTTTGTTTTTAAATCCAATAGTGATTTCTGTTGGTATGAGTGGTATGACTTGTATTTCCTTTGGGTAAGGTATCAGTAGGACTTGTATTATTTGACTGTCAATAGGAAATGGCCTGAAGTGCTTGGTTTACGCTTGACTAACTTAGCTGCAATTTGTCTTAACATCCTCCATCATCTCGGACTTCCAGTGCAAAGGAGATTTTTGTATGTATTATAAGTTTATAACTACAGGAGTGCAAAGGAAGTGACTTGATTGTAACAGAACTAAGATTGGAATTTGCCCTGTTTTTGTTCACTTTGAATGTAATAAATGTGGAAAGTGAAGTGTGTTTCGAAATTGCGTACCTTACTATCTTGTCTGGATCAAAATATATTCTCTCCTTACTCCATCTTCCTTTTCTTTAATTTCACATTTCCACCTGCCGAAGGCATGAAATTGTGAGTCTCTCTCTTTCCAACTTTTACTTTTGAAACAAGCTTCTTTTTTACAAACAATAAAACACACCAAGCAAGCCTGCTTTGGGCTTTAGTTAGAGGATCTTGAGTCATCTCGATTGGCAATCTGATACGGTGATACCTGTTTGTAGGATAATCTTACCATAAGCCATTTATCCTTTTTGCAGGTGCTGGATAATCTTCCCCATGATCTTATCTTCTCTGAGAATCAAGTTTCACCATGGAAAGAAGTGTGGATTGAGAAGCATCCTGACAAGTATGCATCAGAATGCAACTAAATTTGTCTTTTAAATTGGTTGGTGTAAAGCTAGAATCTGCCATGTTAAAGGTGTATCTCCATTAGTTTTAAGAGTGTTCTAGACAAGGCAGTAAATGCAGTTTTCAAGATACTTCTCCAAGTTGCTCATTGTGTGAGTGTTTATATAAATGGATACATGTGGTTAATTTCATCTTTCACAAGTCTACCCATGTGCATTTAAACGGAGGGATGCAGCTTAATTTTCATCTATTTGTGATTAGTTTTCTGGTCTTTATTGGTTTGTTTGTTAGATAATAGAATGCCCTAGACACTGCTGGTAATGTAACCGCTATGTTCATAGATTTGGGTCTCACAATGCTTCATCTTTTTACTAATTCTAACTCATAGTACATTAAACTTCTATTGTGATTTGTTTTTCCACTTTGACTCATTGGGGGAGCTTAGACAAAATGTCATTGTCTGGCATGATTGTTTGAAATTTGTGGGCGCGTTTTAAAGAATGAGCTGCATGAAAAGAGAGCTTGGGGGGGGGGGGGGTATTGAGACGATGGGCAATAAGTCCTTAAAAGATGAATTAATTTTGGATTTCTCTGCTACTTGCTAATTTCAACCCTAAAGAAGACAAGTTAAGTGAAGCTTTTCTCATCCTCTAGTGACATAATGTATAACTAATTCTCAAAGAAGGCTTCCGATAACCTTGTCAAGCCATGAATGCTACTATGCTAGTAACTTTATTTGAATGAGGAAGTCAAGCCATGAATGTTAGCAAGTTGACTGAGCTTTTCTTTCTCTTTGTATCCAACAGGCCAACTCCTTATGAGTGCTACAGACCATTAGAAGATGAACTTATGTCTCGGTGCATTGAGATCTTAGGTGACGATATAAATGGCCCTGGACAGGGTCTGATGTTAGCTGCAAGAAATATTTGGTCCAAAGTTTTCCCGAAGCCTCGAAGATGCTGGCTACCAACTGGCTGTCTGGTAAAGAGAAATCCTGTTTGAACATTTTTGAAATTTGTTTCTACAACCTTGAAAGTGCGATGACTGCTTTTTTGTAGAAACTTCTGGATTCTTTACATAGTGCCCTGCCAAAGATGTCCTTAATTGCTTCAGATTTCAGTTACCTACCTGATGTCAAGATACCTGGCTTGAGGGCTCCATTGGTCTCAACTAAGGTGATAAAGCTAGCTTATACCCAGAATGTTACATGATCTTCTATTCTCCTCAAACTACTACTACTTTGTATGTTGACCAAGGGAAAGCTGCTACCCATCTACTAAAGGTGGGTAGCTTTACAACTCGAATTGGAATACCCCCTCATGTTGAACACAGACTAAGGGAAAGCTGCTGTTTCTGTTGAGGAGATATCCCAGACCCGGCTATAAGCCGGGCGGCTGCTCAGGGGGCCTGATTTTTGGGGGCTCAACAAATGAAAATTTCTTATATGTAGAATTTCTTGCAAACACGAACATGTATTTAATAATTTCTTCTTTGTGTTAGTTTCTTGGGTGAAATGCCCTTTTTTTCTCTCTTTTGCCCTCCCTAAGTGAAGGCTCCTAGTTTCTTTCTTTTCAATTTTTTGAGGGAAGAGGCTTCTTTTTTTCTCTCTTTTTTTTTGGGTTTGCCATTCTGTTTTACTTTCGGATTGATGAGCCTTTTTGAACTTAAAAATACTTTTTTCCATATAAATATCAGTCTTTAGAGCCGCCATTTGAAGTTTCGCCTAGGCCCCTGATGTCTCTTACACGGGCCTGTTGGTTTCTTAAGATCCTCTGTTTTAGAGTGGGAAGTCTGTATTCATGTTATTTTGTGTGCATTAGTGCATATGATCAAGCTAGCTATAATATTCCTTGGTAAATGCAGATAAATGGCCGCAGTGTAGATGAAGATAGCTACCTGGATGCTCAGGTTAGTTTACTTTTATATTTTCCTCCTTTAAGTTTTCCGTTCATCATAGTTAGTTGCCAGGAGTAATATGTGCTGTCCATCAAATCTCATGTTAATGTATGAAATAGGCCATGCTACACTTATGCCTTATATTTGTTGCCACGGAAATTCTGTGACCTATTTATATTTATATATGTAAGCTCATGTAACACCCCACTTCCCACAGCTGGAAAAATATTAAAGAACCCCAGAAGAATAATCGGATACTAGCATACTAAATTTTGGATATACTGAATAGTGGATTCCTGGAAGAATAATGCGTTTTTGGTTGATATGGGGGAACCTACACATCTCACTCATATGGGTGTCTTGCAAAAAATTGAGTTGTTTTTGTTCGGGGTCATTTTGGGTAAAGGTGATCAAGAGTGGGCTTAGAAATCGGAACCGGAACCACTAGGCAACGGTTCCTAAAAGTTGGCTTAGGTCTGTTGGCTCTAATATTTTGTGAAAACCTGTAGTATAACCCCTACGTGCATCCACGAGAATTTGGGCCGTTTTTGTTCCGATACCATTTTTGGCAAAAATACCATGGATTATATACTTTGGCTTTTGGTTTTGGTCGATCTTGAGCTTTTTATCAGAGTAGTGATTCTTGCGAAGTATTCTCAAAACTTTACCACGGACAGCCTTGCTGTTGGATACTTGGATGTTGGATATGAGACCTCGTTTCCTTTTTTAGGAAAGGTTTTTATGCCCTCTTAGCACACATCAGTCATCACCCAGACACCCACTGCAGTTAAGAGTGCATCTTTTTGAAGACTTTAGGGCTTATCAGCTGTTTTTGTCTCAAATCTTTTCCCAAAATCCCTAATATCTCACCCCTTTAGGCTTCCACTGAAATTTGAGTCATTTTTGTTCTTGAGCCATTATTGGCCAAAATTTTTATTTACATGGACAGGCTTGGAGTACTCTTGTTTGATATATGAGGGCTGACTCCTCTTTAAGTACGTTTTGTAAGCCCAGCCACCCCCGTAATATACTAAATTCTGAATGTAAAAGCGAACAAGATATCGAGCCCTAATTCTTTTAACGTAGTGGATTTTGCTTATGAATGCTGAAGACGTGATGAGTGAGGGTGGACTTATTTTCTCTTGTGGTATAACTTTGTATAACTCATACTTTAGGTGTTTTCAAGTTATCTTATTTTGTATTGTTGTAATCTAAAGTTGACCATTATGCTCAATTGTCCCTTTCGCCCTTGGGTATCTCTCTGTGTTCAAGACTTCCAGAAAAGGAAAGACCAGTTATCGAAACATGGACTATGGTTGAAAAGACATTTTTTCTCCTGTTAGCAGCGAAACCAGCATTTTTTGTGAATTCTTTGATTGGTATCACTTTTGATCTCATGTCTAACGCCACCAATTTCCCTGGCTTTCTCTAACTACCGTGAATCTCGGATTTGCCGTTCTGTTGACAAAAAGAAACAAAGTAGTCATTTGAAAAGTAATCTCCTATAGCTTCAAATTATATTTTGTGGACGAATGGTGGCTAGTTTTTGGTACCTAACTGTGTGCATCCATGTAAACATTTGGGTGTGCTTTATTAGTGTTTCCTTTGTTTCTTTTCTGGCTCAGAGATAATGTTTTCAATGTAATTGAGTTGTCGCATTCTTCCAATTGCAGGGTGATGCGGACATCTTTTTCCCTACAGACTTCTGGCTTTTGGAACGCATTGATCATTACTGCTCTGGTTGGAAAAAACCAAGCGATAAAAATCTGGCCAAAGAAGGCAAGAAGAGGAGGACTATTACAGTAAGTGGAACATCTACTAACATAGCTCCTGCTCAATTGTACAGTATCAAACTTGGCGATGATGTCACCTAGAATACCATAAAAGTCTTAGGAGATGGTTGATTGGCTTAGCATATTCCTGTTTCAGAGATGAATTCCATGTGTTTTACATGGTTTATTTCAATGAAAATAAAACACGTCTTGCCTTTGCCTCAAATTTTTTGACCTCCTCTGTAGACCATCTGCGTCTCTTTCGGTCTTTTCTAAAGGCAGTGTGTAAGTATTAACTCTAATTTTTTATCATGCAGCTTAATACATCTGCATTCATGGAAGAGTTTGGTTTACCATCAAAAACAAGAACGAAGGATGGTTACAATCCCCTACTGGATGACTTCAAGAACACTAAATTCTACATAAGTGTGCCGACTCATAATATCAAATAGGAACTGTGAACTATTTGATCTCCACATTGTGGCAGGAGTCACTCTTTTTAGAGCCTGTTTTGCCGTTCATCCCTCGAGGTACTTCCATCTTGTTTTGAAGTAATTCTCAATGTATAAGTGGCTATTGTGACTTGCGACAGATAAACCAAGGGTTTGGTCGCAGTTGGATGAAACAATTGCGGCTTTAGGTGAGATGATTTTAGTAAGGCACTTCAGAGGCGCCCTTATACACTATGACAGTATCCCTTGAGGTTTTTTTTTTTTTTTTTTTTTTTTTTTTTTGGGTGTGACACAATCTCAAGTTACAACAGTTGTAAATATGTGATTTGGAGTACAAGTTTATATTCCGACTTGAGAATTATACAAGGCAAGCCTATGCACAAAATGGAGAATGTGTTGACAGTTGGGTCATAGAGTCAAGGTCACATTGGTACAACCACAGACTACGAAATGTCACTATGATAAGATTGATAACCTATCTATTATAGACGAGCAGTTCAACACGATATCAACAAATTGGGATTGAAAACGCATTTGTCCAGAATGCATGCACTCATTTTCGTTCCTTTTTTTTTTTTCCCCGGTCGCAGGGTGCAAGTACAGTAGGAGGATAAGTGATGATATGATGAGAAGCCATATGGTGTGGCTATGTTGTATGTAAGCCTAATCCCACCAAGAAGAAGGGGACCTTCTATTCTCAATCAGTTAGTAATAATGAATTAATTCAGGAAACATTTATCTGACAGTCAACCCCATGATTTTGGATTTTTGGCTAGCAATGTTCTACGGGACCCGTTGACCTTCCAAATTCTATGGTTGTACGAAGTGTGATCTTGACTCTTTCATCATTTTGTCAACTCATTTCCCATTTTTTTTGCATTAAATTGCATCCCTACATCAATTTTGTCTTCCTCTCAACATCTTTATATCATTTGTATATCAGTATATGGTCACTCTTTCTCTTCTTTCTCTATCATAAAGTTCATAATATGGTCATGGTCACCAATTGGCCAACCTTATAATTTTGTCTCGTACATGATATTTGAGTTATTGGAGCTACTCAGTTGACCCACTTTGCTCCCCTCTTCAACTATTTTCAAGATTATTGTTAGGGTAATGAAATGAGTCAAGTATAAGATACACAAAGGAGCTAAGACAATTGCATTGTAGTGATTACTGATTAGTGATACAAAGGCCATGTGATTGTTCTCTTTCAGTCTAGCAGTTGTTTGGTGTAAAACTGTTACGAGTATTTGTTTTATAGATTGTTCATTTGTACTTTTTTTAAAAATACAGTAAATAGTTATATAGACCTCATAGCTGGGAAATGTCTAACCTCCAGTTTCCCACCCGAGGATTATAAAATGCGAATTAATACCCCAAGAGTATCTCTTATCCGTTACTCCGTATTTCCTTAGTAAGAACATGACACGATTGATGATGAACCAGTTTATGATTTTAGTCCGACTGAAATTCGATTTTGGTACAACAAAATAAATTTCAAGAATACCTATGAATATTTTTACTCCAAAAAAGCTACAACATAATGCGTACATTAAGAAATCAATCATTGATTTTATTATATGTATAACTAAAATCAAATTATGTCAGTGTTGGCATGTATAAAAGTAAATATTTGCTGGATAGAGCTTGCTATATCCTCCGCAGTAAACCGTGCTTCACTTGCAACCTGCACAAAATCGAAAATTATGTCACCTTTTAATTTCAACATTTTATTGCTCTATGACGGTTTCTTTTTATGGCAGTTCATGCTAGCCGACCCCAAGTCATTTTGAAACTAAAGATTTGTCGTTGTATAATGAACATTATATAGACATTTTTGTACTGAGCTAAGTGATCTTATGTGCATTTTCACATGCAAAGAATTTACCTTGACATTGAAAGAATAGAGCACAGTCTGCTCGATTGTAGTGATGTTGGTATGAAGAATGGTGAGCTGCAAATCCTCCAGGCCAGCAATGGCCTTAAGGAGTTGGCCTGGCCGCCTGCGCGACAGTATCTTAATCAGTGCATCAAAGCCTAACACCTTCACTTCAACATCAGCAATGCAGGACTTGCTCTCTGCAGTCTCTTCCTGTAGAAGTAATCCTCCTCCTGCAGGATCTAACTGATCAACAACTCTTAGCTGATCGTCTTGATTATGACCTAGGCCTGTTGATAAAAGTGGTGGAAATCCGATGGGCTGTTGTGGTGGTTGTGGACCTAGTCCCATTGCAGATGGTGATGTTGATTCTCCCCCTGGCCGCGCTGGTGTTGGTCCTGGTCCTGGTTGATCCCCGTACAGTCTCCTTCGCTTCTGCGACTCTAAACACTGTAGGAGTTGCTCTAATTCTCTTACAAACTCTATTGCCCCTCCAATTATTGATGCCTGATCTCCCTGCACATGTCAATTTTCACTGATTATCACTGATTTATTTGGAATGAGGTTGAATATTAGCTGCTAAATCTGAATAGGTGATTTCAGAAAGAAGTTAAAATTGCGCATACCCTTTGTACGTAGGAGCTAGGCATGAGCGACCTAAGAACACGAAGATGCTCATTCATTTGCTTCCTTCTGTTCCTTTCCACAGCAATATGTGTCATCCTTTGGCTTTCGACTTCTTCAGTCGTTTTGATGGTTCGAGGCCTTTTCCTCTTGCTGCTGCTGCTGCTCTTCCCAACTGCACCAGTTCCTCCTTGAGCGTTGTCAGCTCCTGTTTTATCCCCGGTCATGTCAATAACATTCTCATCAGTATTAGTAACAGCAGCATTACCAAGAAACTCAAGCTGCACAGGATTACTGTAGTCACAGGTGTCATCATCTCCTCCTGCTGATGGACCTGCAGCACCATCGTGTTCTCGTTGCTCGAAGCTAAACTCTCTTCCCCTAATCTCCTCAAGTACACCAAAACCTCCATCACAGTTATTTGCAGCATTATTGTGACTGAGCACAGGAAACTTCAGAAAATAAACAGGATCAACCCCTGTATTATCTTCATCTCTACTGATGTTCTCAGTATCAGCATCCTGATTCTGATGCTGCTGATTTTGTTGGTAATCATGTTGTTGATTGTGAAGCGCCAACTTTGGTCCAAAATCTGCAAACTGCATAACATCTGCAAAGCTTAGAGTCCTGTCAACTGCAGCAGGCATGTCTGAACTCATAACATTGCTGGTTTCGAACATCAGCTGCTGATGCTGATGCTGTTGCTGTTGCTGCCACTTCTGCTGCTGTTCACAATTCAGAATAACATCATTAGTAAGCTGTTACAGTCTAAGGGCTCGTTCAAAATAATTACTAGAAAAGCATTTACATCAGTAACTCTCATCACCTGCTCGTACGACTCTGATTGCCTGACAGAATGAAATATCGGATTCTGAGAAGAATACTCCAAATTCGTACCGAAACTCTCTCCATTTTCGGCCGCTGCCTGCACAAGTAGAGGATACACAGAGTACCCAATGTACAACATGATGTCCAGTAACAAAGAAAAAGAAGTAAAAATAGATGACAAGATTTGTGAGCAAAGTTATACAAACAAAACTTGTGTTATAAGACTTGTAACATACCGAGAAATTATCTTGTTTCTGCATCTTGACTTTTTTTTATATATACTGCCAATAACACTCTTTAAATGTTTAGCTCAAAATTTGTTTGGTACGATAACTTTAATCGTAGAAACAACCCTTTGGTAAAATTCATCAAATAAGGACAATTTGTTGACATACACCAATGTTTTTCATGTCTGCATGTGTATATTGTACGTGCACCTCTTCAACTAGTGCAAAATACCAAATTATATACAACAACTACTACTACTATGATATTTGAGGTGAAAATAATGGGTTTGTCTTAATTTAGCATTCCCTTGTGAAGAAACGTAAGGTAGAATTTTTTTGGGTAGGAGGTAAAAATATCGTTGGTCGTTTTAAAGATAATAAGCTAACACGAGGCAGAAGCTAATAAGCATCCCACCAACATGAAGCTGGGAAGAAATGAAGTCGGTCCTTAATTAGAGATGCGTCTAAAATCAAAATACTTTCGTATATATAAGAAAAACGCGTAATCCGACTAGTAGGAGCTAAAAAAATTGATTCAAATATGAATGTGAATTTATGATGGTGATGATCATGTGGATGATGATGAGGAGCCTTGTGTTCAAGTGTAAGTAGCCATGTCAAGAAAAAAAAAAAAAAACATAAGTAAAATCACATGCAACATTTTATCTTTACCGCAACTTTGTTTTTAAATATTAATGTGAATCACAAGCCAACTACAACTACGCTCTTGCTTTTCATGATCCTAATTAAAGTTGTAAACGCCTCATTCTTCTGTTCAAACATTACTAGATCTTTTTTCAAACTTTGCCTCTGAAATTTAATTTTCCAATTGCCACAAGAAAAAGGGGTTGAGTGAGAGAGATGTATTTGAATTTCTGAGAAGCTTTATACGCCCTGAATCAAGATATCCGTGAAACCTACACCACCTTTGATCCCAGTCGTTACCAACATCATAATCTAGCAATTTATGGGCGGGGCGAATTCGAGGGTCACTCGGTTGTACAGGTGCGTAGGCTACCAAACACTTCGAGAACATGTAAATATCATTTGCGTTCAATTTGAGAGAAAAAGAGGTATAAGTGTACAACCGGGGCTGAAACCCTTTTAAGAACAAATACACCATGTTCTTTGCGTTTAATTCGAACTTCTCACATGTTCAAAACCAGGACTCCATGAACTCCATGGAGTATATAGAGTTCATCCGTCATTGGAACCAGTTCTTAACATGCAACCGCAACTTCGAGCTGCAACATACGATGTCAGGGTAGTAATGTCAGATTGTAACCAAAACTCTTAAGCAGGCTTGAGAAGCAAAACAGAACTGTAAGAAGCAAATGCAATCAAGCGAAAAGAAGCTTAATCTTCAAGTTGTACAAGGTACATGTTGGGGGAAAACCAGAAAGAGGTACCAAACCTAAAATACAAAAAACTGAAGATAACTAATCTATAGTACAAGTTTGGATCTAATACAGTTGGATTGAAAGAACATTCAAAGAATATTTTCAACTCAATGCCGCTAGTCAGGATGCATTGCATCGGCCGCAGCATAGTTCAGATGAGACGACTACAAGGCTGGCAGAGGCAAATGTCTCAATAGACAGGACAGCCATAAATATAGCCAATACATGAAAAATCAACCCAAGGTCACGTCTGTTGGATGATTAAGAGGTATACTCAAAGGGCTGAGGAGGCTGGGGCTCGTCATCCACAGCCATGGCAGAACCTTGTTGGGCTGGTGCAGCTGCACCACTGGCTGGAGCAGCTGTAGTCACAGCAGCAGGTGCATCAGTCAGAGATAATACCTCTGGTTCCTCTGGACGTAAATCTTTCAAGAGAAGGAAACCAGACGGAGCCCCTTTCACTGGCATGTATCTGCTTCCTTCCAAAAATTTAACAAACTTCTCTTGGCCAGGAACCACCCTAGCTGGGTTGGTCAGAGTTTCAAAAGAAGGTTCTTGCTCAACTTTCTTTTCTGGTGGGTTGTCAACCTGCAACAAGAGCAGAAGCATAATAAGCAACAATATGCTAACAGCGCCTAACATTACATACAATCAAGCATGCATACGCTGACCCATCCAACGCAACAACTTCATTAAAGAAATGACATATAAAATTCCCTACATACCAGCATAGAGTCTGCGTCCTTCTCAGTAGACTTTGCTTTTCCTGTGGCAGCTGTGGAAGTTGACTCAGACCCAACAGACTTTTCCTTCTCCTTCTGCTCGGACTCTTTTTTCGCTCTAGCTTTGGCTTTGGCTGATGTCGATAATACAGCTGTAGGAAGCTTTACAGCTGATGCAGCAGTGGCCACAGTTGTTGGTTTCGGATACTCAAACAGGGAAGGTTTAGCTAGTGATACGATATCAAACTTGGGAACTTTCAAATCATAATTTAACCCAACAAAGGCTGTTGGTGAAAAAGCCAAGCTCACAAAATATATGAGAGGATACCAATACCAAAACTGGGTAAAGACCGCCAAACCAACAACGGCTGTGATTTTATCATGCTTTGACTTTGAGAGCAGCCTAATGGTCACGTTTCTTCCACCAGCATCGAGAATACCAGAGGCTAAAATGGCCCCCATCTTGCTCATGGTATCTTCATGCTTGTCAAGAATGATTTTCTCCAGTTGTCGTCTAGAGAAGAATTTTACAACAACAACAAAAAAAAAAAAAAAAAAAAAAAAAAAAAAAAAAAAAATTGAATATCACAGCACTCTCAGCAAAGAAGCAACAAAGTACGGTGTATGAAACAAAATAAGCAAGATAGCTACCAAATTTACCTAAATGTTCCAACACGCGAATCCATGGCCTCGGTAATCTGAACCATAACCATGGCCATGGCAATCAGAGCACCTTGACGAACAAAATCAACCACATCTGATGTCAATGGCTCTAGCAAAGATATGGCCTCGCTCAGACCAGTTCCAGCACACGAGATACCAACAGCAAGGGCTGCTCCATAGCGAACATGAGGATTGTAGGACTCGGATAGTAGAGACACAATCCGTGGAGTCTGCAAGTAAAGAAAGGCACTTAAGATTCAAACAGGCTGGTTACAGCTAACATATTTGTTACGGGACAGAATGCCTCAATCAATCATGGATCTACAACCTTCACGATAAGGATGATACCAAGTAAATATTTATAAACTAACCTGCTCAGGTTCCGAATACATGACGAAACCAAGTGCCAATACTGCAGTCCGTCTAACATCGTCGCTCACGTCAGAGACGGCAAAGTGCAGCAGCTGGCGGATGGCCTTGTTATTCGATGTTCCACTGTACGCCAAAGCCAATGCGTACATACCACCATAACGTATTATAGGATCTTGGTCTCTAGTCATTTGCTCAATCAAGGTGTCTGCTTCCTCCTCTCTTCCATAAACTGTAAGCGCTATACCCAATGCCACGCCCCTGGACAAAAGTACCTCATCAGCGGAAAAAAAAAAAAAAGGAAGAGAGATAATGGGCCAACACCCCAATAAATGAGATATTTAGATTTACCTGATGATCTTCTCATGCTGAGTTTCATGTGCATAAGAAAGCATCTCAGTTGCTTTCTCACTTGCAGTACCAACCATAAGAAGACCCATACTAATGCCAGCAGCTTCTCCAGCAACAGCGCTATCCGTATATAGAATGCTTTTTATTTCCTCAAATATTTCTTCATCAGCAGTTCCAAGAGCTGCTAATCCAATACCTAAGCAAGCTCCATGTTGTATAACCTGCAAGAACAACAACGAGAACACATTTTCAAAACAATCGTATAATCCACTAGCGTATGAGATGAATCTAAATGGTCTATGTCTCACACCTCAACAGTAGTACTGCGTAGGCTATCACGGAGAAATTGTTGGATACCCTCGCCATGATTAGCGTGGATCAAACCGAGAGCATACAGAGCTCCGCCTTCAGAGTATGGACTACCACCACCACCAGCCCCACCCTGTGGCAGATAAGGTGCCATCAGTGACCGACCCTGCTGCAAATGGCCTTTATGGATGACGCCCAATCCCGCTGTTGCGCTAAATTTCGCCCAATTAGTGGCCCTGCTCAGCCAATCCTGACAAATCAATATTCAGAACAGAAATGTCAGTACTCAACACTTACCCCAACTCAACACTATCGCTAACTCTCTGAGGAATACAGATGTACTACCAAATTCTCCCTAAGGAAGGTGTCCACTGTTGTACCAGCATGCATAATGGCATTTGCATAAATAGTTGCACTGTGACAAACACTATTCCTCATCTCAACAGATTGTTTTATGGTCTTTAGAATAAGGAGATCCGACCTACAACAAGAGAAAGTGGAAGTTAGAGCAGGCTCCGAAGAGAATAATACAGATACTTACAGAAAAGGTGAATTCAGCTATGACAAGATACAAGTGGAGAGAAATGGAGCGGCTCAAGAGAATAATACAGATACTTTAACATGTAAAAGAAAGAAATTGTCTCACCTATTATGACTGTACAGAAACTGCAATGTGAGCTGTATTGAAGTCTCCCCCGACAATATTCCTTTTAATTTTGTCAGTCGTTCAGAATATCTAGCTTCAAGGGGATCCATCTCACTCACAACCGCACTCGGGGCAGGAGTCCCGTCATTCATTTGAACATCTTCAGATGCAGTAGCATCTTCTGTTTGGCTCAATTCCGTTTCCCTAGAAATTGGCTGCTCTAGGAGCTGAGACTTGGGATTGGGAAGACGACCGTTAACATTTAAAAGAAAAGCCTGATGCTCGTTCTCCACAAGGTCAAAAGCTATTTGGAAGGCAAGCAAAGCATCATCCTGATTTTCTGACCGTATTAGCTTTTCCAGAATGCTGGCAACACCTTCAGGTCGATCCAAAAACATGAGGCACTGACAAATGCTGAGATAATCAGGAGATGGCAGCTTTTCATATACTCGAACGAGCAGATTAAGCACCTGAAACAGAAACAGAAGGTAAACACCCCAGAAGAAAGCATTTATTCTCTTCTCCTTTCCTTATCTTCTGCTTTCTAGTGTTGCCTAAGGGAAAGGCAATGCCTATGATAAAGCTCTAGAAAGTGGAGTACATAATATCTGACCTAGGTCAGATAGCAGACAATGCTAGTCAAGCCTGAACAGATCTACAATGGGCCTAAGGAGTTAAAAAGAGAGAAAAACACAGACCCCCGAAAGTTTGGAAGCAACACAACAAAACGATAATCCAAAGGAAATTATACAAATAGAAGAGATGCAAAGTTAGCAGTCAGTCGGTGCGATTCTCGACGTTTCATTTTGGGTCATCCGTGTGCAGCCTCTCTATGTTTCAATAGGAGTAAGGCTTACGTGCATCAGACCCTCCCTTACCCCGCCTTATGGCGGAAGCCTTTAAGGCACTAGGGTTAAAGATGTTGTTGAAGAGATGCAAAGTCTCTGTCATTCAATAATTAAACAATGCCTAGACTAAGTACAAAAGACATAAGAGAAAACACAGACAGATTATGAACGTAACCTAACAGATGAACACAAAGCAAAAGGATGGACAAAGCAACAATTTTCATATCATGATATGGAATCTTGAACAATGCAAACATAAGCAGTTCAAATCGGAATTCCCAAAGCACATTGAAAATGTGATGCTGTACTTGTCTGAATCAAGAAAGAGATTAAAAAAAAAAACAAATTTGTTCCCCAGATATGCAGTTTGTGATTAACGAGAAGATTGTCCCACAGCAGCAAACTTTACAACTAAAAAGTCAGACCAAAATGATCATCAAATCTCAATGCATGGTGATTAAGAGCTTTTTTCTAAAATGGTGATTAAGAACTTCATAATTACTTCTCTTTTCTCAATTCTTCTTGGCAGTGTTCATTTTCTAGAAAAATAAACAGGTTCAAGCAAGACAAGGAAGATAGTGCCAATATAACACTTCCCACCAGTTCCCTAAATCCACACACCAATAAACCAAGAGAATGTGCATAAGCAATTCAACACCAGTCATGTACTCTACGTTCAAGAATAAAAAAAAATTACCTCCCGACGATATTCTCTACGATTAACATAGGAGTGGGAGACATTAATACAGTAGGCCAAACATCCAGGGGCATTATCGCTCCTCATTATTGCCTCCTCAAGTTTATCGAGTCTTCGGCACTCAATTGCCATCCCCATAGCTTGCTGGTATCTTCCATCCAATATGCACCTATAACACAAAACCGGTAAGCCTAACAAGCAAAAGAGACCCTGAAAACATACCCAAATAAAGGAAAATAAGAACATACTTCTCCAACATTCGCTCCACAATTGCCTCCAGCCTGGGATCAATTTGTGAAGCTTCATCACTCGAATCAGCAGCTTTATTCCGCAAGTTGGCATACTCATCAATGGCCTTGTCTGAAGAAGAAACACGATGATCTATATTAAACACGGAATAGACAAAGCCATCTATGTGCTGACCAAAGTTATTATTAATAGTTTGAACTCAGCTAGCCAATGGAACTTATTGACATAATACACAAAAAATAAAGGAAAAGAAAATGGAACAAGGCGAGAAGCATCAATACCAAGAAGGGTGCGAACATAATCAGAATCCTCTGAAACATCAAACAGAGGCCCAGCTCCAAGTGCATATGACAAAGCATCATTCGGTTCATTCAAGTGATAGAAAGTCTGCAATATGACTAAACATTAGGACATGTTCAAGACACCAAGCACAATTAATTTCTCCATCTAAGTAATTCCCAAGAACACCAGATACGTAAATTCAATATCCATCTATTCTATCCAAAGCCAGAGGATACAGATTGTGTGATGTAATAGATTTAGATGTACACATCCTAAATAGTAAATACACGTTGAATCAGGCCCCTGGTATTTATCATGATACAATAGAGTTTTCAGTTGTTGATTACCCTGGAAGCAAGTAGAGCTGCGAGTTCCCTGTGAGTGAATCCTTCATCTTCATACAAGCTTTCTCTGAAAAAGAAAAGAAAAATGATAATTTTTCACAATGAATTTAAAAAGCCAACTCAGAACACATTGCTCTCTCTATAGTTTTATAGAGGCGGAAAACGAACAAGAATATCAAGCCACGGAAAACATAGATCCCAAAGGTTTTGTATAAATTATCCCTACGGGCACGACTTAACAATTCAATTTTGCGATGTCTTCAGTAATATACTTCCACTCAGATAAATGTAACCTTTCTTGGGATTAGACCCAGAGTCTTCTATCAAAAACTTACCCAATGCAAATATGATACAAAAAGTGAAAGATCAAGCGGTACTTAAAGGACGTGGAAGAAACCAAAATACATGATTTATGGCTTACCAAACTCAGCTATTCAATGTAAATCATACACCGAGGTAAGCAGCCAATCAAACAGATAATATAAAATATCATGGTATTATTGAAATCATCTTGTCAGGCTGAGAGCAGAGGATCACACTTCTAATAAACTCACAAAATGGCATCTAAGGGCATAAATGATGAAAGAGAGTCTTCGAAACCAGCACCAACAAATGGAGCCTACTCATGTTAGAAAAGTATCAAACTAAACTAGAGATTTCTGTTATTGAAGAGATTTCTGTTATTGAACATGAAACAGTCACCAGTCCAGGTCTGTCTAATCACACACAGAAATTTTAATTGTTTACAACCCATGACCGAACTAATTCCTGTGACATACCAGAAGCAGGAATACCCATTAGGCATACCCAAGGCGCATGACTATGAAATTTCCATATTAATCTAATTCTTTTCTTCTACCCTTTCCTCGAACTCCTATCCCTAGCTGGCTAGCTTTTAATTCTTTATAGATTAACCCTCTTTCGATACAAACAGAAAAGGAGCAATCTTTAGCAGAACTTTGTTCTGAAAATAGAAGTTCAACAGCAAAAAGAGTTTGCCTCGCCTCGTGAGGCTTGCCCCTTGTTGCCACTGGCCGTCATTGCCTCGGTGTGCCTCAAACCTCTTTAAATCTAAGACACTGACTCCTATCATCAAGATACTACTCATGAGCAATTCTATCAACAGCGTAGATTATTCCATGATAGAATATCAATACACACAACTACTGATCTTCAATTTACAAGCTAGTAATTTTACAGCACTACATTCAATCAACAATCGACTAAAATAAGATCGCGTACATCTGAAGTCTGAAACCCGGCACTCACCCTCCTCCCCGCCCCCTTCCCCAAACCGAACCCAATTCCATACTGGTACTCATAATTACGAATCCTCAACAGCTCACTAATGAAATTCACATCACTAACAGCTGAATTTACGATAAATCGAAACCAAAACTTTCGATATAACCTCGTATCGAAATTCCTAACTACTAATCCCACCACAGCATTCACTGAATCTCAAACACCCAACACTCGCTAGGATTAAAAATACCAAAGATAAACAAAGATCAACTCTTTTCAACTTATTACCAATTTGGGCAACCCTAATTCAGCTTAAACAAATCAAATCAACCAAATTCAAATTCAAATTCAAATTGGGAACTGAAGCAAAACCCTAATTCACAACAAAATCAAGCAAACAAGACAAAAATAAAGAAATAATTAGGGGAAAAGCAAAGATTGAGATTGAAAAAGTTTACATGAATGGGATAAACGTGGAGATTTCGTGCCAAAAGAATTGGGCGTAAGTATTAAGATCGGAGAGTGCACGAAGCTTGAGCGCAGGGTGATTCTCGCTAAGCATAGCGAGTAATGGCGCTGCGGAAGTCGCCATCGCCATTGTCGTCGCAAAAGCTAGGGTTTTCGATTGTAAAATGCTAATTGGGAATTTGATCGAAAGCTTCTTTGGGAAGAGTTAAAGAAAAGGAGAGTTTATTAACTTGATTATCACTCGGTATATATATATACACAACAATATCGTAGCTTCTTGGAGAAGAGGAAACTCTTTTTTTTTTTCTTTTTTTTTTTCCTTATTAGGGAATTAGGATGAAAATTTTTTATAACGAAACGTTGCACATAATACTGCATAAACGTCTGTTGGCTTTGTGGAAGTCTCAACAGGGTGCACACAGTTCTGATTGGCTTAGGGTGGTCCCTATTTCGGGGTTGGGTCAGACCATGAATGGTCGCACTTATCGTTGCGTGCTTTGCTACCGTCTTGGGGTGCCTTTATTCACCATTGATCGCCCGTGCTCTGCTTGCTCGCGGGTCTTCGTGGGTGATATATTCGGAGATCATGCTGTATCGTGTACGGGGTTGGTTGGCGTCAAACATCGGCATAATGTTGTTCGTGACACGCTGGTTGACATCTGTTATCGTTCTGGGATCTCAGCTGGAAAGGAGGTTGACATTGGTATGCTTGGTGCTGATGGCCGACCTCTTCGCCCAGCGGACATGCTGCTTTATTCTTGGGATCGAGGGCGCGACGTTTGCGTCGATTTGACTGGATCGTCGCCCATGACTCAGACGGGATTGATGGATTTTGAACCAGGTAAGGCGGTGCGGGAAGCGGCCAATCGTAAGCGTGCTAAGTATGAGACTAGGTGCGCTGCTTTGGGTTATGGCTTCCTCCCCTTCTCTTTCTCTTCTTTGGGGGAGTTGGAGCCTTCAGTTGTTGCTCTGCTAAAGCGGATCCACCAGTTCTCCAGGATGCAGGATATCGGGGCGCAGGCTGCAGCTTTTATTTTTACTAGGATTGGTTTTTCCATAGCAAAGGGTGTGGGGGCTCAGATCGTATCTCGGCTCCCCACCAATTTCTTGTAAATTATTATAAATTAAGATCATAAGTTAATATAGGGTATAGATTAAAAGTTGTAATCGAGGATTGAATACGTATCTTGGATGTTTTGAATAATTGGTGATATAAAAATGACGAGTCATACAGTTTGAGTTGAGATTATATGATTTCAATTGAAAACCTAAATTAGCTTGACGGTGATAATGCAAACTATGTTAAAGCATAAAGTCTTTACATGGGCATTAACCATCCACCGGCACTTTTGGTTCAATTGGTTTCTAACACACTAAAAGTTTTGTTTCGATGTTGTACACATGAATCCTAAACTATTTGAAGGTAAGCTCATAAAAATGGTAGTAAAACTTGTATGCTACAAGCTCTGGGCACAATTTTTGTATACTAACTCATAATATTTTCATTTACCGTTTAATGACATGTTTTGGCATATATTGATATCATGGTACGAAAACACGTGGTACACAAACATATAGCAAGACACAAGTTAAAGAGACCTTAGTGCTTCCCCAAATTAACCTACAATTTCCCAAGTCCATAGAGTTGCTTAATATAATTCTCAAAGCCCTTTTTAGGATTGCAAATTTGCAGTCAGTCCATCCTCTTTGTGGTTGATGGGGCTGCTCAAGTTGCTAAAAGCATGGACTTCACCACAAAGATTATTCTTAATGTGTGTCCCAAGCAATTTAGACCTCATAGGGAAAACCATCAATTTATCCACGCTCTTGTTTTACAAGATACTTGTAGCGTTAGTTCATTTGATAGTTTTTTTTGCTTCATGTTAAGAGGCTGAGGTTTCTGAATACTATAGTGCAACCAAATGGCTAGAATTATCTCTAGGATGAAGATTAACTTTAAAACCGGATTTCGCGAAAGATATGAACATGTTTTCGGAACGTAGACCTTTCATATATTGAATAAAAGATCCTCATTCTCAATTTGCTTGAAAAAATATAGGACTAAATTTTTCTTTTTCTTACTTTCTTTCTGAAAGGAACTATTTATGAGGCTACATTACACCTACCATGCACCCAAAAAACAAAGTTAACATTTCTTTTCTCCAATCATGGCAGGGGCACTTCCCCTCAATCTAACCATCTTCCTCTAGACTCTTCTTCTGACCTTGCACTACTATATGGTCAATATCTACCTCCTCGTTTCTTCAAAATGTTTGGTTACTAATTTCAAAACTACCATACTTTTGAGTCTCATACTTTGATGCTCGCATTTCCTCCTGAGGAGTTAAGCTAGCTAAGATTTTCGCTATTTCAACGAAAGAAAGGGCAAGGAACATGGTTGATGCTCCTAGATTGTTCACCTTAGCAGAGGTTTCAAGTCACTACACTCGCAAAGACTGTTGGATCATCATCCATTCCAAGGTTATCGGCGTCATAGATGTTCAGCAATCCTGTTCAAGTCCATTGTTGAACAGTTTCATGTCACTGAATCATCATTATTAGTGTCTGCAACCCTGCTCATGTCTTTGCAGGTTCTGAATCATTCTATTGTATGTGTTCCTCAGGTTTACGATGTGACGAAATTCTTGGAAGAGCATCCCGGTGGTGAAGAAGTCTTGTTAGCATCAACAGGTACACCTGTTGCGAAAGTTGTAAACCTATATGTATAGATAGATATCAGCATTTCTTACCCTGCACTGTCTGCTGCAGGAAAGGATGCAACCGATGACTTTGAGGATGTCGGCCACAGCGACAGCGCGAAAGCTCTGATGGACAGATACTATGTGGGAGACATTGACAAAGCCACCATCCCTGCCAAGAAGATTTACACCCCTCCAGATGATCCCAGTTACAATCAAGATAAGACAGCCGAATTCGTCATCAGGCTACTGCAGTTCTTGTTACCTCTGGTTGTTCTGGCATTGGCTTTTGGAGTTCGCTCCTACAGCAAATCAACCAGCAGTTGACTCCATCTCATGCTGCGAGATTTATTATTCCTAATTTCTCAACGTATGGCCTATGCAAGTTTTCTTTCATCCCAAATTCAATCGTCTGATGTTTTCCACACATATGCTAGTAGTCTCAAATAAGAGTCTAATTTCGCATCATCTGTAATGTACAATAGACAAGACCGTCTATTCCCACACCCATCCGCACGAAAAAGGTGCCTAGACAAACATTCTAAAAACTATAGCGTGACCGGGTGGGAGGATGGTATGGAAACAACGATAAACCGATATGGTATGGAAATAACGATAAACCGATGTCGTACCCTCACCCGCACGATTAACGCTGCTGCTTGCAGAAATCATGAGTATATGATCTCATAGACAGTCCACAATACTTTGCTTCAGAAAACAAGAAAGTCCTAAATGATCCACAATGACAACTGTAATGAGGACCACAACAGTTCAGAATGAAAGATAATGATGAGTGGGCTTAGCTTATCTTCAAAGACAAGGCCCCAAGTATCAAGGTTCAATTACAAAGTACAGTAATTCTGTTCCACAGTTATAACCTCATCTCATCCACTTTACTCCAAATGGAACCTGCAGATACATACATTCAAACAAAACCACCAACCTCACCCTTAACTGGACATAATAAGCACATGGATCTGAAAAATATCTATGCCTGTTATGATCCTCGCATGGGCGGACACGAAGTTCTTCTGCTTCGTCCTTCCGCTGATGATACAACATCTCCCTCGGGAGCAAGGACGTGAAAACGCCAAAATCAAATAGAAAACGAAAAACTCGGCAATAACACTCCCATGTAAGGTTAGTAAATTACGAGAATACAAACATGAATTCAGAGAGAGAAAAAAGGCAGCATTTTATTACCATTCTTATACAAGCTCCCGATAGTACAAGTATAGACAAGAGAGAAAGGGGGGTAGACCAGAAAACTAGAAACACAAAACGTAAAGTTAATTCCTGTACCCCTTAGATTAATCCCAACTAAATGACGTCTAGATTCCCAAAACTAACCCTTCTATGCATCCCCTTCTCAACAAGATCAGTCAGACAAAGAACTTTGATTAGTATTTGCTACGTCTATAGGTCACTTAGTATGTAACATACCATTAGTCTACACATATCAGAAAAGCCCTAGTCAAATCGCTTTACAAATGCCAAACAGCAATGGAATATTTTAGCTCCATTGCCGTCACTAGTTCACCATACAGCATATATATCGAACACTCCCCACGGCTACGCCAAGTGAAAAAAGGTCAGCTGCGAAGTCACAGAGAGTGAACTCAACGCCCTAGATCCCCTAGGGCTTCAGCTTTTCCCATTCATAACGTCCAGGTAGGGGCTTATCATTCGCTGGATCAAAGTTATACCTGAAAAGGTTAGAAAAAACACCACCGTTAACAATCTTTTCCTGAAAGCAGACAAACAGAGCAGCTTCCTCATTACGAGGCAGGAAATTACAACTTACTTCTGAATAAATTCTCTTTGCTGCTGTTCTTCAGCACCAGCAAAAAACTCTTCCATTTCATGTGACGTGGGTATGTTCCTTTGAGCTGAACTTCGCAATCGACGAGTGGCCTCAACTGAGCTGACAGGCCGGGTAGTAGAACCAGGCGTGTGGATTGAATCTGGATCCCGTATCATATTGCTGGGAGTACTCTCTCTGGTGCTTCTGAAACAAGACAACGACAAGCAGTCTTGAATTAGCTTAAGCAGGATAACCTACTAAAACTTACTTCCCTAAACAGCCAGTCTATCGAACCACAATCATTCCCGATACATCCACAACTTCCAACCGAGATAACCCATCACACAAGTACACAATTCATTCAATCCCCCTACCCTCCCACTCAAAAAAGCAGACAACTTTTGAAACAGGACCTATCTTGTAACGATCATACCTCAACAAAATTCAAAAATTCGAAGTAAAATACAGGAAAATCGAATACTTCCTCGAAAAGTATACTCCAAGCAAATCAATGTCTAATTCACAACCAATTCCAACCGCGACATTACAACGACTTAAAAGATCGGTATTACCGAGTGATCCAATTCCAACCAAACAATTAAAGGGACTACAAATGACAACATTACATGCCTCACATAGACAAACAAAACTCTACACAATTCGATATCGAAATAAACAATCAAACACATTCACAATTTCACACAACAAAAATTGGGGATTATTTCTACGGCTACCACAGCTCAAAAATACGAAACAAAATCAAAAAAGCGTAAGAAAGACGAAACCTTTCTCTAAGATCAGACTCGACGACGACATTTTCGCCGCAACAAGTATTATCAATCTCATCACCACCACCACCACCATTATTATTATAATCTTTCCCCGATTGCGCTGCAGAAACAGAGGCTAATTTCTCATCGGAAATCGGCGAATCAACCCCAACCCTAACCCTAACCCTAGAATTAGGGCTAAAACTCGACGAATTGCACAAATTAGGGTTTCCAATCGAATTGGGGGAAACATTATTATTCACTTTCTTAGCCCCCTTGTACACAGGCGGCTTGAGCCGTAACAACCGCCGACTACGGAGCTGCAGATATCCAAACGACGACGGACTAACGGCAGCGCAAGCGGCGGCGGTTCCCTGAGTTTGCAAAGCTAGGGTTTTGGCGCGGGTTCGAACCCCAAGAGGGGTAGAAATCTCCATAACGTTGACGGAGTTGTTCGATTTGGACTTTGTCATGTACTTTCCCATTGATTTACCCAGATTTTGCTCTGTTTTGTACTGTACATTCGATCAATTTGGGTTTTTTTTTTGTTTGGGAAAAGTTGGATCAATTCAAATCAAAAGAGGTGGGAAATTTTTGGGGGTTTGAAGAGGAGAGGGAAAGTGTGAGGGAGAAGCTTCTTTCTGTGAGCACAGAGAGAGAGAGAGAGAGAGTGAACAGAGGAGAGAGAGAGAGAGAGAGAGGGAACGAAGAAGAAGAAGAAGGAAGTTTTGCGGTTGGTGGTTAGAAAGTGCGAGAGCAAGAAAGCAAAGAAGGGGCAAAAAAAAAGGTCGTTTTGCCGTTTGTTGGTTAGGCTTATGATGAGCTGAACAAGAACTCTAGAAGTGTGTGGGATAAGATTTACCGCGACGGTATGTAATTATTCGCCGACATGGTAAAAATGTGAGTAAGAATTGGGTTTTCTTGTTATAAATTGTGCGTGTTTGGATTTTGAAGGGCATGTGTTAAGAATTAACGTCTATGATGATGATATGTGATTATTTGGCTACGAAAGTGTGTACAAAGGCCTTGGTTTTCTGTTGTGTGTTTGAAGGGCATGTGGTTAGGACTCATCGCGACGGTATGTAATTATTCATCGAGATGGTATAAAGGTTTGTTTTTGTGCATGTTTGAAGGGCTTGTGTTGAGATTTGAGAATTGTCACGATGATGTGTAATTATTTGCCTAGGAAAGATTTACAGCGACGGTATGTCATAATTATTTGCCGACATGGTGAAAAGGTAAATATATAAAATGCCGTTTTCAATATTGTGCATGTTTGAAGGACTTGTGTTAAGCACTAATGCTATGATGTGTGATTATGTGCTTATGAAATCATGAAAGTACATGAAGGCCTTGGTCTTCTGTTGGGTGTGTTTGAAGGGCATGTGTGAAGATTTACCGCCAAGGTATGAGATTATTCGCTGACATGATAAAATAGTAAATAAAAAATCGAGTTTTTTTTTACTATGTGTGACTAAAGGACGTGTGTTCGATATATACTGCGATCGTATGTAACTATCTGTTGACAGAGATTGACAATGTGAAACTAGATGGTCGTGTTTGCGTTTTCTCTCTTTTGATGATGTTTTGACAAATTAAAGTGATGACAATTAGAGCGAGGAAGTAAGAGTCTAGATGGAGGTACAATATCAATCAAAACAAGATAAACCTATAAAAGACTACATGCCACATAGGTGACCTCATCACCTAAGTGCACAGTCAAATCCGCAAAAATGAGTCTATGAAGGCTTGAACTTGTGACCTCAATGTTGCATTTTAACACTTCAACCACTAGGCCAATTAATGTTTGTTGATTCTTTTATTAACATAATTATATATAAAGGCCTTTAATGTTGTGATTATGAACATATACATGAAATGAAATATCAAAATAATTTATAATGGAGAGTAAAACATGAGAATTGGTATTATGCAAACGACAAGGGACAATGATATTGATCACTAATATATACTACTCTATCTATTTTTGTAATTTAGAGGTGATTGATATAAATCGTGGTATATGATATTGTTAATAATCGTGGTGAGAATAAGTATTGAAATAACCAAAAAAAGTGGAGAAAGAAATACAACAATTAGTATTATGCGGTTCGGCGAAAATTGAAGAATTCGCTGACTAATATTGTAATATCTCTATTTCACTAATTTACGCATAAGATCAAACACGCTAATCAACAAAGATCGTGCGTAGCACGGTGTAAAGACTAGTAGTATTTATTTATCACGTTCCTTTGAATCATTGATGTTTGTATCGAATTTAATTTAATTTCTCTCGCGTTCTTAAACAAAAACTTAATAATTCAAAAAAGGAGTACCATCACATCCCAATCAGGCTAAGAGAGACCTTTTACTTCGGCATTCTCGATTTGAGTCTTGCTCCTGTGACCTGAAACCCGTGAAGTAATACCCACATTATAGAACTTTAGGTTACGGCATGGTTTAGCTTCACTGCATAATAAAGTAATTGCCTTTTCAGTTTGAGATGTTCCATGAATATTTCTATAGGTAACATCGCTTATTTGAACAGCCGATTCCTGTAGAAAAAATTGACATATATAAGACACTAAAATAATAAATAATTGAATTGATAATTCGAACATATAGTGGTGTTTTACGCTTTCAAAATTAATATTGACACTCTTCGGCCTTCATTATTGTTAGTTAGAGCCGCGATACGAGAGAGATTATTAATACAATCTATAGTACTTACCTTCTTTTTGGACTTATGCTTCTCTTTACTATCAACATAGTGTTGATTAATGATTATTGGATTCATTGTGTTATACACTGTGATGTCTTCAAATATAATATTTTTAGCATAACCTGATCCACCTTGAAATGAAAAACAAAAGATTATTACAATCATGTAATAATAAGTTCAATATAATAGTTCAGCCAAATAAAATACCTCCCAAGTCTTGATTCTAACCCCATTTTGCGCATTAGTGAAGGTACAACCTTTTACATGCACGGTGTCCACTTTATCGTACTCGCTAGACTTTCCCAAACTTCCGACACTAATGATATGTACAAGCGAATTAACCGAGTTAATCCTCAATAATATTAATGTAAACGAGTTCGAACATATTGTTCCGCCGATAATTAACTTGAAGACATTATCATGCAAAAGGGAACATTGTATATAATGCATGCTCTTCACCTTATACCATGTCCAGGGCCACAACTTATGCTTTCAATAGTTACATAGGATGATCCACTATTTATTGCAATGCAATCATCACCTAATATATATCAACAATAATTTTGGTTAGTCATGTGCATATTTGTTCTAGGGTAAATCATCTACTTGCCCCTTTTCGTCAAATTGTTAATTTCTAGTTCAAATTCATCATCTCACATATCATTGGAAAGAAAAACGAGTAAACTACAGTGTAGAAAAGAGATTGAACTAATTACCTGTTGCAATATGAGAATTGTGAATTTGTACATTTTTTGAATCTGAAATATCAATCCCATCGGTGTTGGGGCTATATTGTGGTGCAGCTATGCGAAGATTAGAGAGCTCCACATCTTCACAATTAGTGATACTAATATGATTTCTTGGGCTATTTGAATGTGTGGACCCTCTCAAACGAAGTTTCAAACAACTATGAAATCTAATAGCCTGTTAAAAATTATTGCAAAGTAAAATTTAGAGTACGTACATACATAAATAAGGGCGAAAGTGGCGATTTACCCCCTAGACTTTCATCAATTGTGCAATTGAATACCCTGACTTCTAATTGAGCAATTTATCACCTTAACTTTTCAATTTGTGCAATTTCACACTTACTTCTATTTTTCTACTAATTTGTGTAATATAATCATTTTCCTATATTCACAAAATTATAAAAAAAAAAAAAAACATTATACTATACAAATACATTACATATACACGATTTTTATACAATACCTCAAATATGAGTATTATACCCTAAAAAAAAGCTATATTAGTTCAAAAAAAAAAAAAACTATTACATTATACATATCTCAAATCATCATCAGACAAATGAATTTAGGGTTTCTCTTTTGTTCTTTGTATTCCGCAAGAGATGAATTTAGGGTTCCTCTTTTGTTATTAGTATTCCGCAAGAGATGACATATGATTTTTTTTTTTCACGTATATGTGATGTAGGTCTGGGATTTGGGATTTGTATAATGTAATAGTTTTTTTTTTTTTTTTTTGAAATAATATAGCTTTTTTTTAGGGTTTAATACTCATACTTGAGGTATTGTATAAAAATCATGTATATGTAATGTATTTGTACAGTATAATGTTTTTTTTATAATTTTGTGAATATAGGAAAATGATTATATTACACAAATTAGTAGAAAAATAGGGATAAGTGTGAAATTGCACGAATTGAAAAGTTAAGGTGGTAAATTGCTCAATTAGAAGTTAGGGTATTCAATTGCACAATTGATGAAAGTGTAGGGGGTAAATCGCCACTTTCGACAAGATCTTTTAACAAAATAAAGTGTTACGAGAATTCAAACAAAATGTAACATAAGTTTTTGACACACATATTGTAAGATAAAAATGAATAAAGAATAAAATGGTTTTCTAAACTTTATTAATTTACATCTTCATTTATTTACATAATTAAGTAATATTCTCACTTGTTGAAAAAAAAAAAAACAAAATATGGAATTCAATTGGTTGATTCAGGAGAATATCACTCAATTAAGCTAATAAATGAAGTCTTATCATGTGCCTTACTAGCTTACGCTCTGACCCGAGTAGCATTTGGAGCAATGACAAATTAAATCTAACACACGAGTCAACCACTTTCATGACCTCAAACTATTAGGTGTAGATTAGAAATGGTAAAAAGATACAATCTAAAAGAACGGGGGAAATATTATTTATCGTACCGTTGGGGCGTGACCGCATTTTTCATGAATATCATGTTTGTTCCACCAAAGTGAACCACGACCATCAAAGTGCCCTCCTATTATATGAAGACCTTGTATCTTTTCAAAGGATATCCAACCTTCTATCTTTTGGCAGTTGGTCCAGCCCTTAACTGATTTTGGCGCCAAAATTTGTCCTTCCGCCTTCCCAACAAATTATTATTAAAAAGAATCGATGGAAGTAATGTGAATAATCAACTTACTAAACAATTCAATGAGCTATATAGTTAGTCATGTGAAACAAGTCAAATATATTAGCAGGGTTGGTGTAATTTAAGTTAAGATAGATTACTTATAAGTCAGACGATTAATAAATACTTAAAATTAATCACCAAAATATACATATGTTTAAACTAATAGTTTTACCTGAACGTGGATAGATGATGATTTGCATGGACCTTTGAACACTACTGGTTTTAACAAGTATGTCCTTCCGGGAGGCACAAAAAATATCAAATCTTCATCGGCCTCACATACGTGTTTCCATGCATTGAGAAAAGCCTTACATACACCAAAAAAAAAAAATATATATATATATATATATACAAACATTCACCAAAACATAAAGTAATCAAACTACACTTTGCATTCCCTTACATTTTTCAGGAAATAAACATTTAATAGTCCAATCTATAATGTATGATAGAGAAACTCAAATCGAATGTTAATTTTCTAATTAAATGAAAAACAACGGATAGAGAGCTAGCAATAAGACGTGCAATGTTTGAGATTGTACATAGAGTATGTACCTTAGAATCGTCTGTTGAACCATCTCCGGCCGCTCCATAGTGAATCACATTGACAAAGGAAGATGAAGAACTTGTTGGATCCTTTGGATTAGGTTGTGCATCCACCAGAAGATTATTGCATAGGTATAAGTAGAATAAGATTACGCTGCATGTAATATTAGTACCTGCATCATATACATAAGATAATCGATGATCTGTTTATTAAGTCGTCACCTGGTCCTATATAATGATACCGTCTCATGCAAGAAAATTTGACATTACAAAAAGACGAGAAAGCGATCTAATAAGCAATATCTACCAATGAATTTCGCACATTGCTTGTGAATTTAATAAAAGCATATGGAGATTAATATGTACCTGAGAATTTCATCACGTTGAATTATTAGAGGGCAGGATGATGAATTAAGTTTCTCAATGAAGAACATGAGTGCGTGCTTTGAGCTGACGAACATATATACGTTACTATTTTCAGATTTCACTAAATTTAATTTCCTACTCATACTTGGTGTATGTAGCATTTTTTGCACAGGAGTCATAAACTCATAATAATTCTTATCTAATCACTCTTCCCCTTTACTAATCCTACTATGATTAGTTGATTATGAATTACGATTGAAAAAGAAAAATTTGTATAGGTACCAAATTTGTAAGAGTACACTGCGAGTACATACTAGCACACTATACTAATAGAGTAGTGTAAAGATATTATAAACAGTGTACCAATTTACAATTGTATTCTTATACTCTATTATATACTTCCATAAGCTAAGTCACATATTGGTGTCTGATCCGCATTTCGTTCGATTATTTACAATTAATTAAAATTTTCACGTATTCAAATCGAACTACTCAAAGAAACTTAAAAGAAAAAACGATCATCAATACTGTACTATCATAGCAACATGTATGATGGTAAAAGTTCATTTATTTTGTAGATCAGAGGTGCATCAACATACATACACTTCTTCATTCACGCAATCACATTGACAAATTTTTTCCACAAAACTTATCTATATTCCATGAATTTCAGAAATACACCTTCGGAAATCCCCAAATTATTGCAATTTGTTCAGCACCTACCTAGATAAGATTTCCATTTTTAACCCTCTCCTCTTCCCCATTTATTACTTAGGAAGTTAGGAGTAATTAACTTTCTCTTGAAAACATGTCTACATACATACCTCATTACAACACCAAAAAATAAGGAAATAAATCTTCAAAAACAAGAACATAATAAATACTACAAATAAAAGCATTTAATTTTTAGATGAGCATTACCATTATTTCTTCACAAAGTCTAAATACTACTCTAAACTCTCAAATTCTAAAAGTTTTGAGTACCACTATTTTTTTACACTACTTCACCTCTTCTTCTGTAAGAAACCAACACCATTCAGAAAAATAAGAGATGAGTGCAACATTTGCCCTAGAGAATGAAGCTAACCTATCCGATTTCGACGATGACGGAAGTACGAAAAGACAAGGTTTTTACATCTCCGGCCTCGATCATATAGTCCTATTATATGTTATATGTCATTTTTACATTATGTTATGTTCCGAAACTCTTGTTGACATGCATGCATGTTGCGATGTTTGTACGTTTTGATTATTATCATTTTAGCTATAATAGATGCGATGTTCCATAAAATATGTCTTTTTGAAACTAATAATTTTCGCTTCTCTCGTCTTAAAAAATAATTATGGGTTGAATAAAAATGTAAGGGTCTGTTTGGTATCGTTTTTTTATTTTCAGTTTTCAGTTTTTTTTTTTTTTTAAAAAAAAACAAAGTCCCGTTTTTGAAAACCAGAAAAAGTGATTTTCAGTTGTTAGTGGTCAGTTTTCAGTTGTCAGTTTTCATTATCTATATGACTATTATATAACAAAACAATTTAAAGTTAATTTTGTAACTTATTTAACTAAATTTTTTACAAAAAAAAAAAAAAAACCAAAAATTGAAAATGGCAGTGATACCGAACGGGCCCTAAGTTTTTGGGTGAAAATTGATGAATTTTTAATTTCATGGTGTTACAAAATTAAAGGTACGTTAATTACCGCAAGTGCACATATAATTACAGCGGTAATTGGATCGGGGGTGTTATCGCTAGCATGGGCCGTGGCACAATTGGGCTGGATAGCCGGGCCCACAATACTACTGGTGTTCGCGTTTGTTACGTGGTTCGCTTCAACGTTGCAGGCTGATTGTTACAGAGATCCCGTTACGGGGAAGCGACATCGCACTTATAGAGATGCTGTCAGATCTATCCTCGGTAATTGTTCCTTTTTCGTCGATTAGGCGAACCCGTAATCTCTATCTTTGTACTAAAAGAGCGATGATTTTTGTTTTCGATTAATCGTTTCTATGGGATTATATTTGATTTTATTATTAGGAGATAACCTATGTTTTACTTATACACGAGTAATATGTAACGCTAAGAAAATTGTTTTACACTTTTGCTAGAGTAATAATTTTCAAGGTTTTTGCCCATTTGATTAAATTACGCGTGTCAAGTACCAGTATGTCTTATAATATTATTTAGTTTACACCTATACATATGATCATTTTTGCGTAAATGTATAAACGAAATTTTATTTAACTTGTGAATTAAAACCTTTTTATGTTAATTGTTAAATTGCTAAATTTATATATGAACAGGTGGTACAAAATTCAAGTTTTGTGGGTTTGCACAATATTTCACCTTCATAGGAGTGACAATAGGTTACACCATCACTACATCAATAAGCATGGCGTAAGGATTATTTCATGCACATTATTATTTCGTACAATTTCCTCCGCTGCTTTAATTTGGATTGTCAATGTTTGATTCGAATATGTGAGATGAATTTAAACTGAACATTAATTATTGATCAGGGCCGTAAAGAGAGCCATATGCTTCCACAAGGAGGGGCATGAATCGGGATGTCACACCGAAAATAATCCATTCATAATAATGTTTGGAGTTGTAGAGGTTATTTTGAGCCAACTCCAGAATTTTCACGAGCTTTCTTTGCTCTCCATAGTTGCTGCTATTATGTCTTTTGGCTATTCGTTTATTGGAATCGGTCTTTCCATTGCCAAGGTTGTAGGTCAGTGATCATATATATATATATAGTTCATGCCTGTTTAGTGCTTATGATACTACCTCCGTTTTTTAAGAAAGTTAACGTTTTTGTTTCTACTTTAAAAGTGTTGTACAAGTTCAAAAATTTACGTTAGAGACGATTAATATTTAACAATCGACTAAAATGCGTTATATTGTTTTAAGGTGGAAACCATGGTAGAACAACCTTAACAGGAGTAGAAGTTGGAATAGATGTGACAAAAAGTGTCAAGGTTTGGAACATCTTAACTGCATTGGGAAATATGGCTTTTGCCTATGCTTTTTCCATGGTTCTAGTTGAAGTACAAGTAAGCCTTCTAACTAATCTGAATTTTGGTTTTATCATGTTATTGACTTATTGTTAGCATTTGCCTATATAGACGGCAAGCACTCGTGTATAGTCAAGAGTTCGAAACTTGTTATCTCGCTCCGGTAAGAAAAAAAATCGACAAATAAAAAGTTCTTCAATGGCCTAGTTTTCATAGGCCTGTTTGAAAAAAAGTAGTCCACTAATTTATTAACCCATACTCCGTGCGCAAATTATACAATGCTCCTGGGAGCACAACGAGCATGGTGGTCCTTCTCACAATAGAGGAGTAGGGACCACACTTAAATAGATTTTAAATTATTTTAAGTGTGGTCTCTACTCCTCAATTGTGAGAATGATCACCATGCTCCTTGTGCTCCCGGAAGCATGGTATAAGCATTGTACTCCATGTATTTTATTCTATCCCGCGACATAGATATTTTCGACACTTTCGACAACATTTTGTTTATGTACGAACATTATAGTTCTACAACTTCTGAAGTGAAATGGTGATAATTGACAGGATACACTCCGGCCAAACCCGCCGGAGAATGTAGTAATGAAGAAAGCAGCATTGATCGGTATTACGATCACGACGTTTTTCTACATGTTGTGTGGAATTTTGGGTTATGCTGCTTTTGGTAACGATGCATCGGGAAATTTCTTGACTGGCTTTGGTTTTTATGAACCATATTGGCTCGTTGCTGTTGCTAACGTTTTCATAGCCATCCACCTTTTTGGAGCTTATCAGGTAATCTTACTACGATAACTCGTCGTGCATAAAAAGTGACGTTACATTTAGCATGGTCGATAATGGTTTTTTCGTTCACAGGTTTTCGTGCAGCCATTGTTCGAATTTGTAGAATCACAATGCGCAACAAGATGGCCAGAAAACAGATTCATCACAGAAGAACATGCTATAAAACTACCGATTTGTGGCACGTACAAGATCAGTTTCTTCAGGCTGATATGGAGATCAGTATATGTAGCAGCTGTGACTGTAACAGCAATGCTATTTCCCTTCTTCAACGACATTGTGGGTCTAATCGGGGCGATCGCGTTTTGGCCACTCACCATATTCTTCCCCATAGAAATGTACATTGTTCAGGCCAAGATTCGCAGGTTGTCATCGACCTGGATTTGGTTGCAGATCTTTAGTTTTTGTTGCTTCATCGTTTCGGTTTTGGCTGCTATTTCTTCTATTAGGGGAATAGGTATTAATGTCACCACGTACAAGCTCTTCCATTCTGTATCTTAATGCATCATAAACATTGTTCTCGAAACAAGCTCTTCCCTGTTCTTCAAACAGTGTATATATTTGGATTTAAGATTGCAGTCATAAAATTTGCCAATTTTCTTTCGATATTCAGGGAGTCAGCAGCCCTACCTATAAGCATCCTAGTTCCGCTCTTAATAAGCCAGTATGGCCAACGAACCACCCTGAACCTGAACCATGCACAAGCTCAGTCGCTCTTGCGACTAAATAAGGGTAGGGGTGATCTCTGCAGACATCTGATAAAATCAGGTCGAAACAGAAAGGAGTATGAAAGGGGAGGGGGGTTGCTGACTACCAAGTGTTTGTTGCTAATTGAAGGTGCAGTATCATCTTATGTAATTCATTTCAACTTCCACACAAGGTGGTAAATACAATGAAGGAGATCAAAAAATCGCCGTAAAAGAGTTCCAATCTACAAGGGTTCGCATCCCCTGAATGGCTAACTGCTGTTTGGATCAACAATTACAAGAGAGTGGAGGAAAACAAAGAAAATCATCTTTGAAACATAAATTCACAATATACCCCAGAACTAAGGATGTGCCTCATCTCACTCGCAACACTTTGCGACATGAATAGCACCTTCATCCCCAAGAAATCGCTATGGGCATAACTTTATTGCCTTTACCTGGTACCGCCACCAAAAAATTTACTAACATACAAACTTTGAGCAAACAAGGGCCTGTTTGAAATGACATCAGTCAATTACATCGAATGACCCAAGGTAGAGGATAATGAATACCCCATCGGTGTAAAAAGCTACCTCTGACGTCCCTAAGCATGACATAGATAAAATAGAGATTGTCGTCTCCACAATCAGTCGAGCTTCACATTAGAGTACAAAAGTGTGTCCTTGGTGACGGGCATGTACAGAAGGATATAAGCCTGAATGAACACAAAACACAAAATGAATCTCTGGAAACCAAACAAACACAACCTATAAATCTTTTAGTAATTCTTCGAGTGATTTGTTCAAAAGAATAAAAAGGGAAAGGCCGAAAGGGTGTCCCTAAGCTAAATTAGCCCCGATTAAATGACCCCAACAGCTAGAATATTAAACAAGTAGATAGCATTCTTGGAAGATTTCGGTATAGAGAGCAGACTCACCGCTATATAGGCTATAATGAGAAGCATAATTCCAGTGACCCACGCAACTGTAAGTCTGACCAGTGCAATTTCCTCCAGAGCAGTTGAATTCGTAGATGGTTTCGCTTCCTCCAGCCATCGGGCAGTGGGCCTTGAAGAGAAAGTCACATCTAGTGTCCTTTGAGGCTGTGATGAACCAGCTTCCCCAAAAACAATAACTGCGACAGCTTCACCTGAACATAGTGTCACAAGTGCACAATACAAAATTATTTAATAAATGTTGCAATCCTGCAATGTTGCTCTTGCTTCAGTTGTACATTTTAATCAACTTTGAACGCAATTGACCCGAAAGTCAGGACTCATGATACATTGACACCCAAAAACCCGGCATTTGTATCAAATCAAACTTCATGAAGTGAAATGGCGGAAACACAATACTATTATCTAGTAAGAGGAAACCACCCTGGTTTTAGAAAGAGTCTCGATTACTGAAAATACAACCAAGTCACATATTTGTATAAAGTATAAACCTACCCATATTTGCAAGATTTCTTCAAAACAAAGATGTATAGATCCACCATACAAAGGGAAACAGCCACAGAAACCGTTGAAAAAGTTATCAAAACTAGATACCTTTGTGTCCTGTCTGTAGTGAGTCAAAAACTCCGGATACTGTGGTCATTAGCAACTCCATGCCTTGCTGGGAGACTTCTGACCCATACTCTTCCTGTAAAGCCTGTAACAATGTAGCAAAACAAGCAATTACTGACCAATTTTCTGCAGCCAAGTGGCAAATTTCCCATATTGGCTATAGCATAGAGAAACAAACCAACGTACTTTTTTTTACCATATAACAGAGGTTGTTATGTAATAGTCACTTATACAGATACTCCATGTTTTACTTTTCAAACTTTCTACAATACACTTTAACGCCACTTCCTATATCTGTTTGACACGATTTTGCTTATCAGGGCTGTCAAGTGATCATAAATCACATTTATTATGAGTAAATAATCAGACGTTTGAAGTCCCATGAACAAGGTTCAAAAATAGCACAGTAATTCCTAGATCCAATCTGAAGAAAATCAATGAATCAGAAAAAATAAGGAAATGATCACCCGAAATTCCAAAAAGAAATGAAGAAGCTGAATATATATGGACCAGACCATCAGGTGTATTGTAATTAACTCATATATCTCGAGTGGAAGACACTAAAAAAATACGCACATATGACATTCAAGCAAACTCCATCTTCTTAGCTATTCTGTAGATATCTTGTTAACCATGCTTAGGTCGAAAAAAGTGAAAAAAAGTCAAAACACACAAACCAAAAAAAGCGCATATTTACCCTAGAATTCACTACTCTCAATTTTCAAACACAGAAGTTGAGAATTAATGTCAATACAGGGATCAAAATGGTCCTCTCACAAACCAAAATATCAAAATGCCTTTATAATGGCAGCGAATATGCAATACATTACAGCTCATGTCAAGAGGAAGAGGCTACAGAGAAACACAGAACCAAAAAGATCACCTTAATGCCATCAAAGTATCCTCCCACTAGTTCAGCAGACTTGCTTTCAGGCGAATCTTGCTTAACCTCTGACACTTTTTTGACATTGTTAATTAGATATATCAGACCAGTGACAAATTTCCTATCAGCTTTCTGCACAAATCACATGAAAGCAACATTTCATCAATAATCAACAAAATCAAAATTATCATTATTGCACAATCCAAACAGGACAGTGGTAGAATAAATAAATAGCCAAGCCTGAAGAGAGGGCTAAAAAAGACCTTCGACATATGAAGATTCATTTTAGATCCACTGGGCAATGGGATGGCCAATTCTTCATTTATAGATTCAAAGTTTCCACCCATGCTAGTTGCCTGATACCACAACAGCATACAGAAAAGTGAATCATTTAAAGTTATAGATCACTGGAGACACACTTTTGACCACTGTAAAAATGGAATAAAACATGTCACCACTAACAAATTCACTTATTTCTTGGTCTGAAACGGCCATCTCATCTGATCCTTCCAGCGATAAAAAAGAAACACCTTCCCTATCTGCAAAAACACGATTGCAACAGGATGATCACTCCTGACACCACAGTAAAACTGACTACTAATCAATGTGTGATACAAAAGCAATACTTGACATACAAAATTACCTGGAAGTTCAATTTTAGCACTACCCTCACTGCCAATCACTTTGCTCTTGATGCCACTTCTAGAGACGGCACTATCGGCATGAAGCATTGCTTGAGAATCTAGAAGAGACATAACGTCAGACATGCACTTACAAAGCCTCACATGAGCAGTAATGTTCAGGAAAAAAACATATGAATAGTTAGCATTGGTAGCATAATAACCTTTAGCAAGCCCAATTTCAAGCATGAAAACATGGCGAGGCCTATCAAATGGATTAGGCGATAGGACTTCATTTAACTGCAGACACAAGTAAATTCAATTTCAGAGCCCGAGTAACGTTGTCTAGATATATATAGGTAATTTGAATGATAGTTCCACAAACCTTAGCTGAACTAGCGGCAGAAAGGTCTACTGGCGCAAGGCCAAGCAAGACTGAAACCGCTGCACCCACCTCCTTGGCTGACAATGAATCGGTCTGAGAAGGCACAGATAAGGGTCATATGCAGCTAATGCAGCATCAAATATCTCAAAAGAGGACCACATGCAAACCACAACATCCTATGTGCTGAAGAGTTCTACCACATGCAAACAAATTGGGAGCAGGTTATCCTAGATAACCAAAAATCTCGCTGATCCCCTACTAGTATCTATTTCCGTCTATATCAATATAAACATGCACATAGTGTCCTAGAGATGACTGATAAAGCAAATAACACTGATAATATATAAGGTCGAGGGGAAGATGTTTCAGTGTCACCTAGCTCCGCCAACTGACATACCTTATCTTCTAACACTGTTAACCAAATAGTTAATGTGATTGGAAATGCTACATAAACAACAGCAGCACAGAAATTTTCTTTTTGTTTGTAAATGGGAAAAGAAAAGACAAGCAAGATAAAATAAGTCCTCCTAAAACCTAAAAATTCCAGCTCATATAAGTAAAAAAGAAACACACAAAACAAAATAAAACAATAACATCGAAACTCGCCCATAGTGAGGTAAACATATAGAAGCTAGTAGAGCAACAATGAAAGAATCTGTAGTATCTCCTAAGAAAGAAAAATCTGCAGTCTATTTCAATTCTCGCACCGAGTAGTTTTTTTTCCTCAGTTTTTGGAGTATGTATTTATTCCATAATTGTACATCTTCCTCCTGACCGATTACCGAAAGAAGGCCACAAGTTTTTTCTTTTTAAAACCAGGCATCATGTAATCTATTAGTCATATGTACCACACTACAGGATTTAAAGCCAACTTTTTCAATGCCCCTTTTTTGCTTCACCAACTCGTCCCCTGATCTTCTGCTTGGACAGTTTCAGAAGTTACCATCATAACCCTTGATTACTCAATCATACAGCCTAAAGCCAATGCACTGTGTGGATATATAACCCCCATATTACTTCTTCACAATTCAAAAAGGCTTATGAAGGTTTACCAAGACAGAGGTTTATGGAACAAACAAAAGAGGGGGCGAAACAATATTTCTTCTTCCATCAGAACACGCATAACCAAAGATCATATTCATTGGTCAAAACTACACAGCAAGCAATGGGGACATTTAGTTGAACCATATGATCTATAAACAATGTGAAGAAAAATGTTGCCATCTCGATGAAGCTCTTTACCAAATCCATACAAGATATCACCTCTATCTGCATAACATTTACCTCCAAGACACTCAAATATTTGACTTCCCATCAATAATACTCTAAGCTTAAACACTCCTGATCGATACTGCAAAGCTCGCTAATGGACTCCTCCCTGTAACTCAAAGCACCATCTACCAGAACATACAACCCATCAAATTCCCCCCACATCAATTCATAGTAGCTCAATGTTTCTCACTTTCAAACAACTGGCTCCTTGGCGATATTATTATTGGAATCTAGAACAACGTAATGATGACTCTTTATCTTCAATCTCAATCTATAACATTCAGCAAGATTCAACCTTTTCTTCAAACTAGACTTTATTCATCAAAATTAAACCAGACCCACATCAAATCAAACCCTCACCACGAAATTTAATCCATCAAATAACAAAGAAAATCCAAAAGTGATCATAATTAAGTCAACAAAATCACAATCTAACAATAATTAAGTTCAATTAACTAATATTTAGCAGAAAATTAACAAAAAACAATGCAAACCCAGATTATAAAACCAACATCAAATAATTAACCATCGCAAAAAAAAAAAAAAAAAAAACCAACCTCGATGTTTTTGCGAAGATATTGATGGGTAGGACTATCAATGAACAACACAGAAGATGACCCATCATGTGTAATCTCAGCCTGCAAAATTAAATACAGAATAAAAATTAACAATCAAAATCATATGATTTTACATCAAATTAAGATCAAAGAGATGAGAGAAAGCAGCTGAAAGGGGTACCTTGGATTGATGAAGAAGAAAGAGCGTGAAGAAGAAGAAGAAGAAGAATCGAAGAAAACTGCGGAAATCCATGGGATTTTGATGAGGAAATTGCTCAGAAAAGATTTGATGGGTCGAATTTTATTTTTTATTTTATCTGGGTTTTTGTTGTTGAGTTGATTTTTGTAGAAAAAACTCGATCTGAGATATTGAAATTTTTTTGTCCGTCTTGATCAGATTGACTAAGTTGTGGTGGTGCTGCTGCTGCTGATTGATGAACTTGAGTGAGTTATGTTTGTTTTTGCGATTAGAGGTCGTATAAGGTCCCAACACCTCTAATGTTTCCGATGATGCGGTCTCACTCTAGAATTATTCAAAACACGTTTGTTGATATTCAAGTTGTTTCATATGGATACGAAGTATCTCTCAGTTGGAACAATCAAGGTTCAACACATTGTTAGTTATTTTTTAGAACGATACGTTTAACAATAATTTGTGATCACAATTATCATAAAGTAGAGTAATAAACTAATAATTAACTTCTAGTAAAATCACGAGTACAAGTTGATTTTTTTTACTAGTCAAATCTAGTTGTGACTTGCGAGTACAGTGACTCTGGGTTCACATTGCAGTTTTCGTATTGTAAAAGATGGGTTTAGAAGAAGACCCTTTTGCTTACATAATTCAAGTATGTATACATGATTGTCAAAACATCATTCGTGTTACATTCCTATACATATTTAGATACATTTTGTTACTTGTTAGGACCCGACGGTTTCCCTTGAAATAAAGAACACGTCAATGGTAAGCTGGTTTCTTCAATGTCTAATACGGAGTAAGAAGAGACTATACACTTCTTTCAAGCAAAAATGTAGTTACACACATGTACTCTGAGATGCGACTATATACTTGTTGCGAGCCACTGCACCTGTCGCCTTACAACATTATGTCACGGACAAAACGTGCCATCACTCTTGAACTTAAGCGACCAATGATATCTGGTAATACCGTGACAGAAATGCCTGGTAACAGTGGAAGGAGATCCCTTGTAATTCGAGCTACGTCTATGGCCTGGCAATGTCAACAAAGAAAAGCATGAAACAATCACTCTTCATACGGTGTAGTACTCCTACCCAAAGATATTTTCCTGTTTCTTTTTGCAGTTTTGAGTTGCCATATTGGGGACTATTTGTAGACTAAATGAAAGACCCGTTTACCTTGAAATCAAGTAGAGTTGGTTGATTGCAATGCAGAATGAAATACTTACTAATTTTTAAAGCAAGTTAACGATTCATTTGTCTAAATATAGCTCCCAACATTGCTAACTCAAAGCTGCAAAAAGAAACAGGAAAATATCTTTGGGTATAGTATGTAATAAGTTTTCTTTTCGAAGCATTAAACATCATCAACAATCATACAGAGGCTAATTCTGCAGTTGACAAACTAAACGTGAAATCGCAGCATTTTCAACAGCTTCGCACTATAATTCACAACCTCGTTATAAATGGACTCATCCCTAAGTCCCTAACTATCCTGATTACTGGTGTTCACGAAAAATACAAGTCCACAGCTGATCAGCTTCTAGACTCTTTTGTCACATACAACGGGGTTGGTGTATGTGGTCGGGATTAGAGAGGAAGGAAATATTTTAAGTTTTTAAAGCCCCGTTGTTTCTCTTACAAGACAACACTTGTATCAAGAAACCTAATTGGTTAGAAGTGTGTCTTTAGACTTCTACGGACTACTACCAGAATTTAGATGGAAAGAACCCTTCTCAAGAGATGCACTGTCAACACATTTCACCACAATCTTCAATGGATGAAGATCTAGCGCAACTAGGAAATCACCAAAATCTTATTTAGCACAACTAGGAAATCGACGTGATATTTAAGCAAGAGAAGAAACTCATGTAAGGAGAGAAACTGAGAATACTAAACAGTTGAACTCTTAGTCTCTCACTTAAAATTTTAATAAATGAAACCATACCTCATTTGGCTGTCTTGATATGGAACTTCCCGCTGTAAGGAACTCAGCTATTTGTTGCACATTATTCAGAATAATTTTGTCTTCGGCGGTGATGGAGGGCAGAAGCGCAGCAGGCCTAATGGGCGCCCATGCAGGAACTAGACTTAACATAGGAGTAGCATTTCGGATTCCAAGAAATGACATCACGTTGACCAATTGCTCCCTCGTCACAGCATCAATACCTTTCACAATCTGGAACAAATATACAAGTAGATAGAACAAGCAATTATCAAGGCCAGATACAAGCTCAACATCGAGTTTACAATTAAGTTGAATCATGTCGACAACTTCAGTAATCACTCTTAGTATATTGGAGTATATTTAACCCAAATAGTTACTCGTAGCCCAAAACGAAACAGATTGTACAGCTTTAATTCTCTCTACAGGGTCAGTGACAATCCCAAAAATGGGCAAGCTTCATTAAGGAGTCAACATTCTCATGAACATATCTGCTATAGGCAACGACATAACATGACCATTAACAAATTAGGAGGCACAATCTGAAATATTTAGAATAAACATTTTGTCCCCAAGAGGAAGAGAGAAATGGACAGCTAAAAGGTTATATCCTTAGCCTCTTAGACTCCAGCTGCATAAAACTCCTTAATCAAGATATCATAACCATGATCATGAATCCAACCACTCTAAGTTCTGATTTAAAAAATTATTTGGAACCTTCTTTCACAACCAACTCATACACATAGGTGTGACCTAAGGGCACCACTTCCATAATTGAGCATATTCACGGAGAAGTGAAAGCCAAACAGAGATACTCATTACTCTAAATAACAGGCCAAGTTTTAGTTTCATCATCCCCTGTTAATTGTTATCGTATGTACCGCCACCGCTAGAAGAAGCCGAGACCAGCAAAGCTTTAGAGCTCAAAAACACAGTTGAAAACAGGGAAATACTAGCCATGGTAACCTTTTTTTCCAGAGATCATTGATCAAAGACTGGCGCCAAAAAACATTACTCAAGCCCCCTTTTAATCATTGATTTCAAGAGCTGATTTTATTTGAGTGCTAGGATTGATCAAGTCCCCTCTTGATCAATGATTTTATAGTTCAAAGACAAAAAAGGCTAACAATGAAATGGCCCAATGAAGCATTTGTTGGACATTTCGAGAAAAGATCACTGTCATGTGCTAACACCTCACACTAAGCATTTTTCTTCTCATATCTTAAAATTGACCAGCACCAAAACTAATATTTAAGAAGACTCTTTGAGGCACTTAAGTAACTACATTATGACTTCAGGTTAGAAATAAGGAAGATTTTATGAGCCCCAGACTAACAGTGATTGTGGCAGTCAATGCTACATCATTTGGGCCTCCCACATTCCGTATTTCCATGCAAGAGATAAATCCAGTGAACTCGCAAAATAATTCGTGATGAACCAAGAGATTAGATTTACCTCATCTAAGAGAAATTCACGGAAAAAGTTTCCCTTGTCAGATAGGAGAAATGCTAAAGCTGCCCTAGTTTGAACTTGCTCCTCAGGCTTTGATGCATTTGAAGAATTAACGGGAAAACCATTTCTCTGTTGGCTCTGAAGGAGGCCAAGTTCAGCCATCCCACCACTCAAACCCTCTCCCCCTCCACTTTTGGCAGCTGTAATGAATGTCTCAAAAGCTTGCATGACATCAATAAATCTCTCAGCATCAAAAACCCCAGATTTTCCATATATGGTGTAGCGGAGAGCAGTCCTTAAACGTGGGGATTCATCAGTCAGGAGCCTCTGGAAAAACGAAACACACAGCACGCAAAATTAGTTATACTCACTGTAGCAGGGAATAAAGGGCAAAGAGAAACCCACAACTTGAAAGAGGGGGGGAAGGTCAGCATATGTTCGCAAGCCATGCATGGCCAATGTATAATACGACAAGTGATTCATCATGATCAGTGCATTCATGTGGATATGGTTTTCATAAATGCAGAGGCATGTCTCAAGATACTCGGTCAGTATCAAGGCCATTGTCTATTTCTGTGATCAGTATCCTCAGGAGTCAGGACGTTCTACTCATATTTGAAACCAACGAGGGAAAAGCACCACTGCCACAGCAACCTTTAAAAAAAATTCAAATGCAACCTAAATGCAGAACTTAAAAATGAATGGAAAAAATGGCTAGGGGATTCAACCAGCATAGTATGCATACCTGAGCAATATATGGGTAGGCTTCATCCACAATAGCAAAATCGGGATTCCCAACCAATGCAATGCCTTCCAATACCCCTATTGCTCGAATAATCAGAGCAAAATAAGGGGGTATCCTGAAGGGATAATCAAATGTTATTTGTGCCAAATCTGATGCAAGCTCTTGGAAATTGATGTTTTTTGCCCCACCCCCTTCAAGTGCTTGGTCAAACACTTTCGCAAGAACTGGCAGAATGGGATCTAAGTTCACACCCTCTGGTATGAAACCCAACAAGACAAAATCCTTCACTATAGCATCATAATCACGATGAATCAGATGAGAAATTGCTTCAATCATCCCATATTTCTGATCATCAGTTAGCTTCGTGACCAGTCCTGTTGCAAACAGAAATCTACTGTAAGATATTCAATAATCAACATTAAGCATATAGCAATATAGCATACCCTTATTATATCGACAACAAAAATATGTTCAAACAACGGCAAGCAAAAGTGAAATTATTTAGTAAATGTTATCAATATGACACATCACAACGTTTCAATACTCGAACGTTTTTAGAAGGCCATTCATTACAGCTTATAAACAGTGGTATGATACTCTTTTCTCCATCAAAACAACTTCATTTTAATAATACAACAAAAATGAACATGGTAATCTCATATAGTTCTGAATTAGCTCCCTGGCTATCATTTCTAGCACCCTTTTGTCTCAGATCATCACTCATCCAGTTTAACAAGAATGTCCCATCTCAATATATCTACAAATTTTGAAATCCAAATTTAGGCTTACGACATCAAACATTCCAAGGGACATACTTCAGTTGACAATACTGCAGTCTGCACTCTAGTAAGTATAAGAGAGACAGTAAATATTGACAAAGGTTTTCAATAAGCCATCTTATTGGAGGACTCTTTACATAACAAATACAAAATGCTGAGCTCAGAAATTTTGCTTGACACACAGTACAATAACAAAATTCCTCTATTCCAGCAACCAGATAAAATAATAAAACTGAGCTGGAAAAGGAGATATATTGTTATAAAGATTTGATCATATTCTACATAGGACCAAAGGACAATTTCAGGTACTATCTATGTCGTTGGGAGAAAATTAAAACCTTCGTATAGTTCTTTTATGACCATTTGGTAACGAATTACTTACACATCATTTAGAGTCAAATCTAACAACATTGATGTGATGCACACTAGACTATACCATATGCACTAAAAAATAACCATATGGGCACATGAACAAGTATTACCAAAATCGAGTATTGCTAACTTCCCGTCTGGAGTTCGAATCATATTCCCAGGGTGCGGATCAGCATGGAAAAAACCGGTATCAAGCAACTGCATAGAATTCCACAAATCATATGATACAACAAAAAGACTTCATCCACACTGTTTCCTAACAAGTAGGTCTATTTAAATGTTTGTAAGTTAAGATTGTAATTGCAACTGTTCAGTTTACCCAGAGAGAGAGAGAGAAGTAGATACCCCCCCCCTCCTGGTCTGCAAAAGGAGACCCACTATCTTGGGGTCCTCTTGATAATATACTCTCTTATAAAAATATTCCGGCTTCAGATAGCATATAACCCCATGGGCTGTAAAAAATATTCATTAATTAAGGCAATATGTAATATGGTAATTATAGAACCATAATACCTGCTTTAGATAGCATATAACTCCAACATTAACTAGTTCACCAACATCACTTTCTGTGCTTTGTGATAGTTTCTCACCATCAATCCATTGGGTTGTAAGAACCTTTCTTGAAGTATACTTCTGGTACGTTTTCGGTACAACCACCTGAATGTGCCAGTAATAGTTAGGCAAAGAGGTCCAAGAAATTACTCCCTTCATAACAATGAAGGAATGCTAGAGAAGATACGATAAAAAGCATTGCATCCAAAACAAGATCCTTGTATCTCTTCAGAGAGGAAAATATGGCTAAGAGGAAACTAGCTCGCTTGCACATGAAAAAGTAGAGGTTACTCATTATTTACCACACAGGACATTAAGCTTTTCTAAGTTATTTGTTCCCCTGAAAGATTCTTTTGTCTCAAAGCATTTTTGTGCAGTCCCTTTTTTTCTAATCATGGGGGACCCCCTTTTGTGTCACTGATATGCCTCCAAAGCGTAAGAACATGCAAGGAATGAAGTTGTGTATTTTGTTTAAACTTTATCTAGCAAATTGTTATTTCACTTGAAATGGGCTAGAAGCCTAGAACCAAGCAATTAACAAGAGGACCACGAGGTATATGATTGGGAAGATTGGTTTTAGTGGCTCATTGTAGGTCTTGATTTAAACTGGTGGCTACCAAAAAAAAAAACAAAAATGGTAACAGTTTAAGCATTTTGATACCACATCAAATATAGCACCTGTTTTGAAGAAAAATATTAGCATCAACAACTACAGTTGACAACTTTATAAGAATTTCAGACACACTTAAATTAACACAAGGAAATCTAATTATGCGACTCAAGAGAATTAGCAGCTGTGAGGAACTAAATATGTGAACAGCTTCATAAATAAGGAACGAGGTGCTGATAGGAGAAAGAGATGAATCACCTGAGGAAGGTCCTTTCTCATCATTTCAGCAAACAGAGTACCATTTTCACCTTCATTAACATAATCGAGCTCTTCAAAGAAACGAGCAGCCCATTCATCGACCAAGCCAACCACATCAACTGAGACCTGAGGGAAATGGACAAGTTAGAAGAAACCAAAGAGTATCCCCTGTCCTTGTGCTGGATCATCATAAGAGGTCATGGGCCACATGGCAGTATTCATTCATCATTACTTTGGTTAAAAAGTTACTTTTCAGAAGTATAAGCATGATCGCACTGGTATTCATGGATATAGAAAACACTATAGTCATGGATTTAGAAAGTGCAGCAGTTTGTAGTTATTAGTCATAATTTAGTCCTGGACTGTGATTAGAGAGAATACCTGAGGGAACTTACGAAGAAACAGTCCCAAATTTCTAATGATGAATAAATCAATTGTTACAGTTTCCAGGACAAAAGGCCTCTGCACCTTGACAGCAACCAGATCCCCATTTTCTTTCAATCGGCCTTTATAAACCTGTCCAAGGGAGGCTGGCACAAAATTTAACAAACAGATAAACATAGGATCACTTATTCCTGTTAAACATAGTGAAATAGCTCTCTAAGTCAACCAACTCGTATAGGGATTACCAGCGGCAATTGGAGAAGGTGAGAGGTCGTCATAAATTTCCTGCCAAGGCTTTCCTAATTCCTCCTCAATCAGAGCCATTGCAACATCATCAGGAAATGAAGGCACCTTAAAGCAATGCCAGGGTACAATCATCAGATGCATAAGATAAGGAACATACAAGATCCATTTACTAGCATCTTAAACTGAGATAAATCTATTTGATAAAAAGATCTAAAACAGCCTCCGCCCTCCGGAGGTCTGAAATCATATGTATGAGAAAAGATGCTGAAACGGTTCATACTAAGAGCAAATACTGATACTGAAGCAACTCAATTTACCTTGTCACAGAGCTTTTGGAGTTCCACCATCGCACTTGGTGACAGTATATCTGGTCTGATGCTTAGTGCCTGTCCTAGTTTAATATATGCAGGTCCCAAGGAGGTTACGATCTCCCTTAATTCAATTGCCCGTGCAACTTCATTCTGAAAACAAACACAGTAACTAAGAGTTAAGCTCAAAACTTACAATGTATGAAGATTGTAGTGGCACCAATTTGGAACATGATTTGAACTTAAAAACCCACTCTAGAGAAAGTACTAGAGGTAAAAAAACATTAGTTGGGCCCTTCTTGGTAACACAGCCTGATACTTAACCAACGGGGGAAATGCCACCTTTGTATAATAAAAGAAACCCCTTAACTTTTAATGGTAGCAAATATATCCAGTTATTGTTATTCAATGTGCAATTACCCCGTTTCCCACATTCCAGAAACAAAAGCTTAGCATATGTGGCTAATTTCATGAAAGAGAAGGAGTAATACACAGGAAAACATCAAATGGCAAAAGACTAAAAATAATATTGATACCTCCTTGACTTTTTTGTTAGCCACATCCCATGCAATGTGAGAGAGAAATCCTCCAGCAACAGAAAGCAACTGTATGATTCGCGTTGCAACAGCACGAGGACGTGAACCCCAATATGCAGATATGATATCGGGATCATATGCCAATGGCAGAAACTCACTGCTCTCATCAACCTAAACAATATCAGGAACGTAATAATCAGATATGGTAGGAGTAATAAGAGAAACAGATTTTTGTGTGCATGCTTCACTCAGAGTATAATTGGTTCATAGCCAGACCTAAATGGCACATGACAAGTCAGCCCATATGTCATGTCTCACTCAAATTCATCCCCAAACCACCCGTGGAGCCTTGGTCCAACTGCAGAGAGACAACCATGCCAGGGCCAGGAGGACCAACCATGGTTCACATCCAAGTATGTGGCGTAACATATCGTGTGTGACTGTGATCAACTTCTAAAGGTACATAACATACCGCATACATTACAAGAACTGCTCCTCCTAGAAGTCCAACATGCTATAATGTGACGTATACCTTAAGATTGTGAACACGGCAAACACAAAGCAACTAATCAGCCAACCAGTAAGTAGTGAGCTTAAGCCCATTTGCACTACTTCCATGCTATTAGGAGTAACAAAGCGTGGAATGGCAGAGTCAACACACCTCAAGTTGTTTAATTACAAGAAAGAGATTCAAATAAACGTCCTCTCTATTGAACTACAGCACCTCTAAACAAATTCCTACATAGGTGGAGTAGGGGTGTCACATTATCTCTCCAAACCTAGAGCTTCTCGCAAATGTTGACAAGACACAAAATTTAATGGGTTAGCGTTGAGACATTCACATTCCAACCCTTTGGTCAACATTGCTAACACGTTCAGCTAAATGCATCGAGACCACGTTTAAAACAACAACACAAAGATAACACACTTTCTACCCATTTAACACCAGTACTAAACAAAATGTGCAATTTCATTGTACAAAATAGGCATTAAGTTACCATAGAGTGGCTTACTACGACAACATGACTCAAACCGGTCAGAAAATTAGCTAATTCATGTTACTTAACAAAGTCGTGTAAACGTCAAGAACACGAACCTTTGCCAGCTCTATTCAAAACAAAAGTAAACTCAATTATCTCGGTGTTCACTATCAATTTTCCGATGTCACGTAATTTGAACACATTCTAACTCACAATTCCTACCATATATTTTCACTCGTATTGGTTTTCCTATAGCCAAGGGTGTGGGGGCCAGATAGTTTGGCGGCTTCCAACCAACTTCTTGTAATTTATTATTTATAATTAATATTATATCAATAAACGTATAACTCAACTCCAAAACAACATAACACTACAAATTATGACATACATTATTACAAAATTCGTGCCAAAAACAAGCAAAACGTAAAAGAATTGAGCGAAACGGAGGGAGGGAGTAGACACTGTAGTGTAGAGTATAGAAGACGCAACAAACCTCAACCAAACGGAGTTGGACATCATCAGCGGCGAATTGCGAGTCAGACAAATTCTGACCGCGTAAACCTCGCATAAGAATAGCAAGATCCTCATTCTCCTCCATTTGCGCTCTCACTCTCTTTATCTCCTCCGACATTTCTCCTACTCTCTGCACAACATTCGAGAAAAAAACTCAATTTTCCTCTTATTTTTTAACATTATTATAATAATAGGATCGTCTTGCTCGAGTTTTTCGCGAAAATTGCAATTAAAATAAAACTTACTAACCGTAGACATTCTAGGAGGAGAAGCTCCGTTAACCGGCGGCGGCGGCGGCGGCTTGAATTTAGCCGGAGAAGTAGAGGAATCGGAGAGTTTCGGCGGCGTAGCGACGGCGTAAACTACATTTCTATTTCTAGAATTGTTATTATGATTATGATTATGATTATTAAACTTCCGTTTGAAGTTTCGGTTTAAGTTTCTATAATTGGACAAGTAGACGAACTGTGAAGCTGCTGCTGCTGCTGCTGTTTCCATGGAGTTTGAGATTGAGCGTGAGCTTGAAGATTTGATTTAAAATTTGGAATTTTGATTTGATTAATGTGGACTGTGTGAAGTGATAATATTTTGGGAGGGAAGTATAAGAAGAGTGAGAGAGAAGGCCATGGATGGAACACGTGGCAGTTAGTAGAACAAGCAAAAAAAATAAAGGACTTGTACAGTATTTTGATGTCCACATTCTTTAGTTGGTTGATTTTGAGTCGTTAATTTTATGAGTTCTGCGCGTTTTTTTTTGGAGTCAAGTGGAGTCATCGAATGAGAGAGTTCGCGGGGATGTGCGGACGTGAGGATTTGAACCCGAAACGACTCGATGTAGTCTAAGTTCTAATATATTAGGTGAGTATTGTTTTTTCTTCTTTTTTTTTTTTTGTCTCTTTTAATGGAATTGGATGGAATGAGACTATGAAAAGCTTACCCTAAAAGAAAACGAGAATAATTGATAGAACTTGAAGGTATGAGAAATGGGAAGAATTGAACGGATCATAGAGGGAGTAATTGTTTTTATTTTTTATTTTTATGCATCCAGATAGGAGAAATTGCATTGTCGGGTGAATCGATTATTATATGAGTAAAGAGGTCGTATTTTTTATAGTGGAATTATTTGTCATTACTCAGTATATATAGCGCGAATCACGATCGATTATACGAAAATAAAAGTAAGAATGATGAAGAAAAGATGTTAGGGCATTCAGTAATGAGTCGTTATTTTCCGCATTGACGACAAAGAAAAAAAAAAACATATGATCAACTTACGCAAAACGAAGTAAACTTTCATATTCATGTGTTGTAGAATGTAAGATGAGCAAGATTTAAAACAAAGTAAAGGTAAAGAAATTTCTCATGATTTTCATTTAAACAAACAATCCTGTTGTGTCATTTTGGTACAGTCAAACACAGTAAAATTGTCTTCTATCTAATACTTAAAAAGTGTAACAAGAAATGTATTTTTTTTTCTCCCTTTTTTTAGAACTTAGCTAATCTAAAAGAGGAAAACAAATGTTACTAATATTTGTATAGGTGCAAAATGAACCACAAAAATTGGTACAAAGCCGAAAAGATCGAGCCATACTATAAGAAAATGTTAGGTGGAGAAGAGTTAAAAACTCTCTTGATCTATAAATTTTTCTTTTTAAAAAAAAATAAAAATCTCTAACAACATTAACATTTATTTCTGCCAAATTGTTGCGTTCAACATTTAGAATTGTGGACAATCAAAAACATTTAGAACCATGACAAATTGACATAATGATTATGAAACCCAATGCGGCACAAATACCAAAAACAATAAACTTTATTTTCATGTTTTCAAACCACATTTTACGCTTTATTTTTGTTCCTTGTTGTCGAAAGTCTTGTGCCTGTAATATGGGAGAAAGTAAAAAGTACATCAGTACACGCTACTGATATCAAACCATGGGGTAGTAACTAGTAAGAGCAAAGTCATCGATATATTTTAAAGGTTACCTGTGAGCGAAGGTCCTCTGTCTTGTCAACTAATAATTCAATTTTTTCTCCACGATCAAGAACCTACAAGTATTCATTGTGATCTATAAGTTTGACATTTTTGGGAATTAATTTAAATAAGAATTTATCAATCTACCCTAGAAAAAAATAATTAAGAATTGATCAATGTACCTTTTCGATATTTTCCATCATAACACCCTTAACTTCAGATACTTGAGCCTTCACTTTTGCAAGCTTGTTGATTTCTTCTGGGTGGTCTGCACAATATTGCATATGATCCTTCAACTTTGGCCTGGATGTCACCAAAAAGTTACATTTTGCTAGAAAAATAAAAATTGCGCAAACAATTTTCACTAAACAGATAACAATTTTACGAAATTTCTAATAGTTGTTGAATAATTTTTAGTTTATAGGTGCAAGAAACATGGATTTCATTATGAGTCCGTACGTTTCATTAATGACGACTTTAAACACAAAATTATAGGCGACTCCATTTCTTATCGTGGTTTATATACGTGATCCTGTTTCTTTTTGTGTGGCGGTAGATCGATAACTTATTCTTACAAATGTTTTGTCAACCAATCAACCATAATATAATTGGTTAATTGATAGTTGATTAATGAGAGCACATAATACGTACCCATATTCTTTGTTGAGGCCTTTGGGTTTAGTAGTCGAAGCTTTTCCACCACCATATCTTTTGTTAAAATCTTCCTTCACTCGCTCGAGAAAAGCAATTGGAATTTGTCTACCAGAAGATTCAACTGCAACAACACAATATGCTGCAATATATATGGTGTATGTTAGGAGTGTTGGACAATTCACATTTGTGAAGTTTTTACTATAACATACTCACTTTGTAAGGTTTCCAAGGAATTAATGTATTATAAGAGACACAAAAAAAGGTGTACACCATCTAAACAGTGAATGGTAACGTAAATTTAAGAGTTTTCAAGAGCAAGAATCGTGGCCCTTAACGAACAATTGACACATTACTTTTGAAAAGAAATTTTTTGATGACAATAACTTAGGTCAGAATCGGAGATAGTACAACGATGAACCCCATCAGCCACATGTAATTGCTCGTTTGATTCTTACTTCCGTCCGACCGCCCCCTCATTATCTTTAAATGAAGTTAAAAAATCTACGAGGAACACAAAGATACAAAGAAATTGATAAAAATTGAAAAGAGATAGAGACATACTATATCCATTCTCAACAAGGTAATTGAAAGTGTGACCATCACAATTGTAGGTGAACTTGTTGCTGCTTGAAGGCAACTTTTGAAGACATTGAGCAGCAACACTTGTGAAATTACCCGTAAATTCTGTGTACTCTGCAAGAATTACCGTGCCTCGGGCCACAAAACTATAGATTAAAGATTGTTGGCCCATTTATTTCTAGAAATTTAACAATAATGCTATTTTTTACAAGAAAATTAACCATGAAAGTTGTAATCTTATAAACTTTTTGTGAGTGAAAATGCCCTAGAAATTGGAATTAGCAAAAGAAACAAAAAACTGGTTTCAAGTGTTTGCTTTCTTTCCTTTAGGTTTGTTCCTTGTTCCTCATTTTTGGTAAGAGAAATTACTGGTAATTTTGAAGGCTATTAGTTTGTGGTATAAGTTTGAGAGGGAGAGTTTTAGGCTATTGTCTTTTTTTAGTTTTGAAATTTCCTCTTTGTATGGTATTTCCATGAAGACATGAAAAGTTTTCCTTCTATTTCTCCTCACATAGTGAAAGGTTCGCAAATATCGCAATGTTATCCATTCGTCCTTTTATTTATTTTTGGAAATGTTTTGACCAATAAGACTTATTTTGACCCTCATTACATTAACAAGTTTATTATCACTTGGAAATTATCGACAATAAAAGAAAAGTAAGAATGCTAGGAGTCTATATATAGACAAGTGAAAAAAAATGTCTATGTCTAATTTGTAATAAAAAAAAAGAAGGTGCGGTAAAATTTTGTTGTATAATTTGGTAAATGATGGATTATAAGGAAAAAAAGACACTTAAGGATCCTTGATTTTGGAATAAAATCAATTCAAATTTCATTCTATTGATAGATCCGTAACAATGTTGATTTTACTACCAATGTTATAAATTTATTGCAATTACGTTAAATTTACTACACAACCATATTTTTTACTGCATATTTACCACACTTGATTATGTTATAGACAATTTTGGTATTGTCTACATATAGACTCCTAGAATCTTCAAAGTAAGAAATGTATTCAGTTGAATTTCAATTTGAACATGTAGGAAAGTGCTCAAAGCTGAGTAGGAACAAGTGAGATAATGATACAGTTGCACGCTTCGTACTACAATGTTATAAATCAACCCACATAAGAATAAAGTTGCCAATTCTAACATAGAGCTAGGAGTCCTATGACTGTGTATTACACCAGTACTCCATGTAATATCAAATTCTTTGGGCATATTAGTTCACTGAGGAATTTTCGTAATGTCGTAGAGGGCTTTTATGTTACTTGTTAATAGGATACTACGTAGTGAATAAAGTAAGATATTCTTTTTATTGACGTACTAATCCACAAAATTAATGAAATTACTTACTCCGTATATAAAGAGCTCTCAATTCTCATAAATCCTACTAACAGAAAACGATGGCTAGCTAAGGGCCGGTATTTTTTTTTTTCAAGTTATTCTTAAATCTTCGTGATTACATGAAAAATAACAGTTTTACACTCGTCCATCAAAGTTATAATTCTCGATGTTCCTCTCATATGAAGTAGTGTAAAAATCAATCGGAAAGTGTAAAAACATCCGTACTTTAAGATCATTCTAGTAACATTCGTACATGGCCATCCAAGTCAATTGAAATAATTCAGGAAGAATGATATAACTGAAACTATGGAAATAAATCTGCTATTTCAAAAGCTAAGAATAGATGAAATCTAAGAGCCGCAAACATTTTTATGCTAAATTTGGGTATTTTTTGTTGAACCCACAATGAAATTGTGTGAATGATTTGATTCTTTGAATTTTTTTCTTTTAATGTTTGATCACTTATTTTTTCTTTGTTTGACAAGTTTGGATTAAACATCAATATACATATACATGATAAAACAAGAATACATCCTCTTACATTAAGGTGTTCATCACATTAGAAAACAAAGTATGACATAAATCAGAGATTTCAAGCATAATAAGAACGACGTACTATATGGAATGGCAGCACCACCAAGCCCACCGAAGAAATCCTCTTCGAATAATGGGCGGCCACCACAGGCAGTAAGGTTTGCAAGAAGAACATCAAGTGACCGTGTGGTGAATCTGTCGCGAGACGATGATATAGACATGTCAGGGGAATATTCAGGAGGTTCGGGTGACTTTATCAATTATACTGTAATGATGCCACCAACACCGGATAATCAACCAGGTTCAGAAGGTGGTGGTGGAGGCGGAGGAGGTTCCTCCTCGACATCTCGTTTTAGGACACAGTCAGGAGATCGAGGTGGAAATCAAGACAATGCAGCAGGGGGATTGGCCGGGAAGTTGGACAGAAGAGTGTCTGTAATGAAGTCCAATAGTAAGTCCATGCTCATGAGGAGCCAAACACAAGACTTTGATCATAATCGTTGGCTTTTCGAGACTAAAGGGAAATACGGAATAGGGAATGCATTCTGGTCCGAGGAAGAGGCTTATGATCCTTCAGATGTTAGCATGAGCATGGATGACTTCATGGATAAGCCTTGGAAGCCTCTTACTCGAAAAATCAATGTCCCGCCTGCAGTTATCAGTCCTTACAGGTACCTGTATCTCCTGTACCAAATTATTTCTGTTAGTTTCGGTTCACATAAAAGAAACATGATACAGATTGCAGTCCTAGATAATCTAGCACACAAAAATGAAAATTTTCACAAGTTTTTCGGCCTTTCTGCGTCACCTGTTAGGCTGTTACACACTAATCAGACACTGGTGAATACATACAGTGATTGCAGAAACATGTTTGGCCACAATCTAAGAACATATGTTCCTTTTAATATTCACACTAGACAACAGAGGATTACCATCAAATTGAAGTAAGTGTTTACATTATTAGTTGAGTGCAGGTTACTAGTGGTGATCCGGTTGATAGGACTCATTCTGTTTCTTATTTGGCGTGTCCAAAATCCTAATGAAGACGCGCTATGGCTATGGGGATTGTCAATTGTGTGCGAGATTTGGTTTGCATTCTCTTGGTTATTAGACCAATTGCCTAAGCTCAATCCTATAGATCGCGCTGCAGACCTTCATGCACTAAAAGAGAAGTTTGAGCTACCTTCCGCTTCTAACCCTCACGGTCGTTCTGATCTTCCTGGCATTGACATATTCGTATCCACTGCTGACCCTGAGAAGGAGCCGCCTCTTGTCACTGCAAATACCATGCTATCTATACTTTCTGTTGATTATCCTGTAGAAAAGATCTCCTGCTACATTTCTGATGATGGAGCCGCGATCCTAACCTTTGAGGCCATGGCTGAAGCTGTCAAATTTGCCGAGCTATGGGTGCCATTTTGTAGAAAGCACAACATAGAACCTCGAAATCCAGACTCCTATTTCAACCTGAAAAAGGACCCTACCAAGGATAAGAAGAAGCCAGATTTTGTCAAGGACCGGCGTTGGATTAAGAGGGAATATGATGAGTTCAAGGTGAGGATTAACGGCTTGCCTGACGCCATTAAAAAGCGTTGCGACATGTACAATACAAAGGAAGAGCCTGCACTTGAGAGAAATTCTTCTAAAGTAGAAAGTGAAGGGTCATCACCTAGTGAGAAAATTCAAGCTACTTGGATGGCTGATGGGACTCATTGGCCGGGTACTTGGTATCAGAAGGCGCCTGATCATGCTAAGGGAGATCATGCTGGAATTTTGCAGATAATGAGCAAGGTACCGGAGCCTGATGCTGTATTAGGTCACTTTGATGAGAAGAAACTGGATTATACAGGGGTAGATATACGCCTTCCAATGTTTGCATACGTATCTAGAGAAAAACGGCCAGGTTATGACCATAACAAGAAGGCTGGAGCTATGAACGCCTTGGTGAGAGCTTCAGCAGTACTTTCAAACGGGCCATTTATACTCAACTTAGACTGTGACCACTATTTTTACAACTCAACAGCTATCAGAGAAGGTATGTGCTATATGATGGACAGAGGTGGTGACAGGATTTGCTATGTCCAGTTTCCTCAGAGATTTGAAGGCATAGATCCTTCTGATCGCTATGCCAACCACAACACTGTTTTCTTTGATGGGAATATGCGAGCTTTAGATGGCCTACAGGGTCCAGTATATGTAGGAACAGGTTGCATGTTTCGTCGGTATGCACTCTATGGTTTCCATCCTCCTAGAACAATCGAGTATACAGGCATATTTGGGCAGCACAAATCAATAATTGACAGAAATACTAATCAAGAAGGCGCTAATTCGCCACCTCTAGAGTCACACCCTGACTTGGAACTTCCTAAAAAATTCGGAAATTCAACTATATTCACAGAGTCCATATCTGTTGCTGAGTTCCAAGGACGGCCTTTAGCCGATCATATATCTGTGAAGAATGGTCGTCCACCCGGTGCTTTACTCGAACCACGACACTCACTTGATGCCCCAACAGTTGCAGAGGCAGTTGCTGTCATCTCTTGTTGGTAATTAGTTTGTCCTCTTGTTTACATACACAATTTCCTGATTTCAAACCTTATTCTAGAAGCAAAGAAATGTTGTCAACAATGCTTGAATGTTGAAATACTGACATGCTATAAGAATCTCAGGTATGAAGATAATACAGAATGGGGAACAAGGATAGGATGGATCTACGGATCAGTGACAGAAGATGTGGTGACAGGATACAGAATGCACAACCGTGGGTGGCGCTCCATCTACTGCATAACTAAGCGAGATGCTTTCCGTGGAACAGCGCCTATTAACCTCACTGATCGCTTACACCAAGTCCTTAGATGGGCAACTGGTTCGGTGGAGATTTTCTTCTCAAGAAATAATCCCTTATTAGCGACACGACGTCTCAAATTCTTGCAGCGTATAGCATATCTCAATGTTGGCATATACCCATTCACCTCAATATTCCTAGTGGTCTATTGCACTCTTCCTGCTCTCTCCCTTTTCTCTGGACAGTTTATTGTACAAGGCTTAAGTGTTCCTTTCCTCAGCTATCTCCTGATTATAACCATCTGTCTCACACTTCTCGCTCTTTTGGAGGTTAAATGGTCTGGCATTGGCCTGGAGGAATGGTGGCGTAACGAGCAATTTTGGGTTATTGGAGGAACCAGTGCTCACTTTGCCGCTGTACTACAAGGGCTCCTCAAAGTTATAGCAGGAGTTGAGATCTCATTCACTCTAACTTCCAAGTCCGCAGCAGAAGATGAGGATGACGTTTACGCTGATCTTTATGTTGTCAAATGGACTAGTCTTTTCGTTATGCCATTAACCATCATGGTGATGAACATGGTTGCCCTTGTTATCGGGTTCTCGAAAACAGTATACAGTGTCATCCCAGAATGGAGCAAGTTCCTAGGCGGATGCTTCTTTAGCCTCTGGGTGTTGGCTCACATGTACCCCTTTGCCAAAGGTCTCATGGGAAGGAGAGGAAGGGTACCCACCATTGTCTGGGTTTGGTCAGGCTTAGTTTCTATCACAGTGTCCTTACTTTGGATTACTATAAGTCCTCCACAAGGTAATGTTAGCCTATCTAGTGGCAGTGTCGATGTCTAGAGTAGCTACTTACTCCATTTGAGTACTAGATTTCCAACTCTCCCTTCGTTAAATGTACTACTTTCCTAACTCCAAGCCGGTTTTTCGATCTTTATGCAAAATTTCACCTATAGCTTGCTCTTTAGCAAATCAAGAATGAGACCTACAAGTTTAACAGTTGAACTGCCATCTACACTTTTTAGGGCTTCTTCTAAGCTCTATCTACAATTGTGAACAATCGTTTACAAACCTTAATGAAACAGTAGCATAATGAGCAGAGGTATACAGAAAAGGACAGCGGAAATCATCGTATGTATGTGGCTTTTATGGTGTCGGGCCAGTTAACATGGCTATATGCAACAAGAGCCATTGAGCATGAGCTTCAATGTACAATTAAACAACGATACAAGATAATAGTGATATAAATACCTTCATAGCAAGACGCGTTCATTAGGATAGGAATTCCCGAATGCGCACAGGCCTCTTCACTGCGTTTGTAAAACCCTGCAAAACAGAATATCAAGCTTGAGGAAATAATAGTGATTTGGACAAATATATCTAATCGTATCAGAAGACGCCCATGTAGGAATATGTCCTCTAGATTAAAACACAACAACACTCACAATCAAGGATAACGTGACTGAAGCTTGCAAATATATTGCGAATTTTGCCAACTAATGAAAATAAGCCACGTGTTTCTCTAGTGTTTTGGTCGCAAAGAGGGTACGATCATGACAGCAAAACAATCCAGTACGAGTTAAAAAGAGGAACACGAACAAACTTATGTTCTCATGAAGGCTAACTTAGACAATGAATGTCAAATGGCCACAAATACCTACACCACCTACATACCAATACAAACTTAACTGTTTCATAACTCCATACTGACAAAGCTGAAGAGGAGGTGACAGGGAGATGTTAGGGAGGAAGGAAATGATAACACCCTATCTTGTGATGGTACGCAGTCACCATTCAACTTCACAGAATAAGGACATGTTCATTGACACTCAAACTAGCTAAGATATAATGAATTTGGTGCTTTTTCAAACACATAGAAGAGGAATCAGATTCCATACTTGGCCTTTTGGAACCCTTCTGTCAACAAAAGTATTTCAGATTGTACTAAAGTATATGGTAACAGACTACCAGAGTCAAAAACATTAAGAACTCGTATCTACAGTTTATATAAATGAATTTAGCTCTGAATTATACAAAGATATTCATCCCACTGCACCCGGAGTATCTTGTAATGCTGACATACAGGCATATTCATCCCATATAAAGTTTCTAATGACAAATATTGAGAGTCAGAGAGAAGGAATTGTACCTCATTGAACTTAAATATTATTGGACGCCCATCTCTCTCAGCTGTTGCTAGCTTCTGTGCAGGAATCTCACCATCTTTTCCTCTTTTGTGGTCCAACTTCTTAAACCTGGACACAACAAATCTCACCATGACACTCTGTGCAACAAGGGAAATGGCAATAAGGCAGACTTCTACTTTTTATGAGCAATATCATTAGTAATTATACTGATAAGAAACATATTAACACCAACATGTGGATTCTAGAAGCTATCCTAGCTTAGAAATAGTTCTGGTCAGACCATGTTAGGTTTTTTAATTTTATGCAAGCTCTGAATTTTCAGGTGGACCTTTACACACTTCAATATTACCATCATCTTAAAAACTCGTAATATCTCGAGAACGCACAAGCCCTAATCAAAAGCAATAGTAAGAATGTCTTATCCCGTCAAAGAATGTAATCCAAACGAGGTAATAGCTAATCCTGCTATACATCATGTAAATAATATAAGAAATCTCAATAATGCCCCAATAGAACCACACCAAAGAGTAGGCAATGATTAGGTTACTTCTTTTTTCAGAAGCAACCTCTTTGGGTTTTTAACAAAGGGGTAAGGCTGCACATCCCACTCCTCCTAACCTCGCCACATACGGGAGCCTTTAAAGCATAATGATGGTGTTGGCAAACGAAGATTATCATAATCTATAGGCATAACATTACTTTTCTACATGATCACAAATAAGTAAATCTTTCGAAGTGATGAAAGTTTCTCTCTAATGTCTACGATCTAAGATTAGCATGCAATGCATACTTCCAAAGTTAATCCCCCATTAATTGATGTTCCAACTTTTAAAGCTCAAGCTCTTTGTGAATACCCATTGACAAGAAGTGATCCCGAAAGATCAAAATGATCTCAAACGAACAATACCATCTAGTGCAGTCATGCAGCTAACTCACGAAGCCCCAGGAAAAAAAAGTCTCCCTCTTCCAAGTTCTGAATGGAGACCTGAGAGGAATTGCCTTCTTTGGCTATGCAAGATAGCAGCAGGATAGTGTTGTTCTATCCAGACAAGCTGTCCACCACACCAACGTAATAGGGATCTTACTTATGAATCATGATAGAAGGTAACATATTTTGTCCAGCCTTGCTCATCTACTCGAGTAAGACATTCCTTATTCGTTAAGATCCAGCCTTAAAACACGACATATTGACTTCCTTATGTCAAAATTAGTATAACGCATGCTATTTTGAAGACTGTAGTGTTATTCTCTTATTTTGGCACAGAGAGTATTTCATATGCTAGTTATAGAACTCATCCTCCATAATGGTTCAACAGAGACATTGGGTGGTAAAGACGAGCTTCAACCTCTAATCATGGCCTCAGGTGCACCATCACCCCTGATACCCAAAGGCCTAACCAGTGTACAAACATTTCCACTAGAACTTTGAGGTAACCAAAACTGCAAAGTCTTATAAAACAATAAGGTACCTGTCAAAGAAGTTAAAGGAGCCAGTGGAAGCCTTCTTCACACCAGCCGTGGACTTTGTCTTCTCGACATCTGCTGACTTTCTGTCAGGGCCTGCCAATGTTGAACATCCAGGGGCAAAGGGTTTGCATATATCCTTTGACGTTTTCTTTGTTATCTCTTTTCTGATAATAATAGACGCATCATTGTGCAACTCCAATAAGCCATTTGTTTTCTTGCTCACTATCTCGCTTTGTTGTTCGGAGCTGTCATTAGAATGCATGAACCTGCTTGCGTTTTGACGGACTATCTTCTCCTTTTCAACCTAAATCATTTCTCATTATTGTAAGGTATCATAGAGGATGTACACTTCTGAAGATTCTAGTTTGGATGGAATGCTTAATATTTGAAGGTCTGAAAAATATGGATTTACAGAAGTTGTGGAAGAGACACAAAATGGGCCACAAATTACTAGGAGGCAATCACAAATTATGATACTCTTGTTTACGGATCCTGATCGCGTGGACCATCACCAGTACAGAGGAGTATAACAACAAAATATACTCATAAAATCACCAGAAATTGCCCAACATGCAGCACCAGCTTACCTCATGAACAACCACTTGCTTCACAGCAGATTTGAGTTCATAATGTCCTGGCTTGTAATCCTAATTCAGATAAATTCAAAAGAGACAGAAAATAGATGAGACAATGGAGTAGAAGATTTCAACATTTAACAAGCTTTGCATCAATATATACCTTGAAGCGAATGAATCCCTGAATGGGTGGTTCCAAACACAGCTGTGAAGCATCCATCTTTTCATCATGTGTTGAGTTGTTCGCTACTGGATCAGGCTTCATGTTCTTATATGTTAGGGAATAAGATACCATAGTGCTAACTAATTGATTTAGGTCATTCTTCTCTTTATCTGAGAGTAGGTGCAATGCAACCTGTGACAAGAACAAAATTAAGTCACCTCTGTCAGATAATTAAAAATCAAGAGACAGAGAAAGACTGCATATTCTCAAACATGAATATTAACATATCAGTTTTTTTCATTGATGCCAGATTCAAGTCATCCAAACTACTGATTTCACATGCAGACATTTGTTTCAATTTCAGCCGCAAACAGCTAATACAAACAGTTAACAAAGCGCAGGCTTCCACAAATAAGTCCCACGCTCTCATGCTTGGCTAAATCTAACATCTACATATGCCCATATATACTACACAAGTGGGACTATGCAAACATGTGTATGTTCGTGAATTGTAACTGATACTTCTATAAATATAAAGAGTTCAAAAGATCAAGGTGTGGGTGGATGTAAGTGTATAGGCATAAATTTATTTTCAAGACATCAAACAAATAACTAAACAATCGATAGGTTGGCCTCACGCCAAATATGATGTCAAAACAATGTCTTTAGTCAACGACTTAGACGACAACACTGAACAAACATATAGGATTCAAACTAAGAAGCATTTTGGACCAATAAACCCAACCTCTCTTTACCACACTTCTCTCAGTCATGACATTTGTAAGTTCATTTCTGAAACTAAGGCTAAAAGCCAATGACCGCGTGTTATGATTCATGTTAGCGACCGCATTTAAGAGTTAAGAATAAGGCTCCTTGTTGGCGTTGTCATGAACATAAGTAGATCAGTGTTGCTGCTCAATTTGATTTCGCGGACCTGATTTTATTTATAAGAACCAAATTGCAAACCAGTAACGTAATAACAATCCCAAGTCCTCCTAAGTTTAACTCTTTAAGCGTAAACATTTTTTTTTTTTTTTGCAAGATACAGTCATGCACATGGTATTTGAATGACAAAAGGCATAATTGTGAAGGATATTGAGAAATCACATGAATGAATGGAACAGCCCCAAGAATTATTTAGCAATGTTACACAGAAGAACATCAGGTGAAGCAAATTACCGGCCTTAGGTCGACTGGGGAGAGTAAATGCAATAACGGCGATACAGTATCATTGACAAAAGAATCAATTGAAAGATGCCTTGAGAAATATGGTCCAACATTAGACTGCCATGACCTTAGTATTTCCATCTTCTCCATCACTGAAGTGCGATATCTGAAATGTTTCCATCAACGCATGAGCAGAAAGCAATAGTTTTTCACTTCTGTGAAACAAGCCTATAAGTTTAGACAGGTAAGCGGATACCTCTGGAAAGATTTAGGCCACTCAATAGTGGGTCTTTCAACACGAGCTAACAGCTGATGTATTGTCACAATGATAGGAGGAAAATAGGCTGTCAAAAGAATGAGATATAAGACGTATGATAAATGTCATTTGATCTTCCTGCTAACCTAAGATGAAGTTTAAACATACCACAAAGAAACATGTTATGGGAGCGCATGACAGTCTGATGAAGTACATCGGAGATACCAAGAACATTGAGACAATGAACCTTCAAAAAGAAGACCAAGAATAAAGAACTCAGATTTCAATTGCCTGACAAGGACCTGATGAACTAAGAACTCAAGGATCAGAGTGTTTAAACAAGGCTTACCGTCTTTTGCAGCAGCGGGTCATGATACCGCAGCTGTAGATAGTTCTCGTGGATACCATCAAGAATTATATCATAATCACCACTGCACCATTATATTTAATATGGTCATCAAACAGACAGGAGCTCTGCCAACCTTCTAAAGTATTTTAGCTAGAACTTGGCTACCTACCGGTAAGAAACCAAAGAGTACAATGAGTCACGTCCGTCATATGTATTCATTGGACTCGCTTCACAATTCATTGGACTCGCTTCACAATTTGAGCTTGCCTTCACCTTCTTTTTTTGGAAGACCTACAAAACACACAGGAACTAAGAGATTTGATCTTAACAAAAATAGAAAAATACGTCCTTACTTCACCTACCTCTTTCCAGATATCAAAGACACTCCTCGTGATGTCTTTCCGGCCAATTACTTGAGAATTTAGTGCTACCTGAGACAAAAGAAATACGGTAAACATCAACCATCATCATAAAAACCTGCTGTTCCTCCTGCTCTCATTAATTAACTTTCCTTTTTTCCTAAAAGCTCTTTGGCCATTATGGGCAAATGAGATACAACACCTCTTCATTAATTTGACAAAGGGGCTGGAGTATTATATGCATAGTGATCCAGCTTGGTCACTCTGAGAAGATATATCAAGTTTATGAATAAGGTGAGGAAATTCTTATGCCCATGGTAGTTTCTCATCTTCTCAAACAGCTTATTTTGTTCAAAAAAACCCTTCTTAAGTTTTGTTGAAGCTATCGTCAGGAGTGTTTGCATCCTACCAAACACATTTCTTGGACAATATAATTGAAGGGTAATATAAAATGAGATTGCTTCTGGTTCGATGCCGAATTGGATACCTTTTTTTTCACTGCCCTTGCGATCTATATAAGCAAGGCAAATAACTTGCCACTGTAAAATGATCTCAGTCTGGCAGCTAAAAGGCCAAGCTATTAAATATATTGATTACTAGGTATGTATAAAGCTATAAACAATCACAATACAGCGATTGTTCCCACTTCCAAGATACACGGAGACATTTGGAAGAGTAGCCGAACTCGAACAACTTTTATGGGAGAAAGGTGGTCAGTGCTAACCAAATTAAGCGATTCCTTTTTCTTGTGTAGAAACTGAAGCGTGTTTAAACATGCGCGGATATCACATTCTGAAAAATAAACAAAGAGAAATAATTCCAGTGAGTTAGCACACAGCAATTATAAACAGAAAACTAGTATGAATGCCATGCCACATAACAAGCTAAACTACAGATAAGCGCTTTCATGTCTTTAGTCTTTACTGAATCCAAGCCCATTCAGAAGACATGATGTCCTCAAGCGAACAAGGTATAGGAACAAAAAATTGCAAACCACAGGCTCACACATGACATCATAAAAAAAAAATGCAAATTCAGAATGCCACATACCTGTATATTCAGCAAGTGCAGTTAATGAGATAGAACTTGTCTTCAGTCCCTCCTTGTTACATATATACTTAAGCCTATCAAGGATGACATACATAATATTGATTAGTTGAGCACTTAAATAATGGAGAAAAGAGGTCTAGAAGAAAAATTCATCAGTCAGTACCAGGAGAAGTCAAGTATAAATGTAGTTCAATAACACTGAAATTTTTAAACTTGTAATAACAGGATCATAACAAAAAAGTTTAGAAGGGGGGCATTCTTAAATGCAGAACATCACATAGCCGCACAAACACCTAATTATAAGGTCTGTTATGTTTCTTTTCTTTTCTTCATTGCGTTGACTAAAACTGGCCACAACCAGTTCTGGAAACTGAACTCTCATTTGGTCACAAATGAACGGGGCCAATCCGCATTAAAAGGCTCTAGCTTGGACCAGTTTTAGAAAGACGATCAAATTATTTATTTTTGCATTTTAATAGTTTCTTGCAGTTCATCATCAACAAATTCTACATGGATATATTAAAGCTGTAGATGAGGCTAAATTCTAAGAATGAAGTACTTGTTGTCAGTGATCCGCTATTCTGCTGTAGTCCCATACTCCGATAAACCTGAAATTACCCTAATTCTTTATGCCATCATTATGAGTCAATGAGAACATCATATTCCAAACATACAAAAATTCTCAGTATTTTGGTGGTTGGGTTTGGACCTTTCCACTATTCTCATATTCTGGCATTAGCTACGACAATGATATTTTCACATCCAAGAGAGAAAATTACCTGCTTACCACGCGATTAACAGTTGGCTTAGCAAACACGTGAACCCTGTATGGGAGCATTAAGTTTTAGTTAAGCTATGGAATCTCACACAGAAAACCGAACAAGTCAATTTACAAGTGATGTATTAAGATAGGGAACATGATACTAAAAACAAGAAAATTAACCTTTGAACCATAAAAAGAAAAGAATTTTTTAAATTGACATTTTTATGGTCTAAAACCATATAAGATTCCTTTCGAAAATTTTTGCCAACTGGCTAATATTGTATTTATGACATTTTGCTACTTCCATCAACGTGCTCACAGATGTAATTTACCAATTTTGCTATTTCCACATTAAGACAAGCCGATTGACACTAACATGCAAATACACTTTCAAACAATTGTTACTTACCAAGAAATTTCTAAGGAGTGTAAAGGAAATATTATTGTACAAGAATTACTACAAATGACATGACAGAGGTTCAGCTATGCTAATTAAAAGGTATTGGACTCAATTTTTACAACAGCAAAGTGGTTCTCCCCACTAAGGTGTCACTTGAGCTCAAGCCAGTCTAAGTGATTGGCTGAATACCAAGAACCTCAGAACAAGAGAACAGCCGCGACTGACTTAGTTGCTCCGACTTTTAGCTCTCTGGGATTTGACGTGGGTCAAGTCAGAGAAGGTGCAAGCTTTCCGCATCATTATCAAGGATTCCAGTCAGTCTTATTTTAAAGACTGTAAAGCCCTTAGTTGGGACCAAAGGCAGCACCTTCTGATTTCATAATAAAAAATGGAAAATTGGACCTATATCTTGATCTTATATATAAAAGATCAAGATTTTTCCGCTCAGCGGGAACCATCATACTTGCCGACCACCGATGAACGGATCGTATTAACCAACGGAAGCTAACAACTATCTTCAACATGCGTGGACCTGGAATGACTATGCATAGATTACCCTTATTTGTGTGGTGGGTGCTAACCCGGCCACCCAACCCAGCGGGTCAGGGGTGGGCCGGCCATAGGTTCGAACGGGAAGCCTTTTATGGCAGTTATGAAAAATAGAACAATAAACCTTATTGTTTTTATTTCGGTAACCAACCAACCCATTTTTAGCGTTGTTAAAAGCACAAAAAAGAAGGGGGGCCTGGCCATCAAATCCCGTGACGGCTGAAAAATAAACCGCACAAGGAAGTATAAAGCCAATAAAATAAGAAAGAGAAACAACCTGAAAAAGAAAAAGCAAAATATCATCACAAACCACTTTGTTTTATTCGCTCCTTCTGTGTGGTTGAAACCCGATAAGCTACTTCCTTTATTAGCTGGATTTTTTACCATTCCTGACCCGCAGTCACTTCAAAAAGTCCCCCGCGAAGGGTTGTGAGAGACTGAACCAGGTACGAAGAATGAATCTACCAAAATAACGCGCCCCACCCCAAAGGATTTGGGTCCTTTTTTTCACCGAGAAAGGTTCATTCCAAGAGCAATCTTTCTTTTTTGTTGGATTTATGTGACTAGACCTTTGGCACTTCCTTTGACGAAGGACTTTCAAGTCATTCAGTCAGATTCTTTGAATAATTTGTGCGTACTATGGGTGAAGAAAGGTCGAATAGCATTCAGAATATGCTTTCTCAAAGAAAACTAATACTGGGTGAATAAGACTTCAGAGGGCCAATTGGAAGGATGATTCGGAGAGTATATTGTTTCGCCCAAACTTGAAAAGATATTATTGCTTTGGTGCACTCTCTACTGTATCTTTTCTCATCTCTTTCTTTCTATTATCCTTCTTATAAATGTGTTTGGCCAACACTTCCGCATAAATGTTTGTTCTGATAAAAACTTGCTTTCGGACCGTTCTATATACTACTGTTATACTCTCTCTTTCGGTCATCTTTTTGATATACATCTTCGTTTCATTCTGTGAAACTGTTATTCTGTAAATATTAGCCCACCCAAAATTCACCATAATTTCATACAGCCAAGTCTATCATCTTTCACAAGTCACAGCAAATATAATCGAAAGAGACGGCAATAATTGTACGACAGAAATTTAAAGCACAAGGACTAAAGTTTTAGTTCTACAGCATGCACCTTAAAGCTTGAAACTCTTAAAGTACATACAAACTGACAATTGATACCAAGTGAAAAGAAAGAAAGAATATCTTACTTGGCAATATGCCGAAGAGGCCTTAATGAAGGAGCATATAGGTCATTGCATATGCAAATCACCTGCATATCACATCTAGACATCAAGTTCAGTAGGCACTATATTATATATATCATTACTAACATCGTGAACAGTAACAGATGTCTTACAGGGCGTGACATTGAAACTGATTTACGGCCTTTCCTCAATGATTTCTTGCCATGAAGTTCGCCCGAGGTTGAAACTTCCTTTCCAGAATTAGACTTTGTGTCACTAGCCACCTGGAAAAAGACAGTTATCAATGTTATCCTGAATGCATTTAGACAATCTTTTCAGACGTGATTCTTGGGAAAGCATTCGGCTTTCCTCCTTTTCTGAAGTTGACTGGTTGATAATGAGGAGTCTGAATCTGGTAGTATCTGATCAGTAACTCCCCAATGTGCAATAAAAACGTAAACTACCAGACAGGAGTCACAGGACTCCAGAAACTATATAAGATTCCTTGAATTTCTAAATGCTCACCATCTTGAGAAGGATCTCCACTGCACCCTTTCCATCCCCAAGCGCTCCATCAATTTCATCAATGATCTAAAAAACAACTGTTATTCCAGGAACTCATAAACAAAGAAGGACATATCTGATAGCATCACCTACCAAACACTTAGGTTTCGAGTCAGCCATGATTGAGTTCATCTGCACTGCATCTAAGATTTTCGTCTCAAGAATAGTTGATGATCGGTCATCGCTGGCATTTATCTGCAGAAACCAACCTCCAAATGAAATGTAAAATACCAAAGTGAGAAAGAAGAAATACAAAGCTGACATACTGCAGAGTGCAACACTATTAATAGAACATACCACTCCGTCCCAAATTAAACTTCCCATGAAATAGTGTTATGTGAGAGGATTTCAAATTTCATGGGAAGTTTAATTTGGGACGGAGTGGTATATGAAAGCACAGAAGCCTGAAAGAAAAGCACTCCTTGTAACCTTTCTAAATGAACCATGTAGGATACAGCAGGCAAAGTTCACTTAATGTAGCTTTGTTCATCATGACTAACGAGTAGAATGTAAACTCATGATGCTAGAAATTGACCTCTAGACTTGGAAAAAGGATAAAAATAAAAAAGCTTGGGTAGCCGTAGTATCCTAAGTCAGTTCCTTTGACAATCAAATGGTGCACAGCAATACGAGGAAAATGATCCAAGCACCAATAGCATTTGCTTAATTTGGTTTATAAGAACTAAGAAGGAAGCCGAAAACCTCGTTACGCAGATTAGTGACCCCTTTCATGTTGTTTAATACCCTGACCAAAAATGATGATTGATTGAGCTAGAACCTCTTAATGCATACGAGCAACAATCGCTTATTGCTTATTGCTTGTCCAAACAAAATGGAACTTAAAGGAAACCAAAAGGGTGTTTTCCTTATATGATGTAAAACAGAAAACGGGAAACAAATAACAGAATGATCAAACCTATTCCGTATTTTATTAGATACCGACCTCGGAGACATGATATCCACAATGTTTTGCAGCCACATGTGCAAGAGTTGTCTTTCCCAATCCAGGGGCGCCACAAAGCAATAGGACCTGTAATTGCCAAAAGCTAATTGATCAATATTGGCCAACATCGCAGAAAGTATAACTTAAACCTTGACTAACAAGTAACAATAGAGGTCCAATCTGTTTCTCTTAATGCTGAACTTCAGGCCATCTACAATCTTACAGCAGATAATAGATGACAATCACTTGAAATATTCAACGAGAACATCTTTGTTTTCAAGTTCCTTCCTATACAGCAAATATGCAAGTACTGGAAAGCTCAAAGAATATAGGTCACATAAATAGCATATATCGTAGCTGAATATGCAATGCCCACCCCAGATGATAGAGTCAAGTATTCCTTAGTAGACTGGTAGCACCAGTTGTTCTTTGCAGAGAACAATGCAAATGATGTGCCAGACAGAATCATGTTCATGAAGTAGTCACCACAAATCCATAAGGCTACAAGCCTACGCTCATATACTCATATCCAGTTATCCACACATAAGACCTAAAACTAGACTCATCCTAGATGCAACGTTCTGCCCCACTCCCATTGAACAAGCAATCATTCTGGTCAGCTGACAAACTGGAGGGGCATATGCTCAAATAAGGCCTAAGGGGCATCATCATCAATCAACATACCAAACATTTTATACTCACACCCAACGAATTGTGAAAGTTTGTTTCTTATTCTTGCATACACAATTCCATCTTTTCAGAAATGTCTTCTAAACAAAGGGCTTCAAGGAGGAAGTGAAGAAGAAATCATATGCATGCCTGATGCCTTCTCTCTCTCACCAATTGCAAATGTACGATAAAAAGTCTAGCGATGCAGTTAATGTATTTGTGGGATGGAGAAGTCAAGGTATGACTTAAGGCCTATTGTCAGCTTTAAAATTTAGACACTTTCATGAGAAAGAATGTTCACTGACCTTCTGTTCTGGTGGCCCTGAAGCATTCTGCTTGTGGTTATGTAGTGCTTCATTACCTTTTGATCTACTGTCTACATGCTCCAGAGTAGCTGAGGTGCCCATATACTTTTTAACATACGTTGGTCCTCTAAATTTCCTGAAAGAGCTTGAATCGGAGTGTTTCTGATGATGGGGAAGAGAAGAATGGCGTTTAAGTGCAGATAAAACTTCATCTCCAGTGTTCCTAATGTCTGCACCAAACACTTTTGAATCCCAGTGCTTCAGCCACAAGAGAACCTGTAAGCAATATTGTAACACGATGAGATTAAAGTCAAGTTGCCACCAACTTCATACTTCAGGCCAAAAAGAAAGTCTATGTACCTCACGATTCGTCTGTTCATCACTAAGAAGCTCAGTAAAGGATCTTGGAGCATATTTATTTACCCATAGTTCTTCGGTCACAACTGAAGACTCTTCAGGTGCCAAGGTGCTCTGAACTTCTGAACTAGCATGTATAGCCTTCAAGTAAACAAAACACAGAAAAACCATTACCATCACAAGAAAAGAAAAAATGCCAAGCAGAAAATGAACCCTACCAACAGACCAGCATGACTTACATTGAAAACGATAGTAATTGATGTGAGGACAAGAGAAAATAAACATCCATGGAAATGGCTTTACCTGAGCACCTCCCCGAGTTGCTCAGAGACGAGTAATATAGAAGATTAGGGACTACATGATAGACTAGAATCACTGAACAAGAAGTTTTTGCCCTCAGAACAAATATCAGGACTGTTTCTACCCTCTACCAATCAATGATTACACACACATAGAGACTATCCCACCACATAACCTAAAAGAGGGACACGAGTCACAACATAGTAAGGACACTAACAACCCCCATTAATCAGAGAAAGGTCCTTGTAAGTCAATGCGAGTTCTCCAAATTTGTCCACTAAAAAAATTAATGCAACCAATTCGGAATACTTGTAAGACTTACCTCCACAAACCCTACTCAAAATGTAGCTAACAACACAAGGAAAAAAACAAACTATTCTCGAGACAAACCTATGTGATATACTGATATTACATTTAAGGAGACGATCCACCAAAAAAATGCAAACAGTTGCAAATATCACCACCAAACCAGCAGTCTTACAAAGACTAGTGTTCTTCCACTAATGTCAACAAATCTCATCGCAATCAAGGAAAAAATCGAAAAAGCGACGATCTTTATACCTTCAATAATGCATCCTGCTCTGCCTTTTGCAGCAAAAGACTAACTGGTTCCGAAATAAGTCCTGTAAACAAAACACAAACAAACCTCAAGACACAACTAAACACAATCACACCAAAACACAATTCAACTAACCACCACAAAATTCAATTAAAAATCGGAAATTTACCGCCGCTAGAGCGAGTAGAACTCTTCAATTGATTAACACTCTTATCATTATCCTTCAAAACTTCTTTCTCAAGCTTAGCATAAACTCGCTCACCACCGGAACCAGACGGAGCAGTAACCGGCATAAAATCTCCATCGATTTCCGACGCAAACCGCGATAAACACGTCTCCTCAACCTCAATCACATCATCCTGCTGCTCAATTTCCGCCCAATCCTCGTAATTATCACGCACATTATTTCTCTCACCTCTAACCCTAGTTATCCTATCACTAATTTCCACATCGATTTCAAGCTCCGGCGACGCAGATCTCGGACGCTTCTTGCTGTTTCTCTCGGAATCTTCTCCGAGAAGAGACGAACGAGGCGGCGAATCGGGCTGAACACGGTGTTCGTCTGATTTTTGAATTTGTTCGATTTCGGCTCGAAATTCGACAGCGTAATCTTCTTCTTCAAGCTCTTCGAGGTCGTGGTCATGGAGATGAGAGTTGGATTCCAGCCATTGGAGCTCGTCTAAGTCTGGAAACTCCATTTCCATGGCTGCGCCTTTTATTTTTATTTTATTTTATTTTTTTCTGATTAGGTTGACTGTCGAGTAAATTGGGGGAGACCACGCTTGCTTAGAGCATCAGTTACAGTGATAAAAAATTTCATTCATTCATCTCTCTCCACCCATTTTCTCTCTCATACCCCATATTTTCATCAAATTTTATTTATCTCTTATTACAATGAATGACATTTTCATTCATCAAACACCCCACTACTCCTTCTCTCTCCTATTAAAATATTTTACTAATCAATTTTTTATTCTTACAAATATTATAAAAACAAAAAATATGGACAAAAAACAAAAATAATAACCCAAAATCGGGTGGGGCCACTGATGAAAAAACATGAAACTCATTCATGGGATGAATGATTTTCATCTCATTCATGAGATGAATGGTTCTATTCATTGTAATAGCAAAAAAAAAAAGTTCATTCATGTATGAGAAAGTTGATGAATGAAATTTTCATTCATTGTAACCAATGCTCTTATTAGGAGCGGGGTTCATTTTTTTGGCGGGAACTGTCATCTGGACGAAAATGGAACAGTTGATCCCCTCGGGTCGGATTCTGCCGGGTTGATTTCGAGTCGGGTGAATATCCGTGCTCCTCAAATTTTGGTCATTTGTCTGAGGCTATAATATGTGTAAGTGTGTTTCACATGAGACGTGTGTGAATACAATCGCGGACCATTTGGCTGCACGAGTGAGAGGGAAGGGGATCTTCCTTAAGAGCCGATGAAGAGGTAACGACCTCAAGTGACTAGGTTGAAAGATGTGCCAAGCTTGGCCAAGTACTTTGACAGCAAATGTGCTCGTTCCTCCTTGGGAGGATGCAATATATAGTAAACTAGTTTTCATTTTTCGCAAAATAACCAAATAAAATAAAAATGTAAGAGATAAGAGTCTAAGTGTAACACTACGAAATTTGGAAAGTGGATTATGGAGTTGGTTTGTTCCACATTGGGAAAATAAGGCTCATATGATCAGTTTATAATAGATTCCTACCATCATACTACCAACAAGGCCTTCACCTTTTAGAGCCCACGAGAGGATATTCGGGCCTAAAAGGTGACTTCCCATCTTATTGGGTTGTGTTGCGACGGACGGTGGATCGGGCTATTACAGATGGTATCAGAGCAACCCTGCGACCGCGTGTTGAGTGCTGGGGCGAGGCCCAGACCAGCAGTCTAGCAGGGGTTGTGTTGCGACGTATGATGGATCGGGCTGTTACATATGGTATCAGAGCAACCCTGCGACCGCGTGTTGAGTGCTGGGGCGAGGCCCAGACCAGCCGTCTAGCGGGGGAGATCTTGGACCTGTGTTAATGTTGGTATGGTTTGGTCGAGGCGCAACGGGGACGTTGCGGTCTTTAAGTGGGGGAGTTTGTAACACTACGAAATTTGGAAAGTGGATTATGGAGTTGGTTTGTCCCACATTGGGAAAATAAGGCTCATATGATCAGTTTATAATAGATTCCTACCATCATACTACCAACAAGGCCTTCACCTTTTAGAGCCCGGAAAGGATATATAGGCTTAAGAGGTGACTACCCATCTTATTGGGTTGTGTTGCGACGTATGATGGATCGGGCTGTTACACTAAGATATACCTATAAGATAATAGAATCACGTATGGATTCTTATAACCGCAAGTCTCATATGAGACCGTCTCACGTGAGACCACCACACTGAAAATAAATAATTATATTTTATATTTCAAATTTGTGTGTGTTGGTCTTACAATAACTTGTGGTAAGACCGTCTTACACAACTCTCACTGTTCTTATAATTCTAATGTTTGTCGATCTAGTGTGTACTAAAACACAACTTTCTTTTCTTTGCCTAAACATAGACCCACAAGATTATACTAACTATTTTGTCCGACTGTTCCACAATAAACATTTCCTCAACTATTTTCAGTCTGCTCTAGATGAGCAATTCGTAAGCCAAAATACAATAGATCCTGATGAACTTTCATAGTTGCGCAAGCAAAATAGGGACGACAAGGCATCAAGCTGCGACTCCGATTTATGACTTGAACCGCGAACAAGCTAAGTTTGTATTGGACGAAGAGAAGCGGACAATTTGCATACAATTCCAGGATCAACAGGGTTTTAATTTCCTTTTCGTCAGCCTCACGCACCTTGCAACTGTCAGCCAAAACACAAGCAAAGAAAATTAAGTTTGAACCAGGTAGCACAGAAAATTAACACAAGCAATTATTAACAAACAATACATACTGTTTCAAAAAAAAAAAAAAAACAATACATACATGTCGAATAGTGGCTACTGGAATATCCTTGCTCGTCACAAGTCACAACAAGCCCTGCATCTTCGAAAAGTGAGTAAACTTCTGCCACAACGTCCTACAACATCCGAAAACATCAGTACCACAATCATCTGAAATGTCAAGTCCACATTATTCCTAGAGACAGACGACTCATCATAGAATACATTTGACATATCGTGCGTGACTCTAATACTCGAGATTGCAATCAGACAAACATATTGAACCATGCTGTAATGTGAAGAAGAAGAAGAAGAAGAAAACAAAACATATATATACCTGACTTTTCCACAGCTTTGTTTTAGCGTATGCCTGAAGCTCGTTGCCAATACTCTTAAACACCTTAAGCAACTCAGCAAGTGCCTTGTCCATTGGTTCTTTCTCATCAAGTTCGAGTCCCTATAACAACGCCAATCATAAGAATTCTCACACAGAAAATTATAGCTAACACACATACACACACACACATATATATAACGCCTTCCACTTACAGAGAGGAGTGTGGGAGAAGGCTTATAGCCCAACAACATCAGAGCTCCCAAATCAATCAAATTTCATTCCTTGACAAACTTGTCGACTTTGAGCTGAATATCCTCCGTGTATTCTGCAAGCAATCTTACATGTTCTAGTGAATGGCCCTGGAAAACGAGAAAAGGAAGTCAAAATTGGAACAAAAATTCGATGATAACGTTCGTAGTTGCAGGAAAATGTTGAATTAGATAAAAAAAAAATAAAAAAAAAAAAAAAAAAAATATATATATATATATATATATATATATATATATATATATATATATATATATATATATATATATATATATATATATTTATAAAAGTTGAAAAGGGAACATACCCGGTTAGATAAACAAATGACAAAAAGCCCGAATACAGACTTGGTATGACTCCACCAAGTGCACCAACAATCATCGATACTATTGCAAAGAAGGAGAGAACTGCATGATCACACGTTGCAAAGAAGGAGAGAACTGCATGACTCCACTAAGTGCACCAACAATCATCTAATCTGATTTGATTTTGAAATCATTAGCATTATTTTGTTAAATTTTACCTAATCCTGTTAAGCGCAAAGTCAAGAGGCAACAAGTATCGGATGGTGTTAAAAAACCTGACATTCGCATCGTGTCCTTGATCAAGTAGCAAAGCCGTTATCCGCAAGGCACTAAAACTGGAAGACAAATGCAACGGAGTGAATCCAATAATTCTAGAGAAAAAGCTTTCAAGATGAAGATTCCAATCAGGGTCACTAATTTCACGATTGAGGATAGCCCCAACACACTTGACAGCGTCAAGTTCAAACATGTTGTCTATAATCGATTTTACAGCAGCACCGGCACACGGCCAACTCTTGATCAAATCGACAAACTCATCTTTCTTGTCATATTTAAGAACCCTGTTCATTCTCTTCTCTAAATCCATAGGACCGCATTTATCACCAGTTTCAAAATCCTCGGATTGACAACCACAAACACAAGCAGGGGGAAATGCCCTTGAATATATCTTCGATCTTGGCTCATGTTCCTTGTCGGATTTCATTTGCTTCTGAATCTGTTTATCGAGCCAAGCTGCAGGGCATACCGGAATTAAAGGAATTGAAAGTAATTATCATCTAGTATATATTATCAAAGGATTACCAGCTTAATTAATTACCTTTTCGAGTAGCAGAAATTCGTGGCATCAAACTGGTTCCAACACACATTTGAAGCGTCAAGATCACAACACAAAACAAATAAAACACTCATAAGCAAACCTATAACAGCAGCAAAGACAATTATTCTTACCATTTCACATCATCTGAGAACACATCTTCTGGCCCCATCCAAATACGTGGAGAACTATCAAACAGCTCACACGCAAGTTTAAATGGGACATCATGTGCTTCGACCCAATGCTTTAACAGAAAACAAAACAAGAATCGCGTAACATTAATCCGATAATCTTGATCCGTGGAAGTTTACAATAAACCCCATATATATATATATATATATATATATATATATATATATATATATATATAAAATAAGTAACTCACGCTTTCACAATCGCGGAACCACTGAATCGTGCGACAAGCCTTGCACAGAAGGTCGAGCATCTTCTGCGCAGACTCCAATTCAGTCTTACGCAGAGAATCTGACGACAGTAGAGAAACTGATTTGAGCTCATTCGAGATATATTGCCAAAGCCGGCAAGCTTCTTCTAAGGCATTTTGATCTAGATTATCCTCCAATGGAAAATCCCCAGAAATTTGAACTAGCATCACAGCACCTAGCTGATGGATCTCTCCTTTTTCGAGGCAACGCTTACTTATCATCTCAATCTCTTTTGTCTTTTTTGCTAGTAACTTGACAGCAGCTAATGGTTCTTTCCGCCAATAATATTTTTACTATGATTAACACCATTCTGAAAAGAGCGTCACTTAGTTGATTCATGTCGGGGATTTATACCTACCCTATAATTGATGAACATTATTCGATTGAATAGAAACATATAGAATGCAACAGCTCTAGTTATGTAGTACTCACCAATTCTTTGAGACACAATATGCAGATCAACTTAAAGACCGATTTTTCGGGACTCCAATCACTTAAAAACTGTTTCCTGTAAACAACAACAGTACACCCAAAATTAATTAAAAGGCTGTGTTGTGCTGTGTTGCATACGTTACTATTGTGAAAAGGAAGTAGTAAACAACCTTAAGGTTTCCAGAGCCAAATAAAGAGGAAGTTTTTCGACATCAACACGATGATGAGGCAGATAATTGGGATCAGCACCGCGCAGTAAAAGCAGCTTAATGAGAGGAAGTGACAGTTTCTGTGAAGCAATCTGCAAAGGGGTTAATCCATCCTTTAAGGGAGCATCAAGGTTGTCGCCGAGACCGGTTTCAAGCAAAACAGTGGCACAATCCACGGCATTGTTCAAGCAGATAAACTCGAACAATGCTGAGCGAATTTTGAGTACTTCCTCATCAGTCTGGTAATATAAAAGATTGAGAATTACAAACAAAATAAATTTAGAATTAGCGTAAGTAGGAAAATAGATTAAGCACTACTGTAGTAGACTTGCTTGTATAACACACCTTAGGGTTCTTCTTCACATTCTCCTCTTGCACCATTCCTACCACCGCAACACAATACGATACAATTCTGTACATACTAGAGTATGATAATTAATTAAGCCTCAATTCTTCTAATAATACAGAATTGATTCAACAAATTAAAACCCTAATTTCCAAATTAATTACCTTGGATTGGTTAAATATGATGATAATTATAAGCCACAATTCTTCTAATATAATATTTACTCAATTGCCTATTACATGTCTTTATATACTCTCACATATTCCATATTTCTAGCTAGTTGGTATACTAACACATATAGGAAACCACACAATATTCCAATACGATGATTCTATGGTCATTACCACTAGTGGTAATCACCATAAGAAAATAATATTTTAATTACTAAACTAATATATTGTAGTTAATTTTTTTAAGTTAAAATCGTTTTTAGTAATGAAAAAAATACTTAAATATTTATTTTTTCTATGTGCTGTTTGGGATTAGAAAATGATAGTTTCACTTTCTCTAATACCATTACTTGCCTTAAATCTACCTTTGCATTGCGGGTATTAGTTTCCATTGACATACATGGCTACATACAAACTTCTTTCCCAGCATTATCAACGCCTTCAATGTTGTACCATGGAGGATTCTATTCCTTTATCAAAAAACCAAAAAAAAAAAAAAAAAAAATGGGAGGATTCTACTCCTATAGTTTCCATAGCGTCTTTTTGGTGTTCTTATTTTTCTTCATCTATAAATGTTCGACAAAAAGTTCAGAGATTGAGTTTCACATGGCAACAAAGGTAATCAGGTCGATCTAGTTGTAAGATCATTCGATAGATAAGTAAACAAGTTCTCCGTAACTAATAAATGTAGCAACTAAATTGTCGAATTATTAAAAAGGGGTAGCCAACTAGGCAAGACATTGTTGAATCAACCGTGGGGAGGGGGTAATGTGGCAATTAATTTGATGAATTAGCGGTGGACGGTGGGCGATGGGGATCGGAAAGCTAAAAGAGTGGCAGCCATGGGGAGGTTATCATTATCAACGTGTATGCAATGCCTTCTTTGCTATTTGTGATCTTGATAATCAAATTAACCTAATTCTGGTGTATGTAAGGAATTTAAGCGATACCAAACATGCACTTGATTTTATATTTTTCCAATAATATAAATATTAGATACTCTCTATATAAATTAATATAAGAAAATAACAAATCTTTTTAAAATATTTTTTTTTTATGGTAATTACCACTGGCGGTAATGACCGTAGAATTTTCGCAAGGCGGAGGGGTCGGGACTCGAATGTACATCTTGCCCACGAGTGTTTCTAATTTCTTGTCCTATATACGAAGTCACAATATGTCCTCGCACCAAGTGTGAGCCACACGCAATTCAGCAATTTTATGGTAAATTTCGTTCGTGTCAAATTTACTCTTAGGGAGTGTTTGGGAAAAAGGATTTGATTCTCAAATCCAAATTTGACACAAATCACATGTTTGGGAACTCAAGAATTTGAGAATTTGAATTTGTGTCAAATCCTTTGGAATTTGTATCAAATCCAATTAGGCCAAAAACAAATGACACCTCAAGAGGTGTCATTTTGAAATCTCACCCTTCCCAAACATTGAATTTATATTTGAATTCTACATTCTCAAATAATGGGATTTGAAATGATTACAAATTTCCAAATTTATGTTTCCAAACGCTACCTTATTGTGATTTATTATTGTTTAGTCGGGTAAAAGTCCGAGTATGGAGTTGGTCGTCCAATTCTATTTCTGCAACCAGAAATGGATCATGTATTCTCCTCTGTCAGATCACAGTAATAACACTAGCTTCAAATGTCGTTTAATTTATTCCACCACAAAAATGCTAAATCACATATATACACTAGCTTCAAATGTCGTTTAATTTATTCCACCACAACAATGCTAAATCACATATAAAAATATAAAATCTCATATTCTTCTGATTGATTGTATTAGTTGGTTATATCTTTCATCTCTTTCGTAGCTTACATCAGAAGGGGTTAGCTAGGATATGAAGAGGAGAGCAAAACGTACCAGATTCAGCCGCTGTAGTTTAACGTATGCCTCAAGGTTGGTGCCAATCTTATCAAACACCTCAACCAACTGCAAAAGTGTTGAAAATTTACCGAATTCTATGAAGTGCTAGTCGAAGAGGCAACCAGCCTTGAGCAGACCTCGCATTCGCATCCTCTCCATGATCAAGTAGCAAAGCAGTTAGCCGGTGAGCATCACAGCTGATAGCCAGATGCAAAGGAGTGGACTTTAGTCTAGAGAAAAAACTTAGAGGATTCAATTTTCCATCAGGGTCAGTAATTTGACAGCAGCTAGTGGTTCACTCTGCCAACAACGTAAACCCGACCATTGTATCTATGACGACATTCCGAAAAGATGAATATAAACATAATAATGCAATAGAAACTGTACTCACCAGTTTCTTGACACAAAGAATGTAGAGCAGCTTAAAGACTGATTTTTCGGGACTCCAATCACTTAGAAATTTTTTTGCTGCACACAACACCCAAATTTCAAACATTGTAATACATACGCTACCTTGTAATAAGTCGTTGTAATTCGAGAATAATTAAGCAGGCAACGACCTCAAGGTTTCGAGAGCCAAATACAGAGGAAGTTTCTCGACATCAACAGCAAGATCAGCAGCTCCGTGCAGTGAAAACAGCCTAATCATGGGGTAAGACAATTTCTGAGCAGCAATCTGAAGAATTCATCGTTTTCCTTCCCAACTTTGAGTTATTTCAAAATAATCACAAGTTTGAGGTGTATCTTCCCAAAATGGTCCTCTATGACATGCAACCTATTAAACAAGTTACATTTGTATTTTTTTTTTTTATTCATTCCTAAAACACAATATAATAGAATTAAAAATTAAAAAATAAACTCGTGGCCAAGCCCCCAAAACTCGTCAGAGAACGCCACGTAGGACGTCGATGCTAGACAATATGAAGTGAATATTGAAATTTATGAAAATTAATTTCAAATAAGCTGAAATGTTTTCAAACGTTAATGAAAGCAACTCAAAATATTTTATTCACCTAAATTAAGATAGGATATTAAAGGTGTATGACATGGAGGAGAGATAATGGAATTGATCAGCGGGCCGACACGTAGGATATGAGGTGGATTTTTTTGGCTATGGATGCTTTCAAAGGCTGTCACGTAGGCGTGAAAATTAGCCTATTAAAAGTATAGTATTGATTGATTGATTGATGTGTCAACATTATGCAAATGATCATAAGAAGAATAGGCTTGAGAGAAAATCAAAAAGTTTGAGAGACAAAAAGAAAAATAAAAACATTTGGAAAACCAAACAAAAAACCCGATCAACACCATACTATCTCAAGTCGCAAGCCACTTGTATAATTTCTAATAACCCTCATCTAAGTCATTTTGGATGTTTCCCGACCCCTAACAATGTTATCATTTCTCACTCTTCTATTCTTCTAACCGGGGCATTATCTCTAGGTCTCCTTCCCACATGGCCATATCACCGTTCTCCATTATCTTGTCCCAATGGTTGCAATCCCTACTTTCTCCCCAATTACTTCTTTTCTTCACCGATCTTTTTATATATGTCCATACATCCATCGTCGCATGCCGTCTAAGGATTCAAAAGTTCAGTAGTAAAGTGAAGGGGCTCACGATTTCCAACGACGAAGATGAAGAGGGAGTCATTTCTACGAAAATGAACACATAGTATCTTGTGCTTTACTCTTTATATGGCCTAGCTGGTTTAGGTCCATAACTCTCGTTGTTTCGCCCGAGCTTGACTATTAATGTTGATAAGTAAAAGAGTGCGGTGATTTGCTTAAAGGTGCATAAAAGCTTTTGTACTGAGGTCCCTATCAATCCGAATTAATCTGGTACGGACTTTTAAATACAAATTAATTGTAAAACTTTGATGGAACTTAGTCAGTAATGTATTTATTAAATTGATATACCAAATCCCATTTTACTTTTCTCATTGCAACCCAAAAAGAAACCCTATAACATAAATAAAAACTAATGCTTTAGAAATCGGAATGGCCGATTGAACTTGAGCAGGTTAGTGGACATGTCCGATGAGCTTACAAAATCGAAGATGCCCAAACCCGGTTGATTGGACCAAATTGCCCGTTAAACTATAAGAACCGGTGGTGACCCGGATAGAACCGGCCGCTTCAACCTAATTTTGACCGGTTCAAAACATTTCCCATATATATATATATATATATATATATATATATATATATATATATATATATATATATATATATATATATATATATATATATTATATTTTTAGCAATATTTTTATAATTGTATAATATAATTATGACGTCATACATATGATTTTTCGAATCGGTCGAACCCTTAACCCATCAAACCCCCCAAAACTACCGGTTTGATGCCCGTTCCGATTCTTAAAACATTTAGGGGGTGTTTGGTTCATGTTTTTTGGGGGGATTGGAAACCGAATGGATTACCAATCCGTTACATTGCGTTTGGTTTGATATTTTTTGTTTTTTAATCATTTCCCACTCCCATTCCAATCCCTCAAAATGAATCCCACCAAAAACCTAAGGTTTCAAAATTGAATCCTCCTAATCAATTTCTCTCTCCTCCCTTCCTCTCTCTCTCCTCCCACACAACAACCCCACTCCTCACCGGACCACCACGAGCCACCGCCGGAGATACACTCGCCGCCACCCTTTCCTCCGGCGACACCACCTTCCGGCCGGTCTTGCTCCGGCGAGTTCACCGGCGACCCAAAACCCCCCCACCGCCCTCTCACTTGCGTTTTCTCTCTCCTCTTTTCTTCCTCATCTCTCCTCTTCCTCCTCCCACCACCATGACGACCCACAACTCCCACCCCCACGTCGGCTCCTCCTCCGCGCACAACTCGACGTGACCCCACTCCACCGTCCTTACCACCTAGATAAAAAAAAAAAAAACGAAAAATTGAATTTTTAATGCTAGATCTACAAAATTTAAAATGAAATTTAGGAAAACTAATTGCACAACCATATTGAGTATCTAATTTTGATTAGATTGGTGGTGGTTTTTGTCGGAAAAGTGGCGGTTGGTGGTGGTCAACGCCGGCGATGGGCGGTCAACGGTGTTAACATAGGAGGAGAGAGAAAAGATGAGGATTGATGTAAAATTTAAAATTTAAATTGTAAATTACAGTTTTACCCTTACTAATAGATTGATTCATCTTTTTAATTGAACCAAACAATTTTAATAAATAATGATACTTGTATTCATTCCATTTCATTTTCGTATCCAATCCGTTTTCATTCCACTTTCATGAACCAAACGCACCCTTATAAACACCGAAAAATTCCGAGAACATAGGGGGCGTCAAAGTTGAAAGTTTATGCGAAATGTAACGAATAAGAATTACGGAAACTCCCACACACGTCCACAACACACATGTCGTCTCTCCCTGTCACGGTGTCACTGTCACCCCCGTCATTTCATTTAACAAATTAATTAGCATTAAAAATAAAATATCAACACTGATGAAATATTGAAATAATCATCATCCTTTAAAAATTATAATAATCCACAGAAAAAAAAAAAGAATTGATCAATTCCCACAAATCTCCACAATCCGTACAACTCTCCGTAACTCCGTCATATACTCAAAATTCCGGCGATTTTTCCGGCGTCGATAAATTCTCATAATTACATTTTTTTTATTGGGATTAAAGAGTGTGGTTGGTGAGCTTTCTATTTTTTTTGAGGGAAAGCTTTCTATTATTATTATCAGCAATAATATTATAATTATATGCTTAATTAGTAATTAGGCATAATAATGGAGTGAAAAGTGGGAGTTGACTGTAGCTGGAAATGTAAAACAGAAGCCATTGGGTCGGTGTCGTGACGTGGCGCGGCGGTGCTTCTCTTGATCATTTGCTGTATTTTCAGATTTTGAGAGGCCAATTTCAATTAAAAAAAAAAAAGAAAAAAAGAACATGGTGAGCGGGACGATTTTTCACTGTAGGAAAAATTCGTGGCCGCCGGAAGAGTATGTCAGTAAAATTACCTTGCAATTGGTAAGTTTTTTTTTTTTTTGTTTGATTTAATTTTGTGAAATATTATTTTAATTATTGTTGTGTTTAAATTTATATGCAATTGATTTGATTGTTTATGAGTAGTATGTTAGTGTGGAATCTAGTTTGATATTGTCGATGCCGATGTTAGCTAGCTTAGCTGGTAAAGTCGAAAATTCGTACCGTGTACGTGTTGGTAGATTGTGGCACACGAAGAATTACGGACTTGGCCTGTGTGTGTATAATAATTTTTTTTTTTTTTTTTTTTTTTTTTGTCGAATCAAAACCGAGTTTAGCTAGGGAGAGGCGTTGGTAGGGTGTTTGCCAATTGCGTATTACTCCGTATGTAGGTAAGGTAGCGTAGCTTGTGTAGGAAGGTTGTGATCAGAGAGCTATGATCAGTACAACACCCCATGAACTGAGTATGTATCCTCTAGAGTTTGTTTTTGTTAGAGTTTGTGGAGTTTACCAAAACTAGTAATAAGATAAAATGAAAGAATTTTGAAAGAAACAAATAAAAATCTTAAATTATTCATTTTTACCTTTTTAAGTAAACTCTACCAAGTAGAGTTCATTTTAAACTCTATAGGATCCATACACCCATGAACTATTGTATGGAGATTTTCGAGTGTTGGTTTGTCGATTGTAGTCGCTGGTAATAGAGGGTTTTTCGAAATGTAGTATGTTCCTTATCAGAGTCGTTTGGGAGTTGGAGTACCAAGATGATGGGATTGTGTAGGCCATTGAATACGTTATATATACATGACATCTTGGTTATGTAGATATGTTTAGTAGGGAGGGGTTAGTTCTTCACTTCTTCTGATGACGATTTTGCGTATTTTTGTGTGCAGCTGGATTACGACAGTGCGTCTCCACCTCGTCATGCGTGGAGGAGGAGATTAAACAGCCATGCTAACCTTCTCAAAGAATTTAGTGTTACATTTTTGGAGGCGATAAAGCTGGTAATTGCTGATTACTTGACATTTTGACTCTGCTTAATTTTTTTTTTTTTTTTTTTTTTGCGCTCCAGTTATCTTGCTTATCTTTTATAATGGCTCTGTTCACCTAATACTCTTCAATGTAGGTTCGGCTTGGTATCCGTTTGTGGTCGTATGTTAGGGAAGAGGCATCATATGGAAGGGTAATTTGCTTCCTTTGTCAAAATGCAGTTTCTGATGTTCGATTGTGCTTGTGTCCATGTAAATGAGCTTTAACTTCTAATAATTGACACAGAAAGCTCCAATTGACCCGTTTAGCAAAGAAAAGACGAAGCCATCGGCATCTCAAGGAGTACCTCTGGGAGGGATGGGGTATCGATCAGGCCCATTCATGTGAACTTTTGTTTTGCGTCCTCATTTTTAAAATGGTTAATAGTGTCTGTATTGTTTCTTTGTTTTGGTGCAGGAGTGGCAGCATATCTAGAGGTTTCAGGGGAGAGTTCAGGCAATGGCAAATTATTCCTGGTTTATGTGAGCCTTCGGCTGTCATGGCTGATCAATTTTCTGTAAAGCTCAATCCTACAGCATGATTTTGTTCTTTGTCTTTTGTATTTCACACGTTTGCTAATTTCTAAGTTTCTTGTTGAGTTCATCATTACCACCATCATTGTCCAGTGCCTGTAAAGATTCCAGCTCACTCCTTAATTGGAAGTAGATAGACAATCCGCTGATTTGAGAAAAAGAAGCCTTTAGGTTTTGAGGAGAACTACCTGTGTGAAATATGTTAAAATGATGATTCTAGGATATGTTATATGGACGAGGCCGCTCTTCTGCCATGCAGTTAATTTCCATGTGTATTCTATTTAGTTGTCAATAGGCTCAGTGTCAGTGTCATTACATGGGTATGGAGTGAAATTGAAGAGTCTGAGCTACATAGATAAGTGTATAAGATCCAATATATATGGTTGTAAACGAGAGTCATAACATATGGTAGAGAAAGCTTAAACTAAGAACAATTGATCTTCCTTCCCAAGTCCTCTGACCTCTGTTAGGAGGCAATTTGTTCTTGACACAACTATCTCAGACAAAAAAATGGGTGGGTAGACCCTCGCTCAATAAGGCAAATGTTGCTTCTCAACTAGTATAGGTTTTGGATGAGTAATTCCATCTAGGCTAGAGCAACTACATATTAGTCTGGAGTATTTTGTTTACCGATGAAATGCAACAGAAAATGGATATTTCTTTGGGAATAACATGCCAAAGCTGTGGAATCTCCCCTCTGGTTAATCATTGCTGATTTTTAAAAAATTATCTTAGTTGCGCTGTGAGTTGGGAATTTTTGAGAAATCTTCAAAATGAGATACTGTGTTCGCTCTTCTTAGAATGATCAAGTTCTCTGCTCTCCTGGATGGATAAACCTGCTAAAATGTTTTTCTATGGGTATCTTGTTGGGATAGAAGAGTTGGAGCACCTTAGTGCTTGAAGTTGCTTATTAATTATCTTGTTCTTCGCCTATCCTGTATATTTTTGCGGGTATGGTTTCATGGGTTTATTCAAATTTCAGTGGATGAGCTTGTTAATTAAAATTTATTGCGAAAGTATTTACACAGCTTTTTTTTTTCTTCTGTTATTCAGATTTTTATATCTCGAGATGGAGGAAGTAAAACATATGCATCAGTCTTGGCCCCTGGGCAGCATGAAGGGTTAGGGTAAGTTCATAACTTGGGAAATATAATTATTAAAAGCAGAATATGCATGGAAGTTTACTAAGCCGAAGTTTTGTGGAGAATTAAGTATACTCTTGTAAACTGTTTGAAGCTGATATTTATGAAATGCTTTCCTCTCTTTGTGTGGCGAATTAAGCGCTTCCCTTAATGCTATTGATTGACACAGAAATTGCATGAATCATCTTAGTTTTTGCTTGTCTTTTGCAAACAATGTCTGGTATTCAATAAGACTTCAAACTTCAAAGGTTTCAACAAGATTATACAGCCATTCTAGACTTTCTAGTTGCAATGTGAATTCGTGACGGCGTATCTCTGAATTCTGAATGACCCTGCACACAGATATTCTACATTTTCTTTGGAACCTCTCTTATACACCTACTGACTCTTTCTCCCCTCTAAAGAAAGGATGCCTCAAAATGAGCTAAACAACCTCTTGCTGTGGTAATGGGTGTGGCATATAATAGGTTCGATGCTGTTGCTAATTTTATCATCAAGTTTCGCGTAGTGGTAGTGATCCTAAGTCCGCATATATCATATCAAATCTCTTGAGTTGGCTGGTTAGTTGAGGCTCTTTTGTTTGTCTAAAGATGACAACAACTCATTTTTGCTAAATACTAGTGAAGTGACACTGTCTTAGCCTTGTGTCCCTTTCTCTGTTATTCACCGTAAGTAGCCTCTCTATGTTCTCAACGTAGGGGTAAGGCTGGTGTACATCCAACCCTCCCTTACCCTGCGTTATGGCGGGAACCTTTGAGGCATTCGGGTAGTGTTGTTGTATTAATACGTTGAGCCAAACCAATCATAAAACTACGATTTGCGGTTTTAGATAAAATCACATATTTGCTTCATTTTATCTTCAATGAAATTCCTAATTTCAAATTTCCAAAATAATGATTGATTCTGATATAACTTTCGCCAATGTCATCCATGAGTTTTTATTGCTCTCTTTGTCGTGCCTTTGCTATTGACCATTGCATGATGAAATTGCTATTGTTCGCATGGTGAAACTGGTCATCATTCTATGCGAAGCACAAAATTGTCTAGTGAGAAACTTGTCCTCACCTCAGTGTTTCAGCTCACTTCTCATTTACCACTGCAGGAAATCTGGTGATCAAGGCATTTCTTCCTGGGGTTGGAATTTGAGTGGTCAGCACTCGTCTTATCATGCTCTATTTCCAAGGGCATGGACGATATATGATGGTATTTGCAATAATTTCTTTAGGCAGATTCAATGCATATTATCTGTGTTCTCTCTGAAAGTCGAGTTGTTTGCTTGTGTAGGTGAACCTGATCCTGAACTAAAAATTTCCTGTCGTCAAATATCACCCTTCATACCACATAACTACAGGGATAGTAGCCTTCCGACTGCTGTCTTTGTTTACACGGTAAGTTGAACAAGTCTGAGCGTTTCTCATGTAGCTACAAGCATGGATAGGATTACAGTGGATTTTGCTGATTTAATGTGTTAGGACTTTTTTTTTTTTTTTTTTAATAGTAGAGAATTTGTTTTGATGTAGTTGGTAAACACTGGAAAAGAAAGGGCCAAAGTCAGCCTTCTCTTCACTTGGGCTGTAAGTTTCCTTTCTTTCGCGGTATGTTACACATTATTTGGACAACGATGTATTCTCAACCGGTAATGTATTTTCTGTAACAGAATTCTATAGGAGGAACTACCCATCTTTCTGGAGACCATGTGAATGAACCATTCATGTGAGTAATTGCTAGTTTCTCCCATACTTGTACGAAGAATTGTATTTAAATGTAACCTCATGACGTGTTTTGTTTTTGGTGTCATAGAGGCAAAGATGGAGTTTCCGGTGTCCTCCTGCATCACAAGCAAGTAACTCAACTCTACTGGCTATTTATGATGAATTGATAGTTGAATTTGCGATTTATTTTAAAGGAATGAATGAATATTGTCCTGTACCTAATGAGGGGATCAGTAGGCCACTGACTCAGTGAATGTAGTTTAAGCTGTGAAGTTGATGGCTGTGCATGTGCTTTTTCAATTGCTCATGGCATTGAAACACCCCTTCCACTACGTAGCATAAAAACATGAATTATCAAATTAAGGCCAAGTTGAGGAATAATAACATGATTGTTTTTTGTTGGTCTGTAGAATGCTCTTTTGTGCCAGCTTATGCTAGAAGTAGGTCTTAAATTTCCCGGAATACCTTCTAAACGAGAACGAGTTGATAGAAGTGGATGTTTCATCATCCCTTTGTTCTAAAAAGTATCCAGATACTGCAGAGTAATGACTGGTGGTAGTACGGTCTTTTAGGAGTATATTCCAGTCATGAACTTGGCCATGCAGTTTAGGCCATTTGATATGTCGTTTGCTAGTACATTTGGATGCCAAGGCCGATATTTTTGGGCCTCAAAACTTTGTTGTTACTGTAGTGGACCAGAATAGTAGGATTCCTGTTGATGACTGTTGAGAAGTTGCAGTACTAGCTCTGTAAAACTTCCACAGATTAAATACCAAAATCAGCAGCATGACAACACATTCTCTCTCTCTTGTTTTTTTTTTTTTTGGACTTCAGAGATGGCAAAATCTCTTTCTGGTTTGTACATGTGTTGAATACTAAGATGACAGACATTAATTTATTTATATTTGTGTGCTAAGATTCCATGAGACAAGTCCGCTTCAGATTAGTTATTACTTAGTAAACTTCCTCAACAATGCATTCGTGAATGTGCACTTATCTCCTCTTGAGCGACATGGAGTGGACCAGTTCAAGTAGATGGTTATTTAATTTACTTTTCCTTGTCACTTTTGTCAATTTGCCTGGCGAGTGCAAAGCAATCTCACATTGGTCTGGTCTGAAGTAGCTATGAAGCAACTTCTCTATTTCTTGTCATCTGTTGTTGATGTTTGTTGCTTGGCGTTACTTATTTTTTGTGTTTTCCTCCTATGGATATTAGTTATGTGTATGGTACTGAGATTGCTTTCTGAGGAATGACGTTTCTGGCATGATACAGGACTGGGAAGGCTAACTCTCCTGCGACGTTTTCTATAGCTGCTAGTGAAACACAGAATGTGAATGTGACTGTTCTGCCATGCTTTGGTTTACAAGAGGGAAGTCGTATCACTGCGAAGGACATGTGGACCAAAATGACACAGGTATACTTCACTAAATCTATATAATTGTTGATTTGATCCACTCTATTACCCCAGCCATTTTAGTTGTTTATGAGCACTGTATGTAATTGGTATGAGTTGCCTTGATTGAAGCCAAAATATGATGATTGTCTTAGTTGTTTCTTGACAACTTATCTATCGTAACTTTTCGGCATTAAGTGAAAACTGAGAAATTAGCTAACAAAAAAGATACTTCAAGTTTGTTAATGGAGGACATGCTATAGTAATTGAAAAACACAAGCAATTTAACTGAATATGCACGGCACGACATGGCAACGAAGGAACCCTTTTCACACATATTTCCCGCTGTGTCCATGTATGTTATGTACAAGTATGTTATCTCACTGTATTTGTTTGTCCCTTGGTTTGCTTGCTTTGAAGGATGGACAATTTGATCGTGAAAATTTTAATGCGGGGAGGAGCATGCCATCATTACCTGGGGAAACACTTTGTGCTGCGGTTTCAGCTTCTACATGGGTGGAGCCTCATGGAAAATGTACCGTTGCGTTTGCTGTTGCATGGTCTTCCCCTAAAGTAAAATTTACAAAAGGCAGTTCTTACAACAGGTGAAATGATTTTCATGAGTTCGCTCACCTGCTCACCCTTATAATGATTCCTTATTCATACTGCATACAACTCATGACTTTCTCTTTCAATATTGGTTCTGTGTGGATCGCCAATCATTTGAATTCCGAAGGCTTTTCCATACTTCAGAGTGGTGGTGCTGAATAGTTCCAAACAATAGAGAATTTGATAAGCTCCTTTCTCTTACCATTTTTTGATGTTGCAGGAGGTACACAAAGTACTTTGGTACATCTCAAAGGTCAGCTGAGGAATTGGCACACTATGCACTCACCAGTATGTATCAAAACTATGAACTATAATTTTGACAGAACAACCTTCCTAAGTAATCATGCGTTCTAGTTTCACTTGAGACTTTTGAAGTGAGTTTTGTAATCATTGTCAGACTACAAACGATGGGAAGAGGATATTGAGAAATGGCAAGCTCCTGTTCTGAAGAATGACAAACTACCCGAATGGTAAGCTACAATGGTCTCTGAATGTTGGGTGTTGGGTCACTAACTTACTTGTGATTGGATATGCTAAGACAGATATTATCATTTCTGTTTTACCTTATTCATGATTTAACCCAATCTTCTCTGGATTTTCTTTTTTGTTGAACTTTCAACTTAATTTCGTATCTTGTATGTTTCATTTGAAGTCGGGTCCAACATCTGGAATATGACATCTTAAGAGGTTGGGAATGTTGGGCCCCTGCATCTGCAGACCACCGGTCCAATTAGTATGATATTGTCCGCTTTGGGCTTAGCCCTCACGGATTTGTTTTTGGGCTCCTTCCCAAAAGGCCTCATACTAATTAGTTTGGTAATCCCTTATAAGGCAGTCTTTGACTCTTATTTCTCCGATGTGTGACTTGGGTTTGCACCCCAACAGGGAAAGACCAAAAATGACTTGAATGAGAGTGATTAGAAGTAACTCGAGTGTATTGGGGTTTGAAGAGAGTATGACGTTGGATAGGGTGGTGTGGAGAGACATCCATGTGGAGGATGTCATTTGATTTTACAGGGTCTCTTAGTTTTTTTTTTTTTTATGTTCTCCCTTTTCTAAACTATTTTCTCCTCACTTCTGTAAAATCTTGTATGTTTCCTTTATTTTACTCTTTTGTGTTTCATTTTCCTTTTTCCTATTCTGAAACTTTTGACAACGGGTTTCATCACTTTTTACATTTGTTCGCTTGTTATCTTTAACTTAATACTGTATCCATGTGACGAGCTCAGAGGACAATCCATGTAACCCGACCCCAATTGGTGGTGGTGGTGGTGGTGATTGTTGTGGTTGTTATAGCTGTTGTTACGTGAAGTCGGTATTCATATATTTTTCTTTGTTACTTTTGCCATTATAAACTTCAGTGTCTTTTGGACAAATATTGTTTCAGGTTAAATGGGTGAACTAATATTCTTCTTTTCCTTCTTAAAGGTACAAGTTTACTCTGTTCAATGAACTGTACTTTCTTGTAGCGGGCGGGACTATTTGGATAGGTACTAAGTTATGCATGAATATGCTTTTGCCTATCTTGACACGTCGAGAATTAGAATGATATTTTGGTTACACATAATTTTTATTGCAGACTCTTCTCTGCCAGTTGAAAGTTCAGCAACTGATAAAGCACATTCAACAAACGAGAACATAAACATTACTGTAACTGCGGCAAAAGTGGATCCTAATGGTTTAACAATTGAGCATACAAGTGGAACATCTGCTGGTGATACCATCGCTGGAGCAGGGGATGATGGGAAAGGTAATTCTCTAGCAATTGAGCATACAAGTGGAACATCTGCTAGTGATACCATCGCTGGAGCAGGGGATGATGGGAAAGGATATTCTTTAGCGGAAGAGACAGTTGTAACCTTGGATGAACATTGTTTGGTACAGGATGATGGTGATGACGTAGGTAGGTTTCTGTATCTGGAGGGGGTGGAGTACATTATGTGGTGCACATATGATGTACACTTCTATGCGTCTTTTGCACTACTTGATTTATTTCCCAAAATTGAACTTAGTATTCAGCGTGAATTTGCGAAAGCCGTCTTATCTGAGGATGGTAGAAAAGTAAGGTTTCTAGCCGAAGGAAATTCAGGAATTCGCAAGGCTAGGGGAGCAGTTCCTCATGATTTGGGAATGCATGACCCATGGCATGAGATGAATGCTTACAATATACATGATACCAGCAAATGGAAAGATTTAAACCCCAAGTTTGTACTTCAAGTATATAGGGACTTTGCTGCGACAGGTGACATGTCATTTGGAATTGATGTCTGGCCTTCCGTCCGTGCTGCCATGGAATATATGGAACAGTTTGACAGGGACAATGATTGCCTCATAGAAAATGATGGATTCCCAGATCAGACATATGATACATGGACAGTCCATGGTGTCAGTGCTTATTGTGGCTGTTTGTGGCTTGCTGCCCTTCAAGCTGGTGCAGCGATGGCTTTTCAACTAGGTGATCAGGAGTTTGGGGACAAATGTAAGAGAAAGTTTTTAAAAGCTAAAGTTGCATTTGAAGCTAAGCTGTGGAATGGTTCTTATTTCAATTATGATTCTGGATCAAGCAGTAACAGTAAATCCATTCAAGCAGACCAATTAGCTGGTCAGTGGTATACAGCATCATCAGGCTTGCCTAATCTTTTTGATGACCAAAAAATTAAAAGCACTTTGCAGAAAATTTTCGATTACAATGTCATGAAAGTTAGGGGAGGTCGCATGGGTGCGGTGAATGGAATGCACCCTAGTGGCAGGATAGATGAGACTTGCATGCAATCACGTGAGATTTGGACTGGTGTTACTTATGCTGTGGCCGCTACTCAGATTCTTTCTGGAATGGAAGAGCAGGGTTTCACTACTGCTGAAGGAATTTTTCTTGCTGGCTGGTCTGATGATGGATTTGGGTAAGATGCAAATTTACTACTGTAGAAGCTTTGAAAATATTTATTCAGCTGTTACTGTTTGACTATCCTATCTTTGTTTAGTGTCATACTCCGTATTTCGTAAGATCATCTCAGTAAGTTTTGAAATTTGATATGATGACATTTTAAGTGGACCTCTTATATTCCGGGCCTATTTCCCCCACGTGATTCTGCTTATGTGTCATCTCTGCAACTCAAACTATTTGTTACCTGTGGTTGTAGCGTTTACCTCCTGGAAAACATAATTTGAGTTACGGAGTATAATTTTGATTGTCTCTGGTGGCTTCAGTAAAGTGAGTTGGGATTCCCCTAGTATTTTGTGCTACTAGACCGTGGATGATTAAACCATTGTTAAAATGTGTCTCGCTACTCTGACTAACTTTTGTTGGGCTGTTTAGCTCTTCGAAATTTCATTATGCTGATGCCAATTAGTCAAGTCCCACTGGAGTCGGGGACTTTAATTTTACTAATGTTTTTATAATTCTTGGGGACTCTAACTTTACTAATGTTTTTCTTGACATAATTCTTCTCCCCGCAGATATTGGTTCCAAACACCAGAGGCATGGACAATGGATGGCCATTTTCGATCTCTCATATACATGAGACCTTTAGCAATCTGGGGAATGCAGTGGGCATTATCCATGCCTAGAGCGGTCCTTGAGCCTCCTAGGATGAGCATGATGGACAGGATTGATCTGTCGCCCTTGAGCTCAAGATCCTTCCGACCTGACACTGGTGTAAGAAAGGCACGAAAACCAAGTTGTTTTGGAAACTCCGTCTTTCATTGTGCTTGTTAAAGCATGAGACAAGCTCTACAATCATCCTCATGCACGGTTCTTTGGTGCTAAGCTTATCTTGACTTCTCTTTCTGCCATTGGTCTTCACCTCGTGCCTCTGCCAATGTTTTTGAGTGACGGGGGGGCAGGAGACGGACAATTTTTGTCAAATGTCATTTGAAGGGTAAGAGTCGACTAGCTGTTGATTGACAACGTGCAAGCAAAAATTTGGATAAGTGGACACTCTATTTCCTCAAATAACACGGGTGAAAGGCGTTCTCAAAATTGTATTGTTTCTTGAACACTTTACATGTGTTACTTTAGGAACTAGACCTCCAGTAATTGGGGGATGATTGTGCACAGCAAGCGGCACCACAGCTAGGATTTCCCGTGAGGCGTTCGTATGAATGGTCAGCCTCGCTGGTCGTCAGTGTCGGTAACTGCCCAGAACTGGGTGCGTGTAGCTGTTGAGAAGTTGCAGTACTAGATCTGTAAAACTATCACAGATTAAGTATCAAAATCAGCAGCATGACAATTGACAACACATTCTCTTTTTTTTTTTTTTTTTTTTTTTTTTTTTTTTTGGCTTGAGAGATGGCCCATTTTCTTTTTGGTTATGTACAAAATGTTAATAAGATGACCGACGTTAATTTACTTTTCCTTTTTTCCAAATTTTGTCAATTCAGTTGACGGGTGCAGAGCAGAGCAATTGGTCTAAAGAAACTTGACTCTTTCAAGTTCTCTGTTGTAGGTGTTTGTTGTTGCTTGTAGTTATGTACTTGTGTGTATGAACCTGAGATGGCTTTCTAAGGACTAAGATAACCCTCCAACGATGTATGGAGTTTCATGTTCCGCAAAATCCGTCAAATGCGAGTATGCTCTCAAGCATCTCGACAACAAGCATTTTATTTTGAGATTAAAATCACACACAATCCAACACAAAGTACAACATGGGTGGAAATAACAGAGCTTTCCTAACACCCAAACTACAAAGCCATAACACAACTTTGGGGATCAACCCCGGCCATATCAGGAGCCAGAATCATGGACTTGAATCTTAAATTGGTGAACCAGCCACACCATGAGGAACCTCCTGCCAATCAACACAGATGATATTAGCATAGAGCACATCTACATGATATTAAGTTGCATTCACAAACACAAGACATAAATTGCATCAGTCGGGCACTCTGGGAACAAAAACTTGTAAACAATTCAAAATCTCTTAAGGTAGCGTTTGGGAACACGAGGGTGGCTGGGACCGGTGTGCGCCTCCATCGCACTCATGTGGAGGAGCGTGGTGGAAGGCCGCGGCGGCGGTGGTGCAGCATCGTGGCTACAGGTGGTCAGAGGAGGGAGATTGGGAAGATAGGGGGGGCCGGGAGAGGAAAGAGAATTGAAATGACTAGGTTTTTGATGTCATATGAAATTGAGATTCTTTACACTGGGATGGACAGGGGCCAATTCCAAATTCTTTGAGTTCCCAAACACTGGAATTGTCCCAACACTAGAATTCAATTTCAAATCCAAGTTCCCAAACACATCATAAAAGAGAATGGATCGACTTTGTAAATCAATGAAATCTTGATGGTGTTTTACAATGCTTATATCATGCTCCCGGGAGCACAAGGAGCATGATGGTCCTTCTCACAATGGAGGAGTAGAGACCACACTTAAAATAATTTAAAAATCTATTTAAGTGTGGTCCCTACTCTTCTATTGTGAGAAGGACCATCATCCTCCTTGTGCTCCCGGGAGCATTGTATAATTTGCGGGTGTTTTATCGTCGATACATACTAATTGGCAAGCTTAAAATCTTAGGGTTCACGTTGTAACAGCTTGCTTGTATTTAAGGCTAACTTTGTACTACGAAATCAAGCTTTTCCAACCATTTCTAATTTTGTTTTTTGACAACACAGGGAGCGGGGGTAGCTACCTTAGGCACGGTCCAGGTAAAACCCCACAGGTATACGCGACACCTAACAAGCCACACAATTAGGCATGTGGTAAGAACACGTATAATCTCAAGCATAACAACCCCATATTGTTGGACATCGTGTTCAATACAACCCTACAAGGCGGAGTTACCAAAGTTGTGGCAAGATCTTGAGCAGACTATTTTGTCACTCAAGTCATAAGTAGTGGTGAGGCACACTAATCATAACCTGGGCGTTCTGAGGGATATAATTAGCAAACTCTACTTGTGGAACTATGTATCACAAAAAACTATGGCAAGATCTTGAGGATGAGGCAAACTAATCATAAACTATGGACATATCTTTCTAAACTGAATGATTCTGATTTACTCTGATTTGAATGATTCTGAACTAATTTGATCTGATCTGAATATATTGAAATTTTGATTGAATATCAACAAATTAGTATCAATTATGTAACAAATACATTGATAAACATTTCTGATCTGATCTGATTTGATTTAAATGACTCTGATCTGATCTGATCTGAATGATTCTGAACTGATCTGAATACTACTTTTATTAAGTTCTATCAAACACGATTATAACTTTATATTTTTTGTGAAACACGCCTTTTTATATTTATTTATTCTGACATAAACTCTCAAAATACATTTTACGTCAAATTCACGTGATGCCCTTCGGTTATATCAAAATGCGTGTGGTGCCCCCACTTTTCAAACTACTACATCATGGTGCCCCCGAACCTATATAACTTAGTGTACGTAGTGCCCTTTTGACCATGTTTGACTATTGGGGTTAACCTTTTGCCACCAAGTGGTGACGTGGCCAAATAATTCACGAAATTTTGTGGAAAACTCAGGGCACCATGTGCGAGGGCACCGGACTGTACAACTTTCAAGTGTAGGGTCACCACGCGCATTCTGACATAATTCGGGACCACCACGTGAATTTGCCGAATTTTAAAATTCTTTTGGAATTTATTTTTTTTATTTTTTTATTTTTTGGAATTTTTGAGTTATATAATTTTGATCGTCTCTGGTGGCTTGGGTAAAGTGAGTTGGGATTCACCTAGTATTTTGTGCTCAAGATCCTTCCGACCTGACACTGGTGTAAGAAAGGCACGAAAACAAAGTTGTTTTGGAAACTCCGTCTTTCATTGTGCTTGTTAGAGCGTGAGACGAGCTCTACAATCATCCTCATGCACAATTCTTTGGTGCTAAGCTTAGCTTGACATGTTTTCTGTCGTTGGTCTTCACCTCGTGGCTCTACCAATGTTCTTTTTTGAGTGACGGGAGTCTGCAGACGCACAATTTTTGTCAAATGCCATTTGAAGGGTAAGAGTTGATTAGCTGTGATAGATAATGTGCAAGCAAAAATTTGTATAAATGGACACTCTAGTTCCTTAAATAACCCTGGTGAAAGGCGTTTTCAAAATTTTATTGTTTCTTGAACACTTCACCTGTGTTACTTTAGGAACTAGACTTCCAGTAATTGGGAGATGACTGTGCACGTCCAGCAGACAGCAGCACAGCTAGGATTTTCTGTGAGGCGTGTGTATGTATGGTCGGCCTCGGTGGTCGTCGGTGTCGGTAATTGCCCAGAACTTGGTGTAAAAAATTAGCAGCATGACTTTTTTTTTTTTTTTTTTTTTTGGTTATGTACAAATGTTAATAAGATGACCGACATGTGAATTTATTTGTATATGTCTGCTAAGGTTCCATAAGACAAGTCTGCTTAGATTGCCCAAGTGTAACCAAAATGTTACTCCCTCCAACTCTTTAGATGTACCATTTTATTTGGGCACAAAGTTTAATAGTAGTGGGATAGCCTTAGTTTTTTTACACTAAAGGACATTTGTCCCATATGCACATGGGTATGTTCATCCTTCAATGAAGAGTAAAATTAACTTATGCCTATACAAATGTCACACATAAATATAAATGGACCAAACTTATTGCATCATCCAGAAAAGGAAAATAGGGCAAATCTAAAGAATCGGAGGGAGTATTCGTCAGTGAACTTCCTCAATAATGCATCCTGTTAAGTTAATTTACTTTTCCTATTTCGAATTTTGTCAATTCTGTTGACGAGTGCAGAGCAATCTTACGTTGGTCTGGTCTAAAGTAGCTATTAAGAAACGGTTTTTCTTGTTTTTTGTTGTTTATGCTTGTCGCTTGGCGTTATTACCTTTTTTTGTGTGTGTGTGTTTCCTTCCCCTGAGAGCTTTCCGAGGAATGAGGTTTCTTGCGGAAGAAGGTACTTTTATCCCCCGTTTCAATCCCGGGGAAGACATTGACCCAGGCGGGATAGGATTAGATTCTAGACTAATGTAGGCAATAATGTGACTGTTGCCATGCTTTGGTTTAGCAGAGGGGGTACTCGTATCACGCAAAGGACATGCGGACAAAGATGACCAAATCTATATCATTGATGATTTTGTAGCACTCTATGCCCCAGCTATGGCTGCTTATGAGTAGGGATGGGCATGGGTCGGGTTTGGATCGGGTCCGCTAGGATCCGGACTCGGACCTGTGATATTTTGTGTAGACCCCGACCCGCACCGTACCCAACGGGTTCTAATTTTCCAGGGTCCGGATCTGGGTCGGGTCCCGGGCGGGTCCCATAAGGCCTTAATACGTATAAGAAATGATATTTCCGAGTAGGAATGCAATTTACTTTCGATATTCCGTCACATATCATACGCGAAAAGAAATTCGTATATGTTGAACCTTTGTAATAAGTAAAACAAACACAAATAATAATCAAACCCAACAATAATTGAATATGTGGGTAAACCGAACTCAAAACATGACTTAGAAAGGTGCTGATAATTGAATATCTATACCATACGAGATGTAAAAAAACACTCAGACCAACCAATTGAAAACCAAAACAAAATAATAATTTGAAATTACTATTGCCCAACATAACAATTGATACAAACAAAAGGATTTAAACTATGTGATTGAGAACATACAAAATATAATGTTTAACGATCAATTTTCAAGCTTTTTTTTTTTACTGATTTGTACCTTAAACTAATGATTTCCCATCGGCCTAATAACGGAGGGCAAGTCATGTGCAAATTGACGGCGATAGAAATTGGCAGTAGATGAATTTAAATTTTCATGGATGAAATGAAGAGTGTAGGCATGAATGTGTTAAAAGTGGAGACTGGAAAGGCAGTCGCAGAGTTTAATACGCTAACAAGATTAGTTTTTTTTTTTTTGAAAAAAAAAAAATTTAGGCCGGTCTGGGTCGGGTCCGGGTCTCAAAAGCTGGACCAAGATCCGACCCGTTATTTATATGCTCGGGTCTGGGTCGGGTCTAGACCCCGTCGGGTTCGGGTTTGGGTCGGGTCCTGGGTCCATGCCCATCCCTACTCATGAGTATTGTATGTGATTGGTGTGAGTTGCCTTGATTGAAGATTTGAAGCCAAAATCTGATGATTGTCTGGACAGCTTATCCAACACAACTTTTCAAGATTTAGAGAAAACTGAGAAGTTTGCTAACAAAAAATGATACTTAAAGTTTGACAACTACGCTCTAGTATTGAAAAAACATAGGCAATTCCACTGGGAATGCATGGGAGGATATGGCAAAGAAAAGAACTCTTTTGACATACTCCCTCCGTTCGCCTATAAAATACGTAGGGTCGGAACACAGTTTTTAAGAAAAAATAGAATAAAGAATAAGTTTTAGGGTCCATTTTATACATAGGGGTATGTCTCACTTGCACTTTTAATAAACAAATAAGGGTGTTTGGGTCTTTATAGGTACAAATAAGGAAAGATTCTGAGTAGGAAGTTTAAAGATGAACACCCCTAAATAGAAAGTAGGAAGTTTATAGGCGAACGGAGGGCGTATATCTTCTCCGGTGTCCATGTATATGTTATGACCGTGATTATGTTGTCGAAGAGTTTTGGAAGTGTACGTTCAATGGCTAAGGAGGTCATAAATCATGATAATCAAGAGTCTAACGTTTGTACTAGGCATTGTTCTGGGCATGTATACACAATTGTTTATTTCCTCCGTCCCAACTCAAACGCCTCAAGTCGTTTTTGTAGTGGAATAAGAAAAATTGATATAGTAAGTTAAGTGGGGTAATATTAGGAAAAAGAAGAAGAGAGGATGTGAGGATTAATAAAAGTAGGAGAGATAATGTGGGAGAGGGTGTAATAATAATAATTTAGTAAAAGTAGGAGAAATAATTATGTCCTAAAATAGATGGGGTGTTTAAGGTGGGACGTCCCGAAATGAAATATGAGGCGTTTGAGTTGGGACGGATGGAGTATGCATGTATTTACCATCCATCTAGAGTGCAGATGAGTCACTTTCTAAGTATGGATTTTCATGTTCCATAAAATCCTTCATGCAAGTATGCTCTCAATCGGCCAATACCAACAACATCTAGACAACACACAATATGGTCTTTCAAACTAATCTCTCCGATTCAAAGAGATTTTCCTCTTTCTTTTTAAAGTTTTAAGTTGTCATGTTATCGACTACTTGTAGACTAAATGGAAGATCCATTTGTCGTAGAATCAAATGGAACTGGTAGACTGCTTTGTAGAATAAAATATATACTACTAATTTTTGCAATAAGTGGATGATTCATTTGATACAAAAGTAGCTCTCAACATACCACCTCAAAACTGCAAATAGAAAGATGATTTTTTTTTTGAATCGGAGGAAGTATTCTACAAGATTTAGAGAGGAAATGTTTATTACTCATTAATGATAGGCCTATCGATGAGGACAAATTGGCTCGGTTGAGAAAACAAGTTTCTGGTCACGTATGTTGTTGGAGGTGGTTCCGTCGTGGTATGTTCTATGAGATGTTGTGGACACATATGGCTTTTGGTACCAAGTTGAAAAACCCCTTGTTTACTCTTTTCGATCAGTGTTCTGTTTTTGAGTTTTTCAAGACATAAAAATGTCCCTTGTCTCTTTCTTTTATTCTGCTTTTTTCATCGCACATCGGTTATTATGTCGATTTTGGGGAGAAATGATAGGTCAGTTCAGAGTCGTATAGAAGCCTATGATTTTAACTTGAGTTGTGTCAGAAATGGTTACTTGCAGGCTATGTATTTTGTAAGTCGGCTGTTCTTGTGACTCTTCCCTGTGTTTGTTCCACCATGTCCGTTTATGTTCGGAACTGCATGTTATATCTTATTATTTCTCTAGTGACAAGTGACAACCGTCAGTGTTCGTTACTGTATTTACTTGTGCATAGACGGGTTTCCTCCTCAAAGCTTGTCGATCCTAGGGTCCCGTTTGATTTCGACGGCGAAGCCGTCAGAAACAGGGTCTTTTGGTTTTCCGGCAGTCCTGCTGGTAGTTGACTGGTGGTGGAATTGGTGATGGATGGGGTGACTGGTTTGGGGAAAAAATTGGGTTGAATTAACGAAATCAACCCCCAAAAGAGACATTTTTTGGGTTGAAATGTCCCTGTCATTCTGTTCCGAAAATGACAGTCTGGGATTATGCGACCCTCATCCTATGTCTGCTCACACTTTTACGAATGATTTTTTTTTTTTTTTTTTGTGCGTGTGTTTTTGACGTAGTTTTGATATAAGTTTGTCAAAATGTGTAATGTCACGTCTATTTTAGTGCTACGTCGTCGTCGTTCAAAATGTCCACAAAATCTTAGCGTTCAACTCGGCTTACACTGCGAGCAAATCGATCGAAGCTTTCCAAGACACGAATGTAATATCTTAGTCTACGAGCTGGAATTTGACGAGCGTAATAGAAGTTCTGGTGAAGGTATGGATGATTTGACGAGATCCCAATACGTGGAAGGATTCCGAAGTGTTTGATACGATCAACTCGGAAGGACTCGGATTCTCGGAGATCTGTAAACCATTTTGCCTTTGGAAAACTTGATTTGGATGAACAATTTACACACAAAAGTTTGATTTTTTTTTTATTAGTTTGCAAAAGTTCCCTAATCATTGGTAGAAATTAGGCATTGCCCAAAGTTTTTTTACAAGGTAAAAATGCTGTCTGCTCTATGTACACAATTGGCCATTGGTAAGATTTCGAGATCAACAAGAACACAAGGAAAGAAAGAAGAAAAACTTGAGAAAAAAAGTTCTAAGATGGCGGTCTATCAAGATGATACTTCAGCCCCGTCATTTAGAGCACAGCAGACTACGGCTTTCTGATGACCTGAATAGGTCTGGATGACTTCGCCACTTGACACGGACCACAGCTTTGCAGTGTTGTCGGAGGAAGCTAGCACAATCAACAGGACAAGGGACAACGAGATAATCAGCATTACATTATGTAAACTGACACTGCAGAAAGTATGGAAATGGCGATACACATAAATGTGGAAATGTAACTTCACAATCCACATAGATGGAAGCCACAAGCTATTCCACCTACTTTAAGACCAAAACTTAGCAATGCAAAGTATTCACCTCATTGAGACGCTAACAGGGTGCTGCCTATGAGAAAGGTTGCTAGATATGCACTTTAGCTAACCTAAAAAATTTTAATACCAAGAAAGGAGGAGACACCTGTAATCAGGTAGGCTCCATCGACGGAGAAAACACAGTCCCACACCCAGCGTTCATGTCCTGCAAGTAATAAGCACAAGTGGTATGAATATATCGGAAGGTGGGTATGTACATATATGATCAAGCCAGTTGTCTATGAGTGCTGAAGTACCAGTTAAAGTTTTCTCCAACGAGAAACGGTTGTCTACATTCCATATCTTGACTGTATGATCAGATGATGCAGTAGCCAAGTATCTGAAGGAAAAAAAAAAAACATGTTAGGACTAAGATACCTAGAAAACTGCCGAGAAAATAGGCCCTGAACTTGCAGGTGTGAGTGTATTGACAGAAAGCAAAAGAGAGCCAAGTTAAACACAAATGACACTTAAACAAACGTTTCTAAGTAGCATAAGCAATATCTCGGCAGCTCTCTTTCATTTCGGCGTACAAGAATAGATACCAATAAAGTCCAACAGCTAAAGGAAACCATCAAACAAACTGAGAAGAGTCTCCATTCATCCAAGTGACCAATTTCTAGAAAACCAACAGGAACTGTGCATCTAAAATCCCAAAAGATATAGATGTGCTCCTGATCTTATAAAGCCATATGTTCTGCATTAGTTATGCAAATCTTATACCACTAGCTTAATTTATCAGCTATTACATTATTGTTAACTAGGGAAGGGAGGGAAAAAAACCACCAGGACTTCAATGCATTATTATTTCCCTTAGAACATATGAGTAGATCAATATTATGATTTATGAGACAAGTTCCAGACAATGGGGACTATTTGCACCAATACGACACTAGTTTAATATCACCCAAACTCCCACAAACATTCATCAACCAATTTTCATTAGCTACTTCACTGGATAAGACTTGGCAACACACACCTTTTCTGGTCAATCGAGATTACATCGAGGGAAAGCCATAAATGGAGTCGAGGTTAGGGAGAGGAGATCTCAAATATAAGGACTCATCATTCTTTTTTGATAAGGAAGATAAATTTTATTAAAAAAGAAAGGGAAAGAAGAGTACAAAAAAGAGGACAATATATCCTAAACAACAAAAGGGAGGAGAGCAAAAATACTAGGACATCAAAAATTATAGAAGAAAACCTTCTTAAGACCCTTTCTTATCAAAACTGGTGTCCGATTTGAGATTCTCTAAGTACTTATTCCCTTTTCTCTTCCTAAAATTAGGTTGAGTAGTAGCTGGACTTAATTCCTAGTCAAGCAAGTTGGATGCCGGGTCATTTTACTTCTTCATCCCAAAAGAACACTAGGACTAGGTGTTATCCCATCCCCCAAACTCATTAGAATAATTCATCCCCAAAGCAACATAAATAGCAGAAGCATCCACTACATACAACTTGAGTACATGTAGTACTCTGTAACTCTCTGCCATAAATATGAACATATTCAATTGGGAAGATCATCTTTATAGTCACTAAAGGTGTCACATAGTTCCAACTTTTCAAAAAATCTGATTGACAACTTATCAGACGACCGACAAAAGGAGGAATAGACTAATTTTCAAGAGAGGAACTGTAAGACATCCCAATAAGGTCCTTCAATACCATTACACCCTTAGATCAACCATTTCAGCAATGGACTTTCTCATTCTCTGCTATATTGGACACGAGGAAGTATCATTCCCCTCTTATGATCATTCCCTCATTTTTCGCTACTTTATTTTAAGGGGCTCTGAAGATCTCTGCTTACATGAGAACACCACATTATTTTCAAAAAAGAGACAGGGACTTAATAGAGACACAGACAGCCTCTTGTCTTCTTAACAGGCATGTCTCACACAGTCACACTACAGACTTCCTTTAGAGAAGATGCAAAAGAGGTCAGGGCTTTCAAGGAATTCCCAATTTTAACAACAAAAACAGAACAGTTTGTATTTACCTCCTTTTGAGGATACCTTATCCTCATTCCTTGTATTATTCTTAGAATCATTACTCATTAGCATAACTTTTTCCCCGTAAATTTTTATCATAGATAGCTAATTGAATAAACGAAATGGGCATAGCAATCTTCGGAAAAAAAAAAAAAAAAGTTAAACCTACTAATCAAGCATGTTGGAAATGTTAGCCAAAGCGCCTATATCTCAAAAAGAGGAGCTCTAACAATTCCTATAGAAGAAGACTGGATGCCAATCACATAAACCAACAAGGTCACTATTGATCTGAAACCCATATTTATTTCCTTTGATCCAAAAAGGTTTCATGTCTTCACTCCATCCAAAAACATCCGAAAAGGGATGGGGCGGAATGCAGCATTGCAGCAAAGCTACCCTAACTCTATGATTCATGACCGATGTCACTACAAAAGGAAAGAAATAGAGCACATGGAAGAATACAAGGAGTCCTCTATGAGTACATTTTCGAAAGAAGTAGAGACCTACCACTAAAATTGCATAAGTAAACCATTATTAAGTCAGCATTACTGAACTTAACATCTTTGCAGCATAGAGTTGAAACGCAAGAAAATTTTCAACTAGAAAAAACAAACCTGTGGGGTTCACAATATTCAGGAGAAAGAAGGCACTTGAGAATGTATCCTTTGTGTGCTTGCAGCCTATGAAGCGGCTCAAAGTTCGTCATTGTCTGCAATAGAGGAAATACAGTTTATATTCTGGCCAGTTGTGGGATTCTACAAATTTACTACGAATTAATGTACTCTACCTGTGTTCCACGTAATAATCGCCATACATAACAGGTCCCGTTGTTATTTGCAGCAACTACCATGGTCCCGTCCCACATCACTGTCAAAGACCTGACAGCTGTATCCACTTCTGGTACCTGATTTCATATCTTGTGATTAGATTGTAGTAGCTCAGTACGTGAGGCAGAAAAGCTACTCTATCACGTGATAGAGTGTATAGATCGAGTGTAAGAAATATAAAAGGGGCAGGCCCAAACTGATCCTAGGTCAGGATCCATTCCGTGGGAAAAATCAGTTCCACGCTTTCAACAGAGACAAATCTTTTCCAAAGTGAACAAGAGACAAATCATGAACTATAGGACTAGAGAGAATAATCTCCTAAGAACAAAAATGATGCAGGTCACTTGACCATAGAAAAAGGGTTTCTAAAGTCACCTCGAGATTTGAGGGGTTTGCTCTCCTGAAATTAGTTTTGCTGAACATTTTTTTCTGAATTCTGAGCTTACCGAAAAGTTTGAAAGTCCGAATTTCGATTTTTTTTTTTTATATAAACTTAAGCTGTATCTTAAGTTACTTTTGTAGTTTTGTTGAACAGAGCTTTTCTTATGATACACAGTAAATACTTTTCTTTTCCCTGAACATAGGCTACAATAAGGAAATGAGATTGAGCCCTTCAACATCTCCAGGATACCAAGTAATTATGAAGCGGAAATGAAGTTAAGCAGTTCTGAAAAATTCATCCCACGGGCCATAAAAAGTAACCAAACGAGATAATTGAAAATGATACATACCAATTCACAGCTGCACGAATTTGCTGTCAAATCCCACACACGAATATTCCCATTCTGGTCCCCTGAAATTAGTTCAGTCTGCAGAACCAGGTATATTTTGTGAAAATCATTTGAATCCAAACAACCAACAATGACAAAAAGTCTCATTCCTTGAAATGATAGATAGAGTCTGCAAAGCTTCATTTTCAATTCTGCACGAAAGTTCTGGATAATATTGCCTCTGACAAACACACAACACCTATGGGCTACGGTTGATGTAATACAAGCCAAAATATTCAACATCTAGACCGACATTCCTTGGTTCATCACAAGGGTGCAAGCATACAAAATCTATTACGTGGTCACAATTGATGCTAGCGTGCTCTACATTTTTTTAACAGTTCAGTACCTTTACATGAATTCTTCAAAATTGTTGTTACTGAACCAATAATACAAGACTCAGGTGAATTACAAAGGCACAAACCTGATTCGGGTGCAGAACGACAGTGTTTACTGCAGCACGACTTTCATATTCCCTTTGACAACCTGGAGCTCTGAAACCAAAACTTAATATTGTTTCTTTGATCAACAAAAATCAACAATCAGATAAAGCCCTCGACTTCGTCTCATTACCTTAAATCCCATATCTTGACAGTACCATCCTCGGAACCAGAATACATCCAACTCCCATCAGCAGGGAACCCAACTGCCATAACATTATTTGTATGAGAATCATAACTCATCACCTGCCAAATTTTCAACAACCTCCAATTATGGACCATCAATCACAACCAACAATTAACCTCACAAACAACCTCCCAATCAAAATTCATGTACCGGTTGGGGACTGTTCGAGTTAATATCGAATAATCGAATGTGATTATTCCCAGCTGCAGCCAAGTATCGCTTATCCGGGGTTATTTCAAGTCGATTTACTTGCTGTTAATCAACAAAAGATCACATCTTTACATCAAATTCACCACCGAAACACGCTCCAATCTATATACAACAACTAAATTTACACAAAAGATCACATCTTTACATCAAATTCACCACCAAAACATGCTCCAATCTACATACAGCAACTACACACACACAATGTGATAACTAATTCAACAACTACATTGATTAAGTGAATAAACACAAATAAATACACCACACAATATACAGCAAAAATCGGCAATACCCAATAAAATTAGATGCGTAATTAACACAAAATCAATCAATACAACATAAAAAAGGAGCAAGAAAAAACTTACAGAATCTGGGTATTGGATATTTCGATAGCATTTACCAGTTTGAGCCTCCCAAAATCTAATAGTATGATCATAGCTAGCAGTTGCAAGAATTACTGAAGGTTGACTCATTTTCTTCTTTTTGCCCTTATTAATTCACCCTTGTAGAAGAAGATACCAAATAAATAGTTTCATCAAAGAAATAAGATTAAACAACCCATTTTAAAAGAAAGAATCAAACTTTGATCATAGAGAGATTAGAGTTGGTATTGAGTAGGGTTTTAAAGGGGGTTTTGATTTGATTAATAACACCATAGAAGTAAGATTATGATCAAATTAGTACTTAGGAAGGAAATATTGGTTAGTGTTAATCGGGTTTTTGGTAGGAGAGAGAGAGAGAAGAAAATGAATCGGCCTGAAACTTGAAACTGTACAGCAACTGAATTTTGTCTGTCAAGCTAAACCTGGTCTTGTTTTGGGGGTAAAGAACTGTTGATACTTACACGCACCATTTCAACCGCGCTACGCCGGTCTCTTTTTAGTGTGAAGCGGTTAAATAAGTGCGTGTTTTTTCTTTAATAGATGAAGTTAATGTTGTATGCCTGAAAAGACTTACGGGATCAAAGGAGTAGAGCCGCCCGCGTGTAGTGCCGGCCCATCGTGCTCAACCACTCCCGAGGCCCGGCACGGGCATATGTTTCGTGCCTTCGGGTCGGGATCTTGCCGTGCTAAAAAAATTGAATATCAGGCTAAGCAGGAAACGTCGGGCTTCGTTTCGGGCCTTTAAAAATATAGTGGAATATCATAGTTTAAAAAAAGAAATGGGATAAAATTCGGCCTTGGCGGGCCGGGTCCCTCGTGCCTTGTGTCGGGCCGTGCCAAGGCACGACAATTTCCACCAATAGAAAACCACGGCCCGGGTCACGCCCATCGTGCTTCGGGCCGGGCCGAGAGTCGCTCGAGCCGGGCTACCTGCAGCCTGTGACCCAAATTGCCAGCTCTACAAAGGAGGTGAGTACAACATTGGACGATCCGAGTAGGCAATTCAAGCGAAGCCCAAGACAATTTAAGTAGGCAATTCAAGCGAAGCCTCGTGAGTCGATCGAGGCAAGCAGGGGCACCTAAACTTACTCATGGTTGAGTGCATTTTCTTCGATCGTCACGAGTCATGTTCTAGTTCCGCACATCTTTAGCCGTCGCCGTTTTGCAATCTTTATTGAAGAATAAGAATAACTATTAACTATATGTAGTCATCTTTAGTAATTAGAAAGAAAAAAATTCACAGTCACGTAAATGTCATTGTTAAGGGTCTGTTTGGTATCGTTTTCTGTTTTTTTGAAATTCAAAGTCCCGTTTTTGAAAACCAGAAAAAGTGGTTTTCAATTTTCAGTTGTTAGTTTTCATTTTCTGTATGACTCTTATAAAAACATACCGTTTAAATTAATTTTTGCAACTTATTTAACTAAATTTTTTACGCAAAAAAACCAAAAACTAAAAACGGCAGTGATAGCGAACGGGTCCTAAATTTATAATGTGGATTTGGCAACTTGTAATTTGGATTAGCAAACTTCTGATTGAAAAGATAGTAAGATACACGTAGTCAGATACAAACCGAAAGAAATGATATGGTCTTAATGTCAATAATGTACTCTATATATAGTCTTCGATTTCTGGTGTTAAGACTTTAAGCCCTACAAAAATTGTCCACCCTCAAGCTAAAATTTATGGTACATAATCTATGGATTATTATCTTTTTGGAAGCTAGTCACTTGTAATAAGTACTGTATAGTATATAGGGTGATCGAAGATTATTATGAGTGGATATGGGATTTGTGAAAGTGTAAAAATAAGGAGAAATGTTTGGGAATGTGAATACAAGACAAGACATGGACATGGAGACTTGTAAGAGGAAATCCTGCAGCTTACATTTGAAACACACTCGTGCCATCTTGATAGTTGAGACTATAAAGTGTTGGGGGTAGCATGAGTAGCATCATAATAATAATCATAAAAAATATAATAATAATGCCCTCCTTTCATTTTGATTTTTCTTAATGCGTTCAAATACAAAATTAATGTCTAATTAGTTTTAATTGTATATGTTATCGGCTATTAGATCTAGAGGACGATGATCGAACTTGTTAAGGTCAAATCAGTTTGTGCTAGAAGACTAAAAACTTGTTCCATTATTAGGTACGTTTATTCAGATGTCGATATTTCGATCAATATCAATAGACATTTCTCACACAAACTTTTAACATAGACACACATACAATACAATAATATAGGTCAATATAGTCCACGAACAATAATGAATTGAATATGATTCGACATGGTGCACCACATAACTACATAAATGGTAATGATGTTGTTATTGTTCTTACAAAGATGCATGGGGGACGTAGTACATACACAAATTGAGGCACGCAAAGGGTGAATAAATTAAATGCAAGTTCTGATACAACGCAGCTGCTACAGTTGTGTAAGTAAGACGCAACAGTATACTCCATACTAGTATGAACAACAGAACAAGTATTCCTGCAAATTAATTGAATTTTTGGTCGTCTTCTTCATATTCTCCTGTTGTTTTAACCCCTCTTACGATAATAATGCGGTGAAATGTATACAGGGTGTTGTACGTTCCAACCCAATGTCTCCAAATTGCTGGCCATGTCTATATGTCCCACTTATATACATTCATCATCGTCAACTTCCTTTAGCTTAGTTATATCAGAGCAGAGCTGCTTTTAATTCTCAAGTTTATGACCACTTTTGAGTTTTGGGGTAGGTCTTGTTCATTTCTTGTCGATTTAGGTCTTACTCGATATCTTCGAACTTCAATTCTTCAATGGACTCGAACCAAATCAATTTAAATGCGATAAATTATATTTAATTATTCTGGTTCGTTCTTACTAAAATTGTTGTTGTTATATATTGTTGTAAACTTGTAATCACTCAATACTAACAATGATAATAAGAAATTATAGCTAGTTTTGATCTGATGAGCTTCATTTTTTAAATTCAGCTAGGAAAATCTAGATCACGACTTCATGAGGTGTAATGATTGATATATCAAGAAAATGTGGATTTGCTCGATCAAGTCCACTCAGGGACTCAAATTGAAGCAGTAAGTCAAGCCTTTCTTAATAAATAGCAGTTGTACAACTTAACAAATTAAGGTTTTTTTTTTTTTGTTTTTTTTTTTTTTTTTTTTTTTTCCAGTTAGCGATCAGTTTCGCTCGCATAATCATCGTATTAGAATAAAATAAACCGAAATTTATAAAAAAGACAACAGTTTCGAACAATATATAAGTGGTCATTTGGTTAACAAACAAAATCATGGGAGTTCAGAATTCCCATGAATTAAATTTTTTGAAGTTGGTTTGGTTGCTTAAAATCATGTGAATTGAAAATTAATGGGAATTTCCAATTCCTACATATATAATGGAGGAATTGGCTTACCTATCCCCCATTGGTAATGGTAAATTCCTACTTGCAACCCAACAATTTGAGAAATTATTCATGAGAATTTCTACAATCTATAAAGTGGAACTTTATGAACATTTCGAATTCTCGTATGCAACCAAAACGGTCACTAAGCCTAAGCCCTTTCTCACCATTGTGCGTGTAAGATGATATCCTTGACAAAACAACGTAAGTTCTCATCAAATCGTCACATCTCATGCACAGGAGTAGAGCCAAAACAACGTAAGTTCTCATCAAATCGTCACATCTCATGCACAGGAGTAGAGCCAACTGATAAAACTTACCTAACTTACAGCTGAAAAAATTAACCTTTGACGAGAACATAATAATCCTTACATGCACTTTTCTTATAGTGGAGGAATTCTCAACAGTTCGTTGATAAGTATGGCCACTACCCATTCACTATAATTGAAACTTTCAAAGCATCTTTGGTTCTCCTCTTATGTAATTTACCCCATTTAACCAACAAGTTGAATTATTCCTTCACCCAATGTTACCAAAGCACGAAAACGTGTCACAATTCTAACAAAGTCTTTTGTAAGACGATATTATACTAACTTGTTATCATAAGAACCAACTAGTAAAAGTTTAATCACATTTCATATAAAAATGAATAAAACCAATTTGTGAACTAAGAATATTAGAGCATCTCCAATGCTAATTTTTGTGGTTGTAGTTTGATTTTGTGAGCAGATTATATCAGCAGCTCATGCATTGTATTTTTTTTCATACTTGTAGCCTGGCAAGCAGTGTTGCTTGGTGGAGCACTACGTCAAAAACAGGCTATAAGAACGGTTCCTCTAAAGTTAAGCAGAACGGTTGTGGAACCATTCTCTAGACGACGGTACTTAAAGGCTAAGAGAACGGTTGCAACTGTTCTAAAAGGCTTTAAGAACGGTTTTGGCGAAAACCGTTCTCTTAGGTATAAGAAAACGGTTTTTGAAGAAACCGTTTTATTATGTTAGGTGGATAAGAAAACGGTTCTCATCAGAACCGTTCTAATAGGTACCCATTTTTTCAAAAAAAAAAATCATAATTTCTTTCCTTCCCCAACCCCTACCCTACAACCCTGAACCCAGAAATCAAATTCCAACAATATAAACACCAAAAAAACATCAACTAATAAAAAAAAATACACGATAAAAAACTGGGTATATAACTCCCATCAAATTAATTATACAGATCTTGTTCATACAAAATCAGTAGAAAAAAAATTACATGGTAAAATTTACAAAATATGCAAATTATTCTTGGAAATGTAGATCTATATAAAACTATGATAAAACCTTAGTTTGTATTTCTTCTTATGAAACTATTCTTGTCGTCGTTGCCGCTATGACCGCCTCCACAGACGCCGTCGTCGTCGCTTGTCGCCTTTATCTTCGCCTGTCTCATAACGCTTCATCATCGATCTTAGCGTGGATGTCCTTCTTCAATCCACACAACAAAAAAATAAATTGTTGTAATTAACTTCAAGCATGAACCCTAATTTGAGATATACCCAGATAAATCAAATAAAACTCATGTATTAAATATAACTTTTAAAACACACACAAAAAGGGATTGAACTCGACATTCAATTAATCAATCATGCATCCCTGATTTGGATAAATTACCCAGGTCTATAAAAAAAAAAAAAAAAAAAAAAAAATAAAACAAACAAATTGATTTTTTTTTTTTTTTTTTTTGGTATCAATCATAAGAAAAACGATCCAATGTCAGTAACAATTAGATCTAAGTTAAAAAAAAAACGAATTAGAAACTATAAAATGAAGATCTGAAACTATATCAACCTTGATCGCCGACGCCAACCTGTCATTGCTAATGTGGTTTGTCTCGATTTCGTCTGCATACATCACCAAAATCGTGTTTTTTTTCCTGTGCAATTTGTTGTTTGTAGGATTAAAGGAAATAATAAGTTAAACAATAAGGAAAAAGGAGAAAGAAAAGGAAGTGAGGAAAATAGAATGGAGAAAGTGAGGAAAATAGAATGCAGAGGGAGGAGAGGGAGAGGAGAGAGGGGGTGAGGGGCGGAAATGACGAGGTGAATGAATGAGGGGGAGTGTTTTAATTACTTTTATTTATTTATTGTTTAATTTTTCTGTGGGTCTAATTTAGAACGGTTTAGATACAAAACCGTTGTCGTAAGTCACTCTTTTAGAACGGTTATGAGCAGAACCGTTCTAAAAGATGTGGTTCCAGATTTAGACACCCCTATAAGAACGGTTCTTCTAAAAACCGTTCTTAAAAGTATTCAATATTTTTTTTTTTCTTAAATTATATTTAAGAACGGTTTTTGGCGGACCCGTTCTCTTATACTGTAAGAGATCGGTTTTACAAAACTCTATTCTCTTATGGGGGGTTCTCGAAGCCCAAATTTGACGTAGTGGAGCTACACTGCTTAAGATTTTAGGAAATTAAAAAAAAAAAAGTGAAAAATTATTTTATTTATATTTTTCTTTTCTTAAATATGTAAAACGAATTTATCTCCCAGCTAAGTCAAGGGAAGAGTTTGTTTTGGTGTTGGATGTTTCCACGTATATTGGAGAATTCTATGCTAGTTTGACCACTCACAACATCTCTGAAATATCTAACAGATTTGAAGTTTTTCAGTACTATAAATCCTTGCAAATGCTCGGACTACCAAACATTCATCTCCTTCTCCATGGATAATATCAACAATCCTTATCGTCAATATTATACAATTTTAGGAAATGATTCTAGTAGTCGAAATCCAAACGTGCAGGACAATGACACACTAGATTTCGACAATCCCTTTCAATACGAACAAAATTATTCACATCCATCTGACCCTCGAGTTGCATCATTTAGCCCCGCCAACTATAGATCGCCATTAATACGGCCAAATAATCATCCGCACATTCCTAATTGTTACAGTTCTTCGAATTTGCTGTCGAGTGATACTCATAGTACTCATATTGGTCAGCAACACTCAGAAAATACCAATATGTGTGCCACTAGCAAAGCTGAAAAGTTTAAGTGGAATGTCGAAAGGGACGAACATCTTTGCAACCAAATTGAGAGATTAAGAAAATAAAATAAAAATAAAAAGTATATTAATATTAAAATGAAAAATAAAATTATTTTAGTTTTCACTTGAAACTACAAGAAACTACACTACTTGTAGTTTGCATTGCAAAGCAAATAGTGTAGTTTGGTCAGGCTGCTTATTCATCACTTCTCTCCTATATGGATCCTACATGTCAACTACAAACTACAATGCTTGTAGTTTAGCATTGGAGATGCTCTTAGGACTCTACTAGAGGTCTATAATGTCTTATAAACACATAATTGATCTTACTAACGTTATGGTGTTAGTAATATTGATGCTATCACTACGTCAAAAATGGCCTTCAAGAACGGTTCCTCTAAAACTAAGCAGAACGGTTGTAGAACCGTTCTGTAGACGACGGTACTTAAAGGTTAAGCGAACGGTTGCAACCGTTCTTAAAGGCTATAAGGACGGTTGTGGAGAAAACCGTTCTAAAAGACCTTTGAGATCAGTTTTGTAAAGAACCATTCTCATATGATGTACACCAAAGAGAACGGTTTTGGTCAAAACCGTTCTGGTATGTACCCTAAATTTAAAAAAAAAAATGAGATCTTTTTTGATATTTTGCAGTTTCTTGTGGCTGTTGATTACAACAACATTGACGGAAGCAACAACTCAGCAAAACCACCACAACATAACACAATCAACCAACACGAGAAAATCTGGGTAGAAAAACATTCATTAACAATGTGTGACTAAAATAAAAATTACACCATCAGCAAGAATAGCAAAACAACCAAAATAAAATCGGGTAGATACTTATCAAAATTCAAGATCTGTAATTTTTAAAATTTACAAATAATTAAAAAAAAAAGTAGATCTAAAAGTAAAGTGAGCCTTAATTTGTATTTCGTCGATCAACCATCTTACTCTATGCTGCATGTCGCCCTTGCCAAAATCCAGTTAATCGCTGCTTGCCTGTCGTCGTGGTCACCGCGACCTTCGTCTCCGTCATGATCTATCGTCATAGCTTTTGTTTTCTCCAATTTTCAACTAATCCAACCAAATAATTAAAAAAATTAAATCAACAAAAAAAAAAGGATTAAAAGATGGCCGGTTTCACGAAAATACATCGAAGTTTCTAAAAAAACGCATCAAAATCTCAATAATACAAATTTATTCAAAAAGTAAAAGTAGATCTGAAACAATATTAACCTTAATCAAATATCGTCGTCGCTGATCTCGTCACGTCGCAACCGCCGTCGTCGTCGCCGTCTTGTCACTATCGTCGTCGTCATCGAACATGATTTTTGTAGGTTTGGTTTTTTTTTTTTTTTTTGTTCTTTATTGGTGATTTGTATTTTGGAGAAAATCAAAGCAACAAAGTTATTAATGAAAAATTGAGAAAATGATGAAGAAAGGAATAAAATGTGGGTGTTGAAAATGAAGGGGGACGGGGCTTTAGAGAGAGAAAGGAAAGAGTGGGAATGTGGGATTATGGAGTTGATAAGAGTGAGGAATGGCGGATATGACGAGGTGGGCATGCAGTCTCTCTCATTTCCAAATTTCTTGTGATTTTAATTTTTTTTTTTAATTAGGTCTATCAGAACGGTTAATCAGAGAAACCGTTTTGTTAGGTGACCCTTTTAGAACGGTTTTGTTAAGAACCGTTCTAAAAGACGTGGTTCCATAATTAACTGCCCCTATTAGAACGGTTTTTAAATAAACCGTTCTCGTAGGTATTACATTTATTTTTCTTTTTTCTAAAAATTGCCTTTCAGAACGGTTTTTCGCGGACCCGTTCTCTAAAATTTAAGAGATCGGTTTTTAAATTTTGCGTTCTCGTATACGGGTTCTCGAAGCCTAAATTTGACGTAGTGTATATACTAGTATAAATTACGATAGTAAATGGGTGAGCAGTATTAAACTTAAAATGCGTTTTGATAAAAAAAAGACATTGTATTATAATAGTAAAATTATTGTGTATTGTTAGTTAGATTCATGCAAACAATTAGACTTTTCTAAGTGTTTATACACACAAATATATAAATTCTAATATTTTGAAAAAATAAAATTATATAATCATCAACGACTCAAGTTTACTACTCCCTCCAGTTCACTATGATGTTCGACAATGGAAGTGGCACGGAGTTTTTTGTAGGTAGTAAGATGTGGTGGAAAATAAATATGGCGGGGTCATGATTCATTAGGACCACAAATAACATAACAAATAAGGAAAGTAGAAGATCATTTAGAACTGGCTCAAAAAGGAAACAAGAAGATCATTCAAAACTGAAGGGAGTAAGTTATGGTAAAACGGTCTTCCTACCCCGACATTCACCTTTGCTTCTTTTAATAAGTTGAGTGCAATCAGTGCCCACTATTCCCCACTCCTCTCTGATCTCCACCGCCCACTCCTTCACTCATCTTTCTCTCTTTCTTTTTTTCTCCTCTTTCTTTCTTCACGTTCATACAAAGCAAAACAAATTGAGCAGCCAAACAAAACAAAAAAAAATTCATCAGCCCTCTTTTTATTTCTTTAATTTTTTGCTTTAATTTAGTTTATTTAATCCCTAAAAAAGCATTCAAATTTTCACCATGACTGATCCTTACTCTAATTTCTTCATTAGATGGTCTAAATTCAACCCTCTTCACCAATATCATTCTCCTTCTTCATCTTCAACAACATCAACAACTCCTCTTCATCATCACTCTTCATACCTTTACTACAACAATAACAATAATAATTATACCAGCAATAATACCAATAATAATAATAATAGTAACAATTATTATTCATTTCATAATAATAACCATAAAATTCCAACCCCACCTTCATCACCACCCCTAAAAGAAGCATTGCCACTCCTTAGCTTAACCCCATCAACCATGGAAATTGATACTAAAAATCGTGGTCGCGTAACCAAGAATACTCTTAAAGGGGAAGTAGGGAGTGTTATGAGCTTAGAAGAAGATGAAGAAGATGAAGAATTGGAGGAAGAGGAGACAGTTACAGTTGCTTTGCATATAGGGTTACCAAACCCTAGTGCAGCTGATCTTGCAGCTTCCATTATTTCGTCGAAAAATTCGAAGAAATTTAAGGGTTTGGAAGATCATGAAGAAGAGGAAGAAGGTAATAATAATAATAATAATCATAGTATTAATATTAATGTTGATATTAATAATAATAATGAGGGAAAAGAAGAAGAAGAAGAAGGAATAATATTTGGAGGGTTTAGTACAAGAGGAGGAGGAGGAGTTGGTGGATATCCATTGTTGAGTAGTAGGCTAAATAAAGGGCAATATTGGATCCCAACTCCGACCCAGATTTTAATCGGACCTACCCAGTTTTCTTGCCCCGTTTGTTACAAGACCTTCAACAGATACAATAACATGCAGGTCAGTCATTTTTCATTTTTTATTTTACCCTCATTAATCATTTCTTGGGTGTCTTTTTTTTTTTTTTTTTTCTTTTCTTTTGGGAAATTAATTAATAGAAGTGGCATATTTACATGTCAAATTATTATTACGAGTATGTAGTAAAGACCTAGGCTAGGATTATCAACAACTATAATAACCTGAATTAAAGACAAAGGGATTGTTTTTTTAGAAGAAATTTTTATTTTAGTGTTTAATTGAGAAGCATTGGAAAAGTTTTAATTTGTCGAATATGAAACTTCTAGGTGTAACGGTTGCTAATTTTGGAATTCACATACAATAATAAGTTTCAATCTGTCACTGATCATTTTAGATTATTCGTTGGCAAGTATGAAAATTTGGTGATAGACATGTCGGTAAGGAATAATTTCGACGGTTGCACCTCAAATTTTCCTCGCATTTTTGTTGAATTAGACATATGGTGAAGATTATTAGAAGCTCAATCTGTTGGGTTGATATGAGCTGAGCTTGATGAGATGATCATTGCATAAAATTGCAAGAAGGGGGAGAAATTTGGATATTTTTTTCTTTCAGTTTTAGGGATTTGGGAAAAAGTAGATGTATGTTCTCTCCAGATGTAAGTGTGGTTAATTAATTAATCAAATAATAATGTTTAAGGGACATTTTTGCATGGATTAGGGGTGTGTGTAGGAGGATTATGTCTTCCAAAACTCAAAGCATAGTCTAATTCAAATTGAAGAGCACCTAAATTATGTGGACTGACCTTATATTAAAATTTCAATAATAATAATTAATGTTATGTGATTGAACAACACAAGAAGCCATAGTTCTTTCTGTCCATTGGAGGGAGTGCTTGGGAGTTTGAGCCATCTTTGTTTCTGATTCTCCCTATAAACTGTTCTCTGCCTCTGTCAGTTTGCTGGGTCAAAACTAAACATTTGCATCTTGTCTCCTTCATTCTCTCTCTCTCTCTCTCTCTCTTTCTCTTCCCATTTCTATGTCTTAATTGCATGGACTTCCCTCAGTGTCCACTCTATCTTTGTGCATTTGAAGAAAAAACTCCCATACATTTCTATGATGTCTCTCTCTCTCTCTCTAATTATATCCCTCAATCTGTAGCTATGCTGCATTCAAAAGCTTCCTTTTGTCCTTTTGATCTCGGTATACTCGAGAAATGATCAACACTGCATAGTTCAGTGTGTTGCATATATTATAGGACTGACAATGGGTCTTATACGTGCAATACACCGCACTATGCAATATGCATTATCACCGAACGGTTAATTAACTCATTAGGAAGATGATGATTATCTAATTCGATGAGTTGGTATAGTCGTTGTAGAGTGTACTCATCGTAAACCAGGTCTAGAATCCGTTTCCGATAGAAACCATTTGCCAATTAAATAATTATAACAATAAGAATGATGATTATGATATACAACTTCTAATATAGTGATAAAAGAAGTTGATGAAAATGAAGAGGTAGAAGAAAAAAAGAATAACATGAAAATTGAGTGGGAAGCAGAATCTTTGATAATTAAAATGAGGTAAAGTTGATACAAATAATAAGATCCCAAACAAATAAGATAAGCAAATTCCATTCTTTTTTTTTTTTTCTTCATATTATGCCTTCTTCTCTGAGTGATAATTGCCTCTCACTGATACCCTACTTTCCCGACAAGTTCCCATTATCAGAGAGTGTAAAAGGGACACATCCCATATAAAATCTTATTAGCTACTATACCAAAATTCTCACCTTTTTTTTCGTTTTCTTCAACGTCTAGGTGTAGTCCAATATTATCTTTGATTTCTAATTACTAGTCCATTCTTCAATCTTTATTTGGAATGTCAACTAATACCCTAGAATATATGATTGTCACCTAGACACATAACACATGAGAGACTAATTATCTATGTCTTTCTGAAAGCATTGTATCTAGTCTATATATATACATAATGTCTGTTGACTGTTTTGCGTAATTGTTACGTCATCCATAATTTTTACTAAACTTGAATTCGGAATAAAACGGATGATGTAAACGATAATAAACTAAGCTTATAACATGTCTAGGCTAATGATGACGTGACCATTGGAAGGAGAATAAATTTTTCACACCACCTTAATTAGCTTGTACATTATATTAGATGGCTTATATATTCTTCTTGCTTCATGTACATACATGGTAATTTGTCAATATATGCACGTCATTAATCAAGACCAGTTACATTGAAAGATGTAAATTTAGTCAAAAAATGTACATGATTTAAGTTTGATCATATAATAATGTTACTCGAACTTGTACGTTATTAATTGAGTTGGGCACTTGAAGTAAAGTCTATTGAAAGTAGCTGTTTGAGCTGAGCATCATGATGTTAGTTTGGTGGGAAAGGGCTCCTGAGATAATAATAATAATAATAATAATAATAATAATAATAATAATAATAATAATAATAATAATAATAATAATAATAATAATAATGTAAAGATGACAATGCTAAGGCGTAACAATGCAAATTGCAAAACAATGTAAAGATAATTTATTGTTTCGATGTACGTACTAATGCTAAAGTACTCGATACATTAAGTACTTCAAGATCGAATAACTAACTACCCTCCCCCATTATTGTACCGTATGTGTGTATGTATTTTAGAGAGGATCAAGGTTGACCTAATGGTTAGGAACTCAACATGCTTGGGGTTTATCCCGAGTTCAAATTCTCATACTACCCCCACCCCCGCAGCATTAGCTGCTCCTTTGTAACAAAGAAAAAAAAAACATATTGTCTTTTAGACATAGTGATGTTGAATCAAATCATACGTGACATAAAATGAAAGTACATTAAGTAGTCTCTCTAATATAAGTGTGGATTTGGGTGTTTGATTTGTAGATGCATATGTGGGGGCATGGCTCACAATATAGGAAAGGACCAGAGTCTCTAAGAGGAACCCAACCAACAGGAATGCTAAGACTACCATGCTATTGTTGCGCACCGGGGTGTCGAAACAACATCGATCACCCGAGATCGAAGCCTCTCAAAGACTTTCGAACTTTGCAAACTCATTACAAGAGAAAGCATGGAATTAAGCCCTTCATGTGTAGGAAATGTGGTAAGGCTTTCGCGGTAAGGGGTGATTGGAGGACACATGAGAAGAATTGTGGTAAGCTTTGGTATTGTATTTGTGGGTCGGATTTTAAGCACAAGAGGTCTCTCAAAGACCATATTAAGGCCTTTGGCCATGGCCATGCAGCTTTTGGTGTAGATGGGTTCGAGGAAGAGGATGAACCGGCATCCGAAATCGAACAAGATGATCAAGAAACAAGGATTCAACAACGTTAGGAAGAAGTTTCATTTCTTTGCTTGTTGCAATTTTACATAATTATCTTGAACAATCAGCACAAATTAAATGTTAGTTTAGCTGAAGTCATATATACGCTACTACTGTTGGATGATCAAATACTGTATATTCATGATTTTGGTTGAATTTAAACGGAATTAGAACAATTGGATAGAACTATAATGACAAGTCATTATGAAAGATCAAAGTTATTAAACACTTTGTATTAAAGGTTTTGGTAAAGGAGGTTACTGTGAGAAAAAGGTTAATTAAGTAAGACAACCCTACTAGAATGTAAAAGCTGATGAGGAAAGTGATATCGTATCTGATCTACTAATATGGAACAAAAGAGAGCGTATGATTTCTATACGTCATTATGAATCTACGAGCGTACTTTGTAGTTTAAGGTTATGCAACGTAAATTGAACTATGTGGCACAACATGGTGGCGGATCATATGGCGAAAAAAGTGAAAGCGATTCTTCCTCGGACATATTTATTTGCAGACTATTGAAGACCTTGAGCAACTGGAAGTCAACATCTCAGGGATTGCGGGTGCTTAAGGAATTTTTTTGACGACTCCGCACTACATACATTTGGAGGATGTAATAGACAGTAGCTAATCTTAGTATTCTCGTCTTTGTACTAAAAAAAAAAAAACTTGCCGTAGCTAAAAACTAAAAGGATGGAACATGGAAGTTGCATTTGGAGAGATGATGATAAATAGTGACACAATGCTTTCAATCTTGATGATGATTATGTCTCGAGTATCCCAATTCTATGAAAACTATTGTTCCTCATTGTAATTGCAATGTCCTTGCTTGAAAAGTAGTCATCAATTAATCACACGCAAATTATAAGGAAGTAAACCTAATAGATTAAGCAAGAGCACATGGTTAATTAGAGATGTAATGTATAGACAAAGGTAAACTTTCTTGATCGATTATGCTAGCATGGAAAATGCCATACAAATGTCGATAGTAAAATTGACTGACTAATTAGTCGTAGTTCAAGTAACTAGCTAGCTTGTATTTGAAAATTAATGTTGACTATATATTAGAGCAATGATATCCAAAATTAATTGTTGGTAGTAAATTCATGTTAATGCATGTTAGACAATTTTAAATGAGTAGTCTTTAGTACGTATATGTCATCAAAATGGGTAAAATTCTTCTAAAAATGCTCAAAATAATAACATACATCAAGATGATGATCTTAGCAGAAACTAATTAAACACACTTATAATCAATTAGCTAGCAAGTACGTGGTCTATTCCTCCTATGACAATCATCATCGGCCACTATTACATCTTTTACCTAATCGACCGTTTGGTGTCTCCGCCCCAACATCGTCATTCTTTATTATTAGTTGAGACTTACGACTTACGACTGTACCCCGACTACACAAAGGCATGCATGCATATAAAAAATAGGATGGTCGATAAAAATAAGGTACGATTCAAGCAGACCCGAGCAGTTTGCACTACTATACGTCCTGATGAATGAGCTAACAACTGTAGATTGATACGACAGTTCGATGTCAGTGGGCTTGTTCCTTGAATTTTGACTGCTCTGCATTCATTCGTCTTTTTCTTTCTTTTTTTTGGCCTTTACACTCCCGTCTCCTTCACACTTCCTCACTTAATTCCGCCATCCATGCATCTTTTTGATAGCCACAGGTATTCTTATTTTAAAAGTACCCAATTCTATATTCTGAATTTGCGATATTTTAATTTTTAGGTTTCTAGATTCTTTTTTTACTCTCGGCAACTTATAATACAAAAAATTGAATAAATTATAAAATTGTTACAAGGGCTACATTTCTATTTAACATACCGACGGGTACGGGATAACTGATACACAGACATGTAACCACTATAGACATGTTGATACACAGATCGACGTAACCACAAATCGATGTAACCACTATAGACATGGTGATATTCTAACTAAATTAACTAGCTAGGCACATTATAACGACAATAATTATAATATCGTAATGAGAATACATGCTACCAATCAAGTTCGAAGCTGCTAATGGGTATTATTGTGTTTAGTCGCTTTTGATGAGTAGATTATGCATCATTGGACAGAAAGGCTTGAAAGGTGATAGATCATGAAGAGCAATGATGAGAATGTGTCTACAAGAACATGAAGTAGTATACTAGGAAGAAACAAATGGAATTAAAGACTTAGCTTGTATGAATAAATGTAACTGTTTACTAGTCAGGCAGAGAGACAACGAACCATTTGTCTGGATTTGGTTAAGTTAATGAATGAGGCATGTCAGATTGATAGTGATGCTGATAGACGTCCATCTAACTAACTGTTCTCTCCATTAAAAATCGCTACTATAGGTCGATGTTTAGACAAAAATGATTTGTTTAATGCTAATATAAAGTCGTGGTAGAAATAATGAAGCAATAATGGTAGTAAAATTAAGTGAAATTCGTTAATTAAATTGCAAAGAAATTATATATTGGTCGTAAAATTATGTTCAAACGGTGTGATTCATACATTCATCATTAAACAATTTTCAAGTGTCCATACTATATAAACTACGTGATAAAATATTCTAAATTTCAACGTAAGTTCACAGAGCCACAATGATTTTATACCTTCAATACGTCCCCTCACGCAAAAGACCACATGATATGGGGCCTAGAAGCAACAACTTAACTTGATAGTGCTTTTTTATTAAGACTCCAACATAACAAATGAGGGGACTAACAGGATTTGAATTTGAGACCTCAAAATCGTTAAACCTCTGATATCATGTTACATAACGAATGCATGTAGTAGACGATCGAGTAGTAGTGATTTATGTTGTAAATTCTACGTAAAAGTATACACTAACCATTCAACATTATGCATACCGTTAACAATAGCAATTGGTTGTGACTAATCAGTATCTGATCGACTATATCATTCATCATCTGGTAATGGACAACATGTCCCAACAATAATTAAGGGAAAATCTCTTGTCGAGGAGGGTAAATAAGTGTGTATCAGAACCCAAAATTATGACAATACTATATATACATAATAAGATAATAGGTACCGAAAATACTAGGAGTCTATATGTAGACAAGTGAAAAAAGTGTATATGTAATTTGTAGTAAAAATAATTAAAGGTGCAGTAAGTTTTGGCAAATGATGGATTATAAGGAAATAGAGACAATTAAGGGTCCTTAATTTTGAAATTAAATCAATTCAAATTTCTTTCTATGGATAGATCTGTAACAATGTTGATTTTACTACCAATGTCATAAATTTACTGCAAATACGTTAAACTTACTACACAACCATATTTTTTACTGCATGTCATCTTTAATTTATCACACTTTATTAGCTTTAAACAATTTTGCTATTATCTATATATAGACTCCTAGGATGTAACACCACAATAAAAACGATGGATGTAACAAGAAATTAAAGAGAAATAACCGAACTATGGATCGTTATCCTTCCCAAGCCATGGCAACCGCAACCAGCACAATAACTTTTTCCTAATTCTCAGATGGCAAACATATATATTTGAAGAAGATTTGACTGGCCAATCAAATCATCCCGATAAATGTATGTTGTGGTAGCTGTGACAATCTTTTTGGGGACTGAGGCATTTGTACACAAGATGTGCATGGACTCTATTAAGGGGGCATTCCATGGTGGAAGGCTCTTTATATCATTACATGCATCTATCTATATATATGTTCATCAAATTTGACATCAAAAGCCCTATCATCTTTTTTTTTTTTTTTTTATCAACCTATCATCTTTTTGTTGATTTTAACTTTGTTTCTATTGTAAGCAATAATGACATTTTTTACTTCCTCCTATCTTTTGGATTATTTTGTGGAAATGTGGAATTGCTTTTTAATTTGTTAGATGGTATCTAATGTCGTCACACTTTGGCCAGTACTATTATGTATAAATCATTTTTTTTTGTTTAAACGTTGAGTCATAAGTTTTTGAACCTATGGTTAAAAAAAAGAAAAAAAAAAAAAAAAAAAAAAATATATATATATATATATATATATATATATATATATATATATATATATATATTCAAAGTGTCATGCATCTATCTTAATTCTCAACTCTCAAGTGTAAAACACTAAAACTCAAAACGAATCTAGATCCTCTGGAGTTATTTTCCTGGAGTTCCCTGGAGTTTAGTTGAAATGGAAACATCACTCTAGTATGTAGTGTTTTTTCTTATTTAAAAAAAGGTATTTATAAATATATTTTTCCATTTCAAATAAATTCCAGGAAACTCTAGGTACTCATAAATATATTTTTCCATTTCAAGTAAAAGGTATTCATAAATATATTTTTCGGAAAATTCACGTGGTACCCTCGAACTTTGACTGATTGCACATGGTACCCAACTTAACAAATTTGTGCATATGGTACCCTTGAGGTTAGTACTTTGTGCACATGGTACCCTAATACTAACTTCCGTTAGATTTTCCGTTAAGTGATGATGTATTAGTTAGTTGTTAGATAATTAGTTGATTAAAGTTACTAATTAATAAAATCAAAAAATTAAAAAAAATCAAAATTTTAGACTTTTTAAAACAAATCCAAAAAATATTTTCATGAAAACAAAAATCCAAAAAATTTGGGGGGTTTTTTTTTTTTTATAGAAATATAACTTTTCTTAAAAAATTTCATAATTTGTGCACATGGTACCCTTCAGGTTACCACTTTGTGAACACGGTACCCTTAAAATCAAACATTTTGCACATGGTACCCCTAAGATTTCAATTTTAAAAAAAAATTGAAATAAAAAATTTGAAGTAAAAAACGGTGGGAAAAAAATAATCAAAATTTCTAAAAATTTATTATATTTTCTATTAAAAATATTAATTACATAATTTAATTAACTAATTAAATCACAACTAACCGACACATCATCACTTAACGGAAAAATCTAACGGAAGTTAATATTTGGGTACCATGTGCACAAAGTAGTAAGTTTAAGGGTACTATATGCACAAACTTGTCAAGTTGGGTAGCATGTGCAATCAGTCAAAGTTCGAGGGTACCACGTAAATTTTCCGTATATTTTTCCACTCAAAACATACTATGTACGGAGTAGTTTATTGGGTTAATGGGCATGCTTACTTTACTTCATAAATGCATTGCATCGAAATGTTTTACACCAAATAAATTAATTAAAGTAGATATTGGGCACTAACCCTAACTTGAGGTGGGTATGTAGAAAGATGTGACATGGTGAAAACATTATATGACATACGAGTCGTTTCACAAGCTCAAATTAAAGGTGGGCAAAAAGAAAACCGTACGTTGTAAATATAGGTAAATTATATTTTATCAAGAAAATTGCAAATTTATAAGGACTTAACTTTGCACTATATCAACAGTACACTTGAGAAATCCATTATTCTACATTTCAGCAAAATTACAAATTTTTGAGGATTTCAAAAAAAAAAAAAAAAAAAAAATAGTAGTACCAGACTACCAGTACACATTAATAGGAAATACGGAAGGTGACGATATTACGAGATAATATCGAGAGACATTATGAAGTAATATGGTCAGCAATATATTACCATATACGAAGTTATAGTAATATAGTAGATATCGTTAATATCATAGATATTGTGAATATGTACGAAGTATATTTATGGTATGTTGTATTTAGGAAATTTGTATTACTTGTAGGTTAAGACGGTGATTTGTAACTCCTATAAATAGGATGTATTATTGATGAAATCAATGAGAAACCAGATATTGAGAAACTTGTAAACGAGAAACACGAAACATGAATCGTGTCTGATAAATTCCGCTGCGTTATGATTCTCTCCATGAACTAGTTTGATGATAGGTACCGACCGACTGACCGACCCGAATCCCGTAACACACATATTCTAAGGCCGAGAGACGAAAATCAAAACTTAAATTACATGTTGAAATGATCTTTACAAAGTACAAACAAAACGTCTTATATAAAGTGGACTTTTTTCCTTAGTATGTACGAAAGGTTTTATAGAGTGTCTAACTTTCGTGTATGTGTAACGAGCCTAATCAATCACAATCCTTAAAGATTAAACTAGTCAAAATCCATACACACGATTAAAAAATTAATTATTTTTGTTTAGCTCGAAGATCATTTTTCTGGTACAAGATTATGCTCGAAGATTTCTCATTTCAATCAAGGTACAAATTACACAAGCAAGCACCTACTATCATGGCAAGAACAAGTAGGAAAATTCCTATTCTTTTCATGTAAGTGGGCTGAGTCATCATCCTATTGACGTTCAAATATTGCTTTTACATAAAATGATTACCATTTTTACTTTGTGATTCAGCATAAGATGGCCAAATAAAGATAAGTTATATTAAGGCTCCAGTTATTAGAGACCCTTAGCTTATTCTAGCAAAGTTGTAGTGCCATGCATATATGCAAATTAATTCCATTGTTCATGCATTTTGAGATCCATATTCTGTTGTCTTCGCGTTGAATAGAGCCTCTCACGTCAATCTTACAATTTATTACAGTAATTAAGTCGGTAATTTGAAACACACAGTAGTAGTATGTGTTTGAAAACCATTATTCAAACACATACTTACTACAGTAGTATAAACAATTTGAAAATGAGTCACTACTTCGATTATTAATTATTTGCAAATGTTCAACACACACTATACGCGTACGTGCAAATTAAATTGACTATCCCATCTGATTTTACCCCTCACCTAAAACGTGTACATAATGTTTTGGTAAAGTTATAAATGCCCTAGTGGTACTTAATAATTTATAGAGAGGGACATAATATAGAGACATATCTTCCAGACAAACTGAATAAAGACCCTAGACCCTCACTAGTCACTACTGCCGAATACAGTACCTACGTGATCTAATAATACTATACCAATGAAATGATATGCCTGAAAATGCCCAAACATTTGCCTATATGTATGCACTTGCTGACACTCGAGTTAATCCATCAAACATAATAAGAGAGAGGTGGTCAAATTGTACTAGAACACTGATTGAATTCTCTATATATGCCCCGTTGAGAAAACGGTTTGGTATTTTAGGGGGTGTATTGATCGAATGGTATGATGTCGATCTTAAAATTAAATGAAGATGTGGCGTGTGTAGATCAGAATTGAGAACAAAATATCAATTAAGACAGATAATAATCTGGTATATGAATTATTTGTTCACGGTTCACCCTAGCGTAACCTAGCTAATAAGCTAGCATTTTACTCAAGTTTATTACATTGACACAAGTGAAGTAATTGTAAGTCGTATGTACAATGGCCAACAGTTTCTCCAAGTGTTGTCGTATATGATTCTTCGCGATGCCAATTACGACTTACGAGCATATAGTATATGTACCTTAAGTGTTTAAATTGAGACGGAGTGGTAATATTTTACCTTCTAAGTTCTAATGTCGAGATTATCATTTGAACTGTTGCAAACGATCATCATATCGATCAAAAGGTGGGAAACTCGTCCATATCGATCAATATGTTACGAATTTCTAACTTCATTTACACCTGGTCTAAAACACTCCTGAAGCTAAGGTTGTGTGAAAAAGAGGAAGTGTGGGCAGATTTTATTTCCTTTAACGGGCCAACACAAACAAAAGTTTCATACAGTAATTGTTACTCTGATGATTTACTCGATGGTTGCATTGAAAATTTTGGATCGGGTAAATTTTCTGATCTGTAATTATTCTGAGCGTTGAATTACATGCACATCGCCCATACTCTCCTACCCATGCATGCACACGGCTAGCTTTCTAAATAAGAACAAACCTTCAGCAGAATAACCTGCATGTTTTACCTACTTGCCTATAACAAGCCTTTACCCCATACCATGATATAATGGTGTTCCAAAAGATCCTATGACTTCCTTGGTAGATGAGTTTTTATGAGACCGTCTTACATCATGAGCTCTACAGAATTTACATATGTGGGTCGATTTTTAATCTGCGAAACATAACAAATTGAATTTTTTCAGATCATAATACCATATGATGATCATCATTAGATCTTGTAAAACTTCTCCATTAGCCAGCTTAATACTCCGTATTTCATACATATGTGACCAATTGGTACGACTTTAATAACCACAGATTTTTATTCAGATTTTAGAAATCTAACCAAAATCTTCACTTTTAACGTATAACCTGAACAAAAGCAACCCAGAAAATTAAAGGAGAGAACAGCTTTAGTGACCCATAAACCAATTCTCTTTTCACAGATTTTATTATCCCAACATGTCATGTCATTATTAACTCATACACGTATGGTTGATTGAACTGACATTTTCCCACCTGAAATTACTTTTATGCATGGCTTTCACCCCATTGCATCAGATATCACCAATACTTATATACGGAGTAATACAGGTATACTGTAATAATGACAGGTTTGTTTTTAAGGCATACTAACCTCTTTTCTTTCTCCCCTTTTGTTTTGCTGTTTTGATTGCCGATGTCAAGAGATATTTCTACATCAAATAAATTATTCATTTGTTGTAAAAGTTAGTACATGTTTTATTTTGCATTACATTCTACCAAATTCACTTAGTTTTAAGGTAAGCGGGTCTTCCGTTTGGTCTAAAACTAGACCTCAACATGACCAATTCAATCAAAACAGCAATTCAAAAGGAGGAGAAATCTTTGGGTAGGAGTAGTATATATATTAGAATGTAGGGAATTGAAGAGAAAATGATCAAATTATTCCGTTTTATGCAAAAACCAAACTGCCGAAACCGGTGAAAATTCTACCTCAAAAAAAATATTTCTGATACAAATAAATTAAATTTTATTTTTAAACCTTTTTGTATGTTGTTTTAAAAGGTGGGGAGAGTCCATATATTCCATACTAACCTATAAATTCGCTCCGAAACCAAGCATGCATGCAATTATTCAGCGCCATTCTTTTTTTTCTTCTCCTTACCTAGTCAAATGTGAAATGCCGTATCTTCTTGGAGAAATCACTGCATTTTTAGGTCAGAATAATGCAGAATTTGGGGAGGGAAAAAAGAGTTGTTTTTGTACTATAAAAGCTCGTACACCTCATGTTTATGTACTACAAAAGCTCGTACACCTCATGTTTATGTACTTCTTATGCCTAAGATTGGAAATGACTGATTGGTTATACGAAACCCTATATGACTTGTCTGGCCTTAACAATCCATTGATTAGTGGCCACTGTTATTTTGCTCATCCATTTGCTAGCTGACTTCTCTATTACTCCTTTACTAGAATTCGAGTAAGTTTTGAAAATTGATCACGGTTTCACGTAACAATCCGCGTGTTAGTGTATGTCATAGGTCACCAAAATGCAAATTGCAACATACAATTGGTTTAAATTTATGGTTTTGATATTTTTAATCATCTAGTTAATTAGCCAGTTAGACGAGTTGAGATGGCCCTAAATATAACGGAAAGAAATTCAAACCAAACATAAACTACTATACTCCTACATAATAATAATCAGAATTTGATAGGACCTCTAACTTCAGGGTCAAGACTTAAGATTGAGGTCAAGTCCGACTCGGTCGTATTAATCACAAAATGAGAGACTAATTAAACAAGGATGTATATACAACGTATATACGACCTTAATAGTATCACAGTACATACATTTTTGTATGATACACATTCTTGTATTCTTGTCATGTGTTTGGATTTGCGGAGGATGTGTGTAGTTTACTCTTGTTTTAATTGGGCCTCCGATATTGTTTCACTTGGGCGGAGCCCATTATCAGTCATCTTTATAAGAGCCCAAACCCAAAAATAATGTTCATGGACAACCTTATCACTACGTTCGGCCCAATTTGAAAATGAACTCGAATTCAAGTTATGAACTTATGATACTGGTTCAGTGGTTCGTCCTCAAAAAGTCAAAACAATTTGCAATTTTCTTCTTCCTTTGAATTTTTTTTTTTATTTTCCCAAAAATAAAATAAAAAATCTTGATAGTTGTTATGAGTTTCTCTCAAAAAAAGGCAAACAAAATTATTAATAAAAGTTAATAATAAAGGCAAAATTAAACTCAGTTTGAAAACTAGAAAATTTGGTTCCGATTTTTCCGTTGTCGGTCATTTTTTGTATGTTCCACTCAAATAAATATCCTAGTAATTTGACAACTAATTTAACAAATCTAAATGAAGTGAAAAAACTAAAATTGCAAACAAACAGTGACACCGAACGAGCTCTTAATTTGAAAGCATGTTACAGAATTTTCTTGGCTTTATTTAGGAAGGACTTAAAAAGTAAGATTCAATGAGGAGATAGAGCATCAATTAAGTTTCAATTAGGTCGTTAGAAAACTTCAAAACATTTGACAATCATGCTTTTTAAAACATAAAGGAATTTTTGTGTGCATATGTATGTCACTTTCTAAACCTTGTCCATAAAAGTTTTTTGCAATTTGGGTAGACGCCACGCAACCTATGATATTGAAGGACACATGCATTAATCAATTTCCACCGGAATGAGACGGTCCTAATCATGTTTAATATTTTATTTTGTTTTATATGCAGGTGTATTATGCATTTAAATACTTTGATCATTAGTACATAACTCAAATTGTTTATTTCAAATTTTCACACCACCTATAAAATGACAAGAGTATAAGGTCGTGCCACACTATCACCATGGTAGTTTTTCATGTATGGTTATAAAGTCGTGATATATATTTATATAACTTGGGTTCGAAACATATTAGTATCATAACCGCCCGCATAGCTTTTTAAAAAAAAAAAAAAACATAGATATTTTTTACCATTGTTTGTTTCACAAAAAACAAGCATGAATGAGATAACGACCAATAGATGAAGTAAAGGAGGTTAAAGTCAATTAACCTAATTAACCTCATAAACCCGGCCCATTGCCCTACTACCTTGACATTACTACAATGTACAATGAATATAACTTTTGCTATACTTCACTAAAAAAGTAAAAATACCTCCACTAGCTACTTAATAAAGACATTAAGTTGCTAATTAGTCAAGGCATGGAACAGTTTTCTTAGGTCAGTCTTAACTTCATCAAGTGTGTTGCTTCTAATAAACATTCATATCTATGAACAAGTGGTGTGATTTGCTAGCTATACTCCTAAACAAACGGTATGATTTTAACTTTATCACTAGAAAAATATCCTCCAAAATTTTATACCATCATACTTTTCACTCTTCAAACAATACTTCTCTATTGTGAGTAACCTAATATATGCAGATTTTATTCAAATCAGAAATTATAAACTATTCATAGTCATATAGCTTGAAAAGGTATTGGACTCGTTCTACCACAATACAGATTTCTATCCCACTATGCTACTCCACCGTGTATTACAATTAAAAAATATGTAATAAATTATTTGGTAAACTTAATAACCATTAATTCATTTTGATAACATTGGCAAGTTCGCAAAATGTAGTTAGAGTCACAAATTCACACCCAAATCACCAAATAAACGTTGATAATGAAATAGAAGATCTGCATTATCTTAACGGTGCCGTTTGCACTCGAATTACCTTCTTGCCTATTAACCAACCATGACCTCACCTCCTCATCTTGGAACCACCAACCCACATGCCATAAATCATGAAATCTATCCTAACTATTGGAGTAATCAACAGATAATTCATCATCCTCAAATGACTAAAACCCTGATCACAATTTGCAGCCAACCTGACCCTTATTACATGTATTTATTTCCCTACATTATTTGACTTTCTATTGTCTTGTACTATATCCAAATTTAAACCCCTGTCAAATTTTATTTCATCAAAATTCCCAATTAAATCTATAAAAAAAAAAAAAAAAAAAAATTCTGTGCCTGTCATTTTCTGTAAGTAGTTATCAATCATTCACACAATCACACACACCATTCCTTTCTTTTATGCTTTGATTGTGCTCCAAAATATTAAACTAACACTTACATTTTCTTTGAAGTTTTGACATCTTCTTAGATTTCTATCACACTCTTATTTTTCATTTTTGAGCAGGAAATACTGCAACCTCATCTGGGTTTTATCTGATATTATCATTCTCAGGTTTCTCAGAACTCACATTATAACACAAAAAAAAAAAAAAGGTGCAATCTTTATCTTGTATGTGAAGCTTCAGTTTCTGGGTATTTGTTTTCTTTTGCTTCTGTTGATTATTGCTGCTGTTACCTCAATTTGCACTTTACTCCAGTGCTAAGAAAACTGAAATCACCCCATTTATTTTGAGACCTTTTTTTTATTTAATTAATGTGTCTACATTATTGTTAATGTAACCCCCCTCAAATTGCATTCACAACCCTGCAAAGTTGCTGTCTTTTTTTTTTCTTTGGGGTCTGAGATTTTGTTGATAATTTGATTGAAATTTCCTCTAAAACCCTGATTTTGTGTTTTTGTGGAGTTGATAATTTATCTGTTTTTCGTCTTGATAGGTGTATTATGTTGAGTGTATTTCACTCTAGATTTGTTCTTCAATGTGTTCAGTTTCTTGTTTTGGGATTGGATGTCAATCTGTTATAGTATGAATTCTGATGTTTGTACGCATTGGGTAAGATCTGGAAGTGGTAAAAGTGTAGATTTTGTGTCAAGTTGGGTGAAAATGGGTCATTTTGAAATCAAATTGGCCTTGTTTGTGGTGTTGTTTGGTGTCTTTGTTGAGCATGGTTGTGTTGCTGCAATCGATTACTTTATAGACTGTGGATCGTCTCAAGACACCACAGTCGGTAGCCGGGTTTTCGGGGCTGATCATCAGTCATCTAAGTTCCTTTCCACCCCACAGAACATATTGGGGAAGATTTCTTCACATTCTTTGCCAAACTCTTCAAATTCACCACTTTACCAAACTGCTAGAGTTTTCAATGAAGTATCACAATACACTCTTCCTATTAGCCAATCAGGGCGATATTTTATTCGTCTTTATTTCTACCCGTTTGATCATAGCACCTACAAAATGAGTACTGCTAAATTTAGTGTTTCAGCTCAAGAATTCATGCTTTTAAGTGACTATACTCCAAATAAATCCCCTTTAATTAGAGAATACTCTGTGAATGTTACGTCAAATACCCTTGTTATCACCTTTAACCCATCAGGAAGCTCATTCGCTTTCCTGAATGCGTTAGAAGTTGTCTCAGTCCCGGATTCCCTCATCCTTGATGATGCTACCCAAATCGACCCTACTCTAAGGTACAGTGGTCTAGTGAGACAAGCGCTAGAGACTGTTTTTAGGGTAAACATGGGAGGATCAATGGTTGACCATGATAAAGACACCCTTTGGAGAACTTGGGTTCCTGATAGCTTTCTGTTGAATAATGCTTCTGCTGTTGATGTGAGTAAGATTTCGGCAGTTCGGTATGCCAGTGGCCTTGCAACAAGAAGTAGTGCTCCAGCTTCTGTCTATGGCACTGCTAAGGAGATGAATTCAAAAGATAACCCCTCAGCTAATTTTAATGTCTCTTGGGAGTTCAAGATTGATCCAGGGTTTCAGTATCTGGTTCGGTTTCACTATTGTGATATAGTGAGCACTGTCTTGAACCAGCTTTATTTTAATGTTTACCTGAACAACTTGATTGTTTCTCGTGATCTTGATCTTAGTACTGAGACTGATGCACTAGCTACTCCTTATTTTGTTGATGCTGTTACTAACGTAGCTACCACCAACAAGCTCCGCATAAGTATTGGCCCATCAACCATTACTAATGTCCTTCCCAACGCTATCTTGAATGGTCTGGAGATTCTGAAATTAAACAATTCTGAGGGAAGCCTCAGCGGAGATGGTTCTCTCAATTTCCCTCCAGGAAAAAGGTCGAAAGTTAAGGTTGGAATCATAGTGGGAGTTAGCATTGGAGGGTTTTGTATTTTTGTATTGGCAGGCATCTTTTTTCTGTGTTGTCGAACAAAACAAGGGAAGCTTACACGTCAAAGTCTTTCAAAATCCTGGATCCCTTTATCCCTTACTGGAGGAAATTCCTACTCTACGGGAAGTAAATACTCTCATACAGCTACAAGTGTCGATTCCAACTTGGGTTACAGAATTCCTTTTGTAGTAGTTCAAGATGGCACTAACAACTTTGATGAAAGTAGAGTAATTGGAATTGGAGGTTTTGGAAAAGTGTATAAGGGAGCCCTGGGTGATGGTACAAAAGTTGCTGTCAAAAGGGGTAATCCTCGCTCCCAGCAAGGTCTTGCCGAGTTCAGAACAGAAATTGAGATGCTTTCACAATTTCGACACCGCCATCTGGTTTCTTTGATTGGATACTGTGATGAGAAGAATGAAATGATTCTAATCTACGAGTACATGGAGAATGGGACGGTCAAGAGTCACCTATACGGCTCAGGCCTTCCAAGTTTGAGCTGGAGCCAGAGAATTGAGATCTGTATTGGGGCAGCTAGAGGGCTCCATTATCTTCACACTGGCTATGCAAAAGCAGTAATTCACCGTGATGTAAAATCTGCTAACATTTTGCTTGATGAAAATTTTATGGCCAAAGTTGCCGACTTTGGGCTGTCAAAGACAGGTCCTGAGCTCGATCAGACCCATGTCAGTACCGCTGTAAAAGGTAGTTTTGGATATCTTGATCCTGAATATTTCAGGAGGCAACAATTGACTGAGAAATCGGATGTTTATTCATTTGGGGTGGTCTTATTTGAAGTGCTTTGCGCGAGGCCTGTCATAGACCCAACACTTCCAAGGGAGAGGGTAAATTTAGCTGAATGGGCAATGAAATGGCAGAAGAAAGGGCAACTTGATCAAATCATAGATCCTAGTCTTGCTGGTAAAATTATGCCAGAATCTCTTAGAAAGTTCGGAGAGACAGCTGAGAAGTGCTTGGCTGATTATGGTGTCGACAGGCCTACAATGGGGGATGTGTTGTGGAACTTAGAGTATACACTTCAACTTCAAGAAGCTGTTGGCCTAGATGACCCTGAAGATAACAGCACAAACATGATCGGCACACTCTCTCCAGAGATCCACAACTTCAGTGAGAATGAAAATAGTGCCACTTCTGTACAACAGGACACAACCACTGACGATGATGCTTCCGGTGTTTCAATGAGTAAGGTGTTCTCTCAGCTAATGAAGACCGAGGGTCGATGAGTCTTTGCCATTCTTATCACATTCGACTTATCAAAGATGGTCCTTCCTCTTTGTGGTTTCTGCTTATCGCGTACTTATACTGGCAGTAGCTGCTTTTGTTGCCACCCTCCGGTTTAGAAACCAAGCGCTGCTCCACATTCATGTAAGGCACCCTGAGGCCGGAACATTAGTACGACAACCAAAAAATCCATTGTAAGTTCATATGATTTAATTTCTACTTCTATACAGATCTGTACAAAATATTCATCGGTGGAACTGTAGACGCATTGGAGACTGGTTCCACATCTTCTTATAGCTGGCTTATTAATTCTTTATGTCATAGTCTGTGGTTTCTGTTGCTGATGCATTGACAGAATTTCTTTCTGCATCTTAGTTTTGCTGCTTACAGATTGATGACACCATTATTTATGTTTATACTCTTTCATCTTACGTTCTCGATCATATCCTAGTCCCAGTTTCTTCTTAGAATTATTATCGTTGTAGATGTCGTGTTACATTTTACTGACGACTCAATTAATTTTCCTGTCATTTTCGTTGGAAGTATGGTGATGTACACAGCTTGAACTTGCATGTGCATAAAAGTGTTTAAGTGACGCTGTGATTTCCTCATTTCTCTGCACCTTACAGTAATGCATGTGCAGCCTCTCATTCAATTAATATCGATGGTTATTTCATGACTATCTTTAGGATCTAATGTTCTATTTTAGTTCCAAGTTACAACGACAACACTAAAACATTGCCTCAACAACTCCCGCCTATAAGTTTATAACGAAGGAAGGTCGAATGTACGCGCGTCTTGAGCCCTGAAATGATCAGAACATTTAAGAGAGGATGGTTGGGTACTGTAATTCTTATTGTTTTTAGTTTTTAACAGTTGGAAGATGATTGGAAGTGTCAGTTGACAGATGAGTTTGACTTTTATCTAGGGATTTGCCCACCAGACCAGATCCGAGATCTTTATCTTGAGAGTAGTGTCTTTCTATATAAAGCCCTGATATTTCTGAATATGCAGGTGGGTTAGGGACACTGTCGAGCCCCTGGTGTACTGTTGATGAATCCAGTAACTCGGGCCATGTCGGGTTAGGGTCAAGGTCAGGCCGATTTAAATTATCGCCACTCAAATGAAATTTCAAGGCCGGTGTAAGCCTAACATACAATCCCTAGTTTAATGAATTCATCCAATATATATTCCTTGGTTCCGAGAAAAAAATTAGTAAATAGTAACGACTTCATTGCTCAAGAAAGAATGTAACATCCATGTAGACGATATTTGGATACGAAACAAGTTGTTATACTATGAAACCGTCTCATACTATGAGACAAACACGAACAGTTCCACATTTACGCAACTGAGTATACTCTTTTTCGTTTGTTTCACCTCAAGTTTGTGGACAACTGGAGAAGTTGAGACCTGATATTTATGTTGAGTGAGATTCTTGGCAACGCAACTAGATTTTGCACCACAGAAATATTTAGAAGATTCAACTAGGTCCCGCCAGATTCTACCTTCTTTTTCCCTCCCAAATAACGCCATTAACGGTCATTCTTTGTTCTTCATAAACCCAAAAAAAAAAGAAATTAAAAATTCTAGCAATTCTCACCAATCTCTGATCAATATTTCCCTCAATTTTATTTTCCAACATGAAATTGGACCTACTTAGCTCTAATCTCGACCTTAATTCACCAATTATGTCATTAAATCATATTCGTAATCATAATTGCAAGTTCTTTCATACACATTCTAACCGATCAACCAACAGATTTTCGCGCTCTAATCATATTGTTAGCGTTGGCGCGAAAATCAGAACCCCGGATTCTTTTGAATCAAAAGAATCAAGGTTTCGCGAAAAAGGGTTGGTTGATGGTTTAGGTAAGATGGTGCTCAATTTTGCAGCAGGGGTCATTGCTGTTGGTTCAGTTTGTGGCATTGATTCTCCGGCTTTGGCCGAGTCTCTCACCGTTGCTTTCCCGGTCTCCCGTTCTACTGAGGTCACTCCATTCTTATTCTTCTTTCTCTCTAACCGTTCTTTTTTTTCACTAGTGGGTAAATAGAGTAAGACATACACTATCAAGTACTCCGTTTTTTTTTTTTGGATTGTTAACGTCTGGTTTTTGTATGTGAGAGTAATTCAAAGCGAACTTTAACAGTCCAAAAGACAACGAGTTACCCTCAATGGTAATTCAAATGTTATGTACTTCTAATTTTTACAGCAAGGTTTGCATAGTAGTAGTATCAAAGTGTTTGATATCTTTGAGTAAGTCCAAGCATAAAGTTCAGACAAAAACAAGGCTTTGAATTATGTTTGATCCCAATATCAACCTGTTTCCAAATCTGCATCGAATTACCTGTTGTCGTGTACATGAAACTCATTTAGGCAGCCGCGAATTGCAGCAGAAGAATACATATAGGATTTAGGAGATAGGGAATGTGATGGTTCTTGATAATGTAGAGATTTTAGTACAATGGGTCATCTTCCCTGATCCTGGATGTCTGATCTCATCCCAGTTCTTTGAACTTCAATATAAATCGCGTTTTGTTCAAGAGTCTTTCAGAATAAGCCTCCATGAGATAGCCTACTGTATAAATTAAACATGTGGTGTGGAAATATATATATTTGAGTGGTGGTTTTGGAGATTTATACAGCATTTAGCATTTAGTGCTCATTGCTGGTATCATGAGGTTGTAGAGCACATCCTTGAACAACTGCAGACTGTCAGTGAAGCCCGGAAGTGTTAAGCGTAGACGTTTGTGTTTACAGGTGAATAGAGTACAGAGGACTTTGATTGAGGCATGGGGTTTGATAAGAGAATCCTTCATTGACACCAGTTTTAACCACCAAGGTAAAAATTATTCTTCCTGCCTCTTGCCTGCAGACTGCTGCAGTCCCTTAGAACCTGGCTGCGAATATGATATTGTTTTGAAAACCAATTTCTTTCCCCCTTGTTTTTTCTGTATGTTATAAGACTGGGATGTGAAGCTGCAGCAGACACTGGTGGAAATGTTCCCTTTGAACTCTGGTGATGCAGCATATAACAAGATTCGCAGCATGGTATCTAGCCTAGGAGATCCTTTCACCAGGATTGTCAGCCCTAAGGTATAATTCATTTTTCTTCTTGACCTTCAATTGAGACCAGAGAATAATATTACAGGAATTTTGTGCAAGTGAATCAGATTGCAATACTTGAACCTGTAACTTATGTTTGTTTTTTTTCTTCGGAAGGAATACCAAAACTTCAGAATAGGAAGTGATGGGAACTTACAAGGAGTTGGCTTGTTCGTCAATGTGGAACCAACTACAGGGCATTTGGTACGCAGAAGTCTTGGAGATTCATGCTTTCTCATGTTCATTGGTCATTGTTTCCTAAAATTTGGCACTTTCACGCTGTCATTGCAGGTCGTGGTATCTTGCGTTGAAGATAGTCCAGCTGATCGGGCTGGAATACATGCAGGAGATGAATTAGTTGAAATAAATGGTATGTATGTCGTAAACTTATGAACTTAATCCCTTGGAAAATTTTTTTATGAATTTGCCGTGCTCTTCTGACTCTGAGTAGTTTGAGCTGAAACCACCTGATATAGAAACCTGTGATACATTTGGCCTGTACCCTTCCTATTGCAAAAAAGAGGTTTTACTCATATATGTTGTGAAACTTCAGGGGAAAGCCTAGATGGTGTTGGTAGCGAAGCAGCAGCACAGAAGCTTCGAGGGCATGCTGGAACAACTGTCAGAGTGAAACTTCACAGTGTACTAACTGAACCATATATATCTACATTGAAATGGCTTGTTGAGGATCATATGATATTTTAAGCTATATTTAATGATCAGATTCTAAAGAAATTCCCACGCTTAATCAGTTTGCTAAACATTTGTCCATGAATTGTGTTGTCAGCTCAGTTTAAGGACCAGATGTCATAAGTTGTTATCATGGTAGCTGATAGGTTTACTGAATGGAAGCATTAGACAATGGTAATGACTAATTCTGATTAGTTTATTCCTGATTCCAGGGTAACGACGGATTTTTCAATTCAACTGTCAGAGAGGTATGTTGACTATGGTCACGTTTTTCTTGGTTCAAAGATCATCAGAAGATTAAGCTTCTGCATTACTTAAACTAGTGAAGGCTCGCTGTCAATATAACATGCATCTGACTGCATTGTACAGTTGTACTAGTTTGATTAGCAGTTAGCACCAATAACTTGTCTGACATGGGTCTTTTGATTGTTCAAGGTCAATCTACCCCGAGAGGAAATCAAACTTTCACCAATTTCTAGCGCTATCATTCCTCATAAGACCCCTGACGGCCATCTGTCGAGGAAAGGGTACGTAAGACTGTCAGCCTTCTCTCAGGTACAGCACAAAATATGGTGGATCTTTTCCCTGGCTTCTCTCTTTCACTGATCTAGCTACTCTTATCATTTACTAACAAGTGTATTGCATGCTTGTTACTTTTGTCTATATAATCAGACTGCAGCATCAGACATGGAGAGAGTCATCCATCACATGGAAGATCAGGGTGTCCACTCGTACATATTAGATTTGAGGAACAATCCGGTAAGCAATTTTTCTTAGTCTGCAAGGAGCAGCCAAGATTTAGATGAAAAAAAGATGTTTTTCAGGTCAGTTTCTGGTAGAATTCGAACTCTTGATTATAATGCACTATTTGCAGGGAGGTTTAGTTAGAGCAGGACTTGATGTTGCTCAAATGTGGCTTGATGGAGAAGAGACACTAGTATACACAATCGATAGAGATGGCCATATATTTCCAATTAATATGGTCGATGGCCATGCCTTGACACATGATCCACTCGTAATCCTTGTAAGTTCCTGAACCCTGAAAGTTCAAACTCATCTTCTGACTGAAAACTAACCAAAAGCCTGAGAACATCTCGAAAGTCCGTGGTTAAGGTACCGTGCCTAATCGAAAGGGTGTTAAATTTACTTGCATTATGTTGGAATAGGTGAATGAGGGAAGTGCTAGTGCAAGCGAGATTCTAGCAGGCGCTCTGCATGACAATGGCCGCGCAGTGCTGATAGGAAACAGAACTTTTGGTAAAGGGAAAATTCAGGTACAAGTTTTTCAATTTTCTTATGTTTTGTAGTATGTTTTAGACTTTAGGTTGCAAGCAAGCTCAAGTAGTCTTTTTTACACAGAGTGTTACTGAGCTACATGACGGATCAGCCTTATTTGTGACGGTTGCTAAATACTTGTCGCCATTGCGACATGAGATAGACAAGGTAGGCATAGCTCCTGATGTACAGTGCACAGCTGACATGTTAAATGTGCCTAAGGAGCCGGCCGCGAAGGACAGAGGTACAGGCTCGTCTCTGGAAGCAGATTCTTGCATAATGGTAGCAGAACATGTATTAGACATCGAGGAATCATTAGGGACTGCTTCCTGACTGTACAGCAATTCGAAATTGCGTCTGCATTCTGTGTAAATAGCCCCTTAATCCAAAAGTCACCAAAAAGATACATACACCCACATATTACCCATAGACATAATAGATAAGTCTTGTACGTGTACATAGATTGTTCGATATAAGAAACATGACGATTGACGGGTATTGAACTTTTTGAGTTATTGTTAAGGTTCAAAGTTGAAAACTCGCCATAAAACCTAGATCACTTATTACTTATGGTAAACAACTTAATTCAATCGAGGAAATGAAATTAAAAGTTAACCTAGTGCAATTGAATCTGTTCTTCCTCATTAATCATTATAATTTCTAACATGTAACCAATTTTTTTTTTTTTTCTTCTGATAATTTCTAACATCTCACCACAAATGTACAATGTGCTATCTTACCATTTCTTATGTGTAGGTCATGAGAATCGCAATAGCACTACAAGATAAGAAAATGACCACTCTGAAACCAATTTTCACGACCAATTGGAATAACATATAAAAATACCGCGAAAATACACTTAATTAGCAAAAAGTGTTACATTGAATTAAGGATGCAAATCTAGACTAAACGTCAACAAAAAAGAATAACTCGCGAACAATTTTCCTCTCATGAAACAAAAATGAACGAAATACGACCATATAACTAATAATATTTCATGTTTATTTAGGTAATTTAACTACTTTTTCCTTATAAACCAGCAACACATAGCTAAGTTTAGAAGAAGAGAGAAAATGCAACAAGAAAGAAACCAGCCAAGAGTGATCCACCGGGCAGCATTGGGGTAGCAACACTATTACTCTGATCACTAGGGGCAGGTGCCGGGGTAGAAGTTGGACCATAGTGGTGGTGCCCGGGGTGATATCCTGGGGAAGGTGCCGGGGCAGCATGGTGGTGGTGGTGGTGCCCGTGGTGGTGATAGTGGTGGTGTTCATGGGCCGAGACCGATGCGACAAAAGCGAAAATGGTGATGGCAAGGGCCAAAAACACCAATGACTTGCTAAGTTGTGCCATTAGAAAGTTTTTGTGGTGTGATGATTTGTATGATTATTAGTAATATTTTGAGATTATAATCAAATGAAATGAAATTTACGTTACAAACTAGTTATATTAGAGATAAAGGGTGTATTTTAGAGGAAATAAATAGGGTTTGATTTTGATTTTTGAAGGGTCTAGCTAGTAATATGTAACGGCTCAAAGTTAATTAATGTCAGTAGTCAAGCTATTCCTTGTTCATCAACGTATATGAACGTTGGCTTATGATGGCCATTCAAAATCTCATTAATTAATTCAAAGACATATATATACGTAATAAGGTAATTAAATTACAAGATTTTGGTTATTGGGAAAGCCATGATTATGTATCTTCTTACTATGGGTCTATGGGTAAGTTCTGATCTTATATTTACTAATTAAAACCATGTATGATTATTATATTGCATGAATGCATCTTTGTGATCTGATCCGATGAAAAACTTGCTAAAGTGACCAACAACTAGGTAAGATCGGATCCAATTCGATTTGATTTAATTTACTATATCTCATCTTATCAACTGATTTACTGTTTTTTGAATTGAACCATACTAGGTTAGTGTGACTTTTATGTAAGAATACAAGTTTATGAGGTTCGGAAGTACGTATGCTTACTAAGGCTTACGGAGTACATACTTTCATTTACATTATTATAAGGCAGACCGAAATTATCATGACATATCGATGTGCCGACTGAATTATTTTGATTTCTCAAGGTTAAAATGCTTTATTAATGATAATGAAGTAAGAAATGCAAGAGAGCGAGAGACTTAGCTTTTTCATTTTACCAAGCTAAGTTTGATTTTCGCGTTTATTGTCGGGTCATTGTGAGTTCTAATGTTCTATATATTATACTAGTCTTTACACCGTGCTACGCACGATCTTTATTGATTAGCGTGTTTGATCTTATGCGTAAATTAATGAAATAGAGATATTACTGTATTAGTCAGCGAATTCTTCAATTTTCGCCAAACCGCATAATACTAATTGTTGTATTTCTTTCTCCACTTTTTTTTGTTATTTCAATACTTATTCTCACCACGATTATTAACAATATCATATACCACGATTTAAATCAATCACCTCTAAATTACAAAAAAAAGATAAAGTAATATATATTAGTGATCAATATCACTGTCCCTTGTCGTCTGCATAATACCAATTCTCATGTTTTACTCTCCACTATAAATGATTTTGATATTTCATTTTATGTATATATTCATAATCACAACATTAAAGGCCTTTATATATAATTATCAATAAAAAAAATCAACAAACGTTAATTGGCCTAGTGGTTGAAGTGTTAAAATGCAACATTGAGGTCACATGTTCGAGCCTTCATAGACTCATTTTTGCGGATTTGACTGTGCGCTTAGGTGATGAGGTGGAATTTCTTGTGTGGCATGCACGTTTGCCTGTCACCTATGTGGCATGTGAGGTGGAGGATTACGTGTCGCGCCCACACGGTTTTCATCCAACTTTATATATATAACTAGTTTACTGACCCGTGAAAAATTGCACGCGCTGTTATAGGATATAGATAGAAAAAGTCTTTTTTATACTACAATCTTAGATCATAAACGTATTTTATTGGTCAGTTTAATAGATGTGTAAAAAAGGTTTTTAAAATAAGAAATCACGATGTTAGACTTGTCAAAAGCTTAAATCATATAGTAACTGTCAGGATCCAACCCATTTTGGGGGTAATAAACATTTGTTTTATGACCCGTATCCCATATTGACTTCGACCCGTTTATTCGACATATTGGGTTAAACCTATCCAGCGTTGTAGATCCGGCTGGACCGTTCACCTAGACAAATTTAAGATGGTATAACCCCGAAATGTAACTGAATATATCATATAATAAATCAATATTTATAATCTATTGATTGTTTGACGGAATAACTATAATGTATTTGACATATATGGGTTGATTTTCATTTTTTTTTTTCTTTCTATTTTACCCGTTATGACCAACACATTTTTGGGTCAACCCCAACGTGACCCATTAGCACATAAATAAATCAAAAGAATATAAAGTTCCCATTATAACTTAAGAAACAAATGTATTTTATGTTATGTCTTTATTCAAATATAGACTATATTAAAAGATAAAAAATTAAATTAGTAATGTAATCTTAAAATAATCGGAGACAGATCTAACATATGTAGCCATGTAGGTGACTTTGCATGCGTCGCATACAAAATCGAACTTAAAGTTCGATATATATGAAACTCTCTCAAAAGTAGGGGGCTATCCGGTGGGTCGTGCAAATGCACGAGTTGTTGTAGGACACATGGTCATCAATCCGCTTTTTAACACTATTGTACATATAGCGATACTAATAAATGCACAATAAAAAAATATTTTAGGAGATACGACTTTAGACTCTTCAAAAGCTTTTTTAGATGGTACATTTTTAGTCTTTTTGTCTTTTTAATAGCATACTTTAATATTTAATTACTAAAAGATACAAAATTGTTGAGTTCTAAGCTATGATTGTCAGAAACCAGGGACTTGAAACATTGAGTTCTAAGCTATAATCGTCAGAACCAAGAATTTTCAGTGTCAAGCTCCTGAGCCTATATACCTTCGCACGTATAAGAGTCACATTGATTCTATGCCAATAACCAAGTAGTGAAGATGAATAAATCCTCGAATTTTCCCGTGATTTAACAGAGGATATCGTTCACTTGAAATCCCATGATAAATCAAAGTGAATGAATACTCGAATCTTAGATCATAAACGTATTTTATTGGTCAGTTTAATAGATGTGTAGGAAAAGTTTTTAAAATAGGAAATCACAATGTAAGACTTATCAAAAGCTTAAATCATATGGTAATTGTCAGGATCCAACCCATTTTGGGGTCACAAACATTTTTTTATAACCATATTGACTTGAACTCGCTAATTGTTGGATCATAAACCCACTATTTCTGGGACATGACCCTTATTAACCCAACTTGTAAAATACACAATTTTTTTAAACAAAGATAGCCTGATCAATCAACTCGATTTGACCCGTAATTAAGACAAAAGTGAATTCCTAATAATGATTTAGAAGAACATATAGCTAGTATAATATTTAATAATTAAATAACTAAGACGATGGTATTATACCCCTATGGTAATTCATCTTTCAAGTAGTGGAGCTACGCTGTATCTGATATGTACAATTTTAGAGCATGTTCATCTCTCATTAAGAGTGAAGTGCATTAAAATTGGTAAATGTAAATTAGAAAAAATAAATACTTATCACAAATTTAGACGTTAATCCTATTTTATGTCCATTGAGGGACTAACCCATATTTATGTTTTGACTTTTGACACACATGGGTTAACTTTAATATCACTCGTTGACATGAAATAATTGAGTTAAGAGCGATATAACATATTATGATTCGAATTAGCCAAAAAATTGTCCTTTAAATCAATGTGAAAAAATGGCATAAGACTCGAAATAATTCACTTATATAATAATATATTGCCTCGTTAAAAGCTATTTTATAGAAAAAAAAATTGTGCATTTTGTTATCACCCGTGCACGGGCTATTATAAGATATTCTGAAAAACAGTATTTTCTTAGAGTTGTTAAACTTTAAAGCTTAACTAACCGAGTAACTCGGTTCAATCTGATCAGTTTTGGCTAGGTAATAACTATACGCCAGTGACTCGTAATGACCTGAATCTATCTTAGCCCGCATATTTTTCTTTGTCTAATTTGACATGGCACATTATTTTTTTCGAAATACGTGGTAGGCTAGCATAGTAGAAGGAAAGAATAATTCATTTTATTCTTTCTCAAAATACTTGTTAGGCAAGCATATATATTAGAAGATTACTCGACAAATTTTTTAAATTTGTTTTACGACGAAACAACCATGTAGTGTTAGAAAACCTATTACAAAGTGAATACATTTTTGTAACGCATAGCTTTACATCTTTAAATTTCATAAAAAGGAATAATTAAAAAGGTCGTCAAACAAACACACTCCCCGCAAAGACTAATAGGTTATATGAGCCAAACCAATATTGAGGTAATTTAGTTATCATAAAAACATGGTTGTTTACCCATGCAGAATTGCGCATTATTGCACTGGACCTTTTATGTGATTTTGATAAGAATTTTCATTATTTTTTTTGTACACCTTTTTTATACACCAATATTTGATCATAATAGTATTTTAAATTAGCCTGATTTATAGATGTGTGACAATTGAAAGATATAAAGCCATACATGATGTTTAAGCTATAAATCCGATGAGAAAGCGATAGATAAAGACATGTGGCTCAACTGGTTCCCTCACATCTTCAACTTTGAGATCAAGCTGTACAGATTTATCCAATAACAATGTAAATCCAAGACATGAATGTACTCATTTGTACGTACCAAATTACCAATTAAACGTCAAAGGAAAAAAAAAAAAAAAAAAAAGAGAAAGGGGTACAGTTGGGTAAAATTTGTAATACCTTTCATGGAATACATCATCACCAATGAAATAATATCAAATCTAGCAATCTAACTATAGCTGAGCTAATTTAACAATCAATTCAAAGCCTAGTGAATACCCCGGTTGACTAATCAGAGTAATTTCTATAAAAAATTTCGAAACACAAAACTTATATGCTCAACTTATTTTCGATTCAAGCGTACTCATTATCTGCAAAAGAATTTTCCATTAAAAAAAAAACAAAAATTTTGGTCAGAAACGGAGGTACTATGATTTATACACAAAATAATAAGAATGGAGTGATTATGAAAAAATACATAAACTAAAGCAGTAGTTTTTCACTTGATCGAATAGCAATAAGCAAGATGAATTGTACGGAGTAACTTGTAGGTATAAAGCATTCAGAAATCATTGAAAAAGAGGAAACAAAAAGGGCATAGAAAAATTACAAACCTTTTTGACAAACATGTTTAATCAAAATCGATAAACAGATAGTAATCCCAAAATCATTAAATCTGGTTCAATTCACCAATTAAAGAAATACAAAAATTATTCAAAGTTAACACAGAAAATAATCTATTTCAGATCAAACATCAAAACAATTCTATATAGGTCAAAACGTCAACAAATCTTATTTGATCAAACACAGCCTATTAATATTATATCAGGTCTACTCTTGCGTACCACACTCTTGAGTCGACAAAGACCACATATGAGAGAATGTGACAACCAAGTACTCGATATGTAACATATGAGAAAAAAGATTATAGTATAAAATGAGATATGAGAAACTAAAAGATACGGAGATGATCACCCTCATTAAAAAAGATAACATTTAGATCGAAGAAGATCGAGATATACTTACTTGACTAATGTCGATAGCCCATTATGCACTTGCTGTCTGACCTTTCGATTCAATACAGTACAAACCTATATTCGATCAAGCACATACTCATGTTGAAGATCAATAACTAAACAAATTGAGCACATACTCTTGCTGTCTTGCAAATAGAAAGTCATGTACCTTGTTACGTATAGAAAGAGTAACTCTTCGGCAATTAAGACCTTGCTTGAAATTGCATAAGCATTCTTTTTACATGTTTCACTATTTATCAAACGATGTATATAAAAACATTCAACAACTAATGCTATTTGTGATACTTGATTGACAGGAGCAGTAACTAATTAAATGAAAATCAAAATGTACTATAAGTTTGTGTGAGATCGAAAACCTTTAAGACTTGATGCATGAGACCATGATTCGAGATGGCACAAACTCCTCTTTTTCGAAATGCATAACTGTAAATATTTTATGCCCAAAGTATTCTACAAAATGGAGAAAAGATGTATTAACCAATCGAATAAGAAAATTGATCTATTAAAAAAAAAAGAGAAGAAACAAACATAGAAATTTAAATGAGAATGATCCTGCACAATGATAGGAACAACATGGAGTGAGAGATCACGTAGGATATATAATTTGGGTGTGATATATAATTTGGGTGTGATATAATGTAACCGTAATTTCTTGTTTGGCATGCACGTTTGCCTGTCACCTATGTGGCATGTGAGGTGGAGGATTACGTGTCGCGCCCACACGGTTTCCATCCAACTTTATATATATAATATGAGGTTAAGTATTATATAAGGTAGTACTGGAAGCGGCCGATCGCAAACGTGTTAAGTATGAGGCTAGGTGCGCTGCTTTGGGTTATGACTTCCTTCCTTTCTCTTTCTCCTCTTTGGGGGAGTTGGAGCTCACAGTTGTTGCTCCGCTTAAAAGGATCCAGCATACAGTTCTCCAAGATGCAAGATATCGATGCGCAGGCTGCAGCTCATATTTTTACTAGGATTGACTTTTTCCATAACAAAGGGTGTGTGGGCTTAGATCGTATATCGGCTCCCCACGAACTTTTTGTAAATTATTATTGATTTTCGTAGAGCTTCAGATGAATAAAAAATTAATTAAGTGTTATAAAAATGAAGTTAGCATATGTAAGTTCCATACGTCAAACTTACATTTTGATACGTCAGAAAAAAAATCTGACGACATTATCTACATTTTGGTAAATATAAGAACAAAAATTGTTTCTTTAAACTTCGGAGTAGAGATAGTAATACTAACAACGATAAATCACTCATGTACTATAAGTGGAAAGTAATTCAACTTATTTTATAATTTCTCAATACTAATAAGTACTCCCTCCGTTCGCCTAAAAAAATAACAATACATAATCCACTATTTTTCGACAAAATGACTCCGGAGCAAAAACGACTCAAATTTTTTGTGGTAGTCTCTACATATGATATAATGAGGATTTTCAAAATATGAGAGTCAAAAACCTTAGAGAAGACAAGGAAAACAGCCAAAACGGTCAGAAATCCGCACAAAGTGACGAGCGTCGAAAAGCAAGAAATACTTCACAAAATGAGGAACCAACACTCAAATCCAACAAATATAGTCCTCGGGTATCTAATTTAACGTTTGGAGGACATTTGGCTTGTTTCGAAAAATTGATCAAATTTGACCAAAATCGCAATACATAATCCACGGTTTTTCGATAAAAATGCTCCGGAGCGAAAACGGCTCAAATTTTGGTGGTAGTCTCTACGTATGATACAATGATGATTTTCAAAATATTAGAGTAAAAAACTTAAGAGAAGATAATGAAAACGGCCAAAACGGTCATAAATCCATACAAAGTGTCGAGCGTTGAAACGCATGAAATACTTCAGAAAATGAGGAAAAAACACTCAAATCCAACAAGTATAGTCCTAGGGTATCAACAGTAATTTTTCGAGGACATTTGACGTTATTCGAAAAATTGATCAAATTTGACAGGAATTGCAGTATATAATCCACGGTTTTTCGATAAAAAGGCTCGGGAGTAAATACAACTCAAATTTTGGTGGTAGTCTATACGTATGATATAATAAGGATTTGAAAAATATTAGAGTAAAAAACTTAAGAGAAGATAATGAAAACGGCCAAAACGATCATAAATCCATACAAAGTGACGAGCGTCGAAACGCATGAAATACTTCAAAAAATGAAGAACCAACACTCAAATCCAACAAGTATAGTCCTAGGGTATCTACAGTAATTTTTGGAGGACATTTGACGTTATTCGAAAAATTGATCAAATTTGACCGGAATCGCAGTATATAATCCACGGTTTTTCGATAAAAAGGCTCGGGAGCGAATACGGCTCAAATTTTGGTGGTAGTCTTTACGTATGATATAATGGGGATTTGATAAATAGTAGAGTAAAAAACTTAAGAGAAGATAATGAAAACGTCCAAAACGATCATAAATCCATACAAAGTGACGAGCGTCGAAACGCATGAAATACTTCAGAAAATGAGGAACCAACACTCAAATTCAACAAATATAGTCCTAGGGTATCTAATTTAACGTTTGGAGGACATATGGCTTGTTTCGTAAAATAGATCAAATTTCACAAGAATCGCAATACATAATCCACGGTTTTTCAATAAAAAAGCTCTGGAGCGGAAATTGATCAAATTTTGATGGTAGTCTCTATGTATGATATAATGAGGATTTTCAAAATATTAGAGTAAAAACCTTAAGAGTAGATAATGAAAACGGCCAAAACGGTCATAAATCCATCCAAAGTGACGAGTGTCGAAACGCATGGAATACTTCACATAAAGAGGAAACAACACTCAAATCCAACAAGTATAGTCCTAGGGTATCTACAGTAATTTTTGGAGGACATTTGACATTTTTCGAAAAATTGAACAAATTTGACCGGAATCGTTGTATATAACACATGGTTTTTCGATAAAGAGGCTCGGGAGGGAATACGACTCAAATTTTTGGGGTAGTCTCTACGTATGATATCATGAGGATTTGAAAAATATTAGAGACAAAACCCAAAGAGAAGATAAGGAAAACGACCAAAACGGACATAAATCCATACAAAGTGACGAGCGTCGAAACATATGAAATACTTCAGAAAATGAGGAACCAACACTCAAATAGAATAATTGTTGTCCTAGGGTATCTACAGTAAAGTGTGGAGGACATTTGGCGTATTTCGTAAAATTGATCAAATTTGACCAGAATCGTAGTACATAATCCACGGTTTTTCGATAAAATGGCTCCGGAGCAAAAACGGCTCAAATTTCGGTGGTAGTGTCTATGTATGATTTAATGAGTATTGGAAGAATATTAGAGCCAAAAACCTAAGAGAAGCTTAGAAAAACGGCCAAAACGGTCATAAAGCCATACAAAGTGACGAGCGTCGAAACGCATGAAATATTTCACAAAATGAGGAACCAACACTCAAATCCAACAAATATAGTACAAATGTATCTTCAAGTAATGTTTGGAGGACATTTGGCTATTTTCGGAAAATTGATCAAATTTGACCAGAATCACAGATCCACGGTTTTTCGATAAAAATGCTCCGGAGCGAAAACAACTCCAATTTTCGTGGTACTCTCTACGTATGTTAGAATGAGGATTTTCAAAATATTAGAGTAAAAAACTTAAGAGAAGATAATGAAAACGGCCAAAACGATCATAAATCCATACAAAGTGACGAGCGTCGAAACGCATGAAATATTTCAGAAAATGAGGAAATAACACTCAAATCCAACAAGTATAGTCCTAGGGTATCTACAATAACTTTTGGAGGACATTTGACGTTATTCGAAAAATTGATCAAATTTGACAGGAATAGGAGTATATAATCAACGGTTTTTCAATAAAAAGGCTGGGGAGCGAATACGGTTCAAATTTTTATGGTAGTCTATACGTATGATATAATGAGGATTTGAAAAATATTAGAGTAAAAAACTTAAGAGAAGATAATGAAAACGGCTAAAACGATCATAAATCCATACAAAGTGAAGAGCGTCGAAACACATGAAATATTTCACAAAATGAAGAACCAACACTCAAATCCAGCAAGTATAGTACTAATGTATCTGCAGTAATGTTTAGAGGACATTTGGCTATTTTTCAAAAAATTGATCAAATTTGACCAGAATCACAGTACATAATCCACGGTTTTTCGATAAAAATGCTACGGAGCGAAAATAGCTCAAATTTTGGTGGTAGTCACTACGTATGATAGAATGAGGATTTTCAAAATATTAGAGTAAAAAACTTAAGAGAAAATAATGAAAACGGCCAAAACGATCATAAGTGCATACAAAGTGACGAGCAATGAAACACATGAAATACTTCAGAAAATGAGGAAACAACACTCAAATCCAACAAGTATAGTCCTAGGGTATCTACCGTAATTTTTGGAGGACATTTGACGTTATTCGAAAAATTGATCAAATTTGACAGGAATAGGAGTATATAATCAACGGTTTTTCAATAAAAAGGCTGGGGAGCGAATACGGTTCAAATTTTTATGGTAGTCTATACGTATGATATAATGAGGATTTGAAAAATATTAGACTAAAAAACTTAAGAGAAGATAATGAAAACGGCTAAAACGATCATAAATCCATACAAAGTGAAGAGCGTCGAAACACATGAAATATTTCACAAAATGAAGAACCAACACTCAAATCCAGCAAGTATAGTACTAATGTATCTGCAGTAATGTTTAGAGGACATTTGGCTATTTTTCAAAAAATTGATCAAATTTGACCAGAATCACAGTACATAATCCACGGTTTTTCGATAAAAATGCTACGGAGCGAAAATAGCTCAAATTTTGGTGGTAGTCACTACGTATGATAGAATGAGGATTTTCAAAATATTAGAGTAAAAAACTTAAGAGAAAATAATGAAAACGGCCAAAACGATCATAAGTGCATACAAAGTGACGAGCAATGAAACACATGAAATACTTCAGAAAATGAGGAAACAACACTCAAATCCAACAAGTATAGTCCTAGGGTATCTACCGTAATTTTTGGAGGACATTTGACGTTATTCGAAAAATTGATCAAATTTGACCGGAATCGCAGTATATAATCGACGGTTCTTCGATAAAAAGGCGCGGGAGCGAATACGGCTCAAATTTTGGTGGTAGTCACTACGTATGATATAATGAGGATTTGAAATTTATTAGAGTACAAAACTTAAGAGAAGATAATGAAAACGGCCAAAACGATCATAAATCCTTACAAAGTGACGAGCGTCGAAACGCATGAAATACTTCGGAAAATGAGGAACCAACACTCAAATCCAACAAATATAGTCCTAGGGTATCTAATTTAACGTTTGGAGGACATATGGCTTGTTTCGTAAAATGGATCAAATTTCACCAGAATCTCATTACATAATCCACGGTTTTTTGATAAAAAAGCTCCAGAGCGAAAACGGCTCTAATTTTGGTGGTAGTCTCTAAGTATGATATAATTAGGATTTTCAAAATATTAGAGTAAAAAACTTCAGAGTAGATAATGAAACGGCTAAAACTGTCATAAATCCATACAAAGTGACGAGCGTCGAAACGCATGGAATAGTTCAGAAAATGAGGAAACAACACTCAAATCCAACAAGTATAGTCATAGGGTATCTATAGTAATTTTTGGAGGACATTTGACGTTATTCGAAAAATTGATCAAATTTGACAGGAATCGCAGTATATAATCCACGATTTTTCAATTAAAAGGCCCAGGAGCAAATATGACTCAAATTTTGGTGGTAGTCTCTACGAATGATATAATGAGGATTTGAAAAATATTAGAGTCAAAAACCTAAGAGAAGGTAAGGAAAACAGTCAAAAATCCACACAAAGTGGCGAGCGTCGAAACGCTGAAATACTTAACAAAATGAGGAACCAACACACAAATCCAACAAAAATAGTCCTAGGGTATAATGGGAATTTTCAAAATTTTAGAGTAAAACTTAAGAGAAGATAATGAAAATGGTCAAAACGGTCATAAATGCATACAAAGTGACGAGCGTCGAAACGTATGAAATACTTCAGAAAATGAGAAACCAACACTCAAATACAAGAATTGTTGTCCTAGGTATCTAGAGTAATGTGGGGAGGACATTTGGCTTCTTTCGTAAAATTGATCAAATTTGACCAAAATCGTAGTAGTGTCCGTATCCACGATTTTTCGATAAAATGGCTCCGGAGCAAAAACGGCTCAAATTTCGGTGGTAGTGTCTAAGAATGATATAATGAGGATTGGAAGAATATTAGAGCCAAAAACCTAAGAGAAGCTTAGAAAAACGGCCAAAACGGTCGAAACGCATGAAATACTTCAGAAAATGAGGAACCAACACTCAAATCCAACAAATATAGTCCTAGGGTATCTAATTTAACGTTTGGAGGACATATGACTTGTTTCGTAATATAGATCAAATTTCACCAAAATCGCAATACATAATCCACGGTTTTTCGATAAAAATGCTCCGGAGCGAAAACGGCTCAAATTTTGGTGGTAGTCACTACGTATAATATAATGAGGATTTTCAAAATATTAGAGTAAAATACTTCACAGAAGATAATGAAAACGGCTAAAACGGTCATAAATCCATACAAAGTGACGAGCGTCGAAACGCATGAAATACTTCAGAAAATGAGGAAACAACACTCAAATCCAACAAGTATAATCCTAGGGTATCTACAGTAATTTTTGGAGGATATTTTACGTTATTCGAAAAATTGATAAAATTTGACCGGAATCGCAGTATATAATCCACGGTTTTCCGATAAAAAGGCTCGGGAGCGAATACGGCTCAAATTTTGGTGGTAGTCTCTATGTATGATATAATGAGGATTTGAAAAATAGTAGAGTAAAAAATTAAGTGAAGATAACGAAAACGGCCAAAACGATCATAAATGCATACAAAGTGACGAGCGTCGAAACGCATGAAATACTTCAGAAAATGAGGAACCAACACTCAAATCCAACAAATATAGTCCTAGGGTATCTAATTTAACGTTTGGAGGATATATGGCTTGTTGCGTAAAATAGATCAAATTTCACCAGAATCGCAGTACATAATCCACGGTTTTTCGATAAAAAAGCTATGGAGCGAAAAATGGCTCAAATTTTGGTGGTAGTCTCTACGTATGATATAATTAGGATTTTCTAAATAATAGAGTAAAAAACTTAAGAGAAGATGATGAAAACGGCCAAAACGATCATAAATCCATACAAACTGACGAGCGTCGAAACGCATGAAATACTTCAGAAAATGAGGAACCAACACTCAAATTCAACAAATATAGTCCTAGGGTATCTAATTTAACGGTTGGTGGACATATGGCTTGTTTCGTAAAATAGATCAAATTTCACCAGAATCGCAATACATAATCCACGGTTTTTCGATAAAAAAGCTCTGGAGCGGAAATTGCTCAAATTTTGGTATTAGTCTCTATGTATGATATAATGAGGATTTTCAAAATATTAGAGTAAAAATCTTAAGAGAAGATAATGAAAACGGCCACAACGATCATAAATCCATCCAAAGTGACGAGCGTCGAAACGCAAGAAATACTTCACAAAAAGAGGAAACAACACTCAAATCCAACAAGTATAATCCTAGGGTATCTACAGTAATTTTGGATGACATTTGACGTTTTTCGAAAAATTGATCAAATTTGACCGGAATCGTTGTATATAATCCACGGTTTTTCGATAAAGAGGCTCGAGAGCGAATACGGCTCAATTTTTGGTGGTAGTCTCTACGTATGATATAATGATGATTTGAAAAATATTAGAGACAAAAACCTAAGAGAAGATAAGGAAAATGACCAAAACGGTCATAAATCCATACAAAGTGACGAGCGTCGAAACGTATGAAATACTTCAAATGAGGAACCAACACTCAAATACAACATTTGTTGTCCTAGGGTATCTACAATAATGCGTGGAGGACATTTGGCGTATTTCGTAAAATTGATCAAATTTGACCAGAATCGTATTACATAATCCACGATTTTTGATAAAATGGGTCCAGAGCTAAAAACGGCTCAAATTTCGGTGGTAGTGTCTAAGTATGATATAATGAGGATTGGAAGAATATTAGATCCAAAAACCTCAGAGAAGGTTAAAAAAACGGCCAAAACGGTCATAAAGCCATACAAAGTGACGGCGTCGAAACGCATGAAATATTTCACAAAATGAGGAACCAACACTCAAATCCAACAAGTATAGTACTAATGTATCTTCAGTGATGTTTGGAGGACATTTGTTTTTTTTTTTTTCGGAAAATTGATCAAATTTGACCATAATCACATTACATAATCCACGACTTTTTGATAAAAATGCTCCGGAGTGAAAATAGCTCAAATTTTGGTGGTAGTCTCTACGTATGATAGAATGAGGATTTTCAAAATATTAGAGTAAAAAACTTATGAGAAGATAATGAAAACGGCCAAAACGATCATACATCTATACAAATTGACGAGCGTCGAAACGCATAAAATACTTCAGAAAATAAGGGAAACAACACTAAAATCCAACAAGTATAGTCCTAGGGTATCTACAGTAACTTTTGGAGGACATTTGACGTTATTCGAAAAATTGATCAAATTTGACTAGATTCGGAGTATATATTCCACGGTTTTCGATAAATAGTCTCGGGAGCGAATACGGTTCAAATTTTGGTGGTAGTCTCTACGTATGATATAACGAGGATTTAAATAATATTAGACTCAAAAACTTAATAGAAGATAAGGAAAACGGCTAAAACGGTCATAAATCCATACAAAGTGACGAGCGTCGAAACGTATGAAATACTTCAGAAAATGAGGAACCAACACTCAAATACAACAATTGTTGTCCTAGGGTATCAACAGCAATGTGTGGAGGACATTTGGTGTATTTCGTAAAATTGAGCAAATTTGACCAGAATCTTTGTACATAATCCACGGTTTTTCGATAAAATGGCTCCGGGGCAAAATCGGCTCAAATTTCGGTGGTAATGTCTAAGTATGATATAATGAGGATTGGAATGATATTAGAGCCAAAAACCTAAGAGAAGGTTAGAAAAACGGTCAAAACGGTCATAAATTCATACAAAGTGACGAGTGTCGAAACGCACGAAATAATTTACAAAATGAGGAACCAACCTTCAAATCCAACAAGTATAGGCCTAATGTATCTTCAGTAATGTTTCGAGCACATTTGACTTTTTTTCGGAAAATTGATCAAATTTGACTAGAATCATAGTACATAATCCACGATTTTTTGATAAAATGGCTTCGTAGAAAAAGCGACTCAAGTTTTGGTGGTGGTCTTTAAGTATGATAAAATAAGGATTTGCAAAATATTAGAGTAAGAAACCTAAGAGAAAATAAGAAAAACGGCCGAAACGGTCATAAATCCATACAAAGTGACGAGCGTCAAAACGCATGGAATACTTCAAAAAATGAAGAACGAATACTCAAATCCAACAAGTATAGTCCTAGGGTATCTAATTTAATGTTTGGAGGACGTTTTGCTTGTTTCGGAAAATTGATCAAATTTGACCAGAATCGCAGTACATAGTCCACGGTTTTTTCGATAAATCCGGATTGAAAACGGCTCAAATTTTGGTGCTAGTGTCTACGTATGATATAATTAGGGTTTTCAAAATATTATAGGAAAAAACCTAAGAGAAGATAATGAAAACGACCAAAACGGTAATAAATCCATACAAAGTGACGAGCGTCAAAACGCACGAAATACTTCAGAAAATGAGAAACTATGCGTACAAAGTGCAAGCTTGGCGGAGCGTTAAAAGAAGCAAAAAGCTATGCGTCAAAGACTTTTTGCGGTCCACTGTGGTGAGCTTGGCGGGCGGCGATGAGGCTTTGCGGGCCGCGATGAAGAGCTTGGCGGACCATGGTTTCTGTATTTTCCTAATTACGTATTTTTCTATTTTACGTTTTCTGGAGTTTAATAATCCCCGACTCTAGGTTTATTCATTCAGAATTTTTAGAAAAAACAAGGAGAGGGGGCGGCTAGAAGAAGAGTGGTGGCGGCGGACCGAGGGAAGGGGGAAATCGCGTCGGAGGGAGAAGGTAAAATTGTGCTGGGAGGCAGTGGGAGCCGCCGACGGTGAGCGGTCACTCCACTGGTGGAGTCACCATCATACACGAGCAAGCGTTGTGGCCGGACAGCATACGGTGGTGGTGTGTCCAGGTAGTCGGTGGTGAGGTCGTGAGGTAGTACGTTGTGCTGGGTAGGGAAAGGGAAAGGGGGAGAGGAGAGAGAAAAGTAAGAGGTGGGGATTGGTCATTTTATTTCATTATTTTTTATTATTGATTGTAATTAACTCAAGTTAATCATGCTCTTGTCAATATTATAGACGGACAAACTAACAGAAGTTTAAAAATGGGTATGGTGTGCAGTTTTCAAAAGTACGGGGGTACCGTATGCACAAAGTTAATTTGTAGGGGTACCGCGTGCAAAACCAAAGTACAGGGGTACCACGTGCATTTTCCGATAATATAATTTATGGTGATTATTGTGGTAAGCTAAGTTATAGTAATATAAAAATATAATGTGATATAAAAGGTGATGGGATTGTGGTATGAAAAAGAGATAGTAAAACGGCTAATGTAAAAGTGGAAGTAAAATAATAATATGATAGGGAGTAAGTGAGTAGAAACATATAATATAATATACTATCATTACTAATAATATTATAGAAAAGATAAATCAACATTTTTATAAAACGAGTATAATAATGTGAATATGCAGCCCGGGCGTAGGCCGGGCATACAAACTAGTATCTAATCTTAATATATTTATAAACGAAGCTTTTTCCGTGGGCATTGAAGAGGTCTAGAGTCTTTCGAATTTTCTTGAGGCTTCTGGTGAATAAGGAATTAATTTATGTTATAGAATTGTTGTTATACCATATGTGAGTTTATGGTAATCATGTATAAAACTCATATAATTTACTTATGGAAATGTAGTATACCATATGTAGGTTTATGGTAATTTTGAAAAAATCCATCAGTATATATAAAAGTTTCCTTTTTAAGTTATAGTAAGATTATAAGTCAAACCTACATTTTAATATAAGAGAAAATCATATGACATTTTCTACATTTTGGTAAAATATAAGAACCAATTTTTTTTTTTTAAATGCGTCTACAATGAATGAAATGTTGATACAGTTTTAAGTGAATAAAAAGTCCGTTTAAGTTCATTTAGTGTAGAAGTGGCCCCAACATGGATAGTCAAAAGCAACAAACAAAACAGAAAATTATAAAAAGATCGAAGGAAGTATATATGGCAATTAATCACGAAATGGTAAGATAATACAAAAGAACTTTCAACTTATTCATGTGAACTCCCCAATAGTAATAACTACGAGTAAAATTTTATTTCATTTTCAAGTGAAGAAAAATTCGATGGGTTTATAAAAAAATCCATTTATAAGTTATAGAAAATAATATTTCTAAGCAAGTATATTGTAGTCGTGAAATGGTAAGATAATACAAAGAATTTTATCATGAGTAATGGAAAGATTACATTATATTCCAAATTTTATATATTCCAAATTTACTGTGATCATAAAAAGATAGGATACCCCTTCCTTTCAATAATATAAGACGATTTCATTTTGCGAGGTAGGGCATTGACTATTGATTTCGCAAAAAACTATCAGATTTGCACACTTAAAGTTATACTCATTTAGTGAGGTGTCTTCTTTGATAATATTATTATAGCTTTGTAATTTTTTGTTTTATATTTTTAGGTGGGTAGCAATTCAATTTACTCAAGTGAATTTCCAACTTTTAATAACTACGAGTAAAGTCACTGGGTTTCTCTAAATATGCGCTATTCTATAAGTTTTTTTTTCCCTAATCATAAAAAGATAGGATATTCCCTCCTTTTAGAAATGTATGACTGTTTTAGTTTGTTTAGCTGAGGCATTAGATGTTGAACAGTTCATATGTCAATTGATCTAAATTAATTAAAAAATAGCTTAATTTAGGTGATATGCTTTGGTATTTATATGTTGCAAAATTAAGTTGAATTGTATCATACAATGTCATTCCCGTATTCGATGTACTTATTTCTATGAGAGCAATCAAATGTTTTTACATAATGTATAAATCTCTTTGCTCTAAAACACATACTATCAAACGAAAATTATTTTGTCAGCTACCTTAATGTAAACTTGAGTTTTGAAAATTTTAATACATAGTCCTAGAAAATATAATATTCTATTTATAAATATAGTCTATCTATTGAAGAGACAAACAATTATAGGTATTTTTATGGAGGTCTAGGCAGGTCCTCGAGCCATAATATTGAAAATGATATTATAAGATCTTTAATTGAATAATAACTATAAGTAAATTCTTGATTATCAAACATTCGCAAAATGCAGTTATATATAATCCAACAGTCATAAAACCATTTATCACAAACTTAGAATTACCTTTTATTGTTAGGTAGTTTGAAACATGGCCATATAAGCAAAGTCATTGGTACGAATCATAACTTTTCATCTTAAGAATTTGTAATGTACAACGTGCAAGCATTATTGCAATTATAAGATTTAAAATAACTAATATATAATCTTTAATTTGAGTCATGGATTCAACATAACAAAATATAAGATGACTTAAAAGAAACATACAATTTAGATAATATTATTTTTTGCTTCGGTTTTTCGGTTTCGTAAGTTATAATATAAAGTTATTTTGATTTATTTAAATTTATTAAACTTGCACTAAACTTATTAGATTTGAACTAATATAAATTCTTTTGGAATCAATTTTTTTACTAGATTCATTATAGTTACAACATCTTACTCTCGTGATACGAATATGTTAAAAAGAATAAGTTGAATCATACAAAATCTTACTAACATCAAGTGTAATAAGCTTAAAAATTGGTATATAATATAGGGAACAAATTTGAAACTGAAACTTATTGTATTCGGTACCTCTATCTTAACCACTATAGCACAACATCTGTCAATTTGTATTTAGGTTTGTTGATGTGAAATAAATGTATATATCTTGCACAGTTTGTGTTCAATTTTGTTTAATATTGACTTCTTTATACTTTTGTCATGAGACATAAACATGTAAAACGATAAAAGTTGGTTAAAATAAGTAATGGAAGTAAATCGTTTTGTGAAAAAAGTTAATTAATCAGCTAAAACATTAAATATACAATGTGAGAACTTAAAAAAATGAATTAATCAATAGTTATAGATAAATGGTAACTTTATTATTTCGTTATTACCTTAAAAAAAAAACTTTATTTAACTACAATAATTATAATGATTTCGGTAATGGAAAGTGCCTATATAATATAAAATAATGTTAATGTCACCGTGCAACGCACGGGCTTTAAACTAGTATATCTAATACATATGTATATATGTAATCCTGAACCCGCTCAATTCTCACGCTGACACGTGGCATATAATAATATTATTATATTGTAAATAAATTTTATCCAAAATAGGATATGGTAAGTAGATATTCTATGGTAATATTATTCTAATAAAATAACATTTTTAATCACTTGATTTATGGAAAATAGTTATGTAATATAGTAATTATTTGATTTATGGCAATTTGATCAGATATACCATGGGTGCTTCAAAATGGGACTTTGGCTTTTGAAAGGTGACTTTTCCTCTAATTACATTACAAATATCTCACAAGGGTTCGAAATGGGATTTTAGGTTTTGAAAGGTGATTTTTCGTGTAATTACATTACTTATATCATGAGGATCAAGGTTAGCCTAGTGGTTAGGAACTCAACCTGCCTGGGGGATGTCTCGGGTTCAAATCCTCATACCCCCACCCCCGCAACATTAGTTGCTCCTTTGTACAAAAAAAAAAAACATTACTAATATCATACGGGTGTTCAAAATGAGATTTTAAATTTTGAAAGGTAACTTTCCATCTAATTACATAACAATTATCCCATGGGTGTTCGAAACAGGATTTTAGATTTTGAAATGTAACATTCCGTATAATTGCATAAAAAAAAAAAAAAAACCCACGGATGTTCGAAACATGTTATTAGGTTTTTAAAGGTTACTTTCCATCTAATTACATTACAAATATCCCATGGGTGTTTGAAATGATGTTTTAGGTTTTAGATAAAAATTTCGTTTGCATAATTTTAACATTTAATATAAGTAGCCCGGGCATTGCACGGGCCATCAAACTAGTTTATTAAAAAACGACCTAAATGAAATCACAAGCAAATCACTTTTCTAGAAATGGAATGCACGTATATATTTAAAAACCTCAATGAAATCACAAGCAAATCACATAAGTTTGTAATAAACAAATAACGTTCAATTTTAATTGTAACTATATATAGCTGCTCCAAAATTAAAACTTTAGTACTCGATCATCCAAATCAATTCATAATCAAACTTCCTATCATAAGTAATTATTTCATTCATATATACACTTAATTATTACTAGAATACTAGCTAGCTAATTGCTCCAAGTCTTCTTCTAATAATTTCACATACACTAACTAATTAAGATGATGATGAACAAGTCATCTATGTTATGGTTGGCTATAGCCGCAATTGTCGTGACAATGGCCGTCTCTGACGGGTACAACCCTAGCTCGGCCTCGACTCCTCCTCCTCCTTCACCACCCCGTCTAAAACCGCAGCCTTATTCGGGAATGGCGAAATTAAGGATGTTGTGTCAGTCACTGGCACAACGGATCCAGGCACAATTTGCGCTAAAAGTCCCAACCTCAACATTTCCGACTGTAAATCTGTGTCACCAACACGTAATTGCAACCTCACCGTTGGAAATACCACTGCTAAAGGAAGCATTCACTAACCAACCGAGTGAACAAACATTATCAATTTGCATTGTATTGAGAGCTACGTGTTTGGATTGTAGTTTCATTTTTGCATTATGTCAATTTTTTTTTTTATAGTACACTATCAACTCTATTGTAATAAAATTTAATAACTCGATATGATGCAGTAATACCACTTTGCCTAGTCTTGTTTTGAGTCCCACATTTCTATGATTATGCGGAGTAAATAATTGTTACAGTTCCATGTACGTCGTTTAATTTATATTTAATTGCAAGGGAGTTTATGAAATGGAATTCAATTTTAACGCAGGTTTAATACACATTTGTTTCGATACAATGCATTTTCATATTTGTGTACGATTTTAGATCGATGTGAAATACCAGAGCTAATATAAATAATTGTAAAGTTAGAATAGTTAACGAGTTAGCTAGGCTTCCGACCCATGTAGTCTTTAATGATATGTGAAAGACCATTTTAATGTCGAACCACGCATGTAAGATTATGACCATAGTAGTTTACAGGGAGTAAAAACTCTGAAGAATAACAAGAGTAGCAATATAATAGTGATCGAATTAATTATAGAAATTAAAACCATTTTATTTATTGACACACATTGTATATATAGGAGTGTATTACATAGAATCAAAAAGATGATGCGTGATGATTTTATAAGCTAAGCAATAAACCTAGCTACGTACGACATAATACTCCTTATAACAATAAAAATGGTCAGACGACTAATTTAATCCAACACGAAATAACATAAAATAAGCTCAGAGATTATTATTATTACTAATTATTAGTTCCTCAAGAAAAGAGATATAAGGAGGCAAAATGCAACAACAACCGGCGAGAAGGAGAGAAACCCTGCCGAGGCTGTCATTGGTGCCGGCGACGGCGCCATCTCCATTCCCATTCCCATTCCCTTGCCCATTCCATTGCCCATTCCCATTCCCATCATTTCTCCGTTCACTGCCGCAGCAGCAAAAATTGCAATAATGCAAAACACCAACATTGCATTTGTAGACGCCATAGTATTTAATTAGTATAAACTTAATTAAGGTTTAGCACAAAATGTATGTTATTAAAAAGGAGAAAGTTTAGAAGTGAATTAAATTCTGCTTTAGAGTGTTGCATTGGTGGTCACTCGGTATATAAAGACGTAAAATGCATGGGTCATGGGTGTGGGATCAGTGAGGCGTGTGACAACTGGCTAATGAAGTGCCACATCTTGCCGAAAACGATTTTACGTTCACATTAAGGTGCAACTTCAAGTTACACTCCAGAAAGATGGAAAAAAGACATTTGCTTATAAGGAACGATCCAAATAAAATTCGTAAGTTTTTGTTTTCTTATATAACATATCATACTAATGTGGTCCAGAGGTCGTGATACAGAGTCATATGCATACAAGGCACAACAATGTGAAGTTAGTTTTGTAAACGGCTATTTGTTGTGGTTAGAATTTGAAAGTGAATCATGTGTTAGCCAATAAGATCCAGCAAATCTGAGGTCGGTCACATATGATGTTACGACACGTTGTATGTTGTAGGGTTCGGAGATTTTAACGTCTTGGGTTTAAATGGGCTCTTGTCGGCCGGCAAAAGCCAAAGCAGGCCATTTGATGGTTATGATGGTTGTACAGCCTAACGTGGGTCCGTTCACATGTGGGCTTGGAGAGGGACTGTTAACACAACTTTCTGTAAAAGCCACAAAAAATACCTGATTTCACACTAATTATTAGTTACAAACAAAATTTAAAAATCTAATTGGATATTTGGTATATCAATCGGAACAAGACCTATGTTATGACATATATATATATATATATATATATAGTACTATGTGTCTTATGTCATCTATTTTAGGGGTGACGATAGACTATAGAAGCGCGTTTGATGCTCAGCTCTTTGATCAAAGGTTGTCTGATGAAGTCCGAGAGCTGTTGTCGTTGGTTTAATATGATTTTCAATATATAACATGATTGTACATTCGTACGTATAGTTCAGCAGGTCAGCTTAGGACAGGATTAAGTTTAGATGCATTAGCATTTTGACTTTTGAGTATACGGAATAATCAATTCGACTTAACCATAGTACTATAGACCGGTGCCATATATATGAGAAAACATATGGGACAATGGGACAATGTATGTAGGGGGTAATGTCTCAAATGATTTGGGTATCAAAATAGTTATCGTGGAAAATGGAAAGTGTTAAATCTTGTGATGTATGTTGGAGTATCTTTCAATATGAAGGTTTCATCCCAAATCAGTTGGAGACAGAAGCTTGTGCATGTTTTTAGAAATAAAACAGCGAATGGGTTTTGGGCCTACTTGTGAATATGTGGGCTTAATATGTGGTGAATATATCTATCTTGTATGAGCCTGTGAGCTGAGCCCTACTTATGCATATGTGGGCTAATAAGTATTCATTCTGTTCGCTTATAAGGGGTGTTAATCTTACAATTAGGGAAATGCTAAACGTAACCTAAAAAATACTAACGTAACCTCTTTTTTCCATTTTTCTTCCGATATTACCCTTAATGATATCCTCTCCACCAATTTTATTATTAAACACCAATTTTCTTCACCCCACCACCCCAGCAACCACCGACGGACCAATCAAACCACCCTAAACCGTCCGTCGGCACCACCATCAGGGGCGGCGACTTGAGACGCTACGGAGGGGTCGTGGGAGGGCGGCAGTGGGTTTTCATGAGCCAAAGGCTTGGAAATCAAATGGGGAGTGGGCGGGAAAGATGAGTGTTACGAGAGGAGAGAATCGCGCGCAACGATGGTCGCCGGAGATGGCTAAGGCGGGATTGCCACAGTTCTACGGGCGAGGATGGTACGCAGAAATGCATTATTGGTGGTGTTGGGTGTGAAGTATAGGTGGCGTTAGGGTGGTGGCAGCCAGGGTTGGGGGAAGGGAAGGGGAGGAGAGAGAAAAATATGGGGGTTGTTAATTAATTTTTTTTTATTAGTTGGATTTTAATTAACCTAAAAATATTTAATTGTAGAATCACTTTAAAATAAAATTTAAGATATTTGTGTTATTTTGGGAAAAATAAGGACATAATGGGTATTTTACTAGGTTACGTTAGTCAAAAAAAAAAAGTTACGTTTAGCAATCATGTACAATTAAAGTAACCCTTTAGTCGGTACTCCGTACTCACTCCACATCCTTCATTTCTCTGCGTTTGATTTGCAGAGAGTACAGTAGTTTCTCAAAGATATTGAACTCAGTCTCTATTTACCAGCCTTAAATCCGAACTAAATGCAAATGTCCAAATTGAAAATTATGTGATAGTGGTGTAAACAAATGCATAGAAAAATATGCTAACAACCGAAAGAATTCGACTCGAACAAATTACTCCGTAAATGATCTGTCATTATATTCACCTTTCAAAAAAAAAAAAAAAAAAAGTTGCAACGGATCAATATTAAACCACAGTCTCACATTTTAACCCCGACATATGGAATTCAAATTAAAATGTCGTGAATACATCAATGCCTAAAGAGAGAAAAGAGAGAGAATAAGAAACAACAGTCGTGGACGTAGAAAGAGAGAACCCTGCTCCGGCCACAGGCGCGGGTGATGGCGCCATCATCTCCTCGGCATTACTTACAGCCGCAATGAGCGAGATGATGCCGAACACGAAGAGTGTACACGAATTGTAACTAGTAGCCTTGGATGCCATTGACACAAATGAGAGTAAGTTGAAATTTACAAAAGAAAGAATACAGAGTAGTGTAGTACTATAGCACAAGTATTGTCTAATGTTTGTGGTGACTGGTGAGGTTGTGATATATTTTTTTGAATAGAAAGAGCGTGCATTTAAAGGAACAAAAAGTTAGGTGATCATAATATTGACAGGGTCAGATGTGTTGTGGGTTTGTTTGATTTTGAGCGAGTCATGGTTGGGTGGGGCGTAAGTTGTAAGTTGTAAGTTGTAAGTTGTAAGTTGTGTTGACAGTGGAACATGGTCTGGAATTTTGAATGCGGCGTCAAGTGTCACCGGAGGCTTTCTTATATATGGTTTCGGTGAACATTCGGCGCTTGTCGATTTAATCCGTAATACATCTTTCGTATATTTTAATTGATCGATAATGTTTTGACTTTTAATTTGCTTGTATTATTCTCATACGTTTCTCGCCATTAATCCATATACTGAGTATATAGCTAACATTTATCATACTATTTTACATCTGTCATTAAAGTACGACTTTGAATAATATTTGTATCATAGCGTTGAAATTGAAAATGAAAAGGATTTATGAAAAACAATTTCATATTATGGCAAGACCAAAGTAAATACCGCTAATTGAGCGCGTGTTGTTAATATCACATTTGTAAAAAGATTCATAATCTAGATTAGTAAATGTATGTAGTTTCAATCAATAAATCACACATTCCTCTAGCAATGTTATAACTTATGCTTCACGTATCAACTCTTGGTACACCTCTCATGTCAGGGGATGATTTAATTTATTCTTACCTTTTTTGGTAAACTCTACCACATACAGTTTATTTTCAACTCCACTGAATCTAAATACGATTTAATTTGTTTTAGTAGGTTGGTCACCCGAAGTCCAAAGATTTGTTTAATCTACTCTAATTATTTAGTCTCATTCCACACCGTACCTTATGTTCAAGTTATTATTGGCCAGCTAAAGCTATGTAGTATATACGGTGTACATATAACATAGATTCAAGACCTATTCGGTATGCAATATCTAATGCCAAATGATAGAAGCTACATAAGACTATATTTATCAATGCCCTCCCTTGCCTCAACTATTTGCAATAAAAAATTACTTAACATCTCATTCTAATTTTATGCCCCAAATTTTAAGATTCAAGGTTTATTGGTGCCCTATCTTGCCCCAAACCATATCTTATTTTCATAAAATAATGTCTAGTAAAAGCCATATCAAATGTGGTCTCATTTTGTAGAACGTCAAAATATATAAACATTGATATAATTTTCAGAAATTTATATTATATAATTCACTAGATTTTTTAATTATACAAATGCTAAAATATATAAATAAAAAAACAGCCTATGAATGTTCGACATGTGCCAATGCTATTGATCAATTGTGGCACAAATCTGGTGCATGAGGCGCCCCAAACTCATGCCCCAAGCTTGGTTTTATTTTCTGTTGCTTTCTTTCCCACGTGGGAAATATTTATCCTATTCAATGCTCTTATCTCTTGGGGCATTGATAAACATAGTCTAAGGTGCATAACATTGATAACTATCTTAATAATTGAAAAAAGGTGTACATAGGTGTCGTTTGGATACCCTCAAAATCCATAGGAATTTTATTTTTCTAGGAATTGTTTTATCATGAGTTGTTTGGTTGCCATAAAGTGTAGGAATTTAATTACCTTGGGGGGCTAGGTAAGTATAAATTCCCATGGGAATTGAATTCCTTTGTTCATCCAAACAAATTTCCCCAATTCTCATCCTTTCTTAATTCCTAGGATTTACAAGTTCGTGGGAATTCCGACTTCCCGAGTGTAGTAAGTCTTGTGTGAGACGGTCCCACACTAACTTATTGTGAAACCATCTTTCTTTATATAAAGTAGTGTTTTCTTTTACATTTTTAGTAATCATTATACTTCTTTTAGTGATTGTTTTAATTTAATGTAAGATTAGAATGCGCTACATAAAATGAGTAAATAAGTTTATTTGATAAATTCTGCCTAATTTTATATTTTGTGACTCTTTTAAATCTTATGTGGTTAATTAAATCATAAACTACCAAGATATCTAAATGCAATATAATGGCTACAATGAATGATAAACAGTTCACTTTTTAAACAACTAAATCTGTCTAACAATTAATTATCGTGAGATCGTCTCATACGAGACTTTGCCGATCCAAAAATACCAAATTAAATCAGGTAAAGACATAAAGTAAGCTTCAAGATAAACCTTTGAAAAGAAAATCGTCCACCGTATAAGGTAAACGACGTAAATAAAATTGCAAAAAGTATGACGAGTTTTCGGATCAACATTCCGGTAGAGAACATAACACAACAAATTTGAGTCTATCTCAAGGACTATGGTATACTGAATTGGCATGTGATGAAATACACATAGGAACGAATGAATAACATGTAATTTGGGTTCATTTTGCACCATTTTGACTTTGAAGTCAAACTATATACGGAGTATATTCTAGCGGGTTTTTTTATTGTGTGTCCGCACCGCATACACACACTTTAAAACTCAATTGCTTGCCTTATTATAAACCAAATAATTAGAGCTCTTGTAACTTGTGAAATTGTGTCCTTGTGTTAATTTGGTGGTGCACCAAGCACCATGGTACATCTAAAAAGATTGTATTCAATTATACGTTTGATATATAAAGATAAGCACCAAACAAGAGAAATTGTTTAAGGTGAGCCATATAATCACAACAACCAAAACCTATTAATTCACACCAATTCAAACTTTCTTCAATTCGAAATGAGTAGAATTAATAATAAATTGAATATTTGAATTACATATGCATACTGATCGTAATCAATAACAATCAGAAGAGAATTACAAAATATGAAATCAAATCCCAACCCTTTACAGTATATATATGATGATCCATGCATGCGTAATATATACCAAAGTTGTACCAAATCTCCTTAATGCCTAAAAAGGGCGAAAAGAGATAAGATAATAGAGAATGCAACAGTGGTAGTGGAGATAGAGAGCGAGAACCCTGCTCCGGCCAATGGTGCCGGTGATGGAGCCATCGCTTCACCGTTTGCCAAAGCCACAATCGAAAGAATGGCAACAACCACGAAGACGGAAAATGAGTTGATGCTCAAAGCCTTGCCCATTGTTGATGATTCTTTGAACAAATGTAGCAAGTAATAAGTTTAAGACTAGTAGTTTTACTAGCTAAAACGTGTATGAGAGACTTGAGAAAATGTTTTTGCTAGTGTATGTTATGTAAGTTGCTGTGATTTTGATGTAACATGGCAAAGGGTATTTATACGTAAAAAGTAGGTCCAAAAATGAGGAAATTAAAATTAAAATGACAGAAAGACTTTGGTACATTCAATGTCCAATAAATCAATAATGTGAAGCTAAGGTGTGTTGACGAAGCATGTGTTGACAGTCAATTTTGTTCTGGGAGGTAGGTCATGGTGCAGCCTGCCTTAATAATATTTTTAGAACAAAAGGTCCCAAGAATAAGAGTTTTATTTATTTGCATTTGAGTAATAAAGAAAGTTTATGTTTTGGCTCAACCCAAACAAACAAGTTAATAATTTGAGGTTTCAGATACTCAGAAGATTTTATACTATTCAATTACTTATCCATCATTGATTCTATCTTATTTTGGTGGTTCTAAGCCCATCAGAGTGTTAGGGCTAGTAAAACTGACTAATTCAAGGGAGGGTATAATGTCGCTACCATTTGTATTATTCCAAAGCATAAAATGAAAGCTTGCCAAACTTGCCCCTTTACCAAGGGTAGAGCCAAAAACAAAATTTTGCATTTTGAGTCTTCCATCTTACCCCTTACATCAATTTTGACATGGAAGAGAATAAAATTGGGTAGTGGCTTTATGCCCTGCCTTAATTTAGCTTTTACATACATGTATTGTGACTATTATCTGCTATCATTAAACCTGTTAATTAAACGAGTTCGGTATACGAACGTTGGGGTATAATGCTGATCAGGTGTACCTTAAATTCGGGTATAAAATTCATGTAGTCCTTTGATATAAATATACCACAATCTGAATAATGACCACTTATCATACATTTTTTTCGCTTTAGCATATTCATATACACTTATGTTAGCCCTAACATACACTGTGATGGGATACGACATTAGAGATCAGGCTAAAGGGAGTTGTGGGGTTTTCACCAAAGGCTATCAGAATGGAGATCGACTTCATGTTTTCATCTAACATTCATGAACTTGAAATTATTAACAAGTAATATAATCTAATTTCAAATTGTGATTTGTACGAGAAGTCGGGAATAACGGTAATGAAGCTAAGCGCATGCAAGGTCGCTCAAACACTTGATAAAACGCAAAAATTAAAAAAAACTAATTAAATGGATAAAAATTGATGAACCATGCATCCACAATTTCAAATTGAATAGCTGCATTATATTGATTGTATTAATAGAAAAGAATTACATAAAATGAAAGCATTCCATTATCTTTGGAAGTACAACTGATCGGAAAAGATTAAACAAAACTGTCATTTATCTCTTTATTATTAATGCCTGAAGAGAGAAACGAGAGAAAGGATAATACAAAATGCAACAACAGAGGTGGACGTAGAAACAGAGAACCCTGCTCCGGTTGTTGGTGCGGGTGATGGGGCCATTATGATATGTCCGCGATGTAGGATAGGGGCGGAAAATGATATGCATGCTGTTGTACACTGCCCGTGTGCACAGGAGGTGTGGGGGCTGATGGGGGAGGATACAGAAGAGTGGAGTGCTTGTCGGAACAGGGTGTCGCTACTGGAGTTGTGGGGTAAGGATAGGGAGAGTCGGGATTTGGCTAAGCTGGTGATGGTGGCGTGGTCGATATGGAATGCGAGGAATTCCATGGTTCATGGTGGGGAAGTTTTACCGAGTGCCAGAATAGTGCAGGGAGCTGAAGCGTATTTAAAGGACTATTGGGAGGTGATTGGGGAGATGGGAGGAAGGTGTAGGAGTGCGCGTGGGGAGGGGGTAGTGAGTTGGAAACCACCTGAGGGTGAGGGGGTGAAGGTTAATGTAGACGGGGCCGTGTTAGGGGAACGGGGTTCGGGAGTGGGGGTGGTGGTGCGAGGGGCGGAAGGGGAGGTTTTAGTGGTTGGGTGTAAGCAGGTTCGAGATCAGTGGGATCCTGATGTAGCGGAGGCGAGAGCTGGGGAGTATGGGTTACAGGTTGCGTGGCAGCAGGGGTTCCGGGAGGTGGTCCTGGAATCAGATTCGCTTCAACTAATCCAGGCATTACGCTCAAACTCTCTTCAGGCCAGCTATTTTGGTTTACTTGTTCGGGATATTATTCGTTTAGCTGGTAAATTTAATTCTTGTACTTTTTCCCATGTTCGTAGAGAAGGCAATAAGGCGGCCGATGAGGCGGCACATATTTTTCCGGTTGATTATAGCTCTAGGGTGTGGGTTGATAGCGGCCCTCCGATAGTACTTGATATAGCTGCTACGGATTTCGTAGCTGCTACCATTTAATATTTCTGAGGCTTTTTACGTCAAAAAAAAAATTCAAATTGAATAGCTGCATTATATTGATTGTATTAATAGAAAAGAATTACATAAAATGAAAGCATTCCATTATCTTTGGAAGTACAACTGATCGGAAAAGATTAAACAAAACCGTCATTTATCTCTTTATTATTAATGCCTGAAGAGAGAAACGAGAGAAAGGATAATACAAAATGCAACAACAGAGGTGGACGTAGAAACAGAGAACCCTGCTCCGGTTGTTGGTGCGGGTGATGGGGCCATTGCTTCACCATTTGCCAAAGCTACGATAACGAGGACGACGACGATGAAGAAAGACAATGAATTGGTGCTCAAAGCCATGGCCATTGTTGTAATAGTAAAGCTTTTCTCAAACAAAATAATGTTGAATAAAGTAGAAATCTTCTATGAGACTTTAGTAATAGTGTATGTGTGAGTTTGGCTTAATCGGAGCATGGGTATTTATATGGCAAATTAAAGTGTACCAATTCTACAATGGCTACAAATGTATGGTAGCTATTGTAAGTGAGTGAATATGAACCATTGATTTTGTTAAATAAATCATGACCTTTCATTTGTTTGACCATGTGTAATAATTAAAATTAATTAATAAAATTAGTTACCAATATTACAAAACCCCCCATATTCTCTCTCATCCCTACCCGGCTTTCCTTCCCCACCCTGGCAACCACCTCTGTGCTAACCAACCACCACCAAAACGTCGCCCAAAACCACCATTGGGCCGTCGGACGTCCTTGCTTCACCGACGCCCTCCACCTCCACCTCCACCTCCATTTTCTATTTCTTTTCTCCATCTTCTTGGGCGGCGACGATTGTGAGGGACCGGAGACACTAGAGGCTACTAAGGGGTTGGGGGAGAGTTGAGAAGGGGTTTTCGTGGGTTGGTTGCCGGGGAATCAATGGGGGTGAGGGTGGAAAGAGGAGTGTTGAGAAAAGAGAGAATCGGGGTGCACCGTGCACGACCAATAAGGACGTGACGATGGTGGTCGGCGTTGATCTAGGCGGGACAGACGTCGTGGTGTCGCCGGCCAGTGGTGATTTTCTCAGGTGATCTGGTGGTGTTGGGTATAGGTCAGTGGTGGTCCTAGGGTCGTGGCATGGCTGGGGAAACGGAGAGGAAAGAGAAAAATATGGGGTTGGGGCCTTTTGGATTTAATCAATGCTATTATTATTTTTAATACTAGGTCAAAATAATGGAGGGCTATGATTCATTTCCGAAAATTAACGGTCCGATTTTCTTCTTTTACAATAGCTACCATACCTTGGTAGCCATTGTAGAATCTCTCATTAAAGTGGGTCCATAAATGGGTGGAGATGACAACAAAACTTACATGTCCAATTGTCCGATTTGATGATGCCTCATAGCTTAGTGAGTTTATTAGGTGCAAAGCATGTCTTTTGACAGTAGATTTCCCCTGGAAATTAGAATTGCGACAACTTTCTTGCTATGATCAACTGGCGAAGTAGGTGTATGGAACAAAGATTCAAATATTACGAAATACGAGTTAGACACATACAGTACTAGCTGTATGATAATAAATTAAAGAAGGTCGAAAATATCTCTATTTGCATCGTCTGAACTCTCAACTTAAGTCTCAACCCATCCAAATGAATCTATACCCTAATTCTGGAAAATTATATGGATTTACACATTCGAAACCAAAGACTCCTTCAGTCCGAGTTTAAACCCTCGGAATTCAAAATGGCGCTTTATTGAGGAGAGTGATCGATGCACACACTAATCCGTTCATTAAAATCCGCTATGTATTTTTTTGGAACTTTAATTAAACAGTAAGTGGGCACACCTTATTTAGTGAGAATGCGGTTTCGATATGGGTGTTTAAACTCGGATGGCAGGAATATATGTCTAGTAGATGTGGTAATTGGCACGTATTACCCCGTGTACCTCCAGCTTCGTCATTGTCCCCCAATAATGTCTCTAAAGCTTCCGTGATAAGGCAAGGTAAGGAGGATCGGGTATATTCCAGCATTACCTATGCATTCATAGAAAACATAGATAGTCCACTTACGAAAAGGATGACCCATGATGAAAATAATTTCGAAAATCGCACTACTAATTAAAACTGTTGTTTTGCAAATCACAATACAATGCAAGAAACGCGCAGAGTTTTGTGAGGTATTTTCCTTTGTTAGTTATATCTCAAAGTCAATAATAGATCGGCCCTTGACTCCATTGAAAATGGAATAGACGCTACATAGCTCACCTACCTACGAAAATGGTTTTAGTTCATCTTGTAAGCAAACCTACGTGTGTACTTGATAATTTCCCCTTGAAAATCGTTTTCCCAAATGTTGAAGGGATCAGACTTTTCGTAAAGTGGGAATGAAATTAGTCATGTAGATTTCTTTTCAAATCATCACTTATACCTTCACCGATTTCCACTCCGCTTACTAGTGGTCGTTTAATTGTACGCAGGAATTCATAGGAATTTTAAATTCCTATGATTTTGCTTGCCAACCAAACGACCACCTGAAATGGCGGATTAATCACCGTGGATTAAGATTAAGAGACTTACTAAACGGGGAAAAAAATGTGTATGATTCATGGAAAAAAGCATCAAGTAACAAGCCGCACCACAATCAAGATATACATAGCAAATGTGATTTATTCAATATTTCAAAAAGAATAATATAATTGTTACAATCAACAATAAAATGAACCCTTCTCCCATCATTTACAGTATATTATCCCAAACAGAATAAATCCGAAGAATGAAATTGAATCTCTCTAGTGTCTAAGAAGAGAGAAAACAGAGAAAACAATAGATAAGGCGACAACACCAGTCGAGATAGGGAGAGAGAACCCTGCTCCAGCATCAGGTCCCGGTGCAGGTGATAGCGATGGAGCCATTATCTCTTGAGCATTCGCCACAGCCAAGATAGCGAGGACGGCAACCATGAAGAAGGAGGAGACGCTCAAAGTCTTGGCCATTTTGGATGCTTACTAGCCGCTTTTACTGAAGAAAATTATGTTGGGTGGTTGTACAACTTTGTTAGTGTTTTTTGAGTTGAGTTTATGAGTTGGGAATGTAATGGGTTGATGTATTTATAAGGTTAAAAGGTGGGTCCAAAATGAGGAAATGACAGAGTCAAATGATATGAAAACGCGTATATCATAAGATATTGGGTGTTAGACGAATCTGGCAGGCTAGCTAGTGATCATTTGGTCATTTGATCATTTGGTGTGTATGTGTATCAACATGGGTGTCAACCGACTGTCAAAATTAATCATGCTGTGTGAAAGCAATATGGGCTTCGCCGTATGTGATGGTTAATTAGATTGTTTATTTGGATCCGATTTTTGTCATTGATTTTGAATATATAAGTATATAACTGCATATAATATATAATAATGCACCGACTAGCTAGCTAGGAGCCTACAACCAATCAACTCTTACGAATTAGGCAGGGATGACAAGTGTATTTTGAATAACATCAGAAGATTAGAGAAGCCTCTTAGCTTAATTATAGGCTTGTAGCCATTGAGCAATGTAGTGTACGAACTCCATTTCATTAACAGCTATATATACCACTCCGTCCCAAATTAAACTTCCCATGAAATAGTGTTATGTGAGAGGATTTCAAATTTCATGGGAAGTTTAATTTGGGACGGAGTGGTATATCTTTGGTAAAGATTTTAGGTGGATGAGATTGAGACATGAGAGAGAGCATTCGTATACGGCGGAAAAGCTTTATTTGAGGCAAACGACCCACAAAAACGATGATAAGAAAGAAAACGTAAATAATCGGAAGTCGGAACTAGTCGCCTTAACAAAAATAGAGAGATAAGACACAAGGGAAAAAATTGATCTATTCATTCCTTTTCATTTTGTTAATGTTTAGTTCAAAACCTTGTATATAGAAAAAACGCGATTTTTATACAATTGTTTATTCCGTCAGATCCTCGCGATGTTAGCCTTTTCGAAATGGAGAAGGTCACCTGGCCTCTCAGTTATTCATATTGGGTTCGGCTGTCCAAATTTCACACTTAAAGAGTTAAGACTAAAGTATATAAAGGTGAGATGCATGTGACTTCGCCAGGCCATACGTTACAATTTGTGATATGTGATCGATAATTAATTAACGTTCCTCTATACAATTAATTAGTGAAATGTAACCTACGGGTCGGAGCTGGATAATTAAGTCTCTCATAGAACCTTATGCTTGAATTTATTATCCACATTCATACAGTAATTAACGATCCAAAAGAATGAACAAAATCAATGAATACGCAAGTAAATTTTAAACGGTGTGAGAAAGTGAAATAATAGCGAACGAACTCCCAAGTATATGATCTCTCATTCAATTCAATATATGAAAATGAATAATGGTATATATCAATAATACATGTACTGATTGTAACCATCAGCAAAAGAATAATATATAATAATGAATTAAATTATACAGCCTTCACAACATATTGAAAAACCAAAAATAACAATCATACGATCACCCGGCCTTTAGTGTCTAGATAGAGAAAAAAGGGAGAAAACAATAGACAACGCGACAACACCGGTCGAAATAGGAAGAGAGAACCCAGCTCCAGTATCAGGTGATGGTGCAGGGGACATCGATGGTGACATATCTTGAGCATTGGCCACTGCCAAGATAGCGAAGACGGCAACCATGAAGAAGGAGGAGATACTCATTGCCTTGGCCATTCTTGAAGATTTGGTTAGAAGAAAAATAGTGTAGTAGAAGTTGTACAAAACTTGTGTTGAAAGTGTTTACTTCTTTTGTTGTTGCTGTACGTTGGGTAAGTTATGAGTTAGGAAATGGGAGGACGACTATTTATAGTAAATTATAGGTGAAAAGGTAGGGGGGCAAAAAAACGCGTAGATTGTGGAGGAAGATTTGTGGTGTCAGTGTCAGTATCTGGCAGGCTCATGATTTGGTAAGGTTGTGAAAACGTGGGTTGGACGGTCAATCATAAGCGGCGCCGTATTAGGTGACGCCACGTTGCACTATTCTACGTGACATGTGGGATAGCCGTTGCGAGAAAGCATAGGGGAGTTACTGTTTTTATTTATTTAATTCAATGTCGGCTAAAATGCCAGAAATAAAAGGTTGGACCGAGTTTATGATGTTTTTAGACGTGTGTGGTTTGGGCCGTCTCGGAATCAGCAGCCCGAAAAACATGGTTGGCACTTTGTACTGGTTTATACACTTCATTCGGTTCAGATTCAATGAATTTTGTTCGATTACGTCGAAGAAATTATCACCTTACTATACAATGATACGGCGTTATTGACTCTAGACCGTCACTTTAACCTCAGATGAATTCAAATCAAAGATTCTTAGGCAAAAAGAATAGAACGTTACTCGAGTGAATTAGTATCTTGGATACCTTTTATAAACAAACTCACTATATAGTGCATAGTAGTAGACCTCAACGGCAAAGCTTGTTATTAATATGTCAAAATTTGTGATCGATATTCCATGTCATGTAAATATAAGAAATTTTAGTGTCAATTCCGTCTGTGCAGCATTGCAGCATATATCCCCAAAAAAATTTCCGTCGCACTATAACAAGGAACTTTTTTTTTTTTTTTTTTTATGGTGGTGATAACAAGGAAAGTTATGAAGGTGAATAATTCTAGATTACAAATTTACAATTCAACGCAAATGTTCATTTATATTGCTCAACTGAATGATTAATGAGCGTAGGTGCTGATCACCATGCTATAGAAGTGAGTTGCATAGATTTTATCAGCAGATTCCGTGTGAGAAAAGTTTTGTGAGTTGTTTACCTAAAAAATGTTGTTCCGCAAAATTTTGACAAGCTTCAAATCCCAACTACCGTGAGAAAATTTACACCTAAACACTTAAAGTTCAAGTTCTTACTCTTAAACACTTAAAAGTTAAAAGCAGTCTTTCATTGGAGCGGAATAACACTTAGTAAACATAGAATATCATACTCCTTCGATCGAAAGAGATATTCCTATTTCCTTTTGTAGTTTGGGGTGTTATGTTGAGAGTTATTTTAAGGCATACAGGTCTGTCACTCTGTCATTTATAGTCTATAAGTAGACAAGAATTACTAATACTGTACAAGAATCACTTTATTATCATCAATAGTGAAAAAATATACGGAGTATATTATCAGTAGTCATGGTATCCATATGATAGGACCATACCAAACTAAATACATAGAGAATGAAAAGGCCCAGCCCAATAAGCCATACATCCGAGACCCAATAAACAAACTCAGACAGCCCATAACATAAGCCCAAACACAAAACTACAATCTCAACCCAACAAAACTACACCAATAGAGACCAAAACAGAGGAGGCCAACAATGTTCCTGAAATTGGCATTGCAAAACCACCTCCAGTTTCTACTGCTGGTAGAGGTGAAAGTTCGGTTTCTTGACACTTAACAACCGTGGCGATGAAAATGACCATCATGACCATCGCCAACGTTGCGAACCGAGCTCCAAGCATCGCCATTCTTCTACGACTCGACCGTGGATGTAGGCCGAGAATCAAATAGTTCAATACACTGAGGCTATGAAGTTTTAGGAGATATATGGTTTCGGACAATGAAAGAATGAAATGAAGAAGCCAAATTTATAGAGTGAAGAAGTTTATTAATGTATACCATTACATTTACATGGTATGTTTAAGGTAAAACATGATGTTGAAATCATACTTGATTGGTTTGAGTCTTGTGGTGGCACGTCGAAACGTAAAGAGAAAGGTACGTGGGACTTAACTTGAGTGCCAAAACAGTTGGGTATGTAGCTGTTGTTCTGGAAGTATCTTCTTGCATTTCTTTTAAGCCAAGGAAAGTACCACACTGAGCATGATTTCTATTGTTTTTTTGGTTGGGATGAATGTGATATGTAAAGAGTTAGGGACGTAGTCAGAATCGAAACTCGGGGAAGATCTAATACAAAGTTTAATGCCTTCATTATCACTTGATTGACAAAATGAGCAATTCGAAAGCCGGATTCTTTGTCAAATTTGATCGGGTTATAACTTATAATCCATTTTAACATACGAGTGACAATTAATTAGCTATTTGAGTACTCGTATGATGTTTACTTTGAAGTTTGAACACAAACGTTTACTAAAATTGGGTAGCTTTCAAATCCATGACTTACTAAAACTTGAGGTGTATACCTAAAGTAACGTAGGAGATCGGAAGCAAATTTACGGTCACACTTACACTATATATAGATTTCCATGCCAGAAATAACCATCAACGTAGGAATCGGAAGCAATTACCAAAAGACCAAGGCAACCATGAACGTTAACAAAGTTTTGTGCTCAGTTTAATGATTGCCGCCTACATAAGCACCACAAGGACAACCACTGAACCACTACCATGCCAACTGAGCTAGCCAAACCCGGATCAGGTGGAGTCAGGTCAAGTGACGACTCCAGCCCCAGCCACTGGATCAAATGCTGGAGCTAACTCTGGAGAGGCAGCCAGCTCCATCTCCGAGCATCAAGAATGGGTCCCCAGCGACTTTGCCGGCACTGGTAACATTGCTTGGTGCCTCTTGTTTGCTGGTTATAGCAGCATGCATAGTCTGGTAACCTTCTCAGTTTTGAAGATTAACGCCAGAATAGTGGATCTTGAGGCACCAGAAAAAAAGACTTACGATTGTTTTTTTTACATGTTTAAAGGATTTCATTTGACAGTTGACACCTAGGTAGCACTGATACGGACTCGGATACGGGTACGGACACCGATAAGGATACGTGATACGGCACTTTGAAATTTAGGACGTCGGTTAAGGCGGCGCCAGTCGAAGGTGGAAGAGCCGTTGGTAGCAGGAAGATGGGAAACAAAAAGAGATAGAGAAGTAAGACATGTAGTTGAGCTACCAGTTAGTGTATTTAAACTATGAGAGAGAAAAAATAGTTTTTTTTTTTAAAAAAACTTGTCAAAACGACGTAGTTTTGTGTCGTGTCTGGTTCGTGTCCGGTTAAAAAAAACGTGTTCGTTTTCTAAAATTAAATAAAAAACCGGACACGGTTTTTGGGTGTGTCGGACACAGACACGGCACTAGACAGGCGTGTCCGTGCTTCCTAGGTTGACACAATACTACAATAGTTGAACAGAACCCAGCAAACAAAAAAAAAAAAAAAAAATTGTATGTGATTAGTTTCACAGTAAACCATGTATGTCTCTCTTTCTCCGTTTCGTTCTCCTGAGATGACAATTTCAAGAACGAAACACCTGATCAGATCATGTATACGCAAAATCGACAAACATCGATGCAAATGCTAGAGTACGAATAAGGGGGGGGGGGATAGATTAACAATAAGCATCTGTTGCAATCTTTTTCAGCACACTCATCAATCAAAAGAATACATACCCCCAATCATTTCTTTTTCCTTTCCTTTTTTTTGTTCATTTCGCACATACAATTTCATTCAACCAAACGGGAGCTTCGGAGATAAACAAACTAAGAATACACACTGCAGACAGAAGTCTGAAAAAAGGTTAGACAAAAAGCACGCGAAAATCAAGTAATAAAAGAAAATCACCAAGATCAGGTTTCCTGAGCAGATTTATGTGCTGCAATTAAGCTTTTCGTCAACCATATTGCAGTTTCCCTGGATGAGACGGTTTCTTCTCCAAACGGCCTGAGCACCCCAGAGAGCTCATCAAGCTTATCCTCTCGAAGTAGTCGTGCACATAACTCAAGGAGAGACTCCAAAGCATCTGCTCTTTGGTGGCGTGGAACCTCAGTTCCACCATTGCTTTGATCAGCACGCATAGCTGTTAAGGTTCTCTTTAGCAATGAGATGTCAGCTGGTGATGGCCTGACAGCTTCAGTGTCATCTTTTTCCGACTTTGACAAGATAGTGTCATGAGCTTCTGTTTCAGCACTTTCAGGTTTACTTTTGGATGGAAGCATATTACTATTTTCCAATGGCAAGGTTCCATCCAATTGATGATCACCTATATGAGCATCATGCTTTTCTATATCCCCTGCATCATGAGAATTAGACGCAGCGTGCTCATTCAAAGTGGTTTCCGTAAATGATAATGATGAACATCCCTCATCGTGAGGGATGACAGCAGGTAGTTTGTTTTCACAGGGCGTCACCAAGATCCCATTATTTTCTGGTGTGACCTCTTCACTCCCCTTTACAACTACATTTTGATCTTGTCTGTCACATAGCTCCACAGTATCTTTTTTATTAACCATCTCAATGTTAACATCAACCCATCGTGGAAGAGATTTACCATCAAGCTCATCGCTCCCTCCATGCTCAGCGCTAAATGTGCTGCCAGACGTAGTTTCCTTCACAGCACTTTCTTTGGGCTCCGTCAAGTCAATGAGGTCTTCTGAGCGAGACATAATCACCTCAGATCCTGAAGACTCACATTTGGAACTGTCACTAGTATCACATCTTTCTTTCAAATACCTAACTGCATCAACTCTCTTTGTTTCAAGATTCTCCTCTGAGGCTGTGGAGGTGGATGATTTATCACAGTTCTGATTAGTGGGCATCACTACAGTAGTCCTGTCACACTCATCAAAACTTGCAATTGGCCTTACTGATCTAGGCTCTCTATCTCTTCCGTCTTTGGCCCTAACTGGTTTACCAGTGGAATGTCTTCTCGGTGACTTTTCTTTCGAGTTTGGGGACTTAACAGGAAGATGAGAAGGAGATGTGGCACGGCACCTGACTAGATATGGCTGCAGATGTGGATGTCGTAATAGTTCTGACGCCTAGTAATTAATAGCCACCATATAACAAGACATGTATCAGAGAGAGGATCCTGGAGCTAAATTTCATATGCATAAAGTTGAAATTTAAACTCACTGTTGGCCTGTGCTCCGGGCTCTTTCTCAGCATGGTCTTTATAATCTGTTTCCTGAATATAACATAGAATAACAAAAGAAGATTAAACAGTATGACTTCTGCTAATTCTGTCCAAAAGTACAGCAAGGTATAACGATGAGATTGATAATAACAGAAATCCCCTCCGGGCTCCATGCGTCAAAGACTCTTACAATGTGGAGGAGTACACAATAGGAAGTGGAGATATTAATGATCGATTGATCTTGTTAATCAGACCAGTCATGTCCTGTTTCATTCAATAAAAAGAGTAAATTATACAGCATCCAGTTTAAAATTATTTTCTTAAAGAAAATAATAGTGTCATGACGACATTTGTTTTCACAAGCTCATAGTATAATGAACATAGATATATAGTTCAGCATAGGGCATACCGCAGCTCTGAATGGTGGCTGATGTGCCGCAATCTCAAATATACAACAGCCTAAAACAACCAAGTATTTAAGTCAGAGACGAATGACAACAGAGATTGAGTTACTATACAAGCATGAAGTATGAGCCCATAATGCTTACCAAGGGACCATATATCTGATTTGTAACCATAAGGTATATCTACAAGGACCTCGGGACACATGTAATTGGGGATACCAACAACCTATGCATGAGAAAAAGCATCGTATCAGTAAAGTACATTAGTTTTTAAAACAGTAGTGTTCATTGCTAAGTTGAAAGGGGCCAAAAAATCATACCGAAGAAGCAAGATCATCAGGCTTAAGGAGTTTTGCAAGTCTAATGCCACCTGCATGGAATATTACTTTTAAAATTTAAAACCCAGCCAAGCAGAATTCATTATCCAAGGAATTGGAAGAAAAAAAAAAAAAAAGATACTAAGAAGAAGATTAAGTCCCCTTACCAAGCCGAATGTCATTTTCCTTCGTCAAGAATATGTTCGAACACTGACATAACATATATTACAACTGAAATTAGTCCACATTCCACAATGCTGATGCTTTATGTGCATTTCAGCTGAGTATTCAGCATTTTCGCAGTAAACTAAAAAGAACAAACCTTAAGATCTCTGTGAAGAATGCGGTTTGAGTGCAGGTAATCCACAGCTAACAACAACTGAGTCATCCACCTGCAGACTCTCTGGAGACCATAGTAACAAAGTCAGAACTTACTCTTACAAGAAGCACGTGGGAAATAAGTTGAGTAGAACTCTTAAGCTACCTCCTCAGAGAATATCGTTCCATTAGCCTTCTTGATGGTCGCAGCCCTGTTTTTCCACAATATGATTCCACAATTCAGTAGAAGCTAACTGTAACGAAGTTTCAATAATAGCGATCAAAACATTGTTACACTAAACCACCATGAGTCCCCCAAGGAGTTATTGCCCCACTAATATTCCATGCTGTCGGCAAGTACTAGCAAATTCTCCATGACCCAAACTACATTTCGAATTTATAAAGCACAAGTAAGGAGGTTGCTTACATATCACCTCCTTCACAGTAGCTTGTCACAATGCATGCACAGCATTCCTGCACACCAGAGAGGGAAAGAACATAAAGAAATCCACATGATTGAACAATGCCAATGCTATGAAAGAGCTTCAAACTTATACGTTTTGTCTAAAGTTGTACGAAATTGGTATCAAAATGTCACAGGGCACAAAACGGAAACTTCATTTTACCCTCAGCATCTGATCTCACTAATACATGTTCTAATAGAGTATAAGGGTACAATTGTAAATTGTCACACTGTTTATAGTATATATACAGGCGCCAGACACCCTAGAAGGGTACAGCTTTCCGCACATTTATATGTTCTACATTTGAATTCACGTATACTTTACCTTGTCAATCCAATAATCTTTGTACTCAACAAGGTATGGATGATTTAACTTCGAGATCAACTCCATCTGCGTAAGACACCAACAACCGAATTGACATTAGGTATCAGCAATTAGGTACAAGTCCTAAGATGTTACTTTTGATCAAAATGAGACAAAATCGTTAAGACTTGTACCACACATAGTCACATACTAGTATAACTTATACTAACCTCTTGATGGGCTATTTTTCGGAACTTCTCGGTTTGCTTTGCTAATCGCATCTTCTTCATTACATACCTAAAATGGTATGAACATTTTTTTAGCAATCACATCAAAAGAAAAAACATTCGGATATTTTCCACTTTGTCTATTTTCTCCTTATAGGTGTTAAATTATCAGAACAATTCACGCCATTTCGAGACCAAGACGACACGTGTTTCAAGGTGATTGATCAAAGGCAACAAAATGTATGAAATGGAGAGGATAAACACTTGAAAAAGTAAAACAAAAACTCATTTGCACCACCAAAATATTGCACTAATCATGCTTAAAAAAAGTCAAAAACTCGGGAAAAAAAAAAGAGATAATTTTTTTTTTCTTTTGCACACATGAAACAATCATTCTATAACTTATCATTGATTTATATTGATTTATAACTTACCATTGATTTTTACCTAACAAAAATTTCCTCATAATATTTCCTAGATGCTACTATACACGAGTAAATGTTCATAGAATTACAGAATCTTAAATTGGACCCAAAGAAAAACTTTAGCTCATCAAACTAGAGGTTACTTTTACTAAAGATGATCAACAAACCAAAAAAAAAAAAGCATAACAATGATCATATATATTTGCCTAAAACAACAGAGAGGAGACTGTAAAAAGGTAAAAGAAAAGTAGATTGAAGAAGAAGCAACTCACTTCTTTTGCTCAGTTTTGTGGAGTACAAGAGAAGCAGTCCCAAATGCTCCTCTACTAATCTGCTCAATCACTTCATACTCCTCCATTTTACACTTCAAATCTCCACTTTCTGCTTCCATTTCTTCAAAACCCCCAGGAAAAAAAATTACCACCAAAAACCCTCAATTTTTTCTGGGATCTGTAATTAACACATTGGTAATTGATTATTTACCATAAACTCATAAAGTTGAGATTTTGGGCAAAAATATGAACTGGGTATTAGGTAGAAAAAACTTACCTGGGGTTTATCTCTTCAAAGACTGATTCTTTTACACCAGAAAATGCCCACAAAACATAAAAACTCAGACAGCACACCCAAAATAAGGAAAGAAAAAAAAAAAGAATAATAATGAGAGGAAAAACTGAAAAAGAGTAAAGGAGAAGCTGTTCAGTGAGTTGAGTTGAGAAGACAAGCTCAACAGTTGAAGTAAAGGAGTAGCAGGCTAGAAAACAAGGACTAGACAGTATTTGAGTAATTAATTAGAAAGGTTGATTTGTATTTAGAATTAGTAGTTGGAGAGGAAGAAAACAAATGGGAAAGATTAGGTAAGGTTGAGAGACCACCCTTCTTAATTAAAGTGACTCTAAACCCCATTAGCATGATTATTATTAGATTGATAATCTTAATTATGACCCCAACAATTAAGGAGGGGGGGGGGGGGTTAAGAGAGAGTTGATTAATTAGAGGAAGGTGTACCAATCATCACAAAGGTATCTATAAGTATATAGTACAATTGTACGTTAGAGAGTTATAGCTCGAGTTGATCAAAAGGTCGTACCATTTCAGTCTAGCTTGAGTTGAGATAACGAGATTCATACTCCCATCTTTTTGTTGGTACAGATCATACACGGATACGCAGTGGACATCAAACTCTCAAATCTATGATAAAGATTTGAACTAGCAACAAGGTCACGCGTTTTATGTTTCAAAAAACACATGTAAAAAGATAAGTTTTCACATCCTTTTAGTATACGAGTATATGAAAAATTGAGAATTGAGAGTAGGCTTCATTTAAACTACTTTTTGTTACTTACTCCGTAAAAATTGTGGCAACAATTACTGTATGTAGGTAATCTGAATATCTCCGTGACTAAAAGGTAACTCAAATATAAAGGACGGATTTAGCTTGATATGTACTCAAATATGCTTTTTGTACCCACACGTAAAATGCGTTATAAGGACAAGAAAATAAAATGGCTCACTCCAAATATAAACGGATAATTTTAAATTTTCTATGTCAAAATACATATATACAACATGATAATTGATCATTTCCACACGCACTACAAATTCAAAAACAAAACTAACCAAAGAATGTCCTGGCGATTCCCATTCTCTGAATCCAGATAGGTTTGCCACAAAAGCAACAAGAATGAAATTATAAACATAATTGATTCAAGTTGGAGGATGTTTTAGTGGTCACTCACCAACGAATTTTTCAAGAGCTTTATTTGTAGTTGCGATGTCACAATCATGGTGTTGAATGTTCATTTCACCATTTACCCCAAAAAAGGTGTCTGATATGGAGAATGTAGACATAAATATGTGTGGAGAAAAACGCACAATTTGACCATTACAGATAAAACGTATGCAGTACGTTCAAACAAATACACAGCATGCACTACAGCTAACGCATACGTTCAAATGCGCAAACAGTCAAATATGTAATGTCTATGATGATTTTGACTGGAGTTACAACTTTTACCATGTTTTTTTCTTTCTTTTTTGAGGTCAAACTTTTACCATGTTATTACTACTGTAACATCTTTTACGTTATTCTGATTTCTGACTCATTTTACCATGTTATTAGTACTAGAGTTAGGGAGTTGCCACAAGATAATTAACTCAATGGTACTAATTCATTGGTCTTTTATTATAGCAACACATAGGGTATCGAGGTTTTGCCGTTTTGATTTAGTGGTTCGAATTGAGCTACGTGTTAAGTATTATTGTACCTACGTGTTAGTAATCATTAAGTGTTCGGAGTATGATATATTGATTTTACTTCGTTATGCATGCGGAACCTGTTTTCCATAGCTGCTTTCGTTTGATTAGCAACCAAAATCATTGGAAATTTAAATGTCAAGAAGAATTAGTACCTTATTTTAGTGTTTTTTAAAAGCAAAGAAAAAAAAAAAAGTGGATTTCGGATAAGATTAAGGTGGACTTGATTAAGATAAACAATTATTGATGAGACTGGATTGAGGTGGATTATATTCTGGATTATATATAGCTTTCAAACCAATAAAACTTTTGATTATACTGTATTATTATATTATGGATTCTAGATAATTCAATCCATTTTTGGTGATGTAACAGCCTTTGGTGCTTTAGAAAAGACAAGGCAGCGTGACAAATACAATGCAAAATGGAATCCCCTAGTTATAAGATTGGGCAATTAAGGGTATATTAACATAATTAAAACCTTATTGTGGGGTATATAAGTATATTACCATTTGTTCAGGGCAGAAAATGATGTGGTTGCTAAGCAGAAGATAGCTACTAATCATTCAAAAAATCAAAAATGTTTAGTTCGTACGTGCGATTGTGGATACTAAATAGTGCATTGCCGACAAATGTCATTCCTGTGATAAGACTAATTTTTCGCTTGTATTTTCCTAATATAGCATTAAGCCGATAATGTGGGGTAATTTTCCAACTTGATAACCACTAATCACTTTTTCTAACTAGTAAGTTAGTTAACCATAACGTGGCCAGTAAGCTGCTATAAATGTTTTATGTTAACCGAGGTTTAAAATCTTGAATTTTGCAACTCTTGGCGGATAGTTAAAGGTGATGCTTGCTTTGTAATGAAGCAACACTGGTTTGGCAGAGTGAAAGTGCAGTATATACAATCCCTGTTTCTGTCGTCCCTGAACCAGAAACTCGAAAAAAACTCCGAAATCTTGTGGTGCTACTACTGTCGTTCAAACATTCGAGTTTTCTGTCTTCACTGCAGTAGCTGATTCAGGTCGCTACAATGAAGACCATGCAACATATTGGAGAGCCTTGTGTCTACCAGAGTCTATTCGATTTTAGTTTAAAATGATACAAACCCAAAAGACAAAAGGATTTTCAACATAAGACAGAGGACCGCCCTGAACAAGATCAAAGCAACACCAGCTTCCATTTACACAGCTGAAACTTGAAGAAACCTAACTGCACTAAGAACAAAGGGCGATGCAAATGAGTTTGATGAGAGTTCTGTGATTTCAGTTTTACAAGGCCAGAACTAATTCTGAGAATCTGAACTGATACTAAGAGTCTAGGACCTGGATTTTCTTGAACCCCTTTTGCGCTCCAGCTTTTTCTGTGCAGCTTCAAACTCTTCCTCAGTGGGCTGTGAAGTATCTTGGCCTCCATACTTAGCTATCATAGAGTTGAACATAGAATCAAATTTATCCTTCCTCTCATTCTTTCGCTGAGATATCATTGCAAACAGGTCGGAATCTGAGCTCTTGCTTGACCTGTCGAGGCAGAGCAAAAAACAGATACAAATTCAGTATTCCGGCTTGGAAAAGCTATAGCGCTTATTAGCACAGAAGAATAGCTAGCATAAAGTAAATAGATTTACTTTCTCCGCTTCAAAGGGCTTGTGGGTGGTTTCATTTTAGAAATTTCCTTGGACCATTTCTTGTAAGGTTTTAATTCTTCAAGCTCTCCTGCATTCAAAACCCGGGTGACACAACCAAAATCAGCAGGAAGGATATAGCAGAATCACAATTCACCAGAAATTGTACTAGGAAAGAAAAAGTCGTCCACAATACTCTCTACTACACCTCTAAAATTGAAGTACTGCAAATCTTATTCAAGAACCTCAGAGAACATATCAAACTCATGCATATTGCATAGCAAAGGTTTGTTACCTGAAGATATTGCCTCATCTATAATATCCTTAAATCGGTGAGAGTCCAGGTGAGAATCTGAGCATAGCATGGAGCAGAAGAGTCTATAGCACAAAGAAGCAAATCATCAAGCTTGTGTAGAGATATGGAGGTGGAAACATAGGAAATTATCAGATAACTACCTCTTCATATTCCCCTTGCACTCATTGTAGAGTTTGATCAAATCCTTTTTCTCGGAATCAGATCCCCTATAATTTGCTTCAAACTCTTCAATATCAGCTACTGTGACCTGAAAATATATTGCATCACATTATAAACTACAAAAGAAAGAAGGTTTATGCATAATAAGTGCTAAATGAGGTGATCCTGTACCTTTTTAAACATGGTTCTGAAGAAGTTCTGCAAGTCACTTACAGAGCTCCCGGCAAGAACCTATCATCCAACCACAAAAGAAAAAAATAAACTCAACTTAACATGACAGTTATTTTAGCATAGCAAGGCTGTACTGAACCCCAAAACCAAAAAAATAAAAGGAGGCAGCATAACAAGGTACTTTATCATTTCACAAGCTAGAACCATGAACCCAGAAATCACAACATTCCAGAGCTAGAAGAAGCAATATAAACATTTGCTCAGTCGTGTGAGTGTAAACATGTCCAGACCTAATGCTATAGCCATCCTTTCCTCTCGAAGTAGCCGAATATTAAACGATGTGAAGTTGTTTACAATTATGAGAGATAATAATCCATCAAGTAGAACTCACGTCATCATCCACCACCCCAGTCTCATCATAGAGGGCTCTTTTCTCTTCATCGCCAAGAATTGACATAATCTTCTGCAGCTGTTGGAATTTTTCATTTGCATCCTGTAACATGAACACAGCGATACTACCATTTAAGTTAAAAGAACTCATTTTGGAAATAAAACGGTAAAAGGTGACTAATAACTTCACAAGGTTAACACCTTATCAGGGTTCTTATCAGGATGTAGTCGCAGAGCCATCTTATGGTATGCTTTGCGAATTTCCTGTAGGGATGCAGTCCTTTCCACTCCAAGAACCTACAGAACCAAAAAAACCAAATATCACGATAAAGTACCTAAATACAATGAGTGATCAATTATGCAAATCTTCTTTTAATTAGAATTGACAGAAGCAACATAAAGCTAAATCATGTCATACGCTGAAGGGGAAAAAAAAAGGTAATCAATTACGTCAGATACACTGTTAAGAAATCATGAACTAACTGCTAACAGCCACATCCTTCAGTAATCAATCCGGACACCACACAATTTTGCCAGAAGGTATACTCCTCTGAAGTCTGAACAACAGCATTTTAGATACTACAATGTACATAGTTAAGTTAACTCAAATGGCAATGCTAACGACACAATCAGCTTAAAAAGTGTCTACTCCCCAGGCCCAAACTTCTACAGCAACAAGAATATAAGGTCCAAGCTCAACCATCTTCTATGGTATACTTTGTTGTTACTATAAAATTGGATGCCCATTTCATTTCTTTACTTGGCTTTAGGTCAAAGGATGAAAAAAAGCCAGATGGACAACTGGACCTATGTTTCTAGTAATATCTCATAATTACTTCACCACAGAGCGAATGAGTTGCATACCATAATCTAAAATGACTTGCAGTAAGTTATATATTTGAAACCCCCTTCCCCATTGTCCCTTAAGTATACATAATTTTACTCACTGTCACACCTCCTTATGCACCCGCAAAAAAAGTCTTACAAGCAAGCAAAGTAAACACTCAATACAGGAAATATGCTTTTAAAAGCAGGCTTCTTTGAATGATTGCGGTATGTCAGAAACACCGCTATGAATTAGTCTCTTAACATACCATTACCAACACACACAACCTTCCTCAAGTAATCATTTCAAACAGCACACAAAGGTATACCTCTCAGAAACAGGTTTCTCGAAGACTAGAATGTGCATAATGAAGTTTACTCAAGGGGCTACCACATTGCCAATAGAGATGTATCCTCAGTATCCTCACTAGTTCAAAAAACTTTTATATTATAACTTCACTTTGCTGGCTATTGAGTATGAAGAACAAATATGAGTCGCTATTCTTCTTGAGTTATTTCCCGGACAAACGTGAGACATAAAATTAAACCCATACTCCTAGTAATATCTCGTAATCATCTTGTCGAACAAAGGTGAGTTGCAAAACATAACCTCCAACTATCGCGGATATAATCAAACTTCGGTCCACAACGAATACATATCAAGTTTTCAACCAACGAGTTCTGGCCTATCACTTAAGACTAAGGTATTGGATACAAAAAAATCCTGGTTCAAATTCGCCTTCCCCATTGTTTGTATAGACTATAGTATGAAAAAACTAACCATTTCATTTTGCAAGCAAGCAAAACAACTGTACTTCAAAGCGCAAACTGCACTCTACTACATCAAACAACCATTCATTCATCGATATCGATATCAATTTATCGAATATCATTCTCTCTAACATCAGAAGCATTTCATGGCAGAAACCCTAACACAGCACAATTAACAACTCAATTGGAAAAACATTAATGCGCATATTTGATCTAAACAGCAAAAACTACCCCCCCCCCCAACCCATCAGATTAGGGTTTCTTCCCTACATTTCCCCTCAATCAATTAACTGAATAAACAACACAATCAATCCCAAATCAAAAACCCTAATTGCCCAAAAAACAGCTCTAATTAAAATAAAAAGATTCAAACTTAGGGAAAATTAAACTACCTCATAAAGGCTTTCCCCATTACTAGATTCGCCATGGTCGTTCATTTCTGGGTCGGATTGTTGATGTTCATCGTCCTCGTGCTCGATTTTTGATTCGTTGGAAACCCTAGTTTTCCTCTTACGCCCCATTTTTGGGAATTCAGTTAGTTTGAGATGAGAGAGAGTCGTGTAGGAGTAGAGAAAGTAGCGTATGAATGAAGTGATTGTGTAAAATTGAAGGAATTGTTCGATTGAATTGCAATAATCGTTTTTATAGATGGATTGGTGAGGCGGGTAGCTCTTCCCGCCAATTTCTTCCCCAAAATTTTGGGTTTCCCGCGGTGTATTAAGTCTTCAGTCCGCCCGCATTACAAAAACGGCATATATCCTCGGGGGTACGGTATATGGTCGAGGTTTGATCGGTTAATGAAGGGCTTGAATGCTAGATTATTATGTCGAAAATTCTTCGGGTGTACTTGCCACTTTCACAAATATAATTACAACCATATTTTCCTTTATAAAAGTTATAGGTTAACAATTGCCTAATTTTAAGTCTCATGTAACCGAAAAAACTTTTCAAAATTTGATTTTATGAGGGATGAATTTTGATATACTAGCTAAGTAGCTAGTGACATGTTTCACTAAAAGCTTTATCTTGGTTGATGTTTGTTCAAAAAGGAAATAAATTGAAAGGAAAATACTTTTTTCTAGCACTTGAATTCGCAAGTCTGTCGGAAATGGGAGGAAAGAAAATATAACGACTATAAAGTTTTTCTTGAAAATTGTTGTTTTCTATTTCTCCCAAATCAATAGGATTTGGATAGAAAGGACATTACAACGTAATTTGTCATAATTTGTTTTCAATTCCTCCAAATTTAATAATCCAAACAATGGAAAGCGACACTTCCTGGCCTCTCTTCTTGTTCTTAAGGTTCAATTGTGTAGCAATGATCGACCACGAGTCTTACGCGCTTGGGTTATTTGAAATGAGGGCAAGTTCACAATGCAATAAATCATTGGGACGCAATTACCGTTTTTCGCAAGCATACCATGATTTTGATAAAGTTTGGGCCTATAATTTTCATACTCGTATGTAGCCAAGGTCATTCACACCTATCTCACCAAAAAATATACCTTTAATGACAGTTCACTCATTTATCACCGTCGAATGCAAAAATATACCGTTCACCAAAATATATAAATTATTATTATAGGAATAAAGGAGCAAATTTCGAGTCTGATCCAATGAAATTAAAGATTATTTTATTAGAATAAAACCCGATTTATAATCATTTTCCGATAATGAACTTAGGGCCTGTTTGGTATCGTTTTCTGTTTTCAGTTTTTTTGAAAACCAAAGTCCAGTTTTTGAAAACCAGAAAAAGTGTTTTTCAGTTTTCAGTAGTCAGTTTTCATTTTTCTATAAGACTATCATAGAACCAAACAATTTAAAGTTAATTTTGTTACTTATCTAACTAAATTTTTTACGCAAAAAAAAAACCCAAAAACTAAAAACGACAGTGATACCGAACGGTATCTCTACCAATATGAAAACCAAGTAGGAATGCGTCAAAGTAGACGGCGCCACCAACCGGCTCAAGCGTGACACTGGACCGCACACATAAATATAAATCGGTGGGTAAAATAATTTCATTTTTATTTTGTATTATATTTTTATAATAATATAAACAAATTTAAACTCTCTATAAAAATCTCTCTCTACCCACCGATTTTCATTTTTGTTTCTCTCTCTCTTATCACTGCTCTTATCACTTGCACCTATCAACATCATCGTCATCATCATCTTCCACTTGTAAGATCTTTTTTTCTTTTCTTTTTTTGTATCTCATTTTTTTTTTCTGCTAATTTAATTTTTGTTTGTTTGTTTTATTTTTATGTCAAATAATAATAATAACTCTCTATTAATATTGCTATTTTCTCCTCATTAAAATAAAAAGTCACTAAGAAGTTACAACTACCCCCCTCTTTTTACTTGTTCATATCGCTTCCATATCATTTCATTTTTTATTTTTTTCTTCTTAATTTGGGAATTTTCTCACGTATTTGATCTTGTAAGTTTCAAAGTTTTCTACTTTCTTACACATCAGATCTGCCCACAAGTTTAGTCAGGTGACCCATATGTTTATTTCTTTTGTTTTTGATTTCTAATTATTTGTTGATTAGTTTATGCTAGTAGTATTTTAGATCTTAATTATGAATTAGTTTATCTGGGATTTTGATTTACTATCATATTTAGGTGATTAGAGATTTTTTTTTTTCTGGTTAAATATTATAGATGTTGACATGTTGTTTTGATTGATTGGTTAATTTTTTTTTTTTTTTTTGATATTATATGATTTGTGATCATTTGATGTGAAATTTTGTTATGTTGCATGTTGTTTGTGAATTGTGATGAGAATTTTAATTTACAATTTTAAGATTCAGGAGATGGTCTTTGCGATTTTTAGAGAGAAACTTGTAGCGTAAGTTAGATAAAATTAGTTTGGATGTGAAATCATGGTGTATGTATTGTATTGATTTGGTGAAGAAAAATCAAGCTTTAGTTAGCTTGAAGATCTATTTTGAGCTCAAAATAAGAAAAGTGGTTACAAAGAACTCAAAAGAAAAGTGGTTGCCAAATTAAAGCTAAGGTCTTTTCGAGTTGCTTCTAATGGAAGTTTGAAACTTTTTTCGGCCATCTTTAGAGCTGGGTGTTTGATGATATACATCTTGTCTATCTTTTTGATCACCTGAGCTAAGTTGTAACTTTGATGGTTTGAGCTACTAAAGTCGAATAGTCGATACGTAATCTGTATGATTGCGCATCTAATTCTGACTAGCTTCTAAAGATAATGTTTTAAGCATGTGGCTTTCAGAGTGGTGTAGATTTGTATACTTTTAGTTTTACCAAGGTGGTGAATTTTCTTCCTTCTTAAGTTGACAGATTAGAAAAATGGACCACAATGAGACTGGATGCCAAGCACCCGAACGCCCAATCCTATGCGTTCAAAACTGCGGCTTCTTTGGAAGTGCGACAACTATGAATATGTGTTCGAAGTGTCACAAAGAAGCGATCCTCCTTGAGGATCGAGAAAAGCTTGCAGCTTCCTCGATTGAGAACTTTGTAAATGGGAACTCCAGCAAGCTCAAAGAACCTGTTGTTGCTGGTACCGTTGAAGTAAAAGCTGAAGTTGTGGAGACCAAAGCTGTAAATGCACAAGTAGCCTGTGGTTCAACCACACAAGAGCCTGCAAATGTCAAGAAAGGTCCTAGCAGATGTACAACTTGCCAAAAGCGCGTTGGCCTGACTGGTTTCAGTTGTCGCTGTGGCAACCTGTTTTGTTCAGCTCATCGCTATTCTGACAAGCACGAGTGCCCCTTCGATTACAAGGGCGCTGGTCAGAATGCTATTGCTAAAGCCAATCCAGTCATCAAGGCAGCTAAGCTCGACAAAATCTAAAAGTGTTTGATCACTTTATGGACCCTGTTTTTCATCGGATGTTTCTTGCCATAATACTGCTTTTTCCCATGTTGGAAATCCGTTATGTTTATAAATGTACAAGGTCCCATGGCAAGGGGCAGTTGCTCTCTGGTGCAGTAGCCTACCTTGTCAGAAGGCAGAGGTGGCCATCTCACCAGTATGTAAGTACTTACTATTATTTGGCTTGTGGCACTATAATAGTTTAAAGGTTTTCTCTTGGTGTTTACATTATCTATGCAATGGTCAGTCTGTGCACTCGTGATTCGAAGTGGTTGTACTGCTTCCCCCCTAATTGTGTTCTTCATCGTCCGAGTAGTCATTTTGTGCTTGGAATCGCTTCTGCCTGGTCAATAGTGCGTTCTAATTGGGAGTCACATACACATATATTGCAGTAAACAAGTGGTGATTGTCTCACTATATGTTGTGTGATGTTCTGTGTCTTGAGTTATATAGAAGGCCTTTATTCATGTTGTCACAAACTGATCTAGTTTCAGATAAATTGTTGTGTGCCTACCGATGATCAATGCCTTTTCTCGATTCTTATGCTCAGGTTATGCTGTAGGTTGCTGCTAACTGGAAAGTGGGGTTTTTTATTTTGAAAGTAGTCAGGATAAGCTAGAGCGAAGTGTAGAAAATGCTTTATACTCTCTGCTGGCTAGCATTCTCAAAAAATTTGTTAGTATTTGGAATTGCATTGAACGCAGGGGGTCATTCATAGTCGTTTGAGGTTATATAATGTAGCCACGAGTATGATGAAGAATAGGGTGATTTTGCGATTTTTGATACTATACTGAGAGCAGTGGAGGCAAGTGACAGGCCGTTATTCTTGAGGGTACTTCTATGTTTTGGCATCAGTTATTTTCATTCTCGCATTTTGAAGGAGGTCGGAGGTTAGATTTTGAAACACTCATAACTGTTGACAATTTTGTTGGCATTATGTTCAGCAAGAATTGAGCTGTGGTTTTAGTTTGTCTGGGAACCCTTGTTCAGGCTATCTTGGTTTGCTCATCATCAGCTATAGTGGACTTTATAGTTGATATTGCGCGTCCATTACAAATAGTCTGATCTACTTTCAGTCTTTTTTATCATATTGAACTTGGAATTTATGTCCGTCGATGTTCATTCAGTCTGTTGATGTGGTGTTCAACAGGTTGGTTCTGTGTGTATCGCTGGCCGTATCTGCTTGGTGGATGGATCTGGGCAGTGATTAATCTTCTCTTTTTGTTGAATATGTTGGAATTTATAGGTTCAGTACTTCCCTGATTCTGTTGTGGTAGACTGGTAGGTTTCAATCAAAACTGTTCTCAGGTAATTATCTGGAGAAATTCGTGTCAAGTATGTGATAGGCATCAAGAGAAACGAGGCTGTATTGTGGTGTTGTCAGGGGGGGGGGGTAGCAGTCTTGTTTAACACTGAGAGTTCTTGGCTTTCAGGGAACATTTTTTTTTTTTTTTTGGTTAAGAGTCTGCCTTCCTGTTGTGAGGCTGTGCCACCTGTGGGTTCCGTTGTCCTGTTTTATCGACTTCAGCTTCAAGTATCACTAATTTCAGGGTTTGTGGATGCAAAGTGACTGCTACATGCTGTTAGTATTTAGTTCAGCTCTCAAGTTGATCAATGTTTGTGCACTTAGCCACTGGTGCAGTACGGAAATCACTGTGTTTGATTTGAGTTCACTGATGTATATAACAAACTACGCAAGGTCAAAAAGAGGTGCATGCAACTCGGTGGTTGGTCTTTGTATCTTGAGGAAGTCACTCTTGCATTGATTGAACTGTGTTTGTTCGATGATATGTATGCACGTCGTATGTGATGCCTTTCTCTTATTTATTCGAGTGTTATCTGACGTCCAGTCTATGAAAGTCGTATATTGATTCAATCTAAATGTGAAGCTAAATTCTGATGATTGTGTGAGACAAGTTTTATGGAGGGATATGTTAAGTTCTGAACGCAGGGGCTCTTAAATGAGATGGAATGATTAGTGACTCTTAGTTGGGCTAGGAGTCTAGCCATGGTGTTCTTGTGGCATGGTCGAAAATCTGTCGCCAATTACCCTTGTAGAAATGTAGAGTGTAGACAACTAGCATGGTATACAGAAGCGTTTCTGAGCGACAGTGTAAGTACATAGCAGTTCTGTTCGGGGACTGATGCAGTCCAGCAGGCTGTTTTCTGATGAATTTGAGTATTGAACTCGTGAATGTTCAACCAATAACTATATATTTCATCGGAGCTTGATTAAGATTGGAGTTAGGTTGGTTAGTGCCTTAAACAACTTCCATGGTCGATGAAGGAATGTCGATTTTAGAGAATAGATCAGGTTCGGAACCAGGAGGCATTCGTTCAGGACATGGAATAGTGAAGGGTTGGCTTCCACCTCAGGGAGTTTGTTGGTGATGAGTTTAGTACCGATCACTAAGCTTTAGATCAGGCGCGACTTGGGGCTTCTCCTCCCTTCCCAACACCGTGAAGAGCTAAACAACTTACGATAATATTAATGAGCTTTCCTCTTTGTTAATGAGAAAAATCCAAGGAGCAAACCCCATTTTTTTGAACAATTCCTGATTAGAATGAACGCCTAATATGAGGTGGTGGTTTACAAAAGCGAGCATATAATGCGACTTATTGCAGACTGTTCTCATGTATCGTAAATTGTAAACCAAAGATTTGTTTTCTATGTGTTGGGTCAGCGCAAAGTTGACCACCTAGGAGCACGAAGAATACTCCTAGGAATCAGCTAACAAGGTTTTGCTTCAAGACTACATTTCCGAAGTAACATCGACTGCTTTATGCTCCTACCACCAGAATAAGCGTAACATTCCTAGGTCGATTAAATTAAATTCGACACCCACGAAACTCGACATTCTCGTTCCTTTTGTAGCATTGAATTTTTCTCGATTATTATCCACGACACCCTAATTCAAATCCAAATCACTTATGAACCTTGGAAAAAAACTCAAATGAGCCAATAATGTTGATTTGACTAGGAAGTACATGAGACTCGTTTGGCCGAAGAGTCGGCTCCTACATTGACCAAGTAATCTTTCCAAGAGTTGGATTGACAAGTGGTCGAAAGCGCCTCTATTTGTTAAAGAAGGGTTGGAGTTCAATCCACTGCGACGAGGGTCATGACTCATGAGGTACGCCCTCCCCTACATGCTACACGATACAGGTCGGATGTAGATGTTGAATTTCGATGATCTAGATTGACAACAACAAAAAAAAAAAAAAAAAAAAAAAAAAAAAATGTTGAGCATCCCAATGACGAAAAGTCACGTGCAATTGTTCCAGGAGAACTGCGGAGTACGAACCCATGGACCACGGGCGGGTAAATCTAGTAGTAGAACAAAGGTATTAGTCATTAGATTCTGTGCTTTTTTTTTTTTTTTTAACAGCGACCACTCCTATTTTTAACCTAACTTCTGCTGTTAGGTACACCCAGAATCCAGATTTACTGTGACATCATTATAATATATTTTTCTGTACTGTGTCGCTTATTTTTGCTTTTACTTTTTTAACTCTGCAAAAGCAAGTGGAATAATCAGTCATTAATTACTCATAATTGTTTTTACTAAGTCAACTGTAATTAACCTGATTATTTACTGTCTTTTTTGCTCTCTAATTACGTTTGTCAGTTGTTCTGAACAGGTTAAGACGTAAAAAAAGGCATCTGATTATCAATTTTTGAGCAGAAGAGTCAACGGGCTCATTTGCATTGGCTAAATGCTTTGTACGTCAGAAAAGAACACGACCTATGGTGCAAACACAATACAATGTGAGTATAGAACAATCTTAAGTAAAATCATTTGCTCACCCTTAATATCTCGTTATTATGAGCTAAGCGTGTAAGTGTGTCACATACTCACATATAGTAGTTCGTAAACTAATTGATATAGGTGTTTTTTGGACCGCAGTTCTACCCTTTGGGTTTCAACCGGGTAAACTTCTACAACTCCGCCCTGTGAGTCTGTGACCCTAGTCGGTTTGGAGGACATTGAACTTAAGTTGTCCGGCTCACTTAGGAGGCAAATAGGGTAAATCTCTCATCCTAACTTATAAAGTACGTAACCAGATACGGTCATAGTTGAGACTCGAACTTTAAATGTAAAGAATATAATCCTCTTTGCCAACTAATTCACTTAAAAATTGGGGGGGGGGGGGGAATGATGTAGGTGTTAATTGTTCGTTTGTTTTGTTCAATTTTGACAAAGTATTGAATGGTCCATTTGGTTCTCTTTTGTTTATAAGTTAGAGAAGACTTTTGCTTACTCGATTATCACATAATACAAGTCTCCTTTGTCATGATGCACAACCCTCTTGTTCACGGGTTACCTTCAAGTTTATGGAATCTTTACTTACCATCTACGTCCGTTTCCCATTCTATGAAATTTGCCACACTCCTACACTAGTGATCTCTACTTGCTCGAAAGTCGAAACCTAAGCTAATTTCGGCCTTTGTTCGTAACCCAAGCTAACTTCGGCCTTTGTTTGGAACTTAAGCTAATTTCGGCATATAAACCGAAATCGAGAAAGACAGAGAGATAATAGAGGAATTATTGACAAGACTTATCACTAGAACTAGGGTTGGAGTAATTCCAAGTTTCCAATTATCATCTCTTTAAGCACATCCTATTTTAGAAAAGGAAATTGTCATATTTCAAGGTAATAAAGTCTAGCAAATTCTATTTGTTACTAATTTACTATAATGTCAAAAAGGAAAAGTTGCCTATGAATCTATGATGTAAAATCAGTCAATCACTTTTAATAATGAGTTTTCCCCGTTTCTTAGGATTCCTTGGAAAAATCAATGCTTTGAGCATTTTTTTACCCACCTAGGGTAGTTAGTGGTTAGTAACTTACTAATTATATGCTTTGACTAGCATTAACAAACGAAAAGAAAAAACTTCAGTCTAAAACTACTGAGCCCTCGAGATTCTTTTCCCATCATTCGGTTTAGTTCGGCTTTGAGTTGATGTAAACTATATAGAGATTGCTAGTATTGCCGGATTCTCGAGATTTGAACCAGTGATTTTTAAATAATCTAATTGAGTCTCGTGTTAACTTATCCAGTATTCGAAAATTGAACGAGAAGTCGAGAACTTAACTTGATGAGGGGGTGAAATGAATAGAAACTAGGAGACAAGTTAACAGTAGAAGACATTTTAAACCCATACAACATGCAATGTACATCAATATTCAATAGTACAACATCATATGATCATACATCCATCTTTCAATGAAGTTTGACTTCTTTACTCTAATGTTTTTCAACACTTCACTAGTTCACTTCACTAACTAAAACCAGACCAAACACTTGCTGCCAACCTCACTTACTACTCATTCTCTTCACTAACCTCCAATGGCTACCTTCTCCTGCAACTCCAACTACTCCTCATTACTCCTCTTCCTCTTCTTTATGTCTTTCTCTCTTATCATTCCCATAATAAATTCATCATCATCATCATCATTATCATCTGAATCTGACATTCTTCTGAACTTCAAATCTACACTTTCTGACCCATCAAACTTCCTCTCATCTTGGTCCAACTCCTCAGTAATTTCTCCACATGTTTACTGTAACTGGACTGGTGTAACCTGTACTAAAGCTCCTCCTTTCACTGTCACTTCACTTAATCTTCAAAGTCTCAATCTTTCTGGTGAAGTTTCCTCAACAGTTTGTCAGCTTCCTAAGTTAACCTCCCTTAATCTTGCTGATAACCTCTTTAACCAGCCTATCCCACTTCATTTTTCTGAATGTCAGTCGTTAACAAGCCTTAATCTCAGCAATAATCTGATCTGGGGAACAATCCCAGATCAGATTTCTCAGTTTAGTTCACTAGAAGTTCTTGATTTTAGCAGGAATCACATTGAGGGTAAAATCCCTGAAAGCATTGGATTGTTGAAACAGTTGAAAGTTCTCAACTTGGGCAGTAACTTGTTCTCAGGTGAGTTACCAGGGGTTTTTGGTAATTTCACTCAGCTGCAAGTTCTTGACTTGTCTGAGAATACTTTCCTGGTGAGTGAGATTCCTGGTGATTTAGGTAAGTTAGATAAGCTTGAGCAGCTTTTACTGCATAATTCTGGGTTTTCTGGTGTGATTCCTGATTCTTTTCTGACTTTTCTTAGCTTAAGAGTGCTTGACCTTTCCCAAAATAACCTCACTGGTGAACTCCCCAAAAACTTTGGTGCTTCATTAAAAAATTTGATTACTTTGGATGTTTCTTCCAATAAACTTTCTGGGCCATTTCCAAATGGAATATGCACTGAAAATTCCCTTACTAGCCTCAGTCTTCATACAAATTACTTCAGTGGTACACTACCTGAAAGTGTTAAAGATTGCTTGAGTTTAGAAAGGTTTCAGGTGCAGAACAATGGGTTTTCTGGTCATTTCCCAAGTGGGTTGTTTTCATTGCCTAAGATTATACTCATTAGGGCTGAAAACAACAGGTTTTCTGGTGAAATTCCTGAGAATATATCAGAAGCTTATCAGTTGGAGCAGGTGCAGATTGATAATAACAGTTTTACTGGTGTAATTCCTCAGGGATTTGGGTCAGTAAATACATTGTACAGGTTTTCTGCTTCAAATAACAAGTTATTTGGTGAACTGCCCCCTAATTTCTGTGATTCTCCTGTTATGAGCATTATAAATCTTTCTCAGAATTCACTGTCAGGTGAAATTCCTGAGTTGAGGAAATGTCGAAAGTTGGTGTCTTTATCTCTGGCTAGTAACAGTTTTGTTGGAGAAATCCCACATAAACTTGGAGAATTACCTGTTTTAACTTATCTTGATCTTTCTGATAATAATCTTACTGGTTCAATCCCACCAGAACTTCAGAACCTGAAGCTTGCATTGTTCAATGTGTCGTATAATCGATTATCAGGAAGCGTTCCATTTGCGCTATTAACCGGCCTCCCAGCTTCATTTTTGCAAGGAAACCCTGGTCTTTGTGGTCCAACATTCCCTAACTCTTGTTCAGATGAAGGGACTATGCACCGAGTTGGTAATGGTCTTACAAGAGTGGCTTGTGCACTAATATCCATAGCTATAGTTTCAGCTGTTGTCATGGCTGCATTCGGGTTTTTCTTATTTCATCGTCGAAATAAGCAGAATTCTGAGTTGGGTGTTTGGCAATCAGTGTTCTTCTATCCATTGAGAATCTCTGAGCAGGACTTGGTTATGGCAATCAGTGAGAAAACTGCTGTCGGAAATGGTGGTACATTCGGAAGGGTTCACATCATTGGCTTACCTAGTGGTGAGCTAATTGCTGTGAAGAAGCTGGTGAATTCTGGTAGTCAATCATACAAGGCTTTGAAAGGCGAAATCAAAACATTAGCGAAAATTAGGCACAAGAACATAGTCAAGATCCTCGGCTTCTGTTGCACGCAAGATTCAGTCTTTCTGATCTATGAGCATATGCCAAAGGGAAGCTTGGGAGATATGATTGGAAGACCAACATTTCAGATGCAGTGGGATGTTAGGTTGAAGATTGCCATTGGGGTTGCTCAAGGATTGGCTTATCTGCACAAGGATTATTCCCCTAATCTGCTCCACAGAGATATGAGATCAACTAATATTCTTCTTGATGCCGATTTTGAGCCAAAGTTAACAGACTTTGCTCTTGATAGAATTCTGGGGGTTTCCGCATTTCAGTCCATTTTCGCCTTCCAAACTCCGTCTTCTTGCTATGTAGCTCCAGGTAAACAGAATTCTTTTGCTTTGGTAAAGCAGAACAACTCATTAAAGTATGCGCGTTTCTTATATTGTGAAGTAGCAGTCAGTCCCGGCACTAGGTAATGATGTTACTATAGAATCATGATTCATGAAACTTGAGTAGTTACCTGAATAACCTAATGCTTGTTATCTAGCTCTGTAATTTTGAACCGTTGAAAGGTAACCCGTCGTTGATTCTAATCTGTTAGGCAAAACTAGTATTGTAAAATTTTATTCAAGCCATGGAAACTGCTTAGTATGCACCAGTCAAGATTTCTGATCAGATGTGCAGGTTTCCATTTCCACATTTCCACTTGTCTGTTGTTAGACACTGCTTGATTTGCCCTTAACCTTGTTCCTGTCATTGTATTCGCAGAATGTAAATACAACAAAAAGGCGTCAGAGCAAATGGATGTGTACAGTTTCGGTGTGGTGTTGCTGGAGCTAGTGACTGGAAGGCTAGCTGAATCATCAAGTTCAGAAGAGTCATATCTAGACATTGTGAAGTGGGTTCGAAGGAAGATCAACATTGCAGATGGCGCTCACCTTGTTCTCGATCCAAGGATAATGAATTCCTCAAAGGAGGGAATGCTTGGAGCACTGGAATTAGGTCTCCAGTGTACTTCTGTGATGCCTGAGAAACGGCCATCAATGACCGAGGTAGTCAGAGCCCTTCAATCCCTTGGCTCAAACCCGAGCTCTCGTTTTGTACAGCTTACCCCTGGTGACAGTTCACTTCCAATTGAAGAAATCAGAAGCAGCTAGCTAGCTGTAGCTCCGTACTCAAATCAACCCCTATGTAAATCCATCTCGATTTACTTGGTACTGTGTATGCGTTTTTAGGTTCCACTGCCTACCTTGTTTCGTTATGGTGGTGCAGTAATTAGCATGCATACTTCTACAATGTACCAAATATAGTTTGTTCCTGAAAGTTTTTGTGACGGATTAGAATATGAAGCACAAGCATCCTGTACGAGCTGTTAGATCACCGGATTCAGCACTGAAAATGCTGTTGTGCCAATTCTTGTTCATTTGATGCAGTATTTCACTCTTTTGTTAACAGATGCTGTTTACAGGCTTCAGTAGTTCTAGGAGGATTATTGGGCAAGATTTGCTTGTGATTGAAGGTTGTTCTAGCACGTCGCCTTAATACATTTTTACAGTGATACGCCTATGCCATGGCCTGGTGAACTAGTAACACATGTGATTAGTAACATCTATCGCATATATGAGAACAATAAATATGTAGAAAGTAGGGAGAACACGATATCAAAATTAGGTAAAATTCTATCCGGGGTTTTCTCAATATCAACATGTCTGGCTGCATTGGCCTAAGACACAATGGTGTTGCTGATAGAAACATTCACCAGTTCATAAAAGTCTATAAATGATCTGAAGCCAAATAGTATCGATAATTAAAGACTAATAATTGCTATTTCTACGCTTAATTAATCAAAAAAATGATTTATTCCCTATACAAGTTAAACTTATACAGTATGCATTTATGCAAAATCCCAGCAAGGTTATATCACCAAACTCGGAATATTTCTTGCAGATTCACAGTTCTTTCAGCAGGCAATTTCGATATCTACAAAAAGTGGCAATAATACAGGAGGAGACCTCATCCTCAGCATCTACAAAGACCAAACCTCGCGTAGGAGCTCATACCTTACATTCCCTCCATTGGCAGTTGGCTCTTCGGTTTTTAAACTCAGCTTTCCGTTTACCAATGTACTGGGTGAAGCAGGTTCGATCAATGATGTCAATGGGGAATCAAGATCGTCCAATTCCTCATCGCTAGTATAACCTTTCTTCTGCACCACAGACACATTCCTGTCAAGCTGAGGTTTTTCTCCTGCCTCTGCTACTTTCTCTGAAACATCTCTTGCTGATGGTGGGTGGTACAGAACTGCTGCAGCTGCATAAGGAAAGCTCCCAGAGGTTTCAACTGCTAATCTTTGCTCCACAAAACTCTGGACAGTTTAAAAGGGCAACTGTTATACATTTCCATTTAGATATATAGACTGTTGTTTTTACCTATAGTAAATTTCCAAGTACAATTTTACCTCAGAATTTAATTCCTCTAAGACTTCTCCAGGGACTGGATCCGGACAGAATTCGTCTGGGGTGAAATAGCATAAGACCCGTTTAATCACATCCAGAATCATTGACGGACAGACCTGTAAACATACGAACAATATCATGCTTTGTTAAGGCGAAAAAATAACAAAAGTTTATGACTTGCAAGCTAAATGTTGTTCAACTAAGTAAATTTCTAAGCTTTACCTCTTCCCTAACAGAATTATCCACCAGCAAATCTTTTGGGAGCATCAATAGGTCACTCAGTTCATTAAGAAGGTGGAAACATTTTGTTTTATCTTGAATCATATGATGATCATCCTGCGCTTCAGAATCATGATCTTCGGGAACATGAGACATTTCCACGCCAAGACTGTCGTCAAACCACCTAGACCAGTTACCAACCTAACCAAAGTACAACAATTAGCAATAAAATTACTCCGGCATTGCTAAAAGATGACTAACTGAGATGATTCATATTACAACCAAAAAATCCACTCCACAATTCACCAATAGCTGCACCCATGCAAACTTAAAGAAACTATAATCACAAAATTTACACCACTACACCAGATGAGAGATATACCGCATTCTTAAGCTGTGCACCAGAGCCAAAGCTGAATTCACCAGCTGGAATAGGCAGTACCCGAGAATCCACTATAGGATCAGAAACTGGATCTGTCGGCATCTGGTTCGCAGAATCACGTAGTATGGCATTAAACATGGCGACATCTAACCTTGCAATACACTGTTCCATAACCTATTCATGAACCAAAATATGTATCTTGATCAGTCAACTCAATGAGTACAGGCTAACTACGACATAATGTAAATAATTGGATAGGCAAAGGAGAAATTACAAACCATCCTCGCAAGGACTGGCAGACAACCGCATTCATGCCCTGCAGCACGGACAGGGCAAAGCCTCTGGAAAGCAGTCTGAAATGCATTTTTCCACAGTTCAATGGAAAAGCTTCCTTGTTGTTGATCACCTAAGGCAGGTCCCAATAACTTTCCAATGCTCTTCTCGTTGATCAAATCTTCAACTGGCGACAGCATATTTGGTGTCAATGCCTGAAAGTAGATATAGCATAAGATTCAAGTTTATATGCTATGAACCTCTGAAATCGGTACAAACAATAGAAGCTCAGCATTATATTATCCTACCTGCCACCACACTGACTCAACGACCCGAGAAAAAATCCAAGATTCGATTTTTTCTAAAGCAGAAGTGAAGGTACTTGTCTCTTCCCAATCTTCAAATAACTGACTAGTCCTGTTCACTTGCTTGCCGCCAGAATGTGCCTTCGCTTTCAACGATTTAACATTATCTAAACTAGGTTTATGACTCCCATTTGCGTCAGTGAACCTCAATGAGGTTGTCTGCCGTGGAACGCCAAATGCTTGGGTAATAATCTCCCTCAGGACAACAGTGTTGGACAACCAAAACGTTAACCTTAATCAAGGAGGAGAAAACTACGTCAGCCTGGAAATTTTCTGATTACATAGAGCATCAAACTGAAATATAAGGCAAACACATTATAATAAGCACCTTGCAACGTCATTCCCGCAAGTTCTGGCAACCAAAATGAGCCCTGAGACTGTATTTCTAGAAATTGTCGCCCTCTTACTTCGAGTCCAGTGCTTGCAAGCGTGTATGTAGAGTCTAGAAAGACGTCGAGCAGGTGTGTGTACCTTGTGAGCAGAGCTTCCATGCTCAGGTATAACTGAATAAAGTGAGATTTCAAGAGCAGCTACTTCTCTAAGCTCCTCCTGCAGTTTCTCAATCCTATTTTCCATAAACTCAACTTTTTGTTTCAACGCTGCTCTTTCCTGCTCTGCAACAGATTCGTCATCACTCTCTGTACTTTTTTCGCCATTTGAGGCCTCTTCAAACACATCTTCATTCTTTTCGTCCTCCATTGGCTTCACCTCAACCCCTTCAGAAGACTCTAATGATGGATGTACTTTCATACTTGCCAACTTAGAATTGTTGTCCGAAATATCTTTTCCAACTACTTTACCATTAGATTTCGAGGGATTCTTCAGTGTAGAATGAGACTGTTTCCCTCCTAGCTTGTTTCTTTCACTGCCGCTCTTTATTCTAATTGGCCTTGATGGTACTTCAGATGAACCCTTCTTAGACATTTTTCTAGAAGCACCAGTATCTCTATCTAGTTTCTCGTCATCAGCTGTAACCGAATCCCCTTGGGAAGATGATGAATCTTTCAGCGATTCATAATCAGAATCCTCTCCCTTAGATTGATCCTCTAAACCATCACTTTCGCCTTCAACCGGGACTGCACCCCCCTCCGACCTGTTTGCATCATCCACATAATGTATAACCACATTTTCATAAACTTCAGAAGGCTCTGTACCCACACTTGTCTCACTTATTGCTACACTATTAGACACTGGCCTAGACCGTGAACCTTTAGATTGCGTTTCTTTCATCACTGGTTTGCGGCCATTCTCTAGACCTGTTTTACCTTCCCTCCTCGGCGTTCTCACAGGCCGTTTTGTTTGATTGCTAGTTTGAACTTTCTTCTTCTCAGTCTCCCTCATAGTGCCTAACCTCACCCTTATACGCAGTAGTATATATTTACAATGTATAGGAACCGAAAATATCCAAGAGCAAAAGATGTAAAGGGACCTTTATCATAAAAAGAGCTACCTTTCTGCTGTGTTCCGTGGCATATGTATCAATCTATGCGCATTCAAAGTCTCAACTTAATCTGCAAGAACAAATCAATGTATAATCCATTGATCAGTAAAGATTTCGAGCAGGATATAACGAATTCTGAAGCGCAACCATCACTGTACAGTTACAGGACAGCATATCAAATGACAGGACCATAACATATAGACTAAACAGGTGTATGACCAGTGATCAACGACTAAACTTTCAATATACATTCTGAAAAATGCCACATAGACATACCATTAGACAGACTTGAATGATTAAGGTAAACGAACCATAAAATAAAACAGAAGGGACACATTGTGTAATGCAACTCTAAGACAGTGTGAAAACTGTGCATATGCAATAGAGACCATTAACAGACATCCAAATATTCGCGGTGGACAGACAAATTGACAGAAACAACATTCGCGTATAATTCAGGCCGCTACATTTTACAACAACTTGATACATATGTGGAAGAAAGCTGTATTTTTGAGTGTGTTGATAATGAAGGCTGCATTCAGATAGCACAATCCGTTCCAGCAAAAACACAGTACATATACAAAAACAAAATATCAGGGCAGCTTGTGAAACATCATCCTCATCAGGGTCCCCCCACCTCAGGGATTGCTTTGAATATTGCTAAGAAACTTTACAGTTTTCATCATAAATTCGACATGATAACCCATAAAAACCCGAAAATCCTTTAATCTTATTTCGTACAATTTTTGCAAATTTTGTGGCCTAATAACTGCAACATGAAAGAATTACAAACACAAGTTTCACGAGGTGTGACCACTCACCAAACACAATTAATATAACCCCCCACCGGCTACTACTAGAATTAATAGACAAGAAAATAAAATCATCATCACTCTCGAGTCTCGATTAATTAATAATAAAACTACGCGTATCTAACCCCACCCCTGCTCGGGGTAGGGTCAAGACTCAAGAGAGGGTCCAGATGTACGCAACCTTACTAAAATGTTACTAAAACAACATCAAGAGTTTGAATTGTAGTACTTCAGCTCGTTTGGTAAGCGGGAATAAGATTATACACAAGAATGTAAACAAGATCATTTAGTAAAACTCAAATACATGTTCACAATCTTCACATACACACTTCTACAGTTTTACCAATTAGTCAATACAAATCAAATTCCACAGAAAATGGACACATGTATATAATATATACATCCTTCATCATCACAAACAAAACCCAGATTCAACAAAGAACCAAACTTTTTACCAGCATTCAATAGAAATCACTCAAATCTTAATCATATCCACCATAGCAAAACACAACAAACACACAAAAACATAGAAACAATGTCAAGAAAAACAGGAAATTCTTCAGCAAAAAAAACACAGACCAAAGAGGATTTTCTTTGTCGTAAATGTGAAGTGACAAACAACCACCAACAACTCAAAGAGAACAAATGAACAGATTAAATAAACAAAAACCTAGAAAGATAAAGACTTGCCAAAAATATAGTACTAAATTTGGTGGTACTAGTAAAAGGAGAAGAAATGTGAAGTGGGTCACCTTTTGTTTGTGTAAAAGAAGCTTCTTTGAATTGGGATTGCCCAGAAAACAGCATTTAGTGTTCTTCAATCAATGCGTGCGAAAAAAACAAAAAAAAAGAATGCAGGAAAATGCTCCGTATTTTACTGCAGAACCTTGATCTTCGTGTCCTTTAAGTTTCATGTACAAGTACAAAGGACAGATATATGAAGAAGTGGGGTTGATTGTTTGAATATGAAGGGGAAGCACGTTGTAGAAGACGGAAGTTACTAATTTGGCTGACTGTATACTAATTGGGTGCAGTTATTGTTTTTTCGAGTGGGCAGAAAACGAGTACGGTCTTGCATTTATATTAAATCAAGTTCCGTCAAAATTACCGGTGACCGTAAGTATATTTTGAGTAAGGAAAAAAAAGGAGATAGTGTGATACAGAGGAAGTGGGGTTTGGTGAATTTAAGTTTGATTCTTTGTTATTTAAAAAAGTGGTAATATGTTGTTTAATTAGTTTTGTTGTCTGGTGATGAATGGCGACTGAGAAAGGGGGGCTGTCGGTGAGGGTGAATGGGACTGGCTTGCTGTAGAAGATTCTTACATTGTAGACTGAGTAGATATTAATGAACTGTGATTAGAGCAGTAAGTTCGACATGAGAGGTCACAAGTTTGATTTTCACGTTTGCAATTTTATCGGAGCTAATAGAGGATTATGGAGTATTTCGGAGAATTTCTGTTAAGGAATATCACGCGTGTTTAGGAATATGATATATACTAGAACATGTGTTTAGAAATATCTTATATGATAGGTTTCGTAAGGGTTTAAGTCATGTGTTAGTATAAATAGGAATTACTCTAATGTCATTGTAAGCAAGTTATTTACGAATTATATTGAGTTTATGAGATTTCCAAATAGTGTACATTATCATTCTTATTATGGTATCAGAGCCCATGGTTAAAGACCTGGGACTCAAGAAGATGAACTGGGCCCGTTATTGATGGATCAAGTTTACGCAACCGAAAAGAGCTAGGAGAGCCCCGGTTTGCGATGCCACCGAAGAGAGCTAGGAGAGCCCCGGTTTGCGATGCCACCGAAGAGAGCTAGAAGAGCCCCGGTGAGCTTGTGAAGGTCCAGTCTGCACAGATGGGCAAGAGATGTGGGAACCGAAGAGAGCTAGAAGAGCCGCGGTTAGCCCCAAGCCCAGTCTGCTGAGTAATAAGGGAACTCACACGTGAGGAGAGTGTTAGAGTAAGCTCCACCTGTGAGTGTCTCACATTAAAAACAGAGGAGATAGTTGATATGTTTATAAACCAAGGAGTTACTCCACCTATTGCCAATTGGTTTTAGGATGAAACCTTCTTGGGCTTATGACGTGGACTCTCTCTCCTCCGTGCGGGTGCGGCCCAGGCCCGATCGTGCTTTAATAAGAATTATAACGCACAATATTTGGAAATCTCATAGCCTATCATATGAGATATTCCTAAACACATATTCTAGTATATATCATATTCCTTAACAGAAATTCTCCGGAATACTCCATAATCCTCTATTAGGAGCCTAGCTAAGCTAATTCAATTGTAGTTTTAAAACCTTGGGATCGGATTGTATTGGTTGGGGTTATGAGTTTTGACCAAACCGATCTCTAGGACTTGACAAGCAGGCTCGGAGTCCGTAAGAAGTAGGACCAAAGAGTCAATGTTTTAAGTTCCTTTAATGTAAAGAGAAAGATTAGTTCCTTTAAGTTCCTGTTGAGTTAGTTCAGGCAATCCACCGACAGTCAACAATGGTAAAACATTCCATTCATGAAATAAAAATAAGGGTAAAAAACATAATGGTGGAATTATTGGACTAACTTAATACTCAGTATATAGTACTACGATTAGAGTCCAAAGGCCATGATTACTTGTCCCACTGCACAGTGACAAGATATATGCTCATGATTTGTGACACTAGCGCGTTCTAAATATTACTTCTACTACGAACTACATTTGTATTATGCAGATATCAATTATAGATTGAAAATCGTTTATATGCATTCATGTCGTTCTCTAAAACAATCCCTTTAATTAACGGACCAATACCAATTTTTCTTTAAACGGTTGATGAGAATAACAACATACTCGGGAACTAACGAATCACTTCCTAATAACAAATCTTAACTTATTGATGACTCGTTATTTGCAAACAATTATATTATCATACGCATTGGTTTCTTCTATTTGTCGGTTAATGATTTGAAAAACAATCTAAGCTATAATAAAATGATGCATTCAAGCTATTTTAAGTGTTTTATCTGAGCTCTGATCTGACAAAAAAAAAAAACTTGTTTTTAGAAAGGTTCATGCGATCCGTTCAAATGTTCAATCATTCCTTTGAAAGGATCAAAGAGAGACATTATTCATATTCATGCACGCCTCTCATTTTTGGAAGAACATGCATGCCTCTTGGTTTAGGAGAAAAAACAGGATAACATAGGCTATTTCAGTCTATTTTAGTATTTAGCATGTTTGTTTTTGTCATAAAATCGTCCTGTAATTTCAATTAACGAATTGTTCTAATCGATACAATGTCCTACAAAACTCATATGTCACGTTTTAACGCGTAGTGATTAGGATCAGAGACCATAAGTCAAGGGTGGCCGGAGTGGAGGATCGGAGAGAAAGTGGAGTTAAGGTATCTCCGGTTGATGCCACGGCCGAGAGCTAAAAGAGAACGAGACAGATGACGAGCACGGTGAGATTCCGCTTGTTCCGGTGAGTCCAATAGGGTAGGTGGCGGTGGCGGGGTTGAGGCCGAGACTGGCTATAGAGCCTATAGTTATACACTGACGGTGGGAAGAGGAAGGCGATTAGGGACCTTGGGAGTTTTATGTAGATAACAAGATTTGGAGGACGAGATCTTGGATGTACGAAGTTTCTAAGGCATGAGAGCATGTGGAAGGATATGAGCCTTAATTTTAAAGGGTAGTCCTAAAAGTCATTTCCAAGCAAGTTCTGAGCATTACCCATCATACTCACATGCACCGGACGTGCTACCAACTTATCAAATCTTTTCAATTTCTTCATCACATTTTTACAACTTTAAACCAATCCAGATATATACATTTCACGTGCTCTTGCCTCCGTCTGACAATCTGATTTAAACCCCATATATAGACATGCACGCACATAATCATGAGCACCATGCCATTAAGAGTACTCTAGGAGCCGTGGAATTACTGCCCGTAAAAGTTTGACACGATACCTAATGCTCAGATTGTCAAATTGTTCGATGAGAATGTAACGCCTTGAAGAACTCAAATACAATAGTGCAAACACAAAGATCGAGTTTTTTCGGGTACTCGGTATGACCTGATCGTCTCTAGAAAATGGTCTAGTACTTGACCCTCCCAACAAGCCAACACCCTAGAAACACAAAATCACGAGTAAAAACAACCTAATCCAATATTACTAGTTAGATACCCGATTACCAGGCTATGTTCGTCAGTGAAAGTAACGTGAACTTGATAAAATGTGGCCCAAATACAACCACACTCTGATACAAATCTGACCCAATTAACTAAATATCCACGTATTCCCCGAATAACTCAAAAACCCGACCCATAATTCTGTACATCGTCTCAAGCTCTTTTCACAGCATGGTTCAATTTTATGTAACTAACCGGCAAAGTGCTCCATTTCACCAGCCAAGCAAAAAACAGTATTGAGATCCACAGCTCACATTTTACAGTGCAGTAATCCGCAAGCAACATTTACAGCTAGTTTTCAATCATAAGTTTCATATCCTACTAACTACACAATGCACACACCCCTCAAGCTAGATGATATGACCTCACCAGATCACACAAAGCAGGTGAAGTTTGATAGAGATGAGGCAGCTACGCAAAAGCGATAAAAATTATGATACTCTCACAAATTAAGCAGTAATTCAAATGAACTGTCTTAAATAAACACCTAAGCTGTGCATATCATCATGAATGTCGCATACCAAACTGTTACAAAATGCGCCAATCAGCAATTCAACATGGCAAAGAGAAAAGATGCATGGAAAAACAGCTATAATATGACACCATAGAGACTAGAAAACAGATGAACGATATACAAGAGGCGATGGGGATACTACTTATGGCTCTGTAGTCTGTAGTGTACAACACTAGATGTCATAGATGATCAGAACCAAAAGCTACAGAAGCTCAAGGCAACTGCAGTATAGCATACTCCACCTTACAGCCAGCTAAAGATAATGTCTGGTTAAATTGATCTTAAGACTCCAATAGGATATAATGAGGGACAGTTAAGTACCTTATTTGAAAAGCAAAGCCGCTCCTAAAGAACAACTTATAATGAACTAGAAGGGGCCTTGTGTAATTAAGGTTTCTTATCATACCAAAATGCACAAGAACAAAGCAACACAATACCTCAAAAAAAAAAAAAAAAAAAAAAAAAACCTAGGAAGCAAGAGAGCGATAGATGACATTATTCCATAATGCTGGATTGCTGGTGAACTATCAATATATCTTCTGATATTAGAGTTCTCCACCCTTAAACTTAAACATAGAAGTTATAGCCAATTTGCAAAACACGAACAGATGAAATTAACTAACACGAAGGCATAAAGGGACTGGGCTAATCAACTAGTAATCTCATATAGTCATAAGGATGAAATGAAATGCCCACTATCCAATATTACAGCTTAATTTCACATGGAACAGCATACGGAGTCTGCAATATTCCCAGTTTAACACTGAATGGTGCCTTGTCTAACCAATGTTTCTCATCACACATGAGCCTTCTTCCATTGCATAATGGAAAGGCTAAGACCAGAAATTAACTTTTTAATAATTTAAAGAACAAAGCAAAACCATCTCTGAAATAGGATTGAGAAATACAAATGATACTTCGAAACACGTCTGACCTGACAGGGTTATCCTCCTTAACTCATCATGTAAAACTCACACACAACTTGACCTCAACCGGAAAAAGAAAAAAAAAATCTCAAACGCAACTAATTTAGCATTGAATTGAAGAACTCCCACAGGCCACAGCTGAAAAGCTTTGATTAAAAAGTCTATAGCTAATGAACATTCTACTCCCAAACTTAATCACCTGACTACATCAGTTAGTAACAACTTTCACCATTATTATCTGAACATGGAAACCAAACAATTATGTGACTCGTGAACAAACTGAACCAATAATTAGACACTAGGTGAACGTGAAGCTTTCAAACAATCTAAACCCAATGAGTAGTTGAAAGACCGAATAAAAAAGAAAAGGCGATGTTGAACAAATATACGAATGAGCATCCGAGTGTATGTCGTGTTTATGAATATAAAGAGGAAAGGAATACACTTTGCTAGACCAAAGGGTGTTCCTTTCCTATTTATATTCATAACCACAAGCTTAATTTCATACACTGATCAACATGATTATCGAGAAGGAAGTCCGCAAATAAAAGTCACTAATTCTATTAACTATCACGGTATCACGTTCCTCTCAAGGTAAGCTTAATAAACGGGGACGTCACCAAATTACACGAACAAGTTCATGAGCGAAATATTGCCGATTCATCAAGCTACCGATACCCTCAAGGCCTCAATCATGCCTACGGAAACAAAGTGTAGCTAGTCTATAAGGAAAACAATGAAAATGGTTTGCAGCACTTTCAACAATTTCATCATGCCTCAACCCGACTCCAATTAGGGCAAAATCCAAAAAAAAAAAAAAAATCATTTACCCAAAGTGCACTCTATTATATTTAGTCATATCATAACAAGCTAAACAAGTGAAAGGGACAAGAATGAGGTTTTAACTAGAAAGTCGTAAATTATGCTACCTACTTGCACACCTCAAGCAAAATACAACCATCTCATCAAATCAGACAAATTAGTTACCTATCAAATTTACCTTTTCCATTACCATGCACACTCCTCTAGAAACAGGCCACAATGGTCTCTAATTGTACCCTGATTGGTAAAAGAGGCACTTGCAGGAGCATCCGTATTTCTATTTTGCCGAATCACATATATTTTCGACAGTCTAGAACCAAAGATCAATGCATGAGAATGTGAAATTGTTTAATCCCACTTGAACATGCAAATCCAATCCAATTTATCTAAATCAAACATTTTACTCCCAAACATTCCTGAAAATGCAGAGCCTGTGGAAGTCTGAGCTATCTAACCTTTTGTTGGAAAACAAAACTGGAAGAAAATGGAGGGGAAGGGAAAGAATAACTCTAATCATAGGGAAGGGAAAGAGAAGGATTCATAATTGGTTGATCGTATAGCATAACGAATCTACAGGTAGAGCAAGTGAAATTCTGAATAAACGTTTCCCTTCCCGTATAAATCGGAAGGAAGGAAAGTTCCCCCACTCCTTTTAGCCTTAGGTGGTAACTACACGTTATTTGCATCGGATTACTATTATTTTTGAAGATGTTTTATGTTTTTTTTTTTCATATTGCCATATTGCTGCATGAGGGAGTATGTTAATTGTCACGTTATGTGTAAGCTTCATAGTGCGCTTCTGCTTATGACTATCTTGGATTTTTAACTTCGGGAAAAGCTTAAATCATCCCCCTAAACTCTTTCTCCCCAAACAATACGACCTCCAATGACAACATTGAAGTTGCACCATAATTTAAGTATCCAACAATAGACAGTCAAGAAAGATTCCATTTTTAACACAAGCATATTCCCTCTCTTTCCACCTGTTTTTCCCAAACAAGTGATCTTCAATCTCTCAAAATCCCTCTCCTTCAAACCCCTCTATCCAAATTGTATATGTATGTTAACTCCTCTTAAACCCGACAAGAAGAGAGGTATTATCAGCTCTATGTTAACAGGCATCTATCTACAAAACATCAATCATTGCAAAACCGTATGTTATCTACACGCTAACATCCACCCACACATGAAAATACCAAATCACACGAATTTAACTACTCCAGGCCACTAAACCAAACACCAACTCATACTAACCTGGCGGGTAAGTCAAAGTCAAACTTAGTGATAATTTCATCACAAATTACAAAGGATCAAATCTTTGCACAAACAACCTAATCCAACAGCAATCACACACATCTTTTATATAAGGCTTTTCCGCCTTTCACTCTGTTATCCAAACAAAATGAACCTAAATCCCTCGAAATCCTTCCCCTTCCTATCTCTCTATCCCAACAAACTGTCAATGTGCGCAACCCCTTAACCCCTCTTCCCCCAACTAGTAAACCAGTACGAGGTCCTTCGCACTAACAACTACTACGCCTATTAGTCCTAACAATCAATCACTTGCAAATTTCCACAATCACAATCAAAGTACATAAATTTAACAACTCAACGCCACCAAACCAAACACATAATCAGCCACCGAAAACTCATATTACTACTACTGTTAGTCCTATGCAACAACTATCTATCTACCTAACAATCAATCACTGCAAAACCGTAGATTCCTTACATGGAAACGTCCACCGCGAAATCCCACAATCAAATTAGATAAATTGAACTACTTCAACCCACCAAAATCAAACACCAATAACCTAATCAACCCCTCAAAACACATATAAACACGGCACAAGACGAAACTCGAAAAGTCAAACAAAGTGAGATATAACTTCATTAGAAAGATACACAAAGATCAAATCTTTGCACAAAAAAAAAACAACATAAAGGAAGGGCCAATTGTTTTGTTTCATCAAAACCCTTATTTTTCTTCAACATATTCCATTACAAACCCCAAGGAACACAACACCTCCCCATACATTTTATCAACAACAAGAAAACTAACAACATTAACATAAAATTAAAACCCAATTAATAACAAAAAAAAAAACCCTAATAAACATTATCATCATCATAGTAATAATCCGACAAAATTAAAAATTGGGAGGGTTGATTGCAGAATTACTCAGAGTTTTGTTGGGCCTGGAGCTGCTCAAGGGCTTTCTGGTGGGCCCAAGTCTCAAGGGTAAGATCAGGCTTGGCGCTGAGGCCCACACCAAGGATGACGATAGTGAGGAAGCTGGTAACGTAACAAGGAAGCTCCCAATCTTCCCACTTACGGGACTGACCAGGTGGGAGTGGGGTTCGGTTCATGAAGTATCCGTTGGGTCGGTCTTGGTGGCCCGGGCTTGTCCATCTGTCGGATCCGCCTCCGCCTCGGGTTTTGGTTCGGATGGTTTGGGTTAGCCTCGATCGGAGCATCCCGGCGGCTGTCGCCAAGGGTTTCGGAGACGCCATTTGTTTTTTTTTAGGTTGGATGTGAGAAAGAGGAGAGAGAAAATGGGGGGTGGTGTTGTACTAGTGACTGTCTGAGAGAGATCTATTTTTGGTTTTTAGACGTGTATGAAACGACGTCGTTCAGGGGGCTCTATTTTTTTTTTTTTTTTTTTCATTTATAGCAAGTTTTAGTACTCCCCCAGTTCTGAATGATGTTCTTGTTTCCTTTTTGAGTCAGTTCTAAATGATGTTCTACTTTCCTTATTTGTAATGCTTTTTGTGGTCTTAATTGTTTGTGAACCACCCACTTTTATTTTCCACCACATCTTACTTCTTACAAAAAAATCCGTGATATTTTATTGTGCAAGATCATATAGAACAGGAGGGAGTAATAGAAAATAAGAATCCAAGTGTTTTAAAATGTTTGACCTAAACTAATGAAGATTAATCAAATAATTCAAATATTTAACGCATATTTTCGAGTTACAACGGCAGTGAGAGGTTGTCTATTTGAACGTCTAAATTCATATGAACCTTAAGTTATTTCTTGGTTTCCCAATTGAATATCAACACATCCATACATCTTCGTCTTTTTAAAATGGTGAATTCTTCTATGACTTTCGTCTGCAAGACTGATATACTCTTGCGTGGAATGGTTGATTTGAGGTGTGAAATTGCCTTTGCCCATGGTAAAGTAATAATACTTCGTAGGAGTTAACACAAACGAAAGAAACATAGAAATACCGCTTGTTTGGTAGAGAGGAATAGGAAGGAAAGTAAAGGAAATTTTTACAACTTTTCTACGTTTGGTTTATAAATATACTCCGTACATGGGAAGTGGAAAGAAATGAATGGAAATGGAAGAAAACAATCCTTATTAAACTATCATTACATTTTCCTCCCAAAACGGACAAAATTGAATCCTTCTAGTATATTTGAGGTCTTATCTACCACTTAACGATAATTTTACTGTAACATCACTTTTAAGTTTACTAACTTCACGTCACGTCATCTTTTTCTCATGTATACAAGTTCCCCTAAACCGACTCTCCTTCGTCTTATATTTACAATAGATGTAACTCGTACTTTCTTTCCTAATATCACCAGATTCCTCAATTGGTTCTTTCGTGAATCGTTTCACATCCAATGTAGCACACGCATTTCATGATCGTGATATTGTTACACGACCGGACACTCAAGAGTTATCTAGGCGCAGGGCAAACTGCAACGCCCTTCACTTTGCCATCAGCCTCAGAGAGAACAGTTGCAAAAACTTTGCTTCAGTATGTACAAACTTTGACATGTCAAGAAGCGAGTCAGGCCTAGCCACTGCACCTTTACTTACTTCATGAGCAATTCCAAACTTCAACATCACACTTCAATTTTTCTCAAATTGACAGAGAATCCACGCCTGCAGTCGTATTTCACAGATCAATAGTAAAGCAGGGCGCTGCCGGTGTACACTGATGAAGGTCCAATGTCTTGACCATCAAACACTACTGCTCTTCAACAGCCAAAAGAGATCATCTGGCAACAAACATTGGAGCCATTTCGTCCTGATCATTACCCGAAAATCACCAGTAATCTCTGCAAGAACAAGCACCTCCTTCAATATGGTGGAAGCGGTTCTTATCCCTCAGAGACACTTCTCTTCTGTACAACTTGGAGATGATCTTGGCAAAATTATGGCAATCCACACAAATTCGGAGGTTTTTTATGACTCTCAGTGGGACTCCATCAGCAGTAGTAAGAAGCCCAAAGGCCAAAGCCAGCTTTTCACTGTGTCCTAGAAGCATCCTCTCCTTCTGCTCTTCGTCCACATCATGCAAGACACAACTTAAATCAGGCTCATAACCAGCTTCCTTCAGTCGAACTGCCAACTCTTTCACTTTTTCGTGCACCTCATCTTTTCTAGGATGGGATCGGTCATTTGCGTGGAACGTATGCAGGGTTTGATCAAGCTCAATCCAGCTCCTCCCCGGCTCCTTAACCACGGCCTTCTTTTTCATTAACTTCCACAGTCTTCTTGCGTCATCCCATCTCCCTGCAGAGGAATATAAGTTAGACAGAATGACGTAATTTCCAGCATTTTGGGGCTCGGTTTCTAGAAGTTGTTGACCCACAAACGCCCCAACATCTAGATTTCCATGAACCCTACAAGCGCCTAGAAGAGAACCCCATATGGCCGCAGTTGGTTCAGAAGGCATCTTCCTGATCAAGTTCAGGGCCTGCTGTAATTTCCCAGAACGCCCGAGCAAATCAACAACACATCCATAGTGGTCTACATCCGGCTTAACCCCGTATTTTCCCTCCAACATCTCATCAAAGAATTTCAATCCATTATCTTCCATCCCACCGTGGTTGCAACCAGATAAAACGGCTAGGCAAGTGACTTTGTCGGGTTTGACCTTTCCTTCTACTCTCATCAACTCGAAGAGTTCAACAACCTCCGTCCCCAGTCCATGTTTACCATAACCCACAAGCATGGCATTCCAAGAAATGACACTTCTCTCAGGTATGCTATCAAAAACCCTTCTCGCGTAGCTGAGATTCCCACATTTTGCATACATATCAATCATCGAGTTCTGCAAAACCACGAATGAAGGAACTTGGGATCTCAAAATGTGGCAATGGACTTGCTTGCCAAGATCCAGAGCAGCCAATCCAGATAACGCGGTTAAGAGACTAGAATATGTAACATGATTTGAAGACATCCCTTCCTTGAGCAGCTTTCGAAACAAATTGACAGCTTCTTCATCAAAACCCAGCTGAGCATACCCTGATATCATGGCAGTGCACGAAACAACATCCCTCTCAGCTAAGCCATTGAAGATTATTTGAGCCTCATGAATTCTTCCAGCTTTGGCATACATGTCAAGAAGTGAGCTCCCAACAAATATGTCAGAATCGTAGTTAGACCTTATTATAAGACAATGGATCTGCCTTCCAAAGTTAGACCCGTAATCACCTATACACAAAGGAAGAACAGTAGCAAAAGTGAACTCATTCGGTTCCTCACCTGCAAGAATTACAAGTCCTATCAGCCCTTAAACTCACAAAGATGAATCGAAAGAAGCTTAACTAGTGTCAAAATCTAAATTAGTCATCATGAAATGTAATGTGCAGTTTTTTATACTCCGTAGTATTCCTACTTGCAAACAACCTCAACAGGCCTTACCTGCACTAAACAGACAATGCCGTAAACTGTGACTGAATATATTACATACAGTTAACACTTCCAAAATGCATCCATCTATCTGAAGCTTACATATCGAAGAAACTGAGGGGGTTGTCTCGGGTACAAATCCTCATATACCCACCCCTGTATCATTAGCTGCTCCTATGTACCAAAAAAAAAAAAAAAAAAATATGGAAGAAACTTCAATGTTGTTAAATGGCATTGACAGTACTTTACTGGACGCGCCAAACTGATTAAGTTTCATCACAGGGTTCCGAAAAATGAGTAATAACACTGTCGAAATTGATGAATCATAAACTCATATTCTGAATACCCACAGAATTATTACCTGATCTAATCATGTGTACAAAAAGATTAAGGCCCTCGGAAGCAAACCCTTGTTGCGAATACCCAGTAATCATAGCAGTCCAAGAGATCACATTTCGTTCAGGCATTTCATCGAACACGTAGCGTGCATCAACCAAACACCTGCACTTAGTGTATAACACAAGCAACCTAGTTCTGAGGTATACCGGGGGCAAATACCGGGTTTTGATCATGTGGGAATGTACTCTCTGACCGTGTCGTAGCGCCTTTCGATTAATACACTCGTTTAAGATCACATTGTACCCTTCAAACTTCATTTCTAAGCCTTGGACCGCCATTTCTACTAGGGCTTCATTTAATTTACCGTTGGAGCATAGGGTTTTCAAATTTGTTAAGTGCGGCTGGAATGACGTCAGACATAATTGGCGTGAAAATGATTTGGTAGTTGTTGTTGGGAATCGTGTTTGTTGGGTTACAATGGCTGCCCATCTGATCTTCTTAAGCATTTCTGCAGAGTTTCGAGCAATGGCTCTGTTGTGTGGGCGATTTTAGTAAGTGTGGGTGATTTTAGGAGTGTAGGCGATTTTGGTAACGCCCTGACAAAAAAAGAAAATCTATGTAGTGTCAAGTGAACTCGAGTTTCTATACCGACAACTTCTTTATGAAATAACAAGAGTCCATTCGGTATCACTGCCGTTTTCTGTTTTTGCTTCTTTCTTTTTTTCTATTATGTAGCGTCAAATACAATATGAGGAGTCAAGTTTTTATATGCGTCAAGTGAACTTAAGTTTCTATACCAACAACTACTTTATGAAAAACTAGTACCCGTTTGGTATCATTACCGTTTTCAGTTTTTTTTTTTTTTTTTTTTTGTTAAAAATTTAGTTAAATAAGTTACAAAATTAACTTTAAATTGTTTGGTTCTATAATAGTCATATAAAAAATGAAACCTGACAACCGAAAACTGAAAACCACTTTTTCTGGTTTTCAAAAACGGGACTTTGTTTTTCAAAGAAAACGATACCAAACCTACCAAGCAGGCCCTAGTTTTTGGTTAAACTTGAATAAGAATAGTGTACAGTAATACAATCCTGGTAACCTATAGATCGTGGTACAAACCCGAATGAAATCCGAGAAATGAAATGTTATTTACAGTGGAAGGCGTAAAATATAAGGGATTATCCCATCCAACTGAACCATCTTCAGACCATCTCATATTCACATTTTGGACATCAAACCCATCTACATGCTCCACAATGATCCCAGCCATACTATGATTAACCAGCCCCGCGCAACCTGGCCTGTAATCTATCAGTCCACCAACATAATCTGTCCATCTCTTGTAGGTGAGATCAACATTGCTGAATTTTAAATCGTGTATAACCCCTCCTTTGGAACCTGATAAGAACACTCCATTTTCCGAAACTGCTGTGATATTTATGAACTGTAAGCCGGAGATTGACCCTTCCTTTGTTGCTGAGTTTCTTGGACAGGATGTTACATATATCGGCTCTGCCCTTCCCCACCATGATGGATCATAGTATCTGGTGCTGATGTTTATGTTGGAAAACGTAATGTCATCAACATTCCCTGCAGAAAATTCAGCCATTTCAGTAAATCTGCAGTCTCTGCAACAAAATTTTAGTTGCTCTATCTACAGTCGTACAGGTACAGATCGATAGTTTCTGATACATTAATGCCACTGTTGCTTATCTTCCTATGGGATGAATTAGGCAACAGCAGCTAAGAACGGTTTTTTAACCATAAAACATACAAGAGAAAGTCAGAATCAGTGCAATTTCTGTACCAACAGACACACATTCGCCTGTCTATGCATCGAAAACAATCACACAACGCGTATTCTGACAATCTAGAAGATCATATAAGCATGACTTCATAATGGTTAAGAAGAAATGAGCAAGAACAAACTACCTCCATCGCGAATTTGCAATGCAAGCCCTCTATGAGATTCAAAGATAGTTATATTGTCGAACAGCAGATGCTTAAAATCAAATAAGCTAGCACTTCCAAGCTTGATAGCTGAAGATTTTGTTCTGATCCAACAGTCTGTTGCTGTTAGATTATACAGAGGGCCAAAGTTCGTCTTCGGACATATAGCATCATCACCTGTGTCAATGTGACACCTTGTGATGAACGTATTGTTTGAATCTTGTATGTCAATTCCATCATTATTCGGTGAATCAAAGTCTCCATAAATCGATACGTCGCGAATGTTGGTGTAATCACAGTCTACTATGTGCAAACTGCATTAAAAAATTCAACTTTTAGACCTTATTACACTATGAATTCACTGGCCAAAACATGACATGACAGGACACGATAACACAACAAATATATCGAACACGAAACTAACAAGTTAGTGTTTTGTTAAACGGGTCACGTGAACATGTCTAGCACATTTACTAGACCCATGTAGAATTTTAGTTTACCATAAAAACTTTTAGAGTTGTCAATGAACTACTATGCCATATAGGCATAGATCACGTCTATAATTGCTAAGACACGACACGAACTTAATCAATTATCAAGTTTTTTGTTGAACGGGTCACGTACAAAGGTACAATTACTAAACGGGTTGGGTTTGGGTAAAGGGATTCTCGACCTGTTTAGAATCGACCTAGGTCACCTATTTGCCGGCTCTAGCCATGTAGGATTTTAGTTTACAAGACAAGTTTGAGAAAAATAAGTCGATAACGTGACAATAAGTGGAGTAAGTGGACACGAAAGTAGCGGGTTAGAGAACAAATTAAAAGACGAGAGACGTACCACCAATAAGCGGGTTGGATGAGGTTAATATTAGAGACAGTGACATTAGAACACCCAATAAAACCAACAAGTCTTGGTCTACACTCATCTCCTAGACAAGCACCAGTCTGATTCCAGCTCACCATCACATTCTTTTTCGGATCAAACTTGTTAACAAACTTTAAACCCTGACCGTTAATCTCCCCACCACCAGTGATCCCCACGTTATCAGCCTGCTCCGCCAACACAACGTACCATTTCCCAGAGTCAACGGGGTAGTCTTCCAGCTTTGTCCCGCCTAATATAACCGCGCCCTTTTCAACCACTAAAACGACGCCGGATCGGAGGTGGATTGTTGCAGTTAGGTAGGACCCAGGTGGGAACACCACGTGGCAGGTAGATGGGGAGGGACACGCGTCGATGGCTGATTGGATCGCATGTGTGTCGTAGTGTTTGCCGGTTCCAGTGGCGCCGTAGTCTGCGACGGAGACTGTGGTGGTGGTGGTGGTGGGGAGTTGGATTTTGGGTGGGTGTGACGTGGCGAAGCGTGATTGGGTGGGAGTGATGAGGAGGAGAGTGAAAAGGGTAGTCCATATCCATAGCCAATGGTAGATTTTTGAGTGTGAAAATATTGACATTTTTTTTTTTTGGGATGTTTGAAAATTGATAAGGTGTGACTTGTGAGTTAGATCTTAATATTAAACCTTTGATTTGATAATAACAAAAAAGATTATTGATTATATCATGTCAGTGCACCTACTCCCAACTTGTTAGAATGAGATGATTACACTATACTTGAGTTTTTAAAAGTTGCGTTGTATCTGTTCTTTTGAATTGTTGACGTTCAATTGTTCAAGGATGTTCCTTGTTATGGCTATCAAGCACCGAGTTTGTAAGACTGCAGACACGGTCTTACATAGTATGCTCGGTCCCCGGAAGCTCTACATTTATGGCTGAGCCAAACCTTCATGATGTAAACCCCGAACCTAATTGAGCTATTCAGAATTATAGACCTTGTGGTTGCGCTTCCAGGGTCAAGTAATCAAAGCAGCTACAAGCAAAAGCTCAAACCCGCGTGATACTCTAGACGTTGCGCTTCCACGACAGCATTTTACCAACTGTAACGTTGGCCACTTCGGAAAACAGGTGCAAACTGCAACGCAGAGATACTTATGATGTCTCCGACAACTGGTTTTCCTGGTCAGTTTTAATAATACAGGTGTTTCTCGGACAGGGGAAGCTTTACAAATGACTGGTTCACAAGATAATAGTAGTACTCATTTATGAGAAGCATATAAGTACAAAGCCCAACTGGGTTTATAGGCTACAGTCAGCCAGCAGAAGCAATAGGCCTTGGCTTACAAGATACAATACTGAACTCTCTCACTAGTATATATATGCAGGGTATAGTAAATTGGTAGACTAACTAACCAGCTAGATCTACTCCAAAGGGTTTCCAGGCCGTTATGAATAATTGTTGAAGACGTGGAAACCCCAATCTGAATTTCTGAAGCCTAAATAAACTCCCCTCTACTTTTGACTAAACTACTAATATATCATATTTGCTGCTATATTTACAAAAGCTAGACACAATCAACTGATCAGTATGGCTTTCACAGTTCCATTTTCAGCTGACTTGAGTGCAATGATGCTGCATCAGACAACAAAATTATCAAGTGTCAGGGGGCTTTTTGATACATCAAGGGCTTATGCTGTTGTAAAAACAAATGCAATGAGTTCGCTTGGAAATCTAGTGTGGCGTAAACAAAAAGCTCGAAGAGTGAATGGGGCAAAACATAGAACATTTCAGTACTTGAGAAAAAATTTCTGAACAAAGTGGTGATACAGAAGCTCTATGTCTACTAGAACTAAAGCTAATTCATAGTTCATACTCTCCGAACTTTTTGAACAAAAAAAAAAAAAAAAATGACACGAAACCTCTGTATAAGCCAAAGCTTCATTGGCATGCAAACTTCGAGGATTGAATATGTGATATATATTATGAGCAAAATTATCAATGATTTAAGGTTAGCATTAATAGGGGTGAATATGAATTATCAAGGCATGCTAGAGAAGCTTACCTGAATTTGCAGGTGAGTCATAGCTCAAAAGAGAATTTTCTGACGGAACTAAGTTATGATGTTGTTCTTCCTTCACCCAAACCGGCTGACTTAAAGACTCAAATTGCCATTGCTGTTGAAGTTGCTGTCGATCTCCATTCATCTGTAGTTCTGGCCACATCAATGGCATCGTCATGTTTGGAAAATGGCACTCCATCATAGATTCACCCTGCAGGTAATCAAGAGGCAAGTTAGATATTCTGGATTCTTAATGTTTCGTTCGCTGCTTCACCAGTGTAGCCCAATGTTGTACAACTCCCTACATCAGAGGTCACATTGCAAAAGACGAATCCTACAAATACGTGTGGTTAATTTTTCATGTTTCATAGTCAAACTTATTATCTGAGACTGAAAACTCAACCTAAAATTCTACCAGGAGTGTAATCTTTATGCAAATCTTGTAGTTGTTTTAGCAAATGATTGAAGTCCAACTATTCTGAAGGCATAACTTTCCGAGGTTTAGTTTCATCACATAATGAATGTCAAAACACAAGCAGCAGCTCAGAAATTGTCCCCATAATTCCAGGTAAAATAGAGTACAGGTCCATGCAGGATCAAAGCAACCAACAACTGCATGGCCAAACATAGCAAGATCCCAACCAGTACATTAATATCACAACATCAAAGATCAATCAGCCAAATATGTCACTGTTCAATATTGTATTTAGTACTTCCAAGAAATGCTTGCGTACTGGTATAACCCACTACCAACGCATGAGTCAATGCACTTCCCCATATTTGGGAGTGACCAAAATTGCTATTTACTCCTGTCTTGCAGAACAACTTTATTTTAAGGGTTTAATTTACTTTGGTAGTATCAAGAAAGAAGTGATCCAAGTATACAGCAAATCACACAGAAACGGATAGGTAATTACTAATGAGTCTCTTGGTAAATATATTGGATGGCCAAGTTAATAGAGAACAATGATCAATTACACCTATGGAGAACGTGTGGCAACAAACATCAATGAGGGGAAAGATTCATACATGGAACTTTATAAATTTGACCATTGTAAATAAGACACCCCATTCTATAGTAAACCAGTTTTTATAAGTCATAACCATTGCCTCAATTAGTGTTTCTGACCAAACAAGCTCTAGCTGATAAGATGAGTTTCAAGTAAATTGACTATGAGATACTAAGGATCGGGTCTACCGGACAGTAGTTGATTAGATTAGATCCTTTGGCTTCATTGCTTTGGAAAATTAATGGGAATCTACATCCAAGACTCTGGATGTATTCAGCATACTGTTATATATTATGACCAATCAAACACTGCGAAACAATTGTGTGTAGCCAAAGACATTTTATAATGCAAATGATGACTAAAACAACAGAAAGGTGAGTAGCACTTACTCCTGCTGATATTACACTGTCAAGGTTGAAGTCTATTCTCGGGTTAACTGCAGCAAGTCTCATCGAAAGATACTGCAAAATATGATAGTCGTAATATAATTACTTGTGTTAGCAAATGAAGCTACATCAATATATTGAGTATCTATGAACAAGCTAGTCTGGTAGCTCATAGATCATTAGGTTTCTGCCCTTGTGGTTTTATTTTAACTCAGAATCAACGCAACGGCTATCTTAAACAGGTCAAGTCTGAGTGAAAGAGAGATCACTCGAGCAACTCTCATCAAAATCCTTATTTTTTTTTTTTTTGGATAAGTAAGTCACAAATCAGCTACTAAAGCCTTTGAAAATATCCAGGAAAACAAATTTAGATGTGGACAGTTTAAAAAGGACCGAAACTGCAGAATCCTCATTCTTTTCTCCAAGATATGTTGTTAAAGTCCCCCATCAAATGGAAAATACAAGGAGATTAAAGCACGAGCCAAGTGATAAGTACCTCCACTTGCCGTTGCAAGTACTGCACATGATTGATAATTTCATCCAACACTAGTGCTGTGCCTGAAATCTACATTTGAATTTGTTCAGAGACTCCCAAAAATGAAAATTTAACAGTATGCATGTTAACTATTAATGACTGCAAAATTATAACCATCATCCATAATCGACCTAAATAAGAAATTGACTGTAGAGTAAGTCCTTAATATCAGAATTTACAGAAACAGAAGTTCTATGTATGCCATGACTGCTGGTCCCATAATATTGAAGGAATACAAGTCTACCAGACTTAAGAGACAGAAGTTAATGCGAATGGACTAATTTCTTCCATTTACTGAAATTTTACCAAGGACAACCCCCGTGTCCCCCACCACCAAGGTTATGCTACAATCAAGATGGGCATTGCCAGTGGCTAATCTCCAGAAATGTCCCCTTTTCAGCCCTTCAACATCAGGAAGCAGCTTGCCCACCATTGAAAATGACATATAACCATCATCAAAGAAACATAAGTGTGAAGTAGCAACTAAATACATAAAAGAGGTGTTGTATATATTCTAGGGAAAATGTAACGGTACCACGATCTTCAGAGACTCGTACGTAATACCAAAATGAATATGAACGCCCCCATCAAGCCAAAGTGTACATCTTACAATTCCCCACACTTCACATCAATGGTGGAAATTGGTGAACTGTAAAGCAACTAGACAGCTATCCTTGTCTCCCCATGGAATTTTATTTACCCAAATTATTATCATAGTAATAATAATAATAATAATAATAAGTTCATTTCTCCTGGCAAATCGAAGCCCTACGACATAGATATCTCTACAGCAACACGTAACAACCCGGTGATGGAGCAGAGTCTAACTCAGCACGTCAATCAAACACACAATTGTTCCGCTGGTATGTCAAACTCTAATAAATTCGTCAAAATAATTAAGAAGATAGGTGAATAGATGAGAAAAAAAACGGTAACATCACAATAATCACCCTGTCCTGAGAAAGGTACATCAATAAACCCTTTACAAAACGGCAAATTGAAAGTGATAGCGGAAGGAAAAGAAAAATTACGAGATCACCACGGAACAGTCGGAAAACCGTTCTCCTAACCCAAAATGCAAGGCCTATCTATCCTTGTATGATGAAAAATCAGATGATAATGACTAACAACATAATAAAGCACAACATAATTGTATATTATCCATAACAAAACCTTAAATCAAACACTAACTACACCTTTTGAGGGGGACAAATCGACAATTCTGATGATTATTAGTCAGCAAAAAAAAAAGTTTATTCCAGATTGTGTCACACACAAGTCACAATTAGTCATTATCTTCCTCATCATCACCACTAATCATTACTCAATCAAACTAAAAATCGCGCTATCATACGACATATCAAATCGATTAACGACACTAATTATAATATTAAATCAAATCAAAATCAACAATAAAGTGATTAATAACGTGATTAACACTTTTTTTTTTATATAATTATACCTTATTACATCCTGGGACCAACTCCTGCAAAAACTTCATCCTCGCATTAATTTTCTCCCTCCTCGCCTGCAACAACAAAATTAACAATTACACTGATTATTAAACAAACCCTAATTACAACATTAATCCGTAATTAGCAGAAATTAAGAATGATTAACCCAAACTCACTCGTTCAGCTAAGCTATGGCTATCAGTCGCCTGGCCTCTCCGTGCTCGCACGTGCACATACGGTAATTTCTCACTGTCTTCCAAATTCGGCGTCGTTTTGCTCTTTTTACTCGAATTCTTCCCCTAATTTTTCCCCAAAATTGAATGAATTACTAAACAATGCAATAACTTCAAGCTCAAGCTCAAAAATTGTCGTGAAATTTACCTTCTTTTCTCTTTCCTTACGCTTGAGCGGCTTATCACTATCACTCCCGCCAGTCGGATCAGACGAAACCGGGTTGGACCCGCTATCAACAGGCTCCGCTTTAACAATCGGGTTCAAATTCGGCACCGCGTCGGAACAATCCTCATCATTAGCAAAAACCGAGTACTTAGCGGCGCGTGCGATCAACGCGCGGTTAGAAGGAAACGCAGGGAGTGTAGAGGACTCGAGCGTGTAATTACACGCGCTCCCACGGTGTCGGTCTAACATTTCTCCTCCATCGCCGCTCGCTTCGACTTTTCCGCCATTTGCTGGATCGTCAGTTAGAAGCTCCATAGCTTGGTTCGGGGGCATTTCCAGAAGGGCAGTAAAGGAATTTCCACTCTCCGGCGGCGGCGCTGATGACATCACTAGCTTGTTGAATTCTTCACCTAGCTCAACTTGTACACTCTCCACTCCACTTTCCATTTTTAGCTCAATTTGCTATAATTAGAAAGAATAATTAATTAATCACACAATTAAACAACTTTTAATTTTATTTTTTTCTTTATATAATTTGTTGTTGGTGGTGGTGGTGGTGGTGGTGGTGCGTCAATGAAACTTCTTGCAGAAGTTGAATTTTTTTTTTTTGTGTGATATTTTTTTGTGGGGGAAAGGTGAGATGTGGAGTGACGAAGTATTAAGGAGGAGAGAGAGGTGGGCGGTGGGGACAAGAGAGGGTCGGGTATGCGGGTACGGATGGGCCAATACGGGTACACAAGTTCATCATTGTAAAAAAAGTGGATATGACCCGTCTTTTTCCTTTGCATTTATTTTCTTGATTTTGACATTTTTTTTTTTTTTTTGAGGAGGTACATAAAAATGCAACATTATTTTTCATGAAATTAGAACGAAAAGGTTTGATATGTATATATTCAATTTTTTTGAGGTTGGGTGACTTGTCTATTAGCGAACATCCTATGAAAATATGGAATTTTGATTGATGATAATTGGGTTGTCTATAAAGTTTGAAAAACAATGTTTAAAAATGTATTATTAAATAGCACAATGACTGAAGTCGTAGCTTATAATGCTACTTTGCTAAGATTTAATTTGATGTTCTTAAGAGCATCTACTAAAAAAAGGGAAATTCTATCATACAGGATATATGGTAATCTGGTGTGCAACACTAATATAATTATATAAAACATCGGTGTATTATTGTTCAACTTAAAAAAAAAAAAAATCATTTTCACTTTCATGCGTGACACTTGCAAATTGTATCATTCGTTTAAATTTTATCAATTAAAAGCGTTGCGATGGTAAAGAATGGCATTCTAGATTAAACGTAACTTGAAGGATCATATACAGTAATTGTACTTACTAAATTTTCTACCGTTATATGTAATGTTATTTTTCAACAAGTTGAACAAATCTCACACAAGGTACTTAGGTATACGAGTAGTAGTGAATAAGTGGTCCAAGGACACGCTTTGAGAGTTAATTGGAGGAGGGTCCGTGAGTAGAAAGGAACAGACCACACGTGTTAGGGGAAATGTACTTGAGTATTTGTGCTTTGTGAATTGTGGCTTCTGCCAAAAGCTGAAATCAAGAAATAGATTTGGCAGTGTGGGTCAAAACGGGCTGTTTTCCTCATAAGTGGTAATCTTTATGGGTGGAGCAGATAAAGTTAACGGGTCTGCCTTACCATATTTAACACTGCTTCTCTCGGTATTAGTGAATTCGGGTCGTGCGGATTTATTATGTGATTCGGGTAACCCGGGTTCGTTGCAGTTGCACGTCCTAATTTATTTTCTAGAAATGTTGGATAATTGGAGTTTTGACCAATGCCGTTCTTATTGCCTTATTGGTTAAGGTTAGTCGTTGGTCTATTCTCACAGTGAAGTGGCTTACTTACCTTGATGTTGATTTCTATATTTACATGTTTACATCACTTCCATAACAAGTTATGCCGTGAGTAAAAGTGTAAAATTATTCATATTAAAATGGGTAAAAAGGTTATCATACTTTATTGTTTTTACTTATTAAATAGGTTTGTCTAGTGCATACGACTTTAATTCTACGGAGTATTGTAGAACCTAAAAATTTATTGATATAAAAGAACTCAAAAAAGTACTATTGCCTGATCAAGGGAGACGAATTTAAATTTTACCTTCAATTATCGTCAAGAAGAATGAATCTTGATTTGTTTGGTAGAAATGTGAAGGTCCAAACCGAGTACGTGATATTTTATGTAACTACTATCTAGTCACAATTAAGGCGGGAAGAGCACGTTTTATCTTATATAAGTATCTATCTGCAAAAACCAAAGAGCAAATTTGAATATGGTCAAGAAGATGAATCTAGTTTTGTCTTATAAAATTTTGAACGTCCTTGATCGAGTACGTGATATTTCATAGAGCTACTAGCTACTCATAATAAACGAAAGAAAAACTCGTATTATCTTAGAAACGAGTTCAAAAAACAAATATCTCTTACATAAAAATTACATGTCTTTTCCATTATAGAGGGGCACGTTCCGGTAGGAAGTTATATATTGGTAGGAAGGTTAGAAGTACTTATATAGTATTATCAATATCTGGGATTGAAACCAACAAAACTAATAACACATATAAACAAAAGGCATTTATTCTTATAAAATGTGCTTTTAATTCAACCAAAAAACACTTTTATTATTATAAAATGTTATTATTACAAAATGCACTTCTAATTTAACAAAATACACTTATTCTTAGAAAATCCATTTCTAATTCAACAAAATGCACTTTTCTTATCAAATGCACTTCAAAATTTAACAAAATACACTTTTCTTATAAAACGCACTTCAAATTTAATAAAATGCACTTTTCTTATAAAACGCATTTCAAATTTAATAAAATGCACTTTAATATAACAAAATGCACTTAATCTTATAAAATGCACTTATAATTTAACAAAATGCACTTATTCTTATAAAATGCACTTCTAATTTAACAAAATGCAATTATTCTTATAAAATGAACTTTAATTTAACAAAATGCACTTATTCTTATAAAATGCATTTCAAATTTAATAAAATGCACTTATTCTTATAAAATACACTTCTAATTTAACAAAATGCAATTATTCTTATAAAATGAACTTCTAATTTATAAAATGCACTTTGTCGTTTTAATCAAACAAAATGCATTTGGACTTATAAAATGCATTTCTAATTCAACAAAAAACACTTATTACTATAAACGCACTTCCAATTTTACAAAATGCATTTCTAATTTAACAAGATGCACTTATTCCTATAAAATGTACTTTTAATTTAACAAAATGCACTTCAATTTAACAAGATACACTTATTCTTATAAAATGCACTTCTAATTTAACAAAATGCATTTTTTCGTTTTGGTTTTATAAAATGCACTTTTAATTTAACAAAAAACACTTCTAATTAAACAAAATGCACTTTGTCTTTTAATTTTATACAATGCACTTCTAATCAAACAAAATGCACTTCTAATTTAACAAGATACACTTATTTTTAAATAAAATGCACTTTAATAAAAAAAAAAAATTTAAAAAAAAAAAGAAAAATGAACCACATTTTTTTTTTCTCTCCTCCCATACCCACCCACCACCACCACCACAAATCACCTAACCACCGCCGGCCACCAGCACCGACCACCACCTCACGTGACGCCGAAACCACCATTCGACGCGCGCCGCCTCGGCGACCCCATGGCGGCATCCCAGAGATCGCGCCACCTCCTCTATCCTCCTTTACGTCCCTTTTTTCTCATTTTCTCTCTCCTCTCTCACTCCCTTCCCCAGCCCTTATCGTCAACCGACCACCACCTCATCCTACGCCGCCGATCACACGCACCACCACCATCGCCGCAAATAGGAGGGTTTTGAGGAGATCGAAAAGTAAGTGAAGGGGATAATGGGGGAGAAGGAAGGGGCTATGGTGGCGCGGAGGGGTGGCGGGATGGTCGCGGGAGAGAGCCGATGATGGTGGTTGGGTCGGGGCCAGTGTTGGTGGTGGTCGGCGACGGCCATCGGCGGGGCTGGGGTGGTCTCGAGTTGGGGGGGTTGGGGAGGAAAGAGAAAAAGGAAGGGAGTGGGTTTTTCTTTTTTGTTTTTTGTTTTTGTTTATTTGATTTAATCTTGACCATTGGATTTAAGTTGGGTGGATGGATGATATAACTTCTTACTTCTCACCATAAGAACACTTTGTAACACCCCGTCTCATCGCCTGAGCGGAGAGTAGTCACCTATGGCAGCTTGCCAGGCTGTGGGCTGACCTCAAAGACCAACACGGGTCCTTCCGGCGCACTTTGACCTTACTCGTGCGCACCCTGGGAAACTTCCCACGAGGGTCACCCATCCTGAAATTACTCTCAGTCAAGCACGCTTAACTTTGGAGTTCTTATCACATGGGCTTCCTAAAAGGAAAGTCGACTTTGTTGGTATAAGTAGCACTATCAATCCTTTTAATCATCTCATATGAACCCTTAATCTCTCAGGGATCTCTTCTGAAATCCGGGGTATTACACATTAAGGCTCATATGAGGTGCTTAAAAGGATTGAAAGTGCTACTCATTCCAACAAAGTCGACTTTCCTTTTAGGAATCCCATGTGATAAGAACTCCATAGTTAAGCGTGCTTAACTGGGAGTAATTTCAGGATGGGTGACCTCCTGGGAAGTTTCCCAGGGTGCGCACGAGTGAGGTCAAAGTGCGCCGGAAGGACCCGTGTTGGTCTGTGAGGTCAGCCCACAGCCTGGAAACCTGCCATAGGTGACTACTCTCAGCTCAGGCGATGAGCCGGGGTGTTACAAATGGTATCAGAGCAACCCTGCGACCGCGTGCTGGGTGCTGGGGCGAGGCCCAGACCAGCCGTCTAGCGGGGGAGATCTTAGACCTGTGTTGATGTTGGTATGGTTTGGCCGTGGCGCAACGGGGACGTTGCGTTCTCTAAGTGGGGGAGTTTGTAACACTACGGAATATGGAAAGTGGTTTATGGAGTTGGTTTGTCCCACGTTGGAAAACTAAGGCTCATATGATCAGTTTATAATAGATTCCTACCATCATACTACCAACAAGGCATTCGCCTTTTAGAGCCCAAGCGAGGATTTATGAGTTTATTGGTGACTTCCCATCTTATTGGGTTGTGTTGCGACGTATGATGGATCGGGCTGGTACAAATGGTATCAGAGCAAGCCAGCGACCGCGTGTTGATCCTGTGGTCAGGAGTGCCTTGGTCAGCAGCCTAGCGGGAGAAAGATCCTGGAGTTGGACTATGGTTGGCTGCCAGGTACAACGAGGACGTTGCTGCCTTAAGAGGGGGTGAGTGTAATACCCCAGATTTCAGAGGAAATTCATAACAGATTAAGGGCTCATATGAGGTGCTTAAAAGGATTGATAGTGCTACTCATACCAACAAAGTCGACTTTCCTTTTAGGAATCCCATGTGATAAGAACTCCATAGTTAAGCGTGCTTTACTGGGAGCAATTTAAGGATGGGTGACCTCCTGAGAAGTTTCCCAGGGTGCGCATGAGTGAGGTCAAAATGCGCCGAAAGGACCCATGTTGGTCTGTGAGGTCAGCCCACAGCCTGACAAGCTGCCATAGGTGACTACTCTCGGCTCAGACGATGAGCCGGAGTGTTACATAATGTCTCAGGAACCTCCTCTGAAATTTGGGGTATTACACACTTCTTATGGGAACAACATCCTATATATTTTGTTTGAATTAGAAATCCATTTTTTAAGTCCAAATGCATTTTGTTTGATTAAAAGTGCATTTTATAATACTAAAACGACAAAGTGCATTTTGTAAATTAGAGGTTCATTTTATAAGAATAATTGCATTTTGTTAAATTAGAAGTGCATTTTATAAGAATAAGTGCATTTTATTAAATTTGAAATGCATTGTATAAGAATAAGTGCATTTTGTTAAATTAAAGTTCATTTTATAAGAATAAGTGCAATTTGTTAAATTATAAGTGTATTTTCTAAGATTAAGTGCATTTTGTTATATTAAAGTGCATTTTATTAAATTTGAAATGCGTTTTATAAGAAAAGTGCATTTTATTAAATTTGAAGTGCGTTTTATAAGAAAAGTGTATTTTGTTAAATTTTGAAGTGCATTTGATAAGAAAAGTGCATTTTGTTGAATTAGAAATGGATTTTCTAAGAATAAGTGTATTTTGTTAAATTAGAAGTGCATTTTGTAATAATAACATTTTATAATAATAAAAGTGTTTTTTGGTTGAATTAAAAGCACATTTTATAAGAATAAATGTCTTTTATTTAGATGTGTTATTAGTTTTGTTGGTTTTAATCCCAGATATTGATAATACTATATAAGTACTTCTAACCTTCCTACCAATATATAACTTTCTACCGGAACGTGTCCCTATATATATATAGATTTTCACGATGAAATCTCCTTAATTATATTAGTGTTAGAGTTTTAGTTTCGAGTCTGGACAACTGAATTTAAAAGTATCGCACATTCACACCGAAGCTAATCCTCCCATGACAAAACTTCTAGTAACTCTTTCATCACAGGTCAAATTCAATACCACGAAATTGACAAAAGATTAGTCACAAAATTTCAATTAGATAATCATATGGTTGACTAACTATTACATACTATGCTATTGGGCCAAATACAGCTAAAAAACAGTGCAAAAGCATTACAACCAAAGCCATGTTTCACTTGTCCAAATAGAGCTAAGGCTAAATTGTTCCAATAATCATAATCATCATCGCAATAAATTCAAAATCAACGATCAGAAATTGTCCCCTCAATGTGGATGGGCCTACCCAGCTGTACAAGATTCGACCCTTTAACTGTCAGGCCCAACACATATACTTGATCAACTGGGCTCCACAAAACAACACAGAGACAATGCCAGTCTGGTCCGGGCCCGAAAGCGACCCAACATGCTACTGAACGGTCGGGTCCCCGGGTCAATGGGGCCCGCCCTTTTTGTGTGGTAGGAAAAGGGAGTGTCCTTTTGGTGTGGGCCATGTTCAGGTTCATGGCCCAGTAAGTTGAGGATGGAATGGAAAGAGACTGGTTGTGAAGCAGTAGTCTCAAATACGGGCCTACGCAAATGGGTCATGGGCTATGGCCCATATACTGTGTTTTGCCCACCCAAATATCTAGCGTGATGTAAAGTGGGTCGACATGAACTTCCTGAAGTTATGAGCCAAGTGAAGTGGTCACTATTTAGAGCCATTGTGAAGTGTGAGTTAGAATAGATAACAAATCACAATGGTGGAGTTTTCAAGGAGTGATAAAAACCGAGTGCCTTGTTTTTAACGTAACTGAAAACAGGGTATCCAATTACGATATTTCAAATATCTAAAATCCGATGTAAATACAATACCGGTTTTTAAGTACCTGAAAAATAATTTGAAACTCCACTCTAGTTACTATTTGAAGCAATTCTCAAGTACGAGTATGAGTTAAAATAGTTACTATGGTAGAGTTGTCAACCCTTTTCCTTTTACAGTTTAAACTCTCCTTTTACAGTTTAAACTCTTCAAAGATTCTTAATACGGTGTATTATATTGATATAACAATGTGGAACTTTATTTTCTGAATGACACCAACTTTTTATTTTCTTTTTTCAGCTAAACCTTTTTTTTTTTTTTTTTTGTCCAGTGTTGCTTATAGATATCCGAAGTTGATAATGCAACCATTCACAATTGCATAGAAATGTTTCTAGGCTTGCATATGCGCCACATAACTATGTAACGTATCGTCAATCAAAATCAGCGAGTATTATTTCATAAATAAAAGCTGGCGAAAAAGTTGGTACAATGGTGAAAAAGACCAGGCCGGGCCAACCGGGACAAAGTGATATAAAAGACACAGATTTTGGATAAAAAAAAAATCTCATCTAGGTTGGCAGATGGGAACCTTAATCAGGCAGTCTAGTCTACTTAATTAAAAGCGTCAAGTTTAAGCTTCGAAAATATAGCAGTGTTTTAACGTCTTTAAACTCATGAAGAAACATCAATTAACGAATACGGAGTACGACTATAGATGAGCGTCAAACGCAAAGACGAACATGACAACAATGGAGTTTAACTATGACGCAGAGGTATCAATAGCTTAGAACAACATCGAACAACTGGGCCTACAAGTTTCTGCTATCAGAGCATCTGTACTAGGTTGTCTACTTCACATCTGCACTCAAAGGTCGAAGACTGTGTCCTGCGCAGTAGGCGTCTGCAGGTTGTCTATAATAAGTCCAGTCGAATACAGTCTCGGACAAAGGACAGCAAAATGAGTCATGCAAAGATGTAGGAGAGAAACAACTATGCAAAGATAATCCTAGGAGAAATCAAACGGAACACTTAAAGAACCTTGTGTCGTTAACCATCTGATCAAGAATTTGGACGACGTATGGCAACTAAAAGAAACCGTCTGATCAAGAAGGTTTCAGCTCAAGAGTTGAAAAATGAATGATACCAGTACCACTATTTCACTCACCAGAAGAATTAGGATTGTGAAGCGACAATGTTGCCTATTATTATGGTGATACATCCGAGCATGGAAGACGCTTCATCCCAGCTATAAACAAACAAAACAAGAAACACGAGATAATGATGAAACACCTGAGAGCACATGTGACAAAGGTGTGCTCGTGTTAGAGACATGATTTGTTCAGCCCAGGATCATCATATAAGAAAAGCCGTAGCTTAAAATGTTTGACAAGGATGCAACACACTCTCCCGTAAGCTGCCTCAATTCTGAACTTAGATGCTATCACCAGTAGAACAGAAATCATTCCTCCCATTCCACCAAGCCCACTTACCAACCTAAGTTTAATACCGAAATCATCCTATGTTTCATCTCCAAACTATAACATTGCTGACTAGTAAAAAGTAATCAAAGATAACGGAATACATATGAGAAGTACCTTGACTCAAGCAAGACACACAAATGGCTCATTGACCAAAAAAGCACACACGACTCAGAAAGCAACAATGATCTTGGAAACATGGAACGATAAAAGCATCTACTTTCAGCCTGAGATCATTGTTGCAGCACTTCACTGCAAAAGCTTCAGTCTTAACATGAAGCCTCGAAGAGGATAATGTCTGTCCAGATGAAAACAGTTCAAGAATGCAATTTCAGTAACTCTTTCTAAGCTCTTTCTGTACATAAATCCCCGATTGAAGCATGTGATGTTTCTCATTAAAAAAAATCTGGGACCAAGAAGAAAAGCAGACTTACAGCAAGAGTAAGTTTTAAAGCGTAAGCCTGAGAGTCTAGAACAGCAAAAATCCATGTACAGCTTCATCTTCACCAGCTAATGAATTATAGAGAGCTATCACAAGCCTGCATGACGTTCATTGTTGGATGCAACAGGGTGAGAAGTATTTACAGAACTGATGTATACAACGCTAGTCATCACCTTTACAACTGCCAGTTTCCGACGACCCACCTCCATCCAACTCCTCCCATACAATAGAATTAGAGAAAAATAGACAAAGGAAAGATTTAAGAGATGTACAGATAGTCAACTTCAAAGGATCGATGAAAAGTCTATCTTGTGTGTAAAACACAAGGGGCGAGGCATAAAAAAAGTATGAACTTTATCTAACAGTTTCCATGAGGACTATGTGGCTAGGTTGTTTCTAGCTTGCTCTCATCCCTAGCTTCCAGCCTATACACTCGCATCCCTCTGCAAAGTTGCATATTCCCTACCCTCCCCAGTCCACCCTTCGGAGAAGGTTTCAAGGCCAATGGGTTACAAATTAGTAAAAAAAAATTAAAGGGTTAGCCATTTTTTAAGAGTTATCAGGCAGGGTCGTCACTGATTCTATATCGATTTCAAACTCTTAAGACACAACATAAGAATGCATGGTAATTCATTCCATCATCTAGTAGGTAGAACGTAGAACCCTTTGCACCTACAAAGGGTCGATATATATTGTGTAGTTATGTCATTAGACATTTTGAAGGACAAAAGTTGGTAATAATCTATTCCTAAAAGACAGGAAGAGAAATCTACACACACCCTCAAGTGGGCAAACAAGTTAAAGATTTGTTTCAAAAAATATTTAGCCACTTAATATTGTTATTACAACATTACAAAGTAAAGTAGCATCAAAAAATTAAAATAAATTAGAATTTAGAATTCAAGATAAGCAGAGCGGATATCTAATTCTCCATGCTCCGATGAGAAGATCGACAGAATGGAAACTGAGTCTGCAGGAAATCTATGACCAAATAGCAACAAGAAGCATTCAGAATGGATCTAACGCTGGTAAAGAAAAGATCACAGAGCAAAGATTGCATTTACCTAAGAATGACCAAGAAGAAGAAGATTAAGTGAACGGCGAGCTTGATGATCCTGCACTTCTTTTCATGACTAATTGCCCTAAAAATCTCAGTAACATCAAGAAGATGTGCCCCCCTTAAATACCTGCATATAGTAGGATGAAATCATATGACAAATCACAACAAATAAGTGACAGCAGCATTTGACACCTTTGTATTAGTAAGCTGTTTCAGTGCACTATCTACTAGGTGTTCATCAGTCACTTCCTTACAAGTTACAACTAAGCATACAAAAGTTAGTTTTAGCAAGTTATGTAGGAGTCAACCAATCAAATCAAAAATTATGTATGAAAACAAGAGAATTCGCTCCAATCATATGCAATAAATTGACATTGCACCCTTCCTTAACATCCTGTCTTCATTGGTACTGTAACCCAAACCCTGAAATTCAATCAAGACATACCCGATGCTCATACCTATTAACCTTCACCAGAGTAAATAAGCAACATCACAATGAAGAAATACACACACTCACAATACAATCTGCGCAAAACCAAAATCCAACAACGATCTCACTTTCAGAGAATCTTTAGCCTGTGAAATATCTTTCATGAGCGGCACTTTTGAAGAAGGAATTGATCTAGGGTGAGAGACGTCATAAATTGTTTGCAATTGAAGATGATTGAAGAGTCAAGTTTCCACTCTCTAATTTTGGTAATCCCATCAATTCAGATGCATCCAGTATAGAATGCAAGGGCAAACATACTTTTTATCCCCCACCCATAACGAGACCCTCCCAAAAGATCCTAGGAAAGGGACAAATTGTTAAACTTCTACGCCGAGGCATTATGTAAAGGATAAAAACCTCTTATTTTGTCAAAAGCCCAAGCTTTTTTTTTTGATTTGGAAATACCACCATTGGTCAAAACAAATAATCAAACTAGCTAGTCGATCATTTAACAAATTAAGCTACCAAATGTCTACCTCCACTGACCAAAAAGCTCATGCAAATCGTCTATACTGCAAGTACCAAACAGCCACAACCAGCCTGGAGATTCCTTACTCACCTAGCTTTAACTCTACTAAGTTACTGTCCAACTGAAACCAACCAGCAGTCTCTCCCCCATCTCTCATTTTCAATACAACACCATATACTCCTACAGACCGCTACCAATCACTATCTTCCAACCCCAAAGTTAAATACTTTTTATTACTTGTAGCTTAATGCACAAGTCACAATCAACTAGCTAGTTGTTTATGCAACGAAAAAGCTACCAAATGGCTACCTCAGCTGAACAACATACCACCATTGGTCAAAACAAATAATCAAACTACCTCATCGATCATTTAACAAATTAAGCTACCAAACTGACAACTCAGCTGAACAAAAAGCTCATAAAACTCGTTTATACTGCAAGTAGCAAACACCCACAACCCAGCCTGAAGACTCCTTACTCATCTAACCTCGATTCTTTTTTCTTTTTGAAGGGCACCTAAGACCTAAGCTCAATTCTACTCAGTTACAATCCAACCAAAACCAACCAGCAATCTCCAACTCGTCTCTCGATTTCAATGCAACACCAAATTAGCCCACAGACCGCTACCAATCACCTTCTTCTAACCCCAAAGTTAAATACTTTTTACAACTTGTAGCTTATTGCACAAGTCACAATCAACTAGAACACATCTCAAATTCAAAACATTCTCTATCTTAAGATCACTAAAGCGAACAAGTCCACAAAAACTACGAGATAAATCCAAATCAAACACAACAAAAAGCTACCAAGAATTCGTAATTGCCCCCTCCCCCCCCCCCCCCACTCCTATAAATAAGTTTCGGTCCAATCCAACTTTCAAGCCTGGCTCGGCAGCTGTTTCCAATGCAACACCAAACTAACCCACAGACCGCTACCAATCACCGTCTTCCAACCCCAAAGTTCGGTACTTTTTCTTATAACTTGTAGCTTAATGCACAAGTCACAATTAACTAGCACATCTCCAATACAAAGTTTTCTCTATCTTAGGATCACGAAAGCGAACAAATACTAAAAACATGCCATAAAAATTGAAATCAAAGTTATGAAGTAAAAATCTCAACTTACACTCTAGCATCATAGGCCGCAACCGGTAGCGTAACGAGGAACATAAACCGATGGCCGGTGAGTAAAAACATGGCACAAAAAACACCTTGTAGTATAAATTCAGGAACAACCAATGAATTTATCTTCTTCGATGATTCATACGGGTTCATATAATCCGCTTCCAAATCCGACAAGCATATAATCTAAACAAACAAACAAACATAATTAAAATTGGATTAAAACTTCATGAAGAAGCAATTGCGCAGGATATGATTAACAAAAGAGGGGTAAATATTAGGGTTTAATAACCTGGTAAAGGATCATACAGAGGAGGGCGATGTTGCAGACAAATGCGATTAGCCATAGGATTAAGTCCCAATGCATTTTGTTTCACTTTGATTGATTTCTCAGATCGTGATGATTACGATTTCTCTGGTGTTTTTTACGGTGGAGAGAGAGAGAGTTAAAGAGTGAGTAGAGTGCAGAGTTTTGGTGTTGAGTGAGCGTGACGCTAAAAGTTTTAAAAAGTCGGGAACTTTAATGGGGGGTTTTTGAAAAATCCTACTGTACTTGGAATCCTATTTCTTGTCAGATGAATCTAATCTACTGGTAGTTATTCAACTTCATTAAACTAAATTAATTACGTTACTATAATTACTAGTTATTTGACCCGTGCAAAACTTACACGTATAACTCTATTTTCTTGGAATTGGTTTTATTTTGAAAATATTTGTTCCGTCTAATTTACAACAATGGTGCCAATTAGATTTTTAGAATAATCTGAGTTCTTGACACACTAAAATACACTCTGTACGCATTGGACAAATGAACCATGTTGATCGCCAGTATTCTAAACCTCCCTTACTCTCAAGTCTCAACACTAACATGTCCATCTAAATCTGACAAACGTTGATACTATTTGACCTCTCCTGCTTTTCTTGGCGCTGGATTTGTTTTTATTTTTATGTGTGACCCCGTATTCTACCCACAAACTCGAACCGACCCGTTGATCAAATTTGACCCCTAATTAACACAAATCACCCTAAATTCAAATCATATTCTTATTAAGACGACCCCAAGTTGACCTGACTCCGTATTTAATGTGACTCGTTTACAGGTTTACACAACTTAATATTCATATGGCATTTCAAAACGTCAATTGAATATAGTGGACCCCGTAATTATATATTAAAAATAATGATTACTCGTAATTCAGGCAACTGAATAACGTCAAACTTAAATCTCAAAGATCAAACCACTATTTTGAGGTGTTGTTTCAATTGTTTTTTTTTTTTTTTTTTTTTTTTTTTGTGTAACTAAGAAAAAAAATTCTAACTTGTATGTGTTTAGAGTTCTTCCTATTTAATTTTGCTTTGGTTAATACATTCTTAAAACTATTATGTTTCATTTGACTTAGTCTTGCAATATTTATACAGTGACTTGGCTATTTTTTTTTGTCTCAATTGTCACTCTTATTTTAAATACCCTCTTCGTCCTCTAAATAATGTTATGCTAAATTATACCTTACTCCCAAGAACACCAGACCATGATGCATTGCATGCTCCCACTCACAATATGCATGTGAGGCCCATGAAAGCACCTCTTTCTGCTGCTTTCCTCCCAGATTTAGGTCTTCCTGAAAGTTAAACCTCACAAAAGTTGATCATCATCCTATTTGACCTCACCCGCTATTCTTGGTCAATGACCCATTTTTTATTTTTACTTGTGACCCATATTTGACCACGTATTTAACCTCAAACTCGATCCGACCTGTTGATTAAATTTGACCCCTAATAAACACAAATCAGCCTAATTTCAAACCAAAACCCTTATTGATACAACCCCTAGTTGACCTTATTTTAGGAAAAATAAAAGTACCCATCATATTTTTATGTCCCCTTAAGTCTCTTGTTATCTTATTTGAGATATTGAGTAAACCTTTATCTGTCGAAAAAATATTTCACTAAATATTCAGTTTTTGTTATAACTTTTACATTTTTTGGACTTGCTCAAAGATATTAAAATGATAAGCAATATAAAGATTGGTTCATATTAATTGGTAAAATTTAGGTCACTCACCCCCTAGTACAATAGGTTGGTAGGAATAGGCGAATACAACAGTAGTTTTCACAAATTTGTAGTGATGTATCATACAGATATAAGTATTAGTTATTTTAGTAATTGGTAAAATTTAGGTCACTCACCCCCTAGTACAATAGGTTGGTAGGAATAGGCGAATACAACAGTAGTTTTCACAAATTTGTAGTGATGTATCATACATATATAAGTATTAGTTATTTTAGTAAATACGTTTTTTGGTATCTTAACTCGTAATACATTATAAGATATTAGTTGTTCGCTTGTGTAAAAGAAATTCTCGAGCACTTATATGTCATTACCGATAACTCTTTTGTAATTATCGATCTAACAATTATATTATCATCTCCCCTCTCTTATTTCTCATTTATATAATTAGGCGATATTTCTAATACTATGTGATACTCCCTCGGCCCAAATTAATTTTTTACCCTTTCAATTTTAAGTTGTCTCCGTAAATACTTTACATTTATATTCCTAGGTCATTTTTTGACTGCAGTCTACCACACCTAAGTTACTCCCCAAGTTATTTTTTTTTTTATTTCAAAATGACCATTCATTTTCACTTTACCCACTCCTCTTGTACTTTTTAATTGTTGAATTGTTTCAAACCTTATCATTTGCGTCTAAAAGGTAAGGTATTTATCGGGACGGAGGGAGTAGTAAACACTAACGAACCCTCTTTGAGAAATTATATTTGCTTCATCCCATTAAAATTCAAAGTGTCAAATTTTGGAGTAAATTATACAATGACCCGGGGACCATAGGAAGCATGGAGGTCCTACTCATAACAAAGGAGTGAGGCCCACATGAAACAAAAAATGAAAAATGATTTTAAGTGTGGCGGTAGTATCTATACTCTGTGAGAAGGAGCACCATACTTTTCATAGTCGCGGGAATATTTTATACGCATTGAAATTCTACCTTACCTAAGTAATATCTCTCTAAGAGTTGAGAAAAATGAACATTCTCTTACTCTGTATGTATAGACTAAGACCTCAACTTACTAAATGTAATGTTACTCCGAATCATCTAAATATTATACAACTTGATAGGCCACCTCTATTTATTTTTAATGATAAGTCACAATTTTTTTTTATCTCCGATATTTTGTTGCATGGTTGTCTTTTTAAGATGGAAATGTACACCTGGGGTATATGCAGTTTTTGTACCCTCAGGGCATTTTGATTAGCGCCCGATAAGAATTTGATGAGCACTCGTTGATGTTTTGATGAGCAAAACAAAGTACACTAAACATTCATAATATAAGTTAAATACATAGGGATATTAGTACTTTAATTGAATGCTAATTATCATATAAGAATGACGAATTAAAAAAAAAAATCATTAATGATGAAAAATTGTGCTAGATTGGCATTTACCATTACTGTCAGTTAACAATTGCCCTGCCTAATGTACAAAGTGGCATCAATCATTCGGATTGATATATAAAGCCTATATGGCTTTACTCTGCCAAGTTGCTCTCAAGGATGATTATAGTGGACTTGGCGTTTATGCATGGGTATATATATAATAGTGGAGTTTGTTGTGATTTGTGAAGTTGTTAATAATAACCTCATGATATACCGTATATTGGTTATTTTCGGCAGCATATATCATCAAGATCCCTTCGATTTCGCACAAAAAACAGCCCTTGTTGTGCGTAAATGGAGAAAAATTGAATGATCTTAATCTCGGAAAATCCCGTAATTAGTGCAGCTACAATAGGAAAGTACATATTTTTTCAGATTATATTTTTAAATCCTTATGATATTGCCAGCGGATTCTTTGGGAAAACATAATGATTATAACAGTATATTTTTAATTTAATTATGTCCCCATTTTATGAAGAAAAATATTATTCAGTTAAGATATGTATGGAATAGTGGAATTTTTTTTCGAAATAAGACTAAAAAAATAAATATTAAACAAAATGGGTTGGATTGAAAAATGTTCAATCTTATGGGGTGCACGTCACCCAATTTCAGGTTCGGGACAAAACCGTCAGTGCCCCTGGCGGTTTTAAGTGAATAGAAATCGCCACCCTCCATGACGGTTTCTTCACAAAAATGAGTATACAAATCGAGTGGGTGATATTTTGGCCGAGGGTGAAACCGCCATGGGGGGTGGCGTTCACCCTTGGCCAAAATATCACCCCGATATAACGTCAAGTGAAACCGCCACCCCCCATGGCGGTTTTACCCTAACCAAAATATCACTTACAACCTCATAGCTACTGTTCAAGACACTTAAAACCCCCAGGGGCACTGGCGGTTTTGTCCCGAACTTGAAATGGGGTGACGTGCACCCCATAAGATTGAACATTTTTCAATCCAACCCATTTTGTTCAATATTTATTTTTTGAGCCCTATTTCGAAAAAAAATTCGAAATAGTGTAAGATTAGAATAATTATCAGAAATTATACCCTAGAATATCCAACTATTTTGGGAAGGAAAATCTTTCAAATCCAATTTGTAAGATTATTCTTGCCTAATTTAAGTGCTAACAATTATACATAATTGTGCTAAACATAACAACGAAATATAGTGCTTCCGTAATATAGTGTGAATTCTGTGCGTGTGCCAAACATGTGTATGCATGTGTCATGCGTAACCATGTGAGTACATTTTTTTACGAGATCAATTTTTTTAAATGGAGTACGTTATTAAAGTAATGATTTTATTGAGTAAGGTCCATGACAGGTGCTATTGTATTTTGTATTGTACTTCAGTTGGGCTCTTGAGTCCTGACAGTAGAAGACCCAAGTCTGGTTAGTTTGGGTTTACCAATTGAAAAAAATGATAGTTTGATAATATTATGCAAAAAAAAATAATAATAAAAAAATCAAATAAAGTTATAACTCGATACAACTATTGGAGTACTTCTTTTGAAGGTAAAAAAATTTAGGTTGATAATTAAAGACAATTCTATTTTACTCAACATCAATTGGATGAAAGAGGGAATAGACTCGAATACACGGACACACGGTCGCAAATGAAAGAGGTGCCGATCTATCGGGTGACACAATATTATTAGTAACACTCTTGCGGCGGCATCCGTAGCGTGCCATTGAAGTGTTGCTAACCCTCCTCTTGCCCAACACGCAATTTTGCTGAATCATCTTCAACAACACAACACCAGCAACAAAACCAAAAAGAAAAAGGTATACTTTGGCTTCAACCCTCACGTTCCTTTCCTTATTTGTCTACTTAATCATTCGATTCCTTGGTTCCTTTCCTTTTCTGGGGTGTTCTTTTTTCTGGGTTTGTTAATTGTTAACTTGTTCTACATTTCTGTCAAAAAAAAATTGTTCTTTATTTGAGTATTCCATTATTTTTTTGCTATACCAATATACTCTTGTATTTCCTGCAATTTCTGTGTTCTATTGGATTGAAATTCATGTAAGTTTTATGTATCTTCAGCTTGAATTTTTCATTTCATCCCCATTTTGTTGTGTTTTTCTTGTATGCCATTTACAGCAGCTTGTTTAGTGAAATGATCAATTGATAATGTTGTTGCTTTGCACTGAAACGTGAAGTTGAAGAGACATCTGTTCCTCTTTGTTTAATTGAGACTTGGCGACAACAGTTTGATTTTGACACTATTAAAAATCACATCTTTATGTCTTAGTTAACTCAAGATATGTCACTGAAGTTATAAAAATCACAATGTTGAATTAGATGGATTGCATACTTGTGTCAATTGTAATGTTTGGCCAGTGAATACTATAGGGTTAATCTTGCATTTTGTCCTTGTTATTTTGGTTATAATTTTGTTGAATTTGTATCATCTTGGCAAATTGCGGGTGCTGCCGTATTGGTGAAGTTTGATCTGTTGATGATTGATTTTACTGAATTCGAGGGTCATATACTCGGATGGACTTCTGTTTGTTCTTTATGGGGGTAGAGAATAGATGTCGTCTTAAGGTTGTCATTTGAGCCTTAGAAATAGTCTAAACTTAAGCAATTGCCATCACCTGTAGAAGTGTAGAGTGTGGTCGATGTCTGGCACGCAGGTGCATCAGGTACTGATGCATTGTCATAACTCTTGAGAAAAAAGAACACGTCTTTTTTCTTTTGAACCGTCTAGATTGCAATTTTCTTAGGACAATGGAAGTATGATAGGGATTGTTGCCAGTTTGTCGAATATCTTATACTGGTTCCTTGCTATGAAGACTGGGTTTTTCTGTTGATATTTGATATTTACTCTCCCTTGTATACGTTTTGGACAATAACCATAACTGCTGTGAAGCATGTTAATTTTATGTGGGTGGGAATTACGGAAGTCTATATGTCAGTATTGAACTAGAGTATAGACTTAGAAAAGTACCACCTTTTCCTCTTTGGTGGGGAGGAGATTTGAGGAAGGCTATATAAATAAGTTGCAATACGTTTTAAATTTCAGTTCAACAATACTTGAGCAGTCTCGTCTTAACAGAGATGCCTGTCATTAGTATAGATTACCACATACTTGTAATGTCCTGTAGTTTGTGGCCTTCATGCGTGTTTCTAATTGCAATGGGCTTGCGAGAATATGTGAAGAAGAAATTATTTAGAGGATATTTGTCTCCGAGATTTGATTTTCCAATTATATATTCTCTGAGATTAAGATGTTATAGATAGGCCAACGATCATCTCACGACTTCTTAACACTGATGGCCAGGATAAAGTGGCATGTGGAAGACCACTATGCCTTATAATTGTTGCATGAAGGTATAAGTTGAGTAGCTCTTGTTAGTCCGTGGAAAATGATCATTTGCTCTCCGATCAAGACTTGCACAAATATCATATTGCCTGTGACTGGGCAACTCCAAAAGCAGATGAGAAGCCATGTGTGCAGTATCTCTTCAACTCCATCCAGTTCTTGTTGTCTCTTTTTCAAGCAAGGAAATTCCACAGCTCGATATTCTCGAATTCAATTCCCCAACACATCCTCATGTTTTTCACTTCGTAGTTCCCAAGCATGTCGACAAATCCAGTACAGGTCTGTTGCCTCAAGTAAAAGGGGCTGCTTTCCTTCATTGACATCCAAAATTTTGGTTAACCCAAGAGGCTCACAAGAAACATTTATTGATTTCTCATCTTGGTATCAAAACGCAAGTATAAAAATCTTGGTGCCTAAACGAAGACTACTGTCTAATTTGAAATGCAATGTCGGGCCTTTTACATGGTCAAGGGGATATGGTGCTGGTGGTATTATTTCAGGATTACTGGTCTGTTATTCAACTTCAGAGCCGGTGCATGCTGAAGCAGCTGAAGACAAAAGTGACAAGGATGATTGTGCTTATCACTCATCCGGTCAACTTTCCCATGGAAAGAAAGTTCACACTGACTATTCTGTCATAGGTGAGTGGAGTTACTGTCAACTCATTGCTGTTCAGAATCCATCCTCACTCTGTTGTTCATACATCAGAAATCAGATCATCTATCATGAATTTCTTGTCGCAGACATGTCAGATGTTTCCTCCGAATGTAGTGTCAGTCACTTATCTTTATTATAATACTGTAAGATAGTCTGATAGTGATATATATAGCTGCTATGCTGATCAACCATAAAGATGGTATTGTCTGGATTTCGCGTTATAGAGATGAGCAGCATGAATAACCAGTCATTTTCGTCGCAGGCATACCCGGGGATGGAAGGTGTTTATTTCGTTCTGTTGCTCACGGGGCTTGTTTAAGATCCGGCAAACCTGCTCCAGGTGAAGGCCATCAGAAACAATTAGCTGATGAATTGCGAGCTATGGTATGTCTTTTTTGTAATTTTGTGGTCAATTGTAACTTTATTGGTTAAGCTAATTAGGATATCGCGGATTATCAGTTGCACTCACCATTAGCCAAGTCTTTGCTAAAATCAAACATCCAACATCTAGAATCTGAATCAAGGTGAAGTCTTCACCAATCCTTGGTTCCTTAGACACTACTTGCAGTTTCAGGTGAATAGATGCAGGTTTGCACTATATGCCTAGTATATAAACCACCTATTTTCTGTTTTTCTGAAAGCATTCACATTAAAATTTTCATGAAAGATTTGCATGTATGTATACAAGTTCTCCTTTTCTTTAATTTTATGGATCCTGGAACGCAAGAGGTTTTCATGCCTATCTTTTGGCTTGATGCAATAAGTTTTTTTTTTTTTTTTTTTTTTTTTTAGATAAAAGTACAATGTTTCGTTCGAGAATAAAAATGTATCTGCTCATTTTTATTGTTAACCTTGATAAAAACAGCCAAGTAGTGTAGGAGCATGATCAATTGGTTAACACTCATTGGATGTCTTCTTTATATTATTCATGAAACAATCGATGTTAAAACATATAAGAAAGTACTTTTATGAATTAAAAAGATTTCAAGCATCAATCAAGTGGTGAAGTAGCAGTAACCAGTTGTGAACATTTTGGAATTGCAAACATGTTTATGCATATTCATTCAATGCTTTCAGGTTGCAGATGAGTTTATCAGAAGGCGACAAGAAACTGAATGGTAAGCATTTAAAAGAAGTTTTAAGTGACTTGCTCAGAGTGCTTTACATGATATGAGGAAGTTTTTACATTAAGATCTGTATTGTGGGATTTAAAGATCGAGAGCTTTGATTGGGTACTCCAGCATGGTGTTGTTTTTCTTTTCTTTTTTTGAAACGACAGTATGCTGTTCTTAGTAATTCAATTTAGAAATTTTTTGAGTTTCAAGCTGGTAGTTGAGGATAACAAATCAGTCAGAACAGTTGAGGACTGAGGTGTATGGGTAGACAGACATGGAGTGACATAGGATAAAAAGGCGGATGAGTTTTCTGTGTAAACGTTTGATTTGCTTTCTCTTACAATTTCCTTAAACTGGAGGTTTTTTCTCTGTTAGTATTTTCATAATGTGTATTGAAAGAGGACTATAACCAACTGGAAGTTCTTGACAAATTCATGATATCACCAGGTTTATTGAAGGCGATTTTGACAGTTATGTTTCTCACATAAGGAAGCCACACGTGTGGGGAGGCGAGCCTGAGTTACTAATGCTTTCGCATGTTTTAAGGTGAGATTTTCAGTCTGGTGTCGTTGCCATTAGATCCTAGCATTCTGCTGCCTTGCTGATTAATGGACTTTTCATTTCAAAATAGTGCTTGTAAACGTGTTGTATAATGCATTTGTCATGGGTGATGAACTGCAGGATGCCAATCACAGTATTCATGCGTGATGACAAATATGGTGGATTGATCTCCATAGCCGAGTATGGGCAAGAATACGGGAAAGATAACCCAATACAGGTTCTATACCATGGGTATGGGCATTACGATGCTTTACTAATTCCTGGCAAGAAAGGTGCCAAATCAAGGCTGTAGGCTCACAAGTAGTATCTCTGGGCCGCTGCTTGCATACTCGGAAGTGTAATGTACACTTGTACGGTTATCATTTTGCTGTACAGGTTTTGATGCCAGGTAAACGAAGGGAAGAAAATCTTCTGTTCACCAATAGGAGGTGTGTACAAGGAGCTTAGATAATGCGCCAGCATTTCCCTTACAGTGATAGAAATAGCACCACCCTTCTCATGATCTTGACTTGTATACAACATACAGTTGTAGTATGAGATGCTGGTTCTTACTTCCTATATATGAATCAAAGAACGAAAACAGGTTTATAGAGATGGAATCGATTCTGCCCAGAAATATATCTGTTTCTACTGATTGAGACGATTCGTTTAGTTTGTTATTGTTGTTATAGGGTGTCAGTCTTGGAACGACTTGGCTTGAGCAGACCTTCGAATCATACATCAGATGTAAAGATGTTCGAGGTTGCAGTTTCGAGTCCAAGGGGTACTCACTGATACTCAGTGCCCATATTACAGTTCTTTCTCATAATTTCAACGTACATATCTTTCCCACAACTTTAACTACATACGGAGTACATGAAAATGGAAATTATCGGGGGGTTTGAAATTTGAAAGTCGAAACTCTTGTACAGTTAATACCAAAACGAGCCGAGGCTCAAAACCTATGTCCACAGTAGGTGTACGAGTTTCGACTCCTATAGTCCCATATTTTTTATCATTCATGGTAAGTTTGTAAATGTGTAAGAATGTGATGTTATGTAATGCCAAATTATGTGGACAATATAGTTGGTAACCTACTTATTTGCTCGTGATATGAATATACAGAAAGTGGTAAACAGACACACACAAGTTAACCTTTCATGCATTGGAGTTTACTACTCCGTAAAAGAGATGTCAATGGAATTTGGAAAAAGACAAGTCAAGAGGGGTCACGGTCTCTAATAAATCGGTCCTTCATTATTTTCTTGCAGCTTTTTTCAGCAGCACATAAAGTGATAAAACCACCACTCATCTTACTGTTGTTGCCGTTTCTCGGCATTTGGCTTTCATTAAGCGTGCATTCGTCCATTGTCAATATGTCACTATATACCCTATCAGCAATTTTGATTTTTTGGGCGCCCTTCAAAAAAAAAAAAAAAAAAAGGATTTTGACAACATAGGAATACACATTTGACTTGATAGTGTGAGCTGTCATCACACATCGTGTCAAAATGAGTATCAAACGCAACATGTATGAAGCTTGTTAATAATCCTCTCCCCATGAGAGCTTGTTAATAATCCTCTCTCCCATGAGGATTATATACTTGTCCAATTCCAAAACAACTACCAAAATCTTCCGTTTTGCATGGACAAGAATAGCTCATCGACATCGACATCGACATCGATTTGAGATTGTGGAAGAAACCTCCAAAAGTCAGACAATGACACATCAGTCAATTGATTAATTAGCCGATATTAAACACCCTTCACTGCTACCAAAAGATTAACTCACGATACATCAACAAAGCATAATCAAGGAGAAAAACGCTTTAAAAAACACTAATTTCCTCGTAGTTACAAAGTGACACACAAGATGATAAAGTTCTGTATAGAATAGCATAAAATTCAAATTTCAATTGCAAGAAGATCAAATCATCAAATCTAATGGAAATGTCCTAATAATGGAGGGTCCATTCCGTCCACATTTGAATTTCGACACACTTTTTCACACACACTGCTCATTACACACACTGCCGCAACTAAAAAAAAAAGCACCTCGAAATCACCACATTTCATCACTAATCTCTCACAAATACTCAAAAATTTCACTAATCCCTCATCATCATCATCATCAAAATGCTTCTCTTTCGTCCCCTTCTTTGTCCTCCTCCTTCCCCCATTTTCGTAACTTCTCGTTGACTCTTCCAAATTAACCCAAGAAAATCCCCAAAAAAAGACCCCCAGCAAATTACAACAACCCAGAAATTATTAAAGAAAATTAACAACGACCCAGAAATTTTAACACAAAATTAACATTGACCCAGAAATTTTAACACAAAATTAACATTGGCCCAGAAAATTTCCAAGCAAAATAATGAAAATTTTTCAGGCATTTCCCCTGTTTTTCACACTTTTCAGCTTACTTCACACTGTTACGCCATTAAACTCTGATGGGTTAGCTCTGTTGGCATTGAAATCAGCGATTACGAGTGACCCGACCCGTTCACTATCCACCTGGTCCATATCCGACCCGTTACCATGCCGGTGGTTCGGTGTAACCTGCACTCGGAACCGGGTTACTTCTCTTTCACTCTCCAAGCTTTCTTTATCTGGTTACATTCCCTCCGAACTCGGCGCCATTGACTCGCTAACTCGGCTCTCTCTCTCCTCTAATAACTTCTCCTCTACGATTCCGCCTCACCTCTTCAATGCCACGTCGCTTGTTTACTTGGACCTGTCCCACAACTCGCTCTCCGGCCCGGTTCCGGCCCAGGTGTCGGCCTTGAAGGAGTTGGCGGTTCTTGATTTGTCGGATAATTTCTTAACCGGGTTTCTTCCGGTTGAGCTCAGCGAGTTGACTCAGTTGCAGGGGACGCTGAACTTGTCGTGGAATGAGTTTTCCGGCGGAGTTCCGGCGAGTTTTGGGGAGTTTCCGGTGATGGTTAGTCTTGACCTAAGGCATAATAACTTGTCAGGGAAGATTCCGCAGGTGGGGTCTTTGCTTAATCAGGGCCCCACCGCTTTCGCCGGAAACCCGGGACTCTGTGGGTTTCCGTTGAGCAACCCTTGTTTGGTGGGCCCCACCATAAGCCCTAATAATCAAAACCCTGAAAACCCGATAAACCCTAATGTGGTTGCGGCGGATGGGGAGGGAGGAGAGAAAAAAGCGGTTTCGATTCCGTTGGTTATTGCGGTGTTTGTGGTGGTGGGGGTGGTGGTGGTTGGTGGGGTTATTTTGGTAATTTTGTGGGTGAGGGTGAGGAGGAGTTATTTGGGGGTGGAGAAGGGTAAAATGGGAAAAGAAGGGGAAGGGGAGGTGGTGAGTCACGTGAGGGTGGTAGTTGGGGAGGATGTGAAGCGTGATGATGAAGAGGAGGGGCAAAATGGTAAATTTGTAGTCATGGATGAGGAAGGATTTGGGTTGGAATTAGAGGATTTGTTGAGGGCGTCTGCGTATGTGGTGGGGAAGAGTAGGAGTGGAATTGTGTATAGAGTGGTGGTTGGAGGTGGTGGTGGTGGTGGGGGGAAGGGAATGTCGGGGTTGGCGCCGCCTGTGGCAGTGGCTGTGAGGCGGTTGAGCGAGGCTGATGATGCTAGATGGCGGTACCGGGATTTTGAGGCTGAGGTTGAAGCTATTGGGAAGGTGCAACATTGTAATATTGTGAGGTTGAGGGCTTACTACTATGCCAGGGATGAGAAGCTCTTGGTTACTGATTTCGTCCGGAATGGAAGCTTGTACTCGGCTTTGCATGGTAACTTTTCTGCCTGTTTCTGTTCATCAATGTTTAAGAATGCTTATAACTTGTTGGGGATGTTGGTTAGTTTAGCCGGTAAAGCTGCGTAAGACTTGTCTTGCATTCTTGGTGCGATAATTAATTTGGTGTGGAACTGTGGATGTTAGTTGGTTTAACTGATTGATGATTGGAATGAAAAGGATGTGAATTTCTCAAATTCGTCATCTTCATGCAGGTTGAGAGACTTTAGACAGTATAGTAGGTTAAGACATGGTGGTCTAGTAGGTACTTTAGACAGTATATGTGAAATTTTCTTGCAAATTCGACAAGAACGAAGCATTATGCTCAATTTTCTTGTAAATATGAGCTTCAGATTTTAGAGACTGTGAATATGAGCTTCAGATTATAGAGATACTAATCTATGTTGCCTCGTAACTTAACTGGTGGATGCATTCTGTAAGGTATCCTAGCCATTGGCATTGGGGAGAATCGGAACAGATTTTGCCATGTTAAAAATCAAGTAGTCTCTTCTTTCTTTAAGATGCTGCCTTCTCAATTGATTTGTGTTGCTCTCCCCACCTTGTATTCTGTGATCTGTCTACTCTCACTCTGCTGCAATTTGCACCGAGCTGAGATATTTCCTCTGACTTCTCACGTGAAGAAGAGGTTGTGCTAGTTGGTTTTTTATTTTCCCGGCAATGGAGTGTTAGTTCTGATGAACTAGGTAACCTTTTCTGTTTTGGGAATACAAGGGAGTGTTCAGTTTAGTCCGAGGGGCAGTCTTGGTTAGAAAATTTCCTACTAGTGCGGGGACTAAGGTCCACCCCTGCCTCCTGGTCCTGCTGCATCAAAATTTCTGTTGGAAGTGAAAGTGGTGATTTGATAAACTCGTAATCATCTCAATGGGTGGAATAGTTTTTCTGTTGCTGTCTAAGTGACCTGTTGCTTGCATCTAGAACTTGCCTATTCGCATTGATTGGATCTTATGAGTATATGTAACTGTTTCTGGTATTACACTATCTCCGTACAAAACTGTCGTAAATGGTGTTCATGGGTCTTTTATGTGTCGAATGTTGTTAGCTTGATTCATTCAGGAACACTTTAGAAGTTAGGTGAAGGCTACGATTAGTGATTGGTGTAATTAGGTTTACAAAGGAGGTTATCCGTGTGGCTAGTACTATGGTCCTGGAATGGCCCATGCAGGATCATGGACTGACAATTAGAACCAGTAAAGAGTCGAATGAACCCCGATTGAGAAATAATCCTTTCATATGTGCAAACAGCTGATAGGAGTTGTCAGATACTATGTTTTATTTTATTTACACTATTCATGCTGTGGTTTCCTTGCATAAATCTGAGGAAAGGCCCTTGTTCGGATCTTTTCAGTAGCATAAGCTCCAAATCTTTTTGTTCTGGATGGCGTTTTCACTTTCCAGTAACACATCTTCGTGTATGGCTGGAACTGTTAGCAACTTAGTATAGCCTTGCTGTCGTCTTTTGATTGTTCACACACTAGTAGAACAGTTTTCTTCAGCGAGAATCTATATGGTATTAGAACTGTAATGTAATGGTTGGGTGGTCAATGGTCATTTGTCATTCCTTGTATGAGTTGTTCACCATCTAAGCTGCTATATCTTGTACTCTGCGATTTGTGAATGGTGAGCTTTTTTTCTTAGGTGCGCCTTCCAATGATGTACCACCATTATCATGGGCTTCAAGACTGAAAGTTGCTCAAGGCACTGCAAGGGGTCTGCTGCACATCCACGAGTGCAGTCCCAAAAAATATGTTCATGGGAATATCAAATCATCCAAAATCTTGCTCGATGAGGACTTTCATCCATATATTTCTGGATTTGGTCTCAACCGTCTCTTGTGTGGGACGACTAAATCTGCAAATTCCCATTCCAGAAGGCCCAGCTTAAATCATTCAGTCTTTGCAGGTTCAAAGATCTTAGGCCCGGTTTCTGTTGCCTATTCGGCACCTGAGGTCTCTTCTGGTGGTAAGCTCACCCAGAAATGTGATGTGTACTCATATGGCATCATCCTTATGGAGATATTGACAGGCCGGCTCCCTAATGCTGGACCTGACAATGATGGGAAGGGATTGGAATGTCTTGTGAGGAAGGTTTTCCAGGAAGAACGCCCTTTGTCAGAGATCATAGATCCAGCTTTGCTCCACGAGGTCTATGCGAAGAAGCAGGTATTGGCCACATTTCATATTGCTTTGAGCTGCACAGAGGTGGATCCTGAGCTGAGACCGAGGATGAAAACTGTTGCAGAAAGCCTTGATCGCCTCAAGTTTCAGTGAGTAGGAAACCGTAAATGATCTGTAAATGCTCGTTGGATTGTTTTGCTGACTTCTGATGTAGAATCTGTACCTACCTTCTTTAGGCTTTAGCAATAGCCACTTAGCCAGTAGGATTCTGTCAAAAAAAAAAAAAAAAAAAAAAAAAAAGCCAGTAGGATGCCTCGTGTATCAGAACTCGATGCTGAATTACGAAAAGAGAAGACAGAATGTTTTTGAAATGCATGATATCTTTGTGTTTCAGCTTTGTTTCTCGGTCATAATTCATGAATGTGTTGATTTCTAATGTCACAAACTGGATTCGTCACTTCCACGGTTGCACCAAGCTTTGTTGACACTGTCAGGATTTTATGCGGATGTCCCAGGCCAACTTCAGCTGATTGCTTGTAAGAAGGAAATCTAAGCTTTTTCCGACTGATGCTCAGGCCACCCCTTGCGATTCGTGGACGTGGAACTGTGGAAGCAATATGCACAGAGTCTGGCCGCGAGACTTGAATTTAGAGGTTGCAAGAAGCCTCCGAGTCTGGACTAAAGGCAACCATAAAATCCATTTCCCGGAAGATCAGAAAGAATGCAAACTTACCGGAAAAAGTATAAAAAAAAAAAAAAAAAAAAAAAAGTAAATACAAAAATAAATAAAGACCAGTTCGGTATCACTGTCGTTTTCAATTTTTTTTTTTTTTTTTTTTTGCATAAATTTTGTTTTTGTTAAATAAACTTTTTCTAGTTTTAAAAAACTGGCCTTTTTTTTTTAGTTTTCATCTTTTGTTTTGTTTTGTTTTGTTTCTTCGTAGAATAAAAAGTCGAAAACTCAGTTAACCGAAGAAAAAAGTAATGAACAACAGAAAAAAATTCATTTTGTGGTTTTTTATCCAATAAAAGAACTCAATGAGTCATGCCCTATAAAACCTAGATTGATCATAACTTGGAGGATTACTTACCAAGTTACCATATGTCCATATCCCGTTACATCGTTACTCACTAGTCTTACCACCGATTTTGAGAATGATTAAACCTACTGAGAATACCAATGGAGTTGAACGGGTGCCTGAGACTGACGACACATTCGGCAAGGGTACGGAATTTCTTTCATCTTTTATTTAATCTTTTCTTTTTTCGACAGGTTAAAAATTAAAGAATCGTTATTATTTGGGTTGACAAGATTGATTATTACACCTCCATGTGAAAGGAGAATCGAAAACTATGACTGACATGGAGTAGAGTGATATCAAAATATTTTAATCGGAGAGTGTAATTAAAATTTAATGCCCGGTTAATTTTGTTATGTTAACATCACATTATCAATCTTTACAATTGTTCTTACATGAACTTTTATTGACATGTTATGTTTTCAAATTGATGGTAGAGATAGACGAGTGATTAGCTGATCTCGACAAATACGAGCCTTCTCCTACACACCTGATGCAGCAAGCAATCGATGCTTTAAAATCGACGCACAGTCCGAGCATCGTATTCTGCTTATCCTGGCTCAAATGCGAAGAGGGTGAATATCACTTCATAGTTGCTGACACTTACAAATTCAATGACTCATTTAATTTCCTACATGAATTCGCTACGCGTTACATGTTACACCTGCGTACTAAGGTTTTGATCATCCAGGGACAAGAAAAAATGTGTTACACTAACAAAGATGAGCCTGTCACCTTGTCAACAGCTTCTACAAGAAGCCTTATCACACAGCACCCCTTAATGGACTCTTATCAGCAACGGTTCCAACGTAAGGGTGACTAATTTTCAAGCTTCTATACCTAATCGACCGTCCATGTTCTTACAAAGGTCTGTTTATTCCTGTTTATAACAAAAACTCGGGGATGATCAGTGGCGTGATTGAAGTGGTCTACGTTGATCATTCAATTTTCGTACTCGTTATTTGATAATATGATGTGATACGGAGTAATTGAGTAGTAATGTAGCTTTAGTAGTTGGTTTTCTAGTGATTATATAAGGAATAATGTTATAAATGTTGTGGAACTTGTGTTACTTGAACTAAAAGTGTCCTGCTATATGAAGTCACACTCATTAGTCAACGACACGAAAAAATGATTTTTTTTTTTATTACCGCCTAGTAGAGTGGTCCGCTACAAGTTCCTCCTCAACAGCTGCGCGGCCTGAGTGCCCGCGGTCAAAGACGTGATGATCAATTACCACCAGACGTGGTGGTTCAGGTGTTGGTTTTAATGGTTTCAATATCTTCCAATCTGATGGGCTGGGTTTCAAGGCAGCTACCCATCATTTTGGGCCGTTTCTGAACTCCGTTAACTTTCCTAGAATCTTGCGAGCCCATGGATCGATAGGGGGTCATGTTGCATATAGTCTGGTTTTAAAAATGATAAGCGGGGCCCCTCAGCGTGCGCATTCTCTATACAATCGACTTGTTTAAGAGTATTTGTACAATTTCGTGGAATTTTGGGTACATGAGGCACCTTGGGCTACTCCATAAATCTACCCTTGGTACCAAGTCCAAGCCACCAAAGAGTGGGTAGTTGTTACCGGTACTTGTTAGTCAAAATCACTAAGGGTCTAACGGTATTAAGGATCAATTTGTTTTAAAAACGTCAAACTCACTAAGGGTCTAACGGTGTTAGACGCCGTTAATGAAAAAGTTCAAAAAAACGTGATTTTTGCAAACCTTAGAGGCACACTGAACAGCTATAAACTAGAGGAGTATACCAGAAAAACTCAGAGGTACATTGAAAAGTTTCTCCTGTTTTTATACATTCGAAATATTAATGTCAAATGAGTTGTAGGAGTAGTGTAGTAGGGTGTTACTTACATCCGATAGTTGACTGAAATGGTGCTTGACATTCTCAAGCTGCGTGTAAGACCAATCGCCCGATTAATTAAGATTCGGATTCTCCATTTGATACAGATATTTAAACAAGATTTTGTTGGGTTTCTACTTTACTAAATTCAGAAGGTTTCGAAGCCCAAGAACTTATCCACATATAAAAAGTAGACGCAAACCAATAGATTTAATTCCACATTCAGTATGATTCTGTTCCCTGAATTGCTGCCGCCCGTCATTGACATCAAACAGTACTATCAAACCTCATCAATGCTCTAAAGTCTAAACCCCTCTACTCACGTGTCAGTGTATCACATAGGAAACAAGAGTATCTTTAAACTATCAAAATTGAGAATTATAACGAGTTGAGTTGAGTTAAGTTTGTAGATTAGTTTCCATAGATCAGAACTAGTTAAGATGAGTTTGGATTTCTTTTATTAGTCTTGATAACACATATCTCGTTTTTTGACAAAAAACTTCAAAAACACTAGCATTATATCGCTATCATATCATTGTCAATTTATCATTTGCAGTTGCAGTTGTCTTTGAAGTAGTAAATGACAATGAGAACACTCAACTAAGATCAGCCTAGTATAATAACGACTTGAACAAGTACATCAAATTTGGGCCATCGCGGTTATAAGTTGGAAAACGTTTGAATTTAATGAAATACAAGGAGAAGTATTCTCTAGTACATGGACAATACATCACCAATGTGATATAAGGATCATAGTGTAATTTTGACCTACATAAGTGGCGGACTTTTATCAAAAAACCGACATACATAATACATCACCTAATAATATATCGTATTAGAATAATTAATTGGGTTATGTTGATGGTTAGGTGACGTTGAGAGAAGAAACCAACAAACAATGACATAGCCGGCGCACAAACAAGGGCCGGGTCAGACATGTATTAATTAAGGATAGTGAAAGCTTTCTACGCAAGAAAAGTGAATAGAGTGAAGATGACGCGAATCAGAAAATAACCGTGAATGATTCCGGTTCTCTTTCTTTCTGCAGTTCACGGACATTCACGCTGACGTCAACCCATTCCGACTTTTCTTTCTTTATTAATTACTGTTCCATTTTGTATAATCAATAATTAGACGAACCGTTTCTTATGCCTTGTTCGACGTATCTGCTAGGTCCAGGTCTACCCTACAATCTACAGATAATATATATTTTACAGGTAAATTTCATTTCACTTTTTGTTACTTTTGACTTTTTGAATTTATTAAAACTCGAATCACAATTTTTAATGTTCATCATATGTAAATGGGTTGAAAATACATTGCTCCGTATTGGGTGTTTAAAAGTTGTCATCACTCAAAATTAATATCACTAGTTCGATTCACATCAGTTAATTTATTGCTCGATGTGTTGCTCAATCTTTTGTATTGTATGTACCTTGAGCTTAAGCCTAGTTGATAACTGACAATGATTTGTTCTGGTTGACAATGTACGCCTCAATTTTATTCTTTTAATTACTTTTGATTACGTTTTCAAATCATGTGTAGGAAAATTTAAATATTTTTCGCGATTCTAGTTAGTATCTTGTTCCTCTTTACTGTGCATATCCTAAGAATAAATCAACATCTAGTATTTCTTCCCTAACTTCATCTCATATATCCGCCATTGATCCTTATAACAACACTATGAAGTTAGGTCACGACTCTCGGAAAATGGTACACTTACACTAGTCACAACTCACAAGAGCAAGAGTACTCTAAAGAAAGTATGAAATCTTGACAAAATGAAACGTAAAAGAAGTGAGAGAGATAGAGAAACTATAATAGTCGTGTTTAATGATATTCCGGGATTATCTTCTCTTTTTGGTGATGGTTATACCATTTTACCTTAGTGTTTCATATTGGCGTCGTTGTACCGGAAAGAAAAGAGAAAGAAAAAGTAAAAGAACCAGTAGGTAGTGGACGTACCACTTCCCTCTTTGGGAAAGATATGCTGAAAGCCAAAGTTACCCAATTATTTACAAACAATAAAAAAACTTACTATTAATATAAAGAACACTCCCTGCCAAATATTATATTTTAGGAAAATTTGTGGGGAACCACCCTCAACTTTCACCATTTTTTGGGGAACCACCTTATTCAACTTTTTTTGTGGAGAACCAGCAAATATAAGCAAAACCAAGGGGTAAAACACCTCCTTACCCAAGCCACCCTCCCAACACCTCTAACCACCATGCACCACCACCCACCAACTTAGCTACCCTCGATACGACCAACATGCTCGTCGATCGTCGGCCACCATATTCCACACCACCCGCTACACCACCCACCAACACAAACCACCACCTTGGTTTTCTATCTCTCCACGTCCAACGGTTTTGGGGTGACAACATAAGGAAAGGAGTGGTGACGGTCGGAGATGGGCCGACGAGAAGAAGAATAATAGGTGCAGGGGAGCTTAGGAGTGACCAAAAACTGAGAGGAAAGAGAGGATGGAGGGAGAGAGAAAATGGTCGTGGAGGGTGGAGGACAAGGAGGCGGGGGGAAGGTGGTGGTCGGTTGCCCTTGTCGGCGTGAGTGGTGGTAGTCGCGACGTGAATGGTGGTGGTTAGTGTTGACTCGTGGTGGTGCATGGTGGTTAGAGGTGGTGAAAGAGTGGTTTAGGCAAGGTAGGTGGCTCTACCCTAACATTTTGTTTATATTTGGTGGTTCTCCACAAAAAAAAAATTGATAAGATAATTCCCAAAAAAATGATGAAAGTTGGAAGTGATTTTCCACAAATTTTCCTATATTTTGCCGCTGTCTCACTCTCACTGTCATCACATTCATCACCAATCTACCACCACACCACATCCCACCACCCTCTCTGCTCTCTGACCTTGATTCTTGCAGTGTCCCCACTCTCAGCAGCCTCCCTATTCTCCTCCTACCGCTTTTACGAGTATTGCTAATCCTGACACGGTACTGATTTACACCAAAACTCGAAAGTATAGAACTGTTAATAACTCGACTTTTTCTATAAGCTTTTCATTTCAATCAAGTTAGTTTTCTTATAAAGTGTGGAGACTAACAAATCTCCAAATTCCGCTCTACTCTTTAAAACTCTTAGGGCCTTGTTTGATAGGACTTAATAAAAGTAGTATTCAGATCAATTCAGTATCATTCAAATCAGATCAGTTCAAAATTATTCAAATCAGGTCAGTTCAGATCAGATCAGTTTATAAATTTTCAAATAACTATCATTGTATTTGATCCATAATTGATACTAATTCGTTGAAATTGAATCAAATTTTAAACATATTCAGATCAAATCTGATCGGTTCAGAGTCATTCAAATCAGATTAGACCAAACCAATTCAAAATTATTCAGATCAGTTCAAAAAGATACAGTCGTATCAAACAAGTACTTACTCCTCCTCTTGCCACTTCCAAAATGAGCAGCACAACAAAGTCTAAAAAAACAATTAAAAAGAAATGAATATAATATCGCTATCCTTTCCTCTTATGTAAATTTCCCAACAATGGTACCTCTCATTATCTCCAAATCTAGTTGATTAGATTCGATGTTTTTGCCCTTCTCAGCTACATCTGAGATAGGTCCCCCTGTTCTCTTTAACTCTTTTTATTCTTTCCTTCATTTCTCTCACTCTCTCTCCTAACCCAAGCCCAAACCCAAACTCCCCCCTTGTTCTATATCATATCATATAATCATATGATAAGCTTTTATAATTTGATGTAATATGTATTAAATCTTGTTGACTTAGTACACTTTTTGGTCAACTCTTGCGTTCTTAAACTTCCATTTCTTAATTCTTATATATATTTAACTTTAGATCCATCATCAAGTTGTTGATGTAGTAAGAATCACGCTAGCTAGGAAGAAAGTTGTTTTGTGGTATGGATTCTTACATAGAAACCCACCAGTATAATCGTCAGCAGGAAAATGAGGAGCATCATCAGCAGCAGCAGCAGAATTCTGGTTTGTTAAGGTATCGGTCGGCGCCGAGTTCGTTGTTTTTCGAGTATACGCAGAATTTGAATGATTCTGATGAAAATAGTGATAATAATAATAGTGAATATTCGGAAAATTATGAGAGGAAGCCTTTGAGTTTAATGGGTAATTCTACGCAAAGTGGGTATTCGAACCCGGGTCCGATGGGTCAGTTACCGCCTCAGTATCCGAAACAAAGTGTTGTTAGTACTTCATCTTCGATGGATAAATCAATGGTGGAGATTAGACGAGGGAATATCAATGGTGGTGGTGGGTTAAATCTCAACCGTCAAACTAGCTCTCCTGCTGGATTCTTCAGTCAACTCAATACCCAAAATGGTATTTTTCTTCTTCCTATTTTATTGTTTTTTTTTTTTATATTTTTTATAATTGTATATCTCTTGGTCACTGGGTTCGGTCACCTTTATCGAGTAGGGTGTATAGACAAATCGGTTAATAAAATAGTAAAAAGGTTGTATGTGCATTTTGTCATGTTAATTTGGTTACCATTGGTTGCGTACATCTGAATCCCCTTTGTTAAGGTTTTTTAATTACAATGACGGGACGAGGATTCGTATCAAGTTTTCCGCCACTAGACGCGTAGTAGACTAGTACTATATGGAGGGGTAAATGACGTGTAAAGTAAGTCCATATTTTCAACATACCAGAAATGGTAATTCTTGATGAGTACTTTTTTGGGGTGGTTTTGGATTATTGTGGACTAGTATGGTATTTCATTAAAGCTTCCTTGTTACGAAGTGGCCAGCCAGCTAATGTCTTTCTAATAGAGGATCCAATGAGATGTGGAATTTTCAGGGTAACATTGTGTTGATTTGACGTTGTAATTTGGCCTTAAGTGGGTAACATTTTAATCGTCCAAACGTACAAAATGTGCTATTACACCATATTAGTTCATTTTCCACTGAGATTATCGTGATTTCGGAAATTTCAAGGCAAATGATTCGTAATTGTTGTTGTGGATTAGTAACTGTTTACTGTCTAGTGCTTTTGGATAAGTTTGTCCTATGATTCTATTGGTTGATTGTTAGGAAATACGAGTGGGGAATGAAAAATGTGGGTTAGTCACTTAGTCATAGCAACGTTTAGATTTATCGATTCGTTTGTACTTACGCTTACTATTAGTTTGATGTTTAAGTAATTTTTGTGGCCTAAAGTTCAATTGGAGTATACGACCAAGAAAACCATTGTATACAGTGTAGAGAGGTAAAGGTCAAGGTAGCACAGTTTACGATTCAACATAGCCCAACGTTCAACTAGTAACAGTAGCAAGTTATGTCACATGTACAGCACAAAGAAGCTTATAGGACAAGCTCATAGGCAGAGATCAAGATTCCAAAAGATCAGCTAATTATAGCTATGTCAACTTAAGCTTTCTATGTACGGCTGTTGTGTTTGCATACTCCTAGGTATAGTCTCTGTCAACTTTCTTTGTGCTTGTTTTTACTTGTGTCTTGCATTGTAATTAACAATTGGTTTTGTTGTTCAGTTGACTTGAACTAGAATAGTCCGAATCACATTCTGATGCTAACTAGTATAGGTGGTCTGTTCTTGTATTGCACGTGTTACAGACGCGACTTAACATTGTGAATTTGAATCGTTTCTTCGTTTGTTGGACTGTTAACGTTTGGTTAAACGCTCTAATTATTACTAATGGTAGTCGATGGTTACTGATACTGAGGTATTTGGTTCCCCTTGGCTCTTTTGTATTTGGTAAAAGAAACCTTTTAAGGCTTGTTTGAAATTATCGTTATTGTAGTTGCAGCGTTGAGAATGTGTGAGTGACTGAGGGTTGTTAACAAGCAGATATATATTCAAAGATTGTTTTAAGGTATAAAATCTTAGTTTGGGCCTCAACCATCTTGATCCGCTTAGGCTTTTGCATTTATACCTTAACTGGTTGATCCGCTTGTTCTACTGTGGATCAGAATTTGTTTTGCTGGGCTCTGAAATCTTATACTCCGTATTCTCATTACATGATCTTTGGACGGTCTTTACACTGTGCAGTGTGCACTGAATAATTAAATTGCAATGATTACAGGTTACACCATTATGAGAGGTCTTGGGAGTTTCAGAGTAGGTAATGGTACTAATGGGGAGTCCAGTCCGCGCACTGGTAGGTTGAGTATGAATCATTTGCCACGGATTCCAGAGATTGGGAATGAAAATGTCAAGGAAACAAGTCCCGATGAAGTGAAGTTCAGAAATCATGAGGGTGATGCCGGGTATGATGGTTCAGCTGGATACTCATTTGCTTCTTGGAGGGACTCTGGCTCAGATACATCCCATCTTTCTGAGGTACCAATCCCTAATTTTTACATGCTACCCTTTCTTGTCATGCGGAGTATTACATCTCATGTAATGACACTTTTGTCTTTGTTTAATTAGAACGGTAGCCTCCTGAATCGGCCTACTATGCTGACCCATCATCTGAGTTTACCGAAGACTTCAACCGAGATGGCGGCTATTGAGAAATTGCTGCATTTTCAAGACACAGTCCCCTGTAAAGTCAGAGCGAAAAGAGGTTGCGCTACACACCCTAGAAGCATAGCAGAGAGGGTAAGCACTTAAGTCATAACATAACACTAGTGGTGATCGATACTTGTAGATTGCAAAATTGATGGATCTTATTTTTTCTTCTCCTGAAAATTCTCTAGTTTATATGTCTGTCTTCCGTTGCAGGTGAGGAGAAACCGGATCAGTGAAAGGATGAGGAAACTGCAGGAGCTTGTTCCGAATATGGACAAGGTTGGGGGTTGTTATGTGTTCGTTCCTGTCCTTACCATCTCATTTATGCATTTAGAGCCTGATAACGTTTCCTTTTTTCTCATAGCAAACAAATACGGCAGATATGCTGGATTTAGCTGTCGACTATATAAAAAATCTTCAAGACGAGTTCAAGGTATATACTGTTAATTTTTTAGTGCAATGATTTTCACCAAAAGGTCCTGTAGGAGATCGCATTCATAATGTCCGTGCTTCTCTACAGGTTCTAAGTGATGATCGAGCAAAGTGCAAGTGCGTAAATCTTCAATGATCAAGACCAAACCAATCGAGCAATGGTAGTTTCTGTCTGAAATCAGCTGGAGATCAAGAGGAATTGAAACAACGAGCTCATAGTAGCGTATCTTTTGTAGGGTTCTTTTGACTGTACTTTCCGGCCTCGTCCAAAGGATGAAGAGGTTCTTGTGATACATACGTTTCTAGCAGTGTTTTAACTTTTGGTAGAACCTCTTCCAGTGCCAGTATGAAGTAAGAAGGCACCAAAAGGAGAAACTAAAAAGCCAATCTTGTATAGATAGTAGAATTTACCACTTGGGACTCACTCGGTTACTCCCCGGTCTGGCCGTTAATATTTGTTTCCTTCTTTCAAATAAGAAAAATGCAGCATTAATCTGCCGAGGTAGTTAACTAGTGTGTTGATTGTTTGGTACTCGACCGTGGTCCCATAGTAAGGGTTCGATTCTAATCCTGTACTGGTCAAGCGATTGGAATAAGGGCCGTAGTTATCCTTAGATAAAATGATTGTTTGGCGAACGACAATGATTTGGTAACACTTGATTTTTGACATCCTAGGTCAAAATGGTCAGATTTGCCATGCTGAGATGTTCGTTGCAGACACATAGCAAGTGTATGAGCAACCTTAATGTAAACGTATGGCAGAAGCCTTCAAGTTCCCAAGTTGTCTAGTTGGTGGACGACCGGGTTATTAGACATTTTTCTGGTATGTTCTTTTGGAGTGAGATTGGTGGGGTACTGTCCATCTAGCACTCACACTTAAGACTTACTCTTGCTGTCTTGCAATATTTGTAAATTTGTTCCACATTGAAAGATATTAGTAAGTGGGATGTTGCTATCCATATAAACAAGTGGGTTAATCCTCCTACTGATTTGTAGCGTGTTTCGAATTCGATGTTGTAATTCGAGACAATGGTTGTATTGATGCTATTTTATATAGTGGAATTCAACGATTTTGCTACGTCTGGATTTGAAAGGTTTTGCCCCTAAAATTTTTGTCTCGCTTGCGTTTTTTTATACTTTTGTGTTTTATTGTCGATTGGTTTACTTCCGTTGCGAATGGGAGATTGGTCATATTTCCCAACACTGTTTTTTAAATTGTTAATGTTGAGTATGATTTCAGGCCCAACACAATATAATCCTAATACTAGTATGCATTTGATTGGAAATGCATAATTCCTAATTTCCTACGACGTAAATCTAATTCGTGTAGTATATATATGTACTTTATTGATTTATTCATTCAATTAGCTACGTGATATTCCTATAAACTCGAAAGTCTAAAACTTCCGTTGTTGTAATTTTTATGTTGGTCTTCTTTTGTGTCTCCCACGACATCTACAATTAATGCTGATATTGTCTCTCGTGGAATCATCCATCCCTTGAAGCTGCTGCCCAAGATCCGTGTTCCGATGAAGTCGAATACGAGTTCAACTATCCCTCCAAGCAGCCCGGATCCGTTGAGGTCGAAGATGAGTTTCGCCGCTCGTCTACGGTCCCTAGGTTTAAGACGTGTGAGAAAAGAATTATCGATGCTAATGGCGTCCATCCATTGTACCCGGATGGTGGCTGGCTTGTATGGTCTTGCCCTTTGGAGTGAGGGTGAAGATGAACATGCATTGTGTGTCAACCACTTCCGAGTTTGATGAGTTATACTGATTACTATGTTTGCATTACGAATGAATTACATGTAACAATATCGTCATTAGGATTGCAATTTAATTGCACATTGCTAGAGTTGTACAGTATAAACTCAATTAATTTGTCTACGATGTAAAATTGAGTTAGTAGTAGTAGTAAAATTGAGATTGGAGTAGTAAAATCAATTTGTAAAACTAGTCGGACTGAAATCCGGACTCATTAGTGGAATTTTAATACTACTCTGGCCAGTGGCGTATCCAGGAATTTTTTCTTGGGGGGTCGAATTACAAACACGCATATACAGAAATAAGATACATAAATACGTAGATATCATATGTAACAACGATGTCCATAGAAATTTCATTGATATACAATACAAAACAAAAATTACAAATCCGACAAGTCTAAACGACGAGTTTTCATATTTTGAAATCGGAGCAAAATATTTTTTAATTTAATACTACTCAACACATCTCTTTCTATATAAGCAACCATACAATCATTCAAGAACTCATCACCCATTTTATTTCGTAATTTATTCTTTATATAAGTCATGGCCGAAAAAACTCTTTCAACACTTGACGTGGCTACGGGAAGGAGCAACACAAGTTTCAATAGCAAATAAACCTTTGTATATGTCCAATGCTTCTTTGTCTCGACCATCTTGATAGAGAGCTCATTAATGGTCTTCAAGTTCTTGAAATTGTCATCCGTTCTCACATCTTCAATGAAGTTATTAAGTTGAAACTCCAATGACACCAAATCAATACTAGAAAACTCCGACGGATAAAATCCGGCAAGTTTCACCAACTTGTTAGTATCAAAAGAAGCAAAGTTATCATCAGGACAAAAACAAGCCATACAAATAAGTAGCTCCTTAGCTACCTCATTAAATCGATTATCCAACTCTTGAAGTTGTAAATCGATTACTTGCAAGAAAAGTTCTACTTGAAAGTGGTGAATATTGGTAGTTTTAAGTGCACGACGATTCTTTCTCCCCGGACGGACATACAAACCATCCATATTTGGAACATCAATCTTATGCTTAACACAAAACGAGGAAACCTTTTCAACATGAGCCTCCCACCCATTGTCCCTCATCTTTTGCAATTGTCGTTTTGTCACATCAACATACTTCATTGCATTCACAATATCTTGACCTCTTTTTTGCAAAGCATTGTTCAAATCATTGGTTATACCGAAAATAGAGATCATCAAATAAGCAACAAACACAAAATCAAATGATTCCACGGCAAATGTAAGATGCTCTGCTTTTAGCTTATCGGCGGGAACGGTGACCAATTCCTCAATATTTTCAAGCACATCAAGAACAGTTGGAAACAAAGACATCACATTCAAGATTGACTTATAATGAGATCCCCAACGAGTGTCTCCTGCCCTACTCAACCCAAGTTCTTTATTTTTCCCTTTTCCTGTCGTTACCTCACCAACTTCTAGTGCTTTTGCAAGTTCTTGTGTTTGTTTAACACGAAGCATCTCCATTCTTTTACTTGAACTACCCACCAAATTAAGCAAATCCGAAAGTGTTTCAAAAAGCCAAGTACAATCTTTACTCTTTTTCGAAACAACAATAAGCGTCAATTGTAATTGATGGGCAAAACAATGAACAAAATAAGCCGATGGAGATTCTCTCAAAATCAAAGTTTTCAAACCATTAAGAGAACCACTCATATTGCTAGCCCCATCATAACCTTGTCCCCTAATCCTTGTAGTGCTAAGTTTATACACATCAAGTACAGAAGTAATCGCATTTTTAAGTGTCAAAGCATTAGTATTCGGAATATGTTGGACACTTAAAAAACGCTCAGTCACCTCACCTTTGTTATTCACATATCGCAAACAGATAGCCATTTGTTCCTTTTTAGCAATATCCGCCGACTCATCAACAAGTATGCAAAACAAGTCATCATCAAGTTCTTCAATAATGGCTTTGGTGATCTCTTTGGCACAAGCATTGATCATCTCTTTTTGTATTGTAGGGGCAATCATTTTATTATTACCGGGAGCATTCTTTAAAAGAACTTTCCCAATATCTTCATTAATATCACAGACAAACTCCAAGAGTTCTCGAAAATTCCCCTTATTTGTTGAACTTTCACTCTCATCATGACCACGAAAAGCTAAACCTTGGTGTAATAGCAATCTCACACACTTCCCTACTGCTTTTAAGCGAATTCCATAAGCCAAACTTGATTGTTGTGATTGCTTAGAAAAAGCGGATCCAATAGAAGCTTTAGGATTTATGAAAGTATCATATGCCCTTACCGCTTTATTATGAGCACTATTATGATCACCAATATGCTTCTCAAAATATTCAGGTTTATTCCAAGATCTAAATCCGCCACCAACAAAAGCATTCCCCGCGGCAACATTATCTTCCTTAAATAAATAACACTTGAAACAAAATGCAGCATCCTTAGAAATACTATACTCCAACCAAGGTTTATAATCCTCAAACCACTCCACTTTGAATTGACGCAACACACCTCCTATGTCTCTTTGAGGAAACACATGAGATTTTGTTTGACAAGGACCCCTATCAATGTATGCTTTTCTTACGGGAGTTTGATCATTAACATGATGATCAGAAATCTTAACTCTACGGGCGGGATCATGTGGAAGAGACATTGCATCAAAGCTACTTAATCTTGCTCTTTTAACATGTGGGACACTTTCTTGTCTTGTTCCATTCTCTTGATTTTGTGGAGCAGTATCAGTTTCTTGTGTTTGTGAGGCATTAATTGGCGGAGTTTCATGAGAACGAGGTTCATTGCTTGCTTGAGCCGAACCTACATTTGGACTAGGTGATGAGGTTGATGACTCACTAGAATTTTTTTTCCCAAAAAAGAAGTTGTAAATATTGCCATCCTTCATCCTCTTCATTCTATTCAATTTAATTGCAAGTAGGAAAATCAAAATTAACATTTAAGCATGAACCCTAAACCCTATCAAACACATATCAAATTGGAACCAAACCCCCAATCTAATTGAATATTTGAATTACAACACAAACGAAATTCATAGCATGAATGATAGCAATTAAATTGAATTCAAATATTAATCAAATTGTTTGAATTAATCGAATCCAATTGAAAATTTTAATACCCAAATCAATTTGGGGAAAACTGAAAATTAGAGAGAAGTCAGAGAACTTACTTGAACGAATGAGAGAGAAGTCAGAGTTGTCACCGGCTCACCGCCTGTCGCCGCCGTCGGCCGTCGTCGGAAGTCGAGAGCCCCCGCCGTCTCTGCCTTCGCCGCTTCGCGTGAGTGATGTAATTTTTTTTGTTTTTTTTGAACTTCTGGACTGATGCGCGTGATAGGAGAGAGAGAGGGGGTGGGGGACTTGTCTGACTGATTTTTTGTTTTTTTAATTCATTTTTTTATTATTAGTTTTTGTTTGATGTGTTAGTGGGTCCTAATTTCAGTGGTCAGCAGTACATGTGATTCGTAAGGTCCACTTTACCTCTTTGTTATTTAAAGTTTTGTGTTACATTGGATGCAAATACTCAAAGTTTGGAGGGTCAAATAGTCATTTTTTTTCCAGTCCAAAAGCAAAACAAAGCTTCATTTTTTTTTTGGAATGGGGGGTCGGCCGACCCCCCATTGTTCAACGTGGGTCCGCCCCTGACTATGGCCAAATAGTCTAAAACTTCCGTTGTTGTAACTCTCTTCTTGGTCTTCTTATTTCTTACGCCATCAACATTGCTGATATTGCCTCTCGTGGCATCATCAATATCTCCAAGCAGCCGAAGTTTCACTCGAACTAGTTTGACTCAGATGAGAAGTTTTAGTTTACTCCTGATGAGCCAGCCACCCACGACATTAATATTAAGTATCAACAAGTGTAAAGTTGGAAATAGGAGAAGATTGATTTCATTGACTAACCCCCCCTAATTAAAGAGGGGGATTTAATTACAAGTAATATCCCTCTTTAATTAAAGAGATCTCTTGCCAGAATATATTAAGTTACATGAAAATAAACTAAATTACAGGGCTTGGAAGAGAATTCCCGGATGGTAGCTTAATTGGTTGGTATTGCTTACAAAATATCATTGATAAATACATACGAGTAGTCGTGTTACAAACCAGCACAAATATGGACAACATGTATTACCTAGCCGTTTAGCTACTAGTAAAAATATACGATCTATTTCAAATCGAAAATAACGCGTGTCCTAATCGATCATCTAGTCTAGATCTACGAGGACTGAAACTAGATACGGAGTACAAATTAAACTACTCGTACAAATCAGCAACATGGGCAACACAAACACAAGGACTTCCTTCTGGTGGGAGTATTAAAAAGTCGTTAGTGGGTCCCGCTTTAACCGTTACTCTGTTAATTCTTCCCTCTCTTTCCCTCCTTTTTCCTCTCTCCTTCCTCAACAAGATTCATCATCAAATCATCATAATCATCCCAAAATTTCTCCCAAATCTAATTCCCCAATTCAAACCCTAACCCTATCAATTACATCTATCCAAACAAGCCCTTTTCCAATTAGATCTTTAATTCCCCAAATTTCAATCCCCAATTTGAGTTATATATTTATTTATTTATTCGATTAGTTTGCAAATTTTACTGGGCAAAAGGGGAGAGCCTGATTCGTTGTTGGTTTATCAAAGAGGCGTAATTCGGAAGATTGATTGAATTAAAGAAGAAGGATGTCGAATTTATATGGGGATTTTAATCAGAAGATTGATTACGTGTTCAAGGTTGTATTGATCGGAGATTCAGCTGTGGGGAAATCTCAGCTGTTAGCCCGATTCGCTAGGAACGAATTTAGCGTAGATTCTAAAGCGACAATCGGTGTCGAATTCCAAACCAAAACCCTTGCCATTGATCAGAAGATCGTCAAGGCTCAGATTTGGGATACCGCTGGCCAAGAAAGGTTTGCCCTTTTTTTTTTTTTTTCTTTTATTCTGAAATTTAGATTGTGCTTGCCTGTGGTATCAAATATTCGCAATTTTCGAAGATTTGTAGGATATTATATACCAAGTACTCGTATATGTTTTATATATGAATTGAGTTTGTAAAATTGGACACGATCTTTTTAACGTCCTGTCAATGTTATATTATGTGTCAGAAGTGAAATTTGTTGAAACACGAGTCTTTGTGATTGGTGTGTTTGCAAAATTTTGTGGTGGGAGGGGAGGGGAGGGGAGGGGGTGCGCATAAGTATGTGTAGTGTAAAGGAAGTCGGAATAATGAAGCATATAGTTTTCTATATGTGAAAGAAGAATGTGGAGCTGTGTGTATCTTGCAATATGTTGTCAATTGGTTAAGTGGGTGGCCTTGGTAACTTTCACTTGGTCGGTGGCTCACTGGGTTCTGTGTGGGACGGGGCTTAGCTCATAGATGAAAAATCAAGGGAAGCTAAGATTGGAGGTTGGTCTAGGCTAAAATTTGATTTTTATTGTTTGGTATGTTTCAGAGTGTGAAGGTTGGTTTTTAGGGGTCATAATTGGTCATGTTAAACTTCAGGAGAGGGGTCCTTCTTGGCCGTGTAGACGATTGTTGGTAGTGTGCTTTGTTGTCATATTAGGTTAATATTTTAATGTTTTGGAATTAATTTTTGAAGTCACATACATGAATAGATGACTGAGTATGTATTTGACTTGATTCTGAACAATATCCTACCACTTGGACGAACTTCATCTCTGGTAGATTTCACATGTTCTTTCCCTTTCTCGTGGATTCTGGATTCCGTTGATGACATTTGTGGAACAATTTCAATTTGATTGGTCTGTGTTCCCTATGGACATTGATGGAAAAACGTGTTTAATGTGAAAAACTAGATTTGGATGGTTGGGAGTTCGATAAAGCTTTCACCTTCTGCATGAAATTGTATTTCTTGGTCGTTTTGTGATGACTGGATCCATTACCAGGCTTAGTCGTTTATCAGTTGCATATATTTACATGTTAGATATGCTTAAATATTTGATGCAGGGATCTTAGCAGGGTAACTTTCCCTTCATCTACTTCTGAACGAAATATGCGTTGTGTAGTCAGTGTCATAGTTGTTTCGATTACATTAGCTGCTGCTCCTAGATCTGGTTTAGTATTTCCTTTTGTTTTTTTTTATCAAGGGCACAGTTAATGAGATTCTGTGACACTGTCATATGCTAACATGTGTACCATTTAGTCATTCTGTGCCCAGTCCTGTATCTGTTAAGGTGTATAATCATATGTTTTGTGATCTTTCCTTATGGCTATGTCAATGTAGTTATTTTGGTGGTAATGTACTGTTGGAGATTGAATGCTGGGGTTATCTTATGATTGTGACTTCTGGGTCAAGATGTCTGGAAGTTACTTATTGACATAGAAGATGTATAATCATGGAAAATTCTGAAATACATTAAAAATGATCTTTTATGGTTTAATATCTATACTTTTTCTAGATTTCCTCAATCTCTTACCATAGAAATTTGTGAGGAAAGAACGATCACAGGCCTTGACAAAAATCAACTTTACATATCATTTTACGCAAATGGAGTGAGAGTGTGAGACATGTCTTTATCTTGGGGATTCTTTGGGTTGGGTGTGGGGGGGGGGGGGGGGAGGGGGTGCTGCATTAACTTTGAAATATTAATTTAGGCATTAACAATCTCTGCGGAACATTATTACGCCATTCTTCAGGCATTTCCATGTATGATTTTTTTCTTGATTGAGCATTCTTCAGGCATTATAATGTACAGAGATGTATGCTGTAACCTACATTGGTGGTTATGATCATGACTTGGCTTATTTATTTACTCCATGAGATTTATACATATAGTTCAGAGTGTGTGACATTTCCGAAGCATAGAATGACAGTCAGGGATGCACTTTTTGGATATGGCATTTTATTCTGGCAGGATCTAGTTATAACATTGTACTGTTATCAATGTTGGTATATGGCATGACCAATAATCATGTCAGGATCTACTTATAAATTTGTATTATCTCTTCTATTCTCTCTTTTAACCTTGATAGCTCTGATATGATCTCTTTGTTCAGGTACCGAGCTGTCACAAGTGCATATTACAGAGGTGCAGTTGGAGCAATGTTAGTATATGACATGACCAAGCGTCAATCATTTGATCACATTGCAAGATGGCTAGATGAATTGAGGGGTCATGCCGATAAGAACATTGTGATCATGCTCATTGGCAACAAGTGTGACTTGGCTTCTCTGCGAGCAGTGCCTATAGAAGATGCAAAGGAGTTTGCTGAAAGAGAAAACCTCTTCTTTATGGAGACATCGGCTCTAGATTCCACAAATGTAGAGACTGCTTTTTTGACAGTTCTTACTGAAATATACCGAACAGTCAGCAAGAAGACTCTCTCAGCCAATGGTGATATGGATTCAATGGGTAATGCTTCTCTTCTCAAGGGAACCCAGATCATTGTTCCTGGACCCGAGACAAATAATCGAGGGAAAGGAGGCTGTTGCATGTCTTCATAGTCTGATAAAACATTCCTGCTCGAGTGGTTCTCAATATGTTGGTCACAGGCGCAGTCTGCAGGCAGAAGACACAAGGTTGCGCAGAGATTTGGTACAGCCAGTGGTGAAGAGCGCCGATTCTTGAAATTAGGTTGTAGTGCTGTGTAGATGCAGAAAGGCTTCATATGTGATAAAATCTTTTAGAATATGATTGTGGCCTGTATTTCCGAGTTCTTCTTTTAGGAGTTGTTTTCCATGAGAACCTGATCAGGTCATTTTCGGGTTCTAGGGAGACCATACATAGTAAACAAATTTTGCTTTCCACCCTGGGTCGATGCATACAAGTACTTTTTGTTCTACACTCAAATTAATGTGTTGCTGTAATGCTTAATTCAAGCATTCAACAATTACAAGATTGTAAAAGGGAAACTATATATAATCCGTATATCATTGGGTTCATTTCGTGGTATCGTTTACAAATTTTGTACCTTCATTGCCTCTCATCTCGGTTCAATCCTTGAGCTCTAGTCTTTCTTCTCTCCCGGGTATTACCTAACAAGTCTTGAGAACACACATTCTCGGCCCACCTTTTTTAGACGAGTTTGAAAATTGAAATGACCAACGATGCATCGAGTCCGTCTCAGATGCCTACATTCAAATGTCATGACCATGTAATCATTGTCATCACCAATCCTATCAATTAACATTAAAAACAGAATGTTAAAAGAGGCAAAAAAAGTAAACAAGACATTAAGCTAAAGGAGGGAAGTACATGTTCGCACCCATTTTTAGTGGCTTTCACTTGAGAAGAATAAATACTTAATTCTTGACTTGAGAATAAAACCTACCGTCTCTGCTTTGAGTCATGATTCTCTCACATTATTATTCCTATTCCTTGGAATTTTTGGAAGAAACTTTTATAACAAACTACTTACACTAAGGAATATCATTCCGTGGTCATTTCTTACTTTATAAAAATTAGAGCCAAAAATGGGCCTACTCTTGTGTGGTCAACAAGAAGCAATACAATGATGGAGCATCTCATCTAACACATGTTAGTGTACAAGTTTTAGCTTCTAGTAGAATAGATGAAGAGCATCCGAAACGCGCCCCACTTATCGTCCTGCTGTTACTTACCATACCTCGTCGCGTCGTGTATAACAAGCATCCTTATAAGGAAATGCAAGTACATCAAACGAACAATACCTTAAATAAATGTGGAGAATCATACAATGCTTTGGCTGAAGATAACAACAGTTAGTTTCGGATGGCGAGAAAAAAAGGTTAATTTATACTCCAGTACCAAAATGTGCAAGCAGCATTCCTGAGAAGAGTGGGGGGAAAGTAAGGATGATAAGATGTAAAGGGTCCTTTTTTATTTATTTATGGGACAACAAGAAATAGTAGTTTAACTTCTAGAGTTGCAGGAATTAGCCAAAGGAAAAGGGTGGTTACTAGTAAAAATGAAACATCTTTTCTAGAATATTTGCATAAATTCCTGCATTTCACAGACATGCCTAAGACAAATTTATAAGCCACATAATACATAAGGCATATCAACAGGGTCAGGTCTTCTGAAACAATGTTACTGGTTGGACATTACCTTAAAAAGGGGTCACAGTCCTCACAGATCAGGTAATGCATCAGAGACATAACAGAAAATTCGTCGTGCTACGCTCTCAGGATCTACTGTCAATGCACCTTCTAGGTCTGCGTCTGGTAATGACAGCCACGCTGCAGTCAGCGCTCTACTGTGCTCCAATCTGTTGTCCTTGACATTCCAAAAATGAGAACTTTCAAGGGTTAGCAGAGAAGAATTCCTTGTACAGTGAGACCAAATGTGTACTACAACATCACAAAACTGTCAAATATGTCATAATAGCCAATGGAAATTGTCCTTATAAGACTACTGATAGTCTGATAGCACTCATCAGCAAAATTAAGGACCAAGGAAGTACTCAAATTGTTCATCACTTGCAAGTTCAGACATCACATCATCATCGACGAATACGATTCTGCTTTTAGGGCTGCCTATAGTCTCCATAGAAGCTCACTGAAGGAATTACATCTTGAAAGTCTATGAAAACAGCGTTATGCTGCAGCAGAGTGTGTTTTCATCCAATTGAAGCTTATTCCATACCATATGACAAGTAACTATTGAAGAAAAGTGTCCTTTAAAAACTTTCTGTAAAGGACTGCTGATTCTAATATATATTCTGACAAATCAGAATCAAATTATCTTCCACAGAAAGGCCTACTCAAAGTCCGGAACTATGTTGACATAAATCAAAGCCCCTTGCTCGAAAATCCCGGGTTTTCCAAGCGACAGCAAAGGAATTCACAGCTGTTTGGTACGGTGTTGTAATTCAGTCTGCATATCAGTTAAGCCAAGGCCTCATAAGACAAACCTCTAAAAACTGAATATGAGTATATATCATATCCTTTGTCAATGAGGGCTTTAATATGGCTTATCAGATAGTGGGTTCATTTGGAATCAATAGGTAAAAACAGGAACTTATTCCACTAGTCTTGATGTTGGAGATTATGTTAGAGATTATGTTCCATTATTATCAAAATCATTAGGATTATTCCTTCATTGTGATTAGACATTAGTCTTAGCCCTATTTAATAAGTATTTAGTGAGTGTGTATCATTACTGTGAAAAATGTAGTCAGTACAGCAGAAATGTTAGCAACATTCAGTATGAAGAATCCTTATACTAAGAAGTTTATATGCATAAATTCATACTATAAATTTCAAGATGAAAATGTGAAATAAGGTATTAAACACATACATAGCTGAAAGCCTGAAACCAAACATGTAAATTATGTAATGACGATGCAATGGAGGGCCGGAGCCAGAGGGCCTAATCTAATAATTTTGTGTCATAAGACAAATTTTCTTGACGATTGATTATATTGTTTCTGTCTGAACAGGCATACAGAACCACCAAACCAGTTAACAAACTGAAACATTCAGAGAGCTCACAACAGCAGCAATGCAGCACTGGCATACTATGCAGATACAGGTATGCGCGACCTAAAGAAACTAGGAGTGAACATAAGCATTCAATCTGAATTGCATTACGCAGATGCAGAGAGATATAAGCTCATGCCATCTACTCTCGATCAAACTAACAACAAATGGTAATTTATCATGCATGGAGTTCAGAAGGAATCAGGGAACAAGTCAAGCGCAAGGCAAGTGGTCCTCTAAAGAACAATGACAGCATCTATCAGAAAACAATCAACTAATACGCATGTACAAGACTGCACTTTTGTATGGAACCCACAGTCTCTAATCAAACAGGATGGAACTCGATTTTCGAGCCAAAATCAGTTTTGAGAAAGAGTTTAGGTCCACCAATGTATTTTACAGTGGTCTTTTAGGTTGAATAAGTACCAAACTTACTGAAGGAGATCAAATGTAATAAAGTATACATGTATTCCTTATTCTATGCTTTGCCCTCAAACAATGTCCCAAAATAAGCATCTTCTCAATATTTTCCTGCTTGTCTATATCCAAAACCAAAGTTTTATAATGCTCAGGTCAACAGAATCTACTGTGTAAACTAACCCATATGTGAAACAGATTTATCAAATTGCATGCATTTGTTTATGTCTCCATCTTACACCTTATTATATCATGGGATCGGAGTCCTGCCCATAATGATATATCGAGTCTAAAGTCATGGACAATTGAAGAAATCGACAGATGCCACGAGACAACGAAACTGCAAAGAAAATTAAGATATGATGAACTGAATGGAGGGGAAGACCTTGAAAGTTACAGGAGAACCTTGTTAGTGGATTCTCCTGTCCAAATTAGAGGATTCCTATATTCCCATCTGGGAATAAGATTCTAGTAGTACTGGCAGATTAAAGAATATAACTTACAATAAAAAGGGCACTCCGAAAAATTTAAAGAATATATAGCAATAGAAAATTTGAAGTGCATCTATTCTGGTACCTATTGCAAGATATGTGATGTTTTGAAAAGTTCAGTTCAGAGGAATTCAAACTGGAAGTTCGTTTCTGAGTGGGGAAAGGTGGACCACAGGACAGTAGGAAGGACAATATCTCTTTTGAGTTGCTACAAAGAATAGATTAGGTTGCGTTAATTGTTGGCTCTGCTCAAGATTCCATGTTCTTTTCTCGACTTTTGATCACTTCCTTCCCTATATAATCATCTGATTGCTCATTGCTCTTCTATAAGACAAAAAGACGAGTGGAAACGAGTAAGGAGTACGTACCAGAGAGTTGTTGATTAAGGAGCAGAATCCCGTCTATATTGAACAAGATCAGAAGAGAAGCCAGCTAAGAAGAATCGAAAAGCTCATCAGCATCAGAAATTTGCTACAAAGGGAAACTTCTATCTACACAGGTAAGAGCCACAAAAGACAAGAAGCCTGTTTAAGTTTGTTATCAAATCAGATTAAGACTGAAATGATCACACACAACGACAGGTTATGTATCATCATCATAGTCAAGGGAATAACATGTACCAATCTCCGCGTATGCCAACACATTCAGAGAGGCAGTTGTTCTTACAAGGTGGAAATGGCCCTAGAGATTCAAGTCTTGTCCTGTCTACTGACGCGAAGCCTAGATTAAAGTGGACGCCAGATTTACATGAACGGTTTGTTGAAGCAGTAAATCAGCTTGGAGGAGCAGACAGTACGTCTAACTTTCTACACAATACTGAATATTGAACAAGGGTCTCTCCTAGAGCTACAGGATTCGATACTCATCTTTTAAATCTCTAATTTTGCAGAGGCTACTCCAAAGACGGTAATGAAACTTATGGGAATTCCTGGTCTGACATTATACCACCTAAAGAGCCATCTTCAGGTGATTATCTTTTTGCAATCGTTTTGGATACGCTTCTTCAATAATTTGCCACACTCCACTAACATAACACTACTATAATATGCGACCCTTTATGTCCACTTAGATTAAAAAGTCCTGACAATTCACCACTGTTTCTGCTCATAGACCAGCCTTCTTTTTTTTTCTTTATCTTTGAGGAACTACACCATTATCATGTTTATGTAGTCAGTAAGGGGAAAATAATTTGTCAAAATTTATAATGTTAGATGCTCATCTCATATTTTTCATCATATTCTCTCTTTTCCAACCTTTCCTGGAGAGGAGAGAAGTGTAAACATAAAGCAAAGTTTCTATTCTTTCTAATGCTGTTATAGCTTTTGCCTCACAGAAATACAGACTCAGCAAGAATATTCATGGACAAGCCACCACTGCAACCAATAATAAACCTGGTATGCTCATTAGTTTCCCTTAGTATGCGGTTAAAATGTATTAAGTCTACTGTATAAAACAAAGTCTGATAATGCTTTGTATATAGTTGTCATGACAGTAGACAAGATGCCTGAAACAAGTCCTCAGCATGCAAGCAACATCAACATCCCGCAACCAACAAACAAGTATGTATAGTTTCGTTATTGTGATTGCATGATGGAGTTTATAACCTCATATTTGGACTAACGTCTCATTAAAATTCAGGAACATGCACATAAATGAAGCATTGCAGATGCAAATTGAAGTTCAGAGAAGATTACATGAGCAGCTTGAGGTACTTGATCCTGTTTACTTCCAAATGAAACAGAATGGCCTTTCACCTAAAGCGGAAACAACACCAGCTGCTCAGAATTTACAGAGACATCATCCTAAGAACAGTCGGGACAAAGATGTGTGGTATAAAATAAAGAACAAGTTCTGGTTACATTTTGTCCTAGTACATGCCAATTCCACTTCATGCATCGCACAATAAATAGAAATAAAGAGATTAAAAGATCGCTTTAAGTACTGTAAAAAACTTCAATGCTTGAAGCCACCTAAAAAGCTTTGATATATGCATATAACATGAATTTGTTACTCTACAAGATGTAATTGTTATGATATTTACATACTCTCAACAAGCATGCTTATATGGTTTAATTTCGCTCCACGTTGAAATAGGTACAAAGACGTTTACAGCTTAGGATAGAGGCTCAAGGAAAGTACCTTCAATCAGTCCTAGAAAAAGCTCAGGATACACTCGGAAAGCAGAACATTGGCGCAGTGGGACTGGAAGCGGCAAAACATCAGCTCTCGGAATTAGTTTCCAAGGTATCGGATCAATGCCTGAACCTGGCCTTCACAGAGATGGCAGAACAGCAGCAGGGGATGTGCCAGAACCAGAAAACACAGCAAAACAAACTGATAAATGATTGTTCGATTGAAAGCTGCTTGACCTCCTGTGATGGGCACGTACATCAACAAAGAGAGCAGGAAATGCAGCACAGTGAGTTGGGTTTAAGACCGTACGACACCAGGTACTTGGACATAGAAGATCTCAATGACACAGTTAAAGAGCACGCTGCCACGCTTTTCCCCATGTCGACACAGCCTGCAGACCCCGAAAAGCTGCTGTTCAGAGTCGAAAAGGCCTGCAGCGACTTATCCATGAGTGTGGGCATTGGAAGAGATAGTAGGCAGCATGATGATGTTGAGAAGAATGCAAACAGTTGTAGAAGAACAGACACATTTCAGCTTGACAACAAATACAAGCTCACTTCATTTAGTGCAGACCTCGATTTGAATGCCCAACATGAACCTGATGGCATCAGACATTTGGACCTGAATGGTTTGAGCTGGACATGATCGAGTCTCCGAAACAGCATTCGACTAGTCGATATCCATAGTGATGGTCCAAGAATAGGATGACCGAGAAATTCAGGCGTTTATATACTAGAAAACATCTCATGCTTCACACGGTTATACCTTTGTAATAGTATACATGGCTATTCATCAATTGCCAAAACAATGAACAATAAGACTTATGTGAGTCTTCATTGCGGCATTTCATCATGCATATGGTGTGCATAAGATGTTCGATAGTCAAATTTTCATAGCCTGCCTTATTCGATCGTCGTGACTCTCTGTATCATTCATTCATGCGCATTGGGTCATATCGGGTTCAAATCGTGTCTAATCAACATGAACTTTTGAGCCGGATCGATTTTGGTTCGGGTTGCTATTGAGTCGGGTTTAATAGAGAAAACGGAAGGCGACAATATTACGTGATGATATCGAGAGATATTATGGAGTAATATGGTTGGAAAATATTATCATGCGCAGTTATGGTAATATCGTGAATTCTGATAAGATCAGACACATTCAAATCAAATCAGATCAGTTCAAAATTTTTGAAATAACGAATAATGAATTTGGTTCATTTTTTATATAAATTCGTCGAAATTCAACTAATTTTCAACAAATTCAGATTAGTTCAAAGTCATTCAAATCACATTAAATCTGATCAATTCATTTGCATTCAAATCAAATCAGATCAGATCTGAAAAATGCAGTCTTATCAAACCGAGCATTGGTCATGTTATTGCAAAATCGAATTTTGATGTTGGTGGTTGATTCCTACCTAGAATCCTTTTAACGGTGGTAAATGGTGACCTTCGTGCTGCCGCTAAATTATAAAAGAATTATCAATGGTACCGTGAACTTTGCGACTTTCTCCACGGTACTTTTGAGTTTTTTTTTTCCTTGCCTAAAATGCCCTTGAACTTTATGACTTATCTATTTGCAGCCACTTTTTCGTTTTTTCCACTAACCACACTCTTAACTCCTTTAACTCCGTTATCTTCTCAAACCCACCTACTCCCATTTCAAGAAAACCCAACAATCGTCTTCCTAAAAATTGATTTATCATTTGTTAGCTTCTCCAATTTTTAGTTTTAGCTTGGTGTTGGTATTATGACCATCATTAACACGAATGTAACACTAACTCAATCTGAGTCGAACATTGGTTGTTCACTTGTTTGGTTCATGATCGAGTTGAGTTCGGTTAGGACATTATCAAGTTGTATTGACTATTGAGTGTCGGTGAGGATCAAGGTTGACCTAGTGGTTAGGAACTCAACCTGCCTGGGGGATGTCCCGGTTCAAATCCTCATACCCCCCACCCCCGCAACATTAGTTGCTCCTTTATACCAAAAAAAAAAAAAAAAACTATTGAGTGTCGGTTTACAATAATCAAGACGGGTACAATTAAGTGCACTTCAAGTGCTATCAAGTTGGGTTTGCAAAGGTTCATCGAATCGTGTCAACACTACCGCATCTACTCCGACCATAACCCACACGGCACACACAGCCGGACCAAGCCATCGGCCTAACCCATTTGGTGCGAATCCTGGCCATTCTTACAAATTACTCCCGTATTTCACCCACTTTTCCGCCCCCAGTTTCCCCCTTCTTTTCAGGTGTGGAGTAAACATTAGCAAAAATAAATATATTTAAAATCAAAATTACTCTTTTCATCTTATCTATTCCAATTTCTACACCCAAATTATTCCAATTCATTCTTAATGAAGAAGCTTCATCATAATTTCTCACATTCAGTGCTGTTTAGATCTGGGTTTTCTATCTTGTGATGAAGAATTCAATGTTTATTGAGAGGATCCCTTCCTTAATTTTCTGGGTTCCATTCCAATTTGCTTGAAATCGAATCAAAGCTTGAAGTTTAAGCTAAAATTCTTGGTGGGTTCAATGAGAAACTGATTAATTCTGTTCAAAGTTAGGATCTTTTGGGTGAAAAGTTGGGATTTTTTGGTGGAAATTTGTTGTTTGTTGTATAAAAAAAAAACATGGTGGAAGTAAAATTGGGTATGCTACATTATGTATTAGATCATGTATATGGTGCATTACTACATAGAACAAAGTTAAGCCCACCATTTTTTTCAAGAGGGTGGGGTGGAAACAAGCTTGATCTTCTTGAAAGGTTAATAAAGCAGCTTTTTCCAGAAGTTGAGGGGCAAAATTGGCCACCAAAAGTGATAAAACCAATGTGGAAAACTGTTTGGGAGACAAAGACAGCTTGTTTGAGACAAGGGGAGTTCATAACTCCTTGTGATGAGCAACTTCTAAGTGCATTGCCACCTGAGAGTCACATTGCTAGAGTTGCTTTCCTTACTCCTAAGTTTTACTCTCCTCAGAATATGGCCTGTGTTGTTCATCTTGCAGGTAATTCTTTTTTTTTTTACTGCTGGTAAAATATATTGGTTTATGTTTGTTTTTTATCTGATATTGTTGTTTTGTTGGACTGGTGGATTTGACATGTGAATTTTATGATTGTTGAATGTAATTTAGTATGATTGTGTAGGATTATGTAATTTGCATGTTGTTATTAGGAGTTTTGGAGTAGTTGACTTGGGTTGACTAGAAAATGTTGGTTTGTAATTCTGCCAGTGGGAATTGATTATGCAATTAGTAAGCTTTAGCTTTTGTGATGAGTGTGGCTTATGAAGAGATTTTGTGAATTTGGCTTATACTATGTGGGGTGAAAGGGGGTGGGGGGATTGGTGTTGAATATGCAATGTAAATCATGTATCTTGTCCAACACACCACATTGTACATTAGATACACCACACGGCACTTATAGATGTGTATGAGGAGAGGGGGGGGGAGGAATTGGTGTTGAATATGCAATGTGAATTATGTACTAGGGTAACTTACTTTTGAGCCAAAAAAAATTCGAATTTTTCAGCAAATAGGTGAGTTTGGTACTTGCTCGCAAATCTCTATGGGTTGTTTATAGGCCTACTTCAAAAGTGTGAATGATAGTATTAAACTTTAGTCCAGCATATGAGATTTAGCTGTAATGGTATACCGTTTAAGGGAAGGTAAAATTGCAAGTGGTTATGTGCTATTTCCTCCTGCTTCAATTTTAATTATTATTTTTGTCAATATCCAACCAAAGAGCCTTTTACATTGTGTAAACGTCGGAATGTCACCCTTGGATGGTGATGCTTATGTTGACTTGGATGATAAACTGATTCGAGCTATTATGAATTTATCAATATATAAGAACCCTGAATGCGTGCATCCGACCCCCCCTTACCCCGCCTTATGGTGGGAGCCTTTAAGGCACTGGGGTTAAAGATGTTGTTGTTGTTGTTATAAGAACCCTGAATCTTACACCACGAAGGGGCATTTGGGTTGTTTTGTATATTACCTTCAACTGTGGTATATTAATTTAGTGATCTTCTTTGCTGTCTACTTGATAAGTCATATGACTAAGGTGTATGAACTTATGCGTAGGCACCGGGGATCATACTTTTGAACGAAGGTTACGCTTGGGTGGACCATTACTAAAGGAGAACATAGCAACTATGGTGCTTGAGAGGTGGGAGCAAACTTCCTCATTTGTACCAAAATAAGTATTTGGTGGTGTTTTCTTTCTCTAACTTCATGAGTACAATGACTTGCAGCCCTTACTATGGACAGAGGCGTCCCTTGCTCCAACGGGGTTCGAAACTTCTCTGTGTTAGTGATTTGCTGTTGTTGGGAAGAGCAACCATAGATGAATCTCGAAGCCTCTTACACTGGCTTGATGAGGAGGGGTTTGGCAAACTGGGTATTTGTGGACTTAGCATGGGTAAGATATGTTGGTAACCTTACATGACCGCTCATATGTGTAATTTTTTTACTGTAAGGAATACTGATATCCAAATAAATTTATGTTTCCATAAGGTGGAGTACATGCCTCGATGGTTGGATCACTGCATCCCACACCTATTGCGACACTGCCATTTCTCTCTCCTCATTCTGCTGTTGTAGCATTTTGTGAAGGTGTTCTGAAGCATGCCACTGCATGGGAGGCATTAAGAGAGGAACTTGCAGTTGGAGCTCAAAAAGATGCAATGACTTTGGAGGAAGTGAGGCAGAGATTAAGGGACGTACTTTCTCACACAGATGTGACCCGCTTTCCAATCCCAAAAAATCCTAATGCTGTTATATTTGTTGCAGCCACTGTAAGTGAGGAAATTACATGTTCATCTGATAATGAGTCTCTCTTTTAGATGATAAGGAATAAGCTGTTCCATTTTTGTTTCTTCGCTGTACATGAATTTCTTGTCATTGCTGTGTAACATGGTGATGCTCTGTTGGTCTTTTAGTTATATAAATTTTAGGAAAGTTTAGTTTCACTGTATGAAATTGAAGAAATATCAAGATGAATGGCAAGTATATTCATTTTTTATGTAGCCAAAGATCAAAATTGTTTGCTTTTGAAAATTTCAGATGATTGTCAATATTATTGTTCTTGTCGTTTGCTTGAGTAATTGTTGTTACTATATTTCTGCACATCCACATCCACATCCACATTTGTTGTTGTTGTCCTTATAAACTACATCTATTCGTGGACACGGGTTCTGTATTTGGCTGATCCTGTGAATTTGCAATCTCTTGACTATTCGCGTAGTAATCTGTCATGCTGTAGATTATGGTAGGGAAATTGCCCTTGTGTCAATTGAAATTGTAAAGTAGGATTTCAGGAAATTGAATACAAGATTTTTGCTTGTGTGCAACCACCAATTTCCTTTAATACCATTTTCCAGCATGGATTTTAGTTATGTTGGCAGAAGTTCTTGAGCTCCATTATGTTTTAATATGATATGATGCTATTTAATATTTTACCACCATTGTCCTTGGTGTCAATTCTTGATCATGATATTATGCTCATGAATTTCAGGATGATGGGTATATACCTAATCACTCTGTGCTGGAACTTCAGAAAGCTTGGCCAGGATCAGAAGTGAGATGGGTTACTGGTGGGCATGTCTCGTCTTTCCTACTCCACAATGGCGAGTTTCGTAGGGCCATTATTGATGGACTTGATAGATTAAACTGGAAGGAGGCCCCCTTGTGATAAGCACACTGATAGAAAGAAGCAACTACCTATTAAACTGGTATCCTATTCAAACCTGTTCATTAAAACTGTTCTATTGTTCAAATGTGTTACAAGTTACAACAGGAAATTTAAATGGGGAAGAAACCAGATGGACCTAATCATGGATGGGGAATGGGCTGTTCTTTTTATGCGGCTCAAGCCTCTTTCTTGCTCAAATTTCTAACGTTCCCTGATATATGTGAGAATTGATTGAATTAATTTGCTTGGAACGTAATTATTGGATGAATGCTGTTGGGAAACTTTTAAAACTAGAATTTTTTTTTGGTTCCCGCTTGAATAAAAGAAATTCAAAAGCATTTAGCATTTACTGCAACTAAAATTTTGTAGTGCATGTTTGTGTGCTGCTATGTGCAAATTACTCGATTAAATTTCATTTATTTAATTAGGTTATATATATAAGCTTTCATGCGGTAATACAAATTAAAGGAAGTTGGATGCAACCTCCCCAAGAGCTGCTTCACAATTCACAAACACTTTTACCATGAAACTAGTCTGCATTCTAAAGTTGTCCAGTTGGTTGGGTTACTCAGGTACTTGAACTTCTGGAATTCCCGTGTCCAAATACCGCCCCCCCCCCCCCCCCCAAAAAAAAATAAAAATAAAAAAGTTACCACATCCAGAAAACGTAAATGTAACTACCTAAAACTGCAGTGGGGGGGGGGTCAAGTAGAGTATTAGCTGTGTTAAAATAGCAACTTTTAGTTGAGATTTTATCAGGTTAGGGAAAACATTTCCGCGGAGAATGGTGAAGGCGCCAAATGTGTTGCATTCAGATAAAACTACTCTTGGTTTGTTTGGATTATTGCTGAAGTTCTCTTTCTAAGTATGCTTTGGGTTGAATTGTTGGTGGTATATATTCTATGGGGCTTGCTCAGTAGAACTCTGTAGCCTCGTGAAACTCTTACGGGACTTTAGATTTCTTTCTGTAAGAGGAGTTGAGTGTGTATAGAAGTCCCGCGTTAGTGTGCATCAGATTCATGAGAATAACTATGGGTTGGAGGCCAGGTAGATGTAAAGACTTGTTGCATATGCGGAGCAGGCAGTCAACCCAAAAGGCTTTACTTAAAATTCTGTAAGTTTTCACTATTTACATATTCATTTTAACAACTCAGATTTTGAACTTTGTTAATTAGGTGTACATAATCTCGTTCTACTTCGTTAAGAAGCTGTTTCCTTTGATCTTGTTTGCTTCGGTTGGTCTGAAATCTTCTTGCCATTATTTCCCTTCCTAGTTGATGTATTACTATTTCCTGGTAGTTGTTGAAGATTGTATTGAAGTTGAGGTGCATATTACATCAACTTCTTCTCAAAAACTTAATTGCTAGCATCTGGCAACGGCAATGGTGGAATTTTACTAATTTACTAAGTAAATCCACCTTCTATGTTAAGTCTTCCATCCCTAGCTGCTCACATAAAAGATCATTTGCGAATTGCAACCTCTTACATCTGCTTGTCTTTCATGTGTTAAGCGGTGCTCAGATATTTGAAGAATGTTGGTAAGGTGGACAGTCCACCTTTCATTGTGTGAGTTAGGTCTCTTTAAGGTTTGTGCTTTGTCGTGCCCTTACCAAGTTCCCGTGATTTGTGTGGCGCCCTGTTGGTTTGGCTGGTTAGTTTCTAACTTTCTATTGAACCTCCATCCTATGGTCTGTTTACTTTGAGGTTGTTTGGTTCTGTTGTTGGCCTTATTGATCTATTAGTCAGTTTTGATCTCTTTGGCTTTGGTGGGTGCTGACGGGTTCTGGTTCACCATCTGATTATACCGTCTTGTTGTTAGCAGGACTATTTTCATGTGGGTCTGTTTACCGGAAAGCTAAGGATTGTTGTTGATTAGCATGTGTAGGTCCTGTAGAGTTTGTGCTTGTTTTGAAACGTGCTGTCACGTCGATGGGATTTGAATCGGGCATGGTAAAGAGGTCATTCTTGTTAATGTGGCTGTGGGTCTGATTCGTGTTAGGTTTCCCGGGATCCAATGGTCTATCCGATAATTGAATGAAAGAGCTCTTCCTATGGCGGTTTGTCCTCATTTTGGTGTTTGAAATGAATAGAAGGTTTGAAGGGAGTTGTGGGTGTTTGGTGTTTTTGTGTTGTAGGCCCTTGAAGAGATAACACACTACCTCTTGGCAATGAGCATTTAGTTTTTCACTGTGGTGTACTGGTGTGCCCACATATGCTCGTCCTCGTAACTAGTTTTGGCTCGACTCCTGTCATCATTGTAATAAGTTTGGGTTTTTGGCTCATAGATTTCGGTCTGAGGAGCTTCAGCTTGACAGGTCTGTGAACTTGCGAAGTTGTACAAACTAGCAGCAATCATCCTAACCTCAAGAGTAAATTTAAGAAGTCTTAGAATGTGTATTTCAGCCTAGCTTTTACCCTCAGAGCAGCAAATATTGAAAGCTTGCAAACCTTTGGTGTACATATTATCAATGAAACTTAACCGTCACTGATGGCTGCCCCCATCCCCTCTTCTCCCCCCTCCAATTGTAGTATAAAGTACACCAAGAGAACACTGATAGAAATGGATTACGTTTCCTACTATCGTCCTCTCCGTAAGTATGTTCGTTTTCATCGTTAAGGCTGTCTATCTTTTCCATCAATACATCGATATTTTCTTCCCTTGAACGGTAGATTTTCAATGTCTATCAATTAGTTCCACTTGCATAAGGACACAAAATGGCAAACAAATGTACGAAAAGATTAGAAACTTTCATGAGTATGTCTGCAATTAACATCCGGGGACCAAATGTTAGCAAAGGTGGTACCCATTACTCTGAATTAGAAGCCCGTTTACATCTCGCCAAACATGCATCTGCAAAATCAAAACGTGTTTTCTTGTACGACACAAAGTACACGTCTGATGAGGTTTCATCTTAAAACCAATAAACAGTGTAATGATAGTAGGATTGTTACACTTCACTTCTAAGACGAGTCTCTTCATTCGTATTTCTATCAATGCGATACAGTACTCCCCACACGTTTTAGGGAATCGCTATCGATGGACTTTAACTCAAATAGTACCGCACATCTATCTTGACCTTCTTCATGTAAATTCACTTGATGATATCTTCCACTTTGAATGAGACGTACATTCCCGCCCACGTTATAGTATGATTAGTGTCTTCATCAGTGAACCCCTTTACTCATTTATTGAGCCCATGTTTAGTCCCTACATAATCAAAGCTTACCTTACACATATGTGATGCAAAAACATAACTTTGATCAACAAAAAATATGAGGAGAACTTTAAACATGGTGTCCTATCTTTTGTTCCTTTTTCTCCTCCTTCCTTCCTTGCATTTATCTGCTCCGGTACACCCGAATCATTGCTACAAAGACGACGAAAAAGTCCTCCTCGAGATCAAACGATGCTTCAACAATGCACCCACCAGCTTCTCGACATGGACACCGGGAACCGATTGTTGTAGATGGAGTGGTATCAGTTGCAAGAAAATCCCCAAAACCACCACCTACCGTGTCAACTTCATCGAGATTCAATACGACCTCGACATCGTTGGTACGATCCCTCCTATCATCGGACACCTCCCGTACCTCCAATCACTCATAATTCGCGGTAATCCCAACCTTACAGGTCCAATTCCTCCAGAAATCACAAAACTTACCGACTTAGGTTTTGTTCTCTTCAACTCGAACAATCTCACTGGTCAGATTCCTACTTTCCTTAGCAAACTCACTAAATTGCTGACCTTCGAAGCTTTGGGAAACCGTTTAACCGGTTCGATCCCGAGTTCTCTAGGCCAAATTCCGAACCTTAATGCCTTAGACTTCTCAAATAACCAGCTCACTGGAACCATCCCAGCTAGTTTAGGCTTCTCAAAGGGGTTATCCTTCCTCACCTTATCGAACAACAAGCTCACTGGTCCAATTCCGAGATCGTTAGGAAACCTTAACTTCGAAATATTGGAGTTATCAGGGAACCGGTTCACAGGGGACGCGTCATTTCTGTTTGGCGTAAACAAGACTAATTTGGCTCATTTGAACTTGGGTTCGAATCGACTCTCGTTTGATTTCGGGAAGGTGGACATGCCTGTAGGTATCATCAACTCGAGCTTGCTGATCTTGGACTTGAGCCATAACATGATATACGGGCGGCTGCCGGCCTGGTTAGCCGATTCGTCGCAGTTGTATAACTTTAACGTGAGCTACAATCGGCTTTGTGGTCCGATCCCTATGGGCGGGAAGCTGCAAGGGTTTGATCCGTCCTCATTTGCGCATAACAAGTGCTTGTGTGGTGCTCCTTTACCTCCTTGCAAGTCCTAGTGTTTCATAGTTCAGTGAAAACTTAGATTATAAATGTGGACTTTGCATTGTCTATTTGTCTTTAAGAAAGACTTGTGTGCCTTGTAATAAATGTGGAGTGCTAATTTTTCATAACAATGATAGTTTATGTATGATATAATTCCTCTATTATGCTGTACTTCAATTGAATTGAGTTCATGTTGGAATTTTGAGGCTATGTTTTTGTTTGTGATTGATATGAAACTGAATTGATTGTTATTATTCTTCTTGAAATCTTGCCTTACATAGGAGCATATATGAAGTCTATTTAACTAATGAATTTTCTAGAATGCTAGTTACATACTAGAATTTTCTATCACATTTCTAGATATTCTAAAACATTATTCAATGATGCTCTAGAGTTTTCTAGAATACTCCCATAATTTCTAACGGTTCAAGTTTATTTAACCGCAAACGTATGAGTCGTGACAATGGTAGTTAAGTAATCTAATCTAATACTATATATTAAAACCTGAAACCAAGTCTTTCCTAGAAGGACACTTGACATTCATTAATTAGACAACACTAAGTGATTACATAATATGAAAATTATTAGCTAATTTATGAAAAATAATATAATTTATGGTTATTATGGTAGAAAGCTAATTTATGGAAAAGAATAGTGTAGTTGATATAAAAAAAAGACAAACTGGCAATTTCATCAGATGAGTAAAACACTATAGATACGCATGCAAACTAATATATGGTGTTGTTTATTTATGACGATTATGGTGGTAAACTAATATATGGTAATAATTTTAAATGTAATATGATATAATAGCCAGGTTATGAGATAGTGGAATAAAAATGAAATAGTATAACGAGTGATGTATGAGTGGAAAGAAAATAATAATATGATTAGTGACTATAAATATATTATATAATAATATTGTTGCTAATTATATTATACCAAAGATAAATCCAAATTTTTATAAACCGAGTATAACAATACAAATTTGCAGCCCAAACACGGGCCGGACATGCAAACTAGTTCATCTCTAGAAAGTTGAATTGGATGTTCAAACTTGATAGTTACATGATCTAATTACCAAAAGTGATGCTTCCACATAGGTCATACGCTAGGTTGTCCAGGCCCATTGTGGATTGGTCCTTCCACGCGTGAATCTATCTAGTGTTTGCCTTTATCCACCGATTAATTAATTGGTTTTATCTAAAAGGAAAAATTTATTTTGGTTACCGAAGATTTGGACAAATTCCACTTTAGGCATCCGAGTTTTGAGTAATTTCACTTTGAATACCAAGGTTTGAACATTTCCACTTTAGGGTGATAAAATTACATTTGTCGGATACAATGTTGTGTACATTTCTCTTTCAAGATGAAATTGGTAAAGGGGTGAAATCTTGTCATCAATACCTTTCACTAGAGTTGAAATAAAACGAACACGACAATAACATTATTGGATGATACTGATTTCGATATATTATCACGCCTTAATTATAATTTGCATGCAACTTTTATCGACTCCCCAAGTGTTAGCTAGAAAAATCAGTTGCAAGCAGGTAATGGTACACCACATAAACATTTATTATTAGAGAATTTCACAGCACTAAATTGTTTTAATCGCCGTCCAGTTGGAATCTGCCCACAAAGCTGATTAAAGCTCACATCAAGTGTTTGCAATGGCAGTTGTCCTACTTCTTTCGGAAGCGACCCGTATATCATATTATGGCTTATATCTAAGCTCTTCAACCTTGGTGCAAGACTCACTGTCGAGAAATCGAACTTGAACTGATTATTACTCAAATTGATCAAATTCAACGCCGTCTTACGTTTCCCAAACAAAAACGACGCGTCTCCCTTAAACTTGTTGTTCGATAGATTGATTCGTGTTATATTCGCTTTACCGAAAGCGGTTGGGATAGGCCCGGAGAACGAGTTCGAGGAGAAGTCGAGGCTCAAATCGGAGTCTTTGAAAGAGCCGAAACTCGCTGGGATTGAACCGGTGAGCTTGTTTTGGAAGATACTTATCTCGTTGAGGTTTGGGAGTGATGCGAGTGAGGAGGGGAGTGGGCCGGATAAATTGTTAATGTAGAGGTAGATTTGGATTAGGCTTGTGATACGGCCCAAGGAAGCCGGAATCGGACCGGATAATTGGTTCGAACCGAGGTTGATGAATGTGAGCTTTCTGAGCTGGCCTAGGGAAGCCGGGATCGAACCGGAGAAGCCGTTACCGGACAGGTCCAGAGCGTCCAGGTGTTTAATTTGGCCTAAGAAATCAGGGATTGGGCCGCTGAGATTGCTTAAGCTGAAGTCGATGTGGTTAAGGTTTGATAGCTTTGTTATCATAGGAGGAATCGAACCGGATAGGTGTGGGAAGACCGATAAGGTGAGAAATTGGAGGAAGGGAAGATCACCTATAGCGGGCGGGATCTCGCCCACGAGGTCCTCAGCGTTGTCGACAGCGAGCATTGTGACACGCCCATGCGTGTCACACTCGATGCCAGACCAGTTCTTACAACAGTCTGTGATCGGATCCCATGTGGTGAATACGGAGACATTGTTGAAGTGGGACTTTATTCCTAGGAGGACGTTTTGGTCACTTGGGTTACATGAGTTACTTGTTGATGAGAAAGAAAGGATGGGATAGTTAAGAATGAGAAGAAAAGAGATGATGATTGAAAGTAAAGAGCATTTTGGTATAGGTGATCGCATTTTGGCTATAAGTTTGAATTTTATGGGGACAGAAGAATAGAAAGTTCGTTTTATATATGCAAATTTGTCTACAATGTAAAATTGAGTTAGTAGTAGTAAAATTGAGATCGGAGCAGTAAAATTAATTACAATGAAAAATTCAGGTAGTAAAATTAATTGTGTGAGTAGTAAAATTTTGATGGTGTAGTAAAATTATTGCTGATTGTAGACACTTTTGGATGTCTACACTGTAGACCTCTAGCATTGTCCATTACTAGTATATATTAGTCCTTTTTGATCTATAGCAAAAATGTTGTAGTATTCTAGTATGACTATGGAATAGTTCCACAAATGTCTAATAATGGCATCGATTTTACTACATACATCTACAAAATCTCAGTACTAACACAACTAATTTGTGCTAATATATATTTTTCAATTCAGATTAAATTTACTATAATTATTAACTCAATTTTTATTACAACTATTTCAATTTTACTTACCGCGGGATTAGACAAATTAAGTGTGTCTACTGTCTAGCTAAACTATAAAGTTTTAGCGTATTACCCATTTTTACTTTGGTTTGAGACCTCAAGAGTCACTCTTATCCAAACCAATGAATAATACTTGGTCCCCCGACAAGCATAGTGACACTATTGACTTGTTGTTGACGCTTGAACGCGGAAATGGATCGTAGGCGGGCGGGAATATGAAGATATCTTATCCTTAGAGCATTATTAATGGTTTATCGATTAAAATGTGGTACTCAATTTCTCTCACCTGTTTTTTATTTAGATTTATTATATTATATTAATGTCATACGAAAAATCAATTATAAATTTACATTTATATTTATTATTTTCTCTCTCTCTTACCCCACTCTTTACACTCATACCCCACCCATTCCTCTCATAACCTAATATTAAAACCTGGTAGTAAGTACTACCGGGTTCCCACACTCTCTCTCCTCTTTTTCTTTTTTCTTCAATTTTTTATTCTCCCCCTTACTTCTTACCCGGTGAGTGTTTCACCATTAAAAACACTCTTATGTAGGACAACTGGGGATAATAGAGTAATTCTATCCAAATTTATATCAGATGAAGATTTTGGACACTGCACTGATTGAGCAAAACTATGGTGCAATTTCTCGACCATTCGATACAAACGGATTGCCACAAACATTCGCTTTCAATACATTATAAGACATCACTATTACGTAGTACCGTAAACCGATAGTAAGACATCACTATTACATAACCAAATTAGTGAATTAGTGGATTAGTGGAGCTTATTTTGCTCATGCATGACGTAGCTTCTATTCAACGCTGTATCACCGACACCCTATGTATAATGATCGATGACTATCTATTTAGTGAAGGTCAAGTATTCAACGCCCTTTACGAATGAATCGATACTCTCTCTCTCTCTCTCTCTCGGCTTTCTAGGCTAGGTGACCTGGAAACAACGACATACATCAACTGTAGATCAGGATTCAGTGATGCGAATTATGATGATTTCAACAATAGCGTCGGTCAAACTTGACTGCCAACCACGTCAACCTCACACATACATGCACACTTACCAGTTACTAGAGATTGGGTTTTGCTAGTCTCGACACAATGTTCGGCGTGGTAGAGAACTAGAGACTAATTTGTTCTGTTCCCCGGCCACTACAATGTTATAGCTAACAAATCTAATATCTTCTAGAGACCCAAGTCTAGCTATAAGACTATAATACTCCGTAACTCACAAGTCACAAGTCATAAACTCTCAAACTCGAACAACTTGTAAGGTCTGAATGACCGTTACTAGAAACATCCTTCATAAAACTATACGGTATAATAATTAAAGATACATCTTGGTCTAATTTCTTCACCTAATATATACTCCGTATTTGGTACTAAAAGTTTTATGGTCGAATCCCTACTCAATTTATTACATTAGCCCCAAGCCTCATCATATCAACAAAGAAGCAAAAAGAAAAAAAAAAAATCACGATTCTATAAAAGGCCAACTTTCAACATTCTCAATCATCATCCAAACCTTCACAAAATTATACAACCTTACCAAAAATAGACAACAAAAATGCATCAACTACTATTTTTGGCAACCCTCGTTTCCCTCCCTCTACTAGCCTTCTCCCAATGTAACCCACAAGACAAAGCCATCCTCCTCCAAATCAAGAGCCACTTCGGCGGGGCGGGTCTTCTACGAGACTGGGACCCGACCACAGACTGTTGCAGTGACTGGCCCTTCATCGGCTGCACCAGCGACTACGACCCGAACCCGGACCGAGTTAACGCGGTCACCGTCTCAGGCGGGACGGGGCTCAAGGGCAACATCCCCGAGGTCCTAGGCAACCTTCCGTTCCTGGACAACATCATGTTCTTCAACGAGCCGAAACTGACCGGACCTATCCCTCAATCCCTAAGCAAGCTTACCAAGCTAAGGGTCATAACCCTTAATTCGAACGGCTTAAGTGGCCCTATCCCTTCGTTTTTAGGGAACTTGAAGAGTTTGAGTCAGGTCGATATTTCCGGGAACAAGTTTACAGGTGCGTTTCCAGCGTCTTTTGGGACATTGCCGGCTCTTACTCAGCTTAATGTGTCGCATAATATGATCACGGGTTCGATTCCGAACTTGTCCAAGACTTTGACGAGCCTTGATGTTAGCTTTAACCACCTGTGTGGGCAGATCCCAGCTGGGTTGTCTAAGTTTGGTGCAAGCATGTTTCAGCATAATAAATGCCTTTGTGGTGCTCCCTTGCCAGCTTGTAAGTGAAGACTGAAGACCGAAGAAGATATTGGTCCATGAAATCAGAATAATTTGATAATAAATTAAGTATACACGCAATGGATTGTATGATTTATATTTCAAAGAAATTTGTAATAACACATAATGCAGCTCAAACTGTCTCATCGTATAAAACCTAACTGTCTTATTGTAGAATTTGTATAAGCGGAGACTCGATATCTTACGTAAGTACTCCATGTAACACCAACTTAATTAATTATTAATTAGAAACTTCCAAAACAAAGATACACTTTAGATAGTGTAAACATATAACGATGTGAATTAATAGATAACGTACATTTCAAGCTGCAAAGTCTACTTGCAAGCTTGTAATGGAGACCCACACAAACACCTATTATGAAAGAACGAGTACTCATCAAACGTAGTGTTCGGAATTTGGCCGCACAACCTATTGTAACTTGCATTGAAATATCCTAGATTCCCCACTGCTGGTGGAATACTCCCGTATATCTTATTATGATTTATATCAAGATTCCCCAAGCTAGCCGGCAACTCTAAGTTGGTCATATCAAAAGAGAATTGGTTCCTCGAGAGGTCGAGTGTTCCTAACGCTTTACCTTTCCCGAAAAACATGGACGCATCACCCGTAAAATTGTTTCTACCAAGATCAACCAGGCTAAAATTCGCGTTTCCAATTGATTTTGGGATGGGTCCGGAGAAATGGTTCTTGGTTAACCTCAAGTAAAACTGTTGATCACCCTTTATCCTACCAAAACTCGCCGGAATCGTGCCAGTGAGACGATTCCGGTCCACGAATAGGGCACCTAGTTTGGGAAGGTACGCAAGCGAGGGCGGGATTGGACCGGTGAAGTCGTTAAACGAGAGGTTGATATAGTTCAGCTCTTTAAGCTGGCTAAGGAATTCGGGAATTGGACCGGAGAGGTTGTTATTGCTAAGCCATAGCATACGGAGGTGCTTGAGCCGGGCGAAGGACCGAGGGATAGGACCGGTCAATTTGGGAAACTTGTGGAACAAGATAAAGTTTAAGTAGGGAAGGTCGCCCACGGCATCAGGGATGGAGCCGGTTAAGGTGTCATCATATTGGATATAAAATTCGTCAATGCGGTGATTGTGGTCGTCGCAATGGACAAAGAGCCAGTCTTTACAGCAGTCGGTATCGGGTGTCCAGGTTGAGAATATGTTAGCGTTGTTGAAGGATTTCTTGATTTTGAAAAGGACTCTCTTGTCGTCCGGGTGGCAGTGCTCTGCGGACAGAGCGGCCGAGATGAGGAGGAGGAGGAAGTAGGTGAGTATGGAGAGGTGTTTTTGAGCTGCCATTTTTGTTGTTGATAGGAAATGCAGAGTGTAGTAGTAGTGTGAGTTGCAGAGTAGCTTGATGGTGAAGTTTTAATTTATATGGGTGGGAAATACACGAGGACAGCCGATACTGACCTTTTAGGATAAGAATGTGCAAAACTAGTAGCTTGCGTTATCTAGTCAATTGTTTTCAACCTAGTGGAAAAGCCATTTGTTAAGAATCTACTCTAAAAAGTTATAAAGGAAATAGGAAATGTAGGATAATATTCACCCATGGTTTTTGAATGGATTGAAACTAATCTTTCCATGGGTATATTTGGTATCGAAAATAATTTAGGTGATAATTTAGGCGAATTCATGGTTACAATCATATTACTCAGCTATTGCCTCATTGGAGCTGACCGTATCAATCATAATACGTAAATTTTCATCTTTGAATGTACATTGTCGTGTAATTTGTATTGATCACATTTCGTACTCATCGGTGACACGCACGACGTTAACAATTCAAAACTATATATGTCTTTTATGTGACGAATGGAGAATGATAAGAATCGGCCTTTCCTCTGATCTTTACGCTCATTGTTTCGAGATTAGATAGTTTGTTCTCATATGGCCTGCGAAGTGGATTGGGACAGTAGCCTTAGCTTTCACATAGGATAGGAACAACAAAATCTTCCACAAGTGGCTTTGGTTGTTTCCCAGCTCGCAAAACTACTGGAGGCCCGGCCAGGCCTTCATTCTTGAGTAAAAGTCTTGACTAGTCCAAGCTCACTTAATTACACCCTTAATTACTTTTATCGGACTAATCTTTAAAAGGTTAAAAACGATCCTATGAGAAACGTGGAAAAGTGGTTACGGCATGTCTAAAAAGTCCGTGTTTTATGTGGTACATTATTGAAATTCGCCGTCACATTTAATACGTTACGTGACATGAATTAGTAACTATTGATATACTAATTGCACTATTCCATGGACTACTATACCTTAAACAGTTAAACATCCACGATTGACGATGATATCCGTATTATTTATGTTAGCACGTGCTATTTGTGGTCCGTAGACTATGATATATTATGTCGACGAGTCGAAAAAATAGACTACACCCTTAGAGTAGTAGATAATTAGACCAGAAAACAGGGCTCCAACTTTATGCCAAAACACATGTAACGCTCAACATCGATCAAGCTCAAACAATTATACGAGGCCACTAAATTAATTGCAAGCCGGCAAAGGCGACCCACACAAGCACTTATTGTGAAAAAACGACGTCGGATCAGTCCCAGCATTGTTAGGAATTTGGCCACACAATCTGTTGTAGCTCACATTCAATGAGCCTAGCTTCGCCACTGCCGGAGGAATGCTTCCATAAATTATATTATGATTCAAATCAAGCGTATACAACACGGTGGGCAACTCTAAATCCGTCATATTAAACGAAAACCGATTTCTTGATAGATCGATATTCATCAAACCCTGAGAAAAATTCGATGCCTTTAGTGACGTCGGAATGGGTCCAGATAGTTGGTTCTTGGTTAACTTCAAGCTGAAGTTTTGATCACCAGTGACTCTACTAAAACTTGATGGAATTGTACCCGTACGTGAGTTGATTCCGGTCCAAGAATAACGCCCCGAGCTTGGGTAGAAACCCAAGCGAGGGTGGGATTGGACCGGTGAGGTTGTTAAACGAGAGATTGATATAGGTCAGCTCTTTGAGCTGACCAATAAAGTCGGGAATCGGACCGGTGAGGTTGTTGTTACTGAGCCAGAGGAGACTGAGGTGCTTGAGCCGGGTGATGGCTCGAGGGATCGAACCGGTTAGCTTAGGGTTCTTGTGGAACTCGAGTACGGTTAAATACGGAAAATCGCCGACTGCGTCGGGGATAGGACCAGCGTAGGTGTCGTCGTTTTTTATATATAGGTCGTAAACACGGTGAGTGACTAAGTCGCATTTGACCATGAACCAGCTGCAACAATCGGTTTCGTTTGTCCAGCTCGGGTAAACGAAACCGTTGTTGAGGGCTTTCATGAGTTTTACGAGAGCTTTCTCGTCGTCCGGGTGGCAGAGTTTCGCCGCGGACGTAATGGTGGAGACGAGGAGGAGGAGGTGGAGGCAGGGCCGTTCCTGATAATTTGAGGGCCCTAGGGCGAACGTAAAATTTTGGGCCCCTCAGGAATTAACAATGCCGAATTTAAAAAGTCTTTGAATGCAATGAAAATCGTAAGTCTTTTTTTTTTTTTTTATGTTTTCACCATTTGTTACATCAGTATTGTTCTCGGTATTTGGTACCTCATTATCGTTTTCGGCATTTGGTGCATCATTATTGTTTTCAGCATTTGATGGTTCATGGTTAGTAGCACCCAAATGTACAGAATTCTGGGAAGGGTCTATTCTCTCACGGACAAATTTTTCAATACTTCCACTGAGTGACTGCACCAATTGTTCCGCTCGCTTTCTTTTTTTCCTCTTTTCACTACCGGAAAGATGTTTCTTTGGCAACATACTACAAACGGAATAAAGGCACATTCAGATTTCAAACAAAAATCTAATTCACTATAAGGATTATTATAAAACCCCAATTCTTCAATCAATTAAAAAAAAAAGTATCAACGTGCCTACTGCCTAATTTTTAGATGGTCAAACATCAATTTATATACCCAATTCTCTAGATATTAGCACTTAACAATCAATTCAACAAAAAACAAACATCCTTAATTCAGTATAGCAACTTATGAACTCAAGTAACAAAATTAAAGTTTATAGCAAAACTTCACGAACTTATGCAATGTCCAACTTTTGAAGCATTATAAATTCATAATTAAAATTCATATGTGCAATTGAAATAAAAATTAAGCAATTTTAGCAAGACTGACCTTAAGAATTCAACTGCTGCTCATGAATTACACGTTTCACACCGGATATTGAAGGCTGATTTTACCCAATTTCTTGATCGAAAGCCGAATTCACCTGATGATTGCTACTACTCCCTCCGTTTCTTTTGTTTCTTTACGTTTCGTTTGAATATGTGAGAGGAATTCAAACGAAACGTAAAGAAACAAAAGAAACGGAGGGAGTAGTACACTTCGAATTTGCAGTCCGATTTCTTATTTTAGAGGTAAAGATAAGGTAGATTACTCCCTTTATTAAAGGTTAAGGAGGAGAAATTAGGGTCTCCATCAAATGGAATATGCCTTGAATAATTGCTTGATTGTTCAAGATTGAGGGAGAGAAGATATCTAAGTTATATTTTTCTGAGATTTTGATGGTAAGTTGAGAATTATTATGGAAGGAGAATTGAGAGGAATGCATCGCCTCTGTGTTTTTTTTTTTTTTTAATAAACAAACAGCCCAAGATGATATTGGGCCCCTTCTTGACACGGGTCCAGGGCACCCGCCCCTTCTGGCCCTAGCTCAGGCACGGCCCTGGGTGGAGGGTGTATGAGAGTAGGAGAACAGAGCCATTGTTGTTGTATTTTTTGATCATTTTTATTGATATAGGAAATGAATAGCGAGCGGAGATTTTTCTTAATATAATATTGAGTGAGGGAACACATTTGCCCTATTAGGCGTAGATATTTTTGGCACCTCTCGGAAAGAAGAGATTATATGACACGGAGTATATTTCTTAGTGGCCCTTGTGGTATGTGAGTGACATTAGTGATAATAATTACAATTCATCGCCTAATTCCAAAATCGAGATGAAATATAATATTACTTCAAACTTAGACACGTATTGTAAAATAATGAATTGATAATTCAATATATATATTTTTTGAGATTATTATTGTATAACTGTATTGTTATTATCTAGCGAAACATACCAAAGAATCGATTAAATCCAACATAATCTCCAATGTTAATTTTCCTATTTTTAATTAGTCATATTGAGAAATGTCTAGATAAAATAGAAAGTTCACTTAGTGAGTTAGAGTAAATGTCACACGTTATTCACATATTTGGCAAATAAGACGATCACAGTAAGTGTGAGGTCACTTGCTTGGACTCTTGGAGTGTGTGTTACATTTCCTTCCAATTGAAAGGACGTGAGCAAAGCTCAACATTTCCACAAACATGAGCCCAATCCCACGCAAATTTTATACCTACGCAACAACATTATTTCGCGCCTAGCTTAAAATTGGTTAACAAGGAACAGAAAAACAGAGAGCAATTGAACAACAGAGTGGTTCAGAGGCCGATATCTCGAGTTCGAACCAGATCTCATACATTTTCACTAAAATTTGAGTTACTTGCAAGCCGGCAAAGGAGATCCACACAAACACTTGTTGTGGATAAAAGAGTCCTGACCAAACGTAGTGTTCGGAATTCGGCCGTAAAGGAATTCTCACAACACTATATCACATACGTTTGAGGAATTCTGTGCACCCTTCATTGACAGGGCAATGCCCGTATGTATACAAATACAAGTCCTTGTGTAGCAAGGAACCGAGTTACCTAAAAACACCTAATTTCCAAAATACAATATAATAACAAAATATACATATATACACCATCCTAATACCCCCCCTCAAGTTGGAGCATGCAACGAAGAAATGCCCAACTTGGACACCAAAGGATCAAAAGAGCTCTTATTAAGAGCTTTCGTCAAAACATCAGCAAGTTGCGCGGAAGTAGGAACATAGGAGGGGGCTATAAAGCCATCACGAACAGCATCCCGCACGGAATGACAGTCAACTTCAATATGTTTAGTCCGTTCATGAAAGACCGGATTCTTAGCAATGTGTAACGCAGCCTGACTATCACAATGTAACGGAATCGGAGCAACACAAGGAACACCCAAAGTGAGTAAAATCTGACGCAACCATTTCAACTCACGTGTAGTGACAGACATCGAACGATATTCGGCTTCAGCCGACGAGTGAGAAACGGTGACCTGTTTCTTAGTCTTCCAGGAGATGGGACTGGAGCCAAGAAAAATAACATATGCAGTAAGAGAACGACGACTCAAGGGACAGGCCGCCCAATCAGCATCACAATAAGCCTCCAAAGACAAACGAGCATCAGAGCGTAACAAAATACCACGACCAGGATCACCTTTAAGAAAACGAACAACACGAAGCGCAGCTGCCCAATGAACAGCCTTAGGCGCACCCATAAACTGTGCCAATAAATTAACCGAATAAGAAAGCTCAGGACGAGTAGCAGCTAAATAAACCAAACGACCAACAAGACGTCGGTAGGGCAGAGGATCCGAAAGAGGATCACCGGTATCAGCGGCCAGACGGTGATTAGGCTCAATCGGAACACTTGCAGGACGTGCACCCAAAAGACCCGTATCCTCAAGAATGTCGAGAACGTACTTACGTTGAGACAAAAAAATGCCAGCTTTGCTGCGAGCAACCTCAATACCCAAAAAATACTTCAACAACCCCAAATCCTTCATGTGAAAACAAGAACTCAAATAGGACTTAACACGCGAAATAGCAGCACTATCATTGCCCGCAATAACCAAATCATCAACATATACTAAAATGTGAAGACGCACAGCACCACGAAGAAAAGAAAACAAAGAGTGATCAGAAGCACATTGTTGAAAACCATAACGAACCAGTGCGGAAGAGAGCTTAGCATACCAACACCGAGGAGCTTGTTTAAGACCATACAACGATTTGCGCAAACGACATACCTTACCGGAAACAGACTTATCAAACCTAGGAGGTAAACGCATATATACCTCCTCCTTCAAATCACCATGTAAAAAGGCGTTATGAACATCCATTTGATGTAACTCCCAGCCACGAACAGCAGCAACAGCCAAGAGAGTACGAACAGTAACCATCTTAACCGTAGGAGCAAAAGTCTCATCATAATCAATACCCTCAACCTGACGATCACCCCGAATAACCAAACGCGCCTTATATCGCTCAACAGAACCATCAGAATTATACTTAATACGAAAAATCCACTTACAATCAATAGCCTTCTTACCAGGAGGAAGATCAGAAAGCGTCCAAGTGTTATTACGCTCCAAGGCCGACACCTCCTCCGCCATAGCCGCGCGCCAACGTGCATCTTCCATAGCCTCACGAAAAGTACGAGGCTCAACACCCTCTGTAACAGCAGCCAAAAAACAACGATGCGCAGCAGAAAAACGATCATAACTAACAAAATGTGCAAGAGGGTAACGCGTACCTGAGGAGGATGACGAACTAGCGGGTGGCAATGGACTATAGGCACACTTAACAGTGGGAGTAACAAAACCGCGTAAACGAACATTAGCGTATTTAGCACGCTTTCCGCGACCCAAATCCAGAGTATCATATGAAGCATCCGGACCACCCGAAGAACCCACACCCGAAACACCAGACCCCGAGAATCCTTCCCCCGAATCACCAACACCGGAATCCACCCCCCCTGCCGAAGAGTCCACCGGAGCCGCAGGAGAGGCCGAATCCTCGGAAACAGAGCCAGCCGGAGACGCCGAACCCAGGGGCTGCTCGGCGGCACTACGATAAGGTGCCGAATCAACAAACGAATCATCACTGTCATCAATGACCACACAGGAGGGGAGGGAAGGACGAGGGGAAGCGGGTTGCTTAAACGGAAACACCGTCTCATCAAACAAAACATCGCGAGACTCAAAGTAGACATGAGTATCCAAATCATACAATCGCCAGCCCTTCTTACCGAAAGGATACCCCATGAACACGCAACGGCGACTCCTACTAGCAAACTTGTCCTTAGAACGATTTAAGGACTTAGCATAACATAGACATCCAAAAACCCGTAAAAGAGTGAAATCTGGAGATCGACCAAATAGAATCTCATACGGGGATTTCCAACCAAACAATTTCATGGGTGTACGATTAATCAAATGCACAGCAGCAGACACACATTCCCCCCAAAAACGAACAGGTAAACCAGCCTGAAACATGAGAGCTCTAGCTACATTCAAAATATGACGATGTTTACGTTCCACACGAGCATTTTGTTGAGGTGTATCTACCATAGAAGTCTCAAAAAGAAAACCATGTGCATCAAGAAAAGATTGCAAACAAGTAAATTCACGCCCATTATCACTACGTATGCGCCGAACCTGTGTCTTAAATTGACGTTCAACCATAGCAAAGAAATTCTTTAAAGTACGTGCAACATCCCCTTTAAACCTCAACAAATAGGCCCACACACACCGCGAATAATCATCCACAATAGTCAAGAAATAACGAGAACCACAACTAGCATTAACAGAATAGGCGCCCCATAAATCACAATGAATTAACTCAGAACGTTCTGAAGCTTTATTACTACTCAAAGGGAAGGCCTGACGAGATTGTTTGGCTCTCGCACAAATATCACAAATATGATTGTCTAAATTAACACACGCAGTTTTAGAAACAAAAGGTAGAAATCTAACTACGGTCGACGACGGATGACCCAAACGCCGATGCCACAACTCTGCTGAATCACCAACGCCAACTTTATTTGCCCGAATAGGAAGTGTTACTCGTAAATAGTATAGTCCATTGCGTAAATCACCCAGTCCAATCATCGTCCTCGAGATACGGTCCTGAAAAATGCACAAATTTTTAGTAAATTGAATGATGAAACGCGAGTCGGAAAGAAGACTCGAGACCGAAATAAGATCACAATTCAATTGAGGCGCGTAAAGCACACCCCGTAACACCAAACGATCACCAAGAATAACATCACCAAGTTTGTGTGCCGTAGTACTATCACCATTCGGAAGCGTAATCGGTGTCGGAGCAATATCAATTAAATTACTCAAACAAGACAAACGACTCGTCATATGACGAGAAGCACCAGTATCAATGATCCAAGAATTAACAAACGACTTACCACTCAAACGATCGCAATTAGACTTACGCTCATTCCATAATGCAAGAAGCTCGGAATACTCGTGGTCATTTAAATGACCCAGTTCACTACGATCAGGAGCAACAGAGCCCGAGTGTGATGTGCGAGCTACCCCGGAAAACGCACCTCCACCGCCAGAAGATCCACCTCTGCCACGACCACCAGTCGCTCGACCCCTGCTCCCCTGACCTGGGCCGGACTCCGAATCACCACGACCCCACCGATAATTGTCGTATTGACAGAATCGAGCAATGTGGCCTTCGCGACCACAATTATAGCACTCAACCGGCCTGCGCTCACCTCCTTGGCCGCCACTGCCGTTATACCGGCGTTCGTTCCCGGAACCACCACCACCACTGTAGCTACGACCACCATACCCACGACTATTAGAGCCACCGCGACTACCGCCCCTGCCCCCTTTGTCGCCGCGAGGAGGAGGAGCAGATTCAGCGACAAAAGCCACTGTATCAGGCTTAGCTTCCTGTGCTTCGACCTTGGACGCCGTGACCTGAACCCCTTCATCAAGAACAAGCCGGTTGTAGGCTTGATGCGCGGTGGGCAACGGATCAGCACCCAACAAATTGGAACGCGTGGTGGCGAACCTGGAATCGACACCCATAAGAAACTCGAACACGCATTCGTTCTCCCGAAGTGTGCGAAGTTTTCCCGAAAGATCACAAGTGCACTTCCCACAAGTGCACGACGGCCATTGAAAAAGGGAATAGAAATCATCCCAAAGCTTCTTAATCCTCCCGTAAAACGTCATAATGGTCTCCGCAGGACCCTGTCGACACGCTACAATATCAGACTTGATTTGATATAAGCGTGCACCATTGCCAACCGAGTATTGACTCTTTATGTCATCCCATAAGTCTTACGCAAGCTCCCGGTATGTGATATACTTGCGCAGCTCACCTTCAATTGTGGCGAATATCCACGAAACAACCATGGCGTTCTGTTGCCGCCAACGAGGGTACTCCTCTGCCGTAGACTTCGGTTGAGGCAGTGTACCGTCAACATAGCCAAGTTTATTTTTGGCCAACAGTGAGACACGCATAGCGCGCTCCCAATCTTCATAGTTCGTCCCTGTGAATTCGACGTGGGTAATCTGTGTACCGGGAATATCATTCCCTACCATCGTATATGGTGTTAACTTGTCGCCAGCCATGGAGGAAAAATTGCCTTTTTTTTTTTTTTTTCTTCTCTTCCTTGTTCTCTTCTTCTCTGTTTTCTCCTCTGTTCTCTCCTCTGTTCTCTGCTCTGTTTTCTCCTATGGCGACACGAATCCTCACCGTCACGAATCCTCACCGTCGTATATGCTCTGATACCATAAAGGAATTCTCACAACACTATATCACATACGTTTGAGGAATTCTGTGCACCCTTCATTGACAGGGCAATGCCCGTATGTATACAAATACAAGTCCTTGTGTAGCAAGGAACCGAGTTACCTAAAAACACCTAATTTCCAAAATACAATATAATAACAAAATATACATATATACACCATCCTAATAGGCCGCACAGTCGATTGTAACTCGCGTTCAAACTTTCTAGATTCGCCACTGACTGAGGAATACTCCCGTATAATTCAGACTCGCGGGCAGCTCTAAGTTCGTCATATTAAACGAGAATCGATTCCGGGAAATGTCGATGATCTGTACACCCTTATCCTTCCCGAAAAACATGGAAGCATCGCCGGTGAAATTGTTCCGATCAAGATGGAGAACCGTAAAGTTCAAGCCACCTAATGATATCGGAATTGGTCCTGATAATTGGTTCTTGGTTAAGACCAAGTAGAAGTCTTGGTTAGTCTTGAACCCACCGAAACTCTTTGGTATCGAACCAGATAGCCGGTTCCGGTCCAAGGAGAGAGCTTGGAGTTTCGGAAGATCTGCGAGGTTGGGCGGGATTGAACCGGTGAGGTCGTTGAATGAGAGGCTGATTTCGAACAATTCTTTGAGTTCGCTTAAGAAACCGGGAACCGGACCGGTGAGGTTGTTGTTTGTAAGTGTAAGGAAGGTGAGATTCTTGAGCCGGGTGACGGCTCGGGGGATCGGACCGGTTAACTTGGGTTGCTTGTGGATTTGGAGGTTTGTTAAGTAAGGGAGGTCGCCGACCGCGACAGGGATCGAACCGTTAATTTGGTCAGGACTGATGATGTGAAGGTCAACGATGCGATGGGTTTGGAGATCGCATCTGACCATGTACCAGTCTTTGCAACAATCGGTTTCGGGTGTCCAAGAAGCGAAAACGTAGGCATTTTGGAACGATTTCTTAATCGATAAGAGGGCTTTCTTGTCGTCCCGGTGGCAGAGCTCCGCGGACAGAGTGGAGGTTACGAGGAGGAGGAGGAAGAAGTAGGTGAGTATGGAGAAGTGTTTTTGTGTACACATTATTATTGCGGAATTTGAGCTTATGGAAAAAGCTTCGCTTGAATTAATTACATAGTGCGACTCTATGGGAAGGTGGAACTCCTTATATGAAGAGCGTTGAATGAAAATGTCACACTTGATCATTTGTCTATATGTACACCTTTGATACATTTTTTTAATTGAACTTGAAGCCAAAATCTCATAGCTATAGTTTATTTAATAATATTAGACAACGACCATGATAAAATTTAATCTCCATATGATATATATAGGGTCGATCAACATAAACAGTCATATGTCAGATTGAAATTGTATGTAATTTATTTACAAGACGGCAGAGGAGACCCGCACAAGCACTTATTGTGAAAGAACGAGTACTGATCATACTTGCTTAACTGCTGTCCTACAGGAATTTCACCACACAACTTATTGTAACTCACATTAAACTGGTACAATGCCGGCTGCTGAGCTAACCCCTGTGGTAAGCTCCCATAAATCAAATTATGGCTCAAATCAATATTAATCAAGCCTGTCGGTAACACCACATTCGTCAAGTTAAACTCGAATTGATTCCTCGATAAGTCGATTACTTCTAGTGAACTGCCCGTATTGTTGCCGAACAAGAAGGACGCATCCCTCGTAAAGTTGTTCCTACCAAGATATATCCCTTGGAAATCAACAAATGCTAGTGATTTTGGGATGGGTCCGGATAACTGGTTCTTGGTCAGTACTAGAGTGAAAATCTTGCCCTTAAACCAGCCAAAACTGTCCGGAATTGGACCGGTTAGATAATTCCTGTCCAAGGATAGGATGGTGAGTTTAGGAATTCTGACAAGCGATGGCGGGATTGGACCGGTGAGGTTGTTAAAGGAAAGGTCGAGTTGGACCAGTTCGGGGAGCTGGTCCAAGAAATCGGGAATCGGACCGGTTAGACCGTTGTTGGTAATCCAGAGCAAACGAAGGCGCTTGAGACGAGTGATCGAACGAGGTATAGTACCGGTCAAGTTGGGACACTTGTGGATGTAAAGGAAGGTTAAGTAAGGTAAGTCACCTACGGATTCAGGTATAGTGGTCGTGAAGTCATCGATTTGTAAGATATATAGGGTGGTGACCCGTTGGGTGTTCGGGTCACATCTTACACCCGACCACTGATGACAGCAGTCCGTGGCCGGGTTCCAAGTTGGGAAGGTAACATTGATGCCTTTGTTTATGGCGAGGAGGGCTTTCTTGTCATCAGGGTGACATTTTTCTGCAATGATGAATGTGAAACATATGGCTATAATATGGACGACGTAGAAGATGCAGAGGAGGGTCTTTTGGGGTGCCATTAAGGATAAGGTAAATTAGGTAATAGGATGATTGGTGTGTTATGATCGAGCTCATTGTGTTGCGCTACTAGCTTTACTATATAGTAGCGAAGTGTAGTGTGCGAAGTGGCGGCTCTAAGTGAAATGTCTCCGTTAGTCGGAAGTAGGGCGGGGCTATACGATATACTAGAATCCATAGGTGAATAGCCCCGCCCTGAGCGAGGATTAACAATAATGCAATGGCGCTTTTTTGTCAAGTCATTACTTATGTAAATACTAATTAGCAGAAGATCATATGAGTTCAATACTAATATTGTTAGTTTACAACTTGGTATTCAACCAAGATGGCTGTCTTCTAAAACTAGCTAATAAACTCAACAGTTTGACAAAATTAATGGACATACTGCTTGCATTATATATAGAACTTGACCATCACATATTGCTCATGTTACAACAGAGTATTTGGTTGAGTTGGTATGAAATTTAACCAAACTTAATTAACGATTTGTCCATTATTATACACGCAATTAATGCAATTACTGTTTAGAAAATTGAGGGGAAATAGTAAGAGTACATTGCCAACCCATTACGATGCTATTTAACTTGGCTAGATCTAAACTAAACGGAATTGTTCATACAAAAAGCTATACTGGAGTAGATCTATTAGGATAGCTTCTCGCAATTAGATAAAGGTATGGCGGCCGAACGCCAATCAATTCATGTTTTTAGGTTGGGTACCCCCACTTGCCCAGTTGCAAGACATAATATCAGTGCTCACGAAATAATGTTCATGATGAAAAAACAACAGATTCAATACATACATAAATACATTGCATTATTGTCATGGGGTAAAAGTCTTGGACCATTTTATATCCATTCACCTTAGCTTTAGTCAGACGGGTAATCATCATGTCTTGGTTTTTATTTTTTCGGATTACGTACACCATTATCACTTCAAATGCTACAAAATATTTTACAGTTAATACACATGTTAACTAGTCATTTAACTTAGTCAAAATGTTAAATGCTAGTACATTTAATGGCCTACCAAACACAGTCGAAAATAGTAGTCATGCGATCCATCAAAAGACAAACACAATTGAATTGTTTAGATTGATCCAGGGTGCACTTTATAATATCAATTTTTTTTATCCAATTTCTCAAAATGATGGCCCCACTCTTTTAAAAAACTTAATTTCATTTAAGTATTCAACGACGTAGGGGTTCAAAATAATCAAGACCGATTTTGCGTATAACAATAGCAATACTTATTAGGAGTCGTTTTGGATTATTGTTAGAATAGGAGGTGAGATGAGATTATTACTACTTCCAAACTATTCCCATATTTGATAAGTGGGAATTGTGCTTGGAAATAAGATGGAATTTGAGATTTGGGAATTCTATTCCCACAATTCTATTAAGGTAGGTATTAGGATTAGGGAATAAAATAGGTAAAATGACATAATTGTCATTACTTAATTAAGTGAAAAATAGAGTGTAGTCTATTAAAAGGTAAAATTATCAAATAAAAATAAACTTTTCACCTTAATTTCCACCCTCATCCAAACAAGGGAGTAAGATTATTATCCCAATTACCACATCCTTATCCCTCCCCTATTCTCACCTCTTATCTCCCTAATTTCCATCTCTCAATCCAAACGACCCCTTAATATATTTAAAAAAAACCGGCAAATCCGCATTCATTCTTAAACCTCGACTCTCATTAATGTGTTTGGATCCTATGAAGTTAAAATTTTGGTGAATTTGGTAGAGTTTGCCTTGCGGAATAATTCATGTGTATATTATTGATATAAATCATGTGTATTTATAGTACATATATCTTGGAAAATACTCCAATTACCCTAGATCCGCAATATTTTATACCTAAAATATTCCTATTATATTCTTAATACAATATTCCTAATATATCCTTTATTAATTTCAACTACTTGGAATTCAAATCCCTCATTAATTGACTCATATTATATGAGCAGTCAATCAATTTATTTGAACACCGATGATGTATGTGACAAATATCAACCTGCCTATGTGCTGCGTATACGTACCGACATCTTAATTAATGATTTCCTAATTGGCGTCCCGACCCGTTTACTTTCAACGGATCTTATCCACTTAACTTCCCCCATTTTTCATTCTGTTACAGTGTTAATAAAGACCGTATTGTTGTATAACTAATTCTATAAATACCATGCATGCATAAGTAAACCACCATAATAACAATTAACAACCCAAAAATGGAAACTCCTCATCATAATACCTTCTTCCTCACGCTATCCTTCTCCCTCCTCTTCTTCTCCTATACCCTCATCACCACCTCCACCACTGCCGACGACTTATTCTGCAATGCCAACGACAAAGCCGCCCTCCTCAAAATCAGAGACCATTTCGGCGGCCCTAATGGCCGCCTCTCCGACTGGGACAATGCCACAGACTGTTGTACAGACTGGAGCTTCGTCGGGTGCGATCTCGAGTACCAAGGTGAACCTGGCCGAGTCACCACCGTCACAATAAGCCGATCCTGGGGCTTGTCCGGTACGCTTCCACCCGAGTTCGGCGACCTACCCTTCCTCAGCTTCCTATCCCTATCCGATGAGCCCAAAGTAACCGGGCCTATCCCACAATCTTATAGTAAACTCAATAAACTACAAAAACTTGAGCTAAACTCGAACAGCCTTAGTGGCACTATCCCTAAGTTTTTAGGGCAGTTGAAGGGCCTAGAAGAGCTGGATTTGTCCAACAATCGTTTCACCGGGGCGATCCCGGCGAATCTCGGGACATTGCCGTCGCTTACGCAGTTTAACGTGTCGCATAATATGCTGTGTGGTGCTATTCCGTCTGGTCTGAAGAAGTTTGGCGCGGGTGTGTTTGGGCATAACAAATGCCTTTGTGGTGCTCCCCTGCCAGCTTGCAAGTGAAGTCAGTGAGACCACTAAAGTTTATGACGCTATAATGTTCCAATAATTTGAATTAAAATGAGTCACGCACATACATAGACATTTTCCTACATTGATGCTTGATGTTGTGTGCACATACTAAAATAATATACCGTTGTCTATGTATGCTTGATGTTGTGTGCACATACTAAAATTAATGACACAAACTCGTCTACCACGTACGGGGTACGTATTGTATTATCGTCTTTATAATTAATTGTTAGTTTAATGTTTACATACTACGGAGTATTATATATCTTCCAATTCTATATGTCAAAGAATCGAACTAATACAGATGGTTAGATTAATGTTTATTTGCTCAATTTTAGTTGTAAGGAAATAATGAAATATATTCGGACTTTTTGTGAACAATCCAAACTATTATAAACTAAAATGATCAACTACTAGTAAATCACAAAATGCATGGTATATACGTACGATCTACTATATGCTTTTGCACTTTTTTTTTTTTTTCCAATTGACAACATTACAAGTCCAAAAACAAAAAATATTAGAAATTGCGCTCAATTAATTGGTATATATATTCCTTTACCGAAAAAAGATAAAAACATTCATATTTATAGTGTCACGCGCTTAAAAGCTACGCCATACAAACTAACGTCTTACTCCAAAATAAAATCAAAGAACCACAAGATAGCTAGGTACAAGGAGCAAGAGGAGCACCACAAAGGCACTTGTTATGAATATAAGAGAATTGGTCGAACTGGCTCAACACTCCTCCGGTCGGTATCGGACCACACAACCTGTTGTAATTCACATTCAACAACTGCAAATTCGGCAAATCTGCCAACGATGTTGGTAAGCTCCCATATATCTTGTTGTGGTTCAAATCGATCCAATTCAAACTCGAGTCGAATTCCAAATTACTCATATTAAACGCTACCATATTCCTCGACAAGTCGATATGTACCAACGAATCCTTATCTTTTCCGAATAAGAACGTTGGATCTCCAGTTAGCTGGTTACGTGAAAAATCTACGTACGAGAAGTTCACATTTCCTAGGGAACTTGGAATTGGACCGGTTAACTGATTATGAGATAAAATTAAAAATAACCCGGATTGCGTGAAAGAACCGAAACTATCCGGGATTGAACCGGTTAGCTGATTCCGGTCTAGGTGAAGCGTGCCGAGGTTTTGTAGTTGTGATAGCGAGGGCGGGATGGAACCGGTTAGCTGATTAAAGGAGAGGTCAAGGTAATTTAGTTGTCGGAGTTGGCCGAAAAATGAGGGAACCGGGCCGGTTAAATTTGTGTAACTAAGCCGGACGAAGTAAAGATTAGTGAGTTTGGCTAGGGCACTTGGTATAGGACCGGTCAAATTGGTCAGGTGACGGAAGACTAAGGTTTTGAGGTACGGAAGATCGCCTATGGCAGCCGGAAGTTGACCGGGAAGTGAGCCGGAGAAAACCGTGAGGGAAATAATCCGGTGGGTTGTCGGGTCGCATTCGACTTGGTACCACTCTGTACAACAATCGGAGTTGTTTTTCCATGAGGCTAATATCTCAGGATTTCCTAATGACTGTTGTATTTGTAGTAGAGCTTTTTTGTCACTTGGATTGCATAGTTCTGCTGAGAGAGTAGATAGGATGAAAGTAGAAATTATGAGAGAATATGTGATGTAAAATAGTGGAGTTGTCATGGAAGTCTTCATAGTGAAGACAATGACTTAGAATAGCATAGTAATGTGGTATGTAGTAATTTAAATGATATTTATAGGATAATTGTAGATAAAGTCAAGTGTGGCGGCTTTAGTGTATGAATTATTGACTTGATGAGTAGCTTGTGATCGGTCTTCATGACAAATTTGGCAATGTTATTATGAGAAATTTTAGGTATATTTGACAAACACCTCAAAATACGAGTACATATTAATCGAATAATCATATAATAAATTTTGTGAATGTACGACTTTAAACTTAGGTATAGTGATTACATCATGCATGACCTTAGTGACTAGCTAGATCGAGTAGTACTCCGTAGTAGACTAGTAGCGTATTGACGTATTGTGTTCCTTTGTTTGGATTCATCATTCCATTATTGTATACGTCTAGCGACAATTCAGTTATTATCTATGTATGGATATACATCTACATCATCATCAATAATTGCCTGCATACGAACGTGGAGTATCGGTCCAATTTTCGGTTAAACCACGATCAGGCCTGGGCCGCACCACACAGAAAAGAGAAAGTCTGCTTCACATTGGTGCCTAACCACAAGTCCACAAGACAAGTGGTTTATTAAAAAAAAAAAGGTTCGGATCCTAATTTAGTACTATAGAACCGAAGTACTGAACACGTTAATAAATAAACCAACACCAAATTACACTTGCCACAAGCTAAGTACTAGGAAGAACTAGTAAAATCCTCCATTTTATTCATCAAATTGCTTAGAAAATTCATGTCTTATGACTTGCAAGGAGGTAAAGGAACACCACAGAGACATTTGTTGTGCGCAAAACTGATGGGTTTAAACCGTTTTAAGCGCCGGCCGGTCGGAATTTGACCACAAAGCTTATTGTAGCTCACATCGATGAACTGCAACGGCAGCTGACCGAGCCGTTTCGGAAGAGACCCGTATATTTGATTGTGAGCTATGTCGATTCCCTTTAGTCCGGCAGGCAGGTCCACATTTGTGAAATCGAACTTGAACTTGTTTTGGCTAAGCACAATTGTGTTTAGGGACTTGTTTCTTGCAAACAAAAATGAGACGTCCCCTGTGAATTGGTTCCCTGATACGTCTAGGGTGTTTAAGTTGGCTTGGCCTAATGATTTCGGAATCGTGCCTGATAATTTGTTCTCGAATACTTGGAGTGTTATCCCGGTCTTGAATGCCCCGAAGCTTGCTGGGATCGAACCTGTTAGCTTGTTTCTGAAGATATAATTTATGTCATAAGTACGACACTATGTCACTATCACAGTTCTACGGTTCTACCTTAACATATTTACATAACAATAATGCTGTTAATTGTTAGACGTACCTGAAGAGGTCAAGCTCGATGAGATTGGGAAGAAGTGACAAAGACGAAGGGATTGGGCCAGTGAAGCCATTCGATGAGAGGTCAAGGATCTGAAGACTCGTAAGCTTGCTTAAGAAGTCAGGAATAGGCCCAACAAGATTGTTGGAATCAAGCAAAAGGACTTCGAGCTTTGTGAGCTTACCAATAGCTGGAGGTATTGGGCCAGTAAGATTAGGCTCCCCGAAAATCCGAAGGGAGGTTAGAAATGGCAGGTCACCTATCACGGACGGTATATCCCCGACGACAAAAACATTGTCGTCGGGTGAGATCGTGAGGGAGGTGACTCTGCCTGGGTTCGAGTCATCGGAACATACAATATCGACCCACGTGCAGCAGTCGATTGTCGTGTTCCAACTGAAGGGGGTGGGAGTAATACCTAAGTGGGCTTTGATTTGTAGGAGAACATTCAAGTCATTCGGGTTGCATTGTGTTGCGGATTGAGAGATTTGTAGGATTGAGAGGAGCATGAAAGTTAAGAACAATGAGATTTTGCTTAAGCTATTACTATCCATTTGTACAAGCCGAAAGAAGTTTATAATGTGGATAGGATAAAATACCCCGCTATTTATACTAGTATCTGTCTGATATTTCACTTTATGTCATTTGCAAAGACTATACTGTGCCGTGGTTTTGAACTTGATGTGCACATTGTGCATTTGTGCCAGTAGGCTAGGGTCTTTGTGGAAATATCTTGAAAATGACATGAGTGGCTTGCTTACGAGTAATTATTACAGGATAAGAAGGGGGTTCATACATATTAATGGAAAGGAATAATGATGGGTCATATTAGGGCAACCATGTGAAGCGCGTAAGAGTTAAGAGTGAAAATGGTGTCTCATGTTTCCCAAAAATTTTGGTTTAGGGTTTGAACTTTTTTTTTTTTTTTTTTTTTTGTATTGTTAAGGGTCTGGGATAACGGCCGTTAGTCTTGGGGGAGGTGGCACCTTTTATGGCTTTATTCCTCTACCATCTCTCTCCTATCAAACTCAGCAATTCCACTTCCAACCCTTCAACACTTCACAAGCCCTCAAACAAAATTCAATCCTGAACACCAAACTTTAACACTCCCCACATAACATGTCCTGAATCAGTTTAAATTTGGGCATCAACCTGTTGGAGTTGGTGTCCTCCAACAATAATGCGTTGACTAATTAAATCTAATTAGGAATAAATTTGGGATATATTGAATATACAAGTCAGTTGATTAACGTAAATCGATAACGGTTGGCTGGCTAGAGTTTGACGTTATTGTCGTTTGACGGCGGTAATCAACTGATCCATCTCGGTCACACCGATAAAGATAGTTTCTCCAAAGGATATTATATTTGTATTTAATATAATATAATATAAACCCTAATGTATCAATTCAAGAGTTAACTGATTATATCGGATAGTGATTTATGAGTTCGGAACTCAGGTCGAATAAATTATGGTTATTGTGTAAATTGTCAAAAATATTGACAATTAGCTATTTAAATTACAAAGAGTTGTAATTTTAGCTAAAATGATTTAATTAGTAATTATTATATAGTGATATAATAATTAATTAACACTTAAAGAAATAAGTGTTCAAATTATACCAAATTGTAACATAAGATGTTTAGGGGTATAATTAGTAAGGGCAAAATAGTCTTTTTGCTACCATCACTATATATAATGTGTTTTATGATCAAACACATCATATACATCATTTTCACAATCACATTATATGTTTTAGAGAGAGAATTGAGAGAAAATCCTCAAATTTCTCTAAAAAATCAGCCTACTTCCACTTCCATTAAGATCAACTTTTCTTCATTGCATGTCAATGAAAACTGGATCAAAACAATTATCTAAGCCTAGAATATCATTAGCTAATTTTTTGGCTAATTATATATAAGATTTTAGGGTTAAAATCTCATAAAACTAGACCATTTTGTGAGATTTTTGGAGAGCTTCTTTGGTGGATCAAGGGAGGAGGTTTCCTAACTTGGAAACTCAAGATTAAGGAGGAGGATCCCCAATAATTTTCAGCTTAAGATCATTCATTTGAAGGAAGGTCAAAATTCCTCTTGATTAAGGTATAAAAACATGTTTTATTACCTTATTTATGCTTTAATCTTACATGCAACTAAACATTCTTAGCTAAACTTAATTAGAATTAATTAAGTACTAATTAGAGGAGTCTAATTAGAGGCTAAATAACTTTCATGTGGTATCAGAGCATCGGTTTAAGTTGCATGTTAATTTTAAGCTTTAATTAGGTTAATTAGTAACTTAATTAATTTTTAATGATAAAAATTGGTTTTATCATACAAACTAAATTTTCATGTGATGTTTTGGGCATGTGGATGATCCAACCAAAATTATGGAATTTTGGGAATTTATTTGCTATTTTTGCTTATTTTTGGTTGTTTTTACAAGATTTATGCTATTTTCTAATTAATTGGTAATTAGATTGACATGCATGTTGATTTTATTAATTTAAGAAATTTATAATTTTTCCAGAATTATAATGAGTATAATTTCTAGAAATTATTTCATAATTTTATTGGCCATTTGTTATTAGTTAGTAATAATATAAATGTCGGAAAATTGATTTCATAAGAGAAAATGACCAAAATAATTTGCAAAATTTTTGTCCTTAATTAGCTACTGGTTGTGAGCTTAAATAACTTAATGAAATAATTTCTAAATTTTTCATAATTAGTTATGATTTATTTAGATATTTTCGGGTTTATTATGTGATTTTTGGACAAATAGTTAGCAAACATAATCAAATTAAACTAATAAATTCAATTTTAGTGGAGACTAAATATTGAAAAAATAATTAGTTGGTGGTTAGTTTAAACTAAAAACGTGTTTTAAGTGTTGATTATTGATTCTAATAAGTTAGAATCAGAAATTCCTAAATTTACCGGGTTGCTTGTACTGTAAAGTTGAAAATCTGATTTTCGGTCTTATTTGCATGATTCTAAGTATAGTATGGCCATGAGTACTATAGTATCGGTACTTTACCGAAATGTAAGGACGGTATCCGATTGGTTTGTAATAATTGCAATCTCGTATTGCTGGTTTGTAATACTTTAATTCTTTTATTTTTTCAAAAATGTATAATAGGATAGTCCATTTGTACATTTGTTTATATTGAAGATCGGCATTTTCACGAAGCCAATGGTTGGCGGATCGAGACAGAAGTGAAGACGAAGCCTTTGAAGCTTTTGAAGCCTAGTTTAAGTTTAATTGCTTTTGTTAGGTTCTAGTCTTATGGCCATACTAGGACTTGGATTTTTTTGATGCATGCTTGGTTTAATTTTTGCACAATTATAACCAAACGCAATCCCACATTGTCATATTCATTATCCGCGACTCGCTAGAATTAGTTCACTTAAAAGCGATAGATAAAATATGACAAGATCTCTCACTGAAATGTAAAATCGAGATTTAGATCTTCCACAATTCACGCCTATGCAACCCTTGTTCATTAGGGGCACGCTCACCCTAGCGGGGTGTTTCCTTTTTACCTTGGGGGAGTAGGTTAATAAAGAGTTATTACGAGTAAATTTTGGTTTAATCTTGACGTGATTTGCAATACAAGTCTTGCAATCCGGGACTAAAGGATTGATTTAGTTGAAATCGATCAACCGAGAGTTCTAAGTGTAGAATCAATCATGAGTTGGTTCACCGAAATTACATAAATTTGGGATGTATCGCCTTCCGCGTACCTAAATTTATATAAGATCGTATCTTGGAATCATTTATATAATTAAGAGAGATCATTATATAAATGCCTAAATTCTAAAATAATTATTTTAATGTGAATTTGACGATGAATTTAATCGATTGTTTTTCCCACGTTGTAGTTTAAAATTCGAAAATGGCTCAAACGTCCAATTCAGTAATATCCAAAGACTCCTGGCTTCGTAATTTTATGGAAAAGAATGAACTAAAGGAGGATGAAAGTAATTTTACTGATTGGGAGTTAAACCTGCGATTAGCCCTTCAATATGATAGAAAACAACGTTTTCTATACGAACCCCCGATTCCCGCTCCAGGTCCTAACGCCACCTCTGAAATGATACAAATGTATCAAGAGTACGCGCATGAATCTGACCAGATTAAGAATGTATTGATTTTTGCTATGCACCCGCGTTTACAAAAACTCATGATTGATTTCAGTGCGTATCAAATATTTGCTCGGCTAACGACTAGTTTCTCGCAAAAGCCGCGAATACTTCAATACGAAGCAGCTTCGAGTTTCTTTGAGACTAAGCTCTCAAAGGGCCAACCAGTTGGTCCTCATGTTCTCAAATTTATTGAGAATGTTGAAACTCTTGAGAAGTTAGGTTGCCCAATTTCTGAAGATTTTGCGGTATACCGTCTGCTTAATTCTTTGTCTGTAACATTCGGTCCTTTTAGGACGAATTACAACATGAATGATTTAAAGAAAAATCTTCATGAATTGCATGCCATGCTTGTACAACATGAGAGGGATATAGTGTCTAGTGGGAGTGGGAATAGAGACGTTTTATCTATGGCGGTAAAACAAAAAGGGAAGTTTAAGAAGGGTGCGGGGAAGGGTAAGAAACCCGCGCATGGCAAAGGAAATGGAAAAGTTGTTTCGGGCAACAATTCCATTGCTAAGAGAGGCGCGACTCCTGAACAGAAATGCTTCCATTGTGGAAATTTCGGCCATTGGAAGCGAAATTGCCCAAAATATCTGGAGGAGAAGAAGTCGAAACCAGGTATATATATGATAGACATTAATTATGCAAGTACCACGTCCTGGGTGTTAGACACTGGATGTGGATCTCACCTTTGTAATCACTTGCAGGGGCTGACGAAGCCACGTCGGCTGGCAAAAGGTGAAGTTGACCTCCGTGTCGGGAATGGAGCTAAAGTAGTCGCCATATCAGTAGGAACGTATATTCTGTCACTTGCCTCAAGGCTAGAGTTGTATCTAAATAACTGCTATTTTGTACCAACTCTAAGTAAGAATATAATATCCGTTTCTGTTTTAGATGCTGAAGGTTTTGAATTTACAATACGAAACAACAGTTGTACCTTCTCGTCTAATGTTATGGTGTACGGAACAGCCAAATCTATAAACGGCATTTACGTTTTAGATTTGAAAAATGAGGTCTATCATGTAGCAAATAAAAAGCTCAAAATAGAAGATCCCGATCAATCCTACCTTTGGCACTGTCGTTTAGGGCATATAAACGAAAAACGCATTGAGAGACTCGTAGCCAATGGAGTTCTCAAACCATTTGATTTTGGATCATATGGAACATGCGAATCTTGTCTTTTAGGCAAGATGACTCGAGCACCTTTTTCAGGAAAAGGAGTACGAGCTAGTGATTTGTTGACCCTCATTCATACAGATGTTTGCGGTCCAATGACAATCACTGGCAAAGGTGGTTATGACTACTTTGTCACTTTTACAGATGATTTTAGTAGATACGATTACATCTACCTAATCAAATACAAAAGTGAGGTACTTGATAAATTTATAGAATTTCAAAAGGAAGTAGAAAACCAATTAGGAAAGAAGATCAAGGCCTTATGATCAGATCAGGGAGGTGAATATCTCAGTAATGACTTTGATATTCATCTGAAAGATTGTGGAATCATATCACCGCTTACACCTCCTGGTACACCATAATTAAATGGTGTAGCCGAAAGAGGAAACCGTACCCTGTTGGATATGGTAAGATCAATGATGAGTCAGACCGAGCTTCCTGATTCATTCTGAGATTTTGCTTTCCAAACTGCCATTTTCACACTCAATAGATGCCCGACTAAATCAGCTCCGAAAACTCCATATGAGTTATGGAGAGGAAAAGTTCATAACCTCTCATTTATCAAGATTTGGGGTTGTGAAGCATATGTTAAAAACAAGACTGACAATAAGCTTGCACAAAGATCTGATAAATGTATCTTTGTAGGTTATCCTGTACAGACTCAAGGATATTACTTCTACAATCGTCTAGAGAACAAAGTTTTTGTGTCTCGAGATGCTGTCTTTTTAGAAAATGAATTTATTTCTAAAAGATAGAGTTGGAGAAAATTTGAGAGAGAATTGAGAGAAAATCCTCAAATTCTCCAGAGGACATTCCTGAATCAGGAAAATTAGATCTGGTGGGTGGCACGTGGGTCGAGGATATTACTTCTACAATCAGACTCGAGGATATTACTTCTACAATCAGGAAAATTTGATCGGAACATACAATCCTCAAGTTCAAGAGCCACAAATGCTAAATGAGGCTCAGGATGTTTTGCCAGAAGACATTCCTGAATCGTCTAACTTTGTGGTTCCATTCTCCACTCCTAGAAGGTCAAGCAGATCAAGCCACCCACCAGATCAATACCTAGGTGTGATCGAGGATGGTGGTGATCACTTTTTGCTTCTAGAAAGTAATGAGCCTGCAACCTACAGAGCAGCCATGACTGGAGCGAATTCTGCTAAATGGCTAAAGGCAATTAAATCCGAGATAGATTCCATGTAAGAGAATCATGTATGGGACTTGGTTAACTTGCCTGAAGGAACCAAGGTTCTTCAGTGCAAATGGATATTTAAGATCAAGACTGGCATGGATGGAAATCAAGATATTTTCAAAGCTAGATTGGTAGCTAAAGGTTCCACGCAAGTTCATGGTTTAAACTAGGACGAGACCTTTGTGCCAGTTGCAATGCTCAGATCTATTCGGATAATCTTAGCGATTGCTGCTTTTCATGATTATGAGATATGGCAGATGGATGTTAAAACCGCCTTCCTAAATGGGTTTCTGGAAGAGGAAGTGTATATGACACAACCTGAGGGTTTTATTGATCCAAACAATCCTAAGAAAGTTTGCAACCTTAAGAGATCCATTTATGGTCTTAAGCAAGCATCTCGGAGTTGGAACCATCGGTTCAACCATGTGATTAAACAAAATGGTTTCACCCGAAGTGTAACAACCCTAAATTTTGACCAACTATAAATAGAAATAAATTTAGAATTGTCACGCCGCAATTGACTACCAAGTCAATTGCTAGGCTAGAAATTCAACTACAATTAACCAACGGAAAATAAAACAGCGGAAGTCTTTAAATGTCGAGCCATAGTTCTCAAAACGAAATCCAAATTACATAATCAGAACGAAATGAAGTCTGAGACAAAAACAAAGTCTTTCGAAAATTCCCAACATGATCAACTTCGTAAGCATGCAGCCATATCATCAAGACCTGTCAACTATGCCATCGAAGATTGACATAGGCCCCAGAATACGGTAGGAACAAACCCAAACAGAAAGAACGTCAGCTCAGGCTGAGTAAGTAGTTTAAGCAATAAGGAATGAATAAAACAAAATAAAATAAGATACGCGCCTTGATGGCGCGTAGCTGTCAATCAAAGAAACGCAACCACGCGAAGAAACAAAGAAACGAAGAGGCGTCGATCACGAGTCGTGCCCACCACTGAGGCCGAACTTCACGACCACGGGTCACGTTATTTCTATGTTCATTATTTTGCTTTCCAGCATTCTTTTTGTAGTAAACGTGTAGGGCCTTCGACAGGTCCCTAGTATGGACAAGGTTCCTACCCCAAGCCATCCCACATCTAGAGTTAATGTAAAACTACCCTAACGACTCGAGTGTGCACACCCCCCGCTAGAGGGCCGGTAGGACGAGTTCCCATTTAGGAGGAAGTCAATTAGGAGGTTGGTAGCTGATCTCCAACCTAGAATATGTACCTTGATCAGAGGTTGTAACAAAACATGTCCACAGGACATGGTGACGGCGCAAAGTCCGTCACTCTAGATGGGGTCACAATATTTATTTCAATCCTTTATCTTTCAAGTACATTATTTTGTGCAAGCGCTTTTTCAATTTATAAACGGCCGTAGCCGGAAACAATATACAATAAGCTCAATGAAAGTGGGCAACATAGTTATGGAGAAATCATATGAATCATACAACAAATAATTGTGAAACGAGAATGGTTAGAAAACCAATGAATCAATAGGAGATGATTAATGAAAGCTCAAGAGAATGGGATTGAGAATCATGCTTAAACATTAGGATGATCAACGTTCTTACCTTACAACGCTAATCCTTAATCATCCAATTATAAACTCAATCCACAATTCCCTAATCAAAAAGATGTAACCATAAGTCTTACAACTCACAACTATCACTAATATGAAACGGATCCACAAAGGGACAGTGGTAAAGAAACACGAATAAAGTCTACCTCCAATATTGGATGACCACCAAATTTTAATATGTTGTATAAGGGTATGTCAGAAACCTCTCCTCAAATTTTCGTCCACAAACTCCAAGCGGATCAACGGGAATCAACTTCACAATGAACTACGAATAACAATTAGGGTTTACTCACGAAAACCAATGTAACTTTTGGTACAGAAGTCTAGGCCTTACCAATTTTGGATATGTTTTCAAAGATGTAGTTAGGAACATCCCCAAAAAATATCGTCTTAAAATATATTCTGAGTCGACGGGAATCATCAGAATACCGAGGCGGCGACACAGTTTCCGGGTAGATAGATACAGCTCTACTAAAACACCTCTACAGTGATCATCCCATGTAATCTTGGCATGATCTACATGTTGTTAGATTTGTATCGAAAGCACGGTTCTAACGCCACCAACTACGACTTAAGAAAAGGTCGTATGAGAAAGTTATGTGTGTTTGGAGTTGACACAGTTGTGCTGAGATCTTATGCGGGTGGAGGCTACGAAAAGAAGAGAGAGGGAGAGAAGGAGGCAGAATGGTTATGAAATAAAGGAAGAGTTTTCTTTATTATATGTATATATAGGTATGAGGGTAGACTCGGGTTTGGGCTTTATTCGTTGGGTGAGATGAGTGATCCATAAACCCGACCCAAACTCAATTATAGGAACTCATTTTATCTTCCAATAATCGATTTAAAAAGTAACACCCTTATTAAATAATTACCCAAAAATACGGGGTGTTACAGTCTTCCCCCCTTAAAACAAAGATTCGTCCCGAATCTTAAATTCATTCTCCAAAGTGTCCTCAATTACCGTCCTTCCAAGTTTATAGTTCTCCAAACACTTGTTCAGTCACACAACTCCATTTACAACCGCTTGAGCATTCGAGCAAAGAGAGGGAGATGAAAGTAAATAGGCTTATATGTGTTTGATAATATACATGGTACTAGGACACCATATACGATGAGAATAAGTAGTGACTCAACAACATAATTGTATGTATGAAAGGAAAGGAGTGAGAAATGGTATGTCAATACGTGTGCATCGTCAGTGCACAAAACGAGTACGTGTGCATCATTAGTGCACATAATAGGTATACATGCATCGTCAGTGCATGTAGTAAGTATGTCAATTTATCAGAATAATTCGATAAGATGCAACACGATTCATATAATAACAAGTGAAATCACGTAATTCACATAATTCAGAGCCAAGGACGAACATGCGACGTTCTCATCCCCCTTAAAGAAAAGGTTCGTCCTCGAACCAATGTACTTTATGTATCATGCGAGGAAATTATCTGACCATCGATAAATGCCACTTTTCACTTGTGTTTCCCAAATTAATATTTCATTGTCTCTTTCTCATCCCCAGGTCGACCATGCTTTGTCGTATTTCCTCGTGATTGTCGTTGATAGACATGGAACACATTACTAAAATAGAACCTTTCCTGAAGCCGGCCGGCAACTCAAACTTGTACCATATCTCGATCCTTAGAAGTTTTACTGAAATATTTATGTCCATTTGAATCTCATCGTTGCCACTTCCATGTCAAACCTTTATTGGAGTGTTCCCATCTACACAAGGTATTGTCATTTAAACCTCAGAGTACTATTTAGTATCAAGACCACCGTCGTAGAACTTGTATCTAAAATCTCAACTCACATGTAAGTTGAACTTCCACAGTCATATTTCTTAATGCATATAGGCAGCTGGCTAAACAATATCTTAACATTCCATGTGTCCTTCACATTCTTGTTCGACAAAGTGATTTGACATCGATCGTCCCTCTATTGTGAGCCACTCAAGTTGTCATCCTCGTTATATTGTTGTGAGCTCATAAAAGACGTTGTAACCTTTTAAGCTAAACTTTCATCTCCATAATTGTTGTCATCTAGTGTCGTTTTACCCCGGCAAGATATTGTCGTCATCTAATAATTGTTTTATCGCACTGAGTAGACTCATTTTTTTTTTGCTAATGACTTTACATAGACCTTTATGCTTGCTTGGTGTGTCTGGGATTTTTATATTCTCTATGCCATTCACGATGGTTCCATAACTTCTTAAGTTGTCCACCACAACTTTTGAGTTTCCACCTCATCGTTAACTTATCGTCTCATACTACTCATTAAGTTTCAGTAATCTCGCTGAATGTCTGATGTTAGATCCTTGAATTATACACCTATTTCACCCTTTTCATGATGGCCTAAACTCGAATGTCTCTAAAGTTTAAGATTATAATCATCACTTTAACCTCAATTCAAGTAGGTCATTCTCCTCATACTCATTGGGTTTCCTGAACACGCCCGCTGTAGTTCTCCAAATTTTATCCGTTCATGACTCACATCAACCCTTAAGTAATACTTAGAGTCAACTTCTTTGGTTGTGCAAACGAGTTTAATCATATAATCATATGACCTTAATGTGTTAAGAGTATCACCCGTTAGCTAGGAGTTTTCCTTCCATATCCAGTTCTCATTTGATCCTCAAAACATATTGTACAGGCCTCGGAGTCACTTTTCTCTGTTTCTTGCAGATTGGAGTCTTCTTGAATCCATGTCTCACAGATGTAGACCTTAAAGCAATACACAAGCTTTATGTAACTGCAAGGAAACCCTTTCGAGACTTGATCAAACACATATTCGTATCCAAAGTTCCCAAGTGTTGACGCACTTTTTAGCCTTAGTCATTAAGACCATCATCCTAAATTGACTTGAAGAATTTTCGTCCTTGTAAACATGTAGCCTCAAGTCTCAAACTTGTCAAGCTAAAACTGATATGATTATCCTTAGTTCTCTTTTGTTGTCTTCTCATCTGTTTCATAACACCAAAGTCGCCTGAACTAATGCAATACAACTGTAACTTCTCAAAAAGGGGTTTAATTTTATTTTCAGTAACTCAATACCATAGGCGTTATGTAGGTAGTATCAACTCTGATCATAATAACAATCGCTAGATCCTCTATACAAAGTCCTTTTCGATTATCTAACACTTTTAAATTTCTTCCACGACAATTCCAGTCCCATAACTCTACATCTTCGAAGTTCTCATTCCATTCCTAGTTATTTAAACCAAAATGTACTAGGAGTCATCCTTTAACTTGAAATTAAAATCAAAGCCTCCAACGACTTCAAATCTCGAGATATGATGCTCAAAGTGCCTTGAACTCAAAGGGCGCAACAACGCTACCACCTCGAAATTACTTCATATTCCATTAACTTGTTTGTCAGGGTAAACACTATCAATCCATATCGACTAAGTTCATTTGTCGCAAGCCACAACGTCAAGAATGTAAATTTAACCAAATTAGATATAGCGCCCCATACGTCATCTTTTCCATTAGACTTGGGTGTCAATCACTAAGCACGCCCCATCTCAATCTTAATTTATCCACCAAAACATGATCTACAATGCCTTCAGAAAGACCGATGCCAAGGGCATAGTGTACAAACACCACTCATGAATAATAGCATTCCATGCATATGAAGTCTCAAAATTAACCTTGCAGTAGTGGATTCAAACAATATCTTTATGTCGACTTTGCCCTACACATTATATGGTACATCAGTCCTACTAACTTATGACCTCGATATTGTTGTAGCACAGCGACGTTCCTTTTCTACTTACGTCTACACTCCATTGTTGAAAGTCCAGAAGCAACTTATGAAACAAATATTGTCCTAGTGGTTCTGTTGTGTTATGTTTGACTTGTAGGTTGGAGGTTCAAACCTTGTAACAAACAAATGTGTCTCATTTCCTTCGAGTCTTGCATGTACGCGACTAGTTGAATCTCCTTCACCACTTCGGTTTTCGAACAATTGTTGAAGTCATAACCATGTTATCTCTTCCATTTTATTAATTATGCCAATCACGTACCAATAGGTGTAACTGACCTTGAACGTTGAATCTTTGTCCCCAAACCATCTAATTGTACCTCTAAAATTTTAATACCCAAATTTAATTAATCAATCCTCATGATAACCTCAAAATTTCACTTCCCATTATATATTAGGCGCCCAACACTTCTATCATATGATTTACCGAAAGAAAACTCATACAGATATACAGATGATTCGAGAACTCATGAATGTGTCCCTTTGCTCATTTATATTCCATAATACTACAATCATGCATATGCAGTAATTACCAACGCTAGCCGTAATTCATACAATATATTCCCAAATCAAATTTGATTACTCACTTAAAACCTATAAGCACCAACCTTTACCCAAACGGCCCTAACTTGAAGAATCTTGTTATGGGTCCCGAGGTAAATAGTTTACCTTTATGGTACGACTTTCAAATGAACCAAGTATGAAATCCCATGTAATACTAATAATCAACCAACCGTATTATTCGAGTGTTTTATTTGATCATACGAAATTAAAGTAGTGCTTTCCTGTTTAACTCGTCCATATGATTTATCAATTACTGATTCGATTCAAATTCTGTAAGGAGAAAGACGAAAAGTAGTGCAGGCTGCGCCTTGGCCAAGACCGGTGCACACTCTCCCTGGTGCCAACGTGAGCCATCGGTCAAACCGAGTCCGGCCATTTAGAACGGGTGAGTCGAGGACACAAAACACACAGACATATAAGTTTTCAGATAGCACGTGATCTCAATCAAATAACATTGACCTGAATATATTTATAAGGGCATTGTCCCCTTTTCCTAAAATGATTACAAGACACATAGTCTAAATGCAAAGAAAACAAAGCAAGGGAAATCACAGAAATCCTCAATTTTAAAGTATCGAACCCAAAATCGTGTCACTTCTAGCTTGCACTACTTTAAAACCTCACAACTCTTGCAGAAATATATATTGACCTTCAATTTGTCCCAACAGAATTTGATTCATTTCGAGAGTTCCTTCAAAATTTAGGTGCTTCCAGTACCGTAAATTGCATAACAAATCCTTGTCATCTAACCCCAAAATGTCGAAAACAATCATATGCCTGATATCCTCAATAAAATTTCTCAGTTCTCTTAACGTTACTTGGCATTCCCAATTTCTCAGTTCTCTTAACGTTACTTAAAATTCGCGTCGATGGCATTTGAATGACGTAAGGTCGAGTATACAAGAACCTACCACGCATAAGCTTAGCTCCTTCATAGACTCACCATTACTAGTCCCTTCTTCGACTTTTCACTTTCCCTTAAAATAATCGTTGTACTAGATTCAATTGGTGGAGCAAAGTTAGATTGAGTAGTGTCGGCTGTTTCTACAGGAATAAGCATAGGTTCGTCTCGATTCATTTTTCCCAACGATCTTATTTGATTCAATACCATGAATAGAGTTTTATGGTTAGGAAAAGAGAAAGTAGACGATTGCTTCCAAATTTGTGGTTTACCACCATCTCACATACACAAACCCAAGGGTATGTTCTGTCTCATATCTCACCTAAAATGGCCAAATCCTCGATAACTATAAACATTCAGTGCTCAAATACAATCATACTATCATCATCTTCAACTCATCCCTAATATAAACCCAAAAGGTGCTTAATGCCTCTATTTAACTTGCAATACTGTCGATCTATTCCAATACCCTAGTCGCCTTAAGCATTTCAATATCACATTCGAAACAATAAACTAAATTTCGAAACTCATAAATCAATAGATCATCAATTACTGTTAGCACCAAAGATAATCTCCAAAGTGGGTCGGTGTAATATATTCACTTTTAGAACACCCAAAAATCAATCCAAGAACTCCATGGTGTAGTACAAGAAACAAGTAGCACGTAGCAACTAGCATGCGAATAAATGCACCCGACTCGCCCCCATTTTAAAACTTTCAAAATTTGTTTTGAAAACTTTTGTAGACTCGACGAATCAGAACCTAACGCTCTGATACCAACTGTAACAACCCTAAATTTTGACCAACTATAAATAGAAATAAATTTAGAATTGTCACGCCGCAATTGACTACCAAGTCAATTGCTAGGCTAGAAATTCAACTACAATTAACCAACGGAAAATAAAACAGCGGAAGTCTTTAAATGTCGAGCCATAGTTCTCAAAACGAAATCCAAATTACATAATCAGAACGAAATGAAGTCTAAGACAAAAACAAAGTCTTTCGAAAATTCCCAACATGATCAACTTCGTAAGCATGCAGCCATATCATCAAGACCTGTCAACTATGCCATCGAAGATTGACATAGGCCCCAGAACACGGTAGGGACAAACCCAAACAGAAAGAACGTCAGCTCAGGCTGAGTAAGTAGTTTAAGCAATAAGGAATGAATAAAACAAAATAAAATAAGATACGCGCCTTGATGGCGCGTAGCTGTCAATCAAAGAAACGCAACCGCGCGAAGAAACAAAGAAACGAAGAGGCGTCGATCACGAGTCGTGCCCACCACTGAGGCCGAACTTCACGACCACGGGTCACGTTATTTCTATGTTCATTATTTTGCTTTCGAGCATTCTTTTTGTAGTAAACGTGTAGGGCCTTCGACAGGTCCCTAGTATGGACAAGGGTCCTACCCCAAGCCATCCCACATCTAGAGTTAATGTAAAACTACCCTAACGACTCGAGTGTGCACAACCCCCGTTAGAGGGCCGGTAGGACGAGTTCCCATTTAGGAGGAAGTCAATTAGGAGGTTGGTAGCTGATCTCCAACCTAGAATATGTACCTTGATCAGAGGTTGTAACAAAACATGTCCACAGGACATGGTGGCGGCGCAAAGTCCGTCACTCTAGATGGGGTCACAATATTTATTTCAATCCTTTATCTTTCAAGTACATTATTTTGTGCAAGCGCTTTTTCAATTTATAAACGGCCGTAGCCGGAAACAATATACAATAAGCTCAATGAAAGTGGGCAACATAGTTATGGAGAAATCATATGAATCATACAACAAATAATTGTGAAACGAGAATGGTTAGAAAACCAATGAATCAATAGGAGATGATTAATGAAAGCTCAAGAGAATGGGATTGAGAATCATGCTTAAACATTAGGATGATCAACGTTCTTACCTTACAACGCTAATCCTTAATCATCCAATTATAAACTCAATCCACAATTCCCTAATCAAAAAGATGTAACCATAAGTCTTACAACTCACAACTATCACTAATATGAAACGGATCCACAAAGGGACAGTGGTAAAGAAACACGAATAAAGTCTACCTCCAATATTGGATGACCACCAAATTTTAATATGTTGTATAAGGGTATGTCAGAAACCTCTCCTCAAATTTTCGTCCACAAACTCCAAGCGGATCAACGGAAATCAACTTCACAATGAACTACGAATAACAATTAGGGTTTACTCACGAAAACCAATGTAACTTTTGATACAGAAGTCTAGGCCTTACCAATTTTGGATATGTTTTCAAATATATAGTTAGTAACATCCCCAAAAAATATCGTCTTAAAATATATTCTGAGTCGACGGGAATCATCAGAATACCGAGGCGGCGACACAGTTTCCGGGTAGATAGATACAGCTCTACTAAAACACCTCTACAGTGATCATCCCATGTAATCTTGGCATGATCTACATGTTGTTAGATTCGTATCGAAAGCACGGTTCTAACGCCACCAACTACGACTTAAGAAAAGGTCGTATGAGAAAGTTATGTGTGTTTGGAGTTGACACAGTTGTGCTGAGATCTTATGCGGGTGGAGGCTACGAAAAGAAGAGAGAGGGAGAGAAGGAGGCCGAATGGTTATGAAATAAAGGAAGGGTTTTCTTTATTATATGTATATATAGGTATGAGGGTAGACTCGGGTTTGGGCTTTATTCGTTGGGTGAGATGAGTGATCCATAAACCCGACCCAAACTCAATTATAGGAACTCATTTTATCTTCCAATAATCGATTTAAAAAGTAACACCCTTATTAAATAATTACCCAAAAATACGGGGTGTTACACGAAGTGTCGAGGAACCTTGTTTATACATGAAATTTAGTGGGAGTAAAGTAACTGTCCTAATCTTATATGTAGATGACATATTACTTATTGGGAATGATATCCCCATGCTTAACTCAGTTAAGGACTGGCTCGGGAAAAATTTCCAACTGAAGGATTTAGGAGAAGCGCAACGCATCTGAGGTATTCGGATCTATAGAGATAGACCAAAAAGAATATTAGCGTTAAGTCAAGAAACTTATATTGATAAAATTCTTGACAGGTTCAATATGAAAGACTCTAAAAGAGGCTTTTTACCCATGGGAAGTGGGATAATTTTGAGTAAAGCTTAGTGTCCGACTGATCCTAAGGATATTGAACGCATGAAGTCGATACCTTACGCTTCCGCAATCGGTTCGATCATGTATGCTATGATGTGTACGCGTCCTGATTTGTCATATGCTTTAAGTATGACAAGTCGTTACCAAGCCAATCCAGGCGAAAGCCACTGGATAGCCGTTCAGAACGTCCTTAAATACTTAAGAAGGACTAAGGACACATTCTTAGTTTTTGGAGGGGATTCTGAGCTTCGTGTAAAGGGTTATGCGGATGCTAGTTTCCAAACAGATCGAGATGATTCAAAATCTCAATCAGGATATGTTTTCATACTGAATGGAGGAGCCATATGCTGGAAGAGCACCAAGCAATCAATGACTGCAGATTCTACAACGGAGGCTGAGTATCTTGTAGCATCAGAAGATGCAAAAGAGGCAGTTTGGATCCGGCAGTTCCTGGAAGGATTAAATGTAGTCCCTACAGAGCAGATCCTATTGTAGTCTATTGCGACAATAGTGGAGCAATAGTTCAGGCTAAAGAGCCTAAGTCTAGTGACAAATCTAGACATGTACTCAGGAAGTTCCATGTAATTAGAGACTTTGTGGAACGAGAAGATATATCGATTTGTAAGGTTAAGACAGACGATAATATCGCTGATCCTTTAACCAAGCCATTATCACAGGCTAAACACAATGGTCATATTGCCTCGATGGGTTTGAGGCGTATGCCTGACATGTGTTAGATTATATGTTGTAATAGTTAATAAGTGTATTACCTTTTACATATATGATAATTAAATTCATCGTTCTAAGTTTTATTAAACTCTTTAATAAATTCAGTTTTAATAAAATTCTGAATTATATATATGCTCTGTTGATTCCTAATAGGTCGTGGAGACGATTTGAACCCTATTAAGTGAACAAGATTAACAGTGTATTTTGTCTCTAGTCATAAAATGAGGTGACGTCTCAATTGACTAGATTGTAAGTCGGTTGATGACTAGTTCAATGGTCATGGATTCATAGAGATGAATAACCGATTACATAGACAGACTGTAGATGACACTCTGTCAGACATTTGACCAATTATAGAACCTTTGTGTCTGGTCGTGACAAGGTAATCTATATTATTCCTATTAATCGATTCTTTCGACCTGAGATTGTTTGTCTGAGTTTATGCAGTAGGCGATGACTTTGATTTATGTCCTAAGTCGTGCCGTAAAAGAAGGCTAAAAGGACATCTGTTGGATCATAACTGACTGTATGAAACAAAGAAAATAAGTCAAGAAGGGATAGTCCACCCACGTCAGGGTATAATATCTTTGGGCCACTCGAGGAATTATGACTGGAAATGCGTGGCCACGCTCGAAAGAGATCTATAATAGATATTCCGGTCAGACAGTCATAATCCAGATCGAGAAAAACACTTCTGATAATGATCCAACGCAAGTTCGACCTGAAAGATACTTCGCATTGAGTGGGAGATATAACGGACAAGAGAATCAGTAACGCATGACTTGTCTTGGACAAGTGGGAGATTGTTGGAGTTGGTGTCCTCCGACAATAATGCGTTGTCTAATTAAATCTAATTAGGAATAAACTTGGGATATATTGAATATACATGTCAGTTGATTAACGTAAATTGATAACGGTTGGCTGGCTAGAGTTTGACGTTATTGTCGTTTGACGGCGGTAATCAACTGATCCCTCTCGGTCACACCGATAAAGATAGTTTCTCCAAATGATATTATATTTTTATTTAATATAATATAATATAAACCCTAATGTATCAGTTAAAGAGTTAACTGATTATATCGGATAGTGATTTATGAGTTCGGAACTCAGGTCGAATAAATTATGGTTATTGTGTAAATTGTCAAAAATATTGACAATTAGCTATTTAAATTACAAAGAGTTGTAATTTTAGCTAAAATAATGTAATTAATAATTATTATATAGTGATATAATAATTAATTAACACTTAAAGAAATAAGTGTTCAAATTATACCAAATTGTAACATAAGATGTTTAGGGGTATAATTAGTAAGGAAAAAATAGTCTTTTTGCTACCATCACTATATATAATGTGTTTTATGATCAAACACATCATATACATCATTTTTACAATCACATTATATGTTTTAGAGAGAGAATTGAGAGAAAATCCTCAAATTTCTCTAAAAAATCAGCCTACTTCCACTTCCATTAAGATCAACTTTTCTTTATTGCATGTCAATGAAAACTTGATCAAAACAATTATCTAAGCCTAGTATATCATTAGCTAATTTGTTGGCTAATTATATATAAGGTTTTAGGGTTAAAATCTCATAAAACTAGACCATTTTGTGAGATTTTTGGAGAGCTTCTTTGGTGGATCAAGGGAGAAGGTTTTCTAACTTGGAAACTCAAGATTAAGGAGGAGGATCCCCAATAATTTGCAGCTCAAGATCATTCATTTGAAGGAAGGCCAAAATTCCTCTTGATTAAGGTATAAATTTAAACATGTTTTATTACCTTATTTATGCTTTAATCTTACATGCAACTAAAGATTTTTAGCTAAACTTAATTAGAAGTAATTAAGTACTAATTAGAGGAGTCTAATTAGAGGCTAAATAACTTTCACAACCCTCTAAGAACATGTCAAAACTCAGAAAACCCATTTTTTAAATCTCAAAATCAATAATTAAAATACGGTAACCCAGTTTTCGAAATTAAAATGCAAAAAAAATCTATGTTTTCAATTTTAATATTTAACAAAAAAATCAAAGAAGGAGGTGGAGGCGACGATCGGCTTGGTCGGATCTTTGGGTAAGTGCCGGAGGGGTGGTTGGTAGGAGTAGGTATGGAATTAGGTGCCGATGGGTATTGACAGAGGGTGAGAGGAGAGATAGGAAAGGAAAAGAGATGATAATATGATAGATCAAATTAAAAACATGTTTGCCTTATATTCAAATGGAATTGGTAGACTAAATTTCACAAATGAGCAATTAATTTGATCTAAAAGTAGTTTAAAACTGAAAAGTTAAAGATGAATAACCCAATTTTCAAACATACGGAGTAACTCGAGATTTAAGTTCGAAAGCCAGTACCACCTAGCGAATTATGGGAGGATGTTTTATTGTTTGCGACAGTATTGGCATTCATGTTACGCTTTTGGAGCTGATTTGGGCGTCTTACACTAGCTTGTGGAGCAAGCTAATCAAACCGGCCTTATCTATGTTATTTTTCTTTTGATCTGAATCTTTTATGTAAAATTGTGAAATTCCTAGATTTTCACTATATTTATTGAGAGCTTGCTTGGATTGGGAGTAATCATTAGGGGGATAATAAAAGTTAAAATAAGACAAAAATAATAGAAATGGTGGTGGTAGAGGGAGGAAATAAGGGGTAGAGCAGGAACTATTAACTCCATATGGGGAAATTGCATTACTCCCCTCCCCCCTAGAGTAATGCATTACTCACATATGGGAGTAATGATTTCTCCTCCTTCGCGTATTTCTTCCATCCACCATCATATTGTCCCCCATTTTCCCCTTGTTTTAGCCCCTATTACCCCCTAATAATTCCCCACAATCCAAGCAAGCCCTGAATTGTGATTCTTTACGTTTACATGTTCTGGGAATTCACACCCCCTGACTCAAATGCCTACTTGAGCTTGAAACGTGGGTAATACTAGGCCACGGATAACATACGACTTATACTGAGCTTATATTGAGACTCCAATACATAGGAGGGGGCTACCAGGATTCGAACTTGAGATCTCATAATCGCTGAGACTCTGATACCATATCAATGATAAGATATTACGGTGCAATACTTGCGTACGTTCTCATTACAATACGGTGGCTTAAATACCACTAAGATACAATATAGTACGGGGCTTAGGGTTACATACAAGTATACAATAAGCCTATTAACTTGCAAATACATCACAGTACGCCTCATCATTAACATTTTCCAAAATTTTGATGGGTCGTCCATATTCTTCGTCGACTAATGTTTGCCCATGCCTCGAGCAACGACTCTAATGGGCTTAACTTTAGATATTTACGGTATTTTTTAGTGTTCTTTGGGTGATGATGGAGTGGGTTCGAAAAGGATGTCATTCCCTTGCTTGGCTTGGTTTGCGACGACGACAATTTACGTGCCAGATTTGAAGATTTGAATATCTCGACTGAGTTATTTTATTTCCTTATCGTTTTGGCAAACTCATTGTAAATTTACCCTAAGGTTTATGTAACGATTTACAAGAGATGGGGCTGCATACGATAGGAAGTTAATTTATTGTCAGGAATAAGGAATAATATGAGCCCACACATTCACAAAAAATCAATGGATGAGATTAAACCAAATTAATTAAGGGCCCGTTCTGTATCACTGCCGTTTTCAGTTTTTGGTTTTTTTTGCGTAAAAAGTTTAGCTAAATAAGTTGCAAAAATTAATTTAAACTATACTAGTATGTTTCTATAATAGTCATACAAAAAATGAAAACTGACAACTGAAAACTGAAAACCACTTTTTCTGGTTTTCAAAAAAACAGAAAACTGAATTCAGTAAACGATACCAAACAGGCCCTAAGAAAAACAAAAACATAAAAACAAAATAAAAAAGACCCAATCCCCTAACATTTTAATACATACTATAGGTGATACGAGTACGCATCGGATTTAATACCCACTATACGACAGATTGATATTTTGTACTATTGTGGGACTATTTTTGGGGTTTTTGGGTTTTAAGGGACGAAAACAAGAACAACGAAAAGAACAAAAGATATGGATGACAAGTTAGACCTATAACTCGTCCAAACTATGATCAATCCCTAGACGCCGATCTAAGTAATGAACCACTACTCACAAATAACGCGATTAACAAATAATGTTGAACTAAGAATAACACTACTTAGCTCAATTTGCGTTCAAAGCCCGAACCCATGGAAAGAAACTCTTTTTCGACTCTTCGATATTAATTCTCAAACTCTGTGTGTAAAAACAATACAAAGAGGTGCTATTTATAATAGCCTAGACTTCCTAAAAACATAACTAGCAATAAGGAAATATTACTCCTAATAAGATACGGAAACATGCCTTCCACTATATTTTCCCATATGATAAGGTATTTGCGGTTCTGATGGTGGTGGTCGGCGAAAGAGGGCGGTGGTGGTCAGGTGGTGGTTGTGGGACGATAGAGGAGGAGAGAGGAAAGAAGAGTGGGCTTATTTATTTTATTTTATTTTTTTAGTTACGTATTTTAGTGTTTGGAGTTAGAGTTATATATTTTATTTTGTAGAGTTATTATAGTTACATTGTAATAGCCCGAACCACCGTGCGTCGCCACACAACCCTATAAGATGAGAAGTCACCCCTTAGATCCGTAAATCCCACTTGGGCTCTTAAAGGTGAATGCCTTGTTGGTAGTATGATGGTAAGAATTTATTATATACTAGTTTGATGGTCTGTGCAACGCCCGGGCTACTTATATTTAAATGTTAAAATTATGTAAATGAAATTTTTATCTAAAACCTAAAATCTCATTATTTCAAACACTTGTGAGATATTTGTAATGTAATTAGATAGATGGATATTCACCTTTCAAAACCTAAAATTCCGTTTCGAACACCCGTGGGATATTTGTAATATAAATATATAATTAGATAGGAAGTTACCTTTCAAAATCTAAAATCTCATTTTGAACACCCGTAGGATATTCGTAATGTAATTACACAAAAAATCACATTTCGAAACCTAAAATCTCATTTCGAACACTCGTGGGATATCTGTAATGTAATTAGAGGAAAAATCACCTTTTGAAAAGCAAAGTCCCATTTTGAAACACCCGTGGTATTTTTGATCAAATTGTCATAAATCAAGTAATTACTATATTAAATAACTATATCCATAAATCAAGTGATTAATAATGTTATTTTATTACAATAATATTCCCATATATTATATACTTACCATATCCTATTTTGGATAAATTTTATTTACAATTTAATAATATTATTATATGCCATGTGTCAGCGTGGGAAATTGAGCGGGCACAGGATTACATATATATATTTGATAAACTAATCATATGAGGCTTAGTTTTCCAATGTGGGACAAATCAACTCCATAAACCACTTTCCATAATCCGTAGTGTTACATACGTGTTTTAGTTAGTGAAATTATATTAAAATACGTCTCTAAATTATGGGAGTTAAGTTGGAGTTAAGATGAAATTATTAGAGTTACGTGTTTCAGTTATCGTAGTTAAGTTGAATTTACGTATTTTATTTAATGGTGTTAAGTTAGAGGTTATAAAGTTATTGGAGTTAGATATTATAGTTAATGAAGTTACAGAGAAAATGAAGTTATAAGAGTTAGTGAAATAATAAGATGGACCTACCAGATTGCTTCTTATTTATGACTTTTAGAGCACTTCTTACTTGATGTAATTTCTACAAGAGATTATATTGGTTTATGAGCTTGCCCAAATATCGTACGTTATAATTCTTATATATAAATTCTATTAAGGAAAAAAAAAAAAGTTCAAGCTTCTTGCTGAAGAATTCGGAGACACATGACTTGCCTGCACGTACAGGACTACTTGATGATGAATTGATCTCAAAAAAAGAGAAGAAAAATTAAACAAAAAGAAAAAAAAAAGTGAGACTAGCTACTACTTGGTGAATGCCGTAATATACAAAGGGAACACATCATTATCCAACAATTTTCGTAACTGATAATTTCGCGCGGCGCTCTGTTAGGATGATGATGAATATGAATTGAGGATTTCAATCTTTTATTATCGCTATGTGGGTTTATATATGATGGATGAAGAGGCACCAAAATAACCACCAAATGTAACTGACGGAAGTCATAGGTGGTTACTTGTCCTCATCCAAAAATAACTGTCGGAAGTTTTTAGTGGTTATTTGTCCTTATTCAATCCAATAATTATAATTAATTAATAAATTAACTAATTACAATTACAAAATATAAATTGTAAATAAAACGTTTATTCTTTAATTAGAACCGCACACGTACAAATCGTGCAAAGTGCTACTCCGTATTAACTCCGTTCACCTTTTCAATGCAGGACAACTCTAACTTTGTAAAACTAAACTTTGGAAAGACTATCTCCAACATGCCCACGATAATAACGAGTGGAGACTGAAATGTTCTCCGATTTTAAAAGAAGTTTTCAAACATATTTAATTTAGCCCATAAGGCCACTTGTCCCGTTGCCCGTTCTTTTTAATTTTTATTTTGTACATTATAAATTAAAATTAAACTATGACCAAGTAATAAGGTCTCTCCTCGAACTTTCATGAAAAAGCTCCCAAAAAAACTCCCTAAATTGGGGACCCCGGTCGCGCAAGGCGATTTTTCCCCCTTTTCTTAGGGCTCACTGTTCACAGCTCTTCCTAACCGAAATTCAACCAAATCTCTACCAAAATTCTACCTAAGTTCATTATTACTAGCTATAGATCTCACAGCTGTATAAAATTAAAGATTAAATATGGCAGATGAACTCACATACCAGTGCAATCATTTGAAGTTAGCAGACGATGAAGACGAAGATGATATTGTTGACATAGGAGCTTTAGGCGTCGGAGCTCCGGCGGAGCGGGTAGCTCTGTCGCTCGTCGGAAAAGTTCTAACAGACAAATCAATTCACTTTCCATCGTTCAAAGCCACGATGCTGAAGGCCTGGGGTGTCACCAACAAAGCTATTCTCCGACCTATCAATAATGATATTTTTGCAATTCAGCTGAAAAGTGAACAAGCTAAGAAGCGTATCCTGGAAGGTCGACCATGGAACTTCGACAACCAACTTGTTATGGTACAGGACCTGAAAGCAAACGAACAACCAGCTGACGTCGAGCTGAAATTCAGTCCGTTTTGGGTATGTATCTCCAACATTCCCTTTAATTGTGATTCTCTTGAAGGAATTAGAGCCATAGCATCACAACTAGGAAAAATTATTGAGATTAACGATGTGGAAACGGGGTGGGATAAGTGCCGGCGGGCTCGCATCATGCTTGATGTCACTAAGCCGTTAAAACGTAGGCAAAAGATTAAGGACACACTTGGGGTAGTAAGGTGGGTGGAACTTAAGTATGAGAGGCTGCCTTTCTTTTGTTTCTCTTGTGGCATTATGGGCCACGGTGACCGAGATTGCCCAAATGTTGAAGACGACACAGCGGGAGGAGGGGCTAAACCATGGGGGACAGGGATTAGAGCGTCTCCGCGCAGGGGGGTGGCTGCCATACTGGAAGAGAATGCCGAGTTCAATTCCTGCAAAAAGACACTGATGGTTAGAGCTGAGGAATTACAGGAGTGTCCCATTGTTCCCCTGATGCGATTAGATGTTGGGGGGAAATCAGGGGAAGGAAGGCAAGCCCACAATTCTAATGAGACGACGGTGGAAGGGGTTTCGGGTAACTGCAACAACAAAGAAGCAGAGTCGGTAAACCGAGTAGGTAGGCACGACAAAATAATCACTTTACCCAACAAAGAAATTGCACAATCTGCCAAGAAAGAAGTGGAAAATGCTAACAAACAAGGTAGTCAAGAGGGGACAGAACTCAATGTAAAAATGCAACCCAAGAGAGTGCAGGGTGGGAAGTGGAAGCGTATCGAAAGGGATAAGGGTATGGGCACAGAAGAGCATAACGAGACTGGGAGAAAAAGAAACCGTGACTTAGTTGAAGACATAATGTTGGTGGACACGGTGAGTGGACAGGAGACTGAAAAACGAAGGAAGGCAGTTAGTGAACCAACAACTGTGGAGGTGGAGGCTGGCGTGCAGCCCCACCCGGAACAATGATAGGCCTCACTTGGAACTGTCGGGGATTGGGGAGTCCTCGAGCAGTTAATGCCTTAAAGGGCATTATAACCACGGAGAATCCCCACTTTGTCTTCCTCTCGGAGACAAAGTTGAAATCTAGGGAGTGGGAGTTCATTCGAAACAGATTTTCCCTTAAAAATCTTTTTGTAGTCGACTGTAATGGTGAAGGTAGGAAAAGGAGTGGTGGCTTGGCTATGCTGTGGGATAACTCTATCACGATGGATTTGTGTTCTAGCTCTCTAAACCATATTGACATGAAGGTGGAACACGGGGGGGTGCACTGGCGCCTCACAGGCATTTATGGACATCCGGAGGATGAATTGAAACATAAGACATGGACTCTCTTACACAACCTGAAGCGAGTAAATGATATTCCTTGGATGTGTTTTGGTGATTTTAACTCAATTTTGTCAAATGCAGAGAAGAAAGGAGGTGCGGAGAAAAATCAGAACGAAATGAACTCTTTTCGGGAAACAATTGATTTTTGTGAGTTACAAGACAGGGCTTACACAGGCTACCCTTTTACATGGAGTAATGGCAGAGGAGGGAACGCGAACGTTCAGGAGAGGCTTGACAGAGTCCTTTCTTCGGACTCATGGCATGCTCTATTCCCAAATTCCTCAGTTCACCACTTGACAAAGAGGAAGTCAGACCATCTTCCCATTATTATGAAGGTCTATCGTCACATCCCTTTCAGTAAACACAAGTTTAGGAAACCTTTTCGTTTTGAGAAAATGTGGCTGAGAGATGTGGAGTGTGGCCAGGTGATTCAACAGACCTGGCAGACGAGTAGGGGTGATGTGCAGAGTAAGATTGGGTGGTGTGCAACACATTTAACTCAGTGGGGGAAGGCAAAGTTCGGCAACACAGAAAAGGAATTGAAAATGTGCAAAGAACAAATGGCAGGTATGATGGAGGCAGTCCAAACAGAAACCACCCTAGAGAATATAAGAACAATTGATGCTCGGGTAGATGAACTCGAAGCAAGGCAGGAAGAGTACTGGTGCCAGCGCAGTCGACAAAACTGGTTTCGTGATGGTGATAAAAACACTAGCTTCTTTCAGAATAAATCGTCCCAACGTCGTGATACCAACAACATCAAGAAAATCAAATCAGAGGCAGGTCAGGTGTACGAGAAAGAAGAAGAGATTGCCGGGGTGTTTACTCAATACTACACTGAACTCTTCTCTGCAACGTGTGGGGTGGATACCAAACCTGTCATTGAGAAGGTTGAGCAGAAGGTAACTGATGACATGAAAAGAAGTCTAGAGAGCACCTTTACGGGAGAAGAAGTACTGGAAGCCTTATCACAGATGCACCCTACCAAGGCTCCTGGGCCTGACGGTATGCCTGCTATCTTCTTTCAAAAATCTTGGCACGTGATTGGGGAAGATGTGATTGACTATGTGCTGAAAATGTTGAATGAGGGTGCCCCAGTTGATGCGATCAACCAAACTCACATTGTTTTGATCCCGAAAAAGAAAGAGGCTATGGAAGTAAAAGACTTTAGACCCATTAGTCTCTGTAATGTATTGTATAAGCTAGTTTCCAAAGTCCTGGCTAACAGGTTGAAAGTGGTACTCCCACACATCATCCATGAGACGCAAAGTGCTTTTGTTCCTGGGAGACTCATAACCGACAATGTTCTTGTGGCCTATGAAATTTTCCATTATTTGAGAAAGAAGAAAACTGGGAAGAAGGGATACATGGGGATGAAAATCGATATGAGCAAAGCCTATGATAGGGTGGAATGGGTCTTCATTGAACACATGATGCGAAAGATGGGTTTTGGCGAGAAGTTCACCGGTTTGATTATGAGATGCATCTCATCAGTCTCTTTCTCTATTCTTATCAATGGTGGTCCCACAAAGCAATTCAAATCTGAACGGGGTCTCCGCCAAGGTGATCCAATCAGCCCTTTTTTGTTTCTCATTTGTGCTGAGGGCCTCTCTGCTCTCCTCCTAGAGGCGGAGAGGAAAAAGTGCATACATGGTATAAAGATTGGTCATAATGTGCAGCCCATTACCCACCTATTTTTTGCAGATGATAGCCTCCTGTTTACTAGAGCTGCTATGGAAGATGCGGAGGAAATTTTGGATATCTTATCCATCTATGAAGTGGCATCCGGTCAGAAACTGAATATGGAGAAGTCTGAGGTCTCATTTAGCCGAAACGTGAGCACGGAGCTGCAGAATATGCTTCAAGCGAAGTTGAGTTTTAAGGCGGTTGACGACCATGAGCGGTACTTAGGCCTTCCAACTTATATTGGGAGGTCTAAGAAGGCCGTCTTTCGAGGTATTCAGGATCGAGTCTGGAAAAAGCTGAAGGGATGGAAAGACACTTGAGTATGGCAGGGAGAGAAGTGCTTATCAAATCGATAGCACAAGCAATTCCAACCTATGCGATGCAATGTTTTAAAATACCAGAGGATAATTTGCACCAAATGGAGAGGATGTGTCGAAACTTTTGGTGGGGTCAGAAACACGAGGAGAGAAAGATGTCCTGGGTAGCATGGGAGAGATTATGCAATTCAAAGACCAAAGGTGGTATTGGACTTCGTGACTTATCTGCTTTCAACACGGCGTTGCTAGCTAAACAATGTTGGCGTCTGCTTACCAATGAAGAGTCCCTCGTTAGCCGTGTTCTCAAAGGTAAATACTTCCCCCGAAGCTCTTTCTGGGATGCGAAAGTTAGTGCACAATGCAGCTTCACCTGGCGATCCATAATGTCAGCTAAAAATCTTATGTGCAGAGGTGTGAGGAAAATTGTGGGAAATGGCGTGGAGACTAAGGTTTGGAAAGATCCATGGGTGCCCGGAATTCCTGGCTGCAAACTGATCTCAAGGCCTATAGAAGGGGAGACTGAAGCAAGGGTATGTGATATTATCGACTGGGAGAGAAGCCGGTGGAATACCAATGTCTTCGGACACTGGGTGACAGTGGCTGAACTTGAGGAAATTCAGAAAATCCCAATATCTCATCACCCACAAAGTGATAGTTGGGCATGGCATTATACTAAAGATGGTGAGTTTACGGTCCGGAGTGCCTATCACCTACTTCGGCAAGGCTTGTACGAGGAGGCAGAATCATCTACCCATGGTGACTGTAAGATATGGAATGAGATATGGCGAGCCCAGGTGCCCCCCAAGGTGCGGAGTTTCATGTGGAGGGCCAATAACTCCGCAATTGCTGTGATGGTAAACGCTGCTAAAAGAGGCATTGATGTCGATGTCATGTGTCAGAGATGCGGCGAGGAACCAGAAACTATTGAACACATGTTGTTTTATTGTAGAGAGTCTCTTATCATCTGGAAAGTTTCCCCTCTTCGCATTGACTTCGATGTGCATAGGCAGGTTCATATTCGATGGTGGTTGGAAGAGCAAACAACAAGGGTCAGTAACAAAGATTGGCTAGCCATATTCTCCTGCATTGCGTGGGGCATCTGGATAGCAAGAAACAAATGGGTTTTTGAGAAACACGTTACTGAGCCTATGGTTGTGGTTGACAAAGCAGTGCGTTTATGGGGTGATTACATTACCGCAAATAAGACGGAACAAGCTGGGGGGCTCGCTGCAGCTGGCAGCAACCAGTGGAACAAACCTGTGGACGGAAGTTACAAAGTAAACATCGACGCGTCAATGGGTAAAGACGGGATACGAGGGTACGGGGTGGTGATACGCAATAGTGAGGGAGTAGTCGTTGCTTGTGCTTGCAGGAATGAGAAGGGGAACTCAAATGTGGCAGAAGGTGAGGCTATTGCAGCGAGGTATGGGACGGAACTAGCGCGAGAAATTGGGCTACGTGACGTCATTTTGGAGTCCGATTGTTTAAAGCTTATTGTACAGCTGCGTAAATGTCGGGTCGAGAAATCTTCTTTTGGGCTAATAGTCTTGGATATTTGTAAGTTAGCTAGTAGTTTTAGCTCATTATCATTTTCGCATGTTCGTAGGAACGGTAACAAAGCGGCCCATGAGGTTGCGTTTTTGTGTAGGTCCTTGTTGGAAGAGATGGTGTGGCTTGAAAACCATCCTCCACAAATTAGCTCTGTATTAGCTAATGATTTATGCAATGAATGAATTCAGATTTTCCGTCAAAAAAAAAAAAATAAGGTCTCTCCTCTTTGTAACCAAAAACAAAAAGCGAATACTCGAATAGTACGTAGTGTACTTTTTATTTCATAATTTTGTTTTAGTTGGACGAATACAACCGATGATATAGTTGAATAAAAATAATAATCTGTGATTCTGTGAGATGATAATCGTAGACTCGTTAGTTATAAAAGCAAAGATGAAGATGTAATAATATTTAGTACTATCTTCCAACAAAACAATTTTAATAATGACTACAGTCGTTGATGTTAAAGTGATAGTTACCGCGAGATGGACTGTCGGTGGGTTTCTGAAAAACTTTGGTATCCGGCAACTGATACACAGTTTAGGAAGCCTCTACAACGGCAATGCACTTGAGGTGCAGCTTGTTAACACCCAAGAGGTGCCAGGTACGGAGTATGTATTTCGCTAGTCTTAATTGAATTGGCTTATTTTTAAATTTATAGTTACCATTATTACTCCTGCGCCTTCCTAACCCTCCGTTTCAGCCCAAACACCTCATACATACCCAAAATATCGCCTCATTAAGGGGAGTGTACATAATAATCGATTACTTAAGTTTAAAAACAAAAAAACTTACATAGCAAGTTAGACAAAAAAATCTTAAGTTAACACTTTTATACATATATGCAATTGTTAGATAACGACCAACTGAGCCAAAAGTTTAGACTAATGCATGGTTTTAACACCTACAATGATTTTATACTTCAACAACTATAATACGATACGTACTACAGACGTCTTACTGATCTCTTATTGTTCCACGCACGTTAATTACTTAATTTATGCATGTACACATTTTTAATTGTTGTTGTTGCACGCAATGCTCAGAGCCAATGGACACTCCCATTCGAAGTGATAGAGTAATCAGATGCAAGGCAAAATACAAAATTCTTGTCGAGAATGATTTGGCTGAAGTGCAATATGAGGGGAAACATCAGCTGGTCATTGAAAATTTTGAACTTTGTGGAATATTAGTTAAGAATATGGAAAGCAAAGAAATGTACCTGACGAATATCGTTGTCGTTTTGGGCAAAAAGCAGCCAGTCGAGATTAAGTGTGCGTCATGGATCCAACCCTCAAACAACTACTTTGAGATAAGGTTGTTCTTTACAGATAAGGTAATATATAACAACCCTAATACAAATTATTGAATTGACATCCAAAATACTCCATATATGAGTGTCCTACATTGGAAAAATAAAAGAAATTTGTCTACCTTATAAATTAAGGAGTTACTCCTATTGCCAATTGGTTTTAGGATAGAACCTTTTTGGACTTATTAAGGTGGACTCTCTCTTCTCCTTACGGGTTTGGCCCAGGGTCTTAGATACTGAAATTTGCTTTGTTTCAATGCATTTATAACTTGTGTATTGGCGAATAAACTTGAATGGCAGGGACTCGTTCTACAATTTAGCTTGTTAATCACGACAAACCCCCCTTAATAAGTATCCTTTTTTTTAACTGAAAATCAGTAAATGATATGAAGTATAATATTTGTATGAGAAATTGGTGAGCTATTGAATTTCTCATGTGAGAAATTGGATGGGGTTTGATCTCACATATTGAGAAATATAAGGGGGTCAATTACTATAATTAAAAGTTAAAAGAGGTTAATTTCACATATGAACAAAGGTATGAGGCTCGTTTACTACTTACGCCAAAACAAAACCATACTTATAAAATCTAATGTTTGTGAAAATCTTTTTGATCCAACAAATAGTCCTACCTACCATCAGACACCCCATTTGGACTTCGGCGTTGGCGGGCAAGGGAGCTTGAAAATTTGAGAGGTGGTGAGCTAAATGCCGGAGAGCGCAAGGTCACCGATCGGATATACGATTATGATGTTTACAATGATCTCGGCGACCCCGACAAGGAGGGGCTTGACCGGCCAGTGCTTGGTGGCGAGAAGCTTCCATATCCTAGGCGTTGTAGGACCGGACGACCACTCTACGAACCAGGTATGTATCTCAAAACAAACAAAAATAATTTTTTTTTTCGGAAAAAAATAAAAATAATAAATTGTAGAGACTTCCCTGGCCACCCATAGGAAATTACTCAAATTAGTAATCACCTCGCATGATTGAATTTGAAGAAAATGAATCCAGATCTCTTCAGTTCAGATCAGACCATATCATCATATGAATTGAAATCGTATCATTATTGTTGATGTAACAACTAACTAACAACAATATATATATAATGGAATATCTAATTAAGAACATGCATGTCATGTAAAAGTGTGATTTTATGCTATTAATTCCTGTGCGCTGACATATGGAGTACATACATGCATAGAACGAGAATCGGAAACACGAAACGTGAGGGGATTTTACGTGCCAAGGGATGAAGCATTCAAAGATCGGAAGCAAATAGCATTCACGATGGACATTATAAGAGGCGTGTTAGATACGTTAATTCCTACTATTGAGGACATTGGAGAGGACAGAAATCATGGTTTCTCCAACTTTCAACACATTAACAACTTGTTCCACGATCGAATGGGCAATGCCTCCATGTTGAAGGAGTTCATAGAGCTTTTGCCCAACATAATATTTCACAGTGGCCGTTTCCTTCGTTTTCCGGCCCCTGAGGTTCTAGAGAGTGAGTGACGAGACATTATTCTCGGGTTATGTATTTGGTTTTGATTGAATTTGTGACCAGTCATCAGTGCTGTCATGGTGCAGGAGATCAATTTGGTTGGTTTAGAGACGAAGAATTTTCACGGGAAACTTTAGCAGGTTCCAACCCATGTAGCATCAAGTTGGTCAAGGTACATAAGATTCAATGTTTTTAGTTTATAGTTTGTTGGAGTGAAATTTTAATTTGTTGAACTCAATGAAAAATTGGAAAATTAGTATGACATTTCTTCTTATATAACTATAGGAATGGCCCTTAATGAGTACCCTTGATCCTGAAGTTTACGGCCCACCGGAATCGGCAATTACATCAGAATTGGTTGAAGGTCAAATTGGAGGCATTTTTTCCTTGAGTGAGGTAACTAATCCTTCATTTAGCGTCTCTTTTACTCATTAGCTTAATTATTCTACATTCTTGACAAAATACTAATAATTCTTGGTCTATGATATAGGCTTTACAACAGAAGAAACTCTTCATGTTAGACTACCATGATTTGTTGCTTCCATATGTAAATAAAGTGAGGGAGATCGAGGATACCACATTGTATGGCTCTCGGACTGTGTTCTTCCTAACCCCTCAAGAAACATTGAGGCCGATAGCCATCGAGCTAACTCGGCCGCCAACAGAGGACGGGAGGCCGAAGTGGAAGCAAGTATTCACTCCTGATAGTTTTGATGCCACTGGTAGCTGGCTTTGGAGGATCGCTAAGGTTCATGTGCTTGCCCATGATTCCGCTCATCATCAAGTTGTTAGCCATTGGTATGTACAGTACATATATTTGACTTGACATCTCTCACAACAGCAATGTTTTAAAAACCGAACTAGACATCAAACCGGTCATCTCGAGGATTCGACGAGTCAAAGGGTTCAATTCAGCCAGTTCAACAGGATCAAAAAAACGGGATGACGTCATAATTAAAAAATATAAAATACTAATAATATTACTAAAACTATAGAATATATGGAAAAATGTTCAAACCCGGGTTGAACCGGCCTGTTCTCGCACTTCAACTGGTGGTTCAACCTGGTTTTGATTACCTCCGGGTTTGGGAGCTAATCGGACAGGACCACTGGCCGGTTCCCGGTTGACCGGCCGGTCCGGTTTTTAAAACATTGCACCACAGTGTGTTGGGGCTAGCAATACTGTCTTTTTATCTATTATTTGTATGCTAACTAGCTTTTGATTGACGGAAATGATGGTTTAATGATATATAGGCTGAGGACACACTGTTGTGTTGAGCCTTACATAATAGCAACAAAGCGGCAATTAAGTGCAGTTCACCCAATTTATAGACTCTTGAATCCTTACTTTCGATACACCATGGAGATGAACTCCCTTGCCAGAGAATCCCTTATCAATGCAGGTGGGATTATTGAGACCACATTCTCTACTCAAAAATACTCCATGGAGTTGGGCTCCGTGGTTTATGACAAAGAGTGGAAATTCGATAAACAAGGATTACCAGCCGATCTCATCAACAGGTAACTAAATAAATAATGTATCCCTCTATTCTAATTAATATTTAGTTTTGATTGATCTTACATATCCAAATCATATGTTAACCAATAATACACAAGAATGGGAGCACTATCAGCGAATATTCTAGAGCTATGGTTATTACTGTCGGCTAAATTCGCTTTAATTTGTTTGCAATCGGCGTTGTCAGAGGGATGGCTTTTGAAGATCCAAATTCGCCCCACGGACTAAAGTTTACAATCAAGGACTACCCATATGCCAATGATGGACTCCTCCTCTGGGACGCGATCAAGAAATGGGTCACTGAGTATGTGAAGCACTATTACATGACCGAGCAACTTATCACATCCGATCAGGAACTCGGCAAGTGGTGGTCAGAAATCAAAGAGAAAGGCCACGAAGATAAGAAAGACGGGTGGCCGGAACTCGAAACACCCGAAGACCTAATTGGAATACTCACGACAATGATATGGATAACTTCAGGGCACCATGCCGCTGTAAACTTCGGGCAGTACCTTTACGGAGGGTACTTCCCAAATAGACCAACAATTGCTCGAATCAAGATGCCTTCAGAAGAACCGAGTGATGAAGAGTCGAAGAAGTTTCTAAAGAACCCGTGTAGCGTGTTGCTGGATACATTTCCATCGCAATTGCAGGGAACTACGGTCATGATGGTGTTGAGTGTGTTGTCGAGCCATTCGACCGATGAGCAATATATAGGTCATCATGCCGAGCCATCTTGGGCTCACGAACCGGCAATTCAAAGAGCATTTGAAATCTTTAGCCGGACTTTGAGAGATATACAGACGACTATTGGTGACAGAAATGACGATACCAGGCTAAAGAACAGAAATGGAGCTGGAATTATTCCATATGAGTTACTCAAACCATTCTCAGTGGAATCGGGTGTGACTGATAAGGGCGTCCCAAACAGCATATCCATTTAATTTTCAAACTTAACTCAAGATTTCAGGTTCGACGTAACTAAGGGAGGATGTTTGAGACACATCACACAGGATGGCATGTGTCACGCCTTTGAAGCTGATTTGGGCGCACGTCTTACAACTAGCTTGAGGAGAAAGTTAATCAAACTGGCCTTGTCTTTCTTAATTTACTTTTCTTCTGAATCTTTCATTTAGTTTGTGTATTCCTATAATTTCACTATATTTACTCAATTCTGATTCCTCGGATCGGGTTTACATGATTTGGGAAGTTTACGAATTGTATTGTTTTGCCGCATTTTGTGTCTGAAATAAAAAGAGTCGAAGAGAGGTTTTAATTTTCTTCAAAATGTGTCTTGTTGGCGAGGTGGTTGTTTTAGGCTTCCCATTTATCTAGTGTACTCCATTCTCTGGCTTCGCTTTATATAGATTTGCACCATTGCAGATTGATTCTTGTCACCTAATCGACTTGCAAATACATCATAGTAGGCCTCATCATTAACATTTTCCAAAATTTTGATAAGTCGTCCATATTCTTCGTCGACTAATGTTTGCCCATCTTCGGCTTCGATGCCTCGAGCAACGACTCTAATAGGCTTAACTTTAGATGTTGCTTCTAGAGATGATCGAACATCCGAGACAACAACAGAACCCAGAATCTCTCCCAAAAATGTGCCCTGCATCATTCCAAATCGCGATTTTAGTGTTGCTTGTCGGGATTTCCCCAATGTGAACAAGTTTATCAGATCAGTTTAACGTGTTACATATTAGTATATCAAGAGGAGACATTACCATATGTTGATATCCGTAGTTCTGCTTCTGCAGCATGTCTAACTTGGCAATAAGGCGCTGGGCAAATTGCAATTCTGGCGTCTCATTCTTCATTGCAAGCCTTTGAAGGAATGCTTCAAACGAGCTAATTGTTCGTTGAGCGCCCAACTGAATCATAGTAATGTCGAGTTTCGAGTTTATTACAAGCTTTGCAGCCAGAGGGTCAAGAAACATGTTAAACTCAGCAAATTTGTTCGATGGGACGGTAAAAACGTTCCCTTCAACATCGCACTTTTTACCATCCGTTATGTGTCCTCCAACCACAATTGCATCCTACAGTTTTGAGTCGAGCATTATAATCTGTACAATACTAGAAAAAACGAACTGGTTTACAGAATTACAGTCTTGTTGGAGTGACAACGACCCACATGTGACATTGGAGAAATAGAAGACTGAGGATTAGTTTATAAGGTGATGGGTTTCTTCTCCTATTGCCAATTGGTTTTAGGATGGAAACCCATCAGATTGTGAGCCAGCCTTCCATTAGGGGCCGATATTGGCCCATGACGCCTCTGACAAGTCCTAATCAATACTGAAAATGAAGGCGAAATAGGTGAATTTTGGTAGTTTCTGACCTGAATCTTGGATGTTGCATTTTGATCTGATGAAAGTATCTTCGCTAATGTTGTCAATGGTCCGTTGCACAATATGGTAATTCTCGTCTCTGGAGTAATCGACGTTGTGATGTTCTTCCATATATCAAGTACCAATGGTTGTCGCAGTTCAGGGTTCGCTGTGTACCTGCCATAGAAATCAATGACATTATTTCAGCTACTCTTTCATACACAATTTTGTTATATGAGATTTTTGTTCTAGGAAGACTTTGCCCACCTCCTTGGGCTACGAGGCAATTCCCTAGCAAGGCCGTATAGGGTGTCAGAGTCGATAAATCCACCACCCCCATGAGGGATGGCCTTAAAATATTTGCAATCCCCCACAATGGGGTTTACAGTATCTGATTGATTTGTTGCGTAAACATCTCCAAGACCAACTGGAATGTCATCTCGACCCATCATATGCAGCAAGTCATATACAACATCAATTGTAGCAGCACTTGCCCACCCTGTGGGAGTTACGAATATGGCCTAATAGTACAAAGATGAACCACATTAGACAAATTAATCGTTTAGCAATCATTTGTGAGCTGGTTATTCTATATGTCATCACATTCGATTGTCGATACCTTCAGATTAACCACTTCCACAGGTACTTTAAGAAGATATAATAGAGCTAGGAAATCCCCTGCACTCATGTCCATGTCGAAGATAATAGGTTTTCCTAGCTTTTTTTGTCCAAAATCTGGTCTGAAGAGCGCGTTCTTATAGTCCGGAAATTGAGTGGTAAAATTAAATCTCCCGGACTGCTGAGGGCGATTCAGTACCTGCATTACAATCATGGTAAATTCGACAAATATTACACAAGTTTAGGACTTCAAAACATTTGCATAAATTCATCTTAAATGATACGACGTTCAAAATGGCAATTTCTTACATACACAAGGGAGACTGTAATCTTACATCAATGAGAATTTCAGAAAATTCTTTGGTAATAAGAGTAGTGCTGTTAACATTCTTGTTAGGCTTAGCTCTGGTGGCAACAAGAACGCGCACTCCATCTAAACCACTCGTCTCTTCTGTATAACCATCCTGTGGTATGAAATGTCACATTACAAGACTTAATTAACCGGAAAATCGAACACAGTGTCATCGATAAGCTTCAATTGTTATCGATCATAAATTACTTGAAACCATAATTAATGTACCTTGCATTTGCCGACTCCATTCTTTACGAGACAAAAAGGATCACGAATTGACCTTTGGACATGACCGCTATGAACTCCGTTCTTCTTTAGGTAGAACTTAGGAATAATACGTCCATCAAAAAACGGATTTGAACCATCTCTTAACCCGTAAGGCTCATTCGAGGTGTGCACAGTTATGTACATGTACTCCATTTCAGCAAATTCGTTATCCCCTCTCGGGTTGTCGGGTTTACTCATGATCGATGCTGCTATACCAGCCATGAACGAGTCCCACAAATAGTAATTCTGTTGAAAACAACTCGCATAGATATATAATTGCACTCCTAGAATTGTGATGTCTTTATTTGTCTAATAAGAAGATTAATTAGTAGAAACATTACCTTAAAAAATTGATCAGGTCTTATATCATGAATCAGTTGTAAAGATTTGAAGCAATATTGAGCCTCATATGTATCTTGTCGACGCTCAAACGCCTCCATAAACTCTTTTGTAATCGGAATCGTATTGGTTGCATCCAAAGGAATTAGAGTGACTGGGATCCCTGAATGAATTACCTGACATATATACGGAGTATAAGACATTTATTTTAAAACTTCACACTTTCGCAAGTGTGTCTTGCTAATAAGGTACATAATTAGACTCGACTATAAGTGTCTAACACTACCTTCTCATTAACATGAAACAGTCACGTCGTGTCGGAATTAATTAAAATGAAGTGTCAAAATGTCATCTATTGTCTATAGAAGCAGCAACATGTATGCATGTTGGAAGTTGGTTTAATTACCTGATATGCTGCAAAGGGATCCGTAAAAATGTTGAACTCAGCATAAGGATTACTATCAGAAGCAGTGAACAAATTACCACGAACACCACAATGTCGATCCTTGCATGGTACGGCGTCGTTTGATCTAACACTACCACCCATGATATAAATATGTTGGACATTTTTCCTCAAATGCGGATAACTCATGAGGAAAAGGGCAAAATTGGTTTGTGCTCCGATTAGGAATACGGTTGTTGGACCTTTCGATATAACATCGAGCATAACTTGTTGAGTGGTGGGTTGCTGGAGAGGCGAATACTTTCTTCTTCCCTGAAGCACATAAGACCAAACGAGCTTCCATTCAAAAATCAATTGACGATAAATGAGTTCTGATCAGCATGTTGAAATGTTAATAACTAAAAGCATCCTTCTAATTTTTCGACGTGAAACTACGTTGATTCATGTTTCACCTAACCAACTATATATACGTACTATTGCATTGCTTGTCATTCATAGACGTACCTGAGGAAGAAAAGCTTTTCGGATGCCGAAGTTAGTATCGATGTCTAAGAGTCCCCATTGACCGATGGGGATTGCTTGCCTATATCTGCAGTACCCTGTTGTAGTCATCCCCTGTAGTCAATCGAGAAAATTGAAATTAAAACGTTAACAATTTAAAAGAACGGGAGGTGTAATAACCATTCGGTTATAGATTAGACTCTCAAGTATCAACCATTGAAAAAATTCGATGCGTACCTGTTCGATAATAGGAAGATATCCACCAACATCCGAGAAAATGATACCATTTTGTGAAATTCCACCCTCACCCCCAACTCCGACAAGAACATCATCGCGGTCCATCATGTAAAGTAAATCGTATACGTGATGCACGGCATGACCGGCGTGGGCCCATCCGTTTGCGTTAATTGTTACTGCCTGCATTTCATAAAGTGTGCAGTGGTTTAATTTGTTGATTAAGATGGACGATGATTGTGAGAAAAATCAATGTATCTTTATTTAATGAGACTCAATTGAGCAATTGTCAATTTATCATATGGTATCTCGGGGGGGGGGGGGGTTGTAAAATAAGTTTTTGTAGCCCCTCTCACAATAATTCAACTACCTTCACTTCTTTTATACACTTAATAATTTCTTTTTTTAATTTTTTTAATCTATGCCTACAAGACTCCGTATGAGTTAGGGGATATGAAGAGCAGGTTTACCCTAAGAGTATCTTATAATTTTCCCAATTTGAGGCTTAAATACAAATTATTTCCAAAAATTTGTTCTCTTGAATTTTGAGACACATTTTGAGACTTTATATAATACAACTTAGAAAATAACTCTCTCTCTCTCTCCATTTTGGATTAGCGACTAGGTGTTCCGCGGGGCCAAAAATGGTCTCAAAACCCGGTTTGCAACCAATTTGCAACTGATGTTATGGTCGTTGATAAGCCTCTTTCTTGTAATGATATGGCCTCTGGGAAAAAAAAAAAAGGCATAGGAAGCTCTTAGGGTAATATTAAGGGCTTTTGTAGATTATTAGGGCCAAGTACTTATTGTGAGTAGACCTGGCAAACGGGTCATTCGGATCGGGTCCGGGTCGGGTCTGTTCGGGTCGGGTCATCTTTCAGGTCATGTATTTCGGGTCTATTTCGGATCGGGTCGGGTTCGGTTTGGGTCGGGTCTAGTTCGGATGTGACAATTACGGGTCAAATTCAGATCGGGTCGGGTCCAATTCGGATCAGGTCATTTCAAATTGTTCAATCCGATCATATTAATGTCATATTTCTTAAAATTTTGTCTAATACTATCTTAATTTGAAGTTTTACTGGTAATTTGAGTGATTAAGGATGTGATATATCAAATCTAAGTCATTTTTCCTCAACCGAATCATTAAAACGTCTGGTTATTCGGGTCTAGGTCATTTCAATTCGGGTCATGTTCGGGTCGGGTCAATATCGGGTCAAATAGAATTCGGGTCATTTTCGGGTTCGAGTCGGGTCAATTCGGATTTCGGGTTGAATTCAGATTAGAAATTCGGGTCAAGTTCGGATATTCGGGTCAAGTAATTCGGGTCAAGTAATTCGGGTCGGATGTTCGGGTCTGGGTCAGTTTTGTCAGGTCTAATTGTGAGTAGGGATTATTTGTATCATTCCATCAATTAATAAAAACTATCAAACCCCGAGATGGCTGGGCACAACCACAGACTACTCAGTGAAGGAGGGGTATCACTAGTTGATTGGCCAGGGTACCAAAAAGAAGTGGAAAAATTAAATCTCCTATGGAATAGGTATTGTCTTCCCGGAACCTGGTGAAGTGTTTCTGAACTGTTTTCGAGTTTTAGAAAATGAAAACCGACCAATCACTCAAATTTGAGAAACACTTCTAATGTAAATTTGTTCATCAGAAGTAGAAGCTTTGTAATATCCCGAAATTTTGGAATATTTTATATTAACATTTTGGAATTATTAATTAGATTATTTTAGCGAAAAATGAAATTGTGAGTCTTTTTCGAAATGGGTTCGGGAATGAGTTCTAAATTCGGATTTGGTAATTGGGTCATTCCAAGCTACTACAAACATAGCAACCCAATACCATAGTAGCCCAACCACAAGATTCAATGCCCAACCGAAAATAAAAGGAAATTCAGAAATTAGAAATTTGGAAAGGAAAAAAGAAAAAAAGAAAAACAAGCAAACTCCCTTCTCTCTCCTATCACACGACACAACCCCTATCCTCTTCTTTTATAAAACAGAGTCCCCTGCCTTCCTCCCTATTCGTCCTTCTTCCTCACGCACGCACGCCGCTTCTAATCGCCGTCCTAACTTGCCCGCCAGCCGATCACCTCACCACTACCTCTATCTCTTTCGCGTCAACTAGGTAACACCCTTCGCCCCCTTCTTTCCCTGTTTCGGTATTTTAATCGAACACGATTATTGGGTCGTTTTTCTTGCTTTAATTTGTGTTTAATTGATCCTAATAGATGTTATGATTAGTGGGTAATCAATTAGAATTAGTTTTATGTACAAAGAATTGATTTTGATGCTTGTTTTGAGTTGATTTTCACTAATCACGAATTTGGGACTAATTAGCTTAATTGTTCGATTAGGTTCAATTTGTTTCGACAATTATGATTTTAGAATATTTATAATTTGTCAATTAGAGTTCTTGAATTTAGTTTGAGATTTAAATTGGGTTTTGTTCAATTTTGTAGAAATTGTAAATTGGGGAGATTTGTGATTAATTGTTTCTTAATTAGGTTAAACAGCCCAAATTAATTATGATGATTAATATTTCGAAATTTAGATGAATTATTAATTTATGAACTGATTTTATTAAATTAAGTTGAATTAATTCGTTTTTATATAATTTGTGTATTTTAAAGCATGTTTTTCATAATTAAAACATAATATAAATTGTATTAATAAATCCTAAATAAATCATAATAATTAAAAGTTTGTTTTTATGAATTAGATTCTGTTTTAAAAGTGATTGTAAGTCTTTGAGAATTTTTAAAATAAATTGAGTGTTATTTGAGAATTAGAAACTAATTATTGAATTATAATTATAATTGTTGGTTAATTGTTAATTGTTGGGTTAGATTTAAATTATCATGGGTATTGCATATAGAATAGAATAAACATAAGTGTTAGATGAATGATTGGAGGAGATTAGTATTGATTTGAGATTTTTGGTTGTAATTGTAGCCCCTGAGTTCGTAGACGAAGAATACTAGTGACCGTTGTGCTGTCGTGTTCTTGTGTGCATTGAAAAGGTAAGCTAGCATGCTCAACCTTTCTTAAACTTGTAGAAACCTTTTAAATTTATGTGCTATATGTGAATGGTGTGTTTGGATGAAAACTTAGTATCATGTTAGGTGGAGAAGGATTCAATTTTCTTTGTGATTATTAAATGGTACTTGTGTGGTTACTTGCAATGAAAATATAAGTGGTTTTATGTGTGATATTGGTTGTGATTGGTTCATGAATGATTCAAATTGTGAATGTGAACTATGATGGTGATATGGAGATTTGACGGAGCATAGTGGTATAATGATTGTGTCGGAGCCTCGGAGTTGCTCCTAGTGATTGTGTCGGGGCCTCGGAGTTGCCCCTAATGTGTCGGAGCCTCGGAGTTGCTCCTAATTATTGTGACGGAGTCGCATCGATTCCTAATTATAGCCCCACCGCATCGGTTTTTAAGAGGGTTTGGTTCTAGTACTACTCTATTAGGTTAAAATACTTAATAGGGGGTGTGCACACTTAAGGTCTAGTAGTCTTTGGTTTGATATGATACAATGAATTGACAAAGTTGTGAAGTAATACGTTGGATTGGATTGGAAGTTCGGAGTGGATTTTTTATTTAATTAAGCTTGGATTGATGATTGTGAAAGTTTGTGGAATTTGACCTTTTGTTGTTGAATTGAATTCATTTGGTTGATATGATTATGTGCTAAGTGCGTTTTCGAAAATAAAGTTTAAACGTTTTCAAAATTCAGGTAAGAGTTTTGGTTTTCTACTAGGTGTGGTGTTAGCTTACTCAATTTCACTGACTTTTCAACTGTGGTTTTGTGTTTTAAATCTACCACAGGTTTGGAGTGATTGATGCATGCGGGGTAACGACGACTCATTAGGAATTAGTGGATTCACTAAATTCAGACTTTCAATTATTAGACAATCTATTTAACTTAGACTATTTCCTATTTCAACCTCAGATTTTGGATTATTGTAATTTATGTACTGATTGTAATAGACTATTTTAGACCATTAGACATTTGTAGTTCGATCGGCTTCTGAAATCTCCTTGCATTCGGGTCTTTGACTCGAGTGCGGGCGGAGTGACACCTCTGAATTTCCTTATTTGTGTTTTGGTTCACGATAAAATGTGTTTTAAAAAAGGAAAGAAAATTTGGGGGTGTTAAAAGCTCAAATTTGGATCTCCTCCTCCATAACTGTTTATGAGAAGAAGTTTCAAAGAAGTTGAAGCTTTGCCAAATAGGCCCTTTACAAGATGATCATAAGTTTTGACATGAGCTTGTTTTGATTAGCATCAGTTGGAGGAGGAAATTAAACTCAAAACCCATGAATGTAGGAAACTACTTATGAAAGCTACTTGATGTTTCTTTTCGAGTACAAAAAATCCTTCATCGGAATAGTCGAAGAAGAGACAAGTCAAAATTCTGAAGACAGGTCAGTGTAGCATGTGTATGTACTATGTATGGAATGACATACTTTGTACTACACTTGGTGGGAGAGGAACAATTTGTAACACATGTTTCATTACCTAAACCTAAAGAAGTCACCTATGGCAGCTTGTTAGGCCGTATAATCACCCCACAGACCAACACACGTCTTTCAGGCCCACTTTGACCGCACTCATGCGCACCCTACGAAACTTCCTACGAGGTCTTCCATCCTAAAACGCCCCATCAAGCACGCTTAACTTTGGAATTCTTATCAGATAGGTTTTCTAAAAGGAAAATCGACTTTGTTGGAATGAGTTGCACTATCAATCCCGTTAAACACTCAAATGAACCTCTTAATCTCTTATAAATCTTCTCATAAACCTAAGGTACTACAAAAACGCAGACTTGACAATGCAATTTTGATGATTGCAAAGCTTGTTAGAGGGTATAAAGATTATTGTCACGAGAATTAGTCAGAAAATCAATGTAAATGACAAAAGATGGATAAAGAAAACCTGATCTATAGCATGTTCTAGTTAGGCTTTATAGGGTGTAAATTGATCAGGCTTCGGCCTTGTTTTTTTGGTTAATACAATTCCTTACATTTTCTTAGAAAAAACCCTATATCGTACTTAACTCGAATCTGAATAACTAAACACTGATTGATGCAAACCGAAACAAAAGGTGCAATAATGAGAGCCAATCTTCTAGGTTCGGATTCCTTTAATTTTTTTGGTACACAGAAGCGGCTAATGCCACTGGGAAGGGAATATGAGGATTTGAACCCGTGACTTTCTAACCGCTAGGCGAATTGAACCATATGTAAGAGTATGAGATTGGGTGTAAAAGTTTGATCGTATTGATGTACAAAGATAGGTATATATGAGTATAAAGGTTGATCTAATAGTTAGAAATCCAACTTGCTTGGAGTTGTGTCTTGGGTTCGTATCCTCATTTCTCCACCCCTACACGCATTAGTTGCTCACTTAGCTTGGGTTCATATCCTCATTTCCCCCTCCCGGATTCTATATGCACTACCCTTCGTTCGGTTATAAATTTCTTAGTTTACTATCCAAACCATGCCTTAGTATCGTTGCATTTCAGGGTACATAGTGCATCTCAGTTATATGGGCTAAGGTAACACCTCTATCTTTCAAATATACATGCATTACAATAGATATCAAAATGCGTTACCTTAGACCTTACAACGCGAGCAAATGCTGTGCCTCTTAGAGTTTTCTTAGGTCTATTGTAATGCTATTTTGGGTCTAACATAACGATTTTAAGGTGTTATAATATATATGTCATTAATGTAGTAGTTGTATGCGAGAGATTAAAGGTAAGTGCGAAATGACGACAATAATTGGATTGGAAACAATATGATTTTTTTTTTATTTTTTTTTTATTTTTGTGCTTTGAACCATGATGACACGTGGAGATGACCTAACTGAAGTAGGTGAACGTGGCCGTTGCTTAAAACACAGCTTTTAATATATAGCATAATAAGAAATCTTTTAGGCACGCTTATTGAGGGGATTTGTAGATATATATCGGTCGGTCAAAAGCTCTAAAAAAATCGTTGATGTACGATAAAGTGTTAAGTTAATTAAAATATTGTGTAATGTTGTAAACTTTTGACTAATCGATTAACTTGTGCAACCTCTTTTATAAGTGTGCCTAAAGATATAGGAAGTTTAAAATTGGACGGAGGGTATTATATATTAGTATCTGGTTTAGTACATATATAACAAATTGATTGAAAGACAAGCTAAGTGAATTAAGGTTGGCCTGTTGGTTATTAGAAATTCAACTTGCATGAGAGTTATCTAGATTTCAAATTTTCATACCCCTACCCCTTTCAACAGTAGCGTTCCTTTGGTTAAATGGAAAATAAATGAAAACTGAAAGACAAGCATAATGAAAAAGATCAAACCTTCAAATCAAATTGAGATCTATTTAGCTTTAAGAGGTAAAGTAGAGCAAAGACGTCGTCGGTATCAACATCTGTGTCCAATAGTACACGGTGTGGCCGAGAGAATGTCGCTGAACTTAACTTCAATGCAATCAGCAAAATCATCCACCAATGACCAACTTTCAATCTTCCAAACATTATTTTTTATATAATCATAAATCACTGCCAAATCTTTTGTTGGATGAATCGTACGATATGAATTGTAGATGCGATAGATGAAGATAATTTGTTTTAATTTTGACATTGTTTATGTATGTAGAGAAAACCCCCTCTTTATAGTATAGTGAAATTACATGCACAAATGAATATCTACAAAAAAATTACGTATTACATTAACTTAATCTTAAATGAAGAATGTACAAAAATTTCATATTAGGAAGGATTTGATTTCCAAAATCATATTATGCGTACAACATGCATGTTTCTAGCTGACTAGCTGAGACAATTCCTAATACGGTGGATCAAGTTAGATTTGCTGGTAATATGTAAACGTCTAGGATTCAATTCTTTGCCTTTGGGTCCTATTTTGTGATAGTTCACCTACTAACAAGAGGAATGTTTGCTGGACATCTTTTTCTCGGGAATTTCTCTTTAACAAGTTACGTGGAGATTCGAAAGGTCGAAAAATTATTGTAAATAATATTATGGCCCTATACGCTAATATCTTATTTGATTTGAGTTAAATTAATTTGACTTGTGTTGATTTGGATGGAGTTGATTTGATTGTATCTGATCTGAATTTGGTGAAAATTTAACTGCACTTAGATGAATTAATAATTAGATGCAGAGTAGATTCATTTTTTAATATTTGAATAATTTTAATTTGATTTGATTTGACTTGATTAAAATTGATTTGATTTGATTCGATTTGATTTGAATTAATATGATCTGATCTGATTTAAAACAGATTAGAATTCACTGTCTTTTAAATTGAATAATCAAAGTCTAGTAGCATGAACAATGATTTTCGTAAAGCAAACGAAACGAAGGATTAGAAGTACGACTATTCGATAGTTGCATTATTTTTGTCAATTTTTTTCACTAAACAATGCCATAATTTCGATCTCCCTTCTCCCATTGCATTTCTCTCAAAGCAATAAATAAACTCTCTCTATAGACTTTACTCTGGTGAGAGTCGTTCGCTCTTGTTTGTTGTTTGGGCAATAAAATTCTACTTGACGTAGGATTCTTGATGACACTCGGATACCAGTTGTCTGACGAAAGAATATAGTCCGACTATCAGCATGTATCAGATAGCGTCACTACCATTTGCTAGCAAAATGGAGTCAAACCAGGAAGTTACGCAACTGACCAGCTACGGAATTTGGGGCGTGGATAACGGAGCAGATTGAGGAGTATTGGAACAAGATACGATGAAGAGCAAACAAAAAAAGGGACGTTGTCAAGAGAGCATATAGGAGGATAAGGCGTGACTTGGTCAAGAGAGAATATAGGGAGGTTGGGAACGTGGACAAAGAGGGGGAGGAAGCCGTTAAAAGCCCGAATGAGAGTCAAGCATAAAAGTAGAGAAAAAAGCTAGCAGAAAAGGGGGATACAAGCTTTAACCCTAGAAGTCATAAAAATCACAAACACTCATAATTGTACGAGAGAGATCATCTTAAATCATCCACAGTGCAATCTTTGGTGGGACACAGATTTCCCCCCGTGGTTTTTCCTTCACATTGAGGGTTTTCTACGTACAAAAATTCTTGGTGTCATTGTTATAATTATTTCGTTTATTCGCTGTTAACCGTATTTCATTTCCGATCGACATTAGATAATAGTATGATCAGATAGATAAATCCACCAGACAATCCGATTCACTAGACGTGTAGTTTTTTACCAAAACAATTTGGCGCCCACCGTGGGGCTGTCTATTTGAAAAACCTTTTCAAAACTACTATCACCATGTCAGCTGCCGGAAACGAGTCACCCCGTACCCCGGATATCAGAGCCGTTATGTTCGAAAACAGCAACGCATCGAATACGCCGCAAGGACCGCTTTCAGAAGTTCTCTCACACCTGAAGAAGTCGAGAGCTCAGTGCGCCGAGCAACAAAAGAAGTACGATAAGATGGAAAGAGAGTTGGCCAGGACCAACGCCTTGCTCGACTCTTGCCGATCGGGAGTCGGAGGTTCTAGATCAACAAGGGAGAGAAATATCTCTGACATACCCGTTATAGGAAGTATTGATCTAGATCCACCTGTTCAAGACGAGCCCCCGGCTCAATCCATAAGATACAGGGGAAATCGAATTCGCACAGATGGAGTCTGGGCGGATCAGGAGACATCACAAGGAATCAACATCCTTCGATCAGCTCCCCGAAATGAGCAATTGCAATTCGATCAGGATCAGTCAAATACAGGTAGGTCTTTGGTTTCGAACATCATGGCAGAAATTAATCCGATACTTGTTGCTCTCCGACAAAGAAATTCAAGGTGTGCGGTAGCTGGTTGTCAAGATGTCGGGAATGGCCCCCCAAATCGAGCCGGCAGCCCCTGATTCACATCGAGACTTGCCGTTCGCTCGGCACATCGCCATCAGGATCATTCCGAAGATTCCTCGATGCCCTGACAACTCCATCTATGAAGGGACGTCGGATCCAGAGGAACACATCCGATGGTACAAGACCTTCATGAAGACCCAGCCAATCAGAGAGGAGGATGAAGATGCTGCCATGTGTCGAGGTCTAGGCCAGACATTAAGAGGTCCAGCCCTCACCTGGTTCAGCAACCTTCCCAATGGTTGCATCTCCTCTTGGGCCGAGTTAGAAACTGCATTCAACCAGCAGTTCGCCAGAAGCCGCAAGCCAATCAAGAGAACCAGTGATCTGTATCGAGTTGTTCAAAGACAAAGTGAAACCCTTAGGGATTTCCTTTATCGCTTTAACAACGAGAAGATATCGATACCTCGATGTGACATCCCTACAGTCATCGAAGCATTCAGGCAAGGTTTTGTAACACCCCGGCTCATCGCCTGAGCCGAGAGTAGTTACCTATGGCAGCTTGCCAGGCTGTGGGCTGACCTCACAGACCAACACTGGTCCTTCCGGCGCACTTTGACCTCACTCGTGCGCACCCTGGGAAACTTCCCAGTAGGTCACCCATCCTGAAATTGCTCCCAGTCAAGCACGCTTAACTTTGGAGTTCTTATCACATGGGCTTCCTAAAAGGAAAGTCGACTTTGTTGGTATGAGTAGCACTATCATTCCTTTTAAGTACCTTATATGAGCCCTTAATCTTTCAGGGATCTCCTCTGAAATCCGGGGTATTACACTCACCCCCTCTTAAGACCGTAACGTCCTCGTTGCACCTGGCAGCCAACCGTAGTCTAGCTCCAGGATCTTTCCCCCGCTAGGCTGCTGACCTGGGCTCTCCTGACCACAGGATCAACACGCGGTCGCAGGGTTGCTCTGATACCATTTGTAACACCCCGGCTCATCGCCTGAGCCGAGAGTAGTTACCTATGGCAGCTTGCCAGGCTGTGGGCTGACCTCACAGACCAACACTGGTCCTTCCGGCGCACTTTGACCTCACTCGTGCGCACCCTGGGAAACTTCCCAGTAGGTCACCCATCCTGAAATTGCTCCCAGTCAAGCACGCTTAACTTTGGAGTTCTTATCACATGGGCTTCCTAAAAGGAAAGTCGACTTTGTTGGTATGAGTAGCACTATCATTCCTTTTAAGTACCTTATATGAGCCCTTAATCTTTCAGGGATCTCCTCTGAAATCCGGGGTATTACAGGTTTAGTCAGAGACTCTGAGCTTTATAATGAATTAACAAAATATTCTTGTTCTACTTTTGAGGATGTGCAGGCGAAAGCATTGGCCCAAATCCGGTTAGAAGAGGACAAGATGAACAGACCAACCTATCAAGAGCAGCCCTCAAGGAAGCAGCAGTCAGGTCGTTCGAGTAATAGACCATTCCCTTACTCACGACCTGATGTTGTCGCAGTCAGGGGAAAATCGGAGTGGTGCAATGAGCAAACTATCTAGGAACATGGATTTAACGTCTCCTGTTCTAGATTGGTAGATTATCTTATAACCTTGGGTGACTCCGTCGGGTGGCCTAAGAAAAACCCCCCAAATCCCAAAAGGGATCAGAGTAAGTGGTGTGATTTCCATTCTGAATCAGGTCATACCAGCGAAGAATGCATTGCACTGATGAAGGAGGCGGCTAGACTACGCAAAGCTGGACTTTGCAAAGAACTCCTGAAAAAAGGTGTCAACACCGGATCGGTCATCAGGGAGGCATATCCCAATGACCTTTTTTCTGGTGCAAAGGTAATTAATTGCATTTCTGGCGGATCTGAAATATGTGGACTAACATACTCTGCAGCCAAAAGAAATGCCAAGGTGAACGGCTTGCGTCCTAGTTCCAGCAGGCAAAGAATCGAGAACATCCCCACCGTCAGCTTCGATGAGTCTGACGCTGAAGGACTTGACGAGGAACATCATGATTCCCTGGTCATTTCCATCAACGTGGGCCCCTTCTTTGTCAGACGTGCTTTGGTCGATAACGGAAGCTCTGTCAACATCGTTTTCCTAGACGCATTGAAGGAGATGGGCATCCAGGAGAAACACATTACGAAGAAATCAACTCCACTAGTCGGATTCAGCGGAGAGACCAAGTTGTCAATTGGAGAGATCCGATTGCCGACTCAGGTAGAAGGGGTAAATTCTTTCGAAACCTTTACTGTTGTCGACTGCCCATCTCCCTATAATCTGTTGCTAGGTAGGCCCTGGATACACAACCTCAAGGCAGTACCATCCACCTACCATCAGTGCATCAAGATTCCATCAAGATAGGGTGTAGTACTTGTCCGAGGGGATCTCAGAGCAGCTCGAAAATGCTACATGACTTCACTCAAGCTCAGGAATGCGAAAAAGTCCTCAAAATAGCAATCAACGAGACACTGCGTGACCAATCAAGTAGTAGAGGAAAACAAGTTAGAATTTCAGGAAGTTCGGATCAGAGAGGATCAAGAAACCCATCTTTGATAAACTCCAGCGTAGCAAAACAAAGGGAATTGGATCCCCTAGAGTTGAAAATAAACTACATGGTAGAGTTTACTTAATAAGGTAAGAATTAATGGCATTACAAGTAATATATTAACTCAAAATCCAAAATAAGTTACAAGAAGTTGGTGGGGAGGCGAGATACGATCTGATCCCCCACACCCTTTGCTATGGAAAAACCAATCCTACTAAAATAAAAGCTGCAGCCTGCGCCCCGATATCCTGCGTCCTGGAGAACTGCTGGATCCGCTTTAGCAGAGCAACAACTGAAGGCTCCAACTCCCCCAAAGAGGACAAAGAGAAGGGAAGGAAGCCATAACCCAAAGCAGCGCACCTAGCCTCATACTTAGCACGCTTACGATTGGCCGCTTCCCGTACCGCCTTACTTGGTTCAAAATCCATCAATCCCTCGATCCCAAGAATAAAGCAGCATGTCTGCTGGGCGAAGAGGTCGGCCATCAACACCAATCATACCAATGTCAACCTCCTTTCCAGCTGAGATCCCTGAACGATAACAGATGTCAACCAGCGTGTCACGAACAACATTATGCCGATGTTTGACGCCAACCAACCTCGTACACGATACAGCATGATCTCCGAATATATCACCCACGAAGACCCGCGAGCAAACAGAGCACGGGCGATCAATGGTGAATAAAGGCACCCCAAGACGGTAACAAAGCACGCAACGATAAGTGCGACCATTCATGGTCTGGCCCAACCCCGAAATAGGGACCACTCTAAGCCAATCGGAACTGTGTGCACCCTGCTGAGACTTCCACAAAGCCAACTGACGTGGTGTCAAGGAATAAACATAAGCGGCATCCCCAGCTACCCGAGCGAAATACATATCTGCCAATTGTTTCATAAGTCGGGGGGCAGTGATCTCGCCACGATTACCCAAGATATCAATCTCTAAAATCCGATTAAAAACACCAACAGCGTCAGCAAACGCAGATCCCAAAGAGACAACACCAGCATTACGGAGAAGCTTAGACTGCAGGTCAGCAGGCTGAAGTCGCGACGCCAAAAAAGCATAATGAACAGCATCCCCGGCCGAATAGACACCAAGCCCTCCGAATGAAAAAGGCAAAGTAGCGAGCCTCCACTGCCAATCACCGAAACCTGGACCAGAAGCAACAACGATACGCTCCAAGGAAGAGCGTAGGGCCGCATCAAAAGCTAGCCGGGCCGACTAAAAAATGCGCGGCGCACAAGTACGCAGGGTGAAATATAGCTTAGAGACCCCAGTGCAAGCCCGAAGAAGTAACAACTCACTCTGAGTATCGTTAAGCTGAGCAACCGCGTCCATGGGTTCAATGGTCTTAGCCACCTTCTGTAAAACCATAGAACTACAAAACTCAAAATCGACACTAACAGGCCCACCTAATAACTTGACCCCGAGGAAAGGCCTATCAATATTAGGAGGGAAGACACCAACAAGCCGGCTCCGCGGATCCTTCGTAGGCCAAAATACCTCAATTTTATCAACATTAAGGTGGAGACCCAAACAAGGACCCTCTGCCTGAATCAGCTCTAAGACCTGGCCTACAACCAAGGTATCACCGACAATTGTGCCATCATCCAAATACCATGCCTGCAAACACAGGTCAAAAGCGTCTCTAATCTTACACGCCAAAGGGTGCAACACCAGAGAAAAAAGTAGCGGGCCTAGGGGGTCACCCTGCTGCACCCCCTGACACGACAAAAGAGTGTGCTCTCCATAATATAATCGAGCAGGGTTGGAGTAACAAAACTCTACCCAACGAGCGAGAGCGGGGCAGCGAAGACGAACCTCCTGAAGCATAGCGGCGCGATCCACCATGTTAAAGGCATTCCGAAAATTTACCAATAACATCGAAAGACCCACCTCCTCTCCACGACTCTCAACCAAGCAGTTAACAGCATGTAAGATCGCCTCACCACCCCCAGACACACCCACACCAAACTGAAGGTCCGCGAAATAATCTCCTAAAGAAGGACCCAATAAAGAGGCCCCCACCTTGGAAACCAGACGCCGCCACACTGTGCCCACAGCAATAGGGCGAAAACCACCGCCCGACTTAACTAGAGGAGTGAGTGGCGCGCTAGCTACAAACGGACCCAAAACAGCAGGACACTGCCCGTCTAGAAAGAGGTTAACCACACGAGTAATCGAGGCAAGCAGCTCATCAGAAACTGCCACAGCGGCACCACTCAAACAATCCAAAAGATGCTGAGCACGCAAACCGTCACGCCCACAAGAAGTACCACGTGGAAAACTCCGAATCCGATCTAGAACAACAGCAACCGGAGCATCAAAATGAGGTTGATCAACAGGTAAGGCAGGCAAAGATGGTCCAGGAGCAACGAGGTGTTTAGCCTGCAAATCCTCCAAAGTGGCATCAGAGTAAGGTGCAATGCCCGAGGATGAAAGAACACGAACCGCCGCAGTAAAATGACCATCAGAAACCTTACGCCTACACTGCATGACATTGCGCTCACACATCTCCAGGGCCTCATCATCAACATCCATCAAAGGAGGCGAATCCTCAGCCAAAGTATCCTGAATAAGCTGCCACGCACCCCCAGGCTCAGCCCAAGTACGAACAGCCCGAACAATAAACTCCTCCTGCAAACGGCACCTAGTAGCAGACCGACGTTCACGACAACTCCGCTGTAACATCCCGAAATTTTAGATAATTTTATAATACTATTTCGCTATTTATAATTATGATTTTCATAATAAAAAAAAATTGAGTAGACTTATAGTTGTGTTATTTTCAAATCGAGCTTTATAATCGGGTTCAATATAGGCCCAAAATCTCACCCAATTCCTTATTAATCTACTAGAACACAAAAAAAAAAAAAAAAAAAAAAGAAAAAAAAAAGAGAAAAGAAATCCCTAATGCTACCCGTATATACCCTGCCTCCCCTTTTGTTTCACTAGCCACCCCATCATCATAAACAAGTACACACCATCACATACCACCATTTTGATCATCTGATCACCATCATTTGGCAACTCGTCATCACCATCATCATCATCGATCATCTAGCATCTATACCGATTAATGTCAGGTTTCAGATTTAAAACCCGAATTTGTTTATGGTCTGTTTTGAGAGCAATCTTTGAGCGGTTTCGTATCGATTTCGTATAGTTATAAGGTAACACGATTTCTACCTTTGCAGTATTATTGTGGGTGAATAACCTTATTTGAAATGGGTATTTCTGTTTGTCGTGTATGTTTACGTTTGATGAGTTGTTAATTTTTGAGTGCATGTCTTGAAGTGTGATTATTATAGTATGTATAAATTATTATGCCATACTTTGTACTATCAGCGAGGATGGGTATTTTGGCAATTATTATGAACTGAAGTTTGGACTTGGAGAGTGGAATCGTGATTGGTAGCGTACGAGTCGTAAGGCAGAGGATTGATTTGTTAGTGAATACTAGTATTGATTTGGGTTTGGACGTGGTAATCATTCATGGGTTCTAGGGACATGGTGATTAAATTGATTCGAAAGCTATGTACGTATATTTGATGGGTGCGTGTTGAGCGTATGTTCAACCTTGTTTTCGCCTTGAGCTAATAGAATCGAGATTCAGATAATGAAAAGAGAAATTTTTATGATTAAGATTATAAGATTGAGATTCGTATATATGATTAAGATTATGGATTTGTATTATACTTGATTTGTCGACCTTTGTACTTGGTATGGGGCCGAGTAGCTTAGGGTTATACTCTAAGTGTTGAGCAGGGTTCACTGAACCTTTGACAGTATTATATTGAGACATTAGTTAGAGTTATGTTACTAAGAAAGAGCCCAGAGTGGCAACAGAAAAGAAAGAGATTCAGAGTTTGATACTGAGAATTGAGATAGAAGTATTGTCTTGCGGTTTAACTGCCAGTTCACTTGCCTCATTACCGAGACCTAGGATCGACGATGACAGTGTATACTAAGAAAGAGATTGAGTTGAGTTTTGAGAAGAAGTTCAGTTACTGAGAATTATGAGATTAAGGTTTTAATTATTTTAAGGTCATGATTTACTTATATCGAGGAGGTCAGAGTAGAGTAAGTTATGAGATTAGGAGGTTAGTCCTGGGGGAGTGTTTTACGCTTTCTATGTGTTTTTATTATGTGAACCCGTATTATCCAGATATATAAAACCATGACTATTAATATTATTCAGTTTATATTTTCGGTAGAGTAGTGTTGCTCAGCGAAATGCTGATGTTTCTCCTTCGGACTATCTTGTCATGGGGGTAGGTCCATTGTTTTGAGTTTTGATTGCTGGTTTGAGTCAGGAGTACAGCTGAAGAGTCAAGTTTAGTTTTTAATTCGCTTCCGCATTTGTAATTGTATTTTATAAGAGTTTTGTGCAGCTGTATCTCCGGCTTTGTATATTAACTTGTAATATCTCGAAATTTTGGCACAGTTTTGTATCATAAATTGAGTTTTAAATCAGCCGAAATTTGGGGGTGTTACATCCGCGGCGTAAAAGTTCTGAGTGTACACAGCGGCAACACAAACAACTGAATCCAACCAGAGATGTCATCAGACCTGAAGACAAAACCCCTGCAGTAATATCCACAGGCTGTGAGGCAGAGACAGACGATCTGTTCAAATTATAGAGAACAAAACGAACAACCCCATCGCCTGTATCCGCGGGTCCTACAAAATTAGACCTACTACCATGACGACACTTAGAACGAAAAGTGTGGGTCTTGAAACAATCACCACAAAGCCAACGATCATACGTCTGAAAGTGGACTCGGTCTCATCAAAAAGAGTCAAATAATTCGAAAGAGCCTGTTTAGTGACATCAAGGGCAATACCTGTAAAATGATGACCATGCAAATGACCCACCAACAAACTCTTCATAAGACCCCGCCCTCCATTATTCTGACACCCGCTAAGGCCAAAAAACGGGCAATGAAACCTCACAGTCCCAGACATGCAAACCGAAAACGACAGAACAACAGATAAAACGAAACAAAAGAATTAAAAAAATATCAAAACCAGCAAAAAAGGCAAAAAAGGACCCCTGCCAAACCCAAACCCCCGCAAACCCAAGTCCCCCATGCGGCCAAGGCTCAGACCAGCGAGGAACAGGGGCTGGGTCAGATCAACCGCGGAGGCCGGCCACCCCCACGGCGGCAAGAAAAGCCCAAAACCCCATCCGACCCGGCCTCCAACACGAGAAGCCTCGGGAAGAACCCCTAACCGATTGGCGATTGATGATGTTGATATGGTGATGATCGGTGATCGATGATGATGAATGGGTGATGATCGACGACTGATGATGATGATTGGGGGATGATCGGCAATCGATGGAAAGGATGGCGGCGCTGATGACGTGGCGGCAGCGATGATCGACGATGATGAATGGCGGCGATGATCGGCGATGATAGCGATGATCGGCGATGATGAATGGCAGCGATGATCTTATGATTAGCGAATACTCGTGGGCGGCGTTTCACAAACTATAAGCGGTCGAGGATCTTATTTATTTTGCATTTTCTTTGTGCATTCCAAGATCCTTTTCTTTTTAGTCTTATTACTAGTTTTAGCAAACTCTACCAACTCTACCAAAAAATAACTATAGGGGATCCTCACCCAAAACAAAGTGTTACATTTCGTTTTAATTGAAAAGAGTACTACATATGTTGCCAATAAATAGCGCATGAGTAAGCGTATCACTAATTAGTCGGTAATAAATTAAATTACGGAAAATTCACGTGGTACCCTCGAAATTTGACTGATTGCACATGGTACCCAACTTAGCAAGTTTGTGCAATGTTACCCCTGAGTTTACTACTTTGTGCACATGGTACCCGAATACTAACTTCCGTTAGATTTTTCCGTTAAGTGATGATGTGTTAGTTAGTTGTTAGTTAAATTAGTTGATTAAAGTTACTAATTAACAATTAGTGATGATTTTCAATTTAATAAAATCAAAAAATAAAATAAAAAAAAACAAAATTTTAGACTTTTAAAACAAATCCAAAAAAATATTTTCATGAAAAAAAAAATCCAAAAAACTTGGGTTTTTTTTTCATAAAAATGTAATTTTTCTTAAAAAGTATTCATAATTTGTGCACATGGTATCCTTGAAATCAAACATTTTCCACTTGACACCCCTTAAAATTTCAGTTTTTAAAAAAAAAATTAGAAATAAAAAAATGAAAAAAAAATCAAATTTTCTAAAAATATTAATTATATAATTTAATTAACTAATTAGCTAACAACTAACCGACACATCATCATTTAACGGAAAAATCTAACGGAAGTTACTATTTGGGTAACATATGCACAAATTAGTAAGTTTAGGGGTACCATGTGCACAAACTTGTCAGATTGGGTACCATGTGCAATCAGCCAAACTTCGAGGGTACCACGTGAATTTTCCGATTAAATTATTATTGATTTTTAGTGATATTAAATTTATTTGTATAAATTAAATGCACATCATTTCAAAAAAAAAAAAAAAATTAAATGCACAGGAGGTACTTAGAATTTTAGATGATTATCAGCAAATGCCACCAATAATTCAATTTTATTACACAAGGACTAAAATATCCAAGCTTAAAAAAGGAAAAAAAAAAAATATATATAATTATGTGCAGGCTGCCAACGGACCACCACAAAGGCATTTGTTATGATCAAAAGCGTCGGCCTTGAAATTGTTAAGCCATTTTCCGGTCGGAATCGGTCCACAAAGCTGGTTGTAGCTTACGTTAAACACCTGCAGGGGCAACTGGGCGAGCTGTTTCGGAAGCGAACCGTATATCATATTGTGGCTTATATCAAGCAATCGTAATTTTGAAGGAAACACCACCTTTGATAAATCAAATGATAGAGCATTTTTGCTTAAGTTTATCAATATAAGTTTGTTATTGTTCGACCCAGACAAAAATGATGCATCCCCGGTTAATTGATTGCTAGAAAGGTCGAGCCAATTCAGACCGGATTTGCTCAATGATCTCGGGATCGGACCGGTGAGGTTGTTTTCGTAAACTTGGAGGAGGAGTAGGTTTTTGAATGAGCCGAAGCTGGCAGGGATCGAACCACTAAGTTGGTTTTTGAACAACATGAGTTGTTGAAGGTTATTTAAGAGGGAAAGAGAAGCCGGGATTGGACCAGTTAATCGGTTTTCTGATAAGTCAAGAGTCGTCAACTTCTTGAGTCGAGCCAAGGACGCTGGGATTGAACCGGTTAAGTTGGTTCGGGCTAACATAACTTCTTGGAGGTTTACAAGGTTAGAAAGAGATGACGGGATTGGACCGGTTAAGCCGGGCATGTCATTGAAATAGAGTTGTTTAAGGCCGACTAAATTACCCACTATAGGCGGAATTTGGCCCGTTAGCTCATTGTTTTGGCCGATGGTTAGGATCTTGACCCGGCCTGTCTTATCATCACACCCGACGTTGATCCAAGTACAGCAGTCAGTATTCGGGTCCCATGTGTCGAAGAACGAGACATTCGGACCTAGCCTGTTTTTAATTTGGAGGAGGACATTTTTGTCACCGGAGTTGCAAAGCTCGGCTGCATGAGAGAGGTTAATTAGAGAAGAGTAAACGACAAGAGAGGTTAGAATGAGGAAAATCTTTGGTTTGGCTTCCATTATTAGATATGTAGTTGTATGATGGGTTGATTCTTGAATTTTCTAATGTGCTAGTGAAAGGTATAAATAGAGCAAAGACAAGATGCATGCATTAACTTTGGCGGCTTGTACATAATTTGACTAGATCTAGATGAAGAGTCAGTCCACCGTCATTCTTTTAACATAAATATACATCACAATTGAATACCGTATCTACGGCATTATCCAATTTGAAAGTCTTAGAATGCTTGGTCAATTTTGACATATGATCAACACGCTTGATAGTGTGTTTATGAAATTACAATAAAAACAGCAAGGCTGTTTGTGGAGTAAAATACGAGGGGCAGCTATAATTCCGTCAAAGTTTGTTTGTGCTACTCACTTAATGGGCAGGAGTAGAATATAAAGAGTTAAGCATGCGTTTAGGGTCTAAACTTTGCTTTTTCTTTGAGATCATGGTCTGGCAACTTTTTTGGGTGAGTTTGGGGTCTGGACTAACGGTCGTCCAGTTCCGTCAAGGTAAGCGTGTGTTGGGTTGATGAGCTGCCAGTTTACATTAAATGCTATGCAAGGAATTTTGGCGGTTGTCCTTTCATGCACGACTTTTACTGTGTTGCTGCAGGGGGTTGTGTTTTTGGCGCAAAACTCATCATCTTCCCCAACAAATATAACAGATATTCCCCCCCATTTTCTCCATAATCTCACCAACCATTTTCTTCCCTCCCCCCCCCCCAAAAAAAAACTCTGATTATATAAAATAAACCATCTCGAATCTTCGATTATCAATGTAAGTATTTTTTTCAACTTCATGTTAATTTATTTTTCGTATTATTTGAATTTTTTCCGCAAAGAAATAGTTGTTTATTTTATGTTATAATTGATGAACTTGCATTTGAGGGTGCATGTTGATCTATATATGTTTTTTATGTGTTGATCTATTTTTTTTTTTTGTTAGATTTTTTTTTTTTTGGGAATTAGGGTTTTCATCTGTTATTTTTGTTGTTGTTGAATGATATGTCTTTGAAATTAGGGTTTGCTCTGTTATTTCATTAATTTATGTTTGATTTAGGTCGATTGATATGTTGTATTGTCGTGGTAATTGATGTGTCGTTTAGAGCATCATTTTCATCTGTTTTCTTTGGTTTTTATGATTAGGGTTTTGGTTAGCTTGCTCTGTTTTTGTTGTGTCAATATGTTAGATCAGATGGATGCCTTGGCAGATGCTCATCCTCTCTTTAGCATGGAAGATACCTTGGTCAACGAGTGCAAAACAAAATTGCAGCAATTGGAAAAGGAAAGTTTGCATCACATGTGCAATAATCGACAGGTAATTTATTCATTTCATACAATACTTCAATTCCTAACATAGGTTAAATAAATTACAACCAAAACAATTCCAACTATGGATTTAAAGCTCGGCATAATTCTCTTCCATGGATGACCTTCATTCTCGAGCACCTGAATTCTTCTCATCATGTAAACAATTTCTGAGTGGATTTCTTCAGCATGTGGTGGATCAATCCACTCAAAAAAATCGCAACCAAATGATTTCTTGTATCTTGTACATATGTAGAACATTCTCAATGGGGTGCGCATTGTTTTTGAAAGCGATTGTTTAGCTCTGCGATTGCAAAAACACCGAAACTCACCCATATTCATGATCTTTATTTTTCAGAGTTGGAAGTGATTTTTTGAAGAATAATGTTGCAGACAGTTTTTGGGGAGTTTTTTGGGAGGAAAAAGAAGAATGATTGTTTTGCTCTGTTCTTCTTATATGTAATTGCAAAGCCTGCAACGGCTATTTTTTTTGGGAATGATTAGCTACTGTTGTAAAACAAAGTTCAGACCCCTCTATTTCTCAGCAAAGTTCAGACCCCTTTTTGTCAGTGTTTTTGCAGAATATTGTGCAGGTATGCCAGCTCATCACCCAACTCATGGCAAAGCAACGGGAAGTGGACGGAAGTTAGTCCAGACCCCAAACTCACCCAAAAAAGTTGTCAGACCCTGATCTCAAAAAAAAAAAAGCAAAGTTTAGACCCTAAATGCATGCTTAACTCGAATATAAACGAGCACAGTTACTTTGAAAATTCCAATTTGTGAAATAGAATTGTTGAATTAGGTTACTTTTCAAAAGTGAGTTATTATTATTGAAATTTTTTAATTAATAATCCGAACTTCAATTTGCTAGAATATCTTGACGAAACTTGTGCTATATGGGTGGGGTCGGATGCAATATCCTATGTTTCACTGTAGAAGCATGACTCATGAGAGTCGTTGACTAATGTTACATAAACTGTTAAATTAATAAGGCAATGTTATACTATAGCAGCGGCCTTGAAATTGTTAAGCCATTCTCTGGTCGGAGTTGTAGCTTGTTAAGCACCTGCAATCGGTCCACAAAGCTGGTTTTAGCTCATTTTAAACACCACCCTACAAGGGGCAGCCAAGGCGAGCTGTTTTGGAATCGAACACGACCTTTTATTAGAAGGGTAGCATAACATATTAGCATACGATACATAAAAGAAGCAAACAAATGGGTCAAGCCTCGAGTCTGTTAAATTAAATCAAATGGTAGAGCATTATTTACGCTGAAGTTTTATCAAGATAGGTTTCTTGCTCACTCAAAGTGATTCATTTTCTAAAGTAACGAGTTCATTTTCTTCCCTAAAGTCCCAACATTTTCTCTTCCAGTCCCCATCAGTTGGGTCCCCATCACAAGAGTCCGCAAAGCCTAATCAGCAAAACAAAACACAAAGATTAAGCAGAGCACAGTAGAATGAGATTACTCGGGACGAAAATGTAAGGCAGAAGCCAACAATTTCAAAGAAAAAGTAAAGATATATGGAAAGTCATTGCGAAGTACTATACACTCCGTTCCAAGTTTGCGTTTGCATTAAGATCAAGAAAACCTTAATAAACAAATGAGAGATGGAAATACAGGCGAAATGGAAATCGCTAATTACCAAAACGACAAGGTGGGTTGTAGTTTACAAAAAAAACATACTACAGTGGTAGGCAATAAAGTGGAACACACAAAAGTGGAAAGTTTAAGCTTCTCAATGGAACAGAAGGAGTATTCCGTACAAGGAAACAAGAATAAACCGTCACAACTAACAACCAAGCTTTATTCCCAAAATGAAATTGATAATTTGTTGAGAATGGAAAACTATTTCTTACTTTCAAAAAATCGTGACCCTGTATTCCCAAATGAAGCTATTGATGGGCCAGCAGCAAAACCCGAATGTATGTGCACATCAGGACGAATCATATATTTGATGTATGCATCATCCCAACACGAATCTGCAAAGCAAGATCAACTACATAAGTACATAACAATAGTGCCAAAGTATATACGAATATATTAAAACAGCACTTAGCACCCTCCGAGCCTAATATAGCAGCAGCAAGTAGAATCATATTGTTGCTGGTGAGTTGTAAAGGCTCACCTTAGATTGGCTCTACACATTCACTGAAATCTTATTGAAAATCTATGTAGAGAAAATGTTAAACGCGCTAAAAAGACCCCATAAAAAGCAGTCCATAACCTGCTAATGTATATTGAGTCTCATAAATTACTATCCATACACTAAAAAACCCAATCAAAGGCATTACCTACACATGCTAACCTATGATGTAATTTTGAAAGAATGCAAGTTATAAATTACAATGTAGTTGAAAGAACACACATTACCTTTCGAGCACAGAGAGCTTCCAAAAAAGTAATCAAATATTCCACCAATTGCAACTGAAGTTGGAAGTCTTGGTATGTCATATGCAATAATTGGAGACATATGTCCTTCTCCTTCGACTGTACTGTTACTATCTCCATCAAATGAGATGGTATGAATCTCATTCAACAAGAGACTTTCCAGATGATAAGAATAAATCTTCGTTTTCAACCTAATATACAACAGCTTGCAATCTTGTGGATCAAGAGATATGATTCTACCACAAGCAAGAGAAAATGGCAAACCATGGATCATAACACGCTTTTCATCAGACCATTTACCAGATTCAAGGATCCACATCGAAATCTCGGAATGCGCAACAACTCTAACGTAACAAAGACGCCCTTCTGACACTCCCAAGTATCTACAAATGCAACAAAGCCTATTTATTGATGACCAAGGCTCACTGCATGTAGAACCCTTATTTTCTTGACAGAAACATAAGTCACCATCAGTTATTGGTTCACCCGGTAGCGTAAGCAAATCAGGACAAAAGGCTGCCTTCTTAATATTGTAAGCCACAACACCCCACTTTCTTTTCAGCCAATAAATAACACCATCCAAATGAACGCCTTGACTAGATAAGCAACAACGGTCACCAAAAATACTCTCTAAGTAGTACACCTGGGATGTCCAGCTACAAGTATTTGATGAGAAGGTACTCACTGCCACACAAGTAGGCCCGTGGAGTGACTTCATGAAAACCAACTCTACAACCGTCAGATGAGGAGCGTGGCTTGGAAAGAAATCGACAGCTAATCCATAGGAGCTATAGTAAGCATAATAAGAATAAGGAGCAGCAGGCGGAGAGCTAGGTAAAAAGACAGATTGGCCGGTGACAGGATTATGTAATGAAATGAAAACTGCTGGGCGACGTAATTGAACCCGTAAAGTAATTCCAGCACAGGAGCAGACAGAAGCATCAACGGAAATGGTTAATCTACTTTGTGGAACGTCGCTCAAGCAGCCATCATAGAATTCACAGAGTTTAGTTGATTCAACGTTCTGTTTTAACAAATTGACATATTCCGGAAAGCAGTCATCAGCAGCACCAGATAAAGAAACAAATTTTGCTCGTTTAAAAGGAGCATTTTTTGCATAACGCACTTTTTTATAGGAAAACCCTAAAAGAAACGGATGTCTAATTCGGTATCTACCAGTGAATGAGGGGTCTGATACGATATGCAGAGACCTCTTAGTGTTGAAAGACTTTATCAGAGTCCAAGGAAGCCTGAGTAAAATTTCCCGGATGATATCGTCACACCCAATTTTATCTAAAGCATCGATGAAAACACGTCTTCCACAAGCAGCTACATATCTATTTTGTTTATTCTTGGTCCTAGACTTGCTCTGACTTAACTTCCGCTTTACTACATTTAACTTAGACCTTGGCTTATCTTGGCCAGTGACACTCAAATTAGGCCTAAGGGATGTATCCTTTGAATAGGATTTGCCAGACCTTGAGTACTTGTGATCGAGAGAGTTGTGATTCACATGATCAAAATCCTCAATATGACTACCACTATCACATTCAATCAGCCACGCCATTCCGTCTGCTCAAAAGTTCCAATAAATAACCTACTCACACTGCCAACCTCCACGTGATCATTGACCAAAGTACTCAATTTCCCCCAGAATATCTCAGATAAAATTGTTACAACCAACTTCTGCAACAGTCAAAAGCGGCAAAGAAATGAGCAGGCTAAACTAAGGTCTGTTCATACATTTAAAGAAGGGATACAAAGCAAAACAATCAACTACTTGATATATATAGAAAGACAAGGAACAATCAAATAAACTTCAGTTCACACAATACAAGGCTTTACCAATTTGTTATTTGACACACTCGAAAACTAGTATTTCGTACAAAGATAACGGCTTTAGATTAATGATAACAAACAGTAAAAGATGAAAACTTTGAATGAAAATGCAAACACTACAACGACAACATCTTCAACCCCAGTGCCTCAAAGGCTCCCGCCATAAGGCGGGGTAAGGGGGGTCGGAAGCACACAAGCCTTATCCCTATTGAAACATAGAGAGGCTGCGTCAAAACTATAGCGATGACGAACAGGAAAGATGCAAACTTTCCATCTGAAATTACAAAGTGTGATTACAACTTAGCACTACAATGATTGGATTGTAAAAAACGATAAGAGATAAATATGCAAACTTTAATCTAAAAATTGCAACTATAAGCCAACAACAATTTAAATTAATCAAAAAATTGAGCTGCAATTATGCTCAAATTCCAAAATATGTAATCAACAACCCAGAGACACCTTAGGTAATTAGAGATCAAATTCATGAATAAATTTGAACAATCAAATTAAAAAGGACAAAACTTGTTTAAAAAACATCAAATATATATAAAAACAAAAACTTAAACAAGCCTATAAATCGAGTCTGTAAGAAATCAAGATAAATTAAACAACAAGTTGCCCCTAATATCCCAAAAATTCATATATAAAATTCCAAGTATCACAAAGATCACACCTTTAATGCTTAATAGCAAAAGCAAACACAGAAATTATCAAGTCATTATTATAGATCAAACGAAAAAAAATAGCTTACCGCGAAAGTTACAAAGCCCAGAAATCCCACAAAGTTGTGATTTGAATGGGCATTGACATCAAAAATCCACTAGGAGTGGTATATAATAATATTATTATATTATAAATAATGTTTATCTAAAATAGAATATGGTAAGTACATGTTAATATTATTCTAATAAAATAACATTATTATTTGATTTATGGAAAATAATTATGTAATATAGTAATTACTTTATTTATGTCAATTTGATCAAATATCCCACGGGTGTTTCAAAATCATGGTAATATTATTCCAATAAAATAACATTATTACTTGATTTATGGAAAATAGTTATGTAATATAGTAATTATTTGATTTATGACAATTTGATCAAATATCCCACGGGTGTTTCAAAATGGGACTTTGGCTTTTGAAATTGAAATGTGAATTTTCCTCTAATTAAATTACAAATATCACACGGGTGTTCGAAATGGGATTTTAGGTTTTGAAAGGTGATTTTTCGTGTAATTGCATTACGAATATCCTACGGGTGTTCGAAATGAGATTTTAGATTTTGAAAGATAATTTTCCATCAAATTACATGGCAAATATCCACGGGTTTCGAAAGGGGATTTTAGATTTTGAAATGTAACTTTCCATCTAATTACATTAATAAAATCCCACGAGCGTTCAAAACATGATTTTAGGTTTTTAAAGGTGACTTTCCATCTAATTACATTACAAATATCCCACGGTGTTTGAAATAAGAATTTAGGTTTTAAATAAAAATTTCGTTTACATAATTTTAACATTTAAACATAAGTAGCCCGGGCATTACACAGACCATCAAACTAGTATATATGTAATCCTGAACCCGCTCAATTCCCATGCTGACACGTGGCTTATAATAATATAATTATATTGTAAATAATTTTTATCCAAAATAGGATATGGTAAGTATATGGTAATATATTATTCTAATAAAATAACATTATTACTTGATTTATGGAAAATAGTTATGTAATATAGTAATTACTTGATTTATGGCAATTTGATCAAATATCTCACGGGTGTTTCAAAATGGGACTTTGACTTTTGAAAGGTGACTTTTCCTCTAATTAAATTACAAATATCACACGGGTGTTCGAAATGAGAGAGGGGACTAGATTTAGAGAAAAACTAAGAAACTGTTTGGTATCGTTTTCTGTTTTCAGTTTTTTGTTTTTTTTTTTTAAAACCAAAGTGCTGTTTTTAAAAATCAGAAAAAGTGGTTTTTGTTATAGAATATTATACTTATGAATGTATATACAGTTATACACCTAGATTTTTGTAGAGTAGGGTTTTGACTGCCTCTTATTACTCTCTACTCTTTAACACGTTATCAACACGACGCCTAGAGTCCCATCGCTCAATCTCCACTAACCAAAACCTCGTATTCAATCCGGTACGTAACTATACTATTGTATTAGCTTCGTTTTTTTCTTTCGCTTAATCATAACAATCGCATGATTTCAGTTATACGTAGATAATTTCTCACCGCCGCTTACTGTAATTTTATTTAAGATGATCTGTGTATCATGTCTCCTCTTTTTTCTTCCAAGCGGTTGTCTTCATATTAGTTTACCATCTTGTTTTTCAATCCTTGAGCATGCATCGCCACATAATTTTGTTTCTTAATGATTGGTTATTGTTTTAATAATGATTAACACACAATAACGTCGCTTACTACATACGTTTTCGCGTTTGATGTTTTTCGATTTGGTAAGTTGCAAATGCATATCCTGATCATAGGATCAATCACTTTATTATTACTACATGTTTATCAAGTTTTGATAGTATTTCCGTAACTATTCTATTGACTTGTTGCTTATTTGAATATGCTCAAAGTTAATGCTCCTAGTCGTTAGATAGTTCAGGACTCTATTATGTGTATGTCATTTAAGTCAGATTTGTTACATTCTGTTAGTTGGGTTATTCGCTAGATAAAATTAGGTGTGCTGTATGATTTACTTTCTTGGTGCTTGTGTTTGATTTCTTATAACATGCACTTAGTTTATTATTTTTCATGTTATGTTTGAGTTGCTGGCGTTTAAGGCATAACCATGATCAAATTCTATAAGTTATACATGTACGTACCGTATAATGAGATATTATTTAATAAACCATGTTGGTTATATCTTGTCGATTGATTCATAGAAAGTTTACAAATAACATATACAAGATTCGATACGTCTAATACTACGCATCGTCGAGTGAATTTGATATCATGTTTCTGTAAGTATACTATTAGTTGGGTAGTAGTGTAGTATACTAGTATGAAGTATATGGGTTTGAGTTGTGTTTTTCGAAACTAACTTGTGCTGTATTTGGAGCCACTATTCTTATATATTTATTTAGTATCATATACTGCATGTTTTGGGGGCACTTGTTTGGTAATCAAATCTAATACTATATATTAAAACCTGAAACCAAGTCTTTCCTAGAACGACACTTGACATTTATTAATTAAATAGAACATAAAAATAAGAAATATTATTATCGGTTAAAATATGGTAATAAATTATCATAGAGTAGTATAATATAGCTAATTTATGGAAATAATTATTAAGGTAATTTATTTGAACAAAGATAAGCCGTAGTATAATATAACTAATTTATGGAATATAATCATTATGGTAATTTATTAGAACAAAGATAAGCCAACATTTTTCTTATAAAGTGAGTATAAACAATATAAATATATAGCCCGGGCGTGGCACGGGCATGCAAACTAGTTGAATATAAAGAAGAATTAGTTAGTACCCATGTGTCTAGTCCTTGCTTATATCTTCACTTGTTCTTAACTCGGTCTTCGATTGTTTACTTAGTCAATATTTCCTGGTCTATTTTTGCTCAATTTCTTGACTTATTGTGTTATTTTTGTAATAGTTTGACATGTCGAATCTTGCGAAACTTGAATTTGTGGCACTTGACATTTCTGGAAACAAATACCTGTCGTGGGTACTTGATGCTGAAATTCACTTAGATGCAAAGGGCTTAGGTGAGACTATTAAGAAGGATAACAAAGCGTCCAGTCAGGATAAGGCCAAAGCTATGATTTTCCTCCGTCATCATCTCCATGAATCACTTAAAACTGAGTATCTTACTGTCAAAGATCCACTTACACTATGGAATAATTTGAAGGACAAGTTTGACCATTTGAAAATGGTACTCTTACCACAAGTTCGTTATGAATGGCACAACTTGAAGGTGCAAAATTTTAAATCCATTTCTGATTACAACTCGGCCTTGTTTAGAATTACTTCACAAATGAATCTGTGTGGTGAAAAGTACGGTGATGCAGAAATGTTAGAGAAAACATTGTCCACTTTTCATCCTGACAATGTGGTCCTCCAACAACAATATCGTGAGAAGGGCTATAAGAAATATTCTGATCTTATTTCTGTACTGCTTGTGGCTGAAAAGAACAATTACCTGTTATTGCAAAATCATAATGCTCGTCCTACTGGATCAACTCCATTGCCTGAATCAAATGCGATCTCTCATGAGAACAATAAGAACCATGCCAGCAGCCATGGTCGTGGTTGTGGTCGTGGTCGTGGCCGAGGAAACTACCGCGGCGGTAGAGGCAACTACCGCGGTGGGAGAGGCAACTACCGCGGTGGACGTGGCAACTACCGTGGGGGTCGAGGCAATTATCGTGGCCGCTCTAGTGGTAATTTTACCCACTAGAAGTGGGACTCTCAAACTAAAGATAAAGGAAAAGTGGAAAATGAGAATATGTGCTACCGTTGTGGAGGTAAAAATCATTGGTCGCGTACCTGTCGTACGCCTAAACATCTTGTTGAGCTATATCAAGAATCAATGAAGAAAGGAAAGAAGGTTGAGACTAATTTTGCATATGGAGATGTTGATGGACTTGATGATGTTACCCACTTGGAAGCTGCTGACTTTATGGCCACTACCGAAGCAAATGATGATTAGTTACTTAGTTATGTTTTTTTAGCATACGAATTAAACTACTACTATGTTTTTGTTTTTGGACTTTATTTTTGAGGACTCTTTTGGTTTTGTTTTGTTTTTGGTTTTGGATTTCTTTGTTTGGAACAATGTTTTATTTTATTATTATAGATTATATTTGCAGTTCTATTGTGTGCTTATGGCGTGAAATCTGCTAAATGTGTTAGACTGTTAGTTATATGAATAATTATTTGTGAACGTTGCTTATTATGAGAACTTTATTGATATAGATCTAGACTGCGATGCAAACGAACTCATCCTTAGCAAAAATGACTATACACGGTGAAGATATATGTCTTGTAGACAGTGCTACTACTCATACAATACTCAAAAACAAAAAATATTTTTCATTTGTGAAAGACCAAATATTAAATGTAACTACCATAGCTGGCAGTACAAACTTGATACAAGGCTCCGGAAGAGCCACTATCTTATTGCCTAGAGGGACAAAAGTTCATATTAATGATGCCTTGTTGTAACACCCCAAATTTCGGCTGATTTAAAACTCATTTTATTATACAAAACTGTGCCAAATTTCGGAGATATTACAAGTTAATATACAAAGCCGGAGATACAGCTGTACAAAACTCTCTTATAAAATGAAATGCAAATGCGGAAGCGAATAAAAACTACTCCTGATTCTGCAGCTGACTCAAACCTGAAAGCAAAATTCAAAACAAAGGACCTACCCCCATGACAAGGTAGCCCGAAGGAAACACGTCAGCATTTCGCTGAGCAACACTACTCTACCGAATAATAGAAGCTGAATAATAATACTAGTCATGGTTTTATAATATGTGGATAACACGGGGGCACATAAGAAAACACATAAAAAGTGTAAAACACTCCTCCAGGACTAACCTGCTAAATCTCATAACCTACTTTACTCTAATCTCCTCGATATATATATCACAACCTTATAATACAAGTTCCCTTATCCTCATAATCCGATCGAACTCCTCCTCAAACTCAAATCAATCTCTTCTCAGTACCACACTTTCATCGTCGTTCCTAGGTCTCGGTAATGGGGCAAGTGAACTGGCGGTTAAACCGCAAGACAATACTTCTATCTCAATTCTCAGTATCAAACTTAATCTCTTTCTTTTCTCTTTGCCACTCTGGGCTCTTTCTTAGTAACTCAGCTCTAACTGATATGTCAATATAATACTGTCAAAGGTTCAGTGAACCCTGCTCGACACTTAGAGTATAACTCTAAGCTACTCGGCCCCATACCAAGTACAAAGGACGACAATTCAAGTAAGGTACAAACTTAAAATCTTGAACTTGTAATCTTTCTCAACTGGATCTCCTCGTACTTAATAGCTCTCGAGGCCAAAAGCCGAAACAACTCTTAATTAATCTTATACCCAACTCGGCTATGTAAAGGGTATACGCACAATTCCCAAACTTGTGTTCTATTCTTAAGCTCATGATGATGACCCTTATCGAACCCACTAATGATATATCCGTAAGTAGCCGCACACAAAACTCACATATAATACAACAATTATTCCACTTCTACTACTAACAAACCAAATACAACCATTATTCCACTTCCACTACTAACAAACCAACAAGCCCCTGACCTGCTAAACCATGTACCACAACCCAAATCCTACATGCTATATAACTTACACTTAAAAGCACAATAATTCACATAATTTATACAAGCCATGATTTATATAACAAAAATCACATCGAACCAAACTCGATTATATGAAATACAAATCGAAAAGTAGTAGATATAGTGTTACCTTATAACTATACGAACTCGATACGAAACCGCTCAAAGATTGCTCTCAAAACAGACCATAAACAAATTCGGGTTTTAAATCTGAAAGCTGACATTAATCGGTATAGATGCTAGATGATCGATGATGATGATGGTGATGACGAGTTGCCAAACGATGGTGATCAGATGATCAAAATGGTGGTATGTGATGGTGTGTACTTGTTTATGATAATGGGGTGGCTAGTGAAACAAAAGGAGAGGCAGGGTATATACGGGTAGCATTAGGGATTTCTTTTTTTTCTTTTTTTTTTTTTTTTTTTTTTGTGTTCTAGTAGATTAATAAGGAATTGGGTGAGATTTTGGGCCTATATTGAACCCGATTATAAAGCTCGACTTGAAAATAGCACAACTATAAGTCTACTCAAATTTTTTTTTTATTATGAAAATCATAATTATAAATAGCGAAATATTATTATAAAATTATCTAAAATTTCGGGATGTTACATCATCCCCCCCTTAAAAGAATTTTCGTCCTCGAAAATTGAAATTAGTAAAACAAAACGTCTTTCATAAACTCAAAAACTCTACTGCTGACGCTAAAAAAAAAAAAATCTCAAAAATCCGGTGTATTACACTTGTACTCTCCACAGTCTCAAAGAAATTTATTGAGTTTCAAAGATATTCGAAAAAATGGATACCTTATTGAGACTACAATTGAAAAAGGTGTTGAGTACCTCTATCTAACCAGTATTTCTGCAGGTCATAAAACTGTGTTGGAAAAGTTGCCTGCATTTTCCTCTGGCTTGTACTATATTAGAATTCATACAATAGAGGCACATGCTTCCATGAACCAGAAGTTCACGAATTTTGATAACTTTATTGTTTGGCATGATCGTTTGGGCCATCCCGGTCATGTAATGATGCGGAAAATAGTAGAAAATTCATGTGGTCATTCATTGAAAAACCAGAAGATTTTTCAATCTAGTGAATTTTCATGTGCTGCTTGCTCCCAAGGCAAGTTGATTACTCGCCCATCACCAGCAAAAATAGGGAATGAATCCCTTAAATTTTTAGAACATATACAAGGGGACATTTGTGAACCAATACACCCATCAAGCGGACCATTTAGATATTTCATGGTTCTAATTGATGCATCGACTAGATGGTCACATGCATGTATGCTTGTTATCAACTCGTAACCTGGCATTTGCGAGACTATGTGCTCAATTGATCAAAGTAAGAGCAAATTTTCCAGATTACCCCCTCAAAACAATTCGACTTGACAATGCTGGTGAATTTACCTCACAAACATTCAATGATTATTGCATGTCCATAGGGATTACTGTTGAACATCCTGTAGCTCATGTTCATACACAAAATGGTCTTGCTGAATCACTAATTAAACGTCTTCAGATGATTGCGAGACCAATGCTTATGAAATCAAAACTCCCTACATCGGCATGGGGACATGCCATTCTACATGCAGCAGCACTTATTCGCATCAGGCCAACAAGTTATCATACTGAATCTCCCCTAAAATTGGTTTTTGGTCAGGAACCAAATGTCTCTCATCTAAGAATTTTCGGGTGTGCAGTATATGTCCCAATTGCTCCATCACAGCGTACTAAGATGGGACCTCAAAGAAGATTGGGAATTTATGTTGGTTTTGAATCCCCATCAATAATCAAATATCTTGAGCCAACTACTGGGGATTTATTTACTGCCAGATTTGCTGATTGTCATTTTGATGAGTCAATATTCCCAACATTAGGGGGGGAAAACAGACAGCGTCATTAACTCATCTTGATCCTCGTACAAAACAATGTGAAATGGAAGTTCAAAGGATTATTCATTTACAAAGTTTAGCAAATCAGTTGCCAGATGCTTTCACTGACCCAAATGGAGTGATAAAGTCACATATCCTAGTTGTAAATGCTCCATGTAAGATAGATGTCCCAAAAGGACGTAATGCAATTGCAAATGAGCATAAAGCATGCATGAAGCGTGGCAGACCAATCGGTTCCAAAGATAAGAATCCTCGAAAAAGAAAGGAGCAAAAATTACAAGATGGCCAAATCGAGCAAACCTCAACTCTAGCAGATTCTCCTGAAGAGAACGTAGGCATGACAAGTATTGTGGATCCACACGACACTCAGGTACCTGAAAATTGTGAATGCGAAGATATTTCAATAAACTATGTCAAGTCTGGAAAGAGGTGGAACCGGAATGATATCGACGTCGATAATGATTCTTATGCATATCATATAGCGCTAGATATTATGCAAAAAAATGAGGATCTTGAGCCAAAATCAATCCAGGAATGTGCACGTGGAAAGGATTGGCCAAAATGGAAAGACGCAATAGATGCTGAGTTGAATTCTTTAGCAAAACGAGAAGTTTTTGGACCCGTAGTCCGCAACCCAAAAGGTATACTGCCCGTGGGACATAAATGGGTCTTTGTGGGAAAGAGAAATGAGAAGGGTGGAGTAGAAAGGTATAAAGCCCGCTTAGTTGCACAAGGATTCACTCAAAGACCCGGCATTGATTATGAAGAGACTTATTCTCCTGTGATGGATGCAACTACTTTTCGTTATTTGATAAGTCTAGCAACTAAAGAAGGACTTGATTTGCGTCTAATGGATGTTGTTACAGCATATTTATATGGTTCATTGGAAAATGACATCTATATGAAACTCCCAGAAGGTTTTAAGCTCCCAGAATGAACTAACCACGTTCTCGAGAACATTATTCGATTAAGTTAAAACGCTCTTTATATGGGTTAAAACAATCAGGACGTATGTGGTATAACCGCCTTAGCCAATATTTGTTGAAAGAAGGCTATAAGAATGATCCCATTTGTCCTTGTATTTTCATAAAGAAATCTAAATCTGGGTTTATCATAATAGCAGTGTATGTTGATGATTTGAATATTATAGGAACTCCTGAAGAGATTTCAAATGTGGTGGAATGTTTGAAAAAAGAATTTGAAATGAAAGACCTTGGGAAGACCAAATTTTGTTTGGGCATACAAATTGAACACCTTAAAAACGGAATCCTTGTGCATCAATCAACTTATGTAGAAAAGGTGTTGAAACAATTTAAAATGGACAAGGCACATGTAACAGCCCGATCCATCATACGTCGCAACACAACCCAATAAGATGGGTAGTCACCTTCTAGGCCCATATATCCTCTCTGGGCTCTAAAAGATGAAGGCCTTGTTGGTAGTATGATGGTAGGAATCTATTATAAACTGATCATATGAGCCTTATTTTCCCAATGTGGGACAAACCAACTCCATAATTCACTTTCCAAATTTCGTAGTGTTACAAACTCCCCCACTTAAAGACCGCAACGTCCCCGTTGCGCCTCGACCAAACCATACCAACATTAACATAGGTCCAAGATCTCCCCCGCTAGACGGCTGGTCTGGGCCTCGCCCCAGCACCCAGCACGCGGTCGCAGGGTTGCTCTGGTACCATCTGTAACAGGCCGATCCATCATACGTCGCAACACAATCCAATAAGATGGGTAGTCACCTACTAGGCCCATATATCCTCTCTGGGCTCTAAAAGGTGAAGAGCTTGTTGGTAGTATGATGGTAGGAATCTATTATAAACTGATCATATGAGCCTTATTTTCCCAATGTGGGACAAACCAACTCCATAATTCACTTTCCAAATTTCGTAGTGTTACAGCACATCCATTGAGCACACCGATGGTTGTGAGATCACTTGATATTAAGAAAGACCCCTTCCGCCCGAGAGAAGATGATGAGGAAATTCTTGGTCCTGAAGTACCATACTTAAGTGCTATTGGAGCACTTACATATCTCGCAAGTCACACCCGACCAGATATATCATTTGCTGTTAATTTATTAGCGAGATATAGTTCTTGTCCTACTACAAGACATTGGAATGGGGTTAAACATGTACTTAGATATCTTCGGGGCACATTTGATATGGGCTTATATTATCCTAACACACCCAAGGAAGATTTAGTTGGTTTTGCAGATGCAGGCTATTTGTCCGATCCTCACAATGGAAGGTCACAAATAGGTTATGTGTTCACATGTGGTGGAACACCTATTTCATGGAGATCCACAAAACAGACTATAACATCTACTTCTTCTAACCACGCTGAGATTTTGGCAATGCATGAAGCTAGTCGAGAGTGTGTTTGGTTGAGATCAGTTATCCATCACATTCAGGACGTGTGCGGGTTGTCTCCTAAAAACAAGTCAGCGACAATTTTATATGAAGATAATGCCGCATGTGTTGCACAGTTGAAAGAAGGATATATCAAGGGCGACAGGACTAAACATATCTCCCCAAAATTCTTTTTCACTCACGATCTTTAGAAAAATGGTGATATATTAATGCAGCAGATTCGTTCGAGCGACAACCTCGCAGATGTATTCACAAAAGCACTACCTACCCGCACATTAGAGACTATGGTTCAAAAGCTTGGACTCCGTCGACTCAAAGATTTCAAGTGATGTGTCCATCAGGGGGAGTAATTGCGCGCTGCACTCTTTTTCCCTTGATTCTGGTTTTGTCCCACAGGGTTTTCCAGACAAGGTTTTTAACGAGGCAGCATTATGATGCGCATTACAAAGAATAATGTACTCTTTTTCCTTCTGAGGTTTTTCCCACGCGGTTTTACCTAGAAAGGTTTTAAGGAGGCATGTTCTTTGATTATGTACATCCAAGGGGGAGTGTTATAGAATATTATATTTATGGATGTACATACACCTAGAATATTCTAGAGTAGGGTTTTGACTGCCTCTTATTCCTCTCTACTCTTTAACAGTTTTCATTTTTCAGTTGTCAGTTTTCATTTTCTATATGTCTATTATATAACCAAACAATTCAAAGTTAATCTTGTAACTTATTTAGCTAAAAATTTTACGCAAAAAAAAAAACCAAAACTGAAAACAACAGTGATACCGAACGGGCCCTAAATCGTTGGTCCCGCGTCAGGGTGTTTTTAATGAACGACAACACAACAAGTAAAGTAGAGCGCTTAAAGGAACATGGAGGGAGGGACTAGGCCGGGAGTATAATCTTAAGTTAACGTCTACTTAAAATATTTTCAATTTCTCTATTTTGAAGTCTCACCTCAAATCCCTTATTCATTTGGAACACCTCTCTCTCACTTACGAAAATTCACTTAAAAATTATTATTAAAAAATACAAAAATATTAGGAATCCATATGTAGACAAGTGAAAAAAGTGTCTATAGCTAATTTGTAGTAAAAATAATTAAAGGTGCAGTAAATTTTGTTGTATAATTTGATAAATGATGGGTTATAAGGAAAAAAAAGCCAATTAAGTGTCCTTGATTTTGTAATTAAATCAATTCAAATTTATTTCTATTGATAGATCCGTAAAAATGTTGATTTTACTACCAATATCATAAATATACTGCAAATACATTAAATTTACTACACAACCATATTTTTTTATCGCATGTCATCTTTAATTTACTACACTTGATTATGTTATAGACAATTTTGCTATTGTCTACATATATACTCCTAGCATCATCCTAAAAAATATAAATCGCAAAAAGATATTAGAAAATCACCTTATTAATAGTTAGCAAATCATAAAAAGATTAAAAAAAAAGGAAGACAATTTTGCTATTGTCTACATATATACTCCTAGCATCATCCTAAAAAATATAAATCGCAAAAAGATATTAGAAAAACACCTTATTAATAGTTAGCAAATCATAAAAAGATTAAAAAAAAAGGAAGTCCATCGTCTACCAAATTCTATAACACAATCAATCAATATATATTATATTATATTATTATATTATTAAAGCAGGTTTATTCTGAGCTTCCCCCAAATCCTATTGCTTTTACGTCCTCAACCGGTTAGTTGGCTGTTGCGTGGTGAGTTTTGAGACTAACTTGGCCAACCCATATTCTTTACCTTGGGCATTCAGCATAAAAGTTTGAGAGAGTATATTAACAGACCTGCAAAGAGAGTACCTATCCAAGTTAATTCAAATGTTAGCCTAGTAAAGCGTCTCGTGGTAGTGATTTTGGCACTCCATCTTCAATGGAAAAATGTCAAAATCAATCTTGGGAGTAAAAAAATCACCACGTTACATATATAAAATCCGGCCCAACGTAAACGATTGAATGAAATGGAGGGAGTAGTAAATGTTACACAATTGTTGCTCCAAATCCAATACCCCGTATATGAGCATACTAAAAACTTATGCCATGGACACGAGCACTATAAAGTATGTAGTGAAAAGAATACGAGTAACCCCGACACGGATAACTTTTTTTGGTGATATACTCTTTAGGAGGAACACCAACATTCCAAGAGGGATACTCCTAGGCACTTTTCTTTGCTAGAAATCTCTCAAGGTCTTCCTCCATCTGCTTTAGCCGCCTCAGTTTTTCCGCATTCCTTATTGCAACAACTTCTGTGTCTCGTTTAATGAAAAGACAAAGTGTCTCAATACTGGCTGGCCGGCAACTGGAGTGGTGGTACCGAGCAAATGACATGTACAAGCCGAAAATGATTGTTGAAATAATTAGTGAATTAGATAGTATTTGGAAACAAGAATTTAAAAATTTGTAATCATTTCAATTCCATCATTTGAGAACATGGAATTCAAATAAAAATCGAATGTTGGGGAGGGTGAGATTTCAAAATGACACCTCTTTGTTTTTGGCCAATTCAAAGAGAGTGTTTGGAAACAAGGATTTGATTCTTAAATCTAAATTTGATACAAATCTCATGTTTGGGAACATAAGAATTTGAGAATTTGGATTTGTGTCAAATTCCTTGGAATTTGTATCAAATCCAATTAGGTAGCGTTTGGAAACATGAATTTGGAAATTTGTAATCATTTCAAATCCATCATTTGAGAATGTAAAATTCAAATATAAATTCAATGTTTGGGGAGGGTGGGATTTCAAAATGACACCTCTTGAGGTGTCATTTGTTTTTGGCCTAATTGGATTTGATACAAATTTCAAAGGATTTGACACAAATCCAAATTCTCAATTTCTTGAGTTCCCAAACATGTGATTTGTGTTAAATTTGGATTTGAGAATCAAATCCTTGTTCCCAAACACTCTCTAATTGGATTTGATACAAATTCCAAAGGTTTTGACACAAATCCAAATTCTCAAATTCTTGAGTTCTCAAACATGTTATTTGTGTCAAATTTGGATTTGAGAATCAAATTCTTATTACCAAACACTCTCTTAGGCAAAAAACAAATGACACCTAAGGAGGTGTCATTTTGAAATCTCACCCTCCTCAAACATTTGATTTATATTTGAATTTCATATTCTCAAATGATGAAATTGAAATGATTATGAATTTGGAAATTTGTAATCATTTAAAATCCATCATTTGAGAATGTAGAATTTAGATATAAATTAAATGTTTGGGGAGGGTGGGGTTTCAAAATGACACCTCTTGAAGTGTCATTTGTTTTTTGCCTAATTGGATTTGATACAAATTCCAAAGGATTTGACACAAATCCAAATTCTCAAATTCTTGAGTTTCCAAACATGTGATTTGTGTCAAATTTGGATTTGAGAATCAAATCCTTGTTCCCAAACACTCTCTAATTGGATTTGAAACAAATTTCAAAGGATTTGACACAAATCCAAATTTTCAAATTTTTGGTTTTCCAAACATGGTTTTATGTCAAATTTGTATTTGAAAATCAAATTCTTGAAATCTCAAGCGCCAACCCGGATTCCCAAAAGAGTGCCACTAAATGTAAATGACATATACACTTGGAAATGTATATGAGGGGTAAGATAGTATTTTCACCATTTTAATAGATCACATCTCTCCTTCTTACCCTCAAATGCACACTCACTGGTAACAAATTACTACTCAAGAATTAATATGTCAATTCATGCATAGAGATGTCAATTCAGAATACATCAAAACAAAATCACTCACAAATAATAATGTCAACTTAAAATATTGAGAATGACAACTCAAGACATAGAATGTCAATTCAGAATAGGCCCAAAAAAAGAAGATTGGTGGCTCACAAATAACATATCACTACTCATGAATTAATATGTCAATTCATACAAAAATATGTCAATTCAGATTACATGATCAAAACAAAATCACTCATAAATGAGAATGTAAACTCAAAATATAAGAATCCCAACTCAAAATATGGAATGTCAATTCAAAATATTCCCAGAAAAAAGCACAAAAACAAGCTCGACTACAAACTCACACCACCGCATCTCAACTTCCCTATTCAATCATCTTTTGCCACCCACTAAGCAAAAAGAATGAAGAAACAACAAATTCTCTCTCTTTTCTCCATATCACTCTTCTTCTTCACGTTTTCCTCTGTATTTGCCGAGAAATGTCACCCTGATGACAAGAAAGCCCTCTTCCAAATCAAGGAAGCCTTCAACAACGCCTACGAGTTCGCCTCGTGGACACACGACACCGATTGTTGCGAGTGGTACTTGGTCGAGTGCGATGGATACACCAACCGCATTATCAACCTCCGTGTCGATGACGACACTGAGGTAGCCGGCCGCATCCCAGACGCAGTCGGCAACCTCCCGTACCTAGAATACTTGCGTTTTCTCAACCTCCCGAACCTAAACGGCCCAATCCCACAATCCCTATCGAAGCTCAAGAACCTCAAGTCCCTTTGGATAAGCCACACTAATGTCACTAGCTCAATCCCTTCCTTCTTAAGCAAGCTAACCAAACTAGAGTACATTACCTATCTGTCAACAAGCTAACCGGTTCAATCCCGGCTTCGCTTTCGAGCCTCCCTGACCTCACCGCCATCTTTGTCGAACGCAATCTCCTCACCGGTCCAATCCCGGAAAGTTTCGGTGAATTTAAGAACAAGGATTTTTACCTCAGGCTAGCCAAGAACCGGTTATCCGGTCCAATCCCAAAATCACTTGGTCGTGTTTACTTTACGGAGTTAGATTTGAACCGGAATAGCTTAACCGGGGATGCCTCGGTTTTTTTCGGGAAAGACAAGGGTTTGCAGAGGGTAGATTTGTCTAGGAACAAGTTTTCGTTCGATATGACTAAGGTTGTTTTGCCTAAGAGTTTAAACAAGCTCGATTTGAGTCATAATATGATTTATGGGAATCTCCCTAAATCACTCGCAAAAATACCATTTTTACAAGACTTCGACGTGAGCTACAACAAGTTGTGTGGATCGATCCCGACCGGAGGCGAGCTGAATCGGTTCGATGCGTCGAGCTACGTTCACAACAAGTGCTTGTGTGGATCTCCATTGCCACCTTGTAAGAAACGCATTGTGATGTAAAACGGAGGAGCATAAATAATGTACGACGATGATCGATAAGACGTCATATCGATCGATCGAGTTACTACCTTCATCGACTCGAGTCCTCCGTAATCCTAGCCTTGTGTAATCCATACATAATCATTGTGTAAACTAATGATATGTTATCATCGACCAAGTATTCCATAGTTCTTGTGTAATAATTAGCCATGTTTCTTTGTGTTTGTGTTTTATAAAATTGTCAACGTTTGCCTGAACCGATCGAACAAATTTGTGTTTGAATTTTTTAAAAACTAACAAAACTTAGGTGAATTATATCAAACCAATACGGAAAGTATATTCGTTGTAATTTATGAGATCGATTTGAATTGAAACGATTTAATTACAACTAATGTGATCTTAGAGAAATATGTGATGTGAAAAAAAAATTTGATCATTACATGTGCTGTTAAGAGTCTAATTAGTATGAATGCTTGTTAACTAATCTAGTACTCATTCCGTCCCCCTTTAAACACTCCATACCCAAAACGCACTCTTATTGAGGAGAGTGTACACACTAATCAGTTAATTAAAATTCCAAAAAAATTGCATGAAATTTTTGATAAGACTTATCTAACTCACCAAATAATTTTTTTGGAACTTTGATTAACTGTTTTGCGTGTACACCCTCATCAACACGGGGATAATTTGGTATGGAGTGTTTAAAGGGGGGAGGAGAGAGTATGAACTAACGGGTCTTTTATGTCCTACTATTTTCTATCTAGTAAATTCATAAGAGAGTTGTCGGGAGCTAAACCTTTCTCTAATGTCTCGTTTATATCTTGTACTCCCCCCGTAATTATTATACGGAGTATATCGTTTTAGCTATTGGTGGCTTTATTTTTTTTATATGACATTTTGTAGTAATAATATAAATTTCTCTACAACTTAGCTAGGCTGCTGAAATGCTGACATATTTTTTTCCTTTAATTCAAATGTCATGTAAATGTATCATAATAGGTGCGTCTGAGAGAGAGCAACGTTGCTACTTGCTAACGTGAAAGAATCGTTTTGTTATTGGCGTTCCTGCTAGTCGTTTTTTTTTTTTTTTTTTTTCTTTTTTTTTCTTTTTTGAGGTAGAGTACCAATTGCTATAGTCTTTTTTTTTTATTTTTTGAGGTAGAGTACCAATTGCTATAGTTGCCTCCTCGCTCCCTCCAAATGATGTGATTTGATGTGTCAGAAGTACATGGAAAATGCCCTAAAAAATCTCAAAGGGACGCTCCTCCCAAAATAAACACCTTTATTTATTTGATTGCCTCTCATTAATGGTAAACGTAAGGAGAAATGCCGTCCATAAGAAGTATATAATGTGAATAATAATATCTCCATGTACGGTTCATTTCAGGAGGGCTCATTGGATCCCAAAAACGATGGGTAGTGCGTAGTCCCCGACATCATAATTGAAAACACAAAATGGCCTTATAATGGTGAAAGCTCCAATTCATTTATTAATACTGTTTATTACTCGTATTTTTCAGTATGTTTTTTGTATCCTCAAAATTATCCAATTTAAGTTGTAAAATTGAACTTAAGGTGAATGATGCCATAAACATATCATATATGTAAAAAATATCTAACAACTTATTACTAACAGTCTCCCACGAATTCATAAACTTTCAAGATTTCGACATCATCGATTCTTAACTAAAGCCAACATGGTTTCTAAATTGTCGTTGGCTTCACTATCGCATCTACTGTATAGCACTGGGATATAACGGTAACCCGTGAGTGAAAAGTGAAAACATTACCATTATGTTCTCTTATCATCTTTTCATACATATCTACTGGCACTATAGTCTATAGGAGTGTAGCAAATCTCCTCCGCAACTATGAAAGGAGCTAGATTTTTCACTTTATTATGTGTACAGTGTACGTAGCAAGTATTCGATTGATTGGTCAATTCATCTTTATTGTCATATTGTATTTTTGGACACTCCCAATCATCATATGCACGTTACTCGCTCTCTGTCACACTTAAAACTATTGAGCTAATAAATATGAGCGAGGTAACCTAACAATGTAATAGAAAACAGTAGGTCTTGTGTAAGACGGTCTTATTGTGAAACCATCTTATTCGTTTTTATAGGACCTGTTTTATGATTTTTGTGACCATTATACTTCTTTTCGTGATTGATTTAAATCACAACAAATACATATGGTTAGCTGTAAACTAAAAAGATCACTTAAAACAATACAATGGTCACAAATAATGTTAAACTAGTCATATTCTAATCAAGTAAAGTGGTTTCGCATTGATTTACAGTGAGACTGTTTCATATTAGACTTTGCCAATAGAGAATAACACCGGCGAAATATGTGTTAAGAACGTGACCACCTGATCGATATCCGTGTCCAAAATCGTACTTTAACACAAACCCAAACCCAAAATGAATCTATAAATAGAGAATCAGCACAATGCAAAATTTGCACCCTAACAACCTATCACTATTACCCCCACTTTCACTAAATAAAACATGACAAAACAACAAAAATCTCTCCATTTCCTCTGCTTTTCTCTCCTTCTCTTAATATCATCCACTCTATCAGCTCACCTATGCCACCCAGAAGACAAGAAAGCCCTCTTCCAAATCAAGAAATCCTTCAACAATGCCGATACATTCGGTACGTGGGATCCCAAAACCGACTGTTGCGACTGGTACTTACTCAAATGCGACCAGACCACCAACCGTGTCACCTCCATTTTTGTCATCAATGACGAGGACCTCGCCGGTCCTATCCCCGACAGTGTGGGCAATCTCCCTTACTTGACGGCCCTTAGCTTCCGTAACATCCCCAAGTTAACGGGCCCACTTCCAAAAACCCTACTTAAGCTTAAGCACCTTGACTCTATTTGGATTTACGAAACTAACCTCTCCGGTTCAATCCCATCTTTCTTAGGTCAACTCCCTAAGCTCAACTACATCAACCTCCAACGAAACAACCTCTCCGGTCCAATCCCTGCCTCGCTCTCGAACTTGCGTGAGCTTAATTACCTCGCATTAGACGAGAATCACCTAACTGGCCCAATCCCGGATAGTTTTGGTGCGTTTGCGAAGAACCCGAATTTTTACCTTAAGTTGTCTAGGAACAAATTATCCGGTCCAATCCCAAAATCGCTAGGAAGTATTGATTTAACTGAATTGAACCTTAATAGGAACAAATTGAGTGGGGATGCTTCGGTATTCTTTGGTAAGAGTAAGAAATTGGCACGAGTTGATTTGTCTAGGAACGAATTTTCGTTCGATATGACAAAGGTAGAGTTTTCGAAGGAGGTGAACAATCTCGATTTGAGCCACAATATGATTTATGGGAGTATACCACCTGCATTGGCGAAAATACCGTATTTACAGACGTTTGATGTGAGTTATAACAAATTGTGTGGCAAGATTCCTACTGGAGGGAGGTTTAAGGGGTTCGACAAGTCCTCTTACATTCATAACAAGTGCTTGTGTGGCTCTCCCTTGCCTGCATGCAAGTAATAGATGATACTTAATTTCGATATCATTATGTCGTAATTGGGATGTCGACACTACTATATTTCGGTTTTGTATTGTGGAAGTGTGTACCGCATGTTAGAAGATTTGTGTTCTGTTTTTGAGTTAAATATGCAAGAAGAGCAATAAACAATTGTAAGCAAATTAAATGCGTATGATAATTTATATTTCTCTCGCTTTCTAAAGGTGTTACAAAGTTGTGTCACTTGTGTGGCGGCCGATCTGCGTATGGATCGGAGTTTTATGTTTTTGAAATGGATTGGTCACTTTGTCTAGATGATGTTTTATGGAGTAACCAGCAGCTAGTTGTAAACCCGTGTATATGCATGACGATTATATTTAACGCTTTTCTAGATTATAATTCGGGGTATTAATTAGCGTATGGAGTATGCATATAAGTAGACAAATAAAAAAATGTGTGTCATTAGTTTGTAGTAAAAGTAACTAAGACTATCTTTATTGGGGGGTCTCAATTGGGTATATGGTAATATTAGATGGTGAATTTCAATATCATCATCTCTTAGCGTGATTGAGATGATGACAATATCTCGTTTTTGTTTAAATAATGGCATGTTTTAGTAGTGCGGATCACCCATCTTATTTTCCTATCCCACTCCGTGTACTCCACCAATCACATACTATTATTTCATAAATATTTCCAAAAGAATATAATCTTTAAAATTAAAATAATGAAATGTTAAAATATGATTGGTGGGGTACACGGAGTGGGATATGAAAATAGAACAAGCGATCTGCATTGATATTTTAGATATCCAGTCCTTTGTCGTGTAAAATAATGTGTGAGAAGAAATAATCGAGTGTGTATGATAAGCTGGCAGTAACACGTGTATCAGATAATTACCTAATGTTTGAGACGCAAAGCAACGATTCCAAGAGACCCTAGTTCTCGATCTTTTTCTTCAAAACTTTCACTCGCTAGTTTAATTCAACTTTAACTCCAGTTTAGTTAGGGGTAATTTTGGTCAGTTTGGGCTTTTATAGCAATGGTAGTAATTGGTAATATCATACACGGCCCACAGGGGTTATACATTTCACCCTCAGGTCAAAGGCAATATTTTTTTTTTTTTTTTTTTTTTTTTTTTGAGCAATGTGTTTAGTTAATTGATCAACGAGCTTTATCACAATAGAAATGCCTAGAGCTTTATATATATACCCGATGATTTTCGAAAATATTCTATGCTCGATTTCTACTGCATTTTCAACAAGATAATAAGATTTGACCACTTGTAATCTGAATTGAATCATACACGACCGAAGTAGTACACGTCTACACGATAATAATCTACCAAATACCAATCCATCTTACATTTAATTGCACGATAGTCTCCAGCACTCAGCAGGCATTTCACCCACCCTCCCTAACAAATTTTACACAAGAGAAGAAAAATTAACATATTGACTCGAACGAAGAATTTCTAGTTCTTCAGGCTTCTATATAATGAAGGTGAAGATTGTTGCCATGAAATCATTAATCACGCAATTATGCTAAGGTAATTATATTTGAGTCCCAATTTCATCACAAATTTAATTTATTGTTTTGTGGTAATGGTATAATAATCATTATCCTATAAATTAAATAATTTCATAGCTGTATTTGCAAATAAACATGCATTTCGATATCACAAAGTTTCATAAAAGGCGGTCTCTCAATAATTTATTGAGAGATCAATATAATGTGTTACGAAGTGACTCTTTTTACATTGATTGTAACCATGATAATACTTTTAGTGATCTTACTTATTTACCATAATAAATCACATTATGTATGATTTTGGAAGACCAAATCATGTAAAATTAGCTAGAATTTATAAAGTAAACCATTTGCAAATCTTGGATTAAGTGTCTAAAGTCATTAACTAAAACGATTACCAAAAGTAGTATGATGGTCACTAATTATATAAACAGGGCCACGATGTAAATATCATAATTGGTCTCTCAATAAATTATTGAAAGACGGTCTTCCACAAGACCTACTGGATATCACAAAATCGATAAACGAATCGTACGTCTTTGAATTGTCATATCCTTTCCCCAAAATCGATCGATCTCTTCGTCTTCTTAAATTGAAATGCTGTTTGGCACACCCTTACCAGTAACTCCCGATTTCGAGAACGGTTTAAGCAGCTCATAAGGAATAACTCCAGCTCCATTTCTATTCTTCAACTTCACATCCGCATTTCTTGCGTCAATTGTACTCTCCATTTTCTTCAAATTCAAATTAAACCTTTCAAATGCAACTTTAGTCCCCTGATCTTCAGCCCAACATGGTTCGATTTGATCACCAATGTACTCCTCGTCGGCCGAATGGCTCGACAACACATTCAACACTGTCATGACCTTAGTCCCCTGCATTTGGGATGGAAATGTATTGAGCAACACGCCACACGGGTTCGCAAGAAAGTTTTTCCATTCTTCTTCAGTCGGGTCTTCTGAAGGCATCTTAATTCGAGCAATCGTCGGTCGATTTGGGAAGTACCCTCCGTAAAGGTACTGCCCGAAGTTTACTGCGGCATGGTGCCCTGAAGTTACCCATATCATTGTCGTGAGTACTCCAATTAGGTCTTCGGGTTTTTCGAGGACCGGCCACCATGGTTCGTCTTTCTTATCTTCGTGCCCTTTGTTTCGAATTTCTGACCACCATTCTTGTATTTCTTGATCGGACTTGATATCTTCCTCGCTCGTGTAATAATTCATCACATATTCGGTGACCCATTGCTTGATCGCGTCCCAGAGGAGGAGTCCATCGTTGGCATACGGGTAGTCTTCTATTGTAAGCTTAATTCCGTGGGGCGATGATGCATCTTCAATGGCCATTCCTCTGTCAATGGTAATTCAAAACACTGCGTCTTTAGACAAGCATATCGACAATAATCATAACTGTAGAATATTCTTGATGTATAGCAACACGAATAAATTGTTCAGGCGTAGTTAATAATTACCTGCTGATAAGATCGGTAGGTAATCCTTGTTGATCGAATCTCCACACTTTTCCATACACAACGGAACCAAACTCCATGGAATATTTTTCAGTGGAGAAGGTGCTCTCAATGATTCCACCTGCATTGATAAGGGATTCTCTAGCGAGGGCGTTGATCTCCATGGTGTATCGAAAGTAAGGATTCAAGAGTCTATAGATTGGATGCATTGCACTTAGTTGTCTTGTCGTTGCTATTATGTATGGCTCTACACTACAATGAGTTCTTAGCCTATCATCAAAAATCAACATTTTCATCAATGACGAGCTAATCAGCTTACAAATAACATCGACATCACAGTATGATCACAACCATTATCATGAGGTAAAGAGTATCAAGACCAGATCAGAAAGATGTAGTTATACCAACGGACTGCTACTTCATAAATTTGTGACGAAACTAGGATATTATTTCAAATTTTTTGATTAATAATGATCATGCATGTATTTATGTACATACCAATGGCTATCAACTTGATGATGAGCAGAATCATGGGCAAGCACATGAGCCTTCGCGATCCTCCAAAGCCAGCAATCAGTAGCATCAAAACTATCCGGAGTGAATACTTGCTTCCATTGCGGCTTCTCGTCCTTAGTTGGTGGCCGAGTTAGCTCGATGGCTATAGGCCTTAGCGTTTCATGAGGGGTTAGGAAGAACAATGTCCTTGAGCCATACAATGTCGTGTCTTTGATCTCCCTCACTTTATTCACATATGGAAGGAACAAGTCATGGTAGTCTAAAATGAAGAGTTTCTTCTTTTGTAAAGCCTATAATATAGACAAAGAATTAGTATTTTGTCAAGAATGTAAAATAATTAAGCTAATGAGTAAAAGAGACGCTGAATGAATTGAAGGATTAGTTACCTCACTCAAGGGCATCATGCCTCCAATTTGTCCTTCAACCAACTCTGATGTAATTGCCGATTCCGGTGGGCCGTAAATTTCAGGATCAAGGCTACTCATTAAGGGCCATTCCTATAATTATGTAAGAAGAAATGTCATCTGATCTTAATTTTCCACTTTTTCATTCAGTTCACCGAATTTCACTCCAACGAGGAGTATAATCATAACATTGAATCTTATGTACCTTAACCAACTTAATGCTGACTGGGTTGGAACCTGCTAGAGTCTCTCGTGTAAATTCTTCATCTCTGAACCAACCAAACTGATCTCCTGCACCAAACATCAAAACAATTTGCAAAATAGATGAATAACCCATTGCTTAAATGCAACTTTTTAGCAAGACCATCTTATATATGTTGCAATAGGTCTTGTGGGAGACCGTCTTTCAATAATATGATAGTCTTGACTAATTAACGTACGCCAAAAGTAAATCAGGAATAGTAGTGTCGATACTCACTTTCTAAAACGTCAGGGGCCGGAAAACGAATAAAACGGTCTGTATGCAAGATGATATCGGGCAATACTTCTATGAAATGCTTAACCTTTTTGGCCCTGTCGATTCCGTCGTGGAACAATTCATCGATGTGTTTGAACTTTGAGAAGCCGATATTAGCGTCGATGACCATGGCCTCAAGCGTAGGAATTAACGAACGGACGACACTGTCTAAAACATTGGTCGAGAATTCAATCCTCTTTGTATCTGCAAATGTTTCATCCCTCGGCACGTAGAATCCACTGCTCTCTCTTGTTTCCATTGACGGGTCTATACAGAATTACATACATGTAGTATATATAGCAATTATCAGTTGAAAAATAATTCTACCACACCATTTACTCAAAATATTAAAAAATTGTTTTTTATTCTATTTTTGACAATGTGAGAGGTATACAGTGTCAAAACAATTAAATTTTGAAAAATTAAGAATATTCACAATGTTAGAGGCATGCGGTAAAAAATGGTATTAATTAAGGAGGATATATAGTTTACGAGTAATAGTAATGGTGTTCTTTTTTTTATTATTGTTCGGCATTTTAGGATAAGAACCCGAAATGACGACTATGATATTTTGACGCGTTCAATATTAGTAGTTGCTCTTTAGATGTAAGAATTAAGAAAGTCAACCTAAGATAAATATGTATATATGCATGTATTGCAATTGGTGAGCTACTCTGAATATAAATTACAACGCTCACAATAATGTTATAATGTTACCATCAACTACACAAAACTTATTGAATTTATAAAGCTGGTAATAAGTTAACATGGCCTAGTCTCTTGTTTATAAATCAATAAATCAATTAATATCAATATAAAATGAGTTTAGAATCAATGATAAGATATCATAAAGGGGAAGTAATTAACGTGGCCAAGTCCTTTTTTTTTTTTTTTTTTTTTTTTTTTTTTTTGAGGAGGTCAGGTCTCTTCTTTATTATGGACACAAGGTTGACAATTTGCCAATTATTACCATATTTATGAAGTTCACATGTATCATGTGTAACATGTATCATGTGTAGGCTTGATCCTCATCAACATGTAGACTCGTAGGATGATCCTTTATCTATTGTTCTGAAATACAATTCTAAGTTCTTACTAGGTGGAAATGTAGAATGTACCCAATCCTTGAATACGTACTCTGAATTTGTACAAATAAAAATGTATGGCTAAAAGATTATAACAAATAATAGCAAATAAATTAAAGGCGATTGATGAGTTATAACTCATAGCCTAGCTAGCTAGGTAGAGTGCCCAAAATGATAGTATGTGTTACGTTTGATCTAGAATAATGAAAGAAGGACCTGATTTGCAGCGTGGTCGCCCCGTTCTACAACGTCTAGGATACGGAAGCTCCTTGCCCCCAAGAACTGGCCGGGCAAGCTCGGGGTTCGTGTCAGGCTCACCGAGATCATTGTAAACGTCATAATCGTAAATCCGTTCGAAGCCCATGCGCTCCCCTTGGCCATCGCCTCTCAAATTCTTAAGCTCCCGTTCTCGCCAACTCTTTAGTCCAATTGGGGTTTGTGATGGTAGGAAGGACTGTATGATGCATAAATAAATCGCTCCATCAAATTAAAATCTAGAAAATTGGTCAACAATCTACAGACTGTAACAACAAAAATGTGTAACAAGCTAATAAATTGCACCATTCGACCGAGTGGCAAGTTTTATAATGTTGGAAGTGGACTTTAGGTATAAGCTAGCTAAGTGTAACTTGTACGCTCAACCAATATAAGACCTTAGCTTACACCGTCATTATCAAGAATTTTTTTCCGAAATAGGGCTCAAAAAATAAATATTAAACAAAATGGGTTGGATTGAAAAATGTTCAATCTTATGGGGTGCACGTCACCCCATTTCAGGTGCGGGACAAAACCGCCAGTGCCCCTTGGCGGTTTTAAGTGAAGAGAAATCGCCACCCTCCATGGCGGTTTCTTCACAAAAATGAGTATACAAATCGAGTGGGTGATATTTTGGCCGAGGGTGAAACCGCCATGGAGGGTGGCGGTTTCACTCAAGTGAAACCGCCACCCCCCATGGCGGTTTCACCCTTGGCCAAAATATCACCCCGATATAACGTCAATCCAAAAAAAAAAAAAAAAAAATTGAAACCGCCATGGGGGGTGGCGGTTTCACTTAAGTGAAACCGCCACCCCCCATGGCGGTTTTACCCTAGCCAAAGTATCACTTACAACCTCATAGCTACTGTTCAAGACACTTAAAACCGCCAGGGGCACTGGCGGTTTTGTCCCGAACTTGAAATGGGGTGACGTGCACCCCATAAGATTGAACATTTTTCAATCCAACCCATTTTGTTCAATATTTATTTTTTGAGCCCTATTTCGAAAAAAAATTCCATCATCAATCAATTTACTATCGACATTGAAACTCTTTTAGCTAGCAAATTAAAGGGTTAATGTACGTGTCCTATGATATATTGATCGATGTGCACGACGATAATGTTTTGACTATGTATATTTATCGGGTTTTCGTGTTTAATTACCTTATTTATGAAGAAGATCCTTTGCTCGGGATTGTCACAACTCGAATGGATCCATGACTCGCAATTGACCTCGACTTCCCCTTGAGGCAAGCCATGGAGAACGATGTTCTTAAGAAACATTTCTTTCCGATGCACATTCGTCACTAATATTGCACCGAGTTCGCCAAAATCTGCATCGACTTGAAGTTTTGCCTCGTATTTCATTTCATCCATTTTCTTTCTCGTAAAAACCTTGTGTTTCGCCCTGCCTCGACAATGTCTTTCATCAGTTGATCTTGTCCTGAGCACTGATCAATCATTGCGACAACAAAATAAGCTAAGAAAACCATAAATAAATAAACAAGCGTGCGTCGTACTCTAGTACTAGCTATACTGTCTACTTTATGTTGAAGGCACTAGAGTAATGATAACGATTGATAATTAACGACAGCAGGCATCGTGTACACAAACAGACGTACATGGATCGACGTCGGTGCTAACGAGCTCCAAATGGAGAACATTTGCGCAACAGAGATCATATAAACCATCGATCAGCTGCTGTAAACCGAAGTTCTGCAAAAACCCAACGACAGTCAACTGAACAGTAACAACTGCTGTGACATTAATTTGACTTGTAGCCATAGTATAGTTATTTTTTCCAAGATAGTATACTACGAATTAAGAACATCGTTTTATAGACTTCTCCTGCACCTACCTCACTGTTTAGTGCTAATGATTTCTCAAGAAATAATACTTATTAGTCAATTGCCACCATGAATATCCTTAGGTTGATTATGTCCAAATTATTTTAATTTTTTTAATTAAATCTTCATTTAAAAATGTAAATAATGAAATTAAAAAAATGTTTTCGACCTGTTTGGCTATTACGTGAAAGCAATCGGCTTCATTATGATTTGCCCGGTCGGAAATGCCAGACATGTGGATAGATGTTGTAGAGATTTGCTCATTTATTTCATAGGATAATTTATCATTAATCAATTATTTATGAATTATCCTAGGAGTCTATAAGTAGACAATAGAAAAATTGTCTATATCATAATTAAGTGTGCTAAATTAAAGATGACAAGTAGTAAAAAATAATGGTTGTGTAGGAAATTTTACATATTTACAGTAAATTTATGACACTGACGGTAAAATAAAAATATGTTACTAATCTATCAATGGAAATATAAATTTAAATTGATTTATTTCTAAAATCAAGGACCTTGATTATCTCTCTTTCGTTTTTAATCCATCATTTCCTAAATTATACAACAAAATTTACTGCACATTTGATTATTTTTACTACAAACTAATTATAGACACTTATTTGTTTGCCTACATATAGACTCCTATCATTTTTTATTATTTAATCATTAGTGTATGTCCTGCCGTTTTGCGTCAAAGAAAATTAAGGGTACGTACTTTCTCTCAGCCTTAAACTATGTAGAAACATTCCTTTCAAATTAATAAGAAAAAAGATACAGTACTATCTTCAGCTTTCAGACAATCCTTAAGGTGTCCTCATGTGTAACAGGGCACAACTATATTGTTCAATATATGGATTTTTTTTTTTCGAAATAGGACTTAAAAAATAAATGTTAAACAAAATGGGTCGAATAAAAACTTATTCAACCTTATGGGGTGCATGTCACCCCATTTCAGCTTCGGGACAGAACCGCCAGGAACCCTGGCGGTTTTAAGGGTGTCAAACAGTACCGATGAGGCTCCAGGTAAGAGGCAATGACCACCTAAAACCGCCATGGTCCACAACGGATTTAATGTTATAAAACCGCTACGGCGGATGGTGGTTACTAAGCAGAATCAGGTACAAAACTCAAAAAAAAAAAAAAAAAGTTAAAACCGCCACGCCCCATGCCGGTTTCACCCTTAGCCAAATAATTGGCCCCAAACTAGAGCAGTCGGTTCTGTCTTCAAACTGCCCAAGTTTGACACTCATTAAACCGCCACGCTCCCCAACGGTTTTGTTGACGTAAAATCGCCATGGGGCGTGGTGGTTTAAGTGGGTCTATGCCTCTTAATTTGGATTTTCAGCGCACTGTTTGATACTCTTAAAACCGCCAGGGTTTCCTCGCAGTTTTATCTCGAAACTAAAAGTGGGGTGACATGCACCCCATAAGGTTGAATAAGTTTTTATTCAACCCATTTTGTTTAACATTTAGTTTTTGAGCACTATTTCGAAAAAAAAATCCAATATATGATCCTTGAATAAGCTAAGATTGACTGTAAGCGATACGACCTCATCAGGTAATAATAATTAATTCATAATTCGAAACTAATATGACCTAAATCCTCCGATCGATTCCGGCCCATAACTAACACAGTTTGAGTCATGACGAAGATAATAACTCGGCTCTACATATCTCACGATGGTCAGACGACTGACCCGACCCACCAGATAGACACAATTGTGATAGATGTCACAGCTTACTATGACAAAGTGATCAACTAGTACTGTATTGTCAATTATCACAGTACATAGCCTAAGCTAGCTAGCATTGTTAGTTTAACATAAGTAAGCAAGTTGTAGTTGGTGCAAGTACCTTGATAATTAGTGCAATATTATTACATGGATCGGAATTGTGAGATACTCCATATATAATAACATGTTGGTAATTCATGATCACCAATCATGCACACTTTTAGATGATAGATCTACATGAAATATGAATGAATATATATAGTATGATTTTGCATCGAGCTAGTCTAAAACTTGCGTCGCTTGTCATAGTTGTAGAGGATGTGGGTGTCTAGTGTTGATCCAAACATATCATAGAACACGGTATGAGTAATTGATCGCATTTGGTTCTGCTCGACTCGAATTTGGACCGTTCATATGGCGTGAGCATGAAAAATGATGACGACTTGCTAGCATCATCATTAGTATTTTGTAGTAATGAGCTGATGAACAATGACAGCAAAGCAAAGCGTTTACTCGTATTCTTCTCTATACTTTATAAATCACATGAATCACGTTCGATCATATTATCATATACCATCTTCTAGTAGTACCAACTACGTGTATATCAGTATATTTATGCGACTGTAACTCCACGTCATTAATCACATGAATCATGACAATTACGCATTAATCTACCAGATGACTTGATACGTGAGGCTAAAGTGTAAAACAATGATCTTTGACTTTCACTAATGCATGCCTTGTTTTGTTTGAAAGATGTTGAAGGTAAATCAAAATCAGGGGAATGAATTGAAGGGACATTCAATTTGATTTATTTTTTGTAAGGATATGTTCGGTTTCAATGATAAGAAATTAATTCGAAAACTAATCTAAATCAAAATTACTAAGTTGATGGTTGATGCCGAGACAAAGTAAAGCATTGACAAATGTTTTGGTAAAAAACTACACGTCTAGTGAATCGGATTGTCTGGTGAATTTATCTATCTGATCATACTATTATCTAATGTCGATCGGAAACGAAATACGGTTAACAGCGAATAAACGAAATAATTGTAACAATGACACCAAGAATTTTTGTACGTGGAAAACCCTCAATGTGAAGGAAAAACCACGGGGGAAATCTGTGTCCCACCAAAGATTGCACTGTGGATGATTTAAGATGATCTCTCTCGTACAATTATGAGTGTTTGTGATTTTTATGACTTCTAGGGTTAAAGCTTGTATCCCCCTTTTCTGCTAGCTTTTTTCTCTCCTTTTATGCTTGACTCTCATTCGGGCTTTTAACGGCTTCCTCCCCCTCTTTCTCCACGTTCCCAACCTCCCTATATTCTCTCTTGACCAAGTCACGCCTTATCCTCCTATATGCTCGCTTGACAACGTCCCTTTTTCTGTTTGCTCTTCATCGTATCTTGTTCCAATACTCCTCAATCTGCTCCGTTATCCACGCCCGAAATTCCGCAGTTGGTCAGTTGCGTAACTTTCTGGTTTGACTCCATCTTGCTAGCAAATGGTAGTGACGCTATCTGATACATGCTGATAATCGGACTATATTCTTTCGTCAGACAACTGGTATCCGAGTGTCATCAAGAATCCTACGTTAAGTAGAATTTTATTGCCCAAACAATTGTCCCCTGATTTTTAAAGATAAAACTTTATCTTTAGAAATCATTTCCCGAGACGGCTCGTGCTTCAACAGGTATCCGTTACCCTTCAGACTTTCACACCAATTATGATTGCTTCAACGTCTTTCTTAACCATCACTATAAATACAACTTCCATCTTCTCTCTCCTAACCCTAATTCAAATTCACCCCCAAATCAATCTCTGCAAAATCACATTGTAAATTACTCGTTGTCATAATTCATCCAGGCGCGTTGTGCAATCCCCGAATCACCTCTCTCGCTCCCATCCAGGTAATCTTTCCTGTTGTTTATATTAGATCTAATTTACAATGGGAAAAAAGTCTGTCGCGTCAAAACCCAGTTCTTCCAAAGTTCAAATTACCTCAGCCGAAATTAGTGGGGTTGTTTTTACTCATTCCGAGCATGATAACTTGGCTGCTTTCGAGTGTTTGTTGGACCCTGGATTCGAGAGTCTGATAAAGAGTCAGGGGTTGATCCCCGATACTGCTGAATTACTAATTCCCTCCCCTGATTCCCCAATTCGTGCCGATTGGGTCAACGACGAGTTTGTGTGCATGTATGAGTATCCGTTTAGGCTAAAAGTAAAAATACCTTTAACTGAGCCCACGATGGATATCGTTAGGGCCCTAGACACTCCCTTGCATCAGTATCTCCCTGGTTTTTGGAGGTTGCTTGCACTGATGGAACACTTACACCTTCGTCACGGGTTTAAGTGGGGCTGGGAAGTATTGAGTTCTGCATACGGCTTTAGGAAATATGCCAACAATCGCCTAGGTGCTAGGGTCAAAGGGACAGATCTAGTGTTTGTACCTGCTACCTCGGAGGATAGGAAATGGGCAAACTATTTTTTCTTCGTCAGAAAGAGTTCCTTGGGCAAGTTCGGTTACGAACTCCGATCGGATTGGAATCCAAAAGGTATTCTATCTGACTATTTTTCCATTAGTTAATCCACCCTCTAAATCTTGTTCTTACTTGTTTGTCTGTGCAGCTGGTGACTACTTTGTTACTGACCCGCGCTGTGACACTGACGCCCTCAAAGCGATCTATAAGATCCCAATCGCCGAAAGAACCTTTCCTGGAGCCATCGGGACCCTTGCTCATATTTCAACCAGAAAGAAGAGAGGTCTGATTGAAACACCTGAAGTGTCTGATTCTGAAGATATAATTGTTACTGGAGAACAACAGGCTGACCCAGATACTGTCATCGACCCGGTCCTTTCTCCAAAAATGTCGACTAGTAAGTCTTACTAAACAACTAACTCATGCTTGTGTCCGACCTCGATACTTGATGATTGCATGTGCCTGACTCTACACTTGTTACTCCTTAGGTACTTCGGTTAGCCAGAGAACTCGTTCCAGCGGATTGGGTGCCCTTGATCCGATGCAAGCTTATGCTGAACTGATGAAGGAGAAAAAACCCAAAGCTGATGCTCCTCTCCCCAAAAAGGTCTCTACTGATCTTAAGCCAACTCCCAAACCAACTGCTCCTTTGGAAAAGAAGAGGAAAATAGAATCTTCCTCCCCATCTCTTGAAGTTACTGGTGTCGATGATCTCAAGAAGATTGGGGATAAGATCGCCCAAGCTACGGGAATCACACTCCCAAGTGATTTCTTGATGGAAAACGCATTGGGCTTGTGTCAGCAAAGCATCGGAGCTTGCTATCATGTAAGTATGCTCATTTGTGTTGTTCTGATAGTTTCTTGATCCTTCTGAAACTTTAACTCCTCGTTTACCTGACTCTCAGGCACTACTCTCCATCACTGCTGTTTACAAGAAATTGTCGGACATGATGAGCGAGGCAGCCCATCTCAAAGATCAACTCAAGGACGCCCAAGCTGACCGTGACAAGGCAAAGTCTGAGTATGGCGTTGCCATCAGGGAAAAGACTCAATCTGACTCCAAAGTTAAAGCTTTAGAGAGAAATCTTAGTCATCTCAAGGAGAAATGCAAGGAGCTTGAATCTGACAACCGGTATCTGACTGGACTCGTCAAGGAGCACGACAGGAGGGAGAAATTGAGTGCTGTCGTGTATACAGTAAGGGCCAAGTTGGAAATGTTGTCCGACTATGAGGCTGGAGATGCATCTGGGAGCAACTGGGTTCGAACGTTCTTAGAAAAGATGCTCCAGGACGTTGAAGGTGATCCAGATGCTGAAGAGAAGGAGATCAACTCCGCTGTTGTCAATCAACCTACTGTCGTGGGAGCTGGTAGAGTCGACAGGGATGCTCAAGATGTCGGAGAGTTTGCAAAACCAATGAACGAGACTCCTAAGAACGATGAAGGTTTGAACTCGACAGTGGTAGTAGGTCCGTCGGAGTCTGCTACTGACAATCCGAATGATCAGGCGTCTGTTCCTGCCACTGTCAGTCAGGCCCAATAATGTATTGGTAATATGTTTTAGTTTCTATCGGACAATTTCTTTTTTGATATGTTGGATATCAGGGTTCTTTGTTTGTGATGAACAATGTAGTTTTACCTGGATGTATATCTGGGGTTTGCGACAATAATATAAGTATGTTTGTTTTACCCAATGTGATGTTTAATGTGTTTTGATGTTATGTGATAATCGTTGTAGCTAGCTTATGTGACCGTACCTGGAATGTAGATAGGAAATGTGTTCCCGTCGTGTAGGATATGGTATCCGTTGTGCATTGTATCGTCGTCATCAGGTACTGTGATGCGCATCATGTAGATGTGTTAAAGTCGACTTGCATGTGTGTGTAGGCCTGTCCTTGTTGTGTTCCTGCAAAATTGAACGATATTGCTAGGGTTGGCCGTTGGCGTTAAAGCCAACGGCCCTCCGACGCTCAAGTCAGATTATTGTAGTATGCATAAATGATAAAAAATTCTGAATGCTCAGAAAAGTATGTAAGGGAAAAGGTTTTTTTTTTTTTTAAACGAATATATAACAATACCTAACAATAATACCGTTTGAGGCTGGAGACATTCCATGGTCGCTCAATCATGGTACCATCGAGTGTTGATAGCCTGTATGCACCTTGTCTGACAAGGGAGTCTATTAGATAGGGTCCTTCCCATCGGGGTTGGAGTTTGTTGTCGGGTTCATCTTTCTTCTTGTGATAGACTTTCCTAAGTACCAAGTCACCTTCTTGAAAGACCCTGATCTTGACATTCTTATTAAAACTTCTTGCTACGGCTTGCTGATGTGCTGCCATCCGAAGCTTGGCATCTAATCGGGGTTCATCGATTGTATCCAAACTGGCTATCATGTGATCTCGATTCTCTTCCTCAGTCATCGTCCCATAACGAAAGGTAGGGACTAAGACTTCAGCTGGAAGTACTGCCTCAGCTCCGAATACGAGGGAGTACGGTGTATGTCCCGTCGCATTCCTTGGAGTAGTCCGATATGCCCAGAGCACATATGGTAATTGTTCTGTCCAATGTGTCCCCTTATCTGTGAGATTCTTTTTCAAATTTTCCAAGATGATCTTGTTACTTGATTCAGCCTGACCATTTGTTTGTGGGTATCTCGGCGCGGATTTTAATAGACCAATGTTCCATCGAGCACAGAATTTAGACGTTCTACCTCCGACGAATTGTGCTCCGTTGTCACATACAATAGATGAAGGTATGCCGAATCTGCATATTATGTTTCTCTTAATAAATGATATTACCTGGGCTTCCTTGATGCAAGAGTATGCCTCTGCTTCGATCCATTTTGAAAAGTAATCCGTCATGGCGAGGAAATAAAGTTTACCGCCTGGTGCTTTTGGTAACGGACCTACAATATTCATCCCCCACTTCATGAAGGGCCAAGGGGATGATATCGGATGCAGAAGCTCTGCTGGTTGGTGTATCATCGGGGCATGTCGTTGACAAGCATCACACTTCTTGGCGAATTCAATCGAATCTTTTCTCATTGTTGGCTAGTAGTATCCTGTTCGTAGCACTTTACATGAGAGACTTTTTCCGGCTGTATGATTTCCACATTCGCCTTCATGTGTCGATTTGAGAATAGCTTGTGCTTGATCATGCTCGAGGCATCGGAGTAGAGAACCTGAAAGTGATTTTCTAAACAGTACCCCCTCCTTCAATGTGAATCTAGATGCTGTAATTCTAAATGATCTGGCTTCCGTCCTATTGAGCCCCTCAGGGATGGTTTCATTTTTCAGCCACTCGATATAAGGTTTCGTCCAACCATTATCAGATTGTCCTATGTCCATAATTTTCTCTGATGAGTCTGGCTGTATAGGGTGTGATTCTAGACTCGGCTTCAGGATATGGATAATGGGGATATGATTTAAGTTAGTAGGTTTGAAACTAGATCCGAGGGCAGCTAAGGCATCTGCTTGGAAATTTTGGTCACGGGGAACTTGTTGTATTTTAAACTTTTGAAATTGGGCTATTAATTCTTTTGTTTTGTCGATATAAGCTAGCATCTTAGAGTCTTTGGCCGCATATGATCCGTTAATCTGATTGACAATTAATAGTGAGTCACTGTTTACCTCGATGGATCTGATATTCAAATCAAGTGCTAACGTTAACCCGACAAGGAGTGCTTCGTATTCTGCTTCATTGTTTGTCGTTCTAAACTCACAGCTTATAGCCCAGGGTGTGATGTCCCCTCGTGGTGATTTCAGCATGATTCCTAAACCTGTTCCTCGCACGTTTGCTGCCCCATCGGTGAACAGAATCCATGTCCCCTGATCGTCCCCCTTTTCTAACCGTTGGACTTCGATTTCCGCCTGTGGTTGGATACTCGGGCTGAAATCGACCACGAAATCAGCTAATGGCTGTGACTTATTTGCCGTCCTTGGTTCATATGAGATGTCATAGGTGCTTAACTGTACTGACCATTTAGCCATTCTGCCCGATAGTTCTGGTTTCAACATCACAGATCTTATCGGATAGTTAGTTTTAACAATGATTTTATGTGCTTGAAAATAAGGTCGTAATTTAGTCGATGACATTACCAAAGCTAAGACTAACTTTTCTAAGTAAGAATACCTGGATTCAGCATCTCGGACGGATTTGCTTACGTAGTAGATGGGACATTGTTGTCCATTGTCCTCCTTGACTAGGACTCCGCTTACAGCGGTTTCCGTGACTGATAAATAGAGATATAAGATGTCACCTGGATTTGGCTTTGTGAGCAGCGGAGCTGATGACAAATACTTTTTCAAGGCTTGGAATGCTTCATCATGCTGCTCGGTCCATGTAAACTGTTTATTTTTTCTCAGGATGTCATAGAACAATTTACACTTATCGGATGACCTTGAGATGAATCTGTTGAGTGCAGCAATTCTTCCTGTCAGCTTCTGCACGTCTTTGATGCATGTTGGTGGTTGAAGGTCGAGGATTGCTTTGATCTGCTCTGGACTTGCCTTGATCCCTTGCTTGGTAACCATATAACCCAAGAATTTGCCAGCCGACATCCCAAAGTTACATTTAGTCGGATTGAGCTTCATGTTATACTTTTCTAGGATGTCGAAGGCTATCTTCAAATGCGCTACATGATCTGATGCTCTCCTTGACTTGACCACCATGTCATCAATGTATACTTCCATGGTGTCTCCAATTTGGTCTTTAAACATCATGTTGACGAGTCTTTGATAGGTTGCACCTGTATTTTTTAGACCAAATGGCATAGATGTATAGCAATATATACCTCGATTTGTCATGAAAGCGGTTTTCTCTTGATCTTTCGGATCCATCTTGATCTGATGGAACCCACTTGAAGCGTCCATGAATGTCAACATCTCGTGTCTGGCAGTTGCATCGACCATAGCGTCAATATGAGGTAGTGGGAAGGGGTCTTTCGGGCATGCCTTGTTTAGGTCTGTGTAATCGACACACATTCTCCATTTCCCATTCTTCTTCTGCACGACTACCACATTTGCTAGCCAGTCAGGGTACATTACCTCCCTGATCATTCCCATGTCGAGGAGTTTCTGCACCTCTTCGTCCACAACTTGATTGCTCTCAGGTGCGAATTTTCTTCGTTTCTGTTTGACAGGCTTATATGATTGATCTATATTAAGTTTATGAGTGATTACCTCGGGACTTATACCTGTCATGTCTCTGTGTGACCATGCAAAGCAGTCTTCCTTGGATCTTAGGAATTCTATTAAATCAGGATATATTTTGTCGGGGATGTCTGTCCCCATCTGGATTTCAATTCCCTTTGTTTTGCTACGCTGGAGTTTATCAAAGATAGGTTTCTTGCTCAATACGAACATAATCTTTCATCAAAGAGGCACTCACTCGCTCAAAGTTCATGTTCTAAAGTAACGAGTTCATTTTCTTCGCTAAAGTCCCAACATAATCTCTTCCAGTCCCCATCAGTTGTGTGCCCGTCACAAGAGTCCGCATAGCCTAATCAGCAAAACAAAACACAGATTAAGCAGAGCACAGTAGAATGAGATTATTTGGAGGAAAAAGTAAGGCCGTAGCCAATTTCAAAGAAAATGTAAAGACATATAGAAAGTCATTGCAAAGTACACAAAATCTCATTTTGTGAATTATTTCATGCGTTTTGAGTGACGCTCGTCACTTTGTATGGATTTATGACTGTTTTGACTGTTTTGCTAACCTTCTCAAAGGTTTTCGGCCCTAATATTTTTCCAATCTTCACTATATCATACTTAGAGACTACCACCAAAAGTTTAGCCATTTTTTCTCCGGAGCCATTTTATCGAAAAACCGTGGATTATGTATTGCGATTTGGGTCAAATTTGATCAACTTTTCGAAAAACACCAAATTTTCTCCAAGCAGTACTGAAGATAGCCTCGGACTATATTTGTTGGATTTGATTCTTGCTTCCTCATTTTGTGAAGTATTTCATGTGTTTCGACGTTTGTCACTTTGAATGGATTTATGACAGTTTTGGCCGTTTTCCATATCTTCTCTTAGATTTTTGACTCTAATATTTTGCAAATCATCTTTATATCATACTTGGAGACTACCACCAAAATTTAGCCGTTTTTCTCCAGAGCCATTTTATCGAAAAACCGTGGATTAAGTACTTCGACGTGGGTCAAATTTGATCAATTTTTCGAAAAACGCCAAATGTCCAAAAATTAATGTGGATACCCTAGGACTATACTGGTTCGATTTGAGTCTTGGTTTCTCATTTTGTGAATTATTTCTTACGTTTCGACGCTCGTCACTTTGTATGGATTTATGACCGTTTTGGTCGTTTTCCTTACCTTCTGTTAGGTTTTTTTACTCTAATATTTTGCAAATCCTCATTACATTATCCTTAGAGAGTACCACAATAATTTGAGCCATTTTTTCTCTCAGCCATTTTATCAAAAAACCGTGGATTATGTACTGCGATTCTGGTCAATTTGATAAATATTTCGAAAAACGCCAAATATCTTACAAACAATACTAAAATAGCCTAGGAGTCTAGGACTATACTTGTTGGATTTCATTGTTGGTTCCTCATTTTGTGAATTATTTCATGGTTTCGACGCTCGTCACTTTGTATGAATTTATGATTGTTTTGGCTGTTTTTCTAACCTTCACTTTGGTGTTAGTCTCCAAACGTTATTGAAGATAGCCTAGGACTGTACTTGTTGGATTTGATTATTGGTTCCTCATTTCGTGAAATTTTCATGCGTTTCGACGCTCGTCACTTTGTATGGATTTATGATCATTTTGGTTGTTTTCCTTTGCTTCTCTTAGGTTTATGTACTCTAATATAGTTTGAAAATACTAATTATATTATCCTTAGACACTACCACAAAAATTTGATCCGTTTTTGCTCCAGAGCCATTTTATTGAATACTGTGGCTTATGTACCATGCGATTCAGGTCAAATTTTATCAATTTTTCGAAAAACGCCAAATGTCTTCCAAAAATGACTAAAGATAGCTTAGGACTATACTTTAAGGGGTTGATTGTTGGTTCCTCATTTTGCGAATTATATCATGCGTTTCGACGCTCGTCACTTTGTATGGATTTATAATTGTTTTGGCTGTTTTTCTAACCTTCTCTTAGGTTTTCGGCCATAATATTTTTATTATCCTCATTATATCATACTTAGAGACTACCACCAAAATTTTAACCGTTTTCGCTCCGGAGGTATTTATCGAAAAACCGTTGATTATGTACTACAATTCGGATTAAATTTGATCAATTTTTCGAAAAACGCCATATTTTCTCCAATCATTAATTAAGATAGCCTCAGACTATACATGTTGGATTTGAGTCTTGGTTCCTTATTTAGTGAAGTATTTCATGTGTTTCGACATTCGTCAATTTGTATGAATTTATGACCATTTTGGCCGTTTTCCTTATCTTCTCTTAGGTTTTTTTACTCTAATATTTTGAAAATCCTCATTATATCATACTTATAGATTACCACCTAAAGTTTAGCCGTTTTTGGTTCAGAGCCATTTTATCGAAAAATCGTGGATTATGTACTGCGATTCGGGTCAAACTTGATCAACTTTTAGAAAAACGCCAATTGTCCTCTAAACATTACTGTGGATACCCTACGACTATACTTTTTGGATTTGAGTCTTGCTTCCTCATTTTGTGAAATATTTCATGCGTTTCGACGCTCGTCACTTTGTATGGATTTATAACCGGTTTGACCATTTTCCTTATCTTCTCTTAGGTTTTTTGCCTCTAATATTTTGCAAATCCTCATTATATTATCCTTAGAGAGTACCACGATAATTTGAGCCATTTTCGCACGGATCCATTTTATCAAAAAACCGTGGATTATGTACTGCGATTCTGGCCAATTTGATAATTTTTTCAAAAAACGCCAAATGTCTAACAAACAATACTGAAGATGGCCTAGGACTACACTTGTTTGATCTTATTGTTGGTTCCTCATTTTTTGAATTATTTCATGCGTTTCGACGCTCGTCACTTTGTATGAATTTATGACCGGTTTGGCTGTATTTCTAACCTTCACTTAGGTTTTCGGCCCTAATATTTTTCCGATCCTCACTATATCATACTTAGAGACTACCACCAAAAGTTTAGGCGTTTTTGCTCAAGAGGATTTTTATTGAGAAACCGTGGATTATGTAGTGTGATTTGGTCAAATTTGATCAATTTTTCGAAAAACGCCAAATGTCTTCCAAACATTACTAAAGATAGCCTAGGACTATACTTGTTGGATTTGAGTCATGGTTCTTCATTTTGTGAAGTATTTCATGTGTTTCGACGTTCGTCACTTTGTCTGGATTTATGACCGTTTTCCTTATTTTCATAGGTTTTTGACTCTTTTATTGTGAAAATCATCATTATATCTTACTTGGAGACTACCACCAAAAGTTTAGCCATTTTATCTCCGGAGCCATTTTATCGAAAAACTGTGGATTATGTATTGCGATTGTGGTCAATTTGATAGTTTTTTTTCGAAAAACGCATAATGGCTTCCAAACAATACAGTAAATACCTTTGGACTATACTTTTTGGTTTTGAAAGTTGGTTCCTCATTTTGTAAAGTATTTCATGCGTTTCGATGGTCGTCACTTTGTATGGATTTATGACCATTTTGGTCGTTTTCCTTATCTTCTCTAAGGTTTTTATACTCTAATATTTTGAAAATCCTCATTATATTATCCTTCAAGACTACCACAAAAACTTGAGCCGTTTTTGCTCCGGAGCCATTTTATTGAAAACTGTAGCTTATGTACTGTGATTCGGGTCAAATTTGATCAATTTTTCGAAAAACGCCACTACTACATTAATGACATATTGTAACACCCTAAAATCGTTACATTAGACCCAAAAAACTGTTACATTAGACCTATGGTAACGCAAAGAGGCGCTGCAATTACCCGCGCTGCGTTAGGTCTAAGGTAACGCAATTTTGGGTCTAATGTAACGCTTATGGATTTCAATCATATAAGCGTTGCCTTAGCTCATAGTACTGTTACAATAGGTATAATGTAAAGCTAACGAAACTAAGGCAACGCTCTTGCTTTCGATTGCAATGAAAGGCACACTAACGCAACGCCCAACTATATATGCAGTGGCATTAATATTATTTTTGCGGAAATAATAATAATAATAATAATAATAATAATAATAATAATAATAATAATATTATTATTATTATTATTATTATTATTATTAATGATATTTACCGTACGTATAAAATAAGAAAAGTAAGAATAATATTAAACTAATTAATTTGATAGCTTATAATTAATTAATAAATAGCGTTGTGATTACAAAATCCAATCAAGCTATCTACAAACACGTGCCGAGTTGTATAACAACCACCTACAGTTCATAAGCCAAAACAAATTGCTAGCACATGTGATAATCGTTTCTTATCCAAAAAATTAGATTTACAAAATTTCATTGGCTAGCTAGCTTGAGCTTTGCTTAAAGTCTTTCCCCACTACTCCAATAAAGCACCATCTTCGTTGCGATCCTCAACCATCTACAAACATTGAGAAGCAAAATAGCAACAATAATATCAAATTTTGCAAAACAAATAATATTACTTTGTGAATGACATAATGACGAGGCAATTAATACATTATCAAACCTAAAATTTCAAACTAAGGGACATAATCTCCCTATATGTGTTGCGTTTCTACAGAAAATTCGCCATGACCTCCCCGTAAAATACACATCCAGATAAATCATACCACCACATCATAAAAACCTGCATAGCAATCTCTACAACCACCACTACTCCCACCATGCTTTACACTTCACCAACCATATCCATGCCATCACTACTTCACAAAATTTACATAAAGCGAACAAGTTTTAGGTTCAAAGAGTAGCCAGGATCATCACTTGTTTTTCAAGTGGCAATGCAACAATAAACGCATGTTGATGGTAAACAAACAACAAGATTGGCCCTCTATAAAAGATCCTCTGATGACAAAGAGGAACAAAGAGAGCAACCAAGTCATAATGTCTTTGATAACCAGGCTACTAATCTAGTTCAACCAAGTCATATTCTCTAACTCCATTCATTCTATTCTGGTAGTAAATTAGTTTTCATACCATAGAAGCGTCATAAAGTCAGTCGATTGATACCAAGAGAGAGAGAGAGAGATAGAGTGAGAGAGTGGGATATAGAGAAAGAGCAAAGTAGTTTAAAAGATAGAGAGAAAAGTATTGAACCTGATTAGATGTGCTTGTGCTCGTTCCAACTGATGGTAGGTTATTATGCATATCTTGATGTTTTTCGGGATCACTACATGAATCACGTGGCTGAATGCTGACATGGAAATCAGGAACAACGAGATTCATACCAGGATTTGCCACCTGAAATTGGGTGATGATGGTGCTAGCTAGCTGAGGTCCAATCTGTGACACTAAATCAGATTTTATGCTCTCCATGTACTCAGCAGGTAATATGTAACTTTCCTGCACTGCGCGTTTTAAGTTGGTCTTGGTTACACCTCGTCCACGGAGTCGTAGCCGTCCTTTCTGCTCATCTTTCTCTATCACCTCATAGTACGGATCCTTAAGCTCTTGACTATCTCCAAGCTCATATTCAGCTTCAAGGTCACTCAGTTTCTCCTAATTAAGCATCAAATGACAGAAAATAATTTATAAGGCAAGATAAGGTGAACCTCAAATATACTAAATTAGAGACTATTTGATTTTCTTAAGGTGCCAGACTTACCATATTTTCCTTTATGGTCTTAAAATCAGTCTTATACTTGCGCTCTGGCCCTCGTTTCCTAGATTCTTTGTAGACTTTGGATTGGGTTGGTGGCTTCTTATTAGGATCGCTTAGTTTCTGACAAAAAGCAGAAAACACATAAGGTTCCATAATAGTGCTATACAAAAAATAAGCAAATGCATTACTACCAGTTCATGTCTTAACGATGCCAATGACTTGGGACCCAAAGTGTGCATGTCTTTTTGTGTGTCACGATTGGCTTTGTTGTCTTTACTTTCTCCTACGCATTAGCAACAATGATATGTGATGCAAGATTAGTAAAGGAGCAAGTGAATTGGAGCCAAGAAAAGCAGCCCACAAAGATAGCAAAAGGGCAGGCTGCTAGTAGTCCCTATCGGATTCCTTCTTATCACATTTTAAAATTACCTGGGTTGCAGGCAAGTTCCAAAAGTCTAAAAGCTCTAGGAAGTCTTCTTTAGGCACTTTGTCGGGACGATTCTCCCATCGCTTATCATCAGTATCATACTTTTTGTAGTGTTTTTTCTTTATGGGACACTTATATGCACGCCATAAGTCATTGAGAGTCGCATTTACCCATCTCTTTCCTTCTTCTGGTACAATATAGGACCTCTGTATAAAATAAAAATTATGAATCACATATCTAATTATAGATATTACTATAGTTTCTATCATATCACCAACAGTTTGAATTTAGGATCATACCAAAACATGGGCCCATATCCTATTAAATGTACCAGCAGGCAACCAATGCCAATACTCGTAGTTCAATGGTGCTAAGTTAGGATCCCTGACCAAAGTCCCCAGAAAGCGACTAAACTCCTTCACGATAGCACTTGTAGGTCCAATTGGTTGGCCAGATGGATTTAGAACAATAATTGGACGCTCTTCAGGCTCACGAGCATGTATATTTGCCAGCAACGTTGGACCTCGACGTTTCTTTTCAGGTTGAGGTACAGCTGTTGGCTGTACTTCAGGTTCCTTTTCATTTTCATCAGCAGAAACATGTGCATGATCCATATCATTATCCTCGATTAGTTCTTCCAAAGGAGCATCTTTCCTTTGACTCGACACAACAACCTCTTTTCTTGAACTACCCTCTGCCAAATTCTCTAGAGTAACCTCTCTTGACACGTTAGTTTCTATAGTTTTTTGCCTTTTTGTTGATGTTAGGGTGGCTGTGTGGCATTCTGATTCCTGGTAGGAGTGATTTTGCAATTGCCGTTGGCGAAGCCTTGCAAATGAGCCCATGGAACCAGGAGGGCAGAATGATTTTTGTTGCTTATCCGTGCCTTGCTTCTGTTTTTTCAGATTGCTGGTTGATTTGTCACATGCACTACTTGAAGCTCGAAGCTCACCTATCTTCTTATTTCTGATATTTTCATTCTCATCAGCATTATCCTCCGATAGTTGATCCGATGGTTGATCTTGGGCTAATTGATGGCGGTTTCCTTTTTTCCTGGATCTCAAAATCCTCCTTTCAGCCATTGCTAGACTTGAAGCTTGAAGTTCACCTATTGGCTTATTTCTGACATTCTCATTCTCATCACCATTATCCTCTAATGGTTGCTCTTCATCTGATTGTTGGCGGTTTTCTTTTTTCTTCAAAATCCTCATTTCAGCCAATGATAGTCTCTGAGATTTAGCTTTCATCAGTTTATTTGACCACATGTCTTTCTCACTAATTTCAGCCTATAAGCAATGCACCAATAGATAGTTTAGTAAGTGTTCATGTATAAAGAATTAAAAACTGATATACGTTATATCTATAGGAAAAAAAATTCGACTCAAACAAATATTACCGATTTAGTTTTCTTAGGGATGTTCTCTTCACGCTCCTCATCACCTATAAGATGATAATCATCATCGTCATCAGAAGACATAAGATCATTATGGCTCATGGAATTGGCAACAGTTTCATAATTTTTCTGCAATATACTGTTAGCCAAGTCACCAAATCCCTTAGCTGCCATCCTCTCAGCATTGTACTTCAATTTCTGTAGTCGTAATTGATCATAATCTGCTACTTTTGATTCACTAGAAGATTTGCTTTTCTTCCCTTTTGCAACCTGGACATTAACATGAATGAGAATGCAATGGAAGCTTTAGAGAATACAATGGAACATGGTCAAAGCACAGCACCTAGCACCAAACACTCCTTGCATTCAACCAAAAAGAACTTTAGGAAGGATATCAGTGGAAGCAGTAGCTATGGGCATGAAGTAATAAATCAAATAACTGCAATTTTCAATGAATTAGGAGCTCTGCAACTTGGAAAAAAAGACAAGAAGTGAAAGTCGAAAACAAACACGAGGTATTCAATACATTAAAAATTCAATACAAATACATGGCTTACAAAAAATTCAAGTATCTTATTCATCTTGTTCCTAATCACTAAGAACTCTAGGTAGGACATCAACAACAAAATGGCAACCAACCCTCGTAGGATCTTCTACATAGAATGTTTGGTGTGCTTGAGATGCTAGAATGAAAGGATCGTCTTTATAAATAAACTTGTTCTGATTAACACAATTTAGATCATACTCATCTTTTTCAGAATGGAACCATCTACATTTAAATAAGACAACTCCACTAGATCCACCAAGATAGTAAATCTCCATAATATCTTCCACGACACCATAATATCTGACATCACTCATGATTGGATTTTGATCCTTTCTGCTAGCAAAACTTGGTGTTATTGCACTTAAAGTGACGCCACTATTTTGAGTGACACGATTAGCAACACGCCTCATAGTGTGGAACCTATAGCCATTAACAAAGTACCCTGAATATCTTCTTACAACGTATGAAGGTCCGAGAGATAGCCACTTAACATAGTCTGGTATTTTAAGACCTTGTTGAAGCTCAACTTCAACTTTCTGCCTAAACCATTCAGCAAAATCTTTGTTATGGTTTTGAGCAGTGTCCCATTTTCGCTTTCTCTTGTTTCTAATCAAGGTTTTGTGCTCTCTGCATTACAAACATTCAATCCTTTATGATTAAGTTTGGAAAAGAAAACATGTAAATGTTATTGATGCAATAGCATGTGAGTTATGCTCAATTACTCGATATAATTGTCAACTTCTGCGACGTCACAATTAAAGAGAACGTATCTATGCACTTGACCCCAAGTCACAAGGTCAATCCGATGTACACTACGATTCTTCTTTGTTGTCCTTCCCTTTCCTTTTAGTGGATGGCCGAGTTTAGGAAGAATTGAATTTTCAGCATCTGCGATCAAACTATCCATACTCTTCTTTTTCAGAAACCTCGCACAAAAGGCAACACATTCTTGAACTAAATGTGCTTCGGCCATTGAACCCTCTGGTCGACTCTTGTTCTTTGTGTTTGACTTCAACCCTCCAAGATACCTTTCGATCCCCCACATGGACCTTTGTGAAACAGGTCCACCATGTCTGATCTCTTCCACCAAGTGAACAGGAAGGTGCTCACTTATGTCAAAAAATGAAGGAGGAAAAATCTTTTCTAACTCACAAAGAGTTTCAGCAATCTCTACTTGTAGGTCCTCCAATTCACTCGGACAAAGAGTTTTACTATAAATACTTCTGAAAAATGCACTTAATCGTATTATAGGAGACGCAACATCTTTGGGCAGTGTGAGCCGTGCAGCTATGGGCAGTAAATTTTGCATCATGAAATGCGCATCGTGGCTCTTATAGCCTGTGATTTTCCTTTCTTCGATTTTGACACACCTTGCAATATTAGATGCACAACCCTGTGGCACTCTTGCATTCTTGATGACTTGGCAAAATAGACGCTTTTTGGCCGGAGACAACCAAAAGCGTGATCTTGGCATCTCGAAATGACCATTTTCTCGTTGCATAGGATGCAATTCAGGCATTAGTTTAAGTAGTTTGAGATCATGGCGTGCTTTCAAATGGTCCTTAGTCTTCTTTGGTATGTCTAATAGTGTGTTAAGAACATTGTCAAACACATTCTTTTCGATGTGCATGACATCGAGATTATGTGGACATTTATTATACTTCCAGTAAGGCAAGTCGAAAAATATTGACTTCTTCTTCCATGGAATTTCTCTATTGATATTTTTCTTTCGCCCCTTCCCAAAATCATTCTGCCACCCATTCAACAACTCCTCAATTTCAATACCCGACAAGCGCTTTGGTGGAGTTCCTTCTTCCGTTTTCCCGTTAAATTGACTCTTATTACGTCTCCAAGGATGATTCTCATCTAAGAACCGTCGATGTTGCATATAACAATATTTTCCACATTTAAGCAAATAGGTATTAGAAGTTTCATAATGGCAACATGGACATGCCTTCATCCCACATGTACTCCAACCTGACAACATTGCATATGCTGGAAAGTCGCTTACGGTAGACACCAATGCTGCATGCATGTCGAAACGGTTACCACTTAAAGCATCATAGGTTTCTACTCCAACCTCCCACAACTCATTCAAATTCTTGATAAGAGGCTGCAAGTAAATGTCAATGTCTTGACATGGGGATAGAGGGCCTGGAATGAGCAACGCTAGCATGAGAAACTCTTGTTTCATGCACATCGAGGGAGGCAAATTGTAATTCATAAGGATAACAAGCCATATACTATGGGCAATGCCCATATTAAATGGACTAAATCCATCACTAGCCAAACCCAACCTCACATTACGCGGATCACTAGCAAAGACACCGTACCTTCTGTCAAACTCCTTCCACGCCTCTCCATCCGCTAGATGTCTTAACGACCCGTCTTTTGTTTGTCTTTTTGCATGCCATAACATGTGACTTGCTGTATCGGAGCACAAAAGCATCCTTTGCAGCCTCTTCTTTATGGGAAAGTACCTCAAAATCTTTGCGGGGATTTGATAAGGCTTGCTTGTTTCCTTATCCTTGTCAATAGATTTCCATCTAGACGCCTTACAAATATGACAATTAGTAGCATCTGCGTGTTCTTCCCAGTACAACATGCAATCATTTGGGCATGCATCTATTTTAGTATAATCAAGACCTAACGTCCTAATAGTACTCTTAGCTTCATAGAAAGAATTTGGCAGCTTAGCATTAGGCAGAATGTCATTAAGAAGCTCCAGAAGTTCACCAAATGCTGCATTGCTTATCTTGTGGTCACACTTAAAAAGAAACAAGCGTATCGTGAAAGAGAGCTTAGACACATTTTTGCACCCAGGATATAATTCCTGCTGCCCATCCTCTACCAGCTTAAAGAAATTATTTGCCTCGTCATTTGGTCCCTCTCGCATATTATCTAATAGCTCTGTTAAGTTGTCATTATTTTCTAAACCTCCATCATGATCAGCTATGACTCGTTCTTTGTTCAAATCTGCTATTGAATCTAAGCAATGTTCTAAGGTTCTTCCCTCTCTTAAACCAAAGCCCTTACAAATCAGATGCTCTTTGACCACATTTCTACAAAACCAATAACGCTTATCACATTGTTTACAAGGGCATGCAATTTGATCTCCGTGAGCTTCAGTTGCAAATTTCTTCTCAAGATATACATCTAATCCGGTTTCATATTCATCAGACCATTTAGGAAAATGAAACCACTCATTACTTGAGTTTCCCATTGCCTAAAGTAGTTGAAAAAAACAAGAAATTTACATATTGTATACGACTTATAAACGTCACTAGCCAAAACAAAAATATAACCAGTAGGTGTTAGAATCATGGCGAAAAGAGTATGCTATGAAACACGAGATATTCAATACATTAAAACTTTATGCAACTTTAACGCTTCATATCTTTTGGGGTAGAAGATTTATAGCTATGTTTTATATATTTGTGGAAAGTTCATTGTTCAAGCTTTCCAATGACACCTTTAGGGACTCCATTGAATCTGTGAGGAAGATTTGATAGAGGCTCAAACTCGGTGCTGCAGAATAGAGGAGTGGACTGACCTATCAAACATGAAATGAAATTCTTTCGAGAAACGGGTTAGTAACGAAGTGCTGAATGCAAAGGATGAAGTTGTTCAGGAGATTTTTGGTTATGGATACTCGATGATACTTCCAAGGAGAAGCCTTTATAAAGGAGCTGAAATGGGGTACTGCAATTTCCTGGAAAGAAGCAGAGTACCAAGATTTTGACAAGGAATTTGGAAACAATTGGTATCAAGTGGAACTTTTTTTTTCAAAGTCTTGAATTCTGATTAAATTTGCATGAAAAAACCCTGCATGAGCCTGGAAAATATAGTCTGCTTATATGCTGACACAAGGGCTGAGTGGTCTTTTCGGAAATTTGACTGTTATTTTCAGAAAAAAGTCCAGTCAATAAGGTAGATTTTGGAGCAACGAGTGAGCAAAGCATACGGAAAAAATAGTAGAATATTGCTTTCAATTGTTACAACAAAAATCATAGTTTAGATTTTCAACTCATCCTGTGTCTCAGGACTAATTATACTGTCATTTGTATACCAACAGGTACTCATTCGTGGAAGACCAAATCCCTATATCCCCTCACTGCAATGAACTCTCTATTACTCTTTGAGCCTTCATCATATAATCCCGAATTTCTTAAAACCATTACAAGTCCTCCAAACCTTCAAACTGAGTTGCTATGTCATACAAAACACATACTTCTAGGGGTACCCAATTCTGATTGAATCAAATTATGAGTACCCAATTCGAAAATAGGACAAATTATGAGTACCCAATTCATATTGAATGAAATTGGTGCTAAAAATTTCATAAAAATTGGGCAAAACATCAAAAACATGAACCCAGAATGACTAAAAAAACTCATAAATACTTACTCAAAAGACTCAAATTGATTTCGCCCAAATACTTCGATTTCGCCCAAACACTTCAATTTCTTACCCAAATACTTCAAACTCAAAACTTGATGCGTGGGATTAGTGCAGTTGAGATCAAATAAGGACGATAAGAAATTGAGAAATTTGAGAGTATGACATGATTTTTGTTGATTTTTGTCGAATTTTGAAATGAGAGTATGTGTGGGAGTAATGAAGTTTCAGTTAGGGTTTGTGTGAGTGTATGTGTCCAGTACAGAAAATTTTGGGGGGAAATTTTCTGTTGTCGCGCCCAATTTTGAACGTTTTTTTTTTTTTTTAAAGTAGCATTGCATTAGCTTAGTTAGGGCAACGGAAAATGTCAAATGCAACGCCTCTCTATAGACCGTTACATTAGGCGTTGCAATAAACACTTCCTTAGAGCTATAGATAGGAAAGTGTTGCAATAGGTAAGCAAATGTAACACCTATGTATACACCGTTACATTAGAGGTGTTGCATTTGGTCATTTTTGTAGTAGTGCGCCAAATGTCTTCCAAAAATTACTGAAGATAGCCTAGGAGTATACTTGTTAGATTTGACTGTTGGTTCCTCATCTTGTGAATTATTTCATGCATTTAAACGCTCGTCACTTTGTATGAATTTATGACCGATTTGGCCGTTTCCTTATCTTTTCTTTGGTTTTTTTGCCTCTAATATTTTGCAAATCCTCATTATATTATCCTTGGAGAGTACCACAATAATTTGAGCCGTTTTTGCACGGATCCATTTTATTGAAAACCATGGATTATGTACTGCGATTATGGTCAATTTGACAAACATTACTGAAGATAGCCTAGGACTATACTTGTTGGATTGATTGTTGGTTTCTCATTTTGTGAATTATTTTATGTGTTTCGACGCTCGTCACTTTGTATGGATTTATGACTGGTTTTCTAATTAACCTTCCCTTAGGTTTTCGGCCCTAATATTTTTCCAATCCTCACTCCATCATACTTAGAGACTACCACCAAAAGTTTAGTCGTTTTTGCTCGGGAGCTATTGTATCGAAAAACCGTGGATTATGTATTGCGATTTGGGTCAAATTTGATCAATTTTTCGAAAAACGCCAAATTTTCCCTTAACATTATTGAAGATAGCCTCGGACTATACATGGTTGATTTGAATCTTGGTTCCTCATTTTGTGAAGTATTTCATGTGTTTCGACGTTCGTCACTTTGTATGGATTTATGACCGTTTTGGCCGTTTATTTTATCTTCTCTAAGATTTTTTACTCTTATATTTTGCAAATCCTCATTATATCATACTTGGAGACTACCACCAAAATTATAGCCGTTTTTGCTCCGGAGCCATTTTACCGAAAAACCGTGGATTATCTACTACGATTCTGGTCAATTTGATAAAAAATTTCAAAAAACGCCAAATGTCTTACAAACATTACTGAAGATAGCCTAAGACTATTCTTGTTGGATCTGATTGTTGATTCCTCATATTGTGAATTATTTTATGCGTTTCGACGCTCGTCACTTTATATGGATTTATGACTGTTTTGGCTGTTTTTCAAAACTTCTCATAGATTTTCGGCCCTAATATTTTGCAAATCCTCACTATATCATACTTAGAGACTACCACCAAAATTTTAGCCGTTTTTGCTCTGGAGTCATTTTGTCGAAAAAACCGTGGATTATGCATTGCGATTTGGGTCAAATTTGATCAATTTTCGAAAAATGCAATTTTTTCTCTAAATATTATTGAAGATAGCCTCCGGCTATACTTGTTGGATTTGAGTCTTGGTTCCTCATTTTGTGAATTATTTCATGTGTTTCGACGTTCGTCACTTTGTATACATTTATGACTGTTTTTCTAACCTTCCTTTAGGTTTTCGGCCCTAATATTTTTCCAATCCTCACTATATCATACTTTGACACTACCACCAAAAGTTTAGCCGTTTTTGCTCGGGAGCCATTTTAACGAAAAACCGTTGATTATGTACTGCGATTTCGTTCAAATTTGATCAAATTTTCGAAACACGCCAAATTATCTCCAAATTGAAGATAGCCTCGAACTATACTTCGTTGATTTGAGTCTTGGTTCCTCATCTTGTGAAGTATTTCATTTGTTTCGACGTTCGTCATTTTGTATGGATTTATGACCGGTTTGGCCGTTTTGCTTATCTTCTCCTAGATTTTTGCACTAATATTTTGCAAATCTTCATTATATCATACTTGGAGACTACCACCAAAATTTTAGCCGTTTTTGCTTTGGAGCCATTTTATCAAAAAAAAACCGTGGATTATGTACTACGATTCTTGTCAATTTGATAAAAAAATTCGAAAAACGCCAAATGACTTAGAAACATTACTGAAGATAGCCTAGGACTATACTTGTTGGATCTGAAAAACGCCAAATGTCTTACAAACATTACTGAAGGTAGCGTGGGACTATACTTGTTGGATCTGATTGTTGGTTCCTCTTTTTGTGATATATTTCATGCGTTTCGACGCTCATCACTTTGTAAGGATTCATGACCGTTTTAACTGTTTTTCTAACCTTCTCTTAGGTTTTCGGCCCTAAAATTTTTCAAATCCTCATTATATCATAATTAGAGAATACCACATAAAGTTTAGCCGTTTTTGCTCCGGAGCCATTTTATCGAAAAACCGTGAATATTGCAATTCGGGTCAAATTTGATCAATTTTTAGAAAAAACGCCAATTTTTCTTCAAACATTGATGAAGATAGCCATGGACTATACTTGTTGGATTTGAGTCTTGGTTCCTCATTTTGTGAAATATTTCATGTGTTTCGACGTTCGTCACTTTGTATGGAATTATGACCGTTTTGGCCGTTTTCCTTATCTTGTCTTTAGTTTTTGACTCGAATATTTTGTAAATCCTAATTATATCATATTTGGAGACTACCACCAAAATTTTAGTCATTTTTGCTCTGGAGCATTTTATCGAAAAACCGTGGATTATGTACTGCGACTTGAGTCATATTTGATCAATTTTTCGAAAAAACGCTAAATTTCTTCCAAACGTTACTGAAGATATCCTAGGACTATACTTGGTAGATTTGATTTCTGGTTCCTCATTTTGTGAAATATTTCATGCGTTTCGACGCTCGTTAATATGTATGGATTTATGACCCTTTTGGCCGTTTTCCTTATCTTTTCTTAGGGTTTTTTACTCTAATATTTTGAAAATCTTAATTATATTATCCTTGGAGACTACCACTAAAATTTGAGCCGTTTTTGTTCCAAAATCTTTTTTACTTAAAACTGTGGCTTATGTACCATGTCATTCAGGTCAAATTTGACCAATGTTTCAAAATACACCAAATGTCTTCCAAAAAGTACTGAAAATAGCCTAGGACTATACTTGTTGGATTTGATTTTTGGTTCCTCATTTTGTGATTTATTTCATGTGTTTCGATGCTCGTCACTTTGTTTGGATTTATAACTGTTTTGGCTGTTTTTCTAACATTCTCATAGGTTTTCGGCCATAGTATTATTTCCAATCCTCATTATATCATACTTAGAGACTACCACCAAAAGTTTAGCCGGTTTTACTCCGGAGCCATTTTATCGAAAAATCGTGAATTGTACTGCGATTCAGGTCAAATTTGTCCAATTTTTTGAGAAACGCTAAATGTCCTCCAATCATTATTGTGGATGCCCTAGGACTATACTAGTTGGATTTGAGTCTTGCTTCCTCATTTTTTAAAGTATTTCATGCGCTTCGACGCTCGTCTCTTTGTATGATTTTATGACCGTTTTAGCCGTTTTCCTTATCCTCTCTTAGATTTTTTGCCTCTAATATTTTGAAAATACTCATTATATTATCCTTAGAGAGTACCACAATAATAAATGTCTTACTACTGAAGATAGCCTAGGACTATACTTGTTGGATCTGATTGTTGCTTCCTCATTTTTTGAATTATTTCATGCGTTTCGACGCTCGTCACTTTGTATGAATTTATAATTGTTTTGGCTGCTTTTCTAACCTTCCCTTAGGTTCTCGACCTTAATATTTTTCCAATACTCAAGATATCATACTAAGACAATACCACCAAAATTTTAGCCGTTTTTGCTTCGGAGCCATTTTATCGAAAAACCGTAGATTATGTACTGCAATTGGGTCAAATTTGGTCAATTATTCGAAAAACGCCAAATTTTCTCCAAACATTACTGAAGATAGCCTCGGACTATACTTGTTGGATCCGAGTCTTGGTTTCTCATTTTGTGAAGTATTTAATGTGTTTCGACGTTCGTCACTTTGTATGGATTTATGACCATTTTGGCCGTTTTCCTTATCTTCGCTTAGAATTTTTACTCTAATATTTTGCAAATCCTCATTTTATCATACTTGGAGACTACCACCAAAATTTTAGTTGTTTCTGGTCCGGAGCCATTTTATCGAAAAACCGTGGATTATGTATTGCGATTCTGGGCAATTTGATATTTTTTTTTCGAAAAACGCCAAATGTCTTACAAACATTACTGAAGATATATAGCCTAGGACTATACTTTTTTGATCTGATTGATGGTTCCTCATTTTGTGATATATTTCATGCGTTTCGACGCTCGTCACTTTGTAAGGATTTATGACCGTTTTGGCTGTTTTTCTAACATTCTTTTAGGTTTTCGACCCTAATATTTTTCCAGTCCTCATTTTATCATACTTAGAGACTACCACCAAAAGTTTAGCCGTTTTTTCTCCTTAGCCATTTGATTGGATTATGTACTGCGATTCTGGTCAAATTTGATCAATTTTTCGAAAAATGCTAAATAACTTTAATAACTCCAATAACTTTAAAACACGTAACCCCGACTTAACTCCAATAACTTTGATAACTCCAATAACTTAACTCCGATAACTTCAATAACTCCAATAACTCTAATAACTCCACACAATAAAACACGTAACTTAAAAAAAAAAAGAAAAACAAAAATCAGAAAAATAAACCCCATTTTTTTTTCTCTCTCCTCCTCCCCCCACCCACAGCCACCCCACGCACCACCTGACCACCACCGTCCCCATGCGCCGACCACCACCCCACTTGACGCAACCACCACCATTCGATAGGCGCTGCTCAGGCGACCCTACGGCGGTTCTCACGCCCCCCGTCGACCACGCCACCGCCTCCAATCGACCCATTCTCTCTCCTCAAACTCTTCTCTAACCACCAGAATTCCGCCCTCTCTGATGATTCGCCGCCCCTCCCCGATGATCCCCCGCGCCTCCCCGACATTAGTCGCCCCTTCCCGACGTTCGCTGCCCCTCCCTCGACGTTTGCCGCCCCTCCCCCAAGTTTCGAAGTGGAAAAAGGAGGAAATGGGGGAGAAGGAAGGGGAGGGGGCTTGTGGGAACGGCGGAGGTTAGGTCGGGGTGGCCGGCCGACCACGATGGCGGGGTCGGGGTCGGGGCCGGTGTTGGTGGTGATCGACGACAGCCACCGGCGGGGCTGGGGTGGTCTCGGGTTGGTTGGGGGGTTGGGGGAGGAGAGAGAAATAGGAAGGGTAGTGGGTTTTTGTTTTTTGTTTTTGTTTATTTGATTTAATTTTGACCATTGATTTAGGATTAAATGTGTGGCTCAGATTACTTCTGACCTTCTGACATAAGTTTACTTCTGACCAAATACAGCCCCTATATATATAGGAATTGAATCAGGTCAGAAGTAGTCTTAAAGTCAGAAGTCAGAAGTAATCAGAGCCACACATCTTGATACTCCACTAACTCTCATAACTTCAATTTTTCTATAACTCTAGTAACTATACCATATAACTACAATAACTTTACAACTCTAACTTAACAATATTAACTAAATTACGTAACTACAACTTAACTCCGATAACGGAAACACGTAACCCCGACTTAACTCCGATAACTTTAATAACTTAAATAACTAAAACACGTGTTAAAACACTGGAGTTATAGAAAAATTGTAGTTACGTATTTTAGTTAATATTGTTAAGTTAGAGTTGTAAAGTTATCGTAGTTATATGGTATAGTTACTGGAGTTATAGAAAAATTGAAGTTATGAGAGTTAGTGGAGTATCAAGATGTGTGGCTCAGATTACTTCTGACTTCTGACTTTAAGACTACTTCTGACCTGATTCAATTCCTATATATATATATAGAGGAATTGTATCAGGTCAGAAGTACTCTTAAAGTCAGAAGTAATCTGGAGCGTCCATCCTAATCATCCGGCGGCTGAGATAACGCGCGAAAATCCCCTCCCCCAGCTAACTCCACTAACTCTATAACTGCACTAAGTAACTCTCATAACTCCACTCACTCTATAACTCCACTACCTATATCAACTAACTCCACCACCACCCCAACCCAACCACCGCACCAACCACCGTCACTGGTTGTCCGGCAGTGGTCAACAGTGGTCTGGCAGGGGTCAACTGTGGTCCGACGGTGGTCAATGGTGGTCCGACGGCGGTCAACGGTGGTCCGACGGCGGTCAACGGTTGTCCGACGGCGGTCAATGGTGGTCCGGCGACGGTCAACGGTGGTCCGACGGCGGTCAATGGTGGTCCGGCGGCGGTCAATAGTGGTGGTCCGGCAGTGGTCTGGTGGTGACTTTCACAGTTAGCTGAGTTATGTGATGGAGTTAGTAGAGTTAATGGAGTTACAAAATTTAGTTAGTGCAGTTATATGGATAGAGTTAGCTAATTCAGTAGTGCAGTTATCACTTCTGATTTCTGACATTAAGGTTATTTCTGACCGGATGCATATATATATGTGTATATATATATATATATATATATATATATATATATATATATATATATATATATATATATATATATATATATATATATATATATATATATGTCAGGTCAGAAGTCAGAAGTAATCTGAGTCACACATCTTGATACTCCACTAACTCTCATAACTTCAATTTTTCTATAACTCCAGTAACTATACCATATAACTACGATAACTTTACAACTTTAACTTAACAATATTAACTAAAACACGTAATTACAACTTAACTCCGACCACGGAAACACGTAACCCCGACTTAACTCCGATAACTTTAATAACTTCAATAACTAAAACACGTGTTTTAATATAACTCAATTAACTACAACACGTAACTATAATAACTCCAATAACTATAAAACACGTAACCCCGGTAACTTTAATAACTTCAATAACTTCGATAACTAAAACACGTGTCTTAATATAACTCCATTAACTACAACACGTAACTATAATAACTCCAATAAATATAAAACACGTAACCCCGACTTAACTCCAATAACTTTGATAACTCCAATAACTCCACACACTAAAATACGTAACTTTAATAATAATAAAAAATTAAAAAAAAATCAGAAAAATGAACCCCATTTTATTCTCTCTCCTCCTCCACCCTCCCACAACCACAACCACCACCACACACCAGCCGGCCACCGCCGCCCCCATGTGCCAACCACCACCTCATGAGACGCCACCACCACCAACCGACGCGCCCCACTCCGGCGACCCCACGTCGGCAGCCTTCTCCCCTCGCCGCCGCCTCCATCGTCCTCCACGTCCTCTTTTCCTCATTTTCTCTCCCCTCTTTCACTCCCTTCCCCAGCCCCTATCCTCAACCCCTGCCCCTCCTTGAATATCGTCGCCCCTCCTAGCTTCGTTGCCACTTCTCCCCCAATTATCGAAGTGGAAAAGGGAGGAAATGGGGGAGAAGGAAGGGGCGGCGGCTTGTGGGAACGACGGAGGTGAGGTCAAGGTGGCCGGCCGATTACGATGGCTGGGTCGGGGCCGGTTTTTATGGTGGTCGGCAAAGGCCACCGGGCGGGGCTGGGGTGGTGTCGGGTGGTTGGAGGGGGGTTGGGGGAGGAGAGAGAAAAGGGGAGGGGGTGGGTCTTTTTTATTTATTTTTTTGTTTTTGTTTATTTGGTTTAATCTCATCCATTGATCTAAGATAAATGTGTGGCTCAGATTACTTCTGACTTCTGGCTTTAAAACTACTTCTGACCGGATGCAATATATGTATATATATATATATATATATATATATATATATATATATATATATATATATATATATATATATATATATATATATATATATATATATACTAGTTTGCATGCGCAGCCCAGGCCCGAGCTACCTGTTTACCTATTTTATACTCGTTTCATAAAAACAAAGTAGGTTTATTTTGTTATAATATTATTATGAAAGCTTTTTTACGTTATTTTTTTCTTTCAACTTTTGTCACCCGTCATTATATTATTATTTATTTTAACTCATCGTATTTTTATTTCTTTTCCATTTTTACATCACCTGTTATATTATTTCATATTCTGTCACCCATTATACTATTTCATTTTCATTCCACTATCACGTCACCCGTTATATCACATTATATTTCAAATGAATACCATAAATTAGTTTTACCATAATTAGCTAACTTATCACAATAAAATATAATATTTTCCATAAATTACCTAATAACTACCATAATATATAATTTCATTGTGCTATCCAATTAATTGGTGTCAAGTGTCCTCCCAAAAAAACTTGGTTTCAAGTTTTAATATATAGTATTAGACTAGTTTACTACCCGGGCTACGCCCGAAATAAATTTGATTTTTTTATATCTTATAAATAAATAAAGAGTGTAATAAATTTACAAATTAATGTACTAAATATTCACAAAAGAGACCAAATACCTATAATAAGGTAAGTGTATAATAAGGTGAAAAGTAAATCAATTGATAACATGTATTTTTTTTTTTAATTTTGAATTTTGACAATTAAGGATATGGAAATGTCACTTATATATTACACTAGTTTATTGGCCCGTGCAAAATTGCACGGGTTGTTATATGAACTTGGTTATAACTGTATTTTAATACTCATAATTAACACAAAATAGTAGGGCTGTAAAAAACTTAACCGACCAGATATTACCCGTTGTTCAAGGTTAATACTCATTTTTTCATGATCAAATCTGGTCATAGATAACTCGAACTCGTTTTGACCAATATTCTTTTGGGTTAAACTTGAGATGTCTCATTGTCCCATTTTTTCTAAAATTAAGACGAAAAGAAACGTGTGTAATTTGGTATCATCTTAGAGAAGTTATGTTTGGTTCAATGAAAACAATTAAATAAGTATAGCGAATCTATTTCAGTACTTTATGTTTATGTACCAATTACAATTTATGACTCGTGACCCACTATTTTCGGGTCCCGTTTTTGTGAACTGTAATTCATATTAACCTCGACTACTTTTTAGCACACTTTTTTTTAACTTTGACCCCACCCGTTGACCCGTATTTTGAGTTAAAACGAAACAAACCTAAGATCTGTTATTTGCTAATATATTGCGCCTATATATATTACTTCCTAAATTATCTCCAAAAAATAAAATGATTTGATATGATTCAGATTATCTCGTCCAAAGTTATTTCCAAAATTATCTCTTAAAATTTAAAATCCTTTATATATAACTCTGTTAATAAAAGTATCAAACAAATTAGTTGTCTTAGTGGTTGAAGTGTTAAAATTGTAACTCGCTATTGGTTAAATTATAATATGCATGGATGGAATGTACATCTACACTCTTTACCAAAAAGACGTTTTAAATGGTTTTTTTAAAGTGAATTTTAAAAAGACATGTCACATGGCATGATAGATGGCCTAGCTGAAGCCGGTGAACGTGGTTGTTGCCTTTAACACAGTTTTTAATATATAGTATAGTATAAGATATTATTAGATTAGATAGCCAATATTCGAATAGGAAGTTTTTCATTATTTCTTTCTTTTCCTTTTTTTTTACGGCTTGCTTTGAGAAGAAAAGTAAGAAGGTGGGACTGTGGGAGTGAGATCCAATTCCCATGTTGAGTAACGAGGAATACTCCCTCCCGTCATTTTTATGCACCGCATTAGAGTGTGTTTGGTATCATTTTTGTTTTTAATTTTTAATTTCTTATAGAAACCAAAGGCCCGTTTCTTAAAACCAGGAAAACTACAAGGGAATATGAGAGTCAAGGTTACGGTTTAACTTGATCTTATGAGAGTTAAGTTGGCTGGGAAACACACACACACACACACACAAAAAAAAAAAAAAAAAAAAAAAAACCAAAAAAACCTATGAACGTGATCACGCAACTATTAGCCTTACCAATAGGGATAGTTTTTGCTCAATACTTTTGTCGTTCTTTCAGGCCAAAGTCGGAAAACTCGTTTGGAATTTAAGACGTAGTTCCAAACTACTCCTTGAAATAAAGGTGACTATTTTTTATTTTATTTTTTGACAACGTCTAAAAGAGAAATAAAACATACACTATTACAACTAATCTAAGAGATAACTAAAACATACACTATTACCGCTAATCTAAGAGACTCTTCCTAGCAACTATAGCTAAATTATGTGCTTCCTCTATTTCTTTCCGATCAACCTTCAAAATAATGCATTGTTGCAGCTGTCTCCCCAGAGCTCTTACTTCACCCAAAAGCCAAGTGCATGTAATGTCCGTAACAAATTGTTTTTTTTTTTTATTAATGAACATTTTACAGGGTTGAGTTTACCAAATTAATACGAGCAATTTATGAAAGGAAAGAACTCAGCATAGGGTATATGTCATAACAAGTTCCGTAAAACCAACATACAAACTAATTCAATGAAAGGATTGTGACGAGGACATTGTAGGATTTAGTACATTGCCAGCCATAAGTAAGGATCCGCAGAGCTATAAACTGAAAGCAATGGATGTATCTTCCCCTGCAATTAACAAAAGATGTTTAAGAAAAAAATAGCCTTGAAGAGAGAGCCCTAAAGCATATCAAAGGTTGTATGTAACAAGATACCTTCCACAAGCTCCTCGACGGCACCTCTCTTCAACTTGTTGGAACATGTGTGAGCTTGTCCACCATGGATCTCATGGAGTTGAGAATAAACTTCACCATATGGAGTTTACCTAATAAGGTAAGAAAAAGACATATGACATTTTATTTGTGCATTTAAAGATTTTCTTTCATTTGCTTTATTACTATTTATGGCAAACTCCACCAACTCCACCAAATTTTAACTCCATGGGATCCAAACACGTTCTAAATGATCTTCTACTTTTCTTATTTGTTATATTATTTGTAGTCTTAGTGGATTGTGACTCACCCACATTTATTTTCCAACACATCTTACTACCTACAAAAAAACTTCGTGCCACTTTCATTGTGGAACATCAAAGTGAACTGGAGGGAGTATATAAAATGTTCCTTTCCCTTTGCCAGAGTCCTTGTTCGTATGTTTATTTCTTCTTTCTTATTCCGTAATTTATTGAGTATGTCTGCTTCGTTATTTTTCTTATTAGTTGGGTTTATTTAGTATTGATTTTGGCTAGAGATAGCGAACGAATCCTAAATTGTACGTTAGGAATACCGCATATATAGTTATAATCCGCCACCCCGAAAATTAAATCCTGGCTTCGCTCCTGTATATAGTAGTACTCGCTCCATTTCAATATATATGACGTTTACAAGTTACGAGACAAGTTTTGACTTTCAATTTCATAAAAAAAGTATTTTGTCAAAAATTATAAAAAAAATGTACCATTGGATTCGTTGTAAAAAAAATACAAGATTATAATTTCATAATTTTTGCCCTTATATTTTGAGATATATCGAAGGTCAAATAAGTGTCTTAAAATGTGAGAAAGACATATATTTTGAGAAGATGGGGGTATATTATATGCAAACAATCTCCTCGTGCCATATTATATGTAGGAGTCCAACAGTCCATTACTTGAACTCGACATCACTGGTTATGGAATTATTTGGTCACCAACACTAATGATAGTGAAGAGATTATCAATCTTCGTCTAATATATCTTTTGGTGCAAAATTTCTTTAATCTTTTCGGTGCTAATTATGCTTTTGAAGGAACAAATGCACATTGATTACAGTTCAACCCATTGCATGATTGCTTAATAACAAAACTAATGACTAGCATAAGCTTAACCATTCTTTTCAGCAAAAAAAAAAAAAAAAAAAAAACCCTTTTCTTTAAAACTAATCACACATTCTTTAGCGATAAGGCCAGCCTTTATGTTATTCCTAAAGGACCACAGGCTTTGGAAAGCAGAGGAAAAGGGAATATGAAGCTGCTAGTGGAGTTGCAAGATGCCTGCATTTACAACGAGTAGTCAATCATGTTCGTATTTTGTAGTCGTAACTCGTAAGTATTAAGTAACAATGACCACGGTTTTAATCTCGTCTTAAGAAAAAATATAACGATCGAATATTTTGGAGGGAATCCCTTGCATAAAGCAAGAATAAGGTTCATATGAACGAACCTTCCTAGACCATGAGTATTGATTAACCAGAAGAAAAAAAAAAAAAACCATCAAAATTCAGCAGGACTGCATCAGCAATGAAGTTGCTTAATACCGATGTCGAAAATCCACAAAGATTAACTTCACCAGCATCAACATCTATCTAATTAAGTTCATTTCTGTAAGCATCAAACCACAAGAAAACAGTTTCTTCCAACAACAACAAAAAAAGACAGCATCATAGGAAGTGGTCAGTAGACATGCCAGAGAAGGCCGCAGCCCCCCAAGATGACTTCAAGTTGAAGGACACAAAGCCGCAGCTTGGGGAGCGATGGCCGCATGGAGGAGTCCGCGGTGGGCATGGGTGGATTGGTGGCGAAAGGGTGTCAAGCACATACGACCTTGTGGAACAGATGTTCTACCTGTATGTTCGTGTGGTACGAGCTAAAGACCTCCCTGTAAACCCGATAACAGGGAAGTGTGACCCATATGTTGAAGTGAAGCTAGGGAACTACAAGGGAAAGACGAAGCATTATGAGAACAAGACCAATCCAGAGTGGAAACAAGTCTTCGCCTTTACGAAGGAGAAGATACAGTCCACTGTACTTGAAGTTTACGTAAGGGACCGAGAAATGGTTGGGAAAGACGATTACATGGGTAAGGTGGTTTTTGATTTGAATGAAGTTCCTACCAGGGTTCCTCCTGATAGTCCTCTGGCACCACAATGGTACAGACTGGAGGATCGTCGAGGGGAAACCAAGATGAGAGGTGAGGTCATGGTTGCGGTTTGGATGGGTACGCAGGCAGATGAGGCATTCCCTGAAGCCTGGCATACTGATGCTACCTCAGTTCAGGGGGAAGGTGTGTATAACATCAGATCAAAGGTTTATGTGGCTCCGAAACTGTGGTATCTTCGGGTAAATGTGATTGAAGCACAGGATGTTGAGCCAAATGATAAGACTCAGCCTCCTCAGGCTTATGTCAAGGCTCAAGTTGGAAGCCAAACTCTGAAAACAAAGACTTGCCCTGTCAAAACAGCTAATCCCCTGTGGAATGAAGACCTGATCTTTGTCGCGGCTGAGCCCTTTGAGGAGAAGCTTGTGTTAGAAGTTGTAAACAAAGCAGGCTCAAAAGATGAACTTGTGGGGAAAATAACCTTCCCTCTGAACATGTTTGAGAAGCGATTGGATCACAAGGCGGTTCATTCTCGCTGGTTCAACCTCGAGAGATTTGGGTTTGGAGCCTTGGAGGGAGACAGGAAGAATGAGCTTAAATTCTCAACAAGGATTCACCTCAGAGTTTGCCTTGAAGGGGGTTACCATGTACTTGATGAATCAACTATGTATATCAGTGACACCAGGCCAACAGCGCGACAGCTGTGGAAATCGCCTATGGGCATCCTTGAGATAGGAATCTTAGGTGCTCAGGGGCTCCAACCCATGAAGAAGAAAGAAGGCCAGCCAAACAGTACTGATGCTTACTGTATCGCGAAATATGGTCACAAATGGGTTCGAACCAGAACCATTATTCAGAGCTTTAGCCCCAAATGGAATGAACAGTACTTGTGGGAGGTCTACGATCCTTGTACAGTGGTCACCTTGGGAGTTTTCGACAACTGCCACCTTGGAGGGAATGACAAATCTACGAAAGATCCAAAGATCGGAAAGATCAGAATTCGACTGTCTACCCTAGAAACTGACAGGATTTACACCCATGCTTACCCTCTTTTAGTCCTACAATCTTCTGGGGTAAAGAAGATGGGAGAGCTGCAGCTAGCAATTCGGTTCACTTGCTTGTCCTTCTCAAACATGATCTATCAGTACTCACACCACCTACTCCCAAAGATGCATTATGTCCATCCTTTCACTATAAACCAGATTGATAACTTGCGATACCAAGCTATGAACATTGTTGCAGTCAGACTAGGCCGTGCAGAGCCGCCTCTGAGGCGAGAGGTGGTGGAATACATGCTCGATGTGGACTCCCACATATGGAGCATGAGAAAAAGCAAGGCTAATTTCTTCAGAATAGTCTCTGTCTTCTCTGGCATGCTGTCTATGAGCAAATGGTTGGGAGAGGTCTGCAAATGGAAAAACCCGATTACAACAGTTCTCGTTCACATCCTCTACTTCATCCTAATCTGCTACCCGGAACTCATACTCCCCACGGTCTTCCTCTACATGTTCCTGATCGGTGTCTGGAATTACAGATACAGGCCAAGGCATCCACCTCATATGGACACCAAACTGTCGTGGGCAGATGCAGTTCATCCTGATGAACTCGATGAAGAGTTCGACACCTTTCCAACTACAAAGGCATCTGAGGTAGTCCGAATGAGGTATGACAGGCTTCGGAGTGTAGCAGGGAGGATACAGACAGTGGTGGGAGACATAGCAACTCAAGGAGAGAGATTTCACGCATTACTAAGCTGGAGGGATCCCAGAGCTACCTGCCTTTCCACTATATTTTGCCTAATCACAGCTGTGTTTCTCTATGTTACACCTTTCAGGTTACTGGCTATCCTTGCAGGCATGTACTTTTTCCGGCATCCGAGGTTCAGAAGCAAGATGCCATCAGTTCCCGGGAACTTCTTCAAGAGATTGCCGTCTCGGGCCGACAGCTTGCTATAAAAAGAGCAAGTAGTCAAGTACTACTGTTCCAAATATCAGTGTCGTCAATTTCTTCAATGTTGTGTTTTTTCATGTTCTAAATTCTTATTTCGCAAAAAGTTTGAAATGTACCATGTATACCTCAGTTACATTTTACAGTATTTTTCATTTTTTTCTCGCACTGTCGATTACTTCTCACTTGGATAAAATTGTGATAGATATTGATGGAATCTCTAGGTTTTCGAAAGAAAAACTCAGCATTCAGACCTCATATGAAAAAAAAAAAAAAAAAAAAAAAACAGGTAGCATCATGGTACACACAATATTGCACAATTTACGTAAATTCCAGTTTCCAGCACAACACCAAATAGTACCGAACATGAACAATACTTAAGTTCTGCTGGTAGAAAATTTCAGTAATGCACAAGAAGAAAAGAGATGAAACTCAGATCAGGGAAGAAAAGAAAAATCTCTGCATAATGCTCGACAAAATTTCGAGGGATCCACAATATTCTGATATTACACAGGAATACTCGTATATTCTCCAAAACAAAGTCACAAGACACGCAAACATCTTAAGATAATCAATCGCATAATCTGACTTTACTTGTTAAGTCCCTAATAGATCCTCTAAAAGACGAGCTCATGAGGCTTCATGCCAGACTTCAAAGAAAACCTTGCTCCCAAATAGGCCTTCAGCTCAGGGACGGCTTCAATATTCTTGGTCAACACAGCATCGACAGACTTCTGAGCATCCTTCTTCTCCTGTGAAACTGCCTTCACCTCCTACAATTCATAGAACATAAGAACTGTTTAGTAACCAGAGTAGTGAAGTGACGTTGGGAGTTTAACATCAACACTAAAACCTTGGTTCCAAAAGTTGGGTGGGCTAGAATAATCAAGTGAACTCGCAAAGTAAGCATAAGGTATCTACCTTTTTCTCTTCCTCGAAAAATTCTCCTTCGCCCTTCTTGTTCTTTTTCTCTGCTTTCTTGGCAAAGAACTTTTCATCGATACTGGAAACATCAACCCCAGTCACATCAACCTTCGTTGAAGTTGCAATCACATAGGCCTGGTTAACTCGTCTAAGAGGGACGCCGTTAATCTTGAAAGGACCTGTATTGGGAAAAAAAAAAATCATCACAAACTGGACCTTGGAAAGGAAGAACCGAAAAAAAAAAAAAAACCACAAAATTCTCGCTATCCACAGATAGATAACATGGACAAGCTCCATCAAACACTCACTATCCAGGATGTTCAAGAGGAAAACATTGGGACAGCCAACCATATCAAAGATTTTGTGACTCAGAACCAACATTTAAAGGGGAGGAGGCCAATTCTCTGATTACATTCCACACCAACTGCCATACTCACAGCATTTCATAGCATACACAAAACAGTGTTGACACCACACTACCAAAAAAGAAATGGAAATAGAGGAAGAACACAATCTCTCATTAAAGATTTCTCTTATCTTAATGCCAAGCTGAACAGCAACATACGGAGTAATGCTTAATGCAAGAGAAGTCTTTTAAACACACAACTCAAAAGAGAGATCTCAAACGAAATTAGCTCATTTTTAGTTAAGATTCTAAGGTCACAAACCATTCAATTCTACCCCTTTTGCATATCAACACGGAAAAAAAAAATAAAAAATAAAAAAAAAGGGACAAGGCCATGAAAAGTTGGCCTTGGAAACCTCAATTTACAGTAATCACCACCGCAGACAAATTCTACCCCTTTTGCTTATCAACACGACCAAAAAAAAAGGCCAAAAAATATGTAAAGAAAATCTGAGCTCCCAAATAATTCTCAATCATGAAGCAAATCTAAAACCTCAATTTACAGTAATCACCATGGCAGAAAATGAATCAGTAACTTTATACAGTACACATTATCATCAAAGGCCATTTCATAGAGGGGCTTAACTTGCAATAAGCTACCACATGCGTAACTAACAAGTATATTCAGTATTATTAATCAATCTCTGTGGACATATATGTTCAAACTCATTCAAGTGATATAGCTGACAAAAATAGGAGCTCTTTAAAACTTCAGAAATACTCCATAGTGTGCATCTTCTTGTAGTCGGTAAAATTTCTTTTAGGGCGCTAATTCAGCTAATAACGCCGGCAGAAGTGGAGGGGGTTTCTATCTCATCGTCTGTCTAATGGACTACTAGATTGCACAATAAAGTCTCAAGCCTAAACATTTACAAGATCTTGGGTTGATGAAAGGGGTCCTAAAACACAAAAGCAGATGTAAATTACACTGCATGACCCCGTGATCCTGTCAAACACATAGATATAATATTTAAGACAAAAGCCAGGCTTGTTTTCTCCACACAAGTCAGTATTCACGCCCGTCAATCCGTTATGTGACTCACATTCTCAAAGCAAACATCTGACCAAAAGATTACCTTTACCCTTCAGAATGTATGTGACACTAATCTTCATCAACACAATCAATCCAATGAACAAGGGGTAACTCCCTCTAATCACATACACATTCAGAGAGTAAAATCAAAGTTTCGATGGGCGACCCACACCAACAATTACCAACAATATTCTGATCATCTTCATTTAAAATCTAACAGGCAACATCAAAATTTACCACACTATTCCAACTAAATTTACCACGATACTGATCTAAATCATACAAATTTCCACACCAACTATAACAGCACATTTCAATTAAAAACGAACAGGAGCATTCAAACGGGTTTACAGAAAACTCAAATTCAAGCAAAAATCATATCTTTTAATCACCCAAAAAAAAAAAAAAAAAAAAAAAAAAAGAGAAAGAGTGATGAATACTAACCAGTGACAAGGAGCAAGCCAGAAGAAAGCTGCTTCAAGAACACGACTCTCTTTCCCATAAACCTACCAGCCAACACAATCAACACTGTCCCAGGTGTAATACTTCCCCTACACAAAAAACAAACATTTCCCAAATCAAATCCCAATCAAAAACAACATTTCAAACAAATAAAAAAACACAAAAAAGTTAACTTTTTTTCCCGTCAATAAAAAAAAAAAAAAAAGACCTGAGCTTGGTGGGTTTGGGCTTGTGCTTGTTGATCAAGGGTTTCTTGACATCATCAGCAGGGTAGAACTTGGGTGGTTTCTCAGCAGCGGCAGGTGCGGCGGCTTTAGGAGCGTGCTTGGGGAATACGCCACCGTTTTTAGCCTTGATTGCCCATAAACCACTCCTATGATACACTTGAGCCCTTGTATACTTTCCAATTCCCCTTACAAGTTCTGGGTTTCTCGGTGTTGTTCTTGGTTTCACCATTTTTGCAGCTTAATTGATCGATCGATTGATTTCTCTCTCTCTCTCTTTTTTTTTTTTTTATGGTGTTGAGTGAATGTATACGGCGGAAGAGAGAGAGAGACAAAGAGGAGGATAAACCCTAGGAAATGAAGGTGGTTTTGTAATTTGGGATTTGGAGGTTGGAGGGTTTAAGGCCCATTATTGTTTGGTTGGACTAAGGTGTGTGGTTGAAGATACCGGGTTAGCCCAATAAACAAACGGGTCGGGTAGGCGAGTTACGGTTATGGTGATTCTGAGTTTGGTTTGAATATACGAGTCAAGTGTATAGAGGTTTCGAGTAATATATGTATCGGTGGATAAGATGTGTTGTTGAAGTCACCATGTAGCCCAATAAACAAACGGACCTGGCACGGGGCACACGAGTTATGGTTTCGGTGATTTTGAGGTTCTAATACGAGTTAGGTGTATAGAGGTTTTGAGTTAGATTAGGGTAAAAATGCACGGTTTGAAAGGTTTTGAGTGTGTAATTTATTTGTTGGTTTATAAATGCCGTATTAATCAACGTGGATGATGCAATAATTCCTTTGTGTCTCATAGCTCAACATCTTTGAATGACTTTTAAGAGCATAGTAATTTATTTACTTGTTTGATTGAGATGCCCGGACTTTGAAAATCAAGACATTGACAAATGCTTTTTAGAATCAAATTACTCGACGGGAAATTACAATATTCAATAGTGATTTTGTTTCGAGAAAACTATTATCCAAGTTCGAATTTTAAGAGGCTGTTATTATTTGGTACTGGTCTTAATAGTATGTAACTATATAATGCAGCGTCCAAAATATGGTTTACTACCATCCATGAGTTCATGATTCTCGAGTCAAGCATACGTACATATATACCACATACATACACAACACACGAAAGATATATAAGGGAAATTGAAATGATGAGAAGATGTTCCTCTCATGGGTCCTTGATCAGCCATTGCAATCCGATAAGTAGTCATTGGTACTTTGTCGTAGTCGAGTGAGGTACTACACGTTGGATCGTAATGACTGGTGCATTGACGGCAGTGGCGGATCTACTATAGGGGAGAGGGAAACCTGAAACACCGGAAAAAATTTCCGAATGCAAAAATTTTTACTAAAAATTATGAAAATGCTCTAAAAAACAAGAGTTGCGGAGCGAAAAATATTATTGAGACACCGGAAAATTTTGTTTCTGGATCCGCCACTGTGTGACGGTCCATCCGATTCCTGCTCTCCGATCCTGCTCGATAGTACAACTAGACATACGCCAGTCATGCCACTACTTTTAAGCAAGAGACAAGTGAGAGTGACACATTGTATTATATGCCTATATGCCTATACATCATTGAGCGACCATGGCATGTAAAACAATTCTAACTCATCATTAACTTCAAAGTGAAGCATGCACATTGGATCATCTATATATAAAAAGATTATCGAAGTGGAAGTATATTTGTAACTTTTTTCATTCTTTTTCTTGCATGATTTTCTTTCATTTCTTCTTCTACCACTACATACTATGCTAAGCTAGCTGCATTTGTAGGTTTTTTATCATCAGCTATAAGGGCCGGTTGGGAAAACTCGGGGGCCCTGGGCGAAATTGTTAAATGAGGCTCTAAATTGTTGTTAACCATAAATCGAATCATAAAAAGGGGCCCTTAACACACCCAGTACCCAACCAAATTTGCCCTGATATAATCGGGGGCCCTGGGCGGGCGCCCTTCTCGCCCACCCTAAAAGCCGCCACTGTCAGCTATTCCTGCCGTGGCCTTGCCATCCACAAGGAGCTTAGCGCCCGGAGTCGGTGGAAGTATTCGGCAATCGCCAAAAAACACCGTGCCGCTTGACGGGTCGTCAGAATTTGATGTAGCCGGTGGAAGGTTTGGTGCCTCAAACTATCTGCCTGTAAGTCATATAATCATGCACCTTGTTAATAATTTCATAGTTCTTCGTAGGTGTTACAAACTTAGCCAAAGACCATAAAGCTCATGTTTAGCATTTTCACATTCTAGAACTTGGTATGATTTTAAAAATGTTACTATCAATGAAATAGAGTTATAGATGAATAATATGAGTAATAAACTCTACGACGCCAAAATCAACCAGAATGATTTGCTCTAGATAAATATCGCTAAATGATTAGTACATATAAATTGAATTGAACGATTCTACGTATCATTTCATATAAGAAGGAATATATACATCCATGCTTAGCTTTCACTTGCGTTAAGTTTGCATTTTTCAACCAATTTCATTAACAGTATATACTTACTCATTGACATTTGTATCCCAAGGCCAAAATCAGTTGAAGGAAAGCATTAAATATATTGAAAAATAGAAAGAAAAAATGTTGGGCCTCAAAATGTAATGCAAGCCTCATCTTCTTGTTCGGTACTTCGGTTAATCTATCCACAACTCATTTTAGGGAAGCATTATTATGGTTTTCCATGAGTTGACTATCTATACTCATCTACTATTCTAAGTTGCACTAGTCATCCGCATCCATAGGTTAGGTATTCGGTAGTTGTTGTTTTGTCACTGTACAATTGTACACAGACCTAACCTAGTAATCTAGTATCGTGTCAAACAGGTCGATCGCGTAGGACATAATTTATTTTATTTCTTTTAATGTGTAACTCGGATTAGAGAACAAAACTTCATACTCAAAATCCAATATCGACCTATAGATTGGTTTTTGAGAGCCTAAGCTAAATGTCTATATATTACCTAGAAAATATTTCTGCATTGCAAAATGTTAAATGTAAATAAAGCCAATAAGGGGACTATGTATTAATTTAGAACTATGTAGATGTGAACTTGAGGGAATCTCTGAGAAATTGTAAATTCATACTAAAGGATTGTTGAATTAACCTATGATCAACGAATAAAAATTACTATGTAGAAATCACTAGATATTATTATCGACAAGACTAAAAGATTGTTGAAATAACCTATGATTTATTTGACTTTGAGTTAAATAGGTTGTTTGAATGTCAAATCGAGCATGCGAATAATGGTAACACAAGGCGATATTTCTGCCTTCTGGTCATGAAATTTGATGTGGTGTTTGTCTACTCCCACCAGAAGATCGATTTAAGCATCTAATTAATTATAAGCATTGAAACGAGACTTAACTGACTTAATCACATATCTCGATTTTAAGTTTTGGAAAAACGACAATGTTGTATATATAAACTCATTCGGATGAAGAGCTCACCGTCATATATGTATGGTTCTACTCTACTCGAATGCGGACTAAATCAAATGATGACAAAGAAAGGTCAAGCGGCTATCAATTAGAAATGTCTTATTAACGTCCTTCTTGTGGAAAAAGGCTAATTACTAAGATAAGTAAAACACACTCCACAAACTACGTATGATACTTACCATCAAGATGTTGACAACAAATTCAATGTATAGAAATTACATTTGCTGAAAGTTACTTTGCAACCCATAATCAGTGAAAAAAACCTATGCATCAATTTTCTTGTAATGTACAATATAAGTTGATAGAAATCACGGGTTGGTTTCAAGCCTTTTGAATATGAGGTCCAAATTCCTTTTTATTTTCTATTGTAAACCAACTCCACATTATTGCATTTTCATCAACTAAGCAGGAATATGTACTCGTAATAATTCTAATTTTCGCAAAAAAATTGAAGTACATTGAACTTTTTTTAATCTCCTCGTTACTTAAATCAAATGCTTCATTTTTCTTATATCTTTATACTTTCACACCGCTATATATAATCGTATATTAACGAGTCTGATCCTAATAACGTACAATAATTGATTTCATAGAAGCTAGTAATAGACTCATGCATAATACTAGACTAAAACACACATTCCTATCATTATTAGACCACTAATTAACACCCTAAATAAGAAACTTGAATGATAAATTTCATCAAAAGTAAAGTAGACAAAGCACGAAGTTGAAGAAAGTAGAAAAGAGAGATAAATGTGAGAGAAAGGAGTAAAAAAAAGAAGAGTGAAAGGAAGTAATGGGAGAAAGGAAGTAAAGGATGGGCCATAAGAAATTAAGAAGTGAAGTGAAGTCAAGCGGTTATGACCCTGACATCATGCAAAATGGGCCTAAAGAGATCTTCCGATGTTGATATTATATGGTGGGCCACCGAACCCACTTTCTTCGGGTTCCAACTTCCCAATCTCTTATGGTCCGAATGTTAACATTTATTACTCGCGTGACTATTCCTTCACCTTTTCCCCATAAAACGGTTTGTACCCTTTCTTACTCCTTTTCTTTTTTTTTTTTTCTTTTTTTTTTTCTTTTCTTCATCAAGCTAGCTAACACAATTACACAAACCATTTTTACAATATGGTTATGGTTGATCTATCTATGTATATATAGATAAATAGGTTGATCGACGACATTATCGATCGAGCTAGTCTAAGTATGCTTTGTCATTTAAAACTGATCATTTTGTTTAAATTATGTGAAACTGTATAGAAGATGTGATGATCGAATTGATGATACTGAACATAATTTGATCCCTTTCTTTACAAAATAATTGGAGGTAGTACTGTGCAACTATTAGTTTGGTAGTAAAAACAATCCTTTGATTTTCAAATCTTGTGGTACTTGAACTGTATCTCTAATCATTACATTATTGACTAGCAAAGTGTAGTGTTTCTAATTATTTATATGGAAATGAAGTTAAAAGCTACGAGCTAGGTTACATTTGGTTCAAAAAAACTCCATTTGTATCGATTTGTAGTTCTTAATTGGTTGTTCTAATCTGTTGTCAAATAGATCATTACTTGACGCATATTTTTACTCGATGGTTGCTTTAACAAATTAGATATGAATTCATTTAGTCGAGAATTAAAAAAAGAACAGACTGTCGGTGGAAATAGAATACATAACTTAAAACTTTTTTGAAAATTGCACAAATAAATCTAATCTAATCTAATACTATCTAATCTAATATATATACTCCGTATATATGTAATCCTGAACCCGCTCAATTCTCATGCTGACACGTGGCATATAATATATTATTATATTGTAAATAATGTTTATTCAAAATAGGATATGGTAAATACACGGTAATATTATTCAAATAAAATAACATTATTACTTGATTTATGGAAAATAGTTATGTAATATAGTAATTACTTAATTTATGGCAATTTGATCAAATATCCCACGGGTGTTTCAAAATGGGATTTTGGCTTTTGAAATGTGACTTTTCCTCTAATCAAATTACAAATATCACACGGGTGTTCGAAATGCGATTTTAGGTTTTTAAAGGTGGGTTTTCATCTAATTACAATACAAATAGTCTACGGGTGTTGGAAACATGACTTTTAAGTTTTAAATGTGACTTTCCATCTAATTACATTACAAATATCCAACGGGTGTTTGAAATGAGATTTTAGGTTTTAGATAAAAAAAATTCGTTTACATAATTTTAACATTTAAACATAAGTAGCCCGGGCATTGCACGGGCCATCAAACTAGTATATTAAAACCTGAAATCAAGTCTTTTCGAGAATGACACTTGGCATTCATTAATTAGACAGCACTAAGTAATTACATAATATGAAAATTATTAACTAATTTATAAAAAATAATATAATTTATGGTTATTATGGTAGAAAGCTAATTTATGAAAAAAAAAATAGTGTTGTTGATATAAAAAAAAGACAAACTGGCAATTTCATCAGATGAGTAAAACACTATAGATATACAGTCAAGGTGCGGGCCGGGCATGCAAACTAATATATGGTATTGTTAATTTATGGCGATTATGGTGGTAAACTAATATATGGTAATAATTTTAAATGTAATGTGATATAACAGTCAGGTTATGAGATAGTGGAATAAAAATGAAATAGTATAACGAGTGATGTACGAGTAGAAAGAAAATAATAATATGATTAGTGACTATAAATATATTATATAATAACATTGTTACTAATAATATTATACCAAAGATAAATCCAAATTTTTATAAACTGAGTATAACAATATAAGTTTGCAGCCCGGACGCGGGTCGAGCATGCAAACTAGTACTATATATTAAAACCTGAAACCAAGTCATTACTAGAACGACACTTGGCGTTCATTAATTGGATAGCACTAAGTAATTACATATTATGAAAATTATTAATTAATTTATGGAAAATAATATGATTTATGGTGATTAAGGTGGTAGGCTTATTTCGGAAAATAATAGTGGTGCTACTAATATTATAACAAAGGTAAATTGACAATTTCATAAAATGAATATAATAATATAGATATACAGCTCGGACGCGGGCCGTGCATGCAAACTAGTCTCTTTCAAGGATTCAACCAAACATATTTCGCCAATTCTAATATACAAGGTGAAGAGGCCAAACTTTTGTGGATGTACTTAATTAAACAGGTCAATAAGAGCAAAATTTGGAAATAGCTCTGCTAATAATACTTTTATTTACAAGAAAAATAACAACTTAGACATTGTTTTCTAATTGTCATTGTTAGATGCCAAATGGGCCTACGAAAATTCTACGGTCATTACCACCAGTGGTAATCACCATAAGAATATAGTATTTTATTAAGATTTGATATCTTCTGATATTAATTTAAAAACAGAGTATAATATTTTATTGAAATTTGGTATATTTTTTATATTAATTTAAAAAACAAACATTTTATTTTATATTTATAAAAATTGCAAAACTTAAGGCATGTTTGGTAATTGGTATTGGTTAAACTTCTCCAAAATATTAATTAGTAAGAGCTTTAAATTATAGGGTATATGAATTAGTAGGAGATTTAATTTATAGGGTAAGGTTCAAGTAGGTAAATCTTGATTTTCATAAATTTTTGTGGGAAGGTAGTAATCCTAATTAATTCCAAACAAGGCCTAAAGAAAATTAATAACAAAATATATTTTTAATTCTTAAAAAAAGATTTCTATTTAATTAAAATATTGCATCGTAATATTTACACTTAATAAAATAATATATTTTTATGGTGATTACCATTAGCGGTAATGACCATAGAATCATCGATGGACCTATAGATGTTCCTATATTCTTCCTGACTCAAACAAAAAAAGTAATCAAATCAACCTACTAACTAACTAAATGCTCCTCAAACTAATTAAATTAGTAGCTGAGATCAAATCCAATCAACCTCCAATCATTAATAATTAAAGAAATTCGAACCAATGTACAAGTTCAAAAAAGTTGGTTTACTGAACATTAATTAAAGCACATAAACTTAATTAATAATATAATTAAGCATGGAGCTGTCAATATGCTATAATGTCCCACTTTAACTATATCACTAGGGTTTATTATTAATCTACTCCATAATCTAAGGGTCTATTTCATAACAATTACTATACAAAAAAGACATTCATTCTTTTATATATTGATAATGTTGTGCCACTCTTGTAGTAGGTTATCTGATTATTGGAGTAGGTTTTCCAACCATATTAGCAGGTCTTTGGTTTCTTTACTTCTATTTTCATTTGGTCCCACATAAGTTCCTAATTTAAGCAACCTCTGCTTCTAAAAATGTAGCTTCATCTATTATTAGCACATTATTATTGGATGAATTATTGTGTAAACTCTTACATAACACAATTATTATTGTTCATTTTTTTTCATGAGAATGGTAGGCTACTAATTATTACATCCTTTAAGAATCTAGCTAGTCGTACTACTTCAAAATTTGTCCCAAGAATTGCTAATATTCTTACATGTGTTCATGGTCGAAGTTTTGAAGAGTTGAGGACTAGCTACTTTTCTTAGCTTCTCTTACCTTATAGCAAGTAGTACAATCGATCACTTTGTCACTTCATCAAAGACCTAGCGAGCTAATTGACTAGTTGCAACAATAACTTACAAGATCGAGTCACCTCGCTAACAACTTAAGATCGTCTGATCAGTCTAACTCATTCTAAGCTCAAATCAAGGCTCGATCACGAGCAAGTTGATTAATCATATAGGATGGCTTGAGCTCGATGCATACTTATATGTTTTCTCTGGCATGCATCTTAGTTATTAGTACTTATTTAATTCTAATTTTCCAAATGGTAAATCGTCATAATGACAAGTAAGCTCGAGACAAATTAGACTGATTGGTTTCAATTCGACTCATAATTACCCCTAATTATAAGTAACACTTGTTCCACTGTTTCATTAACAGTCAACGACACTCTGATTTTTCTTTCACCTACACGCTTAATTATGTCAACTAGTGAATTCACAATATATCACCAAGGCCAACTATGTAAGGGCCTAATTGGTAATTGCATAAATTTACTGAAAGACAGTATTAACCTCATTGCATATATATGAGTAAGTTATTGTATATACGTGCATGCTAAAATGTAGGATATATACCTGTCTTACAAAGTTCTCCATGGTAGAGAGCTTGTTCATGGCAAGAGCCATCTGACCCATGTAATTAGTCATATTCGGAGGACAGGTCAAGGGGTCCGAGGCAATCACGTCCGAGAGAGACTGGTGCAACACATCTAGCCCTTGTGATAGAGCCTCTTCAGCCTCATGGGTGGTTTGTTGCAAACCGCATATGCTCATTAGTTGTTGCTCAGTCAATGGTTCAATCTGGTGCAATATTATCTACCAAACCAAAAAAAAAAAAAAAAAAAATACAATTAACACGATTTCAATTTAATTTTAGTTTTAATTTAAATTGCTTGTACAACCCAGAAGAGAAATTCCAACAATTAGTACAATCGTTTGGTAAATAAAGTGTCAGAAAATCAAATAATTAAAATTAGCTAGAAACCAAAAAATGAGATGAAAAATGGGTCCAAAGAATCAAGAGCATATGAGGCGGAGAATATTTACTAGCCAGTTGCCAGAGCCGTGCAAGTTTGGCTATTTTTATGTATGGTACTCAACATATGATGCTCGATCTTCTTTTAGAAGTAACAGACACAACTTTAGGGTTCAGGCCAAACTATCACCTAATTTTTCCTCTTTTTTTGGTAACTTCACCCAAGATTCCTGCTTTCTTCTTTTCTCTAGAAAAATTCTGTGTGTAAAAATCCCTAGCTCTAAGACAAATTTTAAAATTCCAACAGAACTTGTCTCGTTCTATGATATGATCTTTCTCTCTTTAACTTTTATTACATTGGATCAGAATCATCCTAGATCGTTTATTGCTATATCCTAATCGTCTATTCCCTCATCCTTTTGTCATGCACATAGAAAGTGTCCACACTCAAAGAGATTTTAAAAACGTATCATTATGAGTAGCTAATGTTGCAATGGCTAAGAGATATAAGGATTAGAACTCCGACAACTCAAACTTGACTTTTGTGACCCCAACAATCCAATGAAATACTCCTAGTAATCTAAGTGAAGGGTGCACACTTAAGCAATTACTTGAAGAAGTTATGATCGAAAGAATAGACACTTGGTAATATTACGGGGCTACAAGGATTACAACCTGAAACAATCCTATCTAAGGCCATAATAATAATGGAGAAAGTAGCAATATAGCAAAGGTAAAAAGTGCACACCAAAAAGACTTCAAACAAAAGTAACAGTGTTTTTTAGCTAGGGTTTTCTGTTACATGTGTAAATGTCAGAGAGTGAGGTACGTTAAAATAACCATGTAGTGTGATTAATTAGTAAAATTACTACCTTGATGAGCTCAGATGGCCGGAATCCACCTAACCACATGAAGCAGCGCTCAGCAGGAGTCTTCCACATGCCGGAAACGAGGTGGAAGACGTCGGTTTTCGCCACCATACCCTTCAGGTTCATCACCACATCATAATGGCCTAAGCAATTGTCAACATACATTTTGAGCTCACTTTCTTGTAAATGTTCTTGCACGGCTGCCCGTAGCTCGCAGGTCAGCCGGTGGTGCTCTTCTAGCCACCTTGTGTACTCCAAGTCAAACATCGCGGCATCTATATATATATAACAAAAATCGCAATGTGAGCTCATTTTTTATCGTCTTATATATGATTAGACCCGTAGTCTTGTACGTCCAAACAAATATCGACTAACTTATGTCATTGACAAATTCAGTGGTACTGTTCCTAGCTAAGTCATGTACGTATGACTGAATACATTTTTTAGTGCTGAAAGGGTACATTCTCATACTATTAATTAGTTAATATAAAGATAAACATATACACAACTTGTTAATTACTATATTAATTATTATGTCTTAGCATAACTTGTACGTATATAACTAAAAACATTGAAGCATTATTAAATTATTACTACCTGAGCTGATGTTTGTAACACCAACTGGTATCCCTTGGTCTCCGCCACCGCCGCCACCAATTGCACCTCCTCCGAACAATATACCCTTTAGAAAATTATCGTCAATATAACATTCTAACAATTTAAGTAAGTTAACGATAAAAAAGAACAGAGAGAGTGATTCCGATCCGTATGTATAAAATTATACAACTTACTTGAGCTCTGGCTCTTTGAAGTTCCTGCTCCAATTGTGCAAGTCTAATCCTACTTGATTCTAACTGCTGAACGTAAGCCTGGAAGAATTTTGACAAAGACTAATTAAAACATTATTTGTTTAATTATTATGAGAGAAAAAAAAGTACACCGTCTGAAGATGATGATAATATATTGTAGTACAGTTGAATAAGAAAGCTTAACAAACAGTAATGACTAATTACATTAGATTAATAATCTAATAGTAATATATAAGACATGTTGACATAAAAACCTATGAAAAATATACTAGTTATTAGCATTGACTAACCTTTTTCCTAAGCCTGCTTTTCCTTGCTGCCTCTCTATTCTGAGCAAGTCTTCTCAGTGTCTGCTCATGACAACCAAATGTATATTTACAAATTTCCGTTTATTACTTGTCAAATGTTAAAGATCTAATGATATTTAGTAACATTAATAAGTAACGATCTGACTAACGACCCTAACCTTAGGGTCGGGTGTCTTAGGTCCTTCTTGTTCCGAGCTTGATGTTGGACCTTTGCGAATCCCTTCACGCTGCCCACATACAACAAATGCATTACAATTAAAACCATATCATTATCAATTAATTAAACTAATTAACAACAATTTGTTTATTGATACCACTTTGATTAATTTAGGATAAGGGTGAAAGTGATCTCTAATTTGAATTACTAAAATCTAAATAATTTGACTTGTACATATATGATTAATAATGTAGGGAGGTTGCTTACCTTGATAGACTTGGACTGTTCAGCAGGGGCAGCTTCATTTTGATTCTTATTATGTTTATTATTAATAGTACTGTTGTTGGACAACTCCATTGTTGGCGGCTGCTCCGACGGTCGTTTCGAACCACTACTCATTGACTGATGACCACCTCCGCCGCCACCACCACCTCCTCCTCCTACTCCCGAGTTAGCCTACATCACAACCACCAAACCATTTATTTATTTATTTTTCGTTATTTCAAGATAATAATAGTAATAATCTACCAACATCTTAATAATAAACAACTGAATTATTCCATTAATACTAACTTTGGTAGCTAAGCTTGAAGGTGAAGATTGTTAAAAATTGACTTAATTAATTAATTAGCAACTACATAACGGATTAGGTGTACCGTGTACGTACATGAAGTTGTTAAACCTAGTCGAAATTATCGACTGATTAGAGACTTTTAACGGCCGGTTTTTAATTAAAATTAATTACCTTGAAGGATGGCTCAACATGCATAGGTTGAGAAGGGAAAATGTTAAGAGTTGGTGGCCTCATTCCTCCACCTCCGGGTGACGACGATGATGAGTTATGATCTTCTGCACCAAATTCGACAAATTGATCAATCAATCAATCAATCAATCGAAAGCTAATCATATCAAAAATTATTGAAAGGATGATGATGATAAAGACTCAACTTGAAGTTGAAGCTAAGTTTATAGCTATAGCCAGCTATATAGAGAGAGGGATGAAGAGAGAAAATGAGCCAAGTATAGTGAAAGAAGAGGAAGAACAAGTGTGTATGGGGGTAAAGTAGGCATGCATTTGGAGCTAATTTCTGACATACATATTACATATAACAGATCAAAGAGAGGGAAACAAACAAACACCCTTTTTCACTCATCATCATCAAAACAAAACTTAAAATTTCTATGAAATTTTCCAAAAAGAAAAAAAAGTACAAGATTATTATTATTATTATTATTATTGGTTTATAATTTCTTGATCTGATGATCTGGTCAAAAAGTGAACGAGTACGGTAGATTTTTTCATCAGAGTTTCTGAATTATTCTGATCATCATGCTTTTGATATGATATATGAAATGACCCTCAGTTATCACATCTTCTTCACAGAATCTTCTCCTGTAAGATTTTTCTTCCCCAAAACAATAAAAAGTAAAAATATACCAAAAAAACAAAAGAAGAGCTTAAATTAGAAATTAAAAAATATAAAGAAAATATCAGAAAAAGAAACTCACGTCGTTCATGATCTGTTTGTCCATCAAGGTAAAGAAAAAGAGCTTGATCTAGCTCTCCTAGGTCATATGCTCCTGTTGCTGTACTTGTACTACTCTCTTTGTTGTTATTATTATTACTTCCACCTCCCCTACACACACACACAAAAATGAAATGTCAGAAACGATACATGTAGACGTGTTTTTGGTACATAAGCGAGTAGCTAATGTTTATTGGGTGTAATTTAAGCTGCTTTTATTTGCCGTGTACATATAGATATAGATATATGTGTATGTGTTTTACATGAATGAAGGAGAAGATTGCATCATGCTGAAGGAAATATTCTGCTGCTGATGTTGTTGTTGTTGTTGTTGATGATGAGGAAGCTGATTTTGCTGATGTTGGAAGAAAGACAATTGTTGTTGTTGTTGTTGTTGTTGTTGTTGTTGATGATGATCCAAGTCTACGGGTTTCGAACTCGAAATCGAAGTATTATTATTAATATTAATATTGTGCATACTATTATTAGTAAGAGTACTAGTAGAAGCCATGAATAATGGAGCTGATGTTGTTGCTGTAAACTGCTTCATTTCTTGCGCAGCTGGTTCTATACCTTCTAAAAAACCCATCAACATATAGTATGAATATGAATATATATGTGGGTTGAGAGAGAAAAATATGAAGAGTGAGAAAGAGCAAAGAAGGGTTGTTTTGTGTGTGTATGAGTCGGTTTGAATTGGAAAATGTGATTGATAACGAGGATAAAATGGAAAAAAAGCTGGAATTGAATTCAATGCTAAAGAAACAAATGACAACAACTTTTATTTTCTCTTCTTGATTAGTTTTTATATAAATTTTTGTATTATTCGATTTTCAATTTTCAATTTCTTAGTGCGTTTATTTATCGTCCTATTATTATTTATTATTTGAGTATACCAAATGATAGGTGTCGCTCGCTAGTTGCTCGTTTAATCATCTTGAGATTAAGACTCCTAATTTGGACTATAAATTTTGAGAAATAGACGGCTTTCTGAGCGGTGTTGAGATATAAGGAAAAATAATGTACCCGGGTTCAAACCGGGTTTTCGGACAAGAGGCCGGCCCGGGCTGCTGGAATATAGGTTCGTTGTTTAAGGGAGCTAGTTTGAGGAGAAAGCTATGTTTAGGTAATAAAATTTTGCACCTTTTTTTAATGGGAAAGACCTAACTACTTAGGGGACTTAATTATTGTGGCTTTTAGTATTTGTTTTGGGGTTTGTCACGTTATATATCAAGAGCTATCATGTAAAGCGTGACTATAGTCTATAGTAGTTTGCTGAATTTTAGTACGTTGGATGACTTGGATCTTAATATGGTGAAAATCTGAAGGCAATAATAATATAGTATGTCATTTGTTTGATTGGTTTAATTTACATGGTAAATCTCCGACGATCTCATCAACGTATGTAACATTTCACTCACCTTAATATGGGATGAAATAGTCCAAAGCAGTAAGCAAACCAAATGAGATCATATATGATTTCATTCAAACAAATTTTGTCTAGGGGTTAATTTTGGTGATCGATTCTTAGACTCTTATATTATCGAGGGTTCTGTAATAATTTTAACATAGGCATTGTATACCAAAAGTATAAGGTGACTAGCAATAAATAAGGGAGGGCATATTTCCACTCACTTTTGCCTTCTTCCACTGGAATACAACCTCCATGCACCACATACAGCCTATGAGCAGGGGTAGTTTAGGGCAAAAAATAAATATTTTGCAGTGGATCGAAAGAGTAGAAAACAGGCGTGGCATTATGCCTGACCTTAAATAAGTACGGAAGTGCTCCAATACTACGTGGTTTGGAAGTGCTCTGGTATTTTTTATGACTTAAGGTTGGATAGTAACTTCAAAGTATGTCACACAATACAAAATAATTTATGTTCAAACTCGTAAACCTTACTGTAAAAAGTTGTTTAGAAAAGCGGCACAAAAAACGAGATAATGGAAAGAAAAATGAAAACTAACAAGGATCCGACTATTAGTATTCAACAAGCCTGTTTAGATTTCCTATCTCACTACCACAACTCAAGTTTCTTTAAAGTAAAAGATACGAAGCCAAGATTAATCACGCTTTTCCCTTTTTTTTTTCCAATTCAACTCTGCTTACTTTAGCTGGGTTGGACTAATAAGTGAGCGTCTCGTAAGTTGATGTCAAACTTGGGCGGGCCTGGCTAATTCAAGCCCGGGTTACTACTTGACCCGGTTGTATTGGTCGGGTCTCAACCCGTAAATCTTAGACTTGTATATAAATAGTGAAATTAATCAGACGCAAATCAAACATTTTTCGAAAGAAATCGTGTAATTATGATATTGTCACCCAGAAAAGAACCAGACATGAACATGATATATATAGATTAATACTAGGTTAAACAAAACACAGATGTCCTCAAATTTTCACTTTCTCTCTCCTCAATCTCTCTCCTCCTGCATGCGTTGCTGAGTTTAATCAACTGGTATGCTACATCTCTTTCAATTCTAATTAGGGCTTTTTTTGTTGATTAATTAGGGCTTTTTTTGTTGGGTTTAATGATAATTTTATCTTGTTTTGTTATATATATATTTATTTATTTTGTGTGTGGAGAATTTCATGTGTTAATCATAGATATAATCAAATTCATGAACTGGGTTATTTTTTTATTGTGAAAATTTGGCTTGTGGAGTAAGTTATAGGTGCCCTGCCACTTAAAGTTTATATCTTTTATGTTAATGGGAACAGATTAATTGATGAAAGATTGAAACTTTTGAATGTTTATGTTTTGAGTGTGCTAAATTGTGTATGGGAACAGATTAATTGATGAAAGATTGAAACTTTTGAATGTTTATGTTTTGTGTGTGTGTGTGTGTGTGTGTGTGTGTGTGTGTGTGTTAGACTTAAGAGGTAAGATTTTGATGTTAAGGGGGTTAGAATTAGAATTTGGTTAATTGGTAAAAGTAATAATAATAATAATCAGACTAAAGGGAATGTGTTACTTGCTGTGGTAGAGTGGCAAATGGGTGCTCCGAAGCAGAAGTGGACTGCCGAAGAAGAAGCGGCCCTGAAAGCCGGGGTTCTTAAACATGGGTCTGGAAAATGGCGCACTATACTTAAAGATCCTGAATTTAGTGAGATCTTGTACTTACGATCCAATGTCGATTTAAAGGTAACGCCTTTCTTCATTTATATGAGGATTTGGTTTCACCTGTGATGTGTTGATGCTGCTAGGATTTGTCATTCGTCACCTAAAAGCTCTTAAAATGTTAAATTCTGATATGCCCTAGTTATTCGTGTAGCTGTATCATGTCATATTAAAGTGTTTATTTACACTTTACAGGAGTTGGCGAGGGTAGCAATGTAGCATTGGGGGTTGAAGGGTTTAGTTACCGTTTCTTTGATTTGGCCTTTTATTTTTGTCCTTAAAATTGGGGCTCCTTTTGTGTGTTTCATTGTTCAGGACAAGTGGCGAAACATATGTGTGATGCCGAACGGATTGGGGTCCAGGGAAAAATTCAAGGTGCCTCTTAAAAGGGTGCCAGGTGCCCAGTCAACTTCAGTTAAGCAAGAAGAGAACCCTACAAGTGCTAGTGATGGCCCTCAGAGTGATGAAGAGAGTCCTGATGCCAAGACTCTTGTTGCTTCTAGTGCTGCTGCGCCGAGTTCATCTGCGCCCAAAAGATCTGTTGTAAGGTTCGACTTCCACTTTATTGAGCTACACGGTGCCAATTGAATTCAAATCACCTCTTACTTTAGCTGGCTGGTAGAATTGTAACATTATTACTGAAGAGAAGCTATTATGTTCATGTTGGTTATCCAATGACAACCCAATTTGTTCTTTGGGTCTTTGTAGGTTGGACAACCTTATATTGGAAGCTATAAACAACCTGAAGGAACCCGGCGGCTCTAATAGATCTTCTATTGCTGCATACATAGAGGTAATATTTCTCGTCTTCAGATTTTGCTTGTCCTGAGCTTGATACAAGACCAGTCATATGTTACCAAGTCAATATTCAAACCTGTTTTCCTTGATGGGTCAGCTATTGCATAGAACCGATAATCGTCTTTTGGAGGCATGTTAGGCACAAGTTATTATTTTCTGCGCATAACTGACTCCTTATCTTTCCAACCTACATCAAACTTCTACTCATTAACTGCTGCTTTTTGTAGCTATAATGTGTTCGTGTTGCTTTTTTGCCTTCTAAACTCAATCCTGAACTACATCACTCCAGGAATCTGGTTGATTGAATGCAAATATTGTGCCTTGCCAAAGCGACTTGTTTAATTTATCTTTTATGTGGCCTGTTTCTTTATAATGCATGTTATCTCTTACCTCATCAGCCTTTGGGGGAAACGGGAGCAATCACAATTCTTGGTTGAATAAATTATCTTTTGTTGGTTAAATATTTAGCATATTGACCGTGCTAGTCTAAGACAGATAGAAGTGCTTGGTGATGTAGATTTTGAGCATGAAATCTTCTTCGACATCAAGAGGGAAGGTAATAGTTAGAATATCCAGGGAAATCTACGAAGATAGAATTAAGTCTCAACAGAGAAATCGGTGTTTTACTATTAATCACAAGTTTCGTGTTGGGCGTAGAATTCATACTGGAAGTTATGATTAAGGATAACTCTATAAATATAAATCTCCATTTACTTCAGATGAAACATTTTTCAAATACAAAAATTCACTATCTTCCCACGATTTTGTGAATTAAATGGGATTCTTTTTTTTTTTTTTTTTTTTTTTTTTTAAAAATTGTTTGTAGATCATACCATACTGTTTTTAGATCTTCGACTTATCATTGAAATATCAAGAGGAGAGGTAAGGGTAGGTCTGCCAATCAGATCATTTACCTTTTGCTTGCAACTAGTAGGCCTGGGGATCTTCACATAAGACAAAAGACTAGTATTCTGGTTTCGTGAGGCTAATATCTTACTTATTATGAATGAAGCCCTACTAAGTACTATGTTAAGGTATAAAACCGATTACCAGGCCTCAAGCATTAGCTTAAGCTTTTGGTTGGAGTGGTTCCATAAAATCGGTTAAGGCCCAATGATCGGTTTCATACCATAACATTGTTGACATTGGGGAACCTACATATTTATTCGTGTTGCAATGGCACTCAAGTAATATTACAAAATTACTGAAAACGCTCAATACTGGCTTATTTGTGATCTGGATTTCTAGGATCTTTTACCAAATGTCTTGATCCCCACTTAGGGGTCGTTTGTTTTATTAATCGGGTTTGGATTGGAGTCAGGAATCGGGTTGATCTGGAATGGGGTTGGAACTTGATTTCTTATACCTTGTGTTTGTTTGATAATGAAACACACACACAAAAAAATAAAAAAAATAAAAAAATAAAAAATACACCCAACAAAATGACAAATTACCAAAAAACGAAAAAAAGAATGAAAAGATAATTAGATTAAATGATAAAATGGCCCACATCATCATCTCATCATAACACTACAGAGTCAAATTGTCAATACTCGCATACTCCATGTCTCCATTAATGGCGAGATTCTCCACACAAATTTAAAGTTGCAATTTTTGAAAAAACGATTATATTGAGGCTTGGCAGAATCTGTGCTTGGAAAGGAAGACAAAGTATCTCCAAAACGCAGTTTAGAAGGTGAAGGCGATGTTCGCCGCTACGGTAGTACGATTATAAATAAGCTAAGTAAAGTCAGGAAGAGGAAGACGTTGAACCCAAAATTTTGTAATATTTCGGGTTTATTAAGTCGGGGGGGGGGGGAGTGGATTCCCAACCTGATTCCACGGGGTTTCTGGGACATGCGTTTTACCGGGTTTATGGACTTGAAAAATGCATCCAAACTCTAGTAATGGGTTTCATCGTATCAAACCCCGATACCTGATTCCTTGGATTTGTGAACCAAGCGACCCCTTAGTTGTTTGAAAGGAAAATTTGTGCAACCCATGCTTATTAAGTTTTAATGTTTGCAAAGACATAGTATCAAGTAAAATCTTTTGGTCAAACCATACCTAATAAGACTATGTTTTTGCAAAACCGTACCAAGCTCGTTGTCTGGTGAGTCGATTCACTTCGGGCGAGTATCACCCACCCCTAAAACTTAATCCCATCTATTTCCCTCTCATTTGGCCTGAGAATCCAGTTTATCCTCAAATATCCCCTATTTAATCACTTTCCCTATTTTCCCCGAAACTTCCTTTGATTCTTTCCTCATTTATTCGATTTCACCCAACACCAATTATGCTAATTTTCCCTCAATATTCCCCCTTTCCACATGATTTCATTCCCTTATAATTCCCCCAAGTTTCCTATTAATCTCAACATGATCTTAGGTCCATCATTTTCGAGATCTTCTTACCTATGAATGCTCACATCTCTCCGACACGAGCTATTCCAACAACCTCATTTACTTGTGCACCATCGGAAGCCTTTTTAAATTAAAGTGCTTGGAAAGTCTTGAGGTAAGTCTCTTGTCAATGGTAGTTAATTTGTTTGTTAGAGAAGAAACTTGGATTTTTGTTACGGATATGACGTATGAGTGATTAGAAAGTTGGTTTTGAGGGTTAAAGGTTGAATCTTTTGTGGTGGTTTGCGATTGTGGTAGGGTGAGGAGAGCAGATTGAGTTGATACATGGTGATTCTGTTGAAATTTGTGAGGGAAATCGACGAAAAAGGGGAATTATGGAGTTGAAGGGGAATTGGCGGGGGGGGGGGGGGGTCTAGGGAGTGACATATTTGGGATTTATTGGAGAAAAACTCGAGAAAATTGGGAGGAAAATCACTGGGTAAAAATTTATTAGGGTGAGTTATGCTTGCCGGAAGTGAGTCTACACATCGGGAAAACGATTTGTGTCTGGATTTGCAAAAAACATCGTCTTATTTTGTTTAAGTTTTTATTAGGTATGCCTTTGCGACATTTGAAACTTAATAGGTAAAATCGTACGTATAGACCACTTTTCCAATACAACGGTTGATGAGAGTTTGATGTGCTCTTGTAGTGCCGTTTCGTCTCAGTTATCCTACATGTTCTTATCCTAGAATGTAGAATTGGCTATTACGGAGTATGTCGTAATGCTAGATGCCTACTATATGCTTGCACAATTGGTGTCCATACATGTAGTGCCACTTGGCCCAGTTCTCCTTGAGCTCCCAACATCTGCATTGCTACACTCAGATGATTCTTAACATGTGATAGTAATTTATTCCATGAAAAAAGGAAAAAATTGCAGTAGTATATACATTAATACAACTGTCTCGACTTGTTAAAAAAAACTAATAATAGTGTCTACCTTGTTGCAAGGCTTTGTGGGGTTGTCTTTAATGATGTGAAGTGTGATTTGTGTGCATTTTAGCGTCTGTCATCTTCTGCAGATTGCTTGGCTACCTGCTTTTTCCCATCCTTAAATTGTTCACCAATGCCTAAAGTCTCTTCGCTAAAATGCTAATAGTTTCTTGTAGGTGTTAAAGTATTACATTTTCGTTAATTTTAGATGTTTGCAGTTGAGTGCATACTTGTGTATTGTATGCTTTTTCTTGGGTCTTTTCTTTCTTTTGATAAATGTTTTATAGCCTCCCCAATTTGCTACCTATGCACTGCTAAATTTTAATCTTGGTGCTTTAATTCATAGGAGCAATACTGGGCACCTCCAGATTTCAAAAGGGTATTGTCTGCAAAATTGAAGTTCTTAACATCAAGTGGAAAGCTTATCAAGGTAAGTAGAAAGTATTTTTATTTAGAACTCAGCTTATTTATCAAGAAATTATTTCCATATTTACTGCCTTTTCCATGGTTCTGTGCATTGTTCATATGAATACATAACTACATATTTTCATCTTTTGGCTATCCGCCCCCCCCCCCCCCCCCGGAATAGAAAAGAAACCTCAAACCTTTGTGAATTGCGAGATTAGACATATTCTGTTGCTTATTTATGTTCATGCTCAATTATTATGTTCTATCAACTTTCAAGCAAGGGTTGTTTTGTTTTAGCTACCTGTTGAACATAGGCTTTCCTAAGAATTCTGTTAGTGCATGTCAAATGGTGTGGAAATCTTTTTTTTTTTTTTTTTTTTTGTCCGGTTGTTGTTTCTTATAAGCTCCAAGCTTTTCTGCAAATTATTATTTATACTTAACATAGTTAACAATGGTTTCAAAATGTTGAAGGAATGTACTGAAGTAAGGAGTTTGAACCTGACGACAATTTGTGTAAGGATGACTGATTGCTAAAGATAATGAATATTCTTAGTTTTCAAACTCGACAGAGAATGTAGGAGATAAACAAACTTGTAGAATATCAATATTGGGACTGCAGTGAGTGAACATTTATATAAGAACAAAATCCATGTGTACGGAGAGAAAGGTTTCTTGCTGAACATCCTTGTCAGTCGTCAATAAACTAAACTGGTTTTTGTTTTTGTCATCCTATTTTTAGATGTGTTTCACTTTCATTGAGGTCGTTGAGTTCAATTTTAATCAAAACCGTGTGTCGCTATTTGCAAATTTGCTCTGGAGAAAACTAGGAACTCATGGTTATTAAAACTTTTTTTTTTTTTTTTTTTTTTTTTTTTTGTGTGTGTGTGTGTGTGTGGGTAAATTCATCTCTTTAATGAGGCTGTACACTTATGCGTATAATAGGCCGTTCCATAAGTACCATGAGTGTTGGCGTGGGTTTGGTAGACTGTCTTAATATTTATCTTTCAGGTCAAACGGTGCTATCAAATTCCGCCATATCCTACTCTAACAGAAAAGAGGAAAAATCTTCCTACTGTTCCAGTGATGACCCAAGAAAGCAGGCAGTTGAACTTCCCAAAGATAGATAGGGAGGATTTAAATATGCTTAAATCCCAGATCGATCTAGAACTTGCGAAAATCAGGAGTATGACCCCTGAAGAGGCAGCTGCAGCTGCAGCTCGTGCTGTTGCAGAGGCAGAGGCTGCTATGCTATTAGCTGAAGAAGCTGCAAGGGAGGCAGATGAAGCAGAAGCAGATGCTGAGGCTGCTCAACAATTTGCAGCAGCTGCTACCAAGATGCTTAGAGGAAGGAGCATGCCTAAAACGGTAAGATGACAATCCTTGCATATACTACAAACGTATTTTACTATGACTTATCTTGGCTGGAATTAGATACACCAATGTCCTGGATTTGTTTTCTGTTGAGTAGGGTAACCAGGAAATTAGTCTGTTTCTGACTTGGGTCAATGTAATCTTTTGGAACTTTGGAAACCTGATCCACACTGAGATCGGAATATGGTTGGTCATCCATCTTAGAATGAAGAGAGAGTTATAACATTCTCCCTTGGGTCTTTTGTGATTGGACATTGGATGATGCCCTAGTTTGAAGAAGAATATGTCAATTTGTCACAGTGCCAATATATTCGAGATGAAAAGCCTTCTCTTTTAGAACCATAAGGCAGTGGACTCGTGGTCAAACTGTAATTAAGCATCAAATTATAGATAGCCTGGTCTGCTGGTTAAAGCAATGAAACTGCCGTCCCAACTTTGACTTTGCCACAACAACAACGACACACACACACACCAAAAAAAAAAAAAAAAAAAGATGCTGCAGTAACAGATCATATCCAAAAAGGGAGGATCATATTTGTATACGAGGGAATTCAGAAAGGGTTTCTGATCAAGTTTATCGACGATAAAAATGTTTAGGTTTGTTGCTCGGCAGCCTTAAATACACGTCAGTCCGCTGTTTGCTTTGCTGCTTAATGTTAGTGATGCAAGGAGGTTTTCTTTTGGAGGTTGTGGGAAGAGTGGGCGTATTCTATGATCTTTACCGGATAATTACTCCCCTCCATTTGTAAATAGTTTAGGGATCATAATTTTGTTTCTTTTCGTCCACTTATTGACTGCAAGTGTTTATTTTGGTTTTCACTTGAATCCTTAACATAAGCTTGTTGCTGGTCTGCAGATGATGCGTGCTTGATATCAGGCTCTTGAGAGCTAAAATAGGTCGACATTCCATACACAATAAACTGGACGTAGACAGACTCATGTCTGGCATGATCTGCTGTAAATACATCTCTGAAAGGCGATTTTGGTATCTTGTGTGGATACTTATGTACACCAGCATTTGTAATAGGATCTGCTCTTGTCCTCCTTTAGCTGTTTTGGACAGGAGAGAAAGGGGAACCTGTAGTTCGTCTGCATTTTCTGTTGTAACTTAAGTAGTAATATGTAAGTTAACAGAAAAGTGTATTACTTCTGCTGTAAACTGTAGTATGGTTCGTTTTCTTTTAGAGAATTGTCATGGGGATAATATTGCGGACTGTAAGTTGATCATGGAAAAGACTTGTATGAAACATTTGTCATTCTGTCTGAAGTTACTGCTGATAAATTTGTCCAGAAATGCTCAGATGCTTTTTTTTTTTATTTTTTCTGTTATTTTTTTCCGACAAAAGTGCTCAGGAGTTAGAACTCGAGAACTTGCTCCTGGGCTTGTCCGGGTGTCTATCTTATGAACATTGGCTTCCAGCCTGGGGGGAATACCGTCTTTTTTCGGGTTCAGTTGCTGGGGATGACTCTGTACAGTAGCGAGTTTACAGGACTGTTTGCGGTACTATAGGATGGCGATTTTGCCAAGGCTAGATGCTGTTGTTCATAGATACAAATCTCATCGACTGTAGCTTTGCTGGAACATTCCCATGTTCCGTTTGTGGGATCCTTGTTGGTCTATGTGTATATCAGTTTCATGTGAACATCAGACACCGTCTACATATATCGTCAATTAGATTTAGTTGAGTTCTAATTGCACGCCAACAGTTCGGAAAGGAAAGATTTTCACTTGTATTGCTTTCACAATAGTTTAGTATGATTGCGAGACTTTCTTCTTTAAAAGATGAATTATAAATAAATATTGAGAATTTGTGACCAATAAATATCAATTAATCAGAGTGGCGCAGCGGAAGCGTGGTGGGCCCATAACCCATAAGTCCGAAGATCGAAACCTCGCTCTGATAGTAGAGTTGTTTCCCACAACCATTTTTTTTTCGTTTGCCCATTTGGTTGATTGAAGGTCGAATTTGCCCAATGCCCATTTGGTTGATTGAAGGTCGAATTTTTAGTAGCAGATTCAACTCGAATCTACGAGAAAGGAGTACTCCTACTCCATAATGCAACGAAATATGTTATTAAAGGTAGTGTTAGACGAGTACTCGTTGAATAGATTGCAAGTCTTTGGACCCTAGGAAGAGTCATCTAGAAGATAAGAAGAGACACTAGAATAGGATAGGGGCCAAAACCAAACACTTCCAAATCAGTCACTTCATCTTCTTTCCGTCTACCCTTCCAATCTTCCATGCATTTGGAACCTTAGAAAGAAGCGTGTATCGCCAATTGATAGAAAATGCACACCAAAAAGAGCAAACAAAATTACGTGTAAAACGACTCAATTAATCATATTTCTCATAAAATACAAATTACACTCAATTTCTTCTAAGGGTAGACTAAGCGTAAAGCAGGAGTTGCCGACTGATGTCTAAGGAAAACATTTGAGTGAGAGGGGTTTGCTACGGTCACTCTTCCTAAAAGAGTAATATTCGACACTCACTGTTCTGTTTCGTCCACAATGTAAAGCGCAACTACTCGTTTACAGCAATAAATCGGAGGACGTTTACGACTTTATGAACAACCTGAAGAGTAAATGTCAAATACCCAGGGAGAGTGGCCGTAGAAAACTCTGTAATATAGAATCTGCAGAAAATTAGGACAAAAGAAACCTGAAGAAAGCATCAGTGACCTGAGTTCTGCAATAAGAATCAACCATGATAAAAGGAGTAAAAAAGAAGTAATGTCGCAAAAGGCGCATTCAGCATCATTGGCCTTCAAAGTATCATTCATACACCCTCCTACCCAAAGAGATTTTCTTGTTTCTGTTTGCAGTTTTTAGGTGTCATGGTGAGAGCTATTTTTAAACTAAATGAATCGTTCACTTGCTGCAAATATTAGTAACTATTTCATTCTACATTACGGTCTACCAACTCTACTTGATGTTAAGGCAAACAAGTCTTTCATTTGGTCTATAATTAATCTTTAACATGACAACTCAAAACTGAAAAATGAAACAGGAAAATGTCTTTGAATTGGAGGGAGTATATGAGAAGATGAATATCTCTTTGGTATAACATAATACATCAAGAAGTGACCGTAAAGGGCACACTTGACCTTCTGGTCACTTGTAATTCTAACGCAAGTACTCTCACGAACAATTGTATCTAAAAAGTTCTTTCCTGAACTCATAGAAAACACGATAAAGGTTACCGAATGCTCCACCTAATCACATGCCACATAAACACTTCTCATTCCCACAATAAAGATGGTAATAACTAAGCAAAGTTTTACCTCATAACCAAATGAAACGAAGGAACTCACAATTAAGTTTGTGGTCCTTAAAACAGAATTCGGCCCTATTCTGACTTAGGGTGTATTGAAGAAACGTTATAGATTTACTACTCCCTCCGTCCTACCTCAAACGCCCCAAAACGTTTTTGTAGTGGAATAAGAAAAATTGATATAGTAAATTGAGTGGGGTAATATTAAGAAAAAGAAGGAGAGACAATGTGAGGATTAATAAAAGTAGGAGAGATAATGACAGAGATGATGTAATAATTTAATAAAAGTAGGAGAGAGGAATATGTCCCAAAATAGATGGGGTGTTTGAGGTGGGACGTCCCAAACCCAAAATGGAATATGGGGCGTTTGAGCTGGGACGGAGGGAGTAGCTACCAAGCAAGTTAGCTAGGAAGCCACTGCTTCATTCACACCTACCAGAAAAGTTGAAAATACAACACTTGGGTCTTTACCCTATAAAGACTCTACGGCAAATCACCGGGTGATGTAATTTTGCTACTACGCTAAAGAATACTCGAGAATACCTCGGTTAAATTTAAAAAAAAAAAAGACTAGTGACACCCCAAAAAAAATTCAACACAGAAGCACTAGTGTTTTCTGATCTTTTCGATGTTTGGTTTTGCACAGTTCCAAAGAGCCTAGATTCCTCCAAACGATGCACATGGAGGAGGGAATACAATAACAACCAGAAGACAGCCACCAAAAACGGTGGAACTAGAATTGTCAGTTTCCCCTTCTTAAAACAATCCAAGTACATAGATAAATATGAGTAAAGGCTAAGAAACTGTACTCGTTTCGAAGAGCCAAAGGCAAATAAACTACTCATATTAACTTCGACACCGGACATTATGCATACCACTTAAGACGACTTTATAATATAGCAATGCCCACAATCACACCACGGTAAGGACTTCGAGTAACGAAATGACAACACTCATTTATATAAAGCAAGTAGTTTCCAAAACACATTTGTACTGCCTAAATCACTGTCTCAAACCATAATATTCTAAGGCATATTGAACATATCACGGCTACTTATAAAACTAAATCCAGATCCAACTGTCTGACATATTCCACCAAAAACAGCAGGATGTCGTCAAAGAAACGAGTTGTTTTATCATTAAACAAACGGTTCCATTATTGATGTGTACATGCAAGAAATTACTAGAATCCATCACTCTCTCGCAAAAAAAAAAAAAAAAAAAAAAAAAAAAAAAAAAACCAGAGCTAGAAATGCATTAACAAGGTAGAAAAGTATTACCTGGTTTAGTTACAAACGACGCGGTGGGTCTCCCAGCTTACTCAGCTCTGAACCCCCTTCAGTAATCGGCATGGAATGTACCGCCATAAATTCCATTTTCAAACACCAACAGAAGTAAATTAACAAATAAACAATTTTGTTACCATAATGAACTCACGATAAACAAAGGCAGCAATATCTATATTAGATTCAAAGCGAGATTGATAAATAACAAAGTTCCCATGCAAGTAACACACAGGACAAGGGTTCTACAGCTTACACAAACATATGTAAAACCATAATTCTAACAGCATAAACGAATATCTAACATTTGCGACTAACCGAAAGGAAATGGGCACCAGAGCAGCAGCTTCTTTATATCAATAGGGAAAAACAGGCGCCATCCAAAATCAATCAAGTTACAAAGTCCAAAACCAAACCCCCTAATAAACCTCATAACATTGAGTCTGTACGAGCAGGCAGCCTTCTGAAGAAATTGAGCGGGACAGAAGGAAGCCTATGACGGAACCTTGGGTGCCTAAGCACATAAAACCCAGTCAAAAGTGAGACTACCTGAAAAGGTGTGACATACAGTAGGATAGCAGCGACCAAGCAGAATATAACAAACAATGCAGTGGCTCTTGGGTCTCTCCAACTCAGCAAGGACTGAAGCCTTTCACCCTGAGTTGCTATGTCACCAACAACAGTCTGGATCCTGCCAGCTATGCTCCTCAAACGATCATACCTCATCCTTACGATATCAGCTGGCTTGGAAGTCGGAAAGGTATCGAATTCTTCATCCAATTCATCAGGGTGAGCAGAATCTGCATGTGACAGGCGAGTATCCATGTGGGGTGGATGTCTCGGCCTCCATCTGTAGTACCATACTCCAATCAAGAAGAGGTATAAGAATATGGTGGGCAAAATCAGTTCTGGGTACATGACCAAAATGAAGAACAAGATGTGAATAAGAACTGTAGTAATGGGGTTTTTCCAGTTGCATATCTGATCAAACCATCTTCCAACAGCAATTATCCCACCCAAGACATTCATGATTCTGAAGAAATTAGCCTTGCTGCGTCTCATACTCCACATGTGAGAACCCACATCAAGCATAAATTCAACCACTTCCTTTCTCAAAGGTGGCTCAGCACGACTCAGCCTCATCGAGACAATCTGGGTGGCCTGGTGCCTCAAGTTATCAAGCTGGCTCACAGTCAAAGGATGCAGATAGTGCATCTTGGGCAGTAGAGGATGGGAGTACATATGCATCATATTGAGCAATGATGAACATGTGAATCTCACAGCAAGTTGAATTTCACCCATCTTCTTCACTCCTGTAGGGTGCAGTACCAAAAGCGGATACGCATGGGTATAGACACGATCAGTTTCCAACGAAGAAAGTCGAATCCTGACCTTTCCAATTCTAGAGTCTCTGGCTCCGCCTCCCTTGTCACCCCCGTGTAAATGACAGTTGTCAAATACGCCAACGGTGATAACGGTGCATGGATCAAACACCTCCCATGTATATTGCTCATTCCACTTAGGGCTGAAGCTATCAATGATAGTTCTCGTTCTCACCCATTTCTGACCATACTTGGCAACACAGTAAGCATCAGTCGTCTGCCGGTTATCCTTCATCTTCATTGGCATCAAGCCTTGAGCAGTCAAGATACCCAGTTCCAGAACTCCAATACTTGGCTTCCACAACTGCTTAGCAGTAGGCCTGAGGTCACTACTATAGTGGGTTGATTCATCCAGAACATGATAACCACCTTCCAAACAGATCCTCATGTGAATCCGGCTAGAAAACTTGTTATCCTTCTTTTTCTCTCCCTCTATAACAACATGCTTATCAAGATTATACCACTTACTATTCATAGGTCTATGATCTAACCTCCTGTCGACATATTGCAGGGGAATGACTGTTCTCCCCAATATCTCATCCTTGTTAGGCCCAACTCTGTCTTCCACGCTCAAGATTAATGGCTCTTCAAAGGGCTCAGCAGCAACAAACATCAGATCTTCATTCCACATCGGGTTGATGGTCCTACTCTGAGACACCCGAGTTCTAAGAGCTTGGCTTCCAAGAATGGCCTTCACATAAACTTCAGGGAACCGGCCTTTGTCACTGGGAATTAAGTCCTGAGCCTCGATCACATTGACCCTCAGATACCAAAGCTTAGGAGACAGATACACCTTTGAACGGAAACTAGCAAGAGCATCACTCCCACTAGCAGTCGCAGCATCAGAATGCCACGCCTCCGGAAATGCTTCATCAGCTTGAGTACCCCACCACACAGCCAACATCAACTCTCCCCTAGCCTTATCATTCTTCCTGTCCTCAAGCCTATACCACTGAGGCGCCAGTGGACTGTCAGGTGGCACCCTCTTAGGGACCTCATTGAGATCAAACAAAACACGGCCAATGAAATCATCCTTGACAGCATCCTTATCCTTCATAGAAACCTCAAGCACCGAGGCCTGAATCCGATCCTTAGAAAACGCAAACACTTGATTCCATTCCGCGGAAGTCCTCTTCTCAAAGTGCCTTGTGGTACCCTTGTAGTTTCCAAGCTTCACTTCAACATACGGGTCGCAAGACCCCGTGAGATCCATACTAGGTAAATCCTTACACTTTACAACCCTCACATAGAGGTATTGCATTTGCTCAACAAGGTCGTAAGTGCTTGTAAGCTTATCACCCGTAATTTTTCCGCCACCGAGGTGAGGATTCGTCTCTTTGAGAGAGAAATCTTCCTGAGGAGGCTTCTGCATTTTGTGTATCTTTCTCTTTACAACAACTTACTAAACAAAGAAAAACCCAAACTTTGAACCCAAAACCACCCCCAAAATTCAAATAAAAATCGTTACTCCAACACCCAAATTTAGGAACAGAATTTCACACCAAACTTACAAGTTACAACGGCTAACTTTGTGTGTTTTTTTTTTTTCTTTTTTTTTTTTTTGAAATTCTCCCTAGGAAATGGAAAAGAAACTGCTGTTTAATAGGAAGATAAAAACGTTGGAAAAGGTAGAAAAATCAAGGCATGATTTTGATGACAGAAAAAATGCAAAAAAAAACTTCTTCAAAATTGCTCATCAAGGTCACGAGAATTTTTAAGGTTAGGTGAGGGAAAAGTGCACAAAATTGCTCATCTCAAAGCAGCTTCTTCAAATCTCAATGCAACAAATCTGCAAAAACCCAGACAAGGAAAAAAATGAACAATAAAGTTCCAAAAGAATTCAACTTTATACCTAACAAATTACAAATTCAGCACATTTACCTAAAGAACTAAACTTTTCACTAACCACATTATATAATATGATAATCAAAGATCCATTTCCTACAAAGCAGTTAAATTTGATCTAAAAATAATTACCACATTAACAAAAATAATCAAACTTTAATCCAAAATTACATCACATTCCAAAGCATTCAAATTCTACCACATGCAATAATCTGAGACATACATAAAACAGTTAAAAAAAATAAGAACAGGGGTTATAATAAAAAAAAATTACTTATAGCAAGTATTTAATTAAGCAAAAGTAACTAATAGAATTAAATCTATAACTAACACATACATAAAGATCAAATCTTTAGCAAAAAAACATACAAATTAAACCAAAATTACCAAATTAAAAAATTCAGTAAATTAATTACCTGATAAAGTAGGTTTGGATGATTCAAAGGATACCCATTTGAGAAAAACCACTAATTAGAAAAACCCAGAAACTAATCTCATCAAAGTGCAGTAAAACCTGAGATTTGTTGGAAATTAAATTACAAAAAAAAAAATGAAGAAAAAAGAAAAAACAGGGGAAATTTCTGCTGAATAGAAAAAACAGAGGAGTATAAGAAAAAATAAAAAAGGGAAAAAAAAGGAGGAAGATTTAGATATGAGGAGGATCTGAAGAATCAGAGAGATGAGGATACCAGAAGAAGCTTATTACTTACTGTGTCACATTCATACAAAATACACACAGAAAAAAAGAGAGTGGTACTACTCTTCACTAAAAAGACACCCACCTCATTTTCTCTCTCTTGAACTTTTTCTTTCTTTTTAGGTTTGCTGTTTTAATGTGTGTGTGTAGTAATGAGTGACCAGTGAGTATTTTGTTTGTTGAGTTTATCTTTAAATTAACGCTGTCTTTCTAACTTTTGGTGGGTTTGTCTGAGGTGGGCGCACTGCATATGCGCAATGAATATGAATATGAATAGTAGTCATTCGTACAGGACGAAATGTCAAGTGAGGATTGTCACGCGTGAGACACCAACAACAATCACTTTGTTCGGTTGGAATCGGATCAGGATCTTGTAGTATTTTTTTTCCGAAAAATGCACTCGGTATTCCTGTACTTTAGGAGTTTGTACGCGGTACCCCTGTACCTCAACTTTCTGCACACAGTACCCTCGTACTCTTAAAAACTGCACAGGGTACCCATTTTTGTTTCTTCCGTTATAACGGTGTTAGAGAATTTTTTTTGTAGTCTCTTAATTAAACAATAATCCTACAACATTAACAATCTAACTACTTTTACTTTTTAATACCCATTAAACAACTTTTATACCAAAAATCCAAAACCCAACTCATTAGCTTTCTCTCTCCTCGCCCCCATTCGCATCTCCCACGACCATAACTTTCCGGTGCCGGCAGTGGCGTTGACTACTCAGTCCGGTAATGAAGGGTGCAGGGGCGGCTTCGAAGAGGAGGGATGTCGACGGATGGAGGGGAGGGGTTGTAACACTACGGAATTTGGAAAGTGGATTATGGAATTGGTTTGTCCCACATTGGGAAACTAAGGCTCATATGATTAGTATGATGGATCGGGCTGTTACCGGGGTAATCGTGTTGGAGGGAGAAATTTAGTGAGAGGGAAAGGTCGGATGGGGCTGGAACTGTCGACGGTGAGCAAAAGATTAGGGCTGTGGTGGCCAGACAAGTAATGGTGGTGGTGTCTCCTAGTTGACTAGTAGTGAGGTAGCATCGTGATGGTGGTTTGGGAAAAGGAAAGAGAAAGGGGAGATGAGAGATAATGGAGGGGTGGGGGTTGGTTATTTTATTTTATTAATTGTGATTAACTCGGATTAATTATCGTCATATTAACATTATTAACGGGTAAACTAATGGAAAGAACAAAAATAGTTATCCTGTGTAGTTTTCAAGAGTACGAGGGTACTGTGTGCAGAAAGTTGAAGTACAGGGATACCGCGTGCAAACCCCTAAAGTATAGGGGTACCACGTGCATTTTCCGTTTTTTTTTTTTTTTTACGTCCAATTTACGTGGTGCCCCTAAAATATGTCAGCTTGTACGAGATATCTCTGTCTTTCAAACTAGTACACTTTAGTGCCACTGAACTTTACATTTTTGACATTTGGTGCCCTTAATTTCTCATGTTTTTTAACACCGTTAAGTGATGATGTGGTACTATAGTCAGGTGTTTATGTGTATCAAGGTTTGCTTTTTACTTGTGGTGTAAGTGTGTAACTAACGTCAGAAAATTTACACCTTATTGAAATTAATCTTTGTGCAGGTGAATTGTATAGTTCGGCTAAGTTTAGTCACCACGACTTGACTAGAATTAGTCAGATAAGTTGTACGCATTAATTAGCAATAAGATTTTACAAAGTTCTCTTATTTTAAACGATCTTTAATCCTGGCAAACCTGTTAGTTGAAACTTACATTTGATATCGATTCCCAAAGATTAATTTGTTGTATGATCGATTTATGCAAGTTTTTATGAGTAATTATAAGGTTCTTGACAAGTACCGCAAAGTACCATAAAAGCCATCATCTCAACTATCTATAATGTTAAAAATCAATCTACACCATCCATTATTTTTATTTGAATATATTTTATAAATTATATTGTAAATAACCAAAAAAATAGAAAAAAATGGTTAATTACATTTATTTAATCTTTTATGCTTATGTATACATTGTACAAACTATATCTAATATAATTTGATAATTTTTTTCTTTTAGAAAAATTTATTAAGTTATTTAAAAAGTGATTTATTATGGTGTTTTGCGGTACTTGTCGAGCACCCTAGAACTCCTCCGTTTTTATAGGATAGAAACCTCTCTCAATTTGTGTCCGTGAACACCTATTAGGATAAGGTGAATTAAAAATAGCCAAATTCATGTTAACTTTTTAGCATAGTCATCTAGCTAACACCGATACGGACTTGGACACGGACACGGACACCGATACGGATACGTGACACGGCACTTTGAAATTTAGCAGACACGGACACGGCAAAAAACCAAAAATAATAAGTATTTTTAATGCATATTTTTTCAAATACGCGAACTGTGCATGGATAGGTAGAGGTGAGGTTGGTGCGGCCGGGTGCAGGTAGAGCGGCAACGGTGGGGTCTCTATCGAACATCGGTTAGAGGAGGTCTTCTAAGGCGGCGTCAGTCGAATGTGGAAGAGCCATTCGGAGCCAGAAGATGGGAAACAGAAGGAGATAGAGAAGTAAGACTTATAGTTGAGCTACCGGTTAGTGTATTTAAAATAGGAGATAAAAAAAAAAGTTTTTTAAAAAAAACTTGTCAAAACGACGTAGTTTTGTGTCGTGTCAGGTGTCTGGTCTGTGTCTGGTCGGTGTCCGGTTCGTGTCCAATTAAAAAAACTGTGTCTGTTTTCTAAAATTAAATAAAAAATCGGACACGGTTTTCCGGCGTGTCGTACCGTATCTGTGTCCGACACCGTGTCGGACACAGACACGGCACTGAACAGGCGTGTCCGTGCTACCTAGATAGTCATTATATAATATACAACTCTTGTGTAAGACCTAATAATTTAGAGGGAATGAACACTCCATGCATATAATCGTCAGAAAATAAATTCTAACTGTTAACTTGATTTTAAATATAAAAAAAAAACATAGTTAACTTTGCTAAACTGCTAAGATTAAAAGTTCAGCAATCCAGGCTTCTGATCTTATATTTCAAGGTGATCTAGAGTTATTCTACGGAGTATAAATTTTGTCAAGTTTCTTCTACGGTTGATGCGATTTCGAATTGTAGAGCTACTCATCTTGTAGAGTAAGATTTCCAATTATGTTCCGAATCATTATCTTCTCCACAATTATTGTTCCACTACTTAACATAAAATGGGGAATCTCTCAATTGGTACTTCTCGTCCAAACAAATTCGAACTTCCTTAAGTCACCTTTGTTTGCGGGTCCCATCATTGAGCGACGGTGCACAATGTAGCGTAGCGCCATGATAGCCGGTTCTTATTGCGTCGTAGAACTCTTGAGGCGTTGCACTTTTAATATGTTTCAAAACTAAAATTACTCAGCAAGAAAAAATTGTAGTAAATTTACAAGCTCAGTTAGACCCTATTTTAACAAGTATTTTTCATCCAACCCCATTTTGATTTAATTTTTTGATTTTGATTTTTTTTTATTGTTTGAATTAATCGTAATAAAGTGACCATGCATAACTGCATGAGATTACATTGTTCGCTTTGTTCAGTTGTAATTGGATTAGAATCTCGTAGAGTTCGAGTGTTTATATGAGATTTGCTTTCTACTTCAAATTTAAATAAATGTCAAAGGATCTAGCTTCGATGTCATGTGATCTTTGTGCAGATGAAGTGATAGTTCGATTAAGTTTAGTATGAAAGAGTTTGTCGAAGTAAGTCAAATAAGTTGGACGCATTAATTAGCAATAAGATACTGCAAAATTTTGTTATTTTAAACAATATTTAAATCTTGTAGAAAAGAGTGCGTTGAGATCAGAGGCGTGTTTGGCCTGAGAGAGTTGTGCCGTCGCCCAAGGCCCCATAGAATTCGTTCTAAATAAATAATAAAAAGAGCTTCATATTGACATGTAGTTTCCTTGACCTCACAGTGGATTAAGCTTCACATTCAACACGGTCCTGGTTGAGATTTGCACATGGTATCTATTTCAACTCGTTTAACAGGGTATATAGAGTATATTGTTAACTATGAAGAGGTCATGTAAGCTAATGTAAATTTAGTACCACTAGTTATTTTAACATTCTTTAAGACATCAAATGATATTATTATCTTCATTAGAAACTAATGAATTGTTATGTGTGCCTCGCGTAATATGATTTGTCAAGTAAGCTAGCTAAATGAGCTAGCACAAATCATTGAAAACATTTTATAGTTAAAAATAAATGAAATAGGATGACGTTTTATGCGGCGGAGTTAAGATTGTATGTTGAATTGGATTAAAATTTATTTATACAAGTTGAGTTGCCCAATTATTATGATTTAACTATTTTTAATAACTTTAAATTAAATTTTCACTATATTTTACAATCTTTCGAGAAACCTCCCACTAATTCTTATATCATCTTATAATCTTATCCAACTCAAATCTACGGCACCCTAAAACAGAATGACGGAGTTGATTGGATAATTCTAAAGCTCAGACCGATGACATAACATGTAAACACGCATTGAAGTTCACATTCCCAAGAAAATAAAACGTGTGTACACGGGCTAACCCGTATATAATAAAGTGGCTACTCATTTACTGATTTACCCAAATTCTCATGGGCTATCAATGTTCGGATATTCTTCGTCTCCTTTGGATTCCACTATAAAATGTATGACATGTCACATGGATCTTACTCCTGCTTTGTTACTCATCACTCGGAGTTTTCTACTTTATTTTTTCATACTATAAAATGATAATGTGTGTAAAAATTGCCTGAATTTGCATAAACCAAAATTAGTAAAATGGCTAAAAATGAGTAATAATAATGCAAAATGAGAGTGCCGAAAGTTGTAATAGACACAGGTACGATATACTCGATCTAGCACTCGAAAACATATAGAGTACTCGTAGGAAAGTATGAAAATGAGAATGACAATTACTCAAATCACTTTAATATTATGTGTTTAAAGAGTCATATGAATATCCTTACTAAAAATGTCCGTACTTCCGAATATGTGTAATCCGGCATCAAGCAGCCTTGCTATGTTGTTAAATCAAAGAGACAAAACCAAGCAAAGGCAAGAAAAATTGCACATGGTGTGGATCGGCCACTTGCGTCATTGACATGCCATCCGCCACATCATACATCGTGCGGTTTCACTAATAATGTTTCCTTTTATTTTGATCTTTCTAGAGCAACCACAATTGCATGCTTGAAAGTTTTGAAGAATCTTCCATCACACGTTCTACGATCTACATTTTTAGTAGGTATTAACAACCTTTTTGCGTTGGATTATCTGTCTTTATTTAGGGTATAGTAAGATCTAGGAGGGTTAAAAGTTATCGAGACCAACTTTAAACTTCAAAACGTAAAAAACGAGGTACGTTGAATAACGAACGTTAGTTTAGTGTATAATATAGGCTTATGCAAGATTTTACAAGGTGGAAATCGCTCTTCATCAAAAGCACAAAAAAAAAAAAAAAAAAAAGCACTCTCAATTCACGAAATTTTAACTCAAAACGCTAAAAAGTGACTTTATTACTTTGGATTATGACGATTAGTTTGTTGTATGATCGGCTTATGCAAGTTTTAATAGGGTGGATTTGTGGAAGTCCGTCTCAACTCAAGTTAATTAAGACTAGGACAAGGTGAATATAAAAGCCCAATAGACTGAATAATTTAGAGCGAACGATCCCTCTATGGGGAGTGCATGTAACCATCAGAAAATAAGAACTGAAGGTTGTACGGTACTATGTTAGTACCTTCTGAAATTCAATTTCATTTTCTGAAATCCAAAATGCTAAAATTAAATTTGAGCAGAACTCAGACGAGCGGTCTTTGATTTTAAATGTATTAGCATTACCAAAAGATGCGAGGAAACAGTTGTTCTTCATTCTATAAATGAAAAGCAATACAAAGCAGAAAGAATGCGACAGTAAAACTCTGGCAAAAGCTACAAAACCAGCATCAATTTTCACAAAAGTGAGTGAAACTACAAAACTAAACATTACAGGCATACTCCTTGCACAAAGAGAGAGAAAAAAAAATGACGGTAAGATTAGCTAGTGCAACAAAATGAACCCTGCTCCAGCACTACTCGTTTGCGACAGGAGCACAGACGCTGCAGACTATTATCATAGGTCTGGTTATATAGTTGTGTACATTCAATATTGAAACACAAGAGACACGGGACATTGAAGGTGGTGATGATCATAGTAGGATCGTTCATTACACATCTCGATCATCACTTTACAGAACAGGACCGCGTTAATCACCTTGTAAGCAATAGAGCTGGCGGATATTTCCAGAAGCTGCAACAGACAAAGGCAATAAAACATGGTAAATAGACAGGTTTGCTTGTTCAAACTGTCAGTTGGAGGGGAGAAAGAAGTCACTCAAAAGTACTCTAACGAATTGGCCTCACAAAGCCTATGTAAAGTACGAGAATCTAAGTTGCAATAACCAATCAACAGATAGATCCTTACCATATAGCCAATCTTTAAATAATACATGAAGTGCACAAGACAGTTCTCGCTTCTTGGCCTCGTCAAGGGGGGTTTCCTGAAGAACTTGCTTTACCTCCCCCAAATTCGAATGCTGGAATGCAAAATGTCAGATTGATGGTTAAAGATCATGAGATAAGTCTAGACAATAGTGAAACTGTAGTTACTATAAGAAAGAGCGATCTAGCACCAAAGCATATTGGAGACAAGCGATAACATACGTTTTTATGCTGAGATGCCAAATAAGCCTCAGGAAGAGGAAACGGGTTGTCTTTAGTGGTGGGTCCAGGAACTTCACCAGCAAACCAATTTGGAATCTACATAACCAAATCAGGAAAAGGAAGCGCATTAATAACCAAAACATGCCTCCTTGCTCAAGTATTTTACTGTTCTTTGTTCATCTATTGTTACTTACCAAGAAGTTTGTGAATTGATCTGGATCTAGTAGCGCAGCTGTCTCGGCTTGGGCATCAGAAACACCCGCAGGATGCGATAATGAATCATGAGGATCAACAACACCAAGTGGCAAAGGTTCATTCCACATGTTAAGAGTTGGCTCAACACCAACTTGATTCATATGTTCCTCCAGTTCTGGATAAAATGTATTATATGGCGCCACCTGGACATAACCCTCACAAGTCACACTGCTATTTTCCAGAAGTATATGAGAAGGAAACCCAACATTCCAACAATTGTGTTTTGCTTGAAACCCAGTGTAGTAGGTATTAGCAAGGCGACGTGATTTGACAAGGTATGCAAAATACATAAGAAATAATAAATGACTGAATCATCTTAATTCCCTTTTGGATTAAGTCCTATGAAGCACGGACACTCTCTTTAGGCCTACTTGTCCGTGTCCAACACCGACACTCTCAGATACAGTCACTATACTAGTCACTATGAAATAGTAAAAAGCAATGCTTCTTCAACCTAATCCCCAACCAGAAATGGAAAAGAGCGAGGGGCTAAGAAACTAGTATTCCATAATGAATCTCCATAACAAGAATGCTTATGTATTTTCTGATTGTTTTTTTTTTTACTGAAAATGTTTTTTTTTTTTTCCGTGTCTACTGACGTGTCGTATCTATGTTTTTACAAAGAATCACGTATCTTCGTATCCGTATTGTGTCGCGTCCGTGTCTCCGCTTCTTAGGTATTAACTATTAAACTAAGGATATTAATCAGAAAATACGAATTCTACTTCACTTCGTGGCACCACATGCACTATTCGAATGACATAATTGAGCAAAATGTCTCCTCGAACTGTTTGGAACCTTATGTTATGTAGTAGCACTCTCCCAATGCACTTCCTATAATTTCATTATGGCTAATCAGGAAACCACCTCTCTCTGTTCCACCACAAATGAGAGCCATCCAATATCTCACCCTCCACCCCTTCCAAAAGAAAAAAGTGTCCCACAAGTAAATAGCTGTGCTGTCTCCAAAAATTGGCACCTCGAACAAACCCTTCTAATCTGTGGCCAGATACAAAGGTAATTATATCCATTAAAAATAAAATATTCGAGAACCCCAACTTCCTGGAGTTATCGAGTCCAAATTGCTTACTAACACCCCGATACTTCCCCAAATCCTCACCAAAATGCAGGTACGTAGCAGGTAGAATAAATACACCACAAATAAAGCATTCCTTAGCTTATCACGATACAAACTTCCTATCAGCACTACATTAATTCACCAGAGACACCTACTAATCTCTATGTCTGCCTATCAGGTCCCAATCTCTCCTTTCTTCGGACGTCATAATATAACTTATAAGGTCCCATATAGGATCTTCCGTGTAAGATGACAATATTGTCCTGAGTTCTCTAATCACAAGCATCCCTCCCATTACCCTCAAAAGTCAAAGGCTCATGGCTCACTCGTTCTGTCTATCCCCCCCCCCCTCCTAATCAAACCACCAAACGTGCATAATCACCGTCCACTGCTACTACATACACACACCCAGAGTGACCCTACCCCATCAGAACCCATCTTCACCTCACTAATCACCGCAGTCCAATCCTTAAACCACCACTGGTAAACTGCGCCCCCCACCCCCACCCCCCCACCCCACCCTTGAGGCCTTGGCCAAAAAGTGATGAACATCCAGTATTCCACGAAAAAGAAGCACAAAAGGGAGTTAACTTTTAACAGTTCACTTTGATTAAGTCCATTATAAATCTTTGGTTCAACCAGAACATGACAAAAATTGTGCCTTAAAAGTATCAAGTAGGAGTATGATTCAAGATCAGCAAAGGATTCACAAAAACAACATAGAGCAGTGACAGACCTGCAACTTATGATTATCACCCACGATCAGAGGTCGTTGATTGACACCCAGGTAAAACATGCACTCACGACAGTTGGCAATGCAAATTCGTTTAGCTGCCACGATGAGGTGAACACGCTCACAATGTTCTACTCTTAGAGCCTGTGTGAAGCGTCAATGCCATTCGTGAGCTTATCACATTTATCAGAATCCTCAACCAGAAAGTATTATACAAGTTCATGTGCTTGCACAACTCATAGAAAAGATGAAAACAATTAATCTCCATTTGTCTCATTACCTTGCCCACAGCACCAAGAACTATGGTTGTATCAGAGCAGCCATAGATGGTGGCATATTTAAAGGGCGCCAAGACATAAATAACAGACTCATGGCAATTTAACACCTGCGTTCAGAAAGTTGAATATGTTACAAATACTATAAAGTTGCATGCCAAAAGAAAAATGAACATTATTATCAGAATAATGAAGATCATAAATAACTTCGTTACAACACAATTCTATCACAACTCTAAAGCTTTACAGTACAAGAAAAGATTTGAAACAAATAATATAGATGCTCAAGTCATATGATACATCAGAGATGATATTATAGATATGGTTACTTCCACATACATCTAAATCGTTCACCTATTGAAGCTAGAAGAAATCAATCCTCAACACCCCCCCCCCCAATCCTCTTCATCCAGCAATCACCCAGCCCATCAAAAGAAAGAGAAATAGAAAACCAAGTTCCTAGTTTAATCAATGTTATTTTTCTACAAAAGTAAGCATAATAATGAATGTTTCTGCCTTAACATAAAAATTCCACCTTCCCAAGTTTCTGTTTTTATGGCACTCAATTTTACCTCCAGTTTATTGTTTTCCTGATTTCAAATTTAATACTACAATTTCAAGAATTGCCCTAGTGTTCCAATATCAGCTACATAAAGCATTCAGTTTTAAGAGCCAACCCTAATAGAAGACCAATTACTGAAAGAATGAGTATATAAGTAATTTAAAGAACTATAAACTATCATGCTTCGACATTATGCTTCGACATTTTATCTAATGATTAGTCATGAAAAATTCTGTATTTCTGATGCTGCCGACAGAAAAACCACGGATAAAGGCCTCAAAACGAATGTGCTATAAAACCTTTATTGGGAAATGCCTGCATCATCCCTCTCTCTCTTATGGAGTACTTATTAATTATTATTACCAGACTAATGTATTTACTTTGGTGGAAGTTCAGTAAAGCAGAGCATACAAACCTTGAGAGAAGATCCTTTCAACTCAGCTGCTTGTTTAACATATGAGGACTTAGAGACCCCTTCAATAAAGATCAACCCTCTAGAGCTTGTTGAGGCCTTGGTTGTGTTGGCATCAGCCATAGCAACATCTTGATCAGAACCGCTTGAGGGACCATTTTCTTTAGCAGTGGTTCTCTCAGCTATTCGTTCCAAGGCATCAGCTATTTTTTGAAGAAGCCAGTCATGAACCTGTGCTGCAGATACAGGTGCGGCAGGCATATCAGGGTCTGAATTTGCAAAAAACGGTGATGCTTGGCTCAGCGGTACGGGGTCAGATCCTTTTTCACCAAATTGAATAAGGAACCCAAGGTGTTCAAACCTTTCCATAGACAATACCTGTCACAAAAATGCACCTAAAGTATATCATATTCCAAGAGAAGTGTTCAAGAATGACGCGAAAATGTATACATAATACACAGTGACACAACTGATCGAATCTGTAAAATAACAGAAAAACTTGTCTTTGTAACATCAGAGCATATGATATGGTAGAACCAGCAACAACATAACAGCCAAAAAGAATAACAGCACCTGGCTTCTCTTTGTTTTCTAGATCAGATTATCCTAGATAGCTTCAGAGCTTAATTATCCAACTTTCCTTTTGTATACGAGTGTGATGCCCTTGGTGTCTTTTTGTAAATGGGAGTTGCCCCCATCTTGTCCGTTAATTGATATCCTCTATTTAAAAAAAGAAAAGAAAAAAAAAAAAAAAAAAAGAGAGAAAGAAAGAAAGAAAAGACTTGACTGCTATCTAATCCATGGGCTAAGCAAGCGACCTCATCAGCATACTATCTCTATTTGGACAAAACAAGAACCTATGCTTATCAGACACTACTCGCACATATTTCTTTCATTCATCTCTGACACACCTGTTTTCATGGACAATTGATGTTACACGATACTAACCACAAGAAAACCCCACAAAAGCAAAGTTGGTTGGAAAACAGCATCAGAAATGTAAAAAGACCACAGTCCCAGTGCCCCAGTCACAGATGTTCACAAAATACTCGTATGCTGAACTTCTCCACAACGGTAAACACTCAATAAGGCACACCAATGGAAATTTTCCACTTCAGAAAGTTTGAATAAACCAAAATGCTAAAGCTTCGAAGAAAAGTATAAACTTCAACTAGTGCAAAACAAGATACCGACCAAAGATTCATCGCCTTCTCCTTCAATGGGCTCTGCTAAAAGCGTGAGGATGTTGGCCAAATGCTTCTGCAAGTAGGATAACTGGTGGGCCTCTTCATCTGTTTGCGACGGCATAAATTTTCGACTGTTGCTTCGCACAAGCTGAAATAGTACAGACCAGATTAATGAGATAAGAGAAAGATACAGATAAAACATGATCGTAATATTGCAATGATCATAATCAGGTGACGCTAATATTACAATGATCATAATCACAAGCTGCAACAGTGCACTTCAGATTAATGAGATAAGAGAAATATACAGATAAAAGATGACAATGATCATAATCAGGTGAAGTCTAATAGAACTTTTCATCTTTCGATAAGATTTACATTTTTATAATAGAACTAGAGAAGCCAATGAGGACAAGGTGGCTTTGTGGCCCAACAAAACACAGTTATAGATATATACAAGTTCTTTGGAGATGAAATACTGGGAACACTCTAGTGAAACTGCTACCTTAGCCGAAAATAAGCAAGAATATTAAGCCTACCACGAACACAGCCAAGGGAATGAGCTTGCGCTAAAAAAAATTGTGTATCTGCTAATTTGAAATAAAACAGAAAATAGCAAAAAGCAGCGCAATTCCAAGGCAGCATCTTCTCTTTATTAGCTCTCAAACCCACAAACTTTATTTTGAGAATATCAACCACTGAAGAAATAAAAATTTCTGAATTCTGATTTTATGATGCGTAAAATAGTTTTGATAGTATATTGCACTAAGTATAATTCCTTTTCATCCAAAAATTTGTTGAATACTATGTTCTCATAATGAAAGGAGCAACCAAACAAACAATGAAACAACACAGACGCTCTTTGTTTTGAGAGAAGATATCAAATTTGAAAGAACTGATAATTGAACAATAAGTTCCCCAATGAATCACAAAGTCTTACAGAATGCAGGCACTGTATGGCCACCAGCCAAGAATCTGCCAGCTACTGAACTAAAAGTTCCTCGAGTTTTAGCTGAATAACACAAATAAGCTCATAGTGCTAAATGGTTACTACAAAAGTGAAAGAAAAAAAAAAAAAAAAGGCTATGAAAATACTGGTAACCAATATCTAAAAGAAGGGAGCTGTCGATGAAAGAAGATTTTCCGCTTTTATGGCAAGGTTGACATCGCCGTCATAGCCATATTTAACAACAGCAACAAACCCTTAGCCCAAAAATGAGCTAGGCTGGACTAACATAAACCGTCATATGGAGTAATCATTGCAATGTTGTAAACTGGGAGGATTAAATCACACATTTGTGGTCCTCCTCCTAATCATCAAAAAAAATTTAAAAAAAAAAAAAAAAAATCTTGGAGACCAGATCACTATAACCCCTTTATGATCAAATCTAATGGACAATGGCTCTCAAAACCCACTGGATTTCCTAAAGTAACAAGTAGTTTCATGCAGGCCAACTTTAAACAACCTGTTCCTGATTACGATTGCAAATAACCTAACCCTGCATAGCGCAAGATCCTCTTTAAGGCAGGTAAGAGTATTGATAGAGCAATAGGCTATCTACTCCATGTGGAAGATGCACACAAAACACAAAAACGACAATACAGAAGCCAACCTTAGAGAGTTTGATTTGCTTGCCCTTTCATTCCCTGTTCCGACCACAGTTGCAGGCATGCAGCGCCCACCTTCCCCACCACCAACAGCCACCACTACTCTAAAGCCCACCATACCTCCACCAAAGCTCAAGCCCTTCCCCTTAGGACCAGCACAGCACCCCTTTCCCACCACACATCACCCCTGCTGATAAACAATAGGTTCAACAAAGGCTAAAATCTCTAAAGAACAGAGAACATCCACTTTAACAAAATCATTCTCTCCTCCAGAAATCGTGAATCTTTTCAATGATAGCAGTAAAGTGAGACATCTACACCCACAGTGTGTTGATGAGGAAATAAAACATTCACCACGACCTTCCATCAAATGTTATGCTAAAAGTAAAGTATCAAATTTTATATATCACTCGAATCCTGACTTTGATTGCCCCATCAACTCAACCATATACCAAAAATCTAGCGCATCATAAAATGCAAACCATATTCCACATTTGAAGTTATTTGGTAGATGCAACCAACATAACCTGGTTAGACTTTAAGGCTCCAACCTTGATTACTAAACAAGTTCATTGCTCCTACTATCTTATCCCGAAACATTAAAACTACTAAGCATCATATTTCAACCTTACTGCTGAAAATATATGACAAGGCGATGAAGATCCTTAACAGCCCATATTCCCTTAAAAATCTTGTTCCTAGAATTTACAATATTTCGGCCAGACAAGTTTGTTCACAAATCCTAGATCAGAACTCAAAAGAGCACACAGAAAATAACACTGCTACACCCAACATTTCGACAAGCAAAACACCCCTTAGCCCTTGACAATGGGGGTACCCTACCATTGAAAACACGATCATAAGTACTAACATACTAATCTTTTCAAACCCAAAATGGTTGTAGCACAAACTCTAAACAATCAGCTAACATCCTACACCTCAATAGTGCTACTGAGCCTTGTATATCACCACTTTAATCAGTAAAATATACAAAATCTAAAGCTCTTGACAGAATTGCAGTCACGACCACCTTATCTTGCAAATTTAGCTAAAGACCTCACCAGGAAAGAATTATTCTTCCAAAACACCGAATTGTGAGATCCATGTAAAGGTATACGAACACCCAATTTCCGAAACAGAACAACATAACACATGCCAAACGCCAATAACACCACCAAATTATAACCTCTCCTCACTGATACTAGATTACTAGTAGTCAAGTATCTTATATAACACAACACTTCAGCTAAAGTTTCACGTCCTTCCTCAATGCTCCTTCAAATTAAATTCAATCGCGACTTCAATATATTCCCGCCCCCATCCTATTAACAAACCATTCCACATTGAATGACAACAACATTATGCCTGCATATCTGACTCCATTTAAAGACATAATTCATCGTCTTCCCCAATAGTTCGACTCTCAATTACAATACTCGGTTCTTAAAATCGATATTTTTACCACCGCAAATAGCTAATAACATTCATATCGACAACGAAATTTCACTAATCAAACATAGCACAATACACCTGCACATATGAATCCTCCATTACAAATATAAATTCGACTAGTTTCAAAATCGCTACAACAATGCTTAATCCTGAGAGACGGTCCAATTGAACATGTAAATATATCGAAGATTATATAAAATTAACATTTAATAAGATACCTGCAAAGGCGAGAGGGCGGAGAGGTAACCGTCAAAGGCGGAGGTGGACGGCCAAACATCGGCGACAGCGGCGGAATCCTTATGAGTGCGCGGCAAAAGACGCTTGTAAGTCTGAATATAAAGAAACAAGATGAGATCAAAGACGTCGACGCCGACGGATTCGACGTCGTCGGGTTTAGCGGCGACGAGCGGGTCGGATTCGGAAGGGAGGACGGAGGCGAGCGTGTCGAGGATAAGGCGAGCGAGGTCGCCGGAGATTTGGAGGGCGTCGGCGAGGGCGGCGGAGCTGACACGTGGTTGTTCGAGGAGGAGGAGCTTGCTCTTGAGGGAGGTGAGGGTGGCGTTGGTGTCCGGGAAGATGAGCTTCGGGATGGGGAGGAGGCCGTGCTCGAAAGGCTCCCGCCGTGTGTGGAGGGTGATTGGGTCTTTCGGCGGCGGCGGTGTTGGTGGCGCTGCGGTGTCGTCTGCGGTTTCCGCCATTTTTTTTGTTTGAGATCAAATCTGAGGAGAGAGAAAACAAGAGTGAAGGGGGGGAAATGAGATCTGTTATTTCATGAGAAGTGGCCGAAATGCGCTAAAAATTTGCGGGAATGAGAATGGGAAATGGGAATAGGAAGGGAATGAATCGGAATCGTTTTTCGAACCGAAATTGGTACCGGAATCGGAGTTGGATTAAGTCGGAATTGGAGTATAATTTAGTGATTAGTGGTCATTAAATAATGATTGAAGTTATAGTATAGACTACTCCCTCCGTCCCAGTTCAAACGCCCCGAGCGTTTTTTGTAGTGGAATAAGAAAAATTGATATAATAAGTTGAGTGGAGTAATATTAGGAAAAATGTGGAGAGAGAATGTGGGGATTAATAAAAGTAGGAGAGATAGTGTGAGAGATTATGTGATAATTTAATAAAAGTAGGAGAGAGAAATATGTCCCAAAATAGATGGGGTGTTTGAAGTGGGACGTCCCAAAATGGAATATGGGGCGTTTGAACTGGGACGGAGGGAGTATGTTTGATACGGAGTATGTATAATAAGCTAGCTCATTTGGCCAAAGTAGCTTATTTGACTAGTTTTTTAAACTCTTTGACCAAATAAGTTGGTTTGGTAGCACCATTAGCTTAAATAATAAGCTAGCTTATTTAAGATGTTACCCCATGTAACTTATTTAAAAATAAACTAGCTTATCATAATTTTATTATTAATTCACCCTCATTTATTTACAAAATTAAACTGAGATTAAAATTAAAGAATGCATTTTTATAGAATTTTATATATACCAGCTCCTATATCAGCTAGTTCTACCAAACACTCCTATTACTATAAGCTAAAAACTTTCAGCTACTATTGCAGCTATTATTTCAGCTTGCAGCTACTATTTCAGCGTTCACCTACTATTTCATCTAGTTTTACCGAACATAGTCATAGTAGTACTAATTAGGACTTGGAAGTAGGATTATATGCCATTTGGGTGTCATTATTAGTGGATTTATGTATTGGTACTTATTATTGTTGCACCTTTGACAAACAATGTACCAAAGAAGAAATGTAGAGATGTGATTAGCAATCATTTTGGGGTGGGGTGGGGTGGGGGAGGGGGATATCTTGTACTCTTTGTAAGATATACAAAGTAATTTGTAGGCAGGTATCGATATACGATATATTTATTATGACGAGTACATGATAAAATTATAAGTTAAATCACACACGCGATTTTCGCGAAGTTTTAGACAAACAAAAAAAAAAGCTAGGCAAAGGAGAAGAAATTGAGTTCATACATTGGAAACTAGCTAGGTTGGTGACATTGTGTCAAACGACCGTAGCAAATTGAGAAATAGGGTAATTCAAACCATATATAATGTACTAGAACAACTTTGTTACCGAATTATAATACTAGTATCATTGTTGACTTATTAAGTACCCTTATATCCCATCTCTACAAGTGTTGAACGTATATTAGAAGTATGACGACATTAACTTAGTTGCGTTAGAAAGGTAAGAACGTACGTTCGGTAACTTATGAGCAACAAATCTTGATTGGCATAGCATTGCAAGCAAATAAAGTCGAGAGAATCAATTATAGTGAAATACTAGTTTTATCCGGGTGTGTAAAATAAAGTCGAGAGAATCAATCATAGTGAAATACTAGTTTTGGCTTGTTTGGAATCATACTACGATTATTGTAGGTTGACAAAAATACAAAATGTACGAAAATATATTAATTTCATGCATATTGTTTTCGTTTTTTTTTTAAAACGTTATAAAACTAAATTATTGGCGGTGATGTATTAAAGATTTAATTTGTATGTCCACCTTTATGATTATAAAGAGCAATAAAGATGACAACATTGTTGCAATAGCCTAACGGTTGAAGTGTTGTGCTTGTAACATTTAGGTCTCAAGTTCAAATCTCATCCACTATGTATAATCTACTGTGTCGCTTAGGTGGATAGTGACTTGGTGGTTACACGTCTATGTGTCACCTAGGTGGCGCTTAGCTTATGTGGAGCTTGAGAGTTGGCGTGGATGCGTGCACGATGACGTGGCCCCTAGGTGTCGCTTATGTGGAAGTGCACATGTCGCGACCACACGTCACACGTTTAGGACTCAACTTTAGTGAATCAAATGAGAAGTATCAATTTCGTGAGAAGTGAGAAGTAATCTTACCCCTGCATCTCATCTTAATCCAATGGTATAGATAAAAAAAAAAAAATTAAAAATACCCCCACCCCCAGGCCCCAATCCTTCACATTTTCTCTCTCCTCCCTTTCCCTTCCCTCTTCTCACCAACTCAAATCAGTAACTCCACCAACTAAAATAAGGAGTTAAGCCTCAATTTGGGGTCTAATGTTTCCAAAATTTTATCAATTTGGGGTCCAAAGTTTTCTTCGTTTGTGTTTGGGGTCTGGGTGGGGTTCCGTTTATTTCTGTCGGGTGAAAGCGAACTGTCAAAAAACGACAAATGCCCCCCACCCCTGCCGCCGCCGCGCTACCACCCAGCTCACCCCCATTCCAACCCAGAAATTAATCAAATCGAAAGCAAATTCAACCCAGAAATTGATCAAATCGAAAGCAAATTCAACCCAGAATATGAGTAAATTTAAACAAAAAAAGCCAGAAATTTGATTAAATCTATACAAAAAAAAACCCATAAAATCGAATTCCACCAAAATAGAAAAATTAATTAATCCCAAAAACCAACCAAATTGGCAGCGAAAATTACTACTCCGCAGAAAAAATCCCAACTTAAATCTAAGAAATCGAATAGGGGGCAAAACCTACAAATCTCACACTTTGGTGGCGTGTGGGTTTTTTTTTTTTATTTCAATTATTTTTTTTTTTTGAACATCAAGCTTTTTCTTACAAATCCTACCAAACCCATGAACAACAACAAAGTCATGGTAGATTGTCGGATTAATGAAAAATCATGAAATTTTGAATCTTACCAAACCAGAAAAAAATGCGGTCGACGACGGAGACGGATCGGTGTCGTGCGGCGGCGTCGGGGCTCTGGGTTTGTGACGGTGGTGGGAGTTCATTTGATGGGTGAGGATTGAGAGAGGAGTGAGGAGAATGGGGAAGCATTATACCATAGCAAGTGACGGAAACTAATTTTGGCTAAGTGTTCTTTTTCCCTTTTAAGATCAGACTGTGTGATGTAATAATTTTCTAACTTCTTGTACTCCTAGTCCTATATGGTTTTTGAGTCTCTTAGAGAGTTTCCTTGTTAGTCAAGCTTCATAATTGTATATATAGACATAGACATCACATTGTAACCACGCACATACTCCAAACACACGGCCGGGAGTCTTTTCCAAGAGCGAGGTATCTTACTCCTCACTATAAGAATTATGGAGTCTTTCCCAAGCATTAATATTCCTAATGACATATTGGAAGACATACTATTGAGGCTGCCAGTAAACCAGTTGCTACAATTAAAAAGTGTTTGTAAGCATTGGTACGCTCTCATACGAGATTATGTCTTCATCAAGAGACATTACCAACTTCAATATGCCAATGCCAAGCACGTCGTAGCACACATTGACGAGACTCCAAATCACAACCAAGGAGGGTTCGACCTTGTGTCGAATGGCGATGATGATGTGTTGAACTTAACTCCTAAACTAGTACGAGACATGCCTCCCGCATTAGCCAATGAATCGAATAATAGGGAGCCTTTGACATGCATGGGCGTTGTGAATGGCATTGTTGGGCTTCAATGGAAAGATTGTCGTCATTTGGCCCTGTGGAATCCGGCTAATGGTGAGTTCAAGGAAGTTCTTTTTCGGCCGGATATCCTTGAGAGTAACATAGTACGTAACATTATTGGTTTTGGATTCGACGTACAATCAAATGATTTTAAGATTTTGGGATTAACTAGAATTGGTGACATCTATGACAACTGGGATAACCTCAATTGCGAGTTTTATGTTTATTCGCTAAGAACCAACTCTTGGAAGAGTAAGAAACTTTGGTCGATTAAATCACTTGGTAATAATTTTTTTGCAGTGATCTCGGGTGCTTACTTGGACGACGATGGTGTTTGTTATTGGCTACGTTATAACAGTTCAGACCGTCTAGCGGGCATGTCATTCAATTTCAGCTCCGAAACGTTCGAGGAATTCGAAATACCAGAGGGTATCGAATGTCGTTGTGATCCAACTGAGACATTATTCGAGGGACGACCATATTGCACTTGTCATAAATACATTGTGACGATAGGCAAGTATAAGGCCGGCCTTGCAATCTTTGTCAGCCATTATAAATCTAATGCTAAAAGAGAGGAAATTTGTAACGTCGAGATATGGCGACCGACCAGATTTCGAGATGGTGATTATCAAGTTCCATCATCTTGGCAACTTTTATCTACTATTGGACCTATTGAAACACACGATGTCAATTTATCGATAGGAAGATTTCAAGTTTTTGATGATCTATTACTCTTTCAAATTGAGTCAGCTCATTGTTCAAAACGCGGGACCTACTTTTGTGATCCCTCCACAAACACCGTAAAGAAGGATAAAGTAGGATCATATCTTTGGGAAACTTTTAGTTATGTCGAAAGCCTGTTTCTTTTACACTAGAGCAAGGATTTACTAAAAGCATCGATTGATCGATAATGATAGTGTATATAATGTATATAACTAGTTTTTGTATCCGTAATTTCATTTATGTTGAAAGTTTATGTTAACGCAAATTTTGTACTATGACAAAATAAGGAAATGAAATCATTTTTATTAAATATCAGAAATGTAATATCCCGAATTTTCGTTATATTTTATAATTATATTTTTATGAAACGAGTTACTAGTCGGGTATCGAGATTCTTTTCGATAAATGAAATGAGCTTTATTGGTGTTTCTAAATTTGGGTTAGCTAATTGGGTATGTTTCCATTTCTAGTTCATCACCTTTTCTCTATTAGCCCAAACAACTCAACCTAAAACCCAACCCAAAACAAAAACCAAATTAGAAAAGAAAAAAAAAAAAGAGAGAAACCCAATTTTTCTTTCACGGCCTCACGCACGCGCATACTACTTCCCTGCTCCTCTTCTTCCCCGCCGTGCGAACGACATCTACGACCACCCACTGCCGCCTTCTACTTCTGCTGCCGATATCCCCGCCTTCCTCTACCCTTTTCCGGTCAGTTTGGTTATCACAAACCCCTTATTCCATCCTTTCTCTCTCCTCTGTTTTTTCGCACATAATAGTATCCAATTCGATTCTTACTCGTTTTAATTCGTTGTTGTGTTATTTATGATTAACTAGTTTTTGCGCCCGTGAAATCACGGTATTATTTTTTGTTTCTTTCGAACGAAAATGGTACACGATATCTCTATGACTTAATTTGTGTGATCTATCATTGCGTCACATTCACCAAAAGTTTAGGTTTAACCTAGGTGGCTAAGAAAGCACCCCACTTATCAGATGAACTCGTAAGTAAATTTATTCTTTCTAAATTGTTGTTATCTTACATACGCCTTTCTTGAAATTATATGAGTAAGAAGGGTTCAAAGTTTAAAAAAAAATAGAATAAGGTACATAGTTTGAACACAAATTTACATGATGATGGTCTATTCAGTCAATTGCAAGATCAAAAGTATTGGTGACTAAAACGATCAACTTTCATTATAAAATGAGTTTTACTACAATATAACCATTTGGAACAATTCTTATATTAATTTGTCACTAACAATAACTTGGGAGAAGTGCATACATATGCACTACATAAAATGAAACAATAATTGATACATACAATCACTAAAAGGTGTCAATATCCCTCTAAATAGTTGTAAGAGACAATTATCTAAACCACCATTTTTATATCTCATATCCTAACTTAATTTCTCCTTTTCGACATTGTAACACCCCCAAATTTCCTTTCCTTTTCAAAAACATTTTATCGAGAATCAAAACACAAATTAGGAAATTCAGAGGTGTCACTCCGCACTCGAGTCAAAACCCGAATGCAAGGAGATTTCAAAAGCCACAGTATAATTGTCTAATGGTCTAAAATAGTCTATTACAGTCCATTAATTAAAATTACAACAGTCCAAAATATGAAATATGAAATAGTCTATGTTTAGTAACTACTAGTCTAATTATGGTTTCCATCTAATTCTAGTGAGTCGTCGTTTCCCGCATGCATCAATCACCCCAAACCTGTGGTGGATTTAAAGCACAAAAACCACAGTTGAAAACGTCAGTGAAATTGAATAAGCTAACACCTCAACGTGTAGAAAACCAAAACTCTTACCTGGATTTTGAAAACGTTTTTAGTTTTATTTTCGAAAACACACTTAGCACATAAACATATAATCATCCAATAATAATTCCAAACCAGTAGTTAAGAATCATATATCAGAATCCATCATTCAATTCATCACATACTCATAGTATAAGAAACATTCCATAAACCATATCCCACAAATCAAAGATTAACGATAAATAAGAAATTCATAAGTCACGAGCCATAATCCACAATTCCTAGTTAACAATCCACAATCCATAATCCATAATCCATAATCCTTATTATTTAGAAATGAACTGAATCTTTTGCCAGTTCACCCTATCAACCATAATCCATAATCCAAGACAACTAGACCTTAAGTGTGCACACCCCCAACTAGGTGTTTCTAACCCAAGTAGAGTAGACTAGAGCCTAACCCTCTTAAAGACTGATGCGGTGGGGTAATTAATAGGAGTCGATGCGACTCAATCCAATAAATAAGAGTTCTTTTGACTCAAACAGATAAATAGGAGCTCTTTTGGCTCGAACAAATAAAGAGGAGTTCTTTTGCTCCATCTAAGTTACCAGTATCTTATTGAGGGAAAGTTGATGATCACAGTTCATATAAAACGATACCAAATCAACATCACAATATAAATTGGCTATGCGCCCACAAACCAAACCAAACCAAATCAAACCAAATCAAATCAACCAGTTCAATATACATTTAATCTTACCTTTCAAAATAACGTATTTGTCACAAGCCATACCATATACCAATATCAATACAATAAATCAACCAAATCAAAATACAACAATCGCACAAACTGAACCGTTCTCCACCTATCATGATACTATGTTTTCATCCAATCACACCATTCACATCTAGCACATAAGTTTGAAAGGTTTCTACAAGTTTAGGAAAGGTTGAGCATGCTAGCTTACCTTTTTAAGCAAACGAAAAACTCAATAGCACAACAATCACTAGTACTCCTCGTCTACGAACTCAGGCTCTACAATTATACAAACAACATTCTCAAATTAACACTCAATTTTTCTCAACCAACCAACCAACTATATTCCTATATGTTAGTATGTATGATCCTATATGCAATGCATGATTATGACAATACCAAATCCAAAACAACAATTACCAATTATTCAATAATTATAATTCTATTTCGATAATTATCCAATAAAACTCAATTAACACCAAAATTATTATAAAAATTCCCAAAGGCCTAAAATTAGTTTAAAACAGAATATAACTCATAAAAATTAACCCTTAATTATTATAATTTAATTATAAAATTATTATACCAATTTATATTATGTTTTATTAATTAAAAACAATGTTTTATTACATAAAATCCCAAAAATTCGAATTAAATCATATAAATCATGAAAATCAGTTTATAATTTGTTAAATTATCATAATGTCGAAATATTGATTATCATAATTAATTTCGACTAATTAACCTAAATTAGAAACAATTAACCAAAATTCCCCAATTTACAATTTTTACAACTTTGAACAAAACCCAATTTAAATCTCAAACTAAATTCAAGAACCCTAACAATTTTAGATAGTAAGCATACCCAATTCAAGATTTCGAAATCAATTGAACAAATTCGACAATTAATCTAATAAATCCCCAAATTCGAAATTAATGAAAATCAACTTAAAACAACCATCAAGATCAATTCTTTATGCATAAAACTAACTCTAATCGATTACCCACTAATAATAACATCTATTAGAATCAATTGAACATGATTTAAAGCAAGAAAAACGAATTGAAATTCTCGTTCAATTGAAAGGGCGAAAACAGGGGAAAGAGGGGCGAGAAAGGGTGTTACCCACGGCCAAGAAAGGAAGCGAAGACGACGGTGAGGTGGTTGTTGCGGCGAAGAAGAGAGGGCGGCGAGGAAGAAGAAAAAAAAAACAGAGTAACTCTGTTTTTATAGCAGGGGGGTCGTTCTTTTTTTTTTTTTTTTTTTCTGATTTCCTTCTTTGGGTTTGGGTTGGGTATTTGTTGATGTTTGGGCCAATTGGTGTGGACTTGAGTTGTTGTAGTGTTTGGACGATAGCCCAATTCAGAAATTAGAAAATCCTATATAGAAAATTCGACTCCAAAATTCATTTCCGAACTCGGTTTTGAGAACGACAATTAATAATTAAAATATTTTCATTTCAATAATCTAATTAATAGGTCTAAAAATATTAATATAAAATACTTTAAAATTTCGGGATATTACATCTCTGTAACAGCCCGATCCATCATACGTCGCAACACAACCCAATAAGATGGGTAGTCACCCTTAGGCCCATATATCCTCACGTGGGTTCTAAAAGGTGAATGCCTTGTTGGTAGTATGATGGTAGAAATCTATTATAAACTGATCATATGAGCCTTAGTTTCCCAATGTGGGACAAACCAACTCCATAAACCACTTTCCATATTCCGTAGTGTTACAGACATAGCATTCATGTATGACATGCAATTTTTTTTCTTACTTTAAACAAAGAACTAAAGTATACTCAATTTTTTTTCTTACTTCAAACAAAGAACTAATGTGTATATAACATGTTGATCTAACATGGAACTGACAAACATGGCAAACGAAAAGTCAGGAGACACAATATTCAATACCATTATTAAGATGATGAGTAATATTTTGAATAATGAAATTTATGACAAATAAATTTAAAGAAGTTGAAGTGTTTTCTAAACGTTCGAAGAGACAACTCAAGAGGGGTTTTCACTTGATTTAATATGAGAGTAACACGTAAGGTGATGACATGGAATTAAGCCACGTGATATTTGTAAAACTATTTTGTTAGCCTATTAATATTACTGTTATTATTATTTTTAGCTTTAGTCCTCGTGCAACGAACGGAATCATTCGAAAATTTCAAAAACATTTAGAAACTTGCCAACAATAATTGCTAACCTTTTCTCATATAATCCGTATTAGTTATCTACTATTGCGTATTTCCTCTCCCTCGTTCCCATCAACCTCACAAACACTCTATCCTCATGCTAAAAAACCTTTTAGGAAACACCTAAAATATTTCACCCCATTTCTGACACCCCAAGACCTGTTCCCTTTTCCACTCCCCCAAAGATGTCATCCCAACCATTAGTCTTATCAATTACACAACATGTTCCCTATTCATTCTACATAGATTTTCCAATAACTTTTATCGAATTTGAAATCTAACATTGTTGACGTTGTATGTACTCCTTAGATAATAAGCTGCACCATTAGTGTATTATTTAAATGAACTAAAACTTTCAGAAAGCTTACATTTTTTTTTTACTATTCCATTCCTCTAACCCATCGCATCTTAATTTCATTTCACATTTTAACCAATTGGCTTGTAAATAGAAAGAAAATCAAAATCTTTTCTCGTTTTTCATTTAAGAATGTTTTTTGTTTAACTCCGCAGTGAAACAATGTTTATAGTATTTGTAAAAGATATAACTAATGCATGCAGTTTTTGAAAAATAATGACAAATTATAACTTTTGCTCATTACATAGGACAAAATCTTGAGTTGTTTAAAGTAAGATGAATTTTATGTTCGTGTGTGGATTATATTGAAATCGCAGTTGCCTAATAAATTGCAAAATCAAGATATTGTTGACCAAATTACATTAAAATTTTATTACAATATAACAATTTTGAATATTTACAGTATAAATTTGTAACAAACTATGATTTGAAAGTACAAATTATGTAGACAATATAAAACCTAAATAATTTCCTGAATTATTCAATAAGATTCCGTATCTTGTTTTTTCAAGTGAGAATATCACTAAACTAATGAAGGAATGGAGTTGAACGTGTGCCCATAACGTTAGAAAAACCTATTGTAGACACCCGACTTGGGGGCTTCCCATTTTATAACGCCCGATGATGAGATGGATAGTGGACACCGGTGGAAGGTTTTGATTACCAACGGATTTGACTCCACAGTCTCGACCCAGGTTTATAAAGGCCCAATATTTATCCCGTTTGGCTTTTAATAGCCCATTTTCGATCGCTTGGACTATTAGTAGCTTTTGAGGCCGTTGACCATTAAATACTATCATTTTGCCAACAAATTAGTCAAGCCCAGCTCAATACCAAAGCCTACGTGACTTTGGTATCGTTTCAGCCCGCTGCTGGCAACTATTTGGCAACTCCAATTAATATCTTTTTGAGCTTTTAATTCCTTTTATCCTCACCATATTTTTATCATTATCTTTTTTAATTAGCCATTCATTAATAATTTTGATAACCAAAAGATATTACGTGGGTAAAAGATAAGATAGAACTCAGTTGGCAATTGATTGGCAACTGGAAGCCTTGTTTGCATTTCGATGGACTCTTTGATCAAAAGATAAGATTGACCCCTATTTTGCCTTCTTCTCCAAGGCTTTATTAGCTGCTAATAATCTCCAAAAACCCTATGATATCTCCTATATAAAGAGGCCTTTATTCTTTCATAAAGGGGGACGAAAGTCTGATAAAACAAATACTTACCATCGTTCCTTCACCTTGTTCTCATCTCAAGAACAAGGTTTTAAACATTTTCTTGCATAAAACTCACACACACACATATCATCCAATCAGCGAGTCAATCACGATAGCAAGGTCACCGCGGTGAAGGTCGAACTTGGATCGTTGGGCTCAAGGATAACGGTTGGGCGCATTGGTATACGAAACCGAGAACCGCACGACGATACACGTATGTCCACCTGAGGGCCTTAAATCTTTCTAAAGCTGGTCTTCAAAACTCTTTTATTCCCATGAACTTTATTTTTCAGGTTTTGAGTTACATATCTATGTTTTTTATTTAATCCTAGGATTTGTTCGTACGTCTTTGCATGATAGTATAGTTGTCAACGTGTTGCTATCTTCGCTAAATGATTTACGTGCATGCTATTGTCCGTACTAATAAGCATATGATAATGTTGCATATGGTTTGTAAATTATACAATAAATTATGTTATTAGTTTACGTACGTATCATTAGTTTTTACTATCGTATGATTATCATTCTCGTACGCACTCGCATGCTAATTGCTATATGATTCCGTCGTCGATTATGAACTTTATATTTATCCTGGATCAATTAGTAGAGGCCGTCTTCGGACGGGCGATTTGGGTGCCTAACACCTTCCCGAATCGTACCTTGCAAATGACCCATCCTAGGTTCGTAGGATCCTATAAAAAATCCTGCTGGCGACTCCAATTCCATATAAAAAATAGCGAGACCCAATCGGTCCACCCTCAGGCCGGTACGGTATCTCACACCTATATTACATCTTGTTACTAATAGATCATAATATTTCTCAATATTGTTGTATGGTAAAATTATCCACACCACTATCTTATCTTATTTCTAGTTTAGTTATCTCTTTCAAGATGCTAGGCATGCACGCCTAAATTTCTCACTAAAATCAAGCAAATAACCAAGGTATATATAGTACATTGAACTGAGTTGTAACTGACAAACTTGACAAATGAATAGTCATGATGTTTAATACAATTATAAAGAATAATAAGTGACTAATTATGATATTTATGAAAATTAATTTAGAAGAGATTAAGTGTTAGTAAACGTCTAAGAAGGCAACCGAAAAGATTGTAATTCATTTCATCAAATCCAAGAGTGACATGTAAGCTAATGATGTGGGATTAAATTAGTGACAACTAAGTTCGATCTCTCTTGTGATGACACGTAGGATTAATGAAACTTTTTTGTTAGCCTATTAATATTATTATATAGATTAGTTGTTATATGAGATGGGTAAGTGAGTATGGTTGATTTTAATTTCAAAGGATTGATTTTTAAGCAAGTTTTGAATTATCGGGGGTTAATTATGGAATTATGAAATTGGGGATAACTATGCTTCGGATTGTTGATTGTGTTTGTGAATAATTATTTGATATTGATAATAGAGTGATCTGATTTCTAATACTAGAGTTTTCGAAATCTTAGTTAGAAGTACAATGTTGGGTTTGTTCATACTTTTTTTGTCTAATTGAAATTGATTATAGAAATTAGTTTTGTAATTTAAATCTATTTGGAAAACTCAAAATTAGTAAGTTAGTTGGATTTTCGAAATTATATTAATTTGTAGAATTATTTTCTGATTGTTCGAAATTTATTTATTAATTTTCGGATTTATGATTAATTAGTCCAAAAACATGAATTTATGATAGTTTTTGCATAAGGTATATATTTGGGTTAATTTGGGATTAATATGGGTAAATAAAAGCATGATTTTTAAAGCTTTATTTACTATTTTAACAAAATTATTGGGTCTTAGGGAATTTTTATGTTAAAAGTATTTTAATTGTTAGTTATAAATTAGTGTTTGTGGTAGAACTTTAATTATCGTAGTTATAATCGGTATATAGATTCAGGGCATGAAATTTGGGTTATAGAATTAAGTTGGATGGTGATTAAATTAGAGATTGATTTGAGATTGTTGGTTATGTTATTGTAGATGACAAATTTGTGAACGAGGAGTTTTGATGTGACTAGTGCTTGTGAGTGGAAACTAGCATGCTCAACTCTTCTTTAAATTGTAGAAACCTTTTGAAAATATGTGCTAAGTGTGGATTGGATGTTGGATGAAAACGTAGTATCTTGCTACGTGGAGAACTTGTTAATGCAACCTTGTTTACTTACTTGGTTGGCATGTTTGAGATTGATATATGTTGTGATATGGTTATGCGGAATTTCTATAGTTTGGCTATTGTATTATGTTTGAATGTATTTACAATGATAAGGTTGAGACTGTTGGTAAGCTCTAGTAGCTTTGGTTATCAAACTCTGTTATATTCTAAGTATATGTATCGCCCCATCGCATAGGTTTTCAAGTGGGTTAGTTTATATTCGCCCCACCGCATAGGTCTTCAAGAGGGCTTGTAGGCGTCTAGTATATATATATATATATATAAGATCAAATGAGTCCTTTAGGATTAGATGAGTCCATGAGTCCTCATCTCAGCCATTCATCGCAGCAGATCTTACGCTCCAGATTTCCCCGCGCTTCAGGGGTACAATAGTCAATTGATTTCGAAATATAAAAACACATATCCAACTCTTCCTCCTCATTTTTTCAGTTTTAATTTCTCTCTCCTCAACTTCCGTTTCCCCCAAATTCTCTGAAATTCTCAATTCTTCTTTCTCTCTCCTCCGCTTCGCCGCCGCAAACCACCACTTCGCCGCCGCTATCCACCGCTCTCTCCTCATCTCCGGCGTACAATCCTTTCCTTATTTCTGGCGCATCTATAATCGAGGTATGATTTGATGAATTTAACAACAAATCCTTCGAGTTTAGGGTTTGTTTTATACTCGATTTGATGAATTCATTTTTAATTTTGCATTTTTCAATCTGATTATGTGCATTTGTATACTATCGATGTTTCAATTTGATCGATTTTATCGTTGCTTTTCGATCTCATCCACATTTTTAGCGATTTCTGATTTTTCAGGCGAATGCTGACGGCGGTGACGGCGAACTCCGGCAACGTCGTGTTCTCTGGATAATTTGGCGGCTGTTCAAATCGATTCAGGTTTGATTTCTCCATTTCAATTCATTTTGTATGTAAAAATCATAATTTAGGGTTTCGTACAGTGATTTTGGATTTTGGATTTTGGTTGCATGTTGAAGATATGTTTAGAGAAATGGTTATTGCTTTAATTTTCGTTTAATTGTGTGATTATTCGTCGATTAGATTGAATTTCAACTAGTTTGAATTCATTGATTATGACTGAGTAAAATGTTTGATTAATAAGTTTAACGCGTTTTCGTGGGATGATTAATTCATTGATTATGACTGAGTAAGGTTTTGATGTTTTTAAATGAATTGTTATGCCAATTTGGGTGAGATGGGTTGAGTGTTGAATAAGAGTTGTCACGTGGCGAAAACCTCGATAATTCGACCCGTTGGATTGTTATTTTTGGTAGGTTTGGAGTAATGATGAATGATGTATCCGATTATGGAAGGGTGTAGGTCCGAAGTGGTGGAATTGCAATGTGGTTGGCAAAGAGTAGGGTGCGCTTAATAAAGGTGTCATCTTGGACTATAGTTTATGGAGTTTGAGTGTTGGATTGGTTTTTGTGTTATCTTGTATGTAGTTTTGGACTTCACTATATGAAGCTCGAAAAGTCATGGTTACGGCGTTGATTTTGTCTCTCTCAAGACTCTTAAAAGGAGAGTAAGCTCGAGTGTTGGATTGGTTAGTTTTTATGCGCTATGCATCTAAGAGGGGCGCACTACGCTTAAAAGGAGAGTAATGCACTTTGTTCGTAATGAGTCTGCATGAGTATTAGGGTCTTACAATACTCTTGAGGGTTTTTTTTTATTTTTTTATTTTTTTTTTTATTTTTTTTATTTTTGTTATGCTTGCATGTTGAAATCATAAGTTAGCTGTTAGTGACTTATAGTACGAGGTGGTAATTGGCTACTTGTGTTGGCTGTTGATGCATAGAAAGAAATGAAATCATAAATTTCTTTTTTGTTTTGTTATGTGTAAGGATGAAGCAATTACAACTTTTATGGTTTATTGCATAAAAGGAAGAAGAGGCAGCGTGAGGAGGATTTTATCGAAGAAGAAATTGGTCTACATGTTGATGAAGTCAAGTCTGAGCAAGAAGATGAAGATGAACCTGTGTATGATTCTCTTATGTGATTTTTTAGAATATGTTGTGTGATTCCGTGTGGATGTTTGTGTGATTCTGTTTTAATTATGATTCTATGATTTTGTTGGATACTTTGTATGATTGCGTTGGTAAATTTTGTATGATTTTCCTTGGATATTCTTTGTGATTCATTGGATGTTTGTATTATTTTGTGAGCAAGAAAATGCCGGAACCTGTGTATGATCCTCTTATGTGATTCTTTAGAATATGTTGTGTGATTTTGTGTGGATGTTTTGTGTGAATCTGTTTCATTGTAAAAAAAAAAAAAGAACAAGAACTTTAACCAAATAAAATGTATGACAGTCAGCATAAACACCAGCCAAATAAAATGCATCTGACATAAGTCCAGCAGAATTAAGAGGACTGTCCGTGGAGAATATCATTGGATTGCTTGGAGACATTAGTATCATTGGATTGCTTGGAGAATATCTAGTGATCGACTGTCCGTGGCTGATGGGCTGTTAGGGATGTAGGAGTGTAGGAATGTAACCAGGCGAGCTAGGACTATATACAAGTGAAGTGGGACTGTAAACAGGGGATGAAAGGATGTATGAAGGAGGGGTCGGGCTATAGTCGGGCGATGTAGGGGTGTAAAACTGGGAAGACGGGCTGTAGATAGGACTATAGGAGATATAGGGCTATAACTGGGTGATTTTGTGTGGATGTTTGTGTGATTTTTGCTGTGAACATTGGTCTTATTTTTTGCCTCTGAGTCTACTTTTTGTCTATTATTTTGCTATTTTGTAGTCTACTAGCTCAATTGGTAGAGCGCCCGTCTAATAGACGGACGGTGTAGGTTCGAGTCCTACGTAGACTAGATGTTTAATTGAGGCTTGAATGTGTATACTTGATAGAGTTGGACCCTATAGCGAGAATTTTTGCAACATGGGAATCGTATGATCATATGAAGTGATGTATGTAGGTATATGTTGTAGAATTTTGGAGGAATTTAAGACCCCTCTTCAGTGGATAATTGCACACACAAATCAATACTCAATGTCACCTGCAAATCTGATCGTCTTCGGCCTTAATTAGTTTCAGTCGAATTTGAGTATGGCCTAGATAATGCAGGTGATCAGGAATGCCCTGCAGGTGGCTGTTTTGTGTGCGACCCTAAAAGATTCGTTTAGAGATTTTTCGGGTTGTCTACTGTGGATCGATCCTAGGCCAAGTTGTCAGCCTTGTCCGAGGATCTATACTAGATTAAAGTTTTCAAGAATTTCATAGCCGACTTGGGACTCGAACCCACACCTCGTGCAAGGCACGATGCTCTTCTTATTGAGCTAGCCAGCTTTCAATGAGAAATAAAGTATAAAACGACAATTCAGAATCTATAGAGTTGTCCATCAAATAAGCAGAGCAAGATTCCACCACCCTTGAGCGCAGATATCGTATCGAGTAGGCAAACACATACTCTCCAGGAAGGACATACATGAGAAGGAACTAGTCCTGGTCCACACTCTGGTCCACAAAACGTAACATTCAGTGATCAACTTCAGAGTTATGATTTTGGTTCTTTGTTTCCAAACTACAGCAGTTAGCTTTCCAAAAATCTTCTAGGGATAGTACCGTGTGAAATAAAAGAGTAATAAACAGAAAAAAAATTCATCAGAACATAATAGCACAAAAGCCTCTGTATTTAATCCTGTACTGATCCTGACTACAGGTAAATGTAACTGTACAATGATTTCAATTTTCGCTCAAAACCCAATACTGTCGAACATGATGTCAGAATTGAATCTCATTTTAGAACTCACATCAGCATAAACTCATGCCTAACCAAATGCTGAAACCTCTAAAGACTAACAATCTAACAAGATAAGCTAATACTCCGTAAGTCACACACACTACCAAATAAAATCACACACTATATCCAATAGAATCACATACATCATCCAATAGAATCACACACACCATCGAATAAAATCACACACACTAACATATAAAATCACACACACCATCCAATAGAATCGCATACACCATTGAATAAAATCACACATGGCTAATAGAATCCTACACACTAACGAATGGAACCACACTAATGAATGGAATCACACACACTAACCTATGGAATCATACACATGAACTAATAGAATCACACGCCATCGAAATACATACTAACTAATCGAATCACTCTCACTGACAAATGAAATCACACACACTAACAAATAGAATCACTCTTACTAAGAAATTAAATCACACACACTATTAAATGAAATCACACACAAACGAATTGAATCACACACGCTTACAAATAGAATCACACTAAAAAAAAAATAGAGTCACACACTAACACATTGAATCATACTAACTAATACAAAGAATCACACACACTATCAAATAAAGTCACACACGCTAACAAATTGAGTCACACACCCTAACTAATAGAATCACACACACTAGCGAATTATATCATACACGCTTCGAATGAAATCAAACACACTATCGAGTACAATCACACACACTATCCAAAAGAATGAACCATACAAACTAACAAAGAGAATCACTCTCACTAGCAAATTGAATCACACACCCTATCGAATAGAATCACACACCCTATCAAATAAAACCACACAAACACTAACTAATAGGAAGAACATGTGTGATTAAATAAGCAATCCTGTGTCATTGCAAATTCTATCTAAAAAACGAAAAATGGAAGTCAGTATGACTCCAAATTCCTATAACATAATCACACACTCTATAACATAGAATCACACTAAAGTATAATCACGAGCTAACATGATTTTAAAGCACTATGATTCTATAGTCAAATCAGTGTGATTGCAAATTCTATTATAAAATCGGAACTGAAATAGAAATCAGAGTTTGTGTGATTCAATACTAAAAACAGTGTGATTGTAAATTCCACCATAAAATCGAAAATCAGACAAATTAAAAAAGGATCGAATTTGGGAATTTGCAAACAAATGGATGGAGTGTTTTGTTCCGTTCTTCGTTTACTCATTAGAAAGCCGTAATCTTCATACTCAATCAACAAAAACAACCAAAAAATCGCTGCCAATTTGAAAAAAATTGATCGAATCCACTAAAAGATTGTTCGAAATTACCTTGTTCATCGTTTTTTGATAGTGCATAGCAAATCGAAGCATTCAATCGTTGCAATTGCTACCAATTTTCGATAAATTTAGAGTATAATCGAACCAATTTGTTTTAGGGTTTGATTTGGGGATTTCTTATAGAGGAGAGAGAAGAAGCTGAGAGGAACGAGCAGGGAAGAAGAGAGAGAAAATGTGTTTGTGAAAATGGGTTTGATCTGTCGTCATTGCTGCTAATCGTTGTTGAACTTTGATCGTTCGAATTATCCGTCGCCATTGAAACTTTTTCTGGGGGTTTGAAGAGAGATAAAGTTGAGAGAAAGAGTCGTGCAGTGAGGAAAGATAGAGGCCTCGACTTTCCTTTTTTTTTTTTTTTTTTTTTGCTTTCACTCAGGAGGTTTAATCTCGGCCCTTCATCTCATTAGATCCTACGGTCCAAATAAGGACTCATGAACTCATCTAAGTAGGTGGACTCATTTGAACTCTTGGTCGTTTCAGCTTTCCCTTATCAGTGATAAAACCATTCCAAACGCAAAGTCTCTTCATCATCCCACCCGTCAAATGATCATCTCAACCACACCTCTACGCAAATATCACCCAGCGTTAGTTCAAGATGAGGTATGACTCACCATAACCCCTGCATTCGAGTTGTAATCCCATTTTTCTGATTCTGTATAACTTCAAGATGATGTTGCTGATGCTAATTTTTGATCTCATTTATGGCTTCAGAAATCAATTGGGTATCATGAGCGTGAAAGGGGTGGAATTTATTAGCGTTGTCAATTTAGTGTTTCCTAACAAGTATCCAGATAAAGGACAAGATTCTTCATTTACAGTGGTGTATGTGTCTCAGAACTTGGTTTGTCAGACATGCAAATTAGAGGAGACGACATCTTTGTTAATGCTAAGTGTGTGAAATCCTTATACATGCAGGGAATCTGCGTTGTTTTAACTATGAATGCGGAAACCTCAAAGGATGTTCCCCTCGAAAAAAAATCTACGATCAAAAATTATGTCCATCGGGTTTGTTTCTACGTGCGTTTCCAAACATTATGCTTTTACTAGCATCATTGCATCTCTTTCTTGATTAATAACCTTTCCTAGAATCAAGTTTGAACCAGATTGCTTACGATCAGTGATAAGTTTATCAAAATTTATTGTTGAAGCTTTTTCCCCATCTGTTAAATCTATGATATGTTTGTGTTGTGTCTTTATCACTGTAAAATTTTCATGTCGTGGACTGGCTTGATAAATAGTATAGCTAATTATCTAGCTGATTATATGGAGGCATTCTTTAGTTATAAGTCTTTATATTGTGGTTGCTTGGTTATGGAAAAAGTGATGCTTGCAGTGCAAAATTCAAAGGGTTTTGATGAAGTGTACATTATTGGAAAAGTGGTGTTTATCAACATAATACATGATTTTACATTTTCTCGGCCCTGGATGCATCAAAAGTATTGTCAATCTAAAATAATGGAGAATTCCAAAAAAAAAACTGGTATTTCCGAAATGGCCCAATCCCAAAGATCGAGTTCTAGATACACTCCTGAGACCGGATTGTATATAGAGCTAATCATACATATTTTGATAGTCCACCAATTGGATCTGCAAGTTATGTTTTGCACAAATAACTCACTAAAATATGGTAAAAAAAATACATACTCAAGGAAAAAAGTAACACTAGAACAAATTTTCTGAACTCTGTGCTTTTGCTTGATTGGTAGTAGTCGATGCTTATGGAGCAGCCTCACACATTGCAGAAATGAATCTTTTGATACAAGGTAATTTAAGAGGTCAGTTTTAGTAGTCGGTAACACCCTTGATTACAGCTTTGAAAAGGAGCAGTAGAAACCACTTACCAGATTCCAAGAGCAACTCTTCATTTGAATCTGATTTGCAATTGAAGCCAGCCTTTTACTTCTCAAATAACCTATTTAAAAACTTCATGATATATTCTTTATTAGTCAGAGTTAGACATAGCTGGTGGTGATATGTGATTCTGTGTGTAGGTTTTGGACTTATGAAAGGGTGAAGATTTTATATTTTAGTGTTTATGAGTCTCACTAAAGGTGATCGTCATCAATAATAGACGGCTAAATCACTTGCTTTAGAAAGGTGTTAACGATATATGGCACGTTCACTTCATATAAACATTGCTAGATGTCCAAATTAATGAATGTTTACCTGGTGAAAAGTTATTAGTTAGCGGCAGGAGTGTTAAAAGTTATCATACTACATTAGTGTACTCCACTCTCATGCACTCTCCAAATGCATGGGGTATAGCTTAGAGTGAGCAAATTGGAGTGTATATGTCATCGTGAATCTACAGTAAATGAAGTTGAAAGTTAGTGTATAGCCATTGAAGTTGTAAGTCTGTACAAGTAGCGAAGCCAGAGAACAATTTGCTGTAGGTGTCAAGGAGTGAACCTCCCACACCAGTTTGGTGAGTCAGTTTTATTGCTGAAGGAGAAGTCGACCAGGAGGATTTTTGGGTAAATGGGGGGCTGATTTGTGCAAGGTTTGAGAATGATTAGGTAAGAAACTAGAAGGTTTGGCAGAGCTACATTTTCGGTGAGCCATGACCCAAGAATTCCGTCTCTTCCCGATGTTCCAAACAATGAAGGAAAATCCAGTGAGATCAGAGCAAAATCCGTGTTCCAAATATCACGGACTGTAAAATTGATTGCTTCTACTGTTTTGCAGGAACTTATGCGTGGAATTGAGGTGCGTTAGCTAGATTGATGAATATGCTTATATGCCCTCATATTCAGTTCCTCAATAATTGGCTGTGCTATGATCACACCACCTGATCTAGAGAGGGAATTTGGATTGACAGGTGATTTATTGCTTAAAGAAAGACATGATACCTTAGTTCTAATTTATTGTTCTTTAGTCATCAATTAAGAACACTTACATTGAACTGTCAATTCGATAGTTGGTGTATGGTAGTATACTTCTGTAGTCAGTTTCTTGAATGTCATCTTTAAAAAAAACACTTTTTATCGTATTGGTTATACAAGGTGTATTTGGTTCACTTGCGACTCAATGTGGGGTTGTGTTGGTCTTTGAGAATTGGTGGATTTTGGATGATGGTAGAATGTTTGTGCTCAATCGGTTGCAGTGTCCTTGGTTTGTACTGATGTTGTATTGCTTTTTTATTGTGCTCTAATTGTTTAGGTAGCTTTTGTAATTAGCGTGTCCAGAAATTGGGTATGTTTTGAGTTGGGTTACGGGCTCGCTAACGTGATATGTGATATTTGGAGTGATAGAATAATTGGACATTCGATTTGTGTATATAAAACAATGTCGTTTGCTGGAGTTAATGTTTCATGTTCAAGATCTTATCGGATGCATCAAGTTACTACGTGCTTACTTGTGGTAGACTTAGAAAATTCAAATAGTACTAAGTAGTACAAAAAACGTTGGCAAGTCACTTTCATTAATGAAGATTATTTGTAAGATACGACATATGACTCAGTGTTTTTATATATGACATCTTCGGACATCTCTTGCCAGAAGTTGACCAACTAGATTTATATTTTCTCCTTTTGGCCTGCTGGACATTGATTAGACTTAACATTAAACTAATTATAGGAGCATATGATTTAGAGCTGATTGCACATATGTGTCGAGTGTGAGGTAGGTTAACAAAGATTTAGAGCTAATTGCACATACGTGCCGAAAATGCAAGGGCGGTCAACAATTTTGTTCTCACTTTTCAGTCCTGTCATTATTGGTTTGATTAATTTTGTCAAGGTTTATAATTATGCATGGGGTAAACTGCAAGTTTAACGCCTTTATTTTATGGATCTCAAAATTTCATTTGACCTTAAGCTGTTATTATGTTCATGGCAGATACCTGCTGCAAACACTTAACGTTTTGAAGTTATGGGATTTTGGCCTAATTATGAAATTGAAAAACCACTTTATCAAAATAAAAGGTCTTTCTCATTTGCATATCATTCCATTGAATCCTTACAATTGAGTCCAGAATACTAAGCTCTTTAGTTTTTGAAGATTTGACGGTCTTTATCATATATAGACCAGTCTAATAGTGACTGGTCCTTATGTATTCAAAAGGATGAAATTTCATTTTCTTATTCTGTGCAATCTAGTTTTTAAGAAGTGTGCATCTTTTGAAGTAAAACCATATTTTAACCACCTGATGAAATGGTATGGTTCAAGATTTTTCTGAGTTTTCGTACCAGCAATTGCCTAAAAAAGCTTAAATACCACCAAAGTGGACCTCTTATCGGTGATGGACTTTAATATGGTGCTAAATTTGCGATGTTCTAACTGTTTATTCCCAAATGCACGGCTAATTTCTATACATCTTTTTTGCTTTTTATCAGGTGCTGTGTATATTCAAAGGCGTACATGCTTTTTAAGAGAAAGGTCAAGGAAACTATATCAAGACACCTTAATTATAAGGCATGACAAGTTTGATTGATTCACATTAGCCATAATATAAACATATGATCACAGTTCAGAATGCAGAATTTTTGTGTTCAATTGACACTAGATGATGTACGCTTAGTTGGTTAGACAGTCTCACTAATTGGACTCTTCACTTGATGGAAATCTTCCGAAGTGCTGTATGTCTAAATAACTTCTTGATTGAGGCTCATTATAGTCATAGTTATTCGCATTTCTGGCTTTATCTCCCATGACATTGATTCAATTGGTTTTTGCTTCCTTTGGCTCGACCTTTTGGAGTGCGGCGTGTATACCATAGTCCCGGGACTAGGTAGTCCCGGTGACATGTCACACCCCACGTCACGCGCACGTCATCGGTTAATTAAAGGAACCGGTTTATTTTGAAAAAAAAAAAACAAACATATTAAAAACTCACCTTTTCTCACTCCTCTGTCCACCAGCAACGGCGTAGTAAGGTCTACAACCACCACCTCCGTCATCGGCGACATCGAGGCCGGCTGGGAGTGAGGGATCGAGAGGAGAGAAATAAGGGAGAGTGAAGAAGGAGAAGGGGAGCGCGCGACTGGGCGTCGTGGGTGCGTTGAACGCTAGATCCGGCCAGTGGAAGGTGTGGTGGACTGGTGGTGCTGCGTGTCGGGGGTGGTAGTGCGGTGCATCCCGCCTTCCCACCAAACTCCGACAGCCGCCCAGTCTCCCTCCTTGTACTGGTTCGCCGACCCTATTCTCAACCGCCGGATCGGATCTACACCGCGTTGGAGAAGCAAGAGCGAAAGTAGAGCGTCGAGATCCTTGGGCGGATTGAGAGAGCGACGATGATGCGATGATCGGTGGTCGAGGTAAGTCGCCGGTGCGAGGTGTCTCCGTTGGCATCTTCGGGGACGCGGTAGGTGGTAGGAGAGAGTAAAGTTTTTTTTTTTTTTTTTTTTCTGGCCGGTTCTTGTCCACCTCAGTGAGATGTGTCTGCCACATCACCGGGAGTACATACTCCCGGGATTAGACAATAATTTTCCTTTGGAGTGAAAAAAGACCCATGGGCTGAGAAATCAAGCGACTCAGACTAAGTAATGACGAATTCATCCATAGGAGAGCTATGTACACGCAAGGCAGCCGCATTACTTTTACTTTTACTTTCTTTTCTTTATGTGTGTTGTTCATTTGTAACTATATATTTTCATTCATAATAATGACAGTAAACCATGCCGCTTATTATAGATGTTGTTGTTAGTTAAGCCGCTATTTTTTTTTTTAAATTCCCAATAAACAAAAATTGCAATGAAATCAAACACAGTCCCGTTAAATCACGGGCATAAAAACTAGTATTATATTAATAGCCGTGCTTTTGAGCTCTTATTAAGCCATCCACATAGATTGCTGATGTCAAATGAAAACTTCTGCAAATAGCTCTCACATGCTTACGCAAGACACACGCACACTTAAGCAAGACACACGCACACAATACACACTATTGTTATGGTACTAAGATATTTTGTTGCTATATTTACAACAATTATGCAATTGGTACCACTAAAATCAATATATGTATATATAAAAGAAGCTTTTTTCTAATGTATTAAAGGAATGTTTACAACGCATCTTGAACTAAGAAATTCCGACGACGCAATAGAAACGAAGAAATGCACAGAGAGAGTCCAATATTTGTAAAACTCTCAAATAAAGATATCTACATGAAACGTATATAATTTGTTATCACTTGGGCTACATATATCAGAATATTACGATATACATATCAATAAATTCGTGTCGAAATGTACTTCAATATAAGATCTATACACATATATGTTTGAAAAGTTAAGTGAAGTATGAATTTAGTTGAAATATATCGTCAAGACTGAGACTTTTGTGAAAAATGCGTAAAGAAAACAAAAATAAATAAATTAGGTAAAGATAAAGTAATACTTCGTAAGTGATTCAGTGAGATGGAGAGACATCTTAACTAACAAACATTTAATTAGTTAATATAATTTAGGATTTTTGGTTGAATTACATCCATTAAAAGTGAAATTTGATCATACCACACCTAATATAATCATTTTGTCCAACCATTACACCATATACTAGCTTCCGCCCTCATTTGTGCCCCATACCCACCCACTGCTGTCTTTACCAGTTGTACATGGAGTGGCTATGGGAGGCAATAAAATTAAGGATAATACTACGTCTTTTATTTAAAAGAAAACAAAAAATTATTACGTACATCGTACGATATAATATTTTAACCGTGCAACGCACGGGTTTAAAACTAAGTATATTATATTAATAGCCGTGCTTTTGAGCTCTTATTAGGCCATCCACATAGATTGTTGATGTCAAATGAAAACTTCTGCAAATAGCTCTCACATGCTTACGCAAGACACACGCACACTTAAGCAAGACACACGCACACAATACACACTATAGTTATGGTACTAAGATATTTTGTTGCTATATTTACAACAATTATGCAATTGGTACCACTAAAATCGGCAAAAATATACCTTAAAAATCAGTAATTAGGTAAGAATTCGGCAAGGGTAATCATATAATATATCAATTAGTATAAAATGTTTATTAATTATTCCAAAAAAATTACTAAATCTTTCATGTTGCACGTTTTTTTGGTACTTGCCTTCTTTTAAAGAATTCCAACCCTTTTTATTTCAATCAACATTTTTTTAACCAAGGATAACTACAATGATTTCTACCTAATTAAAATCTTTGCATTGATGTTTGCCTAAAGTACACTCCATGCATATATTATACGACCCTTAACTCCTTAAGATGCAGCCAGAATTTACTACTTATTTGAATGATTTCAACCCTAATTTAAGACTTAAATTATCAAAACAATTATATTAATACGGTAGTTGTCAATATTAGGGTTCTTAAAACAGATCCCTATTTATGCACATATATATACCCTTATACATTTTGACCAATGTCCCATCTCCCCGTAATTACCTTACGACACACAAGAACACAAAAACTAAAAAAAAAATAAAAAAAAAATAAAAAAAATAACGCACGATACATTGTTTTGGGAATACGTGAATCTGAATGATTCACAAGCAACCACCACCTACACTTCGACGTAAAATCAAGGATTTCAATCGTTATTAACAGGTCCAAGAATTCTGTAACAACCCTAAATTTTCGACCAAATTAAATACACGAAAATATAGGATTATTATGCCACAATTAACTATTCGAGTTAATTGCAAGGCAAAAATCAAAATAGTAAATCCAATTTTAAATAATTAAGAAGTACTACAGCAGAAGACTTCATCAAAGTTTACAAAAACCAAATCCAAAATCCCATTTATAACAAGTAATGTTTAACCATGAATATGTAAATAAATTGATCCCCATGAATGCAGACGTCCACAAGCTAACACACCACCTTCAGAGACACCTGTCAACTGTGCCAGCAGAATTGACACAGGCCCCAGAATAGGGTAGGGAGCAAAGCCAAACAAAAGAACGTCAGCCAACAGGCTGAGTAAGAACTCAAAGCAGTGAAAGAAAAGTAGATACGCGCCTTAGAGGCACGTAGCTCAACAGACAAAACTTAGGAGAAACCAACAGTGAACAATGATAACTATATATTCCAGTACCAACTACCATCGGTTGGGTCCTACCTCTAACCAAACCCCAATTAGAGCATCCATCAGAACCATCCTATAAGACTCAAGTATGCGCACACTTCCCTATGAGGGCCAGTGGGATGAAACCAACTCATAGGGGACGTCTATAGGCAACTAGGAGCTACCTAGCTGAAAACCACTTGCAGAATTATTGGCCATATGCATAGACATGCCACCCAACAATGTGGACAAGGCGCTCTAGTGGGTAAATAATCGTGTCCAATAATCAAATTCCCAATCACATAGTAGATTATTATTTGAGAACAAAGTCAAACCATATGCTAATTATAGGCCGGAGCCGCGAATACCAAGACAAGCCCTTAGGCGGAATAGAAGATAATCAAAATGTGCATATACGTATATAAATATATAATATGCGCACAAGTGTACGGAAGGTGAATTATAAAGATATGTAACCAATATGAGATGATATAGGAATTTATAATATAAGCTCAAGTTCAAAGGGTTGGCGTTCTTACCGTATATGTTTAAACCTCTCCTTAGTTTCTTTTAGAAATTCGCGAACCCAACACTCTCGAACCCACGAGCTAGACAAAACACAAAATGTACCCAATTCAATATGAATAACATCAAGTAATTCACCCAAATGATCCGCCATGATCACAAATCCTCCTAATAAATAGTCTTTAGACAACACTAAACCAACACCACATCAAGCACACAACACTGCCTATTAATCTTCATCATAGAAACATCAAATTCACCTCATTATCATCCTCTTAAACTCCCAACCAGACTTGTCCTTCCACTTTACTCGCCTTAACAACACTATATATGATACCACGCACTAAGTATCATATAAACATCCATTTCCATTTCCACAAAACACTGATATAAATCATTAAAAACTATACATAAATTCACCCAAAGTTGTCATTGAAACCTCAAACTGATTGGCCCAATAATATAAAAGCCAAACATAATTCATAAACTCATAATACATGTTTATAAATCATAAGAGACAGTTTAAATCCCCACATTCCAGAATCTACAATGTAAGATCACAAAATGGCGCCTAGGGTTCACAATTGAATATACATATATATCAAAATTGATAACAAAGTATAATTTAGGGTTATGATTCGTTACCTAAACAGTAGAGGATGATAGGTATGGATTCTTGAAAGATTTGATAAACAAACGAATTCAGTGTAAAGGATACACCGTAACCGAAATTGATTCGCGGCCAGAAAGAGCAGTCTGTATTCAAATGGTTCCACAAGGCGCGTCCGATATTAAATTACGCCGATTCAAGTCTTCAAAGAAAGCTATGAAACTCAGCTTTCTAAAGAAACTGGCCGCACGCCATTTAGATGTCGGACTAGGGAGATATGATCCGACGAAGTTGATGATGTGAAACTGAAATGCTATGCGGGTATAAAAGTGAATGAGAGGAAGATGAAGAGAGTGAATGACGTGAAGGGAAGAGAAGGGATGGCTAAAAACGGGGGTAATGAGGGTAAAACGCAACCCTATAAATTATTATTACAAAAAAAAAAAACCTTTTTAAAATCCTTTTAACATACCTCAATACATCAATGATCAACCTCAAATTAAATCCCCAAAATCAAATAAGTTAGTAACACCCAAATTAATAGTTTCCCGAAATGGCGAGATGTTACAACTTCCCTCCTTAAAACAAAGGTTCGTCCCCGAAGCTTAAACTTATTCCATAAATAACAATCACGCCCTCATAAACTTTTAAGCCTCTCAATCCCATACCCTCGCCAACTTGTACCCAAGGTACAACCTAATGGAGTTAACTATGAGTTTAGGGTCCAACATTTCAGTTTTTGTTCAGTTGAGGACCCGAACGTTATTTTTGGTCAGTTAAGGACCTGGTGTTAAGTTTTCTGTTAGATTTAACTCACCTTCCTCCCTTGCCTTTCTGTCTCTCTCCTCTCCCAACAGCAACCCAGATGTACTCCATTTTTTTTCCCAATTCAACACAAATACTCCATTTCTCCCCCAAATCTGAAAACTTTGGTATGATTTTATTTAATTCATATCATATTTATCATCAACACATGCCAAAAACACAATGAACGAATTGAATGTATCAACCGACCCAAAAAGGGTCCTTCAATCACGAAGAAGTGAGCAAGCAGACTAGCGAGGAATGGAAGCCCACAATAACAAATTTATCCAAGCTTGGGTAAGTATTTAAGAGCCAAAAAATGGAGAAATTACATCTAAAGAAAACTCCTTTCTGGTGGAATCTGAGGGTTTATGAGATTTAAAAAATATTGGAGGGGAACATTAGGTCGTTTTTTCTCGATTTATTAGGTATAGATTACGACGTTTGTCTGGGTTTATTAGCTAGGTTTACATAAGAAAAAAAAAAAAAAGAAATCGATGAAGTTAGCTTTGATTTTTTCAGCTTTTGGTTACAAAGGGTTCTTGGGTTCTTCTTAGTTTTGGTGAAAAAAAAAAAAAAAAAAAACTCATAAATCTTCTCTTTTCTTCTTCTTGTCAGTAGTTGGAGAGAGGATGAGTTTTGTTCCTCTTTTTTTTTTTTTTTGAACAAAACGAGATGAAATGTTGTCAAAATTTTGATATATCTTGTTTTAGGACCATTTCTTGTTAATAATAATCTTGATCCTCAAAAATTGTTTTGAAGGGTGACAAATTGACAATGATGAATATAGAAGAGGGATGAAAATTGAGGATGTGGGGAAGAAAATGGAGTAATGTTGGCTCGTTTCTGGGTTGCTGTAAATTGGGAGAAGAGAGAGACTGTAAGGAAAGGGAGGAAGGTGAGTTAAATCTAACAGAAACTTAACACCAGGTCCTTAATTGACCAAAAAAAACATTCAGGTCCTCAACTGAACAAAAACTGAAACGTTGGACCCCAAACTCATAGTTAACTCCAACCTAATGAGTCATGAGCAAGTTTGTAAAAAGTAATCATATCATGTTATAATAACAAGGTCTATAGTTATAATCACATATCCAAGATGTGCACAAGGCACCCAAACCAACCAATAACCATAAAACCGAGATTTGGACCAGGCTCGCAAACCGATACACTTAGGCATAACATAACCAATTCATGAACACATCAAAGTTACGTAACTAACCAAACTACACAATTTAAGACATGAACAAAACATTACAAAATACAAGAGAAAACGAGACGCAGGGTTCTCGTCCCCCTTAAAGCAAAGGGTTCGTCCTCGAACTGAAAGTCCCTTATTCAATGGCAAAGAGATGAGAGCATTTCTCGCGCATGGGAGACACCACCTCCCAGGTTGCTTCTTGAACATTATTATTGCACCCTATGACCTTTAACCATATATATGAGTCTCACATTTCTATCTAATATCTTAAGTGGGGCTTCTTCATATGTCACGGTCTCATCCAACTCTTTCTATTCAGGGTTCAACACATGAGAAGGGTTGTTGATGTAGCGTTGAAATTCGGAGACGTATAAAATATTGTGCGTTTGCTCTAAATTGCCAAGTAGACCTAGTTCATAAGTCACTTCTCCAATTCTTTTGATCACCTTATAGGGCCCTATCAATTTCGGGCTCAATTACCCGTTTTCCAAATCGCATGACATCCTTAGTAGGTGATACATGAAGCAACAACATGTCTCCATCATGAAATTCAATCTGACTCCTTGTACAATGAGCATAACTCTTCCGGCGATCTTCGGTGGCCTTAATTCTCTCCTGAATAATCTTAACTTGTTCCGTCTTCTCCTGAATGTAATCCAATCCTAGAACCACAGTTTCACTAATGTCATTCACTAATGTCATTCTTGCAGATCGGACTACGACATTTTCGTCCATACAAATCCTCATACGGTGCCATGCCGATCAAAGTGTGATAAATGTTATTATAAGAAAACTTTATCAAGTCCAACTATTCTCCCAACCGCCCTAGATTTGTATACCACAAGCTCTCAACATTTCTCTTAGAGTCTCATTTGTTCGCTTAGTCTATCCATCGGTCGTTGGGTGGAAAACTCTACTCATCGGCATATTTGTCCCAAATGACTCGTTTAACTTCTTCCATAATCGAGACACAAATCGCGCATCACGGTTTGCCACTACATCAGTCTTAGTCAACCTATCTACGATAACCCAAATCATATTATTCCTCTTAGAAGTTCTAGGCAACCCATCCATAAGATTCATCGACATGGAGCTCCATTTCCACTCAGGTACCGACTCAGGTATTGGTAAAGGTTGTAGTTTCCTTGAGGTCTTTTGTGATCACCCTCGAATTTCAGACAAACCAATCAACGAGCCACAAATTCAGCCACGTCCTTTTCATACCTGACCAGCAACGCTTCAAATCTTGATACATCGTATCCACTCTCGGATGTACCGAATAGACTGTGGCATGAGCTTATCATTTGTTTGTTTCTCCTTAATTTCTCTAAATAAGTCATTCTGGATTGTCATGATGTTTGGGCAATTACCCGGGTCAAATTATCCCTCAATTTATCCTTTTGACCAACCCCTTTTTTTTTTACACTGTATGCAAAGATTTTCTACTCAGCTAGTACATTTACCTTCCGTTCGTGATATAGAATGACCATCTCAATTCTCAAGGTTCTTAACAAGTTCTAAATCATCTCTTATATCACATCCTCAAATTGGATAAAATGAACTTCCACTCCTTATGCTAATAAAAGATCTCGTAATTTACCAATACAAATTTTCTATGTAAACACTAAAACTGACTTCAAATGATTGTCATCACAACCCTAAAATTGCATGGTCCTACTTTTCACCCATACACTGCACACTTCAATCTAGTATTATCACTTTGGTCACTAAATTGTTTTTTTTTTTTTTTATCATACCAATAAAATCGACTTTTCCTGGCCAACTTAAATGGTCCCTTACCACGGTCACCCCATTTGAAGTTTTCTTTGTAACATCTTAAACAAATCAAACAATCTATTGGGTGCGAACTCAATTTTCACTTTCCTTATGATTCACAAAGAAATCAAGGTCAATCTTTCTAAGAACCTAAAATTAAACAGTGCCCCAAGCTTAGACATTCATATCAAGAAGGCTAAGTGATGTTCCCTTAAATCACAATAGGCAGCAAATCAAATCTCATCAAGTGTGGAAATTCGTACTAATGGTATCAACAACCACCCTTTTTGTTTTCACAATATTAAGTAATCGGCTTCTGACCTTTAATGATTTTCAACCATTATTTGTACCTCACGTGTAGTCACCTTGATTGAACACAACCCTCGAAATTTTACACCAAATAAGACTCCTGAAACCCAAACTTTCATACAATTCTACAGAAAATTCGGCAGAGTTTTCTTTGTAATTAGTTGATCCCAAAACTTTATAAACCTCGAAAACCTATAACAAAAGAATCTTACAAACCCAAATGCGGCAAATCTCTCTACGACAATGGGCATTAACAACCTCAAAAGGTAATACAAGACCTCAAAATGATAATAAAATGCATTTACAATGTACATCCTTGCATAACAAAAGAAGATTACACAAGATTAACACTTTCCACAATCTTCAGTTCATATCCTGCTTCTTGCTCCTTCTCCTCCGAAATATATCAACCATACAAATCTTGTTGGGGAAGCGTGCAACAAACAACGGTGTGGGAGACGGTAAACGACCCACGACAATTAGGAGAGGAGTACTACAACGATTATGTGCAATGAAAAATGGAAATTTCGTTAGCCCTCCGGGACTGTATAACTGCCCCAAAAACAAAACCTCAAGAAACCAAATGACACAAGGATTTATGTGGAAACCCAAGATGGGAAGAAAACCACAGGTACCGTAAGCCCGGTACCAAGCCCTTCCACTAATCAACAATATCAATGGAGTACAACACTACAATCCTCCCTAGTAACCATTAGGGGCAACCACACTCTCAAGGTAACAACCTTGGACAAACAACCACACCTATCTCCACTACAAAGTAGCGATTAACACCAAAATACACAAAGAGGCAGAGGGAACGAAAGTACCAGCTAGAGAAGTCGAAACGACTCCAAAATTGGCAGGAATGAAGCTTGTATATGCAGTAGACACCCCTCCAAATTTGGCTGCAATCCGAGCTCGGACGGAGCGGGAATCAGGACTTCAAATTCTGGGTTTTAGGGTTCTACGGGATTAAGCTCCTCCTCTCTTTCTCTCTCTTTCTCTCTCTTTCTCTCTCTTTGTGAATGTGTTTTGTGTGTGTGTTTGATCTGATTTTTCTGCTCTCAAGCCTTCCTCTTTTGTTTGCCAAGCTTCCAAAAGAAGGAACCAAGTAAGGGCAAAGTGGTCTTTTTACTACCACCCAAGTACTAACACATAATACTAATTACTCTAATTAGTATTTACAACACAAGGTAAGATATATATTTGGATATTAAGGGGTGATTTCCTAACAAATCCTCCCTCAACCCAAATCTCCAAATACCTCTACCTCTTCCCGGAAACGGACCCTCTTCTTCACATCGGCCCTCTTCATCTTTACACTATGTCCGTCAACATAGCATATGTTGTTCACCGACTTCCTCCCTTGCATCACCAAGTCACTCCCATGATACACCTTACACCACTTACCACTACCAACATATCGATTCCCTTGACATGTCAACACACCCAAAGAAATAATGTTAGCACGGGCTTTAGGAACATACCTCACATTGTTGAAAATCCTCATGGTGCCATTGTGGAGCTTCAACCTCAAACACCCTACACCCTCCACTTTCAATTTGAGGCCATCACCCACTTTGATGTGCCCAAAGTCACCTTGTAATTGCAATGTATCAAATAAAGCTTGGTCTCTACACACATGCACGGAAGCGGCCGATCAAACACCCATTTTTCTTGAAATTTCTCCACCTCATTGTGAGAAGTCAAGAACAACTCTTCATCACTACAAGAACCACCCACCACCACATTGGAAGAATCGCTCTCATCATTGATTTTAGCCTTGCCCAACTTTCCTTGAAGTGATTTCAAGCTTTTCAAATCATCTTGTATTCTTGGACACTTGCTTTGGATATGACCCTTCTCATGACAATAGTAGCACTCCACACTACTCATGTCTCTAGTCCGCGACTTAGTCCTATTCCGGCCATCTCCCTTCCTTTGCGATCTCCTTCCTCTTTCATAACCATCCGCCACTAGTGCATTGTCACTAGATGATCCAACTCCATCCATTTGAGCCATCATCCTCTCATTCTCTCTAACCACGGTTATAGCCTCATCCAAAGTGATCTTCTCTCTACCCACAAGTAAAGTCATCACAATTGGCCTAAACGTCTTAGGCAAAGAAGCTAACAACAAGAGAGCTTGCTCTTGATCCGAAATCTTCTCATCGGCATTCAAGAGTTGACACACTAGTTGGTTAAAAGTGTTAATGTGATCTTGTAATTTTGTATCACTACTCTCCATCTTGAGTTGATACAATTCCCACCGTAGACATAATCGATTAGTGAGCGATTTTGAAGCATAAGTGCCTTGTAGCTTCTCTAACAAGGCCATTGGATCCTTTTCTCCTAAAAGGTTCCACTTCAAATCCGGGTGAACCGCCAACCTAATCATACTAACGGCTTTCTTCCTCTTATCATTCCAATCGGAATCACTCATTTCCGATGGTTTGACCTTCTCTAAGGCCACATCAAGGTTTGCTTGAACTAACAAGTCCTCTACGGTACTCTTCCATACCATAAAGTTCATTTTTCCGTCAAACAACGGAACTTGGAACTTAGACTCACCCATTCTTACTTGCACAATAAACACCAATTTCCTTCCTAAAACAAAGTCTACCACACCTCCAAGGACAAGAGAACCTTATGGCTCTGATACCACTTGTTGGGGAAGCGTGCAACAAACAACGGTGTGGGAGACGGTAAACGACCCACGACAATTAGGAGAGGAGTACTACAACGATTATGTGCAATGAAAAATGGAAATTTCGTCAGCCCTCCGGGACTGTATAACTGCCCCAAAAACAAAACCTCAAGAAACCAAATGACACAAGGATTTATGTGGAAACCCAAGATGGGAAGAAAACCACAGGTACCGTAAGCCCGGTACCAAGCCCTTCCACTAATCAACAATATCAATGGAGTACAACACTACAATCCTCCCTAGTAACCACTAGGGGCAACCACACTCTCAAGGTAACAACCTTGGACAAACAACCACACCTATCTCCACTACAAAGTAGCGATTAACACCAAAATACACAAAGAGGCAGAGGGAACGAAAGTACCAGCTAGAGAAGTCGAAACGACTCCAAAATTGGCAGGAATGAAGCTTGTATATGCAGTAGACACCCCTCCAAATTTGGCTGCAATCCGAGCTCGGACGGAGCGGGAATCAGGACTTCAAATTCTGGGTTTTAGGGTTCTACGGGATTAAGCTCCTCCTCTCTTTCTCTCTCTTTCTCTCTCTTTGTGAATGTGTTTTGTGTGTGTGTTTGATCTGATTTTTCTGCTCTCAAGCCTTCCTCTTTTGTTTGCCAAGCTTCCAAAAGAAGGAACCAAGTAAGGGCAAAGTGGTCTTTTTACTACCACCCAAATACTAACACATAATACTAATTACTCTAATTAGTATTTACAACACAAGGTAAGATATATATTTGGATATTAAGGGGTGATTTCCTAACAAATCTCAATACATATCCTTAAGGTTCAAATCAAATTTCATTCTTAGTTTCCAAACTGATTAAAACAAGACCAACATCAACCAAAAGTATCATAAATTATTTGATACAAGTAGCTTAATCCCTTAGTATTGATGCTCTTAAAGCACACAAGAACATATCAACGTTGTTTCCAAAGTGTTCACTTATTGCCAACAGGAACAAAATAGTGTCCTGTCTCGACGCCGAAAGATCTAGATAGCGCTACTTTTTGTGCTGGCCTTACCTGCCGCACGTTCGTTGTCATCCAAGGTGCACTTGAGCAGCTGATTGGGGATTGCATTCTCGGAATTATGGTAAATTGACTCAAATCTATTAAGTGCTGCTTTCCACATCCTTCTTTGTTTCCCATTTGATTTGTGTGGTTTTGTTTCTGGTTTGATTGATGAAAATCTGAAGGTGTTTGTAACTTATTACAATCTGAAGGTTTTTCTTACGAAATTTCATCTGTCATATGCTAATTGAGTCGAGGCTGTTACAGCTGCTGGGGTCAGAAATCTGTGCAGATACAGTTGTAGGAAACGAAATGACTTTAAGGGACATCAGTGGGACAAAAGAAGCGAGTAACAACAGGTGAGTATAATTTAGGATTACTGAACTAATGATTTATACATATTTGGTGAATAGTGTGTAATACTCTCAAAATGCGTTGTACTGTGTTCTTTTTAGGAGGGTGCCCTCTATGTTTGTGACTTGTGATAGTTCAAGATCAGAGTTCAAATAGATCGTAGGCTTCAAGGGATTAGGACAAATTATGTCATCTTTGAATATCAAAATTCAAACATGGGATGTTTGTTCCTTCTTTTACGCTATTGATATTTTGTTGTGTGTTTGTTATCACTCAAATTAAATGTTTTTTTTTTTAAATGCATAGTGTGGTTATTATTTAAAAGTTTTGGCTCAATAACAGTCTGTCAGAAACCAATCAAAGTTTGTGTTTTGTAGGAGAAAGTTTTGAAACTAGCATGCATTCAAAAATTAGAACTCTTGTGTTTTTCATTGTTGAGGATGTACGTGTTTTTTTTTTTAAAACATGAGCGACTTCACATATACCCAAGAACAGGTATAATCTAATACGCTTTAAACACTTCAATCCTGTATTTTAAGTCCTTCTAACACTTCCAAGTCTAGGTAGAAAGGAGACTTTAATTTGTTAGGCTGCTTCTGACAATTATTTCTTGTAAGTAGTTTGCTCTCTCTTCGACTATATTTGATCACAACCATTTTATACAGTGTGCAACATATAATGAGTTATAATCAACTAATTGCATTTGGTGTAAGCTTTTGGGCGAAAATTATGCTTAATTGGTTTTAATTTTAATCTCATAGTCAATAGGAGGGCCAATTTTTGTCAAATTTGTTATACATACAAATGAAGAGGTTGAGGTACGTTTTGTTTTAGATTTGCTCTATTTTTTTTTTTCTTCATCGGCAGTGGTAGAGCACACTTATCTAATTGCTCTGCTTCCTTGAGTTGCTAGGGAGCATGCCCAAAGTGTGCTCAAGTATTTTTTGCTCTTGTCGTTTATTTTGTCTTTAGGCTTCAGTGTTCCAGTATGCTCTAAACAACTTTATTTATATAATTATGCAGAAAGGGAACACTGGAAATGCGATCAATCTGCCTCTTGCCTCATTTTGGTACTTAGTCAGTGGTGTTTCAGGTATTTATCGTTAACATATGTACATCATTAGTTTTGTATGTGGCTTTTTTACTTGGAAAGGAAGGGCATTTGACAAACATATGCATCTTGCTTTAGGGTTTGGTTTTGGGTATGTTAAGTTGTCTTTGGTTTCGGTTGAGTGGGTAGCCCTATGCGTTCTAATTGATTGTTAATGGTCTCCCATTTTTTCCTTTAGGTGTGGACGTGTGGTTCTACTATGGTTGATCAGCTTTCGAGTATTCAATTTGGTGTTGCATAGTCGAGGTAAATTTTCTTATACTTTGAATTGGCATCCCAAGTTCGGTAATCAAGGTTGGGTTAGTTGGTAACTTTGGGTAATTGTACTGCTTAAGTGCATTGCATCTCAAATTTTCAGTGATTTTTCAACCTTGGGTGAATATATCGAGCAAACATGGGTTTCATTCCATGATATGAATCACGTGCTCAATACACAGCTCCATTAAATTGACTATCTGAAGTTTTTGATGTGAGCTTCAAGTCCTAGGTGAATCTTTATGATTCATACAATTAAATTCTTTGGCTAAGGCTGTAAACTGCTTGTGGTGTGCTCCAATGTTTCCTTAGTGTGGCCCTGATATGTTGTCATTGCTTTGTCAAATCATGTTTAGTCTGTCAATAATCAAACTTGCTTCAGAATGACGTGCTTAAGAATTTGAATCAGTGTCCAATGGTTATTCAGATATGTTACACAGTGTTACTTGGCACGTGAAAATTCCTCTTTATATTGTTTGGCCATCTTGGTGTTTAGTATAGGGATTTACCGTGTGGTGACTGGATGTCGCCTTTTGCTCATAGACTTCTTATTAGAGTGAGGCTAAACCTATTATGACCAGTCTTTGAGTAAAGCTATGGTGAGCATTGAGATGGTATGGTGGTAGTTCATGAATATGATATGGTGTTCGTTTTATAAGCTACCTAAATATGATATGATGCTGCAAGATGTGGAACTACTTCCAAGGATGAAATAAAAAATGCCAGATGATTGCTCATTGAGTTTGGGTTATGAGTTGACTATCACCTTTAACTGTTAAGCCGCTTGAGCTACCCAAGAGCACAACTTATTAGCCTCCTTTCTGAATTTGGTGTGCTAATATATGAACAAAGGATAATTTTATGACTGCATTGCAGAAGGTCCTGAGGTATTTATTTATTTATTTTTATTTTTATTTTTTTTAGTACAAAAGAGCAGATAATACTACGGGGGTGGGGAATATATGATAGCTCCTTTGGAATGAATATATGAAATCTTGGGGTTTCACCTTTTCGAACCCATCGGGAGACGAATCCACTTCCATCTTTGTTGTCAGTGGGATCCAGTTTAGCAGAAATAAGTGTTCTTCCATACACTTGGGTTGTCTCGAATCTGAAAGCTCAACGTTTTTTTTAGCTTGGTTCATAGTCTGTGTTCACATCTTAAGTGGTTATTGTGTAGAAACTGATTTGTTCCATTGCTGAACTTTTCTGTCTTTCTGATGATATTGGCTTTCAATTTCATTTGTTTGCTTGGTAATACTGTATTATTTTGTTAGTTCTGTGCTTTCTGATACATTACTTGTTTGGTTACATGGAACTTAACCGAGTTCTATCACACTTCTAGGAAAAGTAAGCCCGAGGATATAATCATATAGGTATATATTTTTATCCTTATAAGTTATAATTGATGCCAGAGACTGGTTGTAGCTTAGATTTTGATTTACAAAATTTGCTTTTAACTTTACACTTGCCTATCTTGGGGACGGAGTAAGTGAGTCACAGTCAATCAAGCCTTGAACACTCATTTTACCAGAACATGAGGCGTCAATGGGCAAATTTTAAAATTTCTTTGCGTTAGAACATAAAGGAGTCATGTTATGATCATGTCAATATTAAAATGGGCAGTAAAAGAAGAATTTGAGGTAATCTTTCTATGTTAGGATTCAGCAATGACGTGATCATAACATGACTCCTTCTCGATTAAAATGGTATTTCGTGCCATATTGTTGTTGCCTTTTTTTACAGTTGTGATCTCATTTGATGTGTGAATAATACTAACAGTTAATTTGGAGTCTGAGTACTTTGGATTGAATAAAGAGAAAGGTTTCATTTATTTGTGCCATTGTGACCAGCTCCTTGCCTCGTGACCAGCGAGGTATTGGGGTGGTTCATCAAAAGCGTTGCCCATTTGGAATAGAAGGGCGACTGTGGGCTGGCCATTTTGTCATCGTTGTGAAGACCCTATCAAAACAGCGGCCGCCCATCCAAGCAATCATGATGGTATGTATGGAGCCACTACAACTTAAAAACGTCGCTCCAGCGTTATCCCAACAATGTAATGTGCCGCAATTCGTGATTATGTATTTTCTTTTTAATTTCATTAGCATCAAACAATGTCACTTAAAGTTATGTGTGTGGGCACTATGTGTTGAGCCTTCCTCATAACTAAGACCGTATGGCCATGTAATGCAATCCATCATATATATATGCCACTGTATTTGCTTATACGTTTTCTCAAAGAACCGACACCAACAACTAGTATATTGAAATGGAGGGAGTATAAAATTGATATTGTTTTATATTATAGCTAAACCCGCATTATTGTTTTGAGAGGGTGCTATTACATGTTAGATGGGTAACATAATTATAAAAAACTCTAATCTATACGAGGATCTCCAACCTGTGGAAATTTGATTGGGTAATTATCCGAAACACAATCATAGGTGGCATATAAGTAGTGTGGGCAATCAACAAATTCATAATTCGGGTCCAAGCAAAACAGGATCTCTGAAAGATAAATGTCTGAACCTATCCTTTTACAATTTATCCTTGGTCGAGGTAGGCTTGCATTCAGTAGAGCTTCGTGCACCTTTTGAGGTGTTGTTAATGTTCGTCCTGGCCTGATTCCTAATGCATTTTATAAGATTAAACAATTTAAATTAAAGTCACGATCAAAGAGAAAATAAAAAAACAAAAATACATACTCCCTCCATTGATATCCAAATGCCTTATTTCTTTTTTTGGTAGTTTTTGGCGGACTATATTTGGACACACCTCTAGATCAAATTGTAAACACAAATTTCGTAAATCTGCAAAATGACAAATAGACAAAATATGTGACAAAGGTAATTTTATTAATTTTTTGAGTTTGGGTTACAATCTCTAATTTCTCCTCTGATTCGATCTCCAAATTGATTTGACGACTTGGACGAATTTGATGTCGATCTTGATCTCCTTTGCATTTCGGCGACGTTGTGACGATTTGATTTGTTGAAAGAGGGTCTTTGTGACTTGATCTCTTTCGTATTTTTTTGTTGAAAGATGATGCCCTTGTGAACATTGACTGGAGCTCCGACTTTCTTCTTGAAGAGAACCCAGCGATTGATTTCTCACATTTCAACAGTCCTTGGTGGAGCCACGTCGACGCACACGTATTTCAAAGACACGCCTTGATTCGGAGCTGGTGAGCAAAATTTGATCAGAGTTGTCGTCTGCCAAGCGTCCCTCGTCAAATAAATTCTTTTATTGCAGGTTTTGAAGTGACTCGGATAACCAAGCATGTAGACGACTTCCAACTGACTATCGTCCAAATTCTTCGGCGGGTCGAGGAGGTGATGTGAGACGCCACATTTGACTTCGTCGTAGACGCTCTGTCCATGTAAAGACGAAGACGACTAGCCGACCGAGTGCGGAGTACCACAGTGACCACGATCTTGCAGGAGTGTTACTTCCATGACCATGTACCGCGGGAGCCGTGACGCCATTTCACAATGACTAGCACCATGAAGTTAAGCCATAACTTTGATGTCGTGGATCAGTTTCAAACCGAGTCTTTGAATACGTCCTCATGATGTTCCCGAAGCTGACATCTATATGAGGTTGTATCCTTGCGCCAAGAATGCATAGTACTTGTTGCAGACTTTTTTTTTCCTTTTTTCTTGAGAATCGGTGCTTGAGAGCTTTCTCCAATTCAACGAAATTTTGACGAAGTGGTGCTTGCCAGCTTTCTCCAAACTTCGACACTTGCTCTTCGGTTGTTTTTTTTTTTGTATGTGAAAATTATGGTGCTTGGAAGCTTTCTCCAAATTTCCATTGTATTTTGAGATTTGGTTATTGAGAGAAAATTTATGCCCCCAACAATTTGGCTTTGGATTTTTTTTAGAAAATTTGAATAATTTGATGATTCAAGGTATTGATGATTTTTTTTTTTTTTTTTTGGGGTTGAACTTGAATAATTTGATAATTCAAGTCAGCATTTTTTTGGGGTGGCTGGACTTGTATAAAAAGTTTTAACAAGCTGCCTACGTACTTATGAAAGATTGATATTTTCACAAGATCAAGCCAACGTAGTTCAGTAATTTGGGTTTTTTTTTTTTTTTTTTTGGTAGTTTTGGGTGTTTGGTGGATTTTTTTTTTGTGTGTGTGCAGTTTAAGCTCATGCTTAGGAGTTTGGGTGATTTTTGTTTAGAATTTGCGGTTTTAGCTCTTGCTTAGGAGCATTTTCGGGGGGATTTTTTTGTTATGCAGTTTATGCTCTTGCTTAGGAGCTTGGAGTTAAAGGAATGAACTTCTTTGCTTCCCCTTACATCTTTGCCGGGAGATTTTTGGGCGGATTCATGCATCAATCAATGTCTTCCAACTCTCGCCTCGGCGTGGATCGACGAAAGAGCTGCCCCCCGTAATTCGCAATCGTCCTTTCCATGTCGCAAGATCGAGTTGCTAATTCTGCAAATGTCCTTGGTTTAATTCCTTGAAGAATGTATACGAAGTCCATGTTCATGCCTTGGATGCACATTTCCACCGCGGAGAGTTCCGATAGACGATCCTTACATTCCAAGCTAAGTGCGCGCCAACGGTTGATGTAGTCGATGACGGGCTCTTCTTCCCTTTGTTTGGTGCCGGAAAGTTCAACCATGCTCACCACCCGACGAGTGCTGTAGAAGCGGTTGAGGAATGCTCGTTCCAATTGCCCCCAACTATCGATGGATTTGTGAGGCAAGTCGGTGTACCAGTCGAACGCCGTGCCGTTGAGAGTGCGAACGAATTGCTTCACCAAGAGATCGCCTTGTGTGCCCGCATTGCTACACGTTTCGACGAAATGAGCGACATGTTGTCTCGGATCACCTTTGCCATCAAATTGCTGAAACTTTGGTGGCTCGTAACCAACTGGCATCTTCAACTCGTCGACTCTTCTTGTGTAGGGCTTTGTGTAAAGACGATTGCAGGAAGAACCTCCGCCGAATTTCGCCTTGACTTGTTTTTCGACCATCCTTTGAATTTGTTTGGCTGATAATGATTTGAAGGCGTCTTCATGATTGGACTTTTCGTCGTCGTCGTCGTCAGATTGCGAATTCTTGTCGGTGTCCTCGTTGATGTGACGCTTCTCCAACTTCCTCGTGAGGGTGGCGATTTGAACATCTTTCTCCTTGCTTTCTTTTTGGAGTTCCTCGAGGAGAGCCTTCATATTGGCGAGTTCTTCTTCAATGGTATTTGTTTCGATCACCATCACGGAGACGACGTCGTCCTCTTGCTTTTGCGATGGATCTTCGGTCGACATAGGAGACGCTGATTCATTCACGCGGTAGCCAACACTCGCACAGATTGAAGGGTGATCTGTAGTGACATCGTTGAAGACCTTGGGCGATGAGACCATGCAGACGACACCATCCTCGTGCTTTGGTACATGATCCTTGATTGGCGACGGCGACGCTGATTCATTCACGCGATAGCCACCGTATGCACGGATTGAGGAAAGGACTGGACCGACGCCGTAGAAGACCTCCTCCACCATGCTCACGGGATTTGAATTCTTTGACGCCATTGATTTTGAGTCTTGGAAGATTTCACTTGTGGAAAAAGAGATGAGAGGTAAAGATTGTCCCACCGGGTGTGCCAAATTTGTAAACACAAATTTCGTAAATCTGCAAAATGACAAATAGACAAAATATGTGACAAAGGTAATTTTATTAATTTTTTGAGTTTGGGTTACAATCTCTAATTTCTCCTCTGATTCGATCTCCAAATTGATTTGACGACTTGGACGAATTTGATGTCGATCTTGATCTCCTTTGAATTTCGGCGACGTTGTGACGATTTGATTTGTTGAAAGAGGGTCTTTGTGACTTGATCTCTTTCGTTGTTTTCTTCTTCTCTTTGATTGACTGCACGACGCTTTATGTGCTTGACGTCTTGATCTCTGGAGAGAGATTTGACGAAGAATAGAGAGGATTTTTTTGTTTGAGTCTTTAGGAGGTTTCTTTGGTTTTTTTTTTGAGAGGATTTGTGAGTGGAAAAATATGCAGAGGATTTTCTCCGTATGTTTTGTGGTTTTCTCCAAAATGTGACTCACTCTGAGAAGTGGAGTGGGGGGCTCTATTTATAGGAATAGTGAGAGTAGGGTTTGGTTTCCTTTTTGGGCCTTGGACTTGGTAGTCATTTTTATTAGTGTGAATCATTCAATGGATTTACCACTCTAATAAAAAATGGATCGACTTAATAATTAACATGGGCTAATATCGAATTAGTTTAACCCAAACTAATTACTAAAATTTAACGACAAGTCGATAGGTCAATGATTTGACTTTTTGACCGACGACAATCCGATGTGGCACATTTGATAAAATTTCCGTGCCTACACAAATAATTAAAGGGCTGAGCAAATTCTCTATTCTGCAATGCACTATCCCAATCCCCCTTATTTTTTAAAGCAAATGAGTCTTTCATTTGGTTGATCATGACTCACAATATGATAACTCAAAAATGAAAAAGTCAATGAGACATTTGAATATGAATGGAGGAAGTATAAAACACCAAACATATATTTAATTATTTAAACTCACCTGCAACTCTGAGAGCCTCGACTACGTTGTATGATACTACTTTAGTCGATTTCCAGGCTTTTGTAAAATAGAATAACAAATCTCTACCTGAGCATGTTCCATGACGGTTCCATTGTTTTTCCCAAAATGTTTGATCATTGTCACCATTATAGCTCTTCCAATATCTCTTTAAATTTACATAATTTGCCCGATTCTACCATGTCAGGAAACAAAACGCTCGTCAAACGTCAATATTAAGATATAGGAAATGTGTCTTTTTGATTCTAATTAAGTACTAGAACTTTTACTTACTTTTAAGGCATTGTGAGAGAATGCTTCGGCACCTACACAATCATTTAAACCTCCTCCCCAACCTGCCATCTCTGGCCATAGACCATGCAAGGTAAAATAACCGACGGGTGGTTTCGACGAACAAGTTTGATAGTAGAGGCAGATTGTCGCAGGCCATTGGATTGCCAGTGTGAAGGCCTGTGCTGGTGGTGGAGATGGTAGAGGAGGTGGTGGGGGGGCTAATGAATGAACAAGAGAAAATAACAAGAATGTGATCATAGTGAAGAAGTGATGCATTTTGATTGCTACAACTTAATTTGAGGTATAATTTTAGTCAAGTGATGATTTGATTTGGAACAACTCCAACTATATAGTGGGTTGAAGTTCATCTAGATAGAGAGTTGGCAGATTTTAGTTTTCACAGGGACAAAGTGTGGGATGAAGTTTATTCAAATCACAAGCTTTGAACTCCACCTAATTATTAACTACTATTGTTCAATATCAATGTATTAGTTTCGATTATGTACGAATTTAGGTTTCATCAAATTAGATAAGAACATGAAACCCAGCATTGTGCGTCTACTGGCAGAGTTGCGTAGAGTGTGCAGGGGCAGATTTAATTAAGTTGGGAGTAGAAAGACATCATGTAGATAGAGTTGGTATTGTACCAAAAAAAAATGAAAGATAGAGTTGGTATAGTGGTAATTAAGTTGGGTTGACTTTGAACTGATCTAATATTACTGTATTGAAAATTATAGTTATTGGTCTAGTTTTAGAAATTAACCCGTTAACCATTAGATAAAGGCAAACACTAGATTCACATGTGAAAGGGACCAATCCACAATGAGCCCGAGACAACCCAACGTATACACGTGGAAGTATGACTCGCGTTAATTAGATAATGTAACAATCAAGTTTGAATATCCGATTCCACTTTCTAGAGATTAATTTGATAATTACCACTGTCATGATTTGTACATTTGCGGTTAAATAAACTTGAACACATTCAATTGAAGTAGAGCATAATAGAGGAATTGTAAAAATAAGCAGTCCACGTTTATTACAAGACACACAAGTCTTTCGTAAAGCTAAGATAATGCAAAGTCCACATTTTTATATAAGTTTTCAATGAACTATGAGTCATGGTCAATCTTCAATATTACATGATTTTTTTTTTATTCAAAAAAAAAAAAAAAAACTTTTTATTCCGGTTTGCTGGGAATAAAACAGTTCGCTAATTTTTTTTTTTATTTGTTTATTTTTGTCATTACCATCTTTAAGGGGGGAAAAAAAACAAAAGGTTTTATAGGCCATCTGATTTTCGAAAAATAGACTATGGCGATTGGCGAGCACCAAACTGAAGACAAGTAAACGAGCAAGGTTGCCTCCAGACTCAGCCTTCTTGCAACCTTTATATACAAGTCTCGCAGCCAGTTTCTGTGCATACTGCTTCCAAGGCCACGAAGCATAAGCGGAAGCCGTGGCCTGAGGCCTGAGCATTAGTCAGGAAATGCAGTATCCATCTTACAATCAGCTATCCAGTTTATGATATTAGGAATCAACACACATCCGTGAATTATGACTGAGAAAACATAGCTGAAAGACAACTGAGTCCTGCATTTCAAAAACATTCTGTCTTCTCTCTTCGTAATTCAGCATCGAGTTATGATACCCGAGGCATCCTACTGGCTAGTGACTAGAGCCTGAAGAAGGTAGGCGCAGATTCTACATCAGAAGTCAGCAAAATAATCCAAAGAGCATTTACAGATCATTTACGGTTTCCTACTCACTGAAACTTGAGGCGATCAAGGCTTTCTGCAACAGTTTTCATCCTCAGTCTCAGCTCAGGATCCACCTCTGTGCAGCATAAAGCAATATGAAATGTGGCCAATACCTGCTTCTTGGCGTAAACCTCGTGGAACAAAGCTGGATCAATGATCTCTGACAAAGGGCGTTCTTCCTGGAAAACATTCCTCACCAGACATTCCAATCCCTTCCCATCATTGTCAGGTCCAGCATTAGGGAGCTGGCCTGTCAATATCTCCATAAGGATGATGCCATATGAGTCCACATCACATTTCTGGGTGAGCTTACCACCGGAAGAGACTTCAGGTGCCGAATAGGCAACAGAAACCGGGCTTAAGACCTTTGAACCTGCGAAGACTGAATGGTTTAAGCTGGGCTTTCTGGAATGGTAATTTGCAGATTTCATCGTCCCACACAAGAGACGGTTGAGACCAAATCCAGAAATGAATGGATGAAAGTCCTCATCAAGCAAGATTTGGATGATTTGATATTCCCATGAACATACTCCTTGGGACTGCACTCGTGGATGTGCAGCAGACCCCTTGCAGTGCCTTAAGCAACTTTCAGTCTTGAAGCCCATGATAATGGTGGTACATCATTGGAAGGCGTACCTAAGGAAAAAAAAGCTCGTCATTCACGATTTGCAGAGTACAAGATCTAGCAGCTTAGATGGTGAACAAGTCATACAAGGAAATTGACAAATGACCACCCAACCATCACGGTTACATTACAGTTCCAATACCATATAGATCCTCACTGAAGAAAACTGTTCTCTTAGTGTGTGAACAATTAAAAGAAGGCAGCATGATACTAACTGTTCCAGGCCTTCCAGCCATACACGAAGACGTGTTACTGGAAAGTGAAAACACCACCAAAAACAAAAAGATGTGGAGCTTACGCTACCGAACAGATTTGAACAAAGGTGTTTCCTCATATTTTATGTAAGGAAAACACAGCATGAATACAGTGTAAATAAAACATATCTGACAACTCCTATCAGCTGTTTGCACATATGAAAGAATTATTTCTCAATCGGGTTTCATTCGACTCTTTACTGGTTCTGTTTGTCATTACATGATCCCCCATGGGCCATTCTAGGACCATAGTACTAGCCACAAGGGTAACCTCCAACGTGAACCTAGCTGTACCAATCACTAATCATAGCCTTCACCTAAATTCTGAAGTGTTCCAGAATGAACCAAGTCATCAACATTCAACACAAAAGATCCATGAACACCGTTTCTGACAGTTTTGTAGGGAGATGGTGTGATACTAGAAACAGTTACATATACTCATAAGATCCAATCAATGCGAATAGGCAAGTTCTAAATGCAAGTAACTGGTCACTTAGACAGCAACAGAAAAATTATTCACCCAGTGAGATGATTACGAGTTTATCAAATCACCAGTTTCACTTCCAACAGAAAATTTGCTGCAGCAGGACCAGGAGGCAGGGGTGGACCTTGGTCCCCGCACTAGAAGGAAATTTTCTAACCAAGACTGCCCCTCGGCCTAAACTGAACACTCCCTTGCATTCCCAGAAAAGAAAAGGTTACCTAGTTCATCAAGAACTAACACTCCATTGCCGCAGAACAACCTCTTGTTCACGTGAGAAGTCAGAGGAAATATCTCAGCTCAGTGCTGATTGCAGCAGAGTGAGAGAAGACAGATCACAGAATACAAGGTGGGTGGGGAGAGCAACGCAAGTCAATTGAGAAGGCAGCATAAGAAAAGAAGAAGAGACTGCTTGATTTTTAACATGGAAAAATCTGTTCCGATTTCCCCCAATGCCAATGGCTAAGATACCTTACAGAATGCATCAACAGCTAAGTTACGAGGCGACGTATATTAGTATCTCTATAATCTGAAGCTCATATTTACAGCCCCCCCCCCCCCCTAAACAATTGAACCTTATTACCAGGGGACAGAAACTGTTAATTCTTGTGGTCGAACATTCATCCACATGAGTATTTTCCAACATGAAGAGACCCTTATACAGCCCTCATTTCTCAAATTCTATCAGAAACCAAGTAAGACCTCCAAATTTCAAAGAAGTAGCACTAGAAAAGATCATGATTTCAACACTTGAAATAGTTAGACAAAAATTTCAACTACTCCGTATATAGCACTCCTAGTGACATAATTACCTAAGTTCACAATACTTCTGCATTACTCAACACATCAATACACAATTTCACTACAGAATAGGCAAGTGTGTCTCACTCTAGTTTCTAGCATAATGCTTCGCTCTTGTCGAATTTGCAACAAAATTTTACATATACAGTCTAAAGTACCTACTAGACCACCATGTCATAACCTACTATACTGTCTAAAGTCTCTCAACCTGCATGAAGATGACCAATTTGAGAAATCCACATCCTTTTCATTCCAATCATCAATCAGCTAAACCAACTAACATCCACACCAAATTAATTATCGCGCCAAGAATGCAAGACAAGTTTTACGCAACTTTACCAGCTAAACTAACTAACATCCCGAACAAGTAATAAGCAATTCTTAGACTTTGATCAATAGAAACAGGCAGGAAAGTTACCATGCAAAGCCTAGTACAAGCTTCCATTTCGGAGGAAATCTGTAACCAAGAGCTTCTCATCCCTAGCATAATAGTAAGCCCTCAACATTCGACAAATAAAAGATCCATGAACACCGTTTATGACAGTTTTGTACGGAGATGGTGTAATACTAGAAAGAGTTACATATACTCATAAGATCCAATCAATGCGAATAGGCAAGTTCTAGAGCCAAGTAATAGGTCACTTAGACCGCAACAGAAAAACTATTCCGCGCATTGAGATTATGATTTACGAGTTTATCAAATCACTACTTTCACTTCCAACAGATTTTTTGATGCAAAAGGACCAGGGGACAGGGGTGGACCTTGGTCCCTGCACTAGAAGGAAAATTTCTAATTGAAAAGTTTACCTAGTTCATCAGAACCAACAATCCATTGCCTAAAAAAAGAAAAAAAGACTAACTAGCACAACCTCTTCTTCACGTGAGCACACAGAGGAAATATCTCATATTCTCATCTGGGTGCGAATTGCAGCAGAGTAAGAGTAGACAGAATACAAGGTGAGGAGTGAAGGATTGTGTCCTTCGATCAAGTGTCATTTTCGATAATAACGAGGATTATATTACGAGAACATTATATTCGGTAATATTAGGCGGTCGTAGTGTTTTGCTAGAAACCAAATACGGTCTGCGTACCGTTATGTATTTTTGTAATAGAAATACGGTCTGCGTACCGTTATGTATTTTTGTAATTTATTATTTATATCGTTTTACAGTCTGCGTACTGTAGACACCCTACTCGGGGCTTCCCATTTTATAACGCCCGATGATGAGATGGATAGTGGATGGTGGTGAAAGGTTCGTTTGCCAGCCAATTTGAATTTACGGTCTTGACCCGAGTTACTATTTAGCCCGACATTTTAGCCCAATTGTTTAAACCAAATCCTATTTTAGTAGTGGGTTACATTTGTTATTATTTGACCGGGGTAGAGCCCAAAACCAACGGGAATCCATTTAATTTGATGTGGGCATTGTACGACGTAGTTGGCAACTAACTGGCATCTTCAATCTCAAGTATCCTAATTGAGATAAATCACGCGTAGATCTATCTTTATAAATGGATAATCTTGCAATAGGATAAAAGGTTAGTTTGTTGCATACTGTTGGGTATCTAGGACTCTTCAACCAAGCATAAAACGTGATAAGCACAAGAAGTTCACAAGGATGCCAATTCTTTATTAGTGGCATCCATCTAAAACGTAAGCGTCGTACATTTTTTTTTTTGAGTATTGGACAAGATATATCACCCTTATTCTGCCCTATATATTGAGAACTTTGATTCGTTCACAAGGGGGACGCACAAGAGTCATACCACACCAAATTAGCTACAAATAAAATGGCCTAACCTATCTCTACGTAAAAAAACACATATCTTTCTACCACACTTATATACACACGATAGGGGCAGTGGAAGAATTATCGCAAGCACACCACTTACGTTATTCTCAACCATAACCCATACAGGGCTAACTTGCATACAAGGGTCAAGATCAAGATCGGAGGCGTTGGCGAGCGAAGTCGAGATCCGCACGGTGCCAATAATACGTCCACCTGAGGGCCTCAAATCATTTCAAAACGATATTCGAAATTCTTATATTTGGTCGTAAGCTTGGTTTCAATGACCTTTGATTATTTTTTACGACTGTTTTGACGTCAACTGATTGATTATGTGTGCGCAAATAGTATTTGATTTCCCTTTCTTTTCGAGCAAACCATCGTGCTTAACTTATGCATGTTGTTATTTGTTGATAAAAATTAATCTCTTAATGACTTGATTCCATGCATGCATGCAACGTATCATATATAGAATTTTGACATTATAGAAACATCCTTGTTTATATTCTATAATATGTCAATTTGGTTGCTTGATCATTTATTATTATTGTCGTACGTATTTGCATGCTATTTGCTATATGATCCGTCATCGATTATGAACTTTATATTTATCTGGGATCAATTAGTAGAGGCCGTCTTAGGACGGGCGATTTGGGTGCCTAACACCTTCCCAAATCGTACCTTGCAAAGGACCCATCCTAGGTTCGTAGGATCCTATAAAAAATCCTGCTGGCGACTCCATTAGAAAATAGCGAGACCCAATCGGTCCACCCCCATGCCGGTACGGTATCTCACAGTGGCGACTCCGCTGGGGACTTTGCTAACTCGAAAATCGATCCATTATAAATGTTTAGTTCATAATCGGCATTGCATTTTTTATTTTTCGTATAGCATTTTAGATTGCATGCCACGTTAGTACGGAGGCGCATAAGGACTAAACCCAAAATTTTACCCCAAGATGCATAGATTATACACACGTTGGGTCCATTCGGCTTTCATGACGTGCAGTATGGTCGACGTCCGCCCCAAACGGTACTCATCTTTTTGGTGAGTACAGAAGGATCTTCTATTGCCACGGCTTCCGACCGCAAATCAATAGAAGCGTCCTTTGTTTGGGTTCCAGTTGACCACCCTATACCCACTCGATTTTGTATAGCATCATAACGTGCTCTCAAGGTGGTTATTTGTATTTTTTAAATGCATGCTCGGTGATTATACGATTAGTTGCGGTACTTTTTGCTAAATTTAGGACCTATCTGTGCCACGTCCTTCCCTAGAATTGTCAACTTGCGTCAATTTTTTTTCAGAAAAGTCGGCAACCCATTGGCATCTTAGAAATCGGCTTTTAGCTTGTTATCTTTGGAGGTCCTTTGTGTCGTCAATGGATTAGTTTGTTGCCACTAGGACATATTTTAGATTTCTTAATTATCCAGACCCATCAAAAGCTTGTTTTGTACAACTTCTATCAGTTTTCCCCTTCTGCGTCTCTCCCGTATTTTGATGTCAAAAGTTGTACGTCATTGGCGACTCATTGGCAACTTAGCATGTTAGTGCTCCTAGCTAGTTAATTCTTTTCTTGCGTACGCTTCTAGAATTATCACTAGGCTAGTTCACTGCTACTAGGATGCTAATTGGCTTATCTATCTAGAGTCCTCGCCATAGTACAAGTTGTGTATCAGCTATAGTCTCAAAATGTCGCCCCACACATATTCTTTTCTGCTTGAGTTCTTGTATCATGAGCTTTTTCGGTTGTCGTATTTGGCAACCCTCTGACAACTATCTTATGGACACACGAATCAACATATTTCGTGGATTTGAGTTACGAGGGGATGGTTTTTTTTTCATTTAATTGTCCCAAATTTCAAGGGCCTGATTTTCATAGGCGAGTGTCAAAGATTATGTCAAGACTAGACTTAAAATGTACAAAGAACTAAGTAACGCTAGCTAGCAACTAGTATATTTTTACTAGCTCATTTTCAGCTAAACAAAATATTGACTAGCAACTAGCATAGTGCAAGCTAATCGACGAGGTACTGAAAATTGAAAATAAAAAACCCATTCAATTCTTTGTGCGTTAAGTTGATAAATGCCTTGTTTTTGCAATTAAATAAATTCGTAACGTATATTTATCATCCAATTACGCCAAGGTATTTTTAGGCGATTATCCCTCCACGCATAGCCAAGAAAAAAAAACATGAACGCGAACTTTAAATATGTGCAAAGGGATAATCGTTCAAAGGCCATGTACTCTAATCCAATTCAATCAAGGGGGATTTTACACTCGAATTTGAAGACGACTTCTACCTCACAAGCTCAACAAAGAGGACAATTTGCGTCCGTATGACTCATTTCGACCTACATCATTCAAGAAGTAGATGATACATATCAAAGAAGGTTTGGTTTCAACATACAAGCATCATCCAAGGAACACATTACATCTGATCAAGTTTAATTTGTTCGGCAATCAACTATGTAATGTCATTATTTGTAATGCTGAATTTTAATGGCCATAATTTGATTGTATCTCCTTGTTTCTATACCTATTCTAAGACTAGATGAGTAGGAAATATTTAATGGCATATACTTATACGACTTTTATGTCTATCCACAAATGATCTCGAATGCCAAAATATTTGTCCAAACAATATTCATTTCTTTTGAGACACGATGAGCATAATTTAATCAAACTCGTCCCTACATTGCCATTAATAATCAAACAAATTTCATATTTTGATCACATTTTATACTTCGTGGGACATATGTGCCTTGAGAATCCCATAGCATGATTGTTTTGTGTACCTTGTGACACGGGTATGGTAAGATTGGTGGCCAAGACCTATATATGACACATAGAGACCACGGACAAAAAGCTACATTAAACGGTGAGGTCGAGTGTAGTTTAGGATATTTGTGTGACCCGTGTCCAACATTACAGGATACAAGAGTGTTGAGTGGTTCCCAATTTTCACATCCGCATGCTCATATCCATAGCATGGTCATTCCCCTAAAGAGAGGGTTCACTGGTCCGTCATTAGGTCTTGGATTGAAAGTGGTAAGACTGTTTGGTCACTTGTGTCACATTACAAGGGTTGCTATGGAATTTGTTAGGCCTACAATTCTCACTTACCTATTTTGTGATCAAAGTTATCTCCTCAAAACCAATACCTTGAGATTTTCATTCTACATTTCATATCCTTATAAGCTCAAAAATTAAACACCCATCACCAAAAACCTTTCAGCTCATTTCAAATTCACACGGTGTAATAACCCACTTTTTAATAATAATAATAATAATAATAATAATAATAATAATAATAATAATAATAATAATAATAATAATAATAATAATAATAATAATAAAAAGTTACGTAGAAGAGGAGCCTAGGCATTTAATGCCTTGACTTGTGATGTCCTTTGCTTTGGGTGAAAACTTTTCACTCTTGGGGAATTGCATTTCCCCGGGAAATACTTCGCCTATAAATAGCTCCACATATCGCTCATTGTTCGACGCAAATCAACACACAAGTGTTGTACTGAGTGAAATAAACTGAAGTGCTTCAGACCATAAGCACACCACATATAAAGTAAGTTCCGAGTATTATAAGATTTCGTAAAAGTAATTTACGAAATAAGTAGTTGTTACGTACGTACGAAAAGTGACATCTTCTTAGCGAGGCTCTGTCGAAATAGTCATCGTCACTTAACATAGCCAAGGTATAACTCTTAAACTGTTATGAAATTATTATCGTTAGACAACGCCGTTAATATTTTTGTACACGTTTTCAATAATTGATTAACCTTGCGGCGAATAGTTATTACGGTGCAAGTAACTCGGTGGAATTACCCCAGTTTGTGAACGTCACCGTATTAACAACTAACCCAAGAATAAAATGTGTTGGTGGTAAATAGTAGCTCCATGATTATAAAGTAACCCGGCGGAATTACCCCAGTGGTGAAAATAATCTTAGAGTGAATGATTTCCACTGAAAGACGATAAATAGTAAATTAACAATTTGACTAGTGATCGCCACTTTTAGAATTCGGACGTCGTTGGACCCTTGGACAGTTAATTATCAAATAAATGACGACATGATTACTTTGCCAATATAACCTTAAATAAATAACTTACGCGACTTTATTTACTTAGAACGAGAGAACGCACGGAGTAGTATCGCGGTGGTTTGGAATTCAGGTAAGGGACTCTTTCTGATTTAGCTTATAGTATTATTTTTGTATACTTTAATGCTTATTTTTAAAGAGGATCAAGTACTGCAAACTCTGATTATTTTCTGAACTACTTAGACTTTGTGGGTTAGTTTTATGTTCTGGCTAACTTTGAACGAGGATATCTGTCTCGCCCTGCCAAGGGAGTATACTGGCACTGACTGAGAACTTCTGAACCAACCAGAACTACACTACCTACTACCGGAATTATTTATACTTATACGAATTATTATTTTTTTACTATTTTAGCAACTGCTTGATCCGGTTGAGTCGGAAACTGTCTTTTACTGGGCTGTCGAACTCACCCTTTCAATACTAAATTCTTTTCAGGAAATCAGTACTAGCTGGAGGTGGGAATTTGAGTGAGCTACCCAAGTCATCTTGTAACATAAGTAATGGCCTTAGTAATCGTTTGTACTATAGTATTCGTATGTATTATATTGTGTAATATATGTTGTGTACCTTCGACTTTTGAGGAATAAGAATGGCTTAGCCTACTTTTCGTAGGTTGCCGTCTGTTATGTTCCAATGATGGTTTTGAGGCGTGACAGATTAAGTGGTATCAGAGCAATAGTTCGACCCTAGGAAAACAATACAGACCAGAGAGTATGGGTAGATTAAGTTTGGTTTACTTAACTTGTCATAACTATTCCAGTCAAGGACTTGAAGATGACGGTTGCGGAAAAAGTTTGAGTAAAGTAGTACAAAGCATGGAAGGAGTAGGTGAGGACTTAATATTATTAGCGGTTCTATAGTTGCATTATATAAGTTCTATCGTCGTTCTTATAATCATAAACGCCTTATGAGAGTTTTCTTATACTAACTTGAACTAATTATGAAGAGATCGTTCGAATTGTCGTTAGGAAAAGAAATTTTAACTTTAATAGATCGAGACGAGAAACAAAATAAGATATATTTCATACGAAGTGTGGATTTCATATTACAAGTACTAGCCGCTTACAAGAGAGTCGAAATTTCGAAAACGAAATACTACACTCTTAATCATAGCAAACTATCTACTACCACTTCGTACAACAAATAAACGTATTAGAAATATTATCATAAGGAGACCAGCCATGAACAAAGGCCCCAACACTTCGTCATCCGTCAGCTTAACCCCCATGTTGAGCAGAAAATGAAAAAGGGTTAATGCTTAAAATGTCGCACCTACGATGGAGCAGAGGACAGGACGAGGACTCCGAACAACGACGGCAACAAGGACGATGATGATGATGAAACTAAAGGAAAGAGAGTGAGAGTGGAAATGTTGGAAATGTGAGGCGGGTTGAGGATTGTCGGTCGAGGGTTTTATAGGGAAAGAGAGAGCGAGGGTTTAGTGGAAAGGAGCGGGAAAATCGGAGAAAAGAAAAAAAAAGGGGGGGGGGACATTTTTTTTTTCCGCCGTGTCGAAAAAGAGCGTCAAAAGGGTACAGTGGCAATAGTAGAAGACGGCGGAGATTCCAACTCCTCGAAATAACCCCAAGGAAAGAGAGAACTGAGTTCAGCCATTAGTTTGGCACCTTTTAGTTCATCCTGAGAAAGATGACGTATACAGATTTCCCAAATCTGTAGTCGCATCAGATGTAGAATATCCCATAGCAGTGATTCAACTTCGGGAAGAAACACTTCGACATTCGACAAGTGAGACTTGAATTGAAGGGCATCTACGAGAATCTCTAACTCCTTCACCTCTAATCTATGTGCCAATCGCAAACCCTTTTGAAATAGTGACAAGACAAAGAAAGAGAATGATCGATTTTTCCCCCTTGCACTAATCCCAGCGTGATAGGTACCATCAGGCGACCGTAAGGTCAGACCACCTTTAAAACTTTGAGGACCTTCAAATAGAATAGCAATTGAAAGGACATGTGGTGGTGAGTCTTTTGATATCCAAGGGATAGACAGAATCGACCTTGAAAGTCTATCGATAAGTACAAAGAAAGCCTTACGACCCAAAGACCAAACAGAAATATGTAAGTTATATAAAGGGAAACCCGAGGGAGGCAACCAGCAGAGGAAATCTCTAAGGGACTGCTCAAATTGATGGTTACTACCCATTGATATCCTTAGACGACTTGAGGAGGCGAGGTCAAGTAGAGTTGGCCACTGAAAATTTGCAGAACTATGCTTAGGACCCTTACCCTTACGAATTATAGTGCCTTTTATCAGACAAGTGGGACGAGCATAAACGACCAGATTTATCATACCCTTAGCATGATGAGTGATGGCACAGAAACAATGGTTGCACCACATGAGTAATAAAGGTGGAATATTCTCTTTTTGTGGACATACACAAAAATCCGTAAAAGAAATTTGGGATGACACTCTGTGACCAACCTCATTTCCTGATAATACTACCAAAATGGCAGAAGGGTAGTAAACCCTGGTCATAACCCTTAATTGGAGAACAAGAAACTCTTCAGACCAGGAACGTGCATCACAAACCAATACCCTGAGTATACAAGAATGAAAACTAACTGGATTTCCAGATAGAATCCTAGATAACGGTGATTTTTGTTCGGATATTGAGATGGACGGAGAAAAAAATAAAAGGAAAGGTTAGGTGCAATGACATAGCAAAAACCTTATCATCCGCGACGAATAAATGCGCTGGAGAATAAGGGTCATGAAAAAGGAAATTCTGAGGACAATCGCCAACCAGGACGGGCATAGCATGTTGAGGAGGTGATCGTTGTATCCGCTCATGAGTGTTAGAAACTTGGAGAGATAGTTGAAGATCAATTGGTGATGATGGACGTGTGACCGGAAGTTCAATAGAATGGGTGTTCTGGGTAAGCTCGATAGGAATTTCGGATAAAAAGTTAACGTAATCTGTGGGTTCTCTTGAGAATTATTGTTCATCCAAAATTTGGTCTGAACTGTCAGTATCCATACTGGAGGGGAGTTTGAACTTACTAAAAATGTGTAAGAAATTGTTTTGTTGTCTGCTTGGTACATGGAACTTATTCTTTTATACAAGTGATAGAGGAAACTTGCAGGATACACAGACAACTCGCCATATTTTACGGAAACCCCATAATGTAACATAGAAATTCATGTTGAGGAACATGGACACGCAATAAATGGAGTATTGAGAACATAGGACTAGCAGTGTTGGTGTAGGGGTTGGTTGATGACAGTTCGAATTAGGATCATATGGCTTCTACGGTTGGCAAGTAAACTGACAACATACCCACAAGTGATAGATTTTCGAGAATCACTTTTGGAGACAAGAAGTTAGTGCGTTTGTTGTATCAGACAGACAGAGACTCTACGCATGCAGCGTGATTTTAGGCAAGTTTCACACGAAGTGATAGGTCTAGATCTGCACTTAGAGGTTGCATATCATCTCTGATTTAAAAGTAGTCTAGTAAAACTAGCCAAACTCAAGAGGATGTGTTCATGAAGTGGGTATTAGTATTGAGGAGTTCATAGGATTGGAGACCCTTATGAGGTGTACTACAAACACAGACCCTGATACTTTGCGCAGAATACTATTAATGTGGGACACAAAAGACATGACAAAATTAAAGTAGAGTCGCCGAGGAGTTATGTCAACATGAAAATACGGACAGAAAAGAGGGACGACAAGGTATATCCGAGTGTCTCATCAACCAAAAGAGTGCACCGATTTGAGATTCAGAGGAAACCTTTTCAAAAAGTCATTCTAAGTCGGAAAGAAGCAAATTTAGAATTGGAGACTACCCATCTTCACGGAGACTTGACTTTTTATGCACGAACGCAGGAGCTTGGTCCATAGTGTCAATTTACGATTTGGCAAGCGGTATTCGACGCTAATTAGAAAAAGGGTCTTACTTCAAAAGACAATTTTCCTACTCATTCGAATCTTTCTTGGTAAGTTTCGGGACGAAACTTCTTATTAGGAGGGGTGGATGTAATAACCCACTTTTTAATAATAATAATAATAATAATAATAATAATAATAATAATAATAATAATAATAATAAAAGTTACGTAGAAGAGGAGCCTAGGCATTTAATGCCTTGACTTGTGATGTCCTTTGCTTTGGGTGAAAACTTTTCACTCTTGGGGAACTGCATTCCCCCGGGAAATACTTCGCCTATAAATAGCTCCACATATCGCTCATTGTTCGACGCAAATCAACACACAAGTGTTGTACTGAGTGAAATAAACTGAAGTGCTTCAGACCATAAGCACACCACATATAAAGTAAGTTCCGAGTATTATAAGATTTCGTAAAAGTAATTTACGAAATAAGTAGTTGTTACGTACGTACGAAAAGTGACATCTTCTTAGCGAGGCTCTGTCGAAATAGTCATCGTCACTTAACATAGCCAAGGTATAACTCTTAAACTGTTATGAAATTATTATCGTTAGACAACGCCGTTAATATTTTCGTACACGTTTTCAATAATTGATTAACCTTGCGGCGAATAGTTATTACCGTGCAAGTAACTCGGTGGAATTACCCCAGTTTGTGAACGTCACCGTATTAACAACTAACCCAAGAATAAAATGTGTTGGTGGTAAATAGTAGCTCCATGATTATAAAGTAACCCGGCGGAATTACCCCAGTGGTGAAAATAATCTTAGAGTGAATGATTTCCACTGAAAGACGATAAATAGTAAATTAACAATTTGACTAGTGATCGCCACTTTTAGAATTCGGACGTCGTTGGACCCTTGGACAGTTAATTATCAAATAAATGACGACATGATTACTTTGCCAATATAACCTTAAATAAATAACTTACGCGACTTTATTTACTTAGAACGAGAGAACGCACGGAGTAGTATCGCGGTGGTTTGGAATTCAGGTAAGGGACTCTTTCTGATTTAGCTTATAGTATTATTTTTGTATACTTTAATGCTTATTTTTAAAGAGGATCGAGTACTGCAAACTCTGATTATTTTCTGAACTACTTAGACTTTGTGGGTTAGTTTTATGTTCTGGCTAACTTTGAACGAGGATATCCGTCTCGCCCTGCCAAGGGAGTAAACTGGCACTGACTGAGAACTTCTGAACTAACCAGAACTACACTACCTACTACCGGAATTATTTATACTTATACGAATTATTATTGTTTTACTATTTTAGCAACTGCTTGATCCGGTTGAGTCGGAAACTGTCTTTTACTGGGCTGTCGAGCTCACCCTTTCAATACTAAATTCTTTTCAGGAAATCAGTACTAGCTGGAGGTGGGAATTTGAGTGAGCTACCCAAGTCGTCTTGTAACATAAGTAATGGCCTTAGTAATCGTTTGTACTATAGTATTCGTATGTATTATATTGTGTAATATATGTTGTGTACCTTCGACTTTTGAGGAATAAGAATGGTTTAGCCTACTTTAAGTCGGTTGCCGTCTGTTATGTTCCAATGATGGTTTTGGGGCGTGACACACGGCACATATATCCTACCACTACTATCCTAGGTGGGGTTCTCGTCATCAAACGAGACACATGCTTGGTGTTAGAGTTTGGTAAATATTTTAAAATCATGCTCAAACCCTTATTGATTTCAGTGTCATGTACATCATACTCTACAACATTAGAGTACAATTTTATGAGATCTAGACCATTGATGCTCATAAAAAATGTCCACACCAAATACCGTCTGCAAATTGCGATAATTGACACCGGTGCTCAAACAAGTATTTGCACAATTGATTATGCATATTTTCAAGATCATAGCGCACCCTTCATTGATACATTCAAGTTTGGCCCTCAAGAGAGATCGTGGCTTTAGCCCCCGCACGGAGACTGAGGAAATTTGAGATGTACAATTTTGGAGCGCGTTCATCTCTGTCCCCTGACAGTATTAATTAACCCGTACACATTGTCTCCCGTGTACTTTTAGGTCGAACCCTACCCAAAGGGTAGACCGGTAATTAAATTAAAATAAATATTTCCCTCAGTTCCAGCTCAAACACCTCAAATCTCTTATTTGGACGTCCCAACTCAAACACCCCGTCTTTCCTGGGACGTTATTATCTCTGTTTCTTTTTTCCAACTCTTCTCACCCCCTCTCACATTTTCTCTTCTAGTTTTTATTTTTTAATTTTTTTTTTTTTTTGGTTACAATGAGGGGCGAACCCCGAAAACAAGCTAACTAGTGAACTATCCTAGTCCTGGAAACTCCTAGCACGTCCTCACGGAGAATGAAACGCAGCTCCGGAGGGGGGTATTGGAGAATGACTAATCTCTGATCTTGATCCGCGCCTCGGTTAGCCAACCAATCCGCTGCCCTATTAGCTTCCCGATAAGAATGCTCGATAGTCACTATCCAACTATTCTGAGTAATTAAGCATCTGCATTCTCCCACAAGCTTGCTTAAAGCTCCCGACGACTGCTCTTCGTCCAAGATGAGGCCAACACATGCTTTGTTGTCCATATGGATTTGAAGTTTTTCAAAACCATTTCTTTTCGCCTCCACTAGGCCGCGTTTAAGGGCAAGAAGCTCGGCCCTCATGGAAGTACATATGCCATAGCTAGAGAGAAAGGCTTCAATAAAGTTACCCGTATCATCGCGGAAGACGCCCCCTCCTCCAGCTATACCGGGGTTGCCTCTACTCGCGCCATCGGTATTGAGAAGGACCCATCCTTGAGGTGGAGGTTTCCACCATATATGAATCTCCCTAGAGCTGCCAGGTGTGGGAATGAGTAGTGAAAATCTATCAAACGCCTCTTTGGTTTCACTAAATTGAGCTTTAAGAAATGGGTATGGGTCTATGGGTATTTCGGACGAGCGGCCGAAGACAACCCCGTTTCTCCATTTCCAAATCCACCAGCACGTAATGGCAAATTTAAGCGGCCAATCCTCCGTGGCAAGAGGATTCAAGTTGCAGACATTCTCAAGTAACCATGTTGTATAAGGAGGGGAGAGAAACGAATTTAGGCTAGCAATTTCCCCAATTTGCTGCCAAATAAACCGAGAATGCGGACAATCTCGGAGGACGTGGATAATGTCTTTTACTGCAGACTTACATCGAGGGCATGTCGGGTCATCCGTGAGGTTCCTTTTGAGTCGATTAGTGTTGCACATGAGTCTCTCGTGCTTAGCTAGCCAGAGAAAGATTCGGACCCTTTGCTGGACCGGCAGTTTCCAAAGATAAGCCCATCCCTCATCTGTATGATCGGTATTCTCGAGTTCTCCTCTCAGGAAAAGTAACGCCGACTTGATGGTGAACCTTCCATTGGAAGACCCATTCCAATAAAAGGAGTCAGGTAGATTGGGATCTTCTGATAATTCGTAGGATGCAATTTTGAGTAGTTCTTCCTTGGGTAGGAAGTTTGCAAATTGATCTCACTTCCAACCGTGATTTGGAGCCCACATGTCGCTGACTGCAAGCTCACGTTGCTCGGGAGGGATGACATGAATCACCCTGTCCGACAGCCGCCCTCTATCCACCCAGGATGGCATTAATTCCTACATTCCCCCTCATATTATTTCCTAATTTTTTTCCCCTACTTTTGTTAATCCCTTCATTCCCTTTTATATTATTTCCTACTCCCTCCGTCCCAATTCAAACGCTCCATATTCCATTTTGGGACGTCCCACTTCAAACACCCCATCTATTTTGGGACATATTTCTCTCTCCTACTTTTATTAAATTATCATATAATCTCTCACACTATCTCTCCTACTTTTATTAATCCCCACATTCTCTCTCCTCATTTTTCCTAATATTACCCCACTCAACTTATTATATCAATTTTTCTTATTCCACTACAAAAAGCGCCTGGGGCGTTTGAACTGGGACGGAGGGAGTAATTTTGTTTCACTACCACTACTTTTACTTTTTATTACTAATTATTCTTATTCCCCTACAACAGACCCATGGGGTGTTTGAGTTGAGACGGGGGATCGAGTAAGAAATTTTTTGCCCATTAATGCGTAATGCATTAAAAAAGTAAATTAAAAAATTGAGATAATAGTACAAAATATTACTTTTGATATTAAAAAATGGTTACATAAAGGAGCGAATCAATATCTTTGACTCGTGTCATGATGCAAACCCCGGCTTCGACGCGACAGGGCCTTGTTATGACCTCATTCGATTCGTTTGACGCGTTTAGTTTCCATAGTATGATTGTCGTATAAAAATCTTACTCCGAATTTATATGTGTTTCGGCAAAATTTTAGTCTCATATATAGTCGATCATTTACCCGTGCATTTTTCACGATTATAATAATAGATATAACATTTCATGTGGGGTGTTGTACATAAGGTTAGAGGGGACGCGATGGTGTGGTGAATGTATTGTCAACATTAGAGAATTTCAAGTGCTACACATTATAAGTAGTACACCCAAAATATTAGTAAACGCATTAGTAAACATGTATGATTGACGGTTGTTCTTCCTAATACGCAAGTGACGTTCAAAGGAAACCATAATACTCGTAAGTAGAGATGGCCACGGGCCGGGCGGGCTAGTGCTAGTGCCGGGCTCACCCGGGCTAACCCGGGCTAGTGCCGGGCTAGTGCTAGTGCTCGATTTTCCGAGCACTAGCACTAGCCCGCCAGTGCTTGACCGGGCTTTGACCCGGGCTAGTGCCCGGGCACTGCTGCCTCGGCCAGGAAAAAAAAAAAAAAGGTGAGAGGGGAATGAATGGTCCGGATTTAATGTGAATTATCGGACGCCTATGGAGGGTGATCCGTGTGAGGGGCTAAGGAGGAGTGTGAGCCGTTGATTGGATTAAATTGAGGGTTGAGATTCGTTGTGACTTTTATTTAGTTGTGAACCGGATTAAGAGGTGTGTTTTTACTTGTTTGGTCAAGGGTAAAACGTATCTATAACAAACTTATTATATATGACGGTTTAATTCAAGTTTATATTATATGTGTAATATAAAAATCAAATTCAGTATTCGCATATCGGTTGAGATTTTAGATTTAATATAAGATTGTGATACTGTGATAGTGTGATAGTATAATATGGCTTAGATTACACATGAATACATCTAATTTCAATTACTATATACTCGTATAACTCTGTTGTGTAATCTTGTACATATAAGTTAGGTGCATTAGTGATTAAGTCAAGTTATAATGAGTTCTATTCTAACTAATGAAGGTTGTGTAGTTGCTTTACTTGTTTAGAGTTGGGTAAAGATCAGACTATGTAGTATATAAGATTGAATGTGATATACGCTATAGTATATAAGATTGAATGTCATATACGCTATAGTATATAAGTATATAACACCAAATGTTGCTGTATTTGCATAATTTGCAAATAACCATAAATTTTCTTGGATTATGTTCGATGGGTTTGTACTTTCTCGAAGTACGACCAAACAATACTTGGTTCGTTTGCACTACTACGAGTACTTAAACCACCTACATAATTATAATACTAAGTTCAACGTTAATTCAACTCAACTCTAAACTATGACGCTTAAGTAGGCATATGACAAATTATGTCTTCTTTATTATGATAGAAGTTAACCTTCGATCAACCATTGCTTGATTCGCCTTCACCGGCACCACCATTGCTTGATTCACCTTCACCGGCACCGCTTAATTTAGGGTAATGTATGTCATGTGTGCGTATTAAGTGTCGAGCTTGAGTGCCAGTTCCACCACCTTTTTTCCATAGAAATTCAAAAGTATTGTTGTTAGCTTTGCATACTCGACAAACAAGTTTGAAGTGTTTTGGTTCATCTTTGACGGGCAATTTGTCAAAGTGCAACCAAATATAACTTGTCATTTTTGGATTACTTTTTTTTTAAGTAAATTTAAAACTTGAATACTTGAGAGTTGTAGAATTGTAGTAATTGAAGAAGAAATGTAGAATAGAGAGAGTGATTGTGTGGAAATTGAAGTTGGATTTATTGGGTATTTATAGAAAATTTAAGGGTAGGGATAAAATTAAAAACAAAACAAAAAAAAAAAAAAAAAACTGTCGTTGCACAAACGGCTAGTTTTTGGGTTTTAAACCCAAACTAGCCGTTGGCTAGGGGCGGGCTGGGGGCGGGCTAGGGCGGGCCATTATTTGTGCAGGGTTTGACCGTTACTTGACCAAGGCTTTGACCAGGGCTTGACCAGAGCTTTGACCAGGGCTTGACCAGGGCTTTGACCAGGGTTTTGACCGGGTTTTTGACCGGGTTTTGACCGGGTTTGACCAGGGCTAGTGCTTGAAAACTCGAGCACTAGCCCTGGCACTACCAAACCCGGGCTTTGCAGTGCCTGGGCCGGGCCGTGCCGGGCAGTGCCTTGACCAGGGCCGGGCCCGGGCTCCTAGTGCCCAATGGCCATCTCTACTCGTAAGAAACCAAGCAAAACGATAGATAGTACATATACTTTTAAAAGTAGTTACAGAAATCCTCCTCGCGCCCTTAGAAATGTTGATAAGGAGTGAAAACTGTGAGGGAATTGAATTCTTTATGTAGAAATGCAATTACGTTTAGGTGCGGCAGTGTGTCACGCAAATTGCTAAATATTGCAACTTATTACGCCTTTTCGCTCTTCGCACAATTTTGTAACAACTTGTATAGAAACTTATGATTTAAAAGGTAATACATCTCACAACAATCACATTTTATTTACCAAAGAACAAAGAAATGATCCCATTCTCAAGAAACATATAACTTTAACAATCTTTGCGCGAAAGCTATCTATATGCTGTATCAAATATGAAATTTAGTTAGGCCATATGAAAACTAAAGACAATCATACGATTTGCTATATAGGCCGATATGTTGTGCCTAATGTGTGTGCTCATCCACAAACTTGGGCGCAAAGTGCATACTGATATATATCACTAACATCATCAACATTTTACAAGCTTAATATTGTAAGTTACACACTTACACTACTAGAAGTGAATCAAAATTATATTGTAAGTTTGATGAGTCACAATTAACTTAAGTTAAAAGATATATACATGTTATTATAAATTAGTATCTACTATGATGTTTTAAATTTGATACAATGCAATCACATACTCCGTGTGATAATGTTAAAAAATAAGCATATAAACAAACAAAAAAAAGATAATCGATCAACATAAGGATTCATTTTTTTAGTATATCATCTTTAGCCTACGTTTACATAGGACTAATAAATTTTCTTTCATAGATAAGGAGTCCTAATAACATCACTTTTAAAATTTCAGCTCGAGTTAATCTTTCTTTATTATGATCGAACGATGTGGGCGAAAACAAATTTCCTTAGAGCGCTAAAAATACTCTAATCTAGCTTCCTAGGCAATGTGAGATAATCTTCAATCTTGGTAAAAGATAAGAGTACTGGTCGAAAATTGTAACACATCGTTAAATCATGAAGAAGTAGAATATAGCCCCTATTATAAGACTATTATAAATGAACTTGGCAATGTACGTACACTCTAGATACAATAAATATTCCACATTGCTCATGGAGGAATTTTTAAAATTAGAGTGTGAATACCTTATCAGTATACATATAAAGCTTGATTTTTTTTTTACGGTTATGTTACAAAATACTACCTCCGTTTCAGCTCAAAAGCCCCATGGGCCATTTATAGTGGAATAAGAAAAATTGGGCCATTTGTAGTAGAATAAAAAAAATAGTCTAGAAAGTACGTAATGGTAGTGGAAAAAAATTAGGAGAAAATAGGAGAGAGAATGTGAGGATTAGCAAAAAGTGAGAGAAAGAATGTGACAGATAATGGAATGATTTGAAAAAAGTAGGAGAGATAATGATATTCCAAAATAGATCGGGTGTATGAGATGGGACGTTCAAAAAAGGAGGGGCATTTGAGCTGTGACAGAGGGAGTAGTAATTTCTATTTCTATTAAGATGATGAGTACTTTAGACAAACAACTTATTTATTTTTCTTTTGCCATGAATATTATCATTTTATTTACAGCTCGCACAACAGTTTCCACCTAAGAAAGAGAGAGTTTTGTGAGAGAGTTTATTTTATTTCATTCTCAACCATAATATAACTAAGCAATACAATAATACAATAAAAAATAATCAGTAGAACTTGAGATTAGTCCAGCCATATATAAGACATAAATTTATTTCTTTATTTCAAACTACAGTTAACATTAAACTCAATCACTTATTTTGTCAATTAAAATTAGATAATTAAAAAAAATATCTAATCATTGCATTACTTTTAGTAATTTTTTTAGTTCACAATAATTATTGTGACACCATTTCACACAAGACTTACTATCTATTTATTCATTTTTTTCTCAATTGAGATCAAACGGTAGTTTTCTTTTAAATATGCATAGATTAGAGTTTATATATGGAGTTCGTGCAATGCACGGGTATTCAACTAGTACATATTAATAAATGAGGCTTTTTTCGAGAGCCTACGTTAAAAGTTGATTTTTGCGGAGCCACCAGAAAATTCTATTTAATTTTCTTGCAACGTGAGAGAGTCTCACTTTTGGAAAATTGTACAAACTCAGTTGATGTTCTATTTGGAAAATTGTAGAAGATTAGGAGATTTTCAAATTGGAAAATTGCATAAGAGTAGGAGATGTTTGATCGTAAAGGTTGATAATGTAGAAACTCTTAGAATTCTTTCCCTATTACGTACGTAAAATTGTTACTACCATATTACGTATGTAAAGGAAAACTTTTCAATTACCCGTTGACTCCTAATCTAAGAATCAGTCGAACTAAACTTTAGTATAAAAAGACTTCACAAGCCATAAACGTTGTTAAAACATATTGACTTCACAAGTATAATTGCAAGGTTTACGTGTGTCTTCTATGGCGTCCTCAAGTTAATTACCATCTATGTTTTTTTTTTTAATATACAATCATGCTTGCACATGCTTAGTTAATTGATTCTTTAAAATTTAATTTATGATATCCTACTATTCAATCATGCACATGGATGATTTAGATACATGCATGAAAGACCAAAACAACTTTATTTCAATGATCTCCGAGACTTTATGTCAACTTTGAGACTCCCAATTATATATCAAAAGCATAAAGTATACTCCCTCCGTCCTAGTTCAAACGCCCCGATCGTTTTTTGTAGTGGAATAAGAAAAATTGATATAATAAGTTGAGTGGGGTAATATTAGGAAAAATAAGGAGAGAGAATGTGGGGATTAATAAAAGTAGAAGAGATAGTGTGAGAGATTATGTGATAACTTAATAAAAGTAGGAGAGAGAAATATGTCCCAAAATAGATGGGGTGTTTGAAGTGGGACGTCCCAAAATGGAATATGGGGCGTTTGAACTGGGACGGAAGGAGTACACACCAAAAACTAATACGTTATGCTTCGATTAAATTTTAACTCATTGTTCTGGATTTTTCAGCTACAATTCTTCAAACAACGAGCTTAATTCGATCGGGCTATTGACAGTTGACAAACAATCACCCAAAAAAGTCTGGAAGATCAAAATTCGTGTTTCAAGATTATGGGAAGTTTTGAACTTTAGAAATCAAAATAGTTTGACTTGTGTCGATATGGTTCTTGTTGATGAAGAGGTATTTTATAAATTACTATTTTTTTTTTTTTGCAAGAAATCAGATCGGAATTTTATTCATCCACAACGGGGGAGAAGAAAATCCAAAAAAACTTACAAAAAAACTATAGCCACTAATTTAGTTATTGAGACATTCAACTATATCATTATACAAAATGCTATTAGCCCAAGCTAAGATCCTTACACTAACCACAAACTTAATTTGACTAATAATCACTTGACTATCAGTTTCCTTCTCAGCAAAAAGACGACAGTTCCTTTCTTGCCAAATCGCATAAACTGTTGCAATCAAGCTGCAGATTTGCCATTTCATTCGCCAAATCCGTTTTCTATTCTTTACTGCATACCACTTCACCTCTCTCCTAAAACTCCAAGCCTGTCTTCGAACAGCCATCCAATTCAGCATTTCCCGCCAAATTGTTTTTGAAAAAGCGCAGTCAAAAAACAGGTGTTCACTCGATTTTGCAGCATTCTTACATAAGCAGCATCTGTTGACCAGGATTAATCCTCTTTTGCATATGTTATCAACAGTGGGGAGCTTCCTCTGTATAGCTAAGGTAGCTATAAAGGAGTGCTTAGGTAAAACAATGGAGTCCCAGATGGCTTTTGCTCCTCTTTTCTTTGGATTCCTGTGTCTGAAGAAATCGTAAGCATGCTTGACGACAAATTTGTCACCCTTACACCATGATTTGATCAGATTTGCTGCTTCAGCAGTATAATTGGATTGACACAAAATTTCATCTCTTACCTTGAGAATGCTAGACAGGGCTTCAGCATTTTGATGCTTGTTATCCACTTCCCAAATACTCCTCTTTCTGCAAATGTATTCCATAATCCAGTCCGTCCAGGCATTCTTTTTTCCTGAATCAATCATCCAAAGCCATTTCGAAATGAGTGCCTTATTCCATACTAAGATCTCTTTAACATCAAAACCACCTTTAATTCGAGGAGTACAAGAGCTAGCCCAGCTCTTATACACCATTTTCCTCTGGCCCTCAGGAATATTCCATAAAAACCCTCTACAAAGTTTGTTAAGCTGCTTAACAATGCCTTTGGGGAGAAGAATGACATTGCACCAGTAGTTTTGAATGCCAAATAAGACTGAATTTATCAACTGAACTTTGCCTGCATAAGATAATAACTTTGAAGGCCAATGCTGCAGATGGACTTGAATTTTGGTAATTAGCTGAATGTACATGTGGCTCTTAATCCTTGCAGAGTTTAAGGGGATCCCCAAATATCTAAATGGAAATTTGCCTTCCTGAAAATGAGTAATGCTTAGGATATCCTCTTTTACCTCAGTAGCAGCACCAACAAAATAAGATTCAGTTTTCTGAGGATTAGCCTGCAAACCAGAAATAGTTGAGAAATTCTCCAAAACTCTTGTGATTGCAGCCACTGAAGAACTATCACCCCTTGAGAAGATCATTAGATCATCAGCAAAAACTAAATGAGTGAGTCTGATTCTGGAACATTTGGGATGCATTGAATAACCTGGCTGCTGAATCATTGATCTTAGGCGCCTTGAGAGCATTTCCATGCTAAGCACAAAGAGGTAAGGTGATATAGGCTCACCTTGCCTCACTCCACCGGCTCCTTTGAAGAAACCCTTACTAGCCCCATTGATCTTCAAGGAGTACCAAGGGCTTCTAGCACAAGCCATGGTCCACTCAAAAAAGATCTTAGGGAAATTGCGGATCATGAGAGACTTCTCAATGAAATCCCAGCTGAGTGAGTCAAAAGCCTTCCTTATGTCAACTTTCAAGAGACATCTAGGAGATATGGTCTTTTGACCATAACCTTTAACCAAGGTTTGAGACAGAGCAATGTTATCAAATATGTTCCTACCTTTGGTGAAGGCTGCTTGTTCAAAACCAATCAGGGATGACATTACCATCTGAAGCCTGTTTGCAATGATTTTGCTGACAGTTTTATAAACTGTTGTGCAGCAAGAAATAGGTCTGTATTCCAAAACAGAGCTAGCATTTTTCTTCTTAGGAATTAAGGTTATAATAGCTGAGCTCCATTGCTTCAACCACTTGTGAGACCTGAAGAAGCTTCTGACAGCTTTACAAAAGTCATCTTCCACAATCAGCCAAGCACTCTTGAAGAAACCAAAAGAAAAACCATCTGGTCCGGGGCTCTTGTTAGAGCCAATGCTGAAAAAAGCCTTCTTAATCTCTCTATCAGTGATATAACTACATAATTCTTTTCCTTGCTCCTCAGTAATCTTGTCTCCATCAAAAAGAGGTACATCAACCTAAGCAACAACTTTATTTGTGCCTAGGAGACCTTTGTAATAGTCTATAAAAGCATTTGCAATACCCTCTTGTGCAAGTTCCCATTTTCATCAAGAACACTACCAATTATTCCAATATGGTTTCTCTGAGCTATTTTGGAATAAAAATACTTTGAACTACAGTCTGCTGCTTTAATATGGTTAACTTTTGCTCTCTGTTGTAGCATACTTAATTCTGCCTTCTTCAAAGAGCAAAATTTCTCCTTTAAAGTTTCCTCCTGATGCTGCAGATCTTCATTATTGATGTCCAGCAAATATGTTTGCTGACATTTATCCATTTCCTCCTTACAGATCCTTACTTGTTCAGACAAATTAGCGTAGTAATCTTTGTTGAGTTTTCTCAGCTCAACTTTGACCTTTTGCAGCTTTTTTAAAAGTCTAAACATTGGGTTACCATGAACAGGAGAATCCCAGGCATCCTTTACTAGATTCAGAAAAGATGGGTGATCAGCCCAGCAATTTAAGAATCTAAAAGGCCTCTGGATAGTGATAGTGTTGTCAGTCTTGACCAAAATGGGAGTATGGTCAGAAATACCAAAAGGCAGAATTGTAGAAGTAGAATTTGTTTGCTGGATTAGCCAATCTTGATTCACAAGTGCCCTATCCAACTTAGACCAAACTCTGTCACTTCCATCTTGCTTATTACACCAGGTGAAATCTCCACCTTGACTCTGCATATCCTCAAGACCACAGTTGGCAATGCAGTCATTAAACTCAGCCATGTCTCCTGAGTTGATGTCAGCATTGCTCAATCTTTCCTCTGGGTCTCTGATTGTGTTAAAATCCCCCATAACTAACCAGCATCCATGAATGCTATTAGCCAAAAGACCCATTTCATGCCATAAATCCAACCTCTGCTGTCTGTCATTGCTAGCATATACCATAGTGATCCAAAAATCATCATTAGACACCTTGTAATGAACTTTACAATGGATAAATTGAGCATGAGTAGCCACAATTTGCACATCCATTGTACCAGGCTGCCAGATTAACCACACCCTACCATTATAATGGTGAGCATAATTAAAAGCTGTAGAATAGTCCCTAAACTGATTAGCTGCAATCAGTGGAGCCCTATGCTCCTTAATCTTGGTTTCTAAAACTCCCATAATATCTACTCTATATTTCAACATGAGGTTCCTAACCTCATGCTGTTTCAGAGGCTCATTGAGCCCCCTAATATTCCAAGAGCATGCTTTCATTTGGATAGAATGTCAGGTGGGACATTCTCTTCTTCCATGATACTATTGATTGCTTCCAGGCCTGCATGCTCTACATCGAGGTTTATAGCAGAAATTCCTAGCTCAAGAGGTGAACTTCTTCTAATTTTCTGCAACATTCTCTTCTTGTGTGACTTACTGGTGAAAATCTGATAGCCCTCATCATCTGGTGAGGGTGGAGGTGTAACAGAATGCATGCCTGGAGAATCAGGAATAGTCTGATCAGGACTATTCTTCTTCTCCTTCCTAGAGCTGAGTTGATTATTCAGAGTATCAGTGTGTGTGGTCTTAGCAGCACTTACAGGCTTCTGTACTGGCTGCACCACAATGTCTGATTTTTCTGAAATATCAGTGTTACCAGTGGCATTAGCAGGTTCATCAGCATTTGCAGGCTTCTGCACTGGCTGGTATGCCTGCTTTGCCTTGGTAACAGGAGCCCTCTTAGCATGTTTACAGTTGTAGTCCCTATGTCCAAGTTTTTTGCACACAGAGCAGAAGTATGGTACCCATTCATACTCTACTCTTTGAGTGAATTCACCATGAAATGGTGTAGAAACCTGTACCTGATCTGGGAGAGTTTTAGAGACATCAATTTCCACCAAAACTCTAGCAAAGGAGAGTCTCTCCTGGTATGTTGTTGTATGATCTGCGTATAATGGCTTACCCAATTTGCTGGTGATTTTACTCAAGGCTGACATTGACCATAAGAAAGGATCTAGGTCAGGTAGCAACACCCACACAGGAACAATAGAAACCCTGTCTAGCTCTTGCCCAAACTCAGGAGTCCACTGTTTAAGAATGAAAATGTTTCCCCCAATTTTCCATGGCCCTCCTCTTAGCACTGCATCAATGTTATCCTGAGATTTGAATCTAAAAGCAAACCAGCCTTTTTTGTAGTATCTAACTGTGGGTTTTTCAATATGGTTCCAATTTTTGTCAACAAAATCCTGTATCATATTGAGTTTTGGTCTATCTCCGATTACATTTCCCACCAGGGTACAATTCCAAGCTTCAATTTCAGTTTTTACATCCTCCTCAGTGATCACTACACCATTATCATCCGTAGAATCCTCAATCTTATATAATGACATTCCAATTTTGGGCATAGCTGTCACATTTTTCCAGGATTTTTTCCCCTTTTCTCCAATTTTTCCATTTTCAGGGTTTTCACAATCGAGCTCAAAATTAACAGAAGTTTTCGGAGAATTACCTGAACCCTGTTTAGTCTGAGCTGGTGTGGTGATCTCGATTCCTGATTTCCTAAAGGCTGAGGCAATGTGATCCCCAATTGTCGACCCAGAATTACCGTCATCTTGTCAAAAAGAAACCGCGAGGAAGACCACGGAAAAATACCGGAAAATAATCGGAAGACGATGACCAGCATGAAGATACAATTTTGGAGGAAAATGGTAACATACCCACCCAAAATCCAAAGTAAATTACTATTTTGTTGATATATAAAAATATATATTTGCGGCCTTACAAATAAATAATCATAATAACTTTTTATAATTGTATGTTATAGGGAAATTATGTTCAAGCATCCATTCCAAGTTCTAATTGGAAGCAGTTTCGTTCAAAGATAATTGAAGGAGGTGTCTATATAATTGAGAATTTTGCCATCGAACCAAATAAAGAGCAGTATCGTGTCATAGGCGATAGCAAGGTTTTATTGAAGCTAAATTACAATACTCGTGTCAAAGTAGTAAAGAAAGATGACAATGTCATTCCCAAACACAAATTTGAGTTCATGGAGTTTCAGAATTTGGAACCTCGCCGAAATAAGGATTTCGTACTTTATGGTATGTGGAATAAATTTATTCGTTAATACTTCCAATTTATAATTTTTAAGGTATAAACTGATTTAATTTTTTTTTTTTTTTGTCTTTTTAAATATATTTAGATGTGTATGGAGTTCTTGTGAACGAAATTGGGAATGACAATGATATGACACTTGAAATAGAGGATAAGAGGTATACCTATTTCTTTTTATTGATTGTATAGTTTGTTTAGTAGTTGAATTTTAAACTTACTTATCGTGTCTATTTCACCAAACAACGTCTCAAAGTCAAGTTATGGAATCAATGTCTCATAGATTACAAAAGTCAAAGAGCCGAATTAAGAGATCAATGTAAAGTTATAATAGTAGTAGTGTCATCCACGAGGGTGAAAGGAAATAACAACGGTAAGTTAGCTTTTTTATCCAATTATTATATTCTCTATACATGTTCAATGGATTAGTGAGCATGGTTCAACTTCTATTCGTTTGTGACTCTCTGATCATTCTTCTTTAGATCCACTTTGAATTTATTTTTCTAAATTTTCAGCTTTACTTCGTGTCGAAACATCTCTCTCAAGCAAAATTTACATCAATCTCGATATTCCCGAGGTTAATGAATTGAGAGCAATATTAAGGTATAATTTATTACATGTTTTTAATACGTACATTATTCACTATTATAATTTAGCTTTGTATAATGCCTAGTTGTTGATGTGAAATTTCACTCTTAATAGTGAAAGGCAAGAAGAAATAAATGTCAGAAAGATTACTGTACAACGTGGTCTTCCCACCGCGGATGACATGCTTAACAACTCAAAGAGTATATTAAGTATGTTAACGTATTGCAAGTCATCAAATCCTAAGGTGATTTCTTTTAATGTTATTATATAGCCCATTCAATTTTTATAGTGATTTTAGTACCTTATTCTGTTCATCCATAAAGAATTATTAATTTTTAATGTTTGATCTACAGGATCTTACTTGCTATTGTTCGGTTAAAGTACAAGAGGTTCTTAGCGAATTACCCTGGCATTATCCAGCGTGTCCCGAATGTAACAAGAAGCCTAGCGAAAGATTAAATGACTTCTATTGTGATCCTTGCAAGAAATCCTTTGATAACCCAACTATAGTGTGAGTTTTTTTTTTTTTTTTTTTTTTTTTTTTTTTTTTTTTTAAATAAAAATTATTGACGTTAACTATTATGTGTCTTGTGTTATTCTTTTTTTTTTTAATTCTCACCCACCATTCATACATTATTGTCATCCATTAATATCCCTTTCTTTTAAAAAAAAAAGGTATCGGTTGGAGTTATTAGTTGAAGATAGTAGTGAATCTACGATCTTCACAATTCTTAATGATGAAGTTAAGAGACTAATTGGACAAGATGCAACTTCCGTATTCGATGCTCATACTAACGAGGTATTTAAATCAGTTGGTTTATTTCATTATTACGTTATATCAAAACATTAATTTTATTACTAACACATGTACATGTGACATCTTCCAGAGTGAAACCAACGATGACGTTATAGATGTCGTGCCTGGATTACTTCGGAACTTCTTTGAAGGAAAGTGTTTCATGTTTAAGCTAAAAATTGATAAGTTCAATTTTCGTGTGAGATACAAACAATCATTTACGGTGCTAAGAGTGTTTGATGATACCACTCCACAGGTGAATACTTTTTACATTATAGCAATTTCAATAATTTCAATTTTATATTATTAAATTGTGAGTGATTCTATAATGGCTACCAAGGTACGGTAGCCATGATAAGTTTGACTTTAAAATAATTTTAGGTTAATTAGAAAAATAAAATTTTAAATTGAGATATTATAAATCCACTGACAAAACCACCACCACCGCCTTAGCGCCCACCTCCGGTCCAAGCCCAACACCACCAACGCACATCTAAACACCATCTTCGGCCGGCGAACAACGACAATCTCGCCTACGCCATCGCCGGACACCGTCGTTTTGCTCTACATTGTACACGCGTGATTCTCTCTACTCTCAACACTTTTCTTGTCCACCTCGCTTTGACTTCCGGCGACGCGGCCCCTCACCCCATGAAAACCCAATTCCGCCACTCCCACGACCCCTTACTCTCACATGTCGCGCCGACGCGGCCCATAAGCCATCACCATCCTCGCCGCCCAAGGAAAAGGAGAAGAGAAAGAGAAAGATAATGAACTAAAGAGCGGGCGTCGGTGACGCAAGGGGTGAGGGACGTGATAGCCGGCGACCGTAGGTCCCAATGGTGGTGTCGGGCGACGTTTTGGTGGTGGTTGGATGGAGCCGACGGAAGTTGCTGAGTTTGGGGGAGAGGAGGACAGAGAAAATAAGGTTTTCTTATTTTAATAATTAATATTATTAATTTTAATAATTATAATATGGTCAAACAAATCAAAGGCTCAGATTTATTTAAGGTAATCAAACGGCTATTACTCTTTTCATCACAATGGCTACCAAGGGTTGGTAGCTATTATAGAATTGGTATTAAATTGTTTATCGGTTTTCTAATATTGAATATATAAATTCATGTGATAAGGTTCAAGAGCAAATAACACTGCATCCAAAGAGGCCTCTTTCAATTACTCTTGAAAGTGATACAGAAGATGCTTTAGATGATTGCACACAAGAAAGTTCTCTAAAGAAGGCGAAGGTATACATGTTCCTCTCCTTAACAATGTCTGTAGTGGATTTCAAAAAAAAAAAAAAAAACAATGTCTGTAGTTTGATATCTTTTTAATTCTAATATAGTAATTAACAATTTTTACCTTTTAAAAAATTTGCAGCATTGATATCAAGGAGGCAATAGCTATGTGTGGAATCAAGAAGGAATAAAGATGCACCACTGCTTTGTCTTTCGTTATTTAGATCAGACATTCTTTTCGAATTATTTCTTAGTTCTTTTTGTCTTAGATTTGGTTTATGTTACTTAAATTAATAAAGATATTATATCCAAAAAAGTATTTATTTATATAGTACAAGCTATTTTCTTTTACTTTAGTTTGCTCGGAAAAATCCAAAAAATACGAGATAGTATACTCCGATCCTAATGCATAATAATAAGACCATTATTATCTACTAGTTCTTTTACCCGTGCAAAAATTGCACGGGATGTTATAACACATTTTTATTATAACTGGTTTTGATTATGAACTATTTATATAATTAGTTACTAATACTATAAGTATAAGATATTATTTCAAATTTACAATAATAATGGCAGTCAATTAGAGTCTAGAATAGGTTTGAGTGTTTGACACACTGGAGTATACGGATATGTAGTGGGCAAACAACCGTGCTGACGGGGTGATAATATAACTAACAAAGAGATGTCACAGTTGGAGATTCAGTTATCACCAGATAATGTTGGAATTTTTTTAGAGAAACATGTGATAAAAAATTCGCATAAAAACAATTGTTGTCATACTCTATATGATTACCCGTAATTAAGGCAACTGAATCATGTGCAACTCAAATTCTAAAGTTAAAACACTATTTCGAGGTGTTTATTTCAATTGTTAATAACTTGCATAACTTCGAAAAAATATTCTTACATGTATATGTGTAGATTACTTTCAATTTAATTTTGCTTTCTTTGATATATCCTCAACACTATTATGTTTCATTAGGCTTAAACTTGCATTGTTTATACTCTGACCCATTTTTCAGTTGTCTTAATTGCTACTCTTGGAGAAATTTTGTAACACCCCATATTTTTGGGTTACTTGAATTGTACAAACTATTGGGAGAATCTCGCTTTAAGGGTATGAAAATCTATTTTGGGAAATTAGGGTATATCTTCCGTTTAGAGACGCTTTCCTAATTGGGTAACTGTTTGGCGAAATTACCAAAATACCCTTACTAAACCCTTCCTCCTTTCTACAAAAGGATAAAATAAAAACCCCAAAACCCTCCCCTCACTCACGGCAGTAGCAGAAAAAAAAAAAAAAAAAGAGAAGAAGAGGAGTTACGTGAAAGAAGAGAGAAGAGGAGAAGAGGAGAGGAGAGGAGGAGAAAAGAGTCGCGCATCACCACCACCTTCGCCGTCGCCCACCGCCGCTGCCACCAGCCGCCGCCGTCGATCCTAGCCGACCCTCTCTCTTGATTCTTCAATCAAGAGTAGTATGTTCCTACACCCTCTTTCATAGTTTCTAATTAGGGCTTTCTTAATTTCATGTTAATTATGGTTTAAACATGATTGTGGTTGTGGGAATTGCTTTATTAGATTATAATCATGCTTAATTGTGGTTTTGATGCATGAATAATTGAATGCTAATTTAGGGCTTTTGAAATTAGGGTTCTTATGAATTTAGGGGTGATTTTATGGATGGATTGATGTGAAATTTGGTGGATATGTTTACTATGAGATGGGTAAACCTTAGTTTCAGTTTGGGAACGTTTCATGGTGTTTTGATTATGAATATACATTCTGCCCATTTCTGAATTTTGCCTAATTTGGATGTTTAAGTTGTTATTATGGTGATTTATAGATGGGTTAATGTTGTTAGTATACTTGGGAGGGTGTTGTGCAAATTTGGTGTTGTTTAGAGGTCGTTTGAATGTTGAAATCCAAAGTTAGAGTGCCTTGGATGCACTAGTAGGGTGATGGTTAGTGATTAGTGTATTGTTGATTGATTTTAGGTTGTGTGTTCGAGGAAGTACCGTTCTAAAGTCTTGAGTTGATCTTGCGATTTCGCTAGTAAGGTAAGAACGTTGATCACAATCCTCTTGACTAATCACTATCTTGTTTGATACACTTTGCTTGATCATCGTATGTTCTTGCTTTACACATTCATTCTTGTTACCCGTTTCGCTTATACCTAGTTATATCATTGAGCATATTTTCCCTTCCGTCTTATCAATGTTCGTTTGCGGTCTTTCGACCACCATACACCCACACGGCCTCTCGGCCGATCTTTGCCTTCCTCGGCCCCTCGGCCTCTAGCCGAGACCACCACTCGGCCACTCGGTCGAGTGATGTGTATGTTTGTCGCTTGTGTTTTTGTTTCGCTTCAAGTATCTATCGGTTATGATCATTATAATTTGTATCGTCAAATAATGCACGCGTGAATAACGTATATAAAACGGATGAAAGAAAATAAATGACTCCACCTAGAGTACGATGGATTCGGCTCGACCGATCATCGTTTGATATACCTCTGATCAAGGTACGTAGGGTCGGATTAGCTACCGACTTCCTAATAGTCTTCCTCCTAGATGGGAACTCGTCCTACCGGCCTGTCTTGCGAGGGGTGTGCACACTCGGGATTATTAGGGCGATAATTACAACTCTAGCTCGAACAAAGTTCGTTAAGTGGGGGCTATGGGGTAGGACCCTGGCCGAAAATATGATTAAGTAATGTATATATTGAGCGACGATGCTCTTTTGAAAATGCACTCTGTTGTTATTGATATTCCTATGTTATAACGTCAATTCGTTCTTGTTAGATACGCGCCTCAAGGCGCGTATCTTATTTGTTCTTTATGCTTGTTAATTCTTACTCAGCCTGTACTGACGTTCTGTTTTCTGGTTCGTCCCTACCGTGTTCTGGGGCCTATGTCAATCTTCGATGGCATAGTTGACAGGTCTTGATGATATGGCTGCATGCTTACGAAGCTGATCACGTTGGGGTTTTCGAAAGACTTTGTTTTATTTCAGACTTCATTTCGTTTTGATTATGTAATTTGGGTTTCGTTTTGAGAACTATAGTTCGACATTTAAAGACTTCCGCTGTTTTATTTTCCGTTGGTTAATTGTAGTTGAATTTCTAGCCTAGCAATTGACTTGGTAGTCAATTGCGGCGTGACAATTCTAAATTTATTTCTATTTATAGTTGGTCAAAATTTAGGGTTGTTACAAATTTATTAATAATTTAAATTTTCATCACTTAACCCATAGGTGGTAGGACATTAATAAATACAATTAAGACAACTGTAGTTTCATACACTCGTTCTAATGTTTAGAAAGTGATTATCGTCGTTATGGATGTATGTTCTGTTTTCTGTTTTTACATTGAGTATGACGTCAATTGGAAGTGTAAACTTCTTTCCTTTTTGTACTCTATTTTTCCGGTGCTATCAAATATCAACTAATGTTGATAAAATGGTTATTGGCCCTACCATATTTACGCTATAGACTCGTTATCATTACAAAGTAGTAAAAGTGAAATAATAAAAAATTACAGTCATTAGATAGTAATCATGTACTCTAATTTTTTTAATTTGTTTATTGAAAATGCAAGTGGGGTATACCCCCATGTTGTAGTTTACACCAAGTGATTGCTACCGTGCACTACGTCAAAAATGGGCTAAGATTCAGCATGTGGGCAGGAATTGACGCAAACTTATACTGTTGTACACATACATCAGCAAAAGATGGAAGAATGTAAACATGAGATTGTGATTACGATTACATATTTACCTAGTGCAAAATCTAGCTACCAAATGAGAATCTATGAAATTACTCCCTCCATTTGAGTGAATTGTTTACGTATGGGTTTGGCACAAAAACCAAAGTGAAAACTAATCACTTTTCTAATTAACTAATTAGTCCCTTAATTTTTTTGATCTTGTTTCTCTTACCACTCACCCCTTTCCTCCCCTTTCTTTGTACTTCTAGACAAACCATGAACCCACCATTCTTATTGTTCTTGATAGAACAATTTTTCAAAATAGTGCTAAAAAAATGTCAAACAAAATGGGTTGGAAAAAAACTTGTTCAATGAAATGGGGTGCATGTTAGGTCGTTACCTATGTATAAAACCGCCAAGGATCATGGCGTTTTTACGACTTGTGTAACAAATTTTTTTCTTTTCTTTTGTGAACACTAACCGCAAAAGACCTTGGCGGTTTTACTATTCAAAAAAAAAAAAAAAAAAACCTACCATGAAATCGTTTTTCTTGACAACCATGAGTCATCTTCAAACTTCTTTCAAAAACCAAACCGAGATTTTACATATTCAGAAAAAAAAAAAAAAAAAAAAAAAAAAAAAAAAAAAAACCTACTTCAATTAATTTCGTATCAAGTGTTCACCAACAAAAAAAAAATAAACAACCAATTGTCTTCCACCCAAAAACACCTATTTTTCAACAGAATCTCCTACCTCAAGAAAAAAAAAAAAACAATTTTATTCCATAAGAAGAAGAAAAGAAAAGGCCATATTTTTTTACTAAAAAAATCCCAAATTAAATGTCTTACCTAAATTTTATGACATTAAAACGATTGAGTTTAATACTTTTCAAATTTGTTTGAAGAATAACTTCAAAAATGCATAGATTTGAGAGAGCAATAGATGTTAAATTGATCAAGAGAGAGATTATTTAAAGGTTTACACCAAGTGCACATGTTAAATTTTTTATTTTTCTTCATTATTAAAATAAGTTTAAGTTTTTAAAACAAAATCTGACATCACGCTAATTTTTTGAAGAGATTCCCTCATAGAAGGAAATATGTTTTAAACATGTGCAAGTCTCTCATTTTTAAGTTTTAATTATCGTGTTGTTACAAAATGATACTGTTTTCGTTGGCATTTATATAATCCATACGTTCATGTCCATGGAGCCTAAGAATAAAAAGTAGTGTGATTTATTGCTTCTCTATCAAAACGGTAAAACCTTTGTGGGTATGATTCATAAGCTAACATTCTTAGCAAATAGACATACGCCTTTAATTGCTCAAAGCTTTATAGTAATCCACAGGTTTACCATTGTTCAAAAATTAGCTAGTAAATCAATCAATTTATTCTCAAGATTAATAGATGTAACGTTCATCTAAATCTCTACGGTTTTAGGCTATCGATCCGATGATCTGTGGGAACTTAGGTTCAGTCAACATACGTGATAAACTTACCATGGTACGACACAGACATCAATAGACTCGATATTATAGCTGATCATGGCTCCGATCAATCCCTTCATATTATATCTCTAAACTCTCAATTAAGACCACATTAGAGGAGCGGAGATGACTACACACAATTTGGCCATCAACAATTCATTAGGAACTCTTCTGAACATCCTCCAAATTCTTGGCCATCTGGTCACTTTCCAGCTTTCTTATGCGGTTTTTTCCATCCTGCGTTGTTACAGATTAATGACATTCCGATGAAACTAAGGTTCGCAATTTCAATTTTTGATATGAGGCCTCGCTTGTAGTCTGTCATTAGAGTGAAGAGCTCCGCAGAGATCTCATGTGCAGCAACTATATTTTGCAGGTCCAGAAAAGAGAAACTAAAACATCGTGCAACAACTTGTACAGTTTTGAGAAGATTGTTTGATTGATCAAACCTCTGCCACAAAAGTTCAAGAAAGACTTTAATTATAAGTACAAAATATCAAACTGCACAACTTATAATATCAATATATCATGGCAGAAAAGTATCAAATGTATGTATGTGAAACGTCTTATATCAAAGCAAAGCTACACTCATTGAACTTTTTTCCAGCTAAAATTCGTATATCAATATCATATTTAATAAATTCTATTCATTATTATTTTGACATTGTTTTTGTATAGAATGGCAAAGATATACGGAATGGGTTAGGTTAATGTTGTTGCCGAAGTTAGATGGATAGATTGATTTTTATTGGCTTAGAAGTATAATTATAGGAATTAATTTAACAAACGTCCAAAATTAATTGCTATATTTTCGTCCAATTACATATAGCCAATATTATTGCTAGGATTTTTAACCACTTTGGAATTATTGTAGTTATTTTTGGGATCTGTCTTGTATAATTGGCATGCAAATTTGGAAATTTTCGTTTGACATATGATTCTTGCCAATGTTTCTGAAATATTATTGCCAATTTACCATAGCAGCAATAACATTTTCATAAGATTCTTACCAATTTTCGTCAATATTATTGCCAATTTTTCATGAATATTCTTGCCAATTTTTCGTGAATATTCTTGACTAATTTTCGTTTTTAAATATACTTTCTTAGCGGTTTTAGTGGTACCAGCTATATAATGGTTGTAATTATATATAGCAACATGATCAATTAGTACCATAATTATCGTGTACTATATGCGTGTGCCGTGTATGTGTACGCGTGTGTCTTGCATAAGCATGTGAGAGCTATTTGCGGAACCTTTCATTTGACATCAGCGTCCTATGTGGAAGGCTTAATGAGAGCTCAAAAGCACGGCTATTAATATAATATAATATAATATATATATTGTAGCATGATGATGATAGTATTAGTAATTTAGTCATTTAGATCGATTCGTGATAATATTAATAAGATACGATACACGACATTAGACCTATGTCTAGCTTAGATCGCCAACCTCCTAACTCAACTCGTTTTTTAGTATCCATGACCTATAGTGACATAGACACGTTACGACCAACATATTTTTGGGTCAGCCAACATGACCTGTTAGCACAAAATTAAATTAAGACAAAAAATATAAGCAGCGGTATTAAGTTCATAAATGAATTAGAATTATGTAGAGTCTCATAATAACTCAAGATCTAATTTTTAGTTTGATTACTTCGTATTGTTTAAATTTATCTATTGTATGCCTCACATATGTATATACCCTTTCGATTAACAATAATCTTCTCGTTTGATTATGTACGATTTTTATTCAAATCAATAACATGCGGCTGAAAATAAGAGTGGAAAAAAGTGGTGTACTTTTCACCTGTAGCGACCTAACCCGACATGACCCCTTGTTAAATTGACCATTATTTGACCCGTAGTTGTTTACCCTAGAGAAATTGCGCTGACTGTTGTATGATATTAATGAAGACTCATTTTTTTTGTCATTGTCATTTTAATCTGAGCAATGGGTATTAAAATAAATAAAAAATAAAAATTAAATTGGTAGATGCACATTAGAAAGAAAAAAAAAAAAAAAGACGACATATCAGGAAGTTAGACATGATTTTTGAAATTCTAAGTTGTCAATCCGCTTAATATGACCCATGAGTGCTACTTTTGAGTCATTTCAAATTTTTATGTCTAATGAGGGATTGACCCATATTAAACCAAATATGTTTTGACACACATGTAACTTGACTCGTTAACATGTCGTAATTGAGTTAAAATCCCGATAAAACAACATATGATTCGAATTAGCTAATAAGATGTGCTTTAGATCAGAGCGAAAAAATAGCATAGGACCTTATATAATAATATTGGCACGTTAAAAGCTATTTTACATAAGATTTATACTACGATAAATAGTTTTTGTCCATTTTGTTATTACCCGTGCACGAGCTGTGCACGAGCTGTTATAAGATATTCTTAATAAGTGTATTTTGTTAGTCCTGTTCAAAGATAAAAGCTTATCTGACACTGCAACTCGACTTAATCTGGCCAGTTTTGCTAGGTGGTGATTATACTTTTATGTGACCTATAACTCCTAACGACTTGAGTCTATCTTAACCCGCATATATCTTTGCCTGATTTTGACTCGGCGTATTATTTTCAAAATGGTTAGCATAATAGAAGGAAAGAATAATTCATTTTATTCTTTCTCAAAATTTGTATGATTTGAATTCATGAAAAGAAATAGGCAATATTTCGTTGATTTCTTTGCCATTAAATTATGACATCATTGGATTAGTTTGCATTATTTTTCGCTCCAAATTGATTAGTTAGCTGATTCTTTTCGAGTTTAAGTTGTTAAACGAATACTTGGCCTAGTTAAATGGTTTTTTATGACATAAGATTGACCAAATTAAGTAGAATTTGGATGACCGTTTATTTGAACTATAGTAGCACACCCATATAATATCAACTATAGAAATTTTTGATATTGCATTACATTTACTATGACCTAACTAAACATTGATGTGTGTTAATTTTTCTCCCGACAATTTACATCTGTACCAGTACACTCGAATCCCTAGTGCATGCATGATAGACCTCTCATCCTTGAATTTTCCGTGCAACGATCACCCGATCAAATGCATTAGTACGATGAAGATCAAAGACGCCTCCTTTAACCAGCCATCTATTATTACTTGATTGACCAGCCACCTCTAATACATCTATTATTACTTGATTGACAATAAACACCAATGATGAAAACCTACTATACAAAGGGTTGCATCTATATGTTGTTCCTGGCTATTTGTATGTACCTGTTATTCAATTCCATAAACACATACAATCATCAATAGTGAACAAATGTTGACAATGATTCTAATTGTTATACAACATGGATGCTTATGATAATATATTACTTTTCTTGGCGTTTGAGATTTCTGGAACACAAACTTGCTTGCTTGTCTTCTCTCCTTGTTATTTCTAATCCAAGCCTCCTTATTGTCTACATGAGAAATTTCCATTCATAAAACAATAATCTTGGTTATAAACTCATAATATCAGCAAATCAAATTCGTAAGTCAAAAAAAAAAAAAATCAAACAAAGAGGCTGAAACTTATCAAGAAAAACAACATGAAGAAAACTCAATTGGGTGGTATCGAATTGTTGTTATATAGGAAATGTATAATGTAGACTTGATACTTTTAAAGATGCAACTCTGTTTTTTTAGATATAGTTTCGGCTAAATCATGAAATGTATTTAAAATTAGTGTAAATGATATATATTAGATCGGGTATATGATATGATCCCTAAAAATTTGATACCAATTTTATAATTTGTTCCGTTTATGCTGATCTAAGATGGGAAACTATAATTTTACGTAATTAATTTATTTTTATTTTTTGGTACAAAGGAGCAACTAATGTTGCGGGGGTGGGGGGTATGAGGATTTGAACCCGGGACATCCCCCAGGCAGGTTGAGTTCCTAACCACTAGGCAAACCTTGATCCTCTACGTAATTAATTTATAAATATGAAAGATACTCAATTTTTGGAATATGTCGTCTTTTATGCAGATTTTCAAATTTGATTATTTCCAGCTAAATTAGTGCTAATGGAATAATCATTCCTTTTCTGATTTCTTTTGATGCCTTTTTCCCATTTTAAAAGATAATGCCGTTTTTTACTGGGAAAATATACTGAATATATAAGATATTTAACTAAGAAAATTGGCTAAATTTTTTTTAGATTATATTGTAGATTCTTGAGGATATTTATTTGCCAAATTTGTATCATTTTAGTTTATATAATTGTTGTAAATATAGCAACAAATATATTCTTAGGCGTGTGCCATACGTATGCGTGCGTGGGTGTTGTGTTACAATGTGAGTGATATTCGCGGAAAGTTTCGTTTGACATCATCACATACGTGGCATTCTACGTGGATATGCTTAAAAGCTTTTAAATCCACCGCTATTAATAAATATATTATATTATTATATTATTAGGTTAGTAGAATCTAAGACTGCTATGACATTAATTATTTATTATCTGTTTGGTTAGAAATGTCTAAGATTGTTAATTAGGAGATTAGAGTGTACATTTTTTTATTAAACTATAGAACAGTAAGGTCCAAACCACGGTATATGTTGTCAAAACCTACTTATCTAGGCTAGCTCTATTAATAAGCCTAATCAAAACATCATATATAGTAAAACACATATGGTGCTTCGTTGCCATCAAAAACTATTGTCCTACAAATTATTCTAACACTATTCTGATCCTAAACACAAAAAGAGATCATGAATTGTTCTTATCCTACTACTCCATTCATATAGTACAACAAATACTATGTACCGAATTCAAGCTAAACAGCCTTCTTTTACGTGAAATATGTCCCCTTCCTACGTACATATGTATTCTTTACCAATTTTCTAATTTTCTAATTTTTATCAGTATGTCGTTGCTTAAATACATAGTCCGGGCAAGGCCCGGGCACATCAACTAGTCATCAATACATATTAATAAAGAAGCCTTTTTTCGAGAGTATTAGAGGAATTTTTGCAACGCATCTTGAACTAAGAAATTCCCACGACGCACTAGAAATGAAGAAATGCACAGAGAGAGTCCAATATTTGTAAAACTTTCAAATAAAGTTATCTACATGAAACGTATATAATTTGTTATCACTTGGGCTATATATATCAGAATATTACGATACACATATCAATAAATTCGTGTCGAAATGTACTTCAATATAAGATCCATACACATATATGTTTGAAAAGTTAAGTGAAGTATGAATTTAGTTGAAATATATCGTCAAGACTGAGACTTTTGTGAAAAATGCGTAAAAAAAACAAAAATAAATAAATTAGGTAAAGATAAAGTAATACTTCGTAAGCGATTCAGTGAGATGGAGAGACATCTTAACTAACAAACATTTAATTAGTTAATATAATTTAGGATTTTTGGTTGAATTACATCCATTAAAAGTGAAATTTGATCATACCACACCTAATATAATCATTTTGTCCAACCATTACACCATATACTAGCTTCCGCCCTCATTTGTGCCCCATACCCACGCACCCATTGCTGTCTTTACCAGTTGTACATGGAGTGGCTATGGGAGGCAATAAAATTAAGGATAATACTACGGCTTTTATTTAAAAGAAAACAAAAAATTATTACGTACGTCATACGATATAATATTTTAACCGTGCGTTGGTTTAAAACTAGTGATTCTAAGATGTAAGTTGCACTATTTTAGGGCCTTATGGATTAAATTTTTATCGTTTGCTAAAAATGTGTATTCCTTGCCATTGATTTAGAAAATTGTCAAGATTTTACTATTCTAAAATATTTCATATGAATTTTGCTGTTATAAACATTTTACAGTTTTCTGTGTTAGTAAGACACTTTTTTTTTTTTGCGTGTGAATACTGTTATCTCAATATTTTTTTTCTTTTTATAAGTAGATTTAATTTATATATGATTCTAGTGGACTTACCTATTTACGGAAACCGTTGTCCAATTAGTATACTACAGTGTGAATGTATACATGTAAGTGAATATAGTATAAACTAGTATAATACCCGTGCTATGCACGGAAATGTGTAGCCAAAAATTTTAATATCGTAACGTGCGGCAACACGTCTAGCTTAACTTTGTCTTGGTAAAACGGATTTATTTTGTTGGCGTTCAAAACGTAGTTATATACCCGAATCTATTTCCCGACTCAAGATATCAAGGACTTCTTTTAAAAAAAAAAAAACTGAATAACTTAGCTATCATGTATACGTACGACTTTAATTTGCACTTGATAAAATGCAATCTCATCAAAGTGTGTGTGCGTGAGTGTATCTCTAAGTATGAATATTAGTAAGGGAACATTTGTATTATGGCAAATTTATTTACCAACTCAAAATTTCAGTGACTTTACAATCCCATGACTTAGAAATAGAGATGAAATTTGCATTAGAAGATTACACAAATAAATAAGAACACAAAAAGAAAAGAATAGTGACCTTTAGTTACCTCTATTTGAGCGAGTCTTTAGCCATTGAAATGGTTAATCACTACATCGGTGAGTAAGAGGACAAATTTTGATTGTAAAGTAGATAAAGAAGAGCAAAATTTTGGGATATACTCCGTATATATATTTGGTTAAAATGGTCTCATAAATTTAGCGTAGAAAATTATTAGGAACATGTTAAAATTGTTTTTTTTTTTTTTTTTTTGTTAATAGAAGGCCCTAGCTATTAGCTGTTTTTTCATTATTAACTTAGAGTTGTTAGAATTTGCAGCAAATTAATAGGAACAAAATTATTAAAAACCATGTTATTAGGAACAAAATTATTAAAAACCATGTTATTAGGAACAAAAATTTTAGCGGGAAAATGTGTAGCCATTGGATGCCACGTGTCCTAGTGGCTTCTGTTTTAGTAGAACTAGATAGGTTACCATTTAATTAAGGTAATTAATATCAATTACATTTATTTTGTTGCCGGAATTAGCGCTTGATGACATCAGCTATGATGTGGCGATGATGTCACGGCTGATGTGGACGGCTTAAAATACGGCTAAATCTACCGCTATTGTATTTATATACTAGTTTAATACCCGTGCAAAATTGCACGGGCTGCCATTTACACGGTGTGTACAAAACCATTAAAAAAATATTTGAGACTCGACAAACTGATAATTATGTTATTAATAATCTTTTAGGAAAAAAATACGTATATCTGGTCTTGAACTATAAAAGGATAAAAAGAAAAGAAAACTATACAATAAAATAAAGTACTACCATAATAGAACAGAGAGAAAGTGATAATACTATTTGGGTTACCAAATTAATAAATGTGTATGATAAAACATTAGTTTGAACATAGTTAGACCGCTTAATTGAAAGCATAATAAACCTAATTTAATTTGTCAACTCAATTCAACCTCGGGTTTTCTAAATCATGAAACCACTATTTAGAAGCAGTACATGACCTCTACAGGCGTATATTCAATTTTACCCCCATATTTTGTCTAACTTTACCCGATCTATTTACCGATTTAACCCCTAAATAAGATAAAGTTAGTTGAACCCCTGAAACAAATTGCACGAGCTGTTGTAATAAGATTTTATTTGTATATAAGCAATGTGCATAAAAATTATAATTGAACATTGGTATTATACTGTAAAAAAATAGGAGACATGATCTTTGACGTGTAAAATATCTTTTGGTTTTTGGTCCATGAACCTTCTTTTCTGGCCCGTAACCGGCACTACGGGTTATGACCCTATTATTTTATGGTCATGAACCCGTTAAATATGACTCGTAAACTGTATTAACTCGGACCGTTTTGATGCACATACTTTTGGGCTTTAATTGACCAAACCAATTGACCCGTATTTGAGTTATAAAATTAAGCCTTCCTGAGTTTCATAGCTCGAACCAGACCCTGTTTGGATACACATATTTTTTAGGTCATGACCCGTTTTCATGTCCCGTAACCTAAATTATTAGTTATGAACCCGCTTTATATGGCTTGTGATCTGTATTAACCCGAACTCATTTAGATGCATGTACATTTGAGTCTAATCTATCGTACATGTTGATCTCTAAGTTAAACAACATATATAGGACTTAATTCCGAATTATTTTGCACCTTATTTCCAAATAACCAGCCCCTATAATTTCCGTAAATTAAAAGATTTGATTTGGTTTTATAAGGATATAATTTCAATTAGTTGCTATTTTTTTTCTTTTCAGGTGACTATTATATCACTAATTTATTACTATCCTGTTTAGCACCGTTTTCATGGGGAAAAAACCTATGTTTGTATTTTTTTAATTTAAGGAATATTATGTTTAGTGAATAAGATCGAAATCTTAGGAAATTGCAGTTTATTGTTTAAATTTTATTGCCTTAAAATACGGAATACATTGCAATATATTGTTCATATTTTGCAACCTTAAAAAAATATTTTATTGCCGTAGAAAACAGTATATTTTTCCCAAATTTTCGATTTTATAGTATTTATTTTGGGAACTTTTTGTTTTATCCGTATAATAGGTTGGAATATTGCAGGAGCAAAAATGGATATCTTTTAGGATAATTTTAATTCGTTCACATTATATTATCATTTCCATTGATTTTATTTTAGGATAATACCTTATGTTACACATTTTTATGGAAATTATATTTTTAAAATTTGCTGCTCAATATAATCACGGAAATTTTCTTGTATAAAACTTTGGAATGATATATATGATTGATTGCAAAGAATATGTCAATCGTATCTTTTCCTTATAAAACGAATGGTGTATTTTTTAATCAGTGAATTATTTGATTTATACAATGTATGATAGGTTGGAATATTGCGTATTACCTTTCATAATATTCGTCTATTAGAGATGGTTAAATATGGAGAGCGATTTCGTTTAGTATTCTGCATAATTTCATCCGATTTTAATTGAAGAAATGTCACTTCTTTGGGAATTTATACAGTAGAATATTCTTTTACATGTGTGAATACATGCAATGAAGTGTGATTTCCTATTTTTAAGTAGATTTTATCTGATCTATCCCGTATATGATAGGTTGGAATATTATGATTTACCTAGTGTAATATAGAAAAGTTAGAAATTTTTTTTTTCCTTTTCTAGCAATATATTATTTAGATTTTATTACCTTAACATGAAATTGCAGTATATTAATCATATTTTATACTAATAAATCAGATTTTGTTTTCGCATGAAATTATTTTTTTCCTTTTTTACCTATATTATTCATATTTTATTGCCTCAACGTGAAATTGCAGTATATTATTTATATTTTATAACCTTAAAATCAGTTTTTATTGTCGTAGGAAATTGTTTCTTTTCCCAAATTTTCGACTTTATAATATTTATTTTGGTAACTTTTTGATTGATCCAATATATGATATCTTGGAATATTGTAGAAGCATAAATTGATCTTTTAGGATACTCTTATATTATCATTTCCATTGATTTTATTACCTTTGGTTACACATTTTAATGGAAATTATATTTTTAAAATTTGTTGCTCAATATAATCACGGATATTTTCTTGCCTAAAACTTTGAAATGTTTGTTTTTTACGTAGCTAATTTTTTTAGGGTAATCAAGTAATGAACATATAAGAAATTGATAAATCTAATGTAATTTATGAACATTGATTTTGTGAGGAACATGTAGTGTTAAACTAATGAACATGAAAAGTTCGTAGAAGTAGGAATATACACAATTAAACAATATAACTTATAAGTAACGAGGATTGAACACAAATACATTGATTTCATTTCCATTGATCAAATGATGCAGAAAAAACAACGACCTTCAATTAATCTAATTACAAAGTTACATGATCAGTTAGGTTGAGAGTGCATGAGAGAAGAAGATCGAAGTAATAATAAGGATGATACAATCTTTGCCACTATGAAATTTTTGTTTCTTGTTGTCCTTTTATATTGGTAGGGTAAAGTGTGAAATTGGTATAACCGTAGAATCTTTGCGAAAAATATGCTGCTTGTTATTATTGGTAATTTATTCATGGATAATTGGATTTTTTTATACAAATTCTAGTATTCATGGTAAGATTTTTATTTTCTTTCTTTTTTTCAAAAAATTGAAAATATTTTGCCTTTTTATTATTATATAATTTCGGTATGTTTTGACACAATTTCTTAAATTACAATTTTGTGTAATTATATTTTATCTTAGATTAAATTAGCTTTGGAAAGTGTCATAGTGACTGCAGATTTTATTTTTTGTTTATGGTAATTGATATTATTTATTTCATTAATTTTAAAGACTTGATTACTTTCCTCACAAATTTTGGTTAATATGGGGATATTTTATGATACTTTGGATTTTTTTTTCAGATTTTATGAGTATGAATACAATTATCTCGGTATTTTTTCGTCTTATAGTTATATATGATTCTGACATAAATTTTTAATTATGGAATCCGTTAGTTATTGCGGAGATTATCTTTCCTAAATTGTTACATGTTGACATCAGCAATGACGTGGCGATGATGTCACAGCTGATGTGGACTGTCTAAAAAGCTTCTAAATCTACCGCTATTGTATTTATATATGATGATCTGATGATATGATATGATATTTAATATAATAGTGTTTAAGAATTGTAACTAGTTTTTGGGCCCGTGAAAATCACGGGCATGTGTTTGTTTGTTTTTGTCGGATCAATTAGAATTGTAACCCACAACTATAAATCATGAACAATCAAATCGTCGACAATGCTCAACATTGTGTATAACCGATAGCGCAACATTGACAATTATTTTGTCTATTATTCGTACTTAAAACATGAAAGTTGTAAGCGAAAATAATGGAAAGTTTGAGTTGCCAAATTGGAAAGAAATTAACTCAAATTTGTCGATGAAAAGAGTTGGAATAGTATGAAAGAAGTACCCAGTCCTCCACAAAAGAGAGACATTTATTAGAACATAGATCGTAATAATGTTTCGTCAATCAGACCATTTACCCTCCCACAACTTATTGGCAAAAGTATGTCCCATTTGTTGGCGTTCCCGGTTAGTGAAACAGACACTGACGACACCATGGGATTTTCGCACACCCCCTTGCCTAAGTTCATTGTTGCAGCTAGAGCATCTCACCCATGCGGCTATGCTTCAATGTTGTCCAGTCTTTTCCTTTTGCTCTGTGTGCCTCCGAACACATAACCAACTAAAATTATTACAAACATTATCGCTGGCCACTACCTACAAATCTTAATAGTGCTTGAATATTGCCCTTAATCGTCTTAAAGCATGTCAACTGATCCGGAGATTTCACCCCACATATCAATCTGTCATCTTCTTTCACCCTGCCAATACAATCAATATGGACGCCTTTGTCCCTTAAAAAATAAGACCTTGGGGTTTTTGAACAACAACGAAGTATTCAAGCATTGACATAAGTTATTAGGGAAAAGTAAAAGTTTTAATCCATCTATAACACACCTATTAAGTAAGACTCGAACATCCTATATGGCAATTCTCCTTTTATCAACATTAAGACACCTCTTAAGAAAATTAAATGCAAATAAAGTGGCCATGAGTGAGAAGTTCAATACTTTTCTTTGTTACATATGTATGATCAAAGCAGCACAAAAGAATGTCAACAACATAAAAGCAGACACATACCTCAGCCAAGGGTGACTTGTCATCAGGAAATTGAAATTTACAGTAATGCTGGGGCAGATTGAGAAGTTGTCCAATCTTGGGCCTGATGGAGTTAAACAGGCTTCAGGGAAGATGCTGAAATAGTTAAGGGAAAGAGAACCTCCAATTAGGAACCCAAGAGTTCAGAAGTGCGTTTGTATCGAAAATTACATATAAACTGCTGGCATATCTCCCTATCTCAGTTGTACGGCATGGTTTTGTGCATTATAGACTTGTTAATTCCAGTTCCCAACTCAAGATACTCGGCTTTGGCTTGTTAACCAAGTTGTCAATTTCACAGCTTCCCCTAGCTAAATGTGTTATTCCCATATGTAGAGTTAGGAGCTAAGGTTGTAATTTGGCAAAACATGTATATGAATTCTCGCTTTCATGTCATCACCAAAAACAAAAAAGAGTGACACTACCCTCATCCCCAGTAGACATTTTGGAATCATAATCTTGTTCTAAAAAAAATGAATGAAATTGGATACCAGTCTTGTGGAAATTACTTTTAAAATGAAAAAAAAAAAAAAGCAACAAAGGATATCCTAAGCCTGCGGTTAGTAAGATTTGTACAATTATTAATTGAGAAAATCAACTAAAAAGTGGGTGAAAGCTTGTACCAAGGTACCCATACCATTTAGAGAAACTAAAAAGATTACAAGTTATTCACCTTTAAATACTCATCCTGAGTTTCATAGTAATAATAATTAGGAGATGAGGAGCAGAAAAAACTGTTTCGGAGGTTGTTGGATATGTACGTGATTTGTTGGGTTGATAACTGAAGCATATTCACTGCTTGACCAGAGGAAATCTAAGAAAAGACAAAATTTGTACTCCATATCGGTATTTCAGATTCAATATAAGATTCACTTTCAATAATTCAGTAAATTAACCAAAAGCATCGAAAAGGGCAAAACAAATCATGATATGCAATGCAATACAAAGAGCCGAATTCGTAAACCTGATTCAGAGGACAAAACAAAAAACCTCAATCCAATCAAATATTAATTACAATTACAAAACAGGAAAGATCTTGAGAAAACGAAATCAATCATTGAAGAAGAGAATTACATCTTGCATCATATCAGTCTGGAGATGGAAAAGTCAACATAGTATCAGTCTGTAAATAATGCTGGAAATTGAGGAGACGCCATACCTGTTGGAGGGCGGAAAGTTGTAGTGAGACAAAAGCAGCGAGATTGCGTTAAAACAATTTTAGTGCCTGACACGTGGATTTAAAGGGACTACTTTTGCTTGCCTATTAATATATCTATAAAGATAAAGATAAAGATAAAGATTACAAAACGACGGACGTTAGGTAACTTATGAGCAACAACTCTTCATAGGCATAGCATTGATTGCAAGCAAATTAAATACGAAGACGCTAAACGCAACAAAAAACCGCCTAAACGCAGCATAAAATAATAATTTAAATTAATTATTATAAAAAACAATAACTGCATTTTACGAAATCACCCTTCACATGAAAAAAAAAAACCCAAAACTCATACGCACAGCGATCCTTTATACGAATGAAGAAGTAGAACACAGAGAAGCGGAAGGATTAAATCCCATAACTTTTGGTAGACACCCATCAGATTTGATAATTGACAACAAAAGTTTGATATTGACAGCCAATTTGATTACTTTTTCCTGTGTATACAAGGATTAGGCAGTTTCGATCGGCACATTGAAATCAAATATATTTCGTAGCTTGTGAGATTGTCAATACTGGGTGTTTACAAAGATCAAAGCCAATTTCCATTGGAATCCATTCACACAGCTTATATGTTTCGCATAATCCATTCACCGAAACAATCGACACCATTGTTATGGTGTCGACCAAAGTGATCAACACTTGTACAGCTGGTGTCAACTGAAGCTATCGACACTAGACAAAGAGGTGTCGGCCTTGATGGTCGACACCCTCTCCAAGGGTGTCTACCACCATGGTCGACACCCTCTCCAAGGGTGTCTACTATGCCAATCGACAGTAGCTATCTGGCCGTGATCAACACTTGTACAGCTGGTGTCAACTGAAGCTATCGACACTAGACAAAGAGGTGTCGACCATGATGGTCGACACCCTCTCCAAGGGTGTCCACCACCATGGTTGACACCCTCTCCAAGGGTGTCTACTATGCCAATCGACAGTAGCTATCTGGCCGACAGTCTCTTTTAGGTCGTTGGTCTAGGCAGCCGACAACCTACACTAGTTGTCAATTGCGGCGGTTGACACTTTCTTATGAATTAGAATATTTCATTCTTACCTCAAAAAAATCTTGAGGAATATCGTCCATCATTATTAAGATAAATTACTATAGAACTATTGAAGAATTGATACTCATTTGGGTGAGTAATCTTTATTTGGTTTTGTTATATAGTTTTAGTTTATCTAATTAAAATAGAAAAGGGTATTTTAGGAAAGTTAAAAAATATATTTATTTAGGTTATTATTTTATGCTGCGTTTAAGCGGTTTCTTGCTGCGTTTAGCGCCACTCATTAAATATAGGACTAGGATAACTAACGCTTTTTTTTTCTTCTTGTTCGTTGAAGTTCCATAGGTTACTTGATCAGGAATGCTAAACCAATCACTGTGATTAGAATGGGCATTCTAATCACAGATTTTGGCCAAATCTGAGCCGTCCATCTCACATCTCAATCTTGCTCCCTTTTCATTTTTTCATCAAACTCCCTTACCCCAAAACCCACGACCCAAACCACCATATCCCACCTAGTCACCCTTATTCAGTCTTTTCTCTCCTCCCCAACTTAGCCACCACGCACCACCACCACGTTCACCACACAACCGGAAAAGTGGGTTAGGGTCCCACTTTTTCGGCCACCTTAAGGATACCACACCCCAAAGGGGTTTACCACACTCATTCAAACACCCACTGTTCTTAGGGTGTCTTTTTGTGTTTTCCGGCGAAACCGGAGGTGGGACGCCGACGGGAAGGTGATCGCCGGACGTGGGGGCTGAGTTGGGTGGGATTACGGTGGTGGCTCGCGTGGTTGCGGGCTGTTGCACAGGTGAAGAGGAGAGAGAGGGGGGTCGGGATATGGGGAAATGGTGAGCTGGAGAGGAAAATGACTATTTTGCCCACAGTGATTAGAATGGTTATTCTAATCACTGTGATTGGCCTAGACGCCCTGATTACTTGATCAGTTGATTAGGGTGGTTGTACTTTTACTTTACTCATATATTAACCATATATAGATAGGCCTAGGAAAACTAATTTTGGCTAAGTGTTCTTTTTCCCTCTTTTGAGATCATCAGATTTTGGCTAGTTATTAGAACTTGTGTGATGTAATAATTTTCGAACTTCTTGATGTGTACTCCTAGTCCTATATGGTTTTTGAGTCTCTTAGAGAGTTTCCTTGTTACTCAAGCTTCATAATTGTATATATAGAGACATAGACATCACATTGTAACCACGCACATACTCCAAACACACAGCCGAGAGTCTTTTCTAAGGAATCTGATGCGGGAGCTGAGCAAGAACAGGGTTTTTCTTATTTACCTAAGGAGTCTTATAATTAGTTTCCGATAATTAGTATTCCTAATTTATTTGGGAATTCTGGTTAAGGCAATAAGCTAGACATCTCTACCCTATATAAGGTGAGATAGTCTCGTAAATTCTTTAAACTCATGCGTGAGTTCTAAATTATCCTTTGTGGAAGATCGAATTAAGGGTTGCGGCTCTTTGAATTCGGCAGATTCAATTACTTGCGGGTATTGGATCATATCGTTACTTTGTTTTTCCTTAATTTCTTCCCATATAAACACAAAAACACAAAAATAAGTTCTTTTAATTTTAATTCCGCTGCAAATACTCTCATTAATTCTAAATCATATGCATCAGTTTCTTACTCCTCACTATATATGTCTAAATCATACGCATCAGTATCTTACTCCTCACTATATATGTCCCAGGTAAAACTTATGGAGTCTTTATCAAAGCATTAATATTCCTAACGACATACTGGAAGACATACTATTGAGGCTGCCAGTAAACCAGTTGCTACAATTAAAAAGTGTTTGTAAGCATTGGTACGCTCTCATACGAGATTATGTCTTCATCAAGAGACATTACCAACTTCAAAATGCCAATGCCAAGCACGTCGTAGCACACATTGACGAGCCTCCAAATCACAACCAAGGAGGGTTTGACCTTGTGTCGAATGGCAACGATGATGTGTTGAACTTAACTCCTAAACTAGTACGAGACATGCCTCCCGCATTAGCCAATGAATCAAATAATAGGGAGCCTTTGACATGCATGGGCGTTGTGAATGGCATTGTTGGGCTTCAATGGAAAGATTGTCGTCATTTGGCCCTGTGGAATCCGGCTACTGGCGAGTTCAAGGAAGTTCTTTTTCGGCCGGATATCCTTGAGAGTAACATAGTACGTAACATTATTGGTTTTGGATTCGACGTACAATCAAACGACTTCAAGATTTTGGGATTAACTAGAATTGGTGACATCTATGACAACTGGGATAACCTTAATTGCGAGTTTTATGTTTATTCGCTAAGAACCAACTCTTGGAAGAGTAAGAAACTTTGGTCGATTAAATCACTTGGTAATAAATTTTTTTCAGTGAACTCGGGTGCTTACTTGGACGACGATGGTGTTTGTTATTGGCTACGTTATAACGGTTCAGACCGTCTAGCGGGCGTGTCATTCAATTTCAGCTCCGAAACGTTCGAGCAATTCGAAATACCAGAGGGTATCGAATGTCGTTGTGATCCAACTGAGACATTATTCGAGGGACGATCATATTGCACTTGTCATAAATACATGGTGACGATAGGCAAGTATAAGGCCGGCCTTGCAATCTTTGTCAGCCATTATAAATCTAACGCTAAAAGAGAGGAAGTTTGTAACGTCGAGATATGGCGTCGACCAGATTTCGAGATGGTGATTATCAAGTTCCCTCATCTTGGCAACTTTTATCTACCATTGGACCTATTGAAACACACGATGTCAATTTATCGATGGGAGGATTTCGAGTTTTTGATGATCTATTACTCTTTCAAATTGAGTCAGCTCATCGTTCAAAACGCGGGACCTACTTCTGTGATCCCTCCACAAACACCGTAAAGAAGGATAAAGTAGGATCATATCTTTGGGATACTTTTAGTTATGTGGAAAGCCTGTTTCTTTTACACTAGAGCAAGGATTTACTAAAAGCATCGATTGATCGATAATGATAGTGTATATAGTGTATATAACTAGTTTTTGTATCCGTAATTTCATTTATGTTGAAAGCTTATTTCCTTTAGAAAGAGGCTTGACTAAACAGATTGATAATAGTAGTACATATAATAGTGTTTTAAGAATTGTAATTATAAAACGTGGTGGTAGCCACCTTACCTCACCCTACCGCGGCCGCAACCGAAACAACATATCTCCTAGTACTGTTTCGAGCGGTGCTGCCACTTGCTCACAACAGTTTGCAAAGTGCACAACAAGCGCTACTTGTTGTGCTGGCCTTACATGCCGCACGTTCGTTGTCATCCGTGGTGCACCACAACTTTTTTTTTTTATTATAAAATAGTATATATGTGTGATGTGTATAGAAGAGTTGATTTTGTTGAAGCTTAACGAACACACTTAGAGACAACGCAAAGTAGGCTCGGTGCATTGCATGTGCATTTCTTAATGCATCATACACCTGCTAAGATGTTGCTGAGCGTCCTGTTTTGATTCCTAGTATATTAAACACGAACAAACCATTCAAAATTACACATAAAACATAAAACATACTGTTATAACTCGACCTCAATTTTTGAGGGCCAAAAATCTATCTATTCTATCTAGTTCTACTAAAACAAAAGTCACTGGAACACGTGACATTCAATGGCTACAAATTTTCCCGCTAAAAAATTTGTTCCTAATAATTTTGTTCCTATTAATTTGCTGCAAATTTTAACAACTCTAAGTCAATAACGAAAAAACCGCTAATAGCTAGGGTCTTCTATCAACAATAAAAACAACTTTAATATGTTTCTAATAATTTTCTACGCTATATTTTTGAGACCATTCCAACCAAATATATATACGGAGTATATCCCAAAATTTTGCTCTTTTTTATCTACTTTACAATCAAAATTTGTCCCCTTACTCACTGATGATCACTTAATGTAGTGATTAACCATTTCAATGGCTAAAGACTCGCTCAAATAGAAGTCACTATTCTTTTCTTTTTGTGTTCTTATTTCTTTATGTAATCTTCTAATGCAAATTTCATCTCATTTTTAAGTCATGAGATTGTGAAGTCACTGAAATCTTGAGTTGGTAAATAAATTAGCCATAATACAAATGTTCCCTTACTGATACTCACACTTAGAGATACATTCACGCACACACACTTTGATGAGACTCCATTTTATCAAGTGCAAATTAAAGTCGTTGTATAAGTATACATGATAGCTAAGCTATTCAGTTTTTTAAAAGAGGTCATTGAAATCTTGAGTCGGAAAATAGATTCGGGTATATAACTACGTTTCGAACGCCAACAATATACATCCATGTTACCAAGACAAAGTTAAACCATACCCTGCATAACACGAGACGTGTTGCCGCACGTTATGATATTTAAACTTTTGGCTACACATTTCCGTGCATAGCACGGGTATTATACTAGTACACCTCATATATTTATTGAGTGAGCCTCCATCCAACGCTTCTTCGAAGTAGGGCACTAATTCTTTGGCCGAGCATAATGCGTGTTTATCCCATAACCTTTTATACACATACATACGAAAGCGAATTGTCGAATTGAGTTCAGTCTCACAAGGTGTTTTTGTGCTATATAAATGCGTCACTACAAGGTCTACAACTACTACAACTACGCTGAGCCTTATTGAATTTTTTGAGGTTATTTTCAAACAAAAGTCAATTTTTTTTTTTTTTTTTTTGGTAAAAGACTTGGTTCTTTATTCATCCACAAGGGGAATAAAAAACCGAAGTATTGCAAAAAAACAACCCCTAAGAAAAGACTAGGAGATCATATAATCGATAATCTCCTCTAAATTACAATTTCTCTTCCAATAATATAATCTAGTACAAACAATGAACTTCACTTGTCTAACTATCCAATCCTCCTTATGCTCCTTCTCCTCAAAAATCCTAAAATTTCTTTCATTCTAAATGAGATAAATGGTGGTGAGATGAAGCTGCAAACTGCCCACTTGTAAATCCAATGCTTTCGATTTGCTTTCCTCTTGTACCAGTTGATCACCATATGAATGTCATTGTATTTCCAATTCATGCCTATCCATTTCTTTATCCCTCATTTACATTGCGCTTTTTAATTATTTTTTTGAGGGACAATATTCCTTTAATAATTTGTTATTTCGATCTCTTTGAAAATACATATGCGTATAGTTGTTGTTTTTAAAGATCAAGGTTGACTTAGTGGTTAGAAAAGCAGCAGCCTACAAAGAGTTGTCTGGGATTCAAATTCTCATATCTCCACCCAGGCGGCATTAGCTGCTCCTATAGTCCTACGTAAATAAATAAATAAAAAATAAAAAAATAAATATGTTAGAGGATTAAGAAAGTATTCCTATATTGTATTAGGAATATGATTAGGGAATATCTAGACTATGGTAGAAATAGTATTATGGAATAATAGGATTAGATCTCTGGCTTGCGGTACAAGCTATGGTAACGATATAAATAGGGGTTCAGCCCTCATCAATAATGAAACACAACAACTATCTTTCCCAACCCTAATTAAATCTTATCATGGTATCAGAGCCTCTCTCCTAGAGGACTCTGCAAGTCGCTTCCGCTGCCTGCCGGTGGGTTGATAATCTATAACGCCCACCGGCGGGAATTTCATAATGATCAAAATACTTTACCAATTAGCTTTTTATTACGTATCAATCTTAGCTACAAAAGTTCTTTACCCCTTTACCTACGTCAGTCTAGCTTAGTCCCAAAGCACAAACAAACACAAGAAAAATTCCATGTCTCCGCACCCTCTTAATTATCGTAGATCTACATGATGACCCACAAAGTCCCTTGTTCTATTTCGTTCAACCTTTACTACTATTCGGTCGTACGATTTTTCGACCCTTAACAAACTACAAACAACTTTGGTTTTTCGGTGTCCATCAAACCGTCCTAATGTGGTTTTTCGGTGTCCAATAAACCGTCCTAATGTGGTTTTTCGGTGTCCAATAAACCGTCTTAATGTGGTTTTTCGGTGTCCAATAAACCGTCTTAATGTGGTTTTTCGGTGTCCAGTAAACCGTACAAATTTGGTTTTTCGGTGTCCATCAAACCGTGACAAACAAACTATGTGGTTTTTCGGTGTCCAGTAAACCGTACAAACAAATTTGTTTTTTCGGTACCATCAAACCGATTTATTGGTTGGTTTTTCGGTTCCATCAAAACCGTCTCAAACTGTTGTTAAACAAGGATGAACGAGACATTGCGGGTCGATCAAGCTACTACGGATACTACTTTTTTTGTTACACAATTATTGTACTTTTCAAACCCATGGAAACTTTTGCAAAGTTACCATGAGTTTGAGGGGGGGTGTTAGAGGATTAAGAAAGTATTCCTATATTGTATTAGGAATATGATTAGGGAATATCTAGACTATGGTAGAAATAGTATTATGGAATAATAGGATTAGATCTCTGGCTTGCGGTACAAGCTATGGTAACGATATAAATAGGGGTTCAGCCCTCATCAATAATGAAACACAACAACTATCTTTCCCAACCCTAATTACATTTTATCAAAATAAAACCATAGTTGTTGTTATTGTTAGTTTCAATTTCGAGTCTAATCATATTTCATGGTCAAGCTTTGTTGGCTCAAATTAGATGTCTGTCCTTGTCCTCACCAAACAAAAATGATTTTCCATGTTGGCGGCCATAATAGAAAGAAAGAACGTACTTCAAAAAAAAATTGATAGAAAGAATCCAACCTATTTTACATCACAAATGAGCTTCTACATCACCGTCAAAAAAAAAAACTTTTCTTCCTGCTTTTCTGAAAACAAGCTACCATGCACATCAAGAATAATTTAAGACATGCATGCATTTTTCTACGAGTTATATACAATTACTCAACGCTGATAATAAATAATAGTAAAACTTTATAGATTTATTATGGTCGTGTGATAAAGTGAACTTGACTCGTGTCCATATACTTTATACTCGTATTTGAATTTGAACTATATAAATAAGTCGAATCGCCTTTTCAAGAAACTCCACTCGATTATTTTAACAAAATACAGAGTAGATAATAGAGCTTGGTTTAAGTAGTGTAATATATAAGACATGTGTTACCCGCACCTCAGTCCTCACACTTTATCTTACCAATATTAGAAGAGGCAAGCTAGTTCATGATCTCATATTTTCACATACAACGTTAAATGTCCATCTTGGCGGCCACCCCAAATAGAGTAATTAAGAAGTTATACTTGTGATTGTTGTGAACAAGAAAACTATTATTTTCAAAGTTTTGATTCAACACTCAAAAATAGATTATTAGTGCCCTCGATCATAGGTAACCATGCAATACAAAGGTTGTTATGCATACTTTGTGAGACCATTAATTATCTTAATTACGAGTATGAGTAAGTGTGAGACGGTCTTGCACTAACTTACTGTGATACCATGCATCTTTTTTATATAAATAGTTATATCTTTTACATTTCTAGTAATCATTATACTTATTTTAGTAATTGCTTTAATCTAATACTCCTATAAGATTATAATGCCCTATATAAAATGAGTCAATGTGCTACTCTAAAAATTACGCCTAATTTTATCGTGGCCCTTTAAATCACGACTGATGTGGTTAAATTGTAATGTAACATGATCACTAAGAGCAGTACAATGATTATTACAATGAATGTTAAACTGTTTACTTTTTAACCAAGTAAAGTGGTCTTACAATAGCTTATTGTGAGACCGTCTCATATAAGATTTTGCCTACGAGTATATAAATAGGACACGTGATAGGTTATAAGATAATGCGATAAACGGGAGTTACACTGAATTCGTACATACGGAGTATAGTATTCCTTTCCAAACTATTCTTTTTAACAAAAATATTAGGAGTCTATATGTAGACAAGTGAAAAAAGTGTCTATGACTAATTTGTAGTGAAATTAATTAAAGGTGTAGTAACTTTTGTTGTATAACTAGTTTATGTACCCGTACAAAATTGCACGGGTTGTTATATAATGTAGATAATGAGTTGTTCGTGTACAACGACGTTTTTTAATTATTCGAATAATTAATGGGTGCACATTAAAGGAAAAAAAATTAGGAGAACAACGTGAGACTTGTCAAAATTTGTTTATTAGTCACAAGTTCGCTTTTCAAGACCCGTAAGCCGCTAATTTTGGGTTTAGAACATGCTATTTTGGAGTCATGTACCCCTGCTTTATAAGTAGTTTAAGTCGAAAATAACATAAGAGAAATAAATTTAGGTAGTAAAAGAAAGTTATATGACATTAGTAATGACTCATTCTTGTATTATAATTGGTTGTATTCTATGCTCAACCAATATGACCTAAAAAAAAAGTAAAAAAAAAAAAAGTTGATGTACATGAAAAAAAAAAAAATATATATATATATATATATATAACGTTAGACGTGTCAAAGTCATTTCTTTTTTAGTTGTGAACTCAATTTTGCCCATTGCCCACCATTTTTGGGCCAGTAACCCGTTTATATGACATTTGGGGCAATGAGTCATATAAACCCAAATTTGTTTTTACACATATATTTAGGGTCAAATTTGATTCAACCCGTTGATTTGTAATTGAGTTAAGACGAATATAATCCAAAACGGGTTCGTTGAATATACACAATTAGTGTAAATTTTCAAAAACTATATCTACATTTAGTCTTTGTTTAAAGGACACTTGTTGGTGAACGCCTCCCTTTTGTTCCCTCTAATCGATAAGCGATAATAAGAAAACCAATTGACTGCCCTTTAGCTTTGGTGTAATGGTGAGTAAGTGTTCCAATATCAATTCTAATTTAAATCACAATTTTTAATCGGGTTTAAATCTGTTGTACTATTCTTAACATTTCAAATACAACTCTTTCTTTTCCCGTTTTTTATTGGAATCGTTCATAAACTGCTTTTGTAGGCCATGAACCCGCTTCTTGTAGGCTATGATCTCGCTTTTCAAGACCCATGGTCCTTTTGACTTGAACCCGCGGTCGATTTTCGTACTAATTGCACGGGTTGTAATATGAACTTGGTTAAAAATTTATTTTATTACCCATAATTAACACAAAATATTAGGACTATAAAAACCTTAACCGACCAGATATGACCCGTTGTTCAAGGTTAATACCCATTTTTTTTCCTGATAAAGTTCTGGCCATAGATAACTCGAACCCGTTTTGACCAGTATTCTTTTGGGTTAAACATGAGATGACCCGTTGTCCCAGTTTTTCTAAAATTAAGACGAAAAAAACGTGTTTAATTTGGTATCATCTTAGAGAAGTTATGTTTGATTCAATGAAATCAATTTAATAAGTATAACGAATTTATTTAAGTACTTTGTATTTATGTACGAATTACAATTTATAACCCGTGGCCCGCTATTTTCGGGTCCCGTTTTTGTGAACTATAATTCATATTAACCCCGACTACTTTTTAACACACTTCTTTTTTTTACTCTGACCCCACCCGTTGACCCGTATTTTAAGTTAAAACGAAATGAACCCAAGATGTGTTATTATTGCGCCTATATATATTACTTCCTAAATTATCTCCAAAAATAAAATGATTTGATATGATTCAGATTATCTCCTCTAAAGTTATTTCCGAAATTATCTCCTAAAATCTTAATTCCTTTATATATAACTTTGTTAATAAAAGTATCAAAAAAATCCGTTGCCTTTGTGGTTGAAGTGTTAAAATTAATATATTGTGTGTACACGTCAGCAATGATATCATCAGTGACATCATCTATGAGGTGGCACTCTGTAGTGGAAGTATTACGTTGACTATTAGTAGTATAATATTTGGAAAATGATGGGAAATTATGGATTAAAAGGAAAGAGAGACAATTAAGGGTCCTTGATTTTGAAAATAAATCAATTCAAATTTCTTTCTATTGATAGATCCGTAACATTGTTCATTTTACTACAAATGTCATAAATTTACTGCAAATGAAATTTACTATACAATCATTTTTTTTTATGGCATGTCATCTTTAATTTACTATACTTGATTATGCTATACACAATTTTGCTATCGCCTACATATAGACCCCTAGTATCATCCTCTTTTTAATTCTTTACTGCAGTAATTTATTTACGATGAAATTAATATCATGTGACATACTCTCTACTGAAAATTTGTGGGGAAAGCAAACATAAAGAAATTATCGAAATAGAACAAGTATGGTTTATTGGTAAAACATAACGTACGCCGCTTGGCAAAAGTATGAACTACTTTATTTATTGTCAACATCGATCTAGACCTTTATTTACGTGACACATTTTGCCATAATTTTCCATCTATAAAAGGGAGGGTCGTCTTGTGCTACCATGCAATATCCACCAATATTATCAAAACACACAACAAAGCAAGTCTAAATCAAAAGACGTAAAGAAGAAGATGAAGAAGTGTGCCATGCTACTGGTCATGGTTGCCTTAGTGGCGGTAGCCACTTTACCTCACCTTACCGCGGCCGCAACCGACACAGCAACTCCTACTAGTACTGTTTCGAGCAGTGCTGCCACTTGCTTACCACAGTCTGCAAATTGCGGCACATCAACCGCATCCTGTTGTCCTGGCCTAACATGCCGCACATTCGTTGTAATCCGTGGTGCACCACAACTGCGTTGTCGCTAAGTGTGTTCGTTAAGCTTCAACGAAATCAACTCTTTTACACATACTGCTACTATACTAGCTAGCTAGTTCAGCATATAATCCAAATAATCAAGAAGACATAAATTAAATCTATACTAATATACATGCATGTATACGTCTTCGATTATATTAATGTAATAAAAACAACGCTTTTAGTTCAGTACATTACCTTAAACAACGGGTTGACGTACCCACGACTGCGCTACGGACCTCCGGCAAATCGCGGTGGCTTCTCTCCCCCTCAATCTTTTTTTCCCTCCCGTTTTCTTTACACCACGTCCACGTGCTCCCCCCACCCCCACCCCTAAACCGACAGCCCCTTGTCAATATTGGCCGCCCCTTACCAAAACGGGTTGTTGTAGTGGAGTCGTAGGCGGAAATTGTAGAATTTAGAGGGGGGAATAATATAAGAGTAAACAATGGAGAAGTTTACTGTAAAACTTGCTCATAAACCTTCTCAATTAATCTTAATACAATAAGGTCTCTTATATAGGCTAACAAATAACAAAAGCCTAAAACCTAGGAACTAATACCAATTCCCACGCACACTAAACCCACTAAACCACTTGTCCACTACACTAGCATCTAATCCTAATTAGTAGGACACATCCCACGTAATACTAACCATTATCCTAATTAGATGAAACCACTAACTCATAAACAGGAAACATTAAACTAATTTTGACTAATTAATTTTTTTTTTTTTGGATCATAAATCCAACAGAAATAGTGGTGGTGGGTGCAAGTGTTGGCGGCGGTGGGGTGGCTTGGAAAGGGAAAGGCGTATGCTGGGGGAGGAGAGAAAATGTGAGATGGTTAAGTTTTAATTATCGAGCTAAAATATTTTTGGACTTCTTACTCGCTGGGTTCGGTTCATATAGTGATCTCATTGTATGAGACTGTTTCATAGTAGAATTTGTATTATTTTGATTGAGGGACAATATTCCTTTTTCTATATTTCTCATGGGTTCATCGCCTTAAAAATTCTTCTCTTTATACGTAACACTAAATATGTATAGTATTATTTAGGAAAATTTGTGAGACCGCACCTTATAAAACAATTTTTTGCGAGACCGCACCTTTTATATATGTTAAATGTTGCGAAACTGCAACTCTTAAGTCTATCTCTTTGCAAAGTTGCACATTTTTTCATTTCCGACCAATTTTGACCACTCTCCAAAGTTGACCCGGTGTTGACTTGTTTTAACAATTTAGGGGCTTTTGGGGGGGAATTGGAGGGAAATTGAAGGGGAAGAGTAAGGTCGGGTCAACGTTGAAGAGTGGTCAAAATTGGTTGGAAATGAGAAAAGGTCCAGCTTCGCAAAGAAATAGACTTAAAAGGTGCAGTTTCTTAAAATTTAACATTAAATGTGCGGTCTCGCCAAAAACTAGTTTTATAAGGTGCGGTCTCGCAAATTTTCCCCTTCTTTACTAAAACTCTATTTGTTCATTCTAGCCAATTCTTGTACATACCAAAATTACTGATGAACTCAATCAACTTTTATACTCGGATTAAGAACTTAATTTGCAGTATCTAATGTAGTGTAAGCACTAGTTCACTTCAAGTTCACTCCTACTTAGTCGTCATTTCTATTTCTTTAGTTATTATTCACGTACCTGCATTGAATTGGTTCTCTGATCTTGCCCTATTGCATGTATATCATCAATACATCTTACATCCTCTTGACTCACTTTTTAGATTGACTTAGGATGAAAATAAAAAAATTTGGAACAAGTTTTAGATGTTGTCATTACAAATACTCCGTATACGAAGTCACAGGCTCATAGCAAGACAAACTAACCCATCACATATAAGGTTATACCAAGTTACCAACCCAATCTCAAAAATCCATTTTACTCAAACGTCCTCATCACGTATGTATATACTTTCATATACTATTGTCCATTCTTATTCATATTTCTTCTTTACCTTCACAACTAATTCAACTACTCACCCATCCCAACTATCACTTCCACCACTAGCTAGCAAGTGGCATTACTTATGTTTAACGGAATATAGTATACAGTTTTGCCTATTTCAAGGCCTTGATTAATTTTTCAAGGTGATCTTGATTGGAACGTGGTATTGACATTGTTTCGAAAGTTAGGAATATCGCTGGATTTGTCATATAGATATTCCTTAAAACTTGTTCTGGCAATTATTTCAAAATGATCTTTCTCTACGAGCAAAATCCTTCATATTGGCACTAAAATGGCCCCAAACAGTATGCATAGTTACAAAAATATGGCCAGTTTAATAAACATGTCGGTTATATGCCCGGTTGGGTTGGGAATTTGGAGGATTGTCAACATTGAAAGTAAGTCTACTGTTGAAAAAAAGTGTGATATGTATCTATAAAAATGCTAAAAAGGATTGACACTTAATCTATAATATAACATAATATAATATAAAATAATATAATATAATATGATGGTTACTAATTTCAAAACGTGTTGGGATCCTCTAGAGTTGTAAATCACTCTATTTGGTAGAGTTTGCCTAAAAAGGCAAGAAGAAATTTTTTAACAATTTATTTGTGACCCTCAAAATTCTTTTTATTTTGTCTTTTTATTTGTTTTGATAAACTCTACCAACTCTACCAAATTCAAACTCTAGAAGATCCTCACCCTTTCAAAACTATCTTACACTTGATTTGTAGGAGATGGGGAGAAGTAAGGTCATTGGTTTGGAAGGAAATCAATTTAAAATTCATCAGTTGACAGGTGTTTCATTATAATAACCAATACTAGTTTTTTGACCCGTGCAAATACACGGGAATTACTAATGTTTTTCTAAATATAATTATTTATGTCATGTAATATAAAATTGCTACGAAAATATTTACAGCAAAACCATTTTATATAGCGTTTGAAAACTGTAACTTGAAATTTTAGGTAACCATTTTTAGCGTTTGGTAAAGTAGAATGCAGTTCGGGGGTTGTATTTGGTGTACACATGAAAATTTTGCTTCAAATTAAAAAATCAAAATTCTCGAATAATTTTTACGATTGCCAATCATATGATTTGGGTAAATTTTTAATTTGAGAATAATATTCCCAAAACACCTTCTTAAAGACTTTTAACTTAAAAATCATGTTCAAAAATAGGAATTTAGGACCCGTCTGAGAAGTCTGACGTCATACCAACGGACCACCTAATGAGTCTGCTCCACCCCTCAATAACCACCCGTCGACTCTTGTATGTATTCGACAACTTTTATCAAATTTCTTAGGCGGCTCCCTCCTGCGCCAAGTTTCCTAGGCGACCTCAATTTTCCATGCATTAAATCGTCTACGCAAACACCAATCGACAATCATCACCCTACCCGCTTCCATATCTAACATCCACCACTTCCATCCCCATTCCTAATCATCAACACCTAAGATCCAACAAAATTTTAGAAGACATCTTCTCACCCCTGGTCAAATTTTTTAGTCGACCCATTACTCATCGATTTCTTACATGACCTCCCTAACCGACACCTTTACACCCATCAAATTATCTAACCGGTAGTCGCATCCGCCTCCTACTCAGTTACCACACCTCACGCTCTACTTTACATGAACTCCCTTACCAGGTCAATTCCTAGTCATTTAAATTAACATCTCCTATCAACTCATGACAACACATCAACTCCTTTGCGCGACCCTCCCACCACTAACTTTGAAACTCGACCCCCTAAATGAATATTTTCCTTTATATGTGTATGTTAACCAAATTGTTTATATCTTTATCTTTATTTTTGTACCCTTCAAACTAATTTATATGTAATTGGTACACGTGCACATGTATGGGGATTAATAACATTTTTTTTAGATAGTCTGCACCCCTCTTACCCATGTCAAAATTTCTAACCAACTCCTAACCCTGTCGATTTCCCTACCCGATCTCCATAATTAAAACTCATACCCTCGTCAAAATATCTTGCTGACCCTCAACCCCTATCAACTACCCGCCTTCCTAACATCCATACGATCATACCTGACACTCTCACCCCATCAAATTATCTAGCCCGTACCCCAACCCTGTCAAAATTTAGTCGACGCGTAGCATTACTAAAACATGTCCTACTTTGACGTAAGATTGATACATGTCATAAATAGATTAAGTAAAATCATAAAAACTTAGATGAGCCTAATTAACACCAACGTATTATTAGTTTTACCACATCATTTGTTAATATAATTATGGGTCCTCGCTTTTATATTAGAAATGATAATATATAAAAACAAAAGGTACCTTACGACCATTAGCATATAAGAATAGATAGGTAAGGTATAAAACTATAAATTCCTTTCGTTGTGTTATTGTCCTTATTGAAAATTATTTTTTTTTCTTTTTTGTACTGGATATTTCTTTTTTATAAAATGAATTGTAATAATGTGCATAAAGTAATAGACAGCACATTGGTAATGTGATAAATAAGTCACTGAGAGGTCAATGGTTCAAATCTTGGCTCAGACATTTTTGCCAAGTTTCACCACTGTTAAATGATTGCTGCCAAGTTTCACCAGTGCCAAATCAGCTTTTCTTGCACACAATTATTAAAGTAACCGAAGATTCGGTAATACTGTAGGAGTAACTATGTATCATCTACCGTACACATTTTTATCTTACTATTGTTGACATGCGTACATCGATAAAATTGGAGCAACTTTCTATATGCGCACAGCACATATAAACTCCTAATATGATCTTAAATAAAGTGGTTTGTCACAATCTTCCAAAGTTTTGAGAGAACTATTTTTAGCTGTTCAATTATTATGATGTTGCTCAATCCATATCTTTTGCAAGATGATTTATATAGTCTCTAATTCTTTACACACATACATAAAGCCTTTGAGAGATACAGATGAGCCGTAGTGGTGGCAGTAGCAAGTCGTGCCGGAGGCGAAAACTCCATTTCTACATACATATACATGTACACGAAAGGAGCTCAAATTACACGTCTACAAGCTCATCGTCAATAAAAATCGATATGTGATGTCGAGAGCAATCAAAACTTTTCGAATCAGAGGAAAACCAGCACAAATGATTTAGCTTGTAGGGAACAATTGAAGTATTTGCTCTGCCTGATCAGGAAATACAGTGATGAAGAGCAGTGCACCTGCAATTCAAGTAACAAACCATTGGTATCAAACAAGTTTCCTGTACATTGAGCATAGCTGAGTAATTTAATTTACAGGGGCTTACAAACAAGAACTGTTCCAAGCACGACTGAAATCTTTCCCTGAATTGTAACCAATCCAGCTTTGCCAGCATTTTGCAACTCAGTGGAACCAACAGAATCAAATGTTCCTACATCAGTAAGAGTATGCCTTTAGGACTGAGCCCTTTGGTAATGTTTTTACAGACCCAGAACATAAACAATTGGTGAATGGTGGTTTGCAGTAACAGCTTTTTACCTGGTTTAACAGACTGAAGTCCAGATGTTATGCATGCTACATTCTGAAAACCAGATTCTTCCAACTTCCTTGCAGCCGCAGTAGACCTTAGATAGTGCAGTCACGGTACATCCAGGTTACTTTCGGGACTCAGATTATATTGAATACAATTTGCAGCTTTATTAGAACTCGAAAAATCTCAGTATACGTCAGAAATGAAGATATCAGAAATGTTTTAGCTTTTCAAAGGACATCCAAATATCAAAATACCAACCTCAATCCTTCTTGGCAGACAACCAATATTTTGCTCTTAGGCGAAAACTGGCTTTTCACAGATTGCACGAATTCAGGGTTCGGTTTTGTGAATGGCAAACCATAGAACAAACCCGCAAAATTGTTGTGCATCTGCCTTTTTATGATTGTGCCTGGAAGACATAATGTCATCACCAAGTTACCTAACAAGATCATTTCAACTTTATTGCACCAACAAACATTTTCATAAAGCGAGATCCAAGTTAAGGAAAACGAGATAGTGTCACTGCCTAGCACGCCTACCATCTATCTATAGATTATAGTTGAGGTATAATTGCGTACCAGGGTCATTGTCTTGGTTTTCAATGAATAGAGGAACATGATAACACGACTTGATATGAGCTCGTTCGAACTGAGACTTGTCCCGTACATCCACAATTGAGTATCCTTCTTGGACAAGCTTTGTAGCTTCATCGGCATTTACATAGTCGACTTCAGCTCTAATTCTGAAACTACTCCTTCTACGACATGACCTCTGTGGGAATGTACATCTACTAGACGTCTGGAGTGACGAGCAAGATGCTCTTAGATCACTGAAAAGATACATCTTAATTAAATATCTCACGTCAATTGGCCTTAGAATGCACACATTTACTCTTAATAAACATCACGTAATCATATAACGCGTTACCATTTCTTTGTCACAAAACAAAGATCACGAGTTCACGATAAGCTAACATGTTGTATTGAAAAGGTCTCTAAGAAATTACTTGTGAATGACAATTAAATCAGAGCAAACCGTAAAGCTACTTCTAATACAAAGGTTGATTTCGAGGACAGAATAAGGACGATGATATAGGTCTAATGTATATATGTATAGACGAACAAGTTAGATTAATGCCAACATTACCAATGGCCGATGGTAACAGTAAATTGAGTTAGTGGTAGTAAAATTGAGCTATAATTTGTCGAATTAATCATGTTTGTAGTAAAATTGTGTTGCAATAGTGCATTGTAAAGGTCAAAGCTTCATAATTTCTACTATAGAAGTGGATAGGATAATGTCTTTGGAACAACAGAAAAGCTAAACCAACCATGCAATCCAATCCTATTGTAATACGAGTACAATAATTGGAAAGCAGAGAGAATTACCTGCGAGAAAGAAGGTGAGAGGAATATGTAAGGGAGGCCATGGAAGAGGCTTATTGAAGAAGACACCTCCTCTGTTACTCTCCTCTTCCCTATCTCCCGGGAAGTAATCTTCCTTTAACTTCTTTCTCCTCTAACGGTCATGGGTGGCCCCATGAAATTGAGAAAGTGCAATGGGTTTTTGACACGTGTACAAGAAATGGATAATTTTCTCATATTCGCGAAAACTCCTTTGGAGTCCAAGGGAAGGGATAGCGATGTGGTCTTTGCCTGCTAGAAACTACAATTGGTCCAATAAGGGTCTATTATTGCTATCTCCAATTCTCCACTCTAGTGTACTCACTCCGTCCTAACTCAAACGTCTTCCGATAGTGTCGGATTATTTTGGTGGAGTGTCAATTTTTCTACATGATATAAATCTCGAAATAATCGTATATAATTTTATTAGACTATAAATCGATTTTCAGTTTTCTTATAGACTTATCCCCAAAATTGTATTGTGAATTACCTCCATTTTTATAATCTCAAATGAGGTCTAAAAAAAGTTAGTGGTTGAACTTCTTTCTTCGATTAAGGTTTTGAGATAACTTACACCTTAACTTTAAACAGGTGTAACATCTATTAATCTCGAATCTAAATTAGTGTTTCTAAATGGACTCAATCATCGTCACAAGTAAAAACAATCATGAGATAATCACATTACATTTGGCAATTTGGGTGTTAGTACTTCGGAATAGCATTAAAGGGAAAAAAAAGTTTGATTTCACCCTTCTAAGATATTTAACTCTAAACCTAGACGATATTCTATTAGAATAGAAGAATAAACAAAGTTGATTGACGTTAATAATGAATGCTCTATCTCTTAAATTCAAAATCTACCAACATTTAGAAATCTACCAAGTAAACTAATTATCCTATACTGACAAGTGATATGAGTACGGGTTTAGATCGGGTCATATTGAATTTAGGTTGAATTGGTATTTAAAACGAGTCAAACTTACAAAATTGGATAATTTCCATTACGAGTTGTCATCAGATCGGGTAGAGTTGCACTTGCACGTACCGCAGAAGATACAGGGAGAGGCAATACCGCAACAGTGTCACAGTGATAAAAGATTCTCGACAGTGATCCTAATTCGTAACCCCCCATGTGGAATTTGTAGTGATTGACATGAAAGTTTTTATCAAAATTCAAAAAGAAGAGTTTCCGTTGATTATTGCCGACCCAAACCAACATCATCTTTCTGAACGGATACAAACAAAGATACTCTCTCGATACTTGAGATTCGGTGCAACACTAATTTCGTAGTACTTCCTTCTTTGTCGTCATCATCACGCTCTCCCCACCATTTTCCCTTTTTTTTGGCCCATTTCCGATTTCCCGTTTCTCTGCGTCCTTCAAAGTAAACCTCGTTTTACTTTTGTTAGGGTTTAGATGGAACATTCAACATGAGTCGACATTGAACATTTGATTTCCTAAATCGGGTTCGATTTTGAAAAGGTAATGATAAAATTACGTTTGTATTGGACTGCTCTATACTGATGTGAGTAAGCGTATATATGAATATATCGGTGATTTTGAAACAATAATGTTAATAGATCGGATAGAAATTTGAGAAATTGTAAGTCTGGACCAAGACCCACGAGCCGAAAATTGAGGCGCCAAGCAAGAGGAAGTAGTCGGAGTCCCTATCGGTTAACACTTAGCGTTTTGGTAGTGATTATATTCGAGATGGGACTTATTGTGCATGTTGTTAGAGTAGGGCCACATGAACAAATTTCTTTTCCTTTTTAATCATAGTTCATGTTTAATGTACTCAACTATAACGCGTAATATATATAGTTTTGTTTTGTTTTGAGGGAACGAGTAAATATATTTAGGTAGGGGGGAGTATTAGGTCGTAATATTATTTAGTTTACATTTGTAGTTCTCATCATCAATTTATGGAAGATTTGTAGTCGACGTAGCTACAAATCGGTACCACGTATATTTCTAGGTTGAACAATTGAAACAACCAAACTAATAATGGTAGTTGAAGTCATAAATGAGAATCAAGAACGATAAATTTTTCGTTAACGGAGAGTTTTTATTTCAAAGCGCATCCTCAAATTTCAGCAATTACGAAAGATACAAAATCAAAATAAACGTATTCACTACTTCCTCCGCCCCACTTGAAATACCCCGTTCTACAACCATATTTTAGGACCAATCTTAAATACGGAGTAAGTACTGCAATCATCTAAGATGGTCTACTTGAATTCACTCCACAATATTGTATTAGGCTCAATTAGTAAAAAGGCCAGAATAACATTAGTATAGCACCCACATTTTGAAGGTTGATCGGAAAGAAATAGAGGAATCACATAATTTAGCTATAGTTGCTAGGAAGAGTCTCTTAGATTAGCGGTAATAGTGTATGTTTTAGTTATCTCTTAGATTAGCAGTAATAGTGTATGTTTTATTTCTCTTTTAGACGTTGTCACCAAAAAAAAAAAATTATTTCTCTTTTAGACGTTGTCACCAAAAAAAAAAAAAAAAAAAAAAAAAAAAAAAAAAAAAAAAACTAGTATAGCACGCACATTTTTCCTAGTATTAGGTGAATGTTTCTATTTAAGACCCTCTTCCATAAATGTTTCAGGTGTGAGAGACTTTCACTATCAGAGTGTGTTTACAACTGAACACTTCACTGTCTTAAACTCACTTCACTCAAACTCACTTTCTTCCTCAAATCCTCAGCCATGGAATCTTCTCTCACACTCTTCCTCTCTCTCTTATCACTCTCTCTCATCTGCCCTCATCTCCCAGGTAAATAAAATTAAACACCCCCTCATTTTTTACCATTTTGCATTTCTCTTGTGTTTTTATCTTTGAATTGATTTGTACTTCAGAATGTACTTCAAGATCTTGTTTTTACTTCATTTAATTTTCAGTCATTCATTGGTAAATTCTTATGTTTTGCTCACTTCATAAATATGTGGATCTAGTAGTACACACACCTAAAGAAACAAAAGTGTGTCTCCTTCGGTCAAGTTGCCGTAATTAGATTTATCAAAACGTAACGTATAACTACAATCTAGACACTATAGGCCGGGTATAGTCCGACAGTCCGAGTATGATTTTTGTTTGTGCCGACTTTTGCGTCTCATTATTAACAACTCGTGAAAATTATGTAGCCTAACAAATACTAACAATAATGTAACAAAAATATTAGTCTGTGGTTTAGTAATTAATACACGTATACGTGCGTAACGAATCTAATTAACAATGTAAGTAATTAATTTGATGTTGTAATGAATTTTTAATTAATTATATGGTGTAGGGCAAGTAATGGGAGCAAAAATGGTGTTTGTGAACAAGTGTGCCTTCCCAGTATGGCCAGGGGTTCAGCCAAGTGCAGGCCAACCAATTTTAGCCAGGGGTGGGTTCACGCTGTTCCCTAACAAGGCTTATTCTTTGAATCTGCCGAACCGGTGGTCCGGTCGTGTCTGGGGCCGACACGGGTGCTTGTTTGATGCTGCTGGCCGTGGCCGCTGCGCTACTGGTGACTGTGGTGGTACTCTTTACTGTGCTGGTGCTGGTGGTACTCCTCCTGCTACTTTGGCTGAGATCACCCTTGGACAGGATCAGGTATATAATATATCTTATCTTAATTTGCGTAAGTTATTGTAAGACGGTTTTATATAAGACTTTGCGCGTTGATAGTTAAATGAGTGAAAATGTAGGGAGTTTGAATAGAGATCTGAATCATCTGATCTGATGTCTCTCATTGTCATAGTTAGTTAATGATTTCTGTAACTGCTAATTGCATTGCTAAGTGAGTGAGTGAGTGAGTGAGTGAGTGGTGGAGACTTGAGTTAGAAGCTGACTATTTTTGACAAACCTACTTTGGTTTCTTAAAGATTCTCTAAGATTGACATGTGATTGTGTGAATGTCTGTTTCTTTTATGATTTTTAATGTGGTTTGTGTTTGCATTTTGTCATCTTGTTTGCTACTTGATTTTTGTATTACTCATTTGTTGCCTTTGACAAAGTATCTAAGTTAACACTACTTTTCTTGATCTGCGCTATTTAACTTCCTCGTAACTTAACATTGTTGCATTTTCACGACTCAAACTTACTGTCGTGTGCTAAATGTGTGTGTTGTATGTGTACAGGACTTTTATGACGTGAGCCTAGTGGACGGGTACAACCTCGCAATCTCAATAACACCCTTCAAGGCCGCCTCAGGCCAATGCGCACCGGCGGGGTGCCTCAGTGACCTGAACACAATGTGCCCATCAGGGCTCCAAGTGAGGGGGGCGCGTGGGGCAGTGGTGGCGTGCAAGAGCGCGTGTTCAGCTTTCAACTCACCAAGATATTGCTGCACAGGGGCATTTGGGACACCACAAGCATGCAAGCCAACAGCATACTCGAAGATATTTAAGGCAGCATGCCCACGCGCGTACTCATACGCGTATGATGACCCCACCAGTATTTCTACTTGCACTAGGGGTAACTATTTAGTTACTTTCTGTCCCAATCACCGCCACTGACTGGTCTGGTGAAGAACCTTAAGGTTAAAAAAGTAAAATGAAGTGAATTTGATTTGTAGTGAATTACGGGTTAGATTCTCTTTTCTATGTCAGGTCGATTTAGAATAGGCGTCGGATCACTCATCACTGTATCTTTTCCTGAACTACTATTTCTATGCGTACGCAATATAGTTAGTATTTAGTACTCGTATCAGTCGTATGATCTACTCCGGTCGTATCGTGGTTTTGGCATGATTTTATTTACAGTTGTTCAAAGCTTAGTGATATTGTCACAACACAAGGAGCATGATATAACCATTGACATAAATCAATAAAAAATTACGGAGTATTCTATCCATTTGTTTTAGAGTCCTTTCTCCTTTTGAGCGAGGTTAGTGACCTTAGTGTATAGATCTGAGGTTTGAATTCGAAGTTCGGTTTTCAAATCTACTTTCGCGAAAGAGGATGCAATGGAGTTTTTAAGATTTTTGCTACTCTATTAACTTCTACAACTAGATGATCATAACTCATAGACTCGTGGCACGTCTCGAACTAATTTTCTCCGCCTCAAAAGATTGAGAATATCGAAAAGTTATGTTGGATGTGGATCCATGATTAGGAGCTAGCTATTATTGACCAGTTGTTCGTTTAACTCTTGTTTGACTATTTACCAATGGAATTTCATTGTTCCAGGAAAAAAAAAAAAAGATACAATCGACATTAGATTGGTTGATTGTTATGACAAAAGTGTCAATCTTAATGTGAGCTTTTCAAAAAGCCCAAACTACCGATTAGACGAAGGGGCATAGTAAGTCTGTAAAACCAGGGAAAATGGCCACGTTAAATTAATCTGACGACTTTAGATCCAAATCCGTTAATAGGTGGTTCTCCACAGAAGAAGAAAAATGATTAGATGACTTTCGAAAAAATGACCAAAATATAAGGTGTTTTTTCAGTTGGTATCGTTTTCTGTTTTTTTGAAAATCAAAGTCCCGTTTTTGAAAACCAGGAAAATTGGTTTTCAGTTTTCATTTTTTGTATGACTACTATAAGAAGAAACAGTTTAAAGTTAATTTTGTAACTCATTTAATTAAATATTTTACGCAAAAAAACCAAAAACTGAAAACGACAGTAATACCGAACAAGCCCGTAAAACAAAATTAATAAAACGGGTATGGGTCGGGTTTTATTCGTACACCACTGAAACAAAACATCAATATCCCGGTCTTCTCTCTCAACTATTGTCTGATCTTGGTCTTCCTTCTTCCTCTCTCTCTCTCTCCCTCCTCCCTAAATTCTTAAATCTTCTATTACACCCTTCCGTATACCCGCCATTAAAGCTCGAAAGCTTCAAGTTGAAGCTTGAGTTCAAGCTCGAGCTCGAGGGCTGTAAATTTCGTCGATTTCATATCGTTGGTTTAGATTTGGAAGTTCATTGGAGTAAAACCCTACTGATATTCGATTTGATTGAGTTCCTCTCAAGCTCTTTCGGGTATGTATCTTCCTCTTTACTCTTTCATTTCTGATATTTATATGATACTTTCAGCATGCCCATGTTATATTTCGCCCAAAAATGTTCGAAATTGTTCGAAATTGGACCTCTTTGATGTAATTTTAGAAGGAAAGTTTTGAACTTTGAATGTCATTTTCCCCAAAAATGAATCAGGGCTAATGGTATGGGAGTTAATTTTATAATCCAATTTTATTGCAGAATCAAGAAACTGGCCACTTATGTTGATTGTGGCCATATCGATTTTGGGGGCTTGATTTGTTGCACTTAGGGTTGTTGCCGTGCTTGTTCGAATGCGTGTGAGCTAGAAAAATGCAGGTTTTTATGTTTTCGGAGTGTGTATCCGTCACAGAATTCGCAAAGCTAAACTTTGTGGCTCATACTGGATATCATAGTCATATGCATTTACATTATTCGTGCCAATTTACATTGCTTTACTACCGAGGAAGCTAATTTATTGATGTTAGTGTCGGAATTCTTGTTTGTTTGGTGATAGGAGTGGTTGTTGCACGAGATAATTATGGCCAGTTTGGCATCTGGTGATTCCTCTCAGCTTGTGTCTGCTGAATTGGGGTCTCACAGAATGTCTCAGGAGAATTCCGAGGATGGTGGTGGGTGGTACTTCTCTAGGAAGGAAATTGAAGAGAACTCACCGTCTAGGTCGGATGCTATTGATTTGAAGAAAGAGACTTACCTACGCAAGTCGTACTGCACATTTTTGCAAGATTTAGGAATGAGGCTTAAAGTGTAAGTATTAGTTGATTTTAGCTTGTTCTATCAATGATTTTATCATTAATTCATTATACTCTATTGAATGGTGTTAGATAACCTGAACCATAGAATGTTAACTGGCAAACTATAGATCGTAATGACTCATGAGCTCAAGTGTCTTCAACTAGCTTAATAGACTACTCCGTGCATTATAGCCAGTGTCACGTGTCAATGTTTTGATCTTTTCTGGTTGTTGTACTTTTATTTTCCAGGTGTAAGTACTTTGCTAGAATAAAACGAGTCTTGGTGTTTGGAAAGAGTACAAAGACTGTCTCTTTATCTTTTATGAACACAGTTGCTATATGGAGATTTGTTTTGAGTTTCAAGCTACTCATGAGACCTAGCCTTGATCATTACTTGACCGAGTATTAAAAGTTGAAGTCTTTACCAAAAATTAAGGACAAGCGGGCTTGGTTTGATAATAAACCAAGGACAACAATGTCATTTTACGTCTCAAACACTTGAAAAAGAACAGAAATGTTTACACAGCTGCTCATTTTCCTGGTTTTTTTTACTCCCGTCCAACCCGTCCACTTCTTCCGATTTGCTTTTGGACCAAATTTAAAGGTAAGAACAAAACAAGCGGGGGAGGGCGGGGTAACGTATCACGTCATAAAGAAAGATCTTGCCCTAAAAGGAAATGGAAGAAATTGATAAATTAGAGCGAATATTAGAAATGAATTTGTTTTGGTTTCTAGTTTCCTTTTTCATTTTGCTGTCCTGGTTGCATTACTTATATGTGCCGTGAAAGTTGAAGTCTCAATTTGGTTGCCGAAAGTGGTGTAATATTGCACCAAAATTGAGCTTGAATTGGCGAGTCCTTTAGTTTTCATCTATTAACACTTTTCTAAGATAATATGCGTTTGGCTGTTGAGTTTTGGTATTTTTCTTCACCTTTTGGAGAACTTATTTACAGCCATCATGTCTATGTGCTTTCTACTCAGCTAGCAATCCATGTAGCGAAGTTCCCTGTTAGGTTACTGTTTGTTTTTTTCTGTGCTTGCTACTTGATACCTTTTCTGTCCATTACAAGAGCAGTGACTGTATATTATACCCTTATCATCAAATCTTTAGGTACTATAGCGATAGCCAATAGGGAGAGATGTGGTGATCACTCAAACTAAAGATGGCTCTAAACCAGTTTTCATTTATTTTCTGTTAATTTGCCAAGTGTGTTAGTGTTTTTTTTTTTGTGAAATGTAAGTGAAATCTTCCTTGGTACGTTCCTCTAAGGCCATGCCTGGATTGGGGGGAATGGGCCTGAATTATTACAGGAGTAAAAATTTCAGGCCCGTTTGTAAGTTTGGAAGGAAAGGAAAAATTATGGGCCTAAATTCATTACACCCAAACAGCTGTAATGTATTTCCGGCCCAAGCCCCCCTTGAATCATTTCCCGGGTAGATTTTTCAGGCCCAAAAATTCATTTTACCTTCTCTTTTGCTTCTCCTCTACGCGACACAGCTATACCTCCTGCTCCTCTTCGACGACGCATCTGGCTTCTGCTCTACGCATCTCCTCTACGCATCTCCTCTTTGTCGGTTTTTCAAATTACAGCTTCTCCTCTACACATCTCCAGCCAGCCGAGTCACATCTTCATCAACCGAGCACGCACTGGTTTGTTTCATTTTCTCTCTCCTCTCCCTCCTCCATTCTTCTTTTTCTTCTCCATTGATTTTATATGAAGATGTGTTTGAATCTAGGTTTTATCGTTAATTTTGAGCTGGGTTTTGTTGTTAATTTTGATCTATGTTTTGTTATTAATTTTGATATGGGCTTTTTGTTTGTGTTTGATTGAAACTGTGAAATTTCGATTTGGGTTTTGATTGTTGTGAATTTTGATTGTGAGTGTTTTTCTAGATTAAAGTTTTGATTGTTCTTTATTGTATGATTAATTGAATTTGTGGGTTTAATTTATTGCTTTGTTCTTGAGCACGAGAATTGTGAACATTACGCATCTGCCAATTTGGGTATGGTAAGATTTGATTATGATGAGTGAAATCAGTATAGAATTATGTTTATCATATTTTTTGGTTTGGGATGGGAAATGACCTGAATTGGAATCAAACTGTGTTAGTTAGACCCTGCTAGAAGGATTCGACACGGGTTCGTATACGTAGGTCCTGCTTTTTTTGGCTTGAAATGAAGTGTGATTGCTGGGGCTGGAAAGTTTGATACAGTTTTGTTCAGATTAACGAAATTAGTAAGTTAGGATTGGAGTCCACCTAGATCTCTTTTAAATTTGTTTAACGAAATTAGTAACTTTGGACTGCCGTATTACTTATAAGCAGCTTATCATGTGTGAAGCTATAAGGTTATGCTTAGTTTGGTTTTATTGACCTTCTTGAAGGATGTTACAGACTTAAAGTACATATCATTGTCATATAAAGCATGGTTGTTTGCAAAGATTGTTGCTTTTCTACGTTTTGATGTATGGGTATTGAATTGACTAATTCAATTCTCGCAAATTTATTCGTCTCAAGTATCTAATGTGTTTTTTATTATAAAAAATCTCATTTTTGTTGTTTGCAAATTTAAGTTCATTTTATGGTCTATGTGCAGCTATGGCGCGTAGATTATTGTCACGAAAGGAAAAAGCTATTATTGGGCTTATTTGGTATATTAGGGTGAGGGACATGATGGTGATGTGTCTTTGTTACTTTATGATAGCTATATTAGAAACAATGAAGGTACCTCGTAAGAAAAATACTCATTCGGCTAAACGGACCATGAGTAAAGGAGTATACAACTTGAATGAGTTTCTTAATTCTGATTTGAGTTGCCTGGATCAACTTAGGATGGATAGATTTACATTTGATGTGTTGTGTGGGTTGATTCAATCTCATGGTCATTTAAAAGAGTCAAAAAATATGTTCTTGGAAGAAAGGGTAGCTATATTTCTCAATATATTAGCACATGACCAGAAACAACGAATGATTGTGAGACGTTTGAAAAGATCGAAAGAAACTGTAAGTAGGAACATTGATGGGAACCATGATCGAGCAAAGCAATGCTCAAATATCTCAGTTGGCTGCAATGCTCGAAGGGCCAAAGAATTACAAGGTTGGTTTGCGTGAAGAGCTAGGAAAGGTTCAAGGTATTTCCAGGTCGAGCATTCTTACTTTGCTTATGGATATGACCGAGAATGATGTTGCTATATTCCGAGACTTGACTGATGAAGATGAGAAGTACGACTTTTTGGCTATGGTCATGAGTAGAAAATAGGTATAATACTTGGATTAAAGTTAGGCAAAGAGGAAGCCTTCTGATTTGTATAATAGCCTTCAAATGTTGAAAATAGTCTTATGTTTGCTGTTGTTGGCATTTGCGAGAATGCTGTATGTGGCAGCTGCTACTCTTTTTTTTGCTTCTGCGAGAATGTTGTATGTGTGCAACTGGTTCTCTTGACTTCTTTGAAATTTCAAAAAGGTGAAATGTTGTGTGTGTGAAGCAGCTGCTACTCCTTTTTTTTTTTTTTTTTTTTTTTAATCCTGTGAGAATATCTTATGAATGTCAAATTCAGTTTTTTGTTTGGTAAATATTACCCCCTAACCAAACCTATGAAAACATTACCCCCCTAATGATTACCTTAGTGTACCAAACCTTCATATCAAGGAACTATTACCTCCCTAATCAATCCCCCCCTAATAAATCCCCCATGAATCTATTCCCCCTTAACCCATTACATGCATAACAGGCATGGCCTAAATATAATCAGATCCACTGACAACCTGCATTTGATGTTGGTAAGGAAGGAGTAGACTTTCTATTGTCTTCTGTTGTTTTGCTTTGGCCTCTTTCTCTCCCTCCCTTTTTGCTCTCTACGTGGCACATGTTTTTATGCATGTTTGTGCTTGCATAATATACTCTCGACATTGACCAAGTAATGAACTTTAGTTTGTTAGTTATCCGTATCACCTCTGTTGGTTTGCCGAAGTTGGAGGTTTGTTATCTAGAATGACGTAGGGCATGAGACCATAGGGTTACTAGGGGATAATTATCGCTCTTTATAATGGATTGGCCTCATGTGTAATTTTAAACTATATGATTTTCTTGTCTTTTACAACTTTGATTATCTCTAATCATATATATACATTCTTGTATCAAGAAACGGATAGAAATATTTTTATAGGGGTGAGAGATTTGATGTTTTTGGGTGCGTTTTATGGTTCCAAGCTGAAAACTCACTCCAAAACCTGAAACTTTATAAACTTACCCCATTTAGCCGTGGAAGCGCCTCACACAAGACTTGCTGTAATTGTATGAGCTCCGTTTTTTTTTCCCCGAGAGTCGGCTGTTTTGTAATGTTTCTTTGTATCAGTAGTAATCATTAACGTGAGCAATAACATCAAATCCTTTCAAACTGCAGGCCTCAAGTTACTATTGCTACTGCAATTATTTTTTGTCATCGATTTTATCTACGCCAGTCACATGCCAAGAACGATAGAAAGGTTTGCCCCTGCCTGCATTGATGTCCTGCTTTTACCTTTCTATATATGGTAAATGGTTGAATAAAAGTATGTTTCGGCTTTTAAAGTTCGGATTTTTTGTGTCGATTGCAGACTGTAGCCACGGCTTGTATGTTTCTTGCTGGAAAGGTCGAAGAAACCCCACGGCCGTTGAAAGATGTTATACTTGTTTCATATGAGATTATTCATAAAAAGGACCCTGCCGCCGTCCATAGGATTAAGCAAAAAGTACACCTTACTTTGTTACATCTGGTCTTTTCAAGTAATTAATGCCTAGTTGTTACTTGTTTGCTTTTACTATTATCCACGTCACTCTGCATTGTTTTCGCTTCCTGATGCAAGCATCTTTTAGACAGCCTTTGGTGCTTTCTTTAGAAATATTATTTAGTTGTTGCATTCCAGCTGAATCAGTTGACCTTTGTGACTACATAACCGTTTTGCCTTGTAGTGAAGTTTAAATGACCATCAGAAATAAACTGCACCTAAGATTCACAACTATCTGCAAAGTTTGCATTCCCCTGTGCTTCATGCCTTGTTCCCTGTTGTTCTCTCACTGTTCCGTTAGGTGTATAAGTAGGATTGCTGTTCTGTTCTTATACATCTCTGTTGCCAGGGTGAGGAATTCAAACCGGATCCCTTGTGATATCTGATTGTCCTTGTAATGTTTTTGGATAATAAAATCAATTTATTTTTGAATATCATAGGGGATTCTCTAGTCCTCCATCTTCTGCAGGGTTGTTTCTTTGGTTAAGTGGCTAGTATTATAAAATGGAAATAATGAGATATTGATGCTGCATCTCACTGCTATATATTAACTGTTTTATTGTGATAAACGTTGCAGGAGGTGTATGAACAGCAGAAAGAGTTAATTTTAGTGGGCGAAAGAGTTGTGCTTGCAACTCTTGGTTTTGATATGAATGTTCAATATCCATATAAACCATTAGTTGAGGCGATAAAGAAATTTAAGGTTGCACAGCATTCCCTTGCACAGGTTGCGTGGAATTTTGTCAATGATGGGTATGATGCATCTGAAAATCGTATACTATGATGAGATAATCATCTTTTCTGCATAACCATAATCATCACTGAAAAATTGGCCATGTAGGCTGCGGACGTCCCTTTGCTTGCAATTTAAGCCTCATCACATTGCAGCTGGTGCCATATTTCTTGCTGCTAAGTTCCTTAAAGTGAAACTTCCATCTGATGGAGAGAAGGTCTGGTGGCAAGAGTTTGATGTCACCCCACGTCAGTTGGAAGGTTGGCCCTTTAATTGAGAACTTGCTATTGGATCGTCGTTGAAATATATGTTTCCATTTAATTATCTCTCTTTGTCCTACCTCTGTTCCATTTAAGAAGGGGATTATTTCAAGAAACCTGAAGTCCTGCACTTGTTTGCTATTGATAGTGCTACCTCCAATACTATTCAAATTAAATAGAAAATAAGACCTAGACCAACCATTGTAGTGATAAACACCTATGATATGCCCATATTCTTTTATTTTTGACTTTAATGTTCTTCCCCTTTATTTTTATGGAGTACCCAAAATCATGTCAAAAATAGTTGAGGAAACTTTGGATAGGGTTGGAGTAAGACTTTTTTAAACTCATGTATGGTGTTTGGTTCTTGCAGAGGTCAGCAATCAAATGTTGGAACTGTATGAGCAGAGTAAAGGACTGCCTAACCAAGGCAGTGAAGCTGAGGGTAGTGTGGGAGGAGGGACAGTTAACCGGGTAGGTTCGAGGACTTCAACTGAAGATCACTATGCTAATAGTAACTCATCTCATAGTGGAGTTATTGCAAAACCAGGAACTCTGAAACCTCCGATTATCCATCAATTGCTGGATCATTCAAACAAACATAGCGGACCCCCTAGAGGCTCTCAGAGTAAGAATAATGACTATGCCAGTTCAGACAACAAGCCACATGGAAAACAGAGGGTTGTTGAGCCGCTGGTTCATCAGGAGAGTTTGGGGGAGGGCCAAAATGTAAGAGGTGGTCCAGAATGGAATAGTAGTGAAGATAGTAAAGAAAAGAATGTTGGAGGGAATAGAACAAGAGAAGGGGGAGAGGTTAGAGGTAAATTCCATAACAATAACATCGACCTCAAAGAGGCTATGTCAACCCAATCACCATCTGAAATGATTGAGAAAATAGATGCAAACAAGCTGAAGGAATTACGTGAGAAGAGAAAAAATTTCCGCGGTGATGTTATTCACAAGAAAGACTCAACTGATGACTTCGATCCAATTGTGAAGGAGCTGGAAGAGGGTGTTGAGATGGCTGCTGCCGAGAGCGAGAAAATTAAGCAGCAAAGGAAGCAGAACTGGTCTCAGAATTCAGCCAGACTGGACTCTAATAGCAAGCATCTAGAGACTTCTGGAGATCCCCACCATGTAGGCTCAAAAGGGCTGCAATTGCTTAATGCAGAAAATGTGGAGGAAGGTGAGGTTTCCATAATAGATGATTCCAACTGGGATTATCACTCACCCAAGTCAAATGATCGTAAGAGAAAGAGCCCAAGTGATAAAGCAAGTGATGGTAAAAGATGGCGTGATGGTATACCAGGGGAGTTATCTGAAGAGAAGAGGAGGATGGGCCGTGTTGGTTATCCTGAGAGGGATCACAAAAGGCATGTTCAGGAGAATCATGTCTAAGCTTGTTTCCATGAAGCTTAATTCGAGTTGTTAACTACTTATGTATCATCTTGGGTCATCCCGAGTATTGAAGAATGCGGCTGACCATTAAATCATAGGTACGCACAGAACACAATTTTTATAGTGCGTGTAAGCTACTTACAGTATACTGTTTCCATCAAACCCAAAAAGAGAAAAGAAAAAGAAAAAGATACTTATACTGTAGTCTTCTAGCAAAACTCATTAGAAGTGTTGTTCTGATTAAGTGGTCAAAACTTTCCTGCTCTGTGTACAGTCCCCCAACCCCCCCCCCCTGTTCTACGTTTTGTTGTGCTTAACAATGGTGGTCTCGACCAGCTGAATATACTCGTAAGAGATTTTGTCCTTGTAGTTCATCATTATACATGAAATGCCATATGAGTGAATCTAGATATTAGGTTACGGCAACAATATTAATGTTTCTTGAAAAAAAATTCTTGATGAATGCTGTTCACTATTTCTTGGATAGTTTGCAAGATAACCAGTAGTTTTTTTCTAGCCATTTGAAGTGGCGGTTTAGAATGTCAAAGTTTCTTTACGGTGTTGTATTTGCAGAGGGGTGCCTCTTTTATGGTTTGGTGTGCTAGTACAATGGCTTGCTACATTAACATCCCTAGATATCCCGACGATTGATCAGCTTTTAAAATCTTTCTTGAAATTCACTAGACAGAACAGGGTTCACAAATTGAAAGGCATCTAGCCTCATATCTGGCTAGTATCTCTGTACCTGAAAGTTCTTTGTTCGTAGAATGATTGCAGCCATTTTCATAAAACCCTATGTTTTCTTGTTTGATGTCTTTTGTGATTTGTTAAAGTTTGTTGTTTTATGCAATCAAGCAGCATCTAATTTGTTTTGGATCTTACTTTCTTCATCCCCTCAGTGCCGTGGACTTCTTCACCCATTTGAAATCTTGTATTCCTTGGTTTCGGTCACTTATGGCTTATTTTGTATGTGGTCATTATTGGTTGCCTCACCTGGTTGGATATACATGGTCATCTGATTCTTGAAACAGTCCTACAGGGTGGTTCCCGTTTCCTAAAACAAACAGAAGGAGGTTTCAGAACGCATAAGCACTAGTAATAGGTGGATTTGATGTAATGATGTGACTCGATTTTAGACTTGATCTAATCTCGTGATTCATGGCTTTTTCTGAGCTTGGTGGTTTCTGCTGTTCAGTGGTATTATATTTTTATAGGTTGGTTGGAATGGTAAGGTACCTACTATAGAGAATAGGCTCTTGGGTGATTTGTATTTGTGATTTTCATTGGAGTGAACTGTGCAGGAATGACGTGTATGACACAGTTTCTTAGTACTTACATGGCGTTCTTGTGTTTTAGCCTGGAGTTGATAGGTAGAGTATTTTTTTCTTGGTTCTTTGGTCCTTTTGAGATTAACAGGTTTTGCAATTGTACTCTTATAGTCTTGTGTGAGCATTTTGGTATGTGGAAAGAGTACTTGTTAAAATTGGTAGTATGGGTAACCTGGTTTTCATTGTTCACGTATATTTCTGTAATTGAATTTGCTAGCAGATATTTAAAGGCACATTTTGGAAGTACTTGATTAAATTTTCATTTGCCAGACTCAAAAACTCGGGTTCATGAAGCCGTGGACATGGCTGTTTCCCTGGCATGGACAAATGGGCGGCTGAACCGGTTGTAATTTTGCCATTTTCATATATGTACTTACATAACGAACTAGGGAGGTTTCTTGTATAAACGTTATGGCAGAGGAACCACTGTGCTAGATGGTCGGTGTTTGTAATACAACTGATTGTGTTTTCCTCAAAAAGAAGAATAAAAAGAAGAAAAAAAAAAATCTTGTTGCGACTCTGTGACCACTGTCGATATTGCAGGTCTTAATGCTTCTTTTATGTTTGTAAATGAATGTGACCTGAGAACGTGCTTGGTGGTCGATTGGTTGTATGGGGGAAGTCGAAATTCCAACGCAATTGCATTTCTCGTTTTGGACATTCGATGAGAATTTATCACAAGTGCCTGGTCGAATGTAGGAAGCAAAGCTGCACATTTTTTTCGCTTGCCAAGGCCCAAGGGTGTCACTGTCATTTTATTTTTGAAGGTGCCCCTTAAGTGTGCTCTATAATGCATCAAGTACTCCATTTATTGATGATTCGCGGTGTGAACGGTAAAAGTTCAAGGCTTTACAAGTACATAAACGTTCGAAGCAAAATTTCAGATAGCAAATGAACACGTAAAGGACCGAGTCTGAGTCCGACTTGGTGAGCCAGTTTTTGTAGAAATGACTGGGACAAAACTGTGGGGGTACACCAAGCTGAATAGCTAGATTATAGTCTTAGCAGTAAAGAGCATTTGACCATGACACCATTGGCCGTATGATTACCTCCAACTCTCTTTCGTATATAATGAGAATCGAAAGCAACACAAAGACATTTATAATTCATAATGAATCGATGTACCATATCTCGTTGCTAATACTCTACAGAAGCTGTTATTGAGCCATTAGTTGTAACTCTTACAAGTTACATCGTGGCTTCACGAGGTAATCTTACAGACAACGAAAGCTCAAACACACCGTAACATGCTTCCAAGGATAATAAATTTCAACTTTAGTAATCAAAGGAGGTTTACAAAAATCTACAAGACTGACAAAAGGATGCCCATACAAATTTATTCAGTACTTCACTTGACAAGGGGTCGCAATAAGTTCCCAGCACAAGAAAGCTAGGGTCAAACCATATGACAAAAGAGAATAAGACGGCACCTGAGTATCCTGTCTCTTCAGTAACAAACTGAATTGCAATTCCAAATCGTAATAGCAAATTTGGAGAGATTACTCTGTGGCTGCAGGCCTTTTCTTGACGGTGTAAGGGTAGTACTCTTTACCGTTGTCTACTCTAGTTGTCTGGCCTCCAGCATCAATGATAGCAGAAGTCACAGCTAGTGCTGCTCCAGCAGATAATGCGGTGGGAATGCTCCTTGCTGAACACAGAAGATATAAAGGTATAATTGTAAGATCTTGCTTATAGGGGGGGGGGGTATCAAAAGTTTGGCATGCTTACACCTCCAATCTAACCAAATGAGTAAAAAACTTAACAAACTTATTCATTCTTCTTTTCTTCGCCACAAAAAAAAAAAAAGATAATAAATAAATAAATTAGATGAAATTTTGTCAAGAGGCCAACCGGCCAAGGTTCTGCAAATAGCAAGGACCTGGGAGTACAGAGGAAGAACAGCACAAGAACGGACGAACCCGCGAAAAAACTAGAAAACCCAGAGATGACTCACACCAAACATAAATTCACTCCCCCATTGGATGCACCATCCGTCATTAATGCAATAGTAACTTGTAAGGCTATGGAACCCCCTCTTGAAGGTTGCACTACACACTTCTTCAAAGTGGCTAGAAGAATATAATAATCTGATTACAGACATCACCACTGTTTTTATCCCGAACTAGGAGGGTGTACATGTGCAACTACACCTCAGAATTCTACAAAACAAAGTTAAGCAACCAATTGCTTTTACTTCCAGCATTCTTACTTCAATTCAAAGGAGCTCCTTAGAAAAGCAAAACTTTCAGACGCCCTTTTTACAAAAGATTTCCAAGATTCTTAAGACTTTCTTCATGTTTTTATTTTTCCGTCTCGCGGAACTTCCTACAACCTTTTAAAATGTTGTCCTTTGTTGCATCCTTTTGTTAGGGTCAAAGCTTCCATATTTCATAATAATTCAAAACTGAATGAGCCTGTGTGTTTAGAAGCCTTAATAGGGGAAGAATGAGAGTAAGATAGCAAAAGAACAGATCCTCAGGTCTCAATGACATCAAGGGTTTGATGGAGGCTCACAAGAGATAGGAGGGAAACGAACCATCGCAACGTTAAGACAGCTAACTTTTTGCAATGCGAAACAAAGAGTTCACGGCATCAGCATGAAAGAAAACTACTTGAACGTTAAAACGACTATTTCTGATCCTTTTCCCACCCGATGAGATGAGCTAAGAGCACTGCAAAAAAGCTGGAGTTGAGCCTCTTATGAGCTCCTCGACATATCACCAGCTTGACAATTAGTCGAGGTAGACACATCATCATCAATACCATTTGCATCCACCAGGAAATTGCCATTGCCAGCATCCCCACCCCCTCACAACTCCGAGAAATCCAGCTAAGGTAATTACTAGTACAAAATCCATGAAAAACACATCTAATCTCAAGAAATCGAGAGAATCAGAACAAGATGAGCCTGATTCATCATCCACCTGAGGCAATGTAGGGTTGGAGACTCTTCAATGGTAAAGAGCCATTGCATGACGGTAAAAGCAAGTCATTACCTAACACCAAGAAAGACTAATTTCACCAAAGACAACCTGAATCCATTTTAATCAAAGTATCCGCAACATAAGAAAAAAGGCCATAATTTTTTGCAATGCTCTGACCGGAGGAATTACAATACCAAATTGCAGAAACCAACCTCTATTATCAATGCCAGATTAGATCTTCAACACAGGGAAACCAAATAATCTATTTTTTGGGAATAAGGCTTGGATGTTGTTGTTGTTGTTGATAGTTGCGCACATTCTACTTTGAACAAAATTTGACCATAAAAGACTTCCCCCCAATCACCCTACAGAGGAATCTAATCAACCATTGTCCAGTTCTACTGCATTCTTTAATAATCAATGTGCTTTCAAGTATAAACAATCTAAGCAGACCTTATCTTCTAATTGTTTCCAACAATATTTACCCCCAGTAAAGAACAAAACCATGAAAAATCCAGAGTAACAAACAATCAAGAAGACCCGAAAGGAGAAAGGAGAAAAGTACCAAACAAGCTGACCTCAGAAGAGAGTTGGAAACAGCTAACATACCAACAAAACGAAAAAGAATGGAAGATGGAAGGAAACTTGCGGTCAAAAGTCAAACCCCTCACTAGCAAGCTTGAAAAAGATGATATTGCCACTCACAGGGAAAAGTGAAAAAGGAAGCTATGTCAACAGGTAGATGGGGAGGTCGTGCATCCTTACAGAGACCAACACAGACACTAGGAAAAAAGCCGAAATGAAATTCGTATCTAGAACTGAATGGACCAATGTTAATTCACAGTATATGAAGATAAGGTGAACCATTTTGCTTCATTTCATCATATTCCGTCTTTGTCTTGATTGGTAATTGGTGATAAAGGGGATAAAGCAAGAGGACATTGTTCGTTCAGAGAGTTTGGGTCATTGTATGCGACATGATTGATAACTGATGACCAGGTTACAATAAGAATTTTGTTATGCGATGATGGAATCGAGTGACTGAGTTTTTAATTGTGTGACGTAGAAAAGGGGAGTTAGCGGTAATGTACAAAGAAGGGTATTTTTGGAACAAGTAGGGCGATTATAGTAATATGGCGGGCGACGAATAGCATTTCACCTTAATTATCTTATTTCATTTTCTAAACTTTTCTAAAGACAGGGTGTTTGTTAAATCTTTGTTACTTTCTGTGAAAAGATCTGAACCTATAATTTCTGTGAATATATAACTTATGTGAACTGAACTCCTGTGTGACTGTGTCTTTTTACTTTAAGTCCACGTTTTAGTCACTTGGCTTTAATTCCCTACCTGTGTGATCGAGCAAAGACTAGCTCCATCATGTGAAGGAGGTTTGATGCCCAATCATTTGCTCCTTTTTCCCAAAAGAAATGGTACCGAATTTCTTAACAAGGACACTAGACACAGGCCATTCCTGTTATCAAGCTAGTTAGGAAGAGCCTATGTTGGTCAGGTTTGATTTTCAAAAAGTTTGATTAAGATTTACAAAAAGTCCAAAGAAAAAGTAGCGCAACACATTCTTCCCATCAAAAAAAAAAAAAAAAAAAATAGTGAAACACATTTGAGAGAAAAAAAGAGCAGACTCACAATGCACAATGGGTCTTTCAAAAACAAAAAACAAAGATGTGCCTTTTAAAAAACCAAAAAACGATGGGAGACATGCCAGTATGCCACATTAGAACTCAGAAGGGTGAGTTATTAGTTTGATAATATAACAAGGTATGACTAGAGAAAAAACAACATGAGATTGATCATTCTGCCTTCTAGTTGCCAAACTGTTGTCTAAGCTGCCACACAATATTTACTAGGAGTGGTGCCCTTCCATTACTCAGCAAACCCTACTATCACAATATTAATAATGTATGAAAAGGGCTGAGGAAATAGAGTTCCTTTGCAAGATTTTCTAACTAAAAATAATGTCTTTATTACTAATTAGGACTGGGAACTTTTTTTGATAAAAGAAACAATGCTTCCCACGAATGGGAGGAAATCAGGAAGGGAGCACAGAGAAGTAGACAACTAGTCAGCTACAATAAGCAAAAATCCACCATAATCTGCATGAAATGACTGCAACTAACAAAACTTCAACAGGACAATGAGATTGGGTATTTCATAATAACATAGGCCTCAAGCAAAATACTTTGCATCTTCTTCCTGGTAATTGACCAGAATCGCTTTTGGCAATCTAATGGTGTGTTAGGAATAGGTCAAGGAAAAGGTTAAAAAAGAATGGCCTGTTCTAGTTTTAATACATATCTACAGTCGATTACCAATGTATGTAAAACTAAATTTAACTTAAATTCTAGAAATTTACAGAAACAACAAAGGGTCCTTGTTTGCTCAATCTGAGCAATGATTTCTCAGCATCATCAGCATACCATCACAAGATATTATCAATGCAGAAAAAATATATTGTGTTTTGCTAAAGAAATTACCTTTGAAACCTAAAACAGAAGCTCCAGCAACAAAGCCACCAACAGCACCATTGACAAAGTCTCTCTTCGTCCTAAAGTGTTGCACAGCCTGCTCTACACCAATGTAAACACCACCTATAGCAGCAAACGTCAGCCCATGGTTTCCCATCATCTTCAGTGTCCTTATCAATCCGGGTAGAGCAACTTTTCTTTCCACACGGGGCACATCGTACCAGGTTGCCACAATTGTCCCCCAGATAGTTCCAGCTGCTAAACCACTGGTTGTACCCTTTATGACTTTCATCATTGGGGTGTCATCATCTTCTAAGTATCTGCGGTCCAAAGCGTCCGATGAGCCCATTGCTCTTCTTTGCTGAAAACAATGAAACATTAGACAAATTAGCAAAGATTTTATTTTATTTTTTATTTTTTTACTACAAACACAGTCTCCCTGCTACCTACTTTTGACCATGCAAAGATATCAACGAGGAAATTACATGTAGCTGAGATTCGAGACTGAAATCAGTAATTATAGAGCCAAATAAAGCAAAACGACATCAAGACAAAGCATGAAAAGATCGTTTTTTTTCTTCCAAATGTTTCAAGTCAGAGAAATTAAGGAACAATAGAAAGCATAAACATGCACAAAACTGTCAGTTCACTAATCCACCAGACAAATGATCAGCAGATGAAGAAACTATCAACAATGGCAGAACATTGAAGTATAGGAAATGAATTAAGATATACCGTAACTAATTAACATCATTAACGACAACACTTCAGCGCCTCAAAGTATCCTGCTTGCGGCAAGATAAGGGGGGTCGAATAATCGCAGCCATACCCCTGTGTCGAAAAAAAAAACTACGCTCTTTCTAAATAACCCGAAATGAAAACTAAATCGTGACTTGCACCTATCAATTCTACTACAAGATATAAGAACCGCAAACAATCAACAATCTAGTAAGCCATTTTCCTTATTCCATCATATTCTAAGCAAATAGACTAGTGGGTCTTCCACTCCCAACAAAAATACAAATGCATCAAAAACAAAAATCAGGAATCACAACATTGACATGCTCTCATTACAACTTCAAAAAAAAAACTCAAAATGTGAATAATAAGAACCCTAATTTTTAACTGATTTCTTATAACAAAAAAAAAAAATACCCAAATTGAAAAACACAATCAATTTAATATAAAATTAATTGCACCAACAAAATATGATATTAGATTAGAAGTGAAATTGAATTTCCAATAACAAAAATGAAGAATTAACTAAAAGGAAATGGGTCTGATCTAAAACTAAATTAATCAAAATACGAGATATAAGTAAAGATCAGAGACAGTAAAATTGAAAAGATATTAAATTGGAGATGCAGAAGATTTATTTACCTGGTAAAATGAAAGAAAATGGAGTGATTTTGGAAGCTCCTTCAGAAAAAAAAATGGAGGAGAGAGAAAATGTGTGAGAGAGAGAGAGAGTGGAGTGAGTTTTGTGAGAAGTTTAATTAATCCGACGACATGGGATGGGTGTAATCTGGGAGATGTTGTTGTTACCGTTTTGCCCTTGGGCGACTGGCAACCCGGGTCAGGGTACGGGTTTAGCCAGATGTGGAGACGGGTTATTCCGGTCAAGTTCGGAGCAGGTCATTTCCGGTGAGGTCACCTTTTGATCGCTAGTCTCGTCCCGGTCTAGTTTTGGTTAACTCGGTTGAATCGAGTCCACATTATTTAGGGGACATGGATTGCGTCCTGTAACTTAGGGCATGTTAGGTATCGTTTTCTGTTTTCAATTTTCTGTTTTTTTTAAAACCAAAGTCCCGTTTTTGAAAACTAGAAAAAGTGGTTTTCAGTTGTCAGTTTTCATTTTCTATATGGCTATTGTAGAACCAAACAAGTTAATTTTGTAACTTATTTAACTAAAATTTTTACGCAAAAAAATCAAAAACTGAAAACGGCAGTGATACCGAACGGGCCCTTAGGCAGTCAAACCGGGAGATTTCGGACCTAGATCAATCATGACGAGTTATGTTTGATTCGGTTCATCAGAGCGATAGAGCAAACGGACTCCAAAACAAACAAAGAGTCACCATTTATGGACATTCGAAGTCCTTTTAGACAAAAAAGTTTACAACTTTATTGATCTCGAGAAATTACGATAGTTTGACTTAATGTAACCTTGCGTGTTTACCAGTTACCGAACAGCTCCACCATTCAAGTATCCAGGAGTTGAAGAAGACTGATCAAAGTGATCAGTTCGTCTAATCTAACACTTCCTAAACCATAAACCCTAATTATAATTTTCCCAATTCAAAGTCCAATCGGAGTTACAAAGACTTCAACTTTACAATTAAAAATCGTCAATTTCCTGAAAATTCCCCTCAATTAACACCCCTTAACCATGCAATCTCAAGACGACATTCAAAATCTTCCGATTGACATCGCATTTTCACGCCTTGGAGGTACAATCTCAATCTTCTGATTGAAGTTTCTTTGATTTTGTTTTTGAATTTTAGATTTTTAGTTGGGCAATTGATTGAATTTGAATTTTTGTTTGTGGGTATTGAAGAGTGGTTGGTGGATCGGAAGAGAATTCCTGGTGATTGGAGAAAACGATTGAATGGAGTGAGAGCGAAAATATCATCGGCTTTCGCCTCGATTCCAAAAGATGTTGATCCTTATTTTCACACTCTTGAAGTTGAAGGTTTGCCCTTTTTTCCATTTTCCAATTTTCATGTTACAGTTCATCTGCAGCCCTGCAGGGTTATGATGATTACACAGGGTTTTAATAGACAATTTGAAAACTCGTGAGGCCGTTTTATCTAAGTTTTTGTTCAGTAATTCTGTCTTAGGTCAGTGAACAGTAGAATTGTATGTGCATTGTGTAACATTTTGGTGAATAGGCTTTGTTCAAGTTATGATCTTTATAAACTTGGTATTTGTATGTGCAGAATTACATATGCTGTCATTCCTGTGAGAATTTGTTGAGTAATATCTGACTAATGAGATCCCTGAAACTGTATTTCTAAACAAACCGTGAAGTAATAGATATTAGCATATGTTTCTTGTCGTTGGAGGGATACAGGAAGTTCTAGTTTTGTGCATGCAGTGTCAAAATTGATTATCACAGACTCTTAACATACTCTTAGTGAAACCAGTATATCGAAACACATGGATGATATCTCTGTATGGTGCATGTTTGAATGATCACAAACTCATGTGTACGACTGTCAGACTGTCATAGAGCTGCGAGATAAGGCCGGTCAAGTCTTTAAAGATTGTTTGGTGAATTTAAAGGGAATTCACGACACTTGAAGATTTCTAAACATGATCTGACCAAAACTTCATGATCAAAGTATCAAGCAGTCTTGTAGAAGACGTTTCGCTCAATTAATCCTCAATGTTCAAAACCAAGTGTTCCTTCTTGATGCTACATATGCCTAAAAGTGCTAGTTCTTTGATCTTATCCCCCATATCGAAGCTCTTCGGTCATGATAATGAATTAGTTCATCTGTTTGTCTGTTTGTTCTATTCGAAGTATTCTTCTGACACCACTGAGAAAAATCCTTGTTCAGCCTTGTTGCTTTTGCCGTCATACCCGTGTTGTTACCTGTTATTGTGGTGAACGATCATTGGCCTTTATGTATAATTTGGCCTTTTATTTCTTTGCTTGCTGTATCTATTGCTTGATGTCATTTTTCATCTTGGAAGGATAGTTTTAATTGTCACTCGGTTCTTATTGGGTTAGGGCCTTAGGGGCACTTCATAAGTTATGCTTAGATGTTATACCTTTCTCTTATGTCCTTTCCAAACTCTACTTTTTCTTTCCTTTTTTTTTATTTATTTATTTTATTTTTAATGGCACACCATAGAATCAGCTTTTTTTTTTAGCTGTTCTTGCTCAGCGGCTATAACTTTTGGACTTATGAGGGATGAAGTGAGGAGACCTTTAACAATTTTGTAGTCTTGACTCTTGAGACTATCTCAAGAGTACGTATATTGTGATGGTGATGGTATTATCATTCCGTTCGTCTGAAATAGATTGGACATTTTCTCTTGAGATTCTCAAGTTATGAAAAGTTACATTTTCAGTTTAATACTTCCCAGTTTGTCTACTTCTACTTTAGGGTAATTTGCAAATGCTACTGTAATATCATTATACCAAATATTGATACTGATCACAATTGGAAGAAAACAAAACTGGAAATGTGATCATTTGATTCATTTCTATAGAGAATGGAGTGAGTAGATGCAAAATTAGCGGTGCAAGTGTGCAACAGATGCATGACCTAAAGGAAATTGCAAAAGCACTATTAACCCAGCACATTTGAAAATCCATGCTTTAGTAATCAATGTAGAGTTGAACATTCGTGCAGGGATAGAGAAGTGGTCTCAGGGTCTTTCCGATTTGATTGCTAGCTTATCTTAATAAGATCTTTTTAATTAGACTTGCTTATGTCAGCTTGGTTAATTACTTTTTATTCAGCTTCTTATGTAGCTTGCTTAATCTCTTTTGTTGCCAGGAATTGATTATTTGGAAGCGAAAAAAGTATATGAGATTCTTTTGCGGACAACTCCGGAAACTCGAAACATTTTTGGCCGCCTTTCCGGTGAAGCTGTAAGTCCTTTCTCACTTTGTTTTTCTCTTCCATCTCTTGCGATCATGCTCCTGATCAGCAATCAAAGTGCTAACATTTCACATCGGAGCAGGGTGTTTGGGAAGGGATTATCCAGGCTTTTGAGAAGGACCACCTATTCCTTGGTGAGGCTGCTCAAACTATAGCCCAGAATGTTAACTATGAGATGTAAGCTTAATTCTGCCCATGGGTAACTGTAACGAGGCATTGTCCATTATTTTGTTGTCTTTAACTGACATAGTTGTTAATTGGTTTCCAAATTGAAGCCCTTACCTTAAAAAGCAGGTTCAAAAGGTACAACAACAACTTGGAGAGTTTGACCGAAAGGAAGCTGAGATTAAAAGAAGTGCAGCTTTATCAGCAGCCAAGTATGCAGAAGCTTGTCAAGAGCTAGGATTGCAGGTATTTATGTTAGCCTGTTGTACAAAATCTAATTATTTGGTGATGACAATTCTCTCATTATGATAATGAATGTGACTAACCTAATTTTGATTTTGTAGGGAAGTAATGTGAGACTGGAGCTCTTAGAGAGTGCATCCAATACTCTTCCAGGCACATTTAGCACGATTATGGATGTTATAAGTGGTGATTCAGTTTCCCAGGCTATTGAGTACTACTCCACTTTTGTTAAGGAGCTCCATACTGACAAGGATGTGAGCTACTTCCCTTCATGTTATTCTCTTCCCCTCTCCTTTTTGTTATTCTATTGGGTGCTATGAACTGGTTTTGATGATATTGATTGGCCCTTTATTTTCTGTGTTGCAGCAAACACCAACTACTGTGGTGACAAATCTGAAGAACTTTGTTGAAAACCCCCCTTCATTAAGTGTTTCTGCGGAAATTGGTTTTGTGGACTCTTCAACTGGTGTCTCTAATCCCAATGAACTTGTTGAAATGAGTGGGACCATGGACACTGGGGCTGATTGTATCGATTGGGATATAACATTGGACAGCTCTCAGATTGACTGGGATATTGGCACTGTGGAAGAGGCAGATGATGGTGGTAACGGATTGGGGCCTTATGAAATGGTGAATGCAAGTGATCTCTTGCAAGATGAGAATGAAAAGGTTGATCAGACTGCTGAAGTGCCAGCTGACTTTGGGGTTTCAGAAATATGCTGGGATGTCAGTGTTGAGAACCCTCAATTGGAGATTAATGAAGATTCCGGTCTGCAAAATGCAGTGGACTCTCACGCATCTGGTCTTTGTACCGGAATGGAAGTTCTAGAAGTCTCAGGAGGCAGAAGTCCACTTTTGGAGACGGAATACAGGAACAGAATCCTTGATGATCTTTTTGAGGTAATTATTTGTTTCTTGTCATGTATGCAAGCACCTATCCTTGTTCTTTTTTTTTCCGGGCTTGATCTTTCAATTGATAAATAAACAGGATATATGAGGGAGAACTGATCTAAGTTGCTCTATTTTGTTTCACTAACTTTTACGTGTCACCAGATCAAGGCATTTCTAAACCAGCGGTTACTGGAGCTGAAAAATGACGAGACTTTGTCCTTGCAACATCAAGTTCAGGCCCTTGCTCCATTTGTGTTGCAGCAGTATTCTTCTGATGCCATTCAGAACATGCTGTCTGATATTTCACAGGCGATATCCTTGCTAACAAACAAGAAGACACGGGATCTGATTATGACTCTCAATTCAAGAAGGTGCATCTTTATATCTTTAAAGTTTTTTGCTATCTTGTTATTGTATAGATTTTTTTGTCATGTAGAATCTTAGAGCTCCTTGACGTCCTTTTGAGCGAGAATCTGATTTCACTTCATTGTCTTTAGATTCTTAGACAGACTAGTACGGACCCTGGAGGAGAAGAAAAATCATGAAGTTAAGCTAAAAAATGGGCTGATAGATCTGTCTGCAAAACGTATGGAGCTGCAGAATTCTATGGCCTCATCTTGGCCTAAGCAAGTGAGTAACTCATTAATGTCTTGATAAGAAATGTCATGGTCTCATGGGGTTTGGTAATTGGTACTTTCCTTTGTTATTATTTTTTTTTTTAAAATCACGTTTCTGTCCACTTTCTATTCTAGTGTTTTCCTAGAAATAACTCTAAACTTCCATGAACAACCTTCCGTCTATCCAGTTCTTTTTTTTTTTTTTTTCATGAGGCATATTGAAATAGTGGAAGTAGGTGGTTATAGAGGATGAAAGGTTGATGCCTTTAAGATCAGTACTTAATACACTTGGAAACTAGTTGCCAAGGTACTGGAAAATTGGGAATGTACTTGCCTTGCTCGGGACTACACCTTTCTTTCTTTTATATACCTTGTTAAGAACAAATATTATTCGGGGTGGAATGAACCTTGCCTCAGAATGTTATGGAGCAAGGCTTTCTCATATTCTATCTCAGTGCATGAGATAGGCAGCTATGTATAATCCAATTTTGGAGGAGGCAAAATGCAAGAATCTGATGCATTTTTGGTACAGCTTAGTAATAGACTTTCTGTGCCAGCCCATATTTCGGGATTTACGTTTGCGCACTTCTTAAGCTTAACATTTTGTAGAGTAGCCTTAATTTGTTAGCAGATAAGTGAATGTTCCCTGTTTTTGTTACCTCCAGGAAGCTGCATTGAGCAAAACGAAGGAGCTGAAAAGGCTTTGTGAAACTACTCTTTCGTCCATGTTCAACGGAAGACCCGTTAATATCATAGGAGAAATCAATGCCTTACTTAGTAGTGGCATCACTGCATAATCTTATTTAATTTCTTCTGTTCTGTTCATGTAATTTCTTAACTTGTACAATAGACAGTAGGCTGACTTAGAATTCTCATACTGTTGCGCTACCCTGCATTGCAGTGGAGTTGTATCACTTAGTTTTGCCGAAAACAATTTGTGTCTATCATTTGAACGTTGAAGTAATAGAATTGAGTGAAAGCTTAACATTTCCTCAAACAAATCTGAAGCATAAGAGTTTCCTCTTTTTTCTTTTTTTTGGCAAGAAGCAGGGCATGTATTTATGTCAGTAATCAGAATGAACCAATCCACTTCTCAAAAGAGAATCCATGAAATGACAGACTAGGAAGACGTGTATCCGGAACGAAGAAGATTATCATTAAGTGATACAAGTCTTCGATAAGAGTCTAGCTCACGAGAACGCCTTTATCAAAGTCTGGCGGCCTTTTACAGCTACTGCTTCGGGATCTTACGCTTCACGGTGGTCCGACTAAAAGCTGTGGAAATCGGAGTTCATCCAAATTACAGTAACTAGCACATGGTAAAAAGTAAAACCACAAGATTACAGTGTTTCAGCTCGTGGTGAGTTCGAAACCTATTGAACCCAAGATGATAAGCTGGTGATTTTGTTGCACCCTGTTTTACCAGGTGGAATACGAGCTGCTGTACTATTGCATTACAGGAGTGTGTCAGCATCAGGCAGATATGAAGCTTGTGTCAGGAGACGTCAGAAAGCGAGTGTGAGTTGACCTGAATGACCTCTCGTGCACATCACTCTCAACACCATCCAACAATGGCCTTGACATTCTTATCAGAGCTTCAATGATTTCTGAAATTGGGGCGCGGAACTCCTTCTCAGGCTGTTACACATCCACAAAATACACCTCAGAAATCGAAAATAGTTTTTAGCATCGCAAGTATGAGTTTCACTCCAGTAAAGCTGTGAACCACCCTCACCCCCAATTCTGTATGGAAAGAAGAAAACCTAGAAACCTTGTTGAATTGAAGTGTAAAGAAGAGATGGAACGAATACCTGTAAACAGAGTGATATGATATCAGCATAGGCAGAGAGAGCCTTTAAGCCGATTGATCTTCTCAGGAGTGGATCAACCATGTCTTTCAAAGAACCATCATCATGAAGCCGACTTGAGGCCCATGCTGCTAGAGATTGCTCTTCTGTGGGCCTTGAACTGAAGTGCAAACAGAGATTGCGAAACCACTGTTAGCAAGAAGCAACAAACTACGGTAGCTGACTGCAAAAATCTATCAAGCAGTTACTGCACCTGTCAAATGGCCTTTTTCCTGTCAGAAGTTCCAAAAGTAAGACACCAAAGGCATACACGTCTGTCTTTGTGCTCTCGACTCCTGCTTCCCCATGTTCAGGTGCAATGTAGCCAGAGTCGTTGATAGCCATCTCGGATGCCTGCTTTGTGGCAATATCAAAGAAGAAGGCTTCTATAAGAAGAATGCAAAATTCTACGGGCAGAAAGACAAATAAACTCCAGTAAGTTCTACATGATTGTCTGAAGCTTTTATTTTTATTTTCTTTGCGGTTATGATCTTGAGTTTGTTTACCTATATGTCACCAAAGAGTCCATCTAGGTAATTTGATACGAAGAATTAATGCACAACTGAGTTTACCTTAAGTTTGATGCTGTTGCTGGTCAGAGGCCTCAATCTAGAAAGACCGCAGTCAGATACTCGAGGCATAAGCTCATCATCAAGCAATATGTTGGCAGATTTCAGATTGCAGTGTGCCATTGGGGGTGACAAAGAGTGCATATAGCTGAAATCATGCATAAAATCTCAATAAGTGAAATAAGAGACTAACATTTCACAGTAAAATCAACAGCACAAGTGAGAGCATGCTGGGGCATAAAGAATTCAAGTCAGATTATAGAATACTTACTGCAGGGCTTGAGCAACACCAACAGCTACTCTGATGCGTACGCTCCAGGTGAGAGGCAGAAAATATCCACCATGCAAGGCCTTTTCAAGTGTCAGACCCCTCATGTACTCATACACAAGGAGGTGCTTCCCACGCTCCATACAGTAGCCATAAAGGCTTACAATACTCGGGTGCCTCAGACGGGATGTGCAACGGACAACGTCCAAAAATTGTTCCTCTTCTTGAAGAGACAATGATACTGTGTTTATGTCCTTCACAGCAAAAATCTGGCAATCAAGAACAATGTAATTAATATTCAGATCAAATTAACATGATGTCTGCACATATTAAGTTGTCAACTCGAGATGAAGAGTGAAGACTGTACACGGCCATCAGCAAATATTGCTTTGAAAACTGAACCAAGTGATCCCTCTCCAAGGAAGTTCTCTTCACTGAAGTTGTTGGTAGCTGAATTGATCTCTTCTGTTGTAAACAATCTCACATGTGATGGCATTTTGGTGCTTCTTGAGAAACTTCTTCTGCCTGTCTTGTCATTTGTATAATGAAGAATAAGAGGCATGGTTCTCGGAATGATGACAGGTGGAGTGCTAGCATCCACAACTGGTGAAGTGCCCTCAAATCTACCTGAAGACAGTTCTGCTAAAGAAGGAAGATTAGTAGCCGACGAAGCTGCAAACTGGAAAGTAATGAAATGAATGTCTTTTTTGGATGTTCTCACCTCCTGTTGAGCTAACTGGAATGGAGTACATTGACATGTTGCTGCTGTCATCCTTTTGAGGCACTGCCCGGCGAGCTCTTTTAACCCTGACAGTAAAAAGTGCCAGTAGAATGACCCCCAGGGCCACACCACCACATAAACCACCTATGGTTCCTGGAGAAATCTTTTGTTTGTGCTGTTTCAGCACTGTGGAAGGATTCTTCTGTATGGCACTTGACTCAGCTGTTGGTGGACTAGTAAAATTCTGTTCATTCGGCAGCTTATCAAAAGGAAAATTCCAAGAAGGGGAGCTGGCAACTACATCAAATCTATTGCCTCCGATCCTGGTAAGAAGCAAAGTTCAGATTGATATCAAAAGTGACAGTTGAGTATCAAGATCCTCTTACCATAAATTTGGAATGGTCTGAAAATGCTGTGGGATAATGCCACTGAAATGATTATCTTGAATGTTCCTGATAGAATTAGTCATAGTAATCAACATTATGAACAGAATACAACAAATCAAAAGCGAATCACAGTTTGTTTGTAACATACAGGTCTGTCAATTCAAGATCAGCCAGGTGGATCACTGAACCAGTGAATTCATTGTTCTGCAAATACCTGCACAGAGAATTTGTTGACTTTATAAGCAAATCACAATGAAACCCCAATGGAATTTCTAAACAATGATGTCTCAGAAGATTACTGACAGTTTAGAAAGATTTGTCAGAGATGTGAATGAGCTCGGTAGATCTCCTGAAAACTTGTTGTAAGATAAATCCCTGCAGCAGCAAATCATTATGGTTGAGACTTGAGAAACTTGTATTTTATGACTAAGAAAAGCACAATGTATGTGATGGTTAAACCAGATTCAATATTAGTAATAAAACAAACAGTCGGGTTGAAGCAACATACATTTCCTTCAAGTTATGCAGACCATCAAATACACTGCCTATGGGTCCAGCTAGCAAGTTGTTGCTCAAATTCCTGACACAGAGAGAAACATCTTAGCTTCTTAAAACGTAACTGTATCAACGAGAGGGAATGCACATGAATTACTAAAACAATCGTCAGCTACTTACAGGTGTCTCAGATGACTTAAGGAAGATAGCGAATGTGGAAGTCCAAGTAAGAATTTGTTCGATGACAAATTCCTGCATATTACAGAGAAAACAGAAACTTTGTATAACCAACTGCAGCTACAATTTTGTACGAGTATTATCATGAAGCAAGGTCTGGCATCTTACAAGTGAGTAACATTAGGTGGCAGGCTGTAAGGGAGTTCGCCTCCAATGCTGTTCAAACTAACATCCCTGCATATGCAAATTTGTAATTAACAGGGAGTTCATTCTGAAGACGCAATTGAGTAGCTGTCGAATACAGACTTGAAAAGAAGACACTCACATGATCCTCAGGCTATAGAGATTGGCTAGCTGTGTGCCGAGATTACCTCCTAGATTAAGTCCACGTAGTTTGCTACATACATAAATCGAATATGGTTGAAGTCCTTAAAGAAATTCCGACTCAGAAAACTATGATGCCATGAAAACAGTTCCACTCAGCAAACTTACATATGAATAACAGACGAATTAGCACACTCAATGCCAGTCCAATACTGCCCACAAGGGTCTGCGCCCTCAAGCTGCCACCCAATCAGCTGTACTGGCTCGTTCATGGCTTTGAACAATTCTTGCAGTGCCATCACTGCATTATGATCATTAGCATTAATAAGTTCGATTTTTCTACTCCCGACAGTCAAACTTATACAGAACTATTACAGATCAGCCTCTAGCTCTAATAACCCTAAAATGCAACACAACTGACAACTACATATACTGATCATTATTTCCCAATGTAGCAGCAATATGCTAAATCCTAACAATGGTAAGCTGCTCGATTCTTCGATGCCTTCAGTGTATCTACTGATTCAATAGTCACCTAACTACACTAGTTTACACATTACAGTGAGATTTTGACATCAATAAGTTCGAATTTATTACTCCAGACAGTCAAACTTATACAGAATTATTACAGATCAACCTCTAGTTCTAATAACCTCAAAACGTGACACCAACTGACAACTACGTATGCTGATCATAATTATCCCAACCTAGAAGCAACATGCTAATTCCTAATCATCGTAAGTTGCTCGATTATTCGATCCCTTCAGTGCACTACTCGGTTCAGTAATCACCTAATTACACTTAGTATGTCATCTTTTACACCTTAAACAGAGAGATTTCTGAGACCGATTTTCTGTTCAAGCAATCTTACAGCATTACATCACTACTTAGAACTTCAGACGACCTAAATTCATGCATTAATATCCTCAATAACAAGAAAATCAAGGTCAAAAATCATACTGCACAAAATATAAACACAACTTCACCATTTTAATACAACTACATTATGATTTACAGAGAATGACAAAGCGTATTTCTCAAGTTTTCATCCAAATCGAAAATTCCTAATTTAGTAAACGTAACATTTCGCTAATCACTGCAAATATATTTCATAACAGAGATTAAATCTAATAAAGAATCATGATAATAGGACCGAAATTACAGTGATTAAATATTTCCATATTTTCGATTAAAGTAAAAGTCGCAGAGGAGAAAAATGATCACCAAACAGGTAAAACTAAAACAATTAGTAGTAAACTTCATGAATACGCAAGATTCATCAAAACTTGTAGCAGAAGAGAGTGAAACTCACCGTCAAGCTGATCAGTCGCAGCATCAGAACCGATCGGCGGAAGAAGAAATGCGAGGGAAACAACGAGCAAGAATCGCGCCAAAGAAGAAAAACTCGACATCTTCTTCATCATGAATTATCGCTGCAAACAGTTAAAACTAAACGATTAGTAAACTTCATGAATACGCAAGATTCCTCAGAACTTCGAGCATACACGAAATTCGCCGTGAAATCCGGAAAATTGCGACGCAAAATTGCACCTCAAGAAGGATAAATTCCGAAAGAAGAGATGAAGTAAAACAGAGTGAGCGAGCGAGCTTGAATGGAGATATTTTGGAGTTTTTCTGAGCTTTGAAAATGGCGGAAGAGGAGAGAAAAAATGAGTGAAGGCGGGAAGAAGAAGAAGAAGGAAAAGAAGTGGAGAGAGGAGAGAGAATTTTGGGAATGAAAAGTTTGTTAGAGGAGAGAGAGAGAGGAGAGAATCTAGAAGCTAAGTTGTGTAACCGTTTTTTGAGTTGATAGTATTGTTGCTAGCTGTAATAAATTCAACTTGCAGCCAAAAAAAAAAAAAAAAACTCGAGGACCAAAGTCTGCAATCTTACTGACCTAAATCATAGGGAGTATTCTCTCCATTCGAGTTTAAACACCCCATAGAAAAAACGCACCATCACGAATGAGGGTGTACATGCTAAACGGTTAATCAAAGTTATGGAAAAATTACATAGAAGTTTTGTTAAACCTCATATCTAACTTGATATGTAATTTAATTGAAACTTTGATTAACCGATTAATTTTATTGGACCGAATACGTCTAGGTCAGTCCAATCCAGGTCAATTTCTGAACAGCCATATTTTTCCCAATGTGGTACTCTGTACATTTAAGTATTTAACACATATGTGTGTTCCTTGAGGACAATTATTTAACACATATGTGTGTTCCTTGAGGACAATTGTAGGGCCTAAGACGCCAACCTTGGCTATGATAGTAGATGCAGAGCCGAGAATGGAGTTGAGTAGCACGATTTATAAGTGAATTGTAGCCTAATATTATCCAAAAATTTAATCCAATGGATACACGTACAATCAAAACTTGTAAATCCCTCACACGTTTCCTAATTTTCCAATATCGGACATTTGAACATGTGGCCATGTGGGAAATCCAAACATTATGGTATGAAATCATAAGAGCTAGGCTCCCCTCTATAGCGAGTTAGCTTAACTATTTAGCTAGGAGGTCAAATGTGCGCAACTGTTACACCTATGTATGCACAATGGTAAAATAAATTGGACGAAAAAAAATGTGTGGTTTGCGATTTGCTCATGTTCAGGTGTAGCCAATGACAAAAAACAGTCACAAATTCATGTAGCCAATGAAAAGACAGTTAAACCATTATTACACATACACACGAAGTGGGAAATGAAACTATCACTCTCTGAAGAAAAAGCTATAACAAAGACATCATTTCTCTTTTATTTTTTTTTTTCTCTAACTATGGTTAGAGACTTTTTAGTTGGTCCATATACGTTTATCCATGTATATGGATATACAACAATCATTTCTCATTATTAAGTTTCAAGAAGCCTTTGTCAAAAAAAAAAAAAAAAAAAAAAAAAATTCAAAAAGCTAGGTGCAAAGATGACGGGGGTAAAGCAATCACCGCCACACTTGTAATAAACCTCAACACTTCTCTAAGGTTGAAGGTTGCTTGGGTCAGAAGGTGTCTACCTCTCCTGTCGAGGTAGATAATCTGACCCCCATGCTGTTGGATTTCATAGTGCACAACTGTAAGGTGATTTGTCTGCAGAACTTCTTTAAGAACTTTGAACAAGTTTTCCCGACCCTTGTAATTGAACGGAAAGAATTAGAAGAAATATAAAGAAACGGAAAGGGAACAACGGTTTCCTTTATTTGGTTCACTTATTAAAATTTTGGAGGAATTGGAAGGAAAATGCGTGTATATTTATGTTGTAAATTGGTTTTTTGTCCAATTCCGCCCGTTTTGGGAGGGAAAACAAATAACAGTTTAATGAATGATCATTTCCTTCCATTCCCTTTTATTTCTTTCCATTTCCTTTCATTTCCTTTCATTTCGTTCTATTCCCCATGTATCTTTATAAACGGCGAAAGTGGTTTATAAGCCCCATACGTTTGCCTCTACGTGAAATCAACCCCCACAAGTTTTGATTGGAGCAATCAACCCCCACAACTTTCTCATTGTGTGAAATCAAACCATCAGTCAATTTCTCACATAAAAATCCAATATCTCGTCAATTTCTCACATAAAAATTCAATATCTCGTCAATTTCTCACCTACAACTACTAATATTTTACATAAATATTATTTTCTTAGTCCAATCAAGTAAATATTATCAAAAAAAACTTTTATATTTCTAATATACATAACACTAATATCTGGAATAATTGTTAAAAATATACGGAGTACATGGTAGATGATAGACTTCAACGAGAATTTCTACATTCGATATTTTTTTTTTATGTTCACGAGAATAATCACCGGGTATGTACTAAAGAACCAATGTTTTTTTTGTTTAAGAAAAAACTTTATATATCCCTTCATTAACAAGGAAAAAAAAAACATTCGACGATATAGTCATAGACAAAGAACGTATTATACAACTGACATTGAGTATTAATTATTTGAGCTGCAAGCCTTGTGCAACTATGCTTGAAAACATGTTTAGACAACGATTGGATTCAACCAGGGATGTTATGCGCTCAATTATGTATAGGAAATAGGAAAAGTGTTCCCTATGAATGTGCGGAAAGCTGTGCTCTTCTAAGGTGTCTGGCGTCTATATATATACCATAGGGAGACGGGCTAGTAACGAGACTAGAATAAGGAAATCTAGTCTCAACAAACTTGACATCACGACTAACATAGACACGACCACAAGTGGGATCAAAACAACAGTAGCCTTTGTAATGACTGGCATAACCAAGAAAAATACACTTAACAGATCAAGGTGACAACTTATTAGACGAGCTAGCAGGAAAGTTAGGATAACATTCACTACCAAACGTCCGCAAAAAATGATAATCAGGTTGTTTATGAAAAAGCTTCTCAAACGGGGAGAAACCTCCAAGAACGGGGGTAGGCAGTCTGTTAGCTACATAAGCAGCTGTATCGCTTTAAAATTCACCTGGCATATTAGCATCAATTAACATGGTGCGAGCCATGTCCAATAAATGTCGGTGCTTGCGTTCAGCAACACCATTTTGCTGCGGGGTGGAGGGGCAAGATTTTCGAAAATAAATACCACTTTTAAGAAATTGTTCGACAAGGGGTTTATTGTCAAATTCACCACCACCATCACTTTGATAAAATTTAATCTTGCGATCAAAAATGTTTTCAGCCATACTTTGAAAGTCACAGAAAGTTGTAAAAACATCATTTTTCCTGTGCAGCATATAAATCCAGGTAAAACGAGAGAAGTCATCAACAAAACAGACATAATATCGATATTTCTGATTACTCAAAATAGGAGAACACCAAACATCGGAGTGTATTAAATACAAAGGACCGGGAGCAGAATGCTCTACATCGTGATAAGGTAAACGAGTGGATTTGCCTAAACAACAAGACGAGCAGTCAAAAGTTTTTCTAGTAGCCGACACAAAGGCTTTATTAGACCGAAGAGAATGAAAACGCAGTGTCCCAGTCTGCAATGCCACGTTTCAGCTGAAAGAGCAGAAAACGCAGGACTCGAAGTATACGCAACAGTAGACTCTGGAGCTGACCCAACACACGCACGCAAAGGATAGACGTTGCCCGTCCTATTTTCTTGAAGAAGCACTGCCCCCGACGTTTGATCCTTAACACAAACAGAAGACGCGTCAAACTCAACACGACAATTATTATCTAGACATAACTGGCGCACATCCAATAAATTGTGTTTGAGACTAGGAACATGACAAACATTATTCAGGTGGAGAGGACGCGAGGCTGAAGTGAGTTTAAGATTACCAACATGTTTTATGGGCAGTAGACTTCCATTAGCAGTTTGCACGTGAATAGAGTCGGTGTAAGGAATTTTAGAAGAAAAATTACCAGCACAAGGAGTCATGTGAGAAAATGCAGCTGGGTCTGGGTACTAAAGGTTTTCATTGCTTTCACCACCACTAAAGGTAGCGTAGGCAGGAAACGAAGAAAATGGAGACTTTTTGTCGTTGTCATAACGAATCGAACACACTTTGGCAGAGTGACCTGGGACAAAACAGATTTGACAAACTGTGGGTGGGTGAGAACCAACAATATTCTCATGACGGTAAAAACCTGCGGAGACACGGGTCAGAAGTATTAATAGGAAGCAAATTCATATTTAAAGATGAAACATCCTTCATACCAATGCTAGCATCAATAGCTGCATCCCCTGAAGGAACAGTCGGAGGAGCCGTAGCCGGAGTCGATGTTGAACTCGAAGAATTACCCTTACCACCCTTCTTATGTTTCCACCGCCCCTTGCCATTTTTGGATTTGGTCGAAGCACTGGTGGAGGATGAAGGCACGACTGATGTAGAAGAGGGCGTGGCGGCAAAGGCCGGATGCACAGTAGGCCCACGTGAATTACGATGACGAGTGCGTGAGTCATGCTCAAGTAACCGCACACGAAAATCATTGAAAGTCAGAGGGCCAAGATTCATAAGAGTGGTGACTATGTGGTCATAGTCGGGACCCAAGCCAAAAACAACATACTCAATAAGTTCACGATCAGCAACAGGTGTCCTGATAGAGTTTAAAGCATCGGCAATAACCTTAACTTCACGTAAAAAATCCTCCAAACTTTAATCATCAGGTTTATTTAATGTTGTAAGACGATGTTTAAGCTCCATTCCCAAACAGAGGCAGAATGAATGTGTAACACCCCCAAATTTCCTTTCCTTTTTAAAAACATTTTTATCGCGAATCAAAATCCAAATTAAGGAAATTTAGAGGTGTTACAGATGGTATCAGAGCAACCCTGCGACCGCGTGCTGAGTGCTGGGGTTAGGCCCAGGTCAGCCGTCTAGCAGGGGAGATCTTGGACCTGTGTTGTTGATGTTGGTATGGAATGGTGGAGGCGCGTCGGGGACGTCGCGTTCTCTAAGTGGGGGAGTTTGTAACACTACGGAATATGGAAAGTGGATTATGGAGTTGGTTTGTCCCACATTGGAAAATTAAGGCTCATATGATCAGTTTATAATAGATTCCTAGCATCATACTACCAACAAGGCCTTCACCTTTTAGAGCCCGGAGAGGATATATGGGCCTAAGGGGTGACTTCCCATCTTATTGGGTTGTGTTGCGACGGACGGTGAATTGGGCTGTTACAGAATGAGTTCACTAATTTTGACATTACATCTCGAGAAAGTGTAGCAAACAACCACGACCTAATCAACTAATCAATCTTCAACCACTGAATATATTACGGATTGTGCTAAGTAGCACCATACGAATTAAGAATATAAGCAGGGGGGCAACCAGAGAACCATCAACAAAACCACCAATTTGTTGCGACACAAGTAAAGCAATGAATTGAGTACGCCAAGATGCATAATCCTCCACAGATTTAAGTTCAATGGTTACGTGATTACGTATATTAGACACATTAGGATAGGCTGGCATACCAAAATCAGAGGGAAAAGACGACAGAGCAGAGGATACACCTCTCAAAATGGATGACGACCCAAGGTGAGGATGCAAGTCTGTCGCCGGAAACGAGGTCGCCGGAGACGCAGTCGTCGACATCAGAAGACCAAGGCCATCCGACAAAGACAAGTTCTGGAGTGGCGCATCATAGAGCCCATCAGCCCCGACCATCGAAAATCGAGGAATAGTGGGTTGTGACGACATAGAGGCACCGTCCCATATTGACCGTGGATTGAACGACGGCGATGCGAACGGCGGCTGCGACGGGAAGACGACGCTGGCTGAAACAGGCTGCGACACGGAGAAGCCCGGCGGTGTACGAGGCGTCGAGGCCGAAGGAAACGGCCGAGAAACCGAGGAAGGAGTACCGGGCAGAGATGTCGCCGGAGAGGAGAGCACGTCGCCGGTGCTGGTGAACGGCAAGGATGCAATCGAGCCTGAGAAGCCAATGGTGCGATCGGACATGATGGTTTTTGCGAAAGGAGGGTTGCTGGGAGAGGAAATCAATTGAATTGATTTGGTTTTTTTTTTTTCGTGGAATGAATTTGGGAATTTGACCAAATAAATCAATATTGATTTGAGAATTAGGGTGTTCACCGAATTGATTTGAAGAAAAATAATTAGGGTTTACCAATTATTTAGGGTTTCACAAGGTTCAGATCTTGTGCTCTAATACCATATGAATGTGCGGAAAGCTGTGCCCTTCTAGGGTGTCTGGCGTCTGTATATATACTATAAACAGTGTGACAATTTACAATTGTACCCTTATACTCTATTATTCCCAACCATTATCATAGTTCCTGTATTTTTCTCATGTCAAAAAAAAAAAAAAAATCCTGGATTTTTTAGTTTAGAAACGGGAATTTATTTTATCTAACATTATATTTTGCATCCTTGTACTCGAGTTTTGGGTTACAATTAAATCACACATGCTATAAATTGCTACCTAGTTAAGAGCTTGGGTTAAAGTTTGGCTAAAGTGGAGCTTGAATTAGAATTAAGTGAACCCGATCCCAAGCTAGATCGACGAGATCAAGACAAGGTGACTTGAGCAAAAGAAAAATTAGACAATATTGCTCATTTTTCAAAACGATATATATTTTCTAAGGATGGTAAATGATTGAGATGCGGCTCATATAATCAAAACACATAGAGTAATTGGTATGGTTAGTAGTCTTAGCACCATAAGGTTTCTATGGGATACCTACCTTAGAATGGTTGTTCACTTGTTGATCCACAAGTCAAAATATAATCGTATATATGAACGTAATCCGAATGTCTTTTCATAACTCAATCTGATAGATAAGTTATATTGCCATCCTTAGAATATGATCACCTCGATCGTAGAAGTGACATTGATTCAAATGGATTCCGAACCAATTTCATGTGACATGACATAACTCGAGTCCATGACCCAAGTCATGACATCTACTACGGAGCTAGGATCTCAATGTTGAGTGAGTAAGAGCACGTACAGTGGTGTGTTTCAACGAAATTGAGAGAACTCTTGAGAAGAGAGGAGAAAGAAGAAGTTAACTCCAACCTCACAGTGGTGTGCTTCAAGAGAGAAAAAGTCAACCATTGATGTAGCTAACTCTCAAATTGCAGCACATAAATAGTTAGCTACAACTCTCTTTCCTCTCAAATACCCCCACCTACTCTCACATAATATGCTACGAATTACTCTAATCAATCACAAATTAATTATTTTATTATTGGCTTAATTAAGTTCGAGAGTAATTAATTTTCAAAAAGTTACGTTTTTTCTCTCAAAAAAACTCATTTTTTGTTTTCTAAAAAATAATTTTATACTCCCTCCATAAACTAATGTTAGTTGTTTAAGGATTTGGCACAGCAATTAAGAAAATTTTAATGAGGCTTTCACCCTTTACTCAAGTATTAATTGCCTTGAAAATAGGAGAAATAATAGCCATTAGTGTATTTTCCACTACTGTTAGTTTCTCTAAATACAATTTCAGAGAGATGAAAAGTTGTTCATGGAAGAGAAATGAATGAAGAGACCTTGGGAATATTAGTCTTTATTAAAAAAAAAAATTGGGAATCACATGAGAGAGGTCATGGGGAGGTGAGAACGTCAAATAAAAAAAAAATTGTGAAATTTGCTTAAACGACCTACAATACTTTATGGATGGAGTAATATGATATGATTTTGATGTGGACTTATTTTATGTGATATTGAAAAATATCTAGCTTATAACGGTTATTTACGAAAAAAATTTGTAAATGAGTGAAAAGTAAGAAGATGTGATATAATAATACAAATGGGCCTACTAAAAGTGAGGTGTAGTGTTATTCCATGTTTGATAGAACTTAATACAAGTAGTATTAGAGTCATTCAGATCAGATCATAAATGTATTTGGTCCATAAATGATACTAATTCGTTGAAATTCAATCAAAATTTCAACAAATTCAGATCAGATCAGTTTAAAGTCATTCAAATTAGATCAGATCAGATCAGAGTTTTTCAGACCAAATCAGATCAGTTCAGAAAGATGCAGTCTTATTAAACGGGGTCTTAAACAGAGACTTAGGCTCTGTTCTTAATAAAAGTAGTTTTCAGATCGGTTCAAAGTCATTCAAATCAGATTAAATTAGATTAAAAAATGTTCAAATAACTATTAATGTATTTGGTACGTAATTGATATTAATTCGTTGAAATTCAATCAAATTTTCAACCAATTCAGATCAGATTAGATAAATTCAAAGTCATTTTAATTAGATCAGATCATATTACCGTCATTTAGATGAGATCAGTTCAAAATGATGCTATCAAACGGGGTCAAGAGTGATATCCGTAGTTGTGAAGTAAGACTTTCCAATAATAGAGAGTGTGTTTGGGCTTTGTACACAGCGTAATAAGCACAATGGAGGAGGGGAACAACAACCCCGCTAAATTTCAACACCATTAAATTCAAAACAAAAATTGAATGAAATCTTGGGTTCTGTTCTAAATCAAACTCGTCCTTATCAATGGCGGAATCATCAAACAACCCAGGAAAGCGTCAAGAAGAAGACGATTACATGGGCGATCTCTCAAAATTCATCCCAATATTAGAACCCTCCAAAAACCCTAAAAAACAACCCCCAAAACCCAGTAGTAATCCCTCAATTCAACCCTCCAAGAAAAAACCCAAATCCCAAATCAGCTACCACGAGCAAAAGAAGCTGGAGAAAGAGCGTAAGCAACACGAAGAAGACCAACAAACCCTAGAAAACCTCAATTCACGAGCCATACCCCAATCAAACATCGGGTTTAAATTGCTCACAAAAATGGGGTATAACCCGGGTGAGGGGCTCCAGAAGGGGGGTCGGGTTGACCCGGTTGGGGTAGAAATAAGGCGGTCGAGGGCCGGGATTGGCGGGGAGGACCCGGCAAAGGCGAGGCTGAGGAGGGAAAGAGAGAGAATGGAGAGGGAAAAAATGAGGGTGGAGATGGAGAAGAAAGGGGAGGAGGAGCTGTTGGAGGATTTTGGGGTTAGGCAGAGAATGCAGTGGAGGAGTAAGCGGGTGGTGTCGAGTTTTTGGAAGGCGAAAGCGGTGCTTGATCAGTTGGAGAATAAGGAAGTAGTGGTGGAGAAGGAGGGTGAAGAGGGTGGTGAGGTGGAGGAGGAAGAGGAGGAGGAGGAGGAAGTGATCATTACTGAGGAGGTATACCGTGTACATTACGCTTTTTACTTTGTATTTGGAAAGTATTGTGGAAATTTGTTGGTTTGAACTTTGAATTAGTATGCTGTGAACATTGAAAGTATTGTGGAAATCTGTAGCCTATGAAGTTAGATAATTGTGGTTGACGTTTTGTTTGATTATGTTTTTGCTGTATCTAGATAATTTCGATATCCCTTGTGTAAGTGTGTAACCAATGAAGCTAGAAACGGCGATCCATCATGATTTTCTGTGTGTTTTATGTTAGATTATAGATTGTTAGTAGTTTGTAAGGAAGTATGGGAAAGTTGATGGTAGAGGTGTGGACATGAATTCATGTCATGGATCGTTGTCGTGTGTTTGCTCAATATGATTTGGTTATATTCTTTGCTCTTTTGATGTTGCTAAACTTGGCAATTCACGTACGTTGTGTAGTGTTTATATCTTTGTTTATGTTATATGATTGTCGGTATACTAGAATGAGTTCTTAGATGGCTCATGATGTAACATTTTTCATTTTTGTTTGGCCAGTCATAATGATTTTAGTAGCATGGACCCAAGTGTTTGTGTTGTAAGATTGTATAGTAGATTGGGTATTTGGACTTAGTCAGTTCACCTTAAATGTCACTGGTGATTCGTATTTGTTGTGTCTTTGTTATGTTAATGATATTTCGTCTTTGAGATAGTACTATTTAAGTGTGGCTGGTGCTTAGCAGTTAGCTCTGCTTTAAAATATGTCGATTAAGGTGCGGAAAGCATGCATCTGGTTTCGTAGAGAGGATATTGCTTTGGGGTTTTGCATAAGCGTTTTGTGGAAATCCTTCATGGACATCTGCTGAATCTAGCTATTTGGAAACTGTTACTGAGACTAATGCTTTTGAAAGCGTCGTGAATATAGGTACTTTGTGGCATGATAGGAAGGATTCTCTTTGTGTTATTAACTTGATAGACACCTTCGTCACCCCCCCCCCCTCCCCACAAATAAAAAATAAAAAACAAAACATAGAAGAAGAAGAAAAAAGTTACCGAGACTAATGCTTTCAAAAGTGTTGTGAAATTAGGTATCGTGTGGCATGATAGAAAGGATTCCCTTTGTGTTGATAACCGGATATAAACTCATATTATACACTAGTTTGTATCGGATGATAAACTGTAAGTTTTTTCCATCTAGTATCGCTATTCCTTAACCTAGAATTGCAAGATTAGTTTGCCAGGTTTGTGGGATAGTGTGGTGATGAGTGACTTGAAGATGATAGATTACAATCAAATTCTGGCTGGACTAGGCTGACACTTTCTAGCTGAGAGAAAACTAGTTGTCCCGTCTTTAGTCTCTTCTTCAGTAAAAGAGAAATCATAAGTTTCTTTGTGTTGATGAAGATTTAAAGCATGGGCTCCCCCACTCCCCCATCTATATATATAAGTCACAAGACAAGATATCTTAAAGTTCAAGAAGCTGTACGTTTGTGGAAATCCATGTAGATTCCAAAAACTTTTGATGAAGGATAAGAACAAGTTTAAGTTAGATTTTAGGGGATCCTTATTTAGTAAAAAAAACGAGTTGAAAAAGTGGACCATGCCTTATATTAGATAGACCTGTTCCTTTTGGTTCCATACCTTTGTCCGCCCCTTCGTGACCTTATTTCAGTTAGATTTTGCAAGTGAAATATATCTCTACACTCTTAACATGTTGTATCTTATTCTGTCGTGCGTTTGCTTTCCTACACCTAGCAATGTATATGGTGTAATAATGATAGGCAGTAGACATGACAAAGTTTTTGGATATATTCTCCTAATCTGAAGTGTTGCAGGCTCGTAAATTAGTTGCCATATTACTAGCTGATATGGATTCTGACCTTACCATAGCCTGTATCGCCATTCTGACCATCAAAAGGGGGGATCTGGGAGTAAGAGTGGGAAAGAACATCCAAAATAAACACTCTTTCTAAAGACCACTCCTAATCAAAACAATGATATTCTTTCATGTGGAGGCAGACAGGCAGTTGAAGTCCCTCAATCATAGTTGCTACATATGCCTCTATTCTTGTTAGTCGATTACTCCCTTGCCCCCTCCCTCCTCTCCATTTCTTTTTCTTGACAGCCATGAACAACTCGTGATGCACTGACCAATCATCTGAACTATACTTCAGGTCTTCAGGATAAGATATCAAAGTCTATATTCTCCTAATTGAACTAACATGGATTTTTGTCTTCTCATGGGGCTTGGCTCTTGTGTCACTTTAGGTGCCTTTTTCTGGCTTGAACTTCTGACCGTTTGTCTTTCATGAATTTTTATTGGCTAAATTTCTCATTTGTACTTGGTTTTCATATTTGATGTCTGTTTGGAGCCTTGGTTTGAGGCGCTGTTAACCTGTGTCTTCTTGTTTGCAATCCTGCAGTAGGCCTTTATTCTACTCTCTTCTTCTTTTTTTTTTTTTTGGCTAGGCTTTATGCTCTTTTAATCATGAAGGTTTCATTATTTCTGGTTACACTTTGAGATGAACTGAAGGGGAGCCTTGGCACACCGGTAAAGGTGTTGCCGTGTGATCGATAGGTCACGGGTTCAAGTCCTGGGAGCAGCCTCTTGTCAAATAAATTGACAAGGGAAGGCTTGCCCTCATTACACCCTTGCGGTGGGACCCTTCCCTGGACCCTCGCTTAGTGGGGACGCCAATGTGCGCCGGGCTGCCCTTACACTTTGAGATGAACTGTTTTTGATCTCCAGTTCATTCATTGATTACAGGATTTGCTAGAGATGTTGGCGAAGCTTCGAGAAGACCATCATTACTGTCTCTTTTGTGGATGTCAGGTGCGTGTGGATATGGTTCCCCACCCCTTGACCCCGAATCTCAACAATACTGATGATTTTAGGTAACTATTGTGAGCAGAATTAGATTTCTGAGAACAGAAAATTGTGTGTGTTTACAGTATGATTCTGCGGAAGCTCTTAGCGATAGCTGCCCAGGAATAGATGAAGATGACCATTGAGTTTCACTTTTTGGCATGGAGATTGGCCAAATGCTGCTTTCAATTGCGCCTCAGTCATTCACACCCCATGTAAGTTGCAGAAGAATCAGCTTCTTTAAGTGATATCCTATTGCGAAACAGTCATTACCCAAAATTGTGCTATCTGTTAATTTTGTTCAACACATTTATACTCTTTACAGTAAATTCTTCGTAACTTGCTGAAGAGAGCTTCACGACTGCTGTTTCTTGGAGAGGAGGTTCCACCACAACGCAAACTTACTGGTCGTTTTTCTTCAGTAAAGATGGTATGGCTGTGTACAAGATCTTTTGCTGGCACTTCAAACTGGATGACATATTTTCACTATATCAAGTTATGTTATCTTACCCCGAATGTACAACTCATAACTTCCTCCATAAGAACGGTCTTTGCAGCTGCCGGTGATTATTGGAGTCGTAGTCTTGTAGAAGCAAAGCATGTCGCTTCATGAACCCTCATTGGGTTGATTACTGTTGTAGATGTGAAAGTTACACCAATTTTTTTTTTTTTTTTTTTTTTTTTTTTTTTTTTTTTTTTTTTTTTTGTGTGTGTGTGTGTGTTTGTGTGTACGAATTATGTCAATATTGAGAATGTACTTCAGCCAATATTGAGGATGTAGTTCGGCCCAATTCAAATAGCTGCAACCTTGATTCGATTTCCCGCAAAGGATTTAGGATTCAACTATGAGTTTATTGCCCGCTAGCAAACAACAAAGAATTTGAAGCTCACATTGACTCTTTCATTGGTTTTTCAACTATGGTTCTGGTTACATCTTATTCTGTTGTGCGTAGTTTTCCTATAACTAGCGAGGCATATCCCGCATACGGCGTAATTATGAAGGCAGTAGACATGACAATTTTTTTGGATATGGAGTATATTCTACTAATCTAGTGTTGCAGGCTCGTAAATTAATTGCCCGTATTACCAGCTGAGATTGATACTGGCCCTTACAATAGCCTGTAAACATTCGACAAATGTTGATTTCGAGACCTGATAACTTTTTGGCGAAAATGGGCAGGATCCAAACTCCGTCAGCACCACCTGGAAAGTATGAAATCCGTAGTGGAAATCGGAGAGGGGTAGACAGACGACTTAATCCACATAATACACATTAACTGCTAATGAGTTCAGGGAATAGGGGAACAACCAGCAAGACACATTATCAGTCCGGCCCTTCAGGGATGTACAGAGTAGTTGGCAAGAGCCAGCAGAAGGTCTGCAATTATTACAAGCCAGGTTCAAACGCAGGATATGAAATACAGGTAAACCAGGCAGTCACCACCATCCCCTAACACCAGCAGCAGCGACAGGCCAAAGAGTTATGCAGCAAACAAGCAGTCACATAGACCAGTTCAGATGACTGGTGGCTGCCGAGCTGAAACCCCGAGAGTGATCCACTTCCACGTAGTGCCTTCCGCCATGGACCTGGTCCATGAAAGGATCACTGTGAAAATGACCATTAAGAGGATTGGAGATTTGTCCCAGACCCAGATGATGATCAGATGACGCAGCATGGAAGCCTGCATTGGCTTCATTACCCTTGAAATTCCAAGATGAGGTATTGCTGGGTAAGTGTGCGACAGTGACAGTCTGAGTCGAGGTACATTGAGACATGGATGCTCCTTCGAGATTCACCAAGTTACCTACTCCGGTAACTGATGCATCATTTCTGGAGCCCCATGTTTGATTTGACAGAAGAGAGAGAGCACAGCTCGAGTCAGAAGAGACCCCTGTGATACATTCTCCCGAAGGAATGGAAAAGTTGGACCGACCAGCTGAACATTGCAGATACATTTCAGGTGGATCCTCGGAATTTCCTGTCGATATAGCATGCAAAAACTTGAGAAAGGATATAAAGGATGACAATGATCCAGACACTATTTTTCCACAATGTCACATACATGTTGGCGTGTACAAATTTTAAGCTTAAGAGTTAGTTTCTCTAATATAATTTGTTCACAGAATCACAGCTAAAAGAGTGCACTACCTGGCCAGAGATTGTGATGGAACTTCCCCAGGGATGTTGACTGACTTCCAGGTACCCCTTCAGAGGTTTTGGAACCCGGCCACAGATCTCTTCCAGAATGCCTAGAGAAGTCCAGCAAAAGTCCACTTCTACTGGTGCCATCTGCAATGGTGCATTGTCAGTCCTGAGTGAAAAAGTCGCTCTCAAAATAGTAGTAATTCTGTTAGGTGACAAAATATTATGATGTCTCACCACCAAAAAGAGACGAAGAGAGATGCCCTAGACGTGACGATAATAGAGATCCAGGAGGAGGCTTCCTCCGACGCTCATTATGGCCAGCAAGGCGTCTACGACAGCTTCGCTTTCCCTGGTCAAACTCAGGAAGCTGATGAAATCTGGATACACCGTACCAAGGAACACACAATTAGGTAAGCCTAGAAAACCAGATTATACACTTTCTGACTTGGTTAATCAACATAGATGCATAACTGATATTTTTGGTGCAGTAGTTGCCGCACATCAGTGTTCGAGAGCTACTACAAAATTGGTCAATCCACCATTGAAAATTTTAGTTTTAATCATCGCTATTCAACAACGCCCCCAAGTGCCTCAAAAGCCAATGCATATGGCGAGTAAATGGGGTTGGATGTACAGACATTTACCAATGAAATCTGATTTCAGCTAGAATAAAAGCTCACGGTCCACAAATTTTTACTGTTTCCTTACCAAAATGCTTCTACTCTTTAGAATAACCTCTAAGCCCTAAACTGTGATCCAACACAATGTATGCAGATCTTCAGTAAAAATCATTAGAATGCAAGATTATCAATCAGAGTACAATTTTCGAGTAGTAAGCATCTCATTACAGAGCTCATTCACCTTTTATTTTCCCTTCCAATGAGCACTGAGCAGCTATCTAAACAAGGTCTACAGTCTAAATCTATAAAGAGTAGATGGTATGCCAACTCTGAAACAGCCTGTATATCCATGGCCTAACATCAGACAGCTACAATAACTTGCACTATCAATAAACCAAGCTAACATTAAGAATGCTAATGCTCAAATAAGTGTCAGTACCCTGGCCATCCATCAGCACTGTAAGAGGCAGAACTAGTTTACAAAGACGCCTATTTTCCTTGAATTTACATTGCACGAGAAATTCCTTCGTGTATCCATTATTCTGTAAATTTGAACTCACATATTCTCTACAGACTACAGCAAGTGTATTACGACCCAAATAAGAGACGATATGACACTAAGGTTCAATTCAACAGTCATAGACTCATATAATGCAAGGGAGATAAATGCAGAAATCCTGCATCACTTTGTAGAAAGGTCAGCTGCACTAAAACCAACTTGGTCCAGGAAAGGAGAATAATATCTAAAGACGGGTTTGGGCACAGTCACACAATATTAACACACTAGTTACTAGCTCAAGATTTTGTCTTCACATGGTCAAGTTCAAAGGTACATAAGCATATAGAATCACTCTTGATCTGGACATATAGCCATGTCTACATCAGAAGGCAAAATCAACAAATCAAACAACACAATTTATTTGGAAAGTCGAATAAAAAAATTTCACCATCCAACTAACCAGACGACAAAACATCAACCACAGAGAGAAAAGGTAAAGCAAAATATCCTTTTTTTTCTTATGCACCTCAAAGTCAGATAAGGAATATGTTGCAGGTATTTGGATCGATTGGTCCTCATCTTCTACTAGTCATGCAACACTGACTCACTGGCAGAGAATTGAGTGACAGAGAAGTGGTTCCATCGGTAAATTCCACCATGAGACGGATTTGATCTCCTAAAATCCACTTGGGGGCCTTCCCCCGCCAGCTCCACCTCCATCTGATTCTCAGGGAATAACCCTCCTTTGAACTGATATATATTACCAGATGCTATATATGTGAAAGTCTCACAAGCAGTGATATCAATGTCATTTTTGAGATACCCAGAAGGCCATTATTCCTGAGCTTTGATGGCCACAGTTGACTAGGAAATTGCTAAGGAATTATATGATCTCGAGTGGGTCAGAATTAGCATTGCAGGAACAGATCCAATCATGGCACATAAAAGAACTAGAGAGCATCAAACAACTTCGCACCACTGTATATGTGTATGACTTGCTGCAGAAGTGCAGAGCATTCTGAATTTCTGATAAGATAAAAAAAATTCTTATCTTTCCTCCTCAATTGTTCCAAAAATAGTAATACATAATACCTGACACATTAGGTACGTTTCACGAGTATGGGTTGGAGCAGATCACCAGGTCACAGTTAGCTGGTTAAATGAAAATGAAGCCGACAGGAAAATTAGACACCAACATTCCGGTTCAACGTTCCAATTGTGTTGGGTATTATGTGAGAGTGTTGCAATAAGGTTAGCTACAGAAAGAATTTAGCTACGAGCATATGAAAAATGCACCTCCAGTGTCAAAGTGGATGCTAGCTTGCTAAGTAATAGGTCACACAATAATTCAAGTGATAGACTCTTATCTCTGATCTCTTACCCAAAAGAGAAACTGCCATCAGATTGGGTATTAATTCTCAGTCTATATGATGTATATATGATCAACTTGAGACAGCCAAAAAATACAAACTTGCTTCATCTTCTATGAAATTGATACGAGTGCGTTCTTTGTTCAGGATAAAGTACTCAACTTATTCTTTTACTGATTTTTAAAATGGGGGTAATGAAAGAAGGTTGTTTCAGACTTGACACTGAACAGAGTGAAAACTTAATCAAGAACTTTATTGTGACATAGCACACAAAAACGCTACCAAGCAAAATGCAAGTGATCACATAGAAATTTAAACTCCGTTTGTTGTCATCAAGAGCTAGGCAAGCTGGAGCTTGTAGAAAAGATAAATTCTGACAACTAATCATAGTTAAAAGTCATTGCCTTCAGAAAACTTCGGCTCCTGGAGCTGAAACAACTAATCTTCCTGATGAGACTTGTTATTTGCTAGCCTTCATGTTTGGTAGAATGTAATCACATTTGCAAGAGGATCAATATGTAAAGGAATGTAGTCAAATACATCTAGGCAGGTAATGGTGTTTGCAGTATTCGAACTAGAGAATGTGCGAATACACCACGGGATATAATTGTATTGCACTCCCCTACTTCTCAATTCTCTCAGTATCCTTCATTTCACAATGCACCCCACTAAGAATGATCCATTGAACTATAAGCCATATTCCGAAGAGCATCATCAGGGTCAAGTCCGGTTCTGCACATCGGATAAACAAAAATTGGCCCAATGCCTCTACATTCAATGGATCACAATGACACCTAATTTTACACCTCAACATCCACCATATACCAGCCTCACATAATGCTAAATCCGCGAGCAAAGAATGAAGACTAATGTCATCTTGACCATTCTTATCCAAAAAAAAGGTGGTTTTGACCATCATATATCCCAAATACACAACCAAGTGCACCACCATCTCTAGAAAAGCTAAAACAATAAAAAGAACACACCATTCCAAGCATATCTTTTTTTCTAAAGCCAGTCTAATGATAGTTGCTAGTACTACCTAACTCCTACATTATAGAAAATTAGTTAACAAACCTTAATTAACCATATCCAACTAATTAGTCAAGCATATAACACAACACACATTAAAAAGTAAGAAGCATCATCCACATTCCCCACCCACCAAACCCAACACTCTTATCATTAATTTACTTAAATCCCATTGATCCCCACTTAACCCTCCCAACACCTCTGATTAAAAGACCATCCAAACTTTTGGTCACATAATAATTCATATTAACAAAAAAAAGAAAAAAAAAAAGTGTACTATTCCAACTACAAAGTACTAATTAGAAACAACATTAAGTACAAAAATAAAATAAAAATAATAGGCAAAAAAAAAAAAAAAACATATGGTCTACGAGTCGTAACTAGTAAGTGACATTGAGAATAAAGTCGAAACTCATAACCTGTGTTCGAAACCCGAAAAAAAAAAAAAAAAACAAAACAAACCTGCTACATTGCTGGCAAAAGCGCTGCTGAAGGCCAGCAACAATGACAACAGGTGATTTGGAGTGCATACCACAAACTTTGTGTCGTGAATAATAAGCTTTAGCATCAGTAAGATCTAGCTTACAACCTTCAACTTGACACCTAGGTGGCTGACCATTTTGAACAACACCTTTGCCATTTTTCTTAGATTTTCCAGACATTATTCCACCATTTCCCACACCCACCACATCTTCAAAGTATATTTTCTGCCCAAATTTTAGACCATTCAAGGAATCTGATGAAAACCCCTTTGATGACCCTTCTATGGTCATTATATTTGACCCCATTCTCTTTCTTTTCTTTTTTTTCTTTTACTCTTTTTTTTTCAATGGGTATCAATTTTTTCCCATGATTATGTGGGTGTGGTGTGGGAGGAGAGAGAAAGTTGAGTTTTTTTTATGGGTTTTTGTTTGTAGAGTGATGAAGAAGGAACTCAAGGAAGAATGGTTTAAATGCAAGAAATGAAAGTGTTTTTTTTTTTTTGGGTTCTAGAGGAGCACAAAGAGTTGCCTTTTTAGTGATGGGGAGGAGTGTAAAGCAGACATGATAGACTGATACTGGGCCATGCCCATCACAACTCTGAGTTTAACACACACTCTCTACTTTCTCTCTCTCTCCTCTGAAAGAAGGGTATGCCCAAATTATTTTGGGTTAGACAGGAAAAACTTTTCTTTTTAATTTTGTAATAGATCAGGTGTTTTTCCATATTTGTATGATTGAAACAAACAACGTTTAGTGATGTACAGTGCATTATTAATGTTTACTCGTAAAGTCGTAATGTATATGTCGTTGAGAATCTTGGTTGACAAATGCTAGAGTTAAGCGAATAAAGTTATCGTCTCATATATACAACAATGATTCTCAGTGCATCTTTAAATCCATCGTGAAATGTTTAGGTCGGAAGAAAAAAAAGTCATGTCACCCCATATATTGTATATACCTATATACGGTCTACATTAGTGATGATACATAGTGCATTACTTGCGTTTCTTATATGATCGGGATAATTATTTAGTTATTGTGGATCAAAGAGTGAAATAGTGTAGTTTTGGGGAGTGTGAAAGGGTCATGTACATTTATGGGCACAAAAGAATGGGAGTCAAGTAAGTTGGTAATAAATGGTTTGCAAAAAATTGACAGTATCTTCTTCTCTTTCTGAGATTATTGGGGTGAGTGTGAGAGTGTGTGTGTGTGTGTTTGTCAGAAAGACAGAAAATGATCAGCTTTTTTGTGGAAATTGGTTGGTAATTATTCAGTAATTTGATAGTGTATGAGAAGAAAAAAAAGAAAAGAAAAAAAAAAAAAGATAAGTGATAAAAAATGAGAATAATTATGTATTTATTCCTAGTCTTTGTGTTGTATTTGTATGTACCTTTGGTGAATTCTGTCAGATTATTTAATCTCCAAAGTTTTAATCTTTTTCCAAAGTTCTAATCTGCTGTCTTTGCCTGTTTGACTAGATTTAATTGGCTAATGTGTTAACTACTTATAAATTCATTTTGTAACTTATGTGAAACTAGGTCCACCGGATTTAAGGTAGCGTGTTTGATCGGCGTATGTAATGGTATTGTGATGTATCGTGAACGTTGTTCTCTTGCGGCTGTGTTGTTACTTGGGCGGAACATGCGATCCTTCATGGCTTCATTGTAGTCACCTAATAACTTGGCAATCTAATGAAGTCGTCTTGGATAATCTTCTAAAACTTGGGAGTTTGCTTTGATGGATTTTGGCATATGAAAGGGGGAGAGGGAATATTCTCAGCTGTCCAGGCTTCGTGACATTGCAGCTTTAATCACCATGATTGAGCAGCTTTGTAGGCATACGCCAGTTTGTAAGGTCTCATTTGAGATTCACCTCTAGAGTCTAGACCAATTTCTTATTAATAGAATGTCGTTTTTCTTATTCTAATTATCGAGAATATCTCACGCCGATATGAAAATCGATTTATGAACGGACAACTTATAATCTCAGTTGCTCACTTACTTTTAGGTTTAACGAAAATTCTACGGTCATTACCACTAGTGGTAATTACCATAAGAATATAGTATTTTATTATGATTTGATATTTTCCTATATTAATATAAAAATAGCATATAATATTTTGTTAAAATTTGGTATCTTCTTATATTAATTTAAAAATAAAATATCTCATCTTTACATTATGAAAAATTGTAAAACTTAATACATGTTTGGTATTGGTTAAACTTCTCGAAAATTAGAATTAGGCTAAATTCACACATTAAGAATGACATCCATCATTCTTCGGTGATCTTCACTAGATCAATTAATTAATCTTGTTAAAAAAAAAAAAAAAAAAAAAAAAAGCAAAGAGGCAAACGTGAGCTTGTGTGAAGTTATTTTTGAAACATGTGACTTCCAAACAAAACTCATCTAGTAGCTAGTAATCCTACTTAGCGGCTCATCTAACTAGTAATCCTACTTAGGGGCTGCTATTTGAATGCATGTCAATCATTAGTTTTTACAGCCCCAAACTTCTATTGTACAATTTTCTGTGCTTGTACGTGATGTACAACACCTCAATATGTACAGCCCCTAAATTTTTTTGTTCGTGACGGGATAACCCTAATTTTTTTCGAGGGAAAGTAGTACTCTAATTAATCACAAACAAAGCCTAAAAAATTGAATAATAAATGTTTTTTTAATTTTAAAGAAAAGATTTCTATGTAATTAAAATATTGGATTGAAATAACTACCTTTAATAAAATACTATACTTTTATGGTGATTACCACTAGCGGCAATGACCATAGAATCATCGTAGGTTTAAGGGTAAGAAATGATATTGTATCACGCAACCTTAAAGAAGAAAGTATATTATTGTTTTTTTAAATGTTAGGCTACTCTTTAAGGCTTACCTAGGGGTAGTTATTCTAGTTCAGTTTCTCAAAACTCAACTGTTAACTGCTTGATACACTCCTACAAAAACATAGTTACACAAAAGGTGTATCTGCAAGTCTGTAACATTGCCTTTAAAACATTGTTTTATTGGTATCTTTGTACTTAGCTGCTTTCTACTTATATTCCATTAAATCAAACACCAAAGACTAGAAAGCAACCAGGGTACATTTCAACCTAGGATAATATTTGCTTAGGCAGTTATGGTAGTTTAGTCTGTTGAGACTTGAGATCTGAGATCCCACATACCCAATCACCAAGTATCTACATTTGGACTAACTAAGATCTCGTCCTAGGATCTCTCGTTGAGTTTATTAACGATTTCATGTAAAGGAGTAACTATCGAGTACAAGAGAAATGTGGTCGAAATAATTTACTTATTAAAATGTAGTCGTGATATAACCCACTTTCTTCGAACATATCCACCCTAGGTAGATCATTTATATACACGGTGTATCATCAAACATGTTGTTCTGCTAATAAGATTATACGAAGTATACATTATCAAAGGTCTATTAGCATCGACTTTAAGAAATCCATTTCCAATAAAGAAAAGCAGAATTATTAAAGAGATGAGGAGTGATTTAAATCTATTTCAGTGAAGATATCATGGGCTCCCAAGTTCCAAATTTCATGTTTTTAATATAATCAGCCCTCAGATGAAACCAAGGGACACTGCAACACCCATGATCTTACTTTTATGTCAAGCATCAACTTAGAAAAATATGGCAACCAAGGCCAGAAATAGCAAAAGAGCCTAAAACATATAAATGCTACTGTTTAATATAGAAGGACTGTTCTGATCTTTAGAGTAAATAATGAGTACAGTAAAACTGTAAAATAAAAGTTGAAAGAAGAAAGATAGACAGTTTCTGTGACTGTTGTAGTTCTGGTTTTTGACATTTATGCGAAGAGTTTGAACACTGTCATCATCTTCCTGTCTCAGCTGATCAACTCATAAACTGTTCACTGTTCAGTAAGTAGTTGGCTCTATGATGACAAGTTTACAACACGTGAAGATGTGACCTATGTATGTATCTCAGGATTCAGGAAGGATGAAATGTTGAAATCCATTGCAAAATCACATGAAGACCCAAAGATTTGCTTTTTAATATATCAGTCGTCCGCAATTATTAAGGGTAGCAATAACGTCACAACACGGTAGACTAGTACGTGTCTAGTGCAATTGCGAATGGCATAGTCTATACTATATGTCGTGATATTATCATTTAAAATTATGAATCCAAACGTCACCAAGGAGAGGTTTTCACTCCAGAGTAAATTAATAAATCTCTATACCTCTTGGAGTGGATCGACCAAACACAGACCCGATCTCACCAATTTGTGAACTACAAGTTAATAGGAATTTTTTTCTTTGGCAAGAATGAACAATGTTATAACTTATACTACTGTTAAAGCATCAGTAACATGTTAAAACTTAGGACAAGAAACAATGTCCTAGACTCCAAGCCTGGCATGAAACAAAGTAACAGACCCAAGTTCACAAATGGTTTAAGCCTCTTGTTTGGATACCCCCTGCCCGAGTTTAGCATTCAAGTCTGTCGGAACTTTACTCACATAATTCCAAACCAAACGTTAACAATGGAAAGAACGGAATGAGCATATATTCAGGACATATAAAGGGAATTCAAAGACTAATTAAGTGATCATCAGTAGAGAGAAAGTATAGTTATAGAACTTGAGCAGCTAAGATAGTAGTAACTAGTAAGCAACTAAGCACAAACATTAGACAGACCAGCAGAAATACAGTTACTACAGTTTTAAGCACATTCCACCCCAGCTTCAGCAGCACGTCGAGGAGTACTCTTTCGCCTGCTTCCATTCCGTCTAAACCCTACACCTTTCACAGAATCCTTAGTGCTGGACTTACCACCAGACCGATCTTCCTCATCGACAGGATCCGATTTCTGTTTCACCTGAGGGAACCTCTTCCTCTTTGTTGCATTAGCAGCAATTTGATCTTTAGAACATCTGCTTGCATTTAATCTCTTAACGCTCTCATCACCGACTTCAAACTCGACAACCTCATCCTTGTGCTGAATCTGTGGCCATCCTCTCGTCTCAGACGCCACACATTTCTCTTCTTCTTCGTTCCCTAAATCACCATGCGACATAACAACAGTCTGTTTCCTGCTTTTCCCCTTACCTCTACCCATTTTATGAAGCCGAAACATACAAATTAAAGAGAAAGATACAAACTAAGACATTCAATGACTGGTTATATAATGTCCACCCTTCAATATTTATATAAAGATTCCTAATGCATGAAATTTAGCATAGTTCTAGAATACATACACCAGATTCCGGAGCAATTACAGCAGCATTTGTAGCATGCACCAACAAACTTAGAGCAAAATGACAATTTCAACAACTACATGCAACATTAATTGTTGTGTTCTTTACACAACAACAACAAGATCAATAGAGTAGACTATTTTTTCTGTACCAGTTCGTTACTATGCTAGTAAATTTCATCTTTCTTGCACAAGACTCAACTTTTGTGTCTACTATATAGAATAATGTGACATGTGATTATCCTTCAGAGGCCGATCAGTAACTAGTTCAAGTGGCGTGCCTCTACCCGATATAATAATTTAGATCTAACCTTAACGTTCTTGAGAGGCGATAAAAAAAATAAAAAATTAAGACATAATCTTGGAAAACAAGGGACAATGGAGTACCTATACAAACACACAAATCATTCCGAAGGGTGCCAAAGCCCAAAGAGTCCAATTTTGTTATAAAATAATTTGAAGTTTCGTTATAACACAACCCACCAAGAGAAGTTGTCACCCCCTCCTGTAAAATATTCATTTGGTTGAATACAATACATCGATTTTTTCCAATAGAGATACGGAGGATTTTATAGACCCGAATATCTGAAAATGATCAACCCTAAATTAGACAACACAAGGGAAAGGTAGTAAAAAGACTCAAAACCCAGAGTACCCGCCAAATTACCATCATCCACAAAATTAAAACCTTTCAAAATTTCAAATTTTGAGCCCAAAAAACCTCACTTTTCAGTTAAACCCCATTTCTACTGCTAATGATGCTATTCAAGCATCGAACTTTTTCAATTTTAGTAGTGAAAAACGAGAAATGAATTCAAGAAATCCAACTCCAATTAGGGGTGCTGGGCAACGTTCGATTCCTTCAACTTTCCTCTTCCGCCAACCCTACAAATGGTACATTTTCACCCCTTTTTTTTGCTGGGTTTTTATTTTCTCTTATAATTTGGTGAATTTATTAGACTATTATTTAAAAAAAAAAAAAACTCATGTTCAATTTATATGCAGTTGTTCAAGTAACAAGAAGGGTTCAGATGTAGCTTCAGAAAGAAGCAAGGGTGAATCAAATGTGTCTCTTACTTCATTTCTCAACCGCAAGCTGATTCACAAGGTAATTTACTTCAATTTCATTTCTCTTTTTTTAGGGCAATTTTTCTCTGTATGTTGATCTGAATTAGCAGTTTCATATGAATTTGATTTGAGCAAGTCATTTGGGGATGTGGGTATTTGCTTGTTGATTCAATTTGTGGATCAAAATTAGTTGTTAATTGAGTTTTTTCTGGAGTTTAATTGGGTTTAATTTACTATGAAATTGGCTGTTTTGCAAGATAATGATGTTGGAAAGAATAAAGATTGAAACTTTCTGCTGATTTGCTGGTAAATTAGCACTCCTAGGTTTTACTAATTGCATGCTACAGAGTGGTTGTTGTGTGATTGTTAGGAATTATGTATGCCAATGTGATTGCTTAGGTCTACAGTAATCGGTATTATCGATACCTCAGTGTCTCGATTGGGGTTCGGATGCACCTTGTGATGAATGTTAAAATGGGAATGGAAGACTTGGTTGCCTGAGATAGCATTTTGGTATGGAGCAACAAAAATAACATTTATAGCCTTTAGTTATAACCAAGTTAACCTCGGAAATTGTCGTTTAGAGATGGAGGACTAATTCTAATGTTTCAACCAGTTGGCTTTGGTTCTTAGACTGTTGGATTACTTGGATACTTATGTACTATAATTGGTGAAATATGGCATAGACCGGTAAGAATTGGATACAAGGAACCAAGGAGAAGCTAACTGTGGACACAAGATATTGCATTATTGTTGAAGCAATAGAATTTTGTTTGAGAGAAATAAGCACCCTATTTTATTTTTATTTTTTATTTGAATTGGAAGCCTAGATGTATGTTGTCTTACTAATTGGCTGAAATTTGATCATCCATTGTGTGAAGTTACTATCATCTTGAATTGCTCGAATGTTTGGCTTTTTGATTTGCATGTGTTACTACCAAGCCAAATAATGGAGAAACTACATTATTGGTAGGTCAAAGAAGATAGACTTCCTATTCCATCGGAACACAATCGACCAAAGGATGAGCCCAATGTTAGAAAAGAGCATCATCCATTTGTCAAACCTCATAAAGAAACGTGTGTGATTGAAGAATCTGTGTTTAAGCTGTTCAATAGTTCAGAAGAGAAAATCAGAAAGAGATCTTCTGAATGCTTTACTGGTGAGTGCTAGCTCTTCATCCTGTCTTTCATAATGTACCAATTTAAGGTCTTATTCATAATGGCAACAGAAAACTTCTTCAATTACGTGCAAAGATAGAATTAGAAATATTTGTTTCCCTTACTTTCACGCAGGAAATTGAACGTGGTCAGATTTCAGTCTGTTTAATGTTTATGTTGATAGAGCACTGTCAGTCTGTTTGGTGAAGAGAGACTTATCCTTTGAATTCTATAGTTGTTTGAATTGGTTTTGGCTTGCCTGATGTTATTAGTAATATGATTTATAGAGGTCAAAGTGAGACTTTCATTAGGTTCAGAAATCCAAAGTTAGACAGAAGGAAGACTCTAAGCTCAAATATGTTGTTCAGTCGGCATCATCACTCATCAGTGTATCTAGGTATTTTTTCTTTTGGACAGAAAGCATCTGCAGAGATGATGGTGCCGAACTTATATTTTTAAGCACTAGGAAGAAAATGCATAGAAGAAAGGGGCTACTTAGACAAAGCTTTGCCTGTCCTGGTTACTGATCATGGCCATCACCCAACATATACTGGTCCAAGATGAACAGCTGCTCATACTGTCCCTTTTTTTTTTTTTTTTTTGGTACTTTTGACTTTTGAGATTAAGCTGCTCATACTGTTGATCAGGATAAATATATAAGGGTATCGTGTGGCCTCAATGGTTGAGGAAATCCTTCATTTTTTTTTTCCTGGGGAATGCTTTCATATTTCCAGTCTTCAATTTATACCAGCTAGAGTTTGTTAGGTATGGAACAAACTTATGACCTTAATGATTGAGCGGACGACAGACAGCTAAAGAATTGATATTTTTCTTCAGAAGTCATGTTCTATCTAGGGAAAGATACTACACTACACATTTATCCTGTCATTATTCTCACCTTGATGTCAAAATCTGGTTCAATTAGCATGGGATTTGGGTCGTTTGAGTCTGCTACAGTCTTTCAGAAACAAGAATGTTATTCGAGGATTGATTTCTGAAACTGTTAGCCAATCAGGAAGTAGAGCGCCCGTCCAAAACAGGACTTCCACATTTCCTTCTTGGTTTGTTAATGGTGCAGCTTGTGTTTTGTGGATATAGGTAGCATGGGTCTATATTATGGCACAAATGTAAAGCAGATGTAGTTGCTCTTACATATGTTGGAACAACTTTCGCCATGATTCTTCAGCCAACAATCTGCCAAAATACGCTAAGCCAACTGATTCAAGTAAATTGATCTTACAGATTATATATTTGACCTACAAACTTAATCAAACATGCAATCTATAATTTTGTATATCCTCTCATCACTACTGAGTGTTTATGCCTGATTCTTAAGAAAACAAAGGGGTTTATGCTTCTGCTAATTAACATGGTCCGACTGCAGCACAGTGTTGATGTTCGTCTGTGAAACTTACTATTCCTACATTGTACATCTGATCTGACTGCAGCACCGTCAACATCACAAGGCAAAGTAAAGAAGGATGGTCAAAAACACTTGCTAGTTCTCGGAGATGATCCTAAACCAAAGCGAAGAGCTTACAAGTTTAACAACCACAATCGAATTCCTGGTGACAATGAGAAACCAAGGCCACTCTACAATTATTGTATGTTAAACTTACGGCCTCAATGTTGAACATTTCAATCTTAAGCTACAACTTTTACTATTTCGATTTTTGTATCTGCGTGGATTTACTTGAAACATGTTTCTATCAACAGATGAAAGCGGGACTGGTTGGTGGGATGCAGATAGAGAAGGTGTCGACAACGACGCAGTTGGACACAAGGAAGTATGGGAAGGGGTAGGATCAACTACACTGGGCGGACTCGACTGGCACTGATTCAGGGTCTTCTTACCAGCTTACTTCACCCAAAAATGACTGTCTTATCTAACTATATATGGTTAGTTCTGTAAAAAAAAAAAAAAAAAAAAAAAAAAAAAAAAAATTGCTCTTTGTTTCTTCATTTCCTTTTCTATCGGACTCACTACTTTTAATGATTCCAGACTAACCAACTTTTATATAGAAAAGTTCTTGTTCTTTTCTTTTTGGAGTCTCGACGAAAATAAAAACTAAATTACGTCTATTACATCCTCATTCGAGTGAGTGAAACTACAAAAGCTCATGCATGTTCGATACGACCTCTCTAATAAGTTCTTGTCCTTGTCTTGCCAGCTTTGCTATTGCACGCCTTTGTGCTTTCTTTTCTCTAACCAACAAAACTTGAGTGACTCTTGCATCACCTCTATTTAAAAATTTATACATTTTTTTTTATATAACAGCATAGATTTCTATCTTCAAAAGAAAGATCAACCCTCACTTTCCGTCCACAAGATTAATAAAAATGAAAACTATGGATTACATAGATAATAATTGATTATCGCTACCGTTACATAATTCGTATTTTGCAGTTGTTAGTTTGTTGCCACATAAAAAAGTTGTTCTTGAGAAGATACAAAAGTTAAGTATGCGAGGTTTCAGTTACCTTAGCTAATAAAGTCACTAACACCGTTACATAATAAACTACAGAGTATCTACAATTATGCACAATAAGCATGTTGATAAATCTTTTTGAGGAAGCTAAGTTCACATCAAATAGATAAAGATCCAAATTTTTATATGTGAGCATCCTATGTGATTTTGGGCATAATCCAAAGTTGCGATGCTGCCTAGTTACGTTAATTATGCTCTAGATTGAATAATTATTTTCTGCTTTGCCCCTATTCCCACTATCTTGTTCACAAGGTCATATCATAACATTTATTAGTCACATAATCAAGATCATTCTTGCTAAGCTTGTCACTAAATGTAAATTCATCCATAATTGAGAGCCTAATTGGTGTTGTATGAGGAGACTTATTGTTAATATATAATCATTGATTGAGTCTCGACCACCATTTCTGATCAAATATCCTCAGACAAATTCCTCGATAATTTACTAAAACATACATGGTGTATCAGTTGTTCTTATTTAAGTTTCAAACAATCATCACAAGATAAAGAGGCTAAGAACCTCATTGATTCATCATTTCTTATTAGGCCCCAGTTAGAAAGAGAATTAGCACAGAGGTTGGCCAGATCCCTCAAAACAAGTAAATACAATCAAGCTAAGGACACTAAATTCTTTTGGTACAATTGAAAGTTGAGTTGATCCATTATTTTTCTAGCTCTTTTATAATAAAGTTTATGAATTATTTTGTCCTTGGTCTTTTGTGCAGCCCTCTATTCTCACTTCTTCTCAAGTTCTCATTCTCAGTGCAGCTGCACCAGTCAAAAGACATACAGTAGTAAACTTCTGTAATTAAGGCAAAAAAAAATGTATGCTATAATTTATTTGAAAAATGTATGCTATGATTAATGTTATGAATATGCATAATTGCATACGCCACTCTCCGTTCTGTACATTATTAAATTGGTATTGTTTGAGAATATGTGAAAGAACTTGAATGTGAACATATATTAACAATTTAAAAGAACGGAAGTGGTAAATAATAACGAGAGTGTGAATACTGAATAGCATGTAGCTCGCCACAAAACTTTTATTATAATTTTCCATCTGTTACGCATGCTTAATGCTGCCAAATAAAAATCGATCAAAATAATCTACTTTTAATCGCTCAGATAATAAAATGTCAATCGTTAAGCTACAGTTAATCGCTCAGATAATAAATATCAGTGATGAAGACATTGCAAGGTATAGCAATTAACAGTAATTCTAAGGTTCTTGACAAGTACCAAAAATTACCATAATATGCTTCATCTCGACCGTTTATAATAATGTTGGAAATCAATCTACATCATCCATTATTTTTAATTAAGTATATTTTAGAAATTATATTGTAGATAACCGCAAAATAGAAAGAAAAAAAATGGTTAATTGCATTTATTTAAATTTGTGTGCTTACGTATACATGGTATAGTACAAACTATATCTAATATAATTTGATAATTATTTACTTTTACAAAATTTAATTAAGTTCTTTAAAAATAATTTATTGTACTACTTTGCGGTACTTGTCGAGCACCCTAGAATGTAATATTTAGTTTTATTATTTTATCAATTTCAATTCTATTAATTACCCACTATGACAAAGGGAAGAAATATTCCCGATTACTGAGTCATCCTCTCATTGTAATTGATCGACCATAAAATTTTATTGTATATACTTAAATCATAACGTATAGTAATAATACAATAATATAAATCATATATATTTCGTATAATCTTATTTTGTGCACCAAAGTTTAAGTAGTACATACTTTATTGGAAGTGCAAGTGTGCAACAAGATAAGTAGCAAAACATATGGCAAATCACTTACCAGCAAGTCAGCAACCCAAGAATGTGAAGACGTGAACGAGCGAGTAAATAAACAAAGCTAATAGTACGTACGTAGAAACATGATAGACCATACACTATATAGTTGGCAGTTGCACCAAACCATTAAGCCCTGATTTGAACATCTCTATTTGTTCCCTCTTACTCATGTCATGGACAAGTACGAATTAATCATAATAATGTTCGATATATCTTATGTACTTACGAGAGTTTACAACAGATCAAATTAAACATATATAAAAACTGATTAAGCTTCAAATATATATGTACATGTAACATCATACTCAACTAAATAGGCAATACCATACATAAAAAGTTAAAGACGACATACATATTTAAACATCGAGAGTAAGTGGTAAATCATAAAATTGGCAAATTCAGCAAAGCGATTATCAATATTTGCATTGCATGCTACCCCAATTGAATACCACCGAATATATTAGAGTGTAGTGCTTATGAAGCCAGGGACTACACTTACACTAATATCACTAGGAATGCACCAAATAAATTAAAGATCATAAACACATTCTACGTACGTACAGTAGTACGTACACCTACTAATTATATACCATAAGTACGTCGATAAACACTATACATATATAGTAGTCTAACCTGATCAAATAAGATCAAGAGTACGTAGAAGCGCTTTCATTATTGTTCTCATACTCCTGAGTTGCCATGCTCATGCTACCACTGCCGGAGGACGACGTCGTATCAGTAATCTTTTCCAACAAGCTACTAAGTGATCGAGCTTTCACCCCACCAACCTTCACCGTTTTCCCTACGGATGATGTACTACTGTTCATGGTGATCGCCGCCTCCGCTTTGTTCTCGCTCTCTTTCTTGGCCGCCTCGCAGAGTTGCATCAACGGCGAAAGAGTGTCGCTCGTCGTCATGCCTAACGCCGCCTTTTTCGACGACGAAGGCCGGCCTCGAGCGCCGCCGTTACTGCTCCCCGTCATGCTCCTCAGCCTTCCCTTCCCTAAGTGGTGCTCACAGAGTGAGTAGCCTACCAATGTGGGTTGACAACACCTCCATCCTCTCCCGTTCACTCTACTGCACCTCGAACCCTCCATGATAGTATTCCCTCTCTTGCTAGCTTTCTTCACACTTACGCTCAAACTACTGCTATTATCATTGCTAGCATCATTATCGACGTCTCTGGCTTGTTTCAAGACTAAGGCTTTGTTGTTGTTTTTGTCGTCTAGGCTGCTTCTCCTTTTCTTCAAGGGCATTGCTTTATCCTCGTCATACCACCGCATTCGCTCTAGTAATAATAAGACATTATTACACGCACGTATCAAATGTATGTGTAGTCTTTCTAGCTCGTGTTATGTAATACTGTACATGATATAATTAAGGATTATTTGATCATATGGTAAAATTTAAACCTATGCTATAATAATATACCTGCATGATTGGGGGATGGGAGGAAAGGACCATTTCCATAATCAGCAGCTGCACCCAATGCTGTTATGCTTTTGTTGCTAAAATTCGGAAAATCCCAGAAATCACCAGCCACGGACATTAAAGACCAAAATCAACAAATGTGGTAATTGTGATGGACAAGTTTAAGATGATGAAAGTGGCTGCAAATATCAAATAATACTATACTATATATTATACTAGTAATTTATAAAAATAAAGAAATAAAGACATATGATGGTGTTATTGGGGACCCATACTAACATGCACCTCATGAAAAATGAAAATTAAACCCTTAATTTTAAAAAAAAAAAAAAAAAAACATTTTTTTATTTTTATTTTTTCTCAATTTTGGTAGATAACCAAATATAATCAGATTGGATGGGGAAGGTATGGTGGCTCTACACCCCAAATTAAAGCTAATACTCTAATAAAGACAGAGTTTCTTTGTTTTTTGTTTTAATTTGGTGATCATAAAGACAGTAATTTGTAATTTTTACCACTCAATTGTATGTGTACATTTTCATACAATTCCTACTTCTTTTTAACATTATTCACCTTTTTCTGTAAAGTTATAAGAAATGATCAAAGTAGGTAAACTTAATAACAACATTGGGGGTTAGAAAAAGACTAGGAATCTTGCCTTTAGCTCACCTGATTCTAGTGCACCATTAATAGTGGAACGATACAGGAATCCGAGGAGGTTCAGATATACCCAATCTTATATAATTAACGGGTAAGATAAAAGTCGATACTTATCGATTGTCATCAAGAGATTAGAAGTAGTGCATACCTAGCATCATTATTGCACTTTGGCATGCTCTCAACTCCTTCAATTTCCTGTAGATATCACCAAATCAAGGGAGTGCTATTCAACTAATTAAAGACAAGGTAATTACTAATATACTCCTTAGCAACTCGATCGGTTCTTAACTCTTCTGGTATATTCAATTCAGACGTCAACAATTCCGACACAAAGAAATAAGGCCTTGTTAAATTGGAACAAGTGGTGGTGCAATTTCACCACACCCAAGAATTTATTATTATTACACCAAAGAATAAGTAAAAGCCAGACAAAATAAGAAAAATAAACAAATAATGAAAAATACAAATTCCTACTTACTTACCAAACAACCCAACAGCTGTGAGTCAGACTTGACCACACGATCATGATCATGATCATCATGATGAAGATGATGATCACTGCTACTATTTCCGTCGTCGATCAAACGGTGGAGATCAGAGTAAGTCAAATTATCAGACGGCTGTAGGGAGTTGTTACCAGTAGTAATAATATCATCAGCAGGCGTTATTGTTTCATCTTCTGCACTACCTTGCACCAGGAAAACCGGTGACCGGCTGAACAGGTGAGGATCTGATATTGGTATAGGAGAAAGCAGTGATAGAGGCAAAGGCACCTTCCTTTTCCTAATTCTCATGGTTTTTTTTTTTTTTTACTAATTCTTCAAGGGCACACTTTTAACGAAAATCGAAATATATTACGAGAAAGGGAGAACTTTGTCGCTCTATGTGATAATCGTATTGTAAACTCGAAGATTTAGAATTATAATTTCTTCTCTACAAGTAACGACTATCTTATATTTGGTGATGAAATGGGTTTTTATTGGGCCAACTTTTAATTTGTTGCACCACACAAATGAGAAGGAAGAGGAGAAAAAAAATGGTGTAATACTAGTATAGTATAATGAACACTACTACTAGTATGTACCACTAAACTAATATTGTATGGGTGAGGGGAAAGGCACGTGCGAGAAGGTGAAAAGTTAGGGGGTTTGGCACGTGTGGAGGGGGCTGACCGGTCGTACCGGTAACAGGTGGAGTGGACGGAATCAGATGTTAGGAGGAGAGAGAAATAGAGATGTACGGTCGATGACAGGGTGGACGACGTGGACTGCGAATACAAGATGATGGGAGCGTTTCATGTTTTTTACTCCTTTTTTTTTTCTTTTCTAAATTCATTTATGTGAATAATTATTCTTTTTTTACATTTTTGGATTTTAATGTATTAATCTTCTTCCGTAAGTTGGCAAAATGAGTACAAAGACGACCAAGATGCTCCGGCATGCAAAAGAATATTTACCCACCCTTGGAGGGTTAAATTCAATAATTCTCGGTTGATAATACACGGTCCGCTTATTTACATGTGGAATTTCTATGGATATTTTACTAAGAATCTTTTGGTCTCTTCTCAAATATATGTGAGGTCCCTTAAACACCGAGGATATAGGCTAACTTAGGCGTAATCAACTCTCCACTTACCCATGCATGGCCCTAGGATAGGCCTCGATTTACCATAGCTTTTTGCTCCAACATCAGGCGTTGAGACTAGTGTGCGGTTTTTTGTCATTTTCAGATCATATAATAGGTTTTTGCTTTAACATTTTTCTCAATCCCGTAGTTTGACCCTTATGAGCACCAGAACCCATTAATTATATGTTTTGATTTAACCATTATTGACCAACATTTTAAAGTGATAAAATGTCTTTAAAACTTTACCTTAGACCCCCTGAGTGTAATAAATGGGTATAAGGGCGGATTCCTCTACTCTGGAAGTTCTTATAACTCGTTCGGTACACGTCAACCGTTGAGGTGAGCATGCATTTTTCCCTGATCTGACCACACTTATAAAATAGCCAAATACTTTTACATGGACAGGGTTGGAGTGCTCTTCTTGGACGTCCCATAATTTGACCCCTAAGACCACTAAAAACCATGGATTGTATATTTGAATTTGACGAACCTTAACCATGTTTCTTAAAGTAACCGAATGTCTTTACAACTTTACCATAGACTCCCTTTAAATGTTATCGATAAAAATGAGGGAAACTCGTACAGTACACGTCAATCGTTGAGGCGAGCATACGTTTCTTGCTGATTTGGCCACAATTTTAAAGTAGCCAAATATTCTCAAAACTTTACCATGGACAACTTTGGAGTGATCTTATTGGGTCGTTTTCTCTTGTGGGAAGATATTTAAACTCATTCGGAACACATCACTCGTTGAGGCTAGCTTACATTTTCTCTCGCCGATTTGGGAAGCCTAACATAGACTTTCTAATATTGGGCCAAAACCCGTAATGTTACATGCATGCGTTTCCACCAAAATTTGAGTCAGTTTTGTTCCGAGATCATATTATCCCATAAATTTTGCAAATGTATGATAAGTGGGCTAAACACTCTTCCAAGTTCCAACACAAACACAAACACAAAACTTCTTTCTTACGAAGCCCAAATCCAAAGAGAGACACACACAACAAAACACAAATAGACCCATTTGAGGCAGCAGAAATGTGTCTCAATTTCACTCCTCAAACTTTGCTGACTTTGTTTGTTGTTTCTTCCAATTTCTCTCCTTCTCTCTCCTCTTCTTTGCTCTTCAGAGCTTTCCTTTACTACTCCAATTCAATCATCGATGGCTTTCCATCAACCCCTTTTCTTAATTGATCAATCTTCTTGAGGAAGCTGAGAGATTTTCTTCAATCAATTTGATGATTCTCTCGCTCTCCCAAAACGGTGCCGTTTCGACCCAGCGCATGTAATTTGTGCAAAAGTTTGGTTCTTTCTCCCCCTTCGACGCTCAGAACAACTCCAATGAGAAATCCCAGGTCTCAATTTTATTTTTCTTTGCGTTTTTTAATTTAATCTTTTATCCGCCATTTTTCGGTTGTTAGGGTTAAAATCGTGAAAGATTGAATCTTTTTGTTCACGTTTTGGTTGTAATCCATAATTGAATTTGGGAAGTTGGTAAATTTTGCGGTGCTCGATTGATTGGGTTTTGGTTGGTAAGGATTTGGGTTTTTTCTGGGTAATTTCTGAATTGGGGGAAAAAATTAGGGTTTGGGTGTAATTAGGGATTTTGTCTGATATTGAAGGGAGATACTGGGGCTTGATATGTGGGTCGAATCAAGTTTTTGTTTAGGGTTTGGGTCTAATTAGGTTTTGGGATTGGAATTCCCAAAAAAAGTTGCGTGTTGATTAAGTAGTTGATGGCCGATTGGTTTGAAGATTTGATGAATTTAGACTTAAATTTAGGTCCTGTGGCACCTACTGCCCCAGCAGTAGGGCCGGGCACGGAACCGCCACCGGCTGGGGAGTCTGTGGATGTAGATAGATGGGAACCACCTATACATATGAGTATTAGAGAAGCACTTAGGCAAAGGACTAGGCAACGATGGCGCTGGAGGCATTTGCAGCTGCCATTGGAGGCTCGTGCTTTGCGATTGGCGATTGAATCTGAGGCTAATGGTAGCGGTGGTCTTGGTGTGACGTCTGGTGGTGAGGATGGTGAAGGTGGTGGTGGGACATCGCATGTTGGCGAAGGTAGTGTTGCTCCCGAGGAAAGGAGTTGTGAAGTTCTGAAGACGTGTGAGCATAATGTGACCCCGTTGGAGAGTGGGTCTGTGCAAGAAAAGCAAGATGTTGAGAAGAGTAGCTCTGAGGCCGGAAGCTTCTTCGATTGTAATGTATGCCTGGACTTGGCTAGAGAACCTGTTGTTACTTGTTGTGGCCATTTGTTTTGTTGGTCTTGCATTTATCGCTGGCTGCATATTCATTCTGACGCCAAGGAATGCCCGGTGTGTAAGGGAGAAGTCACCCTTAAGAGTGTTACTCCCATTTATGGACGTGGAAATCACACCCATGAGCCTGAAGAGGATTCAGGTATTAAGATTCCAGCTAGGCCCTCCGGGCGACGGGTTGAGAGCTTGAGACAGACTATTCAGAGGTCAGCATCATTGTTCCCTATGGAAGAGATGATCCGACGTCTTGGTGCAAGGTTTGAGCTGACAAGGGATTTCTTCCAGCTCCCAGGTGCAGAAGGAGATTCAGAACAGATTTCAAGGGCATCCATGCTAAATAGAATAATGACTACCAGAGCACTACAAAGGGAACGGGGTTCTGAAAATGTGATTGTTGATTTGACTGAGGACAGGCCCGAGGCAGGGTCTCGTACGCTCCCACCTTTAACTTACAGGAGAGGACAGTCACATAGGAGTAGGAATGCTTCTGGCGTAACACCAAGAGATGGATTTGTTGAGCCCTATCTCCGCAGGTCTCCTCCAATGAGAAGCCAAGAAATGCAACCATCATCAGTTGAGGATAGGGATTCTTTCTCCAGCATTGCTGCTTCTATACATGGGGAGAGCCAAACCGTGGATACCACCGTTGAGATTGATTCACTGGTCTCCCTTTCAACATCGTCTTCAAGAAGAAGACTTGATGCTTCTAGGGGCTCAGATATGGATAGTGGCGACTCTCGTGCAATGAGGAGGAGGAGACTCAACTAAAAGCTGATATTTGCCTGCCTGATTCAAAATACAGCCATCTATTGAAGTCTACTACATAGTTGTGGTAAATGTAGCTCACTTGTAAGTGTACCCTTTGTTGTCTTAAATTACCATGTATCGCCTTGTTTTTGTTGTTTGAATAATTACTGCAGTGATATGTACTTCTTGTCAAGTCTTTGATGTTGATATTATTTGTGTGCTCTGATTTCACCGTGTTTCGATATGAACCCTCGTCTTTTAGCCCCATTGAAGGTAGTGTTGTCGCTACATGGAAAACATAGTTACGAGTACTCGTACATCTTAAGCAACCCTCGGAGATTTACAGCCTCCAATGTCACAGTGTCTTACATCTCCTTAGCTTGCGATGGGGCTTCGCATGAATTACTTTCTTCAGCAGTTTTTGGCTGGTGCTTCTGGTTGTCAATATGAACCTGCGCTCCCTTATTTATAGTATATTAGTAGTGTCTTTATTTCGATGTACAGTATGATGATTAGAACTCTTCTGGTCAGAGGGCTGAAGCCTGAAAGTACTTGATGAATGCTGAATAGCCATTTCTCCTTCCCCCTCCGTTTTGTCCTCGGTTTTTTTATCTGTTGCATCTGATGCAGATATTTGTTCACTGCACTGTGATGCTATGTTTTCGGACTTTTTTTTCTCGAGGTCTCGGATACATACGCTGACACGGGTGAGGACTCGGTCACTCAGGAGTCAGGACACTTCATTTAGGCCAGAACATGAAGCCTTTTTTCTTTTCCTTTTTTTTCAGATACCAGACTTGTCTGACACGTGAACATGAACCCCAATCAAATACTTGTACTCGAGTCCGAGCAACATAGTTGGGAAAGGAAATTCGAGAGCTTGATCTTTAGAAAAGCTTATCCTATAGCCAAACAATCTTCATAACGACTGGACTATCCAAATTGACTACGAAATGTTGAGAGTTTGCAATGATTTTAGGAAGGTGTATGGATGTTCTGGTTGTTTATTCTTGTCTTAAACATGAAGCTGAAAGTATGTGGACAGCTCAATATCTCATGTGATTATAATTGTTGGATCAGATGTGAGTTATTATTAGAGTCCAAAAGCAAAATTCAGCCCTTTCTCCTGAATGCGAAGCTCATTTCTCTTGAAGCCTGGACTTGATCTTTGTTATGTCATTCTACGATTTCTCTTTCCCGTTTGCTTCCTTGAGGTTTAACTTGGTTATGAGATTCCACGATCTATCCGGTGAATTATTTGAAGTCGTTTGGTTGAGTTTAGGAAGTTGTCATTCTTGTACTTCGGGAACCTATACCGTCCTCCATGTAGAAAGCGGAATTATATTGGGAAGATTCGATGTGTTAAACTTTCGGAGTTATATTGACAGCTCCGGCTCTCGATTTCGTGTTTTTTTCCCTTCACTCTTCCCACCACTCCACCGGAATTACGGACGCCCCGGTGGTGACTTCAGGTTGATTAGATGAGGCGGAAATTTGCGAGGGTGGAAATGGGCGATGACCATTCCGTTCGCTAGTTTGGACTTAAAAGCCCAAGACTTGATAAACGATGCCATAAGTCCATAATAACGATAGTATATGTTACTGATGCCATTTCTCCGGTCAGTCCAATTGGAAACAACGTCACAAGCCCGATGTATGTATGAACAATTTTCTACCTATTGATGCCGATAAATCTGATATACTCTTTCGTTTTTCATTAGGTTAATAATATTCTTGTATGTTCGAATCATGTTAATAAATGGAAAAATCGTGTTGGGATCCTCTAGAGTTGCAAATCAACTCTAGAGGATCTTTTCCTTGCACTAGAATTAAATTGTAGTTATGTATCGAAGACAATCATATACTCCCTCCGTTTCATTTAATTGTTTACGTTGGGCCTTTTGTTACGACTTATGAGGGGAATTCAAATTCAATGTAAATAATTGAACGAAATAGAGGGAATATTAAGATGGCATTTGCACGAACGCTACGGAGAGAAAGAATTCATGCGGACGAGGTTTGGTATTATTTTTCGGTATGTTCCCTTTCATTTTGTTTGATCTTCATCTTCTTCCTCGCTTTAATTTTGCTCATGGTTTTTTTTTTTTTTGGTTTGTATTTATTTGTTTGTTTTTTATGATCAATTGTATTTATTTCCTTTTTCACTGTGTTATTTGCTTTTTCATCAAACTTCGTTCTCCAAACACTTGAAACATTTGTTGTTCTCCCATCGTGTTTATTTCCTTACGACTCGACTTATGACGACTCATATTAGCCATTTATAGATTGTTTTGTGCTTGAGGCTTGTTTTTCTCTTTTTGTGCATATAAATATTGTTAAAAGATTTATGTGTGATGAGCTTTGTTCCACATTAGAAGACTTAGGAGGGCGAAACCTATCATCAATTGAATTTACTTTTTAGAATAAATCACACTAGACTTCTAGATATGAGCAGTACTGCTTACGGCCAGTTTCCCAACTTGTGTTTTATGCATATGGTCTGATGAGTGATATGACAAACTTTGCGGACAATGTGTAGTACTCCGTAGTATGATAGATCGAAGTGAAATACAGGGAAAATGTCGTTTTAGCCAAAAGTCATTCGTTCAAACAATTTTACCAAAAACCTAAAATACAAATGCTAGTTACTATGAAAAATGAGAATAATAATACAAAATCAAACTTGTATATACACAAATTTTCCTTAGAATAACTCAAACTTATATACTCCTATTCTCTATAATAAATTCATCAATAATTTCACCAAAGCAAATACTCCGTAATGGGTAAGAGGAGAATAATGATAGTCCAAATAGAGGAGATGATGAACATGATGATGAGCAGCAGGAGCCGAAACCATCATCATTAGGAACATCATAACAAAGAGCATTTAATAGGGAGACTTGTCTCTTTCTTTACCAGCATAAACACACCATCCCAGAACCCTAAAGTTGCGGACGAGACACACCATAGGTGACAATATTCTATATCTAATCATCATACCTAATACCAACGACTGTTGGATTAAGTGGTAAACGGTTTAATTTCGATTAAAAAGTTTCGTACTTTGTATCATGTTGAATAATTTAGAGTACAAGAATCACCCACTAATGTTGTATGACTCGAATCGTATTTAGATGTAGTTGGAACAAAGTTTTCGTAAATTAGATAGACAAATTATAAAGCATCCTATATATAATAAAGGTTCATCACTTGTTAATTATTACTATTTACGTTTATAAAGTTAAGCATGAGAAACAACCCAATAACGATGTGTCCTTGAAGAAGAAGAAAAATCTTGGATTTTATCATAAGTTGCATGAGAAGCTGTCTCTTCATCGTCCTCACACTCCAAAGCATTCATCAGCATCATCAATCAACAATTATTAGTTTAATTAATCTTGATGGATTAGCCTAACACTTTGCAATCATTAGCCCTTTTGTATGCATCCTCGTTGCCTGGCCCTCATGGCTTTACACATACGGTACCATCCCTCCCCTTGTGCTAGGTGAACGTAGTTTTGAGTATTCTTCAATCTGCATGTACCAAATTTTGCCAATGTATTGCTTACAGCTAGGTTTGTGTGATAAGGGTTATATGACAGAGATACAGTGTTAATTAAGTTGTTATGTAAGCCGCATTTTGTCAACTGCATCGTAAATTTGCGAGAATAATATTGTGTTACATCGTTCATGTCATGATGAGCAAATTTGTATACGACGATTACATAACTTGAATACGCTAGTGAACCTCGTTTACTTGAGTGAATAGTCTTGTTCATCAACTGTTCTACTTGACAACAAATATTATTGAACCTTAATCACAATCTAGACATCCGGTCAATCCCCTTTCGGATTCTTGATCATTAAGCCAACCTTGTTCCCCGATCCACTTAGGTAACTAGAAAGTGACCATGAATGCACCCTAATAACTTTGCCTAAAAAGAAATCAAATGTTATAGCTGTAGGAGGCAAAAAATTCACAACCTATCAAAATGCGCCACGTGGAGGTTGAAAAGTCTACGTTGACAAGTTGACCGGCCAATTATAAAAGGCCACGTGTCATTTTTATATTAGATGACTGTTGAATAAAATACCGTCACATGTCACCTACGACTCACAGTTGAAAGCTAATTGCAAGAAGTTGATTCCAAATTAGACTGGAATTAATTAACTCAGAAGATGAAGTTTATCGGAAGACAATGACTTCCACCAGTCAACTTCCTCCTAAGATAGAGTCCTAGCTCAATCTTAACTCAATCTCTTGAGTTATCCTACCTTCTATCAAACTCTCACCTCCTCCACTATAAATAGAGGATGACCCCCACCTCACAATTGTCTTCCAGATTCCTGGAGATCAAGTCTTCCAGATTCATGGAGATCAAGTCTTCCAGATTCATGGAGATCAAGTCTAGAAAATCCCTGAAAACTATCTTGGAGAAAGCTCTCAAGCACCAAGATCAAATCAAGCAACCCTCAAGATCCGGAGAAAGCTCACAAGCACCAGAATGTCGCTGACAACAATCAACCTACAACAATCAACTTACAAGATTTGGAGAAAGCTTCCAAGCACCAGAGATCCAAAGAAGTTCAACAATCATTCAGTTCAAGATCAAGCATAGGCCCTTGAACACGAAATTCGGAGTATCATCAAGGAGACTCTCAAATCAAGACTGTCAAAACCCTAAATTCAAATCCAAGTATAGTTCGAGATCAAGTCATCACGACCCTCGAATTGAAGAACAAAGTGGAGATTGAATCAGAAGATTTATTTCTATTTTAATAGAAATCACAGAGATTGTACACGAAATTCTGATAAATATTAAAATCATTTGAAACTCATATTTTGTTGTCTTATTCAGATCTATACAAAATTTGTGTCTACAAATTTTTGGTGAACCCGACGTGAAGATCTCTGCCTCTCATCTTTTTCTCCGAAAGATTGATCGTGCCCTTGATGAAGAAAATTGTTGCCAACAAGGAGTGTCCTCAAGGTGCACGACATTCTCCACACTCTTGTCGATCCACAACAGTAGCAGTTATGGTGATTGAAGCAGAGAACATGGAGGAACAAATTGCCAACACGGAAATTCTTCTCGAAGATCTCATTAAGCAAAGGGAAGAGATCGATACAGAAATCAAGCACCGTGACGAGCAAATAGCCATCCTCACAGAAGAATTGGAGAAAAGTTCAAGAAACAAGTCCTCCAAGAACAAAGGCAAACAAAAGACAAAAGGAGGCGAAATTATCAAAGGATCTTCCTCCAACTCACTATCACGACAACAAATTCAAGACATGGTGGTGAATATGGTCAAGATGCAAGTGGACGAAGGTTTCAAGACCAATCAGCGATACTTCAAACCATACACCAGAAGGATTGACGAGCTCCGAATGCCCTTCGGTTACAAACCTCCAAAATTTCAGCAATTTGGTGGAAGAGACGATCCAAGACAACACATTGCTCACTTCATCGAGACATGCAGCAGCGCTGGAACTAAAGGAGACCTCATGGTGAAGCAGTTCGTTCGCACCCTAAAAGAAGTGGCCTTTGACTGGTACATAGATTTGGCGCCTGACTCAATCGACAGTTGGAAACAAATGGAAGAAGCTTTTCTCAATCGCTTTCACAGTACCCGTAAAGTCGTCAGCATGACCGAGTTGTCAAACACCAAACAACTTGATGGAGAACCAGTCATCGAATATATCAACCGTTGGCGAGCCTTAAGTCTTCAATGCAAAGATCACTTGTCTCAAGCCTCGGCCGTGGAGATGTGCATCAAGGGAATGCATGCAGAATTGTTCTACATACTCCATGGAATCAAGCCCAAAAATTTTCAAGATTTGGCAACAATGGCGTGCGACATGGAGCATACAATCTCCAATTATAAAGATTTCAAATTTCCAAGCAAAGTGGAGGAAAAAGCTGCGTACGAGTTGCCGTCCAACAAATATGGTGCTGAAGATTCTGATGATAGCAGTACCACCACGTCTGATGATGGAAGTTCGAAGTCGACAACTTCAAAATCTTCGGAAGATGATGATTAATCAAATGACGATTCAGTTGTGCCCGATGACGAATCAGAACATAATGCAGAATCAAATTATACTGCAGTTTTGATGACAAACTAGTCATGAAGAAAGCTCCCCACAAATCGCGAATTGTAATCATCTCAAATCACGAACTGCAATTCGCCACCACAACTCGCAAAGTGCAATTCGCCACCACCACTCGCAAACTGCAATTCCCCTCCACGAATCGCAAATTGCAATTCGTCTCCTCAAAGGGGGCAACTCCAGAATGGTAGGGCAGATAGGAGTTGCAAACTCCTTGTCTTCGACAAAGCAATGAAGTCGACATTCAAGCCAATCGTAGACGATTGTTCAAATCCGGACCAAATGAAGGTATCCTGAACAAGAAATCAACAAAATCAAGTGCTCCTAAGCAAGAGCCTAAACTGCCAAGTTCAAATCCAAATCAAGTGCTCCTAAGCAAGAGCCTAAACTGCCAAGTTCAAATTCGAATCAAGCGCTCCTAAGCAAGAGCCTAAACTGCAAGTTCATTAATCGCTCCTAAGCAAGAGCCTAAACTGCAAGTCCATTAATCGCTCCTAAGCAAGAGCCTAAACTGCAAGTTCATCAATCGCTCCTAAGCAAGAGCCTAAACTGCAAGTTCATCAATCGCTCTTAAGCAAGAGAGACTAAAATGCAAGTTCAAGTCCAAATCAAGCGCTGCTAAGCAAGAGCTTAAACTGCAAGTTCAAATCCAAATCAAAATCAATTACTCCTAAGCAAAAACCTAAACTGCAAGTTCATCAATCGCTCCTCAGCAAGAGATGAAACCGCAACAACAAATCAAGACCTCCTCCTCAGCAAGAGATGAAACCTGCTACAACAAATCAAGACCTCCTCCTCAGCAAGAGACTAAAGTTCAACAACAAATCAAGATCTCCTTAGCAAGAGATTAAACTGCAACCAAACAAAAAAAAAAACCCACAAAAATCCCCAAATAAATGAACTACGTCATGACTTGATCTCACTCAAATTGTCAAGTGAGTACGTAGGCAGCTTGAAAAACCCCTCAAGTTCAGTCACACCACAGCAACAAAAAAAAAAAAAACCTCAATCTTCACTTCGAAAAATGAAGGAGGAAAATTCATCTTCAGTTCTTCCAATGGTGATCATGTCGGCTGAAGACAAAGAAGAAAAAGGTGGAATTAAGAGAAAGCATAAAGCACTTAATCTACGTCAACCATCACATCACCAAGATGTGAAGAAACCGCACTTGATCGAGAGAAAGCAAGAAGCCCGTGTTCAAGTAAATAACATACAAAGTGAATGACGATCGACAAAAGGTTCAATCAACTCTAAGTCAAATTTTCAAAAAACGGCGAGGATTGATATAAGGTGTCGTCAACTGCATGTTGGAAAGTCTCCAATTAAGTTGATGTAAACAGAACAACTACTCCTATTGTTTACGATCCAACGCGCATCACAATAGAAGTAGTAATTCCACAACTGAAAGTTTGGGCAGTTCGTCAATTCACTTCTACAACGACTCGTCAATTCGTCTCTTTGCGACTCGCGATTCGTGGCTTTGTGGTTCGTCGGCTCATCAACTCGCCAATTCATCATTCGACGGTTCGTCGGCTCGTTAACTCGCCAACTCATCATTTGGTGATTCGTCAACTCGCCAACTCATTATTCGACGGTTCGTCGGCTCATCAACTCGCCAACTCATCATTCAACGATTCGTTAACTCAACATCTGACGGTTCGTCAATTCGTCAAATGACAAGCCGACTCAAAAACCAGCTCAAAGTATCGAGCATTCCAAGACAAACTCAAGTTCAAATGCAAGGGCCGTCGAGTCAAAATCAAATTAAAGTGCAACGATCGTTGAGTCAAATTTGAAGATGAAATAAATCACGACGACAAAACAAATATTCAGCAACGGTGGTCACTCTCAAGTCAAAGTTTAACCTTCCACCGTAATTGAGGTGTCTCACAAGTCGTAGGTCAACCTGAACCGCAATCGAGGTGACCGTAAAGTTGAAGTTCAACCTCCCAGTGCAATTGAGGGACTCTCAAGTCAAAAATCGACCCTAGTCCGGCTTCTTACAAGTTGAAAAAAATATATCTTCAAAGTTGCCCAAGACTTTCAAATCGAAGATGAAAATCGACTACAACGACCTTCAAGTCGAACCAAAAACCAAGTTCAAACTCAACTGGTCAACGACAACGACTCACTAGTCCAAATTACAACTGAGCTACAACACCCAGGTGAAAAGAAAGAAATGTTCAAGTGCCACTTTCACGTCGAATCTCAAAATCAAAATCAAATTCAGACTTCAACCGAGCTGGCTTCTAAACTGACAACGGTTCCATGTCATGAACACTTTCAAGTCGAAGAAAATAGATTCAAATGACTACCAAGTCGAAGTTGAAGTTCATCCAAGGTGATATCAAAGTTCATTGGACACCTGTTCAACAAAATGACTCCCAAGTCGAAATCAAGCGAACTCAAATGACTTTCAAGTCAAAAAATCAAGTTATTCGAGACCAGCCCACGTCTAAGCACTCCTAAGTCGTGCACGTAGCCTAGTCTCGAGGGGGCATTTGTAGGAGTCAAAAAATTCACAACCTATCAAAATGCGCCACGTGGAGGTTGAAAAGTCTACGTTGACAAGTTGACCGGCCAATTATAAAAGGCCACGTGTCATTTTTATATTAGATGACTGTTGAATAAAATACCGTCACATGTCACCTACGACTCACAGTTGGAAGCTAATTGCAAGAAGTTGATTCCAAATTAGACTGGAATTAATTAACTCAGAAGATGAAGTTTATCGGAAGACAATGACTTCCACCAGTCAACTTCCTCCTAAGATAGAGTCCTAGCTCAATCTTAACTCAATCTCTTGAGTTATCCTACCTTCTATCAAACTCTCACCTCCTCCCACTATAAATAGAGGATGACCCCCACCTCACAATTGTCTTACAGATTCCTGGAGATCAAGTCTTCCAGATTCATGGAGATCAAGTCTAGAAAATCCCTGAAAACTATTTTGGAGAAAGCTCTCAAGCACCAAGATCAAATCAAGCAACCCTCAAGATCCGGAGAAAGCTCACAAGCACCAGAAAGTCGCTGACAACAATCAACCTACAACAATCAACTTACAAGATTTGGAGAAAGCTTCCAAGCACCAGAGATCCAAAGAAGTTCAACAATCATTCAGTTCAAGATCAAGCCTAGGCCCTTGAACACGAAATTCGGAGTATCATCAAGGAGACTCTCAAATCAAGATTGTCAAAACCCTAAATTCAAATCCAAGTATAGTTCGAGATCAAGTCATCACGACCCTCGAATTGAAGATCAAAGTGGAGATTGAATCAGAGGATTTATTTCTATATTAATAGAAATCACAGAGATTGTACACGAAATTCTGATAAATATTAAAATCATTTGAAACTCATATTTTGTTGTCTTATTCAGATCTATACAAAATTTGTGTCTACAATAGCCATTTACTCCCAAATCCTATAGTGTTTTCAAAGGAAGCAAAAGGAGCATCCAATGATGAGGTCCTATGTTAGTGAAAAAATAAATAAAGGGTTGATTTATTTCGAAATATTTATGTATGTGTGATAAAAAGGTCCTACACGCGTGAGGGAAGAAAAAGGGGATCCTAATTGTATAGAAAGAAAGGTCACAAGGCAAAAGAGGGGGGGTGGTTATTAGTAAAAAAGAGATGGGGGGGAGAGTAATCACAAGAACAAGTGTGGTGGTCAGATATGTCATGCTTTTAGGATCCTTGCAATTATTGAACTCATGCAGGCTTTAATGATACGTTTCGAGTGAGACATTTGGACAGAGAAAAATTGAACAATTTTGCATTATTGGGCTCGTGAGTGATAAATCATCAACTCCATCAACTATCTCCAAACCCAAACATTCTTCCAACTGCAGCAGACTGATCAACCTCAGGTCATATGGTACCAGAGGACTAGAGGGTGGGTTACAACTTACAATATGAGCTGGTTGAGTGGGTCGGTTTGCGCCTTGAGCCGGTCAAGGTGGGAGTCGGACCTTGCGCGGCTAGTGAGGGCTAGGTGCGGACGTTAAACTTTTATTGATACGTGGTCGTTGAGTAATATCTTTTTCAATTTTTGTTAAGTCGAAAAGCCGGTAAAATACAATGCAAAAGGAAAACCATAAAAGACGGCCTATATAAGCTAGTTTTGGTGTGAATTGGATATTTGGATGTGTCATTTGTGGGCTATTGGGCTAGTTCTCTGTCATTCGAAAGTCGAAATGTTTCCTCTAGACGTGTAGCATACACTAAATGTAATACGGGGTAAAAAATTAGTGGATCTGTTGACCTCTAATCTATGAAGAAGAAAAACGGACACGATATTTTTGTTTTCTCATCGTAATAATAATAGATTGTAATTTTGCAAAACGAATATTGATTGCAATTTGCAAATACAATCCAATGCGATTTCTAGGAAAAGGATAGACGAGGAGGACATACCTGAAGAGAGGGAACAAGTGGGCAGTGATTGGGCTGGTATGTCGGGAAATAGAAGATCGCAGTTACTAGTCAAATCTTGTGCTAATCCGACGACGATTTACCTGTTCAGACTCCAGCTTTCAATGCTAAGAGTTGCTCCACTCAGATGAAATTAATTAATTTGTCATTCTGGTCTGAGAAGTTGATTAAATGTTTTCGTAAAACTATATAAGTACGGCCGACGAATAACACCACTCATATAACATCAATACGGGTGTAACCGTAAAATTTGTTTATTGGCAAGCACGGGCAAAAGGGGTGACCTCTCCAGGTTAAGGTTTGCCACAAGTTTCCAAAATGTCATACATTTTACAACAAATGTACAAAAAATTAGGTGAAATTAGATAAATTGTAGAAATTGACTCTTCCTAAGCAATAGAGCATGCCCATTTCAGTTCAATTGCGCTATTATTGGTTTTGCACTTTCACCTTCGAAAATTGTGTTCTCTTCATCAAACCCCTTCTTTTCATTTCTTTGAAATCTATTCATCCCTTTTACTATGTGATCTTCTCGACTATATGTGTAATATAGTTTTTTCGACAAAAGAAAAAAAATTATAAAATGACCTTTAGTTAGAAAAATGTGAATCATCAACCCGACTTTGTATACTTTGTATCATGCTCCGTAATACTATTATTCAGAATTCACAAATAAACTACTATTGGCACATCGTTCATCCTTCATAACCCATCTCGCTGTTAGTACTATTTTCTTAGACAAAAAAATCAAGATTTAAGATCCTTTAATTTGCCTAAAGAAACAATTATGCTATCTTTCTCCACACAAAGTCTACCAAGTACTAGCGATTGTAAAATCGATGAGTATCAATTTGGTGATCAGTAAGAAGGTGCATGCGACCAATGACTCTAACGTTGACTTAATTAATAATCAATACTATATCATTATGTCATAGGAAAGGTCTCGGAAAAGAAGCAAAGTCGTAGAGCAAGCTAAGAACGAAGGGTAATAGGAAGTCAAACTCATGACAATATAATTATTGAGAATAGACCAAGTCACACACATGTACTAGTATACGGAGTATAACTCTACAAGTTTTCTCACCGAAAGACGTATAGGTGGGTTTGGTGGAAACAAAATAAATTGCTCTACTAAATGTACCTCTCAATAGATATAGCAAAGCTTCTGCTTCACGCCGTTCCAATTTTGTGACGAAATGAGATCATGCTTCACTAATCATACATGTAATGTGACTTCATATTTTGTGTTGTCAATATGGACCCTCCGACCCTCCTCATTCGACCTATGGAAGTATTTTAGAGTCGGAAAAAAAAATAAAAATACAAGGCTGATATAATTTTCTTTTTCTTTTGTGCCAAGGTAGTGGGGTTATTTATCAAAACGACTATTTTGATCAAACTATTTACCAAAATGACTATTTCCCAAACTAACCATTTTCTCTTTTGAAAAAAAAAAAAACAAAAAATACTAGGTAGTGTCGAGGTGACCATGGCAAGATTTAATTACTAGGTAGTTGTGTCAATGGTTCAACAAGGTATCCTTGTTTGACCAAACATACGTGTTTAGGGTTCGATTTTTTGGTATCGGATAAAGTTGAATATTAGATCTTTGTTCGGGATGTCCGGCTGGTAAGTATACGTTGGAGAACTAATCCAATAATTCACCTAAATGCAGTTAATATTTCAAAACATTGTATAAATTTCTATTCCAATCCGATGACATTAAAAGCCGAAATTAAATTATACGGGACCTAACCAATGAACTATGAGCTATTTAATTAGGATCTAAATTTGAAGTAAGAAAAATCATGAAAATGTGGACGTTAGAAGAAATGGAGGAGAAGACACCAATAATTCACCCATGTAAACTCTACTCAATGACAAACAACAAAGTAATGATGCCCCATGCAAATCTACATAATCCTCTGTGAATATACTAATTGATGAGTATTAGACAAGATGATTACCGTAGCTTTAAAGCATATGAATTGAATAAAATATCCAACGACTCTCACAACAACAAAATCTTAATTAGAACAAATCGTATGAAACGGGTTTGTGTGTATTTATATTAGCTTCACGTGTGTTTGTCAACCAGGATTTGTCGGTCAATCTTTACATTTTCGTACATGCTTCTATCTCATCCCAAATTCCACTTTTATATATAACCTTTTTTACATTTTAAAAGTCTTCTATACGATTGCGCTAAATGCACCACTCGAGTGACCAAATGCAGCGTATTAATTACCCTTAATTATATCCGTATAAGAGATGAATAGTTATAATTCAATATTCATTTGAAAGTCAAATTACTTTCAAAATATGTATAAACTTACGCAAATTTAAACATAAAGTTATATGCTTGTCTTAGTAATTGATATAGTAGGTTTTAGGCTCTTAGACTCGCTATAATTTCTATATCCTTATGAACTATGATCATTTTGACCATAATACTAAATGCACATGCTCCCTATCACTCTAACGCCGAATTCAAAACTTTCATCATGCACATACAAGCATAGCGTCGAGTTGTTTTTCTTTTGCAATAATGATCGAATAATCGTTAAAAACTCATAATAACATATACTCCCTCCGTCCCCCTTTAAACACCTCACTTTCCTTTTCGGGGTGTCTTTCTTTAAACACCCCATTTCAAAACTTTATAAATATGGTAAATTTTCACCACACATCAACCCTCCACTATCTCCAAAAGGGGGATGCTATAGTCACTCTCCTTGGGAGAGTGATCTTGAACACTCCACCTTACATTGGTTGTAAGATATAAATGTTGCAATTAATACACTAAGTAAATGATTATTTCTTTCCTTGATAGCCAATGGAAGGTGGAGTGTTCAAGATCACTCTCCTAAGGAGAGTGACCATAGCATCCCTCTCTCCAAAAATAATAAACAAACCACCCATTATCTCCAAAAATAATAAACAAACCACCCATTATCTCCAAAAATAATAAACAAACCACTCATTATCTTCAATAATAATAAACAAACCATCTATTATCTTCAACAATAATAAATAAACCACTCACTATCTCCAACAATAATAAACAAACCACATCACCTTAATCAACGTAAAATGGGGAGCGGGGTGTTTAAAGGGGGACGGAGGGAGTAACAACTAATCTACCACAACACCAGTCCACATCAATTCATCAACATTACATTCCAACACGTATCTAAAAGCGATATACTCCTCAATTACAATGATAATAAAACTATAAGCACAACACTTCTAGTCTTCTTTGTTTCTTGTCTTTCTTTAAACAACTCTCCGGCCAATTGACCAAATTGGTATATAAAAATGCAACCATATACCAGATTGGTATAAAAAAAATATTCAAAAGACATATTGGTATATAAATAAACAACATGAGTCAAATATGCCCTTTTTTTTCCACAAAGTTGGAAAATCGACCCAAAAAAATAATTTTCATTTTCAAAAATAAGCAAAATAATTCTTTACTAATTTTGAAAATATTTTTCATGGCACAAGATTTTTTTTGTAAAATAGTAAAAAAAAAAATCATATTTTTGAAAAAAGAAAAGCAATTATTTTTGTCGCTTTTCCAACACCAACAAAAAATTAGGCTTATTTGACTATATATTTGCATCTTTTTATATCAATATGTCTTTTGTAATTTTTTATATACCAATCTAGTATTTGGGTGTACTTTTATATACCAATTTGGTCATTTGGCCAACAACTCTCCATAAAAACCCTACAAAATGATATTCCTATTCTTTTCCATTTTCGAGAAGGTGTGGAAACAAGTAATCTCAGCGTGTAAATAGCCATTTCCTAAAATCTAAATTAAAATAAAAATAAAATAAAAAAATACTACTCGTAGTATATAGGTATGTGAAAAGGAGACCCTCTTAACTTTTAGGGGATCGATTTGTTGGGTAATAGACAAAGCATTCAAAGGGTCTTCGTCTTCCTCCAATTTCTCGCTTTTCAACTCTCTCTCTTCCCTCCCCCCTCTCTCTCTCTCTATAAAAAGCTTCTCATTGAAGATTCTAGAGAGAGAGAAAAAAAAATGGAGCTAGCTCTAAGCTTAGGAAACAGGGGAGTCGTCGTAGTAGCAGCGGATAATAATAATAATAGTAATAATAACGCTACTACTACTAGTAGTGTAAACTTCTGCATGGGACTATCACAACCAAAATCAACGGCTGAGATCAAACAACAAGAAGATCACGATAAGATGATGATCACCAGAGAAGATGATCAAGATCATAATCATGATCGTACGGTGGAGAGTAGTAGGAGATTAGAGAAAGTTGGTTCATCTTCCTCGTCTGATCCAACGGCTGATATTTCTCCACGTCAGCTTGATCTCCTACCTTTCTCTCCTGTTCCTCGCCCTTCCTCTTCTACTGCTCAACCACCAGCGCCACCGCCACCCCTTCGCTTTCCTTGGCTTTCTGACAATCGTACGTAATCTCTCTCTCCCTCATTTTTTCACTTTAAATGCAATTTCCATTTGAAGTTATCCGTAAACAGTCTCTCTATATTTTATTTCCTCAATATCGAAGTAAGGTTGCGTACATCAGACCCCTTTAAATTATAGGTCCTAATTTATAACGGGATGAGACACTGGTTAATAATACTCCATCCATTTAATTCATTTGTTTAATTTACGTCGGACCGGATTTTGCGAGGGTAACCCAAAATCAATGTAAACAAATGAATGAGAAGGAGTAATTCTAATTCTTGATTTTAGTGATTTGGATTGTTAGGAAAAATTTATGAATTTTTAATCATTTATTAAAACAAAAATGTTGTCTTATGGTACTAATGAAAAAATAAAAGTAAAAATATAAAAATGGAGGTGTGTATGTAAGTAAGTGTATAGTTGAAACATTTTTATTGGTTATGTAGAGTTGACTTGTGTTTTTTTTTTTGTTCCAATTAATTTGCAGCCACATAAAAACAAGTTTAGTGGGTTAGTAATCGAATTTTGACTTCATTTTATACTATTAATTAATGCGTAATTAATGTTTGGACCGGGCCATGCAGTGAGTTCTGAACCGGGTTCATCAGATGGCGGACCGGGATCAAGAATCGTGGAAGCAAACCGGCGACCCGCGGTGGGTGCCACGACGGAGGAAGGGGACGAGCAATCGTCGCCGAATAGCGGAACGTCGTCGTTTATGGAGTTTTCGTTGTACACTAGTAGTAATAATAATAATAATTGCGGCGGAGGTGAAGGGGGAGGTAAAAGAAGGGAAAGTAACGGTAATAATAATAATGAGAGTTGTGGTAATTATTTGCAAGGGGTAATAATAGGTGAGCAAAATATAGAGAGGTGTGCAACAACTTCAAGAGGAAGTGATGATGAAGAGAATGGTTCCACTAGAAAAAAGCTTAGGCTTTCTAAGGAACAATCAGCTTTTCTTGAGGAGAGCTTTAAAGAGCACCATACTTTGAACCCTGTAAGTCAGTTTAATTTCGTACTACTCCCTCCTGTTCACTGTTTTTTCCCCGTTGAATTGGAACACACGTACGCGTGTTCCAATTCATGCATCGGGTTATTATACATTTGTGTTTCGGTACGTTACTAGTAGCGTGGTATTCAATTTCGGTATCACCTGGTCATCGACACTTATTATTATTTCTTCTTGTCTAACCACAATCATGCAGCTTTCATTGAAAAGGAGTAGGGAGTATTTGTTATGGATGGAGCATGATGTCGTTTTCGGGACGTATAGACAAACATTATTGTCTTGTACAAGGAATTAATGTCTTTTTGGGATGGTTCTCTACTCCACTTGAATTTGAAAAGTCTTTGATTTAAATTTATTTCCCATGTAAAATAAATGCATGCATATAAAGTATAAATACTCCATGTAAAATGTTAAGATCTCGATTAATCGGTTATTAGTAAGACGTTTAAACATTAGACTTTTAACATTTGTCGATATGTACGCATGTCGGGTGCAGAAGCAAAAACTAGCATTGGCAAAGCAACTGAATCTTAGACCTCGTCAAGTGGAAGTGTGGTTTCAGAATAGACGAGCCAGGTTAGTTGATCAATATTCAATAATTCAGGTTTCAATGATTATTTGTCTCTACCTGTTGTCTTATATGATCCGAATGTGTCTGTTATTTTCTTTTGCGAATCTTTTGGGCTTGAAAAAGATCACTCTTTAATTTGTTCTCACTTTTTTTACAGCATGCACTACTACTGAATCTTTCTTCTACTCAGGTTGCCAAAATCTTACAGTGGTAAATTCTGCCTGTAAAAAGGGGAGAGTGAATTTAATGTTTTGATGGGACGTTAGGGGGAGATGGTCAATGGGTCGGGGGGGGGGGGGTGGGGGGGTTAGTAGCTGACACTGTTCACATGCTAAATTTTGGTCTAAAATGCATAGCTTCTCTGCTTTTGTTCGACATTTGTTTGCTCATTTGGTAATGTACGTAGACATGTCGTTGAGCTCTATTAATTGCATATCACTTGTGATGAGTACTGTAAATACTAGTAACACTATCACTTTCACGCTATATGGTCTTTTCCGACTCGAATTCGTACTAAATTGGTTATGTGAACGAAAAGTACAATTATGAGTTTATGCATCCCAAAGGCCGAAGGTGGTGGTTTAGTGTGGATTTGAACCGAGTAATGTATTCCGAAGGTGGTTTTAGTGTGGATTTGAACCGATTAGGACGACTACGTAGTTGTAAAGTGTTATGGTATTGGTAGGAGAGTCATTAAAGTCTAAGTTGGACTTTGAGCAAATGTGCATGCATGGAACTTTAAAAGCAAATCTTTGCGTTATATTTCATTGGGATATGCATATTGATATGACACACATTAACATAACATAACGTCCACAGGACCAAGTTGAAGCAGACAGAGGTAGATTGTGAGTACTTAAAGAGGTGCTGTGAGACGTTGACAGAAGAGAACAGGAGGTTACAAAAGGAGCTTCAGGAATTAAGAGCTTTGAAAACTTCCCAACCTTTCTTCATGCAGCTCCCAGCCACTACTCTCACCATGTGTCCCTCTTGCGAGCGTGTCGCCCCCACTTCCACGTCGTCTATCCCCACAACCTCCGTTCCTGCCCCCGCCAAACCTGTTGTTACAATTGCCGCCCCGGCCACCCCTGGCGCAACGCCGGATAGTAATGCTGATAATAATAGGAATGGGATAACAACATTGTCCCTTGGCAAGCCCAACCATGTTGGCGTTATCTAGCAGTAGTACTCCTCAAGCTCACCAGGCTGCTTCATGATATATGGCCATTTTGGGACATTATGTTGATTATTAGTGTTTTGACAATGTATAAAATGGATCTGATTAAATGAGGTGAAATGATAGGGTAGGATTTCTTATATTTTTTGGATGAATTTAAATTGATCATGGAGATTGATGCCTGGTTTTGAATTTTTTGGCCTTCGAAGTGGTAGTATGACATGCTGTTGTTGCGATTCGGATATAATGCTTCTTGTAAGTTACAAGCACCGGAAATTTTGAGTTCTTGTAGACGAGTTTTAAACCATGCCAGAGTTTATTGTTATTGACCGGTAATGCACAAGTTCTATTTATATTGATCTACTTATATCGGCATTTAGTTCAACCTTAGCCTTGCTGATCTTCGATGGTTTATATTTCATTCATATTTCCGTTTTTTAAAAAGTAACACAATTGCATTTCCCGTTTTCTTTATAAAAAAAAAAAAGAACTCGGATTAGATGTGTACGTATAACATAAAGAACGCAAATTTCAAATAAAAAATTAAACTTGTATTTCTTCACCGATTATTTGATTCGGAATGGCTATAGATTAAATTTCAAAGTTTACCCATAAAAAGTAGTTCAATGTCTAAACCATGTATTTGAAAGAAACACCAAAACAAAAGGCTTAACAAAATGGGTTGAAAAAAAACCTCCGACAAACAAGTGAACGCGAAACTTCAATTCGGGTTTGATAGAACTTTATATTTTGGAGCATTCTTTTGAAAAAAAAAAATCTTAGCGTTTTCCATAAAATCCAGCAATACAAAAACGTATCCTCAGTTCAAGACAACTAATGGCCACAGGGCCGGACTATTCGGCCCATATGAGAACCACCGAGGGCCCGGGGTGGCCTGCTTCTAATATGATCCATTTTATCTGGCTTCGCCTTAAGCTTGAGGAAGGCAGAAAGTGCATGATGTCCTCCCTGACTCTAAAATTGCTGCCTATCAGGGCTACCACACCATTGTCCGTTGTCGACTTCCCTAAGCTGGTTGAGTTTCGTGTTAATGGGACTCGCTTGAGGTGGCAAACGCGTGGGTCAGTATTGTATCAAGTCAAGGAGGATGAGGGATATGTTTCGTACGTGTTTCTTGTGTCATAGAGTCCTAGGTCTAGCATGATTTAATCTAAGTTGAAGACTTCGCCAAAGCCTACACCATCAATGTATGTCAAGGTGGTTATCCTTGTGTAGTCATATCCAGAGGTGGAGCTTACCCCGGCTAAAGCCCGTCCCAGGTTTACGAAATGTCGATTTTTATTTTTTTTTGGTGTATTTTTACAATAAAACTAGTTAAAAATTGGAAAATCGTAATATTTGGCCCAACATAACTCTAAAAAATAAGTTTCAACCCAGTTCAAATTTAAATCCTGCCTCCGCCACTGGTCATATCTCCATCATATTGCCATTGTTATATTTAGGTCAGGCTTTAGTGGATAAGGCTGAAACCCCAAAAAGAATTGAAGAATATGACACATTGGGTCGGGTTTTTTTTTACCATTTTCCCACATTTTTGTTTCATATCGATTCATGGTAATCTTTACCTTTACCTTGACCTTGGTGCAAAATACAAAGGTAAGGAAATGACTGGGACGGGGAGTATTATGAAAGCGAATTATAATTTTTGTGTGCATCGCTAAATAGATGTCTAGTTACTAAATAATGGAATCCCTTTCCGTGTATTCATGACATCCTTTCTGGTAAGACAGATACAGCATAAATGAATGCCAGGGCCAAGTACAGAAACATTTAGCTGTCATGAAATTAATGGGACTTTCCCGCATAATTATTGCTACATTGACATTCCTACTTCCATGACTTCTGCTGAGCCTGAGAGAGAGTGAGTCGGAGGCAAGATTTCCTAGAAAGAGGGCGTACGGAAATCTGGCCAAAATTTATTTAACATTTACGAGACTTTACGACCAAAATAACGTGTTGGTGACGCCTCTAATTTGATTTTGTTTCTACTACCAAGTAACAAGTACTAACCATCCCCACTAATTTCAGGCACATCATTAGGCACATGAGCTCATTAGTCACTAAGCTCTTCTTTTATTTCTTTGTCTAACATTAGAAACATAACATATTCGTCGAAAATATTAATGCGATATAAATAGCCTACATATGAGTTGTGACAAGTAACCCGCATCAATAAACAGAAGACGGAGACAGGATTTATATCAATTCCTTGTTTTTCATACGACAAAAAGTTTTCTCAACAATAGTAAGTTTACATCACAATCATGAAATGCCATATGTTCTAGGTAACAAACTGGTTTAAGGCGCATAATAACGAATCCAATTCATGGCTATTTATATTCTATCTGAAATTGGTAAAGAGCAATGTATTCACGTTTGTAATGCGCATGAATCAATCGAAAGGAAAGTTTACGCAAAAATAAAGACATACCATGTGCAGGAGAAGAGAAAAACCTAGCAAATATCAAAAGGAAAAAAAAAAAAAAAAACTTCTCATGAAGTGCACCGGAAGAGTCATCCACAAGCCAATGACTTGATCCCCTTTCTAACATGCTCAAGCGAGAACAATATAGTTTCACATAATGCAAGATGGAAGCTAAAGTATATAACCTCGGAAACACCATATCGGAGTACAAGTCAAATAGTACAAACGTGACAAGATCCGTCATATGGGACTGTCCTAGTACGGGGCATTTGCATTGTGGAAAGTAGGATGAACATAATACGGAGTATTAAAACGAATGTGAATTGCAGAATTCCAAATACCAAACAAGAAATTTTCGTATTAATTTATTGGAATGAACGTACCTTGAAACAATGATAATGTACAATGTACACTCGACAAGCCCTTGAGTTGAGGCTGATAGTAAAGTAAGCAAAAACTTCGACAAGGACAACTTTTCCAACTGTAACTACCAAGTCCAATGCGTATCTCTCTTAATACTCGTATACTAAACACATATCTCAATATCTATATACTCCTCCCCTCTATAGCAGACGGTGATTTTAACCTTCCACATATTGATTTTAACACTCCCTTATGTGAGTCACACTTCATGCTCCTTTCACAAAGAGGTGTAAAGATAACATTAGGGAGTGTAAAAATCACCTCTCCTCTATTGCCTCATAATTTATATATAGTTAGTGAGTAAAAGAATCACCGGGGTCTGGTCTAATCACGGGTCTTGTATTGACGTGCTGGGAGTGGGGCGACTTGTGTATAATTCAATTACAGTACCTGAATATGTGCCGTCTTCAAGGTGAAAGTGCTTACTTTTTATTCTTCTGTTGCTGGTCAACGTACTGTTTTCTTAGGAGCTCAGCATACAGGAGCTCGTTCCACGAGTCAGGAACACCTGGGAGGCACCAGTGACTGCAGTCTTGGTACCTGAGTGGCGATTTCTTCTCATCGACAGAGAGGTGTTGTTTTCGGAAAACTGAAGGATGTCCATCCTTCCTGTAATCAGTCAATCTCGTTACATTTAGGTAAGAAACTGGGACTTTCATCCCCTTTACTACTTTTTCGAATACTTTAGCCTTCCATGGATAACGAGTCAGGTAAGTTTCATTTCGGATGGGCTCTGTCTCACTATCACATTGCCCGCCAGAATTCCATTGCCCACCGCTGAAGAAAAAAGAACAAATTTATCAGTCAACTCGCTAAATTCAAAGATTATACAACAAAGAAACAACTTTGAAGGATCTCCACAAGTTGCAGAACCTTGATTGGTTGCCAGTGCATTCATAACAGACAACGAAAGACCAACGCCGACAACTGGTTTAAAAAGGGTTCCATTTCTAGATTGAAAGCTCCATCCTAACTAGATTTTGTTTTCTGATCCGAATACCAAGGGTACAACTGCACATCCTAATTTTTGTACAATCTAACATCCCTGCGATTCAGGTAAACTAATGCTGATACACCAACAGTAATTCCCAAAAAGCAAACCACGTCATAGTATTATTTACATGATGAAAATGGAGGATGGAAATGATCCAACCAAACTAAAAGCGCAGACAAATGTAGTCTTAATAACAATTCAGTTCGATGGTGTCAACAACTATTTCTAAGAAGCAATAATGATATATACCACCTTTACTATTATTCACATGATGCAACACACGGAGATTTAAAAAAAGCAATATCAACCAAAAAGAGCATATATGGATATATAGTCTCTATACCAATTAAGTCTAATGAAGCACATAAACACAAAGCTATAAGAAGTTAAGAACTCTCAAGTTGCTCACAACATCTATAAAACAATTGACGCAACTGACCTGAAATGTGAAGCAGAATAGCCTCGGAACATAACATGTGTCTTCTGAGGGTTAATGTTGGCGTCAACCCATCTCGCCCAAGTTGTTATGGCTCTTCGATATGCCTCAGTAACAGCCAATTCTTTGTAGACATGGCTACCTTCTTGATAATAATCTTCCCTGTCAACATCAACAATACACATGTTAGGTTCATATAAAGTCAGTAGATGTCAAGCAAAAAGATGTACAAACCAAGAGTCAAAGAACTACCCCTTTGAAGTTTTATCATGAGTCCACCAATGCCCCGTATTAAAAACTATGTAGTCAGCGTTCTTGTACTGATCAGCATCCGAAACCATTAAATCTAGCCGAAGAGTTTCCTTTGTTGTTCCATCCTTGTCCGTTACTTCCCATTGTTGAACTAAGAAAGGCGCTACAAAGAACTCCACCGTACAATTATAATCCTATTCAAGTACACAAACAGCTTCCATTAAGCATTAAATTAAAATATACAAAGATTCAAATCTGAACGTTGGGCCAAAAATAATAATTAAATCTTACTTTGAATACAAAAGAGTAGGAAGCTTCAGTTCGGAAATTGTGGTGACCAAATGCCTCGTAGACCTTCTTCTTATTCTTAACATAGCTCTTAAGTATGCAAACAAGAGACTCCCACATATTCCTATTGAGTGAATCACCGACATAAACAAGTCGCTTCCCCCTCAATAACTCCAGCATGTGCTTAGGCTTCAGCCTACATAGTGGGTTCATCCGCATCACGAGTCAGAAAAATCACTACATTCTGGATCTTTCCACTTCTACTATTAATAAAGCTCAAATTAAAATCAATCAAGATGTCCAGCACAATTCCCTTTTTTTAAGGCAGATCAAGCACGACGACTGAACACCAAAGTACTCGATTTTGACTATTCGACTCTACTCTGGTAAATCAAAATAGCTAAAATTAAGTAGATCTCATATTTAGCAGATATGATATAATGATCACATTTAAACTGAAGTTTTCCACAACACCCACAAATGATTTTTCTTTCCTATTCGGCTATTCTATACTCTCATAATGTGCATCACATTGCACAGAATCAACGTCATTCTCATTCCCACACAAAACAACAACAACAACAACATTCGATACAACAACTTCTAAGACAACAAGTGAACAACAACAACAACTAATGTGTAATTTGGGATCGGCTAACATGAATTGTCATCTGAAACCGTCATACAAACTAGTCGAAAATCGAAGTAATCAAACCCTCAATCTGCACTTACAGATGATGAAATGCACATTATAGAACCATAATAACACAAGTATTATAAAACAAACAATAAACTTTGGATTATAAAAGAAAAGTTTGAGGCAAAGTAAATAAATTTTTTTACCTGGGTAATGAACAAGCTTTAGGCTTCCACTTAAGCTTTTGATAATCATTATCAGGTCTACCATTAAGAAAACAATTAAATTGTTCATCAACTAATTTGCATGATCCAGGTTTATAAAGTGGGTAACTTTCATCTCTAATCCAACCTCCATCATACAAATCACAACCCACCAAATTCTCCACCACCCCCTCTTCATTTCCCTGCTTCTTCGTCACGCCTCCTGAAACGCTGTCGTTTGCATGGCTACTAGTACTACCCTCTTGATTTTTCGACAACGACGCCGCCAAATCAGACGATTTCACCTCCACCCCACTTGCATTTTTCGACGAACTTGCTGGGGTTTGAGATATTTCAGGCTTTGTAGTACTATCCTGATTTCGCGGCGGCGAAACTTCAACTTCACTACTACTACTTTGATTGCTCTGCTGCTGCTGCACTGGGGATATTTGCGGCGGTGGTGAAACTTCAACTTCACTACTACTTTGATTACTACTTTTGTCCTCCTGCTGCGGCGGCGGAACTGTCGGTGGAGATATTAGCGGCGAAACTGAAGCTTCACCACTACGCTGTTTCTCCAGCGCCGGAGAAATTTCCGGCGGTGGCGAAACGTGGCTAATACTAGTCTGATTGACAGTAGAGTTCACAGGAATCTGAGGGGTTTGAATGCTCTGATCCTGCATGTCGGTGGAGTTATTCTGACCCAAAATCCCATCTTTTTCATGAGGAAGTTGAGTATTATTCAAGTTTTGCGAAGAGGGGACTTGAAATGTGGCATTATCATGAGATCTAGTAGGGTAAAATTGAGGAGAAGGGGGTTGAGATTGGGCGGTAGAATTAGGGAAAAAGTAAGAATAAACAGAAGAGAAATGAGATCTGTCAGATTCATTATTATCAGTAGTAGCAGGTGGAGAAGTTGAATTGACAGTAAAAAGATTGTTGAACCAGGGTGAAGAAGAACTTGTAGAAGAAGTTGATGGAGAAAACGCAAGAAAAACAGTAAAAAGTACAAATATTAAAACAACCCCATAAATAAAAGATGTACTCTTTCTAGTTCTAAATACAGAAAAATAGGTTTTCAAGTCTGAAACAATGCCATTGTTGTTGTTGTTGTTGTTGTTGATTAACTGGTACTTTGTCACTTCTGCCATGAATGTTGTCGTGTTTGTGTTTGTGTTTGTGTTTGTGAATGTTTGAAGCGTGATGAAGAAGGAAGAGAGAGTGTGGAAAGGGAAAGAAGGGAGAGGGATTTGTGGAGAAAAAAAGGACTACGGGTGTCAACAGAAAGAGGGAAGAAAGTTAAAGAGGAAGAAATAATAATAATAAATGGGGGGGTTATGGTCTATGGAGAATATTTAGGTAATTAAACTTTGTTACAGGTGGAAAGTGAAAGTTAAATGTGTGTTTTTGTGTTTTTTTTGGTAATGTTTGAATGATTGTTTTGATTTTTGAATGTGATTATTGTTTTTGGGATTAAAACTAGTTTGGCCAAAGAAGGCAACAATATTTTTTTGTTCTGTCATCTTTTTTTTTTTTTTTTTTTTTTAAAGGTAAGCGTACAAAGGGGATAAAGGTTAGGTGATCCTTCTCGCCAAGAAATCACCCACCTTATCTGTGTTGAGAATACAAAGAAACAAAGGGTCCTTAATATCTAAAGCCGGGGAACCATCCTGGAGATTAAGGATATCGTGCTCCGCTACCGCTAAGAAATCAGTAGCTCTATTGACTTCCCGGTAAACATGCTTCAGAGTCCATGATTCGAAGTGACGCAACATATCCTTTATGTCCTTAACAATGAAATCAGTCGCCCAGTGAGATTCAGTGAGATTTTTGTTCTGTCATCTGTTTAAGTAATTTTATATTTTTTTTTTTTGAAAGGAAACATGCTAATTTTTAGATTGTTGAAAATTGAGATTTGACTATTTGAGAGTTCATTGGCAAAATTGAAGTTAATAATAGGTGATTTTTGGTAAAAAAAAATATAAAAAAAGTGGTTCCAAAATAAAAATGTCTAAAACTTATTTGAAATCGCCTAAAAGATCATGTTATGATTTTACCAAAATATTAGGAAAAAAAGGTCTATGATAGGTTTTCAAACTCGGCAAAGGTTGCACGATATCCTCAAGGGGTGACATCTGCAGAAGGGGTTTGAAGAACTTCCGTAATAGAAGCACCGACTCTAACAATCATCAAGGGAACGCCCAATGGTTTTTTTTAGTAATAGTTGGTTCCTTTAAAATGGTCAGAATTGGCCAAGTCGTACACTTTTTTTTTTTTTTGCCTTAAAAATGGCATTTGAAAAAATGGCTCATAAATCTCGTGGAAGTACTTTTTCGTCATATTATGGGTAAAACCAAAGTATTAGATCCAAAAGCTTATGGTAAATCCCAAAATCATACAGAATATGCACGTGTGCCGAAAGATTTTAAATAACTTCAATTCCTGAACAAGCGAACTAGCCATCTTATTCAACAAGGGTACTTCATAAATGATAAATCGGTCAAAATTGGCAAAACGGAAACACATAATCCACGGTTTTAGTTTGTGCTTTAACAAAATATTAAAGCTAAAATCCTATGATAGGTGTTGAGTGCTTTGAAACGGCCAAAAGCACACACTAACCTCAACGAGGGTAAAACACGCCAGAAACTTGGAAATCTCCCTCTCACATCCACCATAGCCTCATATGCACTTCCGGTTATACTCATCAGCTGAATCGAAAATAACCATTTATAATCGGCCTAAAGAAAACCGAACCTCATTTTACACGCCCCTACTTCCAAGGCTCCCACCATTCCACACCACAATCTAGTGCTAGAGTAGTCTCGTACTCACCTTCCGGATAAGCCTCTGCCCTTCCAAATTCCAATGATATTTTGGTAACACTCCAAAAATAACAGAATTGAAAAATATCCGCTCGAAATCTAGATGGTCCGAATGTTTATCAACCAAAAAAGCTGTCATTTTTCCTTCCTTAGAATTTCCACAAATTGTTCAGTTGAACTTCATACTTACATGACCCAAACCATATTATATGCACCATTTTACATGCATTACCCACAAAAGTCAACCTTAAATTAGTAATTAATCTACATCACTAATCACTAAAAATTCCTTCAAATTTTCCCACAAAAAAAAAAAAAAAAAAAAAAAAAAAAAACAGGAGTGAAAAATGTCAGTGTTAGCACCAAACTGTCAGTTTTTCTGGAGGGATGTTCACCAAAGAGATTATAATCAGCAAAAATGGAGTAATGGGCAGTTTTTATATTTGCTAAAATCATCTGGGTTTGGTTTAGAACAGAGAAATTACCACCGTAAAAACTTGAAGAAGAGAGTAATCAAGGTTCAAGCTTTATGGGATTTATCAAGGCCAGAGACTGTGGATATGGAACCAATCAAGGATTGTGATCAGCTGGAGTTGCTTCTTCAACAAGCTAAGGAACACTCTCAACCCATCATCATTGATTGGTAATTCCTGCCATTTCTTTTAACTAACTTTTCTCTGATTTGCTTCATTAATTTTGACCCTTTTACTTCTGATTCAAATTACTTGGTTTAAATTCCTCTCGCATATTCAAACCGTAACATTAACAATCTGGATCCATTTTTCAATGGGATTGTTGTGTGTTGACTTCAAATTTGAATTTGAGAATTTGGGTTGTGAATCAATTTGATTGATTTGGTGGTAATGTTGAATTTGAATGATGAAATTGTTGACTGTGGGTAATTTTCCGGGTTTTCAGGATGGCGAATTGGTGCAGGAAATGTATATACCTGAAGCCAAAATTGGAAAAATTGGCTGCTGAATTTGACACCAAGTAGGGTTTCCTATTCTCTTGGTTTACATTGCGAATTATATGCCGAAATGCTGTTTGTTACATTGCAAATCACTTAATTATGGTGCAGGTTTAGTGTAGTTGTCGAATTGTGATTAGTAGTAGTTCTTTCCATTTAAGTGGGGATATGAACTTTGAGCCTGTTGATGGTAACTTGATAAGGGCCTAGGATGGGTATCTTTAAGCTTTTGGTGTTGTATTATGTTTTCGGATAGTTTTGGGTATCGAAAGGTGCACAATGTATGTACAAGGTATGATAAGCAGTCCTTTCCATCCAACCTTTCAATGAGCCTGTATGGGGTAAATCTGAGTAGCTTTGAGTTATCGGCATTGTAAGCTCCAGTGCCTTGGGGGACAAAGGCAACCTCAAAGTATTACACTTGTGGCCTTCTTTTTTGTGGAAGGATGTAAAGGTTTAAAATTTTCAATAAAGAACAGCCATACAGAAAAAAAAAAAAGTTGCCTCATACCTCTCAAAAGCCATTCACAACCAAGCTGTATCGAACCAATATTGATATTTACTACTACAATTTTCCTAAGCTATGGAGACTTTGATTAAATGTAAAGCACAAGTCTTTCTTTAGATTTGTTACAGAACATTTTGTGCAGAACAACATCTTCCATCCCGCCTTTGTTCCTTGCTGAGGTTATGTTACAGAACATTTCGATTGCAGAACAATATCTTTCATCCCACCATTTTTCCTTGATAAGAATATCATGTATTCTTAACCACATAGCACAGTCCATTGCAATTGTATTCTGACCTCGAGTCCAAACCTGTTGTCCATTTCCCGGCATCATTACAGGGATCAGACACTGTAACCAGCCATTTAGAAAGTCCAGATATTTCTGGCTGAATAGAAAAGACGTGCTTAATATACTGAGATAACTTCTTAGTGGAGATTGAGGATTGTAGATTTTTCTTGCAGAACCTCTTGTAGTAAAAATTATTCAGAGTAGTTAGTCAGTGTGTCCTTAGGCGCTGTCCTGAGATTAGTATATATATACTAGCCTTTTAAAAAGCACCTCTCTTTTCATTCATAATATGTGAGCAAGGCTTACTAACCACTACTACCAGTGCTTAGTAGATTGTCTCCTCGCCTTTAGCTTTTGTTGCATTATTTCTCTAAACACTCGTAGGCTATGTCGGATTGAGCTCAACTCCACAATGTTTGATGTTTCTTTTCACACTTTGTTTCGAAAGAAGTCATAGAACTGTAGCAGGCAATGGAAGAAAAGGGAAGTAAAGAGAAGCGTTTCCCTCCATATCTATCCAATCCAATTGTCGAAGGATCTCTTTTATTGAAAGGGAAGGAAAATGGTTGTCTCCATTTCTCCCCCATTGCCTTCCCCTTATGAAAATATGGAAATCGGTCCCTCCTCGAAATTTCTTATCCAAACACGCCGTTGAGTGTAGTTACTTTATTCTTCCTTTAGAAAGTCATCATTCCAAGAAGTCCTTAAAATCGAGTGACATCCGAGTATTCTTTAATCATCTAGCCATTGAAGGGGCCTTCTTTTGCTTCTGCAGGCAGACCCTGTCGTCCCATTCTCCACATTAAGTTGACTGTGCACCATGATGTAACTGCAGATAAAGAATACTTTTACAGTCTGCATAACATTATGTCTGGTGGTTTTATAAAATTTTCTACTACCATGCCATAGTCCCAAGTTTTGTACTTTTGATAAATCTTGTTTCTGCGTTGTCCTCATTTTGCCTTTCCTTTTGAAGGGTGAAATTTTACTACGTGGATGTGAACAATGTGCCTCAAGCTCTTGTCAAGCGTGGAAATATATCAGTAAGATGACTTCTAGTAGATGTTATCTTATTATCCATTTCTTTCTTATACTTCTCGCTGACTCAAGACTGCATAAATAACTGTTGGTTTCGTGTTTTGCATGTTTCACCAGAAAATGCCCACAATTCAGGTGAACACCGTAAACTTATTCCTGTGTCGTACTGCATTCTGCCTCTTTGTTAAACGCATGTATTCCAATAGCGCAATACAAGTTTGATGATGTTGATATGCTTCCTTTAATTTTCTCGGCAGCTGTGGAAAGATGGAGAAATGATAGAAGAAGTGATCGGCGGTCATAAGGGCTGGTTAGTAATGGAAGAAGTGAGACAAATGATTCAGGAGAACATATGAGTTTCAGGGTTCCATTGTAAAACTACTGTCTTCTTTGTCTTTGATCTCTAAATTTCCAAATTTTGGGTATATTTGTGAATTTGTACATAATATTCTGTTTAAAAACTACATTTCTTTTGCTTATATATATCAAAAGCCAGAGCAATATTAGTGTTCTGCTCCATTTTCTATTCTTGCCGGAAGAGTTATATCCTGAACAACCATGTAGATATGCAATTCATGACATGGTTGGAGGCTTGGAGCAATAGATTTGGATTGCATCAGTTGTGAAGAAAGTTTTGCCGGACTTGGAACTTTACTCAGAGATCAATGAGAAAAGCGTATTGGTTTTTTTGGTGTTAAGCAAGTCTGTTGTTGGGGTCAAGGTTACGAATTTTTGTCCCATATCGGAAGATTGAGGTGGCCGATGAACATGTTACAACAATTGATTTGTGAGAAACTCTTAGTTGATTTATGGAGATGAACCAGCACTTCTCCTTAGCGACTCTTCTAACACCTTTTCTCTCTCACAAAGGAGAAGGGGTTTGAACCGTACACTGGCTCTCAATTCACGTCTCATATTGTTACTTGTGAGTTGTGACAACACCAAAATGGTGTCTAAGATATTATCAAACACCGTCACCTCGTAATTCATTACGCGACTCAAATGAACTATAACTCCAACAACACATACAATCATGTACTACCCATACACATACACCTCTATACTCACCGCTCAAAATCTTTTAGACTTTTTTTTACGGAACAAAAACAAATCACTCTTCTAATCTTGCAAAATGCCATAGAAATGAGAAAATCGATCTTTTCTTGAAAAGCCATTGACAAATATATTTTCTTAAATAAACAAGCATAAGAGTTGCTTTGGCCGAGTGGTTAAGGCGTGTGCCTGCTAAGTACATGGGGTTTCCCCGCGAGAGTTCGAATCTCTCAGGCGACGCTTATCATTTTTTATACACCCTCGTACCCACTAAGATGTCCCCCTTTCGTTTTCAGTTTTTGAGTAGCTATGTTCGGGGCTACTTTTATACCAAATGAAAACAAAAAAAAGGTCCTACCGGGAGTCGAACCCAGGTCGCTGGATTCAAAGTCCAGAGTGCTAACCACTACACCATAGAACCCTTTGATGTCTTCTATCCTTCTAAACAGATTACATTACTATCGCCATAAAATGCAAAGACTAAACCATGTTTAAAATGAAAGTTGAATTTTATTTAGTAAACTAGTTGAATGCCCATGCGTTGTACGGACTCTAGATTTAATCTCAATTTTTGATTTAATTTATTAATATTAGATCTCAATTGGCACCTAAAAAACTATATTGGTGTACTAAATGTAAAAGTTAAGTAGATTTTGAAGCAATTAATGAACTTATATCAATGCACCCATAATGATTTATTTTATGCTTGACTTGCTTGTTGAATTTTAATTTGCGGGTATAAATTTGATTGTAATCGATAGATGATTTTCTTAATAGTAAAAGTTATGTTTTAACATCCTCCTATTAGTTTAGATTTGCAAGGTTTATTTGTAACGTAGATATGTGAAGTACGCTCATTCGGTTGATAAAGTAATGAGATATGTCCTTTGGAGTTTCATTGTCCGATTTTTAGTTCCCCCATATTTGCTCTATATGGAGTAGAGTTTTAAGTTTTTAAGATTGTGAAAACTGTCTACTATCGTGTAACTTCTTGATTAGCCTATATTCAATGGGATTTGTAAACAATGTACTCCTATTAAATTCATTTAAGGTCTACTTGTTTAAGCTTATTGTATATTCTCATAATTTATCAACAATTGACAAAAAAATTTATTTGAATAAGTTGCTCAATCGAATTTTTGTATTATTAGTTGTACTTTAGTCGAGTATATATATACATATTTCTTTAGTTGCCGATTTCTTGATACATAATTATGACTCTTATTGTTTAGCTGATAGTAAATGAATTTTAAAAATAATTTGAGCTCAATTATATTAAATTTTTTACTAATTTTTGTATAGCATATGTCAATTAATGAGGTTATCTAATTGAATATGAACTCTATCTAATTTATTAGAAGGGTTTTTTGTGGAGAACCACCTCCATCTTTAATGGTTTTTTGGGGACCCACCTTATACAATTTATTTTTTGGGGAACAACCTAATATCACCCAAAACTAATGACAGCAGACCCACCTAGTCTCACTTGCTCAGCCAAATCTACTGGTGTTTGCTTACTAGTCATCTCGGAAAGCCATGTAGGCTTGCAACAGAATTAGATAGTATACTCTAACAATTATCTAAATTTTTTAGATTCAACCACATTGCTAGAAAAATAAATAGAATTTTTTGATTAATCAGGAAAATAAGTTTTTAATGTAGGCTCATGAAATTATTCAGCTTCGTCAACTGAACCTGTGAATTCAAAATTAAAGAAAACTGTTAGAAACATTGCCAAAGCGATCAAATTGCGACTAATAAACATATCTAATTAATGATTTAGGATATACTCAAGTGTAAGAAAAACAAATGTTAGACTTACTAACAATAACTAGTTTTTCAGCCAGTGCAATATTGCACGGGATGTTATACAATTTGTAAGTCGTGAATTTGCTTTTTAAAACTCGTGACCCGCTACTTACGGTAATGAACACATTACTTTTTAGTTATGAAACCGTTTTTTTATGAACTATGATCCATATTAATCCGAACTCGTTTTAATTTGAACAAAATATCTTTGGGTCAAATCTGACCCAACCCGTAGACCCGTGATTGAGTTCAGGCCAAATGAAGCCTAAATGTGTAAGAAGAATACAAAAGTAGAATAAAGTCGTAGTTAAGCAATCCCAAAACACGTTCAGAATGGATTGTAGTCAAATTAGAATTTACCTACACTCATAAAGTTCCTGCCCCATGTATCTCATAGATGTAGTGACCAATGGGTATATTTGGAGACTTTAATCGTGGTCGAGTTTCGAAATTCACTCGTAAATAAGGGTTGGAAATTCAAAAGTGTGCATACGTCTTAATGGTTAAATTTACGTATAAGAAATTTATTGACATGTATTTGTTGTTTATTTTAGCGAATTTTAATCCCCTACTAAAAAAAAAAAAAAAAAAAAAGATGTCACATAGTCATCAACTCCTGCAAATTTTACTCGTTAAGTTCAAGAAGGTCAACGCTCAATAGTGAGTACATTGTAGTAAAGTCACCATGATTGGACATAAACTCACAGTCGAAATGTTGACCCATTGATCAACCTTAACGCTACCAGGTTATGGTCAATTTTTTTTAAAGTTGTGGCCGCCACTGCACACATATAATAAAAGAAGGGTCATCATGGTACTCATGGTCTCGAGACCATGATATAATCTCTTGTATCCTCTCAATTAGAGTTTAGGAATCTGTTTATTGTAAAATGTAAAATGAATTGAACCAACATCGTACCCACTAACTCAAACTAATCTATCTCACGCGCGCTTGTATATCATGAACCCACTTTTGGATTGTGAATCGAGATATAATGATCAAAACTTACTTTGTTGGGAAAATAAAAGTGTACTCCATATTTTTGGTTTTATGTTTATTTTTATCTTATTTGAGATAATTTGTAAACCAATTTGGATAATATGTAGGGTGGTGTGTAATGATCATGCAAACAATGAATTAATAAAATTTCTGAAGATTCGGTTATTGTATAGTTTTTTATTTAAAGATTTTGATTTTTTTTTTTTTTTGGTAAGAATTTTAGTTAATTTGTTTTCGAAAATATTGTCTCGTGTTTTGCTGAAAGATTATGCACATTTTAGGGGATCATTTCATTTGTTTACCTAATCAATATTTCGTTTGCATTTTGGTACGAAAAAATATTTAAGCTCTTAAATAAAACGTCTATGTTAATTGATATTACTTCCTAATATAATTACACCTTGTCTAAAACGCGCATTTTTATTGGTGGTTTATACATGGTCGATATTTTGAATGAAGAAGAATCATTCACATATTTCTTTGTAATATATATATATATATATATATATATATATAGATAGATTATTACAATCCAGAGAATATCTTTTTTCATATTATTAAAGACCGAAAGTATTATTGCAATATTTTTGGGTGGATATAATTTTTCGATCATTCTTTCCTAATTAGTAGCCGAAATTATATGGCTGATTGTTGCAGTATATTATTCTTTCTTAAAATACTGAGGTTGAAAGGGAATAATATACATTTTTATTACTTAATATCTGATTTATCCTAGATTAGTATAACTAATATATTATTGTTACCTAAATTATACCGTTGTTACTAATATAAAATTGCATTATTGTTGTAAATATATCAACGAAATATATTGATACCTTAATTATAGTGTGAATTGTGTGCGTGTGTCTTTCATGTGTATGCGTGTGTCTTTCATGTGTATGCGTGTGTCTTCCATTACCATGTGAGTGGTATTTACAGAAGCTTTTTTGACATCAGCGTCTTACGTGGATATGCTTAGCAGCTCTTAAATTCACCGCTATTAATAAATATACTAGTTTTAAGCCCGTGCGTTGCACGATTCAAATGTTATATCATTCTTAATAATTTTTATGTTTATAACAAACTATGTTATCATTTCAATAAAAGTAATTCATAGCAATTGTTGTGATGTTGCTTACATGTATTTTAAAATCTTGATCAATTAAAAAATAAATAAAAATTACAAAGTTGTCTAAATTGTTCATGTTTAAATTATACAATCAACATTTCTTATCTATACACCTTTTTTTTTTTTTTTTTTACTAAATATAGTATATAAAGTCGATTGTAATCATTAAGTATTGCTTATCGGAAAATGTATAAATGGATCTCAAATTGAAATTCATATCAAATCAAATAAAATGATATATGTTTCAAAAGTTTCTGATACACTAACCAATTGTATGATCAATCATACCGTGTTTCTATAATATAGTGTGAATGGTTAATAATTAACTGTGTAATTTATCCTCTCATTTTTTGCTCTTTCACCATACACTAAACTATTTGTTCTTTCACCATACATTAAACTCTTTGAGTAGTTCTTAAATGATTGACTCTTCTTTTTTGCTCTTTCACAATATACTAAACTTGTAACACCCCGTATTTTTGGTAAGTTAAATAATTAAGGGTGTTACGTTTTATAATGTAATTGAGGGTTTTATTAAGGTTTAATTGGAATTCGATTGAGTTATTATGGGATTTCTGATTATAGAATTACACAAGAGGATTCGTTAGCCATTCGGATTTGGATCGTGTTTGTGGATCACGCAACCCATCAAATTAGCTAGGTCCAAACCCGAGTCTACCCTAATACCCATTTATGAAAAAAATAAAGAAAACCCTAGCTTCCCTTGACAGTCATTCGGCCCCCCTCTTCTACATCTCTCTCATTCTCTTAGCCTTCACCCGCATAAGATTTCAGCACAACTGTGTCAACTTCAAATACACACAACTCTCACATACAACCTTTGATTAAGACCTGGTTTATGGCGTTAGAACCGTGTTTTCGATACGAATCCATAGACATATAGATCGTGCCAAGATTCCATCGGATGCTCCCTGTAGAGGTGTTTTAGTGGAGCTGTGTCTATTTACCCGAGAACTGTTCCGCTCCCTCGGTATCTTGACGATTCCCATTGACTCATAAAGTATTTTGGGACGATATTTTATGGAGATGTTCCTAACTCTATTTTTAACAACATATCCAAAATTGGTAAGCCTTGTATTTGTGTATCAAAAGTTATATCATAATTCGTGGGTAAACCCTAATTCGTGTCTATGGTTCAGTTTGAGGTTGATTCCCGTTGATCCGCTTGGAGTTTGTGGACGAAATTTGGAGGGGACGTTCCTGACATAACCTTTAATGACATACTCAAATTTGGTGGTCATCCGATGTCGGAGGTAGACGTTATTCATGTTTATTTACTACTGTCTCCTTTTGGATTCGTGTTAGATTGATGTTAATTGTGAGAATTATGACTTATGGATTCACCTTGTGAGTTAGGGGATTATCTTTTGAGTTATGAGATTGCATTGGGGGTATTGGGTCAAGTTGATACAACACAAAAGTAATTCTTGTTGGTTATTGTGTAACTTAGATTGTGGATTCAAAGAGATGACCTTTGTGGACTTTGAGAAGTGTAACTAGAGGAAACTTGCCAATTAAAGGTAAGAACGTTGACCCTCATAAGCTTGAGCTTCATTTCATACCATGAGAATCCTTCACGTTCACCTTTGTTTCGATTCTTTGCTCATATTCTCTATTTTGATTATCTATCGCCTATTGATATCAATTATTGATTGTGATCACCTTCTGAGCATCTATGTTGATTTCCTACATTGACTATTGTTGTTGATCATCTATCGCCTATTGTCATTGTTTATCTATTTTGATCACCTCTTGAGCATCTATTGACCTCCTACATTGATTATTGTTATTGATCATCTATTGATATTCTTGTTCCGGCTTTGGCCGTTTATAAATCAAGCTACTATGCGCGAATAACGTACTTAAGACGGATTAAAGATGTATCTATTTATACATATATAACTATACGTGTTTTATGATGTTTAAACCACCTAGAGCGATTAACCTCTGATCAAGGTATATGTAGCTAGGCCGGAGATCAGCTACCGGTCTCCTAAATGACTTCCTCTTAGGGACTGTGCGTCCTACCGTCCCCCTAGGAGGGGTGTGCACACTCGGGTCTTTAGGATCGTTTTATTCTCGATGCTCTAGTGTTGGATCGGCTTGGGGTAGGACCCTTGCGCAAATAAATTACTTAAAGGAAGATAAACAAAGATTTTTGTGGTGATGAATACCACGTGCGCGCTCTACGCGACTCGTGTCTTGGGTACACGAGCCGTGTCCGTTGTTACATTGTATTCTCGAGCTCACTGACTTGAGCACGACTCGTGCCAGGCCCCGTTTCAGGCTCTTGCCTCCTTTGCGTAGCTTTGTCTATTCTTTGTTAGCTACGCGTCAGTAAGGCGCGTATCTTAATTCTTTTGTATCGCTTAAATGTCTTACTCAGCCTGTGCTGACGTTCTTTGTTTTGGGTTGTGTCCCTACCCTATTCTGGGGCCTGTGTCATCCTTTTGGTGGCGCAGTTGACAGGTTTGCAGATTGAGATGCATTGTATGGTTGAAGCGTCATTGCATGTTGGGCGTTTTGATGAGTCGTCAGATATTTGCATTGGGGACGATTTGTAGTTTAGCTTTTGGTTTAATTCCTGATTTGTAGATTCAGCTAGAAGTCTTCCGCTGTCATTTGTTCTTCTTGTTTTAAATTAGTCTTGTCGTTGACTTGGTAGTCAATGGCGGCATAACAATCCTTTATTTTTGTATTTAAAGATAGCGAAAATTCAGGGTTGTTACAGTTGGTATCAGAGCCTTAGGCTCTGGTTAGTTGAGTTTGCAAAACGGTTTTAAACCAATTTGATAAAACGTTTTTAAAATTTGGGGAATTTGTTGGGTGCATTCATACGCATGCTATGTGCTACGTGCTAGGTGTCTCTTGTACTACACTACGGAGTTTTGGAGCTGACTTTTGAGATTATGACTTGAGCTACGTACTAAATACTACGGACGAGTACTACACTAAGCTATGTAGTTGGTGACTCATTTCGAGAGCATCACTTTGGAGATAATATTTGATATGGATTGAATTTAGATGACACTTTGGGATTACATTTTTCGAGGACAAGTTCATACGATTAACTTCTTCATATTGTTGTCATATTACTTGGTAAGTAATGTTGAGGTGTTGAGAAAAAAAAAAAGAGAGAGCTTTATTTGAAAGAAGTTGAGATTAGTACGAGTTAAGTAAGATGGTGATGATCCTTAAGGTTATATTAAAGAATGTATTTGATGATATTAGGGACTTGCTTATTTAATGTCTATTGTTATCCAACTTTTGCCTTTAAAGATGAGATATAAAATAGAACACGTCGGATAAGTATGCGCGATATATTATTAAACCAAAGGCTTTTTAAACACCCATTAACTTCCTCTTTTTCCTGACCATAATACCTATGTTATGCTTAACCTTTAAAAATAACCTACACTACTCCATCTAACAATGTCACCCCTTATAGGTGAGAAACCTTGGCTACCTTAAAGGAAAGGTGAAAGTTGAAGAAGGAACTAGTAATGGTGAGTCTATAAGTTAGTTGAGCGTACGAGAGTTTAAAGGATCCCGTATGTCATTCATTCTTTTATTACAAGGGTTATATGATAGGAATCATTGAGAGTACACTACTTTGTTTATTGCAATTGGGAATGAGTGAAAGAAATTGATGTATTGAATTGATCAACAACTATTTCAATGGATGATGGGTTAAGAGCAAAAGAAGCCTTATATAACCTTGGTCATAAACTCGACTGTTGGAACTTTGGGTATTGCCTTTCTTGTTGAGTGATATTCTCCAGGCATTATTATGAGGAAACGATTTTTTGGGTTTATTATCCACGTCAATAATTTTAATATATGGTACTGGCGACCTATTTTTGAGGATTGTATGTTTTGTTTACTCACGCTTAGCTTTTAGTTGGAGTCTCGTTATTGCATAGTTTTGAATAGGGGACAATACCCCTAAGTTATATTTGGAATAAAGTCGTTGATGAAACTATATGCTAATTGTGTGTCATTAATGAGTTTCTGGCATAGTCTATTCGATTTCTATTCGTCCTTTTTGTGCCGTGGAGCTACTGATCTCGGCACGATTCGTGCACCCCTGGACATGAGTTGTGTGTCTCAAACCGCATCGCTAGCGCAACCGCACCCGCACCCGCGGTCAACAACGCAAACGCACGGCAAGTATCCTGCATACTTCCCGCACCCGTGGCAAAGCTGCAGCCCCGCGGAAGACACGATTTTTCTGAGTGTCTTTTCCACTGCCACTCTCCCGCGACCGCGGCACGAGGGCAGCGCCCGCGGCTAGCCTCGTGGCTCCCCGGGCGACTCCAAAGTGAAAGATTGGAGATTAACTCCAATAATCCAGAAAAGTCAGAACTAAGCGAGACGAAAGCTTATTGGCATTTGTTTCAATTATTTATCGTTTACTACCTTTTGACCTAAATCGTTTTCAATAGGGGTGCAAGGTACCGTGAACTGTTGATCGATACTGCTAACCTTATTATGTGGATTTCTGTTGGAGGTCACGTGATCAAAGTGCTGGACATTATTTGATGTATAAGGAGTAATAATGCTCGAATATATCTTCGTGAGTTAGCTACTAGATACGGAGGATGAAGTCCTAAGGTATGGATTGTTTGATTGGAGGAAGAAGCAACTCTAAAGGATCATTGTTCTAACGTGTTTACTATGACTTATGGTGTGAAGAAGAATAAAGGAAATAGATTCAACAATTTCTCAATCAACGTGTCCTCGTGCTCGTTGGATATCTACATGCTGAGATCGTGGTATGACTTAATGGTTGGGAAGACGAAAAATGGAATGTTTTGGGATTCCTAGCACTGGTGTAAAAATAAGAGGAAGAGGACAATCCACTGTGTTACGACAATGAAATTTTAAGTCTTAAAGGCTACTGTACTAATTATGAATAATCTATTGGACATTGAAATTGTACTTACTAGTTTCTTTTACAACCAACGGACTTTGAGATTTTAAGATGAATCAATCGGGCATAAGTTCAGTAATGTAAGGGGTTACACATTTAAGAGACAAGTCAGTAGGGTATATGCACTTGTATTGCTCGGTTCATTGGGATGGACGTCTAGTCACCTTTTGGTTACGAGAATAAAGCGTGGAGAACGTATTGAGCTTAAAGTACCTTATAGCTTTGGAATCTTGACTTTACAATCGTATTGAGGTGAATTATGGATTTGACATTGATCTATGCCTTTCGTGATCTATTGACTAAGGAGGATTATTTTGAGGACAATGATACCCTCACCAAATCTAACTACTAAGAGTACAATGTTGATACTTTATATGATATATGAGTCACCATATTTCGGCGGTGGAGTTTATAGATTAAGCTCTTGGCATTGATGTTCTTATGGTATGTCTTTGTTAATTATACTTGATGGGTGGATAAGTTGAGCTGGAGAATAGGGTGATATAGTAATTAGCTGGTTGTATGGTGTTAAGTTGACAACACTTGAAGTACGATGTACGAAATGAAAGAAATGTGCTAATGATGATAAAAGCTTATGGTCTTCGAAGTAATCTTTAGATGGTTGTGCACTTGTATTGGTGAAATTTCTAAGGGACGTGTATCTTGGTTGTAAATGATTTTGGGTCCAAATTACTTATTAAGCTCGAGTTGTGGATGTGTGGTGGTAGGTGCAAGACATTGAATCTATTTTATTAAAGTGTGATTTTGGTCATGGTAAGGTTAAGGAAATTGGTCTGAGTTGATGATGTTTACTCATGAGAGTAAGTTGGTTGAATATAAGCGTATCTCGTGATAAAAACGTTGTTTATTTACTTAGAGTGCCCTGGCGCTTGTACTGCAATAACTTGGGATATTAATGGCAGGATGTTATGGTTCTGTCAATGGGCCAAAGAATGTTTATTGGAATGTATTGGGTAAAACGAGTACGAACGAATAAAAATTTCTTGGGTTCTGAATAAGCTGGTTGGAATTGTTGAATAAAGAACTGTACTCTATGATGTTCGTTGATCAAACACGTAATATATGAGGGAAGTGGGAAACTAGAACGTGTTTCACATGGTTCGAAAGGATGTGTGAGGAAGGTTGGCAAGGAGACAACAAATTAAAGGAATACTAAGAATGACCTGGAAGATAATTAAGGGGACCACTCACGAGGTAAAGTTAATGCTAGTTGCTTGACAAGATTGATTCGTGGTATACATTTGTAAGAATGGAGTCCTTTGGATCAAGACTTCGTTCACGCGGATTGTCAGGTGCGTAGAATTATTCTAGTTACGAAGTAATACAGATCAGATAAGTACGGTCGTATTCAAGTGACCTAATAAGTGAGAGGAAAATGCTCTACTGGAGATATTCTTGTTGATATATATGGTCATCAATCGGGGAAAACCACAATTTAGTACGGGTTCAATCGAGGAAATTCAAAATATGACATTCTATGGGATTAGTTGAATGCATTGATAATTATGTGATGACAAGTTTCAAGGTCAAATGTTCATATAAGGAGTTTGACTGAAAGTCGTAGCGTCGGACAACGCTAGTTGCTAACATGGGAGGTTAATTGCTTGATGTATGGTCTTCTAGTCCATCAAATGGAGGATAGAACTCTACAATGCCTTATGTGTGATGTAAGAAGAGGTTCTACCTGTTGAGAACAGACGGTATATACGTGATGTCAAGGTGTGATTATGGTGAATTGTTATTGATAATCAATTACTACGGAGATGAAAATGAAGGCTAAAGGTTTGCGAAATCTAATGTATACTCGCAATGACACTACCAAGGATGATGAAATGAATGTTTGAGATATAGATCGACAAAGTCAAGTCATTCTGTTGAAGTATGCGAATTCATTGAAGCAAAATATGATAAAAAAAAAAAAAATTGGATAGCTGCACGGATGCATTGAATAGTAAGGGTACGCAAGTTCAATTATCGTGAGTTGAGGATCCAGATACAAATCATAGAGTGATCTCGACACCTATTGGTATATTGAGGAATACGATGCCTTAGGAAATGAGAACGCTCCAACAAGGGTTGACATGTGAAATGTAAATGAAAAGGTTTGGAGTACAGAAGATCACACTAAAACTCTTTGGTTGTAATGAAAGTGTTTAAAGGATGATAAATGGTTACGAGTTAGAATCGCCTATGGTTGATTTGAGGGCAAGAGAGACAATATGGAATACTGCGCCAAAACCTTGAGATGCATTACCAAGGTGCGAAAATACAAGTGAAAAGTGGCATTGACGATAAGAAAGTTATCCCACGTCTGAATTACATATTTTGGTTCGAGGACGAACCTTTTCTTTAAGGAGGAGGAGAACCCCGTGCGTTCCTCCTGCGCCCTAAGTTATAAGACTTATGTTCCTTTTGTGATTACATGATAAAGCATGTTTACCTAATTGGTGCACTTATGGTGCACACGTACTTATTTGGTGCATTGCAGTTGTACACGTAATTTTGTGTTTGCATTAACATTACACATGTAATATTATTCGGCATCACTTCGTATCAATATTTAAATTTAATATAATTGCGCGATATTCCTTCCTGAAATGCATTGATGGTGCATTTCTAGCTAAACACGACTCTCTTGTGAGGAAGTGCATTGATGGTGCACTTTCTCCTTCCCTTACTGCAATATCTTTGAACCATTCCTTCTCATATCTTTTCTTGCGTTACTTTTCACCTGTGTTGGAAGTTGTGGATGTTAGTTGCCTAATGTAGAACGTTGTGCGGAAACTCTTTAAGGAGGGACTTAAATCTTCGGGACGAAGATTTGTTTTAAGGAGGGAAGTCTGTAACACCCCGTATTTTTGGTAAGTTAAATAATTAAGGGTGTTACGTTTTATAATGTAATTGAGGGTTTTATTAAGGTTTAATTGGAATTCGATTGAGTTATTATGGGATTTCTGATTATAGAATTACACAAGAGGATTCGTTAGCCATTCGGATTTGGATCGTGTTTGTGGATCACGCAACCCATCAAATTAGCTAGGTCCAAACCCGAGTCTACCCTAATACCCATTTATGAAAAAAATAAAGAAAACCCTAGCTTCCCTTGACAGTCATTCGGCCCCCCTCTTCTACATCTCTCTCATTCTCTTAGCCTCCACCCGCATAAGATTTCAGCACAACTGTGTCAACTTCAAATACACACAACTCTCACATACAACCTTTGATTAAGACCTGATTTATGGCGTTAGAACCGTGTTTTCGATACGAATCCATAGACATATAGATCGTGCCAAGATTCCATCGGATGCTCCCTGTAGAGGTGTTTTAGTGGAGCTGTGTCTATTTACCCGAGAACTGTTCCGCTCCCTCGGTATCTTGACGATTCCCATTGACTCATAAAGTATTTTGGGACGATATTTTATGGAGATGTTCCTAACTCTATTTTTAACAACATATCCAAAATTGGTAAGCCTTGTATTTGTGTATCAAAAGTTATATCATAATTCGTGGGTAAACCCTAATTCGTGTCTATGGTTCAGTTTGAGGTTGATTCCCGTTGATCTGCTTGGAGTTTGTGGACGAAATTTGGAGGGGACGTTCCTGACATAACCTTTAATGACATAATAAAATTTGGTGGTCATCCGATGTCGGAGGTAGACGTTATTCATGTTTATTTACTACTGTCTCCTTTTGGATTCGTGTTAGATTGATGTTAATTGTGAGAATTATGACTTATGGATTCACCTTGTGAGTTAGGGGATTATCTTTTGAGTTATGAGATTGCATTGGGGGTATTGGGTCAAGTTGATACAACACAAAAGTAATTCTTGTTGGTTATTGTGTAACTTAGATTGTGGATTCAAAGAGATGACCTTTGTGGACTTTGAGAAGTGTAACTAGAGGAAACTTGCCAATTAAAGGTAAGAACGTTGACCCTCATAAGCTTGAGCTTCATTTCATACCATGAGAATCCTTCACGTTCACCTTTGTTTCGATTCTTTGCTCATATTCTCTATTTTGATTATCTATCGCCTATTGATATCAATTATTGATTGTGATCACCTTCTGAGCATCTATGTTGATTTCCTACATTGACTATTGTTGTTGATCATCTATCGCCTATTGTCATTGTTTATCTATTTTGATCACCTCTTGAGCATCTATTGACCTCCTACATTGATTATTGTTATTGATCATCTATTGATATTCTTGTTCCGGCTTTGGCCGTTTATAAATCAAGCTACTATGCGCGAATAACGTACTTAAGACGGATTAAAGATGTATCTATTTATACATATATAACTATACGTGTTTTATGATGTTTAAACCACCTAGAGCGATTAACCTCTGATCAAGGTATATGTAGCTAGGCCGGAGATCAGCTACCGGTCTCCTAAATGACTTCCTCTTAGGGACTGTGCGTCCTACCGTCCCCCTAGGAGGGGTGTGCACACTCGGGTCTTTAGGATCGTTTTATTCTCGATGCTCTAGTGTTGGATCGGCTTGGGGTAGGACCCTTGCGCAAATAAATTACTTAAAGGAAGATAAACAAAGATTTTTGTGGTGATGAATACCACGTGCGCGCTCTACGCGATTCGTGTCTTGGGTACACGAGCCGTGTCCGTTGTTACATTGTATTCTCGAGCTCACTGACTTGAGCACGACTCGTGCCAGGCCCCGTTTCAGGCTCTTGCCTCCTTTGCGTAGCTTTTTCTATTCTTTGTTAGCTACGCGCCTTACGGCGCGTATCTTAATTCTTTTGTATCGCTTAAATGTCTTACTCAGCCTGTGCTGACGTTCTTTGTTTTGGGTTGTGTCTCTACCCTATTCTGGGGCCTGTGTCATCCTTTTGGTGGCGCAGTTGACAGGTTTGCAGATTGAGATGCATTGTATGGTTGAAGCGTCATTGCATGTTGGGCGTTTTGATGAGTCGTCACATATTTGCATTGGGGACGATTTGTAGTTTAGCTTTTGGTTTAATTCCTGATTTGTAGATTCAGCTAGAAGTCTTCCGCTGTCATTTGTTCTTCTTGTTTTAAATTAGTCTTGTCGTTGACTTGGTAGTCAATGGCGGCATAACAATCCTTTATTTTTGTATTTAAAGATAGCGAAAATTCAGGGTTGTTACAAAACTTTTTGAGTATTTCTCAAATGATAGACTATCTTTATGCTCTTCAAAAATCCCTCTTTTATATAAAAAAAATGAACAGATATTTAAATTTCATTTCAAATCTTTCACGAGTGCGTTGCACGGTACACATATTATATTGCGTATGATAATTCTTAATATACAAAAGTTTCACATTGAACATGTTTCTTCGGTAGTCAGATGTAGTGTTTATATTTTGTTTGTTGAGTTTAGTTTAGGAATAGCCACTATCATTTTTGCAATTTTCGCTAGATGACTGCTGATTAATGCATTTCTATCAAACATATGTATAATGAAACTCATTTTAGATTAAATTTCAAAATAGGTTTAATGAGTTATATGTATTAATTTTCTGATATATAAAATGAAAGTTAGAACTAATTATGTCGTGTCACATTTAAATAACTTTCAAATTGCAATTTTATGAAAGTATGGAGTGTGTCTGATAAATGTTGTGAGAATATTTCATTCGTTGGACTCTTTCACCATTTCTCTTATTTTAAACTCTTTTAAGTTTTTTTTAAAAAAAAAAAACAAATCTCTACTAAATGTATACGGAGTAATTGAATTGTTTTGCATATCGTAAAAATGTGTATATGTTAATGATATATGTTTTTGATGACTACTGATTAATGCATTTCTATCAAACATATGTATAATTGAACTCATTTTAGATTAAAATTTCAAAATAGGTATAATGAGTTATATGTATTAATTTTCTGATATAGAAACTGAAAGTTCGGACTAATTATGTCGTGTCACATTTAAATAACTTTCAAATTACAATTTTATGGAAGTATGGACTCTGGCTAATAAATGTTGTGAGAATCTTTCATTTTTTGGACTCTCTCACCATTTCTCTTATTATGGACTCTCTTTAAGTTAAAAAAAAAAAACTCTACTAAATGTATACGAAGTAACTGAATTGTTTTGCATATCGTAAAAATGTGTAAATGGATCTCAAATTGAGATACATTTCGAAACAAATGTAATGATATATGTTTTAAAATTTTCTGATACACGTAACCAATGTTATAAGTGATTATGCCGCAAATCTATTAGATACATTTATTAAAGAGTCTCACGAAAATAAGGATTCTCAATGTGGATTATTAATAATTATCTATTTGAGTTGTTAATAATAAAATGTGAGTATTTCTCATTTATAAACTCTCTCAGTATTTATCTTTTGTTGGACTCTCTCTCGGCTCTTCAAAAATCTCTCTTTTATATATATACTAGTTGAATGCCCGTGCGTTGCACGGACTTTAGGTTTAAACTCTAATTTAATATTTTAATTTACCCTTTAAAAAAATTATTTACTATTTGATCTCGTTGACAAAATTTTTATTGGTATATATATACTTGTTTAAGTCAAATACAATTTGTAACAATGAATATTATAAAAAAATTTATATCAGATTACTTATGTGGTTTGTTCAACTCTTAACTTATTGAAGAACAATTTGCATTACATATTTGATTGTAATCGAACAAATAATAATTTATTGGAACCGTGAGACTTATGAATTGACCTATTTGTAACACTCATCTTTTTATAAAGCTCGAACTTTTTAATGATGATATGATTTTCTAACAAAATTGATATTGGAGTATTAATTGTTTATTGTTGAAAAAGTTTTGTAAGACATTTTCTTGAGTGATTATCTTTATACTTCTATTCTATTTACATATTAAGTATAAGATTTTCATTTAACTGATCACATGCAAACTTTCTCAAGTAGTCAAAGAAAATTGTATTTTTGTGCCCGATTTGCATTGTCAGTCATACACTAATGTGATCTAATATCATAAGATATCACCTTAATTAGCTTAAGTGATGACTATAGCAAGTTCGTAATTAAGCTAGGATTTCGTAATAAATGAAAGACATATAGTTTTGGAGATATCACTAAATCTGAAAAATATGATAAGTCGTATAATGGTTGTAACCTTATAATGATTGATTTGGATTGTTTGTTAATTCATGAGAGTGTTTCTAAAGTTTACATATCAGATTTTGAAAAAAAAAAGTATATACTTTCCCAAAGAAATCCTAAGTACGTACAAAAGAATTAGTAGGGGTCTTAAATTTTATGATTATAATCTCTCTTAGTAGCATATGTTTTATTTGTTGTAGGACTTGTTTGTATCTAGATATAATAAAGTTTATATAGGAGATTAGCCATTAGATCTACTAATAGAAGTAGTAGTATACATGAATAAACTACTCCTAGGGTAGGATTGTTTTATATTTTTTTCTTTTGATTATAGGAACACTAATTGAAATAGTTACTGCTGACCATAAATCGAGAAAAAGGGTTCGATCCCAATAGACCTGACTTAGTTCTTGTGGGCTGCTAATTAATTAGCTAGTGCATATGATAGCTCTAGTTAACTTTTTTTTTTTTACTAAAATTTGTAGCAACACCAAAGCTATAAATTAGCTATCCTAGACCAATGATTTACAAACTATATATTTTTGGTTCTCAAATATTATCATATATCGAAATATACAGGCAAAATTGGCTTGTGCATGTAGGAGTTGTGGGATCAAAGCTTATATCAACGACAAAACTAATGTATATCAAATGTAATATATATTAAGTAATTTGGGAAATGGTAATTAGTATTTCGCAACCAAAATAATGATGATAAAAAAGGAAACTTTTTTACTACGCTAAGCAACAAATGAAATCATTAAGCACATTTTAGACACGTACGTAGAAAGTTTGGGAGCAAACACATTATATAATAGAGAATTAGGCAAGAATACTATCCTACTACAAAAACATAATATACCATAGAACAATAGGTCAGAATATTTATCCTACTACAAAAAAACCACAACAATTACTACAGGAGTACTATTAATACTACTTCAACTAAAAATCTTATTATTACTATAACGGGTGATCGACTAACTATAATTCAAGTTCATACATAAAAATTTGATTAAAATGCTATGCCCTTTTACTATTGAAGCTAGTGACGATATTGATATTGATGCTAGTGACTAAGATGAATGCGCTAACTACGAATATGATGCCGAAAATTGACCATTAGCTAAATACTACTACTATTACTATTCTCCAATTATCTATTATCTAATGCAAATAATTTTTTGTTTTGGACAACTACTACTAATTATACTCCTACTCCTACTATACTACTATTACTACTACTACTAAATTACTAATATACTACTACCACTACCACTACTACTACTAATATACAAATTCCCAATTTTAACTTTACCTAAATTTCTACAATCTTACAATAGTTGGACTCTCTCTATGAGCTCCAAAACCTCAACTTTCGACGTAGGCCCCTGAAAAATCCCTCCTTTATTATTATGTATTGATATATTAGATTAGATTATAATAAATTATAAAAAACAAAACAATGTAGACGAAAATTAGCAAAAAAAACATCTATGTACGTAGAGGAGGGGAGAAAGCAATGCTATCATAATGCATGGGCACGTAAAATGTCCTTATTATAGGATTCAATTTTCTATATATTATCCTAATAGATAACTAGTTTTGTAAATTGATTTTCAAGTTATATTAGTGAGCTTTAATTCTTTATATATACTACTTCAGGAAGGATTAGAGCAAACATTAGACGCTTTATATCATGACCAAGAATAGACCAAGATGCACATAACTATTTATGCGTGCATTAAGGCTTGTTTAATTTGCACACTAATACTTGTTTTTATTTTGCATTAGGATTAGAAATATATATTGATCTACGTGTAGTTTTGATAGGATTAGAAATTATGAAACTTGTGGACTCTCTCACAAGCCTAGAAAAATAAATACTAGTAGAATTTTGTGATTAATCGAGAAAATAAGCGAAAGACGTAGGCTCATGAAATTAGTCAGCTTTATATATATGTATGTACTAGTTGAATGCCCGTGCGTTGCACGAACTATTGATTTAAACTCAAATTTAATATTTTTGATTTAATATGTAATTTTTTTCATTATTATTTGATCTTAACTGGCACCAAAAAGATATATTGGTATAAGAAACTTGTTTAAATGACCGATTTTTTTTATTACTTTGTATTTTAAATACATAGGAATAGAAGGTTAATGTGCTTTGCTGAAATTTTGTATATTATTAGACATTGGTGTAGGTAAACAGTTTAAATGAATCAGATACAGTTAGACGTATTGTATAATTTAGTCATAATAAAAGGATTATAGAGGTAGCATACATATACACTCCTATCATGAAAGTAATTTTAAAAACTACCTCATGTACTCTCAGTAGGATAATGATCAACACATTGAATCGGTGAAAAATGTGAATTTATTATTGTATATTCTGTACTAATTAACCATTGCTTTATATTTTGCGAATTTTCCAGTTTATGATTAGTGTTTTAAATGTGTAATTTATGTATGATCTCATTACCAATATGATTACAATAGATAAAACTTCCTGGTAATGTCTTAGAACAATTCAGAATCGTCAAGTTTATCTCTCTAAACACTCAAAACTAATTTGGCTCAATATTTGATCTTAAAAATGTCAAACTTTTAAGGTATTTACAGACCAAATAATGTCTTATATATAATTATGAGTTATTGTATGAGGTCATGAGTTTCGAGATCTAAACTTCTAACTTAAACACTCGAAAGCTTAGTTGTTTTATAATTAAAAAATAAGTCAGCAAGTGAAGCTACATCTCTTGTATTAAGTAATTCGAAACCCAACTTATTTCATTCCACGTTTGCGCCTACTTACTGATCCATCATATTGTTGCACCGACTTTAAAGATTTCTTCACCAATGGTTGCAATACAAATACAGTATCGGTTAGCACGTCACCATTGCAATTAATTAGTACTTTTGTACAGCTTATGGATTAGCCTCGTAGATAATAATTAGCAATTCTGTCTCATAAACTCTCCTTAATAATCTGGGAGCAATGAACAAAAAAGATATGTGACACATGGTTGAAGGATCACAACTCACAAAAAGGTTAATCTCAAGTTATAAACCAAATATCGAAGAGTCCTTGTGGCAAACATACATATATATGTCTTACGCGACTCGCGAGCACAAAAAAAAAACATGTCTATAAGAACATGAACAATTTAAAATATACTCACTCATAGTGGAGTAAGGCTGTATGATTATAGTATTACAATGTTGGACAAACAACTTCTAATAAGAAAGTAATAACAGATTTGGAGAAAATAGTTCATGAGCACTATATACATGATTATGCATGTGCCACTTTCTATCTCCGTAGTAATTTGGTGTTGAAGTAGTAATTGAAATTTGATCCAAGTTCTAATAATCTTTTACTATTCTACTATTATTCCTACTACTACCACCACTTTTACAATTCTCCATATTTTTAGTACAGTAGGAATGTTTTTTTGGACGATTGCTACTAATTCTACTACTACTAAAACTATTACTCCTACTACTCATACTCTTACTCCTACTATATACTCCTACTACTCTTACTCTTACTCCTACTATATACTCCTACTACTGTTGCTAATGCTACATACTACTCCTACTCCAGTCCAGTCCTCCTATTCCTACTCCTACTCCAATCTAGTCAAGTCCTCCTACTCATACTCCAGTCTAGTCAAGTCCTCCTACTCCTACTCCTACTCCTACTCCTACTCCAATTTATTTGTTGAGTCATGTATGCATATAATTTGATCAAATCCGAATCATCTTAATTGTATGATATACATGAGTTCTGTATGAATCGTGCTACATATAACTTTTAAATTTTTTATTTTAAAATTAATAAACTAACAATTGAGGTAAAATTGGTGCTATATTCTTGTGATGAGCAATTCATATGGTGTAGTTAAATCCATAGCATGATAGATTGATAATAATCTTCACATTAGAACAAAAATATTAGAACATTCGGTTAAGAAAAAAGCGCTAATGAAACTAATAAAAAAATATTCTACAAAGGCAAAATAAGATACACACATACAGAGGCCATGTTGTATGTAACTTCATTAGCATCGAACACTATTCTACTCCTATGCATGTTATTAGGGGTTTAGTAGAAAAAATAATTCCTGCGTAACATTATTCATAGAAAAAGTATCATACGTTTAGTAGTTCGAGTAGTAGCTAGCTAGCGTTAAAAAAAAATCATAGTGTACTTGCCACAAATTAGCTTGTTAATAGGATCAATTAGCAAAAATTCATAGTAGATTGGCAAACTAACCATCAACTAACTCACCAATTGATTCATTATGGCGATGTATGATTCTCAACTGTACTACTACTTCTATTTTCGTGTTAGTACCTGAAAATTTTGCACAAAACATAATCAATACACAAAGAAAAAGAATTGAAATTGCACAAAGAATAAATATATATAATCTATAAAGAACGTGGCTTTTGGCACCACAAAACCAAAACTTGATTATGTAAGTGTATATAAAGTCATATAGAAGTTGTATTGTAATTCACCCTAGATTAACAAAATTATTATACGTACCATCTAAGCTTAGGATTACAATGTAGGAGATAGAAAGTTTAGGAGTAAATTAGTCTTAATTTCATGTCATAATTGGTTTCTACATTATTATTGATTGATAATCAAACTCCTAATCATAAGAGAAGTAACAATCCTCAAATATATGGATTCAACCACAAAGCTAGAAAAATAAATACAATTTTCTGATTAATCGAGAAAATAAGCAAAAAACGTAGACTCATGAAAATAGTCAGCTTTATATATATGTGTATTGATGTATTGATGATTGATTGACTGATTGTCATAAAAGACATCGACAAAGATGATAGTCTTAGAAAAATTAGCACACAACCTAAACTTTACTACGGAGTACTAAGTAGCTAAATAAATGCATACTCGGTACTTAATCTCTCTATAAATAAGGGTCATTCGGACACTAGGAGTATGATTTTAACCAAGAGTACATAACACATTATATCTTTTTACCAGAAAACATTACATTTCTCGATCGGACCATGTACACAAAAGTTATGTGGCATTGGTCAAACAAGAACCCAAACTTTCAACAAACGTACGTTTTCAGACACAAGTAACTTTTTTAGATGCATGAAATCAGGACCTCATCCAATTAGCCGTTAGATTATCTAAATAAACGCCGTTACTCCTCCCTCTCTCTCACATTTTCATCTTCCCAAATCCCAGAAAATCTACTCAGAAAAAAATTCACATCGCTCTTCCTCTAATTACTTCATGATGCCCGACACCCTTCCTTTTCTCTCTCTTCCTCTCCTTCTCCCCCTACCCTCAGAAAACCCCCCACACACAGAAGCTTGTTTTCAGGCTGGGAGTGGCCATTTTTGGTCATTCCCGGCCTGATTTCTTTCGCTTTTTTAATGCTTTTATGCTTGGTAATCTCTAGGTTGTGTAGTATAAATAATTTCCGCTCTTGGTATGAGAGTAGTGTTTCTTCTCTGTTTATCGGAGTTCTTGTTTCTCACTTTGTGAGTTGTTTTTTCTTTTGGTTGTTAGATCCGAAGTTCTGATTTGAGATCGGTTTTTCAGATTTATCACTGGGAATGACGCATTAGAGCTTTTATGATCTTTTATACTTCGGAAATTTCTACATCAAGACAGTTATAGCACACCACGAAGTGCTTTTCTCCGCCATAAAAGATGTGACGACATCTAAAAGTTACGTTGGATTCAAATCCATGTACAAGGAGCCGCGTTTGACCTGTTGTTTATTTAACTGCTTTGATTGTAAAATTTGTTGTAGTATCTTGGATCTACCTTACTGTAAGTGCCGTTTGGCTATCTTTCAATGGGAAATTATTATTCCCGTCAAAAAAAAAAATAATTACTTCATGGTGACGGCGTCTTCCGCAAACGGACCTCCGCCGGAGCACTTCAACGAGAGCGTCTACTTCACGACTCCTCATTATCAACCGCATCACCACCGCTACCTCCACGTGAGCGTTGAGATTGTGAATAAAAGTGGCGTAGTGGTGGACTTGGCGGCGTTGGAGAAATCGGAAAAGAATTGTCCGAAAAATTTTTAATGGGTATTGCTTATTCTCTTTAATAATTTCTGGGTTACTGTTACTTTTCTTTAATATTTTCTGGGTACTTGTTAATTTTCCTGGGTAATTTCTGGGTTGTTGTTAATTTTCTGGGTCCTTGTTTGACACTTTACGTAGCTCATCTTAACAGTGAACAAACAAAAGATAGTAGCTTCAACTTGAAGCCTTCAAGTAGACACTGTCAAAAACATACGGAAAATGTACTTTTATTTTATCTAGTTATGATCTATTTCTACATGTCTACATTTACATAGTTGCATACCAAAAAACACAAAAACAAAAAAAAAAAAAAACAAGAATATTATAAAATCTCAAGTAGGATGTTATTCTAGCAATAAAGAGTAGGTGGCTACCTGAGACCAAAATCATGAAACTTTAGCAGCCCATGAGGGCTATGACAAGCAAATAAGTACGTTTAGATAGAGACGTTGATGATAATTATAACTTGTTCGGGCTCCAGATCACGTAAGTTGACAATAATGCCTCGGTTTTTCGACCACTATCCCTCTATATAACTGAAAATTTCTTGTATGCATCAGTATAATCAATCAAATTTAGAAATTGAGATCATCTAGATATGGATATTTCGGATGCTTTGGCCGCACTTGGCGACGAGTCTTATTCGATAATTAAGCTAAATTTTGCGACTGGTTACTTCAGTCAGTCGGCATTGCTTGCAAAAGGAAGTAATGCTTTGGTTTACCATGCTAAGTATTACATGTTTGGTGATGGGTCAAATGATGTACTTGTGAAGAATTTGGATGCTAGTTGTGTTCAGGATTTGGATGGATGCTAATGATTTCGTAGATCAGGTATATGTTTCTTTCGAGAGGTCTAATGTTCGATAAATAATAGCCGTCTAAACTTATCAACATGCTTCCCCAACAGGGACTACTTCAACTTTGACAAGTAGATATCCTTACCAGTTCTTACTTTTACTTGAAGGTTTATACTTGTATATTTTCCTGTGTGTGTTCTGATTATGAACTACTCAGTAAATTTGAAAGGGCAGGAGTAAATATGTATGATTACTGCATACGAATTATTGCAGAAGTTTACTAGGAACACACTCATGACAACAAATTGTGGAGTTGTGTTCATTAACTTCATGTTGAAGCTTATTCTAAAACTCATTTAATTATCTTTCTCAGTTCTTACAATTCTCAATCTAATTAATTTTGGGACCAAGACTGTTTTAAAGACTTATAATTATAAACATTTCTTCGTTGGATGGTTTGCTGCAGTTGTCATTGGTACTGACACTACTTAATCGAGCTATGTGGTTACTGTTTCGACGAAGATAAAAGATTACTGGATTATGAATATGCACCACTGGGTTCCTTATATGATCTTGTTGAAGTGACACCCAAAATACTCCACATATGAGTGTCCCACACTGGAAAAAGAGAAGAGATTTGTCTACCTTATAAATCAAGGGGTTACTCCTCCTATTGGCAATTGGTTTTAGGATGGAACCTCTTTGGACTTATTAAGTGGACTCTCTCTTCTCCTTACGGGGGCGTAATTTCACAGATCTTCTATACGGTATTTCTACATTTCACATTGTATTTCACTCCACATTTTTGTCTGAATTTGTTCCACTGAAGTCTTGATTTTCATTCGTCAGGAAGGAAAGGATTAGAGGGTGCAGAGCCAGGACCTGTTCTTACATGGGCTCAGAGGGCTAAAATTGCGTATGGTGCTGCAAAAGGTCTCCAGTACCTCCAAGAGAAGGTGGAGCCATCTATTGTCCACGGTGAAGTCAGATCGAGCAATGTCCTTGTGTTTTCTGATATTGTGTCGAAAATTGGAGACTTAAGTTGCCGAGAGTCAGAGTCGCAAACGTAAACAAGCAGCTATGGATGTGTTCTTACTGTCACCTTGGTTTTGCAGGTGGCAGCACTAGCAGAGTTGTGTATTCAAGAAGCACCCGATTTCAGACTAAACATGACAATCATGGTTAGAGCATTAGAGATTTAGAGCCACTTTCCAGTGAGGGCTTTCACATTGGATGATCTAAACGCAGCAACTCGAAGATTTAATCAAATGTCACTAGTTGCAAGAAATTTTTGGTGGAGTGGTTGTTAAAAGAAACTGGATATAGGGAAGAAAGATGTTTGAAGTCAACAAAGAGTTATCGATGTTCGTTTTTAGGACTTGAAACCCCGATGGTTTGGGGGGTGCATCTCTATCTCTACAGACTCTATTCACCAGATTTGCATTAGAAGAGCACAAGCCAACTTTCATCTTTATTTATGGTGCAGTATTTATCTGGTTGGTTTTGATATTGGGTTTAAGCCTTTAAGGTGCACTATGTGGTAATCATCTCGTATGTCGTGGGAACTTTTGTAAGGTTTAGGCGTTACTCGAAGACGTGTTGACTGTTAGTTTCTTTCCAATTATCGTCAGACTGCATTTTCTCCCATTGGACAAGCTTAAAGAAGGTGAGGGTAATACGTAGTATAATTAATTACTTGTGAAGATTTTAGGAGTAATCTCCATGAAGACTAGAAGGAATGCACCAAATAAGTTTAACAAGTACGGAGTAGAAAAGATTGAAGAATTGTATGGATTTGAATTTTTTATAATTGTATTTCTGATAATCAATGTACATACATGTTACAATATATAACAACACACTTACACATACTTATAGTTTGATAATGACGGTTTGATTGTGATGTTTCCTACATTTAGGTAAGGAAAATTTGTGGTAAAGCACCCCCAACTTTCACTATTTTTTGGGGAACCACCTTATTAAACTTTTTTTTTGTGGAGAACCATCAAAATATAAGCAAAACCAAGGGGTAGAACCACCTCATTACCTAAATCACCCTCCCAACACCTTTAACCACCATGCACCACCACCCACAAACACCAACCATCACCTTAGCTCTCCTCGATACCACCAACATGGTCGTCGATCGCCGGCCACCATGTTCCACACCACCCGAAAACCGAGAAAAAAGAGAGAGAGATGGAGAGAGAGAGAGAGAGAGAGAGAGAGAGAGAGAGAGAGAGAGAGAGAGAGAGAGAGAGAGAGAGAAAGGTCGTGGAGGGTGGAGGACAAGGAGGCGGGGGGAAGGTGGTGGTCGGCATGAGTAGTGGTAGTCACGGCGTGAATTGTGGTAGATGGTGCTGGCTCGTGGTGGTTAAAGGTGGTGAAAGGGTGGTTTGGGCAACGTAGGTGGTTTTTCCACTACATTTTATTTATATTTGGTGGTTCTCCACAAAAAAAATTTAATAAGGTGGTTTTCCAAAAATTGATGAAAGTTGGGGAAATTTTCCTTTAGCTAAAACCTTAAAATTGGAAACTTTCTACACTCTTCTTCTTGCATAAGTTTGGTAATTCTAATCTCAAAAAAAAAAGTTTGTTAAATCTTGTTTTGCTCGGCTTGACTTCTTCAACCTTCACGTGTTCTATTTTGACCTCTGTCCACCTCCCACAAGCTTTCCGCCTTTCCAGCTTTACACTCCCCCTCAAGATGAGAGTGTAAGCTAGCTGAAACTCCCATCTTGGAGAGTAACCTTTGATGTTGTGACACACACAGAGACTTTGTTAAGACATCAACCACTTGATCGATGTGTGTAAAGTCTCTTGCTATACCTTCTCCCTCATGAAATGGCAATCTAGCTCAATCTGCGCTTTGTTTCATGGTACAGAGGGTTGGCTGCTATAGCAATGACAACTTTGTTATCACATTTGAGCTCAGTAGAGCCCAATTTCCTCAAACCCAGCTCTTTGAGTAACTAGGATATCTCACAGGTTGTTTGAGCCATAACCCTATACTCTACTTCTAGATACCACTGGATATATGAGAATTTCCCAACAATTTACAATACCCTGTAGTAGATCTTCTGCTAAAAGGACATGAAGAAGAGTCTAAATCACAATAGGCTGTGAGTTTGGTTGTTGAATAAAACTAGACAATTTAATTGCTAGACAATTCGTTAAACTTAGTTATTTCATATTTCATAGTTTTGGATTGTTGCAATTTCAAGTTTTTGGATGTAATTGGCTACTTTAAACCATTTAGATTGTTGGAACTTTTATTCAAATTCTCCTTACATTTGAGTTTCGACTTAAATGCGGAGTAACACCTTCAAATTTGCTAAGTAATATGTTGGATCTTCTCAAAAATGTTTTATAAAAATTACAGGAAATTTGGGGGTGATACATTGGGGGCGGAAGGTTCAGGGATGGGAGTTGTTTTGCGAGGGAATAACGGTGAGGTGAGGCGTGTGGCTTGTAGGCAGGTTTTAGAGTGCTTGAACCGTGTATTGTGGAGGCCAAGGCGGCTTTGTTGGGATTGCAGATTGCATGGCAACAAAGAGACGACAATATAATCTTGGGAGTCGGACTTTTGCGGCTCATCTTGGTTTTGAACAGTGTCATTTTCTCATGTAGCTATTTTGGTCTTATTGTTTTAGATGTTTTGTAGTTTTGCTCGTAGATTTTCCTCATGTTTTTTTAGCCATATTTGTAGGACGGGTAATATAGCAGCTCATGCTATAGCTCTTAGGAGACGAGTAGAATACTCGATTGGAGTCTGGGTTGATACGGGTCCGTGTGATGTACTTGATATCGTAGTCTCGGATTTTATTTCCGGAGCTACTTAAATTTTAATTCCACTACCTATGTAAAAATAAATAAATAAATAAATGTGAAAGTAATAGGGAATATTAATGCGTGAAGTCATAAAAAACGTAATAATTAGCTACTACTCGTATATAACAGCTCGCATGGGCCAGGTTTGGGCTAATTAACTAGACCCAAAACAAAAGCCTAACCCACCTATGGGGCCTATTATTTTACTCCAAGCCCGGCCCATGATCACCTCTTGTATATATGGCGATAAACCTGTGTAAAAAAAACCTGCTTTACATATTTTTTTTTTTCTCTCTTTTTTTTTTGTTTGAGATCGGAAGCTAGGGTTCTTGCAGCCGATATTGCATATGGCATCATCTTCGCCCCCAATCAACCCCAAGGTAAATTTATTTCTATACGTGATCGGAAACTGATTGAGTAAGTTAATTATCATACTGAAATCAACCCCAAACGTAATTTTATTTCTCTCCAGAATCTAGGGTTTCTATTTGTTGAGTCAATTGGAGTATTGTTTGAAGAAGTGTGGCTTAATTATCACACTTAATCAACCCCAAGGTAATTTTTTTTCTCTCCGTTCACAGAATTGTGCTGAGGTGGCAGGAACGGGCCCGGAGGAATTTGCGAAGAACCCTAAGGTGTGTTATTGCTTCAATTAAGCCTACCACTCTGTTTCTTAGTTTTTTTTTTTTTTAATTTACGTTTTTGTTTGAATTCCTCCCAGTACGACGGAGGGAGTAGTTAATTATAATTTCTTATTAGCGTTAATTGTAATTCTAATTCTAATTCGCCCCTTTTTGTTTGTCTTTTACCAGAGTGATGATACCTTTGGGAAAATAGTCAAACGTTCAGTTCTCTTGGATGATGGACTTACATTTTTTTTCTTTTTGTTCGAAATACAATCTACTACTGGCCTTGCACATAACTTCTTATTCCCTGATGAATTGTTCGAGTTTATTTGCTTGAACAATGCTGTCAAGTGTGCCACTGTTTTGCTCCAATTCGAGACCGCCTGGAGAGTCGATGTTAATGCCACTTTGGCAGGCGGATTCACCCCTTTGCAGATTGCTGCACAGAGGCTGTCATACCCCATGATTCAGCTGTTTTTACTGCACGGAGCTCATCCCAATCATCTACCTGCTGCTGATCATCCTGTTGATGTCGAAAAACTTCCTCTTTGTTTGGCTCTTGAATCCATGAGGTTGTTTACTACTTCTTTTTCACAATAGTAACGTATGCAACACAACACAACACAGCTTTTTAATTAATTTTGAGTGTAATGTATGTTGCTTGTCTACAGGAAACAGTTTCTAACTGACTGGAATCGGAGAAAATCCATCTTTGATTTTATCTGGAGATTCTGTTTCAAAGAATCGGTGAGTACATAACTAGAGCTGTTGCATTCTATAATTTTCTATTCAATCGAATGATGTTAATTTAATTATAGGGTAGGTATAAATCCACGGCATGCATAAACTAATTCACGCTCTATCTTTTGTGCCTGGTTTATAACATATTGTTGGCAGAATGAATCGTTTGCTGCTGTAAAGTTACTAGCATCAAGGACGGAAGAGCTTGAGATGATATGTAAACATTACCTCGAAAAAAGGGAAATCCTTCAGCTAGCTGCTTTGCTGCAAGTTTCCTGGCATGCATGGCTGATTATCTGGGACGAGCTCTATTCAGTGGATTCTCAGCGTAGGATTGAATTGACGTATGCAGAGGGGATGTTGCTCAAGGACGTGCTCAGTTGTCGTGACCATATTGAGAACGCTAGGAGAAGCGTGAGTTACTAATCAGTATATATGGTTTATTGTAATCTTCCACGGATTAGATGAATTAATGTTCCACAATTTTTGTTTTGTTTTCTGTTAAAGCAATTGGTCCATAAGCCAAGAACTCCTCCTCCTCGAAAAGGTAATTAAGCAAGTTCTTTGTTTTTAAGCTGGTAATCATTTCACAATAGATGATAATTTAAATGCCCTAGAGTTTTGGTTGATTGCGATGGCTATCAATGATTGGCAGGAATGGGGCAAGAGGAGGATGTTGAGAACCTTGAGGTGTGTTATACAAGCAATATACTACCGTGGTTAAATTGCCTACTTACGCTAATTCTAATTCGTCGTCCCTTCTTATTTTGTTTGTAATTCTTAATTTTTTACCAGCCTGGTGAGACCCTTTGGGAACGACTCAAACCTTTAATTCTCAAGGATAAATTTTTTGAATTTAGCCGTCTTTTGAGAAGATCTACTGATGGCTGTGCACATAACTTATTATTCCCTGGTGAATTGTTCGAGTTGATCTGCTTGAAAAATGCCGTCAAGTGTGCCACTGTTTTGCTTGAACACGACACCTCCTGGAGAGTCAACCTTAATGCTCCCTGGAAAGGTGGTTGTTTGACCCCTTTGCAGATTGCTGCAATGAGGCTGTCATACCCCTTGATTGAGTTGTTTCTATTGCATGGAGCTGTTCCTAGTCATGTACCTTGTCTTGATGTTGGAAAACTTCCTCTTCTCCTTGCTCTTAAATCCTTAAGGTTTACTACTTCTTTCTCACAATGTATCCTTGTTACGTGCAACACAACACAGCCTTAACTTTTGGGTGTGCTGTATGTTGTCTACAGGAAACAGTTAAGTGACTGGAGTCCAGAAAAATCCGTCTTTAAGTTGTTCTACATATTTTGTCTCAAAGAATTGGTGAGTACAGACTAGAGCTATTGCAGTCTATATGTTTCTATTCAATGGAATGATGTTAATTAATTATAGGGTAGGTATAAATCCACGGCATGAATTGAATAAACTAATCCACGCAAACCCCAGGCACAAAAGAGCTTTGATCAGTTTGATCTAGCGTGGTATTATCATTACCATAATTATAACATATTGGTGACGACATTATTGTTGGCAGAGAAAACCATTAGCTGCTGTAAAGTTACTAGCATCAAGGACAGAAGAGCTTGAGATGATATGTAAACATTACCTCGAAAAAGGGGAAATCCATCAGCTAGCTGCTTTGCTACAAATTTCTTGGCATGCATTGGTAAATCCATCTCCTGATCATGATAAGGGCTTCGAAGCTTTCCAGATTTGGCAATCCATCTGCAACGAGCTGAAGTCAGTTTCACTATCGGATTCTCAGCGTAGGACTGAATTGCAGTCTGCACACAAGTTGCTCTCGGTTCTGTACAAGGCTCGTGACTACATTGAGTATTTCCGCCTTTTGTATAGCGTGAGTTGTATATGGTTTCTTCTAAGATCCATGGCCTTATCTTTTATAGGAACTTCAACGGATCATATTGATTTTTTTTCTATTTTCTCCTTTAGAACAGGGAAGCACATGATGTGCCATTTCTAATTGCGAATGATCTTGTTCGCACTACAAAGATTTCGATGAAGCCTGAAGATGTGTTCTCAGATGATGTGAAATGGTAAGAATATTTGTCTTTTTTTTTTGCACTACTACATTTTCCTTTTCGGTATTTACAGTTCCTACGTATGATTCATTTTGAGTATATATGTTGTAGTTTGTTTACGTTTAGGTTTGCTTATGAGTGTTTATTTGTTTGTGTTGTGATCGTGACGCTTCAAATGTGTGTTAAACAAGTTTGATGCCGAGAATTTCTGCTACTCGAAAAGGTAATTAAGCAAGTTCTTTCTTTCTAAGCTGGTTCATTTCATAATATATACTAGTTAATAATTTTATTCATATTCCTTTATCCCTGTTTTTGCCTTGCAGCTTGGCTGGATAAACAGATTCAGAAGCAAATGAAATCAGGATTTGCAGCTTCTTCTGAGGTAATAATGATCATCATATTGTAAACTACTTTTATATGTATATTATATGCCTTCTGTTCGTTTGACCTCTTTTTTATGCAACCTGTATATTTTTGAATTGTAGCCAAGATCGAAGCTATATTCAAGGGCATGTCGCCCTAAGTCAGCTGATCCTGATGAAGCCGACAAGGAAGAGTCTGATGATGAATACGATCCTACAGATTTAGAGGAGAGCTTGAAGAGGATTTTCAAACAGGACAACAAAGACGAGTTTGTCAAATTGATGAAGAGTTGGCCTTGTGACGATGTGGCTGCTTTAGTGTTCGTTTTAGACATGTTCGAATATGACGCTGTCAAGTGTGCTGGAGCTATTCTCAATGGCGGCGAAATTACTGATTGGAAACTTCGTCTTGACACTTTCTTATTTAGAATTGGCTACACTCCTTTGCATCGTTCTGCCGATCATGCTGCCTTAAAGTTAACAGGTTTTCTACTTGATCATGGAGAGAATGCGAATGTCCCGATCTCAACCCGCACTGGAGACATTTTGCCCCTTCATTATGCGCTAAAAAAGATTAGGTTAACTTTAACAAAATAATGCTAATGTTTTCCAATCATATCAAATCAGATTACATCGATAACTTTGCGATCATGCATTTCTCTCCTTATTTTGCTACAGCTATGATAATTGGTGGTGGAAGTGGTGGAGGCATAACAAGTCTGTATTTGGGCTTCTTATCATCTGTTTATGGAACAAGGTCTGTTCCTCCCTTTTCAACTCGGCTGCTCTTTCATTCTTAATCTAATGCAATATTTTCTTCTATTTTTGCTCAAAATTATTTGATCGCCTTTTCTCCTTTCTCCAGGGACTATATCTAGAAAATGTAAGATTGTTTGCAGAACACACAAAGGATATTCAGCTCGTAGTCGACAAGTTTGTGCAGGAGCGAAATTTGATTGAGTTGGGAATTCTGATGTTGTTGGGCTATAGGCCTTCTCCAAAACTCCTCTCTGTAAGTGGACGACGTTGTATATATGTATATGTATGTTAGCTATAATTTTCTGTGTGAGAATTCTTATGATTGGCATTGTTATAGGTGCTCAAATTGGATGCGAAAGAACCAAACGACCAGCTACTTGGTAAGATGCTTGAGGTGTTTGAGAGAATTGGCAACAAGCTTCAGGCATACTCTAAAATAAAGTGGTGGATTAGTCAGGTATATATGTTTTGCTTTCTTCTTCACATTACAGCATGTTTGTCGTCTGATTGCAATCTTGAGTATTAAAGTCACGATCGATATGTCTTTGAAATGTATTAGTCGTCTCTAGGAAATGTATTCAGTGTAGATCAGGGGATTTTCGGATGATTATTGTGGTACATACATACTGATGTTTGTTTTTGGATGTTGCAGAACGTTGTGACAGAAGTTTACTCACTTTTCGAAGATGCAGAGCTTGTTGTGACGAGCAAGGAGATCCCAATCGCAGAATATGATCATGTATAGTTTGTCAAAATAGATGTTTATTAATACTCCGTTATGTGTCAATCTTCTGTGCTAGCTGGTTCAAACTTATTTACATGATGTTTTGGTTGACAGTTGCAACACTTGCAAGGTGCGCGAGGCTGACGAAAGGAAATTAAAACACCGCTGATTCGGAATGTATGCACTCTCTCCACTTCTCTTCATGATGGGCGATATTGTTTGAATTGCGTTTTGTTTGAATACCAGTTGCCGCATGTTCATGTTCATTTGATCTCTATGTTTTGGCAGAGTCGTACTTTCCAGGACCTGTTTCGCCATTCATCCCATCAAGCTACCTCGATCCAGTGTTGTCAGACTGATCATTGTATATTATTAGCTGTTGTTTTGTGATACATAAATGAAGGCTCGAGTCGCATTTAGCAGTCAAATTCGGCTCGACATAATTAAGGTGATTTTCGTATGTAAGGCACTTTAGAGGCGTGCTTGTACACGTACTATCTTTCTTTTGGCAAAGCACTTCAGTAACATCTGTTGTAAACTTATATCAAACAGACTTTGCTAGTTCTCTGCAGTTATAATGTTTATCTTGCGTGTATTTAAACTCGGATTTGATTGTCACAAGTCGTTTTGCTCTTAGTGCGTGCACTCCCCCTCCTCCCCTTATCATGCACCGCGGTTGAAGTGCCCTCGAACTCTTTATAAGCCTCCTGTGTGATCCCAATTTATGCGTCCTGGTCCTGGCGGTCCTGGCGTCCTGCTATTGATCGTGATAGTGCGTGCTTCTAATTTACCTTATAACATCATTTACAGTATATATGAAGCCAGTTAATCGTATCTTGCGGCACTATACAAGGACGTTTTCTAGAATTCCTCGACAGTATATCCACTTCTTTGTTCAATATCTCACTAGTTTTGAGTCCTAATTTTTGTTAAATATTAAATTCAATTTTGGGTAATTGTTGGTCACCAACTGATACACTACTCTAGTAATTGAAGATGCTAAACGGGGTAAAAAACCACCTAAATGCAGCATAGATTATTAAGAAGTATTATTAACTAGATGGAAAGCATGTGCTTCGCACTGGACACATTTTTCATATTTTTTATTAAATAGTTAATTTCAAAATAAATAAATTATGATAACTGATTAAATTACTTTTTTTTTTTACCCATGCAAATGCACGGGATTCTAAATGCTTACTTAAAAATACTACTATGTCAGTTACTTTTGAAATACTAAAAATTTCGACCTTTGCAAATTTAAACCTAATTATTTACAAATATAAATTTAAAATTTATTGAGATAATAATAAAACCGATAAGAATTTAAAACAACACAAAAAATAATGCACCCTCCGTCTTTTTTTTAAACACTCATAGAGAGGGTGTACACAATAATCAGTTAATCAATGTTTCAAAAAAATTACATAGCGAGTTAGATAAGATTCTTAGCCAAATTTGCATGCAACTTTTGGAACTTTGATTAACGGATTAGTGTGTATACCCTACTCAATTAAGTTGCGTTTTTCATATGGGGTGTTTAAAGAAAGACGGGGGACTATTGGGTTTGTGTATTTTTTGTAGACCTGCCAAAACCTATTCCAACCCGATTTTTTCTGGGTCATGAACCAGTTTTTTTTACTCAGATCCGTTTGTTACCCGCATTTGTTGCCCAAACCCGAATCGACTCATGACTTGTATTTAAAACTAAATTAGAATAAATTTTAGTCTTATGGTTGATTCAATAGAAAATATTTTTGGAAGAGAAGTTTCATTGGAAAACTAAAAGTCCAAACGCGACCCGAACTTGTTGATCCGAACTGTAGCGAACTGGCCAATAATATTTAACCTGATCCGACCTGTTTAATAAGTCTACTTGTTTGTGATCTTATTTGTTTTAAAAATTAAGTAGAATCTAAATAGAAACCCTCATTCACCTCCCTAACCTCTTACCAACTTATTTGATCTCTTAATCCACCTCTTCACCACCCGTTGACTATTGTATTCGACAACCCTAATGATGTTGTTAGTTCACTCCCTCCCCGGTCAATTTTCTTACGCATTCCCACAATCTGTTGTTATCTCGTATACACATACCTCAATGTAACAACTCTCACCCATGTTACGAACTTTCCTAATTGATAGCCCCACTTCACCCACTTCCGTAGCTAACACCCCTATGACTCGACAACATGTTATTCGACACCTAGTTGTCCCCAAACAAATGTTTAAGCCAACTCTTAAATTTCGCAGACTTCTTACCTGACTTCTTTAATCTGCACTTCAACACCCGTCACATTTTCTAAATGGTATTCAAATTGGGGTTCAATTTTGCTTGATCAACTTTAAGTTTGAAACAAAGATTACTTAACTATAATGAAACATAAACCGTAAAAATGAATAAGAAAAAGGTATATTGATTTATAGTTCTAATGTAACGAATTCTTGATACATTTTTCAAGGAAGAAAAAAAACTATTGAGAAAGTGGCTTGACTCTATCACGACAATTTTAAAAGACAATTTAATGTGTGCAAGATCACACCACCTATTAACAAAAGAAAAGATATCATACTCCCTCCATAAAAGAATATTAGTCGTTCTTTTTGTTCGAGAAAGTGGTTTGACTGCCTTATATTTTTAAATATATACGGGATAAAATTTTAATAACATATTCATTTGATAGGATTTTTCGCTACAAATCTAACAATATAAGTTTCATAATTTTTTGCCAAGTACTTTTTTCGTTGAATTAATGGTCAAATCGTCGTCTCAAAATGTGAGAACACCTTATGTATACTTTATGGAGGAAGTTAGACCCTATTTGATAGGACTTAATAAAAGTAGTATTTTGATCAGCTCACAGTCTTTCAAATCAGATTTGATTTGATAAAAATTGCTTAAATAACGTTGAATGAATTTGGTCCATTACTGATATTAATCCGTTGAAATTCAATCAAATTTTCAACAAATTCATATCAGATCAAATCAATTCACTCATTCAAATTATATCATATTAGATTAGGAGCAATCATATCATATCAGATCATATCAAAAAGATGCAGTCCAATCAAATGAGGCCTTAGGTGTATCATTTTATTTTTGGTTATAAAATATGTAGTTGGCACATCATTTTATAGATCAATTCTAAGGTACTTGACAAGTACCGCAAAGTACCATAATAGCCTTAATCTCAACCATACATTATGTTAGAAATCAATCTACACCATCTATTATTTTTACTTAGATTTATTTTTAAAATTATATTGTAAATAACCAAAAAAATAGAAAAAAAATGGTTAATTGCATTTATTTTATTTTTTATGCTTACGTATACTAGTACATGGTACAAACAATATATAATATAATTCGATAATTTTTTACTTTTAAAATAATAATTTAAGTTGTTTATATATGATTTATTATGGTGCTTTGCGGTACTTGTCGAGCACCCTAGAACTCATCATATTATTTATTTTTGGTTACAAAAGATATCATTTAATAAATATTTTATTTCACTGAAATCCGCTAATATATCATTGGAATATACGCTAATATTGGTAACCAATCAAATGTTCGTTTTTGTACATGTGTCAGCTTCATTTTAGTGGTTGTCCATGTCAGCTTTTCATGCACGCAACTATTAAAAGTAATAGATAGATATTGGTTTGTTAAGATATCTTCTAATCTTACTAAGTCACTTACGCGAGTATTACTTTATCTAATATCATATCATCATCATATCATATCATGGAATTGTATCAAGTCAGAAGTAAAGTTATGTCAGAAGGTCAGAAGTAATCTCAGCCACACATCTTGATAAACCAATAACTCTCATAACTTTAGTTGTTCCGTAACTCCATTAACTATAGCACATAACTCCAATAACTTTACAACTCTAACTTAACAATATTTAACTAAAATACGTAATTTTAACTTAAATCTAATAACTTCAATAATTAAAACACGTTTTTTAATATAACTACAACACGTAACTATAATAACTCCAATAACTATAAAACACGTAACCCCGACTTAACTCCAATAACTTTGATAACTTTAACAACTCCAATAACTTCACACACTAAAATTCATAACTTTAATTAAAAAAAAAAAAAAAAAACAAATAGAAAAAAGGAACCCCCATTTTATTTCACTGTCCTTCTCCACCCACAAACAGCCACCACCACGAACCACCTCACCACCGCCGCCCTCTTGCGCCGACCACCACCTCACTCGACCCCACCACTACCATTCGATGGGCCGCTCCGGCGACCCCATGGCGGCAGTCCTCTCCCCGCGCCATCACCTCCATCGTCCTCCACTTCCTCCTTTTCTCATTTTCTCTCCCCTCTTCTACTCCTTTCCCCAGCCCCTATCCTCAACCGCCGCCCCTCCCCTGAATCTCGCCGCGCCTCCCTCGACCTTCGCCGCCCCTCCCCCAATGTCGCCGCCCCTCCTGGCCTTGTTGTCACATCTCCTCCAATTTTTAAAGTGGAAAAGGAGGAGAAGGAAGGGGCGGTGGGGTGTGGGAACGGCGGAGGGGAGGTCGGGGTGGCCGGCCGAGCACGGTGACTTTGTCGGGGCCGACATCGGTGGTGGTTGGCAATGGTCGCCAGCGGGGCTAGGGTGGTCTCGGGTGAGGAGGTGGGGGGGTTGGGGGAGGAGAGAGAAAAGGGAAGGGTGGTTTTTTTTTTTTTTAGTTTATTAGGTTTAATCTCAGTCGTTCATCTAAGTTGGATGCTAAGATAACTTCTGACCTTCTGAAATAAATTTACTTCTGACCGGATGCAACCCCTATATATCATCATATCATGGATAAATAAATAAATAAATACAATACATCTAATGTATATATATAAAAGAGGGATTTTTGAAGAGCATAGAGAGAGTCCATCATTTGAGAAATACTCAGAGAGTTTAGTGTATAGTGAAAGAGTATGTAAGAGAGTTTAGTGTATGGTGAAATAGTCTACCTTTATCATTAAAAATAAATAATAAATACTAAGAGAGTTTAAAAAATGGGAAATACCCACATTTTATTATTAACAACTCACAATCCACATATAGAATCTTTATTTTCGTTAGACTCTTTCATAAATGTATCTAATAGATTTACGATATAATCACTCATAACATTGGTTACGTGTATCAGAAAATTTCAAAACATATATCATTAGATTTGTTTCGAAATGTATCTCAATTTGAGACCCATTTACATATTTTTCTGATATGCAGAACAATTCAGTTACCCCGTATACATTTAGTAGAGATTTGGTCTTTTTGAAAAGTTTAGAGAGAGTCTAAAATAACAGAAATGGGGAGAGAGTCCAAAGAGTTTAGTGTATGGTGAAAGAGTATACAAGACATTTTTGAAAAGCAAAGAGAGAGTCCATCATTTTAGAAATACTTAAAGAGTTTAGTGTATGGTGAAAGAGTAAATAAGAGAGTTTAGTGTATGGTGAAAGAGTATACAAGATAATACAGATTTATCATTTAAGATAAGATAGAATCCAAAAAAGTAGAAGATAAATTCCACAGTTAATCATTAAAAATTCACACGGATATTCTCATTTTCGTGAATTTCTTACATAAAGCTATATTATATAATTGAAACACGGTGTAATTGATCATACAATTGGTAATGTGTATCAGAAACTTTTGAAACATATATTATTTTATTTGATTCGAAATGTATTTCAATTTGAGATCCATTTATACATTTTCCAATATGCAATGAATATAGATGAGAAATATTGTTGTATAATTTAAAACACAAGTAAGCAACATCACAACAATTGTTATGGATTATTTTAATTCAAATAATAGCATAGTTGGTTATAAACATAAAAATTATTAAGAATGATATAATATTTGAACCGTGCAACGCACGGGCTTAAAACTAGTAGCGGTAGATTTCACGGCATTTTAAAGCATCCACATCAGTTGTGACATCAGCGACATGTCATACCTGACATCAACATCCAATATTTCAGGAAATAAAATCTTCAGTGAAAATGACATATTTCATAATTTAAAAAAAAAAAACGGCATATTCCGTTATAACAAAAAGAATCAAATATTTTTTTTATTTTTTTTGTAAGAAAGTTGATGTATTCTTCCATTGAGGGAAAAAAATCGATCTTACAAAAGTACCATTAGATAGTTCCAAACTAAAAATCATCCAAACTACTCGTAGCTAATAAGGCTATCTAAAACATTCCTAGGTACGTCTTTACCAATCCAATTATACATTCTTACACATGTATAATACTAGTTTTAATCCCGTGCGTTGCACGATTTAAATATTATATAAAATCTTGATCAATTAAAAAAAATACAAAGTTGTCTAGATTGTTCATGTTTAAATTATACAAACAACATTTCTTATCTATATTCTTCAAAAACACCCTTTTTTAATAGATATAATATATAAAGTCGATTGTGATCATTAAGCATTGCTTATCGGAAAATGTATAAATGGATCTCAAATTGAAATTCATTTAAAATCAAATAAAATGATATATGTTTCAAAAGTTTCTGATACACTAACCAATTGTATGATCAATCATACCGTGTTTCTATATTATATTGTAAATGGTTAATAATTAACTGTGTAATCTATCATCTCATTTTTTGCTCTTTCACCATACACTAAACTCTTTGAGTAATTCTTAAATGATGGACTCTTCATTTTGCTTTTTCACCATACACTAAACTCTTTAAGTAATTCTTAAATAATTGACTCTTCTTTTTCGCGCTTTCACCATACACTAAACTCTTTGAGTATTTCTCAAATGATGGACTCTCTCTATGCTCTTCAAAAATCCCTGTTTTATATAAAAAAAGGACAGATGTTTAAATTCCATTTCAAATCTTTCATGAGTGCGTTGCACGGTACACATATTATATTGTGTATGATAATTCTTATTATACAAAAGTTTCACGTTGAACATGTTTCTTCGATAGTCAGATGTAGTGTTTATATTTTGTTTGTTGAGTTTACTTTAGGAATAGCCACTATCATTTTTGCAATTTTCGCTACATGACTGCTGATTAATGCATTTCTATCAAACATATGTATAATGAAACTCATTTTAGATTAAATTTCAAAACATGTTTAATACTGAGAGAGTTTAAAAAATGAGAAATACCCACATTTTATTATTAACAAATCAAATGGACAATTATTAATAATCCACATAAAGAATCCTTATTTTCGTGAGACTCTTTAATAAATGTATCTTACACATTTAATAATTAACCATTCACACTATATTATAGAAACACGGTATGATTGATTATACAATTGGTTATGTGTATCAGAAACTTTTGAAACATATATTATTTTTATGTGATTTAAAATGAATTTCAATTTCGGAGTAACTGAATTGTTTTGCATATCGTAATAATGTGTAAAAGGATCTCAAATTGAGATACATTTCGAAACAAATTTAATGATATATGTTTTGAAATTTTCTGATACACGTAACTAATGTTATAAGTGATTATGTCGCATATCTATTAGATACATTTATTAAAGAGACTCACGAAAATAATGATTCTCTATGTGGATTATTAATAATTGTCCATTTGAGTTGTTAATAATAAAATGGGGGTATTTCTCATTTTTTAAACTCTCTTAGTATTTATCTTTTGTTGGAATGGATCTCAATTTGAGATACATTTCGAAACAAATCTAATGATATATGTTCTGAAGTTTTCTGTTACACATAACCAATATTATAATTTATTATGTGGAAAATCTATTAGATAAGTTTATGAAAGACTCTCACGTAAATAAGGATTCTATATACGACTACTAATTGAGTTGTTAATAATAAATTACGGTATTTCTCATTTTTGGGATTCTCTCAATATTTCTCTTTTGTTGGACACTCTGTAGGCTCTTCAAAAATCTCTCTTTTATATATATATACTAGTTTTAAGCCCGTGCGTTGCACGGTTCAAATATTATATCATTCTTAATAATTTTTATGTTTATAACAAACTATGTTATCATTTCAATAAAAGTAATTCATAGCAATTGTTGTGATGTTGCTTACATGTATTTTAAAATCTTGATCAATTAAAAAATAAAAAAAAATTACAAAGTTGTCTAGATTGTTCATGTTTAAATTATACGATCAACATTTCTTATCTATACACCTTTTTTTTTTTACTAAATATAGTATATAAAGTCGATTGTAATCATTAAGTATTGCTTATCGGAAAATGTATAAATGGATCTCAAATTGAAATTCATATCAAATCAAATAAAATTATATATGTTTCAAAAGTTTCTGATACACTAACCAATTGTATGATCAATCATACCGTGTTTCTATAATATAGTGTGAATGGTTAATAATTAACTGTGTAATTTATCCTCTCATTTTTTGTTCTTTCACCATACACTAAACTATTTGTTCTTTCACCATACATTAAACTCTTTGAGTAGTTCTTAAATGATTGACTTTTCTTTTTTGCTCTTTCACAATATACTAAACTTTTTGAGTATTTCTCAAATGATAGACTATCTTTATGCTCTTCAAAAATCCCTCTTTTATATAAAAAAAATGAACAGATATTTAAATTTCATTTCAAATCTTTCACGAGTGCGTTGTGCGGTACACATATTATATTGCGTATGATAATTCTTAATATACAAAAGTTTCACATTGAACATGTTTCTTCGGTAGTCAGATGTAGTGTTTATATTTTGTTTGTTGAGTTTAGTTTAGGAATAGCCACTATGATTTTTGCAATTTTCGCTAGATGACTGCTGATTAATGCATTTCTATCAAACATATGTATAATGAAACTCATTTTAGATTAAATTTCAAAATAGGTTTAATGAGTTATATGTATTAATTTTCTGATATATAAAATGAAAGTTAGAACTAATTATGTCGTGTCACATTTAAATAACTTTCAAATTGTAATTTTATGAAAGTATGGAGTGTGTCTGATAAATGTTGTGAGAATATTTCATTCTTTAGACTCTTTCACCATTTCTCTTATTTTAAACTCTTTTAAGTTTTAAAAAAAAAAAAAACAAATCTCTACTAAATGTATACGGAGTAATTGAATTGTTTTGCATATCGTAAAAATGTGTATATGTTAATGATATATGTTTTCGATGACTATTGATTAATGCATTTCTATCAAACATATGTATAATTGAACTCATTTTAGATTAAAATTTCAAAATAGGTATAATGAGTTATATGTATTAATTTTCTGATATACAAACTGAAAGTTCGGACTAATTATGTCGTGTCACATTTAAATAACTTTGAAATTGCAATTTTATGGAAGTATGGACTCTGGCTAATAAATGTTGTGAGCATCTTTCATTTTTTGGACTCTCTCACCATTTCTCTTGTTATGGACTCTCTTTAAGTTTAAAAAAAAAAACTCTACTAAATGTATACGAAGTAACTGAATTGTTTTGCATATCGTAAAAATGTGTAAATGGATCTCAAATTGAGATACATTTCGAAACAAATGTAATGATATATGTTTTAAAATTTTCTGATGCACGTAACCAATGTTATAAGTGATTATGCCGCAAATATATTAGATACATTTATTAAAGAGTCTCACGAAAATAAGGATTCTCTATGTGGATTATTAATAATTGTCTATTTGAGTTGTTAATAATAAAATGTGAGTATTTCTCATTTATAAACTCTCTCAGTATTTATCTTTTGTTGGACTCTCTCTCGGCTCTTCAAAAATCTCTCTTTTATATATATATACTAGTTTTAAGCACGTGCGTTGCACGGTTCAAATATTATATTATTCTTAATGACTTTTATGTTTATAACAAAGTATACTATCATTTCAATAGAAATAATTCATATCAATTGTAATGATGTTGCTTACATTTATTTTAAAATCTCGATCAATCAAAAAATAAAAAAAAATACAAAGTTGTCTAGATTGTTCATGTTTAAATTATACAAACAAAATTTCTTATCTATACTCTTCAAAAACACCATTTTTTTTAATAGATATAGTATATATAAAGTCGATTGTAATCATTAAGCATTGTTTATCGGAAAATGTATAAATGGATCTCAAATTGAAATTCATTTCAAATCAAATAAAATGATATATGTTTCAAAAGTTTCTGATACACTAACCAATGGTATGATCAATCATACCGTGTTTTTATAATACAGTGTGAATGGTTAATAATTAACTGTGTAATTTATTCTCTCATTTTTTGCTCATTCACCATGCACCAAACCTTTTGAGTAATTCTTAAATGATGGACTCTTCATTTTGCTCTTTCATCATACACTAAACTCCTTGAGTAGTTCTTAAATGATTGACTCTTCTTTTCTGCTCTTTCACCATACACTAAACTCTTTGATTATTTCTCAAATTATGGACTCTCTCTATGCTCTTCAAAAATCTCTCTTTTATATAAAAAAATGAATAGATATTTAAATTCCATTTCAAATCTTTCACGAGTGGTACACATATTATATTGTGTATGATAATTCTTATTATACAAAAGTTCCGCGTTGAACATGTTTCTTCGATAGTCAGATGTAGTGTTTATATTTTGTTTGTTGAGTTTAGTTTAGGAATAGCCACTATCATTTTTGCAAGATGACTGCTGATTAATGCATTTCTATCAAATATATGTATAATGAAACTCATTTTAGATTAAATTTCCAAATAGGTTTAATGAGTTATATGTATTAATTTTCTGATATATAAAATGAAAGTTAGGACTAATTATATCGTGTCACATTTAAATAACTTTCAAATTACAATTTTATGAAAGTATGGAGTCTGGCTAATAAATGTTGTGAGAATCTTTCATTCTTTGGACTCTCTCACCACTTCTCTTATTTTGGACTTTTTAAAAAAAAAAAACAAATCTCTACTAAATGTATACGGAGTAATTGAATTGTTTTGCATATCGTAAAAAATGTGTAAATGGATCTCAAATTGAGATACATTTCGAAACAAATATAATGATATATGTTTTCGATGACTAATGGTTAATGCATTTCTATCAAACATATGTATAATGGAACTCATTTTAGATTAAAATTTCAAAATAGGTTTAATGAGTTATATGTATTAATTTCAAAAAAAAAAAAACAAAATGAAAGTTAGGACTAATTATGTCGTGTCACATTTAAATAACTTTCAATTGCAATTTTATGAAAGTATGGACTCTGCCTAATAAATGTTGTGAGAATCTTTCATTCTTTGGACTCTCACCATTTCTCTTATTTTAGACTCTCTTTTAGTTTTTTTTTTTTTTAAATATCTACTAAATGTATACGGAATTCCTGAATTATTTTGCATATCGTAAAAATGTGTAAATGGATCTCAAATTGAGATACATTTCAAAACGAATCTAATGATATATGTTTTGAAATTTTCTGATACACGTAACCAATGTTATAAGTGATTATGTCGCAAATCTATTAGATACATTTATTAAAGAGTCTCACGAAAATGAGGATTCTCTATGTGGATTATTAATAATTGTCCATTTGAGTTGTTAATAATAAAATGTGGGTATTTTTCATTTTTTAAACTCTCCCAGTATTTATCTTTTGTTGGACTCTCTCTTGGCTCTTCAAAAATCTCTCTTATATATATATATACTAGTTTTAAGCCCGTGCGTTGCACGGTTCAAATATTATATTATTTTTAATGATTTTTATCATTATAACCAACTATGCTATCATTTCAGTTAAAATAATTCATACCAATTGTTGTGATGTCGCTTACATGTATTTTTAAAATTTGATCAATTCAAAAAAAAAATATACAAATTTGTCTACGTTGTCCATTTTTAAATTATACAACAACATTTATTATATACTCTTCAAAAAAAAAAACCTTCTTTTAATAAAAACCATGTTTCCATAATATAGCTTTATGTAAAAGTTTAACGAATGTGAGAATCTCTTTGTGAATTGTTAATAATATTTTTTGTTCTTTCACCGTACACTAAAATCTCTATATTCTTCAAAAATTCTTTGTGTGAATTGTTAATAATTAAATTTATCCTCTCATTTTTTGCTCTTTTACCACCCACTAAACTCTTTAAGTATTTCTCAAATAATGGACTCTCTCTATTGCTCTTTCAACATACACTAAATTCTCAAACGATGGACTCTTTCTATTGCTCTTTCACCGTACACTAAACTCTTTGAGTATTTCTCAAATGGACTCTCTCTATACTCTTCAAAAATCTCTCTTTTATATCGGAAAAATGTGTAAATGGATGTCAAATTGAGATACATTTAGAAACAAATCTCATGATATATGTTTTTAAATTTTCTACCCAACCAATGTTATGAGTGATTATGTCTCAAATCTATTACAAACATTTATGAAAGAGTCTCACGAAAATAAGGATTCTATATGTGCATTATTAATTATTATCCGTGTGAGTTAATAATAAAATGTAGGTATTTCTCATATTTTAAACTCTCTCAGTATTTCCCTTTTGTTGAACTCTCTCTTTTGTTTGTTGAGTTTAGCTTAGGAATAGACACAATATATCATTTTTCCAATTTTCGCTCGATGACTGGTATTTAATACAAAACATATGTATAAATGGAACTCATTTTAGATTAAATTTCAAAATAGGTTTGATGAGTTATATGTATAAATGAAAGTTAGGACTAATTATGTCGTTTCACATTTAAATAACTTTCGAATTACAATTTTATGAAAGTATGGACTCTGGTTAATAAATGTTGTGAGAATTTTTCATTCTTTGGACTCTCTCACCATTTCTCTTATGTTGGATTCTCCCTAAACTTTTTAAGAAAAAAAAAAATCTCTACTAAATGTACACGCAGTAACTTAATTGTTTCATATCGGAAAAATGTGTAAATGGATCTCAAATTGAGATACATTTCGAAACAAATCTAATGATATATGTTTTTAAATTTTCTAATACACGTGACTAATGTTATGAGTGATTATGTCGCAAATCTATTAAATACATTTATGAAAGAATCTCATGAAAATAAGGATTCTACATGTGGATTATTAATAAGTGTCCGTGTGAGTTGTTAATAATAAAATGTGGGTATTTCTCATTTTTTAAACTCTTAGTATTGCTCTTTTTGTTGGACTGCGTTGCACGGTTCAAATATTATATCATTTTTAATGATTTTTATATTTATAACCAATTATGCTATCATTTCAATAAAGATAATTCATAGCAATTGTTGTGATATTGCTTACATGTATTTTAAAATGTTGATCAGTTAAAAAAAAAATACAAAGTTGTCTAGATTGTTCATGTTTAAATTGTACAAATAACATTTCTTACCTATACTCTTCAAAACACCTTTTTTTTAAAAATAAATATAGTATATAAAGTCGATTGTAATCATTAAGCATTGCTTATTGGAAAATGTATAAATGGATCTCAAATTGAAATTCATTTTAAATCACATAAATAATATATGTTTCAAAAGTTTCTGATACACATAACCAATTGTATAATCATACCGTGTTTCTATAATATAGTACGAATGATTAATAATTAAATGTGTAAGATACATTTATTAAAGAGTCTCACGAAAATAAGGATTCTTTATGTGGATTATTAATAATTGTCCATTTGATTTGTTAATAATAAAATGTGGGTATTTCTCATTTTTTAAACTCTCTCAGTATTTATCTTTTGTTGGACTCTCTCTCGGCTCTTCAAAAATCTCTCTTTTATATATATATATATATATATATATATATATATATATATATATATATATATATATATATATATATATATTATATTATATATAATGTATAATATAATATATATATTATATTATATAATATAATATAATATAATATAATATACTAGTATATATTATATTATATTATAATATATATAGCAATCATTTCAATAAAAATAATTCATAGCAATTGTTGTGATGTTGTTTACATGTATTTTAAAATCTTGATCAATTAAAAAATAAAATAAAAATAAAAAGTTGTCTAGATTGTTCATGGTTAAATTATACAAACAACATTTCTTATCTATACTCTTCAAAAACACCCTTTTTTTAAATAGATATAATATATAAAGTCGATTGTAATCATAAAGCATTGCTTATCGAAAAATGTATAAATGGATCTCAAATTGAAATTCATTTCAAATCAAATAAAATGATATATGTTTCAAAAGTTTCTGATACACTAACCAATTGTATGATTAATCATACCGTGTTTCTATAATATAGTGTGAATAATTAATAATTAACTGTGTAATTTATCCTCTCATTTTTTGCTCTTTCACCATACACTAAACTCTTTGAGTAATTATTGAATGATGGACTCTTCATTTTGCTCTTTCACCATACACTAAACTCTTTAAATAGTTCTTAAATGATTGACTCTTGTTTTTTGCTCTTTCACCATACACTAAACTCTTTAAGTAGTTCTTAAATGATTGACTCTTGTTTGCTCTTTCACCATACACTAAACTCTTTGAGTATTTCTCAAATGATGGACTCTCTCTATGCTCTTCAAAAATCCCTCTTTTAATTTATATAAAAAAATGAACAGATATTTAAATTCCATTTCAAATCTTTCACGAGTGCGTTGCACGGTACACATATCATATTGTTTATGATAATTCTTATAATACAAAAGTTCCACATTGAACATGTTTCTTCGATAGTCAGATGTAGTGTTTATATTTTGTTTGTTGAGTTTAATTTAAGAATAGCCACTATTATTTTTGCAAGATGACTACTGATTAATGTATTTCTATCAAACATATGTATAATGAAACTCATTTTAGATTAAATTTCAAAAAAGGTTTAATGAGTTATATGTATTAATTTTCTGATATATAAAATGAAAGTTGGGACTAATTATGTCGTGTCACATTCAAATAACTTTCAAATTGCAATTTTATGAAAGTATATAGTCTGGCTAATAAATGTTGTGAGAATCTTTCATTATTTGGACTCTCTCACCATTTCTCTTTTTTTGGTCTTTTTTTTTTTTTTTTTTTTTTTTTTTTTTTTAACAAATCTCTACTAAATGTATACAGAGTAATTGAATTGTTTTGCATATATAAAAATGTGTAAATGGATCTCAAATTGAGATACATTTCGAAACAAATATAATGTTATATGTTTTCGATGACTACTGATTAATGCATTTCTATCAAACATATGTATAATGGAACTCATTTTAGATTAAAATTTCAAAATAGGTTTAATGAGTTATATGTATTAATTTTCTGATATACAAAATGAAAGTTAGGACTAATTATGTCGTGTCACATTTAAATAACTTTCAAATTGCAATTTTATGAAAGTATGGACTCTGTCTAATAAATGTTGTGATAATATTTCATTATTTGGACTCTCTCACCATTTATCTTATTTTGGACTTTTTTTTTTTTTTTTTTTTAACAAATCTCTACTAAATGTATACGGAGTAACTGAATTGTGTTTGCATATCGTAAAAATGTGTAAATGGATCTCAAATTGAGATACATTTTGAAACCAATCTAATGATATATGTTTTGAAATTTTCTGATACACGTAGCTAATGTTATAAGTGATTATATCGCAAATCTATTACATACATTTATTAAAGAGTCTCACGAAAATAAGGATTCTCTATGTAGATTAGTAATAATTGTCCATTTGAGTTGTTAATAATAAAATGAGAGTATTTCTCGTTTTTTTAAACTCTCTCAGTATTTATCTTTTATTGGACTCTCTCTAAGCTCTTCAAAAATCCCTCTTTTATATATATATATATTAGATTAGATTAGATTAGATTAGATTTGATTTGGTTTATAATCTCACCTGCCAAGTGCTCTTCACTACCAAAAAGACGAGTGTTTCGTTCTTGCCAAATCATGTAGACTGCAGATGATATGCTACAATTAATCCATTTTGATGTCCAGTATTTTCTTCTTCTTCTCTTGCTGATCCAGCTAAGTTCCTTTACCAAATCCCATTTCCTGCCATTGACACCCAACCACTTGAGGATAGTTTGCCAGATTTCAGCGGAAAAAGGACAGTAAAAGAACAAATGTCTGTGTGTTTCTTCAGCTTTCTTGCATAAGGAACATCTATTAACCAAAGGTAGACCTCTCCTTCTTATATTATCCACAGTTGCCAAGCTTTTCTGCGCTGCCATGGAGGTGATAAAGCTGTGCTTTGGCATTGTGATTCTGTCCCAAACTACTCTGCTCCAGCTTACTTTGCCATACTTCCTCCTAAAGTATTTATATGCTTTAGAAACACTGAATTTACCTCCGTTACTCCACTGTTTAATCAATGTTTCTGCTTCTTTCCGGCTCCCACATTTCTGAATTAATTCATCTCTTATTCGCAAAATCCCTCGTAGACACTCTGAGTCATTTGGTTTGGCTCGATATTCCCAGCAAGTTTGAGTTTTCATCACATAGGCTTTATTCCACCTGATCCATATACCTTCCGGATTTATTAAAAGTTTCCAAATCCATTTGGCCATTAAAGCTTTGTTCCAAGCTAAAACTTCCTTGATACCCATACCGGCTTCGTCTCTAGGTGCACACACACTATCCCAGCTCTTGTATGTCATCTTTCTTTGGTCTGCGCTGATTCCCCATAATAGGTTCTTACACATTCTTCTAATTTTCTTTAGGATTCCAATTGGTATAAGGAGGCTAGTACTCCAATAATTCTCCAATCCAAACACCACTGAGTTTATAAGTTGCACTTTGCCAGCATATGAGAGGAATTGAGTCGACCAATGGTCAGCACTCAGCTTTTTGGCATGAAGAGGAATGCCAAGATACCTAAAAGGGAATTGACCCTCTGTGAAGCCCGATTCCTTCAAGATTAGCTCTTTAACTGTCTTTCGAACACCCCCAAAGTAAATATCTGTTTTTGCAGGATTTGCTACAAGTCCAGACATTTTAGCAAATTCGTTGAGGCATCCTAGTACAACTTTCACTGATGGCAAGTCTCCTCTTGTGTAAATCATGAGATCGTCAGCAAACGTGAGATGGGTTAGCTTCAATCTAGTGCATTTGGGATGGTGAGAGAATTCCCTTTGATCTGGCAGTCTCCTTAGTAATCTCGACAGGATCTCCATACTGAGAACGAAGAGGTATGGAGACAGGGGATCACCCCGTCTTAAGCCACATTTCCCAGCAAAAAAACCCTCGTAATTCCCATTGATCTTGAGTGAATACCATGGTGTGCTGATGCAGGCCATTGTCCATTCCACAAACATCTCTGGAAAGCCCAATCCCTGCAGCATACTTTCAATAAATTTCCAATTCAGGGAGTCAAAAGCCTTACGAATGTCTACTTTTATCAAACACCTCGGGGAGATGTTTTTCTGCCTGTAACCTTTGATCAGGGCTTGAGACAACATGACATTATCAAAAATGCATCTTCCTTTCACAAACGCAGCCTGCTCTTCTCCTATGATTAAAGGGAGGATTTCATGCATTCTATTTGCCAGAATTTTGGTAATTGTCTTGTATATGGTAGAGCAACAAGAAATAGGCCTGAATTCTGTGACATTTGCAGGGTTTTCCTTCTTGGGGATTAAAGTGATCATGGTGCTGTTTGCTTGCTTTGTCATTTTCCTTCGACTAAAAAATTCTTGCACTGCTTTTGTGAAGTCTCCTTGAATCAGGTCCCAATTAGCTTTGAAGAAACCTGCTGAAAAGCCGTCTTGACCCGGACTTTTGTTTGAGTCAATTCCAAACAAGGCATTTTTAATCTCCTCTTGAGATATAGGTTGAATCAGATGTTGCCTATTCTCTTCACTGATCTTGGTTGCTTGAAGAAATACTGAGTCCGCTACTGGCTCCACTGGATGTTCAGTCCCCAGCAAATTAACATAATAGTCAATGAATGCCTTGACTATCCCAGGTTGGTCACTTTGAGTTGTACCACTGATATCAGTGATCTTCCCTATTATGCTATGGTGCTTTAGAGCTGAAATTCTAGCATAAAAGTACTTGGAGCTGCAATCACCTTCATTAATATGCTGTATTTTTGCCCTTTGACTCAGCATGCTCATCTCAGCCCTCTTCATATTCTGATACTTTTCCTTTAGATCCTGAGCTTCTTTATAATGCTCCGGATTAAAAGTTTTCTGAAGATTTTCCTGTTTTTGGAGCAACTCCTTACAATTTTCCACTCTTTCTGACAGCTTAGAAAAGTGATTTCTATTCATCTCTGTCAGGGAATGCTTCACATTTTTAAGCTTCAAAAAGAGTTGCTGCATTTTCGACCCACTGACTTCCTTATGCCAAGCTTTAGCTATTATCTGCTTGTAGTTGTCATGAAATTCCAAGCAATTCAAATACTTAAAGTATTTCCTCACTTTATGTGGTTCCAACACTTTTACCACCACTGGGGAGTGATCAGAGACTCCAGAAGGTAAGAAATCTGCATGAGAGTTTGGAACATAAGAAATCCAGTTGGCATTCACTATTGCCCTGTCTAACTTGCACCAATTTCTTGCTATTCCGTCCTGATTATTTGTCCATGTGAAGTAGCAACCATGCCCATTTATATCTTCTAACGCACATTGTGCTATACAAGTGTTAAATTCAGCCATATCAGAGGTGATTGGTGGATGAATCCCCTGCTTCTCCTTGCTTTCTCTAATCACATTGAAATCTCCCAAAACTAACCAAGGGTCAGCTCCAGGGTTTGTTAGATTCAGCTCTTTCCAAAGCTCCCTCCTCTCCTCAGCATCATTACTAGCATAAATGATAGTAGTGAAGAATTCCTTATTACTAGTGATGTGCCTGCTGAGCTTTCCATATGACCCAAATTCTTCCATTTTTATGATGATTATATGTAGTGAATACACTATAGGCTGCAAACCTCCTTTTGATAATCCTCTGAGCCTTGTTTTCTCTTACTCTAGTTTCCAAGATACCTAAGAGATTAATATCATGCTTCAGCAAGAGATCTTTAATCTCCTGCTGTTTGAGGGCTTCATTGAGCCCTCGAATATTCCAGGTGGAGATTAACATTGAGAGGGGGGGTCTGGTGGATCCTCCTCCCCTAAAAAATCTATCCTCTTTCTTACTTCTTCCAATTCCTCCTCATTACTGTCAATAAGCAAGCTTGAAAAACTGTTAGCAGTCAGAGTTGGAATCAATTGTTTCTGACTCTTGCTTCTCTTTGTTGGCTGCTTGTTACTGATCAGCTTAAATCCCCTGTCATCCATGAAACCAGGAAAGGGAGAAGCTAGACTCTTTTCAATTTCTGCAACAAGTTCCTGTTTTTGCTTCCTGGTTATCAGATTAACTACTCCTTTTCCCTCCTTATTACTTGTCTCTTCTTTCCCAGGACTAGATATTTGGATCCCCGGAGACTCTACCTCCTTATGTTCCAAATCCTCCATGACTACTTGCTGCTGCTGGATTTCAGTTGTACTAGGTTCAGGTGCTGCTGCCTGTACAACATTCCCAGCACTTTCCTTCTCTACATTAGCTTCACCAGCTTTGAGTACTGGTTTATAAACCATCTTTTGCTCCTTCGGATTGGAAAACGAAACTGGTTTGTGTAATTTGCAGCTCTGAATTTCATGGCCGAGCTTCCTGCATCCTTTGCAGTAGTATGGCACCCATTCATACATGACCCTTTGCACTTGCTGGCCATAGTATGGTGTGTGTATAAGTATTTCCTCGGGGAGCTCTTTGGTTAAATCCACTTCCACCATTACTCTTGCAAATGCCAGCTTTTCTTTATAGGTTGTCCTGTAATCTGCATACAAGGGCTTCCCAATCTTGCTAGCTATTTTGCTTAAGGCATTCTCAGTCCAGCACCATGGTTCAAGTTCTGGAAACATTACCCAAACCGGAACTGTGCTGATTCTATCAAGCTCTTGAGCAATTCCAGGTTCCCATGATTTCAAGATTAAAGTATTGGCACCTATTCTCCATGGTCCACCCTTCAGAATATTAATCATTTCCATCCTTTGATGCAAATCTCAAGCTAAACCATCCTCTCTTGAAATATTTCACTGTAGGAATCTCATAATTTTGCCAGTTTTTCACTGCAAATTCCTTTATATCTTTCTCTGTAGGTTTGCCCCCAATTACATTACCCAGAAGAGTATTTTCCCAGCAGTCTAACTCATCCTGAATATCATCCTGCTCTATTATAATTTCCTCTGCATTTATATACTCCTCATAGTAATGCAAATGCATACCCTTCTTTGGTTTCGATTTCACAATTTTACTCCAATTTCTGGGTTGATTAACATTATTAGTTCCTGTTTCTTCTAGTACAGTCCCTGATTTAGCATTATCTGTTTCTTCCCCCAAATCATCAGATTTCGTAGCATTAAGTTGATTCTGATCCTTTCCTTCCCCATTTCTACTGCTAGATTCTACATTCTTGTGGACATTAAATGCAGAATTCAGCTTAGAGTGGGATGTCTTACCGGATTTCGCGAAAGCTTCCTCCACAAGAATCAAATATTTTAGGTTTGAATAAAATGGAAAACAAATAACGTGGATATGATTTCCTAATATGTCATACACCGGGTAAATTAAATAATTTCCCGATTAAAAACTATAAAATCGATAATTTAGGAAATGATACAATCTTTTAAATTATTCCGAAAATTACAACCAAAGAATCTTGACTAGTAATTATAGTTTCCTAAATCACAGCAATATATATTGAAAATCACTAATAAAAAAAAGAATCAACATTTAAAAATATAAAGAATAAGGAAAAAAAAAAAGAAGCAATGCCCAGAACACCGATAATTCTATGGTCATTACCACTAGTGGTAATCACCATAAAAATATATTATTTTAGTTAGATTTGATATCTTCTAATATTAATTCAAAATACAATCTATTATTTTATTAAGATTTGTTATATTCTTATACTATTATAAAAATAAAAATATCTTCTATTTATATTATAAAAAATTGTAAAACTTAATCCATGTTTGGTATTGTCCTCCCGTTTTTCATCAGCAATAGCCATATCAAGGTCAAGTTTCTCATCAGCAATAGCCGTAACAATGTCCTCAATGTTTTCCATGGTTAAAGCGCAATGTATACGTCACAAAAAAAAAAATGATCTAGATGAAAAATGTAGTCGGTACAACACGTTAATATATACATGTACAAAAAGAGTTAAGTGTGAGTTGAGGGATCAACGTTTCTATTTTTTTTGAATTCAGGGACCAACGTTTTTTTTGTTCACTTCAGGACCTCACATCCTTCCCTGTTACAATTTCCGTTACAATCCTCAATTTTCTTTTGTTTTACTTTCTTTCAAGAGTTTCAACTCATTCTCAGTGTTCTCTCTCTTCTCTCCTCACTACATCTTCATCTTCGGACCATACCTTCATCTTCATCCATCTCCATTTTGTGCCCATAGTAATACACACCAACCTCATATTTTTCTCCGCCCATGATTCTACTATTGGCATCATCAAACAAACCAAACAAAAAAATCACCCAAAAATAAAATAAAAAAAGTTACGAGGTTCACCAAAATCAAATTCCCATCAAAAAAAAAAAAAAAATCAAATGAATTTTTGGATTCATTGGGAAAGACGATTTTCTGGTTTATTGGGGAAAACGATTTTCTGGTTCATTAATTCATTAAAGAAAAGGTGGAGAAGCTGCAAACCCAGAAAATCAAATTTCCACTATAAAATGGGGAAATTTAGGACGAAATCCAAATTAATTTCTGGGTTAATTGAGGAAGACGATTTTGTGGGTTTTATGGGAAAATGAAGGACGATTAAACAGTGATTTGAGAAGAGGGATGAAGATGGATGATTTATTGCTTCAAAATTTGGTATTGAGAGGAAGACGTGCTTAATGGAAGAACACGACCAGAAGACCAAATTTGCTATTCAATTAGGTTCTCTTTATCTATTAAATAGTGATTTGAGAACAGATTTTTGCTATTTTGTGATGGTTGGAGGGGTACCCGATTCGATTCCAATGCGTTATTGATTTGGGCTTTTTTTAGAAATTAAAGAAATTGAATTTCGAAATTTGTATACAAGTATTGTTTTGATGTTGAACAAGTCAGGAGTAGAGTTGTTTTAGTTAATAAACAAGTTGCAGAATGGAGATGGATGAAGATGAAGATTGTCAGAACTCAGGTGCATCAAGACGAAGATGCAGTGAGCAGAGAAGAGAGAAAGTTTGATTGGGAGTGTGCAACGGAAATTGTAACTGTAAAGGATGTGAGGTCCTGAAGGGAACAAAAAAAAACGTTGGACCCTAAACCGAAAACAAATGGAAACGTTGATCCCTCAACTCACACTTAACTTTGTACAAAAATCATGCGTTAAACCCTAACTTTTTTTTTTTTTGGACGGGAAAACCCGGAAAGTAGTAACCCTAAATAATCCCAAACAAAGCCTAAAAAAAAGAATAGAAAAATATATTTTTAATTCTAAACAAAAGATTTCAATGTAATTAAAATATTACACTGAAATATTTACCCTTACTAAAATAATATATTTTTATGGTGATTACCACTAGCGGTAATGACCATAGAATCATCGCCCAAAACACTTGTTCCCATGAGAACCATGAGAACACTTTTAATCTAATCTAATCTAATATATATATATAAAAGAGAGATTTTTGAAGAGCCGAGAGAGAGTCCAACAAAAGATAAATACTGAGAGAGTTTAAAAAATGAGAAATACCCCATTTTATTATTAACAAATCAAATGGACAATTATTAATAATCCACATACAGAATCCTTATTTTCGTGAGACTCTTTAATAAATGTATCTAATAGATTTGCGACATAATCACTTATAATATTAGTTACGTGTATCAGAAAATTTCAAAACATATATCATTAGATTTGTTTCGAAATGTATCTCAATTTGAGATCCATTTACACATTTTTACGATATGCTAAAATGAAATGAAATGCATAACTTTCAAACATTCATTCTTCAATGTTACAAATACATACATTCATTTCTACATGCTACAAATAATACATACTCGTATACTACTGTTAGTCTTATACATCAATAATAAAGAAAAAAGAAATCTATTTTTGTTCATAACTACCACACGCACTCCACAGTCCACACATTTCTTATCTCCTCTCTCTCACTTCTCAAAACTTCCAGACTCTTCCTAATCCTTCACCCAAAAGAATACAATCTCCCCTTAAAAAAAATATACACTACAATCTCACTTTTCTGTTAACAAAAAAAAAAAAAAAAAAAAAAAAAAAATCTCACCATCTTTCTCTTCTCTCTGGCGTGAAATATAGATGGAGGTTCTTGGTCGCGACAAATAGGGTGGGCGATGGTGGTTAGGGCTGTGGTTGGGACAGTGTATCCGACTGCATGTCAGAGGAGCCGTCGCTGATGATGCGGAGGAGTTCGTATGAGCGTGACCAGACTTTGGTTGACGTCGCCAGGTAGTCCGTAGCATCGTCGGCGGTGGGTAAGGAGAGAGAAGAAAGTAATGTGAGTATTTTTAAAAAAAAAATTGATTTGGGCCGGTTTTGAATTATTTTGGTCCGGTTTTTTAATTTATTCAGACCGCCCAACTGTTTGACATGCACGTGCCAGCTCAGCGAAAGTACCTACTCTCGCTTCTACGGAATAATTTTCCTACCTTTTCCCCTCCTTCGAAGTGTATAATTTGGTATATTTTTGTTAAAATAATGTTAATAAATTTTCTTGTCAAATTATTTTTTATCTGTTTTTTTTTTTTTTTTTTTTGCATGATTGTTGCCGACATGCTCCATAATTGCGTCAAACTGAAAACGAGATTACGCCTAAATGAAGTTGTTTTCCTCAAACTTTTTTTTCATTAATCTAGGTGCACTTTGGGTCTTTGGTATTGGTTATGTATAAAGATTCGAACATATTAAGACTCTATATGTGGACAAGTGAAAAAAATGTCTATGGTTAATTTGTAGTAAAAATAATTAAAGGTGCAGTAAATTTTGTTGTATGATTTGGTAAATGATGGATTATAACTTATGTCTAATATATATATATAAAAGAGAGATTTTTGAAGAGCCGAGAGAGAGTCCAACAAAACATAAATACTGAGAGAGTTTAAAAAATGAGAAATACCCACATTTTATTATTAACAACTCAAATGGACAATTATTAATAATCCACACAAAGAATCCTTATTTTCGTGAGACTCTCTAATAAATGTATCTGATAGATTTGCGACATAATCACTTATAACATTGGTTACATGTATCAGAAAAATTCAAAACATATATCATTAGATCTGTTTCGAAATGTATCTCAATTTGAGATCCATTTACACATTTTTACGATATGCAAAACAATTCAGTTACTTCGTATATATTTAGTAGAGTTTTTTTTTTTTTTTTTAAACTTAAAGAGAGTCCATAATAAGAGAAATGGTGAGAGAGTCCAAAAAATGAAAGATTCTCACAACATTTATTAGCCAGAGTCCATACTTCCATAAAATTGTAATTTGAAAGTTATTTAAATGTGACACGACATAATTAGTCCGAACTTTCAGTTTGTATATCAGAAAATTAATACATATAACTCATTATACCTATTTTGAAATTTTAATCTAAAATGAGTTCAATTATACATATGTTTGATAGAAATGCATTAATCAGTAGTCATCGAAAACATATATCATTAACATATACACATTTTTACAATATGCAAAACAATTCAATTACTCCGTATACATTTAGTAGATATTTGTTTTTTTAAAGAAAAAAAAAAACTTAAAAGAGTTTAAAATAAGAGAAATGGTGAAAGAGTCCAAAGAATGAAATATTCTCACAACATTTATCAGACACACTCCATGCTTTCATAAAATTGCAATTTGAAAGTTATTTAAATGTGACACAACATAATTAGTTATAACTTTCATTTTATATATCAGAAAATTAATAAATATAACTCATTAAACCTATTTTGAAATTTAATCTAAAATGAGTTTCATTATACATATGTTTGATAGAAATGCATTAATCAGCAGTCATCTAGCGAAAATTGCAAAAATGATAGTGGCTATTCCTAAACTAAACTCAACAAACAAAATATAAACACTACATCTGACTACCGAAGAAACATGTTCAATGTGAAACTTTTGTATATTAAGAATTATCATACGCAATATAATATGATATAATCTATTTACTCAGAGAGTTTAGTGTATGATGAGAGAGCAAAAACGAAGAGTTTAGTGTATGGTGAAAGAGCAAAAAATGAGAGGGTAAATTAAACATTTAATTTATTAACCATTCACACTATATTATCAAAACACGGTATGATTAATCATACAATTGGTTATGTGTATCAGAAAATTTTGAAAAATATATCATTTTATTTGATTTGAAATGAATTTCAATTTGAGATCCATTTATACATTTTCCGATAAGCAATGCTTAATGAGTACAATAGACTTTATATACTATTTCTATTAAGAAAAATGTGTTTTTGAAGAGTATAAATAAGAAATGTTGTTTGTATAATTTAAACATGAACAATTTAGACATCTTTGTATTTTTTTTAAATTGATCAAGATTTTAAAATACATGTAAACAACATCACAACAATTGTTATGAATTATTTTTATTGCAATGATAGCATAGTTGATTATAAACATAAATATAATTAAGAATGATATAATATTTGAAGAGCCAAGAGAGAGTCTAATAAAAGATAAATACTGAGAGAGTCTAAAAACGAGAAATACCCACATTTTATTATTAACAACTCAAATGGACAATTATTAATAATGTACATAGAGAATCCTTATTTTCGTGAGACTCTCTAATAAATGTATCTAATAGATCTGCGACATAATCACTTATAACATTGGTTACGTGTATCAGAAAATTTCAAAACATATATCATTAGATTCGTTTTGAAATGTATCTCAATTTGAGATCCATTTACACATTTTTACGATATGTAAAAATAATTCAGGAAATCCGTATACATTTAGTAGATATTTAAAAAAAAAAAAAAAACTTAAAGAGAGTCTAAAATAAGAGAAATGGTGAGAGAGTCCAAAGAATGAAATATTCTCACAACATTTATTAGGCAGAGTCCATACTTTCATAAAATTGCAATTGAAAGTTATTTAAATGTGACACGACATAATTAGTACTAACTTTCATTTTGTTTTTTTTTTAAATTAATACATATAACTCATTAAACCTATTTTGAAATTTTAATCTAAAATGAGTTCCATTATACATATGTTTGGTAGAAATGCATTAACCAGTAGTCATCAAAAACATATATCATTATATTTGTTTCGAAATGTATCTCAATTTGAGATCCATTTACACATTTTTTACGATATGCAAAACAATTCAATTACTCCGTATACATTTAGTAGAGATTTGTTTTATTTTTTTTAAAAAGTCCAAAATAAGAGAAGTGGTGAGAGAGTCCAAAGAATGAAAGATTCTCACAACATTTATTAGCCAGACTCCATACTTTCATAAAATTGTAATTTGAAAGTTATTTAAATGTGACACGATATAATTAGTCCTAACTTTTATTTTATATATCAGAAAATTAATACATATAACTCATTAAACCTATTTGGAAATTTAATCTAAAATGAGTTTCATTATACATATATTTGATAGAAATGCATTAATCAGCAGTCATCTTGCAAAAATGATAGTGGCTAGCTATTCCTAAACTAAACTCAACAAACAAAATATAAACACTAAATCTGATTATCGAAGAAACATGTTCAACGCGGAACTTTTGTATAATAAGAATTATCATACACAATATAATATGTGTACCACTCGTGAAAGATTTGAAATGGAATTTAAATATCTATTCATTTTTTTATATAAAAGAGGGATTTTTGAAGAGCATAGAGAGAGTCCATCATTTGAGAAATAATCAAAGAGTTTAGTGTATGGTGAAAGAGCAGAAAAGAAGAGTCAATCATTTAAGAACTACTCAAGGTGTTTAGTGTATGATGAAAGAGCAAAATGAAGAGTCCATCATTTAAGAATTACTCAAAAGGTTTAGTGCATGGTGAATGAGCAAAAAATGAGAGGATAAATTACACAGTTAATTATTAACCATTCACACTATATTATAAAAACACGGTATGATTGATCATACAATTGGTTAGTGTATCAGAAACTTTTGAAACATATATCATTTTATTTGATTTGAAATGAATTTCAATTTGAGATCAATTTATACATTTTCCGATAAACAATGCTTAATGATTACAATCGACTTTATATATACTATATCTATTAAAAAAATGGTGTTTTTGAAGAGTATAGATAAGAAATGTTGTTTGTATAATTTAAACATGAACAATCTAGACAACTTTGTATTTTTTTTATTTTTTAATTGATCGAGATTTTAAAATAAATGTAAGCAACATCATTACAATTGATATGAATTATTTCTATTGAAATGATAGTATACTTTGTTATAAACATAAAAGTCATTAAGAATGATATAATATTTGAACCGTGCAACGCACGGGCTTAAAACTAGTATATATATATAAAAGGAAGATTTTTGAAGAGCATAGAGAGAGTCCAACAAAAGAGAACTACTATGAGAGTTTAAAAAATGAGAAATACCCACATTTTATTATTAACAGCTTACACAATTATTAGAGCATAGAGAGAGTCCAACAAAAGAGAAATACTATAAGAGTTTAAAAAATGAGAAATACCCACATTTTATTATTAACAGCTTACACAATTATTAATAATCGACATATAGAATCCTTATTTTCGTGAGACTCTTTAATAAATGTATTTGATAGATTTGTGACATAATAACTTATAACATTGGTTACGTGTATCGGAAAATTTCAAAACATATATCTTTAGATTTGTTTCAAAATGTATCTCAATTTGAGATCTATCTACGCATTTTTAAAATATGCAAAACAATTTAAGAGTCCATTATTTGAGTTATACTCAAAGAGTTTAGTGCATGGTGAAAGAGCAAAAAAGAAGAGTTAGTCATTTAAGAACTACTCAAAGAGTTTAGTGTATGGTGAAAGATCAAAAAGAAGAGTCCAACATTTAAGAATTAGTCAAAGAGTTTAGCGTATAATGAGAGAGCAAAAACGAAGAGTTTAGTGTATGGTGAAAGAGCAAAAAATGAGAGGATAAATTACACATTTAATTTATTAACCATTCACACTATATTATAGAAACACGGTATGATTAATCATACAATTGGTTACGTGTATTAGAAATTTTTGAAAACTATATCATTTTATTTGATTTGAAATGAATTTCAATTTGAGATCCATTTATACATTTTCCGATAAGTAATGCTTAATGAGTACCATCGACTTTATATGCTATATCTATTAAAAAAAGGTGTTTTTGAAGAGTATAGATAAGAAATGTTGTTTGTATAATTTAAACATGAACAATCTAGACATCTTTGTATTTTTTTTTTTTTTTGAATTGATCAAGATTTTAAAATACATGTAAGCAACATCACAACAATTGGTATGAATTATTTTTATTGAAATGATAGCATAGTTGGTTATAAACATAAACATCATTAAGAATGATATAATATTTGAACCGTGCAATGCACGGGTTTAAAACTAGTTAATTTCTAAAACAAACAAACAAACAAAAACCACCCAATCCCTTTTCTCTCTCCTCCCCCATCACCTTCCCCAACCTGATCCCACATCCCGCCCCTCGCACCCTGCCCAGCCACCGCCACCTGCTCGCGCCACCACGTACCCCGGAACAGACACAACCATATTCACCGCCGTCACACCGCGAGCCAGAACCCCCACCCCGCCACCCCACTCCTCATCTTCGTCCCCCATTTCTCTATCTCCCAATTTTCTCTCTCTTCCAAATTTCTCAAATTCCGTCCGAAAACGGTCGACTCCGGCGGTACATTAAGATGTACATTTGGTTACAGTATAATGTACATTTAGGTACAATGAAATGCACTATTAGATTAGTGGGAATGTACTTGCAGAAATTGCATTAGAAAATTGAGGGAATACACAAAAAATTGATAAGTGGGAAATTGGGAATGCACAAAAAATTTGATTGTGCAATTGCATTGGGAGAAATGTACTTCCAGCAATGATAAAATGTACCATTAGATTAGTGGGAATGAACAATTGAGTGATGTGCAATGTACATACTCCAAGATTGAATTGTGCAATTAGGCGAACCTCCATAATAACTCACATGGTGGTCGTGCGAGTGGCAGCGTGGCTCGGAGCGGCGGCGCGCGTCAATAGAAATGGAGGTGGTCGTGCTATGATTGTGGAGAGAGAAAATGAGTAAAGAGATTGTTGAGTTGATGGGGTGGCTTGTCGTTGTAGATGGGGTGGTGGGATGGGGTCGCGCCATCACGAGCGGCCCACTGGTGGGAGAATCGGGGAGTGATTGGGTGGTCGGTGCTAATGAGGTGGCCAGTCACGGTGGTGGGAGGTGGTCCGCATGGAGGAGAGAGAAAGAAAGTAGGGGGAGATAAATGCACGTGGAGCGTGATGGAGGCCCCAAGGGTCGAATAAGACGGCCTAATCATGGTCGCCGGCCGGTCGCCCGTGAAAAGGGTGCTTTTCCGGCGTAGTGGTGGTTGCCGGTGATATATCCGGCGGTTACCTGGTGGCCTGGTCGGCCTTTATGTGGGGAAGGGGAGATGAGGGGAGAGAAAAGAAAGAAAAGAAAGAGGAAAAAAAAAAAGAGAATAAATCTCATCCATCCAATTCTAAATCCAAGGGCTATAAAGGGTTCTCATGGTTCCCATATGAGGTAGAGTTCTCATTTGAACCTAATCCTATATATATATATATATATATATATATAGAGTGAGGATCATAAGAGTACCCCTCCTTAGGTGAGTACTGCGCACTCAATCCTGGCCGCTGGATTTTATATTTTGGACGATCCAGATTAAACCAGCTCACAAATTAAAAAAAAAAAAAACAATTAAAAGAATCGACTCACCGTCGGCCTCCCACAATCTATTCTCCTCATTTTCTTCCTCTCCATTTTTCCTCCTCATTTTCTCTCTCCTCTCATCACCGTCGGTTTCTCTCTCCTCATCGATCTTCTCTGCTTCTCCGTCGCCGCTTCCTCCAACCGCCGCCGTCGCCTCCATCTCTCTCTAAATCTCGCGACTTCTCACTCTCTCGTCGTCGCCCCTCCCATTGACGCCTCCGTCGTTTTCTCTCTCCTCCTCCGTCGCGTCGTCGCTGCCTGCACCACCTCGATTTTCGATGTAAGTTTTCTCTTCTTCTCCAGATCCGATCTTTTTAATCGCCGGCGATGTCGAGACTCCGGCGATGGCGAGGTATGAGCTGCTTCATTTCCACGCCGTTGTAAATTCATTTTGATTCGCTCGTTTATTTGCTTTCTGTTTTGTCGAAATCAACAACATTTGTTTTGATTCGAGATGATGATTCGATTGCATGCAACAGTTGATGCTTTATTTGATTTGTTGTGTAGTTTTGTCGATTAACCGATTTGATTTACCAATTTTTTTCTGTTTAGATTAAAATCTAGGGTTTCTAATTTATTTTGAGGATTTTTATCTGTAGATATGATGATTTGATTGAAGTTTTTTTTTGTTGTTTTTGCGGTTGTTGTTGTTGTTGTTATTTGTGGAGGCGGTGGTGGCGGTCACTAGTTGTGGTGGCGGCGGTGGCGGTCACTAGTTGTGGTGGCGGCGGTGGCGGTCACTGGTTGTGGTGGCGGCAGCTGTGGTTGTGCATACAGTGACACGGGGTTGTGCATACAATGACACGGGGTTGTGAATAGGATGACACGGGGTTGTGCATAGAATGACACATGTTGTGGTTGTGGTTGTGGTGGTGTGGGTGCGGGCGGGTGTCATAGAATGACACGAGTTTGTCAATAGAATGACACGTGTTTGTCAATACAATGACACTATGCGCACTTCGGTGTTATCGGTGGTTTGTCCATAGAATGACACGGGTTTGTCCATAGAATGACACGAGTTTGTTCATAGAATGACACTATGGACATGCGGTGTTATTGTTCGGTGTCGTTGTATGAATTGTGGTTTTGATAGCTCATTTGGTAAAACATTTGTGTACATACACGAATGTCGTAGGTTCAATTCCTACATGAGTTCTAAATTTGCATGTCATTGCATAGACCTTTCTCTGTCATTGTATGTAGGTGTCATTCTATAGACATTTTGTGTCATTATACGTGAGTGTCACTCTATGTGACACTCAGTGTCACTCTATGGCGGTGCGCAGTTCTCACGCGAGCGGGAGTTCGCACCTGATCTCGCCTGTATATATATATATATATATATATATATATAGAAATAGGATCAAATGAGTCCTTTAGGCTTAGATGAGTCCATGAGTCCCAATCACAGTCGTTCATCCAATCTAATCCGACGCTCGAAATTTCGCCACCCCTTAAGGGCAAAAACGTAAATTACATCACAGATATAAAACTAAAAAAAAACCGTCAATTTCTGTCTCCTCATTTTTTCTCTCCCATTTTCTCTTTCCTCACCCCGTCCCCTTGGTTTCTCTCTCCTCACCTTCGATTCCATGTTTTCTCTCCTCGCCGCCGTCACTCTTCGCTGCCGCCGGATCTCCCTCGCCGCCGATCTCGCCGTCGCATACAACCGGCGTGTGTTCTGATCAACTCTTCGCCGTTGCTCACTCATCAAAATCGCTGTTTTCCGCCCTCATTTTCTCCGGCTAGTAAAGGTATGTATCCGACTATAATTTTGCTTTTATTTAATCGATTTTCATGTGTTTTACGCTTTAATTTGACATCTTTCAATCTCATTATCTGCATTTTGAGATCGATGTTTCGATTTGATCGATTTTACCTCACTCGAATTTTGGCAAGGTCGCAAACTCCGAGAATTAGCCGCCGCTCGCAATTCCGTAATGCTGAAACTCCGGCGATGATTCAAATGTGCAATAGAGCTGTTCTTCATTCTTATGGAATGATTTAGGTATGATTTCTTATTTTAATTTAATTTTTCTGTTAAAATTCATAATTAAATTTTTTTGTGTAATTGAATGTTCAGATTTGTTACAAAGAAAACCTGAGTGTTTAATTTGCGACTAAATGTTTGATGATTCCATAGAATTTGCATTTTCCTCCTGTTTATGCTCTAATTTCCGATTGATTGAGTTTGAGGTTGGTAATTAGTGGTCCGATTGCATTTGTTTTTGGTTTCGATTGCCTTTTTATTGAATTTCAGTATGAGATGGTGATTTGTTTATTCTCTGGTTTTCGTTTGGGTTTGATTGCTTTAATTTGCATCTAATTTGATGCTTATATGTTCATTTTAGTCGTAATTTGAATCTAACGTTAGCGCTCCTCTAGTTGATTTCACAAATCGTCAGTATCTCTGACATTCGATTTCGGTTGTTGCTAATTCGCTCATTTCACTAAGAGTGATTTAATTTGTGATTAATGTGATTCAATCTCTTAGTGTGTGATTTTTATTTGGTGTCGTGTGTGATTCAATCTATTAGTATGTGATTTTATTTGGTATCGCGTGTGATTGGATTTGGTATCATGTGTGATTGTATTTGGTATCGTGTGTGTGATTTCAATCTGTTAGTGTGTAATTCAATTTGGTATACTTCTACATCTAATTTAGTTCGTTGTTTTGTGATTTTAAATTAGTGTACTTCTGCATCTAATATCTGATTTAGTAGGGTTTTGGTTTGTGGTTTTGAGATAGTGGATATATGGATAAGGATGTGCGTTTTACTTGGTGGAGAGCTGTTACTTGTTGCTGTTGATTTGAGCATCAGTAGCTCAATTATTGCCTTTAGTGTAGAGGAACAGTAAAAAAAGTTTGAGGAATCATTTTGTATAGTGATGCATTTTCCGTTAATTGGGGGCTATCTAATGCAGGACTTAGCTTCCCATGAAGCCTGCAGATGCAAAAATATGTAGGTTTGATATGGTTGTGGGTTAGGAATGCCGAATCTGTGCAGGTTGTCGGCCAGTTTTCTGGTTTTGGATATGTAACAGTAGCTTGGTAGCACTAGCCACTGATAGGCAGTGAACGTATATGTACCCATAGTGGTCACACATTGTTGGCTTGGTATATACTGTCTTTAGACGATGCATGGTGTGTACTGTCAATGCATTTGTTTTACAGTGAGTAGTAACAGTGAAGATCTAGTAGCACCAGAAAGTAGACATAATCTGTGTTCCTCTGAGCACTGGCCGTGAATAAAAACTGAAAACTACTTGTGAGTTGTGCTTGAACAGATACAAATGTATGCTATGTTCACAGTTCTCAGGAGCATGTTGACTGAAATTGAAGGCAAACAAAAATTTCAATTTTGTACCTTGATTAAACTACTGTGATTATGACCACGACAAAAGTTTAACAACCTCAATTAGTCATTCTTTGTCCTAAGCCTGCTCATCTGTCATTGACTGAAATCAGGTTTCATGATTATTGTGACGTCTATTAGCTCAAAGTGGTAGAGCATTGTGCTTTTGGCACAAGGTGTGGGTTCAATTCCCACATAGGCGAAGAAACAACGAGCTTTCGATTTATCCTAACCAATAAACAAACAAGAGAAAAGACCAAGACTATATTTTGTTCGAGACGTTACAAAAGTCTGTATTCTTCACCTAAAGTTCACGGCTGTGTTCACTTATGGCAGGAAAACAACTGAAGAAAGCATATATGCAGGTGAAGGAATATCTAGACGCATGCCTAAATCCAAACTACGAATATCTAGACGCCTAAAGACAGCGAACGAGTTGGGATATGACAGAGAAACCGAGCTTGTAGATACGAACCTAGAGGGCTAGAGGAAACAATCTGAATGTCTATCAACTGCTTCCACCATCCCATTATGGATAAAAAAAAATATACTTTTAGCATAAATATGTCTGAACAATTTGTTCAGAATCATTTGTTACAAGTCAGATTTAATGCGAAAGCCCCTAAAGTATTAACAAAACGTCATAGTAGTCCATTGGCAATAACACCATTTCACCACAAAAACAGATGCCTTAAGGAGCACAAAGCCACAACAAAAAAACTCCCAACCATTTACATGATTACATGGGATAATCAGTTTTGCAATAGTCTCCTCTTTGTTAGGACCAACCCGGTCTTTAACTGTGATGATCAAGTGCTCATCGAAAGGCTCAGCTGCAACAAACATAAAATCCTCGTTCCAGAACGGGTTTCCCATCCGTGTTTGAACTGGTTTAGTTCTTAAAGTTTGAAATCCAAGCTGTGCCTTTATGCAGACATCAGGAAACCTGCCCCTATCTGAAATCCAAGTTGTGCCTTTATGCAGACATCAGGTAATTTGATACTGACGTGGGACTCGAACCCACACCTCGTGCAAGGCACGATGCTCTTCCTATTGAGCTAGCCAGCTTTGAATGAGAAGTAAACGTATTAAACGACATAAATCAGGACTGGATATCATTTCAGCCTACAAATATCAGCCATATCACTCCACCCATAGCCCGTTAAAAACTAAATCAAGACACTCCATTTCACTTGACAAAAATCCCTTCACTGATGGACAACCAAAGAATTCAATCATGAGCATATTAACTTACTTTCGACACTAAGGTTAGACTTAGTAGAATTATACACACTATCATAGCCTCCTTACCTAGAATTTGGGTCAATGTGTAGTGACAAGGGATGGGAATAAGTAGTGGTGAATTGGTGATTATTATGAACTCCCTGTTCATCAGGATGAATCAGATACAAAGATGGGTGTGTCTTGGATTGTTGAAGAATGTGGGTATGAAGACGTTTTTGGCAAGTACGTACATGGAGGCTGAGGACCAAATTTTAGATTCTAATGAAATTCCCAGTATGATGAAGGGATCCAAGAAGCAGAGAGAGAAATTTCCTTTGATAGTTTGGTTCAGGGAAAACGTGAAGAAGATGGAACAGAATGGGGAATTGCCAATCCAGTTCCATATGACACCGAACGCAACATAACTCTGGTCAAATCAGCATTTGACATTGACAGGCTCGGATTGTGGGTCGGGTGCCTTGCTGCATTCAAAGGAAATGGCCGTCTCCTCCGTCTAGCAATGGAGAGCACGTTAACGCATCAGTCGGAGCCAACGACTTCCCCTGAATCTGATGATGCACTGCCTAGCGACATTGCGTCGCGGCTGCATGCTCAGCTTGGCGATAATTTCTCATAACGATTCTTAGCTACGAACGAGTAGTAATATAAGCTGTTGCCCAGAGATAATGAGCACTGACATACTGTACTCTAAGCAGTCTAGCATTTTACTCTAATATAAGATCTCATCATCTTTTGTCTGTTACTCTAATCTTTCTGAAGTCATCTAGACATCAGATCCTAGTACAAGTTTCGGACAAATATCGAATTTATGCCTCAAATAAAATCACACACAAACAGATTGAATGACACAATAACAAACAATAACACTAACATGAATCGATGATTTCAAATGAATCACACACACTAATTAATACAATCACACATACTATCAAATAGAATCACACATAAACTCATGGAATCACACACACAAACTTATAGAATCACACACTTAGAAATTGAATCACTAACGCCTACAAATAGAATCACACCCTAACATATTGAATCATAGTAACCAATACATAAAAATCACACTTACAAAAAGAATCGCACACACTAAACACACTTACTAATCAATAAAACCATACACACTCGAGAAATACAATCACACGCGCTAAAAGAAAGAATCGCACACACTTCAACTAAAATCACACACACTAACCTATAAAATCATACACACGAACTGATAGAATCACACACACTAACCTAAAGAATCATACACACAAACGAGTAGAATCACACAGTGACAAAATTGAATCACACGATAACCAATTGAATCACACTCACGAACACATTAAATCACACACGATAATAAATTGAATCGCACACACGATAACAAATTAGATCACACTTATGTGTGATTCAATATTCAATTGAGTGTGATTGCAAATTCCACTATAAAATCGAAATCGAAAAAAAAGAGTAGTGTGATTCAATATACAGTACAATGTGATTGTAAATTCCATTACAAAAAAATTGACATGAAGATGGAAAAATTCAATTAAAGCTTCGAAAAAATTGACGAGAAAATTCAATTAAAGCTTCGAAAAAAATACTGATTGAAATATAAATTTATGAACTCACCTGTTCCAGACAATTAGGCGAATTAGGGGATTCGATTATCCTAAATTAGATCGAATAACTAGTAAAAATGAAAATTAAACTAGAGAAATTACATAAAAATAACACGAGATTACCTGATTTTAATGAGGAATCCGTCAAATGCATAGTCACGACGAACATACTAAATGAATCGATGATTTCATCCATTTTCAGTGTAGAATCGTGAATTGAGATCAGGAGGAGTTGGAAGAGTGAGGATGAAGATTGAAGAAAGGGAAAGAGCAGGAGGGGAGATGGGCTGAAGTGAGAGAAAATAGAGAGTGAGAGAGAGGAAGCGTCGAGTTGCAGTTTTACAGAAATGAGGACAAGGTTTACGAACCCCTGGATCAATGTGGCCGCGTGTTTTTTCGCTAAATCGTGGCCTTTCATTTTTCTGCATTTAACGATCCAGATGAGGACTCATGGACTCATCTAAGCAGGCGGACTCATCTGAACCCGCCTGTATATATATATATATATATATATATATTATAAATAGGCGTGCCTTTGAAGCTCAATGAGACCCTCCACGTAAGCGATGATGTCAAATGAAAGCTTTCGCAAATAGCACTCACATGGTTACGTAAGGCACACGCACGCATACCAGGCGCATGCATTCAATATACACATTAACTATGGTCCCAATATATTTTCTTGCCTAATTTAAAAAAAAAAAATATGCATCTATTACCACTGAAATTGGCAAGAATATACCTTAAAGATTCTGGGAAAGATATGATTTACATTTACTAATTTATTTCAAAAGAAAAATGCACTAACAAATAATCCCATGTATGTATACTCTTCCTAAAATACTTCAATATTCTAGCATTAGAATTTTCGATGGAAAAAAATATTCCCTAATATATCTTTTCTGAAAACATTTTGAATAAAAAGGAAACAAAACATGGTAGATTAGATTTCCGTTGACATATAATTGGGCATATAATATCTTTTCCAAAATAGTGAAATAATTTACTCCATATATTCAGTTTCTCTCTATTACAAAACTCATTGCTTATATTGTTTTGTTATATTTACAACAATTATACAACTGTTACCAGTAAAATCGGCAAGAATATCTTTAAAGAACGGCAATAATGTAATAATTCAGTCATCCTAAAAAACATAAAAAAATATTGCATGATAAATTAGGTAACAATAATAATCATAATTATTAATATTTCATAAAAATCATATAAAATATTGCACGTTAAATTCTGTCATCCAAAAAATCATATAAAATAATTCCTAGAACTATTAATTCAATTTAGGCAACCAAAAAGACACAAATTAGGCGAATGCACTATATATTGTACAAAAAAAAGAAAAAAATCCAAGGATAAAAGATGTTGGCAAAAATAACAACAAAACAATTAACACAACAATGTATATTGTACAAAAAAATAAAATAATGGTGGCAACAACAATAAAAAAATCATGTCTATGAGGGCAGGATCAATCATTTTCAGCAACAGTAAGGTATATAGTTGCCATATTTACACAAAAATGACACTTGAAAATTTTGTGCAACATTTAAAGCAAGATTGACACAATTTTGTTAACTACATTATTTTAGGCAACAATATATATCAAAATGGCCTAAATGAATCCTAATATTATATCATATGAAAATGATTTACAATATATTCGGGAAAAATGAATTGAAAATTGATTCGCGCCTTAAAATGTGCAAAAAAAAAAAAATCCAAATTTCCTTAGATGTAATAAAAATACAATCTAGGTACAAATAAAATAAAATGGTCATATAGGTATTATTTTCGTATTATTGGATATTGTTTTCTCATTTGAAAATGTTTCCCATTTAAAAATATTCTCTCTGTACCTCATCATATCTATATATAAAGATCACAATGTTTTTTGACTCGGCATTACAAAAGTCAAACGAAAAAAAGAGTGCGAAATGCCAGTGTTTCCTAAGAGCGAGTCAACTTCTCAAATGTCACGATGTACGACATCTAACATTCCTTTCTTGCCATTTGCTTGACCACTCTTCTTTTTTGCCATAAGCATTTACGTTTGCCCTAATCAAAACTAAACAGAAATTGAATGTACCGTAACAAGTTCACCAAAATAATACGATGCTACTTGCCTACTTCTGTTCGCGTATTGTCACGACAATTAGTACACATGGTTTTTACCTTTTTTCTTCCTTCTACTTTTGTTTACTTTAGAATTTAACTTGGCTACGTTTGGTGTCAGTTATTATGAGGTAGTCCTTTATTTTGTTCTAGATAACAAATGATCTTCGAAGACAAGGATTAAGTAGCTTAGCGACTAACAATTAGTATCTTTGTATAAGACATGAATTACAAAAAAAAAAAAATCACTACGGATTTGTGAAACTCCTGTTGTATTGTCCTAATCCTATAAACCCACTATTTTACGGGTGAAGTGAACCACTTAATATAAGTAAGTCATAACATCGCTTATCTTTTTATAATCTTTGATCACGTCCAAAAGATGTAACTTCGATAATAATGGCTTTATAAACTTCAGCATGGGTGTATAAGACTAATGTTGTCTTATTCGTATCAAATTACTAATGTCCCACCACCTACGGGCTAAGTGATCTAAATTTAAATTACTAATTAATTTCTCTAAAATGAAAGCAATATATAAAGATACATTTTAGAAAAGAGTGCACAACCCTAAATATTGTGATCATATATTGAATCAGATATCTAATTGCACAAAATTAGGGCGAACAATATAACATAATCCATCCGTTTTAAATATTTTAGGAAAGAATAAGCAAAACAATAATATTACACATAAATTCGCCCTAAAAATATTGCAATCATATATTGAATATGATTTCGGCACTAATTTAGTCTAACATATTCTTCTGAAATACTGTAAACCATTGTATAAGAAAGTTTATATTTCTTAACATAGATATTTCTTAACATATATATTTCTTAACATTGATAATGACGATCTGTCTTGGTACACAGAGTGAGACAAATTATGGGACAAATGATCCTTTATGTATAGAAAGTACTAATGTCCTACGGGTTAGGAATCTTAATTATACGTACGAAAACCAATCAAGATATAGAATTAATTTTTGCCCTAAAACAATGCAATCATATATGATCTATATTCATTATAATATTAAGAGGACGCGTTGTAAAATGACTTAGGAAATTGATCAAACATTTTACAATAAATTAGCCTGAACAAATCTCAAAGCAGAGACTTACGGGTTGAACAATCTTATACTAACAAAAAAAAAAGTTAACGTAAATCAGTTAAATTCTAGGGTTGGACTAAGATCAAAATCATATTAGATTAATACTACAATCTAATTACTCTAACTTTTTATTATTTCACATTTACCATTTTGTATAGATTAACGGGTCATTAAAGTAAAATATGGTCGGGTAGGGAAATTTTATTAACATTATTTAATAGCGCCGTAGAAGTAGAGTACAAAAATGAAAGAATTTTACACATCCAATTTACACGTAGTTACTACACAAGCATAAGTATAAGGACGAAAAATTGATTTAATATTGTAAACTTATTTTCGTTGTACATATGAATATTTGATTTTACTTTATTCATTTCTATTAGAATATTCGTCGAAAAACTTATATATCCATAACAACAATAATCACTTTATAAACTTTAGCACGGGTGTAATAAACTATTTTAATAATTTTTTTAATTTTTTATTAAAATATTAAATTTATAATTTAATTAACTAATTACCTAACAACTAACCGACATATCATCACTTAACGGAAAAATCTAACGGAAGTTACTATTTGGGTACCATGTGAACAAAGTAGTAAGTTCGGGGGTACCATGTGCACAAACTTGCAAAGTTGGGTACCATGTGCAATCAGTCAAACTTCGAGGGTACCACGTGAATTTTCCGATATAGATATACATGTAAAAAGAGTTGCAATTGAAACAAAAAAAATTAAAATGGGTCAGAGCGAGTATAAATAATGCAAGTCTAAGACAAATTAAATGAAACAGTAAAGTTTGAGATTTAGTTTGAATTTAGGCTAATTTGTGTTAATTATGGGATTTTGATCAACGGTTCAGATCGATTTTGAGATTAAATACGTGGTTCAACACGAGTGACAAATAATAACAAAGAAACGGGTCCATGACCAAAAAGAAGGGGCCAAAACAAATATGATCAACACTTGGTGGTTAAGGGCTTTGGTTGATAAAAGTGAAATTATTAATTTAATTTGTTTTTTTGTTGTTTTGAGAAGGATAGAAATAATTTATTGTTTACGACATGTATAATTAGCAATTCCTATGTAGTAATATTCAAACATAAATAAATAATTACCTCTTTTGTGAGGTTCTTCGTTGGTCAATACGGTTCGTTTATCCAATGCATATCGAATTTTTTTTAGTGTGTCAAAAACTCAAGTTATTCGAAAATCTAACTCTAACTAACACCGTTATTGTAAATTGGACGTATTAAAATCTTATACCTACACTATTGGATATATGTATAAACTTTTTAAACTAAAACCAGTTTTAAGAACAAAGAGGTAAAACGCCCCGTGCAATTTTGCACGGTTCAAAGAACTAGTATCAGAATTAGAAACATAAAATCTTTCACAGAATAATATTCCTCCAAATATGGCATCAATTACAAATTTCCCCTCAAAAAAAATTACAAATCACATTTACGTGAGTAAATTTAGGGAATCTCGCCAAGCCCTTTTACAAAGTCAAGCCATTCATTCTTTTGTATTGCTCTATTAGTTCAATTTAATTTAATTCCACTAGAGTTCTTCCATTGCGTTTGCCTTTTTCTAATTTTCTGTGTTTTGATCAATCTTGAATCTGAATCATTATTGCGATGTATATTTCTTGATTTTTGATATGCTATAGTTGTGTGATTAAAGTTGATCTCCATTATATTGATAGAGTCGGACATGTCACATATCTTGTGCTGATTGGATTAGATCAGACAATGAGAGGAGCAGTCAAGGCAATTGCGAACCTTGCTCATTAAAGATGTTTTGATATGAGTTTAGTCCTATTAATTTTTGCATCTCTGTTTTCATTCAATTTACTTTCCATTAGTTTAATTTGTATGAATTTTATGTTGTGTTTGTAACAGTCAAAGAAGCTTACATGTTAGAGTACATTCACCGGCATCATTCTTAAAGAAACCAACAAATGAAGAGTGTAGGACAAATGAAGAGGCCGTGAGCTAGGAAGGAGTTAAGGGTGAAATCAGGACCTCAACTCTATCAATTGGTTGAAATCAGGACCCCATAACTATTTTGGCCCAAATCAGGACTTCACCCCAATTTTCCATCCAATTGCTAACCCCTGTTAATCCTTTCCCTCCTCTCTCTTCCACCTTCATCCCTTCCACAGTATACACCTCTCTGTACCTAGGATTTTTGACTCTCCTCCTCCCTTATTTCTTAATTTAAATTTGATTCTAAAACTTTCCCAATTGTTTGAAATCCAATTTTTTTTCCACCACTAAGGGTCTGTTTGGTATCGTTTCTGTTTTCAGTTTCCTGTTTTTTTTTTTTAAACCAAAGTCCCGTTTTTGAAAACCATAAATAGTGGTTTTCAGTTTTCAGTTGTCAGTTTTCATTTTCAGTATATCTATTATAGCAACATACAATTAAAATTTAACTTTGCAACTTATTTAACTAAAATTTCAAACAACAAACCAAGACATCACTCATTTTCTTATGGTAAATTTCAAAGAAATAAAAACAAAACTCAAAATCAAAATTTTATTTTGTTCTTAACAAAAAAAAAAATTAGAAAAACAATTTTCATTTTTCTCTCTCCTGGTTGGTGATCTTAGTTTCAACCCATCAAACCTTTCCAAATTTGTAAAAATTTAAGTCTCAACTTTAATCTAGAAAATAAATTTTGAGCTGGGGCATGAAATTAGCACCAAAAATGTGAAGAAATCAATTCTTGGAACAAACAAAAGATTCAATATTTTTGATGGAGGCATGAAAGAATTGGCTATGGATGGATTAAACAGAACGCGTTTTAATAAGCTATGAGTAAGGAGAAAGCTTGCTCCTTAAGCTACTGAAATCACCATTGTTTTCATAGCTTTTCATGGCGAAAGAACAACGGAAAACGCGAGGAAGACCCAGGAAAAACAAGGATTTGGAATCGGATGGAGAAGAGCAACCCAATGATACCAATATTGACGGACTTCACACAAAACCACATAACTCAGACGAGAACTCGGGCACAACGGGAAATCGGCTGGCAGACCACATTGACAAGGCTATTCGGAAATCAGGTTTAAAGACCAAGGGGATTGATCAGGATTCAGGTAAGAAAACTTCTTCTGAGAATTTAACTCCTGAATTGAATGAGAATGTTTCAACTGAGACTGTTAACCCAAACCCTGATCTTTCACAAATTGGGGAAAAAGGGGGGAACATCCTGGAAATCAGTCTCATTTAAACCCAAAATTGGGATGGCTTTGCATAAACTCGAAGGAATTGAAGAATCTGATGAGGTTCAGATTACTGAGGATGATGTTAAGGTAGGAATTGAGGCTTGGAATTGTACTCTGGTTGGGAATGTGATAGGCGACAGGCCAAAAATCAGCACCATTCAGAATTTTGTAGACACACACTGGAATCACATCGAGAAACCCGTAGTGAAATACTACAAGAAAGGTTGGTTTGTCTTTAGATTCAAATCTCAGGTTTGTATTGATGAAATTCTTCGTGGAGGTCCATGGCGTGTGGGTAACAACAATTTGATACTAAAACAGTGGACCCCTACCTTCGGACAGGAACTGGAAATGATAAGTGTTGTGCCTGTGTGGGTGCTTTTTCCTGACCTTGATCCTTTCCTATGGTCAGAGTCAGGGCTCAGCAAGCTGGCCAGCAAACTGGGCAAACCACTTTATGCAGACCATACCACCACATACCAGGATAAGCTATCCTTTGCTAGAGTTCTAGTCGAGATAGATGTCTCTCAAAAGCTGCCGGATCACATCAAAGTAACAACACCCTTTCATGGTGGTTTCACTCAAAAAGTGGAATACGAATGGGTGCCATACTTTTGCTCACAATGTAAGAAGCTGGGGCATAGAGATTATAGTTACAAGCATGCTAAAAAAGCTCAGCCAGTAAAGGAGAAAAAGGTATACCAACCAGTGCAGAAGTCTGTAGATGTTGGAGAGCCTTTGAGTAACCCTGCAGAGAAACTTTCAGCATTTACAGAAATGGTGCAGCCAGTACAGCAGCCTGTAAAAGCTACAAAAGCCACTTCAACTGATGCTAGAAATGACCTGCAGGTTACTATCACTGAGAGAAAGGATGGTCCTGATCAGACCATACCTGACTCTCCTGCAAAGAACTCAGACACACCTCCCCCATCACCAGGAGATGAAGAAGGATTTAAGCTATTCATGTCAAAATCACATAAAAGGAGAATCTTGCAGAAGCTCAAAAAAGCTGGGATGACAGGGCCAGATATAACTAAGCTGCACCTGGATGACCATGAATCCATAGCAGAAATTGGAAGGAGAATAGAGGATAATGTCCCCCCTGACATTATCTCAGTATGAAAGTTTGCTCCTAGAATATTAGAGGGCTCAATGAGCCCTTATGTAACACCCCCGACTTTCGGCCTATTTTAAAACATTATTTTATTACAAAAATGCGCCAAAATCCGATAATATTACAATCGATATACAAAGCTGACAAAATACATTCTACACAGTTTATCAATTTAACAAGGCGATACAAAGTCTAAACAAAACTCCAATACAATGACGCACAGCGGAAGCTTTACAGTTCTTCAGGTAGAAGCCACACTAAAAGACGTATCCATCACAATCACCTGTGGTGGATTTAAAGCACAAAAACCACAGTTGAAAAAGTCAGAAAATTGAGTAAGCTAACACCCCAACTTGTAAAACCCAAAACACTTACCTTGATTTTCAAAAACGTTTTACTTTTCATTTGAAAACAACACTTAGCACATATTCACATACAAACAATCCAATAATGTTTTAACACGAACAAATATACTATCATCATTTCAATTGTAGCATTTAAATAAGATCAATGAGTGGGAAATCTGAATCATTTAAGGCGGTATAACCAGCCCTACATAATCTGCAATCACTCAATCATTTAAGGCAGTATAACCAGCCCTACATAATCCAACCAAGACAATCTAGACCTTAAGTGTGCACACCCCCTATCAAGTATTGCCAACCCAATAGAGTAGTACTAGACGCCTACAAGCCCTCTTGAAGACCTATGCGGTGGGGCAATTATATATGCGAGCAAAAATAATATATGCGATCAATAATTTGCGGTCAATAATATATGCGATCAATAATGTGCGGTCAATAATATATGCGATCAATATTTACTGTCAGTAATGTATGCGATCAATATTCCCAACTCATTATCTTAAATAACTTTTGATCATAAAGCATAAATCATCAATCATAAACCAAAGTAGCTTTCATTCAATCAAACCATCAACCCTTTCATAAGCAATATATGATCATTATAACTTTTCCAAGTACAGTCATCCAATAAAAATAACCAACATGATATTCAACAGTTCTCCACCTAGCGTGCAACTATGTTCTCAACCAACAACCAATTTACACTTAGCACCAAATTTTGAAAGGTTTAATATAAGTCATAGAAGGGTTGAGCATGCTAGCTTACCTTCTCAACACAAGCAACACAGAATTAGTCAAGATAGTATTTCTCGTTCACGAATTTGTCATCTACAATAGAATATCCTACAATCCAAATTCAATCCCCAATCTTAGTCAATCATCCAACTTATTCTTATAATTCAAAATTTATATCCTCAACCTACATACCAATTATAATCACGACAACTAAGGTTCTACTACACAAACTAATTTATAATTCACAATTACAACACTAATAACATGAAAATTCCAAAAGACTTGAATAATCTTGTTAAAACAGAAAATAAACCTTCTAAAATCATACTTTCATTTACCCATATTAATCCCAAATTAAACCAACTAAATACATCATGTAAAAACCATCAAAAACCCATGTTTTTGGCCTAATTACCCTTAAATCCGAAAATTAGTACTTAAATTCCGAAAAATCAGAAACTAATTCCACAAATTAAGATATTTTCGAAATCTTAATTTTACAATCTAATTACCATCATTCAAGCTAATTACAACACAAATTCATTATCAAAAATCCAAATTCAATTTGAACAAAACATGAACAAACTCATCTCCATTCTTCAAATTAATTTTCGAAAAGACCCCTTTGCTCATAAATTATATAATTCAACCATCAATGATAATTTAATCATATGAACAAACCAAAAATTCGAGATATAATTAGCTCCAAATTCAATTAATTCACAAACAACCCTAATAACTCAAGAACTTGAATAAAAACCTAATCTTTGTCGTTAAAATCAACCCCAATCAATTACCCATCTCATATAACAACTAATTAATCACCTACAGCACAAGACGAAGCAAAACGAAGAAGAATCGAATTGGGTTGAAATAGAAATCGAAAACAGAGGAGAGAGAAAAGGGTTTATGTTACCCAAAAGTGGCCGGAAAAGAGAGAGGGCGACGGCTAGGTGACGGAAAGGCGGATGGAACGGCGGCAGAAATTGGGGACGCGGTGGCCGTGCGTGCGGCGCAACAGGGGAGAGCAGAGGGGAGTCTCGGTTTGTGCGTGCGTGATAGTGAAGAAAGGAAACTGGGGTTTTCCTTCATTTTATCTGTGTTCGTTTTTTTTTTTTTTTTTTTTTTTTTTTTTTTTTTTTTGAATTGGTTTTGGGTTAGTTTTTGGTTGGAGTGTTTAGGCTAGAAGCAAAAGATGGATCGAAATTAAAATAAGCCCAATTTAGCTAATCCACACTTAAAAACTCTCCTAAATCAATTTAATTTCTGAAAAACAACTCGATACCTAATTTAAAACTCATTTCCTAATTACGAAATATCACGAAAATTCGGGATATTACATCTTCTCCCCCTTAAGACCAAGCTTCGTCCCCGAAGCTTAAAAGCACAAGAATTTAACTCAATCAGCATACATAGAAAGCATATCAATCAGTAAATGTAAAGTTAATAATGTATATACGCAATGCATGAACTAGAATTAAGTTTAAGGTTAGTATTACAGTCCACCCAGCTTAAAAGAAGAGTTCGTCCCCGAACTCACAAGTCAAACAATCATATAAGTAAGCAAACAGTTTTGATGCCTTGTTGCATAGCTCACACATCAAGAGACGCCAATATAATTTAGAGAAACTCTTGACAAATATTGCCTGATAAATCAATATACTTAAGAAGGTACACCAAAATCTTAGTCCTATAGTAACCCAAGCGTTTATAATATCGATAAGATCTGTAGATATCCTAAGTTGTCAAAGGCCCCTAATAATAGTTGAAAATCGATGAATCCATGAACCACAAAAATTTCATTAACCTGCTATGCAACTATATACATATTTTAAACACCAAAGACAAGTTATCACTAACTAAATTTGAGTTCTGTTCCAGTCTCTCCAAGCTCCAGTTTACAACGAAATAACCTAACCAATACCAAACTAACTTTCATACACATCACCATATCTCATATTTACGCTCGTATAAATGTAATAACGGTCATGCTCATCTTATCCATCAATCTCTCGAAATTATCTATTCGCCTTATATCTCAATTATAGAATAAGCTTGCAATAACTTACATGCTTCACCCTAGAGGACACCACAACATATTCCACAATGACACACCCAAACATTTAGATTCTCAAATTCTTTCCCTTTTTGTTATTGTTACATCACTCCAAAACATATATGCTAACCCCTCCTTCTATTTGTTCCGCACCAATATTCTCCAAATGCTTCACAACTTTGAAACACTAATCTAATTTTCTCGACCCCTTTGCTAAGTACTAAAATTCTCAAATGGCAGTGCAACAAGTTAAAACCCCCTTTTGAAGTAGAAAACCACATAACCGAAGAACTAGCTAAATACCTAAAATTGCATCTCCATAAATAATCTCTTTATATAGTTAAGACCTTATACTTATTAGAACACATTATAAGATAAATCAAGTCAATTAGAAACAACAATTAGTTATATCTCATCAGTACCTCTATCCACACTTGTATACTCAATCATATGATATCAACTACACTCTCTCCTCTTAGAAATATAACTCATTTATCATATACACTCTACTTATAATCGAGCACACTTTGTCGAATAAATTTAACTCTAGCTCCAGGCTTCAGTATCTCATATGACCCGTAATACAATTTTTTTAAAACCTCAAAGATAAAAACCACTAACACATATACATCTTCTCTCATCTAATCCAAACTGCATAAAAATAATCAACCCTTTTTTGTAATAACATCAGATCTACCTAAATAATCCACTAACAATATGAACCCACCTGAAAACAGTAACACCCAAGAATAGCTCTCCCATCATGTGGCATCAAATTGATCTCAAAACAACACAATGTATTCCCAAAATAAATCAAGAAACTTTATCAATCAATCCAACCATTTAAATTAACAAAATTAGCATATGAAGATCAAACAATACTTACTCATATATGAGAGTCCAAATACATCCCAAAGATTTTAGACACTACTTAACAAGTTTAGCAGCTTCCTCAACTTTAGTCTGGCAAAAATAGATAACCAACCTCAAAGACATATCTAAGCTCTAATTACCACTGTCAAAAACCAATTTCCTTAAAGCACACCAAATCCTATATATCAAAACCAAACAACAATATTATTTCTAAAACAAAATCTTGTCACCCTCACCTTATACAACAAAACTCACAAGAATCACCTCTAATAATTATAACTCGGTTATGAAATAACCCAAAATAAAAATAGAAGTAGCCGAATTCGAAGTCACCAAGTTCACTCTCTCAACTAAACTTAACTCTTAAATCCCAATGCAATATATTACATCATAGTAGAGATTTTAAACCCCCAAAAGTTAAAATTTACTACCCAAGTAAATCTTCGAACTAATCCAACCCTTGTCGAAATACAACCTCCTTACATTATATATTCACCCAAAATTCTCTAATCAATTATTCACATTATTCCTTAAGATGACAATATAATTAAGATCATGGATCCAAAATCACATTATCCAAAATAGTTGTAACCTTCCATGAAAGTATTAATCATATCAAACCCAAATCCATTAAACAATCAAGTCATGTATCACAAAATAGCCATGTCAATATATTTCGAATTCAACAGTCTAAATTCCACACGCAAGAACAATTTTAAATCTCTTGAAACCAACAAACCCCAAACGCAATTTCGTAACCACACTCAAATTTCTTATTATTGGCGTCCCAAAATAATATTTTCCTTACAAAACAAGTGAAAATCACCTTCTAACAGTACAACCCAATCCTGAAACAGACCTCCATATAACATAAAAACCATAATTAGTATAGTCATCACTTAGCTAAACCGTCTCATTAAAGAAATTTCCTCTTATTGTTTAACCCAACTATATATCTTATATTTGACCAAAATTTCAACACAATATCGACGCGCAAAGCCAAATTTCAACCCAAACCAAACCAAGAGATGACTATAATCCAATACCAACGAAGCAAACTTATAAACCTCTAAAATATAAAAATAATGCCTACGAAGCCTAGGAAACTTGGTCAATCCTTAAGTATCAATTCGACTAAATTATCTTTTAGAATGTCAAACGCTCAAACGGCCCGAAGCAAAAATGTTAAGAATGAATCATCTCCAATAGTAAAGCATTTCTTCGAGCGACAAAGGACACTTCTATGCTAGTCACTTAACACACACAACTAAACACATCAAACATACACATGCCCAAGACCACCCCCGCTATACGGTTAGGTGCCGAAACACCCAACACGTGGTCGCAGGGTCGCTCTGATACCAAATGTAACACCCCCGACTTTCGGCCTATTTTAAAACATTATTTTATTACAAAAATGCGCCAAAATCCGATAATATTACAATCGATATACAAAGCTGACAAAATACATTCTACACAGTTTATCAATTTAACAAGGCGATACAAAGTCTAAACAAAACTCCAATACAATGACGCACAGCGGAAGCTTTACAGTTCTTCAGGTAGAAGCCACACTAAAAGACGTATCCATCACAATCACCTGTGGTGGATTTAAAGCACAAAAACCACAGTTGAAAAAGTCAGAAAATTGAGTAAGCTAACACCCCAACTTGTAAAACCCAAAACACTTACCTTGATTTTCAAAAACGTTTTACTTTTCATTTGAAAACAACACTTAGCACATATTCACATACAAACAATCCAATAATGTTTTAACACGAACAAATATACTATCATCATTTCAATTGTAGCATTTAAATAAGATCAATGAGTGGGAAATCTGAATCATTTAAGGCGGTATAACCAGCCCTACATAATCTGCAATCACTCAATCATTTAAGGCAGTATAACCAGCCCTACATAATCCAACCAAGACAATCTAGACCTTAAGTGTGCACACCCCCTATCAAGTATTGCCAACCCAATAGAGTAGTACTAGACGCCTACAAGCCCTCTTGAAGACCTATGCGGTGGGGCAATTATATATGCGAGCAAAAATAATATATGCGATCAATAATTTGCGGTCAATAATATATGCGATCAATAATGTGCGGTCAATAATATATGCGATCAATATTTACTGTCAGTAATGTATGCGATCAATATTCCCAACTCATTATCTTAAATAACTTTTGATCATAAAGCATAAATCATCAATCATAAACCAAAGTAGCTTTCATTCAATCAAACCATCAACCCTTTCATAAGCAATATATGATCATTATAACTTTTCCAAGTACAGTCATCCAATAAAAATAACCAACATGATATTCAACAGTTCTCCACCTAGCGTGCAACTATGTTCTCAACCAACAACCAATTTACACTTAGCACCAAATTTTGAAAGGTTTAATATAAGTCATAGAAGGGTTGAGCATGCTAGCTTACCTTCTCAACACAAGCAACACAGAATTAGTCAAGATAGTATTTCTCGTTCACGAATTTGTCATCTACAATAGAATATCCTACAATCCAAATTCAATCCCCAATCTTAGTCAATCATCCAACTTATTCTTATAATTCAAAATTTATATCCTCAACCTACATACCAATTATAATCACGACAACTAAGGTTCTACTACACAAACTAATTTATAATTCACAATTACAACACTAATAACATGAAAATTCCAAAAGACTTGAATAATCTTGTTAAAACAGAAAATAAACCTTCTAAAATCATACTTTCATTTACCCATATTAATCCCAAATTAAACCAACTAAATACATCATGTAAAAACCATCAAAAACCCATGTTTTTGGCCTAATTACCCTTAAATCCGAAAATTAGTACTTAAATTCCGAAAAATCAGAAACTAATTCCACAAATTAAGATATTTTCGAAATCTTAATTTTACAATCTAATTACCATCATTCAAGCTAATTACAACACAAATTCATTATCAAAAATCCAAATTCAATTTGAACAAAACATGAACAAACTCATCTCCATTCTTCAAATTAATTTTCGAAAAGACCCCTTTGCTCATAAATTATATAATTCAACCATCAATGATAATTTAATCATATGAACAAACCAAAAATTCGAGATATAATTAGCTCCAAATTCAATTAATTCACAAACAACCCTAATAACTCAAGAACTTGAATAAAAACCTAATCTTTGTCGTTAAAATCAACCCCAATCAATTACCCATCTCATATAACAACTAATTAATCACCTACAGCACAAGACGAAGCAAAACGAAGAAGAATCGAATTGGGTTGAAATAGAAATCGAAAACAGAGGAGAGAGAAAAGGGTTTATGTTACCCAAAAGTGGCCGGAAAAGAGAGAGGGCGACGGCTAGGTGACGGAAAGGCGGATGGAACGGCGGCAGAAATTGGGGACGCGGTGGCCGTGCGTGCGGCGCAACAGGGGAGAGCAGAGGGGAGTCTCGGTTTGTGCGTGCGTGATAGTGAAGAAAGGAAACTGGGGTTTTCCTTCATTTTATCTGTGTTCGTTTTTTTTTTTTTTTTTTTTTTTTTTTTTTTTTTTTTTGAATTGGTTTTGGGTTAGTTTTTGGTTGGAGTGTTTAGGCTAGAAGCAAAAGATGGATCGAAATTAAAATAAGCCCAATTTAGCTAATCCACACTTAAAAACTCTCCTAAATCAATTTAATTTCTGAAAAACAACTCGATACCTAATTTAAAACTCATTTCCTAATTACGAAATATCACGAAAATTCGGGATATTACACCTTAAAACAGCATGAGGTCAAAAACCTCATGCTGAAATATAATATAGATATAATGGGGGTTCTAGAAACAAAAATAAAGGAGCATAAGGCTCCCCAAGTGGTAGCAAACAGATTTAAGGGTTACAATGTTGCTTTCAACTACTCAAATCACTATAATGGCAGGGTTTGGATTTTATGGCATCCAGGAAGGGTGGATTTGCAGGTTATAAACACACATGAGCAGTTCATCCACTGCAAAGTCAAGAATCTCTTGACAAATGCAGAATTTTGGGTTACTATGGTGTATGCAAGCAATGACAGAAATCAGAGGAAGCAACTATGGAAAGAATTGGAAAAGATAGCTGAAAATATGCAAGACTGTTGGCTTCTAATAGGGGATTACAATACTGTGAGAGATCCTGAAGAAAGAATCAGTTATGCAGATTCTAATAATGGAGATATGAGAGATTTTAATGAATGCATTTCAAATTGCAACCTGGAAGATATGCATACTCAAGGGGGAGACTTTACCTGGAGCAATAAGCAGGATGGTAATGACAGAATCTGGTCAAGGTTAGATAGAGCTCTCATTAACAAAGATTGGATATCATAACTCTCAGACTCTAGCTCTGCCATCCTCCCCTTTGGAATTTCTGACCATACCCCTATTTTGGTCAATGTTGACAACTCACTCACTATTCAGAAGCAATTCAAGTTCCTAAACTGCTGGACTGATCATCCACAGTTTACACAACTTGTCAAAGATGCTTGGAACAGGCCTGTCTATGGAAATCCTATGTACAGACTGTATGCAAAGCTGAGATTTGTGAAAACGGAACTCAAAAAGCTGAACAAAAATCACTTTACAAACCTCACTTGCAGAGTGAATCAAAGCAAAGAGGAGCTAGAATCTTGTCAAAAGGAGATGCTGACTAAGCCAAATTGCACTGAGCTGCACCATAAAGAAGAAGTTTTGCATCAGAGATACTGCACACTCAAAAAGGCAGAGATTAGTATGCTCAGCCAGAGAGCAAAAATTAATCACATCAAGGAAGCTAATTGTAGTTCTAGATACTTCTTTTCTAGAATTGCACAAAGAAATCACATGAGTGTGATTGGCAGTGTCAAAGACGCTAATGGAAACCTGCAAACTACACGGGATGGGATTGCTAACGCATTTATTGACTACTACAAAAACCTACTTGGGTCTAGAAAAGAAGTCATAGATGTTGAGGAAAGTCTTTTGCAGGGAAACAAGATATCAGAAGAGCAAAGCAAAATCCTATGTGCTGAAATTAGAAATGAGGAGATTAAAGAAGCTCTGTTCAGCATTGACTCTAATAAGAGTCCAGGCCCCGATGGTTTTTCTTCAGGCTTCTTCAAAAGCACATGGGATATAATTGAGCAGGATTTCTGTCGGGCAATCAAGAGCTTTTTCAAATCAAAGAGATGGCTGAAGCAATGGAGTTCGGCCATTATTACCCTGATTCCAAAGAAGAGAAATGCATCATCTGTCCTGGAGTATAGGCCTATTTCATGCTGTACGACAGTGTACAAAACTGTTACCAAGATAATAGCCAACAGAATTCAGGGAGTTATGGATACTTTGATTGGGTATGAATAGGCAGCTTTTACTAAAGGTAGGAGCATCTTTGACAACATAGCTTTGTCACAAGCTTTGGTGAGAGGCTATGATCAAAGGAATAAATCTCCAAGATGCCTGCTCAAAATTGATATTAGGAAAGCTTTTGATTCCTTAAGCTGGGACTTTATTGAAAAAACCCTCAGAGTCTGCAACTTCCCTCAGGTGTTTATTGATTGGACCATGGCATGTGTCAGAAGTCCATGGTACTCTTTGAAGATAAATGGCTCAAGTAAAGGATTTTTCAAAGGAGAATGTGGAGTAAGGCAGGGGGATCCAATCTCCCCCTATCTGTTTGTGTTGAGCATGGAAATGTTGTCTCGAAGGTTGAGAGTTTTGGGTAGAACTGATAACTTCTCAATGCATCCCAAATGTGCGAGGATTGGGCTCACACACCTAGTTTTTGCAGATGATCTGATGGTTTTCACAAGAGGAGATACACCCTCAATCCAAGCTGTCACAAACACTCTGAAATTTTTTTCAGAAATCTCAGGCTTACAAGCTAACCCTTTGAAAACTGAATCATACTTTTCTGGGGTTAACTCAGTGATAAAGGAGGACATTTTGAAGATAACTCTCTTCCAAGAAGGGAGTTTTCCCTTCAGATATCTAGGCATTCCTCTGAATTCAGCCAGGATTAAAAACCATATGTATGATCAACTCCTAGACAAAATCAAAGCACATCTGCAACACTGGTCTGCCAATTTCCTCTCTTATGCAGGGAAGACTCAACTTATTAACTCAGTATTGTTTGGCATAAACAATTACTGGTGCAATGTGATTTTACTCCCTAAAGGTATTGTCAAGCAGCTAAACAGTTTCTGTAGAAGATTCTTATGGAATGTTTCTGAAGGCCAAAGGAAGATGATCTACAAGAGCTGGAAAAGCTCATGCGCCCCTAGAAAAGAAGGAGGTTTCGACATCAAAGAAATTCTGGCATGGAACAAGGCTCTTATTTCTAAGTGGCTGTGGGTTATTGACACTGGAAGTATGAACATCTGGACTCACTGGATTTCCAAATACATTTGCAAAAATATGGATATATGGGAGGTGAAACACAGCCAGCGTGATGCTGAAGCACTTTCGAGCATTCTCAAAATCAGAGATGAAATTCTGATGAAAACTGGGTCTGTTCATAATGCCAAAGCTCAGATTGCTTCATGGAGCAACAATGGGAAATTCAAAGTCAAGAGAGCTTATGATTTCTTTCGGCAGAAATTTGCTAGGATGAAGGGAAGTAAGGTCATCTGGAATTCCATAAACCTTCCTAAGTACTCCTTCATTGCTACTCTAGCAGTGCAAGATAAGCTCCCTACAGTCGACAATATTTGCAAAAGGGGTTTATGTTTGGTCAATAGGTGTTGTCTTTGTAAGGGAAGTGCGGAATCCAGAAACCATCTCTTCTTCAAATGCACCTATGCTCAGGCAGTTTGGAGGGGAATGCTCGATTGGATGAAAATTGGAAGACAGAGTTGGAGTCTTAGGCGAGAAATTAAATCTATCGAGAAGAGAAATCTGAAGAAAGATTGGCGGGCTAGATGGTTTATTTGCAGCCTGATTTCCAGCACGTACACCATTTGGCAAGAGCGCAATTGCAGGCTCTTTAGAGGAATCGAAACCGGGGTGGAAGAGGTAGTAAGAAGAATTAAGATAGTTGTTAGTATTAAAATGTTAGCTTGTATTAAGAATAATTGGCACAATGATGTAATCGAAAGCCTAAATATTTAGGTTAGTGGCTTTATTTTTTTGTAAGAGCTTTTGACTTTTTTTCTTTCTTTTACCCCCATGTGGAAGAATAAAAGTCCTACTAATTTCTTGCAAAAAAAAAAATCTTTTTGATGGAGGCACCCAAAGCAGAATTCGAAGCAAATAAAGCATTGAAACCTTCAGGAAAAATCAAAGTTGGGAAAATACAGGATTAAAAAGATAAAATCAAGCAATATAGAAAATCTATTTTGCTGATTACCTCTCAAAGATTGCTCCTTTGCATTTGATTTATTCGGGCATTTGACAAGTCTTCGATCTGGTATTATTGTTTCATAATCTCATGATTTTATTAAGACCTAAACTGATTTTTAGTTATTGGAATTGGGCATAAATGAGGGGAGGAAAGAGAATAAAGAGAGGGAGGAGGATGAACAAGCTAGGGAGAAGGAAAGAGCGAAAAAATTTCTGGGTGAGAGGGATGAAGATTTCTGGGTGAGAGGGATGAAGATGGGGAAAAATGGTGAGACTTGAGAGAGAGAGAGAGAGTTAACGGTGTGAAGTATTGGATGGAAAAATTGGGTGAGGTCCTGATTTCACCCAAAAAAGTAATCAGGTCCTGATTTCAACCAATTGATAGAGTTGAGGTCCTGATTTCACCCTTAACTCCAATAGGAAGCATCAGTTAAGCAGAATGATGGCAAATGATCAGGGTTGTTGGAGCAAATGGTGCAAGGCCTACTGTTTAAAGAATTGCGGCATATGGGATGTAAAGCACAACCAAAAGGACCCAGAGTGTTGGAGAAGTATCTTACATGTCAGGGATCAGCTTATCCTTAAAGCAGGAAATAAGCAAAGAGCAGCTGAGTTGGTACAAAACTGGAGCAAGCATAAGAAATTCAATACTGGTAATGCATATGACTTCTTCAGAGAAAAGCTACACAGAGTGAAATGGAGTAAAGTAGTATGGGGGAGTATGAATATGCCAAAGCACAGCTTCATAGCTGCCTTAGCAGCCCAGAACAAGCTGGCCACAGTTGAAAATATGATGAAAAGAGGCTTAACAATGGTTAACATGTGTGTGTTATGCAGGAAGGCATCTGAAACCAACAGACACTTGTTTTTCAAGTGTCAATATTCAGCTAGGGTTTGGAGTGAAATCCTCAAATGGCTAGGTATTGAAGCTGGAACCTGGCATCTGAAGAAATAACTAGATTGGTTTGCAAGTAGGAAGAGGGCAAAGCACTGGGCAGCAAGATGGGCAAGGTGTAGTATCACTGCTACTATTTACCATATTTGGCGGGAGAGAAATTCAAGAATTTTTGCAAATGAAGAGCATATGGAGAGCTGGCTAGTCAATAGAATCAAGTTTGAAGCTAGTGTTAGGCTTTTTAGTTGTAACAATAATGAAGATAATCCCGAAATTGTCGAGAGTCTTCTAAGATAGTTGTTGTTTAGTGTTTCAATCCTCTAGTGGTTATACTTTGTAAGCGGTTCTTTTTATTCCCCATTTTGGGATGAATAAAATTCACATAACTTCTTACAAAAAAAAAAAAAAAGAACTTCATTGAGAAGTTGCATGGTGCAGATGTGATTGGTGGGTGTTCGTTTTGTTTAGATTGATGTGTTAAATTGTGTTGTATTGCAAGTTGTACTATATTAGGTTACCTTATGAGTTTTCCCAGCTTTTGTACGCTGTAGTTGCAACTGATTAATTAACTTATTTTAGAAATAACTTATTTGTTGAAATAACTTATTTGTTGAAGGCCAAATTCACATGACCTCAATAATAGGTTACATAGGCAAAATCAATTACAAAAAATTCAATAATACTTGTAATTACAAAAGATTCAATAATACTTGTAATTACAAAAGATTCAATAATACTTGTAATTACAAAAAATTCAAAAATAATTTACTTGTCCCCTTTCCTTCTAAAAGAGCCTTAAATGGCAACTGTTCCTCGTCTACAGTTGCTCCCAAAACGCACGCTGCTCCACTTGAAACGCAGCCTCTTCCAGCACAAAACGCAGCCTCCTCCAGCACAAAACGCATCTCATTTTCACGCGACTCTCGTTCATCCTCACCATCCCCTTCACTCCTTATCAGCTCTTACCCTCTCTCTCCTGCCTGCCTCTTTTCACTTGCTTCTCTTCATTTTCTCTCTCCTCGGTCGGTCCAGGTCTAGCGAGGTGAAAGGTAATGAATTTACCTGCATTCTTTCTTTGTTGTTTGATCTATTATTTTCGTTGTTATCGGTTTGATCTTTTACTGTTTCCAATTTGTTTTGCCATTTTCTAGGGTCAAGGTAATGGATCTCAGGCTTGTTGATCACTAATTGCTCCTTTTTTTGTTGTTGTTTTGAGTTGTTGATTTAGGGTTTATTGTTTCAATTTTTGAATTTTTGACGGTTTGAGTTGTTGATTAAGTTATTCCGTTCAATTTTTTCGCTTATTTCGTTTGTTCTTTATTGATTGATTTGAGCGGTTAATTTAGGGGTTTCCTTTGTGTGTTTTAGAGAAAAAGAAGATGATTTCCACGGTAAAAACCAAGGTATCCTGTTCTTTGATTCATTTCAATTTTTTGGTATGTTAGATGATTTGTAATGTTAAGTTATGGGATTTGCTTGTTTTTGCTGATTTTTGGCAGGTCGGATCAATACTCAAAGAAATATTGGTGTCACAGTGAGGCGCCATTGATGTCGTTGCCAGAAAGGTAAGGAAACTCTGCTTCTTTGTTAGTTTTTTTTTTTTGGACCATTTTCAGTTGTTTTGACTTATGGGTCAAGATACAATTTAAGTTCTGGGTATTCTTTCCCCTCTAAAACCGAGTGTGCGAGGGGAACCATGAAAGTTGTAAAAACTTTAGTGACAGAGAATATGCAGAAATGAATTCTGAATCATGGAGTAAAAACGGGTAGTTTACAACCTTGATGAATGTGTGTACACCATAACAACTTTGCCTGTAAAGACTTTCTTTTTTCGTGTTTCAGTGGCTAATCTCGCTTTTTGATACCCTATTTTGCTGATTCATGAACACATTTCACTGAATTCGGTTGTAATTTACTTAGATTGTGATTAAAGATTGAGTGAAAATGTAATTTTATATTTGCGAAATGGAATGACAAGGTGAAGAGGGGGAACTTTTGAGAGTTTTGATTGAATGAAATGGTTAGCATAGATAGATATGGTGCATATGAATATGTAGGCCTAGCTGGGTGATAGATTGCAATCTCTAACAGCTTTATGCATTTGTCATTCTTTGATGTAGCTATGTTACACAATAATAAGCCTTATCCTTCATTGTAATTAATAGTACTAGAAATTTTAGTGGCTTCTGTATGTGTCTAATAAGATTCACGCGCATGTTGTTTTACCACAGCTCAAAGAATCTGAGTTATTTTACGGCTGAAAACTTATGGTCAAACTCTTACGGGAACTATGGTGTTCCATCATACAGGAAATTGATCTAGAGAAACTTGAATATGTCCAATAAGTAGTGTGGAGAAGCTGATTTTGATTCTAAAAGCAAGATGCTCTAATCAGAAAATTCTGTTGATCTGTCTTTGTTCTTGATCTTAACTTTCTGTTTATGTCATGTGTTTCAGTTCTGATCCGCTGCTATTGCTGGATTCTTCGTGAGTTGCTGGTCCAGGTTTCTTAAACTGAAGGTAATTACTTGGAAATCAGTTCATAGAATATCGTCAAGGTAATTTTTATTTTAATTCGATCAGCGTGGTATTCTAATATCGTCGTCATTGGATTTTTGGGGGGCTTTTCTTACTTTAGTTTTGGGTAGTATAATCTGAGTTTGTTTAAAATTAGCTTTTTAGTTGCATGTAGTTCTTGTGCTGTTGTTGATGCTCCATTGTTGCCTTTGATTGATGTGGTGCTGTGTTGGTTGTTTTCTTACTATCAATTTTATATGGTCCTCATGTTCTCTTTTTTTGTGTGATGTAATTGGAACCTTTGAATTCATTTGGGGTTTTATGCTTTTTTGGGGGAATTTTTGTTTGCTGAGGAGTGTAATGAAATGTGCGTTTGGGGATACATAAATTTACTTTTTATTGGTCTTTAAAATTAATTTGGGTATGATTTCATTGGCCTGATGGTGCAATTTTTATGGGTATGAAGATATGCTGCTCTTTGAGACTTTTGGTTGATGAAAGGCCTTTGAGGTCTTCAATATATGCATTTGGAGATTAATTGAAAGCAAAACCTTAATCAATTTCCACTGAAATAGGGTAGGAAAGGCAAGTTTTGTTAGAACAAGCAATGTTTAGGTTCACTACTTAATCCTGATATTCCTGAAAGTGCTTATAAATTTCAAACATGTTTTGGATCGAAATGGTTGTACAGCTTTATGTCTAGATTTGTAGCTTATGCTTTGTTTAATAGCAAGATTCCAAAAGATTACATCTTACTCCTCATCTTTTCCGGTCTTTCGGTTTCTTTATGTCGTAATAGTTCCATTGGCTTCTAGCCTTCTAGGTTACTTTGGCCATCTCTTGTGTTTTACTTCTGTTCCATTTTTATATCTTTCCTTAGTTTTATTTATCTTCTTATTGTTATGAAATTGATCGATGTTCGGAGTTTGCCTTTTGTATCTCTTCTTGAATTTGCCGCATTTTTTTCTCTTTTTTTGTTTTGTTAAAAGTTGTTTTCATTGTTTCAGCTTATAGGGTCGATGCATACTTTGTTGAGAGAAGAGAGATCTTCCTAGAAATAATTAATCTCGTCTTTGTATAGGCAGAGGAGTGAGTAACAGCTTCGGCATCAGCCTTGGAGTTGGACTACCAGATTTACGTGTATGACCTAACAGCTAGAAAATAGAGCACAAACTATCAAGCTTCACTTAAGTATATTCTCTATTCTTGACTGTGCTTTTCTTTAGAAAGAGTTCCCTCGTGATCTGATGGTGCTGAGTTTGGCATTACAGAACCAAATCACTTTATTTTGAGCTCTGATGGTTGAACAATCTGATAGATTTGGAATGAATCGTTTTTGCAGCTTGTTGATCGAATTGAAGCCGTATACGAGTACGACAGGGGTAATGACAATCGTGCACTCAAGCTCTTTGGTGCAGATTTTGATGCCAATGGTTGCAAGGTATTCATAGTCCTATGTTTCTGGCTTTCAGCATGACCCTTGATTAGAACAATCCTCTTATGTACACATACCCGTTTGCAACATCAAAAACATGTTCACTGTTTCATATTTAATCAAATGCTTTAATGCTCATGATGTTTTTTTTTTTTTTTTTTTTTTTTCCTGTAGGCAATAGGGGCATCTGATGAGCTACTCGATGTGTTCAATGAAGTTTGGTTTGCTACTGAATACTGGACAAGCTGCTGAAGGTTCAGCTTTATGTACTACAGCATTAGGCTATTCTCATATTTAATTAGACAATTACTTTTTTCATTTTGATTAACTAGACGTTTGTGCTATTGGCAGTGATCGAGGTTGTTGAAAGACAACTCAAGATGAGGGATGAGGTGCCCTTTTATGGCGTCTACTGGTATGACAATCTATCATGTGCCAAACCCTTCAACGTCTTATCTTCTATGTTCTTTGACCTCAATGATTTGTGTTCTGTTGAAAGGGTGTCCTCGGAAGGCCTTCGAGGATCGGTGCAGCCGCGCACGCATTAGTAGGATCAGAATGTATCAGAGGAAAAGATCAAAATGAAGTGCACTACATATTACAATTTACAATCATTAGGTACACTTTACTATTCATACTTATCAATACATTTCCATTGATTTCCCAGTAATACTACTACTATTTCTACTCTAGATTGCATACCATTACTAGATTATATCGATCAACACCACTTCATACAAGACGGTTAAATTCATGGACGTGCTTAAGCATTTAGAACACTATACAAATAAAGCCACACAAGACAATGCAAACAAGATGATGCCATGATCATCAAGCTAGAATTTGAATTCGGAAAAATGTAGCGTAAATATTTACATAATAGAGCAAGCATTTCGATTCACTTGCGACCCTTTTCTAATTAATTTGAATCAATTGCATGGCACTGAGCCACTGATGATGGAGTACTACTGAGAAAGTTGACATTCAATTGCTTCTACATGAAATGACACCAACTATTAGTGTTCTAACATTTTTTCTAGATTTTTATTCGTTCCCTTTGTACTTCTTCTCCTTACCTATCTGTTCTTTCCTGCTTTCGTTTGATATTGCTTAATAAGAGAGAGGGAGATGGACCTGGAAAGAGATAGCGGGAGGCGGAGAAAGAGGGAGAGAGGGAGGATTGAGGAAGAGAAATGTGCACAGAGAGAGAGAGAGAGAGAGAGAGAGAGAGAGAGAGAGAGAGAGAGAGTCGAGGGAGGCGAACAGTGAAAGCGATAGCGGGGGGAGGGGAGAAGAGTTTGGTTACAATAAGAGAGGATAATTGTTTTTGTCCTTCACTGGTAGTCTGGTATTTTACGATTAATTTGAGATGCTGTTACGCGTAGTTGTAATAAAGTGGATCATTTCAGTTGAAAAGGTTGCTTTCAAGCACAGAATGTTGCGTCTCATATTGAAAAACTTCAGCATACAAGCTCGTGCATCAATTATTGGGAATTTGTGTTTTATCCTAAAAAATAGGGGATTACTGATCATATAAGTCTTTGATTTAGTTGTCGAAATTGGAAGTTATCCTCTGTTTCAATACCATTTTTTTGGTGCAGATCGAAATACAATTACTGAACTCTCCTTCGAATTCGTAGCATAGAAATTCATGGATTTGGAATTGTCGTGTTTGTTTCCTTTACGGGGGGAGGGGAGAAAAATGTTTTCATATCTGGTATACGATAAGCTAAAATAGTGGAAGGCGTGAAACAAAGACACAGGAAGGGGGTGTCACTAAGGGCAATTGATCCAGAGAATAGACTCATATGGTTTTTGAGGGTAAGAGAATGTAAGAGAGTGAGGGAGACCTTCTGATGGAGTTTAACAAAGACTGTTCTTGTGACCTCAGCCACTTTTGAATGGTTTGCATATTTACTTTTTAATACTGAGCGAGATGCCAATGGTATGCTAATTACCTTATATGAAGGTTATAGACTTGGGTGACCCATTTTTGTCCGCAGTGACACAAATGTTCAGTTCTGCTCGTCACGCGTTGAAAGGTAGAGGACAAATTAGGCCCCGAGTACAGCGACATACGAAACCTGATCATTGGTATTTTGCGTGTAATTGCACGTTCATGCCTTCTGTTGCCCTTTTGTGCTTACCATAATCCAGGTTATTCATTAGATGCTCGCCCTATCGAAGTGGCCAAACTAATGGATAACTTGGATTATGGTAACTGTCGAAAGGCGGCGAAAGGTGTGAGTACACCAATTGCATGCAAGATATAGATGCTGAACTATTTTGTTGCTGATCCACCCTTAACGCACAGGTGTAAATGAATGGCTATTATAGTTTTAGCGTGGCGTGGACCATGGCACTCCTCTTACTCAGTTATTAATAACCTACCTTTTGGTTACACTGAATACTTTTTTTTTGGGAAAGAGGTTACGCTAAATACTTGATAGATTGGTTGTGCTTATTCACGGTGATATTAACAAATGCTTTTTGTAGAGGCTTAGGTAGGCTATATACTAAATCTATGGATTGTCATTCTTCGCTAATCGTGTATGTCCGTAAATTAACACACTTAGGATCTATGGTTTGCTAATCAGCGGTGTATGAGGAACTGTACACGGTGTGAGCTACATTGAAGTTCTGTAAATTTGGCAACAGTGATACGGTTCACACAATTGCTATACTTAGTTCATTAGCTTTACAACTATGCACTTGAATTTGATGTTGCTCCACATTTACAATGTGAAGTTCGTTTTAGAGAGAGATTTGATTTGGGCTAATTTGGATTTGAAGTCATACATGTTAGGTTGCTGTGTTGATTGTTATCTAAGTGCTTTTTTAATGGATACATGCAGTGTGATCAATATTTGTTCGATCAATGTATGCCATTATTAAACTTAACGCCATGTGCTTTCCTTTTCTTTCACCCCCTTTTAAGCTGGCAGCCTTCGAACATCCTTCTACAAAACTAGAACTATTGGAGAATGTCTTACTATACCAAATATAATAAATTTTGGTTTACAGGGAACATGGATCATGAGAAAGGGCTGCTGTTCAAGTTAATCGAATCAGGGATCGAGCTATTTGCTCAATTATTTTGGACACACAACTTACTTTGTTTGTCCAAATGGATTTAGTTCTATGTACATTGTGTACTTATGTTGGGAGATGTTTTGGCTGTCTATACTTGGTGATTTTATGTTGAACGAAATCATTTTTTGAAATTGAGTTTTGTTCAAATTTTGATATTGAGAAACTTGCTTTGGATTGTTCAACATTTTGGAATTGCACAACTATGTTGTGTAGCTGGTATGCTCCGGCTCCTTTTAATGCAATTATAGCTCAAGTTACACTTGTTTTGCTTTGGCAGTTCGGCTTTATATCTTCACAACTCAGAAATCACGGGTCTGTATACCTTTTTCTCGTCATTAAATCATCTTTTTCTCGTCATTAAACGGGTTTGAATCTGGTATGTATACGAATTGGGTGGACCCCTCATGTTTATCTAGATACCTGAGAGATCACAGGTTATAAGTTCCCATCTAGCCGTATGTTTCGCAATATACTCTAAATTTTTCGTTGTATGACGCACAATGCAGTTTTAGGGAATCACACTAACGTAATAGACAGACCTGGCTTTGATCACTTGATGTTGTATGGCTATATATGCTACAATTCATCAAAACAAACCTTTGTATGATCATAAAACTATAATCAACACATACATTGTATTATCACTATCGGTCAATTACTAACAGAAATAACGTTGGGGGAGCGCGCACGCGCTCCAATGACTAGTAATTACAAAAAAATTCAATAATAGGTTACATAGGCAAAATCAATTACAGGGGGAAGGGTGGTTGGGAACCTTTAAACGTTTTTTGGCAATCTTGTTGTTAACGAAATACTTGGGTAGAACTCCACAACTGTGCAGATTTGAAGGTTCAAGTCAAAAGACAAAAAGAACATAGGATCTTGTTGTTAACGAAATACTTGGGTAGAACTCCACAACTGTGCAGATTTGAAGGTTCAAGTCAAAAGACAAAAAGAACATAGGAGTATAATTTAAAGTAGCATAGATGTTTTTTGTTGAGATCGAGTAGCATAGATGTTAAGTATCATGTTTAGAGATCAACCAAGTCAAAGAGTTTTTATTAGATGTTAAGTACTACCTTTTATGACCTTGACCCACTATTTTTGGTCATCAACCCGTTTATATGACCATGATGCAATGAGTCATATACACCACCCTAGGCCAATGAGGATCCTCTGACCCTAGGCACCCTTGATCTATAATCTATACACCTTCATTGGAACAGTGCCAAATCGGACGGCTGTAAGCTGACCTCGTTCTAAGCTCGAATATGGCCCGTTGATTGTGCCGAAATCTTACCCATTGATGCACTTTGCTACGTAGCCACTCTCCCTGTCAATCACTCTCCTCTTTCTTTCTCTCGTTTTCTCCGCCTGTTTCACCCTCCCACTCCTCATCTTGCTTCCTCTCTCCATTGATCTCCATTGATCTCACCCTCTTTCATTTCATTGTCTTACTTTTTCTCTCCACCATTGATTTTCCTCTCTCCTCAATCGTTTCCTTCGTCTTTCTCCTCTTTGGAGATCCTCACTCCGGTAATTGTATTGATCCTACAAGTGAGCAATGCTTTCGTTAGTTAAATATCTGGTTTTTGTACTTCTTTTGTTTGATTATGCTTTGTAATTTGTAATAGCATTTGATTGTTTGTTCTGATGTTTGATTAGGTGGTTGGGAGCTAATACTTTTCGTTGATGCCTTCGGTGAGTGTATTGATCAGAGAAAAGATAGTTGAAATTAGCTTATGAAACAAGGCACAGGGTAGAAGAAAGACAAAGACTGATTGAATTGGTTGGTGAAATAAAACGGATTGCGGAGGCTGTGGAGCTCTTCTTTTTCCCGGTACATCCCTTCTTCTTTTCCCAAACTAAATTATTAATTAATCTAGCAATATACAAGCCTTATCTGGTACATCCCTTAGTTTTACATGGTTTAATTCGAGTTAATTTGCAATTTTTCATGTTTTAATCGGGAATCTTTAGGGTTAAGATCTCGGAAGTGAGATTTTATAGGGTTTGAGAGTTTGAATTTTGTGATTGATTTGAATTGAATTTGATTTTTGTTGGAATTTGTTGTTATCAGATCTGAATATTGGGTTTTCGGACATGTTTGGAGGGCATGTGGGTTAGGGGCTTTGGGTTTTAATTAGTGGAGTAAGTGCATGTTAATGGAACATAGGGAAGAAATTTCTCATGGTACCGAAAATGTCAAGAAAACCGAGTCGTTGGACCTTCAGAGTGTGTGTAAGGAGAAGCCATGGGTTTCGCTTGTTAACAAATGCAGTTGTGGGAGGAGTGGCAGTAGGGGTATTGGGTTTTTGTACTTCTTTGGCTGGTTGCTTTACTTTCCTTTTCTAATTAATTTAACCTGGTTTTTCATTGCTTTAATCTTGCATTTTGGGTTTAATTTGTGATTTATTCTGATTTTTCATCTTCCCAACCTCTCCCTGTTACGCCGATTCACTTGGCTTACAATGGTTCACCACCCTTTTATATGTCTCTTTGTTTCGTCTTTTAAAAGTTTCTAGATTTCCTAATGATGAGAGTCATGGTTGTCATGGAGAGTGTGATTCTACTTTATTTCTCCCACATCTCAGAGAGCTTCTGATTTCTCGGTTTCTTGACTTGCATTGTATATTTGCTAAATGTAAGCATTCGGAAGCTACCTTAAATGTGAGATTCTGGATTTGCTTGTGATCATGCTCCACTAATGTGTTCTGTGTTTTGGGATGGGATGTTCACCTACTCCTTTGTTAGGATAAACATAAGCTTTGGAAACCAAACACTTAAAATGAGTGGGGTGGGAATTTGTGTTTTAGGATCTTGTAGGAATTGGAAATTCCTATGATTTTGGGCAACCAAACAACTCCATTTTTTTATTCATGAGAATTCAAAATTCCCAAGATTTTGCTTGGCAACCGAACGATCACAACTTACATTTCAAAGTAAAAGGAATACCTTGCTGTATGTCTGCATTTGCCGATTCTAATTTCTGCTTTTAGTGTTGTGCGCAGATCACCAAAAGGGGGTTAGCGTGGAAGACAAGATCAAGAAACTTGATGCTGGATTAGTGAGATACAAAGAACAGTTTAAAAACACAGGAGCAAATGTATGTTTTCTCTTCTTTAGATGAGTAATGTGCGATTATTTGACTTGCAAGATTTCCTTTGAAGTTCTTTTTCTCACTAGTTCACCAAGAAATCAAAATCATGATTCTTATCAAGAGCCCCTATCCTGTTGTTTGACTTTTGTGGCCATGAATGACTAATACCCCCTAGGATGCCCTATTCTGGACTCGGGTGCCTGGAACTTTCAAAATGTATTTTTTGGATCCGTTGGGAAACTTATTTTTCCAGAAAGAAGGGAAAGAGTGCCTTGGTTTATTAATTCAAAATTAGGTACGAAAGGAAATCGGATTGTCTTAGGTAGTTAGGTGAACATGCTCAAGCTAGACCTCCTATATATAAGTTACAAATCCTATTTGAAATAGAGTGTATTCTAGATCGTCGTTGTGTTGTCCAACGTCAGGACAAGAAAGATGGTTTACCGGCTATTCTCCAACTCTAAATGGTATGTCATCATTGGCTGTGAAGTGCTATTGAACCTTCTTGCGTGGATGATACTTACCAATGTTGTCTATTTTTGAAATTAAAAAAGTGGCTGCATATCTCAAAAAGGGAGTTATTTGTCAAATTAGGACGCGAACTTTCAATTGAATATGAAATCAGGACCTCAGTTAAGTTTTCCATCCCTTCCGTTAGTGTTATTGTGAAGGCATGCCAATCCTAGAATGGTCGCTTAATCAGGCTCATAGATCACACTTTGATCGCCTCACCATACCCAAACTCAGAAAACCTTTTTCTCTCTCCTCTACCCTTCCAGACTCCCCCTTCGCCAAATCACCATCGGACCATCGTTCCCAAACACGAACCACCAAAAAACCCACCAACGCTACCGCAAAATTTGATGATTCACCATCATTATCTACAGATAGGATGAGCTTTAAACCTTAAAAATCAAATATATAATCCAGTTGAAGCAACAACAGTTACAAAACCCAGAAAATGTAGCTGAAAATAGACCAAATTGAATAAAGATCTAAATTCAGAATTGAATTAAACAAATTAAGTAGCAAACTTACACATTTTCAACTCCCAAAAAAACACTAGCTGCTAAAATAATGACTTAATGAGCAACACAAAACCCCAGAAACAGTGCATCAGTTTGAATGATTTGGATTATAATCCCCACATCCAATGTTATGATCACTATTAAATCTTACGGAAGCGAAGGGCGTCGGCGCACGATGCGGCCTGAATTTAGGGATCTTCAACGACCAATCCGATGACATGGTAACCGGCTATGACGAGGATGTCATGAAGATAAAAGAAGAACAACATATTAATCAAGAAATGTTCTTACAAGGAATGGTAACTGAGTATCACAAATTTGAGGAATTCGAGGGGGGGGGGGACTGGGGGAGATACAAGTTTGATGATATGTGGTGACGATTACATCACTTGGAGATTCATAAAGACGTGGTGGTAATTTCTTATGTGAACAGTCATGGAGGTGGAGCGTGGAGGAGATTTGATCTGAGGAGAGAGAGGAGTGAGAAAAGAGAGGAGTCTCTGCCAATCACATACAACTGTCGGAAATTGGATGGAAGTTAGTCAGAGGTCCTGATTTCAGATTCAATTAAAAATTCAGGTCCTATTTTGATAAATAACTCCTAGAGAATTGCCGAACTCGATTAGGGTGATGGAATACTGGAGACCATTATTTAGCATGAATGCATGAGGGGGTGTGGCCTCCGGAAAGGCTCTCAAAATACGAATCTTTTTGCACTTCTTGGCCTTTTTATCTATTGACTACGGTGGTTTTCCTGGTGTGCATTCTTTTTCCGGATACTTTCCGTTTCTCATCCAAAACGAGTGTTTTCGTATTTGCATCTTAGAGTATATATATTGCATACTTATGCTTAGCAATCTGGTGACGGAGACCTGTGCTAAGGCTACTCGAGTAGCCTGCATTCAGCAGAGTATTGTGAGGTGTAGCTGGGTGTAAAATGGTTTTGAGTAGAATGTGATTGGAATGATGTTAGCTAACACAGATTTATATTTGTCTTCTTTTGGTGTTCTTTTTTTTCCACTTTAATAATTTGATCGCATGCGTTTTTATTTGTTTAGTTTCTTCTTGTTGATTCAAATTTGTGATCATTGTATTAATTTTGACATTGATGTTTGTGATTGGGAGAATGCACGGTTGGAAACTGCCCAAATTTGGATTAGAGTTCTTCACAGGGAGTGAATTAGTAGTGATCACTGTGTAAATTTTAGCTCAAGAATCGTAAATTTTGGGTATTTGGGGGGGGGGGGAGTTACGAGATGGCTGTGGGTATAATTAGCAAGATAAGCTCGTTAATGATGGGGGATTTTATTTTTATTTTTCATGCGTCGTCCTTTGCCGTTTGCTTTTTTTTTTTTTTTTGATAGGTAAAATAATTTATATAAATAAAGAGGAAGACGAACACAACAAAACATTGAGGGCAGAAGCCCAACCACAACCCACAAAAAGGACCAACACCCCCTAGCTAAAAAGCCCCTCTTCAAGCCACCATCACTAAAAGTGGCTTTCAGATAGTGGACTTCTTCTTTTCCTAGAATACACTAGAGTTTGCTTTAATGGCATGCTTTTTTTTTTAATTACTTGTAGCAACTTTGTGAATTGAATAGTGGCTCGTGGGAGTTGGATCTTTTGTTCGGCAAATGTTGTAAGAATCAGAGTATAATTTGAAGTTGATTAATTTGATTATTGTTCTTTTTTCGAACGACTTTGATGTGTCTAATCACTCAACATCCATGGCAGAACTATGCAATTCACATGAAATTGAATGGCTCAGTAATTTGATACATTTGACAAGTTCATGGTTAGCTTGAATATTGTTTTCGAATCTCTGCAGGTATATATATATATATAGCGGCTGCCTTACTAATGATTAGTGATTTGATACCTTTGACAAGGCGTCCAGAATTCTTTTATTTTGTTTTTTCCTATCAACTTTGGTTTTTTTGGTGCTGCTTGTTTAGCAAAATGATTTGGACAGTGGTTGTGTTTGAGAATTAATGCATTTGTGAAGTGGGTCTTCAACTAACCTTTCACATCAAATTTCTCCTTACCGTCATTGGAACTCAAATTGAAGATCATAACTAAAAGCTCATTGTATCTATATGGTTAATTTTTTGATTTGATGTTCTTGTTTGTGAGGGTATTTGATTGTTCTTGTTTATATAGTCTTTAAGTCTCTTATTGTGACCTTTTGGAGTATGCTGCTTAGTTTGTTGTTGCATTGAAAGGTAATTATTCTACATATCTAACCTATTCATTCCTGCCTTTTTTTTTTTTTTTTTGTGTTGTGGCTATCTAGCTTAATCTCCAGATGTGCACGGGAGAAATTGGCCTTCTGCGGTGTCTTTGATGCATTCCATGCGGAAATAGTTGTGAGGGGATGCCTTACTAATGGTGTTTTTCCATTAACACCATTAGCTATCTATGTTGAGCTGGGGTTGATTAAAAAGATAAGTTTCCTAACCCTGGTAGAAGGTTCTGGGATTTTTTCCCTTGGGAGGGGATTTGGAACCGGGTGATTATAGTAGTCTATTCTGAAATTGCATGTGTCACTTTATCCGATTTGATCTCAGGGGTCATAAGCCTGTAGAGTATAATTATATTCATGTATGCTTGGATTATAGAGTTCATGTGCTTTCATTTTTGAACTTAATGGGTTGATCAAAGTTTAGATCCTTTCTTGTGCCTCGAATTCAATTGTTTTAATCGGCTTATATTTTACCTAATTTCTTTTTCTTTGATTTACTCAGCCATTTCGTTTAGATCCTTTTCTTTGAATTCAGTTTTTAGGGTTTAATCAGCCATTGCTCATTATTTCGTTTTATAGCTGGGTTTAATTGGAATTTTATAATTAATTGAAATTTTAGGATTTACAGTAGTGTTGCTGAAGAATATGGTGTCTATAGGAGTGACGTAGTCCCAAGGCTGGAATTTGGACCCCCGCGGCTGCTACATGTAATTTTGTTTTTACTTTGTATTTTTGCTTTTTGCTAATTTTGAGTTTGTTTCTGATATTCAATAATGTTTGGGTTCAATTTTCTTCATTAATGATTATGGTTGTGTTTGTCTGAGTTGCTATGATGGCTTCTCTATATAGTTCTCTAATTTCCCTTTTTTTGGGGGACCTTAGGCTTGCCGGGAGGTGGGTTCATGTTAATGGTCTAGATGGGTGTAGCATAGTGTTTGATTAGGTTAGATTTTGCGTGTTTGGAATTTTCGTGAATGAACGTGTATGAGGTTGGCTTTTGATGTGCATAGTTGGGAGTTTGGCGGGTTGTTTTTTGGTCGCGTGTTTGGTTTCTGTCTTTTTTTTTTTTTTTTTTTGTTGCGTGTTCCATGTGGATTGTGGAACTGCTAGGTGGTTTGGGTTTTGGATGGCTTTGACGCCGTTCTCAGTCTTGTCTCAGAATTCATGTGGTTAATTGGGGTATCAGTTTGACATTGTAATGGAAATCTACACTTTCATTGTGAATGATCCGCTCCCTCATATGGACCTCACATTAACCGCTTATCTGGAGGGGCATCCATTTGTCATCTGTGCTTACAAAGCTTTGGAATTACTAATTTAATAGCCATATATTTGTGAGCGCCGAATGCAATTCACCAAGAGCTCTCTGATGGAGCATATGATTCTTGCTCTAGCTGTACTTACAATATGCCTTTCGTTTGTCATTGGCTTTCAATTGTCCGGAAATCTTCTTTTTTTTAGGCTTGAGCCTGTCCGCTGAAAGGAGTCTTAAGCGGGCCTTCCGCATTCAATCCCTGTCTCGCATTTCCTTGCCTCCTGACCCATTGTGCTTTGTCCCATACCCCAAGTCATTGGGTAAGTTTCCAAGACTCAAAGTCGTATGAGAACAAAAACATTTCCAGGGCAGTTGGACACGTTATTGCTTGGCTATTTTCAGAAAGATGGATTTTTTAGAGAATGGCAGAGAATAGCTTGTGCTTCGATGTCTCCATACCTTCCTATGAACTTTGCCGTTATTGTATTCCTGAGTTGCTTTCATTTTGGAATTGGTTTGTACGTCTTGCATTTTTTGGGTGCTATCGATTTCTGTGCATACTCGAACTCCTTCAAATCGAGCACTATGGCATTCTTAGTTTGGCTTTAGCATTTCCATGCTTCATTGGGCTATCAGATTATCATGCATCGGAAACCTTCATCTGTCTACCTCATTCAATATGGAATTCATCAGGTTTAGAAACCTTTTGGTTAATTTCTATGGCGACTAGATTGTGGGTGTTTGACACGGCTTGATGATGTGCCGTAATTGGAACTTGGAACCGCTGTTGTATTGTTATATAGGCCGACTGCTCTCACATTGTTTGGTCGGTCATTAAAATTGTTTCAAAAAGTGATTTGCTTTACAAATTATGGAGTTGCAAAATGCTTTAACACGTCATCTGTTCTTGCCTCTTAAAATGCTTTAACACGTCATCTTTAAACATGTTTTGCATAAATTATATCACCACTCCTTGTCAATGTAGCAAGTAACAATTTTAATCCAAAGAAGGTACATGTTTCGGGCTGTGGAGAAACATCCTAGATTTATAGCAACTAAGAAGAAGACTTACGTAAACTTTGACAGCTTTCACTATCAAACCCATAGCTAAAAGATTTATAGCAACTAAGAAGAAGACTTACGCGAAACCGTAGTTAATCGTACACACGGTACCAAGGTTCGTTGTGTTTTTACATTTTCTTGATGTTTTAGTTAAGAGTTCATGACTTCCATTTCTTATAATTTCTACCCAGTTTCTCAAGTTATTGGTTTGGTTTAATTTCTGAAATTTTTGTTTAAATTATGGAAATTCTTAGGTTGTGATCCTAGAATTTGGGTTTGTTTTTTTGCTATTCAGGTTAATTAATATCACTAATTTTTGTGGCTTGTGACGCTTTCATATAGAGATGAGGCTGATGATGATTTAAGGTAAGCAATGCTATCATGATCTTGGTTATTGTTCATAGTTTTTGGGCTTATTTTCTTCTCTTGGTTTGGTTATAATTGGTATTATTCGTTGATTGTTTTTTATTCCGCTTTGTAGTTTGGTTGATCTGTTAAATTTCATCGTTATGGACCTTTTTTTAGCTGGTAATCTCTGTGTCTCTCGCGTTTGTAAGGTTTAGACTTGTCATTGTTAAGCATTTCACTTTATATGCGGTTTCAATATCTATCCTTAAATTAATCAAAATTTGTAGGGCTTTGAAAATTTCTAAATTAATTTCATTGATGAAAGTTTGGACCCATTATTGAGCCTTATATTCGAACGACTTCAATCGGTTTCATTAATTCTCTAATTTGGTGATTCAATTCTTGTTTGTTTTACGGTTTAAATCAGTCGTTCACTGTTTTGGTATAGATTAGTGTTCAATTTCAGTTCTATAATTACTTGATATTTTAGGGTTTTTAGAAGGTTGGTGAAGTTTGGACCATTATGGTTAAAAGTCTGATAGTTAGGACCATTATGTGAGTGTTTATGAAAAATTCCCTTCATGGATACTTCATACTTCATACCATCAGAAAAGGCGACACCTTTTGTGGTGTTTCTCTATATATAAGTTGGGAATTCTCTATGATTCTGACAATAGTACGGTTGTCTAGATTGTTTATAAGGTTTAGATGCTTCATCTCATTATACCATTACCACGATTTCAAATTTCAAGGCTAGGGGGTTGCTTATTGTGTTAGCTTAAATCATCTGAACTTGTTAAAACATTAATTGGACTCTTGGTCACATCATTTTAAAATACTGCATTTTGATATCGATCTTTGTTGAGGTAAATGCATAGGTAATGACGTCTTTTGGGTTTGCATGGTTTGAGTCGTGCAGGATGAAAAAAAATGAATAGATTGCAAAATTTAAAAGTCTGATGGGCAATATGTGATATCTCTTTGCCATCTGAAAAAATTGGATTTCCAGGCGTGACTGCTTGGTTTACTTTACTCAGAGCTTAGAGTTTTGGTTATGAAAAACAAGAATCCAACTCCAATGCACAGCGTCATGTATAGTTTTGCTAACAATGAGATCTTTAAGGCATCATATGTTGTTCAAAATGGAATGCCAAGGAATTCAGATGTACATCTTTCAGGTCCAGTGGTATCTAGACCTTCTGCTATAGTGTGGTTGATGCTTTCGTTATCTCTGACGATTCTATTTGTTGTGTTCTCTGATGGGCAACTTATAATGTGCTCTGTAAGCTAGAAAGGGCTTAAGCAGGCTGAATCAATTAAAGCTGAAAAAGTACTGGGTTCAGGTGATGCCACATGTGTATCAATAGCTTCTGATCAGCAAGTTCTTGCAGTTGGTACTCGAAGAGGAGTTGTTGAGTTATATGATTTAGCTGAGCCGGTTTCACTGTTACGTGCCGTTTCCTTACATGATTGGGGGTAAGCAATCTACTGACTTTTCATATTTGGCTCCTTAATTGTCGTACACCATTACAGGTTGGCTGATTCGGCTGACCTCCCTTCTTTCACGAAAAAATAATTTCTGTATACTGGTGAAGTGGTGATCTTGTGTGGTAGTTTCTGATTAGTTACTTGTTTATATAAAATTGACGATTTGTCGGTTGGTTTTTGCCTGATAGTTTATTTGAGAAACAGATTCTAACTTACCATCAGCTTGACGGTAGTCATGATTTCTGGTATTTTTTGCAGGTATTCGACTGAGGATACTGGTCCTGTCAGTTATATTGCATGGACGCCGGATAATTCTGCTTTTGCAGTTGGATGGAAACTAAGAGGACTCACTGTTTGGTCCCTTTCAGGATGTCGCTTGATGTCTACTCTCCGTCAAATCGGTTTAAGGTCTGTCTCTTCTTCTGTAGTTAAGCCTGACTGGAAATATGAACCCTTGATGGGTGGCACTGCAAATTTACACTGGGATGAATATGGATATAGGCTTTATGCTGTGGCAATGTTCAGAGAGAATTCTTGCATCCTCCTTTGGCAAATGTTGCCTTAACAGAGGAGTTTCTGGTTCAACATATGTTCGTCAAGTAATCTATGGTGAAGATTGTGTTCTTCTTGTGCAATCTGAGGAGAAAGACGAGCTGAAAATGTTACACCTTATAATTTCTACACAGTTTCTCAAGTTCACTGTTATCGGTTTGGTTTAATTTCTGAAATTTTTGTTTAAATTATGGAATTTTTTTTTTTTTTTTTTTTTTTTTTTTTTTTTTTTTTGCGATTTTATGATCCTAAAATTTGGGTTTGTTTTTTTGCTATTCAGGGTAATTAATAGGCTAATAGCACTAATCTTTGTGGCTTGTGAAGTTTTCATTTAGAGATGAGGGTGATGATGATTTAAGGTAAGCAATGCTATCATGATCTTGGTAATTGTTCACAGTTTTTGGGCTTATTTTATTCTCTTGGTTTGGTTAAAGCTCATTGGTAACTGTATGTGAAAACTATCTGGTAACTCTATCTAAAGGCTAGAAGCTCAATGGTTTCTATGTGCAATCTCGCTCATACTTTTGGGTTCGAATCCCAGATAGCCTACATAGTTTTTAAAAGAACACTTTTTTTGAATTGTTAGGCGTCTTTTATAGAAAGGAGTAAAACCTAAGGTCTTTTGGCTGATCAATTAGGTTGGGATGGTAGGAATTCCTTACCAGCGCTGTTTGACATATAAGGTTGTGATGTAAATGAGGGGAAAGTCACTACTCAGGGATTTGCTGACCATTTATCTTTCATCAGATTTATTAGATCTTCGCCTGAAATTAGCTTGGAGATGGTCGTACACTCGCTGACTTCAGCATCCCGAAAGGTCAATACCTTGCCTCATTTTCTTAATATTCCCTATTACTACCATCTTTTTTATTTAATTTTCATTCATAAACTGTTGATTAGTTAATTCAATGGGATCTTTGATTTCTGAGCAATGATGGGTAAGCAATGTGTGTCCTTTGTTTAAAATTTGGATGATCGTTGATCCACTATGTGTCGTTGGTTGGTGCGGATATTATCATCTGCTTTGAGCAGATGAGAGGTGTAAAATTGCTCTTGTTCCCGTTAATTTAGACGTTTATTCTGTGTTAGCCTCGATTTTGATTGAGTGATTTTATATTTTAGGGTTTTGTTTAGTGCCCAGAGCGCGCTTCTTGAATGTGTATGGTTTGATTTTGTATTTGGGTTCCTAAAGTAATTGGCTATTGATTATTTAATTGTAGTAGATTACCTTCGTCAAGGCTACTGCTCTTCCTACTCATTTAATGTTTTGTTCATCTATTGATATACCCTTGGTAATCTTTTTCCTATTTTTTTAATTAATTTGATTGTTTTTTTCTTTGACGTTTTTTGGAAAATGTTATTTAGCTAATTGGCCTCTTGATTTGATGATGATGCTGAGTTCCTCATCTTGGGCCTCTGGTTTTCTATTTCTTGAAGACAGTATTTATCATTAAATCGAAATATTATGAGTATTTTAGTTTGTCTGCCAAAATAATGCTTTATATGGAATTCTAAAGCTCTTTCAATGGGTTGCGTTATGTATGTTATGATATGAGATTACTCTCCATCATATGTGCTTGATATGGAATGCTTATCAATTCTGGCTTTCTAAACTGGGGCCTCAGGACGCTGTGCTTGGGGGGCTTTGTCACTGGCATTGCACAATTTAGGAAATTTCATGGTTAAATCTTGCGGCCACTGAGCTGTGGGTTTTAACTTTTAAGCTCATCTTGGGGATGCGGTTTAATTTGGAATTCCAAATGGCTTATGAGTTGGCTGGTGGCACAACGGTTGTCTACATTTAAAATTTGGAATATAAATTGATTGGCTTGACACATCATAAATTCTGACTTGTGTTGGTGTTAAAAATGCTTGCCTTAGAATTCATATTGTTGATAATTATATACAAGTCCGGAGGTCGTTCGGCCATGTTGGAATTTTCTTCCTTTATCAATTCTTCAGGTTTCATCGATCCGCCGCTAGAAGGGGGTCGTTTTACCTGGTCTAGCCATGAAGAAAGTCCAGTTTTGTCTCGTATTGACCGTTTTCTGTTTTCTCCTGATTTGGAAGATCATTTTCCCGGGGTTTATCAAGCTGTGCTGCCAAATCACTTCTGACCATGTCCCCATTCTTGTAAGTGTCAAAAAAGTTTGCAACGCAAAAAGGCCTTTCAAGTTCGAAAATGCGTGGCTAGAGGTTGAAGGCTTTGCTGACTTGGTTAAAGATTGGTGGTCACTCTCCTAGCTTCGTTCTAGCAAAGAAATTGGCTCTTTTGAAACAAAGCTTGAAATCTTGGAACAGAGATGATTATGGGCACTTGAATAGACGTTTGGAAGAGTTGCTGGCCAAAATCAAAGATTGGGATGCTAAGGAACAAGCTTTAAATTTATCAATCTCGGAAAGAGTAGAAAGAATGGAGACAAAGAAACAAATCTCTACTCTTAGAAAATCTATTTATATCTTTTGGAGGCAAAGAGTGAAACAACGCTGGATTGAAGTGGGTGACCGCAACACCAAGTTTTTCCATAAGGTGGCAAATAAGAGAAGGAAATTCAGCACCATTTAATCCATTTCTGTTGATGGGGCGGTCTACTCCGAGTTTGGCTCGGTGAAGATAAGATAAAATGGATCTGATCCTTCGCTGATGCAGCCATGATTTTGTGTAGAGCTTCTCAATTGCTGCTTTGTCGTCTTTGGGTTTATTTTATCCTACTTTCGTTAAGCTCTCTTTCTTTATTTCCCTTTTTTGGCTCTTGCAGAAATGACCAAAAAATTCTTTATGGAGCTCAATATGGCGCAGTTAGGGAAAGATTTCCATCGATGCCACTGTGTGCAGCCATTCTACTTCCCCCTCCACATGCCCTGGTACATTTCCTAATACTTTCTAGAGTCTAGACACTGATCATGGTCAGACTATCTATTATATTTCTGCTTTTGTACTAGTTAGATTGTCATTTAATGGCTGTAACAAATGCATACGTCATACTTTGTTTCATATATGTTGGGACGACAGATGTGCTTGGTGATGCTATCTATTTTGCCTGTGCAACCCCCCCCCCCCGAATTCTTGTCAGTGCATCTTGTGGGTATGCCAGCACAACAATGCCTTGCATGTAATTTATATAGCTGTACTGGACTCAAAATCCCTGTATAATTGATTTAGACCCATCGCTTTTGAATGCGACTTTTTCTTTCTGAGTGAAATGGTATCCTCTCAATGATTTACATCATTATAACTTTTATACCATTCGAAACGGAGTTATATGTATAGGACCAAAGAAGCGGTGAACAGAAACTTGGACTAACATCTGTCAGCAGTGGAGATTAATTGTCTATCTTCACGATTGCTTCAGGCATTGCGAATAATTATGCAACTGGGTGTGAAACCATCTTGGTTCAACACAAGCAGTATAATGATCGATAAAGGGCCCCACCAAATTCCTCCAAAATCAGCTCTGCACAGTTACATGATTGAAACTCTACCTGTTGGTGATGTTGCTGTTCCAGAAATGCTTCTGAAAGTATTGGAACCTCGACGTCAGGAAGGTACTGTTGTCTGCCCCTATTCCAAATGAAGTATCTCGTTTTAGTCTAACAAGTGGATTTATTCTTTAATGTTACGTTTGATTTCTTTACATTGAATTCTCAATAAGTGGTAAAATGGCATGGCACTTGCAAGATACACCGTAGTCTTTTTTTTTTTTTGGAAAGAGACTTGCAAGATATTCTTGATAAGATTAAAGTCTCAATGTTTGATGGAAATTGTTTTAGGATTATTATATAGTGGCCCTTTTACTCTCCGGGAATTGTATTATAATAAGGTCTATGGAGTTTAGAGAGTGCATGGCAGGTAGGTTGCGGTGGCAAAGCCCAAAAAGTTAGACTCAAAATCGACTAAATTATGAACATTAAATCATAATTAAACCTAAATATAAACCCATATACTAAAATTTGAAAAAACAATGTTGGAGTTGGCAAAACTACATGGATTTAAGTCACTTAAGAGAGTGGAAGTCAACTTTGATGAAGAAATTGATCAAACACCTTTGGGAGCTACTTTTGGTAAGCTCGACAATGGGCTGACTTATTATGTCTGATGCAATCCTAAGCCTCATATGCGTGCTGCTCTTTGTCTGCTGTTATAGTCGGGTTCGTATCTTCGTAATTTACCCCGTCTTTGTTTTCTCGGGTTTTGAATCATGTGTCTCATTTTGTGTTTCGTAATTGGTTTGTTTTTTCGACCAATATCTTGCATCTCACCTTTTGTTGTGTTGACATTGTCAAGATGTTATGTTTTAGGATAATGGGGTTTTATTTGCCTTTGATTAGTTTTTGTGTATTGGGTATTGCCTTTGACCTATCGACAAGCCTGGACTTTGTTTGTCAGAGAGGTATGGGTTATCACTACACTCCCTTTACATTTTGTTTGTGATGTCTACTTCGTATGTCACTTGTGCATCTTTTCCTTTATACACAGATTCGTATCTCTCCACAGGACTTGGAAGAGGAAAGAGGGTCTGTCTTGGAAGAATATAGACGTGGCAGGGCCTGTCTCAACATTTGTGATCCTTACATTCATTCGCGACTAGATATATACTATTGGTAAACATTTGCCACTTTTTCGGCTGTTTTGGAAAGAGAAACTTATTTCTCTCTTTATCATTAAGAGTTTGAAGGGATTAAAGGAACTATTAATAAAATAATTCGTGAAATGCTCTTCTGCCAGTCTTTAATGGACTGTTATATCTGGCCAAACCAAATTAATTGCTGGATCTGTGCGAGGGTGACTCCAGTTAAGAACTAAGAAATTTGCGAGGAACTTCAACCAATTTGCTGTTGATAAATTTCGATGTGTGCAGGGACAATGCATTGAATGAAAAGAGTGCTGTTGCATGTGTTTCTAAACACCCTGCGTCCTCCTTCAATACTTCTGCTGAACTTTATGGGGGTGATGGGAGGGGTCGCTGAGAAAAAGACAGTATCCAAGGTGATTAATTTGTCTCCTTCACCTTCTTTTGTTGCTTTATAAATTCTAAGCTGCCTGCTTTACTTGCAGTTCCAAAAGTAGGTGAAGGAGTTAAAAAGCAGCCGACAAAGGTCCATGAGAAAAATCGAAAACTTCAGGTAATTTTTAAAATGATATTTTTAGCACCTAGAGTTGCTGGTACGTTGTTGTATATGACTCATACTTCTTGTTATGGATGAATTGCTACTTCTTCAAAGTTCCCATCTCTGTATGTATATTAGCATCATGTGATGATATTTACATTGAGTCCGATTTAATAGAATAGGACTTTGTAATGGGCAGTTGGAGGTTGTTCATTCTATGATATGACGTCTGATGGACAATAGTAGAGCTTAAAGCATGGACATGAAGGACAGTAATTATCCCTTCCTTTAGGGATTAAAGACTTGAGTACTTGACGATACACTATAGCCTTATTCCCTTGAATTGGAAGGTGAATTCTTGAATTTGGTATCTTGGATGATGTGTAGAATTGCCATTAAAATACCATATCCATGCTAAGTGATGCATCCTGTAGAAACAAAATCAATAAAGGAATTCTTTCAAAAAAAAAAAATCAATAAAGGAATGGTCAAAAGAAGATACTAATTAAAATTAACAGTAATCAATATAAGACTCTATGTGTCCTTTTTATTAGTAAGTAAAATGTAAAATTGCTATAACCCTAGATCTTTTTATTTTCGGTTGAAACCCTAGGATTAAATTTGAGCCGCCTCTCGTAATTAAGCTGATGCAGTTAGGCCCGAAGATCTTGCATAATTTATTTAGCAAATTTCCAAATCCTACCTTTTATAGTTACAATCTTCCAATTTCCTACCTTATATGTTCAAATTTATCTTTTTCCTACCTTATAAAGTTTTTTTCTATCCAATTCCTACCAAAAACACTATTCCGGCGTGTTGACTCTCTATTCCAGCGTTGACTCTTTATTTCCCTCCAATCCTTTTGCTATTTCCCTACATTTTTTTTGCGAATTCCCTTCGGTTTCCCCCCTTTGTAGTTAATTTCCCTCCATTTCCCCTTCTTTACCCAATTCCCTCCATTTATCTCACCTTTTCCTTTCTCTATCCCACTTCATTCCTTTCTCTCTCTCTCTCCTTCAATTTTTGTTGTTATTTTACAATGTCGGAAAGTTCAATCTGCTCCTATTCACCATCTACCCAAAGAATCAAGGTTTTGGGGATGCACGTTTTATGAGTTCGGAACTCATAGGCGTGGCTGCATCTCCTTCAGATGGTGCAATTGAAGGTTTAATTAGTTACATGCCTTGCTTTAGTGTAGTTGGCGATCATTAATGGGGAAAGCGAGGAGCACGCTGAGCACGAGTTGATGGAAATCCAATCCAGATTTCTCACAAATAAAGCACTGTGTAGTAATAATAATGATGGCGTGAAAATTAGAAGCAAAATTTAAGGCTTTGGGGGGTAGAGTAGGAAGGATTTGTGGAGGAACTCTCGATTGAGAAGACGGAGAAGTGTTAGGAGTAAAAATGGAGGTTTGGGGTGGGTATGAGAGAGGAAAAGCATGAAAGATTGGGGTGAAAACTAAGTCATGTGCAAGTCATATGAGAGTCAATGCCGGAATAGGGAGTCAACACGCCGGAATAGTGTTTTTGGTAGGAATTGGATAGAAAAAAACTTTATAAGGTAGGAAAAAGATAACTTCGAACATATAAGGTAGGAAACTGGAAGATTGTAACTATAAAAGGTAGGATTTGGAAATTTTTCCTAATTTATTTCCTAAATTCTTGCAACAACTTTCTTAGAAAAATAATTAGACATCAATTTAGGAAATGCTAAATTATACTTCCCTAGCTAAAAATTAGGATGGTAAATTATCAGTTTTTATCCTGGCCGATCGAGATAGGATGTGTGATCTAATACTATATATTAAAACCTGAAACCAAGTCTTTCCTAGGAGGACACTTGGCATACATTAATTGGATAGAGCATAAAAATCAATCGGTATATGGTACCCCGGGGTACGTAGATCTACGTACCCCCCGGTTCAATTAGGGGCCCAGTTTATATAAGTCATTTGATTTGGGCTTTAAATTTGCAAAAAACGGGGCCCAAAACAAAAGAAAATTTGTTTATATACAAACCTTGTCCGGCCCACCCTATGTAATAAAAAAAAAAAATGAAAATACCTTCAACTTATATTATCTCTTCTCCACGACTCCACCATTCCCCGGCCGCCACAGCCCCACCGGCGCTCGAACTGCGCCACCGACCACCACCAGAACCCACACCATATCAATGGTAAGTCGCCGGCGACCTCACTCCGACAACCACCATCGACGCAACCCTCTCTTTCTCCCCCATTTTTTCTTCTCCTCCTTGTTTCTCTCTCCTCACGTTTCCATCGGTGGATATGAGCCGGTGGCGCGGGTGCTGGGCCACTTTTGCGGCGACGGACGACTGGAGCTTATGGTGATGGCGTCGCTGGGTGGTCTTGATGGTGGTGGGAGAGAGGGAAACGAGGACAGAGAAGGAAGAGAGAGAAAATGGAGTGGTGGCAATGGCGCGGGGTATAGGGCGAAGGAGGATGAAGTGAGGCGGTGGTGCAGGTATAGGGCCGAAGTTGCCGGCGACTGGATTTTCTGGTGGCCGGCGATGGATTTGGTGGTGGTCGGGGTGGAGACGGTGGGGGTTGCTGGTGGTTGGTCGGGTGGGAGAGTTGGGAGGAGAGAGAAAATGAGTTTGGACTTGTGTGCAATTTGTTTTTTTTTTTTTTTTTTTTTTGAAATGAATGTTTTTTGAATTATTGATCCTTATTTTGAACCAAAATGATCATTTTGCCATTTTTAAAATTGTGAATTTATTGGCTACTTACATGATTCAAAATCATGACAATAAAAAGTGGTATATAATTAGTGGAAATTGTCAAATAATGAATTAAAATAAATAATGACTAAAGTGGTATATAATGAATGAAATGTATAAATAATGAGTTACATTTAAAAAATAATGAGTGGGAAGTGTGAAATAATGACTATAGAGTGATATTTAATGAGTGAAAGTTGAGAAATAATGAGTGAAAATTGGGAAACAATGAGTGAAAATTGAGAATGGCTATATATAAAGTGGTATTTAATGAGAGAAATTTGAGAAACAATGAGCGAAAATTGAGAAATAATGATTGTAAGTAAATAATGACTATAAAGTGGTTTATAATGAATGAAAATTGAGACACAATGAGTGAGAATTGAGAAATATTGAGTGAAAATTGAGAAACAATGAGTGAAAAATGAGAAATAATGACTATAAAGTAGTATATAATGAGTGAAATTTGAGAAACAATGAGTGAAAATTGCGAAATAATGATTGTAAGTAAATAATGACTATAAAAAAGTTTATAATGAGTGAAAGTTGAGAAACAGTTAGTGAAAATTGAGAAACAATGGGTGAAAATTAAGAAATAATGAGTGAAAATCGAGAAACAATGAGTGAAAATCGAGACATATGAGTTAAAATTGGGAATTAAGGATTAAAAATAAATAATGACTATAAAAGTGAATTTTTTTTCAAAATAGGGCTCAAAAAATAAATATTAAACAAAATGGGTTGGATTGAAAAATGTTCAATCTTATGGGGTGCACGTCACCCCATTTCAGGTCCGGGACAAAACCGCCAGTGCCCCTGGCGGTTTTAAGTGAAGAGAAATCGCCACCCTCCATGGCGGTTTCTTCACAAAAATGAGTATACAAATCGAGTGGGTGATATTTTGGCCGAGGGTGAAACCGCCATGGGGGGTGGCGGTTTCACTTAAGTGAAACCGCCACCCCCCATGGAGGTTTCACGCTCGGCCAAATTATGGGTGAAACCTCCATGGGGGGTGGCGGTTTCACTTGTTTCACCCCCCATGGAGGTTTCACCCTTGGCCAAAATATCACCCTGATATAACGTCAATCCAAAAAAAAAAAAAAAAAAAAAAATTGAAACCGCCATGGGGGGTGGCGGTTTCACTTAAGTGAAACCGCCACCCCCCATGGCGGTTTTACCCTACCCAAAGTATCACTTACAACTTCATAGCTACTGTTCAAGACACTTAAAACCGCCAGGGGCACTGGCGGTTTTGTCCCGAACTTGAAATGGGGTGACGTGCACCCCATAAGATTGAACATTTTTCAATCCAACCCATTTTGTTCAATATTTATTTTTTGAGCCCTATTTCGAAAAAACATTCTATAAAAGTTGTATATAATGAGTGAAAATTGGAATATAATGAGTGAAAATCGAGAAATAATGAGTGAAAATTGGGAAATAATGAGTGAAAATCGAGTAGTCATTGTTTTCTGATTTTCACTCATTATTTACCTTTTCTAATTATTATCTATAGTAGTCATTGTTTTCTATTTTCTAGTCATTGTAATCTAATTTCTAGTCATTATTTTATATTTTCCACTCATTATATACTATTTTATAGTGATTGTTTTCTAATTTTAACTCATTAATTACCCTTTTCTAGTCATTATCTATAGTATTCATTGTTTTCAATTTTTTTAGTCATTGTTTTCTAATTTTCACTCATTATTTACTCCTTTCTAGTCATTGTTTTCTAATTTTCACTCATTTTACTATTTTCTAGTCACTGTTTTCTATTTTTACTCATTATTTACTATTTTATAGTCATTATTTTCTAATTTCTAGTCATTGTTTTATATTTTGCAATCATTATATACTATTTTCTAGTCATTGTTTTCTGATTTTCACTCATTGTTTACTTTTTTTTCCTAGTCATTATCTATCCTGTTACTTTTTTCTATTTTTCACTCGTTGTTTATTATGTTTTAGTCATTGTTTTCTTATTCTCACTCATTACCTACCATTTTTCTAGTAATTGTTTTCTAATTTCCACTCATTATTTACTCTTTACAATCATTATCTATAGTAGTCATTGCGTTTAATTTTTAAGTAATTGTTTTCTATTTTCCACTCATTATTTACTATTTTATAGTCATTGTTCTCTATTATTATTTACTATTTTTCTAATCATTGTTTTCTAGTTTTCACTCATTATTTATTATTTTGTAGTCATTATCTTTAGTAGTCATTGTTATCTATTTTATAGTACTTGTTTTATATTTTTCACTCATTGTTTACTATTTTTTCGTCATTGTTTTCAAATTTTCACTTATTATTTACTATTTTCTAGTCATTGTATTCTAATTTTCACTAATTATTTACTATTTTCTAGTCATGATGTGATCATTTTCTTCTTAAATTTGATCATTATTTTTCGATTTGATATACAATAAAACAAAAAATATAAAGAAATTTACAAAAAAAAAAAAAAAAACTTCTCTTTCCTCCACGGCTCCACCTCCATCTCCCCAAGTCCCCATGCGATCCACCACCAAGCCCACAATCGGCCACCACCGCCGATAATCACCCTTCACCACCTTGCCAGCCACCTTCTCCACCAACATACCAGCCACCCTCTCCACCCCAGAAACCTATACGCCTGCGACCCCGCCCTATCCCCGCGCCAATTTGTCACATTTCTCCTCCACGCATTTTCTCTCTCCTCGTTTGTTCTCTCTCCCACCACCATCGTGACCACCCAACAATAGAAACTCCAGTCGTCGGCGTCAATTGGTGGCTGGTGGGTCGTCCATATTCGAGGGGGTAGGAGTCGGCAATGGGCTGGGTTGTGCGTAGAGAGGAGAGAGAACAAATGGGAGCTTAGTGGTGGGGTATATCACGGGGGGCGCCGGCGTAGAGTCGTATAGGGGAAGTCGCCGGCGTAGGAGTTCCGATTTCAGCGGCCGGAAATTCGCGTTCTCCTTGTTCCGATTGCACCTGACGCACGGACAGGAGAATCTCTTCTTCGCGGCGGAGGAGGTCGCGGCGGTTGATGCGGCGGTCACCGGCTTCGCGAGCGCTTCCGGCGTCTTGTACTGGTTGCCGTGGGCCCGCATATGCATCCGGAGGTTGGCGTCGCGGTTGAAACCCTTGCCGCAAATGTCGCACACGTGGGTGCACTTGGTGAGTCGGGGAGGGGGAAGATGGAGGAGAGAGAGAGTGGGGTTGGTTAGAGTTTGTGAGAAAAGAAAGAGTGGGCCTTGGGCTTTGACTAATCAACATAAGCTATAGCCCGTTGAATGTTATGAATAGGCCAGAATGCTAAATTTAGACTGGGCCTTTAATCAAACAAGTGGACAAGGACACGAGCTACGTACCCCCGGGGTACCTAATAATTTGTGCATAAAAATAGCATTAAATACAATTATCGGTTAGGATATGGTAATAAATTATCATACATTAATTGGATAGAACATAACAATAGCATTAAATAATTATCGGTTAGGATATGATAATAAATTATCATAGAGTAGTATATTATTAGCTAATTTATGGAAAATAATCATTATGGTAATTTATTTAAACAAAGATAAGACAACATTCTTTTGTATAAAACGAGTATAAACAATAGAATTATATAGCTCGGGCGTGGCACGGGCATGCAAACTAGTTTATTTTATTTTCGCAATTTGCGGCAAGTTTTATTTGTTTAATAGTTTTAATTCATAAATTAAGATACTTCTTCCTGTTTTTAAGTGAATAAATCCGATTAAAATAGTCAATGATGACGTGGTATGAGGTGGCTGCTGAGGTGGATAGGTTGAGAGACTGCTAAATGCCTAAATCTACCAATAATGCTTAAATATATGATATGATAAAGGTTACCATGAAAATTTTCCTTATTAGTAATTACTCCTAGACCGACAAGGTTACATGCCGTCAAACCGTGTGTAAGGGGGTATATATATATATATGGTGATGGACCTGTGTTGAAAAGTTTGTGTTACATCCTCTTTTTGTTTGACATCGGAAACTAGGGTTTTACTTGTGTACAGAACGGGCGGTTGTAGGGATGGGGCAAGAGGTCAAGAACCCTAAGGTGCGTGTGTTATTTGCTTCAATCCAAAAATCTGCCACATGCTCCAAATTCTTAGGTTTTTTACGTCTCGCATATAGATGAGACGTAAAGAACTAATGAAACGGAGGGAGTAGTTAATTATAATTTCTTATTAGCGTTAATTGTAATTCTAATTCTAATTCGCCCCTTTTTGTTTGTCTTTTACCAGAGTGATGATACCTTTGGGAAAATAGTCAAACGTTCAGTTCTCTTGGATGATGGACTTACATTTTTTTTCTTTTTGTTCGAAATACAATCTACTACTGGCCTTGCACATAACTTCTTATTCCCTGATGAATTGTTCGAGTTTATTTGCTTGAACAATGCTGTCAAGTGTGCCACTGTTTTGCTCCAATTCGAGACCGCCTGGAGAGTCGATGTTAATGCCACTTTGGCAGGCGGATTCACCCCTTTGCAGATTGCTGCACAGAGGCTGTCATACCCCATGATTCAGCTGTTTTTACTGCACGGAGCTCATCCCAATCATCTACCTGCTGCTGATCATCCTGTTGATGTCGAAAAACTTCCTCTTTGTTTGGCTCTTGAATCCATGAGGTTGTTTACTACTTCTTTTTCACAATAGTAACGTATGCAACACAACACAACACAGCTTTTTAATTAATTTTGAGTGTAATGTATGTTGTCTACAGGAAACAGCTTCTAAGTGACTGGAGTCCGGAAAAATCCATCTTTAAGTTGTTCTACATATTTTGTCTCAGAGAATTGGTGAGTACATAACTAGAGCTGTTGCATTCTATATGTTTCTATTCAATCGAATGATGTTCATCAATTATAGGGTAGGTATAAATCCACGGCATGTATCAACTCATCCAAGCTCTTTTGTGCGTGGTAAGTCATAAACCCCAGGCACAAAAGAGCTTTGATCAGTTCAATCTAGCGTGGTATTATCATTACCATAATTATAACATATTGGTGACGACATTATTGTTGGCAGAGAGAACCATTAGCTGCTGTAAAGTTACTAGCATCAAGGACAGAAGAGCTTGAGATGATATGTAAACATTACCTCGAAAAAGGGGAAATCCATCAGCTAGCTGCTTTTCTACAAATTTCTTGGCATGCATTAATAAATCCATCTCCTGATCATGATAAGGGCTTCGAAGCTTTCCAGATTTGGCAATCCATCTGCAACGAGCTGAAGTCAGTTTCACTATCGGATTCTCAGCGTAGGACTGAATTGCATTCTGCACACAAGTTGCTCTCGGTTCTGTACAAGGCTCGTGACTACATTGAGTATTTCCGCCTTTTGTATAGCGTGAGTTGTATATGGTTTATTCTAAGATCCATGGCCTTATCTTTTATAGGAACTTCAACGGATCATATTGATTTTTGTTCTATTTTCTCCTTTAGGAGAGGGAAGCACATGATGTGCCATTTTTAATTGCGGATGATCTTGCTCGCACTGCAAAGATTTCGATGAAGCCTGAAGATGTGTTCTCAGATGATGTGAAATGGTAAGAATATTTGTCTTTTTTTTTTACACTACTACATTTTCCTTTTCGGTATTTACAGTTCCCACGTATGATTCATTTTAAGTATATACACCGTATGTTGTAGTTTGTTTACGTTTAAGTTTGCTTATGAGTGTTCTAATTGTTTGTGTTGTGATCATGACGCTTCAAATGTGTGTTAAACAAGTTTGATGCCGAGAATTTCTGCTACTCGAAAAGGTGTGTAATTAAGCAAGTTCTTTCTTTTAAAGCTGGTAATCCTTTCACAAAATATATACTAGATGATAATTTAACTTGTTTTCGCCTTGCAGCTTGGCTCGATAAACAGATTGAGAAGCAAATGAAATCCGACGAGGAACATGAGCCAAGATCGAAGCTATATTCAAGGGCATTTCGCCCTAAGTCAGCTGATCCTGATGAAGCCGACGAGGAAGAATCTGATGATGATGAATACGATCCTACAGATTTAGAGGAGAGATTGAAGAGGATTTTCAAACAAGACAACAAAGACGAGTTTGTCGAATTGATAAAGAGTTGGCCTTGTGACGATGTGGCTGCTTTTATGTACTGGATTTTAGACATGTTCACATATGACGCTGTCAAGTGTGCTGGAGCCATTCTCAATGGCGAAATTAGTGACGCTGCTGATTGGAAACTTCGTCTTGACACTTTCTTATTTAGAAGTGGGTACACTCCTTTGCATCGTTCTGCCGATCATGCTGCCTTAAAGTTAACAAGTTTTCTACTTGATCACGGAGAGAATGCGAATGTCCGCACGATGTTTTGCCTCTTCATTATGCATTAAAGAAGATTAGGTAAATTTTTAACAAAATAATGCTAATGATTTCCAATCAAATCAAATCAGATTAGATCGGTAACTTTGCGATCATGCATTTCTTTCTCTTCTTATTTGATACAGCTATGATAATTGGTGGTGGAAGTGGTGGAGGCATAACAAGTCTGTATTCGGGCTTCTTATCATTTGTTTATGGAACAAGGTCTGTTCCCTTTTCAACTCGGCCGCTCTTTCATTGCAATATTTTCCTGCAACAACCAATGTTCTCTTCTATTTTTGCTCAAAATTTGCCTTTTCTCGTTTCTCCAGGGCCTATATTTAGAAAATGTAAGATTGTTTGCAGAACACACAAAGGATATTCAGCTCGTAGTCGACAAGTTTGTGAAGGAGCGAAATTTGATTGAGTTGGGAATTCTGATGTTGTTGGGCTATAAGCCTTCTCCAACACTCCTCTCTGTAAGTGGACGACGTTGTATATATATATATACGCGTGTTAGGCCTGTTAGCTATTATTTTCTGTGTGAGAATTCTTATGATTGGCATTGTTATAGGTACTCAAATTGGATGCGAAAGAACCAAACGACCAGGCACTTGTAAAGTTGCTTGAGGTGTTCAAGAAGATTGGCAACAAGCTTCAGGCATACGCTAAAATAAAGTGCTGGAAAAGTCAGGTATGTATTGGTTTCTTCTTCTTCACATTATAGCAATGGTTCAATATGTTTGTCGTCTGATTGCAATCTCGAGTATTAGAGTCACGATCGATATGTCTTTGAAATAATGAAATGTATTCTACAAGTCGCCTCGAATAATGTATTGTGGACTGTCATTTCAGTGTAGATCAGGGCATTTTTAGATGATTGTGGCACATGTATACTGATGTTTGTTTTCGGATGTTGCAGGACGTTGTGACAGAAGTTTACTCACTTTTCGAAGATGAAGGCCTTGTTGTGACGAGCAAGGAGATCCCAATTGCACAATATGATCATGTATGATTTTTCAAAATAGATGTTTATTAATACTCCGTAATTATTGCATGTGTCAATTTTCTGTTCTAAATTATTTACATGATAATGTTTTGGTTTTGGTTGACAGTTGCAACACTTGCAAGGTGCGTGAGGCTGACGAATGGAAATTTAAACATCGCTGATTCAATTCGGAATGTTTGCAATCTCTCCGGTCACTTCTCTTCATAAAGGGCGATTTTAAGTATACTCCAATATAAACTTGTTTGATAGTGATAGTGCGGGCTTGTAAATTATTTTGTAACATCATTTACGTTAGCCAGATATGAAGCCAATTAACCATATTTTGCGGTACTAGACGAGGACGTGCTCTAGAACTTCTCCACATGTACTCCCTCCACTTTATTAGGTTCTTTGCTATTGGTTTGAATGTGTGAGAGTAGTTCAAACCAAATGCAAAGAACCTAATGAAATAGAGGGAGTATATCCCACTTGTTTGTTCAATATCTTAGACTCCAGCCATTTTCATCTATATAAATTGTACATATTTACCTCCTAAATTTACAACATTATTCTTCTTGCTCCGCGAAATCCATAAGAGCGACCAGATTACCGAATGGTTTACAAAATCAGTGCGCCTTAGCATGTGAACCTACCAACGGGTTTTCTGCCTCTTCTCGTCAGTCTTTGCCCGTCATTTGTTAGACCTAGCCGACGACGAGTCGTTACACTTGCTCAATTATTCACCTAAGTCGTACCAAACAAACACCGTACGTTTCACTGTCAGATGAAGACCTAAACCTTGTCTCGAGACGGTTATGGACATGTCTTGTGATCACTTTGAGTCGTACCGTGATCCTAGAATTGATAATGAGATACTAGCTAGTCTAAATTGATTCTGTTTATTCTTTTATAGTTTTATATGCTATGTGGACGTATCTTAACCTGTCTACGATATCCTAGCCCCTTCATTATGATGTAAGCTATGAAACGACATTGTGAAGCTAGTGTTATTGCAGAAATAGACTTGGACGACCAACTCTTTACTCGGACTTTTACCTGACTAAACAATAAATCACAAACAGTTAAACTGAGCTGCTGAACGAAATTGTTTACTGTTTACCTTGAGGAAGTAAGCTAAGAACGAAATTTATCTTAAAATTGCTGAATTGCGTGTGGATCACTATTTATTTGAGACTAGTTTGCGTGTCCGTGCCGCGCCCGGGCTCTCTATTTGTACCAATCATACTTGTTTCACAAAAACATTACATACATTTTACACATTGAACATTATTTATCCTATGAAAAATATATAGTTTAATTTAGCTATAAACTTATAAGTGTCATCTATCACTTAAAGAGTATATGATATAATATATCCCTTATAACATTGTTGATTACTACCATCTCCATAAAAGTATAGAAGACGATTTGATTGAGATGAGAGTTTGACTTACAAATATAAGAATAAATATTCATAAAAAATAACACATCGTGGGATTCGTATCGAGAAATACTTTCACATTTAATAAATTATGAAAAATACAATTTCATTCACACCTGACATGACACGAACTCAATATAACCCAACCCGCTTTGAGCATAGATGAAATTGATGTGACCTCCTAATTTTCAACTTTTTTTGCATTATTCATTTATTGTTATGTTTATTGAGATTACAAAGAAACCTATAATTCTACACATATTTCGCTTAATAATTTAGATCATTATCTTTATATAATTATTGACCGTCTTTAAAAAAAATAATAGTCATTGACTATATACAAAATTGTGTTAATAAACGTAATGTCCTGAATATAACTTTTAATTAAGTTGCACTTTTTTTTTTTGATAAAATGTGAATTTTATTGCAACTTTAAGCACTGTTAATGACCCTAAAACTAGCCATTCAAACATTTACAAAAGGCCTCTGGCTTGCCAGTTAGTATCTTTACTACTACAGTTTTTAAGAACATGCCTAATTCTATTTTTAACTTCCTGGAAAACTAGACTACTGATTTTCCTAGGATGCCATAAGACCATTTCTAATCTGCATTTATTCCTTGCCATCCAAAGGTGATAGATTAAGCTACATAACACTGCACGAGCAACCTGTTTTGCCATTCTTGTCTGCATCCTCTTTTTTGCACACCAGCTGATTTGTCGGGGTAATCTACTCTGCTCCAATTGCTGACCATCTCCAAGCATCTCTTTGAATAAGAGCATTGGAAGAACATATGCTCATGTGTCTCCCTATCATTCTGACACAGGAAACATGTATCATCCTGGCATACTCCAATTAGCTTGAGTTTGTCTTTGAGTTGTAGTCTATTGAGTACAGCGAGCCATGAAATGAAACCAGTTCTTGGGATGATGTGCCTGCACCAAAGGAATTTTCCCCAGCTGACTTTAGTATAAGCCCTTTGTAACAACCCTAAATTTTCGACTCAATTAAATAATGAAAATCTAGGATTATTATGCCACAATTAACTAGCCAAGTTAATTGCAAGGCGAAAACCAAAATAATAAATCCAAAATGTAAAAGTAAATTAGTACGACAGCGGAAGACTTAGTCAAAGTATACAAATTCCAAATCCGAAATCCATATGAAACTAATAAATGTTCAATGACTGTCTAAATGAAAAGATCCCATGAATGCAGACGTCCGCAAGCTCAACATATCACCATCAAACACACCTGTCAACTGCGCCATCGGAAAATGACACAGACCCCAGAATAGGGTAGGGACAAACCCAAACAAATGAACGTCAGCAAACAGGCTGAGTAAGAACTCAAAGCAAAACAAGGGAAAAGTAAGATACGCGCCTTTGAGTCGCGTAGCTGAACAAACAATGCTTACAATCAAAGGATTAGCCAAGATGATAAGAGAGATATATGAACCAAGAATCATTATACGAATTTCAGAGAGAAAAGCCAAATATACAGGAATGGGCACTCCGCATCAGTAACCCATCTTTGGTAAGGGTCCTACCCCAAATCAGGAACAACTCTAGAGCTAACCAACCCAAACCACCCTAAGAGAACCCGAGTGTGCACACCCCTCACATGAGGGCCAGTAGGATGTAACCGGTCAAGAAGGAGGTTCTAATAGGTAACTGGTAGCTAATCCAATTAAGAGTTACATTGATCAGAGGTATAGTAAATCATTTGTAAACGAACACCCCCGGAGGAGTTAACCCATAACTCTAGAGTGTTTATAGAAGGAAATCCCATTAACCATAACCCATGTTCAAACCATGATTAGATATTTTATTTGATGTATAACCAATTCCCAACCAAACAAGAGATATTGTGAACAATCGATAGAAGTATAGAAGCCAATATATATATGAAACAAGAATTGATCACATTAGAAGACAATAGAACATGCTCAAGCTCAAGAGTTGGCGTTCTTACCGTAACCGCTAAACTTCCCCTTAATTAATCCTCTCAAAGTCGTCAAATTGAACCTCTTTAAACCCGCAAGCTATTTACATTAAAATGATAACCAAAAATCAATAGACGAGCTATGAAACATTACCTAAATTACCCAAAACCCAATTTACTAGTACATATAACCTCAAATTATTATCAAAGTACAACCCAAATAATTAATATAATTAAAACCTAAATAAATTAATACTATAAATCTACACCACCAAAACTAAGGCCAAACCTAGCTATGAGGTGAACACATGCACGACTAATCTTCAACTATACTGCCCAAATGCCACTTGAATGCCATTAGAGTGCTAACACCCAGAATCATCAACATCAACAACTACATAACAACAATAGCACGGCCAATATACTACAATAGCAAACACTACAGTAACTAGACCACGGCAACAACTAATAAGGACAACAACACCACCTACAATCTAACCTCAACAACACGGCAACATACACTCTCGAAAACGTCATCACAACCCAAAACAGAGGACCCTTATACCTACGCAAAACTGAGTACAAACTCAATACCCAACCCAAATTATACATATAAGCAAATTAAAATCTTCCCAAAACCATGATAAACAATAATACTAAGAGTAAAAGCAATAAAATCATCATAAACCAAAGTTAGTCGGGAAAATACGAAACGACGATGTCGGAACAACTTTAATAAAACTTTGAGAAATTCATACCGTTGTGTAGAGTAGAGAAAAAGAGGAATAACGGTACTAGTTTCGTCCAAAACCGGGCTGAAAATTGATGGCCGCAAGCGATTGAATGTTGACGGCGATCGAAAGCGAAGATGATGATGATGATGTTATTCGAGGATGGTGATGGTTGTGCGCAAGATAGAAATGGTTTGTGGGTTTTAGTGGGGATTAGGTTTAATCAATAATGAGGGGTAAAATGGTAATTTGCTATTTTGGGATTTTTAGTTTAAGTAAGTTTAGTTTAGTTTTCTTTTTGGTTTATAAAAACAAATACAATCATTTTATAAATCCGAAAATCATTTAACCATTTACGAAAATTAACTTAAAATAAAGGGAAATTATCCAATATACCCCTGAGGTTCCCGAATTTTTCGGGTATACCCCTCAGGTTTCCGAGCTATCCAATATACCCCTGAGGTTTGCAAAATGCGGTTTTTTTCACTAACAGACACTAACACCATTTTTATGAAAATTGAATTTTTTTTTTAAATTTGACCAATAATAACACAAATTAAAAAAAAAAACACAATTTTCTCTCACCTCCCTCTCCAACCCCAACCCAACCCACGGAGCCGCCGCCTCACCACCGCCACCCTGCACTGACCACCACCTGGGCCACCGCCACCACCACCACCATATGCGCACCCCTACTGCGACCACACTCCGGCCACCCATTACCCCGATCACCCACCCCTCCATAGGCCACGGCCCTTTCTCTTCAAACACACTCTCCCTCACATCTTCAATTAGATTCAATTTGATCTTCAATTGGTGCAATTTATATGCTTTTTGGGTAATATTTCGTGTGTTTGAAGATCAAATTGAATCTAATTGAAGATAAAATTGAATCTAATTGAAGATGTGAGGGAGAGTGTGTTTGAAGAGAAAGGGTCGTGGCCTATGGAGGGGTGGGTGGTCGGGGTAATGGGTGGCCGGAGTGTGGTCGCGGGAGGGGTGCGCATATGGTGGTGGTGGTGGCGGTGGCCCAGGTGGTGGTCGGTGCAGGGTGGCGGTGGTGAGGCGGCGGCTCCGTGGGTTGGGTTGGGGTTGGAGAGGGAGGTGAGAGAAAATTGTGTTTTTTTTTTTTAATTTGTGTTATTATTGGTCAAATTTAAAAAAAAAAAATTCAGTTTTCATAAAAATGGTTAACGGTGTTAGTGTCCGTTAGTGAAAAACACAAAAAAATCGCATTTTGCAAACCTCAGGGGTATATTGGATAGCTCGGAAACCTGAGGGGTATACCCGAAAAATTCGGGAACCTCAGGGGTATATTGGATAATTTCCCTAAAATAAATATCATTAGTAACACCTGAATTAAATAAATTCCTAAAATATACGGGGTGTTACACCCTTGCCATCCACCAATATCCAGCTGAAACAGAGTAATTGGTGCCAGGTTTATCCCACTTTGTGATAACTAAATCAGCTTTCATACTCTCCTTTATCCCACGCACCTTTTTCCAATACCAGCGGTAGTCATTAGGAGGAGAATAATCTGTCCAGTTGCTTGCTTTGATGTATATACTGTTAACACACTTGATCCATAAGTTATCAGCTTTCTTAAAGATCCAAATGGCATATTTTCCAATGCAAGCTCTATTCCAAGTGACAATGTCTCTCATTCCAAGCCCCCCTGCTTCTTTGGGTTTGCAGATGTCCTTCCAGTCTACTAGGGGACTTCTGATCTGGTGTTACTGTCCCATAAAAAGTTTCTACAAATAGCATTGATCTTTCTCATCACCATTTTAGGGATTATGAAGACTCTAGCCCAGAAATCATGTAAGTGGCTCAAGACAGCTTTAACAAGGGTGAGCCTACCTGCATAAGATAATTTCCTAGATCCCAAGCTTCTCATCCTTTGCACAATCTTCTCAGTTAGTATGTCACAGTCCATGACACTTAATCTTCCAGCTATAATCTGTATGCCCAAGTATCTGAATGGAATAGACCCTTCCTTAAATCCCGAATAAACAATAACCTCATTCTTCACATTCTTTCCCATTCCAGCACAATAAATATATCAGCATTTGCTTTAAGTCCTGACCAGAACGTGGTAAAGCCCTGAGTAGCAATGTAACAGACTTAACATCTCCTTTGCAAAAGATGAGCACCAGCAAAGCAAAGGCGGTTGAGTCTGATTTTTCCACACATAGGGTGAAACCTGAAACCATCTTTCTCAGCAACTACTTTGAGGATTCTAGACAAATATTCCATGCAGATAGTAACAACAAAGGTGAAAGAGGATCACCTTCTCTGAGTCCTCTTTTTTCTTGAAAATAACCAAAACTTTTTCCATTTAAGGCCAAGGTATATGATGGTGTACATACACACTCCATGATTAGTTTTGTTATCTTCTCAGGGAAGTTGAGAGCTATCAGCATTTCTTTAATAAACTCCCACTCAACTGAGTCATATGCCTTCCTTACATCAATTTTGAGCAAGCATCTGGGAGAAACATGACATTTTCAACAATGTCTCTTTGCTTTACAAAGGCCCCTTGGTTCTGACTTATGATACATGGCAACACTTTTCCAATTCTCTCACACAGAATTTTTCAGATGCATTTATAGATAGTGTTGCAACAAGCAATAGGTCTGAACTCCATGACAGTTTTTGGGTTCTGTTTCATGGGGATTAAGGTGATCAGAGTGCTATTTATCTGCTTCAACAATTTACCACTCTCAAAAAATTCCTTGACAACATCAGTGACAAAATTCCCTACAATATGCCAACTGTCTTTAAAGAATTGACTAGAATACCCATCAGGGCCTGGACTCTTAGTACCTTTGATATCAAAAATAGCTTTTTTGATCTCCTCATTGGTAACAGGTCTAAGCATGGTATTTTGCATATCTCTATCAACAACTAGCCCTTTGCTGACTGTCCTTAGGCGAACTCTTTTCCTCTGTGTAGCTTGACCAAGCAGAGTCTTATAATACTCCAAAAAGGCTTCCTCAATACCATTCTCATCCTTATGACTCAGCCCATGCATGTCCACAATTTCCAAGACTTGATTTCTGGATCTTCTAGCTTTGATAGTAGCATGAAAGTAAGCAGCATCTCCTTCACCTATCCAGTGCATTTTACTTTTGTGTCTTAGGTAAAATTTATAATTGGTTGTTGCAGCACTTTCCCTATTTCTCAGAGATTCATTAGTAGGGTCATTGTGTAATTGAACTTGAATGTTATTAAGTTCAAGACAGGCTGCTGCTGCTGCTGCATTTTCAATGTTGACTCTTCAATTTCTTTGCCACTTTGAACATATTATTCCCATTCACATCACAGCTCCACATCTTATTGACCACCTTCTCAAAATTTGGAGCTTTACTCCACATATTATAGTATCTGAAACTTGTTTTCCTATTAAGTTGTTGGCTTCTAGTCAGCTTGATGATGCAAGGGCAATGATCAAACAAGCCCTCGGGATAAAAGAAAGCAAAAGTATCAGGAAACATGTTGAGCCACTCAACATTTATCACACCTCTATCTATTCTGCTAAATACTCTAGTATCATCCATATGCTTATTATTCCAGGTAAAGAAGCTACCTTCAGTCTTTATATCTTGAAGCCCACAGTTGTGCAAACAGCTCTGGAAACCCTTAACTTCATACAATTGGACTTTAGACCGCAGTCTTTCATCCATATGTAGAATGTTGTTAAAATCCCCAAGAACTATCCATGCTTCTCCAATCCACTGGCTAAATTGAATCAATTTTTGCCAAAGTTCATTTCTCTCAGCATTATCATTAGACCCATAAATGAAAGTAGCAAAGAAACTAGTCTTGTTGCTGATTTCCTCAACTTTTATGTGTATATACTGCATTCCGATAATACTCCATACCTCATTGGATCCCATAAGATCCAAATTCTTCCACCTTTATGACAGCTACTATTAGTAGTAAGGGACCAATCCTGACAAATACTAAGGTGAGTCTTAGCTATTAAACTAGATTTCACCTTAGTTTCCAAGAGGCCAAACAACACTACAACGTGAAGATTCATAAATCTTTTGATTTAACTTGTTTTGCAGGGCTGTTTAGGCCTCTCACATTCGAGAAGCCAAGATTAGCCATGGTCACATTGACCATGGTGATCACTACCAATTCCAACACTCTGAGTATTCTGCCTATTAGTGACTACATCAACAAAGGAAGGTAACCCTGTACTAGCACTAGGCTGAAATAGAATTAATTGTCTATTAATAAGCCTGCTACTAGTATTAGGTATAACATGGATGGTACGTGCAGGTGTTGTAAATCCATTTCCAGCAGGCTGAGCTTCAGTATTGTTTTGGCACAGTCACCTTAGCTCTCCAAACGTGTCTGACTTTTTGACCTTTGCCCACCTTGGCCCCTCCTGACCTTGGTTTGAGTTCTCTTAGGTTGTCCCATTCTACAACTCTCAGTTTCATGTCCCTACTTCTTGCACTTTTTACAAATGCTAGGCTTCCATCCATATTCAACAGTTTGTTCAACCTCTTTTCCATTCTCATCCAAAAATCTTAACAAGGTAGGGAAATCCTGATCAATTTCTACCTCAATTAAGATCCGAGCATATCCCAACATAGTTTTCTCAGTAATAGCTCTATCAGCTTTCACCATTTTGCTTACCATCCCACCTATCTTACTAATGCAAGATAAAGACCAGAACTTTAGGTCTAATTTCAAAAGCTTAATCCAAATTGGGACTTTTTTCACAAAAGTTTTGTTCAACTCCAAATTTTCAGTCCAGGGTTGAACAATCATTGGTTTCCCATCAAACAAGTGATGCCCTAATCAGTATCTCTCTCCTCCAAACTCTTAAATCGGACCACAATGGTAAGAAAGACACCTTGTCTAACCCTTTTCTCCCCCAAATTCTATTAAAAAAGGCTTCCATAACATCGGGGGGGGGGGGGGGGGGGATTAGCACCAAGTACAAAGCAAACAATAGCAAATTTCCAATAATCAATACCCTCAGCAACATGAGCTTTGGTCAAAGACATCAAAGGTTTATGCTTTGCTCTATTATGAGGTTTAGTTTGAGTGGACTTACCTCTATTGTTCACCAATTGCCAAGAGTTGTCAACATCTTCTGCGATTTCCTCCCCACAATGACTCAATCAGTATGTCTAGTTCTAGCCCTTATCAATGGTTCCACATCTTCCTCTTCTTCCACATCTGTCTCTCTTCATCAGTTAGAACCAGCGGTGGTATCCCCTGGATCTCCGCAACCGATTTGTGTTTTCTCGCATCAGTTGTAATTGGCCCAACTTTGATTGAATCTTCTTTATTCTTACCTTTCTTTCTGTTCTTCCTACCCGAGTTTCGATTCCCTCGAGACGACCTAGATCTTGCCATAGCTAAGCCTAGCTCCCCTTGAGTTTCCGGTATCGATGATTTTCCAGGTGTCCGTACAGTTAGAAGTATTCTCCAGATTTTCTCTCACTAGCTTTCTCTCTCTTCATTTTTCACCAGCGAATATATACTACATTTTTAAGTTGCACTTTTTGAAATATAACTCTTTATACAATAAATTACCACACGCAATAGTAAGTAATAGATGGAAAACTTTATAATCAATTTTAAGAATAATAACTAACTTAAAGACTTATACTCCCTCCAATTTTGATGATGGTGTTGTATTGTAAATGTCCCGTATTGACCCTTATTTAATGTATGAAAAAAATACACTTTAGTTGTGACATTATAAATGTAAATAAATATTTTTGAGAGCTTGTATTATGGTCACTATTTCAAAGTATTACTTAGTCTAATTGTTTGCATCACAGGTGATGACATTATGCGAGAAATCCAAAAACTCGACGTGGTAGAACATGAGTCAACTCAATCATATTCATGAACCCCTATTCATGAACCAATGCTACATGACAGAATAAGGTTCAACTTGAACTTGGTTTCAATTCTTATAAGAGAATGAAACTGTAACACCTCGTATTTTTGGGAAGTTAAATAATTAAGGGTGTTACGTTTTATAATGTAATTGAGGGTTTTATTAAGGTTTAATTGGAATTCGATTGAGCTATTATGGGATTTTTGATTATAGAATTACACAAGAGGATTCGTTAGCCATTCGGATTTGGATCGGGTTTGTGGATCACGCAACCCATCAAATTAGCTAGGTCCAAACCCGAGTCTACCCTAATACCCATTTATGAAAAAAATAAAGAAAACCCTAGCTCCTCTTGACAGTCATTCGGCCCCCCTCTCCATCTCTCTCATTCTCTTAGCCTCCACCCGCATAAGATTTCAGCACAACTGTGTCAACTTCAAACACACACAACTCTCACATACGATCTCTGATTAGTACGTGGTTGGTGGCGTTGGAACCATGCTTTCGAAACGAATCCAGAAACATATAGATCGTGCCAAGATTCCATCGGACGCTCCCTGTAGAGGTGTTTTAGTGGAGCTGTGTCTATTTACCCGAGAACTGTTCCGCTCCCTCGGTATCTTGACGGTTCCCGTTGACTCATAAAGCATTTTGGGACGAGATTTTATGGAGATGTTCTTCACTCTAGTTGTAACAACGTATCCAAAATTGGTAAGCCCTGTATTTGTATATCAAAAGTTATATCAGAATTCGTGGGTAAACCCTAATTCATGTTTATGGTTCAGTGTGAGATTGATTCCCGTTGATCCGCTTGGAGTTTGTGGACGAAATTTGGAGGGGACGTTCCTGACATAACCTTTTATGACATAGTCAAATTTGGTGGTCATACGATGTTGGAGGTAGACGTTATTCATGTTTATTTACTACTGTCTCCTTTTGGATTCGTGTTAGATTGATGTTAATTGTGAGAATTATGACTTATGGATTCACCTTGTGAGTTAGGGGATTATTGTTTGAGTTATGAGATTGCATTGGGGGTATTGGGTCAAGTTGATACAACACAAAAGTGATTCTTGTTGGTTATTGTGTAACTTAGATTGTGGATTCAAAGAGATGACCTTTGTGGACTTTGAGAAGTGTAACTAGAGGAAACTTGCCAATTGAAGGTAAGAACGTTGACCCTCATAAGCTTGAGCTTCATTTCATATCATGAGAATCCTTCACGTTCATCTTCCTTTCGATTCTTTGCTCATATTCTCTATTTTGATCATCTAACGCCTATTGATATCAATTATCTATTGTGATCACCTTTTGAGCATCTATGTTGATTTCCTACATTGACTATTGTTGTTGATCATCTCTTGCATATCTTGTTCCGGCTTTGGCCGTTTATAAATCAAGCTACTATGCGCGAATAACGTACTTAAGACGGATTAAAGATGTATCTATTTATACATATATAACTATACGTGTTTTATGATGTTTAAACCACCTAGAGCGATTAACCTCTGATCAAGGTATATGTAGCTAGGCCGGAGATCAGCTACCGGTCTCCTAAATGACTTCCTCTTAGGGACTGTGCGTCCTACCGTCCCCCTAGGAGGGGTGTGCACACTCGGGTCTTTAGGATCGTTTTATTCTCGATGCTCTAGTGTTGGATCGGCTTGGGGTAGGACCCTTGCGCAAATAAATTACTTAAAGAAAGATAAACAAAGATTATTGTGGTGATGAATACCACGTGCGCGCTCTACACGACTCGTGTCTTGGGTACACGAGCCGTGTCCATTGTTACATTGTATTTTCGAGCTCACTGACTTGAGCACGACTCGTGCCAGGCCCCGTTTCAGGCTCTTGCCTCCTTTGCGTAGCTTTGTCTATTCTTTGTTAGCTACGCGCCAGTAAGGCGCGTATCTTAATTCTTTTGTGTCGCTTAAATGTCTTACTCAGCCTGTGCTGACGTTCTTTGTTTTGGGTTGTGTCCCTACCCTATTCTGGGGCCTGTGTCATCCTTTTGGTGGCGCAGTTGACAGGTTTGCAGATTGAGATACATTGTATGGTTGAAGCGTCATTGCATGTTGGGCGTTTTGATGAGTCGTCACATATTTGCATTGGGGACGATTTGTAGTTTATCTTTTGGTTTAATTTCCGAATTGTAGATTCAGCTAGAAGTCTTCCGCTGTCATTTGTTCTTCTTCTTTATCAAGTTTGTTTTAAATTAGCCTTGCCGTTGACTTGGTAGTCAATGGCGGCATAACAATCCTTTATTTTTGTGTTTAAAGGTAGCGAAAATTTAGGGTTGGTTACAGAAACTTTTGAAAAATAAGAAACAATAGTAGTCAAGAAGCAACAAAAGAAAAAGAGAGAAAGAATGACTTGTATAGACAAATTCATGAACTTATGCTACATAACACAATAATGTCCAACCTTATTCATGAACCAATTACTAACTCTTAGTATGGACATATTTCTTCACTAGTGAGTATATTTTAAACACATTGCTCAATCTAGTTTAATATTTTGAAATTAAAACTCTTTCGAAATCAATTACCTCTTCACCCCCATTTTGATGACACACCAATCAATAGTCAAGTTAATAGAAATGATACCAATAAAAAAATTTAATATAGATATGCATAGTTTTAACTTACTAACATAAGAAATTCGATGTATGTCTAAAAACCAAAAAAACATTGCACAAAATTCGAGATGATGCCATCAAATAACTTTTAGTAACCAGGCACAATGAGCATCTAAATAAATAAAAAACTAACATTACAAAAAAAATTACCCTATAATACCCAACTCGATAGCAACCCGAATCGGAACCAACTCGATTCGACATGCCATGAACTTTCATATGACCTAACCCCCTGTGACCATACCTAGAAAATTAAGGGGGAAAACTACAAATCATATAAGCAAACAAAACATTTGAAAAATTAGAAACAATAGTAGTCAAAAAAAAAAAAAAAAGAGAAAATAAATTCTCATTAAACTTTTATATCGTATTCATTTATTATTTCTTTTTCTCTACAAAATTATTACGGTTTGTATAGACATTTCACTATACTCTAACATAAAGAAAAAATTATACTCCTTGAATTTCATTCATTTTTTTTATAACGTGCTTGATTTTCTACATGTAAGCATTACTTAATGTAGTTGAACTTTTTAAAATTCAACTCTTTCACCTCTAAATTACCACATGAAGAGTCGAATGGTAAAACTACAATAACATATAAGTTGTAAACGGAGAACTTTATGTAGTCACATAATAGTAAGTCATATTTGTTTGCATGAAAGTTGACATGATGGAATCTGACTGAACCAAACCCTATTCATGAACTATTGCCACATACCACAATAATGTCCAACCAATTCTAATAATAATGTGAAAAATGGTACTCAAGAAGCCACAAAAAAAAGAACAAATTCTATAAACAAATTCATGAATCAATGCTCATAACAAAATACATCATGCCCAACCCTACTCATGAACCAATTACTAACTTTTTGTATGAACATATTTTCTTTAGTACTAATGAGTAGTATATTCTAAACACATTGTTTAATCTTGTTGAATATTTTTGAAATAAAGCTCTTTCGACACTTGTAGGAAAAAGTCAAATTGGCAAAATTAGTAAAGAGAAATCTTTATAATCACTTTTTAAACAACTAATACGATCATGATTAACAAATTGGAAGAGAATCATATACTTTATATAGATTGAAAATCATTTTTATTACTCTTTCAACCATTTAATATTTTCTACACTTAATAGATTTTAAAACTTTCCTTTTTCTATTTAAGATTCCTCCTCTAAACTATTAAGCTAATGATCTAATCTTATTACTTCATTACTTACCATGTTGAATTTTGAAGGCCATGAATGAGAATGAGAAAACCATAGAATTTTCATAATCTCACACAAGATTTATGTTGCGAAAGATACACTTTCACTTGCGAAAGCTAAACTTTCTCTTTCGAAAGCTCTACTTTATGAATCTAACGGTAGGTTTTTTTTTGGAAAACACCTACTTTCGTTTTTGTCCATGTGAACCAAGATTGTTGCTTTAAACTATTAAGCTAATGACCTCCTCTTATTCCTTCATGGCTCTCATACCATGTTGAATTTTGAGGGCCATGAATGAGGATGACAAAGCCATAAAATTTTCATAATCTCACACAAGATTATATGCTGCGAAAGGTATACTTTCACTTTCGAAAACTACACTTTCTCTTTCGAAAACTCTACTTTATCAATGTAAGGTTTGCCACCTTTCGTGCTCTAAACTATTAAGCTAATGACTTCCTCTTATTGTAATATCCCGAATTTTCGTGATATTTTGTAATTGGGTATCGAGTTGTTTTCGGAAAATAAAATGATTTTAGAGGTGCTTCTATGTGTGGATTAGCTAAATTGGGTATCTTTCCATTTCGATCCATAACATTTTCTCTTCTAGCCCAACTCATATCAAAAGACCAACCCAAAAATAAAAAAAAAAACCGAAAATCACATTAAAACAAAAGAAACCCTTAGTTTCCTTTTCTTTCTTTTCCTTCACGCACACCCGTCCTTCCTGCCGCACGAACGACCCTCACGCCCGCCACTTCTCCACCCTCCATCGCCGCGCCTCACCGCTCCTCCATTCTTCCTCTCTCTTTTCCGGCCAATTCGGTAACTGGAAACCCCCTTTTTCCTCTTTTCGCTCTCCTCTGTTTTCGCACATCACAATGCTCAATTCAATTCTTGCTTGTTTTAATTCGTTTTTGTGTTGTATATGTTTGATTAGTTGTTATATGAGATGGGTAATTGATTATGGTTGATTTTAGTTTCAAAGGATTGATTTTTATGTAAGTTTTGAATCACTGGGGTTAATTGTGAAATTGTGAAATTGGGGCTAGTTTTAATTCTAATTTGCTGATTGTTCTTATGATTAGTTTGATGTTGTTGATTGAATTAGATTATTTGTGAACCTAGGGTTTTCGAAATTTGGTTGGGAGCAATATGTTTGGTTTGTTCATACTTTTGTGTAATTAAAATTGATGATATAAATTAGTTTTGTAATTAAAATCTAATTTGAAAACTCATTATTAGTATGTTATTATAATTTTAGAAATCATCATAATTTGTAAGAATTATTTTCTGATTTTTCGGAATTCATTTAATTATTTTCGGTTTTATAGCTAATTAGGCCTAAAACATGAGTTTTTGATAATTTTTGCATATCAAATATAGTGGATATAATTTGGGATTAATATAGGTAAATAAAAGTATGATTTTTGAAGGTTTAATTTCTGTTTTAACAAAATTATTTGATTCTTTTGGATTTTTCATGTTAATAGCGTTTTAATCGTGATTATGGACTAATTAGAGTAATAGGATTGTAATTGTGAATTCATGACTCGTTTATATCTCGTAGATCATTCATGTATGGTATATAGGATCGTATTGAGATAGGCAATGAGTTGGATGGTTAGTGAGATAGGAGACTTATTTGGACTTGTTATTTGTACTGTTGTAGACGAGGAGTTTGTGAACGAGGATTAGTGCTGTTTTCGCTTGTGCTTGTGAATGTAAACTAGCATGCTCAATCCTTCCTCAAGTTTGTAGGAACCTTTCGAAAATTATGTGGTAAGTGTGATTGATGTGTTGGGATGAGAACATAGTATCATAATAGGTGGAGAACTATCATTTTATATAATTGTTATATTGTGAATTGATTGGAATCATTGTATTCGATTATATTCGATTATTATGTATAGTTTGATTTGTGGCAAGAATGTTACTTTGGAATGTAAGATTGGATGTACATTGATTGAACTGATTACTTTGGTTTGCACATCTTATAATGGTTGTGGTGGAATTGTGAGTTTATTGGTTTGTGTTTATGGGAATATCATTTGATCAAAACTGATTGGCATTTTAAACAAATTAAACATTCAAAGTGGAAGACGATACATGGGGATTATTATGAGAGTTGCTATTCGCCGCCCTAGAACATGCTACTCATCGCCCTAGCATTTAATACTAATCATCATCATTAATAGTAATCATTGTCATTAATTCCCCTAACATTAATTCTCTAATTCTTCCTACCACTCACTCCCTCCCTCCTTCCACTGTTGTTGAACTTCATCAAAAATCCAACCCTAACTAATGCTCATCTTCATCAAACTTCATCATCATCAAGTTCAACCTCATAAAAACTTCATCATCATCAACCCGTGCTTCATAAAACTTCATCATCATCAACCCGAGCTTAATAAAACTTCATCATCATCAACCCGAGCTTCATAAAACTTCATCATCATCAACCCGAATCTTCATCATGGATTCACCTGAAGAATCTTCACCCTTCAACCACCCGACTCGAATCTTCATCATCAACCACCCGACTCGAATCTGGGTTCCCTCCCACCTCAATCATGCTTTGAAGATCTCACTTTTTTAAAGAAGAGATATGGCCAATATAGAAGTAAGTTGTAGTAATCATTAGCTAAATTTCTTTAGTATTGGTATCATTTGTTAAATTTTGTAATATGAGTTTGTTAGATTTCGAAATTTTGTAATGGGTTTGCTAGATATCGATATGTAGTATGTATATATGGTTTGTTGAATCTGGATGTGGAATGTGCGGTCGACCATGGTAGCCATGTTGAAAACTGGGCTCGACCATGGTCAAGCCGTGTTGAGAACTGGGCTGTACCATGGTACAGCCGTGTTGCGAACTGGGCATCACCATGGTGGAGCCGTGTTGCGAACTGGGCTCAACCATGGTCGAGCCGTGTTGCGTAGTAGGCCACTGTTTTGGATGGTTAATTTTCTCTTTGAATGGGAATGCGTTTATATGAATCGTAATAAGGAGAGCTGAATTCATAAGCATTATTATTAGTAAAAGTATAATATAATCTTAGAATTTTGTACGTGAACATTTTCTGACGTGAATAATACATCTGAATGTTTTTTAAGCTATATGAATCCAAAACATTTGATAATGATGAATTGTTGTTTAAAATTCATCTGAACTATTACAATGTATAGTGAAACACAGTTTATTGATATGAATCGAAGTTCATTTTTCTGAACCACATATTGTTGATATGAATCGTATTTCCTTTATTTGAATGACACTTAGTTGATATGAATTGAAATTTGTTGATATGAATCACAATTTGTTGACATGAAAAAAAACTTGTTGATATGAATCAGAATTCATTGATCTGAATGACACTTTGTTGATATGAATCGAAAATCGTTTCTCTGAATCATAATTTGTTGATATGAATCGAAATTCGTTTGTCTGAATCACACTTTGTTTCTCTGAATCATAATTTGTTGATATGAATCGAAATTCGTTTGTCTGAATCACAATTTGTTTCTCTGAATCATAATTTTTTGACACGATTCACAATTTGTTGATATAGGTGAATGTTCCCAGTTTCGGTGGAGATAAGACGGATTATAGCGATATTTTTCAGACCAACGACAAGTTCTTGTCATTCCTTGATGCATTTAAGTGGTCGAATGAAATAGCAAAGGGGAAAGGGTTTTTTTTGGTTAAAGATACGAAAAAAATGAACAGTAATAAGAGTGGGGATGGTCTATGGAGGTACTACTTGTGTTGTGAAAATGGTAAGGGAAGAAGTCAATGTGCTGCATCATTGCGCTCAAAAGGAAACGTGTTACTACCACCCGTAAGCTGTCATGTGAATTTCGTTTGCGAGTTCAAGAGATGGAGGACTCCGCTTGGCGTATCTACGTCATGGATGGCAAGGGTTGTCATAACCATGCACTTGAGTTCTACCGAGAAGGAATAGGTAAGGGTTGCATTCACGCAAAAGGATAGAGAGATGATAAGGCTTTTAGAGGCGTCGAATATTCGTGTTGCAAATATGAAGATGATTATTAACGAGTCTAAAGAGCACGGGTGCCACAATTCAAAGCAGTTTCACAACGAGAAGCAAAAGATGCGACGTGAGGCAATGGGCAATATGGATGTAATGCAATATGTCCTCCACCTAGCCAAAAAGTACGGGTACAGTTATTTTGTTAAGAGTGATAGTACCGGTAAAATGACACACTTGTTCATGGCACACCCGGATCACATTAACATGTTCTTAGCGTACTTTGAGGTTGTTTTGATTGATGCAACATACAAGACCAAAAATTACAAATTTCCGTTCATTGAGATGATTGGCGTAACTCCTGTGAAGAAGAACTTCACGATTCCCTAATGTATGATGATAGACGAAAGTTCTGATTCATATTCTTGGATGTTGAGTGAGCTGAAGCTTCTGTTATGTGAATCAACGGTTCCCACTGCCATATGCACGGATAAGGAGGTTGCTTTGATTAAGCCAATTGCCACGATCTTCCCTTTGCTGTGCCATTGGCATATAAATAAGAATGTGAGGGCTAAGGCATTGTCGCTCTTTAAGTGTGAGAAGCTCGCCGATGCCATTGTTCACGGATCATGGGATAGGGTTATGAATGCACCGACTGTCGAAGCTTTGGAAACAACAATTGACAACCTACAATCGACATGGGGTAGGGTGGCTCCGTTTTTGGATTATCTAGAGAAAGAGTGGTTTCCGCATATTGAGAAGTTTGCGTTTGCACACACGGATAATGTACTCCACTACGGAAACACGAGCACCAACCGGGTGGAAAGCGCCCATGGTGTTTTGAAGATGTGGTTGACTACCTCCAAAAACTCACTGGATTCGGTGTTTCGAAAGGTGAACTCCCAGCTTAAAAGCCAACGTAAGGAGGTTAACAAGGCACTCGAAGATTCTCGTAATAAGATACATTCAGTTGGCCTTGGTCCTCCTTTGTAGGTTGTTAGGCTATCATATATATCTCTTTGTACTCCATTGGATTGTTGGCAGATGAGAAGAGTCGTTGTGAGAGATTGGGGTCCATGGTCGCCGAACGGGGTGTGTGTGTACTATCTCGGACACACTCGCTTCCTTGTGCATGTATGATTAGTAGTGCATTTGAGCAAGGTACTGAGTATTACTACCACCAAGTATCTCCATTTGGTCAACCTTAATATACGAACAACCGTTGAAGAGAGGTTTCGAAGACTCAGAGTTAGGTGAATATGAGAGGCTAGTGGAGGAGGGTCGAAACAGAGACGATGCGGCGACGATACGGGCTCTAACCATAGGGTTACAGAGAATACTCCACCAGGAAGAAGAAGGTATGAAGGAGGCGGAGGTGAAGGAGAACCTTAGGGGCAGGCCTCGTAAAAGGAGTACAAGGGTTGACCCATCATGGCACGAACATGTAAGCCGCAAGTTTCGTTCAAGAAGATGTCGAACAACGAACCCTCGATCTCGTTCGTGTGCCGCAACAGCGGATGAGAGCTGTGCGACATGAGGTAATCGATTGTTCAACATTTGTGTGATGGTCCGTAATATTCTTGATATGATAATTAATATCTCTTTTATTATATTTACTTTATACTTGTGTAGCTGCTGGAGCACCCTCGATGATCAATTATCGAGACGACGTGGAGTCCTTCCCCTATGCGAGGTACTTGCCTCCGGTGTACTTGAGTATGTGGATGGGTGGTATGATCAGAAAGGAGACGAGCACTGTGGGTTTCGGTGTATTTCCCATGCCCTTCATGGAGAGGAAACACACTGGATGCATACGAGGGACGCTCTTGTCGACGAAATAGTGAAGCCGGTCTACATTGGGCTTTATGGTAGCTCGAAAAGCCGGTGCGACGCAATGAACCGCATCGGTTGGGACAAAGAAGGACCCTGCGGCGAGCCAAATTGGATGCATGGAGGGCCTGATTTATATGGATTTGCTTCGCTACATAATTGGACTATTGTGGTATACCACTCTTCTGTTCCAACTAATGGAGGACGTCGTGAGTACCATGGAGACACCATTTTACCGTTACGTAGCGGTATTGGGTTTACCAAACTGGATAGCATTTTGGTGTTATTGAATACGGGTAATCATTGGGTTCGTCTCATTGTTAAAGACATGTTTTCGATCCCCCGCAACGACATTCAGTGGAGGTACCATTGTGATGCTGGTCTCGCAGAGCGTTGGGCATACTTATATGCTGAGCACCGTCAACTGTGGCGCACCATTATGGGTTAGTGTGCTTGGCAAGCAATGTTTTTTTGATGTGAGGCAAATTGACAAAATTGACATTACAAGTCAGTAGTAGTAGTGACTAACCAATAGTCTGTCAATTTTGTCAATTTGCATGTTCAATTCAACTCACATAATTTTTTGGACATGTGAGTTCTTTTGTATCTTCAATTCACATAATTTTTTGGGCATGAGAATTATTATTGTAAACACCCAACACCTTAACCATGTTCAATTTTGGTTGGAAATTGCGTGTTGATTTAATTTCAGAAAGCACGGCATAATTGGGCAATTAAACGCTTAGGTTGACTGACCGGGCATTTTCATTCATTGAAATTGAGCCTGTTAGCGGAATACATAAACAAACATTTCCGCCAACTGAAAGGCAGTCGAGTCAATCCGATAGGCACGATCACGATGAAGTTGTTTGTAATCGTACAAAGAAATCATCAAATACACCTCCAGATGATTTCTTAACCTAAATGTTCACATATTGTCTTTATATTACAACCCAAATTAAAAAAGTGTCTGACATAACCAAGTTTGATGATAACATGTTGTGACAAACATAGTTACTTGCTTCTGCCGGCTTTCCTCTTCACCTTCTTGTCCATCATCGCAGTACGGCCAGCCGTGGCGATCTTGAGGAAATTGGACCTTGCCTCATTATCCTCGTCAAAGCACAAGAGTGTCATCAACACTTCTCTTGCGGACGAAAAGTAACTTTCAACCTGCAAAGTAACATAACAACCTTGTAATTAATTCAATTATGAAAAGCTGGAATCTTATAAGTTAACGTACTGCATCGGTAAGGAATATATTACCTTTGAAGTACATGGTATTCCTCCGTCCCACAAGAAAACCCCAACAAGTATCAACATTCCACAACTGAATCTGCACATTAGAGCACACGAGAGCACATGAGTAAGTAATTGAGAACTGTCGCTGGCTTGGTTAATGAGTTTATGACTAAGGAATTTCGAATCTTACGTGTCAATTTGATTCGGTACGTTGGTTTTCGCAAGACGCCAACCACGTGCTTTGTCACCTAGGCTAGGCTTGACACAGTTTAGCATTGCGGTGAACATGCAAGTCTAAAGTATATACAAGGTCATAGGTAGTGACAACTAATAACCGAGAGCTTTCTGTGAGGAGAATAACTTCCTTAACATCTCAGCCGTTCACCAACCCCAAGCACCTCATTTTCTACGAGGGATAGGATAAAAAAAAAAAATTAACATTCAGGGGGAACTCGTCACATTCACCCTGATTTAGAACAATTTCAGACACAGATTAGCTAAAGACCTTCACCAAACACTAAAACTAGTACTTACCGCGATCTCATATTCATCAGTATACTAATAAAATTTCACAGGAACAATAGCAAGAGTAGGATAAGCACAAAATAGTTACTAAGACGAAAATATTCGACCTATCAATTGTTAACACAAACTTCAGTCCCAAACTTCAACAAAGAAGTCATTCGACCTTGAAGGCTTGAAACACATGTTAGAGGAGAAAATAGGATCGAGGGGAGTGATACTTAGTTCATTTTGCTTACCATTTCACGTCTGATGGGAATATGGAAATTGCTAAGTGGTAAATTGGTCGAATCCAGAATTGCCATTTGTTGTAGGCCAGCATCAAAGACGTAGCAAAACCAATGTCTCTTGTAACAAACTAGGAAGAAGTACCGCAAAAAAGATCGGAGTTAAACAATTAAGCGATGCATGTGAAGAGATTAGTGCAAGATCGGAGTTGAGTAATATTTACCACTTTGCAGAGACTATGGTCAACACGTTTCGCACGTTGGACGATGTTGAAGAACGACTGTTGAAAACCTCTTTCGGTGGTGCTGAAGCGAGTGTCGTTGCCTTTTTCGTCTTGAATACATGCAAGGGCCTACGAATCGACAAATACGCACCATTGTTAGTAAGTAATGACATGTATTAGCTTAAAAGAAATAAAGTGAGCTTCGTGTTTAGAGTTCAAACCATTTAGTTTGGGCTAAACATGAACCGTTCTCCTTTCCATTTCTTGTTGTATAGCTTTATGACGAGCCTCATGAGATCAGACGTAGCGTGCCCTCGGATTTTAAAGATGTCACGCATCTCGTGAATCATCAAATGCGCTCCATCAACAACTACCGCACTCTCTTTCTGTCCTTTCTCGTCACTCAGCTGACCTCGGTTCCTTAAAAAAAGAAATCCACCGATGCATCATTCTCTAAACAAATATTGTAAAAATACTGTAAATTTTCAAGTTTGTTTGGAATAAATGATACAAAAACATACCTTGCTCCTCGGAATAATGTATAAGTTCTGATAAATTTGAGGACTTGACCGACTTCTTTTGTAGGAGACCATGGCATGTACTTGCCCCCGGGTGTCATTGATCGATCGTTGCAAGTGTACGGCTGAAGGACTTCAGTCATGTCATAGAGCAGTGATGATGGGGTAATCTGTTGCTTAGGACTCTCGAAGCTCTCCCCCGGCATATTAGACATGTCCTCATGCACATCAAAAGTCAGCTTAGGCATCACCTTCGTCTGGTCACCGACATTCTCCAACTCAAACTCTGTCACTGCTGCTGGCGTAATCGGAGGGGCCATAGACGTGCCCTCCTGTTCCCCGTAGTAATCCTCAACAGGCAAAAGAGGGGTGACCAGTCTCTCCCATTCTTATGCCAAGTCCATCTCTTTGTTAGCGAGCATCGCCCTTTCATCGAGAATATCCTTCTCGATCTGTGACATCCACTGATTTTCAGCATGGGTTCTTGCCTAGCCACCTCCTCACGAGCCAACCTCTCAACCATCTCCCTCTCCTTCATAGCTCTCATCTGTTCTGCGTTCTCCCTCTCAAGTCTCTCCTTCTCAGCCCTTTCTTTTTTCACTCTCTCCCTCTCAAGTCTTTCCCTCTCTAACCTCTCCTTCTCAACTCTTATTTTTTGCTCCCTCTCCCTCTGAGCAGCTTGTACTTCAGCTTCAGCAGCAGCCTTCTCTTTTTCGAGCCTCTCCCTCTCAGCCCGAGCCTGCTCCTCCTGGGTTCGTTTCTCAACCAACAGACCCGCAACCCTTGTGGCGACCATAGCTTTGACCCTAGCTTCCCTCTGAGACTTAGACTCAAATGTAACACCCCATATTTTTGGGATTAAATTATTAAAGTCGTCGGGAGAAATTCATTTTAGGAGTTGCGAGTTTCGATTTTTGGAAATTTAGAGTCACTTTCCTATTTGGAATCGATTTCCTAATTGGGTAACTAATAGGTGAAATTACCAATTTGCCCTTACTAAACCCTTCCTCACCTTAATATAAAAACAAAACACAAAAAAAAAAAAAAAAAAACAACACAAACGCACGCAGCAGCAGGGAGAAGGAAAAGAAGAAAAGAAAAAAAAAGGGAAGAAGAAGAGAAGAGGAGAAGCGTGCGTCTCCTTCCCCGCGAACCCCGTCGCGCCGAGCCACCGCCTTCGCCACCGCGCAGCCACCCTCGCCTTTTTCCCCTACCGTCTTCTCTTTCTCTTGGTTCAATCGAGAGTAGTAAGTTCTTAATCCCTTTCTTTTTCTTAATCGATTAAATTGGGATTTTCGAGTTTGGTGTTCAATTAGTGATTAGAGCACGATTAGATTGTTTAATTTGTTGTTTTAGAGTTCCAATCGTGTTTATGGTAATTGTGGCTTATGGTTTGTGGATTTTCGAATTGGGGATTTTCGAGTTGGGGTTCTTATTAATCGTGCTCGATTTTGTTATGGAATTGTTTGATTTTGGTGGGGTTATTTGTTATGAATTGGGGATACTATGGTATTATGTTTGTGGGAGCGTTTGATGAGGATTTAAGTGAGGAACGAACCGACTGTCGGTTCTGAATTTTGGGTTATTTGGGTGTTGTTGTTGTTATTTTGATGATTAATTGGTGAAATTGTGTAATTAGTAAGATGGGAAGGATGTGATATTAATTTGGTGTGATTGTTGGAAGGATTGGTTGTCGAATTCATGATTTTTGTGACCTTGTTGTAGTTAGTTGGTTGTTTTTGTGTTGGGTTTGTGATGGTGATCGTGTGGTAATTCAATCTTGTTATTTTGTGATTAGGGGGTGTGTTTGAGGAGATTCTGTTTTAGCCTTGCAGCAGTTTAGTGTTTCGCTCAGAGTAAGGTAAGAACGTTGTTCGTTACTCCAGCCTACGCATCATTATGATAATTGGCGATTCAATTCACATCCATCGTTTATACTCCTTGTTTGGTCTCATGTTCTGCACCTTGAGCTCTTATTGTATTCTTATGAATTGTTCGTCTTGCTCTTGTCCTTGCCACGCCCTTACTGTTCTCGGCCCTCGGCCTCTTTGCGACCCGTGGCCGTTCGGCCTTGATTACCCTCAGTCACTTGGCTAATCGGCCGAGTGAGTCGCTTGGTTCTGTGTTCCATAATGTTGATTTTGATTCGTATTCATTTATTGAGTTTCCGGCTTCGGCCGTTTATAAATTATATTATCGAATAACGTACCATCGAATAATGTATGTAAGACGGTTGAAAGAAAAGAACGATATGATTACCACCTAGAGTGAATGTGATGCGGCACGGACCGATCACTGTTTATACCTCTGATCAAGGTACTGTTTCGGTCGGAGTAGCTATCGACTGCCTATTAGGCTTTCCTCCTAGAGGTACGCATCCTACTGGATCTCTAGCGAGGGGTGTGCACATTTTAAGTCTTTAGGAATCGTTTAAATGTACTCTAGCTCGCGCCGGTTCGAGACTGTGGTGGCTGCGGGGTAGGAGCCCAGCCGTGTATGATTGGCAAGACCGTTTGTCTCGTCAGCGATACGTGACTATCGCACTGCCGTGTCCTGATGGTACTCTGTATTCATTACTTTGTCCAATGCTTATTATTTGTTAGCTACGCGCCTCAAGGCGCGTATCTTTGTTTCTCTGCTTTATGTTTCTTACTCAGCCTGTGCTGACGTTCTGTTTTCTGGTTCGTTCCCTACCATGTTCTGGGGCCTATGTCATTCTTCGATGGCATAGTTGACAGGTCTTGATGATATGGATGCATGATAGAGGGACTCACTTGCATGCTGGGGACTTTTCATAAAAGTTATTTGGACATGGACTTAATTTGGTTTTGTAATTTAAATTTCAGTTTTGGGAACTGTAGTTCGACATTCTAAATCTTCCGCTGTCGTCTTTTCGTTGTTTGGATTTATTAAGTTGTAATTGAATTTCAAGCCTAGCAGTTGACTCGGTAGTCAAATGCGGCGTAACAATTCTGTAATATTTCCTTATTTATTTTTGCGAGAATTTAGGGTTGTTACATCAAATGGCAACTCGAAATTAGCACGTGGCAGCTGATAACTTGCACTCGGCACTCCATAAAATTGGGGCGTAATCCCAAAATTCAAATCCGGCATCTTGTAACGTCCAGTCGCAATGTCAGCCTCCTCCGACGAGGTCTCTACATTGTAGGGCTCGAAAGTCTTACCAAGCCCAAGCTCATCCAACACATTGTTCACTTTCTCAAATGCCTCGTCAACACTTCCTCCTGTGTTACGAGCATGGTTACTTGAAGACTCACCAGCTTTGAGTCTTTTCTCAACAAATGCACGTTCTCCAATACTCGTCGCAGTAGTGCATCTGGAGGACTCACTAGTCTTTCTCTTACCCATAGCAGCAACAGTCATTGAAGAACTTGACGCATGACGCATGATTCTGAACATTCTTTGGTTTTGCTGCTGCCGCTCTCGGTTTAGCTGCAGCCTTCCTTAGTTGTTTCTTGCCTTTCCCGATCTTAGGTGCATTCCTACAAATCTCAACGCCACCTTCTCCTGCTTTCCGCGGCAAATTGGAAGGGGGGGTCAGAAATAGAAGCCTGCCTAGGTGTTGCAGAACACAGCATGGGTGGCAAAACTTCCTTCCCATAAGGCTTGTGCAGCTGTTCTGTTCGATGGCCACTTCCGTAGAAGATGTTGTCCACAAACTGAGACACACATGAGGGAGAGGACACGAGTCAACGACTATATATAATAAACATATGGTCTATAAATTGAAATGGATTCATGACACACAACGTACCTCCAACATGCCGAACTCTCCAGGTCCTAAACGATCACGACTGATGCTTTGGCTAAGATTTGCTTTGTTCCATGCGGGAACTCTAGGTTCTCGATACCAGCTAACTCTGTTTGGTAGGCGCTTGTTGTCTAGGTAAAGAATTCGCACCATAATCAATAATTTCATTAATCAATCAAGAAGTAGTAACAATCTAATCAACCACAATGATAAAATTATGCTCGGCTACTTGAAGCACACATCTGCTTCATCAAGCATCAATGTTAAAACATTACTACAACACTTCTCACAATAAAAACAGCTCTTTAATCTAATCAGAACTGAAACTAAGCCATTCACACTTCATGAGCATAGTGCTGGTTAGTCCTACATCAAATTGTCTCAACGACAGATGTTAACAACTTACTGACTCCCACAAATAAATCTTTTTCATGCCATATTACTCTCAAGTCTCAACATAATTCACCAAGTTCATTTTGAGTCTTGACGGTTTGTCATGCACATACATAACCGATAGGTTTTTCAAATAAATCGGTCACTTATGAGGTTGATACCACACAAAACAAATCAGAAAATAAGACAATAAAATAGCGAGTGTGCACTTGGTTATCTTACCATTAAGATAAGTGCGCAACCACCCGCGCCTTTCACACCATCTTTGCTCAACAGTTTCTTGTGGAACTGACGTCCTGCATCCACAAGCCAGTCATACACGAACTGGGACCAACACCAGTCCATGCAACCCCTTGAACCCACTATGGCCGAAGGAATAAGAGTGTGTGAAATTTTGTTGGCTTGTGTAGGGCACAACACAGTCCCTAGCAAGAAAAACAGGAAGACCCGTCGGAATTCATCATCAGAAAGGTTTTTGCTGTACATAGCTTTGACGAGGTTCTTTGGCTTAATCCCTCTGTCGTACTCGTACTCAACCCTGAACTTGGAGTACAGCTTGCGCTCATGGGGATACAGATGATTCACATGAGAGGGAAGGGCTCGGCCTTGTGTAGGCAGGCCCAATATCCATCCAACATGATCGGGCCTAACACGCAACTCATGCTTCTCGTCAATCACCAAGGAATTGGATGTCGGATTGAGCTTCCCATATAGCCATTTGCAAAACCGCCTATTCAATGCGCATAGCCTCAAATCTAGGAAATTACCTAGACCCATATCCCTTATAAGCTCATGCGCTGTGGCGGCAGTTGCTGCATCACCTTGCGAAAGTACTCCACCCTCGTGTTTACTCCTTTTTTGTCGTCTGGTGAATTCCCGTCATCCCCTTCATCATAATCTGTCTCGTCGTCTTCTAGAGCCTCCTCCGCATCGTCATCCTCCTCCTCATCATCATCTAGTTCTGTATCGGAGATATCTTCATGTTCTGACTCAGAATATGATGGTTCACGCTGCGATCGACGTGAATTCTTCCTTGCAACACATTTTTGTTTCGTCATTGAAATCTGACATAATTAAAAAAAAACACTCTTAAGCATGGACAATCTTACTACACTTCCCACCCTAATAATAAACATTGACAAAACACAATAATAAACACAACATCCTTACTCTTTTCATGCTTAAACTCCGATAATCCCGATGTCAAATATATCCCCACAAACAGAACATCTTATTCTTTACTATTTTGCCTTATACTAACATACACAGAAATCTTGTTACTACATCGTAACCCAACTCTTAATAAACCAAACTACAACTACATGGATTATCAATTAAGCATGAATTAACACAAACCCCCTTCCTTCCTACACTCAATTACATTCCACCACAAATTTGACATTCAAAGTAACACAAAAGTGAAGTAAACAAAGCTTCCTTTTTATAACTTAACAAATCAAAATGCGTCATGCAACAACAAAACTAAACCACCAAAATAAAACATTCAAATCTAATCACGCTCAAATCCTAATTCATCAAACCTGCAAATTTCATTTGTAAACCCTAACCCTAATTCACAAATTCAGTTTCTACCCAAGCCCTAATTCATGATTCATCGATTCTCATATCTTCAAATTAACTTAATTAAAACTACATGCAACAACAAAGCAGCAGTCGGAATATACATGAGATTATGTCAAGGGGATGAAATTAACTCACCGATCACCGCTGATTTGAAGACCTTCCAAGGACACCCAACCGATGACGAAGATGTATCAACACCCTTGGAGAGAGGGTCGATTATGACTTTACATAGAAAATGGAGAAGAAACTGTGTGAGTGAGTGAGTGAGTGAGTGAGTGAGTGAGTGAGTGAGTGAGTGAGTATGTGTGTTACGAGAGAGAGAGAGAGAGAGAGAGAGAGGAGTTTTTTTTCGAATAATTGAAGAGAGAGAGAGAGATAGAAGTTTTTTTTCGAATAATTGAAGAGAGAGAGAGGGACGATTGAGTAGTTGGCTTTGGGAAGGAGGGATGCACAGTTATGTTAGGGGGTTGTGGGGGTTGTGTGTGAGTTATGTCAGGGGTAGTAGGGGGTTGTCAGGAGTGAGTTGTTCGGGGAAGTAGGGATGACGGGACATGACCAGAGGAATATCAGCAGAGATGACATAAAGTACAACTCAATTTGAATATTTCCCACCAAAATCGATACCAGTATCGATAACACGTCAGGGTACAATCGTAAACTAGGATAACTTCAAAATCGATAACACGTAAGGGTATAATCGTAAACTAGGATGAGTTTTACTTTATAAACTTTTGCGTTACGATCGTACTTAAAATACGTAATCAACTTGCCAAAAATATTCACAAGTACTATTACTAATTCACATACATTATTTCTAGGGTGAATCGACATTCAATAACGATTCCTAAATACTGATAGTGATTCACATACGTACTTTGTACTTTGAATAGACATATTTGTATGACCATAGTCATTTGCCAATAATCGAATTGAGTACGATTTAATGATCAATCCACGTTTCTCAATTAACCCAAGTAATCTAGTTAGGATAATGTGATGAATTAACCTTATATGGACTAACCCGAGTAATCCCGAGTTCTATGTAATGATCAATTCAGGTTTCTCAATTGAGCTGAGCACTCTACCTAGGATAATGTGATCAATTAACCTTATATGGACTAACCCGACTAATCTAGTGAGGATAATGTGATGAATTAACCTTATATGGACTAACCCAAGTAATCCCGAGTTCAATATAATGATCAATTCAGGTTTCTCAATTAAGCTAAGTGCCTCTACCTAGGATAATGTGATCAATTAACCTTATATGGACTAACCCGAGTAATTTAGTCAGGATAATGTGATGAATTAACCTTATATGGACTAATCCGAGTAATCCCGAGTTCAATATAATGATCAATTCAGGTTTCTCAATTAAGCTCAGCACCTCTACCTAGGATAATGTGATCAATTAACCTGATATGTACTAACCCGAGTAATCCCGAGTTCAATATAATGATCAATTCAAGTTTCTCAATTAAGCTAAGCACCTCTACCTAGGATAATGTGATCAATTAACCTTATATGGACTAACCCGAGTAATCTAGTGAGGATAATGTGATGAATTAACCTTATATGGACTAACCCGAGTAATCCCGAGTTCAATGTAATGATCAATTCAGGTTTCTCAATTAAGCTCAGCACCTCTACCTAAGATAATGTGATCAATTAACCTTATATGGACTAACCCGAGTAATCTAGTTAGGATAATGTGATGAATTAACCTTATATGGACTAACCCGAGTAATCCCGAGTTTCAATATAATGATCAATTGACGTTTCTCAATTAAGCTCAACACCTCTACCTAGGATAATGTGATCAATTAACCTTATAACAACTAGTACTAACCTTCATTACGATAATGATCAAGTAATGTTATGTGTATCAAATTGTTGTTGGTGGAATAAAAATCTACTTATTAGAATCAAAATATTCTTGTTCGAATACTTAATAAACGTTAACAGTTAAGTTATCAAACTTGCTTACCGTGAAATCAAACTTTCATATAAAATTGAGGTTAAGTAACAAGTTACAAAATTAAAAACATTCTGAATTCAAATTATTTGTTTACATTCAATATGGAGAGTACATAGAATGAAGAAATGTTTGTAAATTTCACATACATAGAATAAAAACTTTGACAACTATCTTCTTTTCTGGGCCAATTTTGCCTCACCTGTCCTATGGCCGGCCCGTCTCGCCTTAACTTCAAATTAGGCCCATTTCGCCTCAAATTCACTTTGGAGCACGCCTCCTAGGTCCATCTCGTTTGTATTCATTATACAGCGGACGAACTTCATTAATCACCCGAGAATACGCTTCACATTGGCCGCACGCTGGAGATGGTACCGACTCAAATATCGGAGCAAGTCTTTGAACAATTTCCTTCGCTTGCTGCAACAACAATAACCATCTTAAATAACCAAACAAACATTCAAACTTTGTTAATGTAAAATACGAAATTAAAGTACTAAAAGACAGAATTTTACCTAGTCTGACGCAACAAATTTTTGTTTTTTCATCATCAATGCCGCTACAACCGGGTTCACAACCACCGGGTGTGAGATTCTCAAGAACCAACGAAGGTAATCTTCTTCTACGGAGTGCATAGGCTCTGCCACCTTAAAGATTACATCTAAAGACAACATATGACACTCTAAGTTGCGCCACAAGTGATCAAACAAGTCTGACATCATAAAATTGAGGAGCTGCCGGGCGGTACACAACGCTAGAAGGTGTGGGGATAACCTGCAAATACCCAAACTGTCTAATGCATCGTGCTGGGCCATAATACTCGCCAACATCCGCAAACCAAATCACTCCAGTGAATAGGGAACGGGCAACCCTTTTGGGCAGGGCTCTTACCGTATGGCAGCCACATAATCTCATCGGCCTCCAAGTTATCCACCACAACCCTATACTCCCTCAGCCGTTCAACGCACCAGCTTCACCGCGTGTGTCCCACATCATTGAACGTGGCTGAGTGACCGTCCCTCACATCTTGTCGGCCGTAAAGATGCAAAGTACTCGTAAATCCAAGCCTGCAACAATGTAAGACAACCAGATATGCCCTTTGCATCAGCTCGTGATGCTATACCAAGTTGCCTATACAAATAGGCAAGAGTGCCTGCGCCCCAAGCGTAACTCTTAACTCGTTCAGGCCCCTTCAAGAACAAATTAACAGCTGCACGAACTCGGTCTCCGCTTTTGTCGACAAATAATGTTGAGCCAAGGAAATACAACAAGTAACCCTGCACCTCAACATCAGGATGCCGACCCTTCCTTACCATAAGCATAATGTACTCCGACAAGACACCACCACACTTGTACCACGAAGCCTTCCGCTTTCACTATCAGCCGGCTCTTTCAACTCGTCCGGGGTCCGACCTAGGAGCTCACACATGTCAGCCTTAAATTGATCTGCCACTAAGTACTTCCCCCTCTACAGGTATACGGAGAATATAGTACACGTCGTGCAAGAGGATGGTCATCTCTCCAAAGGGCAAGTGGAAGGTGTTTGTGTCCGGATGCCATCTCTCAACGAAAGCCAATTTCAAAGGGAGGTCTAAATGTCGCATCATACAATTACGTAAGTGCCACTGCCCGGAACGTGAAACCATGTCCTTTGCACCCTTGTGAAAAAAAGAATACTGCCTAAGTTGCTCTAGTTGCCTATCGCGGGTATAGCACTGGATAACACCGCGGTCTTTGGAACTCTTGTTCCAAATACGATGAGCAACATGACCGCCAAAGCTAGGGATCACGTCCACCTGCATCGGTCCCCCAGGGGCAGATTCGGTGAGGAGCCATGACATATCTCGATCCTTCTTTATTCTCTTCCTAGGTAATGCCAAAGAATCCTCCGAAACTTCCCCCAATTTCCTACCACCTCGCTCTCCCCGTGGAATGTGGACATGAGAAGATCCGGTCGACGAACCACCCTTTCCATCTTTACCTATAATTCCATCATCAGATGAAGGTCGGGCTCGGTCGACCACTCATCCTCCTCCGACGCCGATTCGTGGACAACATTTCTAACTACTAATGCCTTAGACATTGCGGGATCACCACCATTACCACGACCAACAACCTTATTACTACCATCAACATTAACCTTACCACGACCGCGTCCATGAAATACTATTTCCTTCCCTTCGGAACCACTCATCTTCACCAATTCAAACCACAAAACAACCATTCAAATAATATACAATCATAACAACACAATCCATGTCTATTCAAGCTAATCAAGTGGAACTTAAATTTCTAATCCAACTAACTAAGAAAACACAAGTTCAATTCAAATAGATCAATTCACTAAACTATCCTACAGTCGGGTTCACACTTTACTAAACCATGGTTCAGCCGTGTTGAAAACTGGGCTACACCATGGTGCAGCTGTGTTGAAAACTGGGCTACACCATAGTGCACGCAGCCGTGTTGAAAACTGGGCTACACCATGGTGCAGCCGTATTGAAAACTGGGCTACACCATGGTGAAGCCGTGTTGAATACTGCCGGGTTGAATACTAGGCTACACACCACCTGAAACTTCACCAAAGGTCGACCTCCAACAACAATCTCCCAATCTCAAATTCAATTCTAAAAACACAATTTCTACCTAATCTATTTACACCATCCATACCCAAATATAATCAATTCCAAAACAAAACATTTTAAATAAACAACTAAACAAATCTAAACATACCTTCAATGTCCTTCAATTATTCACAACGATCTACCCCTCAATCAATCTTCAATTATTTGCTCCCTTTCAACTTCACAACGACTCAACCACTCAATTCAGCTCTTAATCGTTAATTCATATCCACATCGTTGTTGGCTGACTTGAAATCGGTTTTTTTTCCTGGCCCCAATTATTATCGAATCATTGGGGAATAAATTGGCAAAATTTCGAGGGAAATTTTCAGAAATTATTGGGGGAAAATTCTGGGTAAAATTCGAGGGAAAGTTTTGGAAATTATTGGGGAAATATGTGGGCAAAATTCGATGCAAAATTTGGGGAAGTATGGCCGAGAAATCGTATCAAAAATTGGGATACTATTTAGGGGACAAATCGCATCAAAATTTGGGGTAGTATTTAGGGGAGAAATCGTATCAAAAATTTGGGGTAGTATTTGGGGGAAAAATCGTATCAAAAATTGGGAAATTTAGGGGACAAATATGAAAGATATGAAATGTTGATACGATTTGGAGTAATGGAGTAAAGGATGGAGTCATGGAGTAATGGAGAAAGATAGTAATGGAGTGAGGAGGATTACTCTCTTAATTAGGGGAGTCTTCATTAGTGGAGGAAAGGAAGAACTAATCACGGGCATTTTCAAAACTAAGGGCGATAAATAGCATTTTTTAGGGCGACAAATAGACGTCCAGATTATTATTGACATTGCTTGCCTTTGGGCGGTTGGCACTGAGGTGACACAAAGTGTTTGCAATTATTCTTGTTTGCTATTCTTTGGGCGGTTGGCACCGAGGTGACACAACCTATTTGCAATTTTCTTTTCATCAACTTTGCTAGCCTTTGGGCGGTTGGCGTTGAGGCGACACAACCTGTTTGCAATGATTGCGTGCCTTAGGGCGGTTGGCGCCGCGGTGACACAACCTGTTTGCAATTATGTTGGATTGGTGGATATGAGACAAATCTCATATAAATGATAAGATTAAAGGACGTTAGTTTATTGTGTTGAAATCTCTTTTGTTGGTTCTGAATTCTTGATTGGATTGGTATATACGGTTATGTGCTAAGTGTTGTTATAAGAATGAAAAATAATGGTTTTCGACAAGGTAAGTGTTTTTGGTTTTTACAAGTTGAGGTGTTAGCTTACTCAATTTTCTGACTTTTTCAACTCTGGTTTTTGTGTTTTAAATCTACCACATGTAGGATATGATGCTTGCTTGTTGGGGCACGATTCACCTTCGAGTTTAGATTAGATCATCGAATAAAGCTAGACATTAAACTTGTCTAGACTTAGTTTATTTCATATTCCAGTTTGAGTTTTTAAACTATTGTAATTTTAAAATTTCGGATGTAATTGGCTACTTTAGTTAATTAGACTCTTCGATCTGATATTGAAATTCTCCTTGCATTCAAGTTTCCACTTGGATGCAGAGTGGCACCTTCACATTTCCTAAGAAATGTTTGAATTTTCTTTAAAACTTTTTTTATAAAAATGACAGGAAATTTGGGGGTGTTACACTTATTCCTTCGTGGCTCTCATACCATGTTGAGTTTTGAGGGTCATGAATGAGAATGAGGATGAGGATGAGAAAGCCATAGAATTTTCATACTCACACACAAGATTGTATGCAACGAATGGTATACTTTCACTTGCGTGTGCTTTATGAATCTAAAGCTAGGGTCATGAATGAGAATGAGGATGAGGATGAGGAAGCCATAGAATTTTCATACTCACACACAAGATTGTATGCAACGCAAGGTATACTTTCACTTGAGAATTACTTTATGAATCTAGGTTTGTGGAAAACACCTCCGTTTGTTTTTTTGGATGTAAACCAAGATTGTTGTTGTAAACTATTAAGCTAATGACCTCCTCCTACTCTTGCATGGTTTTCATACCATGTTGAGTTTTAAGGGCCATGAATGAGGATGAGAAAGCCATAAAATTTTCATAATCTCGCACAAGATTATTTGTATATGCTCTCAAAAAGCTACACTTTCTCTTTCAAAAATTGTGCTTTATGAATCTAAATGTAGGTTTGTAGAAAACACCTCCCTTCGTTTTTGTCGGATTCCTCCTCTAAATAAGTAAGCTAATGATGACCTCCTCCTATTCCAACATGGCGCTATGATACCATGTTGAGTTTGGAGAGCCATGAATGAGGATGAGAAAGCCATAAAATTTTCATAATCTACACAAGATTAAATGGTGCGCAAGGTACACTTTCTATTTCGAAAGCACTACTTTGTGAATCTAAGTTTGTGACAAACACCTCCTTTTGTTTTTTTTGGATGTGAACTAAGATTCCTATGGTAAACTATTAAGCTAATGACCTCCTTCTACTCTTGCATGGTTTTGATACCATGTTTAGTTTTAAGGGCCATGAATGAGGATGAGAAAGCCATAAAATTTTCATAATCTCACACAAGATCATATGTTGGGAAAGGTACACTCTCACTTTCGAAAGTTACATTTTCTCTTTGGAAAGCTCTACTTTATTAATCTAAAGCTAGGTTTGTGACATGATTTTGTCGATTTGAACCAAGATTGCTACTCTAAACTACTAAACTAATGACCTTATCTTATTCCTTCATTGCTAGCATGTTGAGTTTTGAGGGCCATGAATGACTATAAGAAAGCCATACCATTTTCAAAATCTCACATAAGATTATATGCTTCGAAAGGTATACTTTCACTTGCGAAAGCTACACTTTCTCTTTCGAAAGCTCTATTTTATAAATCTAAAGCTAGGTTTGTGGGAAAATCTTCTTTCCATTTTGTGGATGTGAACCAAGATTGCTTCTCTAAACTATTAAGCTAATGATCTAATCTTATTACTTCATTGTTTACCATGTTGAATTATGAGGGCCATGAATGAGGATGAGAAAGCCATAAAATTTTCCTAATCTAACAAAAGATTATATGCAAGGAAAGATATACTTTCGCTTGCGAAAACTACACTTTCTCTTTCGAAAACTCTTTTTTATGAATAGTCTAGGTTGTGAACCAAGCTAATGTCTTCCTCTTATTCCTTCATGGCTCTCATAACATGTTCACTTTTGAGAGTCATGAATGGGGATCAGAAAGCCATAAAATTTTCATAATCTCACACAAGATTATATGCTACGAATGGTATACTTTCACTTGCGAAAGCCACGGTTTATCTTTCGAAAGTTGTGCTTAATGAATCTAAAGGTTGGTTTGTGGAAAACACCTCCCGTCGTTTTTGTCGATTCTCCTATAAACTATTAAGCTAATGATGACCTCCTTTTATTCCTACATGGCGTTGTGATACCATATTCACTTTGCAATGCTATGAATGAGGATGAGAAAGCCATAAAATTTCCATAATCTCACACGAGATTAAATGGTGCGCAAGGTATACTTTCACTTGAGAAAGCTACACTTTCTCTTTCGAAAGCACTACTTTATGAATATAGGTTTGTGGAAAACACCTTGTTTTGTTTTTTTTTGGATGTGAACTAAGATTCCTATTGTAAACTATTAAGCTAATGACCTTCTCCTACTCTTGCATGATACCATGTTGAGTTTTAAGCGCAACGAATGAGGATGAGAAAGCCATACAATTTTCATAATCTCACACAATATCATATGTTGGGAAAGGTATACTTTCACTTTCGAAAGTTACACTTTCTCTATGGAAAGCTCTACATTATTAATCTAAAGTTAGGTTTGTGACGTGATTTCGTTTTAGTCGATGTAAACCAAGATTGCTCCTCTAAACTATTAAGCTAATGACCTTATCTTATTCCTTCATGCCTAGCATGTTGAGTTTTGAAGGCCATAAATGACTATGAGAAAGCCATACAATTTTCAAAATCTCACACAAGATTATATGCTGCGAAAGGTATGTTTTTAATTTTGAAAACTACACTTTCTCTTTCGAAAACTCTACGTTATGAATCCGTTGTGAAGTAAACTATTAAACTAATGACTTCCTCTTTATCCTTCATGTGGCTCTCATTACATGTTTAGTTTTGAGGGTCATGAATGAGGATGAGAAAGCTATAGAATTTTCATAATCTCACACAAGATTATATGCTGCGAATGATATACTTTTACTTGCGAAAGCTACACTTTCTATCCCCCTTCGTTTTTGTCGGATTCCTTCTCTAAACTAGTAAGCTAATGATGACCTCCTCCGATTCCTACATGGCGCTATGATACCATGTTCAGTTTGGAGATCCATGAATGAGGATGAGAAAGCCATAAAATTTTCATAATCTCACACAAGATTAAATGTGCGCAAGGTATAGTTTCACTTGTGAAAGCTACACTTTCTCTTTCGAAAACACTACTTTATGAATCTAGGTTTGTGGAAAACACCTCCTTTTGTTTTTTTTTTTTTTGGATGTGAACCAAGATTGCTGTTGTAAACTATTAAGCTAATGGTTTTGATACCATGTTGAGTTTTAAGGGCCATGAATGAGGATGAGAAAGCCATAAAATTTTCATAATCTCACACAAGATCATATGTTGGGAAAGGTATACTTTCACTTTCGAAAGTTACGCTTTCTCTTTGGAAAGCTCTACTTTATTCATCTAAAGTTAGTTTTGTGACGTGATTTTGTCGATGTGAACCAAGAGTGCTACTCTAAACTACTAAACTAATGAACTTATCTTATTCTTTCATTGCTAGCATGTTGAGTTTTGAGGGCCATGAATGACTATGAGAAAGTCATACAATTTTCAAAATCTCACATAAGATTATATGGTGCGAAAGGTATACTTTCACTTGTGAAAGCTACACTTTCTCTTTCGAATGCTCTATTTTATAAATCCAAGACTAGGTTTGTGGGAAAATCTCCTTTCCATTTTGTGGATGTGAACCAAGATTGAACTATTAAGCTAATGATCTAATCTTATTACTTCATTGTTTACCATGTTGAATTATGAGGGCCATGAATAAGGATGAGAAAGCCATAAAATTATCCTAATCTCACACAAGATTATATGCAAGGAAAGATATACTTTCACTTGCGAAAATTACACTTTCTCTTTCGAAAACTCTTCTTTATGAATCTAAATCTAGGTTGTGAGATAGGTGCTCTAAACTCTTAAACTAATGCCTTCCGCTTATTCCTTCATGGTTCTCATAGCATGTTCACCTTTGAGGGTCATGAATGAGGATGAGAAAGCCATAGAATTTTCATAATCTCACACAAGATTATATGCTACGAATGGTATACTTTCTCTTTCGAAAGTTGTGCTTTATGAATCTAAAGGTAGGTTTAGTATTTAAGGAATAAGGATGTGCCATTTCCTACCAGAATATATTCTAAGTCCCTAAATAGTCTAAGTATCAATCCTTAGGTTGGCTAACTAGGCTGCTTGGCTTAGTGCCATCACGGTTGAGGAAACCATCGCGTGACAAGAGCCATGGCTCTTAGTATCGGATTGGAATGACGGCGAGATCACACAATCCCCCTACTACGTTCAATTCGAGAGTAAGAAGAAGACATCGTGACACACCAAAGAATTTGCATATCCGTCACTATTGCAAGATGGCTCCTACGAAGAAGGAACAACTCTTAGTACGGTTGGAACGTTTTCTTGGCATTGACATTGATGAAGAAGTCCCTACGGTTACTTTCCGCGATTCTCTTCTTAATTTGGGCAACCAAGTGGAGGAGATGTGTGGAATGATTGCGAATCTTGGCGATGTGATCAAGAAGAAGAAAATTGTCGTTGGTGACGATGACTCCGCTGATTCGGCCATCAACAAGACTCGTGAAGACACTCTCGTCTAGGCAAGTTGGCTTTGGTGCTTAAGGATGCCTTCGCATCTGGTAGCGGTGGTGGCCGTTTTCGTCCAAAGGTTCCTGAACCTACGTCGTATGATGGGACTAGGGACTCGGTGACTCTAGAAAACTTCATATGGGACGTGGATCATTTCTTTAAGGCAACGAAGACCAAGGAGGATGCGATGGTAGACATTGCATCGATGTATCTCAAGGAAGATGCGAAAGTGTGGTGGCGCTCTCGCACTAACAACGACAAGGCCGTTGATGACGATGAGAATGCCGTCCGCGATGCGATCAAGACGTGGGATGCGTTGAAGGAAGATATGCGTAGCCAATTCCTACCTACCAACACGTCCTTTGTCGCTAGAGACAAGATGCGTGATCTCAAACAAGTGGGTTCTCTTCGAGATTACGTGAAGGCCTTTACGTCCTTGTGCTTGGACGTGAAGAATATGTCGGAGGACGACAAGTTGTTTAACTTTATTGCAGGTTTGAAACCTTGGGCGCAATTGGAGTTACAACGCAAGGGAGTTGGTGTGCAATTGCTGCTGCAGAGGCGCTAGTGGATCTGAAGTCATACAAGGGGATGGGCGCATCCGAAGACAAGTCCCACAACAAGAAACGTGATCCCTACAACGACAAGGACAACGAAAAGGGTGGTGCCGATGCCGTTGGCCCTTCGTCGAAGAAGAATCTGTCCAAGAACCTCGAATAAGGTTGCTTCATTTGTGGTGGTACGCACTTCACAAGGGAATGTCCGAAGAAGCACGAACTCAGTTCCTTGGTATGTGATTCTCACCCGACTTGTGTTTCCGATGATTCTAATGAGATCGCTCGTATGGGTTCCATTCGGTTATGGGACGCGGGCACTCCGTCACAATCGATATGATGGGTGGTTTCAGTGATCAGTTTTGCGCATACATTGATCCACTAGGCAGTGGGTTGCTGGAACATGTGTGGCTTGGTTGATTAGTCCATTGATAGTAATATTGTGTGTATTGTTATTATAATTGTGTGATTTGTTGGCACCGGGTTGCCATCATTTGTAATTATTATATGTTGTAAGATTGTTGGATTCGGATTTATAGTGTGTTATGACTCATGAACATGTATTGTTTAAGGGTTGTGTGTTTGTAATAAAGATATTGGTGTGCTCTCAATTGATCTATTTTCTAACGATCCACTTGATGTACCACATGAGTGTCCTCTTTACGTCTCTCTCTTATGCGATATTGTTTGTTAATCGTTTCACACGAACTTCGGGGACGCTTGGTCGTAGCCTTGCGAACTTAAGCCATGTGAGTTACGTGCATACCAGGTTATGACGTACTCCCATCCATGTGGTTGTTGTTGCGACAAGCGGGTGTGGCCGGGTTCACAGGCCGCGAACGAACACAATGCGGCATGGGAGAAATCGTGTTCGTGTGTGCATACCGGGTTATGTCAAACGGACATCCATGTGGTCGTAGGTGTGCCTAAGGGAGTGATCTAGGATCACTCGCCTAAGCCAATGCGATGCGGCATGGGAGAACCATGCAAATCATTCGTGTACCGGGTTATGCGGGTGCTTGCATCAGGGGAAGTCTTGTCCGGGACACGCCAATCTAAATACAGTGAAAGATGCGGGTCGCTACCGCTGATCACGCCAAAGTCGTACCGGGTTACGCATTGTGAAACTTTTGTTCATCGAGTACCGGGTTACTAGTTGAAGAGGGTTGTGTGTGGGTTTTCAGAAAAAGAGGTTAAGCAAACCAACGTTTGGAAGGGGTAACCTTGACGAGGACGTCAAGCTTTTCAAGTGGGGGAGGTTTTTAAGACCCGGACATGGTCGCCTATGTCAAGCGTCATGTCAACCTTGTCTTGGCATGGTCATGGGTGTGTCATGGACATGTTTTGGCGACGGACTGCCTAGGACATGTCATGACCATGGCTTGGCGTGTCTCGGCAAGGTTTGGTGGTGTCAATGTGTCTAAGGGTAGCGTCATGGTCCTTGGATAGACCAAGGGTGCCGGTGTCTAGCTCATGTGGTATGGGACGCATGGCTAAGCACTAGTAGCATCACCATTGGTGCACATGTCGTCCTTGGCGCGTTGGCCCAATACGGGATGCTCGGTAGGGAGCTCTCTCGTAGAAACGATGGGTTCCTAGCGTCCGTACGAGTATTTGGCCAACTCATGGGCAACTCACTAGCTAGTGATGAGTTCACGTAGCTAGTAGCTTAGCTCATGGAGCTTGGTGGTCAGCTCACTCACCTCGATCAAGACTTGGGGAGTGATCGGGTAGTGAGGCAGTCCACGTATAGTGGTGAGTCCACACTAGCTCATGACACTGTCCTAGTCCATGTGTGCTAGGTGGTTGATGCATGTCAAGGGGGCATGAATTTGTGACACCAAGGCATTGATGTGGCGCATGGTTTGTGGGAATGGATAAGGATGGCTAGTTTTCTTGGTGTCTCACATCAAATAACTACCTGTGACATGGCGCACATGCATCGAAGCTACCAAGAATTGTGTCTCTAGGGGATTATCCATGATTCTCTATAAATAGAGGGCATGAGGCGATCATCCAAGGCATTCAATTACTCCCTTCTTTCGTGCATTCAACCACGCTTAGATTCTAAGGCATTCGTGCCCAAGACATCTAGTCGTGTGCTTTGCCTTGTCCATGTTCTCCATCGTTGGTGAATTACGAAGGCTTGATTCTCAAGAGCGAGATACGTAGGCACCCTCTTGAAGGCGTAGCCCTTTCCTACCAAAATATATTCCAAGTCCCTAAATAGTCTAAGTATCAATCCTTAGGTTGGTTGACTAGGCCGCTTGGCTTAGTGCCATCACGGTTGAGGAAACCATCCCGTGACAGCTAGCATGTTGAGTTTTGAGGGCCATGAATGACTATGAGAAAGCCATACAATTTTCAAAATCTCACACAAGATTATATGCTGCGAAAGGTATACTTTTACTTTCGGAAACTACACTTTCTCTTTCGAAAACTCTACTTTATTGGTGCTCTAAACTATTAAGCTAATGACTTCCTCTTATTCCTTCATGGCTCTCATAACATGTTGAGGGTCATGAATGAGGATGAGAAAGCCATAGAATTTTCATAATCTCACACAAGATTATATGCTCCGAATGGTATACTTTTACTTGCGAAAGCTACACTTTGTCTTTCAAAAGTTGTGCTTTATGAATGTAAAGGTAGGTTTGTGGAAAACACCTCCCTTCGTTTTTGTCGCATTCCTCCTCTAAACTAGTAAGCTAATGATGACCTCCTCCTATCCCTACATGGCGCTATGATACCATGTTGAGTTTGGAGAGCCATGAATGAGGATGAGAAAGCCATAAAATTTTCATAATCTCACACAAAATTAAATGCTACGCAAGGTATACCTTTCACTTGAGAAATCTACACTTTCTCTTTCGAAAACACTACATTATGAATCTAGGTTTGTGGAAAACACCTCCTTTTGTTTTTTCTTTATGTGAACCAAGATTGCTTTTGTAAACTATTAAGCTAATGACCTCCTCCTACTCTTGCATGGTTTTGATACCATGTTGAGTTTTAAGGGCCATGAATGAGGATGAGAAAGCCATAAAATTTTCATAATCTCACACGAGATCATATGTTGGGAAAGGTATACTTTCACTTTCGAAAGTTACAATTTCTCTTTGGAAAGCTCTACTTTATTAATCTAAAGGTAGGTTTGTGACGTGATTTTGTCCATGTGAACCAAGATTGCTACTCTAAACTACTAAGCTAATGACCTTATCTTATTCCTTCATTGCTAGCATGTTGAGTTTTTAGGGCCATGAATGACTATGAGAAAGCCATACAATTTTCAAAATCTCACATAAGATTATATCTTGCGAAAGGTATACTTTCACTTGCGAAAGCCACACTTTCTCTTTCGAAAGCTCTATTTTATAAATCTAAAGCTAGGTTTGTGGAAAAATCTCCTTTCCATTTTGTGGATGTGAACCAAGATTGCTTCTCTAAACTATTAAGCCAATGATCTAATCTTATTACTTCATTGTATACCATGTTGAATTATGAGGGCCATGAATAAGGATGAGAAAGCCATAAACTTTTCGTAATCTCACACAAGATTATATGCAAGGAAAGATATACTTTCACTTGCGAAAACTACACTTTCTCTTTCGAAAACTCTTCTTTATGAATCTAAATCTAGGTTGTGAACCAAGATTGGTGCTCTAAACTCTTAAGCGAAAGCCTTCCTCTTATTCCTTCATGGCTCTCATAACATGTTCCCTTTTGAGGGTCATGAATTAGGATGAGAAAGCCATAGAATTTTCATAATCTCACACAAGATAATATGCTACGAATGGTATACTTTCACTTGCGAAAGCTGGAGTTTCTCTTTTAAAAGTTGTGCTTTATGAATGTAAAGGTAGGTTTGTGAAAACACCTCCCTTCGTTTTTGTCGGATTCCTCCTCGAAACAGGTAAGCTAATGATGACCTCCTCCTATTCCTACATGCCGCTATTACACCATGTTAAGTTTGGAGAGCCATGACTGAGGATGAGAAAGCCATAAAATTTTCATAATGTCACACAAGATTAAATGGTGCGCAAGGTATACTTTCACTTGAGAAAGCTACACTTTCTCTTTCGAAAACACTATTTTATGAATCTAGGTTTGTGGAAAACACCACCTTTTGTTTTTTATTTATTTATGTGAACAAAGATTGCTCTTGTAAACTATTAAGCTTATGACCTCTTCCTACTCTTGCATGGTTTTGATACCATGTTGAGTTTTAAGGGCCATGAATGAGGATGAGAAAGCCATAAAATTTTCATAATCTCACACAAGATCATATGTTGGGAAAGGTATACTTTCACTTTCAAAAGTTACTCTTTCTCTTTGGAAAGCTCTACTTTATTAATCTAAAGCTAGGTTTGTGACGTGATTTTGTCGATGTGAACCAAGATTGCTACTCTAAACTACTAAGCTTATGACCTTATCTTATTCCTTCATTGCTAGCATGTTGAGTTTTGACGGCCATGAATAACTATGAGAAACCCATACAATTTTCAAAATCTCACATAAGATTATATGCTTCAAAAGGTATACTTTCACTTGCGAAAGCTACACTTTCTCTTTGAGAAAAGCTCTCTTTTAAAAATCTAAAGCTAGGTTTGTGGAAAAATCTCCTTTCCATTTTGTGGATGTGAACTAGAGGTGATCATGGGCCGGTCTGGGCATGGCTTAAAAAAGTAGGCCGGGTGGTCGGGTTGGGCCAGGCCGGGCTTTTTTTTCGGGCCCAAGCCCGGCCCATTGGGGCCAAAGTGGGCTTTTGAGCGTTTTAAAAAAAAAATCGCGTATTAACTAATTTATGCGTTTTTTATCACTGTACTCATTAATATTATCTACTACTTGCATATTTAGTTTAATAATAAATTATTATAAATTTTTAAAGAGGTTTTTGATGTTACTTTCATAATTTACAATATTTTATTTAATTAATGGTAATAATTTTACTATTTTAATATGCTTTATTCACTACATTTAGCCTAATTTTGCTACATTGAGTAATTTAATCACCAAATTCGTCACAATCTTACATCATTTACACTATTTTACATACCTTTATTTCTAAAAACGGGCCGGGCCAATCTTTAGGCCACGAGCTTGGCCCAAGCCCTGCCCATATTATTGCGGTCTTTTTTCGGGCCGGGCCGATTCGGGCTTTCAGGCCTAGTTGGTCTGCCTAAGCCCGGGAAAAAGTCGGGCCGGGCCGCGTCGGGCTTTCGGGCGTGGGCCATTTGATGAGCTCTAATGTGAACCAAGATTGCTTCTCTAAACTATTAAGCTAATGATTTAATCTTATTACTTCATTGTTTACCATGTTGAATTATGAGGGACATGAATAAGGATGAGAAAGCGATAAAATTTTCCTAATCTCACACAAGATTATATGCAAGGAAATATATACTTTCACTTGCGAAAACTACATTGTCTCTTTCGAATACTCTTCTTTATGAATCTAAATCTAGGTTGTGAACCAAGATTGGTGCTCTAAACTCTTAAGCTAAAGCCTTCCTCTTATTCCTTCATGGCTCTCATCACATGTTCCCTTTTGAGGGCCTTGAATGATGATGAGAAAGCCAGAAAAATTTCAAGATCTCACACAAGATTATATGCTACGAATGATATACTTTCACTTGTGAAAGCTTGTGCTTTATGAATCTAAAGGTAGGTTTGGGGAAAACACCTCCCTTCGTTTTTATCGGATTCCTCCTCTAAACTATTAAGCTAATGATAACCTCCTCCTATTCCTACATGGCGCTGTGATACCATGTTGAGTTTTAAGGGCCATGAATGAGGATGAGAAAGCCATACAATTTTCATAATCTCACACAAGATCATATGTTGGGAAAGGTATACTTTCACTTTCGAAGTAACTTTCTCTTTGGAAAGCTCTACTTTATTAATCTAAAGTTAGGTTTGTGACGTGATTTCGTTTTAGTCGATGTGAACCAAGATTGCTACTCTAAACTATTAAGCAAATGACCTTATCTTATTCCTTCATGGCTAGCATGTTGAGTTTTGAGGGCCATGAATGACTATGAGAAAGCCATACAATTTTCAAAATCTCACATAAGATTATATCTTGCGAAAGGTATACTTTCACTTGCGAAAGCCACACTTTCTCTTTCGAAAGCTCTATTTTATAAATCTAAAGCTAGGTTTGTGGAAAAATCTCCTTTCCATTTTGTGATGTGAACCAAGATTACTCCTCTAAACTATTAAGCTAATGATCTAATCTTATTACTTCATCGTTTACCATGTTGAATTATGAGGGCCATGAATAAGGATGAGAAAGCCATTAAATTTTTATAATATTAGAGAAGAATATATGATAGGAAAGATATACTTTCACTTGCGAAAGGTATATTTTCTCTTTCGAAAGCTCTACTTTATAAAAATCTAATGGTAGGTTTTTGGAAAACACCTATTTTCGTTTTTGTCCATGTGAACCAAGATTGATGCTTTAAACTATTAATCTAATAACCTCCTCTCATTCCTTCATGGCTCTCATATCGTGTTGAATTTTCAAAGCCATGAATGAGGATGAGAAAGCCATAAAATTTCCATAATCTCTCACAAGATTATATGGTGCGAAAGGTATACTTTCACTTTCGAGCTCTACTTTATGAATCTAAATCTAGGTTTGCCACATTTCATTTTTGTCGATGTGAACAAGGATTGGTGCTCTATACAATTAAGCTAATGACTTCCTCTTATTGCTTCATGGCTCTCAAACCATGTTGAGTTTTTGAGGGTCATGAATGAGGATGAGAAAGCCAAAGAATTTTCATAATCTCACACAAAATTATATGCTGTGAATGGTATACTATCACTTGCGAAAGATAAACTTTCTCTTTCGAAAGGTGTGCTTTATGAATCTAAAGGTAGGTTTTTGGAAAACACCTCCGTTCATTTTTGTCGAATTCCTCCTCTAAACTATTAAGCTAATGATGACCTCCTCCTATTCCTACATGGCGCTCTGATACCATGTTGAGTTTCGAGAGCCATGAATGAGGATGAGAAAGCCATGAATGAGGATGAGAAAGCCATAAAATTTTCATAATCTCACACAAGATGTTGGGAAAGGTATACTTTCACTTTCGAAAGTTACACTTTCTCTTTGGAAAGCTCTACTTTATTAATTTAAAGTTAGGCTTGTGACGTGATTTCGTTTTAGTCAATGTGAACCAAGATTGCTACTCTAAACTATTAAGCTAATGACCTTATCTTATTCCTTCATGGCTAGCATGGTGAGTTTTGAGGGCCATGAATGACTATGAGAAAGCCATACAATTTTCAAAATCTCACATAAGATTATATCTTGCGAAAGGTATACTTTCACTTGCGAAAGCCACACTTTCTCTTTCGAAAGCTCTATTTTATAAATCTAAAGCTAGGTTTGTGGAAAAATCTCCTTTCCATTTTGTGATGTGAACCAAGATTGCTCCTCTAAACTATTAAGCTAATGATCTAATCTTATTACTTCATCGTTTACCATGTTGAATTATGAGGGCCATGAATAAGGATGAGAAAGCCATTAAATTTTTATAATATTAGAGAAGAATATATGATAGGAAAGGTATACTTTCACTTGCGAAAGGTATATTTTCTCTTTCGAAAGCTCTACTTTATAAAAATCTAATGGTAGGTTTTTGGAAAACACCTATTTTCGTTTTTGTCCATGTGAACCAAGATTGATGCTTTAAACTATTAATCTAATAACCTCCTCTCATTCCTTCATGGCTCTCATATCGTGTTGAATTTTCAAAGCCATGAATGAGGATGAGAAAGCCATAAAATTTTCATAATCTCTCACAAGATTATATGGTGCGAAAGGTATACTTTCACTTTCGGGCTCTACTTTATGAATCTAAATCTAGGTTTGCCACATTTCATTTTTGTCGATGTGAACAAGGATTGGTGCTCTATACAATTAAGCTAATGACTTCCTCTTATTGCTTCATGGCTCTCAAACCATGTTGAGTTTTTGAGGGTCATGAATGAGGATGAGAAAGCCAAAGAATTTTCATAATCTCACACAAAATTATATGCTGTGAATGGTATACTATCACTTGCGAAAGATAAACTTTCTCTTTCGAAAGGTGTGCTTTATGAATCTAAAGGTAGGTTTTTGGAAAACACCTCCGTTCATTTTTGTCGAATTCCTCCTCTAAACTATTAAGCTAATGATGACCTCCTCCTATTCCTACATGGCGCTCTGATACCATGTTGAGTTTCGAGAGCCATGAATGAGAATGAGAAAGCCATAAAATTTTCATAATCTCACACAAGATGTTGGGAAAGGTATACTTTCACTTTCGAAAGTTACACTTTCTCTTTGGAAAGCTCTACTTTATTAATTTAATATTAGGTTTGTGACGTGATTTCGTTTTAGTCGATGTGAACCAAGATTGCTACTCAAAACGATTAAGCGAATGACCTTATCTTATTCCTTCATGGCTAGCATGGTGAGTTTTGAGGGCCATGAATGACTAATTAGAAAGCCATACAATTTTCAAAATCTCACACAAGATTATATGTTGCGAAATGTATACTTTCACTTGCGAAAGCTACACTTTCTCTTTCGAAAGCTCAATTTTATAAATCTAAAGCTAGGGTTTTAGAAAAATCTCCTTTCCATTTTGTGATGTGAACCAAGATTGCTCCTCTAAACTATTAAGCTAATGATCTAATCTTATTACTTCATTGTTTACATGTTGAATATGAGGGCCATGAATAAGGATGAGAAAGACATAAAATTTTCATAATCTTAGAGAAGATTATATGCTAAGAAAGATATACTTTCACTTGCGAAAGCTAAACTTTCTCTTTCGAAAGCTCTATTTTATAAATCTAAAGCTAGGTTTGTGGAAAAATCTCCTTTCCATTTTGTGATGTGAACCAAGATTGCTCCTCTAAACTATTAAGCTAATGATCTAATCTTATTACTTCATTGTTTACCATGTTAAATTATGAGGGCCATGAATAAGGATGAGAAAGCCATAAAATTTTCATAGTCTTAGAGAAGATTATATGCTCGGAAAGATATACTATCACTTGCGAAAGCTAAACTTTCTCCTTCAAAAGCTCTACTTTATGAATCTAGAGGTAGGTTTTTGGAAAACACCTATTTTCGTTTTTGCCCATGTGAACCAAGATTGTTGCTTTAAAATATTAAGCTAATAACCTCCTCTTATTCCTTCATGGCTCTCATAGTGTGTTGAATTTTCAAAGCCATGAATAAGGATGAGAAAGCAATAAAATTTTCATAATCTCTCACAAGATTATATGGTGCGAAAGGTATACTTTCACTTTTGAAAACTCTACTTTATGAATCTAAATCTAGGTTTGCCACCTTTCGTTTTAGTCGATGTGAAAAAGGATTGGTGCTCGATACAATTAAGCTAATGACTTCCTCATACTGCTTCATGGCTCTCAAACCATGTTGAGAGTTTTGAGGCTCATGAATGAGGATGAGAAAGCCATAGAATTTTCATAATCTCACACAAGATTATATGCTGCGAATGGTAAACTTTCACTTGCGAAAGATACACTTTCTCTTTGAAAAGGTGTGCTTTATGAATCTAAACGTAGTTTTGTGGAAAACATCTCCCTTCGTTTTTGTCGAATACCTTCTCTAAACTATTAAGCTAATGATGACCTCCTCCTATTCCTACATGGCGCTCTCATACCATGTTGAGTTTCGAGAGCCATGAATGAGGATGAGAAAGCCATATAATTTTCATAATCTCACACAAGATTATTTACTTTCTTCACCGCAAGATATACTTTCACTTGCGAAAGCTACACTTTCTCTTTCGAAAGCACTACTTTATGAATCTAGGTTTGTGGAAAACACCTCCTTTTGTTTTTTTTTGGAAGTGAACCAAGATTGTTCTTGTAAACTATTAAGCTAATGACCTCCTCCTACTCTTCCATAGAATTTTCATAATCTCACACAAGATCATATGTTAGGAAATGTATACTTTCACTTTTGAAAGTTACACTTTCTCTTTGGAAAGCTCTACTTTAAAAATCTAAGGCTAGGTTTGTGACGTGATTTCGTTTTATTCCATAGATTGCTACTCTAAACTATTAAGCTAATAACCTTATCTTATTCCTTCATGGCTCTGATACCATGTTGAGTTTTAAAGGCCATGAATAATTATAAGAAAGCCATAAAATTTTCAAAATCTCACACAAGGTTATATGTTGCGAAAGGTATACTTTCACTTGCGAAAACTACACTTTCTCTTTTGAAAACGCTACTTTATGAATCTAGATTTGTGGAAAACACCTCCTTTTGTTTTTTTTTCGGAAGTGAACCAAGATTGTTCTTGTAAACTATTAAGCTAATGACCTCCTCCTACTCTTCCATAGAATTTTCTTAATCTCACACAAGATCATATGTTAGGAAAGGTATACTTTCACTTTCGAAAGTTACACTTTCCTTGGAAAGCTCTACTTTATTAATCTCAATCTAGGTTTGTGACGTGATTTCGTTTTATTCCATAGATTGCTACTCTAAACTATTAAGCTAATGACCTTATCTTATTCCTTCATGGCTCTCATACCATGTTGAGTTTTAAGGGCCATGAATAATTATGAGAAAGCCATACAATTTTCAAAATCTCACACAAGGTTATATGCTGCGAAAGGTATACTTTCACTGGCGAAAGCTACACTTTCTCTTTCGAAAGCTTTATTTTATAAATTTAAAGATAGGTTTGTGGAAAACACCATCTTTCCATTTTGTGGATGCGAACCAAGATTGCTCCTCTATACTATTAAGCTAATGATTTAATCTTATTACTTCATTGCTTACCATGATGAATTTTGAGGGCCATTAATAAGGACGAGAAAGCCATAGAAATTTCATAATCTCGTACACTGGGAAAGGTATGCTTTCACTTGCGAAAGCTAAACTTTCTCTTTCGAAAGCTCTACTTTATCAATCTAAAGGTAGGTTTTTGGAAAACACCTGCTTGCGTTTTTGTCCATGTGAACCAAGATTGTTGCTATAAACTATTAAGTTAATGACCTTCTCTTATTCCTTCATGGCTCTCATAACATGTTGAATTTTGAGGGTCATGAATAAGGATGAGAAAGCCATAAATTTTCATAATCTCACACAAGATTATATGCTCCGAAACGTATACTTTCACTTTCGAAAACTACACTTTCTCTTTCGAAAGCAGTACTTTATTTGGAAAACATCTCCCTTCGTTTTTGTTGAATTCCTCCCGTAAACTATTAAGCTAATGATGACCTCCTCCTATTCGTACATGGCGTTGTGATACCATTTTCAGTTTGGAGAACTATGAATGAGGATGTGAAAGCCATAAAATTTTCATAATCTCACACAAGATTAAATGGTGCGCAAGGTATACTTTCACTTGAGAAAGCTACACTTTCTCTTTCGAAAGCACTACTTTATGAATCTAGGTTTGTGGAAAACACCTCCTTTAGTTTTTTTGGATGTGAACTAAGATTCCTATTCTAAACTATTAAGCTAATGATGACCTCCTCCTATTCCTACATGGCGTTGTGATACCATGTTGAGTTTTAAGGGCCATGAATGAGGATGAGAAAGCCATAGAATTTTCATAATCTCACACAAGATCATATGTTGGGAAATGTATACTTTCACTTTCGAAAGTTACACTTTCTCTTTGGAAAGCTCTACTTTATTAATAAAGTTAGGTTTGTGACGTGATTTCGTTTTAGTCGATGTGCACCAAGATTGCTACTCTAAACTATAAAGCTAATGACCTTATCTTATTCCTTCATGGCTCTAATACCATGTTGAGTTTTGAGGGCCATGAATAATTATGAGAAAGCCATACAATTTTCAAATTCTCACACAAGATTATATGCTGCGAAAGGTATACTTTCACTTGCGAAAGCTGCACTTTCTCTTTCGAAAGCTCTATTTTATAAATTTAAGGATTTTTTGTTAACACTACTCCCTCCGTCCCAGTTCAAACGCCCCATATTCCGTTTTGGGACGTCCCACTCCAAACACCCCATCTATTTTGGGACATATTTCTCTCTCCTACTTTTATTAAATTATCACATCCTCTCTCACATTCTCTCTACTACTTTTATTAATCCCCACATTCTCTTTCATCCTTTTTCCTAATATTACCCCACTCAACTTATTATATCAGTTTTTCTTATTCGACTACAAAAAACACACGGGGCGTTTGAACTGGGATAGAGGGAGTATTTAATACAACGTACATTTTGTGAGACACTCCCTAATACATTTTATTTTGTCTAACACTACCTAATACAACGTATTTTTTTGTCTAACACTACCATGATGGTTTCGGGCCACAAAAAAGTCAACTTTCCGGCTTGACCTACATGTGCACGCGATCTTTCACCTCTCCCTCCTTTTTACGGAAAATTTCCCCTCAAAATTACTTCTCTCTTATTTTTCCCTCCAACTTTCTAGCATTTTTCTCTCTTTAATTTCATAAATCCTTATGCCTCGCTATTTTAATTGCATCTAGTCGAAGAGGACTACTCCAACCTGATGATGCTGATGATAGTGCTTATAAAATCATTGAAAAGGTAGGTTAAGAAAGATAATCAATGAAGAGAAAAAAAATAAAAAAAGCAATAAAAGTATTTGATGTAGTAGACACTAAGGGAGAAAGAAGATAAAGCAATACGAAGTACAAAAGTAACAAAGGTAGGAAACGTGAAAAGAATTAGAAAAAAAAGGAGTGGTGAAGATCGCGTGCACATGCGGGTCAATTCGAAAAGTTGACAATTTTAGGCTGGAAACCATTTATGGTAGTGTTAGACAAAAAATACGTCGTATTAGGTAGTGTTAGACAAAATAAAATGTAATAGGGAATGACTCCTTTTGTTTTTTTTTTGGAAGTGAACCAAGATTGTTCTTGTAAACTATTAAGCTAATGACCTCCTCCTACTCTTCCATATAATTTTCATAATCTCACACAAGATCATATGTTAGGAAAGGTATACTTTCACTTTCGAAAGTTACACTTTCTCTTTGGAAAGCTCTACTTTATTAATCTCAAGCTAGGTTTGTGACGTGATTTCGTTTTATTCCATAGATTGCTACTCTAAACTATTAAGCTAATGACCTTATCTTATTCCTTCATGGCTCTGATACCATGTTGAGTTTTAAGGGCCATGAATAATTATGAGAAAGCCATACAATTTTCAAAATCTCACACAAGGTTATATGCTGCGAAAGGTATACTTTCACATGCGAAAACTACACTTTCTCTTTCGAAAACTCTATTTTATAAATTTAAAGATAGGTTTGTGGAAAACACCACCTTTCCATTTTGTGGATGCGAACCAAGATTGCTCCTCTATACTATTAAGCTAATGATTTAATCTTATTACTTCACTCCTTAATTACCATGATGAATTTTGAGGGCCATTAATAAGGACGAGAAAGCCATAGAAATTTCATAATCTCATACAAGATTATACGCTGCGAAAGGTATACTTTCACTTACGAAAGCTAAACTTTCTCTTTCGAAAGCTCTACTTTATCAATCTAAAGATAGGTTTTTGGAAAACACCTACTTGCGTTTTTGTCCATGTGAACCAAGATTGTTGCTATAAACTATTAAGCTAATGACCTTCTCTTATTCCTTCATGGCTCTCATAACATGTTGAATTTTGAGGGCCATGAATAAGGATGAGAAAGCCATAAATTTTCATAATCTCACACAAGATTATATGCTGCGAAATGTATACTTTCACTTTCGAAAACTACACTTTCTCTTTCGAAAACTCTACTTTATGAATCTAGAGGTAGGTTTTTGGAAAACATCTCCCTTCGTTTTTGTCGAATTCCTCCTCTAAACTATTAAGCTAATGATGACCTCCTCCTATTCCTACATGGCGCTGTGATACCATGTTGAGTTTCGAGAGCCATGAATGAGGATGAGAAAGCCATAAAATTTTCATAATCTTACACAAGATTAAATGGTGCGCAAGGTATATATATATACTTTCACTTGCGAAAGCTACACTTTCTCTTTCCAAAGCACTACTTTATGAATCTAGGTTTATGGAAAACACCTCCTTTTTTTTTTTTTGATGTGAACCAAGATTGGTGTCATAAACTATTGAGCTAATGGCCTCCTCCTACTCTTGCATGGCTTTGATACTATGTTGAGTTTTAAAGGCCATGAATGAGAATGAGAAAGCCATAAAATTTTCATAATCTCACAAAGATCATATGTCGGGAAAGGTATACTTTCACTTTCAAAAGTTATAATTTCTCTTTGGAAAGCTCTACTTTATTAATCTAAAGCTAGGTTTGTGACGTGATTTCGTTTTAGTCGATGTGAACCAAGATTGCTACTCTAAACTATTAAGCTAATGACCTTATCTTATTCCTTCATGGGTGTGGTAACATGTTGAGTTTTGAGGGTCATGAATGATTATGAGAAAACCATACAATTTTCATAATCTCACACAAGATTATATGCCGCGAAAGGTATACTTTCACTTGCAAAAGCTACACTTTCTCTTTCGGAAGCTCTATTTTATAGGTGGAAAAATCTCCTTTCCATTTTGTGGATGTGAACCAAGATTCGTCCTCTAAACTATTAAGCTAATGATATAATCTTATCACTTCATTGTTTACCATGTTGGATTATGAGGGCCATGAATAAAGATGAGAAAGCCATAAAATTTTCATAATCTCACATAAGATTATATGCTACGAAAGATATACTTTCACTTGCGAAAGTTAAACTTTCTCTTTCGAAAACTCTACTTTATGAATCTAAAGGTAGGTTTTTGGAAAACACGTACTTTCGTTTTTGTCTATGTGAACCAAGATTGTTCCTTTAAACTATTAAGCTAATGACCTCCTCTTATTCCTTCATGGCTCTCATACTATGTTGAATTTTGAGGGCCATGAATGAGGATGAGAAAGCCATAAAATTTTCATAATCTCACACAAGATTATATGTTGGGAAAGGTATACTTTCAATTTCGAAAAGTATAGTTTCCCTTTCGAAAACTCTACTTTAAGAATCTAAATTTAGGTTTGCCACCTTTTGTTATTGTCCAAGATTGGTGCTCTAAATTATTAAGCTAATGACTTTCTCTTATTCCTTCATGGCTCTCATACCATGTTAGGGTCATGAATGAGGATGAGAAAGTCATAGAATTTTCATAATCTCACACTTATATGCTGCGAATCGTATACTTTCATTTACTTAAGCTACACGAATCTAAAGGTAGGTTTGTGGAAAACACCTCCTTCCTTTTTTGTCGATGAGAACCAAGATTGCTCCTCCAAACTTTTTAGCTAATGATGACCTCCTACTATTCCTACATGGCACTCTCATACCATGTGGAGTTTCGAGGGCCATGAATGAGGATGAAAAAGCCATAAAATCTTCATAATCTCACATAAGATTATATGTTGCGAAACACTTTCGAAAGCTACACTTTATCTCCTTTTGTTTTGTGGAAGTGAACCAAGATTTCTCTATAAACTATTAAACTAATGACCTCGTACTCTTGGAAGGCTTTGATACCATGCTGAGTTTTAAGGGAATGAATGAGTATGAGAAAGCCCTAGAACTTTCATAATCTCACACAAGATTATATGCTAGGAAAGGTATACTTTAACTTTCTCTTTGGAAAGCTGTAATTTATTAATCTAAAGCTAGCTAGGTTTGCGACGTGATTTCGTTTTCGTCGATGTGAACCAAGATTGCTACTCTAAACTCTTAACCTAATGACCTTATCTTATTTTTTCATGGCTATGATAGCATGTTGAGTTTTGAGGGCCATGAACGAGTATGAAAAAGCCCTAGAAGTTTCATAATCCCACAAAGATTATATTGTGCGAAAGTGACGAAGCAGCCCTAGAGCAGGCTTTATCAGCTGCTGTCACATGTACAATCTTGGCTGATGCCGGGCCTCAACGGTCTCCAGTTCTTGCTACTTTGTACAAGGTACATGTGGCACTATTGTTCATTTGTTTAGTGATTTATGTACAGTAATTTTTGCATCATGTTTGCCTAATCATGGAATCTAACAGGATGAACGCGTCTCACAGTTGAAGATTTATCCCATACTGCAGAAGGTTAGTTTTGTAACAATATATCGATCTTGAGTTTCGTATTTTGAAATTATTTTATTGAAGCTCAGTTTCTGTATATGAATATACCAGGTATATCTGGAAAGTATCTTAAGAAAACCTGAAATTGATGCATTTGCTGAAGAACTGAAACCACACCAGGTTATACACTACACCTTCTCTTTGTTCCAAGTATAATGTGGTTATTTGTCTTGCAGCAAGCACTTCTTCTACCTGACAAGTTTACCGTCTTAGATCCAGCTATGATTGAGCACAATCTTCTTAGCGCTAGTAAACTTTACACAAACAGAAGACCTTTCATTTGTTACTTTTTCTCTTTTTGTTTATGTCCTTCTGAGAGAGTGCATAGGATGGGGATGCAGTGGGGGAAGGGTATAATTTATTACGAAAATTTCAACTTTCTCTTATTAACGTGAACTCATTTGTGATTTTTAAAACAAAGTTATACAAAATTAAGACTCTTAATTCTAACGAGGCTGAGAAGATTGCATCTAAGATGGTTCTTGAAGATCGAATGAGGAACTCAAGATCTATGTTCGTCTCATTTTTGCCTCCTCTTTTCTCCCGTCTTTTGTTTGTACATATCCTTGTAGTGTTCATTTTCGCTTTTATTGTTATACTGTTATTTTCGGGGTCTAAGGCTTTATTGCGTTGGCTGCTAAGTAAGTTGATGTCTGTTACTCAGTGTGTTGTTACTCATTAAGAAAGGTCATTGGGTAAAGCTAGCTTGATTGAAAGTTAAAAAGATTCAGTAGCTATAAGCAAGGCTGTTAGTTTAACACCTCATTTCTGGGCAGTAATCTAATTGCGCGCGTCTTGATTAATTGCTGTCAAAATATTTTTACTTTCAGGTCGAAGCTGCTGTAATTCAGTTCGAGGATGATACAGAGGAATTTCAGCTGTCGGACCAGCAGGTAATTTTTTTCAAACCGTTGAAACTTAAAAAGGCCCTTCGACTGTTGTTGGATACTTGTTTTAGCCTGAGAAAGGATCACCGTTATAAACACCAGGAGTAGGAACTCCAATCCTTTTGAGGCGCCTATGTCTCTTGTCACATTACGCATCTAATATCTTGGGCAAGAGTGTTTATACAGGAAGTTTGCACAGCAAGTTAATCCTATTCCCCCAGCCCCGACATCGAAATGGCTTTTTATCTCAGTTATACGAGTTTTGCATTGCCAATTGAGAACACAAATGCAGCTGAGTTTCACCTTTTATAATTCCGGCTATAGTAATCATACTTTTAAGCATCGTCTCTTGCATTCATGATAGCCCTCATTCCCGTAGCATTATCAGCATCTCTTTGTGTACTCCACTACTGTTTCATTTCCATATCTGTGGCAAATCATGTGAACATAATTAACAAATTCAGATATGCAAATGATGTACTAGCACCAAACGACATGATCTGCCTACGGCTTTTCCTTGAAAAAGCAGAAAAAGAACGAACCAAAAACATGCAACCAACTTGTCTTCCTCCGGAACATCAGTCTGAACCACCTTAACAACTGTGACACTTGTTTCAGGCTCCTCAAAATTTAACTCCACCTTTCCACACAATCACCATCAGAATGTTGTTCCAAACTCAAAAATAAATGTAGACGCAAAACCTCATAGTTAGATTCAGCTTTCTTCACTCATCGAAAAAATGACTTCAAACCGTGAACAAAATTTCATCACTGTGCAGATGCTCACAATGTAAGTACCATAGGCCAATGACAAACAAATATCACCAAAGAAAGCCCAGAATGTATTACTTCCACACAGAAATAATGATTTTGGTTTATCAACCAAATTTTAAATCATCAGCAAAAATTCATACTTCTCACGCAGATTCACAACGTTGACATAACAACAAAATCACCCCAGTGCCTCAAAGGATCAATCTAACAACACAATCATCCTAGTGCCTCCAATGCTCCATCTAAGGGGGAATCGGATTTACGCAAGTCTTTACCCTATGTTAAAACATACACAGGCTGCCCAAAAAAGTACTTTAAAACCAAAGTAACACTCAACATGACGAAGAAATAACAATTACCAAATGCTTCTGAAACCGAATTATTCCAATATGAAAATCATGATGAAAGTTTGAAACACATCCAGAAATTTCATCACTCACCAACAACCACAAACTTTCTAAACCTGCGAGCCCAGCAGCACTACAATAATGCAAATTAAATGTCTTTGTGAAGTATCTTTTGTGTCTGCTGCTGTGCCCCCATTTTTTTACTGTAAGAATGTCTTTGTGAAGTATCTCAGAATTAAGTCAATTAACTGATTGAAATAAGCTATGATGAGACATAATCCAAGATGGAGTTTAACTACTAAAGTCACATCTTGAGGGCAATTTCCTGATGCCACAACTCATTGCAAAGTAACCTACATCTATTCTACCAGATACTCTAACTGAAGCACGCACTATTCGCCATTCACATCACTGAACAAACAGCGCTGAGAGTGACTAGTGACCTTGGATCCTGGAATCTTCCTCCATGATAATGCTTCTCGTAGACTATTCTAAAACTAAGCAGCAATTGCAAAACTGGCAACTTTGTTTCATGTATTTTGATACATCCACAAACCTAAATGCTTTAGCATACCAAGAAAATTCCACATAGATTTCTTGTCGTACCACCAAACCACACCAACTTCCTTTGACTGGCATGTGAAGTCTACTAATATCAACAGAGAGATTACTAGATAGGTACTCGAATAATCGTACATAATAAGGCATTAGAAACAAAAACATCTAATAACTACAGGGTACATTTTACCAATTGAAAAGTAGCCAACTCAAATGATAAGTCTGAAACAAGTATCCGTATCAAGTAAATTATAATCCAGCACTACCTTAAGACACTTCACTTGTAGGATAACTTTACCAGCACCATCAATCAGAAAATAACTATGTTCAAGCAACTACAGTTAACTGGAGCAAGCCTAATATCAATTGAAATCCTACAACTACAAGCATCCAACTCTAATTCCGGACCAAATAGATAAGCCCTAAATCCTAACCCCACCACTAAAAGATCCAAACTACTTGCTCTATAACCACCAATAGAAAAAGCAGTCCAACAACGACACTGTAGAGTCATAATTCCAACAACTTAGCTCAACGCCTCAAACTATTGAACATTACTAGAAGTCTAAACACCTTCCGATATGACAACAAAGTTACATCACTGACACACCAACCAATGAAGTAAGAGTATCCCCTGAAAGATTGGAGCTTCCAATCATCACACAGACCAAATATCGAAATGCTAAACCGCACTTCCACTCTAATTCGAAACAATCTCTCTCCCTAGAGGAAACCCCACCAAATATCAATTTCAATCTACAACTACATACATCCAAAAATAGACAAGTCCTAACCCACTCAGACACCACTAAAAGATCCCAACTTTCCTACCACACAACCTCTATTTGAGAGAGAACACCAACCAAAATCAATTAAAAACAGCACAGCTACATGAAACCACATTCCAAAGCCCAAATTAAACAAAATCAAGCATAAAGAACCAAACTTTAACATCGAAAAACACCGAAAAAGGGCGAAATTTACAAAAAATTCTCTATTAAGAAGCCGTCTGACCACATAAATCATCCACATTAAGAAGAATTCTGATTGTGCTGATAAAGACATAGTCGTAAAAATGCATAGTGCTACAATGGAGCATCAAAGGCTAAAGCCAAAGATTACACGAATTCTCTGAAAGATAAGATCTCGCCAGCCTCTCTCTGTGTTCTCCACCACTGTTTCATTTCCATATCTGTTGCAAATCATGTGAACATCATTAGCAAATTCAGCAATGCAAGTACTAGCACCAAAATACATAGGTCTGCCTGCGGCTTTTCCTTTAAAAAGCAAAAAATGATCAAAACCAAAAACATGCAACTAACCTGTCCTCCTCTGGAACGTCAGTATGAACCACCTTAACAACTGTGACACCAGTTTCAGGCTCCTCAAAAGTTAGCTTCACCTGTCCACGCAATCACGATTAGAATGTTCAGACAAACTTTAAAGATAATGTAGACGCAAGCATCATCGTTAGATTCTCAATATTGATTATCAACAAGCTTTCATTACTCATTGAAAACTGATTTCAAACCGTGAACGAAATTTCATCACTCATGCAGGTGCACACTCAACACGACAAAGAAAATAACAATCACCAAATGCTGCCCAAAACGAATTATTCCAATTTGAAGTTTTGAACACATCCAGAAAACACACTCACGACAACCAGAAACTTTCTCATCCTCATCCTGAAAGCCCAGCAGCAATACAATAATGAAAATTAATTTTTTTTTGTGCAACTATACTGTAAGAATGGTGACTCTAGAGTGCCCCCCCCCCCCCCCCAGATATGAGATAGCAAGCAAATATATTGATGTTTTTTCCATAAATAAGTGGTCACGTCTACCCCACCCCGCCTTGGCTATCACAGAATTAACTGATTGGAATAAGCTATGAGCAGACATAATCCAAGCGGGAGTTTAACTACAAAAGTCACATCATCAACTGATGCCACAAGTCATTGCAAAGTAACCCACATCTAATCTACCAGATTTCCTACTCTGACTGAAGGACTATTCGCCATTCACATCATTGAACAACAGGTCAACAGCACTAATGAGAGTGACTAGTGACTTTGGAATATTCCTCCATGATAATGCCTCTTGTAGGCTATTCTAAAACTAAGCAGCAATTGAGCAGTAAAAGTGTAAAACTGTCGACGTGGTTTCATGTATTTTAATACATCCACAAACGTAAACGCTTTAGCATGCCAAGAAAATTCCACATAGATTTCTTGTTGTACCACCACACCATACCATCTTTCCTCTGACTGGCATGTGAATTCGACTTATATCAACAGGGAGATTACTAGATGGGTACTCAAATAATCACACCCCACAAGGCAGTAGAAACAAAAACATTTAATACCTACGGGGTAAATTTACCAATTAGAAAGTAGGTAACCCGAATGAAAAGTCTGAAAAATTGCAACCCCTATTAAGTAAATTACATTCCAGCAATGTCAAGGCCAATTTATCTCAAGACACTTCACTCCTACGGAAACTTTGACAGCATCATCAATCAGAACGTAACAATGTTCAAGCTTTTATCTCTTTCTATAACACCAACTACAGTTAACTGGAGCAAGTCTAATTCCAGATACTATCACTCATCCTCAAATAAGTAAAAGCTATACAACAGCCCCAAAGCAAATAAGACCACCATAAAGACAAATAAAGATCAATAATAGATAGCATAATATGATTTAATTTGGACAGACCATAAAGCTAGCCTTGCTTGGAAGGTTCTTAGATAGATAATATGACCTAACAATAATAAGAGAAGGTTCTTCTACGATCAATCGAAGGACACATAAAACAGCCAGAAGCTTTAATTATTTACTCACTGAAGTGGCAAGCCTCATCCACCACAAGTACAACATCTCAGCAAACAATTAAAAGAAAGTATATCGAATCAATAAATTTTGTTCTTAACAGAATTCATGCAGCTTGCTGCAAGAAACAAACTCTGTGAAGCAACTCAATCAAGATCAATTTTATTACAAGGAGGCTTGCTGTTTGTGGAAAATTATCTCTGACCCAGGTCTATATACAAAGCACAAAAATTGGCAAAGATGGTTTCCTTAAGCAATATGTCATCTAAACAAGTTAAGCTCCAAGCCACAAACGACGGTCCCTAGGGGAACGTCCAAAACATATTATTATATTTTTTTGAAGGAACGGGCAAAAGAAAAAAATTGCTTTCGTGCATTCCCTTTTTTCATACTTTCAACATTACAATCACAATTCCACTAAAATCACAAACATATCTACAAGTTCAAGGCAAGCATTACTTGACCAAATAATATGTCCATCTTTCTAACATAACATAGTCTAATCTTAACCATAATAATGCCTCCATTCAAACAGTGGAAAGGCAATGCGTGAAGAGCAAGTACACATCGAGAAATTTGAAATTTATCTTCATATGACCATATACTTCCCATCATCAAAGACCAGGTAAATCCACAGCTTCTACCATGTAACCACAAACATCTCCTGAAGACTAAACGATTTTTTAAATAATATCGAATTGAGCCCTCATAAACCCATCAAACTATAGGGATCCTCATAAATTACCTCCTCTGACATACCTAGTAATCTATGAAAACTTCTGATTCAGATAAATAACACAACTAGAACTCCCAAGGAACTGAACCCCTAAAAATGATCTGATATCAAAGCTTCTCAGGTTGTGGATCAGATACAAGAATACCAAACATATTTAGCAATTAACACAAGCTTAAAGTTGCCAAAACACAGTTCCTTCAAATTCCCAGCAAGGTGCTAGCTATTCCTTTACTTCAATATGAGCACTGCTGCACTGATCGTACATTTAAACTAAAATGATGCCCATCAACAAAGAAAGACAATCATATCACAGATGCCATCAGCAACAACAGAAATTGACACAATATGGTCTCTTCTCCAAACTCTACTTCCTACTCTACAACCATCTATACAAAAAGGAATCCAATGAGGACGTAGTGTAGAGTCATGATTCCCAACTACTTAAGCTCAAAGCTTCAAACGAATAAAAATTTCTACAAGTCTACAACACCTTCCAATATGACAACTAGGCTCAATCACTAACTAACCAATCAATGAGTAAGAGTACCCTCTAAAAGATTGGAGCTTCCAATCATCACACAACCAAAACCAAAGATCTATCGAGTCAACCAATATTTCCTAAGACCACAAATCGAAATGCGAATCCACACCTCCACTCTAAATCGCCATAGACAAACAATCTCCCAGAAGGAAAACCCACCTAATATCAATTTCAAATCTAATTCCAAACCAAATAGTAAGTCCAAACCCACTAACACACAACTAAAAGATCCAAACTTTCCTACCACACAACCTCCAAATTGAGCAAAAACTCCTACCAAAATCATTTAAAAACAGCACAACTACATATAACCACATTCCAAAGCACAAATTAAACAAAATCAAGCATAAAGAACCAAACTTTTAACATAAAAAAAAAATCGAAAAAGGGCGAAAAATTATACCGTGGAGAAAACCCCATCAGGCCAATTCCCAAAACGCCACTTCTGAACAATCAATTTACCATCCTGCAAGTCAACATTAGTCCCAAAAACAGACCCATCAAAGATACTAAACTCTCCACCAACATCCTTACTAATCTTAGCATTACTCTGAGTAAACCCTTTCCATCTATTCTCATCCATCATTATCTCATACAAATCACCCGCCCTACACCTAAACTTCTCGCTCAATTTTATCGTCTTAAACCCCCTCCTCTCCTTCTCCTTCTCTTTCGCCTTCGCTTTCGCTGCCGCGGCCGACTCCTCCTTACCACCCACCTGCGCCTCCACCTTAGTAGCAGCAGAACCACCAGCACTACCTTTCGGCGCCACCACCTTCTTGTTCTCCAGCTCCTCCCTGCAGGGCCCACCCCTGGCCATGGCCTCCTCATACTCCTTCACCTTCTGCAGAATCACACCCTTCCCACTCGCAATAAAAGCTTCCTTGATACGCTTCCCGACCGGGCCGTCATCCTGGAAGGTGATCTTGATCTCAGGGGGTTCACCGGCGTTTTCGTCGGAGATGTAGGGGATCTCGACGGAACCCTGGGCGGAGAGGAGAGAGACGCCGGAATCATCCTTAGCCTCGCCGTCCCAGGTTAAGGTGAGGTGGAGCTCGTAGCCGGGGATGATCTTACCCTTGCGGATGTTGACGTAAGATTCGCCGGAGAATTTGTCGAGCTTGGTGGTGCGGATGAATAGGCCGCCTTCGCCGGCGAGGATAGGGAGGTTGGTTAGGGCGGCGGTGAAGAAATTGCGGGAGTATTCGAGGCAGTCGGTCTCCGCCCAGTGCCAGTTGTGGACGTTGGTGCCGTCTGGGCGGTCTTCGACAATCCAGCGTTTGTCGCCCTCGCCGAACTTCGCCATTGTTGAACTGAGGAGAGAGAGAGAGAGTTTGAGGTTTTGAGAGAGAACGGGGGGTTGGGTTTGGTAGCGCTGCGTGAAGAAGAAATTTTAGTTTTGGGGACGATACTAGAAGAGGGTTCCGGTAATGTAGAAGAGTCTAGAAAGAACGAGAGTGAGAGTGTGTGTGTTTTTATTTGGTGGGTGGGTGGGTTCGTTGATGGGTTACTTAGCCCAAATTTTATGGAATTTTTTTTTTTTTTTTTTTTTGGAGAGGAATTTTATGGAATTTTTTAGTTGTTTGGAACCGTCTAGAATTTTAGGTATTGATTTATATGGACTCCGTCTTATAGAACTTAAAATACAGTGTATTCAGAGCAGATTAGATCAAATGAGATGTACTTGAATCAAATCAAATCAGTTTAGAATTATTGAAATACGATCAACGAATTTAGTCCATATTTTTATATAAATTTGTCGAAATTCAACTAACTTTATAACAAATTCAGATCAGATCAGTTCAGAGTCATTCAAGTCAGATCACATAAGTTCAGTTGCATTCAAATCAGATCAGAAAAATGCGTTCCTATAAAAAATAGCCTTAGTGTGTCGTTGAGTGAACAAAGATAGAAAATAGAAAAAAATTGGGTATCGGTAGAAAATAGAAAAGAGGAAAAGTTTAATTTGGAAGTGGCACCATTTAGCGTGTATGCCGTTCGCATATCGCATATAATAGTAGATACTTTAAAGTTGAAAAAAAAGTAGAAAATTTGAAAATCGACGCCCTTGATTTGGACCTGTAGTCACTCATTGAAGTGATCAGCTTTCCTCAATCGACATTTTGTCTCTTTCGAACTTTGAACATTAAAAGATAACGAGGTCTTACGCGTTGTTGTGAGGGTTAGGTTTGGTGGCGCAAAACAACAAAAAGATGGGAATGTTTGAGGGTCGGGTGGAAAGGATTAAAAAAATGCGGCGGATGTGTGTTCCTACTTTACCAAAAGAAAATGGAAAATTTGAAAAGTCTAGATAAATGGACAAGTCCATAAGAGGCAATATCAGGCACACGCAAAGCGCGTCTCATTCGACTATGATGCTTGAGCGTAGGAAACACTCATAGATTCATAATCCAATGAGCATAAAAACGGATAAGACCAGACTCAATCGGATGGAATTGTGGAATCTGATACGGTAAAAGTTCTTACAGTTCCTATACATCTAAGATTTCTACCTGAACCTGACCCGATATATATGATATATATTTAGAAGTCTCTATAATCATATATCCTTGAAACATCTAGCTTGCCCATTGTTTATATGTGACACTTTTTCTACCCTCAAATTAGATTAGAAAAATGTATAAAATTTGGAAATTGGAGTGCATAGTCCGAACCCTTTATAGTTTTAGGCGCATCATCCACGTGTTTGGGTTGTTTTATGACCCTTCGCCACACACCAAACATATAATGTGCGTTTTTAACTAATTTTGGGAACACATAACCTGCGTTTTAAGGAGATTAATCATGCATGCTAGTCTCTACCCTCATTCCATCTATTCTACCATCTCTCTAGCATCTATTTACTATAGCATGATCGATTTTTTGTTGTATCAATATGGATCACGTGCAAACCTGCTATAGCAACGCAATGCTGGTGCAGCCGCCAGGGCATGGAGGGAAATCCAGTTGAGCTACATAATCAAGGTTGAAGAGAGAACAAACTTTGGAGAGGAGGAGAGAAATAGAGAGGGAGATGAGGATCAGGGATATGTTGTTGGCATGGTGGTGACGACACTATCTAGGAGTTTGATGTGGCTGCGGCATATGGCAATGGATATGATGGTGATCGGTATTATGAGTCCGCGATTGAGGAGCTTAGAGCTATGGAGGAGACGGGGAGGGCTAACGATGATATGATATTTATTAATGATAATGAGTTTTTTGTGAAAAGTTTCGTGAGGAGGAGGTGGAGATGATGAAGAAGAAGGAGGAGCATGAGGAGGCGGAGAAGAAGAAGTGGACAAGGCCCTTGGAGGAAATCTCAGGCGCATCAGAAAGCGCGTCATAAAGTTGATGATAGTATTTTCTCTTATTCGAATATGATGCTTGAACGTAAGAAACACTAAAAGATCCGTACTCCAATGAGCATGAAGAGTTCATACGGTTCCTATACATCTAAGGTTTCCAACTGAACTTGATGCGATATATATATAATATATATTTGGAAACTTCTATAATCTTATATCCTTAAAACATCTAGTGTGCCCGTTATTTATATTGACACTTTTTCTACCCTTGGATTAAATTTGAAAATTGTAGAAAATTTGGAAATTGACGTGCTTGGTCCGTTAGGCACATAATCCACGTGTTTGGCTTGTTTATAGCCCTTTGTCACACACCAACCATATAATGTGCGTTTTTAGCTAATTTCGGGAACCTAGCTATAACATACATTTTTGTTCTAAAATCTTAGTATATTACTATAATACCTAGATTAAATAAGAGGGTTAAATAAATAATGGGGATTGATAATGTTACTTATACAAACAGAGATGACATTCCTTTTAAAAATCGTATGTGTTAAGAACTACACGGTTTAAAGATCGTACGAGTTAAGAACTACACAGTTACGGGTAATCTTTAGGAGTCTAATCATGCATGCTAGTCCTAATTGTGGCCAACAAAAGTGTTAAATCTTTCTCGAGCATGCAGTTAACCAAAGTCTAGCGAGCTACCATAACAATGGATGACTACTTCCGGCCCTGGAAAGGATTCGGGGTGTCACAACCTACCGTACATCGCAACACAGCGTAATAAAATGATAATTAACCCTCTAGTCCCATATATCTTACATATCTTTTATGGTAGGTCATACTATTGCATAGTATCATAGGGTTTGACAATGTTAGAATTGATGTATTTGCCCCATTTATGTTTGGTTTCGCTCATACCCACAATATTTTGTATCCTTAGTATAATTGTTGGTTTTTAAGATTTACAGGGCATAAAGGAGAAATTTTGGAGAAGTAAGGATACGGTCCTGAAGTTATTTACACATGACCAACTTAAAAGCTCATTCTTTCAAACCACTTTGAATTTGTGAAACAAATTGGAGGCGAAAACTTATGATCTTAGCTTTCTAGTCAGTAGTCACGCGCCTTAATCGGATAAGTAACGAAAAATTTACAGGCGTTTTAAGTTGGACAGTCGAAGGTGTAACACTACATGATTATGGAGGTATATGGATTTGGTTTGGACCACATTGGGAAACTAAGACTCATATGATCAGTTTATAATAAATCCTATCATCATACTTTCAACAAGTCATCCACCTTTTAGAGCCCACGAGAGGATTAATGTGTTTATGAGTAACTTCCCATCTTATTGGGTTATGTTGTGACTTGCGACGCATAGTGGATTGGCCTATTATAGAAAGAGTTTTACACGACATGTGTTTGATTTGCACGACTTTAATTGGACAGTCGGAGCAGTCGATACCTAACCGTCATAGACCCGAGGTTCACTTTAGTTTCGAGCGAGACCCCCGACCTTTAGTTTCGAGCGAGACCCCCGACCTTATAAGAAGGTGGATGCAAAATGATTTTGGTGGCTATTGGGGAGCGAACGTGCAGGATATGTATGCTTCTCACTATCTCGACCCCCACGATCGATTCTTCCACATTGACTCAAACCCGGGAATCCCCTCATTGTTGCCATTGCCCCACCTCCCTTGAGTCGATACCCGACCCCTCATGGATCCAAAGCTAAGTTTACTTCGAGCGACAACCCGAACCTTATAACGGACTTGATGATTTTTCACCCAAAGCTCACATGTAATTCAACCGAACCAATTCCCTAACCAAAACTACCCGCCAAAACCCACCAATCAAGTGAAAAATTGTACAAAACAAATCCTTTTAAAAACTTCCCGTTAACGCTTTCAGCTTCCAGTCTACTCTCTTCCCCTCCTCTTCCAATGCCAAGACCTCAACGATCAAAACGCACAATCAAATCCCATGAATCTTCAAATTGCAAGACCCCATCTCAATTATCTGTTAATATTCGATCAAAATCAAAATCCCCCAAAAAAATCAAACCCCTAATTTCCCCAGAACGCCCAATTTCAAACAGTTTAAACCTTGATTTCCAAAATTTGCGCATTTTAAAGACTGATTTTTTCTCTGTAGATGCGCTCGATCTTGCGCCGCTTCTTCTTGGCAAGTTTCTTCGACGAGACGATGTAATTCTGCAGATTACTGAGGTGGGTTTGACTGTTTCTTTGTTTTGTATCATGTCCATCAACTGTTTGATGAAATTGCTGAGCGAGTCTAATGTGAAATGGGTATTGAAGTTTTGCAGGTGGAAGCGTATAGGACAAATGATTCAGCTTGTCACGGTCGGTTCGGTGTTACGGCCAGGACTGCTCCAATGGTAAGAGACTGAAAGAAACTAACTTTTTTTTTATGGTTGGTTGTTTTAGTGGTGAAGGATGAAATTTTTGTTGTTTGTTGCTGGTTGTTGACTTGTGCAATTTGTGTAGTTTGGACCGGGAGGGCACGCGTATGTATATCTCTGCTATGGTATGCACATGATGCTGAATATTGTTGCTGACAAGGAGGGTGTTGGGGCGGCTGTGTTAATACGATCTTGTGCACCTGTTAGCGGTAATTGCTTGTAACTTTTGTGCCTTTTAGAAGCATGATGTAAAGCATGTGTAGTTATGCACCAAATTCGTGTAGCATAATGGCTTTGGTCTGGTTCATAAGAAATAGGTCATATGATATAATTATTTGCTTTGTTGTGTGTGTGATTGAAGTTGTGAGCTAAGCATAAGTAACGGGATTCAAATGTGTCATGATTGGATAGAGATAATGGGTAAATACTAGCTGTAACAGTAGTCCAATTTTCTGAATCAGTTGGATACATGTCACAGGATTGACGACCATTCAGCAGCGTCGAGGGCAGATTACTGATAAGCCTGTTCTTCTCACAGGGCCGGGCAAGGTTAGCACTAAAACCCTGTTGTATATACTGGATGCAAGTCATGTAACTGTGAATGCTTGTTAGTTATGGTAGAATGGTGCTCTTTGTTTGAATCCCAAACTTCGTAGTATCTGTATTCCCTCTTTTGTTCTGTGACCTATAATTTTATTTTTCATTTTTGTTGCATTGCTGTTGTCACTGTCTGTGGTGCCTGGTGTCTAAATTAGGAAAACTAAACACGAGCAAGTTGAGTATGCTGCCTAAACCCGCTCTTATAGGCACATTGAAAATCCCAGTATGGGAACTTGGAAACCTTATTGTCAAGTGATATAAAATTAAAGGTAGTCTATATTTCTGAAATCATGGCATGCAGTTGTCTAACAATGATCAATCGACAAATTTTATTGCTTGTATCTTCGTCATGTGTTTGAAACCCTTCTGCTGACCTCAGATAAATGATCAGGGTCTTCTAGAAACCAAAATTGCATTATGTATTTGGTCCAAAGACCTGCTGTGATTGTCTATAAACCCTCACACTAATTCAGATGTCGGAGAAAGAGGTTAAATTCAAAGCTTTGCACTGCCATTGGTTTCTTCATATTGCTCGTCTCTGCAGCTATCTGTTATCCTTGACTAATTAACTTATGTATAATCTGCAATACTGTTTGTTCTTGAATAACTAGGATTAATCATTTTAGGTTGGTCAAGCGCTTGGAGTATCAACAGATTGGTCAAATCATCCACTTTATGAACCTGGTAAGATGCTTTGCCGTCATATTTTCAGTCCTGAACTCTACTTATATCTGACAAGGGACAACTTTCTCTATGTATAGGAGGCTTAGAGCTTCTGGATGGACCAAAGCCAGAAAAGCTGCTGGTTGGTCCACGTGTTGGTATCGACTATGCCTTGCCTGAACATGTCAATGCACTGTGGAGATTTGCTATTGCCGGAAGCCCATGGATAACTGCTCCCAAAAACACACTTAGGTCTCCCTGACTGCGAGGAATCCACATAGAGATTATGTATAAAGGTAAATATCTGTTGTGTGCTAATTTTCTGTGCTAGAGTTGGTACTTAGTGCTTAATACGTACAGAAATGTGTTCAAAGGTTGTGTTTGTGAGTTCTCAGGATGTATCATGTTTTTGCTACGCTATGCAGTAAAAGATGTTAACTGTAACTGCTTGTAATATATGTTTGATAGCTGTGATATGAAACTATGAAAGCACAAATTGTCAGTGATTTTGAAGTGAATTATCTTGCATATATCTTTCAGAATGAAAAAATTTATACAGAAATGATTTACAAAGTAATAGATAAAATCATTAAAAAAAAACATAAACAAGGACATAAAAATGTTCTATCCCCAAAATTATCACACTTGTAGATCAGGTCCGGCTGTCATTGCGGTTAAGCATTCACTAGGGTCTGGAGACCCTTGACTAAAATTGACATGTTAGGCCTGTAGGCTGGCTCATCTTGAATACACAGCCCTGCAATAGCTGCCACCTGAAAGCCGAATAATGAGAGCAGGATTACACAAACTATTCCTTGTAGAAGAAGCTTCAACTTTAATTTTCTGTAGAATGGAAACAAAATCGATGAAACTAGAATACTAATTCATATGAGACCTGAAAGAAAGCTTAATGATCAGTGAGGCAAAAATGTTATAGAAAGAATTCAGGCCTATATGTGTTACAGTGTAATCACTATTTAGGTGTGTTCAGGGAATAAAATAACTGTTTTGGGGTAAGACTGCTCTAAATCCCCAATTCCCCACCCCATCCTAGTATCCTACTGTAGGAGTTAGGACTGCTTTACCTATACATTTTGCGGAACTTCAAATCGAGGAACCAAATGGAAGCTATTAAGTACTGCAATTAAAGCGAGAGGCGAACCTTAGCCACGGCCCTTTGTGGAATATCACCATTAAGCTTGGGATCAAGTATTTTCTCTAGATTGTCATCATGTAAATAAGGAATTGCCTGTGGTGAGACATTGTTGACAGAATCAATATTAGGACTGGTAAAAAACTTGCCTAAAAGATGGTAATGTTAGGAAAACAGTCAAACATACCCATTTAATAAGATCTTGTTGCTCTTCTGGCTTTGTATCATCAATGGCCTTTCTTCCAGTCAAGAGCTCTAAAAGAACACCACCAAAACTGTACACATCAGCCTTCTGTGTTACTTCCCCTGTCATGGCTTTAGTCAAGTTGAAGTCGGAAATTTTGGTCGTGAAATCGCCATACTCAAAACCATCAAACAAGAGGACATTGCTTGACCTGACATCACCGTGAACAATACGTGGCTCCACCTTCTCGTGGAGGTACTCGAGACCTTTTGCAGCTTCATAGGCGATTTTAGCCCTCTGAGCCCAAGTTAAAACATGTCCTGGCTCTGCACCAGAAACTCCTTTCATCCCTGTCCATCAAGGCTTTAGATGACAAACACAAACAGACAATGAATTCAAAGCAAATCAGAGTGAAGAGTGAAATACCATGTAATACATCATGTAATGAACCCCTGGTTGCAAAATCATAAACCAAGATTCTGTTATCTTCTTCACAACAGTAACCATGTAATTTTGTTAGGTGCTCATGCTCTAGTGTGGAAACCAGTGACACCTGCAACAAGCAAATATATTGAGATTCGTAACATATAATCTAGGCAATCTCATAGTAAACTAACTACTGTAACGTTTTGTGATCTTTTGCCTTTTTATGAACTAGTCCATTATTCCTAGGAAAACAAAACAATCTTCCGTCTGAAGGAGTCTAACTAATACCTGAGCTGCAAAGTCACTTTCCAAAACTTGTGTAGAATTCATATCCAGTTTCTTTACAGCGCCCATTTGGCCAGTGTTGAAGTTAGCATGGAAAACCCGGCCATACGAACCTTTTGCAACCAATGACATCTGACTGAAGTTGTCAGTCGCGCCATTTAGATCCTGCATTGAGAAAATCTTCAGTGCTGTTTTAGTTTCGGCCACATTGGAATGTTCTATCTCTTCTTGTACAGGCTCATCGTTCTCTGGATCTTCAATTTCTGCCGGATTAGAAGATTCTGGCTCTTCTTCAAGAGGCTCAGAGCTGTATGTCGCATTATTTAGATCATCCAATGACAAAAAATTCAGTGTATCTTCGATTTCTTCCACATCAGAAACTTCTGGCTCTGCTTGAAGAGGCTCAAGAGCCTTGACCACAATGGACATATTAGGCCTGAAGTCGGGCTCATCTTGAACACACAGCCCTGCTATCGCTGCAACCTGAAAACCGAAAGGGTTAAACATGAGTAATTGAAAACACCCATGTAACAACACCGTGTTAACTTGATTTAGGCAAAAGAGGAAAACCTTGGCTAAGGCCTTTTCTGGAAAGTCACCGTTAAGCTTGGGATCAACTATTAGCTCCACTTTGTCTGCGCTTAAATAAGGAGTCGCCTGTGGAGAGACATTGTTGTCAGAATCAGTGTTGGGAAGGAATCACAAAGATTTCTGAAATACAATAGTTATAGGAAAATATACCCATGTAACCAGATCTTGTTGCTCTTCCGGCAATGTTTCATCTACAGCCTTTCTCCCTGTCAAGAGCTCTAAAAGAACAACACCAAAACTGTAAACATCACTCTTCTGAGATACTTCCCCTGTCATGGTTCTTGGCAAGTTAAAGTCCCCAACTTTCGGCTCAAAATCATATAACAGGAGGACATTGCTTGATCTGACTTCTCCATGAACAATAGGTGGCTCCACTATCTCGTGGAGGTACTCAAGACCTTTCGCTGCCCCATACGCAATTTTAGCCCTCTGAGCCCAGCTAAGAACAGGTCCTGCCTCTGCACCCCGTACCCCTTTCCTTCCTGTTCAATGAGAAAATCAGACTTATGAAACACATTCAACAAATAACTTATCGAGTAAAGGACTATATAAGTTGTAAGTGTACAATGTCAAAATGAGTAGCGTATCGTATAGTACATCATGTAAGGAACCCAGAGCTGCATACTCATAAACCAAATATCTGTTTTCTTCTTCTAAGCAGTAACCATAAAGTTTGGTCAAGTTCTCATGCTCTAATGTCAAAGACTCTCTTACCTGCCACAAACAACGGAAGACGTGAATAAAAAGCCACTTACTATCTTGTTTGGACTTTAATAGTTTAGTCTATCATTGTAATAAGTTTGTCATATTAACATCGTTTGCACAACAATCTCGAGTGTAACAGATGCACCCAAAAGTTTCACGTACCTGAGCTTTGAAATCATCATCTGAAACCTGTGCAGAACTCGTATCCAGTTTCTTGACAGCACCCTCTTGCCAATGGTTGACGACGCCGTGAAAAACCAAGCCATATGTGCCTCTCGCAATCAATGCCATCGGACTGAAGTTGTTTGTCCAGCTATTCAGGTCATCCAATGTGAAATCCTTCTCCGGTGGCTCGCATGCGGCCATTGCTTCCCAGATATCCATACCAGGGTATTCTTAGCTCTAGCTTCTGATTGAAGATTTCAATGTACGGTAGATTTAAGCTTTGTACAGAGTTAGGACTAATCCAAAGAAGAGAGTTGAGTTATATAGAGAATGATGGATGATAATCAGGCATTAATATTATATGATATTGGTCAACTATAGTATGATCTTTGTAGAAATAATAATCTCAGACCTACTGCGAGTCCGTCATGGCCTAGTGGATTGCTGGAACTCATGCTTTTGTCAAACTTGAGTAGCCATTGACTGGTTAGGTCGATTATCAACTGAATCTTGATTCATACGATAGAGAAATATAATACTCTTCTTTTTGGGTCCGTTCACAAATCCTATCTTTTCCTGAAACCACTTGTTATGCATTGCCTTTTGAGTCCTCGTACTAAATCCGTATTAAATCGTGTGGGAACTTCAACATACAGAATTAGAGGGAGTATAAGTTCCGTTAATACAAGTATGTAAAAGATGTAGAGTATAGACGACATCAGTTGTCTCGAATGCTGTAACTCGCAAATTGCTCATGACTCGTGAGTTATGAATTGATTCAAATTGTTGTAACTCTGTGTGATTTACTGCGAGCATGAATTCGGAGAATAACTCTCGTAGTTAGTAGTTCTGAATTATTTGATGATACTGATAGAGAAACCAAAGCAAATACTGTATAAAAACAAATTAGTAGTACGCATAAATAAAAACTAAAACAGACTGTTGTTTTATTCTACTCTAGAGACTAATAAGCTACGATTTTATTAACGTACTAGAAATACCTAATACTAAGAATCAAACTTTGATGCGATTGACAACATTCATAGCCGTAAGAGAAGCGTGAACAAAAGGCATCATAGCTCGTTCAACCCTGTTGATGACAACTTGTCTAGCTCTCACGTCCCTTAAATTAGTCTCACAGGTGCGGTAAACTGTAGATGCAGTACTCGCGGCTAGGCTGATCTCGTCTTTCCTAGTCTGATCTTTGCCATCACCTTGGAAGAGACGATTGGACTCGTCTACAGCTTGGTTCAGTTCCTCCTTAGATTGATCTACCAAGGTCATTGGAACGGAACTTGGGCTGTTTAGAGAGGTGAACAAGGTCCTTGGAGGAACTATCAGCCGTGTCAATAGCATCATAGAGCGCATCATAGACTTTTTGCCTCTGATCGTCTTGGTAACCTTCCTTGGAAGACGATGCTTGTGCGTAGGATGCACAAAAGAGGACCAAAGTTACAACGACAATGGAGGTTCTAGACATGGCCATGATAATATTGATATTAAGGGAGTTTGCACGTAGCTAATTGATTGAATGAAAGCTATGTATATATACTGATTGTCTGTATCGTCGAATTTCTTTCGGATTCGGTTTAATTCGGGAACCTATCCTAATCCTGTTCCGGTATGGACTTGAGACTTGAAGGATTAGCTGTACACTAATTAGAGTTGGAATTTGATTAATTATGCGAGTAATAACCATGAACTTTGCAGTCAGAGCTCAAAAGTATATTAGGATTATACTATGACAGTATGACAGTAAACTGGTGTTCAGGCCTGATTCTGCCTGAAGTCGGACTCATAGGACAGTAATAAAACACTAAAACTGGTTGTGGTTTTTTTCTTTTCTTTTCTTTTTTACCGACGGAAAATCAGACGTTCCGATGATAAATTCTACGTCCACATTGATGCTTTAGAAAATCTAAACTAAAAGTTTCGGTTATTTCAGTTGAATCATACAAGGCTAAAGCTGACGATCTCAAGTCTACAGTTCAGTTGCACATTTGCATCTGTATCTTTCGAATTACCGTATCTTGTTATTATGATCAGGCAAGTTTTTGTCCACCGAAATGATTCAATTTGAACCTTTAAAACACCGTAATCAGTTTCGTTTTTGTTCCCGCTGAGTTTTAACTCTATCTGGTGAGCCAACACGAAATCTAGACCCTGTAGTAGAATCAGATTTATAGTTTGAGACTAATCAGAGAACAAGTCGTTGCTAATAACCGAGAAATAAACCTCAAGCAAATGGTTTCATGGATCAGAGTTACACAACTGTGTACAAAGACTTCAATTTTATCCAACATTGTGGTTTATTCCCTCTGTTTTGGGATAGTTACTCGAAATTTAACCATAGAAAGTCTAACTAGAGCGGGACTAAATTGAAACGAAAAGACTATCCATCGACAAAGCCTAAGGTAAAACAACCAAACACTGTAACCTCATTTACTTCCAATACAAGCGTCACTAGAATCGATTTCAACAGATTTGAGATTGAGCTTCACAAGCCAATCAATACCATGAGGACTCGGACCCCAGCTACAAAATTGCATTTGGCATAGCATAGCATAGCATGTACTCACGCCGCAGACTTGCGAAGCTCGTCAGGGCCATGAGCAAAGTGGCATCTGTCGCCAAAAGTGCAAGTTCCCTTGGTGAAATTTTCGCATATCTTGGTCTTGTAGTTGTTTGATTGAGGTCCATGGGCTGGGGTAGATCCTCCATGACCGTGACCGTGGCCGTGACCGTGACCTCTTGATTGAGGTCCTGCGCTCACACTAGCCACAAGATCTCGTACCATTGCAGTTGCCATCTTGATCTGATCAAATGACCCCTGAAGCTCAATGTTCCTCAAGTTAGGATTTGACTCATGATCTCGTATTGAGAGCTTTACACCAGTCTGACGACATATCTGTTTTGAGTTCACGCCACTCTTTCCAATGATGGGCCCTACTAGAGAGGAATCGACAGCAATCTTAACAGTTGCACTCTCACTTTCGCCAAAACCAGCAGCAAGACCTCCAGGCATAGGTAGCTCATTTCGCCCGCCATAGCGACCTTGCATCGGTGCACCCATACCATGATGATCATCAAAGGGTGGGGCAACAGGGTTGTTGAGTTCCCACTCACCATGGGCATAATGGCATTTGTCGCCAAACTTGCAACCTTCAACACTGTTGATCCTCCTGCACATACGGGATTTAGCAGTAGCAGAGGCACCATTTGGTCCCTGTGGAGGTGGTGGAGCGCTTTTCACCATTGGAGGTAGGTTCATCATCTGTGCAGCAGCATTGTAGCCACCAGGGACATGGTGCTGGAAGTGACAGCTCTCTCCAAATGGACATCCAGAAGTACTGCAAGACAACTTAAGTATTAGACACAGAAAACTAAGCTGCATAGTGTAAACCCAAAAGATCTACAATAATTTGAGAAAAGGGGAACCGGGAACAGAATAGACCATCGGTTGCAAATTGCACTCTAAATCACTACCAGGGGAGGGGGGGGGGCACTATCATAGCTAAACAAATGTCTTAAACAAAATAGAGAAGAACCATTCAAACATCACCATCTGCAATAAATGTTGAACTGCTGATATTGTCGAAACACAGTTGAGGCAGGAAAACTAACATGCATGCCTTACAATGAGTAGGGCTTACCCTACGACCAGAACTGCCCTGATCTCACAGGACTCAACCAGTCAACCGCACCCCACCAGAAACTCATTAAAGATATACCCCCTCCTTTGCATATGCCTAAACTAGACAGGCCACCAAAACTATGCAACAATGCAGACCTTGACAAGGATATATGCATTTTATCGAAGGAAAGGAATATAGTACGGCACGGATAAGCCAGCCTCTGAACTTCAAGGCTGCTGAAACAAATCCAACAAATTTGAAACCTATAAAACCATAAGCCAGTAGGCTTCAGTTTCCAGTGTCTATAACTATGTCTATGTTTGACGTAATGCCCTCGAAAACTCAACCAAACACTCTACATACTACTCCGTATTCAACTTTGGGTTTATACACCTGATGCAATACCTCCATATCTCGACGAACAATTCTTAACCTACAGCAACATAGTAGGCTTCAATTGCTAGTGGCTATAGCCTTCCAATACTTCCCACAGCAGTTTGGCTCTCTACTGATGACCGAACCATCCTAGATTATACATCTGTAATACGTCGAGGCAAAGAGCAATATCTACTTATGGTATGAATCCATTAGAAGCCTGAGAAACTTTCCGTCGGCCAAACTATATAGCATCACTAGCTGACCTCATGTTTTCCTATCAAAAAGACAAACTCCCTCTTCAACCACAATCAATCCAAATACCATTATCAACACCCTGGACTCATAGCAAAAACTCCAACATGGAAAGCAACTAAAAACAAGACTTGTTCTGATGTACAATCCAAAACATAACAAACATACTTCACATAGACAAAACATGAACTGCTCGTGATGTTAAAGTAACAGCCACAAGATTTTAGCTTTCTAAGAGAAGAAAGGAGCTAGAAGATAATCAACTCAAGGAACCAAAGGAAATGGGCTTCATCCAGTAACATATGCTGCTCCTCAAATTATTTGTGTCTCTCTCAAACTTCGCATTCTTTTCTCGAAAAGCTCCAGAACATCATTTACCAAAAAAGATTTATACACATCCTATCTCAAGAGAAAAGTCTTACCCATATATAATTTGTCATTCTACCCATAAACAAAAAAAAAATGTTATTAAGGAATTTGTGATGAAGCATTGATCATATCCCACTAATATGCTAAAATCAATATTAAGCAAGCAAATAATTCATTTTGAGGGCTGCTCTTGCCCTTTATCCCATCCCCAGGCATGCTTATACCTCAACAAGTTTTAACATTCAAAGGTGTAAATGATTCACTCCTGTTGACAGATTTTAACTTTTGCAAAAAGGGATAAAATTTCAGTATTATTAGATAGATAAAGATTTGAACCTGAAGAACTTGGTGCAAGGCTTTGATTTGCTTCCTATACCACTCGAATCCATTTCTGTTACAATAAATTAATTATCTGAGTTAGCCTTCCTCCATTTGCTTACTTTCAATAAGTTATAAATCATTGAACAATTAAACTGAAGTGCTGTTGCAGGTGTGTAAATATATTAAATCATTAACTCCAGAACAAAATGATACAAATCTGAATGCACATACTAATCAATTACTAGTACAGTAGTAAGAACTTTTGGTAATTTCAACGTCATCAACTCAGGCTGTTCAAATTTTGATTTGTGGTCCCTTCTCAAAAAAAAAAGAGTTCTTTCATTCATTATCAGAAATGCCAATAAATTTAGTTAGTCTGATCTCTTGGTCATTTGAGAAAGCAATATTTCCTTAAAACAAGAAAGATAAATAAAAACTACTCTGAATATGGAATGATATATCATGACGCAGGTGTTAAGGAACATGGGAAACTAGACAAGAAATATACCTATTCTACTCTCCTTGCAAAATTTACGTTACAAACTGGCACTTGAATTCCAATCGACACATCTTAACTCAAACAAAAAACATTTAGGCAGCAAAGAAACACGCATACATTCACACACTAACATAGTAACATTACCACTCACTTACGTACTTTACCCTTCCACCACACCTAAGCCCTAAAACCACGTAAGAAAAAAAACAATAGAAGGAAGAAATAGAGAAGTAGCTTGTAAAACCGGCTCCATCTGTAACACGATTAACAACTAAACAAAGCTGCAGGCCCAAAGCAACACCCACTCAACCAAGACTTCAAGCCCTCTACCGCAAAACACAAACTACTCGTGATCCCACACTAGTCATATTCAGATTAAGGTTGCAATTGTCTAATCTCAAACCAGCTTCCTTTCTTTCCACCAGGCATATGAAACTTACCCCAAATCCCACGAGACTTGCATCGAATAGGCTTAAATACCAAAGGCACAAAGTACCCAAACAAAAATCCGCCCTCACAACGGCTAAGGTTACCCCCCATATGGACCTCCCCAGACCCAGCAATACCAGGGCCTTCACTATCACTTCCCCGGGTACCCAATAACATAAAATCCCTCTTCTCGTTATCGGTATTGGTATCGGAACCACCCTCTCTAATAGCTTACCCAGGATACTTGCAAACTTCATTTACCCATTGAAAACTAACCAGATGTCTGGAAACTAAAAAAATTACCCACTAAAGAAAGGGTAAAATTACACTAACAAAACAGCAGTAAATCTCTTATTTTTATCTAAATCTAATGCAAAGGCAGCAAAATAAGTTCAGATCTAAGCAACAAACAACAGTAAAAATCAGTCAAACAAAAACTACCACAAGAAAAAAAATTACTTATAATTACTACCAAAAATTACCAGCATTCACTAACTAAACAAACTTGAAGTAAAATTAAAGTTCCAAGGTAAAAAAAAGGAGGGTAAAAAAAGACGAACCTTGCTTGTGCTTCTTGAATCCGCCATTGGTGTTGGGAGCACCACCATCTTGTCTTCTCTTACGACCCTCCATGATGAGAAAACTTCAAGATTACGCCAAAGAAAAAGGGATGTGGAGGAAAACCCAGAAACCCTAGAACAACTAAAGGGGTTTAGAGGAGAGAGAGAGAAAGAAAGGGGAAGCGACGCCCGTTTGATTAGAGACAAAAGGCGGTTGTGTGTGTGTGTATGTGTGCGCTTGTTTTTTTTTTTTTGGGTTTAGATTATTGTTCAAGCTACAAATTTTTTTTTTTTTTTTTTTTTTTTGAGGTTGGGTTTTTAATTTATTTATTGTAATTTTATGTGAAGGAAATTATATGGTTTTATTATTATTTTAAGTCGGTTAGTATGGGATTTTATGGAAAATTGGTAGACAAATTGGATTTGTATTGGGCTCATGGCAGCATGACCCATGGGTATGTGGTTGATTTGGGCCTTTTGGGTGTTCGGGTGGGTAGTCCGGCTCGGTTATTTTCGGGTTATTGGCGGGTTTAAGTTTAACTTTGGGTTTGGAGGATGTTAGGGCATGTGCAATGCTAGTCGTTCACCTCGAGTTCTTAAATAAAAACTACAAAATTCAAGTTCTTACATTGTGAGAGGTATAAAATAAGAACCGAGTTCTTATGTAAAAGAACAGCTCTTACGGAAAACTAAGTGAGAGAAAGAGTATAAATGTTTAAAAAAATATTAATTAAGAACCAATAAAGTTAGTTCTTTCATTGTAGATATAAGTTCTTATATATTGGGTTTATGAAAATTATGAGGTGGCATTGGAAGAACTCAAATTTCAATTCTTCCATTGCTATTGCTCTTATGAGTCAACCCTTTTGTTGTCGATTACATTGGTTTACTCTTCAAATAAATAAAACGTAAAGAACATCAATCTTAGTCTATGTCGGGAAAAAAAAAATTGGTTAATGGCCGTGTGCTACGTTTGTTGAAGAATGTTCATTTTCGGATGATGTGGATGAATGGATGATGGTGATCTAGCTTCGAGTCCCTTACAACAAACATTCAATGGAAGAACCGAAGTTAGAGTTATTAATATTCCAACTCACTAATCTTTGGGTTAGAGTTATTAATATTCCAACTCACTATTATTTTGGGTGAATATCTCATAGAGTTCATATGTTGTAGAGTTGGTAGAGTTTTACCAAAACGGATAATAAGACAAAATAAATAGGATCTCAAAAGCACAAATAAATTAACAGATATATTTATTCTTACCTTGTTTGGTAAACTCTACCGCATATAGTTTATTTTCAACTCCACTGGATCTAAATACAATTATTTTCACTACTTTTAACTTTCTTTCATTTTCCTTATTTGCAACACAAACTATGAAACGTCAAAAAGTCATTTAAACTTGATTTGTACTCGGATATTTTTAATTGAGAAACGTTCAAAAGTCGAACATAAGTTACAGTGAAGGCGCTCTTATAAAAAGACAAGTATATAATCTCAAGTTCTCGATGCATAAAGCTTTGCAATTGGCCAAGTGGGTGGTTCATAAAGTCTTTGAAACTAGGTTTGTACTCGCATATAATTAATTAAGAAACGTTCAAAAGTCGAACATAAGTAGTAGTGAAGGCACTCTTATAAAAAGACGGGTATGTAATCTCAAGTTCTCGATGCATAAAGCTTTGCAATTGGCCAAGTGGGTGGTCCATCGAGATGGACATAATCGGCGACCAGCAGCCTCTATCTTGCACAGATTTGTAAGATTGGCTTTTCTAGGCAGCACCACGAAACCAGTCAACAACGATCAACTTCTCATTTCTCAATACTATGAGCTTATAACCAACGACAACAAAAATGCAAAGACCACATCTTACACTAATTTTAGCACCTTTTGAATGATTATATATACCCAAGTTGATTTGCATGCTTCTACATCAAACATATCCTTTAAAAACATAACAGAATGAAGACGACTACTTCAACAACATTCTTTCCCTTGCTCTCTCTCTCTCTCCTTCTCTTCCCTTACCTCATTGTGGCCGACACCGGCGGCGACCCCTTCTGCAATCCGCACGACCAAGCCGTCCTCCTCAAGGTTAGAGACCATTATGGGGGTCCCAATGGTCAGCTATCCGAATGGGATCCCACGCTCAACTGCTGTTCTGACTGGGATTCTGTTGGCTGTGATCTCGACTACGATAGCCATCCGGGACGCATCACCTCGCTAATTATGAGTAGAGGTTTGGGCCTTTCAGGTCCACTCCCTGCGGAATTGGGTGACCTGCCCTTCCTTCAAAGCCTCTCTATTGCAGTTAACCCCAACATAACTGGGACTATACCACAGTCCTTTGCCAAGCTTACAAGGCTCCAACTCCTCGATCTCGACTCTAACAATCTCAGTGGCCCCATTCCTGCCGGCCTCGGCAAATTGAAGAGTCTCACAGAGCTCAACTTAGCCAACAACCATCTATCTGGTGTTATCCCTAGCTTGCCCCGCAAGCTAACCAGTCTTGATCTTAGCTCCAACCAGCTCTGTGGTGCCATTCCTACTGGGTTGAAGAAGTTCGGTTCGAAACCATTTGCGCACAACAAATGCCTCTGTGGAGCTCCCTTGCCTGCTTGCAAGTGAAATTGATGTCGACACGACGACACTTGCAGAATAACTTGTATTACTCCCAGATGTTCTTAGTGACTAGTGAGAGAGTCTAGTATCAAATTAACATCAGCATGTTTTTACTTAAATTCAATAGAACGTACAGTATCACTGTACATTGTTATACCTATTTTCAGTTTCAGTTCAAACAAGAGAAACTACCGTGCAATGAGCATATCTTTGCCTATTGATTAGCAATCCGAACCCCTTGAAAAAGGTAAATATATATATAGCAAGTAATAAACAGAAAGGAGGCTGATTAATAACAAACAGACATCACCGAAGATGGATACTCCCTAAAAATATACACAGGCAATCAAAAACAGTACCGAGAGGCCGCTCCTCTGTATGGGCAACCCCAACCTATTCTACAATATCAAGCAAAACATGTTCAAATGAACGAGCTGTGATCAGATGAGGACTGTGAAGGAAATGATATTCCTAAAGAAGTTACTGACAATCTAATGTCTGTTAAATTTGCCTAAAAAAACGGAAAACTGTACAAGTTGTCTGAACTCACATCATTTTGCGCTTGCTCTTTCTGATGTTAATAGCTCTTGATCTACTTTCATCACTTTCAGGTGAGTCTTCCACAACATTTTGTTCCTGGATGACTAAACCTCGATTCCTCGATAACTTTCGAATTGGAGTTGTCACGACTGTTGTTAAAGGTTCTACAGAAACTGAATCCTCTGCCTGACCATCTTGGTTCCTGGATTCCGTTCTCCTGGGAGTTAATACCACTACTACAGGAATTGAATCTCCCGCCACACCTGTGAAATGAAACATGCGGAAGCGTGAGGAAGTACCATCGTCAATTCGTCAACTCATTATCCAGCGGCTCATCAATTCGTTAGCTCGTCAAAGGACAACTCGCCAACTCATCATTCGATGGTTCGTCAATTGGACTCCCCTAGTGCTTACACGAGCCAACGCGCATCGCACTAGGAGAAAACGTCAGTTTGCAAAAGGAACTCAAATGATTGCTGTCCATAAAGATCACTGCACCAAATTTCTTCAAGAGTTAGTATCGTGTGGTGAGAAATTGCTCAAAGATTGTTCATCGCAACTTTCAACAACTTCCAAGTCACAATTAAGTTCAAATGCAAAGATTTTCGATTTAAAATCAAAATTCAAATGCAATGATCGTCAAGTAACTTTTGAAGATAAAGTAAATCATGACGACTTCCAAGTCGAGAACAAATTCAGTAGCGGGTGGTTTCGTAAGAAAGAGGTTCAGCTGCAAGTGTCTTAAAGTGACACTCAAAATACTCCACATATGAGTGTCCCATATTGGAAAAATAGAAGAGATTTGTCTACCATATAAACCAAGGAGTTACTCCTTCTCAGGCCTAATATTTTCCTCCCTCACCCAGCTTGAAAAAATTACGGGAGTAATAGTTTCAACCTAAAACACACGCATCTCTCTCTTCTCAGGCGAATCTTCGCCATCTTCATCTCGTTCTTCTAGTACTTTATTTATTTCTCTCTCCTCTTCCTCCTTACCTCCTCCTTTCTTCTTCTTCTTCTCTCCATTCTTCAAATTCCGATTTTGTAATTTGGGTGTTATATATAATTACCTTGTAATTTGGGTGTTTTAGTTAGTGGAGTTTGGTTAAAGTTACGTGTTTTAGTTATTGGAGTCAACTTGGAGTTACGTGTTTTAGTTGGTAGAGTTAAGTTGGAATTACGTGTTTTAGTTGGTAGAGTTAAGTTGGAATTACGTGTTTTAGTTGGTGGAGTTAAGTTGGAGTTATACGATTTAGGTTGTGGAGTTAAGTTAGAGTTATTAGAGTTACGTATTTTATTATTAAGGGAAATTGTGTTGGAATTACGTGTTTTAGTTAATAGAGTCACGTTAAAGTTAATAATTTTTCGTTGAATTTGACAGAGTTAATAATTATACTCGAGTTAGACAATTTATTTTATGAAGTTAGTTTACTGGAGTTAGGCAATTTAGTTAGTATAGTTAAGTGACTGAAGTTAAGAGTTTTAGTTAGTGGAGTTAGGACTGGAGTTATGTTGTTTAGTTACTAGAGTTACGCAAAATCAATGGCTGAGATTACTTCTCACTTCTCACCAAATTACCACTTCTCACTGATTGTGCACCCTATATATAGGGGTTGCATCCAGTCAGAAGTAATTTATGTCAAAAGGTCAGAAATAATCTGAGTCATTCATCTATCCAAGATCAATGGTCAAGATTAAACCAATAAACAAAAACAAAAAAAAACACCCACTTCCCTTCCATTTTCTCTCCCCCCCCAACCCCCCGTTACCCCACCCAACCACCCCAACCCCGCCGATGACCGTCGTCGACCACCACCATTGACGGCCCCGACAGCCACCTTGATCGCCTCTCTACGGCGATCCTCCCCCGCCAATCCACGACGCCGCCGCCCCTTCCTTCTCCCCTATTATCCCCTCTCTTCTTTTCGATCTCCCATGTCATCCCTTATTTGCGGCGATGATGGTGGTGCATCCGGTCAGAATTAACCTTATGTCAGAAGGTCATAAGTAATCTGAGCCACACATCCACCCTAGATCAATGGATGAGATTAAACCAAATAAACAAAAACAAAAACAAAAATACAAAAACACAAATGACTCTCAAGTTCGAAAGTAGCCTAAGATTTTGAAGTCGAAGATTAAATCAACTGCAGTGATTTCCAAGTCGAACCAGAAACCAAGTTCAAACTCAAATGGTCAACGACAACGACTCTCAAGTCCAGCAACGAGTTTAAAGTAAAAAAATAAAGTTCAAGTGTGACTTTCAAGTCGGAGCTCAAAATCAAGTTTAAATTCAAAAATTCAATCGAGCTGACTTCCACGCCGACAAGTTAGTTCCACATCATGTGGATTTTCAAGCCAAAGACAATAAATTCAAATGACTACCAAGTCGAAGTTGAAGTTCATCCAAGGTGATATCAAAGTTCACTGACACTTGTTCAACAAAAATGACTCCCAAGTCGAAATCATATACATCAAAGTGACTCTCAAGTTCGAAAAAAATTGAAGCGACTCTCAAGTCAAAATGAAGCAAACTCAAATGACTTTCAAGTCAAAATCAAGTTATTCGAGACCAGCCCACATCTAAGCACTCCAGATCGTGTACGTAGCCTAGTCTCGAGGAGGGCATTTATAGAAGGCAAAAAATTTACAACCTATCAAAATGCGTCATGTGGAGGCTGAAGAGTCTACGTTGACAAGTTGATCGGCCAATTAAAAAAGGTCGCGTGTCATTTTTATATTAAATGACTGGCGAATCAAATACCGCCACATGTCACCTATGACTCAACTAGAAGGGAACTGCAAGAAGATTATTTCTAATTAAATTGGAATAAAATAAGATTAAATGTTGCAGTTAATTGGAAGAGGATGACTTCCATCACTCAACTTCCTAAGATAGAGTCCTGGAAACTCAATCTCTTGAGTTATCCTTCTTTCTATCAATCTCTCACCTCTTCCATTATAAATAGAGGATAACCCCCAACTCACAATTGTCTTCCACATTCCTGAAATACAAGTCTAGAAAATCATTGAAAACCATCTTGGAGAAAGGTCTCAAGCACCAAGATCAAATCAGACAATCCTCAAGATCTGGAGAAAGCTCACAAGCACCAGAAAGTCGCCGGCAACAATCAACTTACAAGATCTGGAGAAAGCTTCCAAGCACCGGAGATCCACAAAAGTTCAACAATCATCCACAGAAGTTGAACAATCAAATCTAATTCAAGATCAAGTCTAGGCCCTTGAACACCAAATCCGGAGTATCATCACGGAGATTCTCAAATCAAGATTGTCAAAACCCTAAATTCAAATCCAAGTACAGTTCGAGATCAAGTCATCACAGCCCTCGAATTGAAGATCAAAGTGGAGATTGAATCACCGGATTTATTTATATTTTAATAGAAATCACAGAGATTGCACACGAAATTTTGATAAATATTAAATTCATTTGAAGCTCATATTTTGTTATCTTATTCAAATTTTATACAAAATTTGTGTTTACAGAAAGGTTTAAAATAAGAACCAAGTTCTTATTTAAGAACTCTGTTCTTGCGGAAAACTAGGTGAGAGAAAGAGTATAAATGTTTAAAAAATATTAATTAAGAACCAATAATGTTAGTTCTTCCATTTTAGATTTAAGTTCTTATACATTGAGTTTGCAAAATTATGAGGTGGCATTGGAAGAACTCAAATTTCAGTTCTTCCATTGCTATTACTCTTATGAGTCAACCCTTTTGTTATTGATTAGGTTGGTTTACTCATCAAATAAATAAAACGTAAAGAATATCAATTTTAGTCTATGTCGGAAAACAAAAAAATTAGTTAATGGTCGTGTGCTACGTTTGTGAAGAATGTTCATTTTCGGATGATGGTGGTATAACTTCGAGTCCCTTACAACAAATGTTCAATGGAAGAACCGAAGTTGGAGTTACTAATGTTACAACTCACTAATCACATAACCCAATGAATTATTTTCACTCTACTTTTAACTTTCTTTCATTTTCATTATTTGCAACACAAACTATGAAACGTCAAAAGGTTATTTAAACTTGATTTGTACTTGGATATTTTTAATTGAGAAACGTTCAAAAGTCGAACATAAGTAGTAATGGAGGCACTCTTTTAAAAAGACGGGTATATAATCTCAAGTTCTCGATGCATAAAGCTTTGCAATTGGCCAAGTGGGTGGTCCATCGAGATGGACATAATTGGCGACCGGCACTCCGGCAGCCTCTATCTTGCACAGATTTGTAAAAATGGCTTTCTAGGCACCACCACGAAACCAGTCAACAACGATCAACTTCTCGTTTCTCAATACTATGAGCTTATAACCAACGACAACAAAATGCAAAGATCTTATGTTATACTAATTTTAGCACTGTACTTAACTTTTTGAATGATTATATATACCCAAGTTGATTTGCATGCTTCTACATCAAACATATCCTTCAAAAACATAACAGAATGAAGACGACTACTTCAACAACATTCTTTCCCTTGCTCTCTCTCTCTCTCCTTCTCTTCCCTTACCTCATTGTGGCCGACACCGGCGGCGACCCCTTCTGCAATCCGCACGACCAAGCCGTCCTCATCAAGGTCAGAGACCATTATGGGGGCGCAAATGGTCAGCTATCCTATTGGGATCCCACGCTCAACTGCTGTTCTGACTGGAATTTTGTTGACTGTGATCTCGACTACGATAGCCATCCGGGACGCATCACCTCGGTAAATATCCGTAGAGGTTTGGGCCTTTCAGGTCCACTCCCTGCGGAACTGGGTGACCTGCCCTTCCTTCAAAGCCTCTCTATTGCAGTTAACCCCAACATAACTGGGACTATACCACAGTCCTTTGCCAAGCTTACAAGGCTCCAACTCCTCGATCTCGACTCTAACAATCTCAGTGGCCCCATTCCTGCCGGCTTCGGCAAATTGAAGAGTCTCACAGAGCTCAACTTAGCCAACAACCATCTATCTGGTGTTATCCCTAGCTTGCCCCGCAAGCTAACCAGCCTTGATCTTAGCTCTAACCAGCTCTGTGGCGCCATTCCTACTGGGTTGAGGAAGTTCGGTTTGAAACCATTTGCGCACAACAAGTGCCTCTGTGGAGCTCCCTTGCCTGCTTGCAAGTGAAATTGATGTCGACACGACGACACTTGCAGAATAAGTTGTATTACTCCCAGATGTTCTTAGTCACCAGTGAGAGAGTCTAGAATTAACTCTAGATCAGCATGTTTTTACTTAAATTCAATAAAACGTACAGTATCACTGTACATTGTTATACCTATTTTCAGTTTCAGTTCAAACAAGAGAAACTACCGTGCAATGAGCATATCTTTGCCTATTGATTAGCAATCCGAACCCCTTGAAAAAGGTAAATATATATAGCAAGGTAATAAACAGAAAGGAGGCTGATTAATAACAAACAGACATCACCGAAGATGGACACTCCCTAAAAATATACACAGGCAATCAAAAACAGTACCGAGAGGCCGCTCCTCTGTATGGGCAACCCCAACCTATTCTACAATATCAAGCAAAACATCTTCAAATGAACGAGCTGTGATCAGATGAGGACTGTGCAGGAAATGATATTCCTAAAGAAGTTACTGACAATCTATTGTCTGTTAAATGAGCCTACAAAAACAGAAAACTGTACAAGTTGTCTGAACTCACATCAATTTGCGCTTGCCCTTTCTGATGTTAATAGCTCTTGATCTACTTTCATCACTTTCAGGTGAGTCTTCCACAACATTTTGTTCCTGGATGACTAAACCTCGATTCCTCGATAACTTTCGAATTGGAGTTGTCACGACTGTTGTTAAAGGTTCTACAGAAACTGAATCCTCTGCCAGACCACCTTGGTTCCTGGATTCCGTTCTCCTGGGAGTTAATACCACTCCTACAGGAATTGAATCTCCCGCCACACCTGAATGATCAGATGTGTTTGCTCGAACGTCATGTACTTGAACCCTGTGTGGCATTAACTCTTCACCTTCTGCTACAGAATCCAACATCATCTGTGAAATGAAACATGCGGAAGCGTCAGGAAGTACCATCACAACTCATCTCAGCTAGTTGGGAGTAGAACGAAAATTTCTAAGGGAATCAATAAGCTTCTCTTTTTTTGACAGGACAGGTGAACTGGATCACTTAAACACAACCGTAACACTACAACTCTTACACAAGCAGCAGAAGTATTGACCGGCCTCCATTCAAAGGATAACACCATACAGCAAACAGGATGCACAGAGGTAAAACAAAAGGTGAAGAAAAGAAACATCTTTACTATCTAAAATAAACACGATTCTTAAGGTGCAAACACATCTCAGTACTTCTACCACTATCTTTATTAGCACAATAATAGTTCAAGCACGCTGAACAGATGGACGAAAAGCAACTGAGAAATTCCTGAAATCATAATTATCAGCTTCTTTGCTTTGAGCCACTCTATAGAATTAAAATCTACCAGGTCTACCCTAGTTGAAGACTGAGTAAAGATCCTACCAAGCTGAATCACAAAATTCACACTTCACTGATTGGAGAAATCAACTATAGTTATCTCAAGAATATGCAACAATAACAGGGATTAAAGTCAAACGGACCTTCCAATCTTTGAAGTCAAATCTAAAGACGAAGTGCCCATAAGAAACTTTGCCTGATTCTACAGATTTAGCATCTGGAGCGTTCCTTGGACCTATCAAATAAGAAGAAACAATCAGCATCCAATTTAACTATATTGGAATATTCATTCAACTTTCTATCAGGCATATCACTTACAAACAAAATGGCCATTCTCATTTGCAGAAATTTCAGCTCTTCCATCTTTCACAAGAAATGACAAGGCAAACAAATTTTCTACTGTCTGTGCGAACGAAATTCTGTTCAGAACTAAATTCTCCAGTCGAACCCTTCGATACTTTCTCAATACTCCAAACATCGTAAACATATTCTTATCTGTATCAGTTTTCTCTTCTGCAGCATTATTGAGCTGTAAAGTAGAGAGAGGGGGCATCAGATGAATGACCAAGAAACACATGAAAGCATAGGGTAAAAGTGTAAAATAAAAAACCATTTTATTACATTCAAATGGAACCAATGAGTGGTAAGTTGCCATTCTCTGAACCTACAAAATCAGCAATTACGGTACCATACCTCTTCAGGTCGTGCCATATCAGTAGGTTTCACATGTTTTCTACGGACACCACTCTTCCTTATCTTTAGCTCAGCATTCATAGGTCCAAGCCTGTAAAAGGCAGAAGGCAAGTTCTATATGAGACTCCAAAGTAAAGAACTTCAGGAATTACAACAACAACATCATCACCCCAGTGCCTTAAAGGCAACCGCCATAAGCAATTCAGGAATTAAAAAAATTAAGAAGGAGAAGTAGGTTACATGGTAGAACATCCAGCGGCCTTCCTGAAGATATCAGAAACAGCCAAACCAACGTCTTTCCAAAGTATCGAGTTCCTTGCACCTTCCACAGAGGTACCAGTAGTTCTTTCTTGCCGCCCAAAATTCCTAAGCAAGCAGGAGACAAAATCTGATGGAGTCACGCCCTCGTTTCTCTGTGCCTTGACAGTTTTCATAAAGCTGCTTGTAATGTCTAACAAAGCCTCCGCATCTGCAACCTGTTCCCTAGGTTTCTGGACTGCAATCAATCAAAATAGGGAGGAAAAAGAAATCAACAACCAAATTAGGGAATAAGAACATTAAGAACTAGATTAGGGAGCCATAGGGTCACTGAAGCAACCCAAGTAGAATGATCTAACAGGTGTCTGATGCACTAACAGGCCAATGAATAGAGAAAAAGGATAACGAAAAAGACTCATTTAAGCAAAGTAGATCATTAAGATTGTTCAGTTGAAAAAACCGCTACAGTTATTTAGAAACTGCATTAATATAGTGTACACTCGTTCAAAATCAGTATTTCCAAGGTTGGCACAAGTCTGATGAGACAAATTTGGATACATTTCAGCTAGAAATCCAACAAAATCATGCATAAAGAATCAAGAAAAATACAAGGACAGTAAGGCCTTTCAAACATGTCCTAATTTTGACTTCAGCATATCATTTTGTGTTCTGTGATATCAAGAAGAAGAGGGAAACAATTACACAATATTCAACCAGGCATACACCATACAACATGTCATCTCTGTTTCAGCCTGACAAAACTGTAATACCCTAAAGCTCTATCGTGTAACAAACTTCAATCCCACACAGAAAATCCTAACGTCCTAGCATAAAGGAGGACCCACAAATTGTGTCAACTGTGAACATGAGTTGTGAATAGTGAAAGACTGAGAGAATGATGTAACATAAACAACAAAGATATACAAATTTCAGTGTAATGAACAAACAAAAGTGGCCACTTATTTTGGTATCAGGACTTCACGGTCACTATTAAAGGTTTATATATTACAACAAATAAATCATTTTTACTTGTGCATACTACTGACTGAATGAAGTTCTGATCCATGCCATAACTTCAATTACTATGCCTATTCTCAGGCAAAGTTATGCTATCCAACCACTAGATGACCAAACCTAAGCATAGAGTTGCCACATTAATCTACCACCCCTCCAGTGTCTCCGCCGTTCACAGACACCCCCACACTGGCACACAGGTTATACATCTAACACCTAACAGCCGAATCCTGATAAATTACTCTATAAGTGTAATGTCACAAGCATCATCGTAAGAGCTGGCAATTTAGGACAAACACAAACCCTACATAGTGTGGAGACATTCAAACCTGTTTACTTGAATGGGTCAACATACTTAACGCATTTACTTTAATGGCTTGGGATAGCATCGTAATTCATAAGCTTTGCGCCCATTTACATTTGACATGGACGCAAACACAAGTCTTTGCTAGCTCAAATTACCTTCCTAAAGTACACCAAAGCATATCTTACACTAAAAGACATGTCAAAAACTCGTTGCACTATCACTGATATTTCAAAGATGCAGCATAAAACCATTAAATTACTATTTACATTACCATTCCATAATAAGAACCTCTTTCATATCTGCCACCTAAAAGCATGAACCTAGCTCATAGCCTCGTAAACGTAATTCATATACCAAATTCGCGATTCATCAGATCCTCCAACATATACTAACATAACCGCGAAGTAAAATTCACCACAAAAAGGGTAGCAATCTACAATGTCTCACAATTTCACAACTCAAAACCCTTGCACAATTAGTATATCCCACAAGTCCACAACTATTTCGAGCTTTCTGCATGATACTCGAGTCAACGGGTACCATTCCCTAAACCGAAAAATCATACTTTCTAGATGCCAACATTTAGAGATCACCATTCACTAGCTTGTTAACCTAATTTGTCCAAGACCTAATTAGCTAATTATCCCACTCTACATATCCACAAAACCGCGCCGACAAAAACCAAAACTAGAATGCCAGTAAATATCATACAATGTATAAACACATAATACATTCAGCTACATTCATCATTAGATTCCTAAACAAGCTATCAAAAACAAAGAATTTCAAACCTTGCTTATGCAAATTCTCCACCTCATTGAACATAGTCCTAAACCTATTCGAATCCGGCGACAAATCCTCGTTTTCACCTGCAAAAAATTCCACCACATAAATCAATTTCACAGCAACATTCTTCCTCACAAATTTTAAAAAAAAAATATTACAAATTCTACGGTAAAAAAAAAAATCAGTAAAAATATACAGAGGGAAATTTTACCGGAAATCAAGTTCTTCATAGCGAGGTATTTGGACCGAAGATTTCTCCTCACAACAACTTCATCTTCTTCTTCCCCTCTTCCTTCATCCTGAAGATTCTCAGTACGATTTTCATTATTAACATGTTCTTCAGAAACTCTGGGATTCGAATCAAATTCGACATTTCTACTCCTTAATTCTCGAACACTAGTACCGCCGCCATTACTTCTACTGCTACTCCCAACCTCTCTCTTCGCTCTCACCATTTTCAATCAATTTAATTGAAGATTGAAGAAGAAGATACTGGAGTTTGGGAGATTGTAAAGGCAAAGAACCCTAGCGAAAAGGGGGGGGGGAATTGATAAATTAAAAGGGGGATAAATTGATTGATTTGGGAGGAAACCCTAGAAATAATTGTGATGTGTGTGCGCACGAAATTTTTGAAAAAGGCAAGGAGAGGGAGAGTGAATGAAAATTTTGAAGAGAGAGGGGTTTTTCCCGCACTCTCCTTCCTCTTTTTTGTGTGTTTTTTTTTTCTATTTTTTACCAGTTATGGAGGTTTATTCGAATATTTTCACATCTTCTCCACGTTTTTCAACCTTTGAATAGGGGAGTTTGGGTGTAAAGCGTACTCGAGAAGTCTCGCCATTTGGGCTGGATCAATGAAAAGCGTACTCAACAAGAATGAAAATGAAGAGTCATCTTTTAGCCTCACGGTTTATCAAAAGTTCGAAAAAATTAAATGGTCGGTTAGATTAAAGTCATAATGAGTATATGGTGAACTTCTAGCCAAAACGACTTTAGCCTTTTTTTATATTTGGAATCTACATATTCAAATGATATAATTCAAATGATTACAAATATTCAAATTCTTGTTTCCAAACTCTACCGAAGGTGGTTGTAAGATTGACGGTCTAAAATATGTTAATGTTGCAATTTCCCATCAATTTCAATCCAGACTGGACCAAGCGGTTCGGTCTGGACCGAATTTCTCAGCCTCAAAAAAATTCAACTTTCGGTCTGGTCCGATACTCAACCCTAATTTCTACGACCTACCAGGCTCCATCCCTTTATATTTCAAACTCTATTTATCTTTTTTTTTTCCTGAAGATATACAAACTCATTCATAATAATTAGCCATATGTATACGGCATCTACAAACTTCCAAAAAACTACGATCATCATGTAAGATGACTTGTAATTCAAAAACTCCCCCTATAATAATTTGTTGTTTTATGATACAGCTTGATCCGAAAACCCTTGTTAAATTTGAATTACCAAACTCTTGTTATCTAATAACAAAACAATTCCAAAATTGTCCCTTTCAAAATCGTTTCAAATTTTAAACCCACAAATAACTCCAAACAAAAACCACTGTCGTTCCGCTCCCCCTCGCTATCTCTGAAACAGTCTCCCCTTTCTACTCTCCAACCAAGATCCTTTGCGGAATCTCCGCCCACCACTTACCTTAATACAAATCAATTAAATTTCATCATCATCTAATCAACCTTACCAAACCCTAATTTAAACCCCAAATTTCCTCTCTCAAACTTTCCTAATCAAAAAACAAAATCCCCAAAACAAATCACCCTATAAATCTATAATCCCATATACTGATACACTACTCCACTTTCCACTCCCAACCCATAAATCCCTCCTTAGAAAGCTTCACTTTCACTCTCCTTCAAACACCACCAACAACAAGAAGATGAAAGCGTCACTAAAGTTCAGAGACGAGCAAAAACCCTTGTTTAAGGCCAAAGTACCCCTCTCAATTCTAGGGTTACCCTTCCAATCTGGCCTTATTGCAGGAGATTCTAAGGAGCTTTCTCTCTCCTTAGCCACCTTCTTCGATTCCGGCCCGTCGTTTCGTGTCTCGTATCGTCCAAACGATGCGTTTAACCCTTTTAGCTTGTCGATCAAGTCTGGTATCGGTCACTTTGGGTCACCTGCTAATGCGCCGATGACTATGTCTGCGGAATTTAACTTCCTCGGGAATAATAATGTTAATTTTAATGATCCTAGTTCGATTAATCCGAGGTTTATGATTCACTTTAAGCCCAATTTTGGGGATTTTTGTGTGAGGAAGTCGCAGTCGTCGGTAATTAGTGATTTTACCGCGGTAAAAAAGGTGGAAAACGGCGGGGGTTATGAGGAGGAAGATGGGGAGATGATTGAGAAGCCGGTGGTGGTGAATGACGGGGTTTATTTCGGGGAAGGAGGGAAGAGAATTACGAGTTTGCCCTTGCGGAGGACGGTGGAGAGCGCGGTGGCGGGGATGGAGGTAGGGGCAAAGACGACATTACCTGTTAGAAACGGCGCCGTATTGAAGTTTAGGTGGGGGGTTAAGTTTCCAGCGGATGGGTTGAAAAGCTGGTTTAAGGATCCAAGGGGTAAGATGTCGCCACTTGGAGTGCCGCTGTTGGTGCTGAATAAGATCGGGATCGAACACGTGGCGAAAGTGGATAAGGAAATTAGTATCAATGAGGTGGGGACACGTGGGAGTGAAAGTGCTGAGCTGGCGGAGGCGTGTTTTGGAATGAAGAGGGAGCTAGAGGCGGTCCGGTTTGAGAATGCCGGGTTGGGGAAGGCGTTGGAGGAGCTGAAAGTCGAGTTTGGGCGCGGGCGAGGCGGTGGTAAGGGAGGGGAGAGTGATGGGAATGGTGGTGCTGGTGTTGCTGAGGTTAATGTATGATTATGATAGATTAATCGAGTTTATAGTGGTAGTAATTCCTTTGAGGGTTGTTTTTATTTGCTTTGGTAGGATTGGACAATAACAATGTTGTTTTCAGTGTGGTACATGCAAAATTTCATCTTGTGAGAAGTTGTGTTTGCAAGTTCTTTTACCAAACAAATCAATATGTCGAAATTCCATTATTTTTTAGATTTATTTTCGTATTGGTATATCAGGTTAGTGATACAGTAAAAGACTTACTCGTATTTTTGGGTGTGTAGTCGTGCGTTCGTGGCTCATCGACTGACTACCACATTACCGGCCACCATGTGGCATCAACCGGCACATATGCTTAAGTGTTCTCTAGCTCGCCTTTTTTACATATGGCACAAAACGTGTAACAAATAAACCGATCCATGCCAGGTTCTCTTTGTTAACTCAGTCAAACATAATATTTGAGAATGCAGATTTTGAATTGGAGCTAGAAAGGAGAGAAATAAGGATATTTAATGTGCTTGTTGCATTGTGTGAAGGAAAATGATAGGCTGTCTCTGGTCATTTATATTATTAGGATAGCCGACGTGGCAGTGATTTACATTTAGTTAGGCGATACTTTTTATTGGTCAATTGCAGGAAAGAAATTAGGTATGTGAGAAATCAAACTTGCTGTGGTGTTTGGCCTAATAGGTTTAGTGTTTTAGAAATGTAGGGTGAAAACTATTACTACATTGGTGTTAAATTAGTTTGGGCGAAAAAAACAATTACAAAGAGGAATAAATTATCGTGAAAATATCTCACACGAGACATTTTCTTTCTAATCCAAAATGCAAACAAATCGATATTCAAGTAACCCTTACAAACAATATGATTCATAAGAATGTCCCATGGAAAACTTGCAAATAATTGATATATATCATTCAAAATTAATTGCGGATTCAATAGGAGCTTGAAAAGTGAGAAATAAGAATATTTTACTGTGCATGATAGATGATGCACAAGAAGAAAACAGTCTGTCATTTATATTATTATGGTAGCCGACGTGGCAGATATTTACATCTGGTCAGGCGATGTTTTGTGATTGATAGTAGGGAAGTTATTAGGGATGTGAGTATATGACTCACATGAGAAATCAAACTTGCTAAGGTATTTTGACCCAATAGATTTAGTGTTATAGAGTACAAAATATTACCATATCATTTAAAATTAATTACGGACGTTTTGAATAGGAGCTAGAAAAGAGTTAAATATGGATATTTTATTATGCTTATTGCATATTGTGTAGAAAAATGACACTCTGTCATTTATATTATTCGGGTAGCCGACGTGACAATGATTTACATCTGATCAGCCGATACTGTTTCCTGGTCAATTTTAAGAAAGAATTTAGGGATATGGGAAATCAAACTTGCTATGATTTTTAGACGCAATAGATATAGTGTTTTAGGGTATGAAATACTACCACATCCATTTGCAATTAAATTAGGCAAAAATATGAATTATAAAGAGTGATAACTTATTAAAAATCGGTCTCATCCAAGACCTTTATATATCTCTAAACATATATATCCAAAATGCAACCAAATCGACATTCAAGCTATCCTTACACCCTATTATTCAATTAAACAAACTTCCTAGCAATGGCTCGACAAGCACCGTAGAATTCCTTGTCTTTAAAAAGGTAAAAAATATTCATATTTGGGACTTGGTAGTTGGGAGACGTCCAGCAGTCCAGCACGGACATGCAAGCCGAGCCGCGTAAGGCGTAAGCCCAAAAAATGAAAAAAAAAAAAAAAAAAAAAAATGAACAGGCATTCCATATTTCCATTCACCTTGAAACGAAAAAATATTTAAAAAAAAAAAAAGAGAAAAGAAAATTGAAAACTGGTAATCCGTACTAAAACCAAACCAAGCCCATGAGACCATGACCATTGATATATGAAAATAAAATAAAATTGGTCGACCTTGAAAACAACCGCAGCCATGGCGGAACCTACAATTACTACTACTACAACAACAATTACAACAACCGAACCAAATCTATTAAATATTAATAAACCACAACCACCGGTAAAATTAACGGCATCTTTATCGGCGTGGGGAACTCTCGAGGAGCTCCTCCTCGCCTGCGCCGTCCACCGCCACGGGACAAACTCGTGGGAGTCCGTCGCCAAGGAACTTAATAACCGCCGCACTTGTCGGTTCACCCCGCACATCTGCCGCCTCAAGTACCTCGACCTTAAACGCCGTTTCGCCGCCGATGATGCCGATACCGCCGCCGTCGAAGATGATACCGCCGTTTGGCTCGACGAGTTGCGACGGTTGCGTGTCGCCGAACTTAAACGTGACCTCCACCGCTACGACGTCTCCATCGTGTACGTCTTTTTTTTTTGCATCGATCTGCTACAAGATTATCAATCGCGAGATTTATTATTATTATTATTACTATTATATTATGTTAAATGATGTGGTGTGATGATGACGCTTCGTGTTGTGTTGTGTTGTGTTGCGTTGCGTTGCGTTGTGGTGTTTTGGTTAGGTCGTTGCAGTTGAAGGTGAAGAAACTGAAGGAGGAGAGAGAGAAGAGTGTGAAGGAGGAGGTTCAGGTTGAAGAGGTGGAGGAAGAGAGGCGTAAAGATGACGTTGTTAAGGAGGAGGAGGAGGAGAGAGAAAACTCCGATCTGGACAAAAAGGAGGAAAAAGAAACTCCGACTCCGCCGCCGGCGGGAAATGGCCGGAGAAACGACGAGTCATCGAACGAGTCGAATTTCACGGATCCTAAACCGGATCCGGATACCGAACCGGTCAAATCCGAACCGGACCGGTGTGTCGAACCGGTGAGACGTGCCGACTCGTGCAACGGGAGTTCGAATTCAAAGGAGAGCGGGGAACGTGGAACGGATCAGGTTGAGCGGGTGGCGCGAGTTGACTCGGGCGAGTTGGAGGAATCGGCGGCCGAGTCGAGGAGGGAGGAGGAGGAGGAGGTGGAAGGGGTGAAGGAGAGCAGTGATGTGCAGAGTACGGCGAGTTTACGGCGGAGAGAGAAAAAAATGAGGGTGGTTTCCGGGAATAGTAGCGGCGATGAGAACCAATCTCCGGCTAGTAAATTTAGTTTTGACAAAGAGGGCGGTAAACGTCAAACACAAGCCTTGGTTGATTTTCTGGATCTGGTTCGGGCTCGGAAGTTCGGTTCGGTTTTCGAGCGTCGGCTCGAGAGTCAGGTAAAAAGAACTAAAAGGATTAAGTGACTTTTTAAGTAAATATCGAAAATGCTATTTTGTTTTGCTGTTTTGACCATACTATCATGCTGTGTGTAATTAGTCGATTTTGGGAGGGAAAATATGCTAATTTAACTTATCATCGTTATGGACCATGGTAGTTTTTCATGTTTGGGCCTTTGGGGAGCAATAGTTGACCATGATTATAATTCATGGCGAAAAAAATATAGTTATTTTTAACGCTAGTTCACGTGTTTTAATTAAGTGATATGGATCTTGGAGTTGAAACCGTCAATTTAAAAATGTTTGGTCTATGAAATATAGCGATATAGTAGTAGTCGTATGTAAAAGATTGTTCGGAACTTGAAGGTTAGCGAGTTACGCGACTAGTTTTCAAACTTCACACACATTGTTACCCCGAGCCCGGACTCTCGATGCCAGAACTCTCCTGTTTTTTTTTTTTTTTTTCTTTCTGAAATGGGACGCTTCACACACAAATAAAGCTCGCATTTTAAGCCATAACTTAAAGACGGCCTCATCTAGAAAAATGTACAACTCTTGGGAGCAAGTAACAAAATAACAATAAAGTCAATTCTAAAGAGCAAGAAAATCTGAAAATGTCACCAACCAAAAAAAAAAAAAAAAAAAAAAAAAAGAGGAAGAAAATGTTCGTGAATATTATAGACGAATATTATCACACTACAACTCTCATAAAAAGTTGTTAGAATATGATACTCTGTGATTCTGTATGTAAGTGTGTATTATAACAATTGTACTATGACAGGAAGAAACGGTAGTATGTAGTTTGCTGAGAGTACTGTATAAGATTAGCTGCTCATATTATTTTTATTAGTCATTTAGTTGCATAAGTGAATTTGAAAAGTTGTTTGCCACATTTAAGACCACAAGTTACTAAATCTGAGTATGTGACAATGTTTTAAATTTCTTAATGTTGACCTGTCAACAAAACAGTGTAGTAAACAAACTTATTATTTGGATCGGGGTGACATAGTCACACTGCACTAGTCTTTTTTTTTTTTTGTTCTTTTTTTTCACCCTAGCGTTTTGATGGTATTGCATTACCAATGTCTCAAAATGTACGAGTAAAGGATATAAAACTCTAGTGGGAAATTATTATCGTTACGAATTTGGCAATGTTATTTTTTTCAAACTCCATCTTCATTAAATCGAAAATAAATCATTATTTTAAAACTTGAAAACGACACGTAAAAAATTTGAGATAATAATGGAAAGGTGGCCTGTGGCAAGTGGACAGAATTGTCACCTTTCCTTCCATCGATGGTTGCAAAATTATGATGTGGGTAGATTTGTCTTTTTTCATCTCGAAATATCAATATTTTTTTTTTCCATTTCCTTACCCTTTACTCCTTATTTTGAGGTTCTTTAACAAAGTATCTTTCACTCCTAATGTCGAATAATGTCATACGCCAATCTATACCACTTCCACATGTACATAACGGTGTCTTTGTCCTTACACCTGCTAATCGCTAGATTATTACGAGATATTGATATTGCCTGCTCATGCAGTCGTTTTTGTCTCTGGCATCGTAAAAAATAGGTGGAAATTTTTGCATACTTGGATTTATATTTAAAAATCATCTGTGTGAGCGGTGTTGAGAATTTCGACTTTACATGCAGTGGTATCTAAGGTTCTCCGATAGTCTAGTTAGTAATATCGTCGTGGACGCCTAAATAAAACTCAAAAATGTGTCTTCATAAACAAATGCCTATATACGTTGTCAAAAAAAAAAAAAAAACAAATGCCTATATGTTGCGTATCATTCACCCAGGTGCTTGCTTTTGTTTTTGTCTATTTCAGGAAAGTCCCAGGTACAAGAGACTCATAAAGGAGCACATTGATCTAGGAATAATTCAGAAACGTGTGGAAGAAGGACAATATTTAGATTGTCACACCATGTTCTACCGTGACCTTATGCTCCTCATCAACAACGCCACTGTTTTCTTCTCAAAACGATCTCCGGAACATAAAGCAGCTGCTGAGCTACGCGATCTAGTCAACGAACATTTCCAAACACAATTGAACAATAAGAAAGGCCAAACTTTGAAGTCCATCCTACCTGCCGCCCTGCCAAAGCCTCCCACTAAACCCGAAGTTGATCAGGCCGATCATACGGATTTGAAACCTAAACTAGCCATGACAGGCCCGATAATTGCCTGTCGAAAGAGGAGCTCCATTGCTGGAAAATTGTCATCGGCAGAGGCAGAGAAAAAGGAGTCATCAGCAGTTACTGTAAAAGCTGCTGCTGCTGCTGATGTGTTGAAGCAAGAAGGCGAAAAGTCATCATCAACATCATTTAACGCTGTGACAAAGAAGCGAACTAGAGATCAGAATTCCGGGGTGAGAAGCTCAACAAGTAAGAATCAGAACAGCAGCAGCAGAAGCAGCCGCCCAAGTTCAAGCACAAGCCAAAAACCGAGCCCAAGGACTGTTTTGAGCAAGGGTGATAACTCAGAGGGTAAAGCAGACGTAAAGAAGTCTAGTGTAGGGAACTCGTCTAGTAAATCGAAACAAGGATCTCGACCAAGTAAAGATCTTTTGTTAGATGTATTAGACAGTGCAGCAAAGCGAAAGATTTTTGGTAACGGAAGCAGCAGCGGTAATGCTAGGAGTGACAAGCATAAAGACCAAGGCCGAGGATCCTCCCATAACGTCACCACAAATAAGAAACCTAGTGCGGAAAAGGGAAAGGGGAAGGAAGAAAGAGAAAGTTCGAGGAATAGGAGTCTCGGAAGACCACCTAAGAGGGCGGCTGCAATGTCAGCTGTCGGGAAAAGAGGCAGAGACGGAGGCAGAGACGCCGACTCCCACTCTAAGAAGCGCCAACGAAGATGAGAAAGAATCGACACCGTGGTGTATAGATGTAGGAAAACTCCCCTCTCTCGAGGCGATGTTCAGAGCGATAGTTCGTGGCAGGTGAAATTTTCCTTCCAGACGTTTCTTGACGCAACCAGCCAATTTTTAGCAGCGCTTTGTGTGGGTATGTTAACCCTTACAATCTTACATGTATTTTCATGACATCAAATGTATTTAAAATATCCGAAGAAATCTAATATTTACTTCAAAATTGCCCTCGGAATCAAGTCCACAGAATCGGAAAAATGCATTGCCGGAATTCAATTATTATTGATTAATATCTACTTATCTACTTATTATTATATATTCTGCAGAAAAAAAAATGAATGAACAATCACAAGTTTCCTACTAGTACAAGGACATTATCTCTCTAGTCAACAATCATAACGATGCTAAAATCAAAGTTCATGAAAAGCGTATACCACAAACTTGCAAATCGGCATATCGTCGGTGATTAGACTGTCCAGCGTTCGTTTTCGGGTATCAATCCAACTACGGCTGCGAAGCAGTGTATTGTGTGCGCACTTCGCTTTACCGCAATGGAGTGAAGACTGATAACTACGTTAACCTGGTTGATCAGGGAAAGTAAAGAAAATTTAATCAGTTCAATAGACGTAAAACTCAGAAACAGCTGCTGGTAGCTATTTATGCTGAATCCAAGGCCAACAACGAGCATGGAATCGAGTTGACAATAGCCAAACGCAGGAATAGGAAGAATTCTATGAATTAAAGTTTCGTTGGCAAGTATTGTGAACTGTTTGTGGGAAAGACATGGTTCGGACATGTTGAGGATTTGCGGTCATATAACACAATTTGGGAACTACTATGGTTTCCGGAACAATAAACGATTATTACAGAAGAAGTATGTTTAGAAAGAGCGGGGATTTGTCACTGTGCAAACAAGAGGATGCTTTGAGGCAACAAGAGCTTTAAAAGGGCCCCAAATCAACATGTTACTAATAATAACACCACCAATACAAGAAGAATCACATCACATATACATGAGTCTGTTACCACTATCCCCATCTGATACGTAAGCCAGCCTTGAGATTGCATCGAGGAGCGCCAGTTCATGGTCCTGGAGGTCGCACATTAACAAGTTATCAGTAATTTAGCAGTGAAAAACAAGGGAGTGCTCTGGCTCATAATCCTGGTACTGGTAGATTGCACTAGGAAAAAGGACTTACCTTCAGCATTTTCTTTGCTTTCTCTATGTCAAGACGATCTGGATTACTAGCAGCGACCACCTTTTCCACCTGGTTTATCCGAAACAGAATAAAGAAGGGCGTAAAGAAACAAATTTGTAGGTACAAACTATTTGACAACAAACAGTGTACTACTTTGGATACAGACTAGTACTCCTACCTCCTTAATCAATGTGTCAGTGTGGAGTATTTCAATATCATCTGCCAAGTTTGTGATGCCATTCTGTTGGTCAGTCCTCAACTTCTTCCTTCCAGGACCTATGACTGCACTAGCAGGTCTCTCTCCAGGGCCCCCTTTACCAGACAATCCAGGATCCTCATTTACCCATCGTATGTCCTCATAAGGAATCTAAAAACATTTAGGAAGAACACAGATTGGTGAGGGAAATAATTTGGATGGCAACCTGTGCATTGACTTGACGATAACATGCTTTGCAATCACAACCAGGCTATAGTACATATGAACCAAAATTTCTTGTTTGAAAAGCAAGTACAAGACCCATGAATGCACAATTTGAGGGGGTAAAGTGCACTGCGGCCATAATTCTTTTTAAAGTATTCTAGAAGCAAAATGCAAATACATGGCCTGGTTCAATATCACACATATCCCAAAGCTACAACCATTTACAGTTGAATTCTCAGCCATAACTAGAGTATAGGTTCTGAGAGTCCGCATTCACTTCCTTCACAGCATCTTTTGATGCCTCTAGAAATTCTATCCTAACCGCGCTATGAGTCACCTAGTGAGCAACACCTCCCTAGCTTTATCCAACCAACCCATCCATTGGACATTCTCTACTAGCACTCTGGTACTCACACTGAGTTCCACAAACCCGTTAAGAATTGCTATTTTATAATAGATGTCGTGCAGAAGCCCCAACTTGAGTATCTACTAGTTGCCTAAACATGTAGTGCAACCTTCGAAGCACGAGCCCTTTCAGAGGGCCAATAGAAAAAAAGGCTAATCCTTTTATCAGTAGTTCAGCACTTAGCAGTACTTAGGCAGGGAGACTAGAGTTCAACTGGCCATCTTAAAGCACCCCCCTCCCCGACCGGAACTTCACCCTTAACATTAACAAAATATCAGGTCAACGTACTACATTTTGCCAGTAGAGAGGCCAAAGGAGAAGATATACAGCTTTTTCAGGAAATACTTGAAAGTAATGGGGTAAACCCCAAATTTGTTCTTTACAAGTCCAAAATAAGCATTTTAGCTGAAACCTAGATATCCTTTACTTAGGAAGAACGACAAGCCAAATGAATCATATTTCACAGACATGGTCCTAATCCACACAGCATCAATAATCTTGTGGCACTGTCCAAGTCCAAAAGCATCAAGCAAGATTGATAATTGACATAAACAATCTACTCATAAATCACAGTTACTAGTTGCAGCAAGGAAATTAGCCGGAATGCCTATCCTAAAACATGTGTGGAATGCGTGCCCAGATATAGATGATGACTTTGATCATGACCTTACCTCACTGATATTAACCCATTCAAAGGATTCTTCAGGCGTATGCAAACCATACACAAAAGAATGTGTGCCCTGGAAAAGGATGAACATAATGGTAAGAATGAATATTGATCAAGAGAAAACCAGGCCTAGTAGGAAGTGTGAACATACAGCAGATGGATCGTATCCAGTAATAATAGCTTCGTAGAAATGGTTATCGTCAGGCCATCTGGTCAATACTTTCCTTCCTATCAATTGCTCACCAGTGCCTGGCATAGGAATTTCTTGAGCCACGTGTTTACTATACGGGAACTGCATCATCACATTTTAGAGACAATCAGCACTAGAACAGCAAAATAGACAATGGAGAAGACAAAGAGAGAGAAGGGGCAAAGTCCACCAACATCGACAAACTAATTTACCGAGTAGAATATAATCACCTGTTTTGGCTTTCGACCTCGGGATCCCGGTGGTGGTACTGCAGATGCTGGCTGTGTGGGTGCTACATGGGGATGATTTGGATGAAGAGACTGTAATGTTCGTGGCTTCTTGCGAGAAGGAGGAGTTGGACTACTTGGATGAGATGCATTTACATGACCCCCTGCCTGTCTCCATTCCCTGAATTTAAGTTTCAATAGCGTCACAAAACAAACAAGAAAGGAGAGCACTTCAACTCAACTCAAAACAGAAGGGGCTGATCTATTGTAGACCAGGGCAAAACTTTCTTAGATAAGAAAATTCGAACTACACTGCACAAGTCTAAATAGCATGACAAACATCAATGTATAAACATGCATTAGGTATTCTCTTCCGCTTTAAATTTCACAAGTTAGATCAAATAATAACCATATTACTGCATATTGTAAATCAAAAGTTAACTAGTATTTCCTGTATTCTGGTTGTTGATTCTCCTGCTGTTATTACTTATGGTCATAAACAAAGAAGTATGGTTTAAGTTATATAATAAAATTTTGAATAGAAAAGAATTGAGATGTGTTCTTGGCTTTTTAGCCAAATTAAAATTCTTCAAAAAGTTTTGCATATCACTGCATAACAGTCAATAAGATTAAAAAACGTCCTTTATATTTTCAAGAAAACCACGATACCTGGCTAAAATGTGTTACTAGGTCTTGTACACTTAAATATAGTAGTCTTTTGCATGTAGAGACACAAGTCTAAAAGCTATCTAAAGAAAAAGCAGAAGCCAAGTGAAAATTGGGGATCATAAGCATGAAAACTGAGTGTTCACAAATTGTTATATACTCCTTAAACATTCCCCTTTCACATAAGGGTGGTTCTCATGAGCAAGAACATCTGGATATGCCGATATGCTACCATTTTCATTAGATAAACAATAGCATAATAATAATGCACACCTGATTCTGCGAATGGTATCATTATTATTGACACTACCAAGAAGCTCACGGTGTTCATCATCTGATACCCTCAACTCTTTTCTGAGTTCGGTGATCAAACCTTCTTTGTCCTGAAGCAAATATGATCATAGGTCAAATAGACATACAAATTTAGATAAATATCTCACTGATAATCTAGCAACAGAATATAATATATACCCAAGAGAGGACATCAGATTGAGCTTTGAAGGCTCTAAGAACAGCACAATATGCCTCCTTCTCAAGATGATGAATCTGATACTCCATATCTCCTTGTACTCTGCGATAGGGTCCTGAACCTAGCATTGAATTTCCATTTCCTGAGATGCGGGGTGCTCTTTGAATTCTATTTTGATGTGCATGAAGACCTTCATCAGTATCTACGATTTCAATAAGTACGTATCATCATGGTAAAAACCGACATTAAAAACACCCAGACAAGGGATGCAGGGAGGGGGCTGTGGTGACACAAACACAATCCAATCGTCAGGGCTCAGACCCTCGATACCCCAAATTTCCTTCGAGAGGAACACGACAATAATTGCTTCATTCGATTAATACACACAATCACCACAATAACAACCCACTACTACAAATGACTAATTGCTTCGCTACTTCGCTCAATTTCGGACATTGTAGCCCCGAATAGCCCCCATTCAATCACACACCCGAAACCCTCGAGTATAGGAAACAGCCTAAAACCCTCGAGATTACTACCTCTTTACTGATAAAACTACCTAACCCACTGGCCATATAATCTGAATCTCACACGAATCGTATAAAATAAGTTTCCCTAATTTCTACGAATTGTACACTCGTACCCATAAAGTCCATTCTCGTGCTCAATCATACACCAAAAAAACACACGAAAATTCAAGAAAGTAAATCCAGATTTCAACAAAAGTAACACAATTTGCAATTAAACTTCACAATTCCAACTAAAATGGTCCCAATTACACAACTAACAAGTTCACAATCATAACTAAAAATTCATCAAAAAAAAAATCACAAAACCCTAAACCCAGAAAAATTCAAGAACTTCAATTACAATTAAAAATAAATTACAATACAATGTGATGCAAAAGTACCAAAAGATTGAAACTTTACCGGAATTATCAGAAGGGCAAGGCTCATAATCCATAGCCAGATTGGCAAAACTTCTTGGTTAAGAATCAAGTCCAAATAAACCCCAAAAAAAACCCTAGAAAATGGGGAAAAAATTAAAATTGCGGGACTTGGGAAAAGTAGAGTAAACGATAAGAAATGCACAGTAAAATGTTACTGAAACACGAAAAAGATGATGATGAAAGTAATAAATTTTTTTTTTTTTTTTTTTTGGAGGGGGGTAAATAAAAGAAATTTTGGAGTAATTTTTTTTGGGGGTTTAAACTTTGAAGGAAGCTGGTTTATATAGAAAGTACTAGAAAGAGGAGAGAGAATTCGCTGCGATGTTGGATTCTTTTTTTTTTTTTGGGTGGGTTATGTTTCGGATCTTGGATATGGATAGCCCATATAAAAAATAAAATGGCCCATTTGAGATTGGAATATGAATTTTGTTAGGCCCAAGTACGGTGAAGAGTTTGAGGATTATTCATTGACATGATTGCTAAACACAACATTTTCTTTACTAATGTAACCTAGTAAAATTTCAATTAAACCCCCATAACCACATAAAATAACACAAATACCATGAACATCAAATTTGTCCTCCGCGAGTACTACTGCTATTCTTCATCTTTAACACAAAAAAAAACAAAAAAAAAAAAAAAAAATTATTCTTCATGTTTCATCGATAATTAATCTCCATGGCCGTTGCATTCTTGGCTGCCCCAATTGTTCTTGTTAAACTCTTATCGTCAATTGTTGTTACCAACATCTTGCTAAATTAGTATCAACAATTGATTTCAATTGTTCTTTGCTAAATCGAGGTAAATTCATTCCAGGGGGGTATCCGCTACCAATCGAATTCATTATGGTCAAGTTATACAAGAAATTGACATCAATTGTTTACGTCAACATCTTTATAAATTTGAAATAACAAAGCTTTTCCTAAGCAAACCCCCAAATCAACCAATTAATTACGCAAATGATAGCACCTGCACAATTTTTTTCTAAAAAGGCAAAGTAATAAACTACCCTCATATGTAAAAAACCCTAGCCTCTAAATCTAAATCTAGGGGCTACCAGCCATCAATTAGATGGTGGTAAGCCCCAATTTTCTTATCATTTCATCCTAATTAATTAATTATTACTAGTTATTATTAATAATAACTCGTTTCTACCTCCTTGAGAGGGTATCTCTACCACCATATAAGTGGGTTTATACTAAGATTCGCGAGATTTCTCCAAGGTTCTGATGTTCATTAATCTTGTCATGGCGTTGCGTTGGATGCTGAATTCAGGATCAAATAGCATTAACTACGTCGGTTGCCTTTTCTTCTTCAAGTTACATAGGTCTCCGATGCCGATGAAAGACGCAAAGATGTCGACGTGCAAGGGATCAAATTTGTTAATTAGGGAAGAATTGTGTCAATTAGGTTTATTTGATGATATTTGTATCTTCATAATTCTTGATGTAAGTGCCGTTTGGCGACAATATTAATGAATTTCCGTTTTATTTCAAAAAAAAAAAATAAACTACCCTCATATGTAACCCAGGAGAAGAAATGCTTTCGGAGTAACATGCTTAGGCGTGATTTGCACGACTAATAACTAATTGCTTACCTTAAATTATCATTGTTTTTGCTTGATTCAATAGTATTCGAAAGTCCCATCATATTGTTAAAATTTTTTCTTTAGGTTAATTTATGCAGTTATGAAGAAGAGGAGGCCATTAAGGGTAATATAGGGAAAAAAAATGGATAAAATAGGTTACGCTAGTATTTTTGAGGTTACGTTTAGCAATCCCCTTTATTGATGGTCGAAACGTGTTATCGAATTTTCATGTTTAGTCTGGTTTGAAAATTTGGTGATGACTTTTATTCGGTTTTAACCTTTTTGGTTTATTATTGAGGACTTCTTGCGCATTGTCATTAATGCGATATGAAAACAAGAGATATAAAAACAAGTGTTAGACAAATGATGCTTTCAATCCCGTTTAGTTAAGTGTGTCAACTAGTTCGCTAAATTACTTAAATGGGCTATGTTAATGTTAAGGTGTCAAAATTGAACTTAATACGAGTTACTCCTTGATAAGAAAGGGTCCATATTACGAATTAATGTTCCTCAAATGGTGATATTGCTAGAGAAACTACAAATCTAAAGAATTTTTAATAGTACATGAGTTTTGGACTCCTGCCTAATAACATTAGTATATGTTGTTTCAAAAAAAAAAAAAAAATAACATTAGTATATGAGTATATTACTGGTTTCTAGTGAAGTAGAATCGACGAATGTTATCTTCATTGGAAATGCTCTAAGCCTATAAATGAACAACATGGGCTGGAACCTATTGGCCCATATGACCTAATTTTTCAAATCAGTTACAGCCCAGACTTGATATTTATAGAAACTGAGCCCTTTGCAAAAGTACAATTTTAGAAGTTAGAGAAGTTTTAATTTGGAATGAATTGAGCTGGCTAATCATCAAGTGGAGTGTGGAGTCAGTGTTTAAGTGGAGTGCAAGAAAGATTCAGATTTAAGCTAAGCAAAGTCTTTGTTTCACTTGTAGTTATTCACGTGATTTATCACATGGAAATCATATTCGGATTGCAACGGAGTTCAGAGAACACATTTGGTCAATTCAGCATCACATGATCACTTCATTATTAGCCTTTTTGGTAAGGTCTTCGAATCTTCGATCACACTAGTTACCGAGTATACTAAAGAGCTGAGAGCAACGATAAAGTGGTAAACGTCTATTAGTTTCGCTTAAAGAGGTTTTAAGTTGGAAACCTATTTTATATTTGTATATGGAGATATTTGTTTGAAACTCCGGCGACGGGCTGGCAACATGTGGTCAGAGTAGGGGAAAGAGGGGAGAGAATTTTTGTAATTAAAATTCAACACGCATTTTCTAATCATTTTAGGAATATAGGGCTTGGTGGTGGTTGTCTTTTGGTGCTCGTTGTGTACCATAGAACTGCCACCGCAGCAAGGTAGTGTACGATAAATGTCCAATAATTGCAAACGTAGTCACCATAATTTTTAGAGAAAAAAAAAGTACAAATACTTGATGGCCTCTGCTCTGCTCACTATATTCTATAATGTATTTTGTTTTGGATGTCTTAAGCAGGAGAACTTCACGCCGCTGGCATGAACAAAGATACTATATCCCGCACCATTATTGATGATTATGATCTGAACTAGTCTAAAAATTTGAAAACTAAATTCCTAACAACTTTGACTTCCATATAGCTCAATTGCTGAAAATCACTAGCATAGTTACTAATAAGTCGATGGATCTAGCTTCCTAGCTAGTTTCTTTTATAAAGTTTAAGATATTATTAAAGATCTTGGTCATGTATACTATAATACACATCACCATAATGGCATAATGTAATATAATCAATCATCACAAGTATTATTGTACTTAAGGAGTAATTTAAGTAGTAGTAGTCTTGAGATTTTTCAAATGTCGTACCTTGTCGTCGACCACGTGCTCTACACATGCATGCATGCATATCAACCCAAGTGCCCTATAACATTACATATATAAAGCCAACTCCCCTTCATGATCCTCTTATTCATCTCATTTCCTTATATTTCATAATTACTCATATAGTCATATATTATCATCTCATCAATATCATCTCAATTATTACTAAATCTTACCATGCTCAATACTCAACAATTGTAATGAAGAAAACTTTGGTAATTTTGTACTCTTTGATCTTAACTTTCATCATCTTTAGCTCTTCCATGTGTTTTCACCACCACAAGTTCAATAAGTTAGACGACGGCCTTAACACTTCAACGTCAAGAAAGTTGTTGGCTGAACCACAAGAAAACACTAGATCTACGTCCATAGATTTACAAAATATGTCGGTTTCGAGTAGCCGAGAAGCTATGAAAGAGCCTGAGGAAGATTTGGGTTTGGATGCAAGTTTAAGAAGGCGGCCGCGGAGTGGTGCAAATCCTATACAAAACAAGTAATAACTCAAGCTATTATAGAATAATTTTTGGTATGTAGCTAGAATTAAGATGAGGCTTGTTGTAGAAGCAAGTTTAAGTGTAGTTGTGTTCGATCTAGTTCAATTGAGATTTTGTGCGTGGGTGCCTTTTGCTAACATGAAGCTAAGTATAAGTGGCAAAATTTTGGTTTAGAAATTAGGTTTTATCTATCTTTTTCCTCTACACTGAGGTTTGAATGTTTGATCAGAGTGATTAGACTACTGACAGAGGAGAAAATAGAAAGAATAATATATAGTACGTCTTTTAATCTGTAAATGTACATGAATTAACCCTGTAAAAACTAATAAAATGGTTTGTTCCTTACGCTTAACATTCGATCTAAGGACAGATTACTTGTTCAAATTCTATTTCCCAATGCACGCAATTACACAAACATATAGTTCGATCGTATGTATTATGTATAGATCATGTTGTTTTAAGTTTATTTTTCCAATTAGTGTTACAAATACACAAATGGTTGAAAACTCGTATCATATTTGTATTTGATGTAGTGATGTATTCAAGTACTTTAGAAAAAAATGAGGATCAAGGTTACTAATATTGGGCTAATAGTTAGGAACTCAACCTGCTTAACCGTCCGAGGGTTGTCCGGTTCGAATCCTCATATCCCTCTACCCCCACATCATTAGATGCTCCTATGTACGGAAAATAAGTACTTCAGAAAAGATTGATTTCGGCTCAAAATACGTATAGATCATGTCAAGAACTTCAAGATGACAGTACAATATGACCTTAATCATTATTAGTGGTCCATGTTAAAATCCTACCATTAACAACTATGCTAGTAAATTATGTTAACACTAGTTAAATTTATCCTCTCTCGGTATCAAATTAAATCTCTTATTTTCTTCGAATTAAAAAGCGCATATTAAAACTTCTCATATACTTTTGGCATTACAAAATTCCAAAAAAAACCATCTATTAGACCATCAACGTTCAACAACCACATGCTCAGAAACGGTTGTAGATGGCCCTTTACATAATCTTTTACGTCGAATAGTGAAATTCTATCTTTAATTATTGTATTAAGTATATAAATCAAGAATAATATGATTTGCTGATGAGTTAACCGGCGTTGATCCGACGCTTTTACGCCGTAACGCGTTATCACTTTACGAAAGAATAAAAATAGATACATTTTAATTTGATTAATTGGAGGTGGAGATGGTAGGATAATAATAGTGGTAAACATGGAGATTCCTCGGCGTTCAAAGATTCCAATCAGCAATATGTCAAAAATATGGCCAAATTATTGCCATGCAAACCGCAATCTTAGTCTAATTTAGTAGTTTTGATAGGATCTGGTCGAAAAGCACTTGGCCTTAATAATATGCTCAACGATTGCATCTATCTATTAGGGACATAACTGTTCGTGAACCAAAATATAAACCACGGAAAAAATTTGACGACAATTTAGCTATGAAATAAGATTCGGTTAATCACGTTTTTGTATGGACATTGTGGTTTGTAAATTGTGACCCACAACATAACCTGGGGGGACTTTCATAAAATAATTTAGATTTGGGTAAAACCGCTTCGGAGTGTGTTTCAACAACAAACATTGAAATCTTAGAGCTCACTACCGCGAGAAAATCGGCCGAAAGGGGGAAAAAGTTACATTTAGCAATCATGGCCGAAAGACAGGGTGGAAACGGGGAATGCAAGCTATATAATTATCATGGGCTCATTTTGCCCCATCATGGTGGATTATTATCTTTCACCAGTGTAGGCTAGGGCCCAATTAAAACAAAGTTGGATATTGCGGCCCGATATTGAGTTTTGGAACAGACCTAAAACTTGAATTCTTTGGGCCACATTGATTATTCTTATGGATGTTGGTTTATGGCAAATTGTTGATTAGTTAGAATTTGATATAACCCGAATTCACGGTTTTACCGTGTTGGGGCAAAGCATTAGAGAGCAAAGTGAGGGGAGTGATGGAGTTTTTAAAAACAGGTTTCCCCTTTTTTCCTCTCTAATGCAGTGTCCCAATTGTTAAGGGTCCATTCGGTATCACTGCCGTTTTCAGTTTTTGGTTTTTTTGCGTAAAATTTTTATTTAAATAAGTTCCAAAATTAACTTCAAATTGTTTGGTTGTATAATAGTCATATAGAAAATGAAAACTGACAACTGAAAACTGAAAACCACTTTTTCTGGTTTTCAAAAACGGGACTTTGGTTTTAAAAAAAACAGAAAACTGAAAACAGAAAATGATACCAAACAGGCCCTAAGAGACTAGTAAAACCGTTTTTCTAAACTAAATTATATATTAGATCTCAGTGTGAAAATAATTGACACAACAAAAAAAGTCTCTTACGACAAACTTACAAAGTTACAATGTACTTATGACTCGTAGACTATACACCAAAATGATGAAGTGAGCATAATTACATAGCAAGAAAGAATGCTAGTAATAGTTCCATACTTTCTTTCAACTGGAGTGTAATAAAAGTGTGATTGTATGGGAAGATCTTTACCTTAATTATTAGGGTTAGTTACTGCGAAATTGTTGGCCATACATAAAGTTAAGACCAGCCAATGCGCTTTAAAATCTTTGTATCAAATCTACCGGAGGTTGGAAGGTCTCTTGTGAGACGGTTACCTTGCAGACGAATAGTTATAAGCGCATTTAAAAGTCATACATCGATCTGCCTATAACATTTGCAGAAAGCATCTAACCACCAGAGATATATAGAAGTTCAACATTCCAATCACATGCAAATTCATGTCTAAGCCCTTGGACGGTTGGACAACAAATCTAGAGCGTCATCGCTCATCAAGAAGGCTCTCAAAATCCTACTCTGTATATTTTATCTACAATTTGAGATTAAGAAACTCTTTTTTTGCGTCTTTATGCCCAATCTATCTATATATGGTAAATTATCGAATTAATACCAACCATACTGGCCATATCTATTGACCTACGAGACTTAAAACTATCAATTCTTATTTAATACTAACTGAAACTATTGACATAATTCAAAACTAGGGACTACTAACACTTTACTATAGAACAATGATTTGTCTTCATTTATTTAGGTGCTAAACATGTTTGGTAGTGCGAAAACTCGCTAAAACGTCAAGAAATGGCAAATAGTGCGATGCAAATTGGCCTATGAAAGTCTCTTTTTTCAACCGAAAAACTATCAATTACAAGGTGGTCTAGCTAGTTTAGATTTAGTGGAAGGTTCCAAATTTAAAAATCTTAGGAAGTGAAAACAATCAGTAGAAAAGATAGCTCTGTGAAGATTAAAGTATGAAACTTTTGGGGGCCCAATATCATATGTTAGGTTGGATCGTTAACCCCACATTTTTTTGGGGAGCCTAATTTTGGATGGCAAAGTCTACACTCTGGACCAATTATTTCAACACGGCCCCTCGTAAGTATTGATTACGCCAATAATTAGTCTTAAACATAACACTAGGTGAACGTCTCGTACTCTCGTGTTGTTAGAGATCTAATGTACAGATAGAAATAATAAACGGGTTTTTGTCACAACTCTGTCATTATATTATGTGAGACCCTTGAAATGTAATAGTGTCGAAACTCGAAACCCATGATGTGATTAACGTTTTTTATCCGTTTATGTAGTCTTATCCGACACAACTGCAGATCAAATTGGCATATACTCCCTTCGTCACTTATAAACTTCCTATTTTCTATTTAGGGGTGTTCATCTTTAAACTTTCTATATAGAATCTTTCCTTATTTGTACATGTAAAGACCAAAACACCCTTACTTGTTTATTAAAAATGCATGTGGGACATACCCCTATGTGTAATTTTACACCAAGTGGACCCTAAAACTCATTCTGTATTCTATTTTTCTTAAAAGCTGTGTTTCGGCCCTACGCATTTTATAGGCGAACAGAGGGAGTATGAAACAGAAGAATTAGAATGTGAAATGATCAGTGTTGAGGATGTTTAGGTTATGTGTGTGCCAGTGATGGTCCTTGTATAAGCCAGAGCACTTTAGCACTACAATAATAATACTTGCTTCATATAAACTGTATAGAGAAAACGAGAGTTCTTTGGGTTTGCTTTTGTATGTGAAGGAATGGGGACGCATGTTGTTCGAATACATGACACTTCTTGTCTTATTGTCTGCACAAATTACAAAATATTTAATTTGTTTCATATATGCAATTCCTTTAGATTCAAATCGAATTTTGTTGCGTCACACTAATGCGAGTAAGTACTTAATTAGAACTAATTCATCTGTAATATGTAATCACTACGTCAAATCTTACAAATGTGCAACTGTTAGCTTGCTAAGGAAGTTTAAAAAAGACACACAATTATCTACAATTTATTTATAAATAACAATTGTCAATCTAAGTAACTAAATAAAGTAGTTGTAATATACAGATTAACACATCAATTGTATTTCAAGAGATATATATGCACATATCACCCACGTCGACCAAACAACCAAAGTTTGATGCTGATGTATAGCAACTTAAATAAACTATTAGAGGTCAGGATAGTGAGAGTGTGAATATCTTTGAAAGATCTGATAATATCATAGTTCTTTATGTATACCCCGACTCACAAAGATCTGTTCACTTCGAAAATAAGTTTAGAGTAGGTATGTTGGGATTTACTTCTACATCATATGAATCGTTTACTTGTTATAAAAAAAAAAAGTTTATTTTCTATTCTACATTGTATTTTACCAACTCCACTTGATTAATTTTAAGGTAAGTGAGTATTTTATTTGATTTAAAAGTAGCTCCGAACATAGCTATTCAAAAACAGAAAATAAAAGAGGAAAATCTTAGTGGATAGGGAATTTTTTTTCGAAATAGGGCTCAAAAAATAAATATTGAACAAAATGGGTTGGATTGAAAAATGTTCAATCTTATGGGGTGCACGTCACCCCATTTCAAGTTCGGGACAAAACCGCCAGTGCCCCTGGCGGTTTTAAGTGTCTTGAACAGTAGCTATGAGGTTGTAAGTGATACTTTGGCTAGGGTAAAACCGCCATGAGGGGTGGCGGTTTCAATTTTTTTTTTTTTTTTTTTTTTTTTTGGATTGACGTTATATCGGGGTGATATTTTGGCCAAGGGTGAAACCGCCATGGGGGGTGGCGGTTTCACTTAAGTGAAACCGCCACCCCCCATGGAGGTTTCACGCTCGGCCAAAATATGGGTGAAACCTCCATGGGGGGTGGCGGTTTCACTTAAGTGAAACCGCCACCCTCCATGGCGGTTTCACCCTCGGCCAAAATATCACCCACTCGATTTGTATACTCATTTTTGTGAAGAAACCGCCATGGAGGGTGGCGATTTCTCTTCACTTAAAACCGCCAGGGGCACTGGCGGTTTTGTCCCGGACCTGAAATGGGGTGACGTGCACCCCATAAGATTGAACATTTTTTAATCCAACCCATTTTGTTTAATATTTATTTTTTGAGCCCTATTTCGAAAAAAAATTCGTGGATAGGATGGTGTATATGTACAAATGTCACACATATACATAGTGACTCCGAGGATCAAGGTTAGTCTAGTGGTTAGGAACTCAACCCGCATGGGGGATGTCCCGGGTTCAAATCCTCATACCCCCACCCCCGCAACATTAGTTGATCCTTTGTACCAAAAAAACATAGTGACTCCAAATCATGCAAAGTAATGAAGAAACTTTAGATAAGTTATTATATGTGCATGACGATTAATTAGTGCGATGATTCTATGGTCATTACCACTAGTGGTAATCACCATAAGAAAATAATATTTTAATTTCTAAACTAATATATTGGAGTTAATTATTTTAAGTTAAAATCGTTTTGAGTAATGAAAAAATACTTAAATATTCATTTTTTTCTATGTGCTGTTTGGGATTAGAAAATGATAGTTTCACTTTCTCTAATACCATTACTTGCCTTAAATCTACCTTGGCGTTGCGGGTATTAGTTTCCATTGACATACATGGCTACATACAAACTTCTTTCCCAGCATTATCAATGCCTTCAATGTTGTACCGTGGAGGATTCTATACCTTTAGCAAAAAAAAAAAAAAAAAAAATGGGAGGATTCTACTCCTATAGTAGAAAGGGATAGCCAACTAGGCAAGACATTGTTGAATCAGCTGTGGGGAGGGGGTAATGTGGCAATTAATTTGATTAATTAGCGGTGGACGGTGGGCGATGGGGATCGGAAAGCTAAAAGAGTGACAGCCATGGGGAGGTTATCATTATCAACGTGTATGCAATGCCTTCTTTGCTATTTGTGATCTTGATAATCAAATTAACCTAATTCTGGTGTATGTAAGGAATTTAAGTGATACCAAACATACACTTGATTTTATATTTTTCTATAATATAAATATTAGATACTCTCTATATAAATTAATATAGGAAAATAACAAATTTTATTAAAATATTATTTTTTTATGGTAATTACCACTGGCGGTAATGACCGTAGAATTTTCGTAATTAGTGATGGATTACTTTAAATTTAAGTCAGAAAGTAAAGGCGTGTCCTCTATCAGTTTGGCCCTATGTATGATTTCCTTAGGACTTACTCGTAAAATATACTGGTAAATGTTCTTTCTTAAAGCATACATACAATTTATTTGAAATTTTAATACGAAAAATATGACATTATTGTGTTAAGTATGTAGTTACTACTTTGGAGTTGAGTATCAATATTATGAATATATTCATTTCTAAATGGATGAGATGCATATATAGAAACACGTAAACAAGGGAACGATATAAGACCTTCAAATAAAGTAGGGAGAAATGTAACAATCACTCTTTGATTAGATGTTCATTGAAAAACAAGCATGTTGTGCATCCATACAAGATGTATGAAACTAAGAGAAAAAAGGATGCACAAATTCCTACTCTTACCCCTTCAAAATATTCTCATATCCCATAGTCCTACCATACATGTACAATTCTTCATGTACCATCCTCCAACTTTCATACAAAATCTCAACACACTTAGGAGAGACAATTTGATCGTATCAGTATGCTTTAAACCACTCATCTATAACATATAGATAGCAATTCAACTCATTGATAAAGTTATCATTTTGGTACTATACCATCATGTCAATTCAATTATCTTAAAAAATTTAATAAAACCTTTAAAAAGAAAAGTTAAGCTAAATTAAAATTTGCCCCCCACCCACTCATTCCTCTTGTGATTTATATACCATTATTTTCTTGGGAGTGGATTGAAGTGAAAAGGCTTTCACATACTTCTAGCAAGGAGTTCTTGGTATCTTCTATAAGACTCAATCTTCTCCAACCTAAACTTCTCATGGCAATTAGCAATGAACATATCAGCAAGCTCATCTATCTCATTCTTCTCAGCATCACCAACTTTAGAATTCTCGTACTTCGACGAACCTTTCTCTTCAAGCCATTGTAGATAACTCGAGAGCTCATTCTCTTCTTCTTTGCTAATGATGCCCTTGTTCTTCCAAACTTGATCATGACCGCGATTTTCATTATCTTCAGTCGAGTAGACCGAGTTCCAAGTAGAATCGAAGTAAATATGACTAGTACTATTCGACGTACCATCACCAATTCCATCAAACATAGGTGAAGGAATTGGCAAAACATGTGAAGAAGAGCACCAATTGTAATGAAGTCTAAATGACCCAAATAGTATTTTCTTCCTATACTTGTTCTTTCTCTTGGTTTGTTTCAAGTACATGAGTTGGTTCTCCCGGAAAACCTCTAGGAGCATGGATTTGGCCTTAGACAGTGCCCGAATAACGCGACAAATATGCGAAAATATGAGGTTGTTTACGATGGTTTTGATTTTCATGGTTGTAAGAGATGAACAGGTTGTAGAATTTGATGAAGTAGAAGTAGAAGAAGTTGTAGGAGATGACTTGTTCATAGTTAAGAAAATGTGAAGAGAAGAGAGTGGGCTTTTAGGGTGGGATGGACTCACCATAATGGTATGTATGTATAAGTATATATGAATGAAATTTTAATAATATGGTTTTTATGTTATAAGAAATATGAGAAAGAGAGGGGTTGTGTTAATAACAATGAGTAGTCTAGTCCAAAATGAGATTTATAAAGGGGTCTCGTTTACCAATATGTTGGTAATTTTTTTTTTTTTTTTAAATTTTTTTTTCAAAGATTTGTATCAACTTGCTTTTTTTGTATGAGTGTATGAGGTATTGTACATATCCTTTTTTTTTTTAACTTTTCTTCCTTTGATTTTCCCTCCAATTTTGTTTTGATATAGAGGGTGATGACGTTTAGTTTAAATTTCTATTTTGAGACTTAATACTTACTTTTCTATTATTTACTACTAAAAAAACTTAATGAAAATAAGTCAAAATCTGCCACCACTTGATCAATTTGTCACCAGTTGACAAGATAATATGTACATTAATATGCATGTTCCGACATATGTATATTATGCGATAGTTGCATTGAAAGCTTCCTCAGTTCTCAAATAGTACAAACCATTCAAGCTTAACAAATTAAATGGTTCCATAGTTTTAACTCCCTTAATTAAATTTGTATTATGGATTGGCATCTATACCATGGTAGAAATGGGAAAAACGCACGTACATTATCATTTGATTTATTTTGCATGGGTTGAAAAATGAAAACGTAAAACAAAATAACGGTGGTCCTTATATGAGTATATGTCTACAAAGTTTTTAACCCACTTAATTACCATTAATGAGACCAGTAAATGCATGTCACTAATCGATCTCCTTTGGTGTAACGCTGAAGCTTTAGAACAGTAATTAAAGCTAAAGCGTATCCCGATGCTTAGAGAAAAAGTTAGTAAAATAAATCAACCACTGTGAATCTGTGATCTTGCTTGATTGCTCTGACACTAATTACCACTTTAGTAATTTTTTACTGTGAGGTCGTCATTACCGTAATTTACCATCTCTTGTTGCTGATGTTCAACAGCGCAAATTATACCATACTCTCGGGAGCACAATGACCATGGTGGTCCTTCTCACAATAGAGGAGTGGAGACCACACTTAAAATAATTTAAAATCTATTTAAGTGTGGTCCATACTCCTCTATTGTGAGGAGGACCACCATGCTCCTTGTGCTCCCAGGAACATGGTATAAGCATTGGTTCAACAGTTTCACACTTTCATCAGTTCATGCATGTAATTCTTGCTGGAGACGTCTAAAGAAAGTTAGACAGACCAAGTCGCTGGGTTCGGATATGATTCCGTTACAATTCGTCAAGGATTTTTTTGTCAATAATTACAACTTCATATTAACCTATACATTTTCTATTAATCAAGCATCATTTTCTATTAATATATTAGTCGGATAAACATATATAACTAAGATAGAAACGAGTTTGTCTTGAAGATTCCGGGAATGAAAGTCTACGCAAGACACTAATATATAAGCTAATGATAATTCTTCTTGGAGTACACATCGGTCTATATTAGGATGAATACTGTATAACTTATTCGAAATTATTTATTTCGATGTATTGATCATATTTGGACGGAATAACAAACATTAGTCTAAACCTGTGCCGCGCCCCTAGATTTAATACTTAGTGTGACAAATTCTTTATAACATACATCAGACGATCATCACCCCTCTCGTTTGTCCATTAGACATCAGATAAACTGCAATAATCATAACGACTTATTTTGTTTTCGCATTTTCGTTTAAGGGAGATGCAAGGACTAACAATAATGCTAACACGCTTTGATCAAATCAAAAAATTCTGAGCAAAGACGACCTATCGTTAGTACTCCGTAGTAAACTAGCAAGTACCAGTACAAGAGTAGCTAAACACGATCCGAACAAACAGTAAAACAACTGATCAAGTGGTATATTTGTCACCTCTTGTTTATTAATTATTATCAAAATCATTAGGACAAATTCTGGCAAAAACCCAGTAAAAATCAAGATAAAAAAATCCCTAACACAAAAAAACACGACACTAATTTACGTAATCAGTACAGAAAATAATGCAAAGTTTAATTTATCTGGGAAAAAAAACCAAAAAAATAAAAGAAAATTAAAGAAGCAGATCCAAAATAAAAGGGTAAAAAGGTACATGTTCCAACAAATATAAGAATCTTGTGTATGGGTGTCATATTCCCTTTGCATTGGTTAACGTTGAGCATGACCGAGTTAGGAAGCGAGTCTCCCGCCTCTTAATCCGCCTGAGTCACGACTCGATGAGCTAAATCAGCCCGATTCTTCGCCGAATCCTAATATTACCACTCTATATAGTGACAAATTTTCTTTAATCGTGTGACAATTTTGTTTAGTTTGCTCTAAGTGTGTATATTTAATTCTATAGTCCTCGGATCTGACTAGGAGAGTGGAGTATAAGATAAGCACGCAGTTTTGATCAGGTGGTTAAGATGAGAAACACTCACTGAAATCACTATATATATCTTGTTGTTGCTAGCTAATTAATTCGTTGCCAATTTAGTAGGAGTTGGAACGACTCAATGAGTTACCAAGGCTATTGAAGTTAGGATTTGATCTTTTGGCCGGGTTCTGAAAATAATGCCGAAGTTCCAAAGTTTATCTAGAGTCACACATTTATTTTCCGAAGTTATAGTTGTGATTGTAATTGCAACATGTAGTATCTAGCTGAATGCGCCGCTGTTATCAATCGCCCGTTGTACTGTATTCATCTTACACATGACCTTGATCGTATATTCAAATCAGACGTCCAAATTAATCGTCCGTAAAAGTGCAACATAAGGGGAGTTTAACAGAATTGATCCATCGATCTACAAATGAATAAATCTCTCTTTTTATACTCGCATTGCCAGTAGCTTTCCAAGGTTAACCAAACAAACACGAAGTAATCAATCTGATCATGATTCTATGAGTTACAAAAGCCTGATTCTTCGCAGATCAAAATATAAATCATTCTTAATAGTGACAAATTATCTTTATTGCATGTTTTTCTGTAGTGTCGTCGTTGGCAGTCATCTGATTGGAAATGTGATTATTTTATAGTAAAAGTGTATATATGCATAGATTAAAAAATGTTAACAGTAAACTTTAGATTTAGGCGTGATTAGCACGCGAGCAATTAGGATTAGAGGGCTCTTTTTCATCTTTCTGTCATTCTGTGTATATATATAAGGCTAAATTAAGAGGACTATTGACCAACAATTTAATTGGACCGTGACGAAAAAAGATTTCTACAGCAAAACTCCACGCATAGTTTTTACCTACTCTTATCAATTCGGGATGATTGAAGGCGATATCTACCTGTTTACTTGGACTATATTTGTAAAAGTCGTAATATAATCTAATATCTCGAGTTTGAAGTGAACCGTGTAATAGTGCAAATGAAAAATAACCTTATGGTCTGACGTGTTTGTCGACTTGGCCGTAATTAAATTAAACAATGTCCAGTAAGTAAGAATTGTTGCATGGATTAGATGATAAACTTGTTTAATATTTATTGTTTAGCAAGTAGCTAATTAGCATATCCAAACCTCTCTGCCGCCCCCTGATGCTCTCCGTGTTCAGCGAAGAAGATCACACTTTTTCATCAAGATTTAGGCCACTTCCTTACAAATTCTCTGCGTTTTCAATACTTGTACTTCTCATGTAATATTGTAATAAAACAGTAAAATAGAAACAAACATATATGAAATGTCGGAAATGTGTAAATATTGTCGAAAAATTCAGAAAAAGTGAAAAAGAAATAAAAGGTAGATTAATCCAAATTTCGAACTAGATTCACACTCGCGCACACATTAGTTCCTCACGTATAGAGATGACATGCAATGCCGGTTTAGATCTTGGACCATGATCCACCTATTATCGAGTAATTCATTATAATGAACACTTAATGTAGTTGATGCGAGACTCAACCAATTTAACTAGAGGTATCGAGTTTGAACCCTATGAATACAACACTATTAAAACTCGTGAGAGTTTTGCGACCCTTTATGATTTGATCCAAGTCATTTCAAACCGAAAACAAAAACATCCATCATTCCATCCTCAAACAATATACGTACAAGACAAGTCTAGAGGGAGAGGGACATGAAGATAATATATTGCCATATAGGTGCGTATGAGACAAGTTAAACCCCATGGAATATTGGAATAATAAACAAGATAGACACTAATCAGTACAACAATTTAATCTTCAAACTGAGCTATCAGAAGTACATGAAAAAAAAAACTGAGGAATGGGGCCTCTCCTCTCCAAACATGATGAAAGGGAGCAAAAGGAATCAAGAACAAAGTAAAAAAGAGAGAAAAGAGCATCCATAGAACATGAAATATTGCAGAAAACCACCATGCTAACTTTAGACTAACAATTTATAAAGTTTTACCTTGAATTACATTTGTAGATTTGAATCAAACTTTGTTAGATTAAAGAAATTATTCGAATAGAATAATCAGTCTACATCATAGATTGCCAAGATCATCACTTTCACTTGCTGAATTATCCTAATGGCATATAATCAACCAATTTGATTCTATTCCAGTTAAATTTGACTGCATGTATGTTACTAGAAAATTTCGCGGTGAAACCTGCAGTTTTTGGGTGGAGCGAGAGGGAGATGGGGTGGGGGTGGGGGTGGGAGAGGCCGTCCTGACATGAAATCGAAACTTGTAATTTGAACTCGTATTCCTGGTTCGACATTTATGCAGTGAAGAACCAACATCACATTCACCTTTTTTTACCAGTCTTAAGTCACTTTAGAGCATGCCATACTGACATTATATGCAGGAAGATAACTTCTCAGGTTTCTAACATGTCCTGCTGTCATTAAAGGACAAATTCTGATTGCAACCCAACAATTTGCAGCCTCTGTTGGTAGATGTTTTAACCTCAAAATTTAAAGATTAGATAAGTTTAAAGAACTACAAAAAGCAGTGAACAAGCAAAACTTGATGAAGACAGTAATACTGTAAAGTGGCTGTAAATTCACAAGGATGTTCTTCTGATTATTCAAGAATGACAGTCGCCCATCGCTTTTTCGATCAGGATTCTTCCTGATATATCTGGAAGGACCATATATGCCCTAATACTCAAGATCTTGTGTCAAGTATATGCCAGGTTCATGTTTTATGCTGGTATAACAGGCTTAACCGAAGAATCAGAACTGTGTTCTATAGCATCGATTCTGACTTTCGAAGCATGTAATTTGGATACCAGGCGATGAACCTGGCACCTTACATTAACCTTAACATCAGGGTTCGAACAATTCTGGAATCCCTGTAGTCTTAACTGTGAGAATCATCCATGTACGTGTCATCAGATGTTCTTACATAATGAGAACAGTAACTGATCGAATAATTCAGATTTCGACAAGGTGGATGTTCTGAGGAAAAGATCTGGCAAAACAGCTATACCATTTCTGAGGATGGAATGCTTATCGAATGCAAACAACTGCTATACGTACACTCAGTTTCGAGTAAAGAAAGTTGGTAGAAAGTCTAGCCATGCACAGAAACAAGATCTCAGCTCTAATCACTTTCAAGACAAGCTGTCAAAAGGTGCAAGAGATCATCTTCATCTAAGCAATGCAAGCTGGAGCTTACGAGCGCACGAAACATGATCAAAGTATATACATAAGCAAAGCAGAAACTCAGGTTTAGAAGTAACAGAGGATTAATTGAGTTGATATCACAACAATCATTGGCACATGGGAAAGTTCGGGGTTTTTGATGGTAGCATGACAAGTTCAGAATTCCTACTTGATTTGCACACATAGCAGCATCATTAAAAATGATTTAGTTACCAGCTTATGACATAATATGCATCATACCATGCATGCTATCTGACCAAGTTCTAACAGCTTAAAGTTTACACTACACTCGTCATCTTAAAAGATACATTGAACTGGCAAATTCCAACTCTCCAAGAATTGTTAGCTTTGGGTTGTTTTGAACCACAGGTAAAGTTGGTCAAAAACGATTTGCCATATACAAAAGTTAGATAGCAAAACATGGAAACCCGCAACTGCTATCTTTGGTATATACAGTTGCTCTTGCACATTAACCTACAATCCACGCAACCGGATTCATGCTTAGTGTTGTAGGGTGTAAACATAAGTAGGCATAAAGAAGTTATAAGAAATAATTTCAGCATAATTAAGCTACTGAGAACATAGCCAAAGATTCTCATTAAGCATAATAATAACATTGGTAACAACCCCTCGTAACAGAAGACTACGAAAGAGAGTAGCATAGAAAACAACTACAATCTGAATTACAATAGCTAGAAAATAAGATTACAAAGTAGCACTTGCCAGTTACTGGTAGGTACCTGCTGGGAAAGTCTCTGGCAGCCTCAACACAGAGTTGTGGAATTTTGTAGCAGAATAGGCAATCCGATGGCTAGAAAAGCACTCTGTACATTTCAATCAACAAAAATAGTTGATTCTCCATATAAGGCTGTAGGTACCATCCAAAAGCTCCAACTAAAAACCTGCACGGCTCCAACCTGGAATTCAAAATCCAGCCCAGCTCATTACGAGCCATAACCACATGGTGTGACAGACTGAGAGTAAGCAATAACCAATGCCACGAAACAAATACAAAACACTTGGACTTTGACTCTAGAACTTACCACCTCAGGCCTTTGCCAGCACCGAAACCGAAAAGAATACGGCCATACGGGAAAAGAATACAAGTGTAGAAGTTCATAGCAGCACAAAAATATATATAATATGTACTCAAAGTATACATCAAGACTGTAACCGGAAGCAATCATTAAACGATGCTAAAGCAAATTCCGCACATTATGCTTATATCTGAATCATAATGAGTGCAAATTTTAGGGAAACAAATGTCAATCAACCAGATCCTCAAACTAAGTATCGTTTGAAGTGGTACTATGTGACTAAGTCGGATTTATTAGTTGGCGGTATTGATATGGGCCCCCATTTTTAGTATATGTTTAATAACCTTTCTAGACCCAAACTACAACAACAACAACAACAACAACAACAACAATAACAACAAAGCCTTATTCCTAAAATGATTGGGGTCTCCTAACATGAATAGACACAAACTACAACATTGAAGGTAAAACCATTAGCAATTTCACATATATTATATTATTTTGCACACACACTGGAGCAAATAAATTACTTCGGTGAGATAATTATACACATTAAGATGGAAAGAAGTTGAGCAAGCATACTATATGTGATCCAACTAATGATAATTCCATTGTATCCGGAGCTAGACCAAGTCGTAATCAGACATGAACCTCTGAGCTAGACAATATCTCTCAAACGCAGTAAACTCTTGAGCCTCCAGCCCAAGTTTCGAAAGTAGAGTTAAGCTTAGCTGAGGCGGGTGAGGCCCTTAGCTCATGACGGCTTGCCTAGATAACACTCCCAGTAATTGGTCCTACCTTCTAAAGAGTTTGTATCAGCAAGGCTATATAACAGCTAAAACAGGTAGCCAAAACACAAACCACCAAACCCCACGTAAAAAGCTACCACTGTATCCCTGCTTAAAAACACTTTCTTAGTTTCCTTTACTAAAGAGACTGTACTCTTTATCTGCCATCCAAACTCAGTAAAGCTGAATTCCTCCAACTTGAAGATCAACGAAGATACAGTCTAACAACATCACGAAACTTCCTCCTACCACAAATTCTGAAGCAGTTCCTTCACAAACTTGTGATAGATCTCCATAACAATAAATTGAACTTGTGATTGATCTTTTTCTTTTCCTTTAATATGAGAAAGAGAGAGAGAGCGGACACAACAATACATTTGTAAATACAGAAAGATAAACAACTTGGTGTAATATGAGTGGCATTTTGGTTATTTTATCAAAATATTCTACAATTTTCAATGCATTTCTCTCTCCCTTGAATAACCAAAATGTGAGTATATGTTTAGTAATGCCGATCTCATATCCAAATAGCCTTACTCATACAGAAAGTGGAAGGGGAGAACTTGTGGTTTCTAAATCATAAAGTCCTCTTCAAGCAGATACACATAATCCACAGATTTGTCAAAGCCCAACATGCAGAGCAATATGGCATGAAAAAAATAAGTCTTCTAATCAAACCAAGTTCAGAAAAGCGAAGCTTATGACATTTCAAAGAAATATTCCAATTTCGATATCACAGACCAGAGATCAACAATTCCATGATAAGAATTCATTGTGATATGACTAAAAAGTACGAGTAGAATTTAGAAAGTAGGAATTATCTCACCAGTCATGTTCAAGTCCTGGCGGAAAACATCTCCATTTTGTACTGGGATTCTTTGCATATTCATGATCTCATCTTCATGCTCATTTCTCACACAGGGCATTGAGTCATTGTTGCATGCAGCCGTAGTTCGCACAGAAGGACTCCCTAGACATTTTTCAACTCTTAACTTCATCTCAGCAATTGATTGAAATACGATGTTAACTGCATCATCGCGTACCGCTGCTCGACTGCAAATAGCCTCAAATGCCACACGCATCATCTCATATCTTTTCAGTTCATCTGTCCCAGTAGGATCATAGTATGCAACCTTTACCTTTGTATGTTTCCTATTTATGTCTTTCCGCCAACGCCTCAGGACATAATTTTCAGGGACAACAGACACACTGTGAAGGTCATACAATCTTATGCCGTGCCTACATATAATTCCGTGGCTCTGAAACAACTTGCACTCACATGCAAACTCGTTGGTCAAAGTGTTATACCTCACCCGGTATAGTCTCTTCTCATCAGTTGGAACATTCTCCCTCTTCCCAGGAGTGTCAACCCAGACTCTATCCTGAATGACATACTCCAGCACTGTCTCTGAGACAAATTTCTCCTCTCGGCTATTACAATAAAGCACGCGCTGACACTCAATCTGCAGGTCTCTGAACTTTGCATCAGTGTAGACCTTCTGGTATAGTTTTTCCACTGTAAAGTGAGTAGACACACCCCTTGAATAACGCACGCAATCATCATCTGCATCCTTCTCTGTTTTCACCCTCTCCTCCATGGCAAAGCAATAAAGTTCCAAAAACTCCAACAACCTTGTGTGCTTTCCGATAATACCATCGAACATACTATGAATAGTATGAGACCTCTCTACTGAGTTCATTCCTGCCCAAAAGATGTGGTTCGTGTAAGCAGGGGCCCACATATGTCTCTCCTCAAACAAGCATTGTAGCCATTCATTTCCTTGAAGCTGATACTCAATAATCACTTCTGTCCAACGCCTCTCAAATTCTTCATCTGAATAGGTATAATATATTGTGTTCTTCAACTTCTTGTCGAGTTCCTGGTACCTCGGCACTATTCCTAACTTGGTGGGAAACTTACGCACAATGTGCCATGCGCACCACCTATGTGTAGTCTTGGGCATCACCACATCCAGGGCAATCCTAATGCTTGGAGCCTGATCGGTCAGCACTCCAAGTGGCTCTCGGCCATCCATGCATTGCAACCACGTTCTGAACACCCATTCGTATGTCTCCAAGTTCTCCTCTGAGATCAATGCACATCCAAACAATATCATCTGCCCGTGATGGTTTACCCCAACAAATTTCACTAGCGGTATGTCATAATCATTAGCAAAGTAAATGGAGTCAAAATACACGACATCACCAAATTCCTCGTATGCTGCCCTATTCATAGCATCAACCCACAACACATCTTTAAGATATCCATTATCATCATGTCTCATAAAATGCAAAAATCTCTGATCTTCTTGATGCATTCTCATGACAAACTTTAGTAATGCATTCATATCACCATCCCCTAACTTCAGTCTTCCTTCATTGGGATTCTTTGAGATCCTCTCTGATTGGAACACCTGATTAAATCCAACCCTCTCATTTGCTAATAAACATTGGATCTGTGATGCATCTAGATTCTCCATCATATCTGTAAACAATCTCTTCTTCATGTAAGGAGATATCTTTGGGTCATTTGGTTTATTCGGGGTTGGCTCATGGTTCTTGTGATCCAATACTACCTTCTTCAAAACCCAACTTCCATCAGGTCGAACAGTTGCATAGACCATTGCCGTACAGTCACATTTCTTTGACTTCCGTGGCCTGCCACATGCGGACGCCTTTAGAGACTCGTCATCCTCTACTCTTACCCTTAGCCCACTTTTGCTATTTGCCCTCCTGTTATCTGGCTTCCCCCAGCACTCGCATCTCCACGTTGTGTTCCTCAATACATCCTTGTTTTTCCCCTTAAATCCAGATGCAGGCTTGATTACACCAAATCCCTGTTGCATTCCATACTTCCGATAATATTTATCAATGTCTTCCCAAGAACCAAACACCATTCCTACTCTTGGTGCCTCAACTATAGAGGTAGATTCCGGGTCAAATGATACTCTTTCTTCATTCATGGTCGTTGTTTGATCAACAGTGGGCTGTTCTGCTTCTGGATCAGCTTCATTTTCTGAAGCTGGATTGACAGAATCTTTACTTCCATGTCCATTGGTATCCGCAACTCCCAAGGACAAACCACAACCATTTTCCACTTGCTGAGATTCTGAAGGTGCAGAATTTGAAGTGGTGCCTCCATCACATTCCTCTGTTGGTACCGTTTTATCTCCTGTTTCCACTGCTAACTCAAGATTCTCCCCTGCTTCCACCCCAGTTTTTGAAGCTCCACCAGATTGTTCAGACTCTGGCATGCTGTTCCTATCTGGGCATAACAGCTATATATTTCACCAATCTGCGTAAAAGATCACTAGTCATATAACAGATTACACATTTAACAGCTTAACCGAGTCTTACATCACATTACTAGCTTCTTTTTACAACTATCTGAATGCCTCTGCAATATCACAATTGAGGCTAAAATTAGTACAATAGCCATCACAGACAGAAAGTCATCGGGTTTTTCTCAAATGATGAACAGCTTGCAACAATTTCCAGTTACACTTGACCACTTGTAGTGTAAAAGCATGAAGATTCCATGGCACCTGGAAAAATGATTGGCCTGGTACCTATCTGATCCTGTTTTCTATAAATGACGACGAATTTGGCAGAGGAACCCTATTTCTTAGTTATCTTTTCAAATTATTGAAGTCACAAAACACTACAATTTTTGCTAGTAACAGAATTCAGCTACAATTTTGTCCAGGGCTTCTTGATTACAAGTTCAAATTCGCAAAATTTGAAACATAGTCACATAATTCGTATTGTCAAATTTAATAAATGGTTAAAAGTAAACCTGAAGTAGAACAAAGAAGTTCCATCAGAATAGACAATGATCTATACATGCAAATATACTCCCTCGCTGATAGCTGTTTAGTGTAGGTTCATTCCCATATAAACAATCACTAAATCACTTTATATATCAGGTTGCTGTAATAAAGTCTTTCATAACCCTCCATCTGAATGAGCAAAGTAGTAGGGGTCAACGAGTGTAGAACATTGTATTAGGTGAAGACCGGCATTTTCACTCAGTTTCTCGAAATTGAACCCTTATGAACATAAATTTCACCTTGGGACAGTTGGAATACCAAATTTGTAAAAAGGGCAGCCCGGTGCACATTGGCGTCCCCGCTAAGCGAGGGTCCGGGGAAGGGTCCCACCACAAGGGTGTAATGAGGGCAAGCCTTCCCTTGTCAATTTATTTGACAGGAGGCTGCACCCAGGACTTGAACCCGTGACCTATCGATCACACGGCAACACCTTTACCGGTGCGCCAAGGCTCACCTTCGGAATACCAAATTTGTATTGAGCTAAAATACGACAATTCATATGGGACAGAGTGAAATCGATCATATTGACAGTAGAACCCGAAGAGTATGTTGGACAAAGACTTCCAACCCAAATCGCAGACATAATACAACCACGATATCCAGTCCAATGATTTCTCCCCTCATACTCAGTGTCACAGATATCCCTCTCTTCTACAGATATCAAAATCTAAACATACAACAATCAGTAACTCAACTACACTTACATAATAATCATCACTACACCAGGTTCCCATCCTGCCAATATCATCCCAACCACACCAACAAAGACTGAATCTTCCACTAACTCAACTTGATTCACTTTTCCGAAAATCACTTTCACGACAAAACGATCTAAACCCGCTTCCCTAACCCCCAAAACCTATTAGCTACACCTAAAGAGATTACACCAACATCAACAACTCATCTCATTGATTAACACCATCAAAATCCCACATAAGTTGAAATCACAAACTAAAATTCAAGTCTCCACAACACACACAATATCCAGCAATCAAAATCGTACTCGTGACGACAATCAAATTTTCATTTTTTTTTTAATCCCTCCATAACTAGAACTACAACAAAAAAGTTCAAATCTTTATACTCAAATCAAACCAACCTAACGAAAAATCAGCAAACCCACATCGTAAAATTAATCAATTTTATAAAAAAATCGATCTTTTAGCATTCAATCAGCAGAAAAACAGATGGGTCATACAAAAAAAAAAAGGTACAATTGATCATTTTCTAATCTAATTGATAAAAATACAGAGACAAAAGGGAGGAGAGAGAAAGAGTGAAAAGAGTTCGCTCACATAGATTAGAAATGGCGGAAAGGCGGTGTTTTCCACGGCGGCGCCGACGACGGAAGTTGGAGGAGGAGAGAGAAAGTGGGATGATAAGAGGTGGGTGAGATATGCCAATAGCCCTTATTGGATTGGATCTCATCAACAAACCCTAGGGCTAATTTGGTCATTTCCCTCATATGATGGAGTTGGCCTGATGGAAACAGACCGTTTGGTAATTTCAATCTCGGGGTTCGGATTATTTGCAAGTCTAGCTTCCCGAACACACACTAACGGTGGACATGTGGTCAGTCTGGTCACTCTGGTTCATGCACTTTAGTATACAGTGCGATTCAACAGTGTTTTCAAATCAAATCAGTTTTATTCAAATTAAATTAAATCAGATCAGAATTATCCAAATAACAATCAATGAATCTAGTCTATTTCTAGTTATTAATTTGTCTAATTGCAGTTAATTTATCAATTAACTCAGTTCAGATAAAATCAAATCAAGTTTATTCAAATCAAATCAGATCAGATCAGTTCAATTCAAATCAAATCAAATCAGATCAGAAAAATGCAGTCCAATCGCACAAGGCCTTACTAGGGGTGATAGCGAGCCGAGTTTTGGCGTCGATCAGTTTGAGTCGAGTAGGACTAATTTGTAATGGGCGTTGGCTCGATCATAATTACTGGGAAATTGAGAGGAAAAATATTTACCTGTTGAAAATGGCTAAATATTACCGTTTTTTGGAAATAGTAGGCAAGTAAATGAAATAATATGACTAGAAGTTTGGATTATTTTAGTCATAGAGTCTAACGTTCTCTTCGTTAAGCTATAATTTACATATTAAAATTGCAGTTAGAAAATGAAGTACCATACATACGACTCCCAGCACAATCATAGATGGTTTCGTGACTCATATTTCCAATCCGATATCACCGTATCCGTATTCATCTGTTTAACAATATCTTAATTTCTCTTGTCAAAGTGCCACAACATTTTAATTAACAAGGTGTAATAGTCTCAAAGACTACTACTACTTGTTAAGTTATAAATCAGAGCGAATCTATCCCTAGACATTTCGGGTAGCCCTTTCAATACAAGTTACTGCACTTTTTTTAAATTATTTTCAGATTGTAAACAATCTTTAGACGTTTTCGAAAAATTTAGGGTAGCCGATACTCTTTTCGTCCCAGCTCAAACGCCCCAAGACGTTTTTGTAGTGGAATAGGAAAAATTGATATAATAATTTTTTTTTTTTTGAGAGAAAATCAATATCATTTAATTAAAAGGCCATACGACATCTACAATATTATCGATATAAATCGAATACAGAAGTATTAAAATCAGACGAAATCCTCCATCAAAATAAAGATCACTAATGTTAGAATATGACGCTTCTGCGTACCCTCTTTCATATCGCTGTTTGAGACAGCCTTCCACGAGGGGGCCTACAGATCCAGAGAAATTTCGATGAAAAGAGATTCCATCTAACCTGTTAATATGTAGACGAGTATATGATCGCAATACCGTACCGTTCGAAATCATTGCCCAGATCTTCCACATGCTTAGAAATATCAGAGATCTCGACGCTCTCATAGTGAGAGAAAAAACCCACACATAGATGAGAAAAACGCTCCCACATGGAGAGAACGGAGTTATTTTAATCATTGTTAAAACTTAAATTGAAGAAATTTTGGGGCTTGCCACCATCTAATTGATAGGTGGTAGCCCCTAAAATGAGATTTGGAGGCTAGGGTTTTTGAGAGAGAGGAGGAGAAGAGGGAGAGAGAGAGAGAGGCAAGCTTTTTTTTTTTTCTAGTATTGTGCGATATTGCAACCCAATAAAATTAATAAAAGTAGGAGAGATATGTGAGAGAAAATGTAATAATTTAATAAAAATAGGAAAGAAAAATATGTCCCAAAATAGATGGGGCGTTTGAAGTGGGATGTCCCAAAATGAAATATAGGGCGTTTGAACTGGAACGGAGAAAGTACATCACAAGCTACTCCCTAAATTCGACCCGGATAATAGATTACGCCTTTAAACTCGAGACGGATCAGTAAGTTCGTTTAAATTCGAGTACTGATGAAATTGAAACAAATGCTCACTAGTTTGATAGCGTGACCTAGAAGATGGACCAGGAGTAACATTTTCGTACATGTAGGGAGTCCTAGTGACACATCAGTGTGCAGTACACTTACTACTTTTTGGCATAAAAACCAGTCACTCTGTTTTCTTCTTCTTCTCTCTCTCTCTCTTACACTGCTTTTTCTGCAATTTGTTCACGAGCTCATTTTCCTGGAAAATTAATTTTCTGTAAGAAATTACTCTGCCCCTTTTCATTAAAATTTTCTTTTTCAAAATTATGGGTCTTTGTTATTTTTTTTTTTTTGCATAATAAAGCTGTGTTTCTGAAATGGGTTGTCTGAAATTTGCAGGTGTTTTCACGAATTAAACAAAGAAGAGCTAAAACAAGCACAGTAATTTCAGGTAAAAAAAACCCTAATTTCTCAATCTTATTGGAAGTGCATTTTGTTAGTTTAAAGGTTGAAACTTTACCAGAATTTTCGATTTGTATGGGTGTTAATATTGTTTACTAGTTTATTTGTTTAGTTTCATTTTATTTCATGCCCTATTAGGTAAAAATGTCAAAATCTCGTTTCTTTTTTTACTGTGTATTGTTGGAATTTGGGAGAAGACTAAGTTGTGTTGAAAAAGAAATGATCTTTTTCACCTTTTATTGTTATTATTGCGTTTTTGTTGAAAAAGTTTCATTTCGTTTCTTACCCTATTAGGTAAAAAAGGTCGATTTTTTTTACTGTTTTTGTTGGAATTTGGGAGAAATGATCTTTTTCAGTTTTTATCGTTGTGTTATTGAGTTTTGGTTGATATTGGCTTAAATCTTGTGTGTTTCCGGAGCTATTTTTACTAATTACTTTGTTCGTCGGAACTTTTTTTTTTTTTACCTTGTCTTTATCCTGGGTGTTTGATGGGTACTGTTGTTTTCTGTGAGGAGGGGGGGAGGGGAAAGTAATGAATGATTGAAGTTACTTGTTTTCTGGGTTTTAAAAATTGTAAACTATAAACCCATGCACAATCTATACTGAGTATGGATTCTTGAATTTGTTACTTGCTGGTAGGAGGGAAGAAATTGGTGATAATAGAATCCATCATCTTGTTCTTGGTCTTTTAGTGTCGATACTGCGATTGGTGTTTATTTTAAAGCCCAAAAGAAGTGCTGTTGTGCTCAACTCAGTGATGGTGTTTCATTTTGATATAGGTTTTCTTGCCGAGATGTCTGATCTAAGTCGTTGTTTACCCCCATTTATCTGGACTGAAATTCTTAGAAAGCTCCCTCCGAAAATCCTTGGTCAATGTCGTTGTGTCTGCAAATCTTGGGACTCCCTCATTGTTTCTCCTGCTTTTCTTGCTGCCCATCTGAAATGTTACACCCAAAATGAGAACAATACCCTCTTGCTCTACAAGCATGTGTCCAAACCTCCACTGAAAGAAGAAGAATACACCATCTTTTCGGAATCAGTTGCAAACTTGGACACTCGCTATAGCTTCACTTGCCCTCTCTTACCTAAGAAAAATTTCCGTATAATTGGTTCTCTAAATGGCTTGCTATTACTTATGGATGAGTCCTTTGGTCATGGCACCCTTCTTGTGCTCTGGAACCCTTTGATAAAAAGATATATCATACTTCCCCCCCCCCCCCCCCCAAGACCACTTCTGACAGGGGTTCTAAGGAATTCATGTCTATCTTCGGGTTGGGTTATGACTCCAGGATTGATGACCATAAGGTGGTCCATCTTCTTTATATGCAAGGAGCTGATGGACTTGATGTAACACCACCTGTGGTTGAGCTATACTCTGTTCAGAAGGGGGTCTGGAGCGAGCCTTTGGCTGTTAACTTTGATGATATTTGCATCTGTCGCTGCTGGTGGTCTCAGTGCTTTGTTAAGGGGTCCATTCACTGGATTGCATGGGAAAGGGATCATAAAACCTATGTTGTAGAAAGAAATTGGCTCTTGCTGTTTGATGCTGAACAGGAGAAGTTCAAGAAAATGAAGTTGCCAGAGGACCTCAATAAGGTAAATGCGCTTAATCTCCGTGTCTCAGATTACGGGGGTAAGCTATCGGTTATATATTCTCTGTTGACGGATGGGGTGGCAGGGAAACAAACAAAATGTTTTGATGTTTGGGTCAAGAAGGAATATAATGATAGCTCGTCATGGTGCAAGATGATTGCCATCGTGTTGTCACAGAGTACATGCTTAAAGTTTATTCAGTACTTGAGGAAGGGTGGTGGAGAGGTACTTGGATTCAGTAAGAAAGGTGAGCTGTTGTGTTGCAATCTGCGTCCACCACAGACAAAGAGGCTTGGTCTTTGTGGGCGTCAGCGCTCCTGGTTCATATTAGACTATTCAGAGAGTTTGGTTTTGCTAGACAAGAAACATGGTGTATATTCTTATGATGCTAGTTGCCACAGGAAGAGGAGGTAAATTAAATTATTTCATTCGTGGCATCAAAGATTAAGAAGCTATTTTAGTACTCCGTATATTATTTTTCTGAGTGTAATTTTCCAACTAATGACCTTGCTTGAAACTTCTAACTGACTTTTTAGTCACGTAAAATCAGAAAAAACATGTCATGTTAACATTGTGATACATTGTAGAGTTTAATAATGCAAAATGATTTCATTTATGTCCAGATACGCGTACGTGATTAAGAACGGATCTCTGACTGTGATGGAAGAGCAAGCGGATGTTAACAACAATGATGGAGATCAGTCTGCTGGAATTTTTGAGTAAGATACCTTTCTAACTCGTAAGCTTACCAATTGTGATTTTGATTCGCTAGCATTTATTTTGTTATCACATTTGTATCGTTTCGGTTGTTATTTGCCTGTTTCTGTTCCCAAGGGCATAGAAGTGCTTTTGATTTCTGTTCTTTTTTCTTGAGCTTCAATGTTAATGTTTGCATGCAGCTCTATTTGACTCCTTCATGGTGTCAAGAATACACATCCTATTTGGTGTGTGGTAGTATCTTTGTTTTTCTTCTTCGCCAGCCATTGTCATCTTGCTTCCCTTCAGGTCACTCCCACGGTGCAGTGAGCATATTGTGGATTGGTTGTTCTTACTCCTTGGGGGCATTAGTAACTGTAATTACTGATGATGCCTCTCCTTTTATCCCTAATGAAGTTACCTTGTGTCATCTGCATTACGTTTGTCGTTTAGAGTATTTTGCCTGAGGAGTCTGCATTCTGTACAGGTTATAGGATATCATTTTCTTTTTGATTCACTCTCTCTTTTCCCCGGTGTCCGGTTCCCCTATGTCTGGATGTCGTAGGTGTTGAATCAATGGTGCTAACCCATTCACGTTTTGTAGAAGTGTTAGCCTATTTTCATTTCTTAAATCGTTAAAAGTGAACCCAATGTGCAGTGTGTTATCTTGTTTTCTAGGCTATAGGATCGTGTTTCTTTGTTTCACACACGGCTTGATCCTTATGTTTGAAACATATTCTATTAAATTTGTCTCCTTTACAGGCATCCAAGGTATAAAGAATTAGTACATGAGCAGTTGGTAAGAATGCATGGAGGTACAGCCTTCATAGATTTTGCAGATATTCTAAATGTGGAAGGTATCTTCTTGCAACCTTTCATATTTTTGTTCAAGATTCCGTTTGCGAGGCTGCCATACCTTTTTTTTTTCATTCCTAATTGTATTTTGTAAATTGCAGGGGAATTTACTGATACACTGTCCTTATTCCGGGCAGGCGAGTATTAGATTTGCTTCACCAAGATCCTGACTATGGCTGGTAATATATTACAACCTGCAGTGTCCTTTTCAATATTTTAGGCGTCGGGTTGCTTGAATGTTGGTTATAGCCTTGTATGCTACTTGTTGTGACAAATGACGTATGCTAAACTCTTTTTTTTTTCCCATGCATCGCTTGTATTAGTTAGCTAAAACTCAATGGGTCACTAATTATATCTGTATTACTGTCTGTCTTATGGCCAACAAAACTGCAAACACCTTCTTTTTCAATTTGTTCCCATGGATTACAAGTTTGCAACGGTTTCTATCTCGCTCCAAAGTGTATGCAGCCTGTTAGGCTGTCAGTCCCTGTAGACCCTGGGAATTTAAAACCTCCTTACCCTCACAGCCTCACTTATCAGGAGCTAGAAGCCCACCTAGTCTTTGATCAACTGATGTGTGTTTATTTAACACCTCCCCACCCTCTTTTATCAGAAGCTAGACCTAGTCTTTGATCGACTGATATGTGCTTGTGTTGCAATTGCTGTTCTCGTTCCCAAATCCCACTATCAGACCGAGGAAAACCTGATGATTTGTAGCCACATTTCTCTTATTCTCGCTTTTAGAAAGCACAGTAGATCATTGGATGTGCTAATTTGATTTTACGACTCTAATTGTTGAATTCTGATCCTGTGCAGGTACTTACACGGCTGATCAATTTCATCTACTCCGCGGCAAACTGGCAAAGTTCCACAAGCATTTCTTTAGTAGTTTGGTTCTCATGCTTCAGTTGTGGTTTGTTGCTCGGACACTGAACTACTTTTGAGTAGCTAGTTATGACTGATGGGTACTTGCTCTTGTCCGCCGTCTTTATGTATGTTGTGTAGATGGATTATGGTTGTTATTATGCTGTGGTAAAGATTGTCTTGAGGATTATTCATGCCTTCTTTTCGATTTATAATTGTGTTCAGTCTGCTTGATTGTTCTTATAAAACCGAGACTTGCCAAGGGTGAGAAGAACTATTGACACACAACATAGCATGCATTATTGTGTAGAACAGACCTCTTCTTCTCGCTCAAATGTATCAGTCAAGTAGGAGGGTGTATAACAGTAAAATCAACAAATACCAAAATACTCCAAAACTCGATTAATTCAATGAAATTCATGAGATACCGATACCTCATCCATCTTATGATTTAGGCAGTCAAGAAGAGTAAAATTATTCCTAATAGTAATTGTGATGTGTTGAGTAAAGCCGATATCTAATACATTGATGCGTTTCTTACTCATTTACAAATTGATTGCAGAAAGCTAACGAAGTACCGTGTATGCGACTCCATCATAATCATATGCGGAGCGACCATTAGTTATTTAGGAATACACGTGAGAATCCAAATTTGTTTATCGACCATTAGTATATTTCTCTTGTTAGTCCCTCAAAATTATGTGATCCGTATTATATGCTAAAGTTTAATGATCTAACAAAAGATCGTTCGTTTAATTATAGATTACGTCCTTAAATCGGAGCTGGAAGTTCGTTTAAACTCAATAGTAATTTGAATTGAAACAAATACTACTGAGTTTGGATGTTTGATAGTGTGATCTAGAAGCTGGACAAAACTCCAAACGTTACATGTGGTATTGTAGTGAGTAGTGACCCATCAGTGTGCACTGTGCAGTACACTTACTTTTTGCATAAAAACCAGTCACTCTGTTTTCTTCTCTCCCTCTCTCTCTCTCTTAGACTGCCTTTCCTGCAATTTGTTCACAAGCTCATTTTTCTGGAGTTCTTATTTTCTGTAAGAAATAACTCTGCCCTTTTCATCATATTTTTTTTTTTCAAAATTATGGGTCTTTTTTGCATAATATTGTTGTGTTTCTGAGATGGGTTTTCTGAAATTTACAGGTGATTTTACGAATCAAACGAATGCAGAGCGAAACAAGCACAGAAATTTCAGGTAAAAAAACCCTAATTTCTCAATCTTTGTGTTTAAGTATATTTTGTTATTTGAAAGGTTAAAACTTTACCTGAATTTTCGAATTGTATGGGTTGTTTATTTGTTGCGTTTCACTTTATTTCATACCCTTTTAGGTAAAAATGTCATAATCTTGTTACTTTTTACTGTGTTTTGTTGGAACATGGAAGAAGATTTAAGTTGTGTTGAGAAAGATATGAACTTTTTTAACTGTCATAATCTCGTTTTGTTGGAGTTTGGGAGAAGATTTAAGTTGTGTTGAACAAGAAATGATCTTTTTCAGTTGTTATTGCTGTATTATTGAGTTTTGGTTGATATTTGCCTTAAATCTACATGATAAGGTAATTTAATTGTTACATTTATCTAGGTAATTATTATTGATTCTGTGATGTTTTTGTTTGAGGGATGGGTAGTTGGGTAATATTTTTTTTTTTTTTTTGAGGAGGGGGGAGGGCCGGAGGGGTAGCAATGGATGATCCTGGTTGCATATTTTCTGGGTTTAAAAAAAAGGTGTCCAAATGATCCATTCTGACTTTTGTCCTAATTTATTTACACATGCATTACCTATTCTGAGTTAGGATTGTTACACATGCTGATGAGAGGGAAGGAATTGGGTGATAATAGAATCAGAGGGATTGTTCTTGGTCTTTTGTCTGTCAATATTGCGATTGGTGTTTATTTTCAATTTGCTCGAAAGAAGTGGTGTTGTGCTCTACTAAATTTTTAGTAAGGTTGTGAGAAACTGAAGGTTGGTGTTTCATTTTGATATAGGTTTTCTTGCTGAGATGTCTGACCTGAGTCGTTGTTTACCCCCATTTATCTGGACTGAAATTCTTAGAAAACTCCCTCCGAAAATCCTCGGTCAATGTCGTTGTGTCTGCAAATCCTGGGATTCCCTCATTGTTTCTCCTGCTTTTCTTGCTGCCCATCTGAAATGTTACACCCAAAACGAGGGCAATGCCCTCTTGCTCTACAAGCATGTGTCCACACCTCCACTGAAAGAAGAAGAATACACTATCTTTTCTGATTCAGCTGCAAACTTGGATGCTCGATATGGCTTCACTTGCCCTCTCTTACCTAAGAAAAATTTCCGTATAATTGGTTCTCTAAATGGCTTGCTGTTACTTATGGATGAGGCCTTTGGTCATGGCACCCTTCTTGTTCTCTGGAACCCTTTGATAAAAAGATATATCATACTTCCTCCCCCCAAAGCCACTTCTAACAGGGGTACTTCTAAGGAATTCTTTTCTGTCTTCGGGTTGGGTTATGATTCCAGGATTGATGACTATAAGGTGGTCCGTCTTCTTTATATGCAAGGAGCTGATGGACTTGATGTAACACCACCTGTGGTTGAGCTATACTCTGTTCAGAAGGGGATCTGGAGCGAACCTTTGGCTGCTAACTTTGATGATATTTGCATCTGTCGCTGCTGGTGGTCTCAGTGCTTTTTTAAGGGGTCCATTCACTGGGTTGCATGGGAAAGGGATCATAAAACCCTTGTTAACAAAAGAAATTGCTTGTTGTTATTTGATGTTGAACGGCAAAAGTTCAAGAAAATGAAGTTGCCAGAGGACCTCAATCACGTGAATGCCCTTCATCTCCGTGTCACAGAATATGAGGGTCAGTTGGCGGTTATATGGTCTCTGATGAAGGATGGGGTGGCAGGGAAACAAATGAAACATTTTGGTATTTGGGTTAAGAAGGACTATAATGTGGGTGAATCATGGTGCACTATGCTTGCCATTGAGCTGACACCCACTTCAAGCTTAAAGTTTATTCAGTACTTGAGGAAGGGTGGAAACAAAATACTTGGATTTAGTGCAGAAGGTGAGCTGTTGTCTTGTAATCTGCGTCCAAAAGAAACAACGGGGCTTGGTCTTCGTGGGCGTCAGCGCTCCTGGTTCATATTTTACTATTCAGAAAGTTTGGTTTTGCTGGACAAGAAACATGGTGTGTATACTTATGATGCTGGTTGCCTCAAGAAGAAGAGGTATATCAAACCACTTCATTTGTGGCATTTTGTTTTACCATTAAAGATTTAGAAGCTAGTTTAATATTTATTTTTACTGACTGGAATTTTCCAATTAATTTCTTATCTTGAAAGTGCTTCCTGACGATGTAGTCACGTAGCCTCAGACTATCCATGTTGTCATGTTAAAAATGTGCTACATTGTGGACTCTCATAATGCAAAAATGATTTCATTTATGTTTAGATACGCTTACGTGGCCAAGAATGGATCTCGGACTGTGATGGAAGATCCAGGGGATGATTACAACAATGATGAAGATCAGTCTGCCGGAATTTTTGAGTAAGATACTTTTCTAACTTGTAAGCTTGCCCATGGCTTTGATTCGCAGACCTTTATTCTGTTTCACCTTCGGTTGTTATTTGCCTGTTTCTGCTCTCAAAGGCATAACCGTGCTTCCGATTACTGTTTAATTTTCCTCGAGCTTCTATGTTAATGTTTGCCACAGAAGAGCATGCAGCTCTGTAATTCCTTTATGGCGTCAAAGAATACATCCTATTTGGTGTGGGTTAGTCTCATTGTTTGTTAACTTTGCCAGCCAGTGTCATCTTTCTTCCCTTGTGTCCTAACTCCCACAGTGTACTGAGCATGTGGTGAGTGGTGACTTGGTGGTTCTTACTCCTTAGGGGCATTAGTGACTGAATACATATGATGCATCTCTAATGGAATTACCTTGTGTCAACTGCAATCTGCATAATATTTGTCATTGAGAGTGTTTTGCCTGAGGAGTCTGCATTCTGTACAGGTTATTAGATATCAATTTATTATTGAGATGCTCTCTTTTTGCCTGTGTCTGGATGTCGTAGGTATTGAATCAATGGTGCTAACCGATTCATCTAACCCCTTCACGTTTTGTAGAAGTGTTGGCCTATTTTCGTTTCTTTAATCGTTAAAGTGTACCCAATGTGTAGCATGTTGTCTTGTGTTCTTGGCTATAAATCATGTTTCTTTGTTTCACATACAGTTTGATCTTTAGGTTTGAGACATTCAATGAAGTTTATCTTCTTTACAGGCATCCAAGGTATAAAGAATTAATACAAGAGCAGTTGTCAAATATGCATGGAGGTACAGGCGTGATGGATCTCATGGAGATTATGAGTGTGGAAGGTATGTTGTTACAACCTTTTATATGAGTTTTCACCATTTTGTGGGAAGATACAGTGATATGCTGAGCTGCCGTACCTTTTTTTTTTTCCATCCTAATTGTATTATGTTGATTGCAGGGGAAGATACAATGATTTCTTTCCCGTCAGACTTGTGCTAGTTCTGCTTCACCAAGATCTTGACTGTGGCTGGTAATACTCCATATTAAAATCTGTAGTGTCTTTGTCATTATCTTAGGCGTTGGGTTGCTTTAATTGAATTACATCTGAATGTTGGTTTTAGGGTACTTTTTGTGACATACTCCGTATGACGTATGCTAAGCTTGTTCCTTTCCTTAAATCCCTTGTATTAATTAGCTTAACTCAAAGTGTCACTGATTAGCTCTGAGTTACTGTCTTTCTGAAAACATCAATTCTTTTTCATTTCGTTCCGATGGATTGCAGCGATTTCTCTCTCTCTGCTAAGTGTACGCATTCCGTCAGACCCTGTAGACCTTGGGAAATTTGACACCTCCTTTCCCTCACTTATTTAGAAGCTGGAAGTCCTAGTCTTTGATCAACCATCTGATGTGTGCTTGTGCTGCAATTTCTGTTCTCGTTCCCAAATCTCAATATCAGACCGAGGAAAACCTGATGATTTGTAGCGACATTTCTCTAATCTCATCTTAGAAAGCTCAGTGAATTGTTTACATTGACACGATGGAAGGTGCTAATGTTATTTTACGATTCTAATTGTTGAATTATGATCCTGTGCAGGTAGTTTACCCTGGCTGATCGAGTTCATCTGCTCCGTATCAATGTTCCACAGCATTTTCATTTGTAGCTTGGTTCTCATGCTTCGGAGTTCGGACATGAAACCGTAACTGTACTTTTGACGAGCTTAGTTACAATTGATGGGTACTTGCTCTAGTCCTTCAGCTTTATGCATGTTGCGTAGATGATGGATTCTGTTGTTATCAGGCTATGGTAGAGAATAAGATGGTCTTGACTTCTTTTTGCGTAGATGATGCGTTCTCTTTACTCAATTGGAGACCAAAAGAACAGATCTCTTCTTTTCTCCTTTTATACACAGCCTCATATAGCATCAAAAACCACTCCCCGAGCATGCAGGCTACAGTTCTATTTCTAGAGCTGTAGAGTGTAGACCACAGCCTAATGAAATCTATGTTTCGTGTTCAATGTTATAATCGGCATAGGCGTGGCCTTGGCCGAGCCTTATGACAGCAGGCCTCCGTTCCCGAGATATGCAAGTTCAATCATTTCTTGTGCAACTCTGGCAGCTATTCAATGCGGCTTTACCATATAATCATTTCGTTTGACCTGATACGGACCCAGGCTAAATTTGACCCGATCCGAACCAACCTGAATCAAATAATTATCACATTTATAGACTCGTTTGAACAAAGCATGATTTGAATTAACTATGGTATAGAACAATCATCCGATATATTTTCATTTTAAGATAATGTGACAATCTTTAAGATATTCGACATTAATATGATCGGAATTGATCACTCTGAAATGAGCCCACATGGATTGACCAGAACTGAATCCGCTCCGATACGAATATGTCCCCTAATTAACAAACCCGAACAAACCCCAACACGGAAAATAGTGACCCAGAGCGTGACTAGATTCGAAGTGACGCGATTCAAACCCGAACCGAGTGCCCCGTTTGTCTTGTCGTCCATTGGTTAGAAATTCACTACTGAAATCATAACAATCTAAACCAGTTTTTAGGACTCATATCCAAACTGAAACCATAATAACGTCATTTACTACTTCTTTAACAATTACCATGCCATCAAAAATTCAAAATTTCATAACATCATTTACAGTAGATTTACGTTCTTAAAGCCGATAGCGTGACCTAGACGCTGGACCAAATGCCAAAATAACATTTCTATACATGTTATGATGACTCATCACTGTGCACATTTACTACTTTATTGCGTAAAAACCAGTCACTCTGTTTTCCTCTCTCTTTCTTAGACTGCTTTTTCTGCAATTTCTTCACAAGCTCAATTTTCTGTAAGAAGTAACTCTGCCCTTTTCATCATTTTTTTTTTCTTTTTTTTTAAATCCTGGGTGTTTGTTGCATAATTTAGCTGTGTTTCTAAGATGGGGTTTTTCTGAAATTTGCAGGTGTTTTCACAAATCAAACAAATGCAAAGCGAAACAAGCACAGAAATTTCAGGTAAAAAAACCCTAATTTCTCAATCTTTTCGTAAGTGCATTTTGTTAGTTAAAGGTTGAAACTTTACCAGAATTTTGGACTCTGTAAGTAATTTATCAACTTGTTTGGTTGCTGATTTTTATTATATTTCATGCCCTATTAGGTAAAAATGTCATAATCTCATGTTTTTTTACTGTGTTTTGTTGGAATTTGGGAGTGTTGAAAAAGATGGGATCTTTATCAGCTGTTATTTTTGTCTTATTGAGTTTACAACTTGTTTATTTCTTGAGTTTTATAAGGTAAAAATGTCATAATCTACCCTTTTTAACTGTGATATGCTGGAACTTGGAAGAAGATTTTAGTTGTGTTGAAAAAGATATAAACTTTTTCACTTTTTCAGTAGTAAAATTGTCAAAATCGGTGTTTTTTTTTAACTGTGTTTTGTAAGAGTTTGGGGGAAGACTAAGCTGTGGTGAAAAAGATGGGATCTTTACTAGGGAATTTTTTTATCTATTGAATACTGTGATTACTGATGATTTTATATGTACTATTGTGTTTCCGGTGAGAAGGGGGGGAGTAATGAATGATCCTGGTTACATATTTTCTGGGTTTGAAGAAAAAAATTGTCCATAATTAGCCATTCTAACTTTTATCCTAATTTATTTACCAATGCATTACCTATTCTGAGTTCGGATTGTTACTTGCTGATGGTCTTTTTGCTGTCGATATTGCGATTTTGGTGTTGTGCTCAACTCTAATCTGATGAAGTTGTGAGAAACTGAAGGTTGGCGTTTCATTTTGATATAGGTTTTCTTGCTGAGATGTCTGACCTGAGTCGTTTACCCCAATTTATCTGGACTGAAATTCTTAGAAAGCTCCCTCCCAAAATCCTTGGCCTGTGTCGCTGTGTCTGCAAATCTTGGGACTCCCTCATTGTAACTCCTGCTTTTCTTGCTGCCCATCTGAAATGTTACACCCAAAATGAGAGCAATGCGCTCTTGCTTTACAAGCATGTCTCTGAGCCTCCCCTGAAAGAAGAAGAATACACTATCTTTTCTGATTCAGCTGCAAACTTGGAGACTCGCTATGGCTTCACTTGCCCTCTCTTACCTAAGAAAAATTTCCGTATAATTGGTTCTCTAAATGGCTTGCTGTTACTTATGGATGAGGCCTTTGGTCATGGCACCCTTCTTGTTCTCTGGAACCCTTTGATAAAAAGATATATCATACTTCCTCCCCCCAAAGCCACTTCTAACAGGGGTACTTCTAAGGAATTCTTTTCTGTCTTCGGGTTGGGTTATGATTCCAGGATTGATGACTATAAGGTGGTCCGTCTTCTTTATATGCAAGGAGCTGATGGACTTGATGTAACACCACCTGTGGTTGAGCTATACTCTGTTCAGAAGGGGATCTGGAGCGAACCTTTGGCTGCTAACTTTGATGATATTTGCATCTGTCGCTGCTGGTGGTCTCAGTGCTTTTTTAAGAGGTCCATTCACTGGATTGCATGGGAAAGGGATCATAAAACCCTCGTATTCAAAAGAAATTGCTTGTTGTTGTTTGATGTTGAACGGCAAAAGTTCAAGAGAATGAAGTTGCCAGAGTTCTTCAATCACGTGAATGCCCTTAATCTCCGTGTCACAGAATATGAGGGTCAGTTGGCGGTTATATATTCTCTGATGAAGGATGGGGTGGCAGGGAAACAAATGAAACGGTTTTGTATTTGGGTTAAGAAGGACTATGATGTGGGTGAGTCATGGTGCAATATGCTTGGCATTGAGTTGACACCCACTTCAAGCTTAAAGTTTATACAGTACTTGAGAAAGGGTGGAAACAAGATACTTGGATTCAGTGCGGAAGGTGAGCTGTTGTCTTGTATTCTGCGTCCAAAAGAAACAACGGAGCTTGGTATTCGTGGGCGTCAGCGCTCCTGGTTCATATTTGACTATTCAGAAAGTTTGGTTTTGCTGGACAAGAAAAATGGTGTATATACTTATGATGCTGGTTGCCAAAAGAAGAGGTAAATCAAACCCCATTTCATTTGTGGCATTTTGTTTTACCATTTATGATTTAGAAGCTAGTTTAGTATTGTTTTTTTACTGAGCGGAAGTTTCCAACAAATTACTTTGCTTGAAAGTTCGTTTTGACCTTTTACTCATGTAAACTCAGAAAAAAACGTGTTGTGATGTTAAAATATGCTGCATTGTGGACTCTAATAATGCAAAAATAATTTCATTTGTGTAGATACGCATACGTGGCTAAGAATGGATCTCCGACTGTGATGGAAGATGAAGCAGATGATAACTTTATTGATAAAGATGAGTCTGCTGAAATTTTTGAGTAAGATACTTTCCTACTTTAATTTGTAAGCTTACCAATGGTTTTGATTCGCAGGCCTTTATTCTGTTTTCACCTTTGTATCAGTTCGGTTGTTATTTGCCTGTTCTGCTCCCAAAGGCTTAAAAGTGCTTTTCATTTCTGTGTAGTTTTCCACTTTTCTTTGAGCTTCAATGTTATGTTTTGCCACAGAAGAGCATGCAGCTCTGTGACCCCTTTATGGCGTCAAAGAGTACATCCTATTTGGTGTGTGTTGGTCTCTTTGTTTGTTTACTTTTCTAGCCAGTGTCATCTTTCTTCCCTTAAGCTCACTCCCACGTTGCAGTGAACATGTGGTGAAGTGGTGGTCCTTGCTCCTTAGGAGCATTAGTGACTGAATACTGTTGATACCTCTCTTTTTATCCGTGATGAAGTTACCTTGTGTCATTTGCAATCGGCATAATCTTTGTCGTTGAGATTGTTACCCCTGAGGAGTCTGCATTCTGTACTGGTTATAAGAGAGCATTTTATTTTGTATTCACTCTCTTTTCGCCTGTGTCTGGATGTCATAGATATTGAATCAATGATGCTAACCCTTTTATTTAACATCTTCACATTTCGTAGTATGTAATGTGTTAATCTTGTACTTCATAAGTCCGTATTCTAGGCTATAAGATCGTATTTCTTTGTTTCACTTACTGTTTGATATTTAAGTTTGAGACATACAGTATTCAATTATTAAGTTTGTCTCCTTTACAGTCATCCAAGGTATAAAGAATTTTTACATGAGCAGCTGGTAAAGATGCATGGAGGTTCAGATTTGTTGGATCTCAGGGAGATTATAGATGTGGAAGGTATCTTGTAACAACCTTTGCTATGCTTTTACACGATTCTGTGTCCTAGGCTGCCCTACCTTTTTTTCCCTAATTATATTTTGTTAACTGCAGGGGGAGATAAAGTGATACATATCCCGGCAGGCTTGTTCTAGTTCTGGTTCACCACTGTCCTAGGTATGGCTGGTAATATATTACAACCTGCAGTGTCCTAATCAACATCTTTGGTGTCGAGTTTGCTTCTATTGAATCAAGTTTGAATGTTGGTTTTAGGGACTTGTTGTGACATTTGACGTATGCTAAGCTCTTCCTTTACATAAATCGCTTGTATTAATTAGCTAAACTCGAATTGTCACTTATTAGCTCTGAGTTACTTTCTGTCTGCAAGCACCGATTCTTTTTCATTTCATGCCCATGGATTGCAGTGATTTCTATCTCTCTCCTAAGTTTATGCATTCCGTCAGTCCCTGTAGATCTTGGGTAATTGACACCTCCCTGGCTCCCTACCCTCTTCTATCAGAAGCTAGAACTCCTCCTAGTTGATCAAGCACCTGATGTGTGCCTATGCTGCAATTTCTGTTCTCGTTCCCCAATCCCAATATTAGACCGAGGATAACCTGATGATTTGTAGCCACGTTCTCTTATTTTCGCTTTATAAAGCTTAGTGGATCATTTACGTTGACATGATGTAAATCGTTGTTGTATACATCGGTTTGGATATGCTAATTTTCAGCTTCTAATTGTTGAAATCTGATCCTGTGCAGGTAATTACATTGGTTGATCAACTTCATCTGCTCTGCGTCAATGTTCCATTGCATTTCTTTTGTTGTTTGATTCTCAAGCTTTAGTTGTTGTCGTTGGCAGTTCGGGCATCGAACATTAAGTGGTACTTTAGTTACAACTGATGGATATTTGCTCTTGCAGCTTTATGTATGTTGTGTAGATGGATTATAATCTGTTATTATGCTATGTGGAAAATGGTCTTTAAGGATTATTCATGGCTCTTTTTCCATATTATAACTGCGTCCCCTTCGCTCAATTGTTCTTAAAAAGACCGAAAATTCCCAAGGGTGAGAAGGGCTATAAAAATCGTGTGACCGATGTTCGTCTAGTGTAAAAAAAAAACAAGTCTCTTCTTTCATAGCAACGAAAACCACTCCCCCAGCAGTGGCTACAGTTTTAGAGCTGTAGAGCACTGCCAAAGAGAAATCTATGGTTTCTTTCTTCCATGATGTGATAACCAGCATAAGCGTGGCCGAGGTCATGACAGCAGGCCCCCATTTCTGAGATATGGCCGTGCGTTTCTTGTGCAACTACACTACTCAGGCACTCTGGCAGCCATTCAATTAGGAGTCTGGAGGTTCCGAAAACCCCAACTCTTAGCAAGTCCCTTCTGGCAGAAGACGAGCATTAGAAGGAACAAGTGCATTGGTGTGATCTGCTGCACCAGTCTGATCAACCTGCATACAGCATCCCAACACGCCTTAACCTCTCTTTCATTGCAAGCCTTTGCCACAAACCTTCGCAAACAGTCGTGCTGCAAACATTCATAATTCAAACACGCCTTAACCTCTCTTTCATTGCAAGCCTTTGCCACAAACCTTCCCAAACAGTCGTGGTGCAAACATTCATAATTCAAACCTAAAACCCCCAGAACAAAGGAATCATTGTATAATCGTATAGAATCATAAATCTGGATGTTGCGAGCTTGGTCCATGCATTCAAGATGTTCAGTAATGGTTCCCCAAATTCAGAGAAATAGCACAACCAGCTTCTTTAGTATTTGTCCCCTGGTGTGGAAGAATGAATGGACTGCCAGGTATCCTATTCCTGACACTCAGAGTAGCTGTTTGTACATACTAATGTTCTGAAACAGAATTCTCTCGCTGAAATGAATCAGCCAGGTAGAACAATACACAATAAAATCAATGATACCAAATGCTCCAAAAGCTCTAATATTTGATGGACAGCAAATGCTCCCTTTCAGAGATATAAAGAAGTATACTAACAATTTACTTACTGAAAATCATGAGATATTGAAACCTCATCCATCTAATGATTCAAGCAGTAAAGAACTGTAGCTAAAACCAGCATTGCTAGATGAAAACTCGGAAAACAGGCCAAAGATTCAGCAGTTTTTTTGAGTACAAGGCCAAGCTCGGTAAGCACATAGAATCCGAGAAGCTGTAAAGTGATTACCTACCATATCCTGCACAATAAGAATTTTCATGGTGTGGATGGACAATGGCACTTGAGTCACAAGAATGTAATCATCACAAAAACAGCTGCGAGCATTTACATTTTTAAGGAAACTTATAGAAAAAAAAAAAAAAACACAAATGAAGAGCAAAAAAACCTTTTATATAGAAGAAAATTTCTGTTTATAATCATGCCACACACCGGGGCCACTTGGATGTCTATTTACATACTTGTTAACGAAATGTGACTCTGTGCATCCAATGATAGTACTCAAAGACAATGTGGAGCGAACAACCTTTTGATCGATAAGCCACTTGTACATTGCGCATCTGAGCTTCACTCTGTCCATCGTATATGACATAAATCCTGGAAACGACTTGACAGTTGACACTGGATACCCTAAATCATTAACAAGCATACTAATCTTTGCCTCAAGAACTTCAATTGATTGGTTGAGAATATGAGGAGCCGCCTTGATCATCCGGACCACATCATTCTCACTGAGACCAGCTTCAACAAGACAGTCAAATCTTTCTTGCAGCTCATTGCCTTTACCACGGAAAACCTTCAGAGCCTGTTCTATTTCATCTGAATTTTCTATGAAGCCAATGCTTGATAAAAACTTTAATTTATCCCTGCGGGAACGTACTTCCCTGGTATCATCCAATCGTTCAACTTTTGCTCTAAGGGTCCAATTCTTGAGCTCCATCGGATCTGCCATGATGATTTGACACAAGTGTTTCTTTCCAGTGTTCAAATTGGCAAGAATGCTGTTTGCTCTTTTTAGAGAGCATGTGCCCAACCATCTGAAATGTTCACGAATAATCTTACCTATACTCACAGCATCCATCTCTATTTCAGAAAGAAGGTCAGAAGTACGTCTTAAATTCCAAACAAATTTCTCAGCTTTGACTTGTGGGAACCGTAAAAATATTGAGCATATATCATCCTTACTGGACCCAAATTTTAATAAGAACCCTATCAACAATAATGTCGGCCTACCTGAATGATCAAATAGAATCCCTGAACGCCGACCTATCAATTTTCTGATCTCTTCCTCATGACAACCCAAACCATGTAACAAATGTAGCAAGTGAGTCATTTGTTTCCAATTATAAGAAGTATCCTCCACTAACCGTTGCTCAACCCAACTATACTCATAACCCATAGACTTCACCTTTCTTAGCAGCTCAAAGAACTCTAAACTCATGCCACTAATTAGAAGATTAGGATTAAAGCTAACAGCCATAGCTACAACATGTTTGCTTACTCCAACCTCTTCAAAAGCTTGTAGCTTGGAGCGCAAAACACCATGATCATACCGAAACACCTCTCTTGCTTCTTTATAAATCTTCCCTATCTTATGGCGCTCAATGCCATATTCACACAACACATGATAGTTATCAAGCAAACCATCCTCATCACTCAAAAACATCACGTTACGGGGAAGGAGAGACACAACCTCTGAAGGCTCCAACCCTAGACTCTCCAAAAACGGCTCAAACTCATTGATGGGGTGGTAACTCAAGAAACGAGCCATAGACCGCCTAACATCAGGCTCATGACGAACATTCTCAACAAGCTTTTTCAAAAAATGTGGTGAATGCTTACTCATATATTCAGCATCCATGAAAAGTAGGCTTCTAGTACAGTGCAAGTAATCTAACAAAGCACCCTGAGCCTCTCTCCTGACAGTAGGCGGAACTCTACGCACATTTTCCCCAAAGTTTTCACTCACCTCAACATTAAGAGCTACACTACCAAAGAACTTAAAATACTTATGTACATTATAACATGGGACAGTATACCTACAAATTGGGTATTTTGGTGATCTAGAAGAGTTCAAGGACAAATTAGAAGATACCCATCTCAGAACAGGATACAATCTTAATTTCTGGAGATGGGTCATTTCCTAATTTGAATAAAAATGCGGGTTTTCAGGGCCGTCTAGGAGATTTCGGGGACCCTGTGCAAAACTCCAGTAAATTTTTTATCTTATTCAATTGCTTCCCAAATACAACTACAAAAATGTACACTGAAACTTCACCAACAAGTTAAAATCAATCTTCAGCCACAGTTCTTCCGATTCCCCAATCAACCAAGACTGCACCTCTAATTTTTTTTTTTCCCTCAAATAAAAAATCAGCCTAATTACCATGAACAGAAAGCAGAAATCTGATCAAAACGACGGAAAAGGGATTGTATATTCACCTGGACAGATGCTAGATTGATTTGTGCGTAAACTGCACAGTTTATTTGGCGCCAATTTGCTCAAAATCTCTTTGGAGGGTGGTCTGTTGAGTAGTAGCTTAGTTAAGAAGCTGTTTTGAGTGTTGCCGCTCTAGGGTTACATTCAATCTATTTTTCCTCGTACTAACGCCAAACTTTTTCATTTATTTGGGTTGGGAATTTTGGGCTTCTCTCGGAGAGTAAGAGCTATATATCGATATTCACCTCGGATACGAGGTTACTATTTCCGTTAATCATGTATTCGTATTTCAAATTCTTCTCTTATTTTGTTTAACGTTTTTTTTTCTTTCTTTTATAGTGTTCAAGAACATTTCAACATTCTATAACGATGACGGCGTGTATAGACCACCGAGAGATATTCTGATTAGTTCGGTTTTAAGCTCCTATAGATCTGGAGTTTAAAGAACTTATACTCCCAAAGCGGGAAAAAATGGGGGGAAAAATTCTGCTCCAAAGTGCGAAAAAGTGAAGAAAAAAAAAAAAACCGCTCAAATCATATTTCTCGGGTCTAAATACCGAATTTTTTTTTCGAAATAGGGCTCAAAAAATAAATATTAAACAAAATGGGTTGGATTGAAAAATGTTCAATCTTATGGGGTGCACGTCACCCCATTTCAGGTCCGGGACAAAACCGCCAGTGCCCCTGGCGGTTTTAAGTGAAGAGAAATCGCCACCCTCCATGGCGGTTTCTTCACAAAAATGAGTATACAAATCGAGTGGGTGATATTTTGGCCGAGGGTGAAACCGCCACCCCCCATGGAGGTTTCACCCATATTTTGGCCGAGCGTGAAACCTCCATGGGGGGAAGTGAAACCGCCACCCCCCATGGCGGTTTCACCCTTGGCCAAAATATCACCCCGATATAACGTCAATCCAAAAAAAAAAAATTGAAACCGCCATGGGGGGTGGCGGTTTCACTTAAGTGAAACCGCCACCCCCCATGGCGGTTTTACCCTAGCCAAAGTATCACTTACAACCTCATAGCTACTGTTCAAGACACTTAAAACCGCCAGGGGCACTGGCGGTTTTGTCCCGAACTTGAAATGGGGTGACGTGCACCCCATAAGATTGAACATTTTTCAATCCAACCCATTTTGTTCAATATTTATTTTTTGAGCCCTATTTCGGAAAAAAATTCACACCTCATTTACGTCGTACCTTTATGGGTGATTCACATACAAAGCTGTTATGGTGTCCTCTTGTAAACACGGACTACCACCAAGAACACTTGCAAAATCAAGCAAAATGAGTGAAATGTTCACTTCAACTAACATGTTTTACACTTAAATCTACCTAATGCAAGGTTCACAAAATCTAGCCTAACACCTTCCTAAACCCGGACAAACTCGAATCATCTCAACAGTATGAGAGAATCCGGGGGCATCTCTCTCAGAATTACAATTTTCCATCACTGCCTAACCACTAATACAGACGCACACCTACTGGCTACTGCACAGCCTTGGAACAAAATATAGTTGCTTCCGCTTCATGAAATTGTTGTAAGTGCCGAGAGAGCTCAGAGAAGTTACGAAAATACCATGCTGTTTGACCGTACATTATTGTTTGCCCATGTAATATGGGTAATTGGACATACCCATTGGCAGATTTGGCGGCATTCCCATTGGTTCTGACTTGGAAACAGGAGTTGGTCCATAAGAAAACTGAGGCGGTGCTGCATATGGTGCTGGTGTGGATACTACTGAGGGACTGGGGTACGTTGTTGCTGGAGGATATGATGGCACCGTTTGCGGGTAAGCATAGCAAAGTCCCATAGGACCAGATGGACCCTGAGGCGGCCCAGTTTGTGGGTATGAGTTCACCATAGGAGGGGGCGCAACCATAGGAACTGCTGCTGGAGGTTGCTGGTTGGGTGTTTTGCTCTTCGTATCAGCATACTTCACTGTGATGTTCCGGCCCTGACAATAAAGAGAAAGCGGGGTACATGAGCATAGAACAAACAAACAATAACATTGTGTTAAAGGGATGGGCATCGCAATCTGGTCAAGTGAAATAGGCCTATGATAATTTTGAAATAGCAGTAGTAACAACACACTGTAAAACTCCTTTGTCTCAAAAAATAAAAAAACCACTCTGAAAAACGCTGTAGCTCAAAGTAATTGAATCTCCATGCAGGGTGAATAGTGAGATAAATGTCTTGAACTGAAAGGCACATTTGCACTACTATCAGTATCAGCTCTAACTCATGCCGTCACTGATCAGCAAGAGGAGGGCAACAATCTTAAAAGTGTAAGATATCCCACCAAAATTCAGACCACATCAACTTCTTACATCTGTCAAACTTGGAACCCAAACACTGCAACACCGTTTCCTCCTCTTTATCGTCTGATCCTCTACATCTATCTCATATATAACCAGGCATCTACCATCATGACTCCCACAATTATGTCCGAACATGTGAGATCATATATGGAAGTTCTGGAGTAAACAACGAAACTGAATAGATTCTACCCTCACTGTAAAGCTTTTGTATCATTTATTGAAATCAAAATTAAAAAGAGCAGCTAAACAGCCTTGTCCCCTAGCTCGTAAATTCCCCTATCATTCCTTCACACCTTCTCCCATGGCAGTCACACTTCTACAGAACCCCCTCTCACCACCCACCCTGCTATCTCTGAGGCCTGGTTTCTAGAAGAACCAAATTGAGTAAACAGTTTGACAGGTCGATACAGGAATTATTCCGAGAAATATGTAATCAATTACCAAATACGCATGATCGGCCAGCTATACCAAACAAAATCCTGACATCCACAAAAAATAATCTAAAAGACAGGTCAAATACAATTTCGACTGCACAGTGGAAGCTTACTGAGCACAAAGACACAGAAACAGATAAAGCAATGCAATGAATTGTTCAGAGACCCCTTACCCCTAGGATTCTTTCAGTATCATCAAGGGCCTTCTTTGTAGCCTCCATTGTCTTGAACGTGATAAAACCAAAACCACTACTCATAAAGAAAAGGAAATAATTAAGGCAAGTTGTTATAAGAAAAACAAGTGCTGCACACAGGAAAAGAAAAGTGGTGGTACCGAGATCTGTTCGTATCTTTGTCATATGCAACCGAGCCTTCTTCAATGTCACCGTGTCTGCTGAAAAAACTAAGCAACATCTCACTTGTTGTTTCTGGTGACAAGCCTCCTATATAGAGCTTCCTCTGTGCTTGCTCTGGGGTGATAGTCGCACTACTCAATCCTTCACAAGCTAAGTTGCACACAGCCAAACGACCCTGCATAAGAACAAAAAGAGAGCATTGTCAATGAAAAGAGAATCAGATGCAACTCTCGTAAGCATATAGCTAGTAACAGACAACCAAGATGATAAACAATTCTCTTCAACCATAAACCAAAGGTCCACATCACACAAAAAAATAGATCTTGAGCTCCTTTAGAAAAAGCTCATCTGGTTACACTAAGTACTGCACTACGGATGAATCTTTCAAATTACATTTGCAACAGGATATGCTTAAACAACCGCTTCCCACAGACAGAATATCCGACTTGCACACACCTATCTAGCTCCTTGTGAGGTTGAAGAGACATGTTGTTAGTGGGCATCTAAGCAAATTTTTATCTAGTCAAGATCAAGAACAAACTTGTTGACTGGGTAATCTAAAAATGCAAAACCAATTCATAACATAAGATTCGGTAAAAGCTCACGTCAATCAATTTGCTCGATGCTCCAAGTGCCTCTCGAGCTGACTCCATATTTTTGAAAGTAATAAAACCGTAACCACGAGACTTTCCAGTTACTTTGTCATAGATCACAGCACCTTCTTCAATTTCTCCATGAACTTCAAAGGCCTGGCAGAAAAAAAATTCAGAGCTCCACTAAGTTAGATATGTAGCAGTGTAACACTCAAAGGAAGAATGTGATACACATAAGTGTTTCAGACAAATGCAAATTTCCATTCAAACCATATGCACAGTCACCAACAAGACAGGCAAACTTATCAGCAATCAAGCAACACACTCACAGCACACAATGTTTCTGAGGAAGTGTTCCATGCCAACCCACGAACAAATAGCTTTCTGTGTGCAGGATCACCACTTGCAACATTCATAATTTCTTCGGCTATCGAAGAATATTTGGAACCTCTTCACGCCAAAACATGCAGGCAAACACACATGCATGAAGTTAAGTCATTACATACAACACAAACTCGCAAAACATAAGGATTGCATACGACCACTGACAGTAAAACATTAATGTTTAGACATGCCTTCACCAGGAATTAATACAAGACTTCACAAAATAAAAAGCTTATAAACAAACGTTCCAATTGACAAGAAGATATGATACATGTAAAACATGAAACATATGATCCAGAATAGAGGCTAATTCAACATACAGAAGTCATTTCCTTACCCTCGAGTACAGACAAAAACACCCAAGACGCCCTAGTAAGGAATGATTGGATCTGGGTGCAACTGAACTCAAAGTATTTACTATTGGTGACACAGATTAGCCACATTATCTTTCGCAGGTTTCATTTGATCAGCTCCAGTTTGTATATTATGCAAGCAAGAGTAGTTTGATGAGTGCTAATCCCAGGAAGGATACGAATTAGAGATTTAGAGTAGTACCATGAAGGGTTCCAGAGCTTCACTTAGAGATTTAGATTGTTTTGCATCTTGAAGACTTGGGTAATGGAGGACCTAGCGACAACCCTCATAGAGCACAACAATGACACTGCACGATTCAGGACTTCTGGAAAAATTTTATGACTTGCCACCGTAGCAGAATCATGGCAAATTATCCCGATCAATCTATTAGAAAAACAGACACACTATAGGCCTATAAAAGTGTTACTTCTTAGCCTTCCTGTGTGGTCAACTACTCAAAAAGCTACATACACAATCCTGGTAATCAGCTGATAACCACCACTCCTTGCGCATTAACGAGAGCATCAAAAGTTCTTAGTTTTGTGGCTTTTCCAAGATTAACCAAACCTGGCTGTTCCAGAACCCCACGAATTTGAAGGTAAATGCACGCACGATTAGAAGGTTGGATTTTCCATTTCTCTCAATAGCTCAACTACCGTCCTACACTTGATGTATGAAGAGCCTGTTAACAACTCTTAAGAAGCGCCACAACGACCCGAAACATGACCATCAGACAAAGCATTACTCACTACCTAACCACAGCCGAAATCTCAGTACTATAGAGTAATAAAACTTGTTCAAATCCTCCCCCCTTCATTCCTCTACCTTAAGTAGAGTAACGATGACACTACTTATAGCCCATCAGACCAGCATTGCTCACTCACTCCCATTTGCCGAAATCTTAATACAAAGTAATAAACCTTATTCTAAGTATTTTACTCCAAATAAAAAATGCATAATTTCATCCAACAGAAATACAGAGCAAGGTTCATAGTACAAGACCTAATTTCCGCTAACCAAATTAATAATTACATGACAAATCATCAAACTCAGCAACAATTAACAGCAATTTGAAACAGACCCATCAAAAGAATAGCAGTAAATTAAGAAAACCCAGAAAAATAATCTGAGAAAAGATGAAAAATAATAATTGAAAAAGGGATGAAAAAACAACATACAATTTGGCAAGAAGATCAACCAACTGGTTTTTAGCTAGGGGTTCAAGTAAAGAACGAAGCTTTTCTTCAGAAGCTCCAACGTTCTCGTCTTCTACAAGCTTCCTCTTCTTTAATTCCTCCATGATTTCTACTTCGCGGCGCTGCGAAACCTGTCAAGTGAGTCACACACAGACACACAGTATATACAGTGTTGGCGCAGCAGTGGTTTAGAATGTTTGGGAAGATAATCTCTTTTGGGATTTTACTAGCGAACCATTTGACCCCCCTTGGGCTAGGTTTTAGCCTTCGCTAGTTGCTACCCCGAAAGAGCTTGCTCACACGGTTTTGGGGGGCGAAAAAAGAGAAAATACGGAGTAGTACTAATATGGTTTGTCTCTAATCATCATGTTTAGTTGTTCAACAAAACTTTCCTTCGATCCCTTACAACGAGTTAGTTTCACCCACGTACTTAGTTACCTTTAAGTCATTTATCCTCTTCTTTCTCGATACTCTGACGTCCGTAAAAAAAAAAAAAAAAAAAAAAAGAAAGATGTGTCAGTGGGCAGCGTGGGTGGTTCGGCTTCAACGGCGGCCAGCGAGAATATTGTTTCATTGGTTTCCTAGTACTAGTATGAAACGCCTTTTTATTAGAATCGGCCATCATATATTCATAATTTCATATGTTGTCTTTTAGGGGTGGACTCATGGATTATTGGGGGGGGGGGGGGGAAAGTGCAAAACTATGTCTTATACAAACCATGTGGGAGAATTTTGTCGTTGCATATGATTCTAACTCACTCTCAACTTCCAATATTCGGAGTAAACTAGATAATGCAAGCATAGTAAAAAATGATTCTGCATTAGATGCTACGTAAAACTTTAGTTTTTTGTGCGAATTCTATATCTAGAGACTATTTTATTCCCCAATTGTTCTCAATCTATCCTAGAGCAAAAGAGAATTTCGCTAAGAAAAGTTTCTTGATTAGAGATTCCTCATTGAAATTGAAGTGTGATAGGATTATAGAAAAATCCACACATGATCAGTCGACCATGGTTTTACAATGAAATGTGGTGTGGCGTATACATAACATGCGCATCATCAAAATGACACCAGAATTTGCCACACCAAAAAGTTCAAAGAAAAGCTAACAAAATTAAACAGTGTTACAGTTACTGATAACCCATTGCCACCCACATCTTCCCCAAAAATCCAAATGAAGAGATCTTCCTATGTCAAACTTAGTAAAGTAACTGTGCAGGATACTCTAACTGGCTAGAAAATGAGACAGCAATCAAATCTGAGATCAATGCTAAGCTACTTTTAGCGATTCAAAAAGCATGTCATGGCCACTTTTGATCATCTCAGGTGCAGTATAACCTCTGGAGTCTGAATCAGAGTGAGCTGAGCTTCGTCAGCTTCAAGACCCCATCAGCATTATTCGTGGCTCTTGATGCTTCTGTGAAGTGAATGACACTCCTCATCTGACTTTCCTAACTTATCTTGGAGTGTAAAGTGTTGTTATATCTCAACCCTTCTTGACTCGAAACTTCGAAGCTGAATGACGGACCATCTGGAGACATATTCTCTGAACTATGAGTGCTTACAAGACTCTGCTTGGCCTTTTGTTGCTGATCAAACATCATTTTCAGCTGCCTCCCCTGCTCTTCGATTCTCAGTTGAAGATTACGCTGAATCTGTTACAGAAAGATGTCCAAAACGCCAAATTAAGATACTTTAGACCTTATGGTTATCACTGTCAACTTTAGACCAAATTCAGATACTTTAGACCTTAGGGTTCTTTCAAAAGGAGCAAAAGAAAAGTAAGATTTTACACAAACTTTTCGTTTTTGTTTAACGGGTCATTTATAGACCAACCCCGTTACTCAATAGTTCAGTGTTGTCACAAGATGAGTTTGGCTATAGGTGACATGAAATATCATGTCCCTGACTGGCAGGTTCACTGGCTATGAAAAACGGGTTCAATCAAATGTACATAATAAACGGCCATGATGTCAACTTCTAAGCACAATGCAATCATATTCCTGTACGTACTAAACAGTACCTCTAATTGTTCGTGGAGACGCCTCTGGACGTCTAGTTGAAGCTGTAAGGCCTCTTTGAGTTGAAATCCGCTACAAGATCAATTAGGAGTGAGTGATGATGAAAGACATATTGTAAGAGTTTTTATTGTTTTTAAGTTCAGTAGGTTGGTTAGTTACGTTTTCATGTCAAGCTGTGTGATATCAGTAAAGCTACTTCCCTTCTGATCTGATTTTCCTGCAACACGATGACACCAGAAAACAAAGTCAGACATATAGACTATGACATTTAAGAACAATTCATAAACCATACTATAAGGTAGTATGACAGATTCAAGAAACACCAAAAAGATTAATCTGAATTAGTCCTATAAGCGTAATCCTCATTCTTAATCAACTCTTACTGGCTCCAAATATCGCGCAATAATAATTATAAACATAATTAGACATTGAGGATTAAGCTAACTTGGTAAACCATACTGAGTATGTAATGTGAGAAGCACTAAGTGCCTAAGTAGTGCATAATATAAGTGTATTATATCTGACAACTTGAACTAATTAAACCTTAAAACCCATTTGACTTTGTTAATATCTTAAACATTAAACAACCCTGCTGACTGTATGCTGCGCTACGCCTACAAGTAGCGCGAATCTGTGTTTTCCTGAAGCTTTTAAAAAGTCAGTAATCAGACATTGTTTTGCGAAAACTTTAATCTAAAAATAATCCACATATATGCTCAACTTAGTCACTTTCTTCTCTTTGGCTGATTCACAGAACGTTAACAATGCAATACAATATGCATGCATTGTTTTCTCAAAGGAAAGCGAGGGGTGTGCTGTACTGCCATAAACTATTAAAAGATAGCGTATATGTGTTCAGAAAGATTCAAGTTTAGAGTAGCCGACTACGACATCTTCCAATAGAACAGCTCAATGGACTACGCTATTTGATTACAGGTTGACGTACTGCATACCAAATTGAAGTTTCAAAACTTTCAGGAATAGTTTCGTAACAAAGTTTCGAAACCCCATTACAGAAAATTCTCCGAAATGCAAAAACTTGAGTAAAGAGGTCTCACTATCTGAGTTTTTGAAATTAAAGCTTAAAGATCATATTGTTAACTTGACAGTAGTGCAAGGCCGTCTCACCCATGACCGAGCTAGTATCTTCAGACTCTAAGTCGAATGACAAACATGACGATACATCTCAGAACAAATGAGTGGAAAGCTTTACCAAAGGGACAAAAACATGATGGTGACTATACTCTACTGGTGCATAAATTCTTAGTTCATGTCTTCCTCTTTAAGTTAAAAGATGGGAAAGTACAAGAACCAATGGTCTTTGAATCTGGTTTAAAATGCGTCCACAAGATATGGAATACAAGGTTAAAACAACAGATCGTCGGTATTGCATCTTCCTAGTACAAATAATGTAACACAACAGTTCAACGATAGCTATGTCGCATAAACGAATCTGTGCTGAATACTACACACTGATGAGTAGGTGTAGGTTTCATAACAAGTGCTATAGTAACTAGCATATTCTTTTTGAACCAAATAAAGCAAAGATTCAGTTTTATCTTAAGATGTCTGAGCACCAACAACATTGATAGGAGGATAGGCATTTTTTTGATTTGTCAAATACCAAACTCATTGGTTTTATTTCTGAGTGGGATGAGTCTAATACCATTAGACATTAGTCAATCTTATTAACGAATTATTTTGGATTTACACATTGATTAATAGCCTCTAAATATTCATATTGTTAGTAGAAAGGTGCACTTCTCCAATAATACTGCTCGTATAAAATATCATCTAAGTAATCAATGTCGTTATGCTAACATTATTGCTCAGATATGGTGCTATGTTCTAAAGCTGGACATTGTTTCTAACCTACATTGTTTATCTACCATTATCGTCCTAAGGATACTTTGTCCCTTATAGGAACATAGAACTCAAAACAAGACATATATATTGAAAGTATTAACTTTGAAAAGCATCATGTTTAGTGTTTAGGTTACCTTCAGGAGAATCAGGCATGAACTTTGCTATTCTATATTTCTGCAAGTTCAAGTTAATCCGAAAAAAAAATTATAACTCTAAAACATAAGAGTAAAGAGTTTACATAGATGAATTACTGCCGAGTGATACCTGTAGGTGGCTTTTGACATGGAAGATGGTCAATCCATCAGATTTCATAAGCTTCAATATAGCCTTAGGGGTTGCCTCTGAAAAATGTAAAAGGAGACTGATAATTCGTAAAGGCAAAATCAAGCATTCCCCTTAATTGACAGGTGAATTAAACATATGAAGGAAGATCACTCACTCTCTGCACCACCAAGACGGTTAACACATTCGACAAACTTCTCATGGAGTTCTGTTGTCCATCTAATCCGCGCCTTACTTGAAATGGCAGCTCCTGTTGAGGGAGAATGGCCACAGTTGATCAGTGGACTAACCCTTAGGGTTTTTGGAGCCTGTGTTTCCTGCTGAGTGGAGAAGCACAGCTGACCGTGAGGCGAACCATAGGACTTCTCCAAAAACTGTGGACGGAGGGATAATGAGCAAGGGAAATAAAAGCATATACAATATGATCAATATATATATAAAAGTATTCAGAGATAAATGCTTTACCCTAAAATCCTGCGCCTTCTCATTTGTGGAAAATGAGAAGTTTCTCCCATCTAAATTTACAAAATCAACAAGCAACTTATCCTGAAGCTGCTGCGTATGATCACTCCCTGAATAGTCACCACAGGGACTATTATCATAGCACTTCTCAGAAGAATAGAATTGATTCTGATTGCCATACAGTAGCGCTTTTGCTGCTGATTGCAGGGCGGTCCTGGAGTGGAATTCAGGCCCATCTTGTTCTGTTAATGCAACAGAGAACCCTTCCCTAGAACCTGTGTATGACCGATATTCCGAATCATGATTCTTGGTCCCCTGAGCTGCTGAAAAAGTTGGGCTGCTGACTTGCTGATGATCATATGGAAGGCCTACATATCTTTCAGCTGCATGGATACCAGCAGGGATAGGTGAGCCAAACCGGCTCATCATCATCGTGCTTGAAACATCAGCAGCAGGGACTGAGATTGGAGCTGCATCTCCTACACAAAAGCCTATGTTCCAAGGCTGCCTGACATTAACATACTGCGAATCCCGGCTCACAAATTCTGCTGTGCAATCATTGACAATCCCATTATTCTGCAGCACCTGACCGCGAAAGTCAATCTTTTGATTGCTCATGGCTGGATGATTTTTAAGAAACTGAAAGGACAGACACCTAGGAGAAAATGTTAAACAAGTGTAAGAACTATAATCTATATCCAAACTTCCTAAACAAAACAGAACCTTTTTTCGTAAATTTCCTCCGCAATGACAATTGGCTTTAAAAAAAACACACGACACTCGCAGAACACACGCAAGATAAATAAACAAAGATGCAACTAAGCTGCCTACAGCATTGATGGATCGAAATCTCGTTCGTGTAACGAAAATCTTATACTATTCTGCAAGTACTAGTTGAGGTAGAAAGCTAAGGGGCATTTATGTAGGAAGACAACATGTACTTATATCCTGAAGGCAGGCCAATGAAGTATGGTCTTTGACAATGTTCAGGAAAGACAAGTCTTGACAAGTAAACAATTTGGCAAATGGCTTATAATATTGAGAAGGATTCATTGTAGTGCCAAGTCCATCTCTATCAACAACATTTTAATAAGAAAAATTTCTACATAAATAAATAAAAAGTCTGAAAAATATAATGCTAAGAAAAATAATGAAAGATACAGATAAGAAAACACAAGGAATATGGGCTGTCAGAATATATAGCATTTTAAAGTCAAGTTTTTTTTTGCATTGGAAGGTCGAAGAATATTTTCAGGGGGTCACATATAACTTCTTATAATGTTTTGAGAGATACTAGCATAAAATTCCTATCTTCGTATGTGTATATATGGCCTTTGATTATTGCCCGTTTTGGAATTTGTACGTTTCATCAAAACTACAATGATTAATGGTCATGCAGTAGATACACATGAGCCCGGCTCAGAATGCTACTGTGTTAAAATTCACGAGGGGGCGTTTGCCATTACACATTTTCTAAGTCCCCATGCGGTCCAACCTGACTCAAATCAAAGTTTTACCGAACATCCTGATGAACCGTATCAACAAGCCAAAACCATATGGTTCAATTTGCCTCGAATCAAGGCTTTACCGAACATGTGTTTTAATTGCTTGACCGTATCAAAAAGCCGAAACCAATCAACTAAAAAACCATCTACCAATTATGATCATTGTGTCTAAATGGAGAAAGTAGGCCACAACATCTTGGTATAATACTTTAAAGAAGTAGAGGAACATATATTCCTCCAAGTTGAGAGAAGAACCCCCACTTTCTGGAGACCTAGAACCTAAAAAGGTGAAGAATAGATACCTTCATACATACTTGGAGATTTCTAAGTTTGTGATAAATTTGGAAATGAAAGTACAAGTAACACCAGAAATGGTAATACACATTTACGATGTTACAAATGGAGAAACCTGCCTCAACTTCAGACATAGCTTTCCGTCATTACTTAATCAGAAACAATACGGGTAGCCTGGGGAACAAAGCAATCCCAAATCTTCCGAGAACGCGTAAGTACTACGTACCTAAAGGTTTATGGAAGAAATTTTCCGAGCTTTCTCTTACAAGGTTAGATTCGCCCCTATAAGATTAATAAAATGTTAATCAAAATCGTAATCAATGAAAACAAAGCTACTACTATTTCTGATTAGGTGGTCCACCTTTCATACGTGTCGCGCATTAATGAGCAAGTACAGAGATTAAACTATTATTATTACAAGCAAAATAATATAATCTACCATTAACAAAGATAATGGAGCATACTCCTACTTATCAAAAATGGTCCCGGCATAATTTGTACACACCAATTCAGATTCGTTCAGGAAAATTATCTAGTATGTAAACCATACAACCAGACTCATTCATCCCAAACCAGTCATACTCATAGCTATTATCAATTTATCATGACATAATACCAGAACCCTATGTTACTCGGACTCGGCTACAAGTGTCTTGCATGGATACGTATCCAAGTGTCGGACTTGGCCATTTCTGGTGAAATTTCCATTGATTTTAATGAAGTTTCTAAGTGTCGCACCCATGTCCGAGTGTCCAACACGGATACTCGTGGAAAATATAAGAGTTCGGGTAACATAGCCAGCACCTACACGGTCGTAGCTATTCGTTACCAGTTACCAACTACCCTCGTAACACCTAATGTTCTACACCATAGCGAAATGTTTTTCATACCAAATACACCATTTCTAACTCTTTGCGAGTTAAGTCAACCCTTACGGACAATCTACGACAGAAACGATGCAAATCAATGACTGTAATATGACAACATAATAGTGAAATAAAACCAAAAAGATAAATATTCCTCGTAATTAATGATAGTGTGCAATATGACAACATAGTATTTCTGAGCACCTAAATTTCTGTCTAGCCTAGATCCTTAGTGAGCTAGGTATTAACTGTCTCTCTCTTCCAGGTTCTATTACTATAAATAAACTAACAGCCCTTTTTTAAATAAGAAAAATCAAACATAGTTAATTGCAATTGGGCTTCAGAATCTACTATATGCACGTAGAAAGAAGAAGCCGATTAAGAATCTAGATGTACAAAGGTAAAAGATTTTTTTTTAATCTTTTGAGAAAATCGACAAAATTAAAGGATAACAGTACTTTGTCTCAAACGGTCCTGTTTACGTATAATCCAACCCGGAGTATTATGCATGCAATCTTACCTAAACGTTGATATATACACGTGAAGAAGATTGTTTCTGCTCACCCAAAATGAAAATAACGTTGATGATCGTATCAACTCACTGATACTTCTACGCTATATTTAGGAAATACTCCGTGAATATTTAGCACCATTGGAATTGAAAATCGATTCGAGAATAAAATCATTTGGGAAAAAGCATGAAAATTAATTATGTCTCCTGCAGTTGTCCTGCTATGCTTTGCCTATGATGATTGATAAATAATGCCGAGCATCTCATAACCCCATAATGGATCACGAACTGCAGAACTAGCGGAAATTTTTTGTAAAGAAAGCAAGAATCTTCATGAAGAACTTTCTCAAAGAGCTATAAAAATTAAGTTAAAAACATGTACTGTGCTTAATTCTACTCAGATTTGAAAGTGATCCATGAAACAGGGTTAATCATGGGAATCTAACCCAAGGCCAACTTGTTTACTTTGTTTTTTTGAAGGGTGGAGAGGTAGGGGTCGTTTAATTAAAGTTTAATAAGAAATGAGTCAAACGACATATGTCAAAGTGAAAACGTTACTAATGGCCAACGTACCATCTCAGTACTCGCATACGTGAAACTCAAAAGATTAGCAATTTGAAGGAATGGAATGAATAATTATCGGCCAATCATATTTCGACAACACTTGGGACAAAATCATAAAATGTGCACATTTGAAACTTTATCAGGATTTGTTTAGCATGAGTTACTGCACCAACATTATACTAAAGGGTTTAATCTATTCAGATATCAGAATGTGATTCAAAAGACTCTAAACTTGCAATGTTAAATCCGACCGACGTACGAGTATATATTCTGCAAAGTATTTTCATAGAAAATATTCACTCTTAGATCTAAGAATATCCTTACTGAAACGACAAAAGTCGTATAGAAATTCATCGTTCATTTGGATCATCAATGTTTTGCTTGACTTTCTCTCATATTAAAACTAAAAGTTAACAATCTAAAATAAAGGATGGAACACATTTTGCATATCTTAGTAGCAAGTTTTACAACTCATTAGCTACATATATGTGAAATGTTATGCAAAAAGGTGTTATCAGTACTATTACCACCAAGCGCTATGAGCTAAACAACTAGTAGAGACACTATAGCTACTAGAAACTCTATCCAATTCTGCTAACATTACAACTTATTTTGCCACAAACACCCTCAAGCTATCGAAGTAACATACTCTCTCCATTCTTTAGGTTATTTACATTTAATTTCAATATAAGAGACAGAATTCAAACCAAACACAAAAAACCTAAAAAACCGGAAGGAGTACCTTTATTTGCAAAAGGTCATGACAAATCACCACGCCAGGGAATACTAGCCAAGTCTAAGTAGCTTCCTAGTACTCCAGAACATCAGTTGAGTACACTGATGTAACGTAGACTGAACTAGATAATCGAACTTACAGTCTTCTATCTGTGTAACTTTCGAATTTTACACCTGTGAAGTTCTAAATTTTAACTCTATAACATCAGGCAAGGCAGAACCAATTCAATCAACTATCAAGTTCAGAGGATAAGTATCTCTTCGGCAAACAAAACTAATATCTCCCATTCCACTGAGCACTGAAGCTTAATGACAGACTGACAGTGCTCTATCAACATAATCATTAAGCAGATTGAACTCCGACTACATTAATAGTTTCGCGTGAAAGAGAGAAAGAAAATGATTCAAATCAGTCTTTCCACATAATTGAATAACTAAAGTTGGTTGAAACTAGAAAGGTGGATTGGAGAGGAAGCACTAACCAGTAAGGCATTCAGAAGACGTTTTCTTCTGAAACATTGAACAGCTTAAACACTGATTCTTCAATAACACATTTTCTTCTTTCACGAGGTTTTTCAAATAAACGATACTCTTCTTTGTCATCAGACTCATCATTAAGTTGATTGCATTCCAATGGAATAGGACGGCTGTTTGACCTGAAAATAATGCAGTATCTCCATTAATTGGCTAGGTAGTTATACAAACCAATCCAAAAGCCAAACATTCGAGCAATTCAAGACAAGAGTAGCTTTAGACAATGAATGATTTAAGTTTCAGTCTATTAATAAACCACATACATCGAGACTACCCCAAATCAGGCTAGTAGTGGAAAGAAAATATGGGAGTTTGTTTCTCTTCCTCGAAAAGATATGTCAATTGCTACAACAATATTTTGTTCCGCAGGAAGCTGCATTTAGATCATGGCCTCATAGTGAGACGGGGCAGCCTTTTACGTTGTAAGGTAAATTCCTAGGGTTTTGGATTCATAATTCTCCCTAAATACTTCAAAATTCACCTGGTCTGGAGATGAGATTGTCATGCATAATCAGACCAATTCTAGCACATGAGTATCCAAGTAATCCAACAGTCTAGGAACCGAAGCAAACTAGTCGAGACACTAAAATTAGTCCTCAATCTCCCTATGATCATCCCCTAGGTTAACATGGTTATAATTAGAGGTTTTATCACTTTTGTGTGTTCATAATTTCTTTACAATCACACAGCCACCTTGTTGACTGGAATTAGTAAAACCCAGGGGCGCCTATTAGTACGACCACATACATCTAACAGGCACTTGTATTTCTTCTCAAAAAATAATTCCTTTTTCTACAAAAATATACTATGTTCACAGTAAGCTGCTCCTTAGGTCATGGCCTCATAGTGAGACTGGGCACGCGGCAGCCACCAGCGTTCTAAGGTATTTCTTAAGATAATTCACCACTTCTGGACATGAGACTGTGCAAAATTTTATGAGCAGAGGTGGAGCATCACTTCTCTGGTTCTCTTACAAAGAATCCAATTCTTCCCAGTCTATGCAAAATTTCACCAATTCTAGTACATGAGTATCCAAGTAATCCAACAGTCTAAGAACCAAAAGCTAGCTGGTCGAAACATTAGAATTAGTCCTCCATCTCTAGATGAAAATTTCCGAGGTTAACTTGGTTATAATTAAAAGCTATACATGCTAATTTTTTTGCTCCATACCAAAATGCTATCTCAGGCAACCAAGTCTTCCTATCCCAATTTTAACAGTTCATTACAAGGTGAATCCGAGTCCCAATCGAGAGCTTGTTTCGAGGCACTGGGGTAACGACAATAACGAATCACATTGGCATACATAAATTCCTAACAATCACACAATAACTCTGTAGGCTGTATCCTACAATTAGCAGCACCCAGGAGTACTAATTTACCAGCAAATTAGCACAAAGTTTCAATCTTTATTCTTTCCAACATCATTATCTTGCAAAACAGCCAATTTCATAGTAAATTAAACCCGATAAAGCTCCACAAAAAATCGATTAACAACTAATTTTGATACCCAAATCCCCAAATGACTTCATCAAATCAAAATCATATAAAACTCCTAATTCAGATCAACATATCGCGAAATTTACCCTAAAATATGGGAAATGAAATTGAAATAAATTAGCTTGTGAATAGGAATCACAGCAGCAGTATGCAGCTTGCGGTTGAGAAATGAAGTAAGAGAAACATTTGATCCACCCTTGCTTCTTTGAGAAGCTACATCTGAACCCTCCTTATTACTTGAACAACAGCATAAAAATTGAGCATGATCTTTTGAATAATAGTCTAATAAATTCACCAAATTATGAGAGGAAAAATAACCCAGCAAAAAAGGGGGTGGAGTGGAAATGTACCATTTGTAGGGTTGGCGGAAGAGTAAAGTTGAAGGAATCGAACGTTGCCCAGCACCACTAATTGGAGTTGAATTTCTTGATGACATTTCTCGATTTTCACCATTAAAATTCGAAAAGTCGGATTTTTTAGGTTTTCGGGGCTCAAAAGGTAAAAATTTGAAAGGTTTTATTTTGGTGGATGATGTTCCGTGATTTGGCGGGTACTCTGAGTTTTGATTACTCCCTCCGTCCCAGTTCAAACGTCCCGGGTGTTTTTTGTAGTGGAATAAGAAAAATTGATATAATAAGTTTAGTGGGGTAATATTAGGAAAGATGAGGAGAGGATGTGGAGATTAATAAAAGTAGGAGAGATAGTGTGAGAGATTATGTGATAATTTAATAAAGTAGGAGAGAGAAATATGTCTCAAAATAGATGGGGTGTTTGAAGTGGGACGTTCCAAAATGGAATATGGGACGTTTGAAGTGGGACGGAGGGAGTACATTTCCTTCTCTACTCCCTCTAAAGTAGGGTTGACCACTTTCGGATATTCCGTTTACAAAGTAGAGTACTCTATTTATAATTGGAAATATCGCTAATGAGTACTCCTAATGAACTTCCCGTTCGAAATGATTTTTGTGTGTCAATATGCACTTCCTCGTTTTCCAAGATTATGTTCACGTCCCTAATTTTTTTTATTTTTTAAATATTGTTAAAGTTTGAGTTGAATTATTATATCGGGAATGGACTAGTGCATATTGATCTTAAGGATGTTATGACTACGTATAAAAGCTAAGTCGAGGATCAAGGTTGGTCTAATGGTTAGGAAATCAACTTGTTAAGTCGCATAATCCTAATCTTAATCACAATCGTAATCCCAATCTTACTTCTAATCCTAATCTGGTATGAACAAGACACCAACATGGTGTCGGGTTAAGTTACCCTTTTAGTCGGGGTATCTACAACTTATTAGAATTGGCCTTAGCATCTTGTATGGATTGTTATGCAGAAAAGATTCCGGTGCGTTTTCCGAATTGGTATGGACCGGTATGGCGGTATCTTTGTGTATGTAAACTAGTCGACGTAGTCGTAGTCTTAGCAATGAGTAGTAATACACAATATGTTCAATTATACAACAATTATTTCATCCTGAATCACAAGTAATTACAATTTATATACACACAGGATTATTGAAGCATATGAACATGATGATAATCATCTTCCACTGAGGCTAGACAATGGTGTTAACATTCCACCACTCATGGAGTCCTCGCGGGTGAAGGACGGGGAGGTAGCTGGCCATATAAAAGCCGGCTTTTCACAGGGTACGATTGGTGGAAGCGCTTCACCCATGAGCACCTGCAGAGCATTCCTCATAGAAGGCCTCATGTGTGGGTTTGGATGACAGCAAGCTAAACCCAATACAAGCATACATTCTGCCTGTACTTTGTCAAATCTGCTCTTCAACTTTGGGTCTGTTGCATCGACAACAATGTCTAACCCGTACAGTTCCCACACCCAATCGACAATGCAGTTTCTGTATTCGCTGCCCTTGGTCTCAAACCCCGGTTTCTTACCACAGGCTACAACCAGGGCTAGGACACCAAAAGCATAAACATCGGTCTCTGAAGTCGCTCTGCCAGTGTGGAAGATCTCTGGTGCCATATATCCTGGTGTGCCTGCAATTTCTTTGGTGGAATGGTGAGTCTTCTCGCTTAAGTTGAACATCCTTGCCAGGCCGAAATCTCCCAAACAAGCATTGAATTCCGAGTCCAGCATTATGTTGCTAGCCTTAATGTCGCGGTGAAGCACCCTTTTAGAACACTCATTGTGGAGATAATCAATTGCCTGAGCCACACCACAAATGATGTTATGCCTTCTTTCCCAACTGAGCTCTATCAATTTGTTCTTATGCTGCTTCTCATCATTCGTATGTATGTAGTAATCTAAGCTTCGATGTGGCATATATTCATAGACCAGTATGAGCTCATTGTACTCATGGCACCAACCAATTAACTTGACAAGATTCTTATGGTGTACGCTTCCAATTGTTGTGACTTCTGCTATAAGATTTTGCTTCCCTTGAGGTGTATTTGTAATCCTTTTAACTGCGACCTGAGTACCCTTCAAAGTTCCCTTATAAACTATGCCAAACCCGCCTCTCCCAAGCTCATTTTTCGCGTTGAAACTCCCTGTAGCAGACTTGAGATCCTTTAGTTTGATTTTCTTGGGACCTAACCCTGCCTCTATGCCCTGTATAGTGTTCTCCTCACAGCAAGAGGGATGACTTCGTCTGTATTTCTTTCTCCAGTGCAAGTAGCCACCAGCAAAACTTGAAATCAGTACAGCGGTGCTCAGGACAGATACCGTGATCCAAACCCACAATTGCGTTCCTAGACTTATTTCCTCTCCATCAAAGAACCATGCTTTTACACAGTTGAGCTGAGAACCTGTTCCTGTTGATGCCGAAAATCCAACATAAACTTCCCTAGGAAGATATTGACTAAGGTCAATAGTCCTAGAAATTATTGGCATTCCTGTGTCGAACCTTGTCTGATTTCCCTTGAAAACAGACACATTCAACGTTTTAGTTGGACCATCATATATGATCATTCCAGTAACATCATACTCCTTACCATTTCCAATGATGATATCAGACGAATTCAACGAAAACTGGACATCAGAATACACACTGTTAATGTCCAAACCAACATGATTACTGTCATGATCTTCAGGATAACTCTTGTTTGTGTCAAACTCAACTGCGACAATGTTGCTCTCAGACGATCCATTTGTGCTAGCGTTTACTATCCCTAGCCACTGCCCTTGGCTGTTAGCTGGAACCGCAGAATCCCTGCACAAAATGAAAGCAAGCCCTTCACCTCCACCATCCGGTTGAGGGGTGATGTTGAGAACAAATGTGGAGTTAAAAGATGCAATCTTTCGCTTGTTCCACAGCTTGAATCGCTTCTTGTAAACCATTTTTCCTGAAAGATTGGTGATGGATGCGCCATTTGTGTCGCGTGTTACTTGTAGAGCATCATATACTATGTAAGATTCAGGGGCTTCGATAAAGTCTACCTCTACTGACTTAGGAAAGCTAGGATAATCTACAGAGAAACAGAACACCTGATTTCCTGCGATAAACAGTTGAAGTACAAGAACCAAAAGTTTGGAGATAGTTTCAAGGTTTTTTAGCAGCATAGCTTGCAATGTTCTTTAGAGTATATTTGGTCTATAAACTGCTATTTTTTTTAAGGAATGATGAAGTTTTAATATGTAGAAGTATAAACTTCCAAGAGAATTTCGTTGATTTGGTCCGACTGTGACCGTGTTTGAACAAAAGAAACTATATTACGGAGTATATACTCAACATTTCTTGATGATTGATATCAAGAATGAAGATGAAAACGTGCTTGGATGCTGTACTTGGTTCATCAATACTTTGTTCAAAGCTACTAATATTTCAACTCCTTATTACTTCAGCTTGAGCATCGACTATTCGTTGTTACATGTAAGTCGTCATCAAACATCACTGAAATATTTTAATCTACACTTATTAGTGAAATATTCAAATCATACCAGATGCATTCAAACCATACCACATCAAATTAAAAGAACACAGTTGAACCATACATAAACTAAACTATCATGGAGAGGAGCCAATCCAGCCATTCTGTGAATATTTAGAAAAGTAACTTGATTGACTCATATAGTCCTATCATCACATATTTCCCTAATGGCAATCCTATATTCGGTCACTACGAAAAAACCTCGTGTACTTTAAAACATTTTGATCTGAACTCGTATTATATATTTCAAGGATAAATCCGCCAATTCGCCAATAGAACGACGAATCTTTTGCTATAAGCTTTGTGAAATGTTGATACTTGATTCCCCACAACAATGTGACCTCATTTTCCTCCTCCTATTGGCGTTAGATTATTGTATACGGGTTCCTCTTGAACATGTCAAGGGAATGTTTGTTTAGTGTTCAATATACCAAATTGATTTAAAAGGGGAACAAATTCAAACACATTATCTATTATACTCCTTTGATATGTTTTCGTGTTTGAAATTCAACGTAACAACATCAGCCACTGTTGACAATATTAGCTTCAACAGTATATTTTTACAATCCTGCATAAAATAATCTAGCAATTTTCAGTTATATAGCTTCAGCTACACATTTCAATTGTCAATTATGAATATTATAACTGGTATTATATAGCATCTATTTGATCAGCCAAGAGTTGTCAATTCATACTAGTCCTAATTTACACATTATGGTGAACGGATAACATACCTCTACACGACGACTAGATCCCATCCTCTAATTTGAAATTAAGGGCGTGGATAAACGAAAATTGGCAGGACGGTATACAAACATTTTTACGAGCACGAGCAGCAGCATAATTAAAAGAAGCATGATATGACAAATTGAGAAAAAGGCTTTCATTTCCTATATCGCGTTCTGTGTTGAGAGTGCTCAGGTACAAAAAATGCTTTGATATAGTTCTTAGAACATACTGTATTCTACATAGACCCAGGGGGAGTACATGGAGTTCAGACATGATCGATCTGCACAGTCAAGTCCTGCACACCAACGTCATGGTACAAACTATGCACAAACTGTAGGACTGGTTTATCATCAGTCCCTGCCTTTACCTGTTTCAAAAGAACAGAGTTACGATCATAAATTAATTATACATACAAGAATACAGTGGCATTAGGCTAAAAAATAAGGAAAACCAAGAAGACAAAGTTCGCAGGGTACATATCAACAAATCGTAGATAAGAAAATCAACCTGCAAGGAGAGTGAACCAACAACATGGCCAGGCACCACTTCCCACAAACGGACTTCAGATATTTCAGAGACATAATCAAGAGCAGCAATCTAAAACATTAATGTGGGGGGTAAGAATACTTGAACCAAAGTCAGTATCGAGTTTAGTAGCAAAGAGAGAAGTTTTTCAGTCACCTGTCTATAGCATTTACTCATTGCTGAAGATGGAACATTAGGCGGTGCCATTTGGAGCAGAACTCCACCAGTTGCCTTAAACAGAGGCATTACAAGCATAAATACTGTAACTGAAACGAGTCCCAGGCACAAAACTTCAGCATTCTGGATCCTGCACAAAACATTGACAGCATGATAAGAAAACCAACTACTTAGTATTTTCATAAGAAGACATACAAAAACGTAGCCCAGGATCTAAAGAAAGAAGTTTTACCCGAGACCCAGAAGCCAAGATGCCAGAATCAAGCCTGCACTGTGAGAAAACAGTTCTTTTAAAGATGCTATTGTGCTTAATTACTTTAATAAGACTGATATGGAAAAGAAGGGGAAAGAAAAAGTGCTGTTTATGACTTTCGTCTTTGTTTTCTATTATAGAAATTGCTATTACGTAATCGATACATGCGTCTTCTGAAGGATTAAATGAACAAATGGGCTGACAGGAGATCTGCAGGAGCAAAAGGGGGGGGGTCGTACAGAATGCAAAAGCACCATACACGTCATCATGATCCCAGAAGTCAGATGTTACATCTTTTAGATCGCATAAAGTTCAAGAAGCTAGGGAGTAATGTACAAGTTAAAGACGGAAAGGTAAGCGTAAATAGAGTGATCTACCTTCGAATTGAATCAGCAATCACATGAAGGCACACTGAATGATAATTCATGTCTTCTGCATTTCTGTATGCTACAAGTAAGAAAAGCCAGTAAGAAAGTGACGCCAAATCATACGGGTACTGCACAAAGACATAAACCTTCCATGCACTTTCCTTCAAATTGATTGCCCGAAGACCATTCATACAACAACATAAACCCAGTGGTCCAAACACTACCTGTAACAGCCCGATCCACCGTCCGTCGCAACACAACCCAATAAGATGGGTAGTCACCTACTAGGCCCATATATCCTCTCTGGGCTCTAAAAGGTGAAGGCCTTGTTGGTAGTATGATGGTAGGAATCTATTATAAACTGATCATATGAGCCTTAATTTTCCAATGTGAGACAAACCAACTCAATAAACCACTTTCCATATTCCGTAGTGTTACAAACTCCCCCACTTAAAGAACGCAACGTCCCCGTTGCGCCTCGGCCAAACCATACCAACATCAACACAGGTCCAAGATCTCCCCCGCTAGACGGCTGGTTGGGCCTCGCCCCAGCACCCAGCACGCGATCGCAGGGTTGCTCTGATACCATCTGTAACAGCCCGATCCACCGTCCGTCGCAACACAACCCAATAAGATGGGTAGTCACCTACTAGGCCCATATATCCTCTCTGGGCTCTAAAAGGTGAAGGCCTTGTTGGTAGTATGATGGTAGAAATCTATTATAAACTGATCATATGAGCCTTAATTTCCCAATGTGGGACAAACCAACTCCATAAACCACTTTCCATATTCCGTAGTGTTACACTACCCCTTATGGCCTAGGGTGTATGCAGTAATGTCGTGTTTGGATGCAAAGAGAAATTAGCCCCAACTTGAAAACTTGAATTGCGCTTCGCAAAAAAAAGAAATCGTTTTATCATACAACAAAGTGACCAGTGTGTTATCCTGGACCCTTAGGCTGTTTCATATATAATCTATCATCTAAAGTTAAAATTTTACAGCAAAAAACACTAACGAGTGCTTAGTTGCTATACTGTACCAAAATGACGCACCTAAAAGCCATACTTTTCCAGCTAACTTTTGAATTTAAAGGTCAATCTACAATACTGTATTACTGGCTTCTGGAACCTCCAAGTGCACATAAACTATACTGAGAATTGCAAAATTGAAGTATGACATGAATGAAAGAGTAACGGGATGATAACAAAATACTAAATATGATGAACAGAAAAGAGTATTACCTAGATTTATACGTGCATAGTTCCTAAAGAACCAAACTCCAATGAGGTTCACTAACAAATTCGTCACGGCTGAAACAATAAGGTAATGCCTGCAAAAACAGAAACAAAAAAGTTTATCAATACAACTTCTAGTGAAGAATAAAGTAAATCAAAGATTATGAATTGTGTCCTTTCAAAAAAAAAAAAAAAAAAAAAAAAAAGATTATGAAATGTGTATCTGTATTTTGAACTTTTAGGATACAGTACAATAGCAGATATGGTAGAGAAAAAAAAAAAAGGTTATTAAACGGATAATGTATTCAATTCTTGTTATTTATAGTCCATTTAAAAATGAATGAGTTACTGCAGTTCTACAAAATTCAGAAGGTCAGAGACAAGGTCTCAGTGACCCAGACTGATACATTCTAGAAAAGAGGCTCGTTAAGCAAACCCAAAAGTATAGCAAAAGTTCCAAAAGATAGGCCGCGAGGAATTTTCATGGTCCAGAGTCCAGACTGGAGTGACATTCGTTAAAACAACTGCGAGCCCAAGAATGGCGCTTTAGATTCTCTCCAGTGGATGAAACTTCAAACTTAACTAATCGTATGATCTTATTATAAGAACAGTAACAGAATATATTCAATCGTTTCTAAAGTATCATTTACTGTCAAAAATAAGTACTCCCTCCATTCAGAACCAAATGCCCAATTTTCGTACTCGGCAATTCATCTACAAATTACCCCCTCTCCTATTCTGATTAACTTTTAATATTTCTCTTCTTGTTGAGTAGAAATGATTAGTACTTTAACCCCACCGTCTCCACATTCATATATCCGGCCCACCGCCAACACCACCCACCGTCGATCCCTCCCCATCAGCGTCACAGACTCACACCTCACTGCGATCGTCCTCTCTCTTCCACTATGTACTCCTCAATGGCCTTCCTCCCTCCTCAATCTGCTCCCCTCCAGCCATCCTCTCACCTCCATGATATATTTCTCTCCAGACTTCCTCTCTCCATGATCTACTCATCTCGAGCCTTCCTCTCTCCTCCACTACCTGCTCCTCCCGGCCTTGTGTAGCTGACTAGTTGTGCTTATGGTGGTGGTGATCTCGCAAAAGTAGATTAAGATGGCAGTGAAGAATATTGATGTTAAGCTATATGGAGCTTTAGTAATTAATTGAATAGTTGCTTCAGTATGTAAATTTTATAGCTTTTCTTAAAAGGTGTACACAACCCCAGAGGGGCGATCGGATGGTAATTGACAGAGCACCTCCCTTTCCACGTTCCTTCATAGTTCATACACTTAATTTCTCAAGGTCCTTACTGAAAAGGTTTGGTTCTTGAAATTAAAGCATCCCAATTGGTCAGTGCCCTTGTGTGTTCGTAAATTGTAATTCCAGCTTTTTTTTTTTTTCAGATTAAAGAGAATTCAGGACAACACATCTAATTTGGATGAAATGGTGTCATTTTTTTTTCTGGAGCTACCTTCAAAATGAAGCTATAACTAGATATAAATTATAGATGAATCAGGCAAATCGAACATAACTGAGTTCTCTACTTCTCCATAAGCAAGAGATACAAGATGGTTGCAAACTTACTTGTGCTCTGACTCGTCTTGTATGAACGCATGAAGTGCCTCAACAGCCAATGAGAATGACATAAACAGAAGAAACAGCTGTCTACAAATACAGCAGAACAAAAAGGAACCCTGTTAGATATGACATGCTAGAGTCTACAAAGTATTTCTAACAAGTCAGTAATAGAAAAGGGGTAGCTTTCAGTCTCCAACACCCCACCCCACCACCTACACGCATAGGCCCATCATAAAACAAAATAAAAGAAAGTTTCAAGGGTTTGGTTCTTAGGTAAACCAGATACCAGAACTGACTAATCATTGTATTCCTTATCAACCAATGATACATGGCAGTTCTGATAGGCGCAGTATATCTCCTTTAAACTTAAAAGTAGTATGGCTAGGTAGTAATAACAATGAACTACGACTGCGTGCTGGAGGATTCTAGGACTCACTCACTTTGTTTGTAACAACATATAATCACAAATCGCCCTTCTAGAGGATCCATGTCTATTAGGACTCGTTTATTTACAAACGATCAAGTACTTGATCACAAATCACTGAAATAAATCACAAACGATGCATAGCTTGAGAAAAACCAACACTTAAGCATATGCAAAACTTACAGCATTTGTGAAGGCTGACAGAACTTCAAGTCTCCTATACCTGAAATAAAAAGAGAGGGAACTTGTAAATATAGTGTCGGTATTGCATACCAAAAGATTTGAAAACAACAGGCAACTCTCACAAAAGAAGCATGTAACTTTCGTATGTAAAATTTGTGCAGCCTCAGGTCAGTTTGGCGCAGGATAGGTGAAACAAATTAAGCTTTTGTAATGAGTAGACCAGCAGAGACTTCGATGAGTAATACAATAATACATTAAGATGCGGATAACAGAGATTACCACAACAGAAAACAAGGAGAAGGTAAGACAGTGCATATAATAAGAGCAATAAATCACCAAAGTTATGACAACAGGCTGCCCCGTGGCCTACGTAACTCGAAATCTACCTAAACTAAAGCCTTAATTTTTTATAGTAGTTAGAGTAGCAAGTAATTGACCTCGCAAATGTATACAAACAATGGCATCCTCATCTTCAACTTGCAGTTTCATATATAAATATTGCATATACGAAAACATTTTCAAGTACTGAAACACACTGTATGAAAAGCCAGTCTCTTAAAAGCTAATTTCTACATTGTCTTTCAATTCAAGATCTTGTACAAATTGACAACAAACTACATTTCATACATCAAATCCAAAACGAAGGAGCAGAAGTAAAATATAGGCCAAAGATACCCTTACAAACAGACTAAACTTTTGAATTCAGTTCAAATCCAGCCATTCAACATTCACCCATCAGGATTCTAAACCAATATATCACCTCAAAAATAAAAGCCAGGAACCAATCCATAAATGTTGAGACAAAGCCAAAAGAATAAGAGTACGAAGCAAACCAAAACGGGTGTTTCCTTGAAAGACAGCAAGACATCATAACATTCTTACCCGTAACTATAGACGCGATCTGCCTTTCTCCTAGAAATAGCCATTGCAAACAATGAAAATGTCAAAAGGCCACATCCAAACGTCAAATGAAATGCATCAGATACCAAACCTGGAGAAGAAACAAAAAAAAAAAAAAGCAATTGGTTAATACGTACATATGGCTGAGGCTAGTCGACTAAGTTATCATTACTGAAGCAGATTTATTGGTGCAATGTTACATGAAAACAAAATGACTCATTGCAGACTTCTGGATCTGCAATAAAAAACATGTCTCTGTGTGTGTGTCTAACTATCTCTATCTCTCTATGTCGTCTGTCTAAGTCTGTGAACTCCATTAAATACGTGTAGTCAGAAGCATATTCATGCATCATCTAGATATCACATGCTGATATATTATCACCAAATTACTTAACTCATAACACTTAAACACTGAATTTGAAGACTATTTCTTTAATTCTGTTCAGTAGTAACAAAAGAGATGCGAATTCCAATACACAAATAAATAATCCTAAGAGATTTAAAACCATATTTCGCTGATAATATCTTATTACATGGCCTAATAATGATACATTGATACCTTAAGACTAACTAAAGAATGTACCAAATACTCCATCAAGAAAAATATAGAAAAAAAAGGTACCATTTACACATTAACAATTAAACTAATTTTCATTATCCCGAAAGATAAAAGATATAAAGAAAGTTAAAGGAGATGAGACACCGGGGGGCGGTTCCTAGAAATTATTATTGTTAGTACCATGCTTTATGCAATAAAGCAAACAAGTAAGCAAAGGCAAACCGTTACATCCAAAGGTGTATGTCATTAGATAACCGAAATAGTCACTACCCCTTATTTGGCAGTTGGCACAGCCCTTGCTACAAACAACGCCCTCCCAAGATGGTTTATTGTCCCCTCAATGACTGCTCACCCATCTTGCTAACCGACATCAAAATCATCATCCTACGAATTATGGAGGCTACAAAACCAACTATTTATATGCTCAAATGTCCAAACCACGAGAAACCGTCCAAGTGACAAGCACCGTAACTCTTTAAAATACCCATATAACCAGCACTCACTACTGAATACTGATCACCACCTATGCACCACAGGAAATTGCACTCCAGCAAACTTTTTACTACAACTCACAAGTTTGCATATGCTACATCCAGCACAGTGGCTTACAGACAAATCGATCTTCAGGTTCTAAATCACCATTTCAACTCACTGAAGCTAGATCAGCAACTCACATATGGTCTACGCTCCCAAATCTCAATGACTCAGCGGAACAAGCCCATGTCACATTCAAAACCCTAACCAACGTTCAATTACGCCCTAATTGACAACTCACACATAATGTTGACAGAAGTCATAAAAAAATCAAGAGAAATCATCCTAACAAGGCTCCAAACCAACATCCCAGCTCTCTACTACAGCCGAAAGCGCAGGCAACTTAGCTTTAACCATGCTGCAATATAGTCGACTCATTCTTAACAACTCGAACACATTACGGAAAGCATAAACAAACCCTTCACTACATTTCCCCATTTCCAAGCTCTAACAACTACAAGAGGTGTCTAAAACTAAGCTTACCATACACAAATTAAACCGAATTTCGCAAACACCATCACAATTCATGAATCCAAATGACTATATATTCTAACGACTAATTTGCAACATAAAATAACCAATTCTCATAATTCTATAAACAGAGTAAAATTCCAGATTTTTACCAACGCGACCAGAGAGGAGTCCAATGAACAATTCGGCTGTCGAATACGCAACATTTAACGAAATCAACAAAAACAACCTCTTCATAGGCCGATTCCCCGTCCGCAAAACCCGTAACACCGTCGAAACCACCTCAATCAACGACAATTTCTCCTCCACCGCCGCGAACGACTTACCGGAATCTTTCCACAAGCCGTAATCACTCTCACTTCCGCCGGCGTACACCGCCGGCGGAATATCAATGCTCGAAACACTCCGCGAAAACACCGGCTGCGAGTAAACATTACCGCCGCCGCCGCCGCCGGTGCTACTACTTACCGTTGGAGATCGAGGATCGGCGTAACGTTGAAGCGACGACTGCCGAGAGTAGGCGTACCTCCGGTCGTTTGCGGCGAAGGCGAAATTAGCGGTGGAGGAAGGTGAATTTAGGGTTTGGTGTGCGGAGTAATTGAATGATGTGGCTTTGGTAAAAGGGGGTTTTGGATCGGATGAGAGTTGCGAAACCCTAGGTTTATCCATGATTTATTAAGGGTTTAATTTGGGGGAAATTTTTCGCCGGAGAAACTTGTGAAGAAAGCTTCAATTATTTCTTCCCTGATGTTGGAGAAATGGTGACTTTATTTCTATCGTTGACTTGATTTTGAAGTCAGTGTTGCTGTCAACTGTTACTCTTCTAAGTCGCATGTTAAAAAAAACGGAAAATTCACGTGGTACCCTCAAACTTTGACTGATTGCACATGGTACCCAACTTTTCAAGTTTGTGCACATGGTACCCCTGAAGTTACCACTTTGTGCATATGGTACCCAAATAGTAACTTCCGTTAGATTTTCCGTTAAGTGATGATGTGTTAGTTAGTTGTTATGTAAATTAGTTAATATTAATGATGATTTTTCATTTTAAAAAATAAAAATAAAAATAATTTTTTTTGACTTTTTAAAACAAATCCAAATATATTTTCATAAACAAAAAAAAATCCAAAAAACAAGTTTTTTTTTCATAAAAAATATTATTTCTCTTAAAAAAATCATAATTTGTGCACATGGTACCCTTCAAGTTACCACTTTGTGCACACGGTACCCTTGAGATCACAACATTTTGCACATGGTACCCCTAGGAAAATTAGTTTTTTAATAGTTTTTTTGAAAAAATTATTTGAAAGAAATATATTTATTTTTCTAAAAATTTATTGAATTTTTTTAAATTAAAATATTAAATCTATAATTTAATTAACTAATTACCTAACAACTAACCGACACATCATCACTTAACGGAAAAATCTAACGGATGTTACTATTTGGGTACCATGTGCACAAAGTAGTAAGTTCAGGGGTACCATGTGCATAAACTTGCGAGGTTGGGTACCATGTGCAATCAGCCAAAGTTCGAGGGTACCACGTGAATTTTCCGTAAAAAAAATTATGCTGTTCTATTGTCGTCGTCTATTTTCACTCCATATCCTATATCTTAAAAAAAGAAAAAAAAGAGGTCGTAAATTCACGCACTGAATCGACCACTCTATTGAAAATGAGTGAGCGCGTGCATTTGGAATAAGGAGTTGGAGAGATTATTCTCTTGCTTTGGTTCACATTGATTGGAATTACGTCTCCTTTGTCAAAAAATTATGCTGGCTAAGTGAACGGGATTCAAGATTAGTGGGTGAGTGCTTGAGTGGTGAGATAAAAGTGAAGGCAAAGGACATGGTGATGGTTGCTAAGGCTAACTTTAAAGTTGAAAGATCACGGCTAACTTTCGTGACTCATGCTTTGGGATTTTGTATTATCAAGCTGATTTGAGTTGATTAAGTGACGAAAGCGATGGTGAATTAATTCATTTGTATGCAGGTGAATTTATCTTTGCCTCATTTTGACATTAGGAGAAGGGAGTTCACTCTATTTTATCGTCGTAACTCAATTTTAGTATACGATTAGAATAGATTAGATTAGATTATCTTTTCGATGGTGTTTCCAAATAAAGAGTATAATAATAAAATTCTACACTATTATTTACAAAGTAAACCAAAGAAGTTGGGACAAAGAGAGAAAAAGCATCCACTGCAGAGCAATACATTCAGTTTAACCCCCCAAATTAACAGATTTCAGATAGCTCTCGTCCTGAAAACGTCATGATGACTCCACTTGATCAGACAACCTATTGAACCTTAAAACAACCATGGAATCACTCGTCCCCGGGTGAGCAAATGCGGATCAATCATCTCCTTCAAAAGCATGGAATCTGGGAGCTGCATACATGAATCATCTTTGCTGTTATGAGGACCACGTTGCATGAGAGGTGACTGAAACCAATTGGCATACAACTATTTGCACATTTGCCAAATTCTAAATTGTATGTGACCAACCCAGACAATGGAGGCCTCAGACCTAAAATACATCCAAGGCTGAGCTCTTTCGTGCTTCATAGACAGTGAATCTTCAGTGACAACTGCAAAAACAATACTCGAGCATTAATAAACCAGCTACAAGTTTGTTGGGATCCAAGGTAAAGACATAATAGTCAGTGACTCTGATACTCCATAAGTTTCCAAGACCCTCAATCAATTATTTCCATGCATATGCTACATAGCAATACCAACTGGTAGTCCCCTTCAAAAAAATATCAACTGGTAAGTGCAAACCTGTTACAGCAGGCTGAAACTGAGAAACAGCCATGATGCCGATGATGGTAAATTTGACAACTAGGGCATTAACGATACCTCACTCCCGTCGGAAAAAGAAAAGAAAATAAATACAAAAGAAAGAAGCTCAAACACTTTTAAGGGGGGTTTAGGTTCGAGAAAGCTGGAAGCTACTAGAAACTTGCACTAAAAAGCGGCCATGGTGTTTTCTTCAGAATTAAAAAAAATAAAAAAAAATAAAAAATAAAAAATAAAAATACTCTATGGCACCATGACCTAAGTTCGCTTGTCAGGCTCTTTCTAATCCACTTTGACTAAAATTCTTGTTCTTATGAAGTCCGATGACTGGTCTGGGATTCCACAAACTTCAACCTCTACACACTTTTTTAATGACCATAAATGAGGAGAATGGGAGCTGATTACCTCACGTCATTACTAGATGATAATCGAGAGTGAAGGCGTCAATATCAGAAGGGCTTGTTCCAGGTCTGCCAATCAAGAGAACGACAAATAGAAGTCAGAACATGGCCACACACACACACACCAAACAAAAAAGACCAAAAAAAGGCACGTGTGACAAGTATGAATCTCTGTTTCCATCGAAATGACCTTAGATCATCAATCAAGAATGACCATCAACCCCAACGATTAGTCTGATCTCTTGTGTGTGCATGATTTCAGAAAAAACAAAAATGACTCAACCCATTTCCATTTACCACAAAGAAGGTGTTTAGAAAGCTAGGCAGGATCTTCTTTAACGAGGATACTTTTCACGTATTTCTTCAGCGCATTCTCTTCAGGCAAGGTCCCTTAACCCGTCTATAGAATATAAATAATCACCAACATGCTGCTGAGAACTTGACTCTAATGTAAAAACTCTCTACAGTCAACCAGGAGCCTAGATGTTTCTATATTCCTTTTGATAAAATTGTAAGTTTTTACCTCTTTTAATATGAGGCAGCAATTAGCTACAAGAGTACAAGGAGTAAGAACTGATACTTTGCAGAAAGAAGGGAATGCAACTTCACGCCCTACTTCGCCATCTGTTCCAGCTACTTCACAAGAGAATCTTGGGTAACCAAACAAGGCAAAGCCTGGAGCAAGTGATGCATGTGGCAGGGAAGCCAGGAGGCTATTGTAGTAAAGAAAATGACGCTAAGAGAGGAGGCAGGGTTAGAAACTTAGAATAAAAGAGATAACAATAAGTCCAAGTCACATTAACAAAGGAAATGGTTTGACAGAGGAGCTTTTTCTAAAATCCTTATTTTCCACTCCAATATCAACTGGCAGACCACAGTAACTCATCAAAACTTCCCTCGTACATTAAGCAAGTGCCTTTCAAGAGGATCTGAGCGGGGTGGGCAGTGTCAGATATACGCAACTTTTTCCTTGCCTGGGATATGAAGAGGTTATATCCAACTAATCCTAAACCAAAACAGGACGACTGATATCGCAAAGGATTTCAAAAGGCCATTTTAAAGCAGTCTATTGGATATCAGTAACAATTCCGAAACACAAAGAGGGGTTATCTATAAACAGAAGTACCTTTTATTGATGGTACCGTAATGGAACTTTGGTTTTCCAGCTTTCAAATCTTCAATGTACTGAAACAAAAGGCACAAGTTCAAAAACTAAAAGCATAGAAAATACTAAACAAAATAACAACAGCGACTTCAGCCATTGCATACCAGTTTTAGGGTGACCACCATTGATGAGAATGCCAAAGAATCGAAGGGTATTTCATCAAGTGCAAAAAGCCGGCACTCCATTGATTCCACACCAGGTGAAAATTGAGGTGTCTTCAGCTTGGCTAAAAATATGATGTACGTCTGTTCACAAAAAGAGTTGTTTTAAGACACGAAAACCACAGTTCTCCAAAAAAAAAAAAAAAAAAAAGCCGACTAGAAAGTCGAAGTAACATATAATAGAAGAAATAATTCGTCTTACTTGACCGATAAGGGGGATATCTAACTGAGCAAATGGTGACATGACTTCAACTTCACCACCTGCTTCTTCTTGTGTCTCCCTTATGGCACCTTCAGCTGCAGACTCCCCCATTTCCAAGTAGCCGGCTGGAAGAGTCCTATATAGACAATACCCAATCTTCATAAACTTAGACCAGTGATACTGATATCTGAACAAACAATTTCATAAAGGCCATATTACATACTTACCAACGGCCATGAGAAGGTTGAATGTTCCTCTTGCAAAGTAGAATCTTGTTATCATGCTCAATGAGACATCCAACTACCTATAAAAGCATGAAATGAGAAAACTAATAGTAGCCAACCTTTATTACAGAATAGCCAAATTACATTGTCAAATCACATGTTGGGCTAATCTTTCATGCACAAGTGCACAACTTAACAACCACACGTTCTTGCAGATGAATTGCAAGATTGACAACAAGACAGAGGCTTGAGTTTTGACTTATTCACCTACACATTGGAAAAGAGATGAACACTAAATACTCCAAGGTGCTAAAATTTCGTAATAACAACATTTAGAATGATGAGTTAATTAGAGCGGACATAACTTCGTTTGGCCTCTTTCACAGATTTTAACAACGGCAAACCTCATGAAATAAAATATCCAAGTGCAAGAAATTTATCGACATGTCAAAAATAGAACTACAAAAGTCAAACTATATCTAGCAAAGCTTCTGTTTAGACAGGAAATTTTAACTTGATCAGAAGTACATACCATTTTTGGATTCTGATAAGCTATATTTCCGCACAAGGTGCAAATTGCTCTCAACTTCTCATCGCCATCAGGTATTTCGTGTTTGGTCGGGCCACCACAACACTGACAGAATTTGACTTTACGAATATATACCTGCATATGCAACCACAGACACAGTCACACAAACCATCAAACAACAACAATAACAACAAAGAAAAAAAAGAAAGGAGAGAGAGATCCTGTTCGAGAACACTTAGTATAAATATAGGCCCTGTTCGAGAAATGACTTAATTTTGCACACAATATTAAGAATGGCCTACAAGCCCTTTGACATCATACACAGAAGCACATAGTCTGAATAACAAAAATTGATAGCATGTAGATGCTATGAATATAATGGTAGTCAAATCAAGCGCACTATTGGCATCAAAGAAAATGTTTCCAAAGAAATTAGCGAAGGGCTTCTTTGGTTGATGTCTAGGAAAGGGCATAACTGTGAACAAATTACTGATATTGTTCCATTCCTCCAACAAATGCTGCTTAGAGTTACGACTCTAAAGAAAAGCTCAACCCTTTGATATCCGGGTAAAAAAAGATTGTGATATGGATGCAGTCACAAGTTCTAGTTTTCTGTTCGGAACATAGTAGGAGGATCTTGTTAGTGGTACGAATAGTACCAGCAGTCGACAAGCTAAAATAGGAGATAAATTACAGGAGACGGAGAGAGCACCAACTAGTTCTATCCCCAACAATGATGTTAATATGCAGGCTATCCATCATAAGAAGCTCAATGCACCTATTAATCCTAGTTGCTAAGGGCTTTTGCTTTTCAAAGAAAACTCACCCATGATGCACCTAACTGGATAAAACGAAAATACCAGAGAACTAATCCCTAAGTCAACTTTGTTTCTGTTCTAAACTCCAGTAAGAGCAATAAAACAGTAACGCTCTGTGTGAAATGATGTATATATATCCTTTGACATACGTAAGGAAGGTTGCATTCAGCCCTTACACGGGGAGCTTTCACTACTTCATGTAACAGCATGGAGTAATTGCGCAGTAGACCAGTAGTTCATGGTGAATGATTTCTTTTATACAAAGGCCGAAGAAGTCCATAAAGAGATCATGCAACAACTCGAGGAAGATAGTGGAACGACATCAAGACTCGTTGGACCTTCCTCACATTAGTTTGTAATTAACATTTACAGCCTCCAGATAACCACAGCATCAAATTGTCAAGTCAGTTACTGATAAAGTGACAAGGCAGCTGCAATTATAGGCACATGTAGGCTGAGATACATGAACTCGGATCAACAATACAAAGACTTGGTCCAAACAACAGAATTTTCAAAGAACAATTTCTTATCATATTAAAAAAAAAAATCAACTAATGAAGAATGGTTGAATTGGACATACTGCCTCATTAAAATTTAGACTCCTGATATTAAATAAGCTCCCACCAAAGTTAGGGTGCAGGGTTCAATGAATACAGCAAATACCTAATATTGTAGAGGTTGTTTTGTTAGACCGTTCATAAAATGCAGTGACCATTGGCCACTTCACTTGTTACTAAATCATACTAGGATAGAAATGATACGAAAGATGAAAGTCGAAAGGTGAAGATTAGAGAAGGAAAGTAGGTTTTGGCTCTATTAGACAGTGACAACCAACAACTCAATACGGATTGATATAGAGCACTCTCGATCACTCAATTGCTGAAATCAAAAATTCAATTCTCCTATAACCGATTTGAACTAAGACACTTGTAAACATCTATTCATCACTAAAAGGAACCAGCAACCTCTAATACATAATCATATATTATACAAGTTACCAAACCAGCAAAAACGCTTCCTAATCATACCAAGACCATGAGAAAAAAAAGAGGTGGGAGAGTGAGATTTTTCATGTATACACCCGGGGCATTACAACTATGTCCACAGAAACGCATCCCCATTAACTCCAGTTGCCTCTTTACTTACTACCTTCATTGTTTTCGGCTTCTCTGTACAACATGAAGCTACTAAATAAGCCAAGAAAACCAATGTATATCCTCACACATTATACACACACACAATGATGACAGCCAAGAGATTAAATACAGATTCTACCATGAGACCGCCTCATACGACGAGATTAAATTGCAAACTAGCTCCAGTAACCCCAAGATTAACATAAAAATACCAATAAAACAAAAAATCACACCAATGCTCATAAATTAATCAAAACCCTGCTGAAAACAATGAATTATAACAAAAACCCACCTCCAAAAACCGCCAAAATTACCAAGAAAACAACATAATAACATCAAAAAACACAAATGCATATCATTATTCAAAAATCATACACTAAATTAACATGAAAAAAAAAACCCCAAATGGCAAAAATTGAATGAAAATTGAGAAAGACGAGAACTTTTAGAATTTACCGAGGAGATAGAAGAGTCAGAAGAAGAAGAAGGGGCAAGCGAGTTAGACTCGCTCCGAGTTGAGGACATCCGAGTTGACAGTGTGACACAGCGAGTCTTCCGAGTTGGGAATGAAAGAGTAGACGAGAAAAATGGAGAGAAACTTGTAGAGGAAGAATTAGAGAAGAGGAATAATCCACGTTGCTGTTGAAATTTGATGCGATTTGCAACAATGACAGATGAAGTTGAGGAGGAGATTATCATCATTTGTAGAGCTTTTAGCATTTTTCTTTTGATTTTATTTGTCTAATTTTGCAATTTTTAAGGTGACGATGAATGTTGTCTGTCTGATGAACACAAATAGAGTGAAAGTCAAATGTTATGTTCGGGTGAACTGGAGAAGTGAGTTGGCAAAGGATAGAGATAGGCAGACAGTCTAATGTTTGCGAGAACTGAGCTCAATTTGGCACAAAACTCGACCAGCTTAATACAGTAAATTTTACCGCTATACGTATGACTGTTCCTACTAGCAATTGGGCAGACAGTCTAGTGTGTACTGTAGACAAGTTACAAGTACTTTGGGAGATAGGCGATAATTCAGTACAAACGATGTGAAGAAGCGATTTTTTCGAGTAACCTGCAAAGCTTGAAGGCAAGAGAAAAAATCGTTGTACTCTGTTGATTGTAAGGGGCACCTCATGTCGAATCTATGAAGGTTCAGAGGAATATAACCTGAAAAATGTATTTTCGAACATCATTCTTTCTTTATTTGATGCTAATCTGGAAACAAATCTCGTACAGCCACCACGGTTTCCTCGTGGAGTAGTATGTCCCTGATGATAGAACAAAGTTCACAAAACTTCGAAGTTACAGCCCTTGCAGTTTTCCACCACACTGAGCAATCAGGTATCCAAATTTGTCCTTGTTATACAATTGAAATACGAGAAACAGTATGCAAAGTACTACATAAACGGATCTACAGCCTACACCTCTCATTCATTTAGAAAAGGGAGGACTATAAACTAAGGTTACCTAAGCCCAAAAGCACAATGGGCGAAAATCTACCTCTTATATGTGATTGCAACTGAATTAGTTGAAATCCTTCAAGGAGGATGGGATGATGGTTGTTACAGGAATTGATCTTTGACGAGGCCTCGTGCCAGAATGAGCATTTCAGCGGTTCGATAATAGTGCGAGGGTGCAAAGCTAGGGAACCCATGACTGACAGGAAGGACTCCGATGTCTAGTTCACAGCCAAACTATCACATAAAGATTGATATGCAGCCGTGCAAACCTTGAACTTCTCCTCTGCAGCAGCCTGAACATGCAGGATAACAAAAAGTTAGATCATTCTTACCACAGCACATCCATTTTCCCCCCAGCAACCCGCGAACATAATCTTCCTAACATTGCGTATTGTAAAAATCAAAACTATGTACAGGCTGAATTGTGGAAGATTGTTATATTATACTCCGTACCTTGGAAGAACCCTGATGACGGTCAGGGTGCCATTTTAAGGCACTAGCTCGATACCTGGAATAGCAGAATATCAGATACAAGTGCAGCGGTGGATATCTCTATCACCACTACTCAAAAGACATCACATGAGGAGGAATATGGGCAACGGAACTAAATCACTCACGCATTTTTCACATCTTCGAGTTTAAGTGGACCAGAAGCACTTAGGCCAAGAGTTGTCCTCTCAGAAACTAGAGTTGATCTCCGAGAGTCATCTTCTGTAGTGTAGTCGTATTCATCTTCACTCTGATCTCTCCATCTCCAAGAAGACTTGTAGCTGTTAGAATGCCGTGATGAACGCCTCTTATTAGAACCGTCATTGACAAATGACCAAAAGCAAAAACGATCACCAAATGCTGATCGAAAGAATGTCTCAACATCAGCATCATCATCATCATCTTCACAAAAGGTGAACCCTCCTGAAAAAAGTTCAGTACAACACAAGTTCTTAGAACACAATGGAATGTAGGATTAGTAAGATAACTAGCCAAGCCGTGCCTCATAAAACACCAAGCTTTCAGAGCTAACGAGCTTGGAAGGAGTATATTAAGATGCAGGCATAAGTGCACATTGGGTTATCATCAAAATGTTTATGAACTATCCACCGCTCTACCTAATGATGTAAAAGAGTCCAGCCACAGGCGAGTGAGGTCTTTACAAGTATAAGAAACCAAAACAAGACCATAAGATTCAAACCAAAAGAGATATTATCCATAACAAGACACATTTGACTTAGCTTAAGTAAAGTAACTCAGATGAGAGCTAAAAAAGAACAATTAACAAGAAAACACTTAACATTGCAGAAGCTTTGCAAAAGCTGAAGAAGTCCATGTTACCACCACGTAGATAATTTACATACACACAGACGGACACTTGTGATAAGAACATACATCAGAAGGTAAACATTTAAAAGAAGAGACATGCTTACGTCTTCCTTTATTCTGAGGTCCCTGGGCAGGCTTACTTCTTTTTGATTCATTATTAGATCTATGAAACCATGAAGGGCCTTTTTTTGATGGCTGCTCATCACGACGGAAGTCAGAACCCCAGCTCTGTGATGATGAAATGGCATCAGCAAACTCATGATCGCTTGTGCAGACAAGACATGCCTACCACTCACGAATATAAAGATACAGAACAAAAACTAATGTGTTTCATACTGACACAGTCAATCCAACCATTTTTATCCTTTCGGACCAGATGAGGGAAAGGTGAACTTCTTTCCATTTAATATTTCCTCCTGACTTCTGATAGCATACCCTAGCTGAGATGAAACAGAAGTACCCAAGCAGTCTAAAAGATAGGAACACATTAGGTGGATTTAGATTCCAAAACTCAGAGAACTCGTCTTCTGGTTTGAAAAGAAGATTGTAATCCATCTGAAAGCTTCCCCCCACCCTCATCGTAAAGTTAAGATTTGAGTAAATCATCCTCTCCCCATTACTCATGATGTTTTCCTCATGTTTCTGAAGTTCTCATGGCAAACCCCTATAGGAGTGCAAAATTATTTTCCCAACAAAATAAGATACCCTGGAACTTCTCTCAAGGCAAAAAGATCGCCTCCTTCGTTAGAGCAGGTTAACAATTTTTTCTTTTTCGTGAATCAAGCTGGTCAATTATACAAGCCAAATAAAAAGTCCATCTACGGCACCTACAGCGATCTCAGTCTCAACCAACCAGGCTCTCCCCTATCTATCTCACACCTTTATGTGTGCAGCACTACAGCATACTACAAACGAGCATCATCTCTAACTCCTCAGTTCCAGCTTAATCACTCATATCATGGCAATAGATTACGTACTGAATGTAAATAGAGCATTAAGAAACCAAGATTTCAGACCCTTGCTTCACCGAATGTGAACATAGTCATCACTCACTTGAAGCATGTACTCTAAATAGGCAATAGTATCCCTTACAAAGTTGATCAGCGGAACCTACAGCAGTCTTAATTTGAACCAGGCTTAATGTGTACACCAGACGACAAACAACCATCATATCTAATTCAACCACTCGATTCATGGCAAGGTTTTAGTAAGTAAACATCACGTCACTCACCTCAAACATGTACTCTACATAGGCCTCAGTATCCCTTATTGTGTGTTCCTTGAAACGGCTCCTTCTATACCTTCCAAAGTTTTTGCTGTTATTGTTATTGTATCTCTGCACATTACACACACACACACACACACACACACACAAAGAAACCCGTCAACTCGTGTCATAATCATAATCCAAGTTTCAGAATTGACATTTCAATTTGAAACATAACACAATCAACAACAAAATAAGTGAAAAAAAATTGATCATTAGACAAACATTTTCTCTGAAAACCAGCTCAATCCCAAATAATCAAATTCCTTCATTTTGAGGCTACTTGCAATATTAAGCAAGATGAGTACTCCGTATATGTTTGAAAATCAAACCAATTCACCTCAAATTTAACTTGATAGTCAACAACTAAAAAAGAAAATTTTGATCATCATACAAACTTTAGCACTGAAAACCAATTCAATCCCAAATAATCAAATAGCTTCATTTTGAAGCTACTTGCAATATTTTGCAAGATACTCCATCAGATTGGGAATCAAACAAACCCAATTCAGCTCAAATCAAACTTGTCAATCAACAACTAAATTCAACCCCAAATAATTTAATTTCTTCATTGTAAGCTGCTTGCAGTATTATACAAGATACATGATTGAGAATCAAACAAACCCAATTCAGCTGAACTTAAAATTGTTCATCAAAAACTAAATTCAACCCAAAAGTTGTAATCTTTTCATCAACCCAATTCATTTCAAATCAGAAACATAAAAACCCAAGTGAGAGAAAATCAGGAAAATTTGCATAAAAAATAATAACTTACAGAGTTCCAGTTATTTCGCCGACCTCGTTCGAGAAAAGGGGTGGAATGAAAGAAGGCAGACCTGAAATGTAAGCAACACGTTGGTGGGTTTTTAAGAGCTGCTTTTATTGATGCATTCATATTTCAAATTTGGGTAATTCCAGATTTTTTTTATTTGGAAATGAAATTAGGATTGAATTTAGCAAAAACTGATTGATTTTTCATGGAAATTTTATGGGATTAATTGAGAATGTCAGAAAAAGAGAGAGAGAGAGAGAGGGGGGGGTTGTGATGAGAAGTGGGGGTGGTGAGCCGGAGTCGGCGGTCACCTCAGAAAAAAAAAAGAAACTTAAAAAACAAGCCAAATGTTTGGAGAATAGACCAATCTAACATATTAGCCTCCCGACTGCTGATTGAAAAACAGAGAACCGATTTAAGGCCGAACCTATATGGATTAATAGATTAGGGCTCGTTTGGTATCTTTTTCTGTTTTCAGTTTTGTGATTTTTTGAAAACCAAAGTCCTGTTTTTGAAAACGAGATAAAGTGGTTTTCGGTTTTCAATTGTCAGTTTTCATTTTTTATATGTCTATTATATAACCAAACAATTCAAAGTTAATCTTGTAACTAATTATTTCCTAAACATGCTTACTATTCAATAAAACTGAAATAACGATAAATCATACTTACAAGCAATTGAATTGAGGGAGAAGAAGGATGGTAGGAAACCGGGCCACCATGAGATTGTTTAACAGCTCCAATGATACGACGAGTATGGTTTCGATACCAAACCATATACGGATCATTGTAATCCATCAAGCCATCATCTACATCGATATTAGCCACCACCCTCTCTCGACGCCTACGCCATAAATCGATATAGACATTGTGGATTTCACTCCAGCTTACCTTCCGATTTCCTCTCATATCCAATTTATGAAGAGCCACCGAAGTATCACAGCCCACCGGGATTGTTTGCTTCAAACCAAATTGGCGTACTACCCGATCTGGACAATGCCACTCTACAATGTCAAAGCAGATCATAGGAGCCAAAACACACCAATCTTGTTCATCCTTTGAACAAATCGGAGAGAGAGCTGAGATGACATCCGCTGTATAAGGCTGCCAAATAAACTAAAATAAAACAAATAAATAAGTAAATTACCAAATTATTTTCATGCTTATAAAGTCACAAAAAATTGGATTGGATAAGTAAACTTACTTGATCATGAGTCATACAATCAAATGCATCTCTGTAAGCGGTAAGAGAGAAAATCCCATCAGCTCTTCGCCGATCGATCATAAGCCACTTACGTCCTAATGCATCTCTCCCATAGATATGTTGTGACCCAAATGGACTAGCTATAGTCTCATCCTCATCCTCATCCTCATCCTCATCCTCATCCTCATCCTCATCCTCATCTTCATCCCCATCTTCATCCTCATCCTCATCCTCATATTCTAATGGTCCCATGTTCATAGGACGTCCTATAGCAATACGTTTCCAAGACCACAACTGAAGAAGAATAAGAGAGCCGGATATCTCTAATGCATCCTTACAACACCCACGACACAAGTTACGATACAATGTTGCTAGTACCGCACTTCCCCACGAGTAATCATCCAATCTACTGACATCACTTAACAATGGCAAATAGATTACTTGAACCACATCCCCACTCTTATCGGGAAATAGAACGGTACCAAACAAAATGAGAAGATACGCTCGAATATAGCAATGAAATATGGCATCGTCCATACCGTTGGGCAAATAACTAAAATGGGTCATCAACCAAGAAATTTTCAAAGAAGTTCCCTTCAAACTTCCCCCCGGTGCTATTCCCAACAATTTAGTCACTAATCCTTGCCAATCTTGATGGATCTCATCCGTCACAACTCTTCCATCTATCCTCAAACCTAACATAACTTGCACATCTTGCAAGGTGATAGTGGCCTCCCCAACGGTTAAGTGAAAAGTGTGGGTTTCTTGCCTCCATCTTTCTACTAACGCACTTATTAAATCCTGATCTAACTTAACACTAGCTACTCTATGCGCCCCATAAAACTGGGTTTTCCTAATAAATTTAACTACCCGCTTACTAGGACGATAACCGCCATGCCATTTTATGTGAGTTCTACATCTAAGCGAACCCACCTCCTCTCCGTCCCAAATTGCTTGACTCCTGTGTTTGTCTTGCAGTTTGAGAAGAGACGGTTCGATCGGTCCCGGATGAAGATCCGCCTCCATGAGAGCTACAAAAAGAAAAACAAGAGAGTTAAAATATTACACAAAAAGATTAGGCAAAAGTAAGTTCACAATAATATAAAGATCAACAAAAAATGTTACCCTCTTAAAGAACATGTCTTTTTGTTATGACCGGGTTGACGACATATGCCACATAATGATTTTGATGGTGGTTTTTCATCCATCTCATTACGCAATCGCTTTGAATGTGACTTATCCTTCGTACCCTTCTTCTTCGGTTCACGTTTCATATCCTTATTAGCAAGGATTTTAGGACCATCAAGAGGTGTCCAATAAGCTTCATCCGGAATGGGTCGAAATTTGGGTGCGTATGACCCCAAATACTCACCACTAGTGTAAAACACATCCACAAATGCATTTGTACTTAAACTCATTGAACTACAAACGGCAAGTACATGTGAACAAGGGTACTTGTAAATTTCAAGTTTTTTACAAGTGCATGTTTTAGTCACAACATTCACAGTATGCTTATGTTTCCCTTTTCCACTACCTCTATGGCCCGACCCAGTGGTCACTTGAAACAGTCCTCTATCAAATGCCACAACGGTATGGTGTGCGGCTTTCTCAGAATTGACAGCAATGGCATCCATTACTTTCTTACAATATGCATGTCTCTCTTCAAGCCTTTGTTTTGCCTTCTCACGCCGCTCCACAAAGTACGCATTGACTCGATAAAATGTCAATTTCACAAGTGCGACGATGGGTAAGAATCTGCCTCCTTTCAAAACTCCATTGAAACACTCCACCATATTGGTAGTCATTATACTATACCTGAACCCACCGTCATGATAATTTGACCACTTCTCCATCTCCAAACCATGTTTGGTCAAATATCGTCGTGTATCAATATTTATTTCACCCATTCGATTGAAACCACGATTGAACTTCTTCTTCTGATGTTGTGTGGCAGTCCAACCAAACAAGTTTTTCAAATCCCTACTTTTAAACTTTGTGTTGATGTTGGATGCCACATGACGCATGCAAAATCTATGGTAGGCATGCGGCTCAGTCATTTCGATGTGTTCATCATTCATAGCAGCTTTGATGCCATCATGTCTATCTGATATAACACAAAGACCTTTTCTATCTGTCACGAATCTCCTTATACATGCCATGAACCAAGGCCAACTATTGGTATTTTCACTCTCAACAATACCGAAAGCAAGTGGGTAAAGTTGGTCGTTAGCATCAACTGCCATTGCAATAAGTAAAGTACCCTTATATTTCCCATATAAATGAGTGCCATCAATAGTTATAAGAGGGCGACAATGGCTGAAACCTTGAATTGATGGTCCAAATGCCCAAAACACTCGAAAGAAAGTTTCCTCATTAGGTTTGCATGTTGGCGTATTCACAAAATGCACAACAGTTCCCGGGTTGGATTCTTTCATTGCTTGCATGAAGTGAGGAAGCAAAGTGTAGGATTCATCCCAATCACCATATAAATTTGCAATTGCCCTTTGTTTAGCATTCCACCCCTTCATATATGAGATAGTATAATTGAATTTATCTTTGATAAATTCAATAAGAACTGGGACTTTAATGGACCAATCCTTGGCAACAAGGTTTTTAATAGCTTCACTAATGAATCCACGTTTCAAATTCATATGGTCGCGTGGAATAATGTCACCAACACAGGTAGCTTCGTGAGGCCCAAGATAAGTGACAATGGTGAAGGCTTCTGAAAACTGTTCTTGTTTTTGTGATGCCCTAAGCCTCCAATTGCATGGGTTTGGTGTTCTACTGCACTTGAAAGTGACAGTGTGGGGTTTGGATTCAGGCACTTTGAAAGTTTGGTTACGTTGTACAGAGTACAAAGTTACATTTTCTATCAAAGCAGCTTTATTTGGAAATCTTTGACCAACTATAAACTCCCTACCAACCTCAACTTCAACTTCATTGACCCATGTTTTCCAAGCATTCACATGTTGTTGATCAATTTCATGAATCGTATTGAATTCTAAATGTGGGGCACTCTTCCCAACCAAATCATCATTCTCATCTTCATCATCAATCATACGTTCAACAACATTCAACTCCTCCTCCGCCTCATCTCCTTCTAAATCCTCGTTCAAGGTCCCCTTATTTATGTTATTGGTTTCAATGGAAACATATTGCACAACATCCCCAAATCTCATTGATGTGAGAGAAGTATTGGGCGTTGTTGAAATCGTTGTTGCCAATACATTTCTAGAGTCTAGCATTCCCACTTCAACATAAATGTCCATAGAAGGAACCTTTGAGTGTCGAACAATTGCCCACATAGCAAGTAAAGAACGATCATTATTAAGGGGTTCAACCTTATAACACCCGTCACTCGGATACTTCATCTTCACCGTCAATGAAACACTCTTTCTATTGATTTTCATTGCCTCACAAATCTCCCCAATGAAGTCATTATAAGTCATACTAGTACTAGCAAATACAAAACTCTCATTTCCACCCTTATAACAAACATTTCCACTAGCTTCAACAATTTCTCCATCCCAATAACATACCAAAGGATATCCCGTAATTTCCATTCTATAATGAGAAAAATAAACTAATTTAATTAAGAAATTCAACTAACATAAATCTTCAATTAACCAAAACCCTAAAAATCGACTTATGAATTTTAATAACTAAACTCAAGCATAATACTAACTAAATTGGATTAAATATATAACTAAACTCAAGCATAATACTAACTAAACTCAAGCATAATACTAACATAAAAAAAAAAAAAAAAAAAAACTCAATGAACTTAAATTAACCTAAATTAGTGTGGTTTAATTACAATATTAAACAAAAACCTAAAAATTCAACTTCTATCATATACCATGAATATGCAAATTATTATCAATACTAACAAAACAAATTATTCAATAAATTAGTAATCTAACTAAAAAATCAAACAATTAAACTAATGAATTGAAATTACCTAAAACAAATTGGTACAATTAGAAGAAATGAAATTACCTTAAAGAAATTGGTACAAAAGAGGGCGGAGCAGCGGCGCAGCGAGAGAGGACGGAGCGGCGGGAGAGTGGCGGAGCAGCGGCGGGAGAGGGGCGGAGCAGCGGCGGGAGAGGGGCGAAGCAGCGGCCGGAGAGGATGGGGACGTGGGCTGGAGAGAGAAGTTGAGGTTGAGAGTCGGGGGTATTTTTTTTTGTAAGGCGTCGGGTGATTTGGGGGTGGAGAACCCAGTATTTGAAAAAAAAAAAAAAAAAAAATCTATAACCGCCATGGGGGGTAGCGGTTTCACTTCAAGTGAAACCGCCACCCCCCATGGCGGTTTCACTCTTCATACAAAAATTAAGCCACCAATTCTCATACTCAGTTCGGGTGTGAAACCGCCATTGAGGGTGGCGGTTTCACTTGAAGTGAAACCGCTACCCCCCATGGCGGTTTTACAATTGCCCAAAATCACCCCCTGAAACTCATATTCACTGTTCAATACATGTAAAACCGCCAGTTGTAATGGCGGTTTTGTCCCGAACCTGAAATGGGGTGACGTGCACCCCATAACATTAAACGTTTTTGAATCCGACCCATTTTGTTTAATATTTATTTTTTGAGCCCTAATTCGAAAAAAAATTCTAAATACACACGGTCTTTTTTTTTTCTTTTTTTTTTTTAGGTCAAACACACACGGTTTTATGCAATCATGTTCTTGGGGGTTGCTAAACGTAACCTAAAAATTACTAGCGTAACCTATTTTTTCCAATTTTTTTCCCAATTTACCCTTAATGATCTATTACTCAACAACTCTTATAATTAACGTGTTCATCAGTTTCACAATACTTGACATTAGATATGATCCCAATCATAATTGTAAATGATCACAATTAATCTTTAACCATTTCAATTTCAGTCCATTGATTAATCAATTAACTTGGCAAATTTAATTTTAAATTAGTCGATGAATGAGAATTTCAATGAAGATGTTTTCTACAAATGAAAATCAATGCAAAAGTAGCACACAACAAATAGCAAGACCTTTGATTTGATGAAAACTACCGTGGTTGACGAATAAAAATAGAGAAAGAAATAGATAATAAATTAATTAGAAATGAAGTATGGTAATCAGGAGGAGAAAAAAAGGAAGGCAAACAGCCATGTAGATGATGATGAATTGAAGATCAATAAGAGAATTAGAAAGGGGTACAAAATGTAAATTTGAGAGATATAGGGGTAATATGGGTATTTACATAGGTTACGTTAATATTAAAAAGGTTACGTGTAGCAATCATGTTCTTTAGTAGTGTCTAAATTTGAAATCCTTCTTTATTATTATTATTATTATTTATAATGACCGGAATAGAATTATACTCCTTCCGTTTCAATGACATGTTGGACTTTGTTTTTGGACCAAACACCAAAATATGGTAGGGGAGATGAGAGAGTAATAGAAAATTCCCACAAAACCAGTAAAATGTGGGTAGAAGAGAGATCATTTGAAAGCACATTAGTAACTTTACAAACACCAAACCCCCTAAATAAGGAAAGTTCAAGAATTCACTGAAACACCCCAATATGGAATAGTCCAAGAACTCACTGGAACAGAGGGAGTAGTAAAGATTATGCACCTATTCTACAATAGTTACCAACATCTGGTAGCCATTGTAAAGAGAACAATAATAGCTCTCTTATTTCATTAGATAAATCAGAATCGTTGATTTGTTTGACCTTAAATATTAATTAAAACTAATAAATAAAACAAAATATTAATATTATAAAACCCATATTTTCTCTCCTCCCCTCCCCCACCGCAGAAAACATTGCCAGCCAAATATAACCACCACCAAACCGCCGCCCGAGAGCACCATTGACGCCTAAAGTCACCTGCAACCACGCGCCTAACCCTTCCTGATGTCGTCTGCTTCACCACCCTTTTCTCTTTATCTACTTTTTTCATGGGCGGCGGTGGTTAAGGAGGGCGACAAATTAGGTGGCTAATAGGGGTCATGGGAGGGGCGGGAACGAGTTTTCATGGGACGGGGGGCCATCAATTGAAGGGGGAGAGGGCGGCAAAAAGGAGTGCGTGGAGGAGAGAAAATCATGCATTGATAACAAACATGAGACGACGGTGGCCGGCGATGGCCCAGACGGGATCGCCGTCGTCACCGACCACGGATGATGCACTCAAGTGCAATGGTGGTGTGGGGTGTTAACCGGAGGCGGAGCTATGGTGGTGGCTGACTGACAAGATTGGGGGGAGAGAAGGGGAGGAGGGAGGGGAGAGAGAAAATTATGTGGGGTTGGGTTTTGGATTAATTAATTAATTTTGTTTTAATTAATTTGATTTTTTAATGATTAAATAGGGTCAAACTTACAATAGCCATTGCAGAATCATTCAAGATTATGGACTCACTGCTACAAATTTGAAATCATATGGTCTAAAACTAGCTCCCAATACGGTGGAAAATAGTGAATAGGAGGGAGTTAATCTCGATGTGGAAGTATGTCACAACTCACAATATACTCCCATTAATCATTCCATCCCAAACCGTTTATAACAAAAAAGGGGCTCAAGCTAAGAGTTGTGAGGCTAAGAGATTCTACATTTCTACTCGTATTGTAGAAAGCCAACAAATTCTTACTCGTATATATTTAGTTATAATAATTAGGCGCGTTAGAGTATGGTATTCTGTACCCACGCCTCCATGATCAGCGGCGAAGCCAGCTGGTGGCTTGGGGTGGCGGCCGCCACCCCGGCCAGGGAAATTTTTTTTGAAGTTTTTTGGGCAGAATCCTTTTATATATATTTTAGAGCACCAATTTAGCATAAGATGTTGTTAGTACAGTGGTTAGAGTGCTATCATTGTAACTTGGAGGTTGTGGGTTCAAATCTTCTTAATAACAAGTCTCATTGTTTTTTTAAATTATTCCTATACTTTTTAAAAATAAGCATAACTTTAGTTAGTCAACAATGAGAGGATTTGAACTCTTGACTAAGGCCTGAGCAATTGTTCATACAAACCAGTAGGCTACAAACATTTCATGCTACCTAATGCATGTCTTTGATATATATTCTCATTTAGATTGTTCATTTCTCCACTTATGTTTTGTTCGCATTTACAATATATTTTTTCTTTCTTATTCCATAATTTGTTGAGCATGTACGTTTTATTCAAGATCGAATTTAGGAGGTAGCCTGAGGTGCACCGGCTACCACAAATTCTCCGAAAACACCTAATTATTGCCTTAAAAATTCCAAAAAATTAGAGGAAAAAAAACACTTGTGCTAAGATGGTTACCCCAAATTTTTGGGGTTAGGTTCGCCCCTGCCTCCGTTATGTTTCTTATTAAATAGGACCGTATAGTATCAGTTTTTATTAAAAACAATAAACGATTCCTATATTATCCGTTAGGGATACCGCGTATACAGTTATAATCCGCCACCCCAAGTTTTTAATCCTGGCTTCGCCCCTGTCCATGATACTCCGTATTACATTTGGAGTCACGGTTATTCAACAGGCAATGCAATATATTCAATTGCCAATATGTGTTTTGCTATAGTACAAATATGCAGAGACTTGAGACTTACGTCAGGATAAAAACCATATTTAGGTACCCACTATAACCAGCTTAAACAACTTCACTATCATCGGCCTAGATCTCCCAATTCCCGCTCCAACACTGCAGTTATCAAAGTCGCTAATTCCCCCCTACTTCATCTTTCTGCACATCCATAGTCGCTTCATCTTTCCAGATATAAGACTTCTATTACCTCACATCCCCAACACAACGCCGATGCTGTATCACGTGGTGAACTTCCTTGGCGGCTAAAAGAAAGGAAAAGATACAAGAGACAAGAGCCAAATGAGGCCATTTAAATTGACATATGGAGCGAAGAAGCGAAACATAAAGAGCAAACCTTCCATTTTGGCAGCCTCATCTCTGTCCAGATCTGCAAAGAAGACATTAGGCATCTCAACAGAGAAGCAACGAAAACGATCTCCACTATTGCAAGACATGTGAAGCAAACATCAGCTCAGGTAGCTCACGTAATGAAATAACTTAAGAGGGCATGAAGATAAAAGACCAAGAACAAGCATTATACCAGCCGATTTGATCCAGCAATTCGAAGCATTTTGATTTTTCACGAAGACTCTCGCATGTCAAGGCTACTTGATATACCTGCACAGTGCATGGTACCAAGAGTGTATGATTAGCAAACACAACAGGCACAGAGGCAGGACACAGGGACAGTACAGCTCAGATATCACCACAAATGTAACTTGCTCACATAGAATATCAAACAAAGAGAGCCCTCCACCATCTCAAGCTTACTGAAACCAGACTCAGAAAATAATGGCCAAGGAAGGAGATAGGTAACAGAAAGAAAAGGGAAAACGTGAAGACATGGAACTAGGATGGTTAAACCTTTCCAATTAACAAGACCAAGGAATGTGACATGCTAGAACGATTATGAGTGATAGTAAAATGGTGAGCAGATCAAAGAGTTAGAAAAGATTACTTGTGCATCAATAACATCATGAACCTATCATAAAGAAAGAATAAAAGAAAGCCGAGGTTGAAAGCACCATGCTTTCCACGATTCAGCTAGTGAGAAGCAGTTCACTCTCTAACCACGGCACTAAGCCAAAAATTACATAATGCAATAATCTAATTGAAGAGAGGAGCACATCCTAAATAAAGGTAATAGAGAGCATCTCTGGTTACAATCACAGGGGTAGCTCTGAAAACACCGGAATTCCCTACCCCCACCCCCTTCCACCAGTGTCGAGGCTAGGGGCTCCTTAGAGGCACCAAGTGATGTAATTGCCTCTCATCCTTGAACCACCACAATCAGATGTCCGTAAATATTGCTACCCTTCTTCGTTGACACATCATTCAATTTCCTATCAATAACCACCCCTGCAACCCCGTGTCCAAGATTTACACCCTCATGATCCACAAAACGAGCAGACTCTTCGCAGCGCCAATTTGCAGTAAATTTGGATTTGCCAATACGACTAAGTCCTATTGCAAATTCCTAGACAAAAGTAGATCAGAGCACCTCCTTAAATCATTCCACCCTCGAGCTTTCACCCCACCAGAACAAAGTTAAATGGTGATTCATGATTTAGAAACTTAAATTTAGAATTGAATCATGATTTAATGCACCTTTTTAAGCGTCGAAATCTTTTCCTTGATCCAAAACTAATTGCTCCTATTAAAGAAGATCCCATTACTTCCCACATCCACCTTGTCATGGCCCCAACCATTAGATATATGCCAATCACAACAAGACAATACTATCCAAAATAAAGGCAAATTAGCAAAGTGGAAATGAAGTTCCCAACAAAGTCCCACGTGAAACTCCAAATGTGCTATTTTGCTACACTTGAGTCATTGCATTAACCCATTTGCTGAACATGTATTATTCCAAAATTATGCATGACTACTTATTAACAGGTTAGGGAAAAAAAAAAAAATTAAGGTGCACGATGTGAAAAGTACTAAAAACACAAGAACAGAGGCCCACTCATTGAGTGAATGCCTTCCTCACAAAGGTCATTTCTATCACCCTTTCTGATGAAATGTATGAGAGCTACATGAATGACAATCGATCAAGATGTAGGTAAAATCAGAAAGCCAACGTCCACATACCTCTGGCAGATTCCATTTATCAACCGCTGTCGACATGGCAACAAAAGATAGTCATCACAGTTGGCACAAAGATAACGAGACAATGTAAAAAAAAAAAAAAAAAACAATTTGATCAACTCCTTAGTTTAAGAAGGCGCGAGGCGCACCGAGGCGCACTCATTTAACAAACAAAATTTTATTACACAAAACCATATTTTGCAAAAACTAACCCCTTTTTTGGTATTTAAAGAGGGCCAATGGATAAAGAAGTATAAACAAGGGATTAAGGGGCAAAGGGAAGGGTAGAAATAAGGTTACAAGAGAAAGAAATTTTGAAATTGCACAGTTGTGCGCCTCAGAGCCTGCGCCTCGGGTGCGCCTCATGCACACTTGTGCGCCTTGCGCCTAGGCGCGCTTTTTTAAACTAAGATCAACTCAAAACACCTATTTAACAATAACGAGTTAACACATCTTATTGGTGCCTCAACTCCAAATTTAAAAAAAAAATGATAATAAGCATCATACATTGTCTCAACTCCTAATAATTATCATAATACTTAAACAAAACCAAATACTCCCTCCCATACAGAGAAAGCGTTATGTCACTTCTCAACACGCATTCTAGAGAGACAAATTAACAATGACAAAGTTGGGCAAATAATCTGTAATTCAAAGCAGATCATAATAATATCACAAAACAAATTCATACAAACTATAGAGTATTTGCTCATTTCTATCATATAATTAGTTTGAAAATGTTTGCCAAAAAGTGATGTTCCAGTTTAATCTGGACAGAGTAATTATCTACACCACACCAAGTGCGGAATATGCTATGGAGTCACATAGCACTGAGAAGTGAGGAGATAGTAAACACAATACATGGGGATGAAGTGCGTGAACCAAGTCTAACAATGAAGACCAGAACATGAGAGAAGTTTCAGAAGCAGTAACAAGTGAAAAAAAATAAAAAGCTACCAAGCAAAGAGCCATTATGCAATGCAACAACAATGCTGGTAACTCACCACGCCAACAACGCGGTTCCAAATGCAGAATTTCACTATCTACTTCACACCACTCAAATTCGTCAAAGTCACTGTCAGAGTCAGTATAATACGTTGGGTCCTGCTCCCATGTTTTTGTATTGTGCTCCTGCATTTTTAGGACATACCAGAACGAAAAAAGAGAAGGCAGACATTAGTTACCTTGGCGTCTTAAGTATCCTTGGGAAAGAATATAAGCAATCTTAATTCTCCCAATCTAAGACCAAGCTCCGAACATCCTTCTTTACAACTGGGCACGCAGACCACAAAGTTGAGCATTTCAAAAGCTTAGAAAATCCTGACTAAAGTACTAAAAAAAGAATAGTCGAATAAATGCCAATTCCCAACAATATAGGATTGTTTGTATGAGCATCGAAAGTTGCCAAACACTGAAAATACAGCCCATCAGTGTTAGACGGTGACTCACTACATGGACAATTGGACATCAATAGCATGAATCCTATAAGGACCAAAGTATTTCAGGCATCTCATAAAAGAGGCAAGTTCAACTTGATCGGATACTACCCAAAGTCCAACGACCATGAAAGTTTATGTCAGAGAAGCTAGTCCACTCATAAACAGGTCAAAAAATCACCTCCAAATAAAAGGTTCGAAGGCAAGGACCAGCTACCGCAAAATATGATAATCAGAGTAAATGATTGAGAGCCTCTAAACATAAAAAATAAATAAAGCCCCAAATACCTTCTCTGTGACAGAATTATGGGAACCTGCAAAGTAATCAAGTCGAGCAAGTCAAGCCTTGGAGCACATCACATGATAGAAGTTTCAAAGAGAGACTCTAAGAAAAACTACCATTCATTGACAAAGCCTAAAACGAAGAACCATTTTGTTGCAATATTTTGCCCACCAATTTAAAAAACAAATTTCCCTACAAGTTTTCTCCAAACATTCAGTAGCTGCTAAATAGTATTCCCTAGGTTTTGTTAAGGGAATCAATGTAGCTGCTAAACATTCAGTAACAGCAAAATAGTATTCCCTTCAGTATTTGTCTTATATTCCAAAACAAATTTGGATGCTAAGGGATACTAATTAAATTCAACTGAAAGCCAAAAGAGCATGTCCTTAAGTATTTCAACACATTTATCTTTAAGGGGTTCATCAATAAACATGGACGCTTAAAATAAGTCAAGCCTTCAGTTTGTAAGACCATGTTAATTGAGATTAGCTTATATTAGAATCAATTTCATCTAGTGCTACATGCTACTAATAAGCCCTACCTCCACTAACTGCATGCATACAGAGTACCCGTTCTAAAGTGAATCTGTTTTTTGGTTGTTGGTATTGTGCTAAAAGTTTTGATGCGTTGTATTGTGAGCTAGTTATTACCATATAGACCCACGATTATGTTTCTATTAGAGGTAGGTATCACAATTAGATGGCTACCTCATGCCAACTAAATTTGCCAATGCACTCACACGATTCATCATATTACTGACCTAAGCCATATGGTCGAGAAAATTATGTGTCAAGATTACATAATATAGTGGGAGTAAATGTGTCTCTACAGTGTCCTATGTCGAAGTAACCATGTGCGCTCCATCACCCCAACAAGGACATGGGCTTCCCATTACCCAACAATTGTAGTCACTTCAAATGAATTGAAGGTGAAAGACTTGGACAAATGGGACAAATTTCGAGGATTTGTGTGCTAATGAAATAGAGGTGCTTAAGTTTCCATAATTTTGGCATAGAAAACGATTCAAAGGTATAAACCAGAGATAGGAAAGGAATTAGTATTTGTTTCGACATTCTCCCACAACATAAACTCCGCTAATTAAAAACGCAGTTCTAACAAGTAACAACCACTAACGCAAATCCACAACACGAACCAACCCCTGAAAACGAGACTACCTTGGCTGTTCAATGACGTATTCGACTCTGAATCACTGTTGCGTTGCTTCTTTGAAAGGGGTGCAGGACTCTCATCATCAGAGGCTACATTGACTCGTAGACAATTCTATGTTAGATAAAGGATTCAATTTACGGTGCAAGACAAGAAGAAACATATACCAAAACACCAACAAGTTTAAGAGCAACTCACAAGAGCTATAATCCACTAAACCCACCGGCCTATCCGTATCTTCAAGAGAACGCTTCTCCTCATTGCTGGGATTCACCATGATACTCTTCAATCTATTACCAATTTTAAAAACAATTGAACAGATAAAAATCTTCCGAATTGTTAACGTTTGGTTTGAATTCCTCGCACGTATTTAGTAGAATAGGGGAATTCAATCAGATAATGATTAAAGTTAACAAAATGGTTATGGTGGAAGGACGATTAAGCAGCCCCTAAATTTCAGAAGAATGAATTGAAATTGAAATACGAAACCCTAAATTCGAAACAGATTGGGAAATTGGAGAAAAACTAAACAGGAGATTCAAAATGAAAGATGAAGAACCAATTTTTATCACGATGATCAGGAAAGTAAAAGCCTTTACCTTCTTCTGTACGCCTTCTTCGTTTGATCGCGAGCGTAGAGAGAGAGAGTTTAGGAGGAAAATCGTTTTTGCGTAAAAATACATACGGAGTACGGTCTTATGCCATTTCTTTAGTAGTCACAGGATCCTTTTTATAGGAAAGATTACATGCCCACTGCTATAAATTTGAAATCATTGTCCGAAATCTATTATGCAACACAATAACAAATACTCCCTCCAATTCTTTAGATTTGTTCCATTTCATTTGATCACAAAGTTTAATAGTAGTGGTGTAGCCTGGTATTTTTACACTAAAGGGCATTTGTCCCATATGCAAATGGGTATGTCTAACCTTCAATGAAGGTAAAATGGACTTATGCCTATACAAATGTCACACATAAAGAAATGGGGCAAATCTATTGCATCATCCAAAAAATGAAAACGGGACAAATCTAAAGAATCGGAGGGAGTAGAAAGTACTACTTTACTGGTTAGACTACCGTTTTGAAAGTAGCATTTTAGGTAGTAGTTGGCATTTTAGGTAACATTTGGGAAATGTTTCCCAAACTAATAGTTAAATAAGTCACAAAATGACCATTAAACTAGTTGTTTTAGTAATAGTCTTAGGGGGTGTTTGGTAGTTGTAGCTGTTCGGATAGCTTTTAGCTGTTAGTAGTTTGACTAACTGTTATCTGTTAACAGGTGGCTGAAAAGTAGCTGTTAACAATGACGTGTTTGGCACTAGCAGTAGCTGTTGAGTTATTATAATAATTTATATCATAAATTTATAAAATTTGAAATGCTACTTCTAGAGAAATGCTACTAATAATAGCATTTACCAAATGTCCCTTCAAACGCTAAATGCTAGTTCAAATGCTAATAACGAATATGTTAAGTAGCATTCTGACTTGGTCAAAAAGCTAAATGGTAAAGGGTATGTTTGGTAGCCAAGTAGAATGTATCATTTAGCGTTTTGACCAAGTCAGGATGCTACTTGACATGTTTGGCTCTACATTTGTTATTAGCATTTGAACTAACATTTAGCATTTTAAGGGGCATTTGACAAATGCTATAATAAATAGCATTTCTCCTAGAAAGTAACATTTCTGATATTCTAACTTTACGATATATATCATTTTAATAACTGAACAGCCAGTGATCGTACCAAACATGTTATTGTTAGCAGCTACTTTTCAGCCAACAACTAACGTCTATATGCTAAAAGCTAACAGGTACCTCAACAGCTAAAAGCTACCTGAATAGCTACGACTACCAAACACACTGTTATGGGTATGTTTGTTATCATTTTTGAGTTTTTAGTTTTCAGCTTATTTTGAAAGCCAAAGTCACGTTTTTTAAAACGGGAAAAAAATGGGTCATTATGCACTTGAAAAAAATGGTTTTCAATTTTAAGATTTCATTTTCCATAGGGTTAATTCACATGATACCCTTGTATTTTACCAAATTGAACGTGGTACTCATCATTATGCACTTTTATAAAGTTTACCCCTCAGTTTTATGTTTTCGTACGTAGTACCACAGAAGTTTTAATTTTTAACACCGTTAACAAGGTGTTAGTTTGGAAGAGACAAAGCAATTTGAGCCATCCAACGAGTCTAATAAACGGCTCAGGTAGCAGATAAGAGCTTAGAAACCCAAGCAATTTGAGCCATCCAACAAGTCTAATAAACGGCTATAAGAGCTTAGAATCCCCCCCCCCCCCCAAAAAAAGACCTTTTCATCCCCTTCACTCTCTCTCCAAATTTTCCTACCTTTTACTTCTTGACCTCCAAAACCACTGTTATACATCATGAACGAGGAGTTTTAGGGTGCTCGACAAGTAGCGCATAGCACCATAATAAATTATTTTTAAATAACTTAATTAATTTTTTTAAAAGTACATAATTGTCAAATTATATTAGATATACGGAGTAGTTTGTATCATGTATACAAGCATAAAAATTTAAATAAATGCACTTAACCATTTTTTTCTATATTTTTTGTTATTTTTACGATATAATTTATAAAATATTTCTAATTAAAAATAATAGATGATGTAGATTGAATTCTAACATTATGTACGGTTGAGATGAATGTTATTATGGTACTTTGCGGTACTTGTCAAGGGCCTTAGAATTACTTCCTCATAAACACCATCATCATCTTCTTATCCTATCGACAACATCATCTTATTATCTCTTCATTGAATTTGGGCCCGACTTTGTGCGAATTTCTCAGTTCATATCTTCAAAAATAATCCACCACTAGGGCAAAATCAACGATGAAGAAGACGAAGAAACCCGCTTAAACTCTCTCCAATAAAAGTTCGCCACTCTCTCTCATCCATGTCAAAGTTGCAGCACTCGAGATCCGCGTGTTTGATGAAGCAAAGCTTGTGGCTGTGGGCCCTTGTGCGATGCCGCCTGCGCATTTAAAGGAGCCGGTCCGTGGAGCAGTGGATGTGTGACAATGAACAATTCAAACCCCCCATCAATTTTTACTTAAGCACCTTAATTCATTGCATTTGAAATGCGATACTTCGATTAATCGATCAAGAAATAAAATAATTAGCTCCTCATACAATCCATAGAACCCTTGTCTTTCTTCTAAAAAGCCTGAAATAAACCTAGAGTTGGGGGTTCGTATTTATAAAGTCTAAGATAAACGTAAAATAGAAAAATACGGAATTAGAAAAATACGGCAATCGCGGCCCGCCAAGCTAACCACCGCGGACCGCGAAATATCTCTGATCTCCACTTTCTTGATTCATCTGGCGCTCATCTTTCAGCGCGGCCCGCCAAATGTCTCCGGAGATGCTTCTCAATAGCGCCTCAAGTGTTCGCATCCAAAATGTGCATCAAACGACTAAAATTACATAAAACTTAAGAATGGATACTCAATACTAATAGTGAGTATAATACATCATTTGGAACGTTAAAATACAATAAAAACCAACAACTTGATATGTACAAAATCGGCAGATCAATGTGGTGGACTAGTGGGCAGTCTGGTGTGGTTAGAGGGGGGTTTGGAAAGAGGAAGAGGACGGGTACGAGAAAGTTTGGGGGATTGTTTTTTTTTTTTTTTAAGCAATCTCAACCATAGATTAGCTAGAATGGACAACCAAGATTTTCTGTAGTTCATAATTTTTTTGTATTTTTTTTCTAACTTGAAAATTGGGTACCTCATGCACGCACTCAAAACTTGGGGGTATTTGTATAAAATTGTAAAACATTGGGTATCACGTGCAATTTGGCACGAGGATACTAGGTGAACTAACTCTTTTCCATATAACTATTATTATAAAAATCATTTTAAAGTTGATTTCGTAACTTGATTAATTAAGTGGTCGTTTGGTTGCCATTTTAAAACACATGATTTCTAAGTTCCATCCCATTAATTACATATTATTCGAGTTGTTTGGTTGCCCATGTTTAAAAAAAATGGGTGAATTGGAAATTCCATGAGAAAATGAAAAGAGTAGTGTTATTTGTCGCCATGGTGGAATTTGTTTACCAACTCCTCCCTCGCTAATTCTGAATTCCCCCATCATCTTTGTTCAAAAATTACAAATTTGCCCCCAAATAATTAGAAAGACGCTATTATTAAGGGATGTAATAATAATTAAAAATTAAAAATAAGGAAATTTAATGGGTACAACCAAACATCTAGATGTTGGAATTTAATTCATGGGAAATCCAAATTCCTTTATGTCTACCAAATAATTTGAACCTAATTCACATGAATTCATGGAATATGTAACTTTTTATAGGAATTAAATTCCTACATGAACTAAAAACAAAAAGTGAAAGCGACAGTGACATAGAATGAGCCAAAGTTTTATGACACTAAAAACCAAAACCAAAAACAAAACAAAAAAAAACAACACCAAATGAGCCCTTAACAACAACGCGTATATCATAGTCCCGGGGTGCCACGTCACACCTACGTCATGCGCACGTCATCAATTTTATTACAAAAACGTTTTATTTTAATAAACAACAAAACCCAAACATATTAAAAAATCACCTTTTCTCACTCCTCGCGTCCACTCGACCACCAGCCGTCGGCGCAGTAGCTCTACCGTCACTACATCAGCCTCCGGCGACGCCATTAGAGGCCTTTATAGCCGGCGACATCGAGGCCGGTTGGAAGAGAGAAATAAGGGAGAGTGAAGAAAGAGGAGGGGAGGGCATTGTGGGTGGAGGAATATGGCGTTGAACGCCAGATCCGGGCAGTTAAAGGTGGTGTAAGGGGCGGTAGTGCGGGTGGTTGTTAGGTTGGGCCGTTGGACGTTGGTACGAGGAAGAGCGATAGATGGGAAGAAGAGATTAATGGGAAAATGGAATGGGACAAAAATGGGGATGATATGCAGTAAAAACGTGGGAGGAGTGAGAAATAAGAATGTGTTTTTTTCTTCTTCTAAATTTTAAATCAATTACTTTTTATTTATTTGTACGTAATTGGTACACTTAAGTACATAATTAACGCAATAAATTACGTAATTTAGACGGTAATGGACACAACTGATACGCTAAAATACATCATTTATATGTTAGACAGTATCCAAGTAATATACTAGAGTATATAATTTTTTATGCTAAAGTACACAATTGATACGCTAAAGTACATAATACATATGTTAAAGTACACAAGTGCTACGCTAAAGAATATAAATCATATGTTAAACTGCATAAGTGATGCGCTAAAGTATATAAGTTGTCACTTTTAAATGCCTAACTTAGACTCTAAAGTACACACGCGATATGCTAAAGTACATAATTAATGTGATAAAGTACGTAACCGATAAGCTAAGGTACATGATTTATGCGCTATAGTACATAATGTGTTATGTACTTTAACGTATCAATTATGTATAACGTTAGCGGATCAATTGATTTCTCTACGGAAAACATTATGTATTTTAGCTTATTAGTTACTGTATATGTATTTTAGCGTGTAAATAATGTAGTTTAACGTATAAAACATGGTGTATCAATTGGAGTATACTACTCCTACCTAAAGATATTTTCCTGTTTCTTTTTGCAGTTTTGAGTCGCCATGTTGGGGACTATTTGTAGACTAAATGAAAGACCCGTTTACCTTGAAATCAAGTACAGTTGGTTGACTGCAATGCAGAATGAAATACTTACTAATTTTTAAAGCAAGTGAACGATTCATTTGGTCTAAATATAGCTCCCAACATGGTAACTCAAAGCTGCAAAAAGAAACAGGATAATATCTTTGGGTAGGAGGGAGTATATATTTACGAGTAATATGTAATTTATTTGATAGATCAACTACATACTTTATCATAGATAGTAATAAGTATTTCAACCACAACAAAAAAGGTCGATTTTTCAATGGTTGGGACGTTGGGGGACTTGGGGTTAAAAGTAGTATAAAATTGTAAACCCAACGCACAAAGTAGACCTTATAAACAAAAATGAAACCCAATTCACCCTTTTCACACTCTCCTCCATCCTTTCCTACCTACTCCCGACAACCAAAACTCCAACAGCAACACAATCGCCCTCCCTGCACCGGATCGCCGGCCTAAATATCAGCCGTGATGCCCTACTCCTCCAGAGGGCCGAATCGGTTCTCAACCGCGTTGAGGAAAGTATGAACGAGAGAGGAGAGAGTCGAGATGAGTGGGTGGGGTGATCAGAAGTCATGGTGAGGTGTTTTCGTTGGAATCGCCGGCGAAGAGGATGGTGGTTGATTGTGTTATGGTGGCGAGGTGTCGATAGGTGGTGGTTGGGATTGACGTGGGGAGAAGAGAGAAAATTATTTTTTCTCTGGGCATGTTTTATCTTTTTTCATCATGATTCAGGCCACCTCAGCATTGTGTTGTATGCCACGTCATCGGGTGTAACACCCCCAAATTTCCTTTCCTTTTCAAAAACATTTTATCACGAACCAAAACACAAATTAAGGAAATTCAGAGGTGTCACTTCGCACTCGAGTCAAAGACCCGAATGCAAGGAGATTTTAGAAGCCGCACTACAAAATGTCTAATGATCTAAAATGATCTATTACAATCCATTAATTAAATTACAACAATCTGAAATATGAAATATAAAATTGTCTAAGTATTATTAATGGTCTAATAATTGAAAGTCTAAATTTATTTAGTCCAACTAATAACTAATGAGTCGTCGATTCCTGCATGCATCAAATACTTCAAACATGTGGTGGATTTAAAACACAAAAACCACAGTTGAAAAAGTCAGTGAAATTGAGTAAGCTAACACCTCAACTCGTAGAAAACCAATACCCTTACCTGGATTTTGAAAACATCTTAATCTTATTTTTGAAAACCACAAGCACGTTAACATATAAACCATTCATCAAGACAAACTACATCACCAAAATAGAAATATCACATTAGCTTTAACAAGTGTATAACATTTCATTAATATAATCCAGTCCATTCTTTTATATCTTGAATGAGGAATCCATACCAAATTTTATAAGTGGGATGAGCCAAATTTGTTTCCAACTCATCTAAACCATACCAATCATATATTTATAAGTGGGTGAGCCGGTTCTTTGCCGATCCACCAACCCATACCATACAAGACTACTAGACCTTAAGTGTGCACACCCCCTATTAAGTATTGCTAACCCAATAGAGTAGTACTAGAGCCAAGCCCACTTAAAAACAGATGCGGTGGGGCAATAAAGTGGAGTCGATGTGACTCAAACCAATAAAGTGGAGTCGATGTGACTCAAACCAATAATCATCGTGTATCTCCATCCTTTATTTATTTATTTTGTTTATAATATTGATCATTCACACAAGTTTATATCCAACAATCATACAATCATTCATAATTCAGACATACCAATATTAATTCTACACCCATCAACCATAATTCCAACAACATCTTTTGAATCATAAACCGAACAATATATCAATGCAATATTCCAATCCAATCAAATCAAGATATGATAATCAAAACAATAAATCGTTCTCCACCTAGCATGATACTAAGTTTTCATCCAGCACACCAATCACTTAGCATATAAGTTTGAAAGGTTTTTTACAAATTTAAAAAAGGTTAAGCATGCTAGCTTATCTTTTCAAGCAGACGGAAACTCAATAGCACAATAATTACTAGTACCCCTCGTCTACGAACTCAGGATCTACAATTACACAAACGACATTCCCAAATTAACACTCAATGTTACACAACCAACCTACTAACCAACTATATACATATATGTTAGTATGATCTTATATGCAATGTATAAACAAGACAATACCAAATCGGAACCAACAATTACCAATTATCCAATAATCATAATTCTATTTTAATAATATTTTTTTTAATAAAACTCAAATAACATCGAAATTATTATAAAAATTCCCAAAGGCCTAAAATTAGTTTAAAAACAGAATATAATTCATAAAATCAACCCTTAATTATTATAATTTAATTATAAAATTATTATACCAATTTATATTATGTTTTATTAATTAAAAACAATGTCTTATTACATAAAATTCTAAAAATTCGAATTAAATTATTTAAATCACGAAAATCAGTTTATAATTTGTTAAATTATCAGAATGTCGAAATATTGATTGTCATAATTAATTTGAACTAGTTAACCTAAATTAGATACAATTAATCAAAATTCCCCCAATTTACAATTTTTACACACTTTGAACAAAACTCAATTTAATTCTCAAACTAAATTCAAGAACCCTAACTATTAGATAATAAGCATACCCAAATCAAGACTTTCGAAATCAATTGAACAAATTCGACAATTAATTTAATAAATCCCCAAATTCGAAATTCATGAAAAACAACTCAAAACAACCATCAAGATCAATTCTTTAAGCATAAAAATAACTCTAATCGATTAACCACTAATAATAACATCTATTAGAATCAATTAAACATGATTTAAATAAAAAAAAATGAATTGAAATTCTCGTTCAATTGAAAGGGCGAAAACAGGGGAAACTAGGGTGGAACGCGTTACCAAGTTGAAGCCGAAATAAAAGTAGTACGGTGAGGGATAGGTCTTCGAAAGGCAAGCTGGAACGGCGAGAAGAAGCGGCGGCAAGGAGGCTGGAGCGCGTGCGAAGAAGACGAACGAAGAGGGGCGAGAGAACAGAGGTACTCTGTTTTGTTAGGAGGAGAAAGAGAGGGGGGGTGTCGTGAGTAGGCCTGGGCAGAGGGCCGGGGCGGGGCGGGTCAGGGTCACTCTAAAATGGGCTGGGGCGGGTCAGGGTCACACATCTACGAAGCGGGGCGGGGCGGGTCACGGGTCAGTTTTGGCCCTGCCCGGCCCGGCCCATGAGAAATCGACAAATCTGCAGAAATTGAGTTTTTTTTTTTTTTTTTCCCGACAAATTGGAAGCAGAAATTGAGATCAGTGGATGGACAATTCAGACACCAGTATATCTTGTACCAATCGGACCACAACTTCGCCTATTTCATATAAGAGTAAACACCAATCTGAATTTTCGCGGAACTTCAATTCTCCAGCAGAAGTAGTAGCAGCAGCCAGAGGAGAAGAAGAACTTGTGGGGAAATTGTTATTGCAATTAGGGTTTGTTTGTGATGAATTTGGGGATATGTATCGGGGCTAAGAAGGTTGTTGATAAATTTGATTAAAAAAATTTCATGATTTAAGATGATGGGGGATTTCTGGTGTGAAATTGATTTTATAAGGTGGAGTATTGAAGAAGATTAGGGATTTCTGTGTGATTTTGTGATAAATTTGGGGAAGAACACAATTGTTTGTTTTTGGACGTAAGTACAAGATCACTATGCTAGTTTGATGCAATTAAGCTGTGTTTTTTTTTTTTAAATTGGACCTGTGTTTGTTTTTTTTTTTATTTGGGCCCGTGTGTGCTTTATTTTTAGAGGGCTAGACCCGCGTCATTTCTTAAAGGGCCTGACCCTTTTCCGACCCGCCCCGTTAGTTGATAGGCCGGGCTTTGACTCTCTTTAAGAGGGTCGATCGTGGGCTTCTGATGGGGGCCTGCCCCGTTGCCCAGGCCTAGTCGTGAGTTTGGAGAGAGAAAGAAGTGATGGGTTGTTTTTTTCTTTTTTTTTTTCTTTTTCCTTTCCAAATTCCTAATTTCTGATTTTCCTTTTACTTTGGGTTGGGCATTGTGTCTTGTGGTTGGGCCACTATGGTATTGGGTTGCTATGTTTGTAGTAGCTTGGAATGACCCAATTAGCAAATCCGAAATTAGAACCCATTCCCGAACCCATTTTCGAAAACGACTCACAATTTCATTTTTCGCTAAAATAATCTAATTAATAATTGCAAAATGTTAATATAAAATATTCTGAAATTTTGGGATATTACATCGGGAGTACATACTCCCAGGATTACACAATAATTTTTTCCTTAACAAAGAGAATATCATATACTCACTCATTTTTTCTTAAGATAGTGGGCCAATTAGCCAAATTGGTATAAAAAATAGGGAAAATTTCAAAAGTACTCTTAAGGTTTCTGAGATTTTAAGGTATACCCCGTAGATTTCCGAGGTTTCCAAAATACCCCTTAAGTTTGCTAAATGAGGTTTTTTTTTGTGTGTTTTTTACTAACGGAGTCTAACATCGTTAACATGTTGTATTTATTTGAAATAATTTCACATAATTAACCTTTTAACATATTAAGGAGCCGTTTGGTTGAGGGGTTAAAAGAAAGGGAAAGGGAATTGAGAGCGTTGATTCCCTCACTATGCGTTTGGTTAGCAATTTTGGTCATTCCCTTTCACCCTTTTGGCTTAATGGATTACCCCAAATCCCTCTACATTGATTTCCTCCTTCTCCAGGGATTGGATGATTCCCAAACTTGGGTGGTCAACTTTCACCCTTGACCAAGACTCCAACACTGTCGGCTACCACCACGCTACCACCAACATCGTTACTTGACATCACCATAACCGCCAACCTTCAAATCATCTCGACAAATCTCGCCCGAGCACCGCCCTAACACCACCCATGTCGCTCAAACCACTCACTGCCTCCACCAATCATGTTGCAAAAACCATGACTGTAAGCCCAAACCACCACTAACAACCACCACTTCGTTAAAGAGAGTAGGAGAGGCGGAGAAAAAAAAAAAGTAAAATATACCTTAATCCTTCAAGAAAAATTGCAAAGTTTTGATTTTTAGGGCCCGTTTGGTATCGTTTTCAGTTTTCAATTTTCTGTTTTTTTTTTTAACACCAAAGTCTCGTTTTTGAAAACTTGAAAAAGTGGTTTTCAGTTGTCAGTTTTCATTTTCTATATGACTACTATACAACTAATCAATTTGAAGTTAATTTTTTAACTTATTTAAATAAAAATTTTACGCAAAAAAAAAAAAAAAAAAAAAAAACTGAAAACGGCAGTGATACCAAACGGGCCCTTAGTGGTCGAATTTGATCAACAAAACATCAGATCTACGATTTTGATGATCAATTTCGTCAATTAAGAAATAAAAACAACTGCTTGTTGAACTCGGTTTGAGCGGCAGAGAGCAAGGAGTGCATGAAGGCGAGGTTAGATGGCGATAAGGGGGAAGATGTGTATGGAAGTCATGGAAGTTGAGAGGGAGAGAGAGAGAGAAATAAGCGGGGACAAATACAACAGTAGTGAGGGTGTGAGTTTTGATTCCTTTTTAATTCCTACCAAATACATTGGGGGTATTGATGGGGTTTTAATTTTTCCCCCCTTTTCCCTTTCTTGATTCCTTTTCCTTTCCCCAGTTTAAATCAAACAACCCTTAATTATTAAAAAGAAAACAAAAATTCAAAAATTAATAAAAAATAAACTCACCCCTTTTTTTTCTCTCTCCTCTCCCTTTCCCCTCCTCCACACCCTCATGCACCACCTTCCCACAATGGTCACAAGTACGGACCACCATCAACCATAGCGACACCACCACCCAGGAACGTGCTTTGTTCCGGCGACCACATACCGACCATTTTACCCCAGCCCCGACCCCCATTCTTCCATGCGTATGCTTCTTTCTTTCTCTCTCCCTCCATCCTCCCTTTTACACCTTTCCCACCTTCATCCTTGTTTCACCACCCCCTACTGCATACAGTATCAGTGGGTGAACTTTGATTGGTTGTTGGTGGCACTAGGGTGGGGGTAAGCGGCTATGTAATACCCCGGATTTCAAAGGAGATCCCTAAGAGATAAAGGGCTCATATGCGGTGCTTAATAGGATTGATAGGGCTACTCATACCAACAAAGTCGACTTTTCTGTTAGGAATCCCATGTGTTAAGAACTCCAAAGTTAAGCGTGCTTGATTGAGAGTAATTTCAAGATGGGTGACCTCCTGGGAAGTTTCCCAGGGTGCGCACGAGTGAGGTCAAAGTGCGCCGGAAGGACTCGTGTTGGTCTGTGAGGTCAGCCCACTGTCTGGCAAGCTGCCATAGGTGACTACTCATGGCTCAGGCGATGAGCCGGGGTGTTACAACTTGGGTGCAGGGAAGGTGAGAGAATGCGGAAAAGAGCAGAAAATAGAGGTGGAGAGGACAAGGGTGTCGGGCGTGGGTGACGGTAGCCCTCGCCTTGGAGTCGCCGGAGTAGTGCGCTCTAGATGATGGCGGAGGTGACCCGAATGATTGTGGTTGAAGTGGTGGCTGCACAAGGTGAGGTGAAAGGGGAGGGGAGAGAGAAAAAATGGTAGGGAATATGGGTTTAGTTTTTTTTTTTTTGCTGTAATTATGTTATTTTTTCTACAATAAGTCAAACTAACTAATTGACTAACGGTGTTAGATATCTAAGTGAAAAACACAAAAAATCTCATTTTGCAAACTTGAAGAACATTTTTGGAAACTCGAAAACCTTAGGGGTATACCTGAGAATTTCGGATACCTCAAGGGTACCTTGAAAATTTTCCCTAAAAAAAAAACAGGCATTTACAACATTGTACAAAAAAAAAAACAAACCAAGAGGACCAATTGGTATAAAAAATGCAACGAGAGTCAAATAAGCCAAATTTTATGTCGAAGTTGCAAAAATTGACAAAAAATAAATTTATTTTTTTGAAAAATACGCAAGATAATTGATTTACTAAAATTTGAAAATAAGTTTTGAGAGTAAATATTTTTAAAAAAATAGGAAAGCATTATTTTGCAAGTTTTTGGAAAAAAAAACAAATAATTTGTTGGCAACGATTTTCCAATTCGGTGAAAAAATTAGGCTTATTTGACTCTTGTTGTATTTTTTATGCCAATATTGAGTATATCGAGTTTTTTTTATACCAATATACGAATATGTTCTTTAGACTTTTTTTTATACCAATACTAGTTTAAAGCGCGTGCGTTGCACGGTGACATTAATTATATAGGCACTTTCCGTTGCCCAAATCATTATAATTATTGTAGTTAAATAAAATTTTTTTAAGGTAATAAAGAAATAAAGTTACCATTTATCTAGAACTATTGATTAATTCATTTTTTCAAAGTTCTCACACTGTATACTTACATGACATTAATGATCTAGCTAACTAATTAAATTTTTTCATAAAACCATTTACTTACATTACCTACTTTAACCAACTTCGTTTTACGTGTTTATGTCTCATGAAAAAAGTATAAAGATGTCAATACTAAACAAAACCGAACACAAATTATGCAAGATATACACATTATTTCACATCAACAAACCTAAATATTAAAAAATATCATGTAGTATATACACAACATCCATTACCGGAATCATTATGGTATGACTAAATAAAGTTTAATTTAATATCATAACCATATTGTAGATTTTATATTCTCATTTTCAATATGAGAGTTGTATCCCTGTATCAATAGATAGATTATATTTATATTTCAAATATTATTTATTTTAGGACCATGCATAAACTTTTTCAAAACTCTAGGAGAATTTCATTTGCATCGTGGGATTTTCCCCCATTTCCAAACTCATTCAATACAAAAAAAAAAAAAAAAGTTGAATTTCTAAAAAAAAAATTACATCATGGTAGCTGGCCTAATAATTTTGGCCAATAATAATAGTTTTAGTGTAAAGAGTTCTACCCATACAGATTAATTTATTCAATTAAGGCATAACTCACCTAATTAAATTCAGTTATTTTCTAATTAAATTAGATTGTTTGACATCTTATATGTACAAATCAGATACAAATAACTTCCGATTGATCATACAGTATCTAAATAACCAAGACATAGTCAATTTTCATGCAAATAACCTCAAACTAAGGTTCCCTTTTAATTAATTTTGATCAATTGACATCAGGAATGTTCACATCAGATCAAATAACTTCTTATTTAATCAAATACATGCAGATAATCTCAACCTAAGGTGAAGTGATGTTCTCTTGATTTTAGCATTTTTAGAACAAACTATTTAACTGTAGTCTATCAAGATGCATTGATGTAAAATGTAATAGAAAATACCAGTGATGACAATTATAGAAATTAAAAAAAAAAACCTATGACAATGATGAGAATAATACATTCTCTATTCAAAAATATGTTTCAATATCATTTTTGGAGGTAAGACATTAAAAAAAATATATTTTAAATTATAGTGCCAAAAATTGCAAAACTATAATATTATCAAAGTAGATACCCATCAAATGAGTATAACTTTAAACGTATAAATCTGATAGTTTTTTTTTTTTATTTCTTTTGTGAAATCAACAGACAATACCTTATCTTTCAAAATAGAATCATCATAAATTTTGGAAATGAGGGAATATCTGTTTTTATGGTTACAATAAACTCAAATTTGGAATTTAATATTTCCATAACCAATAAGAAAATTCTTTTGTATTATCTTACCATTTCATAATTAACATATACTTGCATATATGGAAATAAATCTTCCTTTATATTCAAATGAATTTTTTATTCACAAATGGAATTTTTGTTCACCCGAAACTGTAATAAGATTTTATTAACTCTAGACGCATAAATAGCTCATAGTTAGATGCAAATAAGATCGAATTCATTCAGAAATATAAAAACTGCCTTTATTCATAGCTTGTTGTTGATTGTGGTAAATTAATTGGTTAATTGTTTATACATATAAAAAACCATAGATTATAAAAAAAATAACAGACTTATAGAACAACGCATAATTTAGAGGAACACAATTGACTTATACTCTTATAGAATACGCATATTTGTAATCTTTTTAGGATTAACATAAACTTACACATGGTAACTGCATTCATAAGGGGTAGAGTTGGTAGAGTTTACCAAAACAAGTAATAAGACAAAATAAAAAGAATTTTGAAAGTCACAAATAAATTGTTAAAAAATCTATTCTTACTTTTTAAGGCAAACTCTACCAAGTAGAGTTGATTTTCAACTCTAGAGGATCCCAACACATACATAAGTAATAAATGAATTTTTTATATGATTACCATAAACTTACAAATGGTAACTACATTTTTATAACACTTAATCTATCTATATATCTATATCTATATCTATTTATCTATCTATATCTATATCTATATCCATATCTATATCTATATTTATCTATCTATCTATATCTATATCTATATCTATATCTATCTATATCTATCTATATCTATATCTATATCTATATCTATATCTATATCTATCTATCTATCTATCTATATCTATATCTATATTCTATATCTATATCTATATTCTATTCTATCTATCTATCTATCTATCTATTTCTACTATTAATAGGCTAGCAAAACCATTTGCCTAAATCCACGTGTCATCGGCAAACACATTTAGATTTTGTCCGCGAGGTTTCACCCTTCCTCTCCCTGTCTGCAAAGCTTTATCGGATTCACCTAAAACCGTTTCACCGCCCCCAATCCCATGAAACGCTTCACCTCCTCATCATCTCCTCTTCCTTCCAAGGTATAAATTTATATATGATTCGTTGCTTTGATTAGTTTGCATATATTTGGGCATGTTTGGATGCCTGACTTACAAATTATGAGAGATGATGATTTGTTTTTGTTTGCCATGAATTATGTATCTGCATCGCTTTCCAATTTGTTCATCAAAAGGAGTATTCAACTTTACGCTAATTAATGGATGTCAATTTTACTAATCGATTCTTTTATATATTGTTGGCTTCAGGAATCAGGATGGAATCGATGTCCAACTTCTGTACAGATTGATTGACAAGGTTGGTTCCCTTAATTTTGTACAGTAGAAGTTTATTTTACTAATTTAAAGCTATAGTTATCTAATAATGTTGATGTTTTTTTTAAAAAAAAGTTTTGTTCATGCTCTCTGTTCTAATCTACTCTAGGGTTTGATTGCAAATTTGTGTTTTGGCTAATTATTTTGCATCAATGAGTACAAAGTAGGGTGCTTTCGGTTGCTATCGTTTTTGGTAATAATATAATCAAAGGTGGAAGAACTCGGATGTTGTATAAACACAATATCCTGTGAAGCAAACTGTTTTGCCATAACATATATTTGTAGACTTCCTCTGATCTTTGTTTACTCATAAATTGAAATAACACCGGTCAATTAAATAGAGTTTGTATGTCGGGGGCTATGACAAATTGGATTGGTTATTGTATCAACGAATTGATTTGAAAACTAAACCCTGGAAGTAGGGATGGGCATGGGTCGGGTCTGCTTGGACCCGGACCCGGACCCGTCAAATTTCTGGCAAGCTTAAAATAATCGATTTTTTCGATCCGAACGTAATTTGCATCCATTATTTACAACAGAGAGTCAAAGAGGCCTAAGGGCCTACAACACAAAGTCTTACAAAGTTCACAATCAAAGCTTAAATCGTCTTAGAACTTATTACATAGCAATAGCATGTCAATCAAATAATTGAACCTTCACGACGTTCCGATGATTCTTCTTCTCCATCCGATTTTTCAATTGGAATATCATCAACATCCTAATAAGAATCACAAAAAATGAAAAAGATATAACAAAACCAATTATCTAAAGAAATAAATTTGGGTTGTTATATGCTTAAAAAGATCGGGATAAGAAAAAATACCAAGTCAATGATATCAATAGCATCTCCTTCAAGATCGGAGTCCTCATTTATGGTAGAATAAGCACTAGAGTTTTCCAATTCGCCTAGAAAATAATTAAATTAGTATGAAACAATGACAAATAAGATTGTAAAAGAACACATATACTACATAATACTACATATCATATTACCTTGAAAATCTTGCATTTTCCAATTTTGCCAACTCTTCCACCCATGCTAAAAGCACTTTCCGAAGCCACACTAGAGATTGGAATTGCAAGTATGTCTTTAGCAATTTTGCGCAAGGTAGGATAGGTATGAGTAATTCTCCACCAAGCAAGGATATCAAATGCATCATTCTCCGGTTCCGTATCCTCTTTTAAATAATGTTTTACCTCACCTTTTACAACCACCTTTCTCTTTTTTTGTCTTCTTTGCTTTAGCATATTCATCCTCGTCATCTTCATCATAAGAAGTCGAATGCGTTCTTTTTCCACTTTTCTTACACATCCCATCATCCATCTTACCCCCTTCACCTTTCAATTGATATTCTAGAACAAGATCATCCAATAACTTCCTCACTTTCTCCACTTCTCTTTCACCCTCTTCACCATATATCCTTTCGAAATAATAACTCACACAATCCATCTTATTTCTAGGATCTAATATAGTGGCGACGGCTAAGATACCATTGACATGCTCCCAATATTTATCAAATTTCTCAATCATATTCGAAGCCATACATCTAACGATATCAACATCATCTACCAACCAACGTTTCAAAGCAAGTTTAATCTCACTAGCCTTTCGAAAAAACAAGTTGGAAGTGGGATAATGCCTCCCCGAAAACACCATAGTAGCTTTATTGAAAATCTCCAACTTCTCACAAATAAGTTTAGCAAATACCCACTCCACCTTAGAAGGAATTTGAAACTTTAACCTTCCATTTAAACGCTTTAATCTATCAAAAACATCCTCAAAAGGCAAAGCGGACTGAAGCATAAAGAAAGTTGAATTCCACCTAGTTTTACAATCAAGAACCAATCTTTTATTACTAGGTAAACCAAAAGAACGACAAGCCTCCTCAAACTTTTCAATCCTTTTTGGAGTAGACATCCAAAATAAGACACAATCCCTCACTTTTGAAATTCCTGATTCAATCACATCCAAACCATCTTTCACAATCAAATTTAAGATGTGAGCACTACACCTCAAATGCAAGAACATACCCTTTAACATGAGGGACTTTTCCTCAAAAATTTTCAATACAATCTTCATCATCGCATCATTAGTGGTACAATTATCTACGACAACCGAAGAAATCTTACTCTCCAAACAATATTGAGACAAACAATCCACCAAAACCTTGGCAAGTACACCTTTTGTGTGTGGACATGGCACAAAACAAAACCTTCAAAAACAACACAAGTTGGAAAGACATGAAGTCACCAAAAACAAGCAGAGACTCAAGAAAACAGAAACAAAGACAAAAGTCCTAAAGTCATGTAATAAAGATAACATAAACATGCAGAGACTTAAAAAAAAAAAGTGCACAAAATTTAAATCATTACCTCAGTGTTCGATTTCTCAAGACCCAATTTTGATCAATGAAATGCGAGGTCATAACCATATAGCCTTTCTTTTGACTTGATGCGGTCCACATGTCCGTAGTCACTGCAATCCTACTATCATTGTGCTCCAACAATTTCTTAAGAGAAAGTTTGTTATCTTGGTACATGCTAAAGATATCCCTTCTCAAAGTGGTTCTAGAAATCATTTTGAATGAATGATTGAGGCTCTTAATAAAATCTCTAAAACAAATGTGATCAACGATCGACAAAGGATACTCATGTATTATTATCATGGTAACTAATTTAACCCTAGACAATTCTTGATCAAACTCTTTATATTTTTCTCTAAGTTCCAGATTAATAGACCCATCAGGTTCGGTTTTCACTCTTAATGTTTGTTGATCGGCTTGACTCTTTCTATGCACTAAATGCCTCATAGGACAAGTTTTCTCGGCATGCTTTTTAAGATGACTTGTTCCATTAGCACTACCACCAGAAAGGAGTTTTTTACAAGCCTTACACCTAGCCTTTTCCACATTGTTTACCATTTCTTTGTCAAAATATTTCCAAGCTACTGTTGTTTTCGCCTTACCAATTGTTTCACCACCATCCAACTCTTCCGTTTCCGGAGGAATACTCTGTCGAGCATTTGTACCATCAACAAAGCCCTCATTATCATCTTCCATTTCATCATCATCCAAATCATCACTCAAACGAATAATGGGAGTGCTACTAGCAGCAAAAGATGGTGAACAATTGGCATCCATTCTTCCAATTAAGAAATTAAAAACAAAATTAGTAACACACGTTTCACTAATACACAACAACAACAACAACAACAACAACAACAACAACAATAATAATAACAACAATACCTCACCAAAAAAAAAACAATACGGAGATGAATCAACAGCAACAAATCAACAATAATAACAACAATACAAAGATGATTAAACATAAAATAAACTATAAACTATAACAACAACAATAAACTATAAACTATAACAATTTGAGATTTATTTTTCATCAATTTTGGATCTTATTCATCAATTCTTCAGCAACTATTGTTGAAATATCCCGAATTAAAGTAAAATAATTGAACTAACAGAAAATAAGGTGGCGGCGACGGGAGAAGCTGGGATTAATTTGAGTTAGTAACAAAAAGATCAATATGAATGCAGACGTTCAAACCTGGGATTAATTTTGCTCCAACAACACGAAATATTGAGGGTTAGAGGCGCTGGTGGCGGCGACGGGAGAAGCTCAGACTGGCGTGGCCAGCGTCAGATCTGGCTCAGACGAACAAAGAGGATGAGAAGTGATCGATGGTGGTGAAGACTTCAGGCGATGAAGAATAGAGGCGACGTCAGTGGTGAAATGTTGAATGTTGTGTAGAGGCGATGAAAAATAGAGGCGTCTGAAGAATTGAGGCTGAAATGTTTCTTGGTGTAGCTTGTGTTGCCGACAAGACAAGTAGAAAATTAGGTTTTTTTTTTTTTAAATAACCTGTACGGGTCTGGGTCGGGTCTGGGTCTCAATTGTTGGACCCAAACCCGCCCCATCAACTTTGTGCATGGGTCTGGGTCGGGTCTGGACCCGTCGGGTCTCAATTTTTTAGACCCAAATCCTACCCGAGCGGGTCGGGTCCGGCGGGTCTGGGTCGGGTTCTGGGTCTATGCCCATCCCTACCTGGAAGTTACAACTCCTTTATAATGTTTGGCTAATCAAGATGCCAATTCCATCTCAAATCTGAGAAAAGGTGAACACGTCAGACTTTATTTTTCTTTTTCTTTTTCTTTCCGCCTTATTTTAGGTAGTTTCCACGTATCTTGAAATGTGTTTTCAATTGATTTGCAAGGCTGTATGAGAACTCATTTTTACTCACTCTGTATACCAATTACCAAGGGTAGGAAAAATATTGTTTTTATGATTGTTAAGGTCACATTCCAATTTCTTTAATTATGATTGTTAAGGTCACATTCCAATTTCTTTAATTTGCTTCTGTTTAGTCAAAGATTGCTTTTATATTTACTGTTGTCCTTTCTCCTACATGGTCCTTTTTTGTGATCTCCAGTAGTTGATTATTGTCCTAACTATCTTATATCTAAACTGGTTGAACAAATGTGTGATATAGTTCACCTTCAAAAAAGAGTATGTGATAAACTAAGAACTTACATATAAGGGGATAAACTAAAGGAAAGTCTCATGTTTAGCTCCGACGATGAAGCCTCTCTTGGGTTCAGTTGGCCAAGTTGTTGCTGAATCTCAAGATATGATAGATTCTTTATTGATGTATGTATTAGACTGTGATTCTCTGGTAATCCGTAATCATACAAATATATTACTAATCAGGGTTTTTTTCTTTCTGTTAAAGAATGTTGCATTTCAAATTAAGTAATCAGGGGTGAAGGATTGGAGAAACATTCTAATCCTACTAAAATGGTCTTCAAAATGGCGTCCTACGCCCCTATTTATTTTGACTCTATTAATTAGACCCTGTAAGTCGCCTCAAAAAAAATGAAAAATTAGACCCTGTTTGCGGCATATGCTCCTTTGCTGTGATACAATATTGTATAGCCTGCTTGCTTGCTCTTTTTCTCATCAAATTTTGCAGAATACACCCTCACCTAACCTTTTCGCTCAAGCTACTTAACAAAATCCGGCACAATTAGTTGGTTGGTTGCTTGATATATTGAAAGACAGTTTTTCAGCTTTAGTAATATAGTAGGCTCCGAATAATACCTGACTGCCACCAATACGGGAAAAGAGTGTTTTCCTATGTGGGTCAATCACGGCTACAATCATTAGTCGTTCACTGAAGTTTTGTTAACTTCCTAAAGCTTTTCTGAATATTTCCGAAACTTGCAAAGCCTCAACCTTCAACTTATTAATTTGTAGTGTTTTTTTTTCCTTCTTATTTTCAAAGTCCTGTACTATTAACGGGCCAAATAACAAATACTCTAAAACAATAAGAATGATAGTACAATGTAACCATAGCTTTTTTAGTTTTCTGGAATGATAATCAAATGAATAGCCTCAAAAGTGAGATTTTGCTCTGATGTTCCTCTACAAGCTCTTCCAAACTTTGTCTTGATCCTTGAGTATTGAATTTTCTTTCCAAAAGAGCAAGGTGTTGTCATCTTTTTGTTGGTAACTTCGTCTGTAAACTGTAGATAAATTTTGTATTTGCCGTTTTTTGGAATTCTTCCAAGTGCCAACCAAGAATGATGATATCTATAGAATTGAAGCGTTTGTTGGTGGCATAGTAGATGAGAATAAGTGGCGGATAGCAGCATATACCGATTGTTAATTGTCCTTTGATGTCAACATATAGTACCATATAAGCTGATAAGCAAAGCATAAGAGCAACGCGAAGCAAAGCTGATAAGCTAGGAAAGGTAAATGTATGACAAATAGCAAAGATTCATATTTTTTTTTTCCTTTTTTTTTACTTAAAAGATTATATATGTTAGACTTCATTAGTTCATCCTATGATATTGCGTGAGCTATAATTCTTATCAGATTAATTCTCAACAGGCTAGAATTTGAATCCAATTTCAATGAGTTGATGTAGTGTTGGTAAGTATTACATGCTGCTCACTTGATTATTGACTACTACGTATTTCTTAAAGGAAGTGTTCATTATTGTATGATCTCCAATGTACACTCCTTTATTATCATATTCTTGCAGCTTATGAAAAGTGGATCTTTATATATTTACAGAAGCTTTGAGCGATGATGCATAGGGCGCTCTGAGTTACTTTTGTTTATGAATTTTGACCCCCTCAAAATTATGAGCTTTAGTTTCCTTTGATCAGAAAATGGAAATGATATTTATGGCTACTTGGAATTGTTGTGTACTATATTCGGATATAAGTGTTCCATTGAACTCAGGACGCATGTAAGTGTTCTATTACGCGTATAGAAGCTAAAGAATTTCATTCTCATCAAAATATGTAGCAAGTCTGAGTTGATTTAGTAAGTACAAGTACAGCTTCAAAATTATGCTTATATTTTCTCACATATCTGGTCTGAATCAAAGACTAACTAACCAAATGATGTGCTTTTTCTGCTCCACATTTGTCTACATGCGTGCAACTTTCATCAGGCTCTCGAAATCCTCAGCTCAGCATGTGTCATTAACCTGCACAGAAGCACTATTAGCTTTGGTGATTGAGATTTTTCCTATGTAAACATAAATACATAATTACTGGTCGTATCATACTCAGAGATACCTAAGACATGTTAGCCTTTGGGTTAATGATTGTCTTCTGATGATATACTTACATATTAACGTGTAATTTCAATGTTTAGGATAAAATAAGCTTGAAACTTTGATATCCTTCCATAGTTGAATTGTACTAAGTCAGGAATTATGGAGTTCACGTCATATGGTTTTTATATGGTATTTTTTTTTGTATTACATATCCTTATACAGTTTAATGTTGCGTTATATTATTTCCGGAAACTTGACGCGGGGCCACCTTGATCATGATGCCCATGTCAGTGATCCAACATTCACATCATATGGCTAAGATTTCGGATTGATGATCATTTTAGTAAGATCGACATGAATAGGCCAATGTTTAAGAATTCAGTTCGAATTAAGGTCATTTTGTATCAGAACAAGTTCGGTCACTAATATAGTAATATTAGGGCCAATTATTAAAAATGAGGTGTCTCATGCTTATGGTGTGTTTGGCCAAGCTCTTGAAGTGTTTCTAGACTGTTTCTGGGTCCTAGAAACTGGAAACTGGTCAAACACACAAAACTGCTTTTGCAAGGAAAAAAGGCAAAGAACAAATGTCGAAACAGACCCGTGATTTTCACGGGCCTAAAAACTAGTTAGTTTTTTATTCACCAAAAGCTCTATACAAATTCGTAAGACTTTAGACCTCTTCAATAGAGTTGACTTATAATTGTTAGTATTGAGAAATTCATTTGTATAAGTTAAATGGCTACCCATTTATAGTAGGGTGACTTATAGTTAGTATTAGTATCACTTGGTGCTTATATGTACCAAAATGAAGAAAAATGTCATATTAGACTTTTGAATTATGAAATTTATCTTAACATAACATATAAAATATATAATTTCATGTGAAAATGTCATATTTTCATGACATTTTCATGATTACTATAAGCTTATTTTCATGATTATCATAAGTGTGTATGGTATACGACATTTTCATAACTAATATATAAAATTTGCACTTGATTACCATAAACTCACATATGGTAATAACAACAATTCCATAACATAAATTAATTCCTTATTTATCAGAAGCTCTAAGAAAATTCGAAAGGCTCTAGACCTCTTCAATGTCCACGAAAAAAGCTTCGTTTATAAATATATTAAGATTAAGATTAAGATATGTTTTTTTTTTTTTTTTTTTTTTTTTTTTTTTTTTTTTTTACCAATTTGATCACTTGGCCTAGTTCGTCCTTTTAAGTTATGGTTCTGATTCTTATGAACTTATCATCCTCGACCAAACTCGCCCAAGGAGGCGTTCACCAACAAGTGTCCTTTAAACAAAGACTAAATGTAGATATAGTTTTTGAAATTTTACACTAATTGTGTATATTCAACGAACCCGTTTTGGATTATATTCGTCTTAACTCAATTACAAATCAATGGGTTGAATCAAATTTGACCCTAAATATATGCGTGAAAACAAATTTGGGTTTATATGACTCATTGACTCAGGGGTCATATAAACGGGTTGCTGACCCAAAAATAGTGGGCAATGGTCAAAATTGAGTTCACAACTAAAAAAGAAATGACTTTGACATATCTAACGTTATATTTTTTTTTTTTTCTTCATGTACATCAACTATTTTTTTTTTAACTTTTTTTTAGGTCATATTGGTTGAGCATACAACACAACCAATTATAATACAAGAATGAGTCATTACTAATGTCATATAACTTTCTTTTACTACCTAAATTTATTTCTCTTATGTTATCTTCGACTTACACTACTCATAAAACAGGGTTACATGACTCCAAAATAGCATGTTCTAAACCCAAAATTAGCGGGTTACGGGTCTGAAAAAGCGAACTTGTGACTAATAAACAAATCTTGACAAGTCTCACGTTGTTCTCCTAATTTTTTTCCTTTAATGTGCACCCATTAATTATTCGAATAATTAAAAAACGTTGTACACGAACAAATCATTATCTACATTATATAAAAACCCGTGCAATTTTGCACGGGTACATAAACTAGTATATATATATATATCATATCATATATTATATAATTACCGGTACATTTGAAGGGTTCTCGGGCCGTCCACATCAGCATTGACATCAGCGACACGTCAATGCTGATGTCATCATTCACTATTTTCTGTAATAAAATCACTCGAAATAACCCTAATTACCATAATTAAATGGAATCTTATTTAATTAGATACGTGATAAATCAATTAGTATACATTTCCATTAATTTCGCCCGTAATAATCTCAATAATTTACATAATTGTACGAAAATATCCACATTATCCTAAATTAGCACCATTATATATATATAAACCAAGCCTTATTCCCAAAATGATTTGGGGTTGGCTAACATGAATCATCGTCTAGTAACCGTCTTGTGTACGCCATGAAATTTCAAAACGTTGTAAACCTTTTCGGAGTATTTAAACACTTTCAAAGTAAGTTTTATAAAGTCGTCAAAATAAATTAAAAGGGTAAAAAAAAAAACATATGAACTTGGAACACAAGGTAAAAAGTTTTGGCAAAAAGAGTTAGGGAAACCAAACAAAGAAATCCAAGGAGTCAGATTAAGTCCTCCGCATGTATAGAGTCTCTCCACATCCCCCTATCCAACGCCATACTCTCTTCAAGTCCTAGGAAGCTCATATCACTTCTAATCACCCTCATCCAAGTCATCTTGGGTCTTCCCCGACCCCTACTAATATTATCACTTCCCCACCCTTCTACTCTTCTAACCGGCGCGTCACTAGGCCTTCTCCTCACGTGACCATACCATCTCAGCCGGTTTTCCATCATCTTATCCCCGATGGGTGCAACCCCTACTTTCTCCCTAATAACTTCATTTCTTAACCGATCACGTCTAGTATGTCCACACATCCACCGTAGCATACGCATCTCCGTCACACTCATCTTATGAACGTGACACTGTTTCACGGCCCAACATTCCGTGCCATATAACAGTGCCGGCCTAATTGTCGTTCGATAACAAACTAAATTAGCACCATAACAAACTTAATTTTAAAAACGTAATTATGCAACAATTTAAATTGTATTCAGTACCTAAATTAAATAATGGCAATAGATTATATTTGCCCCAAATAGATAAAAAAGGAATCAAATTATGTAAATGAGCAAAATTTTAAGAAAAGAAAATTTCAACCTGTCATACTGGATAAATAAAAAAATTATTAGAATAAATTCTATAAAACCGTAAATTTGGGAATCGATAAATTTGACGAGGGATTTTACCATCAATGATATCCGTATAAACTGTGTATTCCATATTTTAAACGGAATCAAATCTTATATTAGTGTTTAACAATTATATAAATCAATTAGTGATACTAATTGGACAAAATTTCCATAATTCACGTCTCCCTCTCCATTTGACCGTCCCCCCTTCATAGTCCCTTCATCCTTCATCTTCACTGTTATCACATTTATTTTAATTTGATTATTGTCGCCTTTTCTCTGCGTTTGTTACAGGTGGATCGATCCGATAATACTTCTTTCTTCTTCTCCTTCAATCTTCATGGTTTCGTGGTCTAATTCAGTTACGTTTTTTTCATTTCTTATACAATTAATTTTTTCAAATGAGTGTTATTTTGTTTCAATTTTTGTTCTGTTGTGGACCTTTCTTACCATTTTATTTAAGCGAGGTATATTGGCGATTCATGATTGCCAATGACCGTATCGAAGGTTAGATTAATTCTTCACCCATATTTCTACTTATTTTCTCTGCCGATTTGATGGGTATTTTTTATTTAAATAGTTCTGACTGAAAGCTTGCAATAACACAATTTCGACCAAAAGACAATTAGTAATAATCAATTAGTAATAATCATATTGCCGAACTTCCTCTGTTAGATTTTAGTTGGAACATGAATTTCGTCGCTCAGTGATTCAAATAAAATGAATTTCATTGGGAACGAAGTTGCATGGTGCAGATCTGATTGGTGGGTATTCGTTGAATTAGCACCAGCACAACATTTATGTTTTTTTTTTTTTGCTTTAATTTTTGTCAATGTTTTATTAGATTTAAGTATCACCGTTAAGTTCATGTCTTCAGTTGCTACAATTGGTGGCAATTGTTCTCATCGTCTTCATCATTGGCATTGGTTCGATAGGCTTTCTTTTGATGATTACTTTTTTTTTAATTGCAGTCAATACAAAATCCCGGAGTATGTTCACATATGGTATATCACAGGATCATGAAAGGTCTGTAAATTGTAGATGAAGTGAGGAACCCTCCTCCGTGCTAAGACCTACCCCAAGGTGGGAAGAAAATGAAGAAGCCGATGTCAAAGATGCAGATCAGAAGGAGCAGAAGAAGAGGATAATGGGGAAGAGTACGACAAGACTGTAGGTCCATGCAAGTGGGGAGTTCCTCTATTTTCACTTATACTCTATCATCTTTCTTTCTGTTACACCAGGTTTGTTATGGACTTATGGGAAATTTTATCATGATTTTTCCTTGATTTTTTTAGTTTAATTTATTTGACATTGGTCAATTTTAGTTTAATAAGTTGTTTCCTATTGTATATAGGATAGGTTGGATTCAAGGGTGAATTAAATTTACTGCTACCAATCTGTTCAATCGGATCAGTTGCTTTTCAGCGAAAATTATTTGAAGGCGATCTCAGAATGATCTTCGTACAGTGGCACGGGTTTTCATTCTTTATTTTTTTGCCACAAAGTTTAAAATTTCACAGGTTTCTTTCATCAGGTTAGCATTTATACACTTTTATTCAACTTCTGTTTAGATTAGCATAATACGAAGTATTAAAGATTTGATTGTTTGATTGAATTTGATAGTTTCAAATGATTTTACAAATCTGCAAATTTTTCAGCTTGGAATCATGTAAGTTCGTGAATGTATGTCTTACCTCTGCGACAAATTTCAATTTTCGCAATTCTCACTTTTTAAAGGAGTGAAGGTTAGTCAACCATTAATTCGGCATGATTTAGACGAGTGAAGGTTAACCAGCCCATGCACTTTTCGGAGGAATGAAGGTTAGTCATCCAATGTACAATACAATTTATCACATCATTGCGATTATCCTACGTAGCAATCATCCGATTCACCAATTCATCAGTGTGGGATTCAATCTGGGTATTAGGTTAGCGCATTCGGTATAAGTATATTCTGCAAGAGAAATCCGCTACAATATTGGTTAAGTAACAGACAATACTAAAGCTGAAATTGTTGGCGTAGAACTATAGTGGCAGAAGGTCTCTAATTATCGGTTAGCAATTTTTTTTTTTTTTAGATTTATTAGAAGCAACTTTTATCCTAGAGAACATGAATTGAGAAGCATGCATGCGATATTAGCGCAATTGCGAATTTACGGCTCGACATGTAAACACCATTTGTGAATTTTGCGGGATGTTTATAGTTCAATTGAATTACATCTTTGTGTTATTATCATCTCTTACAGATTCGCAAAGGATGAATTAAGCCGACGAAATATCGCAAGAATATCACTGCCTATACCAGTAAGATCAATATGAAGATTTCGGATATATAGTAGTAACATAATGAGTTTAACGTCAACAAATTTTGGAATGTATTTTAACTCACTGATACACTGTCTAACGGCGGATATACTGCTTTATTAACTAGTTTTGTTCGTCAATCGTGATACCCTGTGAGTTATGGGCTTCTTAGGTTGGTCTTCAACTTGCAGGTGTGTTGCTGGCTATCTATAAGATCATCCCACGTTGTTTAATAGGTCTAATAAACGGGTAGGATTGAGTCGAGTTTAGTGGCTTAATTCATTTTTATGTCATTTTTATTTGTAGACATTATGAATCCCTTTTCCAAGTTTTGAGACATTTCAGTTTTAGAAATTTTCATTTGTAATTTAAATGTCATGGTGATTGCATCGATCTCTTCTTTTGTCTCTGTATTATCGTTCAGCCGCAATTATCGTTCTCTTATTTCCATATTATTAGTTAAATTGGCTATTCCACTTTATACTTTGGTATGCTACTTGACGTTGATCCAATTTCTTGAGATGATTATGTGTCTTGCATTTGGTCACTATGTACAAGTTCTCATGTTCTGATTCAACTGCACATCCACTCCAATGATCATTGTCCTGATCAACAACGTGAGATCAAAATTCAGGACCCATATGATCAGGTACTTTTATTTCTGTCCATTTGCTCAAAGTTTGAATCTTGCAGGCCATTTAGGGTAAATAATTGGAACTTTTATTTGATGATGGGTTAGCTACTCTATTAAAGTAATGGGTTCAATGATCTCTAAGTTTTTTATTTCATTTGCCTTAGTTTCCGTATGATTAGTCATTCCCTGATCTTAAGGTGCAATGACAAATATTGTGTATACATGATATGGAATCTTCAGAACGAAGAGCTTGAAAGGCAGGCCAGGGAGTCTAATGTTATCAAACCATGATCTTAAATATCATCAAAGCCATTAGATTTAGTTATTTGCACAATTTTATGCATGCAATTTGGTTGATGTTTGCTTATTCTTTGTCACATACAGCTATGATCATTCACGCTAGAAGGAGATACCAAAATGAGGATCAGAAGACACCATGAACACTTGAGCACTTTTATAGGACATTCTCACATTTGTGAATTCAAACTTAGAACAAAGCTAAAATTGTACGAGTGTTGTTCATGTACGAGTACCGGTGCATTTCAAGGCCTCTCATGTCGTACACATTAACAGCCACGTCAATTATGACATCATCAGTCATTTTTCACCAATTAATTAACGCTGCAGAATAAATAAGATTACAAAATTAAAATCAATCAAGGTCACAATTTCAGTAGCAAAATAGCAAGAAATATTTGAAAATGAAAACTTATATGGTAAATACATCATTTATATGCCTAGCACGTACTTCGAAAATAATAATGTGCCAGGTCAAATTAGACAAAGATATTTATGCGGGCTAAGATAGATTCAGGTCGTTAGGGGTCACGGGTCATATAAAGTATTGTTATTACCTAGCAAAAACTGATCAGATTTAATAGAGTTACTTCGTTAGTTAAGCTTTAAAGTTTTAACAGCTCTAACAAAATACATTTTTTCAGAATATCTTATAATAGCCCGTCCACGGGTGATAACAAAATGGATCAATTTTTTTTTTCTTCTGTAAAATAGCTTTTAATGAGGCAATATTATTATGTAAGTGAATTAATTCGAGTCCTCTGCCATTTTTCGCACTGATCTAAAGGACAAAATTTTAGCTAATTCAAATCATATGTTGTTTTATCGCTCTTAACTCAATTATTACATGTCAACGAGTGAGGGTAAAATTAACCCATGTGTGTCAAAACATGAATATGGGTCAATCACTCAATGGACCTAGAATAGGAGTATGACTAAAAAATAGCGGTCACGGGTCATATAAAGCGAACACATGACTTAGAACTACAAAACTCATGTCTAAATTCGTGATAAGTATTTTTTTCCTTTCTAATTTACATCTTCCAATATTAATTTACCCCACTCTTAACGAGAGATGAACAAGATCCAAAATTGTACATCTCAGATAAAGGGTAGTGCCAGTACTTGAATGATGAATTACCATAAAGGTATAATACGAAATCGTCTTAATTATTTAATTATTAAATATTATACTAACCGCATGTTCTTCTAAATCATTATTAGGACTTCATTTTTGTCTTAACTATGGGTGAAATCCAGTCGATTGATTAGGCTATGTTTGCCTAAAAGATTTGCGTATTTTACAAGTTGGGTCAATTCATTATAAGGGTCATGACCTAGAAATAGTGGGTTTTTGATCCAACAGTTCGCGGGTTCATGATCCAAAAAATATTGGGGACTTCACCTAAAAGGCGGGTCAAGGGTAATAAAAAGTGGATACATTAAGTTGCAAAAGCTTTTGAGGAGTCTAATGTCGTATCTCCTAAATATTTTTTTTTGTTGTGCATTTATTAGTATCACTATATGTACAATAGTGTTATAAAAAGCGGGTTGATAACCATGTGTCCTATAACAGCTCGTGCATTTGCACGAGTTTCATATATATTGAACTTTAAGTTCGCTTTTGTACATGACGTATACAACGTCACCTACATGGCTACATATGTTAGATCATGTCTCCGATTGTTTTAAGATTACAATACTAATTTAAATTCTTATCTTTTAATATTCATAGTCTATATTCGAATCAAATACTAATTTTTTATTTACATCCAATAGGGTTGTGCCAAGTGTCCATCAATGAAAGGCTGTAATCGGCTTTTATAATATATCTTAGATAACATATAATACATTTGTTTCTTAAGTTATTATGCGAAATTTACATTAATCTGATTTATTTATGTGCTAACGGGTCACGTTGGAGTTGACCCAAAAATGTGTTGGTCAAAACGGGTAAAATAGAAAAACAAAATTGAAAATCAACCCATATATGTCAAATACATTATAATTATTCCATCAAACAATCATAACATTATAAATAGTTTTTGATTTATTCTATGATATATTTAGATACATTTTTGGGTTAAACCATCTTAAATTTGTCTTGGTGAATGGTCAAGTCAAATCTACCACTCGGGTCGTCAGGTTTAACTCAAGTATATGCGGGACAAAACTGGTTGAAGTCAACATGGGATTCGGGTCATATAAGATATGTTTATTACCCCGAAATGGGTTGGGTCCTGACAGTTACCATATGATTTAATCTTTTGACAAGTCTAACATCGTGATTTCCTATTTAAAAAACATTTACTACACATCTATTAAACTGACCAATAAAATAGTTTATGATCTAAGATTGGAGTATAAAAAAGACATTTTATATCTATATCATATAACAGCCCGTGCAATTTTGCACGGGTCAGTAAACTAGTATATATATAAAGGTGGATGGAAACCGTGTGGGCGCGACACGTAATCCTCTACCTCACATGCCACATAGGTGACAGACAAACGTTATGTCACACAAGAAATTCCACCTCATCACCTAAGCGCACAGTCAAATCCGCAAAAATGAGTCTATGAAGGCTCGAACCTGTGACCTCAATGTTGCATTTTAATACTTCAACCACTAGGCCAATTAATGTTTGTTGATTCTTTTACTTTAATGTTGTGATTATGAATATATACATGAAATAAAATATCAAAATAATTTATAGTAGAGAGTAAAACATGAGAATTGGTATTATGTAGACGACAAGGGAGAGTGATATTAATCACTAATATGTACTACTTTATCTATTTTTGTAATTTAGAGGTGATTGATTTAAATCGTGGTCTATGATATTGTTAATAATCGTGGTGAGAATAAGTATTGAAATAACAAAAAAAAGTGGAGAAAGAAATACAACAATTAGTATTATGCGGTTTGGCGAAAATTGAAGAATTCGCTGACTAATATTGTAATATCTCTATCTAATATTTAATATATATATGTAATCCTAAACCCGCTCAATTCCCACGCTGACACGTGACATACAACAATATTATTATAAAGTTTATCCAAAATAGGATATGGTATGTATTATTATATGGTGATATTATTCTAATAAAATAACATTATTACTTGATTTATGGAAAATACTTATGTAATATAGTAATTAGTTGATTTATGGCTATTTGACCATATATCCCACAGGTGTTTCAAAATGGGATTTTAGCTTTTGAAATGTGATTTTTCCTCTAATTACATTACAAATATCCCACGGGTGTTCGAAATGTGGTTTTAGGTTTTGAAAGGTGATTTTCCATGTAATTACATTACGAATATCCTACGGGTGTTCGAAATGAGATTTTAGATTTTGAAAGGTAACTTTTCATCTTATTACATTACAAATATCCCACGGGTGTTCGAAACATGATTTTAGGTTTTTAAAGGTGACTTTCTATCTAATTACCACGAGTGTTCGAAACATGACTTTAGGTTTTTAATGGCGACTTTCATCTAATTGTATTACAAATATGCCACGGGTGTTTGAAGTGAGATTAAAAGTCTTTGATAAAAATTTTGTTTATACAATTTTAACATTTAAACATAAATAGCCCGGGCGTTGCACGGACCATTAAACTAGTTTCATTAATTTACGCATAAGATCAAACACGCTAGTCAATAAAGACGGTGTAAAGACTACTCCAGTTCGTATGATAAACTTGGTTGTGACGATTCGATATTGAACTAAAACCTAGAATCAAAATTCCAAACTTCCCCAAGACTGCGATTAACAAAGAAGGTCACCGAAGAAAAAGCATTTCCGATCATCCGCAATCCACAGGTAAAAATTTCCTGAATCTCCCAATTTTGCGAATCTAGGGTTCTGTCTTATTTTTAGGTCTGCTAAATCGTCCTCTATAATACGCATCGGGTTAATTAATTTATCAATTTTCGATTGAATTCCCGTTTTTTTTGTTTGTCATTCCATATATGCGCCCCTATAAGTATATTTGAATTCTTCGCGTTTGGTTTGATTATGTGACTGGAATTCAAACCAGACGTTAACAATTGAATCGGTTTTTTTTTTTATAAATTTTCTTTTATCCCTTTCCCTGATTATGATCTCTGGGAAATGAGGTTCCCCATACTTCCGGAGCAAAGGAATTTAATTTGTTCAATTGTTTTTGGATTTGTAGTAGATTGGAGAGTATCATGTTGAATCCCAGTAATGAGGAGAAGCGTTCTCTTGAATATACGGATAAGCAGGCGGGTTTAGTAGATTATAGCTCTTGTGAGTTGCTATTAAACTTGTTGGTGTTTTATGTTTCTTATCTTGCACCGTAATTTGAATCATTTATCTAACATACAATTGTTTACGAGTCAATGTAGCGTCTGAAGATGAGAGTCCTCCACCCCTTTCGAAGAAGCAACGCAACAGTGATACAGAGTCAAATTCTTCATTGAGCAGCAAAGGTAGGCTCGTTTTCTGGGTGTGGTTCCTGTTATAGATTTGTGTTAGTGGCTGTTAGCTTTATTGCATTATATAATCATTGTCTACGAGTCAATGTAGCCTCTGAAGATGAGACTCATTCATCCCTTTTGAAGAAGACTCCTGCTGCACGAGTTTTTAAGACTGCTGCACAAATTTTTACAAAGCACGGAAACAGTGATTTAAAGTTGGACACTTCATTGAACAGCCATGGTACGCTCGTTTTCAGTGTTGGTTCTTGTTATGGAGTTGCCCCAGTAATTGTTGTTTGTAAGTGGGGTTGATTGCAGAGGAGAGAATCAGAGAAAGTAGAAAGTAGAAACGAATTACACCATTCCTTTTACTGGTTTATGTACCACTGATTCTTCTTATATGCCAAAATTTTATAAACTAATAAAGCAGCTCTACTTCAATAGTACATGCACACAAGTTTCTGAAATATGTCTTATTTATCATATTCATGAACGTAACCCATACGCCCTCCGTCCGGATTTAAACACCCTGGAAGCCATTTCACAGGGATTCATGGAATAAGATAAACAAATTAAAAAATGTTAAGTAGTGTACTGGAAGAAAATAAGAAAAAAAAAAAAAATAGGAGATGGAATGTGAGGATCACCAAAAAGTTGGATAGACTGAGAGTATGTAGGGATTTGCAAAAAGTAGGAGAGAAAAGAGATGTCCCAAAACAGATGGGGTGTTTAAAACAGGAAAACCCATATAAGGAATCTGGGGTGTTGAAATCGGAATGGAGGGAGTATAGGATACTAGTGTTCAAGTCTTTCACCTTTAACTTTGATGAATTAAATACAATAGTTGGCAAATGGAGCCCATGTCAAATAGGGCACACATAATAGAGGTACATTTACTTCCACCGTATTCTCTAATCTTGACGGTTTGAATTTTCTGTACTATAAGGCTTATGTCATTAGTATCATAAAGATCAATGGTCTGAAATACTAAAGTTAGGTTTCTTTAGATTTCAAACTTAACTGACATAAATTAGTTTCCCTTAGCATCCAAATTTCTTGTGTAGAAAACAAACACTAAAGGCTTTAAAAGTTACACAGTTGTAAACACTGAAGGCTAAATCAATTTTTAAACTGATTTGGCTTATGGTAAGAATTAAAAAGAATGTGATGATGTTTGAGAGTAATTGAACTATGGAATACTCCTTCATTTTTGGAGCTAGTATATATATGGAGATGATCTTGTCGTTTATAATATTTGTGTGCAAAGGATTGGAGTGTATTTCTTTAATCTTTAACGGTATTTCTATTAGTTTTAGGTTTTTTCAGCGAATGGTAGATTTTCTTAAAACCTCTCTTTGAAATTTCTATTGTTTGAGGTGCTAAACTTGATCTGCTTGATTGTTTTGCAGGTTTTTATGATCTTGACCCAGAGAAGGTAAATGGGAGCTTTATTTACCTTTTAATTTCTCTTTTTATGTTTAATGACTCAACCATTTGTCTGATTATCATATCTTGCGGCAGATGAGCCTTACTTTCTAAGTTGTTGTTTGGAGGTGATTTTCCGACCTGTTTAGGATTTAGTAGCTTCTCTGACTAATTTTTATGGTCAATGGTTAGTATTTGATCAATTAAAACTTGCATCTTTTTTGAGATGCCTTAATACTCTGGTCCTCTAGGATTCATGATGTTGATGCCCCATTGCCCGTGTAGTAAATCACCTTCGAGCACGAATTTGTGGGTCCCGTTCCTGGCGTTTTTTGACACTGCCTGAATTGTCTCTTTTCAAACAAATACTATAATGAGGTTTCGTTACATAGAATTGTAGTATTTTTGCTTTTTACTATTGATTCTCTTTCAGGTTGGCAAATTGTAAGCAAGTTGTCTTTGCCTATTGTTTGGGTTAAGGAGTTACTTAATATTGCTTTAGTCAGGTTTCTCTAAAGTTCTTGAAATGCTCAATTTTGTGGTCTGCATGGCCAGTTGTGATAAAAGGATGTTTGGAGCTTGGCTTTGGATTTACAGAATTCAGATTGCTTGTGTTTACAGCCAACGATAATTGAGACCCTTTGATAACTAATGTATGCCTTTTGCCTGCTGGCATTTTCTACAAATGCAGGAACCCAATATGAAAATATGTGAGCAGGACCCGACATTTTTTAGTGACACTGACAATGGTGAGGATTTTTTTTTTTTTTTTTTTTTTTTGAGTCTGAACTTCTGAATTTGGGAAAATGTAATTCTATAAACTTTAGAAGCTCTTTTTCAATTATACATTCAAACAAGTATCCGAAATTTGTCCCACTGATCATATTCATGAACGTAACCCAATAGGATACTAGTTTTTAACTATTGAAGGTACCTTCAACCTCGCTGTATGAAATACTATTCTGACATAGGAGACCATAAAATTATTTAAGGCACACACAGTAATTTTGACATAGGAGACCATAGAGACACAATTACTCTCACTGTATTATGTATTTTTGACGGTCTTAACTTTCTATACTATATGGCTTAGGTTATCAATATGCCATTAGAATGTTATAACTGCCCCTAATAACAATATAACTAGCAGTCTATATGGTAACGACTAGCTCAGAATACATTACATCAAAAGTCAAAACTGCACAAACCCAACAACCAAAAAAGAATTCACTTGAGAAGGGGTACTCTGCAGTCATAATGTTACCGGATCCAGGGGTAAAACTCTACTTATATGTAGTATGAAGCAACCGAGGGAATTCGTCTCAATATAAATGTGATCTGGAAAAGTGAAATTCAGATTATTGTCTTTAAGCGTTCATATTTTTATATATATTAACCTCTTAAAGATAAACTGTCTGATATACCAGAGATTAAGTTTCTAGCGTGCTATTCGATTTTTAAGAAAGCAAATACTGAAAGCTGCGTTAGATTTTTTGTCAGGTTTCTTAAAAATTAACCAACTATAAATACTGAAGGCTAAATCATTTTTATGCCATTTTGGCGTATGGTATACATCAAGCAAATTTCTATCTTAAGAGTAGATGATATGGAAGACTGTTTACTTGTTTAGCAGCTAATATATGTGCAGAGATAATTTTTAAGGAACTATGGAACATATTTTGTTTCTCTAATGGTTCTTACTTCAGACGTTGTCAGTGAATGGTACATTTTCTTACTTCTGTTGTGTGAGGTGCTGCAAGGCTTAACTTGTTCGGCTCGGTTTTTTGCAGGTTCCTATATATCTGACTCAGAGAAGGTATTTGGGAGCTTTATTTTTTTTTTTTCTTGTTTAATGACTCAAACAATTGTCTTGATTATCATATTTGTGGCAGATGATTTTTGCTTTTTAATTTGTTATTGATGATTGAATAGCTTCTCTGACATTAATTTTCATGGTCAAGGGGCACTTTGGTCCTCTAGGATTCATGCTATGTAGTAACTCACCTTTTAACACCGATTGATGGGCTGTGTTTCCTGTTCCTCGCTTCTTTTAACACTGCTTCAAGTGTTTCTTCCAAACAATCATATATTGTTGTTGATTGGCATTTACTTGTGGTTCAGATACTTAGAAAGAGTGTACTCTGCTTTTTAGTATTTGATTCCTCAGGTTGGCAAATTGTAAATAAGTTGTCGTTCACTTGTTCCAAATGTTCTAGCTGAGTAATTAATATTACTTTTGAGTACTTTAGTGTTTAATCAAGTTTTTCTAAAGGTTTTGAAATGCTCATCTTTGTGGTCTGCATTATTAGTTGTGATAAAGCATGTTTGGATCTTGATTTTGGATTGAGAGAATTAAGGTTGCATATGTTTATTGCTCACGAATCTTGAGACCCTGTGCTAACTAACGTATACATGTTCTACAAATGCAGGAACACAACATGAAAACATGCGAGCAGGACTTGTGTTTTTTTAGTGACCTTGACAGTGATGATGAGGAAGATGATTGTTATGAAACAGATTGGGATCTTCTGAAATTGAGGCCGCGTGATTGGCGTGGTGAGTTGCCAGCATTACTTTTGCATTGCTTATGGTTATGATCCTCTTTGCTTAGGTAGATTATGTTCTGTTTTTGCGCCTAAGCTCAAGGCGCTATGAGGCGCAGCTGCCATCACCTCAGAAGCCTGAGGCGCACAAGTGTGCATGAGGCGCTCCTGAGACGCAGGCCCTGAGGCGCATGACTCTGCAATTTCCAATTTTCTTTCTATTGTAACCTTGTTTCTACCCTTCCCTTTGCCGTTTAATCCCTTGTTTATACTTCTTTACCCATTGCCCCTATTTAAATAGCAAGAAAAGGGTATTTTTTTGCAAAATATGGTTTTGAAAATTAGAAATTTGTTTGCTAAATGAGTGCGCCTCATGTGCATGAGGCGTTCGCCTTCGCCTCGTGCCTTGCGCCTCATTGCAACGGCCCCCAGCGCCTTGGTGCGCCTCGCGCCTCCTTAAACTAAGTTCTGTTTACTTCATAAGTTTTTACTGCTTAAATCTTTCTTATCTTCTGGTCTTTCATGGTTAGCCTTGGTTCACTCTCTTCATCTACAAGTGTTGTTTTTACTATGTCCTCACTCGTCACTGCATCATTATACTCCACTCTTGGTCTGGGGTAGATAGTTATTCCCTTCAACTTAGGTCAAGTGTATCGTCACTTTCCTGCACACATTTTATTGTGACATATTATTAATGTTAGTATTGAGTATTATTTGGAGGAAAAATTTATGAAATAAATATTATTGGTCCAAATTGTAGAAAATTTGGCCAACTCAGCCATTGTTAATTTGTCGCCCTAAAATGAGTGGCGAGAGGGGACGTTACGTTACCTTTATGTTGGAGGGAGTGTTTGGTTTTGTTTATGTATTATGATAAATATCAAGTGTTGAGACTGTGTATGATGTTATTTAGGACTACAGAAGTTGAATATTATATGGTGGATATTGACTTATTATTTTGTCTCTTTACTAGTTTCGGAGGCACCAATTTGCGGTATTGAATCGTTATTGTTGTGTAGCAGTTTTGCTTTGATCAAATTGTTTTTTCATTGTCTTTGTAATTTGTCCTTGTGCCAACTGTGATGACGATCTGTTTGCCATGTTGACAGCGGTCGATAAATGGAATCTGCCAGAGGTATGTGAACTCGTTGGCTTTCTACTTTTACCTTCGTCTTGATTCATTGTCGTTCGTTTAGCTCTCATACCTTTGGTCAAAGAGGGTGGTAAAAATAAACTAAGCAAGGGATTTGCTCAATAACTGGACATCTGTTCTTTTGTCATCAGGACCCATTGTGTGTACGTGCACATCGTGTAGATTTTTCTGTTTTCTAACCTGTTAGTGAGCTTGGTTTAAAATAGCACGCCTCGGGCGTGAGGCGATTCAGACGATGGTGCCATCGCCTCTGACAGGGTGAAGTGAGGCAGTTCCATGGGGCGTTTTTGAGGACAGCAGACTCTTGAATTTCATTTTGAATGCTTGATATTCCAAGTTTATTCTATTTAAACTAAAAATAGGACATCACATTAAAGGATCATTAGAAAAAACCTTTCCTACCTCAATCTCTAATACTACTAAGTAACAGTGTCCCGTCTTCAGCTCAACGTTTCTTCTATCTTTTTCGTTTGTTCTTCATCTGTTAGCCCATGCTACTTTTCTTCTACTTTCTTTTTTCCTTTCTTTGTTTGAGGCGCTCGCCTCATTCTGTTGTCTCTCGCCTTGCGCCTCGGAGCTCTGCACACCTTGTCAATCTAAATTAGTGAGTAATTATGTGTATTTACATGTTCAGATAATGGGTTCGTGTTATGCCATTAGTGTAGCAAATTAGGATATTGACTTTGTTTGTCATTTAACGTTCCACGTGGATCTTTATTTCACTTTTGCTGATTTGCTTTATTTGTGATCTTATTGCCTTGGTGTGATTGTCGTATAGCTAATGTTTGGGGCCATTGCGAGGTGGATGTGGAATTATTGGGGTCTTGTTCAATTAGTTAGTTAAGTTTCTGGGAATTGGTATCTCGGATGAATTTAGATCACAGTTCACCGATCTTTTGGTGGCGGCGGAAGATCGAGGATGGAATGGTTATCGGAAGTGCTTCAATCTACTTTTGTCAAGGACATTCTAGTAGGACTTATTTTGTTGGATTGAAAAATCTAAAGTTTTGCAAAGTGACTTTGTGTTTTAGGGATCGTGAGGGTGTAAACCTAGGGCGAGGGTTGCAGGGGTGGTTATTGATAAGAAACTGAATGGTGCATCAGTGAAGAAGGATAGCGATGATCATGAACATCTGATAGAGGAGGTTCAAGCTTGATGTGGCGTGTTATCTTGGAGTTGGAGAAAACGACCCAAAGAGAGATTGGTGTAGGTGGAGGCAAGGATCCTCCAAGCTTTCTGTGTCGTGGCAGAGTTCAAGACAAGGGTTACAACAGTAGCATAGAGCGAGTACAGATGAAGGCTTGAAAAATAAGTTTGCTGTCACTGATATATTTTAGGTGAGCAGAATTGGGGACATGACATTATCAACTGTGACTATTAGTTTTGGGGGGGGGGGGGGGGGGAATGTTGGGGGGGGGGGAAATGTGACCGACGTTAACATACTTAGGCCTTGTTTGGTTCAAAAATTGGTATCATATTTGGATAAGGAATTGGGTCTTCCTATATTGGGCTGAAGCCTCATTCCTAAAGCTTGCTGCTGGGTTTTCTCGATGAAAAGCAGCAATTGATATAAATCATAATTCAACCATCTCAATTATTAACTGCTTTCTATAAATAAAAGCCTTTGGAACAAGCAATATCCAACCCCTATTGACTCAGTAACTTGACATGATACAATTAACGAGAAGGGATAAACATTGCAGCGCTCCCAAAGTCTCAATTCCTATCACTCCCAAATCATCATCATTACCTTGCCAAACATTTTTTTTTAAACATGCATCACTCCTTCAGGCTTTATAGTTAGTACATCGACCACACCTATGATAAATTGATAATTTCAATAGGTTTTTGGGATCTGTTTTGTGCCATACTTTCGATACCCCCACCCACGTCTTTGCAAATATTTTTCTTCTCTTTCCATGTCAATAGCGGAAGCCTCGGATTTGTGAGGGTCACTCATGGCGCGGGGGGGGGGGGGGGAGGGGGAGGGGGTCTTTTAACGTGTATTGTGGCGTGTCATCTCTCTTCTTCATCTTCATTCCTTGTTGTACTGTGACTGAGCTATTTATATATATGCCTGGTTTATAGGACATGGTATGGAACTCGAAGACAAGGAGATTGGGGTTGGAGAGCTTTAACTTGCAACCAAACACATATATTGTGTCCACTGTATTAAAACCCATTCCCGGGAACATGCTTTCCAACAGTCCCTTAAAGAAATCATAACCAGTGAGACTAAGTTGTATCTGGAGTGTCCAAGAGAAGTAATTTGTGGGGGTGGGTTTGCTAGTGTTGTTAATGAAGATGAAGTTGAAGGACAATCCTGGTTCTTGATCGTTAGGTATGAGAGGTTTAAGGTAGCAGTTGGAATGTTAGTTTAAAAAAAGATCATTCTGGCTCCATTCATGTAATTGCAACCTGTTATTTTTCAATTACCATCAACAGCTATCGTTGTATAGAGTGCAAACTTACTGAGCTAGAGTATCTAATGTATAAGGCTAACGGTTTAATGTATTCATGTAGGGTGTACTTGTTTAGTTAGATATGGTGAGGATTCACCTAACGCTGCCTAGGGAAGGATCTAAGTGTACAAGTACGTTAGACTTTCCTAGGACTTTGTATTTCACACGAATCTTCACTTCTTAGGAATTCATGGGAGCTGGTTTGGATGTGTTTGTAAGCAATAGTATCCATGGGGCTTTCTACATCTACGGGGTCTCTTGGAAAGCAACCTCCTGACATTTTTGCAGGAAATAGAAATTCCTAGGAAATGCCAATTGCCATGCTTGTCTCAGCCAAGCAACCCTTGTAGTCTTTTTTGTCCTGGAAATTTCAAGTTCCTATGCATTTTGGTGGTATCCAAACGACCACTAAGTAAACTTTCAACAAGGATAGATAAGTCATGCAAGCCTAGATACAAGGAGAAATAAATAAATCCCTAGTGAAGTACATTTCTGCAATCAACTGATATTAGAATCCTTGTCACATAGGCCCACAGATGGGTGACAGTAGTTCATGGGATCATGGGTCTAGTAAAGTACAGGTTGCTGTCACTTATCAAAGTCCCCTTTCTGATCCTGCTCCTTTTCAAATTGTTGAGCAAGTTTTGTGGTGAGCACCATTAAGTTAAAGTGCAAGTTCTACAATCATTGATTTAGCCATGTTGTAGGGCTTATGACACACACGAGATGGTTACTTGTGACGATTCATGTTAGCCGACCCCAAATCATTTTGGGAATAAGGCTTGGTGATTGTTGTTGTTGTTGTTGCTGCTGCCCATGTAGGGCTTACTAGGCTACAACATAGCCTACATTGAGCATCGTGCTATGCGAGGATCATTCTTGGATAGTACGAGACTCATAATCTTTGCTTTCACTGGTTTTCCTTATGTGGTTTAGAAGACACATGTAAAGAAAGTGGTTGGTCTAGCTCTTTCTGATATTGATATTGGATTGAGTTGTTGACTTTTAACTAGGGACACAACTGGGGCCGAGTCAACATAATACTGGTCATGACTCATTACTTAATACTGCATGGGTGGCTCCAGCTGTTAGATCAGGTTCAGTGTTCCAGATTTTGTTAGCAACGGTAATTATTTGAGAGGAAGCAGCATAACATAGCTACTTGACCTACTTCTATTGATCCTTAATGGAATAGGCTAATTTCATGCGTCTTTATTACCCTTTTTGCCTGTTGTGGACGCGAGCCCAACTTAAAGGCCCTGGCGATTTCATAATGATAAATTTTAGATTTCCTACGATGGGATTCGGGCTGGTCAGCATCAGTAATGGAGTCTCTCCAGTTCTTTACTGAGTTCTCACCATTCTGTTTCAATCTGTTTCCTTGGTCCCGCTTAGTTGACTGCTTCTCTGTTCCATTTACCCTCAATTTTCATTCTTTCTGATTTATTGTGGCTGTTCGAACTTGTACTGTATTGAATTTTAGCCCTTCATGTTGTATTTGTGGAAATCGTTGTGATTGCGAGATATAGCAGTGTTTCTGAATACGTGATTATCACATAGTAGAACTCTCTGGAAATTTGGAGATCAGGGTATGTGCACAACATCACACAGTGCCTCTTAAGGAGTCTCATGCCGTGGCAGTGGTGGTCCTGGTGGAACGTGGAAGAGGGGTGGGGTAGGGAATTCTGATGTTTGCGGTGTTATACCTGTGATTGGAACCAGATAGGCTAAAATTGTGCTGTCTGCTAATTCACAATTAGCTTATGACATTATGTAGTGCTTACTCTTCTTTACATGGACTCTGGGCTTGTGAAGTGGTTAGAAAGTGTAATGAGAGTTTTCACAACCTAAATTGTAGAAAGAGTGTTGCTTTCAACCTCGTCATCCTTTTTTCTTACTTGCTGATTTGTTCATGATGCACAAGGAATATTTTCATGCCCTATTCACTGTACACCTTTTTACATGTCCTTCATATTTCACAAGTATTCATGACATTTTGCTTTCCTTATTGGAGAGGTTTAACCATCCTAGTACCGTTCCTTCACATTTTCCCTTTCTTTTGTGAAGTCTATCTGAGTTTGACTTGAGTAAGCTTGCGATGATGGAGGGCTTTGTTTGATATTCTCTTTATGTTACATACCTGGTGATGACTGACCTGAACTGTTCAGGGCTCTAACTAAGGCATTCATTTCCGGAGTAAATTCTAGTCATTATTAAGCTATGTGGGTTTGACCCTTGGTTTTATGATTTGTTTTGTTTGTTAGTCCTACACTCTTATTTGTATCATATTCTACACAGATGTATCAAGTGTTTGTGAAAGGACAGTGCCCCCGTGAAAAATCAAAATGCTATGAATTGTTGGATCAAATCGGCTGGTATATGTTTTCGGCCTTTCATTTTCATGACCTTTAGATAGTGTTTGGAAACAAGAATTTAAAAATTTGTAATCATTTCAATTCCATCATTTGAGAATGTTGAATTCAAATATAAATCAAATGTCTGGGGAGGGTGGATTTCAAAATGACAAAGAGGTGTCATTTGTTTTTGGCCTAATTGGATTTGAGTTCCCAAACATTTGATTTGTGTCAAATTTCTCAAATCCTTGTTTCCAAGCACACTCTCAAGTTGTTTGTTATTTTGGTTACATGAGCTGTTGAGCTGATGTTTTCTTCATATTTCTTGCAATAGCGGTGATCGTTTTCTTGCCCTGTCTGTTGAGATACCAAGTGTCTTCTTCGCAAATCTGGATAGAGATGAGGCCGCCAGCATGCAAGGTTTTGCTCTTTCTCCCTCTCCAATCCAATTTTTTTTCATCATTTTGGTAGAAAAAAGTCTAAATTTTGCGTTTTACTACATGCATTTCAGTTTATGCCCGATTTAACTCTTGTCTAATGCATTTTTTATTTTTAAAGCCTTGGAGGGAGTTCATCATGTGGTACAGTATCGGTACTGCTGTTTCACTGTCATGTAGAAGTCTTCTCTTATCTAAGACAAGGTTGCTTCGGTTGATCTCTCAGCTTGTATATTTTTTACTGTGAAACATGAAGTCTGCTGGGAAAGCTTTTGGTTCTGTATTTGAACAATCGTTCCGCTCAGCAAATGCTGCTGGTGTAGCCGTGTAGGGAACCTTAAATTTCTTATTATGTACTAGTATGTGTAAATATGGTTGTGTTTGTCCAGTGGCACATTGCGTTACTCTTTCCTATATCCTAAAGAGGATCTACAGTAGATACCGCGGTGTCTGGAAAGGAAATATTTTGTTGGGTCAATATTTAGATTTCCGCAAATAGATGGTGGACACGTTATAGAAAGAAGACACAGCTCGTCTATGGAATGCCTGGAATTGTAGAGGTGGTGTTTAATTCGTGCACATATGGAGTATCTAAGTGTCTTGTTCCAAGTTCATTTAATTCTTACTACTAGCATGTCGGAATTGACTCAGCTATCGCCTTCAAAACGACCTCCTTTCATACTCTCTAGACTCTAACAAACCACGGGCGTCTTTACAAGCTTGAAATTGATCAACAATTTCTTTTCTATAGCAGAATTTCTTTTTGCGGATAGGCGCTCACGCACCAGATGACTAAATACATGGGTTAGGGGTGCCATTGGTTTGATTTACCCCAAGACTTTCTGTTGATGAGGAAGGAAGGCACATAGCCAAATTGACTGTCCCATCTACGTGAAACTTGGGTCGATCTAACTTCCAATTTGGGTTAAATGGGTCCCAATATAATAAAAGCGGGAACTTGGACCAAGTCACAAATTAGGCTTGTATATACCCGTGACTACAGACCCGTCGAGGAGGATGGTTTACACACTATAAATAGTCTTCGTTTTTTTTCAAGGTTGCGAACTAGAGACGAGAATATTTTTTTCGTAGTTCTCTACAATGTCTCATACAAACAATTAACAAGCGCGTCCTGCTAAACTAAAAAGAACGCGAGTTCAAACGAACACTTCAAGAAAGATCAAACACCTCAAAGAGATACAAATCCCCTCATAAACAGATCAACACTTAAGAGAGACTCAATTCCCCTACACGCCTCTCAAAGTCCAACATTCAAGAAATATAGTACAAGAAATATACAAGTCCCAATGACCCTCTCAAGAATTGTACGCAAACCTTCATTACGTAGTAGAATAGAGTCAACAAAACACAAACTTTCTAATATTAATATTCATTTGTTCAAGTGTTATTACAAAATTTCTTGTTACACTCCATATAGTGTGCCAAATACACTCATTCCTCCTGCACTTATCACCAGCTGGGTAGCTCTTTAGTTTTACAATCAAATCTAGGTCTCTTTTCCCCAGTAATCTTCTTTACTTCAGTGGCTGCCATCTTTCCTTTTTCCCGAGCATCAACACTTGGTGTCGCTTGTTCCTTCAATTCTTGCCGTTTCAATTCTTTTTCTCGGCCTTTCTTCTCAGCTGTGGTCATTTCATGATACCACAAACGTCTATCGTAAGCACTTTTCAGATATAAGTGAATCGGGCTAACAACGGTATGACCACTACTTTCTTCTTTCCACACAAGGTGAGCACACATCTGACCACTAGGACGAGACAATAAACCCACTTCCAAATCAAACCCCTTGCTTTCCCCCGGCCCAAAGCTCAGCGTCTCAGGATCCACATTTATTTGTGCAGGAAGACGGGAAGTGTCACCATACGGTTCTATCTTAGCTTTATAAGTACAACATTCTCCACTAATGTTTGTTAGTGTCCTAGGAAAGGTACGTCTACACATTTGATGAGACTGGGTAAAAGACGCGGCAAATGACGGTAAATTCAGCTGTGACACATCTAACCTTCCTTTGGCGTATTTCTCATAATTAGCATGACTTTCGTCATACACTAATCCTGGGTTCAACGCCGCCTTTAAATCTATCGTCCCTGCTCCGTACACGAACGGGTCTCCGGGAATGGACGTACCCATAAAACTCCGAGCTACAAAATTTTAAGCAATAAACCAACATAAATTTAGCATTAATCAATGTACATTATTATATCCACATGAGACCTTCGAACAACATCAAGGGTGTATATAAAAATTATAATCTAATCTCACATGCTATAGCATTTAATCCTTAGCTCTTTCACTCATTGCGTTTCAAATATGAAATGATCAAACGTAGAAGGATGGCTGAATAGAGAATCAAAGTCTACACTTTTTATCATACTAACTAAACGATAATAGTGTATGTGTGTGACAGTGGATATTAAAATTACATGTCTCATGACAATATATAATTGAAAGATAATTGAAAGATACCTGAAGTTATGGCAGCAGATTTTGCCATTGAAAGACTCCATTGAGGACGATTACATAAAAGAACAAGAAAAAGTCCAGCTACGTGTGGATTTGATACTGAAGTTCCAGTCACAATCCTTTGGCTACAGAGTAAATCCTCTTCCTCCCAAGAATCCCCTTTTCTCTTCATAATCGACTTATATGGAACGTCATTCGGGTAGGAAGCAAGTATATTGCAAGCAGGACCAACGAAATCAGGCTGCAATGTATTCTAAATATTAGTACCATTTTGGAATGATTTAAGTTAAGATGAGGAAAAACCAAGAAGATATGGTAGAGAAAAGAAAATTAATCAGGTAAAATACCATAATTATCTCCGGAAACTTTCGCGAGGGACCCCTGCCTGAAAATGCCGGAACATAAACTCCTCTGGGATCCTCACCATATCTGCTTTTAGAGATCCTCACGTAAAGTTCCCTATAAATGTTCACCAAGACAACTTCGAAAATTATCAACCCACTTGTTTACAGCAGCAAGGTTAAAAAAAACTTAACAACACTCGTACCAAGTAATTACCAAATCAGAAAGAGTAAAAGACCCATGCACATCTGAAAGCAGAAGTAGAGAGAAATAAAAGAACCAAATAAAAGAACTAGAAGCGTACTTAATAAAGAAAGAACCAAAAGCACGCTTATTCAAGAAAGAACCAGAGGCACACTTATTAAGATCATATAACTGTCAACCCAGGACTCTTAAGTCAGGCTACTGTTATATATGGAGGGGATGATTGTAAAAATTAATAGCCTTGTGCTGCTGAACAAGGTTTATGGGTATGCTTCATTCTTGAGCCTAACTTTAAGACTGTCACTGTCTCTGTGGTTTAGCATCTATTGAACTCTATTTCATTTTCTGAGTAGGTGTGATAGAACAAAACCTGATGATAAAAATCCAAGATGTCTCGAATGCATAAGATTGAGACTAAAGTGAAAGCTATCATAAAAGCTGGTCCTGATGCTGCCACTTGCAGAACAGCATGAGCTGTCAGCTATACAGGTCGGTTGAGAGGAACGCCACAGTTTTCGAGAGCAGTCAGCAAGCATAATACCATATTTTCACTTCAGTCTGACATTTGTAACTATTTGAGGATTCATAATCTCATATCCTCCAATATTAAGTCTAGGAGGTTATTTTGCAGACAGTCTGATTGTAGAGGCCACCCTTTCTGGAAGATTATCTTTTTTTCCTCTCATACAATGCTTTTCGAAGCAAAAGGAAGAGGTTTACTGTGGGGCAGGGCTAGCTAGTTGTGTGTGGCTAAATAACTTTGAGTCCTTGGCAAAAAACAAGTTTCCCTCTGTATGAAAATAAATTATTCTTTACTTGCAGCACATTTAGAACTTCTGCGAGCAAAGAAGATTTTGAATGGGACGAAGCCCTCCATATTAAGGAAACATTCGGTAGCTGCTGCTCCATAATTGAAAAGTTCATACTCCGGCCATAATAGTTGTTTGATATTCTACACTATACTATTGATTATTGAATATTCCAATTCTCCAACGTATAGGTACAAATCCATTAAAGCCTTACACCTCGGCAGCTCAATGTGGGAAGCAAGAGTGAAGCATATAAACCAAGCAAAAGTGCTTTGGTTGGCCGATGTGGGATAGCCAAACTTCCCAGCTTGGCTTTGGCAGCCATTTTTCCTACAAATCCCATAAGCACTAATAACTGGCAGCAAGATGATTTCATCAACTAAAGCACTACAAGTGCACTCCTTCACCATTTCAGAAAACAACCTTCACCATTTTCTGAATCCCGTCAAACTTTTCCCATCCTATCAAACTTTTTTTTTGAAGGTCAAACTTGATCATGTCTATAATACATAGAGATTAACCAAGCTTCAACAAACAACTTTTAGGGGTACGCTTTTTCTACTATTCCTTTAAGCATGTTTATGCATCATAACAGGCATCTAACTCCTACCCCTACCCCTACCCCTTGATTTTGGACCTGCTTCGTAACAAAAAGAATGATCTAGTCTTCCCCCTAAGATAAATAATACTTTGCTGCAACCCCCTCCCCCCCCCCCCCACAAAAAAAAAACTCAACCAGCCAAAAGAGAACAATTTACACACAAAATCAAATGTAGGGGGGTGGGTATACAGCGAAACCACTTAATTCATAAAGAATACAAAATGCTTACCCGAAATTAGATTGCCAATTGCGTAGTTTTTCAGAGTTCTCTCGACTAAGGCTAACTCTTGGGCGCTTGAAGATATTTAACAGACATAGACTAAGCCTTTGTTCTTTCGTGGCAGCTTTTAATGTGACATGATCCCCGGATGGAGATACGCATAGCACACTCTCTTTGTCTCTGGGAAGGTTGTTGGAGATCCTGAATAAAGAAGAAAAAAATTGACTAAGACAAAGAAGATCAATCAGCATATTGATAAAGTTACCATCTGCTTTTCTCGGTCACAATTACCTCAATTGAAGAAATGAAGTCTCTTGGATGTTCATAGAAATTCCCTAGACGTCGTTAAATGAAAGTAGGTCATCATATCGAAATGCACAAAAACTGAAAAATCTGATATTTATAAAGAATTCTGTGAAATTTACAAAAATTAAAGTAGCACCTCAATTGTGTCTAATATCCTTATCTCTCCATGATTTTCATCCAATTCCGTGTGTTGTCTCTTACTGGGATGAACTTTTTTCTTTGTGCCAATGGTAACATCTGTAACTAAAGTTTTGCCACTAGTACAAGCACCAGTATTGGGACTCCATGGCATCCCATACAATAGCGACTCTGCTCCTGGACCATCATTACCAGCCGGAACACATACCATGATATCGTTCTTGAATGCTTCAAGTGTTTTCTGGGCAATTACATCTTCCTCAAAACTCCAATCCTCTTCAAAACTTTCAAAATCAATCGCACGGGCACCTTGGGACATTGATATCACTTTCACTCCATCCTTAATAGCTAAATCAATCGCCATAGCGAGCAACTCAGGTGATACACCACAATCCTTGCATCCAACAGGGTATATGTAAAGTTGTGCATTAGGGACAACTCCACGTATTGTCCCATTGCATAAACCAAAAAAATCAGCCTCTTGGTGATCTCCACATAATACTGCAGCACAATGATAGCCATGCGGGGACAGTCTAGTTTGAACCTTGCAACCAGAATGGTGCACAGGTCGAACTATGGGCGTCCTACGATACATTTACCGGGGATGTTAAACAACAAAAATAATGAAACTGTAAGATAATTACAATTACTTACCTCCTAAAACAGTTAAAATTATGTGAGGAGGCTTCAGATCGATCAAATGAATCTATTATTCCAATTTTTACACCTTCCGTCTGTTCCAAGACTTTTTGAAGTGAAAAATCACCATCATGTTCTGGTGCCAATGGGAGTCCAATGAAATCCATTGAATAGCAGGTAAGATCCTACATTAAGTTTTCCACAAATAATAGAACAGGGTAAGCATCAAATGCAATTGCTAATAGGTGACAAAAATGAAATGATACTCTATTCAATGTTGTTAGCTACATTAAGAGCATTGGGATATATGTTTAAGAAAACTTATGTAACATTTTATGTGCACAGTAAAAGGAGAAGTGAAGAACGTAAACCAAGAACAAAACGAAACACTTACACTGACCCTCACAGTGCTCTTGCAAGGCTTCTCATCATTTTGCTTGTCCTTGTGCCCTTGAGTCTGCTGAACTGGAAGGAAACCATTGAAGTCATAATAAAAGTGGTAGAGCATGCTAAATTGCAAAGAAGAGCAAAAATACATGATCCAACCTAAGCACAGTGGTGATAATGAAAAGAAGAAAAAAAAGTCTTTGGAGAAATCAATCCCTAATGTGAGTCCACAAATTCTCTAGTGTCAGTTTTGGCAATCTTGCACTTCAATCACAGTTTTTAGCTGAATTGAATGGTAACTTTGTAACACTTGCAAAGACTTAGGTGAGTAGACGTTGAGTTGGGAATAATTGTATCATGTTTCTTTTGCACAGAGGTTAGGCCCTGTTTGATAGGATTTAATCTCAGATGAATTTAGATCAGTTCAGAATCATTCAAATCAAATCAGATCAAATCAGAGTCATTCAAATCAGATTAGATCAGATTAGAAATGTTCAAATAACTATCTACGTACTTGGTCCATAATTGATACTAATTCGTTGAAATTCAATCAAATTTTCAACCAATTCAGATCAGATCAGATCAGTTCAGAGTCATTTAATTCAGATCAGATCAGATCAGAAAGATGCAGTCCTATCAAACAGGCGCCAAGATTATAGTACTCTACAAGAATTCTCAAGAGAGCTGGAAGTAAGCTCAGAGAAGTTTGAGGAGCTAGCTAGCCTAATTCTGTTACTCAATGATATCCTTTGCATCCACTTCTGAAATTTCACTTAGAATGACAATTACAATTCCAATCATTATTCTGAATCTCAATAAAAATCACAATTTCTTCTTTCATCTATCTACCTCTCTGAATTAATTATCTTTTTTCTTTAGTGTTGAGTGAAGTAGAACCATAGCTCTGCCACTTTTATTTTCTTTCCTTTTGTATCTTGAATGCAATGAGAAAGCTAAATAAGGAATATGTGACACAAATAAATGATCCTTTCTTGAATGGATTCTATCATGAAATAATAAACAAATGCTTTCCACCCTCTATTCTAAATAATATCATGAGAAGGTCTCATCTAAGACTTTGTCACTAAATGGAACTGGTTTAAAAGATTGGATAGATGGAACTTCTATAAATAAGATTAATAATACCCTTGAGTTAAAGAGACAAGCATGCTCAACTGAATACCGTGGAAAGTTATTCTTACATGAGTTATTTAATGTGGTGCTACTAGATGCACTGTGTTCTTTACAATGGTCATCTTCCTTGCGACACTTGCATCTCTTTTGCCTTTTCTTAAGTTTATTCATTCTTGCAGCTGAACAAAAAAAGAAAGCTATCGCATAAGAACAATATTAAACTGCAAGGACAGTGAAAATAACCGAGTAATAAGCAAGGTGATGATGAATCAAGCCTAATGAATATAAAAACAGCAACAAATTATACAGAGTTGAAGCTAGAACTAAGAATCGTGTCTTTACTCAAATTGAAGCCTACAAAAGAGATGCAACTCCAACAAAGGGGGTGAAACTGATATAATCATGCCCTTGAATTTAAAAATTCAAGCATGCATAACTACATCAAAAGGACAAAAGCCTCAAATGGAAAGCACAGAATATAATCCTTACAGATCAGTGTGTGTGACTTAATGAGGTAGTCGTAGATACACTACCTTCCCGACAGTGGTCATATTCCTTGCAATGCTTGAATTCAGTTACAGTGGTCATATGTGATATCTCTTTCTAGCCTTCCATCCTAAAATTCAGTTACATTATCTGTTTCTAGCCTTTCAACCTTCAATACCTTTCTTCGGAGCCTTGTGGCTCAGAGTGTAAGACAAAGTTCGCAATTATTATTCTTCTACGTTACCTAATTGGCTAACTCAATTTGTGGAGTGTACATTAAAGCTGAACAGCCATTGTTTGAACTAACAAGGAGTATCACATATGTAATTTTCCTGTATGCAGGTGCTTTTGATGTTTTGCGATATTTAATGTCACGACAGATCCAACAGACCATATGTTAAGAAGAGTTTCACCCCTCTCAACAATTCACAATACCACACAGGCACACACCTATTCATCCTCCCCACTGTTATAACAACTCTTTGAAGCAATGAAACCCATCTCCGTCTCTCCCTCTCTCTTTCTCGGCTATGAATCCAACCAAAGAGATCTTTTTCTATTCCCTTCACCTATCTGCTTTAAGGTCACTCATTAAACTATATTGCCTAAATAACCAACTGTATCATTTTGGCCTTTAAGCAAGAAGAAAAACATAGGAAATTATTGTCCAGTGAGCAAAAATTCCAACAATACCAATACCATCTATACCTAAATTGTATCTCAAATTCTTAGGCGAGGATAAAAAAAAAAAAAAAAAGGAACCTGCAGTGTTCAGGACATGTACTCGACATATGTGATATGTCTACAGATTAGTGAGAGTTCTCCTCAAGTTCGCTTTTGTAATTATAACAGAGTCAAATGGAGACTAAATTTCAAGGCGGTCATGCACCCAACACACACCATGTTTTGCAAGCTTTCAGATATAGGAAAAAGAAAAGTTCTGAGATTACCTCTATCTTCTTTCAGGGGAGGTTCAGAGACATGATTGTAAAGCAAGAGTGTATTGCTCTCATTTTGGGTATAATACTTCAGATAGGCAACAAGAAAAGCAGGAGAAACGATGAGGGAGTCCCAGGATTTGCAAACACAACGACACCGGGCAAGGATTTTTGCAGGGAGCTTTCTAAGAATTTCAGTCCAGATAAATGGGGGTAAACAACGACTCAGGTCAGACATTTCGGCAATAAAACCTATATCACAACGAAACACCAACTTTCAGTTTCTCACAACCTCATCAAAAATGAAAGTTGAGCACAAAACATAAATCGCAATACCAAGAACAATTGACGGATTCTATTGTCACCCATTTTCTTCCCTCCCATCAGCAAGTAACAATCCAAACTCATAATAGGTAATGCATGTGTAAATAATCTATGACAAATTTTAGAATGTAACCAGGATCATTTATTAAACACCCCCCCCCCTTTGCCTCCTCACAAAATAAAAAATTACCCATTAATTGTTATCCCTCAAACACCCAAATAATCAATAATCACAGTGTTCAAACAGCCAGGATAAGACCAGGTAAAAAAAAAGGTAAAAGTTCCGAGGAACAAATTAATAAGTAAAAAAAAGGAAATACCAAGATTTAAGCCAAATACCAACCAAAACTCAACAATACAACAATACAACAATAACAACTGAAAAAGATCATTTCTTATTAGGGAAAGTATATATATTGTAGATTTTGGTTTTATAATTGTTTGGTAAATACAGTGTTTTAGGTAAGTCGGGTTCCTTGTTGCACAAGGCCTCACTCTTGTACATCTACGGATTGTTTGATGTTAATAAGATGTGCACGTAATTCCTCAAACCACATGTGTTATAGGGAGTTGTGAGTATTCCATTATTTCTTTTTCAACACAACAAGGTTATTTCTCCCAAATTCCAATAAAGCACAGTAAAAAAAAAATCAGGATTATGACATTTTTACCTAATTGGGTATGAAATGAAATGAAACCCAACAAATATAACATAAAAACACCTGAAATTCTGGTAAAGTTTCAACCTTTCAACTAACAAAATATACTTCCAAAAAGATTGAGAAATTAGGGTTTTTTTTTTACCTGAAATTTCTGTGCTTGTTTCGCGAAAACACCTGCAAATTTCATAAAACCCATGTTAGAAACATAACTATGTTATGCAATAATAAAGAAGAAAAAAAAATTGATGGAAAGGGCAGAGTTGTTTCTCACAGAAAATGAGTTTTCCAGAAAAATGAGCTTGTGAACAAATTGCAGAAAAAGCAGTCTGAGAGAGAAAACAGAGTGACGTTTTTTTTTTTTTTTTTCAAGAATGTAGTAAGTGTACTGCACACTGATGGCTTCTAGATCACGCTATTAAACTAGTAGTACTCCCTAGTATTTGTTTCAATTCCATCCTGCTTGAATGTAAACGGATGTAAGCACGTGATACGTAATTTAACGAGTCGATCGTTTGTCAGGTTACTAAACTATCAAGAACTCGTATATCTTAAGGATATTCAGGATATTCAATGTTTATATCATTCTCACATAATACTCCTCTGGTCCTATTCAAACTTCCTTCTCCCTTTTTCAGGGTTTCGACTTTGTTCTTCCCATTCTTTAAATATTACGGTTTTTGTCGAGAGAAAAATTAGGAAGACAACATAAAGATATTGGCTAAGATTAGCTTTTAAATTTATTTGCTAAATAAATCATAGAGTATTATTTATTATTTCTTCTTTTAGAGTGCGCAAAAGGGATAATGAAGTTTAAATAGGACCGGAGGGAGTAGATTTAAGGAAAAGAAAGAAATGAAGGAAATAAAAGGGTAGAAAGTTGGAAGATGAAAAAGAAGATTTGCAGAGAGAAATAAAAACAAAGACGAAAAACTGATGAAGAAAAAGTGGTACAAACTAAAAAGTGGTGAAACTTTTTAGGGCAAATGAGAAAGAAAGAAGCTGAAGAAGCCGTACAGTATGAAGGACTGATTTGGCGGAAAAAGGTGTGTATCTTTGATTCTTTTTGTTTATTTTAATATTTCCAACTGTGTTGCACAAAGATTCTTATATTGGACCCATCGAGACTTCTTTCGGACTAATAATGAACTAGTGATGCGACTATGTAACGCTATCTAGTATCACCATACTACAACTACGAGTATATTTATAATAGATGTCAAATGTATCCATACAAAGCATGTAATAATAATGGAATTGGTAACATAATTTATCAAGTCGTCAACCACAAAACTATGATTAATGGGACAATCAATAATGAATTGAATATTGTTTAATTATTTTATTTCTTTTGGTACAAAGGAGCAGCATTGGTGAGGGTATGAGGATTTGTAATCGGGACAACCCATCATGCAGGTTAAGTTGCTTACCATTAGGCCAATTTTTTTTTTTAAATAAAACGAAAAATTATTAATATTGTCACCAAACGACACTTACATCAAGAATTACAACGATACTAGTTTGATGGCCCGTGCAACGCCCGGGCTATTTATGTTTAAATGTTAAAACTGTATAAACAAATTTTTTATCTAAGACTTTAAATCTCATTTCAAACACCCGTGGGATATTTGTAATGCAATTAGATGAAAGTCGCCATTAAAAACCTATAGTCATGTTTCGAACACCCGTGGGATATTTGTAATGTACTCCGTAATTAGATAGAAAGTCACCTTTAAAAACCTAAAATCATGTTTCGAACACCCGTGTGATATTTGTAATGTAATAAGATGAAAAGTTACCTTTCAAAATCTAAAATCTCATTTCGAACACCCGTGGGATATTTGTAATGTAATAAGATGAAAAATTACCTTTCAAAATCTAAAATCTCATTTCGAACACCCGTAGGATATTCGTAATGTAATTACATGGAAAATCGCCTTTCAAAACCTAAAACCACATTTCGAACACCCGTGGGATATTTGTAATGTAATTAGAGGAAAAGTCACCTTTCAAAAGTCATGCAAAGTCCCATTTTAAAACACCCGTGGGATATTTAATCAAATTGTCATAAATCAAGTAATTACTATATTACATAACTATTTTCCATAAATCAAATAATAATGTTATTTTATTAGAATAATATAATACCATATACTTATCATATCCTATTTTGGATAAACATTATTTACAATATAATAATATTATTATATGCCACGTGTCAGCGTGGAAATTGAGCGGGCTCAGGATTACATATATACTAGTTTGATGGCACGTGCCACGCCCGGGCTTGTCTATTTATAATGTTTATACTCGTTTTGTAAAAATGACAGCATGTTTTATCGTTGTTCTAATTTTACAATGAAGGGTAGTAGGGTACTATAATCAACTTTTGTCCCCCGTCATATTTTATTATTATATATTTTTACTCACACATCGTATTATCATATTTCCACTTTTATGTCACCCATTTTACAGTTTCAATCCCATTATCTCGTCACATGTTACATTATGTCATTCTACTATTTCGTCACCCGTTATATCACATCATATTCAAATTTATTACCATAAATTAGCCAACCACCATAATATTATCTCTTATATCTCATGTTATAAACTAAATTACCATATTTTTTATTTCCATAAATTAGCTAATATGATGATTTATTACCATGTGTTAATCAATAATTGTATTTTAATACTATTTTTATGCTCTATCCAACTAATGCATGCCAAGTGTCAACCTAAGAAAGACTTGATTTCAGGTTTTAATATATAGTATTAGCTGTTGGGATCTTCTAGAGTTGCAAATCAACTCTATTTGGTAGAGTTTGCCTAAAAAGGCAAGAAGAAATTTTTTAACAATTTATTTGTGACCCTCAAAATTCTTTTTATTTTGTCTTATTACTTGTTTTGGTAAACTCTACCAACTCTATCATATTCAAACTCTAGAGGATCCTCACCCATAGTATTAGATAGTTTGATGGCACGTACAACGTCCGGGCTACTTATGTTTAAATATTAAAATTATGTAAACGATTTTTTTTATCTAAAACCTAAAATCTCGTGTCAAACACCCGTTGGATATTTGTAATGTAATTAGATGGAAAGTCACATTTTAAAACCTAAAGTCATGTTTCGAACACTCGTGAGAAATTTGTAATGTAATTAGATGAAAACTCATCTTTAAACCTAAAATCTCATTTCGAACACCCGTGTGATATTTGTAATTTAATTAGAGGAAAAGTCACCTTTCAAAAGCCATGCAAAGTCCAATTTTGAAACACCCGTGGGATATTTAATCAAATTGTCATAAATCAAGTAATTACTGTATTACATAACTATTTTCCATAAATCAAATAATATTGTTATTTTATTAGAATAATATAATACCATATACTTATCATATCATATTTTGGATAAAAATTATTTACAATATAATAATATTATTATAAGCCACGTGTCAGCGTGAGAATTGAGCGGGTTCAGGATTACATATATATATTAGATTAGATTAATATCATCAAATAAATCTAATTGACACAATCATTCCCTAATTAACAAAAATTATCCCTTGTACGTCGACATCTTTGCGTCTTCATCGGCATCGGAGATCTATGTAACTCGAAGAAAAAAAGGCAACCAACGTAGTTAATGGTATTTGATCCCGAATTCAACATCCATCGCAATGCCATGACAAAATTAATAAACATCAGATCCTCGTAAAAATCTCACGAATCTCAATATAAACCTACATATATGGTGGTAGAGATACCCTCTCGAATAGGTAGAAAGAGTTATTATTGATAATAACTAGTGATAACTAATCAAGTAGGGTGAATAATAAGAAAATTGGGGCTTACCGCCATCTAATTGATGGTTGATAGCCCCTAGATTTAGATTTAGAAGATAAGATTTTTGAGAGAGGAGGAGGAGAAGAGGGAGAGAGGCGGGAAGGTTTAAAAACACATTACCACAAGTCACAATCTTCAGCCATCCTTGATTCTCTATTCAGCCATCCTTCTACGTTTGATCATTTCATGAGTAAAAGAGCTAAGGATTAAATGCTATAGCATGTGAGATTAGATTTTAACTTTTACGTACACCTTAATGTTGTTCGAAGGTCTCATGTGGATATAATAATGTACATTGATTAATTCTAACTTTATGTTGGTTTATTGTTTAAAATTTTGTAGCCGGAGTTTTATAAGTACGTCCATTCCCGGAGACCCATTCGTGTACGGATCAGGGACGATAGATTTAAAGGCGACGTTGAACTTTGTTAAAAAAGACCTTAACAATAAGTTGAACAAACAAGCTACACACTTTATTCAATTCGTAAATACAAACATAGTCAATGTAGAAGAAACACTACCCTTCCTTTTATTATTAACTCAGGTACTCCATTACAGGTTCTACTCCTTGAGAAGAGCTTACATCTAGTCTCGTCAAAACTTCTGGTGCTCCAAAAGCATCTCTTATGATCTGCATCCAATAATCATCATATGAACCATCAAATTAAAGAGAAAATTCACGAACAATTTCACAAATGACGGTAACAAATGAACTTATATGTCTATATAAACACACTTACAAATATCTCTTCATCCAGATACGATATCATAAAGAGTCTTTGGAAGCCTCCACCTGAACGAACATTGAATGCAAAACAAAATTAGGAAACTTTTCACAAATATATTTCGTAATTCTTCACACATAATCACCTAATTTCCTAGCAACAACAAAAAGATCTAGAAATAATTTGCAAGGCAAAAATGAAAGCCAGAGGATACATGTTTGAAGTAAGAAGCAACAGGCTAATATGTAGCAGCGAGGTGGCTTAGGGCTTAGGGCTTAGAGTGCATGGTGTCGTTGAGCAGGGTGGCATGATTTTACTGTGACAATATATTTTGGCTGATAAATTACTATCATTAATAGACTTACATGCAATGTTGGAGAATAGGTAATAAACTCATCATAGCTACTTGCACTAGTAAACTCCCCGTCCTCCCAAATGCTCTATTACCAAACACAGACCCGGGGGAGGGTATCTTAAATCAATCGGTAAGGCTCACGAAATGGAGTTAGTAATTCAACCTTTTCCCCTTACACCACCCATTCCAAATCCATCATGATTGCAGCAAATGTTTTATGATGATGTAATGAAACCAAATTACAAATAACCCGAATACAGTAAAAATAATGCATCAGCAATCACTTTAAAATTTTAAATGTATTTTAGAAGAAAGATCTAATCAGAAGTTTTTGATCTTCATCAAAGGATAGTGGGGGAATAAAGAGACGGGCCTAGCTTCCATTAAGCATAAGGCTTTATTTAAAAAAAAAAAAAATGGTTCGTCCAGCAAATTAAGTTATCAACCTATCCTATAACACTATTCCCCCACCCCTTCTTCAATGCCAATCACTGAAAGCATTGTGCATCTGCAAGTGCATGATTCTTGCCAAACTCACAACTGACATGGATTTACAAGAAAGGAGAGAACTTTCACTTTGGCAAGGTTTGCGTTAATCGCACTTTGGTGATCTGAAGTTTCACGAAATTCATATTTGGACACCCAAGGTTTGAGCATTTTCCCATCACTTTTGTATCCTAAGCTATAAGATACTCCATATTCCATCTAACTAATGATGTTTTTAATATATACACGTGCAGAAATCAAAATCAAATAGTACTATACTAATGTAGATTTTCACACAAATCCACAACAAACTATTTCATGGCGTTTATAATGTCAGTAATTTGGATGAATTCTTCCCATATTATAATCTAAGTCGCCAAAATAGGAAAAAGTTTCAAATCCTTAGGTCATCAGAGTATAGAACTAACTGAAGTACAATAATCTTTATCGAGAGGTCTCACGAATCAAACGATGTTAGCACTTCAGCTCGTTATATACTCAGATGCTCAAGCTAAAAAAATACTAATCAAGACTCTACAGACTCCTCATCAACCACTACTGTAGAATCTTGATGACCTTTGATGGCTCTGGTAATTGATGGGAACATCTTCCTCAAGGGTTATGTTAAGAGCAGGACAAAAGGCCTTAACACCTAACGTTTGAGATAAAATAAGACTGCCCTAAAAGTATGTGATCTTGGACTTCAAAATGAGCTCCTATTGTACAGAGCAGCATTCTGTCACAATTACATGTACTCTAATTTCTACAAAAGAGTGCTCATACTTTTAAACTGGAAGTTAAGAAATTTCTACATGATGCTTGCTGCCCATTGGCCATATCCTGCTATTAACACATAACAAAACAGACATGCACTCTTGGTCCTAGAACGACAAAACATAAACTTCAAAGAAAATGATTGCCTGAAATTTCACTTAGCTAAAATTTCAACAACAAATAATTTGAATGCCAACAACTCATACATATGTACTTTTTAGATAACCTCTCCCCCCCCCCCTCTAAAGTCATTTCTAAGACTACTTCAAAGTTCAAACTTCCCAGATCCAAATCATATACACATAAAAATTCACCATATGGATTAGTAATTTTTCTAGTTTTGTTAAGCTGTTCGATCACTACTTGGTGGCAAACTCATACCAACTGAGCAATTCAAATAAAGTCATAAATAAGACAAAAGAGGTAGGAATGCTTACTTAGCGGAATTCTGATCCCACTAGACATTACATCCCTGATAGGAACAGGAAGTTGTTGGACTGCTCCAGCAGCTTGTCCCAAGGCACCCCGTAGCTGGTCCGGTACTGCTTCTTCAACTACAGTGGGAGACTCTAGTAAGCTTTCAGCATATTCTTCTTTCATACGGAGTGGCCCTTCAACAGAGAGCTTAGACGACAATGTGAGTTTGCTTTCAACCTGCAGGAACAAAAGATGCCATAAGTTTCTCAATCCAGAGGAAGGGACTACAACTGCCATGTGAAAGTGAATCAGTTCACACAAAGGTGAATGTCTTAAAATCGTTGCTTCTACTGGACAGCCAATTTACTTGATCAATAAACTAGCAGTTCGAGCGTTGGTTCTGCCTTTCTGGACAGCCTGAAGTGAGTGATGACGGGAAAAAAAAGGTAATAGCAACATATGAGAAGTTTAGAACTAAGAAGCCATTATATCCTGAAGCTAAAAGAACCATAAATATTTGGCTCCACCAGAAATTGACGGCAGAAATCATCAACACCTATACAGCACCAGCAGTAGCAACATCAGCAACAACAAATCCTTAGATCAAATTTCTTACAAAACGGATGCTTTAACCATGATTCTTTGGCTCCATCAGAAATGGGTATCTTCCACATTTTCAGTTCTCCAGGCCCTCCTTGCAGTGTCATGAATTCAGAGGCTCGCGCAAAGGAGGGCGACATTCTGTCATTCATCACGAACACTCTCCCCTAATTTGTGGAACTAAACAAAGCTGCTCTGTCAGGAATTAATCTCTGTACATCCTTCGAAGAAAACGAATTATGTTTCTTTTTCCTTTAGTCCTTACAATAAGTTCACTTAGGCTACTCCCGTTTTGGCTAGATTATACCTCCTACAGTGTAGTATCACTTGTGTTTCCGTTCTGTTATAAAACAGATGCTTCGTCAAAATAAAAAAAAAGGTGGCAGAAATCATGCACCTATACTTCTATAAAATCAAGGCAAATACAATGGTGGACATGAAAGTTAGAAATGCCTTACTGAATTCAATAGCCTCAAATTTGCTGTAATTCTTGCATTGCTGTCCTTTATGAATACATCCATTTTCGAAACATTTGCCAAAGTGGTTGGGAATCTCCTGAGAAGTAAAAGAATAATACATCACAAATAAACCAATAATCAATGCAAATGCAAACCCACTAAAATTACAATTGAAGAGACAATGCTAAAACCTCTAAAGCTTGGCACAGTCAAAACTCACATGCATTAAAAACTAAAATACATGAAAGAGAGAAGAAAAAGAATGTGCATACTCCAAAAGAAATTGAGCAGCTGGACTGCCAGAACCAAGCCACTCAAAATTCCATCTGCCTTCTAAATAGGGGGACCTGGAAAGCTGAAATACATTAATCAATCTTTTGCCCGTTATTATCTAAGATAGGCGGATTATCAGTAGAATAAGCACCTACGTCGTAGGCCGAGGACTTGGATTAAGACGTTCAAGAACAGTTATCCTCTCCATCACATCAATGCGCTGCATTTCTGTAGCCTTTCCTGAGACTACAGCCGTAAAACCTCCTGCATCCTTAAGCTGCAAACATAAGGTCAGACAGACTATCAGATGAATCAATTTACCTTTGGGTCAAAACCAAAGAAACGATGACATGGATCTACGAAAAACAAGGGAGAAAGGGCACAACATGATTGGGGGAAAGAAAAAAGAGAAAACAAAAATTGAAAGGGCAATGACTGTAAAATGGTGCTTTGAGGAGGAATACGTTAATAAGTACATAGTAATAAAAATGAAGCTGAAAAAATATAAGGGTAGGGATACCAACTGAATGGGAGGTGGTGGATAGCTAATCCAACCTAAAGTAACTTGGTCACATTTTGCAGTAACATTGACTTGACTTACACTTCACACACTTGACTATCTACTTCAAGTATGGTTGTTGATGTTGGAGTAGCATATCAGTGACAGCCAACAGGTATATTTATCATTACGACCTTAATTCTTCTCTCCTTTTTTTTTTTTTTTTTTCTTTTTACTAATGAATTCTTATCTTGATTAACTTGTTAGCATTTATAATTTACTAACATATTGGTAGGATAGCAAGCGTACAAAATAACTAATCAATAGATATCTCAGCAACCCCACTTAGAGAGAAGGGAAACGAGGTGCAGTAACTCTCAAAGTTTGAATCCAAAACATCTTAGCCAGATCTGAATTTATCATCTTCAAGCACTCTATATGGTGTCACAGAAAGACTCGAAATGAACTAGTATAAACAAACAAAAGAATATCATTGTGCTTTTAGCAGCCATAACAACCATGCAAACAGTTTAATGCAACGCACCACATTACTTTTAACATTACTCAGCAACTAATTGATGTGCAGCTGAATGACACATGTGGAGGGTCAGCCTGAGGAGAGGGTACGAGGAAATGGCCAGGGATCCGTTGCAAATAATGCGCGAGGAATGTGCAGTGCACACGGAAGGTTAGAAAGTGCAGAGGGGAATAGCTCTGAGGACCATGGATTAGCAATGATTCAACTAAGATCTGGGAAGGTGCCAGCAAGGACCACAACGGTTTAATTAACTTACCAGCTTGTAATATTAGTTGAATTATCATGCAAGTAACTCCGCTCCATAAGGAGCATCATGATGTAAGGACCGGTATGAATGTATCAATCAAATCTCATTATTGAGAATTCATTCTCTACAATTCCATATCTAATCTCTACATTGGATGAATTCTAGGCAACTGGCTAACAGCTGCCACAGATTTATGTTCATCTGAGCCTATTAATTTTCAGACTTCAGCATCTATTCATGAGTCAAGACATAGAATCAGTTACGCAAAGTTGAGCGCTTCTGAGTGACATGATGACATATCAGGGAGCTATAATGAGATTGAGACATTGAGTTGGACTCGATCATACGCTTTAGAAAATCAAATTCTCTCTTACAATGCACAGATTATAAACACTTTCCTTACCATATATCCCGTTGTACATCCCTAATGCCTAAACACAAACACACACCTTGATCAACTGAAAATGCCTAAACACAAACACACACCTTGATCAACTGAACTATCTTTTCCGAATTTCAATTCATTCCCAGCACGAAGTAATCTTATTCTTCAGTACATACACACCCTAAAGAGCTAATTTCACAACCTCTTCCAAAGGAAGATTTCTTTTACTCGCCCTATCCTAATTCCTATGTGACGGTCTCAACTACGGCCAGAAAAAAAATCGGTCCCTTACTAAATACTCGAGTACCCTACAATTTTATCAACTCGAGTTTCTCCAATGAACACTTTCATCAGCAACTCAACTTCAAATTCACTACAATGATTATATAACTAACTCAGAAAAGTGATCTTCCTACACTGCAAATGCAACCTTAGTAAAGAACTTCCGAAAATCGAAATTAAATCAAGTTCGTCAAATACTATGAGACCGTCTCACACAAGACTTTCCGCAACTTCTCCAAAATTAACCACCAACACGCAAAAATACAATCCAATATCCAACAATAATCTAGATTACTTCATCAACACAACTTAATTCGCTCTCAAAAACTGCAATAAGCACAACAAATTAAATCAACAAAAATAAAGAACGAAAATCAAGCTTACAGCAAGCAAGAGAGATTCTTTAGCAGAAAGACGCTCCATTTCGCGCGCATAAGCAGCAGAAGGACCTCCTCCTCCGCCTTGAACAGTCGTTCCCTGAACCATAGCTCTACACAATTTTCCGACATTAATCTTCTTCCTTACGTTTCTCCAATTAGGTTTTCCGGTGGAAAGAGAGATCAGAAATAAAGGCGGAGCCGATGATGATGACGATGACAGCCGAGGTGAAGCGTCGCAACGGTGGACGCCGCGGAATGTCGAAACGGAGCTTATCGAAGACGCCATTACAGAGAGAGAGAGAGAGAGAGATTGAGATTGAGAGAAAGAGAGAGTTTGAAATTTGGGGAAGAAGAAGATGAAGATGATGAGGAAGGAGATATTTGGTAGTTAGTCAAATTCAGTTAATTAACAACTGTACTATTAGTAGTACTGCAAATTTGGTTTGGTATTGGTTTTGTGTTAGGATCGTTGTGGTTGAGAAGCGCGGAACACATGAGTACGTCAACCACTGATATTTCTTTTAAACACAGGACAGGACAGGCTTGTCTCAATTGTGTGTGTAATGTGTGTTATACGCTAAATAATCGAGTAGAATGGTGGGACTATTGTCCTTTGAGGTTTTGATTTTGTTAAATCGGAGTATATTTTACGGCTATTCTACAAATACAAGCAAGGTCAACGCCATGAACCAACATGAAATAAGAGAATTAAGGACAATGAGATTGAATAGCATCTAATGTATCTTTAATTTCAAACATAAGAAATGGAATGTTGAAGTACTAGTAATTACCACTAGCTATATATGCCTATGTAAAACGAGGTTACTTCAAAAATAGGTGAATGTCGTGAATCACATTGTGTCACCGTCTTGTTATAATGTTGTTAGGCAGATGAACTCAATAGTTAAATTTAGCGGTTGTTTGAGGGGTAAAAAACGGATAATGTTTGGTTGAAAATATGCGAGCGTAATCCAAACCAAATATCAACGAAAGAAAAAACAAGCCGGAGGAAGTAACAGTAAAAACAAATGGAGATGCGGGGGATCGAACCCCGTGCCTCTCGCATGCAAAGCGAGCACTCTACCATTTGAGCTACATCCCCATTCTTGTTATACATTTATTTCTAACATATTTATTATATATTCCGCACATACAAAGAGGAAATAAGTTGAGTAATCATCACAATTCCTCCTCACTTCTCAGTTCTCTCGAAAGAAAAATAGAGTGATAGGTTAATTTTCCCGCCATGGGAAGAATGGAGGTTGACGGCGACAAAATTATTCAACGAAAACAATCTTCATACAGAAATCTGGTAATTACCCACTTCTTTAAATCTCAATTTTCTTGAATTAATCCCTTATTATATAGTTTTATTATGCAGTAATAATGTTTATTTTGGTACTACTTTTTGAATCAATTGAATTAATTTCTGGGTTAACAGGATGAGGGATTTTTGGTGCACAATGAGGTGTACAAGGGACAACAGTATAGTCAGATTTACTTTGCTCGACTTCACTTGTTGAGGACGCTTCTTCATTCTCTTGTTCCTCACTGGAAACCCCACTTACCTGGTTGGCTTTTAAAATCCCCAATTTTTTTTGATTTGTTTGGTTGAGTTTTAGGGTTGGTGTGATTGCTATGTAATTTTGAGCATGCCCTTTTGTTATTTTGATCAATTTTTGACTTGTGTGTGTCTTTGATTTGATAATTTAGCTGATTATATGCAAAAAGTTGGAATTTTTAATTGCTTTTTGTTAAATCGTGAGCTGTGGTTATTAATTTGGGCCAGTGGTAGGCTGGTAGCTATGTCTGTAGAGATGGAATCGTCGGAAATGATGAAAGGGGATGTATATGGAGTATAGATTTTGCGAGTAATTAAAATTGAGGTTTGGTTTTGAGCATGCCCTTTTGTTATTTTGATCAATGTTTAACTTGAATTTTCTTTCTTCTGGTAATATGGTTTAGTATATGTGAGTATGTGAAAATATGGAAGTTTTAGTAGTGATGGGTCAGTGCCTCAGTGGTAGGGTAGTTCCTCTGATAACTATGTCGGAAATGATGAAAGGGGTAATAGAAATTGGATTCAGGATTTGGATATTGAGAAAGGATATTGCTTTTGTGGGCTATTTGCTTCAAGATTGATGAAGTAATGGTTGAATGTGATATGGGAGCAGTATAATAGAAAATTCTGATGTGATATGGAGACATTCAAGAATTGGCTGTTACAGATTGTAAATGTTTATGAAAATGTACAGCAACATTTTCATTTCTTATATTGTGAAGTAGCAGGTGGTCGATGGAGTTCTCAATGTTTTTTTTTTTTTTTTTTTTTTTTTGTTTTGTAATTTGGAATCGGCCTTTTGGGTATGTCTGCGTTACTTCATAAATCACCCGATACCTTGCATAGGCGGAAGCCTCCTAGGCAGCGGGGTAATGTTGTTGTGAAAAGTGATATTTTGTGGATCAATTTGAAAGTTGAACAGTTGAAGAGCTAAGAAGAGTGTCTATTGTTTATTTGTTTGAACTCTGCTTTTCTTAAATTTGACTTGCAAATGCTAGAAGCCTAGAACCAATTTTAATTTGGTATTTAGATTTCATATGCTTCTGTTAGTGTTAAGATAATTGGAGCATGACTGTCATTTGCCTTGAGAACTCGATATATCTGTCTTGTGTTTGTCATAAGTTAAAGACTCTTTCCTTCAGTTTGTAAAGTTTTGGGACTGGAAGGTGGTCGGGAATGCATCGTTGTTGGAACTCTTTACAAGCATATGAAGCTTAAACCCTGTATTCTTGATGAGTATTCTAAGCAGGTAATGGTCTCTAATGAACAAGTTGCTTGTTTTCCTCACTTAATTGTTTGCTGAAATGTCTGGAGCACTTCTGGTGATGTAGTCATTCAACCTTTTTTTCTCTTAAAGTTCCCTTTTTCACCATCAACAGAGATCTGTTACTCCTCTTGCCAAGCCTCACAATTTTATGCATCCCGAGGATCACCTGGTCTTGGAGGACGAAAGTGGGAGAGTTAGGCTTGAGGGAACCGCACTTGTACCTGCTGTATATGTGACAGGTATGTAATTCGGAGCAGGGTTACCAAAATCGCCCCTACCCCCCGCGAATCGCGAATTAGTTCGCGCGTTCTCCATCACAGTGCGTTTTCGCAAAAAACGTTGTAAATCGCGATCCAAATCGCCATTTTCAGCGATTTCATTTGGTTGCAGAGGAATATTTAGGGTAGAAGAGGAGAGAGATACGGATGGAAGAAGACAGGTAGGTAGTATTACTAGTATCAATAATAATTACTAGTATTTATGATAATTATTATTAAACTTAATGCATACAGTTTCTTTTGACTTCTTTTTCCTGAAGTAAAGCAGCTTTCCCTTCCCAATAAAATTAATTAATGAACTGAAATAATTAATGATCCGACCGACTTCCTATGAATAATCTAGCGATTTCTTTGGCGAATTCTCAAAGTTGTAATTCGCTAGCGAATTCAATTCGGAATTCGCCATATTGGGCGATTTGCGATTTCGATTTGCGTTTTCGATCTCGAGCGATTTGTGAATCTGGCAACCCTGATTCTGAGCCCTACGACCATCTAGGATGAAAGTTACAGAAGCAATTAGAAGATTAAATGTGCCTTCAGTGTGAGATGATTCATTCTTAAATGATTATATTTACTTAATAAAACTTAGTTATCAGGTATCGTAAGTTTGGTAGAAGTTTGCTGTCTTCACATAAGGTTTTAGTCTGGCTGGGTTTAGGAATTATGAACCGTTGATAAAATGATAAGTATCAGCTATACTTATCCTTTGACTAATTGTGCAAGTTACCTCACCCTTGGGGGAGGTGTCGCTTCCCAGAAGCAAAAAGCTGTATGAAAAGAAAATTTGTTTTGATAATCGAAAGAAAAAAAGTTTTGGAGCTGCATGAACATTTCTAATTGATAATTAGTTTACTGAAGAGATGTATTGCAGCTTAAAAATGCATAGCTGTTTTAATCTGGCACGTTCATGGCTATTACCATCTACTATACTCTTGCTGTGTTACTGTTAATTGTCCGAATGAATCTGAGTGAACGGATTGACAAGGCTGCAAGCACTTATTACTTATTAGCGGATAATGTCGGGACTCCAGATTGACTTTATAATTTTGGCAGGGGTCGTTGTTGCAGTCCTCGGAAGGGAAACTGATGCCGGTAACTTTCTGGTACAAGAGTTCCTTGAAGCTGGTTTACCGCCCCAGATTGAGAAGCCGCTAAAACTAGGTATCATAGTGTTATTTTCCTGGATTATGTGCCTTCAGTTAGGCTCTCCTGATATTTTAGCGTTATCGTAGCTAGGAAGTGCCTAAGTAATCTTTCCATGGTTAAGCTTCTGTGATGCACTTTTCCAGTGTTCAGATGAATGACAATGCTTATTGTCCATTGACTTTCTATATTCTTGTATGGTTGTTTGGAGGGTAACTGACATGTCCATTTCTTGGTCTTTTAGAGTAGACATAGTATCTTGGAAGATGTATTTTCATAGTTGGATTTTCTAAATTTCTTGTGGTTGGGTGTATGTCTGTGAAATTCTTTATGATTTATATGTATTTTATAGATGACTTTCTCTTGTAGTTTGTTTTGTCTCATGATTTGATTAAGTATGTTCAGAAATTGTTAAAATGATTGACGCACAATTAAATTTCTTTTCTGGTAGCTCCATAGGTTTTGCTTAATTTTCCGCGTTTGGTATGTAATTAGTCACTAGAATAGGGTTTAGGCTTGAGATAATTAGCATGGCCAGCTCGTAGAATTGAGATGAGCTAGCCCCAAATCCCGATAACTAGTGTGTGGTGTATATTTTATCAATAGAAAACTAACAAATTTTGTTGCTTTTGAAAAATTAGTGTATATTTCCTTTGGGGGAGGGTAATTTACTTCCCTCTTTATGGATAAGTTGTAGGGGTGTCAGAGAAATCCATACCAATGGAATAAAATGTTACCAGTTCTCTTACGAGGATTTGTTATCCTCCTTGTTGGCTTTGCTCTTGATATATTAGTACATGGTTTTGGAGATTTTTTAGTATGTGAGCAATAATGTGTCTCTTTTGTTTTGCAAATTTTGTGAGATTCGGCTTGAAAGTTTTAAGTTGAGAGCTCAGATTTACTTTCGAAAGTTTAGCTAGTAGGAAATGCGAAAACTAGACGACACTTGACAGTTTCAAGTGGATTAGTAAAGCCACTGTAATCAGATCTCTTTCCATTTTCGGTTTGACTGGGAAAGTCTCCCTAAAGTTGCTCGACTGGATTGATATAGACCTAGATTTTCTCAGTTTGGTTCTTAGAAAAATAGTATCCCTTTAGCTCAGTTTATATGCTTTGCAAAATCGTAAGTCAGGTTTTTCAAAAAGCAAGTAAGCTAGATACATTTCAGTCATCTGCATTTTGCAGTGTTTGATGCTGCTCAGTCTGATATATTAATCTGAGATAATACACTTTTGAGGCTACCACCACTGGTAGGGCAACTAAGAGAAAAATTAAGCCACTTTTATTGAAAACCATAAAGTGAAGGACAATTATGTCATAGGTTTCAAAGGACCTTTTTCTATTAAAGATTAGTTTTGTTTTTTTTAAAAAAAAAAAGAGTAAAAAGTCTGAAAAGTCCCAAAGAGTGAAACTCTACTTCTGACCTTGTGCGTTTCTAATGAGTTAGAGATATAAGGTTTAAACTTTGAAGTCATGAACTGAATGACAGAGCATAGCTATTGTGTGAGAGTTTAGTCAGGTGGATCACTTCCATTGTGGATGAATTATTTTGAGTTTTAAGCATTCAACAGATTAAGCAAAATGTATTTGTATTGTACATATATTCAAACTTCTGTAATCACAAGGAAGGGGCGGTTTTGATCCTGTGACATTGTGATCTTGCTATTTGATCAAGTCTCACCACTGTGTTCCCGGCTTAGTGGCATAAGGGGTAGGGGTACATTGATTAAAATTGTATTGAATACTATTTCACAATTCGCAAGATGTCTGGTCTGTTTATCAAACTGTTTTGTTTTTCTTTTTTTCCTTCGGTTGCTTTGAAGCTAAAGAATAACCTGTTGGCCCAATAATGTTTCAACATTTAACTTTTCATTGATTTGCTTCTGAAACACTTTGGTCTTTTTCTACTACAGGTGATGACAAATATGTCGTCCTCATATCAGGCTTAAGTATTGGAAATAATTCTTCGAACCCCCTCCAATATCAGCTGCTCGTGGATCATATAACAGGCCATTTAGGGGATGAGATGGTCTCTTGCTTTTCTATCCGTCATTTTGCATGAATTATTGCACAAAGCTAATCATTTCTTTCTTAATTGTGCAGGAACAGAGAATGGCTGCAGAGATAGTCCATGTAGTAATTGCTGGAAATTCCTTAGAACTTCCCAAAGGGCATTTCAACGGACAGGTGAATTATTGTTATAAACTGTTTAATGATGTTTGGGGGTAATTCTTCATTTGTCTCAGGTCTCGAGCTCAGAGATTTTTAGCCATGTCTAACATTTAAATCATTAAAATACAGAAACTTTTTTGTTGTACCCTATTGGATTTCGTGTTTATGTCTTCATTACTAAGTATGCACAAGTTTGCTTCTATGTTCTCCTATATTCAGGCTGTAGCTATTTTCACAGTTTATTAGATCAGGTCCAGGTGATCAAGCCCTTCGTTTTGATTTTCTTATGATGCTTCCTGCATAATTAGGAGTTTAATATCTCAATGAAACCACACCCTCTCTTAATTACACCATTAATATCTATCATTGTTCATTTCCCCGGGGTTGGGGCTGAGAATGTTGGGTTAAGATGTTGTTCATGCTGTTTACTGATATTGTCTTCCTGTTTGCAGAACTTGGGTCCAAAGGACCAATCCAGTCTGTTCGAGCCTGTCAAAGAGCTAGATATTTTACTTTCTCAGGTTCTGACATCTGCACTATAGTGGTTCTGACTTCTGACAAAGTGACAATTCTGTTCCAGTTATTTTTTAGTGAACTAAGGTAACTTCGGCTTTTAACAGTTTTCTGCTGGTGTATCACTGGATATCATGCCTGGGCCAAATGACCCTGCAAATGCCTCTCTACCACAGCAGGTTTTTCCTCCATGAATTCTAATCTTGGCTATATTATGCTTCTAGCTGGACTTAATTCTTTATTGGTGTTGTATTTTTGCAGCCTTTAAATAGATGCCTCTTCCCAGGGTCTACCAATTACAACACCTTTAGGTCTTGTACGAATCCTCATTCCTTTGAGCTTGACAATTTTAGGTAAAAGGAACTCTGATTTTGCTTTTTAAATTTTCGAGATAGTAGTTAATATTCACCAGTGGGTTGTATTATTCAGATTTGTTGGGACATCAGGCCAGAACATTGATGATCTTGCAAAATATTCGGAAGCGAATGATAATCTTGAATTTATTGAAAGGACATTGAGATGGAGGCATCTTGCTCCAACTGCTCCCAACACCCTAGGTAAAACTAATCCTGACTACCCATTTACTTCCTCTTGGGCTGGGGAGGAAATACATTTTACTATGGAAGCTTTCCTCGTTGAGGAGGAGACATACATTAGATTTTAATCAATGTTACTCTGGAGAGCAGAGAGTTTTGCTGCATCTCTTGTGTTTATTTGTTATCACAACCTTTTGCATGGAAGCTTAATAAGCATTTGGGATTTTTAATATCTCCTCAGGTTGTTATCCATATACAGACAAGGATCCTTTTGTACTTGAGAGCTGCCCTCATGTTTACTTTGTCGGGAACCAGAAGACATTTGAAAGTCGTCTAATTAAAGGTTCCTTTTTCCTTTGTCATTTCAACCTTCTCCATCTTGCTGCTCGAATAAGATTAGCTAATGTATATCTTTGAAAGCAGGACCCGAAGGGCAAGTGACTCGACTAATATCAATACCTAAATTTTGCGAGGCTGGAGTTGCTGTCATGGTTAGCTTTTGTTACATCTTCCATCTGAATTCTAGGGTATGGATGTTTATCTTTCTTACATGTCATGTCAGTAATGAGTTTAATGCTTTCTTGCAGCTAAATCTGAGAAATCTTGAATGCCATGCTCTCAGTTTTGGGGCTCAGTTCAGCCTGTAATTACATACCTGGGATTCTGGGAGTTCAGGTACTTGCAGAATGCTTCTGAACCTTCTTCTGTGCTTCTCATTGAGTCGATGAGCATTTGCTGAACCTGATACATGGAATTTTTGAGCCTGTGGCAAGAAATTATTCGTCATTTCTGGAAGTCCTAGCATTTTCCTGGCCTTCTCATCATTGGCAAAAGAAGGCTGATTTTCTAAATTTGATCCTCCAGCAGAATTAAGTTGGTTGTACTGTTCTCTTTGTCATATGTTGGAGAAGTTTAAATTTTATTAGTGCCTTGACACCACTAAATAATATAATCATCCCCTCGACGGCTCGACCCTTCTAATATTTCTAGATTACATCTGTCATATGCTATATCAATGAACTGCACAATGTACAGCAAGTTGTCGGATCGATTTAGGTATGGCACATTTAGTCCTTGGTTAAAGTTCTGTTTGTAATTTGTCCACCTGAGCTGTTGGATCAGCTTTTTTTCCCATCTTTATGATGAATGGTAGAATTGATTAGTGGGACTGTTACTATTGAACAGTGAGGAATGTACCAAAAAAAGAAGAATTTGAACGGTGAGGTAGTGATCAAATGCTTGATCAGGCATATAGCTAAGGTTATCAGTGTGTGGTAGAAGTACAGATATCTGATCGAAGTTTGGGTATTTTAATACTAACAGTTATGGCCGGCAGGACTTAGTTGATGCTCCGTACTTGATAGTGTATGAAGCAAATATTCAGAGACTGCTTTGTCACCTGAAGTACTCAGCTTATTGAATTTCGATTTGAAGGGCTTTATTGGGCTGAGATGCTTGACTGTTTAACCTGACTATATACCTATTCTGTTAATGTGAATCGTTTTTTAGATGATAGGGTGTTGTTCGTAATTGATTCAGTCTTGTAAAAGGAATTGCGCCATAACAAATTTTTTTTTATCAGATTTCTCAAGTTCTCACTCCGTCTTCAAGGGTTCTTCTGGCTCTGTGTTGTACAGTGACTGTGCAGCCATGAAAACTTCTTTTTTTTAATTTTTTTTTTTTTTTTTTTGTTTTGTTGCATGAACTGATATATTGATGTTTCTTGAATTATCTCCGTAGTCTTGGCCGTTATTCTTGATAGCTCGGTTTTGACTTGTATGCCAATATGCCATACTACAACTGTGAAGCTCATTTGCTAAAATTTCGACATGTTTCAGAAACCAGAAGCTGCAGAGGATCAAGTGCGAAGCTGTGAAGGGTTTTGTATGATCTTTATCAAGTCAGAAAGTTCTCATCGAACCAAGGAGTCAAGGACAGACTCTCTTTTGCAGGCTGAGGTGGCTTCTTAGTTTGACATCTAACAGCTCAGTGCAGATATTGGCTTCAGTGTTGAAGACAATTACAAGCGTTCCCCGTGTAAGTCAGGAGGGCGATGGTGCCGCCATGCAGCCAGTCCTTGGTGGCTGTTGTGGGTGAGAGTTGTAGTCTTTCTTGACATATGTACTAAGATTGTAGTTGTTGAATGTTTAGGTCAGTTATCAGTTTGGCTTATTCATGCAAACTGTGTGGTAGAAGACTAAACAAACCAAAACAAAAAAAAAGCCCCCCTGTAGTGTACTGTATGTGTTAGTGTGAATCAGTGAATGTGAGTTTTTCTTGTCTTCATTATCTGAGCCTTTTAACTCAAAATGTCTTTTTTTCCCAGATTTCTTGAACTTTAAACATTTGACTCATGGGGATAAGTGTTCCATATTCATTTATTCATCCTTGGTTTCTAGCTAGTTTGCTTTGTTTATTTCCCTTTTCGAAATCTGATTAAATTAATTAGTAGCAACATCATCTTGAAACCAGTTAGGAGTAGTACATCTAGGCCTGGCAGGATTAAAAAAAAAAAAAAAAAAAAAAGACAGTATCTGATGTGAATTATAGTTGTATTCATGCTAATATTAAGCTCAAATTCATCGTATCGAAACTATAGGGTTCGTTTTTAAAGTTGAATCCATGGTCATTATTGCTAAAGGAAACTAATACATTGTAGTAGTATACTTTTTGGACGACAATTGTTGAACATACGAGTAATTGTTAACCACAACTACTACTATCACGAAGTGGAGTATCATCCATTAACTCGAAACTTATTACCGACTAGGCGACTACTAAGAAAGCTAACAGCTAACTAATCGCTAAAATATAGGGAGTAATAATAATTACTCCGTAAATGATAGTGGAGAGGCGCGCATAGTTCTAATCGTCTAATATCCTGAAAATTTGTGGAAGAAAAATAATAATGTTAACATAAACTATTAAAGTACATAAAATGGTCGGTTTAAAATGGTATGATTAAGCTCACATGGCGCTCAGACCCCAACGGCTATATTCCTCCATTCCCTACCACCTCTGTTTTTTCAGCATTTCATCAACAACTAACCCCATCTCCATGCAAAACTCTCCCCTTTTCAAACCCAATTTTCTTCATAAACCAATCTCTCTCATTTCTAAAACTTACAATTCACTCTTCCATCTTACAACATTAATTAATTTTTCCAATAATAATGGAATCACAATCACCCCCCAAAGTCCAGCATGTGACAAAGGCCTCCTCAGACATACTCCTCCGCAAATTCGCAGAAATCAACTCCGATTCCGACACCGAGGAGGCTGCTACTCCCGCCCCGCCCCGGAGATCTTCGTCGAAGCGGCCGAGATTTGGGAGAAAGAAGGCAACCAAGAAGGTAAAGCATGTAGAAGATGAGGAAAATAGCCCCTCAAAGGAAAATTATTATAATAATAGTAATATTGTTAATGTAAGTGGGAATTTTAAAAAAGTTGAGAGGAAATCACTCCTGGCCCACCATAAGAATAACCGTCGTTCATCGTCGGGAGCTTTAATTCGACAACTTGGGATCTCAAGGGCATCACATTTTCGAAGTTGTAGGCACAAATCTGTTCTTTGTGCTATTGAAAAGGTATGATTTTCTTTCATTTTTGTACTTGTAACTTTTTTGTTACTACTTTTCTATTCATCATTTATCGTCATTGTCACGTGAGAGGGGCGAATTTAGGGGTGCACGAAATTCCTAACCTTTCCTAGGGAAAATATTGCTAATAATTTGTAAAAAGTGGACATAAGGTCCAATTACATCAACCGGCCGGATAGGAGAATTTAGCGGTACTAGGTGAGCCATAAAATGCGCGGTCTGATTACCACTCTCCTACGAAATTCCGGACTTTTAATAATGTCTCAATGTTCCCAAAAGGTAAAAGACAGAAAAACAATGGTCCATTTGATGGGAGGTAATACTGAGGTAGTGTGTTAAGTTTGAGTGAATGATCATATTGGTCAACATATGGAGAGTGTTTACTAGAATTCTCAATTAGTGTAATTAATTAGTTCAAATCATATACTACTAGACTCCGAAAAGTCGACATGTTAATTACATGTTTTGTAATTGTCTGATTCAAGGTCTAAATTTGAGGTCCAATGTTTGATAAAGGGTGACCTAGGAAATCATGTGGTTGGTTTACAAATTTCAACACCATTTTTCTAACGAAGAAATGATTATGTTCTTAGAATCTCGTAATAATCCGAAATATTAGTGTGTTGGAATAAAGGGACAATTAAAACATTCAAATCCTAGGAGACCTTCCTTTATAGTGAAATTTCAACACAGTGTGCACATTTATCATCCACATTTCAAGTGCTTTCAGTCCACGTTTCAAGCCCAGTGGGCAATTCACGTGAGGGAAGTGTTAAGATATAAAACCAATTATTGGGACTCAAACAATAGTGTAGACTTTTGGTTGAGTTGACTCTTTATCCCGTACTACTACGAATTAAGATCATGCGTGACAATAATACAAACAAGATTAATAATTGAGGATGTAAGGCATGTAACATAGTACATGTATAAGATACTGTAAATTGCACGTAAGGTGAACTACTAAGGTCATGGAAGAGTGTTGCGAAATAAAAGGAAAAAATAGCGTGAAGGTACAATGGTATATTCGCTCGATCGCATCTTTGTCCTCAACTTCATGTACTGTCCAAGCAAGTGTTTAGAATTTTAGACTTCAGAGCATATCTTTTTGTACAATAATTCTCATTACAAAACAATACTTTTGCACAAGATTACTCAATTGTAGAGTACTGTGGTATGCTCTCATTTGGATGGTTTTTTTATTTTTAATATATTTACATGCGTGGTGTAGTATAGTACTCGTATCGATCAATCTTGTCTACATAATGTTCTCACATTCTTTGATGACGATTTTCCAAATTGCGATTATTTGGGTAATATGTGAATGAGGTAATCTTTATTGTAATTGACAATGTAGACATGGAACAAAGCTATGAAAGGAGCGTCCAAGGTTTTCATGGAGAAGCATTACAACCGCCATCGGATTCTAAATAGTGACATACTGTAAAAAAGAGCTAGCTACGAGTAATATCATCCACCAATTGTTTTGGTAATTTAATTTATCAGTCTCTGGTACATTGTTCATTCTATTATTAGAATGTTTAATGGACTATATAGTTCTAACTCCGAGTATAATATTGCTGTCATATTAAAGATGGGTCTTTTCGAGTATTTACTCTTGTGTTCTTCTCACTATTTTTGCAATACGACATTAGTGTTTATTAGAGAAAAAAAAAAATGGGAGGTATCGGGAAGAAAATAAAAAATCAAATTTAGTTCCCTACGACACTAGCTACATACCTTTACGTGCATTTAGTTGTTGTGTATAACTAAGATTTCTATTGTGTTACGTTTACATCGTAGCGATAGTATGTTAGAATTGTCCAAACATTTGTGGCAAGTTTCTCAAAAGATAGACGTGTATGTTACTTGTTAGCAATTGAAAAAACAACCCATATGAAAAACGTTAACTTCATGTAAGTGGAGTGTGTTATAAGTTTTGTCATTCGTGAGATGCATGGACTTGAATTTTTGTTCAAATGAAGACTTTTTTTTTTTTTCTACAAGTCGTAAGCCAAATTATCGTGTTTATTTAAATTAGTCGATGTTTTTGAAATTGAACGAGGACTTCTGTTCTTCTCTGAGATAGTCTACTTAGTGCCATATCATACAATTTATTTGAGAGCTTTGACAAAGTTAATACTCCAATTTGGACAACAATACAAGGAGAAGATATCGACTTCTGATCTACTAATGTAATCTTAAGTATTTAAGTCAAGGTTTCATAGTCAACCATGCTAATAATAAGTTTATGGTGTAAATTTTACGTTCAAAATTTTAGGCTAGGAAAACTTTGTTCTTTAGTTTTGGATATCTTATGTATAAATTAAGTACTAGTTCTGTTGACTAATGTCTGCGCTTTGGGTCAATTACTCATGAATTTGTTATATTATATCTTAACAAGAATCCCCTTAGCTTCTCTGATCTCAAATTAGACCAGCCAAATGCCAAATCGATCGATATGAATGATTTATTCTTGTTAAGCAACGTTTAATAGGTCGGAATACTATTTTTCTCGAAAGACCTTCAATGAGAATACCAAGGAAATACTGCGTCATATATACAATTTCAATTATAAGGTTCCCGTGAACGGTAAATACTGAAAAGTCCTGATAACCTCCGCTCTACCAATACATAATGCATGGTGTAATTGAGTCATGTATGCACCACATGTTATTGATCCATTGTGCCTTGTCCATCTGCCCCGGCCCATCACCACGAGACCGACTACACTTGCACCTAGGGCCAGCACTAGCATTTCACCCAAACCACCATCGAGTCTTGACCAATGGTCCATCAACGTAAATAGATGGGCCCTAAACTTTTAAGTAACCCACTTTTTGTACCCGACCAATTAGAGACTCAATTGTTTACTATACTAGGAACGAAGAGGTTAAAAGACTATGCATGCAAGTGCCAAGTGCGCAACTATGCAAGAAAAAACATTCGGGACAATACTCTATTCTTTCTTGTCAGAGGATGGCTTCGTTGTTGTTTCGTTGGTCTAGACATGGACGTCTGAATAGCCAAGGGTAGGGGTAAATTGCATGCAAATATGATAAATTGTTTCCAAAATATGCCAAACAATGTTTATATTAATAATAAGATTGCATGTCACTGCATATAAAAATATACGAGTACTTAAATATTTCATTTCAGATCTATGTCCATAGATCTTTTTGTTTTTTCCCCCTAATTGAAAGTGTTAATAAGGTGCAAATCCGAGTCTTAAATCGGAGAAACGGATATATATATATCTTCATATGTCCATAATACTGGAATAGGAAGAAGAGCCGTGAAAGTATTTACTCTGTCCACATTCCTACTTAACAATATTGTCGTTGTATTGAATTGACCCAAAAATAACCAAACTAATAAAAAGTAATGATGGGTTGTCCGTCGATCGGGATAGATTTAATCAATTAAAGAGATGGTGTGATTCTCCTTAGTTTTACATTCAACCTCAACAGACATACAATTGTTATTAGTTTTTCTATAAAAAGAAATTATAAAAAAAAATCTTTTTAATTGAGAAACTAGTTCATATAAAGTAAACCACTCAATTTTAAAAGGAGTGGTCCTCAATGTACTCAAATTTGTCACTAATGTAGACTAATTTACCACCAATTCATAATGATAGATGACTAATAACTCACTGTGCACAAATAATTCCATGCAAAAATTTATGCAATTCACCTCGACTATACCCAAAATATGGTTGATCTGATTACGGAATTTGCAAGCGACCGCATCATACGAATGTATGATACGTTACGTCGAGGAGTTCAATACACCCCAAAAATAGGAGCTATACTGATTCCCATACCAATAAAGAAGACCAGAAATAATGCAGTGTTGAGGAGAGCATCATCATCATTTAAATCATTTTTATATTTATAGGTCCAAAACTACTGCCGACGACCGTGACCACAGACCACACAGAGCATCCTTATTCCCCTAATTTGTGCAACGGTCTAACCCACAAAAAAAACAAAAACAAAAATAATTTTTTTATTATACTTTTACATACTACTAATATACATCTTCGGAATGCAAGAAATACGAATATACGACTGTGGGCCCCATCATATACGAAGCCCAACACTACTATATAAAGAAACCAGCCCACTCTCAAGTCTCAACACTCCAACAAAACAAAAAAATTCGAGAGCACAAAATTTCATTTCTGCACACAAAATTTGCGGAGTTTTTGCATCTCTCCCTCCTCTCACTTCCACTCAGGTATATTCCACAACAATGTAACTCCTTTCAGATCTTCATTTTTTCCGACTATAGATCGAATGTCGAATCGAAATCTGTTTGATCGTTTCCATTTCATTCTAGCCTATATCTGATCCCTTTTACCTCGCCATATAACGACATTGTTTTTCTTGCATTATATTGTATTTGATGTTTGTATGATTCTTAACAATTGTTAGTTTGTGGGAAATCAGATATAACATTGTCTTGTCGACGATTACATGAAAATGTTTATGAATTCGACACAGAGAACGTGGATTCGAACCTAGACATGTATCTAGTAATAATTTTTAATCGTTAGACGTCCATGTGAATATGCGATCGGACCTATAAACATATATTACTGTATTACTAGTACTAATTTTAAATCCATAGACGTACATGTGAATATTTGATGTGGTAAATTGTCTTAATGAGATGAACCACCACATCTCATTAATGGTAAGTTTGATACAAACTTTAATCATAGTACTATTACTATTTATGTGTGCATTGGTAGGATGTCATTTTCATACAAAATAATTCTCCTTAACGGTACCCTTTATGGTTATGTTTACTATTTATGTGTGCATTGGTAGGATCCATTATTAGCAAATGTGACTATTACTCATTTACTCCCTTTATATTACTATTGTCACGATGTCGCAGTTCATTAGTTAAACCGGTATGTAGCGTCTGAAGGTTAAACAATCTAAAGGAACGAAAATAATTAATCTACATGATACGAAAGTCTCCTTATTTGTAGTCTATTATTGTTGATTTTAATTAATTTGTGATGTTAATTATTTCAGCTTGCTAAAGAGAAAGATGGGTGCAAGTGAAGAGATGGTTCGTGGTCATAGGGCACCAACGGAAAAACCACCATTTACACTAGGCCATCTAAAAAGAGCCATCCCACCACATTGCTTCAAACGCTCTTTGATACGGTCATTCTCTTACGTTATTTACGATTTAATTGCTCTTTTCGCCATTTACACTTTCGCAAACAAATATGTCAACCTCCTTCCAACACCCCTAGCCTACTTGGCTTGGGCCGTGTACGCCTTTGTGCAAGGCTGTATTATGACCGGGGTTTGGGTCCTAGCCCACGAGTGTGGTCATCACGCCTTTAGTGAGTACCGGTCTATAGACGACACGGTCGGTCTAATCCTACATTCGTTACTCCTAACACCTTATTTCTCTTGGAAAATAAGCCACAAAAGACACCATGCAAACCACAATTCTTTGGAAAAAGACGAAGTATTCGTCCCAACAACAAAAGAAAACATTCCGTGGTACACAAAATATTACCAAAACCCGATCGGCCGAGTTGTTACCCTTTTTATCTCATTAGCAGCCGGTTTACACATGTATTTCATCTTCAACTTTTGCGGTAGAAAGTACGCAAGATTTACCAGCCATTACGACCCGAGTTCGCCTATTTACCTTGATCACGAGAGGGTCCAAATTTACATTTCGGATATTGGAGTAACAGCCGTGCTTTACGGCCTTTTTCGCCTTGCGGCTACTAAAGGCCTTGTTTGGGTAATGTGTGTTTACGGGGGTCCTCTGCTTGTAATGAATGCTTTTATTGTTATAATTACGCTACTTCATCATACACACTCTTCACTACCACACTACGAGTCGTCCGAGTGGGACTGGCTAAGGGGTGGCTTAGCGACTATAGACCGCGATTATGGGGTCCTAAACAAGGTGTTCCATCACATTACGGACACTCATATCGCGCATCATTTGTTCTCGACAATGCCACATTATCATGCTGAGGAGGCTACCGCGGCAATTAAGCCGATTTTGGGGAAATATTACAACTTTGATAGTACCCCGTGGTACAAGGCATTGTGGAGGGAGTACAAAGAATGCGTGTACGTGACGACTGACGAGGTTAGCAAGAACAATGGTGTGTTTTGGTACACGAACAAGTTTTAGATGTGATGGGTATCCAAATTTAGAAATTATGCCTTATGAGAACATCATCAAGGCAAATGTTGGTCAGTTGTATTTCTATAAATATAGAAATTGTGTTCTTTAAGTTGTTATGATAATGAATCATGGTGAGTTTGATGGGTTTATTTTATTTTATTTTATTTTATTTTATTATAGGTTAGTTTCGATTAATTCAATTCTCACCTTAAGAACTGTACTGATTTTTTTTTAGTACTCCTAAATTTGTAATGTACTCCGTAGGATGTATTGTACTATGGTGTATGTAATGCCAATGCCATTTGATAATAATATCAAAATTCGAGGGCTTCTTATGAATCACGCAACATTTTTGCAATGTTTTTCGTCAATCTGTCATCTTCATATCGATTTCTTTTGCCCCCAAAATAAAGTGCTTTAAATGGTAGAGAAAAGCGGGCCTTTTCTTTAGTAGGTAGCATACTAGCATTCATAAAGTTCTTAAAGAAATTCTACGGCTCCTAAGAATCGAAATTATGTTAGAGAGAACGGCGCAATGAAATTGCTATTATAGGTAATCTCTCTTCTTTGTTTCCTTTTTAGGTCGTTTATACTGAGTATGTAAGTTTTGGATTGTTGTTACTCACGTATCTTATCCAAATGTAATCAACTTAATGGAAGGGATGAAACACATGAGATGATCAATGACACCTTGTAATAATTAAAAGAAAAAAAAACATATTTCATCAATGATTCACCTAAATTAAAATTGTTATCATTATAATCTTAACAAAAATCATTTCATATTATCCACACCAATTCACGTCTGATCGGATCAATCTGATAAGAAAGTTGTTGTACAATCAAACTAATAGCAAAGCTTACATTTTTTTTAATCTTACTGTAGAAACACTTTTAAGGAAAAAGGTTGACATAACCGTGTATTCAGCGTCTCTAACATCAAGTTGCAATCTTTATACCTTTCCTCCTGATGTTAAAAAAAAAAAAAAAACTAAATATGCACTTTTACAAAAGGAAGAAAAAAAGGGATGTTAATTGCTAAAGTTATACGCAAAATTGTAGAGTATGCCACAAGTTGTTAACTTGGTAGTTGCATATTTTTGTGCAGCACTTTTTTGACTTTTCTAGTAGATTTTGTTTTGGGGGCAATTAATACACCTTATTAAGGCAAAGTCCACCCCTATACGGGCCCTACTATTCTACTAATTATCATCATGGTCGATTGTCCATCTACTTCACAATCACACCATTATTTTTGTGGTTTATTCTTGAACACTTCGATTAAATTGTTTGTACGGGTTATCATATTCGGAGTAACGTATACATATTCTGACCAGCTTATATTGAATGACTCCTGTCAGAGGACAATATAAGATGCTTAATCGCTCGTCACATGGTTGGAAAGACAAGGAAATCTCAATTACCTGATTGATCATGGGATTCATGGATGACAATCTTGCTTTTTATCTCCTTTAACGAGAACTATAGTATAGTAGCTGTAAATTTTCAAAATTTATGTATTACCTGCACTAGACATATAGGAGCAGCGTGGATCAGTTGATTTATATCGTTTATTCTCTCCTTAATTTTTTATGCTACCGTTTTATTACGAAAGTGAAGAGAGTTATCTTCGAGGTGTTTCTTATGTTTTGAGTGTGAGTAGGAAATTAAAGAGTTCCATACTTTTACACTTAAATTTAACGTAAACATTGTGATTATTGTTCGATCAATTAATCAACCGCGTAAGTTTTTGTGTGCACTCTTATTGTTTCTTTTACATTACAACAATACCTTCTTGTGAAATGTGAATTAATTACTGTACTATCACAAAGCTATATGTTATCTATTTTATTATGGACGATGTACGAGACTTCCTCAGATACACATTGACGAGTATAGTTTAGTTCATTTTATATAGACGACACAAGAGAATGTAAGTACTAGCTGGAATGAAGTGATATGGCCTTATTTTTTTATTGATAAGAAACATATATGTGAAGAATGGTCCTAAGAGTTTATACATATATACATATATAATAGAAAAATTGTCTATAACATTATCAGGTGGGGTAAATTAAAGATTGGAAATAGTAAATCTTATGCATGTGTAGTAAATTAAACATGTTTGCGGTAAATATATGAAATCGATAGTAAAATCTACATTGTTACGAATCTATCAATAAAAAAAAATTTAAATTGACTTAATGACCCTTGATTGTCTTTCTTCTTTTCTTATAATCCAACATTTACAAAATTATGCAACAAAATTTATTGCAGCTTAGATTAATTTTACTACAAACTAACCATAATAAACACTTTTTTATTTGTGTACATACATATAGACTTCTACTAGTATTTTTGATAGCATATTGGAAATTAATTGCATGTTGATGATGATTTAGATCAGACCAACAATTCAGCTATATTTATTAAGTTAAACTAAGCCCAATCTTTTTGTCTATGATCATATATTTGTAGACTAGTATATTTTTTCTATGATCATATATTAGTACTAATATAGTTGCAGTAAACCGTAACTCGTGCAGAACACCAAATAAGAAGAGATAAAAATATGCAAACTTGTATTTGCAAAAGAGCCTCTAGTCAATCACTCAATCCTTGACCATTTTGATCACATATTAAGACTTGAAATTAATTTGTAATACTTATAGATAGGTAGCAATTCAATATATTTATTAGTGAAAATATCAGCATACATAGAACCCGACTCCCTATGATTCCAAAAGCGGTTGTTCAATACTTATGAAATAAAACATCCCACCAACTAACTTTTAACTATTGTGGGTTCAAATCACATCACCCTTACTTATGTTATCTTTATATGAAAGTCTTACCACTCAAAAACAAAAATTAGATTAGATCATACAATAGTAATGTAGTGGAATTATTACTACTGAAGTCCACCTTCCTCCTTAATTCCTAGTTCCTAATTCCAAGTATAATGATCGATCGTCGTATCGTATTGACCATAAAATAATTAGTTGTAACAGAAAATGGTAAATAATTCTATCTCGAGTGTCTTGAGCTTCTATATTCATATGTAGGTCCACAGATGCGGGCCGATGACCTGGACTTCTTTAGTAATAATGTCACTTCCATTGAATTTGAACTAGTAAACGCTAGTGATACCCATTTAGAATATGACTAACATCTACACTAGTATATAAAAGCCCATGCTCTCCCTTTTCCCTTCATCATCAAGCTAAGAAAAAAAGTTCACTAATCACACTCGGGCTTTCGGGTTTTGCTCTCTTCAATCTTCATTACCACTCACGGCACTCAGGTACGTTATATCGACAATATATACGAGCTAGGCATTTCAATTCGACCTTTAAAAACCAATTTCATGCACTTATCATTTGTCACAATGTTATCTACACATTGTCGATTTGTATCACCTTGTATGAAATTACGATAGTAATAAGTAATAATAACTTTTCTTTTTGATCATTTCAGATAAGCAAGAAATAGAAAACAATGGGTGCAAGTGAAGACTTCAATCTCCCTAGAGCTCCAACTGAAAAACCACCATTTACACTAGGCCAACTGAAAAGAGCTATCCCACCACATTGTTTCAAACGTTCTTTGTTACGATCTTTCTCTTACGTAATTTACGATTTAACTGCCATGTTTTTACTATACAATTTCGCCAACAAATACATCAACCTTCTTCCAACACCCTTCTCCTACATAGCTTGGGCCGTATACGCCTTCGTGCAAGGTTGTATCATGACCGGAGTTTGGGTCCTAGCCCACGAATGCGGCCACCACGCCTTTAGTGATTACCGGTGGCTCGACGACAGTGTTGGCCTCGTCCTCCACTCTTTGCTCCTCACACCTTACTTCTCATGGAAGTTAAGCCATAAACGACACCATGCAAACCATAATTCCTTAGAAAAAGACGAAGTTTTTGTCCCACAAACTAAGGAAAATATTGCATGGTACACCAAATATTACCAAAATCCAATTGGACGTGTTGTTACCCTTTTTATCTCATTAGCCCTAGGCTTACACATGTATTTACTCTTCAATTTTGCGGGTCGAAAATACGCAAGATTTACTAGCCATTACGACCCGAATGCACCAATCTACTTGGATCACGAGAGGGTCCAAATATACATTTCGGATATCGGGATTATAGCCGTGAGTTTCGGCCTCTTACACCTTGCGGCTACACAAGGCCTTGTTTGGGTGGTATGTGTATATGGAGCCCCATTACTTGTAATGAATGGGTTAATCGTAGTGATCACGTTACTCCACCATACACATCCTTCACTACCACACTATGACTCGTCCGAGTGGGATTGGTTAAGAGGCGCCCTAGTTACAGTAGACCGCGATTATGGAATCTTAAACAAGGTATTTCATCACATTTCGGACACTCATGTGACACACCATTTATTCTCAACGTTACCACACTATCATGCCGAGGAGGCGACTAGGGCGATTAAGCCGATTTTGGGCAAGTACTACCAGTTTGATGGGACTCCAGTCTACAAAGCCTTGTGGAGGGAGTACAAAGAATGCGTGTATGTGGTAAAAGACGAGGCTGAGAAGAAGAGTGGTGTGTTTTGGTACTCTAATAAGTTTTAATTAAGTTCCTAGATAGTACATATACTACACACAAAATATGAGTTGTTTGGTAATCTAAAAGAATTTGTTGATAGAGATTTTTATTTATCTGTTCTCGTTATTTCATTTTGAAATGTATAAGCAGCTTGATTTATACGGAGTATGTAATTTCACAAATAATATCATTCTTTTGGGGTAATTTTGCTCCTTCGTAACATTTGTCTTATCCCTTGTGGAACTCCATTTATATGCATAATTCTCTCTCACATTTTGACCTAAGAAAAATACTCTGTCCAGTTCTGAATGATCTTCGTATTTCCTTCTTATTTCAGTTCTAAATGATCTTCTACTTTTCTTATCTGTAATGTTTTTTGTGGTCCGAATAGTTTCTGATCCATCCACTTTCATTTTCCACCATATCTTACTTCGTACAAAAAATTCCGTGATATTTCATTATGGAAGATCAAATAAAACAAGAGGGAGTATTAAAGTTGGGCCGTTGTAAAATATTGTGGTCGGCTACAATCGAAGCCCAAACACAGCCCATTACTTTCTCAACATTGATTTCCATGACAGGCTGTTCCATACAAGGCCCAAAAACCTGAACCGACATACGAGTATACGACCAACCCAAAATTTCCTAATTCTAGTTTACGACTCTGAATCTTTTTTGGGAAGTTTCTTGCCGTTCCAGCGCTATATAAACCAATTACTGAACAACTTCGATACATTATTTCTCAAGATCTAAAATTTCAAGGTTAAGAACTCTGTAATTCTAAAACTCCCAAAAAAAAAAAAAAGAAGGTGAAACTCATCTTCATTAGTAATTCTTAATAACAGGTTAAAGATATAATCTTCCGAAAACAATGGCAGTCGCTTTGCAAACTCAAAATTATGGCGTTATGGGCGGTATTGGGTCTAGTTACATTCAAGAACAAAGGGTTATGAGGCGAATAATGAAACCTCGCGATCCTCGGCCATGTCCACACCTTTGGTTCGCCAACGATTCGTGCCTAAATTGCGGTAAGAAATTACGAAACCATCAAGTTCGCACAATGCCGTACGTTAAGTTTTATACAAACGTTACACCTTGTGATAATAGTAACAATTATAATAATAATAGTTCTGGTTTATTATGTAACGTCAAAACGAAGATAAACGTGGTAAACCCTAAAAAGTTATGTCTAGTTCTTGATTTGGATCATACATTGCTTAATTCGACTGCGTTACATAATTTGAGCGTACTAGAGGAAAGCTTAAAGAGCAAGGCATCGACAACATTGTTAGGAGACGGGTCTAAACGCGGCCTGTTTCGACTAGATCATATGAGTATAATGACTAAATTACGACCCTTTGTAAGATTGTTCTTGGAAGAAGCGAGTAAGATGTTCGAGTTGAGTATATACACATTAGGTGATCGTCCCTATGCCCTTGAAATGGCTAAGCTTCTTGATCCCGAAAAAAAGTACTTTAATTCGCGAATTATTTCAAGAGACGATTGTGTACGCAAAGACAAAAAAGGGCTAGACGTGTTACATAGGCCAGAGAACGAAGTTATAGTACTAGATGACACTAGAAGCGTGTGGGAGAATCACATGGACAATTTGATTGTAATGGATAGATACATGTATTTCTCATCGGGTTGTCGTCAATTCGGGTATAACGGTATGTCTCTGTCCGAGTTAGGGCGAGACGAGGTTGAGTTAGATGGAGCACTATCGTCCGTTTTGCAAGTCCTAAAAAGAATTTACCATGATTATAATTGTTCACATAACAATGATATTTACCACGGTAATGTGACTGATGTGAGACAGATACTAAAAAACGTAAGAAATACAGTTCTTAGAGGGTGTAAAATAGTGTTTAGTGGAGTTTTCCCTAGGGATTTTTGTCCGTCTGATCATCAAATATGGAAGAAGGCTGAAGAATTAGGAGCTACATGTTGCGTTGAACCCGGATTCGAGGTCACACATGTTGTGGCCGTAGATGGGGGTACAGAGAAATCGCTGTGGGCGGTTCAGCAAGGTAAGTCTCTGGTGCACCCTAGATGGATTGAAGCTGCTTATTATCTGTGGAGAAGGCAACCTGAAGATAACTTCCCTGTACATTGACTAAAGGCTAAAATATAAACCTGATTCCTTGAATATAATGCCCTAAAAACACCTTTGAGAACAAGTGATGGCCAAAAGCGATTAACTCCCTCTGTTCCTTTGAATGGTTAATGATTGATTGGAGTAGGCCGGAGTTATAATAAAATATTAATAAGCTGTAGGATATGCTGAATGATTGATGCTCTACTAAGTACTAATCAGACATCAGTGCAATTAAGACATACGTATAATGTGGGGTCGCCTGTTTTTTTGGCTTTAACAACTTAGCCATTTTCTTAGGAAAGACATAATACTCACTTGTAGAGTTGTAGTATATGGGTGATTAAATGTCGAAATGTAAGCCTATTGGGCAGTCACAAACCATAAAATTGTACAGGGTATGTAATAATGTAATATAGTGATTTAGAAGGGAAATTTAAAAACTTTGTATATATTGATCTCATCTTTGATCTTCATTGTAGATGTCGTGTGACATTTATTAATAAATTTATCTATATTTATTATTAAAAGAAAATCAAGTTTAGTTGTTTAAGTGTTTTGTGTTCGTGATTATTATTAGTGTTTGGTTTGTGTCAACACATGATTTTGTTAACGAAAAGATCAATAGGTTCATTGTAAAATGTCATCCAACTTCTATATAGGAGTAGTTACATTGTTAAATGTCATCGCATACTTTTTTTGTGATGAATTCGCATCCAATATGCAAGGATCACTCTTTTTTTGTGATGAATTCCCATCCAATATGCAAGCACATAAAAACGCGGATCATATATAGTTACATTGTTAAATGTCATCGCATACTTTTTTCACCAAGTTTTCTACAGTACTTCAGATCAATGTAATGCTCTTTCGATTCCAATTTCAAATGTTGTGAATTAAAACTAAGAATTGGACTAACAATTTAATATGTCATTTCACCCTTCACAATTTTTCTCATCCTAAGGCTATTTTCCAATAAGCTGAGCATGCTTTAAGCTCTTCACACACACACAAAAAAAAAAAAATGAAAATATTTCAAACTAGGAAAAAGTGTACAAAAATATCATCAACCCTTTAAACATATCCAATCTTCCCTAATCACAATCAATTTCATCAATACTCTTCTTCCTTGCTCCATCATTTGATTCATTTCATGATATGTAGACACACAAACTATACATTGATATTCATTGCTAAGTATAAATCCTTTGAGCGTATACAAATGCACATTAACTTGCTCTACGTTAAGGAACTTAACTTGTAGGACATACATTATGTGAAAAGATTTTTCGGTTCGTGTTCTACGTACCGTAAGATAGTCTCATCAACGACTTCTTAAGTAATTTATAAAAGTCAAAGCCATAAATCTATATAATAATATTAATAGGCTAACATTACTAATCCACGTGGCATGACATAGTTGATTTCGCATAGTTGTCATCTGCAAATGTCATGTCACAAAGCTACGTGTCGCACTATATATAAATATATGAATTAAATATATTAAAAATAATGAAAATATTTCAATTATAAATATAATAAATAGAATGCATTAATCAACCTATTTATTTGAATTAAATAATAAAGAATTTTTCATCTTCCATAATACATCTAATTTTTTTTAATTGAATTCTATGGTAGTTTGAAATTTTTTTTTTATTGATAATAATCAATGTAGTGACTTTTGGCCGTTGGTTTTCCAAGCTTTTTGTAACATACGAATTCGACATACTATATATATTCTGGTCTTTTGCTTGGCTTAGCATACAAAAAATATGTGTTTCATCGTTTTGTTTTTTAAGTTGTCAAAATAATGATAACTTTGGTCGGGACGAAAAGTGGTGCAGAAAAGGGATTCTCATATGCAACAATATAGGAGGGTGTTATTGTGTTAGTTCATATTAATTTTATGTACCCATTATCATTGTTTGTAATCCCATATTATTAGGTTCCAAATAATTATATCATATCGCACTATAACTATTATAATGGATCGGAATTGATCGATTTGGTCATTTATTTTTACAATTTGCAAGTGTTTAGTATTAAAATTTTAATATTGTTACATTGTTCCATGCATCAACTATGAGATTATTGAGGGCGAAAGTGACAATTTACCCCCTACACTTATAATCAATGGTGCAATCTAACAGCCTAACTTCTAAATGTGCAATTTAACACCATATGTTTTTATCATGAGCAATTTACCTCCTATGTTATTTTCAGTTTTTGTGATATAAACATTTTCTTAATTTTTCTAAATTTGAAAATGCAATAACTAATGCACTAAATACTTTGTACTCAACTTTTGATGTGAATTTAGGTGTACATGAGTCAAAAATGTCGGCAAAGGAGAGATTGTTGAAACGAGTTCAAAAGAGATCAATAGTATCTTCATTCACATGCTGGATTAGTAAACTGGTAGCGATAGAGTGTTGGGAATATTTATCGGCAGTACAATTGTCCTTAATACGTAAATCACACATTAACTAATGAGAATAAAAATCTGAATTTGATTAGGTTAGGTCAGGAGTACTCCAAATGATATGATTACATGATGATGGAAAATTTTAAAAAAAAATTTGACAGTGATAATGGCCGTTAGGCTAAACCCTAAAAATAAACCGAAACGCAAACCTGTGGAGCATTTTTTAGACTGCGGAAATATTGGCGGTATATCAGAATAAGTCGGAAACTATATGGGTATTCTGAAAATATCCCTTTAAGATTTATAATTGTTATATAATTATTGTGGTTGATTTAGAGGTCGATTATTTGGCCTGGTCAACAAAGATTGGACCAAGTTCAGTTAGGGTTTGTAATCTATCAGGTTAAGTTCGGGTTATTAAAAGGAAAGTTTTTGCAATACACGAATTAGTTTTGTCCAAATAAACTAACAGCGCAAAAACTGGTAATAAACATTGACGATCAATTGAAATTAAGGTATCTCACATATATCCTTTTAATTTAATCAAGGAAAAGAGGTATAGAAGAGATGTATAACAGTCCCGTGATTGTCACGGGTGCAAAAACTAGTTAAAGGTTATTCACCTTGGGCAAGATGGTGAGCAGAAAAGTACAATGAGAGGACAAAGTTAACTTACTTTTCTCCCCAGGCTTGAATCATATGGTTGTGAAACAATGTGAGATATTTGATAATGTGTTCCGATCCTAGTTAATTAGCTGACCAATTTACTGCTCTGAATTCGCCCTACAACAACAATAATGCATTATCTTTACGTATATACTGTTGGGGTGTCAACCCATATCCCACATTGAAAAAACAAGAAACAAAATCCTTGTATATAAGTTTCACCTCTATATGAGGCCTTTCGGGTTGAAACGATACCCATGTTAAAAAAAATAAACAGTGCGGGCTGGTAGTAGGGCCCAAAGCAGATAGTATCATACTAATCGGAGCCGGTGGTTTGGCAGTCCACAACAAGTTATATCAGAGCCACTTTTTTAAAGGCACCTGTGGTGGGCACTGGGCAGTGGACTGCAACTGTTTGGTCGTCCCACCTCAATAACACCTCCTGTAATACCCCGTGTTTTGAGGTCCTAAATTTTTATTCTTTCCGCTAATAAGCTGATCTTACAAAAAAGGATTTCGAGATTTTACATCGAAAAAGAAGTTTTTAGCGATTTCGGGAAAAATCGAAAGTAAGTCATTTATATTAGTTTATTTTAAAAAAACAATTAACAATAAAAATTAAACCCTAAAACCTTCCCTCCTACTTTCCTTTTCACGTATTCCTCCTCCTACCTCACTCTGGCTGATGCATTTTCACCATTATCATCATCAACCCTTATTATTCCTCTCTCCTCTTACCATAATCAACACCATTTCGAGAGTCCGAGTTTGTAGAAGAACAATTTTAGTACTTGCTGAGCAACTGCGAGACTTACTGCTGAACAAGGTAAGAAGAATTACTTATCTCCTTCAAAGGAACTTCTAAGTGCGTTTTAAAGTTAAGAAGTATTATATAAATTGTTTTACTATAAGGTTTGTGATTTCGAAAGGTAATTGATATGTGCAAGGTTTAAATGCAAAGGTTTACCAGCTTTACTAATTCATACAAGTATTATTTCTTAAAGGTTTTTATATATGTTGTTAACTCTGGTAAGGGAGTTAACTTGAGTACAGGGTGACCGTAATGGTCTAAGTATATCGTGCACAAAGTATAGATATGGTGGATTGATCCTCCACCTTGAGCCTTTATATCCTCCCCTTGGGAACAAGACCCTAAGGGGATGCATGCATTCAGGATTACTGGTTGAAGGAAGTCAGCCCTGAACTGAAGGAAAAAGAAACAAAAGAAAAGGATTTCTAGTATCACTTTGTTATATTTTTTGTATACAAATTAAGTGCTAACGGTTCAATGTTTTAAGTTACTCAAAGGTTTTCCCTGCGCTATGTATCTAGGAAAATATATATTTTCTTTAAAAGTTGTTTTCTAGATAAGTTGCTTCTTACTCAACTCGTTTGATTGACGGTTTCTACGTTTTCTTAGACTTGCAGGTTAGTTTTGTAGTGCTTGAGGATAGTCAAGGGATCAGAGTGACGATCGCTTACCATATTAAATAAAGTCCAGACTTAGTTAATTTATCGCTTACGCATTTTAATTATGATCATTTGAGAATTGTATTTCATTCTTTTGGGATGTATCACATGTATATACTTTATATTTGGAGTTATTGATCGTTAGAAGTGACCTTCTGCCTTAACGATTGATCTAGGATGTCAATTGTGGCGGTAACACTCCCAATTGTCCACGTTTTCAAAATGTTAACAATTTCCAAATTTTTGGAAATTGGGGGTGTTACACCTCCTGATTGTGTGTTTCCGTATAATGGACGAGTATTGCTTGAAAGGTTGATTGTAATATCCCGAATTTTCGGGATATTTTATAATTAGTAAGTGAATTACAAATTTAGTATCGAGTTGTTTTCGGAAAATACAATGATTTAATTATTATTCTTATATAATAATTAATCTGAGAAAAAGAAGTCATGAAATTAGGAGAGCTTCTCCTCTAGAGTACGGACACATTTTCGCAACTCTGGGATCATGGTAAATGGCCGGAGACCAGGGCGGCCGATGAAACAAACAACATCAACGGACGACCCAGTTCACGAGGAAGAGAATAGTACTGAAATGACGGAAAAGATGCAGAATCGGAGCAAATAACACAAACCCAGCTAGCTGAAACCGCGCGTCCTCTGCTATTTGCTGAGGTACTCAATTCGGCTCTCACTAAAGCTGGTAAGCACAGTATTACTCCTAATGAGATTGTTGATACTGAGATTAGGATGCAGCCTGAGAATTTGGGGGTGGAAACTGAGATGACTAGTGAGAAGGTTGTTATTAATGGTGAAAAACTGAACCCAAGCTGGAAATCAGTTGCAGTAAGGGGGAAAATAGGGATGAAATTGTTCTTTTATGAAAGCAGCAGTAAGGAGAACGAGATTACGATTGAGGAATGTGATGTGCAGGATGAAATTGAGAAATGGAGAAACACATTGATTGGAAATGTAATTGGGTCTAAAGCCTCTGTTAAGGAGCTTACTGATTATGTTAATAAGAATTGGGGAAATTTGGGGAAACCTGTGGTGAAGTACTTTAGAAGAGGATGGTTTATCTTTAAATTTCATACTGAAAGTGAACTAAATGAGGTGATGAAGGCAGGACCATGGAAATTTGGAGGAAACCCTCTTATCCTCAAACCATGGAACCCTGCAATTTCCCAGGAACTTGACAGTATAGCTTGTATTCCTGTGTGGGTTTTGCTGCCAGACCTTGACCCTTGGCTTTGGAGTGAAAATGCGTTGAGTAAAATTGGTAGCAAGATAGGTAAACCTATGTATGCTCACCATACAACAACTCAGCAGGAAAAGCTCTCCTTTGCCCGAATCTTGGTTGAAGTGGATGTTTCACAGGAGTTGCCTGAAGGTGTTATAATAAATACTCCTCACAGTGGCCAAATTGTGCAGAGGGTTGATTATGAATGGGTGCCTTTTTATTGCAAATGCTGCAAGAAGCTGGGACATGTAGAGCAGCATTGCAAATACAATAAGAAACCAATTGTCAAGCAGGCAAAGGCAAAGGAGTATAGACCAAAAACTGTACCAGAAGAGGAAAAAAGTAAGGATGACAGTATACCTATGGTGCAAGCTCAGGTTGTAGTGGATGACAACAACCATTCTACTCCCCCTCCATCTTCTATGGAGAAAAATGCTGAGTATAATATGGATGACTTGGGGTTCAGAAAGCAGAAAAGTGGGGATGGAATGAAGAGTAAGACATGCAAGGATGTTCAGCCCACCACACTCAGTAACAGGTTCAAAATTCTTTCTGCTGGAGCAAGTGAGATAGGAATGGAGGAAGCTCAGGGTTTAACAGTTGTGCAGCATTTATTAGTGGAGGATGGGGTTCCAGACCCTCCACCATTATGTTAGTAGGAGCTTGGAACATAAGGGGGCTTAATGAAGCCCTCAAGCAGCATGAGGTGAGGAGCCTCATGCTGAAGAATAAGCTTAGTATTATAGGAATAATGGAGACTCGAGTGAAGGAGAAAAAAGCTGATAGTATCCTTAAGAAAAGTTTTGATCAGTTCTTAAGTGCTGCAAATTACGATCATCATTACAATGGTCGAATTTGGGCTCTCTGGAACCCAATCTATGCCAAGGTGGAGATTATCAAATCTACCAGTCAAATTATTCACTGCAAGGTTAAGAATAAATCTACTGATATTGAGATTTACTACACTATTGTGTATGGTAGCAATGATGCTACTGAGAGGAAACAACTCTGGGCTGATCTAGATGGGTGCAATCAAAATTAGAATCCTTGGCTAGCAGTCGGAGATTTTAATGTTGTTCGTTGGGCAAATGAAAGAATGGGTAGATCACAACCATTACAAGCTAATATGGATGATTTTAATGGCTGCCTCTCAAGTTGTGGATTAGATGATCTTAAGTATATAGGATGTGATTTTACCTGGAATAACAACCAAGAGGGTGAAAACAGGACTTGGGCTAAGTTAGACAGGGCTGTTGTCAACTCATCCTGGTTGAATCAATACCCTAATTCTCAATCTGATTTCCTCCCAAATGGGGTCTCTAATCATAGTCCTATCATTGTTACTATTGTTGAAAACAAAAACATTCCCAAAACCTTTAAATTTTTAAACTGCTGGGTAGAGCATCCCAATTACAAGAAGGCTGTTAGTGAAGCGTGGAGGAAAGATTGCAGAGGTAATGCAATTGACAGGTTGCATAACAAACTCAGAGCTACTAAGCATGCTTTAACTGAGCTCAATAGGAGCAACTTCTCAAACATGAAAAAGAGAGTTGAAAGCTGTAAGGCAACCCTTGAGAAGTTGCAGATAAGTTTAGAGAAGGCTCTAAGAGATCTCACCCTGCAGCAGGAAGTTTCTGAGGCCCACAGCCAGTACTGTGCTCTTAGAAATGCTGAAATGAGTATTCTTAAACAAAGATCAAAGATTACTCACATTCAGCTTTTGGATAGCAGTACTAGTTACTTTTATTCCAGAATTGCTGAGAGGAAAAGTCAAAGTTGCATGGTAAATATTATGGACAAAGATGGGAAGACTTGTAGAACTCAGAAGGAGATTGCTGAAGCTTTTATTGATTTCTACAAAGGAATGCTTAGGACTAACCACCCTGTTGATAAGATGGATGCTGAGTTTATGAGGAAAGGTGGTTGCCTCTCAACTGACTTTCACCCTGACCTAATCAAGCCTGTAACTGTAGAGGAAATCAAAAGTACTCTCTTCAGTATGAGCCCTGATAAAAGCCCGGGACAAGATGGGTTTAATGCAGGGTTTTATCAGAAGACATGGGAGATTGTGGGAAATGATCTTACTAAAGTTGTGAAAGAATTTTTCGAGCAACAACACATGCCTAAGAAACTCAATACTACCTTGGTTACTTTGATCCCTAAAAAGGAAAATGCAGCCACAGTTTCCGACTTTAGGCCAATAGCTTGTTGTTCAACAGTTTACAAAATAATTAGCAAAATCCTTGCTGATAGGATGAACCTGTTCTTAAGGACATTATTGGGCTTGAGCAGGCTGCTTTTGTCTCAGAGAGAAACATCTTTGACAACATTGCTAATTCACAAGCTCTGGTTAAGGGTTATTCTCTAAAGAATGTTTCTCCAAGGTGTCTCCTCAAGGTAGACATTAGAAAAGCTTTTGATACACTTAACTGGGACTTCATCAAAGACATGCTCATCACTTTCAACTTTCCTACTCTTTTCATTGAGTGGATTTGCAACTGTCTCACCTCAACCTGGTTTTTCTTCAAGATTAATGGAGTCTATGAAGGGTTTTTCAAAGGGAAAAGTGGTATAAGGCAAGGAGACCCCCTATCTCCCTACATTTTTGTCCTAAGCATGGAGATTCTCTCACGACATCTCAGAGAAATGAAGAGCTACCCTAATTTATCCTATCATCCTCAGTGCTCTAAAATCAAACTTACACATCTTGTGTTTGCTGACGACCTCATGATTTTTACAAGAGGAGATACTCCTTCAGTTAAAGCTGCAATGGATTGCTTTGAAAAATTTGGGAGGATTTCAGGTTTGAAAGCTAACCACTCTAAGACTGATATTTACTTTGCTGGGATTCATGAGCAAATCAAGAAGGATATAGTTCAGCTGACTGGGTTTAATGAGGGGTTGTTTCCCTTCCGCTACCTGGGAATTCCTCTTAATTCTTCCAGACTTAAAATAGAGATGTATGGGAGCTTGATAGGGAAAATCCAGAAATCTATAAGCCACTGGTATTCGAAAAATCTCTCCTACGCAGGGAAGCTCCAATTGATAAACTCAATGGTTTTTGGAGTGGAAAATTTCTGGTGTTCTGGGATTTTGCTTCCTAAAACCATTGCTAAGAACATTAACAGAATCAGCAAGGATTTCTATTGGAATATCAGCACTGGAGAGAGGAAAGTTCCCTACAAGAGTTGGCTTAGCATTTGCTCTCCTAAGGCTGAGGGTGGGATGAATGTGAAGGATGTTCAAGCTTGGGATAAAGCTTTATTAGCTAAATGGATTTGGAGGCTTGTGATGGATAAAGAAGGGCTTTGGGAAAAGTGGATCAGAGCTTATAAGCTCAGGAAGAACAACTTGATTGGTGTTCACTACAAGAATGGTGATTCAGAAAATTGGAAGAGTATAGTGAAGGTAAGAAATGTCATTCTCGACAGAATACAAGGAAATGATTTTAACAGCAGCGTGATGCAATGGACGAAGAATGACAAGTTTGACACAAAGGCTGCCTACAATTTCTTCCGAGCCAAACTTCCGGAGGTTAGATGGCACAAAATTATTTGGGATAGTGTCACTGCTGCCCTTGCTATGCAGAAGAAATTAGCGACTGTGGACAACATTACTAAGCGAGGTATGCAACTCCTTAATAGATGTATCCTCTGCAAATCTGCTGCTGAATCCCATAGGCATCTGTTTTTTCGATGCACTTTTGCTAGTGAAGTGTGGGAAAAAATCAGGGATTGGAATGCTATGAACATGGATAGTAGGGATATGAATGACACAATTGAATGGCTTAAAAAGAAGAACAGAAAGAAGAATTGGAGGCATAAGAGGGCAATATGTAGTTTAGCTACCACTGCCTACTTTGTTTGGAGGGAAAGAAACTTCAGGCTGTTCTCAAATGAGGAGCATTCAATAGATTGGATAGTTCGGCAAATTCAGTTCGTTGTTAGTATGAGGCTACTTTATTTGTCTAAAAATTGTATTTCGGAAGAGGTAGTTGATAGCTTAAGCTCTACTTAATGTTTTTTAGGATTTCCTTAGTCTCGGTTTCGTAGTGGCCTTTTTTTGTTAGGAGTTCGTTTATTCCCTCAATGGATGAATAAAAGAACAAAATTTCTTGCAAAAAAAAAAAAAAAAAAAAAATACAATGATTTAGAGGTGTTTTTATGGGTGGATTAGCTAAATTGGGTATTTTCCCGTTTCGATCCATAACATTTTCTCTTCTAACCGACTCATATCAAAAGGCCAACCCGAAACCAATTTAAAAAAAAACGAAATCAGATGAAAAGAAAAAAAAAAAAAAAACAAAGCCCTCATCAATCTTTTGCCTTCTCACGCACGCACGCACGCACAAAGCCGCCCGCCTTTGCTTTCCCCTGTCTTCGCCGCGTGACAGCCCCCGTCCGGCCATCCGCCGCCCACGTCGCCGCCGATCAGCACTTCCCTCTCTTTTCCGATCACTTTGGGTAACACAAAACTCCTTTTCTCTCTCCTCTGTTTTCGCACTCCATTAATACCAATTCGATTCTTCTTCGTTTTGCTTCGTTCTTGTGTTGTAGGTGATTAATTAGTTGTTATATGAGATGGGTAATTGATTGGGGTTGATTTTAACGACAAAGATTAGGTTTTTATTCAAGTTCTTGAGTTATTAGGGTTATTTGTGAATTAATTGAATTTGGGGCTAATTATATCTCGAATTTTTGGTTTGTTCATATGATTAAATTATCATTGATGGTTGAATTATACAATTTCTGAGCAAAGGGGTCTTTTCGAAAATTAATTTGAAGAATGGAGATGAGTTTGTTCATGTTTTGTTCAAATTGAATTTGGATTTTTGATAATGAATTTGTGTTGTAATTAGCTTGAATAATGGTAATTAGATTGTAAAATTAAGATTTCGAAAATATCTTAATTTGTGGAATTAGTTTCTGATTTTTCGGAATTTAAGTACTAATTTTCGGATTTAAGGGTAATTAGGCCAAAAACATGGGTTTTTGATGGTTTTTACATGATGTATTTAGTTGGTTTAATTTGGGATTAATATGGGTAAATGAAAGTATGATTTTTGAAGGTTTATTTTCTGTTTTAACAAGATTATTTAAGTCTTTTGGAATTTTCATGTTATTAGTGTTGTAATTGTGAATTATAAATTAGTCTGTGTAGTAGAACCTTAGTTGTCGTGATTATAATTGGTATGTAGGTTGAGGATATAAAGTTTGAATTATAAGAATAAGTTGGATGATTGACTAAGATTGGGGATTGAATTTGGATTGTAGGATATGCTATTGTAGATGACAAATTCGTGAACGAGAAGTACTATCTTGACTAATTCTATGTTGCTTGTGTTGAGAAGGTAAGCTAGCATGCTCAACCCTTCTATAACTTATATAAAACCTTTCAAAATCTGGTGCTAAGTGTGATTTGGTTGTTGGTTGAGAACATAGCTGCATGCTAGGTGGAGAACCGTTGAATATCATGTTGGTTATTGTTATTGGATGATTGTATTTGGATAATGATCGCATATCACTTATGAAATGGTTGATGGTTTGATTGAATGAAAGCTACTATGATTCATGATTGATTTATGAATTATATATGATCGGAAGTTATTGAAGACAATGAGTTGGGAGTATTGATCGCATATATTATTGACCGCACATTATTGATTGCACATATTATTGACCGCAAATTATTGATCGCATATATTACTTTTGCTCGCATATATGATTGCCCCACCGCATAGGTCTTCAAGAGGGCTTGTAGGCGTCTAGTACTACTCTATTGGGTTGGCAATACTTGATAGGGGGTGTGCACAGTTAAGGTCTAGATTGTCTTGGTTGGATATGTAGAGCTGGTTATACCGCCTTAAATGATCGATTGATTGAAAATTATGCAGGGCTGGTTATACCGCCTTAAACGTTGATTGCTTGCATATTATGTAGGGCTGGTTACACCGCCTTAAATGATTCAAGACTCCTACTCATTGATCTTATCTGAATGCTACAATTGGAATGATGATAGTATAATTGTTTGTGTTGAAACATTATTGGATCGTTTGTATGTGAATATGTGCTAAGTGTTGTTTTCAACTGAAAAGTAAAATGTTTTTGAAAATCAAGGTAAGTGTTTTGGGTTTTACGGGGTGTTAGCTTACTCAATTTTCTGACTTTTTCAACTGTGCTTTTTGTGCTTTAAATTTACCACAGGTGGTTGTATTTGGATGCGTCTGTTGGGTTCTACTTGAAGAAGTGTCTAGCTTCCGCTGCGTATGGTTGTATCTGATTATTTGTTTAGGCGTTGTATCGTCTCAAGAGTTGTAAAAAATAGGTTTTAACTCGTCATCTTTGTATATCGATTGTAATATTGTCGAGTTTTGGCGGACTTTGTATTAAAATAATGTTTTAAAATTGGCCGAATTTCGGGGGTGTTACATCGATGACCAGGAATTGGGCCTTAGTTTGAGGGAAGGATTTTTGGGGATGTCAACCCAAGTCACACATTGAAAAAACAAGGACTAAAATACGTGTATAAAAGTTCCACCTCCACACTATTACTATGATGCCTTTTGGGTTGAAAAGATACTCATGTTTAATAAAAAAAAACTGACGGACTGGTAGCAGGGCCGAAAGCGGACATAATCATACTAGTTGTAAAGCCGGTGGTTTGACACTCGTATTGGTTTTTCTATAACCAAGAGTGTGGGGGCCCAGATTGTTTCGCGGCTCCCAACCAACTTCTTATAATTTATTATTTATAATTAATATATCAATAAAAGATATTATTTTATTCAAAATAAATAAATGAATGTTTGAAACCACAACTAAGGACATGAAATACTATAATAAGCAAACACGGGACAATGTTTGTAATACAAACAGAAACTTGGAATTATTTTGATTGGAGTGATAACTTATGAGTGATTCTACAATGTCTACCAAGCATTGATAGCCATTGTAGGAGAAGCAAATCAAACCGTTGAATTTTAAAGAATAAATCACCACCCTCCATTGTTTGACCAAAAAATAAATATAAAATAAAATAGCAGAAATAATTTAGATTCAATTAATCCACCCCGCCATCCCCAAACCTCAGCCTAGATTTTTCTCTCTCTTCTCCCCTACGGGCCCTACCCCTACCCTTCCTCCAACCGTGCCACCAGCCCACCGCCATAGAGCCACCTCCGGCCACACGAAACACCATCAACACACTCAATAACATCACCTACCGCCGGCGACAGTAAGCCGATCTAGACTGGGCCATCGTCGGCCACCTTCGTCGCTTCCATCGTTGTCGACGCACGGTTTTATCTCTTCTCAACACTCCTCTTCTTTACCCTCTCCCGGCCCCCATCGATTCCAAGGCCCTCAACCCACGATAAATTGAGGAACCAACACTCAAATGAGGAACCAACACTCAAATCCAACAAGTATAGTCCTAGGCTATCTTCATTAATGTTAAGAGGACATTCGGTGTTTTTCAAAAAATTGATCGAATTTGACCAGAATTGTTGTACATAATCCACGTTTTTTCGATAAAATGATTCCGGAGCATAAATGGCTCAAATTTTGGTGGTAGTCTCTAAGTATCATATACTGAGGATTTGCTAAATATTAGAGTAAAAAACCTAACAAAAGATAAAGAAACCGACCAAAACGGTCACAAATCCATACAAAGTGACGAGCGTCTAAACACATGAAATGTTTCACAAAATGAGGAACGAACACTCAAATCCATCAAGTATAGTACTAGGCTATCTTTAGTAACGTTTGGAGGACATTTGACATTTTTCGAAAAATTGATCAAATTTGACTAGAATCGTAATACAATCCACGGTATTTCGATAAAAGGCTACGGAGCAAAAACAACTCAAATTTTGGTGGTAGTCTCTAAGTGTGATATACTGAGGATTTTCAAAATATTAGAGTCAAAAACCTAAAGAAGATAAAGAAAACAACAAAAACGATCACATACAAAGTGACGAGCGTCGAAACGCAGGAAATACTTCACAAAATGAGGAACCAATACTAAAATCAAACAATCATAGTCCTAGGCTATCTTCCGTAATTTTTGGAGGACATTTGGTGTTTTTCAAAAAATTGATCAAATTTGACCAGAATCGCAATACCTAATCCACGGTTTTTAGATAAAATGACTCCAGTGCAAAAACGGCTCTATTTTTTGTGGTAGTCTCTAAGTATGATATAATGAGAATTTGCAAAATATTAGAGTTAAAAACATAAGAGAAGGTTATAAAAACAGTCAAAACGGTCATAAATCCTTAGAAAGTGATGAACGTCGAAACATATGAAATACTTCACAAAATGATGAAACAACACTCGGCTCTAATTTTGGAGGAAGAATCTAAGGATGATAATGAGAATTGGAAAAATATTTGGGCCAAAAACCTTAGAGAAAGTTAGTAAACAGCCAAAACGGTCATAAATCCATACAAATTGACGAGTGTCAAATCCATCAAGTATAATCCTAGGCTATATTCATTAATGTTTGGAGGACATTTGACATTTTTCGAAAAATTGATCAAATTTGACCAGAATCGTAGTACATAATCCACGGTTTTGTCGATAAAATGGCTCCGGAGCAAAAACAACTCAAATTTTGGTGGTAGTCTCTAAGTATGATATACTGAGGATTTTCAAAATATTAGAGTCAAAATCCTAAAGAAGATAAAGAAAACAGCAAAAACGATCATATATTCATACAAAGTGACGAACGTCGAAACGCATGAAATACTTCACAAAATGAGAAACCAATACTAAAATCAAACAATTATAGTCCTAGGCTATCTTCCTTAATTTTTGGAGGACATTTGGTGTTTTTCCAAAAAATTATCAAATTTGACCAGAATCGCAATACATAATTCACGGTTTTTAGATAAAATGACTCAGGAGTCGGGAGCAAAAGCGGCTCAAATTTTTGTGGTAGTCTCTAAGTACTCCCTCCATTCTTTTTGTTTCTTTACAAAGAGAAAGTGGGGGGAACAAAGGTGGGTAGAGAGAGAAAAGGATTAGAGAGTAAAGGGGTAGTTATTAAGAGATAAATGAGGAAATTAATTAACTTCTAATTTATCTTCCATTGCCCTCTTTCTAGTGTTTCTACGCCCCAGCAACTCATGCCCAGATCTCACAAGAGTCACAACCTTCATCCTTCTCCATTTTTATAACCCAGAAAAATTCCTAAGAAAAAAAAAATACCAAACTAATAAACCCAAGAAAAAAAATTCCTATTAATCTCTCCATTTCGTTGAACCCATAAAAAAAAGCCCAAAAAGTTGCACAATGATGAAGGTTATTCGGGTAACTTAGTTAGACGAGAGGATGACAAGCAAAACCAAACTTTGTAAGATTTCTTATCAAGCCTCATCTCTTCATTAATCTTGTGGAGTAGCAAGTGTAGATCGAGATTGAGAAAAGAGAGACAAAGTTTCCGATTGAGAATGTAAAAAGAGTGAAATTTGAGGTTGTTTTGTGAGGAGAGAGAATTTTTTTGAGAAAATGAACAACAAGGATAATGATGAAGGGTTGAATGAAACGAAAGAGAGGTTAAATCTGTTTTGGTTGGTAGATTAAACTGGAGTGAAAGATTGGTAGTAATGGGTTGGGTTGATTAAGTTAAGTGACCCAATTTATAAAAAAAAAAAAATGGGTTAGTAGTAAAAAAAAAAAAAAAAAAAAAAAAAAGTTTAGTGACCCAATTTATAAAATGGGTTTGTAGAGTTAGTAAGAGTAATTTTGGAAGTTTATGTAACAAATATTGGCCCAGAATAGAAACGTAAGGAATCAGAAAAAATTGCCGAAAATGGAATCCGTAAAGAACCAAAAGAAATGGAGGGAGTATGATATAATGAGAATTTGCAATATATTAGAGTCAAAAACATAAGAGAAGATTATAAAAACAGTCAAAACGAACATAAATCCTTAGAAAGTGACAAACGTCGAAACATATGAAATACTTCACAAAATGAAGAAACAACAAACGGCTCTAATTTTGGAGCAAGAATCTAAGGATGATAATGAGAATTGGAAAAATATTAGGGCCAAAAACCTTAGAGAAGGTTAGTAAAACAGCCAAAACGGTCATAAATTCATACAAATTGACGAGCGTCGAAGCGCATAGAATTCTTCACAAAATGAGGAACCAACACTCAAATCCCAAAAGTATAGTCCTAGGCTATCTTCAGCAATGTTTGGAAGACATTATGCGTTTTTTCGAAAAATTGATCGAATTTGACCAAAATCGCATTACATAATCCATGGTTTTTCGATAAAATGACTACGGAGCAAAATCGCCACAAATTTTGTTGGTAGTTTAATAAGTATGATATAATGTGGGTTGGAAAAATATTAGAGGTAAAAACCTAAGAGAAGCTAAGGGAAATGGCCAAAACGGTCATAAATCCATATATAGTGACGAGCGTCGAAACGCATGAAATACTTCACAAAATGAGGAACGAACATTCAAATCCATCAAGTATAATCATGGGCTATATTCACTAACGTTTGGAGGACATTTGACATTTTTCGAAAAATTGATCAAATTTGATCAGAATCGCAGTACATAATCCACGGTATTCGATAAAATGGATCCGGAGCAAAAACAACTCAGATTTTGGTGGTAGTCTCTAAGTGTGATATACTGAGGATTTTCAAAATATCAGACTCAAAAACTTAAAGAAGATAAAGAAAACAACTAATACAATTATAAATCCATACAAAGTCACAAGCGTCGAACCGCAGAAAATACTTCACAAAATGAGGAACCAATACTAAAATAAAACAGTTATAATCCTAGTCTATCTTCCATAATTTTTAGAGGACATTTGGTGTTTTTCCAAAAATTGATCAAATTTGACCAGAATCGCAATACATAATCCATGGTTTTTAGATAAAATGACTCCGAAGCAAAAACGGCTCAAATTTTTGTGGCAGTCTCTAAGTATGATTTAATGAGAATTTGCAAAATATTAGAGTAAAAAACATAAGAGAAAGTTATAAAAACAGCCAAAACGATCATAAATCCTTAGAAAGTGCCGAACGTCGAAACATATGAAATACTTCACAAAATGAAGAAACAACACTCGGTTTAATTTTGGAGGAAGAATCTAAGGATGGTAATAATGAGAATTGGAAAATATTAGGCCCAAAAACCTTAGAGAAGGTTAGTAAAACAGCCAAAATAGTCATAAATCTATACAAATTGACGAGCGTCAAAGCGCATAGAATACTTCACAAAATGAGGAACCAACACTCAAATCCCACAAGTAAAGTCCTAGGCTATCTTCATCAATGTTTGGAAGACGTTAGGCGTTTTTTTCGAAAAATTGATGGAATTTGACCAAAATCGCAGTACATACTCCACAGTTTTTCCATAAAATGGCTCCGGAGCAAAATCGGCTTAAATTTTGGTGATAGTCTATAAGTATGATATAATGAGGATTGGAAAAATATTAGAGATAAAAACCTAAGAGAAGATAAGGGAAATGGCAAAAACGGTCATAAATCCATGTATAGTGAGGAGCGTTGAAACGCATGAAATACTTCACAAAATGAGGAACGAACACTCAAATCCTCCAAGTATAATCCTAGGCTATATTCAGTAATGTTTAGAGGACATTTGTCATTTTTCGAAAAATTGATCGACCAGAATCGCAGTACATAATCCACGGTATTTCGATAAAATGGCTCCGGAGCAAAAATAGCTCAAGTTTTGCTGGTAGTCTCTAAGTATGATATACTGAGAATTTCAAAATATTAGAGTCAAAAACCTAAAGAAGATAAGGAAAACAGCAAAAACGATCATACATAAATACAAAGTGACGAGCGTCAAAACGCATGAAATACTTCACTAAATGAGGAACCAATCCTAAAATCAAATAATTATATTCCAAGGCTATCTTCCTTAATTTTTGGAGGACATTTGGCGTTTTTCCAAAATTTGATCAAATTTGGCTAGAATCGCAATACATAATCCACGATTTTTAGATAAAATGACTCCGGAGCAAAAACGACTCAAATTTTTGTGGTAGTCTCTAAGTATGATGTAATCAGAATTTGCAAAATATTAGAGGCAAAAACATTAGAGAATGTTATAAAAACAGTCAAAACGGTCATAAATCTTTAGAAAGTGACGAGCATCGAAAGACATGAAATATTTCACAAAATGACGAAACAACACTCGGCTCTAATTTTGGCGGTAGAATATAAGGATGATATAATGAGAATTGGAAAAATATTAGGGCCAAAAACCCTAGAAAAGGTTAGTAAAACTGTATAAACGGTCATAAATCCATTCAAATTGACGAGCGTCGAAGCGCATAGAATATTTCACAAAATGAGGAACCAACACTCAAATCCCACAAGTGTAGTCCTAGTCTATCTTAGCAATTTTTGAAAAACATTAGGCGCTTTTTTCGAAAAATTGATCAAATTTGACCAAAATCGCAATACATAATCCACGGTTTTTCGATAAAATGGCTCCGGAGCAAAATCAGCTCAAATTTTGGTGGTAGTCTATAAGTATGATATAACGAGGATTGGAAAAATATTAGAGGTACAAACCTAAGAGAAGATAAGGTAAATGACCAAAACGGTCATAAATCTATATATAGTGACGAGCGTCGAAACGCATGAAATACTTCACACAATGAAAAACGAACACTCAAATCCATTGTAACACCCCGACTCATCGCCTGAGCCGAGAGTAGTCACCTATGGCAGCTTGCCAGGCTGTGGGCTGACCTCATAGACCAACACGGGTCTTTCCGGCGCATTTTGACCTCACTTATGCGCACCCTGGGAAACTTCCCAGGAGGTCACCCATCCTGAAATTGCTCCCTGTCAAGCACGCTTAACTGTGGAGTTCTTATCACATGAAATTCCTAAAAGAAAAGTCGACTTTGTTGGTATGAGTAGCACTATCAATCCTCTTAAGCACCTCATATGAGCCCTTAATCTCTCAGGGATCTCCTCTGAAATTCGGGGTATTACATTCACCCCCTCTTAAGAAAGCAACGTCCTCGTTGCGATTGGCAGCCAACCATAGTCTAGCTCCAGGATCTTTCCCCCGCTAGGCTGCTGACCTGGGCTCTCCTGACCACAAGATCAACACGCGGTCGCAGGGTTGCTCTGATACCATTTGTAACACCCCGGCACATCGCCTGAGCCGAGAGTAGTCACCTATGGCAGCTTTCCAAGCTGTGGGCTGATCTCACAGACCAACACGGGTCCTTCCGGCGCATTTTGACCTCACTCATGCGCACCCTGAGAAACTTGTAACACCCCGGCTCATCGCCTGAGCCGAGAGTAGTCACCTATGGCAGCTTGCCAGGCTGTGGGCTGACCTCACAGACCAACACGGGTCCTTGCGGCGTATTTTGACATCACTCATGCGCACCCTGGAAAACTTCCCAGGAGGTCACGCATCCTGAAATTGCTCCCAGTCAAGCACGCTTAATTGTGTAGTTCTTATCACATGGGATTCCTAAAAGGAAAGTCGACTTTGTTGGTATGAGTAGCACTATCAATCCTCTTAAGCACCTCATATGAGCCCTTAATCTCTCAGGGATCTCCTCTGAAATCCGGGGTATTACATCTTCCTAGGCTATATTCGGTAATGTTTGGAGGACATTTGACATTTTTCGAAAAATTGATTAAATTTGACCAGAATCGCAGTACATAATCCACGGTATTTCGATAAAATAGGCCCGGAGAAAAAATAGCTCAAATTTTGCTGGTAGTCTCTAAGTATGATATACGGAGTTCTTCAAAATATTAGAGTCAAAAACCTAAGGAAGATAAGGAAAACAACAAAAACGGTCATAAATTCATACAAAGTAACAAGCGTCGAAACGCATGAAATACTTCACAAAATGAGGATCCAATACTAAAATCAAACAATTATAGTCCTAGGCTATCTTCAGTAATTTTTGGAGGACATTTGACGTTTTTCCAAAAATTGATCAAATTTGACCAGAATCGCAATACATAATCCACAGTGTTTAGATAAAATGACTCCGGAACAAAAACGGCTCAAATTTGTGGTAGTCTCTAAGTATGATATAATCAGAATTTGCAAAATATTAGAGTAAAAAACATAAGAGAAGGTTATAAATACTGTCAAAACGGTCATAAATCCTTAGAAAGTGACGAGCGTCGAAAGACATGAAATATATCACAAAATGACGAAACAACAGTCGGCTCTAATTTTGGCGGTAGAATATAAGGATGATATAATGAGAATTGGAAAAATATTAGGGTCATAAACCCTAGAAAAGGTTAGTAAAACCGTCTAAACGGTCATAAATCCGTACAAATTGATGAGCGTCGAAGCGCATAGACTACACAAAATGAGGAACCAACACTCAAATCACACAAGTATAGTCCTAGGCTATCTTCAGCAATGTTTGGATGACATTAGGCGTTTTTTCGAAAAATTGATCAAATTTAACCAAAATCGCAGTAACATAATCAACAGTTTTTCGATAAAATGACTTCGAGCAAAATTGGCTCAAATTTTGGTGGTAGTCTATAAGTATGATATAATGAGGATTGGAAGAATATTAGAGGTAAAAACCTAAGAGAAGATAAGGGAAATGACCAAAATGGTCATAAATCCATATATAGTGACGAGCGTCGAAACGTATGAAATACTTCACAAAATGAGGAACGAACACTCAAATCCATCAAGTATAATCCTAGGCTATATTCAATAATGTTTGGAGGACATTTGACATTTTTCGAAAAATTGATCAAATTTGACCGGAATCGCAGTACATAATCCACGGTATTTTGATAAAATGGATCCGGAGCAAAAACAGCTCAAATTTTGGTGGTAGTCTCTAAGTATGATATACTGAGGATTTTCAAAATATTAGAGTGAAAAACCTAAAGAAGATAAGGAAAACAACAAAAACGATCATAAATCCATACAAAGTGACGAGCGTATGCATGAAATACTTCACAAAATGAGGAACTAATACTAAAATCAATCAGTTGTAGTCCTAGGCTATCTTCTGTAATTTTTGGATGGCATTTAGCTTTTTTTTAAAAATTAATCAAATTTGACCAGAATCGCAATTCATAATCCACGATTTTTAGGTAAAATGACTCCGTAGCAAAAACGGCTCACATTTTTGTGGTAGTCTCTATGTATGATATAATGAGAATTTGTGAAAACGGCTCAAATTCTCATTGTTTTGCAGATTCTCATTATATCATACTTAGAGACTTCCACAAAAAATTGAGTCGTTTTTGCTACGGAATCATTTTATCTAAAAACCGTGGATTATGTATTGCGATTTGTTGAAAAACCTTAGATGAGGTACTGCGATTCTGGTAAAATTTAATCAGTTTTGCGAGAAACACTAAATGTCCTCTATACATTAGTACATTACTGAAAATAGCCTAGAACTATACTTGTCGGATTTGAGTCTTGGTTCCTCATTTGTGAAGTATTTCATGTGCTTCGACGCTCGTCACTTTGTATGAATTTATGACCGTTTTGACTGTTTTTCTAACCTTTCCTTAGGTTTTTGGTCGTAATATCTTTCCAATTCTCTTTATATCATCCTTTGAGCGTACCGCCAAAATTTGAGTCGAGTGTTGTTTCTTCATATTGTGAAGTATTTTATGTGTTTCGATGCTCGTCACTTTCTGTGCATTTATGACTGTTTTGGCCGTTTTTATAACCTTGTCTTAAGTTTTTTACTCTAATAGTTTGCAAATCCTCATTATATCACAATTAGAGACTACCACCTATATTTGAGTCGTTTTTGCTTCGGAGCCATTATTGTAACACCCCCAAATTTCCTTTCTTTTTTTTTAAAACATTTTATCGAGAACCAAAACACAAATAAGGAAATTCAGAGGTGTCACTCCGCACTCGAGTCAAAGACCCGAATGCAAGGAGATTTCAGAAGCCGAACTACAAATGTCTAATGATCTAAATAGCTATTACAATCCATTAATTAAAATTACAATAGTCCAAATTATGAAATATGAAATAGTCTAAGAAATATTCATGGTCTAATAACTGAAAGTTTAAATTAATTTAATCCAACTAATTTCTAGTAAGTCGTCGTTCCCGCATGCATCAATTACTCCAAACCTGTGGTGGATTTAAAGCACAAAAACCACAGTTGAAAAAGTCAGTGAAATTGAGTAAGCTAACACCTCAACATGTAGAAAACCAAAACCCTTACTTGGATTTTGAAAACGTTTTAGTTTTATTTTCGAAAACACACTTAGCACATAATCACATCAATTATCCATTAATAATTCCAAACCAACAATCCAAATTAATATTCCACAATCCATCATCCAATTCATCACTTCCATTAGCATAAGAAACATTCTACAATCCATCAACAAACCAAAGATTAACGATAAATGAAATATTCATAAGTCATAAGCTATGAGCCATAATCCACAATCCATATATCACAATCCACAATCCACAATCCACAATCCATAATCCATAATCCTTATTATTTAGAAATGAATTGAATCTTTTGCCAATTCACCCTATCAACCATAATCCATAATCCATAATCCAAGACAACTAGACCTTAAGTGTGCACCCCCACTAATGGGTGTTTTTAACCCAAGTAGAGTAGACTAGAGCCTAACCCTCTTAAAGACCGATGCGGTGGGGTAATTAATAGGAGTCGATGCGACTCAATCCAGTAAATAAGAGTGCTTTTGACTCAAGTAAATAAATAGGAGCTCTTTTGGCTCGAACAAATAATTAGGAGTTCTTTCGACTCAAATAAATAAATAGAAGCTCTTTTGGCTCAAACAAATAATTAGGAGTTCTTTTGCTCCGTCTAAGTAACCAGTATCTTATTGAGAGAGAGTTGATGATCACAAATCATATAAACCGATACCAAACCAACATCATAATATAAGTTGGCTATGCGCCACAAACCAGCCAAATCAAACTATTCAATATACATTTAATCTTACCTTTCAAAATAACATATTTGTCACAAGCCATACCATATACCAATATCAATACATAAATCCAACCAATCAAAATACAACAATCGTATAAACTGAATCGTTCTCCACCTATCATGATACTACGTTCTCATCCAAACACACCATTCACATCTAGCACGTAAGTTTGAAAGGTTTCTACAAGTTTAAGAAGGGTTGAGCATGCTAGCTTACCTTTTCAAGCAAACGGAATTAAATAGCACAACAATCACTAGTATTCCTCGTCTACGAACTCAGGCTCTACAATTACACAAACGACATTCCCAAATTAACACTCAATCTTTCTCAACCAACCAACCAACTATATTCTTATATATTAGTATGTATGATCCTATATGCAATGTATGACTATGACAATACCAAATTCAAACAAACAATTACCAATTATCCAATAATTATCGTTCTATTTCAATAATTATCCAATAAAACTCAATTAACGCCAAAATTATTATAAAAATTCACAAAGGCCTAAAATTAGTTTAAAACAGAATATAACTCATAAAAATTAACCCTTAATTATTATAATTTAATTATAAAATTATTATACCAATTTATATTATGTTTTATTAAATAAAAACAATGTTTTATTACATAAAATCCCAAAAATTCGAATTAAATTATATAAATCATGAAAATCAGTTTATAATTTGTTAAATTATCAGAATGTCGAAATATTGATTATCATAATTAATTTGGACTAATTAACCTAAATTAGAAACAATTAACCAAAATTCCCCAATTTACAATTTATACAAACTTGAACAAAACCCCAATTTAAATCTCAAACTAAATTCAAGAACCCTAATTAACAGATTTTAAGAGCACCCAATTCATATCTTTCGAAATTAATTGAAACAAAATCGAATAATTAAGCTAATTAATCCCAAATTCGTAATTAGTGAAAGTCAACTCAAAACAAGCATCAAGATCACTTCTTTGTGTATAAAACTAACTCAAATCAATTACCCACTAATCATAACACCTAAAACTATCAATTAAACATGATTTTAAACAAGAAAATCGACTTGTGATTCACGTTTATGAAAGAGGACGAAAACAGGGGAAGAAGGAGGCGTTACCCACGGCCGTGGAAGGAGGAAGAAGGAGGGGTTGTGGTGGCCGGCCGGCGAACTGGGTCAGCGTGCACGAGCGGCGTCGAGGGCGGCAGGCGAGGTCGGCGTGAAGGAGGACGAACGAAGAGGGAAGGAGGAGCAGGGGCGGCGAGGAAAAAAAACAGAGGAACTCTGTTTTATACAGAGTAGGGGGGGTTGTGTCGGTTTTGTTTTTTTTTTTTTTAATTTTTTTTTCCTTTTCCTTTTTCTGATTTCTTTTTGGGTTGGGTTGGGGTATAAGTTGGTGTTTGGGCCAATTGGTGTGGGCTTGAGTAGTTGTAGAGTTTGGAAGATAGCCCAATTCAGAAATTAGAAAATCTTATATAGAAAATCCGACTCCAAAATCCATTTCCGAACTTGGTTTTGAAAGCGACTCACAATTAATAATTAAAATCTTTTCATTTCAATAATCTAATTAATAGATCTAAAATTATTAATATAAAATACTTTAAAATTTCGGGATATTACATCCTTCCCCCTTAAGGAAACGCTTCGTCCCTGAAGCGTAAAGTAAATAGATCAACTAATCGGATATCTATACAACACATACCAAGCCATAAAAAACTCATAAGATGTAAAAGTATGAATGTTTAAATGCGATGCGAGATTCTAATTTTAATGCAAAGTTGGCGTTACAATCCACCCTCCTTAAAAGAAGAGTTCGTCCTCGAACTCATGAGTTAAACAGTCTTATATGTAAATAAATAATCCTAACGCCTTGATGCACGAGTCCTTGATATATGAATGCTAATTAAATATAGAATCTTTTCGCCCTTAATCATTTAATAAAGGTCATACTCTCTATGTTATACAAAACTCATAAAAATCACCTTAAAGAATTATCGCTCAAATTCTAGTAACCCAAAATGAATTTTAAGTAACCAAATTCACTAAAGCAAATTTGTCAATAAACTCAACTCTTTAAATTATAATACAATAATTATATCATGATAGCAATGATAAAGATTTTATAAATATTTATGGCCCAAGTAAATATCTAATCTAATCTCATTCTTGTCGAAATACAACCTTCTTACTTTATATATAAACACCAAAGACTCAAATTAAGACACCACACTATTCCTTAAGAGTAATACACACTAGGAAAAATTAAGATCATGGATCCGAAATCATATTATCCCAAAATAGTTGTAAACTTCCATGACTATATTAATTTTAACAAACTCAAATCCATTCAACAATACAGTTATATATCTCAAATTAAACCAGTCAATAAATTTCAAATTCACCCCTCCAAATTCCACCACAGAAAACAATTTCGAACTCTTGGTAGCAACCAAACTTTAAACTCAATTTCATAGCCGCGCTTAAGTTTCTTAATTACATCCCACAATGATATTTTCCTTACAAAACTCGTGAAAATCACCTTCGAACAATACAACTCAATTCTGAAAACAGACTTCCACATAATTTAAAATCCATAATTAGTATAGTCATCACTAGATCGCCTTATTATAGAAAATTCATTTCACCATATCGTCTAAACGGTCATAAATCCGTACAAATTGATGAGCGTCGAAGCGCATAGACTACACAAAATGAGGAACCAACACTCAAATCACACAAGTATAGTCCTAGGCTATCTTCAGCAATGTTTGGATGACATTAGGCGTTTTTTCGAAAAATTGATCAAATTTAACCAAAATCGCAGTACATAATCAACAGTTTTTCGATAAAATGACTCCGGAGCAAAATTGGCTCAAATTTTGGTGGTAGTCTATAAGTATGATATAATGAGGATTGGAAAAATATTAGAGGTAAAAACCTAAGAGAAGATAAGGGAAATGACCAAAATGGTCATAAATCCATATATAGTGACGAGCGTCGAAACGTATGAAATACTTCACAAAATGAGGAACGAACACTCAAATCCATCAAGTATAATCCTAGGCTATATTCAATAATGTTTGGAGGACATTTGACATTTTTCGAAAAATTGATCAAATTTGACCGGAATCGCAATACATAATCCACAGTGTTTAGATAAAATGACTTCGGAACAAAAACGGCTCAAATTTGTGGTAGTCTCTAAGTATGATATAATCAGAATTTGCAAAATATTAGAGTAAAAAACATAAGAGAAGGTTATAAATACTGTCAAAACGGTCATAAATCCTTAGAAAGTGACGAGCGTCGAAAGACATGAAATATATCACAAAATGACGAAACAACAGTCGGCTCTAATTTTGGCGGTAGAATATAAGGATGATATAATGAGAATTGGAAAAATATTAGGGTCAGAAACCCTAGAAAAGGTTAGTAAAACCGTCTAAACGGTCATAAATCCGTACAAATTGATGAGCGTCGAAGCGCATAGACTACACAAAATGAGGAACCAACACTCAAATCACACAAGTATAGTCCTAGGCTATCTTCAGCAATGTTTGGATGACATTAGGCGTTTTTTCGAAAAATTGATCAAATTTAACCAAAATCGCAGTAACATAATCAACAGTTTTTCGATAAAATGACTTCGAGCAAAATTGGCTCAAATTTTGGTGGTAGTCTATAAGTATGATATAATGAGGATTGGAAGAATATTAGAGGTAAAAACCTAAGAGAAGATAAGGGAAATGACCAAAATGGTCATAAATCCATATATAGTGACGAGCGTCGAAACGTATGAAATACTTCACAAAATGAGGAACGAACACTCAAATCCATCAAGTATAATCCTAGGCTATATTCAATAATGTTTGGAGGACATTTGACATTTTTCGAAAAATTGATCAAATTTGACCGGAATCGCAGTACATAATCCACGGTATTTTGATAAAATGGATCCGGAGCAAAAACAGCTCAAATTTTGGTGGTAGTCTCTAAGTATGATATACTGAGGATTTTCAAAATATTAGAGTGAAAAACCTAAAGAAGATAAGGAAAACAGCAAAAACGATCATAAATCCATAAAAAGTGACGAGCGTATGCATGAAATACTTCACAAAATGAGGAACTAATACTAAAATCAATCAGTTGTAGTCCTAGGATATCTTCCGTAATTTTTGGATGGCATTTAGCTTTTTTTTTAAAAAATTAATCAAATTTGACCAGAATCACAATTCATAATCCACGATTTTTAGGTAAAATGACTCCGTAGCAAAAACGGTTCACATTTTTGTGGTAGTCTCTATGTATGATATAATGAGAATTTGCGAAAACGGCTCAAATTCTCATTGTTTTGCAAATTCTCATTATATCATACTTAGAGACTTCCACAAAAATTGAGCCGTTTTTGCTACGGAATCATTTCATCTAAAAACCGTGGATTATGTATTGCGATTTGTCGAAAAACCTTAGATTAGGTACTGCGATTCTGGTCAAATTTAATCAATTTTGCGAGAAACACTAAATGTCCTCTATACATTAGTACATTACTGAAAATAGACTAGAACTATACTTGTCGGATTTGAGTCTTGGTTCCTCATTTGTGAAGTATTTCATGTGTTTCGACGCTCGTCACTTTGTATGAATTTATGACCGTTTTGACTGTTTTTCTAACCTTTCCTTAGGTTTTTGGTCGTAATATCTTTCCAATTCTCTTTATATCATCCGTCGAGCGTACCGCCAAAATTTGAGTCGAGTGTTGTTTCTTCATATTGTGAAGTATTTTATGTGTTTCGATGCTCGTCACTTTCTGTGCATTTATGACTGTTTTGGCCGTTTTTATAACCTTGTCTTAAGTTTTTTACTCTAATAGTTTGCAAATCCTCATTATATCACAATTAGAGACTACCACCTATATTTGAGTCGTTTTTGCTTCGGAGCCATTATATCAAAAACTGTAGATTGTGTACAGCGATTCTGGTCAAATTTGATCAATTTTTCCAACAAAGCCAAATGTCCTCCAAACACTATTGTGGATAACCTAGGACTATACTTGTTGGATTTGAGTGTTTGTTCCTCATTTTATGAAATATTTCAGGTGTTTCGACGCTCATCACTTTGTATAAATTTATGATCGTTTTGGCCGTTTTCCTTATCTTCTGTTAGGTTTTTAAATATATAATATTTAGAGATTATAACTTATAAGAGGGATTATATTTGGAAGATAAAGCAAATATGAGATTATTTTTGTTAATTTTTTTTTTTTTTTTTTTTTCATGTGAACGTGTTAAAAACTTAAAACGTGGGCCGTTCACAAGTAATATCATGGTGGCCTGGTGGGCTACAACCGGGGGCCAAAACCCAGTCCATTATTTTCTCAATATCAATGTCCATCGTGAGCTTTTCCATAAAAGGGCCACAAACCTAAACCGCCATACGACCAAGTCCAACCCAAACTTTCCAAATTCTGGTTTACAACTCCAAATCTTATTTGGGAAGTTTCTTGCCGTTTCCCTCTATATATACACAACTACTGAACAACTTTGAATCATTATATCTCAAGATCCAAAATTTCTAGGTTAAAATCTATAATTCTAAATACTTGTACTTGCATATAAAAGTGAGACTAATATTCTTAGAGATAAACTTAGTAATCAAAATCATGGCAGTCGCTTTGCAAACTCAAAATTATGGCGTTATGGGCGGTATTGGGTCTAGTTACATTCAAGAACAAAGGGTTATGAGGCGAATAATGAAACCTCGCGATCCTCGGCCATGTCCACACCTTTGGTTCGCCAACGATTCGTGCCTAAATTGCGGTAAGAAATTACGAAACCATCAAGTTCGCACAATGCCGTACGTTAAGTTTTATACAAACGTTACACCTTGTGATAATAGTAACAATTATAATAATAATAGTTCTGGTTTATTATGTAACGTCAAAACGAAGATAAACGTGGTAAACCCTAAAAAGTTATGTCTAGTTCTTGATTTGGATCATACATTGCTTAATTCGACTGCGTTACATAATTTGAGCGTACTAGAGGAAAGCTTAAAGAGCAAGGCATCGACAACATTGTTAGGAGAGGGGTCTAAACGCGGCCTGTTTCGACTAGATCATATGGGTATAATGACTAAATTACGACCCTTTGTAAGATCGTTCTTGGAAAAAGCGAGTAAGATGTTCGAGTTGAGTATATACACATTGGGTGATCGTCCCTATGCCCTTGAGATGGCTAAGCTTCTTGATCCCGAAAAAAGATACTTTAATTCGCGAATTATTTCAAGAGACGATTGTGTACGCAAAGACGAGAAAGGGCTAGACGTGTTACATAGGCCAGAGAACGAAGTTATAGTACTAGATGACACTAGAAGCGTGTGGGAGAATCACATGGACAATTTGATTGTAATGGATAGATACATGTATTTCTCATCGGGTTGTCGTCAATTCAGGTATAACGGTAAGTCTCTCTCCGAGTTAGGGCGAGACGAGGTTGAGTTAGATGGAGCACTATCGTCCGTTTTGCAAGTCCTAAAAAGAATTTACCATGATTATAATTATTCACATAACAATGGTATTTACCACGGTAATGTGACTGATGTGAGACAGATACTAAAAAACGTAAGAAATACAGTTCTTAGAGGGTGTAAAATAGTGTTTAGTGGAGTTTTCCCTAGGGATTTTTGTCCGTCTGATCATCAAATATGGAAGAAGGCTGAAGAATTAGGAGCTACATGTTGCGTTGAACCCGGATTCGAGGTCACACATGTTGTGGCCGTAGATGGGGGTACAGAGAAATCGCTGTGGGCGGTTCAGCAAGGTAAGTCTCTGGTGCACCCTAGATGGATTGAAGCTGCTTATTATCTGTGGAGAAGGCAACCTGAAGATAACTTCCCTGTACATTGACTAAAGGCTAAAATATAAACCTGATTCCTTGAATATAATGCCCTAAAAACACCTTTGAGAACAAGTGATGGCCAAAAGCGATTAACTCCCTCTGTTCCTTTGAATGGTTAATGATTGATTGGAGTAGGCCGGAGTTATAATAAAATATTAATAAGCTGTAGGATATGCTGAATGATTGATGCTCTACTAAGTACTAATCAGACATCAGTGCAATTAAGACATACGTATAATGTGGGGTCGCCTGTTTTTTTGGCTTTAACAACTTAGCCATTTTCTTAGGAAAGACATAATACTCACTTGTAGAGTTGTAGTATATGGGTGATTAAATGTCGAAATGTAAGCCTATTGGGCAGTCACAAACCATAAAATTGTACAGGGTATGTAATAATGTAATATAGTGATTTAGAAGGGAAATTTAAAAACTTTGTATATATTGATCTCATCTTTGATCTTCATTGTAGATGTCGTGTGACATTTATTAATAAATTTATCTATATTTATTATTAAAAGAAAATCAAGTTTAGTTGTTTAAGTGTTTTGTGTTCGTGATTATTATTAGTGTTTGGTTTGTGTCAACACATGATTTTGTTAACGAAAAGATCAATAGGTTCATTGTAAAATGTCATCCAACTTCTATATAGGAGTAGTTACATTGTTAAATGTCATCGCATACTTTTTTTGTGATGAATTCGCATCCAATATGCAAGGATCACTCTTTTTTTGTGATGAATTCCCATCCAATATGCAAGCACATAAAAACGCGGATCATATATAGTTACATTGTTAAATGTCATCGCATACTTTTTTCACCAAGTTTTCTACAGTACTTCAGATCAATGTAATGCTCTTTCGATTCCAATTTCAAATGTTGTGAATTAAAACTAAGAATTGGACTAACAATTTAATATGTCATTTCACCCTTCACAATTTTTCTCATCCTAAGGCTATTTTCCAATAAGCTGAGCATGCTTTAAGCTCTTCACACACACACACAAAAAAAAAAAAATGAAAATATTTCAAACTAGGAAAAAGTGTACAAAAATATCATCAACCCTTTAAACATATCCAATCTTCCCTAATCACAATCAATTTCATCAATACTCTTCTTCCTTGCTCCATCATTTGATTCATTTCATGATATGTAGACACACAAACTATACATTGATATTCATTGCTAAGTATAAATCCTTTGAGCGTATACAAATGCACATTAACTTGCTCTACGTTAAGGAACTTAACTTGTAGGACATACATTATGTGAAAAGATTTTTCGGTTCGTGTTCTACGTACCGTAAGATAGTCTCATCAACGACTTCTTAAGTAATTTATAAAAGTCAAAGCCATAAATCTATATAATAATATTAATAGGCTAACATTACTAATCCACGTGGCATGACATAGTTGATTTCGCATAGTTGTCATCTGCAAATGTCATGTCACAAAGCTACGTGTCGCACTATATATAAATATATGAATTAAATATATTAAAAATAATGAAAATATTTCAATTATAAATATAATAAATAGAATGCATTAATCAACCTATTTATTTGAATTAAATAATAAAGAATTTTTCATCTTCCATAATACATCTAATTTTTTTTAATTGAATTCTATGGTAGTTTGAAATTTTTTTTTTATTGATAATAATCAATGTAGTGACTTTTGGCCGTTGGTTTTCCAAGCTTTTTGTAACATACGAATTCGACATACTATATATATTCTGGTCTTTTGCTTGGCTTAGCATACAAAAAATATGTGTTTCATCGTTTTGTTTTTTAAGTTGTCAAAATAATGATAACTTTGGTCGGGACGAAAAGTGGTGCAGAAAAGGGATTCTCATATGCAACAATATAGGAGGGTGTTATTGTGTTAGTTCATATTAATTTTATGTACCCATTATCATTGTTTGTAATCCCATATTATTAGGTTCCAAATAATTATATCATATCGCACTATAACTATTATAATGGATCGGAATTGATCGATTTGGTCATTTATTTTTACAATTTGCAAGTGTTTAGTATTAAAATTTTAATATTGTTACATTGTTCCATGCATCAACTATGAGATTATTGAGGGCGAAAGTGACAATTTACCCCCTACACTTATAATCAATGGTGCAATCTAACAGCCTAACTTCTAAATGTGCAATTTAACACCATATGTTTTTATCATGAGCAATTTACCTCCTATGTTATTTTCAGTTTTTGTGATATAAACATTTTCTTAATTTTTCTAAATTTGAAAATGCAATAACTAATGCACTAAATACTTTGTACTCAACTTTTGATGTGAATTTAGGTGTACATGAGTCAAAAATGTCGGCAAAGGAGAGATTGTTGAAACGAGTTCAAAAGAGATCAATAGTATCTTCATTCACATGCTGGATTAGTAAACTGGTAGCGATAGAGTGTTGGGAATATTTATCGGCAGTACAATTGTCCTTAATACGTAAATCACACATTAACTAATGAGAATAAAAATCTGAATTTGATTAGGTTAGGTCAGGAGTACTCCAAATGATATGATTACATGATGATGGAAAATTTTAAAAAAAAATTTGACAGTGATAATGGCCGTTAGGCTAAACCCTAAAAATAAACCGAAACGCAAACCTGTGGAGCATTTTTTAGACTGCGGAAATATTGGCGGTATATCAGAATAAGTCGGAAACTATATGGGTATTCTGAAAATATCCCTTTAAGATTTATAATTGTTATATAATTATTGTGGTTGATTTAGAGGTCGATTATTTGGCCTGGTCAACAAAGATTGGACCAAGTTCAGTTAGGGTTTGTAATCTATCAGGTTAAGTTCGGGTTATTAAAAGGAAAGTTTTTGCAATACACGAATTAGTTTTGTCCAAATAAACTAACAGCGCAAAAACTGGTAATAAACATTGACGATCAATTGAAATTAAGGTATCTCACATATATCCTTTTAATTTAATCAAGGAAAAGAGGTATAGAAGAGATGTATAACAGTCCCGTGATTGTCACGGGTGCAAAAACTAGTTAAAGGTTATTCACCTTGGGCAAGATGGTGAGCAGAAAAGTACAATGAGAGGACAAAGTTAACTTACTTTTCTCCCCAGGCTTGAATCATATGGTTGTGAAACAATGTGAGATATTTGATAATGTGTTCCGATCCTAGTTAATTAGCTGACCAATTTACTGCTCTGAATTCGCCCTACAACAACAATAATGCATTATCTTTACGTATATACTGTTGGGGTGTCAACCCATATCCCACATTGAAAAAACAAGAAACAAAATCCTTGTATATAAGTTTCACCTCTATATGAGGCCTTTCGGGTTGAAACGATACCCATGTTAAAAAAAATAAACAGTGCGGGCTGGTAGTAGGGCCCAAAGCAGATAGTATCATACTAATCGGAGCCGGTGGTTTGGCAGTCCACAACAAGTTATATCAGAGCCACTTTTTTAAAGGCACCTGTGGTGGGCACTGGGCAGTGGACTGCAACTGTTTGGTCGTCCCACCTCAATAACACCTCCTGTAATACCCCGTGTTTTGAGGTCCTAAATTTTTATTCTTTCCGCTAATAAGCTGATCTTACAAAAAAGGATTTCGAGATTTTACATCGAAAAAGAAGTTTTTAGCGATTTCGGGAAAAATCGAAAGTAAGTCATTTATATTAGTTTATTTTAAAAAAACAATTAACAATAAAAATTAAACCCTAAAACCTTCCCTCCTACTTTCCTTTTCACGTATTCCTCCTCCTACCTCACTCTGGCTGATGCATTTTCACCATTATCATCATCAACCCTTATTATTCCTCTCTCCTCTTACCATAATCAACACCATTTCGAGAGTCCGAGTTTGTAGAAGAACAATTTTAGTACTTGCTGAGCAACTGCGAGACTTACTGCTGAACAAGGTAAGAAGAATTACTTATCTCCTTCAAAGGAACTTCTAAGTGCGTTTTAAAGTTAAGAAGTATTATATAAATTGTTTTACTATAAGGTTTGTGATTTCGAAAGGTAATTGATATGTGCAAGGTTTAAATGCAAAGGTTTACCAGCTTTACTAATTCATACAAGTATTATTTCTTAAAGGTTTTTATATATGTTGTTAACTCTGGTAAGGGAGTTAACTTGAGTACAGGGTGACCGTAATGGTCTAAGTATATCGTGCACAAAGTATAGATATGGTGGATTGATCCTCCACCTTGAGCCTTTATATCCTCCCCTTGGGAACAAGACCCTAAGGGGATGCATGCATTCAGGATTACTGGTTGAAGGAAGTCAGCCCTGAACTGAAGGAAAAAGAAACAAAAGAAAAGGATTTCTAGTATCACTTTGTTATATTTTTTGTATACAAATTAAGTGCTAACGGTTCAATGTTTTAAGTTACTCAAAGGTTTTCCCTGCGCTATGTATCTAGGAAAATATATATTTTCTTTAAAAGTTGTTTTCTAGATAAGTTGCTTCTTACTCAACTCGTTTGATTGACGGTTTCTACGTTTTCTTAGACTTGCAGGTTAGTTTTGTAGTGCTTGAGGATAGTCAAGGGATCAGAGTGACGATCGCTTACCATATTAAATAAAGTCCAGACTTAGTTAATTTATCGCTTACGCATTTTAATTATGATCATTTGAGAATTGTATTTCATTCTTTTGGGATGTATCACATGTATATACTTTATATTTGGAGTTATTGATCGTTAGAAGTGACCTTCTGCCTTAACGATTGATCTAGGATGTCAATTGTGGCGGTAACACTCCCAATTGTCCACGTTTTCAAAATGTTAACAATTTCCAAATTTTTGGAAATTGGGGGTGTTACACCTCCTGATTGTGTGTTTCCGTATAATGGACGAGTATTGCTTGAAAGGTTGATTGTAATATCCCGAATTTTCGGGATATTTTATAATTAGTAAGTGAATTACAAATTTAGTATCGAGTTGTTTTCGGAAAATACAATGATTTAATTATTATTCTTATATAATAATTAATCTGAGAAAAAGAAGTCATGAAATTAGGAGAGCTTCTCCTCTAGAGTACGGACACATTTTCGCAACTCTGGGATCATGGTAAATGGCCGGAGACCAGGGCGGCCGATGAAACAAACAACATCAACGGACGACCCAGTTCACGAGGAAGAGAATAGTACTGAAATGACGGAAAAGATGCAGAATCGGAGCAAATAACACAAACCCAGCTAGCTGAAACCGCGCGTCCTCTGCTATTTGCTGAGGTACTCAATTCGGCTCTCACTAAAGCTGGTAAGCACAGTATTACTCCTAATGAGATTGTTGATACTGAGATTAGGATGCAGCCTGAGAATTTGGGGGTGGAAACTGAGATGACTAGTGAGAAGGTTGTTATTAATGGTGAAAAACTGAACCCAAGCTGGAAATCAGTTGCAGTAAGGGGGAAAATAGGGATGAAATTGTTCTTTTATGAAAGCAGCAGTAAGGAGAACGAGATTACGATTGAGGAATGTGATGTGCAGGATGAAATTGAGAAATGGAGAAACACATTGATTGGAAATGTAATTGGGTCTAAAGCCTCTGTTAAGGAGCTTACTGATTATGTTAATAAGAATTGGGGAAATTTGGGGAAACCTGTGGTGAAGTACTTTAGAAGAGGATGGTTTATCTTTAAATTTCATACTGAAAGTGAACTAAATGAGGTGATGAAGGCAGGACCATGGAAATTTGGAGGAAACCCTCTTATCCTCAAACCATGGAACCCTGCAATTTCCCAGGAACTTGACAGTATAGCTTGTATTCCTGTGTGGGTTTTGCTGCCAGACCTTGACCCTTGGCTTTGGAGTGAAAATGCGTTGAGTAAAATTGGTAGCAAGATAGGTAAACCTATGTATGCTCACCATACAACAACTCAGCAGGAAAAGCTCTCCTTTGCCCGAATCTTGGTTGAAGTGGATGTTTCACAGGAGTTGCCTGAAGGTGTTATAATAAATACTCCTCACAGTGGCCAAATTGTGCAGAGGGTTGATTATGAATGGGTGCCTTTTTATTGCAAATGCTGCAAGAAGCTGGGACATGTAGAGCAGCATTGCAAATACAATAAGAAACCAATTGTCAAGCAGGCAAAGGCAAAGGAGTATAGACCAAAAACTGTACCAGAAGAGGAAAAAAGTAAGGATGACAGTATACCTATGGTGCAAGCTCAGGTTGTAGTGGATGACAACAACCATTCTACTCCCCCTCCATCTTCTATGGAGAAAAATGCTGAGTATAATATGGATGACTTGGGGTTCAGAAAGCAGAAAAGTGGGGATGGAATGAAGAGTAAGACATGCAAGGATGTTCAGCCCACCACACTCAGTAACAGGTTCAAAATTCTTTCTGCTGGAGCAAGTGAGATAGGAATGGAGGAAGCTCAGGGTTTAACAGTTGTGCAGCATTTATTAGTGGAGGATGGGGTTCCAGACCCTCCACCATTATGTTAGTAGGAGCTTGGAACATAAGGGGGCTTAATGAAGCCCTCAAGCAGCATGAGGTGAGGAGCCTCATGCTGAAGAATAAGCTTAGTATTATAGGAATAATGGAGACTCGAGTGAAGGAGAAAAAAGCTGATAGTATCCTTAAGAAAAGTTTTGATCAGTTCTTAAGTGCTGCAAATTACGATCATCATTACAATGGTCGAATTTGGGCTCTCTGGAACCCAATCTATGCCAAGGTGGAGATTATCAAATCTACCAGTCAAATTATTCACTGCAAGGTTAAGAATAAATCTACTGATATTGAGATTTACTACACTATTGTGTATGGTAGCAATGATGCTACTGAGAGGAAACAACTCTGGGCTGATCTAGATGGGTGCAATCAAAATTAGAATCCTTGGCTAGCAGTCGGAGATTTTAATGTTGTTCGTTGGGCAAATGAAAGAATGGGTAGATCACAACCATTACAAGCTAATATGGATGATTTTAATGGCTGCCTCTCAAGTTGTGGATTAGATGATCTTAAGTATATAGGATGTGATTTTACCTGGAATAACAACCAAGAGGGTGAAAACAGGACTTGGGCTAAGTTAGACAGGGCTGTTGTCAACTCATCCTGGTTGAATCAATACCCTAATTCTCAATCTGATTTCCTCCCAAATGGGGTCTCTAATCATAGTCCTATCATTGTTACTATTGTTGAAAACAAAAACATTCCCAAAACCTTTAAATTTTTAAACTGCTGGGTAGAGCATCCCAATTACAAGAAGGCTGTTAGTGAAGCGTGGAGGAAAGATTGCAGAGGTAATGCAATTGACAGGTTGCATAACAAACTCAGAGCTACTAAGCATGCTTTAACTGAGCTCAATAGGAGCAACTTCTCAAACATGAAAAAGAGAGTTGAAAGCTGTAAGGCAACCCTTGAGAAGTTGCAGATAAGTTTAGAGAAGGCTCTAAGAGATCTCACCCTGCAGCAGGAAGTTTCTGAGGCCCACAGCCAGTACTGTGCTCTTAGAAATGCTGAAATGAGTATTCTTAAACAAAGATCAAAGATTACTCACATTCAGCTTTTGGATAGCAGTACTAGTTACTTTTATTCCAGAATTGCTGAGAGGAAAAGTCAAAGTTGCATGGTAAATATTATGGACAAAGATGGGAAGACTTGTAGAACTCAGAAGGAGATTGCTGAAGCTTTTATTGATTTCTACAAAGGAATGCTTAGGACTAACCACCCTGTTGATAAGATGGATGCTGAGTTTATGAGGAAAGGTGGTTGCCTCTCAACTGACTTTCACCCTGACCTAATCAAGCCTGTAACTGTAGAGGAAATCAAAAGTACTCTCTTCAGTATGAGCCCTGATAAAAGCCCGGGACAAGATGGGTTTAATGCAGGGTTTTATCAGAAGACATGGGAGATTGTGGGAAATGATCTTACTAAAGTTGTGAAAGAATTTTTCGAGCAACAACACATGCCTAAGAAACTCAATACTACCTTGGTTACTTTGATCCCTAAAAAGGAAAATGCAGCCACAGTTTCCGACTTTAGGCCAATAGCTTGTTGTTCAACAGTTTACAAAATAATTAGCAAAATCCTTGCTGATAGGATGAACCTGTTCTTAAGGACATTATTGGGCTTGAGCAGGCTGCTTTTGTCTCAGAGAGAAACATCTTTGACAACATTGCTAATTCACAAGCTCTGGTTAAGGGTTATTCTCTAAAGAATGTTTCTCCAAGGTGTCTCCTCAAGGTAGACATTAGAAAAGCTTTTGATACACTTAACTGGGACTTCATCAAAGACATGCTCATCACTTTCAACTTTCCTACTCTTTTCATTGAGTGGATTTGCAACTGTCTCACCTCAACCTGGTTTTTCTTCAAGATTAATGGAGTCTATGAAGGGTTTTTCAAAGGGAAAAGTGGTATAAGGCAAGGAGACCCCCTATCTCCCTACATTTTTGTCCTAAGCATGGAGATTCTCTCACGACATCTCAGAGAAATGAAGAGCTACCCTAATTTATCCTATCATCCTCAGTGCTCTAAAATCAAACTTACACATCTTGTGTTTGCTGACGACCTCATGATTTTTACAAGAGGAGATACTCCTTCAGTTAAAGCTGCAATGGATTGCTTTGAAAAATTTGGGAGGATTTCAGGTTTGAAAGCTAACCACTCTAAGACTGATATTTACTTTGCTGGGATTCATGAGCAAATCAAGAAGGATATAGTTCAGCTGACTGGGTTTAATGAGGGGTTGTTTCCCTTCCGCTACCTGGGAATTCCTCTTAATTCTTCCAGACTTAAAATAGAGATGTATGGGAGCTTGATAGGGAAAATCCAGAAATCTATAAGCCACTGGTATTCGAAAAATCTCTCCTACGCAGGGAAGCTCCAATTGATAAACTCAATGGTTTTTGGAGTGGAAAATTTCTGGTGTTCTGGGATTTTGCTTCCTAAAACCATTGCTAAGAACATTAACAGAATCAGCAAGGATTTCTATTGGAATATCAGCACTGGAGAGAGGAAAGTTCCCTACAAGAGTTGGCTTAGCATTTGCTCTCCTAAGGCTGAGGGTGGGATGAATGTGAAGGATGTTCAAGCTTGGGATAAAGCTTTATTAGCTAAATGGATTTGGAGGCTTGTGATGGATAAAGAAGGGCTTTGGGAAAAGTGGATCAGAGCTTATAAGCTCAGGAAGAACAACTTGATTGGTGTTCACTACAAGAATGGTGATTCAGAAAATTGGAAGAGTATAGTGAAGGTAAGAAATGTCATTCTCGACAGAATACAAGGAAATGATTTTAACAGCAGCGTGATGCAATGGACGAAGAATGACAAGTTTGACACAAAGGCTGCCTACAATTTCTTCCGAGCCAAACTTCCGGAGGTTAGATGGCACAAAATTATTTGGGATAGTGTCACTGCTGCCCTTGCTATGCAGAAGAAATTAGCGACTGTGGACAACATTACTAAGCGAGGTATGCAACTCCTTAATAGATGTATCCTCTGCAAATCTGCTGCTGAATCCCATAGGCATCTGTTTTTTCGATGCACTTTTGCTAGTGAAGTGTGGGAAAAAATCAGGGATTGGAATGCTATGAACATGGATAGTAGGGATATGAATGACACAATTGAATGGCTTAAAAAGAAGAACAGAAAGAAGAATTGGAGGCATAAGAGGGCAATATGTAGTTTAGCTACCACTGCCTACTTTGTTTGGAGGGAAAGAAACTTCAGGCTGTTCTCAAATGAGGAGCATTCAATAGATTGGATAGTTCGGCAAATTCAGTTCGTTGTTAGTATGAGGCTACTTTATTTGTCTAAAAATTGTATTTCGGAAGAGGTAGTTGATAGCTTAAGCTCTACTTAATGTTTTTTAGGATTTCCTTAGTCTCGGTTTCGTAGTGGCCTTTTTTTGTTAGGAGTTCGTTTATTCCCTCAATGGATGAATAAAAGAACAAAATTTCTTGCAAAAAAAAAAAAAAAAAAAAAATACAATGATTTAGAGGTGTTTTTATGGGTGGATTAGCTAAATTGGGTATTTTCCCGTTTCGATCCATAACATTTTCTCTTCTAACCGACTCATATCAAAAGGCCAACCCGAAACCAATTTAAAAAAAAACGAAATCAGATGAAAAGAAAAAAAAAAAAAAAACAAAGCCCTCATCAATCTTTTGCCTTCTCACGCACGCACGCACGCACAAAGCCGCCCGCCTTTGCTTTCCCCTGTCTTCGCCGCGTGACAGCCCCCGTCCGGCCATCCGCCGCCCACGTCGCCGCCGATCAGCACTTCCCTCTCTTTTCCGATCACTTTGGGTAACACAAAACTCCTTTTCTCTCTCCTCTGTTTTCGCACTCCATTAATACCAATTCGATTCTTCTTCGTTTTGCTTCGTTCTTGTGTTGTAGGTGATTAATTAGTTGTTATATGAGATGGGTAATTGATTGGGGTTGATTTTAACGACAAAGATTAGGTTTTTATTCAAGTTCTTGAGTTATTAGGGTTATTTGTGAATTAATTGAATTTGGGGCTAATTATATCTCGAATTTTTGGTTTGTTCATATGATTAAATTATCATTGATGGTTGAATTATACAATTTCTGAGCAAAGGGGTCTTTTCGAAAATTAATTTGAAGAATGGAGATGAGTTTGTTCATGTTTTGTTCAAATTGAATTTGGATTTTTGATAATGAATTTGTGTTGTAATTAGCTTGAATAATGGTAATTAGATTGTAAAATTAAGATTTCGAAAATATCTTAATTTGTGGAATTAGTTTCTGATTTTTCGGAATTTAAGTACTAATTTTCGGATTTAAGGGTAATTAGGCCAAAAACATGGGTTTTTGATGGTTTTTACATGATGTATTTAGTTGGTTTAATTTGGGATTAATATGGGTAAATGAAAGTATGATTTTTGAAGGTTTATTTTCTGTTTTAACAAGATTATTTAAGTCTTTTGGAATTTTCATGTTATTAGTGTTGTAATTGTGAATTATAAATTAGTCTGTGTAGTAGAACCTTAGTTGTCGTGATTATAATTGGTATGTAGGTTGAGGATATAAAGTTTGAATTATAAGAATAAGTTGGATGATTGACTAAGATTGGGGATTGAATTTGGATTGTAGGATATGCTATTGTAGATGACAAATTCGTGAACGAGAAGTACTATCTTGACTAATTCTATGTTGCTTGTGTTGAGAAGGTAAGCTAGCATGCTCAACCCTTCTATAACTTATATAAAACCTTTCAAAATCTGGTGCTAAGTGTGATTTGGTTGTTGGTTGAGAACATAGCTGCATGCTAGGTGGAGAACCGTTGAATATCATGTTGGTTATTGTTATTGGATGATTGTATTTGGATAATGATCGCATATCACTTATGAAATGGTTGATGGTTTGATTGAATGAAAGCTACTATGATTCATGATTGATTTATGAATTATATATGATCGGAAGTTATTGAAGACAATGAGTTGGGAGTATTGATCGCATATATTATTGACCGCACATTATTGATTGCACATATTATTGACCGCAAATTATTGATCGCATATATTACTTTTGCTCGCATATATGATTGCCCCACCGCATAGGTCTTCAAGAGGGCTTGTAGGCGTCTAGTACTACTCTATTGGGTTGGCAATACTTGATAGGGGGTGTGCACAGTTAAGGTCTAGATTGTCTTGGTTGGATATGTAGAGCTGGTTATACCGCCTTAAATGATCGATTGATTGAAAATTATGCAGGGCTGGTTATACCGCCTTAAACGTTGATTGCTTGCATATTATGTAGGGCTGGTTACACCGCCTTAAATGATTCAAGACTCCTACTCATTGATCTTATCTGAATGCTACAATTGGAATGATGATAGTATAATTGTTTGTGTTGAAACATTATTGGATCGTTTGTATGTGAATATGTGCTAAGTGTTGTTTTCAACTGAAAAGTAAAATGTTTTTGAAAATCAAGGTAAGTGTTTTGGGTTTTACGGGGTGTTAGCTTACTCAATTTTCTGACTTTTTCAACTGTGCTTTTTGTGCTTTAAATTTACCACAGGTGGTTGTATTTGGATGCGTCTGTTGGGTTCTACTTGAAGAAGTGTCTAGCTTCCGCTGCGTATGGTTGTATCTGATTATTTGTTTAGGCGTTGTATCGTCTCAAGAGTTGTAAAAAATAGGTTTTAACTCGTCATCTTTGTATATCGATTGTAATATTGTCGAGTTTTGGCGGACTTTGTATTAAAATAATGTTTTAAAATTGGCCGAATTTCGGGGGTGTTACATCGATGACCAGGAATTGGGCCTTAGTTTGAGGGAAGGATTTTTGGGGATGTCAACCCAAGTCACACATTGAAAAAACAAGGACTAAAATACGTGTATAAAAGTTCCACCTCCACACTATTACTATGATGCCTTTTGGGTTGAAAAGATACTCATGTTTAATAAAAAAAAACTGACGGACTGGTAGCAGGGCCGAAAGCGGACATAATCATACTAGTTGTAAAGCCGGTGGTTTGACACTCGTATTGGTTTTTCTATAACCAAGAGTGTGGGGGCCCAGATTGTTTCGCGGCTCCCAACCAACTTCTTATAATTTATTATTTATAATTAATATATCAATAAAAGATATTATTTTATTCAAAATAAATAAATGAATGTTTGAAACCACAACTAAGGACATGAAATACTATAATAAGCAAACACGGGACAATGTTTGTAATACAAACAGAAACTTGGAATTATTTTGATTGGAGTGATAACTTATGAGTGATTCTACAATGTCTACCAAGCATTGATAGCCATTGTAGGAGAAGCAAATCAAACCGTTGAATTTTAAAGAATAAATCACCACCCTCCATTGTTTGACCAAAAAATAAATATAAAATAAAATAGCAGAAATAATTTAGATTCAATTAATCCACCCCGCCATCCCCAAACCTCAGCCTAGATTTTTCTCTCTCTTCTCCCCTACGGGCCCTACCCCTACCCTTCCTCCAACCGTGCCACCAGCCCACCGCCATAGAGCCACCTCCGGCCACACGAAACACCATCAACACACTCAATAACATCACCTACCGCCGGCGACAGTAAGCCGATCTAGACTGGGCCATCGTCGGCCACCTTCGTCGCTTCCATCGTTGTCGACGCACGGTTTTATCTCTTCTCAACACTCCTCTTCTTTACCCTCTCCCGGCCCCCATCGATTCCAAGGCCCTCAACCCACGATAAATTGAGGAACCAACACTCAAATGAGGAACCAACACTCAAATCCAACAAGTATAGTCCTAGGCTATCTTCATTAATGTTAAGAGGACATTCGGTGTTTTTCAAAAAATTGATCGAATTTGACCAGAATTGTTGTACATAATCCACGTTTTTTCGATAAAATGATTCCGGAGCATAAATGGCTCAAATTTTGGTGGTAGTCTCTAAGTATCATATACTGAGGATTTGCTAAATATTAGAGTAAAAAACCTAACAAAAGATAAAGAAACCGACCAAAACGGTCACAAATCCATACAAAGTGACGAGCGTCTAAACACATGAAATGTTTCACAAAATGAGGAACGAACACTCAAATCCATCAAGTATAGTACTAGGCTATCTTTAGTAACGTTTGGAGGACATTTGACATTTTTCGAAAAATTGATCAAATTTGACTAGAATCGTAATACAATCCACGGTATTTCGATAAAAGGCTACGGAGCAAAAACAACTCAAATTTTGGTGGTAGTCTCTAAGTGTGATATACTGAGGATTTTCAAAATATTAGAGTCAAAAACCTAAAGAAGATAAAGAAAACAACAAAAACGATCACATACAAAGTGACGAGCGTCGAAACGCAGGAAATACTTCACAAAATGAGGAACCAATACTAAAATCAAACAATCATAGTCCTAGGCTATCTTCCGTAATTTTTGGAGGACATTTGGTGTTTTTCAAAAAATTGATCAAATTTGACCAGAATCGCAATACCTAATCCACGGTTTTTAGATAAAATGACTCCAGTGCAAAAACGGCTCTATTTTTTGTGGTAGTCTCTAAGTATGATATAATGAGAATTTGCAAAATATTAGAGTTAAAAACATAAGAGAAGGTTATAAAAACAGTCAAAACGGTCATAAATCCTTAGAAAGTGATGAACGTCGAAACATATGAAATACTTCACAAAATGATGAAACAACACTCGGCTCTAATTTTGGAGGAAGAATCTAAGGATGATAATGAGAATTGGAAAAATATTTGGGCCAAAAACCTTAGAGAAAGTTAGTAAACAGCCAAAACGGTCATAAATCCATACAAATTGACGAGTGTCAAATCCATCAAGTATAATCCTAGGCTATATTCATTAATGTTTGGAGGACATTTGACATTTTTCGAAAAATTGATCAAATTTGACCAGAATCGTAGTACATAATCCACGGTTTTGTCGATAAAATGGCTCCGGAGCAAAAACAACTCAAATTTTGGTGGTAGTCTCTAAGTATGATATACTGAGGATTTTCAAAATATTAGAGTCAAAATCCTAAAGAAGATAAAGAAAACAGCAAAAACGATCATATATTCATACAAAGTGACGAACGTCGAAACGCATGAAATACTTCACAAAATGAGAAACCAATACTAAAATCAAACAATTATAGTCCTAGGCTATCTTCCTTAATTTTTGGAGGACATTTGGTGTTTTTCCAAAAAATTATCAAATTTGACCAGAATCGCAATACATAATTCACGGTTTTTAGATAAAATGACTCAGGAGTCGGGAGCAAAAGCGGCTCAAATTTTTGTGGTAGTCTCTAAGTACTCCCTCCATTCTTTTTGTTTCTTTACAAAGAGAAAGTGGGGGGAACAAAGGTGGGTAGAGAGAGAAAAGGATTAGAGAGTAAAGGGGTAGTTATTAAGAGATAAATGAGGAAATTAATTAACTTCTAATTTATCTTCCATTGCCCTCTTTCTAGTGTTTCTACGCCCCAGCAACTCATGCCCAGATCTCACAAGAGTCACAACCTTCATCCTTCTCCATTTTTATAACCCAGAAAAATTCCTAAGAAAAAAAAAATACCAAACTAATAAACCCAAGAAAAAAAATTCCTATTAATCTCTCCATTTCGTTGAACCCATAAAAAAAAGCCCAAAAAGTTGCACAATGATGAAGGTTATTCGGGTAACTTAGTTAGACGAGAGGATGACAAGCAAAACCAAACTTTGTAAGATTTCTTATCAAGCCTCATCTCTTCATTAATCTTGTGGAGTAGCAAGTGTAGATCGAGATTGAGAAAAGAGAGACAAAGTTTCCGATTGAGAATGTAAAAAGAGTGAAATTTGAGGTTGTTTTGTGAGGAGAGAGAATTTTTTTGAGAAAATGAACAACAAGGATAATGATGAAGGGTTGAATGAAACGAAAGAGAGGTTAAATCTGTTTTGGTTGGTAGATTAAACTGGAGTGAAAGATTGGTAGTAATGGGTTGGGTTGATTAAGTTAAGTGACCCAATTTATAAAAAAAAAAAAATGGGTTAGTAGTAAAAAAAAAAAAAAAAAAAAAAAAAAGTTTAGTGACCCAATTTATAAAATGGGTTTGTAGAGTTAGTAAGAGTAATTTTGGAAGTTTATGTAACAAATATTGGCCCAGAATAGAAACGTAAGGAATCAGAAAAAATTGCCGAAAATGGAATCCGTAAAGAACCAAAAGAAATGGAGGGAGTATGATATAATGAGAATTTGCAATATATTAGAGTCAAAAACATAAGAGAAGATTATAAAAACAGTCAAAACGAACATAAATCCTTAGAAAGTGACAAACGTCGAAACATATGAAATACTTCACAAAATGAAGAAACAACAAACGGCTCTAATTTTGGAGCAAGAATCTAAGGATGATAATGAGAATTGGAAAAATATTAGGGCCAAAAACCTTAGAGAAGGTTAGTAAAACAGCCAAAACGGTCATAAATTCATACAAATTGACGAGCGTCGAAGCGCATAGAATTCTTCACAAAATGAGGAACCAACACTCAAATCCCAAAAGTATAGTCCTAGGCTATCTTCAGCAATGTTTGGAAGACATTATGCGTTTTTTCGAAAAATTGATCGAATTTGACCAAAATCGCATTACATAATCCATGGTTTTTCGATAAAATGACTACGGAGCAAAATCGCCACAAATTTTGTTGGTAGTTTAATAAGTATGATATAATGTGGGTTGGAAAAATATTAGAGGTAAAAACCTAAGAGAAGCTAAGGGAAATGGCCAAAACGGTCATAAATCCATATATAGTGACGAGCGTCGAAACGCATGAAATACTTCACAAAATGAGGAACGAACATTCAAATCCATCAAGTATAATCATGGGCTATATTCACTAACGTTTGGAGGACATTTGACATTTTTCGAAAAATTGATCAAATTTGATCAGAATCGCAGTACATAATCCACGGTATTCGATAAAATGGATCCGGAGCAAAAACAACTCAGATTTTGGTGGTAGTCTCTAAGTGTGATATACTGAGGATTTTCAAAATATCAGACTCAAAAACTTAAAGAAGATAAAGAAAACAACTAATACAATTATAAATCCATACAAAGTCACAAGCGTCGAACCGCAGAAAATACTTCACAAAATGAGGAACCAATACTAAAATAAAACAGTTATAATCCTAGTCTATCTTCCATAATTTTTAGAGGACATTTGGTGTTTTTCCAAAAATTGATCAAATTTGACCAGAATCGCAATACATAATCCATGGTTTTTAGATAAAATGACTCCGAAGCAAAAACGGCTCAAATTTTTGTGGCAGTCTCTAAGTATGATTTAATGAGAATTTGCAAAATATTAGAGTAAAAAACATAAGAGAAAGTTATAAAAACAGCCAAAACGATCATAAATCCTTAGAAAGTGCCGAACGTCGAAACATATGAAATACTTCACAAAATGAAGAAACAACACTCGGTTTAATTTTGGAGGAAGAATCTAAGGATGGTAATAATGAGAATTGGAAAATATTAGGCCCAAAAACCTTAGAGAAGGTTAGTAAAACAGCCAAAATAGTCATAAATCTATACAAATTGACGAGCGTCAAAGCGCATAGAATACTTCACAAAATGAGGAACCAACACTCAAATCCCACAAGTAAAGTCCTAGGCTATCTTCATCAATGTTTGGAAGACGTTAGGCGTTTTTTTCGAAAAATTGATGGAATTTGACCAAAATCGCAGTACATACTCCACAGTTTTTCCATAAAATGGCTCCGGAGCAAAATCGGCTTAAATTTTGGTGATAGTCTATAAGTATGATATAATGAGGATTGGAAAAATATTAGAGATAAAAACCTAAGAGAAGATAAGGGAAATGGCAAAAACGGTCATAAATCCATGTATAGTGAGGAGCGTTGAAACGCATGAAATACTTCACAAAATGAGGAACGAACACTCAAATCCTCCAAGTATAATCCTAGGCTATATTCAGTAATGTTTAGAGGACATTTGTCATTTTTCGAAAAATTGATCGACCAGAATCGCAGTACATAATCCACGGTATTTCGATAAAATGGCTCCGGAGCAAAAATAGCTCAAGTTTTGCTGGTAGTCTCTAAGTATGATATACTGAGAATTTCAAAATATTAGAGTCAAAAACCTAAAGAAGATAAGGAAAACAGCAAAAACGATCATACATAAATACAAAGTGACGAGCGTCAAAACGCATGAAATACTTCACTAAATGAGGAACCAATCCTAAAATCAAATAATTATATTCCAAGGCTATCTTCCTTAATTTTTGGAGGACATTTGGCGTTTTTCCAAAATTTGATCAAATTTGGCTAGAATCGCAATACATAATCCACGATTTTTAGATAAAATGACTCCGGAGCAAAAACGACTCAAATTTTTGTGGTAGTCTCTAAGTATGATATAATCAGAATTTGCAAAATATTAGAGGCAAAAACATTAGAGAATGTTATAAAAACAGTCAAAACGGTCATAAATCTTTAGAAAGTGACGAGCATCGAAAGACATGAAATATTTCACAAAATGACGAAACAACACTCGGCTCTAATTTTGGCGGTAGAATATAAGGATGATATAATGAGAATTGGAAAAATATTAGGGCCAAAAACCCTAGAAAAGGTTAGTAAAACTGTATAAACGGTCATAAATCCATTCAAATTGACGAGCGTCGAAGCGCATAGAATATTTCACAAAATGAGGAACCAACACTCAAATCCCACAAGTGTAGTCCTAGTCTATCTTAGCAATTTTTGAAAAACATTAGGCGCTTTTTTCGAAAAATTGATCAAATTTGACCAAAATCGCAATACATAATCCACGGTTTTTCGATAAAATGGCTCCGGAGCAAAATCAGCTCAAATTTTGGTGGTAGTCTATAAGTATGATATAACGAGGATTGGAAAAATATTAGAGGTACAAACCTAAGAGAAGATAAGGTAAATGACCAAAACGGTCATAAATCTATATATAGTGACGAGCGTCGAAACGCATGAAATACTTCACACAATGAAAAACGAACACTCAAATCCATTGTAACACCCCGACTCATCGCCTGAGCCGAGAGTAGTCACCTATGGCAGCTTGCCAGGCTGTGGGCTGACCTCATAGACCAACACGGGTCTTTCCGGCGCATTTTGACCTCACTTATGCGCACCCTGGGAAACTTCCCAGGAGGTCACCCATCCTGAAATTGCTCCCTGTCAAGCACGCTTAACTGTGGAGTTCTTATCACATGAAATTCCTAAAAGAAAAGTCGACTTTGTTGGTATGAGTAGCACTATCAATCCTCTTAAGCACCTCATATGAGCCCTTAATCTCTCAGGGATCTCCTCTGAAATTCGGGGTATTACATTCACCCCCTCTTAAGAAAGCAACGTCCTCGTTGCGATTGGCAGCCAACCATAGTCTAGCTCCAGGATCTTTCCCCCGCTAGGCTGCTGACCTGGGCTCTCCTGACCACAAGATCAACACGCGGTCGCAGGGTTGCTCTGATACCATTTGTAACACCCCGGCACATCGCCTGAGCCGAGAGTAGTCACCTATGGCAGCTTTCCAAGCTGTGGGCTGATCTCACAGACCAACACGGGTCCTTCCGGCGCATTTTGACCTCACTCATGCGCACCCTGAGAAACTTGTAACACCCCGGCTCATCGCCTGAGCCGAGAGTAGTCACCTATGGCAGCTTGCCAGGCTGTGGGCTGACCTCACAGACCAACACGGGTCCTTGCGGCGTATTTTGACATCACTCATGCGCACCCTGGAAAACTTCCCAGGAGGTCACGCATCCTGAAATTGCTCCCAGTCAAGCACGCTTAATTGTGTAGTTCTTATCACATGGGATTCCTAAAAGGAAAGTCGACTTTGTTGGTATGAGTAGCACTATCAATCCTCTTAAGCACCTCATATGAGCCCTTAATCTCTCAGGGATCTCCTCTGAAATCCGGGGTATTACATCTTCCTAGGCTATATTCGGTAATGTTTGGAGGACATTTGACATTTTTCGAAAAATTGATTAAATTTGACCAGAATCGCAGTACATAATCCACGGTATTTCGATAAAATAGGCCCGGAGAAAAAATAGCTCAAATTTTGCTGGTAGTCTCTAAGTATGATATACGGAGTTCTTCAAAATATTAGAGTCAAAAACCTAAGGAAGATAAGGAAAACAACAAAAACGGTCATAAATTCATACAAAGTAACAAGCGTCGAAACGCATGAAATACTTCACAAAATGAGGATCCAATACTAAAATCAAACAATTATAGTCCTAGGCTATCTTCAGTAATTTTTGGAGGACATTTGACGTTTTTCCAAAAATTGATCAAATTTGACCAGAATCGCAATACATAATCCACAGTGTTTAGATAAAATGACTCCGGAACAAAAACGGCTCAAATTTGTGGTAGTCTCTAAGTATGATATAATCAGAATTTGCAAAATATTAGAGTAAAAAACATAAGAGAAGGTTATAAATACTGTCAAAACGGTCATAAATCCTTAGAAAGTGACGAGCGTCGAAAGACATGAAATATATCACAAAATGACGAAACAACAGTCGGCTCTAATTTTGGCGGTAGAATATAAGGATGATATAATGAGAATTGGAAAAATATTAGGGTCATAAACCCTAGAAAAGGTTAGTAAAACCGTCTAAACGGTCATAAATCCGTACAAATTGATGAGCGTCGAAGCGCATAGACTACACAAAATGAGGAACCAACACTCAAATCACACAAGTATAGTCCTAGGCTATCTTCAGCAATGTTTGGATGACATTAGGCGTTTTTTCGAAAAATTGATCAAATTTAACCAAAATCGCAGTAACATAATCAACAGTTTTTCGATAAAATGACTTCGAGCAAAATTGGCTCAAATTTTGGTGGTAGTCTATAAGTATGATATAATGAGGATTGGAAGAATATTAGAGGTAAAAACCTAAGAGAAGATAAGGGAAATGACCAAAATGGTCATAAATCCATATATAGTGACGAGCGTCGAAACGTATGAAATACTTCACAAAATGAGGAACGAACACTCAAATCCATCAAGTATAATCCTAGGCTATATTCAATAATGTTTGGAGGACATTTGACATTTTTCGAAAAATTGATCAAATTTGACCGGAATCGCAGTACATAATCCACGGTATTTTGATAAAATGGATCCGGAGCAAAAACAGCTCAAATTTTGGTGGTAGTCTCTAAGTATGATATACTGAGGATTTTCAAAATATTAGAGTGAAAAACCTAAAGAAGATAAGGAAAACAACAAAAACGATCATAAATCCATACAAAGTGACGAGCGTATGCATGAAATACTTCACAAAATGAGGAACTAATACTAAAATCAATCAGTTGTAGTCCTAGGCTATCTTCTGTAATTTTTGGATGGCATTTAGCTTTTTTTTAAAAATTAATCAAATTTGACCAGAATCGCAATTCATAATCCACGATTTTTAGGTAAAATGACTCCGTAGCAAAAACGGCTCACATTTTTGTGGTAGTCTCTATGTATGATATAATGAGAATTTGTGAAAACGGCTCAAATTCTCATTGTTTTGCAGATTCTCATTATATCATACTTAGAGACTTCCACAAAAAATTGAGTCGTTTTTGCTACGGAATCATTTTATCTAAAAACCGTGGATTATGTATTGCGATTTGTTGAAAAACCTTAGATGAGGTACTGCGATTCTGGTAAAATTTAATCAGTTTTGCGAGAAACACTAAATGTCCTCTATACATTAGTACATTACTGAAAATAGCCTAGAACTATACTTGTCGGATTTGAGTCTTGGTTCCTCATTTGTGAAGTATTTCATGTGCTTCGACGCTCGTCACTTTGTATGAATTTATGACCGTTTTGACTGTTTTTCTAACCTTTCCTTAGGTTTTTGGTCGTAATATCTTTCCAATTCTCTTTATATCATCCTTTGAGCGTACCGCCAAAATTTGAGTCGAGTGTTGTTTCTTCATATTGTGAAGTATTTTATGTGTTTCGATGCTCGTCACTTTCTGTGCATTTATGACTGTTTTGGCCGTTTTTATAACCTTGTCTTAAGTTTTTTACTCTAATAGTTTGCAAATCCTCATTATATCACAATTAGAGACTACCACCTATATTTGAGTCGTTTTTGCTTCGGAGCCATTATTGTAACACCCCCAAATTTCCTTTCTTTTTTTTTTAAAACATTTTATCGAGAACCAAAACACAAATAAGGAAATTCAGAGGTGTCACTCCGCACTCGAGTCAAAGACCCGAATGCAAGGAGATTTCAGAAGCCGAACTACAAATGTCTAATGATCTAAATAGCTATTACAATCCATTAATTAAAATTACAATAGTCCAAATTATGAAATATGAAATAGTCTAAGAAATATTCATGGTCTAATAACTGAAAGTTTAAATTAATTTAATCCAACTAATTTCTAGTAAGTCGTCGTTCCCGCATGCATCAATTACTCCAAACCTGTGGTGGATTTAAAGCACAAAAACCACAGTTGAAAAAGTCAGTGAAATTGAGTAAGCTAACACCTCAACATGTAGAAAACCAAAACCCTTACTTGGATTTTGAAAACGTTTTAGTTTTATTTTCGAAAACACACTTAGCACATAATCACATCAATTATCCATTAATAATTCCAAACCAACAATCCAAATTAATATTCCACAATCCATCATCCAATTCATCACTTCCATTAGCATAAGAAACATTCTACAATCCATCAACAAACCAAAGATTAACGATAAATGAAATATTCATAAGTCATAAGCTATGAGCCATAATCCACAATCCATATATCACAATCCACAATCCACAATCCACAATCCATAATCCATAATCCTTATTATTTAGAAATGAATTGAATCTTTTGCCAATTCACCCTATCAACCATAATCCATAATCCATAATCCAAGACAACTAGACCTTAAGTGTGCACCCCCACTAATGGGTGTTTTTAACCCAAGTAGAGTAGACTAGAGCCTAACCCTCTTAAAGACCGATGCGGTGGGGTAATTAATAGGAGTCGATGCGACTCAATCCAGTAAATAAGAGTGCTTTTGACTCAAGTAAATAAATAGGAGCTCTTTTGGCTCGAACAAATAATTAGGAGTTCTTTCGACTCAAATAAATAAATAGAAGCTCTTTTGGCTCAAACAAATAATTAGGAGTTCTTTTGCTCCGTCTAAGTAACCAGTATCTTATTGAGAGAGAGTTGATGATCACAAATCATATAAACCGATACCAAACCAACATCATAATATAAGTTGGCTATGCGCCACAAACCAGCCAAATCAAACTATTCAATATACATTTAATCTTACCTTTCAAAATAACATATTTGTCACAAGCCATACCATATACCAATATCAATACATAAATCCAACCAATCAAAATACAACAATCGTATAAACTGAATCGTTCTCCACCTATCATGATACTACGTTCTCATCCAAACACACCATTCACATCTAGCACGTAAGTTTGAAAGGTTTCTACAAGTTTAAGAAGGGTTGAGCATGCTAGCTTACCTTTTCAAGCAAACGGAATTAAATAGCACAACAATCACTAGTATTCCTCGTCTACGAACTCAGGCTCTACAATTACACAAACGACATTCCCAAATTAACACTCAATCTTTCTCAACCAACCAACCAACTATATTCTTATATATTAGTATGTATGATCCTATATGCAATGTATGACTATGACAATACCAAATTCAAACAAACAATTACCAATTATCCAATAATTATCGTTCTATTTCAATAATTATCCAATAAAACTCAATTAACGCCAAAATTATTATAAAAATTCACAAAGGCCTAAAATTAGTTTAAAACAGAATATAACTCATAAAAATTAACCCTTAATTATTATAATTTAATTATAAAATTATTATACCAATTTATATTATGTTTTATTAAATAAAAACAATGTTTTATTACATAAAATCCCAAAAATTCGAATTAAATTATATAAATCATGAAAATCAGTTTATAATTTGTTAAATTATCAGAATGTCGAAATATTGATTATCATAATTAATTTGGACTAATTAACCTAAATTAGAAACAATTAACCAAAATTCCCCAATTTACAATTTATACAAACTTGAACAAAACCCCAATTTAAATCTCAAACTAAATTCAAGAACCCTAATTAACAGATTTTAAGAGCACCCAATTCATATCTTTCGAAATTAATTGAAACAAAATCGAATAATTAAGCTAATTAATCCCAAATTCGTAATTAGTGAAAGTCAACTCAAAACAAGCATCAAGATCACTTCTTTGTGTATAAAACTAACTCAAATCAATTACCCACTAATCATAACACCTAAAACTATCAATTAAACATGATTTTAAACAAGAAAATCGACTTGTGATTCACGTTTATGAAAGAGGACGAAAACAGGGGAAGAAGGAGGCGTTACCCACGGCCGTGGAAGGAGGAAGAAGGAGGGGTTGTGGTGGCCGGCCGGCGAACTGGGTCAGCGTGCACGAGCGGCGTCGAGGGCGGCAGGCGAGGTCGGCGTGAAGGAGGACGAACGAAGAGGGAAGGAGGAGCAGGGGCGGCGAGGAAAAAAAACAGAGGAACTCTGTTTTATACAGAGTAGGGGGGGTTGTGTCGGTTTTGTTTTTTTTTTTTTTAATTTTTTTTTCCTTTTCCTTTTTCTGATTTCTTTTTGGGTTGGGTTGGGGTATAAGTTGGTGTTTGGGCCAATTGGTGTGGGCTTGAGTAGTTGTAGAGTTTGGAAGATAGCCCAATTCAGAAATTAGAAAATCTTATATAGAAAATCCGACTCCAAAATCCATTTCCGAACTTGGTTTTGAAAGCGACTCACAATTAATAATTAAAATCTTTTCATTTCAATAATCTAATTAATAGATCTAAAATTATTAATATAAAATACTTTAAAATTTCGGGATATTACATCCTTCCCCCTTAAGGAAACGCTTCGTCCCTGAAGCGTAAAGTAAATAGATCAACTAATCGGATATCTATACAACACATACCAAGCCATAAAAAACTCATAAGATGTAAAAGTATGAATGTTTAAATGCGATGCGAGATTCTAATTTTAATGCAAAGTTGGCGTTACAATCCACCCTCCTTAAAAGAAGAGTTCGTCCTCGAACTCATGAGTTAAACAGTCTTATATGTAAATAAATAATCCTAACGCCTTGATGCACGAGTCCTTGATATATGAATGCTAATTAAATATAGAATCTTTTCGCCCTTAATCATTTAATAAAGGTCATACTCTCTATGTTATACAAAACTCATAAAAATCACCTTAAAGAATTATCGCTCAAATTCTAGTAACCCAAAATGAATTTTAAGTAACCAAATTCACTAAAGCAAATTTGTCAATAAACTCAACTCTTTAAATTATAATACAATAATTATATCATGATAGCAATGATAAAGATTTTATAAATATTTATGGCCCAAGTAAATATCTAATCTAATCTCATTCTTGTCGAAATACAACCTTCTTACTTTATATATAAACACCAAAGACTCAAATTAAGACACCACACTATTCCTTAAGAGTAATACACACTAGGAAAAATTAAGATCATGGATCCGAAATCATATTATCCCAAAATAGTTGTAAACTTCCATGACTATATTAATTTTAACAAACTCAAATCCATTCAACAATACAGTTATATATCTCAAATTAAACCAGTCAATAAATTTCAAATTCACCCCTCCAAATTCCACCACAGAAAACAATTTCGAACTCTTGGTAGCAACCAAACTTTAAACTCAATTTCATAGCCGCGCTTAAGTTTCTTAATTACATCCCACAATGATATTTTCCTTACAAAACTCGTGAAAATCACCTTCGAACAATACAACTCAATTCTGAAAACAGACTTCCACATAATTTAAAATCCATAATTAGTATAGTCATCACTAGATCGCCTTATTATAGAAAATTCATTTCACCATATCGTCTAAACGGTCATAAATCCGTACAAATTGATGAGCGTCGAAGCGCATAGACTACACAAAATGAGGAACCAACACTCAAATCACACAAGTATAGTCCTAGGCTATCTTCAGCAATGTTTGGATGACATTAGGCGTTTTTTCGAAAAATTGATCAAATTTAACCAAAATCGCAGTACATAATCAACAGTTTTTCGATAAAATGACTCCGGAGCAAAATTGGCTCAAATTTTGGTGGTAGTCTATAAGTATGATATAATGAGGATTGGAAAAATATTAGAGGTAAAAACCTAAGAGAAGATAAGGGAAATGACCAAAATGGTCATAAATCCATATATAGTGACGAGCGTCGAAACGTATGAAATACTTCACAAAATGAGGAACGAACACTCAAATCCATCAAGTATAATCCTAGGCTATATTCAATAATGTTTGGAGGACATTTGACATTTTTCGAAAAATTGATCAAATTTGACCGGAATCGCAATACATAATCCACAGTGTTTAGATAAAATGACTTCGGAACAAAAACGGCTCAAATTTGTGGTAGTCTCTAAGTATGATATAATCAGAATTTGCAAAATATTAGAGTAAAAAACATAAGAGAAGGTTATAAATACTGTCAAAACGGTCATAAATCCTTAGAAAGTGACGAGCGTCGAAAGACATGAAATATATCACAAAATGACGAAACAACAGTCGGCTCTAATTTTGGCGGTAGAATATAAGGATGATATAATGAGAATTGGAAAAATATTAGGGTCAGAAACCCTAGAAAAGGTTAGTAAAACCGTCTAAACGGTCATAAATCCGTACAAATTGATGAGCGTCGAAGCGCATAGACTACACAAAATGAGGAACCAACACTCAAATCACACAAGTATAGTCCTAGGCTATCTTCAGCAATGTTTGGATGACATTAGGCGTTTTTTCGAAAAATTGATCAAATTTAACCAAAATCGCAGTAACATAATCAACAGTTTTTCGATAAAATGACTTCGAGCAAAATTGGCTCAAATTTTGGTGGTAGTCTATAAGTATGATATAATGAGGATTGGAAGAATATTAGAGGTAAAAACCTAAGAGAAGATAAGGGAAATGACCAAAATGGTCATAAATCCATATATAGTGACGAGCGTCGAAACGTATGAAATACTTCACAAAATGAGGAACGAACACTCAAATCCATCAAGTATAATCCTAGGCTATATTCAATAATGTTTGGAGGACATTTGACATTTTTCGAAAAATTGATCAAATTTGACCGGAATCGCAGTACATAATCCACGGTATTTTGATAAAATGGATCCGGAGCAAAAACAGCTCAAATTTTGGTGGTAGTCTCTAAGTATGATATACTGAGGATTTTCAAAATATTAGAGTGAAAAACCTAAAGAAGATAAGGAAAACAGCAAAAACGATCATAAATCCATAAAAAGTGACGAGCGTATGCATGAAATACTTCACAAAATGAGGAACTAATACTAAAATCAATCAGTTGTAGTCCTAGGATATCTTCCGTAATTTTTGGATGGCATTTAGCTTTTTTTTTAAAAAATTAATCAAATTTGACCAGAATCACAATTCATAATCCACGATTTTTAGGTAAAATGACTCCGTAGCAAAAACGGTTCACATTTTTGTGGTAGTCTCTATGTATGATATAATGAGAATTTGCGAAAACGGCTCAAATTCTCATTGTTTTGCAAATTCTCATTATATCATACTTAGAGACTTCCACAAAAATTGAGCCGTTTTTGCTACGGAATCATTTCATCTAAAAACCGTGGATTATGTATTGCGATTTGTCGAAAAACCTTAGATTAGGTACTGCGATTCTGGTCAAATTTAATCAATTTTGCGAGAAACACTAAATGTCCTCTATACATTAGTACATTACTGAAAATAGACTAGAACTATACTTGTCGGATTTGAGTCTTGGTTCCTCATTTGTGAAGTATTTCATGTGTTTCGACGCTCGTCACTTTGTATGAATTTATGACCGTTTTGACTGTTTTTCTAACCTTTCCTTAGGTTTTTGGTCGTAATATCTTTCCAATTCTCTTTATATCATCCGTCGAGCGTACCGCCAAAATTTGAGTCGAGTGTTGTTTCTTCATATTGTGAAGTATTTTATGTGTTTCGATGCTCGTCACTTTCTGTGCATTTATGACTGTTTTGGCCGTTTTTATAACCTTGTCTTAAGTTTTTTACTCTAATAGTTTGCAAATCCTCATTATATCACAATTAGAGACTACCACCTATATTTGAGTCGTTTTTGCTTCGGAGCCATTATATCAAAAACTGTAGATTGTGTACAGCGATTCTGGTCAAATTTGATCAATTTTTCCAACAAAGCCAAATGTCCTCCAAACACTATTGTGGATAACCTAGGACTATACTTGTTGGATTTGAGTGTTTGTTCCTCATTTTATGAAATATTTCAGGTGTTTCGACGCTCATCACTTTGTATAAATTTATGATCGTTTTGGCCGTTTTCCTTATCTTCTGTTAGGTTTTTAAATATATAATATTTAGAGATTATAACTTATAAGAGGGATTATATTTGGAAGATAAAGCAAATATGAGATTATTTTTGTTAATTTTTTTTTTTTTTTTTTTTTTCATGTGAACGTGTTAAAAACTTAAAACGTGGGCCGTTCACAAGTAATATCATGGTGGCCTGGTGGGCTACAACCGGGGGCCAAAACCCAGTCCATTATTTTCTCAATATCAATGTCCATCGTGAGCTTTTCCATAAAAGGGCCACAAACCTAAACCGCCATACGACCAAGTCCAACCCAAACTTTCCAAATTCTGGTTTACAACTCCAAATCTTATTTGGGAAGTTTCTTGCCGTTTCCCTCTATATATACACAACTACTGAACAACTTTGAATCATTATATCTCAAGATCCAAAATTTCTAGGTTAAAATCTATAATTCTAAATACTTGTACTTGCATATAAAAGTGAGACTAATATTCTTAGAGATAAACTTAGTAATCAAAATCATGGCAGTCGCTTTGCAAACTCAAAATTATGGCGTTATGGGCGGTATTGGGTCTAGTTACATTCAAGAACAAAGGGTTATGAGGCGAATAATGAAACCTCGCGATCCTCGGCCATGTCCACACCTTTGGTTCGCCAACGATTCGTGCCTAAATTGCGGTAAGAAATTACGAAACCATCAAGTTCGCACAATGCCGTACGTTAAGTTTTATACAAACGTTACACCTTGTGATAATAGTAACAATTATAATAATAATAGTTCTGGTTTATTATGTAACGTCAAAACGAAGATAAACGTGGTAAACCCTAAAAAGTTATGTCTAGTTCTTGATTTGGATCATACATTGCTTAATTCGACTGCGTTACATAATTTGAGCGTACTAGAGGAAAGCTTAAAGAGCAAGGCATCGACAACATTGTTAGGAGAGGGGTCTAAACGCGGCCTGTTTCGACTAGATCATATGGGTATAATGACTAAATTACGACCCTTTGTAAGATCGTTCTTGGAAAAAGCGAGTAAGATGTTCGAGTTGAGTATATACACATTGGGTGATCGTCCCTATGCCCTTGAGATGGCTAAGCTTCTTGATCCCGAAAAAAGATACTTTAATTCGCGAATTATTTCAAGAGACGATTGTGTACGCAAAGACGAGAAAGGGCTAGACGTGTTACATAGGCCAGAGAACGAAGTTATAGTACTAGATGACACTAGAAGCGTGTGGGAGAATCACATGGACAATTTGATTGTAATGGATAGATACATGTATTTCTCATCGGGTTGTCGTCAATTCAGGTATAACGGTAAGTCTCTCTCCGAGTTAGGGCGAGACGAGGTTGAGTTAGATGGAGCACTATCGTCCGTTTTGCAAGTCCTAAAAAGAATTTACCATGATTATAATTATTCACATAACAATGGTATTTACCACGGTAATGTGACTGATGTGAGACAGATACTAAAAAACGTAAGAAATACAGTTCTTAGAGGGTGTAAAATAGTGTTTAGTGGAGTTTTCCCTAGGGATTTTTGTCCGTCTGATCATCAAATATGGAAGAAGGCTGAAGAATTAGGAGCTACATGTTGCGTTGAACCCGGATTCGATGTCACACATGTTGTGGCCGTAGATGGGGGTACAGAGAAATCGCGGTGGGCGGTTCAGCAAGGTAAGTCTCTGGTGCACCCTAGATGGATTGAAGCTGCTTATTATCTGTGGAGAAGGCAACCTGAAGATAACTTCCCTGTACATTGACTAAAGGCTAAAATATAAACCTGATTCCTTGAATATAATGCCCTAAAAACACCTTTGAGAACAAGTGATGGCCAAAAGCGATTAACTCCCTCTGTTCCTTTGAATGGTTAATGATTGATTGGAGTAGGCCGGAGTTATAATAAAATATTAATAAGCTGTAGGATGCTGAATGATTGATGCTCTACTAAGTACTAATCAGTGCAATTAAGACATACGTATAATGTGGGTCGCCTGTTTTTTTGGCTTTAACAACTTAGCCATTTTCTTAGGAAAGACATAATACTCACTTGTAGAGTTGTAGCATATGGGTGACTAAATGTCGAAATGTAAGCCTGTTGAGCAGTCACAAACCATAAAATTGTACATGGTATGTAATAATGTAATATAGTGATTTAGAAGGGAAATTTAAAAACTTTGTATATATTGATCTCATCTTTGATCTTCATTGTAGATGTCGTGTGACATTTATCAATAAATTTATCTATATTTATTATTAAAAAAAATCAAGTTTAGTTTTTTAGGCGAAAGTGGTTTATAACCCCCATACGTTTGTCTCTACGTGAAATGTAGCCCCACAAGTATTGAAGAGAGCAATTGACCCCCACAAGTTTCACAATTGGTGAAATCTAGCATCTTCTCAATTTATCTTGAGATATTCAATATCTGCCCAAAATATCACCGTCAAATCTAATATTAAAATATATATATATATATATATATATATATATATATATATATATATATATATATATATATATATATATTATCAAAATAAAATCTTATCACAAGGAAATTTAAAAATAAAAATCCATCTGAAGGACAAAAAAAAAAAAAACACTCCAAGAAAAAAAATTAGATTCAGGGACAAGTGATGCATTCATCGCCATTAATGCGTACACAATTTTTTTTTAATTGAATTTTTTTTTCTCGTAGTAATAAGAGCAATGAGATTGAGCCCTAAAAAAATGTAATTTTTTGAGTTTTTATTTTAACTTAGATAATATTTTTGATAATATTAATTTGTAGGTGAGATATTAGAGAGATATTGAATATCTCGCGATAAAATGGGAAGAGGTTCGATTTCACCAATTGTGAAACTTGTGGGGGTCAATTGCTCCTTTCAATACTTGTGGGGCTACATTTCACGTGTAGAGGCAAACGTATGGGGGTCATAAATCACTATCACCATTGTTTAAGTGTTTTGTGTTCGTGATTATTATTAGTGTTTGGTTTGTGATCAACACGTGATTTTGTTAACGAAAAGATCAATCGGTTCATTGTAAAATGTCATTCAACTTCTATATAGTAGACATCTATCACATGAAAGGATCACTCTTTTTTTGTGATGAATTCGCATCAAATATGCAAGCACATAAATACGCGGATCATATCTATCTATACCTATATAAAAAGAGAGAATGGGGGTTCAATTTGCTGCTCACAAAATTTTGTTTCCGCTTGGACCATAGCAAGAGGTTTGGATACACGTCAGACCTAAAACTTAAACCATATGAGTCACCCCTACCTCCTTATGTTGCCTTGTTTGTGATTCACTTTTTCTTCCACCATTTTTTTTTTTTTGACAACGTCTTCCACCATTATTGTTGTAGCCTGTAAGCAAACGAAATCGTCCCAATCTACTAAATCTGCTCGCATCTGCACCACAATCTCGTCTTCAATTTGTAGGGTTGATTGGCTTTCTAATACAAATTTTAATTTCGTCTTTTATCAACAATAGTTCGATTAAACTATCAGTTTGCTACATCAATAATCAAAGATGATTCAAGCTTTTCATGTAGCTAATCTATACGCTTAATTAAAGCATTGGTAAAATTGGGTTTTCAGTGTTCTTATTGATTACGCTTCCTTGGAAAAAAATATCACGTCATCTGTGTACTTTAGTCCTTTCATGTCGACTCAAAATGTTAAGCATGGTCTATTGTCCTAACGCTTTTGCGATTAGTATGGCTCAGCTCGCTATTAGGCACGATTCATCTTAATTCGATATGTGTGAACTTTGGCTTGACTCCCTTATTGTGGATGAAAAAAAAAACTTCTATGTTCAGTAGAAAATGTAATCGAAAACTCCTCGTATTTCTATCATGTTTCACTAAAATTTGCCCTTATTTTTTGTGGTGCGCGTATAAATCATATCACTTTGTATAAATCCATGTGTTGGAAGCATTATTTCAAACTCCAGAACTTTGTAAAATTGTATAAGAACTTTGTAAATTTGTATAGGATGGAGAAACCAAATTTCTTGATGGTAGAAGTGAACGTAACAGTTTAATTGAAATTATGATAATGAATTTTGATAGAAAAGCTTGAAATTTTGGGTAGGGTTGATGGCTGAATTAGGTGGTCCAAGAGTATATTGTTGTAATTGTCGAAATGAAGTTTGTCTTCATGTTGATATCGTCTCCAAGGCACCTTGTTAACCTGAATCTACATGCTGATTATTGATATAAGTAGCTTATTTGGATGAAATTGCTGCAATTTTCCCTGATTTCGCATTGATTAACTAATTGATTCTATTACCTATATAAAAAGAGGGAATGAGGGTGAAGTTGAGCTGCTGGAAAAAATTGTTTTGGGTTGGACCAGGCCAACAGGTTTGGATACACCAGGCCTAAAATATTACTGCAAGATGACTCACACCCCTGCCTCTTTCTTATGTGGCCACGTCCACCCTTAAGGCATGTGCAATGGTGGTTCATCCACCTCGAGTTCTTAAATAAGAACCACAAAATGCAAGTTCTTCCATTGAGGGAGGTGTAAAATAAGAACCGAGTTCTTATTTAAGAACCCAGTTCTTGCGGAAAACTAGGAGAGACAAAGAGTGAATTTAATTAAAAAAATATTAGTTAAGAACCAAGAAAATTAGTTCTTCCATTGTAAATGTGAGTTCTTCCAATGCTCTTATTAACTTTTTTTTTTTTTTTTTACATTATTAACACTTCTTGGTCTGATGACTGTGATCTCATACTTTGAGCATCCTTATTGTTGCAAGCAAAACTAGGAGCAGAATGCTATATTAGCAGCCATATGTTATTGACTATGATCATGAAATTAGTGAATAATGTGGTGATCAAAAAGGTGTTGTTTTCATACTCCCGACATCGGTTCGTAAATTAGTGAATAATGTGGTGATCAATAATGCGAGGAAATTAGTGAATGATTTGGGTTTGCACTGACGTAATGTTGTTTGCTGCAACATAAGTTTCCAACGATAAGCTGACATACGAGAATGCTCACGGTACCGGTAACTGTGAAAATTGTGATTTGTTAGAGCGTCCTCACGTCGTCTTCTCTTCCTGGAAAACTTGCTGATTGCTCTGCCACTAATCCTGAGGAAGCTGGCTACTCTTCTAACCCTTTTCATATTTAACTGGTAGTCTTCAGGAAAAAGGAGCAATATATGATGACCTTGTACACCGGAGCATATAGAAACTCAGTGGTATGAATGGACTTGAGGAAACATAAGTTGCTACAAAAGAACTTTTGAAGTTTTGATACATGTGGACATTAATTTACAAGCTTTACCTTTTATTTTTTAATTTTAGATATACTGCTTAATAGAAGAACAATGCTCAAATATGGATCCATAATATAGAGTTTGAAGAAGAGAAACTTTAAAATGATCTGCTCCTATTTAGTTTAGACTGTAGTGCACTCGTAGAGAGTCTTGGATGTCACGTCTCCATAAGAACGAATTCTCTATTCTAATAATAATTTAGAATGATCATCCTTTAATCATATCCATGAAATGAATCTCCTTACATTGATGCCCGTGCTTCAGCACCTCACACTAGTATAGTTACATTGTTAAATGTCATCGCATACTTTTTTCACCATGTTTTCTACAGTAAATCTAAGAATTGGACTTATAATTTAATACATCATTTCCCCCTTTACAATTTTTCTCATCCTAAGGCTATTTTCCAATAAGCTGAGCATGCTTTAAGCTCTTCACACACACACACACACAAAAAAAAATGAAAATACTTCAAACTAGGAAAAAGTGTACAAAAATATCATCAACCCTTTAAACATATCCAATCTTCCCTAATCACAATCAATTTCATCAATACTCTTCTTCCTTGCTCCATCATTTGATTCATTTCATGATTTGTAGACACACAAACTATACATAGATATTCATTGCTAAGTATAAATCCTTTGAGCGTATACAAATGCACATTAACTTGCTCTACGTTAAGGAACTTAACTTGTAGGACATACATTATGTGAAAAGATTTTTCGGTTCGTGTTCAACGTACCGTAAGATAGTCTCATCAACGACTTGAATTATATGGTTATTGTGAAACAATGTGAGGTATTTGATAATGTGTTCCCATCCTAGTTAATTAGCTGACCAATGTACTGCTCTGAATTCGCCCTACAACAATAATGCATTATTTTTGTTGGGGTGTCAACCCATGTCCCACATTGAATAAACAAGAAACAAAATCCTTGTATATAAGTTCCACCTTTATATGAGACATTTCGGGTTGAAACGATACCCATGTTAAAAAAATAAACCATGCGGGCTGGTAGTAGGGCCCAAAGCGGATAGTATCATACTAATCGGAGCCGGTGGTTTAGCAGTCCACAACAAGTGATATCAGAGCCACTTTCTTAAAGGAACATGTGGTGGGCACTGGGCAGTGAACTGCAACTGTTTGGCCGTCCCACCTCGATAACACCTCCTGTAATACCCCGTGTTTTGAGGTCCTAAATTTTTATTCTTTCCGTTAATAAGCCGACCTTACAAAAAGGATTTCGAGATTTTACATCGAAAAAGCAGTTTTTAGCGATCTCGGAAAAACGAAAGTAAGTAATTTATATTAGTTTATTTAAAAAAAAAATTAAATTAACAATAATAATTAAACCCTAAAACCTTCCCTCCTACTTTCGTTTTCACGTATTCCTCCTCCTACCTCCCTCTGGCTGCGGCTTCACCATTATTGATGCACTCCTAAACACCGATTAAGCTCAGCTTATAGGATTCGATTTCTTTTTGGGATTTTCTGTATTTTTGGACTGAAAAATAAAAGATATGAACTTGAAGTATTGTTGATTCTCTCAACTCCTCTCCAAGAACTAGGTTTAGAATACTCAGGTTAATCACCCCTAAGTACACTTAACCAAGGTTATACTTAATTTCAAAGAGATAAACTCACCCTAAGAATTTAAACAAGAAAACAGAATTCACATCTGAAAGTTTGGATTTTCATTTCATATATTCTTGAAGTCCATATCCCATTTATGTTCAGACCAAAAAAATTAGAAAACCACAAAAACAAATTGTAGTTTGTAATTTTAATTCTAGATGGTGTTTAGGAGTGCATCAATTATCATCATCAACCCTTATTATTCCTCTCTCCTCTTACCATAATCAACACCATTTCGAGAGTCTGAGTTCGTAGAAGAACAATTTTAGTACTTGCTGAGCTACTGTGAGACTTACTGCTGAACAAGGTAAGAAGAGTTACTTATCTCCTTCAAAGGAATTTCTAAGTGCGTTATAAAGTTAAGAAGTATTATATAAATTGTTTTACTATAAGGTTTGTGATTTCGAAAGGTAATTGATATGTGCAAGGTTTAAATGCAAAGGTTTACCAGCTTTACTAAGTCATACAAGTATTATATCTTAAAGGTTTTTATATATGTTGTTAACTCTAGTAAGGGAGTTAACTTGAGTACATGGTGACCGTAATGGTCTAAGCATATCGTGCACAAAGTATAGATATGGTGGATTGATCCTCCACCTTGAGCCTTTATATCCTCCCCTTGGGAACAAGACCCTTAGGGGATGCATGCATTGGTTGAAGGAAGTCAACCCTAGTACTGAAGGAAAAATGAACAAAAGAAAAAGGATTTCTAGTATCACTTTGTTATAGTTTTTATATACAAATTAAGTGCTAACGGTTCAATGTTTTAAGTTACTCAAAGGTTTTTCCCTTGCGCTATGTGTATAGGAAAATATATATTTTCTTTAAAAGTTGTTTTCTAGATAAGTTGCTTCTTACTCAACCCATTTGGTTGACGGATTCTATGTTTTCTTAGACTTGCAGGTTAGTTTTGAAGTGCTTGGGGATAGTCAAGGGATCAGAGTGACGATCGCTTACCATATTAAATAAAGTCCAGACATAGTTAATTGATCGCTGCCGCATTTTAATTAAGATCATTTGAGAATTGTATTTCATTCTTTTGGGATGTATCACATTTATATACTTTATACTTGGAGTTATTGATAGTTAGAAGTGATCTTCTGCCTTAACGATTGATCTAGGATGTCAATCGTGGCGGTAACACTCCGAATTGTCCACGTTTTTAAAATGTTAACAATTTCCAAATTTTTGGAAATTGAGGGTGTTACACCTCCTGATTGCGCATTTCTGTATAATGGACGAGTATCGCTTGAAAGGTCGATGACCAGGAATTGGGCCTTAGTTTGAGGGGAGGATTTTTGGGGATGTCAACCCAAGTCCCACATTGAAGAAACAAGGACCAGAATATTTGTATAAAAGTTCCACCTCCACACTATTAGTATGATGCATATTGGGTTGAAAAGATACTCATATTTAATAAAAAAAACTGACGGGCTGGTAGCAGGGCCCAAAGCGGACAGTATCATACGAATTGTAAAGCTGGTGGTTTGGCACTCGTATTGGTTTTTCTATAACCAAGGGTGTGGGGGCGCAGATTGTTTCGCGTCTCCCAACCAATTCTTGTAATTTATAATTTCTAATTAAAATATCAATAAAAGATATTATTTTATTCAAAATAAATAAATGAATGTTTGAAACCACAACTAAGGACATGAAATACTATAATAAGCAAAGACGGGACAATGTTTGTAATACAAACAGAAACTTGGAATTATTTTGATTGGAGTTATAACTTATGAGTGATTCGACAATGACTACCAAGCCTTGGTAGCCATTGTAGGAGGATCAAATCAAACCGTTGAATTTTAAAGAATAAATCACCACCCTCTATTGTTTGACCAAATAATAATAATAAAATAAAATAGCAGATATAATTTACATTTAATTAATCCACCCCGCCATCCCCAAACCTCAGCCTATATTTTTCTCTCTCTTCTCCCCTACCCCTACCCTTCCCCCAGCCGTGCCACCGTCCCACCGCCATAGAGCCACCTCCAGCCAAAAAACACCATCAACACACTCAATAACATCACCTGCCACCGGCGATAGTAAGCCGATCTAGACTAGGCCATCTTCGGCCACCTTCGTCGTCGACGCACGGTTTTATCTCCTCTCAACACTTCTCTTCTCCACCCTCTCCCCATCGATTCCAAGGCCCTCAGCCCACGATAAAATGAGGAACCAACACTCAAATGAGGAACCAACACTTAAATCCAACAAGTATAATCCTACGCTGTCTTCAGTAATGTTTGGAGGACATTTGGTGTTTTTCGAAAAATTGATCAAATTTGACCAGAATCGCAGTACATAATCCACAGTTTCTCGATAAAATGATTCCTGAGCAAAAATGGCTCAAATTTTGGTGGTAGTCTCTAAGTATCATATACTGAGGATTTGCTAAATATTAGAGTAAAAAAACGAAGAAAATATAAAGAAAACGGCCTAAACGGTCATAAATTCATACAAAGTGACGAGCGTCGAAACGCATGAAATACTTCACAAAATGAGGAACGAACACTCAAATCCATAAATTATAGTAATAGGCTATCTTTAGTAATGTTTGGAGGGCATTTGACGTTTTTCAAAAATTTGATCAAAATTGATCAGAACCATAATACATAATCCACGGTTTTTCGATAAAATGGCACCGAATCAAAAACAACTCAAATTTTGGTGGTAGTATCTAAGTATGATATAATGAGGATTTTAAAAATATTAGAGCCAAAAACCTAAGAGAAGATAAGGAAAACAGCAAAAACGATCATAAATCCATACAAAGTGACGAGGGTCGAAACGCATGAAATACTTCACAAATTGAGTAATTAATACAAAAATCCAACAAGTATAGTCCGAGGCTATCTTCCGTAATTTTTGGAGGACATTTGGCGTTTTTCCAAAAATTGATCAAATTTGACCAGAATCGCAATACATAATCCATGGTTTTTAGATAAAATGACTCCACAGTAAAAACGGATCAAATTTTTGCGGTACTCTCTAAGTATGATAAAATGAGAATTTGCAAAATATAAGACTAAAAAACATAAGAGAAGGTTATAAAAACAGTCAAAACGGTCATAAATCCTTAGAAAGTAACGAACATCGAAACATATAAAATACTTCACAAAATGAAGAAACAACACTCGGCTCTAATTTTGGAGGAAGAATCTAAGGATGATAATGAGAATTGGAAAAATATTAGGGCAAAAAACCTTAGAGAAGCTTAGTAAAACAGCCAAAACGGTCATAAATCCATACAAATTGACGAGCGTCGAAACGCATAGAATACTCAAAATGAGGAACCATCACTCAAATCCCACAAGTATAGTCCCAGGCTATCTTCAGCAATGATTGGAAGACATTAGGCGTTTCTTTCGAAAAATTGATCAAATTTGACCAAAATCGCAGTACATAATACACGGTTTTTCGATAAAATGGTTTGGAGCAAAATTGGCTCAAATTTTGGTGGTAGTCTATAAGTATGATATAATGAGGATTGGAAAAATATTAGAGGTAAAAACTTAAAAGAAGATAAGGGAAATGGCCAAAACGGTCATAAATCCATATATAGTGTCGAGCGTCGAAATGCATGAAATACTTCACAAAATGAGGAACGAACACTCAAATCCATCAAGTATAATCCTAGGCTATATTAGGTAACATTTGGAGGACATTTAACATTTTTCGACAAATTGATCAAATTTGACTAGAATCACTGTACATAATCCACGGTATTTCGATAAAATGGCCTCGGAGCAAAAACAGCTCAAATTTTGGTGGTAGTCTCTAAGTATGATATACTGATTATTTTCAAAATATTAGAGTCAAAAACCTAAGGAAGATAAGGAAAACCACAAAAATGATCATAAATCCATACAAAGTGAGGAGCGTCGAAACGCATGAAATATTTCACAAAATGATTAACCAATACTAAAATCAAACAATTATAGTCCTAGGCTATCTTCCGTAATTTCTGGAGGACATTTGGCGTTTTTCCAAAAATTGATCAAATTTGACCAGAATCTCAATACATAATCCACGGTTTTTAGATAAAAAGACTCCGGGGCAAAAACGGCTCAAATTTTTGCGGTAGTCTCTGAGTATGATATAACGAGAATTTAAAAAATATTAGAGTAAAAAACATAGGAGAAAGTTATAAAAACAGTCAAAACGGTCATAAATCCTTAGAAAGTGCCGAACGTCGAAACATATGAAATACTTCACAAAATGAAGAAAAAATACTCGGCTCTAATTTTGGAGGAAGAATCTAAGGATGATAATGAGCATTGGAAAAATACAAATTGACGAGCGTCGAAGCACATAGAATACTTCACAAAATGAGGAACCAGCACTCAAATCCCACAAGTATAGTTCTAGGCTATCTTTGTCAATGTTTGGAAAACATTAAGCGTTTTTTCGAAAAATTGATCAAATTTGACCAAAATCGCAGTACATAATCCACGGTTTTTCGATAAAATGGGTCCGGAGCAAAATCGGCACACAATTTGGAGGTAGTCTATAAGTATGATATAATGAGGATTGGAAAAATATTAGAGGTAAACACCTAAGAGAAGATAAGGGACATGGCAAAACGGTCATAAATCCATATATAGTGACGAGCGTCGAAACGCATGAAATACTTCACACAATGAGGAATGAACACTTAAATCCATCATGTATAATCCTAGACTATAATCAGTAATGTTTGGAGGACATTTGACATTTTTTGAAAAATTGATCAAATTTGACCAGAGTCGTAGTACATAATCCACTGTATTTCGATAAAATGGCTCCGGAGCAAAAGTCGCTCAAAATTTTGTGGTAGTCTCTAAGTATGATATTTTGAGGATTTTCAAAATGTTAGAGTGAAAAACCTAAAGAAGATAAGGACAACAGCAAAAACGATCATAAATCCATACAAAGTAACGAGCGTCGAAAAGCATGAAATATTTCACAAAATGAGGAACCAATACTAAAATCGAACAATTATAGTACTAGGCTATCTTCAGTAACTTTTGGAGGACATTTGGCGTTTTTCCAAAAATTGATCAAATTTGACCAGAATCGCAATACATAATCCACAGTTTTAGATAAAATGTCTCTAGAGCATAAACGGCTCAAACTCTTGTGGTAGTTTCTAAGTATGAGATAATGAGAATTTGCAAAATATTAGAGTAAAAAAACATAAGAAAAGGTTATAAAAACAGTCAAAACAGTCATAAATCCTTAAGAAGTTACGAACGTCGAAACATATGAAATACTTCACAAAATGAAGAAACAACACTTGGCACTAATTTAGAGGAATAATCTAAGGATGTTAATGAGAATTAGAAAAATATTAGGGCCAAAAACCTTAGAGAAGGTTAGTAAAACAGCCAAAACGGTCATAAATTTATACAAATTGACGAGCGTCGAACCACATAGAATACTTCACAAAATGAGGAACCAATACTCAAATCCCACAATTATAGTCCTAGGCTATCTGCATCAATGTTTGGATGACATTAGGCGTTTTTTCGAAAAATTGATCAAATTTGACCAAAATTGCAGTCCATGGTTTTTAGATAAAATGGCGCCGGAGCAAAATCGGCTTAAATTTTGTTGGTAGTCTACAAGTATGATATAATGAGGATTTGAAAAATATTAGAGGTAAAAACCTAAGAGAAGATCAGGGAAATGGCCAAAACGGTCATAAATCCATATATAGTGACGAGCGTCGAAACGCATGAAATACTTCACAAAATGAGGAAAGAACACTCAAATCCATGAGGTATAATCCTAGGATATATTCATTAATGTTTGGAGGACATTTGACATTTTTCGAAAAATTGATCAAAATTGATCAAAATCGCAGTACATAATCCATGGTATTTCGATAAAATGGCTCCGGAGCAAAACTAGCTCCAATTTTGGTGGTTGTCTCTAAGTATCATATTTTGAGGATTTTCAAAGTATTAGAGTCAAAAACCTAAAGAAGATAAGGAAAAAAACAAAAACGATCATAAATCCATACAAAGTGACGAGCGTCAAAACGCATGAAATATTTCCCAAAATGAGGAACCAATACTAAAATCAAACACTTATAGTCCTAGGCTATTTTCCGTAATTTTTGGAGGACATTTGACGTTTTTCCAAGAATTGATCAAATTTGACCAGAATCGCAATACATAATCCATGGTTTTTAGATAAAATGACTCCTGGGCAAAAACGACTCAAATTTTTGTGGTAGTCTCTAGTATGATTGTAGATTCCACGGATGGTCTCGATCGCGGCGAACGCGCTAGTTGTGCGATGATTGCACTAGGATAGGAGACGCCACCAAACAATTATGGGGTGTTTGGAAACCATGCAACTCGATCTCGTTCCTCGTTACCGAGGGACTACGTAAACGCTAGGTGAGTCTGCACCCTTTGAGCATAAATGTTTGGGGAAGCGAGTCATGCGAAGTACAAAACACGATTGCGAGTCGTTAACCGAAAGGGACAAAACCGAGGGACGTAAGGAACAAAATGGAGCATTGTGCCCTACGCCAATAAGCAGTCTTCAGACTGCAAGACTGGGTTCGGGGGTGACGGTACGTGTTGGGAAGCCATAAGACACCCAACTCCGCCCACGTATAGAGGCCTCTACTAGTTGAATTATCGTTTACAAGTTGTTGAGAAGTTAGCCATCCAAGTTACAATCATTAACAAGTTAAATACAACCTAATAAATTAGCTAAGTCGGTTATTTAGCACATAAACTAGATCATGGGTCACATCGTTGTCAAGATTGATTAACGGTCCCTAGCTACCAATTTGTCCAAGCTCTTTGCGCTATGTATGTTAGGCGTGATTCACGTAATTCGTCTTAGATCTAATTCTTAGTTAGGCAAAATGTAAATCTAGGTTGAAAGCAATAAATTGCGCATGTAAAGAAGGAGTAGAAGATGAGAAATAAGTAAAAAGATGAGTTAAGAAAAGAGGGGGTGCCCTGAGGACTTACGTGTGTTTGCGATACCACTACATGCTCTATTATGCTTCGGGATTGTTGCGTTGATCCTTATTATGAGTCGTAGGGGCTAGATGTGTTCTTAAGGCGATGCGTTGCTCTTCGAACGTAGGTGTTTGAGAGGGGCTTTTGTTTGTGTTGTGTGTTATGTGTTGTGTTTAGGGGTGTCCTAGAGTGTAAGGTTGCCCTAGGAATTTTGGTGTTGTGTAGCTACGGTTTTGTGTTAGAGAATGGGAGAGAGAGGAGCAGAGATTCGGGGTGTAAAATGATGAAGGGTGTCAAACTAGGTGGAAATGGGGGGTATTTATAGTGGTGGAGAGGCTAGGATGCACGACTGCCTAGGGTTCCGTACCTCAAGCGCACGGGGTGGTGCGTCGGGCGCACGAGGGCGTGCGTCTGGCGCGCGAGGTGGTGTGTCATTCGCGCGAGGTGTGCGTCTGGCGTGCGCGAGCTGGTGCGCCACTGCCTTTGCGCGCGCGGGGTGTGCGCCTGGACCCCTTGACGCATCATACAAAATTGCATTTCTGGTTTTGTTTTGACATAATTATTGTACATACGAATTTGGGTGGGCAAATGATGTACAAAAACATGTTTTTTAATGTTTAATGGCAATGCAGACAACCGAGATGTTCCTAAGTTAGGTCAGGTGTAAAAAGTTGCTAAGAGGTGGTTTTTTTGGTCTTGTTTTGGGTGAAAAGACGCATTTGCTAACGGATTCACGACAACAGTGGTTCACATAGTAGAGCAAGTAGACGCAGTTCGTAATAAAGTTTCCTTTCATCATCGGGCATTTGGATAAGAACAAATGCAGGTGTCTACAATGATATAATGAGAATTTTCAAAATATTAGAGTCAAAAACATAAGAGAAGGTTATAAAAACAGTCAAAACGGTCATAAATCCTTAGAAAGTGACGAACGTCGAAACATATGAAATACTTCATGAAATGAAGAAACAACACTCGGCTCTAATTTGGAGGAAGAATCTAAGGATGATAATGAGAATTGGAAAAATATTAGGGCCAAAAACCTTAGAGAAGGTTAGTAAAACAGCCAAAACAGTCATAAATCCATACAAATTGATGAGCGGCGAAGCGCATAGAATACTTCACAAAATGAGGAACCAACACTCAAATCCCACAAGAATAGTCCAGGGCTATCTTCAGCAATGTTTGGAAGACATTAGGTGTTTTTTCGAAAAATTGATCGAATTTGACCAAAATCGCAGTACATAATCTACGGTTTTTCGATAAAATGGCTCCAGAGCAAAATCGGCTCAAAATTTGGTGGTAGTCTATAAGTATGATTTAATGAGGATTGGAAAATGATTAGAGATAAAAACCTAAGAGAAGATAAGGGAAATGGCTAAAACGGTCATAAATCCATATATAATGAAGAGCGTCAAAACACATGAAATAATTCACACAATGAGGAACGAACATTCAAATCCATCAAGTATAATCCTAGGCTATATTTAGTAATGTTTGGAGGACATTTGACATTTTTTGCAAAATTGATCAAATTTGACCACAATCGCAATACATAATCCACGGTATTTTGATAAAAAGGCTCCGGAACAAAAATAGCTTCAATTTTCGTGGTAGACTCTAAGTACTATATTTTGAGGATTTTCAAAATATTAGAGTCAAAATTCTAAAGAAGATAAGGACAACAGCAAAAACGATCATAAATCCATACAAAGTGACGAGCGTCGAAACGCATGAAATACTTCACAAAATGAGGAACCAACACTAAAATCAAACAATTATAGTACAAAGCTATCTTCTGTAATTTTTGGAGGACATTTGGCGTTTTTCCGAAAATAGATCAAATTTGACCAGAATGGCAATACATAATCCGCGGTTTTAGATAAAATGTCTCCGGAGAATAAACGACTCAAACTCTTGTGGTTGTCTCTAAGTATTATATAATGAGAATTTGCAAAATATTAGAGTCAAAAACATAAGAGAAGATTATAAAAACAGTCAAAACGGTCATACATCGTTAGAAAAGGACGAACGTCGAAACATATGAAATACTTCACAAAATGAAGAAACAACACTTGGCTCTAATTTGGAGGAAGACTCTAAGGATGATAATGAGAATTGGAAAAAGATTAGGGCCAAAAACCTTAGAGAAGGTTAGTAAAACAGCCATAACGGTAATAAATCCATACAAATTGACGAGCGTCGAAGCGCATAGAATACTTCACAAAATGAGGAACCAACACTCAAATCCTACAAGTATAGTCCTAGGCTATCTTCAGCAATGATTGGAAGACATAAGGCGTTTCTTTCGAAAAATTGATCAAATTTGACCAAAAATCGCTGTACATAATACACGGTTTTTCGATAAAATGGTCCGTAGCAAAATTGGCTCAAATTTTGGTGGTAGTCTATAATTATGATATAATGAGGATTGGAACAATATTAGAGGTAAAAACTTAAAAGAAGATAAGGGAAATGGCCAAAACGGTCATAAATCCATATATAGTGTTGAGCGTCGAAATGCATGAAATACTTCACAAAATGAGGAACGAACACTCACATCCATCAATTATAATCCTAGGCTATATTCAGTAATGTTTGGAGGATATTTGACATTTTTCGAAAAATTGATCAAATTTGACCAGAATCGCAATACATAATCCACGATTTTTCGATAAAATGGCTCCGGAGAAAAATCGGCTCAAATTTTGGTGGTAGTCTATAAGTATGATATAATGAGGATTAGAAAAATATTAGAGGTAAAAACCTAAGAGAAGATAAGGGAAATGCCCAAAACGGTCATAAATCCATCTATAGTGACGAGCTTCGAAACGTATGAAATAATTCACAGTACATAATCCACGGGTTTTCGATAAAATGGCTCCGGAGCAAAACCGGCTCAAATTTTGGTGGTAGTCTTTAAGTATGATATAATAAGGATTGGAAAAATATTAGAGGTAAAAACCCAAGAGAAGATAAGGGAAATGCCCAAAACGATCATAAATCCATGTATAGTGACGAGCGTCGAAACGCATGAAATAATTCACAAAATGAGGAACGAACACTCAAATCCATCAAGTATAATCCTAGGCTATATTCAGTAATGTTTGAAAGACATTTAACATTTTTCGAAAAATTGATCAAATTTGACCAAAATCGCAGTACATAATCCACAGTATTACGATAAAATGGTGCCAGAGCAAAAACAACTCAAATTTTCACGGTAGTCTCTAAGTATGATATACTAAGGACTTTCAAAATATTAGAGTCAAAAACCTTAAGAAGATAAGGAAAACATCAAAAACGATCATAAATCCATACAAAGTGATGAGCGTTGAAACGCATGGAATACTTTAAAAAGCGAGGAACCAATAATAAAATCAAACAATTATAGTCCTAGGCTATCTTCCGTAATTTCTGGAGGGCATTTGGCGTTTTTCCCATATTTGATCCAATTTGACCAGAATCGCAATACATAATCCACGGTTTTTAGATAAAATGACTCTGAGCAAAAACGGCTTAAATTTTTGTGGTAGTCTCTAAGTATGATATAATGAGAATTTGCAAAATATAAGAGTAAAAAATAGAAGAGAAGGTTATAAAAACAGTCAAAACAGTCATAAATCCTTAAGAAGTGACGAACGTCGAAACATATGAAATACTTCACAAAATGAAGAAACAACACTTGGCACTAATTTAGAGGAATAATCTAAGGATGTTAATGAGAATTGGAAAAATATTAGGGCCAAAAACCTTAGAGAAGGTTAGTAAAACAGCCATAACGGTAATAAATCCATACAAATTGACGAGCGTCGAAGCGCATAGAATACTTTACAAAATGTGGAACCAACACTCATATCCCACAAGTATAGTCCTAGGCTATCTTCAGCAATGTTTGGAAGACATTAGGCGTTTGTTCGAAAAATTGATCAAATTTGACCAAAATCGCAGTACATATAATCCACGGTTTTTCGATAAAATGGCTTTGGAGCAAAATTGGCTCAAATTTTGGTGGTAGTCTATAAGTATGATATAATGAGGATTGGTAAAATATTAGAGGTAAAAACATAAGAGAAGATAAGGGAAATGACCATAACGGTCATAAATCCATATATAGTGACGAGCGTCGAAACGCATGAAAGAATTCACAAAATGAGGAACCAACACTCAAATCCATCAAGTATAATCCTAGGCTATATTCAGTAATGTTTGGAGCACATTTGACATTTTTCGAAAAATTGATCAAATTTGACCAAAATCGCAGTTCATAATCCACGGTTTTTCGATAAAATGGCTCCAGAGCAAAAACGGTTCAAATTTTGGTGGTAGTCTCTAAGTATGATATAATGAGGATTTTCAAAATATTAGAGTAAAAAACCTAAAGAAGATAAGGAAAACGGTAAAAACGATCATAAATCCATACAAAGTGACGAGCGTCGAAACGCATGAAGTACTTCACAAAATGAGGAACCAATACTAAAATCAAATAATTATAGTCCTAGAATATCTTCCTTAATTTTTGGAGGACATTTAGCGTTTTTCGAAAAATTAATCAAATTTGACTTGAATCACAATTCATTATTTACGATTTTTAGATAAAATGACTCCGTAGCAAAAACGGCTCAAATTCTCATTATTTTGCAAATTCTCATTATATCTAAACTTGATTTGATTTGATCTGAACTGAATTAATTGATACATGTACTGCAATTAGGCGAATTAATAACTAGGAATAGACTAGATTTATTGATTGTTATTTGGATAATTCTGATCTGATTTGATTTGAATAAAACTGATCTGATTTGATTTGATTTGTATAAATATGATCTGATTTGAAAACACTGTTGTATAAGTTGAATCGCACGGGGCCTAAGTGTGATCTATCTAATCTAATACTATATATTAAGACCTGAAACCAAGTCTTGCTTAGAAGGACACTTGGCATTCATTAATTGGATAGCACTAAGTATTTGCATAATATGGAAATTATTAGCTAATTTATGGGAAATAATATAATTTATGGTGATTATGGTGGTAAGCTAATTTATGGAAAATAATAGTATTGTTAATAATATTATAACAAATGTAAACTGACAATTTTATAAAACGAGTATAATAATATAGATAGCCGCGGATCGGGCATGCAAACTAGTTATATTTGAAAGATAAAGCAAATATGAGATTATGTTTGTTATTTTTTATTTTTTTTTTCATGTGAACGTGTTAAAAACTTAAGACGTGGGCCGTTCACAAGTAATATCATGGTGGGCTACAACGGGGGCCCAAATCCAGTCCATTATTTTCTTAGCATCAATTTCCATCGTGAGCTTTTCCATAAAAGGCCCAAAAACCTAAACCGCCATACGACCAACCCAAACTTTCCAAATTCTAGTTTTACGACTCCAAATCTTATTTGGTAAGTTTCTTGCCGTTTCCCTCTATATAAACACAACTACTGAACAACTTTGAATCGTTATATCTCAAGACTCAAGATCTAAAATTTCTAGGTTAAAATCTATAATTCTAAATACTTGTACTTGCATATAAAAGTGAGACTAATATTCTTAGAGATAAACTTAGTAATCAAAATCATGGCAGTCGCTTTGCGAACTCAAAATTATGGCGTTATGGGCGGTATTCGGTCTAGTTACATTCAAGAACAAAGGGTTATGAGGCGAATAATGAAACCTCGCGATCCTCGGCCATGTCCACACCTTTGGTTCGCCAACGATTCGTGCCTAAATTGCGGTAAGAAATTACGAAACCATCAAGTTCGCACAATGCCGTACGTTAAGTTTTATACAAACGTTACACCTTGTGATAATAGTAACAATTATAATAATAATACTTCTGGTTTATTGTGTAACGTCAAAACGAAGATAAACGTGGTAAACCCTAAAAAGTTATGTCTAGTTCTTGATTTGGATCATACATTGCTTAATTCGACTGCGTTACATAATTTGAGCGTACTAGAGGAAAGCTTAAAGAGTAAGGCATCGACAACATTGTTAGGAGACGGGTCTAAACGCGGCCTGTTTCGACTAGATCATATGGGTATAATGACTAAATTACGACCCTTTGTAAGATCGTTTTTGGAAGAAGCGAGTAAGATGTTCGAGTTGAGTATATACACATTGGGTGATCGTCCCTATGCCCTTGAGATGGCTAAGCTTCTTGATCCTGAAAAAAAGTACTTTAATTCGCGAATTATTTCAAGAGACGATTGTGTACGCAAAGACGAGAAAGGGCTAGACGTGTTACATAGGCCAGAGAACGAAGTTATAGTACTAGATGACACTAGAAGCGTGTGGGGGAATCACATGGACAATTTGATTGTAATGGATAGATACATGTATTTCTCATCGGGTTGTCGTCAATTCGGGTATAACGGTAAGTCTCTATCCGAGTTAGGGCGAGACGAGGTTGAGTTAGATGGAGCACTATGGTCCGTTTTGCAAGTCCTAAAAAGAATTTACCATGATTATAATTATTCACATAACAATGGTATTTACCACGGTAATGTGACTGATGTGAGACAGATACTAAAAAACGTAAGAAATACAGTTCTTAGAGGGTGTAAAATAGTGTTTAGTGGAGTTTTCCCTAGGGATTTTTGTCCGTCTGATCATCAAATATGGAAGAAGGCTGAAGAATTAGGAGCTACATGTTGCGTTGAACCCGGATTCGATGTCACACATGTTGTGGCCGTAGATGGGGGTACAGAGAAATCGCGGTGGGCGGTTCAGCAAGGTAAGTCTCTGGTGCACCCTAGATGGATTGAAGCTGCTTATTATCTGTGGAGAAGGCAACCTGTAGATAAGTTTCCTGTACATTAACCAACTAAAGGCCAAAATATATACGATTCTAACTCTTGAAATATATAATGCCCTAAATCACCATTGAGAACTAGCAAGTTCTGGCCAAAAGCGACAATTAGCTCCCTCTGTTCTTTTGAATGGTTAATGTTTGTTTTAAAGTCCGCCGGAGTTATAATCAACAAATTAGAGGCTGCAGGATGCTGAATAATTGATGCTACATACTATTATACTAACCTGTGCAACATGACATATAATGTGGGGTGGACTGTTGTTGGGCTTTTAACAACTACTGATGCTCGATCTGAGCTTGAAATTTAAGTGTAAAATTTGGATCACTTTTCTTTTGAAGTTAGGAAATTAAAGACCTACTCACTTGTAGTACATGTACATAAGTGAGTAGGGTGACTAATGCTAAGCCTATTGAGCAGTAACGAGCCATAAAATTGTAAATGTATTAGCTAGTGATTCAGAAGAGAAAACTAGTAACTTTGTATCGATGTCACTTTGACCTTCATTATTGTAAATGTCGTTTGCCATTTTTATTAATAAACTCATCTATTATTAAAAACAATTCTCAAATTTAGTTGTTTCAGTACTTTGTGTTCGTTTATTTCAAAAAAAATGTACATCATTTATTTGGTCCTTAATCTTAGTACCATAGTTATTCCCATACAATATTTTTCATCCTTTATTTAGACTCTGAACCAATCAACATGCTTAATTCTTAAAGGCCCGTTCGGTATCACTGCCGTTTTCAGTTTTTGATTTTTTTGCGTAAAAAATTTAGTTAAATAAGTTATACAATTAACTTCAAATTGTTTGGTTGTATAATAGTCATATAGAAAATGAAAACTGACAACTGAAACTGAAAACCACTTTTTCTAGTTTTCAAAAACGGGACTTTGGTTTTCAAAAAAACAGAAAACGATACCAAACAGGCCCTAAGCTCCTAGCACATAGATTTCAAACAAGAAAAAAAAAAAAATTTGTAGAGTGTTATAATCAATAGTATAATCAACCCTTTAAATACCCACTAATCCAATACTCAATCTTCTCAAATCACAATCAATTGACGAAGTATAAATTCTTGAGCATAACCCTAAAAAAAAGAAGAAGAAGAAAAAGATCCTGATGAGCATATATATGCAAAACTTCCTCTACGATATTATGATTTATTTAACTCGTAGGACATTATATTAAAAATAAAATTTGGTTCATGTTCTACCGTAAGATAGCCTCATTCAAAACTTCGTTGCGCTCGTAAGTAATTTATTAAAGTCGTCAAAGCCATAAAGGTTGTTCAACGAGGGAGCAACTGTCTCCAGTAGTGATGTACATTGTCACAAGTGAAATATGTGCATGCAACTCCTTCATACATGTTTCACGAACGTACCCCTACAGGGGACCTTTTCCGGTCCACATTATTTTGTTGGACAATATATAGAGCAATAGTAAAAAGGAGACGACAAAGTTAATGTGTGGGGATCCTCTAGAGTTTTTTTTTATGGTGGAGTTGGTAGAGTTTACCAATAAAGGAAAGAATTAAATATATAATACTTTATAAGTTACTTTTCTATCCAGTAGGTTCGATCGAATTTATGGTTGATAGGAGGGATATTCGAGCGATAATGTGTTCCGATCCTAGTTAATTGCCTGACTAATTAACTTCTCTATTCGCTCTACAAAAGTTACGTGTTCTTTACTACCGTTGCTAACTAGAATGATGTAATTTTGTATTCGCAACTAAGCTAAGGATATGAAATAACTGGACGAGCAATGTCAATTCGATCAAGTGCACTTCTTCGTAATTTTGGCTCACCATGACCAAGACCAATATTATGCTCTTTCTATTAGAGAAAGAAATCATCATAAAATGTGATATATCACGTCTACTCTTGTATAGAAAAGTTTGACACGATGGTGCATGTACAATAAAAAACAAAATCCTGAAATTGATTCTCAAATTCATCCAATTTCACAAGAAATAACAAAACTAATCACATTATTGTGGGTTTGCAATGCCCTAAGATAAGCTCCATAGATAGATAGAGAAATCAGTACACATAATTCCACACCATGTGAAGTGAATTATAAGCTTTCGAAACATGGTCGAGACATGTGAAAATGTAACATTTATATATTAGGGGTCAAGGTATAATTCCTCTTCATCATCAAATATATGTTCATCATGTGTCAGATGATCCCTCTTATATTTACAATGTTGTCAATCATATCAGAGGGATCAAATTAATATCAAATAATTGATCGTCGTCGTCATTTGTTAATAAACCTCATCCCCTACCATTACACAGATGAAGTAGTACATATCACCCATTACAATTTTCGATGTAGAATAATAAAAATTATTCGCACATCATTCGTAACAACAAATTTCATTCCACCCTCGAAAATTAATCAAAATTTTCCACTAGTTTACAATTATATCAACCTCCTAATTAAAATTCTCACCCAATATCCAATAATTACTCAAACCACTCACTAAATCCAAAAGAAAGTATTAAACCCCATCTACAAGTTTTTGATTTTTCCACCAATCCTTAGGAAAAAAATGTCACAAATAAATCAAATCAAACCAATCCCAAAAAAAAAGTCAATCATCATCATATACTCCTAACAATAAAAGAAAAGGCAAATATTCAAGTTTGTTTTTTTTTTGTTTGTTAATTTACTTTGTTACCCTCTAAAAGAAAGTTGAGCAGCCTCTCCAAAAGAATTGAGGTGATGATGAGAAGGGGCATCAGCAGCAGCCATATTGAACATACTTAAGTCAAAGTTATCATCTAAATCTGTAAATGCTGAAAGAAACCCACCAGATGTTGTGTTTGTATGATCAACGGTCGTCGTTCGCCAAAACTCTTGATGATCATGCTGTTGTTGATGATGATCACATGAAGATGATGGTGATGATGATGATCCTGTGGTTGTAGTTGTAGTAATACTAGGTCCCATCATCACTTCTAGCTTGGTGTTCACGCTAGACTTGTCACACCCAATCCTAGCACGTACCGCCTCATTATTATTATCATTTTGGTTGACCTTCTTACCCTTGTTTTTGCCCTTCATGCCCTTGAAGCCTTTGCCACCGTTTTCGGATGGCGAAGGCTTCCCGGTGAGCCTCTGGACGAGCTCCCGGAAATTCGCTACGTCGGTCTTGATGATCTCCGGTGCGTAGATGTGGATGATTCGGATTTTTGGTTGGACTTTGGTTATAGTACGTGAGTCTCTATGGAGTCCTAGGGTTTGAGATTGTGGTGTTGTTGAGCTTGTCATGCTACTTTGTTTATAAGTCATTATTATTATAATTGGTGTTGGTGTTTTTGTAGAGAGACAAATGAGGAGAGGATTTGTGTAGATTTGTTGATTTTGTTGTTTGTTGAGAAAGATAAGGAAGATGTTTTTTTGGGTTATATAGGAGAGGATATGTTGATGCAAATGTGCTTAAATGGTTTGGGAAGGTTGTACTTTTGTATGGCAGCCCAATTGCCCAACCAAAATAATAATAGTGATTATTAATTTGATTAATTAAGTATTAGGAGAGTGTTAATATTTGGTCATTTATCTAATGAAAGTTGTGTTTAGAAAATAATTAAACAGGCTGTCTTTGTGTGTGAGAGTAGCAAAATGGGGGTACATGAGGATGAATCTCAATAAGAATAATATAACAAAGGTCAAAGAATCAAGATTGGAGGGGATCAAACATGGCCTTAGATGTGAAATATGGTATATTTGGTGGTCCTGTAAAATTGAATACTCTCTCCCATTCAAAACAAAGGTAAAATTGATCATCTCTTGTTTATGTATTATTTCATTCACATATATACGGGGTAGTCGATTTATACTATTTGTGTTTATAAGTTTATTGAAATGCTATTGTAGTAGCTTTTTTGTGATTACAATTAGTTTTTCATAATATTTTCCTATATACAAATTTTTTTGATGTCAAGTGTTAAAAATCGTCAGCTTCCTACGACCAGCAGTATCAAGAAAAGCGGTATATGTTATTTAAAAGTTATTAATGGCTATCATAACAACTATTTTTGAATAGGAGACTCAAAACAAGCTAAGCCATCACAGACAAAGGTAGGTGAGATGAAAATATATAGTTCGCTTGAACCAATAGAAAAGATCCGTGATTACAAATGTTTTAGTTAGGAAATGTTCTAATTACAAGATGATAAATATGACATTTAATGTGTTCAAGATGGCATATACTACAATTATCTAAGTTAATTTTATACATGCTCCACCAAAGGCCAAATTTGAATAAAATCCAAATACAATGGGTCCTTCGTGAAAAGCCACTGTTAGTATTAGTTTAGTAGTTTAATTTACTCATTGATTTAAATTGTCTTACAGTAAGAGTTTACATTTAAAATAAATGCAAAATTTTATTTCTACAGCGACAAAGCAATAACATCGCTCTTCATTCAAAACTTATCTTGTCGTAATTGTTTTTAGAAGGGTAGAAATTGTAGAAAACAACATATATATATATAAAGATTGGCTTATGATTGAAGGAGAATGAGATGTTTATTTAAAATCCCTGAAATTTATTTTCTTGCTCGACTTTTCTGGTAAGGAATTATCTTGTGTTGGAATATCCTTAACTTCTTGTTTTTACAATATTGTATGTAACAATTAACTCAAACAATTGAAAATTGTAGAAAAAAGTTAGTACACATGTTTATGTATTGTGACCTCATAAAAAATGCTTCCATTGTAATTGTCAATTTTTTATCTTACGAATAATTGCATTGTAAATAGTAAATTTCAAATTAAAGTTGATTTTCATGTAAAGTTTGTGGAAATAGTATCAACTAACTCAAACTTTCACATCTATTTCTCCACTTCTATAGATTTGTATAAAAATATACTTGGATAAGAAAGACATTAGAATTAGATACCGTTTTTTCCAATTTGTTGCTTTCAACTGACGTTACCGAGAGAGGTTTTGAGAGTCACAATTACATTATTAAACAAAAGTACGTAGGTGATCACAACAATTGTTCAACAGGTATGGTGGAAGGAAACTAATGTCATGGTCACCATAATCCACGAACAAGAGCTCTACACACCGTGTTATGCAAGCCACTATAATTAATTAATACCTTAATTATTAAACTAATAATTGGCTAATAGTTAATTGATGATAACTCTCAAGTTGTTAAATAGATTATTGATAACTTGTTTTGTTGTATGTATTTTCAGATCACATATACTTGTTGAGGTGCATCAACGTAATATAACGGACTTAACGGTCACATGACTCTTAGGTTATTCTTTGTTGAGTAAACCTTGTATAACGAACATAATTAAATGGTTGAAGACTCATCGAAGTAATTGTGATTTATATTCAGATGTGTAAACAAATAAATTACGATAACCTATTTGATTTAATTAGTTACATTTGAGAGTTTATTTAACTACGTAAAAAACAGTAATTGGAGTTCAGAAATACTAAATCTGATCCTTATATAGTTGTGATTCGGATCGATGTTGTCAGTTGAATTATAGGGGGGCCTTGTACCCATATATTTATCAAAGCCATACAGGGGCGAATTTAGGGGGTAGCCTGGGGTGCACCGGCTACCCCAAATTATCCGAAAACGTCAAAATATTGCCTAAAAAATTCCAAAAAAATAGGAAAAAAATTTGAAAAAAATTAATATGTATTAAGAAGCGCTACCCCAAGTTTCTGGGGTTAGATTTGTCACTGAAGCCATATATACTCACATTTCATTTTCAAGCTATTATTTTTAGAGTTTACTCACCATTTACCAATTTCGTTTCGAGCTACTATTTCAAGTGGTGTTTATCACGTATCCTATGACATTAATTAGTTACCGTCAACCCGACATTATTATGTACGCATAGAGCATGGTTAATTGTCATTCTTTAAGGTGAAAGTATGAATCAATAATTCACAATCAACTACACTCGGTGACATGCATAGTATGAGCTAATGAGCATACTAGTATATAGTACAAACTACAAAGGTGATGCTACTTGTGTCACATTTTCTGCATCAAAACTTTGCCTTGTTTAGAAGGCCATGTGGTAGGTAAGAACGGGTAAAGAAAAACTATGTTTGTTTCCCACAACATTTCACTTTGGTTGAGAAAGTAAGCTTTTTTAGACATTGCATGCAATGAGCCAGAGCCACTGCCGTATAGTTTGCTTGTGGGGATACCTCTAATATTTTGGTGGGTGAATTTTACACTAATCAGATTATTGATGTTGACACTACTTTACGTGAATCACAATTTCCAGTGTTCCTGTTATATAGAGGAGTGAAAATTATAACCTATTTATAAATTAAATTTAAAAGCGATCAAATATATGAAATGAAAGGAGTATATGTTACGTAACAATGTAACATTGTGTTCTTGATACAGACATGAGAATTGAGACATGGATGAATGATCATGTATTTGGTAGAAACACAAAAATATAAAAGATGTATGTTGTGCCTGTATATATACTTCCAATTAAAAGCAAATGATTGAAGAACCAACCATTCGATCATATACACGAATTAAGAAGGGGGGGTGTGGAGTGCATGACAAATTAAAGGACACAACAATAAGTGGTCGTTTGGTTGCATACGGGAATTCGGAATGCCTATGAAGTGCCATTTCACAGGTGGTAGAAATTCACATGAATTTCTCAAAACTGTTTGGTTGCATGTAGGAATTAAATTCCCACATGAATTGCCAATTACCAAGGGGGGCTAGGTAAGCCAATTCCTCCATTTTGTAGGAATTGGAAATTCCCATGATTTCTCAATTCACATGATTTTAGGCAACCAAACAACTCCAACAATTTTAATTCATAAGAATTCAGAATTCTCATGATTTTGAGTGACAACCAAACGACCACTAATAATATGAAGGGGATATATGACACAAAACATAATTAAGTTAGCTGGCGACATTGTCGAACAAGAGTCAAGTATACGATGGGTCGTGCGGAAATCTGAGAAAAGTGTAACCGTCTGATCAATTATATGCACGTGAATCCCTGTTGATGATGATCAGCTCAAGATTACGATCTGACGCGCCAAACCCACAAGGATCTTTTTTCACGTCATCTTCTTTACTAGTCCACACGAGTCTTGTGCCTTACACTTCCCTATGGACCCCTACACTCGTTAATTTTGTTCCCAAACTATTGAGAAGAGTCTAGAACGTTTTTTTTAAATAATGCTCTAAATTAAAATAATTCGAGTTTTGGGTGTGGAATGAAAGTATTTATGTAGTATGGGTCCACGTAGGATTGACATTCTCCAAACTAGCTTCGGTTTTTTTTTTTTGGCGAAACAAACCAAAACCGTCACGGCGCGTGACGGTTTTACCCATAACCGCTGAGAATTGGGGCGGTTATGGACCAAAACCGCTGCAAATTGGGGCGGTTATGGACCAAAACCATCTTTTTTTAGGGCGGTTTTGGTCAATCTTGCAATTTTGACGGAAAAAGAACCCACCAAAACCGTCTGAAAATTGAGCGGTTATGGTCATAACCGTCACGCGCCATAGCGGTTTTGGTACAAATTTGGTTCGGGGGTATCCGATCCTACGTGGACCCATTCTACGTAAATATTTTCGTTCCGCACCCAAAACTTGAATTATTTTAATTTAGAGCATTATTTAAAAAAATCGTTCAAGAGTCTATTGGATGAATTTCATGCCTAACCTAAGTTCCAAGGGTGTGACTTGTGAGTGCGCCCGGTAGACTCACCAATTTGGCTCCATCAGAACTCGGCTAAAAGTTCAATTAAAGTACTTCATATCAACGAAAAAGAATTAAGAAATTCCAACAATGCAGCCTGATCGAATATTCGTTTGTTACTATATATCTCACTTAAACTGTTGTCAAAGTGGTAACAAAAATCATATATACAAAGTGGTTGGCCCTTGCCACAAAATAAAGATAAAACTGCTCTACGACAGCTGATGCGTGTACCACAGACATACATGTAATGTACGCGCCAGAAATAGACTGACGTAGAGCAGTCCATTTGTTCTCCGTCGTTAGTTGCGTCCAAAATAAATGAAGAAATAAAAGAAAGAGTGGGATTCTATAAGTTGACATACAAACAACGGTACGTGTCTCCCAACAATCGGCATCCGGCGTTTGGGGAGCACGATACTCAGCCCTTGTTGTATGTTGTGTATTATTAGCTGTATCCTCTTGGCTTCTTGCCGGCCAACGTGCCACTCCCTCCCTAAAATCCTACTCATTTCCTTTCATTCCAATATAATTATAAAGATGAAATAAAATAAAAACTACCACAAATTGGATTAGACATGGTTGCTCATCTTATCTTGTCCTCAACTAATAATTATAATTTAGTGAAACTTGGCAATAATAATAATTCTATTTTTATGCATGATCGATCATGACACATTAGCATTTTTTCATATGTGCAAAATGAATTGAAGTGGTTAATTATTTTCATTTTGAGTGGGATTTTTTTCTTTAAATATTAACATCTAATGAATATAGAGTAAGTTAAATCGAAAGATATTAAACTTTCGTGTAAAAGACATGTGTTGTTCAAAAGATACATTTTTCTTGGAAATGTACGTATGGTATCATATGACCTTAGAATTAAAGCCTGTGCTTACGGATTTGAACTTGGGCAAGTCTTTTAGAATTTCTAAGCTAGACCGAGGTCTTAAGTATCACATTTCAGTTATCTCATCACATACACCAATTAAGCTAAAATTGATTAGGCTTAAAATAATGATCAAATTGTAATTGTTGACATACACAAGACCATACTAGTATATATATAATTAACATGGATCCGATCAATCATTGGTTTACCTAGCTTGATATATAGTTTGGGTTTGTACTCCGTAGTTGTTATTCAATCAAAGTGTCAATGTGGACTATAGTGTGTTGTGTGTACGGACGCATTATTGACAATGACCATGTAACATATGCTTTTCGTAAGAAAATACAAAGTAACGACATGGCGCATTATTATGCATGCTTGACTTGCCCAAACGTCAAAAGAAAGCTGCAGGTTTACTTTCAAAATCGATACCACCATTTCCACGACATATATTGCAGCAGACCACAAGCTAAGCTAGGTAATCTTAATTGAGACCTTGACCATGCATATTGCATTAACATATTAATTAACTTGGTCAAGGTTCTAGCCGCAAGCTATATCACGCACGCACTAGGCCTTACAAATGTCGTTTTATCCGAAAACCGTTTCATTTATAGTGAGTTCCAAAACAATTAAGAAATTATCTATTAGTATTTGTTACTTAGTACTTACGTTATACATATAGAAGATAAGAAGAACACGGTAAGTAGGTAAACATATGTTGGAGAAAAACAGCTCAAAAAATGTTCATTTCAACTCAAACTAGATATTGTATTAGTATAAATCAAAAGGTTAATTGCTATCTCAATTAGTCAGTAAATCTCAACAAGCATGAAAAGTATCGATCTTTGATTAAGAGAATTTCTACCCGAGGAGGTACACCTACTAATAGTTTTGTATTTGGTGTCATCCCTCATCCATCACAACAATTTGAAGCTTAAAATTGATATCACAAACAATTGTTTTTAGCTTACTATTTGACTAGGTTAGCGTGGTCGATAAGTTTGATGCCGAAGTGTAAACGCGTACAAAATTATCCACCCAAAAAAAATGCTTTAGTTTAAAAACGTTGACATTTTTACTAAGGTCAAAGTCTATTTTATTGTAGTTTTACAAGTTTTTCTTAATTATATTGTTAAATAGCCTTTCAGTCTACAAGATACCAACTCATACAAAATTATCCACCCAAAAGAATGCATTATGACTTTTGGGAAATTAATTGTCTTTTTAGTAGTGTTGCAAGTAGTCGAACACCTTATCATCTTTCGTTACGATAATTATTGACCATGATGTTTTATTATTTAAAAGCATATCATATATCATACTCCGTATATGATAGTTGAAGATCGAGAACTCTATTTGTAACCAAATGTACGTGTTCTCACATTCATAAAATTTTAGGGATATAATGTTCCGTCATCTAATAAGCTCTAAATTCACAATGATTTCGGATTATCTAGGTAGCATGAATTAACAAATTAAATCGATTAATTTGTGAGCTTGTTTTGAGATCATAGCTTTATTATTATACCGAGCATATCTAATCCAAATGATTGGCTTCAAACTTTGATTTCATTGATCTGTAAAGATGGTGTTTGTACAAGAGTTAGGGTGCGAACGTTACCTTATACTGTTCATATTAATTAACGAATCCTACAACTTAGGTAACAATATAAAAGAGAATACAACAAAATTCAATTCCGAAAACAAAATGGGATAGTGTGAATGTGTGACGATCATTGTTGCTCAATTTTGGTTCCACGAACAATGAAGACTACAAGCTTACCGCCCTCTCCCGCCCTTAACACGTACGAAAATGACTGACGGCAGTGGGCTTGAGTTGACATTATTATTCCTCATGTACTAACAATCATTTTTCTTATTTGTTTTTTTCATTTGACTACTTGCATGTAAATAATTATCTTGTTTGAATAATATGATTGATACCCAAATGTCGTCTTGCTAAATCAAACTATAGTTATCAAAGATAGAATAATAGAACTTTTGGGCATTTAACTAAGCCATTCATCCCATAAAAAACTTTGTTATTACTTGATTGTTCTTGCTAAACTAAGTCATCAATTCATCATCATCCAATCAAATGTTGTTAATCGTCATTCAAAAGACACTTACGGTAGTTGTGACAAATTAAAACAACCATACTACCTCCGTTTTATTATTTATTCATTTCTTTATGTTTATTTTTGAATCTCGAAACATCAACTTAAAAATCAGGATGAAATTTGAGTTCTTCCTCTATATTTTGTTCTTCTATTACATGCCAGGTGAAGAACTATTCATAACGAATCAATAAATCATGAAACGATCGATCAAGTAAATAAAATGTGACTAGTCTTCTCGTTTATATGTATATTATGACAATTATGTAGTGTCACCACGAAATCTAAGGTCACTGCGTCTAAAACTCAAACTCTAGCCCTAACTGTAGGGGATAGGATATATGGCCCATGCTGAATAATGTACTCCGCACCTGGAATTTGGCCCACTAAATAGAGATATGCTGAATTGGGCCAGCCCAATAAAAATAAAGCCCAAGAAAGTTGTGGGCTGGATCTCTGAGCAAGAGACACACTCGAGTCGTTAGCCAACCCGTTTTACTGATGTCTTCAGTCCAACGGCACAAGAGAATAGAGAAGCCTTTGCATCACAGCAAAAATGAAATCCCTCGGTTTTCACTTTCGAAATCCATCTCACCTATTCGGGAAATGTAAACAATTCATTGAGGCGGAGAGTATCAGAATTTTTTGTCTAACGAACTATATCAGCCAAAATGCAAAATTGACCAAAAGAAGCAGAACAAAGATATTGGGACATTTTTCACAGAATTTCATCAACGACCACACTTCCTTTGTTTATTTGTTGCACACCATTTGAATTAATTTCTAAAAAGCCAAGCAAGCTCCTAAAACGCCCGAAAGTCCTCTCCGTAAATTTTATACACTGTTACATTTTCGGTGCTCAAACTCAAAAGTGTTAGAATTACAATCGTGTGGGCCTACATGTTTTCCATATATGAGTGTGTATTTGGCCGTCTTAAGGTTAGCCTACAGAAGTGATCAAGTTTACCATAAGTATTTGGGCTTATGACATCTAATAAGAATATGGACTAAATATGTGTAGAGACCAGTCAGTTATTCCTTATTCAATGATGGGCCGATTAAGGAATAAGACACCCTATATATATATCTAGGGTTCAGGGTCATGGTCCCTAACTCATATCTTTCTCTCACTCTCTGACATCCCATCATCAGTTGGTGCCTTAGGAGAAAGTTAAAGAGTTAGAAGATCCATACCCACCACCACAACCTTTCACGATGGATCAAGGTACGCTTCCGCTACTGTCTCATCTTGATAATCTGACATGAATACGGTTCTCGGTTTTATTCCGGATCTAAGGTATAATTCAACAATTGGTATCAGAGCAAATTCATGTCAAATTATTGGGTATAAGGTTTTTGTGTTTTTCGGATTATGTTTAACTTGTACTAGTTGAGTTGCGATTAAGTTTTATAGCAATCCGTTTCGACACACCAATTTACGTTTGAAGTTTGGTAGTGAATTGCTTTTCAAGTTGTTTTTTTTTTTTCCCCCCTTTTATCGCAATTCGGTAAGTATGTTAATTCACGTACGTGCATAAGTTTGGTCAAAGATGCTTTAATAAGCGGTGGGTTAGTTTTTATATGAATCAAGGCTATATTATAAGTGTTGATTGCGGCGGTATGTTTTTGATACATGGTTTATGCGGTGGAAAATTTTGTGTGCTTTCCTCTTGAGGTTTGATTTTAATTTTTATATCAAGTTTTAAAATAAAGTTTATGATCAAACTAAGGTTTTGCCGCATGAAATTTCGATCAAGATAAAGTTGTTTGTTTGGTTGGTTAAGGCATGTACGTACGGTAATTAAGTTTGTCGCCTAAAGTCAAGTTCTGTGTTAGTGTGTTTCGTTTATGTGCGAGATCGGTGATTAAAGTTTTTTCATGCTTAACTGTTGACTTAATTAAGCTTGCCGCTTGTTCGATCGATTTAAGGTAAGTCTTACGCTTATGCTATGTTAGTATAAGGTTCTTCTCTGATCAATCTTTATCCATGAACTACATACGTGTGTGTCGCATGGTCGTGGTTTTTTGCTTTACAGTTGATCTTATAATTTGGTTTATTGTTTGATTGATTTGTTACTGTGATATGATTTGGTTATTTTCTATGTTATTGTGACAAGCATGTTAAAAGACTTAACACACGTTAAGGTTGGACCATGTAGCTTTGGCGTTAGGTTTTGTCAAAGTCGGTTTATAATTACACATTCGGATCATGGTCATCATGATTACAAAGTTAAATAATCGGACGTTTTGGTTTAAATCAATTAAAGATGTCTTATTTCCTACAATAAATTTAATTAAAACAACATGTCGCCAAAGTGACCTCTCTTGTGGAGATTGATTTTATTTGGACATAAGATGGTGTGTACATGATTCATGCGGATATTACCCGGCCCAAAGGAAGGCTAATATTTGGCCGAGTTGTATATACATGTATAGTAGTAAATATGTGACGAATATTTGGTTATTTCCATGTGAATAATAAATCAATCCAAAGATTGTGTTGTTATTTGACAGGATTTTATTGTCAATATTTATTTTACTATGACTAAAGGAGGTGCCAAATTACAAGTTGACATTTCTGTCCAAAGACTAGATTATTAATGTTGTGCATGGTACTTTGTGATGGGCCCTACCAATGTCTGATTTAACTCTTAAAATAAAAGAACTTATGTGAGCGTTTTGTTTTGTTATTTTCAGTGAACAATACAGCTTCTGTGATATCTGCTAATCTTAGCTTTATTCCTGTACTTAACGGGACAAATTTTAAGGAATGGAAAGAAAATGTGAGTATTGTCCTCGGTTGCATGGATTTGGACCTTGCTTTGAGAGATGATAAACCCACTGCTCTTACGGATAAAAGCACCGCAGAGGAAAAGCGGTACTTTGAGAAGTGGGATCGCTCTGATCGCTTGTGTCTGATGATCATGAAGAGAGGAATTCCGGAAACATTCAGGGGTGACTCTGACGAAAAGGTTACTGCCAAAGAATTTCTCAAGGAAATTGAGAAACGGTTTGTCAAAAATGATAAAGCGGAAATCGGTACAACTCTGTTGAACTTGATTTCCTTAAAGTATAAAGGCAAAGGCAATATAAGGGAGTACATCATGGAGATGTCTCATCTTGCTTCAAAACTTAAGGCACTAAAGTTAGAGCTATCTGATGATTTGCTCGTGCATTTGGTTATGTTATCTCTTCCCTTGCAGTTTAACCAGTTTAAGATAAGTTATAACTGTCAGAAGGAGAAATGGACTCTTAATGAGCTCATTTCTCATTGTGTGCAAGAGGAAGAGAGAATGAAGCAAGAAAGGACAGAAAGTGCTCATTTGGCAAGTACATCTAAGGATAAGTCAAGGAAAAGGAAACTCAATAAGGATGCTGCAGTTCCAGTACAGAAGAAACATCAATCCCATACAGATGTAGCACCTGATTGTTACTTCTGCAAGAACTCTGGACACTTCAAGAAGGATTGCACCAAGTATCATGCTTGGCGTGCAAAGAAAGGTACACTTCTTGCTATGGTTTGTTCTGAGGTTAATTTAGCTTGGTGGGTAGATTCCGGTGCTACTACTCACATAAGTGTTTCTATGCAGGGTTGCCTGAGCTGCCGAAAACCAAGTGATGATGAAAGATGCATCTTTGTGGGTGATGGCAAATCGGTTGAAGTTGAAGCAATAGGGACATTTAGATTATTACTAAAGACTGGTTCTTTTTGGATTTGAAAGAGACTTTTGTTGTACCGTCTTTTAGACGGAATTTAGTTTCTGTTTCTGCTTTGGACAAATTTGGTCATTCTTGTTCATTTGGAGACAATAAGTTTAGTCTTTTTCATAATTCAAAAATTATTGGTACTGGTATTTTGTCCCATTATGATAAGCTCTACTTGCTTGAAATAATTGCTTCCTATAACGAAACCTTGCATACAACTACAAGAGGCATAAAACGAAAATTAACTAATGAGAATTCTGCTACAATTTGGCACAAACGTTTAGGTCATATATCTAAAAAAAGAATTGAAAGACTTGTGTCAAATGGAATTCTTGATACCCTTGATTTTTCAGATTTCCGACTTTGTGTTGAGTGTATTAAGGGGAAACAAACAAACAAAAGGAGATTAGATGCCAATAGAGCTACGGATGTCTTAGAACTGATACATACGGACATTTGTAGACCATTTCCTACTCCATGTAGAAATGGCCAACAATATTTTATCACGTTCATAGACGATTTTTCTCGATATGGCTATCTTTTTCTCATACATGAGAAGTCTCAATCTCTGGACATGTTCAAAATTTTTAAGGCCGAGGTGGAGAACCAACTTGGCAAAAAGGTTAAATCTGTCAGATCAGATCGTGGTGGTGAATACTATGGTCGATATGATGGATCCGGTGAACAATGTCCAGGCCCATTTGCCAAATTCCTAGAGGAGTGTGGAATCGTCCCTCAATACACCATGCCAGGTTCTCCTCGCATGAATGGTGTAGCGGAGAGACGAAACAGGACCTTAAAGGACATGGTGAGGAGTATGATTAGTCACACTACCTTACCAGAATCACTCTGGGGAGAGGCACTAAAGACTGCAGCGTATATCCTTAACAGAGTTCCAACAAAGGCTACTATTAAGACCCCTTATGAGTTATGGACTGGAAAACAACCCAGTATAAGACATTTACACATTTGGGGATGTCCAGCTGAGGCAAGGCCTTATAGACCACATGAAAAGAAATTGGACTCAAGAACAGTTAGTAGCTATTTTGTTGGGTACTCTGAAAAGTCTCGGGGGTATAAATTTTATGATCCCACTACCAGAAACATTTTTGAGACGGGAAATGCCCAGTTCTTTGAGGATATTGAGTTTGGAGGGAAGGATAAGGTTAGAGATTTTGTCTTTGAAGAGGAATCTATTTCTCTTCCTCCAGTTGTTAATAGTGACAATGGGGAAGACATTGTTGAAAACCTCCCTACTGAGGATCAACAGATCATTCGGGTACAGCAAACTCAAACACCTCAAGAACAAATGCCGTTAAGGGAGAAATCCACTAGAGTGAGAAGAAGTACTTGTTCAGATGATTTTATATATCTCCAAGAACACGAGGAAAGTGTAGTTTCATTGGAAGATGACCCTATTAACTTTCATCAAGCTATGCAAAGTTCAAATTCTCAAAAGTGGATTGATGCCATGAATGATGAGATTAAGTCCATGAAAGACAATGATGTTTGGGATCTCGTTCTGTTGCCTGAAGGTGCGAAACCTATTGGTTGCAAATGGATATTTAAAACCAAGAGGGATTCAAATGGCAATGTAGAGAGATATAAGGCTCGTCTTGTTGCAAAGGGCTTTACTCAAAAGGAAGACATTGATTATAAAGAGACTTTCTCTCCAGTTTCTTCGAAAGACTCTTTTAGAATAATAATGGCATTAGTGGCACATTTTGATCTTGAGTTACATCAGATGGATGTAAAGACTGCGTTTCTCAATGGTGACATTGACGAGACAATCTATATGGTGCAACCTGAAAACTTTGTGTCGGGAGATGCAAAGAAGATGGTTTGCAAATTGAAGAAATCCATATATGGACTCAAGCAAGCTTCTCGTCAATGGTATTTCAAATTCCACGAGACTGTACTCTCATTTGGTTTTGAGATGAACTTTGTGGAAGATTGCATTTACCATAAGTTCAGTGGGAGTAAGCATATTTTTTTAGTTTTATATGTGGATGACATCTTGCTTGCCAGCAATGATATAGGTTTTCTGCATGAAACCAAGAGACTTCTATCAAAACATTTTGAGATGAAAGACCTTGGTGAAGCAGCCTTTGTGTTAGGAATTGAGATACATCGAGATCGTTCTCGAGGTGTCCTTGGATTATCACAAAGGAACTATATCGATAAGGTTTTACAGAGATTTAACATGCAAGAATGTAAACCACTGGATACCCCTGTGGTAAAAGGAGACAAATTCAGTCTAAGTCAATGCCCCAAGAATAGTTTCGAGAAGAAGGAAATGGAGACAATTCCTTATGCATCAGCTGTGGGAAGTCTCATGTATGCTCACGTTTGTACGCGTCCGGATATAGCGTACATTGTTGGCATGTTAGGCAGATACTTAAGCAATCCGGGTGTGGATCACTGGACAGCAGCCAAAAGAGTCATGAGGTATCTACAGAGAACGAAACACTACATGCTCACATTTAGAAGGTCGGATCATCTTGAGATCATTGGGTATTCTGACTCCGACTTCAATGGATGTCCTGATAGTAGTCGATCCACTTCAAGCTATGTTTTTCTGCTGGCTGGAGGAGCTATTTCGTGAAAGAGCGCAAAACAGGAACTTATTGCCACTTCTACCATGGAAGCAGAATTCATTGCGTGTTTTGAGGCATCCAACCATGCGATATGGTTACGGAACTTGGTTGCAGGGCTGCGAATTGTGGACACAGTTGAAAGACCACTTAAATTGTTTTGTGACAATAGAGCGGCTGTGTTGTATTCCAATAGCAACACGAGCGCAACAAAGTCCAAACACATTAGGCTCAAGTTACGTGCTGTAAAGGAAAGAATCCAGAGGGAAGAGGTGTTTATAGAGCATATTGGTACAAACTCCATGATTGCGGATCCGTTTACTAAGGCTTTGTCACCCAAGGTCTTTCATGAGCATACTGCTCATATGGGTGTTATTTTGTTTAAGGTTTTGGAGGACTAGTGGGAGTTTTTTGTACTCATGTTCTATTGATAAACACATTTAAGTTTTGTACTATGGTTTTTTGTTTAAAGTTTTAGAATAAAGTTTATGGTTTTACCCTCTTATCTTTTAATAAGATCTCACTAAAGAATATAGTTGGACTAGTTGGAAATAGACATGTAAAGATCACATTTCATGTAATTTTCCATGCTACACATCCATATTTGATCTATGTCGTTTGATTCTGTTTGATGTATGTGATCATTGAGGATTTAGTCATTGGATGACGAAAGTCGCTTTGGTCCTATGTTGGCATAATCAATGGACCAGATTGTTCGAAGATGTCTTTAATGATGGCAACAGTTTTGAGCTCATAAGGTTATGCACATATTATACAGAAACACATGTGGCCCAAGTGGGAGATTGTTAGAATTACAATCGTGTGGGCCTACATGTTTTCCATATATGAGTGTGTATTTGGCCGTCTTAAAGTTAGCCTACAGAAGTGATCAAGTTTACCATAAGTATTTGGGCTTATGACATCTAATAAGAATATGGACTAAATATGTGTAGAGACCAGTCAGTTATTCCTTATTCAATGATGGGCCGATTAAGGAATAAGACACCCTATATATATATATATATAGGGTTCAGGGTCATGGTCCCTAACTCATATCTTTCTCTCACTCTCTGACATCCCATCATCATTGGTGCCTTAGGAGAAAGTTAAAGAGTTAGAAGATCCATACCCACCACCACAACCTTTCACGATGGATCAAGGTACGCTTCCGCTACTGTCTCATCTTGATAATCTGACATGAATACGGTTCTCGGTTTTATTCCGGATCTAAGGTATAATTCAACAAAAAGGTCTAGCTAAACTAGCTGAGGATTATACCTTCGCCAAAAAAAAAAAAAAAAAAAAAAAAAAAACCGAGGATTATACAAATTCAACCAAGACAAGTCGATCATCAATTCAAACAAGAAGGGTATAACTTTCGGCACATTCTTTTTTTTTTTTTTTTTGACAACGTCTAAATGGATCAGCACATTCATAATAACATTCCGGTGATTCAAAATCTCAATACGCAAGAACGATGACAATAATCTCGCAAATGCTAGATCATATGACTTACAATTCAAAAGTCTACAAGTACATTGCTCTGTGTGTCCCCAAACTACTAAAATTAGTGAATGTTTATGGCACGCTAAAGGGTCACCAGATTATTATTGCAAGAACAATAACAGAAAAGACACCCAACTTTGCCTACTGAAGTTTCTATCTAGTACAGTGATCAACAAGGAAGCCCATTTTAATAATTTTGAAGCTTACTGAGAGAAACAACAGCATTGACGACAACCCGAACTCTAGCAAGAGCGTTGATGATGGAGACGAAAGCTAAAATCACTAACCAGAAGCCAGAATTTTCCTAGCTTTCTTGAGCACACCCATATCGTTTTAAAGCTTGTTTTTGTACCACAGAACACCCTTGGTCTTGTCTTCTTCGTCTGGGGCGACATAGATGCACTCCTTGGTTTCCCTGTACATTGCTTGGAAGACTGAAGTTCCATCAAAATGGTAGTATTTGCCCAGAACTGGCTTGATAGCCTTGGTTGCCTCCATAGCATGATAGTGTGGCATGGTAGAGAACAGATGATGAGCCACATGAGTATCAGTGATATTGTGGAAGACCTTGTTCAGAATCCCGTAGTCTCTGTCCACGGTAGCCAGAGCGCCTCTCAACCAGTCCCATTCAGATGACTCGTAGTGAGGCAATGAAGGGTGCGTGTGCTGGAGGAAAGTGATCAGAACGAGGAATCCATTGACGACAAGCAATGGACCACCGTAGACACACAACACCCATGTAAGCCCTTTGGCAGCAGCAAGCCGGAACAACCCATAAGAGACAGACAGAACACCAGCATCAGAAAGGTATATTTGGTGCCTCTCACGGTCTGAGTAAATAGGTCCGTATGGGTCATAATGGCAGGCAAACCGCTCATATTTCCTGCCCGAGACATTGAAGACAAGGTATAAAGGCCAACCAAGGGTCAAGGTGACGATTAGAGTGAGGACCCTACCAGGTGGGTTGTGAAGGTACTTGGAGAACCATGCAAGATCACCCTTAGTTTTCGGCACAAAGACCTCATCTTTCTCTAACGAGCCAGTGTTAGAGTGATGGCGTCTGTGGCTGTATTTCCAAGAGAAATACGGGACAAGAAGGCAAGAATGCAGGATCAGGCCCACAGTGTCATCAAGCCACTGGTGATCACTGAAGGCGTGGTGGCCACATTCATGAGCTACAACCCAAACACCAGTCAAAACACAACCTTGGACAAACCCATAGACGGGCCAGGCCAAGTAATTGAATGGCTTAGGAAGGAGGTTGATGTAGTTGGTGGCAATGTAGTAGAGGACAAAAGCGATGGTGAGATCGTAAACAACATAGGAGAAAGAGCGTATCACAGAACGCTGGAAGCAATGTGGAGGGATGGCTTTCTTTAACTGACTGAGGGTGAATGGTGGTTTTTCGGAGGGCACTCTACCAAGTGCTTCGGGTTTCTCCTTTCTTACACTTGGAGGGATTGATCGGCCGCCTGCACCCATGGCTCCTACAAGTAATGCAACAAATAAATACAAAGGTCAATAAGATACCAATGTATAATTTCTTCAATGAATCAATGGTCATAATATAGGCCACCACAAGTTTGAGAAAAAATCACGTGTGGTAAGAAAAAAAACATATTTTTGACCATTTATTTACCATTTGACAAAAAACAAGAATTATTCAAAGTTTCATGCAAGAATTTAACCAAAATTAGTGGTAGTACACCACAAAGACTAATGAATATTCACAAGGATTCTGATTTTCTGTACCTGAAAATAGTAGTCAAAGGAAAAGTTTTGAAGTTCCAGTCAATTTAGGAATCCGCAAAGGGTGAAATTAACTATGCATTTTAGTGGGTTAAAGACTATACGGAGTATAAACTAAGAAAAAACAGTCAATAAAGGGGGCCAAATGTTCCACCTTAATCAACTAGTATTAGCACAAACACAAAAGTAATTGTGTCACACAGTTGACAATATAAAATCACGAGTACCATATCTCTACTAAACAATAAATCATATCATTTTATTGCCAAAAAATGGCACTAAATAACATGTCTAAGGATCATAGTAAACCAACATGACACTCAGCCGAAAAGATGAGTTAGATTACTCCTACTCGCGAGTATTATCCTACATTTCTCACATTTGGAAAAGAAAGGTTTTAATCATACATTCATATATGATCAATATGGAACCAGTAGGGTCTAGGATGATTTAGTGTTCTTGTCAATTTCTCAAAATTTAAACAGAAGTCACGATACTTATGGCGATATTGACAAATCATAAATGGTACGTATACTCCAGTTTATCAGATTTGTATAGTAATTTGGACCAATCAAGTTGCCCCCAACACGGTACTATTGATTTATGTTCCCACTAAGAAATAAATGCCCTTCTTTTTATTTTCTAAATTCGCAATTACAGAAAAATTGCCAATTTAGTGTTCTTTTGTATCATATTCTGTTTTCTGTTTTCAATTTTTTTAAAAATCAAAGTCCCGTTTTTAAAAACCAGAAAAAGGTGGTTTTCAGTTTTCATTTTTAATATGATTATCATGGAAACAAACAATTTAAAGTTGATTTTATAACTCATTTCACTAAAAAATTTACGCAAAAAAACCAATATAGAAAACCGCAGTGATACCGAACGGGCCCTTAATTTTTATCCCGAAATCAAATTGGAAATCATTTCCTAAGCTATGATCTTATCCTCTGATCTGATATGATCTAAACTCGTTAGAGAACTGAATTTATCATGTCTTACCTAAATTTAAGCTGAAAAAGACAAGACCTACCAAGTTCGCACAAAGTTAGTTCATAAATAGCTTTACTATTGGAATTATGAGTCCGAAAGCCATATTATTCATTCATAGTTTCTCTATAAAAATCCCCCGAAAAAATCCGAAGAGCTAAAAATTAATACATTAATTAAATTCCAAAGCCATATTCAAAATTTGATACATCAATGACATATGATCGAATTAGAAAAAGAAAACCACGTTAATTAAACATGACTAATTATTATAAGAAAAGTTCAACATAATTCATGACGTAATGAAACATGCTAAACCATGATATTTTATAAGGAGTTGAATATGACATGCTACCCAAATTTAGTTGGAATACAAAGTTATACACACAAGACCAAGTTTTATACACAAGTGCAGGAGTTGCTAAATTCATGTCTATACATTACATCACAAAAATTGCATATAAAAATGCAAATTGCAAGAGTTAATTCATTGCATCAAATAAAATTTAATGTCAATGATAGAGAGTAAAGCAGTGGAAAGTATATAATAAATTGCTGGACACACGTACGATATCTGCTTTAAATACAGGGCACCCAAAATATACGAGACGAGCACAACACGGATGTGAATGTGACAAACAAACTATCCCTACAACTTGAAGCCCATCCGGCCACACGTATTACATGTAAGACACACGACTCTTCAATCCTCAATTTGGTTCTTTAATGAGATAAAATACTATAGGTTACCTATGACAGACACTCATGAAATACAACGTACGCGTAACTAACAAGATTGCATACACGCTAGTGTTTTCACAAATCCTTTTTGCCTGGAAATTTCCTGTAATATCACCATCCGTGTTACCAAGATATTTCTTTAGGTAGCATCGTCGACGAAGGCGAAAAATTAAATCTTTTGACAAGTACCCAATATAACCATAAAATGTGACAACTCCTACTCACCTAACATATAAAGAGTCCTGAAAAATATCCAAAAAGAGCCACGCAATTTCAATCCAACATTTCCAGGCCTAAATTAGTCCATCAATCATGTACTGTGACAAAGAAACGTAACAGACTTATGTGCACTAAACTAAAAGTCTATGTTCCACATATAAGCCGAGAATCCGCACAACGACAACAATAAAACCAAGCCTAAATCTCAAAATGATCGATTTGTGATGCACTAACCTAAAATGGTCACAACAATATGTCAAAAGTGAAAGGGCCAATCTTAAGCGGATATCCATCACTAAATTGTACACCCATCTACTTGATTAGTGGGCTTATGCTGCACTCCAATTGGAAGCTATCTTTTAAATCAGCCATGTTCAGTCTAAATAAAGTACAACTATACCAATCAACTTTTGGGTCGTCATACTTTTTTGGTTTGGTAGGATATAACATGTTACATGCACAACTTTTCAAAAGAGAAAACTAATTACACTTAAATCACAAGTTCGAAAACCGTAATTTCAAGTCTATATGGACTAGGCTTGAGTCACACGTCTTTTTCAATTGTACAAACCTTTGCGCCTCATCTCTGAAAAAGACACACAGCAATAAAACAAATCAACAGAATCACATTCAAGTGATTGAACCACTGCCACTTCGCTCCCACGAAGGTGCATGGCTCTGATAAATCGAAATTACTTTTATTTTTTAGTGGAGACCGACCACAATGTACACCAAACATTTGGTTGTGGTCCTATTATTGCATGTACTTAGGTGTTCTAAGTTGAAGCTCAATGTCAGACCACACACCTCTAATAAGAATCATAGCCTACGTTACTGCACATCAACAGCACTGCACTGTATTAGACGACTCGCAGAATCATAATTTAAGACGGATTAAAGTTTGCGTACATCCAACCCTTCCATACCTTCCCGTGGGTCGTTATGGAGTAACGTCTTTGTACGAAAATATTTTATCATCTATCGATATGTTAATATGTCATTGTTTACCACTAGTACAAGATATTCAAATCTAGGCGTCTAGGCATGACATTTTAAGGAACCAGTACTAACGAGTTTTTCAACACAAAGGACCCATCAAGTTAACTTGAAATGAGCTGGTTCAAAAACTTCAACAAGTACTTGCTACTAATTAAGCCCTCATTAACGAAAAAAAAAAAAGTGATTATTTTGATGATTAGGTACACTTTATGTACAAAATATTATTGCCCGTAATTAACTTATAGATACAGGAGTACAATATAGATATACCCAAAAAAAGACGATTAGTTCAGTCCAGATGAAACGTATTTCGTACTAACATTCACACCTAGAGTTCAAATCATGAGAGAGAACAGAACGAATGTAGATGTCAGTTAGTTCAACCGAACAATATCGAAAAAAATTAGACTGAATTATTGTTGGTTCAATTTATGCTGGAATATAATTAAAGCATTTCTGGGGCCATAAAATCAGGGGTCACAAAATCAGGATGAGAGAGAAAGAGACCCAAAACTTAGACAACTTGGTCACATGCGCATACCACCAATCCTTCAAAAATTATTATTTTATCAAATTATTCCCTACCAAACGCAGCACCATGAGAATCTCCCTTCAAATGGACCGCCTTTCATGCCTTTTTCTCTTCTTTATTCAGCACTCCATAATGTAACACTAACTATCATCATTGATTATTTAGATATTTTGTGCTCTTAAAGCAAGATGAAAATAATTGAGTAGAAATTCTAGCGGAACTTGATTTGAACATGTGAGATGAATTCAAACTCAAACGTAAACAATACATGAAAAAACGGTCTAACAGATCAGTAATCACCTGGTGACACACTATCTTTTTTGACGTCTTTCGATTGTACTGGCATTTACGCTTTGTAACTAATGTAAGTGAGTATTGTACTTGGTAAAACATGTGGAGTAAATGGTAATAAAGTCGGAAATCGTAATTAATGATAGTAAAATGCATCTAGCCATGTGGACAAAAACATGAAACGAGGAACACAACGACAGAAAATCGACCCCAAAAAAAAAAAAAAAAAAAAAAAATTAAAATCAAATTAGATCCAATCTCCACCAAACCACATTCTGCTCAAAACAAAATCAATCAAATTAACTTCAAACCCCAAATCACCAATTAATTGGTTTATCAGTGTCGATGACGATAGAGGTACTGGTACATTAGGTCTTAAGTTCGAATCCCGATGAAAAAAAATCAGAAAAGAATAATGACGGGGAACATAAATATAGATCTACACTCTAACAACCACAAAAATATAAACCCAACAAAATCATCTAACACAACATTTGAAATAACAAAATAACACGATGAATTAGATTCACATTTTTGGAAATGCAAGAAAGATGAGATGTACCTAAGAATGAGAGAGATTTGAATCTTCAAATTGAAGCTTTATTTCTTCAACTTTCTTTCTCTCTCTCTCTCTTTTTTTTTTTTTTTTTGTTGTGTTAGGAGACCGGTGTGTTCGGCCAAGAGAGACTTTGCCACCCGAGAAAAAAGGGAGGAGAGAAGAGAGAGATGGGGTCGATATTTAAGCTTAATGCTTGCTTTCCCTCGCTTCAGTCTAAAATCAAGTGTGTGGGACCCACTCAGATACACTACTAACATGTCTTTCCAAGTGCAGCCATGTTATGTCATACGTGGCGTGTTTTGATTGGGTTTGGTGGTTCTGGGATTCAATCCGAGCCGTTAGTTTTGGGGTGTTTAATTGTATAAATTAAGGTTGTTGTCGTTTTTGCACGGCGGAGATTGCACGAGGTTGATGCTTATAAATATCTTCTTCTTCACACCACCCTCCATGTCACGTGAGTGACCGGCCACACTTTGTTTTGTGACTTTGTGCTGGTTTCATTCTTCACCTCAAATAATCAAGTGGAGTTCAGCACCAAAAAAACAGAAGAAAAAAAAGTAGGGGCGAGCAAAATTCGGTCCGGAATATAAGTTATACGGAGTACAATGAATTTAGTGTTTAGTTCGGATTATTGATTTTCGGTTTGGCTTTCAGTCCACCAAAAATATGGTCGTGGACTTCCTAATAATCCAATGCAGTTGACTAGGGGCGAATTTCGAGGGTAGCCTGAGGTGCACCGGTTACCCAAAATTCCCTGAAAACGTTAAAATATTGCTTAAAAAATTCAAAAGAATAAGAAAATATTAACTTGTATTAAAAGGACTACCCCAAATTTATAGGGCTGGATTCACCCCTGCAATTGACATGTCCAAACTTAATCTTTAATTTTGATCCAACGATCAGGAATTAGTCATAAATTAACATTTGAGTATAAATACAACAATGTAAAAATTCACGAGAAGAATTTTGATATTTTATAAGCCTTCAGCCACCTAACTTGAGTTCGAACATTTTTTGTCACCAGATATAATTATGCGTATACATGGTCAACACTCAACAGAAGGAGCCACCGGCCACGTAAGGAATAAGCAACTTGCAATTTGGAGTCCAAAAAATAAGGAAACATGGTGTATAATGTCTATAAAATAATTGTCGAGAGACAAGAGATTAGGTAACGATAATGTGCAATGACACAAGCCAAAACTAGAGTTGAATAATGTCATTCGATTTAGCTTTGTTGAATTTTAATCGTGGAGATAATTACATGTAATACAGATGCTAAATACAGTTATTACGGATCTCTCGTTATTAATCCGAACTCGATCGAATTAGCATTGTGAGAGGTCAATTGAATGGAGAGGCAAAACTCTAGTCGATGATCGAACTTTAACATTATTTCATCATTCCTAGAATCATAGTGCGTGGAGTAGTTTATTTGAAAGAAAAAAAATTATTACGACACTACATCAACTCAATCAAGTATTCGTGCAAAATTGAATTATAACTAGTACGGAAAGGAAAACATGGTTACTTTATTTTTACTTGAAAATAGACATCATAACAAAGTTTTGGATTGGAATTGTATAGGGGCAAATCCAATCTAATCACCCAATTTACTTGTATCCATACATTGCCGTATGATATCGACAATTAGAATGAGGAATTTTCCGAGGACTTTGAATAAGCTGGCGTCTAATACAATCCATTTGCCACCACTTGTATGAATAAGCAACATGTCGTATTGGGGCATCGAAAGCCGAAAACAAAAAACGAAAAGAACATCATGAGGTATGTGGCGAGAGTAGTATATTGTGTAGACAAGTAATGGGGAACTACTTACTGTTTCCTTTAGAAAACTGGGAAGGAGAAAACAAAAGGGATGTAATGGTGGATGTTTTCAGATATAACACATAAGAAAACCACGGACGGCCTAGAGATCAGGTAACACAATGTACAGTAATGTACAGTCTTACAGCGCATAACAAGTGGTTGTACATTTTTTTTTTCTTTGTTTTAAACCCAATTGCATGGAGCGCTACAAGTTCATTAACTTTGATTAAACTAGGGGTGTTAACGGGTGTTAACGAGTCGAGTCAAGCTCGAGAAATTATCAAGCAACAACATAATCAAGAGTCAGATTTGTACCAAAAAAAAGAAAAAAAAATAATCAAGAGTCAGACAAATCAAGTCTGATGAAACACACATAATCTCCCCAGCACATCACAAAGAAAACTTTTTAAGCTAACAAAATCTGAGTAAAATTTTGTTTTTATTTTACAATTAATGAACAACAAAACATCGAAAAAATTAATTAAAAGAAAAAAAAAAAAAAGACGACAGAGAAAGAGATCTTAAAACGATTGAAGGTCGTGCGGTTGTGCGGCGACGAAAGGAAGGTCGTGTGGCGACGAAATGAAGGTCGTGTGGTTGTGCGGCGATGAGGAGTGCGGCGATGAGGAGTGCGGCAGTGAGTGTGAGTGTGTGTGACGGTGAGAGAAGTTGAAACAATTTAGGGAAAATGTTAGATCTGTGGCTCTGTGAGTGAGAGTGAGAGGGTGAGATTCGTGAGAAAAAGAAGAGTGGGGCACAATTTTTGTTTATTTGAATTTTATTAAAATTAAATGATAAATGTAAACCCAAAAGTTTCTAAATGTGCGCCTATAATTGACACATTTTACTATTAATTTTAAAATGTGCGCCTATAATTAAATTTCAAATAAGAAAAATTTGAGTATATATATACTTTCCGAGTTGCTCGCGAGTTTTCGAGTCGAGCTGGGCCTTGCTCAAGCTCGACTCGTTAATCTCTCGAGTCGATCATGAGCACGAGTCGAGCTCACTCGAGCCGAGCTTTGACCGAGTCGAGCACGAGTAGCTCACGAGTTTACCCTGCTCATTAACACCCCTAGATTAAACTACCCTCAAATTTTAAATTTTTTTTTTTTTTTCAAACTAGGCAAATAATGAATTTGCAGATATTTAGCTTAGAAAGATGGAGTATTACGACTCTGTTTGATAGGACTGCATCATTTTTATCAAATTTGATTGCTCCTGATCTGATTTGAAATGACTGTAAATGAACTGAATTAGTTGAAAAATTGATTAAATTTCAACGAATTAGTATCAATGATGGAACAAATTCATTGATGTTATTTGAGCAATTCTGATCTGATCTGATTTGATTTGAATGGCTCTGATCTGATATTTATTTTTATTTGAATGACTCTGAACTGATCTAATGTGTTTGGCCAAGCTCCTGAAGTGTTTCTGGACTGTTTCTGGGTCCTAGAAACTGAAAACTGGCCAAACATATAAAACTGAGAAACTGTTTCTGAATTCTGAGAAACACTTCTAATGTAAATTTGTGCCTCAGAAGTAGAAACTCCAATTTGAAGCTCCTCCTCCAGAAACTGTTTCTCATAAACTGTTTTTGAGGAGTTGGTTTGGAGAAGTTGGAGCTTAGCCAAACATAAATACTACTTTTATTAAGTCTTATCAGAGAGAGCCTACGTATTATTTGGTATCTTGAACTTTAGATGAAATTTGATGCTTGCAAGTTAGTTTGTGTATATATATTTGATCAATCTAATGAAGGATTTTAGTACTTAGTATATGATTAATCTTTTAGTAAAGATGATTAGCATCATAAAGAGTTGATCCTTATGACTTGCAATATGACATATTATTCGTAAATGGGTATTGTATGAACATGAACGATTTAGACTAATTATTATTATTATTATTATTAATCATATTATTGATTCAGATCTCAAATACATACAAGCAATCAACAATATAACAATTTGTGATGAATATAAGGATCAAGGTTTGCCTAATGGTTAGAAACTCAGCCTAGTTGAGGGTTGTTCCGTGTTCAAATCCTCATACCCCACCCCCGCAGCAATGCTGCTCCTTTGTACAAAAAAAAAGAGACAATTTGTGATGAATTATTTTTGAAATGATAAACATAAAAGCCATTAATGTTTGAACCGTGTAAAGCAATTTCAGAGAGGAAGGTATGATTGTTAAACAGAGGGCGACATATTTCAAAAAAAATGGGCGACATTATTTGAGCTAGGCTGGTCCAAATAGTAGCAAAAGTTACAAATCAACTCAAACTCAACCATAATACACGGCCCAACAATCAACAATCCAACCCAAATCACAACCCAATGACTCATCAGCATTTGTAAAAGAAGCTTTACACGCGCGTCACTATATTAGCTCAACACGACCCAACATCCACAGCTACGTGGCAGCACCCGACAAACCCAACCACCTTATATAAGTCGAACCACAACCTCTCCACCTAGCACTTGATAACAGCAACTAACACTTCAAAATATCCAAGCATTTGCAAAAGAGTAAAACACAATCTTTCATCACTAAAATCACTACCAATCTCTTGTTCTTTTGTGTGATTATATTAGGAAATGGAGTCAGTGAAGCAGAAGGCAGCCGACGCGACCGCCTCGGCAAAATCCGGTATGGAGAAGACCAAGGCAACCGTGGGGGAGAAGGTGGACAAGATGAAAGCCGGTGATCAGTTCGACAAAGACATGGCAACCATGAGGAAGGAAGAGCGTAAAGATGACGCTGAGCTGAGGAAGCAGGAGGCTCATGCCCATAATGAGGCTCAGAAGCAGGCTAACACCAACACCACCCGCACCGGCCATACTACTGGCTCTACTTTTTAATTTTGTCAATCTTAGCTGGTTGTATGGTATTATTACCAAGGACGTACACGTACATACGTACTTGTACTTCCGTTTTAGTTTTACGCGCGAGTATGTAATCTATGCTTTTTCAGAAAGCATTATTAGTACCTTCCTCTATATATAGATGAGGTAGGTTCTATATTATGCATGTAAACGTAACATAAATAAAAATTTCCTTGCGTTTAATCGGACGTGTTTCTCGATTCCTATTCATGTTGATTATTGATTCTTCTTAGTTTAATTTCACAAAAACAAAAAGGTAGTTTTAACTTTAAAATATTTTGTTTTTCTAAGTCATGATTTATTATTAGATAACCAACTGAGCCAAAAGTCTAGACTGATGGTTAGAGTACCCACAATGGTTTTTTATACTTCAACACGCCCCCTCACGTAAAGGTCCACTTGGGCTTAAAGTGTGGGTAATTCACTGGCCCACAAACACAACACTTAAACTGAGTTTATTTTATTAAGGCTCCAATACAACAAAGGAGTGGGTTATCAGGATTCGAACTCGAGACCTCAGGATCGCTGAGACTCTGATACCATGTTAGATAACCAACTGAGCCAAAAGTCTAGACTGATGGTTAGAGTACCCACAATGGTTTTTTATACTTCAACATTTATAGAGATACATTGCGATGAATATTTTATTCTCACTTCTATATTTTTCTGGATTTTATCGAATGTTCGAAATTCAAATTACAGGATTTGATGATGAACCGCTCCCTTCATTTCATTAGGTTATTTTCATTTTAAACCAAATGCAATGAATCCGGTGAAATGGAGGGAGGAGTTATTTTATTTTCACTATGGTAAATTGGTTATTTTGTTTCTTTTGGAGGATTAATATATAGAGTAAATTTTCGTATTTTCGTCTTTGTTCCAAAAAAAAAAAAAAAAAGTGGATTTCAAGTGATTCCCGAGGAGGCTTGCAATTGTAGGGTAAGCTCGCAATTACATGGTAGCTCCATCTACACTACGGCCACAAAGAATAAAGGATGGTTTTACTCCGTATAGAATTTAGTTAGAGAGTGTTTGGGAACAAGGATTTGATTCGCAAATCCAAATTTGACACAAATTACATGTTTGGGAACTCAAGAATTTAAGAATTTGGATTTGTGTCAAATCCTTTGGAATTTGTATCAAATCCAATTAGGCCAAAAACAAATGACACCTCAAGAGGTGTCATTTTGAAATCACACCCTCCCCAAACATTGAATTTATATTTGAATTCTACATTATCAAATGATGGATTTGAAATGATTACAAATTTCCAAATTCATGTTTCCAAACGCTACCTTAGTTATCAATGATTGCGACTATATTTGACGGATGAGTGAAATACTTAGCGCGTGTGTGCGACATATTTGGCCACGCACGATCATAAGAAGACGAAAATGAACTTGAGAAGATATATAATACACTAAGCTACTATCAATCAAGCATTGGTACGATTTGTAAATCCTTTAGATCGAGTACGTGTACATTACACCGTGTTGCACCAACTACTTTTTACGTGGTGGCCAAGTTATATAATAATCTGCACATGATCATAATAAACAAAATAAAGCTAGTGGGAGTATTTTGGCGATTTACACAACAAAAGATCGATCATGCAAAGAGATCTTACGAATGAACTATTTACACGGTGATTAATTGAATTGATTTCACAATAATACCAAGTGGTCTCACAATTTTTACCAGTTTTCAATATAATGTTTACTCCGTATATAATTGTAAAAATTGACCGAACCAGCTTGAATCGCCTACAAACAATATCGATTGAAATCGATGGACGATGATAAAAGAATAAAATAAAAATTCAGCCGTTAACATTAGAACTAAACCTGTTAAAATATAAAGTCATTGTTTGGGCTCTAACTATCAGTCTAGACTTTTGGTTGAGTTGGTTTCTAATATGGTATTTGAGCCTCAGCGATCCTGAGGTTTCAAGTTAAAATCCTCGTAGCCCCCTCCTCAATTAAGTGCACATCAAGCACATAAGTCGTCGTCTGTGGTTTAGTAAAGTCCACGTTTCATGACCAAATTAACAACAACTCAAGAAGAACTGATAGCCACAAAGCAACGCTGCGTCGAACAAGAGCAACGACTGGCTGACCAAGAGCAACGACTGATGAAAAAAAACAAGACGATGGAAGAACAACTCCTTGAATAGAAGAAGTTAATTGCACATATGCAACATGCGCAGGATTTGTTGTCTCAACAGATGCGTAAGTGCGCGCCAAGCCAATTCAGTGATTGAAGAATCTTCCTCAATGCCTACCATGCATCTTTTTGTGAATCATCAGGAGCGGCCTAGGTATTTATTTAGCTGATTTTGATTTGATGATTCAGGCAATAGGTAGCAGACTAGGTAGCAGACTAGCAGCACGATCCCATGACATCTAACCCGCATATATTGCGCTTTTGTACAGCACTCAAAATTAGAAACTTGATGTGCTAGGTTGTCAACACCTTTAATTGGTATAGTTGATCATTGGCAGCCCTAGTATAGCTTACCCTTACCCTTAGAGTAGCTTATGATATATGAATCAAGCTCTCATGCATATATTTTGTGGAGGACTTATTAGCCTCCAAATCTTTTGTAAACACCACATACAATTATGGTGTAGGGTTCGTGTTATTATATATGAGAATAATTTGGTTGCAATGACATTATGTTCGCAATATTGTAAGTTGGCATCCTAATGGTAATAGTGCTATATTGAAAAAGAGATGCAATTGAAATTTTCTAGCGATTTTGCAATGCTGATGCTAATTAGTGCTTGAGTACATGATCGCAAGTTTGTGACTGAATTGCTACGGTCAATACAATGTAGTCGCTAGTTAGAGACCAGTGGCTTTTTCGGTTGCAATTTTGCAACCAATATAGACTTGGTTTCTGGTTAGTGACCACCAAAACAGTCGCAAATTAGCAACCAAATTGCAACCAATAAGTAGTTAGTTTCAAATTGGAGACCAAACTATGGTTGCAGTTTAGCAACCAATAAGAGGTTAGTTTCAAATTAGAGACGAAACAGTGGTTGCAGTTTAGCAACCAATAAGAGGTTAGTTTCAAATTAGAGACCAAACTGCGGTAGCAATTTAGCAACCAATAACAAATTGGATGCTAATCAGCAACTGATCAAAGTTGGTCGCAATATTGGACCCAACATTGCAACCGAAGATTTGGACTCTATTTAGCAACCGAATTGCAACCGATGTGGTTTTAGTTGCTAATTTGCGACCACAAAAATTTGCGACCAGGTGTTTAGCGTCTGGCCAAAATCGGTCGCAAATTGGTCGCAAACCACGATTTGCGACCGATTTGCAACCGTTTTGGCGGTCGCTAATCAGTGTTTTTCTTGTAGTGAAAGGGTATTCACGTGAGGGGTTAAAATATAAAGTCATTGTTTGGGTCCTAACTATCAGTCTAGACTTTTGGTTGAGTTGATTTCTAACGAAATCCGATCGGATACAGCTTTAATTCGAAGTTCAATTCAATTCGACTCACTACGGATATTATTATTCACTTCATCGTTCCGAACCTGGACCTTCGAATCTTATCACCATTGCATCATCACCTAACTCTAAGCACAACTTCGATCCATTGTGGAACAATTTTTCCACGTACATGCATGCAGAAAACCAGGTGTCAACTTCTAAGCACAAAGTTCCCTTCATTTGCACCACGTATTTCTCTCCACAATCCCATATAAAATGTCACACATACGCTACATCTCTAACCAAAATATAAACCGCAACAAAATCACATTTAATCTCATATCATAACTAAGCAAAGATGCAGACAGGGAAGAAAGCCGTGGAGACAGTGAAGGAGACAGCCTCCAACGTCGCGGCGTCGGCGAAATCAGGGATGGACAAAACAAAGGCCACCATGCAAGAGAAAATGGACAAAATGAGGGCACACGATGACTTTGACAAGGACTTGGCCACACAACGTAAGGATGAGCGCATCACCGAGGCCGAGTTGCGTAAGCAAGAAGCACAAGCCCACAACGCTGCCGAGAAGGAGGCTCGAACAGTCCCTGCCACCACGGGCATCACCGGTGGGCCCAAAATGACCGGGACAACCCACTCGTACTCCACCACGGGTGTGCAAGGGGCCGGGACTGGGATGCACCAGATGTCGGCTATGCCCGGTCATGGGACCGGGCAGCCGACTGGGGGGCATGTGGTGGAGGGTACGGCTGTTGGTTCCCACCCGATAGGGAAGGGAACCGGAACCGGTACGACTCGGTCGACTACGGCCGAGAAAAGGCATGTTGGTGGAGGGACGGCCAACACTGGGTTAACCGGGAGTGGATACAATAGCTAAAACAATCCATGTTTAGATTAACCTTCTTGTAAAATAAGTTTGTTGAATTTTACCACTCTTAAAACTTCAAAACGTTTGTAATAATCTACTGTTTTTGTGTATTATGGACCGTCTTAAAGTCATTATTATCGCGGTCTATTCTATACTATTTGCTTATTAATATAATTTAGATTTATATCAAATCAGTTCAATAAGTTAAATCAAATAAAAAAAAACTGCATTATTTCTATCAAGTAGGGTCTAAAAGTCAGATACTGATGTTATCTATGAGAGTGGATTTAAAATTTTTAACATGTAATTCGGAGGGTACTAACAACTACTATTGATTTGGTTAAGACTTTTGAATTGATTGAAATCAAATTTTACAATCCACCCGTAATAAGAGATCATTGATTTGGTTAAGACTTTTGATTGAGTTGATATTGATGCAGATGAGTTCTACGAGGGTAATCAAACTTTGCTTCAGTTGCTTGGCCTTGAAGGAAAAGAATGGCCCTTGTTAACCAAGAAAAATAAAACTTATTACCAATTTGTGTACAACAAATTACACTATCGATCTATATCGCCAATAAGTAACTTCTCCATTACACCTGCATATGCTGTAATCTTTATTTAGTTGATGATGACCGTATGAGTTGGTTATTCAACGCCTGTTATAGTGCATTTCATTATTGGTTTGTCTAAACAAGCTAAATCCCCATCTGATGTGCTATCAGAGCTTGTGGGGTTCGCCTTGTCGTCAGACAAACAAGACGCTTGCCTTTGCTGAGGAGGTGTACGCCAGGGTCCCCCACGGCAATAATGGTGCTAATGTTTATCAGAAACAGGAGCAGGAGGCGGCAATGCTGGTGCAGAAACAGAAGGCTTACAGTCTGTTAGATGTTGATGAATGTTCAGAGGGTAGCATTACAGTAGCAGCAATGCTTTCTGTTGGTGACTCGATTTTCATGAGGGCAATGTTGGAGACCATATCGCATTGCTCAGGGTTTACAACAACTGTAAATCATGTGATTATGGAAACAACTGGTGCTACGAGAACTATGTTCAAGTCAGGAGCATGAAAAGAGTATATGAGACAAGTTACCGAGGAGCCAGAGTGGCTTGTCGAGATTGCTCATCACTGCTACCAGTTGAAGGATTTTGGAAGATCTTTCTTCGAAAAAAGATGCCTCTAATAATCAAGTGTGCTTGCTGTGTACTAGGCTACTAACAGCAGATGAAGTGTGAAGGATATTGTATCGAAATCAAACGTGTATATGAAGACCGAAAAAAGTCATGGTTTTATATATTCTTGATTTGGTAAAACTTCAGAATTGCTGAAAACGTTGCTCTATTTCACCCGTCTTGTGGCATTCAAAAGAAAGCGTGCTGCAGGTAAAAGCACTGATGAAAATGATGATGCCCTTGCTCTCTGTAGGCATTTCTTCTGCAGCATCAGATTCTTAGACTGTCTGTCAGAGCTGACAACAGTGTGATATGAGCGAAAAAGCGATAAACAATTGGTCGCCATCACTGAGCAGCACCCCTTTTCAGCCTTTCTCTACAACACGGGAATTACAATTGTCACTAAAAACTCAACAAAAACATACAAGTACGCCCAAGAAACATGCTATATATTCTTGAATTGTAACATACTGTAAGAAACATGCTGTTGGTCTAAGATCTTCTTACCACACCAGCTGATGAGAGTACTGAGTCTAGTACCACTTTATTCTGTGAGAATTCTTTCGCAGCAGCTGTACGGAACAAATGAAGCCACAAAGTTAGTTTAAACCTCAAATAATTTCTAATAATATTACCATTCGTCACCAAAATCTGGCATAATTAATGCTCACCTGCATCCTCTGACCTAAGTTTATGAGAGATAGACCATGAGCTCATATACCTCTCAAGATCTTCATTCAGCTTAGCTGTTTCGGAAACAGAAAACACACATCAGTCAGATCAGAGATACTTATTATGTCACAATTACCATTCTTTTCCGGCATTCTTTGCCATTTGTTTGAGAAGCTTCAACTGGCAAAGGGCTTACTTTTATTCTCTGCCTTGATTTTGGGCCGCAGACTTGAATGTTCAATCACATAAATCATCCAAAAAAAACATCAGTAAATATACAGAATCTAAATATTTTTTCGGACATATATTATCTTAGATTAGATTCACCAACACGCAAAATGAAATAGGATCCAATCAAGAAGCAAGCTTACCAATCTATATCATCCGAGTACACATCATCTGGCGTCAATACCAGCTCTTTGTGCTTGTAAAGCTTATATGCGACATCAAACGGCACCTCATAATGTGGCATTGTCTGGAAAGGAAACAAGATATGAACACCACAAATATATACAAGTTGGATATAACGCCGATTATTAGCCAATTACGCATATATACCTTGGGCCTCCAACAATGACGATACTTCTCAATAACCAGGCGAGCCTTCTCCAAAACTTTCACTATTTTCCACATACTCAACAAAGTTGTCTTCTTCGTCTTAAGTAGCTCCGGAACCTCACAATTAGGGCCGCAATTTATCAAGAACTGTAACTCTTGATTGATCAGCGTTCCAATGTGTCCCCAAATGTGTTCACCAATAAGACTTTATTCCGGGTTTTCAATAGATTGAGGCATCAGTCTATCCCAAGCAACCATTAGCAAAGTTGCTAGCTGAATCACTTCTCTCTTCTCCACGAAGTTTAAGCTAATCTTCTCAACAAATTCAAAATCTGTTCTGTCTGCCAATGATTTAATGGTCTCCAGGGCTTCGTGCTAAAAAGTATAAGATTAAAAGATAACTTCATTATCACACTTTTAATTTCGTAAACAATAACGACCATCTCCACAATGGGCCATATCATTATCCAACCTAGATAGATTCTTACCGAGTCATGGAGACACAATATGTAAATCAATTTGTAGATGGATTTTTCAGGAGTCCAATCTGTGACATGCTTATCACTGGTACAACATAAAACAACGTAACATTTACGTCAGTTTTTATAATAGAATGGGTTCTCCACATAAGAACGTATGATGATATTGACAAAGAAGCAAATTATACCATAGCGCTTTGAGTGCCATACTAAGTGGAAGTTTAGCAAGATCTTTAGACTCGCGATCTTCGTGGTAGTCGTCAGTATCACACTTATTGGCTACAGCTCCATGCTTTAACAATCTCACTGTTAAATCCCAAGATAGATTTTGAGCAGCAAGCTGCAATGGCAACAATTGACCCTTTCCGGCCCAATTCGTATCCATCACAACTGTACCGTCGATGTCCTCCCAAATTCCAGGTACTTCTAGCAATGCAGTAGCACAACCAACAGCACGGTGCACGCAACATAAATTTAGGATTTCACTTGGGTATAGGAAAGCATTACACTTTCCAGAGTTATCCGTTTGGCTTCTTAGGAAAGATATGAATTCATCCGTGTTATCAGCACGAATTAGTTCTTCCACATGTTTCTCCGGAGTCTGCTTTTTTTTTTTTTTTTTTTAGAAATATTAGGTTAATTAAACTCAAGCTCAATATCACAGGAATAGAGTAAAACGACAACAAGTCATCTACAAACACACATATATACGAGTATTGCTAGCCTCGACACTATGTTGACCTAGGGCACAACATTAGAGTCAAAATGAGGAAATAGTGGGACTAGGGTGAAAACCCCATCCACCATTCTCTCTCTCTCCTTTAGCCTCTAATATTACGCCCCAACACAGTGATGTGGCTAGCATTTATCGACGTTATACCAATAAAGGTGCAGAGAGCGCAATACTGCAGGGGTCAAGGATTACCTCGTCTACCTGCTCCATGTTCCTGGCTTCCTGCGGAAGATTCAGCTTAGTCAACGATTGGTAAGCTTGTTTGGTGTCAACGAACAGACTGTTCCATGAGATGAAAAACTAGTTCCATATAAACAATCAAGACACCTCATAAACAAAAATCAGATTGTTGAACTAAAGTTCGTACGTGCATATGTGATTTTAACAATAATACTTCAAAAAGAAGCCTCCTATTATTATTCGAAGCAACCATTTCGCAATTAAAATGAACATAAATCAGAATTCAAAGAAATAGACGCTAACCTGCGCTGTTGCTAGATTGATATAGGCGGAGATTACAAGATTGATTTGGTGTGAACGGTGAGTATGTTAAACGAAATAGCACCGATTTAGGTTTTATACATTCAATTCTTTACAGAGTACCAAATCCCACCCATAAAAAAATAGATAATTAGCAAAAGACTAAATTACCCTCCAACTTTTGTTCAAGTCCGTACAGAAGATGAGGATCCGATGCCCTTGCCGGTAGATCATTGATCAATATTCTTTGCCATTTCTTTCTCGCAATTCAATTCAATTCTGTACATAATAAAGTGAGGATCCGATGCCCTTGTTGGGCGTTTTATGCACAGTAGTATTATCGTGTTTGGTCCAGTTTCAAAATGATCCTCATAGCTTTGAGGGAGTTAGACTATAACAAGTAGAAACTTGCGAATATGGTATTGTAAATATTCTAATTAATTTCTATTTGTTTCTGGACAGCCGGTTGGTTTTCGGAACAGGTCGCTTTACGTAAAAGAAAAGAGTGATGAGGATTTTGATAATATTGAAGAGCTTATGGAGTACGCCTTGGAACGAGATGATAAGGAAGAATTTCTTAATCTAAGCAAGGAAAAATTCCCAACTGATGATAAGGGCCGGGAAACGATTTCATGGACAATGGATAGAATTATTGGTTATGACTCGGCGAATATTGCTGCTGAACTTATTGCTGTAAATGGTGCACTCTTACTCCAAGAAAGAGTGTGTTCTACATCACGCTGCAGCTTGTGCAAACCCGAGGTTGACTGCTTTATTTCTTGAGCATGGACTCAGTGCCGATCTCAGGAGTGATGTTACTTGGTTTGCTGCTGTGAGGAAGTGGCCTAATTTGAAACAGGCGTTTCCTCTCAATGCCGCACTATTACGTTTGCGGTACATTTTTCTGTATTCCCTAACACGATATCGATTTCTCTTGGCCTAAATCTTTTGCACTGACTTTGATTTCCCTGTCTTTCCAAGTCTGTATTGGTGGGGGTACAGTCCTAACAGAAGGGTATCTGCAGTACAGGTTTTGATCACACTTTGTCGCTATCGAAAGGTGTGTGTTTAATCACTCGCTTGATTATCGATCATTGCTTACCTACCTCGCTCGCTCTTCATAGAAATGGTGTGTGTTTCTCATCATTATTATTCTCTAATTTCTTCTGTGGTAGAGGGATCGTATGGAAACTGTGAGATTGCTTGCACAGAACATGACCACGAAACAACTCAAGCGTGAATTTTACAATTATGTAAGAGACGGAAAGATGATTGAGGTTGGTAGTCTGCTCATGACAGCGAGCAATCGATTAATATCTCCATCCATTGCTGAGGGCGAAGATGATGCTAGTATGGGCTTCGCAAGCATCACAGAGATGCGCCGCTTTCTATTCTCTGAGATTCTTTCTTGTGCTTCTGGCACGAGATCAATGCCCGATAATGATGCTGGTGATGATACCGGAATAACACAATTGAAGGAGATGGAGCAGACGCTGCAATTGCTCGAGATATTTGATAGGGTTGGTGACAAACTTGTGGCATACATTTGGTGCTCAGTGATAAAAGATTACTTAGTGCTCAATCAGCAGGCAGATGTTATCGAGATTGCTTCGCTCATCCAGGATGCTGGATTTGATGTGAAGATTGAAGATGGTGTTTATTGGTTAGATCATCGATTCAGGTTTGGTGTTTGGGTGCTTCCTTATTAATGTTACGGCTCTAGAAATGATACATGTTTTTTGAGAAAACTCGTATTCATGTTTTTTTTTATCACCCTTTGTGTCTTTTGCAGACATGGTGGTCCGGCGTTTCGGTCAAAAATCATGCAGAGGGGGGTTGTTGATGAGTGCAAGAAAAAAGCTAGTGCAACTGTAAGAAATCTGAACTTGCTTCATTTTCCCTAAGCTTGAAATTATGGTTTTGGTTATAACTAGCTAGAGATGTTTGATGTCCCGAACTCTTGGAAGTTAGTTCCATTACATGTGTTCCTGATATTACTTGATGACAGTATTCGAAAACTAGTCTGTGTTAAGACTTTATATATTGCACTTGTGGTCTATGGTGTACAGAGCGTAGAAATCCCAGTGGTTAGATTGGAGACCAAACAATCGGAATTATGTTCATAATCTTGTTATGCCCGTACGCCTATATAAGTTTCATATGAGGCTGTCGCTCTATTTGTAACATCCATAATCTATAAAATAAAAATTAAAAATAATTAAATACATGCATCAACGCTCTTACTCTATTTTTACATATTTACTAATTAATAAAGACTAATGTTGAGTATAATCTTACACTTACAAATTTCTGATTTTTTTGCCGATATTATAAAATCACTATGTATCACACTATGAAGAAAATAACTTGATACTCTGTATAAAATAATATAAAAGTTAACTGGAGAGTGGAAACATGGTGGGATAGATTGATGATGATAATACACATCAGGTGTTAAAAGGTGGTATTGAGTGAGTTGGAGATTGGATATAGCTTAATAATCCGTGTAAAATAAAATAAAAGTTAATTGGAGAGTGGAAATATGGTGGAATAGATTGATGATAATAATGCACATTAGGTGTTAAAAGGTGGTATTGGGGTGTCAAGGTCCTCTTCAAGGAACTGGATGATCCAGTTCTTTGCTCTAGAAGCTGCCACGTGCAGCATTACCAAATCCAACAGCCCAAAATCATTGCCCTTTATCTCTCTCCTCTCACCAACCACCGTGGCACCACTACTCCGCCCACAACAACCAACAATAACAAAATCACTGCCCCCGGATGACACATGCACGAGAGTAACCTCCCACCACCGAGCATCATCGGAAACAACCACCTCATTGCCGGACAAGATGTCGGGTGGCTCTTTTGGGGAACTCAGGGGGGTTGTTGTGGTGATGAATGGGATGCCACATCCGGTCGCCGGACTCCATGGCCGTAGCAACAAGCTGTCACCGGAGGGGAGACGTCGATGCACTGACTGGTTACGCGAAGTTTAGGGTGGTTTTCATATGGGCAACTTGATTTTGCATGTTGATTGGAGCCGTTGGATTGTGGCCTTTGATCGATCCGAGCCGTCCATAGGAACTGCACCATCCAGTTCTTTTAAGGAATGGGAGAGGATCCAAATTCGGTATTGGGTGAGTTGGAGGAGAGAGGGAATACTGGGTTGAGGTAAAGGTTAGAAACACTCTGAGATGACCAACAGTCCAACTCCGTTAAAGTTAACTAGATTTTGAATCTCCTAAAAGTGAAAAATCTTCTTGTTTTTCTATTCATACTGTTTTGGTTCTCGATAATTTAGTGTGAGACTACCTTACAAGAGAATTGCTCATGTATCTTTGTATTCGGTCTTGTTTTATACGAGTAGCTAGATTTTTGCGGTATGTGTACTCACATATTTTTTCATGTTGCATCTTGATTTCTAGTTCATGTTCCGTTAAATGTTGTTTATGTTTTAAGGATCTGTTGCCATGGTGGATGAAGGAGGCATCGATCCATTTGTCTGGCAATAGTTCTCGTCTTGCACATCATCCATTTCTCAAAAAAACGGAGCTGAAAATGGGCACAGCTTCATATTCAACATCAACATACCGAAATGGGGCAAGTAGGGTGCCGAATGATCCCAAGTTTTTCAAGCACTTTTATCCGCTTATAAACCCTTTAAAAAGGGCAGCAAGGCATGTAAAATAAGAACCGGGTAATCTCGAGGGCAGAACGCCTCAGAGTCATTGACTCATTGGAAATCTCTCTTAGTCTTTACCTTAATCATGTCAGGTGTACTAATAAGATTTTTGTTCCCATTTTCAACTAGTTCTTTTACTTTTGCACGGGGTGTTACAACACAATTTTAATTTATTGGAAATGGTTTGATTTGCAATTAGTTATATAAATACTTAACACACTGCAGTATACTCCCTCATACCCATAATGATCTCCCCCTTTCGAAAACAGTTTTTGGGTAGGCATGTTTGGATCTACTTTTAGACCAAACGAATCGTTCAATTGTTGTAAAAATTAGTACATGTTCTATTATGCATTGCATTCTAACAACTCCACTTGATTTTAGGGTAAACGGATCTTTCATTTGGTCTAGAAGTAGCTCCGAACATAGCTACTCAAAAACAGAAAACGAAAGGGGAAAATCTTAGTGGGTAGGAGGGTGTACATGATATACAGTGGACATATCAACCGTGTTGACTGTACAATAGTATGAACAACGAAGTCCAACCGTGTTGACAGCAATAATATGAACAACGAAGAGATGTAACAGACTGAGATTCGGTTAAAATAACTACACCAGATCCAAATAACTACAAACTAAGAAACACGTGGTTGCGTCATCAAATGCAATGAACATAACAATAAAATAAATTTGGCATAAAAATAATTGGTCTCGTATCTTTTTTTTTTGTTTTTAAAAAAAAATGGCATAAAAACAATTGGTTTCATAGATAACTGCACCGACCCGTTTAACTTTATGAAATAGTAAATCGAAATAATAAAAAATTAGAGTAGTTAGATTGTACTATTAATATAATCTGATTTTTTTTAATCCATATTCAGACCTATTAATCTTAGCCCGGCCTTAGAAGTTTAGTAATTTATATTGATTTGTTTTTTGTAGGTATACTGAAAGTTGTTTAACCCGCATGTGATTTGCGTTTGTTAAATTATCATAGTGTCCCATGGAAGCCCATTCGCCCATGTGTCTAAGAGTGATTTTATCATTTTCTCTTTCTCATTTGATCCATCTTCCTTAGTTTTGGTGCTTAAACGAAAGTTCAACAATTTCCTATATTTTAAAATCAATCTCATGTTACACTTTAAGTTCGACTTCAACTACTACGTTAAAGTCGAAACTTTAAACTTTTAATGGTTCGTAAACTTGGGTTTTATGAACCGTACCCCTTGCGTTTTGGTTTATTGAGGACACAAACCCACTTTTTATGTGTAGAGAGGCGGAACCCACTGTAACAACCCTAAATTTTGACCAAATTTAATAATACAAAAATTTAGGATTGTTCTGCCGCGTGCAAGGCTGAAATACTAATAAAATTAATACGAACTTATCTATATAAATGATAACAAGTTGACAGCGCAAGACTGATCGTGAAGTCAAGTTTACAAAAACCAACCCAATTTGATAACAGACATAATTTGATCACTTGGATCACAAATTGCCTTAAATACCAAGTTCAAGCAATGAACCACACATGGTGTCCAGAAAATATGAGGATATTTTTTCTCGATCAATTGTCCAACAGCCTTGTAGTTCGAGCCATTATCAGTAATGACCTGTACAACATTCTGGTCACCAATTTCTTGAATGACTTTACAGAAAATAGATGCAATATATGGTGCATCTTTGGTCATAACATTGCTTGCATCAATACCTTGCTTGAACATTGGACCAGCAGCAGAAGCAAGCATAATGTTTATTATTACAGGACGATGTTTAATATTAGACCACCCATCAGAACAAACAGCAACTCCTTTCTTAGCCCAACTATCTCTAAGAGGCTGTAATAGCTTATCCGCATGTTCCCTAGTTTGAGCCAAAAAAGGTAGTACGAAGACGATCAAATGTAGGAGTATAACCAGCAAGGGTATTATTTGCTAACCTTAGTGAATATCTCCTAAACCAAGGATTTCTGGCAAAATTGAATGAGATTCCACCCGTGTAAAACATCATTGCACATTCTTTGTCAGCTTCTTCCCTCTCGTGTACATTGAAAGCCGCATCTATAGGGCCTTTCTTTCTCTTGTGGTAAGCTTGCCTCTGAGCTTGAGAAAATTCATCCCTTTCCTTCATTCGCTTAGCCTCTTCGTGCTCCTTCTCAATTTGTCTTGCCGTTGCATCATTTACACCTTTGCAGGCTCGAACACCTGAACCCCCTCTTTTCAGCAAATGCGCCTTGACTTTTGTGTAAGAACCCGTCACCTTCAGATTGCAGTACTTGCAATTCCAGATTCTATTGCCGCCGCCACAAGTTCGACCTACCACATTGACATGGCTCCACAGGGGGGAATCATCATAGGTGGAACTCTTACTTTTTGGACGACCAACATTCGAACCTCCTGGAGCTGCTTGTTGAGTTGATGCCATTGATTGGTATTTCTAATTGTAACTTATGATTTTCTGAAATTTTGAGAGATATGAAGGATGGTGTTTGATAGGAGACTCATGCTTATATAGTACTCTTAAATCTTAATGCGTCAGATGAGAAATTGATAAGATGAAAGGATCTTGATATGGGGAATGGTTGAAGGAGGAATTGCAATCAATATTTTTTATTTTTTGAAAGGGTAATACGTGTGGAATATATGGACATAGTTTATGGATCTAATGATTCATTATTTTATAAATTCTGGTCTTTTTTTTCTTTTTCTTTTTTCAATTTATTTGTATATTCCTAAACCTAATTTCCTAACTCTATTAACCCTAATTCTAACCCTATTAACCCTAATTTCCTAACCCTATTAACCCTAATTGTAAGTTCTAACCCTAAACAAACATGAGATATAGATTGAGAAATGTTAGTAGTCCATATGTGATGAATTCTTAAATTGATCTATAGTCGGTTATTTATATATTATAATAACTACTCCCTCCGTCCCAGTTCAAACGCCCCATATTCCATTTTGGGACGTCTCACTTCAAACACCTCATTTATTTTGGGACATATTTCTCTCTCCTACTTTTATTAAATTATCACATAATCTCTCACACTATCTCTCCTACTTTTATTAATCCCCACATTCTCTCTCCTCATCTTTCCTAATATTACCTCACTCAACTTATTATATCAATTTTTCTTATTCCACTACAAAAAACACCCGGGGCGTTTGAACTGGGACGGAGGGAGTATTATATATAATTGAGATAATCGATAATGTAGGAGTAGGACTTGTAAATCCTCGACCGATAAGTCTGGACCTAATCAAACATTGCATGTATATGGGTCGATCAATGTTGGTACTCTTGGTAGTCCATATGTGATCAATTCCTACATTGATTAAGATTCGGTTATGGTTATTCACTTATTCATACATGATACGTCATATCTGGTTCAATCGTGTATGTAGTCATTGAGCATGTATGTAGGTCGATCAAAGGGGGTGGTCCATATGTGATCAATTCTTAAAAACATTGACCTAAGATACAGTCTGTTGTTCATATATCATATCTGGTTCAATTGTGTACGTTATCAATCAATAACCCTAAACCTAATCAGACGTGTGTATAGCGGAAAAGTCGATCAATACTGGTAGTCCATATGTGCTCAATTCTTAATTTCACTGACCTAAAATATGTTATTCATACATCATATCTGATTGACAGAATATATAGTGTTAGTTATCGACTCATAACTCTAGGTTTATGTATATGGGTCGACCGATGTTCATATCCATATGTTAATTTGTTATTATGTTCAACACGTTTTATGTAGTTTTTCCGTTTTTTCCTGGTTTATGTTTGTATTTTTCTTTTTTGAAACTAGGTATGTGAATCTAATGTGGCTTGTTAACTTGTCAATTTGTCATTTTGACTCGTTCATATTAGTAAATTAATTAATTATTTTTTGATATTATCAACTTAACTTTGTATGTCCGATAGTTTATTCTTAAAATCGAAAATACACACAAAAAAAAAAAAAAAAAATGATGAAGTGGTTGTGGGTTAAATGTGGCAGTTTAGTTTTGCTTCTCGGCGCTAATGTACACAAAACAAGCGTATAAAGAAGTCGTATCGATCTATTTGGCTAAAATAAATTAGATTCCACAAAATGATCATAATTTTTTTATGTACTAATTAAAGTAATTATACGTTTTGTACTTCAATTATTTTTGTGTTACGGCCTTACGGAGTTACATCTTACTCACAATAATATGGAGTATTTTACATGCCAAACTGCAAATCTAATATATATATATATATATATATATATATATATATATATATATATATATATATATATATATATATATATATATATATATATATATAAGCGAATAATTTGGAGCGCATTGAGGGTGTCGGGAGGTTAAGAAATGCACAGAGAGAGTCCAAATTTTGTTAAATTCTCACCTAAAGTATTAAAGTAATCTACATAAAACATTATAAAATGCACACACAAAGTTCCATCGACATCTTGAGTTATGCCCGATTGTGAGTGGTGCCCCCGCTTTTGAAACTACTACGTCATAATTTACCGAAACGTAATAATTTCAAAGGCATAAATTAGGGGAAGTGCGTAAATGTTCCGAAAAAGTAAATATAAATTGGAGGGTAATTTAGTCTTTTTGCCATTTTTTTAAATTTTTTTTTATTGGTGGTATTTGGTACTCTGTAAAAATGTATAAACCTAAATCGGTGCTGTTTAGTTTAGCATATACTCAAAAGCCTCCGAAGATCACACCAAACCAATCCTGCAATCTCCGACTATATCAATCTAGCAATAGCGCAGGTTAGTGTCTATTTGTTTGAATTCTGATTTATGTTCATTTTAATTGCGAAATGGTTGAATTTGATTTTAATCATGGTTGAATTTGATTTTAATCGATTTTTGCTTCGAATAATAGGAGGCTTCTTTTTGAAGTATTATTGTTAAAATTAGGAGTGAGCATGAACGGGTACCCGCTACTATATCATGAACCCGGACCCGAACCCGTTACAAACGGTTCCTAAAAAATTGGACCCGTACCCGGACCCGTTGCCAACGGGTCCTAGAATTTAGGACCCGAACCCGTACCCGTTAATTGCCACAACGGGTAACGGGTACCCGTTTGATGTTTGACCAACATGAATTTGTAGATGCACGAGTCAAAAGTCATCCAAAAATTATTACTTTCAAAGCTAATCATGCTAATGGAGTAATGGGTAACCATGGTTATCTTTAAAGTGACCTATTTTTAGGTTAAACTTCAATTTTTTTTTAAAAAAAAAAAGCTTTGTCGGATTTTGGATACTAGTTTGGACCCGTTAAACAACGGGTACCCGTTTGGACCCGTAGTTTAACGGGTACCCGACGGGTAAAGGGTCCAAAATTATAGGACCCGTACCCGGACCCGTTTCCAACGGGTCCTAAATTTTTGGACCCGGACCCGTACCCGTCTACAACGGGTCCGATTCCGGACCCGCCGGGTCCTAAGCGGATCCGGGTACGGTTCCGGGTACCCGCTTTTTTTGCTCACCCCTAGTTAAAATCACATATGCACGAACTTTAGCTCAACAATCTGATTTTTGTTGATGAGGTGCCTTGATTGTTTATATGGAACTAGTCTTTCATCCCATGGAAGTGTAGCACTTTATTTGCAATATCATTTTTATGACTAATAGTTGGTATTATTCAATATGTCTGTCTGACTAATCGTTGACACCAAACAAACAATGTCAATACAAAAAACTGGTTTTATGGAAATTAATTTTTTTATTTTTTTATTTTTTTAAAAGAAGTGGGATTATTGTTTTTTGAATAAGTATTGGAAGAGTAACGAAGTAGTGGCCTTTTTATTTTATTTTTTTTAAAGAAAAACAAATGTTGAACACCTGTTAATAGTTAAGCTGAATCTTCCGCAGGAAGCCGGGAACATGGTGCAGGTAGACGAGGTAATCCTTGACCCCTGCAGTATTGCGCTCTCTGCACCTTTATTGGTATAACGTTGAGAAATGCTAGCCTGTTGGGGCGTAACATTAGAGGCGAAAGGAGAGAGAGAGAATGGTGGATGGGGTTTTCACCCTAGTCCCACTATTTTCTCATTTTGACTCTAATGTTGTGCCTCAGGTCAACATAGTGTTGAGGCTAGCAATACTCGTATATATGTGTGTTTGTAGATGACTTATTGTCGTTTTACTCTATTCCTGTGATATTGAGCTTGAGTTTAATTAACCTTATTTAAAAAAAAAAAAAAAAAAGCAGACTCCGGAGAAACATGTGGAAAAACTAATTCGTGCTGATAACACGGATGAATTCATATCATTCCTAAGAAGCCAAACGGATAGCTCTGGAAGGTGTAATGCTTTCCTATACCCAAGTGAAATCCTAAATTTATGTTGCGTGCACCGTGCTGTTGGTTGTGCTACTGCATTGCTAGAAGTACCTGGAATTTGGGAGGACATCGACGGTACAGTTGTGATGGATACGAATTGGGCCGGAAAGGGTCAATTGTTGCCATTGCAGCTTGCTGCTCAAAATCTATCTTGGGATTTAACAGTGAGATTGTTAAAGCATGGAGCTGTAGCCAATAAGTGTGATACTGACGACTACCACGAAGATCGCGAGTCTAAAGATCTTGCTAAACTTCCACTTAGTATGGCACTCAAAGCGCTATGGTATAATTTGCTTCTTTGTCAATATCATCATACGTTCTTATGTGGAGAACCCATTCTTTTATAAAAACTAACGTATATGTTACGTTGTTTTATGTTGTACCAGTGATAAGCATGTCACAGATTGGACTCCTGAAAAATCCATCTACAAATTGATTTACATATTTTGTCTCCAAGACTCGGTAAGAATCTATCTAGGTTGGATAATGGTCCATTGTGGAGATGGTCGTTATTGTTTACGAAATTAAAAGTGTGATAATGAAGTTATCTTTTAATCTTATGCTTTTTAGCACGAAGCCCTGGAGACCATTAAATCATTGGCAGACAGAACAGATTTTGAATTTGTTGAGAAGATTAGCTTAAACTTCGTGGAGAAGGGAGAAGTGATTCAGCTAGCAACTTTGCTAATGGTTGCTTGGGATAGACTGATGCCTCAATCTGTTGAAAACCCGGAAGAAAGTCTTATTGGTGAACACATTTGGGGACACATAGGAACGCTGATCAATCAAGAGTTACAGTTCTTGATAAATTGCGGCCCTAATTGTGAGGTTCCGGAGCTACTTAAGACGAAGAAGACAACTTTGTTGAGTATGTGGAAAATAGTGAGAGTTTTGGAGAAGGCTCGCCTGGTTATTGAGGCGTATCGTCATTGTTGGAGGCCCAAGGTATATATGCGTAATTGGCCAATAATCGACGTTCTATCCTACTGGTATATATTTGTGGTGTTCATATCTTGTTTCCTTTCCAGACAATACCACATTATGAGGTGCCGTTTGATGTGGCATATAAGCTTTACAAGCAGACAGAGCTGGTATTGACGCCAGATGATGTTTACTCAGATGATATAGATTGGTAAGCTTGCTTCTTGATTGGATCCTATTTCATTTTGCGTGTTGGTGAATCTAATCTAAGATAATATATGTCCGAAAAAAAATTAAGATTCTGTATATTTACTGATGTTTTTTTTTTGGATGATTTATGTGATTGAACATTCAAGTCTGCGGCCCAAAATCGAGCCAGAGAATAAAGGTAAAGCCCTGTGTTAGCTGAAGCTTTTCAAACTAATGGCAAAGAATGCTAGAAAAGAATGGTAATCGCTACATAATAAATACTGTACCTCTTACTGATGTATGTTTTCTGTTTGCGAAACAGCTAAGCTGAATGAAGATCTAGAGAGGTATATGAGCTCATGGTCTATATCTCACAAACTCAGGTCAGAGGATGAAGGTGAGCCTTATGCTGGATTTTGGTAGCCAATAATGGGTAATAATTAGAGGTTTAAACTAACTTTGTGGCTTCATTTGTTCCGTACAGCTGCAGCGAAAGAATTCTCACAAAATAAAGTGGTACTGGACTCAGTACTCTCATCAGCTGGTGTGGTAAGATCTGATCTTAAACAAACAGCATGTTTCTTACAGTATATATGCTACTTTGTTCTTGGGCATACATGTATGTTTTTGTTGAGGTTTGAGTCCACTTAGTGACAATTGTAATTCTTGTGTAGCAGAGGAAAGCCGGAAAGGGATGCTGCTCAGTGATGGCGACCAATTGTCTATCCTTTTCTCGCTCATATCACACTTTTGGAGCTTCGATTGTCAGCTCTGGCAAACCGGCTAAGAATCTGATGCTGCAAAAGAAAAGCCTACAGACAGCAAGGGGATCGTCATTTTCAATTCTTTTACCTGCAGCGCGCCTGCTTTTGAATGCCACAAGACGAGTGAAATAGAGTTGAAGTACAAATACCTTGTACTTTCACTATTTACTCTGCTCACAAACTTAACTTACTCATCCTGTAAAATAGTAGATCTTTAACATTTAGCCTCATGAAGAACATATTTTTCATAAAGTTATATAAGACTATTTTTTAGATCAAACTTAAATAGAACTATCGTAAACCATTTCTGCAATTTACACATTTGATTTCGTTCACTATCCTTCGCATATGCTTCATTTGCTTAGTGGCCTAGTACACAGCATGCACACTTCATTATCTACAGAAAACAGGAAATCTGAGTACCTAACAGCCTAATACTAACATTGTACACTTCATTATCTACAGAAAACAGGAAATCTGAGTACCTAACAGCCTAATACTAACTAACATTGTACTGGATGAGGTCGGAGTGAATGAGTGATAGCTTAGCTTTCATTAAGTAGCAGCAGAATGTCCAATCACACGAGGCATCTTTTTCGAAGAAAGATCTTCAACATCCTTCAACTGATAGTAGTGAGGAGCGATCTCAACAAGCCACTCTGGCTTCAGCTCGGTAACCTGTCTCATGTACTCTTTTGAAGTCAAGACCAGCTCATGGTACACAACCCATTTTGGTGGCGGTTTAATCTGTGCAAGACCCGAGCTTGGGTGAACGTAAGATTTTTGAGGATGTTTTACTGTCCTGTATGAACCGTCTTTCTGTAGACTAGCTGCGTGTGGAAAGAACCCTGCTGTGATCGCCTTTCTGATTGCTTCCAAGTCAAGGCTAGAGGTTAATTCAATTTCGACCCTCTCCAAAAGCCCCTGAAGCTGATCTCTTATGTCTCTAGCCCGTTTCATGCTCCTGACTTGAACATAGTTTTCGTAGCACCAGTTTTTTCCGTAATCACATGATTTCCACTCGTTGTAAACCCTGAGCAACGCAATATGGTCTCCAACATTGCCCTCATGAAATCTCATCTTTGCTGTGTCTGCATGTACTTGCTTGTTTTTTGGGCGATAGAAAATCGAGTTACCAACAGAAAGCATTGCTGCTATAGTAATGATATCCACTGAACATCTGTACTTCTCTGAAGCAACAATCATTTTCGACAGCATTGGATCAAGTGGAAATTCTGCCATTCTTCTTCCTGTCTTAGTTAGCTCACCCACCTTATTCAGGGCCCCAAGTGCATATAGCAGTTCAATGGCTTTCAACAATGCTTCAGTTGGTGGTGGATCCATAAAATCGAAATTCAGCAGATCATCAATTCCAAGGCTTTTGAGGGCAAGTACAACATTCGCAAGATTAGTACGTTGAATCTCAGGTGGAGTATTGTCTTCCAAATCATGGAGGAAATTGAATGAAGTGTAGAGTCTGAAGCATTTACCTGAGCTAGTACGTCCAGAACGATCTGCACGCTGATTCGCTGATGCCTTAGAGATAGGCATCACCAGCAGTGACTCTATACATGTCCTTGGATTATATGACTTCATCTTCACAAACCCCGGATCTATCACGTATCTAATCCCATCAATAGTCAGTGATGTCTCTGCAATGTTAGTCGCCAAAACAACTTTACGCGCACCTACAGGTGTAGGCTCAAATATTTTGTTGGTAGATTGGCGTAGATGGGGCATACAATTAGTTCAGCAATCTGTGTTCCAAGGCCCTTCATCCTATACTTCAGATTTTCCTCTGCTATTTCAATCTCCTCTTGCCCTGTCAGAAATATCAGAATGTCACCAGGTGGTTCTGTGACATGTAGTTGCAGGGCAGTGAGAATGGCAGCTTCCAGATAATCAGCCACTGGCGCGTTAGTGTAGTGTATCTCCACAGGGAAGCGCCTTCCAGGAATGTTGAATATTGGGGCGAAATCAAAGAAGTCACTGAACTTGTTAGCGTCAAGTGTTGCACTCGAAATAAGTAATTTCAAGTCAGGCCGGAAACGAGCAACATCTTTCACCAGACCAAATAATATGTCAGTTGAGATTGTCCTCTCATGGGCTTCATCAACCATTATAACACTGTAACTTGACAGGTCTGGATCAGCAAGGAATTCGCGCAACAACATACCGTCAGTCATATACTTAATAACAGTTTTATCAGAAGTACAATCTTCAAATCTAATGGAATAACCTACCTCATGCCCAAGCTTTACACCCATTTCTTGTGAAACCCGGGCAGCAACACTCATTGCAGCAACTCTCCGTGGTTGAGTACACCCAATCTTTCCGAATTTTGTATAGCCAGCTTCATGGAGGTACTGTGTAATCTGAGTCGTCTTTCCTGAACCCGTCTCCCCTACAATTATCAGGATCTGATGCTCTTCAACAGCTTTCAGCAACTGCTGGCGATAAGAGTATATTGGCAGTGATTTCCGCTCTTCCTGAAGCTTCTCCAAGCCATACTTCCTCTTGTATCTATCCTCAGACTCCATCAAATTCTTATCCTCAGAATTTTGTCCTTCTATCAAATCTGACTTGATAAACTCGATTTGATCTTCAAACACTAACTGGTACTTGTCTTTCCTCTGCCTTTGGTCCTTAGAACCAAAATTGAGGGTAGCTTTTTTTACCTGCTGACGCTCCCAGGCTTGCAGTTCAAACATCATTGGATTTGCCTCAATGTCAGAAGCATCAGCATCTCTGTAACGTTGTGTAGCCACTGCAAACCTTTTCTTCTGGTTCACGCGTCCCTCATCATCGTATGCATCAGGTATCCTGTACTCACCAGCATCTTCTGCAGTAGTCGGCCTGCTGACAATCCCATAAATTTCCCTCTTGCGCTTAAGATCACGCCGTTCTGCTTCTGTCAGGACAACTCCATCAAACAGTCGCTCCTCATCCTGTAACTCATCTCTCAGTTCCCCCACCTTTTTCAACACCCTTTTTCCCAAGTAATCTTCTCTCGAAAGCTTCCTAAGCACTTCAACATCATCACCTCTCGGAGCAGACTTTCCTTTCCCCCTCTTCGCCTCAGTCAGCTTCCTTGTTCTAGCAGCATCCTTTTCTCTCATACGTCTCTCCAATTCCCGGCTTTCTCTCTGATCACTCGACTTTTTTCCCTCTGACTCAGACCTATCATCATCTACCCTCTTTCCTGCTCAACACGTAAAACTCTTCATCTTCATCTTTATCTTCACCATCATCTAGATCAACGCTCCTCTTCCTAAACCTCCTCGATTTCACACCAACACAATCCTCGCCAACAGGAGCAGGCGCGGCATCATCATCATCTAACAGACGGTAAGCCTTTTGTTTCTGCACCAGCATTGCCGCATCCTGCTCCTGTTTCTGATAAACATTAGCACCCGCATTGCCGCGGGGCACCCTGGCGTACAACTCCTCAGCAAAAGCAAGCGTCTCACCTGACGACAAGCCGAACTCCAAAAGCTCTGAAAGCACATCAGCAGGGGATTTAGCTTGTTTAGACAAACCAATGATGAATTGCACTATAACAGGCGTTGAGTAACCAAGAAGACAAAGAATTTGGTCTGACACCCATGTTTTTAAATCCTCTGTTTCGCTCATGATCACCCTTGTATAGTTGTATAGTAAGTATAATATGGTTTTATGGATTGAGTTGCGTGAGATTTACTTATATAGAAGTGAAAATAAAGATTATATATAACGTACTGTATGCCGGTGTAAAGGCGAAGTTACTTTTGGCGGTTTAGAGTGTAATTTTTGTACACAAATTGGTAAGTTTTATTTAATTTTCTTGGTGAACAAGGGCCATCATTTTCCTTGACGGTCAAGGAACTGAAGCAAAGGTTAGGAAAAAAGCAGAAGCTTGCGGTTTGAGGGCTTTATTATTTTTTAAAACTCGTCTGCATCAATATCGCCTCGTATTATATTTATAGAGTAGCGTTTTTCCTTTGACGGGATATAATGCCTAATTATGATTTTCGAATTTCAATACGTGTATTTATATCAGCCAATAAATACATGATTTATTTTGTGACAAACACTTACCAAAAAATAAGGAAAGGATCAAAACTAAATAAATAAAAAAAAAAAAAAAAGAATCGTGATTTCAGAGGACACATTCCACCACCTTAATTTTCTCATAGTATGACTAGAAAAATATAAAAATAATGTACAAATCTATATAAATAATAATAATAAAATTAGGAAACCGAAAATAAAATCCAATAATTAAATTATATATTTCCTTGAAGCACAAGCAAAACTCTTACTATAAAACGTAACACTTAACCTCAATTATTCTCAAAATTTTTTTAACCTAAATTAAACCAATATTTCTTCAAGTATTATTATGCGCTTAGTAGGTCCACCAATACTCCGAAAATGTATTGCATCACCACCACCAGCTCCTCCATCAAAACCACCAACTTTAGCCGGCAAACCACTCTTAACAGCCCCACAAAACCCTTGTGCTCAATTCTTCTTTGCTGTAAACCCGGAAACGCCACCGGAAAACCTTACCAAATTGCTGAATAAGGCATGGCAGTATGACCCTATAACCACATTGAGGCTTATATGCTACCTGAGGACCCTGAGAGGGGGAAGGAAGGCTAGCAATGATGGGTTTTTCGCGGCCGCTCTTTGGCTTTACAAAAACCACCCTTTAACCCTATCCTGCAATCTCAGGGAGTTTGCGGGTTTCGGGTCTCTCAGAGACTTTACTGAGATCCTGTACAGGCTGGTTAATGAAGAAGACTGTAGTGTAACATGTAAGGTGAAAGATTCTTCATCAAGGAAAGAGACTGAGACTGAGATTGCGCGGCGGGCAGTGTGTAAATATGTACAGGACTCAACCTATCGCTTCCTGCATGAGAGAGTTTCTGATCTTTTTGCAGATCTCTTGAAATCTGATCTCAAGTCTCTTGGATCAGAAGATGTCGATTTACTGAGCTATGCATCAGTAGATTGTCCGTCTATTGATTCAGCCTATGACAGGCACACACTCCTGTGTGAGAGCATTGCCAGGAAGGTTTTTCCTCAGGAATCAGACCCTAGTTATATGAAGATTAAGGATGAGCATTATGTATACAGGGTTCGGAGCAGACTGAGGAAAGATGTTCTTAGCCCCATGAGAATGGCATTGAAGGGTAGAACTCAACCCGAGGGAGGGCGTGTGCAGGCCGAAGATTACACCCTGGTCTTCATGAAGAAGGCCTACCAGAAGTTGCTGAAGATGAAGGACAATGTAAGCAAGCTGAAGTATTTTAAGATTATACTGGCAATGATTCTGAAGGAGAATACTCGGTTTTACCCTTCAATTCCGCTAAGTGTAATCGCTTCTCTGAATGATGAGAACATTGAAGCAAAGGAGTTAGAATGGAAAAATTTAGTCCAGAGTTTCTCCAAGGAAAGGAAACTGATGAACTCTGTAGCTGTGTGCGACATCTCAGAAGACATGCGAAAGACTACAAAGAATGTTTCTGTCTCAATGGGGTTGCTAATTTCTGAATTAAGCAACGGCCCATGGAAGGGAACTCTGTACGGGTTCCACCAAAGTCCCAAGCTTCGCAAAATTGAAGGGGATGATATCCGTTCCAAGCTGGATTCTGTTAAACAGCTGCAGTGCACCAACAAGGTCGATGTCGAGGCTATTCTGAATCAACTGCTGCAGGTGGCTGTAAGCAATAATCTTAGCCCTGAGAAAATGGTGGAGAGGGTATTTGTATTCACCAACAAGGACTTTAGGAAAGGTGTAAACCACTACTGGGGATGGAACTACAATGCTGTCTGGGGACGATACCAGAGATCTGGGTTTCATCGGGTGCCTGAAGTTGTGTTCTGGAACATTGAAGGCTTGAGTTCCAGTCTACCAACAACCAGAGTTGTGTTTCACAACACAGTGCTGACTCTCAATGGTTTCTCAAGAAGCTTGCTTGCTTTCTTCCTCAACAAAGAGGCAATTTTGAGATCGGATGAAATTAAATCAGTGACAGCTGCAGAAGATGTAATGCAGATAACTCTTGCAGGAAAAGGGTACCAAAATCTTGCTGTACTAGACTGATGTAAGCGCATATTGAAGATGATGAAATAAAACGACTTCTATTTCCAGTTTTTTTTTTTTTTAGAGATAATTAACAGTGTTTTTATTCATTGAATGATGGTATATCCTCATTAGATTAGAATCACTGAAACAAAAATATTAAGAAACAGAATGAGAAATTAAAATTGTTCATACTCCATAGGAGGAACTTTAATAGACAGATCACTTACAAGAGACTTTAGAGTATTACAGGCTCTGCACTCCAAAATATATTCAAATTCATCCCTTGAACTCTACTGTTGCCAAGTAAAAGCTCGGATCATCGATATAGTCTTTCATCACAAATGAATGATTAGATGCCGCTGTCTCTAAAGCTAATTTTGAAGGTAGGTCAGAGATAACATTATCAGGGTAATTCAGTTTTTGCTGCTCTAAACCTTGCCTGCCTTGGAGATGGCTGATCACAACCCTTGCACCTGCACAAGTAATAAAGCATTAACATTACATAGAAGTATGTCTCTTGCGCATTATCACATAGACATCCAGATGTAAATTGATCTATTCACTTGATGTGTAGAAAAAATAATCAGGGACATATATGAGATAAACATAACCAAAAAATTGAGCTGAAAAAAAAAAAAAGTAACCAGAAACTTTACCTGGTGCACAGCGACTTGCCAGTGCTTCAAAGGTCTCCTCGAGTTTGAAAGGAAAAGCAGGCAAGAAATACAGGAAAACAACATCAAAGGGTGCCCATTTTTCCGGTATAGAAAGAAATCCTCCTTGCCAACATTTAACTTTGTCATGCCTCTCTTTTATGCAAGCAAGCGCCAAGAACGAATCATGAGCAACTAGCAAAAGTTTGCAGGGAGAAGATTGGATCAACTGATCAACAAAATCATCTGATCCCATAGAAACCAGGATCTTTGAGGTATCCACAACATTTCCAGCACAGATAACTTGGTCAACCTTTCTGTCATGTTCTTCTGTGGACTTCATGCTGTCAGCCCCAAGGAACGACCAGTCTTTCTCACCCAAGTCTTCCATGTCCACGACAGCAACAGGCCCTTCTTCTAGATTCTTAGCACAAGCTAAGGCACGCCGTGCACGAAATTGGATAGATGTATATCCACCAGAATGATGAAGAAAGCAACATTTAGTGCGGTAGTATTGGCGGAGACAGTTGGCATAAAGTCTTGATAATCTCTTTACAGGAGGGAGTTGTTGGTAAGTTGACGGAAATAAGAGAGATGAGGTAGATGAGAGAGAACTCATAACAACCGCCTATCCTTTTTATCACTTAACAATGGGCACAAGGGTATCAGATACAGCCAATTATATAGCTTCACCTTCTTCAATCTTCATTGAGCAGACCTACAACCATCATAGCATACAAGTTAAAGACATATATATGCCTGTATATCCACTGACAGGTCACTGCAAGACGTATATGCAAGAATTATAGGATTTAGTTCTGCAAAACTTCCTTTTCCAACAAAACATTATGATTGATAGTAAAAGATCGTTTCTTTGCACAACTAAACTAGACACCCATCATGCATTTAGCTACTCAGTCACCCACATCTATCCTTGCACTTTGTATAAAGTCTGTATCTTATGAACTCGATTTACACCTAACTTTAGCATACCAAAATAACTCAACAACAACAACAAAAAAAGTCCACAGCTTTCATGTTAATAAACATAATCATCCAATAATAGCCCACAGCTTACATCTGCTAAATAAGTCCACATACACTTATCATCAAATGCTTGGTGCGCATACCCAGTAACAGCACGAATAACACCCAACAACAGTAGTAGAGAATGTAGGATTTCAGGTTATGGGGCGCGGACATTATACAACAACAAAACCTTCTCCCAGACTAATCTCGGGTCAGCTAACATGAAACGTCAAATGATTTGGATTTATGGGAATATGAGGGACAGACAAAATGTATAATTTACAACTTACAATTGAAAGGAGAAACTAAATTCATGTGCACCAAATTGTTAGATTAAACTTCTTACAAATACTTCAAGAAGAAGAATCGTCCATAATTTAGCTGGTACACATTGAGTAAGTAAGAATTACAATGAAAGTTTGACTTTTAAACAGTATTTAGTATCAGAAAGTTCCTGAATCATTACACATGAAGGTGTAGATATGACAAAAATTAACAAGAATGGTTCCTTCTTTAGCACACAACAAACCCAATAATCAAATATTTCAAATTAACAGTAACAATTACAACTTCTATGAACTCACTAGTAAGAAACTTTCAGCAATAATACAGTATATACTATGAAATTGCGGGCAGTTTTCAGCAAGTGCTGCATCACCATTCACCAACAAATCCCAAAAAAAAAAAACGAAAAACAAAAAAAAAAACCCAAAAAAAAGAGTGGAAGATTCAGAGATAAAGAGGGAAGAATCATACCTTGACGCAACATTTTTCATGGAGTAAAGTGTAGGATTAAAACATGGGTTTGTGAGAGCAGTGGCAAAGTTTGAAGAAGCGGCAAAGTTTTTGCAGCTCCGGTTTGGGTGGTTTATCCTTTTGGGTGTGTCGTGTGTAACGCAGTAACGGTTCTAAAAGATGGGCAATTGGAGAGAGTCCGTAATTTGACCCCGATGCGCAATTGGTTGAGTTGACGAGTAATAAACTACTTTGACGGAGTATGTGTTTTGAGTCCAAATTTAGGATACGACCAGTCGACCGTTATGAAAAACTTATTGGAGGAGTATTCCCACTTTACGTGGTCTTGTTTTGTTCGAATCCGGATTATTGAAATTATCTTTCGCTATTTGAATTTCAATAATTAAACAATTTGAGATATTTTGGATCTCATATTCGTACTCGAAACTTTTAGAAAGCCTTATGGACATTAGTATCTATATGACTTGAGAAGTTTTAGACTTTTTTAAACGTCCAAAACGAACCCTGCATCTTAGAAGTATAAAACTTTTTCACACCCTAACATTCTAACAATTTTGCTGATATTTACTAAACAAGCAATGATCACCCTCATACACAGCTAATTGTTCATTTTATGATTATTCTTCACATTCTAGGAAACACCACCCATGAACAATTTCAGTATTTCACTAAAAGTGTGGTAGAAGACACCCTAATCTACTCATCTGCTACGACTTGTGATGTAACAAACGGAGAGTGCTATTGCAACAACATTGGCGGATTCATACGACAATTTATATCATTCAACCTCAAAGGATTTCGAAACTAAGGCTCGGTTCTTGTTGTTGTGATGTACCACTTCTACAGACAATCGTCTAAGAGGGTGTACAAATTTTAAGGCGGACTGTTAGGCAGTTTGACGAGAACAGAATGCTCTGGCTTGTGATCACACTCAAAATCTAGATGCACAAACGCCCGCTCCACTTCCGGGAGCTTCTCTATCTTAATCTGCAATGACTCTCCGATTGCATGAGCTTCTTTCAGGGGCAAATCTTCAGGCAGCTCAATGTCAACCTAGCAAAAATTGCGACAGTGAAAGATTAAACACACGAAATCTTAGGAAGTAGGAAGGGAAAGAACATACAGTTAGACAATGTGGAAGAGGGCATCAAAAGACTAACCTCGACAAAGTATAGAGCACCAAACGTGTATGCTCGGACAGTGTCAACCCTTTTAATTTGAGTAGAATGTCGTATGACAAGGTAGGTCAGTTTCTGCAGTACTTCGGGAGGAGCTGCTTGTCCAACCAGAGAAACTGAACATAAAACACCTAGTTAATCTTGATTCCTTCACTTACAAGCTCAAGAACTTACAAAGATAGTTAATGCTCCCAAGTCCCAACCTTCAAATCCAAAAGATACAGGCTCAACTGTTTCGCGAAACTGTCATTTGGACTTGCAAGGAGTTTTCTTACGAGCACACATCTCTATTTTTTCCGTGATGGAGCAGCACAGTGTTTTAAGAAAATTTGAAAACTGCGGCAGTACTAACCTGCATTTTCCAAAACTGTTCCTGACCAGTTTGTGATTGTGTAAATAGCCAGCATTATAGCTCCAATCGGATCAATCCACCAATAAAATTTATCACCAAGTATAGCAGCAATCAACCCCACTACGTTTGTCACGACATCAAAGTAATGATCCTACAAATGGAGGCAACAGCAGAACAAAAGAATTAGATCAACTTAAGTTCTCAGGTCGATTTAATGCACAACAGAAGACATATTTCAGAACATAATTTAGTGTCTTATAGTTGTTATAGTATACCTTAGCATACGCACGGACAATCTTGTTACCAGACCTTCTGCAGTAAATCCAGAGGCAAAGCTTCACAAATGTTGCTGTCAGCATAATTGAGTAAAGCCATAAAAGTTGCTCAGAAGTCATCTTTGAAGAAGGTTTATTTTTTATCAGCTGCTCCACAGCTTCAATAAGCACCTGAAACCCTGCAAACAACAGACACACAAATGTTGAAACTTTCACTTGTCAGAATTCAGAGTGATACATGAAGAATGTCCAGTTGTTTATGAGACCCTCTTACGAATCATTTAGAGAGCTTTACCTAGAGTAGCCATGATAGCAGCGAAAATGACAATCCCTACAGGTTGAACCCTTAGCTTTCCGATAGGATACTTGTAGATATTGATGTTCTTCATTGCCAAATGCGTGAACCACAAGATTCCCCCCGCCATGAGATCTAATAGGGAGTCTAGGGTAGATGCTGCTATAGCTATAGACCCACTCCTTACGGTTGCATATATCTGCATTTTAGTCCGAGTACTTCAAGCATTTAGCCAAAGACAGAAAAGGATGCATTTTGAATACATCAAGCTTATAAAAAACATTGATCACTTGATCAGTGAAGTTCATCAACAACAACAACAACAACAACATCCAAGCCTTATTCCCAAAATGATTCGGGGTACACAACATTACCTTCAATACAAGCAAGATAACATTTGCGCCATTGGATATGTTCATCGCTCTCTCATGCTGAGCTTGTTCTATCATCTCTTCTTCTTCATCTACGTCGAGTGGCACTTCTAGACAGTCCACCTCCTCAAAAGATTTCAGCGTGGCTAGTTGTCGTTCATAGTAAACCTTCTCAGCTGAAATAAGACAGAACAATGTTGAGTTATTTGATTTCAGCTGAATAACAGGCCAATATACATAGGGTTGGGCCCTATATACAAAACCTCGATCCAGGATATATCATATAGTTTCAAATCCAAACTTCCTCAAAAAAAAAAAAAAAAAAAAAAAAAAAAAAAAAATTATTCGGAGCATTTCAGAACCATGACAGCAAAAGTACAAGCCCTTGGTGTAAAGGCATGAAACCAATGACTGAGCATCGACCAAAAGCTTATTGTTGAAACTCTGACAATGGTTTTATATCTTAACAGTTGGGTCGCACAAATCATCCATCAGTAAAACAGAACATTACTCACGGAAGATGCAAAGTCTGGTAACTATGAAGACATTTCTCACAACAAATGCAGCTCTATCATTACTCTAGTGTCCATGTATGATGTATGAATGCCCTAGGAGTCGAGTATAAAACAAGTTTTATTTTTTAATGATATAAAACAGGCTGTCTCATTTCGAAACTCCTAACATTTCTTCAGCTACAAACGAAAACTAAGAATTACAATTACACAAAAGTAATATAAGACGATGAGCTGAAAATTCTCACCTTCAATAAGGCCAGAGGTTCTCGAGAGGTCGAGATCAAAAGGGGACTCAGGATCAAGACCAGGCCGAACCTTCTCAGGAAGCGTAGAGAGGAAGTCAGTTTTCAACCTAGTGAATGAATAACGGCGACGCCATAACTCCCCTCTTGCATTAAGATTAGTGTTCAAAATTTGTCTTTCTTGCTCATTAGATAACAACAGTGGCTCCTCTGCATAATCTAACCTACCTCCCCCATCCATCTCTTACCCTCTAAGCACACGAAAAACCCGAAAATACAAACGCAAACGAAACTAATGTATAGACATTACGCAAAAGTCCTACGAGATATAACAAGGAGGCTTATATTGTCTTTTACAAGCATGCAGAATGAACAATATCTTGGATAAGAAGATAACAAACTTTTCAGGCCACCCAAAAGATTGCAGAAGAATATAACAAAACCCAGATGAAGAACAAAGGAAAACAAACAACCAACCCGAAATAGCGCCACACAATTACACCAACCAATATAAATCACATTTAATTTCATGAAAAAAATCCCAAAAATATATAACCACATATAAATCTACTTCTTTGACGTACCAAGTGCACGAAGAATAATAATGTTATTAACCAAAAAATTTCAAGTTGGTTGAGAAATAAATAAGACTTATAACAGAACAAACGAAAATGTTATATGATACGGTGTATGATTGTTGACAAATTTGAAAATGATATGACAAACTTGAGGAGACAGAAATTTGGTAATGGTTCATTCACAAATTTTTTGCTGTAATGTCATTTTGTTAGTATGTGTTTATTTTATTTATTTTCGACGAAAAGGTTAGACATAACACCTGATTTTGCGATGGGCATATGGCTAGGGTCCTAGGGACTACCGACACGAACCAAAAAATACACTAACATACAAATTTGACAGTTTCTGTGATCTGTCTTCTAGACTTTAGGCCAGGCTAACTCGAATTATTGCAGAGAATCTACGAAGTGTGTGTGTCCAAAATTCAAACAAACAAATGTAAGCATTAGGTTGGTGTAGGAGGCAAAAAATTTACAACTTATCAAAATGCGCCACGTGGAGGTTGAAAAGTCTACGTTGACAAGTTGACCAGCCAATTATAAAAGGCCACGTGTCATTTTTATATTAGATGACTGTTGAATAAAATACCGTCACATGTCACCTACGACTTACAGTTGGAAGCGAATTGCAAGAAGATGATTCCAAATTAAACTGGAATTAATTAACTCAGAAGATGAAGTTTATTGGAAGACAATGACTTCCACCAGTCAACTTCCTCCTAAGATAGAGTCCTAACTCAATCTTAACTCAATCTCTTGAGTTATCCTACCTTCCATCAAACTCTCACTTCCTCCACTATAAATAGAGGATGACCCCCACCTCACAATTGTCTTCCAGATTCCTGGAGATCAAATCTTCCAGATTCCTGGAGATCAAATGTTGAATATCCCTGAAGACCATCTTGGAGGAAGCTCTCAAGCGCCAAGTTCAAACAAACAATCTTCAAGATCCGGAGAAAGCTCACAAGCACCAGAAAGTCGCTGACAACAATCAACCTACAACAATCAACTTACAAGATCTGGAGAAAGCTTCCAAGCACCAGAGATCTAAAGAAGTTCAACAATCATTCAGTTCAAGATCAAGCCTAAGCCCTTGAACGCCAAATCCAGAGTACCATCAAGGAGACTCTCAAATCAAGATTGTCAAAACCCTAAATTCAAATCCAAGTACAGTTCGAGATCAAGTCATCACGACCCTCGAATTGAAGATCAAAGTGGAGATTGAATCAGCGGATTTATTTCTATTTTAATAGAAATCACAGAGATTGTACACGAAATTCTGATAAATATTAAATTCATTTGAAACTCATATTTTGTTGTCTTATTCAGATCAATACAAAATTTGTGTTTACAAATTTTTGGTGAACCCGACGTGAAGATCTCTGCCTCTCATCTTTTTCTCCGAAAGATTGATCGTGCCCTTGATGAAGAAAATTGTTGCCAACAAGGAGTGTCCTCAAGGTGCACGACATCCTCCACACTCTTGTCGATCCACAACAGTAGCGGTTATGGTGATTGAAGCAGAGACCATGGAGGAACAAATTGCCAACATGGAAATTCTTCTCGAAGATCTCATTAAGCAAAGGGAAGAGATCGATAAAGAAATCAAGCACCGTGACGAGCAAATAACCATCCTCACAGAAGAATTGGAGAAAAGTTCAAGAAACAAGTCCTCCAAGAACAAAGGCAAACAAAGGACAAACGGAAACGAAAATATCAAAGGATCTTCCTCCAACTCACTACCACGACAACAAATTCAAGACATGGTGGTGAATATGGTCAAGATGCAAGTGGACGAAGGTTTCAAGACCAATCAGCGATACGTCAAACCATACACCAGAAGGATCGACGAGCTACAAATGCCCTTTGGCTACAAACCTCCAAAATTTCAGCAATTTGGTGGAAAAGGCGATCCAAGACAACACATTGCTCACTTCATCGAGACATGCAGCAGCGCTGGAACTGAAGGAGACCTCATGGTGAAGCAGTTCGTTCGCACCCTCAAAGAAGTGGCCTTCGACTGGTACACAGATTTGGCGCCTGACTCTATCGACAGTTGGCAACAAATGGAAGAAGCTTTTCTCAATCGCTTCCACAGCACACGTAGACTCGTCAGCATGACTGAGTTGTCAAACACCAAACAACTTGATAGAGAGCCAGTCATCGAATATATCAACCGTTGGCGAGCCTTAAGCCTTCAATGCAAAGATCGCTTGTCTGAAGCCTCAGCGGTGGGGATGTGTGTCAAGGGAATGCATGCGGAATTGTTCTACATACTCCATGGAATCAAGCCCAAAAATTTTCAAGATTTGGCAACAATGGCGTGCGACATGGAGCTTACAATCTCCAATTGTAAAGATTTCAAATTTCCAAGCAAAGTGGAGGAAAAAGCTACATACGACTTGCCGTCCAACAAACCTGGTGCTGAAAATTCTGATGATACCAGTACCACCACGTCTGATGATTGAAGTTCGAAGTCGACAACTTCAAAATCTTCTGAAGATGATGATCAATCAAATGACGATTCAGTTGTGCCCGATGACGAATCAGAACATAAAGCAGAATCAAATTATACTGCAGTTTTGATGACAAACCAGTCATGAAGAAAGCGCCCCACAAATCGCGAATTGTAATCATCTCAAATCACGTACTGCAATTCGCCACCACCACTCGCAAAGTGCAATTCGCCACCACCACTCGCAAAGTGCAATTCCCCTCCACGAATCGCAAATTGCAATTCGTCTCCTCAAAGGGGGCAACTCCAGAATGGTAGGGCACATAGGAGTTGCAAACTCCTCGTCTTTGACAAAGCAACGAAGTCGACATTCAAGCCAGTCGTAGACGATTGTTCAAATCCGGACCAAATGAAGGTATCCTAAGCAAGAGCCTAAACTGCAAGTTCATCAATCGCTCCTAAGCAAGAGCCTAAATTGCAAGTTCATGAATCGCTCCTAAGCAAGAGCCTAAACTGCAAGTTCATGAATCGCTCCTAAGCAAGAGCCTAAACTGCAAGTTCATCAATCGCTCCTAAGCAAGAGCCTAAACTGCAAGTGCATCAATCGCTCCTAAGCAAGAGCCTAAACTGCAAGTCCATTAATCGCTCCTAAGCAAGAGCCTAAACTGCAAGTCCATTAATCGCTCCTAAGCAAGAGCCTAAACTGCAAGTTCATCAATCACTCCTAAGCAAGAGCCTAAACTGCAAGTTCATCAATCGCTCCTAAGCAAGAGCCTAAACTGCAAGTTCATCAATCGCTCCTAAGCAAGAGACTAAAATGCAAGTTCAAATCCAAATCAAGCGCTCCTAAGCAAGAGCCTAAACTGCAAGTTCATTAATCGCTCCTAAGCAAGAGTCTAAACTGCAAGTTCATCAATCGCTCCTAAGCAAGAGTCTAAACTGCAAGTTCATCAATCGCTCCTAAGCAAGAGCCTAAACTGCCAAGTTCAAATCCAAATCAAGCGCTCCTAAGCAAGAGTCTAAACTGCAAGTTCATTAATCGCTCTTAAGCAAGAGCCTAAACTGCAAGTTCATTAATCGCTCCTAAGCAAGAGTCTAAACTGCAAGTTCATCAATTGCTCCTAAGCAAGAGCCTAAACTGCCAAGTTCAAATCCAAATCAAGCGCTCCAAAGAAAGAGCCTAAACTGCCAAGTTCAAATCCAAATCAAGCGCTCCTAAGAAAGAGCCTAAACTGCCAAGTTCAAATCCCAATTAAGCGCTCCTAAGAAAGAGCCTAAACTGCAAGTTCAAGTCCAAATCAATCGTTCCTAAGGAAGAGCCTAAACTGCAAGTTCAAATCCAAATCAAAACCTCCTTAGCAAGAGATTAAACTGCAAACAAACAAACAAAAAAAAAAAAAAAAAAAAAAAAAAAAACCCACAAAAAAAACCCAAATAAATGAACTACGTTATGACTTGATCTCACTCAAATTATCTATGTGAGTACGTAGGCAGCTTGAAAAACCCCTCAAGTTCAGTCACACCACAACAACAACAAAAAAAAAAACCCTCAATCTTCACTTCGAAAAAGAGGAAAATTCATCTTCAGTTCTACCTATGGTGATCATGTCGGCTGAAGACAAAGAAGAAAAAGGTGGAATTAAGAGAAAGCATAAAGCACTTAATCCACGTTAAACATCACATCACCAAGATGTGAAGAAATCGCACTTGATCGAGAGAAAGCAAGAAGCTCGTGTTCAAGTAAATAACACACAAAGTGAATGACGATCGACAAAATGTTCAATCAACTCTAAGTCAAATTTTCAAAAAAACGGCGAGGATTGATATAAGGCGTCGTCAACTGCATGTTGGAAAGTCTCCAATTAAGTTGATGTAGACAGAATAACTACTCCTATTGTTTACGATCTAACGCGCATCACAATAGAAGTAGTAATTCCACAACTCGAAGTTTGGGCAGTTCGTCAATTCACTTCTACAACGACTCGTCAATTAGTCTCTTTGCGACTCGCAATTCGTGGCTTTGCGGCTCGTCAACTCGCCAACTCATCATTCAGCGATTCGTCAACTCAACATTTGAAGGTTCGTCAATTCGTCAAATGACAAGCCGCCTCAAACAACATCTCAAAGTATTGAGCATTCCAAGACAAACTCAAGTTCAAATGCAAGGGCCGTCGAGTCAAAATCAAATTAAAGTGCAACGATCGTAGAGTCAAATTTGAAGATGAAATAAATCACGACGACTTAAAAGTCGGGGAAAAAAACAAATATTCAGCAACGATGGTCACTCTCAAGTCAAAGTTTAACCTTCCACCGTAATTGAGGTGTCTCACAAGTCGTAGTTCAACCTCAACCGCAATCGAGGTGACCGTAAAGTTGAAGTTCAACCTCCCAGTGCAATTGAGGGACTCTCAAGTCAAAAATCGACCCCAGTCCGGCTTCTTACAAGTTGAAAAAAATATATCATCAAAGTTGCCCAAGACTTTCAAATCGAAGATGAAAATCGACTACAACGACCTTCAAGTCGAACCAAAAACCAAGTTCAAACTGAACTGGTCAACGACAACGACTCACTAGTCCAAATTACAACTGAGCTACAACACCTAGGTGAAAAGAAAGAAATGTTCAAGTGCCACTTTCACGTTGAATCTCAAAATCAAAATCAAATTCAGACTTCAACCGAGTTGGCTTCTAAACTGACAACGGTTCCATGTCATGAACACTTTCAAGTCAAAGAAAATAAATTCAAATGACTACCAAGTCGAAGTTGAAGTTCATCCAAGGTGATATCAAAGTTCATTGGACACCTGTTCAACAAAATGACTCCCAAGTCGAAATCAAATAAATTCAAGTGACTTCCTAGTCAAAATCAAGGTGACTCTCAAGTCTAGAAAAAATTTCAAGTGACTCTCAAGTCGAAATCAAGCGAACTCAAATGACTTTCAAGTCAAAAATCAAGTTATTCGAGACCAGCCAACGTCTAAGCACTCCTAAGTCGTGCACGTAGCCTAGTCTCGAGGGGGCATTTGTAGGAGGCAAAAAATTTACAACTTATCAAAATGCGCCACGTGGAGGTTGAAAAGTCTACGTTGACAAGTTGACCAGCCAATTATAAAAGGCCACGTGTCATTTTTATATTAGATGACTGTTGAATAAAATACCGTCACATGTCACCTACGACTTACAGTTGGAAGCGAATTGCAAGAAGATGATTCCAAATTAAACTGGAATTAATTAACTCAGAAGATGAAGTTTATTGGAAGACAATGACTTCCACCAGTCAACTTCCTCCTAAGATAGAGTCCTAACTCAATCTTAACTCAATCTCTTGAGTTATCCTACCTTCCATCAAACTCTCACTTCCTCCACTATAAATAGAGGATGACCCCCACCTCACAATTGTCTTCCAGATTCCTGGAGATCAAATCTTCCAGATTCCTGGAGATCAAATGTTGAATATCCCTGAAGACCATCTTGGAGGAAGCTCTCAAGCGCCAAGTTCAAACAAACAATCTTCAAGATCCGGAGAAAGCTCACAAGCACCAGAAAGTCGCTGACAACAATCAACCTACAACAATCAACTTACAAGATCTGGAGAAAGCTTCCAAGCACCAGAGATCTAAAGAAGTTCAACAATCATTCAGATCAAGATCAAGCCTAAGCCCTTGAACGCCAAATCCAGAGTACCATCAAGGAGACTCTCAAATCAAGATTGTCAAAACCCTAAATTCAAATCCAAGTACAGTTCGAGATCAAGTCATCACGGCCCTCGAATTGAAGATCAAAGTGGAGATTGAATCAGCAGATTTATTTCTATTTTAATAGAAATCACAGAGATTGTACACGAAATTCTGATAAATATTAATTCATTTGAAACTCATATTTTGTTGTCTTATTCAGATCAATACAAAATTTGTGTTTACAGTTGGCAGTGTATTATTGGAGTTAAGTGTACGGATGGGGAGTTAACTCGTATTATTGACTTATTGGTGAGTTATTGATCGGGAGAGTATACGATCGGCATTGGCGACATTATGGTCCTATGGATAGGTAGAGCTGATAAAGCTAACCCGGCTCGACTAACTGAAACTTATCGAAAATGTAGTTAGTGAAATTATCAACCTTAACTCAAAACGATGCGATATGAAAACCGGTGTTGAATAAAGCATGGATGATCCTACCCAAACTTCATTGAATCAACACAACAATCAACCCAATAATAACCCGACTGAAAAATAACCAAAACCAAAATCGATTCGACCCAAAAGACCGGTTGAGCCGGCAAGACTCCGAAGTTCGAACCCACGTGACCCACGCGATAGAGACTTGCCTAACTCCATCTCAAAAATTATTGAAAGATTAGTCAATGGATAAATGTTAGATCCATTATTATTCAAGTTATAACGGTTCTTCTTTGGCCCAGAATAATTGTTTAAATCATGTTGTCAACATCGGTCCACCACAATACAGATCCAAGCAAATGCAAACGAACAAGAAGCGTACAACCAAGCGTAAGTCAGAAGTGTCTTTATCGAAATCTCAGATTTCCAATCCTATTGAGCAATTTGAGCATAATCAAACATTTGGAAACTGGAGTTTTGTGAAGAGCGCACTTAACAACAACAAAAACGTCTTGCAGATGCATATGAAAGATGCAACGCATCTTCTTGATGTGTACATCACCAACTTTCTCTTTAAGGAATGTACATCACCAATTTGTATCAAGTAGAGACATGAAAATGATATTACAAGGTATATAGTGTCGAGTTGTCCTCGCCCAGGTATGACATCACGAAGGACGGCCTAGTGATTAGGTGTTCAAATAGAGGTTCAAAGGCTCGACTCAAACCACTACTTAATCTACACTACAAGGTCCATTATAAGTTATAACCATCATTTCGAAATAAATGACTTCCGAAAATCAATTGAAAGCCATAGGTATCACAATGCCCCAAATCAAATTAAAGACACTGAAAGCGCCCCTGGATCAGTTTTCCGGCTGGTGCCAGTATATAACAGTATGCAAAAACGAATTAATACCAGCTACTAACATAATAGTGGTACCAATCTGAGCAATAATTGTAGATGACTTAGTTCCATGATCCATCCTTGTAATTAAAAAGACCTATGTCAAAAAAAAAAAAAAAAAAAAAAAAAACCTAGTGGTGGAAATGGTTGAACATATCAAACTTACAATAGAGCAGTCCCAGAAGCCAGGCTCAATCTGGTTTCCGCAAACTTAATGTCATACACCCACCAGGAACGACATCTACTCTTACATGCAGGCCGAACCTTCTCAAGGAGCATACAGAGGAGGCCAATCTTGCAGTCTAGTGAAAGATTAACATGAAAGACATATCTCCCTCTTGCACTCAAATTTTAATTTTATCAAGTATTTCCTGCTCACTTGGCAACAAAAATGGCTCTTTTGCATGATCTAACCTACATGGTACCTCACATCCACTTCCTACTCTGAAAAGAGAACTAAGTATTCGAGCAAAAGACAACCGTAGCTTTCTGAAAGAAAATGTCAAAAGTCCTAATTCACGAAGAATCGAATATGGAAGCCATAACAAAATTCTATAAACTACCTTCCTGCATACTATCGCAGGCTTCTTTTTTTTTTTTTTTTTTTAAAAAAAAAAAAAAAAAAAAGGCTACCTGGGATAAGTTAACTTCTCAGACCAGCCACTAGATACAGAAGAATAAAATATCCAGAAGATGAACGAAGGAAAACAAACAATCAACCCCACATAGCATCATACAATGACACCACCCGATCTAAATCATCTCTAAGTAAAAGAAAATGATAAATGATTTCTGTAACCACAAATAATTCAGATTCTTCGACATACCAACTGCCAGAAACAATGTACTTAGCCAATTAGAGGGCGGCGATGGGAGCTACTCACATATGGAGAAGTGTAAAGATAATTCCAGGAGGTGTAAAAATCAGTTCCCTTACTTGTGGGGCAGAACATGTAGAGGGACGCTAATATCATCATTGACAAAATTGGACATGACATGAGAAGTGCAATGATAATGATTTGATAAACTTGAGTGTGAAAATGAAGGTCTAAAACTCTAAAGGATTATCCAGAAAAAAAAAATCAGGATCTTTTCTAATGATACTGCAGTAAGCAAGGAACTAAGACAGATCTCATAGCTCCATCCTAATGAAGGCAGCAACCTTTCCTAGTGGTGGGCATGATTGTAAGTCATAAATCGCCAAATAACATTTCCAGAAACTACATCAAAGTGGTCTTCGTCTAGTTTCTTTCTAGTACTCCTACGCAAGCTTAAGGACCTCGATAAGTATACCATAGATGTTATGAGACCCTTGGATACTATACAAGGCCAAACATAAAGGTATAGACAAGAAAAATATGTCAATAATATGATAATTAAGTAGGGAACTCACCCACAACGACAAATATGTTGTAGTCCATGCAAGATCAAAGCCAAATCCTAGAAGGTTAGTTAATTCCAATTTGTGCTGAAAGTGATTTACAAAATGAAACATATGATGCAACCAGGATAAGGTGGAGATGCTAGCATGCAAATATCAAATCTCCCAAGGAGATTTTTCTTAACGAGAAATAAACTTTTACTATGATTGTTGAGATAAAATTATTAGCTAAACTCTAATTTACCTGGCAAATTTGATGATGACCAGGCTGTTGGTGAGAAGGCTTGCAAAAAAATGACTCACTATTCAAAAGGTCCCCCATAAAAAGGGGAGTAGAAAGTTATTAGGTTGAGGCCAATATGTCACATGGCAAGAATAGCGAGTTAGTGACCATAAAGATGAAATTGTAAATTAGAAGTTCAGGCTATTATATCACACACATACCACACAAAAACATAAAACTTAAGGCAAGTCTTTAAAACAGCCAGAAACAACTTCAGATAGCAGGTAGCTATTTAATAAATCAGATAAAGTGACGAAAGTGGGACGTTGCAAAACCAAACCATGATTTCATTACAAATAGATAAGTCATATCCGACTGACCAAAGATCAACAAGTTTGGACTCCCTGAAAAGTTCTGTCGCAAAGACAACACTACAAAAATGCCTCTTCACCTCTGAAATCCACCCCGACCAAAACTGAATAAAGAAGAATAAACCAACACAATATATGGACATACTACAGATGTAAGACATCAATTGAGAATTTCTTGAGCACTTGTATCACAGTCTACTAATTTATACAGCTACCATCAATCAAACGTTGTCAAGAACCCTCATAGCACCCACTCCAACCTACTCCTTCTGTAGATTTACAGATTTGTAAGAGAAAATTATAACAGTTCCTCATACAGATAGAGAAAGAACAAACCTCTATTCAAATTGTGCAGAGGTCTTGAAGCAGCTTGGCTCCTAATGCTTAGTAAGTGGCCATTCCAGAACAAGAGACTTTTACTGTGTCTCCAGTGGTAGAAGCAATCTAATCCACAAGCGTAAGCAGCTTCGGCACTGTCCACTTATCCCATCGATGAGCCAGACAGGAAATGAATCTAATCTACTATGCTCTCAATCTTCAAATTTCAAAGCACTCCTAAAAACTCAGATCCTATACAGAAAATCATCTTCAAGTGTTTGGCCGTGACTGGCTGTAAAATTCCGTAAAGTCAAGCCGGAAAAGGAGGAACTTCAAGTCAATGTGCTGCTGAACCGGCAGCTGTGAAATGAATCCTGTGAGCAACGATGAGTATTTCTTTCCAACATCATCCATCTCCTGGCTCATAGTGCTGAGAAACTTAATAGCATGTTGAGTTAAGGCCTTCCTGCCCTCAGATATCCATGAGCCAGCATTTGAAGATGCTCTACTTAACTGCTTAGTTAGCTTTTTCTTGTCTTGGGAATCAGTAGACCTGCAGATATAAAACCAAGAGATGAGTTGGAATTTGTTGTTAAGCATATAATGCACTGGAAAAGAGCAGGAAAGATATATATATAATACCTTGTTTGCAATTCGTATATCCCTTCATATAATCTGTCGGCAAGACTTTTGAACCGCAGTATTAGGTCAAACAAAACAAATAGCGTCTCGTATAAACCGCGTGATTTCTCACCAAGGAGAGACTTCTCAACTATAGAATGGAGATACTTTTCGTGGGCAGCAAGTAGATCGTCAAGGTCTTTTGCTGATTCCATTTCATTAAAGAACATAGACCATGAAACTTCCAACACTTCAAACATGATGTAGTACTGCAGATTAGAGACAAAATGATTCATCTCATCCCAAAGAACTTGGCACCTCCGTAACGTTGAAAGCAACTTCATCTTAACTGAATTTTGTAGTTTGATAAAGGTGTGAGAACTGATACAATTTGGCTTCATTGTCTTCCAAGCACTGATTAAAGCATGCTCAACACGTCTAAGCTTCCACAAGAAATTGAAGATTCTCAAATATCCTGTCATGACAGATTCTGTGAAAACAGTGTTCAGAGGAACCCTCGCGTCATAGTCCAGTGAGAATACGTCCCAGCCCCTATCTCCAGTGTTATGTGGCATCATCTTCACTCGCAACCTATCTAGTACATCACGATCATCGTACTGCGCATTTGATGACCTGATAGCAGTTTCTAACAAACCAGACAGCTTGAATGTGCTGATAGTGTTGGCAGGCTCCGAGAGTTCCGGCCCAACTATGTCCATCAGATACTGCACAAAGTCACCCTGCCCAAGCAACAAATACCTCTTTATTGCTTGGCAATGTTCCCTAAACTTATAGCGGTTGTAGATAACATCCAACAGATGCTTGTCTATTCTCTTAGCTGCTTCAGCAACCAGTAATTCAAGAGCATTAGTTTCACCATATCCAAGGCCACCTCTCCCAGTTGTTGTTCCCGCAGCAGCTGCAGCCTCGGTCGCAGCATCGGCCCATCCTCGGTCCTCACAGCAAACCCTAAGGAAATTAATCGACTTCCCTGTCCTCAAGATGCTCTGTGCAAGCGCCGGAGAAATGAAAGAAGGAAGCATCCCAGCATGCAATCGATAACCCTCTCTCCAAAGGGATTCAGCCTTGACAGGCTGCCCGACAACGAAAAATTCAGCAAAAATATCTTCAAGCTCTCCTTCCAACACCCAGCTTCTAACCATTTCAAACAGGGGTGAGCAAACCCTTCGCAGCAGACGCGTCATAAACTCATGCACTAAAGGGTCGCCATGTTGGGCATGCATATGTATAGCCCCCGCCATTGCCCCACCCTTTAGCACCTTACAACTATCAACCAAAACAGCCATAAGCTTCATTTTCACCACAGGTTCAGCAAACCAAACCGACAGTCTCCTCAAAGACAAATAATTCCCCGAACTGGCAGCCTCAGAAATGAGTGGAATCGGATTCATTGCTTGTGCTTCAAGCACCGCTAAAAGCTTATAATAATCAGTAAGCTCATCCTGCAAAGCCGCGCAGAAAGCTTGACCCACAGTCCCAACATCAGCAGCAGGGAACCGATCCATACTCTCCGTTATATACCCTTTCACTCTCCTAAACAACCCACCCAATTCACATAACTTCCTAACCGTAACCCTAGTCGCTCTAGGAACGTTTAACCCCTCCGACAAAACATAAGCCTTCGCCTTCCCATCGAACTTAGTATAACTCCCATCAATCCCCTGGCAAGCATACAACACATCTCTTACTAAAACCTCCTCAGAAACCTCACTCTCTTCCCTCAACAATTTAGCAAACTCCCTAAACGCAACGTCCCGCATATTTTCCGGGTCTTTCGACACCATTAAAACCCCACCATTCCAACCCACACCCTTATCACTACAAACCCTAGATTTCTCACTACTCTGGCTACCAAAAATCGCCGGCAAACCCCCAGAAACCATAGAATTAAGCTGAATTTTCGACATTTTACGGTCTTCGGAAACGACTCTAAGCAAATAAAGCACAGCCCACTTATTATTTATACTACCAGGTCCAGATTTCGAGGCAAACTTAGAGTAAAGATCAGCAAATGACAACGCTTCAGAAGATTTACCTTGTGTAACAAGAGACCGTTTGATGGATTCCGCCATTGCAGCTTCATCTGGAGCAATTGAAGGCGTCATTCGACTCGAAAGAATGCGAATTGCATAGCGAAGTGATTGATTGAAGTCGATTCCAGAATTAGGGTTTTGGGAATTAGGGTTAGGGTTTTGGGGGTGCGAAATTAATCGATGAACAAGCTCTTTAATTAGATCTAAATCCTTCTGATCTTCCATTGGAAATCGGGTTTTGCGAAGAACCCAACCCAGAAATTTGAATTTTTTCGATTGAGAGTGAAAATGGCGGAGGAGAGAGAAAAAAAAAGGGGGGATTTTGAATTTTAATTTCGATTGTGTTTTTTCCAGAATTAGGGGTAATTTTGGGGGTTTCTCTTTTTGGGTTGGTGGGATTATTATTTTTCTTTTTTCTTTTTTTGGCGATGGGCGCGTAAAATGATTACTGTTTTTCCTTTTTAAATTTGTTCATGTTATATGATACTGTGATCATGTGATGTGATGTGTGAGACTAGTGAATTGTGATGATTGGGTCGGATGATCGGTTCGGAAAAGTTGACACAAGATCGTAAACTACTAGTTGTGTGTAACTGTTTATAGCACATGAAAATTTATTATAATTGAGTGTTTATCTTTATTTTTATCATTCTCGATGGATTAGTAAGGAGGGAAAAAGTTTTTGCGGGTAATCTACTTTTGATGAGGGAAGTTGGTGGTGATAATTTACTTATAATTTTTGTTGTTGTAAGTCTTTTAGTGATGGAAAGTTTAAGTTGAAGCGAAAGAATATGTAAGATAACAAGGCTTGCTTGGTTGTTAACTTCCTCTCCCTCTCTCTAAACCCGTCCCCCTCTCGCCCCCCCCCCCCCCCAAACCCCCCACAGTGAAGGTTGGGAGTGGCTATTTTTGGTCATTCCCGAATCCCGGCCTGATCTTTTTCGTTTTTATGCTTTTGTACTTGTTGGTTTGTAGTTTGTGTAGTATAAATAAGTTGTTCTCCTCTTGTGAGAATGTTTCTTCTCCTTTGTTAGGAGTCTTTAGATCTCCTTTTAAGAGTGGTTACTTTTGGTTTGTAGATTTGAAGATCCGATTCGATGTTGGATGTTCCGATCTACTTCCGGGAAATGTGCATAGTTTTTATGATCTTCGTCACTCTATCATCTTCTAAATCAAGACTATTATAGCACATGTCGACGTGATTTCCTTCGCCCCAAAAAATATGACAACATCAAAAAGTTATCATGGATCTCGATCCACAAACAATGAGTGTAACACCCACTATGAGCTATTCTTAACCTGTTGTTTACTTAATTGTTTTGGTTGTATCTTAGATCTAGCTTGTTGTAAGTGTTGTTTCGCTAGTTATCAATGAGATATTATTTCCCGTAAAAAAAAAAAAAAAAAAAAAAAAAAAAAAAAAAAAAAAACAAGGCTTGCTTGGTATGAGGGAAATATTAGGGGGGGATAAGGGGGAAATCTTTTCTTGTGTTGGTGAGGGAGGAATGTTTTAGATCTTATAAGAGTAATGGATTCCAAACCTGTTTTTTTCCTCTTAATTCAAACCTATAAAACGAGTGTGAATTATTACTTTTTTTTTTTTTTCCAGACCCATTACTGACAAACTAGGCAAACTCTTAATAGAAAATCTTGATAGAGATCGGGCAACAATCGTCATAGCGGGTACTAAGGTCATCTACATAGACACATAACGAACACATTGTAGCTATCTCGCTCCTTGTTTCTTAGAAGAATTATATGCTCAAATTAAATGTTTTTGATAGAGGATGAATGTAGACGATAGGGTGAATACGGAATATGTAATTTATAATACATAGCATAAGTAAGTGCACCACCCCTAACCTAATGGCTAATACAATGTACCTTTAGGTACAAGGTACATAATAAATTACATACTCCGTATTCACCCTATCGTCGACATTCATCCTCTATCAGTTTTGAAACATGGTTACAAAACACATCAAGAATAAATACACTATTTCACTTAAACTAAATTATCATCAAGTCGTGAGGCTAAGGCCCGATCGGCAATCTTTTAAGGTGTAGAATGTAGCATTTTGATCGAGTTAAACTACTAGTGTACATGTTTGACTGTTATAATTAAAGTAGCAGTTTGGGTAGCAGTTAGCATTTTATCTAGCGTTTGAGTAATACCTCATGTAAAAACACTAGCAATTATAATTATTTTTCTATGTTTTATATAGTTTTAGTAACTCAATAGCTACTTCTGCCTAGGGCTGACAAACCCGACTCGACCCGATTCGTTGACTGGATAAGACCTGAAATTGTGATCAACCAAACCCGACCCGATCCGATTCGTTGACTGGATAAGACCCGAAATTGTGATCAACCAAACCCGACAAGACCCGACCCGATAATGACCTAAACCGACACAACCCAATGATGACTCGACCCGTAACTGACCCGACCTCCAGTTACCCAACAATTCAATGACCTGACTGGTAATGCCAAAAATTGAACTAACGTCTAAATGACCATCGGTAACTAAAACCAATTGTGACCCGACTGGAAACCGACCCTATCCGACACAAAATTTTCTCGATAGAACCGACCCAAAATCGACTGGACCCAACTCGAAACCGACCCAAAGGATCATCTAACCCGTTATGACCCGACCTGATACGAACCGACCTGCCATAACCCAACCCGGACTGACTCAATGACCCATTGGCCACACATACTTCTGCCGAACACGTCTGATATCAACTGCTACTTTTACAGCTAACAGCTACCTGCTACCTACTAGTAAAACAACTACCTGCTACTTGTGGTAGCTACTCAAACAGTTAGTGCAACCGAACAGAGCCAAAATTGTTCCGGGTTCGGCCAAATTCACACACAATATCCTAATTTTTGTCCTAATACTATTGTCCCGTGGACTTTAATAATTAGAGTTGGAGGTTACATAGTTATACATTAACTCAACAATTCAGGAAATAATTAGAGTTCAACACTAACTCATCGAATAATTAAGGAAAACTCTGTGAATTTGCAAGCAGAAGATTAATAGGCGAATAATATAGCAAAACTTGTATCACTTGTTATATGTTTTGTTTTTTCATACGGTTTTATTACTAGGTTTCCATAGTTTATTCATATACGTACCCTGATTGCAACAATAGTGGAGCATTGGTGCTCATCAAAAAGGTACAACTAAAACAATCTACCAACTCTAAAGGTACGTAGACTAAGTTTCAACAACATACGGAGTAATTTTAGTTATTTCATCTAATTATCGATCAACAACGACAACGACACAATACTTTTTTCACTCTGACAAAAACGTGATAAATAATCAAAAGGAAGTTAAACTAGAGATTTTACATGAAATTGTATTTATGAATTAATTGAATGATGTATGTGACTTGAGGGCCGGGGTATTTGTATCCAAACCCCCCGAACTAATAGACACGCAAAAATGTACAAGGTCCTCACGATCATTCACCATCCATATATCGTAGCATGCCAAGGTCAACAGAAAACACGTAACGAATTGAATAAGCTCACACAAACCGACTATGGTAAACCTCGGCGAAGAGTACAACCAAGAGAGCAATAAGAACATGTTGTCTTCTTGAATACACAACGTAGGACGTGCAAAACATGGGAGTCACGTCTAATTAGATAAATAAAAAATTTAAGTAAATAAAAAAAGGTTTGGTACGTAATAGGCAGTTAGAGACATGAAGCGACTTTCGCGCCCAACAACTAAATTTCCCTCCCTATCAAACCCCCTCATCTCCTCTCCTCTCGAAGATCTTCTGCTCGTTGACACACCATCATCATCATCTTCATCATCAACCTTTTTTTTCTCTCTCTTCCATTGTTAGATCTTTGCTCATTTTGGTGGGTTTTAATCGATTAAGCCTCATCAATTCAATTTTCAAAGAATCAATCTTGACATATATAATTTGATTCTTTCCTAGATTTATTGGGTAATTCTTTGATTTCGTATCGTTGTTTTCGTTGTTGTTGTTTGTGTTTTCGATTATGTTGTCGTATAATATAATGAATGTTTCGGTTTAATGTATGGTTGCGTACATCTTGACCTCCTGACCATGCACGATTTTGTCATTGCTTGTTGTGTTGTTGGTACATTGTACGTTTGTGAATACATAATGTAGGCAAAAAGAAAAAAAATGCATTGATCCTTCATTGTTACATTTTATTTTACTATTTCATAACCGTAAAAAAAAAAAAAAATGCCATCTTTTGTTAATAATATGCTTGACAAAATTAGATGGGAATGCCTTGGAACAAAATTTGTGATGCTTAATTGGGAATGAAATATTTACAATGTCAATGGTGCAATGCAGGGGGCTTAATTTTGTCGAAATTAACGGGACAAAATTAGGTTTTGCAGCAGCTCATACATTTAGTTTTTTTAGTAAAACCTGAAGGTTAATTGAGAAAGCTACTGCATCAGCAATTTGAAGCATGTTCTGCTGTGGAGGTGCAGAAGAGGAAAGCGTCCCACCTCCTAATCAGTATACCGCGCCCCCTAGAGGACCTGCTGGAGGTAATTCTTGTACTATTCGTGGTTTTTGTTGCTTGACATGAGTTAGTGAAATCTTTGTATTTAGTATATTGTATCATTAGACACTTTAGGGGCACTGGGTGTGGAATAGACGATTATGATCACAACGATTCTTGTCATGTTTCGACAAATCATACACTTGGATTGTTGAGTAGGTTGCGGAAAAAAAAGAGTTCTCTTAACTAAGACCTTGATATTAGGCCTTAAAACCTCTGACTTTTTTCTTGTTGTGGAATAACTGCTATGGATTGGTTATGCATTCTTGCTGTGTATTCTTTTTGAAACCAAGCTTTTGAGGCCGGAATTACTGATTGAGAGTTTAGGTCTATAGATGGAATCATGGATGAGGCCGGATACTTTATTTGTCGTGGGAGAACTGCAATGGTGAATTGGTTATGGAGTATTGCCCTTTATTCTTCTCGAAATCAAGTTTTGAGGCCAGGAAAACTGACTGAGAGATTAGGTCTATGGAATCATGGATGCAGGCCGGATTGATTTTATTGATGTACTGAGATGTGACTTGCTCGATTGAGTTGAAACTTGTATGGTAATACATTCAATCACATTTGGCATAGTTTTTTATATGGATTTTTCGGGTGAATGTTATAGGTGGGGATAGAGGAGAGCCAAAAGCTTCTAATGGAGGTAGAAATGGAGCACCTGTAAAGGCTTTACCAATAGAGTTACCAGCATTGCCATTGGATGAACTAAATAAAGCTACCAGCAACTTCAGTCAGAAGTCATTGGTTGGGGAAGGTTCTTATGGCAGGGTTTTCCATGCAAAGTTAAACAATGGCTTAGAGGCCGCGATAAAGAAGTTGGACACAAGTTCTGCACAGGATTCGGACTCTGACTTTGCAGCTCAGGTACCTTAATCTCCTTCAAATGAGCAGATTCCTTTGTTTTTTATCGGACTATTGACAGATCAATGCTTTTGTTTCTTGTGCTGTGTGTACGTATTGCAGTTGTCGATAGTTTCAAGAATGAAGCATGAGCATTTTACTGAGCTGCTGGGTTATTGTTTGGAACAAAATAACAGGATTTTGGTTTACCAATTTGCAACAATGGGTTCCTTGCATGATGTATTACATGGTATTGTTACATTGTACATTACGACTTCTCTGATAGTTCTACAATAATGAGGTTTCTGTAATGTTTGTATCTGTTCACTACTCAAGTCTTTACGCTACCTGAACAGGAAGGAAAGGGGTGCAAGGTGCGGAGCCAGGACCTGCTCTTACGTGGCCTCAGAGGGTTAAGATTGCCTATGGTGCTGCAAAAGGTCTTGAGTTTCTCCACGAAAAGGTGCAGCCACCTATAGTTCACCGTGATGTCAGATCTAGCAATGTCCTTTTGTTTGACGATTTCATGTCAAAAATTGCGGATTTCAACTTGACTAGTGCTTCATCAGACACAGCAGCTCGGCTGCATTCAACTAGAGTCCTCGGAACATTTGGCTACCATGCCCCTGAGTATGACCTTTTCTCTTGAATCTTTCAATCAAGTATCTGAAATCAACATAGTTTTAAGTGGTTAGTTTGTCCAATTTAAATGTCATCTCTGAGTCTTCCTCTACAAGTTTGAACATCAGGACAGAAATCAATCATTCAATTGTATGACCTTTTCAAGTATTTTCCATCTGCAATATTGATGATTTATGGCCTGACTGTTACAAATGACGATTCATGTTAGCTGACCCCAAATCATTTTGGGAATAAGGCTTTTTGTTTTTGTTGTTGTAACGTTGAAGATAAATGTTTCACTGGTGAAGGGACCCAAGACAAAACTACTGCACTTAGCTCATAGTGAACTTCTGTCTAAATCAGATGGACTGTCATCAAACTATATCCTATTGGCCTGATTTCCTCACCTCTGTCTCATCCCCTCTACCTTGGTGCTACCTCAGAAGTTAATTTGTCCAATTAAAATGTCTCCACTGAGTCTTCCTCTCCAAGTTGAACATCAGGACAAAAATAGTTTGTATGACCTTTTCAAGTATTTTTACATTTGTAATGTCAAAGATTTATGGCCTGCGCAAGACAGTTACAGATGACGATTTATGTCCAATTTGTATGACTCACAGCTCTTACTGCCTTTTCTGTACCAGGTACGCAATGACAGGGCAAATAACTCAGAAAAGTGATGTGTACAGTTTTGGTGTTGTTCTTCTAGAGCTTTTGACAGGAAGAAAGCCAGTAGATCATACAATGCCGAAAGGGCAACAAAGTCTTGTTACTTGGGTACACTCTCATGCCATCATTGTTGCCAGAAGGACATTATTTTATCACTTCTATATGACTACTTTGTTTAACATACTGTCTATTCTCACCACAGGCAACTCCTAGGTTGAGTGAAGACAAAGTGAAGCAATGTGTCGATCCCAAGCTCAACGATAATTATCCACAGAAGGCAGTCGCTAAGGTTCTTTTCTTCTCCTCTGATTCAGTATTTCAGAACTCCTCTTTGATCATTGTATGTACTGGTTCAGATTTAGTATCTTCTGTGTTCATCAGTCTTGCACCTTACTACTTTGATCAACATGTACACTGGTTCAGATTTAGTACTTTCTGTGTTCATCAGTCTTACGGCTTACTACTTTGATCAAATTGTACACTGGCTCAAATTTTGATCAAATTGCACCTTAAGAAGATGGCCTTAACATGATACTCAAAGTCTTGACGCGCTTCAGTGAAACATTCATTCATCTGTCGTTGCAGCATCCTGCTGATTCAACTGTACTCATTGTGCTCTGAAATGTTCTGATGACTGACATTGATGACCCCTTTGTTTTTCAGATGGCAGCAGTAGCTGCACTGTGTGTTCAGTATGAAGCCGATTTCAGACCAAACATGACAATAGTGGTCAAGGCTCTGCAGCCTCTCCTGAACGCTAAACCAGCAGGACCTGAACAACATGCGTGATCAATATCGTGATTTGATAAATATATCTACCTCATCCATGTTTATTTCCTTTCCCACTTCTATGTAACTCTTTATGTTTAGCACTTGTCATTTAGACATCTATATGCAAGACACTCCCCTTCAGAATGACTGAGAGTCGGTGTAACGATGGCAATAGCATCTGAACATTTTTTTTGGCGGCATAAAAGCACTGTGTCCCCTTGATTTGGAGGCACCAATTTCTCTTCTCCAACATGAGCCTTTGTGTAAAATAATCTTCGATCGAATCAAAGAGAATTGGAGCAGGCCTTTCATCATGTGTAAAATGTTCTCTTTTCTTTTTTTTCCTTAATCTCTTTGATCGTATATTCGTATTGTAGGCCCTCTGCATACAGACTAGTATAGGCTACAGCACTGTAAGAACATGTTATATCTGATCTTGAAATGTTACAGCATTTTACTGCAGAGGATCATTATCAAATTCAGAAACAGAGGACATTCCTCCACTAATTTCTACATTATTAAACTTTCGCAAAATCTTCAAGCCACATTATTCACTGCCAGTAGTTTCACTGTAGCACCAGAGGTCAGTAATAACGTAAACTAAATGCTGTAATTTTTCATTTTTTACTAGTTACCTTAGCTTTGCGAACTTGTCAGTCGTCCTACAATTCCATGACAAAATGTTTATTTTTACGTTCATACAGTGTATTCCTAATTCCTAGCATATGTCTGACTACAATTTGTATAGTTTTCCTACAAATCAAATTAGCTTAGAACTATAAAACTATAAAGATGAATGACGATATCAAACACCTGCAATCAAAGTCCAAATCCATACCGGGATAGGAATACAACAGCCGTAAATTAAACCAACCTCGAAAAGGATTAAACACTGTCAAATATCAGTATAAATGCACGTCTCATGTCACAAAATTATTCATCCTTCTCTTTTTAGCTCGATCAAAATTGCAAGCATAAGTCCATGTCGAAAGCCACCTTTGTAACTTTCACCATTGTCCTCTTGTGTGTTCCTTGCGCCCCAGCATCATTGACTTCAACCACGAAAGCAATTGCTATTTTGTTGATTCTTTTATTAGCCAATTATATACGAATGACATTAATTCTTAATATTTCGTCCAAATTTAAAAGCAAATATTTCGCCCAATAATTATACTACCATATATTTTACAATAAGTTATTTGGAAACAACATTTGATCATTTCTTCAATTTTGACCCGCAATTTCAGCATATATAGTAAACATATATTCCATTAATATCAAATTACAGAATAATCATTTCTTATGTGGAACAAGGAATTAGAGATTATGTCACGTTTATGATGGGGGGTAGTTGTACATGATTGTTATACAAAGCGGTGTAATCAGACTAATACATACGTGCATTAAACAAAGAATATGGGCGGGTAGCTCGAAAGCTAAGACGCTGACAATGAGTTCCGCGGGTGATAACAACAAAAAATGTTCCGCGAGTGAGTTAGTTAGGACCATTATATGTTAGAAAATTCTAAAATAATACAGACTATACTGTATAATTGCGCAAGTACAAAACCAATAAAGTAAGAAAATGCTAAATTGCTAAAAAAATGAAAGAAAGAAAATTAAAACATAATATTAACTTCATACTTTGTCCATACCACTTCAAACACTCGTGGCTATATGTAGTGGAATCAGAAACTATGTGAATATTATGTCTATTATGTGCATTATATAGCAAATTCATCCATCTAGTTCGACCAATTGACATGTTTTGATCTTATTGAATACGTGGTATATAATAATTACGTAAAACAAAACCTAAAACCAACAAGCATATATTGTTCAGGTGATATTGTTTACATTGAAATCATGAATCTGGTACTCTTTAATTTTTACCGAATTGGACTTAAAACCTCTAAATTGATAGTTGTCACATTTGACCCAAACACCTAGAAAACGCCCTCGTCTTCATCTCGACTTGTATTTCCTTCCTTTCTTTTCCCTCTCTTGTATTTCCTTGTATTCTTTCTCTCTTTGTTACTAGTAAGCGAAGTTGTGTTGTATGCCCTATTGCCCCTTTTTTTTTTTTTTTTTTTTTTTTTGACAACGCCCTATTGCCCTATTGCCATTGGTATATATAAGGGGTGACATCCAACGGCACACATATACATCCAACGGCGCACATATACATCCAACGGCGGACATCATTCTCTCTCAAAATTTTCGCCCGTATTCATTTTCGTTTTCGTTTTCGTTTTCGCCCGTAGCCGCTTTCGTTTCATTTGGTTTTGTGGCAAATAACAATGTCGCAGAACTTCAAATACGGAGTATAATGTTGTTCAATCGTATTTCATAATTTAAAAAAGCTATGAAGATGGGCAAAACTTCAATTGTCAAAAGATAATATAAAGAAACTGGGAAAAAAAAATGAAAAAAAAAAAAAAAAGTAAAAAGGAAATATTTTTATGCAATTAAAAGAACTCAAACTTCAACTATAGAGTAAAGATGGTAGAGAGAGTAGAGACCGACTTCCAAACTGCAATCTCAGCTAGCTATATTACTAGAATATCGAAAACTGTATTCCATTCCTTGCGGCAAACAAATTGTATTCTTCAACGGTAGTTTCTTTCTTACTGCAAACATCGTCTCCCTCAACATGGCGGCAAGAAAATTCAGCACCTTTCCCTTCATTCGAAGACTGGATGAAGGTCGGGAGAGCCACAGGGCCACCAAATTGGAACAAGGAGAAACTTGCATTTCCCGTGTCCAACTTATTGGTATTTGCCTTTTCTGTGACTTCCTTAGAGGGCGCCTCTGTTGGACGAGCCCCTGCAGGTACCACATGCTCTCTTCTAGGCTCACCTGAAGGATCTTTAACTTTAACTGCATTGGCTTTCAAGTTGCTTCCTTGCTCTTGAGGATTCAAGCAATTAGACCTCGGTACTGGCTGGTAGACAGGAATCTGGTTACTGCTCACAAAAGGAGATGATAGATGCTGGACTGGACCGTACTGCATGCAAAAGGGCGAGTCCCCATTCAGACCGTAGCCAAAAGGGCCAGGCAACAAGTAATGGTTGGGATGTGGATACGTCATCAACCCATTTGCAGGAGCTGCTGACCAAGCAACAGGGCTCTGGTGGTAGTAACCCATAGCTGATGGCCCTTGAAAAACAGGAAAAGACATGTTCTGATTGTGGATAGATGGAAGTACACTTTGCTGTACAGATGCTACGCCAGCAGCAGCAATCTTCCCATTCTCAGTAAAAAGTTTTGCAGAGGAAGTCTCAGAAACATGATTCCCATTAAACGTATTTGATAAATGTGTAGAGTGAGCAACCATTTCCTCAAAACTGTTCTGGGCTTTCTCATTCTCAACACGACAATCATCAGGTAAACCACTTTGACCACAACCTGAACTCTGTCTTTCTTCTGACTGATGACTACCATCTTCTGAATCAGATGTGGATGACGAGTCCACGTTTGGAAGGTTTAAGGACGGTGTGTTGCTATCTCCCTCACTAAGGCAAGACGAACAATTATCAGAACTTGAACTGCCAGCAGAGAAATCATTTTCATCGTCAGCGACTTCCTTGGGTGCATACAAGGCTTCTGTGGAAAAACCATTCTGGCTGCTCCTCTCTGTTCGAAATTTGCTAGAAACACCACCCCCCTGAGAGTCTCCAGGTAATTCTTCACTAGTTTGACCAGAACAAACTTCTTCCATCGATTTCACAGTCTCAACTTCTTCCAACTTCAAGCTGCAAGACTTCAAAGTGACATCTGAGTCTGAGTTGCTCCGAGGATACCTCTTTTGGGGTTCCACAGGTTCCCAGACTTTCTTAGTATGAGGTGAATCTCTGCCAAGTGCACTGATGTAATTTGAGAACTTGTTTCTAGCTCTTCCAGAACTATCACGCATGGGCTCCGCTTGATTAAACTTGTTAATCCGATGCACAGGCTTAGGCATATCACACATAGATTCCACTTTTGAAGCTGACCTGGTCTCTCGACTAAAACTGCCTGGAGAACAATGCGCCTCAACTTTAGCCCTATAGTCATTCGGTTGATTACAGCCACAAGAGTGGTCATTTCTCGCACTTGTCCTGATGCTGGTACACTGAACCTTTTGACTAAACCTCAGACCATTATTTCTTGTACTAAACTTTGTCGCATTAGCTCTTGACTGCTTACTAACAGTATTGACTCCATTTGAGAAATTTTCAGAGAAGTCATCATAATACCTTGGTTCGGATTTATATGCAGCAGATCCATTGTCTGTACTTCGCCGTCTGTCTGACCATTTTCGACGTGTGCCCTTAAAACTATCAACCACAAACAAACCATCTTCGTCTTTCTCATCAGCAAACCCTCCATCAGCCCCATCAAAAGCATGGTTTACGGATCCTGTAGCTGTATAATCATTTGACGGTGACTCATCAATAACTCCAGGAGCGGCATACTCGGAAAGATTAGTATCCCCAGTTTCGCTCACTGAGTCTTTAGTAAAGTTATTGGCATCATCGTCAACACAAGACGCTGACATTTCCTCCGAGACATCGAGAGGTAAAGGACTTTCACTGGATTCACTGGACTTCTTATCCTTGTCTTTCCCTCTCAATCTCTCCTTTCTACGAAGCTTCTTCTCTCTTTCCTTTGTTCTTTTCCTCTCCTTGCGTTCCTCTTCTTCCCTTTTTTCCTTTTCTTCTTCCTCCAGAAGTTTCGTCTGTAAAACAAAAAATCAGAAACAGCCTTATAGCCAGGGAACCTCATATATCACTATCATCACATACAAAATATATTTTGTACAGTTCTGACAAGTAGTTAGACCTGTTTTTCTAGTGTTATTATTTCTTTACAAGCAACATGGATGCGTTCTTCCAGCAGCTTTAATGCAAGACAGACAAAAATGCTGTGAGCATTTTGGCGGGCTGTCCCTTCTCTAAAAGCCTTCTCAACCTGCAAGAATATCATTGTAGATGATAAATATAATCTGTCCAAGGACTACCTATCTTCCCTAGTTAAACAAACAAAAGCGCATGAATAGAAAAAGTTAAAAAGAACCCAAGCAAAGACTGAATAATATCAGAAACTATCGACAACCAGTCACCCACCATTTAACTTGGGGCTCAAATTCTCGATGCAACAATAAACCAAAAGACCAGAAGGCAGCTAGAACTGGAAAAAATGGAAGACATAGGGTAAAGACACTAGCAACGTGCAAGCTAAATGTTAAAGCAGCAATCCCTTGTGGCGTGACCTAAATATTTTCCCAATTTTACTTGGAAGCAAACCCCCACTCAGTTTCACGAAAGAAGGATTTGGAGCCAAGAGATCAGAACTCTTCTCTTTACATACTAAGTAGGCATTAATTGGTACTATGATGAATGTAAATTTGTGTACGAAGAAATTCTCATGGCAGAACCACCATAATTGCTCAAGTTAATCCCAGCTGCCACATATTGAGTTGAGCACCTAAAACAGACCGGCACAGCGCATTTAAAGACGCACTCGTTACTGAACATTTGGTAGTACCAAGAACCTAAGTGTCTATGTCCGGTTCATATGTAGAGCATTGCTCATTGCTCATTTGTCATAATATATCAACACCCATAACTACAAGGACCGACAACAGACAGCCTAGGGTTTAAACCCTGCAACCAACATGCAAGCAAAACATACCTTTCATTTAAAAGATGTCATATCACCCCAAAGTGCGAACAAAGTAGATACCTGTTCCTTGAAAATGACAGTTGCAGCATCCAGAAGAAACTCCCGTGCAAGTTCAGGACTCTTTGCATGCTTTTGAGGACGAGAGCATTCAGCATCCAAATCGTTTCCATCCTTGTCCATAGAATCATCGTCCTAAAAGAACAGGAAAAGCATACAACAGCCACTTAGATTAGAGCTAAATTGTCAAGGCAAGCAGTTTTATTATTTTTTGGTTTAAGTACCTCTTCTTCTTCAGCCTCTTCAGCATGCTCAAAGAACTTTCTTATACTTTCACCACGTGTAATCATTACACAACCATCCCCAACAACGAGCCGGCAATGGACACATTGCCTCCCCTTCAAGGCATGAGCTTTCCCGGAAAACTCAGTGCAGCGCCCATCTAACTTCCAAGCCCTCAAGGTGATATAGCATGCAGTCAGACCAGCAAGGTCTAAACCATTTACTTGAACACTTCCATTCATCCCAACATTTTCAAACTCCAAAATATCAGATTTTCCTTCTCCTGAACCTACTGCCCATTCAAAGTGATGATACGTCCCAATTGAATCGACAAAGGTTTGGTGCCAGTCAGCATAAATGGTGTCATTAGATACCTGAAATAGCCATAGAGAAAGAAAGTTAATGCCTACCCAAAACCTTAAAATGAATCAACATCAAAAGGGTACAAGATGAGAAGTGAAAATGCGTTCAAAGAAGCTCAATAACTCACACCTACCACAGAAACTTCACAGCAAAAACAAAAATCAGATTAGAATTGAACTTCAAGCACTTCAATAGTCAATAATTGGAGTAGTTTGGGAGTAGAGCAATATACCTCATACTGGAAAGCAGTATCTGCAACACAGAACCAGCTGGTGCACCTTGGCTCTCTCCGCATACGTTTCAATTCCTTCAGCTCCTTAAACTCACGGATGACATTCCTCCTACAATCCCTACAAAACCTCTTGCTGTCGAACCTATAAGATGGAAATCTCCGTGTAAGAAAGGAGGAGGTACCTTCTGGTTATAACGATATATTGCATGTGGAAATATGTAAAATACCAAAATAAACTAAAAGGAAAAGGTCCTAGGACCAGAGATTTACTGCCATAATGAGCCAGGTATATGAAAAGAAATAACAGAAGATGAGTTGCAATGCTCTTCAGCCACAAGCCATAATAATAAGAACATGTAGTTGATTAGAAAAAAAATCGAGGCATCTAAAATGACTACAAGAGCTCAAACGGACAAGTCTAGATAAGTCTATTAGTCCCCTGCACTAGAGAGGGCTCACTCCCTAACAATTGCTAACCTTTACACTGCAACAACATTGATCGAGCCTTATTCCCAAAATGATCTGGGGTCGCCTAACATGATACGGTCATGTGTAACCGTCAGAGATCGTTGCGAACCAGTTTTAGTGAAAACATGTTTATCAAGAGTTTTGAAAAAACCATCAAAAGAAAAGAAACGCAAATAAATAAAAGAATACAGTGATAAAACAAGTGAAAAATGTACGAACAACTGTACAAATGTTAAGAAGATGAAGTTTGGGGAAAGTACATGAGCATTGGAGGAGTAACCACACAACTAACTGCTATAAGCTTCTCAATGAGAAAAAACCCAAAAGAATGTGCTTCAAAACAGCTCAGGCAGAGAATAATGTATTCCATATTCACATAACACCAAAAAGCTAAAACAGACCGTTTAAACAGGAGTCACACAAAAAAAATTACGAGTGGAAAAGCAACAGGCGTTTATTTAAACTATGTCGTTACTGGCATTGCTAATCTTTCCAATTTCCCAAGGACTTCATTATCGTCAACAGTAATTAAGAACTCGAGGAATGTACTCAAAAGCTCAACGATGAGAAACCCCCCAAAAAATAACGGCTTCAATTTCAACCAGAAGGAATGTCTTCCATAATCACATATCAACAATTCATCAAGAAGCTAAGTGGGAGCTTATTAAATAAATGGACTCCTAAAAGGCAAAAATGAAAGCTTCAAAGAAGATTAATGCTGTCAATCAAGATACATGATTGATACTGCATGGCAGTGCCATTTTCTATCAGGTTGAAACTTTAAGCATCCTGATAAAGCTTAAAAAAGTTGAATCCTCTGAATCTGATAAGCTATCTACGTCCAATCAACTATGTGTAATCAACCACTTGTTTAATTGCATAAATGCATAAGTACCAAGTTCCAGCATATGTATAAGTATAACCGTCAAACAATTGAAGTGTGTACCTCCCTTTTGTGCTCAGCTTACAGCAAGAAGAGTTACTATACTAGCCATCTACAATAATACAGTTATTTACACTATCCAATAGACAAATCAAATTCTTAATTTCTTAGGGAAGAAAGAGACAATTCAACTATGCCGGGACAAACGCTAGCTGCACTGTGTACAGAGGTAACTACTAAGAAACATTGCCCGCAAAAAGGCTAAATGGTCCGTTTTCCCAAACAAAAAGATTCAGTATGTATAAACATTGCCCGAGCCTCTTAAAAATCCACCAAATTCTTTAATAGTTACCCAAAACAATATCCATTACCAGTTAATTTCTTGTCTACAGAACGATATCTAGGTCTGCCAGAGCAACACCCATTTAGGGTATCAGATACTTAAGGTCGACAACTCAGATCATGGTAACGTTCTATGTTTCCAGATTAAAGAAGACATTATAGACATTTGAACATACAACTATAATGGCAATGGAGAACCCAAAAAGACAATGAAGGCTTTCCTCTAACTAGAGAGCCCAAAGAAGCGCAATGATTATCTCATATGTTAGAAGCACAAGGTGACAGCCTACACTAGTCTTTACATCCAATACTGGCCACAAAACTGCATACACAGTCCCAACAACATTGCCAGTGAAGCTGCAGGCTCTCGTTATGCTGTTCACTGAATTTCATAATAATGAAACTTAAAAAATTCCCTATTCTTGTAGCCAAAAAAAAAAAAAAAAACTTTCCGTTATTTGAAGAATGCCATGTCCTGGAACCTCTATTAACTTAACATCTTCTCTACAAGTTTGGTGATGCCACCTCTTTCTAGTTGCTCGTAATAAGTATGAAGCTCCAACGTTAAAGTGCACATCAATTCTTACTGAATACAGTCCTAGACAAACTAGTAAAACAATTCTACTTCCAATAGACACTAGAAAGTAGCTCATGAGTTCAAGACAGTTAGTTAGACGGGGAAGACAACTAAAATGAAAACCTTATCCACCGAACAAATGAGAGACACACAAGGCTTGATCAAATTGTCAAGAGAGACATTAACCCCCAGACCTCCACATAATCACGGTTAGGGCTCAGACTTGATAATGGTTGCTTTAAGTAGCCATCATTGCATTTGACACAACAATTATTCAGGCAACTCTCCTCAGCTTGGACCAACAGATGGTTCTTCACTAAAAAGTTAAACACAGAATGAGCATCTGCAGGTAGGCACGAATCTTAAAGATACCCAGACAAGGTAACTTCTTAATCTACCAAAACAAAAGCTCCCTTAGGAAATTACATAACATGATTGGCCCCAACATCGCTATTATGTGCAATTGTAGTGTGCATACCAGTCACATTATGTCACTGATTTTAGGATCTTAAACTTCAGAACATTCAGAAATATTCTCCAATCACATACCGGTACATAAGTCTTTCGATGAAATCCTCTTCTTTCATCTTCAATAAAGATTGGCGGGTCTCTTCACCAAGCGCAGACCAGAAATCTACAAGTGTGTCACAAGAAAGTCTGGCAGTATGCAGTGCACATGTTTCTCTTGTCCCATGCCCTCTCCCATAACTTGGCATTCCTTGGCTTATCCAGCCTCGACCACCACCACCACAAGCATCAGGATAGAGCAATTCACGTTCTCGCTCCCTGGCACGTGCACTATCAAAAACCTGATCAAAAGTGTAACCAATGCAGAAGATTAGACAGGGGAGTAGGGGACACTACACTTGGATCCTGGAAATAAGTAAGTAAAAGTTATATGCTTACATTTTGGAGTCCCTTGAGAGATTTTGAATATAAGTAGGAATCCAAAAGAGTAAGGGCCCCGTCTCTCGTAGTTATTAGACCTCCCCACGGGTGGACAGATGGATCTTGTGTTTCATCTTGGTCTGATTTGGTACTCGCCCCACCATTGATTTGCTCTTTTGAGATCCTAAGCTTACGGCTAGGAAGCTTTCCACCTCCTCTCTCATGGTGTAATGACTTCCCATACATAACGATCTGCATAAAACCTTCCAGCAATAGCCCATTGCATCTAGAGCAGTACAAGTTTTTCCGAGCTTGCTCAAACAGCGCCTGCTTGTCAATCTTCAAGAGATCCTGTCGAGCTTTAGAGGATAGCTCACTCCAAAACTACATAACAAGATAAACCCCCTTTTAGCCTTCATACAACATTCAGCTTAATATCTATACAGGGCATATAACCACTTGTGGCAAAGTAGAAAGAGATGAATGAAACAATTAATCTTGTTTCTAAACAATCCAAGACTCAGAACTCATAAATACCCACTTACCCAGCTAACGTAAAACAAATGGAAACTAAAGAATAGCTCGAACGGTCAAACTAGTACACCATATAACCCAAAACGACAACTAATGATACTTCATTAACTTGCACTTCTAGAACTACATCCTCATTCCTCAACACACAAAAAAATCCCCATCCACACTTCCTCTCCCACCCAGGATCTTGTTCCTCAATCTCACTACCGCACCCAAGTAGCCATAACAGTAACCTCAGCACACTACCGCCATCGCACACCCACGTGGAAAAAATGAAGCCATTATACCCCCTTAACTCGAAAACAATACTAGGATGAAGTCTGAATTACCCCCACCCCACACACACACACCACCTCCCAGGCCCATATCACCTCATATCAAACACCTACACACTAATGCTGGAAGCTGGAACCACCTACTCATCATTGTAAATAGACTCGCCCCATTCCAAACTCGATTCAAGTAACAACTTTCGATACCCAGATGCCAAATAATGCTAAAATTCGATCACTCATTCGCTCCCAACACTAATCACCATCACCAGTCAATAAACCCGCAGTTCAAACTCAATACAACCCTCAAATCCCAGAAACCAACCTTAATGCTTAATCTAAATCCAACACCCACATAAACAAACAAACGAAAACCCGAAAACCGCAACCCGAAAACATAGGATAAACAATTCAACACCAACAGCTACTACCATCAAAATCATCATCAACACTTTTACACTAAGATCCAATCAAAAATCCAATATAAACACAAATACCCATTACATAAAATTCCACAAAAATTACAAAAACAACATTCAAAATTAGACGTATACCTTCTGGAGCTGATTGTGATTAATATCATCACGATGTTTGGACCAAAACCCATTAGATGAAAGACAAACTGATCCATTTTCGATATTTTCGGACGACAACGCAAAATACGACGCCGCTTCATCACTAATCAATTGCTGATCATCATTTAATTGCCCCCCTACAATTCCAGGCATCCTTTAAATAAAAAAATTTAATCAAAATCCCTTCTTTTTCAATTTTAATCAATTTTTTTTTTTCTGGGGAATCAAAATTGTTTCTTCCTCATCAAGCTTCGGCCCATCAAAATCCGAATCAATCCCAATCCAATACTAATCAATAAAAAAAACCCAGATCAAAATTACCAATAAAAATTCCGATAAATTCGGTGACGAAACAAAACAAAATTAAAAATTGGGCAAAATTATCATCGATTATATTAATCAATCAAAAACGAAAAAGAATCCGATTGACGAAATGACAATCGAATTGAGAGGAGAGAGAAAATGGGTTTTCTGGGGAGGCGGGTAGGAGGAGGAAGAAGGGGTTTTTCGGTGATGAGATTTGGTGTGTGTATGTGTGTGTGAGGAAGAGAGAGAGAGAGAGAGAGAGTTTTTGGAGGTGTGTTGGTTAAGTTTTTTTGTTTATGTAATCGTAAAAATGACAAAAAAAAAAATGTATCTCCTCTAGTCCTCTGCGTCAATTTTTCATGGACGAACTAAAAACTACGCGGTTAAAAATTATAAATTAAAAATTATGAAAATTTACTTTTGCTAATGTGGTAAAAAAAATGGGTGAAAGAAAAGTGAAATGATGAACCTAGGTCAAATGTTAATTTTTGGGACTTGAGGATAGAGTTGCTAAGGCGGTTCGGATGAACACGGTTATCAAGTCCGACGGTGCGAATTGTGTAACAGATAAATATAGAGCATAATCACGAGACATGACTTTTGGTGTAGGGAAGAATTGTGGGGTAATTTTGAGATTGGGTGTTACCGAACCTTAAGTTGTGAGTAGTATTACGCATTAATAAGTTTACCGACTAAATTAGTTGATATCAGACGAGGGAGTATTAAGATTTAAAATTGGTATAGTACATGGATTTTGATTGGTTTGATGGTGATAAAATGAGGGTCATGTTAATGGGTGGGTTTGGGGATCTGAGGAGGCACAAAAGGAAAAGGCGCATTTGTCATTCTTTTTCTATCTAAAAGGTGAAGACTTAGGGTAGTATGATTTGGTAAATTGTAAAAAAGAAAAAATTACTGTGTTTTATATGAATCATTGTAGATTTAGCTCGTCCAAAAGGGTGGCTACATTATGTCGTTACTTTTTGTAAGGGTGTTAGTAGAATGAGGAAGCATGAATGCCAACCATTTATTAATGTCTTTTGTGATCTCTTTGTGCAATCGATTTGTTTGAGGGATGGTGGATTTTAAATTACTCAATCGGTGAATTTTGTTGGTGCAATTTATATAAACTTCTAGATAATTAGAACAATTTTTTGAAATAATACTAAAAAAAACATTAAACAAAATGGGTCGAAAAAAACTTGTTCAACGAAATGGGGTGCACCGTGCACGTCACCTATGTATAAAACCACCAAGGAGCATAGCGGTTTTATGACTTGTGAACAGTAAAATAATTAAAAAAAAAAAAAAACAAATTTCCTCGTGAACTGTAAAACCGCCAAGGACCTTGGCGGTTTTATTATTCACAAAAAAAATATTAATAAAATAAAAAAAATTTAGTCATAAAATCGCCAAGGACCTTAGCAGTTTTATATATGGGTGATGTGCACCCATATTGTTTAACACGTTTTTCTTACACCTATTTTGTTTAACATTTTTTTTCGAGCACTATTTCGTTAAATTGTTCAGATAATTAGAGAAATTGTTTAGTTAGACCATTATTTAATTGTAATGCTCTCAACAAAAAACTTAACCGACAATAATCAGAGAAATTGCTTAGTTATACAATTGGAATTGGAACTCGTTTCTAGGCTATAATTTTCGAGAGTCAACTCTTTATCACCATGTAGGTAGTTGTAGAGAAGGATGCTGACTTTTACACCCTCAGATTGATGTTTACACTCCTTTTTGTAATTTACTAGAGTAAACTTAGCAAATATGACTCACAAGAGTGTAAAAATCACTACTCATAAATTGTTATATATTCAATGCGATTCTGCATATATTGGCTATTTTTGTGTTGGTTGCCAATTGTTTTTCTACAACACCAGGAGTTTGCCAAAACTCATCATCTTGAATACCATAAGAGATCACAACCCTATACATGTTAACGATGTATAGAATTAGCAACGATGTTATATAGCTTACTTTTATATCAAATGAATCATTCACTTATTGCAAAAATTAATACATATTTTATTCTGCAATGTAGTCTGTCACTTCCATTTGATTCTACGACAAATGGATCTTCCATTTAGTCTACAAGTAGTCCTTAACATGACAACTTAAAACTGTAAAAAGAAAGAGGAAAATATCTTTGAATCGGAGGGAGTATAAATCAAGGGGTTACTCTCTCTATCGTTATTTGGTTTTATGATGGCAATCTTGTTGGATTATTGAGTAATCTTTCTCTGTTCTCATCATCACAGGCATGTCCTGCTGCTATGTTTGTGATTCGATATGGTGTTGAAGGCCATAACTATAACATGTGTTTATGATTTAAAACTTAACCCCATAATGGAGTCGATTCATATTCGCCCAATTTGGTGCAATTAGGCTATGAATGTACACCCAAAAGATAGCTAGAAGAGTCATACTTAGTCTATTAACATGACGAATTTTCGAGGTGATTAGGTTTACTTTAACCCTCAATTCATAAATTTTTGTAGCATTAATCGTTAAGGTCGAATATGTGGTTAATTGGAATACTTTTAGGCTAATCACTAAGCACGGGCTAGGTTGACACTTTGTCATATAAACTTAGATGTAGAGAAGTATACCAAGAAGACTGAACTGTCCTTTTAGAACCAAATCAGCCGAATCATCTTAAATAACGGGGCGAAAAAAACCCGAACACAAACTCATCACCATATTGAATTCCTAACGACCTATTCTACCTCGTGTTTACTTACACAAGTTTAACTATATCATACCTACTTATAACGAAAGTTTACAATCTTTATCTAACGTTTGTCACATAACCAACTTGACTTAGAACCTATTCTATCTCATCTACTCTACTCACATACATCTAACCAAACCCGACCCTACCGACCGTAGCCATTCCATGCGAACCCTTAGCTTCATCACATCGACTTCACCCGACTCTCCCTACTCTAACCAGTTGCGTGAACCCTTACAAACTTCAAGTTAGATCCATAATCGGATCAACAAGTCCTTGTTGACTTCCCACTTCTCCTTCAAAAACCACATCTCACACTTCCACTCAAAAATCCAATCCAGGTAGAGAGGGAGAGAGGAAAGAGAAAGCTTCAAGCTCAAGCTTCAATCATCACCCCCCACATGGCTTCCACCCAATTCCTCCTAACAAGCAAATACTCAGACAGTCTCCGAATCCTCCTAATCTCAATCCTAACCGCCATAGTCTGCGAGTTCATCTCATACCTCTTAATTTACCGAACAAATTCCTACAAATCCCTAAAATCCGCCATTGATAAATCCTCGAAAAAGCTCGAAACAATGAAAACAATCCCACCTCAACTATCCTCCTCATCTTCATCCTCATCTAAATCATCAAAAACCAAGAAGATCGACCGAGTCGAGAGCAGTCTCAAAGACGCTTCCCGGGACCTGTCAATGTTCAAGCTGAAATCGGGCGCAGTGGTTGCGCTTGCGCTATTCCTCGTATTCGGTTTATTGAACTCATTGTTCGACGGGAAGCCGGTGGCGAAAATACCCTTTGTTCCGATAAAGCTGGTGCAGAAGATGAGCCATAGAAACTTGCCGGGTGATGATATGACTGATTGTTCGATGGCGTTTTTGTACTTGCTTTGTTCTATAAGTATTCGGACTAACTTGCAGAAGTTTCTTGGGTTCGCACCGCCACGTGGCGCTGCTGGTGCTGGTGGCTTCTTCCCTATGCCTGATCAGAAGACCAGTTAGTTTTAAGTTTTATTGTTGTTGTTGTTGATTTTATTTTATATATAGTATAAAGTTTGGATTTTTGTTGGTTTTTTTTTTGTTTTTGATATAAAATTTTGTAGTTGAATTCAGACTGCTTGCTAATTTTGGTTTAATTTGATCAAGTTTTGTTTTGTTTTTTTTTTTTTTTTTTTTTTTTTTTTGGCTAATTTTGGTGTATTGGTTATTGTTATGTTTTGGTCTTTGATTGAATCAATTTGGGTTCAAGATTGGAGTATTGGTTGAATTTGGTTTATTGTATATTTGGGAGTATAGTATTGATTTAGTGATTAGATTTGGTTAGGGACTTTTTGATGATGTGTGGTTGAAGTTATGATTGTGGAATGTGGAACCAAATTTCGGACATGGGTTCGGTCTGTGTAGTTGGTTTGATTATGCCTATGTTTGGGTGGTAAGTTGAGGTGAGGTTGGGAGTGCATTAATGTTGCTTTGTGCTGTGTGTGCATCTGCAATATGTTAGTCTATGTTAATGGACCTGGTGTCCAAGTTATGCTTACACTCTGTTTGGATACCCGATTTTGGAGGGAAAAGAATTGGAGGAATGATATCGGAGAGGAAGGAATGGAATTCGTAAAGGAGGCAGACTTTTTTTTAGAGGAAGGAGGCAAGACTGGATTAAAGTGATGGGAGTTATAATCCAAAGCTCTTAACTTTGAGAGGATTTGGTTCATGAGTTGTTTTTTTTTTTTTTTTCAATTGTATGAAGGAGTTGGAAAAAAATGTGAACCCGGGTATTTTATGATAGAGATGTAGCAAGGGATTTAATCGCTTTGTGTAGCAATGTGTTCTGTGTAGCCATGTAGGGAGTTATTATTACACTCTAATTTCTGGATCTTGAGGTCTTGGACTTGGTATCTGAGTTATGTTTAGTGCTAATTAGTGGAAAGTGTGAATTTGGTGATTTGCTCCACTATGCTATCTTGTTTTCAAATCAGGATCAGTTAGCTGCTTTGCTTGAGATCAATTATATTCGATATGCTTACAATTTGGCATCTTTGGATGCTCTGGTATTGGCCGAATCTGACAACATTAGCTATTTGAGAGGTGGTAGGTTTGTAAAAGTTCTTATGAAGGAAGGCTTTGGTAGATAACTAGATTTGGATGCTTTATTTTCGTGAAATGAAGATTATTGTATTTTTTGAATTCAGGTTCACAAGAAAATTGAAGATGTATGTCTGTTTTCTTTGTTTGCATTCCTATGGTCCTTCTGTAAAAGTGTAAAGTAGATGTAGAGTGTAATCTCTATGTTGTTGTTGATGTCTGGTATATTAGCTGGTGTGTGAATTCACCAATTTTATCCGCTGGACTGGTTGAGTCAATGTTGTCGAGGAAATGAATCTATATAATGAGTACCTTACTATTGAAGTTCTTATGGATGTTGAAATGGAAGTTTTCGTATTACCGAAGAGTACTTGGCAAAAAATGTGTGTTCTTGAGTGTGCTTCGTCGATTTATTCATGTTACAGTCTTCTATCTGGCGTACTAAGCTTGATGATTTCTTGTTGAATTTATGAATCTAAATTTTTGTTTTCATTATTATTTATGTGGACTAGGTGCTTTAGCTCTGGTAGGATGTGTGACTAACACTATACATGGCATATATTTTCAGCTTTGACTTGGTGGATATATACAATATGATAACAATATCGTGTGCAATCAAGGTATTTGTGATAGATAAGAGTGGCAATATCCAAAGGATATAACCTCGATGTTGAGTTTAGTATGTTGAAAATTCTGGGGATGTGAATATGTAGCATATGTTACGAACAGATCCGATGTATGAATCCTCCTCTTGAAGTTTGATTGAACCAATGTCTCCATACTTTGTTTGGATAATCTGGAAATCCAGCATTTCTGATGGAGATGTAGCTAGGTCCTAAATGTTACTTTGTGCTGTGTGCATCGGGATGATGTTAGTCTATGTTAGTGGACCTGGTGTCCAAGTTATGCTTGCACTTTGTTTGGATACCCGATTATGGAGGGAAAAGAATTGGAGGAACAAATTTATGATATGGGAGGGGGAGGAATAGAATTCATATAGGAGGCAGTCACTTTTTTTTTTTTCCAGAAGGAAGCGAGACTCGAATAAAGAGATGGGAGTTATAATCCAAAGCTCTCAACTTTGAGAGGATTTGTTTATGGAACTTTCTCTCTCTCTCTCTCTCTCTTTTTTTTTTTTTTTTTTTTTTTAATTTTTTCGTGGGCAGTTTTCAGTTGTATGAAGGAAAGGAAAAAATGTGAACCCGAGTATTTATGATAAGAGATGTAGCAAGGTTTAAATTGTTTTGTGCTGCTATTTGTTCTGTGTAGGGATTTATTATCAACTCTAATTTCTGGATCTTGAGGTCTTGGAGCTGGTATCTGAGTTTATGTTTAGTGCTAATTAGTGGAAAAAGTGTGTGGATTTGGTCCCCCATGCTATCTTAGTTTCAAATTAGGTTCAGTTAGCTGCTTTGCTGTTTGCATATTGATGATTTTGGCATCCCTGCTATGGTATTGGCTGGACAAGTGTTGGTTGAATCGGACAATATTAGCTATGTTAACGTCGGTAGGATTGTAAAAATTCTTATGGAAGGCTTGGGTAGATAACTAGATATGGATGCTTTTATTTTCGTGAAATGAAGATTAATGTGTTCTTTGAATTCAGGGTTCTCTGGCAAATTGAAGATGTATGTCTATTTTCTTTGTTTGCGTTCATATGGTCCTGCTGGCTGCTGTAAAGTAGCTGTAGAGTGTAGTCTCTAGTTTGTTACTTGATGTCTGGTATATTAGGCTGGTGTGTGAATTCATCAATTTTGTCGACTGGACAGGTTGAGTCAATGTTGTTGAGGAAACGAATCTATATGATGAGTCCCCTACTACCTGATGTTCTTTAAGATGTTTTAATGGGTGTTTTCATATTACAGAAGAGTACTTGGCAAAAAAATGTGTGTTCTTGATCGTGCTTAGTCGGTCTATTCATGTTACAGTCTTCTATATCTGGTGTACTAGGCTGCAGTGTGGTGAATATTGTTGATTGCACCGAATCACTAGTTGCCGCGTTACTACCCAGATTTACTTGAATGTCTATCTGTTGATGACTTAATGTTAGGTGTGGTCTAGTGAGACTGGGGAGTCACTCTGGTGAATACATTGAGCGAACGAACATGATTTATGGAACATGTTGGTATTTGAAAATACTGCTGTTACTCTATAGAAATCTCTATCTCCTTTGAGCATGGTAGCGTTTTACTCTGGTTCGGATCAGACCTCCCTCCGAGCTGGGGGCATCACCTGTACCTGTACTTGCACTATTAGTAGTTCCATGAGTTTGTGATAGATGTATCTGTCACGACAAAGTGGGCGACTCTTTCCTCTTGATCTTCGTTTATTCTTAGACATGCAATTGTCTTTGGCAGTTCACTAGGCTGCTTATTCTTGTGCGACTCTGTATGTTTGTTGCATGATAAGCCGCAGGATCACGCTTTCTTCACAAATTGGTCAGTTGTTTGAGTTAAAGACTATACAACGTAGTTAGTAACTCCTACCCGTCATACCAACAGGGTGGCATGAGCGAGCATGTTGCTAGAGCCTCCATATATGTGTGTCGCGTGTGTCAAAAATGTGAAGAGCATGTGTTACCCACATTTGGATAGTGATTTTTACGCTTCTGAGAATGATTTCTACGTTTGCTTCATTCAACTATACACCACTCTCTTAATATTTCTTATCTTCGGGCCAACAATTTTTCCGTACTTCGGTTAGGTTAATCGATATGAACACTCTTATCCCTCAATGATCATAGGTTTGGAAGTAACCTAATGTAATAATTTCTTTTACTAGGGACAAGTTTGGAGAGCCATTATTGGATATGACGGTTGGTTTCTTTGTTGGGGTATTATCATGGGTTTTTATTTTCCCTAAGGGATCCCAAAACTTCTGAGCAGCTTTTGTTTAGAGGCAGTATTGACAAAAAACCGTGGATTATATTGTATTTTGAGTTTGACCAAATTTAGCTTTTATTTTATTTTATTTTAAAGTGGTCAAATCTCTTCAAGACTTTACTGTATACAATCTTAGAGTTGATTTAACATATTCAATTTCAAAACAGCGTGGTTCAATGTTTATATATATATTATTAGATTCGAAACGAATTAAGACATTCAATTAGATTAAATAAGATAAGCGTAGATTATATTAGATTGCAAGAAAATCGATATTATATCATTAATGTCAATCAACTGTCCTTGTTAAACCAACAAAGCAACGATTTCAGTTTCATTATTTTTTGCATGTTTGATGACTTGCGGCCCATCAGATGGCTCACCTATCCCAGGTTATCCTACTCTGGTTTGGATGGGTGGATACCCTAATTATAATGTCCTTCTCATCTTCTAGATAGATGTAACTGCTACAAATTTCATGTATGCTTTTACAAAAAAAACCTAGGAGCTTTTCCGTTAAAAAGATCTCGTTGGATACATCAATACATGGCATTCAAATTGAGTAAAAAGGTCTATCCCTGCAAATTTTGCGGAGTTGAATAATTTGCCAGCATACCTTTTGTGGCGTTGACCAACAAAGCAACGATTTCAGTTTCATTATTTTTTGCATGTGTGATGACTTGCGGCCCATCACATGGCTCACCTATCCCAGGTTACCCTACTCTGGTTTGGATGGGTGGAGACCCTAATTATAATGTCTTTCTCATCTTCTAAATAGATATAACTGCTACAAATTTCATGTCTGCTTTTACAAAATAAACCTAGGAGCTTTTCCCTAAAAAAGATCTCGCTGGATACATCAATACATGACATTCAAATTGAGTAAAAAAGGTCTATCCTAGCAAATTTTGCGGAGTTGAGTAATTTGCCAGCATACCTTTTGTGGCGTTGACTATTTCACCCCAGGTGTATCGCTTGGAGCTAGATTCGTCATTTGTGTGCTTTAGATACAATAATTTATGACATGCTTAAATACCAAGAAGGATTGAGATTCTCATTTCAATGATGCTCATTTATCGGTTATTCTTTTTCTTTGTCGTATTTTGATTTCATAAAGAATAAAAATATGAAATAAACTTATTAACAATTGATTTATTGATTGTATTGTTGTTTGATTTTTCAAGATAAAATGTTCGATTATCGTATGATAAAATAATTATGGAAACATATATGTATGTACACTCAACAATTAGCGGTAACTATATAAAACGTTTAGCTATGTGATGCATATCCGCATACAAAAGTCATTCAAAATTCTTTTGTACATTTAGATTAGGTGATCGAAAGTTTGTTTAATTTTTCGACCGCATTTGCGATTTGACCGACTTGATCGTACACACCATACATAATTATTCAATTTAATGTAGTTTCAACGTCATGTATCAACATACTTAAGGTTCTAATCTTAAGAAAATACATTCAACTCAATCTCACACTTTAAACTCGGGAACTTTCAAAAACCACCATCAAGGATCCCTAAATAAACCACTATCATACTTCTAGTATTAATTGTAGATGTATCACCTTTTCCCCATTTCAAGTAGAAACAAAAAACTTAAATGAAAATTCTCAAAATATACATCACATTTCTTGTAATTTTACTATTGACTACATCGATATCCCAACCTTTAAGTCTTTACTCTAATTTGTATGCTTATTAACTTTCCTTCTTAATCAACCTTCATTAAATACTCTTCATTCAATATATATAGCTAGTTAATTTCACCATCTACCAACATACATCCTCAATTTCAATATTTTATTGCCTTCTTGATTTCAATATTTTGAAATTTTAATAATGGCAAGTCGTTCATCTTTGAGTAGAACGATTTCTACCGATAGTTCAACTTGTTCTTCAAAATATCTCCCAAAAAAAATCAAACGTCCTGGAAACCAACCTTCAAATGTATCTAATAGCCAAGAACATGATCTAGTCTATGCATGCAGCATTTGCTCTAAAACATTCAATACCATTCAAGGTCTCGCAGGCCATCAAAACGCCCATAGAGTACACAAACTCTTCGAAATATAGCGACCCGCGAGCAAGGCCAACGACCAAATTGTCGATTTCGATGAGCTAAAAGGTAAGAAAAAACTTCGAAATATTGACCAGCATCACCCCCTCCACGCTCACTATCGTCGTGATAACGTCGATTTGAAGGTTGTTGAAAATGATATCCATGTGGCTGGAGACATTGAACGGAAAAGGGAAAGTGAAACTGAACCAAAATATTAATGATGAGTCTTACAATCTCCATCATCCTAAGTTTAACATTCAAGGTTATGATGAAATGCTTGATTTAAGAATTAGCGATTGTTCCATGAAGATTATTGATGCTCCATTTCTTAGAGAAACCATCTCCCTACCTCAATATCAAGTTCCTAGAAATCCTCTTGTTGGGGCTCATAGTCCTTCAAAAAATATGCTCACACCACTTCATCCTAATCCATCACCTACTTTGAACTTGTTTCCAATGAGTTGTTCTATCCGGAACCCACATTCTCATCCAACCTATGTGTCACCAACGGGGAGCTCTCATCCTACTCAACGCGCTTGCTCAAACCAAATGGCTCGGGTTTCGAACCCCACAAATACAAACATCATCCGGAAGACTCAAGGAGGTTTTATTTCATTCCATGCCAATATCCCTCTATGCTATGTAAGTAATCCTAGTGGATTTCATCAGAATACGGTCCAAGGTAGGCCAAATCCACTTAGGGTTCATAATTTGGACTAGAGCAGAGAAACAAAGGGATTCAACAGCAGGATCTTGAGTTGGAGTTGAAATTGTAGAACAAAATAGAATCAACGGGAACGAGTTGAAGCTAATGTACTTCCTTCAAATCAAACGTTAGGTTTTTGAAAAAGTTGAGAGAGTTGTATCATATATAATGTTTGCAATATAGTTTAAGGTTAATGGGTTACATTTTGAGAAGATCATCTTATATTTAGTAAATTTAAGGCGTGGTGGAGTAATTAAAGTTTGGATAAAATTTTAACTTGTAGTTCTGAGTTAAAAGAAGGCTCAACTAGAACCTGATATTTCACCAAGTTTTATTTTGGCAATAGGCCTATTCGTAAGGTAACATTGTTCTATATCTGTGAATTAATTTACCTCCTCTGTTGTCTATAAGGTAAACTAATTTTCGTATTGTTGCCATCTGGTTTTACTCCGAGTTTTATCAAGTTTCTCTTGCTCGCTTCAACATTTTTCATTTTTTAGGTCTTTGATGTAACACTTTTGCATGCATGCTTAGCTATGTCGTCTTTTCATATGAAGAAATTAAATGTCAATATATATGTATATATTTCACAAATTATGTTAATCTTTTAGTGAACATAATTTCATAACTTGGTTGTCTTAGGTTATCAATCATTGGGTAATCTTGTAGCTACCGAGAATCATCAATTTCGCAATATAAATGATATTATAAACATGCCCTTTAAAGTTTAGAATTTATATGTTCCAACAAAATATTGAGACATTCAAGTCATATTTTTCAAACACAATTAGATGTTATTTTTCATGATATCAATCAATTCACACGAATCTCATGATACAAATCTTCTTATTCAAGAATAATAACTCTTCTTCCTTGCTTGAACTAAAGAAATATTTTTTTTTTTTTAATGTAAATAGTTCAAGTTTTAGCATTAATTAGCCTCTTTTTTTTTTTGTAATGAAAAGAAGAGCAACTCATGCTTTACATGAGACATTAAACCTATATCTCATGGAAAGACACGAGGAAACAAGTAGATGCATGCACGAGAGAGAGGCACCCGTTTTAATTAATTAAGGGCACAAAAGTATGGAGGATTTTGAGGGGATTAGATGATTTAATAGAGTAGACCTTCACTTTTTATTAGTATATGTGGACCAATGCTAAGCTGACATTCGCTACCATGTACACGATGCATGTATAATATTTACACCACGCCTTATTGTTAAATTTATTAACGTTCTAACGCACACTTATAATTTATGTTGAAAGTTTATTGTTGTAAGTTGAAGTCAGACCATATCACCAAAAATTTATAAACTCGTCACATGTAAATTTTCATGTAATCTTTGGGTGCATAAGCAAATTCTGATGCATGTTGCTTGTTGATTTCCTCTCTTTTTACCGTGGAAGCACAAGAATGACGTCATATTAATCATAAGTTGATGCAAATAAATGGTTTATAGATGAATTTTTTTTCGAAATAGGGCTCAAAAACTAAATGTTAAAGAAAATGGGTTGAATAAAAACTTATTCAACCTTATGGGGTGTACGTCACCCACTTTTAGCTTCGAGACAAAACCGCCAGGATCCCGGGCGGTTTTAAAAGTATCAAACAGTGCGCTGAAAATCCAAATCAAGAGGCATAGACCCACTGAAACCGCCACGCCCCATGGCGGTTTCACCTTAACAAAACCGTTGGGGAGCGTGGCGGTTTTATGAGTGTCAATAGTGGGGTGTGGCGGTTCCACTCAAGGTGGAACCGCCATGGGGCATGGCGGTTTTAACTTTTTTTTTTTTTAGTTTTGTACCTGGTTCTGCTTAGTAACCGTCATCCGCCGCAGCGATTTTATAACATTAAAACCGTTGTGGACCATGGCGGTTTTAGGTGGTCATTGACTCGTACCTGGAGCCTCATCGGTACTGTTTGACAACCTTAAAACCGGCAGGGTTCCTGGCGGTTTTGTCCTGAAGATGAAATGGGGTGACGTGCACCCCAGAAGGTTGAATAAGTTTTTATTTGACTCATTTTGTTTAACATTTATTTTTTGAGACCTATTTCAAAAAAAATTCTTTGTAGATATGGTGTCCAATATATGTTAAGACGTTGGAAACCCAATATAATATTCTTGGGTCAAAATATTAACACATATCGCAACTAGACACACGAAAAAAGACTTGAGTGTCAAAGTAAACAAATGGTACAGTCGATATTAGAATGATCAATAATGCTCATAAAATCATTGTTATACACGATATATGTAAATTTTAGTAACCCCAGATTACCCTACTTGGGTTTGGATTGGTGGAGACCCTAATTATAATGTGCTTCTCATCTTCTAGATAGATGTAACTGCTAAAAATTTCAAATCCGCTTTACAGAATAAAACCTAGGAGCTTTTCCCTAAAAGAGATCTCGTAGGATACATGGCATTCTAATTAAGTAGAAAAGGTCTATTGAGTAATTTGCCAACATACCTTTGTGGCGCTGACTATTTCACCCTAAGTGTATCACATGGAGTTAAATTCGTCTTTTGTGTGCTTTAGATACAATAATTTATGACTTGCTTATATACCGAGAAGGATTGAGATTCTCATTTCAATGATGCTTATTTATTAGTTATTCTTTTTCTTTTGTCGTGTTTCGATTTCATAAAGATTAAAAATATGTAATAACCTTATTAATCATTGATTTATTGATTGTATTGTTGTTTGAGTTTTCAAGATTAGATGTTCGATTACGTGTGATGAAATATTTAAGAAACTTATATGTATGTACACTCAACAATTAGCGGTAACAATAGAAAACGTTTGGCTATGTGATGAATATCCGCATACAAAAGTCATTCAAAATTCTTTTGCACATTTAGATTAGGTGATCGAAAGTTTGTTTGTTTTTTCGACCGCATTTTCGATTTGACCGACTTGATCATACACACCATACATAATTATTAAATTTAATGTAGTTTCAACTTCATGTATCAACATACATAAGGTTCTAATCTTAAGAAAATACATTTAACTCAATCTCACACTTCGAACTAGGGAACTCAAAACCACCATCAAGAATCCCTAAATAAACCACTATCATACTTCTAGTATTAATTGTAGATGAATCACCTTTTTCCCCATTTCAAGGAGAAACAAGAAACAAAAATGCGAACTCTAAAAAAATGCATCACATTTCTTGTGATTTTACTATTGACTGCATCGATGTCCCAACCTTTAAGTCTTTACTCTAATTTGTAAGCTTATTAACCTTCCTTCTTAATCAAGCTTCATTAAATACTCTTCATTCAATATACATATATATATATATAAATATATGTACATATAGCTATTTAATTCCACCATCTACTAACATACATCCTCACTTTAAATATTTTATTTCCTTCTTGATTTCAATCTTTTGAACTAATAATAATGGCAAGTCGTTCATCCTTGAGTAGAACGATTTCTATCGATAGTTCAACTTGCTCTTCAAAATATCTCCCAAAAGAAGTCAAAAATCCTGGAAACCAACCTTCAAATGTATCTAATAGCCAAGAACCGGATCCCGTCTATCCATGCCGCATTTTCTCTAAAACATTTTATACCATTCAAGGTCTCGCAGACCATCAAAACGCCCATAGAGGACACGAACTCTTCGATATAAAGAACCCCGCGAGCAAGGCCAACAACAAAGCTAGATGACCTAAAAGGTAAGAAAAAACTTTGAAGTATTGACCAGCATCACCTCCTCCATGCTAACTATCATCGTGATAACATCGATTTGAAGGTTGTTGAAAATGATATCTATGTGGCCGAATACATTGAACGGAAAGGGAAAGCGAAACTGAATCAATACGTTAATGATGAGTCTTACAATCTCTATCATCCGAACTTTAACCTTCAAGGTTTTGATGAAATGCTTGATTTAAAAATTAGCGATTGTTCCATGAAGGTTATTGATGCTCCATTTCTTAGAGAAACCGTCTCCCCACCTCAATATCAAGTTCCTAGAAATCCTCTTGTTGGGGCTCATAGTCCTTCAAAAAAATTGCTCACACCACTTCATCCTAATCCATCACCTACTTTGCACTTGTTCCCAATGAGTTGTTCTATCCGGAACCCACATTCTCATCCAACCTATGTGTCACTAACGGGGAGCTCTCATCCTACTCAACGCAACCAAATGGCTCGGGTTTCGAACCCCACAAATACAAACTTCATCCGGAAGACTCAAGGAGGTTTTGTCCCATTCCATGCCAATATCCCTCTATGCTATATAAGTAATCCCAGTGGATTTCATCAGAACATGGTCCAAGGTGAGCCAAATCCACTAAGGGGTCATAATTTTGGACTTGAGCAGAGAAACAAATGGATTCAACAACAGGATCTTGACTTGGAGTTGAAATTGTAGAACAAAATATAATCAACGAGAACGAGTTGAAGCTAATGTACTTCTTTCAAATCAAGCGTTAGGTTTATGAAAAAGTTGAGAGAGTTGTATCACAAATAATGTTTGCAATCTAGTTTAAGGTTAAAGGATTACATTTTGGGAAGATCATCTTATATTTTGTAAATTTAAGGCGTGGTGGAGTAATTACAGTTTGGGTAAAATTTTAACTTGTAGTTCTGAGTTAAAAGAAGGTTAAACTAGAACCTGATATTTGACCAAGTTTTATTTTGGCAATAGCCCTATTCGTAAGGTAACATTGTTCTATATCTGTGAATTAATTTACCTCCTCTGTTGTCTATAAGGTAAACTAATTTTCGTATATTTTTTATTTGTTTCCATTTGGTTTTACTCCACGAGTTTTATCAAGTTTCTCTTGCTCGCTTCAGATTTTTTCATTTTTCAGGTCTTTGGTGTTACACTTTTGCATGCATGCTTAGCTATGTCATGTTTGCATATGAAGAATTTAAATGTCAATATATATGGTTAAATTTTGCATATTATGTTAATCTTTTAGTGACCATAATTTCATAACTTGGTAGTCTTAGGTTATCAATCATTGGGTAATCAATTTGTAGCTACCGAGAATCATTAATTTCGCAAATATAAAGGATATTATAAACATGCCCGTTAAACTTTAGAATTTTTATGTTACTACAAAATATTGAGACATTGAAGTCATATTTTTCAAATACAATTAGATGTTATTTTTCATGATATGAATCAATCTACACGAATCTTATGATACAAATCTTCTTATTCAAGAATGATAACTCTTCATCCTTGCTTGAACTAAAGAACGATTTTTTTTAATGTAAATAATTCAAGTATTAGCATCAATTAGCCTCTTTTTTTAGTAATGAAAAGAGGAGCAACTCATGCTTTACATGAGACATCAAACATGTATCTCATGGAGAGACATGAGGAAACAAGTAGATGCATGCACGAGAGAGAGGCACCCGTTTTAATTAATTAAGGGCACAAAAGTATGAAGAATTTTGAAGGGATTAGATGATTTAATAGAGTAGACCTTCACTTTTTTTTAGTATATGTCGACCAAAGCTAAACTGACATTCACTACCATGTACACGATGCATGTACAATATTTACACCACGCCTTATTGTTAAATTTATTAACCTTCTAACATACACTTGTAAATATATATATATATATATATATATATATATATATATATATATATATATATATATATGTTGAAAGTTTATTGTTGTCAGTTGAAATCAGACCATCTTACCAAAAATCTATAAGCTCGTCACATGTAATTTTTCATGTAATCTTTGGGTGCATAAGCAAATTAAATTCTGATGCATGTTGCTTGTTGATCTCCTCTCTTTTTATCGTGGAAGCACAATAATAACATCATATTTATCATTGAGTTGATGCAAATAAATGGTTTGTTGATATGGTGTCCAATCTATGTTAAGACGTTGGAAAGCCAATATCATATTCTTGGGTCAAAATTTCAAAACAATAGTAACTAGACACACGAAAAAAACTTGGTTGTCAAAGTAAATAAATGGTATAGTCGATATTAGAATGATCAATAATGCTCATAAAATCATTGCTATACACGATATATGTAAATTTTAGTTCGAGGTAATTTGATCGTATTCACTTTGACGTCATTTGGTCATGTATGTGATTGTGACAAAAATATAAGAGAGTCAGATAGTTATTGTACTACGTCAAAAAGACCATATTAATGCAAATCAAAGGCACTTTTATACCATATAATACACTCTTAGGTATTTTGACGAGAAGATAGAGTAATCATTATATATTGATTAACATTCATTAGTGTAACCTATTGTTAATGTGATATTATTCAATGAAATCGAAAACTTATGTGTATCGACATATACTAGTTCTCATGAATCATGTCATTGTTTATAAAAATGTTACAGTTTTTTTTCTTCTTTTACCAAAATGTTTCTTGGGAATAGTAGTTATTTTAATTGAACTTATTATAAGAAATGTAAAAAGAGTAAACATTCCGTTACACATAGGGATACCATAGAAATAAGGTCAAAATCTCAACGGTATTGTGGATATTTCCAAAACTGTAGAATTCACATAAATTGTCGAAAGTTCAACGATACGATGAAAACATCCCGTTCTTTTCCATCGAATATAGCGCCAGGGGTCACTTTAGGACTGGTGTAGTTCAATGTTTATATATATATATATATATATATATATATATATATATATATATATATATATATATATATATATATATATATATTATGAGATTAAAATCCATTTAAGATATTCAAAAGATTAAATCAGATAAGAGTGGATTAGATTAGACTGCACAACAATAAAAAAAATTCATTATTTTTTGCATGTTCGTGTGACTTGAGACTCATCACATGGCACACCTAACCCCAGATTACCCTACTCGGGTTTGGATGGGTGGAGACTCTAATTATAATGTGCTTCTCATGTTCTAGATAGATGTAACTGCTAAAAATTTCAAGTCTGCTTTTACGGAATAAAACCTAGGAGCTTTTCCCTAAAAGAGATCTCATAGGATACATGGCATTCAAATTAAGTAGAAAAGGTCTATCCCGGCAAATTTTGCGGAGTTGAGTAATTTGCCAACATACCTTTGTGGCGCTGACTATTTCACCCTAGGTGTATCACTTGGAGTTAAATTCGTATTTTGTGTGCTTTAGATACAATAATTTATGACTTGCTTATATACCGAGAAGAATTGAGATTCTCATTTCAATGATGCTTATTTATTTGTTATTCTTTTTCTTTTGTCGTGTTTCGATTTCATAAAGATTAAAAATATGTAATAACCTTATTAATCATTGATTTATTGATTGTATTGTTGTTTGAGTTTTCAAGATAGATGTTCGATTACGTGTGATAAAATATTTAAGAAACTTATATGTATATAAACTCAACAATTAGAGGTATATATAGAAAATGTTTGGCTATGTGATTGATATCCGCATACAAAAGTCATTCAAAATTCTTTTGCACATTTAGATTAGGTGATCGAATGTTTGTTTGTTTTTTCGACCGCATTTGCGATCTGACCGACTTGATCGTACACACTATACATAATTATTCAATTTAATGTAGTTTCAACTTCATGTATCAACATACATAAGGTTCTAATCTTAAGATAATACTTTTAACTCAACCTCAAACTTTAACCTAGGGAACTCAAAACCACCATCAAGGATCCCTAAAAAAACCACTATCATACTTCTAGTATTAATTGTAGATGTATCACCTTTTTCCCCATTTCAAGGAGAAACAAGAAATCAAAATGAGAACTCTAAAAAAATGCATCACATTTCTTGTGATTTTACTATTGACTGCATCGATGTCCCAACCTTTAAGTGTTTACTCTAATTTGTAAGCTTATTAACCTTCCTTCTTAATCAAGCTTCATTAAATACTCTTCATTCAATATACATATATATATATATATATATATATAAATATATGTACATATAGCTATTTAATTTCACCATCTACTAACATACATCCTCACTTTCAATATTTTATTTCCTTCTTGATTTCAATCTTTTGAACTAATAATAATGGCAAGTCGTTCATCCTTGAGTAGAACGATTTCTATCGATAGTTCAACTTGCTCTTCAAAATATCTCCCAAAAGAAGTCAAAAATCCTGGAAACCAACCTTCAAATGTATCTAATAGCCAAGAACCTGATCCCGTCTATCCATGCCGCATTTTCTCTAAAACATTGTATACCATTCAAGGTCTCGCAGACCATCAAAACGCCCATAGAGGACACGAACTCTTCGATATAAAGAACCCCGCGAGCAAGGCCAACAACAAAGCTAGATGACCTAATAGGTAAGAAAAAACTTTGAAGTATTGACCAGCATCACCTCCTCCATGCTAACTATCATCGTGATAACATCGATTTGAAGGTTGTTGAAAATGATATCTATGTGGCCGAATACATTGAACGGAAAGGGAAAGCGAAACTGAATCAATACGTTAATGATGAGTCTTACAATCTCTATCATCCGAACTTTAACCTTCAAGGATATGATGAATTGCTTGATTTAAAAATTAGCGATTGTTCCATGAAGGTTATTGATGCTCCATTTCAAAGAGAAACCGTCTCCCTACCTCAATATCAAGTTCCTAGAAATCCTCTTGCTGGGGCTCATAGTCCTTCAAAAAATTTGCTCACACCACTTCATCCTAATCCATCACCTACTTTGCACTTGTTCCTAATGAGTTGTTCTATCCGGAACCCACATTCTCATCCAACCTATGTGTCACCAACGGGGAGCTCTCATCCTACTCAACGCGCTTCCTCAAACCAAATAGTTCGGGTTTCGAACCCCACAAATACAAACTTCATCCGGAAGACTCAAGGAGGTTTTTTCCCATTCCATGCCAATATCCGTCTATGCTATGTAAGTAATCCTAATGGATTTCATCAGAACATGGTCCAAGGTAGGCCAAATCCACTTAGGGTTCATAATTTTGGACTTGAGTAGAGAAACAAAGGGATTCAGCAACAGGATCTTGACTTGGAGTTGAAATTGTAGAACAAAATATAATCAACGAGAACGAGTTAAAGCTAATGTACTTCTTTCAAATCAAGCGTTAGGTTTCTGAAAAAGTTGAGAGAGTTGTATCATAAATAATGTTTGCAATCTACTTTAAGGTTAATGGGTTACATTTTGGGAAGATCATCTTATATTTTGTAAATTTAAGGCGTGGTGGATTAATTACAATTTGGGTAAAATTTTAACTTGTAGTTGTGAGTTAAAAGAAGGCTAAACTAGAACCTGATATTTGACCAAGTTTTATTTTGGCAATAGGCCTATTCGTAAAGTAACATTGTTCTATATCAGTGAATTAATTTACCTCCTCTGTTGTCTATAAGATAAACTAATTTTCGTATATTTTTTATTTGTTTCCATTTGGTTTTACTCCACGAGTTTTATCAAGTTTCTCTTGCTCGCTTCAACTTTTTTCATTTTTCAGGTCTTTGGTGTTACACTTTTGCATGCATGCTTAGCTATGTCATGTTTGCATATGAAGAATTTAAATGTCAATATATATGGTTAAATTTTGCATATTATGTTAATCTTTTAGTGACCATAATTTCATAACTTGGTTGTCTTAGGTTATCAATCATTGGGTAATCAATTTGTAGCTACCGAGAATCATCAATTTCGCAAATATAAATGATATTATAAACATGCCCGTTAAACTTTAGAATTTTTGTGTTACTACAAAATATTGAGACATTGAAGTCATATTTTTCAAACACAATTAGATGTTATTTTTCATGATATGAATCAATCTACACGAATCTCATGATTCAAATCTTCTTATTCAAGAATAATAACTCTTCATCCTTGCTTGAACTAAAGAACGATTTTTTTTAATGTAAATAATTAAGGTATTAGCATTAATTAGCCTCTTTTTTAAAGTAACGAAAAGAGGAGCAACTCATGCTTTACATGAGACATTACATGGGACATCAAACATCTAGCTCATGGAGAGACATGAGGAAACAAGTAGATGCATACACGAGAGAGAAGCACATGTTTTAATTAATTAAGGGCACAAAAGTATGAAGAATTTTGAAGAAATTAGATGATTTAATAGAGTAGACTTTCACTTTTTTTTAGTATATGTCGACCAAAGCTAAACTGACATTCGCTACCATGTACACGATGCATGTACAATATTTACACCACGCCTTATTGTTAAATTTATTAACCTTCTAACGTACACTTGTAAATATATGTTGAAAGTTTATTGTTGTCAGTTGAAATCAGACCATCTTACCAAAAATTTATAAGCTCGTCACATGTAATTTTTCATGTAATCTTTGGGTGCATAAGCAAATTAAATTCTGATGCATGTTGCTTGTTGATCTCCTCTCTTTTTACCGTGGAAGCACAATAATAACGTCATATTAATCATGAGTTGATGCAAATAAATGGTTTGTTGATATGGTGTCCAATCTATGTTAAGACGTTGAAAAGCCAATATCATATTCTTGGGTTAAAATCTCAAAACAATAGTAAATAGACACACGAAAAAAACTTGATTGTCAAAGTAAATAAATGGTACAGTCGATATTAGAATAATCAATAATGCTCATAAAATCATTGCTATACACGACATATGTACATTTTAGTTCGAGGTAATTAGATCGTATTCACTTCGACGTCATTTGGTCATGTATGTGATTGTGACAAAAATATAAGAGAGTCAGATAGTTATTCTACTACGTAAAAAAGACCATATTAATGCAATTCGAAGGCACTTTTATACCATAGAATACACTCTTAGGTATTTTGATGAGAAGATAGAGTAATCATTATATATTGATTAACATTCGTTAGTGTAAGCTATTGTTAATGTGATATTATTCAATGAAACTGAAAACTTATGTGTATCGACATATACCAGTTCTCATGAATCATGTCATTGTTTATAAAAATGTTACAGTTTTTTTTTCTTCTTTTATCAAAATGTTTCTTGGGAATAGTAGTTATTTTAATTGAACTTATTATAAGAAATGTAAAAAGAGTATACATTCCGTTACACATAGGGATACCATAGAAATAAGGTCAAAATCTCAACGGTATTGTGGATTTTCCAAAACTGCAGACCTCACATAAATTGTCGAAAGTTCAACGATAAGATGAACACATCCCGTTTTTTTCCATCGAATATAGCGCCAGGGGTCACTTTAGGACTGGTGTAGTTCAATGTTTAAATATATATTATGAGATTAAAATCGATTTAAGATATTCAATAGATTAAATCAGATAAGAGTGGATTAGATTAGACTGCACAACAATAAAAAAAAAATTCATTATTTTTTGCATGTTCGTGTGACTTGCGAATCATCACATGGCTCACCTAACCCCAGATTACCCTACTCGGGTTTGGATGGTTGGAGACCCTAATTATAATGTGCTTCTCATCTTCTAGATAGATGTAACTGCTTAAAATTTTAAGTCTGCTTTTACGGTATAAAACCTAAAAGAGATCTCGTAGGATACATGGCATTCTAATTATGTAAAAAAGGTCTATCCCGAAAAATTTTGCGTAGTTGAGTAATTTGCCAACATACCTTTGTGGCGCTGACTATTTCACCCTAGGTGTATCACTTGGAGTTAAATTCGTCTTTTGTGTGCTTTAGATACAATAATTTATGACTTGCTTATATACCGAGAAGGATTGAGATTCTCATTTCAATGATGCTTATTTATTAGTTATTCTTTTTCTTTTGTCGTGTTTCGATTTCATAAAGATTAAAAATATGTAATAACCTTATTAATCATTAATTTATTGATTGTATTGTTGTTTGAGTTTTCAAGATTAGATGTTCGATTACGTGTGATAAAATATTTAAGAAACTTATATGTATGTACACTCAACAATTAGCGGTAACTATAGAAAACGTTTGGCTATGTGATGAATATCCGCATATAAAAGTCATTCAAAATTCTTTTGCATATTTAGATTAGGTGATCGAAAGTTTGTTTGTTTTTTGGACCGCATTTGCGATTTGACCGACTTGATCGTACACACCATAAATAATTATTCAATTTAATGTAGTTTCAACTTCATGTATCAACATACATAAGGTTCTAATCTTAAGAAAATACATTTAACTCAATCTCACACTTTAAACTAGGGAACTCAAAACCACCATCAAGGATCCCTAAATAAACCACTATCATACTTCTAGTATTAATTGTAGATGTATCACCTTTTTCCCCATTTCAAGGAGAAACAAGAAACATAAATGAGAACTCTCAAAAAATGCATCACATTTCTTGTGATTTTACTATTGACTGCATCGATGTCCCAACCTTTAAGTCTTTACTCTAATTTGTAAGCTTATAAACCTTCCTTCTTAACCAAGCATCATTAAATACACTTCATTCAATTTACATATATATAAATATATGTACATATAGCTATTTAATTTCACCATCTACTAACATACATCCTCACATTCAATATTTTATTTCCTTCTTGATTTCAATCTTTTGAACTAATAATAATGGCAAGTCGTTCATCCTTGAGTAGAACGATTTCTATCAATAGTTCAACTTGTTCTTCAAAATATCTCCCAAAAGAAGTCAAAAATCCTAGAAACCAACCTTCAAATGTATCTAATAGCCAAGAACCTGATCCCGTCTATCCATGCCGCATTTGCTCTAAAACATTTTATACCATTCAAGGTCTCGCAGGCCATCAAAACGCCCATAGAGGACACAAACTCTTTGAAATAAAGCGCCCCGCGAGCAAGGCCAATGACAAAGCTATCGATCTCGATGACCTAAAAGGTAAGAAAAAACTTCAAAGTATTGACCAGCATCACCCCCTCCATGCTCACTATCGTCGTGATAACGTCGATTTGAAGATTGTTGAAAATGATATCCATGTGGCCGAAGACATTGAACGGAAAGGGAAAGCGAAACTAAATCAATACATTAATGATAAGTCTTACAATCTCCATCATCCGAAGTTTAACCTTCAAGGTTATGATGAAATGCTTGATTTAAAAATTAGCGATTGTTCCATGAAGGTTATTGATGCTCCATTTCTTAAAGAAACCGTCTCCCCACCTCAATATCAAGTGCCTAGAAATCCTCTTGTTGGGGCTCATAGTCCTTCAAAAAATTTGATCAAACCACTTCATCCTAATCCACCACCTACTTTGAACTTGTTCCCAATGAGTTGTTCTATCCGGAACCCACATTCTCATCCAACCTATGTGTCACCAACGAGGAGCTCTCATCCTACTCAACGCGCTTGCTCAAACCAAATGGCTCGGGTTTCGAACCCCACAAATACTAACTTCATCCGGAAGACTCAAGGAGGTTTTGTCCCATTCCATGCCAATATCCCTCTATGCTGTGTAAGTAATACTAGTGGATTTCATCAGAACATGGTCCAAGGTAGGCCAAATCCACTTAGGGTTCATAATTTTGTACTTGAGCAGAGAAACAAAGGGATTCAACAACAGGATCTTGACTTGGAGTTGAAATTGTAGAATAAAATAAAATCAACGAGAACGAGTTGAAGCTTATGTACTTATTTCAAATCAAGCGTTAGGTTTCTGAAAAAGTTGAGAGAGTTGTATCATAAATAATGTTTGCAATCTAGTTTAAGGTTAATGGGTTACATTTTGGGAAGATCATCTTATATTTTGTAAATTTAAGGCGTGGTGGAGTAATTAAAGTTTGGGTAAAATTTTAACTTGTAGTTGTGAGTTAAAAGAAGGCTAAACTAGAACCTGATATTTGACCAAGTTTTATTTTGGCAATAGGCATATTCGTAAGGTAACATTGTTCTATATCAGTGAATTAATTTACCTCCTCTGTTGTCTATAAAGTAAACTAATTTTCGTATATTTTTTATTTGTTTCCATTTGGTTTTACTCCGAGTTTTATCAAGTTTCCCTTGCTCTCTTCAACATTTTTCATTTTTTAGGTCTTTGTTGTAACAATTTTGCAGGCATGCTTAGCTATGTCATCTTTGCATATGAAGAACTTAAATGTCAATATATATGGTTATATTTTGCATATTATGTTGATCTTTTAGTGACCATAATTTCATAACTTGGTTGTCTTAGGTTATCAATCATTGGGTAATCAATTTGTAGCTAGCGAGAATCATCAATTTCGCAAATATAAATGATATTATAAACATGCCCTTTAAACTTTAGAATTTTTATGTTACTACAATATATTGAGACATTGAAGTCATATTTTTCAAACACAATTAGATGTTATTTTTCATGATATGAATCAATCAACACGAATCTCATGATACAAATCTTCTTATTCAAGAATAATAACTCTTCATCCTTGCTTGAACTAAAGAACGATTTTTTTTAATGTAAATAATTCAAGTATTAGCATTAATTAGCCTCTTTTTGTAGTAATGAAAAGAGGAGCAACTCATGCTTTACATGAGACATAAAACATGTATCTCATGGAGAGACATGAGGAAACAAGTAGATGCATGCACGAGAGAGAGGCACCCATTTTAATTAATTAAGGGCACAAAAGTATGAAGAATTTCGAAGGGATTGGATGATTTAATAGAGTAGACCTTCACTTTTTTTTAGTATATGTCGACCAAAGCTAAACTGACATTCGCTACCATGTACACAATGCATGTACAATATTTACACCACGCCTTATTGTTAAATTTATTAACCTTCTAACGTACACTTGTAAATATATATATATATATATATATATATATATATATATATATATATATATATATATATATATATATATATATATATATATATATATATATATATATATATGTTGAAAGTTTATTGTTGTCAGTTGAAATCAAACCATCTCACCAAAAATTTTGAAGCTCGTCACATGTAATTTTTCATGTAATCTTTGGGTGCATAAGCAAATTAAATTCTGATGCATGTTGCTTGTTGATCTCCTCTCTTTTTACCGTGGAAGCACAATAATAACGTCATATTAATCATGAGTTGATGCAAATAAATGGTTTGTTGATATGGTGTCCAATCTATGTTAAACGTTGGAAAACCAATATCATATTCTTGGGTCAAAATCTCAAAACAATAGTAAATAGACACACGAAAAAAACTTGATTGTCAAAGTAAATAAATGGTACAGTCGATATTAGAATGATCAATAATGCATATACAATCATTGCTATACACGATATATGTAAATTTCAGTTCGAGGTAATTTGATCGTATTCACTTCGACGTCATTTGGTCATGTATGTGATTGTGACAAAAATATAAGAGAGTCAGATAGTTATTGTACTACGTCAAAAAGACCATATTAATGCAATTCGAAGGCACTTTTATACCATATAATACACTCTTAGGTATTTTGATGAGAAGATAGAGTAATCATTATATATTAATTAACATTCATTAGTGTAAGCTATTGTCAATGTGATATTATTCAATGAAACTGAAAACATATGTGTATCGACATATACCAGTTCTCATGAATCATGTCATTGTTTATGAAAATGTTACAGTTTTTTTTTCTTCTTTTATCAAAATGTTTCTTGAGAATAGTAGTTATTTTAATTGAACTTATTATAAGAAATGTAAAAAGAGTAAACATTCCGTTACACATAGGGATACCATAGAAAAAAGGTCAAAATCTCAACGGTATTGTGGATATTTCCAAAACTGCAGACCTCACATAAATTGTCGAAAGTTCAACGGTACGATGAAAACAACCCGTTTTTTTCCATCGAATATAGCGCCAGGGGTCACTTTAGGACTGGTGTAGTTCAATATATATATATTATGAGATTAAAATCGATTTAAGATATTCAATAGATTAAATCAGATAAGAGTGGATTAGATTAGACTGCACAACAATAAAAAAAAAATCATTCTTGTTTGCATGTTCGTGTGACTTGCGACTCATCACATGGCTCACCGAACCCCAGATTACCCTACTCGGGTTTGGATGGTTGGAGACCCTAATTATAATGTGCTTCTCATCTTCTAGATAGATGTAACTGCTAAAAATTTCAAGTCTGCTTTTACGGAATAAAACCTAGGAGCTTTTCCCTAAAAGAAATCTCGTAGGATACATGGCATTCTAATTAAGTAAAAAAGGTCTATCCCGACAAATTTTGCGGAGTTGAGTAATTTGCCAACATACCTTTGTGGCGCTGACTATTTCACCCTAGGTGTATCACTTGGAGTTAAATTCGTCTTTTGTGTGCTTTAGATACAATAATTTATGACTTGCTTATATACCGAGAAGGATTGAGATTCTCATTTCAATGATGCTTATTTATTAGTTATTCTTTTTCTTTTGTCGTGTTTCGATTTCATAAAGATTAAAAATATGTAATAACCTTATTAATCATTGATTTATTGATTGTATTGTTGTTTGAGTTTTCAAGATTAGATGTTCGATTACGTGTGATAAAATATTTAAGAAACTTATATGTATGTACACTCAACAATTAGCGGTAACTATAGAAAACGTTTTGCTATGTGATGAATATCCGCATACAAAAGTCATTCAAAATTCTTTTGCACATTTAGATTAGGTGATCTAATGTTTGTTTGTTTTTTCGACCGCATTTGCAATTTGACCGACTTGATCGTACACACCATACATAATTATTCAATTTAATGTAGTTTCAACTTCATGTATCAACATACATAAGGTTCTAATCTTAAGAAAATACATTTAACTCAATCTCACACTTTAAACTAGGGAACTCAAAACCACCATCAAGGATCCCTAAATAAACCACTATCATACTTCTAGTATTAATTGCAGATGTATCACCTTTTTCCCCATTTCAAGGAGAAACAATAAACATAAATGAGAACTCTCAAAAAATGCATCACATTTCTTGTGATTTTACTATTGACTGCATCGATGTCCCAACCTTTAAGTCTTTACTCTAATTTCTAAGCTTATTAACCTTCCTTCTTAATCAAGTTTTATTAAATACACTTCATTCAATATACATATATATATAAATATATGTACATATAGCTATTTAATTTCACCATCAACTAACATACATCCTCACTTTAAATATTTTATTTCCTTCTTGATTTCAATCTTTTGAACTAATAATAATGGCAAGTCGTTCATCCTTGACTAGAACGATTTCTATCGATAGTTCAACTTGTTCTTCAAAATATCTCCCAAAAGAAGTCAAAAATCCTGGAAACCAACCTTCAAATGTATCTAATAGCCAAGAACCTGATCCCGTCTATCCATGCCGCATTTGCTCTAAAACATTTTATACCATTCAAGGTCTCGCAGGCCATCAAAACGCCCATAGAGGACACGAACTCTTCGAAATAAAGCGCCCCGCGAGCAAGGCCAACGACAAAGCTATCGATCTCGATGACCTAAAATGTAAGAAAAAACTTCGAAGTATTGACCAGCATCACCCCCTTCATGCTCACTATCGTCGTGATAACATCGATTTGAAGGTTGTTGAAAATGATATCCATTTGGCCGAAGACATTGAACGGAAAGGGAAAGCGAAACTGAATCAATACATTAATGATGAGTCTTACAATCTCCATCATCCGAAGTTTAACCTTCAAGGTTATGATGAAATGCTTGATTTAAAAATTAGCGATTGTTCCATGAAGGTTATTGATGCTCAATTTCTTAGAGAAACCGTCTCCCCACCTCAATATCAAGTTCCTAGAAATCCTATTGTTGGGGCTCATAGTCCTTCAAAAAAATTGCTCACACCACTTCATCCAAATCCATCACCTACTTTGAACTTGTTCCCAATGAGTTGTTCTATCCGGAACCCACATTCTCATCCAACCTATGTGTCACCAACGGGGAGCTCTCATCTTACTAAACGCGCTTGGTCAAACCAAATGGCTCGGGTTTCGAACCCCACAAATACAAACTTCATCCAGAAAACTCAAGGAGGTTTTGTCCCATTCCATGCCAATATCCCTCTATGCTATGGAAGTAATCCTAGTGGATTTCATCAGAACATGGTCCAAGGTAGGCCAAATCCACTTAGGGTTCATAATTTTGGACTTGAGCAGAGAAACAAAGGGATTCAACAACAGGATCTTGACTTGGAGTTGAAATTGTAGAACAAAATATAATCAAGAAGAACGAGTTGAAGCTAATTTACTTCTTTCAAATCAAGCGTTAGGTTTCTGAAAAAGTTGAGAGAGTTGTATCATAAATAATGTTTGCAATCTAGTTTAAGGTTAATTGGTTACATTTTCTGAAGATCATCTTATATTTTGTAAATTTAAGGCGTGGTGCAGTAATTACAGTTTGGGTAAAATTTTAACTTGTAGTTCTGAGTTAAAAGATGGCTAAACTAGAACCTGATATTTGACCAAGTTTTGTTTTGGCAATAGGCCTATTCGTAAGGTAACATTGTTCTATATCAGTGAATTAATTTACCTCCTCTGTTGTCAATAAAGTAAACTAATTTTCGTATATTTTTTATTTGTTTCCATCTGGTTTTACTCCGAGTTTTATCAAGTTTCTCTTGCTCTCTCCTACATTTTTCATTTTTTAGGTCTTTGCTGGAACACTTTTGCATGCATGCTTAGCTATGTTATCTTTGCATATGAAGAACTTAAATGTCAATATATATGGTTATATTTTGCATATTATGTTAATCTTTTAGTGACCATAATTTTATAACTTGGTTGTCTTAGGTTATCAATCATTGGGTAATCAATTTGTAGCTACCGAGAATCATCAATTTCGCAAATATTAATGATATTATAAACATGCCCTTTAAACTTTAAAATTTTTATGTTACTACAAAATATTGAGACATTGAAGTCATATTTTTCAAACACAATAAGATGTTATTTTTCATGATATGAATCAATCTACACGAATCTCATGATACAAATCTTCTTATTCAAGAATAATAACTCTTCATCCTTGCTTGAACTAAAGAACGATTTTTTTTAATGTAAATAATTCAAGTATTAGCATTAATTAGCCTCTTTTTGTAGTAATGAAAAGAGGAGCAACTCATGCTTTACATGAGACATAAAACATGTATCTCATGGAGAGACATGAGGAAACAAGTAGATGCATGCACGAGAGAGAGGCACCCGTTTTAATTAATTAAGGGCACAAAAGTATGAAGAATTTCGAAGGGATTAGATGATTTAATAGAGTAGACCTTCACTTTTTTTTAGTATATGTCGACCAAAGCTAAACTGACATTCGCTACCATGTACACGATGCATGTAGGATATTTCCACCACGCCTTATTGTTAAATTTATTAACCTTCTAACGTACACTTGTAAATATATGTTGAAAGTTTATTGTTGTCAGTTGAAATCAGACCATCTTACCAAATATTTATAAGCTCGTTACATGTAATTTTTCATGTAATCTTTGGGTGCATAAGCAAATTAAATTCTGATGCATGTTGCTTGTTGATCTCCTCTCTTTTTATCGTGGAAGCACAATAATAACGTCATATTAATCATGAGTTGATGCAAATAAATGGTTTGTTGATATGGTGTTTAATCTATGTTAAGACGTTGGAATCCCAATATCATATTCTTGGGTCAAAATCTCAAAACAATAGTAACTAGACACACGAAAAAAACTTGATTGTCAAAGTAAATAAATGGTACAGTCGATATTAGAATGATTAATAATGCTCAGATATAAGAGACTCAGATAGTTATTGTACTACGTCAAAAAGACCATATTAATGCAATTCGAAAGCACTTTTATACTATATTATACACTCTTAGGTATTTTGATAAGAAGATCTAATAATCATTATATATTGATTAACATTCATTAGTGTAAGCTATTGTTAATGTGATATCATTCAATGAAACTGAAAACTTATGTGTATCGACATATACCAGTTCTTATGAATCATGTAATTGTTTATAAAAATTTTACCATTATTTATTTATTTTATCAAAATGTTTCTTGAAAATAGTACTAAAAATTTAATTGAACTTATTAAAAGAAAAGTAAAAAGAGTTAACATTCCGTTACACATAAGGTTACCATAGAAATAAGGTCAAAATATCAGCGGTATTGTGGATATTTCCAAAACTACAGAACTCACATAAAATGTCGAAAATTCAACGATATCATGAAAACATCCCGTTTTTTTCCATCCGATATAGCGCCAAAGGTCAATTGGAATAGTGTAGTTCAATGTTTATATATATAATGAGATTAAAATCGATTTAAGATAATCAATAGATTAAATCATATAAGAGTGGATTAAATTAGATTGCACAACATTAAAAAAAATTCTTTATTTTTTGCATGTTCGTGTGACTTGCAATTCATCACATGGCTCACATAACCCTAGATTACCCTACTCGGGTTTGGATGGGTGGAGACGCTAATTATAATGTGTTTCTCATCTTCTAGATAGATGTAACTGCTACAAATTTCAAGTCTGCTATTACGGAATAAAACCTAGGAGCTTTTCCTTAAAAGAGATCTCATAGGATACATGACATTCGAATTAAGTAAAAAAGGTCTCTCCCGACAAATTTTGCGGAGTTGAGTAATTTGCCAACATACCTTTGTGGCGCTGACTATTTCACGCTAGGTGTATCACTTGGAGTTAAATTCGTCTTTTGTATGCTTTATATACTATAATTTATGACTTGCTTAGTTGCTTATATACCGAGAAGGATTGAGATTCTCATTTCAATGATGCTTATTTATTAGTTATTCTTTTTTTTGTCGTGGTTCGATTTCATATAGATTAAAAATATGTAATAAACTTATTAATCGTTTATTTATTGATTGTATTGTTGTTTGAGTTTTCAAGATTAGATGTTCGATTATCGTGTGATAAAATATTTTATAAACTTATATGTATGTACACTCAACAATTAGTTGTAACTATAGACAACGTTTGGCTATGTGATGAATATCCAGCATACAAAAGTCATTCAAAATTCTCTTGTACATTTAGATTAGGTGATCGAAAGTTTGTTTAATTTTTCGACCGCATTTGCGATTTGACCGACTTGATCGTACACACCATACATAATTATTTGATTTATTGTAGTTTCAACTTCATGTATCAACATACATAAGGTTCTAATCTTAAGAAAATACATTCAACTCAATCTCATACTTTAAACTAGGGAACATTCAAAAACCACCATCAAAGATCCCTAAATAAACCACGATGCATGTATAATATTTACACCACATCTTGTTGTAAAATTTATTTACCTTTTAGCGCACACTAATAAATTTATGTTAAAAGTTTATTGTTGTCAATTAAAATCAGACCATCTTATCAAAAATTTATATGCTCGTCACATTCAATTTTTCATGTAGTCTTTAGGGGCTTTCTTTTTACCGTGGAAGCACAATATTAACGCTCATATTAATCCTGAATTGATGCAAATAAATAATTTGTATATATGGTGTCCAAACTGTGTTAAGACATTGGAAACCCTATATCATATTGTTGGGTCATAATCTCATCACACCTAGTAGCTAGACACACGAAAAATGACTTGATTATCAAAGTAAATAAATGGTAAAGTCGATATTAGAATGGTCAATAATGCTCATAAAATCATTGCTATAAACGAGATATCTAAATTTTAGTTCGAGGTAATTTGATCGTATTCACTTCGATTTCATTTGGTCATGTGATTGTGACAATAATATAAGAGAGTGGTAGACATTGTACTACTTCCAAAAGTCTATTTTAATGGAATTCAAAGACTATTTGGTTACCATACAATAATGTACACTCTAATTAGGCATTTTGCAGAGATAACTAACCATTCTTTATTAATTAATGAACATTCATTAGCGTAAGCTATTAGAATGTCAAACTCGTTCAATAAAACCGATAACATATGTCCATTGACACATTCTAGTTTTTATGATTACATGTAATTGTTTATAAAAATATTATTGTTTTTTTTTTCTTTTGGAAAATTAGTTATATATGTTTATCGTTGAGGGTTTAGTGTATTTTATTTCAAATGTCAACACACTATTATGCAAATTTAAGGATAAGTCTCACACTAATTTCTTGTATACATATCTTACTTATACACAAAGAATCAAAATAATAGTGTCTAGTTTTATTAACAAGGTTTAAACTGCAAATTTCACAATGCACGACAAAAATGGCAATGGTAAAACTAAGAATTAATGGAAGAAATCTTCGATCGATATATGATGTGGCCTCATGCCCTAAACCATATAAATGGATATGACCGAGAAGGAACTGGTAATGGTATTTAACTACTTTTAACGATACAAAAAATTTGGTGCGTATACAGAAGGAAACGACAAATTCCTAGTTACTTTTCGATATGAAATTTAATCGAAGCGTGTAAAGTAAGATATGCTAATTGAAATAATAACGACCATCTATAACAAACTTTCAACCGCTTGAAATGACATATATAGTTATGTAAGAAGACCATGTATAATACATCGATAGATAGATTCAAAGATACAATAATCGATCTTCTATTCCAAATAGTGTATGAAATTGAAATGGTGCGCATAAAATCAAACATATATGTGAATAGAGATAACAGTCTCTAGTGAATTCATCACTTACCATTTGATCGATCAAGACGTGCATAAAATGAACTTATTATCATGCAAATTAAATCATTTTTATATAAATCAAGCTTATGTACATATTTTTTTCTATCTATGGTGTCTAAAGTGGTTGGTTATCATGTTCATTTTTATTCAGAACAATATGGTATATCATTTCAAAAATTTATTTAGGGGAATCTTAGTATTCACTACGTATATAACTTTGAGTTCAATAATTTATCACCCTAAAAAAAATAACTTGAGTTCATAAAAATTATGTCAAATATATGCATGCAAATTTAATTAGAAAAGAACTACTTCATGATTACTTTCTAATTCCAAAATGTTAGTTAGCCGTGACTATGATTCTAATAGTACTTGAGAGACATATTAAGAAAGTAGGAAAAAAATCAAATGAGATCAATATAATATATAGGGCCAAACCTAATAGGAAATCAAAGCTTCATCAATATTACCTATAACATTGATTTAGGACCCAAAGTTTATAATTTCATCCTAAAAACTCTGATTACCTAACATTTATGGCCACAAAAGAAAAACATAAAAAAGGAAAAAAAGAGGAAAGGATACCTAACATTTATGGCCACAAAAGAAAAACATAAAAAAGGAAAAAAAGAGGAAAGGATAGTGAACAATCACGTTTCATCCTTGTACAATTTTCAGGTTTTTTGTTAAAGGGTAGTTCAACATGTGGTTTTATGCATGACCAAAAACATGAAACTTGATCACCACCCAATAATGATACCCTTTTTCTAACAATTATTTTTAAGATGTAGTATTAGCCCATTGGTTATGAGAATAACGTGTTTGGGGTCGTTGGATTTTCAAATTCTCATATCTTTTGTGCATTAGCAATTACCAAAAAAATTACAATTAGTTTTTTCTTTTCCACAATATAGTCAATATTCATGCTTCTCATTTATTTCTAACAATATTTGATATCTTTATCCCCATAATCTACAAATAAAGAAGAAAATAAAGTGAAAAGTCATGTCCTTCAAATTAGCACACAAGATAGGAGAAAATACACTCAAATTAAATCAGAGTCATTACTGATTACTAGTATTTATTTTTATTTTAATATAATTTTCCTATATAATAACAAATAAAAAGAAAGAAATCATTTAGGATTTTTAATTATAGAGTGTGTCCAATCTGTTTCTTATGACTCTATACCATATTAGGGTTTGTCCTAAAACTAGGTCATGTCCAATGGTTCCTTTTCATTAATATATTAAAATTATTCTATTAATTAATTAGTCCATTATTTTGGTTCTATAAATTAACCCTACTTGCTTATTCTCATTTTGTACCATTTTCTTACAACAACATTTGGTTTTGTGATAGTTACTCTAATTTCATCATTTCTTGCACAACCAATCATGGTGGAAATTAGAGGAAGCGCCACCAAACGCCGCCCTTCTTCATCCTCCGAGAGCGTTGGGAGTTCGGCTTCGGTTGTCGAAACCGGTGAAGAAGTTGTTGGTCCATCAATTAGACCAACAACAAATAACAAAGGGAAGGAACCTATACTGATGAAAAAGGTTAAACTTGTTGAACCCTTGGAGAATGCACCACCATCACCACCCTTTGTGGTGGCTCCACCGCGATCACTGTCACCGCAACCATGGACGCCCTCACCAACACCACCATCAGTCACCTATTCTTCTTCAGGATCAAAATCATCATCTGATAACAAAGATGATGATAAAGAAGAAACTAATGGGTACTTCGTAACTTCATATAATATGTTGTATCCTCATGGTTGTGATCTTTGTGCAGACAGGTTTAAGGAGGCGGCAGAACTTAAAATCCACCGTAAGACCCACCGTCCGCCACCAGGGAGGCCGCGTATAATCGATGTGGTCTCAACCACTGCGATGAGGATGAAAAACATAGCAAAACAGAAACAACCTATTGTTCCACCACCACCACTACCTACCGTGCCATTTCTCACTTCTCTTCCGCCTCGCCCCATCGTTCAACCACCGTCTTTGTTCAAGCCCTTGTTTGCTTCTTCATCTTCTTCTCCACCACCGCAATCCACACCTTTCATGGTTGCTTCACCACAACCACAACCACAAGGACTACCACCGCGGTCCACACCTTTTGTGTTTACTACACCGCAAGCACCACCACAACGATCCGCCTCTTTTATGGTTGCTTCACCACAAGCACAGGCACCACCATCCTGGTCTACACCATTTATGGTGGCTTCTACGCAAGCAACACCACCGCGACCCTCACCATTCATGGTTGCTTTAACACAAGGACAAGCACCACCACCACCACTGAGTACAACCTTGACTTTGGCTCCGCCCTCGGCTTCAACCCAACAAGGCATGTTCGTGGGTATGGAGATTGGAAGGCCAAGTGGGGTTTCATTGGAACTAGGGCTTGGGGTGGGGAGTAGTATTGAGAGGGTGCCGCGGTGGCCAACGCAAGCGGGTCCCAGTCAGGGTCATGGTCAGTGGTCTGCATTTATGAAGGCGCTGAAGTCTAAGGCTAATGGTGTTGGCTCTAATGGTCCGCCTAAGTCTTTGTCCGATGATGATCTAAAGCTTAAAGTGTGATGTGGTGTGATGTGCTCAATTCTTGTAGTCCGTCGGATTGTATGTGCATGGGATTTACCTAATCTCTATTGTATTTGTATTTGAATAAGTTGTGTCCATCATGTTTATGTAAACGATTTGTGTCTTTGTACGTTTGTAGTGTCGATGCGTCCAGCGCTATGATCTATGTATGCAAAAGCATTGTAGTCATGAGGGACTGGAATGTATCTTTTCTTTGTTTGCGAAAGTATTTTCTTTTCTTTAATTTGTAGTTTCGATCTGTCTATCGTTATGATCTATGTATGCGAAAGTATTGTAATCGTGATGAGAGACGGAAATGTATCTTTGATTTTCTTTATATCTTCATGAGTATTGTTGTGCCTTATCGTTGATTTTAAATCTTTAATTACTAATAGATGTTTATTCATATATTATGGGTGTTTTTTTGTGATGAACCTTATGTCATAATATTTGATGGCGTGTTGATTAACTTGGAAGCCTCGAAAAGAAATTGGTACAAAAGAGCAAAGCAAAATTGAAAAACAAATAGACATCGTATTTAGTTGATTGACCGGCCCATCATTTTATCATGTTATAAAAAAGAATTTGGTTAAGTTAATAGCCTAGCTAATTAATTAAGATCATCACAAAGTATATGTTTTAATATTGATCTGTTGCAAGTATACATCCTGATGAATGTAATACAAACATTTGTGTTGCGAAGATTATGATTTTATGAATGAAAATGGTTATCGTGCGTGTGATGGGGTATGTGTTTGTAGGAAGAGAATGTATGTAGTTATGACTTATAAGTGATCCAGGCCATAAATATAAACAATCGTGCACGTACATTTGTTGATTAAAATGAACTAACAATATGGGTTATATTACGCAAGTATGTTCTTCATAGATTTATCAAGAAAGTGCCTATTATTTGATGCATGTAGCTTTGAATTTATTGAAGTTGAGAACGAAATTTTGCAAATTTGTAAGTTATGGTTTCCAAATATTTGCCCTAGAATGCTTGTAACATTGCGTGTGCTATAAGAAAACAATCTCACTCGTATATAACGAACTTTGATCCATAGACATGAACAAAACTGTAAACAAAATAAATGTCATAACGGATTTAACGAACATTGTCAATCATGAAAAATTCTTACTTTGTTAGATCAGATGAGGGCTTACTAGGGCGAAATGTATTTCATGGACATAATCGTCAACAAATAATCTGATGTAAAGGCAAGTTAACCGAATTTTTTGCAAATTTGTAAATTATGGCTTCAAAATATTTGCCCTTGAATACTTGTAACATTGCGTGCGTGTGCAATAAGAAAACAATCCCACCCATATATCACGAACTGGGATCCATAATCATGGACAAAATCATCAACAAATAAGTAAATGTCATAACGAATTTAATGAATTTTATCAATCAAGGAAGATATTTACTTTGTCAGATCAAATGAGGGTTTACTAGGGCGACATGTATTTCAAGGTGTAATTGAAGTATTTAACCAAAGGTTAATTAACTCGCCTTTACGCCAAATTAGATGAAGGTTTACTAGCGGCGACATATATTTAATTTCAAGCTCTTAATAAAGTATTTAAATAAGTGCTAATTAAGTCACCTTTATCGTAATTTCCTCATTAGTAACTGACACGCTTGAGTAACATTGATTTTCCGAATCAGATAGCGTGTCTAGGAAGAAAATGCAATCATTATTAGGACATTGCTAAATTAATGTTTCACATATATAAACAATAATCAGATAAATACACATGTATTGATAGAATATAACAAACTTAACGACCTTTGTCGATCTCTATCCAAGTGTGTTCTCGATAGATCATTATGGCAGTTCCTCGTGTACGACTTGACATAAGCCATAACTCCAAAATTATCAAACAGAAAGACCGATTATCCGGAAATTCCTCATGCGCGACTTGTTATAATAACTCCTAAATTATTAAAGCGAAATGTCAATTATCCGGATTGATGTCATCTTTAATTTAAGTTGATTACGAGTATTCTTTAATTTAAACAATCCTTTTCCTTCAATTTATTCTGTTTTTCCCAAAAACCACATCAAATTGTTGTATCCAAATAAATCATTCTCGTTACGAGTCCAACTCAGACAAGCGTCCAAGTATCCGATATTTCAAATTGTTACTCCCAATTCTATCACTCTTAACTACAATTCTCATCGTGTTAATAATCAGATCAATGTTGACCTAGTGATTGTCAAATTAATTTTACCCGATGGCTAACCAGGTTCGAGCCCTCCTATTTATTGTTTTATACCCCCGATAGATAGATCACATGTTCTTTATGTACTATACTTTTTGACAATAGATAGATCACACGTTCTTTATGTATTATACGTCTATACCAAATGTAAACAATTGTGGTACGATGAGAAATGAAATCGGGCAACCATGACTCATTTTTCATGTTCTTAGAAAACGTGGACCGACGCATATCACTATTTACCAACAAAACTCAAAAATTAAATAACTGGTCGTATAACATATGATCTCATATCGGTAAACACCACCACCGGCGACAATGGCGGTCAGACTCCTAAACAAATTACGCCACGTCGGCACCTCAAACCTCCCCTATTTTCTCTCTCCTCGCCGCCAAACTCTCCAACCACTAGCATCTCCGCTGTTCCGCCGCTACTCCGCTGTCTCGGAAACTATTCCACCGTCCTCCGACAGAGTTCCGGCGTTTACTGATACGCCGTACGGCGGTGGCGCTAGGGTTTCGAGCAAGTCCTCAGTCGACGCCGCCGAGCACGCCAAGTTCTCCGCCGTCGCTGAAACCTGGTGTGTTAAGTTTTTGATTGTTTTTATTTTCAGTATTAATCGTCTTTCCTCGTAATCCGCCATTGTTGTTAAAATTGCGTTTTTTCACTGTCGTACTGTTTACGTTTTGTTAATTTTATCGATTGGTTAAGATATTGAGGAAATTTTCGATTGTTTAATGTTATGAAATGAGGATTTGTGTGAAGGTTGATGCTTCATTTGCGATTGAATTTGATCAAATTGTTAGAGAATTGAGTTGTGATTACCCGGACACTGTGCATGTGTAGTTTGGGAATTCGATACTTTCGATTTCGTGGTTTCTTGTTGAAGAAAAGCACTGCCTCTGTCGCAAAATACTCGTCCACGTCGAGTTCGCCACGAGTTGAATGCCTGGTGATGTTGTAGGTGGAAAGAAGGTTGTGTGATGTGGAAGTTGTCATTATTGAGTTGTTTATCTCTCAAGAAAGTTAGTGAGCTTTTTGGCGAAACTTTGTTAGTCACATATGCGTATTAATGAACACTGACGTTTGAAGTTTTAGTTGTATTGTAATCTTATTCTGATATGGCTCTCCAGAAGCAATGCAAATTGCTGAACGCCTGAACTTTCTGTGTTTTTGTGATCGGGCAGTACGAGTAGTTATAGTTGCCTAAGTATATGAACGGGGTACTTAGTTGATTATATTTTAAAGGAATTATCATATCCACTTTTGCTCCTGTTTTATGTCGCCACATTTGCTCCCGTTACATGTACTCCTGCCCATTCTGCATGTTCTTCACTTTGAATTTGCTAGGGTTTTATGGCACGTTTTAGAATATGGTGAGAAATGAAGGTGAGCAATGTGGACTCGTAAACCACCGGGACCACATATAACATAAGAACATCTTTACAACATCTTTAACCCCAGTGCCTTAAAGGCTCCCACCATAAGGCGGGGTAAGGGGGGGTCGGATGCACGCAAGCCTTACCCCTATTGAAACGTAGAGAGGCTGCGCACAGATGACCCGAAATGAAAATTGCTCACAAATAACATAAAAATAAGAAAATTGGGAATATCATTGCGAACCAGCCTAAATACAGAGGGGATCGTGTAGAATTTGAGGGAGTATTTTGTATGATGTAGGACAGTGTGACTATGTTATCATTGCTCTTTATGTATTGGAAATTAGTGTAAGGACATACCGTGCTACTTTGTCATCAATAATAGTGTGCATCCTGCAGACTTGTTTTCCGACATTGATTCTGAGATTCATTCATGGTGGTTGTATGTTATAACCAGGTGGGATGCTGAAGGACCATTCAAACCATTACATGCTTTGAATCCCACAAGGCTTGCTTTCATACGATCCACACTCTGCCATCATTTCAGGTTGGCAGCTTTTTCTTTTTTCTTTCTTGTTTTTTTCTTTTTCCTGGTGTTTTGCACTGACTTTCCCTTTTCCGTCGCTCATTCATCTTTGATAATCTGTAAACTGTTTGAGAGGGAAACAAAAGGACTCTTTTGAGCTTGCAAATTTTGGACTTTTGGAGGGTGTTTGCGACTATGTCATGATTTTAGTTCATGCATTAATAATTGGCTACAAGGGTTGAATGCTCATACTCTGAAATCTGAATCTTGTTTCAGAAAAGATCCAGATAGCATAAGACCTTTTGAGGGGCTGAAGTTTATTGATGTCGGCTGTGGAGGAGGAATATTATCAGAGGTATACAATTTTCTGGTGCTACAGTTTGGACTATGTGATCATGAAACTTTGTCGTGTATATCTATCTTATGTCATAGCAGCATAGCTACTTAATAATTGTGAGCTGTTGGATTTAAAGTAATAATTCTCATCAATGGTAAATTGCTGCTGGTTTTGGAATGTAGAACACTGAACTGATAAGTTATTCTAGGTGCGGATGTAGGTCGGAATCGAGAGTATGTTAAAATGCAGTTTGGTTGTATCTTTTGTTACATCCTAGACCTTTCTGATTGAATTTATCCATTTATCTTTCCGCTATTTATTGATAAGATGAGGGTAACGACCATTGTGAAGAAACTATTATTCGTAGAGCATTTAGAGATTTTGTCAACTGGTATGTGGTTCATTTGTCATTCTAGTCATGTATTTATGATTAGAGATACCTTAAATTGTTCTGCTTAAGTTACCACTGTAATTAGTATGTCAACTCATGTTTCACAAACCAAGGAGTATACTGATGTTTGACCAAATTCATCTTCTGTCTCTATGCCTGATACAGCCTTTGGCTCGAATGGGAGCTACTGTGACAGGAATCGATATGGTGGATAAAAATATCAAGATTGCACGTCTTCATGCTGTATGTACACTAATCTTTAATGATTAGGCTCTCTTGTTAACCTATATGTATGTATAAGAAAAAAAAGCTAAAGCCCAGAACTGCTCCTCCTCTGTCACCATTTCTCGTGAGGCAGAGCTTGTTAAAATGTGGAATCGAGTCTTTTTTACTCTAATCTAGCTTTCCATATATAGGATATCACGATGTAAGTTGGAGAACTATATTTCATTTTGTGGTCTGTCTTGTACAAGAAAATACTTGCTGCAAATAATTTGCATCCCACTGTACCAGAAATCTTTCCGGATATCTGTGAAAAAACAAAGAGGAGAGAGTAATAGGGAATTTATTTTGCCTGTATTTGTTCCTTCTCCCAAGTACCTCGTCCTACTGTATTTCCCTTGCTAAATATATAGATTAATATCTAGGAATTATTTAGTTGCATGCACTATGTATAGTACTCTAGTGTCCTGTCCTGGCTAATTGTCTTTATCACAATAAATGTTTGTAAATTTAACAATTTGCTTGTACGAGTTGCTCAATTAATCCTTTCTTTTGTTGACATGCCGTGTGAACAGGAAACAGACTCAGCAACTTCAACCATTGAATATATTAATACTACAGCTGGTATTTTTCGATCTTGTATTCGTGCTCTAGATCAGATCATGTATAGCTAGTTGCACTTTCTCTTTTTTTCTTTCATATTTTTCTTTAATTTAACTGTTGTACACCTTTATCTTCAGTTTACTTTTATCTAACTTTAACGTGTTAGATGCATATGTTTTTTGTGTGTAGTATTGGTTGCTTCATGTTGTGTGTTGTATTATGCTTGTCGCTATATATACGGAATTTTTCACTACAATGACTTCTTTTAACTTTTGCTGCTTGTGCTAGCATTTTATTTCTTTTAGTGCTCATGTTTTCTGGCAATGGTCCTCTTCAGCTGAGAACTAAGGGGCTAATTGGATTTAGGGTTCAACAAAGGGAAAGGGAGCTTCTGTTCCCGATCCTCTTTCAGTTTCTCAATGTTGGTTGCCAAATTTAATCATTTCCTGCTTCCAATTTTAAGTTTCAATTCCCCAACAATGGTGGGATGATTTAAGGCTATTTCATGATTAGATTGCCAGAGTTTTGGTATTTCTATAATCGTAGCTGTAAAGCTGAGATGATGATCCTGGCGACATTAATCTTTTGGGTTGTAAAGCCCTTGGCTAATTGTTGGGATAGAATGGTTTGAATTGCTTAGTGGAGGTGGTTTCCTTTATCAACATCGTTTTGGAATTAGAAGTTTGAGAAGCGTGGCTGCTTTAGGGCTAATTACTGTACCGTGGTATAAATTGCGTACATTTAAACTCCCTTTCCTGGTTTTCAACTACCCTAACCCATCATTTGCCGTTGATTTGATTGGAAGTTTGGAACCCTTGTTCGTTTCTGTTTACTTACGTTCATTTCATAGGATAAATGGTTCGTATTGCAAAGGAATGTCAACCTTGAACTAGAAAAAATAATCGTCCGCCCTGCTCTTGGTTGGGGGGGGGGTTATTTTTGATAATTATGAAGCTACCTAGTTCACCAGATCTGTTCTTTGAAGATTAAATGTAAACATATGAGGGGTAGGCTTAGGAATAGACACATAGAAAACTGAAGAGCAAAGAGGTGTATGGTTCTTGGAATTTACTGGACGCACACAGAGAGAACCTGACTTTTAATGGATTCTGATACTTAAGCCTAAATGCTGTTCCAATGACCTTAAAGTGCTCAGTGATGCAAATTCTAGCAAAACATTTTTTTTTTGGCTGGATAAGATATGTTTTTAAGAATAATCATATCATACTTTGGAATTATTGACACGTTTTTCTCTAAGGATATATACATTAAGTGTAATATACTATATTTTAGAGTAAGTTTGGTTATTTTAGGGGTGAAACGAGGTGAGAGAAATGCATTGGAAATTGTGGAAAAGTTTGATAAAATCACCTAAGTGCCACTCATATACGCAGTATGTTTGTTGGTGTATATGGATATACATGTAGTGTTTCTCTATATATTACGCTGTGTCAGAAGATTTTAGTCACATTGATTACAAGTTCATATTGTAAACAGGACATGGTGATTGATGCAATTAGATAGATATGTGCCCTAGTTAGCCCTTTGTTTTCAGTTAAACCCTTTTCATGCCTTGCATCTATGCTCTATCATTGTTCATTGCTAAGTCAGATATGCTGTATACATGTTGTGATAGATGCAGATTTTATTTTTCACATTGAATTTCAAATTTCAGTTTCTTTGTGTATATGTACTTGTGTAACAACCTAACAGTCACTTGTAAATGACAGAAAAATTGGTGGAAGAACAGAGACAGTTTGATGCAGTGATTGCTTTGGAGGTATGCACTCATGCTAGCCTTAGGGCGCTGGTTTCTTTTAAATGTTAAGGTCTTTGCTTTCCCTTCAACTGTTGATGGGAATGTGCTTTCTCTATGTCATTTGTTCTAAGTCCTTTCATTTACGTAGTTCAAAACTGATTGCTTTTAGGGGTTTGTATCTGTTCAGTATGCCTAATTTCCTACCATACAATGACAGAATTGTATTAAACTGACTAAATGTTTCTTAAATATAAATTTACTTTCCATTAGAATATGAATAAGTCTAAAACCTCCCTACAGTAATGAGATCAGAGAAACTTGAATATATTACCCTTGATCTTTGGTCGCAACAGTTAAACCTGACTAATTTGTTGGCTATCGTTTGCCTATGTTTAAGACTTATAGGGACTCCTTGGTGATAAGTCGTTTTTTGTATGCCTATGCACAAACGCAACTATAAATGTGAAGAACCTTGTCAGTCATGTCTCTCATTTTGTAATTGATACAGGAAGGGGAAAGAAATCAGTTATTAGGTACATCTAACGTAACATTTTTCAATATCTATGTAGTGCCTTGCTTCACAGTAACCAATTTCGCCAGCAGTGGTATCACTTTCCCCACTACTTGACAGCCCTGGTGTAGTTTAATACGTGTCCAAGATGGCCGTGTTCTATGTGTTGGGCAAAACGCTTTTTAGAAAGATTGGTAAAGTAAGAAAAAAACAAAATTTATTTCATCAAGTAACAAGTGATGAACATGCTGAAGTTATCATTTGAAGCAGTTAAGAAAGAGTGGTATCTCCAACCTGAATCATGATAAATTTAACGAATTGCTCTATGCAAGGGTAACTGATATGATAAATTGGCCAAGAGTAAATGTTTTTTTACCCAAGGAATGCTGTTTGAAAAGCAAGTTAAGTTCTACTCTTTTGGCTAAACATTTTTTTTTTGTTCTTGAAGGTAATTGAGCATGTGGCAGATCCTGCTGCCTTTTGCAAATCCTTGGCTGCATTAACTGTTGATAATGGAGCAACTATGATTTCCACTGTTAATCGCACTATGAGAGCTTATGCTTCTACAATCTTGATTGCAGAATACATTCTTCACTGGGTATGCCACTATTATCTTTACTGTCTCCTTAGTTCATGCAGTAATGTGAGTCATTCTACTTGGATTTTAGCCTGAACTTTTTGGTACACATATGATACTGTACACGGATTGAAGTATTGTCCAATCTTTTAAGTGGTCTTTATCTAGAGAGAGACCAGGTCTAATGAGGAAAATTAAATAAATTTGTATTCATGCTTTTCTTTCTCTCTCCCGTTTTTTTTTTTTTTTTTTTGACTAAGCGGAAACAAGTCAGATGCCTCTCTCTGTGATGCTCTCTTACGGATTACTCTCGTTGTAAACAAATGTCCTTTATAGATTTGGAATTTGCAGTGTGGCCTTAATTTGAGATACTTTGCAGCTTCCAAAAGGTACACATGAATGGTCGAAGTTTCTTACTCCCGAGGAAGTTGTTTTAATACTTCATCGAGCTTCTGTCAATGTAAGTTTGATTTATTATCAAGCTGATCTCTAAGTCCGATGCTCAGGTGTCTACCCTTAGCATACTCCCCTAACTTTATGTTCTGACCCCTACGTGCTGGTATGCTTGTTGCTTTCAGGTTCAAGAGATGGCTGGGTTTGTGTACAATCCGTTGTCTGGAAAATGGCTCTTATCTGATGATATAAGTGTAAACTTTATAGCTTTTGGAACCAAAGTTCCTAAAGAGTAGCTAGGGTCCCTTTCGAAGACTGTTCATTGATTAGCTAATAGTAATGTACTTTCACTTGTTTGCCTTCTCATAGTCTTCCAATCTTTTACGGATATTTTTGCCATCAGGATTGGATTTCTGAGCAGGTGCGACACTTACCATGTTGTCTTACTTGAGATAAAACGGTCTTACTCAAAACGAAATCTGATTCCTTCTTCAGGGATAACATTTTCTGATAACCGCAACTTGGATCAGTAAAAATGAAGGCATGTCGATCAAGAGTGCTACATAGTGAACTCAATCGTTCATTTGTTTGTTCATGTTGCACAAGTTAAAACACAAAAGCCGGTACAAAGTAAGAGCTATAAGCTGTACTTCTGAAGTTCTGATGTTGTGAGAGCCTCCGCTGTTGCATAACAAATTACCTATCCTAAAGAATATCTCAGCATATTTGGTGAGAGGGGCACAATCATTTCCTTTTTGGATCCCGGCTGAGGCTATGTTTCTTCAATGTTCTGATGTAGTTGCGCATAAGTGCAAATTTGTTGCTTCCGATATGATACAGATAGCCCCATGTGTATATCCCTGTCTTGTGCAAATCGTCAAAGAGCAACCTAAGCCAAGTGCAGAAGTATTCAGAACACAATCGCGCAGACTTCAGAGTCAGGGATCAATTATAGGGAAAAAGTAGTTTAAGATAACATATGGTAGGTTGAGTACCTCACCCCATAGTTTCCTACAGGTTCTGCAGACATAATCCCTACATGACGTCGCCCAAATATTACCTTCTCACCCCCGACAGACCGGATCTTGCTGTCTGCAGCAGGGCTGTACACTCGCAGAAATTCAGCTGATAAACTGTATGCATTCCCGTCTGCAAACTCCACCTCCACCTGGAACATTATATCAACATCAGTCATGGCATATAAGCAATGTGGTAAAAATCTAAAGGAGCAAAGAGTTGATTAGTAAGAAGTTCGTATTGACACACGTCATTCTTCACCCAAAAGTGAAACAATTGAATGTATCATCTGCAGTGGTATTTACACAATACACATATAACCTCAATGTGATAAAAGCACATTAGGAATGGGGAATGAAGAAAATAAAGAGAAAGAGAAGTTGAAACATTCCATGGAAATAACTATCGAAACTAATCAGCATATTGGTCATCAGCATTACTGCATTACCCAACAACAGGAGCACACCATATCGGGGCATAATACTAGGAGTTCAACCTATGCTCTTTCTATCTCTCCCTTTTTTTTTTTTTTTGGAAGAAATAACCTATGTTTTTATGATTCCTCATACTTGAAATTTGAAAAGCAATCCAAATTTAAACCTCAACTGGAGGTTAATTGACAAGACAAGAGGTAGGGCCTACTTGGACCATATATAGCCTCACAAAAGATGGGATGAAAAATCAGAAGTCTTTAGAGAACAGTTTAATGATACACAAATACTTGCGTACAAGATGATCATAATCCACATTGAAGATAATCATACAAGAATGAAGAATCCGTAAGTAAATAGGACACTACTGGCAGTAGTACTAAAAGGATTATTTTTCATGTATCAATATCTAAAGGGGAGCAGTCTTTTCCGAGGCTTTAGCATCCAGTAGCTTAAACAGAAGCATCAGAAATCTATAAGGATGTTGCAGACATTTTCATTGCACTACAAAAACTTGAGAGCACAGATTGTGTCAGGAATTCAGCCTGTGGAAAGCAGTTCTGGGGACTATCAAACGCTTAAGTTTGGCAACTTATGAAAAGTAAACTCCACCACTGCAACTGAATGAAAGGACATGAATATACTATTAAATTGCAACTGACCACGCGAATTACAAGGCCATGAAAAGGGGTTTTCTGGCTTTGCAACTGATCACAACCTATATCTGATTGTTGTTAATATCGAAATTTAACAATGTGACCTCAGTTTAACGTGGACTAGCCACATCTCATAAAAAAAATGTGATCAAGTACAATGATATGCAACCCCTTTCCTAGCTTCAGAATTTTCTACATCAGTTTCAAAGTCAGCAAACTATTCGAATGCCTCAGAATTCCTGTACAACTTTTTTTTTTTTTTCCTATCTTTGTTTACTCAAGCCAGTAGGATATCAGGGACGATAAATTTTGATACTTTATAACATACACTCAGTCTCCTATGTTTTAGCACTTCATTCCGCTAACTAAGCAGGATGTCCCCATAAGACCATAACTACTTTCTATGTAGGCAGCTTATGTGCTCCTCAGGAAATCAAAATTACATTGTTTTGGTGAGATAGGCAAATAAGGGAAAAACTAAAAAAAGTGCTATCACTTCTGAAATACTCCATTGTAAACCCAACAACAACAACCAAAAAAAAAAAAAAAAAAAAAAAGGAACTCCAACGAGAGTGAATAGTTGGTGCCAGAGAGATCATCAGAGTCATAAGTCCATGGACTGAAGACGGAGAGTCATCCATGGAGTTAACTCTCCTTCCCCCATTGTGGCCCGAAAAATGTCGTGGAGTTAACTCTCCTTCCCCATTGTGGCCCGTAAATATCTTCTCAACCTCACCCTCTTACTAAAAGTTCCACCATCCATAAGTGTTCAGTTTTCTTCCCCATTGTAAACCCAAAAAAAAAAAAAAAAAAAAAAGGAAACTCCCACAAGAGTGAATAGTTGTTACCATTGAGGAATCATCATCAGAGTTGTACATTCATGAATTGCGAATGGAGAGTCATCCGTGGAGCTAACTCTCCTTCCCTATTGTGGCCTCTAAAATATCATCACAACCTCACTCACTCTTTAAAGAGTTTCACCATTTTTCCTTAGTTTTGACCTCTATTACTCCAATAAAAAATTATCCTCATTCCGAGCAAGCTCTACTTCTACAACGAACATGAATTACAAAGTGTACTTCACAAGATACTTCAATTACGTTTAGACAGCAAACACAACCAACATCCATTGCGTAAACATGTGGACCATATCATGAAATAGATACATGACAAATCAAAGACGAAAGAAGCTGAAAATACAAGCAGGATACCAAAAACTAGGGTTTTGCTTACAGACTTAGGTGCCTGTAGAGAGAACTTGGCAAGACGAGGCGCGTTAGCGTCTGTGCTAACATGAATGCTACGGACTGCTCTCTGTACCATCCACATCCTCATTGCTACTCTTAACTCCTTCAGAAAACCGAAACGAAAAAAACAAACTAAATCGGCATTTCCACACTTCGGAAAACAAACAAAAATCAAGAGTTTTTTGTTCAATTAACATCATTTGTCGGAGAACATTGATCTAATTCATAATCATATCAATCGATTATTCAAATCGAAGCAACATAATCCGGAAACATGTGTTCTACACTCCACCATCAATTCCAACAACAAATAGTCCTAAATTCTCTGAAAATTCTAGTCGCCTAATGAATTAAAAAACGGCGGGACTAAAATGCAGTAGAAAATAATAGTAATTAATCCGTATATGATAATTGGCGAAAATGATGCAGCAAATCATGAACGAAATTTAGAGAAAAAACAAAGATAAGTTGCTACTAACAAGTAGTAATACGAAAGGAGAGGTAAAGCAGTGAAATTAGTACCTTGTAATTTACGATTAAGCTGATGATCGGAAGAGATTACAAAAATATTGGCGTATGATTCTGTTGATTTTTCCTTGTAATTGTCGGCGGGAAACTCTATCTCACTTCACTTCTCGCTCACGTTTCAAGTTTTGACATTCTGGAAATGCACTAGAAGAAATTGGAGCAGGATAATATCTTTATTCACTATCGAAGTTTTACTCACAGTTGAATAAAGTCGTGAGGCCACATTGCTAGTTTCGCCATCTAAAGTTCCAGCTCGTGTTACAATTCATCAAGTTTTTGGTAAAATGGTCTTAGATACCTATTTTCTCGTTGGTAAAGTATAATGTGAGTATGTGACGCCTATTAACATTCTTTTAGACCAATTCTCTCTTTGGCTGCTAATTTTTGAAAAGATCACCCGTGAGCTATGACGTTAGGTGCAAGATTGACCCGGTGGTTAGAATTAACAGAAAATGCACGCGGTACCCCTTGTGCTTTGGAGGTTTGCACACGGTACCCCTGTACTACAACTTAGCGCACACAGTACCCCCATACTTTTAGGAACTGCATAGTATGCCCTTTTTTTAACCCCGATCCCGTTAGTTTATGCTTAATAATGTTGACATGACTACAATTAACTTAACTTAATTACCAAATAATATAAAATAAAATTATGATAATAATTAGAAAAAATCAACCCTTACCCCTTCATTTTTCTCTCTCCTCACCCCTTTCCCCTTTCCCTTCCCTGCCCACCACCACCACGTACTAACTTACAAAGTAGGTTAATATGTATTAAGGGGGATAAGTTAATGTTTAATGTGTAGTTAGTATGTTAATGATGTAGAATGGTTGCTTAAATAGAGCACTAAAAAAATTCTCTAATAATGTTACGAGGGAAGAAGCAAAAAAGAGTATGGTGTGCAGTTTTCAAAAGTACGGGGGTACCGTGTGCACTAAGTTGGAGTTCAAGGGTACCGTGTGCAAACCCTCAAAGTACAGGGGTACCACGTGCATTTTTCGTAGAATTAATATGTCGGGGTAGTCCTAGAAACAAATCCTCCTAACATTCTCCCCTCCGACTCCAATATTAGCTACTTGCCGAAATGGGAAATAAAACAAATGAATTATGTGGCCACCGGACCAACCCTCTAATCCGAAAAAGTATCCGTCAGTATACCTCAAGAGCACCCAATACGCAAGCATAATTTTTTCTGCGCGCGGATGAGGGCGACCTATCTGACTGAGTGATGCATGTCTACAGACTCAATGAAGCCCTGGGGAGAACTCAGGCAAAAGAAAAGGCATAACCGTTGCCGAACCAAAACCCAACCAGAATAGCCCCAAAACGAGGAAATAGCCAAAGGGCGAGTGTGATGGTTTAATTACAATGAAATCAGGCTACCATTAACAGGAAAGCTCACACGATGGCAATCAGTGCAGGACCAAAATGATTCGTTAAACAGAAACCCCGACTCTAACCCCATTTCCAGATTTCTAATTTACAACTCCCTCTCTCCACCTTTGTACATTTACAGAATATTAACATTTACGGTTACCAATTGCCAGTTCTCTGGCTCTCTCTGGACACATCAGAAAGATCAGAGTCGACTCCCTGTGTTTTCTTTAGCTTTCCGACAAGAACCCACATGTTAGTAAGCTCATTCTCCAGGTATGCTTCTCTTTGCTGAGATTCTTCCACTTTTCTTTGGAGAGACACCTCCCTCTGATCCTTTTCTTGGAGGGCAGCCTCATATGCCATTTCTCGCTCTCTACTAACTGCCAACTCCTTCTTAAGATCTGACGGGGAGGGACCTTGGTCATGGCGTTTCACCTGAGGTTCTCTCCTTCCGTTTCTTGCTGCTCCAAGTCCAACCGTCCTACGTTGAGTGGGTGAATTCTTTAGAGCTGACAATTCTGCAGATAGCCTTTCATTTTGATTCATCAACTTGGAGACCTCCTCTGATAATGCCTTCAACTCATCAGCTGCCGCAGAAGCCAGTCCTTTGGCATATGAACTCTCTTCTGCAAGCTTCTTATTCCGTCGTTCCAGCTGGTCTTTTGTCTCAGTTAGATCAGTCACTTTCTCCTTCAATTCTTCAATCTCAGTGGTCTATTTAAAGCATGGGAAAGATAAAGAAAGGTCAAATAATGAGAGGATGTTACACTTTCAAATTTGAAGGAGTTGAAATTGACCATCGATTTCATTAACTTTCAAATTCAGTAAAGAGCTAACTGCGGTTTCATTTGATTTTTGTTTCAGATTCACAATATAGCCAAGTCTAGTCCCTCAATCCCCTTGCCCCCCCTAAACCTACTCTGGCCCCCGTGCAAAAAGTCTCACTTTATGTCTGTTAATTTTTAAGTGTAGTGCCTCTATATTTGCTTAGATCTGCAATGATGAAACCGAAATTCACAACGAAATTAATTTTGCATAAAAAAAAGCCTTTGGAAAAAATATCATTTATGAATATTAATTTTCTTCGAATAATGTGTGCAATAAAAGCTCGCTGCCAGTAGTTAGAGAATGACCACTATATTACCCACTAGTCAGAAAAGATGGTGCAATAAAAGAGATAGGAAACCTGGGCTCGTAGAAGCAACTTTTCACTCATCTCTTCTAGGGACGTGTGGTCCTTGGTCTTCTCAGCTCCATGCAAAGGGGACTGCATCCCACCATGCAGTTCTGATTCACTGAATAAAGGAATTGCGTCTCTGGAGTGAGCAAGTTGCTGTTTCAAAGAATTGATCTCCACCTGTAAAGTTTCACATTCGCAACTCTACGAAGCAGTAGAAATATAGGTCAAGCACAATTTTCCATCCTATATGATGATCAATAATAAAATAAAATAAAAAAGATAACTTGATATCACTTTTTGCTCCGTACCTTCTGTTTGAGCTGGTCTTGGATTATACGATTATCTGCAGTTTTAACCTAAAGTTGGAGGAGAGAATCATCATGGTCAAATATGTACAACTTGAGCAAAAAGAACATAAAAAAAGGGCAATTCATTACCTCAAGTTCAAAAGACTTCTCGTTCAATTGGCCCACAAGTTCAGAGATAGTCTAGAGATCAGCCAAAAAAGTGAACAGAAGAGAAAAGGAAGTCTCAGTCACTGACTTGAAAGGGTAAGAAGTTTAAGAACTTCCTACGAAAGTAAGGGAAACTAACTTACTTGTGACATCTCTGATTTCTCCATGCTATCCTGGTCAACTACTATGGTATCAGCAATTTGCTTCTCAAGCGAAGCTATTTGTTCATTTTTGGCTTTGATATCTTCTTTCAATTTCCTTATTTCATCCTTCAAGTTATAGCAAATCCAAATTAGTCTATAAACTCAACAAACAGGGTGTAAGGCCCCCAACAGTTAATGAGTATCTTACATGGATCTGCTGCTTCTTGGGATTATGCACTGCTTCTTCCGACAAACGTTTCAAAGCACTTGAGTGGAATGCAACCTCTCCAGAAAGAATTTTTTTCTGCTCTCTGAGCAGATCAATCTGATCGATTGATTTTGTACTAGTCTGACAAAGTGAAACCAATTATTAGATGAAAATTTCAATATCTAATGCACAATCGACATGAAGTAAGCAAGTCCAGATTAATAATGTATCGCCAGCAGCTCTTAGAGGATTACTAATGAAGGGTCTTGAAAAGTCAATGGTTGCATATAAAGGTCCTGCTGACTGGGATCACATGCTATCAAAACTAAATTAAGACGAGATCAAAATTGTGCATAGGCAAAGGATTCCCTTGGTGCAATTGTAGATGTACCACGCAATAAATAAGCCAGTTTTTTAGCATAAGAGATCATTAACATCATCCGAGGTTCAAGCCATTACACACATTTCCCCAGTTATTCCCGCATAAGGTATGAGGAAAACTGCCACACATAGTAAGAAATATCTTAACATCTTGAAAGAAACTACAATCAATCAATCGAACAACACATACAGGACAGATGAAATTATACCAGGCAAGCAACTTTTTGTCAAATTCTCTACTACGAAAGCAACTTCTATTTTTGTTGCTTTCCCAATCACAGATGAAAACAAACAAGCAGTTCTGAGTCTCGAGAGTAAGGACTCTGTGGTCACACTTCACTCCTAGAACCAGACTAAAGAAGCAATATAGGCTAAGTACCACTAAAGCACAACACAGACAAAACATCCATAACTGAAATCGAGTTAAAAAGACTACACATACCAAAGGTGTCTCCTGTCCAGAAAAATTATCCTCGGGAGTTTCTCTGTCACTTCTTGTCAGAGGAGAAAGCTCTGCAGAACCAGTCCTGTCGGTAAGAAGAGATTGAGAGAGTCTGGACTCCGCATGGAAATTGACACTTTCTGCTTGGGGAGTTGAAGGTGTGCTATTTGATTTCACCACACTTGACTTATCACTGGAAGCACCCACACTACCATCTTTTTTCTGGCAGACAATGAAGCAGTTCATAAAAAAGTCTGAGCAAAACGACTTGTATCACAGATGCATCTGGAAAATATAACAGAAGACTAATGGTAGCTTTCTTTCAGAAGGGCATTCATTTTTGTTATCTTATGAAATAACAATGCTCAAAAAGACATTGTCAAAAAAAAAAAAAAAAAAAAAAAAAAAAAAAAAAAATCTCAAAACCCTTGGTGTCCAGCATTTTTACAGTTCATGCTCGGCCGTTCAAATACCACGTTAAAAAACTAGCCCAGAAAAGGGAGGATTTCCCAAGCTAAACAACATTCCTTCAAAATAGAATACAAATTATAAACCCACCGATTAATCAGCTCAATAGGAAAAGTGTACTTTCAAAAATTATAGAAGCAAACCATGGCTAATAATTTGTGCACATATTTTGAATAGTGTGAACCTGAACAAACCCCTAGCCTAAGGCCTTATGTAAATCATCGCTAGACATGCCTAGTGTGACTTTTCCCTATGCCTCCCTCTCATAGTCTCACATCCAACACACCCCCTTCACCAAAGAACTTATTTGCACATGTTTATATTAGATATTCCACACCCCCAAAGTTTTTTTACACTAGTCACATCACTTAAGGTCTCTGCATTGAAAGTTATCCCATAGGATCATGCCCATTGCACAATTCACAAATGAGATAGTTAAAGAATGTACATACCCGAAGTTTTAGCCAGTTCAGAAGCCCATTTTTCCGAGACTTCTTCTCTTCTTTTATGGTGTCGTCTGAGTTGTCAGCATTTCCATCATGGGCAATGTACATGTCCATGTTCTCATCATCCAGGATCAAATCACGTCGTTTGTGGGGAAGATAAATAAGCTAAACATTATATGAAACGCCAAAAAGAGGAAGCATCAGTAATTTAAGCAAGATATAAGATTAGCCTTAAAACAAATAGAGTGCACCGAATTGTGACACCCAAAAACTACACAAATAAGACGCACAAAATGTGGAAAGTAGAAGGATAAAGCACCTCTTCCTCCCCAAAAGAATGTCTTCTTCTAGGACCAAGCCGATGTGGAAGCCTGGACGACTGGGAAGACTTCGTTGAAACCAAAATTAATTTTGTCAGCCTTTGTATTCTAGCTAGGAGAGCACCTTTCGCTTCTTCCTCTTGTTCCAGTCGAGATTGCAGCTTGAATTGACCATCTTCTAGCTGTACAGACCAAAAATGTAAAGTTTTAGATAGGGCTACATTTGATTGACTTAGCAAACAACAGATAGAAATCCTCTCAAATTCTGTTTTTTACCACAACAGTTCTCAGACCTTGGTAAATACAATTAATTGAACCTGATTTTGAATTCAATATATATATATATATATTTTGATCAAAAGGCTTGAGAAGTTTATACGACAGCCATTGTGTGCAATATATTATACTCCTTATACCTTTTATAGACTACAGGGCACTATTTCATCCACATAATTCTTGTAGACATTTATTGCAATCAGGCCAATCAAAGGCAAATCAAGTAGAATGAAAATATACCACTTTCTATTCAACATGAATAAACCTTAATATCTTCCTCCAGAATTGACTAAACACCTTTAATTACCATCTAAACTCTGAAAAGTCGAAGAATAGGATGAAGATGAACTATGAAGTAACTGAAATTCAATGTCGCAATCTTTCTACCATATGCTTCAACTCCTAGCATTAACTCAACAAGATTTAGCATAAAAACGGGACAAGACAGTTAAAATGATACACGAGATGAGTAAAAAAAAAAAAAAAAAAAAAAAGGAAACATTAACTCTAACAACCAAACATTAGTCCTAAAAAGATTTTGGAGTCGGCGAACATGAATCGTCACCTGAAACCATCATACGTAGCCAATAGAAACTATTGGATTCACTATTGAATTCAGGCACGTTAATGGTGTTATGGTTCACAAGCATAAATAATTGACAAAGCTACTATGGCAAACCTAATGCACATCTCATGAAACAATATCAGACAAGGAGAAGCAATGCAACTAAGAGAATTGACTGTCCCCATTTTAAACATCGGAGACAAAATTTCTCCCAGTCAAAAATCAGCATCGAGGACTGTAGAAAAGACATCTGATAGAAGTGCTTAGACTCTATTTATCAATGCCCTCCTCGCCTTCACTATTTCCAGACTTACTTAATATATCATCCAAAATTCATGCCTCCAATATTAAGATTCAAGGTTTATTGGTGCCCCATCTTACTCAACATTCTCCAATTTTCATTAAAAAAATTCTAGCCAAAAATATATCAAAATGTGGTTTCATTTTGTAGACAATTAAAATTATGAACATTGATATAGGTTTCAGAATATTATAATAACTAAGTCACTAGATTTATAATGAGACAAATGGTAAAGTTTACATGCAAAAAGACAGCCAATGAATGTTTGACATGTCGCAATGCCGTCGACCAAATTGTGGCATAGACATGTAGTCACGCCCCAAACTTGTTTTCTTTTTCTGTTGCCTTCATTTCACGTGGGAACTTTTTTTCCTATTTAATACCCTCTTCCCTTGGGTGTTGATATAAAGATAATCTCATACATAATGTTAGAATGAGCGTCACAACTTACGTACTAAACAGATGAGGAAAATAAGTAAAAGGATGCTTTCAGGCTGAGTAAATAGAAAAGGACTCGCTTCTAGTGAGATACATATGGCTGACAGAGTAGGTTACCTTTTGTTTTAAAAGTACGATATCTTCTCCTCCAGAACCTTTGTGTTGAGGAACACTCACAATGCCCTTCTTCAACTGTTCCAGTTCTTCCCTGAGCAAGCGAATCTCATTTTGATACTTCTTTATAAGTGACTTCTCATCAATAATCTGCAAATTATGGTAATATAGTTAAGAACATGCAGTACATGGTAAATTTAACTACCAAATGGAGAAAATCATACCTTGTTTTGTGCCGCTTGGATCTCAACACGCTTTGCACGATGAGCAAACTTCAAAGTGTTATGTGTTTCCTCTGTGTTGCTTGATGCAGGAGTTACTGTGCAGATGAGCTGCACACACACACACACAAAAGAAAAAGAAAAAAACCACTTTAATTCACTTATCTACAGATGAGCAGGAATACAATACTATGCTATCCATGAATTATGATGCTGAATATTGAAATTTGAAAGATAGATTTCACATGATTAGCAGATCAAGAGCGTTCAAACTCACAGAAACACGTCCGTGACCACTTAATGAGGATTGAAGAAGCCTAGTTAATTTGGAATCCCTGTAAGGTATATGTGTTGCCCGACCTTCTGTTAATTTTGAGATGACCTGTGTTAACAACAAAGGGGCAAAAATTTAATAGGACACCACATTATGAAACTCACCAACAAAACAATTTCACCGAGCATATATCAGGTTCAACTAGAAGGATTCCAAGGGAAAATGTAGGAGCTCAGTTGGTAGAGTTCCCTTCATTACCCAGGTTTCCTAGGTAGACCCTCTTGTGCATTCGCGTGCTGGGTTTGTGCCCAGCTTCAAGCTGTTGAGCAAGGGTTCCCTGCGGCCTAGGATCCTCATTCACCCCCATAACTTCACAATGGCTGAGCTCTCTTTGGACAGCTGCTTATATCTAAACTAAAAACTAAATAACAAAAATCTAGAAGGATCTCGATTCTCACATCATGAAATGAAAAACGTATACAGAGCAATGATAGAATATGTGGATAGATCTCAATTTCCACACAATGATGCCATTTCAATTTATAATTTTATGAACATAATTGATCTTACTTTTCCCTGAATTTTTCTGAATATTTTTAACACTCATTGACATTGTCTGGATATAAGCAAAAAAAACAATAAAATAAAGAGAAGAGAGAGAATAGCCCCTTGATTTGAGTTTTTCCTAACCAGACTAGTAAGATATAAGTACAGATTTGGGCACATGATGATAGTACAAACGTTCTTGGTTTTAATGCAAATAAGCCATATTTTAGTTCTCATATCGCAATCTTGTGTGTATTGCTTTTAACTTTTTTTTTTTTTTTTGGTAAGGTATTATTGTTAATTTCTTATTCCACAGGAGCAGCCTGGAAGAGGCATTAGATTAAAGCAATTATAGCTAAGTAGCAAAAAGGGCCTCACAGTTCCTAGAGTCAGCAGGCTTTTATTTATGTAAGACCCCTCTTTTCGCCGGACACCAATTGTCTCCGCTTTGGAGCTCTCAGAACCTGCCAGATCGATGAGATGCTGCATGCATAAGTTAAAAGGGAATTACAGTGAGCTGGACAAATACTTCAGTTTGATGGAGAAAATATCTCATTCAATTACAGCAGATCCTACTAATACTTGACACAAAAAGGAAGGATCGAAATAGGAACTTACCAGCTGAGAGAGGTTCACAGATTCTCCTTCATTGTATTCACCACAAGGACTGCTCTCAACTGTCTGATAACATGACCAAATGGGGGGTAAGGACTACCAATTTGAGCAATCTATCTGATGAAAGAAAATGAAACAAGATATAAACAGAAGATTTCAGGCTGGTCTCATTCACCATCTTTCACACAACGTTGTGAATATTAAAATGCAGAAGAGTTCAAAGAGACCGTAGACATAGTGAGGTGGAAAAGCATACACATCATCCGAAAGGTGTATCCGGTGCAAGTCCAAGATCAGTTACATGACTTACATCTCTTTGAAGAGAGACTTTTAGTGTAGATCTAATTTGTGTTCGTCTATTTGACCAAGAGTAATTATATTCATGCTATAAAATATAGGCCGGCCACCAAAGTGCAATGCACTAGCCAAGTAAACGTTTTTCTTTTCGTCACACCAACATTCTAAGAGTAGCCCGGTGCACATTGGCATCCCCGCAACACAAGGGTCCGGGAAGCGTTCCACCACAAGGGTGTATAGGGGGCAAGCAGCCTTACCTTCTCATTTTGGACAAGAGGCTGCTCCCAGGACTTAAAACCAGCGACGAACATTATATAATACATATAGAGAGAGCTATCAAAATAGCCCATTGAGCTAATACAGCCAACATTTAACTGGTGCAGCTGACTCATGGCTGATATAACCAGCATTGACTGACACTGCTGGTATGACCAATGCAAAAATAACACGCACTAAATCACATCACATTACACCTCCAACGATTCAAGACCGATACTGAGTTTTAATATTGTTGTCCTGGCAAACAACTATGACAATGGTAAAAGTTACACAGCACGAAACCACATGAAATATGAAACTAAAGACAATCAGCTGTGTAAAGGTATAACATCTAGGTTCATATTGCAATATCTTATTGTAACCAAAAATAAAATAATGCAATATATTATATGATTTAATTTCCTAACTGCATCATGTAACTAATTTATATATTAACCTTGCATATTTTCCTATAATAACACGAAAACATGGGCCAAGGTAAGTTCTGCAAGCTCACATCATTATCAAGCAACAATATAACAAAGTATGCAGAGGTAACTAACTTGACAGGCTCAGATAAAGTGTGATACCAAATCTATCATACCTTATGATCACAAAGATTGCCATGTGCAACATCAACAATCATGCGAAAACAGGAATATATTTACAACAACATTAGCCCTGTGTCTCAAAGGCTCTCGCCTATGACAAGGTGAGGGGGGGTCGGATGTACGCAAGCCTTACCCCTATGTTGAAAATATAAAGAGGCTACTTAGAAAATGACCGGTTATGAAAATTGCTTCAAGAATCGCATGACAAGATTCTTAAAATTTAAAAAGTTACTTTAAAGCTGACATGCTAGTCACACCAAATAGTTGAAATAGAAGTTCCAGCAAGGTATCTCAAACTACAGTCCATGTCTATGCAATTCATTATTTGAAGGATGGCAATGACATACCAGTGTGAATATTGTATGACTTCTGCTGCTCAATAGATTGAAATTGGTCGACCCAACATGTCTATGTTCTGTCAGAAAGAAGAGAATATGAAATGAGAGTTACCTAACTATATAACAAGACTACTAATCCAGCCAATTTATTAATCCTAAATTGAGGTCCAAGAGTTTACTCCGTGCATCAAAACAGTACAAATCATTGTGATTACTCACAACAAGTGTTTTGGGTTCATTGAATGAGTTTTTCGCCAAGTTCCTGTAAAGGAAAGAGAAGTGCAACTAAAAGTGCCACCCCTTAAGCTTAGACTTTACACAATTTCATAAGCATCTACACTACCAACACAGCGGTAGCTAGCTAGCTATAATCCTAGATTCCTAGTCGATAATTAGCCTGCTGTAAAGCATTTGTCCGATCCTTTAAATCAAAATATACAAATCACAGAGGATTGCAGGTCATCCTAGTACATATATCGAAAAAGGGTGTGGGTAAAGTTACAATTAAAAACTAGTTCAGTTGATGAAGAATATTAGCAATACAGCATCATGGTTGAGCAAGAGGCACATCAGAGATAAAGTGGTAAGACATATACTTCACAAAATACCTTCACCAGCTGCAATCAATGACAATGCATGAGCGGGAGACAGCACAACCTCCTCCTTCACTCCTTCTACGAATATTCCCTACAACCATCAATCATTGAATCTTATGACCAACAACAAATAAAAATAGAATATATAATCTAATTAACTCAAATGGTTATGCCATATTTTTTTGTATCTTTTTTTTTTTTTTTTTTGAATTATGTCTAACTGTTTGTGGGGGGTTTGGGGAGGGGGGTATACTTATTTGGCACAAGTGTCTTAATCCTATAACCGAAAGAATTAATGAAACCCTCGCCTAATTACAACGAGATAGCCAAGTAGTCTTCAGCCTAAAGCTTACTCTACAGAAAGAAATACCCAAGGGCCAAGGAAGTAGGGAACTGCTGTGAACTCAGGATCACGACAAAAGCTTAGTATTAGAAAAAGATCCAAGGACTAATTGTGCAGAACAAAGGTGAGTTCAAAAATAGGATTCAGCAGACAAGAAAACATAGTCTAGACTGAAACATCAGATTATCGGGTTTGTTGCGATTGGCTGAATGGCTGGATAGCTCGTCCTCTGAACTATATAGGGAGCCAATTGTTCTCCAAGCAAAAGCCATGGGTGATATAGAGGATTCACAACCACATATCTTCTGAGGCACTGGTCTCAGTGCCTTCAGTGGCCTAGCCAATTTGGTGGTCAAACTAGTCAAATGCGGCGGAACTTGCAGATAAATCAGAGATGTTATATCTATGTCAAAAAAGTATTAAAATATATCAAAGAAGATGCAAATTAAAAGGAAAAGGAAGACCGATTCTCCAAAAGTGAGTTAGTCAGCATATGGCATTTTGTAGTCTAAATTCTCATCAATCACACCAGCAATACTACATTAGTTCCTCATAAACAAACTCCCCCCTCCCCCCACAGAATCAAATATAAAACAGAAGATGCAGAAGGAGAGAGATAATTGCAGCAACTATCTGAACCTCGTCGAAAAAGTACCTGATGGTCTTCTCTGATTCTTAAATTCTGTCCTGCTGGATTCAACAAGTCATTAACAACCTGGATAAAAAATTCCAAAAAGAATCAAACTAAAAGCAGATAGCACCCTATCCATTTCTTTGAGAAGGATGAATCCAATTGTGTTACGTAGTCAGAATCTCGATACAAAAGCTTTAAGTATCATATGCATGCATTCAATATCAACATCGACTCATCAGGATCAGGTTGTACGATGTAAATATGTTAACATGCTAGTCTGGAATAACGGATACTCCCTCGGGTTCGGTGAATTTGTTACATGTAGTTTGAATATGTTAGAGGAACTTAAAACAACCATGCAGAACCGAAAGAAACAGCAGGAGAATGAATAAGGAAATCAATACAATATTTACCTCATTATAAATCTCTATATAAGAAACACGGAGAAGAAATTCCCGGCTAGGAGTCTGGGACAATGATTTATGTCAGATAACATCCCTTATCACTTTATCAGTTATAGTGCTAAAGATAATGTGCGAACTGAGAAAGTGACAAACAGATACCTCCTGGATGATACTAAAAGCATCCTTGACAGCTAATGGTATAACTCCTGGAGACCTCTGATCACCCTGCAATAGAAGTATACAACTAATCGTCAACAGTAGCATCACCGAAGCCTAAAACAAGGGGAACCGTGTTGTAGTAAGATGGATGTTCATAAGGCAAAGTATCTGCAATAAAACACATCAGCGGACATTTCTGGGTATTGCTCTGCCTGTAGATGTCGACTAATGGTATAAACCAACTCCGAAAATTCTCACGTCCCAAAACAATAATTTGAAAACTTGAAGTACTTGAAATAAATACTCTGTTACCAGTATCCATCATGAAGAAGATGTCCAACAGTAATCAGCCTTGGCCACTAATAGTAATTCGTTGTTAACACGACTTTTTTGCTTATAATTACTTTGGGGGAGGGGGGGGTCTCGAGAGATAGGTAGAAGACTAGAAGCCCAAGCCATGTCACGTACAAGTACGGGAGGCCACTGGACTGGTGTGCACCGGATCATATCATCACACTATGGTTTCTGCAATCTGTTTCCGTGAACATGTTAGCTAATCCAATAGCCATCTGGAAATAAACACCTTGGACCAGCCAAACAAATCCATGGCAGGTTGGGTCTCTAAAAACAACAGAACCCTAGTCCCAAATGGCAGGTTAATTCTTTCCTTTCACATATATAGTCCTCAATTATTCTGCTTATGATATGCAGGTTGACTGGACAGCAAAAAGCTGGGCCCGGGCAGCTAGGGGCAACGAATTGTGAGCCATAGGAGGCTGTGTTGTGAGCCATGTGGACCTTTCAATAGGCTCAATTCTATCAAGCATAGCTAGAATGATGTGTGAGCGATAAAGAAGAGGGGAACACTACAAATCAAGTAATCAACCAGAAGGCTGAATTCGTGTCTCCCTACTTTGTCGCAGATTCACAATGCAATAGAAAGACTCAAATGTATTGAAAGCCAACATTTTACTGTTCCCATGTCGCAATGTGAAAAGGGACTAAACCCATTACATGCTGCTTTCCTCTACAGATATAAATGACGGACAGATGAAAGGCTTCAGCCGCAAGGCCACTTGTATGAAATAGTTCAGAGGAATGAGATGTTTCTAAATCACACTTTTCTCTTTCTGAAACTAGATCAATCATTCAAAACGCCTAGAGAATCACATCTTAATGACAGTACTTCGATTTAAACAAGTTAAGGAACAGGAAGCTTCTCTTAATTACTACGTACTACTAAGAGTACCTACTCCCTCCCTTTTACTGAACTCTTTACGTTTGGTTTGGATACATGAGGAATTCACTCCAAATGTAGAGGACTGAAAGAAACAGAGGGAGTATAAAGTAAGCTTAAAAATGAATTACTTAAACATGATCCGGGAATAGTAATCGGATAAACATGATGGAATGCATCAGCGTCACAAGCTAGATGGAATTACTTAAAAAAGACGAAAGCGATATATCTCACATGCATAGTGTGAGTTTTCCCGCTGCTGGTTACTCCATATGCAAAAATAGTGCCTGGCAAAAGAAAAAATAATTTTGGGGTCCATTATCAAATTAATACTCTGAATATTTCGAGAGAATGAGCTCAGCGCAATGATAGTAATACATTAATAAATAATAGGGAACTCAGAAGTCAAGAAAAACATAAGATAGAGGGAAATAAAACACCGATTGGGAAAGAAAAATCTTGACTAAAGATGCAGCAACAATATCTTAAGGCTCCTGCCTATAACTAGGTCAAGGGGGGAATCTTGGTTGCCTCTGACCACATCCATGCAGACAGGTACTGGACATCATGAACATCAAAGGTATATGAACTTCAGTGTGCCCAAGACTTCATGTGCCATGGCATTTAACTATATAAGATTAGGAGAGTTTAGTAGACACTGATCTAAAGTATGGGGCCAGAGAGTAAGCAGAGTCTGAAGTTAACAACAACACCACAACCATCACACCAAAAAAAAAAAAAAAAAAAAAAAAGTTCATATCTTTTGGGAACACATTCAAAGATACTGGCAGTTCGGCAGGCTAAGAAATTATTTAATTTGCTTAATAGTTATTACTCCGTACCATTTATGCCTTCCATAGAACCACTAACAACATGCTGAGCAGCAACATCGTAAACATGGCGTGTCGTCGTAGTAGGGCCGAATACTCGATCTGCAATAAAAATTGAGATTAGAGGCGATTAGGGAAAGGCAACAAAGATATGCAAGCCTCTCTCCAGTTAATAAGAAATACAATAGCAATACACAAGTCTTCATGTCCCCTTCTTATTTTGACCTAGAAACGGCTAAATATTCTACACGAAATTAAAATCTTCTCCAGATTAATAAGCTAGATAGAATATAATACGCATTATATGACGTAAATCTGCACAACTTTTATTCATTCAGCATATTATGGACAATTAGCATCTAGTTATAGATGTTATTTTAGTCATCACAAATCACAGACCTAACTTGTTTTCTTCATAGTTACTCTTCGGAAAGATATGCTTATATGCTGTAAGAAAATGACAATTGAAAAGGACCAAGAGCAAGCATCACATATGAACTGTGACACGTCATCTCAAAACTATGAAACCCAGCCAACAGGCACAAATGCACAAATGGTCTTCTGACAGAACAACACTTCTGATTTTCAATTGCCAACAACTCAACAAGCAAGTTCTAAGTATGTAAAAGTGATCCTTCTTTGGAAACAACCCTTAAGACACTCAGAGATATTGCTGCGTAGATGCGTAGTAATGAGGTAATGTACGGTAATCTACTATTCTAACAACCCTCTAAATAAGTCTGCACAGAGAATAAAGAGCATGAAAAAAAGAGTCAAACATAATAAACAAACAGATTAGAAATCCACTACATGGATTAAAGCAGTCACAACTTAACAAGCCTTCAGAAACCTTCAGCACTAACACACAAAAACTGAGTATAGAGCAATAAAGTTTCACAGACTCCTCAATAGCAGAAACCTCACAAAGACTTTCCATTTACTGTCATCATTGCACATACACAAAATCTTAACTCAGCAACGAGTTTCACTGCTATTCATTGCAATCAAGGAGCTCGACAGCCAACTAAAACCTACATGCCCATCAAGCAACCGAGATATCTACCAAACATCTTCATTAAGTTGTCCACCAAGGAACCAAGTCATTAATTAGTAATTGCAATGATTGCTCTGAGATGTTTAATCAACATATCCAAGAAACTCAATATACAGCATCTTGAAAAGACTGACGCTAATATTAAACTACAGTATATCCCAAGTACTGTTCTTTTCTCCATGAATTAATAATGTACAAACGCCAAAAACATTCCTTGTAATCATAGGACTTCCATAAAAAGCTAGCTGACCAGTGAACTGTTGCCTTCTTGCGGCTCCCAAAGTACCAGAACACAGACTACATTCTTTACTACTACTACCAAATAGAACATTATCCTTTCTAATTCATCTTCTATAATTTGCACAACTTAAGATAACAATCTACATTCTTTACCACTACTCATTCCGTCCCTCAATTACATCCCATTTCTCCTCGGCATAGCAAAATGGAGTTGCACCGCAAATTTCTAGTTGCAGAATTGGGTTGTAGGCAACTACATTCATTTACCCTTAATACTAAAATTACCACAAGACAATTGTAAGCGTCTATAGTCCGGACGTTTAGGAAAACGCCTCTCAACATTTCCACAAGTTCGTAGAAGATAACCAACCATTCAAGAACACAAAAACTACATAAACTACACCACAATTGCACAAATTTCGCAAACACGAAACAACTCATGCATGTAAACAATATTACCATATGCGTATGCAATCGACGGATTGTGTTCACTCCGAACAATATTCTCCCCATCCGCATACCACGCTATCTCCTCTCCCTGCCTGATTTCTTTCGGACTGTTTCCACCGCAAAATTAACCAATCACCAAACCGTAATTCGACAAATTAATCATCAAAGACAAAAATTTTAGGTGCAGGAAAAGGAAATATCACCTGAGCGGGCGAAAGCGAACCGTAACGGTGACGTTTTCCTTGGATCGTTCAGTCTCAGAGTATAAATACTGATTATTGTTATTAATAGTACTATTATTATTCTGATTATTAGCGGCGGTTATATTAGTGAGTTTGCTTCTAACTGACGACGACGCCGGCGAAGGCGAACTTTCGCCGTCAATTGAGTTCTCCACGGCATAATGCGGCTGTTTCGACGACGACGACGACGCTGAATTCGCCGGTTTCCGCGATTTCGCACTTTGTTTTGACGCCATTTTTCGCTTCGGGAATTCAATAAAACAAGCTTCAACAACACGAAACAACAACAAAAATCAGCTTCATTTCACAAAAAACTTCCAGCTTCAATTAAATTGTGGAAATGATGAAAAAATTAATTAAGAAATTGACAGAAAAAAAGCAGAAAAATACCTGGAAATAATGATGATGAAGATGATTAGGTGCACATTGCAGGAAAATAATCTGGAAAGTGGTACAAGAAGATCTAAAAGTTAGATAACAAAATAAATATGGCAATAAATTTAACAATTAGCAATAAATTAAATTGAACAATAATGATGTTTCACACAACAAATTAAATGAAACTTACTGAAGAAGAATGAATGAATGAATGAACAGAGGAGATTGAAGAATGGAGAAAGTTAGGGTTTTAGGTTGTCAATTTATGTAGCTTGCTTTAGAAGCGACGCGATTCTCTATCTCTTGTGTGTTTCTGAAAGTTCTCCAAAATCCACTTTTTAGGAGAGAAAAAGTGAGAGAGTGAGGAAAAACGGGAGAGAGAGAGAGAGGGACTTGAATGCCAACGACAACGTCCAGCTAGAGAGAGGAGAGAGAGGGAAAGTGTGGTGAGGTGAGTGATAAAGTGGAGTGTATTTTTTTTAATATTTTTTTTGGGGGGTTGGTATTTTGTTTTGTTTTCTTTTGGCTTGTTTAATACGTTTTTATGCAAAGTTTAGGTGATTAAGCCATTATTATGCCACTCATTGTGAGGTAGGAGCACCTTCCAACTACAGCGTTAGGTTAGTCGAGATAGTCCAGTGTATCGAAGTCGCAAGCAGTGGCGGAGTTAGAATCGAAAGTTGAACTGGCCCAAAACTTATTTATCGGAGTTGGGGTGGGCCAAATGATATAATATACCAATTTTAACTAATTTTAAAGTAAAAATACACAAAAATTTCGACTTTCCGCAAACCTGGGGTGGTCGTAGCCGAGGTAAGCCCCTCCTTGGCTCCGCCCTTGTTGGCAAGGACTGATTATTATCATGACCAATAAATCAACTTGACCATGGTGCTTTGACGTCACAATTATATGTAGTGCTAATTGATTTATCTATCAATTATGATTCTCGCACGACTATTATAAGAGATTATACAATACTAGTTTGATGGCCCGTGCAACGCACGGACTACTTATGTTTAAATGTTAAAATTATGTAAACGACGAATTTTGTATCAAAAACCTAAAATCTCATTTCAAACACCCAAAGATATTTATAATGTAATTAGATGGAAAGTCACATTTAAAACCTAAAGTCATGTTTCGAACACTCGTGAGATATTTGTAATGTAATTAGACCTTTAAAAACCTAAAATCTCATTTCGAACACCCGTGTGATATTTGTAATTTAATTAGAGGAAAAATCACCTTTTAAAAGCCAAAGTCCCATTTTGAAACACATGTGGATATTTTATCAAAATGTCATAAATCAAGTAATTACTATTTTACATAACTATTTTCCATAAATCAAGTAATAATGTTATTTTATTAAAATAATATTACCATATACTTACCATATCCTATTTTGGATAAACATTATTTACAATATAATAATATTATTATAAGTCACGTATCAGCGTGGGAATTGAGCAGGTTCAGGATTACATATATGTATTAGATTGAACTAGGGTATAAGTATAGACTATCAAATACGAAATCGATAAATGCTACTAGTAATTACTAATTCAGATTATCAATTCACATCTTCCCGTAAGTGTGGTGATTTTTTTTTATATACTCCGTACTCTTTTTGTTCGTTTTTAACTTGTTAATGTTTGATTTAAACTTGTGATAACATGTGCAAATTTAGATTTTGATAAACCGAAAAACGGTATTGCATTTTAGGAAGTACGGTACGGGGTATTTTATGGGGGGTTGGTAGTTTTGTTTTGTTTTTTAATCGTTATTTGGGTGGGCTTGTTTGGGTAATATAAAAAGGTTTATGGTGGGTTGAGCAACAATTTTGAGCGCGCAGACTCAGGGGAAGGTCCACTAGAGAGAGTCGCAAGAGTCGCGCTGCTCTGTATGTTGACTTAAGAACCAATGAACGATTGACATGTAGCTTATCCATGTTAGTGTTACCTAATCCTTTGGAATTTCTAATTTTGGTACGTAGTAGTAGGCAAGCGTAGTGTCATTTGTGTTTGGGGGTGGAGGTTTGTTGAAAATGACAATTGTCACACACATTATAATTTGATTTGTTAATTTATAACAAAGTCAAATTATAGTATTTTTGAAAGTATTCATTTCTTCAGCTTAGAGCATCTTTAGTGGTAAACTACAACCCTTGTAGTTTTGTATTGCCACTTAGGAAAGAGGTAAATGTCAGGTTAAAAATTTAAGCTACACTAAATTATATGTAATGGTAAACTACGATCATTGTAGTTTAGAATATAACTAACTTAATTATAATTATAATTTTTGACCAATCATGTATTTTTCTTTTTTTTATTTTAAATCCAAGGTAGGTAGCTTGTGGGAGCAACGTAACCCAACAAACTACAAACCAATAAATAAATTCAATGGTACAAGCTGCTGATGTAAGCAGTTTGACAAGCAAAACTACAACTTTTTTTCACCATTGGAGTTGCTCTTATAAATCAAATTGATTTTTAAGATGATACTTCGTTGGACTTATAGAGTGAACTGTACTCTCTCTTCTCTTAACGGGCGTGGCCCGATCTTGTGCTTAATTTCATAATCTCAGTTTTAAGAAGCGGAAAGTTTTTCCTTTTGTGACAACATGATCATGTCCTTCATGGTTTTCATTTGTTTTCAATTGATTTAAATTTTACAACATACTAAAAAAAAATTAATAAAAAGAACGAAAATAGTAGTAATTGTTAATGTAACTGATCAATATGAAAGCTTTCAATTACAAGATACCACTTAACTACATTTAGTTATTTTTTTTTGTGAAAATGTAAATATTATTGATCAAAATACAAGAGCAAATTGCTCTTAATAGTACAAGCTTATATCAACCCCATTTTTCTTAACCATTCACAATCGTTACTTGAAATATTAACCACACTATTCCTTAATCTACTCTTCAATTCTTTCCTCACTTGCTCACATAGCTTTATTGGATGAATTAAGCTTCCTTCCGGTCAGCATCTGATCTTTGGGAGGAAATATTAATTAATTAGTTGGCAAACTTATGCTGGGAGGCTTATATTGGTCAAAGATGTTCTACTAAACCTTGTTTTACTGACCTTCATGATTATTGGTCGAGGATTTTTGTAATTTCAAAGATGGTGTTAAAAAAGATCAATGTAATTTGCATGAATTTCCTCTAGGACAGCAATGAACATCATATTAGAAGCCCACTTGTTCCCTGGGAGGCCATTTGTAAACCAAAAGATACTGGAGGACTTGGCATTAGAGACTCTGTTGGATGGAATGTAGTCAGCATAGGGAAATATGCTTATTGGAAGCCTTCTGTTGCTATTTACCAGTATTTATATGTTGTATTATGGAAAGTCGGTTCTAATCTCCTTATTTCCAAGAGACCAATTTTGTTTTACTACACAAAATGCAAATTTTTAAGTGATCACGAGGGCCGAAGAATCGAGCACCGTGAGACAAGAAACATCTAATGGAATTGAATTGAATTGAAGCTAAAATGCATTGAATTGAAGTTTCCAAAATCACAAGTCCAACTTAAACTTATAAGCCTAGTCTAATCCTAGAACAGCTCCTGTACCAAGGGTTCTTCGACTTCACAAGGTGTGTAACTGTGTATGACATGTAACTGACTAAAACACTTGTACTGTAACCATCAAGCTTAATTAAGCAAAGCAAAAGCATGTCCAAGAGTTTAACCATGAACTGGACTGGACTCGCATATGCTTCTGATGTGGTTTTTTCCAAAAAAAAAAAAAAAAAAAGGTTAAGTGGCTACGGAGGAAGCATTCATCTGCTGTAAGATATGGCAATATGTAGCATGATCTGGTGTGCTTTTGAAAGCAGGCATGAAGTCTGAGAGGAATCTTAGTACTGCAGCGAGTCTTTGGGAGTCATCTGAGGCATAAGCTTCTTTGAGATACAAGGACGGCTGAACAGTGACAACCTGAAAATCAGACATAGTTACAGTTGATCAAACAGCTGTTATTAGGTGCATGATGTATGATTATAACTCGATGAACATGGGGATTCTGATGAACCTGTTTCCATAATCACAATAGCAACTGTTGATTCAACAGGTTTTGGAGGATAGAAGTGAATTTAGAAGCAAAGTATTTACGACTGAGGAAGCTTGCAGTTCGGTATGAATTGACAACTTATGTTACATCAACGTCATCTGAAGTTCAAATGTTTTTTTGCTCGTTGCCCCTGGCCTGGATAGTAAGGGACCCTATCTGCCATTCTCACCGGTTACCTACTTTAGATAATAAATAACTTCAGCCTTCCACCGACATCATTGGGGCTACCTCTTTAGCTATGGCAACACTGTTTCAAGAATTGTGATCCCAAAAACTGGTGTTTGAAAGACACTTTTTTTTTTTTGTGAACACTATGTACGGAGTATACTCCATACATAATGTCCATAACAAACCATAATCCGAAGATGTTTGAGAGGCAAACTGTTTTCTTATAAACATGTTTTAAAGTTGAGTCTTCTATTGCGTAAACATCTTTTATGGTCTTTATTTCTATAAATCAGCCTAAGTTATTCCACTGCAAGCAGATAACAAACACTACCAAGAAGTGGAACATAGGCCATGCAACTTTTCGCTCATAGTTAATGGCCATTAGACCCTGATCTCTCAATAGGTCTAGGTACCACACAACATTGAGAAGTGATGCAAACCATGAAGTCATCACTTAAGGACAAACACCATGAATTTGCTTGTAGTGGAAATCTTGAAAAAAAGGCTTTAGAAAAAGAGCATGAGCATACCTTATGCTTACGCGCATAACGTAAAGCTTCTTGATAGTATCCATTCTGCACCAGTGACAACACATAATCATGATGTAAACTCAGCTGCCTGAGCATGTCAATACCCAGCTTCCGTGTGGGAAAGTGTAGACGGCCAGACTCAACTAGTTGACAAGCAACTTCTTTTGAGGGTTCTATAATCTGCATGCAATCGCATTTTAGTCAACTTTATGCAGAAAGATAAATGACATCTCTACACTTGTACCGTTGTATGGACAATCCAAACTACAATAGACATAAGACATTAAATACCTTATCAATAATGAGCAAGCCCAGTTCTACATATCTTTCCCCACGAGCAAGCAATCGTATCATGAGAACATATACATTGGGATAGACTCTGATTCTTTCCCGACACGCACTGCGACAGTCACAAGAAAATCAGAGACCAAGATTATATCAAAGGATCATAGAAAGAAGAGTGTAGACAGAAAGCCGCCGTGATATATATAAAATAAAAAAAAATAAAAAAAAATAAAAAATAAAAAATAAAAAAACCAAGAGAAACGCAGGGAAACTATCAAACATTACAATAAAAAACTCAGTTACATAACAGTTTTTAAACAACAATAAGAATAAACAACTGTCAATATGGCCGCAAAATGTTTCAACAGCCTGCCAGCAGCTAGCTGAGTCATGCCAGTTACTACTCTAAGATGCGGTGTTTACTCAGTAATTGTTTTCATGCCTTTACTAGTCGATTTGATTAGCAATGTCTCTAGCTATAACTTCATCAAGCTTCATTTCAAAAAAAAAAAAACTTCGTCCAGCCAATGGTGCCAACAACAGCAGATACTTGACTTGAAACTGGGAGCCTGCCAAAACTTCACCAGACATTTAACGATTTCCTGGTCATTAGATGATTGAATATTTATGAAGCCAACACACTAAGTAAACAAAGGCTCAACTTTGATTACATGCCAGTTCATGACATCCAGCAGATATGCACCAAAAGCATCTTCTAACCATAATCTACTTAAACCACAGTGACAGGTTATGTCAGAATCGTTTACCTGCGAAGGAACTCAACAATGAGAGCAACCAAATAATCAGGGTCACCAGACATCTCTTCATCTACTGGGGCAAAGACAAAGCTGTAAACCTCATCAGGTGAAATTGCTGCACTATTGACCTGACAATCATCTTGTTCCACATTATTAGCATCCAGTGGGAAACTTCTGGGACCTGGCATTTGAGACTGTATGGGCAGTGACTGGACCTTGTCACCAACTGTTTCAGTGCCTATCACAAGTTCATTGCCAGCATAACTTGAAATACCCATTCCTTCTTCTGATTCTGAATCTGAGACCATTGAGGATCTAATTCCACTTTCATTGTGAACCGCAGCAGTAGAATCAATCTTAACAGATCCTCCTTTTGCATTCTCATTGTTCAGAATATGTTGGGTATCAGAAGCAGGAGCCTTCTCAGTTGTAATGCCTTTGAAGTAATCACCTGACTTAATAGCGTTGGAGTAAGAGGTCATAAGGATATCCAAAGCACGAGCGACAATACTCACTGGCCTGTGCTCCAATATGATTGTTCGTGCCAGAGCCACACAAATTTTCTTAGCCTGAATCAGAGGAAAAGGAAAGAGTCACCATCTGGACATCTTAAAGTAACGCAAAGATGGCTCTTACAGATGACAAGAAAAGAGTGAACACCTTAAACCTTCATCCAGCCTGACCATAGAAAATCAGCTATTAAAGCATAGGCTATTAACACAAAGTGGTGCAATTTTTTATGGATCAAATTGACCAGAAATCATATACAAGAAAGGATCAGACTGCAACATAAGTTTGCAAGTCAAACACATGACAACGCAACCTTAATATCTAATGTACTTAATACATATACTGACTTCATCTTCTTGCGTGCAACGTCCTACTTTCAACTCCTCATGTATATTAACATAACCCTGTCCTTAAAACATTATTAAAGTATTAGTTAAATTCCTCGTGAACTTCACTATTAATTGACTTTCTTAGTCTTTAGTATTTGTAAAGAACTCACCTTTGAACAACAGCAGGAAAGAATGCAATTAGCAAAAGAAAAAATTCGTAGAGGAGAGTCGGAGACTTAGTAGCTACTAAAAATTTCTTATGCTTTTCAAGGCAATTGGCGACCTACAGTATTGAATTTTTTTTGTGAACTTTATACAAGCAAAGGTAAAACAGTCTTACGCAAGATCTTTTGTGGATAAGCAGGGTCTATCCCTGTGTCTAGAACTACAATCTATGTCCCCGTTGAATGTCAAAATACAGTTACTGAAGCCATAATCCAATAATTATTAAGATAACCGTGGGGCATAAGACTCATAACTCCAAAGTTCAAGTTTATGATATTGGATACAAGCAGTTGCAAGCATGCAATGTAAAGAAACTATTTTCCCGAATTAAGAATTGTGAAAGAACAGGTCAAAGATTATACCTTCCTGGGTTCTGATTTCCGTCGCTGTAGAAATTCCAGAACAAAGGATACATCTGAGTTGCTGGCAGACACAGCCTGCAACAAAGCATTGGATGTAAAAACATAATGCAAAAGATACGCTCTAGATGTAAAGTGGGACACAAACCTCCAAGTCCAAATGAATTTTCCATAGGAGTCCAAGAGAGGAATCAGATATAAGATCTGGATTGAGAAATGTCCATCCAGCTTTGTAAGGAGTTCCTTCGCTATCATTTGCTCGTATCAATTCTGAATTTCCGTCAACTTTGCTATTATGTTGGAGAGATGACAAATTAGCTCCACAACTACCTCTCAAGAGCATTGGAAGTGGAGCAGATATTGGTGCCCTAGAATCTGCATATATGTCGTACAGTATGATAACCTTTGCATCCACTTGATGAACAAGCAGCACATTATCAACCACACTCACAGATACCTTGCTCGAGTAAATGGGTAATGAGCCCTGAAAGTAAAACAAAATTTAACAGAAAATGCAAAGTTAGAGAAGTCTTCTGCTTAGTACTATGTACTCAGAATCAACAAGTTAGTCAAGACTCTAGATATGTAATTGGGGGCTAAAAAGAAAACCTAAATTTGTGCATGTACAGATTACAAAATGCGTAAATAGTACAAACATTACATTGAGAAACAAGATCAAAAACGACAAATCTTTATACTGAAAGTGGCACAAATCTACTTTAAAGAAACAATTTCTTGAATAGTACAATAAAAACAAGTCAATCCACTATTGTAACAAACAAGCCCTTGGCCTTTTAGCATCCTCACAAGTCTACAGTAACATGTGTATCACTGAGTGGCGAACTGGCGATTGCACCAAGCTTAAAAGTACTTGTCAGTACAAATGTAACGCAAAAACATTGTGCTGTATGTTGCACATGATCCACAACGTGCGATATATAGTGTAGTATCAGTATGTTACTGGGTTAGCTTTGGCTTCTGCCTAAAAGAAGCTTAATTACAAGCATTTGAGCATGGACATTGAACACTATACCAAGGATCATCATATAGTGAGAGTAATGGAAACAGGGAAAGTAGGGAGAACACGGAAATTAGAACTAAAGAGGGTAAGTTATACACCAAAAGGTTTGACTAAATAAGTTTGACAAAATATTAAGCAAAAAAGTAGTAATACATATTGAGAAAATCAAGTTCAATGGAAGAAAAATAAATTAACGGAAAGCCTAGATTACCTGTTGTATGACAGCATCACGGTAAAATCTGTAACAATGGAGCTGCATCGCCACTCTATCAACTTGCAAACAATATATTCTTCCATAACTGTGAGAGTTAAAATTTATTAGGGAACAAATACTGAAATTCAAAGCAACGGGAATCGCTATCAATGAGAAAAATCAGCAACGTATGTGAAGCCTTACACTGTGATAACATGAACATCCTCAGCAGCTAAAACAGGCTTATTATTGTCCTCGGGCTTGGCCATCATCATATTAAACTTAGGCAAGCGAACGATTCCAGCAGATGAGAGCTACATGAAAAGGATTGAGGTAAGTATTAACCACAATTATAGTTTTGGTTGGCCAAGATGAAATGTAATAAGTAAATATTACTCAAAGGAGCTAAAACAAATACCAAGGTAGAAACAGAGATGAAAGAAATACAGTTATAAGAGGCAGTATACGAGTATAACAAAAGCAAAGTGGATAAGGAACGAAAAGAGATAGGAAACAGAGTGATGGAAGATGGAATATTAAGAGTAGATGAGAAAACGAGATGAAAAATGTGCAAATGAAATCCGATTATATTCAAAGACTCGTTCACAAGATTAACTAATGAGGCAAAAACTATTAGTATCGATTCTATCGAATAACCTTAATCAAAGCCCAGAAGTCAAAATGAATGCAAGAAACTAACATCCCCAAGGGCCTCCTCCCACTCACAAGTGATGACACTTTAAAAAAGTAAATAAGACCAAAGAAGCATAAATTGTCCACTCTGTCCTGTGAAGTAGCTTGCCATTCCATTAGAGAGAAAAACAAAGGCCTCCCCAAAGAGGATCGTGGAACTAGGCCAATGGCCAAGAGGTTGAGGTGAAATTTGAGCCACCAATCTGTAGGTAGAAAGTGGGTACTCAGTTCTCTTAGTCTAGCTGACTTTTGTTCTCCTGCCTCTATAAAGATATAAAATCTCGATTACTCAGACACGTGATATTCTTCTCATCACAAAACCCTGCTCAATAGAAACCAGTCACGGCTTAAGTGCTAAGTTGATGCGGAGATGAAAAGTGGGAACTGAGCATGCCTCTAATAGATATACAACACGAATATGTGTACAAAATATCATATTTCTCTCAGATTTATTAACATATGTTCTCTTTGCTGTAAAATGTACCAAGGGAGTGTATGTAGGCGCTTTTTTTTCCCACCCACATTTGTGGTATCTTTGATCTTCTAAGCCTGCCATCTACGCTTTCGTTTCTCCAATGTAAAGGCCATGGGACAGATATCCCAATTAGTGGCTCTAAAGTAAATGTCAAATTTCTCTACATTTTGAATTGTGAATCTAGCTTCTCGAGGGGCCAGGATCAAGGCCAAAGGCGCTTAAAGGGATGCCAATTATATATCTCTCAAGGAACTGATCTGTTGCTCAACACCTCTCTAAAGCACTAGCATTGAGAACAGTAGGGCAAAAATTAAGTGAATCCTCAGTCTGCAATATGTACATCCTAAAACAGTCACCACTGGACAGATGGAGCCAGCAATATAATAACTATATACTCTCTTTATTACTTATCAAAAAAGTTACATTAACTATTATAGTATTATCAACACAAGAAAAGGTGGCAGTGAGATCTTCTGACAAACTTTCTATTCTCCAAGTGTACACCTTTAAGAAAGAACGACTACTGAGGAGAAATCAATACCTGGAAACCAGTAAAGCTTTTGCACTGCAGCCCAGAAGCAAGGAGAAGCAGGCGGCTCTCATGTGTATAAGAATACCAACTTACATTAACACGCTTGGATTCGATCAATTGAAGAGTTTTTGATTCAGAATTACAAGTCATCAAGTCCATTCCACTGCAATTATATGGTCAAAATACGGTAAGGTCAACTACACAGAATAACAGGGAGCTTAAAACATGTTATACTAACAATGTAACAAATAACAAACTCCAATACCACATATATTTCACCATATTCCACAGCATTACAACAATTGAACAAGAGGACTATGTTTTTTCTGCAACTAATAGCGAATAACTTGGTTGACCAGATGAAGCAAATACCAAGTTACCAGCTGAGTGCGAGACATGATTGGAGAACATTTGGTGCTTTAGCTAACCGTAAGAGAGAATGTAACTAACTGAAGTATACGTGTCTTAAGAGAATATTGGCTTAAGTTGGTTACTTGATTTCACACTTGATAGGCATGTGTCAAGCCCTTCCGGGAGTTCCGGGATAATCTCACTAATGTTTACTGCCAAGGGACCAGGAAAGCTAAATAACTAGAAGAAATCGTAAACAAACAAGCAACTTCAACATATGCTCAGAATACGTCTTAAAATGATACCACAAAGACAGATTGGTAAATTAAGCATCAAGAAAGAAATGTGAAAATATATAACACAATAAAAAAAGATCAGATTTTGGCGAATATGTAAGCCCATAATTCTTTGATTGCTTTTTGTGTCTCCATTATTGACACTTCAAGACTCTATCTTCATCATCCTTACTAACATATAAGGCTGGTGGGGAGGGGAGAGGTGGTGGTTTACACCATTATTTATAGCTTCTGCCTTATAGAATACCATCCTTTGCATAAAATGATCACTTTGCAAGGACTATTTGTTAGAAAACTGGGGATAGTTTTGAGTCTGCAAGTCTAGAGATTCAAACCAAAGGAAGGATGCACCCTGAACAAAGAGTTGAAAGATTAGATAAGATCACCACAGCACAAATGTTAACTATGACTTAATTGGCTCAAGCATCAAGAGCTAGCAACAACAATGTTTTTCATCTTGTTTCTTAAGGCAAAGGAGAGTGATCTCAATCTTCTTTATTTATGTCCTAAACTTTTTGCATAAAACCAAAGATGTAATCAATATCTTACACGTTTAAACTACATATGATTCACTTCATGAGCTTCCAGGCCAAGCAATTTAGGTTCTTCTCTTACAGGTGCAGACAACGATTGTGAACTAAAAGCATGCCTTCTACGGTATGTAATGGCATGCCTTTTATGTTACCTATAGGCAACTATATAGCAACAGCATTAGAAGAGAAAGGGCTGGCGCTGGTACTGAAATTACTAAATAGATTACAGTTGAGTCACTAAATTACAATAATGTAAAGTAGTTCATAAAATGGTTTCTCCAAAGCGTCATAATCAAGCTTCTTTTTACATACCTTGTCTTCACTAGCACAAAATTACAAGTCGGGCAGTCTGTCCAGAAAAATCCTAATATCCTCTCTGTATCTGGTCTACAGAGGTGGTAAAATGTAGTGCCCCTCTCCTTCTCCCAAAATTGAATTTCATGAGTTGATCGCTGAATAGCTAATACCTTGCCATCTAGGGAGTATCGAACAGACAACACTGAACCTTCGTTGATTGAGTCAGATGTGGGTTCGACGCTTGGGTCAAAAGGTGCAATTTTCCAGGAAAAAACCTGATAAGTCAAATCACGCAGATATTTATTCACATTTCACAAGTAAACTGTAATATGGGATAAAACATCAGATTAAAAAAGGAGGAAATTATCCTTTCAACATACACTCATATCATTGTGGAAGGTTTACCTGATCAGATGTTACAGATAGCAATACTTTATTCCCATCATCATAGAATAAGCCTTTAGACCCAGAGATGTTGCATCTCAAAGGTGGATATTGGATATAAACATGTGACAAACCACCTGATCCGCTTAAGCCAATTACAGGCTGGGAACTTGATGCTTCACTCTGCATAATTCGTCCTCTCACTTTGCCTCTAAAGCCTACCTTGAATATTAGCTAGGAATCTTCTAAGCTTGTCTAAAAGAACAAACAGGTATCAATTTCATATCCGCCCAACTGGTCATGTTCCATTTGGTTCAAGCCTTGCCTTTGAGCTACATAACAGAAGTAGCATTACATTAAATACACAGACCACATCATATATAGGAGGCTAGAGATGTCCAAAACACAAGATGTACTAATTGAAAACAGTACCACAACGTTCTGCATACAGCTCTTCAGAGCACAAAACTCTTTTAAACACATATCACGTTCAACTTCTGGAATTTTCGCTGCAACACAGCTCCCATAATTCTTTGCCTAGAAACAAAAAGATAATATAAGAAATAAAGCAATGTGCAACTAAAGGATGTTACATCTAACCCCCAAAAATTGATGGTATAGATCCTACATATGACATGCACTAAATTTCGTAGTTTACTAAGTCATTTTGATGAGTAGACTGCAAACAATAATGGTGCAGTTGTTGAAAGGATGGCGCCTTAAATTACTCAAAGACTCAGCAAGAAGTACACAAACATAAAGTTAGATTAAACGAGAAGGGGCAAGTTGTTGACGTGTGGTAAATTCACCCAATATATAAACCCCTAGGAGTCGCGCCAAATGACAGGTTAAGAAAGAGAAGCTGATGGGTACTACCAAAGTCCCTGAACTGGTGGCAGCCATAGTATCAAAGACTGGAGATATAATTTGGAGACAAAGAACCTAAATGTAGTACATGATCATTATTAAATATATTCTGGAACTATTAGTTATGCTACACAAGAGCCGACATGAATGGAGTAACAAAAAGCATAAAGCAGAATAATTGTTGCAGGAAACTGGATAGCATGAAGCGTGATAATGTTCATTGGATATATACTGAAAGAGTTCAAAGTACAGTCTCTCCGTACTATGTAAACTTTGACAGAATAAGACTCTAAGGCATTGCTTCCACATCAATATGGGAAGGGAACTAAAATGGCAAAGTGTACAACGAGAAACCTCCATCACAACTCGGGGGAAAATTTAGACTGAGGGCAAAACTAGATCAAATTATCAGGTTTGAAATTTTGAACTTCTTTTTCTTTTTAGGGTATAAAGTGTCAAACTTTATAACAATACAATAAAACTCATTAGTACCTGTGCTCCACAATTAACAAATATTCGCTGTAAAATTGATGTAGTCTTCTTCTCCTTCATGGATGCATACCTGTGGATGCAGTATCCCAGAATATCAGAATTCGAGAATGACAAAAAGATCAGTACCTTTAATAAAGACCAGAGAAATGAAGTGGAGAGAGAGAGAGAGAGAGAGAGAGACAAGTTTCTTTCCCACTATTCATATCGCAGTTAATACATAACCCTTTTACAACAGGAACCAACATTTTACACCTTAGAAGTTAGAAACCCTCTGAAACTACACAGTTGACAATACGTGTGTACATTTAATTTACCTATTGTTATTATACAACAGAAAGAAACAGAAGCTCGCATAAGAGACTTGCCACTCCCAACCGACGTGCAGCAACAAGTTATTCAGAAAAATAGGCCATGAAAGCACAGGGACTATGATATTTAAAAAAAAAAAAAGGAATATTACAAAAGGCCAAAAGGGTTATGATCATTGATCAAGCCAGTCCAACCCCGAAACATAACCAGATCAAATCTTCCATGACTATCTTATTATTGATCTAACCTCGAGTAGTTTGCCACAGTACTTAAAACACTTTGACATGGGTAGGAGTGAGTACAACAATTGAACACTTCATATAAGCCCAAGATATGAAAAAAGACCCTACACCAAACTCAACAACATGATATCTGTAATATACCCTTGCTATAATCTTGAAGCCAAGCATCAAGTGATGCGACCATCCATTGGGATCGGTTCATCAGGTAATGTCTCAGCATATTACCTTCTCCCTCGCAATCCTATCAATGATAAATTAGACTAATGACAGATGCAACAAACACTACATGCATGAAATACGAACCCACAGTTACGCTCAGAATTATACTAGCCAACCATATCGAATTGCAATCACTACAACAGCCCACCAGAAAATTCATCGCGCTACATATTACAAGCACTATGAAGTACAAAGTTCACTCTTTTCCCTCGATCGAATTGCAACAACAATTTCATAGCAACTGTACAAAACAAAGAACTTCTGGCCACCTCAATATCACTCATTTTTCCTTTCTCTAACAAGCTACCAACGCCCCAATCGAACATTTCATTACAAACCTTCACGCTTCTAACGAATGACCTCTAAAAACTCCGCAGCAGCAACAAAATTACCATCTACAATAACTAATTACAGAATCTAGCAGCCAAAATAGGTTCAAATTCAACAGCTAAACACTTCTAATACAATTCCACAGAAACTTAAATAATACGCAACAGCGAGAAATAATCACAACAAAACTAACATAACATTCAACATCAGAACTAAGAATTCATACAATTTCTCAGACTTAAATTGATTCAGGCAGCGAAATTAAACTATCCCAAAATACAAATTAAACTATCAATTACCAAATCAGCGAGATGAAATAACTTGAATAATCAAATTCAATTGCAAAATTAGGAGATAGAAAGATACCTATGAAACGATATATTCTTTGCGTAAGGAAGAAGACACAGAAAAAAGGTGAAACTTTATGAAACAGTAAAAACGATCGCGGAGTTCTTCAGGCTGCCTACCAGTCTTCGTCTTCGTCAATACCAAATTTTCAGGTCAAAGTTTCTATTCATCTCATCGAGATTCTTTCTTTTTTCTTTTTTTCCGATAACTACCCCCTCGGTTTCGATTAAGTCTATTTACTGTTCCTAGTCAGGTAGAATATTTTGAAATTTTCACTTAAAAAGGAAAATGATAAAGTGGCCGAATCTTATTTTCTAACCTGAATGTCAAGCACATAGTTACAAACTTACGAATGAGCTTACCCGCGTAAAACCAATCAGATAAATTATCAAGTACACTAAACACTAAAGCATGTAAATGAAATCATAGTTATTTTTTTAGTTATCAATTAGCGGAAAATCTAATCATTGAGCATGTTATTGAAGACCTTGAGTAAGTAGTTGTATTCGTAGATTGCTTATACTTGGTGGATGAAAAAACAAATTCACTCTAGTATTAACTCTACAACTTGAGCATTTATTACACTCTAGTTTCTGCTTGTGTAATTGATCACTCACTATGAGTTAGGTTTCTCTTTAATTTACCATCTAACTTATTTTTGAGTCTTTTTAAACTACTTACTTATAGAAACGGAATAAAAGAATAGGAAAATTTGTGAGGAACCACCTTTAACTTTCACCATTTTTTGGGGAACCACCTTATTAATTTTTTTTTTTTTGTGGAGAACCACCAAATATAAACAAAACCAAGGGGTAAAACCACCTCCTTACCCAAACCACCCACCCAACACCTCTAACCACCACGCATCACCACCCGTCAACACCAACCACCACCTTAGCTACCATCGGCACCCCCAACATGGTCGTCGATCGCTGGTTACTATGCTTGTAGCAGTCGGAAACCGAGAGGAAAGAGATGATGGAGGGAGAGAGAAAATGGTCGTGGAGGGTGGAGGACATGGAGCCGAGAGAATGTGGTGGTCGGCGTGCCCTTGTCGGCGGTGGGTGGTGACAGTGGCAGCAAGAATGGTGCTGGCTAGTGGTCTTTAGACGTGGTGAGATGGTGGTTTGGGTAAGAAAGTGGTTCTACCCTTTGGTTTTATTTATATTTGGTGGTTCTCCACAAATTTATTTTAATATGGTGATTTTCCAAAAAATGGTGAAAGTTGGAACTGGTTTCCCACAAATTTACATAAACTGTGCGTAAACTTAAAAAAAAAAAACATCAATATTACAACATCATGATGATGTGAAACCTCATCACAAATTCACAAGTAACCATCCAAAAAGATAACAGAATACAAATTGAAAGCTCATCTTTCCCACAAAACATCTAAAGAAGAAAGTGTGTATGAACTCTCAACATCTCAAGAAGCTCCAATTTGGTCCACGGATGTGGCAATCATTCATATCATGAAACATAAGTTAAGATTGCAATATGGTAAAAAAAGAAGTGATGAGAAACTAAGATTGAAGGGAAGTGGGCCAAAAAGAAGGGGAGGCCCAAGACAGAGAGTTTCCAGAACCCAATGTCTTTCTCAATCCACCTAATGTAAGAGAGCTTTTGATGAGGAACTAAGGGATAGTGACCCTTTTGTCTTGGGTTTATACCACCTTATGACAAAAGGTATCGTGATGTCCACACCCTTACGAAATTCCAACACTCCCTCAAATTCATACGAACCGTAACACTTTTCTTTTTACTCGATAAAAGGAAAAATTACGGTGTTGAAGAAAATATTGATTGGCGGGATTTCTAGATCTTTAATCTTTTGACTGATCCCAAATGAACAGTGGCGGAGCCAGGATTGTAACCTAAACTAGGCCGAAACCTATTTATTCGGGTTGGGGTGGGCCAAATACTACGATTTTCCTAATTTTCACTAGTTTTATAGTAATTTTACACAAAATATTTCGATTTTTCGGAAACCTGGGGCGGGTCGTAGCCAGGGTAGGCCGCCCCTTGTCTCCGCCCCTGCAAATGAAATGTGAAATTTATGAACATCTGGTATTCTGTCGAGTTTCTTTGCTTTGTATTTAAATGGAGCACTTAGAACAAAATTGTTTATCGAATTTGATAGTCCATGTCAAAATGTCACGTTGCATTTCGTATGAATGATAAGGAATGGAGTAATCTAACAAAAATCATCAATGCACCTACAAAGAAGATGGTGGGGGAATAATGTTGCACCTATTTTTGAGCCAAGGGAGTCTTAATGAATTTTACCATTTCAAGGGAACTAGGAGATGGTGACCCTTTTGGTAATCCAACTACTTCCAGCTACAAAATTTTGTGATCCATGTTTTGGGCTTTGGAACAAATCAGATTAGTGTCCCATTCTATTAATTGCAGAGGGGCTCACTCTTACCAATTTTGCCTACATTATTAAGAGCCCATCTAATAATCTCGTTCGGGGCTCCCGCCCAAGGAATTTCACCCGGTGCCCAAATGTTTTACCAACAGTAAAAATTCCGCCCACAGTGATTCGTTAGGTCATGTCGTACATATATCGAACTTAAAGATTGACAAAAAGAACTCTCATATCGAAATGCATCGCGTCATTAACAACTTTAAGGCTCGAGATGTGTCATTAACATATTTAAGGCTCGAGATGTGTCATTAACATATTTAAGGCTCGAGATGCTACTGATATTTTATTTCGAGCTCTCACTATTTACTTACAATCCTTCATGTTTAATTCAAAGGTAATGCACTTTTGCAAACAGTTGAAATAAATATAAGCGGACTATAACTAAGTTCAGAAACATGAAGGTATGTTTTAATTCCACCAATAAAAATCGTTACATTTCGTGTGACCAAAGTCTAGACGGAATTGGTAAGTTTGTCATTCGATTTTCGAATAATAAGATGGGGAGTGTTATCAAAGGGTTTGATGGACTTTAAATTCAGTTCAAATGGTCCCCTAAACTTAAGTCCCTACCCTCCTCATCACAACCTCTATGTGATGGGGACTTTAATGGCAAAGAAGGGGTTTGCATGAATGAAGGGTTGCTGTTGAAAGCTCAGGACAGAGAAAAATTTGGGCTTATGGAGTTAAGGTAAGGCCAATAAGGGCCCACTTTCTAAGTAGAAAGAGAGGGGAGTGGACTCAAGGACTTCATTTAAAAGATGAAAGCAGGGAGGACAGGAAAATATTGGCCTGTGCTTAGTTGTATGATAATTACATGTCTTCGAATTTTGAAAATATATGCACATCTGCGGATGTCAATTAGTTCAGTTGAGTATTGTCGTTGTTGAAAGATCGAGGATAGTTAAGTTACAGATTGTCGATCAAGGTGATGGCAATATTTTATACTCAATACACCTACATGGCTGTGTTTGGGCCTTTGAAGTCTCAAAGGTGTATAGTATTGTTATTGTGTACGGACTATGGAGTATATATCTGCTGTATTACTCGTATAAAAATAAGAATAATAATTTTACTCAATGTTTTCACTCAATGAGAAAATTACTCCTATCTAGTGTATGAAACCATAAACCAATCAGGATATGAGGGACAAGAGTAGTAACTTTTTCATTTGCGGCACCAATTTTACATTAAAGTGGAATATGTTGTAGTTCAATATGAGAACTGTAAAAATCACCTCACGAAACGCAGAATATGTATCATTAATTCATTACAAACCCAAGAAAAAGAAAGAGGTAAGGAAAGGGTAGAAAGGGACTAGTGCATGGGAGATTAGCAAACCAAACACAAAGAAGTGGGGTAGAAATACTAATGTAAGGAGGAGAGAGGAAAAAGAGTTGGGTGAATAGGAATAATTGCAAAGGCAGGTAAAGCATGCAAAAACACTGATAATTACCACAAATGTGAAAAAAGCATCTCTAGAGTGCAGAAATGTGATGGGGGCATTTGCAGAAATGACCAGAATAAGATCATTAAATTGCCATTTTAAGTCCAAACCCATGAACTGCTTATTTATACTGAGCTGTAAGTTGATAAGAATTTGTTGCTCAGAAACTTACTTCTTTCCAAATTCAATCATAACTACAAAATCCTTACCTCATCATCTTTCACTTTGGCTCTTTCTTTCCTATCACAAAAATCACTTTCTGAGTGGTTAATAATAAATCTCTTTGATTAGTTAGTTAACAAACTGTAATGTAATTGAAGATTTTGCTTATTTTGGGTACTCGAGGCCGGCTATTTATATTAGAATTGTGGGATCGTGATGATCGATGAACACAATGCTTCCAAATACGAACTATGAAGAGTTCACCTCATTTTATTGACCCAGTTAATTAATTAAAATGGGAGAGAAATTGAACCAAGATGTTAACTTTTTAAAAAAACGATGGGCACGAAATCAGTCTCTTGCCCTTATGTTTATGTAGTGATCGAAGGACACCTACTTTAAATTTCTACACATACGTACCTTAATTGTTATGTGTGCTCATGAACTCCTAGCTAGAAAGATTCAATCTAATAATGAGTTACTGAGTTTAAGTAAACCCTAATGGAAAATAATTTGGAGGGGTAGACGGAATCTCGTTTTAATACTAGTATATTGTACCGTACCCTCATTTAATTTCTTAAAAGCTACTAATGAAATTACATAATAATGCTTCAAGTAATTCTAGATCCATTTTATAAAAGCTCGGGTCTAGAATTAAGTTAATTAATTATAACAAAACATCCGACATTGTACTAGAAATGTAATTAAGCATGCATGTCGAATTATATTTTGAGGTATATATCCTTAATGGATCAGGATCTTGTAAGGCTAATTCTTATTCTCAAATTGTGAAACCAAATATATGAACACTTAAAATAACCTCATGTTGATATAAAATTTACTTTTGCAACTCTATTGTGCGTCCATACTACTTCTATCACCAAAATTATTTATTTTACTATAAGTCAATTCAGATCGATCAACTGTCAAATTTTTTCAATGCAAATTAAAATTTACTATTGATAATAACTCAATAACTTACCACAATGTATCATAATCCATATCAACATTAGAAATACATTATTATTTTTGTCTAAACATTAGACCTGTAGCAACATATCAATACAAGACAAATAATTAAAATTAAATTGCCCCTCGGCAATCAAAAACCTTGGTACCATGGAGTCTATATATATATATACGTCGAAGTATCTTCCTTGATACAAGTCATCAATCATTTCCTCTCCATTGTTTGATGCATAGAATTTATATATTATTATAAACCCCATATATATAATCCAACTGGCTCCAAAACAACATACTCCTACGTACATCTTCTCCTTCACAAACCCCACCATTTCTTCAACCTCAAATCTCACACCATTGAATCAATCTCCTCACAAACCAAATAAACCAAATTAAAATTGTTCAAAGTCTAATCAAATAATCACAAACTATTGTTATTATTATTATTATTATTATTATTATTATTACTCCAATAATAATAATAATAATAAAAATGGACAAGGCAACAACAACAACAACAATAGCAAGCACAAATGATCAAACACATGACTTCATGAACGTAGACTCCTTCTCTCAACTCCCCTTCATCCGTCCTTCTCCTAAAGACAACATCATCAAGTCCTCCTCCTCCTCCGGCGGCGTCCGCCTTTTCGGTATCGATTTCTCCTCCTCCTCCACCGCCACTGACATCTCCGACTCCAGCGACAGCACCCTAAACAACAACAACAACAACAACAACAACAACGATCCCAAAGACGACAACAATAATGGTACCAACAACAACAACAACAACAACAACAACAACAACAACTCGAGTAGTGGTGGTGAAAATGGGGAGAGCGGCCGAAAATTTGAGTGTCATTATTGTTGTAGAAACTTCCCTACATCACAAGCCCTCGGCGGCCACCAAAACGCCCATAAGCGAGAGAGGCAGCAAGCTAAACGGGCCCACCTTCAGTCTGCCATGATGGCCGCCGATCCCCACAACCACCACCTTTACAACCACCTTGTCAACTACCACCACCGCCCTCTCACCACCACCACCACCACCTCATCATACAACAACTACACCTCATCATCGTCAAGTAGGTTTTCTTACCACCCCACCACCGCCACAACAAACACCCACCACTTCCACACTGGAAACCATGGTAATACACCTCCTACTATAAATGGAAGCCCGCTTATGTGGAGGATTCCGACAACAGTCCATTCTAATAATCTTCATCATCAAGCTAGAGGGTCGTTTCATCGTGACCGTCCATTGCAACCTTCTTTGCCCTATTTTGGTGGTGGTACTCATAGTTCAAAAATAGTAAGCATTGATAGTTCTAATACTTCTAAAAATAGTATGAGTATGAGTATGATGAGTTCTTCACAAAATCAAGTTGGAAGACGAGGAAATGGTGACCATGTGAGTTTAGATCTTCGTTTGTAATGAATTTTTCCATTCGTTTATATACATTAATTAATAATTAATTAATTAATCTTTGCTAATGCATAACATTGTTTTTTTTTTTTTTTTTTCTAGCTTAATTATTTAATTAGCTAGCTAAAATAGCTATAAGATTGTTGAGTTTAATTAACATAGAGAGTTTTTGCTCTTCATTTTCTCGATCAGCCCTAGTTAGCTTTAAGTGCTTAACCTTACTAGTAAGTAGTAATCAGAAAATCTCTTATGCACTCGCAATATTATTAATGTATTATATTATGTAAATGATATAATCCATGCTATTATTAGTTTAAGTTATTATTGGAGTACCTACTCGTAGGTTTAATTAGTTCGAGTAAATCAATGAATTTGATGCATGGATTCATGAATGTGCGTGTCTTGTTGGCGCGACTTCAACTTTACCCTTGTTCGTTTGCCTATTATTGTATTATTAGAGAATTTTTTAAGCGCGTTAACTTGACAGTAGTACTGTAAGTGATATTTAAATTTCTTTTAATATAGATATATATTTTAAAATCTTTTTTATAACTAATTAATACATTAAATTAAATATCCAATTCGATCGGTTTATAATTTAGCACAATATTAATGTTATGCCAAATTCAAGAATACTGAGGTCTGATCTATGTAATATTGACACATCCTCACATTTCTAGTCATTGCACTCATACCACAAGTTTGTTTCCAACAAGAAAATCTCATTATTTTCCGCGGTTGTCTCTGTCTTGAATTATCAAACACTATTTTTAAAAAAATTTAGAAATAAAAAATTGTTGTAATATACAATATTAAATAAATAAAAAAAAGCGACATGGTCATCAGAAAATGATTAATTATTAGGTGGTGACAAAATGGAAGAATATTGTTGTATGTGAACTTTGAAATGGGAGCCCTAGATATATCATAGGCTCCAAAAATGATGATAATACATGTGAACTAATTTAATACACACGTGTGCGATTATCTTCAGTGATGCATGCTGTAGTATTGCTGTGGTCTGATCGAGAGGCTCCTCCTGCCCCCATTTTCCTTGAGAGATTGGCACAAAATCAGCTGATAATGCCTGCAAAATTACACTTAATAACTTCGCTGCTGAAAAGAGGAGTTCATCTGTACTTTCTCATGGCTACATCGGGATCTGATTCATCACTTGTTTAAATAAACATGTATAGTGATGGAGTAGCGTATTCATAATTTTCAGCATGAGGATTCACGTACATTATTGGACAAACTGCTTATTCGGTTGGAATCCTCTATATCTCGTATCATTTAATTTTAGAAACGGTAAATTCAGTTTAAAATAAGCTAAAGAAGAGACGGAGTTTGAGTCATAATTAAATCATGCAATCGGACTATACATGGTGGTTATTCGTATATTGTGCTTCTATCTTTTACCCGGCCACACACAATATACAAGAGTGTCATTCTTATAAAATGGAAAAACAAATACAATTATTCAATTATTATAAATTTAATGCTCGTAATAAACTTCAATTTGAATTGGTTTGCTTCTACATATTATTATTATTAGTAGTAGTAGTACTATGATTAATTATAATTTTAATTATTACAAGCAATTAATTAATAATAATAAGAAAATTACAAGAAGTTGGTCGAGAGCCGAATAGTAGTATTACCATCATTATTATGATCCGAATAGTAATTTTTGGGTTGAGTTGAGTTCTCGTTTAATTTATTATTAAGTAGAGTTCAATTAAGTAGAGTTTAATTAGTGTAGCTTAGGGAAGATGATTTCAAAAGAGAATGTACAAAGTCATGGCAATCATGAATGTTATTAGGTAGTAGATGTACAAAACGGAGAAAGCTTAACAAATTAAAACCAACACAATGACCGTTAATCAAACGATTATATCGCTATCCTAATGATGATAAATTAATTAACCAACATTATCATTATGGATTTTCTTCTAGGAGTATCATTATATGGATCTAAGTACTTGTCCTTACATTAATTTATCCCCCATGACCTCCTAGCTTAGTCCCTTCGACAAAATGTGTGTCCTTAAATTAAAGATGCTTATTATAATTGTCACATAAATGATAATCAACTTAAGCAAACACCTCGTCGGCATTCTCCATTCCTCTTAATTCCTGTAACTAACCCTAAACAAGTCCATATACTCCAATATCAATAAAAAAAAAAAATCTACTACTTCATTCGTCAAAAGATACTAAATTTAGTTACTGTGAATGATAATTGGTAACAACATAGATCTAATAAATCAGGGCCTGTTTGATATCGTTTTCTGTTTTCTGTTTTCTTGAAAATCAAATCCCCGTTTTTGAAAACCAGAAAAAGTGGTTTTCAGTTTTCAGTTGTTAGTTTTCATTTTCTATATGACAATTATAGTTCCAAACAATTTAAAGTTAATTTTGTAACTTATTAGCTAAATTTTTTACTCAAAAAACCAAAAACTGAAAACGGCAGTGATACCGAACGAGCCCTTAAATATACGATTGATTAGATCAGAGGTTTGATTATTAATTCTTTCAAATGAAGAAAACGATATTGAGAGGATCGTATCCTTAATACGACTTCAGTGTGTAATAAAGATGGTCATTCATATAGTTTCGTCGTCAGATAGATACGCTCGTTTAAGAGGAAAAATTGTAAGAGATACTCCTCTAGTCCTTTTTAAACTTCTCAATTCTCATCCTGTTTTTTAGGGTTTCATCTTTGTTCTTTCCATTCCCAAAATATTATGTTTTTTTTGTTTAGAGAGTGATTAAGGAGGCAAGATAAAGATGTTGGAGATAATTAGCTTTTAAATTAATTTGTTAAATAAATCATTAGGAATTATTGATTATTTTTCCTTTTAATATGCGCAAAAGAGAAAGAGAAGTTTAAATAGGTCCGGAGGGATCGGAGTAATCAATTACCTTTGATTTTGAGTATTTAATGATGAACAAGTTATATGTTAAGATATATAAGTTATAATATGCCTATATTAATAAACTGATTATACTAACTCTTCTTACATCATATCGATTATAGCCAAGTAGTCTTTCGAAAACATTAGATTACATGATGCGAATTAGGGTTAATTGCACAACGGGGAATCACAAAGTATTTGAAGACAAAAAGGAAATCAAATATTGGTATTAAGAATTAGACTCGTGACATTACGATCAATAATTGAATAAATTGTTACCAGATGAAGCAACTTATACGTCGTTTCCATTTATCGGTCAATTATTAGTTTTCAAGTGGGTTTGCCCATGATCTAAGAATAACGAAGTAGGAAGCATATATATATACCAAAGTGTTGATATTTTGAACCAAATTTTATGATGATTAACAACGATGGGTATATGTAGTTATGGAACAGACAATGTGGAAAATGAGATGAAGAAAATCTAAGGATAGATTCACAAAGTGGGGGACCTTTGACAGATGAAAGTTGAGATAGGGGCCAACTACTTTGTTGGTGAAGTAACAAAGAAAAGACAGAGTGAGTGAGGGAGACCAGCAAAAATCTGAGAGAAAAATAAAAGGTCACTACTTGCAAATAAAATTTGTAGACATTTCATTCATTATTGTACCAGAAACTTTCTTCATGACTCATATTTATACAGTAAAGACCTCTCCTTAACCCTCTGAAAAAGATGTCTCATTCTTCCCTCTAGGAGGGGACTTGTAAAGTTATAATGGGTAGTTAGGACAACCCCTCTTTCACATCCTCTCGACATCATTTTGCACCCCTACTCCCTATCTAGCTTTCTTATAGAGTGAAAGGGGGTGAATATTATTGTTCGCGAGTACGATTTGGGTGAAAGTGTGAAACCCAACAGATCATTAATAGGTTAAAACATGACACCGAATTTAAGGTAAATGTCTTATTTCAAATTTTAATAAGTGCCACGTATTAAGCTAATCTGATTATCGATGGTTGAGATTTCAAGTAGTGGACCATGAGATCGAATTTAAAGATCTCATAATAAGTCTGTTCTAATATATATACCATGTGAAAATCATCTTGATTAAAGGCTAAATCGATAATTAAGACCAATCAACTGTTATCTTAAATGTAATAAAAGTAGCTGTAAACCTGTAATAAAAGAGGTAATAATAGAGTACAATGAGGTGTTTAACAGAAATCAACACATTTTAAAATCAAACAACAATAATTACGTACTACTATACCTTTATTCACCAATAAATACAACGCTAGTAGTGTAAGACTACTTTAAAGAATTACATAAACAAGGTACAATAATGCGAAAAAAAGGACAAAAAAAATTTAAAAGGATATAATCAAGTACAAAACAAATGTGATAAATTGGAATACGAGTATGTATTCTATTTGGTAAAAACGTAATTCCAAGTCTAAAAGTACAATTATGTAGTAGCCTTATTCATTGTACATTGTATAACATCGCAAATTATATCATGCTCCCGGGAGTACAAGGAGCATGGTGGTCCTCCTCACAATAGATGAGTAGGGACCACACTTAAATAAATTTAAAAATCTATTTAAGTATGGTCTCTACTCATCTATTGTGAGGAGGACCACCATGCTCCTTGTACTCCCGGGAGCATGATATAAGCATTGGTATAACATTGCTCCTAATTAATCAAGTACAATTTTCTATTAAAGAAAATTGTATACATTTCCAAAATTCAAAAAATTAATTAATATGTATTGCCTTTCTTCCTCAAAACTAATACTATAACCTTTAACCTAATTCAAAATTGTCAACTGTATTTTGCACGCAATGTGAAATGACAAACTAACAATCTGTTAGAATGGAGAATTCCATAAATTAAAGCAAATAAGATCGATCAATACGACATATCAAAACATATATAATCATATACCAACGTACATACATACCCTAATAGTGCAAGGACAAATTATATTGTACCCGGGGGTATATCGCATCTTATATCCCCTCTAATAGATTTGATGAGAAAACAAGTTGATTTGATGAGCAATAATTTTTTTGTCCGAAACAAAATTTTAGTCTTAAAATATATGAAATTGCTTAATATGAATCGTCTTTTTCAAAATAAGTACAGTAAAGTAATAAATAATACGGAGTAGTGAAAAAAAGAAAGGGCAGGTGTGAAATAAGGTCATAATAAGAGTGGGACTAAAAGAGTAATACAATGGTAGTTGAAAAAAATAAGTGATGGTTGTTTAGGTTTATTTGAAGGCATCAACTACGTTATCTTCTGATTAGAAATTTAGGACCAAAGTTTTTTGATGATATAAAATGTAGTACATCATTCAATGAGTCTCTTACAAAAATCTGCACTGCACAAGTATTTATTATCATGAACTCTAAAACTTTGTGTACTTAAACTTCACCTTTATTATGGTACTGTATCCTTGCCCTTTTCTGCAACCACCTTAAATTTTATTGTCAATATTATTGTGCAGGCAAAATATTAATATTCCACTTAATTATTCACTTATCAATTGGATTCAGGTCCCAATTTCTATCTTTTTTTTTAACGACAGAATAGTCTCGTGTAAGAGCGTCTTATTAATATGAATTGACATGATGATTCATCAACATGATAGACTACGGCCACGGAAAAATGACTCGAAAATAAATAGACACTACTCATTTGGCCAAAATATCTCATCTATCCAAAAAAAAGAAAAATTCTACAATCAAATTATAATGTATATGTAACTCATAACCGATCCAATCCAACCTGCCTATGGGAGAGAACAATGATAATTTCACCTTGTCTTTAACTAGATTAACTCCCCACGAGTGAACCAAGTCTAATGTTACGTCTAGGCAATAATTGTTGATTGTGAATTAACTATACTTTTAGAAGCAATAATCACAATCAATAGACATCATAGACAATCTCTAAATGCTACCCACTTAAACTAAGTACGCAAACATAAAAGTGGTAATTTATGGTTTAGCTTTCTATCGACACGCTAAGTCTATAATTCAGCTTGAACTGGAAGAGTGCAAGGCAGGGCTACAATGATGCGAGGTGATATAGCCAGCTATAAAGCTCTTTGGTTTGTATCACAATTTCAGTAATACTGTTAGTTAAGAGGAGCCTTTGTCTCAAACTAGGTTGAGAAAACCTTCCATTTTTTCCTCTCAAAAAGGGTGAAAAGATAACGTCATGATGTGATATCGAAGTAGACTAATCTAATACTATATATTAAAACCTGAAACCAAGTCTTTCCTAGAACGACACTTGACATTTATTAATTGGATAGAACATAAAAATAGCATTAAATATAATTATCGGTTAAGATATGGTAATAAATTATCATAGAGTAGTATTATATAGCTAATTTATGGAAAATAATTATTAAGGTAATTTATTTGAACAAAGATAAGCCATAGTATAGTATAACTACTAATTTATGGAATATAATCATTATGGTAATTTATTTAAACAAAGATAAGCCAACATTTTTCTTATGGAGTGAGTATAAACAATATAAATATATAGCCCGGGCGTGTACAGCGTTTGAATTGTTCACATTCAGTTTGAGTATATGAGAAAAATAAAAACAAATCAAATAACAACAATTTAAGGGAAAAATGAGAGTGCACACAACCTCTAGTAATGTTTCCACCCCGTATTTACACCAGACATGAAAGTAAACATCACTTGTACAAAAAAAAAAAAAGAGCGTGAAAGCAAACAGTAGCGAGTGAAAATAACGCATTTTACCCGAAATTTTAAATAGGTCAAGAATATTCAATAGCTAGGGATGAGAGGTCTTACGTGAAAGGGTTTGCATTCAGTCTTTTCACAGGGGAATTCCAAATGAGAAAAAGAGTGGGAAATATACTCGAGTTTTTGGTCGTTGTTTTGATGCATGAAAAGGGTAAGTATAAGAATAAAGCATTAAATTGAGTGTTGGCAGAATACCCATATAGATTCCCTTTACAGGGACTTCGGATGCTCAGCTTCACAGTCTAACTTATACACCAAATTGGAATTATTTTCTACTTCAGGATCTCAGTGAGCTTAGACACTGAAAGTCTTTCACCTGTTTAAAAAATCGTAAAGAGTTATTCGTCACCCATTTTTATAGTAGTAGCAATTGGAGTATTATATAAAAAAACGGAGTAAACCTAAATATCGAAACAAAATCACTCGAATTTACCATTGTGTCGACGAAAGTTCTACAAGTGCTAAACCCAAATTACAATCAAACTTCGTTTTAAGTATCGTCAAGCACGAGATGGGGTACTGATTATTACACTCCGACGCCAGTCGGATTATGTTAACCATAGCAGTATAAATAAAAGGACTAAAGGAGGGTGGAACACAGGAAAAGTAATAAAAGGAACTACTGTAAGACAAAGTCAGAGGAATTCATAGCAGTAAAAAAGAATAAGAAGCATTTGGTGCGTTCACTTTCAGAAAAGAAGTGTACTGTACAGAAGAGGGTTAAACTCATAACATCAGAAACTGCCCTATATGGTACATAACAAGGGTACTGTCCCAACTCTGGCAGGAACAGATAATTAAATTGAAAGAAACCCCATTGACACAGAGCTATAACATTGTTGCATCATCATCATCCAACCATAAATCTGGGACCCTCCCCAAACAAGAGTTGAATGCCATCATCTGAGCAAATGAAGCCCATCTGATCATGCAAGAATGTGTATAACATGCATGCTCTATATTTACTGGTAAGTACTCAATAAAGACATTTTAGGAGAGAGAAAGAACACAAGACACAGATGTTACTATCATTTTCTCAAGGACCACTTCCTAGTAGAACACCAAAGATACAGTAGAATTTAAGATACATAGTCCCACAACCCTATAAAGTTGCTAACCGAGGTTGATAGTTTATAGAGTACGCTCTTCAGGCTAACATGCGCAAGGAGGTTGCAATATCTTTTGGATGGAAAGGGGATGGTTTCATGACGGTTCATGTTATCCGAACTCAAAACATTCCGAATAAGGTTTGATGCTATTGGTAATGGTGAATGGATGTAACCTTCAACTCTTCAGGGTTAAGTCTTACCTATAACAGTGTAACAGCTACTCAAAGCAATCTACCAAGTGCTCGTAGCAAAACGTAAACTTGCGACTTCAAAATCACCATCAAAGTTTTTACCATTAGACAGAATAGTAAAACAGAGAAATGAGAAATATCACCATCAGTTAATAACACAACCTTAACTCTTTTCCCTTTCACTGTCAATTTTTCTGAAGGGAGGGGTATTGGCATTCACTTATCATCAATAAATGTCGACAAATTTGTAGACCATATTGTTAGATCTGTAGGTCCATTTTGGCTGACTCTTATTCGAGTAACTTTCCTGCAAAGAAGTTATTTGAGTATCTTACACCATTCACATGTACATGGACCTGAATGCATTATTCTGTTTCAAATTTTCAGAAATTTTGTCTTCTCATACACTTGCACAAAGAATATCTAAATTGTTCAGTTTATCTTTCGTTATAAATATATATTATATAAAAAAAACTCACTAGACTTGCAGTTCTAGACAAAGAAATGAAAAAAACTCTCAACCCTATTAAACTGATAACTAAGGTGAAAATCAACAGTTATACGCCTAACACCACATTCCCTAGCGGGAAGTTCAGATTTGTAACTCTATAGAAACCATGGTATTGAATCTCGGTTTTCAGCCAAGATTGAGGCATCAGCAACCACGATTCTCGCTATTGTATTACAGAAATTTGCGGCCAATATGACCTAGATTACCAGTCGTAGAACCTTAATGGAGTATATCGGTAAAGTCTAGGTGTCACGGCCGTATCTTGAAGAATATTTGGCATTTGACATGAAACCAATTTTCTTTTCTCCTATCATGTGAAGAAAGCCCTCTAAATGGGTATCTAAGGACCTATTGACTCATCTATCATTGTATCAAGGGGCATTGGGCAATGGCTTTGTCTTGCTTTGCTCACAAGGACACTTAGGCTGAGACTTGGCTGCACTCACCTTAAAAGTTAAGTCACATGTGTAGCATTCCCTTATTTTGCTTATGTACAACTATTCTATCTTCCCTTTTTTAGCATCTCAATTTAGGACAGGAGAAAAGCAAAAGTGGCAGTATACTAAAATGCACCCAGACTAGAATGCCTATGACTCTATGAGGCTATCTCTATAGTACCACAACATTCACAGGGTTCCTACTTCCTAGCGTCCTTGCCCTCCTACATCTTAACTTGGGGAGACTTGGTGAAGCATGCGCGGTATGCCGGTAACTACGGCATTGCACCGTGCATATTTTGTCATGCCTCGAACTTACGTTTTCTTCTACATACGAATTAAACCAACACAACATTCATTGTGTTGATTTTAAGGACTGAGGGATCAGGACTTAATTATTCCATGGAACCTACTTGACCAGTTCAAAAACCCAAAATGATGGGATATGAACAAAACAACTTACAACACAATTAAGAATTTTTTTCGTATATCTCCATAAATCAAGAAAACCTAGTCACTTAGTATTACTAAGATGAGAATGTGATATAGCTCAAATTACATTAACACATCATTCCACAAATCATTCTTTTGCATACATTACGCCTATACAATCCGAGAACTCGTATAACAATCTAAAGTAAACACGTATTATTGCACTAAGAAAGAAATCACTTATTGAAAATGACATGATATGTTTCAAAGGACACTGCCAAGTCCTTCATTGTACTCACACTAATTTCTGGGGATGTATCTGGGGATGTAAACAGTAGCTTCTTTGTTTTTGAGATATAGTTTCATGCTTAACCTTGACAACTCGTTGTCAAAAAAAAAAAAAAAAAAAAAAAAAAAAAAAAAACTTGACAACTTGGTACGTCAAAAAACGAGACACAATTTGCACCCCTGGGATTTATTCATATACAACTTGGTGCATTAATAAATGGTGAGTCACAACAGTTTAAGATACGTCCTTATCAATTATCCAAGCATTAAAACATGATACATAAAAGTATACATAATGTCATCAACCCCCACACATTATTAAAGAGCAACTGTCGGTATTCCCAGCCAAATTATACCTACGATAGTACGATTATTCTATATCCACATATACCCCTTTTCAACCAATTGTGACACATCAAACTAACCATCTCCACACACTTTCTAAACCCTTTAATAATTGGGCATGAACCCACGACCAAGTCAACAATTATCCCAGTGTATCAAAGGCTCCCAGTCTCCCACCTATGGCGAGGTAGGGGGGGTTGGATGTAGGCAAACCTTATACATTGAAAGCATAGACAAGTTGCTTAAGGATGACCCATGATGAACTTTGTGTCGATAATAGCACCGATCCACTGATACTCCAGTAGTTCACAATATATGACATCCACATAATTAAAAAAAAAAAAAAGTGGCGACGAGACCGGTGAAGTTGACATCCCTAAAACAGTTGAAAACCTCAAACCTTTGCTTCAACTAGTAATGATTTGTGAATAAGAAGTCTCAATTCACCCTCAAGATTCAATCATAGTCAAGGATGCAAACAATATTTGACATTTTGTCCAACACTTGGGAGCCATCGAAGGGCAATTGTTCCTACAGTTCTTAAACATATGTTAGACTTCAGGTTCAGTCAGTCATATCCAACTGAAATGATGTTTGATACAGTTGAAATGAAGAGAGCTCTCTCGAAAAGGAACTAGGGGGTGAGTTTAGGTCTGATCGAGACTAATGGTTGAGCTTGATCCTTGATTTAAGTCTTGATAACTTACAACTTTGCTAAGAGGACAAACCATTTATCACACCGACAATGTTCGAGATGCAAGTAACTCTCCAACTATCAGAATGATTTAGAAGGTTAAGGAGTCTAGTTCCCCTGATCCTAGACACTAACCTCATACCATGAACTTTGTTCAAGAAAGTTGTCCGAACATAGGACTCATTCAACCTCAAAGAAGTACTAACCTGACAAATGAACTTCGAAAATGTCTAGAGGACATGTAACCAAAAAAAAAAAAAAAAATCTATTTGTAGAGGACAATTTTCACCTTTAACAGGCGTATAAATTTTGGGATGAGAATGTACTACATAATACACATTAAGTTACCAGAACAATATAATCACATTGCAGTTGTAGTAAGGATTTGTCTGTCAAATCCAAGTTTTCTTGAAATTCAACAATTGCACCCATTTGCTTGTTCTATCACCTAGACAGCTAGACTCATAGTAGAAAAATTCAGACTCGGTTCAAGATGCATAGTTTCCAACTTCAATTTCGTCAAAAAAAAAAAAGAAAAAAAAAAAATGTTCAGAGAATGAAAAAGACAGTGACATAGTTTTATAAAAGATATAAGTCCCTTAAAAAAATATATAAAGAGAGGTCTTAAGTTCAGTACAATAACAAGTATTTGCCTCACAAACTCAATGTTATCGATCTGGAACTACCCAACTCCACCATAACGAGGACAGTTCTTGCTTGTTTCTCAAAAAACAAAACAAAAAAGGTTTGTTTGACGTGTAGGTTGGGTTCGCCAGGGGTAAGGTTTCACTTACCCTTTCCTTCAATTGGCTCTCTGAGACCTGCTAAAGTGCTAATTACTTCACTAACTCAAACAACTGGATGAAGAAATATTAAAATGAGTTGATAACTCGATCGAGTCAACTTAGTAGAGTACTGCAGAAAAGTAAATGGGGGTTCGTTTAATCCTACTGATATTCTCGCCACCGAACATACGCAGGACTATTTATCACACCTTATCCACTAACTCCTCACTAACAGCTATCAGCCTAAACCAGGTGACTATGCTGCTACAGCAAAGTAATAAACTGAAATATACGAGCTAATACTCTCCTGCAGTGGTAAACTCCATATTCATAGTCATATTCATATTCATATCCATATCAGAAGCCCCGAACAAATACCCAAACTACTTGAATGCTTAATGTGAAGCGGGAAAACGAGGACTCCAATTATGAGACATACCAATAAACTATTGATCTACCAGAACACAATTTTCAAGGTACAACAAAACAGGCTTTCTCTGAATTCAGCCAAAGCTTCAGAACTCACTGGTTCCCTCAAATTAATTAGATATCTCATATCCATCTCGGTCTACAGCACCCTTAGACGAACACAAGATTGTCCTTTCACAGTGGTTTTACGTTAAGAGAAAAAGGGAAAGGAAAGTTTCATTCAGAAGTAAGAATAGAAGAGCAAATGATAGTAAAAATAACCACGATAAACAATTCTCATGTAGAAGTATACTTCAATGGTCAATAAAAGAATTGTTCAATTTAAGCCGCGTCAAAATACACACTTTCTTTTTCTGCTCTTACAACACTCAGCCATCTTCATGAAAAGATTGATTACCACTTTAAAAAATGTAGAAGATGGGAAAATAAATAGATAAAGTGATCAAGCTTCAACGTACAGGCATCTGAAGAAGTAAGAAGAGATAGCACAAAAAGTGTACCAGCAAGCATTATCATGTGTATGTCATTGTCACCTGGCAAAGTTTCATCAAAGTTTCTCCTGCCGAGACGTTAAGTGCGCTTCTTCTATATGTCTTGTGAGTAAGGAAATTCCATAGTGAGAGGCGCTAGAAGCAGCATAATAAGATGTCACCGTAAGCTGGGTGAATCTGGGAAGAGTGTACCCTGCAAAATGCACCAAAGTTCGTCAAACAATATCGCCAGATTCCAGTTATAGCGTTTTCAGTACTCAAGAGTACAAGTGTCTAAGAAGCCAAATCTCACAGAGACAAAAAGTTCCCAAGCTACAAAGGCTGACAATTTTTTAAACTACTTAATCGATACTATCATCAGCTACTTACAAAACAACATCGTTAAAAACCAATCCTCTGTACACTCTTAGTCTTCCATCCAAACCCTTTATCGATCTCTCTTCCCTTTCTTAAGAGCCAACTATTCTCACTCAAGCTTTGAAAGACCCGACATGGTGCCAAGCCACATGTAATGAGAATGTTACTCGCATTAGATACGAATTCTGGCAGCTCATTCAACACTTATGGTCATGGCATTCAGCTTTACAACAGCTATCCATCTCATCTTCATATGTTCATGAATGCAGACTAGGTGATGAGGATATATGTGTCCACGACCAATCTGTCATGCATTTGGCAAGCAATCCCAGCACCTTGCATTAGCCTTCCATTTTGTTCATGAGCAAGTACAACTACTGGGTACTAAATGTCTCCAGCATATTAAATGATCAGCTAGTTGAGGTGTGAACCAAACTTCTGTCTACATATTTCTTCTTCACACTAGATGACAATATCGACATTGCACAGAAGGAATACGTCTTTCACTGCTATGACAAGAATTCTAATATCAGTTATTTGCAGCAATTTAACTTCGTTTATTGAAGCTTAAATCCTTTGTCTAGAATGCAGCCCATGCAGCTTTCATATGTGAGGTTCACAAAGTATACAGGACATATGATACATCTAAAAGTTTCTAAGGATTATTTGGTGCCATGCTGGGATACAGCAACAATCATACCAAAATGTCTCAGAAGATTTACTATATAGTAGAGGTAACAGGGTCATCAGTAGGACGCCTCATCCATATGATCAAGTTATTGACAATTTGTGTCCTATACAGCTTCGACAAAAGTTGAGTCAATAGAGTGATAGACCCTAGCTACAGTGGGATAAGGACCTTATAGCAAAAGAGATCTAAATTCTCGACTCACTATATGGGTCTTTTCTGAAATGTCAATGTTGTATTATAATGTCATTAGGCTTCCATTTTCACATTCTTTGAGCTTGAGGAACAATGGTCATACGAATTTGTGGCAAACCTTTTCCTCCGTTAAAATTTGTCCTCGTGTGTTTCAGAAGAAGAGCAGTAGAGGAATTCAGAAATTGAACTATCCAAGTCTAGAACCATAAGTCCAAAACCATAGATGAAATTCCCACAGGCAGAATAAGGGCGGGAATTATTTAAACTCAAGGAAAAGATTTTACAACTTCCTCCGTTTCATCGAATTAAACACGTTGGTTTGAATATGTGAGAGAAATTCAAACTGATACGTAAAGAATTGAAAAAAACAAGGGAGTAATTAATTGCAGTAGAAATATGACAGGCACTGTTTACCCCCAAAAAAATCAATTCTATGAAGTCTTTAGAATAAAATGATCATACATCACCTTGCACAGTGAATACACTAGTTAATAACCTAAGTTGATCATGATTATCTCAATGAAGTAAAAAGAGATCGCCTATAGTGGATAAACGTGAGATCCTCTTTACTCCAAACAAACTACAAAGTATCATATAAAAGTAGAGAGCCAAGACAAACTAAGCTCCTAGTTCATAAGGTCGGAAGATATTATCAACTTACCACCAAATGCAGCACATGCAGCTGAAGATAAGAGTAGAGGAGGAAGCTGCAGCAAGCAAAGACACCAGAGTAACTGAGTAAGTGCAAGGCATATCCATACTACGAAACTAACTCAGTGAGGGACATATGGATAATGTTTCTATATACGAGCACACTTACCCCAACAACTAATGGAAGCCACTTTGGTCCTTTAACATGTTTCTGGACAAAAGGTAACCCTGCAGACATCATTAGAATATGGTGACATGCCACTGAAATACAGGCAAGATAACAAGAATCTACCTGTGTTAAAACTATGGATAGCACTCAGCATTGCTCCAAGCCCAGTGCCAGCCTACACGTAAAACAAAAAACATAGTCCAATTTTGTCAAATCAACTCCACAGAGCTCGAAAACAGTATGCACGGATATCATAAACTAAATGCACAGGGGGACAACTCACTAAAGATAGGACTAATTCAAATATTTTGACAGAATTTTGAAAAGATGCAACAAACGAACACAGTAAAGGCACTTGGTCTTTTTTCAGCACATTATGTTTGAAGAATAAATTACATTTTAAAAAAGTTCTATTTATCCGGGATTGACCAGCACAAAATGCTAACTTACAAACAGCTTATCAAGGCCAATGCACATAACCCTTCAATCCGAAGTTTTAAAAGTATCAAAGTAGTAGAACTACAATTTATTTCGCAAGAGGAGCATGATCAAGATCCATAACATTCCCGTCAAAAAAAAAAAAAAAAAAAAGAAACATAACATTATATATTGGGAACATATAGATGGGCAAAGAGCATTCGCATAATTGAACATACCAGGAAAATAAAGAACAAACTTATAACTGGCCTTGTTTCTTCTATCTACATCAAGGCATGGTTTTTCTACGTAGATGCAATAGAAGAGCATTAATACCAACGTATACCAGTTCATACATCAAAACAATATTCTATCAAGGAAGAACAAACACGGTAGTATCCTCAAAAGCTAAGATGCATTTCATCAATGACTCCTAACCTAGTGTTTATAAGGTTGCATTAAAATTCATCTTCACACCCTGGTAATTTGTCTATGTCTATACCAGTATCTATGAGCAAACTTCTGTCTGCAAAACTAATTTCCGTAACCTTGACATTTGCGTACATAATTACTGATGACATCTATGTTCTCTCCCTGAGTTGGATATGGCTGGGAATTTTGTTAAGCTCACAACCAAGAAGACGACACATTACTAACAGTATCTTTAAATAGACAAAATGGAGACCCTTTTTTCTTCGTTTCAGTACAACTTTACAGGGGGAAGGCAAAGGGAATGGAGAGTTCGGAATGATCATTTTTCGTTCCATTTGTCCAAATTCCGGCCTTTATAAAACAGAGAAAGTTACGAGAAGAATGTCCCTCGATTGGCTTTGCTCCTCTTCCCTCCCCTCCCCTCAATTCCCATTCCCCTCCCCTCACAGACCTATATTCGAACGCATTGAAACAGACGACCAACATAACATAACATAGCAAAGGTTCAGAAAGTGTTGTAATGGGGATCGCAAACAACAGGCTCTATGGCCTCTATCAAACAATAGCAACGCAAATTACAAGCTACAGATAATCACATATAATTCATAGGCCGTAAAAACCCGAATTCGAAAGCAATCACTCAATTTTACCAGTACAAACAAAACTTACTTTGCTCATTCAACTTTCAAATCACTCGAACATTCGCAAAGGCATATCATATACGAAACAATTAATGCAAAAAACACGTACCACGGCAGTCGCATCGTGCAACACAGGAGTGATGACCCATTCCCCATTTTTCTGCATCAATCAATACAAAACAAAAAAAAAAAACACATCAACATAACAAGAACTTCCATCACACACGATTAATCGAACAAAGAATACGCATTGCGCAATACAATTTAAAACTAAAGACTAAACCCAGAAAAACCCAGAAGTCAAATTCTCAAGAGACAGGAATTTTTCTTAGAGACAATTCATCGAACAGGTGGTGTGCATATGAAAATGCAGAAATTAAACCATGAGTTTTCCACCAAAAAGCAAAATTAAAAGGTGGGTGTCGTAAAGAGGAAGGAAGAGAGAGGGAGGGAGTCAGAAGAATTACGGAATCGGAGTCGAGGAGAGAGAGACAACGGGGGCAACGAGGAGTACCAAGGCCAGGTTTAATGGTGGGATCATACTGATATAAATTCCCAGTTCTCAGCTTCTCTTCGTACACTTCTCGAGTCCCCATTCTTCTTCGTATTTTGCGGTCTGACTCTTGGAAAGGTGAGGAAAGTGTAATGTGTATATGGCGAGTAGCCTTGTCATCAAAAAGCTCAGCCTCGTTGGCTTGATTTGAATTGACTGCGTCTGAATTTTGGGTTATTTAAAAAAAATGACGGGGGCCCGGCCAGCGTAATAAAATGGCTTGATCAACTAATTTTCTTATGTGGAAATTATAACCTTTTTTTTAAAAAAAAAACATTATATGAAATGTAAAAGTAGATTGGATGTTAAAGGTAGGGAAAAAGATAACGTATTTAGATCTAGTGGAGTTGAAAATAAACTCTATGCGGTAGAGTTTATTAAAAAAATGTAAGAATAAATATATCTGTTAATTTATTTGTGCTTTTGAGATCCTCTTTATTTTGTTTTATTACTCGTTTTGGTAAAACTCTACCAACTCTACAACATATGAATTTCATGGGATCTTCACCCATCCCTCTCTTGAAACTACTCTCTTGAAATTTTGAAATCAAAACGAAAAGAAAAAAGGGCAAAAACACATCCCTCTCTTGAAACTACTCTCATCCATTTATGACATTTATCTACAAATGACATCTGATTTGAAGTTGATGCCATTTCATATCAATAATATATGCTTTTTTTTTCACGTTTTCGCTGTCTTTTAGTAACAAATAATATATGCTCTTCTCAAAAAAATACCACACCCCATAACTCAAATACTTGGCTCCGCCACTATTGACTAGTATTCTCTTTTCAATTTTATAGAATCTTTTGGTTAATTTTTTTGACACACCCCATAACTCAAGTCGGTCGTCACCTAGCAATGCGTTATACTTAGTGCTCGTTTGGATACACTTGGAACTCGGAATTCCCATGAGTTTGCAAATCCTATGAATTAAGGAAGTATGGGAATTTAAGAAATTTGTTTGGAAAAAAAGAAAGCATAAATTCCTATGGGAATTTCTAATTACCAAACCCTCAAAAGTAAAAAAAATTCTACCTTAATTGTTCATTTAAATTCCTACACTTTGTGGTAACCAAAACAACTCATAGTAATTCAATTACTAGGAAAATAAAATTCATATAGATTTTTAGGGTATCTAAACGACACCTTATAAACTAATCATTCTTTATATAGTAAATCGATGCGAGACTGACATTGATGTGAGTACATTGCAAGAGAACTTTTATCAAGTACAGTATTCATGTCGGTAACCTTTGATTTTTAGGTAATCATGTGTGATATAATTAAGTATAAATTTCAGAGTAATTCTTAATTAGAACATCTAAATATTCAAATGATACCTACTCCGACTTTTATGGACACGGTTTTATCCAAGTTTTTGTGAATGAGATAAATATATCACGAGTTTAAGTACAACTTTTGAATCATGTGTCAACAAGTGCATATTAATCGAATCACGAATACGTATAGGAAGTGTCATTTTTCAATGACCTGGAGAAATTAATTAAAGTTTTTCATTTGAGCTAATGTGAAACATACGCATCATACTCAACAACACTAGCTCCACTTTTATCCAAGAATGTTACGGTCTTAGCTTGTGTATAACCACTAGCAAACCTAAAAATGCCACTCCCACCAACAATAGCCATTTCTTTTACTTTTGAAGTCACCAAATTTCTTCCTATCACACTTAGAGTGCTTAGGGGCGGAGCTGGGGGGAGGCCTACCTAGGTCAGGGCCCAGGCCAGCTTTGGAGAGAAATCTAAAGCCCATATACATTTAGCTGTAAATTAATAGATTTTACTCCAATTGGCCCAGCCCAGAAAGTAAAAAGAAATGAAAGTGAACATGAATGTCAGTGGATGCGTTAACCCAGAATTCGTGTGGCCCCCATGTCCAAAGCATGTCAATAAATCCCCAGCAAGTAAACCAAAAAAGGGCTGAGCATACCTTTCGAGAAGAAATCAGCCCACAAATTGACTTTGACCTCTTCTGACTTGTGTAACTTCCATTTCTTTTGCAAGGGGATATGTCAAGTTCCCCAACATAATTTTATTTTTCTTCAAATAATGAAATTACACGCACTTACGTGTTACGTCACCAGAAATTGATTAATGAAGAATTTTTGGCTATTTTCTTCGTACGGAGTACAATTTTTTTTTGATAGAGAACAACTTGATTAAAATAAAACCATGTTGTAACATTTTCCGACAAATATTTGGATCCAATATTTGGGTTTTTCCCGAAAAATTGATACTTGATAGACAATGATTAACACCATTTTCGGTACAATTTTTTGTTGGTAATCACATATATGTCATTTGAAATTTGAAAAACACACTCAGTATTTGAAAGGATAAAATTGATAGCTTTATAAAATCTTATTTCAAGTAAATCAGGTGCTAATGTGATTATGAAATTTTTGTGCTTTTACAACATACAAGGAAGAAAAAAAAAATCTTCAATCTATTCGCCGGAAAAAGTTTTAACAAGCTATTTTTATTTTTATTAGGTGGTATTATAAGAGGTTTTTTTTATTACAATTTTTCCTATTTTTTTCATTATTGTAGCAAGATTATTCGTTTGGCGTAAATTATACCATGGTCCCTAGACCTTAACCATGGTATATGCACTCGTCTTTTGGCCCACCTCAGTTTCCATTCCTGGCTCCGCCCCTGGTGCTACCATTAAATTGTCCCTCGTTAAACACCAAATTCATGATCATCGTTAGTCCGCTTTGTTGTTGATCCGCGACACCTTAAATCCCTTGGGCGTACCTTATGACTTTCGACGTGTTTTCGGGTCCTATGGTTAAAGGGTCATCTATCATGTCTAGTGCATCAAACCTTGATGGGTCTTTGAGTGTTGTTTTGGCCTTGGCAACGTGGACAACGGTCCGCTTCGCCCCGGTAAAATAGTCATGGAAGAAGTGTAGATGAGTGAAGTTTTTGTGTTGCTTGATTCCCATCTCTTCTTTTGATATGCTTCTTGAGAATGCATGGGTTAGACTTTGGGGTGTTGCCGTGTTGTTGAAGGTTAAAATGAGGAAAAAGAATGGCACTAACGAAATGTGGGTTGGCATGGTATTTTGACTAAGATATGAATATTTCGGATACAATCAAGAAAATGTGTAACATTTTTTTTTTCGAGGAGGTGAATGCCATTTTACCCGAAGGGATGGTGAGGTAGGATCACTAATCAAGTGTTGGTACGAAATTATAACGGTATCTCATCATGATGTAAATCTACGAAATATTATTAATTACTTTGTAAAATTGTAATCCGTAATTGATGTGGTCCACAAAATGAGATACGAAAATAAGACAAAATCTGCGGTCCTAACATTTTCCACTCAAATTACTTTGAAATGTGACGTCAAAATTATCTAAAAACGCCTTTATTTTTATTTTTTTTTGTGAAGGAATGAAAAAACACTTTTCAAGTCATCCGTAACCCAGAATTCCTCCCACAAAGAGTATATATTTTCCACAATTCCATCAATACGGAGTATATAGTATACTCCCACTAATAGATAAAGAGGATCCATTAGCATCATATTTTCGGCCGATCATTATGCTTTATATGTTGGTCCATAAGCACGAGTGTTTCCATTAGTGTTGCGTTTGTGTGGAGTGGATTCGAGTTGCACCAACAGACCAACTTATCGTGATATCAAGCGTGGGCTAATTCTGTTCTTTTTTTAAATTTTTTTTTTTTTTTTTTTTTGACGGTATGGGCTAATTCTTAATAGTATAGTATACATTGAAATGCTGGCCCATTGATTTGCGTGCTTGATAAATCATACTAGTATGTTCTTTGCTTTTCGAATATCATTGTCGTTTGTAGTTTTGAGTTTTTTAGGTGATTTGATATGCTAGATATATTAGATGTAAAATCCATTAAATTCAAATTGGTGAAGTTTTCTTAAAGGGGAACGACCCAATCTACCAAAGCCACCCAATTCAAATTGGTGAAGATTTCATTTATGAGAAGTACATTTCTTGTCGTTTTTGTTTAATTGTCAATAATCAAAATTAGAATTTCGTAGAAACGATCAATTCCTTGCGATGATTGGGTGGATTCTTCGCAAGTCAAGTTCAAGACCTGGGGATTGAGAGAGAGACACCTTGGAGGGAAAGACGCAAAGTTAAGACTAGGCTTCTAAGCTTGATTTTTACTAGGTACAAATTTCAGTCCTTTGATGCTCAAACTGCTCAATTAGCCATCAAATATAAGGTCACGCCATCTTTAAAAAGATAGAGGCTATGTTTGGTAAAAATAGTTGAAATAGTAGCTGAATGCTGAAATAGTAGCTGAAAACTGAAATAATAGCTGCAAAGTTTTTAGCCGATAGTATTAGGAGTGTTTGACAGAATTAGCTGATATAGGAGCTGGTATATATAAAATTACATAAAAATGTATTATTTATATTTAATCTCATTTTTATTTTAGTAAATAATTGAGGGAAAATTAAGAATAAAGTTATGATAATCTAGCTTATTTTAAATAAGTTACATGAGATAACTTCTTAAATAAGCTAGCTTATTATTTAAGCTAGTGGTGTTACCAAACCAACTTATTTGGTCAACGAGCTTAAAAAACTAGTCAAATAAACCAGTTTGACCTAATAAGCTAGCTTATTGCGCATACCAAACATAGCCAGAGTATATGAGAGTATGTCAAATGACATTTTGCTACAAAAAAAAAAAAATATTCGCTATCAATAAAAACAACGACACAGTATTAATTGTCAAAATCAAACAACATGCGAAACTAGCTCATAACTAATTTGCAATTGGAGGAAAAAACAATTATATCTAAGACATTACGTACAATCAAGCTCGCAATTTTTGTAATTCACTCGAACGTCATCAACTAATGTTTTACATAAACATCGTACTCAACAACACTAGCTCCACTCGCATCCGACAATGTGACAGTCTTAGCTTGAGCATAACCCGAAGCAAACCTAAAGACACCTGTCCCACCAACAATGGCCATTTCCCTCATTTTTAAGGGCACTTCATTCCTCCCCAACAAACTTAGGGTACTGCCCTTATAGTCTCCATCCGTAAACACGTAATTCATTACCATCAAAAGCCCGCCCGTGGTTTGGTCCGCAGACCCGTACAAGCCCTGAGCGTACCCGATGACACTTGAGCTGTTGTCGGGTCCTACAGATAATGGGTCGTCAATCATGACAAGGGCCCCAAATGCGTTGGGGTCCTTGTCTGTTGTCGGGGCCTGGGCGATTCTGAGTGCAGTTCGCCTAGACCCTGCAACGTAGTCGTGGAAGAAGAAGTGGAGGTGGGTTAAGTTTTGTTGGTCTTTGATCCCCATTTCTTCCTTTGATATGCTCCTTGAGAAGGAAGCATTGGTTGAACTCTTGGGATTGAAGCTCAAGAGAACAAGGCAAATGAAGGAAAACAAAAAGAATTTGGTCATTTTAGAGATATTGTTGCTTATTATTGTCCAATACTACTGTGCATTAACTCGAGATATATAGGCATGGATTTTGTGGAGTTGTTGATGAGTTAAAAATCGATGAATTATATACTAACATTTTATGGGATAATAGAATGATCCAACTACAAACTTACAACTTTACAACAAAAGTGAATTGTTTGTTGTGATTAGTAAATGAAAATCCCTCAATTAATAAGTAGATTGGTACTCTATAGGACTATAACCAAGGGCGTGGGAACCCAAATTGCTTCGCGACTTCCTACCAACTTCTAGTAATTTTTTTACATTAATTGAGCATTAACAATAAGTAGATAACAATTGAATACTTGATTCTCATGAATGAAGCGCTCAATGACGATATCGGGAAAAATTTATTTATTAAATTAATTCATTATCTTAAAAGATTTTGTCACACCGTCCGCATATGGTACTCTATAATCAACCACCGAAAAAAAAAAGCATTTGCATTTTTTAAGAGAACATCTCTTTACTAGTGCTATAGTGCCAGCTAAAAAGAGCAAATTATTTGCACGAGAATTTCTGGTTTTGGACTTTTGGTAGGTCATGGATAAGGCTATAGGCGTATAGTTGTTGGACCACATCGTGGTGGTGGTGGTGGTTGAATTGTAGTTATGCTGTGGTGTGGCTATAATGTTATATCACTGTATGCATTTTACAAAGACTAGTTTTATGTGGATCAAAGTTTGCTTATCGGTTAGGTAATTAATTTATATTTTGGGTTGAATCCTCATATCTCCACTCTCGCATTTTAAGCTGTTGTTGGATTCAGAGAGGCATAACCACATATCTCAAGCAAGAGACGTGGATAGAATTCCACTATTTAATCACTGAGCCCCAAATTCAATGAACAAATTCTAATCCAAGTTAGGAAAATTTTTGATCAAAAATACTAGGACTCTATATGTAGTCAAAGAAAAAAAATGTCAATGGTTAGTTTGTAGTAAAATTAATTAAATTTGTATTAAATTTGGTTGCATAATTTTGTAATGTTGGATTACTGAGGAAAGAGAGACAATCAAGAGTCCTAGATTTGAAAATAAATCAATTTAAATTTCTATCTATTGATGGATTCGTAACAATGTTGATTTTACTGTCATTTTCATAAATTTACTACAAACATGTTAAATTTAATACACAATCATATTATTTACTACTTGCAATCTTTAATTTACCCCATTTGATTATGTTATAGACAATTTTACTATTGTCTACATATAAACTTGTTGGATTATCCATTTTTTATCAGAACATAATAAGATGTATAGACTTGCTTTATTTAATCATAATCGAAAATTTCGATGTGAGACTCACATTTTACATTAATACATCTACTTAAGGATATACGCTAAATCACTTACTTACTATGATCAATGCACCATATTAAATTATTACTTCCATAAATTACATATTATTATCTAATGATCGATGTGTGATATAGTTAAGTTATTTATGAGCTTCACACAATATAAATTGCATATTACATGTACATTATCAAGAAAAATCAGGCTATATATAGTTTGGACTCATGGTGCTTTATAAATGCTTCGCTTGTATAGGAGTATAACAGTGTATTGTTACTAGAAACTCTCCTACAACACCGTCCTACATTAAACATTTGTCACAAGAGTTTATAATTTATAGATACCATACAATGAAGGATTCATTGTTTATAAAGAGCGACAGTGACAAAAAAAATTTCTATAGTGTTCCAAATTTAAGAAGAAAAGTTTAAAATAAACAACGGTTCTACTAAAAGTTTCATACATTATTACGTACTAAAAGAAAAAAAAGAGACAAAACTTGATGGATGTGCATTTTTTATTTTCGTAGTAGACTTGTAGTAGAAACTCCTGTCTCCAGGAGAGAGTAGTACAAGCGATACACTGAGTGTCTGTGATTTTTTTTTTTTTCGTGACACCCATAACTCAAGTTGCCTTATTAATAGTTTGTTGTCTATATAAACTAATCATTCATAATCTGAGTTTTCGATGTGGGACTCACATTTTACATTAATACATATAACTAAGGATATACGCTACATCACTCACTTACTATGATCAATGCACCATATTACATTATTACTTCCATAAATTTCATATTATTATCTAATGATCGATGTGTGATATAGTTAAGTTATGTATGAGGTGCACAAAATATAAATTGCATATTACATATATGGTATCAATAATATTCAGGCTATAAATAGTTTGGACTTATGGTGCTTTATAAATGCGTCGCTTGTATAGGTGTATAACAGTGTATTGTTACTAGAAACTCTCCTAGAAAACCGTCTTACATTAAACATTTGTCACAAGAGTTTATAATTTATACACACCATACAATGAAGGGTTTATTGTTTATAAAGAGCGACGGTCACAAAAACGTTTCTATAGTGTTCAAAATTTAAGAGGAAAAGTTTAAGATAAAAAACGGTTCTACTAAAAGTTTCATACATTATTACGTACTAAAAGAAAACAAAACGACAAAACTTGAGTTATGGGTGTGCATTTTGTATTTTAGTAGTAGACTTGTAGTAGAAGCTCATGTCTCCAGGAGAAAGTAGTACAAGCCAAAACACAGCGTGTCTGTGATTTTTTTTTTTTTTTTTTTTGGTGACACCCATAACTCAAGCTGCCTTATTAATAGTTTGTTGTCTATATAAACTAATCATTCATAATCTGAAATTTCGATGTGGGACTCATAATTTACATTAATACATGTAACTAAGGATATACGCTCAATCACTCACTTACGATGATCAATGCACCATATTACGTTATTACTTCCATATATTTCATATTATTATCAAATGATCGATGTGTGGTATATTTAAGTTATGTATGAGGTGCACACAATATAAATTGCATATTAGATGTATATTATCAATAATATTCAGGGTATAAATAGTTTGGACTCATGGTGCTTTATAAAATGGTTCGCTTGTATGGAGTAAAGCAGTTTATTGTTACTGGAAACTCTCCTACAAAATCGTCTTACATTAAACATTTGTCACAAGAGTTTATAATTTATACACACCATACAATGAAAGGTTTATTAATTATAAAGAGCGACGGTCACAAAAAAGTTTCTATAGTGTTCCAAATTTAAGAGAAAAAGTTTAAGATAAACAACAGTTCTACTAAATGTTACGTACCAAGAGAAAAAAAAAAGACAAAACTTGAGTTATGGGTGTGCATTTTGTATTTTTGTAGTGGACTTGTAGTAGAAGCTTCTGTCTCCAGGAGAGAGTAGTACAAATGAAACACTCTGTGATTTTTTTTTTTTTTTTTTTTTTTTTTTTTTGATACTCATAACTTAAGCTGCCTTATTAATAGTTTGTTGTCTATATAAACTAGTCATTCATGATATGGAATTTCGATGTGGGGCTCGCATAATACATGTAACTAAGGATATACGCTAAATCACTCAATTACTATGATCAATGCACCATATTACATTATTACTTCCATAAATTTCATATTATTATCTAATGATCGATGTGTGATATAGTTAAGTTATGTATGAGGTGCACACAATATAAATTGCATATTACATGTATATTATGAAGAATACTCAGGCTATATGTAGTTTGGACTCATGGTGCTTTATAAATGTTTCGCTTGTATAGGAGTATAGCAGTGTATTGTTACTAGAAACTCTCCTACAAAACCGTCTTACATAAAACATTTGTCAAAAGAGTTTATAATTTATACACACCATACAATGAAGGATTTATTGTTTATAAAGAGCGACGGTCACAAAAAAATTTCTATAATGTTCCGAATCAATATATATATAGGAGCAACATCCGGTCAGAAATAACCTTAATGTCAGAAATTAGAAGTGATAACTACTGAATTAGCTAACTGCACTAACTAAATTGTGTAACTCCAGTAACTGTGCTAACACAATCACATAACTCAGCTAACTGTGAAAGCCATCTCCAGACCACCACCGTTGACCTACGTTGACCACCGCCGGACTACCGTTGACCACGGCCGGACCACCGTCGGGCCACCAACGGCGGTGGGACCCAACCTTCCCCTTTCTCTCTCTCCTCCCCCAACCCCCCGACAACCCTGGCCCCGCCGACGGCCGTCTCCAACCACCACTAACGCCGGCCCCGACCCAACCACCACAGGCGCCTCTCTCCCGCCACCTTCCCTCCGCCACTCCCACACGCCGCAGCCTCTTATTTCTCCCCCAATATCTCATTTTTCCACGTAGAAATTTGGGGGAGAGGCGGAAACTATGGCAGGAGGGGCGTCGAACGTCCGCGTAGAGGCGACGAACGACGGAGAAAGGGTGACGGCTTATGCGAGGGACGGTGAAGCATCGAGGAGGGCGAAAATGGGGGTGATTGAAGAGAAGTATAGAGAGAGAATATCGATTGGAACGAGGACGTGCTCGACGCTGGAAAGGACCACCACAGGTGAACTGGCGGAACAACGGCGAGTATGGTGGTGGTCGTCGGCTAGATCTGGGTGGTGGTTGGTGCAGGTGGCCGGTGGTGGGAGGTGGTGGTGGGTGTGTATGGGAGGAGAGAGAATTTTTTTTTTCTTCTGGAGTTATGAGTTTTAGTGTGTAGAGTTACTATAGTTACGCGTTTTAGTTAGTGGAGTTATCATAGTTACGTGTTGTAGTTAGTAGAGTTATTATAGTTACGTGTTTTAGTTAGTGAAGTTATATTAAAATACATCTTTTAGTTGTTGACGTTAAGTTAATGTTACTGGAGTTAAGTTGAAGTTATTAAAGTTAAGTTGGAGTTACGTTGGTATTAAGTTAAAGTTACGAAGTTATTAGAGTTAGTGTTAGAGTTACAGAAGTTATAAAGAAACCGAAGTTATGAGAGTTAGTGAAGTATCAAGATGTGTGGTCCAGATTGTTTCTTATTTCTGACTTTAAGAGCACTTCTTACTTGATGTAATATATATATATATATATATATATATATATATATATATATATAGGGGCACGTTCCAGTAGGAAGTTATATATTGGTAGGAAGGTAAGAAGTACTTATATAGTATTATCGATATCTGAGATTGAAACCAACAATCACATTCGAGACCATTTGATGCCACATATGTCCAAAGACACATCTAAAACAATCTGAAACAAGCGCGGAACTGCCCCCGTGTCAGCACCGAGTCTTCTCTGAGCAAACTCGATTTTTATTTGAGCAAAGGATAGTTTTAACAATTAGAAATCTTATTTTGGCCATTAGCCACCCTTTGTACGAGTTTCACCCCACGTTGTGAAAAAACCGAAGCAAAGTTAGTTGAATAATTCAAGAGAGCTATGCTTGCCTTTTTGAATTTTGTGTTTACTTTATTGTTTTTTCTTCTAGATCCTTTTATTTTTCATTGAGCCTTCTATGGCATAGAGTCCGTTAAGAAATAAAGTAAATAATATTGAAAGAGACCCTTCAACCAAAGTGCGATGAATTAGTTTCATACTTATGCTGAATAATTAAAGAATTGGTGCAAAGACACTATGGTGCTCGAAACACCTAGCGAAGCACCGACACGGAAATGACTCAAAATCGTTGTGGGGCTTCCTAAGAGTGTGTCGTGGGCAAATCAATCACATTTGAGACCATTTGATGCCACATATGTCCAAAGACACATGGAAAACACTCTAAAACAAGCGCATAATCGCCCCCGTGTCAGCACCGAGTCTTCTCTGAGCAAACTCGAGTTTTATATGAGCAAATGATAGTTTTAACAATTAGAAATCTTATTTTGGCCATTAGCCACCCTTTGTACGAGTTTCACCCCACGTTGTGCCAAAAGCGAAGCAAAGTTAGTTGAAGAATTCAAGAGGGCTACGGTTGCCTTTTTGAATTTTGTGTTTAGGTTATTGTTTTTTCTTCTAGATTCTTTTATTTTTCATTGAGCCTTCTATGGCATAAAGTCCGTTAAGAAATAAAGTAAATAATATTGAAAGAGACCCTTCAACCAAAGTGCGATGAATTACTGTTATATTTATGTTGAATAATTAAAGAATTGATGCAAAGACACTATGGTGCTCGAAACACCTAGCGAAGCACCGACACGGAATTAGCTCAAATTCATTGTGGGGCTTCCTAAGGGTGTGTCTTGGGCATATCAATCACATTTGAGAGCATTTGATGCCACATATGTCCAAAGACACATGGAAAACACTCTAAAACAAGCGCAGAATTGCCCCCGTGTCAGCAACGAGTCTTCTCTGAGCAAACTCTAGTTTTATCTGAGCAAATGATAGTTTTAACAATTTGAAATCTTATTTTGGCCATTAGCCACCCTTTGTACGAGTTTGACCCCACGTTGTGCCAAAACCGAAGCAAAGTTAGTTGAATAATTCAAGAGGGCTATGCTTGCCTTTTTGAATTTTGTGTTTAGGTTATTGTTTTTCCTTCTAGATTCTTGTATTTTTTATTGAGCCTTCTATGGCATAGACTCCGTTAAGAAATAAAGTAAATAATATTGAAAGAGACCCTTCAACCAAAGTACGATGAATTAGTTTTATATTTATGTTGAATAATTAAAAAATTGGTGCAAATACACCATGGTGCTCGAAACAACTAGCGAAGCACCGACTCGGAAATGGCTCAAATTCGTTGTGGGGCTTCCTAAGGGTGTGTATTGGGCATATCAATCACATTTGAGAGCATTTGATGCCAAATATGTCGACACCATGGTGCTCGAAACACCTAGCGAAGCACCGACACGGAAATTGCTCAAAATCGTTGTGGGGCTTCCTAAGGGTGTGTCGTGGGCAAATCAATCACATTTGATACCATTTGATGCCACATATGTCCAAAGACACATGGAAAACACTCTAAAACAAGCGCGGAATCGCCGCCGTGTCAGCACCGAGTCTTTTCCGAGCAAACTCGAGTTGTTTCTGAGCAAATGATAGTTTTAACAATTAGAAATCATATTTTAGCCAGTAGCCACCCTTTGTACGAGTTTCACCCCACGTTGTGCCAAAATCGAAGAAAAGGTGGTTCAATAATTCAAGAGGACTATGATTGCCTTTTTGAGTTTTGTGTTTGGGTTATTGTTTTTTCTTCTAGATTCTTTTATTTTTCATTGAGCCTTCTATGGCATAGAGTCCGTTAAGATATAAAGTAAATAATATTGAAAGAGACCCTTCAACCAAAGTGCGATGAATTAGTTTTATATTTATGTTGAATAATTAAAGAATTGGTGCAAAGAAAATATGGTGCTCGAAACACCTAGCGAAACACCGACACGAAAATGACTCAAATTCATTGTGGGGCTTCCTAAGGGTGTGTCTTGGGCATATAAATGACATTTGAGAGCATTTGATGCCACATATGTCCAAAGACACATGGAAAACACTCTAAAACAAGCGCGGAATTGTCTCCGTGTCAGCACCGAGTCTTTTCCGAACGAACTCTAGTTTTTTTCTGAGCAAATGATAGTTTTAACAATTAGAAATCATATTTTGGCCATTAGCCACCCTTTGTATGAGTTTCACCCCACGTTGTGCCAAAATCGAAGAAAAGGTGGTTCAATAATTCAAGAGGACTATGGTTGCCTTTTTGAATTTTGTGTTTGGGTTTTGTTTTTTTTCTTCTAGATCCTTTTATTTTTTATTAAGCCTTCTATGGCATAGAGTCTGTTAAGAAATAAAGTAAATAATATTGAAAGAGACCCTTCAACCAAAGTGCGATGAATTAGCTTTATACTGATGTTTGATAATTGAAGAATTAGGGCAAACACATTATGGTGCCCGAAACACCTAGCGAAGTCGGAAATGGCTCAAATTCGTTGTGGGATTTCTAAGGGTGTGTTTTGGGCATATCAATCACATTTGAGAGCATTTGATGCCACATATGTCCAAAGACACATGGAAAACATTCTAAAACAAGCGCGGAATCGCTTCCGTGTCAGCACCGAATCTTTTGCGAGCAAACTCGAGTTTTTTCTAAGCAAATGATAGTTTTAACAATTAGAAATCATATTTCGGGCATTAGTCACCCTTTGTACGAGTTTCACCCCACGTTGTGCGAAAATCGAAGAAAAGGTGTTCAATAATTCAAGAGAACTATGATTGCCTTTTTGAGTTTTGTGTTTGGGTTAGTGTTTTTCTTCAAGATTCTTGTATTTTTCATTGAATTTTTTATAACAAAGAGTCCGTTAAGAAATAAAGTAAATAATTTTTAAAGAAACGCTTCTACCAAAATGGGATGAATTAATTTTATATTGATGTTGAATAATTAAATAATTAGGGCAAACACACTATGGTGCCCGAAACACCTAGCGAAGCACTGACTCGGAAATGGCTCAAATTCGTTGTTGGGCTTCCTAAGGGTGTGTCTTGGGCATATCAATCACATTTGAAACCATTTGATGCCACGTATGTCCAAAGACAGATGCAAAACATGCTAAAACAAGCGCGGAATCGCCCCCGTGTCAGCACCGAGTATTCTCCGAGCAAACTCGAGTTTTATCCGAACAAATGATAGTTTTAACTCTTAGAAATCATATTCTGGCCATTAGCCACCCTTTGTACGAGTTTCACCCCACGTTGTGCCAAAACCGAAGCAAATGTAGTTGAATAATTCAAGAGGGCTATGGTTGCCTTTTTGAATTTTGTGTTTAGTTTATTGTTTTTCCTTCTAGATTCTTTAATTTTTCATTGAGCCTTCTATGGCATGGAATCCGTTAAGAAATAAAGTACATAATATTGAAAGAGACCCTTCAACCAAGGTGCGATGAATTAGTTTAATATTTATGTTGAATAATTAAAGAATTGGTGGGGGCACGTTCCGGTAAAAAGTTATATATTGGTAGGAAGGTAGAAAGTACTTATATAGTATAATCAATATCTGAGATTGAAACCAACAAAACTAATAACACATCTAAACAAAAGGCATTTATTCTTATAAAATGTGCTTTTAATTCAACCAAAAAACACTTTTATTCTTATAAAATGTTATTATTACAAAATGCACTTCTAATTTAACAAAATACACTTATTCTTAGAAAATTCATTTCTAATTCAACAAAATGAACTTTTCTTATCAAATGCACTTCAAAATTTAACAAAATACACTTTTCTTATAAAACGCACTTCAAATTTAATAAAATACACGTTTCTTATAAAACGCATTTTAAATTTAATAAAATGCACTTTAATTTAACAAAATGCACTTATTCTTATAAAATGCACTTATAATTTAACAAAATGCACTTATTCTTATAAAATGCACTTCTAATTTAACAAAATGCAATTATTCTTATAAAATGAACTTTAATTTAACAAAATGCACTTATTCTTATAAAATGCATTTCAAATTTAATAAAATGCACTTATTCTTATAAAATGCACTTCTAGTTTAACAAAATGCAATTATTCTTATAAAATGAACTTCTAATTTACAAAATGCACTTTGTCGTTTTAGTATTATAAATGCACTTTTAATCAAACAAAATGCATTTGGACTTATAAAATGCATTTCTAATTCAACAAAAAACACTTATTGCTATAAACGCACTTCCAATTTTACAAAATGCACTTCTAATTTAACAAAATACATTTCTAATTTAACAAGATGCACTTATTCCTATAAAATGTACTTTTAATTTAACAAAATGCACTTCAATTTAACAAGATACACTTATTCTTATAAAATGCACTTCTAATTTAACAAAATGCACCTTTTCGTTTTGGTTTTATAAAATGCACTTTTAATTTAACAAAAAACACTTCTAATTAAACAAAATGCACTTTGTCTTTTAATTTTATACAATGCACTTCTAATCAAACAAAATGCACTTCTAATTTAACAAGATGCACTTATTCTTAAATAAAATGCACTTTAATAAAAAAAAATTAAAAAAAAAAACAGAAAAATGAACCACATTTTTTTTCTCTCCTCCCATACCCACCCACCACCACGAATCACCTAACCACTGCCGGCCACCAGCACCGACCACCACCTCACGCGACGCCGACACCACCATTCGACGCGCGCCGCCTCGGCGACCCCACGGCGGCATCCCAGAGATCGCGCCATCTCCTCTATCCTCCTTTACGTCCCTTTTTTCTCATTTTCTCTCTCCTCTCTCACTCCCTTCCCCAGCCCTTATCGTCAGCCGTCGTCGCCCAAAAACCATCCCCCACCCCTCGCCCTACGCCGCCAATCACACGCACCACCACCATCGCCGCAAATAGGAGGGTTTTGAGGAGATCGAAAAGTAAGTGAAGGGGATAATGGGGGAGAAGAAAGGGGCTATGGTGGCGCGGAGTGGCGGCGGGATGGTCGCGGGAGAGAACCGATCATGGTGGCTGGGTCAGGGCCAGTGTTGGTGGTGGTCGGCAACGGCCATCGGCGGGGCTGGGGTGGTCTCGGGTTGGGGGGGTTGGGGAGGAGAGAGAAAAAGGAAAGGAGTGGGTTTTTCTTTTTTGTTTTTTGTTTTTGTTTATTTGATTTAATCTTAACCATTGGATTTAAGTTGGGTGGATGGATGATATAACTTCTTACTTCTCACCATAAGAACACTTCTTATGGGAACAACATCATATATATATATATATATATATATATATATATATATATATATATATATATATATATATATATATATATATATATATATATATATAACGAAGCTTTTTTTTGTGGTCATTCAACGTGTCTAGGGACTTTCAAATTTTTTCTGAGCTTTGGAATCTTTTATTTTAACAAATTTAGGTAACAGATATATAACTAATTATAAATAATAAGATGATACCATACGTTTTGGAAAATAATAAGATGATGATAAGATGATACTATACGTTTTGGGAAATAATATATTGATACTATACGTTTTAGGAAATGATGGTGCATAAACATAAAAATAGATAAAACTTACCATGAGATTATACGTGCATATTTTCTATAATCTTTCATGGACAAGCCTTGAGGAATTTATGTCAACTTGGGATATAAAAATAAGTAATTAATTTTTTTTTTTTGAGTGCGTAAGTAATTAAATTATGATTACCCCTCAACTAAATATGTATTATCTAGCAATAATCAAGCATATAGAGGTTGTTAAATTCTAAAATTACTAGAAATTTTCATTTGTGAAAAGAGTTATTTGAATCGTGCAACGCACGAGCTCAAAACTAGTTTAAGAGGAAAAGTTTAAGATAAACAACAGTTCTACTAAAAGTTTCATACATTGTTACGTACTAAGAGATAAAAAAGACAAAACTTGAGTTATGGGTGTGCATTTTGTATTTTCTTAATAGACTTGTAGTAGAATCTTCTGTCTCAAGGAGAGAGTAGTACAAGCGAAACACTGAGTGTCTGTGATTTTTTTTTTTTTTTTTTTTTTTTTGTGACCCCCATAACTCAAGTTGCCTTATTAATAGTTTGTTGTCTATATAAACTAATCATTCATAATCTGACATTTCGATGTGGGACTCACATTTTACATTAATACATGTAACTAAGGATATACGCTCAATCACTCACTTACTATGATCAATGCACCATATTACATTATTACTTCCATAAATTTCATATGATTTCGAGTTGAATTCAATTAAAGAGAAATCTTGGTTTATGTTTCAATCCACCAACAATTATCAATTGATCATCGATATTCACCAAATTCAATCCTATGAGCAAATCGTTACGAAACCGAAATTCCTATTCTTCCTTGAGTAATTAGCTCGAATGAATCAGCATATCAAAGTTAATCCTAACTATTAAGCAACCTAGAACACGCGTCTAGATATATTTCAATAGAAGCAATAAGATCTAGAAGAATGTCAACGAAGATAATCAATTCAAACACACGCGGCTTAAATCGAATATAAATCAATTCTCCCTACAACAATCTAACGTTGAATCAGCAATCAATTAGAAAGATGTAGTTGCTACGAATTTAGCGATAGAAACATACAAGTACTATACTAGTAGCGCTCCTAGCAAGAACAAGTATAAATCATGCAATTTTAGGGCAAGGGAATTGAAATTACTCACAAAGGAATTGAATAGATGAAAATCTCACAATCTGACGATAATTGACCGCTTCAATCCACAAATACCAAGTTAGGAGATTAGTTCTCCATTAATCTTCAATACAGCCTCAATAATAGTCTCAAGTTGCAAAATTATGAATAAAACGTAAAATCTAGGAATATATATTATCTAAGAATGAAATATGCAAAATATAAGAATTAAGGAAAACCGGGTCTTGTCGCCCACCGCGGACCGCCGGAATTAAGCCGCGGACCGCGCCAAAGTTTCTAACCTCCTTTTCAAACTCGCATAACTTCTTCGTTACTTATTCGGTGAAGGCGTGTGACCACTTTTTAGAAAGGTAAGATCATGAACTTTCATCTCCAATTGGTTTCAATGCGAAATTCTAAATATTATGAGAGATATGAAGCTCCAAAGTTCACCTTGCATAATCGGACCGAATGTTGGCATTCTTGAGATTCCAAATGGTCATAATAACCACTAATTATTGTATCAAAAACAAATCACACCAAATAATATAATTAGCAGTCAAATGATACAAAAACCAATGTTAAACACCTCAAAAACCCGACTTTAACCACAATGGAACAGCGCACATCAGATAACCCATTTTTGTATGTAGAAGCGGAGGAATTGGAAATTCCCTGGGAATTTCTAATTCCTATGAAGCATAGGAATTCAATTACCTAGCCCCCATGGTCATTCACAATTCATATGGTATAAAATATATACAATTACTACTTTACCCTTTAATCGCTTATTTTAGGTTTATTTAGCTACATTAATAGAGGGTAAGTTAGTCAATTCAATAACCAAGCAAAGGAATTGTTGCATGGTAACCAAACAAGACATTGGAAATTAATACCAAGGAATTAATTTCCCGGGATATTGCATTTCCTATAGGAATTTAATTCCTATGCTATCCAAACGACCCCTAAGCTTTTATTATTTTCTGCATTGCTACTTTTCAAGACTAGATTTACTCTAATTTATGCTTGTTGAGTGCTAAACGGAGTTTATAAACGAGAGTTGCGATTCTTGTTTAGTGATTAGCCCTCTAATATTGATTAGGACTGTTTCACCACGGAAGTGGGTCGCTAGGAGTAGTTGAGAATTATTATGCGTTCTTAATGCTTCTTATTACTAGATCATTTCACTACGGAAGTAGAATTTAAAATAGTAATTGGATTAGACTATGATAGCCTTGCTATGATAAGTAGTTCTTTGCATAATCTCCCCTAATCTATGTGTAATTGACTTGTTATGTCTATTAATATCATAGTAGATGCATGTTAGTGGGGATATCTCCACCCTAAGCATTTAGTTTATTGATTTACAATCGTTCTATTCGCATTATTGTTAGTTTTAGTTGATACACAATTAAATCATTTCGACCATAGTGAAGCTGACTTCAATTCTCTAGACAACCGCGACATTATTCATACCTCCCTGAGATCGACTTGTTAGTTACAACTACTCGTACGCTTGCGGTTAAATAAACACGTAACAGCTGCACACAATATAAATTGCATATTACATGTATATTATAAATAATATTCAGGCTATAAATAGTTTGGACTCATGGTGCTTTATAACTGCTTCGCTTGTATATGAGTATAGCAGTGTATTGTTACTAGAAAGTCTCCTACAAAACCGTCTTACATTAAACATTTGTTACAAGAGTTTATAATTTATACACACCATACAATGAAGGGTTTATTGTTTATAAAGAACGACGGTCACAAAAAAGTTTCTATAGTGTTCCAAATTTAAGAGGAAAAGTTTAAGAATAAAACGGTTCTACTAAAAGTTTCATACATTATTACGTAATAAAACAAAGAAAAAAAGACAAAACTTGAGTTATGGGTGTGCATTTTGTATTTTTGTAGTAGACATGTAGTAGAAGCTCCTGTCTCCGGGAGAGAGTAGTACAAGCCAAAACACAGAGTGTCTGTGATTTTTTTTTTTTTTTTTTTTGGTGACACCCATAACTCAAGTTGCCTTATTAATAGTTTGTTGTCTATATAAACTAATCATTCATAATCTGAAATTTCGATGTGGGACTCATATTTTACATTAATACATGTAACTAAGGATATACGCTAAATCACTCACTTACTATGATCAATGCACCATATTACATTATTACTTCCATAAATTTCATATTATTATCTAGTGATCGATGTGTGATATAGTTAAGTTATAAATGAGCTGCACAAAATACGGTTCCTTTAAAGCTAAGCAGAACGGTTGTGGAACCGTTTTCTAGACGACGGTACTTAAAAGCTAAGAGAACGGTTTGAACCGTTCTTATAGCCTTTCAGAACGGTTCCACTAAAAACCGTTCTTAAAGGTTTTTAAGAACGGTTATTATAAAAACCGTTCTCATAAGTTTATGCTTTACAGAACGGTTTTATGCAAAACCGTTCTCATATGTACCCATTATTTTAAAAAAAAAAAAAAAAATTGAATTTTTGCTTTCCCATCCCCCTACCCACGACCCCCCTACCCCTACCCACGACCCCCAACCCAGAGCAGCAGCAACAACAACAACAACAACAACAACCACAAACACCAGCAAACAACAAATTAAAAGAAATAAAATCTGGACATCTTACAAAATTAAAAAAATATTATTAAACTTCAATAATTACAACACAGCCAGATCCAAAAGTTGGATATCAAAATACAAATCAATTAACAAAAAAGAAACAGATCTAAAACTAACTTAGACCTTAATTCATTTTCCTACGTAACTTTGGTCTTGTCGCCGATGTTCAATCATCAACTTTCTCGTATGTTAGATCTGAGCAAAAAAAGAAAAAAAAAACCCAAAATTATACAAATGAATCAATATAAGGAGATTATATCTTAAACCCAAATGTCAAAATGAATAAGATCAGACCTCGAAAAAAGATGAACAAGATCTAAAATTAAAAATAAAAGAAATACAAAAAAAATCATTTAATCAAGGTCACCTCTAAACGTCTTCGTCGTTATCGTGCTACACGAATGATGGTGAGATTCGCCTGATAAAGGGTCCGAATCTGAGGGCGAGTCGCAGCAAAATTGAGTGAAGATTCTCGAGAAAAAAAAATGCTTTAGATAAATTTTATCTTGACATAGATGAAAGAAATAAGGAAATGTTATTATGAAGATGAGGGAGAGAGGAGGAAGATCAGAGAGAGAGAAGGAAGTATAGGGTATGAATAATGATAATGGGAGGGGCGGAAACCACGAGGTGAGGGGTTTTATGTTTTTGATTTTTCCATAAGAAAATCAATTGTGGGGTTCTTGTGTTATTTTTTGTGGGTCTTTTAGAACGGTTATTGATACAATCGTTCTCTTAGATGGACCTTTTAGAACGGTTTTTGTAAAAACCGTTCTTAAAGGTGTGGTTCTGGAAAAGTGCTCACCTTTAAGAACGGTTTTTAGAGAAACCGTTCTCTCAAAAACCGTTCTCTTATGTATATAATATTTATTTTCCCTTTTTTGAAAATTAACTTTTAGAACGGTTTTTAATGGACCCGTTCTCTAATATATAAGAGATCGGTTTTAAAAAATTTCGTTCTCTTATGCCGGTTCTCGAAGCCCAAATTTGACGTAGTGTATAGTTTAATTATGACTCATGGTGCTTAACATACAAATGCTTCACTTGTATAGGAGTATAGCAGTGTATTGTTACTAGAAACTTTCCTACAAAACTGTCATACATAAAACATTTGTCACAAGAGTTTATAATTTATACACACCATACAATGAAGGATTTATTGTTTATAAAGAGCGATGGTCACAACAAAATTTCTATAGTGTTCCAAGTTTAAGAGGAAAAGTTTATGATAAACAACGGTTCTACTAAAAGTTTCATACATTGTTACGTACTGGAAAAAAAAAAAAAGACAAAACTTGAGTTATGGGTGTGCATTTTGTATTTTTGTAGTTGACTTGTAGTAGAAGCTCCTGTCTCCAGGAGAGAGTAGTACAAGCGAAACACTGCGTGTCTGTGATTTTTTTTTTTTTTTTTTTTTTTTTTTTTGTGACACCCATAACTCAAGATGCCTTATTAATAGTTTGTTGTCTATATAAACTAATCATTCATAATCTGAAATTTCGATGTGGTACTCACATTTTACATTAATACATGTAACTAAGGATATACGCTAAATCACTCACTTACTATGATGAATGCACCATATTACATTATTACTTCCATAAATTTCATATTATTATCTAATGATCGATGTGTTATATAGTTAAGTTATGTATGTGCTGCACAGAAAATAAATTGCATATTACATGTATATTATCAATAATATTCAGGCTATAAACAGTTTGGACTATTCTAACTCTATAACTAAATCCAATAGCGATAATAAGAAGCAACGATCGAAAGTTTGAGTTTGTTAAACTCAATGTAAAGCTTGTACTACTCTCCCCTGGAGACAGGAGCTTCTACTATACTACGACAATACAAAATGCACACCCATAACTCAAGTTTTGTCTTTTCTTGTTTTATTCTTAGTACGCAACAGTGTATGAAACTTTTAGCAGAACCATTGTTTATCTCAAGGTTTTCCTTTTAATTATGAAACACTATAGAAATTTTTTGGTAGCCGTTGTTCTTTATAAACAATAAACCCTACATTAAATCCTTCATTGTAACGTGTGTATCAACTATAAACTCTTGTGACAAATGTTTTATGTAAGACGGTTTTGTAGGAGAGTTTCTAGTAACAATACACTGCTATAGTCCTTTACAAGCTATGCATCTACAAAGCACAATGAGTTCAAACTATATATAGCCTTATTATTCTTGATAATATACATGTAATATGCAATTTAGCCAATTAAAGGTATAGTATAGATTTATTATGAAATTTAGGGAAGTAATAATGTAATATTGTGCATTGAAGTAGTAATTAAGAGATTTAGCGTATATCTTTAGTTACATGTATTAATGTAAAATGTGAGTCTCACATCGAAATTTCATATTATGAATGATTAGTTCATATAGACAATAACGAAATATTGATAAGACAGCTTGAGTTAAGGACTAATAGGTGTCACAAAAAAAAAAAAAAAAAAAAAAAAAAAAAAAATCACAGACACTCACTGTCACGATTGTAGTACTCACTCTTGGAGAACAGAGTTTCTACTACGAGTCTAGTACCAAAATACTATATGCACCCCCTTTACTCAAGCTTTGTCTTTCCTTGTATTTCTCTTAAAATGTAACAATGTATGAAACTTTTAGTAGAACCGTTGTTTACCTTATGCTTTTCGTTTTGAATTTGGAACACTATAGAATTTTTTTGGTAACCGTCGTTCTTTATAAACAATAAACCCTTCATTATTATACGGTGTGTATAATTTATAGACTCTTATGACAAATGTTTTATGTAAGACGGTTTTGTTGGAGAGTTTCTAGTAACAATACACTGCATACTCCTGGACAAGCGAAGGATCTACAATGCATCATGAATCCAAACTATATATAGCCTGATTATTTTTGATAATATACATGTAATATGCAATTTATATTGTGTGCATCTCATACATAACTATATCACACATTGATCGTTAGATAATAAATTATTATGAAATTTATGGAAGTAATAATGTAATACGGTGCATTGATCATAGTACGTTAGAGATTTAGCGTATATCCTTAGTTACATGTATTAATGTAAATTGTGAGTCCCACATCGAAATTTCAGATTATAAATGACTAGTTTATATAGAGAACAAAATATTGATAAGCCAGCTTGAGTTATGGGTGTCACCCAAAATAAAACAAAAACAAAAACAAAAAAAAAAACAAAAAAAAAAAAAAGTCACAGTCATTCAGTGTTAGACTTGTACTACTCACTCCTAGCTAGGGCTGTTCAAAATTCGGGAAAACCTGACCATTCCAGCGGTTTGGACCGCACCGGACCGTTCAAAATCGATCCGGGTGTATACGGTTTGGTCCACTGTTCTAAAAAATAAGACATTCGGTTTTTCGATTTTTTCGGTCCGGTTCCGGGCTTAAACCGGAATTGACCGGAAACCGGTTAATAAATTTTTTTTTACTTAGTAAAAGACAAAGTAGGGTTAGTTTTTTTTACTCCTTTTCCACGTTCTATCCTTTATTTTCACCCACATCATTGTCTCCCCGTTTGCAACTTTGCTCTGCCTCTGTTGTCCATCTTCCTTCTCCGTTCTCGAATTCAAGCTGCTCTCCAAATTTCCGGCGACGCCAACGACAAACTTTGAGCCGCGGGTCTGCCGCTAGACACCCACATTACCACCGAGTCCACCCGCCGTTGATCATGTAAGTTGTTTTTTTCTCTTTCTTTGTGTTAATTTAAACATCTATTTAAACCTTCCATTACAATAGGTCAATCACGTATAAATGTTGCATTTTTGAGCAAAAAGTCGAATACGAGAATTCTATTACTTTTGCTCAGTCGCTCGCCATTGTTGCTGTTTGTTGTTGCTGGTGGTACAGATGGTTTGTCTCCTGAGAGTATTGGGAGGTTCTTGTTGCGTGTGTTTGAGACTGAGTGTGAGTTTGCGCTCAATTCGGTATTGTCTCTTTGAAGCTGTTGTTTTAGAATGTTGCTTATTTTTGCATTGAAGTTCTATTTATCCCATTGTATGTATATATATGCACAACGAGGTTTTGTTGGAAATTGGAATGTTGGGTTTGGGTACGTGGGTTTGATATCAGATCCAACAGTTAAATTGTTTAAAGTGGCCAATTACATCTTAAATCTTAAAATTACAATAGTTCAAAAACTCAAACTGAAATATGAAATAAACTAAGTCTAGTAAATTTTCTAGCAAATATATTGTCTACTTTATTCGAAGATCCAATCTAAAATTTGAAGGTGATTCGCGCCCCCAACAAGCAAGCATCACATCCCACCTAAGATACATTAAATACACAAAAACCACAGTTGAAAAAAGTCAGAAAATTGAGTAATCTAACACCTCAACTTGTAAAGACCAAAAACACTTACCTTGATTTCCGAAGACGCTTTACTTTTTATTTTTAAAACAACACATAACCATATATGCCAATCCAAACAAGAATTCAAAATCAACAATAAAAAGTTCAACACAGTAAACCAACGTCTTTTAATCTTATCATTAATGTGAGATTTGTCTCGAATCCACCAATCCAAACCATAATAGGAAACAGGTTGTGTCACCGCAACGACAACCGCCCGAAGGCTACCAATAATTACAAACAAGTTGTGCCGGCTCAGCGCCAACCGCTCAAAGGCTAGCAAAGTTAATGAAAAGAAGAATTACAAACGGGTTGTGTCACCTTAGTGCCAACCGCCTAAAGGCTAGCAATGTTATTAACAATAATAATTGCAAACAGGTTGTGTCATCACCTTGGTGCCAATTCAACCGCCTAAAGGCTAGCAATGTTATTAATAATCCTCTTGTATCGTCTTTCACTTAAATGTTTTAATTTGTTTTTAATGCTATTTTGATCGTATGATATTCCAATAAGCACAATTCAATAAGCTCATAACTCCACCATAACCATTATAAAATTTCCAAACCATAACAATCAATTCAAAAACGGACATCCAACCTTACCTTTCAAATTAAAGTAATATTCTTGCAACAAGCCAAACCACAAAACTGATTACTGTAATTTCAATCGAATCATAATATAACATTTATATAGAGTGATAGCTCTCTACTCTCTAGTCTCCACCTATTATGATACTATGTTCTCATCCGAGCACATCATTCACACCTAGCACATAAATTTAGAAAGGTTTCTACAAATTTGACAAAGGCTAAGCATGCTAGCTTACCTTCACAAGTACAAGCAAAAACAGCACTACTAATCACAGGACTAGTCCTCGTTCACGAACTTCTCGTCCGAATTTGGCCGGAAAGGGGAGAGAGCAAAGGGACGACGAGGAGCGGCGACAGAAGGCGACGAAACGGCGGGCGTGAGGGGTCGTTCGCGAGGCAGGGTGTAACAGCCCGATCCACCGTCCGTCGCAACACAACCCAATAAGATGGGAAGTCACCTATTAGGCTCATATATCCTCACGTGAGCTCTAAAAGGTGAAGGACTTGTTGTTAGTATGATGGTAGGAATCTATTATAAACTGATCATATGAGCCTTATTTTCCCAATGTGGGACAAACCAACTCCATAATCCACTTTTCAAATTTCGTAGTGTTACACAGGGGGCAGGAGAAGGCAAAGGAAGCTGGGCGTGCGTTTTGCATGATGATTTATTTGGTTTTCTTTGATTTTCGTATTTTTTTTTTCTGATTTGGTTTTGTTTTGGGTGGTTCATTTTGGCAAGAGTTGGGCTAGGAGAAAAAAGGTATGGAGGGAGATTGGAAAAATGCCCAATTTAGCTAACACAAACTTAGAAACACCTCTAAAACTCATTTTATTTTTCGAAAAACAAACTCGATACCCAATTCGTAACTCGTTTCCTAACTACAAAATATCACGATAATTCGGGATATTACATATACTATGTACATCTAGCGTATCTTTGGTAAAATAAATGGATTTTTGACCGACCCACTATAGAGCACGTCAAGTTTATACACGCCATACAATGAAGGATTTATACTTTATAAACGACGACGTTTACTACAAAAATTCAAATTTTACAATTAACAATGAAAAACGTGAGATGAACGACGACTCTACCAAAAAAAAAAAAAAAAACTTGAGTTATGGGTATCCATATAGTATTTGGTTGTAGTAGACACTCCATTCCTTTGGATATGAGAGGAATGAACACTGAGTAGTACATACCCATTGTGCAGAGTGTGTGCGGGGTTTTTTTTTATTTTTACACTCATAACTCAAAGTGCCCTATAAACAACTCGTTGTCTATAGAAACAAATCATTCATCATATGAAATTGCGATATGGGACTCGCATTTTACATTAACATTCTTGTTGCCCTAACTATCAGTGTAGACTTTTGAATCAGTTAGTTATCTAAGAACGATTTTTTTTAAATAATGCTCTAAATTAAATAATTCAAGTTTTGGGTGTGGAACGAAAATATTTATGTAGAATGGGTCCACGTAGGATCGGATACCCCCAAACAAAATTTGTACCAAAACCGCTATGGCGCGTGACGGTTATGACCTTAACCGCTCAGCGGTTTCGGTCCATAACCGCCCTAATTCTCAGCGGTTATGGGTAAAAATGTCACGCGCCGTGACGGTTTTGGTTTGTTTAAAAAAAAAAAAGAAACTGAAGCTAGCTTCGGGATTGTCGATCTTATGTGGACCCATTTTGCGTAAATAGTTTGATTCCGCACCCAAATCTTGAATTAATTTATTTTACAGCATTATTTAAAAAAATCGTTCGTTATCTAACATGGTATCAAAGCGTCATCGCTCCTGAGGCCTCGAGTTCAAATCCTGGGGCCCCCTTCTTTGTTTTCAGTTGCTTGTTTGTGGTCCAGTTTTATATTGCTCATATTTCAAGACCAAGTGGGTCTTTGCGTGAGGGGCGTGAGGAAGGTATAAAACCTAAATGGGTCCGACCGATAGCCCCCTTTGTTTGGGGGTATTTTCTGTGATTATCCTTTTAAACCACCACAAGTGTAGACTGATAGTTAGGGCACCCACTATAATTTTAATCATTCAACAAATAACGGCTTGTAACTAAATATATACACTAACTCAGTACTTACACCGCTCAATCCACGATAATATCATACTACATTATCATCTTCATGAATTTCATAATAACTTTTAGCGAATGGTATATGATGTAATTAAGTTATACTCCCTCCATCTTCCTTTAAACACCCCGCTTTCATTTTTGGGGTGTCTTTATTTAAACACCTATTTCTAAACTTACTAAATGGGGTAAGTTTTCACCACCCATCAAAACTCCACTAACTCCAAAAATAATAAACAAATCACCCATTATCTCCAAAAATAATATACAAATCACCCATTATCCTCAAAAATAATAAACAAACAATCTACTATCTCCAATAATAATAAAAAAAATCACTCACTACCTCAAACAATTATAAACAAATTAAACTTCTTAATCCACGTGAAATGTTCTATGGGGTGTTTAAAGGAAACGGAGGGAGTAGCTATAAGTTGCACACTGTGAAAATTGCATATGACCAAGAAAATAAGGCTACATACGAGTATGTAAATGATCAATGATGATAATTAAGGCTATATATATTTATGAAAAAAAAATAAGGATATAAATGTGGAAACGCCATATGTGCTCTTCCGACGGATATATCCCGATGGTCCAACTCCCTGCGGTGGTTTCTTGTTGTATGGATGAGTTCTCGGAGCGGTACCATGAGGCTGCTAATGTTTTGGACTTGCTTGTTATGGTTTCTCTGTGTGTTGGGTTTTAACCGTGAGCTGTGTGGATTTGGTTTCTTACCCTTTTATGTTGGACAATTGAATAATTAATTAATGGTAATTATTTGATGTGTCTAATTGTTGTTAAGTTGGTTATACATAACTAACTTATGGTTGATGTAATTGTGTGTGTAGATTAAATCAATGGCCAAGATTTAATCTTAGGGGCACCATTACATTATATATACCCATTGGGGGTCATAGACATTTAGAAAATATAGTATCATAATGATATGATGAATTCATAGAGAATTCATCCCACATTCATCTCCATGCAAACTTCAATGATCCTAGTGTCACTTAGTGTGTCGATATCGCTTGTCCAGACGCTATCGTGGCTCTCGTTGTATCTGATCTCAAAGACTAATTCTTAGACTCATGCACGAGGAGGCGAATTAAGTTTTTAGGATAGCGATTGTACGCGCCTAGAAGCCTACGATATGCCATAATCAACCCCTATATTTCCAACATTTTACATGTGTCCACTCACTTCATTGTAAGCATCTCGTTACATTGGGCATAGCCTACCCTCATTTATTTTTCTTAGTAATAGTTTAGTGTAGTATTGTACTTGTAGTAGTGTAGTTGTCGTTGTGCTCTCGTGTTGGGTGTCACCCTGGATAATAGGGAGACCTAATTGCTCACCTTGTATTCTTACCTCTTTGGGGGAAAAAATCATTTGGTCTAAAAAAAGTCTCTAACATGCCAACTCAAAAATGTAAAAGGAAACAAGAAACTCTTTTTGAATCGGAAAGGAGTATGTGCTTCTGTAGCCATCAACATAGTGATAATGAGGCTAGGCCTGAGCTTTGGTCAAGGACCCGATCGAACCGAACCAAGAGCCTAAATCCCAAATTTTGTGGACCGCAACCGACACTCATTCGGTCAGTTTGGGCCAAATAATGGACCAAATCAGATTGAATTCTCATTCTTTTTTTCTTTGGACCAAGTACTAGACCGAGATGAGTTCGTCCAAACAGAACGGGTCTTGTCCGATCCATTTTACGGTCTGGTCAGTACCGAAATCTGCCAGCTCAGCTCGCCCTTGATGAGGCTTTCAAGTATCTATTCATGGGTGTCAAATACAAAGTGTATGTCTCCGAGTCTGTCGATAATAAGAACTAATAAATCAATAGATATGAATGAGTGACCACAAGCTTACAAGTTACAACAAAGCCTCCATTTTACTGGTAAGAAATCAAATCCCCCCAAAAAAATCAAAGGAAATTACTAATTTAATAACAAATGAAAATTAAGAAAACTAATTAATGAGAAACGTAAACATTATACTCAACAATAGTAGCACCATTAGTATCCATAAAAGTAACAGTCTTAGCTTGAGCATAACCAGTAGCAAACCTAAACGTACCACTTCCACCAACAACAGCCAATTCTCTCACTTGATCCATCACTGAGTTCCTCCCCATCACACTCAACGTACTTCCCTTGTATTCGCCGTCCGAAAACACTAAATTCATCGTCATAAGTAACGCTAGTTGTGCTTGGTCCGCGAACGCGTACATCCCTTGTGCACGGCCTATGATTTTAGAGCTGTTATCAGCCGTCTCGGTCAAGGGGTCGTCGATCATTACCAAGGCTCCGAATGTGCTCGTGGATTGAGCTGTGGACGAGGCTTGTGCTATACGTATGGCAGTAGGGTTTGGACCTGTCACGTAGTCGTGGAAGTAGAATTGTATGTGTGTAAGGTTGTTTGGTTGTTGTTGTTGCTGCTTGATGTTCACTTCTTCCTTAGAAATGCGCCTAGCGAATGTTGCGTGTGTTGTTGTAGGGATGATTGTTATTAGGCTCATCAAGAAGAGAATTATCGTAGAGCGGAAAGTGGGGTGAGACATTTTCGGGAATATTTTTTGGGGGCGACGAATAACTCTTCACAAAATCGAAAATTTATTTGGTATAGTGTCTGTTAGAATGTCGTATAAATGGAAGTGAATATTTGTGCGTAAAAGGGAAGAATAATATACATGAGGCGTGTGAATTATATGAAATTTGTTAGGTAGATTGGTAAGGACTAATTGTCGTGGAAAAGAGCAGGTGGAAAGGGAAAGGGAAAGGGAAAGGTCTATAATTTGACGTTTGGAGGAGTTGTTGAGCTTCCTAGAAAAAACGAAAGTGGAGCCACTAATCACTATACTTAGTCTTACATTCACGGGTAGGTATAGGTATGGGGTGCATCGAATATTTCGAACGTGGTGAAAAGTTGTAAATATTGCTTAATAGAATACTATTGGATTTTAAGAAGCTAGATTCGTTTTATACGATGTATATATGCATTCATTCTCGCGATCTAGAGTGGTTGTATTGCGGCTTTTGCACAAGATAAATCAATTCCAAATTTCCAACATGCATGATGAATACCTTATTATTATTTAGGGACACCAGGTCAATTAGATGCTTCTATTAAGCTAGGTTTTTTTGTTAATAGTCACAATCATGATTGTAAATAATGTTTTTGTGACAGAATTTAGGCGGTCGCAATTGTCATTTGCGTTAATTGTGTTCTTATAGTAGGGTCGACTTGTACTACTGGTACATTGACCGACTTTAAACTTGGAAAAAGTTGTGCTCAATGTAGCTGGTGCGAGAAGCTAAGGATTGCCTTCTACTGCACAATGTCATATATAGTACAACCACTACATTTCTTCTAGAATCATTGCTGGTCGCAAAAGAGAATTCATAGACGGTGAACTTTTTAACATCACTGAGTCAACTTTTTGATTTTTAAAAGTCATTTTTTTGAAACTTCTTCATAACTTTTGTTTGAACGACCACAAGTCTTGTAAAGAGAAAACAAAGGGTGTCTATGACGAACCTTCTGAAATAAATCTACACTTTTTCTAGATCATAAAAACTGAAAATTGGACTCACATAGTCACATACTCACCTCTGTAGAATGAATTTTCGGGAATTTGCACGAATACGGGGTACTGTTACTAGAGAAAATCAAAAAAGTGTCGAAAACTTTTTTTTTTTTGAGTTAAAGTGTGGAAAACTTGAAATAGCCATTACAAGTTGTGAGTCATGAAGGTCGGCTTTGTAAATCACCTACACGAATTTGACCACAAACTTCTCTTTCATAGATTCTTTATCTACGAAGTCTTGTGAACGAAGTCGTGAAGCCATCATTGTCGTTCGATGAGCACCAACTACTTGAAGCATACACTTCCACTTTTCGAGTAAATAATTGATTTCTTTTGTGATGTTGATAATGAGTATCTAAATTATAAAAAATATGATCTTTATTATACTAGTTGTACCGAAACTTTATTATATATCTACGAGTTTAATTATGTAACGCAAAAATTTGACAATAATATTGTGCTAATATTCCTTTTCAACATACAAACGTACACAAGAAAACAATGAACAAAAGGAATACACTCAAAATGACGAAACAACACCTAACAAATTCACCTACTTAAACCATACACAAATACAATAGAGGAGCCATGAGAAAACTAAGTGACACCATACTAGACAAGGACGCGCCACTAGCCCCGCCGGGCGAAGACGACCCGCTTTTAGTCGACGAAGACGTATTCGGGGCCGACCCCGGTGACGAACCACCATCACCACCACCACTCGAAGACGAATGCGTCACGAACACATTATACTCAACAACGGAATTACCCGTCTTTTGATCAAATGTTTGTGTTTTAGCTTGAGCATAACCCTTAGCAAATCGAAACGTACCCGTACCACCTATAACGGGTAATTCACGTACACCAGGGGCATTTACGGCATTTCGGCCCAACACACTTAACGTACTCCCATTATAGTCCCCTTCTAAAAATAGAAGGTTCATGATCATGATAGTAGCAAACTCGTTCTGGTCCGCCATTGCGTACATTCCTTGGGCCCGGCCCACGAGCTTGGAGGAGCTATCCGCGGTCTCGGTTAACGGGTCATCTATCATGGATAGGGCTCCGAATGTTGTAGGAGAGTTGCTTGCGCCCGAAGCCTTAGCGATTTGGACAGAGGTCGGTTTCGACCCGGTTAGGGTGTCATGGTAGTAGAATGTGAGTTGGGTTTGTTGGTCATCTTTTATGCCTAGCTCTTCCTTAGAAATGGAGGTTGAGTAAGCATTGTTTTGGGGTAATTTTGTTAGGGTGAGTACTAGAGAAAGAAGGAGAGGAATAGAGGTGAAAAAATGTGAGTTTGCCATGTTTTTTGGGAAGGTTTGATTTTGTGTATGACAAGTGTTTAAATAGTTTTAATAGAAATGTTTTTGGTGGAGTAGGTTGGTTGGTAACAATCAAAAGAAAAAAAGTTCATACTCCGTATGTTGGTTCTAACTTAAAAGTAATGCTACTAGAAGAATTATGGGCACAAAAGTAATATACAAGTCAAAGGCCAAATGGGTTGTTGAACAGATAGACACAACCGAGGTCCGAGTTGATAACCCCATAGAAACGTTTATGCTAATTATTGGCTTAGATAAGATAATTTTAGAGTCGGACCGTCTAAGTTTAACTTTGTGCTGAGTAAACGAAAAAATTAGAAGACTATTGTTAAGGTATAAAACCATCTAATGATTAGGCATCAATTTTCAGTTTAAACTTTTAGTTGAGTTGGTTTGTTCACATGGTATCAGATATTTTTCAATCCTGAGATCTCGAGTAAAAATCCTAGTAGCTCCCTCTATCAAATGGACTCTCGAGTACATGGTGAGAGTCCATGGTATATGTGCACGGACATGTGTATCATCATCACGTTTCAAATCCAAAAGGCAACTGCGTGATGAGGGGTGTTAAGATATAAAGCCAATTACTCGGCCACCAATTTAAACTTTTAGTTGAGTTGGTATTCTCACATCCTTTGATCTTATTGTCTCTAATATAAGATTTTTGTTAACTTGTTTTTGCTTGTTTTATAACCTTCTTCGTATTTATGGGTTATAATAAGGTAGCTCACGAGCTAGCCCGTATTAGTAATATCATTTCATAATGTATCGGTGATATCCTTTTTTAAGAAGTGTTTTGCTTATGGGTTATACGAGCTAGCCCGTATTAGTAGTATCATTTCATAATGTATCGGTGATATCCTTTTCTAAGGTGTGTTTTGCTTTGTCTCGGCAAGTTGACTCCGCAAATTGCGACCATTTATGCAATTCCGGTGAGTAGTGTTCAATTTTGTTTTTTTAAATAAAGGTTAGCAAATTGGTTTTGTTGAGTTTTCGCATTGATACCTATGCAAAAACCCAGCTCGGCTTGGTGATCGTAGTCTCATAGTTTGGGCCATTTGACTCATTGGAGTCGCTAATTCTGATCGTGGGCTGGGCCTTGATATAAGTACAAAGCCGAGGGTCCAAACTTCATACCAACAAAAAAACTCATCAATTGTATACTCTTTTTCTTTTTCAGTAAGTCTTGTCTGAGATGGTCTCACCATAAGTTAATTATGAGACCAACACACACAAAACTAAAATAGAAATATAATTATTTATTATTGAAGTGTATTGGTCTCACGTGAGACGGTCTCATATGAGACTTGGTTTTTTTTTTTACAAATAGTAACTTAACATAAACGAACAGTACTAACTTACAGGGGGAGGGGGAGAAAGCTCAAAGATTGAAAAATGACATATCGCTCCTTTACGACAGTCTGTCGCAAACTTATGAGCACTGCTTACATATTCCCGATCAACCTTGAAAAGATTGCAGCATCGCATTGCACTCCCGAGCCTCTGAAGGTGTTGGAGAAGCCAAAGTACACTGATATCTGGTTTATTCTCCCCCCTAAACAAGTTAACCCAAAACTGAGCAGTCCGAGATGTGAGCTGTCAAATGTGCTTTGCAGTGGGCGTCTAGTATTGGGATTGATTCAGTCAGCATCAATTGTATACTACTCTAGTATAAATTTTGCTTTCAGTATAATTTAATGGATCCCCTAAAGACTGATTAATTTTAGGTAAGTATTGAAAAATTGGTAGCACCTAGCAAGGATCGAAAAAGGACTAATTTTGGGACTTTTATAGGGGTGTAAACGAACCGATCTTGCTCCCCAAGCCCTCGGATTCGGTTCGGTCAAAATCCGGCTCGTACTCGGATTGACCAAGCCCAAGCCCAAGCCCGAGGCGAGCTTGGCTCGCTAAAGCTTGGAAGCTCATTTTTATTTAAAGTAACCCAAAAATATATTTCAGGGATACATGATCGTAGATTTACTAGTTTGCATGTCCGGCCAACGTCCGAGCTGTGTATTTATATTGTTATATACTAATTTATAAAAATATTGGTTTATCTATTTCTACTCACTTATCATATTATTATTTCATTTCCACTTTTATGTCACCCGTTATACTATCTCATTTTCATTCTACTATCCCGTCACATGTTATATCACATTATATTTAAAATTATTACCATAAATTAGCTTATCACCATAATCACCATAAATTATATTATTTTCCATAAATTAGCTAATAATTTCCATATTATGTAATTACGTAGTGTTATCCAATTAATGAATGTCAAGTGCCTTCTAGGAAAGACTTGGTTTCAGGTTTTAATATATAGTATTAGATTAGATAGTAAGTATGATTATGAAATATGAATATTAACCAATGTAAGAGTAGCGATTAATATTGAACTTGCTCATCATGTTCAAATTCCATTTAGCAGATAAGTGTTCACATTGCATTTGTACTACTCAAATGATATGAAAGCAAAAGAAAAAATGAGCATGGTTTCGAGCCCGAGCTTGGTTTTGGCGAGATCGCCTAGCTCTGAGCCGAGCCAAAACACCCCAAGCTCGGTCTTGGTTTGGCTCATTTACATCCATGGTCTATCCTATTAGTTGATAAGTTACTGGCCTAGAAGGGACCAATTCCCGTGAAACTTGGGTCTATTAGACAATTCTATCTCATATATATAAGACTCCATTTGAATATGTGAAAGTTGTGCTTTAACATTATATGAGGAAATACGTCGATTATGATAACATTTTATGAAGAAAACAGTTGTCCAAAAAAGCAATGGTTTTATAATTTGATGAATTGGGTCGGGAGATCGGAGGAAATAACGATTACTCATCACACCATTTTTTGGTAGTTAGTGAACCACCTGAGTACGCCTTCCACTATTTAGGATTGGGTCAGGTTAGTGGAGGTATTTTGAGTTCAAGTCTTTACCACTAGATCAAACAAAAACTTAGTAACTCGCAACATATTACACTAGAATATTCATTCTATATGTTAAGCAAATTTTACACAACAATGTCTTTTTTTTTTAACTCGCAAATTTTAGTTTGTTGTCCTCCAGGTTCCAATCATATTTACGTACTCTCTTTAACAACATAAAGACAAGGAGATGGAGATCGACAAGGCTCAAATCCGAGAACAAAATCAAACGGGTGCAATTTCTTTTTTTCCTTATGTTTTCACAATGCACAAACAATGTGGCATTACTCGTTATATTGTGGCCAAATGACCAAATTGATATATAAAATTGCACCCAAATACTAGATTGGTATAAAAAAAAACTTCAAATGACATATGGGTATAAAAAAATGCAAAAAAAGTCAAATAAGCCTAAATTTTTGTCGGTGTTTTGTCGGTGTTGGAAAACCGACAAAACTAATTGTTTTTTTTTTTCAAAGAATATAAAAAAAAAATATTTTTTTTGACTATTTTTACAATAATAATTTTGTGTTATGAAAAATATTCTTAAACTTAGTAAAGTATTAATTTGGTTTTTTTATAAAATGAAAACTAAGGGCCCGTTCGGTATCACTGCCGTTTTCAGTTTTTTTTTTTTTTTTTTTTTTTTTTTTGCGTAAAAAATTTAGCTAAATAAGTTGGAAAAATTAATTTAAACTGTATGTTTCTATAATAGTCATACAGAAAATGAAAACTGACAACTGAAAACTGAAAACCACTTTTTCTGGTTTTCAAAAACGGGACTTTGGTTTTCAAAAAAACAGAAAACTGAAAACAGAAAACGATACCAAACAGGTCCTAACTTTTGTGTTGATTTTCCAACTTGGGGAAAAAATAGGTCTATTTGACTCTTATTGTTATTTTTTATACCAATCTGTCATTTGAAGTTATTTTTTATACCAATCTACCATTTAGGTGCATTTTTATATACCAATTTGATCATTTGACCGTTATTTTTTGTAGCTCAACAATCACATACATGACCCATGCCGACAAATCGACAATCATCAACTCAAACCTCATATGTTTTATAAGCAACTCAACAATTCAAACTACCCCCCCGAAAAGAAACTCACAAAAAGATACTCCGTATATTCTATTAATATGTTTTTTCTTTTTTACGTATCCTAATAATTTATTAAATAAAAAATTAAAATAATTGTATTTCTAATTTATTGAGTAAATTTTTTTACACTAAACCAAAAACAAACAAAAAAAAAAAAAAAACATTTTCACCAAGGGCCGGAACAAACGCACAAAAAAAAGAGGCCCAAATCCAAAGAAAAAACAAACCCAAAGAAAGCCCACGAAACTCACAAAGTAGGGTTTCAAATGTCAGGCTATATAAAACTCAAAATCACCCACATTCCTAAACCCTAGTTCCTCATCCTCCTTCACCTTCACGCCACAAAACACACAGCCGCAACTCGGAGAGAGAGAAGAGAGAGGAGAGAGAAAACACAAAAATGCCTGCCGGACACGGTTTGAGGGCTCGTACTCGTGATCTTTTCGCCCGTGGCTTCAGGAAGAAGGGTGTGATCCATCTATCTACATACCTGAGAACCTTCCACGTCGGTGAGTACGTTGATGTCAAGGTTAATGGCGCTGTACACAAGGGTATGCCCCACAAGTTCTACCATGGAAGAACTGGTCGTGTCTGGAATGTTACCAAGCGCGCTATTGGTGTTGAGGTTAACAAGCAGGTATATAATCTTCTTCTTCACTCTTCTTTTTAAGATCATTCTTTCATTTCTGGGTTTGAGTTGTTTTTTTTTTTATGTTGAGATGTTGATTTTGTGTGGAATATGTTGTGGGTTTTTGTTTGATTTTGTTGGGGTTTGGATTTGTAGGTGATGAATTGTTGAATCGTGTTAATGACGTTTGTGTTTTTAATGTTGAAGCTGGAATGTTGATTTGTGTGAAATAGTTTTTGGGTTTTTGTATGATTTTGTTCTTTTTAAGGGTTTGGAATGTTGATTCGCGTGAAAAAGTTTGTATTTCTGTTTGATTTTGATGGAATGAATTTGTGGATGATAATATGTTGAAATGTGTGTATAAAGTTTAGATTTTTACGTTTGTGAGGTTTTTCATATGGATTTGAGTTAGTTTGAGAGGTCTAGGGTTTAAGTTTGCGAGGATTTAGCGGGTGAATTTTTGGATTTGAAGTTACTTAATCCTGGTGATTGGTTATTTATGGGAAGATTTCTGTGGAATATATAACGTGTGAATTACGTTTGATGTGGTTAGTTTACTGATGATAGTTTGAGTTGGATTTCCATATGTTGGGAAATGAATGGATTTGAGGTAATCGTATGTGAATAAGATGCTGATGTTTGGGAATGGATTTGTAAAGTCGTTAATGTCTAATTGTCTAGTGTTGGATGGCGTCTGATGTATTGGTAGATGCCGGAATATAAAGGATTGTTCTTATCAGTCTCGAAAGGTTTTAATCCATGGTTGTGTTGTGGTGGTAAGGTTTATACCAAGTAGTTTTGGAGTTTGTCATTTGTTATGCAGGGCTGATAGGCATTACGTTTGCAATGTTTTGATAAACAAATTCGTTCTCGTTTGAGACGTATGTTTCCAACAATTAAAAGTTAAATTACATGAAATCTAGTTCTCTAGGTTATTGCTGTTTCATTGTTGTTACGTGTTGGTTCCTAATCTGCAGTATGAAGTTGTAAAGGGCTTTTGCTTCAATGGTGCATGTGTTTTGGATGTTGAATTATGTGATTCTAATCTTTGGCCTGCTGTTTTATGATACTTTGAGTTAAAGATTGTGGTTCGTTCTTCTTGCTTGATGGGAAAATCCCGAATTACAGGATGTATTCTTTTTGTTGTGCTATGATTCATCAGAACTTTCTGTTGAACTTTTAGTGTTGATTTTGAATCATCTATGTCTTTTGATTGTTCATGTTTCTTTTATCCATTTCGTGCATGCAGTCCGACTACATTTCTAAATCTTATATCTTCCCAAGTCTATCTACCAAATGAAATCTGAATTATTATCAAGTCACAATATCCTTTATTTGATACTGTATCATATCATGAAATTGTGTCTAAATGCTTCATTGTCTATCTACTGAGTCTAAAGCTTCATTTTTTAGTTACTTCTTATGCTGTTTGACTAGTATCTATTGCTCACTATTCCTCATAAGTAGCTGCATTCTGTAGTTCAATGTTTTCTCATCCATCTTCCATGTTTGCGGTCGTGTCTTATAATGTATTGTTGTTGCACTTATATAGGTAAGGAACAAGATTCTGAAGAAGAGGCTTCATGTTCGTATCGAGCATGTTCAGCCATCAAGGTGCCAGGAGGACTTCAAGCTCAGGGTGAAGAAGAATGACCAGCTCAAGGCCGAGGCCAAGGCTAGGGGTGAGAAGATCAGTACCAAGAGACAGCCAGAGGGTCCCAAGCCTGGTTTCTTGGTTGAGGGTGCCACCATCGAGACTGTTACTCCCATTCCATACGATGTCACCAACGATCTCAAGGGTGGATACTAAGCCTGGGGCTTGTATGGTTATGCTTTAGTGATGTCTCGATTGTGTTCTTTTGAAACACTTAGACTAATGCACAATCTGTCTGTCGAATTTTGGAAATGTGAACCTATTTATTGTTTTGTTTTTAGAGATATATCAATCCATGAGAATTTCTTTAGATACTGGCTAAGAGTGTTGTTAATCTCTTGTGGTAATGTTTAGTGGTGAGCTACTGGTGCTGCTATAAATTTTTAGTAGTTCAGTATGTCTCTACATTTTGATTCCTGGTAAAAAGTTTAAGCAGCGAATCGATGGCATTGCTCGGATTTCGGAAGGCCAAAACTCTAGTTGGCTGAGCTGCCTCTCCTTCGCCATCCTTGTGTTTCTTGCCCTTATGCTCTTTTTATCCTCTTCTTGCTCAGTGAACTAACGCACGAAATGGAAGAGGAGTCGACTATTAGTCAATTGTCTCGTGCCTGAGATGGTTTGGTCGTGATGTTTATCGCAACGTCCCAAGAAGGCGTTATAGTTACTGGATCTGTTTAGTTTTGCTCGTGTCATAATGTCCATAGAATAGTGATCTGCACTTTCTTAGACGAGTTCAACAAGAACCCGACTCTAAATCAAATGAACATTGGAGGATGTTGCGATTTTGTAAGTTTAGATTCTATCTGAACCTTGGGTTTGTTCTACCTAGGCCGATTATTTTTTGCAGTATTTGAACCGATTACAATCCGGTTCGGTCGAGGGTCTTATTTTCTGACATACAAGGGGGAAAATGTTAAAAATGTTGGAAGATCCTACATATTGCCCGTGTAAAGAGTGGCTGGTAGTCGCAAATTTGCTTTTCTATGGTCCTATCTCCTATTAATCGGTTAATGTATGTATGGGTCCTTTCATTTCATGACACAAGCTAGGTGTTATGAGTCTACTTCTATTGAATGGGTGCTTCTCTTTGTTTTCTAACAAAATGGCACCTCTATTATGTGATACGATATACATGTTGCGATAAAGGTGCGGTTTTATTTATTTATTTTTGTGTTGTGATGAAAAGTTTCGCAAAACCTCTTTGCCATCGTCTTTTGATGGGTCTTGCATTAAGGTTTGAGCTTTCTTAATATTCATGAACCTAAAGTTACCCTCTTTGGGGCTTATACCATCAAACTAAAATGATACCATGTATGGGAAAATTTAGAATCTACGAGATATGGAAATTATATAACAAATAATCAACAAAGTTATTTGAAAAATTGGGAGTATAGGTTTGAACAAAACTATATAAGTGGAGTTAATAAGATAAAGACATTGCTAGTGGTGATGTTGTTTAAAATAAAAGGTAAGATGGTAGTCAATAACGTTTGTCTTGCGATGAGAGATTAATTCATTTACACGGAGTGAAATTTCGTTTACCTAGTGTTTGTCATAGTTTGGTAATAACTATTGATTGATCTAAAAGTCCTGACATGCCGAGATTCAAATCTTGACATATCCTTACACTTTTTGCTAAGATGAGCCCAATGACATTAATTTTGACTCGATAAAACATCAACCATCGAGAGTGGAACATAGAGTGTATCAAAACCTAATAAAAGGATTTAGTATACTGTACTTTGTTTCAGAAGAAAACCCAAATACTTAAAGAACAACCGCATTCCATAACACATCTTAACCACGCCTCAATAAACCAGACCGTGTCTAACCCGACTTTAACACGTACCCCCTCTCAATCAAAAATCCAATCCCCCCCAAAACTTTCATCGTTCCCTCCTTTCCCAAAATATTGGTCTGACCCCTAAAAAATTCCCATTTCCATTCCCCCCCAAAAATCCCCAAATCCAATAATTTTCCCCCCTTTCCTCATCATCCCTCCCCACCCCCTACTAAATAAAAACGCAGAACAACAAACAAAGAAACACACACATACACTCGGTAATAAAAATTAAAAAGAGACGACCACCAACATTTCGAGCGTCTCTCTCTCTCTCTCCCTCTCTCTCTACTGTAAAACCCTAACTATTTCCCCCCTTTTTCCCATTTTCTCTCTCTTCTTCTTCTTCTTCTTTCCCCCCTTTCTCTCTCCTCCGATCTTACTCTCTTCAATCGATCCGCTATCTTCAATTGATTGTTCGATTGATTTGACTTTAATTTCTTTTTTTTTTTTAGGGTTGAATTTTACTCCGATTTATAAATTGGGGGATTTTCAATTTCAATCTGTTATCGTGGAGTTTATTTGATTGATTGGTTGATTTTTTTTTTAAGGTTGGGTTGAAATTTCTAGGTTTTTTTTTATTTGTTAATTAAATTAATTTTTTCGAAGGGAAGAGAAAATCGAACGAGGCTGGCGAGAGTGAAAGGGGTAAAGTAAATGGCGGATCCGCCAGGTTACCGCCGCCGACGAATTGAACGGAATTTGTGTGCGGAGAACAAATTAGGGTTTTGTTTGATTTGGAGTCGTGAAGAAGAAGAAAGTTTAGTAGTAGTAGTAGTAGAAGAAGAAGAAAAAGAACAAGTGGTAGAAGCATGCTGAGTGTGTTAAGGGTGCACTTGCCGTCCGATATTCCGATTGTAGGTTGTGAGCTTACGCCTTACGTTATCCTTCGAAAACCCGATAAGAGTGTGTCTAGTGATGATGTTCCTGAAACTAACCCTATTGATGGTCATTTCGTGAGATATAAGTGGTATGTTTTTAATCCCTTTTAGTTGTAATCGATTTTTTTACAGCTTTTATTTCTTCGTTTTGTGTGTGTTTTGTGTATTGTATCGAAATGGCAATCGATTTTGAGGTGTTGGTGTCATTTTGCTTGTATTATACGCTTCTTCGGGATGTTTATACGTTGTAGTGTATGCGCGTAATGGGTAGGAATTGGTATTTTCGGGGATTAACTGGCTCTTGTAACTTTTGTTAGTATGCTGTTTACTTTCGGTGTTTATATTGGATGAGACGGGTTTGTTGGTAGAAGAGAGTAATTGTGTATAACGTAATTTCGCTTGAGCTTTTGATGTGGGTTTGGATGGGTTGTATCGATGGTGATATCATCAGAATTGGCTGAATTTTGGTAGTTATGTGTGATGCAGTTCATGTGTGGCCTTTTTGTGTAAGTGTTTGTCGTGAAAAGAATTAGTTTGAGTATGCAATTTGTCGTTGGATTTGTGATCCTACTCTTGAAAAAGAAAATTAAGTCTCTTATTGGTTTCAGTGAGGGAGATATATATATTTGTTTTGTAGTGGCATGTTTGTTAATCTTTGACGTCACTGTTTTCTGCCACTATTATGAAGTCGTGCACTTTGTCCGAGGTTTTTCACTAGCATCTAGTGTTGTGGATCTTTTGAAGATCATGACTGAATTAGCATGTCTCAGGCAAGTATTCTCGTAGGTGTATATCTTAGATCATTTTGGATTAATAGTTAATGGATCACGGCTTATTTGTGGTCTGTCACTAGGAAAGAACCCTCTTAAAAAAAAGAAGAAAGAACCTTTTACTTTCGTCTTGTAGAGATGGCCTTTTGCATTTGCTTTATCTAGTATATATTTTAAAATAAAGTTGTATTTGATACTTTGATTATGTGATCTTATGCTTGTATTCTGGAGAGTATTTGCCTCTTCATCTTAGAGGCATGGTCTTAATGGAGAATTCGATATCAATTTGTTTCCCTCTGAGGGGCCGGCCTTTTAATAGTTTTTCCTTCTGTTGGGAGTTTTGTAAGGTTTGGTAGTAGCTTACCACGGTACGACAGTGAAGTGATGTAATTTATTGTTGGGCTAGAATGTATGATTGGTCATTATATTGCTAGTATTATCTATTCGGTGCAGTTTTAGGATATTAGCTGAATGAAATGGATCGAACTTTCTCATACAATATGCCTGCAGTATTAAAAGTAGTTTTCCACATGACAGTGACCCCAATAACCCCAATGATCTTTTCCAATTATAGCAGTACAAAACCATAGTATAGGTCATATGCGAGAGTTGGACTTTTGTTAGTGGTGGTTGGCGTGAAGCTATGATCACTTAAGCTGGGCATATTACTTCAATATGTCTGGGGAATCTGGGTTTTGCTATTACTTTTAGTTTGGTAGTGTATGAATTTACTATTTTCCTAATATGGGTCTTTTTGATAGGAATGATATTTATTTTCTGCATATCTTTGATGTGGCTTGTGGGATACATTTTATTTTGTTCATTGCTTACTTAGCTTCTTTTGATGGAAAGTTCCACTTGGATAGATATCCCATGTCTGATCGTTGTATCAATTATTCATTATTGCCTCCATCCTTTAAATGTATCCTTATTTCGCAAGGCTGAAAGAATGAAATTCCGTCCTGCTGTGCCTTCGTCCTTTAAACAAAAGTCAGGAGGCAACATATTGCAACTCTGCTGGTCCTAGCTGTTTGTCAATTTCTGTAAACTTGGGACGTTGTGTCAGTCTTTTCTGTATCAATGTCTATAGTGGTGCTTTCTATTATTTTGGTATGCTCGGAATTCCTTTTAATTGGAATTAACATAAGCCTTATGTTTCTGACATTCGATTGAAACTGTCAGAGTGCTAAAACTGACAATTTTACTCTGCTTTGCATTGTGCATGATGTATATGAGTTGTTTGCAGGTATCGTATACAGAGCGACAAAAAGGTTGCAGTTTGTAGCATACATCCGACCGAGCAGGCAACTCTGCAATGCCTAGGTTGCATCAAGGCTAAGCTCCCTGTTACCAAAAGCTACCATTGTTCTCCCAAATGCTTTTCAGATGCGTGGCAACATCATCGCGTTTTGCATGACCGGGCAGCTAGTGCTGTGAATGAGAATGGAGCTGAAGAAGAAGAATTGTTTGGGCGCTTCAACAGCTCGGGCTCTGGAGTACTGAATACTGGCTTGCCGTCTTCTGCTTCTAGCCCCAACTTATCCAATGGCTCAACAGGTTATCCTGCTCAGGTTACCCAAAGGAGTGGTGGTGAAACATGGTTTGAAGTCGGTCGTTTTAAGACATACACTCCTTCTGCCGATGATATTGGCCATGTTCTGAAATTAGAATGTGTTGTAGTAGATGCTGAGACAAAGCTATCTGTGGGACATCCCATGACCCTCACGACATCTCGAGTGATCCCGGCACCTACTCCAAGTCCTCGTCGTATGATTTCAGTCAGTGGGGCAGATGTGATGGGGCATTTGGATTCAGATGGTCGTATTGCTTCTGTTGGAAATTTTACTGTGCTCTCCTACAATATACTTGCCGAAGCTTATGCCACCAGTGATGCATATAGCTATTGCCCTTCATGGGCTCTCTCTTGGCCGTATAGAAGACAGAATTTGTTACGGGAAATTGTTGGTTATCGTGCTGACATAGTTTGCCTTCAAGAGGTACTGATAAGCGCTCTATGCTGAAATGATTGATTTTTAGCTTCCCGAAAAGATTTATGACTGCGTGTTTTTTTTTTTTATTTTATTTTATTTTATTTATTTTTCACGATCAACTTTAGAAGGGGTAGTTACCTATTTCCTGTCATGTGAATTGAAGGCTCTTATCATAAGAAGGTGGTATTGGTCTATTGGAATTGGTAATGGTCTTTTACTGTCAATGGATGAGTTTGTGTTAATTTGGCAGATTGAATTTTTGTAGTGTCTGTAAAACCCCCTTTCAGCAATTGAACCATGGACTGCATAGATAGTTTAATACAACGCACAAGGGGGTTACTGATTTGGGATTTGTTATGGTTGCATGTATCATTTAAGTTGGACCTGATGCTATTATGTCTTTATTTGCCTCTATTTGGTCTTACGTTTTTAGTGATTGCAGTTGCATGTTGCTAATTTCCAGCTCGTGGCATATCTACTCTTGCTTTTACCGTCTGGTTATGTTGACTGCATTTGACTTGCTCAGCTAGTCAGCTGCATACTGTAGTATTTTTTTAAGTGATTTTGTATTGGTTGTTTTTCTGGAGAAGCTAAGTGAAGTTAGTGTAGATGTTTTGAATCTGCTTATTGCAAGTTGCCTCAGTCCTTGGCACGTAAAGTGATATGAGTGTGGGCTAAGTTTCAACAACGTTGAATGTATTCCAAACTTTCTAAAGACCATATGCTTGTAGTTGTAAGAGTTGTAACCGTCCTACTGCCTTGGGCTCTCCTCTTCTTCTTTTTTGTTGTTTGTTTTTAAACAAGTGTTCACAGAAATGTCGAATCTAAGGCTTCTAAACTATTTCCTCTCAGGTTCAATATGATCATTTTGATGAATTTTTTGCTCCCGAGCTAGACAAACATGGCTACCAAGCTCTATATAAGAGGAAAACATCAGAGGTATTTGGTAATCTTGTGGTTTATAACTGCTGTTTTATTACATCAGCAAGTGTTTAATTTTGTCCAAAAATGTGCAGGTCACGCATACACTCGATGGGTGTGCAACATTTTTCCGAAGAGACAGATTTGCACATGTCAAAAAATACGAGGTGAGTGTGGTTGCTTTCTCAAAATAACTCGTTCCTTGTCTTTTGTTCTACTGTATTATGATGGTGTTTGTTCTTTTTGTTTAGGTGGAATTTAATAAGGCTGCACAGTCTTTGACAGAAGCTGTAGTTCCTAGTACTCAGAAAAAAACAGCTCTAAACCGACTTGTCAAGGTAAGTGTAGTGTTTGTTTATGTGTTGCTGCCATCTGTTGCCCAATTTTTTGTCCTCCTGGAATATGTTGTACGTCTATAATGCCGCTTTGTTTTATTTGCAGGATAATGTTGCACTTATTGCCGTCCTGGAAGCCAAATTTGGTCATCAGGGAGTTGACAATCCTAAACGGCAACTTCTTTGTGTTGTGAGTAACAAACTTATTTGACTCCGTAATGGGGGAAGTTTGTCTTTATCGGCCTTTTCATACCAAGCTGCTTAATGTTTAGAACCTAATGTTTCTTACGTCATAACTGAATCTATTCATCCTTTTCTTTGATGTTATCGACCAGGCAAATACCCATGTAAATGTTCATCAAGATCTAAAGGACGTCAAACTATGGCAGGTGTGCAAATAAATTCTTGCCTTTTACTTTTAGTCTCTGCCCCCCATTGCTTTGAATGTTCACTGTTAAACTACATCATCCCTATCGTCACCAGGTTCATACGTTATTAAAAGGGTTGGAAAAGATTGCTGCCAGTGCTGATATTCCGATGTTGGTCTGTGGAGACTTTAATTCAACTCCTGCCAGGTCAGTGCTCTGCTATTGTCAGTCATGTGCTACAAAGGGTTTTGCAACTAAGGTTTCATGTTTGTTTGATTTAATGATGACCATTAATATCTACTGCTGCAGTGCTCCCCACTCACTTCTTGCTATGGGCAAAGTTGATCCGATGCATCTCGATTTAGGGGTAGATCCTCTTGGAATATTACGTCCACATTCAAAGCTAGCACACCAACTACCATTGGTAATCTTTGAAATCACTCACCGTGCTCATGTCTCTTTGATATCTTTACATTGTTCATGGATCAAATGAGCTATGGTTTTCAATGTTTAGGTGAGTGCTTACTCGTCGTTTGCAAGAGGTATTGGACTAGAGCAGCAGAGGAGAAGAATGGATCCTTCTACAAATGAGCCCTTATTTACAAATTGTACCCGAGACTTTATAGGAACCCATGATTACATATTTTATACAGGTAGTCATGATTTTTGGTCTCTTGGTATGGACTTCTTTGTTAGTTTACTGTTTAGTCACTTAGAGATTGGATTCAGACTGAAGTGCTTGAAATTCCCTGTTTTTTCAGCGGACTCTTTGACGGTGGAGTCATTGCTTGAGCTATTGGATGAGGATAGTCTGAGGAAGGACACAGCGCTTCCGTCTCCAGAATGGTCTTCTGATCATATAGCATTGTTGGCTGAATTTCGTTGCAAACCAAGAATCCGACGCTAGCACTTAGGGGTATGTAAAATGTTCACTTTCCGTTTTTTGCTTCAGTTTTACCATTGTTTAGATTTTCCATAACGGGTAATCCTCTTCGTGTTGATGTTTATTTGACATCGTTTCCAATGCACGAATATCTTCAAAATCAGCATCTTGTCTATGCCAAGGCTTGAAGAAAACCTCCATACAAATCATAAGTTTTTGGCCTATGTTACTCAGATTTTGGTGCACGTGTTGGACACTAGGAGTGTTCTACATGGCTATTCTGTGACAAAAATTCATGTGTTTTTGCCAGAAAAAGGATTGTCTTGAGTGTTGTCATATTTGACCTGTGTTGTGTTGCAGACGCTATGGCTGGTAGCTGTGCACTATTCTTGTCTTCTTAATGTATTTAGTGTTATTTTGATGTCAATTTTGGAATTAAGCACTATCTTAGAGAATTTCCGCATCCGAACTACCAAAAAGGAATCTTCTAATTTAGAAACACTAGTGAGAAAGCCAAAAACAAAACAAAACACGTGTCCCGAACTAGGCCCCTAACTCGGCCTGATTTTAGTCACAACTAACTTTGAGCCATAGCCGTTATGCACTCTTGTAGTCTACGTAGTTAGGTGGTCTGAGCTGCATTTCATCTTTAGTTGTTGGATACTTGGATTTTGAGCATGCTCCATTGCTGCCATGTCTTTTTTTAGTTTATAAGACTACGAGCTGCTGCTGCTGTGTCTTCAGTTTGCACAATTGTTTCTTTTGCTGATGCTGATCGTTAGTCCTTTTTCTACCAGGCTTCTTGAAGGAAGGTATGTGTGACAGACATTTGTGAAGGGCTGATGGATATAACATTTTGGAGGCCATTTGTAAGAATGGTAGATCAGGCTCGTATGTTCTCCCACCACCTCATGGGAGGTATGGCTATGGTCTGCCCTGTATTAAGTTACCATGTCCCATAGAAAAAGATGATCCTATTCAAATTTTCCTTCTTCCGATAGAAATTATCACAGGTTTATCTGTGGGCTCAATATGAGTGGTGGTGGTATTTACTCTGTCAAAGGTTCGTACAGAAGCATCACAGTTTGTAGCTTTGCAGTTTCTAGTGGGCTCTCATCTTTTAGGCTTTTCTGTATTTTCTTTAGCAGCGGGTTTTTGCCCCTCATTTTTCTCAGTACAAAAGTCAGATCATTTACAGATATACAATTGCTGATATCTGGTTTCACCAAAATATATGATAGTGATCAAAGTTCTTTTCAAGGTGCGAAAACGTACTTTGTCCAGAGCCCCCTCTGGTGTGTATATTTTCTTTGGTTTATTGCTTTTGGCAGCTCATGCCATTGTTTCATGATCTCACTGCTTTCTGCTATCCCAATTTGATCACAAGCGGCATGTTGCCGCAATGGAAAGTGTTAATGTTCATGGCTAATTACTCATTTAAAGATAAGGTAGTACTTGGGTTTTATATGGCATCAAAAATCTACTTGTTTGGGGTTAAGGTTAAGTATGCCAACAACTGGATCTGTCTTAATATTCTGTTGCAGACATTCCATTTTCGGCCGTGAAGCCAGAAAATGCACGATCTGATACTGTTATCTGATAAAATCTATGGATTGATTATAATGACAGAGGGATGAAACGCTGCGACTGAAAAATGATGCCTTGTAGTTGGCTAAGTGAAGGTATGTATGCAAGTTTCTTCCAAATTCCATTGGGTAGATCTCATCTCAGATGTGAAGTATTTTTCAAGTTCAATGGCTTTCCTGGACGTCTCTCGTTATCTAGACTTATAGAGCTGACGTTGTAATTTAAGATTTTATTAGATAGGGCAGTGGTTAGAAACAACTGCCAATGTTGATTAATAACTTGTTAAGCTCACGTCCATTTATTTGCAAGAAATGTGCCTTTAGTTCACTTAATATGCAATCGATAATATCGACATCGTAGGATCTCTATGTGAGTCGCTGTCTACGTTCAATCATTTAAGGTGGGTGATACATTTTTACAAGTTTGACAAGGTTGCGACTTTCAAAAGCAACCGTATTATGGATATGGGCCAGTACTCGTCTTTCGTTTCTTCCTCACCAGACACCAGGCACAACTGCACAAGTCTCTTAGCTCTATATATATTGGTTACACCAAGCCATTTCTCAAACCAACTTATTATACCATGGCTTCATATAAGCTCACGGCTGCAAATCTATTGATACTACTCGCTGCAATGCTAGTGCTTGGGAACTCCGATTTCAATACGGACAAGAAAGAATGCCAAGATCAGCTGATCACGCTCTCGCCTTGTCTAAACTATGTAGTGGGCGCGGCTAAAGAGCCCACGCCACAGTGCTGCACGGTTTTGCATTCGAGGATAAATGTGACCAAGAGGTGTCTATGCATGCTCGTCAAGGATCGTAATGAGCCTAACCTCGGCCTCAAGCTTAACGCCACATGCTTTCTTATACTTGCCAATATATGTCATACTGTTTCCAATGCCATGGAGTGCCTAGGTAAAATGTGTTCATAAGATTTTGGTATGAATTCACAAGTTTTCTTATTGACGGACCGTTTTTTTCTTCTTGGTGGTGACAACCCGTCAGATCTCCTTGGCTTGGATCCCAGTTCTCCCGATGCACAGATTTTCATTCAAGCAGCTAACATCACTGAAGGTACGTCAATTATCGTATTTTCCGACTCTCACGATTATAATACAACACAACGATATCTCAGACCCAAAATGATTTTTATTGTCAACTTAATTTGAACTATCGTATTTATCGATTCAAATGTACTTATCATTCTATAATTTCACCTCCTAAGGTCGGGCATCCCATGTCTGGTTCTAGATTGACACTTTTTTTTTTCCTTTAAATCTTGGCAGGTGTAGCAGACGATAATGGTCCCATCAGCCTCAGTAAAAATGGTGGAAAGCAAATATGGCGAAACATGGGAATTTACTCCACCTTATTATGGTGTTTACTAGGTGTTAATCTTTTGATGAATTCCAGCTTCCACTATCCCAACTTGTAATCCTTAGATCAAATTGTTTGATGTGTGACATTTCTCATGTTTGTACCTTCTTGCACACAATTTTAACTGAAATGACCCCGCCCGAACACCACCCCCTCTCTCCCTCCCTCCCCCTCTCCTGCTTTTGGCATGAGCCGAGTTCTCAGGGCATAAAAGCTACCACTACTACAGTATTAGTGGTCACTCTTTGCAAGACACAGTACGAGCAACAATGGTTAAACCAAAAAATACAATTCTGAAAAACTCGGGTGAGAACGGGAGGTGGTGGATTATCATTTATCAAATGTTATTTCGCCACCTCTCTGCCTCGCCGTCTCCCTCAGGTTGCTCCGCTTTACATTTGGTCATCACATATGGCCTGGAGCATTATCATCCACATCAAGTATAACCTCCACGACATGACAAAATCGAAGGCCAAACGGACTCCTTTATAGTGATGAGAATATCAACCTGAGACTGAACAGTAAAACTTCAAATCGGATTTCAGCTGGGGTATCTATTTCAGAAAATTTTCACGTACCGAGAATATGTATACAAAAAACAACAATTCTTACAGTGAAGAACCTGAATTACATGTCAAGCTGTTAAAGGTTACGAGTACAAGAGTAGGAAGACTGACCACAAGGTAGAAATCAAATTTCTCCTTTGTATCCACCGCCTCCTAAGCAGTCCCTTCTGCTCTCGGCCATTTGTTGGCTCCTTTGAGTGTCCAACTTGGGGCAATTATTGAGCCTGTGACCTAACCCTCCACAATAAGCACAACCTTTAACTCCACTCGCACTGGCGATTGCCTCTGCTTCTTCCAGTGGATCGTCAAGCTCGGCCAACACTGGTGGTATTCTCTGCTTGGCTTCTTGCAGGAGATGCTTCAAATCAAGCAGGGTCGTTTCACTTTGGTTTCTGTTTATGAATGTTGTAGCAATACCCGTTTTCCCACACCTTCCTGTACGACCGATACGATGGACATAATTCTCAATCTCGGCAGGCATGTCATAGTTGATAACATGCTGGATGTCAGGAAAATCGAGTCCTTTTGAGGCAACGTCTGTGGCAACTAAGACATCTTTCGTTCCAGATTTGAAGGACTTAATAGCGTACTCTCTTTCCTCCTGATCTTTGCCACCATGGACTGCGACTGCCTCAACTCCTTTAAGAAGGAGATACTCATGGATGTCATCCACATCAACCTTGTTCTCACAAAATATTAAAACTGGTGGTGGCGTCTTTTGCAAACATTCCAGAAGGTAAACAATCTTGGCCTCCTGCTTCACGTACTCAACTTCTTGGATGACATCCAGATTTGCAGCCCCAGCCCTACCAACGTTCACGACAATAGGCTTGACCAGTGCGCTTCTGGCGAAGTTTTGAATCTTTGTAGGCATGGTGGCTGAGAACAAGACAGTTTGCCTCTGAGCTTTAAAATGGTCAAAGACTTCTCTGATGTCATCCTCGAATCCTAAATCAACTAATCGATCAGCTTCATCCAAGCATAGATACCTGAACATTAGTATATGTTAGTGCTCGGTAAAGACATAGCTTGGAGTGACAGTGAGCAAAGAACTAGCTTAAAAAAGGTGCATCTTTCAATACTTTTCATATTCAAAGGTAGTCAAAATTACTCATAAAGGTACAGTTCTTCAACTTTAACAGATCAAGGGCAGACAAGAACGAGGAGTCCCAGAAGTTCTAGAAAAAACAACACCACCACAATATCAACCCCATGGAACAAAGACACCATATTAAAGCATAAATCATTAAGGGTCAACCAAGCAGCTAGATAGACATAACCTGACATCTTTGACCACAGCACCAAGTTCTATCAAAGGGAATCAACTCACAGTAAACAATCGCTCCATCAGGATCATTATCAAGCAAAGACGATTGAGTAACTAGACAACATAAGGCCATGAATAAGATTGGGAAGACAATCGACCAAAACACTTCCTCAAAGAACTTCCAGAAAACATAAAGCAAAAATCACAGACATGTCAGAAGTCATGTCACAATCAGAGACTCCCCGAAAAGTGTGATCAGTGACGTAATCTTGCAACAGGGCATAGCAAAATGATAAAACCTTAATAAATTTATACTATTTATTTATTATTATTATTTTTTTTTTTTTTATGCATGGCCTACAGTAGAACGTAACTACTAGAAAAGGTGTGGAAACTGAGAAGGGGATCTCATGAGATTTCTAATTGAGTCAGATGTATACAGTTGATTCATTGTAGGTGAAACAAAAATGCACTAGTTACCCTTGGAAAGAAAAATCTCCATTGTGCAACAATGAGTGAGCAGTCTGAGCACAAAAGGGAGAAAATGATCCAAGGCCAAGAAGGGAACTCAATGTTTCTTTATAGAAGTTGTACAACGAGCAAGAGAAGGGACACAGGGAGAAAGCTTTTACAAGCTGAGCCTTTGCCAGAGGGATGCTTCTGGCCATAGCGACAATTAATTTTCAATTTTGGAGAGACAAACAAAAAAGAAGTATCAAGATTCTAGAAGGCAAATTAACATTACTAGTTGCACTTCAAAAAAGTTTATACCATGGCCTAAATATGTCAAAATGTACTTTTCTTCCAGTCTTCTATATGTATCAGTTCTTCAGTGTTTTGTACTATTTTCCATTTATCAACATAGAACGGCTATCCTTATGAAGAGGTCAAACAGCTCCTTACGATGAAGATATCATTTGGTAGACTTATACATGAGAAATATGTTTGGTCATACAGAATGACAAGTAGGCCATAAGTCCATAACCATCAACAACATCATGGCATTATCACTATTGCATGCTACCAATGCCTTCAATGTCAGTGATTAGCAAAAGCAACAGGGTCTCTATCCTTGTGTAGTTGTGTTACAACAACTTTCATTGGGAACAAAGACTACATGTAAGTGATAGACAGCCAGAATTGTTTTCGTCAGACATTGGGAGTTAGAAATTGCGGCAAGAGACGGCTATATTTCAAGTTTCTTTTATGATGAACGCAGTTGAATGATCTCCTTTTCCCCTGTTATTCACCTTACTTCACACATTATTACACTCATGGGAAGTCTATTGAGCTAGGTCTCTAATCCAACAAACAGGATCCGTTCTCACTTTAGATTGGAAAAAAAACATAACGATGATTCAGGCCTAAGGTTTAAAAGCAGCTTCATGGCAAAAGAAAAACATAGATCTACGATTAAGCTCATATAATAATACATCTTTTTAACCAAGGAAATGCAGGAAATCACAAATGTACACAGCAAAGAGCAGCTTTCCCTAAAGATAAGTTGCACAAAAACTAGTACGGGGGAGGGGGGACTCAGGGAATCGTATCAGAATTTAAAGCCATACCTGCAATTGTCAAGATTCATTCTCTTTTTGGCTAGTAAGTCCTTCAGCCTGCCAGGAGTAGCTACAACTATATGTACACCCCTCTTGATGATGTCCACTTGTGTCTTCATATCGACTCCTCCAATGCACAATAATGGTCTTATCTCTGGATACCCAGCGTCCTTAAGCGGAGTCAAGAACTGCTCCAAAACCTCATATGTCTGCCTCGCAAGCTCCCTAGAAGGACAAACTATCAACCCAAAAGGCCCTTCTCCAGAAACAATAGGCATCATCACCTCCTCCTGCATTGCAACCATAATAAGCGGCAACACGAAAACCAAGGTCTTCCCGGATCCAGTAAATGCAATCCCAATCATGTCTCTGCCGGCTAATATAACCGGAAGCCCCTGCACTTGAATTGGGGTAGGCTGCACAATCCCCTTCTCCTTCAATGTCTTCAAGATAGGGTCAGGAAACTTCATGTCCCTAAAATTCTTGATAGGCGGAGGGGAATCATCCCCATCAACAATAATATGCCATTGCTTCCTCACCAAGTCACACTGCTTCTTCGACATCCTCCTAATCGCCAAGGGGGGTTTCCACCCTGTCCAAAGGGGTTCCGTATACGTTATCCCCTTGGCCAACTCACGGACCGACATTAGGGTTTTCCTATCCGAAAGATGCTCGATCATCTCCTTCTCCTGGAGCACAATCTGCTCAGTATGGCTAACCTCAGGAACATCCTTTTTCAACTGAGTAGCCTTGACAAGCAGGCTAGGTTTCGCCTCATGCGCTTTCGCCTTCTCGGCTTCTTCTTCCTCTTGGTTGACAACTTGAGCTTGACCCTTCCTCTGAAGAATCCTCTGCGCTTCCATCGCCCTTCGTTTATTTACAGGTATATAATCCACATAATCCTCATCCTCCTCATACTCCCTCTTATCATCCTCCATTATTCTCTCACCCTGATTTTTCACAGCAAATTTAGAATTCGACCCACAAAAATAAAAATCCGATTTTTCACTATACTTTTACAATTACGATGGAAATTATTAGCTATAAACTATTTAATCCTCTGCAAATTATTAGTTCAGTAAACCCTAATTTCTCAGCATTTTCAGACTACACCCACAAAAAAAGGTCGGATTTTTCACCAACTTATGAAATTATGAACCAAATTTTTAGCTAAAAACCCACAAAATCTCACTAAAAGATCTGATCTTTCTTAAACTTATGCAATTATGAGCCAAATTCTGAGCAAAAAACTGCTAAACTTTACTAATTTTTGGGGTTTATATTCCTATGAGATGGGTATAAATTAACAAAAAAAAAAAGCGAGACGGGTATCCGAAATAAACAAGGAAAAGAAAAGGGTTTTGCCGACTTACTAGTCAAAAATCGGAGGAGAGCCAAAGAGTGAAAGTTACGCTGATGATTCCAGATCCTCTTTTTACGAATGAAATACGGAGTAAGACGTGTGTTTTTTTTTTTTTTTTTGAGATAATTCTCATGATGTCATGAATGATATATAGCCAAATTTCAAAGGCAAATTTACGGGATAGTTTGGGTGCGTTGGTTATTTTGGAAATTTACGAAATATATTAATATTTCCTAAAATATTTGCAAAGAAAAATCATGATTTACAAATCACAATATTTTTAATTTTTATTATCAAAATGGTCAGCCTTATATTAAAGGGCCTAGAACTGGTTCATAATTATGATGGTAGAGCTAGAAATAGTAAGATGTGTTTTGCCTCGGAGGTTGAACCCTGAAGGATTAAACCAATAATTAGGACATGTTCTGAAGATACTCCGTATACATATACTTCATCAAATACAACTTCCATAAAAATTACCGTAGAGCCTAAGAGTGTTGGTTACTTGGTTCTAAATGTTGCTTGAACTTCTGACTCACAATGAACCATTTGCACTTAGAATCAGGTCAAGTTCTAATTGTTTGGTTTGACTGTGTAGCACTAAAATCCACACTTGATACTCCTTAACTTTTTTTTAGGGGAATAGATCAATTCATTAAAGAGCTCACGTGGTCGCGGACACAAAATCCGAGACCGTCAAATAGAGTACAAGAAGGACCACTCTCCACCCACACACAGTTGAGTAGTCTACCGGGTTCAGATGCGCCGCCGCATGGGCCTCTCTATTACCAGTCCTATGAACATGAGAAAAAAAATACAAGAATTGAATCGACGAGAATACAAAAAAACATCCGAAACAATTAATCCAAAATAAAAAGAATTAAAAGTAGCTGATTGCAGACACTCGTTTACTTTTGGTCGTGATGTTACCACACTTGAAAATGCCCTAAGGTAGTATGCACGTAACTTGTAAGGGAAGAGGTGCAGAAGAAGGGAGAAGTCACCATACTACCACTCTACACAATCGGACATGAGATTAGATAATTGCAGCGAATCAGTCAATTAGCTGTTGTTTTCCAATCCTGTCACCGAAGTAAATAAAATCTCTAAAGTTCTCTACTGCGAAATCAAGTTCAAATGTCAATTCTTTACCAAATTCCAATCTCATGCACAATAAAATTGACCAAAGTTCTCTCCATAGAGGAGCACATTATCCCGGTTCACAAACGCCAGTCGTTGATGCAAGCCTAGCAAAGATTTAGTGTCCCGATATCACCACTTGCAGTAGCAGGTTGTCGATTCGAGAAGGGAACCGATTCTCCAATCACTGTGACACACTATCCACATCAAATAGTCTGATTCATTACGAGCATCTTCCTATGAGCATCAACTGTGCACTTTGAAGCACTGTAGATTTGGAAATAGTTGAAGCAATTCTTCACGGGTCCTCCTCTGCAGTTTATAAAGCATAGATTGCTCAACGGTCAACATCATTTAGACCCTCAACCAAAGATGATAGAATCTATCTCTCACACTGAGATCTACAAGCTCATGCTAATTTTTATCTTTTACGTTTTCCCTCTTAAGGTACTTGACAGAAGGACAAGGCACCAAAAGATTGAAGTTACCATACAGATACGGGAAGTACCTTTATGTTAATACACCCATTCACATCAAGGGTTTCCAGCGTGCTCCGACAAGATCTTGAGAGTGCTTCAAGGCTCTTATCAGTCACACCAAGAATTCCAAACAAGCTGTAGTTTTTACAAGAAGATGTCAGAACAGAGGAACAAAAAAATGTTCAGGAACAGAAAACACACACACACACACACAAAAGAATCCACCAAGGATATAAAAGTGATCATGGAGACTTGCAAATTTGAAAACTACAGTCATCAGTCTGAGGACGATTAACCTGAGTAGCTCCAGAAACCTGCACCCTTCTGCTAAGGCCATCACTCCAATATCAGTGACACGTACGCACCTGTCAGAGGCAAATTCTTAAAGACTTACAGACTGTACAGTGTACACGTGACAGGTTTATTTTAGATACCAGAATTATCAGCTCCTGCTTAACATACCATGTAAGATTGAGGGACGCCAAATTACTGCATTTGGCTATAGAAGTTAGTCCTTCATCTGACAGATTCTGACAAGCCAAGTATCAATGAGCACATTAGTCAATCTCCCAGAGACCCAAACATATCAGAAGACAAAATACCAGAGGTTCAGTATCAACATTTTACTTTGTAGTGAAAAGATAGTTGTACCTGAGCACCACAGAGATCCAAAAATCTGAGCTGGGATAGACCTGATACCTTCTTGTAAGCTTCATCTGTCAAGCTAGATCAAATAAACAAATTCGTTGTCACAAAGACACCATGCAAGGAACAGATAAAACGTAGCATGACTTATATATTAGATCAATATACCTTGAAAGGGCATATAAATTGAGGTTTTGAAGGGAGGAACATTGGCACAATATGCACTTCAAGCCAATATCATTAACTTTGACACACCTGCAAATTGCAATTAATAACAACGGAAACCTTCAAGATACAGGAACTAGATTGTCATAGAACAGATTACTATCATGTCATTCACTACTCTGGAACTTGCAAAGCTAATATGATATGTCCTTTACCTCGTAATGTTCAAAGACTCCAAATCAGGATAAGCGTCAGCAATAAGCTGCATACTTCTGTCTGAGATACCCTGGGTCACATTAAATATTCATCACGAAAAGGGAAAGGAAATAGCAAACACGATCTGCTTTTAAAAAAGCGCTCACAGAAAAGAGGGGCAAATAAATCTTCACTGGATGCTGATGGATGCATTGCAATATGTTGCCTGATGTAAGTGTAATATTCAGATCATCAAACGTCAATTCCTGTTTTAAGGGTCTAGCTAAGCACATTTCTATTATAATCGAGAGAGGTGCATTGGTAATTTTAGTTCATGGATGAGGTCGGTAGAAATATAACCCATTGACACATGATAATGCTTAGGCTCTCTTTTCCAGGCTTACCTTAAATCTACAGACGAGGAATTCTGATATATGAAAAGCAAATGCTCTTGGAATATGCAACATTACGATATACTACATATTATACATGATCGTTACGTAGTACGCAAGATTTAAGGCGATTGCACACCTTACAGCCACTAAGATTCAGATCGATGACATGTTTGCAGTTCTTCACAAGCTGTTGTACGCCTACATCTGTCACCCTAGATCAAGCAACATTTGTATCAGAATGACACAGATTTCACTATCGAGTGAAAGACGTTACCAAATATGGATCAGATATGTACCTCACGTTCCAATAAGTTGAAAAGATCCTCAAGTTAGGACAGACACTAGTTATGGCTTCAACTCCTTCATCAGAAATCTTCTGGCAGCCGTTTAAATTTAAGATCTCTAGGTTTTGAAGAGAGCTGGAGCACTAACCATCACAACATCTAGTTAGAACAGAAAAAGGCAAGGATTAATTTACAATGTAACGGCACTTTGAAAACGAACAGATAAAGAAAGGGTGATACAAGTTCATACAAGCCTTAAACGGATGTTTATGATGACTATTCAAGGAACTCAAATCATATGTTTGAAGACTCCCAACTTTTTTTCTTCTTAGATAAGGAAAGTAGTATTAAAGATCAAAAGAAGGATACAAGAGTGGAGGACAAGGAATCCTCCAGAAAGCTTAGGAGTAACTATAGGTTCCACCCAAGGCCCCAATTATGTTGCAGGATTGAAATAGGATAATCCTTAAAAGAGCCATCTGACTTAGCCCATAAGGACGAAAAGTAAACAATCCAATCCCAAACATAATAAAGAGGGTGAGAATGCTTGAAAAATGCGGGAATCCTCTCCGGCCAGAGGCACCAAAAGATTGCCATAAATGCACACCTCCACACAATCTTGTGATCGTTTTAGACTCCCCAGTCCAGCATAGTGGTTTTGCAAGTGCTCCACAACACCTTTAGGAGATACCTACTGCTCTCCTCTCACACCATAGAGAGTTAGAGACAGTTCCAAATCTCCTTTGGGGAAGACTCCCGACTTTTTTATAAATCTCGGGTAAGACGTGTAAAATAAAATACATCAAAATCCTGAAAGAACCGAGAATGTTTGATTCTCAACTTTTTAATTAGCACCCGTCACTGAAGTTCTGCACTTGAGAGCTATTTGTGATTAATTAGATATGAATAGTATCAGAAAGGAGCTAATTAGCTTATTTGAACCCTATTCATCCTGAATTAACCTTACTGATGAGTATGAGCATATCTTCAAAATGTGGTTCTATGGATATTTCATGGTAGGTGCATATCACTTCTCAGCACATCTCAACAACACAGAATTGTAGCATGTTCCTAATACTGTTTAAGGTTCATACCAACTTAAATTTCAGTTTAAGAAAACAAGATTTCAACCATAATATAAACCCTACAGACTTCCCCAAGAAATTGAGCCGTATTTGTTCCAGGGCCATTTTGGTCCAAAAAGACAAACCATGGAATATATATTTCGATTTTGGCTAATTTTGACCACTTTTTCATTACAACCAAATGTTCTCAAAACTTTACCATGGAAAGCCTTAGAATAACTTTGTTGGATATCAGAGTTCATTCATCTATAAGCCCACATGTCACCTTTTTAAGGCTAGCATACTCTTTCGCATATATCAGGAACCTATCATAGTGTTTAAATCTAAGATTCTGCAAAACCCATAATATTATCTTTAGGAATTTGAATTGTTTTTGTTCCGGAATTTTTTTGGCAAACACCCATGGATTAAAGCCACTGATTTTCTCCAATTTCGGTCTTTTAGGCCACTTTTCTCAAAGAATCTACATGTTCTCAAAACATTACTTCAGATTATTTAAGAGTGCACTAGTTGCACTTGAGGGCGGTTTCTCCGCTTGGGGGTCTTTTAAGCTCCTTCACCCATTAAGGTTTGTGCTTTTGGCCGTATCGGGGCACCTATCAGAAGTATTTACCTTTAATATTTCTCCAAAACACATCATATGATCCCTAATGACGCCCATAATAATTTGATCCTTCTTTGTCCTATGACCATTTTGGGCCAAAAGTTGGATTATATACTTCAATTTTGGCCAATTTTGACCACTTTTTTTAAAGTATCCAAACGTCCTGAAAATTTTACCATGGACAACCTAGTAACGCCCTTATGTGATATGAGGGTTGGTTACTCTGTTAGGAAAGTTCTTTAAGGGCTAGCGTAAGGTTTTTTTACAAATTCCGACGTATTGTAGGTTTTGGATCTAGTATTTTGCGAAAAGCCATGATTGGGACCCCTAGGAGGTTTCATGAATTTTAAGCCTTTTTTGTTCCAGAGCCAGTTTGGGCAAAATCCGTGGATTAACCCTTCTAGCTCACGTCACCTATTGAGAGCAAAGTGCATTTTATTGCCGATTTTGGCATTTGCCGCAAGTTTTTCCTTGAATATTTTGCTTAAACTCATAATATGACCGTCTCGGGGCTTCCACAAAATTTTGAGCTGCTTTTGTTTTAAAGCCAAAATTGTGGATTCTATACTTCGATTGTGGACAATTTTGACCACTTTTCTTTTTAGTAGCCAAAAGTTCTCAAACTTTACCATGGACAAACTTGGACTATCTTTTTTGGATATCAAGGTTGATTCCTCTTTTTGGGAAGTTCTTTAAGCCCATTTGCACACGTCACCTATTGACGCTAGCGTGCAATTATTGCCTATTTTGGGAACCTATCATACATTTTTGGATTCCGCAAAAATTTGAGCCGCTTTTGTTCCTGCGCTTTATTGGGCCAAAGAACCATGAAATCTAGCCTTAGTTTTTGTCCAATCTCAGTCTTTTTGGCTCTTTTTTCAAGTATCTAAATCTTACTGTTAACGCAAATTTTGTACTAAGACAAAATAAGGAAACAAATGAATATTTTATTAATATCAGAAAAGTTGTGTGTTTACAATCTCTAATGTAATCCTCTGAATTCTACTACGCAGTAGGGGGTACGCCGTACGATACACTACAGTGGTAGCGTACGTGCTGTAGGGGGTGCGCGCGTCGTCCGCGTGCGTTGTTGTTATTCTTGAGAGGGTCGTAGGGGACTTGAATCTCTCCTTGAACTTGGTTGTTTGAACTTGTGTTTGATTTGATTTGCAGGCGGCACGGATGTGCTTGTTGACTGCGTGTGGCTGGGAGTTTGAGAATTCCTCTGGGGGTTTTCTTCTCTCTGATTTTTCCAACCTTCTATTGAATGAGTCTCACTCTATTTATATAGAGTGAAGACCTAATTTATGGCGGGCTTGTAGTCGCGGGCCTATATTCAGGCTTTATGTGGACTTGGCCCAATTGCCTGTTTTATCCGAATCATGATCCAATTAACCCAAATTAGTAATCGAATCAACCCAGATTTCATTTAATAGGGCAAAATTAATTAAATTGAGTTAAAATTTGATATTAACTCATAAATAATTAATTTATCTAATTTACGGCACATTAACAAATTTTCAGTGCCTACAAATTGCCCCCTCGGTACTTTGTCGCGTACACTATGCAAGTGTTTCAACGCGGTGAAGTACCGACTCACTTGATTTTGACTTGGAAGTCGATGAACACCGAATTTGTTGTAAGAGTGTTCACACATTTTTTAACGTCACCCTGTCATTTGTTGACTTGGCGGATGACAACTTTGCCCCCAGTACTGCTGATGGCGTCATCTTGGTCATCTTCACAACGTTATCGGATGACATTGGGACATTTTACGTTACCCTGGTAATTTTATAACCTTAGCGGGTGTTTGATTTACGTCAATTTGGTACCGTGGCAGGTTGACGTCTTATCATTTTGACAGGTTAACATTTTCTGTACCCTGTCGAATTGACTTAGGTGGTACAGAGAATATTATTACCGTCACATCACTTCTTTGACAAGATTTTGTGGTGAAGGTGTACAAGGAAAACTATCTTTCCTTATTGTTTTGTTTTGGAAATTCTTAAATTTTGACAGCAAAATCAAGAATTTGGGTTGGCTTGGGTTGTTTTCCTTTACCGAGCCGTTGACTTGTATATATATTTACAAGCTCAGTCGTTGAGTTTTAACCTACAATTGCAAGTTCGTCACGCCGCAGCAAGGGAAGTTCTCGACAACAGGTATTTCAAAACTGTGTCTCCCTCTGCAATTTGATTCGACATAATCATTGTATGCATGCGGCTGATCATGTGCCCTGTTGGCTTTCTCTAACTGCTGGCTTTGAATTTCCTGTAATTTTGTTCTAGTTTGACCATTAGCATGTGTCGTTTAATGAAATCTCCTTGCGAGCTTGCTTTCTTGATTGTCTTTTTATTAACATCTAATGATCATCACATAAGAACATCACGTCTGATCCTTTTGAGATTCTTTGCCAAACTTTTTTCGTACATGATGATTACAAACATCATGACCTCAATCAGCCTTGTTTCCATGTTTTCTTGTTGTATTTTTTTTTTTAGCTTTGACTTGCACCTTCAAATTCTTACGTAGGCAACTTCTGATTTTTGTCCAATTGTCGTACCATATAACAAGCACGTATGCTCTTAATTTCACTTTGTTCGTATGATTTTGCGTATGCTTGACAGTACATACGCGATTCTCGAGACTTTGCTAAAAGCATGCTCTGTTTTGTTTGTTTGTTTCATGAACAAATCAGTCTCTTTCAATTACTCTTTTTTTTTTTTAATTGTTGTCATGGGGAATGCAATATTTGATATGGCTGGTCTCTGCAGTGAGAATTAGTTTCCTCTTTGTCAATTGTTTCACCGCCGTGTACCACGAGTGCATGCTTTTTTGATTCACCTTAAAGCTTGATGAAATTTGTCCCCCACTTGGCTTTTAAATTCTAGGGATGATCAGTGAGGGCCTTTGATTTATTAGCTGCATTGACATACAAATTTGCCTTTGATTCACGATCTGATGATCACGCGAGCATCTTTTCTTTGCAGTATATCTGCATGCGTTGCGTTTTAAGTTTTGATGCCTGAATTTGCGATTTATTTTACGACGGTACAACTATTTGCCCTTAAATATCCTCACTTGTTTTAGGTGCTTTTTCGGAGTAATCAACCTCAAGTATCAACGGCACTTTCGCACGAAATCAGGTAGACGACACAATTCTCTTTTCATTTTTTTTTTTTTTTTTTTTTTTTTTTTGGTGTTATGCAGCTAAATTGATCCTCGAGGCACGCATGAGAAAGAATGTTATCTATTTCCATATGGTCGTCAACAATTTCCGACTCACGTGGCCGTTCATTCTCGAAAGACCGTTTGTCGTCGCCGACTCATCTGAGTGTTCATCGCCGGACGACCGTTTGACTCATCTGGATATTCGTTGCCGTAAGGCCGTTCGTCGTCGTCGACTCGCCTGGGTGTTCATCGTCGTAAGGCCGTTTAACTCATCTGGATACTCGTCGCCTTAAGGCCGTTCGTCGTCGTCGACTCATTTGGGTGTTCATCGCCGAAACACCGTTCGCTGTTGCCGACTCTTGTGGATAACGCCTGTACAGCGTAGTTCTCCAGGTTCTCCAGGTGCTCTGCTTCTTGGCTTACACCCTTTTCTTTGTACTTGCAGGTTTGCAATGGTTCTTCTCAAGGAGTTCAATGACGGTAATGTCACATACCTTTGCATTGTGAATGGAGAGAACGACGCTCCCGCCTCGGGAACTTGTTTGGTTGCTCGTGAACCGTTATGGAGAGATGCGACGCCGATGGTACTTGATGCATCTCTTTTTCCAAGTGAAATGTCGGACCCCGTCGATCCTTCTCCGGATCAATTCAGGTCCTGTATCTTGAAGAGTACTCTCCTAACAAGGCCAAACCCCAGCGTCTTTCCATTACTCGGGCGTCGTATCATTGATGGGTCAGTGAAATGGTCTACCCAACTTAGGGTTTTTGGGGAGGCTACTTACATCAAAGGATACTGGGAGTGGACTGAGGACATCCTTGCTCGCTTTCAGGCTATCCTTGAATCATCTGCAATTTTCAAGGCGGTGTATGCATCGTTGTACTCGTATGATAAAGATACGAATGTCATGCGCGCTTTCTTTGAAAGTTGGTGCCCTACTACTAACACCCTTCACACCCAAGAAGGCGAGATCTCCATTTCTTTATGGGACCTCTACAAGCTCGGTGGTTTACCCATTTATGGCGAAATTTATGACGAAACGGTTCCCTTACGCGGTATGTTCAGGCAGACGAACGGTTTACCGCGGTGCTGTAAGTTTCTGCTTGTTGCTTACCATCGTATTGCTAGGAAGCCAGAGTCACATAGCAAGGTAACTTCTGCGCAGTGGATTCATTATTGGTGTAGTCGACCTGTTGTTTATCCCCATACGGAAATTGGCAAGGAGAAAAGGGCAAAAAAGACGATGAATCCTCCTAAATCCACTTGCACTCCAATTGGAGAGATCACAGCTAAGAAGGTGGAATGGACCTCAGAAGAGTTGTCTTTATTTGAGAAGCTTGGATTAACAGAGGACCCAACAAGGCAGCGCGCCTATGTTGCTGCCTTCTTATCTTGCTGGCTTTGCGCGTTCGTCCTCCCGGAAAACAATGAGAGGCTAATACGCCCGTCCACTTTCGAGACCGCCAGTTGGATGGCACAAGGGAAGACATTCAGCCTCGCTGTGCCGGTGTTAGGTAGCATTTACAAGGGTTTGAATGACGTCTCTTCCTCTGAGCGTCCTGGGTACTCAAAATCTTTCTTCCCGGCTCACTACCTCTATGGCTGGATTGCGTATTACTTCCGGACTCATCATGCTTCAAAGTTTTCGCCCCCCGGTCCTATCATGACAACGCACTCCGGAATTCGAGGCTCGAGGGCCTACAAAGATGATAGTGCGCGAGAACTTATTCATGAAGGAAAGGAAGCGAAGGTGAATCATCTTATGATGAATAGGAATAGAATTGATACTCTGTTCGATGATGGTCAATTAGACGTTGACAAGTTTAGCTATCTGGTGTCGTTGCGATCAGCTTACTTGCCTACACGCATGGGCTCGTCGTTTCATCTTGAGGCGTACAACCCTCATCGGTTCAGCAGACAATTTGGCTATCAACAGGAGAAGCCTGAAATTCTTATGCGTGATACCCCGCATCGTGATGTTACGGTGTATGAGGCTTTAAGATTTTGGCGTCTTTTACTCTTCAAGGGTAGTCAATCTAAAGTGTTCCTCCCTACCCTTTCGTTGACTGGTGCAAAGATGTCACTAGTCGCTTCACTAACTGGTGGGCCGCGGCAGGAGTAAAAGATCTCCGGGAGAAATGTAGAGCTCTCCCACCTAATAGAGAAAAGCAACCTGAGATTAAGCATGTGGACGATCGTGCTATGAATGAGCCAAGTGATAATGCAGGATCTGATGTTGACCCGAAACACCAGCGAGCCAATCAAAAGAGAAAGGCCCAGGATTTGGCTCCAGATGACCTTGATGATGAAATTGCCGACTTGCCGAGTCCGTCGCACACGCCGTCTTGCAAATTGGTGGGTTTACCCTTCTCGCTTATCTGTCTTTTATGAGATTATGCGTTCTTGCGCTGAACTCATGCCCCCGTTTTTTTTTTTTTTTTTTTTTAGGGAGGAGACATCGACATTGGTGCTGACCAGGAATTTTTCAATGCGACCATACAACTTCCTCCGAACGTGAGGCACGACAAGGGTAAGCAAATCCCAATACCAAGGGTCATCGAATTGCAGGATGATAACGAGAGTATGGGCGACGATGCTGATAGTAATGCCCTCACTTTGAGCGCACGTTCTGCAATGGGTTCCCATACTCAAAAGTTGTCTATGCATGATATTGGCACCAGCGGGAGGGTATCCCCGGAGGCTTCGACTTTCACCTTTCAGCCTCTTAAGGCGACTGGCGTAATCTTTAACTCCGCTGTGCTTATGATGAAGAATGAATTGCTCGCACACATGCGGAATCTTTCGTATACCCAAGTGGAGAAGATCAAAGAGAGCGCTACTGAAATCTATGAGAAGATCAATATGCTAGGCGGCGATTTTTCTGATCTTCAGTCAACCGTGGATGAATATGTGAGGGAGGTAAATGCTTACCTTATGGTATCTCAAAATTCGATTCAGCAAAAGAGTAATGATCAAATCGCCAATGACATCGCCAAAGCTAAAGGGTGTCTCACATCTGCGGAGTCCACGATCATTGACCTTTCTCGTGCCAATGAGAGGCGGTCAAGAGAGCTAGACCAAGTGAAGAGAGACAAGGCTGCTTTGGAGGAGTCGCTACGACGAGTTTCTGAGAAAGAGTCACGTCTGGCCGACGAATATAATCGAGGACTTGAAGATATTTCAGCCGCGCAGGTGCAAGTGGATTCCTCTAGACAAGAGTTGGACCGTTGTATGTCAGCTCGAGCTGCACTGCAGGAGAAGATGAAAGGCTTAGAGGGGTTGAGGGCCACACTAGCAGAAAGGAGGAAGAACCTCGCTTTGTAATAATGACAGCCTAGTAGCTTTGTCTCTTGCTTGTTTTTTTTTCACTTTGTTTCATTTTGTCAATGACTCGTTTGTTACCATCTCATACTTTAATGCAAGGATTAATTTATTCATCTATTTGATAATGGCTGCCAACAAAGATGTATAAATTGCTTACACATTGCGGGTAACTGAACGTCTCATCCAAGAATGTTGAGATGTGGCGATGATTTTGCCGTTCACAGTTTAGGCTCATGCGGGCCAGGAGTTTTTTTTTTTTTTTTTTTTTTTTTAGGGTGGAGGTTGGTGTGGCTGCACCCAAGTAAAGTGTTTACTTAAGCTGCCTACGTACCTGCAAATTCAGTTTGCAAGATCAAGCCAACGTAGTTCATTTGGGGTATGCAGTTTTAGCTCGTGCTTAGGAGCAGCTTTGTTTGTGGTGTTCAGGGATAGTATCGCTTCAGAAACTTCCCATTGATTGGGACAACATGTAAGCCATCATGATCAACAATTTTGTATGCACCGTTAGTGTAGACTTCTTGCACCACGTAAGGTTCATCCCATTTGGGTTGGAATTTACCTCCAGTTTTGCGAGGAATGATGATTGGTCTTCTGAGTGCTAACACCAAGTCTCCCATTTGAAAGGAACGAGGTCGCACCTTTTTGTTGAATGCGCGAGCCATTCGTGCTTGATAGCACTCAAGCTTTTGTTGCGCTTGCAGTCTCTTCTCGTCGAGCGCTTCTAACTCAGCGAGGCGCAACTTGTCATTCTCATCAGTTGTGAGTCCTTCTTGGATGGTGATCCGTAGGGATGGGATTTGAAGCTCCAATGGGACCACTGCTTCAACTCCATATACCAGTGCGTATGGGGTTGCTTGAGTCGCTGTTTTGTATGTAGTACGGTATGCTCACAATGCTTCGCCTATCTTTTCATGCCAATCGCGCTTTGACTTAGCAACTACCTTTCGCAACAAGTTGCAAAGTGTTTTGTTGAATGCCTCAGCTAGGCCATTCGCGGGGGCATTGTACATCGACGACTTACATTGATGGAACTTGAATTTTTCGCATAAGGCCGTCATCATACGATTGTCGAAGGGTTTACCATTGTCACTTATGATCCGTTGCGGTATGCCGTGTCGATAAATGATGTGGTTTTTGATGAAGTCGACGACATTTTGCTTCTTGACTTCTCGTAATGTGACGGCCTCTGCCCACTTAGAGAAATAGTCAGTCGCTGCTAGGATGTAAGCATGCTGGTTCGATGCCTTTGGAGTGATAGGCCCTACAACGTCAAGTCCCCAAGCTTCGAAGGGCCATGAAGAAACGGTAGGATGTAGATGCTCTGGTTGTTGTTGAATAAAATTTGCATGAAATTGACATGGTTGACAACGTTTAGCAAATTCCATGCAATCTCGTACCATGGTCGGCCAGTAGTAGCCCAGGTGTTTGATTCGGTCATAGAGCTTAGGACTGATGGGCGCCGCACACACCAGCATGAGCCTCTTGCATTGCGTCACTTGCTTCTTCATCGCTAAGACATCGCAACCATTGTCCTTCGAAACTCCGTCTATATAGCGTTCCCTTGTAGTGGAAGAATTTTGGAGCTCGTCGACGTATCTCAATTTTATGCCTTAGATCGTCTGGCAACCTTTGGTGGTCCAAGTAATCAATGATGGGTTGCCGCCAGTCCTCCTTGTCAACTTGGTGTACACAAATCATGTTTGAAGACTGTACCACCTCTATCGCTTCTTCTTGTGGTACTACCCAACGACTGCATACAGGGACCGTTACTGATGCTTCTGCCCCCCGTGCCAAGTTGGCTGCAAGATTGGCAAGCGCGTCAACCAGTTTATTGGCACTCCTTGGAACATGTCCCACTGTTATGGAATCGAATTTATTAAGCAATTGGATCGCTTGTTGGTGGTAGGGGACGAGGTCATCCTTCCTAACTTCATAATTGTCGAGGGCTTGGTTTATGACGAGTTGTGAATCACCGTAAATGTCCATGTCCTTAACACCAATTTCAAGTGCCATTTGTAGACCAAGTATGAGGGCTTGGTACTCGGCGACATTGTTTGAGCATAATTCAGTCAAGACGAAAGAGTATGGAAGAATGTGGCTTTCTGGAGAAGCGAACACTACTCCAGCTCCACCTCCGTCACGTCGTGCAGCTCCGTCGAAGTACATCTGCCATGGTGGGAGCACGTCGACATAGAAGATCTCTTCTCCTGGGAGGTTCACGCACAGCTCCCAATCTCCAGGGTCGGGGTGGTCAGCAAAGAAATCAGCTATCGCTTGGCCTTTAACTGCTTTTTGAGCCACGTACACGAGGTCGTATTGTTTGAGAAGTACTGCCCACTTGGCTAACCTGCCAGATAGAACTGGCCTTGAGAGTATGTACTTGATAGGGTCGGCTTTGGAGACCACGTGTACAGTGTGTGCTTGCATGTAGTGTCGCAACTTTTGGACCGCGAATACTAATGCAAGACATATTTTCTCGATAGGGGTAATTCAACTCAGCCCCTACCAAAGTTCTACTCAAGTAGTCGAGAGCAGTTTCCTTACGTTCGTCATTTTCTTGGGCGCACATTGCCCCCAGCGAACTTTCTTGTGCTGCGATGTACAAGATGAGGGGCTTCCCTGGAATTGGTGCCCCCAGCACAGGTGGTGATGACAAGTATTTCTTCAAGTCATCAAACGCTTTGCGGCAATCGTCATCTCACACGAATGATGCGCCTTTCTTCATGAGATGGCTGAATGGTCGACAACGACCAGCAAGGTTGGATATGAACCGACGGATGTAGGCTAGACGACCTTGCAGTCCACGTAGTTGCTTGAGGTTCTTGGGTTCAGGCATTTCTTGGATGGCCTTGATCTTGTTTTGATCGATCTCAATGCCTCGATGAGTGACCACGGACCCGAGAAATTGTCCTGACGTGACGCCGAACGCACACTTGAGAGGATTCATTTTGAGTTGACATTTGCGAAGCCTCTCGAAAACAGAGCGTAGATCATCGATGTGGTCTTCCTTCTTCTTAGATTTGACGACCACGTCATCAACGTAGCACTCTATTGTCTTATGCAACATGTCGTCGAAGATTTTCTGCATAGCTCGTTGATATGTCGCACCTGCGTTCTTCAGACCAAAGGGCATAACCTTGTAACAAAATATCCCTTTTGGAGTGCGGAAGGCCGTAGCTTCTTGATCTTCAGGCGCCATTAGGATTTGGTTGTATCCTGCAGTACAGTCCATGAAGGAGAGGGCTTCGTGCCCAGTCGTTGCGTCAATCATTAGTTCAGTGACTGGCAAGGGGAAGTCATCCTTAGGACATGCCTCGTTTAGATCGCGAAAGTCAACGCAGACGCGCAATTGCCCATTCTTCTTCCTTACGGGAACAATGTTTGCTATCCATGTAGGATATTTCACTTCGCGAATGAAGTCGGCTTCAATGAGCTTGTTGACTTCCTTTTCAATTTCGGGGACTAACTCCGGCCTGAAACGTCGTTGGGACTGTTTCTTAAGATTGACCCCTTTTTTGATCGCGAGACGATGAACTGCAATTTTGGGACTAAGTCCAGGCATCTCTTTGTAACTCCAAGCGAACACGTCTTTGTATTCGGAAAGCAGTGTGTAGTACTCTTTCTCTTCATTTTCAGCTAGGAGAGCACTTACATAGATAGGGCGTGGATCTTCTGGAGTGCCGAGGTTTAGTTCTTTCAACTCATCCACTGTTGATTTAACCCCATCCTCAAGTGGTGCTGGAGCTTCGTCAGCTTCCACCTCCGTGTTAGGGTCAGGTAGTTCCTCCACGGTGATGTGATAGGATGTTACTTCTTCGTCGCCCTTTGAGGGTTCTTCATCACGAGAGGTTGGTGGAACATCCTCCTTTCTCACTCGACATTTGCAACGAGAGCATGTAACAACTTCTTTCTTGTTGACCCTATCATCATGACTTGAGGATTTTGATTGGTTGGTCAACACTACAACACGACTCTTTGCTACTAGAGGTTCGTTATTGATGATGTCTACCTCTCGTGAGCGTTTCATGCGTGACGGCACGCTACTCTTGATATCAGCGGTGATCGGAGTCTCGTCATCGCCTTGAGTTGCTGTGATAGGTTGGGAAGCCATGTCGTCAGTTTTATCGTCAAGAGTTCCCAAACGATCGAAGATTGTAGGAGGAGCTATACGGTCGAACACCGATTGTCTCTGTACTTGAGTGTGAGATGATTCAGCCTCATTGTTAACTCGCAGCTCACCTAATCTGCCGAATACAGACGGGCGATCTCTCGTGGGTAGTTGACGTCCAGCATATGTTTGTCCCAGCCTTCGAAACACGGGGGCATCCTCCTTATTGGTGGATTCATCCTATCAAAGACGAATGAAGTGCGTTGTGAGCTCTGTTCCACCCTTTTCTCTTCGTCGACTTCTTCGACAGTGATGTGTTGACAGGAAAAGGCATCCTTGCGTCGAACGGAGATCTTTATGGGCACAGGAGGCTCATAACCCAAACCGGCTTTGGTGACTGCGAAATCACCCCCTTCCTTGAATAGTTTCTTTTGGGTTGCATTTAGACCGTACGGTTCCACCTCCACAACGTCGCCTAGTGGAGTCGGATTTTGAAAGTCGTATCCGGCCTTCTCCATCAACTTGTATGCATTGGAGTCGAATCTCCCTACGTTCTTCTCACTTGAGGCGTCTGCTTCGTTCGCCATTGTTCCTTTGGTTGGGGGAGTAAATCCTGCAACTGGAGGTTTCACAATTGAGGTTTGGTTGCTGCTAGGTAGAGGTGTGACAACTTTCTTCACCCATTCTTGTTTGATGGGACTTCTTAGTCTTATATACCTCTATGGTCTTTGGTTTCAAGCTCTGACATGCCTCAAAAGGGTTTTGTCCTTCCTTGCGACGTGACTGTGGGATGTATCGCAGGACGGCAGTCGTAGTCTTCGGTATTGGTTGCTGAACTTTGACAGTTGGAACTGTAGTTGGCTTGATAACAACCTCCGGTTGACTTTTCTGGTCGTTTGTTGATGAAGGGTGATTGTGTGGCGCCTTAGCTTGAACCACAACCTTATTCCTTTTTGCCCCTTTGCCAGTTGAAGAGATGGAAGATGGCAACAACTCAGATGAGCAAAGGTCTTCGTCAAAAAACTTAGCGTCAGCGAAGTATGAATCTGCTTTGTCGAATGGCTTCGCATCCCCATTGATTTTTCTCTCACCTCCACGATAGTACTTCATACATTGGTGAAGGGTTGACGGTACAACTCCATTTTGATGTTGCCATGGTCGACCTAGTAACAACTTGTATGAGGCCTTGGCATCTATCACGTGAAACAGTGTATCCGAAGAGAGATCTCCTATCGTGAGGTTCACGCGAATAAGTCCAATAGCACGTTCAGCATTTGAGTTGAAGCCGTGAACAGTCATACGACTGTTAGAGAGTTCATCCATAGTGATTCCTAACTCTGTCATGGTTGTTTTTGGCATGAGACTAACGCCAGAGCCTCCATCGACAAGAATTCGGCGAACTTTATGCCCCCTTATGTAACCTGACACGTAGAGCGGCCTATTGTGGGGTTTAGACCCCAGTAGGAGATCCTCATCAGAAAACGTCACAGTCGTGCTGCATGAAGCGCACTTGGATGATTCTTCTTCAAAGTCTGTAGCATCTTTGGTCTCTTCTACGTATAACTTTGGGTTCTGGAGAGCTTGGATTATGTGTTGTCGCGTCTCCTCTGACAGACCAAAGATTTGTTTCCACCCCATACGCGCAGGGAGAGCGCGTAAAGTGGCTGACACCCTCTCGTCCTTTTCAGGGTTGGGTGGTTGGACTACCAAAACTTCATTAGTTAGGACTTCCTCCTCTTCATCCTCGCTTACCGAAGTTGACGCTGCGCATGCAGTGACTTTGTCGAGGTATGGAAGAACTCCTTCAGGGTGACAGGCGCCGATGGATTTTGTTCCAAGCGGTCGATTGGCAACACATATGGCTTTACGACCTTCTTTGGCTTCTTCTTTCCTTCAGGTCGACGGGGACTCTTCTTCTTTGGTTGTGTCCTTTTGTGTGACACAAGTTGTGGTTGAGGCTTCGCTTGCCTCCTTGACTTTCTTCTCGTCACCAACGTCCACCCCTCATCGTCATCGACATCTAAGGAGCCTGGTGATATGTTTGATTTCTCTTGCGCCTCTACCTCTGATGACACAAGATTTGGTTGTGGGGTCGGTCTTGGACGCCATACTAGCATAGGTTCAAGACTACCAAACCGAATGGAATGGGCATACCACTCAGCTTTGCTATCACATGGACAAGATGGGAGTGAATCCTCCATTACTGTAGTACAGTTTGTTTCCACGACATCGTCGTAGTCCCAAGCTACCACACCCCTTTTCTCGAGGTCCATCATTTTCTCTTTCGCGTCAACGCACTTTCCTGTGGGATGACTGATCAGCCAGTGGTACGCACAGTACCTAGGATGATCGGTTTTGCCTACCTCCTCAGGACGCTTTGCTTCAGGTAGCTCGATGAGCTTATTCTTTAGCAGCTGCTCCAACATCTCTGGCACGTCAGAGTCGGGAAAAGAATACTTTTTGGCCATCAGCTCTTTCAAAGAAGGCATGTCGCGGTTGTACTCCCTTGTTGACGTATCCTTTTTCTTTTCGTACTTTGGTTTTGTAGAGATCTTGATGGGACCGCTGCTGGTGGTGACGGCCATAGCCTCCTTTGTCGTGCCCTTGGAGGTCTTGTCACTTTTCTTATACTCCTTTTCAAATAAAGTTTTCGTAAAAGAGGAGGTACGTTCTTTCTTACACGCCTTTAATGTAAGCTCAAGGTCATAAGCGCGTGTCGCAAGGTCTTGGAAGTCTTTAGGCTTATTTGACTTCAAACTATACAACAAGTCCATGTGCATACCATTGACACACATCTCTACAGCTGAACTCGGGGATAGCCTATCTTTGCACTCAAGACACAGTGCACGCCAACGGCTGATGTAGTCAAGAACGAGTTCCTCATCCCATTGGACGGTATTTGTGAGCTCGCTCATACTAACAATGCGCCTAGCGTTGTAGAACCTGTTCAAGAATTCATCTTGCATTTGCTCCCAACTGTCGATAGACTCGGGATCTAAGTCGGTATACTAGTCGAAGGCGATACCTTTGAGGGACCTAACGAACTGCTTGACCAGTCGATCGCCTCCAGTTCCAGCATTATTGCATGTTTCCACAAAGTGCGCAATGTGCTGTCTTGGGTTGCCTTTCCCATCGAACTGCTGGAACTTCGGCGGTTGATAGCGTGAAGGCATCTTCAGTTTGTCAATCCTCTTGGTATAAGGCTTGACGTAGCGAAAGCTATTCGCAGAGCTTTCACCAAACTGATTCTTAACTGCATCTGCTATCAGCATCTGCAGCTGCTTTTGGGAGTAGGAGCTCTCCTTGGTTTTGATGATATCATCATGCTCAGACTCCTCTTCGTCATCCTCCTCTTCCTCTTCGTCGCTGCTACCCTCCTTTTCGGAGTTAAGTGGCTTCTCAGCCTTGCGCAGCTCAGCTACCTCCTTTTGGAGATCCTCAATCTTCTTGTTCTTTTCTTCGTTCTCGAGCCTGAGCTTCTCGAAGTGGGCCTGCATTTCTGCCAACTGTTCTTCGACAGTCTTTGGTGTTATCGTCATGACAGATGCGACGATCGGCTTATACTTCTTCTCAGGGCTACAGGTCTTCACATCCTTAATCTTCTTGCGCTGAGGGGAAGCAGACGCAATTATAGCAGTAGCTGCTGCAGCGATGGAGGCAGCAGAGAATCTGCGAGACCGCTTAGGAACCTCGGCAGCACGAAGGCGAGCAGCAGCAGCGTTGACGACAACCTTCTTCGCCATCCCTCTGGTGCAGATGCCGGTGGGTTGCGCTGTAATAGCGCTAGGAGAACTCTGCGTTACTTTGCTAGAGGTCTTCTTGGAGGAACGAGGAGTGTGCTGTTCAGCAGACATCGTCGTTGCAGTAGTTGATACGTACGTAGTAGGGATGAGAGGTAGAGCTTTCACGTCGGGTTCACCAAAATTTGTTAACGCAAATTTTGTACTAAGACAAAATAAGGAAACAAATGAATATTTTATTAATATCAGAAAAGTTGTGTGTTTACAATCTCTAATGTAATCCTCTGAATTCTACTACGCAGTAGGGGGTACGCCGTACGATACACTACAGTGCTAGCGTACGTGCTGTAGGGGGTGCGCGCGTCGTCCGCGTGCGTTGTTGTTATTCTTGAGAGGGTCGCAGGGGACTTGAATCTCTCCTTGAACTTGGTTGTTTGAACTTGTGTTTGATTTGATTTGCAGGCGGCACGGATGTGCTTGTTGACTGCGTGTGGCTGGGAGTTTGAGAATTCCTCTGGGGGTTTTCTTCTCTCTGATTTTTCCAACCTTCTATTGAATGAGTCTCACTCTATTTATATAGAGTGAAGACCTAATTTATGGCGGGCTTGTAGTCGCGGGCCTATATTCAGGCTTTATGTGGACTTGGCCCAATTGCCTGTTTTATCCGAATCATGATCCAATTAACCCAAATTAGTAATCGAATCAACCCAGATTTCATTTAATAGGGCAAAATTAATTAAATTGAGTTAAAATTTGATATTAACTCATAAATAATTAATTTATCTAATTTACGGCACATTAACAAATTTTCAGTGCCTACACTTACCATAGATTACTTAGGCATCAGTTCCCCCGTTTGGGATCTGTTAAGCCGCTTCACCTCCTAAACCCCGTTCAGGTAAGGGTGGTGCTTTTTGCCGTTTCGGGGCACCTAGCACAAGTGTTTAGCTCTGATATTTTTCGGAAACAAATAACTGTCATTGCTGTATACACCAATTTCAGCATTTAATGATCGATACCTCTAACTAATAAACCCCTTATCTCTATAATCAAGTTCAATTGTAGAACCCAAATGCTGATGACTTATTATAAAAGGATGGCGGATCGGCGGCACTCTGGCAGTATTTTGTTTTTACTCACAGCTAAGCTTAGTAAGTCGTAATTACTAAATGTATACAGGAACCACTATAACAGTTACTGTTAATATGGTAGAGCGCAGCTCCAACTGAAGTCCTTGTTTTACTACCTAGCTACCGACTTCCAAAACATCACAATGTGGATACCCGTAGACAGCAGGAACTAAACTTTTAGTAATTCACGGGTTTGACAGGAATAAAGTAAAAGCAGCACTTTAATCATGTCGGGCAATAACGTGGAGGCTAAAGACACCTACACAATCATTGATGACTAGTTGCTCCAAGAGAAAGAAAAAAAAGACCATAGTGAAGTCTCAGCAATCTGAAACTACTAACCACCTATAACATAGTGGCATTGTTCACAACTCTACACATTGATTTACGATGTTTCACAACTCCGAGGCTCACAACAAACTAGTAACAGCTACATAGTTTATGCACACTACATTCTGATGCAAATTTGCAATCACCCCTTCAAATTACGAATAATAAAACAACAACAAACCCTATTCTCAATTACCATAAACCGTCATATGAAACTATCAACATGAAGTGATGAAACAAAAAAAATTTAGTGTTTGCAAGATTTCGTAGCTCACCCTATTCTTAATTAGCTCGAGATGTGTGTCCTCGATACTCTGCGCAAATTCAAGGTTAATCTTCTTCACACCCCCATGCCTCCCCTGCAAAAAAACATACATATGGACATCAAGTCACTAAAAATGTCCTCCTAAATATCATAATCACTAAAATACATTAACCAAACTCGAATTCAATCGACAATATTCGCATCCGATAACTACATTACTACAATCAAACCTAACATAATACTAAAATTCAGTAATTCACACAACAAACTCATCCAAATTCTGATCATTTCTACATTGTTGTGATCGTAATTTATATCATTCGTGGAAATAATCGAAATCGACATCGAAATACGAATACTAACCAGAGAAAGAGCAGATAGTAGCCGAGAACCAGCATTGTTCATCTCATGAAAATCGAGAACCTTCACAAACACACAAAAATTACAAACACAAACATTTAATTAAATCAAATTGAAATTCAATTGAATGTTTACAGAGAGAGGAGAGAGAGAGAGGACCTGCCAAAGAGAAGAGTAGGAGGAAAGAGTGCGGTAAAGCCATGGGCTGACGATTAGGAGAGAGACGAGATCGCGTTGAGGAAGCTTCGAGCTTACGATAGTGAAAACCCTAGGTACTGTCTCTTTTCGCCATTGAACTCCATCCTCTCCCAAATTATGCGCCATATTATCCGCCAATGAGGTGGCGCCGCCGTGCGTTACACCGTTAGAGAGCGGCTGGTGGTGGAAATTGAGGCGGAGGGTTTGGACTTGTGATATTGGGTTGAAGAAGACTTGAAGGTAATTGGGGTTTGGACTTGTCGCACCCCTCACTCGTGTGAGTCGTGGGCGCGGTTGGGTTATGCTCGACTCAACTCGTTTACACAAGTTTCAAACCATGATCGATTGGGGTTGGGTTTGCGCAAATTAAGTCCCTCCGTCTGAGTTTAAACACTTTATATTGAGAAGTTCCGAAAAAAATTATATGGATTTTGTTAAACCTCTTATCCAACTTGCTATGAAATTTTTTAGAGCTTTGATTAATCTATTAGCGTGTATACTCTCCTCAATACAGAGGCATTTTAGGTATGAGGTGTTTATATTCGGACGGAAAGGAGACCGTATTGATCACTAATAGCTTGTGAATTGTGAGTCCCTAGGTCATTACCACTTATTTCAACTTTTTTTTAGGAGCAGCTGATATTGCAAGGTAATGATGCAGGGTAAGAATATTACCCCACGTCTATAGTTGTAATTTGTATGTGATCTACCTCGTATGTGTTATGTTGTAGAGCATCAATGCTCACCCAAGAGAAGTCTGTCTCACGCATTGTTACTCTGTAGTGTTTTTTTCTACTCAACACACGATGAGTTGAGTAATGTTTTATATTCCCTCATCATGGTTAATTTGATGTGAAATTTCAAGATATGTTCATCTTTATTGAGACACACAAGGCCTTCAAGTTTATTTGTGTACCACAGGCCTACACTGGCTCAGTCGTATAGTGACTCACCAGCTCAGATGTGTTCCATCCTAAAAATCACTCAGTTATAGGACGAGAAACATATCAACTTTTAAACCACTCCTTCCATCTTTGACATTTGTTAACGATCTGTTTAAATTTTTCGCACATACCAAAACCAAATATTTACACGCATTCATCTATTTCTAAAATGTGAAATATATACTTTCCATGAGGCCACCATGTAAGTCCTCGTGCACTCTTAACACATGCACTACTTCAAGCTAGTCTAGCCAACTTGCCAAATATATAGTAGTCGTACTAATAACTTATCTTGAGAAAATATATTAATTGAACATGAAATTCAAGATACGTGGTAGTCGTGCATACCATTCAGCACATACAGCGCATCAACATCACATAATGACATAACCCCATCCTCTATAAATGGAGAGATAAAATCTAACCTAATCTCATCATTCTCATCCCTCACTCTTATCTTGAGCCCTCATTTCTTCATATAAGCATTTACATGCATTTTCCTGGTTTTAATCCTTCCTTTTTCTTACACTTTTTTTGTTACTCTACTTGTTGTGTGTTGAATAAGCTAGATTGTGTTTTTTTATTGTGAAGAAACTTTTTGCAAACTTGTGTTATTTTTTTTTTTTTTTTTGGGACACTTCAAAGTTCAAACTTATGACTAATTAATATATATGAGTGATTGCACATTAGTATATCTTGGGAAATCATCAAATAAATTATTCAAGATTTCGGCATGTGCATATAGTGAAAAATCCTACATTTGGGATCATTTAGGCCATCTTCCATTCATGAAGATGTGTCTTGGTCTACCATAGGATGATACTCCGTATATACTTGCGACAACTTTTTTGTTACGCTTCTTAGAAGCTTCAATCTTTGCTAATATCTACTTAGTAGAAGTAACAAAATTGAGAAATTAGGTACAAGAAGCACCAGTGGTCTAGTGGTAGAATAGTACCCTGCCACGGTACAGACCCGGGTTCGATTCCCGGCTGGTGCATTTATCAGAGCTGTGACGAGTTTACGCGCATTCTGTGGTACCATTTGGGTCCGCCACCTAACGTCTCTTCTTGACGAAGTTAGTTGTGCATCTGAGCTTTGATTTTTATTTTTTTTTATTTTTCCGAACTTAAAATGTTTTTGTTCTTCCAAATTAATTACAGCTTTAATTCTTAACTTGTCATTTAATTTTGTGGATAATTAAACCCGGATCTGACTCGTAATATTGAACCGAGTTCAAAAATCTTGGCCTATGTTGCGAAACCTTACTACTAATCAACCGTACCACCAATCGAGATTGACTCGATTATATATGTATTCGAGTAATTAACTACGACTCTACGGGTATATTCCATCCGATTCAAATACATTTTTTTTGTTTTATTTTGCACTTTGAATTTGCCATGTTAAGGATTATTTATAGACCAAATGAAAGACCTGTTTGTCTTAAAATCAAATAAAGTTGGTAGACCGCAATGCAAAATAAAATATTTACTAATTTTTGCAGCAAGTGAACGATTTATTTGGTTTAAAAATAATTCCAACATGACACCTCAAAATTGCAAACAGAAACCGAAAAATCTCTTTGGGTCGGAATAATTAAAATGTTTCGAAAATTCATAAGATATTATAAAGAAGAGTTAAAAATTTAAGTGTTTGTAGAGGTGGATAAGTAATATTTATTTTGGAGATGTGTAAATAATCGTGCATTCTATAAAATATTTTAGGAAAATTTGTGGGGAACCACCTTCACCTTTCACCATTTTTTGGAGAACCACCTTATTAATTTTTTTTGTGGAGAACCACCAAATATAAACAAAACCAAGGGGTAGAATCACCTCCTTACCCAAATCACCCACCCAACACCTCTAACCACCACGCATCACCACCCGTCAACACCAACCACCACCTTAGCTACCCTCGACACCCCCAACATGGTCAACGATCGCCGGTTACCATGCTTGTAGCGGCCGAAAACCGAGAGGAAAGAGAGGATGGAGGGGAAGAGAAAATGGTCGTGGAGGGTGGAGGGAGCCGGGGGAATGTGGTGGTCGGCGTGGCCTTGTCGGCGGTAGGTGGTGGCAGTGGCGGTAAGAATGGTGGTGGCTGGTGGTCGTTAGAGGTGGTGAGAGGGTGGTTTGGGTAAGGAGGTGGTTCTACCCTTTGGTTTTGTTTATATTTGGTGGTTCTCCACAAATTTATTTTAATAAGTTGGTTTCCTAAAAAATGGTGAAAGTTGGAGGTGGTTCCCCACAAATTTTTCAATTTTATTAGGGTTTAGGTTTATTTGGATTGAATATGGTACAAAACTTTTATAACCTACTCCATTTATTCAAGACCAATCTTTCAATCGCTTTTTGACACATATTTTAAGGTGTGAATTTAACTTTGATGCTAGAGATTATGAAATTTTAAATGACAATACAGGTTTTCAATGAGATAGTGAATGCCGAATCACATAAATCTAACAATTATAGAATTTTTGTGCTACATTAAATAGTTAATTTTGCATCTTAAAGTGCATGCGAAAATAGATAAAAAGATTGGTCTTAAATAGAGGGGGATCAAGAAATAGAAAGCGCCTGTGATTCTGTGAACTACCAATCCAGTAGGAGCACGCACTCGACATGACGTATTTCCATGCAAAGTGGATTTTCTGTTCCATTTTGTGTGCCACATCAATAAGAAGCAAAGATTTCACAAAAACTTGTCATTAAAAATAATTTGTAATACAATTATATAGTGAAAAATCCTCAAATAAGTATTTTTTTAGCCACCAAAATGATGAGGATAGGATCTAAAAAACACCAAAGTTGAAAAACTTGTTTTAAAAACACACTTTGAACTATTTGGGTATTTATTAAACACCAAAACTAATAAAAAAACTAAAAAAAAAATAATAATTTAATGAAATTATGTTTGTACTTATTGAAATTAAGAAAGACTAGGCTCGCTTCACAATAGGTAAAGATATAAATCAAGTTCATTGATCTAAAAAAAATCACATAATTGAGCAAATGTCAAGAAAAAAAAAATCTAGGAACATGATTCTAAGCTACTATAAAGTTCAAAATATAGCATAACAACTTAAGAGAATTTGCAAAAATATGATATAATGAAAATTTGCAAAATATTAGAGTTCAAAACTTAAGAGAAGATAAGGAAAACGGCCAAAACGGCCATAAATCAGTGACGAACATCGAAACATATGAACTATTTCACAAAGTGAGGAACCAAGATCCAAATCTAGCTAGTATAGTCCTCCGCTATTTTCATTAATGTTTGGAGGACATTTTGCGTTTTTCGAAAAATTGTTCAAATTTGACCTGAATCGCAGTACATAATCCATGATTTTTCGATAAAATGGCTCTGGAGCAAAAATATTTCAGTGGTTGTCTCTAAGTATGATATAATGAGAATTTTTCAAAATATTTGAGTCGAATAACTAAGAGAAGATAAGGAAAACGGACAAAACGGTCATAAATCCATACAAAGTGACGAGCATTGAAACACATGAAATACTTCACAAAATGAGGAACCAACACTCAGATCCAACAAATATAGTCCTAGGGTATTTGCAGTAATTTTTGGAGGACGATTGACTTTTTTCGAAAAATTGATTAAATTTGACCAGAATCGCAGTATAGAATCAAAGGTTTTTCGATAAAATGGCTACGGAACAACAACGGCTCAATTTTTTGTGGTAGTCTCTAAGTATGATATAATTAAGATTTGAAACATATTAAAATCAAATACCTAAGAGAAGATAAGGAAAACGGCAAAAACGGTCATAAATTCATACAAAGTGACGAGTGTCGAAAGAAATGAAATATTTCACAAAATGAGGAACCAACAATCAAATCCAACAAGTATAGTCCTAAGCTATCTTCAGTAATGTTTGGAAGACATTTGCGTTTTTCGAAAAATTGATCATATTTGACAAGAATTATAGTACATAATCTACGATTTTCGATAAAATGGCTCCGGAGCAAAAATGTCTGATATTTTGGTGGTACTCTATAAATATGATATAATGTGGATTTGCAAAATATTAGAGTCCAAAACTTAAGAGAAGATAAGGAAAACATCCAAAACGACCATAAATCAGTAACGAACGTCGAAACATATGAAATATTTCACAAAATGAGGAACCAAGACTCAAATCTAGCAAGTATAATCCTAGGCTATTTTCATTCATGTTTGGAGGACATCTGGCGTTTTTGAAAAATTGTTCAAATTTGACCAGAATCGCGGTACATAATCCACAGTTTTTCTATAAAATGGCTCTGGAGAAAAAACGGCTCGATGGTAGTCTCTAAGTATGATATAATATGGATTTTTCAAAATATTTGAGTCGAATACCTAAGAGAAAATAAGGAAAACTGACAAAATGGTCATAAATCCAAACAAAGTGATGAGCGTTGAAACACATAAAATACTTCATAAAAAGAGGAACCAACACTCAATCCAACAAATAAAGTCCTACGGTATTTGCAGTAATGTTTGGAGGACGTTTGACTTTTTTCGAAAAATTGATAAAATTTGACCAGAATCGCATTACATAATCCAAGATTTTTCGATAAAATGGCTACGAAGCAAAAAGGCTCAATTTTTGGTGGTAGTATCTAAGTATGATATAATTAAAATTTTGAAAAATATTAAAGTCAAATACCTAAGAGAAGATAAGGAAAACAACCAAAACGGTCATAAATTCATACAAAGTGACGAGTGTCGAAAGAAATGAAATATTTCACAAAATGAGGAACCAACAATAAAATCCAACAAGTATAGTCCTAGGCTTTCTTCAATAATGGTTGGAGAACATTTGGCTTTTTTTTGAAAAATTGCTCAAATTTGACAAGAATCGCAGTACATGATCCACGGTTTTCGATAAAATGGCTCCAGAGCAAAAATGTCTCAAATTTTGGTGGTAGTTTCTAAATATGATAGATTGAGGATTTGCAAAATATTAGGGCCGGAAACCTAAGAAAAGGTTAGAAAAACAGCCAAAACGGTCATAATTCACAAAATGAGGAACCAACAATCAAATACAACAAGTATAGTCTTAGTCTACCTTGGAAGACATTTGGCGTTTTTCGAAAAATTGATCAAAATCGTAGTACATAATCCACGATTTTCGATAAAAAGGCTTCGGAGCAAAAATGTCTGATATTTTGGTGGTAGTTTCCAAATATGATATAATGAGGATTTGCAAAATATTAGACTAAAAAACCTAAGAGAAAATAAGGAAAACGGCCAAAACGGTCATAAATCCATACAAAGTGACGAGCGTCGAATCACATGAAATATTTCACAAAATGAGGAACCAAGACTCAAATCCAACAAGTATAGTCCTAGGCTATCTTCATTAATGTTTGGAGGACATTTGACGTTTTTCGATTTTTTTTTTCAAATTTGACCAGAATCGCGGTACATAATTCATCATTTTTCGATAAAATGGCTTTGGTGAAAAAACGGTTCAAAATTTTGCAGTAGTCTCTAAGTATGATATAATGAGGATCGGAAAAATATTAGGGCCGAAAACCTAAGAGAAGGTTAGAAAAACAGGCAAAACATCATATATTCATACAAAGGGACGAGCGTCGAAACACATGAAATGTCCGCTTGGCCGAGCGAATCCCCAGATTCGTCTTTTCTACCCGTTTTTCGTTTGTTTCTTTCTCCATTATAAATACCCACCTACCTTAATTTGATAGCCACCTTTTCATTTTCTTAGATATTTTTAGGCTAATTCAAAAGGGGATCCAAAACTCTCTCGCTCCTAGTTTGAGTATTGGTTTCCCCACCCTTATATTTGTTTCATCTTTTCATCTCTCACTTTGTTGAAGATTATTGCAACAATTGTCAAAGTTTATTATCAATATAAATCAATTATTATTCATTCCATCTCCTCTTTATTTCCTTTGTTTGGGTAACAACTTTTCTCCCTTTTATTTATTGTCATTTATTTTGTTTTAGTGATTGTTAATTTATGTTTATTAGTTGATTAATTAGTCTACTCTTTCAAGTTTGAATCTTTACCATTTTACCATGTCTAGTATCATGTTTAGGACTCTAATAATTAAGATTAGTGTTGATTTAATGATATGTGAGTAGTTTTATTGTTAGGGGGTATGAGAAATGTGACAAAGGTGGTGTATTTATGTGGGGAATTAACATATTGTTATGTATATCATATCATTTGTGCCCAATTGCTACCTTTATAATTTTAATTGCACGATTGCCTAGGAAACACTTGGGTAGTTGTATCTTTCACTAATTAGGCCAACATAAGAGACTTGAGACCCAATTTTGCATAAGTAGGTAGGATTAATTGGTTAATTGCATTAGAATGATTTAATCGATTAATTGGGAATTAGATTAAGTACTTGAGAGGGTTTTAATCATTTGGTGTCCCTCATTTGGCATGAATCAATCTTATTGAGTGTTGTTGTTAATTCCCCTAATTAAAGAATTCATCTTTATTGCATGAACTCCACTTATGCCTCCTAACTCCCTCATTAACGGTTTTAAATTCAAAGCTTCCAACTTTATTGGCTTAATAGTCAATTAGTGGTAATAATTAGATACATTCTCTCATATTAATTGGATTAGACTAAAATTAAAGCTAAAATTAATAGACAGTCACCCCCGTCATCGTGGATTCGACCCTAAGCTATGATAGGATGATTAGACTCGCTTGAACCTAGATTTAGGCGTGTCAATGAGGAACCAACTATCAAATCCAACAAGTATAGTGCTAGGCTATCTTAGTAATGTTTGGAAGACATTTAGCGTTTTTCGAAAAATTGATCAAATTTGACCAGAATCGCAGTACATAATGCACGATTTTCGATAAATTAGCTCTGTAGCAAAACTGTCTGAAATTTTGGTGGTAGTCTCTAAATATGATATGAGGATTTGAAAATTATTAGAGTCAAAAACTTAGGAGAAGATAAGAAAAAACGGCCAAAACGTTCATAAATTCATACAAAGTAACGAGCGTCGAAACACATGAAATATTTCACATAATGAGGAACCAAGACTCAAATCCAACAGATATAGTCCTAGGCTATCTCACGTAATGTTTGGAAGACATTTGGCGTTTTTCGAAAAATTAATCAAATTTGACCAAAATCGTTGTACATAATCCACGATTTTCGATAAAATGGCTCCGAATAAAAAACAGCTCATAATTTGGTGGTAGTCTCTAAGTATGATATAATGAGGATTTGAAAAATATTAGAGTAAAAAACCTAAGAGAAAATAAGGAAAACGACCAAAACAGTCATAAATTCATCATACAAAGTGACGAGCGTTGAAACACATTAAATATTTTACAAAATGTGGAACCAAGACTCAAATCCAACAAGTATAGTCCAAGGCTATCTACATTAATGTTTGGAGGACATTAGGCGTTTTTCGAATTTTTTTGAAATTTGACCAGAATCGCAGTACATAATCCACGGCTTTTCGATAAGATGGCTCTGGAGCAAAATCGGCTCAATTTTTTGTGGTAATCTCTAAGTATGACATAATGAGGATTTGAAAAATATTTGAGTCGAAAACCTAAGAGAAGATAAGGAAAACGGTCAAAACGGTCATAAATCCATACAAAGTAACTTGCGTTGAAACATATGAAATATTTCACAAAATGAGGAATCAAGACTCAAATCCAACAAGTATAATCCTAGGATATCTTCAGTAATGTTTGGAACGCATTTGTAGTTTCGAAAAATTGATCAAATTTGACCAGAATCACAATACATAATCCACGGTTTTTCGATAAAATTGCTCCGAAATAAAAATGTCTGAAATATTTGTGGTAGTCTCTAAATATGATATAATGAGGATTTGTAAAATATTAGAGTCAAAAACTTAAGAGAAGATAAGGAAACAACCAAAACCGCCATAAATCCATACAAAGTGATGAGCGTCGAAACGCATGAAATATTTCACAAAATGAGGAACCAAGACTCAAATCTAGCAAGTATAGTCCTTGTCTATCTTCATTAATGTTATGAGGACATTTGGCGTTTTTAGAAAAATTGTTCAAATTTGACTAGAATCGCAGTACATAATCCACTGTTTTTCGATAAAATGGCTCAGGAGCAAAAACGGCTCAATTTTTGGCGGTAGTCTCTAAGTATAATATAACGAGGATTTGTAAAATATTTGAGTTGAAAACCTAAGAGAAGAAAACTAAAACTGCTGAAACGGTCATAAATCCCTACAAAGTGACTTGCGTTGAAACACATAAAATACTTCATAAAATGAGGAACAAATACTCAGATCCAACAAATATAGTCCTAGGGCATTTGCAGTAATGTTTAGAAGACATTTGGCTTTTTTCGAAAAATTGATCAAATTTAACTAGAATCGCAGTATATAATTCACGGTTTTTCGATAAAAAAGCTCGGAAGCAAAAACGGCTCAATTTTTTGTGGTAATATCTATGTATGATATAATTAAGATTTGAAAAATATTAGAGTCAAAAACCTAAGTAAAGATAAGGAAGATGGTCAAAACGGTCATAAATTCATACAAAGTGACGAGTGTCGAAACAAATGAAATACTTCCCAAAATAAGGAACCAAGACTCCAATCCAACAAGTATAGTCCTAGGCTATCTTCATTTAAGTTTGGAGGACATTTGGCGTTTTTCTAAAAAATTGATCAAATTTGACTAGAATCGCAGTACATAATTAACTTTTTTTCGATAAAAAGGTTCTGGAGCAAAAACAGCTCAAAATTGTGGTAGTCCATAAGTATGATATAATGAGGATTGGAAAAATATCACGGGAGAAAACCTAAGAGAAGGTTAGTAAAACAGCCAAAACGGTAATAAATCCATACAAAGTGACGAGCGTCCAAACGCATGAAATAATTCAGAAAATGAGGAACCAACAATCAAATCCAACAAGTAAAGTCCTAGGCTATCTTCAGTTATGTTTGGAAGACATTTGACTTTTTTAGAAAAATTTATCAAAATTGACCAGAATCACAATACATAATCCACAGTTTTTCTATAAAATAGCTGCGGATAAAAAACGGCTCAAAATTTGGTGGTAGTCTCTAAATATGTTATAATGAGGATTTAAAAAATATTAGAGTCAAAAACCTAAGAGAAAATAATGAAAACGGCCAAAACGGTCATAAATTCATACAAAGTGACGAGTGTCGAAACAAATGAAATATTTCACAAAATGAGGAACTAAGACTCCAATCCAACAAGTATAGTCCTAAGCTATTTTCGTTAATGTGTGGAGGATATTTGGCGTTTTTCGAAAAATTGATCAAATTTGACCAGAATCAAGGTACATAATTCACTATTTTTCGATAAAATGGCTCCGGAGAAAAAAAAAAAGGCTCAACCTTTTGTGGTGGTCTCTAAGTATAATATAATGAGGATTGGAAAAATAATAGGGCCGAAAATCTAAGAGAAGGTTAGAAAAACAGCCAAAACGGTCATAAATTTTTACAAAGTGATGACCGTCGAAACGCATGAAATAATTCACAAAATGAGGAACCAACAATCAAATGCAAGAAGTATAGGCCTAGGCTATCTTCAAAAATGTTTGGAAGGCATTTGACGTTTTTCGAAAAATTGATCAAATTTGACTAGAATCGCAGTACATAATTCTTGGATTTTCGATAAAATGGCTCCGGATAAACGGCTCAAAATTTGGTGGTAGTATCTTCGTATGATATAATGAGTATTATAAAAAATATTAGGGCCTAAAACATAAAGGGAGGTTAGCAAAACAGCCAAAATGATCATAAATCCATACAAAGTGACAGGCGTCGAAACTTATGAAATATTCACAAAATGAGGAACCAACAATCAAATCCAACAAGTATAGTCCTAGACTATCTTACTTAATGTTTGTAAGACTTTTGGCGTTTTTCAAAAAATTGATCAAATTTAACTAGAATCGCAGTATATAATCCACGGTTTTTCGATAAAATGGCTTCGTGCAAAAACGGCTCAAATATTTGTGGTAGTCTGTAAGTATACAAAGTGACGAGCGTGAAACGCATGAAATTGTTCAGAAAATGAGGAACCAACACTCAAATCCAACAAGTAATTATCTTCGGTAATGTTTGAAGGACTTTTGGCATTTTTCGAAAAATTGATCCAATTTGACCAGAATCGCAGTCATAATTCATGGTTTTTCGATAAAATGGTTCTAAAGAAAAAACGGCTAATGTTTTGGTGGTAGTCTCCAAGTATGATATAATGAGGATTTGCAAAATATTAGAATAAAAAATCTAAGAGAAGATCAGGAAAAGGGTCAAAACGGTCATAAATCCATACAAAGTGACGAACGTCGAAACACATGAAATATTTCACAAATTGAGGAACGAAGACTCAAATCCAACAAATATCTTTTGAGGTTATCTTCAGTAATGTTAGGAGAAAAATTGGCGTTTTTTGAAAAATTGATCAAATTTGACCCGAATTGCAGTACATAATTCACGGTTTTTCGTTAAAATTGCTCCGGAGTGAAAACGGCTATACTTTTGGTGGTAGTCTGTAAGTATGATATGATGAGGATTTGAAAAATATTAGGACCGAAAACCTAAGAGAAGGTTAGAAAATTTGACAAAGCGGTCATAAATCCATACAAAGTGACGAGTGTCGAAACGTATGAAATAATTCACAAAGGAACCAACACTCATAACCAACAAGTATAGTCCTAGGGTAGTTATAGTATGTTTGAAAGTCATTTAGCATTTTTCGAAAAATTGATCAAATTTGACCAGAATCTCATTACATAATACACGGTTTTTTGATAAAATGGCTTCGTGCAAAAACGACTCTATTTTTTGTGGTAGTCTCTAAGGATAATATAATGAGGATTTTCCAAATATTAGTTACAAAAAACTTAAGAGAAGATAAGGAAAACGGCCAAAACGGACATAAATTCATACAAAGTGACGAGCGTCGAAACGCATGAAATACTTCACAAAATGAGGAGGCAAGACTCAAATCGAACAAGTATAGTCCTAGGGTATCCACAGTAATGTTTAGAGGACATTTTGCGTTTTTCGAAAAAATGATCAAATATGACCTGAATCGTAGTACATAATCCACGGTTTTTGGATAAAATGGCTCCGGCGAAAAAACGGCTAAACGTTATGTGGCAGTCTCTAAGTATGATATAATGAGGATTGAAAAAGTATTAGGGCTGAAAACTTAAGAAAAGGTTAGAAAAATAGCCAAAACGGTCAGTAATCCATACAAAGTGACAAACGTCGAAACACATGAAATCTTTTATGGTTTTTTTTTTTTTTTCTGACCTTCTCTTAGGATTTCGGCCCTAATATTTTTCCAATGTTAGGTCGGGTCGGGTTGGGTCAGTTTCGAGTCGGGTCATTTCAAATTGTTCGTATTAATGTCAGATTTTTTAAAATTTTGTCTAATATTTGGTTCATTCTATAATTATATTATCTATACTATATATTAAAACCTGAAACCAAGTTTTTCCTAGAAGAACACTTGGCATTCATTAATTGGATAGTATTAAGTAATTACATAATATGGAAATTATTAGCTAATTTATGGAATGGTGATTATGGTGGTAGCCTAATTTATGTAAAATAATAGTGTTGCTAATAATATTATAACAAAGATAAACTGACAATTTCATAAAATGAGTATAACAATATAGATATACAGCCCGGACGCGGGCCGTGTATGCAAACTAGTTATCCTAAAAATCAATAATAATTTACAAGAAGTTGGTGGGGACCCGAGATATGATTTGAGCCCCCACTCACTTTGTTATGTAAAAACCAATCCTCAGCTGCAGCCTGCGCACCGATATCCTACGTCCTGGAGAACTACTAGATCCGCTTAAGCAGAGTAACAACTGTGGGTTCCAACTCCCCCAAAGAGGAGAAAGAGAAGGGAATGAAGACATAACCCAAAGTAGCGCACATAACCTCATACTTAGCACGTTTACGATCGGCCGCTACCCCCACCACCTTGCCTTGTTCAAAATCAATCAAAAAATTTTGGACCATTTCTTGATTTATGCGTGTCATCCTTGCGTAGAGGCCATGCTATTTTGTGTCTAATATTATCTTAATTTGAAGTTTTATTAATATTTTTAGTGATTAAAGATGTGATATTACTAATCCAAGTAATTTTTGTTTAACCGATTCATTAAAAGGTATGGTTATTCAGGTATGGGTCATTTCAGTTCTGGTCATGTTCGGGTAGGGTCAATACGGGTCAAACAGAATTCGGGACATTGTCAGATTCGGGTCGGGTAAATTCGAATTTCGGTTTAAATTTAGATTAAAAATTCGGGTTAAATTCGTATGTTTAGATTAAGTAATTCGAGTAAGATATTGGAGTCTGTGTCAGGTTTGCCAGGTCTACTCCCACCTCTGTAACCCCGATTTCACACCTCCTAACAAACTAAAATCCCCAAAAAAAACCAAATGCACAGAAAAACCCAAACCTCTCTCTCTCCCCTAAAACCCCATTTTCACTCACTCTGCAACCTCCAACAATGTCGAACCATAGCCAAAGTCCGTCTGAAATGGGTAAAGAACAAGACTTTAGACGCTATCATCGACAAAGAGACCGATGTCAAGGCAGCAATGCTTCTCAAAGACGCTATCAAACGTACACCAACATCCTTCATCACCTCCAAAACTGTTGCTGATTGGCAGAAACCCCTGGGACTCACTGTCCCAGTTGTGCGGTTTCTGCGCAGGTACCCTACACTTTTCCAAGAATTCCCACATTCTCGTTATCAAAGTTTGCCTTGTTTTCGTCTTACTGATGTAGCAGTAACTTTAGATGAGCAAGAACAGTTAATTTATGCAAATCATGAAAAGGGTATTTTAGAAAGATTGTGTAAAGTTCTTATGATGATGAAATCTAGGTCTGTACCCTTACAGTATTTGTATAGATTGAAATGGGATTTGGGTTTGCCTGATAAGTTTGAGAAATTGATGGTTGAGAATTATTCTGATTGGTTTAGGGTTGAGAAAGGGGGTGGTGGGTTACAGTGTTTGAGGCTGTTGGAATGGAGAGACGAGTTTGCGGTTTCGGCTTTGGAGAGGAGTTGTGAGAGTAGTGGTGTTGGGAATGCTTATAGGCAGTTTAAGAAGGGGCAGACCGCGGTGGCGTTTCCTATGAGTTTCCCTAGAGGGTATGGGGGGCAGACTAAGGTTAAGGTTTGGATGGAGGAGTTTCAAAAGTTGCCTTACATTTCGCCTTATGAGGATTGTACTAGGCTTGATCCTAAGAGTGAGCTTATGGAGAAGCGGGTTGTTGGGTTGTTGCACGAGTTCTTGAGCTTGATGATACATAAGAAGACTAAGAGGAATTACTTGAGGAGTGTGAGGGAGGAGTTGGTTCTTCCACATAGGTTTACTCGGGTTTTTACTAGGTATCCTGGGATATTCTATTTGTCTCTTAAGTGTAAGACGACCACTGTTACTCTGAGAGAAGGGTATAGGAGGGGTAAATTGGTTGACCCCCATCCTTTGGCTCAGATAAGGAATAAAGTTTACCATGTCATGAGAACAGGCCTTCTTTATCGGGGTAAAGGCGTGAACTTGTTGACACCCCAAGATTGTTTGCTTGATGCTGAGAATGCAGGAGAAGAAAACAGCCAGACAGAAGAGGAAGACTCTGAGGGGGACGAGGAATGTTGGGAGGGGCAAGACTCAGATATGAGTGAAGAGTCTGATTAGTGGCAAGTTAAACCAGGCAAGATAGGTAAGACCGTAAGAGCGCAATTTGCAACAAGAGTTTTTGTTTCTTCTACATGGCTTGTACTTTCTAGGTTAAATTCAAAAATTTGTAAGTCATGAAGAGAGCTCCATTTGTCAGCTTATTGTTTTTTTGGTTCATTATGATTGGACTTCTTGTATATTCCTCATGAGCTTTATACTAGCCCTAATAAGAAAAAAGAAAATCTTTCTGAATTGCATTACTCCCCTTGGTACAATAGTGTCTGCGAAAAGTGAACTCTTGGATGAAATTTGAGTGCTATGGAGTATGAGATCCACTGATTTACAAGACTAAGCTTGAATTCTAGAGACAATGGAAGTACGTAAAGCTGGAAGTTTATTATGATAACTCAATTAGACGTTCTGTCAAAGCACTTTTTTCAGCGGGAAATTAGTGTAGCCCTTACCAATCTGTTAAAAAGCAGCTTGCGCCCTAACTAATTTCCTGGATTCCTGGACTATAGTTGCTGCGCTTGACAGAGCTGAGCTCCTTTTTAGTTTAGTGTACAGTAAGTAGTTGGTCTTTTATTTGTTGCCTCAAGGATGCATAGATGCTACTGCTGCTGCTTATGAATTTTAACTACCTGTTTCACTTTGCTAGAAAACAGTCTGTTTCCCAATTGCCCACTCTGATGTCTCTTGGCAGCTACCAGTTTGTTTTATGTAAAATTTGGCCTATAACAATCAAAGGGAGTTTCTAGGAATGGTGTCGTGATTAATTAGTGATGCTAAGCTTGCGAATCTAAATCTTCTGTTTGTCGGTGTGTATAGTCCATATCAAGTATTTTTCGACATTCCCGTGTCTGAAATGAAAATTTACGCTGAGTAAGCCTTGTAGAGAAGTAGGTGTTGATATTCGGGCAGCTTTGCCTTCTGCCCTTGTGCTTGAACAATCTTGAAGTGAATCTTGTCCTTAATCCGGTGAGATGCAATCAAAACAAATGCCCTTTGAAAGACATCTCCAAATACACATTTACAATCTAGTGGAGATTTCAATCACTCCGAGTTATCTTGAACTTTTGCTATTCACTTGCTGTCCAACCTTTGTGCCTTAGATTACGCTTCATTCTGCACTAAGTAATACATTCTGAATTTTTATCTTTTTTGATGGGCATCCTGATTTTTTTTTTCGGTTGAATATGAATGTGAACATTTGATGAACAAACACATGATTCATGAAGTTAACTGATCAATCCTTTTTGGTAGGAAACACTCTCATAGTTGATCAGAACCGAGTTGTTGCTACAAGTGCATGGAATTCCGAATGTTTTTGTGTTAATTTTCCTGTAAAATGTGCTGTCAGTCCGTCATACAAGACTTGATTATGTGGATTGCTGTGTTTTGGCTTCACAAATTCTGAATTCTCTGAGTACAGATTGTTCGGAGAGTATGTCATGGAAGCCATTAAAACATGGGGATAATGTTGTACGGAGTATCTGGTAGTGGCTTGTAGCCATGTGGGTTTTGACAATTTTGTTTATATCTTGGAGACATACCTGAACTCAACTCCTGTTTGATGGCCGTAACCTCAGTGTGTAATTTAGGCTGTGAATGTGATCCTAAAACATCGATGTTCCGAGCACATCTACATTGTACAAACAGACCTTGACAAAATGACACTGTTGTTGCCTGCGAATTACGTTGTACTCTGTTTTCTGCTTAGCAAACCATGACTACAACCAAGAGTATAGGTTAGGCATGTATAGCTGTTTTGTTTGTTTGGAGCACCAGTACAATGGGCAGTCTAAGCATCCTGGCTCGTTTTGTTGTTCACAGACCGACCACGTCTTGAGGGGAATGCCTTTTTTTGTGACGGCAATATTTGTGTCTCAACATTGTGTTCTCTATAGATCTAATGTTCTCTTAGCTCTCAGCTGTAGCAAGTCTAGCAACTGTCGATAAAAGCTACATGCCTCTCAGCACAGGCACAGGTATTTGTTCGTATTCTGCATTCAACTCGGCAACTCTAATCGATTAGGACTCTGCAAGTTCCATCAGGTTACTGTGATTCTTTATACACAGTAGCAACGGTTAATTTTACTTAAGGCGCTGGCCTTCACAGACAAAGTCGATATCAGTAGCTCAGCAATTTGGCCCCTGGTATATGCATTACTTGAATACTTGGTGAACGTGTGGCTACTTCCTCTTCAATTCACAGGAAAGGGTACGTAGTGTGCAAGACTCGTCCAGAGCTTGCGACTTCACAGGGTTAACCTTCTATCAAATAAAAGAGATCAGTACAATCTTCAATTTCAGGAAGCACCGCTAAGCAAATGCAGATCTCAGACGCTAATCGCTTCAGCTACGTTGTTATGTATCAATTTCTGGTCTCCATAACGCAAACAGAAAAGAAGGTTTTAGCTTTTTGGGTGAAATGCAGGTGCAACCAGCGAGCTGGAGGGCCAAAATCTAAACATTGCTATTTCAGATCTTAACCATAACATCATTGACGTGCGAGATGCCAGACTGCGAGGTGCTACTTAGCTTTAGAAGCGACCAAAAAGTCCGAGATTTTCATATGCCTACGGTTATCTAAAGCGAACAGTACATTGTTACAAAAGGGAATCCGTCATGCACTATTTTATCCCTGAGATGTGAGAAGAGAGGATTGACGCACCGCACACTGGTACCTGGAAATACCTCAGACAGCAGCTCCGGCGAAAACATATCACAGCATCAATTTCCACCCTTGAATTCATACTGGATACTAAAATTCATGTGAAGAAGAATAAAAGATAGCAAAGTTGAAGCAAATCGTGCCTAATTGAAAATGGCAAAGAAGCAGTAATTCCTCATATTTTCACCTCCCCATATACCCCGTCGGATAGCCCCAGCAAGACATTACATGAAACGGAACAAAAGCCGGTAAACTTTGGCAGCGTGAACCAGCAGCCAAAACCTAAACTTGTTAGTGTATAACCATCCTAGACAATATCACACATCTAACTCTGACATAAACTAAAATATGGGGTTGTACACCCCGCTTGCTTGACGCCCTAAAAGCCTAAAATATCATCAACTCTAGTACTTTGGGCGGACACTAGAACAATTTACCACAAAATCATGCGTATATACCAGGAGGTGAGAGAGAGTCTGACACTGAACGAGTGAGATGAACTTAATCCCAGGCACTGGTATAACCACCACCGCCACCGCCGGCACCACCACCACCACCGCCATAGAATCCACTGTTGTGGCCCCCTCCATAATAATCAGTGACATTACCGCCACCCCCTCCGCCTCTTGTATCCTTCCTGAAGTCACGACCTCCAAAGCGTCCACCCCCAGATCGCCTGTTCCTGCCACCACCAAATGTTGCCCGAGATGCGTAACGCTGTAGCCACTCTGGCACTTCCTGGTTTGCTTCTTGCATTAGCTCAGCCAGTGGTCTTGCTAGTGACGAGTTGTTTTCATTGAAGAAGGCTGTTGCTAATCCTGATTTGCCCGCACGTCCTGTACGCCCGATCCGATGGACGTAGTCATCTATGTCGTTGGGAAGATCAAAGTTAATAACATGTGCAACATGGGGAATATCTAGACCTCGAGCGGCCACATCAGTTGCAACCAATATAGGAGTATTTCCAGTTTTGAAGGACCTCAGTGCAAGTTCTCTTTCCTGGAAAACCATAGTTGATTACTTGTTAATATAAACACTGCACATTACCATCGACAGAAGATAAAGAAACATGAACTTTCAGAAGATAAATCGTTGCTGGCTCATAATTGGTCTACTATTCACAGGGATTAGAAATTCCAAGGGGATGACCGATTTCTCCATCCAATGAACATTCCTGAATCCATAGTCGTGCACCCCCCCCCCAGCTTGAGAGTACCGAAGGTAGCAATAAACCAATCAGAAGGAAAGGTATATGAACAAGTCAATTAGATCATCATTGCAACATCACACAGCCACACCATCTTTACCCCAGTGCCTTAAAGGCTCCCGCCATAAGGCGGGGTCGGATGCACGCAAGTCTAACCCCTATTGAAACATAGAGAGGCTGCGCACAGATGACCCAAAATGAAAATTGCTTCGACAATCCCACCGACTGACTGCTACTTCACAAAATTAGAAGCCCAAACAGTTTTATGAGCCATAACAACGCATGAAATCAACCTATACAGAATGGGGGCATAAGTAGAAACACATGTATCAGACAGGGACATCAATGGCAGAATGACAATCGCATCTCTCTGATTAAGTATTCTACAGACATTTGCTTACGTATGTATTCCTGAAACCATTCCTCAAGCTGGAGTCTATCTAAGTGCGCTACAAATATTGTATTCACTCACCCAGAAGGAACAGAACAGACTATTCATTTTAAACAACAACAATCAAGCATTATTCCCAAAATGATTGGGGTCGGCTAACATGAATCGTCATAAGTAACTGACAAAAAGAAAACAAAAAAAAAAAAAAAAAAAAAAAACGAAAGAGTGGACAAGAAACTATCCTACTCCCCCACTTTGCAACTTTGATTTTCCCCATTTGCCAAGTTATCCCACATCCCTCCTATGACTAATGGTCCATTGCTGTTTCCAACCTTCATGACCCCATTCCCCCTCCCTCTGATCTCCCTTGCTCTTTCTCCACCCTTGCGAGTTACCATCATTCTTCTCCCAGGAGCTGAGCGCAATCATCACTCCCACCTGCCGCCCAACCGCATCCGCCAATTCACCAAGGTGAAAAGAGATGTGGAGAAATCAGAGGGCCGAGTTGAGAGCAAGGGTAATTACCAAGTAATATATCTAAGACTTATCTTGCCCAATATTTTTACCTTTTAGCAAAAAAAATCATACTTAAATTTAATGGGAACTTATAGTGGGGAGAAGGGGTGATTACAAATTCGAACTAGAGCCTAAAGCCTGATTCTAACATGATGAAAACTAGGAACAGAGTTCCATCGAATTTACTTTCATGTTTGGGAACTGATAAACACATCTTTACAACTACACAAAACCAAGAGAAATTTCTCTAATTATGTTTTCTTGCCACTGGTGGGGGACTAGGAGAGGAACCTTTGGTATGACCATAACAACATCACCAAATCTAGTACTCACAAGATAAATGAATATGGTATATAGAAAAAAAAAGAAAAAAAATGGTACAACTATTAATAAAAATACCAGATCCAACTAACAACAACCCACGCCAACTATCGGCAGAAATTTCAAGCCTTATTTGACATTAACAAACAAAGATGGTGGCATGATGGATGTCAGTATCACTTCATCAGTAATCATTGAGCTAAGATTAACCCCATACACAGATACCAATTTCAAAAAGCTCACCTGCTGTGATCTATCCCCATGAATGCTAGTTGCTGGAAACCCATTGCCAGTCAGCCAGTACTCTAACGCATCAGCCCCTTTTTTGGTCTCCACAAATACCAGCGTCAATGATTGCTTCAGAATAAACAAGGACCAAAATATCAACTTCAAGAAACGGAGGACAAGCATAAAACCAATTTAAGCAAAAAGCAGTAACCTAGCACTCGCCATAAGGAGAGCTAAGCATTTAATCTAATAATTACCTTGACTTGTACACCATTTGCACGTTGTGCATGTAGAAGGTCCATTAAATGGCTCCTCTTGTCAGACTCGTGCACAAACTCGACCCTCTGAACAATCAAATCAGTGCTGGAACCCACCCTTCCAACAGCAAGGAAAATGTAGTTCCCCAAGAAATCAGATGCTAGCCTCTGCACGTTAAAGAAAATATCAGAAGTTAATACACATGTACATTACTAACAACACATATGCTACAGCACATTGGCGAAACATTGACAGACATCTATTCTAACTCCATTAACAATAGAATTTACATGTAACATCAGACCATTAGAGAGAAGCACATGCCAAGCACAGCACAGGATGCATCTTCCAAGGAACTAAAGAACTCCTCAACACTAAATCATGTTTCTAGATGTTACCATCATACCCTGGCTATATAGTGCAAAAATCATTGGGGTGGCAGGGAGGCATGCACTTTAACAACCACAACCACAACAACAACAACAACAACAACAACAAATCTTCTGAGAATTTCATATTTTAGCTTAACAAGAAGTGCCCAATCAAAGTGTCGTGTCGTGTCGTGTCAAGACCAACACTCAATGTGCATCCATGGCGATTCAGGGTAACATGGGCCAAGACATGTGAATAGTATGACTTTGAAAGTCTCATTGACTAGGAAGAACCTCAGTTGCAGGACGGTGGTGATAGCGAATATTATTCAATGGAAAATGAAGAGATGAGGGTAGAGAAGAGCCAAACCTGAATCTCCTTCGGAAAGGTTGCACTGAACAGCATTGTCTGCCTCACACCTCTGGGGGGCATGTCAGTCTGTTCAACTATCTTTCTGATCTGAGGTTCAAAACCCATATCGAGCATTCTGTCAGCTTCATCAAGTGCCAAGTATCTAATCATTTGAAGCGATACTCTAGCCCTCTCAAGTAAATCTACCAGTCTTCCAGGGGTTGCAACAAGAATATCCACTCCTCTCTCCAGCTCTCGTAACTGTGCATAAGATGACTCATCGTTAAGATTCAGCCATGGCAAAGATTATATACTATAAAGATACCTCAATCATGAGTAAAACATAGTTGCCTAAGAGACACCAAATACTCTTTTACTCATGACATGCAATCATCCTAAAATCAGTAAACTAAATCAAATACAATGATGAGAACATACAAACTGAAATAAACAGCAACTACGACAGCTAATCCATCCTTTCCGAACTCCAAACGCCAGACATCAAATTTTACATATTTGCAAGCATCTCCCAGCAATGGAAATCCCACACAGAGCCAAGGGTAAGCATAAACAAATTTCCAGTTTACTTAAATGCCCATTTTACAAGGCATAACAAGGTTTAAGTTAGGGAGCCGAGAGCAAGTAAGACCATAATTAGAAAAGCGATGCACAAGCTTCCACAATGCGTTTTCCAGAAATCAACTTTAGCCTAGCTTTCACCCTAATCAGCTGAGCTCACGTACGATCCCCGAATCCGTACATCAACATAATTCTTCCTTTTTTGCTTTCTAGACCCAAAAGGTATTGCAGAATAAAGGTTTCAAATGACAGTAAGGCATCGGATGTCAAAATGGCAGAATTATGTGCACAAACCATTTGAAAATGAAACCAAATAAATAAAATCAAGCAGACAATAGGCCTTCAGGCAGAAAGAAAGACAACACACTCTGGTGGCCATCAAAAATCAAGTAACTCTAAGACATCATCTACAAGTTGCCAACATACTACATCCAATCAAAACACAAGCTAGATTCCAGTGCCTACAAAGAGCCAACTGCTCCAAGCAGAGATAAGGAGGACACCAAGAATGATGTTATTAAAAAAAAGAACCAAGACCGATCTACAACCGACTGGAGGGGTGGGGGGATCCATAAAAATGGGGTGAATCAGGTTTTATACACCCAAAGATTTGAAACAGGCATCCACACTACTTATTAGTGACACAAACATAAAGCTCTATTGCATTTGTAGCTAAGAATTCCTTTGGCAAGCTTTACTAAAGAAGATGTCAAAACAAGGACGCATAACGAGCATCAAATGTATTGGTTAACTTTCGGATAAGCCCCAACTTAAACAATAATGTACAGCACATACATACCACCTCTGCAGCAAATGGTGAAGGTAGAGACTAACCATTGCAATAAGCAAAGAAAAATTTGCACATGTGAAGATGGAGATTGACAAAACTCAGCCGTACCAAATGAGATAAAAAAGAAAAACAATAACCTGTTGGCTGATTGGAGCTCCTCCATATGCAACAACCACTCTGACTCCAGTTTGGTATGCAAACTTTTTGGCTTCCTCATTTATCTACATATAGATGGGCAATAGCACAATAAAAGATCCGAGGAAAAAAGGGCAACAATATCTCTAACTAAAAGCTTAAGCATATTAATTCGAATATAGGAACACTAATGCAATGAAATTCCTCACCTGCATCGACAATTCCCTGGTAGGAGACAAAATTAGGGCAAGGGGATAGACAGTTCGATATCCACGAGGCTTCTGAGGTTGCTGACCCTTCATTATACCACTAATAATTGGAAAGCAGAAAGCTGCAGTTTTCCCAGAACCAGTCTGAGCGCAAGCCATCAAATCCCTTCCAGCAAGAGAAATTGGTATGGCATGACGCTGAACGGGCGTAGGCTTCACATATTTGCACCTTCTGATGTTTGCATTAAGCTCATTACCAAGGTCAATATCAGCGAATGTATTTACCGGTGGCGGCACATTTTCCCCACTAGTCTCCACAGGGATATCCTCATAGGCATCAAAGTTAATGCCTGTACTCTCCTGCTCACCAAAGGCCTGCTCTGGTTCATCGTCAACATCATTCTCAAACGGGTTTGCCTCCCTACCACGGTCCCATCCACCACTCCTGTTATTCCATCCACCTCCACGACCACCACCATACCCAACACCCGGACCCATACCACCTCTCCCCCCACCATACCCGCCCCCACCACCACCTCCACCCCATCTAGACCCACCTGGCGGTCCAGCAAAAATAGGCCTATCATTCACAGGTGCCGGCCCACCCAGTGGCGGACCAGACCCAGACCCCGACCCTACTGTAGAATCAGCAGATGGCGGCCTGTTACGAAGGTGTGGCGGCACATACGTAGCCTTAGTCGGCCGCCCAGCACCGCTACCCCCTGCATTGTCATTGTTCTCAACCACCTTATCATTCTCAGCCGCCACCGAATCCGCCCATGAAGTCCTCATCTTTCGGAAAAACAACCTTAACTCCTAAAACAAACAAATACCCAACACTAATCCTCCTCCAAAATTACCAAAAAAAATCGCCAAAATCTGCAATAAACCTACAGATCAAAACCCTAATATTAAATCAGCTAAAAACCCGAAAAAATTCCCAATAAAAAATCCAACAAATTCATGCATTACAAACTTGCACACCTATCTATCAATCTATCTACCTAAAATCAAACCTACATAATAATAATAAAATCAAAAGCATATATTATGAAATTAACACAAAGCATAAAAACTGAAAAAAAAATTAAAAAAGGGGGAATAATAAAAATGCAAGTGAAGTGATATGCAATCCAATCCAATCCAATCCAATCGAATAAACGAATCTAAGAGAAGCGAGAATCAAGAGGAGGAGAGAGGAGAGAGAAAGAGGGGAGATAGAGAGAAAGAGAGAGAGAGAGACGAACCTGAAGATTTACGGGTGAGAGAGAGAGAGAGAGAAAAAAGGGGGAAGAACAGAAACCCTAGGTTTTTTTTTATATGTTGTTGAGCGTAAAGAAGAAGGAAAAGGCTAAAAATGGGATCAGACAAAGGCGAAAATATCTCAAGTCGCAGATATAGAACACAAAGACAGATCTCTCCTGGTTTTCTCTCTCTTAAATTTTCGAAGAAGAAGAAGATGAAAAATCGTTTTTGTGTGTGGGTAAAATTTGGGGAATTTTTTTGCGGAGATGTCCTAATTATATTGTGGACGGCGGACTTCTCATTTCTTTGTCTTATAATAACATAGCCTAAGTAAAAAGCCTTACGCCCTTTACCTGTCTTGAGTACGGTTTGTTTGCGAAACCTACTTTGATCTTAAAAAAAAAAAAAGTAATTTGAGCTTTGACCGGAAGTTCAACTTATTTGGAAAAACTGGTTTGAGGTCGTTGAGCAATTGAGCTCGAACTCGAGGTAGCGAAACCTGTTTTGAACTTTTTGGGTAGAACATAGTTGAGTTTGAAATTGAGTCTATTCAGCTTGTTGGCATAGGTAATTTTGAGGTAGGTGTATACCTGAGCTAGATTGGAGTTCGGCTTGTCTGTGAAACCTATATGGAGGTGTCGTACGGCTTGTTTATGACACCTATTTTTGAGCTTACCAAAGAGCGAGTGTGAGCTCACTTGAGTACTTGAGCTAGAGCCGAAGCTAGGCTCGTTGGCGGAACTTGGTTTGAGCTTTTTGGGCAATTGAGCTCAAAATCAAGGTAGTGAAACTTGTTTTAAGCTTATTGCATAGTTGAGTTCAGAGTTCAATTTGTTCGATTGCATATTTGAGCTAAATTGGAGCTCTGGTTGTTTGCGAAACTTATTGTTGAACTCCAGTTTGCCTTGTGTGAGAAAGTGAAATCTATTTTGAGATGAACCTCATGCTCGAGCTCGATGTATGTTGATCTAAATCAAGCCAAACTTGGGTGAAATTTATGTTGATCTAAATCAAGCCAAACTTGGGTGAAATTTATAGACGGACGAAATACTTAGGTTAGAGTACGCGATAAACAAGCATAATAAATGTTCTTATAACGTTGTGGGTGTATAACAATATATTGGGTACGAGGACTTATAACTATTAACCAATATTTGAAGAAATAAATCGCCAATTTACAAGAGTCCATGTACTTTGGAGTAACCCAACAACTTACAACCCAAAAAAAAGGTTTACATTACTTTCTATTAACCTTTGTGATTCCGTTTGCCCAAAAAACTCCTTTGATCATTTGAAAATATCATAATCCTCTCACTATATTGTTAAAGTTGATCTGCGGACAAGGACCCCCTAGGTAGCCTAGTGGTAAAGGCTTGTCCTTCCCTACAGATGACCAAGGTTTGATTCTTATCTCATGGGACAATAAAAAAAAATGGTTGATTTGTCTACCGAAGGAATCGGGAGGAAAGAAAAAAATTACCCCTTTACCCCGAAAGTTTTATTTCCCTCCGTCATAAACAAAAGAGTAACATTATATTTTTCTTTTTAGATAATATCCAATTTCAATCGTTTCCTCCAAATCAACCAAACATTGAAAATACTAAAAGTAGACATAAAATGAGTCCAATACCCGTAGGGTAAATACGGTTCGAGAGACAAGTTGATTTTCATTATGCGCTGAAGTCTGAAGAGGGCATGTAATCTATTTCTAGAGAGAAAAAATACGTTCTTGCAGAGATTTTGGTATCAATTCGCACCCCTCGTAAAAAAATTCTGCTTTTGATTACGCTACAAGAACAAATACGCAGTATTAATTTTAGACGTGGTTTTTCACAAATTTACAAGAATTTATTATATATTTTCTCCAAGGGTACATGACGAACAACTGATATAACACTACGAGAGAGGAGAAATCACGATTGTAATCAAGGAAGACCTTAGAATTGAGTAGTAATATGTGAAATTGTGAACCCATAACGTTAAAGAAAACACTAATAAGAGACTCGTGTACCGCAAGGGCTCCGATCCTAGTAATACTGCTTACTGATCAGCCTAGGACGAGTTTTGTTGATAAGAATCATCTATAGGCAATTCAAGGTCAGGTCTCGTGTCATGCAATTCTAACGATCCATTAGGGAAAGCATCAGGATAGGTAGCCGATATCTTGGCTTTCATGCTCCTCAATTTCAGGAATATGTGATCGAGGTCTGTCTTCATTGATTTCAAGAGACGAGTATTTCTTGTGAAGTCAGCCATGACATCCGTTATGCAACTTTCGGAATGTTCATTGAAATGAGATAGCACTGCATTGCTGTCCTGCAGTCTTCCTAATATAAGATGTTGTGTTTGCTTGAGGGACTCGATAGCCTTCTCATTGACAAGAGACTTTATTTCACTAGAAACTTCATTGGATGCAGCCCTAATCGCGTCCTCCTCTGATTCTCCCATATCTGAATTGAACAACTGTAAAGGGAGGAGACGGAGACAAAGACAAAGAGAGACCATATTCCGTCAACAAGGAGCACAATAGCGCACAAGGACCATCTACAGACGCTCAGCCCAAAGCCCCAACTAAGGTTAAAGCAACGATATACCAAATGCAACAGTTACAAGAACTCCAACGAAACAGTATGTGCACTACATTTTAAAACATTTACATGAACAACACACGTGAAGTCTTCAGAGTTCATATCATTAGCCCCATTAGATCATTTCTCCTACAGCAATGGTGAGCCGCTAAGAACTCAATAACAACCTTCTAATATTACAAATTTCGGGTTTCTCCTACGCTAATCCCCCGAGTTCCAATTCCAAAAGTCTTGCAAATCCACCTTTAAATCACGCTAATGTCCACAATACAACGATAGGATGTTCAATTCACAATCAACCCATGACTTAAAAGTCTTAAACCCCTTTCTACCTGTTCTAAGGTAATCCTTTGCCCCACCTATATACCAGTGTCTAAAGTTCGCTAAATCTTTAATTGATGCTGTTTTAGAGTTTTATTGCCTACATGATATACCATCCATCCAAGGTTATCTCTAAATCTTTTCTCGCCCTGCCACAACCTTTCATTTAAACAAGCATACAGCACGGTGGATTCGATTGACAAAACCCTTCAAGCGGAGAAGATTCTTCTCAACTTCCCACTATGATCAGGGAAAACTCGAAACCTGATAAAGGAGTTATCGGACATTTGAACTTGGATTTGGGAATATGCCTTTCTTCAGCTACATCCTAATTACTAACAAGAAACAACATTCTGACCAAATCACAACATCTCTATTTAGTACTACTACAATACCTACCAGTTCATTAACAAAGAAGGACGCAAAGCCAGCAAATCGACCTTGCCAATTGCCTCCATCTATCGCTTCCCAAAAGACATACATAACGATTTCGACCTAGCTTGATTGCCGAAATAATGTTCAGGTAAGGTAATGAAGAATCCAAGCTACACAAATTCTGGTTAAATGGCAACCACACTGGAGTTAACATAGTTAAGGACAATAAGATCACCCAATTATATTAATTCACTCTAGGGACCAGACCCAGAATCAGCACTGCTACCCCGCCGCCACGGGATCCGCCTACGAAGTTTTCATCCTTCCCAAAAAGACCTTAGCTTCTGAACCAGTTCCCCTAAACAGACAAAACCCAGAACTACTTCTCCAAAATTACCACCCAAAAAAAAAAAAATCAGCTAAACCCGAAAAATTCCTAAACAAACTCCAACAAATTCATCAACAAACTCTTTTAACACATGGATTTACAAATCACAAATTTACCCAGCTGCCACAAACTTTCACCTATCTATCTATGTATTTATCTACCAACAATCAAAGTTAAAAAGAAACAAAAACAAAAGCATAAATTATGAAATGAACACAAGCATAAATATTGAACAAAATAAGAACAACCCCATAAACGAATCTAAGAGGAGGAAAGAAAGGGAGAGACGAACCTGAAGATTAGGGGTAAGAGAGGAAAAAGGGGGGAAGAACAGAAAACTATTTTGAGCTGGAACTGCTGCTGGATCGAGTCAAGTTTGGGTTAAGTCTCTGAACCGATGAAATACGCATGTCATCCACGAGGATTAAATTCGATCTAATGGTTAGAAATTTAATGGTTACGTCGAGTTCGAATCATCATATCCACGTAATAAATATTTGTGATAGACAGTTACCAGATGACTGTTATGGACGAGTTAGGGTACATCGATCGTGCTTTAGTACCGTTAAGTATGCACCATAGTACAGTACATTTTTTTGATAGAAATACTTCCCACTATTTTTGTACAAGTTACATCATTTACTGAATCTCAACAATAGCCAAAGATGCTATTCGAAACTCTCACTAATTGCAACTGATCGAAGTAAACTAAGTAATTACATACGTGCATTTGATACATTCCAATGATGGAGATAGAATACTTCTGTACCCATCTGACATTTTACGGAGGAGGCAGGGAGAATGTTGGAGGGGGAGGGAGAGGGAGGGGTAGATGAATGCATACTGTGCAAAAATGTCGACAAAAATTGAGGCGGCATCACAAATTGAGCCGAGAGAACAGTGATGGCACAAGATCAACGACAGACCATGCCATTCCTGCGTACTGTACAAATCTGATGGCTGTATCGACATCAAAGCAATCATCGTGGGAGGTGAAGAAAAATCTCTGAAGGTATCCTGAAGGATGCTTTGTTGTGTCGGACTTTTTACTGGTTGGTGAGCTATGCAATGCTGGAACGTAAGAGGTCGACCTGACTGGGATACCCATTGTGCTCAATGCAATGGGCAACGTCCACTTTGCTAAGGCCTTGCTGCAGAACTTCACAAGTAGGATGGTGGGGATACCGACAAGCATCCTTCCGATAAAGGCTGGAGTAGAGAGTTCAGGAGAAAAGATGCGTGCTACATCCTCATGGTGGAACTGATGATAAGTCTGTTGAACGCCAGCAACCTAGACATATAAACAGGCAATGCCTAAGTCTGGATGCAAATCGTCACCAAAAAAAAAAAAAAAGTAGAATGCTTTTTGAAGTTAGTTTATGAAAGGTTTAAAAGGGGTACTATAAGTTCAATGTTAACGTGACACTTACAATTCCAAAAGCAACACCATTGAAAGCTGTATGGTACTCATAACTTGGTGTTGGAAACTCGGGTGTTGGATAAGCAAAAGCCAACAGGAAGCTAAGGGCAGCCCAGAATGTTGTAACTGTCAAGAAACGATAATATGGACCAGTCAGGAGCCATGAACGTAGAAAATGCAGCACTTTTTGCACTGACATATTACCAGACCCTCTTGGCTGTATCTTGGACCTCAAGAAAGATTATTGACATTCCATAAGAGAAATCATAGATGAATCCCTATCTGAGATACTTCAGAGGAAACACATTTCAACTTAAGGCAAATGTAAAGGGCTACGTGCAGAGAAAATGAACTGTTGTACATTATCAGACATAAAGCACCAAAAGAACCCAGCTCCGTAAAATTACAGGTCATATGTTGCACTATCAGGCAGTAAAAATAAAAAAAAAAATATCCCTTGGGTATAGTTTGATCTCCACCCAACAACCCCCCTCCCCCCAACCCACACAATATTCTTGTTCTTGTTCTTAAAACCTCAATTTCCTAAATTTCAGGTGTCTTGGACATGGTATTTGATATTCGGTCGTGTAAATTGTTGGCATTTGATTTGGGAGCGAGAAGTTGTTGGTACCCACAATTGAGAACGGTTTGAGTTCCTCTATGTTAAACCTGATTTCCTGAGCTGTCAGTGGTAGAGTAGACACTGAAAACTGGAACAACCCTTCCCCTAGTCAAATAAATTAGCAAAGCATTTGGAATCTTCAAAGCTCAAAGCGAATAAGTGACACACTACCTTGAAGTACTTTTCAATTTCACTGTCAACTCATGAAGTCATGTCTAACATAGAGGAATTCCAAGCATACTCAAGTGTGGAATAGAAGTCAAACTTCTACTGGTTGGTGTCATGGTGTGCATATATAATTGTTTCTCGGTCATTTTTCTTCGTAGCGATGCCAGTCCAAGGCCATTTGACAAACAACAATGCATTCTAATCTGCTGCAGAATCACAACAGTTATCATGGTTGTATCCCTATAACTTAAGCTGTATCAGTTATTTTCTTAGGTGCGCAAGTTTATATCCTTCACAAGTAAAAATTTAATAAAACACATCACTAGCTATTGTCTTATCTGATTTGATATACGAGATCCAGTCATGATCCAGAGACATTAGGTAAAACTTAGTTAACCACCAATTGGTAAAGAATAGATATCAAACTATTTGATATGAGAAAGAATAAAGGTCCATCGTCACCCAACTAGCTACCATAAAACGGCTATGTTCCACAATTAGAATTGTGTACTATCAAATTGAAAGCACAAGACGATGGACAAGACACCTACATTACTCCTTCTGGAACCAGACAAACAAATTCACAAAAGTTTATCTGTTTTTTCAAGTTTCAACTGAGCAATAAACCGAAAAAAATAAAAAAATAAAAAATAAAAATAAAAATGTTAAGGAACACCAGAGAGGATCATTCTTACCATTTTGCCCAGAAGTAACAAAACTGTCAACATATTCATGGACTCTGAGCCAGAATGCAAGAATAGCCAGTCCGAAGATAAGACCAGCAATCACATCGATTAAACTGTGCATGCCAAGATATATTCTTCCTAACAAGAAAAGTCAACGTCAGCATTGAAGTTAATGTCAAGGATAGTAGGAATCTAATGATCTTGAAACAGGGAGTTTACATTACACATACCAATGGCTATTAGGCCAACAATTACGCAAACGATGGCAAAGCCAACAAGTGCCTCAGGGCCATCACTCTTCAGATTATATGATAAGACATAATAAAGGAGGTATCTGTAGAACACGAGAAATGAAAGAGAAACCTTCAGTCAGCAACCAGAAAAAAAAAAAATAATTCAAAACATAAAAACGCTAATTGAGCACCCACTCAAGATACCAGTGCCAAAGTATAAGAGAAACAAGCGTTTCAAACAAATCTCACCATAGTTCAAACGCAAAACTATATTGCCAACAAGAACACACGTTCAAATTTGGGAAAAAGTGGAATGACTGTTGTAAGTTTAAAATTAACTTCTATCTACATGGAACACAAATGCCCAAATCCTTTGCCAATGAAGGTTTAAAGACTACATAACCTGATATTGCATCAGTCAGTGCTTTGTCAAAGACTACAGTGCTACTCATTGCTTGCCTCAGACTATAATCGCATTTGGTTTTGAGTTTTAACATAGTAAAAAAGTAGTTCCAGTAGTTTATCTGACGATTCACCAAGAATGCCGACTGATTATTATCAAACACTTGTAATTCCAATTTCCACATTTCTTGGTACCACAATGGTAAAAAGCAAGGAGACATATCTTCACAAAATTCCTCATCCCCTAAATTCACATGCATATCAACAATTTCAGTTACAATTCCACTTAGTCATACTAAACTAAGAATATTTGGAAATTTACTCCAAAGTCGTATTATCCAACAAGAATAGAAACCTCTCTCAAAACCTAGCTAGGCGAAGATCAAGTCACAAGAGCAGATACAACTAAGGCAAACAACTAACTATAATATTATCCGAACTAACACAAGGTACAATCTGATGAACTTCGACAATTAAAAGATGACAGTAATCCAAGGAACAAATGGACAATTACCCTGATAAGCAAACTGTGTTGAGAGTATGAGACGATGGCAAACCATATTCCTGCGCATTATCTTCCTCATCTTTCGAAGAAATCAACCTCCTTACAGGTGGGCAGCTCGGCCTTGGAGCTGATACCACATCCTACACAAATATCTCATAAATGTTTCGCGTTTCGTAAGAGTAATCTCAGTGAAGTGCTTGGTGGTGCACTATGAAGCAATGCTGCACATTTAGGACAACAGACAAGAAGCCACTATCCTATACGGCGCAACATTGATGCACAGCTCATCACCTAGCAATCATCGTACTTTAGTACTCGTACACTTTAAGCTAACTTCCAAAGTTACACAGAATTTACCTTAATACAATTCCCAATGTAATCACAAAATGCCATCAAAAGTGTCATTTGCCTAGCTAATCTCCCATGTCCACTCTACAATCAGTGCCACAACAGTAACAAAATTAGCCAACACACACCTACATAAAATATCAATTCAACATCTACAACAACTACGACAACAACATTACTCCAGTGTCTCAAAGGCTCCCGCATATGACGAGGTAAGGGGGTGTCAAATGTACGCAACCTTACCCCTATGTCGAAAACCAATTCAACAATTATTTTAAGCTGAGAAAGAGATATAGAAAGTACCCAGAAAAGAAGAGGAAGGAAAGCAGTGTAAAAAGGCACAGAAACAACACATGATAACCCAGAAAATAGAGCATCCAACAATTTGTGCTGAGATTTCTGCCACCAACCAAAAAAAAAAAAAATCAATTAATACCCACTTTACTAAATTCAATAATAATGATAAAAACCACAAAATTATGAAGAAAATATGAGAAAAGTATTGAAACCTGGATCTGAAGAACAAAGGGAATGCCAGAAATAACATGTTGGGTAACCCATGGTTGAATAAAAGGTCTAATCTTTCTTGTAATATCTAAAATTGATGACATTATAATCCATGTTACAATCCCTCCTAATGTTGCAGCTTCCCATGCTGCTATTTTCTCCATTTTTCTCTCTGTTTCTTATTTTTTTTTTTCAATTGGAGAAGAAAAGCAGATTATTATATGGTCATGGTAAAAGTAAAGTTTTGGACTTGGAAAACTAGGGGAGTACTACTAGTCAATTTTAGGCAGCTAAACAAAGTGGAATGAATCTTGTGATGTATTGTTGGGTTGGGTTATTCAGTTTGTTTCGTAATCAGGAAGATTAAAGTTTGTGTCGTTGCAAAATTGGGCTGGCACACAGCGAAGCCAGGTGGGTACGAAAAGGACAAGTTAGAAACTTCTAGGAAAGGATTTTTGGGAAAGGAAGGTTGGAGTTTTGGTTACTCGTGTATTATGGTCAGTTGGTCACTCGGGTTAAGATTACGTGAGAGTTGAGACCGTATACATAGATCTAATTGATTTATTTAGGCGTTAACACGAGTTCGAACTGAAAATAAGGTACTATATTTTTTTTTTTAGCTTTGATCCACTTAATAAGTACTAGCATAATAATTTATTGAAAAACCAAATTTTACGAACAATCTCCATCTAGCTATTATCGTAACGATAGGAAGTCTATTTCTTTGCAACTAAGTACTCAAACAGATAAGATTAATTTAATGTAGATACACTACTTTTTAATTGGAATAGCTCAGTCTTGTCATGACGGAATTCAATTTAATCAATGATAATAAGATGAGTGATCATCGTAACTCATAAGACCAAAAGCAATAGATGTCCTACATTGGGGTTGTCAATAAAAACCCAAATATAGAGTTCATCTATTGCAAAAGCATGATTTGTTTGTCATCTATGCAACCATGTTTGTAAGAACAAACTCTAGTTTGTGCTGAAAAAGAGACTTGCAAGTGGAGTATATGCAATTAATATTGCAAATGAGTCCCAAAAAAAAAAAAATCATCTATTGCATGTTTAAATTTCTTATTACTTGGGTTTTTCAAAATCATATGTGACATTGACAAATTAAACTCAAAATGTGGGTTGTGTCTATTGCTTTTGCTCTAAGCAATTTTAAAGTTAAATTAATCTGTAAAGTCGTGCAACAGTACAACTAGTAACAAATGAAAATCCCACTTATTCATAGAAAGAGGAGTTCTAGGGTGCTCGACAAGAACAATAGTAGTAGTACATTGCATTAATCCAATTGAATACCTGATTGGGAAAAAGAAAACACACTTACAAAGGCCAGGAGCGGAATATTAAAAGCTGAAATACAAATACTCTCTCAATTTTATTCATTTGTTCACGTTGAGGTTTAGTTTTCCCTCACAAAACTCTGTCCGACGTAAACAAATGAATAAAATGGGGGGAATACATGAAACAATAACAAAAGTAAAGATAGAAAGCAAGTGCATGACTACTTCTTCCTAATGAAGATGTGTCTTTATTGGAAATTAAACAAACATGAAATCAAATGTAGAAATCAGACAGTGACGACGAAGAAGCTGATGATCGATGCGTGCAATCAGGACCTTGCACTATATAACCGCAGTCGTGTATGATCTGGGTTTTATACCATCGATCGAAAGGAGTGCGTACGTACATATATACGTCTCATGCTACAGTAGGAGCTGGAGCCTCATTAGCTGTAGTAGCGCATGTAGGAATTGGACAGGTGGCCGGACGTGTATAAACCTGTAAACAAATCAAATTAAACATTATTGATTAATACAATGTTATTGCATTATTATTACAAAAATACTATGAGTCTATATGTAGACAAATTAAAAAATATCTATGGTTAGTATATCTAATATACTATATATTAAAAACCTGAAACCAGGTCTTTCCCAGGAGGACACTTGACATTCATTAATTGGATAGCGCTAAGTAATTATATAATATGAAAATCTAATATACTAGTTTGCATGCCCGTGCCACGCCCGGGCTATATATTTATATTGTTTATACTCACTCCATAAGAAAAATGTTGGCTTATCTTTGTTCTAATAAATTACCATAATGATTATATTCCATAAATTAGTTATACTATACTACGGCTTATCTTTGTTCAAATAAATTACCATAATAATTTTTTTCCATAAATTAGCTATATAATACTACTCTATGATAATTTATTACCATATCTTAACCGATAATTATATTTAGTGCTATTTTTATGCTCTATCCAATTAATGTATGCCAAGTGTCGTTCTAGGAAAGACTTGGTTTCAGGTTTTAATATATAGTACTAGTTTGATGGCCCGTGCAACGCCCGGGCTACTTATGTTTAAATTTTAAAATTATGTAAACGAATTTTTTATCTAAAACCTAAAATCTCATTTCAAACACCCGTGTGATATTTGTAATATATTTAGATGGAAACTCACCTTTAAAAACCTAAAGTCATGTTTCAAACACCCGTGTGATATTTGTAATGTAATTAGATGAAAACTCACATTTAAAAACCTAAAATCTCATTTCGAACACCCGTGTGATATTTGTAATTTGATTAGAGGAAAAGTCACATTTCAAAAGCCAAAGTCCCATTTTGAAACACCCGTAGGATATTTGATTAAATTGCCATAAATCAAGTAATTACTATATTACGTAACTATTTTCCATAAATCAAGTAATAATGTTATTTTATTAGAATAATATTACAATGTACTTACCATATCCTATTTTGGATAAACATTATTTACAATATAATAATATTATTATATGCCACGTGTCAGCGTGAGAATTGAGCGGGTTCAGGATTACACGTCTGGGCTATATATTTATATTGTTTATACTCACTCTATAAGAAAAATGTTGGCTTATCTTTGTTCAAATAAATTACCATAATGATTATATTCCATAAATTAGTTATACTATACTACGGCTTATCTTTGTTCAAATAAATTACCTTAATAATTATTTTCCATAAATTAGCTATATTATACTACTCTATGATAATTTATTACCATATCTTAACCGATAATTATATTTAATGCTATTTTTATGTTCTATCCAATTAATAAATGACAAGTGTCGTTCTAGGAAAGACTTGGTTTCAGGTTTTAATATATAGTATTAGATTAGATTAGATATATATATATATATGTAATCCTGAACCCGCGTGGCTTATAATAATATTATTACATTGTAAATAATGTTTATTCAAAATAGGATATGGTAAGTATATGATAATATTATTCTAATAAAATAACATTATTACTTGATTTATGGAAAATAGTTATGTAATATAGTAATTACTTGATTTATGGCCTGGCAATTTGATCAAATATCCCACGGGTGTTTCAAAATGGGAATTTGGCTTTTGAAAGGTGACTTTTTCTCTAATTAAATTACAAATATCTCACGGGTGTTCGAAATGAGATTTTAGGTTTTTAAAGGTGAGTTTCCATTTAATTACATTACAAATATCCTACGGGTGTTCGAAACATGACTTTAGGTTTTAAATGTGAATAGGTGTTTGAAACGAGATTTTAGGTTTTAAATAAAAAAATTCGTTTACAAAATTTTAACATTAAACATAAGTAGCCTGGGCGTTGCACGAGCCATCAAACTAGTTATTAGCTAATTTATGGAAAATAATATAATTTAGGGTGATTATGGTGGGCGCGAGCCGGACATGCAAACTAGTTTGTAGATTCATCAAAGGTGCAATAAAATTTGTTGCATAATTTTGTAAATGTTGGATTAATAAGGGAAGAGGGACAATCAAGGGTCCTTGATTTGAGAATTAAATCAATTTAAATTTCTTTCTATTGATAGATTCGTTACAATGTTGATTTTACTGTCAGTTTCATAAATTTACTATGAACATGTTAAATTTACTACACAAACATATTATGTACTACTTGTAATCTTTAATTTACCACACTTAATTATGTTATAAACAATCTTTTTATTGTCTACATATAAACTCATAAGATCATCCTTATGTATAATATTTTACGTACCTTGATAGTCTGGTCTTGGGAGGATGGTAGTAGAGACTGAGGAGGCAGATCTTCGTACCAAATTTGGCTAGTGAAATCATAGGCATTAGCACCTTTAAAAACACCGTCGGACAATTGGGAGATAATTGGAGGACCCCCGTTAGCAGGAAAGTCCTTCTGAACATAAGCAAAGGGTACATCACAAAATCCCCTAGCAGGTAGGGTTCTCCCACACATGCTCATCTGTGTACATCAGTGTTACGTCGTAAATTCTGGCACTATCAAGATCAAACACAACTGAATACACACTCCTACTAAACACTGGTTGTATGACTTCCAAGTGCGTGTCCGCTACTGGCTCATCTGCCTTGGTTACGAAACGATCTTTATTAAAGTGGTGTTGTTGAACATCAGCTCTAGTGCATAATTTGTTGTTTTCTAAGTTGCGAAGAGCAACTATATTATCCCCAACCCTTATAACAGAAAACATCTGTCTACGATCCGTGGTATTGTCTGGACTCCACTCGATCAAATTTTCTGAGTTTTTTGGGACCAAAACATGTCAGCCACAGTAAAATGCGCGGCCTTCAAACGAAGGTGACCGTCGATACTGTAATGCGTCTCGCACACTATTCTTGGGTCACTAACATCATCCACCGAGAAGCTCATATATCTGTCAACCGACCCATCGTCAGAACCACCACCAATCAACCATGTTTTTGAGGTATTTGCCATTGGACCCTTTAAACACTACAAACTTGGGTAGGATCAGGAAATCGTCGTAATCCACTGCAAGAGACACGGCTACTGTCGAGGCAGCTGGGTCTATTGTCAATAACATTTTGCCATCATTTGGGATGCGGACCGTGTTACCTGACTGGACGTGACGAAATGTGACCTTTCTATCATCATCCATGTCCATCCTAAACAGCGTGCAAATCCATGATTCCTGATCTTCCTCTGGTTCCACTCCTTGTGCCACTATCCAGTTCCCATTGGTTGATGATCTGCAAACATAATGCGCATATATAGTGCTTAAATATAAGGATGATCCTAGAAGTCTATACGTAGACAATAGCAAAATTGTCTATAGCATAATCAAGTGTGGTAAATTAACGATGACATGCAGTAAAAAATATGGTTGTATAGTAAATTTAACGTATTTGCATTAAATTTATGACATTGGTATGTACTCCGCCGTATTTGCATTAAATTTATGACATGCAGTAAAAAATATAGCTGTGTAGTAAATTTAACGTATTTACATTAAATTTTTGCGATAATTTAACGTATTTGCATTAAAAAATATGGTTGTGTAGTAAAATCAACATTGTTACGGATCTATCAATAGAAATTAAAGAAATTTGAATTGATTTAATTTCAAAATCAAGTATCCTTAATTGTCTCTATTTCCTTATCATCCATCATTTGCCAAATTATACAATAAAATTTACTGCACCTTTAATTATTTTTAACACAAACTAGCCATAAACACTTTTTTTTTTCACTTGTCTACATATTGTTTCCTATTATTTTCGTAATTATAAGTGTGATACATTGGTTGATGTTGAATTTCTAAGCGTACATTCGAATAATCGGGTAAATGTTAGGAGTCGTCCGGTTTAAAGTGGAAGACAACAAGCCAGGAGAAAATCATATTATGTTCATTTCTAGCCTTCCGGCGGTTGCTGCTGCGATGACTCTACCCATTTGCAATTATTAAGTCACATAGACTTATGACAACCCCACCATGTACATAGATCGTTTTTTAAGTGACCTAAGCTCTACTACTACTATATTTGGTTAACAACACTCATTAGAGGGTGTACACACCTAAGATCTATAGTCTTTTGGTATGGTTGGTAGGATGATTCGGCATAAGTTTCGCTTTATTATTTTATGTTTTGGATTATGGATTTTGGATGATCTTAAAATTGTTTGTACTTTATGGTTTATTGTTGGATTCTAACTTATTCTCATTAATTGGAATATGGCTACTTGTTATAATTGGAATTGATGTGTGAGTGTATTTCATTAAATACGACAAATCTTGTTTACGAGGTAAAGTTTGTTACTCATGATTCTCGATTGACGTGTTTTCCCTCTGGATTATTAATTGTCATGGGGTAGGTCCTTTAGTTGTCTGTTATTGATTTCAAGTTTATTTGTTGGAGAAATTTTCTTGTGGGTCATACTTGAATGGATGTGTTAAGTTTCATTTGTGCGAAATTGTAGCATTATTTTTGTTTAGGCCTTGTCGCCTTATAAAACTGTAATCAATGGTGAGATGAAAGGGTGTTTATTATTACCGTGAAACGATCTCACAGGAGAACTGCTGAATAGAGTAAAAAAAACAATGGAATAATAGGTAGGAGAAAGAATATGATTGATATACCTGACCCAATTTGTTAGTCAAGCAGGACCGTATGTGGACGAGACCACCTGAAGCATTCTCCAAGGCAAACTTTGCATTTTTGGTGAGCACTTGATCAGTGGAGGAGGGATGCTATGGTCACTCTCTTTGGGAGAGTGACAAGAAACACTCAATACTTTATTGGTTATAATTCACTAGTGGTGCAATTAATGCTACAAGCAAATGATTATTTTTTTGTTGAATAGCTAATAAAAATTTGAGTGTTCCTTGTCACTCTCCCAAAGAGAGTGACCATAGCATCCCTCTCAGTGGAGTACTGAAGATAACCTTGGGTTACTCCGCCGTCATTAATAACACCCAAATACTTAAACGGGACGCCACCTTGTGTCGCTTTGAAAGCCGCATTTGAAAACAAAGCCATTTTATTGCTCACCTCTAGTTTCTTTTTACTAGATTTTTTTTTTTTTTTTTTTTTTTGGCGTTTTATTCTTGTGCTAGATATGTGCGTTGTTGCCTTTGGCATGCCTTGCTATATATTTATAGCCAAATTCTTATCTGATCCCATGCATAAGCATAGAAAATTGTATGGATCGAATGCCGCATGCCTTACAATTTATAGCCAAATTCTTATCTGATCTGCTCCCATAACTAAGGTCCCCTATTTGCATCGTTTTTTTCTCCATGGACCTCATCCGCGGTCCGCCTCCTCTTTTCTGCCATACACCTTAGCTATTTAGCTTGGACTCGCCAGAAACAACATTAGTTTGCTGACATTGTCCATGTCGAAATCATGTGTGGTGAATCCTACCCAGGCCACATGATAAACAAAGATAATGCATGCACATCATACAATGCAAAGAGAAGAGAGCACACAATAATCACCCATGACAAATAAACCAAACTATATATATACACGTGCTTGTTTGTTCGTATACGGTACAATTAGACACCGTAAAGTTATAATTCGACCACAATGTTATCATTAAATTACTAGATGTATTCTCAAAAAAGGGTATTTTGGGTACTTAACGTCTAAACCCGTTAACTTGGCTACCTGGCCATCTTGATTAACGAAAATGCTAGGTCTTTACACAAATTAAAAAGTGTTTAGAAAAATTAGTAATAAAGTTGGTAAACCCTTGCATTTGAACCTTACACTTAGCAATTACCTTTCGATATCATCACAAATTAAACCTTACTGTAAAACAATTTATATAGTACTTTTCTGAACAACTTTTGACCATGGGATATAACCAAATTTGGAAAACAATGCAAGGGGTAAGTATATATATGTCTTACGAATACGAGTTTTTATTAGTAACTAAACGAGTATAGAAACAAAGGTTAACATTGCACACGATACTTTCAACATCTAACAAGGTCGTATTATATACTACAAGAACCTACAGTATGGGGGTCGGTAGAAGAGCTTACATATGGTGGGATATATTGCTTAAATTCACAGGGGCGGGAATCAAGCAGAATACTTGATGGTGATTAAGGTCAATTTATCTTATACGGAAACAATTTTTGCATTGAGTTCTATAATCTCTCTGAAGTAATATGGAGTATTCTATAGTCCTATTATAAATAAACATTTAAAATTCCCCTGCGTTGCACGGATTAAAAACCTAGTAAATGTATATTCATATACAACAACCATCATATACAATCAAGGGACGATAGAGTTCTGAAAGGGAAACAAAAGAAAGATGCAGAATGCAGAAATGCAAAGACAATGCAGGGGGACCCGCAGATACTGGCGATAGAGTTGTTTGTTTTGTTCTCTATAATTTGAAGATACCAACTGTCCCTGCCTCACAACCTGTGGATGTTACTGCAGGGGTTTGTCTTCGGGTTTTGATGTTGCTCTCCTCGATCGTTTGCTTTCTAAACGGTTTTGCACATTTAAGTCTATCCCCCCGAAGTCTCGTTTGAGTTTCTCTCGGATACTCAAGGGGGCGCTTGACAGGGTTTTTAGTAGGTCTGATGTCATCTCTGGTTGGGTTCAGTGTACACTCAGAACTTTTACACCGCGGATTTGTCGTGAGCGTCGATCTGCTATTAGGCGCCGTTTGCAAATCGACGCCTAATAGCAGATGTTGACGATGAGGCTCTGGAGATGTGTGAGCGTAATATCATGCAGTGTAGGCGTAAGGTTGCTACTGCGGCGGTTCGTGTTCTTTCACTACAAGGAAATACCCCTAATGCAATTCAATAAACTGTTGCATTAGACCCCAAAAAGCGTTGCGATAGATCTAAGGCAACGGTTGTCAATTCGTTGCATTAGGGGGGCGTCGCCGTAGATCTAAGGCAACAGTTTTCAGGGCTATTGCAACACTTTTTAGAACCGTTGCATTAGAGAAGCTAAGGCAACGATTTTCTTGAAATCTAAGGCAACACTTTCCACATGCTAAGGCAACAGAATTTTCAACACTAATGCAACACTTTCCACATGCTAAGGCAACATAATTTTCTATATGAACGAGGTAGAATTGTTGGTATAATGCAACGGTTATGCATGTTCTATCGCAACGGTTCTTCACAATCAATTAGGCTATATGGGATTTGAACCCACACATTCGTGCAAATGCACATTGCTCTGCCATATTGAGCTAATAGCCTTTACATAAACACAATCCAAAGTTATACCAAAATAACAATTTCACTAATACAATTCTGTAGTTTTTGTTTTTTATTCACACAACATAGTTTTGAAACAAGAAATGAGCAAATGAGATGAACTAATAAGGCATAAACAAGTTACTAGATGTAAGTTAGGGACAACGATCAACATTGCACACAGATGTAAGAGTAGGACAACTATATACATTTCTAATTCGTTACCAAAAAAGAAATAAACATCTATAATTGACCCAAATCAAATAATCAGCCTAAGACCAACCACCGCAAAATCCAAAGTTCTGAGATTAAGAAGAACGACGTAATAATCAAAACTCATGGGAAAACAAAACTTTCAATTTAGCATATCGTTGGAGTAAAGCAGAATTCGATAGGAAAAAGTAAAAACAATAACGTATGATTTAATAAGATAATAATCAGTGAACAAACACGAGATTGAAAAATAACACTCCATACTTGTTTTAATTCGATACGCCATGGTTCAATTTTCTCAAATGTTCAAAGCAAATGTAAAGAGTATCAAAATGGTCAAAGCAAAATTAGAACTGCCAAAGAGTTAAATCCAAAAACTTAGCACCTTATAGTAATCCTAGAAGACCAAAACTAGAGTCAACTTCAACAATGCAAGACTAGTGCATTGTCGAGTGACTTCTCAAATACAACCAGTCAAGCTAATGGAAAACCAAAGTTACCTGGTGAATCTAGAGAGTCCTGAAATAGCTCATCACTTTAGGAATTTAGGCAACTCTTCCATTCTTTTTGATTAACTTGTGCAATAAGGGCGTCAAGAATGACATTGGAATAGCAATTAGAATACAAATTACCTAGAATTATGCCCAGAATCATAGAGGCAATAATGTAGACATGTTATCTTGAACATAATCTAAAAATGTCACCACCAATACATTTAGTAGGCACATGAGAAACACCAAGGTGGTTTTAAAAAAGGTAACATGATACTTGACTTTAGAAAATGATCCAACTTAAACAACAAACCTTGACAAACAGAATTCACACTACCTGTAATATCCCGAAATTTCGAAGTATTTTATATTAATAATTTAGATTTATTAATTAGATTATTGGAGTGCGAAAGATTTTAAATGTTAATTGTGAGTTGTTTTCAAAATGAGTTCGGAAATGATTTCTAAAAAAAAAAATTGGAATTTCTATTTTGGGTCTTATTCCTAAACCGGGTCAGACATAGCCAATGGACCAATATCAACCCAAATCGACACCATTGGCCCAAACACCAACTTATACCCCAACCCAACCCAAAAAGAAATCAGAAAAAAAAAAGGAAAAAGGAAAAAAAAAAAAAAAGAAGAAAAAAAAAAAAAAACCGACCCCTCTCTCTCTTTCCACGCGCAAACCCCCCTTCTTCTCTATAAAAACAGGAGATCGACCCCCTGTTTCTTTTTCCTTCGCTCATCACCTTCGCCGCACGCACTCCAACCTTCACCGCCGCCATCTCTTCCTGCCCAGCTCGCCGTCAATTTGTACTTCCGACCGCTGCGCCACCATCTTTCTTCCTCGTTCAGTTTTGTGAGCCACGCTATCCTCCTCTTTTCCCCTGTTTTTCGTCTTCTTCAATTATCATCGTTTTCAATTCGTTTTCTTACTTCAAATCATGATTAATCCGTCCTAGTATATGTTATAAGTATTGAATAATCGATTAGGGTCAGTTTTATGCATAAATATTTGATTTTGATGATGTTTTTGAGTTGATTTTCTTTAATTACGAATTGGGTGTAATTAGTGTAATTAAGTTCAATTAGTTCGTGAATTATGACTCTAGCATGTTTATAATCTCTCACTTATGGGTATTGAATTTATCTTGAGATTTAATTGGGGTTTTGTTTATGATTGAAGAAATTGTAAATTGGGGGAAATTTTGGGTTAATTGTTTCCTAATTTGATTAATTAGCTCAAATTAATTAGGATGGTTAGTATTTCGACATTGTGATAATTTAGAGACTTATAATCTGATTTTCGAAATTTAATTGATTTAATTCGTTTTTATATATAATTGTGTAATTTAAGCATGTTTTTTTTATAATTAAAACATCATTTAAATTGTTTTAATAAATCCTAAATAAATCATAATAATTAAAAGTTTGTTTTCATGAATTAGATTCTGTTTTAAAAGAAATTTTAAGCCTTGAGAATTTTCAAAACAAATTGAGTGTTAATTAAGTAATAGTAGCTAACTATGGAATTAGAATTGCAATTGTTGGTTAATTGTTGATTGTTGGATTAGAAATTTAAGAGGTCATGAGCATTGCATATAGAATAGGATTTACATAAGTATTAGATGAATGATTGGAAGAGATTAGTATTGATTTGGGATTTATTGATTGTATTATTGTAGACCTCGAGTTCGTAGGCGAAGAATATTAGTGACCGTTGTGCTGTCGTGTCCTTGTGTGCATTGAAAAGGTAAGCTAGCATGCTCAACCTTTCTTAAACTTGTATAAACCTTTCAAAACAATATGCTAAGTGTGTTTGGTGTGATGGATGAGAACTTAGTATCATGCTAGGTGGAGAACGATTCAGTTTCATTTATGATTATTACATTGTACTTGTGTGGTTTATTGCAATGAAAATATAAGTGGTTTTGTGTGTGATATTGGTTGTGAATGGCTCAAGAATGATTCAAATTGTGAATGTGAACTGTGATGGTGATATGGTGATTTGATGGAGTATGGTGGTATAATGATTGTGTCGGAGCCTCGGAGTTGCTCCTAATGATTGTGCCGGGGCCTCGGAGTTGCCCCTAATGTGCCGGAGCCTCGGAGTTGCTCCTAATTATTGTGACGGAATCGCATCGATTCCTAATTATAGCCCCACCGCATCGGTCTTTAAGAGGGTTTGGCTCTAGTACTACTCTATTAAGGTTAAAAATACTTAATGGGGGGTGTGCACACTTAAGGTCTAGTAGTCTTTGGTTTGATATGATACAATGAGTTGACAAAGTTGTGAAGTAATACGTTGGATTGGATTGGAAGTTCGGAGTGGATTCATTATTTGATTAAGCTTGGATCGATGATTGTGAATTTCGTGGAATTTGATCTCTTGTTGTTGAATTGAATTCATTTGGTTGATATGAATATGTGCTAAGTGCGTTTTCGAAAATAAAATTAAACGTTTTCAAATCCAGGTAAGGGTTTTGGTTTTCTACGAGTTGAGGTGTTAGCTTACTCAATTTCACTGACTTTTTCAACTGTGGTTTTTGTGTTTTAAATCCACCACAGGTCTGGAGTGTTTGATGCATTGCGGGGACGACGACTCACTAGATATTAGTTGAATCAAATAAAGCTTAACTTTAAGCTATAGACCATTAATAATACTTAGACTATCTCGTATTTCATACTTCGAATTTTGGATTGTTGTAATTTAATTATTGGGTTGTAATAGATTATTTTAGACCATTAGACATCTATATTCTGGCTTTTGAAATCTCCTTGCATTCAGGTCCTTGACTTGAGTGCGGAGTGACACCTCTGAATTTCCTTATTTGTATTTTGGTTCGTGATAAAAACGTTTTTAAAAGGAAAGGAAATTTGGGGGTGTTACACTACCATTATCAACAACCCACAACCACATTCATCAACATAATTCCTTCTTACACTACTCTATTAATTCTATTACACCAACATAAAAACACCAATAGGCAATAATGTCTCCACAAATCCATAATACAGCTTTAATGTAGACAATCCCACACTAATTCACAACTAGTTCGACCAACTAAGCATTCTACTCATTAAGATACCAAATACTTCTATTTGTCAAAAACTAGCAATAGTAACATTACCAATTAACCCAATTTCGAATCACAATTAAAACCCCTAAATTGGATATATGAACCCTAATTCATAGATAATACAATAGGACTATAAAAAACAATTATGAAATTACCCATGTAAAATTAAATTCGTCATGTGAACAGATCTAATTATATAACATAATACCTTTAGATATGACAAAATAGAAATTAAGAAAGAAGGAGAGTAGCATTACATTGGAGATGCAAGACAATCGTGGCCAAGAAGAACTTCAAACGAATCTGACATCCATCCTTATCTTGGTTGTCGTAGAAATCGAAGGGAAGAAGTAGAATCATGGAGATTTTTGATGAGAGAAGGTGAGAAATATCAGGGGGGCGGAGGAGAGAGAAGTTGAGTTTTGAGGGAAATGGAAAATAGGGTCGAGTTTCAATTTGGGGGAGATAAGGTGGGAGCCTAACAATTATCTAAAGCAGCACTTTTTATTTTCCTTCAACCGTTGCAATAGGGTGTTCTCTAAAAATCTGTTGCTTAATGTGCCTAGTGCAACGGTTTTCATTAGACTTGGTTTGAATGTGATAAATCGTTGCCTTTGGTAAAGTTTAGGCAACACTTTGTCAAGCGTTGCAATAGGCCAGTTGCATTAGGCCATCTTCCTTGTAGTGTTTCTTTCTCGGGCAATGCACCTTACTCTGATGCTACTTGGGAGGATTTGCAGGCTAAACACCCCATTGCTCCTGGACCATCATTGCCTGCCTTACCTGTTGATTAGCCTCATTTTGATGCTCCAGTTGCTGTTGTTCTATATCAGATTAGGAGTTTTCCACGAGGTAATTTTGTGGGCGAGACGGTTTGCGTGCTCATCATCTTATGGATTGTTTGAGTGGTGTCGTTGCGGCAGTTTCCGATGAGCGTGTGATTTTTATGTGGGTCAGGGCTCACTTTACTCAATTACTCTTTGACAAAGTGAGCATCAGGGAGCCCATTTGCAGGGGCATTAGACAGAGGCAAGAGCCAGAGAGCAGCTGAAACACACACAAATCAGAGAGAGAGGGAGGTGCTCATCTTCCCGAAATTCTCAAAGAAGTCAGAGGATCTCTAGCTTCATGTTCGTCAATTTGCTTGGCGTTTTGGGGAGCTGATCGGAGACGTGCGTCTGTCCATTGTTCTTCAGCTGCAGGTATTTTAGTATCATTCCTTTAGATCTTTTGTTAGTACAATTGATTAGGAAAATCAATGTGTATTGATCCGAATGATAATCATATGTAGTTGGGATTGAATTGGTTTTAAGTTAGGGGCAATAACTTGAAACTGTACCTTGTAATTTTGCTAAATTGATTAGTGAAATCGATTATCGGTGCCCAATGGTTTTTCCCTTTGAATTGGAGGGTTTTCCACTTATATATTGGTGTGGGTTGTTTGTCTTTTGTTGATTTTCGTTTTTGATTGGTTTGGTCTAATTGCTGCCGAATTTTTGCTAGACTTGGTTGGGTGTCTTTTAGGCACAACAAATACAACCACACAAGCTAGTATACATACATCAAATGGGACTCGATCACGTCCCATACAAGCTGCTCGATCAAATCTTTTCAGCATGGCTCCATCTTTGGGAAAAGCTTGTAAGTTGGATATAAACAAGAGCGTGGTAGAAATTCGACATGGATAGAACATTAGAACAACAACCATTAGTGTAGAATTATGGTTGGAATGACTATCTTTTCACACAGGTACAAAAAAATGATCAAACACAAATTAAACACACATCCTTTATTTATATTACATATATAGTGCGTGGAGGACACTGCATCATTAGTACATCGTTTCAAACCGAAAGCAAATTGCGAGAGAAAAAAAAAAAAAAGGAAAATAACATACAGATCGAGGTATCCATCTTCCAACAACAATGGCAGACAAACACATGTAAAAAAGCAAAGGAAATGAAAAATACATAGGAATCAAAGTGAACAAGGCTTCCTAATGAGGCTTTGTGTCTAATTGGATATTGGCATGAAAATGAAAATGGCATCCGATGATCGACAAAGAACTAATAGAGAATTATAATAGGAATATTGTATTAGAAAGATAATAGGAATATTGTATACCTATTCCGGATCTCGGGTCCTCTATTAATTAAGAACATCATGCATGCGCGGGAGCGCTTCACACAGGAGCCTTGTTATAATACTGAAATATATTTAAGAGGTATGATCATGCTCGAGCGGGAGCCCTAGAGAGGGATCGGCTTCTGAGCGGGAAGCGTAAACTCCTGACAAATAATTATAATACGTATCAATTAAGATGAAATTAAATAAAAGATAATAGCACATCATAAGAGTGATCTCGTAAAACGTACGTTACGTATGTATGTCAGTATATGTAGTTACTAGTTTGCGTGCCCGGTCCGCGCCCGAAATGTATAACTATATTGTTATACTCATTTTATAAAATTGTCGGTTTATCTTTGTTAATTATAATATTATTGTTAGCAACACTATTATTTTTCATAAATTAACTTACAACTATAGTCACCATAAATTATATTATTTTGCATAAATTAGCTAATAATTTCCAAATTATGGCCGAGCTGAGCGACGTACCTGGATTCGGCGTTGATGGTCAGGGCCTAGCTTCGCAGGAGGCAGATCTTCGTAGCGTACTTCGCTCTCGAAACCATATGCATTAGCACCAGTGAAAATACCATTGTAGAAACGAGTGGTAACGGGAGGGTCACCGTTGGCAGGAAAGTCTTTCTGAACGTAAGAAAAGGGTACATCACACAAACCCTTAGTAGCAACCCCTCTTGCTATAGTCCTCTTCATAGGTTTAGTGACAACTTGGAAGATATCCCCAACTTGCTCGGACTTCTCCTCGGTTCCTCCCCACTGACCGGAATACGTGTTCTCGTTCGAGACTTCGATGTGTCCCTCAGCGATGAACGGGATCCCGGTTGTAAAGCTGGTTTTGACACCCACCATGATACTAACACCGTTACTCCAAGTTTTAGTCCTTGTGCTCGTGATTCTGCCGTCCGCGGTACCGCTACCTGGCTGGTCAGTCCAATTATTCCAACCATGAGAATGTGAGAATATGAGCTCTTGATTATAGATCCTCGCATTATCGAGATCGAACTCGTACACATTGACAGTCCTATTGATCACTGTCTCGACCACCTCAAGATGCGTGTCCGTTAACATCCCGTCTGCGGAGGCTACCAACCGATCCTTTTTAGACATACTATTTTTAACGTCAGCCCTCTGGCATATCATGTTGTTCTTTAGGGATCGAAGAGCAATCTTATTGCTCGTCTTATCACCCACCCTAATTACAGCAAACGTCGAACTCAAGCTTCCCACTTTGTCAGGACTCCATACAATTAAGTTTTCCTGTGATGGGCTACTGTAATACCAATACATATCATCATCTTTCGAAGCTCCAGCCTTCACCCGTATGTGGCCGTCATTAGTGTACGCGATCTCGCACACGATATTCCGATCACCGATGTCCTTAACTGAGAAATGGGAATACCCGTCGTTACCCGGTGCGTTAGAGTAATTCTTGTAGAATAAGCCATTGGAGCCCTTAAACGCTACTGATTTCGGAAGGATGACAAATGTGTCGAGATCAATAGCATCGGAAACCGCGGTTGTGGCACGCGAGTATATAGTCAAGAACATTTTGCGATCCGAAATATCATTCAGTATGCCCAGTTTTTTACCCGATTTGACATGATAAAATATGGCCTTTCTCTTCGCATCTAAGTCCATTCGAAACAAAGTGCACATCCATGATGTCTTATCATTCACTCGTTCTTCTCCTTTTGCCACTATCCAATCTCCATTTGCTGAAGATCTACACATGGTACATTCATGTTATTGGTCTTATCAAATGTACAAATTTAACAATTATCATAGAATGTCGACTAAAGTATATACACCGTATAAAATACTCCCTAAAGTTTCCAAAAGTCTCGCCAAAATACATGTACGTACACCAGGGAGTATGCTAGCTAGATAGACCATCTGGTATTGAACAAGCTAGTAGTATAAAGTATAACCACAAGAGATTTGAACTATGAAACTATATATACATGAACAGTAGTCGGAGAGCATATCATGACCTTTTGTTGATCAAACATCAAACTAAATACTCTATGTGATCTTAATGGGTGTTCATAGGAGTCTACATATAGACGCATAAAAAATATTGTCTTACAAAAGTTCCGAGTAGTATAAGATTTCGTAAAAATAATTTACGAAATAAGTAGTTGTTACGTACGTGCGAAAAGTGACATCTTCTTAGCGAGGCTCTGTCGAAATAGTCATCGTCACTTAACGTAGCCAAGGTATAACTCTTAAACTGCTATGAAATTATTATCGTTAGACAACGCCGTTAATATTTTCGTACACGTTTTCGATAATTGATTAACCTTGTGGCGAATAATTATTACGGTGCAAGTAACTCGGTGGAATTACCCCAGTTTGTGAACGTCACCGTATTAACAACTAACTCAAGAATAAAATATGTTAGTGGTAAATAGTAGCTCCATGATTATAAGGTAACCCGGAGGAATTACCCCAGTGGTGAAAATAATCTTAGAGTGAATGATTTCCACTAAAAGACGATAAATAGTAAATTAACAATTTGACTAGATAATCGCCACTTTTAGAATTCGGACGTCGTTGGACCCTTGGACAGTTAATTATCAAATAAATGACAACATGATTACTTTGCCAATATAACCTTAAATAAATAAGTTACGCGACTTTATTTACTTAGAACTAGAGAACGCATGCAGTAGTATCGCGGTGGTTTGGAATTCAGGTAAGGGACTCTTTCTGATTTAGCTTATAGTATTACTTTTGTATATTTTAATGCTTATTTTTAAAGAGGATCGAGTACGTACTGCAAACTCTGATTATTTTCTGAATTACTTTGGTTTTGTGGGTTAGTTTTATGTTCTGGCTAACTTTGTAAACGAGGATATCCGTCTGGCCCTGCCAAGGGAGTAAATTGGCACTGATTGAGAACTTCTGAACTACCCAGAACTACACTACCCACTACCGAAATTATTTATACTTATACGAATTATTATTGTTTTACTATTTTAGCAACTGCTTGATCCGGTTGAGTTGGAAATTGTCTTTTACTGGGCTGTCGAGCTCACCCTTTCAATACTAAATTCTTTTCAGGAAATCAGTACTAGCTGGAGGTGGGAATTTGAGTGAGCTACCTAAGTTGTCTTGTAACATAAGTAATGGCCTTAGAAATCGTTTGTACTATAGTATTCGTATGTATAATATTGTGTAATATATGTTGTGTACCTTCGACTTTTGAGGAATAAGAATGGCTTAGCCTACTTTTCGTAGGTTGCCGTCTGTTATGTTCCAATGATGGTTTTGGGGCGTGACATGATCTCAAAGTAATATGATGGAAGCAAATTGCTAGAGGTCAACAGTGTAAACACAATTAATTTGTCTACAATGTAAAACTGAGTTAAGTAGTAAAATTAAAATCAAAGTAGTAAAATTAATTGTAATGAAAAATTCAGGTAGTAAAATTAATTGTGCATTTAGTAAAATTTTGATAGTGTTGGAAAATTATTGCTGATTGTAGATACTTTTGGGTGTCTACACTGTAGACTTCTACCATTGTCCATGATGGAAATGTGACATTATTTCAAACTTTGAGATTTTGTTCGATGAGATCAATAAAGATACGGAAAATGCAAGCAGTACCCCTGTACTTTGGAGGTTTGCATACGGTACCCCTATATTTCAACTTAGCGCACACGGTACCCCGTACTTTTAGAAATTGCACAGTATGCCCCTTTTTTTAACTCCAATCTCGTTAGTTTATGCTTAATAATGTTGACATAACTACAATTAACTTAAGTTAATTACTAAATAATATAAAATAAAATTATGATAATAATTAGAAAAAATCAACCCTTACCCCTTCATTTTTCTCTCTCCTCTCCCCTTTCCCCTTTCCCTTCCCTGCACACCACTACCACGTACTAACTTATAAAGTAGGTTAATGTGTATTAAGGGGGATAAGTTAATGTTTAATGTGTAGTTAGTATGTTAATGATGTAGAATGGTTGTTTAAATAAAGCACTAAAAAGATTCTCTAATGATGTTATGAGGGAAGAAGCAAAAAAGGGTATGGTGTGCAGTTTTCAAAAGTACAGGGGTACCGTGTGCACTAAGTTGAAGTACAGGAGCACCATGTGCAAACCCCCCAAAGTACAGGAGTAACACGTGCATTTTTCGATAAAGAAATATGCTCTAGCTAAAGGCCAAATCCTTAGAACCATGCATGTGAAGCATTAATTTAAGTTTTCGACAGTATTATTTTAGATTAGTATAGGTTAAATTATCACACATTAGTTTGAGCATTGCATTGTGTCCTCCGGCTAGGAAACTCTGGTGGTTGTGGCATGTACGGATCGGATCGGAGTTTTCTTGTACTTGTGGTTGTTCTTGCCGGTGGTGTGTTGCCTCGGAGCGGAATCTTGCAGCCGTTAATATTTGGCCTAGCTTTCCCCTTTGTACTGGGTCTTAGGCTCTTAGCTGTGAGGGTGTGGTTCCGGTTTCTTAATTACCTTTTCACCTGGACCACTGTCATTATTCCTAAGCATTTCGGTACATCGGGCCGGGTTTAGCTCGCCCTTTATTAGTATTATTTCGTAGTTGTCAGTAGTAGTATTGTATGTATAGTATACTATGTAGCAGTTGTATTAGTAATTGATGCGATGTTATCGTTGTACTCTCGTATTGGGTGTCACCGTGGATAGTATAAGGTGACCTATTTGCTCACTTGTATTCTTACCTCTTTGCAGAAAAAAAAAATGCATTGGGTGTCACCCTAGATAGTGTAAGCCTGTAAGGTGACCTATTTGTTCACTTGTACTCTTATTACCTCTTTGGAAAAAAAGAAAAAAAAGAAACAGATAGAGAAATCGATACCTAGTCCAATATTTGTTAACCAGGCAAGAGCGTATGTGGACAAGGCCACCGGGAGCGTTCTCCACCTTAAACATGGCATTCTTGCTGAGTACTGCATCAGTTGAATACTCAAGAAAGCCTTTATTTCCACCTTCGGTAGTTATGACACCCAAATACTTATATGGGGTGCTACCTTGTGTGGCTTTTAGACTCAGATTTTCAATCAAAGCCATTTCCCTCTCTTTTTAATCTCTCACAAATTAATTACTTGCATTTAGTTTCTATTAGTGTGATTAAAATAGCCTTAATCTTTATGTGGCCTTAATCAATCCCTTCGATATGTCTTGTTATTTATAGCCAAAAAGGACTTCCCCCGAGTCCCACAGCTAGCCCACAGGCTACACAATTATACAAGTTAACAAAATTAAATTGGATCGGATAACAAATTTTTAGTACTCGTTTAACACGCACTGATTCTATCGGACAGTGACTTATACACTCCTCCACGTAAGATGAGCATTGAAAACTGTGACTAATAGAAAAAATGAGTAATATTTCCGATCATATTACTCCATAATATCTCTTGATATTATCTTGTAATATTGGTGCCTTCCATTTTCTCTATTAGCGACTCACTTGGATGAGTGTAAAAATCAATACAAAGGTGTCAAAATCACCACTCGACTTTATCCTTCAAATATCAGTGAAAAGTTAAGGAGTCAAATTGCCACCATTGAAAGTTGAGGTGATAAATTGCACAATTGAGTAAAGTATTGCTAGCAATTTGCACATGAATATGTGAAAGGAATTAAATGAAACGTAAAGAACCTAAAAAAACGTAGGAAGTATATGGATGAGACACTAGTACTAGCTTTTTGATAGATCAGATCAAACTTTCACTTACTCATGATTGTCTTTATTTCAATAGAAGTAAAACACAAGGTAACCTTTGATATACCCTTAGATGTTGGAGTGTCAACTACTAACATGTGAGCCATGAGAAATATTGCACATTGAAGATTTAGAAGACTAAAAACTAGTTTATAAAGACGGTGAATTATTCCTAATATGACCAATTAGATTTAGGACGAAACATCACCGGCTTGTGAGCTTTTAAGGGGCTGATATAGGTCCATGATGACTCTGATATTAGGTAATTACAAAAGTACTCCCTCCGTTAGATTATATATGATATGATGACTTTCTCACATTTTAAGGTGTCTCCTTTATATTTTAATATCTCATAAGATATACTAGTTAAAATTATGAAAATATATAATTGCGTGAAATCATTTTATGTTCGATACGAGTCCAACTATATGTTTTATGCTTTTTTCTATTTGCATTTTTCTCTAAAATTGCAAGTCAAACCATCAACTTGTTATCCAAAAACGTCACATATAAATTTATGGAGGGAGTATATCATATCAATAAGAGCATCTTTATTGGTGATTATTGGTGATGAGACTCACTTTAGGTCTCAAATACCAATATGATGTCACAATTACATCATGCTGACATCAAATGGAGAATGAGACTCAATTTGAGACCCTGCTTTTCAATGGTGAGACTTATATTTTTGGGTCTCAAACATTTATTTTTTATTTATTAATTGAGGCCAAAATAATATAAAATTAATGTTAATTACTAGAGGTCTCCATATAATTAGTTCTTAAGACTATTGAGACTGTCTCTAACAACAGAGACCGTCTAAAATTTTTAGACTCTTTCCCTTGACCTACATTGGGGGTCTCTAATTTTGAGACTCATTTTTTCACTTTGAAACTCATTTGAGACCCCAATAAAAATGGTCTAATAAAAAAGATTACGTAGGGTAACCTTAAAGATTGATGTTACCCCGTTATTGGTTAAAACAGAATATAACAATTACATATATATTCAACATGATCTTTCACCATCAAAAAACAAGATCTTTCATGAAACCAACTTAGCATATAATCATCGAATCTGTGACAAACACAAAAGCAGAAGGCATTTTTAAATGATAATGATGTATGTATGATTGTATGTAGTATGTACGGAATCTGCTCCGTTTTAATTTGTCTTACGGTTTAATGCACTTGCTCCGGAGCCCCTCGTGTCTACAAAATTGGATAGTGGTTTTTACGCTCCTCATTGATTGAGTCTTAACTTTTAAATCAAAAATTAATTAGGCTACACAAGCTTTGGAAAAGTGGTTTCTACACGACCTTTGGACTGCGTATACAGAAGTACTTCCTCCTATCCAGATTAAACTTTCCGCTTCTTTTTGCGCACTTCCAAAGAAAAACTAATAAATAATTCTTAATAATTCATTAAGCAAATAAATTTAAAAGTTAACTATCACCAACATCTTTATCTAGCATCCTTAATTATTCACTCGACAAAAAACGTAACATTTTAGGAATGGGGAAAACAAAGCCGAAACCCTAAAAAAGAGAATGAGAAGTTTAATCTGGACCGGAGGTTAAAGATGCAGAGGCTTGATAGAAATCACTTTGCAATTTTGCCTCGGCACTGGTATAGTGGCATGTTGGCGAGTAGCAAATTAAAACATGTATGTTTGTGGTTGTCGCCTTGTTTTTGTTGTTGTTGTATTGAGCATCTTGTTTATTTTCGTTTTCGTTGTTGGTTTGTATGCTTAATACTCTTGTTTCTTTTTGTATAATGGCGTCTAATTTAAAAAAAAAAAAAAAAAAAAATCATGTTGCTTTTTTAAATAGTTATTCTTTCTCTTTGTGGTATTCCGCCACTTACTTGTATTTGGTCCAAATAAAAAAAAATGGTGATAGTTGCTTGAATATTCACCAATTTTCGCAATAATAGCTTATTTCACAGACGGATTAACCACATTGTATATCTAACGGCAATGAGATAAACTTTACTCAAAATTGATTTTCGTCGATTTCATTTACTTCTTTACATTTGATTTGAGTTTTTCACATATATTCAGCACAATAATAAAATACATATTCCCTCTTTTTTTTTTTTTTTGAGGGCATAAATTCCCTCATTTAACCGATGTTAATTTGTTCATGTTGTCCACTTTCCCACTAAATATTTAGTGTAGTGTGAATTACATGCCTCTCTTTAAACTTTTTTCTTTTTGTTGGGAATAAAGCGCAACTTTTCAATAATGTAATCACTATACAATACTTTGCATCTAACAGATATCATTCATTTCAAAAAAAAAAAAAAAAAAAAAACAAAAAACAAAAATTTAATACAGATCCATTTATATAAAGGATTTAGCCACCAATCTGTGCAAATTAACAACTTTAATTTTCTACTTGACATGTTTGCGTCTTCCATTGATTGTATGACTTATGGCTTGCCTGGTATTTATTACTTTTAATAATTGTGTGTAAGAAAAGATGACTTGGCGAGATTCAGTGTACAACTGACATGTCAGCAATCATTTGGCGAGATTCAGCGTACAACTGACATGTCAGCAATCATTTAACACGTCATTATGCTCATTGGCGAAACTTGGCAAAAAATGTCTGAGCCAAGATGTGAACCATTGACCTCTCAATTACTTATTCATCACATTATTACAATTTATTATATAAAAAGGAAAGATCCAGTACAAGATACTGATTTAGTGTGAACAGAATTACAAAATCTTAAAAATAATATGAAAAAAAAATTTCTACTCACTCCCAAATATGGAAACAAAATAATTACACCATACTACAACTATCAGCATAAAATGGATCATTATACTGATTAATGCAAAAATTCATATCCAACTTTAGAAAAAGAAAATGGTCGTAATTTATTATCAAATTAACATTAACCGATTAATGTTTCCAAGACATTAACACTAAGCATTCAAATTTTCGAACCCCAACATCTCAAATCATGAATGATTTTTATGATGTACTATAGTTAAAATAAATTAACATTTTCAGAATAGGAGTAAATTCTAATGGAATCGATCGTAGTGTTTCACAATTTTAGATGAAAAAATCAATGATGATGACTTAGTGACTGATGATGACATGATTGAAAATTCGTATTATATTATTCATTTTTCTTGGTATCCTAGATTCCTAGGCCTCCATGGTTAATGGTCACGAACTCTTGGGTAGACGATAACGGGATGGAAGATGTTTCGGGTTAGTAAATTCAACAACGTTTTTAAGACATTTACAAAAAAGGAAAAAAAAACCATTTTCAATAAGGACAATAACACAACGAAAGGAATTTATAGTTTTATATCTTACCTATCTATTCTTATATGCTAATGGTCGTAAGGTACTTTTTGTTTTTATATATTATCATTTCTAATATAAAAGTGAGGACCAATAATTATATTAACAAATGATGTGGTAAAACTAATACGTTGGTGTTAATTAGACTCATCTAAGTTTTTATGATTTTACTTAATCTATTTATGACATGTATCAATCTTACGTCAACGTAGGACATGTTTTAGTAAAGCTACACGTCGACTAAAATTTGACAGGGTTGGGGTACAAGCTAGATAATTTGACGGGGTGGGAGTGTTAGGTATGAGTGTATGGATGTTAGGAAGGCGGGTAGTAGATAGGGGTTGAGGGTCAGCAAGATATTTTGACGAGGGTATGAGTTTTAATTATGGAGATCGGGTAGAGAAATCGACATGGTTAAGAGTTGGCTAAAAATTTTGACATGGGTAAGAGAGGTGCAAAGTGCAGACCATTTAAAAAAAAATGTTATTAATCCTCATACATGTTTACGGGTACCAATTACATATACTCCGTAAATTAGTTTGAAGGGTACAAAAATAAAGAGGAAGATATAAACAATTTGGTTAACATATACTCCCTCCGTCCCACCTCAAACGCCCCATATTCCATTTCGGGACGTCCCACCACAAACGCCCCATCTATTTTGGGACATATTTCTCTCTCCTACTTTTATCATCCTCTCTCACATATCTCTCTTACTTTCATTAATTAATCCCCACATTCTCTCTCCTCCTTTTTCCTAATATTACCCCACTCAACTTACTATATCAATTTTTCTTATTCCACTACAAAAAAGTAGCGGGGCGTTTGAGTTGGGGCGGAGGGAGTACATATAAAGGAAAATATTCATTTAGTGGGTCGAGTTTCAAAGTTAGTGCGTGGTGGGAGGGTCGCGCAAAGGAGTCGATGTGTTGTCATGAGTTGATAGGAGATGTTAATATAAATGACTCGATTCTAGGAATCAGCGGGTGTGAAGGGGTTACAGTAGGAATTGACCTGGTAAGGAAGTTCATGTAAAGTAGAGCGTGAGATGGGGAATAAAGTGAGTAGGAGGCGGGTGCGACTACCGGTTAGATAATTTGATAGGTCTAAAGGTGTCGGTTAGGGAGGTAATGTAAGAAATCGACGAGAAATTGGTCGACTAAGAAATTTGACTAGAGGTGAGAAGATGTCTTCTAAAATTTTGTTGGATGTTGGGTGTTGATGATTCGGAATGGGGATGGAATTGGTGGGTGTTAGATAGGGAAGCGGGTAGGGTGATAATTGTTGATTGGTGGTTTGCGTAGACGATTTAATCCATGGGAAATTGAGGTCGCATAGGAAACTTGGCGCAGAAAGGAGCCGCCTTATAAAGTTTATAAAAGTTGTCGAATACATACAAGAGTCGACGGGTGGTTATTGTAACATCCCACATTTCTGAGACTTTTATATTGGTAAGGATGTCGGAGGTATTCATTTTGAGGATATTAATTTCTATTTTGGGAAGTTAGAGTATACTTTCCTTTTTTGGGTAGTTTCCTATTTGGGCAACTGTTTGGCAAAATTACCAAAATAGCCTTACTAAACCCTCATCCTAATACTACAATAAATAAAACAACCCATCAAATCCTCCCCCATATTTTATACGCGTGAAGCAGAGAAGCAAAAGAGAGAGAAAGAGAAAGAGAAGAAGCGGAGAGGAGGAGAGGAGATCGCGCAGCCCCTCCCTGCGAACCACCACCGTAGCCGCCGCGAGCCGTCGGCCGACTGAACCACCACCGCACTCCCCTTGTTTCTCCCCTCTTGATTCTATATCAAGAGTAGTAAGAACTCTAACCCTCTTTCACAAATTTCTAATTAGGGCTTCCTTAATTTCATGTCATTAGTAGTTTGATCATATTGGTGAGTCTGTACGTAAACGCTAGGTGAGTCTGTACCCATTGAGCATAAACGCTTGGGGAAGCGAGTCATGCGAAGTACAAAATATGTTCGCGAGTCGTTAACCGAAAGGGACAAAACCGAGGGACGTAAGGAACAAAATGCGCATTGTGCCCTACGGCAATATGCAGTCTACGGACCGCAAGACTGGGTTCGGGGGTGACGCTACGTGTTGGGAAGCCATAAGACACCCAACCCCGCCCACGTATAGCGGCCTCTACTAGTTGAACTATCGTTTACAAGTCGTTGAGAAGTTAGCCATCCAAGTTACAATCATTTACAACTTAAATACAACCTAGTAAATTAGCTAAGTCGGTTATTTAGCACATAAACTAGATCTTGGGTCGCAACGTCGTTAAGATTGATTAACAGTCCCTAGCTACCAATTTGTCCAAGCGCTTTTCGCTATGTGTGTTAGGCTTGATTCACGTAATTCGTTTTAGATCTAAATCTTGGATAGGCAAAATGTAAATATAGGTTGAAAACAATAAATTGTGCACGTAAAGAAGGGGTAGAAGATGAGAAATAAGTAAAAAGATGAGTTAAGAAAAGAGGGGGTGCCCTCACGACTTACGTGTGTCCGCGATACCACTACTTTCTCTACTATGCTTTGAGATCATTGTGTTGATCCTTAGTATGCGTCGTAGGGGCTAGATGTGTTCTTGAGGTGATGCGTTGCTCTTCGAACGTAGGTGTTTGAGAGAGGCTTTGTTTGTGTTGTGTGTTTGAGATGTAGTGTGTTTTGGGGTGCCATAAAGTTTAAGGGTGCCTTAGGGTATTGTATGTGTAATGTTAGGGTTTTGTGTTGTAGTTGTAGGGTGTTTTGTATTGCAATTAGGGTTTTTGTGAGAAAATTGTGGTGAGAGAGGAGCAGAGTTTCGGGGGTGGAAATGGTGTGTGAAAAGTGTGAAATGGGGTGGAGAAGGAGAAGGGTTGTATTTATAGTGGTTTGTGAGCTAGGGTTGGCCAGCCACTAGGGTTTCACGCGCAAGGCGCACGCGTCGCTGCTTCAGGCGCAGGTGGTGCTGCGCACGACACGGGTGGTGGTGCGTCAGGCGCAGGTGTTGCTGCGTCAGCGCAGGTGGTAGTGCGCCAGGCGCACGCGGGGATGAGCCAAGGCCTCTGTGCGCGCGCGAAGGGGCGTCTGGACCCTTTGACGCGCCATGCAAAATTGCATTTTTGGCTTTGTCATAACATGAGTGTTGTACATGTGAATTTTGGTGGGCAAATGACGTACAAAAACATGTTTTGTTGATGATTCTTGGCGATTTAGACACGCGGGTCATTCCTGAGTTAAGTCAGGTGTAAAAGGGGAGGAAAATGATTGTTTTTAGCCTTATTTTGGGCGAGGACACATTTGCTAACGGATTCACGACAACAGTGGTTCACATAGTAGAGCAAGTAAACGCAGTTCACAGTATAATGTCCTTTTATCATCGGGCATTTGGGTAGGGACAAATGCAGGTGTTTACACATACTCATGTAGAGTCCGAGTTCGTAGAAGAACAGTTTTACTACTTGCTGAGACTTACTGCTAAACATGGTAAGAAGAATTACTTATCTCCTTCAAAGGAACTTCTAAGTGCGGTTTAAAGTTAATAAGTATTATATAAATTGTTTTACTATAAGGTTTGTGATTTCAAAAGGTAATTACTATGTGTAAGGTTTAAATGCAAAGGTTTACCAGGTTTACTAATTCATACAAGTATTATTTCGAAAGGTTTTTATATATGTTGTTAACTCTGGTAAGGGAATTAACTTGAGTACTGGGTGACCGTAATGGTCTAAGTATATCATGCACAAAGTATAGATAGGGTGGATTGATCCTCCACCTTGAGCCTTTATATCCTCACCTTAGGAATAAGACCCTAGGGGGATGCATGCACTCATTATTGGTTGAAGGAAGTCAGCCCTGGTACTGAAGGAAAAAGGAACAAAGGAGAAGGATTTTTGTTGTATCATTTTATTATGTTTTCATATACTTATTAACTGTTATCGGTTCCAATGTTTTAAATTAATCAAAGTTTTCCACAGTGCTATGTGTCTAGGAAAAATTATATATTTTCTTTAAAAAAATATTTTCTAGATAAGTTGCTTCTTACTCAACCAGTTTGGTTGACGATTTCTACGTTTTCTTAGTCTTGCAGGTTAGTTTTGAAGTGCTTGGGGATAGTCAAGGGATCGGAGTGACTATCGCTTACCGTATTAAATAAAGTCCAAACTTAGTTAATTTATCGCTTCCGCATTTGAATTAAGATTATTCAAGAATTGCATTTCATTTTTTTGGGATGTAACACATTTATATACTTTATATTTGGAGTTATTAGATCATTAGAAGTGACCTTCTGCCTTAACGATTGATCTAGGATGTCAATCGTGGCGGTAACACTCCCAATTGTCCTTGTTTTATATCGAACGCATTTTCTAAAATCTCTGCAAATTGGGGGTGTTACAAAGTGGTATCGGAGCCCTTCTGGCTCACGACCTTAGGAATATGGAATAAATAACAAGATTAGGAAAAAGAGAATTTTAAAATACATCACACCGAAGTAAGGAAGAGTGACGAGTTATTATGGGATTTGTCTTGGATGTGCTCTTATGTATGTGTTTTACAATTTATTATAAAAAATTGCTTTATTCTATTGTCTTTCTATTAATAACACGAGATTGTTTTGGACTGCTTGATTTAAATGTGACATTACCTTCTTTATGTTTATACCAAACACAGTTTTACATGATTTTACTATAATTTTGTTATGGTATTAGAGTTATTTGTACAAATATATGTACAAGTAGATCAGTCTCAGCTCAGTAAGTTAGGAAAAGGAGGGACTATATCCCAATCAAGAATCAGGTGCTATTCCATATAGTTAGGAAGCGTGAAAAGCATAATATACAGATTGTTTGAGAACGCATATACCGTGCATTTATCAGAAATGTCCTCATAAGTGAAATTGTTCATTTCTTAAAGGATGCCTCCTAGAAAAACTTGATGTGAGGACTCAGTTAGCAGTGGTGAAGATCAGGTCACCATGGCTCAATTAATGCAGAGGAACACTACCCTAGTTAATGCCTTGAAGGAAGTGATGACCAACAAATCAGGGCCTGCAGTGGCCATGGCAAAGGTCGTGGCCGATCAAAAGCCAGAAGTCTTCACTGGAAAAGGAGAACCCTATGAACTACAAGAGTGGTTCAAAATTTTTGAGAAGATTTTTGACACCTTCCAGTGCCCTAAAAAGTTGAAGATAACCCAAGCCACCCGATATCTGAGGGAAGAAGCTGATAATTGGTGGGACACCATTAAGAAGGACATCTTGACCCCTGATATTGAGGTGGATGATAATGGAGAAGAGTTAGAAGTGGAGGCTACCCGGGAGGACTTCAAGAAGACAATTAAGAGTGAATTCTTTCCTGTGCATGAACAAAAGAGGAAGCGTGGTGAATTTTCTAAGTTAGAACAAGGATCCATGAGTTTGAGAGAGTACTATAACAAGTTCATGGAGCTAGCTGGGTATGCTCCTGGCATGGTACCTGATGATGAGGCAAAGGCAAATAAGTCCGAGGAGGGCCTAAACCAGGATATCAAGGAGAAACTTTGAGGTAGGGACTTCGGGAGTTTAAAAGAAGTGTTTTCTAGTGCTAGCAACATGGAGAGGATAGTCAGCGAGAGAAATGGACAAGGTGAGAAGAGGAAAATTTTCCAAGAGGGTAACTTTCAAGGCTTTGAGAAGAGAACCAACTTTGGTGGCTATAACAAGGGAAAAATTCAATCTTTCGGCGGACAAAACTCAGCCGGAAATCATAAGAGTAGCTTCAAGGGCTTCAATGCTGGCAACAAAAGTGAGAGGTTCCACAAGTGTGTGAAGTGCCCTTTTAACCATCCTGGTAAGGACTGCGAGGGAAATTTGGCGCCTTGTGACTACTATAGAAAACTGGGTCATAGGGTTTATGAGTGTTACTCGAACCCGAAGAACAAACCAGAAGGAAAGAATTTCTCTACTAGATTTGCTCCGACTGCTAGTGTAGCTAGCGCTGCTAATAATGGTGGGTTTCAGAACTGTGGTAACTATGGGAATACTAAGGAAACCGCAGATTTGGGAGAAATGGGAGCACCAATAACCAGGGTGATAGTGCTGCCATATCTTCAGGAATGGTGAATGCTGCTCAAGCTAATAAAGGAAATGGAGGACGAACCACTAGAAAGCTATTTGCCTTGAACCGAGAGGAAGCGGAGAATTCGACTCATGTGGTTACGGGTACTTTTCTTGTGAACTCCACTACTGCATATGTTTTATTTGATTCGGGAGCTTCACATTCATTTCTTGCTAGATCATTCATTGAAAATTTAGATCAAAATGCTTGTGTACTCATTAGTAGTGATTTTGCCCAACCATCAGGGGAGACAGTATCTTGTGGTGAAATGTATAAGGGTGTGAATGTGATGACAGGACTACCTTCTTTACCAGCCAACTTAATTGTTTTTCCTTTGAACAATTTTGATGTGATTTTGGGTGTGAATTGGTTGACTGGTTACAAGGCTAGGATAAATTATGGGCAGAAGAAAATTTACTTGAGATGACCCGAGGGAGTTAGAGCTTCTTATAAGGGATTTGTAGTGAAACCTGGAGTGAAAATCATCTCATCGTTAACTTTGAAATCATATTTGAGGAAAGGTTGTCCGTTCATCCTTTGTCATGTTAGGGATATTAGTGTTAATGATCCTACACCTGGAGACATTCCTGTTGTACGAGAGTTTATTGATGTATTTCCTGATGATATACCTGGTATGCCACCTAAGAGAGATGTGGAGTTTAGCATTGATCTAGTGCTCGGGACTAGACCTATCTCTAAGGCCCCATATTGTATGGCTCCTAAGGAGTTAGAAGAATTGAAGAAGCAATTAGAGGAGTTGTTACATAAGGGCTATATTTGTCTTAGTGTATCACCTTAGGGAGCACCTGTTTTATTTGTCAAAAAGAAAGATGGGACTCTAAGGTTGTGCATTGATTATGGTGAACTGAACAATATGACCGTTAAGAATAAGTATCCCCTACCCAGAATTGATGACTTATTTGATCAGCGTAAGGGGGCAGGTGTGTTCTCTAAGATCGATTCGAGGTCAGGATATCACCAATTACGGATTGCTGATGGAGATGTTCCTAAAACGGCGTTTAGGACGCGTTATGGTCACTATGAATTTACTGTAATGCCTTTGGGTTAACTAATGCTCCAGCAGTTTTCATGGACCTGATGAACCGAATTTTCCGACCTTATTTGAATAAGTTTGTTGTGGTGTTTATTGATGACATCTTAGTATTTTCCAAGGATCAGGATGAACACGAGATTTGAGGATTGTTTTACAAACTCTTCGAGACAATCAATTGTATGCCAAGTTGTCAAAGTGTGAATTCTGGCTAGAAAAAGTTGCCTTTCTGGGACATATTGTATCCAAGGATGACATTGCTGTGGATCCTGCGAAGATCGAGGCTGTTTCAAATTGGCCGACACCAAAGAATGTCACTAAGATTAGGAGTTTATTGGGTCTTACTGGTTACTATAGACGTTTTGTGAAAGATTTTTCTAAGATAGCGAGGCATATGACTTCTTTGATGAAAAAGACCATGAAATTTCACTGGGATGATAAGTGTGATAATGCATTTCAGACCTTGAAAGAGAGATTAACCCCAACTCTTGTGTTAGCTTTTCCAGACGGTAATGAAGGGTACGAGGTGTATACTGATGCATCAAAGAATGGGTTAGGGTGTGTTCTTATGCAGAACAGGAGAGTGACAGCATATGCTTCCAGACAATTGAAACCATATAAGGAAAATTACCCTACACATGATTTGGAGCTTGCAGCTGTCTTGTTTGCTTTAAAAATCGGGAGACATTACTTATATGGTACTTCTTTTAAGGTGTTTTCTGATCACAAAAGTTTGAAATACATTTTCACCCAGGAGTTAAATATGAGACAAAGAAGGTGGTTGGAGTTGATCAAAGATTATGACATGGAAATTCAATACCACGAAGGGAAGATGAAATTAGTTGCCGATGCTCTGAGTAGAAAGTCGATTCACGGACTGTGTGCTGGAATGTCTAGAATGAAATTGAGAGTAGAGTTGCAAATCATGGGCATTGAATTAACAAAGGCATGAGGTCCTATGGGAGAGTTGGTTGTTGAATTGTCCCTATTTAATGAGATTAGACAACTCCAAGAGGGTGACGAATTGTGCAAGGAAAAGAAGGCGAAAATGACCAACGAGAAAGAGGGTGATTTCAAAGTGTTTGGAGATGAAATTTTGAGATATAGGGGTAGATGGTGTATACCGAACAACCCTGAGTTGAAGAAGAAAATCTTAGAGGAAGCTCACTGTACACCTTACTCAATCCACCCAGGAGGCGACAAGTTGTATAAGGACCTCAAAAGGCAATTATGGTGGCCTAATATGAAGAAAGAGGTAGCGGAATTTGTAGCTAGATGTATCACATGTCAGAAGTTGAAGGGCGAACATAAGAGACCACAAGGAAAAGTTCAGCCATTACAGAAACCTGAGTGGAAATAGGAGTCTATATCTATGAATTTCATTGTTGGATTGCCAAGGACACCTAAAGGGAACAATATGATTTGGGTCATAGTCGATCGTCTAACTAAAGTTGCTCACTTTATTCCTATGAAAGACACTTGGGATAAACAGGAACTTGCAATGGCTTACAGGAAACATGTGTTGAAATTACATGGGGTACCTAAGGATATTGTCTGCGATAGGGATGCTCGATTCATTTCTAAATTCTGGCAGAAACTCCAAGACTCTTTGGGTCTGGGTACCACACTGAAGATGAGCACAACATTTCACCCCGCCACCGATGACATTTGAGGATATGCTGCGAGCATGTGCAATGGAATTTCAAGGATCGTGGGAAGATAGACTGGATTTGATAGAGTTCTCCTACAATAACAGTTATCATGCTAGTATTCAAATGGCTCCTTTTGAGGCTCTTTATGGTAGGAAATGTAGAAGTCCATTATGTTGGGATGACATGTCAGATGCCGTGGTTCTTGGTCCACCTATGATCTTCATCGACGTTCGATTGAGTATCAAATTGGCGATAAGGTATTGTTGAGAGTCTCCCCAACTAGAGGAGTAATGCGATTTGGGAAAAAGGAAAAGTTGAGCCCATAATTCATTGGCCCTTATGAGGTCCTTGACAGAATTGGAGAAGTCGCATACAGGTTGACTTTACCTCCTGCGTTAAAAAAGTTACACAATGTGTTTCATGTGTCACAACTGAGAAAGTATAGCGTAACGAAGAGTATACTCGCCGAAAGATGAAACATCGAAAAACAAAAGGAGGATCTACCTGCTTTGTTGTGTCCTTGATCCAATAAACAAAAGTAGATTTACAAAAACAAAACAAAATATAGCGTACGGTATACTCGCCAAACGATGAAGCATCTATCTATACCTATATATGAAGAGGGAATGGGGGTTGAAAATGAGCTGCTCACAAAAATTGTTTCAGGTTGGACCAGAGCAGAAGGTCTGGAGAAACCGAACCGAAATTTTAATAAAGCTGAGTCATCTCTGTTGATTGTGTTGAATAGTTGCCACGAAGCTCACACACAGGAGTACAGGACTCTCCCCTGTTTGAGTGGCATGCATAGGATCTTCCAATCTAACCATTCAAGTTATTCAAAGGAGTCTCCAAACGTTCCAATTAAATTGTTCGCTTTATTTGGGATTTTTTCTCCCCCAATTTCTTTTCAGCTTTTAGTTGCTCCAATTAAATGTTGGAATACTTAATTCATCTGCTTCTACTTCTTTTTAATTAATTCAATTGACTAATGTTATGTAGGTCAGTAGGTGGTTGCTGATTTTTTTTTTTTTTGCATCGATCTCAGTTCCACCATTGAAAGAAAAAGGTATCTTATCGCGGTTCTTTTTACAGGTTCGATTATGTTTTCCTGCTTGATTAATCTCTAATTTGTACTATTTATGTTTAATTCTTGCCACGGTTCTGCAGATTGGTTAAAAATATTGTTAACATAATTCATCTCATTGTTTGATAATTATGTAATTATTTGTGTTTGGATTTTCGATGTGAAGTATGTGTGGTTGAGTTAGATATTAGGGAAGTAGTTCTGATTGAGTGTGGTTCATGTTTTTTTTCCCTCTGAAAAGGATCGGTACACGCTATTTGAGTCATGATGACATTAATCCAGTTTGATATAATTTGATTTCTGTATTGCCATTGGAACTTGATTATTGCACTTGGCTTTGTATTTGTGCGCCTGTTGTTGTCTCATCATATGAAGGAGATATGGCTTACAAGTTTTAAAGTGTAAACTTCGAAATTTGCATTAGAAGTACCCTGATAAATTGCCAATAATTCAGGATATGGTGGTAGGAGGAACCGACACTAGCTAAAACACTGTCCAATTTGCGATCACGAAACTTGTCAAACAAGCCTGGGGGTGCTAAAAAAAAGGTACCTGGAATGATTGGGAAACACGACACAGTGTAGGAAGATGACATCTACAAACCCGATCAGGAAGATGACATCTACAAACCCGATCGCTTGCAAGTTGACAGCATGGTGGTTATCTAGCTTGCCTCACGTTGACATTTGTTTGAGTTGAGACGACTAGAGGAAGCAGCCGTAAACCTCGAGAAGAGGTTTGGCGTAGGCGTAGTCTTCGGCGAGGAGATACTTGTTTTGATCTAAACCCAGTTTACTTTTGAGAAAATTGTACATGCATGGAAAGATTGGTTGTATATATTTGTCCTAATTGATAGACGCGTTAATATGTCAGTTCCGATGAATAGACAGGTGGATATGCTAGATTTAGCTATTACAATTGCATGCACTTCCATTATCTATGAACTTTGTTTCTCCATTCTATACACAGTTCCAAATTTGAAATAAGCGCATCAAAAACATTTCATATGGATCCCGTGCGAAGCACGGGCATTTCTGCTAGTCGTAAAAAAAGGGGGAATCTATCTTCACTACCTTGCTAAAAACAGTGTTCCTGCTTCGTTGTGCATTGAACAAACAAATAACTCTGACCTCCAAAAATAAAAAAACATACTCCAATCCCCCAGCTAACTAGCTACGATCACTGTCGCTTGTCATCCAAACACCCAGAACTCTCCCCCAGTCCCTATTCCTACCGATTCCGTCAGTACACATCGAAAGCTAAATTATCGGAAAATACACGGGATACTCCTGTACTTTTGGGGTTTGAGCGCGGTACCCCTGCATCTCAATTTTGTGCACACGGTACCGCCGTATTTTTGCATACTGCAGAGTATACCCTTTTTTACAACTTCTGTTAGTCAATCCATTAGTTAGGTTGAGTTAATTACAATTTACAATTAATAAAACAACCAACCCCCACCCCTTCATTTTCTCTCTCCTCTCACTCTTCTTCTTCCCGACCCACCACCACATATGCCTCACCACCAGCCCCCTAAACACGCCACCACCATATTGCATCAGACCACCATCGACATGATTGTCGTACGCTGGCGACTCCATCTCGCCCACTGTCAACCACCATCGACATGATCCCCCCCTTCCCTTCGAACTGCGCCTCCTCTCTTTCGTCATCTGCCCCTCTACGCTCATTGCCACCCCCTTTCTTTAGTTCATCAGCCATTAAGGACAAAATGGAGGGGAGAGAAACGGGAGAGAAGAAGATAATGGGGATGAAGAGGCACTGTTTTTGTCGCGCGGGTTGGTGGCTAGGCTCGCCGACGTTCGCTGGCGTGAGCGGTGTAGTTTCTGCAGTAATGGTGGTCAGTGAATGTCGGCGCCAGGAAGGGGGGGGGGAAGGAGGAGAGAAAAATGGGTGACTTGAGTTTTGATTTATATGAAAATGGGTTAATAGGTAATTGATGGGTAAATTAAGGTTTAATGGATATTTAATTAGATAGTTAATGGTGTAGAATTATGGCTAATTAAGGCACTATTATAGAGTTTCTAACGTCGTTATAACACAAGAAGCAACAATGGGTACGGTGTGCAGTTTCCGAAAGTACAGGGGTACCGTATGCACATAGTTGAGTTAAAGGGGTACCGCATGCAAACACCCAAAGTATAGAGGTACCATATGCATTTTCCGCTAAATAATTATATACTAATTGGTTACACATGCCGCTGATATAGCACGAGATTAAGTTTTGGAACCTGTAGCAGGCCAAGAATCACAAAATTAAGACTTCCCGTGTAAGTAACATCTAAATGACAAAACGAGCAACACTAAAGGCATGCTTGGATTCAGAATTTCAGAGTAATCACTAGGGGGTAATAGGAGCGAAAACAAAGGGGAAATGAGAGAAAATGGGGGTGGTGGAGGGACTTTTAACGGCATCATCCATTATCACATGACAGACGAAGATAATTTCCAAATCTAAGAAGAAGCCAGTAAAGATACAAGCTACAATCTGCATTCGGAATTCAAAGGCAAGCCTGAACACTCTTGCACATCCCAAACATTTTACAGGATCCAACCCTCGAGAGTTCCTTTACCTGGAGTACCCAGGAGTGACACTTCGGCTATAGCTGCTACTCCTTGAGCTATAAGGGCTTCTGCTTCGGCTCCTTGAACTATAAGGAGACCTATAACGAGATCGTGAGTATGAGCGGTCTCTATAAGAGCGCCCTCTGTATGACCTATCACTCGGAGAAATAGACCTGACAGTCAACCAAAGTACTATGTAGGAACAATTATTATCCAAATAGTCAAATACAAACAGAAGACGAGAACAAATGCACGTACCTAGAGTAACCTCGTCGGGGGGAATAATCATAAGGACTGCGTGAATAAGTTCTTCCATAATGTGGGGACCGGGAATAACTAGCCGAGGATTGCCTGCCATAAGACCGGCTCCTACTACAAAGTTGAAGCAAGAACGTTACATGAGGTAGAATTCAAGCCATAAACTAATCGGCACTTCAGCCTGAAATCAAGATCTAGTTGCTTTAATACAACAATAATATTAACAAGGATATAGAAAAGGACAAAGAACAGGTAGTTCAAAGTCAGTAAAGTTCCCCATTCTCAGCACAATCGATCATAAGAAACTATACCTCACACGTTCTCTTGCTCTCATTTCAATCGGCTTTTTCCTATTCTCCTCTGCGAATACAACAGTTAGCTCCCGACCAAGGAGAACATAACCATCCATGTCAAATTTGGCATCTGCAGCATCAGCTGGATCCACAAATTGCACAAAACCAAAGCCGCGTGGTTCCCTGCAGATATTATATTTTCAGACATAATAAACATATATTACAGGACTAGGTATTTTCTTGGATGCTGCAGCCCCTGATGGATTTATTCACAAATTACTGTCCCACAATGTAAGCAGTACAGTAAGCATCAAACTTAGGGTAGCTGACCTTGGAGAAGTCACAGAAGACTTCGATGTCTTCTTGACAACGAAATCAAACTCTTTTCTTCAACTCTTCATCAACACTAATACATCTTGAACAAGACATTCATAACTTGAAATCTTGCACACACTCTTATTACTTGGTCTCTTCAATCTTTAAAGTTTCTCAAGAAACAACACAGAACTCTTATTACTTAAGTGCCACAACATGGACACATTTTTTTAAACGACACAAACAAAATATTACAAAGGTACCAGAGATGTTGGACCATAAAGAAAGGGCTGATTGACATTCTACAGATTAGCAAAATAAGACCAACTATGCATACAAAGCATTAGTCAAATAAACAAAACACCATGGGTTAGCCCAAAAGGACTTGATACTAATCTCACGTTTTAGAATAAAGCCAAAGCCACTTGATAAATTACCTCTCGAGTCTTGATTTATTGATTTCTAAAAAGATTATAAAACACTGTACAGTAACTTCAGTAAGGCTTACCCAGTGTAGTAATCCCTAGGCAAATAAATGTCTTTGATTGGGCCAAACTGCCCAAAAGGCTCTCTGAGATCTTCCGGCCTGCAATAAAATGCCATATAGCTCAAAATGCAGGTCATACGCAAAGAACCAGGACAAATAATAGATCCCGAATCCTAAGCTCATTGCAATTAACATATCCAGATGATCTCTGAATAAAACCCTGTCACAAAATATCCCGTTTTGCTAGCCCCAGCAGTGTGCTGGGGCACAGCAGTAGAGAGGAAAAGGGGGAGAAATGGTGGGCCCAGGTGAAAACCCCACCACTCCACTCACTTTCCCCTCTAATGCTGTGAGTGCTAGGGCTAGCAAAACCGCAAAATATCTGATATGATCCTTTCAATAATTGGAAACCTTAACGAGTAAATTAATTTCCAGTATTTTAAAACCAATACAAATGACCCAACATGAAGTAGCATCACAGATATGTTACTCTCCGTCACATCACTACAAGCCTCAGGCATTCAATCTCTATTTTGTACCCCAGTAAACAACTAGCACTTCTGGAAAAATCCAAGGGTACCAACATTGAGCCTGCTGCCTGCTCTCTGCAGAATCAAATTCAAGTTCACCTTTGCATCATCAGCTTATCACACAAGACACACAAACATTAATCCCTAAGACCCTAATAGCCTACCAAGTGCTGACTATATTATAACTAGGCAGACTCTTTAATAGGAACGGAAAATAGCATCGGAGCCATTCTATCAACGCAATTTTAAAAGAAAAACTTCTTGTCAAGTAGTTAATCACAATTACAACTTGACTAATCAAAAAATTTCCAAGCTCAAACATTGCACAAATCACAATCTATAATACGATCACAGGAAGGAAAAGTAAAGAAAAGCATTCTGAAACATATTTACGGACTTTCCAATATTGATCGAAGTATCGAACAAACAAAAAAATAGAGAAGAAGAACCAATAACTTTACAAACTACCAGATAAGATACCCCACTATCTACAAAGTTTTGGAACCCGAAATCAAAATTCGAACGTGCCCCCTCCCCCGGCAAGATACAAAAACTGCAAATAGTGTAAGCAACTGTAAAAGTCACATGCAATCACTGTGATAGAAGAGCAACGAGAAGTTATGACCTGCAATCATGGCGGAGGTTCCTCACTAATAAACTGGTGGGACCAGAAGGCTCCTTTCCACGGCTATATCGACGCCTTGGGGACGGGCTCCTGTATCTTCTTCCATATCCCCTCGGTGGAGAAGGGCTGTAACTGTAACTTCTTCCCCTCATGATACTGCATCAACAGTAAAACCAAATCTAATCAACTTAATCTGATTCACTAGGACCAAAATACAACAATCCATTCTGATTCAATGTTATGAAAAATGGATATAAACTCCCAAATCAACACCATCTTCGCGGCCTAAATATATACCAACTGATAGTGTGCAAGATGCTCTCTACTAAATATTTGTCAGACTACGAAACCTGATCACCTCCCAACAAATTCTTTAAACATTAACTAGAAAATTCTTTCGAACTCATCAGTGAAATTATTTCATCTACTCATAGCCCCAACCAAAAGCTTCAACATTCGGCACCGGGGTACCTCAACGTAACAATCATTAACTCAAACCATTTGCAACAACAGGAGCAAACAAAACAAGACCTTACTCGCAATATGATTCGGGGTCAGGCTACCAAATTCAATATTAGGATTGGGGTAGTGAAACACAACAAGTAATCAAAAGTTCAGTATTCGAACTCAACACTCAATAGTCATATCTACCCATAGTCCTTACCCAAAGCTTCAACATTTCTCATCAGGGTACCTCAAGATAACAATTTTCGACTCAAACCATTTCCAATAACAACAGTAAACGCAACAAAACCTTACTCGCAAAATGATTTGGGGTCGACTAACAAAACTGATATCGTGATTGGAGCCCATTAACCATACATGCAATCAGAACCATCAGCTCATTTACAAAAATCATTTACCACAGGGAACCTACCAAGTTACCATTTACCTGATCCATCCTCTGCTTTTTACTACCAATCATTTTAATTTAACTGATAATTGCATGAAAGGGTATCCTCTATTTTAACATAATTTAATCCAATTCAAATCCTTTCACTTCAAACGTGATCATCACACAATAATAACTCAGCATCAATTAAATGGAGAAAATCAGCACACAAAAAAAAACAAAGACAATTAATTTGCATACATGATCGTTCAAACAAAACCCTCATCCCCAATTCCCCATAAAAGATAATAACCCAATTTTTACCAAATTAAATTAATTCTAACCTAGTAAAATCTTTACCCAATATTTAATATTTATCCAGACAATAATCAACATATGCAGAATTTAAAACCTTAAAAAAAAAATACAATACACAAACATCATCAGACAAATAAACATAATGAAATCAAAGGTAGAAAGAACTGAGGGGAATCATACCTTGAAATGAAAAACAGAAAAAAGCGTGATGAAGAAGATTCGCTTCGATGAAGGATTGCTCAACACTGTTGTTTTGATGAAGAAGAAAGGTCTGCGATTTGGGATTGTTGGGGGAAAGAAATACTGAAAAATGGGAGTTCGAGAAGGTTCGTCTTTGCAGCTGCACCCCTCCACCTTGTTCTCATATTGCTACTTGGTCCAAATATTCCTCGTTATTATTAATAAACCCTCCACGTGGAGTTATTAAGTTATTTTCGCACTTACACCTCAGTGCAGATTACCTGTTTCATTCTTTGTCTCCAATCAATCACGTGTTAGGATTCCATTATTATTTTCGAGGCAATTCCACGCACAATATTTTACATCAATTGTCAATTTATCATAAAGACAAACATTGAAGTTGCTGGTGAAACACGGAGGATCTGATCTTGGCATGGTTTCAGTCAAATTCAATCTCGAAAACTGGCACATCATGATGCATATACAACATACTAACCACCTACCCAAAGAATTCTTCCCCTTTTGTTTTGCTGTTTTAACTGGCTATATTGAGAGTTGTATATAGACCAAATGAATCTTTCATTTGTGTTTGTAATGTGTCCTATGGATTATGGATTTAAATAAGTGGAGTATATATTTGCTTATAAATAACGATACGACCAATCGTATCACATACGCAATGTATTTGCATCGTGCCAAAAACGAACTAATGTTAATCTAGATTTCAAACAATAATCATGTTAGTTAAGATTTAAGAACACGTCTTAAAACATTGACAAGTGAATGATGAGCGGTTAACTGTGGGAAATGTCCTTGAGTTCTCAATATCTTCACCTTTGGATGACCACCCAAATGTTTCTTCATGTAATTTGGAACAGATTTTGGTACGACAAAATCCAATTTAGATTGGATAATGGTGGTGGGAACATGCACTTGTGGCAATATCGACCGATAATCCTCTAAAAATATGACCTTTGCTACATGAAGTGATATGTTAGGGTTCATCTTCATCAAACTATCCTCAAATTTTGATATTGCGATGCTATCATTCACTCCTATGCCTTTTGGTGCAAAACTTTGAACCCAACTTGGGTAGTTTCGGCTCATTTGTTGGAACAGTGCTTCAATTTCCGACTTGGTAAACCCACCGTCATAATCTCGATCATTTAGGTACCTGAAACAAATATTCGAACACAACCTTGTAAGAACTTATATATGCTTACAAGTTGGATTGTGTTGGTAAAAAAAGGCAAAACTTTAAGAGCACAGTACTAGCAATATTTAGCACTAAAATTACTCTTGTATGTGTAATTACAAACCAAAGTAAGTGTGGTAAAAAGTGAGAAGCATTATTTACCTTGGGGAGCCACCCAACATAATAAGGTGCTCAAAGAGTTGAGGCCTTTTCACAGCAGCTATACACCCAATCATGGCAGACATGGAGTGACCCAAATAAATGGCCTTATCAACATGAAGTTCATCAAGAACACCCAACAAATCATCTGCATAACCACTATAATTTGAGTATTTTTGTGGTTCATACAAACTTGGGCATACATTTGGAGAAAATGCCAAGTCAAAAACCACCACCCTAAAATTAAAGTAAAATGTAAGAAATGGGATAATGTATTGCCAAACACTTTGAGTTGTACCAAACCCATGAGCCAATACTAGGGTCTGGTTACTACTTAAATTCCCATATATGTTGCCGTTCAAGGCTTTGAAAACGCCTCCGCAATTCCTCATATTCCAATCTTACAACCCCGAATTTTATATCTTAAGTTTTGAACTCGCTTTAAAACATAAGACAAGAACTAATGTCATATATAAATAGACAAGGTTAAATAATTCTTCTAGCATACGACATGATTTTGCATTTTTGGGCATTAATTGAATAATTGGACCCACGTAAGAATTGTGTGAAAGTGAATCTCGGGTCATAATGCACCTCCCTTGTCCTTGTTGATGTAAATGAAATTGGATGAGTTGAACCGTATGTTTAGCTACGTTACTCTCATGCAGATCCTTGCCATTTCAAGTTCATACTTGCCTACACGTTTTTTGCAAAGTACGACTACTACGAGTTACTAATAAACACCACCGAGTCAGTTCCAATAGTTATATCATGTTCTCGACATAAATTGAGATACGAGGAACTTATTATGGAAGCACTATCATCTTCCATTTTCGGTATCATATAGCTCATAAGCAAAATTGTACGATTGGGCTTCAAAACTTTTCTTTGAGGAGAGAAAGATGCAACATTTGTATGCTGCTAATTGCTATGCGGTAGTGTGCCTGACATACGGGTTATTCGGATCCAATATGGATTTGTTGGTCTCTTTATGTCAAATCCATATAGTAAATCAGCAAATCGGCTTCAGATTTAAAAAAAAATGAGAATTTTAGTAGACAACGGCCATTATTTTCATTCATAACAACCAACCAATGTCATTTCAACTTTACAGATTCTATATTTCTATTCACCTGAGTTGTATATACATCATGTACCTATGCTAAGTTACAGGTTACAACCTAATAGTACACCAAAAATCGGACTAAATCAAGCCATCGAGCGCATTTTACTCCGCTACTTTCCTATCACCGTATCAACTGGAGCTTTGCAGGCAGTGTCGAAGGTACAGTTCCTTTCATCCAAGTTTACTGTCCACACTCCATATAGATGATTGAACTGCAGATAACAGGTTTGCTGTTTTGTCCTCCTTGAGAGTTAAGGCAAGCTATTCGGAGCACAATAAGCCTCGCAGAACTACTGTCTACATCACCTGGAGCCAAGTGTAGGGACTTTCAAGAATGCACATGAGCATACTCAATTTAATGCATAGTGAACTCGTTCAAGGAGTTGCACCACCTGATTGGCTGAAATGGGTGGACGCGATGACCTGAAGCTAGATGACACTTCCGCAGTCGCACATGGTAGTGCCAAGACGGCTTCCTGTTGAATGCTTGTAAGCTCCAAAAATTGAGCTAGCATGTCTCCATCAAGTATTGTAGGCACAGCCACCTGAGAATGCGAAGCGGTCAGGTATGCCAATTAGTACAGTGATTCAAAGCTCGATTTCAAAGACTGAGAGTTGTCAGCATAACAAGGTAACTTGCTAACAAACTTGGAAGTTCACAAATGATCGCAAAGAAAGATGTTAATTCAAAGGGAGAGGAATGAAAATCTTCAATTTGATGTTTTAAATTAACTCTAGCTGGGATAGCAAACAAGGTTGTTGAAAAGGGTCAGGGAGGTGCTCCACGATCCACATAGACAAAGTACATCTCATCTTGATCTGAAACCACTGAATGTTCTACCTTACTATTTGGTGCATTATAAGACAGTTCACCCACTTCTTAATGGATAGCACTAATTATTCTTCCAAGGCCACACTCTCCTTTTTCATTCATTAATCAGTATATATACTCACGGAGTCCAGGTAAGGTTGAGAAAAAAACCCAAATCCATGAGCGCATTTCTCATTAATTGGAAATGTTAAAAAATCTGAAAAAGAGAAGCATAAAATTTCCAGCGGCCAAACACAGACTTTTAGTTCAAGTAGATGAAACTTCGAGCTCAATCCAACAAGACAACAGACACAAATGGAACGGAGTGGAGCATTGTATTAAGAATTGGCCTCAAAGTGACCAATTCGTCAAGGGTTATGAATTTAGCATGGCCGATATTTTAGGTTTCAAAGCTGCAATATAGCTGCGTCAACCACGATTAGGTCACCAGGCCCACAATGGTCAAAACTCGACACATAATACCGCAATCATGACCCCCCAATAACAATGGCCACAACAAAGCATTAGACCCTAGAAGATTTGGGCTCCGCTAACATGAAACGACATTTCAAACCGCCATGTGTGGTGATAAAAGTTAAAAGTAGTAAAACACGATAGTAAAACAAGGGAGTTAAAAGAGTAAGAATTTTTTTTTACATTAAATTAAAGGAAAAGGTAGTCAGAAAACATGGAAGAAAGGAAATTTGAAAATCAAGAAAAGAGAAAAAGAAACGCAAAACTCAATCTCCATCCGGCAAATGGATCCTATCTCCCCATGACACCGCCCTGGCGCCATCTCCAATGGCAGATTTTCCTCAACCCCCAGTTGACTCATATCACCTTCAATCACCCTTGCAATCATATGACCCAGAACCAAGATTCAATAGCACCGAGTTTAAGGCTGACAACAGCATCTTGACATTGAAATGTGCACTATACTGAACTAGAGTAAGGATTTGGGATTATGTGTTGATCTGAAATAGCTCGCAAACAGGGGGAAATTTACTAATTAAGAACAAACTCATTTCATTTAAACCTCGACAAATGTAAATCTAAATTTTAACCAATTATTGGGTATATCACTAAATCGCACATCAGAACAATCTCACATTGTGTTATGTACTTCCTGCTTGAGCCTACTACGATCACATCTACCCCTCATGAAAAGTATGGAAACAAGATGCATACTAAATTTGCATAAAATATGCAGTTCAACAAACATATTAAACAAAGCAAACGCAACAACTTATAACCATAAATATATACCTTGTTCTCACGACAACGAAACTCCTCATGATTGTTTCCGAGAATAGGAGCAGTCAGTGGATGAACAGCAAGTCTAGCCTGTACAACTTTTAAAAGCTCATACTCATCCCTGAACAATATCGAGAGCAATATATGTTAGGGTAGATTTACTTCACCATCAACGTCAAAATTCAAAGTCACACAGCCAAACAGGAAAAAAATAATGTCTCCTGGAGTAACTTACAGTGCAGTATATATTCCAGTTCATATAAAATCATACAAATGCAAAATCATATATTACTCCGATTCAAAGACATTTTCCTATTTCTTTATACAGTTTTGAGTTGTCATGTTAGGGACTACTTGTAGACCAAATGAAAGACCCGGTTCCTATAAAATCAAGTAGAGTTGGTAGAGTGCAATAACAACAACAACAACAACCAAGCCTTATTCCCAAAATGATTTGGGGTCGGCTAGCATGAATCGTCGTCTAGTAACCATCTTGTGTACGCCATGAAATTTCAAAACGTTGTAAACCTTTTCGGAGTATTTAAACACTTTCAAAGGAAGTTTTATAAAGTCGTCAAAATAAATAAAAAATTAAAAAAAAAAAAAATTAAAAAAAAAACATATGAACTTGGAACACAAGGTAAAAAGTTTTGGCAAAAGAGTTACTAATTTTTTGAGCTAGCGAACGATTCATTTGGTCTAAAATAGCTCCCAACAAGGCATCTCAAAACTGCAAAAAGATACAGGAAAATCTCTTTGGGTTGGAGGGAGTATGGTCTTAGGGAACGTGCAGCCATGCAAAGCCTCCAAGGCCGTTTGTAATCATGAGACTTTGGCATACTACACTAAGGGGCCGTATGGTTATAAAATGGGGAAAGGAAAGGAAACAAGTAAAGGAAAGAAAGAGAAGAAATTGAAACCCTCTAAATTACCCCATGTGTTTCATTGGTGTAAATGTAGAGGAACCAAACCCCACCCCCCACCCTCAACAATGGCAATACAAGTAATACAGCAACCTATGCTAAATCAACCCCACCAAAAACGTTGATTATACACCTTGTAGATTTCGAGCTCTTAATCTACTACCATCTCTTCGCCGCCCCATGCTTGGCATATAAAATCCTTGAATCGAATTCAAAGGACATGTTTTGGTTTTGTATGCGCATCCGTGCATGGGTCGTCTGATAGTGGTGCTAGTTTGGAATTGGTGGTTTGGCGATGGGTTTAAGGTAGAAACTACAGTTTCATGGTGGTGATATATTGGAGATATAATGGTGGGATGGTTAAGATATAGTGAGAGTAGCTATCAAATGGTGGATGTGGGTCGCGGATGGAGGTTGTGAGGTGGTGGCGTCGGTGGTTATGGGTGGGGCAAGTGGTGGCGAGTTTGCTTGATGGGTGGGAAGTGGGTTCTTTGAGGGTGGGACATTTAACCCCCAATTTGGGAAACCTCAAAACCCAAGGGGGATTAGGGAATGAAAGTAATGGAATTGTTATAGATAAAATGGGGTAAGGGAATGATTGAAATAATCAACGAAACACTCGCAAAGGGAAAAGAGGCTCAAGTTCCGTTTCCCTTTCTCGAAGACCCCAAACCCAACAGCCCCTAAGTAGACACACAGATAAGGATGCCGGGTTTCTGGAAAAAGAGAGATACAAATATAATGTGATCTACTATCAACTATGTGCGCCAGTCTTAAACACGACATCTTCAATAGAGATCTAATATGATCTGCTATTGACTATGTGAATCACAGTTCTAATAAGAGCCTCTTAGGTAGATCTTGATATATCTTGGCATCTTATGGAATCCAACAAAGTTAAAAGGAAAAATTAGTAAGAAAGTGTCATAATAAACATGAAGAAGCAAGTGAGGACAAGGAGGCCTAATCACTCCTCAAACATTAACTACAGAAGTGATGCTCCCCGTAGGCATCTGCAGAGAAATGACGATCTCGCAACATGTTCAAGAAAAGATAAAAAGTAAACTTCTTTGTGAGAAGACATACCAACCGTTACAGTAATCTCAAACGAGAAACTTATGTAATAGAAAAAGTTAAAACCATATTTCCAGATTCAATATAAGTTTTACCACAAACCAAATACTCAAATGTCATGGGGAGGTCACCAAGGCCTAGTTCACTTCAACTAAATAACGATTACTTCGATCCAGATCCAATTAATTCAGTCCTGATCCTGGGATAAGGACAAATCAGTGACCTCCAGGTGAAGAGAACGGTACCTAAAGCTCCATTTCTGAGGGATTAGATTTTTTTAGGGGTTCAAACCAAAATTTCTTGCAGGTTGTATAAAGGAACGAAGATAAAGGACGCAGTAGCAGAAAATTGGCAATCTGTAAAAGACAAAATAACTGATTAAGTATTTCATTTCATTTTAAAATTTGCCTACACTCCCCTTCATACGACCAAACTAAGGGGTTAAATAAAGCCTCTTCCCAGGAAAAACACTTCTCCTCAAAACAAACCGGGCTAAATCATTGACGAGTTTTCTGCAGAAAGGTTTGGCTCTAGTATCTACATCCAAAATAACACAAATTACCTTGACATAGGGATGAAAATCACAATGCTTCCCAGTAGTGTCCCAGCCATAATACTATAGTGGTACTTATCACTCCCAGCATTACCAGAAGCACACTCTTTAGAACCATCGTCAGCTGGAAGTTTATAAGAGAATGAACCCTACATGGAGACAGAAAACAAACAACTCCTGACCATGAGATAGAAGTGGCAGACAAACCAACAAATACACAACTGGAGCCTGTATTGCCGTAAAAAGCATATAGCACTCACGCACAAAATAATCTTCAGAAAAGAATCAACACAGAAAGAATAACACGTACTTTAGATTTAACATGTTAAACGTTTAAATCTACAAATAACAGCCACACAATTGACTCTATGAATGATTAATTTTAAAAGGAGGCAAACTCATCTACCTTTTCCCTGCCAACTATTTGTTAGTTATGGTTTATTTTAGCTAAACGAAGATTCTTCTGGATTAAGACACTGTGATTGTTGCACATGCTTTGGCACTGTCTCATGAAAAAAATCCATCAAGAGCTTCAGCAACATCAAATAGCCCTCCCCCAGATCTTTTCTTGGAGCCATAGTCGTTGGAACACCATATATGTCAAACCTCAAGATAATTGCGTGATTAAATACCTCCGAAACGTCGTGAAGAAAGCTATCTTAACGAATGCAGAGCAGAATATACCTGGCACCAATCCCTATTTTTTAAAGGGCCTCAAATTTCCAAATAGGGGTCATAATGTTCTTATTTCAAATAAATAAAATGTTTACCATAATGAACAGTTTTTCGACAATGTAGAAATTATTTAATTCCTTGGGAGCATCTGATCTAATAACAATTTGGCACAGAAGAAATATCAATTCTCATCTTACAACGGAATTATTACCCAAGAATCTAATTAGAGCTTGGAAAATCTAATATAATACAGTTTACACCATGACACAGTTAAGAGTCTCCTCAACCCGGAAACAAGCCTGACTTCATTAATCAAAAAGGTTAACTTGATGTTAAGATCTCTAATTCAAAAAGACGAAGTTCTTTATTGATATAAATTCTCACAGGAATTTGGAAAATTAAAAAAAAAAATATACGGAGTATATATAAGTAGCCCAAAATATTTACGACTAAAACTTTATTGTTGTTGTTGTTGTTGTTGTTGTTGTTGTTGTTGTTGGTAGTTTCACACAACAACACAACAGTAACCGCATATGAAAAAGTAGGGCAGTTTTAATATTCCTCGACTTCTAATGGGCCAACACAACTAATACAATCATCTAAATGGGTTAGATTAGTCAGAGGTTTTCAACCAGTTTATCTTTAGCCCGAACACAGAATCACAGTACTTAGTTGCCAGCTCTTCTTAAGATTCTTTAATTCTAAAGCCATGCAAAAAATCCATGCTGAAGGCTACTTTATTTATACTAAAGGATAGATGATTATAATAAGTTGAAGCAACTTCAAATGAGATGTATCTGTGGATGACACAAGTAACGGAGCTACATCACCACAAATGTATTTTCTTAAACAGACTCCCACTGACACTCAATTCCACCTTCATAAGTGATAGAATCGATGAGCAGAAGGCCAGAAACACAGACCCAATAGTGGGAGTGCCAACACCACATGACTATAACATGGAACACCCCATGCATGTACTCACAAGTCATAACTTCATCACCCAAAGGAACATAAATAAACAGCAGAATAAATAACAAGGAATTCTCATTTGCACTCAGATTTGTTGTTGAGTCAGAGTTTTCATTTATGGAGGGGAGTTCAGCTGGTATGGGCAGCTTTTGCCAATAAAAATCTATCTAATATATATATATATATATATATAAAAGAGCGATTTTTGAAGAGCCTACAGAGTGTCCAACAAAAAGAGAAATACTGAGAGAATCCCAAAAATGAGAAATACCGTAGTTTATTATTAACAACTCAATTAGTAGTCGTATATAGAATCCTTATTTACGTGAGAGTCTTTCATAAACTTATCTAATAGATTTTCCACATAATAAATTATAACATTGGTTATGTGTAACAGAAAACTTCAGAACATATATCATTAGATTTGTTTCGAAATGTATCTCAAATTGAGATCCATTCCAACAAAAGATAAATACTAAGAGAGTTTAAAAAATGAGAAATACCCCCATTTTATTATTAACAACTCAAATGGACAATTATTAATAATACACATAGAGAATCATTATTTTCGTGAGTCTCTTTAATAAATGTATCTAATAGATTTGCGACATAATCACTTATAACATTAGTTACGTGTATCAGAAAATTTCAAAACATATATCATTAAATTTGTTTCGAAATGTATCTCAATTTGAGATCCTTTTACACATTATTACGATATGCAAAACAATTCAGTTACTCCGAAATTGAAATTCATTTTAAATCACATAAAATAATATATGTTTCAAAAGTTTCTGATACACATAACCAATTGTATAATCAATCATACCGTGTTTCTATAATATAGTGTGAATGGTTAATTATTAAATGTGTAAGATACATTTATTAAAGAGTCTCACGAAAATAAGGATTCTTTATGTGGATTATTAATAATTGTCCATTTGATTTGTTAATAATAAAATGTGGGTATTTCTCATTTTTTAAACTCTCTCAGTATTAAACATGTTTTGAAATTTAATCTAAAATGAGTTTCATTATACATATGTTTGATAGAAATGCATTAATCAGCAGTCATGTAGCGAAAATTGCAAAAATGATAGTGGCTATTCCTAAAGTAAACTCAACAAACAAAATATAAACACTACATCTGACTATCGAAGAAACATGTTCAACGTGGAACTTTTGTATAATAAGAATTATCATACACAATATAATATGTGTACCGTGCAACGCACTCATGAAAGATTTGAAATGGAATTTAAACATCTGTCCTTTTTTTATATAAAAGAGGGATTTTTGAAGAGCATAGAGAGAGTCCATCATTTGAGAAATACTCAAAGAGTTTAGTGTATGGTGAAAGAGCGAAAAAGAAGAGTCAATTATTTAAGAATTACTCAAAGAGTTTAGTGTATGGTGAAAGAGCAAAATGAAGAGTCCATCATTTAAGAATTACTCAAAGAGTTTAGTGTATGGTGAAAGAGCAAAAAATGAGATGATAGATTACACAGTTAATTATTAACCATTTACACTATAATATAGAAACACGTTATGATTGATCATACAATTGGTTAGTGTATCAGAAACTTTTGAAACATATATCATTTTATTTGATTTTAAATGAATTTCAATTTGAGATCCATTTATACATTTTCCGATAAACAATGCTTAATGATCACAATCGACTTTATATACTATATCTATTAAAAAAGGGTGTTTTTGAAGAGTATAGATAAGAAATGTTGTTTGTATAATTTAAACATGAACAATCTAGACAACTTTGTATTTTTTTTTAATTGATCAAGATTTTATATAATATTTAAATCGTGCAACGCACGGGCTTAAAACTAGTGTCCTTGTAAAATACAACAATCTAGAGACTGGAGAGCGCGTCTGCATGGTGTAGTAGAAGAGGTAGAGAGAGACTCAGCTAGAGAATACAAGTAAGACCTATTAATATACATGCGCAAAGTCAATACATTTACCTTTCTGATGCTCATCGAAATTTCACCCATATAGTAAGAACAGCTCAGATCAAGGTTGCACTCGGGACTCACATTATCTGAAAAGTTAAGATTACGGAGTCAGTGGCCCATATATATCTACCAAAAACAAATGCTTTGAATCCAGAATAACCCAGAACGGACAAGCAAGAGTATGTAAACTATACATCGTACTGAAAGGAAGAGGGAAAACACAGAAAGACAATGAAGTAGAGTAGGACAGTCAGTTATCCACAAAAAAAAATTAAAGATAGAAGAGAACCTTCTGTACGGGTCAAAGACGTCAAGACAGCATAGCTTCCCTTGCGATCCGATACAAAGGCAGTTTTGGGTTCAGTAAGCAGACAATCAGCAATTAATCTCTGACCAGGATCACAATACATCTGCTCTAGTTTCTTTGCATCCTTCATGTTATTTGAATAAAGAAATAAATGTTAGCAAATTCACACAGCGAAAAGACTTGTCACAATAATTTCTAATATGAACATAAGATCTCTGACAACTATAACAAAGGAGAAGAACTTAGCAGATGCTAGTTACCTCGTGATAAGAATAAAACAGAATACCATCACGACAGTCACCAACAACAATTGTTGTGAAGTAGGCTGTCAGAGAGACAATCGTAAACCTCGTTCTTTCAATAGCATGCCTCCTGATTCTCTGAGGATTATCACTTAGAAAGCCACACACATAGAACTGCAGTAGCAATGGGAGATGGCATGATGATGAATGGTCAATAACGTCATGTAATAAGACACACATCTTATCATCATCAGGAAACCATACAAGCAACTTACAGCATTGCCTGAAGATGCCAAAAAGTAATGGTCAAGGTAAGGATAAATCGCAAGCACCACTCCTGGCCAAATAGTGGAGTAAGATACACGCAGCTGCCAAGCTTCAGCATCTTCAAGCTTTACTCCATCACATATATTGTCATCTGGACTGCTGCAACAGCTACTGTTGGATATTTGATCAGCAGAGTAGCCACTAGCTTCATACAATGGTGAAGTTCGTTGGGAAGATGAGCCGGCCTTCGAGCATATTGTCATTGACCCACTATCTGAATTTTGTGAATGCTCAAGGCAAAGCACAATCAGGCGGCCCTTTGTACTGTCAAGGTCATATCCAATTGCAGGTTAATGTCCGAGAAGTATTTTAAATGTTACACTATATTTTTCAAAACAAACCACCAAACAGTGAAAAATCTCACAGGCAATCGTATACATATGAATTCCATCCCTCAAAGAATAAGAAATGCTGATAGGTGACTAACCTTTCAGATTCACCACTAGGCATAATGGCGGGGCCAGAAGATAAGCTAGTTCCCACAACCAATACTTGTTCCCTTCCTACCTTTACTAGCTCCATGCTTTTACCGGTTTCACCAACATTAAATTTGAAAGATGAAACCACAGACCCACTAAGAGGGTCAACGCAGCAGATATCAGATGAAAATGAATCATTTCCTAACTCAGTTCTCAAAACCAGTAACAGCCGGCTCTCACTATGATACAGAACCTTCCGTGGAGTTCCACCCAGATGAAATTTTTGCACATTAAGCCTCTTGCTGTGTACCATCTCAACCTAGAGCATCAAAGACCACATGCCAGATACATTATCAACAGACAGCCTAATCAGATTACCAAAACAAATAGATGATGGAGCAGCACAATTAACAATGTGATTAATTAATGCCCAATACACAAATAATATATCAGGATCATGAGCTTTACATTCAACATAGTGATTCAGATTCACGTACATATAAAAGGGTCATCAGCTACCACTTCTCTACCACCAACACCTTATCCAGTTCAGCTTTCACACTCCTCAAAGCAATTAGCCAAAAAAAAAAAAAAAAAAAAAAAAAAAAAAATATATACCACACTATCAACACCCATGAACAAGATGGCCCAGATCTATGACTAATAATGGTTAAAGGCTGTGAGAGAAAGAAAGGCAGAAGGCAATAGATTGTCAAGGCCCAGAGAAGGCGAAGGCTAATCAAGGTCTGGCCAACCAGCAAAGGTTATTCCTCGTGATCCCATACCTAGTCATTTGACTAACCATCAACATCAGAATATGATCACATATGACTCAGATTTTGGTCTGCTTGGAAGTTGGAAGCCTCCACATTCCATTGAAATCTACAATGTGACTTGTAATGAGAAAAGGGAACGTCTAAACTGAGAAGAGAGAAGATTCGCAAGAACAGAAAAGAGATAGTACAACAGCTCATCATATTTTGGCTCTCTCAGTTAAACTAGTCTAACATACACAATTTTTTTAACACATGCTATTTAAGATAAAAAAAGTGTCTGAAACACCTGAAATTTTTTATAACTATAACATCCAAAAAGATGATCGCTTTCTAGTTGTTATGCAGTTCTACATAAACTTCATGAGTATACTGTTCATTCTCCCTTTTCAACCAACTTGTCTCGTTTAAAATTCTAGCTTCACTAGCTACCTATTTTAACGGATTGAGTAAAGTGAAGAGGCATCTCTTTAGTTTCCAACAATCCAAAGTTGATCAGTAGAAGCACGCTGTATGTTAACAATTTTCACTACAAAGAGGTTACAACTAGTGATGTGCTTGTACATTGTATATTTACATAGTTACGGGCAAACTCGTGGAAAATAAAATACAAAGTTCACTGATTTTTTACTGTTTTATACATCTTAAACCTATCAGCCTATATCGTTTTCAATGAGTGATCAGACACCTGCTAGATTGGCAGAAAAGTACAGGAAGACTTGTAGACCATTTGACCCTTAATTTAACCCCAATCTAGGATAGCTTGAGCTTCAAGTAGTGGCCCCAACGCTTAATATATTAAGAGACTGCCCCCATAAAGGGTTGAAAATAGCTTCTTCAACTCATCTTTCCTTATTTGCAGCCAGAAAGTCAAGAAAAGCTCACTAAAACTAAAAATTTAAACAAATTCAGAAAGACTAAGAATTGGTCACAAAGCTCAAAGCTGTAGTTTATCAGATAGCACGATTCATCAACTTTAAATACAAAAAAGAAATTAGTTGTAGATACTATTATAGATGAAAGCTCTTACCAGATGTAGGCAATTCTCTGCAACAAACAGAAGTCCCATAGGGCATTCGGCAGAACATACAGGAGTCACATAAGTTGAAGGCTCGAAGGAAATTGAAATGTATGAGAGGCTCTGCCTTGCAGCTTGAACTAACCAAGGCCTGTCACTAAGAGCAATGATGTCTGCATCCACATAATCAGTAAGTGGAACAAGGAACACAGGAGTGATACCAATGCGACGAACAGCAATCAACTGAAGATGGACAGGTTCATTGCCTTTCGGCTTCTCATAAGAATTGACAGCACTTAGTTGGGAAGCAACCATAGCTGGTGAAGATGTCTTCAATAAATCAGGTTTTGCAAGTATAGAGGTCCTACGACCAGGTAAGTCAGATGCCCGGGATGCTGACGGCCATTCAAAGCGTAGCAGCATTCCATTTCTTAACCCAGAAAGCACATATAACCTACCAACCAGCACAAGCCTTACGTCCTGAGGAATGCAACCACCAATGGCAATTCCTGTTGTACTTGTCAGTGAGATTGTCCCAGTAGCAACAACTCTTATGCCTTGACCACATACAAAAGATAGAATTTCAACTGATGGCTTATGTGTCCCAATCACAAAAGTGGTACCAATATCAACTCCAACTGGAAGAGATAGAGAGTCATTGTCGGTGCAGTACATTTGCGGTATAGATATGCAGGATAATTCACTATGAAGTCTAACACGATGCATCTCATATACTTCATATTTATATATTGAAACTAATTTAACACCAAGAATTATGAGCAAGCAGGGATTTGAAGTAGCCACAATGATAAAATTGGGTCCAACTGAACCTAGATTAATGCTAATATTATCAGGAGACCATGAAGTACATGATGGGGAAGGCACTGGAATTCCATCAGAATGCGCAACTGCCGTAGGTAGACAAAGTCTAACGTTACTATGATCAATTTGTACCAAAACACCATCATCAACAACACCACATGCCAATGTACAGACATTAGGCAGAAAACCAACAGATTCAGTCACATCAGTGAAGCTTACACCAACTGACAAAACCCTAGTTTCTTCGACAAAGGAAAGTACAAGAAAAGAATGATAAGCATCTCTTCTTTTCATTTTGATAGTCCATATTGCAGTTATTCCTTGATATATAGGAGCAGTCCTCAATAACCTATCCACGCTGATGCCATTTCGAATAATTCTTAGTGAACCTTCTGGAGCCTTTCCACAGCAAGCAAACATTTGATCATGTTTTTCGTTGTGGTAATCCATAACTGACATGTCCAAGATAGGTGCAATATTCTGAATTGCACTTGAGAATTCCAGCCTTCCCTCCTCGAACTTTAAAACAACTCCATCCCCCATATGAACAATTGCCGCCAGAAAGCCACTTTCTGTCCACAGGAGAGCATTAAATGAGCGCCCATTGTAAAGGCAATTTGAAAGCCTCATATTAGTGCCCCCATCATCAAAAGTTATTTCGATTAAAAAGATTTCTCCACTGTCCAAAGAGAATATCATCCTTGGATTTATATCTGCTCCTGGTTCCCAACTACAAGGGCATTCATATTTGAGCACGCTTTTAGCACTACACACGTCAGAGTCAATGCTCATGGGATCATCCCCTTTACTAAAATCCATTCCATAATCTTGAAGCTCCAGTAGAGCACGAGCAGCAATGAATCCTTCATCATCATCCTGTAACCTGAAAGATTCTTCCATAGAGTTATGCTCCTCAATCATAGACACTGAGGAACTCAAGTTTGTTCTTTGCACACATTTAGGGTTACAACCATCATTAAGATCCAAAAGTAAGATATCGCCCTCCCTGAACAACAGTGCAAGACCCCGAGATCCAGGAACCTCAGTAACTTTAAGGGCTAAAAAACCACTCTCCACAAACCGAGAAAGAACGTGAATAGTGTTCTCTCTGACATCCCATTCTAATAGAACCAGCTCGTTCAAAGATGATCCTTTCCTGCAGATTAATAGAAGGTAAGATTCAAATGAGAAGTCTTAGTCTTCCAACTAATACAGATTCCCAGAAACTGTAATATAAAGTACAATAATGCTTCCGTATCTGGCATAACATATCAACGAGCAAACCTGTTCACAAGAATTGCTAGTACAGGATTGTGTTCCTTATCCAGTTGGTTTGAATTCTTTGAAATGAAGCACATGCTCCATATAGTACCGTTAGTAAGCATGGGGGGAACTGTATCAGAATCTTCACCTGTGGACCCCACTGAGAGAGAGCTTATCAAGAACGATTGGCTGGTTGGCTGGAATCCGCCACTCATGAAGTCACTCTCAGGTTCAGGAGGATATCTTACTCTCTGAGCTCAAAAAAGAAGATACATTTCAACAGCGTCCAAACCATATTCATAATAACAAAACTAAAGTCATTCTTGGTCCTTCTAGGCTTCAGTATTCATGTGGAAATTCATCTAGCTGTTTTAATTACCTTATCAATCATATCAAGGTTGCTAGATGCTGAAATGGAAAAGAGAGCCACATGTTCTTTATACGCACCAACAGCAACGTAACAGCCACTGGAACCAACAATATAAGTCAGGATAAAATCGTCACTCCAGACAACAAAAAATTGACAAAAAGTTCAAAAAAAAAGAGAAAAATGCAGAGATGAGAAGAAAAACAGGAACAAAAAAATTAACAAAAGAGTTAAAATGAAAGGTGAAGAAAACCCCAAGTACTGCAAAGCACGCCAATTTAACCTCAATTCATAGCGCACATTTAATGTAGACACAAACGATGATGCACATCAAATACTGGCATATGCAGAAACCAAATATTCACTAACATAACTCTGAAAGAAACAATTACTTGGAATCAACAGCAAGCCTTCTGCCGATCTGATGCATCGAGTTCCCAGGACCAGAGAGTTGGACATGAGTCAACGGAAAGAACCTAAATCATTCGATAGCAACACACACACAAAAAAAAGGATGCTTTATTCAGTAAATCAGCTTCCATGCTAAGCATATAAAAACTCACGAATGCCTGATAAATCATCAAGGAAAAAGACAAACCCAAAGTGTAAGACAGTTGAAGAAAATTAACCTATGCATTTCATTGGAAAAGGTGAGAAAGGAGAGCTTTCCAGAATCAGAAACAACAATCAACACGTCCTTGCCTAGGGTCTGTGAAGAGAAGAGTATTCATGTTATTTCAGAACTCCTTCAGCAAAATTCTCGACAGTAGCTGTCGCAAAAAGGTCACATCACAAAAGGGAAGACCTGAGAGTTTTCTGAATGGAATTTCTTGTTCCATGGTAGAATAGCCATATCGTTTATGATGCCGAATACTGGCTGTTCGCAAACAGATTGCACAACCCCATCATCACCAATAGCGACCAGCTCAATTGATGTCTCCTGGATGCATTCAGGCATTGCATAGAACCAATATTAGGAATTTCATAATCACATTATACCCGGACAAAAAATGACCTTATCCAATACGACAAAGTTACCAAGTTTCAAGATGAAAAAGGGCAAAGGGCAGCTTGGACGCACATTGGCGTCCCCGCAAAGCGAGGGTCCGGGGAAGGGTCCCACCACAATGGTGTATAGAGGGCAAGCCTTCCCTTGTCACTTTTTGGACAAGAGGCTTCTCTCAGGACTTGAACCAGTGACCTATCGATCACACAGCAACACTTTTACCGGTGCACCAAGGCTCCCCTTCACCAAGTTTCAAGATGATAATGGAATAATAAGAAACAAAGTTCAAGTAGCATTAAAGATGACTATTCTGCAAGATTGCAAAAGAGAACTTACTGCACCAATCAACCGACACAGTTGTGTATCACTAACATATTACGCCCAGTCGCTAACCAAAGAAATGAGAAAAAATAATGCCTTACCTTAACGAATTGGAATCTCAAATCAAAAATAGAAAGACCTTACACTAACAAGGAAGTTTTTGAACACAAAAAAGTAAAACATAACCTATTTTGCCTAACTCGCAATATTCAGTACGCTACCCCACCCCCACCCAACATCAAAATAATCTCCTCTTATTTTTGCCGAATCAATATATTCAGACTCAGCGCACTTTACACAATAGAAGCTGATTTACCCTCATACAATTAAATTTGCAGTCCTATGAGACAAGAAGTCAGCAGCTGCTTTTTTTGTGAAAACTAGACCGAGTGTACGCAAAATTGATACTAAGAGTGTAAAGATCACTTCTTTTTTTCGTCATCGAATTCTATACGAATTTGTTGATGCTCTAAAATTTGCCCTACAACCCATGGATAGGTCATCTATCAATTACAATGGACTATTTGTAAATTGATAAAATGTGATATGGTAGGTTCAATACAACATGACATGATGAAGGCCTAATAGAACAAAATCCATTACACTGGCCCAAAATTGAATCCAGTTGTTTAATTTGACACCCATCGTCAAGGACTCTCATCGATAGCCAAGCAGTTGTTGGGACGATTTTCAGAGATTTCGGCGCAAGCAGTTAGAAATTGGTTATACTCCATCAGAATCGTAACCGCCACGAACCAACTGCCTACTACACGTTCAAGAGTGGTCTCCGGGTAATTACAACTGTAACTTCAATGCTCAGTATATAAGGAGACGACCCAAGATCAACGAACATCATCAAAACACAAAATACAACTTTGCATTTTCTTTACAGTGGCGTATACTCCTTCTTAAGCAGCTCATAGGAAATTCCTCGGTGCATAAAGGTAATAATCTCATTTTCTTTTGTTAAGTTTTCACTATAACGCCCGAGTTTTCGATTATTCCTAAAAGTTTGAAATAAACCGTCACTAATGTTCAATGTATGAAGTGTCTTGTGTTCCAATTCGTTCAGCATCCTCGATAGCTTGTTCCGTAAGCTCTAATTAATCGTTGCTCGTGCTGCTTACCAGCTAGATTAAGCTCTAACTAATCTGTTACGAATTCATCTCTAAACGCGATCAATATAATCTTCACCAATACATTTTAATCCAAGTTCAACATAATTACATGATTCAAGATATGGCAACCACCAGCTTTCGTATAAACAATCACACGAAACTTAAAAGAGGAAACTTCCAATTCACAGAAAAAGTCAAAAACTTAAAGAAGAAGATACCTTGCCGAAAACGACGTCGTAGGAGGAAGGGGAGCGAAGGTGGCCATGAACGACCTGAAGAACGACGGAGCCACGGAGGACACATTTAGCGAGGTAATGTACGCCGTTGGATTTCGGAGATCGCGAATTCGACGATGATGTGGAGGTTGAAGCTGAAGACGATGATTCTTCCTCGGAAACCGCCATTTTCACACTTCGAATTATTTTCCCCAAATTTTTAGGGTTCGTCGTCAAATTGAGAGCGGTGTTCGTAGAAAAAGTGAAGAGGCTATCATTTGTATTAAATTAAAGTCTAAAACAAGATCAAAACAGTGATAAATGATTCAATGCTACTCTACTTGGTTATTGGGCACACGCGATTACAATAGTTTGTGGATTTGTATACTTGTATCGAGAGATAGAAGAGGAATTACGTATTTACGCTAGTTTTTTTTTAAGGGAAAATCAAACTTCTAATTCACCGAGTCAAAGGATGAGCTATGTATCATTTGATTCTCATGTGTTACGTTTTGTTTGGACGAATACATTTTTGATGTCTAGATAAACCAATATTTTATTTTCAGCATTTGACCCGAGTTATAAGGTCCCATGGTGCCGAACTAAATGCTATAAGACGGCAAAACATTGCCTATATACGGTAGTTGTTTCATATTAGATGTCTTGTAAAGTTGTTAACCACTCGTAGCGAACGAAATTTTACACCCAAAGACAATGATGTTGGCTTTTGAAAATCAATTGTATGCATGTAAGAAAATTAAAAAGAAATTTGACATGAATGGTTAGGCACAACTGAAGGCAATTAATTTGTTATATTTCATAAGTAGCATGACGGGGTGTTTGGTTCAATGTAAATCCGTCAGACCTAAGTTGGGCGCGTGACACGCACACACACCAAAAAAAAAAAAAAAAAAAAGGCTTAAAACATCAATGTAAATAGATATAAGGACTGAAGAGTACTATACAACATCGATAACAATCGACTGGACAACTACTATAAGAACAGGAAGCGCATTAGATTCACGAACACTAGATTACCCCCTCACAAAGTCAGTGGGATCTTCGAGAAACTTTGACAAGAAACCTACCACCTAGTAAATGCTTGTAAAAGTTTAGCCCGTTAGAAAATGAGTAATCAACCTGTCATTCTAATTTTTAAAACCATAGCAGAGCAGCAAAGCTTTCATAAATCATAATCTTGAGTCAAGCAAATACATCCATTTGTGTGGAAGATACCAGCAACACAAACATCTAGTGAACTCCTCAGGAATTCACAGGTCATGTATTTTGTAGTCATTGTCCTTCTAGGGCTCCGAGTGCTTCCTTCAGAAGTTTTTGTGCGTCTTCTCTCCTCCTAGACAAGGAAGGCAACTGAAGAGTTAGTATCCAACGAAATGCCAATATCACTTCAACTGATATCTGTACAACAAGCCATCGCAAATGAACAATGGTGTAACTAGAAAAAGACTGGAATTTAATTAAGATGACTGGCATGCACACACAGGATGCTCTATAAAGCTAAGCATCTTACGTTCACGTCAGATAAGTTTGCATTGCCAAGAAAGAAACTAGTAAGGACATCAGCACCTTCCACAGCTATAACATTTTCCAGCCATACTCCACGTCGAGGATGCGAACATAAAGCTCTCAGAGCATGCAGGGGTGCTTGAAGAAAAACATCAAAGCTATCTAAGGTCTCTAAACTCCCAAAGGATCAGATTAGCGATTGAGAGGTTATCCACTCTCTCCCTAAATCTAATTCTGATAGTATCTTTCTTTTGTGTTCACACCAGCAGAACCCTCCAGACTTAGATTATGCATTCGATCTTCCTTTCATTCTATATAGTTTTGAAGGTATTGCTTGAGACTGTTGAGAGCAACTTCCCCAGCTCCCTTTTGTATATGGACATCACTGGCCCCCAAACCCCCAAACAAGACCAGAACCCAAACACGGCCACTCTCTCAGATGGAGAAACCTCACACAACACTAACTTGGTAGCTGACGCACATACAACTCAAATAAGGTCCCCATATGTACTGGACCCAGTCTAGAAAAGAAACATGTACATCTATGCTGCCTAATACACATTCACACAACACTCACTTAGTCACTTGGTAGCCGACACAAATACAACTCATTCTGTCAGCATTGTCATACAGTAATTTAACCCAATGACTCATCTATGCTGTCTAATACACATTTGTGTATCCCCAATTCCTCATATAACTCTCATACATGAACATACTTTTTGGGCGCCAATAATATATTACTTTGCACTTGGTTACAAGATCCCAAAATGCATGGGTCTAGAATGTCACAGTTTCAATCTTGTTAATGAATATTTTATTTGGTTCAAATTCATAAAAATTAGCAATTCAAAGATATCATAACATGCACAACCTCTTTGTAAAGAGAAAGGGGAAGATGAATCCTCTTATTTCCTTATTAAATTGTGTACATAACAAATCAGATCATGGCATCAAGAAAACAAACCTTTTGATATCCTCAATAGCTTGTTTTCTGCGTTGTATTTGGAGCTCAAGAATGTGAATAAGCGTCGCTCTAGCCTACAAACAGAGAATGACATATTGCATAAGACCAGTAGAAGATAAATACTCGAATAGGACTATTAAAAGGGAAATAAGGAGAAAAGGGAAGGAAAAAAAACAAGCCAGAACAGTAGCAAGAGAAGAAGCATCTCGTCTGTACAATACCTGGTGAGGCCTCAACGAATTGAGTAAGTGATGTAGATTCTTAAATAGGAGTGATATCTCTTCCACTCGCCTAGCATACTGAGAAGGCCTCTCAACAAGAATATCAGCTAGCTCCAAAAGATGCAATTGCAACTCCCTATTGAGAGACTTCAATTCCTTTTTGAAATCTATATAACATCATTAGGCATAGTTACACAAGTGATTAATAACAATAAAATGAAATAACTGCTTAAGCATGATCATGTCCTGTAAGATGTTGAACTTAGTAACGATGCTTAGTTGGTTACCGATATCAAAGTATTAGATGAGATTAAAAAATTAAACAGAGACCGAGCAAAGCTAGAGGTTCCATTACGCCATAACATAGTATGAGCTCAGAAAAAAAATAAAGGAAAAGAGAGCAGACCCAACCAAATTCGACTATATTCCCCACAACAACTCAACTAGCCAAAATTCACTCTTCAGTACATCGAATGGTTGTACATCAATGCCAACCATTTGATGTTGATGTGAACCAAGACTCTCACGATAACTCAACTATATTCTCCACAATACAGGAACCACCAGCCTATCCCATGATGGGAAATAAAAGAAACATGAGAAGGGCAAGAACATTATAAAAGTAAAAAACTTTTTAGAAGAGAATGACACATCTGACAGGCAAACCTCAATTCCCAGGAGGTGGTACAAAAGCTTTCACTCATAAACTAATCAAAGGACAAAAGGGAAGATGATAACAGATGATACTCTCGTCCAAACCAGTTTGTGAGTCATCTTATATCAAAGAACTACAACCGAATAATCATCTCTGTGGAGCTTGTAGCAAAAATGCCGCTCCTCCAATAGATTAAGCTAAGAGTCATTCTCTGTGCTCTACGCAACCTGGTATAAAGCATCAACAAAGCCCAAATGCTGAAGTTACAACTACAAAACCTTACTCCTCCCCTTAAATTTCAATAACGATTGGAAAACTTGTCTATCTTTTTATGTTTCTCTTACAACAACTACTGCACTATAGCTCTTCCACGAATCAGAAACGCAAACTACTTCAAATAAATCAAATTGCCAAACCCAAAATTAATTTTACAGTCCAACAGCTTCTTTGCTTTCCCATCAAAACAAATTCTTACAATCAATAACGCACTTCGGAGCCACAACTAATTCAATCAAGTCAAAAATTACCGCCTTTAACCTTCCAACATTGGAAAATTCCGTTTCCTAGATGTTTCATGTTTACTTCCTTGTATTCTACATACATTGTGCATATCAAACCTTATGCTACAGTGATGATTACGATACCACATTGATAAACAATTACAAAATTCTAAACATTCTCCAACATTTCCGAACATCCGATGTTTTCTTAACTATCCTGAGCTTTTAAAACAAGCAATTAACAACTAACAACAACAGCGAAATCGAACCGAAAAGCGAAAACAAATTACCAATATTAGGGTCTTTAGGGTACAATTGACGAACACCTTGATCTTCAAGACTCGGCAAAACATCATCTGTCTACATAATCACAATTAAACAGTAATTAAGCAGAAATCAAAACATATATAATCAAAAATTACGAGAGAGAGAGAGAAAAGAGAGTGGAAACGAACAGTGTAAGTGGCGCCGTAGCAGAGGTAGGTGCCTTGGATTGGCGGAGGAGGTTCCGGAGCCGAATTAGGGTTTTGAGAGTAGTCTTTGTATAGCTTGTAGAATGGCGGTGGTGGCGGATATGTCGCCGTCGCCATTTCCGATCACCGGAAATTGAAAAGGCTAGGTGGCGGTGGTGATGACGGTGGACGGTGGACGGCGGTGGTCGACGGAGGAGGAGAGAGAAAATTTGGGGATTGGGGGAAGAGAATTGGGGATTTCAATTGAAGCGCAAATTTGAACAGTAACTATTACGTGTCGCCGTATCGGGCCTCTCTAAAAGTTAGCACATGGATCAAGCCGTGTCCTATAATCTTCAAGTTTTTTTCTCGTGTGTGAGAAGAGCGCTTCTAGGCCAATAGTGTCTATTGGACGATTTCGTCCAATAGGGGCACTAGAGGACAAACTCCTCTCTTCTTCCTTCTTCTTTGTCTTCTTCCTCCTCACCTGCAAACTCCATAGCCACCGTCCTCACCTGCCTTTCTTCCTTCTTCCTCACGGCCACACCTGCAAAACCCCATAGCCACCTTCTTCTTTCTTCCTCACCAGCAAAACTCCACAGCCAGCCACCTTCACCCTCACCCATCACCGATCTGTCATTCCGGCATAACACACCACCGGCTTCGCCGGCGGAGAAAACCAAAAGACACCCTATGATGGATGGGATGATTGATTGGGCGTGGTGAATCCTCTTTTGGGGTGTAGTGTTGTGAAGTGGGCGAAAAAAGGGTTTAGGGTCCCACTTCCCGGCGTTGCTATCGCGGCACCGAAAAGTGGGACCCTAAACCCTTTTTCCGTGGTCGTGGCGGAAGAAGGTCGGAAATGGTGGAGAACTTGGGTGGGGATATTCTGGGAAGAGAAAATGGTGGTTGACGGGTTGGGAGATGGGGTAGGTAAGGGGTGGTTATGGCTGGAAGTGGGAGATAACGGGATGAGAAGAAGAAGATGATGATGGCAGCCATGGCAGAAATTGAGAGAAAGGGAAGAAATTGCAGAGAACAAGGGGGTCGGGATGAGAGAGAAGAAGGAGATGAGTTTTTTTGTCTCTTAGTGCCCCTATTGGACGGGTTGTCCAATAGGGCCTATTGGTTAAGCATTTCTCGTGTGAGAAGACTGAGAACTAGGGATGGGCATGGACCCAGGACCCGACCCAGACCCGCTGGACCCGACCCGCTCGGGTCGGGTTTGGGTCTTAAAAATTAGAACCCGACGGGTCTAGACCCGACCCAGACCCGAGCATATAAATAACGGGTCGGGTCCGGGTCCAGCTTTTGAGACCCGTACCCGACCCAGACCCGCCTAATTTAAAAAAAAAAAAAAAAATCTAATGTTGTTAGCGTATTAGATTCCGCGACTGCCTCTCCAGTCTCCACTTTTAACAAATTCATTCCTACGCTCTTCATTTCATTCATGAAAATTTAACTTCATCTACTGTCGTTGGTCGCTGCCGATTTTTATCGCCGTCAACTTACACATGACTTGCCCTCCGTTATAATTAAGGCCGATGGGAAATCATTAATTTAAGGTACAAATCAGTCAAAAAATGCTTGAAAATTGATGGTTAAACATTATATTTTGTATGTTCTCAATTACATAGTTTAAATCATTTTGTTTGTATTCAATTGTTATGTTGAGCAATAGTAATTTCAAATTATTATTTGGTTTTGGTTTTCAATTGGTAGGTCTGAGTGTTTTCGACATCTCCTATATTATAGGTATTCAATTATCATCACCTTTCTAAGTTCATCTTTTGAGTTCGGTTTACCCAGATATTTAATTATTGTTGGGTTTGATTATTATTTGTGTTTGATTTACTTATTACAGATGTTCAACATATGCGAATTTCTTTTCGCGTATGATATGTGACTGAATATCGAAAGTAAATTGCATTCCTACTCAAAAATATAGTTTCTTATACGTATTAAGGCCTTCATATATGGGACCCGCACGAGACCCGACCCAGACCCAGACCCGACGGGTCCGGGTCTGGGTCTAGAAAATTAGGACCCGTTGGGTACGGGTCGGGTCCGGGTCTACACAAAATGTCACGGGTCCGGGTCTACACAAAATGTCACGGGTCCGGGTCCGGGTCTTAGCGGACCCGACCCATGCCCATCCCTAATGAGAACTGAGGACAATGGAAGGTCAAGGAGTATTAATGTAGCGTGTAGTTGGGATATGGACACTTGACTTGAGTTAGGTGTGTCCGGCATCGTGGCTTGATGTATACGGAGTAATCATTGTTTTGTGTCTACGGGTCAACGACTAGTTGTTTAGTCTATGATGTAACCGTTTTAGTTACGACTCTTATAGTTGTAGCACGGGGTAAAACGAGATTCATCGGACTATATAACAGTAAAACAAAATGTTTGGACTGGATGCTTTGAGTTACGAGGTGTTCCCAGAGAGACATTTTGTGATATACGATCGTTGTTTGTGTTCACACAAGGCAAGCATGTTTTATCTCCAGCAGATCTTGTGGAAGACTGTCTCTCAATAATTTATCGAGAGACCAACCATATTATTTACATCGTGACCCCTTTTGTATAATTAGTGACTCTTATACTACTTTTGATAATCGTTTTAGTTAAGGACCTCGACACTTAATCTAAGATTTGCAAAGCGGTTACTTATATATTTTAGCTAATTTTATATCATGGGATCCTCCAAAATCATAGATAATGTGCTTTATAATGATAACATAATACGATCACTAAAAGTATTATCATGGTTACAAGTAAGATAAAAAGAGTCACTTTGTAACACAAGATAATGGTCACTCAATAAATTATTGAGAGACCGTCTTTTATGAGACTTTGTTTTTATCTCTAATATAAGAGTTTTTTTTTTTTTTGAGTAATTTCGACGGTAATGTAAGAGTCTTTGTTATAAGTTTATGACTCTTATCGCCATAACACGGAGGAACAAGTTCGTCTGGCCATAATAGTAAAACAGCATGCTACTAGCCTTATTTACCTATAGTTGAATTTTGTGAAAGTGATAAATTCTCTCCACGCACATTTTATTTACTTCTTTGCCTTATTTACCTTTCGAATACTTGGCCAATGGCCATTAAACAATTGTCTAAGCTTGGTAATAATTTATCCATCGAAACTTCTTCCCCTCTTCACGACATTTCCTCTCTCCCACATTGTTTCTTTCATCATTCTCATTATTGGTTAATTTGCCTTAGCTTTGAATTTTGAATTTTGATCCGTCCAATTCAACGTTTACCACGATCTTGATTTCCTTTACTTTTGTTGGTACGTAATTTTTGCATCTTATTTGCAATTTTTTTTTTTCTATTGTTTGCATTGATTTCCCATGCAAATATGCAATAATGCAAATGTTTGTTTTTCCATGATAAGCTTACAAAATAGAATGTTTTGAGCAAGATTGAATTTGGATTCATATTTCATGTTGTTTTGTGTATTTTCACCCAATGTTGCTCAATCGTACCAACATTTACCTTTGTAACCATGTGCATTGAGTTGATTTGGCACGAGACTCAATCAGCTTAGGTTCCAATTTCGTTTCCTAGGAATGCATACATGTTAAAAACTCATGTGGAGAGCTTTAATTTGCTACGTACGTTCTTTTTCTTGTTTGGGCAGCATAGGGGAAGACGCGTCGCTTTGTTGAAATCCGGTCTAAACCGTATGATCCAAAAAAAAAAGGCCCTTATGAAGTAACTTCCGTTTTAGATATGCGAGAGTAATTGAAACTAATGTTAACAAATCAAGAGAAACGGAAGAAATATGAGTTAAATCTTGTAATATGAGCCATGCATCTTCTAGGCATTTATATGTTTCTCACCAGTCACCCTGTTGCTGTGAAGATTGAAGTTCTGAGAACTGTGACTTGATAATCTCACAGGTATCTGAATGCTAAACATTGCATCCCTCTGCAACTCCACAGAAAAAGTCCTTTGTACAATTGTACTGGTCACAGCAGGGCCAACCATATCCTGACTTTTTTCGAAATGGGCTCGAAAATGGCCTATAAACACCCTATTTTAGTAGGAGTGTGAGCCCTCCTTTGTCAAGTCCTTTGTTTTGAGGAAATCAGTACTGTAAGAAATTTCAGGAAGAAGTACTGCAGGACTTCAGACTGATGCGACAATGTCATCACCTTGTTCGAATGAGGGTGGTGATCATGCCCCTGATGCCAATGCACTAGAACAGGTAACAGTGCAAACTAGACGTCAGCTATCAAACTCAAGATCATGTCGTTCTGACTGGAGGAGGCCGTTCCCATCCGCAACCCCTAAGATTGGAGACCGCAGAAACCTGGCAGCAGTTAAGCTGCAGAAAGTGTTCAAAAGTTTCAGGACCAGAAGGCAACTTGCAGACTGTGCAGTTCTTGCAGAACAGAAATGGTATACTTTCTTATCTCACTGTACATATATGCATTTCTGTGTTTTCGACATAGGGGTAATGTTGCGTATATCTGCCGGTCTGCCCCTCCCACCCCACCTGGCCATAAACGGGGGAGCCTTTAAGGCACTGATGTAGTGTACAAAAAATTGAAAAAAGATGCAGTTTTTCCGAGTCTAGTACTACTCAGTGTCATTGTGTGCAGAAATCAAAATCCAATCCTTGGAACTTCCTGATTTTTGTAGGTGGCAAGTGTTAGACTTAGCTGAACTCAAGCGTAGCTCTATATCGTTCTTTGACATAGAGAAGCCTGAATCAGTTTTATCAAAGTGGTCAAGAGCAAGGACAAGAGCCGCGAAAGTTAGTATATATACAAGACTTGCTTACAAGCACATTTGGTTAATCTTGACTCAGGTTTCTTATGCATTGCTTGCATATGTCTTGGATCTGTGACTCAAGCTCTGCTTCTCTTCCAGGTCGGAAAAGGCTTGTCTAAAGATGAAAAAGCAAGGAAACTTGCGCTACAACATTGGCTTGAAGCTGTGAGTTCAATTCTAAAAAGATAAGACTTCAAATTAGGCTAGAACCATTTCCTACAGAGTCTGATCTCTCTGTCCATTTTGTTGATAGATAGATCCTCGACATCGGTATGGTCACAACCTGCAATTTTATTACGTTAGGTGGCTTCACTGTGACAGTAAACAACCGTTCTTTTACTGGTATGCTCTCTTCTGATTTCAAGTAGCTTTAAATTTTCATACACAGCTAAAATAAAATCTCAGAAAAAGACATGTCTGCAATGCTCAAATCAGGCTTGACATTGGAGATGGCAGAGAAGTTAACGTTGTTGAGAGATGTCCACGCTCTCGGCTACAACAACAGTGCATCAAGTATCTTGATCCAGTAAGCCTTACATGGTCTTCTCTAATCCGATTAAGATTTATATCCACATTATCTGGCGACTGATGCTAAGAACTTTATGAACTGTAAAGTTTAATGTTTCAATCCTATGTCTGTGTCTGTCTTCTCAAGCAAAACTGTTTTAAGCTCATTTCTTAACTGAGAGTACTTCATTTACGCGGTTCATAACTTACAGTCAGAGAGGGATGCCTATGAAGTTATCGTCGAGTCTGGTAAGCTCATATACAAAGCCAACCAGAAACCTGTTGATACATCAAGAGGCCCTAAAGGTACAAAGTGGATCTTTGTCCTGAGTGTAACCAAAACCTTGTACGTTGGGCAGAAGATCAAAGGCAACTTCCAACATTCAAGCTTCTTAGCTGGAGGTGCAACATTGTCAGCTGGGAGATTAATTGCCCAAGATGGCACGCTCACGGTAAAAATAAACCTGGGTAATTCCTGTCAATTATGATGAATAACTTCTGTTTTACTGAGACTTCGTTTCCTGTTGATGATAGGCAGTTTGGCCTCACAGTGGTCATTACCTTCCAACTGAAGAAAATTTCCAGGCATTCATGACATTCCTCGGAGAAAATGACGTCGATCTTACTCGTGTCAAGGTAAAAGTCTTCTCCATAATAAACTTTTCAAGTAACTTGAACTCTGGAGCGTGTTTGGGTGTCAAACTTGGCTATTCTGTGAAGGATTTTTGAGATTTAGGGCTTAAACCAAAAGTCTGAGCGTAGGTCGTGTCGTAAAACTGTCATGCCGGACAGGGAGACCGATAACCCGATCAGTGGAGAATTGGAGTATCAGAGCTTATAATAACCATGCATGATTTAATGATCCAATTTTAACTGCAGAAATCACCAGTAGACGAGGAAGATGAATTTTTTGGTGTGAAATCCACAACTTCCAATTTGAGTCAACTGAGAACGGATGAACAGGCTTACTATGAGAATCAGAGAAGGCAAGAAGTTTCCAAGCTATCAGAAGTTGTGAACTCCTCCATACTGAGAAGATCCCAACTCATACGCTCAAAGATCGCCAAGATCAGTATACCGAGCAAAAGTGACATGGTTGAGGAAGAATTCAAGACACCTCAGCCACCCCCGGAAACTAGTTCCAATGATAATGTCGAAGAAGATTTCTCCTCATCGGACTACTCTTCCACAGAAGGCTATGAAACCGCGGAAGACTCTCTTCTATCAGAGGACGATTTCATATATCCTAAACTGAACATATTTCAAAGACACGAGGACTCTGATGATGAAGAGCCAATCCCGCAAGAAACCATCTTACAGAGGATCAATTCTCATAGAAGAACTAAATCATACCAGTTGGGTGAACACTTGCATTTCAGATGGACAACTGGTGCAGGTCCTCGGATAGGGTGCGTTCGAGACTATCCTTCACGGCTGCAGTTCCAGGTGCTAGAGCAAGTACACTTGTCTCCGAAGAGTAGAAGCGATGACTCCTCCCCTATGAGCACAGACGCTAGCCCCAAGGTACCAAGTTTATCTGGTTCACGGAAAGACAAAAGCAACCTTTGTCCAGATAATAAAAATGTAATATCTGCAGATTCATAAGCATGTTTCCACTACAACATAGGCGGATTAGATCAGCAACCGGAAACCTTTTGGAAAAAAAACGGACTCAAGAGCCTCTGATTTCCTGCTGCAATGCAGCCACCATAAGTCCATAACAATATAGTTTGATTTGGTATTTGAAAAAAGCAAGTACCATCTAGGAATTTTGTTAATATATAAGATCAACGTGGGTGAGATAACCAGCTTTACATGTAGGCAAAACTGAATACTAGTAGATAACTTACGGGTTGGCTAAAAGAAGAAAAAAGGTATACAGAAAGGAGAGAGAAAGATGCATATCAGTTTCCTCAAGTGTACAAAGCAAGCTATCCCGATAATATACATGGATACTTGAGAGAATTACCAACACTGACATGTGTATCCACACTCCGGTTTGATTTCAAAGTAGAGGGAATATAATGTACTCTGCATAAAACAGGTTCCAAATAAACCTGTAGAAACTTGTGATTGCTTCCTGCAAAATAGTTACAATATGGATGATCAGAACTTTGACATCGGCGTGCAAATATCTAATGACTTCCATCAGAATTTAACAGTAGAGTATGAAGTTGGAACTACAAAAGATAGAATAAAACTTTCAATTCCAGACACTTGGTCACTAATATTGTGAAAGTTTTTGGTTTTTTGGTTGCAGACAGAAACTAGAAATTCATATCCCATGCGCACAACAAGTAGAGAGGCCAATAGAAGGAAAAATTGACCTTGTAGGGTAAAATACAGATAAACCTGAAGGAAAAGAAACAGCACTACTTCCTGTTGAATGAACATACTTGAATGCAAAAGTCTGAGAGGACATGTTACAGGGTTACCCAGCGATTCTTATTGTTGGTTGTTTACTAAGCAGAATTTTGCAAGGGCTTTTAGAAATCAGTATCACAGTGGCATAACAGTTTCACCTTTTCTTTGTACCCCAAATGATTACTCATTAACAATTCTACGCTTTGAGTTTCATATGCCAGGCATTATAAGTCCTTATGTGTGAACAACGCCTCATGTTAAAGGTAGAGAACAATGCCATCAGGAAGGGTGATACTAGGTTCTATGATGCCTTCTAAATTAGGGCACAGATGGAAGACTTCCAATCAAAAGTCCAGCTCTTATGTATCTATAGTAACAAAATGTCTGGTGTTAAATACGTGGAAATGTGGAATATTGTCATTACTAAGTACATCTGGACTTGAACATGGACTTAGTATTCCAAGATATAGGAATTTTATTTGGGATCAAATGAAGAGAACCAAATGAGTACTTCAGCAATCTAATAATGATAAGAAATGTCCACTTCTATCGACAGAGGTCAAATGGAGTGCCACAGTTGGTATTGCTAAACACGAGCTATCATGTTACTCAGACATAAGGTAGATAAAGCTAAATAAAGTGATTAGTAATACCTTGGAGTAGTTAGCTTGTTCCAGCAACCATGCCTGAAACCAAAATAACAAGTAAACAACCAAATTCAACTAGAGAACCCAGATCCAGATCCATATTAACATCGAATAAGGTCAAATTTCACTGTTTGATGGATTGAAATTACACAACTAACATGATGTCTAAGAGTCTAACTCCATAAAACTAAACCACAATGTACCCAAATGGGATTAGAAGATAGTCTTAAGCCAATCAGATGAGAAAAACTAAACGAGTCAAGAGGGGATGGATTTTGAGAACAAACAGTTGATGACGATGAAGAAGTTCTGAGATCCCATATGACCTCTATAATTATATTCCATGTTATTTAGCTCTAAGTTTAAGCAATAACATTTTTTTCCTGAGTCACATATAGCAATAAAATTAAAACTGCCTACCTGAAAAATCAGGCACAGCGCCAATATGGTGTGTGCAGGAATCATCAAGCTGCGTCTAAATACCTGTACAGCAACCAATCTATTGATGTTTGAAACTTGGACATGTCTATAAGAAATAGATTCTAGAGACCAAAAGCTCTTTTAAGAAATTAGCAATAAAAACTGACGTACTGAGTACATAGCTTAACTGAACAAACATTTTACCTGAGGCATGTAAGCAGCTGCGAACATAGAGCCAATGTAATTTACCAGCAAAAGCCCAGTACCAAGCAATGCAATATTCTTCACCCCGAGCTTTGTTGCCAGGGTTGAAATCTGATACCTACGAAGGATTATGATATGAGCTTGATTTTACTACTTTCAAACGATAACAAATAAATATATTATCTTCACACCAGTCACCACTTACCAGGTAAGTGTGTACAGTAAGACGAATGTAGGTGATGAAGAAGACCACAAAATAATGAAAGAAATAAGCAGAAGGCTGGATAAACTTACTTCCTATCACCTTCTACGTCTGGGAGATCTTTTGTTATGGCAATGACCAACGCAAACAATGTCACAAAACTCGTGATGAAAACCACAGGATAACTGCAGAGCAATATATATTCATTTGAGATCTAATAAAGTCTACAACAGCAACAATGAAAAGCTCGTACACCAAAGAATTTTAAAGCTGGCCAACAAGAGCCGTTTAACGAGACCCCTAATGATACCTAAGATAAATTCACAAAAGAACTTTGTACATGCTAATAGACAGGTAAACCCTTAATGTATCTCCTTGAGCAAAGAGTATCATCAGCCATAGTGAGTTGCTCAATCTTTAGGTAAATATGCTTTTACAGAAAATAACTCTAGAGGTAACCAACAACATGCAACATATATGATTAATAGGATGGAAGCCTTGGATGTGTGTAAGAGAATTCTGAATCTAGAGAATAGAGAGGAGCAACAACATTGGCAAACACATTTCATAAGGCGGGTTAATTCACGGATTCCGTCACGACCCTGCATATAGAACAAGCATACCAAGGACATTCGTACAATTCATCTATTCTAGAATGACAAAGAATATAAGTATATGGTCCACAAAAAATTATTCTATGTTGAAAAAAAGAATCGGAAGACTCACCTCCACTCGAATGCAAGTCCTAGAGCTGCTCTTGTGGCATAGTATACACCAAAATTTAGAAGAAATCCCCGAACCTGAAAGGTTATTCAGCATTATTTGTATAGGCACATCAAGTCACAAAGCAGCTAAAACAAACTTTTGAATTATTTAAGCTCACAAAAAAAAAAAAAAAAAAAAAAATTGTACTATTTCAGCATTATGGCACTATTTGTCAAAATTTTGGTTATAAATAATACTTATAAAACTACAGTCGTTCTAATATAAGCTTAATATACCACTAAGACATAGAGGAAGGTAAATAGGTGATTAATAGAATTGGACATAGACAAAGTTCAGGTATCAAAACTCCCAACAGACGATTCAGCTAATTCCCTCTTTGAATACAATAATTTCAACATTTACATCAATAAACACAATAACAAGAGTTTTCATGGCCAACCCTGCCACTATCAGTTGCTAGATATCTACCAATTGGTAAATTTGCACCACAGAAGAAAGAATGCAGAGTCATTTCGAGAGAAAAGGCAAGCCACAAGCATATGATTTTACAGTGAACTTGGTCATAACTATCAGTAACTAGCATGGCTAATAATCTAGGAGCCACTCTCAATTCTCGACTCATTTCTGAGTAACTTGCATGTTTTTTGCTAATTTTGAATCCAGAATTCCAGATGGGCAGACCCACACAAGAGTAGCTAAATTCAGCATGAGTTCACAAGGTGAACACAGTTTCCAGGAAACATAGCACGCAAACAGACTTGCAAAATTGGAAACCAAGCTAGAAATCTCGTACCGTTGCAATTATGAGAAAAGCTACAACGGGAAATCTCTTCATTCGAAATGGAGGAACAGAATAGATAGTTCCAAGAAACAATCCCAGGCAGTATAGGGATGTGATGAAAGGCCCATAAACTGTTGCTACAATAGATAGTCCAGCAACAGCAAACATCAAAACTAGCAGCCATGCAGATTTAACTGAAAGATCTCCAGCTGCTATAGGTAAATAAGGTTTGTTCACCCTGCAATCACATTGCACAATATACTAATTACTTTTCCCGTTTTCCAGCTATAATGCCTAGGAAAGCCAACTCTCATTTGAATTCATTTAAAAAGGCCGGCAAAGAACTAACTTAAAATTTAACCAAAACTGACCCCCTGTAGATCAGTGTGTCATATTGTCATATGGATTTGTGAAAATGATTTATTGATGAGGTTCAAACTTAGCACCATTTAGAGGTGAGAAAATGTCTGCAATCGACTTAAGACTTCGTCATAAATTGACATAGTTTGGACCTCAAGTCATAGCCTTCTATAAACCGACCATAAGATGATATGGTTACATCTGTAAGGTTTTAGGAAACACAGCTTAAGTAGAAGACATGAGGTTTCAAATTTTGAAAAGTTCTAATTTTTATCCTAAGAATTGACAAGTCTGGCAGGATGACCTAAACTACGAGATTTGCTTACTTCACTATCTAGTGCTCTTAGATGAAGAAAGGACCCTACAGGGTTGCTGATTACGGAGTAAAGCAGCAGCAACAAAATGTGGCAAAACTGCAGACCATCTTTAGCAGAAGTAGACTTATTTCCCTGTACTTAGAATTTAGAACCACCCAATTAAGTACAGTGGTCAAAGTTGCCTAACAAGTCCAGGAGATTGTTGAGACAAGGAGCCCACGCAGCTTAATGAGACGTGGCGCTAAACTCAAGTGATGTTCTAAGTAAAAAATTAAAGCAAGTTTTATAACATCACATCAATATATCAAGAAGGAAATAATAAAATAAAATAAAAACTCAAAAATTGTAATGGCATACTTATCAATACCAATATCGTAGATCTGATTGATGCCCACTATATAGCCATTGCCACATATCAAAGCAACAAGACCAGCAACTGCCTTCAGTACTAAAGACCACCTTATCAAAGTGGGATTCTCAATCAATGCTCTCACTACCAAAGCACTGTCAAAAAGAATATTAAAGGAGTTAAGTTACCGAATTCCAGCTAATAAGATGAATTATTAAGCAATAGATAAGCATAAAGAAGACTCACCTTGAACCTAGAGCTGTTCCACGAATTGTATGTGGTCTCAAGAATCTCCAAAATGCATCTCTAAACTCAGCAACCTTGTTTAAAGCCGGATCAGAATCAGCAGCTCCAACTTGTGCGCCAGCCTAAACAGCACTTGATTCAATAAAAATCACCACCACATTCGAACAATGCAAATGACATTGCTACGCATACAATTTTGCAAAAAATATCAATTTCAAATGTTGAATGCTATGATCTGAGAAATTGAGTGTCAGACTCTCAGTACGGTTAGGATGCAATTGCAATAACAATGCAACGGACCCTATTTAACAAATTCAATACCTTCTTACTGTAATAAATTCATTTCAGGTTTTCAACCTATGCAGACACCATTACATGACCAGAATCACCAGATGCATTCAAATACACTCCCCTCCATGTACCTCCTCCTTCTCCCATTCATTTCCGACCTTATTTCTACATAATAGGAACCAATACATGACAATTGTAATTACATCCTATGAAACACAACCTAATTCTTCAGCACCTTGGACTAACAATTTTCTGCCAGATAACAATATGATCTCTCTGAGCAGCAACGACTGAAAATTGTGCTACATATGGGACTCGTTCTTGCCATCCCCTCAGCTTTCAAATCAATTAATGGCATTTAGCAGTTGTCCCTTTGGCTGGCCCTATTCTACTCATCCCTACAATTTAAAGCTGGCCACAATATGTCCATATAGCAATACCCAGCCCCCATGGTAGCATACAAACCTAACTAGGGAATGATTAATGGGCTTCAAGAACCAAACCGAGGTAAATGATTATAACCACCACACCAAAAGAACTGTCCTACAAGAGTAACAAGACACAGGCACAGCCTCTCAGGCTGAGGATGATGATTTGCCTCAAGACCAAACCAATGCAAATCGCAAAACTATCACTCCTTGGAAAGACCCTATAAGACACAGGATACCAAGGGCTCGAAGCATAACATCTACCTATGTCTCTTGGATTGCTAAACCAAACCAAGGCAAATGACATTAACTGATTAACTAATGCAAATGTCTATGACAAAACAATTTCCCATCACGCTTATTGACCTCTTCGCCTCTCAGGTTCGCAATTTTCTTAGATAAAGAGTTCAATCATACATTATTGAAAGTTCCTAAATTTCTGACTTATGACATTAAATTGTCTGTGCTTCTTCTATTGTGAAGTACTGTAGCAGTCGGGCGGTGAAATTCTCAAAGCAATTTTCATTTTGGGTCATCCGTGCTCTATGTTTCAATCGGGGCAAGGCTTGCGTACATCCGAGTTACGACGCCTCCTTAGCCTGCCTTATGTCAGGAGCCTTTGAGGCGCTGGAGTAAAGAAGTTATTGTTGTTGTAAACAACATCAATATAATCAGAAATGTATCATGCCTATGCATAAAACACACATTGCAACGGCTTCCTACAGAAGTATCCAACAATCTAACAACAACTAACAGAATCAAGAACTCCCAGCATAATCTGAACTCAAATTTACAACCAACTTCTAACAAGTTTCAATCATAATTCGTGCCCACATCAGTAAAACTGAAGAAAGTAAAAAACTTTGATGAAATCCAGTAAATTAAAGATTTACCTTGATGGGTAAAGGCCTAAAAGACCTGGGTTTTGCAAAGGTGGAAACTTTGGAAATTCTAAGAGTAAAAGATGGGAAATTCTGGTGAAATTTGAAGGATTTTTTAGTGGGAAAAGTGGATTGATGAGATAAAATTTTAGGATGAGGATTTAATGAAGGAAAATTATGGTGAGTGGAAGTGGAAGAACAGTGTAGCAACTCCATCTCATCAGCATATGCTGCTCTATCTGTGTGGGAGTGGAGGAGAGAGAGTGAGGGGGGAGGAAGTAGGAAGGCCAGTGAAGGCCAAAGAGGATAAATGCAATGTCCTGCAAATTGCTTCAATTAGAAGTTTAAGCTAAAGCTCTTTGTGCTTGCCAGAGTGCCAACTTGCTCATTCCTACCACCTCAAATTTGGCATTTGGAATTTGGGAATATGTGAAGTTGGGAACCAAGTCAACCAACCATACGGTTCTCTCTTTTCGATAAGTCGTTTAGGCTCCGAATGATTAAAAAACGTTCATATATTATATCTATTACATTACATGTATTTTGGATAATCTTAAGCTTGAAACGAGAGCAGGGCACCAGAGACATTTAAATCAACACTAAGGGGTCGTTCGGATTGTCCGATAAGATGGTGGAATAAAAGCGTGGGATTTCATGATTTTATCCCATCTCTTGTTTGGTATGTGAGGAGATTAAAATGTTGATAATATGGTCCTCCAAAAATAATGGTGTATTTCTCATTTAAGCAAGGACAAAAATGTCATTTTAAAATTTTTTTATCCCACATCCTAATATCTGCCCCTTATAGGTACTAAAAAAGTGGGATAATTAATCCCATTTAGCCTTATTCCACCTACTAATCTTATTTACCAAGCATGGAAAATTAAACCATGGGGATAAATTATCCCATCCCAACATTTTATCTATCTAGTTCTACTAAAACAGAGGCCACTAGGACACGTGACATCCAATGGCTACACATTTTCCCGCTAAAATTTTTGTTCCTAATAACATGGTTTTTAATAATTTTGTTCCTATTAATTTGCTGCAAATTCTAACAACTCTAAGTTAATAATGAAAAAGCAACTAAAAACTAGGGCCTTCTATTAACAAAAAAAAAAAAAAAAAACAACTTTAATATGTTCCTAATAATTTTCTACGCTAAATTTATGAGACCATTTCAACCAAATATATATACGGAGTATATCCCAAAATTTTGCTCTTCTTTATCTAATTTACAATCAAAATTTGTCCTCTTACTCACTGATGTAGTGATTAACCATTTTAATGGTTAAAGGCTCGCTCAAATAGAGGTAATTAAAGGTCACTATTCTTTTCTTTTTGTGTTCTTATTTATTTGTGTACTCTTCTAATGCAAATTTCATCTCCATTTCTAAGTCATGGGATTGTAAAGTCACTGAAATTTTGAGTTGGTAAATAAATTTGCCATAATACAAATGTTCCCTTACTAATATTTATACTTAGAGATACATTCACGCACACACACTTTGATGAGATTGCATTTTATCAAGTGCAAATTAAAGTCGTACGTATACATGATAGCTAAGCTATTCAATTTTTTTTTTTTTAAAGAAGTCTTTGATATATTGAGTCGGGAAATAGATTCGGGTATATAACTACGTTTCGAACGCCAACAATATAAATCCGTTTTTCCAAGACAAAGTTAAGCTAGACGTGTTGCCGCACGTTACGATATTAAAACTTTTGGCTACACATTTCCGTGCATAGCACGGGTATTATACTAGTTATCCCTCTAAACAAACGACCCTTAAGATGATAGGGAGTTGTAATCATTGTGGAAGAACCAAACAAAATTGTGTTTTTTTAATGATTATCTACTTTCGATAGTAATCTTAAAATTGAAAACTATTTATGCCACAGGATAATTACAAGGGGCGAGTCAAATCATTACAATTTAAGTCATGCCAGGTCAACACAATAGCCATGGTAATAAAGTTCATTCTATCCTTTAAAAAAATTAAAAATTAAATTTTTTTACGTCATTTTCGACCCAAATCAGATCGTTTAACTCGGATAAGTTAGTTGGATTCAATATTGATATTCATCGTGCACGCTATTATTGGGTAACAGGGTCAGTAGTTTGCTTTCGGAGCGCTATAAGGTTGGAGTATAGTCATTATACTATTGCAAAGTTAAAATCGATAGATAACGCAAACCTTATTACTTGGCTCGTTACTATGCTCATTTCCCAACTATCGTTACTCCAATTCAGGTCAACTAAGCTCAGGTGGAGCCAGGGGTGGAGCCAAGGGGGGCTTACCTCGACTCCAGCCCGTCCTAGGTTTGCGGAAAGTCGGATTTTTTGTGTGTACTTTTACTATAAAATTAGTTAAAAATTGGTAGATCGTATTATTTGCCCCACCCCAACTCCGATAAATAATTTTCGGCCCAGTACAACTTTCGATCCTGGCTCCACCACTGGGCCATAGAGCATAACAAGGTTGTCGAGCCACACATGGTTCGTCCCATTTTCTGTTTCTACGGGGTTCAACTCCAAACCGTTCGTGTCAAATTTATCGAGTCGGGTCAACTTTTGCAGACCCATTTGGACCAACATATGAAAGAAACCATTGACCCAATTCTCCAAAGGACATCACATTTCACCCTTCCTAATAAAAAGGCCCAAAAGCCAAGTGACCCAAAAAAACGACGCAAAACTCACATCCTAAAACCCTACAAAACAAACCATATAAAAAACCCAACATAAAAATTAAACAAAAAAATAAAATAAAAAGCAGTATAAATAATAAGGAAAACCCTAAACACTTCTCCTCTTCTTTCATTGCTAACACACACTTTTGAGGGCGCCGTTCTTTCTCTCTCCTCAATCCCTCAAACCTTCGCAAACTCAGAGGTAATTTCTTCCCCCCAATTTACTAATCTCAATCTTCATTCTTACGATTTAGTTATTATTTACATGGTGATTGATTATTTTCTCTGTTTCATTTGTATATTATTATCATTTTTATTGGTAACTTGATTAGGATTAGGATTATGATTAGGGTTTGATCTTGTATGTTGTGTGTTGAACAAGATTGAATTTTGTTGATTACCCATTTCTTTGTTTTGTTTTCTGAAAGTGGGGGTTTTTTTTTTTTGTTGTTGGGTTTAATGATAAAAGATTATGCTTGTAATTTGAGTATGAAATGTGCTATGTGTAAAAAAAATTGTGCATCTAATGTAAGAAATATTTGGTATTTGAATTTTGGTTGAAATCATTATTGGGTTGTTAAAAAGGCTGTTTCTTTCGGAAGTTGTTAATGGAGATTTGAGAAAGGGTTTGATTGTGCTGGGGGTTTTGTGTGTTCGTGAAGATTAAGGGTTTGATTGTGCTGGGGTTTTTGTTTGTGTGTTCGTGAAGATAAAAGGGTTATTTACTTATTGGTAATTATATGGAGATTTGAGCTAGAAGTGATTGGACTGTAGTATATATATGACTCGGGGGTGTGGGTATAGGCTTGGCGTATAGTGCCGAGCGTGGTGGTTTGATTACCTGAAGTAGGAGCAGAATCTTGCTTTTGTAATGTGTGATTGATATCGGAATTAACGCAAAAAATAGCTGCTTTTATTTTTAAGCAGTCTGATCTTTGGTTGTTTACAGTGTTTCTAAAATAAAGTGTGTTGCTGATACTGAGTAGAATGTGTGTGATTTCTGTTGTCGAAATAGAGCTTATCTATAAGCTTCTCGAAGTAATATGAAGAGTTTTCTGTCTAATACTCTGTTACCACTGTCTGAATTTACACAAAATAGCTGCTTTTTCGATAGCAATGTGATTTTTTGTTGTTAACACTTGTATTTGATTAGTGTGCTACTGATACTGTGTAGAATGTGTGTGATTTCTGTTGTCGAAATAGAGCTTATCTATAAGCTTCTCGAAGTAATATGAAGAGTTTTCTGTCTAATACTCTGTTACCACTGTCTGAATTTACACAAAATAGCTGCTTTTTCGATAGCAATGTGATTTTTTGTTGTTAACACTTGTATTTGATTAGTGTGCTACTGATACTGTGTAGAATGTGTGGGAATTTCAGTTATTGAAATAGAGCTTATCTATAAGCGCTTCTCGAAGTAATGTGAACAATTCTCTGTCTTGTTTGAAAGCACTGTTGAGGGTTTTTGAGAGATTCAGGCCCTGTGTTTGGCTTTGAAGTTTGTTTATTGGGTGTTGCTGCTACACCGAATGTAATGAAATTAGATGGCCGTATGAGCTACTGATCTGTTTAGTCTGTCCCTGTGGTCATTGTCCTTGGCTATATTAGTGAATACAAACTCTGATTGTGTCTGGACTACTGTATTATAGTGTGCTGTTTCTAAAACAATTTACTTATAGTAGTCTGTTCTGTGAAATTGCAGAATGGATTCCGGAATCAAGCATGCTGTTGTCGTGAAGATCATGGGCCGCACTGGATCAAGGGGTCAGGTTACTCAAGTCAGAGTGAAGTTTTTGGATGACCAGAACCGTTTCATCATGAGGAATGTCAAGGGACCAGTCAGGGAGGGAGACATTCTTACTCTCCTAGAGTCTGAGAGAGAGGCAAGGAGACTTCGTTGATTGCCATACGCTTGTTCCTGTACTTTGGTCATTTTTTGCCTTAGTTTTCATGACTGTTGCTCTCTTGTTTAGCCTTTCAGACTGAGCTTCTGCTCGAGTTATGTTACTGGGATGTTATTGTGGGATGTTATTAGAAGGTTAATGCTTTGAGTAAGGAACCATAATTTTACAAAGCAGGATTATGTCTTTATTTTTAGTAGTTTATGATGATTTCCCATGGATTTTTGTGTTAATGATCTTCCGTCTGTGTTTTACCATTTTTGAGCTCCTTCCCATTCTGTGTTCACCAGTTTTGATCTCATCTTGTGCTGTCTATAGTCGTAAATCTTTCCCGGCCATTCTGTGATCATATTTCAATAAGTTCAATTGGGATTCTGTTCCGAAGTTGTGGATGGTCTTCGAACCATGACCTTTTCTCTATAGAAGTAGGTCAAATCTTTGATAAAAGTACCACTGGAGTTTATAGCGTGCTGGCTGCTGCCTTTGCTGGTCTCCTGTATCTGTGCATAGCCTGTGAGGTACGCTGTTCTCTGAAGCTTGAGCTTTTCCATCAATCCATATATGGGTTAACTGTAGCATCATACCCGCTCATTATGTGCTGGGTTTTTTGTACTCGAATTATTGTCTCCAAGCTCGTTCCACCGAGACTGGATACGCCTCGCTCATAGACCTTGGCTCACTTGACAAAGCTGCTAATTCGTCATCCCCAGAGAGCTCTTGAGAGAATGGTTCAAAAAACTTAACATAGGGCGAACCCTTCCTCGGAATGAGCCATGAATCTAAATTTTTGAAACTTCGCTTTTCGACATGGGTGAATGCAGCTGCACTAGGGAAGCCGTCAGTTACAGCGACATGACATGAGTAGAATCAGTAGATAGACCGAACATGATAAGCCAAGTTTTGTCTTAGGTGATCTGTGTATCCGTGAGCCCAAGGATAGAGAATCATGTGACATGTTTACTGTTCATATAGATAGATAGCTAGCTATGAAATAATTATGCACCCTTAAAAATCCTCATCAGTCATCAGACTCATCACTGAACTTTCCTTGGATGTTCCTTGCGTTCACTGGAATTTCAGTTTCAAAACTCAAAATTCTATTTCAACATCTTGAACACACCCCCATATATAGATCATCAATTTCAAGTACGGTTTCAGGTGTTACAGCGCTAGCAAAGATAAATCCTTGAGTCGAGATGATCAGGGGTCGATTTACATGAATCGTCATATGAACTGGTCAGCAGTACGCAAAGCAGGGCCGAAGTGGAGTGTCAACACAGCTAAGAAAAGAGTAATTCTAGTGCGAGTATGTCTTTACTGAATTTCGTCCATTGATTTGAAGTATGCATTGGTTCAGACTTCAAGAGTTGAGACAGTAGTCCTACTTTTATCCATTCCTAATGTGATAATAATATTTGTACAGTCGTATAAGAACACACCCTATGCAAGTTTTTGCATTGTTGTAACAAATTTTCGAGACGCAATTAGTTGCTCTTAATCACAATTTTAATGGCTTACATGAGGTCGTTAACCTTTGTAATGCTCTCACTTCTCCTCTTACCACTCACCATCCTTGCTTCTCCTGTCACGGAGAAGCTCGATTTTGATGCCATTTATCAGTTTGGAGATTCGTTAAGTGACACGGGCAACATTGTCAGAGACAGCCCTGCCGGAGCGCAAAATCCGTGCGGACGTCTTCCCTATGGCATTACCACAGGGTACAACTCCGGTCGCTGTTCCGACGGGCAGCTTATGGTCGATTTTTTCGGTAAGTCTCTAAACATAATTTACGTACTTATGTTCTGAGCGTCGAGTTTAATGTCAACTAAACGATCACTTAGTACTTGCATATCGACTTTCTTTTACCAATTGTAATTGGATTTCACAAAAAAAAAAAAAAAGTATTTGATGAATCAAAGGATCTTTGCAGCTAAATTCTTTCACCTGCCACCCCTGAATCCGTATCTTGACAAAGTAAGCAACTCAACTTATGGTCTGAACTTCGCGGTTGCTGGATCGACTGCACTGACTACTGAGCGACTAGGCACACAGGGTATTCTGTCACCTGTCACCAACAGCTCTCTTTCGGTTCAGCTTGATTGGTTTAAGTCTCACCTGAAGTGCATCTGCGGAGACAATATATCAGGTATACAAAGCGACTCTGATAATGTTCGATTTTCTAGGTGGTCTAGTGAATCAAAATGCTGTCACAACCGTAAACTATAGTGAAGACATATATTGGTTTCAAATTGTAGAACGCAAGCAGAGGGTTCGCAACTCGCTCATCATAATGGGAGAAATCGGAGGAAACGACTACAATTTTGGGTTAATTGAAGGCCTCGGACAGGAGGTGCTGATTAGCATGGTTCCTGAGGTGGTTCAGGAAATTAAACAAGCTGTTCAAGTGAGATTCTCCTACCTCCTGCATATATATACGACTATCTGTGTGTCTTGTGGGTTAAGATAGGCATAACAAGTTAAATACTTGGTTATTTGGTTATTTTTGCAGGAAGTTATAAATCTTGGTGCAATTCGAGTTGTCGTACCAGGAAATTTCCCCATAGGATGCATGCCAATTTATCTCACCTTATTTGAAGAGAAAGACCCAACCAAATACGATTCACTCAAATGTTTGAAGGGTTTGAACAACTTTGCCATACTCCATAATAAGCACCTACAAAAGGCTATCAAAGAGCTCCAACAGAAGAACCCTGGTGTCGCCATAGTGTATGCTGACTACTTCAATGGTTTAAAATGGATACTCCAGTCTGCCTCGTCTCTTGGTAAGGACAACACTGTTGCCACCGACTTTAGTTCTCGTTAATCTCAGTAATTACCTTCGATCTGCACAATGCTGATACTTTCATGACCACAGGATTGAATCATGCTGATCTTCAGAAGGCCTGTTGCGGGGTAGCTGACAGCAAGTATGGCTTCAATATGCAACAGTTTTGCGGGTCTCCAGAGACTACCGTCTGTGCAAATCCTGAAGAACGATTCAGTTGGGATGGTATCCATCTAACCCAGCACGCGTATCTCCACATGGCTCAACAACTGCTCAAAACAATAGTTCCAGGCATCCTGCGAGCTGTTGCTTAGCAGTCACGACTCAAAAATATTCATCTTTGTCGCTCTGTCCTAATATCAGATACTTTAGACCATAGATACAAGTCATACAACCGCAGATCTGATTTTTGACTACCACTGATGAGAGTGTATTACCAGATTTACTCTACCGTCTCTGTTTTTGAGTACTCATCGCTTAACAAGTCCTCGAATGACCGAGATCTCTACGTATTGAGCATACTACGTATGCTTTAACTGACCGTGTTTACACGAATCAGCTCGCCAAATTCTTCACACAGTTCAGCATCAAAGCATTCATATTTCAACGGACTGCCCAGGAATGGGTGCACATCCAAACATGACTCAGGCTATCTCAAAAGGCCAAAAACCACTTCATTACATCTAAACATATCAAGATCATAACCTCTAACCGAGCTGGGTTAGACAAAAGAAATGTCCATTTCAGATTGAGCTATGTAAACCATTCAAACTCTATAGAGAACTTAAGATGAAGATTGTATGTAGAATGGACTATTAAAAAAAACGGAGTGTACTCTAAAAACCGAGGTACCATAAGGTGAACCAAAATAAAGTATCACGATCCACAAGAGATCTCAATAACGTAAACTGTAGCAGTTTGTATAAAACTGCAACTAAATTCCCTGGTTATACAAATCTAATCTCCAGACACAATATGCATGTCTAAGTAGAAGCCATAAAGGATCCGACTATTGGGAAAGAACCTAAATATCCAAAATTGCAGAAGAAACAAAAGCAGAAGACCACCATGCTTCCAGAATCAACGATTAGCCTTGGCAACCCTTTCAATCTCATCCTTCTTCTTGATGGCGTAACTGAAGTAGGAAAAGAAAGCAAAAGATAAAAGTTCAGCATTTCATGCCAGTCGTGTAGAGAATGATTCTCAGGAATGAGAATTCACACTTGAAGAGAGTTAACCTGTGAAAGAGAACAAAATATACCTGTTAGATGATCCCTTAGCAGCATTAATGAGCTCATCAGCAAGGCACTCTGCAATAGTTTTAACGTTCCTGAAAGCGCTCTCACGAGCTCCTGTTGTCAGGAGATATATGGCTTGGTTGACCCTCCTCAATGGTGAAATATCAACAGCCTGACGTCTCACAACACCAGCTGACCCAATCCTAGTGGCATCTTCTCTCGGCCCACTGCAGCATATGAGAAAAGGTGAGTTTTTGTTTAATTTCGGTTAATAGACTAACGAAAATGCAGTTGAGAACCACATAAAATGAGATTGTGGTCATTGTACAACGGGACAAAAAAGAGAACGCAGAGTGGTTAGGATCAATACCTGTTAGTGATAGCATCAACAATAACTTGAATGGGGTTCAAATCAGTTAGGAGGTGAATGATCTCCATGGCGTGCTTAACGATTCTGACAGCCATCAACTTTTTACCGTTGTTGCGCCCATGCATCATGAGGGAGTTGGTAAGCCTTTCAATAATGGGGCATTGGGCCTTCCTAAAACGCTTCATTTGGTACCTCCCAGCTGTATGGGGCAAAAAGGTTGCATGCTTGAGCATCACAGCAATGTAATCATTCAGAGCAATATCTTGGACCTGAGGATCATCAACCACAAAAGGAGAAAGCCACATTTAAAAAAAATGTTCTTCGCAGAGATGTCTACCACCACAACTGGAATCACGGTTTACACACCGAAGAAAAGTAAGTTCAGCTTAAAAGGTAGAAGTTCCTAGTCTTCCTACACAAGGCACCATCACACTTTCATCACACGTGTAGAAGATACACTGAGAAACACTACAGCTTGTATATCAAGCTACCTTTCTCATCTACTACAGCTTCTATAATGTCAAATCATCAGACTATAATCTACCAAACAGAATTATTTACTCCCAAGTTATTTCCCTTACAGCTGAATTACATACTGTGATAATCACAGTCGCCTACGGGAAGAACAGGCCATCCGACAGGGAGATTCTGAAATTTGCAGCTCATATCCGAAATATTCAAAGATTAAATTGTGAACCAATAAATTAAAACACTACACAAGCTACAAAAACAAGCCAAATATAAAACATTGCATTACCCAACCTATTAAAACCTGATTTAATACAAACCGATGCCCAAAATTTCGAATAATCGATACAAAAAAACAACAATATAATTCAGCATGGTAATATGATACGATTGACAAACTAATCATTTCAACTTCTCAGCCAATTCTCACCTAAAAGAATTGACCCAACAATACACAAATAACCCTTAAAAACAAAAAAGAAGAGCATAGTAAAACACAGTTACCATGGTAAATAAAAATGGAGGAGAGTGAAAAATACTCACTGTGACGTCTTCATAAGTCCACTTTCCGAAGAGTGTGACATCAGCTTGGAAAACATCGGTTGTCACTGACATTGGTTCGATCGCAACTGCCGCCATCTAATATAATGCAACCCATAAAAAAAAAAACAAATTATCAATTAAACTAAAACCCAGATAACAAAATCCCAATCAAATTAAAAACCCAGAGATAAATTGCCAATTAAACGAAAACCCAGAAATAAATTGCCAATCAAATTAAAACCCAGAAACAAAACTGACAATTAAACAAAAACCCTATATTTCGAGGGAATTCGGAGGAGAGAGAAATTGTTTTGGGGGATTATATTACCTTGGGTGGTGCTGCTGGCGGAGAGGTGGGGAAGAGGGGGTTTGGAAGAAGAGAGAGAGAGAGAGAGAGACCAGAGGCGCCTAAAAATGATGGGAGCAAAATCTAGGGTTTTGTCTCTGTGATTTTCTGAGGTTTATATATCTGAAATTTTTAGGATTTTGGGTTGGGTTTGAGGAAGATGATGATTATCGTGGGCCGAGAGACTTCGAGGTGAAGAACCCGTTCGACACGCCGTGTCGGGTTATTATTAGTGTGTCGAACGGATTACTAGCGAGTGTGGGTTGAGACAGTGTGTAATAATTGGACTTATTTGGGATTTTTGGTGAAAGACTTTGAGATGGAATTACTGGAATAGGGTGTTTGATACGTCGTGTTGTGTCGCGTTGTTATTAATGTTTTGAATGGGTTCTTAACCGGTAGAGGTGGCCACGGGTCCTGCTGGGCCGGCCTCACCTGGGCTAGTGCCCAATTAGCACTAGCACTAAACACTCGGGCTAGTGCCAGGGGTGCTTTGATCGGGTTGGTGCCCGGGCCCTCCCTCGGCTGGAAAAAAAAAACGTGTTCTTAATAATTATCATAATTTTATCATTATTTGATAAACTTATAGTAATTATGATGCCTCTGTATCTCAAAATAATCAAAGCCCACGTAGTTTTTCACTTACCTTACTTACCTTCGTTTGTTATTTGATCGGTTCATTCTAGTTTTCGAGGTTGTTGATATTATGATTATTAGACGAGTGTCGACGTTGAGTGTTCAATCCTTGTTCTGCTCCCCAAGAAAATACTCTTCTAACGTTGCTGTATTTGCATAATTTGCAGATTACCATAAATTTCCCTGGATTATGTTCGATGGGTACTTTCTCGAAGTACGACTAAACAAACTTGGTTCGTTTGCACTACTACGGATACTTAACCACGTTCATAATTATAATACTAAGTTCAACGTTAATTCAACTCAACTCTAAACTATGACGCTTAAGTAGGCATAAGATAAATCATGTCTTCTTTATTATGATACAAGTTAACCTTCGATCAACCATTGCTTGATTCACCTTCACCGGCACCACTCAATTTAAGGTAATGTATGCCATGTGTGAGTATTAAGTGTCGAGATTGAGTGTCAGTTCCGCCACCCGTTTTCCATCGAAATTCACAGGTAATGTTGTTACCTTTGCATACTCGACAAACAAGTTTGAAGTGTTTTAGTTCATCTTTGACAGACAATTTGTCAAAGTGCAACCAAACATAACTTGTCATTTTTGGATTACTTTTTTTTTTTAAGAAAATATGCTATATGGTTTTTGTTGTAAGAATATATAAGTTAAGTATATTGTAGTTATAGTGACTACTTACTGATATTATGCTTAGAAGAAATGTAGAACAGAGAGAATGATTGTGTGAAAATTGGAGTTAGATATAGTGGATATTTATAGGAATTTTAAGGGAAGGGGGCTTAATTTTGTTTTAAAGAAAAAAAAAACAAACCGTTGAAGCAAAACGGCTAGTTTTTTCAAAAAAAAAACTAGCCGTTTTTGGAGGCGGGCTGGGGTAGTGCTAGGGTCGGGCTAGTGCTAGGCGGGCTTGGGGGCGGGCTTTGACTGGGTTTGACCAGTGCTAGTGCTTGAAAAATCAAAGTACTAGCCCTATCACTACCTAACCCCGGGCTTAGCAGTGCGGGCCCGGGCTCATAGTGTCCAATGGCCACCTCTATCAACAGGTGTGATATAGGTGGTGTATGATAGAGGATGAATGTAGACGATATGGTGAATTCGGAGTATGTAATTAATATGTACATTATATCTACAAGGTACATTGTACTAGCCATTAGGTTAGGGGTGATGAATTGTCTGTACTATAAATTCCCATAATGTTTTCAATAATAAACAAGTCGATTATTAGAGTATTATCATTATCTTACAGTGTATACTCAGATGGTAATGGGTATACGATTGGCTTAGGCAATGTAAGTAGAGTTATCCTAGTCCATTGTGGCTAAACGATAGACTTGGAGTGGATTCATGGTTGACAATTTACGGGGAACTGAGGAAGTGAAGGTGAGTGAAAGAGTAGTATCCTAGGTGAACAATAAGATAATTAACTCGGATCATAAACACGACTTTCCCTAAACTATTGTTCACCTCTTTAATGCGAAAACTCGAACGCGAATAATCCACCAATAATAGGCTTTGCGATGCACATAAAACAACTCTAACAATACTGTATTTCTTTGTTCACTCGCACCATTTCCTTTCAAATTTCCTCATCCAAAATAACCCGACTCGTAAGGGCAATGTCATATCTCCCTTCCCATGTAAAGATACACTCAATCCCAAGATTCATTTCCCCCTCTCATTTTGCAAGATTTACATGTAATCACATCACAATGTACGGTAACAAATAAACAAAAATGAAAATAATTACAAAAATCAAAGAAAGAGAGAAATGATAAAAATGAATATTTAATAATTAAATAATAATAATATTATAAAAATAATTCCCCCTCCTGCTCACAGCTCACTCTATCTGCCTGCTTCTCACACAAATCTCCATATTTCAGCGCCCCCCTCTCTCTCCATATTATCCCCCCAAAAACCCTAATTTTCTCCTTGTGAAGTTGTGAGGCGCAAAAACACACCAAAAAAAAAAAAAAAAAAACCCTGAAAGCTTCACCTTCACACCTCACCTCCAACAATGGCGACCGAGTTGACTCACCAACAGCTCTCACAAATGGCGGCGATTTTCGGTCAAGATCAAACTCCGTTCGAAGCGTTAATCTCACACCTCATGTCCACCAACAACGACCAGCGTTCCCAAGCCGAGGTCCTCTACAACCTCTGCAAACAACACCAACCTGACCCGCTCTCCTTCAAACTCACTCAACTTCTCCAGTCTTGTCCGCATCCCGAGGCCCGCGCCATGGCCGCCATCCTCCTCCGCAAGCTCCTGACTCGGGACGACTCGTTCGTTTACCCTAATCTCGCCGCCGAGACTCAGTCGGCGATTAAATCGATTCTATTGTCCTGCATCCAAACCGAGAACACGAAATCTATATTGCGTAAGCTTTGCGACACCATTTCCGAACTCGCCGCCGCAATTCTGCCGGAGAATCAGTGGCCGGAGTTGTTGCCGTTCATGTTCCAGTGCGTTACCTCGGACAATCCGAAGCTTCGTGAGATGTCGCTCATCATGTTCGCGCAATTGGCGCAGTACATCGGCGAAAACATCTTGCTTCCTCACCTCGGAACTCTCCACAACGTGTTTCTCCAGTGTTTGAGCGGCGGCGTCGGCGGTGGTGCGGCGGTGGCGGAAGTGAAACTGGCGGCGTTGAGCGCGACGATTAATTTCATACAGTGTCTTAATTCGGCGTCGGATAGGGATAAGTTTCAGGATTTGCTGCCGCCGATGATGCAAACCCTAACGGAGGCGTTGAATTCGGGACAGGAGGCGACGGCGCAGGAGGCGTTGGAGTTGTTGATTGATTTGGCAGGGACAGAGCCGCGGTTTTTGCGAAGACAGTTGGTTGAAGTTGTAGGAGCAATGCTGCAGATTGCGGAGGCGGAGTCGTTGGAGGAAGGGACACGGCATTTGGCGATTGAGTTTGTTATTACGTTGGCCGAGGCGAGGGAGAGGGCGCCGGGGATGATGAGGAAGTTACCTCAGTTTATTCAGAGGTTGTTTGGGATACTAATGAAGTTACTCCTCGATATCGAGGACGATCCTGTGTGGTATAGTGCGGATACTGAGGATGAGGATGCCGGGGAGACGAGTAATTATTGTGTTGCTCAAGAGTGTTTGGATAGGTTGGCCATTTCGTTGGGTGGGAATACTATTGTTCCTGTTGCGTCTGAGGTTTTGCCGGTTTTCTTGGCTGCTCCTGAGTGGCAGAAGCACCATGCTGCTCTCATTTGCTTGGCGCAAATCGCTGAGGGTTGCGCCAAGGTATACTTTTCTCTCCTGATATTCTGTTTGCACTAACCTTGAATCGTACTCTACAATGTTGCTTTAGACAATTGCCGAAAATTTTGTAGTCTTGCTGTTAAATGTGATAAAACCTTTTTTTTTTTTTTTAATCTGATTAGGGAAGCTGTAATTATTAGGTAGGTTGTTTAGAGAACACAACCATTTCGTTCTATTAGTGTAGAACGAAGGTTTCTCGTGTGCCCGTGGTTTGATTATGGTTGCTCTGAATTGTAAATGAGTAGATATCTTGGGTCAAACCATTTGAATCGATGATTTCAGTAATATCCGTTTCATAAAAAGAAATTCGTTTGAGTCACATAGTTTGCACTATTGTCACTTGATTATACGGTTTGCACTTTTGTCTTCTAGTAATAAAGTCATCAAGAAATTATTCTGCTGTGTCCATAGTTGGTATTTTCTTCGTGAAATTGATAAAATCAATTCAATATAGCATCTAGCATGGTCGTTACAAAGTGTTCTCGTGGATGTGTTTAAACGTTTGTTATCGTATTATACGTGGTTTTCATTAATGATATATGTTGATGTTCCCATAAACCAATCTGAAACTGTCGCCCTGGCCAAGTTATTTAGGAGAATCTAGCTGGTGAATTTGAACTTCTTTGTTTAAGATATGGGCACTATGTTGGATATTTGTAGATGTCTTCTATGCCAATGAGGTAATGTGGACTACTCGTTCATGCTTCTATAGTAATACGTTGTAGCTTGCCTTTTCTTTTATTACGGTACAGATTGCCAAAGTCTGAGCTTTAATTTGTATTTGAGTGGTCAGGTTATGATAAAGAATCTGGAACCAGTGATTTCTATGGTCTTGAACTCATTCCAAGATCCTCATGCACGTGTACGGTGGGCTGCCATCAATGCCATTGGACAATTGTCCACTGACTTGGGTCCAGATTTGCAAACAAAGTTTCACCATCTTGTCTTACCTGCATTGGCATCAGCTATGGATGACTTTCAAAATCCTCGTGTGCAGGCAAGTCTGCCTTTTTTTTGGGTCTTTGATGAGTAATTTTGTTCCCAAGTTTATTGTTGTGATCTTCTGCGATATGCAAGTTTAAACTTTAAGTTATTGACACCTATTTTGTATTAACTACAAGTTTGCAGATCTCCTTTGTTGGCTATCAAATTATTTAATTTTTTTGAAAGCGAGGTCCCTTTTTTTTTTCTTCCTTTGCTAATATAGGTTTTTTTTCCGTATAGTGGCATTTTGAAAACCTTCGTTGGATTCTTGACTGGACTGTCCCTTTGTGATGTGTCTATTTAGATGTGGAGACACCTTTAGCATTGCTTGATAGCTTTAAACAAAGAGTGGGAAATCAAGGCCGGGCACGGGGTGGCCGATAAGGAAATTTGATGGCTATGAGCCATACTAAATGCATTGTATAAGGAAATTGAAAAAAGATCCTAGGGGTGGATGCTTGTAGACTTGTGTTAGATTTTCCTATGGTCTTTCTGCCACAAATTGCTCAACTTTTGTTGAAATGTATGTAAATATGGGGTGCTTCAAAGTCTATTTATTGCTGGTTTACACGTAGTTGAAAGGTTAAGTGCAATTCATCAGAAAAGCAATTTGATGACTTTGAATTACTTTCCGTTCCATCTATGAACGTTACTGTGTTACTATCATCAATCTATGTTTAACAATGTGAATTTCTCATTCATTATTGTCTCGACCAAAATTTTACCTCCAAGCTCATCATCCTTGCCCTTTTTTACTTCTCTCTTGGGTTACCCCCATCATACCCCCCCCCCCCCCCGCACCATTTCCTGTTTTACTTGCGTTCTTAATTCTGTGTATCTCACTTTTAAAATTCTTCATTCACATGTGACTACATGTTTGTCAATCCTCACATGTATGTTAGTCAATTTTTAATTGTTTGAATACATGGGTGTATTTTTGTGGAGGGCTATGCAAAGTAGTAAGAGAGGTAAATATAATATTACCTGCTTGAATATAAACAATTCACCCACTAGAAGTCAGTCATTGGAAAAATCAAGGCTGCAATTGCAAAATGAAGAATTTATACTCAATTTGGTCAATATTGTCACCTAAATTTCTGCATTTTGGAATCTCTCTTACCCTTCTGCTGTTCTTTTAAAAGCAAAACAAATTTTATTTCATTACTAGACACTGTCAATGGCGCGACATCAGGTCGCAACATTCCATTGGTGTTTACTCAACCCATTGGGATGGCAATGTAAAACGAGGGACATATATGGGGGTAGAGAGTGAGGGTGAGTTGCCGAAAGATGGAGTTTATAGCTTGATGAAGCTGAATGACCTTGTGTGGATCTGGTCGTTAGTGAGTGGCGAATGAGGTGGCTTAGGGGAGGGGAGGCAGTATCGGGATAACATAGAAAAGGGAAGGTGTTCAGAGCTTTTATTTTCCGTTCTCGTCTTTATTCGAGTCTCTAGGAAATTACAATTCATGGTATGTAATTTTGATCAAGCATTCTACGATTTAATGTTGTTTTGATATCGTTTTCTCATGTTGTGCTTGTATAAGAGTGGTGTTTACCTGAGCCTAACTATTTGTCTGTCTCTATTTAAGCATGTATGAGGTCACATACTCAGTTGATTGTTTGTTGTCATGTTAACAGGCGCATGCTGCCTCAGCAGTGTTAAACTTCAGTGAAAACTGTACTCCAGATATCTTGACGCCTTACCTAGATGGTGTTGTGAGCAAATTGCTTGTCCTCCTCCAGGTATCTCTTTGCAATTTGTGCCCTCGCATCTTTTCGCTGCATCCAACTCAGGGGTCCATCTTTTGAATTGTTAGGGTACTATGTTCTTCTGCATAGAATTTCCAATCAAACATTTTTTAGATTTTACATAAATATTTCCAAGTATAGAGTCATAGTTATTTTATGAAATGTCGAATGTTAAATTCAAATGTAAAGTCATGTAATATAGTTACATGCAACCAATTATATTGTAAGTACGAAGTTAAAATAATGGCCTTAAAGGTTTATCCTCCATGAGAACCCCTAGTACGTTTCATGACCCATCAGTGAAAGGTATACACGCAGTGTAGAGGGGTATCAAATTATGTTGATACTTAGTAGTTTACTTCACATCGGGGAAATCAATATTGCATCTACACTCATCTTAAGGCTAGCTGATCTTCTTTGTATGGGCAGTGCTGTGACGCTGTCTCCTTCTAACTTACTTTATGTGTACTTCATCCCTAGCATAAATTTCTATTGGAAGTAACTGTGCAAAAAGGTTAAGAGGCTGTACTAATAAAGTAACAAGTGAAGGTCCCATGATTGAGCCTTACCTCCTCCCACTTTAGTTTTCTCAAGATTGGACCTCTATACTATTACTTAATAGGAGAAAAAGGTATATAGATAAAGCACAGATGAGTGAGGATCTTTTCTAACACAAATATAATATAATGTGCAGAATGGAAAGCAAATGGTGCAGGAAGGCGCCTTAACTGCTTTAGCGTCGGTTGCTGATTCATCGCAGGTGCCCATATTTGACCGTCTTTGTCCATATGAGGCCTTTTCAAGTTACGAAACCTTTGACCCTCTGTTTGTAACTGCAGGAGCTTTTCCAGAAGTATTATGATGTTGTGATGCCATACTTAAAAGCCATTCTGATGAATGCTAATGACAAGGCCAATCGCATGCTTCGTGCAAAGTCAATGGAATGTATCAGCCTGGTTGGGATGGCTGTTGGAAAAGAGAAGTTTAGGGATGATGCTAAGCAGGTACTTTAGAACATACTTGGCAGTTTGGCTTCTTATATGTGCAGTGTTTGGGGTGGTGTCGTTTTTAAACTTCCCATCCTCTTTTTTAGGGTCTCGTCTTTGTTCTTTTCTTTCCCAAAATATTGTGTTTTTTTCTCAAGGTAAAAACTAGGAAAGTAAGATAAAGATGTTGGTGATGAATCATTATGAATCACGGAGTATTTATTATTTTTCCCTACGAAGTGTGCAAAATGCTATGGGAAGTTTAAATAGGACCGGAGGGAGTAGGAGTTAAGTGCAAGTTTATTTTGTGGACCCAAACTAAATGGGTTCCAAGTTATTCTGGTGGTGCTTTACTTAGGGAAAACTGGTGTAGATTTATTTCTAGCCCATTGTCAACTTGTTCAAATCTGTTTGCTGCAGTTAATTTTTGGGTGTTTTGTTTATGTGCTAGGTCATGGAAGTTCTTATGCAGTTGCAAGGATCACAAATGGAGGCAGATGATCCAACTACTAGTTATATGCTCCAGGTTTGTATCTAGCATTTGGGTGAATCTTATGATTATTTTATGGTGAGGTTGGTATAATATGTACATAGATAATAATCATTTGGTATATTCAGGCGTGGGCACGACTATGCAAGTGCCTAGGGCAAGATTTCCTGCCGTATATGAATGTTGTTATGCCCCCATTGCTTCACTCGGCTCAACTCAAACCGGATGTTATAATCCATAATACTGATTCAGACGCTGATATTGACGAATCTGATGATGATACGTAAGCTATGCTTATTCCTACATTAGTTCACTGCATGCTCCTGCTCTTCGTACATTTGTTTAATCATTCTCTCTTGACATAAATTTGTGCTAGAATGAAGTTTCCCTGTATCTGGGGAGAATATTGAAATTTTGTCCAGATAAAAAGAGTGGAATATAAACAATTTACAACTTACGGAGTCCTCAGCTTAAATGCATTACAGGAGAATACTGACTTCACATTTAAGAAGGTTAAATTAGGTTCCCTAAGATATGTCCTCTCTCCTGATGTTGTTTCTATTGCTGTTGCAGCATTGAGACAATCACTCTTGGAGATCAACGGATTGGAATCAAGACCAGTGTCTTGGAGGAGAAGGCTACAGCTTGTAACATGTTGTGTTGTTATGCGGATGAGCTCAAAGAAGGCTTCTTTCCATGGATAGACCAGGTGGACCTTTTGATGCCCCTTGTCGTATGTTATAGCCGCTTGAGGCGAGCAACTAATTTGACTGAGCCCACTTAATAGGTGGATGCTTGGCTTGCGATTTTTTATTTATTTATGCTAACATGGTAGATGAATTTAGATTCCTTTTTTTCTTCTTGCAGGTTGCTGGTATACTGGTTCCACTTCTTAAGTTTTATTTCCATGAAGAAGTCAGAAAGGCGGCAGTTTCAGGTACTCGGTGGTTCTGTTACTAGGTTAAGACCGCCCCCACAGTTGATTTTGACGGGTCCTCTATTTGTTGTACACAGGCATGCCAGAGCTGTTACGTTCTGCCAAGTTAGCTATAGAGAAGGGAGTAAGCCAAGGTCGCAATGAGACTTATCTTAAGCAATTGTCTGACTATATAATACCTCCTATGGTTGAGGCTTTAAACAAGGTTATATTTCTTTCATTTTCTGGAACTATATGCAATGCTGATCTCTGTGTACGTGAACTCTTACTTGAAATTAATTGACACAAGTGAGATTGGCTATCATGCAGGAACCGGAGGTAGAAATTTGTACAAGCATGCTGGACGCTCTGAAAGAGTGTGTTCAGGTATCACATTATAGCTTGTTCAATTTGAGAATTGAGGTTTCATGACATTACTTGTATGTAGGTTCTACATTTGTCTTGGATGACATAATTGTCTTTGTCTAGGGACTTCTTGTAGCCACTGCTTTCGTTTGGCATTATTTTTGAGTTTGGAATTGATTTTAGTATGCCTATGGATTGAGCCTAGTGGAGGGATGGATGAAGTTTGAATTTTTGCCCAACCCTGGTCTCCTTTTCCTCAGTCTATCACCTCTTTTATCTTTAAATGTTTATTACTCTTTCTACGTGTTCTTACAATGTAAGATGTTGTCTCAACCTTAATCTTTCTGAACAAATTTTATCGCAAAGTTCTCTTTCTCACTTTTTCAGATTTATCTGGACTACTAATTATTTTTGGTTTTTGGGATTCTTCTTAGGTACTTTTCTGATACAAGTGTACTTATCTTGCCATATAAGTTGAAGAGAATGTGTTTTTTTTTTGGGACCTAGGCTATGTGGTTGATGTTGTTTTTTGTAACTAATTTGAACCTGCTCCGGGTGAAAAATTAATTTGTGTGTTTTGCTTTAGGTTGCTGGACCAGTTTTGGATGAAAAGCAAGTTAGATGTATTGTGGATGAGATCAAACATGTTATTACAGCATACTCAGTAAGGAAGGCAGAAAGAGCAGAACGGGCTAAAGCTGAAGATTTTGATGAGGAAGAAGGAGAACTTCTTATTGAGGAAAATGAGCAAGAAGAAGAGCTTTTTGATCAGGTATGGTCTGGATAGCATCACTGCTATATATGAGTATCGTTTTTTGGCTCAATTTGGAAATGTTGTTGCTTAAATCTGCTGTCTAATTTGTTGATCCAGGTTGGTGATTGTCTCGGGACCTTGATCAAAACATTCAAGGCATCATTCTTGCCCTTCTTTGATGAGTTATCAGCATACCTGACACCTATGTGGGTAAGTTTCAAAAATTGCGAGCGCCTCTTTTATTTGTGACTTGGTAATTCCTGTGATGTCAAATAACTTGGTGAGCAACTGAGATATCAGTGTTGTGACTGAGATAGCTTTTCCTGTGATGTCTTCGATCTGTAGAAGTGATGTTTTTTTTCTAAAGACCTGTGTCATCTGTCTCTGTAACTCTATTTGCATTTGTCCCCGAGGTTATCTTATGTGAGTCGTTTGTTTCCTTCTTGAATTAGCCATTTGATTCAGGTATTTCTATAAGATGGTCTCCTAGTTACAGAGTGAGCTCTTATGTGCTAGATCAACCTCACATTGGATTTACATGTTATTGCTGTTTTAGCTGACTTCATCTTTATGGTGTATCATGGTGTTTGACTTCACACAAAGCGTGTCTGTTGAGGTACAATAGAGTTCAGGCTCTAGATGCCATGGTGGTGCAAATCTGATCAAGTGTTTGTTCCACTGTATATTGGTTGACGAGCCACCATTCATGTTTGTAAATCTCATCAGCATTAATATCCGAGTGCCTCCAAATGGATTTCTGTAATACGTGAGTCGTGGGGTAGGGAGGGGTGGACGTAGACAACCTTTCCCTTCTATAACTAGAAAGCTGTTTGGTGCTTACCCTTTAAAAAATTCTAGACATTCATCTACTTGCCTACCATTTCTGGAGTAAGAAGTGCAATGACAATTGGGACCCATTTTGATGTAGTCCATTATACACTATGTTACTCATTTATGCACCTAAGGCAATAAAATTTGTATCTTTGACTCCATCGAAATGCATGTTTGCACTTTAATTCAGGTTCTACCCCATCCCCCTTTGCAAAATGTGTTGATGAAGCTGCCGTTCTTTATTAAAGAGCTAGTACCTGGAAATCGCTGAGGTCTAAGTACATGTTTGCTCTGCTTTGCCGTGGCATTATCCAATGTGGCTTTTGTGTTTTATTCCTGTCTTGTGGTAGTGTTTTTCAGTAGTCTGGAGGTGATGTTTTGGATGATAGTTCACTCTTTCACTCTTCCATTGTAATATCAGCGACATAATGATACATCTCTGTACCAAAAAAGTCTAGAGAAGTCTTTGCTTTGAGAAGGAAATACTTTCACATTAAGTGTGTTCTAAATGTACGCAGCCTTTCTCATACTGCATTTTGTCCACGATATTGAAACTTTACAGTAAATCTAATTTTGGTTTTTGGGTCTCTTTCTTAACACCTCCATGTTCGTGCTCACAGCTGTCAAACACCTACTTATGTTTCATCTGCACATAAATTTGTGTCTTCTAATACTGATGGAATCATGATGTGGTGTATGTTCTTCTGACACATAGGGTAAGGATAAAACAACAGAAGAAAGAAGGATTGTGATTTGTATATTTGATGATGTTGTGGAGCACTGCCATGAAGCGGCGCTCAGGTAGGCATTTTTATTCAACAACTTTTAGATAGAATACCTCCTTTTGATTTTCTCCACTTATAATGCTTATTTGTGGTCCAGATATTATGATACTTTCCTTCCCTTCCTTTTGGAAGCCTGCAACGACGAGAATCCCGATGTTCGACAGGTGTGTCTCTTTTTCCACTAGTTCTCTGTTATTTGCAATAAAATCGTTTTATGTTGAATTCTTCGCTGTTGTTACAGGCAGCTGTTTATGGTCTTGGTGTCTGTGCGGAGCTTGGTGGATCTGTGTTCAAGCCTCTTGTGGGAGGTTGTTATTTTTCTTTTTTTCCTTTGTGACGTCTTAAATAAATTTCTACAATCACCGAATTAATACTTTCTCTATTTTCTTGTTCAGAGAGCCTTTCAAGATTAAATGCTGTGTTAAGGCATCAGAATGCAACACATTCCGAAAATGTGATGGCATATGACAATGCTGTTTCAGCTCTTGGGAAAATATGCCAGTTTCACCGTGAAAGCCTAGATGCTTCTCAGGTATCCTAAAACATTCTTCAGATTATGGGATTTCGCTTCTCTGTAGGACGTAACCACGAGTCTTGTCTGTCGTTTACTGCTATTTCCGTCTCCCTTTTGAATTTCTTTGTTCGTTTAACTACACAGATTGTTCCTATGTGGTTGAATTGCTTACCGATTAAAGGAGATTTGATTGAAGCAAAGGTTGTACATGAGCAACTGTGTTCCCTGGTGGAGAGGTAATAATCGATACAAGCACCCATATGTGCATTTTTTACTGGCCTGAGTTTCTGATTGCACTTGCCTCTGTGGCCACATTTGTTTGTTGTCTGTAATGCTAATTATGTTGCCCAACTATCTTATTCGATCTTAATTGGTCCTTTTCTGCAGGTCGGACAGAGATCTATTAGGGCCGAACAACCAGTATTTGCCTAAAATAGTGTCAGTGTTTGCTGAGGTATGCCTCCTTCTGTATTCTATTCAGCTGAATTAGTTATGCATTGATTGTAGTAGTAACCCCATGTGATACTACCATGAACTTGATACTAACGCGAGTTGAATCACTAGGACTAGAGCTAAACCTTCTGTGCCACGTCTTGTATTATAACATTACTAGTGAGAATTTGCTGCAGTTTGAAATGAAGGTTTCAGTTCCCAAATTTGTCTCGGACTAAGGATTTTTTGTTGGTTTTGCTGTTTTGCTTCTGCCTCCGCCATTTCTATTTCTGTTGTCTCCCTGAACTCAACAGGATCTTAGTGCTCTTTCTTCAATATGTATTCTTTACACTTCCATTGTCCCCATTGATGTGTTTTTAACTTCTGTTTGTTCCTTGTGGTTGTAGATCTTGTGTGCAGGCAAAGATCTGGCAACAGAGCAGACTGCAAGCCGGATGATAAACTTGTTAAGGCAGCTTCAACAAACGCTACCACCAGCCACCCTTGCATCGACTTGGTCATCGCTTCTACCTCAGCAGCAACTTGCCCTCCAATCAATCCTCTCTCAGTGATGTGTTTTCATATTCGATTCTATGAGGAAGTCTTCGTGTGATCTAGTCTGTTCTCCTATTTCATTATTCGTTTCTTACCATAAATATCATCCATGCCGATCAAGGTTTTGATATAATGCGTAGTTTAGGATTGATGTGGTGCTTTGTGGCTGAGGAAGATGAGATTTTGGTGTACAATGTGTATATTATATCATCGTTGTCCGTAACCATGATCCGATTATTGGCCGGGAGCCGCTGATGCTCAAATCAAATTACAAGACAAGCAAGGAATATGAAAGGTGTAAGGTCATTCCATTGGCTTATAGTGTACTCTTATATACACAAAAAATTGAACGATTTTGTATGCAATTTTGATCAAATTTTGTTTGTCACTCCTGAATCTTGCGCCTATGATTTTTTTTTTTTTTTGTTTTTTTTGTTTTTTTTGTTTTTGTTCATGTTGGTTCTTGTATCTAGAGTTTGGACATACTCCCTCCAGGTACCTGTAGTAGCTTCTAATGGCTCTTTCGGGGTAAAGTTTACTAGATGCCAATGTGTGTTTAGGCTTGCTGGGTTGGGATGGCCTTGCTGACGGTTGCGTGAGGTTTACGCAAATTTTCCATTGTTTGGCATCGAATTAAGCTCGGTCTGGATTGCTAGCGAAATCCAAACCGCATGTACAACAATCGCACACTTTCGACGCAAATTCTGCCGCTAGTAGTTCATGACGATCACAACGTATTACAAAGGCATAGTTTGGGTTTTAGTTAATTGAGGATTTATTACACGATAAAGTTGTATGGGACTGTTACACTTGTCTTAAATATTTGCTCTTCGTTTTTGTTGCCACAAGCCAATATCACATGGGTCGAGTCAATGCTATGCTATTCGTTTGCTTCAGCCTTTTTTAATCGCTTCTTTCGAAAAATAAGCCACCAGTCCCTTGTGGTTTCGCTTTTACAGGCTTGAGGGTTATTCGAGAATTCTAACACACCTTAAGTAATCAACTGAAAGTTGAACATTAACCATTTAACCCATTAGGAGAACGGTGACACCTTGATTGGGGGGGGGGGGGGGGGCTATCCCGGCTATGGCTCGACCTAGGTTTGCGGAAAGTCGGAATTTTTTGTGTATTTTTACTATAAACTAGTTAAAATTGATAAATCGTAGTACTTGACCCACCCCAACTTCGATAATTAAGTTTCAGCCCAGTGCATCTTTCGATTCTGGCTCCGCCAATGCACCTTGAAGAAGATCTCCTTCACAAATGTGAATCGAACCTCTAAACTCTTGGCTTTTAGTGACTCACTTCGTCGCCTCATCCTCATCATGTTTTTTTCCCCCCAAAACCATGGACCTACTACTATACTATGTGTGTTCTTTTTTTTTTTTTTTTTTTGGGTTGAAACCTTAGCCCATAACATTCGAGTATAGTGATAAGATACTTAATCCCTCTAAAGCTTACACTAACCAACATCGATCATTTCCGGACGTGCACTCCATTTCTATTGTTTGATGTCCTCACGACCTTTTTGCTGTCTATTCTTGACAACTTCCGACCCACATACTATGTCTTCGTGCAATGTAGAAAATAGAAATGCATGAAATGTCGCGTTCCCCAGTCTATCTATCACACTAAACATATACTACTACTATACGAGATCGAGTGGTCAAGTAACCAAATCTTTTATATTTCCTACCAATAACATTCTACCAATAATGAAATGATATTCCTTATTTACATCTACATTTCTTATAATGGCATATAACCAAACTTTACGTGAGCTGAGATCTCAAATATTATATCTTCTATCTCGGCTATTGTCTCGCTCATTTATTCGACTATGAGAAACAACGACTAAACCCCTCGCAACCCTACAACGTTGAGCGATTGATAATTCACTCTAAGAGAGGATCACCAATCCTTAAATGTTTATCAATTACGGAGTATATTGTAATATGATAGTTCAACATACTATATCAAACGATAAATTACACATAATGCGAACATGCTTTAATCTAAAATGAGATTTACATCGACTTATAATCTAAAGAAAAACGCAACAAACACTTGCTCCACATTGTCTTTATACAAAGCTAATCAAAAGTCATTTAGAATTAAATTGAAAGGGTGATATTGCAAAAACAAAGGTCAACGATGTTCTTATTTTTATATGTACATACTATCTAAGATGGAAGTTCTCATACATCTTACAATTTTCACACAATTGACCATAGTACCATAACAATCTCTAATGCATACTTTTGTGTAACTTAAGTTATAAACGTGGCATTTTCATTAGACCCCTTGATTGATAGTGGGGGTTAGAGGTCATTTTGGTAATCACACATAGATTAGGACATGGACATCTCAAGCAGATTTGCTCCATGCTTCACAAAAAATAATCCCTAATCATGATTTTGACATCTCTATTAACATAAATAATATTGATACCACCTTATCTAGTCACCTTAATATAAGACAAATAATATGGCCCTTATATACAAATATCATTAACATCCCTAAAAAAATAAAGACATGTTGACAAGTCTCCCACTAATCCCATGACATGCACCAAAGGCCTTAGTTACAACATACAAGTTCCCTTAGTTTTTTCAACCCCTTCAAATCATCCCTATATATTTATCTCATTCTATATATAATTTCATATGTCAAACCTTCAAATATAATTATTCCTAATAAACCTTGAAAAAAGGGTGAGAGGGTTGGTCCAATATTACCTCATGGAAATCCAATTCCAACAAAACCATCACTACAAATTCCAACAAAATGAGGAAATCACAACAAATAATAATGTCGACAACAATATGATCATCCCCCTAAATAAAGTCACCAAAGTCAAGGGGAAAAGAAGATCAAGCACTAGCAATGGTAACAACAAATTTGTTGGAGTAAGGCAAAGACCAAGTGGAAGATGGGTAGCTGAGATCAAAGACACCACTCAAAAAATTCGAATGTGGTTGGGAACCTTTGAGACAGCAGAAGCGGCCGCCCGTGCTTATGACGAGGCGGCCTGCTTACTACGAGGTTCGAACACTCGAACCAATTTTGTTAACACCCATGTTTCTCCTAATTCTCCTCTTGCCTCTAGGATCAAAAACCTCCTCAAAAACAAAAAGGTAGACTCTCAAAAGTCAAATGTTGGTGCTCATAATTACAACAATGTTGTTACAATGCCCTCATCAAAAACTTGTACTACACATCATCTTCCACCTTCTTGCACCAACAACAATAATGCCTATATTAGCCCTAATAGCTTAGTTTTTACCAACAATGGTAACAATCATCCCAACCTCCTCCTTAATAGCAACTTTGTGCATGGACATGTTGCTAATTTTTCGGCGTCAACCCATAATGTAGAAGATCAAACTAGGACGTATGGTGATGTATATAGGCCACAATTGAGTGGATTTGTGGGTAACTATGAGTTAGGAAATTATTTACCCTCTCATCAATGTAACATACTAGACAATAGTAATTATTGTGACATTAAGCCTAATAACTTGGACCATAAGACAAACTTAGGCCATGATCAAATGTTGGAACTTTTGCCTAAGAATGAAGTTATATCACCCTTGATGGGTGATGAATCGTCCGAGTTTGAGAGGATGCAAATGGAGAAGGAGCTCATGATTTCGGCCTCGCTTTACGCTACTAACAATGGAGTACAAGAGTATGTGGATTTCTTTCATGATCCTATTGATACATTATGGGATCTTCCTCCTCTTTGCCCATCTTTCTGTTCCTTCTGAATATTTTCTTTGTACCAACATTTTTTTTTTTTTTGGCCTTACAAATTTTTACAGTGGTTAAAAATCGAACCAATTACCTCAGCTTTACTTTGCTGAGAGGGGTTAAAGCCAATGATAGAGTAAAAACTTCTTGCATTGGCTTTCATTCTTAAGTTCTTTGTAGATTAATGATAAATTCTTATTATTATTAGCTCTATTTAATTTTAAAAAGAAAAGGAAATGAAAATGTCCAAGTCCTTTTATTGTTGTAAGAATGTATGATCATTAAGCTTGTAAATTAGTAATGTTCATGAGTTTTAAGAGAGATGGATCATGAATGTGTCCTCTCCTATACTCTTGAATGTGCTTGTGTAAAGGACACATGAACTATTGTAAAATGTCGAATCGATTATTGTATAATTTATATTGCATGCAGTTGATTTTGTTGAAGTTCTTATTGCTCATTAGTTAAGTTAATTGTTAACTCGCTCTATGCCTAATAAGCATATTGTATATACTACATGTTGAAGTATAAAACCATTGTGGGTGCCCTAACCATCAGTCTAGACTTTTGGCTCAGTTGGTTTCTAACATGGTATCAGAGCCTTAGCGATCATAAGGTCTTGAGTTCAAATCCTGGTAGCCCCCTCCTTTGTTGTGTTGGAGCTTTAATAAAAAGAGCTCAGTTAAAGTGTTGTGTTTGTGGGCCAGTGAATTACCCACGCTTCAAGCCCAAGTGGGCCTTTGCGTGAGGGGGCGTGTTGAAGTATAAAACCATTGTGGGTGCCCTAACCATCAGTCTAGACTTTTGGCTCAGTTGGTTTCTAACACTACACCATTCTTAAGCAACCAAATACAGATTGCACGTACTATTTGCAGTTGCATATATATGAAACCGCAACTACTAGCAAAAAAAATTTTGTTCGAGTTTCATCGAACGACTAGCCAATGTTATTCACTTATTCGATGTACTATACTCCCTCCTACCCATATATATCTCCCCCTTGTGTTTGGGCTCTTGCCTTAAGAAGAATAATAGAATATGAGTTGGGTGGGTTTGCAAGTGGATTGTGTTAGATTAATATAAAAGATTAGTGTAAAGCACATGGGATTCCTGTGAATAAGATCAATTTTGATGTTACACAAGCAAGAAAAGAATTGAGCACAAAGGGTATGGTATATAGTAATATTTTCAAAGGATGATCAGATAACAACATTTTCAAAGCATGATCTAATAATGTACGATGATTCAAGAAAATTTAAAGAAATTTGACCCTCAAAAAAAAAAAAAAAAAATTTAAAGAAATGATTTACTTTTGATTGTACATAGGTTTTTGTATTAATCTAAATGGTACATAGCTAATTTTTTTGAGTCTAGACCCGCCACTCAGTAGAGACATACATTCGTAAATTCGTCACTAGACAATATGCACGATACTAGGAACAGCACGTGTCATGGTGTTCGAAGCACTTGATCATTCATCTTTTAATTCACGCAACATATCTAAGTAAAGTTTGAAGCAAGCTTGTAGCTCCTACATACACAATCACTTCTGCTGCCCAATGGTTTAAACCAAAGACAATGCACGAGTTACGTGTCTTTTCTCGAGAACGAAGGATCCGGCGAACCTAAAGAGGTAGTATCAGCAGCATTGGTTTCGGGGGCGAGTAGAGGGTGTCGAGACAGTCTGACGTTCGATATCTCAACTACGTTCATCTAATTGCCCGACGAGGGAATACCAAAAAGACTAAAGAAATGTCGCGTGTTGGAAACAAGCCGAAACAGGAAAAAAAAGATTGTGTTGTCTTTCAGAAGTCACACCCAATTCAATAAGATTTTGCTCCACAAAAATCCATCAACATCTGATTTACATCAGCAATGAACATGAGACGATCCAGTTCTATACAAATTAAACTTAATAATAATACATGAAGATGCCACTCAAAACACAAGTATACTCCCTAGGAATTACACCCAAAGCAAAAAGATATGCACCAGATGATGTTTTTGACAGTAGAAAATTTGGAAGAAATGACCATCTGTCTCTAAACAGGAGACAGTAGCAAGTTATTGACATTTTGGACTTGATATGATTACCAGCTCAGTAGTCGTCACCTTCATCCTCCTCACCACCATCCTCGGCCCCAACTTCTTCGTAGTCTTTCTCAAGGGCAGCAAGGTCCTCTCGAGCTTCTGAGAATTCGCCTTCCTCCATACCTTCACCGACGTACCAGTGGACAAATGCTCTCTTGGCATACATAAGGTCGAACTTGTGATCGATCCTGTTAAAGACTTCGGCCACTGCAGTGTTGTTGCTGATCATGCAGACTGCTCGCTGTACTTTGGCAAGATCACCTCCTGGTACCACCGTTGGTGGCTGGTAGTTGATCCCACACTTGAAACCGGTAGGGCACCTGTAACATCGTTATGGAATAATTGGGAAAAGTTAGCAAGTTAGAAGAATAGAGAAATGACTGCTGCTGAGAATGATAACTAGCTACAACTAAAAGCGCAGTAAATCGGTTGTCCAGTTAAAAATGCTTGCTAATATCATGCTTACCAGTCAACAAACTGGACAGTTCTTTTGCTCTTGATGGTGCCGACAGCAGCATTCACATCCTTGGGAACGACATCACCACGATACATTAAACAACATGCCATGTACTTGCCATGCCTTGGGTCACATTTGGCCATCATACTTGAAGGCTCAAATACAGAGGATGTAATCTCAGGCACTGAAAGCTGCTCATGATAAGCTTTCTCAGCAGAAATGACAGGGGCATATGACGATAACATGAAGTGAATACGGGGATAGGGAACAAGATTGGTTTGGAACTCTGTTACATCCACATTGATGGCTCCATCAAACCTCAAAGACGTTGTCAGTGAAGAGATTACTTGAGATATTAATCGGTTTAAGTTGGTGTATGTAGGCCTCTCAATGTTAAGTGATCTCCTGCAGATGTCATATATTGCTTCATTATCTAGAAGAACAACAACATCGGTGTGCTCCAGAAGAGAATGAGTGGAGAGAACGCTGTTGTAAGGCTCTACAACTGCTGTTGAAACCTGAACATCAGATATTTTATCATCAGAAGTGCCATAAATACTCATGACTCAGGAGGCTAACTAAGAAAAGCACAGCAGGAAGGTGTTTTATAACTGTTGAAGGCATAAAACCATTGTGGGTGACTTTCAGAAGTTTTAATTTTGTGTTGTACAAATAAACAATTATCTGATAGAAGTCAGCAACAACATCGGAACTGCCAAACGCGGGAACAGACCAAGAATCTATGCAGATTGAATAGCATGTAAACAGAAACCATTTGTTGAAAAAGTAAGACGGTTCCTCATATGACCTAAAAGACTGCATAGCAGTGGCCAAATTAACTTTAAGTACCTGAGGAGAAGGATAGATTGTAAATCCCAGTTTCGACTTCTTTCCGTACTCTACAGACAAGCGCTCTAGAAGTAATGACCCAAAGCCAGAACCAGTTCCACCACCAACAGCATTGAATACCAAGAAGCCTTGCAGCCCAGTGCAACTATCGGCCAATTTCCTTATTCGATCAAGGCAAAGATCAATGATATCCTTTCCCACTGAAAAACCAGAAAATCAAACCAAATTTAAAGATCAATGATAACATAGACATTCATTAAGTTTCTCCCTGCAAAACTTTAGCTACCTGTGTAATGCCCTCGAGCAAAGTTGTTGGCAGCATCTTCTTTTCCGGAGATGAGCTGCTCCGGATGGAAGAGTTGCCTATATGGTCCTGTCCTGATTTCATCAATCACAGTTGGCTCTAAATCAACAAACACAGCCCTCGGCACATGCTTTCCTGAACCAGTCTCGCTAAAGAAGGTGTTGAATGAATCATGCTCAACGCCTACAGTTGTGTCGCTGAAATCAAACAGAAACAAATTTAAACATAGAAAAGCATATGTGCCTAAAGACTGTCCTTTGACAGAAGAAACAAGAGAATAATTCACAAGAAACAAAAAGTTTGTTCTTCTTGGTACAATCGGCAAGCAGCTAGGGAACGGGATACGAGTATTAGAACCTCAAGACGACCCCCATGCAGGTTGAACTCCCAACTACTAGGCCAACCTCGCTCCCCACATATAGCATAATGTTATGAAGGTGTACGACTTCTTATACAACCACATTTAGTACAGCATAATTACATCCATTGTCATTTATACTAGAAATTCAACAAAAAAAATCAATTTCCATCTGGTTAAAAACATACCTAGTTTTGTTATACAACAATTTCGGATCTATTAGGGTAACCTGTGATGATAATTCATAAGAGCACAGTAATTATATGCTTCATCTAGTCCCCTTTAACCATAGTAAACATCTTACAAACTGTCGGTCAAAATTAGTAAAGTGATACAACAACTACCACCACCAAGCTTTATTCCTAAAAAGATTATTCGAGGTCAGCTAACCTGAATCGTCATAAGTAACCATCTCGCGAAATTATGGTTTTCCTATAGTGGGTGCCACGTTAAAAGTCTATTACCTGCCTTATTTACGCGAATTCTCCCAATAATCACCATAATCATTAACAAGATAAGAGGGACAATAACCATTTTCTCAATTCTTCATTTCCCAACCTAATCTCTAAAACTCCATCTCATAGCTACAAGATCAGCAAGAACTAGTATAAAAACACACACACACAATAAAAAAAAAAAAAAAAAAGAGTGAAACTTTACTAAAAATGGCGCCAATTTTTACCTACCCACAATTACTTTTTTACTAACCCATAATTACCTATGAAGTATGAACAAACACATACAGTAAAAAAAAAAAATGTCAACAAAACTAAACAGATCATCCAACAAACAAAATTTACCATAGTAATTACTCAAAAAGAAAAAGACTTGTTTTTTTTTTACCTGGGCATGATGCCATCATTGTGAATGCCATGTTCAAGGCAGAAAAGTTCCCAACAAGAATTACCAACTTGAATACCAGCTTGACCAATGTGTATACTTATCACTTCCCTCATTTTTCTCCCTTTTTTATTTTTTATTAAAATTGAATCTCAAGATTTCAGAAATCTGGGTTTTTTCTTTTCTTTTGGAGTGTAATAAGTGTATATAATATGATCGATTATTTCATTTTGTGGGGGGGTTGGTTGTTAGCTGGGTTTTGATTGATTGATAAAGGAGGATTACTTTGTTGACAAAAAAAAAAAGAAAAAAAGAAAAAAGAAACAGAGTATTTTGCCCTGTTTTTGTTTTCTCAACATCGACAGATATGACAGTTGTTGGTTTTCATTTTTATTTATTTTTATTTTTATTCTTATGCCCACAACCTAAAATATCTAGTCTCGTGTAATAATAATTATGCAAAGAGGTGGGTTTTGGATACTACTTGCTCTATTTTATGTTGTCGATTTTGTCCGTTTGAGTTTACGAGTTGATTGGGGGGTTTGGAGAGAGTATGATGTTTTTTTTTTTTTTTAATAAAAGCGTTGATTGAAAGGAATGGTTTATATTAAGAAGTTTGGCGTATGTTAAAAAAACATTTTCATTGTAATTTTCACAATTCATGTTACTAGTATGTGGTTTAGGTTTTGATAGGAATTAATACCTACTGCGTTGCCGCTTTGAAAAAAAAGGCATAAAACCAAATATCGGAAACACCATTTCTATAAAAAGCAAGAATGCAAATAGTAAGCTTACACGAGATCTTTAATTAAGTACTCCCTCCAATTCATTTTGATCTTCCACAATGAAAGTGACACAGAGTTTTTTTAAAGTACTAAGAATCTAAGATGTGGTGTGAAATTAACGTGGGTGAGTTACAAACCATTAGAAGCACAAATATCATTATTAGAGGGAGTAATATAGAAGAGAGGAGTTATAGGGTACTCGATCAGTAACGCAAAACACCATAATAAATCTTTTTACATATTTTAAAATAAATACAATTAACCATTTTTTCTATTTTTGTGATTATTTACAATATAATTTATAATATATAGCTAATTAAAAATAATGAATGATGTAGATTGACTTTTAACATTATATAAGCCTGCACTCAAAAAATATTATAAAGGTTGAGATGAAGCATATATTATGCTACTTTACGATAGTTATTAAAGGAGCTTAGATCTACTCAAGGGGGCATATAATCCGTAGAAACAAAGTCATGGGTCACTTTGGCTGATTGGGGGAACCACCATTTGGTATACTAACCTACTATAATTGTTAGTGGGGGCTATCTAGCTGGACTTGCTGTTGATCCATTTTTGGCCCTTTTCCTCATTTGAACTTCCTTAGTACGAATTTTTGAAAAGAAAAGCAGAAAAACCTTAGATTTGACATAAACCGCTATTATTTGCTTTTGTTTGCAATTGATCCGTAAAACAGAACGATTTTTTTAAATAATGCTTTTAATTGAATTATTTCAAGTTTTGGGTGTGGAAACAAAATATTTATGCGAGATGGGTCCACGTAAGATTGGGAATAGCTTCGCATTTTTTTTCCGCAAAACAACCCAAAACCGCTAGGGCGCGTGACGGTTTTGGCATAACCGCCCCAAATCCTGACGGTTTTGATCCAAAACCGTCTTTTTTTTGGACGGTTTTGGTGACTCTGGAAAATTTTCGCTAATCATAGAACCCACCAAAACCGTCAGAAATCCAGGCGGTTATGGGCATAACCGCTCAGCGCCGTAGCGGTTTTGGTTCTTTTGTCTGAAAACGAAAAAATTTGATTCGGAGAATTCCCGATCCTACATGGACCCATTTCGTGCAAATATTTTCATTCCGCACCCAAAAATTGAAATACTTTAATTAAAAGCATTATTTAAAAAAAACGTTCCGTAAAACATAACACCGCACTTTCGATTGAAGGAATATGATTCACCTCTTATAAGTTACGACTTACAAGTTACAACTCTCTTGGGTGAACATGGGGAGCTTTGCGTCCGAATTCCATAGGGTTCACATCTCAATTTTACGACAGATGACGAAGAATTTTCTTACAAGCAAGTTGCGGAACGTATGTCAGCTTTTTGAGTGTTATTAGAAAGGAACCAAGAAACTTGTGTAGCCTGCAGAAGAGAGACTTTCTCCGGAGCAATGATCAGGCAGGCAAACACGGATAAACAGCAAATACGCGAGATATAATTGATGAACCCAAGGGCGAGATTCCATGTTTGCATCTGCATCAACAGGAGGCCTTGCTGTACAATGCCTTTACTCGCACTATCAAAATCTCGAACATGATATATACACTTCAACGGTATACATATTACATGCCTACATTCGAAACAAAATTCCTCCAGTAAACTATGCCGTCCACACCGATCCCATCACCTATGAAAATGTCTACAACTCTTTGTTTCTTTGAGCAGTGTGTGTTTGGTGAAGTATGCAGTCCTCGATCAATGATTATGCGAGGAAATGGTAATCCACAATTTTGTAAACTACAGATGAAATTTTCACCCTGTCACTCTATTATGCCTTCATCAAACTCAGCCTTCCGTGTTCACCCAAACGCTGTGTCAGTAACGAAGCACTCAACAGGCTAACTGATACAATCCCTCAGTCGTGATTGCTGATGCCTGATCCTATGGTGTTAAGATTACAATCTCAGTCCTGCTGTTGAGAAGAAGATTCGCTAGACTTCCTATTATTTCTTGATTGTTCAACAGAGGTATTATCGGACTGGGTAGACTTCCCAATGTCACTTGACTGTTCAACAGAAGTATTATCAAACTGGCTAGACTTCTCACTATCACTCGATTGTTCAACAGCAGTATCATCAGACTGGCTAGACTTCTCACTATCGCTTGATTGTTCAACAGAGGTATTATCATCATTCGAAACAGGTACTAAGTATAAAGGATTAGCATTCGAAGAAATCACCTCCTCATCATTTTCAGAGGCACCTGCCCGTTGTGTAGAAACAACATCTTGAGTCTTAATTTGGGGTTTGAAATAAGATATCCCAAATTTCTGCCCGTGAGTAAGTCCTGGACAAACACCCTGTGAAACATAGAGTAAGCTTTTGTCAGCAGAAAGTTACAAACCATACAACATCAAACACCTATTCCCAATTAAACAGACCCTTTTTATTAATCATCAGATTCTTTCTCCTTTCTCCTATTATTCCCCCACTACCACCACTCAACTCACTTCCCTGACTCCACTACAAATAACCCATGGGGTGTTTGAAGTGGGACAAAGGGATTACAAGCTAACTTACTCTAACTTGCTCTAACTCGGCGAGCAGAGGAAAACTCTAAACTACATGAAAATTGAAAGGCAGTAAGTTGAATGCAGCAGCGTATGGGGATCCATAGAGAGAAAAGAAGTGGATGTAAGCTGACCTTGACTAATCCTGAGCCAGAAGGCGCCTTTTTATAAGTTAAAGAGGATAAAAATGTGTAAGAGTCTAATCCTTTGTGGAATCCGGTGCCATTGGCTTGTTGAGACTCCCTGGAAACACGAGGAGAATATGGTTCCTGTCTCAAGCTACTATTGTAACTATCACAATATGCTCCGTAATATGAACAATGTTCACGGACTAGAGACACTTGAGGGGTAGCTGGGAGGAGGTGACCTTCAGTGCTAAAAACATACCTGCAAAATAGAAATGATAATTAGGCATGGAACACATTGAACTTTACTAGAGAGCCGAACCCCCCACGACCCCCCCCCCCTTCGGATGCGAGAAAATATCATTACAACAATAAGTCAATGACAGAGCCTTGGTCTCAAAATAAATGGATAAGCTAGCATGAACCTTTGACTTCCTTTGAAAAGTATTATATATAACTGCCCCCCTCTATACCCCGCTTACTTTCTGGTCTGGATTATTCTCCCTTTCTCCTCTCAAGAATAGTCCTCTATAAAATTTCTTACCAACATTTATATTGCTCTCCTAAGACCCTCAACCCTCTAAAACACACTACCAATCTTAATTTTCTCCGGTTCAAATTCCAGTTAGTATGAAGAAAGCAATCTAATCTTATGTTTCTCCATTCTTTCTTTTTGGAGTTAGGTTTCTTTCTTCGCTCTGATCATCACAATTACATGCAGTAACCTGGAAGAGATGCACTTACTTATATGGACCATTTTCGACGAGATTGTCCGGACCTACGGCCAGATCAAAAAGCAGCCACAAATATTTTACCTGTGCAAGATTAAAGTTAAGTTAAAGAATAAATTGCTGTGACACTACTTGTCATCCGGTGATGGGAGTAAACAAAGGAACTCCCACAAGTTCATGTGGGGCATTGCCCTCGAAGCAATACACCCAACCAGGTTTTGGGACAAGAAATTCCTTAATCAACTTACAGTTACCAGCTTATATAGCAAAGAGGTAGTTTCATACTTTCATTACCACCAGCACAGAAAGTTTAAAAAAAAAAAAAAAAAAAAAAACATTATGAATCGACAGAATTCATCTCAAGAAAGCTATCCAAGCAGAAGTAACACTTACAGTTTCAGCAAGGAAAAAGCTCTCCATATGATCTTCTTGTTCGTGATTTTCAACGTCTGTTATATGACAGTAACCACAACGGCATCGGGCCCCATATTGCAAACTGGTAACAATGTCTCGACCTACGTCCAGGTACCTTGAAAAGAAAATCTATCAGGGATAAAAGATATAGAATGCAATATAACTGCAGGAACAAAAAGCAGATCTTTGTCAGCGACAAAAAGCTTGTACTTTCAATTAGCGGAGATAAAGCAAAAAGGGATGATAGCTATCAAGACGAGTGACAGGTCTAACAGAGAGCTGGCAACAAACAATTACTCCACATTAGCTGAAATTATCAAATTTACCAAGGGTCATTCTACTGTGATGCTCAGGCTCAACCTATCAGCCTCAACTATCAAAGGTATGTTCTCACAACAAAGATTATAAAGATATTCAAAAAAAGTTACAGGCATCCATTTCTTGTATTCTACCCTCTCTGTGTTAATACAAGGTGCAATTAAGACAAACCAGATTGTTGACACCGTGAAAAGAAAAAGAAAACAAGAGTACAAGATAGAGACAATAATTATTTGTTAAAGAACGTTATTAGCTTGTCTTTCTTAGTGTAACTGTAGTGCACACATTTGACATGGACATTTGATATGAATGAAGGTCAGTGCAGACTCGACATTTTCCCCTAATAACCTAAGAAAACTTATCTTGTTAAGTAAGATTACAGAATAACAATGGCGCACAAATTTGACATGGACATTTGATATGAATGAAGGTCAGTGCATCCTCGACACTTTCCCCTAATAACCTAAGAAAATATATCTTGTTAAGCAAGATTACAGAATAAAAATGGCATGAATTCATATACAGGAGCAAACCTGGCATCTCTGGTAGCTTTATAAAGCCAATAAGTGCTCTCAGCTAACTCTGGCCGCAGTGGATAACTTTTCTGGCCATGCTGAAATCAAGATACAAATAATGCTTCTCTGATTATAGCTTTCAACACTTTGTCAAAGACTTTAAGTGTGTTAGTTGTTACAATATAAGCTTCAGGTTTAAGTTTCCAAATAATGATTCTCTGGTTAGATTATCCAGTACCTATGTTACAGCCTTCCAAGTGAATGAAATCGAAGCATAAAATCACTGGAGGTGGCATCTGAGGGAATATAATCTGTAATTAGCTATTCAGCATCTCTCTGGCTGAGGCAAACAGTGCCTTCAAGGGTATTCCATAGAACCTAATTCAGAACTAGCGAGACAGGCCGATTTCTGGTTTTTTGATGTTTTGATAATCACTCAAAAAATCATCTTATTTTAAACAGAAATACATATAAGTCCACATAATCAAGTAGGAACTTGTATTTGGCCGAGATTATAGTTTAGTGTATGCTCATATGGGATATGAGTCATGGCACATAGTTTGCTTCAAAGTTAACTACCATGAAGTTTGGTGGCATTCTGTTTTTGCAATTAGAACGGCATAATAAATTAAAACAAAGTCACCCAATAATCAAATACAAGCAGATGCAACCTTTCCAACAACTTAATGATGAGACCAGACAATGAGCGTGCTTTTACTAACTAATGTGTTTTCAAGCGTTAAAACTTAAAACCGTACCTGAACACTAAGGGTGGCAAGATTGAAGCCCTCAGGAGTAAAGCCATATCTTCTCCATACACCATAGAAGGCAGCATGCGTACGGATAGCAGGATCAATGTCCCCAGCTAAAACCTTTTCAATATAAACCAGGTCAGCTCCTTGTTGCCATCTGACAAATACAACTTCCAGTTGGACAAGGATAACAACATTTTCACAAGTAGCTGAATCTTAAGTCTGTAAGAAGTTTCACCTGTAGACCAGGCCAGAAAGCTTGCAAACTATTGAATAATGGCCACACAATTGCAGCAGAATCCATATTTACTTCCACATACCTACAGGGGTATGCGTTTCAAGCACAGTTAGTCAATAAAAATGAGAAACAAACAAAAAAAAAAAAAAAAAAAAAGCAAAAGGAAGGATTGTTATATAATTAACCACGAATTTAGGCAAGTAATATACCAAGGATCGGTGAATAGATAGCGCATCACAGCTTGGTAAGCTTCTTGGAACATGAAAAGATACTCTTCATCTCCGAATAATAAGAAAGCCTGAGAAACAGGACTTCCAATTAGCCATCTCACTCAAGACCAGGCTCGAATAGATACATAACTTCTAGTAAAAAAAACTTTCACAAGTGAGAGAATTTCGCAATTACAGGTTAGTCATGTAAAGAGGAAACATGAATTAATGGGTTTATATAACAAGTATTCATAACAAACCAACACTCATATGTTTAAACCCATCCGCTTCTCCCCATGAGCACAATAATGAGATCAGAACGTCTGAGTCTTACTTGTCCTCCTATTTCATTCCCAGTCCTTCAGACCACCAAAAGTAGGAAACTGAGCAGATTTACCATGATTCTTACTCCCCACCATTTAATCCTACTTCACCAAACACGCCATAACAGTTTCTCTCAGCGAATATGGGAAATTACTGGAAAAAGGACTCCAGACTCGAAATTTAGAGATACACAAGATTTTAGGATGTTTATGGTGGTTATGAAGAAAATAAGTTTCCTTAACACCAGAATTGCAACACCAGCTCTAATATGCCTGCAAAACCAAAAACTCTTCATAAAGAGCTTCAAAGCCATGCACTGTCTCACTTGGCCCACACAAGCAAGTTTTGACTCTCAAGGAAGCAAACATTATTTGGAAGTATATAACGGTTGATAATTTATTGCTGGCAGTTGCAAATATGAACCATCTGATGTACTCCATGGACAACAGATATCATGCTCTTTAAAGTATTCGTCAGCAAGACCACAGTGGATCAAGTCTTATCAAAGAACATGAATAGCTCAAAATGCATTAGTTATTGATTCATAGGTTTAAAGGACAAATTACAAGAAATGTCACATAGTCAAGGATAGAGGAAGGAAAGAACGAATGACATCAACGCCAGAAACACCAACCTTCAGAAGATATTCATAGAATGAGTCAATACTTGTTCCAATTCCAGCATCCTGGACAGAAAAACAAATGAAAAGTACATGATCATCTTCTATACAGATTACAAATGAACAATTCTTAGGCAGTAAGAAAACTACATCGGATAAAAATTTTAAATGGTTGCTCACATTTGGTCATGTTGGTAACAGCTAACAAGAGTCAAAGAAAAGATGAATAATACGGAGTATGGTGCTATGAGAAGAACCAAGCTTGCAATACAGGTTAAGAGACTGTTTACATAAAATATACAGGAGGCATAAAATAATTTTGCAAACGAGCTTCTTGTTATCATAATAAACAATTTTGATATAATGAGAATTCTTCAAAAAGGTTCAAGTATATGTATCTAGTAAACACAGTTTACACAACTTTCACTTTATGCCGTGCTTAAATAATCACTAACATGGGTTTTTGACTGGGTCTATGTCAGAGAAATCAATTAGCAACAACAACAGTGCTAAATCTTTGACAAATTTAAGTCTTGTGTGAGACGGTCTCACACTATCTTAATGTGAGACCATCTTTTTTATATAAATAGTGACCTCTTTTGCATTTCTAGTACCCATTATACTTCTTTTAGTGATTGTTTTAATTTAATACTCCGTATAAGATAATAATGTCTCATATAAGATGAGTAAATGTCTTACCCTATAAATTATGCCTAATTTTATATTTCGTGGCCCTTTTAAATCACAACTAATGTGGTTAAACCGTAAACTAATATGGTCACTAAAAGCAATATAATGGTCACAATGAATGTTAAATTGTTCACTTTTTAGACAAATAAACTGGTCTCGCAATAACTTGTTGTGAGACCGTCTCATATGAGACTTTGCCTAGGAACCTTACTACTCTCTATCTTATCCCGTAAAACTCAACCAACCACCAAGTCCCACCAACACACACCAGTTCTTCTGAGCCACCAAACCACCGCCAATTCTTAGTACATAAGAACTAAATTTAATTATTCAAGATTGATGGTGAGAAAACATAAAATGACCCGGCCGAGTTAGTTCTTTACTCCCTCCGTCCAAGTTTAAACACCCCAAACCCAAAATGCCCTTGTGTTGAGGAGAGTATACACAGCAATCGGTTAATCAGAAATCCGAAAAAATTACATAGCAAGTTAGATAAGAGGCTTAGCAAAAATCCCATGTAATTTTTTCGAAACTTTTTTTTTAGGTCAAACAGGGTGGGGGGGCTTCATTCGTTTAAATCAAGTTCCGCAAGGGATAAAACACCTTCCCGAAATGTGTTTACAAGAAACAGCTCCGGATAAATCCCACGTTATTTTTTTGGAACTCTAATTAACCGTTTAGTGTGCACAACCTCTTTCGTGAGGGTGCGTTTTCGATATGGGGTGTTTAAACCCGGACGGAGGGAGTACCCATTTACGTAAACATGTCACCTTTAAGACCCATTCTAGTTCTCCAAAATGTGAAGCTGAAAAGAAATAAAAGAATCCCAGACGATCTTGAGTAAGGGTTCACGAGCTTCAAACTTTTTAGGCTCCAAGCTTTGACCAAACAACAACATTACCCCAATGCCTCAAAGGCTCCCGCTTACAGCGAGGTAAGCGGGTTCCTATGTATGCAGTTTCACCCCTATGTTATAAAGAGGTTGTTTACCAATGACCCGTAATGAAGATTGCATCAAGAATCGCACCAAACGACTACTACTTCACTATACAAGAAGTGCAAACAGTTATGTGAGCCATTTTACTTTATTCCATCTATCAAAACCAAGGAATAGAGAGTCTTTGGCTTGAGCCATACCTGAGCTCAATTACGAGCTCATCTCCAGCCTATAGAAGCTCGGCTTATTTGAACTCCTAGTGATAAATTTCAGTGATCGTAGGAAGCACTAGCAACAACTTTAAACACAAGCTCAAACCCAATACACATCTTCCAGACAGTACAAAGATATTACAGGGAGCTAAGTTCAAAGAACGTAAACAGAATGAACTACATTTAACTCCATTCACTGCGAAAAGAACTCGTGACACAGTGCCTTGAAAGCTCCCACGAGTCCCACCCATACCGTGGTAAGGGGGTAGGATGTACGGAGCCTAACCCTAAAATGTAGAGACTGTTTCAAAATGACCCATAATGAAGATTGGGTCAAGAAAGCCATCAAACCACACGCTACCTCACAATATAAGAAGCACACACAGTTTGGTGAATCCTGCTTTATTCCAATTGAAATAGAACAACATCTGAAAATCAATAGTAGAATTAAATTCTCTTTCCTAAGTAGGGAGGTACCTTTTGGGTCCATTCACCTGTAAAGACATTAATATGGGCGCCTACTAAGTTGAGCTTGGAACGGTAAGCCCATAACCCACGAACCGCATTCTTTGTGACCTGTTCAAAAACTGCATTTTATAAAACAAAATCAGGTACACTTAGACATGAAGATAAACTGCTTAAAGAGGATAACGAAGTAAATCTATGCTTAAAAGATTCAAGAAGCTTGACATCATAGAAATTACAGCTGGTTTACATGATGCCTAAAAAGAAATCTAACAAACACCACTGGTAGCAATTCGCATACAAGTATGGCCAATGGATAGTATTTTTAGACTTATAGCAAAACAAAAGGGCATCCAGCACTTGCAAGTTGCAACAGTTACGCTCAATTAGAGAGTAAACTTCATGTAAACTATAGTTCCACATTGAGTAGCACTAGTCCACAGTTTACAGATTGGCTTAGCCTCTCTATAAGGTAACTGGTCAAGTTTAAATGTAATATTGAAACGTCTGAATGGTGGAAAAGTTTAATTAATATACCAGGATTATTAGTCAAGCGGCTTAGAATTCCAAACTCCAAAGTCAAAGTCCCACCACCAGCTGTTGATGTTATCTGAAGAAACAGGAGAGTAATAAGAAATTTCAAAAATGCATGGTTAAAATGAGAAATGCAGAAGAAACCATCAGGTGACAGTCAAGACTTATGGCCCAAAAAGAAGGAAAAAAAAAACTAGTAACTTATGACATTAAAGCAACTCAGAATAATTGTTCAATAATACAACAATAGTACGCTGCTGCAAATACAGCTGCTCAGCACTCGAATTCATGCCAGGAATTCCACTCACCTCCGTCCTGGAAGTACTCACAACAAAAGAATGCAATGACAAGATTTTACCTTACTTTCATTTTCATCCACTCCATATAATAGATTCACTGATCCGAATGGAATCCCTGAAAAAGCAGCCTATCCAATCAAGTATTGAAGGTTAAGTTTAACTCAGTATCAGTATGGAGGCAAAGACAGATCGTTAGAAAACATCTAGTTTGGAAGCTTTGACATCAAAAACAATTCAAAAAGGCTTTCTTGTGCCCTATCGCTTCTTGTCAAGATAATGACAACGCAAGACAAGAAGCTTGTATCTAAAAGACGGAAAAAGTAGTTATCCATTTGTTAAAGTGCATATGGTTTCCTTTTCAAACACTTCAAAAAGTGCATAGTATAATTCATTCGGTCTTTCAGGGAACACATATCTTCAAAATGAAAAGCATCCAAATGAATGAGAAGCATGCACATTACATTAAAAATAAAAAAATAAAAAAAAATAAAAAAAACAGATAACAAAACCAAGGGAACTGATACCTAGGAAAGTAGGAAACAATACCTGTAGGAGTGTCAAAGGCAGGTAGCATTCTGTAGGCAAGATCCTCAGCCAAACGAAGCAACTGATTGTCATATGATGGAATTCTCATGCCCTGCATTCATAAGATATGTTAGACCACCGTACAGAATGTATAGCACATTCCAAATATACCGTATACTTACTACAAACTATACAAAGAATTTTCTTTTGCCTTACGAGGGAGACCCAAACATGGTCAGGAGAGATGAGGTGTCAACAAATACAAGACCATGCTACAAAGCATTAAAGGATATCTGAACTATGCAGACTCATCTAGAATTGTCGGAGGTGTCACTGGCGGAGAATCGATACTCGTTCAAAATGAGGTAACACGGGCACACAGTCAAACATGAGTCCAGACTTCCACTATCTCTAGACTGTTAAATTGTTTTCGCACTTAACATTAGCAGATTCATATGATGTATCATACTATCCACTATCCAGCACCAAAACATTTTGGAACTTAGGTTTTGTTGTTGTTACCATTGTTAGAAATAGAGAAAATATCTTATATATAGATAGTTATAACCTATCGGTGGAGCGAGGACCAGGGTTGACTCAGTGGTTAGGAAATTAATCTGCTTGGGGGTTGTCCCGAGTTCGAACCCTCATATCTCTACCCTCGCAACATTATCTGCTTTTATGTACCCAAAAAAGAAAAAAGAAAAAAACTATTGGCCGAATAAGATTGTGATCAGTCATGTGGGACTCTGGGGCAACGGTAATTTAACAAATGGAACTCCGTAGATACAACCTTCCACGGAAAATAGCAAAGGGTATAGTTTTTTAAAAAATCAAACTTCCCATTTCTTATTCTCCTGTTTCATATTCTTCAATGCCTATCCTCTAATTCTAATTTTTCAACTGTGACAGAGTGACAGACTACAAAGACAGCCCAGGGACCTTCTCTCACTCAATCACATCTCTCTCTGTGACGTGTGATCTGACACGCACATGGACCGTGTTGATACGCAACACATGATTGAAATGTGTTTCTAAGTAAAATGAATGTACAATTCTTGCCTAAAATTGAGCAAAATGACGAGATCACATGAGTGAAATAAAGTGTTTTTAATATGAGTTTTCTATATAAAGAATAGTGTTTTATAAGTTTTCGATTCATATAATATTTTTGTAGTCTTGGTTTTTTAAACATATAAAACTCTCCAACACTTACTAAATTATCATGTACTCCCTCAAGCCTTGTCCAATATTTCTAAAATTCAAGATCCCTCTTGGAAAAGAAGTGGGACCATGAAGGTTGGATATGAATGGAGGGGGCAATAATAAATTCACCATCAAAGATGAACATACCAAGTGCCAATCAAATAGACTATGTACTCCCGTTCATATACACTATAGTATTAGAATAGATTAGATAAGTTGCACTGCTTTACTTAGCCAGTATCAATATTAGATAATGCACATAAACAAATACAATAACATGACATTAAAAACCTAACCCGACAGCTAAAGAATATCAATGGTCTTCGCACCTATCGTACAACAACAAACTGCAAGCAACTCTGCGGTAATTAGCTAACATACAAAAGAATCCACGATCCAAGATTCCAAGACACTGGAAATGGGGAAGACATGCAATTCTGAAAGATATGCAATCCAAGAGACCAAAAGCAGTACCGTAGCATAATCACTTGCAAGAAGGTGGGCAGATAGCAAACCTCCAAGGATTCTGATAGTTGTTTCAAAGACTGACACTGTTTTATTCTGCAAATGTGAGAAAAATATGTCCAATTTAGGTTCCACAGATGAAGACCAGAGTCAAAGATGCAGATTAGTTCAACCAAAATAACTACACTAGCGATGCACAAGTCTGGCCCAATGCAAACTATATATGTGTAAAAGTTTCAATCCCTATGCCCAACTATACTAACCCGACATTTGAATTCTAGTTAAGTACCCAACAGAAAGTTCATCATGCATGGAGCTAGAATATGGTAGGAGTAAATAGAACCATTGATTAAATACTTGACAGGAATCCGCTGCAGGCTAACTTAACAGCAAAAGTGAGGTTGTAATCAACCTGAACATTCTTAGTGTCCACAACATACAACTTACAAGTCAGTCGTGGCTTCTTTTTCTAAGATAAGAAAATATTTTGCTAATGAAAGTTCAGTTGTACATTAAAACAGCCAAGATGTCTTTCAAAGGCAGTCAGTGGGGGCAGAAATAAAATCCAAATCACGCAGCACATAATGTTAAAAAGTGTCCCAAAAACCTTCATTCAGTGACACAACAAACCAGGTAAACCACTTTAAAAAGCTGCATGACCAGATTATATTTCATGATCTCACAAGTAGCCGAGAGACGTAAATACACAAGCATAACCAACTGTTGATCAAAATTTCACACCGGTTCTCATCCTCATTCATTTGTTTGCCACTCCCTGGCTTGCTCCAACAGCAAGACAATACATCTCTCTCCTTTAGCAATCCTCACAACTTTATAATTAGTTCCCAGGCCAAGAACAGGTGACAATGACAGGAAAGATCAAACTGTAATTTAAAAGTTCAAAAAATCTAGGAATAGAAAAAAAGAAAATAGGGCACCCACAATGTCAAAGCGAAGGTTTGTCCCTATCCATTCAACAGAAGCAGCAAAGCGCTCCTTGTCTCCAAGTAAAGCCAGGGTGTCCAGGGAGTCAACCTTCAATAAAAGAGTAAACCGATTAAATTAAAATAATAAATTAAAATAGCCGAGGGAGAGAGATTTTGGGGGGGGGGGGGGGGGGGGTGTGGCGACTGAACCAAAGTTCAAACTTCTTACCAAGGTTAGGGCATAGCCACCAAGAGAATCTTCGCCATCACAAGATAAAGGTCTTAACTCATCTTGTGGAAAGGCATGCTGCATATATCCATTAAATGCGTGATAGAACATTTCCCCAACCTGTGGTAGAACATCAATCTAGTTACCTTACCTTTGTAGTTTGTACTATAAGATCAATAATCAGCTACGACTCCACTATTTAAATAAAGGTATTATCTTTCTGGAAGGCCTTGCACAATGAGCACGTATTGCTAAAGTATATCGGAAACTGCTTTGAGCAAATCAGAAACAAGAGGAGCGAGGAAGGAATAAGCGATTAAACAGAAAACTAACTACTACTCCATTTCATATTCAGCCCCACTGATGACACCTACAAAGTTCAATTTTCACAGACACTAACATCAAATGTCATCGAAAAGACGACAATGAAGACGAACTAACAATGTGATTCTAATCCAGTAAACAATTATCACACCATAAACATGTCCATATAGTCCAATCCAACCAACAAATCATTCAGTCGTCGCAACCTGAAATCGACTAATAACACAGTGAATAGCAAGACTATGTTAACATTTCTTGCTTCTAAGTCTCCTGTCAACAAATGGCGCTTACAGAAATCGACAAAACAGCGTAAATGACCGTCAATTGCGAAATCGTAAGCATTATACCTCGTCTCTGAGCCCCCTAGCTTCATCAGGGCTAACGCTTTCGGCAAGAACTCTGCCAATCAAAATGCCACCTACTGAAATCACAAACAAAACGTATACTATACTGAACCGCGCACATTGTCGTCCTTGCATAGCTTTGGACCCCCCTCTCTCTCCCCTGACGGTACAAATGCGACAATCAGATTCTCTACATTTACACAATTTTACCCCCTTTTTAAGAAACTTGAAATTTAGGGTTCTAATTGCAGCGTAATTGTTCAGAAATAGTGTTAATTAATCAGAAATTTAACAGCGATTGTGATATTTAAGAGCGAATTCAGAGAAATTAATACCGTTGAGGAATTTCGGTGGAGAGAGAAAATAGCGTGACGGCGGCGGCGGCAATGCGGCGGTGTAAGCGGTGGTGGGGCGGGGAGCTGATTGGGGTGAACCGGATCCGATGTAATTCACTTAGCTTGTTCCGTAAGATTTTAAGAGAGACTGACTAGTGAGTAGTGACCACCTAAGTCCGAAACTAGTCTCTTGCTGTGGGTTGGCTGTTGGCATCTAATTTTGGCTTAAGAAGTAGGGACATGGTTCGAAATCTAAGGTTTCGGTACCACTGTTGCCAAATCGTTCTTACCTAGATTTTGGTCTCGTAAAATCACGGTATCATTTTTATATTATTCTTAAAGTTATTGTAACATGTTACCTACGTTAAAGTTCGTTTACCAAAAGTCAAAAACCTTCCTTTAAGTCGTGCTCCTGCTCACAATCTCCCCTTTGCTTATCTTTTTTTTTCTCTATTCTATGATTCATCTCGTCTTCCATTTTCTCTCCATGTTGTTATCATTCCCATTAACCTGCCCCCCCCCCAAAAACCGCTTAAATCAACTTCGACACCCTCAATAACACTTTTGTAAACCGTTTTCAACCATGAAACCATTCATATTCCCACCATATTGAAAACTAGTCCCCCTAAGTCCCTACAATTTCTCCCATATTCTCTACAGATTTACAATTGTTTGAGCGAACCTCATACAGTCATACGATATGCATTATCTTATATTGGTCAAAAACTCAAAATGGCTCAAATGTGATCAATTTATTTATTAATTTATAGTTGATGGACCCATACTTGTGACAAATGTTTTGCAGTGACTCGATTGGGGTAGTGTAATCCATCCTGCCATATACAAGCTCTATTTTTTTCTGTACATTTTCAATTTTGGTTGTCTATACAATTCTTTTACAATTTTTTTTTTGGGTAAATTTTTGAAATAAAAGTTCTCATTACCATCCTCAGCCTCATTCATTGTAATCATCCCTCTATATATAGACCAACCACAACCTACTACCCGTCATAAATTCGATCGTTGACAACCATCGTCAACATCACCTAACCATCGCTCATATCTTCATCTTTTATACTTGTTCGATTACAAATGCTTCCTTTCAAAATTCCAATTAAGGGAAGAGAAAATACACAAACTTAACTCAATTCAAAATTATCAACTATAAATATCTATTTACGGTTTCTCATAGCTATAACCGGGTTTTTTTTTTTCGTTTTCCTTCACTTTTTTTCTCCCACCTCAATTCCGAGCTTTATCATTGTATTTCGGAAACTAATTGAGAATTTTCATTACAATTGCTCGTTGACGGTCCCATAGAGGTCCAAAAATGCACTAGACATTGAACCGAAAGTACAATTGAACCTCAAACCTAATTTATTTTTTTTTTTAAACTCTAAGAGATGAACTTTTTAACTTGATTGAGTATAGGATCCAAAAATTAGATGATAATATTCTTATGTATCTTTTTTTTTCTTACATAATATGGTTCTATTCATAATTATTTTTCTACGTATGCTTATTCAATCCTACCGTTCTTGATTAAAAACTCGTTTTGCCTTCATCCACTAATATAAATCATACAGATTGAGCTTTAATATAGAAAATTCATTATTATATTTTACGAAGATGATTTAGTATAAGTAAAATTAAACGCAGATGGAAGGATAAATTAGGCACAAGAATTGCAAACCTGGACGTGGAATTAACACGTGACCTTTTGCTGACGAGAAAAATCACAATTACCCTGGTATGATGGGAATCAGTAAATAAATTCATTGACAAATCACATTAAGAGATCATTGATAGAAATTTGTGTACCATTTGAATATCCAATATGCATGTTTATAAATCATGATAATTTTCAATCACGTACTAATTAACCCTAAAAATATCTAGGACATATACAATAAAAAGATAAGGTATACATTAATTTGTTTAGTTAAAACTTTACGGTTCCAGGATTTCTATTGTCAAATACATTTAGTTTTGTTGTCGTTGTTTGTGCAGAATTTAAGTAATACTCGTATGGTGGTAGAAAAACCAAACCTTAAGTTTATGTAGACTATTAAAACGTCAACTATATATACAAAAACGATCCAACTCAATGAGAGATGTAAGAATTTGTTTCACATGCTATGCCGCCTAAGTTCCCATAGCATATCTATGCCGGCAAGGTTTCCATGTGACGAAAAATAATTCTATAGTAGTTGTAGAAAAATTGAGTACTGAAGTATTTGTCCAGGGTTGAGTTTTTATCGGAATGGTGATAAAGAGTCTGATCTACTTTGACACGTAACTCTATATGAAGAGTTCCGGAAATAAGGCTCAAATCTTGTTTCAAGGTAGCTCGAGCTCAAACACGTAGAATTAGAAGTATCACGTGTAATAAATCAATTTTAACCACCTATAGTTATTTTATTAATATGATAATTGTATTAAAATTACCACTATGAACAATTCAAACAAGTAAATCAATAAATTTTTTAGGTACATTGTGCAATAGTTTGCAATGATCACCAACATAAAAATTTTATTAACATTTTTTCTCCGTAATTAGGCCTTCCCGTAGTGCTGGTGTAATGACCTGTTTTTGTTACTCCTTTCCAATAGTACACTATTATTACAGATAGTATTAATGCTATTGCCAAAAGTATTACTATTTCCTTAAGTAGTATTATTGCTAATAGTATTACTATTTCCTTAAATAATATTATTGCCAATAGTATTACTATTTCCCTAAATAGTATTATTGCCAAAAGTATTACTATTTCCTTAAATAGTATTATTGCCAATAGTATTACTATTTCCTTTAATAGTATTAATGTCAACAGTGTTACTATCACTACTATTAGTAATGTCATTAATTATCGATATAGAAAAACAAGATGGAACTATGCAAGACTATGAGTTCGATTTGGACAATTCAGGGTTCTTTGTATGTTTGCTTTTTGTTTCAAGATTTGCATAGGGTTAAGTTTGGATTAATATGTAATTATAGAAAACAAATAGTATTTTACTTATCCTTGCACTATTTAGTTTAATCTTATCTTCTTGAAATCCCTTAAATTGAGGATTGCCATAAGATGAAGTATTGTTCTTTCATGGACAATTCTCTTTATAAATAGCAAGTTTTTTTTTTTTTTTATCAAAATTGATAAAGCAACAATTACTTAGGTGGAAGAGAATGAGAAGTTCAAATGAGTTAAGAGTGTTGTAAAGTCTCACAAATATAAACTACGAAATAATTAATCGTATTCCGGCGAGAGGATTAGTCCATTATTACCAAAGTTCTGCTAATTTAGTTACTACAACTTAACTCGAGTAAGGTATGTTACTTAAACTATTTTTGAATTAATATCTTTAAACAACGCCGTTATTATTGTACACGTTTTCCAATAATTAATATTGTGGCGAGTAGTTATATACGGTGTAAGTAACTCGGCGGAGATACCCCAGTTTGTGAACATCACCGTTGGTAACAACCATAGAGTGAATACCTACCACTAGATATACTAATCTGATCAAAATAATAACTCGTGCAAATAAGAAACATAGACCCATTTTAGATATCACTTGGACATTGGACATCATTTGGACTATTGGACAGTTAACCCTTAAACTTAGTCGACAACATAATTAGAATAACAAAGTGATCTTAAATAAATAACTTACGCGCCACTTATTACTTAGTACGAGAGAACACGCAGAAGAAACATCGCGGCGGTTCGAATATCAGGTAAGAGACTTTTTCTGATTTAGCTTATAGTATTATTTTTCGTATACTCTATAAATGCTTATTTTTTAAAGAGGATCAAGTACTGTGAAATATGAATACAAGGGATTAAACTGGCACTGACTGAGAACTTCTGAACTAACCAGAACAATTACTACCCACTTCTGAGAATTATTGTACTATATGAATTATTACTTGTTTCTTTCTGTTGGCACTTACTTGATCCAGTTAAATTAGAGACTGTCTTTTTTTACTGAGCTGTTGAGCTCACCCTTTCAATAATAATCTATTTCAGGTGACTAGACTTAGCAGAAGACGGGAATTTGAGTGAGGCACCCACCAAGTTAATCTTGTATCCCAATCAATGGCGATTATAGTTTTCTGTATGTTAATTGTCGAATGTACAATACTTTGTAGTATTTGTTTTGGACCACCGACGATAGAAGAATAAGAAAGGCTTAGCCTACTTTTGTGGGTAGTCGTCTATTATGTTCCAATATTCGTTTTGGGGCGTGACAGCTGGATTACTTATCGGTGTCCATTTTTTGTATAAGTTGTTCTTTTTCCCCCACAAGGATTAATAAAAGAACCACTTTCTTGCCAAAAAAAAAAAAAAATTGTTGGTGACATCTTTTAATCCATGGTACCATGTTTGATATGTGTAGTTATTGTTTATTACATGCAAATAATGTGTCATTGTTTACACGCACCTATATCTACCTACCTCGAGATCAACTCATGCTAGTGGCCTAGGGAGTAGTTTTAGGATGAGTGACTTCGTAGGAAGTATCTCGTGTTGGACACAAGTGAGGTCAAAGACTCAAAGTGCGCTAGAAGGACTAGTTTTGGTCTGTGAGGTCGGAAGGGTGTTACGTATACTTACTTTATTCATATCAATTCAAAAATTAGATTTGAACATTGTGATTGACATATTGTATAAGTGTATAGTTGGAAGTGGGATTGAATTCGAGATGAACATGGACCGCTCCGGCTACCTGCGCAGCTGCGAACACGAACATGGTCAAGGGGGCCTGGCTTTCACCAGACAACGCCCCTCCGACGCTTAAGTCAGTCCGAAGTTGAAAGGATGAGGTGTGCAGAAATATTAACATTAGAAATCTAGAATAACAATAATGTAGAAATGCTTAATGTATATATATATATATATATATATATATATATATATATATATATATATATATATATATATATTATCAAACATATATCCACCAATTTCTCTCTCCTCAACCCCACCAATCTTTTTTTTTTTCCTGAGCATATTTCGAATTGACATTCTATATCTTGAGCTGATAATCTCATATTTTGAGTTGACATTGTCATTTGTGAGTGATTATGTTTTGATGTATTCTGAATTAACATCTTTATATATGAATTGACATGCTATTTCATGAGTAGTAATATGTTACCTGTGAGTGTGCATTTGAGAGTGAGAAGAGGAGATGTGAATCATTAAAAGTGGTGAAAATATCATCTTGCCCCTCATATACATTTATAAGTGTATATGTCATATTATTTAGCCTTTCACTTCCTATAAATAACTAAATACCCCATCCATTTGTCATAAGTTCGGGTTACTTTTACATCCTTTTTTTTTTTTTTGAAGGCTACTTTTACATCATTCTCTTTCTACTTTATTGTTATTCTAGATTTCTAGTGTTAATGTTTCTGTACACCCCATTCTTTCAACTTCGGACTGACTTGAGCGTCGGAGGGGCATTGTCTGGTGAAAGCCGAACACCCTTAACCATGTTCATGTTCGCAGCCGCGCAGGTAACCGGAGCGGTCCATGTCCATCCTGAATTCGATCTCACTTCTAACAATACGCTTATATAGTAAGTCAATCACAATGTTCAAATCTAATTTTTGAATTGATATAAATGATGTAAAGAGTCCTAAGAATAATCCTAGGGTGGCCCTTCTCTATCCCCAACCTTCAATTTTATCAAGATTACATGGTTAGGATCTTAGCAATGAAAAGCATCACATGGTTTTTCTAAGGGCCATTTTTTAAGGGTTGTGCCCCTAATTATAAAATGTACACCATCATGTATGACCAACCCCCAAAACATATCTGAAAAAAACATCGACTTTTTTTAAAAAACGGAAAAAGAGAACAACATTGACCCAAAAAACGTGCATAGTGCATCCATGGTAATCATCTAGCAACCAAACTCGACTAATCCATTTGTAATTGTCAATTTGCCTCTAAATTGTTCTTTCTTGCATCCTAAATTCTAATAATATCTTGTTAAAACTGAGACAGCTCGATCGAAAGTTAAAAATTTATCATGCAAAATTGTATAAGTCATTCTATGAATCTATAAACAAATCCACTAACTATTTATACAAAACGCAGCAAGTCTACCTATAAATGTAGGCAAAACAATGGAAAACATGCAATAATTATCCATGTACTCCATCCACTCACACGGTCACACCAAATGTACCCCACACAATACAGACGAAACAAGAAAGTTATAAAAGTAGAGCCGGCCATTGAGCACGAGGAGCCCGGGCCCGGCCCTGGTCAACGCACGGCACTACCCGACACTGGCCCGGCACTACCAAGCCAGGGTTTGGTAGTGCTAGTGCTCGATTTTTCAAGCACTAGCCCTGGTCAACCCCGGTCAAGCCCTGGTCAAGCACGGGTCAAACTCGATTTTTTCCTTTTTTTTTCTTTAGCCGGAGCACTGGTCCGCCCTGACCCTAGCCTGGCCAAGCCCGGTCAAAGCTCTGGAGGGCTAGTGCCAGTGCCCAGAAAATCGAGCCCTGACACTAGCCCGGGTATGTAGGGCTAGTGCTAGTGCCTGATTTGCTGGATACTAGCCCGGGTGAGCCCGGCACTAGCTCGGCCCGTGGCCACCTCTAATAAAAAGTAATCCTAGAGAAACACAAATGGGAACAAAAATAAACACCTTTTCACTAACAATTCTAAAAAATCAATCGCAAGAGAGAAATTAGTTTTTCTCGGGAGAATTAATCCAACCAGCCTAACCAACTTGGACTAGTTAAACTGCTCTTTTTGATTCCGATGTTTATTTTCTAGTATTGTCACGGGTATTCCACTCCAATAATTTAACTTATCTCACTCGAAATATTGAAATCAATAGCACTTTCTGGTGTTGCACTAATAAACCTTTTGTTGAATTGACACAACAAAAGTAAACCTTCCTTTTTACCTACGGGTGCACGCAATTGACATTTTAGATAATCTAACTCGAATTATTACAATCAATTTAGTGTTTATTCAACATTAACAACAAGTTTTCCACTCCCACATTGATTAAAGTTAATATAATGAACAAATCTCTCTCAAATCTCACCGTCATTTATTTCATTCATAAGCATAAAAAATCAAAACTCATTTCCATCCAAATCCTCTCTATCAAGGAAACAATAATACGGAGTACTCTCTTCCCGAAAAAATCAAAACTCATTTTATGTTCCACTAAACCACCTTTTAGTTGAATTGTCACAACAAAAGAAGACTTCCTTTCGCTTTACGCTTGCTAGCAACGTAAGCAAGACAAAAGAAACCTCGTTCACCCTCACGGATCACGCTCTTCACTCTTTCTCCTAATTCTTGGCGAGCTTCCCAAAGAAGCCACATTTCTGCACCCCCATTAAACAATAAACAAATAGTTTGGCCCATTTATAAGACCCCCGACTCTCGCCGCACTCGTTCCCTCTTTCTCTCTCTCCTCTCTCTCTTCACTTTGTTGAGATCTCTCCTCTCTCTCTCTCTCTCTCTGTCGATCTAACTTTCTTTCTGGGTCTCTGTAAGAAGTAAGAACAGAGGAGAGAGAAAACTGTAAGAGTTAGCGTAACAATGACGGATCAGAAAGCACAACCAGCTGGTGTTTGGCCTACTGTTAAACCCTTTGTTAATGGTGGTACTTCTGGTATGCTTGCCACCTGTGTCATTCAACCCATTGACATGATCAAGGTTCATCCTTTTCCCTCCCTTTTAATTTGATCTTGTTTCAAGTTTTTTCTGCTTTAATATGTTTAATTTGTTTGTAAAGTTTTGATCTTTATGTAATTGGGGCTATTAAGAGGTTTTTTTTCGAGATGGGTAGCTAAACTTTTATCTGGAATGCTTCTGCTTAATTTATGTTTGATTGTATCTTCATTGATACTCTTTTTAGCTGGTAAATGGATGAATGTGTTTGATCTGGCATTTGTATGGGTGTGGTTTTAGTTGAATTTGTGATTTGGGTCTGTGTAAAGAACTGATCTTTTTGTAATTGGGGTTGTTTTGAAGGTTTTTCTCGAGATGGGTAGCTGATATTTTTATCTGGAATGCTATATGCTTAATTAGTGTCTTTGATTGTATCTTGTTTGACACTCTTTTTAGCTGATAAATGGAGGAATGTATTTGATCTGGCATCTGTATGGTTTGGTTTTAGTTGAGATTTTGATCTTAAATTATGTAGTATATTTTTTTTTTTGGTTTTGGGTTTTCGATGTTTTATGTAATACAGTCTAGATTTATGTCTTGAGTGTGGGTTGTTTTATACTTGCTGATATGAAATGCCATCTCATTTGGGTGTTGTTAGAGCTGAATTTTATGTGATCTGGGCAAGTTTTTTGATTTTAAATTTGATTTTTGTGAGTTGTGTAGGTCAGAATTCAGCTAGGTCAGGGATCTGCTGTCCAAGTCACAAAGAACATGCTTGCTAATGATGGTGTTGGTGCCTTCTACAAGGTTTGATTTTCGTCTTACTGAAATTTTTGTTCATTGTGCTCGTCGTGTACATTTTGATTGAAAAGATCGGAGAACGCTTAGATTTGTTGTGTTTTTACATTGGTTAAACTAATGGTTTGGTTGGTAGTGGGTTAATCTTTTTTTTTTTTTTTGCGAGTCTTTAGATACGTATTCATTTTGGGTCTCCCGTGCGCATCCATTTCCAATGGAGCGAAAGACTACTTATTCTTTGTTTTTTGGGATATTATGGAATAAAGCAAAATGGCTCATAAAGCTGTCTGTGCTTCCTATTTTGTGAAGTAGCAGTTAGTCGGTGCTATTCTTGAAGCACTTTTCATTTTGGGTCATCCGTGTGGGGTAAGGCTTGTGTGCATCCGACCCCCCCCCCCCCTTTACCTCGCCTTATGGTGGGAGCCTTTAAGGCACTGGGGTTAAAGAGGTTATTGTTGTTGTTGTAGTCTTTAGATACATAGTTTTTGAATCCAACTCTCAGGGACCCAAGCTTACATTGTCCTTGCTTTCTTTGTCACCATTTAAAGAAACGAGTTATTCTATCATATGCTCACTAGTGTGGGATGCTGTATACTACTTGGATCTCTAGCTGTTAATTTGTTTTTCAAAGCTTTGAGTTGTGAACATGTTTCATCTGCTTTCCCTTGGTGCAGGGTCTGTCCGCAGGGTTGCTTAGGCAAGCTACTTACACAACAGCCAGACTTGGTTCTTTCAAGTAAGCTTCTTTTCTAGTTCATGCACCAACAACTTTTCCACGTAGTGATTTCGGGCTTTTGGTTCTCTTGTTTTAAAAATTACAAGAGAAGGCTTGCCCCTTCTACACCCTTGTGGTGGGACCCTTCCCCGGACCCTCGCCTTGCGGGGACACCACACCGGGCCGCCCTTTAGTAATTCGGGCTTTTCCATATTGTTCCATTAACGCTGTTTCTGTTTCCCCTCCCTATGCTAAATTGAATTTTAGACTCATAGTGCTCAGCAAATGAGATCTGTTCAACTACCTATGCTAGCTCATACATGTCATCTTCCATTACAAAATATGTGCCTTGCGTAATGAACTTATGTTGTACCTGTACATCTTATTGAGTGGTTAAAGTAGTATGTTACCTATGTAGCATTATTTTTCAGGAAGGTATGTTAATTGCTGTTCTTAACCTTTGATTTTGCATCTTGTTTAGGATTTTGACAACCAAAGCTATAGCTGCCAATGATGGGAAGCCTTTGCCTCTCTACCAGAAAGCTCTTTGTGGATTAACTGCTGGTGCTATTGGAGCCTGTTTTGGTAGTCCTGCTGATCTTGCACTCATTCGTATGCAAGCTGATGCTACTCTTCCTGCTGCTCAGCGGAGACATTACAAGAATGCTTTCCATGCTCTTGGCAAGATCATTTCAGATGAGGGTGTTTTGGCAATGTGGAAAGGTGCTGGTCCTACAGTCGTAAGAGCTATGGCATTGAACATGGGAATGCTTGCCTCTTACGATCAATCCGTAGAATTTTTCAGGGATTCGGTCGGCTTAGGCGAAACTTCCACTGTTGTGGGTAAGATCAATCATTGCTTTTTTGCAAATTTTTATTATCTTCTACCCGTTGTGCTTTCCATATCTATAATTGAACTTCTATGCAATTGCTGCTATATTTTTTCCTGTTCATTGGGGATAAGGTGAGGTGCTGGCCTTGCTGGCTTTGGTTAGTAGCTTTTGGTACCTGTAGCAACCTATCATTAAGAACTTAAAAGACTGGGCCTCTAGCATAAGCCTTTTGAAACATGATTCAAGCTTATACCTTTCTGTTTAGCAGTTCAATTGCATTTAAAGACATCTCCCTATATGTTTTTTATTTGGGCCAGCCGTAGATAAATAAGCTTTTCCGCAATTATTGATAAAAAAGTGACAGGCTATTGTTCAAGCACGAACTTGTCTCCGCATCAATATTATTAGATAAACCCCCAACTGCCTAACCGTCAACAAGAAAGACTGCATGGAAGATGGTGTTCCCTTCGCTCCCACTAACGGCTGAAGAGTTTTATGACATAAAAAGTATAAAACTAAGGAATGTTTATTTGTAACGTCGCCAATTTGGGAATTAAGTTCACAAGAGTTAAGCTAAAAAACTTGTATATCTTAAACTCACCAAAACCTTCCCCAATTCCGCAGTCATTTCTAAAGAAATTCTTTGTAAAGTTGGGGTCACCACTATCCCATCCGTCTCATATGAACTGATTTATAGCCTCTAAAATCAACTGTCGTACCTATGAAAACCAGCCAAGATAATTGAAATTTACACAGTAACACATTTCTCGAAAAATATTTGGAAACTTAAAATTGGTGTCAAATTTGGAATGGCAATCATCTAAGCTTATGTTTAGATTTTGTAGGCGTGCTTTGTAGGCTCGAGCACCTGAATTCACATTACAACTGATCAGTATTACTGCTTTGTGCCCTAGAGATGCTACCACACTATCAAATCTACCGAAACCTGTTTATGTGGTTGTCAAATGGCTCTATCCCACTATCATTTTATAGCATTTTATAGCGCAGTGCTGCAGTGGACTTGCCATTGACATATTGAATGCTTTGTCGTTTCAAATTTCTGCCTGACATGCCTTTCTGATCACAGTTTATGGCTTACTAAAATTCTTTATATTAAATGTGGTAGCTTACATGGGTATATTTATGAAGTTATAAATGAGGATGATTTGGTGGCTCTTTAGATAAGGTTTTTGGAATCTTTTTGATCAGGACAATAATTGTCATCTCAATATTGTTCATGCTTATAGCTGTACTTCTAATCCTGGATTCTCCTTAATAAAATGTATTATGCAACCTTTTCCCCATGTCACGAACTTTACGTTGGCTTACAGATACACAATAGTTGGTACTTGTTATATGACAGTTGTCTAGGGTTTAAATTCTAGACTCGAGGTTGATCTGGAATAGCCTCCAACCTCGTATATAATTTTGATGATCCTGACTCCTTTTTGAACTCTGCCAGGTGCCAGTGCTGTTTCTGGATTCTTTGCTGCTGCATGCAGTCTACCATTTGACTATGTGAAGACACAAATACAGAAAATGCAGCCTGATGCCACTGGAAAGTACCCATATACCGGCTCTATGGACTGTGCATTGAAAACATTGCAATCTGGTGGACCTTTTAAGTTCTACACAGGATTTCCCGTGTACTGTATTAGAATCGCCCCACACGTCATGGTGAGCACTCTTTTCATACTTTTTTTGTTCTCTTCCCATTTTTTTCATTCCTGTGCCATCTCATGGAAACTTCTATTCATAATACGAGGGATTAGTGATAGTCTGATAGATGATTATGTTGTACACTTGTACGTGACACTTGTGGCAAGTATGATAATTACGTTGTACATTGTTATAAATTTTCCCGCATAAGCTACATAATATCTCGCTTCGAAAAGATATCTTCTGTGTGAAGCAATAAGATATCTTCTGTTTGAAGCAATACTGGTCCACGTGGATAGCAACTTGATTGCAGTGTTGCGTACTCCGTATTTCTGATCAATACCTCCCAATTTCTTTCAGAGCCACTTATCTGCTGGTTTGACAGCGGAAACGCTGACTAAACTGATTCTCTTTGCTCATTACCGTATATGTTTTTGTTTTCTTTGTTTCTTTGAGTTTGTGCTTACCCTTCTGTTTATTGGCTTTCAGATGACATGGATATTCTTGAACCAAATTACAAAGTTCCAGAAGACTGTCGGACTGTAAGAATCAAAGCAACTAAATTTGTGAGACTTAATCTGTCCAACTTATATCAACTCAAGATATGTATTATGGTAGCTGATGTCAAGCCTCGGCAAGCTTATCTTTCCTTTCTTTCCTTTGCACTAAGCCTTTGCAAATTTTGCTGGTACTAAGAATAAGCTAGTGGAAACTATCGTATTAGAACACATGATTCTTTTGGGCAGAGGATGATGCATCCGTAGATAGATGTATTAGTCTGTGTTTCTGGTGACCCTTGGAGTTCAAGAGACATTATACATTGCGGAATTGTAACCTTAATTTAGATTTGGTTAGATCTTGTGTTATGCCATCTCTTTTGCTGTGAAAATTTGGAATGCTTATTGTTCCCGAGACGGTCTACAAATCTAGCCACTTACGGAACAACTAGGGAAAAGTTGCATACAATCATCTGAATAATTACAAACAACTAGGGAAAAGTTGCATACAATCATCTGAATAATTACAGTCTTATTGTTCAGCAACACAAAGGAACTTCAACAACAGGTCGTATGCTAAACAAACAAAATTACAGGATTACAAGTTCTCCATATATATAGTAAACAGATGGAACTGTCTTGCTAAACAATCTGCATGATACCACCAACAACACGGGACAGGAAGACAGCAGTGCGGAGTTCCTTGAACAGCGGTGAAGGAATGATGAGATCTTCAAACTTTCGTCCGCAAGTATCCGAAGCTTTGATCACATCAAAGAACTTGGCATCGACATGTTGCAGTCTCTTTGCGGCATAATCAGCTTCCACATCTCGTAATTCATGCAAAATATCCTTGTAAAGATTGAGGCAAGTGCAAAGCCATTGTTCATCGTGTCTGCATTCCATGAGCCGATGGACACCCAACAAGTTCCTAACCAAAGACAATGCATGAGCCGCATGATTCCTCCCAAGCTTGATGGAGGCGAGCCCTAAGGACGCAATGCTGTCAGCTCCCCTGGTTTCGGAGGCAGAGCTGAGGGTGTGAAGGCACTCGCTGTAGGATATCTCAGAGTGACGCGATGATAGATCATAACAGGTTACCTGTATAACTCTGATGCTCTTGGCTGTTGGTGATGCAGTAGCGTAACCAGGTGCGGCCACAGCCGACAAGAGTAGCAAGATGAGGAGGGTGAAACGGGGGATGGTAACTGAACTCATGATTTTTGGTTTGGAGGAGATTTTTTTGTGAGTGAAGAGAATAGAAGACGGGAAAATAGTTGTGAATGTGTTCGTATTTATACAATTGCATGATTTGCCCTAGAGTTGTTCTTTTGGTAGGTCGATAAGGTTTCGGAATGCCTAACTCCGAGGAACAATCGGATTAGTTCCAATCCGAAATTGTTTTGAACTTTCCTGTCATGCTTAACTTCTTGCACAAGGTTTAGCATGGAAAAACCGTCCATCCTTACCATTGATTGATAGCCTATGTTGGCTATGTATGTACTTAATTATTACGGTTTTTCTAATATACTGACCCCTAGAAATTCTTTTTTCAGAGTTGGGGGATGCTATGGTCACTCTCCTTGGGAGAGTGTTCATGGAAACTCCACCTTCCATTGGTTGTAAGGTATAAATGTTGTAATTAATACACTAAGTAAATGATTATTTTTTTCCTTAATAGCCAATGGAAGGTGGAGTGTTCAAGATCACTCTCCTTTAGAAGAGTGACCATAACATCCCTCTTCAGAGTTATCTTATTCTTCCAAAGAGGGAGATATGACAATATAGTTACACTTCCCAAAAAGGATAGCTGAAAGCTACCCCCAAGAAAAACCAATACCCCTAGAATTTTCGATTTAAGTGACCTTAAAAAAAAATCATATAAGCCGTGCCACTTCTATTGGTGTCCTTAGGGCACATGTTAAATTCCTTTTTTAAACGAGATAATAATTTAATCAACACATAATTGTAACACGTACAACGGGTTAAGAATGAACGATAAAGAGCTTTGATTATAAATTTGTTTATATTTCGTGAAAAGCTTCCATACCCTACCGGTTGTTATCTCCAATATCTTTGCTTATGCTGCGTCAAAGTGTTCTAAATTGATAGTCACTTGTGTAGTGAAATCATGACCACCCTCACTAACAGCTAACAAATGGCTACAACATTCTTTTGAGACTGCTACTCCATCTAACCCTAAGTATATAATGGAATATGGAATAACTACATTTCTATTTTGCCGAAATATGTCTGACTAGATGTAGGAGCTGATTAAATATCATAGCTACACATAGCAATGGCATTTGATATAGGCCATATAGCTAGTAGAACAACAATGATGATTGACAAAATGCTTTTAGTTTTTTCCATGATGTAAAATTTTTATAATACTGGTCTTGTGTTAATTTTATTTAGTTAAGAAAGAAGAAAGAGAGCTGGTGCTGAATAAAAAAATCGTATCACGCCTATTTATAGTGTAAAACATTGATCCATTAACGATTTAGTAATAAAAGAGCAAACACTTTTAACATAATTACTTGAATTAGTAGAGTAGTGCTAATATTTTTTATTGGTGTACTAGTAGTATTAGTTATATACGGAGTACTCACTTAAATACTGATTAACTGATTAGTGTATACACTCTCTTCAATATAGGGACATTTTGATTATAGGGTGTTTAAATCCGGATGAACATATTAGAGTATATATATTATAATGTTGCCTATTCTAAACATTGATAACCATATGCGAACTTATGTAATCAAGCTTAAGAAATAAGGGGCATAACACATTTATTGCCAAATGAAATTATAATATCATTAAACAATTTGAGACTGCAAATATCAAAGAAAAAGTTCATTTATAAGTTTTTTTCTTTAAACTATTAGGAAAATAATAAGTAGCTTTAATTTAGTTAGAAACTTGTCCGGAGCACAGGATCCATACTCTATCGTTTCTCACTCGAATTTTGTTCGCTTCTGCTTCGTCAAAGTGTTCTAAATTGATAGTCACTTCTGTAAGAAGATCGTGACAATCCTCTCCAACAACTAGCAAACGGCCACAACATTCTTCTGATACTGCTACTCCAACCCCGAATACATAATGGAATATGGAATCACCACAAATTGTTCCTATTCCACTTGCGCATTTTTGAAGTTCAGCCGAATATGTTTGACTAGGTGTAGGAGCTGATGGAGTATTGTAGCTACGCATAGCCATGACATTTGATATAGCTAGTAGAACAAGTCTAGAGGTGGCCAATGGGACGGGTCAGCCCTGGCCCAACCTGAACCGGCCCGGTAAATAGCCCTGGCGGGTCGACCCTTGACCGGGCCGGGGCAAGCCCGGCACTAGCCCTAGAAACCTAGGGCCGGTTCAGGGTTCAACATTTTTGGGCACTGACCCGACCCTAGCCCTAACCCTTAACCCGACCCTGAACCTAACCTACCCTAGCCCTTAACCTAACCCTTACCCTAGCCCGACACTAGCCCGGTCAATGTCATTAAGTTTTTTAGGGGTGTTATTAGAATTTAGTTCATTCAAACTTACGGAGTGACAAACTAATAACATATTGACGTTAATTAATGAAGTCCCTCATTACAAACACGGTATGTATATTGTTCACTAATAATCAGAAAACATAAGCGTGAAATTTGTTATATTCATAGTGACAACGATTCGAGAAAGTCAAATAAAATACAAACAATTCAAATTTTGATACATTCATATGTAAGTCGTTAAATCATTTTCCACAATTCATACTCATAACAAATGAGTAATGAGATAAACAATCGAAAGTTGATAACAAACGGCAAACGATGAGAAAACATTTAATGTTATCCTTGATCTTCCGTGGAAAATAGTGCGTGGTTCATATGGGGAAAGGCTTATCACCGAAAGTCCGCATCAGCCAATACAGACCCACCCCTAGGCCAACATATGAGAATTGGTCGTGAGAGGATCTAGTAGTACCGCGCACTGGAGAAGGGGGGGGGTGGGGGATTAGGCATTGTTTATGATGATGTTTGCCTCGATTTCAATAAATGTGGGATATATGTATGATATATATGCTGGAATTTATGAACCCTAAACCCAAACCGCAATCGTTCCTTCAAGTGTATCACGTAGGTTGACTAAGGACATGTGTTTCTTCACTTATATTATTGTTAATGAAAACTTGTGTTCTAAATTAGTTGTAATTTGTATATTAATTATCGCCATTGTACATTTTTACTCGAATAGTCTTATAACTATATATTGCCACCGTATTCAAATAATTGTCGCTTAATAGTAATTTAATAACACAACTTTACATATTCAAGCAACATCATAGTTGTAATAAAACATACTTAATGTTTATTGGTCAACAACTTTCGAACTTTTTTGTTACGATAATGAAATAAATTAACAAACATGACTAAGTAAAATCGGCCCACCCTTGACCCAACCTTAGCGGTAACCTAACCCTAGCCTTAACCTTAACTCGACACTAGCCCTAACCCTAGCCCTGGCCCGACCCTAACCCTAGCACTAGCCCATTACATTAGGGCCAGGATTGACAATTTTCTAGCCCTGGCCCTAGCCCTAGCCCGCCCTGACATTTGTGGGCCGGTTCAGGGCTAGACCTAGGTGAGCCCAGCCCTAGAGTGAGCCCGGCCCTAACCCTGGCCCGCCCGCCCAATGGCCACCTCTTACAACTATGATAATTGACAAAGTGCTTTTAGACTCCATAATGTAGAATTTAAAAAGCTGCCCTTGCGTTAATTTTTAAGAAATAGTGGTACTACTATAAGAATTACGGAGTAGATAGGAAAGGAGCCCACGATGAATTACAATTTGCTTTCTCACCTATTTGTAGTGCAAAATACTATAGCTAAATTTAACGCTTTGATAATAAAAAAACCATAGTTTTAACAGGTGAGGATCCCATGGAGTTCATATGTTGTACAATTGGTAGAGTTTTACCAAAACGAGTAATAAGACAAAATAAAGAAGATCTCAAAAGCACAAATAAAGTAACAGATATATTTATTCTTACCTTTTTTGTAAACTCTACCGCATAGAGTTTATTTTCAACTCCACTGGATCTAAATACAGTTTTAACATAACTATTTGAATTATTGTTAGTCATTCTTTATGGATGTATTTGTTAAATGTAATACTGAATCTAATTAATTCTATTAAGTTACACATATGACATTGAGAGTTTATTAATTTTATTAGATTAAGTTACACATACTTTTAGCAAGAGACGCCATGAGAAATCACACCCACCCATGACATTAAGTTGTTTTCTAAGTTGCAAACAAGTAGTGTCCTATAATATACTCCGTATATATTAGACAAAGTCGGTCTCGTATGACACAATAAACTACAAATAATTTTTTACGTATCATCAGTCAATAGATCGTACAATATAAACAAAATTAAGGCTAAGCTTGCATATTAAAAACGATGTATGTACTAATCGATTAATTATAAATTTCAAAAATATTACATGTAGGGTTATTTTTTAGACATTTATCTAGCTCGGCATTGCAATTTTTTTGAAACTTTGATAAACCGATTAGTAGAAACATAAATTTATCAACACATAGTAAAACTTAAAAACAGTAGTTTATTACAAGATTACAAGGTTCTCAAAGCTAAAAACAGTAGTATTATTACAAGATTATAAAGTTCTCAAGCTAAAAACAGTAGTATTATTACAACTTTACAAGATTATAAAGTTCTCAAGCTAAAAACAGTAGTATTATTACAAGATTACAAGGTTCTCAATCTAACAATAGAGTGATAGAAGTGCACTTCCTTGCGGCCTTGATAAGCAATATGCAGGATACCTTGAAGAACACGCGACAAGAGAACAACATCAGTGTCGAGTTCTCTGAATGGTTACATTATTTTCTGTTCAGCAACACAGTACAAAGGGCGGAACTTTAACAACAGATTGTAAGTAAAACAATCAGAATTACAAGCTTAGAAGGTTCTCAACCTTCCTAACGGCCTTGCTAAACAATCTTCATGATACCGTTAACAATACGCGACAAGAAGAGAGCAGTGCGGAGTTCCTTGAACAATGGTGAAGGAATGATGAGATCTTCAAACTTTCGTCCGGAAGTATACGAAGCTTTGATCACATCAGAGAACTTGGCATCGACATGTTTCAGTCTCTTTGCAGCATAATCAGCTTCCACATCTCGTAATTCATGCAAAATATCCTTGTAAAGATTGAGGCAAGTGCAAAGCCATTGTTCGTCGTGTCTGCATTCCATGAACCGATGGACACCCAACAAGTTTCTAACCAAAGACAATGCATGAGCCGCATGGTTCCTCCCAAGCCTGATGGAGGCGAGCCCTAAGGACGCAATGCTGTCAGCTCCCCTGGTTTCGGAGGCAGAGCTGAGGGTGTGAAGGCACTCGCTGTAGGATATCTCAGAGTGACGCGATGATAGATCATAACAGGTTACCTGTATAACTCTGATGCTCTTGGCTGTTGGTGATGCAGCGGCGTAACCAGGTGCCGCCACAGCCGACAAGAGTAGCAAGATGAGGAGGGTGAAACGGGGGATGGTAACTAAACTCATGATTTTTGGTTTGGAGGAGATTTTTTTTTTTTTTTTTTTTTTTTTTTGTGAGTGAAGAAGAATAGAAGACGGGTAAACAGTTGTGATTGTGTTCGTATTTATACAATTGCATGATTTACCCTAGAGTTGTTCTTTTGGTAAGTCGACAAGGTTTCGGAATGCCTAACTCCTAGGAACAATCGAATTAGTTACTAATCCGAAAACTTACTTTCCTGCCTTGCTTTACTTTCTGCACAAGGTATGTCACCTGCAATTGTCTAATTTTCTGACTTATCTTTGGTTAAGGAAAAAACAAGGACCAACCCCCGAGCTCTTCGAGAATGGTAAGCGGCCAACTGAATTCGACCTGAGGTTTCAAGTTCAGTTTAGGAATGCAACGGTGTTAAGACTCGCCTTTGTGATCCTCAGAGACTCAAATTCGACTAAACAGGCTAGGGAAAGCAAATTAGGTCTTATCTACAAATTAGCCAAAACAAGCATAAATATCTCGATTCAAAGATTAACATGGATGGTTATTCATAATTAAACATACGGAACATATGTTGCTATTTACTTCAACTTTGGATAGATAAAGACACCTTACATCAAGCAATTAAACCATTCACATAAACTTCCTTGCAAGTAAACATCGAACTAGGGTTTAAACAGAGGATTGCAGCCCGATGATACCTGCAAAACCGTCAAGCAAAAGAAAAGATAGTTTAAGAGTCATCTACAGATAGCGACACACATGGGAACCGGAGATATATCCTGTAGATGAGAAAGGTGTGAACGAGATCAAAGAAGGCATTCTACCTCATCTAGTTTAACAAGATTACACAGCCATATATGCATATACACATCAAAATATAGGGCATTCTACCTCACCTTTTCTAAGTTGCTGTAACATTAGAAGCACTAAGCACCTATATTCTGGTCCGTCATAAGTACCCAAAATCGAAAAACAAATGGATGATAGGCAACATCAAAAGATTGAAGGGTCATCTGTCTAGGGATCAAAGAAGCATTTCAAAGGTAATTTTAAGGTGTTAACATCTTTGCAAACAGTGATAACAGGTTCCACAGTTCCAGTAACTATAAGTTACTACAGCTTGATCACAGTTTTTCTTATTATCATTCCTATAACGCATAGTGTCGTGTGATTTGCAGAGAAAGAGAATTACCACATCCTACTCTTGCACCAGCATTTCCTGTTGTCTTGCTGAGTTCATGTCCACCTGTTACATTGTAGAACAATTAGAAGGATCTAATGAAGGAGAGTAGACTGCCAAGCCCAAAAAAAAAAACAAAATAAAGTTTAAATGAATTTTCAGAACATATTAAGATGCGAATGCTCGAATTGAATCAACAATAAAAGGGGGGTGATTCACATATTATGACTTAATTCCATATTATGACTTATGAGCACTGCAATTGCCGATAACCATAACTGTCATTGAACTTGCATTCAAAGATTTTAGCAATGAAAAATCGGCTTTTGTAATGGATAGGAAGCAGAACTAGGTGACAATTCATGTAAAAGGAAGGAAGGTTATGGCTGCCCAGTACGGATTCAGAGTAGATTCTAAACAACCCACAAAACGGCTGTTCTTCATATCAGCTTCCAAAACACCTTTCACAATGTTCATAGTCAAGCTAGGATCCACCTAACAAGTTCATCAATTTATCCAGTCTTGGAACAACAAATTCAGGGATTTCGTAAGTATTTAGAGCCAGGAACTCGTACAGACTTGGAACGGGTCACAAAAGACCATATCTTATTCAAACTAGAGATGGAGCAGCCAAATGAAAGCGGTATAACCGTATAACACAAAACCCGGCCCTCACCTCTTCCAAGATCATCTGGATCAGCATGCACCACCACAGCTCTCCCAAGTAATGAATGCTCCCCAGTTAATGGTATCTGAAATTCCAACAACAAGATTACTCCAAATATGCATAATACTTGGAAGTTGAAACACATTTGACTGCATCAAAATCAACCAAGTGACAGATTAAAACACGACAACAACAACTACAACAACTTTGCCCCAGCGCCTGAAAGGCTCCCGCCATGAGACGGGGTAAGGGAGGGTCGGATGCGTGCAAGCCTTACTCCTGTTGAAAAAATAGAGAGGCTGCGCACAGATGACCCAAAATGAAAATTGTTTCGAAAAATGCACCGACTGACTACTACTTCACAAAATAAGAAGCATAGACAATTTTATAAGCCATTTTGCTTTATCCCATTAAAACACGAGCGAAGCCAAATTAATTCAGCCCCCGTGACACTTCCTCCATCTAACACCAGAACCAAATCACACCAACCAAGTAACTATTCAAGGAAGAACCTTCAATTCACTTGGAAACATCCTATTCTTGTAGTTCACACAATCACTGCCTATAGTACCACTATATATATAATCTACGAACGACACCCCGAACCAACCACAATAAATCTTCAAATAAAACAGCAAAAATTAGTCTACCTGTGAATCTCTAATGCAGATTTCAGCAACACCTATAAAACACAAGAAACCCACATCATATTATAATCCAAATTTTGCTATTAAACCCTTAAATTGGTCTTATGACAATTTGATGAGGAAAAAAAAAACAGTAAAAAAGTGAAAATACCATCATTTCCAGCAAAAATGTTACCCAAATCACCAGCATGCCTTTCTTCGTCAGATGGAGCTCCATGATTTTTCTTCATTGGATTAAAGTGTGGCCCTTTCATTCATTTATCAAACATCCCATAAGTATTCATTTGACACACACACACACACACACACACAAATCAATTAATTATTTGATTAAATTGTAATTAAGAGCAAAATTGAGGGATTAACCAGTGGAGTTGCAACCATTGGTGGTATCACCAAGAGCATGAATATGAAAGCCATGGAAGCCAGGTGTGAGCCCACTTATTCTTCCTTTAATCTGTGTTACCCCTGTTTTTTATTTGTAAAATTGATCAACAATAACGATAAATGTTACTCGCGATATAATTTGGACTCGGCTAACATGAATCGCGTAAAATCTCAAATTTGAGTGCAACAAGAAATGCTTATAATCAAAAGAGTGTTAAACAAAGGTTTGATTTTGTTGATACCGGAGGAATCTTGGATGAAGTTTAAGGAGCCTTTGACATTGTTAGTGCCAGATATCAGAGCCACTGCTTTCACCGTGCCCATCCTTAGCTCTTTCTCTACTTGGGAAATACTTGATAAATAGACCAGACTAGTTCACTACACTAGTACTTGTATATATGTGATGAAGCCGGGAACAGGTGCTACATGATTCATTGTGCATCATTCTCGACTGTCGAGTAGATAAAGAAACATAATATTCAAGTCATCCAAGTTCTCATGAGTTACCGCCTTCTACGGCCTATTACGGAATTAACACGCTGTGTTCGCGTGCAAATGCTATGTGACTGTTTGTACATTAGCTATGCCATGGTTATGAGTTAGTACGACTTATGACCATCTTTTTTAAGACAGCTTATCACATAGAGTTGAGGTTGGAGAGGATACACACAACAAGGCGTGTTCAGTGGCTCATCGACTTGAAAACAAATACTAAACAACAGCTTGATGAAGCCAGCCGCGAGGATTAACTTCAAGAGAAGCAAAGTATTCCAACGAAACATATGATCACCTTAACAGATTTGTTATAGAAGAATACAACTTGTGTTTCAGCACTTGAAAGTTAAGTGGCCACTATCGCTCTAGACACACAAGAAGCTATGAGAAGGCGAAGCCACTGACATCAAACATGTGCCTACTGGAAGGAGTTTCATCCCCTAAGCCAGGTGTTCCTGTATGATGAGTTATCACGTAAAGAAGCATCATGAGGTTTGTACTCCATCACGTAACTATGGGGGAGCTTCAAGTGCCGTTTGATTGCATCTCTCAACGCCATCACAGCCTGTGACGAACAACATAAAATAGACCGGGCATGTCAACACAATGATAAATTGATGATAGTAGACCAGAAGCGCGGAGAGTGGAATCATATTACACACCTGATGGTCGGATGCATTCCTGTTCCAGATACTCACTATATCCTCACTGAACCGAATGCTCAATACAGCACCACATATATTTTCTCCGTAGTCAAGCTGATCACCTACTAGGGCTAAAACCTGAGACGAGAAATCCACACAAGGTGTAAACTAATTTAGAAGGCAGTATTCCAAAATTCATCATCATCCAAGGATGGAAAGAAAAAGGCAATAAAGTGTAAATGCAGGCCCAGTGACTGGTAAGGACAACATTTTTCCAGCAACTTTACAAACAGCAGAATAAACTACAAATATTGGGTAAACTGGTCACACACACATTGTCTAGTCTCATATCTGATACAAATAGATGCAGCCCATCTAAACTACAAACTTACTCTTTCCCTGTTAGTCAAAACCGCTACGGCTAACTTACAAAGTTCAATGCATCATCATGATGCTTGATTAGTGTTAACTGTCTCGTACTCATAAAACTGACTACCGCAAGACTAATAGTTAGAAAATGTCAGGGTGACTTGTGCATTTTCCCCCCTTATCCACCCCCCACCAAACAACAACAACATCTTTATTCCCAGTGCCTTAAAAGCTCCCGCCATAAGGCGGAGTAAGGGGGGTCGGATGCACGAAAGCCTTACCCCTATTGAAACATAGAGAGGCTGTGGACGGATGACCCAAAATGAAAATTGCGTTGAGAATCGCACCGACTGATTGTTACTTCACAGAATAAGAAGCACAAACAGATTTATGAGCCATTTTGCTTCCACCCCCCACCAAAATAAAAAATAAAAAATAACAACCAAAGGGAAGGAGGAAAGTGTTACGGGGAGCAGAAGCAAGGAATATTCTTTTTCAAAGAGGACAAGGGATATGCTCAATCCTTATATTTTAATGTTTTGCATAGATTTACAAACTATTCAATACCTCTGATATGCACACTATTGCTAGTAAAGGGCGCAAAATGGTCGATCACCAAGTTTTCCAACAGCTCAACAAAAATAAAAAAGGATCAGGACGTCAGAACAACTGGACGTTCATGATTAAATCACTTACAAGATCTTCCCAAAAGCGCCCGGAAACACCCTTTTTGAAACGAATAATCCACTTCCCACCATTACAATTAGCAGAATCCTGACCAAGTACAACCACATTCAGTTTTTTTTTTTTTTTTTTTCAAATCGACAGAACTCTCCAGCATTGTCATGTTAAGAAACAGTTTCACGCTAACCTAAAAAAAAAAAAAGAAACAAAGAAAAAAGGCATCAGATTTACCTCCCATAATGGTCGAATTCCCTCCTTGAAGAGATGCAAATCAGTTGGGCTGGGCAAAGAAGAAGGCCGAGCAAAATGACAATAGCAGACCCAAAACCCTTCAACCTATATATGTTTGAAGACAATCAAAAAGAACATGAAATACCAGAGCACAAGTAGATTATAAGAGAAGCGAACCTAATTTCAAGCATAATCTAACCGTGCTGAAGTCGACCAGTTTCTTCATGCTCTCTTCATATGGTGTTTGGGTTCGTGCACCAGCTGCTCGGCGGGTATACCAAAACACGAATTTGTGCTGCTTGTTTGCCAAAATAAAATTAATAACCAAAGGTCACAGCACATAGAATAGTAGTACCCAAAAGCACTAAACAGACTACTAATGCACAGTGTAAAAAAATATTGCAAAGTGGCAAACAGTTAATTATCAAAAATTAAAAGTGTGGACCAGGAACTATTTGCCAAAATCATGGAAAATGGATCATAGAATCACTTGACCTCTCTCCTATCATCTATCCCTGCCCATTTCTCCTTAATGAATTATAATCTACATACTCCTTGCATAAATTATGATTGCGATGAGTTTTGATTAGACAATCATCCAAAACCATGTGGTCAACAACTTTTAGCAGTAAATGAGGTCACTTTCCCCATCTATTGGTCAATTTAGTATTTACCATCCAGACTCACTAAAGCATTCAGTATTATGCCTCTCCTTGGAACACATCTATTCTCTCACAAGAGGATGTGAATAAACCAAGGTGGAAAAAAGAAAATTCAAGTCACAAAACATATGGAGCATTAGAAAGTTGGGAGTTTGAAATAACATTTGATGTTTGGACCAACCTGCAATCTCAGGATGTTAAACAGAAAGCACTAGGCAATAAGCACCGACTGAAAGAACTCCGGCGACAGGATGAAGGCATACACAGCTGTGACATGCCTCTCCCTCTCAGTTTCAATTCATTCTCCTTTGTAATTTTTTGTAAGTGAAGTGCCTCTACCTCTCTGTCTCAGCCAGTTACCCATTTATAAATCTATCCCCATGAAGCATTAAAGGGGTTCCAAGCATCACATTCACAGACAGTTTGAAGGATTGAGGATGCCCATCTACAGTCTCCCATGTCCCCTTGAAAAATTTTAGTTCACGAATACAATGCTAAAAGAACAAACCAATTTCTTATGGACTTTTAGAAGTCTCTCTTAACTATTAGATCTTTTGCCATCTAGAATTCTTTCTTTCGTGGAAAGCTAAGTATGGACGTCAGATCTTAACTACCCCTGAAGCATCGTCTTTTCCCAACGGTACCTGTTAAGAATGAGCATTACCTAAGGTACCCCTAAGAGTTGGTTTTCTCCAAACAAATTCAAATGAACATTTAACATCAGTGGTATTCCATCCACTTGAACGAAACTACTTTTAATCAAAAACAATCTAGCTTTGTTTAGTTAAAATGGTGTTAACTTTCCATCCAAAGAATTTGCAAAGATTTCTTAATTTCAAAGGTAGTATAGATAATCCCCATACTTCACAGGTACCTACCATTGAGAAAGGCAATACCATCAAAAGTAAGTTCAGAAAATATCACATACCCATGTCATTGTCAGAGCAGAATGGATATTGCAAATGGCAAAAGGATCTCAAGAGAGGAATATTGGCCATGGGCAGGGTTGATCGACCAAACATGATAGGGAGCCCTACCAACAATATAATGAAACAGAATACAAGTCTAGCACATATTCTCTGTTTACAGGATCCTGGATGGTATTCAAAAACCTTAATACTAGCTAATTATTCTCATTTTGTGACAAAAAAAAAAAAAAAAAAGTTTTGCTGCTAGTGTGAGTACTGCCCTAAGTTTTTCGACTTAATCCCAGCATAGAAATGGATGGACATCCATGGCGGCTAAATACCTTACAAGATTTAGATGCCTTACACCTGCTAAAGAAATTATATATGCTCGAAATAAAAACATGCTTAATGTCGAAAGTTCAGTTAACACTAAAGTATTGTGGAAAATCAGTTAAGTTGGCAAAAGAGATGAGCACACCATTATTGTTGGGAAATTCCCAAGTGTTAAAATGTTCCACATTGGAAAAATAGAAGAAGTAGGAGGGGTTTTGAGTGTGGCTGTACCTCTACCCATTGGCTTAAGCTTTTAGGTAATGGGCTACAACTTCCAATTTTCCAATGTGGGACATTTGAACACATGGGAAATTCCCAACAATCTTCTTTTACATGTGTGTTGCTTACTCCCCCTTAATTGTGCACCTTGCTTTAGATAGTCATGCCTCCTCCGTTCATAGGTGAATTCCACCATTCATGGCTCATGGCTCTTCATCATGATGACCCGCATAGCCAGCACAATTGTAGGCCTAAGACAACAACCTTGGCTCTAATACCAGATGTTGGCCCGAAAAAAGAGTTGGGTAGCTCGGTCATAAGTGAGTTGTAGCCCATTCATACCCAAAAGCTTAAGCCAATGTGTAGAGGTACAACAACATTTATGAACCCATCCCATCTTTATTATTCCAAAGTGGGACATTTGAACACATAGGAAATTCCCAACAATTATGTTTCTTCTTCAAATCTGGCAAAAGAATTCAAGGTTCTAGACCCTTGAATATCACTAATTCTCTCCACAATCACAAGCGCTAGAGCTTTCAATGCCAGTTGTAGACCCTTGAATATCACAAAGGGAGCTCAAAAATCAAAATTATTGAGATGAGCATGTAATTCCACCAAAAGAATCCCCCTCCCTTCCCCCACCAACACCACCGTCCACCCTAACCATCTTCAAGCCTAGAAATTCAGGTCACATTTCCAGTTTCATGTTTAACCATGTAGAATCATTGCCTTTACAATAACCCACATCAAATTAAAAAAAAAAAAAAAAAAAAGTACCCTCATGACAGACAGAAGCAAAACCACTAAATTCAGCCAAACAAAACAATTTCCGGTACAAGAACATCCTGAGCCAATTTCGAGACCACAAATACTAACCAATAAGCCAGACTCCCAAAATAAAGGGCTATCCATATCCAGCCAATCATCGACGCCAACATTGAGGTTCCACGACTTTAAAGACATCCACAGCAACCCATTCTATACTCTTAACTTCAATCAAACCCGACCACTGGCGAACAGATAAACATCAAACATAAAAAAGAATCAGCAGCTTTCGACTTTTCAAGTCATTCTCTTTTCAACACCGCGACAAGAATTCGTCGGCCGAACAACGAATTACATTAACAGTTAATCCACCACACTAGCACTGGTTTTCAGTACAGCAAAACTGCAAAATTCACCCAATCCTTCGAAAACCTTCGTTATACCAATAAAGTTATCCCTACTAATATATATTTCTCCAAATCTTCTCAGACTAAAATTCAAGTACTAGCACGTCAATATAACCTAGAATCTTCAACTACAAGCGTCGCTAAACTTCATACACAATCATAAAACTAGCACTACGACCAGATAACTCAAACACAGGCGAAACTTATTCAAGACTCTAATCAAACAAACAACAATTACGGTAAAAACAATCAAATTAAAATTCAAATTTAGTTGATTGAATGATGCAGAGGAGAGAGAAAGAAGAAGACTGACCTTGAGAGGATGAAGACCGGCTTTGAGGTCGCGAGTTAATCGTTCGCGATCTTCGGAATCTCGATCGACGACAGTTTGATCATTATTGCTGTTGATTGGAGAAGATTCTTTGTTGTCCGCCATCTCCATTTTTTTTTTTTTTTTGGGGAAAATTCTCAAACAAGTTTCTTCAATTTCTCAAACCCTAATTAACCACACGGTCCACGAAAGTGAGACGGAAAGGGCAACGGAAGAGCCGAAACAGGTTTTACTTTTGTCTCTGTGTCTTGCTTGATCGGGTGAACGAAAACCTAAAAGCGTTTAACTTCGGTCGAAAGGAGGCTAAAAGCAGTAATTTTTTTTCCGTATTTGAATCTAATTGAAGATTTCAATCGAACGTAAAACACAATGACGCAAGCCTTGCTACGGAGTATTAGTTTTGCTTCACCTCCGTTTGTGTTTTGCTGTCTTTCAATTATTTGCGAATAAGGTCATGACACTCTAGCTAGACGTCTAGATCTTTTCAGAGTGTAAAGGTGTGAGTGTTCGTTCGTCAGTTCCTCTCATTTAGAACATGGGTCGAAGTATTACTAAATTTATAGGTACTCTTAACTTTGTTTTAGGTAAACGCTCCATCATTTCTAAAGGAACAAGTACAGAAGTAGTTGCGATTTTCTTTAACGTGTCTTACCAATTGTACGTTAAAATAACCTCTGACATTCTATGCCATTAGATCATCTATCTCTCTATAAAGTATCTCTCATTGTAGAACTGATGTTTGATAGGGACTGTGGAACGATTAATTCAAATAATGCTCCAAATTTTTTTTTTTTATCAAAATAAGGTTGTAAAAAACTTATTTATCGAAATGGGGTGCACGTAGCCTCGGATACCTGGGAGCCTGAAACTCGTCATGGCGTGTGGCGAGTTTGACCTAGGAGCCCGAAACTTGCCATGACGCGTGGCGAGTTTGACCTGGGAGCCTGAAACTCGTCATGGCGAGTGGCGAGTTTAACCTGGGAGCCTAAAACTCGCCAATGGTCCACGACATTGTCCTCAACATCTTCCCCCTAATTAATCAGTCAACAGAGCAAAAACGGTCAAACTCGCCACGTGCCATGACGAGTTTTAGGTTCCCAGGTATCCGAGCCTACGTGCACCCCATTTCGATAAATAATTTTTTTACTACCCCATCCCCATTTTGATAAATTTTTATTTTTAGCATTATTTGAATCAATCGTTCGGGACTGTGCCTAATCTTTATTTTTCTTTTACCGACTATCAAACAATCGAGTTATTCTTTTCCATGAAACCTTACGGTATTATATGCATCCTGTTAATAACTCATACCAATACCATCATCAAATTCATAAATTGACATGTTCACAAATTAAAGATGCCATTTTTGTGTATTTGATGGAGATGCCAAATGAGTAGCAATCTGCTAGTATAGAAAAGAAAAGAAAAATCAAAGACTTGAGTTTCATTTGTTAAGGTCTAGAGTTTAAAACAAACTCTATATGGTAGAGTTTACCAAGTAAGGAAAGAATTAAATATTTAATATTTTATTTGTGCATTGAAATAACCACCTTATTTTGTTTTATTACCATTAATAATAAACTCTACAAACGCCACCAACAAAAAACTCTAGAGGATCCCTACACTCTTTAATTGGTGACTATTTATTTTGACTCGTGATGCCCATGCCCACCGTCATGATATATAACAAAGTATCATTGTTTGAGTAAAACTAGTGTCTTTTCTCATATTGATCTAATATATCTCAAGGCTCCACTCAATAAAGTAAATATATTGTGTCCCCATGAATCCATGACAGCATCTCAGAGGTAGGTAATCTATATCAATCTATCCACCAAAGAATTTCAATAAAATCAGATTGATTGTTTTCAAAATGAATTCCCGCTATAACTCCGGTTTTTTGAACCGGCATAATATTTTGTCCAAAACTATGTTAAACGTATTTTCGAACTGATTCCGAATAAAGGTACGGATGAAATTTCCGCATATACGGTTATAACAAATGTGTAATGTAAGTATGTAACCATCACTAATAAACCAAGAGCTCGTGAATTTGAAAACAAATGTAATAAATCAATGAAAATGAGGTGATGGGATTTGCATATAAAATAAAACATGATTCTTAAAGACAACAACATCCCTCATTACACACACTTCTGTCTCAACATGTAATGCTATCATCTAAATGGCATTTGTTTCTTCCTCAATTATTGTCATTAACAACATGTAACAATACTCTTTACTCCTACACACCATTTGATTGGGTAAACTTATAGAAGAAGGACCACCCCAACTATCCACAACCACATTCCTCCACAAAACTATTTAATCCTCTACACAACCCCCCACATCATCAAACTTATATAGCAAACAATTCAATTATTACATCCCAGAAAAAAACATTAATATTCCTTCATTATCTTCATATTAAACTTCCTTACACTTCACCAAAAGAATGATGTCACCAGCTAGCTTCTTAGTGATGCTACTCATTATGATCATGATACCCACCATACTATACACCTTCTTCTTCCTAATTAACTGCCCATCAAGCCCTTGTGCCTTGTTTCGACGTCGGTCCGTAAATTCCGGGGAAAAGATGGTGGATGATCATGTTGATGATGATAAGGGGAGTACCAAGAATGACATAGAGTTGGTTATAATGAGCTCAATGTTGGGAAAAGATGCAGATTGCCCTGTTTGTTTGGCTGTTTTTGTAGATGGTGAAGAACTTAGACAACTCAAGAAATGTAAGCATTTGTTCCACAAGTGTTGCATAGATAAGTGGCTTGCTTCACACTCTAACTGTCCTGTTTGTCGAGCATTTGTTAGCAATCATTGCTACAAGGCTAAGGAGAAGGAGAACCGTGTGTTGCCTCCAAGAGTTGTTGTTGTTGATAGAAGTGATCTTTGGCAAGGTTTGCCTGATTCTGCTGGCTTGGTTTGATGGTCTTGTTGCTAGGTTTTGATCTTTGGTCTTGTGAATTATTGTAATTTTCCTGGTTTTGCTTTGAAGGGTATTATATTTGGTTTGCGTTACCCGATTTAGTAGAACTTCGAGTTGGGTTGAACCACACAGCATGTTTAAAGAAACGAATTTCTTGTGGAGGGACGACAGAATTGGACTCAAAACGTCTTTAGGTCACGAGTCAACTCAACTAAGTGTTTACGTGTCAACCGAGTTGCAATATAGAATTAGATACTAGTAAATTATGTTAGTATTCCCGTATGAGTAATGAAGGGGAAACTTTGTACTTGTTAATTCCATTTTGTGTAAAAATGAAACTCTTTCTTCTAATTGTAATGACATGACTAAGCTACATGAGTGTAATGTGCAAAGTATAGTACGGATGTTGATGGTTCATTATATATTTGAGTTTTTGTGATATGGTTTGGTAATCCAAATCATGTCAAAATGGTCAAAATGCAATTTATGTTCGGCAGTCCATGGGTCTAATGCAAGTCATGATCTTCAATTCTATAACCTCCTTCCTGATTTATATTGTACTACCCAAAAAAAAAATTATACGGAGTACTAGCCAATTCTATGGTTTGCAATACCATTAAATTTAGACCAGGTGCATTAATTTGGCACAAGAAGTTTATGTTAGACCGCTCCATGTCATATAACTTAAAGGTACGAATTATGTCAAATAACTTCATGTCATGTAAATTAAAGGTACGAAGTATGTGGTTTCGTTTGGTAAGACTCCATTTTGAGTTAACTTGGACGTTACCAAGTTCCCACACTTCCACTCATCCATCCCATGCTTTTTTTTGGGGGGGGGGGGGGGGGGCGGTTTTGGTACTGGGCTTCCTTGATAAACTTAATTAGGCTTGGCCCAACTTAATCACCTTGCAACAATACTAGTACAGCCCAATTTTACAACAATAATCCTTGCTTATTTTGATTACGTTTATTGTTCGTGAAACTTGCACAAACCCAAACATCCGACCCACATTTTAACCAAAATATCCGAACTTGACTCGTATTTGATAATCCGAATTCAATGACCGAATTTTGTTTGACCCACAATTGCTTTAGACATGACCTCAAAGTGGAACACGAAGTAGTGAGAAAGTATGAGTAGTGCATTACCTCTGTCCTTTGGCCACGCGGAACCGGAAAGCATGGAGGATTAACCACCATGGCAACTTCCCTAAAATTCATGCGTGGGAATGACGGTTCCCTAACATTAAATTTGGCATCTCTCAGTCTCTCACCGTCCCATAGGCCGTATAGTATATGTGTGTGTCAGTATGTACGATTGGTCAATTTCCATTGCGACTATTGGCGACTTCATGGGTGCTTTTTACCTCGCTAATATTTTTGACAAAGTTTCGTACGAGACGGTTTCAGTAAATTATTATATCATCATCTTAATTAGTTAAAAAGTGACCATTATTACATTATTCGTGATTATTATATTTGTTTTAGTAATCGTTTTAGTTCAAATTAAAATCACATTACTTGTAATATAAAGGATGTGTGAAATTACGGCGGTCTGGGCCGCACCCGTAAGGAGAAGAGATAATCCACTTGATAAGGTCAAGGAGGTTCCATCCTAAAACCAATTGGCAATAGGAGGAGTAACTCCTTGGTTTATAAGGTAGACAAATCTCTTCTATTTTTCCAATATGGGACACTCATATGTGGAGTATTTTGGGTGTCACTTTAACACTCCCCTCTCACATATAAGGTCCCTTTTAAGGGCAGACTGACTTACCGTAAAGCCAGCTGCATTTTTGCACTGATTTTACAGTGGCCGAATTATCGGTATTTTCAGCCTACATTAATTCATTGAGACCCAGGACTTTAACCATAGGCTCTGATACCATGTGAAACTACGCGGGCCTGGGCCACACCCGTAAGGAGAAGAGATAGTCCACTTGATAAGCCCAAGGAGGTTCCATCCTAAAACCAATTGGCAATAGAAGGAGTAACTCCTTGGTTTATAAAGTAGACAAGTCTCTTCTATTTTTCCAATGTGGGATACTCATATGTGGAGTATTTTGGGTATCATTTTAACGGGATGCCATGATAATATTAGGCATAATATTATAAGGTAACCCCTTTAATAATCCTAGATAGGAGGTTATAAACATTAATTACTATGATTACGATATGTAGTACAATGGTCACTAATAATGTAAAAGAGGTCACTATATAGACAAATAGAATGTTCTCACAATAATTTACTGTGATACCGTCTCACACAAAACTTACTCTATATTATTACTGTTCATTATCAAAGTCGTGTCTTTTGGGGGGGGGGGGGTTATACGTAAGCATCAACAAGTTCGCAACCGCTACTTTTCAGGTGCGTATTGAGTAAACTCATGTCCTGCGACTCTAACCGAACAAACTGGGAGAGGATCACAAGGAGGCAACCGAAATTGACCGGCTCGACTTAGGAGGCAAGAGGTGAGACATCTCTCACTCAAGGTCCAAGGAGCCTAACTCATTTGAGGCTTAATTCCGAGGCTAAATATGTGTTTGGCCAAACTTGTAAAGTGTTTCTACACTGTTTTTGGATTTAGAAATTGAAAACCGATAAAACAAACAAAGTTGAGAAACTATTTTTAGTTTATGAGAGACACTTCTAGTATAAATTTGTTCATCAGAAGTACAGTAGATATACTCTACTTTGTAGCTTTTCCTCAATAAACTTTTTCTCTGAAACTATTCAACAAAAGTTGAAACTTGGCCAAAGAGACCCTAAAGGTTTACGAGGCTAAAAAGTAAATGCAATCATAGTTAATGATGTGACTCGAAATGGAGACTTAGAGAATAGAGGGGATTCTTTTTACCAACTATGCCACCCCAATTGGAGCTAAAGTCATGTTCACTTGAATTAAAATTTGAATTTGATCTAAATTACGGCTGAACAAGCACTTCTACTAAATTACAGAGTTGTAAAATTGAAAAATATTTTTCAAAATTCCTCGTCCTTGGTAAGCTAACAAGTAACCATCAATGAATCGTATACAGTAATACATCAAGGTGGCCAAATGATGTGGGAATTAGACCTAAACTAAACACACACATCTAAATTAGTGAAATAAAATATCAAGAAGTTGATCAAAACTTGAGTGATCACATTAAGTAAATGGGACCCACTTAGGAACCTTATAATGTCTATCTTTTGACAAGGATAAGCCTTGAGTAACAGTCCCCATTGATTGGGATTGGAAACAATGAATTGAATCTTCTCCTACACTCTACAAGAAGGGCAAAGCAAAGTTAACAAACACAAATGAACAACAATAAGGTCCACTCCACCACCTTGGTTGTTTAGGTGTAGTAGCCTTGTTGCACTAAAATTCCACACTACAATCCAATGAGAAAGCCTCCTCCTATACTACTTCCCTTGATCAAATTCTCAATAATTCATCCACACCCAATAATATATTCCCTTCAAATTCCTTGAAAATTCTCATAATCTTACAATCATATATCTTCTCATAATCATAATAATCATTTAATCATAATTTTTGTTTATCAGTTAGTATCTCGCCTTCACACCAATTTCTTGTACGAGTATTATTATTGTTATTAATAAAAAATATTATTATCACCAATAAGATGGATCTTGATGAATGGGAACTTTTATCTGATGAGGGTTTTATTGATCTTCATGAAGAAGATCGATCTAAAGTGAAAAATACTACTACTGTGATAGATATGGATTATTTTCAGAAATTTTCCAAAAAGGGTAAAAATTTAAGGGTAATTCCTGTCCCAATTAAGTTTGATCAGGAAGAAGAAATCCCAGAAGAGGTAACAAAGTTACCAATTATAGAATCATCATCATCAACATCTCAGGAAACTGATGATGTTGATCATCAGATGAAAAAAGATGAAAAATCTGATGATCAAGAGATGATTTCCACAGTTTTCTTCAAGAAATTGAAGGAAAATGAATTTGTCGACATGAAAATGGACTCACCCAGGTCCTTAAACAGGGGAGTTCTGCCTCAAATTGATGTGGGTACTTATCAATTTGATCAGAAACAGGAGAAAGATTGCAACTTTGAGGAGAAACTTGAAGATGAAGATACAAAATCGGTTGTTTATGAGGAGAAGAAGGGTAAAATGGAGGAGAAATCGAATTGGGAAAATGGTGGGGAAAATGGAGGTGTGAATGTGTGGAAGTGGGCAATGACAGGAATGGGGGCACTTGTGTCATTTGGGTTTGCTGCTGCAACTGTTTCTCTCATTGCTTTTAGTAACCGACACAAAGACAGCAACCATTCTAAGAAGCAGGAGCTTCATTTCCAAATTTACTCTCATGACAAGGTAAATCACTATTTTGTCTCTCCCTTGATCTTTCTATTTTTAGTGCAATTTTTGTTGTGTAATGTTAACACCACGGCACGGATAGATCCACGCCCCTCCATGGCGCATGTCACGTGTTTATGACATGCCAGACTCACACTTGGATCAGTTGATTCATGCCGTGAATTTATTACTTTTTTGCATGGCCTATGTAGATTTTGGTGTTCACCCTTTTCGAGAATTTTGGGTTATGACGATGCATGTTAGTAGAGCGCAAATCATTTTGAGATTACGACTTTGGTTGTTGTTGTGCTGTACAAAAACTAGGGTTGATTGGTTGTTGCGTGTCACAAGTTGCCAATTGGTATATATGTACATGTTCTATTAGGCTATTATTGTGTTGGATCTTTGGTTATAGTCCAAGAGCTACTAATCTTGATATCCATTGAGTTAGACTCCCTATGCTCTTAAATCAACGGGTACGCAATTGTTTTAGCATTATTAGCAACGGTTACGAGTTTGAGACACGAATTTGGGACACTAGGCATGTTTCATGCTAGACTTTACTTGGGAGAGTTTTCCTGCCCCTTATGGCCGGTAAGGAATAGAATTGTGCTGACATTTGAAATTGAAATTGGATATAGAAATTTCTCGTGCGAATGCCGAATAGTTTGCAATTCAAATGGTTGAGCGTACAAGAATTAGATTGTGCTATGAGATTTTAACCTTAGTCCTGAAATCAAGTCGAAAACTTCTCGAGTTAAATGTATTGCAAGTGAAAATTTGGAGTAGTGTTACAAGCTGAGTAAGCATAAATGTTGATCATTTGGTGTGGTAATAGTATCCATATGGAAGGGTAGTCTTGTGGAAACAGACTCTTTGTGATCGTGCCCTAGCCACAGATCTTCGTCTATTCGGATTTCTCGTCTTACTGCGGATTTAGCAGTACCCTGGTGCGCTTTTACATGCATTGCTGCCATGGAGGCATGGACTATGTCATGTGTAGTATGATTTAGAAAACTCTACCTGTAGTTGCAAAATAAACAAAATTAATTTAGTCGAAGATGGTGACGATGTTCTTTGCTTCTTTATCAAGTTTCAGCAATGATTTAATATGTATTGTTACACACTTATATAATATAGTTGGATGATGTTCTTTGCTTCTTTATCAAGTTTCGGCAATGATTTAATATGTTACCCCCTTTGGTAAACTGATGTAATCATCTGAATTATATTACAATTATTGCAGAGGTTTAAGCAAGTTGTTCGCCGTGCTAAGAAACTAAACGAAGCCATAACCGTGATGCGAGGGGCTCCCATTACCAGGGCGCACATCACCATTGGTGGTTACTACGAAGGTCTATAAGAAGCTTGTCTTCATCAACATGCTACGGTTTGTCGGTGTCGCTGGAATCGTTGAACTACATAATAGTACAGTATATGACTATGTTTAATTTCATGTTGCTGCTTTGTAGTACTCTTTGATCAGCTTGATCCTTTACTATATAAAGGATCTTGCTGTTCCTGTATATATTGTCTATATGATTCTGATCCGATTTGGATTTGATATTAGATTCTCTGTGTATAAATTACAGTGTCTTCAAAATGCCCAAATTATATGGGGATACATATTTGATAAGATGGTCCGTCCTTTGTGCAATTGTGCCTGACGACGTTATGTCTTGTGCGTGATTGGTCGAGTACTCGAGCATATGTGTTGCACGCGCTACTTGTATAATGACAATAGTGTTAATTTGGATTAAAATTTGCGTTGATCGTAATGACTACAATCCTAGCTAGGCGACACTGTGTAAGTCGAAACTGCACCTTTTTATTGTTATTACCTGTCTAATTTACTGGATTTCCGACTATCTAAACATCCGATTTTCTGCCTTCGGAACAAATTGGAATTCTATTTTTGTCGGACTTCCGAGTCAAACATGTAATCGTGTATCAAATGAGTTTCTGGGAAATGTGGAACTAGTCCGTTCCTTTGAACTTGGCAGAAGAAATCAGTAAATTTACAAATGTTAACGAGTGAATCTCAAGCTTTGCTATTGACCGTTCATTTGGTAAAAGTTGAGCTACAAGTACGGAGTACCATTTACGGGGCACCTATTGTTTATATTGTGACCCATTTTTTTTTTTTATTTGCGACCATTATACTACTTTTGGTAATGGTTTTAGTTGAGGACATTAACACTTAATCTTTGATTTGTAAATGAGTTACTTTATAAATTTAATCTAATTTTATATGATTGGATCTTCCAAAATCATAGATATTGATAATAGAAAGTTAATATGATCACTAAAATTATTGTCATCGTTACCAGCAATGTAAGAAGGGTCACTTTGTAACGCAATATTATGGTCTCATTGCCTGATCGTAGATGCACACAGAGGCCTCATTGCCTCCCACGATTGAACCAATTGACGTACCTAGCACTTACATCACTTTCGGCATTGCATTTGGAATGACTTAAGGCCTAGTAAAGTCCCTAATGAACGATAATCGCCCCTTGGCGAACGTTCTAAATGATGTTTAATCACAAATAGATATTTTCGCAACGAAATAGGGACGGCATGAAAGGGAAACCATATAAACGTCCAAAGAAATGAGATCCATGAAGAGAGCCCACAAAGTTGAAAAGAGTGTGGCTTACTGAACCTGGACAATGAAGAAGGATGTTCTATGACTTGTTACTTGCAAGTGGGTGGTTTCTAAGCCCAAACGATTCAATGTATGATGTGCGGTGTTATAAGAGTTACGTGCAAATTTTGCGAATTTTGTGTATTTCTCCATCACTTTCGCGTAAAACTTCCTTTGGTTTGTAGCAATACATGGCAACTACTCTATCGCTAGATGATCGAACAACTAACATGGTTAAATATTGAAAAACATGTCGAAATAATTCCGTCACTCGTGGTCCAACATCGAGCTAATGAACAGAGGAGCAAAGTTCATTTTTGTAATTGTGAAGTATGGAGACCAATCTAGCGTATACTCCCGAGTCCAAATTGTAGCATATGGTGTCGTAGAAACTGTATTTAATTTATGCATTTTGTTATGTTCCACTTAATTAGCTTATAAAGAGTGCTATCTCGGTTTTGTAGAGAAGAACTATCGTGATAAAGGTTGAAAATAGGAATGGGGATTATGATTTTGTAGGCTAGCTATTGGAAATGCGATGGTATGAACGAGGGATTAAGGGAAATGAGAGGATCTTAACAAGGCTTCGATGATGCGAGTAATTCGCTGCTCAATAATACAATGTCGTTTCATGGTATTGGTCGACTTTATAATAATCATGCTCACTAAAACTAACTCCAAATTGATGGTCAAATAACTAAGGTACTCAAAAGATGCTTTGAAGCCTATTAGATTTTTATGCGAGGTGGCAATAATCACAAAGGTTAAAGTTAGTGTGAGAGTATCTTATATAAGACTTATGCTTGGTGGTGGTTTGACATTCGATTCCACGCCTTATAAGGTGGTCTACAATCGAGTATAGGCCTCACCACTCACCAGCCCTCTTCATCTTCCTTACCTACATACCTAAGAGATTTAGGGCTGAGACCATTGACAGACCAATGCCAAAAGGAGAGGAACACATCACATCCCTGTGTCCCTAAACAATGATTTGGCTCAAGTTCAAATTACTTTGGACCATTTTAGGTTGGTTCAAAGTTCAAGCAACAAGAAGTTAGCTTAAAGTACATATAGCAAACCACATGGATCATGGTTCAATGTTTGAACTTAGCTGTTAGTGTCATAATTCGACGTAGAAGAGGGTTCTTCGTGAACAGATGGGGTGAACTAGACTCATTCAATTTATAAACCAACAAGTTACTTCTTCCATTGTCAACTAAAATTTCAATTTAGTGGTCGTTTGGTTGCCAACCAAAATCATGGAAATTTTGAATTCCCATGAATTACAAAATGTGAGGTTGTTTGATTGCCCAAAATCATGGGAATTCAGATTTCATGGGAATTTCCAATTCCTACAAAATTGAGGAATTGGCTTACCTAGCATCCCCTTGGTAATTAGAAATTCATGTAAGAATTCATTGCCTACATGTAAGCAAACAGATTTGAGAAATTCACATTAATTTATAGTATTTTCTTGGATGTGGCATCTCATGGGAATTACGAATTCCCACATACAACCAAACGACCACAAAGATTTTCTCTTATTTATATATGCGTGAGTGAAACTCTCCCTAAAGGTCTAAGAGAAGGATCCAGTATAAGTTTGATACGGAGTAGAATAGTTTAGAGACGTATTCATAACTTTTAATTTAAAAGTAAAAGTTTCCGCAAATGTCTAAATCGAGATATTGTCAATATCAACTAAAACTAAATTAAAGAAATCCAAAGAAATGTTCAATTCTTACATCCGTGTGGCATTAGCCGCCCGCATGATTCAGTCAATTGAAGCCTATTACAAAATTTTGTTTTCTTGCCGTTGACTAGGAGTATTTCACGTTTAACAATATTCTCTTACGGCACCTAAAATATACTGAACGTTTTTTTTAAATAATGCTCTAAATTAAAATAATTCGAGTTTTAGGTGTGGAATGAAAGTATTTATGTAGTATGGGTCCACGTAGGATTGGCATTCTCCAAACTAGCTTCGGTTTTTTTTTTTTTTGGCGAAACAAACCAAAACCGTCACGGCGCGTGACGGTTTTACCCATAACCGCTGAGAATTGGGGCGGTTATGGACCAAAACCGCTGCAAATTGGGGCGGTTATGGACCAAAACCGTCTTTTTTTAGGGCGGTTTTGGTCAATCTTGCAATTTTGACGGAAAAAGAACCCACCAAAACCGTCTGAAAATTGAGCGGTTATGGTCATAACCGTCACGCGCCATAGCGGTTTTGGTACAAATTTGGTTCGGGGTTATCCGATCCTACGTGGACCCATTCTACGTAAATATTTTCGTTCCGCACCCAAAACTTGAATTATTTTAATTTAGAGCATTATTTAAAAAAATCGTTCAAATATACTCCTTGAAATTAAATGCTAATTTTCTAAACAAATACTTAAATTGAGTTTCAACTATCAATTTTCGAACTTTTTTTTTCTTTCTTAACAAATGCAGCATTGCTACAAAGGGTGTACGGTAGGCGGATTCGAACTCGAGAAAATTGATTTCCTAACTACTAAAACAGCTGGCAAAAGCTGACACGACACAAACCGAACACAAAAATAACGGATTAGTATTGAGACTTTGAGAGTTTACAATTCATTTAATTAAATGGGTCAATAAGTCTGACCCCAACCTTAATCCTCAATAATCGAGTTGAAGAGTTGGAACGATTTTTTTAAATAATGCTCTAAATTAAAATAATTCAAGTTTTGGGTGCGGAACGAAAATATTTACGTAGAATGGGTCCACGTAGGATCGGATAACCCCGAACCAAATTTGTACCAAAACCGCTATGGCGCGTGACGGTTATGACCATAACCGCTCAATTTTCAGACGGTTTTGGTGGGTTCTTTTTCCGTCAAAATTGCAAGATTGACCAAAACCGCCCTAAAAAAAGACGGTTTTGGTCCATAACCGCCCCAATTTGCAGCGGTTTTGGTCCATAACCGCCCCAATTCTCAGCGGTTATGGGTAAAACCGTCACGCGCCGTGACGGTTTTGGTTTGTTTCGCCAAAAAAAAAAACCGAAGCTAGTTTGGAGAATGCCAATCTTACGTAGACCCATACTACATAAATACTTTCATTCCACACCCAAAACTCGAATTATTTTAATTTAGAGCATTATTTAAAAAAAACGTTCGAAGAGTTGGGAGTAAAACCCAAGTGAACGTGTCAAAGATGGTCGGTAGGCGGGCCTTTTAGCCCAAGCTCCATGTGGTCAAGGCCTCAAGGGGGTTGAAGTGGACCTAGTACCATTTACCTGATTAACAAAAAAACAGGCTGGCCGATTTATTTCACATGGCCGACGATCTTCTCTGCACATGCCTCTCGATCATCTTCGCTGTTTTCTTCCTTCTTCTTTACGACACTCCTTCCTTTTACATACTTCATAATGTTAGATTCCTCATTTCACATTATTGAGTACACATTATTCATCTGTTCATCATCTTTAGATACTCCGTATGTGATTTTGATTACAGATAATCTCTTCGTAATATTAGCTCCTCACTTATGTAAGAAACAAAACGTTTTTTTTTTCTTTTTTAACGTGTCCATGAGATACGGAGTAGTAGATTATTCTAAGACGAGGTTAAAATTGTTTTAACAAACACTATTCAACCCATCGTATGCACAAGTCGATCAGTGTCCGTCTTAATAATCATTAAGCAAATAGTCGACCGATTTAACGTGCCACCAATCAAAGTCCAAAGTCGTACTAGTCCGTTAGAATACACTCAGACACGTTACAAGTACTAATCACATTTTATAACTTAATACTCCGTAGTCCCTACTAATAAATCAAAACTCGAATCACATCAATTGGACACTGTAGATTATATTTTTTTACTCGAAATAATTAACATTTGATTTGAATATCCACGACAAAATGTGAAAAGTTAAATTCTCGATTTTGTCACTGCTTTTAATTTGTGAATTTTTTTTTTTTTGGTTCGAGCGTCAAATAAAAATGAAATATAACAAAAAAGAATATACTAAAAATGATGAGAAATAGGAGTAGTCCAAAAAAAATCAGAAATCCAATAAAATCTCAATCCAATGATGATATATTACATAGAAAGAATCTCAATAATAATAACCAGAAAAATAAAAATAAAAATAAAAAATAAAATTCAGTCCATCACTCCACATTCAGAATCAGAATGAAAAGGAGGAGAGAGAATTTACACCAAACAATTTATGATAATATTCCTAATATAATAATAATAATAATAATTACCCGAAATGGATAGTATTAATTAATTATCATATAATATGATATTATCATAAATTAATTTCATAAAATCAAAAGAGGAATCCGAAGGCAAGGGCGACAAGAGAAGCGGCGGCGGCGGGGACGAAATTGGTGGCGTCGGAGGTGGGAGCTGGTGCTGGTGCCTCCATTGCGACGGCGTTCTGGACGGCGAATGCGGCGAAGATCATCATGACGACGGCGAATGCTACTCTGGATTCCATTTTTTGTTTTGAATTGAGGAAAAGGATTGAAGCTTCTCGAAGAAGATTTGTGAGAGAGAGAATATTTGTGTGCTGATGAGAGTTTTTGAGAATTTAGGGTTTGAAAGAGAGGTGTGGGATATGAGGGGTTTATAAAGGGGGAATAGATCACGGGCAGCTGGGCAAAGGCTGGAAATAGAGCCGTTGTAACGGTCGTATCGTATGAGCTGTATGAATGCGAAATCTATTTTTTTATTTTATTTTATTAAAAGATAAAGTCGTGGGAGAAGATTAACTACTAATAAGAGGAGGGAGTTTTTTTTTTTTTTTGAAGTAAAAAAAAAAAAAAAAAAAAAAAAAAAGGAGGGAGTTTTTTTAAAGGTTTCGTTTCGCGATTCGAGGGTCGTTTCACCAATTAAACTGCATTGAATGTGCTTATATATAAATTGTTTTAATTTATTGGACTTTTTTTATGAACCTTTTTAAAATTTTACAAAGTCGAGTACAATAGCAATGTCAGCGGCTTCACTAAGCTTATTTAGTGAGAGTTATTGACACTAAGTGGTCGTTTGGTTCATGTTGGAATTTAATTCATGTAGGAAGTAACATATCCCATGAATTGAGTTTCTGTATAGAATTCATGTGAAATAGTTTAAAGTTGTTTGATTGACATCAAGAAATTTGAATTTCCCATGAATTAAATTTCAACATCTCGTTTGGTTGCACCCATCCAATTCCCTTATTTCTAATTCGTAATTACTATTATATCCCTTATAAAAACAAATTTTCTATTTCGTGGGGGACAATTTTGTAATTTTCATTTAAAGATGGTGGGGGAATTCAGAATTACCAAGGGAGGAGTTGGTAAGCAACTTCCACCATTGTGTGGGAATTTCATTTTCCCATGGAATTTCCAATTCCCCAATTTTTTAAAATTATGGGCAACCAAACAACACGGAGAATATGTAATTCATGGGATTTTGGAATTCCTGTGTTTTAAAAGGGCAACCAAACGACCACCAATATAGGCGATTTTTCTACACGTTTACTCTCTCCGTCCCAGTTCAAACGCCCCGAGCGTTTTTTGTAGTGGAATAAGAAAAATTGATATAATAAGTTGAGTGGGGTAATATTAGGAAAAATGAGGAGAGAGAATGTGGGGATTAATAAAAGTAAGAGAGATAGGGTGAGAGATTATGTGATAATTTAATAAAAGTAGGAGAGAGAAATATGTCCCAAAATAGATGGGGTGTTTGAAGTGGGACGTGCCAAAATAAATATGGGGCGTTTGAACTGGGACGGAGGGAGTACTTAAGAGTTTTTTCATTGAGTTAAAATATCGCGAAAATTTACAAACTGTATGTCACTAATGGTCATTTTTATTTTTATATTTAATTAAAAGAGAGAAGAGCTGCCCGAGGTGCCCAAAGGAGGTTGGTGAATTGAGTTTGACAGAGGAGAAAGAGAGGAAGTTGGGTTGGGATACAGCTGGAGTACAACGGAATTGCGGCGGTAACTGGTATTATAGGTGGGCCCGGTTTGGTTTTTTATTTCATTTTTAACCACTACTCCCTTCCTTTTTGTTTTTTCATAAAGGTCATGTAGCAAACTAGCAATCATGAATATCATGTCGAACCCTCTACACAAGGCCATCACATGAATGTAGGGGAGAGCAGAAACTCGTTCCAGACCGAGAATCGGATCGAATTGAACAGTCAGTCCGGTCTAAGTCCAGTCCTCGGTCCACAATTTTCTGAGTCTCGGTCTTCGGTCCGGTCCGGTCCGATCTTGGACCGATGCTCAGCCCTACATGAATGTTCGGCCATAGACCATAGTATTTAGTATACTCGTTCAATTCTGAAAATCCGAAAATATAGTTGTTTAGGTAGTTGTTACCATCTTTGTTCATTTGGATTGAGGTTTGTGACGGTTTTAATTGTAGTTCGAGAGACTCTTAAAAGTGAAAAGCGTGTATATATGGTTTCAAAGTACTCATTTTGTTATTCATATGGACAACATGTTTGGCGTAGATATGATCAATAATGAGTAATGAAAATTGACAAATTAAAATAAGGAACATTACTTAAAACAATTCAGTTATTTGGTGCCAAGAATTAGGTAGTACCCTCTCCGTTCCAGTAATGAAGATTTACAAGTTAAAGTAAGGAACATGCTATATGTCGCCCCATTTTTTCTCATATTTGACGATGAAAATTTGATTTTTAAGTACTAAAATGTAATTAAATATACTAAATCATTTATAGATTCATATCCCTTGTTCTTCACTCAAGATCTAATGTACTAAACATGTTAAACTTATTTTTATAGAGGGAAAGAATGAGAGAGGGGGAGGGGTCAAGAATAGCCAAGGGCAAAAGTGGAAAAAAAATGAGGAAAATAGAGCGACAAGTAGTATTTGTGGGGTGATATATAGCACTCCACTAAAATAATGCGATTTTACAGATTACAATTTTTTTTTATAAAAGTGCTGATTGACTAGCTAATCAAGGAGCCGACCCAAAATAAAAAGCCAAAAACTAATCATCCTTTAGTAGAGCTATGATCCACTCTTTACGAGATTGTATATCACGTCTCTTGGTCTCAATTAGTTAGAGAGACATCGTTTTGAATTTACATCTTCATGGGTTTGCCTCTCTTTGTTAGGAACGAAGCACAAGTAGAGGGAGTATCAGGCTCTCTAACTTCAATTGAGGTTTCTTGCACCCCCACTAACTCATCCCCTTATTTATGTGAGTAAGACCACTAAGTGGTCCATGTCATTTAAGTAGAGTGTCAATAGTCTTTCTAACATAGATTCCAGGTCTTTACACTACTCCCCAACTTCACACCAAGGACAAAGTACAAAGGATGTCAATTAGCACTAAAGATTACGGTAAAAATTAGCAAAAAATTAGCACTAAAGATTACGATAACAAGTAGATGTTCTCGGGATTAAGGTTGGGTCTAAGGTCCGGGTTGTATCTTTCACGGGACAGCCTTTATAGTTTGAGGTTGGCAAATGGCTAACAATCTGCACCATACTACAGTTAAGGGTTAAGGGGTAAGAGGTCCAAATATGGTCACATAGATACATTCCGAATGGCCCAAATCTTATCTAAAGTGTACACATTGCAAATACTGCGTAGACCGTGAGTCCGTAGTATGGCTGTATGGGCATTCTCGGTTTTGTGTCATGCAACCTTCAACAACGAATGAATTCTGAATTCCAATAATTGTACGGAGTATTACGACTTTGTCGAGTGTTTTGAACAGATAAATCGATCAAGTACATTAACCCAAACACACAATTTGTATTTTCAAGAGGTGAACCGATTGAACCTATGTTTTTCACGGTTATTGTAATACCCCATATTTAAGAGGAGGTTTACAAGAGAATAAGAGCTCATTTGAGGTGCTTATAACGATTGATAATGCTACTCATACTAATAAAGTCGACTTTCCATTTCGAAAGTCCATGTGATAACAACTCTACAGTTAAACGTGCTTGATATGGGTGACCTCCTGGAAAAAAACTTCCCAAGGTGCGCATGAGTGAGGTCAAAATGCACCAGAAGGACCCGATGTTAGTCTATGGGATCTGTACACAACCTGACAAGATGCGATAAGCCGGAGGGTTGTTACAGTCATGAACCAGTTTTTCAATGCAGGTGAGATCGTGCCCTAAAACGACCCAAACCCGTTTCACCCACAAGCTAAGTCTTTGGCTTATACCCAAGACCAAACTCGCATCCAAACCCGTACCGACTCGACAGTTCCGACCCGACCCGATTGTACAGTTCTGTATGTCATGGGGCAACCTAGGAGTCCATGACCTCTTTGGATCAACAAACAACCACTCAAAACCAGCCCATCCCAAATCTTCATAAAACTAACTCACATCTCAACCATCCATTCTCCCATCCGACGGTTCACATCACATTGTCAGTTCCAATTTTCCTCCCCCACCCCCTCCAATAAATAAACTGATAATAATAAAAAAAAAAAAAAAAAAAAAACCAAACAAACTTTCTGAAGAACAGAACAGCCATAGATAGAAAGTTAGAAACACACAAGAGTTTGCATTTGCATTAGCAGTAGCAGACAACCAACCCAATAAATCTTACTCCACACTCTTCCCAAAATCCTTACTATAAATCTCTCATACTCTTTTTACATACCCAACAAATATTTATCATGAATGAGTATGTTTTACCCATCAAAGCTCGGATCTTGAGACTATAATCAATATTTAGATCATCACATCGACTGTGGGGGTGGTAATAAGTTGTTGGCGTAAAGAAGAAGACTTGATATTAAAAAAATGGAGAAGGAAGAAAAGCAACAGCATCACCATGGTATTGATCTACAATGGGGGAAAAGACTTAGACGATTCAAAGAACCATCTAAATCATCATCATTCGGTATAACCCGCCGCAAAATGTCTAGTCGTCTCGTTTACGATACTACAACTCCAACTACCACCACTGACCCAACTTTCTCTTCTTTGAGCTGTCTCACCAGGTACTATAAGTTATAACCCGGGTTTTGACAAATCTTGTTTAAGACGATTCTTCTACGTGTTTGCGTATTAATGAAGTTTTGATTATGTAGGGTGACGGAGGGATCGAGACACGGGAAGTCGCCGTCGCCGGATAAGGAGGAGAGGTATTACTCGACGAGAGGGTCAGCGGCCGGAGATGAGAAAGAAAATGGGAATGGGAATGGGGTTGGTTTTGGAATCGGAATGGGAGGAAAAGAGAAAAGGAAAGGGAAAGGGAAAGGGAATGGGAATGGAGTGTGGCCGAAGCTTTATATTAGTTTGTCAAGTAAAGAGAAAGAAGAAGATTTTTTGGCAATGAAAGGCTGTAAACTTCCTCAAAGACCTAAGAAAAGAGCTAAATTAATCCAACGCACTTTGCTGGTATTTTTTTTTTATTGTTACCTTCTTAGTATTATTATAAAATGAAATTATCTCACAAATTTTTTTGATTGATTGATTAATTATTTTTATGGGGTTAGTGATGATTTTTGTTTGTGGATTGAGGGATTAAAAGTTGGGATTTTCTGATAATTGTAGTTCAATTTCATTAATAAATTTGTTTTGGTTTGTAAATTGTAATTATCTCCCTTCAAAATGTATCCATACATAATTGTTCTTAGTTAATCTTGAGGTGGGTAACTTACAATTCACTCATTAGGTTCATGATTTCTGAGTTGGGGTTTAGACTTTAGAGTGATTTATTTGGTAGGAGAAGAGTTGGTGGTGATTTTTTGTTGTTGTTTATTTGGTTAATTAGAGTGGATTAGAGATGTGGTTGATTTGAGATTTCTAATGAATTTTTGATTTGTTTGGTTTTGGTTTGGTTGGGTGGTGGGATTTCAGTTGGTGAGTCCGGGAGCGTGGTTGACTGATATGTGCCAAGAGAGGTATGAAGTTAGGGAGAAGAAGACTCCCAAGAAGGTAAATACATCTGTTCGTTCGATTTCTCTTTTCGAGTATATTGGATTTCACGGGCATTTTGAGCTTGTAAATGTAGTTCATTTTCACGTGAGATGAAATTTATGGAGCACTGGCATATTTTGAGGTGAAGTAGCTTAGCTTGCATCTTGGTGTTTGGGTTGTCATTAATTCATTACCTATGGAATGTGAAGTATTGGATCGTGTGGTGGTCGTCTAGATATGTTGTGTGTTAGTGTTGAAGTTTCATGCTATGGATTGATTTTACGCTCAATGTGTAAGGACATTATGCTTCTAATGCTTCTCACATGAAGCTTAAACTCGACTTGGAGTTTAGAGATCAGTTTGGTGTTTGGTTGATAAGTTGTCTCACTATTATGCATTGTCTTCTTGTTTGAATTGTGAGAATAAACTTGCGTAGGAAATTACAGTTTGTTTTGAAGTGATTTTCATCTTAGTTAGGCTTCAACGCAAGAAGCGTGAAAGTTATCTTGGAGTGTAAACATCAGCTCGGTGTTAGTCACTAAGCCATCATATCATCACGCTTTGTCTTTCAGTCTTTCAGATTGAATCACGAAACCCTGCTAGAACTGTAAAAAACCGTGTTCTGCCATTGTGATTGTTTTTATACCTGAATCATACACCTCCCGTGACAAGAGGTGTAGAAATCAATTTTGAGTGTAAAAATGCGCTCTTGGTCGATAATTCGTCACATCATCATGCAGTGTCTTTTTGTTTGGATTGCGAATATGTTGTGTGGAGATCACTGTGTTTCGTCCTGATATTTGTATGTTTTTGTGAATGGAACAGAGGCCAAGAGGATTGAAAGCTATGGGTAACATTGTCGATAGCGATACTGAATGATACAACTACAAAGGTATACCAGTGGATAGCTTACTTTTGCAAATTTTGGGTCTCTTGGGTCTTCTTCAGCCTCCATTCAAATGTATTTTTCCCTTGAAATGGCTCATTGAATCAATGCCCATATTCTTCTCATAGCAGTGATTGGAGCAAACGTCTTCCGAGCTTTTTTTTTTTTTTGTATATATACAAGCTGTAAGTCTATTAGGTTGTAATGAGGGGTGTTTTTAGCTTTTGTTGTATGTCAGATTCTTGGTTATCGACCTAATGAATCAGGTTTGTCTTGGTAATCTTGTGAAAGAAGTTCAGATTTGCTGTGTTGATCTTGTAGTTGAGGCTACTAGTTCCTGGATATAAGTGCTTCTATCAGGAGGCCGAAATTCGAAACAAACAGCATTCACATTAGTTCACCATGTCCCAAGCTTCCTGTTATTGATCTTCAGTAAGTCCAGTCCAGTTCGAGACACAAATTAATTAAGAAAACGCGGTAATTGATTGAGCTCTAATTCGATGCAATTAGCTACAATGTAAATGGTCATTATCCAGTCGTAATGTTTCTCCAATAATTGTAAACACGTAGTCGAACAGGCAATCGAAGTGCATCGAACTGTAGTCTATTCGGTTAAATAATATACAACCGCAACCAATTCACAAGTAAACACATAGAAACCCAAGTTTGTCGCAAGTTAAGAGCAGAACATATGCTCTTCTCTTGAGTTTATTTACAAATACCATTATATCTACCATCGTTCTTGTATTCTTGGAGACCTTGCCTACCACCAAGCTCCTACATGCTCGAAATGGGGAAGACCACGACTAGATTTTGCACAACGCATTGTAAATCTACATGATGATAACAAAAATAAGATTGTTGATGCCAAAGGGAATCAAAGTGGTCAGTTGACACGGCAACAAGAATAATATTAAGATTTCGTTCAACAGAAATGACCATCACAAACCTTGAAGGTTATCAAGCTATTCTCAACAATATATCGCATCCCTCAACATGGAAACCTTCTTTTTCAAGCGCCACAACTGTTAGTTGCTATGCGACTTTGCTGCTTGAAGCATTTCAACTATGAGAGTCTTCACATCCCTGACAAAAAAGGACGGTCAGATTCAGCTGACTATACTATATGCATTGTACATTTGTACCATAGAGATCTACATTACAAGAGAGGAGGAGGAATTTTTTTTTTTTTTGGATCAACTTATAATAGAACTTTTCCAACCTGTTCAGGTTTTATGACAGGAACTATTCCAAAGCGAAACCGTGAATACGACTTACTTTCTATCGACTGCAGGCCTGGGGAAAGGAATTCGAAGCTTGTGAGTCTTTCCAAGGTAACTGACCTGAAAGATGTGAGATGAGTAACTGCTAACTGTGGTTCAGTATTACCTGTAATTTAAACAGTACCCGAAAAAAAAGAATCTTTTCATAAGTTCTTTATTCACACATTAGATGGAGTCATGGAACTAGAGTTAAGTTCCTCAGGAAACAGTTAACCTGAAGGCTCCAAAACTATGGACCCAAGCGAGAACTACCCACGTGTTTCTTCAAAAGAAACCTTAATACCAAAGATGAGAAGGACTACACCGTTCCTTTATTTTTCCGTGATTCGATCGAAATACAACAGTTTACCAAATATAGTAATGTGAGTCGGTGAGACAAGACCAGGAAAACACAATGCAAAAAGGGAAAATCACCTTGGCATTGAAACCTAAATGGTCCAAATCCAGCATATAAGCTGATTCCACCTGCAAAGTAAAATAAAGTATCAGTGAGCTCATATACATTTTCCCATGCTCTTCAACCAATCTTCTCTAGTCAGCTAAATTACCGGAATTGTGGTTGAGTGTTTCACGATCAGCATTGTGTCATCTTGATGATCCTTGTTCATGTGGGACTGCATTAAAGTGGCTTGGATTGTCAAATACAAACAGGATAGACACAACTAAAATTAAACGATAGGTTACAAGTACACTACCGCTACAGGCTTAGAGAACTGAGATATCGGGTCTACTTTAGCCGCACTATATTCCTCGCTGCTAAACTCTGTCAAAGAATTAATACGTAAATATTTCCTCCAAGAATGATCTCACTAAACTTATACTGAAATAAAAGTAATAACCAAAAGTCCAGCATTCAGTAGCTTCACAAGTTGCAAAACAAATGGAATAAAAAAAGAGCCAAAGGAAGAAAAAAAAAAACAAGGAATATAATTTAACTGACCTCCGGAACCCAACAATGCAGTTGCAACCCCGGACACATACCGAACTACTCTCGGTTGGATCCTCAAAAATTGAAAATCACCGAAGTCGACCTTCATATTCAAAAGCTCTTATATTTAGTATCATCTAATGAAACCTAGAGAGGGCTAAATGAAGGCAGACAGCCTGTGAGGTGTACCCAAAATGCATTTGGATGTTTAGCCAAGTAAGCGCTACGAACAGCTTCTGTTTCGCCTTGAGAGACCTATGATGAGCAAAAACTTGTAATTTTTATTCCCAGACTAGCTATAAAGAGACGCTAAGCAAAGCACAAGAAGTATGTTCATACAGTAACAGCATCACCATGAAGAGTAACTACAAGATCGGTCCTATCCTCTGGATCTTTTGCTATAAGGAGTGAGCACTTTGCATTTGCCAAAAGGTCCTGGATGAAAGACGAGAAGTATTGGAGTTAATTCAACCAAAAATATGCTCAATGACAATGCAGAAGCGTAGAATTGATGAATTACAGAGCATTGTAGCTCCTTGAATAAGTCAAACTTAAGACCAAGCAACATGGCCTTAAGCTATCACTAAGTTCTTCAAAATTATGCTATCATGAACTCAATCAATGAGGACGCTAAAATAGAAGAGGCCCTGAATTAAGTGCCTAACATGAACCAAATTCTAACAAAGATTTCAAGCATCAGCTGCAATGAAACAAATACTTGAAGGTAAGAGCACCAACAACTCATTAATCAGGGCACCATGATGAGAAAAAAAATTGCTCCTTCTCTAATGATAATCCGCCTGTGAGTGTTTTTTTGTGGCATTCACTGCCGGTCTCAAGCCCGGATAAAGGAGAGTTGCGGTAGGTTTGTGGCGGCTAGCGTAAAACTAGCCACATCTTATGGACATGAATCGAAATTTAATAACCGTGGGGGCGTCCCCTTCACAGCGACGCGCTACACTTCCTGGACCCGGGTGTGGTGATAAGTATGCAAGGGTCTCTAGGTCGTCGCCCCGAAGCGACGCGCCACTCCGACGCCCGGGGGTGGTGTCAAATATGCAAGGTCGCGCTACACTTCCTAGACCTGGGTGTAGTGAAAAATATGCAAGGGTTGCTAGGTCGTCACCCGAAAGTGACGCGCCACTCCGGCTCCCAGGGGTGGTGTCAAATGTGCAAAGGTTCTCAAATCATGGACGGGAGCGAGCAGGGAAGCTTATTCATAACGGTAAGGGTAGTAGGCTTAGGTTTGGAACGTGGAACATCGGGTCTTTGACAGGTAGATCTTCGGAGGTTGTGGAGGTTATGAGGAGGAGAAGGATTCACATTATGTGTCTACAAGAGACGAAATGGGTTGGAGCGAAAGCTAAGGAGATCACACCATGGGGTTATAAGCTTTGGTACTATGGAAAGAATAAGAGTAGGAATGGAGTTGGTATCATTATTGATAAGGAGTACATAGACGATGTGGTGGAGGTTTCGAGAAAGAGCGATCGCATTATAACTGTGAGGTTGGTGATTGGGAATGAGATTATGACTATTGTAAGTGCCTATGCTCCACAAATTGGATTGGATGCATCTATTCGTCAGAAATTTTGGGAGGAGCTAGAAGAGGTGGTGAAGGGGTTCCTTGTGGGGAGAAGTTGATTATTGGTGGGGACCTTAATGGGCATGTGGGATCAACACGACATGGTTTTGAAAGCGTGCATGGAGGTTTTGGCTATGGGTCGAAAAACGAAGGAGGAACGAGCATTTTGGATTTTGCGTTGGCATATGATTTGGGTATAATGAACAAGTGGTTTGAGAAGAGAGAGTCTCACTTGGTGACGTACAGGAGCGGAAGTAATGCGAGCCATATTGACTTCTTTTTGGTAAGGAATGTTTGGCGTAAGAGCTTTACGGATTGCAAGGTGATACCTGGGGAGAGTGCGGCTACGCAACATAGGTTGGTGGTACTGGATTTCAAAGCTAAGGGTGGCTTTGGGAAGAGGCGGCCACAAGTAGAGCCAAGGATCAAATGGTGGAAGCTTGAGGGGGAACACAAGGAGGTTTTCTTGGAGAAGATGGCTGGGACAGATGTTTGGGCAACTAGTGTGGAAAGAGATGTAGACTCGTTTTGGGTTACTATGGCGCATAAGGTAAAGGAGGTGGCAAAAGAGGTTCTCGGTGAATCTAAGGGGAAAGCTCTACCTAGTAAGGATACATCTTGGTGGAATGAGGAAGTGCAACAAGCAATAAGGAACAAGTGGAGATGTTATAAGAGTTTGAGGAAAGATAGAAATGAGGAGAATTTCGAAAAGTATAAGGATGCAAAAAGAGCAGCAAAGAAAGCTGTAAGAGATGCAAGAGAAAAGGTGAACCAAGACCTCTACACAAGATTGGATACCAGAGAAGGAGAGAAAGAGATCTACAAAATTGCGCGCATCAGGGAAAGGAGGACTCGGGACATTGGTAGGGTGAAATGCGTCAAAGGTGTCGATAAAAAAATCCTTGTTGACGATAAGGAGATTACGGAGAGATGGAGATCGTACTTTGATCCCTTGTTCAATGGTGATCGAGTGAATGATATTGGAAATGTGGACATTCATCCAAGTGTTGTCAATCGAGAGTTCATGCGGAGAATTCAGAAGGGAGAGGTGAGGATGGCCTTGAAGAAGATGGGACGGAAGAAAGCATTGAGGTTTGGAGGTGTCTAGTAGACAAAGGGGTGGAATGGTTGACGACACTTTTCAATATGATTTGGAGAGGTAATAAGATGCCGGTGGAGTGGAGGAAGAGCACTTTGGTCCCTTTGTACAAGAACAAAGGGGATGTTCAGGAGTGTGCTAACTATCGCGGGATCAAGTTGATGAGTCATACAATGAAACTTTGGGAACGAGTGATTGACCAGAGATTAAGAAGAAGTGTGAAGATTTCGGAGAACCAATTTGGATTTATGCCGGGGAGGTCAACTATGGAGGCAATTCATCTCATAAGACAGACAATGGAAACTTATCAGGATAGGAAGAAGGACCTACATATGGTGTTCATTGATTTGGAGAAGGCGTATGACAAGGTACCAAGGGAAGTGCTTTGGTGGGTTCTAACTAAGAAAGGAGTTCCGCAAAAATATATTAATATCATTAAGGACATGTATGAGGGAGCTAGCACGAGCGTACGGACTAGTGTAGGGAAGTCAGAAGAGTTCCCTATTACAATCGGAGTGCACCAAGGGTCCGCACTTAGTCCGTTTCTCTTTGCTATAGTCATGGACGAATTGACGAGGTCAATCCAGGATGATATACCGTGGTGCATGATGTTTGCAGATGATATAGTGTTGATCTCAGAAACGAAAGAAGATTTGGAGAGGAGGTTTGAACTATGGAGGCACACTTTGGAGTCTAGAGGGTTTCGGTTGAGCCGGAGCAAGACCGAGTATTTGAAGTGTAAGTTCAGTGGCATTAGACAAAGGGAGACAGGGACGATCAGGTTGGATGGAAAGATTGTTCAGGGATCTGATGTTTTTCGATATTTGGGATCGATTCTTCAAAAGGATGGAGAATTAGATGGAGATGTGGCCCATAGGATCAAATCAGGTTGGTTGAAGTGGAAAAATGCCACAGGAGTTCTGTGTGATCGAGGGATGCCCAATAAGTTGAAGGGTAAGTTTTATCGAACGGCAATTAGGCCGGCACTGTTATATGGCACGGAATGTTGGGCCGTGAAACAGTGTCACGTTCATAAGATGAGTGTGACGGAGATGCGCATGCTACGGTGGATGTGTGGACATACTAGACGTGATCGGTTAAGAAATGAAGTTATTAGGGAGAAAATAGGGGTTGCACCCATCGGGGATAAGATGATGGAGAACCGGCTGAGATGGTATGGTCACGTGAGGAGAAGGCCTAGTGACGCGCCGGTTAGAAGAGTAGAAGGGTGGGGAAGTGATAATATTAGTAGGGGTCGGGGAAGATCCAAGATGACTTGGATGAGGGTGATTAGAAGTGATATGAGCTTCCTAGGACTTGAAGAGAGCATGGTGTTGGATAGGGGGATGTGGAGAGACTCTATACATGCGGAGGACTTAATCTGACTCCTTGGATTTCTTTGTTTGGTTTCCCTAACTCTTTTGGCAAAAAAATTTACCTTGTGTTCCAAGTTCATTTTTTTTTTTTAACCCTTTTAATTTATTTTGACGACTTTATAAAACTTCCTTTGAAAGTGTTTAAATACTCCGAAAAGGTTTACAACGTTTTGAAATTTCATGGCGTACACAAGATGGTTACTAGACGACGATTCATGTTAGCCGACCCCAAATCATTTTGGGAATAAGGCTTGGTTGTTGTTGTTGTTGTTGTCGTCGTCGTCGTCGTCTAATGATAAAGCGCCTAACACAACCAACAACCCATTTCAAAGAAATCAGTTTCTACTTTTAGAACCGCAAACATCAGGGAATTATCGGTAATTAATAGACAACTCTGAAAAGAAGTGTGGCCAATTGAAATTCATTTGTACCTTTTATCCCAAATATTACTCAATAATCACTCTGTATGTAGCCTGAACAACAGAAACCACAAGCTCAACTATAGAACCTGAATAAGTGAAGAATAGCAAAGTACCATTCTCCGTGGCCTCTGCTAGTGCCAATGGGCTCCTACACTAAAAGGCCAAATGCATTGTTGCTATCACAGAGTGCATTCTATGTCGGCTCCTCTAGAGCTTAAAAGCGTCAAAAGTACTCTAGTCCAACCATCAACCATCATATAAATTAACATGTTCATTTCTTGCTATATTTTCAACAACTCTTTTGGATGACATCCACAAGCTGAAGCTTTCACGAGCACACAGAGAAGAGATTTAAAATTCGAAAGCTGTGAACTATGCTAGAAAACTTCTATCCCAATGCTGGCCGAAATACTTCCCACTTAGAAACCCAAAGACACAGAATCATGGGGAAGCCACAACCCCAATGCCACATTAACATCCTGGAAAAAAAAGAGAGAGAAAGAACACAGTAGCTACCCCACCCCTTCTTCAATGCTTACACGAACAAAGAAGATAAACTATCAATTATGGAAGTATTGACGAAGACAGTTTTCCCATGAAATATGCAATGCAACCATGCAGCTGAACTGATTGACCAATAGAATTGATAGGCGCTTTCACCCAATGTATTTACCATGGCAGAAAATAGTTGTGACAATTGATGTAATATGGATAAGTACAAAAGCAGTCCTTCATTGAAGAGGACTTCAAGGCGTCCGTCAATATTGGACCACGTGTACTAAAATGTGAACATGTTCACATACTTGTTTAAACATAAAGAATGATATGTTCATAGCCTATCGGAAAGGAAGGAGGCAGGATCCAAGATATTAAGAAAGCCCACCCTTTTAATACAGTGGCAGGCAATTCTTTAGCTGCTCCACAATCACGCATGGAGCAGTGAGAAATGTTGCATCTACTCTTTATACTTAACTTCCACATACGCGTTAATATCAAGAAACATCATACTAGCATAGACAGTGCATACTCTTTAGTACATGTTTTAGAAGGAAATTATAGATTATCATAAGGCAAATATACCACTGAAAGAAAAATCATTCAAACCTTGGTATGAACGGCCAGGCTGCTGACTGCCAAGATAGGAGAACCATCAGCATCACATGCATAGTCAACCATTGATCCCGACGGATAACCATCATATTTCTGCGAATTACAAGTCAATCATTAAGATCAAGTAAATTGCTTTTTTATTTCAGATTTTTACACTATTAATTCAGAATCAAACAAACTGAAGTTGGCCAACATGGAAGAATAAGATGCCTACATGGGCTACATCTTTGCATTGCACTACCAGAGGCTTGCAAAATTCTAATTAGGCAAGAGTACGATTTCCTCCTGAAAAACTGGTTCAACCGCCAAACATTCCAATCGAAATAGTGATACTTTTTTTTTTCCTACATAAGAAAATACTAGCAACTTGTTTGGTATTACTCACTTTGATACCAAGTGCCCAAACAAACGATAAAACAATCGAAAAATCCGAGACAAATCAGAACAATGATCATTTCATTTTGGGGACGAAGCGAATACAATCATGCATCAAGGCAAGCACTCCTAGGCTCTCTCCCTCCCACCTTGGGACAAGGCAATTAGGGTGTAATAATACCACAATACAAAGGTCCTTACTTTACCGGTGCCACGCTAACGATTTAATGAGCCATTTTGAGTTATTATCCCATTCATTCACATCATTCTATTTTGCTACATAGGAGCCTAACTGCGAGGCGGAGTTTATGAGGATTTGAACCCGAGACAACCTCAGACACGTCACGTTCCTAACCAGTAGGCCAACCTTAAACCTCATTCATCACATCATTGCCACTAGTAAAAATGAGGAGTAAAGATGAAGCAACATTAAAAGAGACTGAAAAAAAATACACTAGTAACTAACATAAGAGAAGGTAGAAAGGGCGCCACGTGTACTATTGGCCAGCACCGTCCGAATCTCCTCTGCCGCCGGCAGCCTCGCCGCCTTTTCCTGTAACCATTACGTTTCACAGTGAATTCAATTCAATTAATTTAGAATTGAATTGAAGTAAATAGAATTGAGAAAAAACCTGGTGAGATTGAATACGCTGCATAATTTCGACGTCATCGAGAGCATTTTTAGGCGCAGAACTCTGGAAAAAAAAAACCGCGAAAATTCGAAGGTTGAAACCCTAATTTAGAGATGAGAGGGAGAGAGGAAGAGAAGCGTACCTGAGAAGCTGAAGCCATGGATGAAAAGGAGGAGGAGGAGGAGGAGGAGGAGAGAGAAAGAGAAGGAAATGATGAGGTGGTGAAGTTGGAATGGGAAAGGAAAGGAGGGAATGGGAATGATTTTTTGGAGAGAGAAAGGAATCGGGGAATGAGAGGGAATGATGACGAGCATCGGAGAGTTGTTGAGAATGCCATGGTGCTGTTGATGCTCATGTTCCTCGCCATTTTCTCTTTTCTTACACGTTACTCTACTTCCTCTCTCTCTTTTTTTTTTCTCTTTTTCTTTTCTCTCCTGGCAAAAAAATCTTGAATAACCATCGGGTTGTTTGGGTTTAACTCCTCGTTTAGCAAGTTGTCGATTACAAAATAAATGTTTGTGTTTATTTAGAGTTAAGATAAATGGGATGTAGTCTTGTAAAACCTTGGACATTGAACCGACGTGTTTATGCATTGTCCTAGCTTCGCTAAGCTAAATAAACACGTTGAGACATTTCAACATTAACCGAATACTTACGTGTTCGGTGTGGTCTGTTAATATGCAAATTCTTTTTATACATCTAAACTAAAATTGTGTAATATTTCCTTCAAAAAAGTTTTGTGTAATATTATGTTAAACCGATCGAAAAGTGGTCTTTTTACTCTCTTTACACCTTACTCTATGGTCTGCATTTCGAAATGGGGGAGACACAATTGTTATGCAACAAAAAACGTGAACACCGAGTCACCGGTACACCGGGATCAAATAAATTAGTATGAAACCGTATCGTGATGACATTCGTAAAGTGAACTCAAACTACCACTCATGAAAATCTTCCTGACTCCAAATTCTCTCTCATTGAACTCCGCGTGATGCTTGTTAATCTGATTTCACTACCCACTGCCTACTTTCGCTTTGCTCCGGCCACCGCCAATCGCCCGCAGTGCCGCCGCTTCTTTCCAATAATACCATTTTGTGAGTATTTTTTTAATTTAATTCTTTTTGACTTTGCTTAATATATCTAATTCTTTTAACGATTGATTTATTTGCGATTTTCGGACTGTTTATATGCAAAATTCAGGTGATTTATATCCAAAATGTGATTTGATCTTTTAATTTTTTAATAGATATAGTTTGTGTTTAGTTAATTTGCTGATAATATTATCGAATTTTGGCGTGTTTTAATCAGTCGAAATTTGTGGGTGTTACAGTGTGTAGGAGAGTGGGGGAGCTAACCAGCTTCTCAAGTGTGAATCTTACGATATAGTAATAAAGGTTTAACCCCAGAAGACGATCAAGAAATGGGTCGATCTGCATTTGTAGGAATTGCAGTTTCTGTGGCATTATTAGCTTTTGCATATACATTCTTCCTCAAGCCTCATAAAAATCAACCCTTGGTAAATTTTGTCGCTACGAATATCCTTTCCTAATTATATCTGAGACATTTTAGTACTAATTATGTTTTTGTAGTAAGTAATACTCCTTACGATTTGATTACGTGTGTGCAGAGATTGTTCACAGCGCAAGAATTGGCTCTTTTTAATGGAACAAATGAGAAATTGCCCATTTTGTTGGGAATTCTAGGGTACTTTTCTTACTCGTGTTAGTTCGCTTCAAAAGCTGTCATCTTTGAGTCTTTGATATCTAAAAAATTGCCTAATATCCCCCTTATTCTAAGAAAGATGATGCCTTTCATTTTCATTTGTAATAATATTGCGTTTGCATTTGTACTCGAAAATCTAAATACTGCCTTTGAATGATTTGTGGTGATTCTTAGTAAATGTATTCTCGAGGGTTGTTGGAAATACCCTGATTGGAGCTACATGCCTAGATTGTGTTCATCTAGACGATGCGAGGAACTTATTAGAAGTTTAGAAAATCATGTGGCATCGTCAAGTGTACCTTAGTCTGATAAGTTATGGTCTAAGATAGTATAGGGCAATGACAAGGCCTTGAGTAAAATGTTGCTCTTGACTCTTCCACACTGGAGGTAAAACTTGGATAGTCTAGTTTCAGGATGTGGCATATGCTGTAAGTAACTAAGTATTGTTACTTGAAAGGGTGGATTCAAGAAGAAAATGGACAGTAAACCAGTATAGTTACTGTAATTCAAACATTACATTACTCCCTCCATCCTTAGAGGGGTAGATGAAAAAAGGGGGAGAGTCATGCACGAACATTGTTAATGTTAGTTTTAGTGATGAAGTGTTGCTATATTATTTCCAGCTTCTGCAAACATCTAAATGAGCTTTGTTCTCTATTTTCATGTATTTTCTATGGATCAGCTCTGTATTTGATGTAACGAAAGGAAAGTCTCATTATGGCACCGGAGGATCTTACAGTCACTTTGCCGGAAGGTTAGTATTCTGCTGGTCCCCTTCTTTTAGTTTCCTTCTTTGTTGTTGTTATCCTAATTTAGGTAAAAAAAAAAAATCTTTTTTTATGCTTATACTCTTTATTTAGGTCAAAAGTCCTGACAAGGGTTCTCTGACTACAATGCTAGTGTTTGTGCATTTGCGTCATCTACATATGAGAACTTTCTCTGACCAAGATCATTGTATAGGGATCTAGTTTGCCAAACAGTGATTTTTTTGTTAGTAGTGTTCTGACCTGGTCAAACACTTACGAAAAGCTACTCTAAAAGCTTGTGCCAAATAGGCAAATAAAGCCTTGCTTACCCCACTCTGTAGCGGACATGTGCCGTGAAGCATTTGGTTGTTGGATGTGTCACTTGATGTTCTTCATCTTTCTTTTATACTTTCGTTTTTTTTTTTTTTTGAATGATGCTTATGTGTTTTATTTAGGTCAAATGCCCTGTAAGTGTAATGCAAGGGTTCTCCGACTACAATGCTAGCAATGCCCCTTATGCTTATGCATTTCCGTGTTGGGCATATAATAACTTCGTGACCAGGATTATAGTATAGGGGTTTAGTTTGCTAAACATTAACTTTTCTTTCTAGTGTTTTGACCTAGTCAAACACTTCGATTACTAAAAGCTTGTGGCGAACAGTGCCTACATCCCTCACGCTGTCATGGACATGTGCCGTGAAGCATATGGTTGTTGGATATGACACTTGTTTTTTGACAGCATTAGTTGATTGTAATGGTCTGTTCTTCATTCAGTAATACATTCTGTGTTCTTCAGAATTCATTCCTTGTTCATCCCTTGATAGCAGAATTCATCTTTAGAGCTCTATTTGTCTCTTTCCAAATTAGAGACTTTTACTGCTATACTTCTGGGATTGCATGAAATATGCTCCTATGGATTCTGTCCCTTTTTTTTTTTTTTTTTTAAATCGATCGACTAATGTTTCTTCACTATAAGAGGTGTTTCAATTCTCAAAGTTCCCAATTTTAATATTCAAAATTTCCCGTAGTAATGAAACTAGTGCCTGTAGATTTTCTTACAAAACTTCGTGGAAGATTGACCTTTTAAACTCACAAAGTATTGTTATACAGAAGCTGGAACTTGTGTTACAATTGTCTTGATTTTGGAGCACCACATATTTTGCAGAGACCGTCTTATGATAGTTCTTCAAACATGGATGAGCTACAAAGCATTGAACTGCTAAAATTTATGGTAGGGGCTGGGCTACAAAGGATCAGACCTTAAACTACCACTGAGTTTCAAATGACTGACTTGGCTTCAAGGCCAACTTGTTTCCACCTGTAACCCTATTTTTTGACATCAAGTGAAATACGTCAACCCGAGTTTTCCTAATCCTGCAGCTGATCAAGAGCAAGCAGGTCACAAATGCCAAAGCCATTCCTTGATCCCAGTCTTTCTGCTTTTTCCATCACCTATTCTCCTAATCCACTTTCGACGTCACTTAAAATGCTCAATGTGAAGCAATGGCACATGCACAATTGCACACACTTTTATTGATTGACAGAATCAGTATAACTTGTTTGTACTTTGTATTATTCTGAAAGGCGTGAAAATTTTCTGTTATGATGCTTATAGTTTGGTTTCTGTCACTGGATGTATCTGCGAATGTAGCCTTGACTTAAGCCTGACTTTACACTTCTTTGAATCTCAGAGACGCTTCGCGTGCATTTGTTTCAGGAAACTTCACAGGTAAGACATCCAATTTGCAAACATGTTCAGCAGTTGTTCATCTTGGTAGTCATTCCTGACACAAATTTTAGGCAAAGGTACTTTTTGACATGGAAGGGCTGTCTTGCTATTTTGTTGACACTTGTTCATGGGTAGGAGTACACTTGAATGAATGGCAGAAGTGTCTTTTTTATCAGCCAAAACCGAAGAAGAGAATTGTCTTATTTCCAAAGAATAGATGGGAGTTTGATTTATTCAGCAGAGATTCTCCAATAGGATTACTTTCTTTCCTGATAGCGTCTTGTGCATACAAAATGCTCCAAATTTTCTTTGGGGGTAATCCTTTTTCCCCTTGCCTTCTCTTCAAAAGGGTGAGGGTACAAAGGAACCAGGAATTTCACTAGTGAAAAGAGGATTGAATTGCAATTTATGGTCCTTGTTATTGCAATGAACAACAATAAATAGGTCATTATTCTTTGTCCCAAAGGTGAAACGATGTGTAAAAAGGTTTGTTCTTGGTGTTGGTGGCGAAGAACTAGACCAATCTGATTGATACATAAGTCTCACGAGTCACAAGTCACAATATCATACCTCTCATAATCTTCAGACAGTATGAAATATAAATTTGACAAAAGGTTTTGAAATTATTAACTTTCGTCAATACCTGGGACATTTTTGCATCACTAGAACATCATTTGTACCCTCTAGACCTCTATCATCGAATTCAGTGATATATTCCCTCAATGTCAATCTAGCAGATATTCTCAGCTTCTAATTTGCAGTCATTTGATCTCATCACCAGGATAAGAATTAATCTTAAGAGCAGCGAATCAGATATATCAAGATTCAAGGCACAAGCACAGCGTTAAATATAATGATAAATGAATATTGTTGTTGCTGTTGTAACTCAACTGCTATTGGGCTCAGTTTTTGTGATTTCAAGTGCTTCAGTTTCTACAGAGTGCTATGAGTAATTTCTATATTTAATGCTTACTTGCATTCTGATTAAGTGTTTGCAGTTACTCTCGAATGCAGGAGATGGACTCACGGACAATTTACGTGGACTATCTAGCAGCGATGTAATTATCCTCCCTTGGCTTTTTGTAGACCACTAACCGCTCTTACTCCTACATAAAATGCTACTGACCATGAAGTTGGAGTGTTGCATTCTGTTTCCTTCTGCATGCAAGTGTACCTGCAAACACTTTAATCAATTTAGTTTCATGTATTGCAGGTTAAAAGCATTGTAGAATGGCGTGATTTTTACACCAGGACATACAAGTGAGTTCCATGGAACTGTTAATTACTTGCTTTAACAATTTGGCCAATTGTAATTGGAAGCACATTATAGATCATTGGCTTACCAAATTATCCACCATAGGGAAAGCTTCAACAAAAGACAACAAACCTACCATCACGTTGACTAACTAATAGCAGATAAAGCAAGATGTGTAGGCTGATCGACTCACCAAGTTATTGTGTTATTATAATTAATTTGAAACAAGGTACACCCAAGGAAAACCATCTGCTGGTGATTAAAATCAGTCAAAAGACATCCGACTTTTGAGGATTTTTTTCTTATTCTTTTTTTTGGAACTAGTATGAAATGCTCCAGTCTTATTGTTTTGAACTAGTATGAAATGCTCCCCTCACCCAAAAAGAAAACAAGGTAAAAAGAATTCAGGGGAGGTTCCTAAAGCTCCATGTACGTTTTTGCACTTTGCCCAATCAGAAATTATACCCTTGTTGCAAATTTGCTTACCGAACATATATAGTACTACAAGGTACTCTCTCCAACACTTTTTTGTGCGAGTTGTTCTCACTATTCGAGGTATTCTGCAGGAAATAATGAAGGCAATGAACAGGTGTAGTAGTATTTAATCCTGTCCTGGGTTGCTTTGCAGATTTGTCGGTAAGCTGGTGGGCCGATACTATGATGATCAAGGGCAGGCTACAAAATATTTGAAGGGTGCGGAAGCAAAGGCAGCTAGAGGTGCACAGCTCTTGGAGAAGCAAAAAAGCGAGGAAGAGAAGGTTCCAAGTTGCAATTCAAAGTGGAGTCAGGACGAAGGTGGAGAGGTAAGTTCTATTGAATATTTGAGTCATCCCTGCTTCTCGAGCTCTCTTGTGGTTTGTGTCCTTGTTTGGTTGATCGCTCAAGTGAGATTTCTGAACGACTATGCCCAAAATGTGGAGTGGGCAGGAGGGACTGGAGGACAGTACTTGATCACATCAAGTTTTTTCCCATTATATGTTTCTATGCTTGCAATTTGCAAATTGTGAATTAGCTTTTCTAGGAGTTAAAATAAGATCGAATTTGGGGTTTTAGCTAGACAATTATGTAGAAGAACTTGATTACCAAGACTCTAAGACAAGATGCCATAAATTCGTCATTGCTTGCTTTCTTGTTATTGACGCTCTTGATTTATACTTTCTTCAATATCTGAATCCTGTGTTATACTGGGACTGCCCTTATCAGGTTTGGTGTGACATTGGCTATCCAAGGCTAATGCAGAGACCAGTTGAAATTGCATTGACGGGGCAAATGAGCAAGCGCTGTGTATGTATGAAAGAAGAAGAATTGGAGCAGCCTGGTTTAGAAGTTTATAATGGATGTGATTATCTTGCCAAAGCATGCAAAGTATAGATGATCATTATATTTGTATCTCATAGCTGCAGAACATACTTTAAAAACTTGCTCGAAATTTGCCCCTTGTGATCATTATCCGTTACTGCTGATTTTTCGGGGGTGGGGGAGTACACAGGTTTCTTGTGGTAGCAAGGAGGTTACATGGATTTGCATCTATCTCACTTGTTTTTGAAGATTGTGAAGGGTCGACTTCTTGAATTATCGCTTAGTGAATATGAGTCTGCAGTGATGCAACTTGCCTAATCTGACTCTGGTTATTAGATGCATTGCGGTCAGATTGGCTATTCTCCCTGTCCTGCAATCCTGGTTTTAGTGGCCCGAGTTGAGAGTTTTCCGGGTATCAATACTCTCAGTTTGTGCTATGAGGCTCTATGAATGATTGGATCGCAAACAGACAGTATAAACGTGGAATCTCTTTAGCCTGAAGAACCATAGAAATCCAGCTTATATGATAGAGACTCAATGTAACAAGTAGAAGGTTTTTTTAATTTTTTTTAATTTTTTTTATTTTTTATTGGCGATCCAACGTATATGATGGAAGGTATTGAAATACATTGGCAAAGTCATCACCTCATTTTGTTGTGACAAGCGGCAAATGAAATCAAATGAGTAATTATCGCCTCTTTAGCTCTCAACAACGAAATGTATGAATGTCAATTCATTTATCTCGTAAAGTTACTACGAATGATAATACATTACCAGTATTACGAAACAATACTGGTAAAGGGATGTGAATAGTATAGATAACATTTGATTTGGTAAACCATCAATTCCACAGCTACAGGGTATGAGAAGACCAACTCTGTAATCACTAGTCAGCAACACAATACTGGTGACTGGTCCAAAAGTTCATCCCGCAAGTACTGGTAATCTTGGACAAACTTCATGTACACGTAACATCCAATTGTTGCACAAGTTGAGTGGACAGATTCAATGACAAGGGCAGGAAGCCTTGAAAATTCAACAAAATTGTTATACCATGGTGAACTTATGGACTAACTAACGAATGAAATTTCTGGTCATTGATGGCTATTTACATCAATAATGGTCGATTTTGTGACCCGCGGACAATCTTGGTGGATCCGCCTGACAGTGATGAACCAATGCTTTGAAGTTTCTTTGCACCCAATCACTGTCAGTTAAATTAAAACGAGGATCACCTGCGGAAAGATACTAACCGAGGAACCCTAAGTCTGTTGCAGAAGCCAGTTTGGCTGAGCAAACTTACAAGAGAACGAGACAAAAAGCTGAAATTTCCAGCAGCTGCAAACTGAGGCTTCTAATTCACACTAACGTGCAACTAATCTTGAGTTTCAAGTATAAATAGTATTTCACAGTTTGTCACTGTCAGGAGCATAATCCGCAACAGTTCTAGAATACAGTCATATCGTACAAACTACAAAAAGACAGAGAGGGCTCACAAAAACAAATTTGCTCATGCAATGTAATCAGCTATTTAATCACATAGGAGTAGAAATTATTGAAAGTTTGAAACAATTTGCTGAGATTTTAAGTTGCAGAATGCAGCATAAACTAACCCATTTTCGGGCATTCTTCATGCAGTACTTATATGATCAGTATCCGATAATCTGAATGACAAACTGTGCAAGGCAAAATTACTAATAAGAAGTTTCTCCTAACTTCCTAAGCCCTACAGGATATGGAAAACAGAAACTCAGCCATCCTCATAATCTTCCATACCCAAATGTTCAGAATTTGGAATATCAACATACAACTTACTGAAATGTTCGGAAACTTGCATATGAAACTTCTCAATCGTTGCACAAAATGAGGATTGCCAACAATCCGTAACACAAGATTGCCAACAATCCGTAACACAAGATTGCCAAGGTTGCCACACTTCCCACCACAATTCATATACTATACGCTTGCTAAGTGTCTAATTTTCAATACAACAACTACCAGTGTTTTAGCTTGCCGAGGTTGCCACACTCCCCAGCACAATTTAAAGCTCAAAATCCAAAAGGTACTACAATTCAGGATTTAATCCTGAAAACGTGTGGCGCTAAGTTGATATGATTATGACAAATGCACTCTAATCAAAGACAGCTAAGCCTAAGCATAATCTTCCTGTCATTCTTTGATCATTATCCAATTATCCAAAGTTCTTCTACAAGGCAAGAAAATACCCACAATTGATCCAATGGTTCGACTTTTCGCACAAATATCGAATGCCACAATCCAAAAGCAACAGACAATGCATAGATTTACAGCCAAGCCAACACCACAATTTGTGAAATAAATTCACCTCTTACCCACAATTACAAAGAACAAAACTTCGAAAATCGGAACACTTCCAACAGAAGATAAAGAAAATTGACCAGTTTCTGATCACATACCACTAATTGCATTACATAAATATCATATGGTAAACACTTTCTAAATCAAGAAATAAAATAAAAAACATAACAAAACCCAAATCATATAATAAACACAAATTTCTCATTTCATCGAATCCAATTATTAATCAAGAATGTCAATCAACAAAACCCCAATCATAATCATCTACAACAAAATGGGGCTACAATATTTCTACATACAATTAAAAAGAAAAAAAAAAAAGATGACAACTTTGGTGTAAAAATCAAAACTTTACAATATAATCCTGTACAAGAAGTGGTAAAAAAAACTGGGTAATCAAGAAAATTACTAATCAGAGTGAGGATCATACCCAGAATTATTACCATCATCATCATCAGAAGAAGAAGAAGGGTAATAAAGGGGATCAGAAGAATAAGGGAAGCAGAAAAAAGTGGTGAGACAAAGAGAAAGACGACGAATCTGCTGAAAAGGGAAACAAAAGAGAAGATCTAACACTTGATTGCTGCTCAGATGTTCTGGGTTACATGCTATGTATTGGCATACATTTGCTGACACATTTGCAACTGCTACAACCACCTGGCTGTTCAACACCATTTCTTCTTCCTTCTTCTACAATTCTTCTTCTTTCTTTTCTCTCTTCTCCTCTTTTTTTTTTTTTTTTTTTTTCTGTTTCTTATGTTTTATCCACTTTGTAATGACAGGTTTTGTTTGTGTTGTTGTGTATGTAACTATGTACCACTCCGTCCCAATTTAAACTTTCCAATGTTGTAAAGTTTTGATTTCGGGTTATTGATAATGCGTGTGTAATTGTTTCTAGGTCTTTTATCGCCGTGTTGTAATGACAAGAATTTTGGTTGTGTGACTAGCGGGAACAAAAAGATACGAAGAGAGGGGGTGATGTTGTGACAATTTTTGTATCATGTGTGATTTTCTTCTTTAAAAGATTTGATTTTGAGTGCTCTGATAACGCGTGTGTAGATATTTGCCTGTATCGAATAATATCTTGTTTGATAAATTTGTTATATTAACATGTGCAAATATTTTTATTTCTTTTATCGCGCGTTGTAATGACAGGGTTTTGGGTTGTCTATGTGTCAATGTGTCAATGTGTGTAAATTGTATGTAAATGTGTAGTAAAAGTTAGAAAAAAAGTTGTGTGACTATTGGGAACAATAAGATATGAAGAGGGGGTGATGGTGTGACAAATTTGTATCATGTGTGATTTTCTTCTTCAAAAGTTTTGATTTTGGGTTATCTGATAACGCGTATGTAACTATTTATCTACAACAAATTTTCAATATCTTGTTTGATAATTTGGTTGTATTAACACGTGTACGTTAGATTCGGCATCATCGTTATAAACGTAAGTAATAAATTTTTGGTCTAGTACTTTTGCCCTCGTTTGGATAGCTATTGCATCTTTAGAAATGTTTTAAACGATAGTGACATGTTTGTTGGCACTTGAATTTTCTTTTGGCACATGTTCGTTAGAAATCATATACGGAGTAACACAAATATTCTGATCTCCAATCATATTCAAATGACACAAATTATTATCATATACAAGTACTTTGTATATTATTCAATAAAACGAGTCATATGGATACGAATGGAGGATTGGAGGGGCGTAAAAATCTCTTTAGAATAAGAATGGCAAATAGAAACCAGTAGTGTATAGGAAAAACAGAACCGCCATAATCGAACCGAAAAACCGCATGTTTTTTCCAGTTAGGTTAATCACACATTTTCATGAAAAATGGTTTAATTACCGAACTGAAATTTGTGGTGTATTATCGGTTCGGTTTGACATTTTGGGTCATCGTATAACCAAACACAAAACCGAAACATCTAATCAAATAATCAATTTAGAGACTAAAACCTAACACTAACAGTCCATCCATCACTATTCTCTCATCGACATATCCGTTGCTTCTCCCCTATCTCCGCCATCTCACCTCCAATTAGGCAGGTAATTTACTACGGAGTAATTTGTTTGATTAATTTGAAATGTAATTTGCAAACATTAGTGTTTTATTTTGGGGATTTTGTGAATATGTGTTGATTTTCAAGTAATTATGGGTTTGATTAAGTTTGAATAGGCTTGTTTGGTATCGTTTTTTGTTTTTTTGAAAACCGGAAAAAGTGGTTTTCAGTTTTCATTTTCAGTATGACTATTATTAAAATATAAATTTAAAATTTATTTTTGCAACTTATTTAACTAATTTTTTTACAAAAAAAAAACCAAAATCTGAAAACGACAGTGATATCGAACGAGATAATTGGAATATGGGCCTGCTTTTCTACTATTTTGGTCTTTGTCATTTAAAATCCGACCTAGGCCCACCGATAAAGCTTTAATGCACCTCATTTTTTTTCTGTGTTCCTCCTTAGACTGCTGCGAGAACAATAAGGGGAGCCGCCAACGCCTTTCCCCCAAAGCTTGAAGCTTCATCCTCAAGCTTCATCAAATGGAAGCAATAAAGTATTCAGAAGCAAATTTGGTGGTTTTCATACCACCCTCTAAAGCAGGCGCTGTCAATGATGCTGTCAAGCAACAACTCAGCTCCTTCCTCTTCAAGTTACTTCCTCTTTCTCTCTCTCTCTCTCCTCTTTTCAAATTTTTTTTTACTGTAATTTATGATTCTGATTATGTGGGTTTTTAGTGATTTTGATTATTTTATGTGGGTCAGTTTGAATTTTGTGCAAATTCAGGTAGAATTGGTAGGGTAGTGGAATGACAACTCTTTAGAATTTGTAGGGATTTTTGGTATCAGTTTATTGGTACCCGTTTCGGGGTCGGAGCGTAAATTATCCGGTCTTTACTTGGCTGTATTTGAGTGAGCTTGGTATGACTTGATTCATACCCGTTTCAGGGTTGGTTTTGGGGGGGGGGGGGGTTTACTGTATCTGAGTTTGCTTGATTGTATTTGAGTGAGCTGGTATGAGTTGATTCGTACCCGTCTCGGGGTTGGGGCGTAAATTATCCGGACTGTATTTGAGTGAGGTTAAGATGGTGAATTGGTGAGAAAGAAAGGTTCTATTGAGGAATGAGGATTGGTAAGGAATGGTGCATCTTTCGTAGGTGGTCTGGTTCAAGTAGTTAATATTTAACGAAAATGAGTGTAAAAACCAAACACTTTATGATATGGCTGGACTTGAGGTTGGAGGTTGGAGTGTTGGACTCGAAGATTCGCCACTGGTGAGGAGGCAGAGCTCTAGGACGGAGGGATATTAGTGGTTTTATGGAGAGAAGGACTTTATATTATTTTTCTGTTTGGGTTGAAGTTTTGTAAGAAAAGGATTGTAATTTTATTTCGTGTACTGTACTTGAGGTGTGGTTGGTGATATCGTGGAATGAAAAAGGCTGTTTCTTTCTCGTGCATGTTCTGTAGGATTTTTCTGAGAACAGGTTCGATCTTTATTAGCTTTTATGTCTCATAATATTGGAGTTCAAGACAAGTTGTTGGCAATCCACTAGGTCCGTTGTCTACCTTAGAGTAGCGGAAGGGTTGTTTAACAAGTCTTGCACTTGAGTTCAGAGGTATAGCTCGTAATTCAGTGTAAAGGAGTTGGGTTGGAGTACCTTTCTCTAATGATTTTGAGTGCCAGCAGATCAGCACATAAAGTGTGACTACATTTGAGTTTAGAGAGCTGGTCGGATATAATTTGGCACTGACAAAGAGAGAGAGCTTTGGAGGGCTTGCTTTGAAGGGATGCCTCTGGATTTGAGGAAGGCAATTTAGCTTTTTTTTTTTTCTTTTTGCTTTGAAGGGATGCCTCTGCACGAAAAATAATGCTGGATAATATTGTTAATATTGTACGTAAAATTGTCATTCACTTAAGATTGGAAGCTCATGTTTTTGCTGACAACTAAGATGGCTAGCTCAATTCTTTTTGACCCTTGATAATAACGTGGTGCTTCATTGAGCCGTTTCTGATTCTCTATGCTTTTCATTTCAGGTTTAATGAGACTTTTGGTGGCGTATTATTGGGTTATGATTTTGTCATTCGGAGCAAGCTTGCGAAAATTCTGTCGCTATATCCTTTCGTTGGTATCAACCTGAGGGCTAATCTCCTACTTTTTGATCCAAAGCCTGAAACCTATTTAGGTATGTTGTTATATCCTGTTGACACATTTTTTGGCTTTGTCATTTCTGGAAACCTTCGTTTTCTTGAAGCAGAATTGACTGCACAGTGCCTGGTCTTATTACTGACCTTGTCAATTGTCATTGATATAACATTAATTTCAATTTTAAAACTTAGAACATGGATTACCTGGTTGGCTGTTGTATGCTATTTCACTTTCTTATTTTCCATTTTATTTTTCGCAGAAGGAAAAATAGTGAAGCTTGCACAAGATGCAATTCATGTTGTGGTTCTTGGATTCTCAGCAGCAATCATAACTGAGGAACACATTCGTGATGAATTCAAACTCAAAATTGTATGTGCCCTTTATATTGGTATTTTGATTGAATTTTTTTTTTCTTGAAAACATTTATATCTACTATATTTTCACCCTATTGAATTGTAATGTATTATGGTGTAGAAACATGGACGAGAAGTCTTCCGCAGCACATCAGATAAGCGCCATGTGATTAAAGCTGGATCTGTGATTCGTTTTAGAGTCGAAAGGTGAGGTTCTCTCCCCGTAAATTAGGCTCCTTTGCTTTTAAAGCTTTCCGTCAGTAAAAGTGGTCTCTCTTGACAATCAAATTTGGAACTGAAATATGGAGATGAAAGCTGTCGGTTCTTCACAAAATTTTGTTGCTATGTATTCTGGAATATGATACCCATGTGCGCATCTTTGCAGTTAGAAGTAGAAAAGGTACCTTTGTGTGTCTCAAATTTATGTGGTGTAATGTAACCCATTGTATATCGCTTAATCTCCTAAGCACAAATTGATAGATTCTCCATTATGCAGAGATTGTCCAGGGGCTTTTAAATCTAAGTCTTGACATTGTTACATGTTACAGTTTTGACGAGGAAACACTGCACATTACTGGATCTTTGCAGCCACCGACTACTGGCGATATTCGCTGGCTGAGTAAGAATTCAGGCGAATTATCCTCAGCTGGAAGGTAATTCTGCTACCAATAATATTTTAACTCTTTGGGCTACTAGCTTGAGTAGCTTTTACTTGAACTCAGCATGCAATGTGTAAGTTGCGTCCTCTGGTGTAGATAATCAATGATATCTGTCTTGTAGGGGTTCAAGGAAACGGGTGGACATTGAAGGGATAAGAGAAGAGCTTAGTGTTGGAACAGTTGATGGGGGTGCATTATCTAGTAATTACCATGGGGCGAAGAAACACAAGAAACAAAGATATCATGAAGGGTGATAAATGATGCAGTAGATTAAGAACCTTGTGATGTAAGTTTCCGAATCTGTTTTGAGCATTGTGATCGTGCTATTTTGAAAATGCTATCTTTGCAGCTTGTTTGGTTTCATAATGTTGTTAAGGAAAGGGACGCAGGGTAATGGAAAGGAAAGGGAAAAGAGAGTAAAATCTCAATCTTTGGTTGGATGAGAAGAAAGCCTTTAAAATTTTCTTCTACCCACCCAAATCCTATCGATTTTGGAGGAAAGGAAAGTGTTACGACAAATTGTTAAAGGATCTTTCCGTCTACTTCTCTCCTTTCTAGTTTGTATGCACTTGCAAAGGAAACTTAAGGATAGCCGCTAACTTTATTTGGTTTCTTTTTCGTTCCATCCATATCACTACTACCTCCGCGAACTGTCAGATAAGTACTATGAGTTGTTTATGTATAGTCCAGGAATGATCTACAAATTTGAGATTTAAGGACTTGAGCTTTTACGAACTCTAATTTGTCTTATTGGTCGCATCCCATCTCACCAACCAACTTGTCATATGTTTTGAAAGACACAATAATGTAGCATATGTTTCGCTGCATTGCCAATGTAATGGTTGGTTCTGCACGTATGTACCATGTTAGCATTGTGAGATGTGTTCTTATATAGTGAGTTTTGTTCTTTGAATTGAATAGTTGAAAGGGGAAAATGTCCAAATGTATCTATAGTGTGGAATTTGGTGAACTAGTTTGCTTGAACTCACTCTAGGACTTAAGTTCAATGCTGGTTAACACGGTTGATCAGTTACACATTTACTGATCTAGCTTGGAAGGGACCGTCATGTGGAAAATTGGTTAGATGTTGCTTGTAAAAGACTCAAAGTAGTGAACTTTTTAATTGATATTGAAGTGGCTTCATTCCTGATCTCCTCTTTGCCGGATATACCTTATATTCCCATTGAGATTTTTTTTTTTTTAACATTAGTGTTGCCCATAAAATTAAACTGTTGAGAGGAAATTGGTGGTCAGCATTTTCAGTTCAATGTCTATTGCCAATTTGCCATGTACGATTATTCGAGTTATCTGCAGTTCCTTCTAAAGCTGAAGTGTCAAGCAAAAAGTCATCTGATCGGCAAGAACATCCTTTTCACCATACAGGGTATACCTTGGTTGAAGTTGGCAGTTTGACATGTGAAAGATGTTGGCATTCTGATAACGAGGTGAAGGACATCAGAAGAGGACTCCAAAGGTCTAAGAGCGCCCTTGGTAAATGGTAAGTACGGTGTTACTGTGTTAGGGTCCTGAAGAATTGCTTCAAGTTTACTGTTTAATTCTCATTTGTTCTCAAGCCGTAACAATGGCCAAGTTGAAGGAACAATCTGCAGCCTTGTTTTGGCGAGTTGCGCAACTCTAAAACATCTAAATGTAACTGTTCAACTCTTGGATTGACATATACAAGCCTGCTGCCTGCCTCCCTTTCGCTTCCTTCCCGTCGCCCTCTTCATAATTCTAGCACTACTTCACTGTAAATCTAATGTCGTTTTAGATGATTGAGAGTGTGATTTTTCACGAAAGAAACTTCAAAGTTATTGGTAAGTTGTCAGTGTCAGTTTAAGTTGCGTATTCTCTAGTCAACCTAGCTATTGGTTAGGAGTTTGACTGTTCGAGTGAGGTTATCATTAAAATCTAAAGCACATCCGTAATTACCTCTTTTAGTTGGACAAAACAAGTCAAGGAGGAGTGCAACTTGCTCATATGCCACGATTTCGTTCCAAGGGTTCTAAAATATATTGTTGTATATTTTTGATATATCTAAAGATGATCCTCATACGTGGATGACGTTACTAGTCTCGGGGGTGTGTTTGGGACGCCTTTTTCCGATGTAAAAGTCGGACCATCATCGGACCTAATTAGACACTGAGCACCCCCATTTGAAAAGGTCAAAATACCTCATAGGAGTTGCGAATTAATGTAGTATTAGAGTTGAAATTGCTTAAGATATGATTATTTCAATTCCATGTCAAACTCACTCCATCATATACATACCGCCCCACAACCGATCATGTGATTGATGTCACACATTGGCCAATTTGGGGAATATGCCAAGATTTTTCAACTAACCGGATATATCACAACTTCAACATGTACGAGTAGCCATGTACTCGTATATGTTTTTCCTTCCTCGCCTAGATTACGATAGTTTCGCCCCGTCTACATTCAAATCTGACTTGCATAACTCAATTCCATGTCTCCACTTACACTTGCCACATGCCGCCCCACAATCGATGATGTGATCGATGTCACACATTGACAAATTTGAGGAACATGTCAAGAATGTCAACTAACCGGATATATATATCACAACTTCACTAATGCGTACTCCTCGTCTCCTTTTATATTATTTTCTCATATACTCGTTCACAAGAATCATCGTCTCGCTTATATTCAAATCTAACTCACATAACGCGCCTAAAATTAAAGATTCATACCAAAATCAAATCGTTCCAACCCCGTAGTCGCCCGTCGGCGGCTACTCCTTCCCATATCTCCATAATGTAAAGATTCATCAATAAGATTGGAGTTGTTGCGAACCACGACATATTTCCAATTAGTTGTTGGCGTAACAATTTGACTTTGTATAAAAAATAATACAACTCCCAACTCCTACTACTAGTCATATTACGACAAATTCATACTATACATTACATTGTATTATTTGTCTCCTACCGCGTTACCTAATCCTCCAATTACTCCGTACACAATATTTTCCCTTTAATTTTTTTCCTAATTAAATTATACAAATACAAATATAAATCAATAAAAATTTCATGTAAAAAAACATCACAATAATTATAAAAAAAGTTCATCCCTCTTTTTTTTTTTTCTCTCTCTCTCTTGATAATTCTCCTGCCAAGGTTTTTCCAATTATTTCTTCAATCTCTTTCTCTCTGATCTTTAATTCCAGAAAGAAAGAAAAACCCAATTCAGGAGAATTTTTTACAAAAAAAAATAATCCCAATTTAAGAAACCCACAAAAAAATAGCTTAATAATGTGTCCATTACGATTTATATTGGTGTTTTTTTCTGCAATTTTAGCTGGGTATTATGCTTGGAGATCTTTCCGTTCTTCTGATGATGATGATGAGCTGAATACGTCGCTTTTTCAAGAAGATATTGCTGCGGAAAAACACAACATTGATAAACAAGAAAGGAATTTTATCATGGTAAGTTTCTTTTTTACCCTTTTTTTTTTCCTTCTTATTGGGTACTTTTTTTTGTTCTTTTTTCAATTTGGGTAAAATTTAGTGTTACATCCTCGACGTAGGGGTAAAACTTGTGTATATTCGGGTTCTGGCCCTGCTTTATTACCTCGGGAATAAGCGGGAGCCTTTGCCACACTAGGTTAACCTTGATAATGTGGCTAATGATTTTTTTGTGGGTTTTTTTTTTTTTTTTTTTTGTGTGTGCAGATGATACAAGATGGTTTTTGGGTATTTGTTGATATGGCAAGTGGGAGATATTTATGGAGAAATTGGAAGGGGATGAAGACTGAAGAAAAAGTTAAGAGTTCATAGATATTGTGATGATGAAGTTGCTTTGTAATCTGCAAAATTACAAGGTTGTAAAGTTTTGTGCAAGAAATTGTATACACCCAACCCAATGATGAAATTAAAGTAAAATCAGTGATCAAATTCTTAATATTGTTGCTTCTGTCTCAAGATTGACTGTCTAATTGTGCTGTAATTGGGGATTTCTAACCAAATTTTTATGTGAAAGAGTTGCAAATTCTTTGTTGTTCTTTTTACCAGAATGTTTACTTTTTTTTCACTTGTTGAGTTAGGTTGATTATTTCACCCTTTTTTGCTTAATGAAGCTGAGTATAAGTTACTCCTGGTGTCTGAATTGCTGTTTCAGAAATCTGGTAGGACTTACCAGTAACATCAAGCAAAGGGGGCTTTTCTTGAGTACATTATAGCTTCAATTCCACTGGGTTTTTTCTTCTAGAAGAGAATCGTGTCGATAGAGAAGAACGTAAATCATTCAAGATTCATGTTGCATTTGCATTTCTATGACGAATCCTTCTCAACGATTTACAAGAGAACATAAGGTTTACATTCCAGAGCAATGCTTTATTTCTGTTGACTGCTGATGATTACATTGTCATGAGAGTAGTGTTACAGTGAATCTGTGTCTACGGAAAGTTATATACAAAAACCTCGACTAGAAGAGAGGTCACTGGGACTAGTAGATGAGAAAAACAGAGAAAGGTGCGCTTCTGGTTTAGTTTAGATCGCCCTGCAGCTTAACGGACATGTACAGAAGTGCAAGAAGCGCACCCTGTGGGAGTGGCGTGTAACTCAGAATATTTGACCCGACCCACATGGCTACTATCACTACAGTCACAATGCTGCTGCTGGCCTTGCCAAATGCCCAGCTTGCACACGAGAGGCAAATGGAAAGGAGAACGCCACCTCTACCACCCAACACCCACGCAATCAAGTAGCCTAGTTTGTACCCAGCATCTAACTTTCGATCAAAGCATGCCATCATGCTGCTGTACATAAGAGATAGCTGACAGCCAACGGTTTGCATTAGTAAGACAGATAGGAAAACTGATTGAATGACTTCCATGAATGAACCTCTATCTTCAGCTGATGTGTTATTTTTAGGTTGTTCGTCTGATTCAGTGTAGAAAGAGAAATTTTCCCCTCCATCATAATATTGTTTATGGAATCTGTCTCTTCGAATCTTTCGCCTTACTTCACCCCATCCGTAAACCCTCACTTCATCTCCAGTCCCAGAATCGTAATATACATGCCTTCTACTGGGCTCAGTGGCATACTCGTGAGATTTGAGCACTCGATCGTACTGAATCCTTGTGGCTTCATCAGATAGTACCTATATAAGAGAGGAAGCAAACGATTACTTGCCATGTATAAGTAACCTACATAAATAAACTCATTGAAAGAAAAGAGAAGTTGTTCACCTGATACGCCAGGTGTATACTCTTAAACATTTCATTAGCTCCTGAATCCTTGCTAACATCAGGATGCCACTGCGACCACAAAGTAAAAGTAGGCATTTCTGATCAGAAAATTCCCCTAGAAGATTTGCATAATAAGATTTTCAAACACGAGTTTCATGGGAGCACCTGAACATACTTCTATATGAGCTATCTTATAAAGTATATGTCGAAGTAGGACTGTGTGCCTATATCCTTCGATTAGTACTTTTGCAGCAGCGATAAAAATGAATCCTCCAACATGCAATATGATTAGAGTCAGCTAATTGTGTAGGATAAACTTAAGATCCATCTCAAACTAGATCACACGTAGCTTCACTTCATTTAAAAGAAGCAGCCAATGCATAACATTGATAGAGTGATAGATGCTGAGATTATGTGATACACTAGTACTAAGCTTGCAGTTGATAGACAGTTTCGTGTTTGCTGTTTTCTAATCCTTTACACTTTTGGCGAAGACTGTGTAACCAATTCCTCCATGGGCTAAGTCTTTATCATATCATTAACACCAGTTCTATATCAGAAAACACAGTGGAACTCAATAGTTTCTTTAATGTTCTGAAAGACTGGGAACATACAAGCAGTTTGACATCATAATCGCAGTTTGAAAGTATCAGCTGCCATAAGCTCTATATGGAATAATATATATTAATCAGTGTCATTGTAATTCTATGTCTACTGGTAGCAAAAGACACTGCTGATACTTTCAGCCTTTCAGGTAACTAAAGATTGTCCCCCGAAATCAAATTATGTAGAGTCAGGCATATACATGTCATCTGGTTCAATACTATAACCAATTATTGTCGTAACTTTTGAGTGTAAATTAATTATAAACCAAGCAACACATGTTGAATTCCACATTTACAAAGAAAGAGATTCAGGCAACAAAAAAAATGCTCTATCATTAACAAAAGTAAAAAAAAAAAAAAAAATGTTTGGATGGATGAAATAAAGGGGATCCGAATTTATCTTTTGTTGAATAATAGAGTAGATTTAGGGCAAGGAAAGGGAGGAAAATCTGCAACTCAGATTATGCATATATAAAGCATCCTATGTTGAACCTGCTAAATCTTGTTCCAAAGGTAATTTTTTTCTTCTAGCCTTTGCCACCATGCAATAGATGTAAAGCATAACATCCATTAACGTCAGCTTTCCACGTGGTGCTGCTATGAGAAGCACTGGCCCATAGAAAAGCCGACATCGTGGAAAGACTTGGTTTATTCAAAAGGTTGGAAATATGGTTCCTCCCAAATTTCTCCTCTCCCTTTAACTCCAAAATTCCCTTCGCTCCCTTCTCCCTAATGTCACTATCCAAAACATATTGTAAAAGTTTATGCGATCCAGGTTCACCTGTAAGGTATACCTCTAATTTGTTTTCTGGTGGTTTTGGTACGGTGACGCGCATATTTCTGTGCCTATTCTACAAATAAGTCATAGATCAACTAGACAAATAGTAAGGGGAATTAGGTTCTCAATGTTACGTGTGTCCTCCACCCTTCTATGATCCTTTGACTCATCAGCTTTAATTGTTGAAGACTTGAGTTACAATATTTGAATATGAAAAGGCATGCATTTAGTTGTGTAAATGCATGTATGGAAAGTTCTAATTCTTGTACTCCTACAAGGCTCTAGAACTAGTTCAGTCCTACAAATAGGGACCTTAAGTTGTGCTGAGATATTGCAGTAGCCATAACAAAGAATGAGTGTTGTGTGAGGTTTCTCCATATAAGATCCTGTCAGTGAGAGGGTGTACTTGCGTTCTTAGATTGGTATCTGTGTGAGGGTCGTCAAGTTCGTCCTAAACTTGTACTTATGAAACTACTTTTAAAGTGGAGTTGTGTGCTGGAGTAGGCTTACGCTGAACCACTCTAAAACCAGCCTCTTACCCTTTTCCTTTACTTTGTGTCTGTGTGTGTGTAAGTCGTATACTACATAAACTATTCCGAATCCTTATTCTTCTGTTATTACTTATTACTTCCGACATGCACTATCATCATGGCAGTTCTGGTAGAACTATGTTTAACATGACCTGTGAAACTATGATACACATAAAGCATGTCTATAAAGGCAAAAATGAACACATAATCAAAACTGCACTATCTTAGAGACTTTTCGTTCCTTCGAGAAGGGCGACGATTGCAGTTTTGCCTCACCAATCTAATCCCTATCAACCAAGTGTGTGACAATTAGATCCTTTCTAGAAATTTTCTTCATTTTTTTGATAATCACACTAACAATAAAACTCCGTCAACCCTCCATTAAGAGTAGTTCCCACTTTGGGATTTCCAAATGAGAGTCCAGCTTAGTGTTTTTATTCAGAGTTCAAACACAAAGTTTTGTTTTCCGATAGAAAACTAGCTCACTGAAGTGAATGTAAAGGCGTAAAGCTAGAGAAGACAAGAAGTTCTCTCAATTAAGAAATCACAAATGCTCTAAATTTATCTGGAGTGATATACTAGGGATCCCCTTAATAGTGCTTAACGCCTTAGCTCAAAGTGAAGCTAGAAATAAAACCACCACAAAACATAATTCCAAGCTTGGCTACGACATTCGAGAATTTGATTCATCCCAAGGCGTAACAAGCATGAGAGATGCTTTCCTAGGTGATTCAAATGCTGTCTTGGAGTGGGCATAATCTAACCCCTATGATCACAAAGAGACTGCTTCCAACAAACGATTAATGAAAAACTTTCCGAATCTCAAAGACGATGAATCCCCCCCCCCTCCAAATCATCCAATACAGAAATCCCTTTGAAGTACATTCATGCCTTGGAACTCAGTGTGCATAACCTAAACTCCCGTGATCACAAAGAGGCTGCTTCCGACAAACAATTGAAGAATACCTTCCTGAATCTCCAAGATGATGAATCTTTCCCTACACCCACCACCAATCATCCAATACGGAAAGACCTTAAGTACGATTAACCCTTCGCGTGCATAATCTAACCCCCGTGATCACAAAGAGATTGCTTCCGACAAACCATTGATGAAAAGCTTTCTGAATCTCTAAGATGACGAATCTCCTTCACAATCATGACTACAATACAATCATAATCTTACCATCCAATTTCGCGAGCAAATACTCCCTTGACAATATGCTCACAAGTCACAAGCTTTTTTAACCTAAAAGGTATCCTCATTGTCTTACACTCTTACACCACAACTCCACAAGAGCAACTCTAACCCAACTAAAAACCAACCAATTCAGGTCCTAGACAGCTCAAACTGTAGGCAGCCGCGGTTTCGGACACCTCAATTTCTTGCATTCCCCCATTACTCTACTTAATTATCAAGCAAAACACCCCTCAATTCAGCCACAATTCCCATACATCACATTCACATATGACAACATTCAAAAGTAATTGATTTCTGAACACGCAACATGATACATCATTGAAAACTAATGGCTTCTTAAATACGCAACATGAAATATCGAAAATAGAAGCGTAAAGAAGGGAGATTTCGGAAGCAATTACCTTGCGGGCAAGAACCCGAAAAGCCTTCTTAATATCAGCAGAAGAAGCAGAACGAGGGACACCCAGAACAGCATAGTGGTTCTGCTTCCTGTTGCTGTTATTCACCGCCGCGATAACCCAGAAAGCTCCCCTTCGCCGCCGCAATCCGCCACCACACACGGTGGTTATACTCAGTCCTAAACCCACCTTCCCAATCATCATTTCTTTCTTTGTTTGTTGGGTTTCAGGAAGATGGGTCAATCATCCTAATTCCTAAATTCATAAACTTTGATGAACCGTAAATGTTTTCGACTCGAATTCAGACTAAACCCGACAAAACATATATACAGCACACGAATCGAGATTTGTTTGTCTAATTGGCCCATGATGTTCAAGTAGAGTAACATTTGTGCAAGTTTGTTCGTACAATGAATTGGGTTGTCCGAGTTTAATAATGTTATGGTTCCAAACTTCCAAGTAGTCCAAAGCAAAATTGCACTAGTGACCTAGTGTTATGTTTGGGTGGTAGGTCTCGGAGTCGAATCCTCAATGTAGGATTTCGGTATTTGGAAATTAGTTTGTACGATTTCAAAGTGTTATAATAAGGGAAAATTTCCAATATACCCCTGAGGTTTGCGAGTTTTTCAGTTATATTTCTCAGGTTACCGAGCTGTTCAGTGTGCCTCTGAGGTTTGTAAAATCGTGTTTTTTTTGTTTTTTTGTTTTTTTGTTTTTCACTAACAGCATGTAACACCGTTAGTTATCTAGTGCCCTTGACTATTTTAACTCAGTTGACTCTTAATCTCATCAATTAAAAAAAAAAAAAAAAAAAAAAAACACTCAACTCATATTCTCTTTCCTCTCCTCCCACCTCCCTCCTCCACAACCCCCAACCACCTAATCCACCACCACCTCCAATACACACCACCACCAGACCACCAGCGACCCTATGCCTACCACACATGGGCTATGATCAACCACCACCCGCGTCTCTTTTGGCCTCCACGGTCACATATCTCCACCATTTTATTTACTTTCACAACTTTCTCTCTCCTCATTTTTCTTCTTATATGGCAACATCGGAGGTCTCCGGCAACGTATGTAGGTGGACGTGGACCATGATGGAGGGGTGGTGGAGCAAGGATGAAGGTGGGGGAAGGTGTAAAAGGGAGGATGGAGGGATAGAAAAAGAAGCGTGGGCATGGAGGAACGGAGGTCGGGGCTTGGGCATGATGGTCGCCGGAATGGGGCACGTCTGGGGGTGGTGGTGTCGTTGTGGTTGATGGTGGTCCGTACTTGTGGCCACCGTGGAAAGGTGGTGCTTGGTGGTGGGGAGGAGAGGGGAAATGGAGAGAAGAGAGAAAAAAAGGGTGGGTTTATTGATTTTTGAATTTTTTTGTTTTGTTTTTGTTATTAATGTGATAAAAGGCTAATTATGAGAAATTATTTCAAATAAATACAAATGTGTTAACGGTGTTGCATGCCGTTAGTGAAAAACACAAAAAAAAAAACACGATTTTGCAAACCTCGGGGGCACGTTGGATATCTCGATAACCTGAGGAATATACCTCCGGAAACATCAGGGATACATTAGAAATTTTCCCTCATAAAAATCTGGCTTTTTCATTGGAAATTCTACTCAATTTACTCTCATTTCTCTTCCCTGTTCACCACTTATCGCGCCGCCTAAAGGCCACCTTGCTTACCAACATTGAATCTTGACAGTGAAAACAAATCGCAACACTACCTTAAATACTTTTCAAGCATTGATACAAAAGGACTTCATTTAACAACAAGAAAAAGAGTCTAATCTATATAATAATATTAATAGGCTAACATAAAAACTTCACTAATCCTACGTGTCGCGTGGGGAGAATTTTAAGTCAATTTTTTAATTCTAAAAAAGTCATGTAAGCATTATAAGTACATGAAAATGTCTTAATTTTATGAAATAAATATATCATTAATATGACATTGTATTATACGAGTGGTTGAAATTCAAAGTGACCTTTCATCTTACTTTTGACATGAGTATTATTTATTTATGTTTACTTTAAATTAAGGATAAATTGAAAGTCTTTTATTTAATTTAATATTAAACATGGTGACTCTTGACTATTGGTTTGCCAAATTTGTCGGTTACATGTTAATTTGAATTCCTATATATATCTTGGTTGTTTGCTTAATTTTGATGACAAACACATGCATTACGCAATACGTTTTTGAGAGCGAGAAACATAGTTAGGGAAAGAAAGATATTTATAAAGTTGTAGAAATAGTGTTCCTATAGAGTTTGTATTTGTACTACTATCTAAGTATAAAATTATGTTTACGGGCATGCGTTCTTTTGTAGGGCACAAAGTCTCTATCATACTCTATTTGTTTGGAAGCCTGATTTTCATTCTTTAGTGTCCAATATCTATTTCCCCCAAATGAATCCCCTGTCCTCTTAGTATATAGAAATCACATATATTCTCACTGCCTTTACTCCCCCCCCCTCCGTATGTACTCTTGGCCACTCGACACGTCGGACAAAGCCACCAATACAATTCGTTTATGAATTTTATAATTATTCCCCCATTAACTAATATAAAGATAGTTGAACTAAAATGATTTTATATATGGTGAGTCGTTCATCATTGTGTGATCTGATATTATGTTTTGATTATTAATACGACTAAGTTAATTAACACTTATTTTCCAAAGAAAAAGAGCATTCCATATTTGGTCATCTAGCTAGAATGATAACACACGCAAAGTAGACTTATATTTTGGAATGAGGATCCTCAATCTTATTTTGTGCTCTACTCCATATATCTTTCCAATAAGAAGTTTGAAAATTCATATTAAAAGTTTAATAAATTCATTTTTCTTTTTAAGATAAATGATATTTTACAAATATGAAGAGAGAGGTGCATGGAATGAGACAAGAATCATGGACAAAGAATACTCACTCCTTAATTTGGACCTTTAGATTGTATATATATCGAAAATTGGTTGAGAACATTTATATCGAAAGAGAGATGGTTGTTCTTCTTCTATTGTTTTAAAGAAAGTTTGTCATGGATAATCACCCAAATATATTGATAATGAACACGATAGTTTCGCACAAGTTGTATTATAATCCACGTTGACTCTCATCGCCATGTCCGAAAATTCCCATTCATTTTTCCTTAAGTTTTGGAGTAAAAAAAATCGTAATTCGGGGGATATGTATTATATTTTATTTTTTTCTAATAAGACGCTAATCACTCATAAATTTTAGCAGTCCTGTGAATTCACTGGGGCAAAAACTAGTTTTTAATATAATCGTTTCCCCATCTGTTTCGTGGCGGGGCTAGAGATCAATGAAAGACTTGTTAATTTCAATATATTTCGACAATTTCATTTTTGGGTGCATAGGTGAACGATAGTCGATAGCTAATGTTCCTAGAAAAGGATATAATGTCTCATATTCGAAACAACTCTTGTTATAATTTGTCTCCTAAACATCGTGTCAACGACTTTGGTTTTGTTTACATTTTGATGTGGCCACTTATGACTTTTAATTTCCACACTAGTCGTTGACCCGTGCAAAAATGCACGGCACGCACTATTTCATTGTGAATTCATCATGTTTAATTTACTATCATTTTAGAGGAGTTGTACCCGATTATTTTAAATACTAAGATTACACTTGACTTAATAGTTAATATGCTCATTAAACAATAGCAATATCCATAAGCCGGAGCATATTCCATTATACAAATACAAACCCTGCACAAGACCCATGAGAGTGTCTACATTCAAGCATGATGTTCTAATGATATATTTGCATGCAATAACGTATCTTGAAATTCACTCTTTGTTCATCAGACTATTCAAAGATCATACTCCAAGCAAAAATTCCAAGGGCCGGGAACACTTACAAGTTGCTAGTCAACCCAATTATTAGTGAATTCAGCGTGTCATAAAAGATTTTTCCTTGCCTTTGAAAATTCCGCGAGGAAATGGTAAGTACGAATTTTCCAATTTAAACGATTGTTTAATTTATCTCCCATCCTCTTCGAGAACTAATTTTAGTGGTGTAGAGGTTTTTAGTTTGTACTACATCTTGAGTCTTGAATAACAACACGATATCAGATACGGACACGCTAGATTGCACAAACCCGAGAGATTCAAGGTACTTAACACGATATTAGACACGAACACGCTAGATTGCACAAACACCAGGGGTTGAGGGTACTTGTAGCTCCTCACGTTTTTTTTCTCTGACAGACACAGAGACAGGTGAGAAGCGCAATGATGAGTTTAAACTAACTTGCACTCTATCTCTCTCTCTCACTCACTCTTTTGAGTCTTGACTCTGACGCTCTCCTCCTCAATTTTCGTCCCACCTCTCTTTCTCTCTCTCCTCCCTTCTTAACTTCTTATACACATTTCTTCCTTAAGATCATCTCATTCACATTTCCTGGTAATCTTAATTCAGGTAATTTTTATTCTTCTGTTATTATTATTTCATTGCTTGTATTTTTTTTTTAATGTGATCAATGAATCAAATTTCTATGCATTATTGTATAATTTTTATCATGGCATTGTTAGATTTATTTACAATCAAGGGTTTTTTTTTTTTTTTTTTTCTTTGATTCTTGTGGAAATTGGTGTATTTTAGCATGCAATTATATGTTCATATATTATGTTTTTTTTGTGGGGTTTAATCAGAATTTGATATTTTGCCTGAATCATAACAATTATTTAATTTGGACCCTCTTTTTGATTTGGGTTTGATTTCATATAAGATCAATGATAATACCCTATTTGTTTATAAGAAACCAATACTCAATGTATTGTATATGGTTAACCCCCTAAACAAAATGTGAAAGGAAGAGCTGTGAATGATGCTAGGTGGATTAGGTGATAAGGTATCCAGGGTCCGGATACTCGTAATTCAAATTCGGTTGTTTCATCTGTGAAGCGCGAATTCCTTGTCACAAACCCGTCTCCAGTTTTCGTCCTAGACTCGTACCACATTAGTGTATCATTGCTCCTTTATGTGTCCTTATAAACCCAAAAAGGGATTGACCAGATGAGGGGCTGCATTGCTCATTCACATCATAATACCCATGCTTCTGAACTCTAGGGAGTGTCCTGTCTAGTTTGGGGTTGTAATACTTTCGAAGAGGGTATTGAAATGAAAAGGGGATTTGGTTGTCTTCAATGTTTCAGCTGCGCAACGTACACCATTCACCAAGCCATTAAATCATTGCATAAGGCTGTATTCTGTTGGTATGTTTGTAGCTTGCATTGTTCTAAGCTCAGCAGATTAGAGAAATAAGTTCAAACTTGGGACAGTGAAAACTTTGGTTCTCAAAAGTTGGAAGTGATCTTTGTCATGAAGAATTTAACTTTTACTTCCTAAATCCGAAATTGGGTGTAGGGTAAGGATTTCAGTCTCTCCCGTACCACTTGGATATTATTCATCCTTTAAATGAGTGATATATTGACAAAGAATCTTCATGTAGAGAGAAATGGAGGGAAAGGAAAGGGAGGAGATGAAGGGATCCAAAATCTCTCATTTGGATAACAAATGGGAAGGGAAGGAAATTGTCTATTAATTCATTAGGTCAGCTGGTATGAAGGTTTATTCAAAAGGGAGGGAAAATAGCTCATCTCCTCCCAATTCTCTTTGCCATACATTTTGCTATCGGAACATAGAATTTTGGATCCCTCTGCCTTCCATTTCCTCTATTGAGTAATTTTCTTCCCTTTCTCTTCTCACCCCTCCCTTCCCTTTCCCCCCTCTTTCCCTATCCAAATGAAGGTGTTAGGCTGGGATATGGATAGGGGTGACTTCAGGACGAGATAGCGATTATTGAAACTCACCAAATTTATCACACTTTTGACATTCTATCTGGGATAAATATAATAAACGAATTCAAAATTGTTTTTTCTTTTTTATAACAAGTTGTGTTTTTGACAAAATTGTGAGGAACAATAAACGAACATATATGCCGTCACAAATTCGCAATAGTATAGTTCTTGTCAGCCTTTGGACTCATGGAGCTTAGATAATTATGCTTATAGGCTGCTGCTTTCCCATGCTAAAACTTTGCACTTTTTAATGTTTATACTCCGTATTGAACTTTGAGGTTGTGCTGTTGCATATAATACATCATATATTGTGTACGGCTTATGGGCTAAATTTAAGATTTTGGCTTTGTTTATCGCTGAAGACATTTGTCATGGACATAGTTACTTTTAAGGATTGAATTACCCAATGGTTCACCTGCGTCACTTGATGAAATACATTCGCATATCTGGAAGGTTATTGTTTCCTTTGCAGTTATAATGGTAGGGAGCATTAGTGTCAGCATTCAGCAAAACTTGTCATTCATCACTGATTTTCGAAAATTTCTCTGTTGTCATCTTTTTGCTCGTGTTTCTGATTTATTGCATAAGTCTTGTATCATGTGTTGTCTGAAATATAATTTGCAAATTGTCCACTTCGAATTATTTCAACATTGACATATTTGTGTACATGAAATACAGAAACAGGGTCAAGTCATGAATTCCCTTATGTCATCTGTGGGAAATTCAACAAATATCTTCTGGCATGAGTGCCAGGTTGGAAAGCCTGATAGGCAAAAGCTACTTGATCAAAAGGGATGTTTAGTGTGGATTACCGGTCTTAGTGGATCAGGTAATTTTTCAGTTATCGCTTTCGTCTACAGCAATACCCCTGTACTTGTGGCTTGTGGGTCTTTAAATTTTGTTAACAAGATCTCAGCATTGCCATACTCACTGGCCGTCAAATGCTTTACGCATTAATGTTCAGAGCTCTTGACATGTAGATGTTCTGGACTTAATGTTTGGTGTTTAATGGTAATACGATTGACATTCATTTCCCCCCCCCCCAAATCTCATCCTTTAACAGTGCCCTTTATAAAGATGTGGACTTTCATGCAATTGCCATACAAACTGTGCCACTTTTCCAAAACCTTGTAACAGTTAGCATCATAAGCTTTTCTTGTATATCAGGACTTATTAATTTGTTTGCTCTACTTCTCCACGTGCAGGAAAAAGCACATTAGCTTGCTCATTAGGCAGAGAATTGCACTCCAGGGGGAAACTATCTTACATTCTTGATGGAGACAATCTTAGACATGGTTTGAACAAGAACTTGGGATTCAGTGCAGAAGACCGCACTGAAAACATACGTAGAGTTGGTACGTTCCCTTGCAAAATAAAAGTCTTACATATTAATGTATGTTATTTCACAAGCAACCTCATCCTCGTTAGATTTGCTAAATGTCCAATGTTTCTGAACGTTGTCAGTTGAGGTCATCTTAGTGTAAAATGGGTGGCCGATAAAGTAACAGGACAAGAATGATAAGTAATGATAGAGATAGGAGGTCTAGCCTCTCGTTCTTTTTTATGTCAAAATGAACCTGGATTCATTATCTGGTTTTTTTTTTTTTTTTTTGTATTCTTTCTATAAAATTGTTTTTTAGATTTGTGAAAAGCAGAGCATATTTCTGGATGGATGAACAATGTTAAAACTCAAAAGTACACTATGAAAGAGAAAAACCAGAAATAAGAAAAAGTGTTAGGAATGAGAAAGACTACTCTTGAGATAAAAAGATGTTCTCATGTTCCTATCCCCTCTCAAGTTGTCTGGTGAACAAAACCTTCCCAGATGAGCTACTCATCGCGTAAAATTTGGAGTTTAGGAATGTGAGCTATGTTCACTCTTTGTAGTTTCTTCCTCTGGACAGCAATTTAATATGTGAAACAGTCTGACTTCTCAAACTACAATTGCGGGTAAAATTTTAACTTGGGAGAAAGATTGTTTTGTCGATTGGATTTAGTGGAGAACATCCAAGGAATAGAAATTTACTGCTGATGCCCCACATGATGTATCAAGTTACTGAAGGCTTTGGAGTTCTATTGCATAAAATCACTATATAACTTTCGTTTAAATGACCATAATCTATGTCTGACTTTGAGTTAGTCATGCAGGGGAAGTAGGGAAGCTTTTTGCAGATGCTGGCTTGATATGCATAGCGAGTTTGATATCTCCTTACAGAAAAGACCGTGATGCTTGTCGTGCAATGTTGCCTGATGGAAATTTCATTGAGGCAAAGCTTCCGTTGACTAACTTCTGTTTCTATCGTTGATAATTCTTTCCAGTAGGTGCAAGATGCTAATATATTGTCACATGGTGCAGGTTTTCATGAACATCCCCTTGGAAGTTTGTGAAGAAAGAGATGTCAAAGGGCTGTACAAACTTGCCCGTGCTGGAAAAATCAAAGGTTACATTCTGTTTTCTGTTTTTTTTTGTCAATCTGAGCAAGAGTTCTGCTGCGTAATATCGAGTTATTGACAACACTTGGAACATTTTGGATATCAAATGCCAGTCCCTTCTCAAGTAATGATACATTGTAGACTATGCTGGTAATCATCTTATTCCCGAATCTAAATAAGTGTATGACTTGCAGGTTTTACTGGAATTGATGATCCTTATGAACCACCATTGGACTCTGAGGTATGTACTTGCAATTAAATCAACGCAGATTGCTTCAGCTTTTTCGACTGTACTGGTTTGAGCTCGGTTCAGCTGAAAACCACTGTTTCAATCATGCTTCAGTCTTCTGAACCACGTGCTACGTACACTTTCTGCAGATTGAACTGAAAATGGTAAATGGAACCTGTCCAACACCATCCGAGATGGCTGGCCAAGTGGCGTCATACTTGGGGGAGAAAGGCCTTCTGCATCATGAATAATCAGCTTCACTTTCAAACCTGTTGATCCCTTTCACTAATTAAAGATGGGGTACGACTCAAATTCCGATTTCTGACCCAGGTCTTGCTCATAACTAGAGAGGGTCTGAGTGTGATGGTGTCTGGTTCAAAGTAGTCATAGATAGCAGATTAGCGATATTTGATTTGACACATTGCTCCGACTAGTATCCCATTATCTGTTGTTGATGCTCCCTTTTATATTCGTGGTTATTTATTATACCTTAGTCATTATAGTTATCATGGCCGTTCTTGTTCATGTCGCAATCCATCTTAGAGATGTTACCTAGTCTAGTCTCATTTTGCTCACGACAACCATTATTACACGGACCTTAATGTTTTTTCACGTCATTTGTAGTAGTATGTATGATGATGATCATCATCGACAATGACGACGACATGAATGTTATTGTTGTTGCGTAAGTTGGAAGCTAGTGTGCGAACATTGTCAGTGCACAAAGCTTTTGGCCTCGTTCGTGCAGTTGAAGAGTAAAAGCAGTGTGTGCTTAGTGATTGTCTACCGGCAATTTTGTGTCGTCGAATCAGTGTATTGGAATGCTAGAATACAATCACTACTGCATATTGGATTCTATTATTAGGACATAATGTAAGTATATTATATGGTTCAAATTACCAAATTGGTATTAAGAATTATAGGCTAAAAGTTTGTCAAGTTGAAAAATTGGAGTTTGTTCATTCATTGGATTTGGAATGTCGAAGCAGTTTTTATCAAATATTCATAAGTTTAATCGATAAAGTTATTGAGGGGTCACTGTAGTACTTATAATTCAAGATCGATATTGAATATTGGATTTTTTGTTCGAAAATATCAAACGATAAACAAAGTGGGGGGATTGGATTGGAAGCTATATTAAGTAAAGACCGGGAAAAAAGAATTTGGACCAAATTGATATCACTCGTAATCCGTAAATCACTTTACTGTCTAAACTAGCTCACGTATTGCATGTTGAATTGGTGAATATAATGCTATGTCTAGCTTTAATTTCTACCAAAAGTATAGGAAGGGGACTTTTAGGTTGTGCACTCGTAGCTCCTAAGCTTAAGGAAGTTGGAATCTGTCATCAGCAAATGCAATGTGGATGTCCATATTATAGAATCTGAGACAGAATTCCACAATAATATTCTTTCTCTTCTTTCTCGATTTATGCTCTAGATTACGAGTACTTGTTTTGTTCGGAAAATTATGACGGTCCCCTCTCATAATAGTAGGGTGAAGTTGCACAATATATACCTTTAATTACAGACAATACATTCACATTCGAAAATCGAGATCATTTTAAGTGAAATCTATCCGCGTATCACTCGAAGAAGGAGGGGTTAATTCCACGGCATCAAATTCCAATCGGAATCATGTGTTATTGGATTCCAAAAGGGGGTGCAAATGTAGGGGAGATTCCACTCCACCAAAATAAAGAAAAACGTAGGATTATCGCATTCTTTTTGTCATCAGATCACACTCGTGATAACACTCATCACTAAAGACTAGATAAACCTCCCAAAAACCATATTCCATATTCTCTGCAAGTTCATGAATGAACTTTAAAAAAAAAAAAAAAGGCTTCCGAGGAATCATTAATTTTTGGATTATAATTTTCGTGTTTACCTTGATTTTTAAATGTTTCACAGCTTTCACTAGTTATACGAGGAAGAGCAAATAAGAAATTACTCCGTAAAAACTACAGAGTACTAACAATTATATTGTAGAATTTCACACTGATATATAGAAACACATTGCAAATGGTGGGGCAAAATAATGGAGCAAGGACATATGTGTTTGGCCAAGCTTCTGAAGTGTTTCTGAACTGTTTCTGGGTTCTAGAAACTGAAAACTGGCCAAATACCTAAAACTGAGAAACTGTTTCTGGTTTCTCAGAAACACCTCTAGTGTAAATTTGCTCTTCAGAAATAGAAGCTCCAATTTGGAGCTTCTTCTCTAGAAACTGTTTCTCAAAAACTGTTTCTGAGAAGTAGTTCTGCAGAAGTTGGAGCTTGGCCAAACAGACCCAATAGTCATCCTAACTCATCTCTTATAAGTTAAAACCAAAATTCCATGTCACCTTTCAAAGCCTAAAGATTCATATTTCAAAATACTAATTTTTTGCTTAATTATAAAGTGGAAGATCTCCTTCTTATACGATTTAGTATTCAACCATGAAAATTAAAAGTGCTATTTGTGATTGCCTATTGCAACTACAACTAGCAAACTCCACACCTTATTAAAATGTGAATATAAAATACTCCCAAGTAAACTAATAAACGTATGAATTGTGCTTATTAGGATCGCACAACCGAAAAAAATAAGGGTTTAAGATTGAGTTGTTAGTATTTTCTCTCAGTAATAATCTAATAATGTAACGCTATTGTTCAATATTCATTATTTATCGCAATGAATCAATCATCGTATGTACAACACATGATCGTTTCTAAATTAAAGATCGAAAAAGATACTATTAAACTCCTATACTTTCATCTATCATTTCCTTCAATGTTAATTCATGCGTGGAATTTTGGTATTGTAAAGCCAAGTATTCGCACTAAATTAAAGTCACTAACATGAAAAAGATGGCATCACCAAACACGCATTATATTTATATGTCGTCTCTTTAGAACAAGAGTAGATGTTTAAGAATTGGCTAGATTATTAGCCGAACTAATTTTTGGGTTTGACCAAACACATGCATGCCTTTTTTTTTAATAATTGCTTTCTCAAATATCTTTTATCTTATTGCTATGTCTTAAACTAAACTACTAAATATCCGGTCCGTACGTGATTAGCATTGTCGTAATAATCTAGTAAATGATAACGAAGTGGATGCTCACATATTGAGTTTAAAAACAAATGTGTCACGAATCACGTCATAGCGGCGTATATAGTATACCGTTTCATGATACTTTAGTATCAACACACTTTGGAGTTAATTTTTTCTAGAGTTCGTGAAGTAAACTTTACATATATGGTGTTCTTATGATTTAGGTGCTAGTAAATTCTTGCTACGCACTTTCAGTGAACGGTTTAGTAGAGTTACTATTCAACACTGTTCTTAATTTAGATATTTATTTATTATACCGTATTATTGAACGAATTTAGTTTTGTATTATTGATCCAAACATGTAATTGTGTTACCATGAACCGATGACAAATTAAAAGTCGCACCCCCTAAAAAAAAAAAAAAAAAAGAGTTTCGTGTGTGTATATATGATTAGTGCTTGGTGAATGTGATTATTTTTGGTGCTATATATGGAGTAGTGCACTGCCCTAAATAAACAAGTGGTGAGCGAGGGTGGAGGCTGCTATGCCCGCCCGCCTCTATTTACAAGGTCACTTTCAAGTTTTTTTTTCCTTGAAGGAGAGTATGGAGATTTGAATTCGATTGCGATTATCTTTTGTCAGGTTGAGTTCTTAAATAATAGGCCACTTTGATTTTGCAAATGACAAACAAGGCGTGAAGGGGCAAACCGGTGAACCGATGTTTTGAAAATATAAAAATCAAGTTGGATCCTACTAATTACACCCCCAAAGAATTGTCTTTCCAAAAGTGTAAAAGATACGATTATGCTCGATCTCTCTATTAGTTTGGAGGAACTTTTTTTTTTTTTGAGGGACAGTTTGGAGGAACTTTTTGATGCAATTTAATACAACATTTTGTTTGTATAATGTTTGGATTAAAATATATCACACAAACTTATAATCTCATTTTCACATTACTAAGTAGCTAGCTTACAAATTAGAGTATTATATCCTCAAACCCCCCCCCCCCTCTTCCACCCCCAACATTATCTGCTTCTATGTACCAAAAAAAAAAAAAATAGCTTACAAATTAGACTATTGTATATTTCATGTGGCCTAGAGATAAGAGATGAGGTTAAATTTTCCCAATAAAACCTTTTATAATTCTACTACACAATAAAAGTAACTCTTAAATAAAAGTGCAATTGCCATTTTCGCGGATTATAGATTGTAATCAATACAGTATATTAGTAGTTCAACGGATATTTAATTTGTTAATATACGGTTTGACTATATGAAACATTAAAACTTAACGTTAACAAATGAAGAAGAAGAAAAACAAAAAAAAAGAGACTAGCTATGTATCTTTGGAATGAAATCGGTCACTAATCGCCATATATATATTGCCTATAATATGGTGTCACAATAAGTCACATGGCATAGAACATTGTATGGTCGGGTATTTAATAGCTAAGTGAGAAAAGCATGAGATGTTTTTGGACACACAAGATTATTGCATCTAGTATGATTTTGGACGTCAATCCAATTCCAACCCCAGCCATCCCATTCTTAGGTATCTCGCACATACTCGTTCATGAACCCAAAATATGAATCTTAGGTGTCGTTTGGATACCCTCAAAATCTATAGGAATTTTATTTTCCTAGGAATTGAATTATCATGAGTTGTTTGGTTACCATAAAGTGTAGGAATTGGAAATTCCTAGGCATTTCCAATTCCTCCAAAGTGTAGGAATTCAATTACCTTGGGGGGGCTAGGTAACTAGAAATTCCCATGGGAATTGAATTCTCTTGTTCATCCAAACAACTTTCCCCGATTCCCATACTTTCTTAATTCCTAGGATTTGCAAGTTCATGGGAATTTCGAGTTTACGAGTGTATCCAAAAGACACCTTAGACTTGATATTTCGTGGAACTAATCTTGAAAAACTATTAATTGCATTTTGATTGTATATGTGTACTATGATTCAATCCTGTCATATTAAAATGTCTTTTGAAGATTTACAACCAATTACTATGGTTAATCATTCACTACTCAAATCATGTACGTCTAACTTCAAATAAAAATGATTTTTAACAATTCTTGTGAGAAGATCATTAGTCTCGTTATTTGAAAGTGTAAATGTTGAGCATTGCCTTTATTGTTAGTTTGTTGTCCAACAGACCATGCCGAATGCCCAAAAATTATGGATGGAGGACCCGATTACGATTGAAACCTTTTCAGTTTGGTTTACTACATTGGACAAAATGGACCGAAGAGCTAACCCACATGTTGGTAGACTGAAAATTATATTCGGTATACTCACATAACAACCTGATTCAGTCTTGTTAGTTTTACCCAAACTTCGTTCAACCTTCTCACACAAGACTTATGTGAGACCACCACACTGGAAAAAAAAAAATTAAATTTTTTATTTCAAATTTATGTGTGGTGGTCTTACAATAACTTATGGTAATACCGTCTCACACAAGACTCACGGGTGTAAAAATCGTTACTCGCAAATAGTTAAACAATACCTTGAAACTAAATTGGGTGTACCAACCAATATTGACTTCCTAAAATCTGGTAATTTTGTCCAAAAACCAAAAAAAATAAAAAAATGAAAAAGTCATGGGGAAAAAGAGTTGCTTTCATCCGTGATTTTGCATGGACTGGATAAACCCAATTGTGTCAGTCTCGGTTACAAATATTTTTTCTAAATCAGACTTTATTCATATAACAGACCCATAATTTCATAATCACCATCATCAATTTATTTCATAATAATTTCATAGTTTAACATGCCAAAAATATTCAGCGTGACGTGTAAGCTTGACGTGTAAGATCAACCCAAAAAAATTTCTATCAAATTTTATTAAATTAAATTAATTGTTTCATACTATAAAAAACTTTGATCAGAGACGAGTTGCCACACAAACCCATTAATTAAATTTAATAAAATTGATTGATTCCCAAAATTTCAATATAACTTCCCTTATATATAAGATTTGTGCTCTGCTTCTTCTCTGCATTTATCTCTGCCCCATTTTCTCTTCTCATTTCTCAATTTTTTTTACATTTTCTCTCTCCTCCCAAATTTCAGTCTCAACCTTTCTCAGGTCAGTTTGATCTCCGAAACCCACCCCCATTTTGCTTTGATTTTGTTGATTTTTTTATTTTTGACATGGGTTTTTTATTTCATGAATTGGGTTTTTTTCATTTTAATTGTTTTTTATTAGATTGATCTGTGAATTGGGTTTTCTTAATTTTGTATTTTGTGTGTTTTTATGTGCCATTTTTGTGATTTTTTTTCATCTGGTTCAATATTTTTTTGTATATATAATATGATCAAATTTCATTTCATTACAATTCTTATGGTGTGGAGTATGCAACAAGATTGAGTTGTTATTTATTAACATTGTTTAGTTTATGTGTAAATTTATGATCTTTTGATCTAGTTTTTATTGAATTGTTTTGTTTGTTCAATGTTTTTAATCTATCTTACTACTCCGTATAAAGTTTAATGAAAATCCCAATTTAGAGTTCCAAAGTACAAAAAGATCACTGTTTTGCGCAGGTGTTTAAAGGATTAGACAAATGTCATTTTTTTTTTGGCCATAATCTTGCTATCCATACTCATTTAATTGTTTGTCATTTATACTACTTGGAGTAGTTTGGATTTAACTAGCCAGGTGGTATCTGTGAGAGCTTTAAGGTCCCCCTCCTTTCTATGCAAAGGTTCGGGTTTCGTTTTATGTAAGACCGTCTCACCATAAAATTATGTGTCGAGTGTACACATTGATGTTACATGATAACATGGTCTGTTTCGTAACGAATTGACGTGAAGTGTCGAAATTTGTTGTTTTTAAAGCATAAGTGTGAGTTTACGCTATAGGGAAAGGTGAGGTAAGAAGGAGAAATATGATCAGTGTTGTGCTGGCTTGCTGCTGGTGTTGCTCATGTAATTTGACCGAGTTTGCTACTCAATTTGTTAATTGGCTCAATTTAGGTGGCAATAATTTAAAAGTTCCGTAAACTTTGTTGATTTTTTTAGTATGATTATCTTATGGCTAAATTTTGATTTTAAGCAAGCGAGGTGTGGACAAAAAGGTTGCTTCTTGCTAGTTGATTAGTATAGTCAATTATAATATGCTTAACTATCCCTTAGATTCTGGAGATGTACCATATGTTTTGGAGCTTGTAGTGTCCACATTCTTAGCATTTGATGCTTATCAGAGTAGTATTTTTGTTTCTCTACAGTGTCTGTTTGTCGTATAACTCGAAGCTTTGTAACTGGTTCCGTAATTCTTATTAGCCATACACATTAGCCATAGACATTAGCACTTGTTGTAGGCGTTGATCAAGCCTTGAGCTGAATAATTATGGCTTACTAAGGTTGTTGATACATTCATAGAGCCAGCCAGCTTCATCGTTGTCATCTTCATATTTTGTCTGTAACGTAACTTGCGAAAGCAGCCATCTTTGGATTATACAGATTGGTTATGTCCTGAGTACGAAGCTGACTATCTTATGCACATGCTTGTACGAATTTGTCAACTGTTGAAGCGTGTACACGAAATGCATGTTTGTGTGTTTTCTAATTTATGTTGGGAGTTTTTTTAATCTAATGACTTTGCTTGTCTGAGCTGTTCCTGATACATACGTAGTCAGCTTGACGTCGACTGCTATCTATTTTGTAGTTGTTTTATTTTAATTTAGTTATTTTTGAGGTCTTAATTAATCACTATCGGTCCTTTTATTTAGTGTAATTTAGTAGCTATTGACTCATCTTCTTGTTCTTTTCTCTAGAAGAAGGTTTTCAGATTGTTTATATATGTTCGGATCTTGATAAAGACGTCTCATTACAGTGTTCTCTTTTTCAGATTTTCTTAAGACGGTAAAACCATGAATGCACTTGCAGCAACTAATAGAAATTTTAAGCTTGCCTCCCAGCTTTTGGGGCTGGATGCGAAACTTCAGAAAAGCCTGCTCATTCCATTCAGGGAGATCAAGGTGAATTTTCACTTAATTTGAATTGTTGATCCTATTTTTCGTAATTGTTATTTTGCTATCTTCTGGTATTAGCTGTAGCATCTAAATTTGTAATTTTCATGCATGGAGTATATATGTAGAAAAGTTGTTGGAACTAATTTACTCTTGTTTTCTTTTGTGGTACTTAAGATGTGCATTTTGGGTAAAAGTTGGCAAAACTTTTCCTTTGTTCTTTATTTTCTTTTGTTCCCCCTCCCCGAAGTTTCTGTGCTAATATTTTCGCATTTTCGGACTTTAACTTGTCACTATTCTTGAGTCACCTTCGGGCTTTGATAATTTATTTCCTTCATGACAATTCAAATTCCTTTGATAATGTTAGGTAGGGCTATCATCGCTAGTTCTATGTCTGTCATGCATAGTGTCATGCTAATTCAATAAAGGTTCGCAGGTGGAATGCACTATACCAAAAGATGATGGTACTTTAGCATCTTTTGTTGGATTTAGAGTTCAACATGACAATGCACGAGGCCCTATGAAGGGCGGGATCAGATACCACCCAGAGGTTGGTTTAATTCTCTTTTGCCACTCACTTCAGTTGTTCCTTGTTCACAAACATAACTTCTCTTACTTGTACTTTTCCGAGTGGCATTGTTAATGTTTATGTTCATGTGGATGATGGCATGTTAAATTGATCAATTTGCATCGTAGGTTGATCCCGATGAAGTCAATGCATTGGCACAATTAATGACATGGAAGACAGCCGTTGCAAATATCCCTTATGGTGGTGCTAAAGGTGGCATAGGTTGTAACCCATCAGAGCTCAGCCCTTCTGAACTCGAACGTCTAACTAGAGTGTTTACCCAGAGGATTCATGACCTCATTGGAATCCACACTGATGTGCCAGCACCCGACATGGGGACAAACGCTCAGGTGAATGCATAATTAAGTCTCATTGTGGTATGAGCTATAGTGTTAGCAGTAATTAAGTGAAAAGTGTGACCTACAGACTCATCATTCATCTCTTCTTTTGTTTGTAGACTATGGCTTGGATATTGGACGAGTATTCAAAGTTCCATGGCCATTCTCCTGCAGTTGTAACTGGAAAACCAATTGTAAGTACAGGGTTATAGTAATGATTGTCAGCTTCCATGGTTGGTGTTGGATGTTTTATTGTTAACGTTTCAAAAAGCTGTACTAGCATCAAAGAGTTTACTAATCACTATCGTATGGACTTAGGACCTTGGTGGATCTCTGGGTAGAGATGCAGCAACAGGAAGAGGAGTCATCTTTGCCACTGAAGCGTTGCTGAATGAGTATGGAAAGAGTATTTCCGGCCAACGCTTTGTGATACAGGTACCAAACTTCAATTGCACAAAATAAAAATTGAAATCAATACTTGTGATTATGTTTGTTTCCATCTCTAACTGTTTCTGCTGTCATCTAGACTCTAGACTTCTTGGTACTTATCCAAGGAACGAGCTGGGAGTTTTTGCTATTTTTTTCCATGTCCCTAGTGTGTAATGGTGGACATGTTTACGACATAGTATTAGCAATTAGGCAAAACCTATTTGTCCTGATCGTCAGCTCCAACTAATGCTTGCTGCTTATTCAGGGATTTGGAAATGTTGGTTCTTGGGCAGCACGTCTCATTCATGAATTGGGTGGGAAGGTTGTCGCTGTGAGTGATATTTCTGGGGCTATTAAGAACAAGAATGGCCTTGATATTGACAGCTTAATGAAGCATGTCCAAGAAAATCGCGGAGTTAAAGGTTACCATGACGCAGATGCAATAGATGCCGACTCAATATTGGTTGAAGACTGTGATATACTAATACCAGCAGCTCTTGGTGGTGTTATTAGCAAGTAAGTAAAACTTTATATAATCGAGCAACATGATACGGAGTATATCTTTAGTTCTGTGGCAAGTATTGTTGTGGATGTTGCCACTTCCAAATGAATACCAAAACTTAAATTTGGAAATACAGGGATATTTGGTTTCTACAGTACAACGCTATGAGTTAATTGTTGTAGCTTTAAGTTTTTTAAAAAAGTATTGCTTTGTTTTACAATGACCACAAACGCTGGTTGCTGCAAATGAACATTTTGAACCTTCAAAATCTTGCTCACTTTATTATGTATCCTTTCTGTTGCTTTTGTATAGATGGGGAACTTATAATTTTCTTAATTTGCTGCTATTGAAGGGAAAACGCTGGTGAAATCAAGGCAAAGTTCATCGTTGAGGCAGCTAACCACCCCACTGATCCAGATGCGGATGAGGTTATTTCTAGAGTGTTTTATGTAATGGTGTATGACATTGCGCGCACATGACAGGTACTAACTAGTATTATTTTGCAGATATTGAAAAAGAAAGGTGTTGTCATTCTTCCTGACATATATGCAAACTCAGGTGGAGTTACAGTTAGTTACTTTGAGTGGGTTCAGGTACGAGATTCTATACCTTTCTAAGGTCTGTCTCGTCAATATGCTCTAGGAATTAGTTCATTTACTACAGTAATAGCACAATGTTCTCACTTTTAGGGAGGTGAACCTGGCAACTCCAGTACATTCTAAATTCTCAAATAAATTCTTGCATTTTCACATGTATTTAGCGAAAGAGACTGCCTGCTTTTGCTGCCTTTCTATAGAGAGAGAGCTGATTCAGCAGAATACTACAGAAACCATCTGTATGCAGTATTAACTTCCAATGGGATGGGTATACGATCACACGATTATTGAATGTAGTTTCCCAGATTCTATTGATCTCTGCTGATAATTGTAATTTCTTGAAAAGATTGGTCACTACAGGACAATCACTTCAATACTGCGGGAGTTACACCTGAAATTGCCCATCAGGAATTTAGTCTTTTTTATGTATGTCTTGAATAGAAAAATCCTATCCTATAGTTATAAATACTTCAATTTTCTTATAATTTGCAGAACATTCAAGGCTTCATGTGGGATGAAGCGAGAGTGAACAATGAGCTTAAGACATACATGACTAGGGGGCTGAAGGACGTGAAAGAAATGTGCAAGACACACAGTTGTGATCTTCGTATGGGAGCCTTTACGCTTGGAGTGAATCGTGTTGCAAGGGCAACCCTCCTCAGAGGCTGGGAAGCCTAAGGCCGGTGTAAGGCTTCCATTCAGTTCTAATAATAAAAGCCTCTTTGCTCGTTGGCCAATCCATTATCCCTTAACCATTATCGATTGTCACAACAGGGCATAGTTTGTGTTTGCCTGATACTAGATTAATAGTGTTGCCTGATTTATCAGAAGATCCCCACCCCCCACCTCCTCCCCCCCCCCCCCTCCTTGATTTGAAGGGCAAGTAGGATTTCATCGTAATTTTTGTGTAATTGCCCCGGCTTTCAGCCAGATTGTAACTCTATTGATTTGAGCAAAGAAGAGCATTTTTTCTTATTGATGCTCTGGAACATCTGTTGTCATAATCTCCAATGTTTTAAGCTCTCGTTTTGCTGACAGAAAGGCTTGACTAAAGGTAGGGGGCCTGTCTTCTCTGTTAATTGCACATTCTGCCTGAACAATGATGGAAACAAAGTGTGTAATACACAGAATCTGTTTGCAAATATTGTGCACTGAAACTAAACTAAGAAATATAGGTAAGAAGCATCCTGATTTAGCCTCGGTAACGTTTACTGATCCTTTCTTACAGTTACTACTGCTGCACTCTACAAGCATACATTGCTTTGCTTACTGCAAGCCTTAGGGCCTGCGCAGCAGATTGATATCTAGCTAATACTCCTGAAAACCGACAAACGTAGGGTAACTGCTACTCTCTGTAACGACTGCAAGCATGAGAGACTCAGACAAATCAGTAACATATTGAAGTTGAACCCTCTCAGAAACCAACAATGTCTGCAGCAGAAATGATTCTTGCTATTACCACACACAGTAGAAAAACTGAAAATTACATTCCATGCTTCTTGAAACAAAAAACTGATTCAAAAGTGTAGACACAAATACTTGATACTTCATGTCGAAGATTACACAAATTATGTCGAATATATATCCAGTCCTACATGGCTACAACAAGGTTAAGGTACTCGAACGACAATAGGGGCAACTCGGGTTTTTAGGCAGCCACTTGAATATACAACGGTGGTGAAAGACATGACCACAATTCAACCTGACCAGATGCCATGAGTGATCCTCCGGCAACCACTCATACACACTATTGTGAGCGACTATTCCGTCAAAGGGTGCCCAGCAAATCGAGCACGTACCCTCCTTGGGTTGTGCTACAATGTGCCTAGTATGTCGTTTATTAGTCGATATTATGTCGAGGTTGAGTTCTTCAAGATCAATCGAAGGTTTCACGTCCACCAAACCCGAGCAGGGATCTCCTTTTATCCTCCTCACCCATTCTACAATAAGATCAGGATTATCATTCAACGGATAATACTCGTAGCAAATATACTCCCTTTCATAATCATAATATGTTGCGTAATTATCAAGTGTCCCATCCCCTCCATGCACACTTGTACCAACGTGGTGATCGAGATTGTCCAAGAATTCCTTAGTGAAGGCCCATCGATGAATATCGAGAACAAATACCAAGAAGAAACTGGTACGATCAATAGTGTCGAAACAGAAGAGGCTACGCACATAGTTGTGTATTTCGTCGGTCAATTTGAGGTCGGTATCAGCTTGGAAAATGTTTTGTTTAGCAATGTAGGCAGGTAGGGCTTTTTTGTCGTCGGCTAAGCAAATACGCTCCCAATTTTCAGGAAAGTCCTTCAACACATGTTGGTGATGTAAAGACTCTGATAAGGTGTTGGGTTGGCCTGCTGGAATTGTGGTGAGTACATTGAACAAAACAAGGTCTCGCGAGGTTTTGTGGTCGTGGTCGTGGTTGTGGTTGTGGTTGCGAGGGCACTTGAAGATCCTTACGCGGTGTAGGGACGCGTGTTCTTCCTCCCACTCAAAATCCATGGAAAAGAGTTCAAGTTACAGTGTTGGATTGTTTTGAATATGAGACAACAACAGAGAACTACTTGGTTTGTTCTGTTCTATTTATAGACAAAGGTGGTATAAATAAGGAAAGTTTGTTTTTTGGTAAAATAAAAATTCTTCGGAAGTAGTTTGGATTAGGATTTAGGAAAGAAGATTCTTGGAATGGAGTGTTGTAATAGACTTGGACCCTTCTCAAATTTTGGAACAAAATTATCCCAAAAATATGAAATTCGATTCAAAGTATTGTCAATCTTTCATGGACTACTAAAACGAAAAAACTCGAAACATTGTTTTACAAGAGAAAGCGGGAGTAAATCAAACTCCATTTCTAGTCGTCGATATGTTTGGTTCAACTCAATTTACTGAATTTAGTAGAAAACTTTACGAGTAGTTATGAAAGTCCCAACGTTTTCTCAACTACAAGATCAAAACGCTTTAGGCTCGAATTACAGTCCACGTATGTGCGTTTAGTGAAAGAGATCTGCCAAAGTGAACGCCTGTGATACCAAGCAAGCGTCTTAAATTACTCCCTCTATTTCATTCATTTGTTTATATTGCGCTTGAATTCCCCTCACAAAACCCGACCCAACGTAAACAAATGAATGAAATGGAGTAGTTAAAATAAAGACGCTTGATCAATCTTTCACCAGTTGCAATCCATTTGCAAGAAGAACCAAAAGACGCTAGAGTTACATGATATGGCGTTGCGAGTGTCGGAGACCATCCTCCGGGTGCACAGTTGCACCGCAATGTCATTCCATTCCATTACTCGTACTCTTATTTACTTACTATATGGAATAGAAACCGCGTTTTTTCCTGAAAGCTGCGGCCATAACAAAATAATGGATGGGCTGGGAAAACAGCAACGTGAAGACTACTAGAATACCAGGAAATCTTGATTAAACCAATTACACGATTAGCAGCAGTATCCAACGTTTACTAAACTTATACTGAATACAATAACACTATGTCTCAGACATGAAGATTGATTTTCAAGCTCTAGGGAAATTAAAGGTCTCCCGATCTTCCTCTGCCCCTTAGAATCTTCCACCTCTTCCGCCCCTAAAACCACCACGGCCCCTAGGAGGACCTCTTCCGCCACGAGGGGCACCCCTTCCTCGGAAACTACCCCCTCCACGAGCACCACGGCCTCCAAAACTACCTCCACGACCTCGGTCTCGGCCTCTACCAGATGGTACTGAACCCCTGCAAAGCAATTTGAAATTAGAAGATCAGCTAAGTAATCCTTTATCACAGTCATAAAGACATATCAAAGACCAAAAATTAACACTTCCAGCAAAATGACTACAACTTATGTCCAAACTGACATTGAGATTTAGCAGCCAACAAGTGGATTAAATAAGATTCAAGTACATCCCAAACTGAAGATAGAAATCGCTTTTAGATCGGATTAAAAGGATCCCACTACAAGTCTACAAGCAACGAGCACGCCTTAACTCCATTGAATACCAGAGACAGATGTCAGATACTAAAAGTGCTTTGTTTGTAATTCAACCTTACATTGACATTGAGTTTTGAGGACGTAACAGCTATCAAGGTATTTCTACTCTTTACTAGACTTATTAGTTGCCACATTAGTAAAAGGAAGCTCTAATTACCACATAAATAGGAAGTTTCCTACCACAAGGGAAAGGTAAACCTAATTCCTTTGTTTACAAAAGGGATTTTCTCAATACCCTGTATTCTAAGGTACAAGGAAATAAAAACCTTTGAACAAGCACTAAGAACACCTAGTTTGGCACATCATTGTTGCTCACAGTAAAACGAAGGAACTAAAACTAAATTTCTACAGAATCTGAAATGTTAAGTCTTAAAGCAAGGATTAAAGTAACTATATCCTTCAAAACCATGAACGACTGCATCAAGCTTCTAGTTTATCAATTAACTACTTCATATAAACTGAATTTTTGGCAACTGGATAAAACAGTGTATCCATGGAGACAATCACTGCCAAGAGACAAGTATCATAAACAAGCACCACGCAGAAAACATCAATTACTCGTCCCATACATCGCACAACCACAGAACACTACTAGTTTGAGGAGTACAAGATCTACAACAGCACAAGCATACCACCATTTCACAACAATCATCATAAGCATTACATTTTGTTTGTTAATCCGAGATTGACATTACTAAACAAAAGATTATCAGCCAGTTTTAATCTAAAAGACGAACATGAAAAAACAAATCTACAATTGCCACCCCCCCTTCTTCCCCGAGCTCAATTACATTGCAAATGAAGAAACTCCGAAATACAACAGTCCACAACAGCACAAGCATACTACCATTCCACAACAATCATCGTAAGCATTACATTTTGTTTGTTGATCCGAGATTGACATTACTAAACAGAAGATTAACAGCCAGTTTTAATCTAAAAGACAAACAAGGAACCACCAATTTACAATTGCCCCCCCCCCTCCCTCTTCCCCGAGCTCAAATGCATTGCAAATGAAGAAACTCCGAAATACAACAATCCACAACAGCACAAGGATACTACCATTCCGCAACAACTATCCAAATTGACTTCCAAAAACAAAAGATTAGCAGCGAGAAAACGAACATGAAACTACAAATGGACCCTCCCCCTCAGATCAAATGCATAGCAAACGAAGAAACTCGGATAGTTGTACCTACATGAATTTTTTCAAAGTAAAACATTCTACACACTTCTCAACCACCAATTCATCCACAACATCATTGCAAATGTACCATAAAAATCACTCAAAAAACACTGCAATAAACACAAAGAAAGCAAGGAGTAAGAAATATACTTAGGCTGCGGAAGAAATCTAGCCAAAGGCAGTAGCTTTGCAGGGTCAATGTAGAACTTATCACCAGGCGAATACGATGTCGCAATTATTCCTGGCTCCATCTTCACTGAAAACAACTGCAATCCCATACAACACCAAACCATATAAATAAATAAAACAGACAGACATACAATATTAATACCCCGTAAGACGGTCTTACCCAAAACTTGTCGAATACGAAAAACAAAACAGGGAAGGAGGGAGGGAGGGGAAAACTAACAGATTCATTAACAGGGCCAAAGATTTCTTCAACTTTGCCAATCTTGGTCATATTCTGCAAGTAAATTGGTGCATTAAAGTACGGAACTTTCTCATTCGTCAGCTTTGTAACAGCTTCTCCTTCACACGCGTGCATAAACGTCGATATTTCTGTTGTCAAAAAGTATAAACCCCCAAAATCAATTCAATTGATTCAATAACTCACAACCCCCACCACAGAGAAATCGTATTCAACACGCTTTAACTTAAATTGATAAATTAGGGTAAGAATAGAAAGGGTAGGTCTTACCAACGACTTCAGAAGGTGGGCCCTCATCGCGGAAACCGCCTCCGAAACGTCCTCCGCCACCACGACCGCCACCACCGCGTCCACCTCTAAACCCACCACCACGTCCACCGCGAAATCCACCGCCGCCGCCCCTTGGTGGCACCATTGTTGTAAAGAAGAGAGAAAAAGTGAAGGAAGGAAGTTCAGAGGAAGAGAGAGAAAAGTGTTGTGAAAGGGGAGGGGGCGGAATTAGGGTTCAGGGTTTTAGAGTGTTGAAGAAGATACTGTCGTTTTAATGCTAGGTTTTTGGGCTGAGGTGTTTTTTTTTTTATTTGTTTTAAATAGGTCTGTTGTTTTTTTGGGCTGAAATGGAAATGTTGATTTTCTAGGGTTTTGTTTTGTGAGATATGGTTTGGGTCTACAATTCTTTAGCCCACGTTTTATACAGAAAATCAGAAAATCGTAAATGGGAACGGCTATTGGCACTGCATCGATTCGAATTCTTCTTGCATTCCCATTGGAAGTTTAGTTTTGTGTGGAGTGTCAAATTGTCTCGAAAATTGCTTTGCTAGTATATGTTTTAATATATGCATACATAAAACGAGCCGCTAATGATGTTAAGTAGGGGCCAAGGAGGGTTACTCTTTGAACCACTGTCTGAATCGAAGTTCTTTCTCTAAAAGAACTTGAAGCTTAGAGTCTTAGACAATAAGCTATGAATGAATAAGTTGACTAATTTCTGAGTAGAAATTTTCCCTAGACGTTTAGTGTTTAAAAGAACTAAATTTTGAGATGCAAAACAAAAATTATAATCTTAAGTCTTGACAATACGAACAACTTGGTCAATTTACGGTTTTACCCCAGCATTGTCGAGTTATTTGTCTATACTTTGGTTATTACGTTCAGATAAGTCTGAAGTTTTTACCAGGAAAGCAATCAGATATTTGTTTTGAACTAATTTCAGCTGATTTGGTGCACATATTGACCAGAAATGGAGATTTGACATTAAGATTCAGAAGTTGAGTGTTAACATGTCAAATATAAGAACAGAACAAGACTAGAAAGACTGTTAGGAGCAAAATGCCTTGACATTGCCTCATGCTTGTAAATGACCTTATTTCAATTTTTCGAGCTATTTTGAATAGTAAGCATTAAGAAAATTAGGATTCGTGCATTCTATTTGTGACGTCTTCCTTTACACTTGTGGAAGCTAAACTGATCATCATATCCGAAATTCAAGAACCCTGTGATATAACAGCTCGCGACAACCACTATAAAGCCTGCAGGAAATGCTATAACAGCTGCCAGCCATGAGAATGATTCTTCTGTAATTTCTTCTGACTCGTGAACAGCTGATACTGGTGGTGCGTCTTCAGGGCATGCCACCTGAATTGGATTCCCACATAAACCGCTATTGTTGGCATACATGTTGGGATCATTCAAAGTGTCTAACTGAGGGCTGTCAGGGATCCTTCCTGCTAGCTTGTTGTTGCTCAAGTCTAGGTTACTCAGCTCCTTTAGTTTCGTAAATGTTGCTGGGATTCCCCCAGAAAGAGAATTATGCGAAAAGTCCAAGCTCTCGACACTTTGAAGATCACCGAGAGTTGTAGGGATTACACCATTTAGATCATTGTGAGAAATGTTCAGGGATTTCAGGCTCTTCAGGCCACCCAATGAGCTAGGAATTCGGCCTGACAGTTGGTTGTTAGATAAGTCTAGTAAAGAGTAAAAATCGAGGTTATACCTTGACAGACCTTGCTTCAAATTCTTCCAGTTCACTATTAGGTCCGGAAACTGAATGACAATGCTGAGTAGAGAATCTGAGAGGGTGGATACATCAGGGGGATTGATCATACCAGGCAACTTTCCTAAACTTGATGGGATTTTGCCTGCGAGTTTATTGTCAGAGAGGTCGAGAATTTGGAGCTGTGTGAGTTTTGATAATTCACTAGGGATTGATCCTGTAAGAGAAGTGTTACGAAGGCTTAAGGTCTGAAGCGAGGAGAGCTGAGACAAGAATAGTGGGATTTCTCCAGAGATGTTGTTACTATGAAGATCAAGGAGTTTTAGCTGACTGAGATCAGTCAGATTCTCAGGTAATGGACCAGAAAACTCATTTTCACCTAGAGACAGCATTATCACACCAGGGCCAAACCCAGTGGGAACGACACCAGAGAATCTATTGGAAGAAAGATCTACGATAGTAAGAAATGACATTGGGTTAAAAGTCGGAAACTTGTTGCCTGAGAAATTGTTTTTGGACAAATCTAGGAGCATAAGGCGGTAAATGTTAGAGAGCGACTCAGGAAATGGCCCAGAGAAGCTGTTATCAGATAACATCAGTATCATTGGATCAGACTCTCCTATGGTATCAGGTAACTCACCTGAGAAGTTGTTTCTTGATAATGCAAGGACAGATAGACTTTGGGATCGAAATAATTCTGGTGGGAGAGAACCTGAGAGCTTGTTGTCCGACAATATTATGCTTCCAATTTCCAATTCAGCTAGCCAGAAAGGAAATTCACCTTCAAGCTCATTCGCGCTGAGATCCAAGAAATTCAAGCTTGTTTGATTCGAAAGCCACAAGGGAATTTCCCCTGAAAGCGAACATGACCTCAATCTCAGTTCAGATAACTGGCACTTAGGAAAAACCTTCACTGTATTATCCCAAACCAGCCTGTTTCCTCCAAGATCCAACTTCTTCAGCGTTTCCAAGCCAAACAACCATGCTGGGATTTCCCCAGACAACAAGTTGCTGTGCAGCTGAAGTGTGGTCAGGTTAAGAAATTTTTGGACTGACCCGGGTATTTCCCCAGTAAGAGAATTCTGGCTCAAGGCCAGAGTATACAGGTTTGACAAAACACCAATGTCAGATGGTATTTCCCCAGACAGTGAATTATTGCTCAGATCTAAAACATGTAAATTGAACAAATTCAACAGAGTCAGAGGAATACCACCTGATAGTCGGTTTTGTCTAAGCGACAATGTACGCAGTTCAGTAAGGTTTGCAATCTCATCAGGAATTTTACCACTCAGGAAATTCTCATCCAAGTTCAGAAACTCAAGTTTCCTTAGACCACCAACACCAGAACTAAGTACACCAGCAAAAGAATTACTACTCATATCAAGGTACTCTAACCTCTTCAATCGAAACAGTTCTCGAGGAATAAACCCACTAAACTTGTTCAGTTTCATGTCTAGATGAGCAAGGTTGGTCAGATTTCCAACCCCTCTTGGAAAATCACCCCCAAACACCCAATTAAATGACATATCAACAGAAATCAAACTTGTTATACTGAATAAAGGTGTGAGAACAGTCGACGAAACAACACTTACAGTGTTGGTATCCACAATTGAGGGGATAAGACTGTATAGATAAAGACTGGTGACATTCCTAGATGACTTAGAAGGACTGCAAACTACGCGTTCCCAAACACAACAATCCGAACTTGAATTCCATGTCTCTAGGCCACCAAGTGAGCTAAGAGATGAATGGTTTAACTTCAATTCAGTGAAAAGGGATTGCTTAAACTCAAGGAGGGCTTGTCTTTGGTTTAAAGGACAGCAAGAAGACGGGTTACACGAAAGATACACGAATACAGCAATAGTTAGAGAGGTAACAGAGGTTAACCAGGCCATTTTCTATCTTGTTTTCGCGGTATGGCAATCAGCTCATGGCCATTCCATTAAAAACAGAAGCAAAAGCAGCTCTAACATGACTTTGACAGTGGGAGTCAACAGCTGAGAGAAACAATGTCCATCACTAGTTTGTTTTACCTTGTAGTAAAATTTTCAAAAATGGCTGCATATCATGATAACACTATTTGTGGTCAGCTGTCATGGCCGATTTGCTAGTCAGTCCAAGTTTCTGTACACTACTCAAGTGCTCATACCATCCTTTAGTGTAGTCGACATAAAATTTTACAAAAATACAAGGTACAGTTTGTGCTCGTACGGACCCCGTTAAATTTTGTAAAGAATCGACAATCAAGCATGCTTAGGAGATTTCAGACCAGCATATCTTGATGTAATTATTAATTATATAGATAGATCATGACAGGTGATAGGGGTGTTCATTTCGGTTAACCGAACCGAACCGAACCGATTTTTCGGTTAACCGAAAATACTTTTCGGCAAAAAGTCGAACCGTAACCGAACCGAAAAATTCGGTTAACCGAATATCGGTTAACCGAAAATTCGGTTCGGTTTTCGGTTAACCGCGTAACCGAATACAAATCAGAAGCAGAACGTCAAAAAAGTGAAAAAAACAGAGAATGGCATCTCTTCTCCCATTCTCGATGCTTCTTCAATGCCAAAATGTCGATTATCCAATATCCATTATGCAATACAATAATCAAATTGCACCTTAAAATCTTAAAAATGGGGTCTTAAATCAAACAAGAAAAAAATACAACTCAGTACGAGAAAAAAAAAAAAACAAGCAGATTTCCTCCATTGTTCATCAAGTCGTCAACCTTCAAAACCCAAATGAATATTCGTGAGAAGCCACCATCGATTCATCAATAATGATTTGAGGTTGCTCGTTTATCAATTCCGGCATACCTACAAAAAATCACAATGCGATAAGGTATAGTAATTAGATATTCAATATCAACACAAAGAAATTGTACAACCCATGCATGAAAATAAAGAAGACTTACTTTCTTCCAACTCCTCCAAGTCAAGTATACATTCCTCTATTATAAGAGGGCCATGAGATGTGCGAAGCCAATCTTGAGTGCAAATCAAAGCTTCAACCATTCTTGGGGTCAAAGAAGTGCGAAAAGAATCTAAAACACGACCCCCCGTGCTAAATGCCGACTCGGAAGCAACGGTGGAGACCGGCATAGCAAGCACGTCTTTTGCCAACCTAGCAAGAGTAGGATACCTTCTCTTTGAACAATCTTTCCACCACCCCAAAATATCAAAGTTCTGATCACTAGGTTCAATACTATCACTCAAATATTTGTCCAACTCAGATTTCTTTTCAACAATAAGTGAACTTCCTTTCTCTTTCTTATACTTGTTCATCAGAATTTGTTGGCCATCCATCTTCTTACTCTCACGCCCACTCTTATCATGATCCATAGGAGTAGATCGTATGGAAGAACTACTCCCACTATTCTTTGAGGAAGAAGTATCATAGCTATCATACAAGTTTTTAAGTGTCTTCCTTATGGTTAAATTCAACATCTCAGCACTCGATTCATCAAAACTATCATTCACAGTCCATTGCACAAAATCCCACTTATACCTTGGATCGAGTATGAGAGCAATGAACATTAGAACATTAACATTATCAGCATCAGCCCAATACTTATCATGCTTTTCCTTCATCTTAAAAGCCATCTTTCTCAAATTTTCATCCTCATTTTCACAGTAAGAATCAATCAAAGTACCAATTCCAGTAATCTCCGGAAGATAGACATTACTTGTCACATGAAGGGTACCCGACAATTTCAAAGTAGCATTATAAAAGATTTCCAGAAATGGTAAAAAAGTTTTCACAGTAACCCAATCATTTTCATTAGGCACGCCATAAGTCTTGGACAAATGTCTAGTATAAAGACCACCTTTGCTATGCATATTATCAAACGCATCTTTGAATTTCAAAGCCGACTCAAGCATTAAGTAGGTGGAGTTCCACCTTGTCTCAACATCTAAACAAACAAGACTCTTACAATCAATTCCCACTTCCTTTATAGAAGCACGAAATGACTTGGCTCTCGCCGGGGAAGATCTTACAAATCTCACAGCATTGCGAATTTTCAGAATAGAAAGATCAATATCTTTAAGACCATCTCTCACAACCAAGTTTAGAATATGTGCTGCACACCTCATGTGCATATATTTTCCATCCAACACACTTCCTTTCCAAAAGTTAACTCTCCTTCTCAAGTATTCAAGAGCCACATCATTTGCACTAGCATTGTCTACTGTACATGTTAGAATTCTTTTCAAGTTCCACTCATTCAAACATTGTTCAATAGACCTACCAATTAATTCACCAGAATGACCAGCAATAGGGCAAAAGTTCAGAATCCTTTTATGCAAATTCCAATTATCATCAATAAAGTGTGCTGTCAAACACATATAAGAAAGATTTTGACCTGATGTCCAAGTATCAGTCGTAAGACATACTCTAGAAGAGAGTTTGCTAAAAAAATCACTCAAAGCCCTCTTCTCATCAATGAACAAACCATAACAATCTCTAGTCATTGTGGAACGTGAAGGAAGTACAAACTGGGGATTCAAAGCCTTGCAAAATTTGCGAAATCCCTCACGTTCAACAAAAGCAAAAGGCAGTTCATCAGTTATCAGCATCTTAGCACACTCTTTTCTACAGAAACTCTGATCAAATTGCCACAAAGTAGGTATACTAACACTTTCAGTGGTACCATCATCTGTCACAACACTTTGCTCCTCAAAAGCAATGAGTTTTTGTTTCCTATCAAGGTTTGCAGGGAATTTCTTACATCTATCAGTATGATTTTTCAGACCACTTGTTCCATTGACTGGGTGGTAAGTAATCAATCTTTCACAATACTTACATTTCCATTTTGTGGGATCAGGAGTACTTACAAAGTGAATGAAGTTCATCGAACGTATATTTGGCCCACTTTCAGATTGAACATCAGCCTTTGTCCGCGATTTTCGTGGGTTCCTCTTTCTCTTCCTGCTAGAAGTCTCCACATCCGAAACAAATTCCGCAACCGAACCACTATCTTCACTTTGAATAGTTTGAACCTCTTGGACATTATCATTAACAAAACTCTCCATATCAATCTACAATTAACATCAAATTCGTCAAATTAACATCATTATACAAGTAACAACACCCAATTCGTCCAATTAACAACACAAAATTCGTCCAATTAGCAACACCAATTAACAATTTAACATCATTATTCAATTAACAACACCAAATTCATCCAATTACCAACACTAATTAACATCATTATACAAATATCAATCAAATTCGTCACAATCAAATTTGCCATTAACATCAATCTCGAAACCCCCCGAAACCCCCAAAATCAGACCCCCGAAATCAAATTTAATCAAACCCCCAAAACCCCTAAAATCAAACCCACGAAATCAAATTTGACAATCAAATTAATAATTTTTTGAAGTGAATTACCTGAAATGTAGGGGAGAACGACGGCGAATCGTCGAATACGGCGGCGAATCGGCGAAAAACGACGGCAAAGTGGCGGATCGGAGAAGAAAGGAAATCGTCTTTTTTTTTTTTTTGAGACTGAGAGACTACTGCCTACTGGGACTGCGTATAGTATAGGGTGAGTGTGTTAGTACTGGGACTGCGTATAGTATAGGGTGATGTTAGGGTTTTGGACTTTTGGGATTTTTTTAAAAATTAATTAATTCGGTTCGGTTTCGGTTAACCGGACACCCCAAAAAGACAAACCGAAACCGAACCGAAAATACACTAAAAAATTCGGTTCGGTTACCGAACCGTTCGGTTCGGTTATTTAACCGAAAAAACAAGCGGTTATTCGGTTTACGGTTCGGTTAACCACGGTTCGGTTTTTTTTGAACACCCCTAACAGGTGATAAACACAGGACAATCAAGAAATAAATAAATTAAAATAAACACATTCAAGTGATGCCTAATCTATGGAAATTCATTAGATAATATACATTCCACTAAATCTTACGTAGCAACACTTGAGAAAATCGAGGTTGGTCAAGTGGTTAGAAACTCAACCTGATTGAGAGTTGTCCCAGATTCAAATCCTCATACCCCCACCCCCGCAACATTAGCTGCTCCTTTGTACCCAAAGAAAAAAAAAAAAAACATAGCAACACTTGACGCATCGGTTATATATCTGGTTTAGAGACCAAACATATAGATCCAACCTATTTCGCACACATAAATGATACTTTTTTTTTTTTTTAAAGGACACATAAATGATACTTTTGTGCAAGTTGTAACGCGCTTGTAGTAAGAGCATAGGTCTATACTTTGAATTAACAAAAGGATCCAAACTCAAGTTTAGAAGTTCTTGTGGAGTTTGGTTGGTCCACTTTCCTGGACATTTCGTCAAGATAGCGACCACATCGGAACATTATGGTTCACCCTTGGGTGTACATGGTAACACCTCTAGAAGTCATTACGTCCCCAAGCTTCACTTAAATTCAAACCACGTTTGGTAAACGACTTTTCATCGTCGTATCTAAACGCGTTAAGTTTTTTTTTCTCTTTTTTTTTCCGTAAAAACCAAGAAAAAACATTTGATAAAACTATGTGTTGATACGACTTTTAATATTATAATTTCCGAGATTTTTTTGGGTTTTCAGCTAACATAGCTTTGAAGAACTTCGGGACCTCCTTCGTTTACACACCGTGTAAACATAAAAGGTTTACACAGCAAATAGGATAGTGCCATGTGGACATACCAAGATTCCATCAAAACAACTTTTGGGGTAGAAATCTTGCTTCACGGTTGCAAATATATCACTAAATATTTTTTATTTTTTTTTGTTTTTCCTATTTTTGGCCAATGGATGTACTCAGAAGTCATCCCCAAATATGAAAATACCAATCCTTCCTAATTATCAATCTGGCGCTAAACTGATTAATTTGGTGCTAAAATGAATTTGGTTTGGCGCCATGGCCAATAATTTTTCCTCTTTTTTCCATGTTTGTATTTCATAATGTTATTTCTTTTCGTTTTTTTAAAGTCATAATTAATGTAGGTTTGACAAGTGACAATTCAAGTTATCTATTCGTACATATTAGTTCAGTTCAAATTTATTTAATTTTGTACCGTTTTAGCTACTAGAAACCAACATAAGTTTAGTTCATTAGGTCATTCGGAGCATTTCTATGTAGTTCAGTTTCATTCCAACTACTAGCTACCATTTTAGTTACGTATGTATGTTAAGTTCATAATGATTCAGTTTAGTTATATTAATTTGAGTTTGTAATCATAACAACTACTAGCTAGCAGTTTACCTGACATATGAACTATCGATTCAATTTTGCTAAGTTTAGTTTATGTATCGTTTCATCTACTAGTTAGCAGTTTGTTCACCATTTCAATTATAAATCCAATTGAATGAAGTTCAATTTAGCGTATCTCATTTACCATTTCGGCTATAGGCCGGTTAACTACCATTTTGCCTGAATCATAAGTAACTAAGACACCCAAAACCGTACGTAGGTGCATAAGTTCATATGTGAATTGTTTCAAATCTCGTTCTTTGAAAAAAGATGCGTGACAAAGAGAAGATCAGGGTTCAAGTATTTCAAATGTGATGTATGGTAACTATATGTGGCTTAACGATAAAGGCATTGGTCCTTAATGTAAACCGAGATATAAGCAAGTCAACTCTCGACACATGACTTCGCTAACCAAGGCCGGATGATGAATTGAATGTATGGGTTGACAACGACTAACATGTCGCCTGTCTCCATCAATACACTCATCCCCATCCCTTCGAGACACTATAAGCCAGAATCAAAATTGATCTTCCGGTGGCGAGATCCTCCGGTAAGAATAGACCTTCGATGATGGTACGGATCGTATACATCGTACAATCATTGGCGGATCCAAGAATAAATATTTTCCATGTCCTAACATTATTTTTCGGTGTTCATCTTCAGTCTTTTACGATTTTTCATAGTATCTAGTACAAACATTGACTTTTTGGTGTCGCTGGACCCCCCTCATATCCCTACATGAATCCGGCACTGTGTAAAATCCTAATGGCTAGTTTTCCTTATTTTTCACATTGAGTTTTTACATCTTCTTTTCTTACACAATTTGAGAATTTGAGAATTAAGTTCGTGTCGAAACGTACTTTAATATAAGATCCATTTACACATACGTTTGAAAAGTTAAGTATGATTTTGGTTGAGATTCAACAAGGTTAAGACATTAAAAAATGCACAAAGAGAGTCCAATATTTGTAAAAAAACTTCTGTAAAAAAGTTATCAACATGCATGAAACATACTCTGTTATAACTTGGGCTACGTATATCTGAATATTACGATACATGTGTCAATAAGATATTCGTGTCGAAATGTACTTCAATATAAGATCCATTTACACATACTTTTGAAAAGTTAAGTATGATTTTGGTTGAAATATTTATGTCGATAAGTTTAAGGCTTCAATTTACACATACATATGAAAAATGTTATAAACAATAATAATAAAAAAAATGAGTGTTATTTAAAGATAAACTAATACTCCGAACAATCATATACTCCGTAAGTGATTTAGTGAGATTAGGAGACATATTAACAAACTAACATTTAATCAGTTATCATACTTTACTTATTATGAGATTAACTAATCAATAAAAAAAAATATGAAATAATGTCCCATGCAACGTACCGGCTTTCCATCTAGTAAAAAATAAAGTAAAAGAAACCCAACAAGGCTATTAATGTGAAAATAAAAAGAAAATTATAACAATAAAAATAACAAGGATGGTCAAATATGTAAAACACCAAAACAAAGGATATGACCTGTTTGCCGATTATTACATTATAGTATTTGTTTGTTTATTTTTTCTTTTAAAAGGTTATATCAAGCTTGTTATTTTTTATTTAAGGATATATCATGCTTGTTATTAGATATTCTAGATATGGGACTTCAGATTTCCATTTAGTTTTATTTGCATTTAAAATTAATGACACATGTCAAAATTGTATTGGTTGTGTAAATTTACAAGAGTTACACAAGGTGTAAACAATGATTTCTCCAGAACGTCGTCACAGTCACGATTAGGTTCACAATTCACATCCCCCAAATTGGTGGTTCAATGTTCACTCTCCCAAAAAAATTGACCACTTTATTATTTTTTTCACAATAGCTGTCTGCCTCACAGAACTAAGCATTCATGGAGCACAACATCATAGGAACCAAAAGCGCCAGAGAAGGGGCTGAGAAAATCAAGCATAAGATTTTGTTGTTTCCGAGTAAAACCCGAAAATTTACTTAGAAATATCGACTTTCAGATGCCAAAAGCACCAAATGTGAAATGGATACGAGTCGTACAACATTCCCGTATTTCAGATGCCAAAAGCACCAAATGTGAAATGGATACGAGTCGTACAACATTCCCACACCCAAAACGCGTCATTCAGATCATCCTTAACTATATAAATGGGCGATGAATAACACTACTCTGAACAAAGTAAACAGGAGATGTGGAAATGGGAAGTCCCCATATCGTATCGTGCTCAAGATAAAGAGTAATCATATAAACAAAGAAAATCATAATCATAATCACATCAATCTTAATCATAGAAAATTTTAAAACATAACTGGTCAATTCAGTGAACGACTGGACCATACTAAATTACTAATGTAGTATTTCATTTTCTTCCGTATGAATGATCATTTAGTCCTATGAAATTTATTATTCACATCAAGTCTTCATCAACAAGTATTCTACACATAACTTGTCAATTCAGGTAAAGACTTGACCTATCCAATATTCTATATCCTGCCCAAGTGCCCAGACCACCCCAAGGTCATTTTCAATCACATTCGATTCTGTTTGCGAGGGCGTACAACGCCTCTTGCACCCGAGCACAGTTTGTAGATGTGCTCTAAGAGTGGAGTGCTCGAAGAACGTGAATGCTATTCGCGAACACATAAGAAAAGGCACATTGAAAAACTCATGAATTCTCGCCGAAAATTGAGTGAAATCAAACTTAAGTCCCAACAGATTTTTCGCTACCAAATATATCCCAGCAGACCAGAAGTTAGAACTGGACATAATTCTGCTGGAATAACTTTTTTTTTTTTTTTCATTCCATATATAAAGCATAAAAATACCATATCCTTAACGGATACCTTTTATGTCTGTTGTTCAGGCAGAATATTACAGCTTCTAGCCCGTATGGCGGCTTCCTGGTTTGCATTCTTGTGATTTTGCTCGATCATTTTTATCGCCTTCTCTCCTATTTCTCAAATTGTATATACTGATTACATTTTACAGAGGGGTCGACATTGAAGAAGCCTGTGTAGACCCTTGAACAGAGAAAAGACCAACCCACTCACCCCCAAAATTGTCGACAATATCACGTTCTTCCACCCTTTGGGAGCCCATTCAAGACTCTTCTGAGAACTATGTACATGCCGCAGTCAGCAGACAGTTCGGCCAAAGCAAATCGACGCAATATAGAGATTCTTGGCCCATTTTTCCTGCCAGGACATAAATCAAGACACATATCAGATTCCATAAACAATGCCTAATTCAATCAGCAAGTTCATCCTGACACACCCAGAGTCCCAGACAAACATTTCATGAGTAACTTGCTCGAGAAAAGATCAGAGAAATTTGTATCAGAATGGAAACACACACACACCAAAAAAAAAAGGAAGAGAGAAAAAAGAAAATGTATGTACCTTGACATGGGTACTGGGGAAAGCAGATGTTCTCAGAGTCTCTTGCGTTTCATCCATTATTTTACGTTTTGGAATGCTCAAAACAAAGGCCGCTTGATCTGGTGTCGCGGCCATGGAAGTTATCCTGTAACCACTCTCCCACCTCCTGTGTATGCCTTCACTTGGGTAGAAGAAATCAAGCTCGACAACCTTGTACCGAGAAACTCATGGGTCAAATTAAACCAATCAAGACATACTGAAACAAGTCTTAACCAACACAAAATTTGATTCCTCTGACAAAAATGTCTTTTAAGGATCTGCAGCCATACCTGATCAGAGTACCCAGCATTTCTTGACATTACCACTCCCCATCGACTACCGGCTGTTGTCATAGAAGTCACATGGAATCCTTCCTTCCACTTTTTATTAATCCACTTGAATGGAAACGAGTCACTCACTTTGTACGATTGCTGTGTATAAGGAGTCCCTGAGCCCAAATAAAAATAAAGAAGCTCCGTCAGAGGGTAGAAGGGGGGGGGGGGGGGGGGTGGACAACGACCTCTCACACTTCTAAATAATCACCTCTTATTCTATTGAAAGTTGATGAACTTTTAAGCCAATTACCTTTGGACATGACAACCAAGGAACTTCCATTAGATGCACCAGCAATCGAACTGATATAGTAATTCTTTTCCCACTGCTCCATAATCCAATCCTGGTATATTCACAAAAACAGCCAAACATGAGAAACTTCATTGAAGGAAAAGCTTGTAGTTTTATGACACGTAAATTCTAAAAGCGAACCTTATGCAAGAAGACATTCGAGAGTTCCCACACTTGAGAAGAAAAGCCCGTTCCAGCATCCATTATGAGCGCCCATAAGTTGGTCGCGGAGGCCACACAACTAATATATAATCCATCTTCATTACCCTTGTCAATATGTTGCCGAAGCCTTGAATCAGCTACATTATAGTGATATCTGCAAGGGACGATATATAAGAATGAAATACCTTACAAAATTTCTTGCCATGCGGTAGTTTACATGGAGCCCCACTTGACCAATTGGCAAAGCAAAATTTTGAACCATTCAAAGATTAGGAAACTAAAAGAAAAGAGGAAGTTGAATCATAATGCATTGTAGAGGTGAAACATGGAAGACTCACAAAAGGCCATAAAAGTGTAAAAGAAAGTAGTCCCTCCGTCCCCCATTAAACACCTCATAGCAAAAACGCAAGGTTATTGAGGAGGGTGTACAAACTAACCGGTTCATCAAAGTTCCAAAAAAATTGCATGGCTGACATACAATTTTTTTGGAACTTTGATCAGCCGGCATGTGTGTACAAGCTCCTTAATAAGCATTGCAATTTTGCTATGGGGTGTTCAATGGGGGGCGGAGGGAGTAGAATGCAAGCTCCTCCGAGATTTTGAAGCACATACCACAAAAACAAGTACTGCTTTGTGATTAAAATTGCCACAGCTTAAGGGTGAAATTACATCAACGATCACACCCTCGAGACAATCTCTAGACAGCACTTTCTCAAGGAAAAAATGGCATCTACTCCCTTTTGGAAAAAACCTTACGAAACGTATAGATGCGAAATTTCTCCCAAGGCATTATTCCCGCTTAATAGCTAAGCAGAATACTGCTCTAATTCCTAATCTGCTTTATACTTATGGAGCTTTATCACACCTATAAGTCCAATTTGGAAGCCATGAATTCATTCCATAAAAGATAAAACACCGATCATGAACTTCAAAAACCAACAGAATTAGCTCCCCAATAAGTGACCCGACACATCACCGTTGTGACATAACAAGACCCACAAGAATGCTACAGGATATCCGCATTTATGAAACAGATTTCTAATAAAATGCGAGGCGAGATCCATTGACCCCCCCCCCCCAAAAAAAAAAAAGAATACATTCTTGCTGCAGTAATTAGATTTTAATTAGATAAACAAAAAAAAAAAAAAAAGGACGAGATAAATATTGCTTCCCGACAAGGATATCATTCTGATGGCAGCAGCAGTTTCCATCAGAAAAGAAAGTGGCAGTTGACTAGCAATAGTCCATTTTAACATTCGAATGGTACTGGAGGCCAATAATGTACAGCATATAATGTGTTCAAAACAACGCCCAAGGAGCGCAAGGAAAACAACATCTTTAACCCCAGTGCCTTAAAGGCTCCCGCAATAAGGCAGGGTAAGGGGGGGTCGGATGCACGCAAACCTTACCCCTATTGAAACACAGAGAGGCTGCACATGGATGACCCAAAATGAAAATTGCTTCGTGAATCACACCGACTGACTGCTACTTCACAAGGAGGGCAAGGACAATGATACTAATTTATCAAGCGAGATTTCCCAAGATCCAAGAAATGAAGATGGAATTAAGAAGTACACTCAGAGGCTATATCACAATCGGATATAGTAACTTAAATTAACTTATAACTAAATTAACAATGAATTCCTCTGTTTGTGGATGTAGGACATAATCTCTTCTGGAATCACAAGAACAAATCTGGCTTTCAACGAGGGTAAGAAGATAGAACGTAACTGCTTAAGTATAGGGTTAGAGATACACCATACTTGCTTTTTTGGTATGTAAAAGACAGGGGCAAGTCAAAGAACATTTTTAACACCTATCATAATACAAAATCCGCCAGGTATAAACATCCCTTCCCCAATCTTCACATAAGAATTCGTATTCAAGCAGGTCACCATTCCACAAAATTCAACAAGTGTTGTTTGAAATTTCAAATGGCCAAACAAATTATCCCAAACTCAAATTGTGATCCTAATACAAGCCTAGCAGGAGTAAGCTGCTTGTTATCATAGAACATGTCATCATCTTGGAACACTTGTTAGTGACTGAAGATACCATACTAGCAAAAAGGAATATCTATGTATAATTTGTCAAGTCTCAACAATATTCTTCTACTTGCTCATTTTTGATGAATCATAGAAGGTATATTTCTCTAACAAAGTTGGTGCAAGTTGAACCCACTGAATTAATATTCACAGTAACACATCTCTGATGAATCTCCAAACTTGACTAAGAAGACAATCTCATTCACATAACTCAACCCCTCTCAAGATCACCCATGCCAGATAAAGTGTGGCCTTTTCTTGTCTTAACATGTTAAAATTAGTAGTGAACTGGCCCATACACCAGTATAACCTAGACACTAAGGCTCGGCCAGAAGTTCACAAGTAAATACAGCTAAGATAAAGAGAGCACAACTCCGACTCTCTGAGAAAACACTGATTGTAAAACCTGTTAACCCATGTCGGGAAACCCCCAGGCACCACGGCAAAAGAAAAGAGTTAAATCTACACATGCCATGACTTATGCTGATCATATAGCACATTGATAAGACTAATGAATTAAGCACTGGAAAGTATGTAAAACATCAGACAATGCCTTGAAAACAACCTGCTGATCAGGCAAACTATAGTCCCATATAAACTGTGATTTTCAACCAACGAACAGCCTAGGAATTTAAAAATACTAATTTAACCTTTCTCTAATATACCTCTGTTTCATGGGTCGATGGGCATTATAAACAGAAATCCACTGTGTTGCTGGGCTACCTAATCGAATTTTCTTCTTTGGCTGCTCTTCTTCCTCCAAATTAATGAGCAACCGTCCCCTCTTTTGGCCAACCTGAGTATGTAGTATAAAACATTGAAGGATAGAAGTAAGAAGCATTTCTAAGAAGGATATCCAGACATTCAAACTTTAAAGTAGAACCAAAATCCTGACCTTTAGAGCGCCATCAATTTTGATAGGTCTCAGAGGTGCACAAGGTTCAATCAGGCATTCGAAATATGATATAAGCTTAGAGTAATTTGGCTCCTCGTCGAACTTCATAATAGTGACAGCTTCAAGGAACTGTTTAAATGGGGCAGGGCAGAAGCAGCACATCAACTCTGGCGAACTGCCCATCTTTTTCTTACAGACAAGGAAACTCTTGTTGTCTCCCTTCACAAGGTAAAGATAAACAATCAGATGAGCTACAGCCTACAGCATATCACATCAACTCTAAGATATCAAAGCGTGATTGAACTCACTTGATAACCCTGCCATGGTAGCCTTCCCTTGATAAGAAAAATTAAGGTATATGCCAATGATTCAAGATCATCCCTCCTACTGCCAGTTCTACCTAAATGGGCATGTACACTTGCATATCTTATTGTTCCCCTGCCAAAGGACACAAACAATTCTCATAAATGACAGCTTCTGAGCAAATTACAGCAAATTAAAACTATAGAAACTTAACAAACCTGAACACATCTGGTCTCTGATCATAATCAACATGTTGACCCGATGAGACATCTTTCCACCTAGAAGCTGAAACACAAAACAGTTCATCAAGTTAGCAATAAATGTTACAAAACACAGAAAAAACAATTTGCTCCGAGTTAAAAAGAAAATCATCAGACAAATCTGGCCACACAAAATTGTGTAATCTTGCTTGCTCGTAGGAAAAGGCTAACATATCACAAGGAGAAGTTGCGATCATAAACTTTCAAGAACAATCTATTCTTATAAATCAGTAAAACCCTGCATGCTGGCTCTCCTGCTAGCATACAGCATTATGACGTAAGACAACATACCTAAACCAAGATCAATAAGATATAACTTTTTCTCGTCAGGAGTTCCAGGTTGACCAAGTAGAAAATTTTCCGGCTTGACATCCCCATGCACAAAACTTCAATAAAAGGTGAGACTAGTAAGCATAAGAGACAACTTAAAAGGATTGCAACGGGAGAGGAATATGAATTGATGAATATAACATCAACAATCATGTCAAAGGACTTACCCTTTCAAGTGAAGCTTTTCCAAAATTGAAATCGCCTCAACAGCAATGCACGCTACCATGTTTGGAGACATCCTATTTAAAGAAGGTATAAATTGAAAAGAAAAAGGAAATCACAAATCTTTGTAATTACATGCAAACACAGTAACTCCATGTCACACGAGCATCTGTAAACTGTACACAAAAGTGTACACATATAATCCACTAAAAGGCGGAGAGAAGAGAAAAAGGACAGAAAGATTCTTACGACTGTCCTAAGGAATTCCACACGTCCCACAGACTAGGTCCAAGTATGTCCATAATCTGCGGCAAAAACAGAAAAAATCAGTAACGGCATTTTGAACTTCAAATTATAATCAATAGACATAAGTAGAGCCAAATGGAAAAAGATTTTACCAAAATATAATAGTCTCCTTGGCGGCCTTTATAATGAACCCAAGGAATACCATAACATCCATTCAAGGAGCTGAGAAATTACAAATGAGGAATCATTAGGTAAACAATGCACGATTAAGTTGATAGAGATTGTCAAAAAATTAAAAAGCTGTTAGAAGTCAGCACTTACTTGTAAACTTGCCACTCATAAGGAGGGCCATAATTACAACCTTTACTATTGCGGTGTTCAAACTTTACAGCAACCTGAGACCAAAAGATACCAAACATTTAACATAAAGCAAAGATAAAAATTTGGAACAGAAGTCACAGATAAGCCTTAGAAAGACATTTGCACTGAAAGTACCTCAAGTGCATCCGGTCCTACCCTGTCCGTTCCACCGACTACTCTCCTACCAACATAAACCTGTCCAAAACCACCTTTCCCCAACTTTCGCTCTATCTTATATACAGGTGAAGTTCCCACTTGAACCTGGAAAAGAAAGCAGATATAAGTTCTTTGAGAATCACAAGTTGCCAATAGAAGACTCGATAAAACTGAATTTCAACTACAGCAATCACACAATATTGAGCATGTGAGTGAGCAATTGGAAAACCAACTTATGGGATTAACTACAAGCTTACATTTGCTTGTAAAGGAAAAGAAAAACATTGTCAAATCAAGATAACAATGATAACCAATTATAGCTCGACAATTTATAACTATATGCAGCTGACAAAATCATGCACAAAAGATACGCAAAATAACAAATAAATTCCACGAGAAAGGAGGCCAATATACCCTGTCAGGAACAGGTGTTGAGTTAGCATCTTCGTCAGCAGCCACAAGCTTATCTCCACTCCCACCTTCCATTGCGATTTCTTTACCAGCAGCACCCTCCGCTTGGTTCTGAGCAGGTGCAACAGCCCCTAAAGGTGCAACTGGGGGAAGAGCTTCACAAGGAATCTCAGGGTCTAAATCGATCAATCTTGCACCCCGTCCTCGACCAGCACCCGTCTGTCTAGCTCCTACAGCTGGTTGGGTCCCTTTCGCTACACCAGCAGCATTAGCACCTCTTCCCCTACCACCACCTCTACGTCTTGTTTGCTTCTGAGTCGGAGGAAGAACGTTATCGCCTTGGGCATTCACTTCAGGGGTAGGCTGCTGCTGTAGATCACCAAGCCTCTTCGATCTTCGGGCTCCACTTCTCAGCTCAGGCATCGTCTACCCATACAATTCACCACCCCGGTGATTACAGCATTATCTTATCTAGTTATCCTGATTACCAAAAACCCGAAAAAACGCCCATATCAACAATCCATTCACCACATTGTGCCTAATTAAACATACTAACCAAACTTTGCAATCATCCCACTTAAATTTACACAACAACTCACCAAATTTTGCTTAAACAAGTAACCACAACATACTAAAGAAAACATTAACCACCTACATTTGATATTCATACCAATTCTAGTGCTAAAACTAACAAGATTTCATTCTAACAATCAATTAATGTGACTAGAATACATGCTTAATTACCAAGAACATCCAAACTAAACTAATTCATCATCCATGGTAAAAACTACACTCAAAAACATGGTAAAAACTTACAAATTAACCAACCAAAAGTAAAAGTTACCCCAAAAAAATCATACTAACAAGACAAGAAAACACAAAAGAATCAAACTTTACCAATCAAACAAACATACACAAAACATCTACTTAATCATCAACAAAATTAACCAAACTTTTAAACAAGATTAAAAATCATCAAATTAATAAACAAACTTAAACAAGAACAAAGATTAAACACTTACCCAGATCTTTTCTGGTACAAACAACCCCAAAAACACAAAAAAGGATCGGATAAAAGAACCTCCAAATGAAAAAACAAAATTAATCCAAACTTCTTAATCAAGATACCCAGAAAATCAAACCCGATGATCAGACTTAGATCTTCACTAACTTATATCTAATTCAAAATTTATCATCTACCCTTTTTATTTTAATTTCTGGAGGTGGGTAACTGATTGTTCACAAACAAAAAAAGATTAAAACTTTGTATATGAGATAAATGAGAGAATAATGAAAGATACAAAAAAAATCAAAGAATTATGAATATATATAGTTGGTTGTCAAACAAATTAATGGGTTTTTTTTTTTTAAATTTCTTTCAGATTATTAAGTTATTAATATTAATATTATTATTATTGGAGATAAAAAGGCATTGGTGAGTTAATACGTAGGTGGAGGAGAAAGGGGGGGGCTTTCCTTCCTTCTTTTCTCTCTCTCAATGCAATGCTATGCCTCTGCTTTGCTTTGGTTCCTTCTCAATAACGCTTATCTTTCTCTCTCTCTCTCCTTATTTATTTTTAAAATTTAAAATTTAAAAACAAAAAAATTGATTTCTTCATTCCATATACTGTATTTTCTTGTGTATTTTTATAGGAGTACGAGTACTGGCTTTGTGTGTCGGGAAAATCCCACTGATTTTTATACGAAAAAACATGGAGCATGCAATGTGGCCTTACGTTCAACCAGTGATACCATTACCATACCATGGGACAATGAGTTTTTTTTTTTCCGAGGATTAAGCTTGGCCCAGTGGTTAGAAGTTTAAGACAATCAGTCTATCGAGGTGGGGTTGTTCTCGGGACGAATCCTCAAATCCTCACTTTCGTAACATTAGATGCTCCTATGTACCAAAGCAATAACAAAAAAAAAAAACAAATTACTTCCCTGATTTCTCTTATTTCACCCTAAAAAATTCGATGTCAAATCTTCTATCCTCTTAAATGGTATCCTTTAGTACGCTACTGGCTACTGGTTAGGACAATAGCCTTTTGGGTGGGGTTGTTCTCGGTTCAAATTCCCATAAATCTATCTCCAGTCAATAAACACTAGTTGTTCTTAAGTACAAAAAAAAAAAAAAAAAAAAAAAAAACTTTTTCCTAATTTTTTCTTATTCTACACCGAAGAATACGATGTCAGATCTTCTATCATGTTAAAATGTGGAGCGTATACTCGTATCATTTAGTATGCTACACATATTTGACAAAAAGAAGTGACGGAGTACAAGTTATTCTTTTCAGTTATTTGGGATTGTGGATTACTCACTCGTGATTGGGTGTCGTACGCAAAACGGTGCATGTAGCGGGGTATATTATATATGTGGGTTTTCTTTTATGGGTGTTTTCTTGTTTTTTGTTTTTAAGGTTCTCAATTTTTATTGGGGTTTTTGGGTAGATATTGGGAACTTGATAACCAAGATAAGTAGAAAAAATCAAGGGTTAATAAATGAGGATGAGAGTATAATAATGAAAATGAAAAAGTACACAAAGCAATGGTGTGTATTTGTTGTACTTGCAAGTTAGTATGTGACATTGGCATGACTTGTAGTTGTAGAATGTAGATAGACAGCTGTGTGTTTGTATACACATGACATACCCTTCCCAATAGAAAGAAGTACTCTTAAATTGAATTGAAATAAAATAAAAAGTTGTAGGTCTTCATCACCACCGTTCACATTATGCACTTCACCAATAGTCCTCCACCCAAAAAAAAAAAATTGTCTTAGATTTCCATGGGTGATAGCCGATACTTTAATCATGGTGGGGGTCTTTTGGTAAATTTTGTGTAGTCATCAAGTAGACAAGTGTTGTATCTAGTGCTATCTAGAAATTTGGTGAATGCTTTCTTTTCTTTGATTTTGAAATTTGAAATGTACTTGACTACTTAGAATATTAGCATAACAATGATGTTGGAATATCCTAAAAAAAAAAAGGCAAAAGAAGAGTATAAATATACTGTATGCCACAATTAGTGTTGTATATACCTTGGAACTTTCAAATAAAATATGGAATTTTAAGAATTTCTCATATTGATAGGTTTCCTTATCGAATTTGGATCCTCTCCAGTTCCTTAAAAGAACTGGATGGTCCAGTTCCTTAAAAGAACTGGATGGTCCAGTTCCTATGGACGGCTCAGATCGCTAATGGCGAGGCTTGATCTTAGGGCATCAACGGGGTTTATGGGTGCACATTAAAGTTACGAGTCATGCATCTCTTGATCATTCGAAATGGTAAGGTTTTTTCTTAACTATTTTTAAGTTTCCTAGAAGAACTAAGTTTATATTTGATTACTCTTTTTTTAAGTGGCAAGTGATAATGCTAAGATTTATGATACAACATAACCAATTGAAAGTTAAATGAAATGATACAAGATCAACCTACCGCTTCATATAAACTTATATCTAGCCAGTGAGAACAAAATGATACATCAAAGGAGACACAACCAAGCATAACACCAAGGATCTCCTTCACTTCTGATGGGGTGAATATCTATTGAGGAGCATACGTTAGTCTCTATTACACAACTGCACGAGTTAACAATTGCACTTTTAATTAAGTTTGCAACTATATAGAGTGGTGTGCATTTAATCAATCCACCTTCGTCTTTTCCTCCCTTTAATTTATGTGAAAAACTATAGCCCCTATATTGTTATCGGTCCATTAGAAAGCGATAAAGTGATAACTCGATAAGCCTCGAGCTTTCTATTATTTTGCTCTAGTTATTGAGTTATCACTAGTTATTTCTATAATAACTCGTTTCTCTCTCTCCAAAATAATCTCTCTACCACCATATATAGGTGATTACTTTAAGTTTAATTTCTAGACATTGGTGTGGGGATCCGATGTTTCAATGATTTTCTATGGCACTGAGATGGTCGTCGAATTCTCTTATATTGGCTCATATATTTAACACTACTGATCTTTTGATAAACTGAAGAGATTACTTACATATTGATTTTTATTTAACCTTAGTCTTTGTAATTTGATACTCATGATAGATGTTGTACATCGAAATATTAAAAAAAAAGAAAAAAGAAAAAAAGATTGCAACTAAAAGTGGGAGACGTGTCCCTATTCAACAATACTTCATTATCACGTTCGTTAATCTTCAGATGGCTCCCCTTTTCTTGAAATTTCGAAGCCATTTGCCACATTCCTTATAGAGAGTTATCTCGTACTATTAAACGTACCATTGCGTTCAACCAAAGGATTACAAATCCGCAACACCACGCTCACTTGATTGGAAGTTATCGCGGAGTACCGAGCACTACTACCTTTTATGTAGATATCCTTGTAGGTACGATGGTCACTTGTAAGGTATAGCAAGTATATCGTCCTCCTTGTATAATTGTGAATAGTATAAGATTAGGGCTCACCGGAAACACAGATATCGAAGGGACAAGTGCCGACTTCTACCTAAACATCACCACGCACTAACCTCTATATTGGCGCCCCACCTTTCTTCGGCAATTGCAAGCAACATCTAATTCTGATGGGATTATCTTAGATTTTATCAAAAGAGTCACAATGATTTATAATCTTAATATATTTATAAACGAAGCTTTTTTCGGGGGCATTGAAGAGGTTTAGAGTCTTTCGAATTTTCTTAGAGCTTCTGGTGAATAAGGAATTAATTTATGTTATGGAATATGGGGAATAAGGAATTAATTTATGTTATGAAATTGTTGTTATATCATATGTGAATTTATGGTAATCATGTACAAAATTCATATACTCCATTAGTTATGGAAATGTAGTATACCATACATAAGCTTATGGTAATCATGAAAATAAGCTTATGGTAACCATGAAGATATGACATTTTCATAATCATGAAATTATTTGTATATGTTATGGTAATTATGAATGGTGAGATAATACAAATTTTTTTTTTTTATAAGTTAAGAGAAGACGAAATTCCAAATTTGAGTTTATTGTAGCCAGTTACATGTTTATTTAACCGCAAGCGCACGTGTTATTGTAGCTAACGGGTTGATCTCAAGGAGGTGTAAAAAATGTCGGAATCGTCTAAAGAATTGAAGTCAGGTATGCTATGGTCGAAATGGTTGGTGATTCTATCAACTAAAACTCATAAGAATTTAAATGGATTGGTGTATTAATGCAATCAAATAAAAGCCTAGGCCGTAGATATCCCCACTAACATGTATCAACTACGATAATAAAACACATTGCAAGTCATAAAAACATAGATTAGAGAGGGATTATGCAACACAACTACTACTTATCCGAGCGAGGCTATCATAGACTTTCCAATTACAATCCTAAGTCCTACTTCCGTACTGAAATGATCAAGCAATAGAAGCATTAAGAACGCATAAATTTTCCAATTAGTCCTAACAACCCACTTTCGTGATGAACAGTCCCAATCAATATTAGAGGGCTAATCACTAAACAAGAATCGCAACTGCATGTCGTTTATAAACTCTGTTTAGCATTCAACAAGCATAAATTAGTATAAATCTAATCGCAACAACAAGTATATAAATTAGACAACAAAAACTCAAGTTGGTAATTAAACCTAGCCATAATAAGCCCTAATTATATGATTCTAAAGATTTGCAAATTTACGGATTAAATCATAGTACTAGCATGTTAGGGTTCTACCAAACCCTAAAAAAAGACTACTCACACATATCCAAATTAACAACAACAATAATAATTGAATTGAAAAACATAATAATTAAAGAAGTGCAGAGAAAGAATTGCAATACTGTGATGGTCTGAATAATACTCTGGATAATAAAGAAAATAAATCTCTGAATCTGGTACAAAAATGCTTGATTCTTGAAATAAAGTTGGATGCAAAAAATAATGAAAGTTTAGATAGATAGTACAAGGGTTCAACTAGGTATAAATAAATAGGAGGTTATTTTATAATTTCCTAAAAGAAAATAGGAAATAAACCCCCAAAATTAGAATAAAGGAAAATCCGGAAAAAATCAACTCATGCATTTACATGAGTCATGCAACACAGCGCACGAGTCGTGCCCGGATCAGCGGCCAATTCGTGTTTATGCACGAGTCGTGCAATTCTGGCACGAGTCGTGTAAAACTGCTCCGATAGTCCAACTTCAAACGCCTCTAATTTCTTCGTTAGTTATCGGATTAAGACGTCTGACCACTTTTTAGAAAGCTAAGACCATAATCTTTCACATCAAATTAGTTTCACTTCAAAATTCAAAGTGGTTTGGCAGATATTGAGCTCCAAAGTTGGCGCTGCGTACAAGACTTCAATCACGCATCTTTAATACTCTAAATTTTCCTTTTTATGTCCTGAAAAGCTCAAAAACCAACAACTATACCAAGGATATGAAATATTTGATAATCGAGTGTAAATGGGTCAGATATAGCAATTATTGCACTGTAAAGTCCTATATAATTATGCAATATAAGGACTCATCATAGCCATAAAAACAGATATTCCCTCATTTGAGTCCTTTTCAAAATGAAAGACGATTTCATTTTGTGAGATAAGGTATTGGCGATTGATTTCGCGGAAAAAAAAAATGACTTATGTACTTAAAATTATACTCATTTGGTTGATATCTACTTTCATAATATTATAGTTTTGTAGTTTTTGGCTTTCTATTTTAATATAATTTTTTTTTTTTCATTTTAGTGACTCACCTCCAAAATTGAAATGATATTGAAACATATTTTTGAAGAGCAAATGTTGTACATATAAAATATAGCGTTTTTCATATTATTATATTTGAATTTTTTTTATAATTGTCATCATTTGCATTTTTTTATTGCATTTTACATCAACGCATCTTGATAAATTAGTGTTAAAAATATCTTGTTATAAAAATGGTAAAATCAAGAGAACATCAGCCTACCTTAGCTTGCGGTTATTTGCTTGAAAATTGATTATGTTTTAGTCATTTAGAGCCTGTATGATTTGATAAAATTATTTGATTAAATGAGAAATTATTTGATGTGAAATGAATATTTCCGATGTTAATTGATCTAAATTGATTAAAAAAGGAATTGTAATTAATTAGAGAACCTTAGAGGTTATTTGCATGAAAATTTATTATCTCTTGGTTATTTCGATTCTGCATGATCTGGCATGAAGGTATATGATTAAATCGGAAGTTGTTTGATCTGATTTGCATACTTCAGATGTCAAGTGTTCTAAATTAATTAGAAAAATAACTGAATTTAATTAGGTGAGTTATGCCTTAATAGAATAAATTAATTTGGATGAGTAGATCTCTTTGCACTAAAACTATTGCTATCAGCCAAAATTATTAGGTCAGCCACCTTAATGTAATCTTATTAGAAATTCAACTTTTTATTTTGTATAGAATGCGTCTGGAAATGGGGGAAACCCCACAATGGAAATGGAATTCTCCTAGAGCTTTAAAAAAAATTATGCACAGTCCTAAAATATAAAATACTCGGATTACAAATATATTCTATCTATTAACATAGGGATAATTATGAGATTAAATTAAATTTTTTTAACTATATCATAATGATTTCGGTAATAGATAGTGCGTATATAACATATAATATTTTTAATGTAACCGTGCAACGCACGAGCTTTAATCTAGTAGATGATATGACAATTGGCAAGACATTTGATTGTTGATATGTGACTTATGAAAAGATGAATTGATGTTAAAATTCTAGCTTTTGTACCTCTAATTTGATCATGATAAAAAAAAAATTGTTGTGCATCATGATAAATTTCGATGGTCTTCATGTTATAATTTTTATTTGTTCTTTTGTTGAAGATTGTAAAATAATTGAGACTAAGTTGGGTGTATTAAATCGTTTCAGAAACTAAACCAAACAAAAGGTACGAGGAATCAAGTTCCAACCCCATATCAGTTCACCCGATTCTTGAATCTGAACTGAAATCAGTTTTCGAACCAAACAGGGACTTATAGAGTTCGAAAATTTTGAGCTCAACTAAATGTCATTGTGATCCACTAATATTTTTTTTTTTCTTGCTATTGTCGTGAAAACTATAAGATTGAAAAAGATGAAAAAGCATGCATAAACGCTTACAAAGTTGATTATTAACAATATCTTCTATACAACCATGCATCATTGCACGAGCTTCACAAGTTAAACCTTTTGTGTATTAGGGTTTGACACATTAAAATCATGAGCCATACCACTTAACTTATGGTCTGTTTGGCTAAACTTCAACTTCTGCAAAACTATTTCTCAGAAACAGTTGAAGCTCCAAATTGGAGCTTCTACTTATGAAGAACAAATTTATACTAGAAGTGCTTCTGAGAAATCAGAAACAGTTTCTAAATTTTAGGTGTTTGGTCAGTTTTCAGTTTTTAGGACCCAGAAACAGTCTAAAGACACTTTAGAAGCTTGACCAAACATACCCTTAAATTAGCGATTCGACCAAACCAGTTTCACATTAGTCCTAACTGATATAGTAACAAATTTTTTTCTTACCTCTATTCACATAACAACATAGTTAAGCAAAAAAATGAATGAGTGATGATGAATCACACCAAATAAACCAATCACAATAATATTGTGTTAAAGTATTTGTCCCTCAAAAACCCAAAAACCCCAAAAGTATTTCTTGGCGGCCAAACCCCTCACGTCGCCTCCTTTTCCACACAATCTCTTCTTCAGGAAGCCTCTTTTTTTCCTCTCTCTCCTCTTTTGGTTTTTCCCCAAAAACTCCGACCGCCAAAACCCTCATTTGAGCGCCTCCAATTTTTCTCTCTCCTCCGGATCTCCTTCCTCAGGTACCCTCTCTCCCCATTTCCCCTCTCAAATCCCCCCTTTAAATTTCCGATCTGTTTATATAAATCCCCTTTTGTTTTCGTGCTGCCAATTTTTTTTTAATTTTTTAATTTTTGAAGTTTTAACTAGGGTTTTAGTTCATGAACTGGGGTTTTACCTTGTCAAGATCCAACCTTTTTGGTGTAGTTTCTTCAGATTTGTTGTTTATTTTTCTGGGTTTTTGTTTATTTGTAGTATTAATTACTTACTTTGTTAGTTTTATGTGGATTTGTTGTTTATTTTTCTGGGTTTTAATTGGTTGGAATGAAAAGTTTTGAATTTTGGGGATTAAATAGTGATTTTGTGCTGTAATTCTAGGGTTTATGAAGGTTCTTATGATTTGAATCGTGTACTTATTTTGAGGAGTTATTTTTATAAGTGGGGTTTAGACTGAGTAGGATTTTTTTTTTTTTGGGATGGATTTGTGTGTTTTTTTAAAGTTAGAAGGGAGTTCTCAGATTAGTGAACAGGTAACTGGGTTTTCGGATGCGGGAGGCGGTGTGAAAGTGTGGAACTAAGTTGGGTTATACTGTATAGGTGATAATTGTTGGATGAATTCGAGGGAATTGGAAGTGTTCGATCACGATGTTTTGTGTCGTGATAAGTCCCGAGTTGGATTGGGTTTGTTTCGATTATGGTTGGAAGAGACGGGGCTTTCCCTGATGTTTAGATAGTCATAATTGAGTGGTTGTTGATGGCGTAGAAGGGGAAAATATCTTTGATTAGCGCTGTATTTTTCTGTCACCTGGTATGTCAATTTGGATCTGAGTTTTGTTTGTTAGGTTTGGTGTCTTGTAGGTGTTTTGGTCTTTTCTGTACACTCTTTTGAATTCTCCTTTTTACGTGATCGTACATGTAATGTTTGCTTATCCTGTTCTTCAAATTTTGATGTTTTTCATTGTGATGACAGTTAGCTGTATGTTTGACGATCATTCAATTGAATGTATGTGGTATTTGGATTGTTAATGTTTGGAGTCTGTCTTTAGCTGGCCAATCAACCGTGTTTCGGGTACCAAACTAACGTATAGGGTTATCATCTGTGGTTGATGTGATGTAATTGATAAGTAGTGAATTCTGACCATGCTTGTGTCTCTCTTTTCACTCAACAGTGCTTGACTTATTGCAAAGCAGCAGCAGACTATGGCAGCTATCGGAACACCTACCAGTGGTATTCCCTTTTGCTCTTCTGTGTTCATTTGTGATTTTGTCTATTAGGATTATTTTCTCACCTCTTTCTGATTTTTTAGAGTGAAATTGTCTTGTATACCTTGTCTACTGTCCTACCGGGTCTTGTTCATTAGTCTTTGCTTAACATGTTATGTGATTCATTTCACTGTATAGTGCAGACCTTATCTTTGCCCTTTCTCCTTGGTCACATACATCTTACAATTGCTTACATTTTTTGTTGATTGCTATGTTATAGATACCGCTGACTTGTTGCAGAAGTTGTCTATGGATTCTCAACAACCTAAATCTCTTGAAGTTCATGAGACTCCAAAGAAGGTGAGTGCAAATGGATGCTGGCTGGTTAATTTGGGATTTTGGTTTCTGCCATTGCGTATACCATCTCACAAATTCTTCGCCTGACCAATATGCTGGTGTTTTGCAGTTTGGTTCATATGCATCGCGCAATACGATAAATAGCATGGCTAAGCCATATGAACGATCGACATTGCCTATCCAGGACTACAACAGTCTGAACATGTATTATCCTGGTTACTCATACTATTATGGAGGTGAGTTGGCAAGGCACAGTACAGTTGTTACTTTTTGAAAAATTCCAGGGGTGTGTTATGCGTTGTAACTGTGTCTGGAGGTTTATGTACTACAATTTTCGTAGATATTCCTGTTTGGAGGTGCATCAGCATACATTCTGTAGTGGTTGCGGTCTCACTCTTCATATATTTGGAGAGCTTTAGTGTGATTCTCGAAGCAATTTTCATTTTGGGTCATCCGTGCGCAGCCTCTCTATGTTTCAATAGGGGTAAGGCTTGCGTGCATCCGACCTCGCCTTATAACGGGAGCCTTTAAGGCACTGGGGTATAGATGTTGTTGTGTGATAATTCTTGATCCAAGATTGTAATTGCTTTGTCAAGTTCTTTTTTTTGGGGGGGGGGGGAGTGTTTGAGTGAAGGTTAGTTTTCGGCCTCGGTCATTATGTCGTTGGGACTGTTGTCACTAAGCGTCACTCTCTTAGTTATCTTACTGCAGAAATTAAAACACTGATGTTGAAAATCCTTTACACGATTTGGTGTGTAACTGAAAGGGGGTTTTATGTATGCTGATGTTTGGTGCTTTTTTGGTTGTTGGCACAGGAGGTTACGATGACCTTAATTTATGGAATGACTACAGATACCTTAATCATGATGGCGTTGATATGCACTCAGTAAGTAATTTTTCTGCTGCCGTATGGTTTCCCGTCATCAGAGTCGCTGAAATCCAAGTTTTTTCTTGGCTCTTGAATGTTCTGTTTTACAAGAAAAGGTGTTTTATTGGCTGGCTCGAATAGCATGGCTCGAAAAGTTGTTCCTTGTTAGGAAGTTAATCTTTTACCATGTCTTTGTAGGATATTGTGATCTTGCCTCTTCGGAGAGTTATCTTAAGTGCTATATGTGAGCCCTTATATGTATTTTGTTTTACTTCATTTTACAGCCTTTTCTTGTTCCACTTTTAAGTAATTTCTCATTGCTTCTATTGCAAGATGGTTGAGCCTTCACCTCTACTTGTGAAGCTTCTTGTGTGAAGCATCTTTACTCCATTCTTTCTTGGTGTCATCTCACACTATCTCAAGTTTGTCTTTGTTACCTGGTTAATTTTGCTCTTGACAGGATTTTGTTAGAGCCTATGCTATATGTGCTTCCCTGGTTTGGTAGTAAGTTTGTTTGGTTAGTTTGCGAGCTGTTACTTGAATGAGAGTAGGTTGAAGTATGGCGCAGCTAAGCAGAAGGTCATTAAGTTTGAGAGGGTGGTTCCCTTTTCTTGCCCATGTACAATATGGCATGTAGGTTCTATTCGATTTGTCCCTCTCCTTTTGAAGTATGCATCACTGTGTTAGTAGTTGTTAACGGTAGGTGTTATCTGAATTGTCCCTCGTTTTGAAGTATGCGTAGCTTTCTAAGTTGTGGCTAACTTGTTTTACAGGTGTGTCTCTTCTGTCTGTTAGGCTGTGTAACTGACAAATTTTGTTGCTACTTGTAGGGCCTGCAGCAGCGACAGATGAATAGTGGACTCAGTCAAGCTAGTGGATACATGGGGAGATCACACCTTAATGATCATATCTATGGTCATTACGGAAACACTTACCGCGGTGGCGCTGGGTTTGGATTGAACTATTACAATCCTAAATCAGCTTGGAACCATTGTTGGAGAGCAGTTGACAACAAGTATCCTTCTAAAGGCCGTAGCAATGGATTTTACGGCTATGGGAATGAGAATAAGGATACTCTTAATGAACTGAGCAAGGGACCTAGAGGAAATCGCGTGAAGAGCCCATTGGGCTTTGGGTCAGTCAAATTGGCGGTGAAGGGGCAGGAGTTGTCAGTTAAGGATGAGAAAGAAGAGAAGTTGTCTTCAATTCCTGAGCAGGAGAATTTTAACAAAGATGCCTTGCCTGATAGCTTCAAAGAAGTAAGATTCTTTGTCATCAAATCATATAGCGAGGATGATATCCACAAAAGCATCAAATACAACGTGTGGGCCAGTACCCCAACTGGGAATAAGAAGTTGGATGCTGCATATCAGGAAGCTAAAGCGAAGCCTGAGGAGTGCCCTGTGTACTTGCTGTTTTCTGTAAGTGTTGGAGTCCGAAGTTTGGTTGCACAAGAATTCTATTGCCTTGAGGTGGTGATTCTTCAATAATTATTGCTAATTTCTCCTCATCTTATGTTGGGTTTTCAGGTAAATGCTAGTGGACAGTTTGTTGGCCTGGCTGAGATGGTTGGTTGCGTTGATTTCAACAAAAGCATGGACTTCTGGCAGCAGGACAAATGGACTGGTTGCTTTCCTGTTAAGTGGCACATAGTCAAGGATGTTCCAAACAATTTGTTGAAGCATATCACACTTGATAATAACGATAACAAGCCTGTTACCAATAGCAGAGACACACAAGAGGTGAAGTCCCTTTCAGGAGTACTGTCAGTTTTTTTTTTTTTTTTCTGCTACTCTCGTTTTTTGCCCTTTCGGCGTGACGCATGTGTCTCTAACTCGTGCTTCTTTAGTTTGGGCTATGCTGATGTTTTTTCTGGTGCTGCAGGTTAAGCTTGAACAGGGGGTCCAGGTACTCAAAATTTTCAAAAATCATGAGAGCAAGACCAGTGTTCTTGATGATTTTGAGTTTTATGAGGGAAGACAAAAAGCTTTGCAAGAGAAGAAGGCCAAAAGACAGCAATTCCAAAAACAGGTAAGAATTACCTTTCCTTGCTACTAAGAGATCAATTTTGTCTATCCTTCTATTAATTCGTTGCTGAGTTCATCGTTTTAAAGTTTTACTCTTGTCTGTTCAGTTGCCGGATTAGAATGAAATAGCGCGAGCTTGTGATGTATTAGTGTTTTGATCTAATTGGAGGTTTATGAATGCATTTGTTATACAGTGTAAAACTGACAACGGCTCTGGAGATGAGAAATTGATGAAATCCCTGGATGCTGATGCTGCTGCCGCTGCCTTCATCGAGGGGTCAGCTCCTGCACCTCCATCCAACGGCCATGTAAATGCCCTTCAGCAATCTGCTGAGGTTACCGAAGGTGCCAAAGCAGAGAAAAATGGTGTCACCGATGATGCTGCTTTGGCCTGTTGATTATATTCTTGAGGGTTGTAATTTCAGGACTTGTTCCAGCGCTGGCAGGTCACAGCTTTTTGATGGCACAGTGAGAGCCGGCCTAGTTACTAGTTTTGATTCATAATGTAGCTAGTTTTTAGGCTATTTCCGTTGCAGACATTTGGAGACAACTGATATAATGTGGATGTGTTTTCTCGTTTCCCCCCCCCCCCCCCCCCGGCCTTATTATAAGTGTAGTAGTTTTACGCAGATTCTATTTTTGCGGGTTATTAGTTCCATCTTATGTGAGTTAGATTCTTGAGTGTGTGTGTTAAGTAATACTTAGGATTGGACCTAAGATCATGTTTAGCTTAATGATGATATGGACTTTGGTTCATTGTGCAAACTTCTGTCGTTCAATTGTCTTCTTTTCGCTCATGTTCCTTTGTTGATGAATTTTCTCGGACTTGCTTCGGGAAACAAAGTTACAATCTAATGTACAAACTTACCTTTTGGGTAGCTGCTCTACTCAAGGGGAGATGACCTTAGGAGTTAGGATGCCTGGCGGAGCTCTCTGATAATGTCGATGATACGAGCATATGAATGATTGAATACGGGTGCATACTCCCAAGACCCAGGTTGAGAATTTGCGCCCACCAAAAACACAATGTATTGTCGAATGTACAACGTTACTTTCAACAATGCCTACTATCATACGATAAGACTTAATTTCTTTTTTTAATTGAGTCTTATCATGTGCCCCATGTTAAAAAATCCGATAACTTATTTAAAAAAAAAACCCGATAACTTATTTAAGAAAAAAATACCCGATAATAATATGCGAAAAACAAAAATAAATATTGAATGACAAAAAATACCCGTAAAAGAATGACGAAAATACCCTTAAGAGAATGACGAAATACCAACATGGCCACATGACACCTATCAGAGTATCAGCCCTAGTATCCATATGGACCATAAACCAGATCCATTTTAGAAAACGAGTCTTTACTTGATTTGCAATTTAAAACTTCATCATCACACTTCTAAATCAGAAAAAGTAGGGAGTAAAACACAAGAGTTTGTTTTTCTAGGGCTTTCTCCTTCCCTCTTAACCTCTCTCCTTTCCTCCATTCAAAAATACACAAAAAGCTTCACTTACAAAACCCCCCAAATCTGAAAAGCCCTAATTTTTAAATCTCTGCTCCAAATCAACAATATCTCGTAAAAAATGGCACCATTTTCAAGCATGTTGAAAGAAGGGCACCGTCACATTGAAGAAGCTGTTTGTAAAAATCTCGATGCTTGCAAAGAACTATCTGATATTACTCGTACTTCTTTGGGTCCAAATGGTACGATTTCAATCTAATTAATTCGTTCTTTTTAGCAATTAGATCGCAGATTTGTTGTTAATTTTTAATTTCTGCATCTGGGTTTACTTGGGTTTTGCTTAATTCTGTGAAAGTTTGTCGCTTTTTGCTTGAAACTTGATTTGATTAAGGTTTACTCAGTTGGGTTATAGAAATAGTTCGAAAGTGTGTTTTTGAAGTTTACCAATTGGGTTTTGTGTGATTAGGTTAAATAATGTGTTACTGAGGTGGTGTGGATTGTGTAATTAGGGTACTGATCCTTGGTTTTGGGAACACTTTCTCTTAAATTGGCACTTGTTTTTTCTCTTGATCGATTCGCAGCTGAAAACAGCGTAAATTACTTGTTTTAAGGTTTACATTATGACATTTGGAGGATTGGGTTGCGCTTGAGCTCAATAATGTGTTCTCATGGTGGTGTTGTGTAATTAGTGGAAGTTTGAGACTTTTTTTTTGTTTAGTCAGCTTTAATTGTGCATTTTAGTCCTCTTTTTGTGATTAAATGAATTGCTTGAAGTTTGTTTTTTGACCATTTGCAGTGCTTTTAGTAAATCCGACCCCCTCTTAAATCTTAACTTGCTAGTTGTTGTTGTTGTTCTACTATGATGCTGGTGATATAGCTTTGGGTTACGAGTGCTATAGCAGATGTAATTCGCTAAACTATTTGTAATTGCTGCTATCCAATCCTGATAAGTTGCATCTAGTTCCATTCATGTACCCAAAGAGAGAAATCGCTTGGTTTAATGTCTTTTTTAAATGAGCGAAGTGAAACTCAATTTATGAGTAGCTGTTTTAAAAGTTTCTATCCCTCCTTTGCTTGTCCTTGGAATGTCATGATTTGAGTTAAGTTGGTAGTTGTCTGTCCCGGTCATACTGAGTTCATTTATAACAATTGAGGGGTTTTGTGATTCTTATTCGTATCTAGGAAGGAACAAGCTGGTTATCAACCATTTGGATAAACAATTTATCACAAGTGATGCTGCCACTATTGTGAGTGAGCTTGAGATACAGCATCCTGCTGCTAAGCTTTTGGTTTTGGCTGGGAAGGCTCAGCAAGAGGAGATAGGTGATGGAGCAAACTTGACAATATCTTTTGCCGGAGAGCTTCTACGACGCGCAGAAGAGCTAATGAGGATGGGACTGCACCCAAGCGAAATAATTATAGGATATACTAAGGCGATCATTAAGGTTGGTCATGTCTATTTATGCTGATGAGGTACTTTGGTAGTTTTACATTGCACACTGAATGCCATGACAGAATGATATTATAACTTTGTTAAATATTGACCTACAGGTAATTGAGTTTCTGAATGAATTAGTTGAGCCAGGGTCTGACAAAATGGATGTGAAAAACAAGGAAGAGGTTATATCTCGAATGAAAGCTGCTGTTGCTAGCAAGCAATTTGGACAAGAGGATGTCTTATGCAAGCTTATTTCTGATGTATGTGGCCTTTGGTCATCCAGTTTTGCTGTATCTCTTTTGTAGAATTGCTAAATCTCTGTCATCTGTTGTTTACGTCGAATCTTTGTTTGGCACAGGCATGCATCCAGGTTTGTCCAAAGAATCCTAATAACTTTAATGTGGACAATATCCGTGTTGCTAAGATTGTGGGAGGAGGTCTGCATAACTCTTCCGTAGTGCGGGGTATGGTTTTGAGAAATGATGCTGTTGGCAGCATAAAGCGAGTGGAGAAGGCGAAGGCAAGTGACGTTTATTTTATTGATGCTTGCATCTGTTGCTTTGTTTGCTATAATACCTGACAAGCTGGTTCCTTTTCTTTTAGCTGTTTATGTGAACTTGTCTGCAGTGTATACATGATTTACATGCACAGGACCCTCCTATTCTTATCTACTAGTATTTGACAGAAGTGCAGTTAGATCTTACTTTCTTAAACTCCCATTTTCAGCACGGGAGTCTCTTGTAAATCTAAAATTTATGATTTGTGTTACTTGCATTACATGTATTGATTCCAGATGAATTTGGACCTTCTGCTAGTGATGGCAAGCTAAAGTGGTGATGAGATGATGATTTAGTTACTTTTAGATTTGAGAGTGCTTCTTCGTATGCCTAAAAAATTGGAGTATATGAAAAGATTGGGAAGAACAATGTACCTACAATGTATCAGTAAAGCGCTCCAGGAAACTGTAACTCCTGCCTTCTGTCTGTACTTCTCTAAGATTCACAGCCAGTGAGTTTCACGAACTGATTTTGCTAAAAATAACATTTACAAGGAAACTCTTACTAGGGAATGCCAAAACAATGGTGGAAACATATGCTTTAATTTCTAGTGAACTGTCCCTTGCGCGCTTGCCTCTTTTCATGTCATAATTTGTCTGGTCATGTCTTTCATGCTAATATGCGCTCATTCTTCTGCAGGTGGCTGTGTTTGTTCAAGGTGTGGATACTTCTGCCACTGAGACGAAAGGAACTGTTCTGATTCACAGTGCTGAGCAGGTATGCCACCTTCGTAGCTTGCAACTATAGATCTCGATCCTATATAGATTACGTAGTTGCTCACCTGGCAATTTTGTTAAGAACTTGGTTCTTTGTTTTGGTCCTGATGTGGATGATATTAACTAAATGTGACTGCTATTTGCTTACTGTGTTTATTGTATATTGTTTTGGGATCTTGCAGTTGCAGAATTATGCAAAAACTGAAGAAGGAAGGGTTGAAGAGCTTATTAAGGCAGTTGCTGATTCAGGTGCTAAAGTTATCGTCAGTGGTGGGGCCGTAGGAGACATGGCGTTACACTTTTGTGAGCGTTATAAGTATGTTTTATTTGGACTTGCAACTTAGTATTCTGCTACTGTGCACTTTTTTGCTGTCTGTGTTAGGTTTGGTAAGTTGCTTGTATGTCTGGGCTTTTGCTGTCTATTTCTTCTATTGATAAAGCATTTCTTGGCGACAAATGGGTAATTGATGATCTGATGACATATCAGAAGACTTGTAAACTTCTTTGAGTGTGTTTATATCAGAATCATGGATGGGGTTTGTTTGTTGAGATGATGTGTGTGTATTCTAGGAAGCACAGATACACACTTCTGTGGTGTATTCATTTCTGACACGTGTCAGATATGCGACATATTCTGACACTTTGATGACATGTGTCATATATACAATTTACAAGACTAAAAAATAAAAAAATTAAGTGACATGCTCGTAAGACTTCGCAGACACGCGAAATTCTGAAGTAGACACGGAGGGATTCTTCTGTGTTACTGTGAAAATTCTAGATCTGTTAATTGACAGTACAAATGACCAAATATAAAGACGATTTGTTGGGGGTTTTACTCTAGGAATTTCGAACTGAACCGTGAAGGAAATTTCGAGGTTGGACTATGTAAGCCTTCACTTCCCATGGTGGTGGCATGGTTGCCTCTTCTCCCAACTAATTCTTACTGTTTTGGTTATTTGTATGATCCAGGGTTATGTCTATTAATAGGAGAATTACGTGGACTATGCCACTGTCAGAATTATGTCTTAATTCTTTTTGGATGATTTGATGTCTCTTAGTATATAAAGATACATACTTTGTACCTTCAAATCCACTCTTCCTGCACTTTTGGACGCGTATTCTGTGGTGTGGGTAAACTAACACCTGGCGTGGACAAGTTGTCTTGAAAGCTGAAACCAGGTAGGTTTGGGGGATGAATGGATGATACGGTTTAGAGTACATGACTGTTAACAAAAAGCAGCTTGAATATCACTAAGGGCTTGTATTGGGTAAAAGAGGGTGTCCGGAACTGTTGGTCAGCAGGAGTTTTTTAAGAGTAGTTACCGAGTGCCTACTTTACCTCTGATTGCTGAAATGGATTAGTGGTTGAAGCACTTGGAATTCGGAAGATGCATGTCTCTAAAGTAATGCTTGTAATATACTCTATTTTCTACATGTCTCTGAGTCAAGCTTGCTCTAATGGAGACTTTATATTCTGTATCATAAGCTCGAGTCACTTGTCATTGCTTAATTACTTCATCTTGGTCTGTAGGCTCATGGTGCTGAAGATAAGCTCTAAGTTTGAGTTGAGAAGATTTTGCCGTACCACTGGAGCTATTGCTCTTGTAAGGATTCTTAAAGTCTGCAATGGGGTTCATTTGTCTCCGTTTTCAAATTTTCTACTAGTATTTTATCCGATCCTTTCCTTTTGAATTACCTAACTATATTTTCATTTGCTTGCAGTTGAAGCTTGGCCAACCTAACCCTGAGGATTTAGGATATGTTGATTTTGTTTCAGTTGAGGAAATTGGCGGTGCTACGGTAGGTTTGCTGTAATTTATTGCTGTGCTTCCGCAAAGTATTATTTATTACCATATGTACTCGTCTGCCCCGAAGTCCCTAAAGTTGTGTCATGATACGTTGGCGGCTATTTGGGGTCTGATGTTTCTTTGTTGTAATCCTTTTGAAATTGCTCGTGTAGGTTACAATTGTTAGAAACGAAGTTGGTGGGAACTCAATTGCTACTGTTTTGTTGAGAGGAAGTACAGATAGTATATTGGATGATCTGGAAAGAGCAGTTGATGACGGTGTCAATACTTACAAGGTACGCACTCTCTCTTTACATGGTACCAATTAATATATGTGTGACTACAGAATTCTGGTCATGCTGTTATTTGATTTATAGGCTATGTGCAAAGATAGCCGAATTGTAGCTGGGGCAGCTGCTACAGAGATTGAGTTAGCAAGGAAACTGAAGGAGTTCTCTTTCAAAGAAACTGGGTAACTGACCACGTCTTATGTTATTATTATCATAAAACTAGGACTGATGAGAAAATTGAGACTCGAAAAGTGGCAAGCGCTGTCCGTAGTAGTCTATAATCTTTCAATTCTCTCTTGATCGGTTAAATTTTATTTTGAAGATCTTTGAATCATGTATATGTCTTTGATTTTTGCATTTGATAGATTGGATCAATATGCTATTGCAAAATTTGCGGAATGTTTTGAGATGATCCCAAGAACACTAGCGGAGAACGCTGGCCTTGATGCAATGGAAATCATATCATCTTTATACAGTGAACATTCCTCTGGGAATACACAAGTGGGAATCGACATTGAGGATGGCTCCTGCAAAGATGTCTCTGCCATGAATGTGTGGGATCTCCACATCACCAAGTAAGTAGTCTGTTTATTTTTGTATTGGTGGTGTTTATCTCCTTTCTTCAGATGTTCTGGACTATTGGGATGGCGGTTCGTCCTCTGGCTGGGTTCGAATTTGAAGTGTCTGTTGGTGCCCTTGTGCCATAGTGCCATAGAGTGACTAGTGGCATGCGTTGACCTTGGTGTATATTGTGCAGGTTTTTTGCTCTCAAATACGCTGCTGATGCTGCCTGCACTGTTCTTCGGGTGGATCAGGTAAAGTCTGTTTTGTACCTCATATTTTGCTGGCTTTTCTTGTTAGTTGCAATTTTTGAAGGACGTATATCCATTGCAACTATGTCTTTATTCCATTTGTTATGCGATGGTATTCCATTTGTTTAGCTCAACATCTCCTTCGTGCCTACTTTTAGAAGTTCACCTCACGTGCTAAATCACTCTTGAGAGTTTGTAGTCTCATGTTTATCTGTCAAGGCCTTTTATCATCGAGGAAACTATCATCTAGGTTGTTAGCACTGGTGTTTCACCATTTGTCATTTTTTTTTTAAGTTTATGGCTTAGAGAATTGTCGATAAGTTTGTAACTATGAGATAAGTAAAGGATGGAACCTAATTTTGTGGCCAATGCTTCTGCACTTGGGAATTTCCATTCAATAGTTTGAGGCTAAAGTCCAGTTGTTTTTTTTTTGGAAAAGGTCTATTCAGGTTGGAAATTCGTGTACTCGTGTTCTGACTTTTAGCTAGCCTTCCTGTAGTTGTGAAAATTAGTTCGGAAATATTCTGTTAACACCTCTGTCATAAGTCCTTGACTGACATTGGCCTATTTTGCTATCAGATCATTATGTCAAAACAAGCCGGTGGTCCCAGGAGAGATCAGGCTGCTCAAGCTGCTGCCGGAATGGACGAGGACTGAGGGGAACGAAGGGAAGACTCTTTTTTGTATCTTGTTATACTCGCTAGGAAAGGGGTTTCTGCTTAGTTTGGTGTCTTCACTTATATTTCTGTGTTTCCTGATCTATTGAACCCAGAAATTTTTGTCGTAGGAGAATGTTAGATCATCGAATCCTTTTGTATATGCCTTCATGTTGTGATCTCATCCTGTTGTGGGTTGGTACTTGCCATCAACGGCGTTGCGTTCACCAGAACTTTCAACATGTCAGTCTACTACCTGAATGAGAATCGTGTACCTGCGGATCATGTTTTCTTATGCTGCAGTTCAAGTGTCAAGCAACTGACGTTAACTTCCAAACCTTCTGCATTAATTTGCGAATCGGACTAAAAGTCGGACTCAAGCTAAACTTATCATACTGATGCAGTTTGCTGATAACATTCACTTATATATAAAATGATTCAGTTATCGTATATTTCCTTTCACAGTGGAGCTAAACAGTCCATCTTCGTAGGTTTTTGAATATAATGGGATAAAACCAAATGGTTCACATTTAACAAAATGGCACCTGCTTCTTGTGAATTACGTAGCAGTCGGTCGGTAAATCTTGTGTACATTTGAGCCTCGCTTGATCACTTACCTTCTAATAGGCGGAGTTTTTAAGGCACTGGGATAATACTGCAGTTTTTGTGATTCAGCTATCATAATCTGACTATGTTTTCAGCATAATGGAAGTATGACATAACTTGAAACAAATGAATACCATGAATGCTAAAAGCGTCGGCAAAAGAATTAGGTAATCTTTCGCATACTAACCCATTTCGTTGAATCATGTTATAATTTACCACTTCTACCAATGCTTTATGTTCATAAAAATTACTCTCCTCATTTCATTCATTTCTTTACGTTGTACGTTGTGTCAGGTTTTGTAAGAGGAAGCCAGACCTAACGTAAAGAAATGAATAAAATGGAGGGAGTGTATAATTTTAGCGGATGATCAAGATGGGTACAGAAACTTTCTACTAATTCAATTGCATATACGAGTGCTCTGTTCATCTTGGCTTTAGGTATAACTAGATGTAAGCTCGTGCGTTGCACGAGTCTCTTAATGACGATATCCAATTATGATGATAAACTTGAACCGGTAAATATTTGACCCTTATATAGAAACTATTGTTTTAGACAATTATTTTCATTATATGAACCTCATTTTACAAATTTGAAAACTTTATACTTTCAAATCAGACATCTCACTATAATGTCAATACAATTATATTTTAATTCAATAGAAATGCCTTGAAGATGAAGTATTACTTAACCTCTTGAATTTTGTTTTTTGAGTACTTAGAAACATTCACATAGTACTCTTGTGTTTCTATTTTTCACCTGATTTCCACAGTTTCATGTTTGTTTACAATATGTACCATAATTTTTGCCCTTCGAACACATTATTGATAAAAATACTATAATCTAAAATAAAGTATTTGTCTTTAATTTTACAATTTTAACTTAGCACCCTCTAATAAATTTGAACTAAATTAATTTTTTTAATGAAACCTCGTGCATCGCACTGGTCACTTAATAATGATGTCTAATCATAATGATAAAATTGAACCCATGAATATCTAAACCTTTATATATGATCTATTACTTGCATTTTATTTTACCCGTGTAAACAATTACTTTTATTATAAAATTTATTTTACAAATTGAGAACTTATACCCTTTTACTGAGCCTTAATAATTAGATTCCTGATAATGAGCTTGTATATAATTTTTAAAGACTATTTAAAATATATAATTTAGTGTCAAATATCAAATAATTACTATAAAATTTTGATACTGTGACCCAAGGGCATGTTACATGACTTATTTATGTGAAAATTATATTTGAGTGTAAATGGTATCTTTGCAGTTCTATTTTCACATGGTTCGCTTTCATGTTTGTATATATATTTGAGGTTCCATTTTTGTGAACCATGTGTCCATATCACATACATTTTTTCTTTGAGTTCAAAATTACATTTTTTATATATATGTACAATTCAAATTTAATTATTTGTTCACTTACCATATCATGTACTAATCATGATGATAAGTGATATGCTAAATGAACAAATAACTCAATACCAATTATACATGATATGGTAAGTAAAAAATATGGACTTTCTAATGCGAAAATATGGACTTTTTAGAATATTGCAATCGCTGCGGGAACTCAAAAAAGCCTTTTCTTTTAGGTCAAAATTACATTTTATTGAATTATTTCTTACTTTACATAAAGCGTATAATTCTTATTTAATTATTTTTTTACATACCATATCATGTATAATTGACATTAAATTATTTTTTCACTTGCCATATCACTTATTTAGTCGATGTAAGATTTAAATACAATTTTTTATATACATAACATAGAGTTTCTAGAAAGTTCCATTCTTATTTAATTATTTTTTATTTACCATATCATGTACAATTAACATTATATTCTTTGGTTACTTACCATACATGGGATTTATATATAATATTTTAATTATATAATATGGAAAAATGGACATTCTAGAATGTTTCAATCGTTTTTATTTACCATATCATGTACAATTAAAATTATATTCTTTGGTTATTCACCATACATGTGATTTATATATGATATTTTAATTACATGATATGGAAAAATGGACATTCTAGAATGTTTCAATCATTGTGGGAGCTCAAAAAAAGCCTGCATTAATAATATATACTAGTTTTAAGCCCGTATGTTGCACGGTTCAAATATTATATAATTTTTAATGATTTTTATGTTTATAACCAACTATGCTATCATTTCAATAAAAATAATTCATACCAATTGTTGTGATGTCGCTTACATGTATTTAAAATCTTGGTCAATTCCAAAATAAAAATAAAAATGCAAAGCTGTCTAAATTGTTCATGTTTAAACTATACAAACAATATTTCTTATCTATACTCTTCAAAAACACATTTTTTAATAGAAATAGTATACTCCGTACAAAGTCGATTTTAATCATTAAGCATTGCTTATCGGAAAATGTATAAATGGATCTCAAATTGAAATTCATTTCAAATCAAATAAATGATATATGTTTCAAAAGTTTCTGATACACATGACCAATTGTATGATCAATCATACCGTGTTTCTATAATATAGTGTGAATGATTAATAATTAACTGTGTAACTTATACTCTCATTTTATACACTTTCACCAAACACTAAACTCTTCATTTTTGCTCTCTCATCATACACTAAACTCTTTGAGTAATTCTTAAATGATGGACTCTTCTTTTTGCTCTTTCACCATATACTAAACTGTTTGAGTAGTTCTTAATTAAATGATTGACTCTTTTTTTTTTCTCTTTCATTATACACTAAACTCTTTGGGTATTTTTCAAATGATGGTTTCAAATATTATAACATTTTTAATGATTTTTATGTTTATAACCAAATATGCTATTATTTTAATTAAATTAATTCATAGAAATTGTTGTGATGTTGTTGACATGTATTTTAAAATCTTGATCAATTCAAAAAAAAAAAAGTTGTCTAATTTGTTCATGTTTAAATTATACAACAACATTTTTTATCTATACTCCCTCCGTCCCAGTTCAAACGCCCCGGGTGTTTTTTGTAGTGGAATAAAAAAAATTGATATAATAAGTTGAGTGGGGTAATATTAGGAAAAATGAGGAGAGAGAATGTGGGGATTAATAAAAGTAGGAGAGATAGTGTGAGAGATAATGTGATAATTTAATAAAAGTAGGAGAGAGAAATATGTCCCAAAATAGATGGGGTGTTTGAAGTGGGACGTCCCAAAATGGAATATGGGGCGTTTGAACTGGGACGGAGGGAGTACTGTTTAAAAAAACCTTTTTCTTTTTTAATAAATATAATATGTAAAGTCGATTGTAAAAATTAAGCATTGTATATTAAAAAATGTATAAATGGATCTCAAATTGAAATACATTTCGAATCAAATAAAATGATATATGTTTCAAAATTTTCTAATACACATAACCAATTGTATGATTCGTACTGTGTTTCTATAATATAGTGTTAATTAATTGTTTTTTTTTGAATTGTTAATAATTAACTGTGTAATTTATCATCTCCTTTTTTGCTATTTCACCATACACTAAATTTTTTTTTTTTTTGCTATCTCACCATACACTAAACTCTTCTTTTTTGCTGTCTCACCATACACTAAACTCTTTGAGTAATTGCCAAATGATGGACTCTTCTTTTTGCTCTTTCACCACACACTAAATTCTTTGATTATTTCTCAAATGATGGACGATTTCTATGCTCTTCAAAAATCCCTCTTGGTACATATATTATATTGTGTTTGATGATTCTTATACAAAAAGTTCCACGTTGAACATGTTTCGTAGTTAGCCAGATGTAGTGTTTATATTTTGTTTATTCAGTTTAGTTTAGGAATAGACACAATATCATTTTTGCAATTTTCACTCGATGACTTTTAATTAATGCATTCCTATCAAACATATGTATAAATGGAACTTATTTTATATTAAATTTCAAAATAAGTTTAATGAGTTATATGTATAACTGAATAGTTTCATATCGGAAAAATGTGTAAATGGATCTAAAATTGAGATACATTTCGAAACAAATCTAATGATATATGTTTTTAAATTTTCTGATACACATAACCAATGTTATGAGTGATTATGTCGCAAATATATTACATACATTTATAAAAGATTCTCACGAAAATAAGGATTCTATATGTGGATCATTAATTATTGTTCGTGTGAGTTGTTAATAATAAAATGTGGGTATTTCTTCGAAACCTAAGCCTAAGGTACAAGTTGCTGAGAAAATTTACAGGCCTGTAGTCAAGAATACTGATACTGTGGAACCAATTGTGCCCAAGGAGTTGCCTCCTAATCCACAACCTCAGCATGACATTGTTGAGGACAATGAACAGGTGGTACTAGACTCTCCAATTGAGGAACCAGTTGATAGTTTGGGATTCAGGAAAATAAGGGAACCAAATACTAAGAAACCAAGGTCAGCAGAATTAATTGTTCCAACTTCTCTGAAAAATAGATTTGATGCTTTGCTTACAGTAGGCATTCCAAGTGCACTATGGACTAAGAAGGAGCATGAAAGTGCTGTAGGGGAAGGAGAACCCCCTGACAGCCAATGTTGATTGCAGCTTGGAATGTGAGGGGATTAAATGATCCTCTCAAACAGCATGAGGTTAGAGACCTCATGTTGAAGCATAAGGTAAACATTATTGGGATTCTAGAAACAAGAGTCAAAGAAAAGAAAGCAGCAACTATTGTGAAGAGAAAATTTGCAAATTATAAAGTGGTGAATAATTACTCTGCTCACTATAATGGCAGAATCTGGGTTTTGTGGAACAGTCAGCAGGTGAAGGTAGATATTGAGGAGGTGCATGAACAACTCATTCATTGTAAAGTGGCTCACTTAGTCTCAAATCAGAGCTTTCTGGTCACATTTACATATGGGAGCAATGATGCACAAAGGAGGAATTTACTTTGGGATAAACTGAGAAGTATTAGGAGTACAACTCCTTGGGTAGTTTTAGGAGATTTCAATGTGATAAGGTTTGCACATGAAAAAGCTGGTCACTATGATCCAATTCAGAAGGACATGGATGATTTTAATGAGTGTATAGCACAATGTGATCTTAGTGATATTCATAGTCAGGGACAGCTGTTCACATGGACTAATAACCAGGATGGTGATAGGAGGACATGGACTAAGTTGGACAGAGCTATGATTAATGCTGCTTGGATCATGCAATTTCCAGATTCTTTTGGAAACTTTCTTCCCTCAGGTGTTTCTGACCACTCACCTGTGGTGGTCTCAATTCTTCCAACTCCTAATCTGAGGAAGAACTTTAAGTATCTGAATTGCTGGAGTTTGCACCCTGAGTTCAGCAAAACAGTGGAGGAAGCATGGAGTATTGGAGTTCAGGGTAGTCCAATGAAAGTGCTCTTTCAGAAAATGAGGAATGCAAAGCATGCCCTGTCAAGTCTTCATAAAAAATCTTTTTCCAACCTGTCCCAAAGAGTTCAGAAATGCAAAAATAACCTTTTGAGGAAACAAGAAGAGCTCAGCACTCATCTGGATAATGCTGATTTGTATAATGAAGTGGAGCAGGAGAAAGAGAGATACTGCAGGCTGAAAATGGCAGAAATTAGCATGCTTGGGCAGAGGGCTAAAGTGAATCATATTAATAATGCTGATTGCAGCTCCAGATACTTCTTTTCAAGAATAAAGGAGAGGCAACACCACAGCATGATTGGTAGAATCACTGATATGGAGGGCAACACTCAGGATTCACCTGACACAATTTCTAAAGCTTTTGTGGACTACTACATTAATTTGATAGGGAAGGAGACTCAGGTGAATCATCTAGATACTGATTTCATTAGGAGAGGTGCTTGTCTGGAAAAAACTAAGGCTGACACTCTCCTTCAGGACATTTCTAAGCAGGAAATCAAGGATGCTTTGTTCAGCATGGATCCTAACAAATCCCCTGGGCAAGATGGTTTCTCTGCAGGTTTCTTCCAGAAATCTAGGAACCTGATTGAAAAAGAGTTTTGTGGAGCCATTTGGGATTTTTTCAGGACAGGAACAATGACTAAACAAGCTAATGTTACCATGGTTACTTTAATCCCCAAAAAAGAGCATCCTAACAGTGTAGCTGATTTCAGACCAATCTCATGCTGCTCTATTGTTTATAAAACAATCAGTAAGGTGATTGCTAATAGGCTTCAGGAGGTGATGGTAGATCTGGTTGGCATTGAACAGGCTGCATTTGTGAAGGGGAGAAACATTTTTGATAATGTGGTTATGTCCCAAACAATTGTGAAGGGATATAATCAAAAAAATGTTTCGCCAAGATGTCTTATCAAGGTGGACATCAGGAAAGCATTCGACTCCATTAATTGGGATTTCATTAGAGCAATGTTGGTAGCTCTCAAATTCCCTGACAGATTTGTGAGATGGATAATGAGCTGCATATCTAGTACTTGGTTTTCACTCAAAATAAATGGGAACTATGAGGGGTTTTTTCCAGGAAAGTGTGGAGTGAGGCAGGGAGACCCAATTTCTCCCTACTTGTTTGTTTTAAGCATGGAAATTCTGTCCAGGTACCTTAGAAACATGCCAGCAAGAAGTCAATTCAGTTTTCATCCAAAATGCTTAAGAATTCAGCTCACACACCTAATATTTGCTGATGATCTAATGATATTTACAAGAGGTGATGTTCCTTCTATCAAGGCTGCAGTGGAATGTCTCAATATCTTTGCAGGGGTTTCTGGTCTGGTAGCTAATCATTCTAAAACTGATGTTTATTTTGGGGGTGTCAGTCAGCAAGTAAAAGGAGAAATTCTTGCAGCTTCAGGGTTCACTGAAGGTTTTTTCCCCTTCAGATACCTTGGTATCCCACTCCACTCTTCAAAGATCAAGAATACAATGTATACAGCCTTAATCTCAAAGGTCAAACATTCAATCCAGCACTGGTCATCTAACTATCTCTCTTATGCAGGAAAAGTTCAATTAATCAATGCTGTGATTTTTGGGTTGGAGAACTATTGGTGTGCAAGTCTCCTAATCCCTAAGGGCATCATTAAGCAGATCAACAAGCTCTGCAAGGATTTCTTATGGAATATTGAGCCAAGGTGCAGGAAAATGGTGTACAAGAGCTGGAAAAGTCTATGCTCTCCAAGGAGTGAAGGGGGCTTGAGTATAAAAGAAGTCCTGCCCTGGAACAAAGCCATGTTAGCTAAATGGATTTGGCAGCTCCAGAATAACAATATGGAAATTTGGAGCTGCTGGGTTAGAGCTTATCTAGTGAAGGACAAAAGCATATGGCAGGTGATGAAAAAAGCTAATGACTCTGAGAATTGGAAAGGAATTCTAGTCATTAGAGATGAAATCTTATCAGCTGTGAGTAATGCTGAGGCAGGTGCCTGACTGGTGCAATCCTGGCAAAAAGGAGGAAAATTCTCAGTAAATGCGAGTTACAACTTTTTCAGGGAGCACTACCAAGAGAATCACTGGCATAAGGTTATTTGGAATCCTATAAATCTTCGTAAGCATAGTTTTGTGGCTGCTTTGGCGAGACAAAATGCTCTGGCAACAGTTGACAACATTTGTGCTAGGGGAATGATCCTCATTAACCGCTGCTGTCTGTGCAAATTGAATGCTGAAAACCATCAACACCTATTTTTCAGATGCCCCTTTTCAAGCCAGGTCTGGGGAGCTGTACTCAGATGGGTAGGCATCATGAGGAAACCTGACAAACTGGAGAAGGAGATCAACTGGATCAAACAAAGAAGGCACAGGCGCCATTGGAAGCACAGATGGTTGATCTGCTGTCTGATAACAGCAGTCTATATGCTTTGGCAGGAGCGAAATAGTCGGCTGTTTGCAGAAAGGGAGCATGAAATTAGCTGGATCATCAACAATATTAAGTATATAGTCAGTGCTGGATGCTAGCTTGTTCCAAAGACTATGATAATAGTGAGATTATAGATAGCTTAAACTCGTAGCTAGATAATGTGGTGGTGTAATGCTCAGTGGTGTTTGTTTTTGTAAGTTTGTTCTCCTTTTTATTCCCTCAATGGATGAATAAAAAGCCAAAATTCTTACAAAAAAAAAAAAATGTGGGTATTTCTCATTTTTTAAACTCTCTCAGTGTTTCTCAAATGATGGACTCTCTCTATGCTCTTCAAAAATCTCTCTTATATATATATATATATATATATATACACTAGTTTTAAGCCCGTGCGTTGCACGGTTCAAATATTATATCATTCTTAATGATTTTTATGTTTATAACAAATTATGCTATCATTTCAATAAAAATAATTCATAGCAATTGTTGTGATGTTGCTTACATGTATTTTAAAATCGTGATCAATTAAAAAATAAAAAATAAAAATACAGATTGTTCATGTTTAAATTATACAAACAACATTTCTTATTTATACTCTTCAAAAACACCCTTTTTTTAATCGATATAGTACATAAAGTCGATTGTAATCATTAAGCATTGCTTATCGGAAAATGTATGTATAAATGGATCTCAAATTGAAATTCATTTCAAATCAAATAAAATGATATATGTTTTAAAAGTTTCTGATACACTAACCAACTGCATGATCAATCATACCGTGTTTCTATAATATAGTGCAAATGGTTAATAATTAACTGTGTAATTTATCCTCTCATTTTTTGCTCTTTCACCATACACTAAACTCTTTGAGTAATTCTTAAATGATGGACTTTTCATTTTGCTCTTTCAGCATACACTAAACTCTTTGAGTAGTTCTTAAATGATTGACTCTTCTTTTCCGCTCTTTCACCATACACTAAACTCTTTGAGTATTTCTCAAATGATGGACTCTCTCTATGCTCTTAAAAAATCCCTCTTTTATATAAAAAAATGAACAGATATTTAAATTCCATTTCAAATCTTTCACGAGTGCGTTACACGGTACACATATTATATTGTGTATGATAATTCTTATTATACGAAAGTTGCAAGTTGAACATGTTTCTTCGATAGTCAGATGTAGTGTTTATATTTTGTTTGTTGAGTTTAGTTTATGTAGTGTTTATATGTATAATGTAACTCATTTTAGATTAAATTTCAAAATAGGTTTAATGAGTTATATGTATCAATTTTCTGATATATAAAATGAAAGTTAGGACTAATTATGTCGTGTCATATTTAAATAACTTTCAAATTGCAATTTTATGAAAGTATAGAGTCTGTTTAATAAATGTTGTGAGAATCTTCATTCTTTGGACACTCTCACCATTTCTCTTATTTTGGACTCTCTTTAAGCTTTTTTATTTTTTTAAAAAACAAATCTTTATTAAATGTATACAGAGTAATTGAATTGTTTTGCATATCGTAAAAATGTGTAAATAGATCTCAAATTGAGATACGTTTCGAAATAAATATAATGATATATGTTTTCGATGACTACTGATTAATGCATTTCTATCAAACATATGTATAATGGAACTCTTTTTAGATTAAAATTTCAAAATAGGTTTAATGAGTTATATGTACTAGTATTAATTTTCTGATATACAAAATGAAAGTTATGACTAATTTTGACGTGTCACATGTAAATAACTTTCAAATTGCAATTTTATGAAAGTATGGACTCTGACCAATAAATGTTGTGAGAATCTTTCATTATTTGGACTCTCTCACCATTTCTCTTATTTTGGACCTTTTTTTTTTTTTTTTTTTTTTTTTTTTTTTTGTAAAAAAATAAAAAACAAATCTCTACTAAATGTATACGGAGTAACTGAATTGTTTTGCATATCGTAAAAATGTGTAAATAATGGATCTCAAATTGAGATACATTTCGAAACAAATCCAGTGATATATTCTGATACACGTAACCAATGTTATAAGTGATTATGTCGCAAATTTATTAGATACATTTATTAAAGAGTCTCACGAAAATAAGGACTCTCTATGTGGATTATTAATAATTGTCCATTTGAGTTGTTAATAATAAAATGTGGGTATTTCTCATTTTTTAAACTCTCTCAGTATTTATCTTTTGTTGGACTCTCTCTTGGCTCTTCAAAAATCTCTCTCTTATATATATACTAGTTTTAAACCCGTGCGTTCAAATATTATATCATTCTTAATGATGTTTATGTTTATAACCAACTATGCTATCATTTCAAGAAAAATAATTCATACCAATTGTTGTGATGTTGCTTACATGTATTTTAAAATCTTGATCAATTCAAAAAAAAAAAAAATACAAAGATGTCTAGATTGTTCATGTTTAAATTATACAAACAACATTTCTTATCTATACTCTTCAAAATCACCTTTTTTTTAATAGATATAGTATATAAAGTCGATGGTACTCATTAAGCATTACTTATCGGAAAATGTATAAATGGATCTCAAATTGAAATTTATTTCAAATCAAATAAAATGATATAGTTTTCAAAATTTTCTGATACACATAACCAATTGTATGATTAATCATACCGTGTTTCTATAATATAGTGTGAATGGTTAATAAATTAAATGTGTAATTTATCCTTTCATTTTTTACTCTTTCACCATACACTAAACTCTTCGTTTTTGCTCTCTCATTATACGCTAAACTCTTTGACTAATTCTTAAATGTTGGACTCTTCTTTTTGATCTTTCACCATACACTAAACTCTTTGAGTAGTTCTTAAATGACCTACTCTTATTTTTTGCTCTTTCACCATGCACTAAACTCTTTGAGTAAAACTCAAATAATGGACTCTTACATTGTTTTGCATATCGTAAAAATGCGTAGATGGATCTCAAATTGAGATACATTTCGAAACAAATCTAAAGATATATGTTTTGAAATTTTCTGATACACGTAACCAATGTTATAAGTGATTATGTCGCAAATCTATCAAATACATTTATTAAAGAGTCTCACGAAAATAAGGATTCTATATGTGGATTATTAATAATTGTGTGAGTTGTTAATAATAAAATGTGGGTATTTCTCATTTTTTAAACTCTCATAGTATTTTTCTTTTGTTGGACTCTCTCTATGCTCTTCAAAAATCTTCCTTTTATATATTGATATTAGATTAGATTGATTGATTAATTTTTTTTTTTGGGTGTGTATGTGTCCATATTAAGTATAAAAGTAGTAAAATCTTGATCCCCTAAATGAAAAAAAAAAAAACATATGTCAATTACGGATCAAGATCCTCTAGAGTTATTTTTTCTAAAGTTCAGAGTTTACTTGAAATAGAAAAATAAATTTATGAATGTCTTCTTTTAAATAAGGGAAAACACTACATGGTAGAGTGATGTTTCTATTTCAAGTAAACTACTGCAGGAAAAATAAATCCAGAGGATCCGGATCCGTCAATTACTAGTAAGATTTCAGACTTTGTAATATTGTTCAGTCAACTAGTAAATGATTGGTTGCGTTGGATTTCTGTTTAGAGAGGTTAACCTAAACTCGACTAACGAGTTTGTGTTATCCCAATTCCCAGTACTTAAACAGGTCGAAGATCTATATATTACTCGAACCTGCTAATATTATGCATATTTTGTTTGATCCAACGTGTTGTGTTAATTTCAGTTTATGTAACGAGTCGAGATTGGAATAAGGTTTTGGTAGAGTCCATTTGGGACACTGATGTTTGAGAGTGGTATAAGGTTTTCGTAGAGCCCAATTGGAGCAAGTTTTGGGAGTGGTGTGAGGTCCTAAGCTATTGCAATGTTTTTATTTTATTATTTTCCTATTTTCTTAAGTGTCATGATCAAATACGTATTTTTTTACCACTAAATTAGGATGAATGGAACTTGAAAACCACCAATGTTGAAACTTGGATTTCTTGAATACTAAAGTTACCAATATGAATTTCATAAACCATTGCACCTATTTTTTGGATTTAAAAACCACCAAATATTATGTAACATCGGTAGCGGAAGTATAACACTCAATCAAATTTTAAGCGAAAACTACATAAAATCAATGCCAATGTCATTATTCCGTAACTGATTGATCATCAAGAAAATCAATGAACATTAACAAACAACATAATCTCATGCAATTCTAGTCTAGTACACGTTTTTAGCTAATATAGGTCATTTTGGTGATTCATAATTTATTTCAGATAGCTACCATATACCAAATTCCAATTAGTTGATATCTTAATCTTTGCATATAAATAAGATGCAAATGTTTATAAACTCATATCATAAATTAAGCAAGATTAATTGTAGACTCAGTGATTAATCACTAACCATGGGTTATTTTTTCAAAGCTTTGCCTATTATGTTTCTAGTGTTTTCCATTGCATTGGTGTTTGTAGGATTAACAGAGGGAAGAAGTTTGGAAGAAATGGAGAGCAAGACGACAGGTTGTGAAGGCAATGATTGTGAGAATGGCTACAAAAATGTCCATAACTATGAACAAGGCTATGGAAATGGCCAGAGCTATGGGCAAGACAACGGAAAGGGCCAGAACTATGGGCAAGGCTACGGAAAGGGTCAGGACAATAGGCAAGGCTATGGAAAAGGCCAGGACAATGGGCAAGGCTATGGAAAGGGCCAAGACGATAGGCAAGGCTATGGAAAGGGCCAGGACGATGGGCAAGGCTACGGAAAGGGCCAGGACAATGGGCAAGGCTACGGAAAGGGACAGAGCTATGGGCAAGGCTACGGAAAGGGCCAGGACAATAGGCAAGGCTACGAAAAGGGGCAGGACGATGGGCAAGGCTACGGAAAGGGGCAGGACAATGGGCAAGGCTACGGAAAGAACCAGAGCTATGGGCAAGGCTACGGAAAGGGCCAGAACTATAGGCAAGGCTACGGAAAGGGTCAGGACAATGGGCAAGGCTACGGAAAGAACCAGAGCTATGGGCAAGGCTACGGAAAGGGCCAGAGCTATGGGCAAGGCTACGGAAAGGGCCAGAATTATAGGCAAGGCTACGGAAAGGGTCAGGACAATGGGCAAGGCTACGGAAAGGGTCAGGACAATAGGCAAAGCTACGGAAAGGGCCAAGACAATGGGCAAGGCTACAGAAAGGGTCAAGACTATGGGCAAGGCTACGGAAGTGGGGAGAACTATGGGCAAGTCTACGGAAAATGTCAGAACTATGGACAAGGCTACAGACGTGGACAAAACTATGGACAAGGCTACGGAAGTGGCCACAACTACGGGCAAGGCTACAGAAGTGGACAAAATTATGGGCAAGGTTATGGAAGTGGTCAGAACTATGGGCAAGGCTACGGAAGTGGACCGAACTATGGGCAAGGCTACGGAAAATATGGAAGTGGTAAAGGAGGGAACAAGAACGGCAACTAATAAGAAGTTGTCAGATATTACTGCAATTCCGAGAGAAGTGTTTCAAATGGTTGTAATATTAATGTTATAAAGTCATATTAGCGTGTGAGATATGGTGCGTTTGTATTAATCTATGAGTAATATCTAATGATTATATGAATAAATAAGAATGGTTTCTTATGCGTATAAATTGAGATCAACATTTCGTAATATTTGTAGTTAGTATTTTTTCTCTCATGTCATCTCCTTCTATATCATCTCATTTAATTTACTTTATGCTTTTTTTTTTTGTTCTCATCTCGTTATGGACGACATTAAACTCAATGATTAGAGATTTGTGAAACCCAAAAGTAGGTCTTAACTACTAGAATTTACCAAATCGATTACTTTTAAAAATTTGAATACTCAATTTTCAATTTACAAATACGCAAAAATAGGTCATCCAAACTCAATAGAACTTGACCTGAATCAATTTATAAGTTACCGACCAAAACCGTACTAATTCGACCTGTACTAAACTGAATGATTCTAGCATATGTACCTGGACCGAATGACAATTCTTATAAGGGGGTATCTGCAGTTTTCGTATCCCCAGGGCATTTCGAAGAGCAATTGATTTAATTTGTTTAGCACACGCTAATATTTTTGATGAGCAAAAGTAAAGTATATTAATTTTCCATTGTATAAGCCAAATATATAAAAGATCATGCAATAACATGAAAAACAAATATTTATATCAATTTATATGGCAGTGCTAACCAAAAAAGTCAATGCTCGTCAAATTAACATTGTTTGCTCATCATATCTATTAGAGGGGGTACAAAAACGCGATATACCCTCGGAGGTACACTATAATTAGCCAACCAAATGACCCATATTCCAGGTTTAGGCTAGAGATATCTTTTACTTCGGTTGAGAAAGGTGAGTACTTGTCCCTAATAGCAATCGACATATATCCATTTTTAATGTAATAATAGTAATAATATACGCCCTCGGTCCCAATTAAACTTCCCATTTACCATTTTGGGGTGTTCCTCTTTATTATTCCCATACCCACAATGGTAAGTTTTAGCATTAAAATATGTCATAACACATTAACTAATACATTGATTAACCATAGACACAACCTAATCCCAAATAAACTAATTACCCCATCCTTATCACCGTCCAATACCAGAACTATGGGCAAGGTTACAGAAAGGGCCAAGACAATGGGCAAGGCTACGGAAAAGGTTAGGACAGTGGGCAAGGCTACGGAAAGGGTCAGAACAGTGGGCAAGGCTACAGAAAGGGTCAAGACTATGGGCAAGGCTACGGAAAATGTCAAAACTATGCGCAGGGCTACGGAAATGGACAAAACTATGGGCAAGGCTATGGAAGTTTCTAGAACTGTGGGCAAGGCTACGGAAATGTTCAAGACTATGGGAAATGCTACAGAAGTGGATAGAACTATGGGCAAGGTTATGGAAGTGGACAGAACTATGGGCAAGGCTACGTAAGTGGTCAGAATTATGGGCAAGGCTACGAAAATGGCCAAAACTATGGGCAAGGCTACGGAAACTATGGAAGTGGTAAATGAGGGAACAAGAACGGTAACTAAGAAGTTGTCAGATATTGATGGAATGATGAGAGAAGTGTTTCAAATGGTCGTAATATTAAGTTATAAAGTCACCTTAGCATGGTAGATATGATGCATTTGTATTAATTTGCGAGTAGTATTTAATGTTTATTTGAATAAAATCACATTGCCACTGAACTATGTTATAATAATTAATAGGAATGACTTTCCCATAATAAAAAGAATGGTTTCTAATGCATATAAACTGAGATCAACATTTCGTAATATTTCTAGTTAGTATTTTTTTCTCTCATGTTATCTCCTCCTATATTATCTCATTTAATTTGCTTTTTTTTTTTTTTTTTTTTTTTTTTTTTGTTTACATCTCGTTATGGCCGACATTAAATTCAATGATTAGAGATTTGCGAAACCCGAAAATGGGTCTGAACGACTAGAATTTACCAAATCGATTGCTTTTAAATGTTTGAAAACTCAATTTGCAATTTATGAATATCCAACATAGGTCACCCAAACTCTCAATAGAATTTGACCTCAACCAATTTATAAGTTACCGACCACAACGTACTAATTCGACTTGCACTAAAAGGAATAATTTTAGCATGTACCTGAACCGAATAACCTATATTCCAGGTTTAGGTTAGAAATATCTTTTACTTCAATTGAGAAAGGTGAGTACTTGTCACTAATAGCAATCAACATATATCCATCTTTCATGTAATAATAGTCATATATCCCCGGTCCCAATTAAGCTTCTCACTTACCATTTTGGGGTGTTCCTTTTTATTCTTCCCATACCCACAATGATAAGTTTTAGCATTTAAATATGTCATAGCACCTTAACTACTACATTGATTAACCCTAGACATAACCTAATCAACAAATCAACTAATTAGCCTATCCTCACCACCGTCCAACACTAGTCACCAGCCACCACCACCACCGTCGAGCACGGTACACTTTATCATATTCTTAATTACTATTTAATTAGTTTCAAAATAAATAATTTATGATAACGAATTAAATATTGGTCAGTTAAGTTGTCTCTTATTAATCTCACTAAATCAATTGCGGAGTATATCATTATACGGAGTTATAACAGATTATATTATGTTTCATGTAGATAACTTTAATATTTTATGTAAGAGTTTTACAAATATTTGATTCTCTCTGTGCATTTATTAATATTTCATGTAGATAACTTTAATACTATAAGTGAGAGTTTTACAAATGTTGTAGTTTCTCTGTGCTTTCACGTAGATAACTTTAATATTATAAGTAAGTGTTTCACACATGTTGGACTTTCTCTATGCATTTCTTGACTTCCCAACGCCCTGAACATGCTCCAAATTATGGTGCGTTACACGCGACACACACTTTATCATATTATTATTTAATAATTAGTTAATTCAAAATAAATAAATTATATATAATAACTAATTAAATGTTTTCTTTTAGCTAGGATAATTTATTAGTTGTTGGTTAGTTTTTTTTTTTTGAAACAAAGGGACATTGCATTAAAAAACTCAAGTGACCGCGAATATGAAATCCGAAGCCACAACATCAAGTACACTTGGTGGCCCACTCTCAACCCATACTCTCGTCGAGTAATAATCAATCGGGTCAAGATAAGCTATTAGGTGTGCTACCTTATTGCATGAATGTTTAACATGACTAAAGCTACACGACTCGAACCTACGGGAAAAGATAAAAATTGTTGGTTAGTTAAGATGTCTTCTAGTTTCAGTAAATCACTTACAGAGTATACATTGTACAACCTATCACTTTATCTTTAGTTAATATTCATTTTTTTTTTACTTGTTGACATATTCAACCAAATCATACTTAACTTTTCGAAAGTGTGTGTGACTGGATCTTATATAGAAGTATATTTTGACACGAATTTAACATTTGTATCGTAATATCCTGATATACGTAGCGCAAGTTATAACAAATTATATTATGTTTCATGTAAATGATTATTTAACACTTTATTTGAGAGTTTTACAACATAGGACTCTCTCGATGCATTTCTCCACTTCCCGACGCCCCAAATACGCTCCAAATTATTACCTTTTAGATATATGTATTAGATTAGAAGTTGAGATCTCATACTTGTGTTTTTTTTTGTTTCTCAAATGAATATCTCGGGTAAATAAGACAAGTAATGGATTTTTTTTTTCTACGTAAAAAGAAACATGTCCCTTACACCATCTACATTGGGGGTCTCAAAACGAGTCTCAATGAGGACGGGGGATAAAGTTTTTTCCTAATGGAGATCAATTTAACGGGTCTCGTCTTTAGAGACGGTCTTTGTTTTAAGAGACCATCTCCTTGTCAATGAGACTTTTTTTTTTTTTTTTGTGCCAAAAATAACCTTTATAAATGATTAAATATTGTTTGAGTTTTGTTATAGAGACTCATCCCAAAGTCTTACGAATGAAGTGCAGAGTTTCAAGATGAGTATCAAAACTCAATACTACACATTTTTTTGTAATAATTTGTATTTGAGACTCAAGTTGAGTCTCACCAATAAAGATGTAGAAAATTCGATCTATTCGGCAGCATAAGTGTAGCATTCGCTAAATTTTAAACGTAAACTACACAAATCAATGCCTATTTAACTCACTGAAGTTGGTCATTAAACATCAAGAAAATCAATGTGACATTAATGAACATCATAGTCTCATGCATTTTTAGTCTAGTATTTCTTTTTTCAGGTAATATATTCAATTTTGGTAATTCGTTGCGTATAAATAAGATGCACGTACTCATCGATTCATATCAATCAAGCAAAAGAAACGATCAAGTGTATAGTTTAACTGTTTGAGTGAGTAAAAAACATGGGGAAGTTTTTTAGAGCTTGCCCACTAATGTACTTTTTGGTGTTGTCAATTGCATTGGTGTTTGTAGGGTTATTATCCGAGGGAACGCGTTTAGATGAAATGGAGAGTAATGTGGGTTGTCGCGAAGGCGCTTATGGTGGCAGCATGGCCGGAACTAGTGGTTATTATGGTGGAAAAGGCGACAACGTCGGCCGGAGTTGGCCGGCCGGTAGAGGAAGGACACTAAAGGAAGTTAAATTAGCGGACGCTATAAAAGTAGTAACAACGAAGTTGACTGACATTGAAAAATTGATGGAAGACGTGGTTAAAGTGGTTAATAGTCTAAATGTTACAAACTGAATCTTGGTTATACATGAAGTCGGACCAAGTATAGATATTATTACCCTATATATCAAATATAGCTACTAGTATACTCCATGTTATATTATTATTATTATTATTATTATTATTACTACAATATGATATATGATCGAAGTGCACTTGATCTTTGTATGATGAATGAATAAGAACAATGGTTTCTGTTACGGATGAATTGAGCTTGTTTATAAAGTTTTATTGTATTATTACAAATGAGAAAACTCATCCACAATGTTCCCGTTACTACTAAAATACCCGCTAATCAATTAAATCACGTACGGTGTATCGATGAAGCTAATATATAATGAAGCAACTGCTACAACTTATTCCCTTATATAAAAACAAATCATTACGAGTACACTACAACCTGTATATATTTCAATGTAGGATTATATCACGTTCCAACTCAAAAGAGTTACGGGGTAGGTAACTAGGTATAGTCGAGTTCTCGATCATTTGTTAAGAAATTAATTATCTGCCACTAAAACCAATTAAGTAAACACTGTCAAATGAGGTAGAGTTTTGCTGCAATATATGATTCTACCGAACAAGTATGGTTTTGGTTTGGTGTGCTTTTTTTGTTTGTTTTTGTTTTCTAAATGCAGCCAAAAGCAGGAATACCCCACATCCCAGAATTGCCCACAGTTGATTCACAAACAGAAAAAAAGGGATGAGGAACCTCACCCCAACAATCTGCAACTGTTCTGCTGCTCTCTATGGCCTCTCTACTGCCTTTCTCTCTCCTCAAACCCACCACAATCTGCAAAGCTTCTTCAACACAAGCAGCACCAACTTCACCTTCTTCTTCAGTTGAGTCTCTCAACGACCAGTTCGGGCGAAAAGGCATCAAATTCTCAGAACTTTCTGATACCAATTCTGCAAATACTGTCAGTGTTCCTGCTGTTGAGCTGAGTGTAAGAAATGGGAGTTCATTGAAGCTCCATATACCCAATGCACACGTGACTTCGTATAAGCCGAAAGTGTACTGGAAAGATGAAGGCTTTGAAGAGGTTTTGTATACACTTCCCCTGCAAGCTAAAGGGGGAGTTGCATTGCTGCTGAATGATGTGACTGAGCGTGTTACTTCTGCTGCTTCAGCTGCGCGATCTGATCCTTTTTCCGGGACCAGGAGACAGCCTCAGAATGCTTCTTCTGCTGCTGCAAAGGGCTCTGTGCTTGCAGGTGTTGAATGGTCTGTCAGAGATGCTGATTCAGATTCTTTTGATGCTGTACAGGTTAGTCAAAAACAGTGCTGCACTGTTACATTGTCAATGTCATGCTGGGAAATTAAGCAGTGGGCTAATTTCTTAATACACATTGCATTGTATGACTAATTCGACATGAAACGAATTAGGCGTAAATGCGTAACGGCAGTTCAAGTTAGACGCCCCCAAACTTTTTCGAATGCACTTTACTCTCAACTGATAGGAGATACTGTCAGACTAATATGGCTCTGGTATGCACATGAGAACTGACCATCATATTACTGACTTATGCAATCTATGTTAGATCTTATGTACTTATGTAGAGTTCTGCTCACTGAATTAACAGTGACTTCAATTCAGCAGAAAATTTCCTGCTGAAGCACATTTCTGGTAATCATAGCATAGCGTAAATTTCAGAAGGCAAACATTTCTGAGCCATCACCTAATATGGTCGCTGATGTTAGTTCTGCTTGGATTCAGGTTCTGAGGTAGATATTATCCTTATATATTCTCTGGCTTTTTGTCTCCCAGGTTGAACTGAGCTGCACCAGTGGAGCTCTCGAGATAACGTACATTGTTTCCCTATATCTTGAGAGCATGGCATCAGCAGTCATAGTAAAGAACAACGGGCGCAAGCCAGTAAATCTCACCAGTGCAATACTAAGCCATTTTAAGTTCATAAAACGTGCAGGCGCAGGAATTCAAGGACTAAAGGGTTGCTCTTATTGTTCCCACCCCCCTTTGTCTTCACCCTTTGAGCTACTCTCCCCAGCTGAGGCAATGAAAGCTGATGATCCCGGCTTTTTCTCCTTCAGTTCCCAGCCCACTAGCAAACCCGGGGAGTGGATTACACAAGGTGATCCTATTACCATTTTGAATGACAAGTTTAGCAGGGTGTACACTGCTCCTCCATCTGAGAGATCCAAAGCATTCTACAACACTCCGCCATCAAAATATGAAATTATTGATCAGGTAATTGCTACTATCAAAGCCTTAAACCAGACAAAAAGTATGCTATAAATGATGGACAGACTGAAGAATTAAGAGTTAATTTTCTAATGAAAACCAAGAACCGAAAATTTCATCTTGGAAGTCTTGGTGGCTGAAATATTCTTAGGCAAAGAGATATCGATTTATATAAACCTTGCAGATACAGACTAACAAACAACAATAATAGCTAAGGTCTGCAAGATGCCTGAGGGGTTAATTCTAATGCTGTCATTTTTTTTTTTTTTTTTTTTTTTTTTTTTGGGGTTTTCTATTACAGTCTGATTAAAAACTCTAGCTTTTTCGACTTTTCAGGGAAAGGAGCTATTCTATCGAGTGATACGAATGGGTTATGATGACATATACTTATCAAGCCCCGGATCCTTTTCCGAGAAATATGGCAAGGATTACTTCATCTGCACTGGTCCGGCTTCCATGATGGTACCAGTCACTGTGAACCCAGGGGAGAGTTGGAAAGGCGCACAGGTTATTGAGCATGACAACCTGTAGGTTGTAAATACTATCTACTGTAAAGATGACATGCAGAATCTTGTAACTTGTATCCTCGAAACATGGTAGCTTGATTAATTTGAACTTAAATCAGAGATGTGAAAATACACAACTGAGTAAGTAATATTTTTGGAAGATTAACTTACACGTCACATATGTGTAATTCATACATGAAACTGGACTTCTGTGAGCACGCAGTATAACAGACTGATCTCTAAAGTTTTCGTGAAAAAAGGAAATGCTGATCATTTTCGTGAAAATCAAAACAATGGATTTCGACCAATGTCTACTACTAGTCTACTACTAACTTGAAATAGGTAGTTCAACTGAGAAAAACCTTCCTCTGTTGGATTACTATCAGCAGACAGCAGGCGAAATCCTCAGTCTCTCAGTGAAGCTATTGGGTTAATGTCATTAGGAAATATGATTCACAGTAAAAAAGTGTAAACCCAATCCAAGGAATGTGAAAATCACTAGCCGCTGTTGGACTGCAAATATCTGCATACCGTATAATATAAACCAACCAAAAGATCTTCCAAATGAACAATTGAACAAGGCCAATCAAGATAAGAGGACCCCATCTCAAAATTTCTGTAATGTTTTTACCCTTACATTTTGGTACTGGTATGTATTGAACACCTTATGCACTATGAATACCTTATTCAGACTATAAAACCTCTGAGACCACACTAATGTCTTCCAGTTTTGTTTTCTCCTCAAACACATCTCCATTAACAACATCAAGACACTTAAACGCCAACTCGTTTCCTTCTCATCATTCGACATCCACCCAATGCATCAGCTTCAACAGAAGAGATGACGTGTCACCCATATCAGTTACCTCCCCTTCTATTTGCTATCCACAACCACAACCATCCTTCAATGTCGACTACTTGGAGAATGAGTTTGGCAGCCATGGAGTCTCTTTCAAAGACCTCGGCCAAAGCTACGTGATCAAGATGATCTTGGAAAATGGTAGTGCTGCCAGTGTTTTGCTACCAAGTGGGCTGATAACATCTTACAAACCCAAAATGTGGCATGGTAGCTCAGTTGAGGTACTGCATACATCGGTATCAGAAGATGCAGCTGGTAGTGCAATTATTCAAGGCGGAGTATCATTGTTCATGGAATTTGTAGATGATGAAGGATTTTCATGGTCTCCGAATAATTGGGTTCTGAATGATATTACAGGAAGTCCCGAGGATTCAATACAGGTCTGTTCCAAAACTTTTAGTACAGATTGATGCTCTAGTTCTTTAAGATGCTATCTGATTCATGTTTCACCCTACCAGCCTTAAAATGTATTTTGCTATCATCAGGGTATAAATATGTTGCGTAATGCAGGTGGAAATGATAAGCAGAGATATAGGCAACATGGTTGAAGTGAAACACAACCTCACTCTGATAGAAGATACCTTAAAGTCACAGATTAACATTTCAAACTTGAAATGTTCACAGCTTAAGCTGAGAGGCTCTATCTTAAGCCATTTGACTGTGAGCACGCCAGAAGCAACTTATGCTTTCGGATTAGAGGGCTCAAATTACCTTGATGGGGAACCACTGAACTCAAATTTCTGTATAATTCCTCCTGAACCACGAAAAGGAAAACCGTCTGCTTCCAGGCAGTCAAGGCCTCTGGAGGAGCTCTTCTCTGCCAACAAGGATGGAAAGGAGATTAAAGAAGAAATGATGGACGAAGAGGACGAGAACTCTAAGCACTTGACCGGCAAAATGAGCAGGATTTACACATCTGCACCCCGGAACTTCAACATGATAGATAGGGTAACTTTCTTACCTGTGGTGTTTTCAAAGGTTGAATAGCACCTGATTGAACCCGCAGCTTAAATAGCACCTGTTCTTCGGCTTTTGCTATACTGATTCTGTCAATGTGCTTTGGTGCAGGGCAAGAGAAATTCAGTCAATATCGCAAGGAGGGGATTTCAGGAACTTTACTTATATAGTCCAGGCTCTAGCCATGAAAGTTACGGCAAGTATTCTTACATATGCGTTGGACAGTCAGCTCTTCTCAAACCTGTATTATTAGGACCTGAGCAAATCTGGACAGGAGAGCAGCTGTTACACAATCCAAATCTCTAATTTATACAACATTATAGATTCAGCTTGGTTTTTGTTTTGTATATAGATATCTAGATTTAATAAGAAAATAACTTCAAAGTTTCTGATGAACTTTCTGTTAAGAATAATGCACACTTAGAGATCGACTGTCAGAATCGCAGCAGAAGGTCTTACTGATGAATACGGAATACTTCTGCCACGCAAGGTATAACAAGTAAAAGTAAAACACACAAAACTTTCAACAGCATGTAATTATTAACTGGAGCAAAAACAGAACCACAACAATCTTCCAACTGTGACAAATGCTAACCTAAACTAAAAAAAAAAAAAAAACTTACAGGAACTAGGAAATCTGCAGGAATGTTTAACACAACCACCTGAAGCAATCATGAAAGTTCCCCGAATGATTTGTGAGGTTTGAAGCGGAAATCCAAAATTTCTTTTTCAGTCTCACAAATTTTGATTATTTTTGAGGGTCAGGCTTTCAATGTGTGGACAGAGGAGTAGAAGGGAACAAAAGCATCAAGTTTTGAAGCTTTTGAGACAGTGCCATAGAATGCCGGTAACAATCTACAACACTTCAATCCATTATATGAATATCCATCCAGAAGTTACCATACAGTCAATCCCGCAGATTTCTTACCTGACTGAACAGTTAGAAAAGACGCATATCGAGAAATACAGAGCGCAGTTACACTGCATAACCTGCATCAAAATGATGTCGAAAATTATCTGTTTACCATGGTGTGGTTATGCCTGTAGTAGCTCTATTTCAATTTTCCCCCTGTCAGGAAGTGTTAACAGTTGAAGATTTTACATCCTCCAAAGAAAAGATGAGAAACAGAAAGTCCCTGTTTTATCTACAATTCTACATAGGACCACCTTCACTGCAGCCCTGTTCTTTATACCGTTCAGTGAAGAGTGTCGAAGGTGTTATCCCTCCAAGGCTCCGACCATAAGAAATACAGTAACTCTATTTTGCGCTAAAGAGAACTCCTTTAAAGGAATAGAATCAACTGGACTACTCTGGCATTGGTACAAATACAAACTACAGTACATCCTAACTGACTTAGGACTAGTACATAACAGGTCTGTTCGGCTCCTAAACGCTGAGTTTTCATGATAAGAAATCATGCTACAACTGTAACAAGTCACTAAGTGGGAACAAAGCTGTGGCCTTTATCCTGATTACCAGCCATCAAAACTGATGTCAAAGCAACAAAAATTACCAGGAACATGATCAAGAACATATTAGCAATCTTCCACCTTGAACTCTTGACAACCTCAGGTGATTGGATTTTGCCTTCATTAATTTTCTCATGAGAGATAACATCTGTAACAGTTACATCTTCAGTAGATGACACCGACTCAGTATTACTCCTAAAATCTTCACATCTATCACTAATGTTACCACTGTTGTCTTCGAGGATATCTTCATTGAGGCAACCGCATTCATCATACTTTGTCACAGGACTCCAATATCCTCTAACATGATCCTCAAGATAGTCTGAATTCTCATCATCATCTTGAAGTGAGCGCAATAGCTTCCTTGGGGTGGTGAAGATCTTAATACTATCCACGTTTACTTGAGAGCCAGTCCTCTGAAATCACAGAAAAATAGTGTGAGAAATGCAAAAGAAGCTACGTGAGCTAACACAGATCATAAGGATAAAACAGTGGAGCTGATTTCAGCATTAACCTTCCTAAAACGATTTTTTAAAGCCCTTACCCCCCTCAACTGCTTCACCCCCGGATACAGTAATTGGACTTACAGTAGCTCATCGAAGAATTAGAAGCACTACTACATACCAACTGTGAACTTTTTATATAACTTGGAGGGTTTTAAATAGCAGGACCATGCTCTTCAGAGACCATACATACATGCGTGATAAATTAAGGTACAAAAAATGATACAAGTAGGCCTTTTTTCAGACAAAACTACAGTAATTATAACTTATAAGTAGGCAACTCTAGCACTCATCAAACAAAATGAGACAAGTAGGCAACTCCAGCACTGGTCAAGACCTAAGGCAGCTTGCTATAGGGCACGGGGATAAACAAAAAGATATCTCAACTTCTATACTACTGTAATAGTGTAATCTGTGATTCATATGTGCAATAAGCCAACAATTTGTTAAAGTATTACCTGAGGGCTGGGACTTCGGTTTCTCAGTCCGTTAGACTGACTTCCCAGCACAAATCCTGGAAATCCATTAGCATAATTTCTCCTACTACCAGAAGATTCATCATGCTCGGAGGATAAAACAGGTCTAGAACTTTCAGGGGCAAGTTCTGAGAAAAGTCCGTCCTTGAGAGATATGTCGACACGTCCATTTCCTCTCCAAAGCTTCCTATTCACACTCTTCCTGCTATGATGAACATTGCACGAAGCTTGACATGTTGATATAGGGGAGTCCAAGTAAGGCTCATACATTGCTTTTGAATCAAGGGTCTGTGACTCAGGTGACCCTGATAAAGGAGAAGCTGACCTAGATAAAGGAGACCGAGAACCAGAGCTAGAAAAGTTCCTCCTTCGACTATAACCACTACGGTCAAAGTTAGATCCAGTCATTGAAACCACATCAGAATCAGTCATCTTTGACCCTTTCTCTGACAGTAGCTTTTTAGCAGTGTGCAAAGCTTCGAAAGCAGCTCCCGTAACATATGGCATTTGATCAGATTGATAGTTCTCCATCTCCTCAATGATCACTTCTAGCTCTGAGAAAATACTCCTAATATCCAAACACTTCATCAAAGAATGCACCATCTGGATAGCAGTCAAACGTTTCTGCGAATTCTTCTCAGCCAACCCACACTTCAAGATATGTAATCCAGCATTAACCAACAACCTTGCATACGCCTCAACAACAAAACTGTTCCTCTTAGCCAGAGACATAACCAAACCCATATGAGAATTTGTCTGAGTCGACGTATCTTTCAAAGCACCAGCCAGCTTTAAGCAAACCTCATTCACCATTTCATCAGAAGCAAACCTCCAATTATCACAGTCCACAAGGGCTTTCAAACAAAGTGCAGCCCCACAAGATAAACACTCCTGACTACACAAGAGCGCGTCTGAAAGAGGCTTACAAAGCGAGTGAATAATATCCCGTTTCTTGTCTTCCGGTGTAGTAGGTTCAATCCCATACCTCGCAATCGCAGGAACAACCTTAGAACACGCCTGCTGAAGAGGGAATGACCCTCCACTCGTCATTAAAGTCTTAATAATCGTAGACATGATATTCTCTAAATGTGCCACAATTTTCGGCCCATGAACCCTAGCAAGAACTTCATACAGAGATATCGTATACTCCCCATATGAAGATCCAGCATACTTAGTCTCAGAAACCTTGGCAAGAAACGCAGGAATCGCCTTCGAATCTAAATCCTTCAAATACGATTTCAATGCTTTCATTGCTAACTTCCTACTATCAGCATCCTTCCCCAAATTCGCCAACTCTTGGCTCAATGCTGGGCTTAAATTCCTACCCATTTTTTCAGCCCTGATTCAAAATTATGACATAAAATGAAAATTCAATTATTTTGAAATCTTCATCTACACACTACTAACAAAACATACATTTCACTTAATCTACAAAATATTAAAAAAAAAAAAAAAAAACCCTTTTCACATTTTCTTATTAAGAACAAAACCCAGATTATCATTTCTCCTAAAACATTCAAAAATTGAATCTTTGACCCAATCAACATGCAAAAGAACCCAACTTTTGGAATAATGTAACTTTCTCAACACATAACCCATATCATAATATCATATATCTTCACCTACACGATTCAATTTTTTGTCCATTCTAACAATAAACCCTATCAATTGAAAATTTTAAATTTGAAAAAACAGAATTAATTCTACTGAAATATAATTACCCAAATACATAAAATGGCAAGTAAAAAATTAAAAGAAAAGAGAAGACAGAGAGAAAATTACCTGAGAGCCCAAGATCTCCAAATTCAGATAAAAAAAAAAAATCAGATTGAATTTGAATTTTTCTGATGTGGGTACTGGGTAGTGTTTTTTACTGTAGAAGAAAAAAGGGTAAATTTGAAAAAATTAATTGTTGGAGAAGAACTTAATTACCATGCAATAAAAGAAAGTGAATCAAATTTTGAAAAGGAATGGAAATCAAGAAATGGATTAAAAAAGGAAATGTATTAAAGAAGAAATCTGGAAGAGAAAGAGAGTGTGTGTGAGAGGGAACAGGTGAACAGAAGTGAAGTGAGTTGAGGAGTGAAGAAGAAGATTGGGGGTTTTAGGGTTTATTTAATTGTTTTATTAGAAATAAAATATTTTATTTTGAAATTTACTCGGTAAGATTTTGTTTTGCTGTGGACGTTTGAATTTCCTTTGTTGCCTAATTTGCGCGCTTGGTGACCGTGATGTTGCGTTATCATCACACCTTTTGAGTTCAGACAGATTGGACCCTTTTTGGTTTTATTTGTCCCATACCATTTTGAATTTTCTCCTATCTTCATACCCCGACTCCAACTAGACCTGGCAAACGGGTCATCCGAGTCGGGTCCAAAAACGGGGCTATCTTTTGGCTCATGTACTTTGATTTGGGTCGGGTTTATTTCTGGTGTCTCAATTACGGGTCAAATGTGGGTCGAGACGAATTCGGGTCGGGTCAAATGCAAATCGAGTTATTTCAAAATGTTCAAATTTAATCATATTAATGCCAAGTCTCTTAAAATTTTGTTTCATATTATCCTAAATTGGAATTTTATTGGTAATTTGAGTGTTTGAAGATGTGATGTACCTAATCCAAATCACTTTTGTTCAACCGACTCATTTAAATATTTGATAATTCGGGTATGTTTGGGTCGTGTCATTTCGGGTTACAGGTTGAATTCAGATTGTAAAGTTCGGGTATGTTCAGGTCAAATAATTCGGGTCGCATGTTCAAGTCTGGGTCAATTTTGCCAGGTCTGGCTCGAACCAATCTGATTACACGATTAAATTGCGACTTTGGCTAATTGTCCCATTGAACCAATTGTTTGGACCTAAAAGGAAAAAACTTTCACTGTCATGGCCCATATCAAATAAGCTCATCATTCATGGACTCAAACTCATGTCCCGATATTTGGCCAATAGCTGTACTCGTAAAAGTTATGAAAGTATACCCTCGTCTTGACTTTCGACGATCATATTTTTCTATTTTGACCGGTCATTTACTTGTGAGAAATCACATAGTAACTTCAACTTCATGATTCTCTTCCATGATCGATGTTCTTTGCTGTAATAGCAATAAGTGCCGCGCTCTCTCGTTGTGTAGTAGGTGGCATATCTCATACTACATCGAAACCATGCGTTGAGCAATCGAATCAAGTCAATAGTCACTATAGCATTCATATATAACAAGTCAGTTTGAGGAAAATTCACGCCACAAGAAGAATGTGAGAAAACTGTAAGCCGGAGCGAAACAACGAGACAAGATTGTCCCTGGACCTCTTTTTCTGAGTGAGACCAAACACCAAGAACCATCGATTCCCTGAGTTAGACCAAACAACAACAAACTATGAATGTTTCTAAATGACCAGATAGCTACACTTCATCTTCGGATGTTCACCTCGTCTGGATAGCGAGAACTGAGAGACGACTTTAACTCTTCAAGGCTATCAATCTGTTGGAGTAGGTGTCCTCCGACAATAATGCGTTGACTAATTAAATCTAATTAGGAATAAACCTGGGATATATTATATATACTAAGTCAGTTGATTAACGAAAATCGATAACGCTTGGCTGGCTAGAGTTTGACGTTATTGTCGTTTTGACGGCGGTAATCAACTGATCCCTCCCGGTCACACTGATAAAGATAGTTTCTCCAGAAGATATTATATTTGTATTTAATACAATATAATATAAACCCTAATGTATCAGTTATAGAGTTAACTGATTATGTTGGATAGTGTTTTACGAGTTCGGAACTCGAGTCGGATAAATTATGGTTTTTGTGTAAATAGTCAAAATTGACGATTAGCTATTTAAATTACAAAGAGTTGTAGTTTTAGCTTAAAATGATGTAATTAGTAATTATTATATAGAGATATAATAAGTAACTAACACTTAAAGAAATAAGTGTACAAATTATACCCAAATTGTAACATAAGATGTTAAGGGGTATAATTAGTAAGGGCAAAATGGTCATTTGCCACAACCATTATATATAGTGTGTTTTATGTCAAATAAACACAACAAATCATTTCTACATACACAAAAACTTGATTTTAGAGAGAGAATAGAGAGAAAACCCTCTAATTTCTCTAAAAATTCAGCCTACTTCCAACTCTTTTAAGATCAAGTTTTCTTCATTGCATGTCAATAAAAACTTGATCAAAACACTTTACTAAACCTAGAATAACATTAGCTAAAGTGTTAGCTAATTTTATTTTGGTTTTAGGGTTAAAAAAAAAAATCTCTTAAAACTAGTCCATTTTGTGAGATTTTTGGAGAGCTTCTTTGGTGGATCAAGAGAGGAGGTTTCCTAACTTGGAAACTCAAAACTAAGGAGGAGGATCCCCATTAATTAGCAGCTCAAGATCCTTCTTTTGAAGGAAGGTCAAAATTCCTCTTGATTAAGGTATAAAAAATATGTTTTATTACCTTATTTATGCTTTAATCTTACATGCAACAAAAGATCCTAGCTAAACTTAATTAGGGGTAATTAAGTACTAATTAGAGGAGTCTAATTAGGGGCTAAATAACTTTCATGTGGTATCATAGCATCGGTTTAAGTTGCATGTTAATTTTAAGCTTTAATTAGGTTAATTGGTAACTTAATTAATTTTTAATGATAAAAATTGGTTTTATCATATAAACTAAAGTTGCATGTGATGTTTTGGGCATGTGGATGCTCCAACCGAAATTATGGTATTTTAGGAATTTATTTGCTATTTTCTTGCTTAATTTTGGTTGTTTTTACAAGATTTATGCTATTTTCTAATTAATTGGTAATTAGATTAACATGCATGTTGATTTTTGTAATTTAAGAAATTTATAATTTTTCCAGAATTATAATGAGTATAATTTCCAGAAATTATTTCATAATTTTAATTGGCCATTTGTTATTAATTAGTAATAATATAAATGGTGGAAAATTGATTTCTTAAGAGAAAATGACCAAAATAATTTTGCATATTTTTGTCCTTAATTAGCTACTGGTTGTGAGCTTAAATCACATAATGAAATAATTTCTAAATGTTTTTTCATAATTAGTTATGATTTATTTAGATATTTTCGGGTTTATTATGTGATTTTTGGACAAATAGTTAGCAAATATAATCAAATTAAACTAATTAATTCAATTTTAGTGGAGACTAAATATTGAAAAAAAAAAAAAAACTAATTTGTTGGTGGTTAGTTTAAACTTAAAAGGTGTTTTAAGTGTTGATTATTGATTTTTAAAGTTAGAATCGGAAATTCCTAAATTTACCGGGTTGCTTGTACTGTAAAGTTGAAAATCTGATTTTCGGTCTAATTTGCATGATTCTAAGTATAGTATGGCCATAGAGTACTATAGTATCGGTACTGTACCGAAATGTAAGGACGGTATCCGATTGGTTTGTAATAATTGCGATCTCGTATCGCCGGTTTGTGATAATATTTAATTTTTTTTTTTTTTTTTCAAAAAATGTATAATAGGATAGTCCATATGTACATTTGTTTATATTGTAGACCGGCGCTTTTCACGGAGCCAAAAGTTGGTGACTCAAGATCGAATTGAAGACGGAGCCTTTGAAGCTTTTGAAGCCTAATTTAGGTTTAATAGCTTTTATTAGGTTCTAGTCTTATGGCCATACTAGGACTTGGATTTATTTGATGCATGCTTGGTTTAATTTCCGCACAATTATAACCAAACTCAAATCCCACATTGTCATATCCATTATCCGCGACTCGCTAGAATTAGTTCACTTAAAAGCGATAGATATAATATGACAAGATCTCTCACAAAAAAAAAAATTTTAAAATCGAGATTTAGTCCTTCCACAATTCACACCTATGCAACCCTTGTTCATTAGGGGCACGCTCGCCCTAGCGGGGTGTTTCCTTTTTACCTTGGGGGAGTAGGTTAATAAAGAGTTATTACGAGTGAATTTTGGTTTAATCTTGACGTGATTTGCAATACAAGTCTTGCAATACGGGACTAAAGGATTGATTTAGTTGAAATCGATCAACCGAGAGTTCTAAGTGTAGAATCAATCATGAGTTGGTTTACCGAAATTACATAAATTTAGGATGTATCGCCATCCGCGTGCCTAGATTTATATAAGATCGGATCTCGGAATCATTTATATAATTTAGAGAGATCATTATATAAATGCCTAAATTCACAAATAATTATTTTAATGTGAATTTGACGATGAATTTAATCGATTGTTTTTTTTTCCCACGTTGTAGTTTAAAGTCAAAAATGGCTCAAATGTCCAATTCAGTAATATCCAAAGACTCCTGGCTTCGTAATTTTATGGAAAAGAATGAACTAAAGGAGGATGGAAGCAATTTTACTGATTGGGAGTTAAACCTGCGATTAGCCCTTCAATCTGATAGAAAACAACGTTTTCTATACGAACCCCCGATTCCCGCTCCAGGTCCCGACGCCACCCCTGATATGATACAAATGTATGAAGAGTACAAGCATGAATCTGACCAGATTAAGAATGTATTGATTTTTGCTATGCACCCGCGTTTAAAGAAACGCATGATTGATTTCAGTGCGTATCAAATATTCGCTCGGCTTACGACTAGTTTCTCGCAAAAGCCGTGAATACTTCAATACGAAGCAGCTTCGAGTTTCTTTGAGACTAAGCTCTCAAAGGGCCAACCAGTTGGTCCTCAAATTCTCAAATTTATTGAGAATGTTGAAACTCTTGAGAAGTTAGGATGCCCAATTTCTGAAGATTTTGCGGTATACCGTCTGCTTAATTCTTTGCCTGCAACATTCGATCCTTTTAGGACGAATTACAACATGAATGATTTAAAGAAAAATCTTCATGAATTGCATGCCATGCTTGTACAACATGAGAGGGATTTGGTGTCAAGTGGGAGCGCGAATAAAGATGTTTTATCCATGGCGGTAAAACAAAAGGGGAAGTTCAAGAAGGGTGCGGGCAAGGGTAAGAAACCCGCGCGTGGCAAAGGAAAAGGAAAAGTTGCTTCGGGCAACAATTCTATTGCTAAGAGAGGCGCGACTCCTGAACAAAAATGCTTCCATTGTGGAAATTTCGGTCATTGGAAGCGAAATTGCCCACAGTGCCTGGAGGAGAAGAAGTCGAAACCAGGTATATATATGATAGACATTAATTATGCAAGTACCACGTCCTGGGTATTGGACACTGGATGTGGATCTCACCTTTGTAATCACTTGCAGGGGCTGACGAAGGCACGTCGGCTGGCAAAAGGTGAAGTTGACCTCCGTGTCGGGAATGGAGCTAAAGTAGCCGCCGTATCAGTAGGAACGTATATTCTGTCACTGGCCTCAGGGCTAGAGTTGTATCTAAATAACTGCTATTTTGTACCAACTCTAAGTAAGAATATAATTTCGGTTTCTGTTTTAGACGCTGAAGGTTTTGAATTTTCAATACGAAACAACAGTTGTACCTTCTCGTTTAATGATATGGTGTACGGAACAGCCAAATCTATAAACGGTATTTACGTTTTAGATTTGACAAATGAGGTCTATCATGTAGCAAATAAAAAGCTCAAAATAGGAGATCCCGATCAATCCTACCTTTGGCATTGTCGTTTAGGGCATATAAACGAAAAACGCATTGAGAGACTCGTAGCCAATGGAGTTCTCAAACCATTTGATTTTGGATCATATGGAACATGCGAATCTTGTCTTTTAGGCAAGATGACTCGGGCACCTTTTTCAGGAAAAGGAGTACGAGCCAGTGATTTATTGGCCCTCATTCATACAGATGTCTGCGGTCCAATGACAATCACTGCTAGAGGAGGTTATGACTACTTTGTCACTTTTACAGATGATTTTAGTAGATATGGCTACATCTACCTAATTAAATATAAAAGTGAGGTACTTGAGAAATTTATAGAATTTCAAAAGGAAGTAGAAAACCAATTAGGAAAGAAGATCAAGGCCTTACGATCAGATCGGGGAGGTGAATATCTCAGTAATGCCTTTGATATTCATCTGAAAGACTGTGGAATCATATCACAGCTTACACCTCCTGGTACACCACAATTAAATGGTGTAGCCGAAAGAAGAAACCGTACCCTGTTGGATATGGTCAGATCAATGATGAGTCAGACTGAGCTTCCTGATTCATTCTGGGGTTTTGCTCTCCAAACTGCTATTTTCACTCTCAATAGATGCCCGACTAAATCAGCTCCGAAAACTCCATATGAGTTATGGAGAGGAAAAGTTCCGAACCTCTCATTTATCAAGATCTGGGGTTGTGAAGCATATGTCAAAAATAAGACTGACAATAAGCTTACACAAAGATCTGATAAATGTCTCTTTGTAGGTTATCCTGTACATACTCGAGGATATTACTTCTACAATCGTGTAGAGAACAAAGTTTTTGTGTCTCGAGATGCTGTCTTTTTAGAAAAGGATTTAATTTCTAAAAGACAGAGTGGGAGAAAATTTGAACTTAGTGAAGTTCAGGAGCCACAAATGCATAATGAGGCTCAGGATGTTTTGCCAGAAGACATTCCTGAATCGTCTAACTCTGTGGTTCCATTTTCCACTCCTAGAAGGTCAGGCAGATCAAGCCATCCACCAGATCGATACCTAGGTGTGATTGAGGATGGTGGTGATCATTTTTTGCTTCTAGAAAGCAATGAGCCTGCAACCTACAGAGCAGCCATGTCTGGACCAAATTCTGCTAAATGGCTTGAGGCAATGAAATCCGAGATAGATTCCATGTACGAGAATCAAGTATGGGACTTGGTTAACTTGCCTGAAGGAACCAATGTTCTTCAGTGCAAATGGATCTTTAAGATCAAGACCGGCATGGATGGAAATCAAGATATTTTCAAAGCTCGATTGGTAGCTAAAGGTTTCACACAAGTTCATGGTTTAAACTATGACGAGACCTTTGCGCCAGTTGCAATGCTTAGATCTATTCGGATAATCTTAGCGATTGCTGCTTTTCATGATTATGAGATATGGCAGATGGACGTTAAAACCGCCTTCCTAAATGGGTTTCTGGAAGAGGAAGTGTATATGACACAACCTGAGGGTTTTATTGATCCAAACAATCCTAAGAAAGTTTGCAAACTTAAGAGATCCATTTATGGTCTTAAGCAAGCATCTCGGAGTTGGAACCATCGGTTCAACCATGTGATTAAACAAAATGGTTTCACTCGAAGTGTCGAGGAACCTTGTTTATACATGAAATTTAGTGGGAGTAAAGTAACTCTCCTAATCCTATATGTAGATGACATATTACTCATTGGAAATGATATCCCCATGCTTAACTCCGTTAAGGACTGGATCGGGAAACATTTCCAAATGAAGGATTTAGGAGAAGCGCAACGCATCCTAGGTATTCGAATCTATAGAGATAGATCAAAAAGAATACTAGCGTTAAGTCAAGAAACTTATATTGATAAGATTCTTGACAGGTTCAATATGAAAGACTCTAAACGAGGCTTTTTACCTATGGGAAGTGGGATAATTTTGAGTAAATCTCAATGTCCAACTAAACCTGAGGATATTGAACACATGAAATCGAAACCTTACGCTTCCGCAATCGGTTCGATCATGTATGCTATGATGTGTACGCGCCCAGACGTGTCATATGCTTTGAGTATGACAAGTCGTTACCAAGCCAATCCAGGCGAGAGCCATTGGATAGCCGTTAAGAACATCCTTAAATACTTAAGAAGGACTAAGGACACGTTCTTAGTTTTTGGAGGGGATTCTGAGCTTCGTATAAAGGGTTATGCGGATGCTAGTTTCCAAACAGATCGAGATGATTCAAAATCTCAATCAGGATATGTTTTCATACTGAATGGTGGAGCCATATGCTGGAAGAGCACCAAGCAATCGGTGATTGCGGATTCTACAACGGAGGCTGAGTATCTTGCAGCGTCAGAAGCTGCAAAAGAGGCAGTTTGGATCCGGCAGTTCCTGGAAGGATTAAATGTAGTCCCTACAGCAGCGGATCCTATTCCAGTCTATTGCGACAATAGTGGAGCAATAGTTCAGGCTAAAGAGCCTAAATCTAGTAACAAATCTAGACATGTACTCAGGAAGTTCCATGTAATTAGAGACTTTGTGGAACGAGAAGATATATCGATTTGTAAGGTTAGGACAGACGATAATATCGCTGATCCTTTAACCAAGCCATTATCACAGGCTAAACACAATGGTCATATTGCCTCGATGGGTTTGAGGCGTATGCCTGACATGTGTTAGATTATATGTTGTAATAGTTAATAAGTGTATTACCTTTTACATATATGATAATTAAATTCATCGTTTTAAGTTTTATTGAACTCGTTTATTAATTCATTTTTAATAAAATGCTGAATTATATATATGCTCTGTTGATTCCTAATAGGTCGTGGAGACGATTTGAACCCTATTAAGTGAACAGGATTAACAGTGTATTCTGTCTCTAGTCATAAAATGAGGTGACGTCTCAATTGACTAGATTGTAAGTCGGTTGATGACTAGTTCAATAATCATGGATTCATAGAGATGAATAACCGATTACATAGACAGACTGTAGATGACACTCTGTCAGACATTTGACCAATTATAGAACCTTTGTGTCTGGTCGTGACAAGGTAATCTATATTATTCCTATTAGTCGATTCTTTCGACCTGAGATTGTTTGTCTGAGTTTATGCAGCAGGCAGTGACTTTGATTTATGTTCTAAGTCGTGCCGTAAAAGGAGGCTAAAAGGGCTTCTATTGGGTCATTACCTACTGTATGAAACAAAGAAAATATGTCAAGAAGGGATTGTCCACCCACGTCAGGGTATAATATCTTTGGGCCACTCGAGGAATTGTGACTGGAAATGCGTGGCCACGCTCGGAAGAGATCTATGATAGATATTCCGGTCAGACAGTCATAATCCAGATCGAGAAAACCACTTTTGATAAAGATCCAATGCAAGTTCGACCTGAAAGATACTTCGCATTGAGTGGGAGATATAACGGACAAGAGAATCGGTAACGCATGACTTGTCTCGGACAAGTGGGAGATTGTTGGAGTAGGTGTCCTCCGACAATAATGCGTTGACTAATTAAATCTAATTAGGAATAAACCTGGGATATATTATATATACTAAGTCAGTTGATTAACGTAAATCGATAACGCTTGGCTGGCTAGAGTTTGACGTTATTGTCGTTTTGACGGCGGTAATCAACTGATCCCTCCCGGTCACACTGATAAAGATAGTTTCTCCAGAAGATATTATATTTGTATTTAATACAATATAATATAAACCCTAATGTATCAGTTATAGAGTTAACTGATTATGTTGGATAGTGTTTTACGAGTTCGGAACTCGAGTCGGATAAATTATGGTTTTTGTGTAAATAGTCAAAATTGACGATTAGCTATTTAAATTACAAAGAGTTGTAGTTTTAGCTTAAAATGATGTAATTAGTAATTATTATATAGAGATATAATAAGTAACTAACACTTAAAGAAATAAGTGTACAAATTATACCCAAATTGTAACATAAGATGTTAAGGGGTATAATTAGTAAGGGCAAAATGGTCATTTGCCACAACCATTATATATAGTGTGTTTTATGTCAAATAAACACAACAAATCATTTCTACATACACAAAAACTTGATTTTAGAGAGAGAATAGAGAGAAAACCCTCTAATTTCTCTAAAAATTCAGCCTACTTCCAACTCTTTTAAGATCAAGTTTTCTTCATTGCATGTCAATAAAAACTTGATCAAAACACTTTACTAAACCTAGAATAACATTAGCTAAAGTGTTAGCTAATTTTATTTTGGTTTTAGGGTTAAAAAAAAAATCTCTTAAAACTAGTCCATTTTGTGAGATTTTTGGAGAGCTTCTTTGGTGGATCAAGAGAGGAGGTTTCCTAACTTGGAAACTCAAAACTAAGGAGGAGGATCCCCATTAATTAGCAGCTCAAGATCCTTCTTTTGAAGGAAGGTCAAAATTCCTCTTGATTAAGGTATAAAAAATATGTTTTATTACCTTATTTATGCTTTAATCTTACATGCAACAAAAGATCCTAGCTAAACTTAATTAGGGGTAATTAAGTACTAATTAGAGGAGTCTAATTAGGGGCTAAATAACTTTCACAATCATCATACTACACCACCATGCAAGTATTCTCGAGTTTCTTACGTTCGTAATCCAATGTCAAAATAGTACTCATCCAAATAAAAGACAAGCCAAACCCAGTCTGAGTTGAGCACCACCATTTAATTGAAGAGGAATCTCACACATAGGCGCCCGCCTTCCTTGAACATTTAGAAGGCAGAAATAACAACAGTCGCCGAAGTAAGTACTCCATAGTCCATACCTCATTAGCTCATTATTTCTAAAGAGTACTCAGAAAGATAGCTGAGCTTAAAACAGTAGTGCCTGAACTAGCAAAGCAAGGCCTAAGGCCATGTTGCAAAATCCTCGGAGAATTTATGCCTATTGTAGCCGTCACTAAGCTACTGATCCAATTATACTGAAGTTTGCTCCTTGTGAAGTTATATGAAAACTAAGCCTACGGCCACAAAAGATGCACAGAACAACTGGAAAATCAATATCAGAATTTACTCAATTTACCGAAGGAGAATATGAAGGAGAAAACTTTGAGCATAAACAAAGTCTTGAAATAACGACTCTTATCTACAAGTGCAAGTGTGCAACACCAACAAGCTAATTTCATGAGTTAAACTGAGGAAGTTCTCTGCAAGTTGGACAGTACCACTTCCCTTCAAATCTTGTCTCTGGCGTTAGTCCAACACATGCATAATGGAACCATTCTCCTTCTTGGCACTGTCATGAAACAAGAAATTTAAGCTATCTTTCAAAAAGCCTGCATAATGCATACCAGATTGACTGTTGCCAACGGAAGATAAAAACAGAAGATGAGAGAAAAAGAAGATAGTGTAAATCCCCGTTAACAACTAGTACTATGTGTTAAAAAACACCAATGGTTATGAAAAAAGTCAAAAGACCCACATAACATCAATAATTCCAAAAAATAAGATTGACAAATCAAATGTTTCTCTAAAACAAACTTCACTTTGTAAATCTCAGGCAATGATAAAGATATGTACATAAATGTGAAGCATGAACTACATTTGGTAGTTGGGTAACAATATCAATGTCCGCACCAAGTCCGCATCAATCTAACCCTCCCTATGTTCAACCATAGCAACATGGCAAGCACAAATGTGACTTTGCCATTAAGGCCTCTCCCCGAAATCAGGGTAAAAGTTAAGGGGGCGATAGAGGCAAAAGAAGGGAAAAAGGGGAGAAATGGTTAGAGGGGGAGATATTAGTCCCCACTTGGGAAGTAATGCAATACCCTAGGAGGAAGGTGGGTAACTATTAACCCTCCCTCATGAAGTAGCTATCCAACATCACTGCTATGTAGCTATCTCCTCCATCCCTTTGGTATTTTGGTCTCTTACCCCTTAAAAATTGCCTCCATTCCAAACAAGTTCCAATGTGCATAATCGAAGGACCAGCAACTGCTATACCATCTTGAATTTCAACCAATAAATAGTTTATGTATGTAACTCCTTTTTCAGTTCTTAATTACATTCTCAAGCTCAATCATTGAGACATTTTTTCTTTCTTTCCCTTAGTTCTCCTTCCTCGAATCAATGTCTGGCTTCTTCTAGTCCTTTACCTTAATCTATGATTTCTTCTTGCTACTCAACATAGCACCTGACTACATATCTTACAAGAATGAGTTTCCTTTAAAAGAGCACATACATCCTTCAGTAGATGGAGAGCAGATCAAAACCATTATAAGAAATAGGCGTACATGTATCCTAGATGCAATAAAGAGTACTTTGCCACGATATAAAGGGTACCTCTAAATTGACTTTTTGAGTAGGTATGTATATTCATTACTATCCTTTTTCTTGACCCTAAACTAAATGGGAAGCAACGGCTCATCCTTACTTCCCAACTTTCATAACCAAAGCACCTTTCCATTGAGAGCATGACACACCCCCAACCAACTTGTCAATGCACCAAGTTAGCCCTCCCTCCCTAGTACTACTATAATAAGAAAGTGATATTAAAAAATTAATGTTTCTATGGGGTTTTATTCTTGAATTGCACAACTACAATGGAAGAATGTTAGAGAACAAAGAGTTCCCCCTCAGGAAGCTTCCCATGCCTTATAGGAACCATTAAAGGAGAATGAGGATAAGAACTTACATTCTCGTTGTCGCATGCTATCATATCTCCAAAATGAACCTGCAAAAATATTCAAGAAGCAGAGTGAGTATATGTTTAGCACGATAAAAGAAATCCTAAACATAAAACTATCAGTAGGTAAGCAATACAGATATACGGTATTTAATAAGCACCTGATGACAGATGCAGTAGATGGGTTCATTTGGATCTACAGGCTGTTCCATTTCAACAGGGATAGTGAACTCCTTTTTGTAGCTTCCAGGAGGTGGCATCAACTCCGAATCCTTATCTCGCTCACGGTTCCAATCTCTGTCTCTATAACCAAAGCGTCGTGATTGAGGTGTACCATAACTGCTACGGTGCTTTTCAGGTTTTGGAACTGCGAGTAAAGGAAGAGGTGGGAGAATGACAGGCTCATCTTGTGATATCTTTCCTTCTGCAAAGTTAACACACTAATAGTCATCTAGCAGATCAGTTAATACAGTGTAACCAAACCTGAAAAATACTAGAAGATATCCCCTGACTCTGAATTCTTGACAAAAAATCAGTATAATCAGTATTAGAGTTATCAATTACAGTATTTAATAGGTTTCTAGAAATAGGGAAAAATGCAACAATTTGTTGACCCCTCCCTATAGCTTGCACTTTTCAGATTTTCACTAGAAAAAACCTTACGGACAAACATTCTGCTCATAAACACAACTTTGCCCATTACAAAAAGAGAATCCAGCAGGTTATGCATTCGGGTTAAGATCCAAGCTTTATCAAATACCTTGCTTCAGATCTTCTGCAAAGTAATTCAGGTCTTCATCCAAACGCTTTATATGGCTATCTATCTGCATTTACGAGCAACCCTTCAGACAATGAAAATTACACCTCCACAAAGAAAACGTGACCACTACACACAGATCTTACATAACATCATCTGGTAGCCTCTTTAACAATAGAAAGGTGTTCACTTTCATCATATCAAAGTCACATATACATGAAGTCAAATACTAATATTGATGACTAATCTGATTGGTAGAAGACAAGCAACTATAAAAATGCTATTCAGGTTTAGAAGGTAGCTATCAAATGAATCCGAAAATGGGTCATATTAGAAAATCAAGGATAAAATCTGCTCCCCTATTCTTCAACAAAAGAAGAAATGCAACTTCTACACTGAAATACAAACACAAGGAGCATGAAAACACTGGAGACATTAAGGCCATAGTAGCTGAATATCAGTCAACCTCTAGAATACGGTTCTGAAAGACTGCTGGGGGCCTACTATCTTATCGGTTGATCCACGATGACAATATGTCGAGAATTGCATCAACTAACTTCTACTGCATTTCACAATACAAGAAACAAATACACTATAATGAGCCATTTCGCTTTTATTCCATCATATTCCAAACCCAAAAAAAAACGAGTCTTTTTTACTTCAATTACAGTCAGAAAATAAGCAAGACGACTTACAAGATCATGAGCTTGACGAGCAAGCAAAACCTTCTCAGTACAAAGACTTAATGCACTATCCTGACTATCTTCAATCGCTTTTCGTAATTTCTCAGCCGCAGCATCATCATCCTCACCATACCCTTTCCTCGAAACGACGTAACTACGCTTCGTTTGTTTCCTACTCTGCTCTATCATTCCTTCAAATTACACCCAAAATATCACTAATCAAAACCCCCTTCCAAAATCACCCCCAAACTTCAAAATACTCTAATTTTCAGACAACGACATTCAAATTCAAGCCAATCGTAAAACTTACGCTTCCGATTAAATAAAAATTGTACCTTGCGATCGCTCATCGAGTTCGCGGATTGTGTTGAAAAGACGCTGAAGTTCTGCTGGTAAAGTGCTAGCATCTGTGAAAAATCAATCAACAAAATTAAAATTAGAAGGATCAAATTGAAAAAATGAAGATTTGATTATGAGAAAATTGATAAAAAAAAAAAAGGGGGGGAAATTAATTGAAGAAACCCTAACATTCTAAATAATCGTCAACGTATACGCCGGTTCTCGCAATCGCCATTTTTTTTATTCTTCTTTCTCTTTCTATTTGTTTTCTTGCACAAGTTTTTTAAAATCAGAGCCTTTTATTTCGGTTGGAGCGGCATCGGTCTTTTGTTTGTGTGGATTTATATCCAGCTTGGATCGGGTTACGGTCGATATTTGACCGAACTCGAGCCAAGTTTGGGAGGAATTAGTCTTGAGTCTATAACAAGTAAATTTTGTTATGAATTAAGGTTTAGTGGATGGATTGGAAGTATAAATTGCGCTATTTCAGTGGAGAAACAGTCGCTGATTTGGTGTTATCGTGTTACTATAACATCTATTAATTTAACCCTCATATATTTTAAATCAATAATTCTTGAGGGGTTTTATGACTTTTTGTTGATTGTTTTGTACTCCATATTCATTTCTATATCGATATTATTGTAGATGTCATATGACCTTTTAGAAAATAATAAAGGTAACACCATGTCAGTTAAGCTCCACGGAAAGTAATCGGGCTTAAACATGGCCTTCGTTAAGCCACTTTTGAGATTTGTAAAAGACTTGGGATCCATAAATACAATAGCTCAACCGCTGAATATTGGAAATTATTATTATTCTACTCATCTAAAAGTTTCGATACTTTGATTCTAATTCATACAGTAAAGAGTTCTATGTAATTTAGGTTTCATACTGACGCATGAATATAATTATTTGATCGAGATGTTTAAAATGGGACGAAGATCGAGAATAGATGTGTATATATTGTCCGAGTCGATACCGATTAGGGGAAAAGGTCGGATGGAGGAGAAAGATGTGCATGACACTTCCAGAACACGTTATATGTGATCATATTCTACCAAAACTTCCGGCAAAGTCCCTGCAACGTTTCAAATATGTGTCCAAAGATTGGTTGTCCTTAATTTCTAGTCCTAAATTCATTAAAACTCACCTCAAATTGTCCTCTTCTGGTCGCAATGAGTTCCTCCTACTCAATAAGCGTAAGTTATTTATGTTTATGGGTTTGGTTATGGGTGTGTTGATGACGATTATACAATCATCGTTTATATATCACGATATTTTTCCAATGTTTGCGTTTTGTCATTGAAGCAAGGCAAGTGGAAAATTGTCGATTCGAAACCAGAATACGTCGTTCAGCGTAATCCTTGGGGCGGGGTTTGTGTCGATGATACGTTGTTTTGGATTAACAGCAATGCCGATCAGCAGGGGAGTCTATTGAGCTATAATTTGGCTCTGCGTTGCTATGGAAACTACTCCGGTGGAGCTGAGGATGTATGGATACGGAATCGAAAAGGCATTGTATCACTCTGTCTAGGACCAGAAGGGTTTTGGTCCGGTTGGTCTACGGTCCACTGGAATTTATGTCCGGTCTAGGTGCTCGATCGATGCTCAACCCTACCTCGCAGACTATAACTATGGTAGTGCTTATATCGATGAAAAGCCATAAGATGGCTATCGAGGAGAGAGACAAGCAACCAAAGCTGAAAGCTCTCTCCGTAACCCTTCCAGAACACGTTACATCTGAACATATCCTACCAAAACTTCCGGTAAAATCCCTGTTACGTTTCAAATCTGTGTCCAAAGTCATCGATCCCAAACAAATATATGTGGAATGGAGTCCCTGGAGCGCTGTTTATACGTTGACGATACTTTGTTATGGAAGACCAGCAAAGGAGATCACGGGCGTATATTGAGTTTTAATTTGGTGACCGAAAAGTTGAAGGTGATTCCTGATTACATGAATTGGGTGAGCGTGTACAGGGGAAGGCACTTACATGTTATCAGAGGGTGTTTGGCTGTGTTGCTTCAGGGACAAGGATGGAGGTGTTGATGTATGGATACGAAAGCGAATAGGCGGCCTCCCAGAACTGTGGGATTGGGAGAAGGCGTTTGTCATCACCAACAAGATAACAAGGGATATGGCTTTTTCTCAGACTCGAAAATGTTTGATAAAACAATCAAATGAATCTTCGGTAATGCTTAAATTGGTGGATCCGACTACTGGAGAATATGAGCAGTATAAGTGTATCGAATGCAAAGATTGCGAGGGTTTACAAGGAGGCGAACATTACTTTCAAAGTCTGATCTCGCCTTTTGCAATCGAGGATCGAAAGCCTAGAAAACGACTCAAACGAATTAAGCGATGGTGATCACTGATCAAGGGAGTTTAGCAATAAGAGAGGCCTATTTTGCCTCATTTGATAGTTAGTCTTACAATGTTTTGACTTTGAGTTGTTCAGTAATTAGAACTATTATACTGTGTTACAGAACTATTATTTTCTCTGAAATAATTAGATGTCAGAAACTTGTAGCACAATTATAATCAACTCAGAATCACCTTCCATAAAGAAGAATGTTTAGTTAATCCGAGTTTCTCTTACAGAGACAGACTGAACTCACTGAAGACGCTACGCCTTTTCTAAATGAAAACAAACGAACAATCGACAGATTAAAGGGTTCTCTGAAAAAATAGCCAGTGATGATACATTCTCCGGGATAGATAGAGGTTAATGGTCATCAATCTACAAAGCGAGCAAATCCCGGTCTACCATAATGAGGTCTAAGTCATGACCTCCTTTCCGGAGAAATTTCACACTCCTAACAAGTTATGACTTATGGCTGCTACAAAAGCTAAAGATCCATTAGTCTGTCCCAATCATGGTATAGCTAGTCTGCCTATCTAATTAGCTTCATACAACACCTACAGCTTACAATACAATTTGGCGACCAATTTGTACTATCATTCGCCAAAGCAAAATATAACAGGTGTTATATTTCAGGCGAACAGGAGAAACTTACCTGTTCCAAACATATCTCTGCAGTGACAACAGCCAGCTGGTTTCAAGACTGAGGGAGTTGCCTGCAAGTTGGACAGTACCACTTCCCTTTGAATCTCGTCTCAGGAGTCAGACCAACGCATGCATAATGGAACCATTCCCCTCCTTGGCACTGTGAAGACAACAAACCCTTTCAACTAAGTTCCCAAACATCAATGACACCTCCATACAGATAAACAGAATCCAATTCAAGAACTAGATTTTGCATGTCGATCTGCCCGTCAAACTATAAATATGCAGTAGACTACAGTGACAGGGAAAGTAATTTTAGAAAGCAATAGATTTAATTTAGAAATGGTTTATACTGACAGGAATCAGAGGAGAAAGAATGATCATAGTTACAGCATGACACCTGTCTGACAAAACCAGATGTAAAGATTGATGAACAAAATGTATTTCTAGATTGTTCTTTACTTCATACTTCTCGTGCAGTGATAAAAATCAAGTGCATAGATGCAAAACTCATCAAATTATGTCGAATCACTGGTTGACCTTCATTTACTGTTGGACCAAAAGCCTGCGTTAATCAAACCTCTGTAAACTGAAACTCTGAAGCTAGATCTAAGGGTCTGACGCACTCAATCGGATTTTGTTACTTATTTCTACTTTGAATTTTCATCTCAACACCAGACCTCTTTCCTAGCAATCTGAAAAATGTCATGAATGAGTACCATTGAAAGAAAAGCTTAACTTTTTCAGCAGAACAGAGTAGAAGACTCGCCCAAAATCTTCAAACAAAAAATCACAAGTTGCTTACAGTAAAATGATCCCAAATGAGCTTACAGTAAAATGATCCCACCCACAAGTTGCTTTTGTGCAATGTTTTTATCAGTATACCAAATGAGCTAACTCCTATAAGAAGTAATAGAGCAATAACTTCCAACATATTTCTTCTAATTGATCTCGAAGTCACACATTACGAAAGAGGGTCTGTCAGACTGTCACAGAACAGAGTTCTTAAAGAAGCTTACGTGCCTTTCAGGAGACAGGAGCCAATATAACATAAACAGAAAACCAAAAACTCACATTTTCATTGTCACATGCTATCATATCTCCAAAGGAAACCTACAAAATAGTGAACATGCATCATTAAGCAAATGCTCCAGGACAAACAACATGAAATCAAATGAGTGAAATGACTTCAAGATATCTACAAGGTTCGGCAATAATTATAATCCATTAGCACCTGATGACACACGCAGTAGATTGGCTCATTTGGATCAATAGGCTGGTCAATATCAGTAGGGGCAGCTAATTCCTTTTTCTGGCTGCCAGGAGGTGGCATTAACTCTGAATCCTTATCTCGTTCCCGGTCCCAATCCCTCTCTCGATAGCCAAAACGCCTAGATTGAGGTGTTCCAGATGTGTTCCGCTGCTTCTCAGGTTTTGGAGCTGAGGCTATGGGGAGAGGGGGGAGTATGGGGGATACATGTTGCCGTATCTTCCCCTCTGTAAAGATAACACACTAATGGTCATATAAAGAATTCAATCAATACTCTCCAATTGTACCTAAGAAAGAACCCTTATTTACAATCCATTTATAATGGCCACAATAACGAAAATGAGCACCAATCATTTTCTTTGCACCCTACAAATAAGTTCAGGTGAAAACCGTACTCCATTCTTTAGGTTGGCTTGGGATCTTTCGAATAATTCAGACAATGAACGGAGAAAGGTGCCATGAATGCCAAAACAAACGCATGAATGTCAAAACAAACACAAATGCTACTTGTTATATACCTTGTTTTAGATCTTCTGAAAAGTAGTTCAAGTCTTCATCTAGACGCTTTATATGGCTATCTATCTGCATATAATTAGAAAAGCTATAAGAATTACATCCCCACACAAAAACACATATCCTAAAACCCTACACGTATCTGCACTAGAGTTACGATTCTTACAAGTTCAGAATAACAACTTCACCAACAATGTAACAGTCTAGTAAACATATCAACAACACATCACAACAATTCCAGCAAATTCAAGCAACTAATGACTAACGAGCCATACCGATACACAAAAAAAAAAAAAAAAAAAAAAAAACACGATAACAATCGAATAAAATGAGTTACGATTCTTACAAGTTCAAAAGCTTGACGAGCGAGCAGAACCTTTTCAGTACAAAGGCTAAGTGCATTATCCTGACTAACTTCAATCTCCTTATACAATCTCTCCAACGTAACATCAACATCTTCGCCATACGCTTTCCTCGACGATAATTCTAAACTATGCTTAGTTTTCTTCCTCGTCTGATTAATCATTCCTTCCAAATTACACCACCACCACCAGCTTCAAATCAACAATTTCCCCCAAAATTTTCCAAAAATTTAAAAGCTTCAAAAACACGCAATTGAGCTAGAATTATACCTTGTGACCGCTCATCCAGCTCGCGAATTGTGTTTAGAAGCCTCTGAAGTTCCGCAGGCAAAGTGCTAGCATCTGCAAAAAAAAAAAAAAAAAAATTGAAAAAAATTGGAAAAAAATTGAAGGAGATGGAGAATTAAGTATGAAATTAGTGAAAAGGAAGATTAACATTCAAGATAATCGTCGACGTATACACCAGTTCTTGCAATCGCCATTTTCGTAGAGTATTCAGTACAGTGTATTTTTAGGGTTTTCGTACAATTTGGGGAATTTGGGGATTTCTTTATCTTTTTGTTGCGGTTGGTAGTTAATGTCTGTTAATACTGTTACGCATTTTTACCTTCCGAAAAAAAATCACCCTCTACTCTTATACTCTAATCTACCATGGCCAAAATTACTCCTCTATAGTACTTCGTAGTTATTATCGTATTAACAGTTAATTATTCAATAAGAAGCAATGATGATGTGACATTGCAGATGAATTTTACGTTCTTAATAACCTTATCAGTTGAACTAGCTGATATCAGCTCACCCTTGTTGAAAAACTCTTTCATTTCAATGTCATCATTAGCTCATAGTTGGGAATATTTGGTCGAAATGGTATCAAAAACACCTTTGACAATAATGGTAGTTAGGTAGTGCAAAGCATGGTGGGAATTCCCAAAAAAATAAAGCATGGAAGGAGTTAGATTGACCTAATTACCTAATGTTTACAAGATTTAAGCATACCTATTGTGATCTAACTCCTCTTATGTGAACACTCCATTCTCTTCTATGCACAGTTTCATCTTAAAAATCCAATTGAAGTTAAGTGGAGGTCGGGAAAAAAAGTCGAGTCTACCAAACTCGACGACCCAAAAAAACACTTTCCATGGCTCCTCCACCTTTGGCTCTCCTCCTTGATGCCAATGCTTCCAACCCTGATTCTTTCAATACTCGTCAATAATAGAATAAAAAATGACATCTTTGGTGATATGATAAAAAAAAAAAAAAGATTTTATATAAGCATTACAATACATAGAGCAACGTAAAAATTATTCGCATATTCAGACGTGACTAGAATTTCATACATATAATAACGACACAACACTTTGTTGTACTCCGTACCTCCCCGAGTTTCAACCTTTCACCCGCATAACAAACTCCTACTCCGTAATTCATTGTAGAGGTGGCCACGGGCCGGGCTAGTGCCCAGAAAATCGGGCACTAGCACTAGCCCTACATACCCGGGCTAGTGCCAGGGCTCGATTTTCTGGGCACTGGCACTAGCCCTCTAGTGCTTTGACCGGGCTAGGGTCAGGGCGGGCCAGTGCTCCCGCTGAAGAAAAAAAAAACGGAAAAAATCGAGTTTGACCAGTGCTTGACCGGGCTTGACCAGGGCCAGTGCTTGAAAAATCGAGCACTACCACTACCAAACCCAGGCTTGGTAGTGCGGGGTAATGCCGTGCGTTGACCAGGGCCGGGCCAGTGCGGGCCCGGGCTCCTAGTGCTCAATGGCCGGCTCTAGTTCATTGTCCTATAAATGTATCTTACTGCTAATATTAGAGCTGTAGAGCAAAGGACAACAAGTTGCTTTCCTCTCCCATTTGATCTCAAGTTAAATGTCATCAGTTCATCAGCACCAGAAAAGGAAAAAGGAGAAAGAAAAGAGAACCCAATTTGTTCAAGCTTTTACAGACTAAAATTTAAAAAAATGGGTCATGATGCACGAGCCAATAATAGTTTACTTCAATCATGTTATGACATTCCTTGGCACCTAAATTTCCCCAACATTTAAAATAGAATGTCCTTTTTATTTTTCTCTCTACTGTCACCTGTCACCATCTTTTTTTTTGGTTGCATGTGAAATCAACAACTAATCAAATTCAGATTTCACCTGTGACTTCATTAGATATCCAGGTGGCTTTTTTAAGACATGTTTTTCTCCCCAAAAATGATGGTTTTTTTTAACACACTGTGAAAATCCCACTACTTTTCTCATCATCTTTTTTTTTTTCTACCAGTGGAAAAATCTGTAAGTTAATACTCACTTAAACAATCTTTCTCTCCATCTTATCTTCACTACTTTTTGTTTTATTCCTTTCCTCTGAATCTCATTTTTGGTACTAATTAATTCTATTTATTGCCCACTTACTTGTTTTTATATACTGTACTTTAGATTATTATCTATGCTTTGACTTGAGCATCACATTTTGGTATTTCTTGCAAGTTATGATGATACTGGGGTTTGCAGCTTTCATTTTTCCTTTTTTTTTTTTTTTTTTTTTTTTTTGCTTTCTTTAATCTGCTGAAGAATATTTAGGAAATCTATCATAGATGGTTCAACAGTGAAAATTATTCCTTTTTGTTTATGATTATGTACTTTTGTTATTTAAAGTTTTAAGCTTTATGTATTTTATTGCAACAAATTACATCAATTTTGTAGGAAGTTGGGGTGAAATTTGAGCTGAAATTTGTTGGATTTGCAACAAACTAAGAATTGGGTTCTGTGCAGGTGTTGGAAATCTCATCAATTTGGTAGGAGAAGGGGTGAATTTTGAGCTGAAATTTGCAGGATTTGTAACAAAGTGAGAGTTTGGGGGTTAATAGGGTGTTTGAATTGAGTAAATTTTGTGCTAGATTGTTCCACAATGCTATTTAGGGTATTGGGGATTTTGTTGCTGTTGTTGTTGGGGATTAGTTTGAAAGATAATGGGTTGTTTTGTGCAAATGCTGATACACATTCTTCAACAAGACCTGAGGTAGTAAACATTGGAGCTATCTCAGCTTTCGGTTCGACAATTGGGAAAGTTGCGAAACTTGCAATTCAAGCTGCTGTAGGTGATGTGAATTCCTCTCCAAATGTTCTTCATGGTGTCAGGCTTAATCTCTCTATGGAGGACAGCAAACTCAGTGGATTCCTTGGGTTTCTGGAGGGTAATTTTTCATTTCTCCTGATTATAAATGTTCTTGAATTTTTGGCAATTTTTGTGCATTTTTAGTACTAGTGTATGTATGTTTGGATGTTTATGTTTGCTATATGGTTGTTCCTCGTATTTGTTTCAGTGATGAGAATTTTGGAGAATGATGTAGTGGCAATTATAGGTCCACAGTCATCTGTAATCGCGCACATGGTTGCCGTTCTTGCAGGGGGACTTCAAGTCCCTATGCTCTCCTATGCAGCCTCAGACCCGACCCTTTCGTCCCTCCAGTATCCTTACTTTGTAAGAACGGTCATGAATGATCTTTTCCAAATGGCTGCTATAGCAGACATTGTGTATTTTTATGGATGGAAGCAAGTAACAGCTATTTATAGTGATGATGATTATGGGAGGAATGCGATAGGTGCTTTAGGGGATAAGTTAGCTGAGAAGCAGTGTACGATAAGTTATAAAGCGATCATGGATCCTGAGTCTAGTAGAGAAGATATAATGCAAGTGCTGTTTGAGGTGAGCATGCAGGAATCTAGGATCATTGTTGTTCATACAGATAGTGAACTAGGGATGAAGGTGCTTAATGTGGCTCATTCTCTTCACTTGGTAGAAAGTGGATTTGTGTGGATTGCCACCAATTGGCTTACTGAGGTTATAGATACATATTCTCCGCTTTCTTCTAGTGACTCGAGTGATATTCAAGGGCTCCTTAGCCTGCGTATGCACACCCCACAGTCAGAGCTGAAGAGAAACTTTATGTCCCGGTGGAGAGATTTGGTTAAGAAAGATAATAGCAGTTCATCATCGGGGTTGAACACTTACGGTTTATATGCTTATGATAGTGTTTGGATTCTAGCTCGGGCCTTAGATGCATACTTTGATCAAGGAAACAATATATCATTCTCAACTAATGTGATGTTGAGTCAGCTGGCAAATGGCAGTAGATTGCACCTTGATGCCTTGTCTACCTTTGATGGGGGAGCACGTCTTCTGTCCAACATAAATCAAATAAACATGACAGGGTTGACTGGCCATGTTCAATTTGATTCTGATAGGAACCTGATCAATCCTGCTTACGACATAGTCAATATAGCAGGCACAGGGCATAATACAATAGGGTATTGGTCCAATGCCTCCGGCCTAACAGTTCAGCCACCAGAAGTTGTAGCCTCTAAACCATCCAATCAAACAAGTGCAGGTCCGCGGTTATATAGTGTAATCTGGCCTGGACAAACTACAGAGAAGCCTCGTGGATGGGTTTACCCTAGCAATGGAAAGCTTCTCAGGATTGGAGTTCCACGTCGGGTTGTTTACCGGGAATTTGTTTCATATTCAACAAGAACTAATTCATTTACAGGGTTCTGCATTGATGTATTCACTTCTGCTGTGAACTTACTGCCATATGCTCTTCCATATAAGCTGATTCCTTTTGGCAATGGGAGACATGATCCTAACATCAATGCCCTTATCGACAAACTGAGTGCAGGGGTAAGTAGCAAATGGTTGATGTCTGTTAGGCTTTTGCTTATACATCAAATGCGTATTGCTTGATTATAGTTTTATTGCAGGTGTTTGATGCTGTGATTGGTGATGTTGCTATCACTACCAGCAGAACAAAGAAGGTAGATTTTACCCAGCCGTACCTTGATTCAGGTTTGGTCGTTGTAGCCACTGTTAAGCCCAGGCACTCTAGCGCCTGGGCGTTCTTAAGGCCATTTAGTCCAATGATGTGGTGCATCACTGCTGCATTTTTCATTGTTGTGGGTTGTGTTGTTTGGATTCTCGAGCATCGGATTAATGATGAATTCCGTGGCCCACCCAAAAAGCAAATTGCCACAATATTATGGTATGCATCCCTTAAATCATGTCTGATGTTTCTCTCCTCCGAAAGCCTTACACAAGTTTTCCAATGTTCAATTGCAGGTTCAGTTGTTCAACTTGGTTCTTTGCTCACAGTAAGTATATGGATGTCAGTGTAGCAGTTTTGCTTGTAAATATGAGCTAGTGAGTGAAACCTGAGGTATAAGGCTGATGAGTTATGATGCTTGTGTTTTTCTGGTTCTATGCAGGGGAAAACACTGTGAGCACGCTGGGCCGTCTTGTGCTCATCATATGGCTGTTTGTAGTTTTGATTATTAATTCGAGCTACACTGCTAGTCTAACCTCCTTGCTGACAGTACAACAGCTTTCTTCTCCTGTAAAAGATATTCACAGTCTAATCGCCAGCAATGAGCCTATAGGGTACCGAGATGGTTCCTACGCTTATGATTATCTAAAAGACGAGCTCAAAGTTCCTGCATCCCATCTTATTGCGTTAAAATCTGAAAAGGATTGTGCTGAAGCCCTGAGAAAGGGTCCTAGACATGGTGGAATCGCTGCCTTAGTAGACAAGAGTGCATACATGGAGTTATTCTTGTCAACAAGATGTGACTTCACTGTTGTGGGTGAAGTGTTTACCAAAAATGGCGGGGGATTTGTAAGTATCGTTTCTCGTATTAATCTATTTGCTCGACATGCCTTGATTTGACTAGCTATACTACTGCATGTTTGTTCAGAGGTATTGAAGCAGCTCTACCCTGAAGAGTAGATTGCTGTGCTGGATTTTTGCATGTTAGGGTTCTATTAAGATTCTCAAGTTTGGCAGAGAGATAATTCTGGTTTGATCTCTGCAGGCATTTCCACGAGACTCGCCTTTGGCGGCAGACATGTCAACAGCAATTCTGAAGTTATCAGAGAATGGGGATTTACAGAGGATCCATGATAAGTGGCTACTGAGAAGTGGTGCTTGCAGCTCACAAGATACTCAGCTAGAAGTGGACAGGCTAGAGCTGAAAAGTTTCTGGGGACTCTTCCTCATCATTGGTTTAGCTTGCTTGGTTGCTCTTATGATGTACTTCGCACAAATGATGCAGCAGTTCATACGTCATCCTCACACGCCTAAGGAGGAAGATGACTTCAGTGGCCAAACATCACGATCTTCTCGTCTCCACACATGCTTGTCATTTGCTGATGAGAAGGAAGAGGAATCCAAAAAGCGGATTAAGAAAAGGCAACAACTTGAGGATTCTCCATCTAGTTCTGGTACGCCTAAATTTGCATCCAATCGAAATGTTGGTCAGGTGAATGCTTCTACCGTAAATCATGTGGAACTTTCCCCTGCTAGAAGAAGTATTACCTGGAGCAACGAAGTACTCAACCTCGAAACAGATATGCAAAGGAACCAACGTACTACAGGGTAGATATCGGATGTTAGGCCTATATTCTAGCTTCTCTTGAGCTATATTCAACTGTAATCATAATTCATATATACATAATTGGTTATTTGGTTAGGTATGTAGGAAGAAGTCAGGTACTTACTAAAATTAGCATTCAGGAATCAGGAAAAGAAGTGACAGCAGTCATTTTGTATCCCGTAAGACCATCATATATAATGACAGTATCGACTGAGCGTGTACAGCTAGTCCAAAATGGATTTATCGATACAATTGTTATCTGAAGTCACGCTTTCCTTCACTGCCACGTTTCTTAGCTGAAATAGTTCTGATGTCTTAGCAATTTAGCATGACGAAACCCATTCCTTCTGAGAAAAATGTTCACAAATGCATCTGCAGAGTACATTACATGACAATGTGACAATATGACATGCTTCTTGCAATGGTATTCTGAAGTCTTAACAACTTAAATTTTCGATATTTGGTGATTCGGTTTTACAAGTCCTCCCAATTTCATAAGTCGATCGAGAGAAGAAAATCGAACCCAACAAAATGAATTACCATCTCATTCTCTTTAGCGAAATAAAATCCGTCTTCAAAATTCACTAACGACTAGTACTACGAACGATGGTCCTTGCATCATTAATTATCTGGTCAACATCATGAATTCTTTTATTCTAATTTTCCCTAAATTTAGCAGTTAACGTCAGCACTGACCTCATCATTTCTCTCCATACTAATCCCAAAAATATCATTGATTATAAATACGTATAATAATCCAAAAGTATATATGTTAAAAAAAAAACAAAAAAAAAATCCAAAAGTATATCTAACCGAATAAAAATAAAAGCTCAAGCTTTCAATTTAAAAAAAAAAAAAATGGAACCACAACAAGCCGCCGTAACTTCCGCCGCAGCTCAGCCACTTTTCGACCGTATCGCCGTCGTGACCGGCGCCTCTCGCGGCATAGGAAAGGCAATTGCACTCCACTTATCTTCGCTCGGCGCGAAACTCGTAATCAATTACGCCTCTCCGTCGTCCCAACCACTAGCCGATGAACTCGCCGCCGTAATCAACCTCAACTCCACCACCACACGCGCCATCGCGTTCCAGGCCGACGTCTCCGACGCCGATCAGGTGGCGTCGCTGTTCGACTTTGCGGAGCGGTCCTTCGGAGCGCCGCCGCACATCCTCGTCACCTCCGCCGGAGTTCTCGACGTGAAATATCCGTCCATCGTCAACACCGAGGTCGGCGAATTTGACCGGATAATGGCGGTCAACGCCAAGGGGACGTTCCTGTGTATTAAAGAGGCGGCGAGGAGGTTGAAGAAGGGCGGCGGAGGGAGGATCGTGACGGTTTCGTCGTCGTTGGCGGCGGCGTTTAGGACGGGGTACGGGGCGTACACGGCGTCGAAGGCGGCGGTGGAGGCAATGACGAAGATAATGGCGAAGGAGATGAAAGGGACGGGGATAACGGTGAATTGCGTGGCGCCGGGGCCGATTGCGACGGAGATGTTTTTGGAAGGAAAAAGTGAGGAGATGAATCAGAGGGTTGTTGATGAGTGTCCGTTGCAGCGGTTGGGGAAGGTGGAGGACGTGGCGCCGTTGGTTGGGTTTTTGGTTGGTGATTCCTGTGAATGGGTTAATGGTCAGATTATTAGGGTTAATGGTGGTTATGTTTAATTTGCGTATTCCCCACCTACATGTTGTGTTGGTCTTGTTATGTACAATTTTTTTTTTTTTTTTTTTTTTTTTTTTTTTCCGATTGTTAACATTTGGTTGTAATATTCCTGCGAAATTATTGATAGGGATAATGTTATGTCTACGGTAGTGAATCTAATCTATCGAATATATATATATTGGGGGCCTATCCAGTGAGAAGTGGTAATTTCGTGAGAAGTGAGAAGTAATCTCAGCCATTGATTTCGCATAATTGTAGTAACTAAACTGCATAACTCCAGTCGCTTAACTCCATGAACTAAATTGATTAACTCCAGTCGTATAACTCCATTAACTATTTTGCTTAACTCTAGTAACATAACTCTATTAACTAAATTATATAACTCCAATAATATTATTAACTTCATCAACTTTAACGTAATTCCATTAATTTTAGCATAACTCCACTAAGTAAAACACGTAACTCTAACTTAACTCTATCAACTAAAACACGTAACTCCACCTTAACTCCACCAACCAAAACACGTAACTCCAATTTAACAAATTAACCAAAACGCGTAACTCTAATGTAACTCCATTAACCAAAACGTGTAACTCTAATGTAACTTCACTAACCAAAACACGTAACTCCACCTACTAAAACACGTAACTCCAACTTAACTCCACTAACTAAAACACGTAACTCCAATAACATCACTAACTAAAAGATGTAACTCCATTAACTCCACTTTAACTTCATTAACTAAAACACGTAACTCCACTAACCAAAACACGTAACTCCAACTTAACTCCACTAACTAAAACACGTAACTCCAATAACATCACTAACTAAAAAGACGTAACTCCAATAACTACAAGACATAACACCGATAACTCTACTAACTAAAACACGTAATTTTAGCTAACTCCACCAATTAATTACGTAACTAAAAAAAACAGAAAATTCAAAAAAATTAAAACGAAATCAACAAAAAAACCCCAATCTTCCACCATTTTCTCTCTCCTCCCACACCACCAACCTCCACCCTCCCCGCCACTGCTCCACCCCAGCCCCCGCCCCGCTCCCTCCTACACCACCTCAGTCACCACCAAATTAACCGGCCACCCGCCGCTGTGTCAGCCGTGCACCCAGACCTCGACGCCCCATTCCTGCCACCCTTACTTCCCTTTCTTTCTCACCACGCTCGGATTATTCGCGAAAAGGAGAGGCGGTTGCAACGTAAATCGGTGGGCATTAGATGCGTCAAGGTGAGAAGAGACCGACGACGGTGCATCTCGACGTCTCAGCGCAATTAAGGCGGCGGGATCTGACAAAAAGAGTACGAAAAATGGAAGAGAGAAGACGTTCTCGCGGCCAAACGATGCTCAACGGAGGAGGCTTGTGGTCGACGAAGAATCGCGGTAGTCTGACGAGTCGTCCGGTGGTGTCGTAACCGGCAAAGGTGAAGGTCGACGGCGGAGAACAATTTCGGCGACCAGATATGAAAAAAAACGACAACGAAAAAAAATTGAGAGAACGCGTTGTACGCCGCGTGGTGATGATCGACGGAGGCTGGGGATGTTCGACGAAACCTCGCCGTGGTCGGTGGAGTCGGGTGGTGCTCTCCGATCCGACCGTCGTTGTTGTCGGCGTACGACTGCGGTGGCAGGCGGTCGCCGTCTGGCGGCACGAGTGGGAGGAGAGAGAGGGAAGGGAAAGATAAAATGTGAGGGTTTGGGGATTGGGTCTAATTTTAATTTTGCTTTTCTTTCTTTTTATTTCTGTCCTTAATTTAGACCACTAGATCTATATTAGATCAAGGGGTGAGATTACTTCTCACTTCTCACGAAATTAATACTTCTCATTTGATAGATTTTCTATATATATATATATATATATATATATATATATATATAATTCTGAACCCACTCAATTTCCACGCTGACACGTGGCATATAATAATATTATTATATTGTAAATAATGTTTATCCAAAATAGGATATAGTAAGTACAAAGTCTTTCTTAGGAGGACACTTAACACACATTAATTGGATAGCACAATGAAATTATATATTATGGTAATTATTAGGTAATTTATGGAAAAAAGTATAATTTATTGTGATAAGTTAGCTAATTTATGGTAATAATTTGAAATATAATGTGATATAACGGGTGACGGGATAGTGGAATGAAAATGAAATAGTATAATGGGTGACGCGATACGAAATAAAAATGAAATAATATAATAGGTGACGTAAAAGTGGAAAAGTAATAAAAAAACGATGAGTTAATAGAAATAAATACAGGCGGGTTCAGATGAGTCCGCCTATTTAGATGAGTCCATGAGTCCTCATCTCGACCGTTGGATGTAAAGGAAACGAAGGGCTAAGATTGAGCCAAATAAGCGTCCGCGGATCAAAGGAAGGGGTCTTCAACCCAACTTCTCATTCCAAACAAACAACTTTCTCTCTCTTCCTCCCTTCTCTCTCTTCGTCCGTCCCTCCTCTCTCAGCTTCTTCGATCAGTTTTTCCGTGCTTCCCTGCTTTTCCTCTCTCTTCCATACGAAATCCCCAAATCTAACCCTAAAAAAATAGGTTCGATTATACCCTAAATTAATCGAAAATTTGTAGCAATTGAAAGGATTGAAGGCTTCGATTTGCTATGCATCATCAAAAAAACGATGAACAAGGTAATTTCGAACAATCTTTTAGTGGATTCGATTAACATTTTTTCGAATTGGCTGCATTTTTTGGTCGTTTTAGTTGATTGAGTATGAACACTAGAATTTTCTATTGATTAAACGAAGAACGGATAAAAAAATTTCATCCATTTTTTTGCAAATTCCCAAATTCGATCCTTTTTTAATTTCTGTCTGATTTCAATTTTATAATGGAATTTGTAATCACACTGTTTTGACTATTGAATCACACAAACTCTTCCTTCGATTTTGATTTTAGAATGGAATTTTCAATCACACTATTTTGTCTATTGAATCACACAAATTGGTAGCAATTGCAACGATTGAATGCTTCGATTTGCTATGCACTATCAAACGATGAACAAGGTAATTTCGAACAATCTTTTAGTGGATTCGATCAATTTTTTTCGAATTGGCAGCGATTTTTTGGTTGTTTTTGTTGATTGAGTATGAACATTACGATTTTCTAATGAGTAAACGAAGAACGGATCAAAACACTTCATCCATTTGTTTGCAAATTCCCAAGTTCGATCCTTTTTTAATTTGTCTGATTTTCGATTTTATGGTGGAATTTACAATCACTCTGTATTGATTATTGAATCACACTCGTTTCTATTATTGATTTTCCAAGTACTCGATTTTATAATTGGTTTGGTTATAGAATCATATTGGTCGGTATATAGAATCACATTGCGTTATTATATGGAGTCACATTGGTCAGTTTATGGTATCATATTGATGAGATTATATATGTTAGGCTGTGTGCAATTGTATTTGTTGATGTGATTCTATCTTATAGGGTGTGTGATTCTATTCGATAGAGTGTGTGATTTTATTGGTTTGTGTATGATTCTATTTGATAGCTTGTATGATTCTATGTGTGCGTTAGTGTGTATCTATTCATTAGTTTGCGTGATTCTATTTGATATCGTGTGTGATTCTATAAGTTTATGTGTGTGATTCTATTCGTTAGCGTGTGTAATTGTATTTTCTAGTGTATGATTCTATTGGTTAGTTAGTGTAGTTAGTGTGTGCGATTCTATTTGTGTGATTTTATTAGTTAGTGTGTAAGATTTTGTAGGCAAATGTGTGTGATTCTATTTGTGGCTGTGTTTTCATTAGTGTGTGTGATTCTATCAGAGTCCTGGCTTTCTCTTAACCGAACCAATGGCTTCCTCCTCCCCATGGTGTCTTTAAAATGAAAACCTTTTGTTGTAGAGCAGTAGGTCTAATGATAAAGAATTATTGAGGATCAACCTAATAAGTCATTCCAATTCTGTTGGTAATTCCAGCATCCGCTGTTCTTCTCAAAAGAAAAAAACAGAAGAGTAATCCTTTCGGTGCTGGGAAAAAGGCATCCCCCATTTCTCTACCCAAGCTCTTTGCTCTGGGCTCTCTTTTCTACCCAAGGTACACGTGCCGCCACCTCCGCCCTGATTCTGATGATCTCAACGACAACGACACTGCTTCTACCAGCCTTGAAGAAGGTATTATCTCCTCTTTCTTTCATTTCTTTTATTATTATTACGACTACTTATTACCGTATGTCTCTCTGTTCTGCTTCCAGTCATTTAATCAGTGCTTAATTATTATTATTAAGAATGGATTACGTCAACATTAATCTGGAATTAACACACCATTTTGGGCCGACTTTGACTAATTACCTTATCTTTTATGCTAATGTTAATGTTGATGTTAACACATTAGTATTAAAAAATTAAAAAAATAAAGGCATGAAGTTGAAGTAAGAGCAGCAGCAGTAATTGATGTAGCATGTACACCAAACATTAACTCCTTATTCACAACCTAACTAATTTCTAAGAGACAGTAGAGTATGTTGTAAGTTGTAACTGCTTTCAACCTAATTCCCAACTTATTAGGTTGATCCTCAATAATCCCTTATCATTCCTCTTTTGTGGACTGGGACCTGTACTCTCGAAAGTATATCAATTTGACAGCAAGTTAACTACATTTCTACAGGTTTGTATGCTTAGATTAGTTGTGAATTTCCTGAAGTCGATTGCTGCTTGATTTATGTTTATGGCTTGTGTTTCTATAATTTGTGGATATCCTGGAGTGGTGGACTACATTGGTGTTGATTTTTGTAATAGGAACAAGTATATCTATTTTGAATTGTTACATCAGACCACTCACGTCTCACGTTTATTAGCTCAAAATGGTAGAGCAGTGTGCTATTGCACACGGTGTGGGTTCGATTCCCACATAGACGAATTGTAAAGCTTTATTTTCCATTCCTCTTCATCCTCGAAATATACCAGGATAGCTACATTATGACTTTTTTCCCCCATGATGACACAACCATAGAGGGTAGTAGGAGCAAATGGAGTGAAGTCCCTCGTCTTATTTTTGTGTATGGTGTTTGCCAGATACCCAAGATGTGGACTGTTTAAAAGGTTGAATGTGAGTTCAAGTCTCACATAGGTTGAATGTGAGTTCAAGCCAAAGATCAAGATGGATCTCACACATGAACCGTAATTTGGTGCAATTCTTAAAGCTGGAAACCAACAATCCTGATATCCTACCACACTTTCATTCGCCTACGTGGGAGTCGAACCCACACCTTGTGCAATAGCACAATGCTCTACCAATTTGAGCTAATAGACGTGATAGTACATTCACAATATGATAACAGTAGATGAAGATGCTTTGCAAGCGCTAATAGCACTTCATTTTAAAAACCTCACCTTTATGACTTTGCACAAATGACTAACTATTATAAACCTAGAATTCTGATGCTAAAATCTTAAACTTCCCCCACAAAGAATGTACTCATATTTAGAGACAAAGCAGATGGAGGTCGACACAGCAAAAAAGATTGGGACTTTCAACGAAAGTGTCTTCTTCTTGTACTGCATCCATAATAACCCTCTGTATAACTTAATTTCCCAATATTGATTTGTTCATGAACACCCGCGATCTATAAGAAACTGAAAACCAACATAATTATACATCAAACCGCCTCACAATGTGGTCAATCCATTATTTCGCTTCCTGAAAATTTTCGAAAGAGAACAAACTAAAAATAATTGGCCATTCTCCGGACATGAGCATGAGCCAAAATCAAAGGTAAACAAACTACAATCCCCTAAAATGACTGCTGACTAGACACTTCACCATGGAAAAATGGAAGTAATACCCACCATACATACAGTCAGATGATCCTCATATCCAACTGACGTAATAAAAACTATTAATTAGTTAGATATCCCCTCAATGCAATATGGACTAAGATCCAGTTCATGTACAAAGTCCAAAAAATATTTCAGCAGACATTGAAAGTGTCAAATATAACATAGGGTAGGCACATGCAAGGAGAAAAGAATAACACCAACGTGATTCAAATCTTCCACCACTTCCCAGAGATAACATAGTAGACTTAACATGGCCTACAGCTTCACAAAAACACACAGGAAAAGCCAGAGAACAAGAAAAAACCCATCCGTTTACCTGTCTGTTCTTTGTTTGAACGCACGTTCGTTGCAGCCTTCTTCTTGCACACATTCAAAGATAGGTCCCCAGGCCTCTGGTGAATGCCAATGATCTGGCCTTTGTAAATTTCCGCTCCAGGTGCAACAAACATTTTGCCTCTCTCTTGTGAACTAGCAAGGGCATAATATGTAGAAGTACCATCTTCAAAAGCAACCTGACTCATTTAACATTATTCAAAGTTTATCAAACTGGACGACCAACGTAATTGTGGAAACACAACCATGCGGTTCAATGGTCATTTGAAAGATATCTAAACATCATCCAAACAGCATAACTTACCAGTGAACCCTGGTCACGCGTATTGATGTCAGCATGACTTTAAATCACACATCACAAATCGACAATTTGAGCTTCTCCCCTCTTCTATCAGATCTCTTTGTCCTCTGCTTGCATGTTCGAGTTCTCCACTGTTGAGATATTCTCATCCAAATACCCAATGCTTAACCATCACTCCAAAAGATATGCAATATCTCTCTTGTATACTTTTAGAACACTCTGTCCACACTTTCTGATGGGCGTAATCCTCAATCTATGTGTACCAAACATTAAGATTACCATAGAATATAGATCCTTGAGAGGTGAAGCCACTGCCTTATAATCATATCACGAAGACTAACTAATTAAATCACATAGACAAACAAATAGAATCACAATAACTAATAGAATCACAAAGACCTGCTCAACAAAATAGAATCACAAAGACTAACTAATAGAATCACACATTAAGCAATAGAATCACACACGCTAATAAATAGAATCACAAACACTAACTAATAGAATTACACACCAACATATAGAAAAACACAATCTAACAAATGAAATCGCATAGACTAACAAATAGAATCACATAGACTAAGAAATAGAATCGCAAAGACTAACATATGGAAGCACAAACACTAACCAAAAAAACACTCTTACTAGCCAAATTAAATAAGATCACACGCACTGACAAATAGAATCCCATACAACATCAAATAAAAATCACACACCAACAGATTGAATCAAACTAAATCAAACGAAAATTGCAATATGAGAATCACAGCGGCGGCGAGAATCGAGACCGGTGACATTTCCGAACAAATCTTCAACAATACAACCAAAAATCACTACACAAAAACCTAAATTAACATTCGCCGTAGTCGCAATTCTCCGCGCGAAATCAACAAAATTAACAAATAATTAACGAAATTAACAAATAATTAGCGAAATCACGCACTTCTCTGCGCGAAATCAACAAAATTAATCGGAAATTAACAAATAATTAGCGAAATCGCCTAGAGGAGCGCTAACGTCAGATTCAAATTACGACTAAAATGCATATAAGCATGAAATTAAATGCAAATTGAACCAATCAAACCCAAACGGAAACCAAAGAATAATCAACTCACCATCTCATACTGAAATTCAATAAAAAGGCAATCGAAACCAAAAACAAAAGAATCAAAACTTTTTAATGAATGATGTTAATCACAACAACAATACAACACGGACCAAATTTGCATCAAACACATAAAATCAAAGCTCAAGCATAGGATAAAAATTAAAAATCAGAGTCAAATTCACGCAATTACTCGCAAAAGACGCAAAATAAAATCAGAAATTACATTCATCTCGAGTCAGAGCAGCGGATCGACGGCGATGGCGAGGAGAAGCGAAGAGAAATTGTCGCCGGCAAAATGAAATTAATCAAATTAGGGTTTAGTTCTAGCAAAACAATCTAAACTGAAATCGAACAAATAAAAGCTTGAATAACACATAAAATCGAACAAATAAAAGCTTAAATAACACGATAAATGCAACAAGCTTTCAAAAACAACAAATCAAAAATTTAATCAACATAAATGTAAACCTAATAAGCATTAAAACACATTGAATCGAACAAATAACAGGTTGAGTAACACGAAAAATGAAGCAATGAGTAACACGAATAGAAAACCTCCAAAAATGTCGCCGGAGTCTCGATTGCCACCAAAATCAGATTTTCCGCCGCCAGAGTCTCGAACGCCGCCAAATTCAAAATTTCCGATGAGAAAATGAGCGATTTTCGATTGCAAAGGCACTTCAAAACGTCGAAGCAGCTACACCATCGCCGGAGTTGATGAGGAAGAAATGATCGCCGGCAAATTCGCCGCCGTGGAGAGAGAATCGGAGAGTCGTCGAAGAGGATGAGATTTGAGAGAGAGAAATTGGAGAAGAATAGGGAGGAGAGAGAAAATGAACCGTGGAAATGGGGAGAGAGGATGTTGTTTTTAGTTTAAATATCTAGATTTGCAATTACAATCTTACCCCTGTGTCAGCGTGCGATGTGGAGCGTTGGATCTTTTTGATCCTACGGTTGTGATTGGGACTCATGGACTCATCTAACCCTAAAGGACTCATTTGAACCTAATTCTATATATATATATATATATATATATATATATATATATATATATATATATATATATATATATATAATATGACGAGTGTCCAAAGTTGAAAGAAAAAAATACGTAAAATATCGTTCATAATATTATTATAACAAAATAAACCTACTTTGTATTATGAAACGAGTATAAAAAATATAAACAGGTAGCTCGGGTGCGGGCCGAGCTTGCAAACTAGTATATATGTAATTCTGAACCCGCTCAATTCCCACACTGACACGTGGCATATAATAATATTATTATATTGTAAATAATGTTTATCCAAAATAGGATATGGTAAGTACAAGTTAATATTATTCTAATAAAATAACATTATTACTTGATTTATGGAAAATAGTTATGTAATATATTAATTGATTGATTTATGGCAATTTGATCAAATATCCCACGCGTGTTTCAACATCATGGTAATATTATTCTAATATAATAACATTATTACTTGATTTATGGAAAATAGTTATGTAATATAATAATTACTTGATTTATGGCAATTTGATCAAATATCCCACGTGTGTTTCAAAATGGGACTTTGGTTTTTGAAATGTGACTTTTCCTCTAATTAAATTACAAATATAACACGGGTGTTCGAAATGAGATTTTAGGTTTTTAAAGGTGAGTTTCCATCTAATTACATTACAAATATACCACGGGTGTTCGAAACATGACTTTAGGTTTTTTAAAGGTGAGTTTCCATCGAACTACATTACAAATATCACATGGGTGTTTAAAATGAGATTTTAGGTTTTAGATAAAAAATTCGTTTACATAATTTAAAATTTAAACTTCAGTAGCCCGGGCGTTGCACGGGCCATCAAACTAGTTTAGTAATATTGTTGGAAGTGATAATAATGGGACTTTGATTTTGTACCAATGGTGGAATTGCAATAAGATCAATGTGTATTAGTTTAACGGAGATTGATAATATCTAAATTTCGTTGATGTTAAAGGATTGCTACCAAAGTTAGAGCAATGATACATTCAATTGAAAATTGTACACATGGGTGGTGATTAGATCTGGCAAACGGGCATTCGAGTCGGGTCAGATTTGGGTCGGGTCAAATCCGGATCGGGTCATTTCAAATTGTTCAAATCTGATCATATTAATGATAGATTTCTTAAAATTTTGTCTAATATTATCTTAATTTGAAGTTTTACTGGTGATTTGAGTGACTAAAGGTGTAATATATCTAATTTAAGTCATTTGTGCTCAACCGAATCATTAAAACGTCTGGTTATTCGGGTCTGGTTCATTTCAGTTCGGGTCACGTTCAGGTCGGGTCATATTCGGGTCAAACAGAATTCGGGTCAATTTCGGGTTCAGGTCGGGTCAATTTAGGGTTCGGGTTGAATTAAGATTAGAATGCCATGTCTAGTGGTGATCTTGCTATATACTCTGTATACCGGTAGTGTTAACTACTTCTAATCTAGAATTATAGATTTATCGCCTACAAGTAGTGTTGGTACACATTTTGTAAATGGGCCACAGCCCTTAGGAAAGTGTTCCTTGGAAAAGGCCCATGTGATACTCTCAAGGCCCAAAGAGTACTAGCCATCAGATCTTGGTTGAATGAAGGGTTAGGATTGATTAGGGGTATCTTGGTTATTCCTTGAACTCCTTATAAATACCCCCTCATTTGCCATAATCAAGGACTTATGGACTTTTCACACACACAATGTACATTCTCTCTCTACTCTATCACTATCTTATTTTGTGACCACCCCATCCTGACTTGAGCGTCGGAGGGGCGTCGCCGGCGAAAGCCGGGCGCCCCCCTTGACCATTTGTTTGTGCGCGCAGGAAACCAAGGTTGATCCCGGTCTATCCCAAATCAAACTCACCCCAACATTTGGCGCCGTCTGTGGGGATAGACTACGAGGATCGACTTAAGTTGACTGCGCACCGCGGACATCATAGTGCGCATAAGCCCAAAAGTTGACAGTCACTATTTAGTACCAAAATGAAAAGTGCGCGAGGACGAAGCTCTGACCCAACTCGCGAGCGAGGAGCGTGGTCTCCTGCTCACCGAGACCCGACCTTGATTCAGGGTGGTGGTTCGGAACCTCGGACGCGATCGCGTTACTTGCTGCGACAGTTGAAGTTGTGCGTCAGATTGAATCGGTTGCAACATCGACTTCGATTGCGACTTCTGGCGTAAACAGATCATTTCATTATTGGGAAAAGCTGCGCGATTATGCTTGAGCTGCTGAGTACGATGATGTGAGGAGTCCCAAGGACGTGAGTGCAGGGGCGGAGCGCGACGTGTTGCTTGAGCGTGGAACCCATTCTTATTGGGATGCGTGCTCGGACCCAACCCGAGTGCGAAGAAGTCTTGACCCGACCCAACTCGAGGTCAAGGCGTCCCGAGTGCCCGTCTAGACACCATCTACCGGCTCAACCCGCGCTCGCCAATCACCGCGGAGTGCGGAGTCCGAATTTGACTTGCGTCTGAGTCGTCAGTTTGATCGGAGTCAGACTCCAGGTGGCGAAATAGGACCAAAAATTCGCAGTGGCAAATCGGATTCCGATGACTCGGATTCGCGACATTCACCAGCCCGACTCAGATTCCGATAACTTGATTCGGTCGGCGTTCAGGTTGGTCAGACCAGACTCGCATGAGGGGTGGTCGGACCTGATGAGACAGTCCGATCGGAGCCGCACTCAACCTGGGTGCGAAGAAGCTGGACCTGATCCAACCCCGAAGCTGGATTGCGGTTAGCGGAGTGCGCGAAGTATGCCTGAGTGTGGAGAGCGACGCGCGGTGCGCAAGGGTCAGACCCAACCCTCCGCGGCCGAGAGCCAGACCCAGTTCGCGTAAGAGTTGCCTTGTTGGTCGAAAAACACAGGAAAAAGTAATGAGATGTGAGGGTCAGTGTTGGGTTATTGTATCTGACTCGCGTCGCAAGGTGCGCCGTGCGAGATTAAGCGGCCCGGATGGGGATGTGAGTTGACTTTGCTCGACGTCAGAGAATACTAGATGAATGCCAGTGCGAAGATTTATGGATGAATAATCGTATACGAATGAAGATTATTACAGCAGTTGATTACTTGCTCTTTATTTGAGCCGGGTGCGGATCATTCGCTCTTTATTTGAGCCAAACGCTGACACGGGAATTCTAATAAGATAACCAATCTCCTCCTTTTTACTTTATTGTTTTAATTTTGCATAAGTGTGGAGTGATGTGTGTACATGATTATGCCACAAAAATGTCTAGATTCACTATTTTTAAATGGCGTATTCCATCAATGTTACATGCCAAGCATGATTATTTTAAGTTGTGCAAATTCCGTGTTCAAAATTCATGCGATTAGCCTGCTCGCGATGTTTGTTAAACCACAAAAGTGGAACTAGAAATGGCCCGTGTCTTGTCGAGCTAATACTCCACTAAACTCCAAAATATCGACAACATAAATTGATATGATCAATATATTTATGTGAAATATCGCATATGGTGCATGATTGATTTTACAAAAAGCATATGTTTTGAAAATGCTATGCAAGCTATACGAATTAACAAATGTTGTATTACAAATGCTCCTACATGTGATGAAATTGCAAGAAATTGTTACATGCGCGTTTTAAAGAGCACGTTGGTTGGTTTTTCCACGTATAATTGCGTTAATTTGCACACTTGATGCATGGGAGCTATGGGTCAAAGCTAATAATGGAAGTCAGAGACTATCACGTCAACTTCCAGGCTCGATATCTTTTAAAATAGTCAGTATTTCGAGGAGCCATGAATTGGAAAATAAAGTTCATGATCTAAGCTTTCCGAAAAGTGGTCATATGCCTTAAATGGTTAAGTAACGAAGGAGATATGCCCGTTTTAAGTTGAGCTGTCCAGTTTCTACGCGGGTACACAAGGATGGCCGAATCTGCTATATTCCCCAAGTCATGCACGTCCAAGCCAAGGAAGTTCTTAGTAGATATAATTCTTACTATTATTTAGTTTCCAAATAATAAAGGAGCCTATGAGGTTTCCGAGTTGTTCTAGTTTAAATAAGTCGGAATTAAGGAAAGTTCTATTAGAACCTTACCTTATTCTCTAAGGTCTAGATGAGTCTATTTAGTATAAATATAGAGTCTTATTGTATTGTTTTTCAGATTAGATTATACAAGTTTGAGCATTAATATCGAAGAGTCGAAGGGAGTTTCCTTCAAAATCTTGGCCTTGCGAGGTATTCTTCTGGTTTGTGCCTTGTTTCTTTGTGATCTTGGTGCTTGCCTTTTGTTTGTGCTTTGTTTCTTTGTGATCTTAATACAAATTAGTCTTAGTCGAGTATTCTTGCGAGGATTCTAGACTAATTCATATCCTTTATTTTCTGTTTTAATTCCGCTGCGTTACAAACTCAAAAACACATAAAAATTAGAGTAAGTTTAGTAAGTTTTACATCAAATTGGTATCAGAGCTTGGTTATAACAAACTTCTATGCTTTGTTAGTCTTGGTTGTGGTTGATTGTGGCTTATCAATGAATTGTAAATTCCTAAGTTTGATGGGAGTGGTGATTATGAAGATTACATAAATTGGGAAAGAAAGATCGAGCGTAAATTCAATCGAATTGGTTTTGATGATCGTGAAAGATTCGATCATGTGAAACTTATTTTGGTAAGAGACGCATTCCATTGGTTTGAAATTTTGAAGAAGCGACGCAAACATGAAGGTAAGTGCAAGATTCATTCGTGGGAAGTACTCAAGTGCAAGCTACGTAAACGATATATGCCAAGGAACTTTATTGAAGACGTGTCGTTCAAAAAGTCGTCTTATGAGCATGAACAAGCAAATAATGATCTGATTTTGTTGGACATGATGAAGAAACTTGACCGTATGCAAGATGACTTGAAGAAAGTTAGGAGTGCACATCTTGAAAAGCGTGATTCTTGTGAAGACAAAGAAGAAATCAAAGAAGTGATCTTGGAGGAACAATCGCAAGTACATGAATTCATACAAATCCAAGATCATGAAGATAGTGAGATTAGTGATCAAGCCAAAACATTGGATCTTTGTTATACTTCTAAGGAGGAAAGCATTGATTTTTCACGAAAGTCTTTTGGGGAAGAGAAAGTAACGACTTCCAATGAACATGGGGCTATAATTGAAGATGAGATAGATCACAAGTTGGTTTACCAGAAAATTGACGATGGAAGTTCATACAAATCTTATGTTGATCTCTATATTGATAAGGGATTTCATGAAGATGTCAAAGGTAAATCAAGATTGTTGTTGTGTCTCTACAAAGATAGTATTGAATTCAAAGATGAACAACATGAATACGAACATTATGATCGAAAGATTATGCATCAAGGAATGAATGGTATGAAGTGGATTGATATTGAAGATCATGGTGTTTCAAAACTCATCAAGTACATTGAAGATGATGAGTTAAAGGACAAATACTTGTGCATATGTTTGGTCTTTGTGTTAGTTCTACTTCTCTTTGTGATCCTTGTATATGATCCGGGTGGTTGTGAGAATGTGTTTCTCTACTTTAGGACTTCAGATTCGAGGACGAATCTTTTCAAAGAAGGGGAGAATGATGCATGGGAGCTATGGGTCAAAGCTAATAATGGAAGTCAGAGACTATCACGTCAACTTCCAGGCTCGATATCTTTTAAAATAGTCAGAATTTCGAGGAGCCATAAATTGGAAAATAAAGTTCATGATCTAAGCTTTCCGAAAAGTGGTCATATGCCTTAAATGGTTAAGTAACGAAGGAGATATGCCCGTTTTAAGTTGAGCTGTCCAGTTTCTACGCGGGTACACAAGGATGGCCGAATCTGCTATATTCCCCAAGTCATGCACGTCCAAGCCAAGGAAGTTCTTAGTAGATATAATTCTTACTATTATTTAGTTTCCAAATAATAAAGGAGCCTATGAGGTTTCCGAGTTGTTCTAGTTTAAATAAGTCGGAATTAAGGAAAGTTCTATTAGAACCTTACCTTATTCTCTAAGGTCTAGATGAGTCTATTTAGTATAAATATAGAGTCTTATTGTATTGTTTTTCAGATTAGATTATACAAGTTTGAGCATTAATATCGAAGAGTCGAAGGGAGTTTCCTTCAAAATCTTGGCCTTGCGAGGTATTCTTCTGGTTTGTGCCTTGTTTCTTTGTGATCTTGGTGCTTGCCTTTTGTTTGTGCTTTGTTTCTTTGTGATCTTAGTACAAATTAGTCTTAGTCGAGTAGGATTCTAGACTAATTCATATCCTTTATTTTCTGTTTTAATTCCGCTGCGTTACAAACTCAAAAACACATAAAAATTAGAGTAAGTTTAGTAAGTTTTACATCAACACTAAAGCATGTTACATGTTTATTCTCAAAAACGTGCCTCACAAGCAAATCCTGTTTAATTTGATAATGTGACATAAATGTTTCTCAAAGTATTTTTGCGTCCGCTTAAGGATTTGATTTGTATTAGTCTAAATGTGAAACCCGAGAAACTTTACTCGAATAAAAACGAGAGCAAATTAGCAAACATGTTAATTATTTGCATGACGAGAATGTTTATCGCATGTCATAATCAAATTGTTAGCCGAAAGGCTTATTGAGTGCAAAGCATGAACTATGTGCATTTCAATTATTAAATTTCTGCAATTGCATGCGTTCGTACTCTCGAGCTCGGTTGGTTTACTCCAACTCAAACTCGAGAGTGGCGGCAAGGTGGTGTGATGCATGATTGATTAATGTCCCGAAATGCTATATTCTTTGCCAAAATTGTCGTGAGTGAAACCCATATTGGCGGCGAAATTACGTCATTTGCGAATGTTTGGAAAGACAAGCTCGACTTCTTTCTCTATGAAGTGGCAAATAACTATTTCTTATCAAATCACCAGCTCTTTATTTGAGCCAATATTATTATTATTATCATTCTATTCAACAAAAGGTATAACCAAAGTTATATCTCCGGGTCTCGAAGAGTGACCAACCAAAGTTGGTCGAATCGGCAAGCTTCATCACTCTATATATGTGCATGTGTTATTACACCTATTCCCCTTTATTTGGGCAACGGTCGTCGGCTTAGCAAATTTCTTATTGCCGAAGACAATCAAAAAGTTGTGAGATTATATCATCCTTGACTTGGAAGGGTTTCTTGACCTCGATTTTGAAGACCCTTCCCTCGGTCTTCACGCCCTGAAGTGCATGATTATTGACCTCTCCTTGAGCATAGCTTGGCTTGAGATGCTTCACTCTTACAACGGCCTCGACTGGGAATAAGTACTCAACCTCGGTTTCGAATAAGTCATCATTCACCAGTATATTATTTATCTATCGAGCTCTCACCAGTACAGTATTTGGCATCCGTTAAGTCCATTTAAGAATTCGACTATGGAAGCTGAGTGGAGCCCGGAACTTCACCGGTCTCGATGAATTATGTTGATCAACTCAGTGGCTAAAGCCAAGCCGAGTCGGATGTGTCACCAGACTCGGACGGTGAATACCCACGGCGGGGTGGGACCTCACCACCTCGGATGACCAGCTGTGGATCACCAATAGTATCAATTGGCACCCGAGTATCACTAATATTCGGGCGCGGCTGGGAAGAAGTCCAATTCCAAAATATACCTGGTTCGGGTTAAGACACTATATTCATTCCCAATGACTTGGGTGCGTGTTGAATAGGGCTTCATGAGATCGCCCGGCCCGCAACCAGAGGCAGGGCCGAAGTAACGGCCCTCGGCGAACATGTCTCCAGCTCGGATTCGTTCGCCTACGCTCTCGTACTCAGTAATCAGGAGGCATTTTGATTTAAGGATGCCGAACTGTGATGCTGTGTTTAAACAAGACGTAGACCCCCAGATCCACGGGCCCGGATAGTCGAGCCGAATTTTCATCGGTTAAAATCGATATCTCGGGCTCGACCCTCGTTGATATCCGAGTTCAATTCGAACGAAGGATGGGCTGTAATGACCCGCAAAAAATGAGCTGAGCCATAATATTTCACCCTTGGGTTAATACCCCGAGGGGCGCACCTAAATAACGAGTTAGTGTTTGTTGTTGTTTTGCAGGTACAAGATATTATCATTATAAGTAAATCATTACAAGATAAGCCAACGTGAAATCCGAGTGCTATTATTATTATTATTCGCACCCAATTCCAGGGGCAATGCTATTTTCGCTTCCATTTCAGGGGCGAAGTTATTTGATCAAGTCGAAATTGCGCCCGATTCCAGGGGCGATATTCGGTTGCGATTTCCGCCTCCATTTCAGGGGCGAAGGAATTTGATCGAGTCCAAATCGCGCCCGATTCCAGGGGCGATTTTCGCCTCTATTTCAGGGGCGAAGTTATTTGATCGAGACGAATTCGCACCCCATTCCAGGGGCGAAGTTCGACTGCGATTCCGCCTCCATTTCAGGGGCGACGTTATTTGATCGAGCCGAAATCGCACCCAAGTTCAGAGGCGATGGTCGGCTGCGATTTTCGCTTCCATTTCAGGGGCGAAGTTATTTGATCGAGTCGAAATCGCGCCCGATTCCAGGGGCGAAGTTCGACTGCGATTCCGCCTCCGTTCAAGGGGCGAAGTTATTTGATCACGTCGAATTCGCACCCCATTCCAGGGGCGAAGTTTGGCTGTGATTCCGCCTCCATTCAAGGGGCGAAGTTGTTTGATCAAGTCGAAATCGCACCCAAGTTCAGGGGCGATGGTCGGCTGCGATTTTCGCTTCCATTGCAGGGGCGAAGTTATTTGATCGAGTCGAAATCACGCCCGATTCCAGGGGCGAAGTTCGACTGCGATTCCGCCTCCGTTCAAGGGGCGAAGGCTCTTAGTTGAGTCGAGATCGCGCCCGATTGCAGGGGCGAAGGTTTTTGTTCGACACGAAATCGCACCCAAGTATAGGGGCGAATTTTTGCTGCGATTCTCCCTCCATTCAAGGGGCGAAGGTTTTTAGTCGGCACGGAATCGCACCCAACTCCAGGGGCGAATTCCGATTGCGACTTCGGTATCCATTCCAGGGGCGGATACTTTAGTTGACTCGAAATCGCACCCGGCTCTAGGGGCGAATTTTGAGTGCGACTTCGGTTTATGAAGAGAAAGAGAAACGAGAAAGACGCATATGGCCGTGAAGCTCGCAAGGGGAGAAGTTTTCGATTAAAATCGAAAATACGAGCCCCACGGCCTACGGAGGTAACATGTTCACGGGCGAAATTCGAAAACAATGAAGAACGCAATGAAAATGAAGATACGAGCACGACACATATGGCCGTGAAACTCACAAGGGGCGAAGTTTTCGATTAAAATCGAAAATACGAGCCCCACGGCCTACGGAGGTGAAGACGATGCGACACAGTTATTGAGCACCACATGGCTTTACCAAGGTCCACTATATGAACCATGGCAAAGGGCGGCCGGGGGATGCGCAGTACGATCACCCTCTAGGAGCAGCGAGGTGCAGTGATTGACGAGTGCGATCCGACTCCGAGGGGCTCTGTTGGTACACATTTTGTAAATGGGCCACAACCCTTAGGAAAGTGTTCCTTGGAAAAGACCCATGTGATACTCTCAAGGCCCAAAGGGTACTAGCCATCAGATCTTGGTTGAATGAAGGGTTAGGATTGATTAGGGGTACCTTGGTTATTCCTTGGACTCCCTATAAATACCCCCTTATTTGCCATAATCAAGGACTTTTGGACTTTTCACACACACACAATGTACATTCTCTCTCTACTCTATCACTATCTTATTTTGTGACCACCCCATCCTGACTTGAGCGTCGGAGGGGCATCGCCTGGCGAAAGCCGGGCGCCCCCCTTGACCATTTGTTTGTGCGCGCAGGAAACCAAGGTTGATCCCGGTCTATCCCAAATCGAACTCACCCCAACAAGTAGAATAACATCGTTGAAAGCAATAAAATTGCATGCATAAAATTAATATTTAGTTAGGTGGAGTTTTTAATATCTTTTTTTTTTTGAAATAAAACAAAAATTCATTAATATTGTCGCCAAACGGCACTTACATCAAGAATTATGAAGATACAAATATCATTAAATAAATCTAATTGACACAATTCTTCCCTAATTAACAAATTTGATCCCTTGCACGTCGACATTTTTGCGTCTTTTATCGGCATCGGAGACCTATGTAACTCAAAGAAGAAAAGGCAAACGACGTAGTTAATGCTATTTGATCCTGAATTCAGCATCCAACGCAACGCCATGACAAGTTTAATGAACATCAGAACCTTGGAGAAATCTCCCGAATCTCAGTATAAACCCACCTATATGGTGGTAGAGATACCCTCTCGAGGAGGTAGAAACGAGTTATTATTGATAATAACTAGTAATAATTAGTTAATTAGGATGAATGATAAGAAAATTGGAGCTTACCACCATCTAATTGATGGCTGGTAGCCCCTAGATTTAGATTAAGAGGCTCGGATTTTTGAGAGAGGATGTAAACCTCGGTGATGTAAAAACATTCTACCAAAGTTCGAGCAATAACAATGAATTGAAGGTTAGTTGGAGGCTTGAAGGGGTTTCAAAAGACGAAAACAATCGTACGTACTTTTTAAGGTGAATTTTTTTTTTTTTTTTTTTTTTTGATAGAGGTAAGAAAACCTAGGTCGAGCCACGAGTGTATGACCAACCTAACTCATCCTTTCGGATAAGAGAAGAAAGAGAGTCAAAAGGACTCACAAACCACCTAGCAAGAGAGGGACAAGAGTGTCCCAAATCGGCCATAAAGTCTGCGACTTTATTGCCCTCACGAAAGCAGTGAGTAATCTCCACTTTGTGAAAAGTATCAAGATCCACCAAAATATCTGTAATAAGGTTGGAAATTTCCCAAAGCACCTTCCAGTTACGACGAATAGAATTGATCACACAAATGTTGTCTCCTTCAATTACAATATTTTTGATATCTAAGAAAATTGCTGCTTTGATTCCTTCTTTTAAAGCTAGAGTTTCAGTAGAAATGATGCTAGTAGAATTACAAGATTTAGCCCCAAATATTATCGGGATTCCATTCGAATCTCTAATAACATAACCTAAAGAAGCCCTTCCATTCATGAGTTTAGATCTATCAAAATTTAATTTGAAGTGTTCTAAGGGTGGTTTATGCCAAAAGATAGTCTCCATATAAGGACTATTGGCATGGGAGCCTTGACTTTGGGCACAATGTTCCGGATTATCTATATCCATTTTTCTTATAAATAACCAGTCTTGTAATGATGAGTTTGTCAATCGGGTAACTTTTTCAACTGAATATGTTTCATTTTTAAAAATCAAACTATTTCTGACAAACCAGACATTCCACCAAATAAAAAAGAAGAATTTGGATAGGCTTATGATGCATTGACTGCTTGAGAAGTTCTAGATTGTAGCTAAACGAACGATTTATGGTATTATTGCTATTATTATTATTACTCTTAAACTGCAGTAAGTTAATGTCATATTTTCTTGCAACGTCTGTTATAAACGGGCAAGAAAAAAAATAAATGGAAGAGTCTTCCAAATGGTGGTCACAAAAAGCACAATGAGCTGGGATCGACACATGACTACGCATTAGTCTTTCTCGAGTGGGGAGACCGTCCAGACAAGCTTTCCAAATGAAATTTTTAATCTTATTCGAGACATCAAATTTCCAAATCCAATGAAAACTACATTTTGTTTGGTTATTATCTAAGAGACTTTGCACTAACCAGGTCGCGGATTTGGTCGAGAATTATCCATCGGTTGATAATCCCCAAAAAACTTGGTCACTCATATTATGAGAAGGAATATAAATGTTTCTAATACTATCTATAATATTCGTTGGGAGAATTTGGCTTAGGCGATGTGTATCCCATTGATTAGAATCGGTGATAAATTGGCTGACATTAACAAAAGATTGGATGTCAACAATGATGTTTAAAGCAAGTCCAGATAGTGGTTGCGAACCAACCCAGTTGTCATGCCAAAAACTGATATCTTTGTCGTTACCTACTTGCCAACGGAGGCCTTTTTTGAAAACATTTCTTAGCGACATGAGTCTCTTCCACTGTCATGAACTACTGGTAGGAGGGGTATGATCAAATAGGTTTGAGGACTTGATATACTTTTTTTTAACAATTTTTACCCAAATGTTTTCCGGTTCAGTCAAGATTTTCCAAAGCAGTTTTAACTGCATGGCTTGGTTGGACGCCTCCGCTTTTCGTAGACCCAAACCACCCATGCTTTTTGGGGCACAAATTTTATCCCAACCGATAAGATTAGGGGATTTATTGCTATTGTTTTTGTTCCTTAGGAAATCTCTGTTGATTTTATCTAACTCTTTATGAATTGAGGTTGGAATCACAAAACTCTGCATTTGAAAGGTAGCTGATTTTATCTAACTCCTATAATACCATGAAACGCTTCTTTATCAGCTCTCGACACATTTTTTGTGCATTGAAAAGCTGATTTGGTATAGTTTACCTGCTGGCCGGATATTTGACAAAATTTATCCAATATATTCCTAATTACTTGACGGCTTGCCCTAGAAGCTTTACTAAATATCATAGTATCATCAGCAAATGTTAAGAAGAGTATTCTTTCTGAGTTTTGGCTAATCTTAACACCAACAAGGTGAGTTTTTTCATCACTAACTTTTTGTAAATTTCTTGCAAGGAGTTCTGCACAGAGAATAAATAAATAAGGTGATAGAGGGTCTCCTTGCCTAATTCCTCGCGTTGGCTTAAAAATTTCTCTCGCTGAACCATTTACTAGCACAGAAAAAGAAACTGAATTTATACAACTCATAATCCAACTAATCCACTTGGAGTGAAATCCAAACTGTCGCAAAGTCTCTTCAATATAACCCCATTCCAACCGATCATAGGCTTTTTTCATATCTAATTTGATAGCTAACCAACCACCTTTTCCTCCCTTTGTTTTAAAAGAGCTAAAAATTTCGTGTGCCAAAAGTATATTATCTTGAATTATTCTGTTTGGGGGTAAAAGCCCCCTGGTTTGGATGAATAAGTTTCTCAAGAATAACTTTAAGACGGTTTGCTAAAACTTTTGAAATAGTAGTCTTGTAAATTGTAGAACAAAGACTAATTGGTCGAAAATGGTTTGCTGTTTCGGGATTATCTATTTTAGGAATGAGAGCTATAAAAGTATGGTTGATTTCTTTTAATAATTTACCTGAATGGAAAAATGCAGAGACAGCTCGAACTACCGAATTGCCAACAATATGCCAATATTTTTGAAAAAAGGCAGGAGGGTACCCATCTGGACCAGGGGCTTTATCTGCCACCAATTGAAACATAGCCGTTTTAATTTCCTCACAAGTAACCTCGTGAATAAGGAATTCATTGTCATGTACAGAAATTTGATCTTTAATTAAAAAGAAATCTAAGTCGTTGAAATGACAATTACTACTTCTTGTAAATCGCAATATGAATTCTTTTGTTATTGCCGAGCCAATTTGCGTGGGATCTGTATATTGGATGCCATCAGAAGAAGTAAATCTGTGAATAGCATTCCTATTTCTTCTAATAGTTGTTTGGACTTGAAAATATTTTGTATTACTATCACCAAAATTTGCTTTACTGATACGGGTTTTTTGGCTCCAATAATATTAATTATAACTAAGTAGGCAATTTCTCTTTCTTAACCATTTTTCTTGAGCAATTTCTAATTCCATGTTATTGCTATTAACGAGTAGTGCCTTCTGGATATTATCTAATTTTAACTCTATACGAGAAAGTTGTCTGAAAATGTTGCCAAACTTTGTTTTGTTCCATTCCTTTGCATTTTTCTTTAACCTTTTACATTTTTTCACGAGCCTATACATGTGAGAGCCATGAAATCTCTCATTCCATGCTTTACGAACAATTAATTCAAAATCTTTTCGCATTGTCCACATCATTTCGAATCGAAACGGAGGGAATTGATGGGGTATTTTGACACTATGGCACCAACATTGTGCCCTAGACCACCACCAACATCAACTAGTCGTTTCACATCCTAGAAACCTGAATAACTTGTTAGGATCTTCGTTGTAAGGATATTTGAGATACTCAACATTGATTGATTGAACATTTCGGATAAATCTCGACCTCGTTCCGTGGCAAGATGCTCATATACATGGGTTACACTGAAAGCATCCCTTCCTTCTAGTACTGCATCTTTGAGATTACTCCTGCATCCAAAACATTGTTAATTAAAGATTTTTAGTTTCATTACATTATTATGTCCCGAAAAAAGCCTAAACTACTAAGTAACGGTCCCTAAGATTTGGAGCTGAAAAACCGGATTGGGGTATGAATGCATGATTCATTGGGTGAGGCTCCACTTGACCAATTCAAAACTCAATTTATTGACATCCCTAACTTATATATGCCATGTTTGATGGGATTTAGTAGAAATAGTATTCATATCAGTTTAGAATCATTCAAATTAGATCAGAGTCATTCAAATCAAATCAGATCAGATCAGATAAAAATGTTCAAATAACTATCAATGTACTTGGTCCATAATTGATGCTAATTCGTTGAAATTCAATCAAACTTTTAACAAATTCAGATCAGATCAGATTAGTTCAGAGTCATTCAAATCAAATCAGATCAGATTCGTTCAGATCATATAAGTTTAGAAAGATACAATCCTATCAAACGGGGTCTTACCCGAAGTTAATGTGGCTTTACTTTCATTGTTGGTACTTAAGTAGCTAGATTAGCTACCATTAACTCGCTAACTGTTGTTGTTTTTTTTTTTTTTTTTTTAATACAACAGAACCGCAAGTTGCCAATGTTGTGGGGTTTGGGTATGTGAATTCGAAATCATAAGCATCAAGGCCACGAACATTATTAATTTCATAAGCATCAAGGCCATCTGTGCAACCTTGATGCTCATACTAATACTAATTGACTACTCTTTATAAACAGAATCAACATTGCAAAATCAGATCTAGATCATCTGAAAATTACAAATTAAATGACAATGTACGTTAATTTACGTTTACCAAGTACATACAGCAATGTCATGTAGATGGGTGGTGACAAAAGGAGCCAAAGATACGCCATCTTCGTCCGGTACTAAGTACTTGGAAAGTGGTGTTAGCCCATATAATCTCTCGGTCGTCTTGGACGAGGGCTCACAACTTGAGCTGCTATTAGTTGCATTATTACCATCACCAAGGGAGCATGTAAGGAGAGAATATGTGGCCAGAAGCCGCAACATCCTATCCAACATGGAAGCGGCTTCTGGCTGCTTTCGTGTAGGAAGCTCGACTGCTATTTGAGCAGCCGAAAGCTTGTGACCTTGGCCTGCTCTGGCAATGATGCCGAACAGGTCAAGTTCTATTGCGGTTTTAAGGGTCATAGGCACGGACACCATGGTTGTTAGTTGTTCCAAATAAGTGATGGGATCCTCCTCCACCTCATTAGTATCATGTATTTCATCCATTTACACGTACTTTTGAGAAGTTGAGTATGATTTTGGTTGAGATATGTCGACAAATTTAAGACTTTTATTAAAATGTTTAAAAAAAAAAAGTATTACTTAAAGATAAAGTAATACTCGATACAATGATATACTCCGTAAGTCATTTAGTGAGATTAGGGGACATCTTATCTAACCAACATTTAATTATTTGTCATAATTTATTTATTTTGGAATTAACTACTTTATAAAAAAGAATACGAAAAAGTGTGTCATGCAGTGTACGGACTTTCCATCTAGTTCCAAGTAACGGTGAACTGATTTTCCAATTTAGCACGTTACGGTTACAATTTCGAAACAAATGACATCGTGGTACATCACTTCCCCAAAAGCTATGTACTCAGACGGTCAAACCCGGGCGTGTGTCGGGTATATGTACAGATCCAAGTATCATACTCGACCATTTTAACTAAACTCAATTAGACCCGACTCGATAATAACCACAATCGACACAATTCGATGACGACCCGACCCGACTTGCAATGCTTGACCTGACAATAACCCGACCCGTAATGCCAAGAATTAATATGACGGTCATAGATAAACATTAATAACTAAACCCGATTGTTATCAGACTCGAAACTAACCCAATCCGAAACTAAAATTAAATAATAAAGTTGACCCAAAACCAACCCGACCAAACCCGAAATCAAACAGATAATCATGTGACCCGGGTGACCAGACCTAATACGAACCGAAATGAAATGAAAAGGTGGGTTCAGTGGGAGTCACGTAGGTGAAACTGAAAAGAGTCCAACGTAGAAACCGCCAAATCTCCCTCGTCTTTCATACGCTTCCACGTGTTCCTCCCCAAAAAGCAGAACAATAAAAAAGGACCTCAACATTAACAACGACTCTCTCTCCCAATTTTCTGGTGTCCCCTCTCCAAATCTCACACTACAATCTATAAACCCAGAAAAACAAAAAAAAAATAAAGAAAAATGGCGGCAAAATCAGAATCAAAGAAGAAGATGTTGTTAGGAATGGGGTACTGGGTACAAGGTTTTCGATGTTTTCCATGGTTAGCCGTTACTTTTTTCCTTAAAGATTCTCTTCGTGTTCCTCCTTCTACTCTTCAGATTCTTCAGAATTCTGCTAATCTTCCCATGGCTGCCAAACCTCTTTACGGCGTCGTTTCCGATGCTGTCTACTTTTACGGCGAACATCGACTCCCTTACATCGCCTTTGGAGGTACTCTCTTACACACTCTATCACTTACTTGCTGCAATTATTTGTTGCGTGTTCTGTAAGATACTGAGATTAAGTCAATGAATTTAGTTGTTGGGGGATATTCGATTTATATCAGATTTAATTTTTGTGGGTATATATTTTGATTTAGTACGAAACTGGTGTGACAAGCAAAGTATCTTCTAGATGAAGCAAATGTCACTGAAATGTAAAAAGGTGGAAACTTGCTAAAGGTACTTTTGTGGTACCTGCTTTCCTTTTATATCTGCAAGATTCCATTTTGTGTGCCACTATAAAGTTGATGAACTGTGTTAAAGTTTCCGAATTTGTGTGAAGTTGAAGGAATTGTGGATGATCTTAGCTAAGTTGTTATAATTGGTAACTAATAAATGTTGTGGAGATTGAGGCGTACGCGTCCGTGCTTGTAGAGTTGTAGTTAGTGGAGGGTATGATAGGAAGATCCAAGGGTGGAGCAATGGGACTTTACCTTATCTTTAGAAGATTTGAGTTTGATAAGGAGGAAGGGGAATTTTCCATTTCGTTGCCACCCTATGTGGGTATCCATCTCCTTACCATGTCAAAAGGAAGGGTGAAGATTTGAGTTTGAGTGTTGCTAGCTAACCTATCTTGTAGAAAAAGCTTTTGAGAGGATGGACATAGGACAGAACTTTTGTTCACTGAATACTCGTGGGAATTGTGTTGTCTAAGGCGAGAAGACTACTACAAGTCTGCAACAACGACGACAGACAAAACTTGCTTAGTCCCAAACTGATTTGGGGTTGGCTAACACGAATTGTCATTTGGAATTGCCATAGTAAGCAATAAAAGGTTAAAAGTAAATTAGGACTTCTTACGTTTTTCTTGAGGAGAGGAATGAAAAACTGATACTCCTGATTCCAGGAGTTGTTGGCTACTTGAGTGGCTTTTTTTTTTTTTTTTTTTTTTTTTTTTTTTTTTTTTTCTCGAGTTCTACTTTGCTTGACTTTCCATTTCCAATGGAGCCAAAGACTAATCATTCTTTGGTTTTTGATATTTAATGGAATAAAGCAAAATGACTCATAAAACCGTCTGTGCTTTTTATTTTGTGAAGTAGCATTCAGTCGGTGCGATTCTCGAAGAAATTTTTATTTTGGGTCATCCGTGCGCAGCCTCTCTATGTTTCAATAGGGGTAAGGCTTGCGTGCATCCGACTCCCCCTTACCCCGACCCCCCTTACCCCGCCTTATGGCGGGAGCCTTTAAGGCACTGGGGTTAAAGATGTTGTTGTAAAGATGTTGTTTGAGTTCTACTTTGCTTGACTGCTGTTTGAAGGATTAGCGTATCATTCTGGCCTTTGTTACATAATACGAGTACAAGATTAGTCCACTTAAGATATGAACTATGGAGTAGCGAAATATTAAAACAAAAGGACTTATGGTCGTTATGGAGTAGCGGCTATCATTACTCAGTTACTAATATAGTTGCTTGGTCTATCACTCAATTGCATTTAAGCGTAATTAAAGTGCTTTGACATTTTTGACTGAACATTAACTAAGGGCTTGGTGTTTCACTCCATGACAGTATGACAGCTACATGATAACTTTGCCCCAGTATCAGCCTATCAGTTGGTGCAAAGGAGTTAAGAGTGGATTCTGTTTAACTAATTTCTCAGTTGCTCGTTAATGCAGCTGTCCTGCAAGCTATTTCATGGGTGGCAATTGCGATCCTTTCATCATCAAGCATCTCAATATCCACCGTGTCTTTTTATCTCTTGCTTGGAAACTTGGGAGCGTCTATAGCTGAGGTTGCAAATGATGCAATTGTCGCAGAAACTAGTAAACAGCCAGCTCCCGCTAAGAAAGGGAATTCGTCTACCTCAGGGGAGCTGCAGTCATTTGTCTGGATGATTTCGTCAGTAGGAGGTGTTCTTGGGAACTTGGTAGGTGGGATTGCAATTGTGAAATATTCCCCCCAAGTTATGTTCCTAGCTTTTGGCGTGATTCTGATCATCCAATTTATGTTCACTGTTTTTGTTCGTGAGCGGTCTCTTGACCTTCCTAAGAATGCCTCTGCTGGAGGGATAAAGGAACAACTTGCTCAGCTGGCAAGTGCATTGTGCAAGCCTGAGATTGCTTACCCGATTGCATGGTTATCAGCTTCTTATGCTTTGGTTCCTGTTCTCACTGGAACTATGTTCTTTTATCAAACTCAGGCTTTGGGTATTGATTCATCTATAATAGGCATTTCCAAGGTTTTTGGCCAAGGTGGAATGCTTTTGTGGAGTGCCGTTTACAATAAAAGATTTAAGTCTGCATCACCAAGGAAAGTGATATCAGCCATTCAGGTGACAATGGCTGTTTTTATGGTTTCTGATGTGCTGTTTGTCAATAAGTTTTACCAGCAAATGGGGCTTCCAGATTCGGTGTATGTTGTAATTTTCTCCGGGCTGCTGGAGGTTCTCTTATTTTTCAAGATTCTGCCCTTCAGTGTTTTGATTGCACAGCTCTGCCCACCTGGCTGTGAGGGATCTCTGATGGCGTTTGTGATGTCTGCCATTGCCCTGGCTATGATCGTGGGTGGGTATCTCGGTGTGGCACTTGCATCATTTGTTGGGGTCACTGGGAGCGATTACTCTGGGCTACCGCGTGGCCTTCTGATACAGGCTGCATGCACGGTGATTCCTCTCTTTTGCTCCTCCTGTATACCAGATCACATTAAGCCCAAAGTCTCCAAGAAGGTGGAATAGGTACTATTTGCAGTTCAGGGTAGAGCATGTTCCTTTCTATTCCTGGACCCCAGAGTATGTAGATTAATACTCTCTGTGGTCACCAAGGAGGAATATTCGTTTCGCTGTTAGAGCATTGTTCAGGTACAAACTACACACTATAAAGTTACATCAGTCATCTTAGTGCAGTTGCTTTCTGTATCTTATTCTGGTAAATTTGTATTGTTGGTTGATTGTTCTCACTTGATTACTGAAATTTTCAATGTTATCTGGCAACATCTTGGTAATTTCAGCATCTTCTGTTTTTGCTTGTTCTTGAGTTACCTTTCCGCAAACATGCTCCTCACAGACCGAAATGCTAATTCCATTGATATTGATATAGGAACAAAAATAGATGCTAGTAGCTTGCTGTTGAATTCATCTTTATTGCCTGAAGTATTTGCTAGTTGTTGCTGCTGTTCTGGTTACTAGACCTACGACAGTCCCCTCCTTATACTTGCAAAATTTCAGATACTTAGAATGCTAGAATTGCTTTATTTTTTAGCTGATAACAGTGGATTTTCATAGCTCCTATAGTTACAAAAACACTCATGGACAGCTAAAGACAATCTCAGGCTCAGGTTCCGACTTATATGAAACCACCATTAACTCTTATGATTTGTCCGTTGACCCACTCGCTACCATCTCCAGCCAAGAATGCAACTACAGGGGAGACATCCTTGGGCTCGCCAAGACGACCCATTGAGGAAATGTTGGCGGCCCCCTGGATTTGCTCTTCTGAAAGTCCAGTGAAGAAGAGATCGGTTCCTACTGGTCCTGGTGCAATGCAGTTGGCTGTAATACTTGTTCCCTTGAGCTCCTTTGACAGAATCTTGGTCATCGCCTCAATGGCAGCCTTGGAAGCAGTGTAAGCTGCATCCCCTGGTCGAAATGCTGCTGCTAACGAGGATGATAAAGTAATGATTCGCCCTCCACCTCCACGTTTGAGCCGTTTGGCTGCCTCACGACAGCAGAGGAACGTCCCCCTGGCATTAACACTGAACATTTTGTCAAAGTCCTCAACACTGGTTTCAGCAATGGGGAGGTGCTTGGGGTCCATGAAACCAGCATTGGCGACAAGGATGTGGACTTGTGCCTGGAAGGTCTCTTCAGCAGCCTTGAACAGGGCTTCAACTTGGGCAGGATCAGACACGTCTGCCTGGACAGCTATTGCTCTAGTTTGGTTTCCATCAGAATTTATTTGGGAAACCACCTCTTGCGCTAGTGATGGATTTGAAGCGTAATTTACCACGACTTTGGCACCGAGGGAGGCGAGGTGGAGCGCCACATCCTTACCGATCCCACGGGAGGCGCCAGTAACAATCGCAACCCTGTCCTGCAGTGGAAGGGTTGTGGATGATGCACTGGTTCCTGCAGCCATTTTCACTGCTACAAACCTGTGGAATTTCTCTGTTTTGTTTGCAAGTTTTTACTATGCTGTTACTTTGGACCTGATCTGTTTGCTGAATGCTGATCTTTATAGCTCTGTCAGAGTTTTAGAAAAGCAAACCAAGTTTGTTCACATCCTGACGTCACTGCTGACGTATGTTGGAACTGTCAGCTGGTGGTTGCTGCAGTGCCATGTGTGTACATGTATAGGTGAACTTAGTGGACTATCTACAGCTGACGTATCTATACTTTTCCTTTCTCATTTTTCCACAAAACCTTGAAAAGTTCACTTATATACGAAGCCACCTGTTACATAACATATGATATCATAGGCGAAAGCAAACGTTAGAAACAAGGTGGGTCCAGTAGTTCTCTTAAATTGTTGACGTTTAGTCTTAATTCCTCTCGTTGATTCAAACCATTATTGTTAATAATTCAAAAGAACAGCGGGTACACCGTATATGGTATTACCAACATGCATTCTTGCTTGGGCATCCTTCATTAGTTGGTTTTGTTCCCTGAAACTTTACTATATTAGACTATATGTCTAAGCCATTCAGTGTTAGTCATGCTTATGGAACTTCCCACAATGTCTAAAGTTATCATATTGTGTTCTTATATAGAATCGCAATATAAACTCATCGTTATACATACTTTGTATATACATAACCTCCGATTTTTAATATTAAAAAGATAGACATAAATCCACGATGTTGTAAGGCTTGCGCCAGACACAAGATCGTGGTAGGGTTAATTTGGGTCGTGGCGTTACATCTAGCCTTCTCAAATGGTAATGGACTCGAAGACCCATTTTTCTTCCAACATGTAATCCAATTTTATGTCTAGAAAAGGAAGAAAAAAAGATGGGAAAAAGACATGATGATGTAGAACTCCAAAGAAAGCAAAACAAGATATTTGCAGTTAGAAGTGGGAAAAATTCTTACTTACACATAGTGTATCTCTATTATGCATACACAACCAATGCAATAATGACATGTGGTATTTATCTTTATAAATAAGTTGCACTAAATGTGGAAGTAAAAGATTTGATATCTCACAATACCTTCCTACTTAGCTAGCATACGACACTTATTTTTCTTTTTTTCTTCTTCTTTTTTTTGTTATTGTTTTTACATAATTACATCTATATCCTCATTGCCAACAAGGACATGACGACTTTTGACAACCCTTTATTCCCTTTATTTACCTTGAAAGTGTGTTAATAAATAGAAATATGTTACTAAGACCATAACATTCATACTCTACAGCTTAGCCATGGTGATAAAGACATGTGAATTTTATACGGCAAAACAGGACTCGAATCTCAAGTGACATGTTTCTTTTGCTTTTTTTTAGTTAAGTCTTTCTTTTTTCATTATGTTGATTGTAAGTTTTACGTAACTTACAAAATTACTTTATTTGAATTAGTGTTGAATATGTGTTACAACTAACTAGATGTATCCGTATTTATAACCGTTTTCACAAATTTATACATTCTCGATCTATCTCTCAACTATGTACATTTTTCGACTTCTTACTTTGGAAAATGAGATTGTCATTTTCATAATTTAGTCAAAATCATATTGCATTTTCTTGACTAAAAAGTCTCTTAGTTATCGAGGTAGTAGAAACGATGTTCATTTGACTTAGTTAAACGATCTCTTCAATATGTTATAACAACATAATTTTAAAATTGAATAGGACTATTTGGCCAAATACCAAGGGCTCTACTACATGTTAGCACTCAAAGAGTTAATGTACAAATAACAACCTAGACCTACTTCATAACCTAGACCTACTTCGTTAGGGACATCAAATACGTCTTGAGAGTTGACACTCTTGGTCTACATCAAGGATCAATGCCTCACCCTGTGCAATTGAATTTCATTTTTCTGATCTAATTTGATTTGGTTTGATTTGAATGAACTTAATATGATTTGATCTTAACTGAATTTACTAATAAAATAATTGCAACTAGACGGATTAATAACTACAAATATACTAGATTCATTGATTGTTATTTGGATAATTCTGATCTGATTTGAAAACATTGTTTAATAGGTTAAATCGCACAGGGCCTAAAGCCACATGCAATTAATGAACACCATATTCTTAATATTTGTACCGCATTTTCTCTTGGCCACACCTATGTTATCAAACATAAACAACAACGGGAATTGATCGATGCGATGAACTTATACACCTACTGTTCTAGGTGTCTTACTTACGATTTAGTAGAAATGGTAGTTGAACAACCAGCCAATAACTAAAATAGTGGAGTAAATGAAATACGCTAAATTGAAGTCAATTTAACTGGAATAGTTGTTGAAATGGTAAACGAACTGCTAGCTAATAAATGAAGCGGTACAAATATTGAACTTAGTAAATTGAATCAATAGTTGATATATAGAAACTCAACTTCGAGCTAGCTACACTAAACTATGGAATAGCTATGAACTCCACGTAACTTAAACTATATTGGTAGCTATTAGGTGGAATGAAATTGGACTACATAGAAATGATTAGAGTAACCTGAAATTTAAGTATTTAACTGAACTGAATTTAAAGTTGATACATCTTAGCTGAAACGGCCGCAACTAAATAAACCTGAATTGAACTTGTATACATGAATAATGGATAAACTTGAATTTGCTTCAAACAAAAATTAATCAAAAAAAGAAAAACAAAATAATAAAAACATAAATCAATTGTTAATTGTATCACATGCAAAAAGTAAAACACTAGCATGCATGTGGCGCCAAAGCCAAAAGTTTGCCGCCAAAACCAAAAGTTTCTTGCCAAACCAAATTCAATTAGCGCCAATTCTCTGTTAGCCCTTAGTTACACGCGCGGCGAATTAGAACTTTTAACCTAATTACTCTTGCTATATAATGAGACTCTCCATATGTTAATTTCTTCATTTAATTAACACTTATACGATTAGCATATTCTTATACATTTTATACGCATTAGGGTTTCTTCACTAGATTATGAAAATGGTGTTCCCTATGAATCATTTCTATCGTAACACGAAAGGTATTATATACTTATAATTAATCTTTTGATCATATCATCTATATTTTATATTTTATGTTTCATGATTTACTTTTATTATGACTCATTGCAATTTACTCGTAATTTGTGTCACAGAGTCCGGATTGTCGAAAAAAAAGTCCATTCATAAATCCCCTAAGACGATAACAGTACGTGGGAAACGAGTCTTTCCATCACCGGTTGTGAAGTTGTCAAATAAGAAAAGAAAGACACGGATCGAAGTCATTGATCTGACGAGAGATGAAGACGTTGAAATTATAGATCTTACCAAGGACGAGAACATCGAGATCATCGATCTCACGAAGGAAGACAAGGTTGAGATTATAGATCTCATTACTGAAGATGATTGAAACTATAGTCCTTATTCAAAATTAATTCGTATGCAATGTGATGTCAATTAGAATTTTTCACCTTCATAGGAATAATGGATCGGAGTTTTATTATAGAAGTTATGATTAATGTAGATGTGTTACAATTGATTTAATCAAATTTTTGGTAAAAACATTACATATGGAGTATATTGTTTCAGTTATTCCATATTGAAAGTTCGATAAGCTTCACTATTTTCTACATATTGTTAATTTGACAAATTCACAAAGTTACCCCAAATTTTAGAAATTTGATCAATAGTCAGGCTCACATGTGCAACATGATAAGCACTAATTACTCAAAAGATCAACACCCTAGGCAAAGAGTTTAGGGAGCTCGTAATAACATGACTAGTTATTGGTAGGCCTTTTGACTACAATATGGCCTACAACAAGTCAGTACTAAAGATCAGACCTACACTTCAACAATTTTTTTCGAGCATCTACTAGCTCATTATTGTTAATCATATGCTCCTTAACTGTTAGTGTTTTCATCAAAGTTCTGCAAGTATTTAACATCTTCCGTTTTCTGCTCGAGTTTTTTTGTTACAGAAACTATCTTTCACTACTGAATTCCTACATTACCCTGATTAAGCATCAATGTTCGGGTTAGCTTTGAAAACATATAATGTTCGTAAGGAAACATATCTTTAGCTGGTATGCCATTTGACCCGACTTCGACATAATCGCAAACACATCTTCTCTAAACGCTCACATTCCACAGTATTACTTGAATTGTAAAGCATTATTAGAAGATGAAAAAAATAATTGGAATTAAAAGGTGGTTCATGGCAACTTAGCCAGACAATAGTGTAGTACAAAAATCATGGCACTGAGCAATACAATTCTTTCAATCATCATGGTGGTCTAGAATAGAATAAAACAAAGAACGATAAGATAAGCTTAAATTAAGTTTAATTTCAAACTGCTATTTCGGTACTAGATATCTCTACTTTTGCGAAAAGGGGATTTGAAAATCTTCTTCGTACAATTAAGCAGCATGTCGTTCCACAGATTATTGGCGGATGACATTGAACTTCAAGTCGTGCCTCCTGCATGCGCTTATACCTGTATGGAAAAACACACATAAGAAAACTTTTGGTACAGAAACGAGCCATGGTGAAGTACTCCATGATTGTAAACAATATAAGAGATGTTGATGAAGAGTTTTTGTATTCGGATCAGGGCAGTATCACAATGCAAAATAGAAGTGATAGTCAGGATGTTTATGTATGTTGTCAAATATGAAAGGGCCCACTCAAGTGGGGTCCTAAAGCATGACCTCAGATTAAACAAAAAGAACATTAACTTAGCAATGACCTTGTTAAGAAAATGATATGATCTTCATCGTAACATCCTAAGTGATTAGAAAAGGAATTTGTCAATAGAGAATACAATACTTCTCAAAGACTTAACACAACCAATAAAATTTGCATTCCTCAAAAATGAAAAAAAAAAAATAGTACCATCAGAATTTGTTTGCATTATCGGATTCCTCGTACATTTCATTCAAATCGAAACGCACTCGTTTCCCATTCTTTTCCGAACTTCCACCCTGCATATATAATAATAATGTCGAATATTAAAAACATATAAATTTGCATTGTAAACATCCTAAACAAAATTGTATGATAATACGTGACCAAACAACTCACATTCGGTGCGATGACATCTTTTTCGGGTTTATTTTGGTCACATTTCCTATGTTTATTTTGTAGTCCCTTTTCAAATTTTGGTTTCTTCCTACGTTGTGACGCCTTTCCTTTTCTCCTCTTATCTTCTGGGTCCAGCAAGATTTCAGTTGCACAAGGTGTAGTTTTCTCGGACAAATTCTGCTTCTTCTTTTTCTTCCCATAGCAGCGGCCTATGTGTGCTGTTGGGTGTGAGGAACCCTCCGCCCTCCTAGTATCGTCAATCCCCACCAATACCTCTAGCTTGCGCTTGAGTTCAAGAAGTGTAGATGCAGTTTGGTCAAAGGTATCCTTACTGTGCAATGCCAATGGATAAACTGTTTCAAAAATATTATGCAGCTCATGATACTTTTCCATCTTTCTTGAGTTTTTAGGATCGTAGTTCCTCAGCTTGATCTTCTCATAATCACGAATCACATTCTTCTTCCAACGATCCAGGATGTACTTTTCTGGCACATAATTTAGATCTTCCAACACCATTACACACAAGATGTGTTTGCATAAAATCCCTTTGAACTCGAACAACTTACAAGAGCAAAAAAAGTCATCATTTTGTTTATCCAAAGTAACATCAAATATCTTCCACTTAGAAACCCACCTCCAAATTTGATTAACTTTCTTCTCTTTCACATAATAGTATAACATTGAATCGTCACTTTTATCCAATTTCGTTGGAAATGAAAGTGCAAGTCCTTTGAACTCCTCTTGAACTTGACGAAAAATTGAGCTAGTATAAATTTCTTGAAAAATCTGCAATAATAATATTGTTACAAACAAATGAACCATTATATAACAGTAATAACAATACTTTAGTCTAAATAGACAACAACTACTTGGAGAAAACACTACTTAAACAAACCTTTTCAAGGTAAACCTCCGTTCGACATTGCATAGGTTTATCCATACTATCATGATTCAGCTTCTCCTCTTGATTGATCTTTCTATCCAACGCCAACATGTATTGCTCAATAAATACTCGTAAGCCACTATTCAAGTTAACGTATCCCTTGAAGAAAAAATTAAATCCCTCACTTCTTTGTGTACTAGACATCCCCGCCCAAAAAGTATCTCTCCAATATGCAGGAATCCAGTCCTTTCTTATCTCATAAGTGTCCTTAATCCATGAGTTCTGTGCTAGTCCATACTTTTCAACCATTTCACTCCATCCATTTTCAAATTCCTCTAAATCTAAAGAGTCGTGTACAACAGCCTTGAGATGGGGTTTGATACCATCTTCCCATGTTTTATATTTTCCGAGGTGTTTAGCACCATTTCTCATTATGTGCCATAGACAAAGTCTATGTTTACTCATCGGAAAAATTGTGTGAATCGCATTTTTAATGGCTCTACACTGGTCAGTCAAGATAGCAAGAGGAGCAGAACCCATACATTTTATGAATTGAGTAAAAATCCACTCAAAGGTTTCCGTAGTCTCTTGAGTTATCAAAGCACAACCAAGTATAATGGATTGTCCATGGTGGTTTACTCCTATGAACACAGCAAATGGCATATGATACCTATTTGTAAGATGTGTCGTATCAAAAGTAACAACATCACCAAAGCTTTTGAAAGCAGCTCTACTCCGCGCATCAGCCCAAAAAATACTTCTCACATGCCCTTTATCATCTAGATCTATCTCCCTAAAAAAATAAGGATTTTCATTGATCATCTCTTTAAAAAACTCTTCAAGGGCAACTGCATCTCCGCCTAAAACAGAACGACGCCGTTCCTCGCTAATGAGATTACGAAGGTCCTCTTCGCTAAATGGCACATTTTGTATTCCATCACTTTCAACAGCAAAAGATGTGAAATTTTTAATAGGGGGAACACCAGCTCTATCATTGTCGAGAATCCGACGTTTATGGTAATCACCTATATTTCTATAATTTCTCTTTAATCGAGAAAAATGCGGACACAGATCATGATTATGATCCAAATTGACATTGGTAATCCTCATTTGACCATTACTAACGTATCCATCAATAAAAGCTTTACAACCAGTGACTTGTGTTTTCTCCGACTTTGAAGGGTTTTTGGATTTGGATTTGAACATTCCACCTTTAGTACATGCTAACCTTAACCGTGTGTATGTATTATAATCAAATTCTTCAATGTGTCTCTTACCCATCTTACCAGTTTTCACACCTTGGCTAAATTTTTCTTTACTTTCGGATGTCCGAATATGAAATTGAAATCCCGATTGCTTGGCATACTTATGAAAATAAACCAATAATTCCGTACCTGATTCAAAAGCCATGCCGACACATGGTGGTTCGATTTGCTCATTAAAATTATCAATACTACCCGGTTTCGCTCTAATAAATCCATTATAATCATTGTTAGAGTTGTCATCCAAAATGTCAGTCGAAGAAGTATATACGTCTTTATCTGGAGAACCATTCACATCTTCGTGTGAAACATCTTTTAGTATTTCTTCAAAACTCTCTTTATCTAGTTCGTTCGAGATCAAATCATCATTGACATCAAATGCCCAAGCATCCGTTACGTCATGATCACCACCAACCTCCATTATTCACCTATATAAGATAACAATTACCAACAAACAATGGAACTTTTATCATCACAAAGCCATTATAAAGGGCAAAGTAACGATTTTAAAACGATGATATATATATTTACCTTCTTTAAATACTAACACTAAACCACTGATTTAAAAAAAAAACACACAAAACAACTAACATTAGTGTATCAGTCGTAAGATTTCAAGCAAGAATGTTAATTAGCTATCTTGAATTGTCAGCTCATAGAATTGTGACATTGACCTAACACGCTTTTTTTTTAGATGGTTATTATTGAAACATTTGTTGGTTTCTCTTAGAAACGGGTTAATTGCTTTACTAGTATAACACAAAAAGCTTGTACGTATTATTCTTTTCATAGCCGTAAATTCGTAATAGATAGAATAATATAGATTAGTAGACATAGCAAATAGTGCAAAAAATTGAAAAGAAAACTTAGCTTTCGAAAGCCCACGTCCTGCATTCCCTAGGTGATTAGTCATAACATCATTCTAATGGCACACCACAGACAAGTTGCATTATAGTATAGGTGGTCGAGCAAATTAACTAGATGATCTAACCTTATGTGTTTCTTTCATTATGGAATAATGATCAACTAAAAACTGTAAATTCCAATGTCATTACACTTAAATAAACTCAAATACCTACAATTATATGCACAACTACATCAAATTAATGAAATACACATGTATATGTATGCACAAAAATTGAGTTACGAGAATTTACATACTTGATCAATTTGCACTTCTTGAGATAAACCAAATCTTACAAGATTATGCGGCTGTCGTGCGGTGAAAACTCGTGATTATGTATATGGCAGTTTTGTAGCTATGCATTGAAAATCCTCAAGTCGAAGAAGACTATGGAGGAACGAATTTGTTTTCTTTTCCTGGGAAATAACCCTAATTAGTAGTTAGGGCATATTAGTCAATTAACTATAGGTGAATATATTTTTTTAATATAAAATGGGAAACATAGAAAAAAAATAAAATAAAAAATATTTCATATGCATATCCCGTCCACTACAAATTCCAAAAGTGTTTTGTAGATAGAATCTTGGGCAGCGCCACGTGTCACCTCCCCATAGGCTGTGTATGCAATTTACTCCTACACGCCGTGTAAACCACAAAGGGTCCGTTAGAAGTGTGTGAGTTAGAGCCAAAAATGTGTGGTAACGGCTTCTTCCGTGAAGTCCAAGTCCTTAAACACACTTCCGACTTCTTTCTTTCTGCTTAAAATTCATCTCCAAATTCACATAAACATTCAACAAAATCAACAACTGTCTTAACATTGAAACTTCAATAACACACATCATTTTAACACATAAGAATCAAGTTGTGAGCTCTATAAATTGAAAAATGGCAGCTTTTTCTGTACAAGGGCGCCTAAAGCTGCTGTTGAACGGTGAAAGATCAGTAATGAGTAGAAACCCACTTCACTATAAGCTTGCTGGGGTGAATTTTTGTGTTGGATTGCTGGGATTTGGTGACATTTGCTCCATTTATCCGGCTAATTTCAGTGAGAAAGGTGTAAAGAGAAATGGGTTTGTGAAGAAATGGCGGATTTTGGCTTCTTCTAGAAGTAATTCGGGTAATTCTGTGAATGGTAATACTATAGCTGGGATAGGCTTCAATGATGATTTTGAAGATGAGTCCGATGATGAGGAGGATGATGATCTTTCTTGTTTCAGGGGTCTGGTCCTTGATATCTCTTACCGGTTAGTGGGACTTTTTATGTAATTTGTTTAGTATGCAATACATTTTTTTGTTTTACTTATCTTAATCCATCAGTATAGTACGTGAAATTTTTATGTTTATCTTGTATGGGAGCCGAGTTTGGAACTGAAATGGGTACTGGGATAGGAATCCAAGTTGCTGTATTTGTTGTACAAAGTGGCGTAATTTAGGAGTTTCCGTGCTTCATATGAGTGATGATCGCGTAGTAGAGAGAGTAAGTGACAGATGAGAGGAAGTCCCTTTTAGGTGAATTGATACAACATACTTACAAGATTAGGAAGAAGTAGTTATGGGGATCTTTGGTGATCTTTGATCAGAAGGAAATACGGAGTTCAATACTTTAATGGAATCAGTAAGTAGAGAGTAGAGACCACTTTGCGTGTGGCTTTCCGGCCTATTGGTTCGTGCTTCTTGTTGAACTTGGTTGTGTGGCATGGAAATTTACACCTCTCAATAACAATAAGTAGGAAACCTTGCATGTTGTTATCTCAGTCTTTGAAGCCAGAAGCTTTATGAGCGTAGGAACTAGTTGAACTCTTGTTGTTGCAGCTTTCTATGTACATTTTAGCTTGGAAGTGCGGATATATTTTAGCTTTGCTGTTGCTGTGTAATAAGTGTTTGAAATGTACATTCTGCCCTGGGTTTTTCTTATTCTAGACTAACCAATTTCAATAGTAAATATTTCATTTGTATCACGAAGCAGTAGCCCCGGCACTGCATGTTCTAGCAGTTGGTTAACTTCACTTAACTAGGTTTACTTAATAGAATCTTTTGTTGTTCTTGGCAGACCTATCAATGTTGTCTGCTGGAAGCGTGCTATATGTCTGGAGTTCATGGACAAGGTTAAGCTGATCTGAATTTTATTCCTTCTGCAGCTCTACACTACCTTACCTTCTAAAATAGAATGTTGTGCAAATTTCTATTAGCGTACATTCATAGAAACTATGTCTTGCCAAAACTACTGCAAACACTCAATTCTCCCCTCATCATTATGCGAATTGAAGATTATTCTTTTGCTTTGTGTAGAATAGTGATTAGTGAAACAAAGCGGTATGTGAGTATATGCACTACATTGTGACAGTGTAGCTTCTGGATGCATGGGTTGGGAGAGCATTCTAATGTTATAATACTAGAGGTTTCAGGAGCATGTTATGCTAAACTTCTTATTAACTCCAAAACTTTTGTTGTGGATGCATTATTATTGTTCTTAGTATGATTAATCTCTCTAGGGGAAGTGGTTTTCTTTATCCTTGTGGCTTTTTATGTGTGCAAAAATGGATCCCTAGCTTAGCTTTTTCCAAGCTTGAGTGTGCGTAAAATCTATTCCTATTCCTGAGTTATGTATAACAATCACAGTCGAGTTATAGCACAGGCCTTGTGTATTTATCATCTTTCCGATTTAACTGCTCTAATATTCCGACACCACCAATCCTACTTTGTACTTCCAAGCAACATAGACTGTCCTTTTTGAGATTGTTTATGCTTGTGCTATATATTTAGCCAGAGTCTTAAGCTACCTGCTCAACACACAAGAACAAGATTACCCCAGTGCCTCAGAAGGTCCTGCAGCATTAAGGGTCAGATGTATGCAGCCTTACCTTGATGTGCCTCAGAGACTATTTCCAATTACTCAATGAAACTTGCACTGAGAATCGGATTACACTATCTAAAAGAAAATCCTAGTGGTACATTCAAACTGCATGGACTTTTGGTATATTCATTACTGAGTTCTTCCACTTTCTTTTCAGGCTGATGTTCTGGAATACTATGATCAGACAGTAAATTCTACCAGTGGATCCTTTAATATACCAGCAGTATTAAGGGTATTTGGTGAAGGAGAGACTTCTGTTGTTAAAGTTATTACTGCTAATAGCTTTAGAGCTCATTTTTAGCGAGCCTTATTGAAATATGTTCTCGTGTTTCAGGTTCCTCATCTGCTTCAGGTTGTGAAGAGGAAAAGAGTTAAAAACACACTTAGCCGGAAAAATATATTCCATCGAGATGACTATTCGTGCCAGTAAGATGCCTTCAAACTTTACTTTGACTTGCTTTTACAGCTTGCCATTAAGAACCCTAGTTTTTCTACACATCTGAATTTCCTGCTATTAAGGACTTGGGTCGTGCAATAGAGCGTAGGGTCTCAGATGGCATGTTTGCAGCCCACTTGGGTGTCCTCATATCTCATGTAGTTTTCACTTCTTTTGATCACATATCACCTTCTGCAATATGAACATACGAAAAAAGAGAGTATATTTGTGATGAGCTGCCTTGAAAGTTGTTTATGTGACTGATCATATTTATGTGACCGATGGCAATTTGATTCATCTATTGATTTATACTAGGTATTGCTCAGCGACAACTAACTTGACTATAGACCATGTCCTTCCAATTTCACGAGGTGGCAAGTGGGAATGGGGAAACCTGGTAAGTTAGCTGGTGGATGTACTGAGTTTTATTGCACTGCTCATCATCTTAGAGTTTGAGTTTGTCAGTAGCAATACCGTACTGCTCTGAACCTTGAAGCCTAGTATTGTAGTATGGCATGTTTTGCGTGCTTTGATCTGTACTTTTTCTCATTGGAACTAATTAGGTGAGTTGATCGATTGTTTTCTGAGGCCCTGCTGATCTTTTGAAATTGGGTGAGTTTACTTTTCTAGTGCTTGTAGGTGCTTCTTATATATTCTGGATTACTGATGAGGAGTGAGAAGAATAGGAAAAAATACGCTGTAGTGTCAGCTGAAACAGGGAGGGGTTGTGGGTTTTGATTTTGCACTCTAAATAATGATTTTTATACTCCTCCATATGAGAGGAGCATTGGAAATTGTGACTCACCGGGGGGGGGGGTGTAAAGATAATTACTCGGTTTTATGATCCCTTCTTCTTTCTTTGGCGGGAAGATGCTGTAATCTTCCTATCAGATTTCTTAGATTATTGGTATGACAGTGTGGTAAGAGTTGCTTAAAGCTTGAATCATACTGTAAATCATAAATCAGAAATTGGAGTTTGTTATTTGTTAAGGAGTTGCTTGGCATCTTTATAGATATTTTGCCTGAGATTTTGGTAGTGCTGAACTTATTTCAAGCGTGCTATGTCCTAATACGCTCTTTCCTGGTAGAAGCTTTTGCTATTAGCAAGCGATATTTTCATCGCCTTTCACAGTAAACCACATGTTTTCGTGATAGGTGACAGCTTGCGCAAGATGTAACTCAAAGAAGGGTCAGAAGACTTTGGACGAAGCATATATGAACTTACTTAAAGTTCCCAAGGTGTGTTGCATACTTGTATACATCGTTCAACAGAAGTAATTTGATCAATGTCTGTTGTAGTTGTTTATACTGTCAAAAAAATGTCTGTTGGACTTACAGCGTTACAGTCACGCATGTTTCTCTCAGCATATATAGCTCAAGGCCACCACTTTTCACAACTAATACTCTGTAATTGAATTATGTGTTGTGTTGTGAAACTTACATCTATCTGATCGGAAACAAGTCAAATTAACGAACCTACAGAGTTGAAGACAAAATGCAGAGAAATTAATCTTCTATCAAACGTGCTATTTTCAATCCTGACGATGGACTGAAACTCTTGCAGGCGCCAAAGGACTTTGATATCCTCGCGATACCCCTGACAACTGCAGCAATAAGGATGCTGAAAATCAGAAAAGGGACCCCTCAAGAGTGGCATCAATACCTTCCTTAGTGAGATCCGAGTTCATCAGGATTGAGGAATAATGAAGAACATTCTGGCCTGCTGTAAATAATTTTAATGTCACTTTGCTCTTCAGCCATTGTATGCTACAGTATTAGTTCTAACTGGTGTCCGGTCAAGTGTCACCAAGTCGAAACAGGAAGACACCAACAATACTGTAAATCTGCTCTGGAAAATCTTATTGAAAGCCCATTGCAGACTCTTCTAATCAGCAGTGACTCTTATCCCAGTGACTCTTAACATTGCACTGCACGTGTAATTTTTTGTGTTGGTAACTTTGTATAATCTGTATGGAACTATCTCATGCCAGGAGCTCCAGGCAAATCGTTTGGAAAATAATTGCTCGAAAGATTTCAGGATATAGATATCAAAAAGAGCAGGAAACGACACGATAAGCTGCAAAACTGTTATGATTCTGTAACCATAATGTAGATCAGCTGTGCTGCTGACATTTTTGTAAGTAAATAATCAACAAAACAACCTAACAAAGTCCTACTGGAATTTCTCTGAACATAGAAAACATATTAAGGAAAGAATGGTACACTACATCACCACAAGTTCAAACTCAAAAGAATAGATACACAAGCATAATGATCAAAGAAAAAGCCACAGGTGCAGTGGTCTTGAAACCAGTTGAAGAAGCTATCTGGATGGTAAAATTGCAGTTTCCTGCTGAGATGTTTTGCATGGACAATATGGCCAAACCTTCAAAGTCACAGGCCATGAGATTCTGGTTCTGCGTCTGGAAGTACACATTGAAAGCATAAGAAGCATTTGCATTCGCGTCCAAGCCATTACAGGAGGAGCCGTACCCAAGAGGGGTACAGTCTGCAAATGAGCAAGCAAAGTTGATGTTATCTGCAAGCTTGCTGAGATCTTTTGCATTTGGATTGAAAGTGCACCATTGATTCTCCTGATATTGGACATTCTTTGCACCAACGAGGTAGATATCCCGGTTTTGCCCAGTAAGATCCATGGGAAATTTTGGCTGTCCATCATATCGGAATATACCCCAGTGTCTCTCAAAGTTTCCAGGAGCAATACTTTTGGCATCCTCATCTATAAGCCCAAACAAGTACATCTCTATAGCTCCTGGCCGGAGGGGGGTACCTGTGTTAGCTCCAATCCTTGACAGAAGGCCTTTGTAGAACCTAATAGCATTGTTGATATTTGCGTTAATATCTCCATTAGTTGGCCAGCCAACCTCGCCAATCATTACTGGCATGTCTCCATACCCAACCGCTTTTAAAGCTGAAACCAATGTATCGTAATTAGCATCAAAAACATTGGTGTACTGCACCCCGTTATCAACAATGGGAGCAGCTCCTCCATCGAAGAATGCATAGTCCACAGGAAAGTCAGGATTTCCATACAGGCTAAGAAAAGGGTAGATGTTGACTGAAAAGGGAGCATTGTTTTGACTTAGAAACTGGACAATCTGGGTCATAAGTTCAAGAACATCAGGCCTGAACCTTCCAGCAGACGGTACTGGAGTATCTGCTGGCGACTCATAAACGTCTGCATTTAGGGGCACCGTTGCCTTTACAGTGTTTCCAACCCCAGCATCATTGAGCGCAGTTTGGATATTCTTAAGTACGGGCAATGTGATATTCTCAAATGTTCCATTGTACGACTTCAGGAAAGGTTCATTCCCAACGGCCACATATCTGCAAACCAGAAGAAACCTTTAATATGTTTATACCTAAGCCCTATTCAAGAATCAGCATTTCAACAGAAAAGGCAAATAACGTCCCTTTTCTTCGATCTAGCTACATACAGAACTTGCGATTTCCTACAGTCTAACAGCAATACTATACCGCAAACCAAACCAAATCCCAAAGTTCCAACGCCTGTAGGCAAACAAGATTGCGTCTTTCATTACAAGCTATCTTGTATCCTCCATCAGTTTCATTTTGGAACTTGAAATTTGGGAATAAGGGATTAAGATCCCAATGTAAGATCCAACCTCATTATAATTCACATTTCACAGATCTACTTTAATGATAAACAGGACTTAGACTAACCTTAAACTCAAAGCAAAGTAGAAACTTGTAAACTACTACAAGTAGCAAATTATATAACACACTAATAATGGTTTCCTGCCTCATACTCAGAACAGGCAGTGATAAAAAAAAAGTCCATGTACTTGATCAGTCAACCAATTAAATAATCCCAGTTGTTTACCCATGTTCATTCACAAAGTCATCATCATATGATCATACTGGCATTACACCATGATTGATCTCTCAATAGTCAATACCACACAATCACATGGAAATATGGACACACAATTAATTTCAGTATATCAGAAAAATATGAAAAGATAAGATATAGCTTTGCCCATACTCCATATTGTACTGATAAATCAAAATCAAAATCGAAATCGGAATATCGATACGACCACATGTGTAGTGGATGGAAGAAGGATGCCTCACACCCCCACATCCAAAGAGAAAACAAAATTCCAATCATAATCTATGACACAAACTCACTTCCTCTCGAAATATCAAAAACCCAATCATAATCTCCATATGATCTACACTAACTAAAGGAAATTAACCTGTTTAAATGAGACTATTGTAGAGTGTTCTAAAAGAATTGATCTTAAATTCGTTGAGCGAAGTAAAGTTGAAACCTCGGTTAGTTAAAAACAGTACGGACATTAAACGGAGTTTGATACGTCGAGTAAGACCCAAATGCTTAATGTATCTACCAACCATTCTAATGCTTACTTTTTGATAAATCTTCGTTAGAATGCAATAAGACGCAAAGGCCAATACAATGAAAGACGACGATTCGAACCTCAAACCCATTAGATACCTCACTAATAAGTTACATAAAAACATCATCCCATCAACATCAACCCATCAAAAGAAGAAATAATCCAACTTATTAAACAAAATCTAACAATACTACGTGCAAACAAACAAACAAAGTAAAAAGGAAAAAAAGAAAAAAAAAACATACTTGATGTTGACGCCACCATTAAAGTTGTAACGAGTGACATTTTCAGAAACCCACTTCTTAGCGCGGTTATAATCAGTCAAAACAGCCAAATCAGCATTAGGAATGGCCACCATTACTTCAATATTAGAGCCATGAAATGCACTCAAAGTGTTCTCATCTGCATCAAACAACTTCACTTTTTGTATTCCATTATCTTTCAACATTTGCACCACTGTGTTAGGTGGCAGCTTGTGATTGGCTTGTGTTCCCCAGTTTACTCCTAACCCTTCAACTCCTCCATTTCCATTACCCAATAACAATAATGATACTACTAATATCATACACAAACTTACTAAAGAAGACACCTTTTCCATTGTTTTGAGTACAGCTCAACAATCCCACAAAAATCCCAGAAAAAAATTTGGGGTTTTTTTTAGGGAAAGTTTTGATCTTTTTCTCTTTTTTTTTTTTTTGGGTAAAGTTTTTATCTTTATTGATTTTCTGCAAGAAATTTGATGTTAAAAACAATACCCTTATTACTTATACCCAGCTGGGGGAAATGGCGGTTATGTATTAAAAAAAAAAAAAAAAAAAAAAAAAAAAAAAAAAAAAAAGGTGAGTCCACTAAACTTCTTGAAGAAGACTCTTCTGAGAAAGAAGAAGAATGTGGAGATCGTGAGGAAGTGACGAAGGTAGCAGAAATAATGTGATAGGAATTCACGGAAAACCAGCAAACGTGGGGTTTGACTCAGGAAATTAAACTGCAAGTAATAATAATAATAATATTAGGTAAAAATAAATAAATAAATAAAAATATTTGGTAAAAAAAGGATGAATAATAATAATGGAAAAAGAATGAGAACCCAGATTATGAATCCAGAAAACAGAGAAAACCCAGGTTTTCAACAAGTTACCCAGATTAAGAAAAATACCCAGGTTTTGGAATTTCAATTAAACTTGCTATAATAATAATAATAGTAATGAGGAATAAAGTGAAGTTTTTTAGTGTAAAAACAGATGAAAAATAATGGGTTTTGCTTCAAATTTGCAAAAGGTAGAGTATGAATGAAGATTTTGGTGGAGAAGGTAGAGAGAAAGAAGAGAAAACGAGTAGAGAAATTATGTGTAATGTGTGTATGTGGAGAAGGTAGAGAGAAAGAAGAGAAAACGAGTAGAGAAAGTATGGTGAAGTGAAGAAGAAGATTTGGCCTTTTGGGATTTTTTTTACCAAAAAAAAATGTTGGATTTGTTGCTTAATCAAAGATTTGAATGAGAGTAATAAATTTGAGTTTGAGTCAAATTTGTGTTTTTTTTTTTTTTTTTTTTTTTTGGTACTTAAATTTGAAGAAAAAGGGGAGTAAAGCTCCAACGGCTAGCAAAGTACCGATTTTATGAGATTAGTAATGTGCGCTTTGAATAAGTAGTGACAAAAACATAAAGTGGGGAAGCGTGTGGCAAAAGCTCTTTTGCTTTTTGGAGGTACTTAGCAACTAGTATTGTAGTAATGCAAAGCTTACGTAATTGTTCTGAATCCTGATACTGCTCTTTCCCTATACGTATCTTACTCTATCCAATTTATTAACGTGGTGGTTGGTCGCGGTGTTGCGGAAAAGTTCCATCTGTTCTTTTCATTTGATTTGATGATGTTAAAAATAAATAAATACTTTTGATGTTATACACCATCTCTACCACCCTACCTAGAGTTGGCAACGGCCAACGGGTCGTACCTTGTATGGCCGTGTCGGAATTTTAAACTCTGGCATGATGAGGCACGGTGTGCCAGTGAGCATTGCTAATCTATACAGTCATTATATCGGTTGATTACGGTGTGGTGGACTAGTCTAACTGCTTTGATGCACGTTTTGGACATAGTGTCTGCCCTTTAGTTATGTTTTGACACCGATACTTGGATATTAGGATGATATTCTCCGCTTTGGGATTAGCCGTAGAAATTTGTTCTCAAACTCCTTCCAACATGACTCATACTAATTTTGATAGATGGTCTCATAGACACCAAATTGAGATTGCATTTAGTTGCAAGTAAAGGCCTTGTTCTCTGTAATCCGGGAAACAATGAAGTAACTTGAGATCAATTTAGATCCCAGAAGGTGTGATGATTCCCCCCTAGTCGTTTTTTTTGTACAAATGAGCAACTAATGCTGCGAGATTGGGGTATGAGGATTTGAACTCGAAATAACTCTCAAGCAGGTTGAATTCATAACCCCTAAGCCAACCTTTATCCTCAATGAAAACGTTAATGGGAGCAATTGTCGAAAATATAGAGTTATATTGTGGAGATAATAGGAAAAGGTATAGAACCAAACATTCAATAAAGAAGAAATATCTTATCCCAATTTTCACAAGCTCCAAATTTTATGAATTGAAAATAATATACAGCCACCGACGGAGACGGGAAATCGGAGTAACGCACCTCTTTATAAGGAGAAAAGGTTGCCGACTTTTTGTGTTGTTCGATGACGATATCCTATGGTCCATGAACTATTCTGAGTACTGTCCATTCAAACTAGATTTGGTCTATTTAACGTTGATGTGACCTTTTATATTTATTTACTAGTTAAAGAGGTGACGAAACTTTTCTCGTCTTCAGATTTGTCTTGAGATGGAGCAATTGAGCTTGTTACAAGTATGTCCCTGAGTCTTGTCGCATTGGTAAAAGAACCAGGCTTAAACGCCGACATAACACGTCCAGATTGCGAATGAAACCATCTGATCCGAAGGAGCCACAATGCCTATTGCCTAACACCTTATTGAAGAGTCAGGCACATGTGTCTCAAGTCGACATACTAAGTACACTGTACACCGTAGACTAGTCCATGTTCCCCTTGTTATACTGGCTTTCTACGCCTCATACAGACCCGAAACCAAAAAAAAAAAGAGTTATGGGAGAATGGCATTGAATATTATACCGGGTAAGAACCACCAAAGAACAAAAGGGAGGGGCCAGAATTTTTTGAGTCTGAACAAGATAATTAACCATAGATGCATGAAATTGAAGAAAGGACCAACGTTTTGTTAGGGTACAAATCTCTGATTGGGAGACTCGAAGCATGTAACTGTAAGAAAGACTGCATCTATACAATTAAATCATCTTCTAGATAATTATACTCAAAACAGAAATCCGTCTTGATTCTCTGGCACCTACGTTACAGCATAAGAAAATGAAGTTAGAACGCCACTCTATTAGAGTCTAGGAAGGTTTTCCCCTAAAAGACTCCGAAACAAGGACAACAATCAAACATCTACATAACGCAATAACTCAGCAACGAATTTACAGTAACATAGGACAGGAAGGAGTCAAGTTAGTAATTAGGTACCCCGCCGACCCATCTTAACTGTGAGAAACATTATTACTAACTGCAAGCCTACCAAGTTTTAATATAATTACAAGAGTATAACACCATATGATGCAGCTGTAAGCATATGGTGATCTACTTGTAATAGTACCTCTCTCATCCACAATGCCTCTCTCATTTAACCTCAATAACCTATGTAAATCATCTTATATGTTGAAACAACCGCAAATGCCTAAATCACCACATCTCTTGAATAGGCGGTAGAAGAACTTGAGTAATCAATATTTGTCTCTAAACAAGGGATGTTTTGAGCGCACCAATTAGTTATTGCTAGGGTTCTTTCAGCTTATCTGTTTGCTTTTGAATTTTTTTTTTTCAGGTGTCAAAAGAAAAAGGGAAAGAAAAGATGCTTGAATAGGTGCATAATTAAAGGGTACAAGGGTACAATGGAACATACCATCCTTGGTTTGGGTCATCATTGGCGACATGGAAATCAAAGTACACATACGTTCCTTTTTCATAGTCATCCGTTGTGACTTTTGGTTCTTCATGCCTCTGAAACCACGTATTGAATTTCCTGTGGTATCTCCATGACTGCTTCTTTAACTCTTTTGCAGCAAGAAACTGTTGATATGTATTCTACAGACAGCAAAACCCAAAACTTTAGAAGTAGTTCAATAAAAAAAATAACACTGCAACATATCAAGACGAAGAAACACAAAGAATGAAAGATAACGCACCGGCTGATAGTAGAATGTAAAGAATAAAGTATCTGTTCCCAAAGTATCAAGGCCCATTCGTTCCCAGAAAGCAGAATTATTCACAATTGGTGCCTGAACTTGGGGATAGCTAGAAGGAGTTGCTGCAGGGTGTCTCTGTTGAAAAAAACATGGACTACTATAAACAGAATGCAATTCATTGATCCATCAAAAGAAGAAGTGCAGAGAACCCATACCGGAGTATAACTCTTTGCCCTTTCTGAGTCTTTGGGCTGCGGAAGTTTGAAGTATGCAGCCTCCAGCATCTGCAAATTGTACTGATAATCATGCACATTACCAGAGCTAGCTGTTCCACTAATGCTATCACCAATGGCTCCGAGGTCTGAGACACTTCTCCTCCCAATGACTCCAAGGCTGCTAGATTGTTGACCAGATTGCAACGGCTGACCTGGAGAAAGATCTATATCTCTTTGAGGAGCGTCAGCCAGCGGACCAGATACACCTGCAGTCTGTAAGGCCACAGTGAGATTACAAAGTCAAATTGCACAAAGTTTAGGTCACGATTTGTTGTAAACTGCTAATATTCCTACAACCATAATACCTACTCCTCACATCACCATAATAATAACTAAAAAGTGAGGTACAACATCCAAGACACTGATATGCACTAAATTATGCAGAAGTAACAAGAAGGCGTGTCATGAAATACTACACCTACCGAGACATCATTCACATAAGAAGCTTTCAGAGCATCATCATTGATCAAATGTTTGGAAAGCCCAGAGCCAGGAGTCATTTCTGTAGCTGAATCATCAGGCAAACTCTGTTGCTGCTGATCTTCAATCACTGCAAGCAATCAAGCGAGGTGATATATTATAAAGCATTCCCCATTTAGCACCAACAATAGTAACTGAGCATAGTCACTAAAATAGATGTAGTGGTGAGAAAAAACTAGCTACCTGAATCCTTTTGTCCACCTAATAAAGAGCCTTGCTGATGCATAGACATTGGTTGCTGTACCACAGATGCAGACATGCTCGTACTGAGACCAGTAGATTGAAAACCTAGCCCAAGACCACCCTGGGAAGATATAGATGAATTCTGCGAACTTAACTGGAAAACACAAGAGTGTATCAGAATAATCAGTAATGATATCTGAGGAATATGAAACGAGGGGAAAGTAATAAAACACTAGCAAAGCGAGACAGGGAAAAAAAAAAACGCTCATGAGAAACTATCAACCAATAGAATATACAGAAGAATTACTACAGTCTTATACAGCAGTAAAAGCACAATTATGATTATATCCATGACCGAAAATAAAAAGCTATGTGAAAGGCTCACAAAGAAAGAGATATGATGACATGGTATCTCATAAGACAAGCATGAAATTCCAGACCAAATGGCCATATACAGGGACACAGGCCTTAAGCAGAAGTAGTAGACAGGATTGCCTGAGCTGAAGTTGCTACGACCACTCCAACTGTCATAAACAATTAACGTATAGCATATTGCTTTTAAACGCACCCCAAAGCTGAGTTTAATTGTAAACGGCACATACTGTTCTACAAGACTTCCCACAAAGCAATTCCTCTGATCAAAAGTGAAACTTAAAAGCAAAATAAAAACCCTGAACATAGATGAAAGCCATCAAACCGCATACGAAGCAATATCCAAATTCTACCTGCTGTAATAAGGAATTTTGCTGCTGCCCTGAGAATGGCTTAGAGTTTCCTCCAGCAAGACTAGGCATTCCAAGAATATTGCTATGACCTTGGTGCTGCACTTGCTGCAGCCCCTGAAACCTCTGCAGAAACTTCTCCCTTTGATCAGGAGCAATCTCAGGTCTTCTCTGTCCCTGTACATGTTGGCTATCGTCAACTTCACATGACAACCATTTAAAATGCATCACAAATTTTGTGTGCGCTGCTGAGTGTACACAGGGAACAGTTAATTTCACAATAAGCTCACTCTCAGGTAGCAATGTACATTCGTTTAAAAAAAAAAAAAAACGGCCCATAACATTCTCCTAATCAGAATGTCCTTCTGAGTAAAAGCAACTAACAAATTGTTTGTACATGGGGGGATCGAGAGAAGGGGGGCTTAATGGAAAAGAATAGAAATCCCATATATGGATAACAATGGGCTAGCAGTAGGCCAGGGCATGAGAAGGAATGGATTTTAGGATTTATTCTACCTCGTTCCATAAATAATCACTTCTGCTCTCAATGGAAAGAAGTAAAGGGAAATTTTATTCTGAACTCCTAAGTGCTCATAACAAATTGTACATTCTTAATCCTGCTGATCCCACTAGCCTATCTGGCTCTCTCTCCCTGGCTGACAATGCACATACACACATAGCATTCTCCATTGTACTAGCCAAATTCATGAAAAAATAATATTCTCCTTACAAATACAATGACAAAATAAGGACATACCACTTCACTTTGACTCTGAAATGAGCTTCCAGGCCTCCATTGGATCCCAGGAACAGAAGGAAAGGTTCTTCCAGAAACAGCAGCATCAGCAATGTTACCAAAATCACCCAAACCTGAGCCATCAGATGACTTGGTATGCTGCTGCAAGATCATCCTATTACTTAATGAAGAAGCCAGTGGCTGCACCCCACCACTGCTTCCAAGCCTTTCATCTGATCCTACTAGATTTCTCTTAGCCACTTCTGATGCCACAGGAACTGCACCAAGTGTCATGCCGGTACTTGGAATTGTGCCCACAGAACTAAGAGGAATATTAACGCCTTGTTGTCCAGCTATATTACCCCTACCAATACCGCGAGTAAGTGTTGAGGCATCCGTAAGAGCAGGTGATGTACGTCCAGGGAAATTCATTGCTTCCTCTTCCTTGGTAACATTTGAGAGATCTGTAGGGGACGAAGGCATAGTTACACTTGCAATCTCTACAACGCCTCGAGTAGGCACTGAGCCAGAAACAGCAGCCGAAACACTGGGCATGGCTGACAGAGGACCAGGTGAATTTGCTACATTAGTGTGATCGCCAGGCGAGTTTGTTGGATTGGAAGAACTGAGTTTACCAATCTTGGAAGGTGGAGTTCTCGGAACACTATCGGAGATATTCTCTTGAGAAGCCTTTTCTTCTTGCTCTTGGACTGGAACACTTTGTAACGAGGAAGAAACTGTGGGCTATTGAGATAGACCAAATCAAAAGACAGAAAGAAAGAAATTAAAAGACGGAAAATAAAACCTAATATAGCAATAAAAAAATAAAAAAATAAAAAAAAATTTGAAACATTTCAAATTTTAAAACACAGATGCAAACTAGTTTCCGCTAAGAACGCGAAAAGCAACACATTAATGTCAGCACAGACCACATCCGTAAATAAAAATAAAGAGAAACAAAAGGAAAATTACAATAAGCAACTGGGGGAGTACAATACCGCAAGTTAACCAAGGGACTAACCAACTGAAAATAAAACAGACACACTGAACACAGATGAGAACAGAAGATTACTGCACACTAATATCAAAAGAACTACAAACGACATATGTTGAAATATTTGAAAAACGCTATGCAATGTCTGATTCTGACATAATATATCAAGAATCTTTCTAAAACAAAACAAAGAAATCAGTACTTTTCCTGACATACCGATGTTTGCGAAGATGATGTACTTAGTGATGATGTCTTCAAACTTAAAACCGAGCTGGTAGCAGCGGCAGCACCCTGTCAACATATACACACAAAATGCAGGATTAAGTATCATATAGAAAACTCCAGGGTTGCATCATTGTACCCTAACAAATATCAAAATGTAAATCTGCTGTGAAATGTCCACACCCTTCAGCACGCACAAACACTCTTAAATTAGCAAACATATTGCGCAGGCAGAATGGAGAGAGACAAAACTTAAAAACCACAAGAGTGTAAAGCTGCCAATCTGTCATGCAAATGTTCTTGATTCAACCACTTTCACGAGCTTCAAGGCTAGCAACTAGTCGAAAAGCAAAAACACCACTACTGTTTATTTCCAGTGAGTCTCCAATGGTCCACCAAAATGTCAAAATCTGTTGTAATCTTACCATCAAATTTATGGAATTCTAATAGGGAAACAAAATATACACACAATCGAAATTTTCGTTTTTTATTATCACGTAAGTAATCATATGAGGGGCACCAAGGGGTGACACACAAGTACAACACAAGAGTAGAGAAATAATGTCAAACTCTTTGACTGCAGAAAAAGATGATTCGGGGTCCGCTACAGGCATATGAAACCGTTACAAGTGGGCAATTAAAAGTAGGGAGCAGTGAGTACTGATAACACCAAACTGAAATGAATTAATTAAGAAAATTCAGAATAAGTTGAAAGAAAAATCAACAGAAATCAAGTAAAATCAGTTGAGAAATAACAGTGAAATATTTAAAACATAAACATAAAAAAAGGGATTTCAAACAAGGGAAAAGGAATGTAAATACAAAATTAAATTCAAAATGAGCCCTTCTCAAGATTGTTTCTCCACGATCCTCTCCCTAATGTCATGTCCACTTCATCCCAAGTAGACTAATCCTCGTATCACCTTTGATAGCCTTAGGAAAGTCACTGTAGTTCTTCCCCTCCCCCTCACAATCTTATCACTTCACAACTCATCAAGCCTCCCAACCGCAAATCAACTGGTGTTCTTCTCACATGGCCATACATCAAAATACTTGACTGTCATCCATGATTTTATCCTTAAAAGAAACGAACAACAAAAGTTCCCATGGGAAAATTGTCGTACACCGATAATACTCCAATCTCATAGAAAGGACCTAGACTTATTGACACTAAGTCTCTTTACCATCCAAAATACGTGAATTTCTTTCCTTCCGAATACATGACCAAATATCCGAAGAAACTATGTCACACACATCACTGATCCAAGACTTCTTCGTCCTAGTTCTCCAATCCAAGTATACCAAAGAGGTAACCTCTTATCCGCCTAGTCAATAATTCGCTCATCAAACAATAAACAGTTACAATAACAATATACTCCCTCCATTTCATTCATTTGTTTACGTCAGGCCGGGTTTTGTGAGATGAACCCATGCCCAACAAGAAATGATTATTATAATCACAAATTTACAAGGGATTTCGTGAGTCCTGACGAATTTGGTGGCCATGGGACTGCTGTCTAAGGTGCTGATCAGGAGAAAAAAATTCAAGATTGCTACTCGCCATGAAGCATTGCTAATGATTATGTTAATGGCAGAAAAGCGTGAAAGAAGCAAGAAAATGATTAACTTGAAAAATATTTAAACAAACTTTTTATTCTTTGTTTTGTGAGTGGAAAGATGTGTGGAACAAAATCAAACTGTGGAACTGAGTAGTTATCTTGTATGTAGCGAACTAATAACAGAGAACAGCAAACAAAGCTGGAACGGAAACATCAAAAAAACTTTAACTATCAAAACATGTCATCATATACGAATGCGCGCGGGCGCGTGCGCGCAAACACACACACTAACAATTTCATGTAGTGGGGCCTACAGAGTACAAAGATCCGAACCTGTGACTTCATGCCCTTTACTCTCAAATGGCAGATTCGATAATAACAGTACCAAGTTCAAATATCACCGGCACACAAAAGAACAATAAGAGTTAAGTCAGTCAATCAAGAAACAGTGTGTGATAGAATAATCATACGCAAAGAACAAGGCATACAATAATGGCTAAGTAGCAAACACACCTTTGCAATTCCAGGTTGACCTATTGACACGAGATCTTCAAGAGCTTCAACTTTATCAAGTGGCAACGTGCTGTACAGCTCATCAACGTCACTAAATTCATCAAAATCCTCCTGCATACAGCGAATGAGGAAAAATGGGCATAGAACCTTATCTCTTGCAGATATGCTAAAACACAAAAAGACACTAAACTACAACATGCAACCTAGAAATTTAGTGAACTCAAGCATGATAACGATCGATCAGCATCATATTGTAAGATAGTACCTGATTCCGCTCTATGTAGTCCTCCAAGAAGTCCTTGATATCATTAATCTGCTCAGGACTCAGCTCTTCATTATCTAACAATCTCAGTATTAATTCCAACTTCATTTGATGAGCCCTATGACGAGCAATTGACGTTTCCAAGTGTGTCTGCAGGGGTAAGTTCATTTATGAGTGAAAGCTTTAGTGCATCATAAGCCACAAGCAAGATTGAACTGTCATTGCTTTATCAGCCCAGCAAATCTAGTGAAACCTTCGATAATATACATTCTCCTCTTACCAGTCTAGGGGGCCTCGTCTTTCCTTTCTTAACAGATAGGCCTTCCATCTCAGCCTCGAAACTATCGATTTGTGATTCCAACTCATTTACCTGAAGAGACATCAAACACATAACATGAATCAAGTGTAATGAAGGAAGCTCCTCATGCAAGCAAATGACCAGATGATATAGAGCATGAACAACGCTGATGTGACCGATTGGAGAAGGACAAGAACTGGTGCTCAAGGCACCTTACATGGTAATAAATATGGGTTTCAGGATGTAACAGTCGAAGTAAACTAAAAAAACTGTGGAATATCAGTCGTGTTTGGGTGCCAAGGCAGAGATTCACAACTATGGGCTTCATGCCATGAATCCACGATACAGCACAATACAGGACTAAAGGTAGAAGCACGTCTCCTATTTTCCAAGATAAATGAGGATGTTTAGAGCATCATCCTAATTCAAAAACGTCAACAAGTAGAATCAGGAAAAGACGGAAAAGAAATCCTCATCTTTAGGAAAGGCAAGTGATCAATCGTTACTTCGACCTTTCTTCTAAGGCAAGTTGAAAAAGAACCCTTCAATGTTCACAAATTGCTGAGGAAGCAAATTAAACAAGAAAACATGAAACAAAAAGAAACTATGGTCCATACCAAATTGTTTATCCAATCTCTTGTTTCTGATTTTGCTTTCTCCTTCGGATCCTATCAAAGGCATTAGCAAAAATAAATGATAAGCAAAGGAAACAGCATCGATGCAAATAAGAGCGCCTGAGAGCAACTAAAACGAGAAGCCTAAACCGAAATTTGCTCCAAAAGCATCACAGAGAAAGCAAAAACCAATAGTAATGATTCAAAAGACAAATGATGGAGGAAATCCATAAATACAAGCTTCACAACATCAAAACAATGCCAATATGTATTAAAGTTCAGACGGCATGGAAAAGTCAATCAGCCTCACACAACAGTCAAATTGTGTACACAACAAATTGAGAGTATATGGGCGCGAAATTCCCCTTTCCTCAGATCTAGACACGGGATACTGCTAGCGAATCACATGGGCAGGAAAAATCTTTATGGAATTCAAACTTTACATGTGCAGATGATTTATCAATTCATTTGCAACCCCTGTTTGTCAAGGGCTATGTTGAATAGAAACATTCATCACCTGTCTACTAAATACTAGTATATAATTACAATTCCTTATACTCCATCTATATCCATTTTCAACAAACTTAAAACTGCTGAGCAATATTCCATCTTTGACTTTAAAGGTCAGCATGGTGCACATTGGCGTCCCCGACTTCCCGCAAGGCGGGCGGGGATCCAAGGAAGGGTCCCACCACAATGGTGCATAGGGGGCAAGCCTTCCCTTGTCATTTGAACAAGAGGCTGCTCCCAGGACTTGAACCCGTGACCTATCAATCACAAAGAAACACATTAACAGGTGAGCCAACGCTCACCTTCATTCCATCTTTGACTATAACATACTAAATTGAAATGAGTAATAACAAACAGTATCACAGCATAAATTAGAAGCGGCTATTGTTACTCAAAGGCCTGCATTGGGTCGGCTGTCAACAAATCGAAGGCAAACCAAGAGAGAGTTGTTGAAAAATGGGTCTATTTTCTTGCCAGTCCAAACTAGGAGATGAAAAAAAAAAAATTGCATAATTTAAAGCTTACAGTTTTCGGTTGTTGACCAAGGCCTTCCTTCGAAAATGCTTTCGTCTTAGTCTCTTTCTCACAAATCTTAAATCTTTCCATTTCACGTTCTATAAGCTTGCGGGCATCCACCAGGGCCTGCTCATAAGATGCACTAACCTACGTCAAAATATATCACGTTGTCAATTGTCACAGGATGACAGCATAATCTGATATAAACTTAGCAGTCTATAGTAGAATACCATGAGGGAAGTGATACATGACAAACATAGGCAAATACAAGTATCCAGAACAGCAACCAGAACAATATAACATTCAAGAATGTCGATGAGGAAATGAAGTATCTACTGATATCAACCTACAGACACAAGCCACATCAAGGGTTCTAATTCTTTGACTTTCTGAATACAAGTAAATAAACAAAAACAAAAGATGAGTTGTTTGGAAAACATTTCGGGACTATAGGCAAAATGAGACAGCCATGACAAAAATTGAACTTCATTCGCCTTTCCTTGATAACAAACAACATTGAATTATCAAAAAAGCAATCAGCTGATTGATGTTTGGTTTAACCTCATGGAATCATGATGCAAACCAAAATATCAAGATACAAGTGGATGTGTTATTAACACGTAGATCCATGGAGGCAGGATTATCAGATTAGTTCAAACAGACAAGTTATTCATAGACAACAATTTAGCAAATTACAACTTCCTAGGAAGTTCCACATCTCATCAAATGGAAGTGGCTTGTCGCCTTAGGCAAGTTGAAAATCCCATGAGAATCAACCCTGTTATTGTAAACCATACACTTTTCGGAGATTCAAAAAAAACTAATTGAATGAATCTATTACTTCAAAGTTTAAACGTTATAGGAAGTTCTACTTCCTTTGGGAACCCAACAACCACCATGGCAACACGTATATGTCTTAGCATCTCAATACAATGAATGTTCTCCCAATGGTACACACTATAATATTTAGGTTGAACACTCAGATTAATGAGTCTGCAGCAATTATCTCGCAACAGCAACCCGTAGATCCAATAAGCTACTTGCCACAGTTGTGTGGCATTATATAGTAGATTTGCTTCCTTAATGTTCTCGGCTATGTTACTCGGACTCGGCTACAAGTGTCCAACATGGATACGTATCCAAGTGCCAGACTCAGCCAATTTTGCTGAAATTTCCATTATTTTAGCTTAATTAAAGTGTCCAAGTGCCGTAGCCATGTCCGAGTGTCCAAGTGTCCGCCACGGATACTCGGGGAAAATAGAAGAGTCCGAGTAACATAGGTTCTCGGAAGATCAGTTTTGGGGTATTCACCATATCACCATATGTTCTGCAGTCGTACTATTTATGATTCCCCATTCAACTCGGGCTGTGGTAGGTTTAATGGAGAAATTTCCACGAAAAAACAAATTTGTCTGGTCTCCATTCTGTTGCTTGAATGAGGGGAGAACTTTTTTTCCCACAAGGGGGGGGGGAGCGCGAAGGGGGGAAACTCAGCTCCACCAAAGAAAGACTTAAGAGCGCAAGCTCCACAATAGCTTTTCAATGTTAGAAGCAGAAACTGAGAAGAATAGGGGTAGATATGGAGAGTAACAACTTCTCAGGATACCAAAAGAACTCCAACACTGCCTAAGAAGCCATAATACTGGGGCAATTCCCACTACATTTTAGTACACGTCACAGACGCTCTTTGTTATCTTCGTCTCGCTCCTCTTTCCTTTTATGACCGCTTCTACATCTGCAAGACAGCAGACTGCTAGAAGCTATTTCGCGTTACCGTCATATGGTGCATGGCAAAGGAGATGGAGGAGTGCTTCTTTAAATCTGTCGAAACCCTTTTCAAGAAAAATTTCTTAGACTAGTAGTAGTAAATATTTTTGTAAGCTAGCACTCTTTACCATTCCAAAAAATTTCCACGAATGAAGGTTCTGGGTTATGGACAATGATACCTTGGTTCCTTTCTCTTCTCAGTCTTTTGCCTTGTTGCAAATAATTGATGAATTGGTCTCCCGCCCCCCTTTAAAACTCAATTTGAATAACATTGATAGCAATGACCCTCCTCATGTCAAAAGACAAATGAAAATGGGAGGAAAGTGATTCTAACTGCAATTTAGGTGTATTTTTGTGTATGGGAGACCCCCTTGGTGTCCTCTTGAATACGGAGTATATGATATCCTATCTTACTTATCAAAAAAAAAAAAATGCACTTCCATTCATGTACACAAGATGCGACAAAGATTACGGTGGCTGTCACACCCTTACCGCAATGGCGCAACCAAACTCCTTTATCTGGACTTGAGACAGCCCACATAACAAGTTGATCAGATATTCTCCCCCAAAACCAAGCGATTTAATAGAGACATTGCATAATCCACCACAGTTGAGCAGTGAACATCAATATTCAACAGCAGAATACAATCTAATCTCAGCTAGGCCACTGAGACCACAAGCTCAACTAAATCTAAGGCTACCTTTTGTAGCATGCAATCAAGATTGTAATGTAATCGGGCCTTTTCAATTCAATTGGTTGGAAAGTAAGGGGGGAGGTTAATAACATGAAGTAATTGAGTTTGATTACTTGTGCCTGTGTAATGAAGATTGCATACGTATTGTATAACTAATCATCATTACATGAGTTGAAAGCCCCTATCTAGTAATAGTGATAACGACATTCTCCTCTCCTCTTTCTCCACTACTACGCTGAACGGATTGTAATGGTGCTTACATTACACGCCCTCAGGCCTCGACCAATCATGCCCTAACTTATCTATCCTTAGCTATACCAAGCCTGTTGTGACCAAAATGACTTCATACCAAACACTATCATTTCTTCGACAAAATGCATAACTCTATAGTCTATACTAATCCAACACAACCAAAGTTTCAAACTTTCAGTCAGCTTCTTACTTTCTATCACGACGAGAAACGCTCACATTTCACAGCTCACAGCATACCTCACATATCCACCTAAGAATACAATAATGGGAGTGAAGAAGAAGCTACCTTTTTATCCTTAATTTCGTTAGACTGTATCCATGTCTTAATTTGGTCGCGATACCGCTGCAATTTCTTGATTTCCTTCTTCAAATCAGCTTCAAATTTCTCCTTTTGATTCGCATTATCAGTGTCGTACACCTACAAAGTAAAAATTGCACGCCAAGTAACGAATAAACAACCCAACAAAAAAATACCCAACAAAAAAATACCCACTTACTCAGCAACTATAAAGTTCAAATCTTTTACCCTAAACAATAAAATTTCACCCAACTCTATATAATTAACAGCAAAATTATTCCAGTAAATTTCAAAACTTTAGCAATAAAAATGCGCAGTAAAAAAAAAAAAACAAAGTAAAAGTAAGAACCTTGTTCCAGATGCTGTCGAAGACATCGACACCTTCCTGAACCTTCTTCAGTACGCGATCGATTTCACCTTGTAATTTTCTACTGGCGCCCATTGTAGTGTCAAATCGAAGGAAATCGGGGAATTGAGAGATTTATCATTCAATTGAGGAAACCCTAACTGCTATTCAGCGATGAATAGAGTGTTAATTTGGTGGGAAATTGGGAATCTAGGGTTTTCGATTGTGCGCTTGGAGGTGGTAGCAATGGCGATTTGCAGAGGAGAGAGAAAATGATTTGGGGGAAAAAGAGTGAGATATAGTCAAATATTAAAATGTCAGTTTGGATGGTGGAACTTCGATAGGGAGAGTTCTGGGAGGTTTAGAGCTTGTAGTGCACGCAGGCTTCACTTGGCCCGTCTTTTGTAATTTACGATTCGCGATTTGGAGGTTACAAGTTCAAACTCTCGTGATTTATGAGTTTCGCTGATTTATTGTGCGTTTGTTATTTAGTTGTGTTAGTTGATTCGAGATGTGTCGGACTCTCTTGTTAGGTCCTTAACTCCTTACCTTGTAAAAGAAAGCTAAAAAACATTTGTCCGAGGAAGCATTCTAATATGAGCAGTTATTATGAAGCTTCTAGCTTATTCATGATTCAGGGAGATGGTTTACTTGATCTCGATCTTTTGAATTCGGGGTTAGAAATATCTCTAGTGATTGATGTAAGGTGATTGGAGACATAATTCGTTGACAATTTGACATGTATGCCATAAATAAGTTATCTCATTTATCCGTGCAACCTGTTTATAATATATTCGAATGTTTTGACATTTTGCAAAGTTGGTGGCTACTCCATACTATTTACAATGACATCTTAGATTATGACCTTACCTGTAGCAATGCAATATTCGTTCGTGAACTTTTTTACCCGGCAGACGTTTGCTGCCGAAATTCAAAGGGTCGCTACTGTTTGGAAATGCGGAGTGTCAACTAAGGTAGAACCTATCTGTCCTTTAGAGTTCTAGAAGGCTAGATATAAACCCGCGTGTTGTCGAAGTTTATACTCATCTAGTCCCGAGTGATAAATATGAACTCTCATATTTTACTTTATTTTATCTAGATCTGGAAGACTAGGTCACGACGATTATAACTTAAGTGAACTCACCAATGTTTATGTTTATATTGATACCAACCTACTTGACCTTACTAGAGCACAAACTTGTCGAGTTTGTTATCAAATATGCAAAGCCGCAAACCACATACTAATATACTACTAGGTTACCACCTAAATAATCCATGTTTTTTGTTCCCATACTATCTATGTCTTGTTTAATTCAAACCAAACGCAAAGAATTCAATGAAACGGAAGGAATATCCTAAAGAAGTTGGGTTGGGCCTATCCGACCCACAGATGATAGTACCACGAAAACGCCACCCAACTGTTATAAAACGAAAGCGAAACCCTAAAAATGAAAAACCAACCTACTTGATCTTATCTGAGCTTGGAAGGGGGGTATAGCGCCTCGGTTGCCGCCACCCTCTCAGCGTAGGCTGAGCTGCCGGCGGCGCAACCGGTGTCGCCGCCCTCTCCCTGCGATGAAGACTGCCCGCCACCAGAGCCCCTCGTTTAATTTACTGGGCATTGATGGTTCTGCGGGCTTAACCCCCCAAAAAAACCAAATCAATTTTTTTGTTCTTTGTTTTTTAAATCTCGCCTTTTTCTTCTCTATTTTATTTTTTTTAAAATCATGGTTTTGCAATTTTATTTAATTTTCAAAAAATGTGGATTTTATTTTTTCTTTTCTTTTCTCTATGTATAGGTCATTATTAGTGTGATGTTGAATGAGTAGGTGGACATCACCCGATAACGCCCTATCATTGTCGTTTCGTTTAATGTTTTAGCAGGTTGTTTAATTTTAGCTAACGTTGTTTTCGTTCAGCTGTGATATGTGAATTCTTTTGCAGGTTGTTCACGAAAGATTGGAGTGGTTCGAGTTTCAGGTGGCCAAGTGTTTGGTGGTTTCCACATCCTGTATTAGGGCTAGTGTAATGTAATGGGTTGCTTCTTGAAGTGTAACGATTACGATGTCTTTAGGATTTTATGTATGAAACCGTCTTATCAATACGAGAATGCAAAGTTTGTGAATTTTTACTCTCGTGCAAGTTACTCTGTATAATGTTTCATGTTTTGTTCATAGATTGCCTTCGATAAACGTCTTAGAAAGTGCCAACAAATACAGTCAATGATAACTCCAGTAGATCACTCGCTGCAAGTTAGACCTAAGAAGCCAGGTTACGCTTAACTCTATGCCGCAAGTTAGACCTAAGAAGCCAGGTTACGCGAAACTTTAGGCAAGCCAGGATCTCGGTGTTCCGGGTACCTAAAATTGATACATTTTGTCACTGGTTCTGGCAAGTCAGCCAGGATGGATGGGCTGGACACAAGTTAGAACTAAAGTCAGAAAGATGAATGCTAAGTGCAGAATTTGGTTTTTGACTCGCCAAAAGCTGATAACCAGACTAGTTTCGATCCCCCAAAAGAGTAATCAAAATCCTCAAAGATTCTCCTTACCAACACCAAAGGAGCTGACATGCATATACGAGTCAAGATGTGCAAAAAGAAACCTTCAATTTACTGGCGGGAATCTGTTACAATAGCTGACCAGTTAAAATCCTACAAAACTCATATTTAGTATGACAAACACTCTGCATCTTTGTATGTTCACAGCCATATAGCCACCATCCGTTTCTACAAGAGCCATCATAACGCGCATATTCAGCAGTTGGGACACTGCTTCAAATGGAAATCCTCTCCAAACAGGCATCAAGCCTCTTTTCAAGAATGACAATATCAGCTTCCCTGCATTTAGCTCTCATCAACTGCCTCTGATGTTTCACTTTTATCAATGATTTCACTTACCTCAGCAACCAAACGTGCAGCTTCTGCTTTTCCACTGTCAACCACATCTCGTGGGGTCTCAGCAACATTACTGCTTGCATTGCCATGATCCATTGAAATTGCAGGACCCAAATTTGGAGAGCTGGTACCAGAAGCGAGATCTTGACGGATCTTTGGCCCATTCACAGCATGGCAATGTGGGCAGATGTAAGTTACATAAGGAAAATCTTCTTTACTCGCAAGCCCTAGAAAAAAGCAGAATTAAAACAAGTTAAGTTTATTGTCCCCCTAAATTTGGGATGCTAAGGAATGTAGGAGAAAGTGCATCAGCAATATAACTCACCATTATGCATATGGCAGTTGCCACATATGAGAGCATAACACTGGGTTGGATCCTCACCCACAAGTAAAGCTGCAATTCGAGACAACCATCCACTATTATAGGCAGTGGCCCCTTGACTTTGAAAATGATCAACAAATAGCTGTTGGTTTTGTTCAGCATATTCGCTTCCTGCATGTGGTGAAGTCATAGCAGACTGCTGCATTATAGTTCCTCCTGGGCTAGTTGCTCTGCCTTGTGGCTGTTTTCTATTCCTCAGGCCACCAGAATGAACAAGTTCACTATCATTGCTCTTCCCAGAGGGCGCATGCTGTGCAGACTCATCACCAAGGAAGACTTTCAGGCCGGAGTCTGCACCTAATTTGGATGCCAAAACAGTAGCAGCCGCTGCCTTGGCTGCAGGATCTGTGTCATACCGCTGCATCACAGAAAGCTCACCATTTTATAACCAAAAATAGGCAGGCTGCAACTATACAAAACTACTAGGCTCCAGAATTGTCAAAAAGTTGATCAGTCACAAATACAAAATGCTATTCATCTCAAGTCTGTCGGTTCATCCATATGACCAGCAAGAAAATGCAATTAGCAAAAAACAGTACAACAACAACATCAGTCAACTTTAGCAGGTAGATCCTAGATTCCCAATCAGTTGCATTCTTTGAAATTCAAAAATAATTGAGGACCATAAAAGGACAGTTGAGAACCATCAATACTCAAATTCACGCTAATCTTTGGGAAAACACATTACTTCCTGCCCCAGCATTTTTTTTTACCAAAAGTTACAATAGGATGCCAAGTGTAATGAGTATGCACCACGGATTACAACCATAATCTTATATTCTTACATTGCTTGTAGTAGACCTATCATTCTATCAATGCCGTTCAAAACAAGGTTTAAAAAAAAAAAAACAAAAAAAAACTCTCTCTCCAATCTAAAACTCAAAGTAGAACGACTATTAGATCAAACTGGAATCTTGAGAGAATCGGAATGATAGCTTTGAATGGTACTACAAAGACATCTGAAAAAAGAAGCCTGACTGTTGCCGTAACTCCATAAAACAGATCAAGACCACTCTAATGGCAGCACATAAAGGTACATAACAATAGGGAAATTCCCGAAAAGATCAGAGCTACGCTAGAGATTACAGGATTTCCCAAATAGATAATCCCATCGATTTGTTGGAGTTAAAGTCTACCCATGAAAGTCTCCAATGAGTATCCACGTTCCTAGGATGCACAGTCAAATTATCTAAAACATAAGCTTGCATTCTGCAAGTAATTCTACGATTTCCATATGCTGAGACCATAAACAGATACAATCCTTACAGATTTCAGACAATTGAGAAGATTAAACCATTTCCATGCAAAAAGTATTTCTTTGTTTAACTCAATAGCTTGACAAACCCCCCAAAAAAAAAAAAAAAAAAAAAAAGGCTGGACAGGTTGACGTATACCACACTCAGTTTGAACCTAAATTATCTTAACACTAAAAAGAAAATAAATATTTAAGCTTGTCAAATAAAAATGGAAGAAAGAAGAAAGATTCTAAAACATAGTTGATATATAAATCCTTCATAGACCTCACAGACATTATTTTACCATTACAATCTACAGAACAGAAAAAGAAAGTACCCAGAATCTACCTGAATGAGTTGCTGAGTTATGTAATAATTGGTCCTCTCTTTAAGCTCATCGATTTTGGATTGCCTTTCAGTCCTCAGCTTGTCTAAGGTTTTCTGGTCCTTCTTTTCACCTGCAAGGGTAAATAAGAAGATTTGAAGAATTGCCTATTGCAAAGGATAGCTCATGAAGGTAATATTTTGTCCCCATTCGAGAACAGATCCTGCCCATGTTCAGGGATAGCTATTCTACAAGATGATCTCTTTTAAGCTAGCTCCTATGTATCCACAAAACACTAGTCTCATTTGCAGTTTATGTTCATTCAAAGGACCAGTGCTCCATAGCTGACAACCAAAAAGATCAACTTGAAGAACAAACACTATAATTTATTCTGCACAGATATTTAACAAGAGCAAATTAAGATAATGCAGTACTCCAAGCATACATCATTCAGTCCAATAAGATGGACATCGGATTGGATTGTCTTTACTTCGCTTTATTAAGTATCTCAATGTACAATATACAAGAATACAGTTTCCAACTTTACCAGGTGATGACTTAAATCTCAAGACGGCATTTAACTATCACCAAGTAATGGAATGAAAATACGGACCTTTGATATATCTAAAAAAACCCTGGCCAGCATATATATTATATTCAGTTTATGTGATGAGTCGACCGCAAGCCATAATTTTACATCTCATGACCTCAATGTAAAATTAAAACTTTTTTAAATAATACATAACTCAGCAACTCATTCAGGTTTTACTATTTTAAATTAAACTACTTCAAGTTCCAGTCCCTTGTGTACTTTCCTTCTCACCTAGCAGTAGAACTAGTAATTTCACACAAATGAAACCAATTGTACCAGAAACACAAAGTACTTCAAGCAACCACCAACAAATCTACTAGGGTTGTCAGACAGAGGCAAAAGAACGCTTCAACCAAAGGTTTTCAGGATATAATATAGCACAGTAGACCTTAGTGCGGAAGCGAACAAAAATCTATGTTCTTTGACTATACTATACTGAGAGAATTCCTTGACATTTCTTTCAAATTGAAGAGCAGATATTTATTTGCTCTCATTTAAGGAACCTTTTTCTTTTCTGTTTTAAAGGTAACGTTAGAAGATTCTTCTTTTCATAGAAGCTAAGGATTCACCATACTGTAAGGAATAGTTGGGCTCCATGCCAATAAAAAACTGAGGTTTAGGAACTTGTTGATTTTCCACCTCAAAGCAGATCAACTAGATAAAAGTGGCTTCCCAAGAACAAATGTGAAGTAGATAATCTATTGGCAAGTTCAAACCCCAGCTTGTAAGAAATTAATTTACACCCCTAGCTTTAGTATATCCAACTTAACGTCTAACTTGTTTAGACGTTGTCCAAAAAAAAAGAAAAAAGTAACGTCTGACAATCACTTTAAGGGACTAAGGTGCCATGTCGATCAATACTATTTGACAGGAGCTTAAACACAGGTAAAATTATGATCATAGCAATTCAATTTTAAGAAATATTAAATACTACTTTTTCCAACACTAAATTTAGCATGGGTCAAACGGTTAGCACTTGGACGAGCTTTGCAACTCCAGAATTACTTAAGAACTACTTGGTATGCTTGTTGGCAATATGCAAATTAATGATTTGTTCTTTTACACATTAAGGTTAGTCCTATGACTTACGTTGGTCTAGAATTGAAAAACATGTGTTAGTCTATGTTCAAAAGGAACATATGCTCCAGAATCTATGGACAATGAGAATCAATTAACAATGCATAAATGCATGCTTAGCCATGCGGCACGATGGTACCACCTATCACAGTGACTTTAAAACTATATCTAGTGAAATGACTAATAAACGGGTAAAACATCCAACAGGGCGAACTGTGACCTTTGTTGCTACCTCAACAGGTAGCGTAAAGCTCTACTCGTTTTGTCCAGCTTCAATGATGACGTCTAAACTACTTAATGAAATAAGTAATTAATCAATCTGGCCATCATTTGAAAAATAGGTAACTGAAATAGACAAGAACTACCAAAAGTGAGGCAAAGATTAAGATGATATACCAGCCCCACATCAATTTGTTCATGTTAAAGTAGATCAAGCTGTAAATAAGGACCTAAATTAAAGCTAAAATAACTTAGTGGTGTGGGGGGAGTATCTTACACATGCTTATGAAGCTTGAGATGGCTGAATACGTGAGAGAAGATAATGCAGGCAAAAGAAACATTGGCAGAACACGGTAGGCTCTAATCTTCCAGTCTAGCGCTGTCCTCGCTGTCATGATAGCATAAACCACAGCAACAATCTGAAAAGTCACCAAGACGACAATGAACACACAGAAACATGAAACTATTGATAGCCAGAATACAGGTTACAACAATGTCAAAAGAAATGTCATCAAAGCACTGTGTATGAATTGTCGAGCTCCCATAATTCCCCTTTAGAAAAATGCACACGTACTCCCTAGTGCCACTAGATCATGAAAATAACAACCTTCATGAGGAAAGCGGAAATAAGGAGAATACTATTGCTTCAAAGAAAAAGAATCTACAATAACAACAATCCCCTACGAATGTAATAGAGAGAACAAACATGATGATCACGCACTTGGGCAATGGACAAACATGAAATCTACATATTTCTCAATTTCCATGGTACATTCCAATATAATCTGATAACTCCAAAATGAACACCATAACGAGTGACCATATGTTCCACAATTACAACTCCAATAAAACCGCGTAAATTTGAAAACATAACATAATTTTACCACGACTAATGCATCACACAAAAACATAATAACCACATGAGCAATGGATGGAGAGACAACAACATCTTTAACCCCAGTGCCTTAAAGGCTCCCGCCATAAGGCGGGGTAAGGGGGGTCGGATGCACGCAAGCCTTACCCCTGTTGAAACATAGAGAGGCTGCGCACGGATGACCCGAAATGAAAATTGCTTCAAGAATCGCACTGACTGCCTGCTACTTCACAAAATAAGAAGCACAAACAGTTTTATGAGCCATTTTGCTTTATTTCATAATATCCCAAAATCAAAGAATAATCAGTCTTTCGCTCCATTGGAAATGGAAACCAATCAAAGTTTCTATCCTCTCCCTCACATCAAAATCCAACGACAGCATAAATCATTCATCTTAAACACTAATGCACTCCCCTAACTACATCCTTTCAAATTCAATCATAGTGACAACTACACCAATGCAAATAGCTCAAAAAACGCCGAAAATAGAGTAGAGTAATCATTACACCTCAAAAAGAACAGAAAACAAGATAATATGGCGCTTCATACTCCCCCAACTCTGAGCTCTCCTCCTCATTCGAGTTAACACAGTTGCTTCCTCCTTAGAAATACGCTCCAACCTCCGCTCGAAGTCATCTTTACGCGACCCAAACAATCCATTCCACATTCTAGAGATAAGTCCTTTCTTCTTCGTTTTCGCCGCCACCGCCTCTTTCGTATTCTTCACGTCTTTCGCTTTCTCCTCTACTCCGGCCGCCGCGGCCGCCATTGTCGGACTATCACCAACTACATTCTCATCATTTTCCCCAGCCATTTCTCACACAGCTAAGTCATCAAATTCAACCAAAAACAACACAAATCAAATTAAAAAAATAACAATCAAATTATACCTAAAAATGAAGATTATTGACTTATTGTATTGCAACGATATGATCAAATTAAACCTAATAGAGATCCGATTCGATTGAGTAATGGCGTAATGGTGAAGATGAATTGAAACTTGAAAGGAGTGAAGAATTACCTGAGAGAAGTAGTATTACCGAGGTAAAAAATTGAATAATAACAGTGGTAAAAATTCGGCGGAAATCGAGACGGATTACACTGATTTCAACAGTTTTTTTTTCGGAGAAAGTGTGATCTGTCGTAAAAAGAAGCGCCAAAAATCTGGAACTTTTTGATTTTTTTTTTTTTTGGGGAAAAGAGTGAGATTTTGAGAAATTAGGGGTTTAATTCAGTGAAATTGATCGATTTGGGGATGAAATTAGGGTTAGTGTTGTACGATTTGGGAATTTTGGGAGAGAGAAAGGAATTTGAGGGAGGTCAGCGTGTCGAACACGCAGTACGGAACGCGGGGAAGGAATAATGATTAATGACCTTCGAAACTTCGAAAGGCAGGCAAAGGAAAGGTATCGGAAATCGGAGGAAGAAACCAAAGAGAGGTGGAAGTAAAGACCCGTCAAAAATTATCATGATTCGCTTTTTCGATCTCGTTTGCGTTTTGATTAATCCGTTTAACACATATATTTAGGTCGAGAAAACCGGTTTGAAATGTATAGGACTCTAGGGTCAAGTTAAACTTTGGTTTATACTCATGAAAATGTACTTGGACAATGATAAAGGTATAAAGTATAGACCAAAATTAGTTTGTTTGTTGGTAGTAGTAAAATTGAGTTGACAATAATAAAAATGTAAAATAAAATTGCAATGGAAAATATGAACAGTAAAAATTATGTTATACAAGTACTTCATTAGGTGGTAAAAGTAATTCTGTCATTTATGAAATTTGGCTGGTGTAGTAAAATTAATGTTAACCGTAGACAATTGTAAGTGTCAATAATGTAGACCTCTAACATTTGGCAATGTACTGTCGCGTGCCAATAGCGTGAACTCTAGTTATGTTGTGCTTTTTATAAACTGGGTTTGATGCTCAACATTTTAGCTGCATTCTTATTTTCTTAGTGGTACTGATAGTAGTGTTTTCTGTCAAGAAATAAATTATGTGAAATTGCTCGGAGAAATAGCTTAATACCAATAGTCCAATACAATAAATCTAGATTACATATCCATCAGTATTTCAGAGCACCTATCAGTTGTAATATGTACAGCATCAAAGGAAAAAAAATGCTAACAATAAGAGTACATATAATGGAATGGTTGGAGTAGACAAAGGTACTAGAGCACCAACCCCAGAGCTCGGTCCTGCAGCTGGACCGATTGAGCTTTCCTGCGCGGTAATTCAGTAATGAGCCAATGTTGGTGACATGAACGAATGTACTCGTATTAAACTGATAAATGTTGCAGCTATTACAGACTCACTGACGCAATGTAACCTCAAAATCTCATAGTATAAGGTCAAAAGAGAAGTGATGAAAAGAAGAAAATGGCTAGTGGCTGGTTTCAATGAACAAAGGTTAATTATTAAGGAGTAATGAAGAAATAAGTACAACAGGTGGTGTTTATGAAATTATAAACAGACGTTTCAGAGGTAGCTGTGCTCAAAATTCAGAAAATCGAATATCCTTGAACTGTACTGTAAAATAGGCATGCCCAAATATATATGTAACATGTTAATCTAAGAATACTTAGCACCTAATTGATCAGGAAGTTACTCGTGTCGTTGAGGAGCACAGCTCTGGCTGTCTGACAATATATATTTGATCGCCTTTTATGTGATCCTTGTAGATAAACTGATTCCTGTTCCAACTCCACAATGCATGAGTCGAATTCATAACCTGCACAGAATGAGGATACATTTGGTTAGTTTCCGAATGCCACAGGAATATTACATTGGCATACTTGTCATCAGGAGTCATATCCCACCTCGAGTATTCCATGTCCGAAACTGCTCTCCCTGTATGCACTCCATTCAGGTTGTCTGTCCCAGCAAAATTTGCCCTTTGCAGGGCCTGAAGTAAAATTTATATGGCACACAGGTCCAATTTCAGGCACATTATCTCCAGGGCTTGGGAACTTTCCTGAGTCATCTGCATGATCAATATCAACTTTTTCGATATTCCCACCATCTCCGACTGTAATGTACACAGGACCACATGGATTTAAGGTGTAATTGTAAACACGGTTCATTCGCTCATATGCATGAACCTGAAAGTAACATGCTTTAGTTAGATTTCAATTTTCAGAAAAATTCAATCATAGGGCAAAGTGAATCTCTCATATGTGTATTGATTGACTTGCAGTTCAATAATCAGGCATGCAGGAAAATTCATTACTTTACGAGTTCAGTCCAGAATTAGCATGCATCTGCTGAGACTTACATGGCCAGAGAAGACAATGTCGACCCCATACTGGTATAGCACTTCTTCCATTTCTTGCCTCATACACTCAAATTCTTGATAATGCGAAGAATAGCTGTTATACCAGGGTGCGTGCCATGCAGCAACCAGCCAAGGAGTTACATCCCGGCTGATCTTTTTTAGGTCATTCACAAGCCAACCATACTGAGCACCTACATTCCAAACATGGATTGCGGTTCAATGAGTACCCAACCTCAACTCCCTCGACAATGTGATCTTGTAACACTAAACAATTCAATTTCGATGTCAAATGTAGTGAACAAGAAGTTATCTAGGCTCGTGCAGGTTGTAAATTTTGAATGAATGTAACTCACTTGTTCTACTATAGTCCACATAAGCCCCTAACATGATGAAATGTATTCCTCCAGCATCAAAAGAGTAGTATAATTTAGTGTCTGAGCCACTTTCCTCTGAAGGAACTGCAAACCTTGTGAGATACGATTTAAATGTCTGATTAGCAGCTTGAGGCTCTATCTCATGATTCCCCTCAATAACCATCATTGGAACTTGAGAGATCAAGGGCTCCATAAACCTAAGAAGATTTTCACAATGATGTGGGATGAAAAATCTTTCGAGATATAGACAACAACAGGACCACCAAAAACCGAAATTGTAAAAACCTCTCGAGACATAGACAACAACAGGACCAACAGAAATCGAAGTTGTAGAAAAACAGGAAATTTTCAAGTCAGAAAGTTCCAACAGTATAAAAGAACATCCAGTTTAGCAGGGATTATCAACCAAATAGCTATGTAGAAAAAATGCACATGTCTACAAACTAGATATATCAGATTATCAGGCATTAGGTTTTGCAAATTGCAAATGACAAGAATTAGTTATGAAGATAAATTACCGTCCCCAACCATCCCAACGCGGTTGATATGTCTCTCTGATGGGTGCATCAGGGAATGCACATGAAAAGCATGAAGCTCCATTCCCACCTGTTGTAAGATACTGATTCGCGTAACTCATGTCACCAACCATCAGTATCAATGAAGGATCATTCTGAGTGACATGATCAATGGTTGTTGTAGAATTGTGTGTAAGTCCTAAATCTCCAACAACAGCTATTGTTAGGTTTGTCACGTAAAGAACAAGCTAGGTTAGATGTCAAACTGTCTAATATATTCGAAACTAGCTGCTGCAAGATTAAGCCTTCTTAACATATCAATAGAATCACAGAACAATACAGTTACTAGGAAACTATATGTATATATCATATATGATCATTAAAAAGAAACAAACATCTATCTTTCCCTAGGCAAATCATTAAAATGATCGATTCGACTCGATTTTGTACCTTGAATCTTAACATGATGAATGATCCCAGAAGTATAATTCAACAATCCTTCAAATGGATATAATTGGCTATAAACCATTGAAAACCCTTTCTTCTTTAAGGTATACTTGCCACTTTGTTTCCCATACCAAACTTCACTTGCAACACTTGATGGGTCCAATGCTGTTACATTGTTACCAATCTGAGCTTCCCCTAAAATCACAAATCTATACGTCAATCATCAATTGTTTTAGCCAAAGTTAACTTGTACTTTAAGGTATGTTTTTAGAAAAACGAACTACCGAAAAATTAAAGGCCAAGTGTATATATACCAGTTATCCAAGAGACCCACATTGAGTTAGGTTGAGAAAGTGCAAGAGCAATTTGTTCAGGAAAATTCCCTGTTACATTTCTCCTTAGCCTTGGATCATCCATGGGCACGTCATGACTACCACGACGCAACGACGTGTCGAAACGACGTGTAACGGGGTTAAATGGACCATCTAGTGTGGTGGGTATGTCATCTCCGACCACCATAACCACCATAATCAACATACTTAGCAACCATAATGACAGCTTAAATTTTGATAATTGGGTTTTGATCATTTTAGTATTGTTTAATGGTTGCTAAGAAAAATTTGTCACATGTTATTGTAGTTCCTAACTTCCTTAAGTACTGTACTGTAATTAATTGGAGGAGGAATTTGTGCTTATGTTGTGGAGAATATTCTTTGTTATAATCATTCTGATTAATTTTTTAAGCAGACAACTTTTCAACGAACGAATAATTGGGGATTGAAAATGAGATTTAGTACTAAAAACTAGGGCTCAACGTATAACAATATTACACGAGTCCATATGTATCATACTAGTTATCTGACCCGTGCAAAACTTGCACGGGGAGTTATAACTCTATTTTCTTGGAACTGGTTTTATCTTGAAAACATTTGTACAGATATCTAATACTATAGGAATAAAATGTTGTTCCGTCCAATTTACAACAATGATGTCAGTTACATTTTAGAATAATCTGAGTTATTGACACACTAAAATACACTCGATACGTATTGGACAAATGAACCATGTTAATCGCCGATATTATAGACCTCCCTTACTCTCAACACTAACATGTCTATCTGAATCTGACAAATGTTGATACTATTTGAAGTCTCCTGCTTTTCTTGGCTCTGGACTTGTTGTTTATTTTTATGTGTGACCCACGTATACTACCCACAAACTCGAACCGACCCGTTGATCAAATTTGACCCCTATTTAACACCAATCACCCTAAATTCAAATCATATCCTTATTAAGACGACCCCAAGTTGACCTGATTCCATACTTAACGTTACTCGTTTACAGGATTACACAACTTAATATTCGTATGACATTTCAAAACGTCAATTTAGTATAGTAGACCCCACAATTATATATTAAAAATAATGATTAATTACTTGATCTCCTAATTCAGGCAACTGAATAACGTCAAACTTAAATCTCAAAGATCAAACCACTATTTCGAGGTGTTGTTTCAATTGTTAATTACTTGTGTAATTAAGAAAAAAAAAATTTAACTTGTATGTGTTTAGAGTTCTTCCTATTTAATTTTGTTTTGGTTAAAACATTCTTAAAACTATTATGTTTCATTTGACTTAGTCTTGCATTATTTATACAGTGACTCAGCTTTTTTTTTTTTTTTTTTTTTGTCTCAATTGTCACTCTTATTTTAAATACCTTCTCCGTTCTGTAAATAATGTATGCTAAATTATATCATAATCCCGCGAACACCAGACCATGACGCATGCTCCCACTCACAATATGCATGTGAGGCTCATGAAATAAAAAATGAAAAATCATTTTTAAATGTGAAAATGAACAATCTTTAGAGTATGGAGGGAGTACATCTTTATGCATTACATACCTTTCTTCCAATCCGCAAATGATAGGACATTATTAATTTAATATGAATAAGAAAATAGTATTTTTATACACCCATGCTAAAGTTTGTAAAGTGAGTATTCTCGTTATGGATAAATATGTTTTTACGAATACTCTTGTACTCATGGAGGAAGTAATATTAAATATTCAAAGCGGTAATATGTTTACATTGAATATTAATAACTTTTTTCATTCTACACTTGTGTTTCTAAAGTAACATACACCCTCTGTCTCAACTCAAACGGCTCATCCTCAAAAGACCCCTGTGTTGAGAATAGTGTACACACTAATCGTTTTATCAAAGTTTAAAAAGAATTATATAGCGAATTGCAAATTGCTAGAGGTCTATAGTGTAGACACAATTAATTTGTTTACAATGTAAAATTGAGTTAGTAGTAGTAAAATTGAGACCAGAGTAGTAAAATTAATTGTAATGAAAAATTCAGGTAGTAAAATTAATTGTGTGAGTAGTAAAATTTTGATAGTGTAGTAAAATTATTGCTGATTGTAGACACTTTTGGGTGTCTACATTGTAGACCTTTAGCATTGTCCAAGTGAATTAACTACTTGTACAATTTAATGGTGACCTTAAAAAGAAAGAAAAAATCGATATTAATTAATTTGCTCAAAAATCAAACACATGTTGATAATGCTTCTAAGGAAGATTTTACTTAGGTGTAAGAATTGTAAAACCTCAACCTGCGAAATGGAGGTTTATAGATTGGACTTTGAGATATCACGTTTCTTTTAAAACACTATTAAGTATTTATGCATGATTTTAGGATATGAATAATTCTATATTATTCTTTTAGTATATGGCATTTGACTTATTAAAAGATCATAGTTCTTTTACCCGTGAAAAAACTGCACATGCTGTTCTAACACAATTTTATTGACCCTGGTTTTAATTTTAAATTATTTATTTAAGTAATTACTAATACTATAAGTATAAAGATTTTGTTAAGTCAAATTTACAACATTACTGAGTTAGTGACATTTAGAGTATGGAATAGGTTTGACACACTGAAATATAGGGGATATGTGGTTGACAAATCACTTGTGTTGACCGACGATAATATAAACAACAAAGATATGTCACACATGGACATTTAGTTAGATAATTGCATCAGATGTTGGATTTTTTTTTTTAAAGAAACATGTGGTAACATCATCTAATACCTTGAACATATCGAATTAAATAAAAATAATTGGCGTAAAAAAATTGGTTTATAACTACTTGCGGTTCATATCGAAGTAAAATTTTGACAGTTCTAAGTTATAAAATAAGTATATATAACTACTTGCAGTTTTTATGTTGATAGGATTCCCTAAAGGACGCCATTATGTTCTGAATAGCAATAATGCAATATTATTTTTCTATTACTAAATTTGACCATTAATACTACTTTTTATCAAAAGTATAGAGTACTATATTAAAAGACTCGTGCAACGTATATGCTTTAATCTGACCTGATGATCTGTTTTGAATGCAATTGAGCTAATCTAGTCTGATTTGAATGACTTTGAACTGATCTGAACTGATCTGAATTTGTTGAAAAATTGATTGAATTTCAACGAATTAGTGTCAATAATGGACCAGTTTCATTGATCGTTATTTGAGCAATTCTAATATGATCGGGTCTGATTTGAATGACTCTGATCTGATCAGATCTGATTTGAATGACTCTAAACTGATATGAGAACTATTTTTATTAAGTCCTATCAAACAGAGTCTTGCCCATAGGTGATAACGTGGTAGAACATTAGTAAATACGACAACTTTATTTTATCATGTGACAAATGGGCACACATTAGAAAAATCCTAATTGCTAAAAACTTTCGGCCAAAAATGCAACAGGTGCGATTCTTAGTTATTTTCCGTGATGTATAATTGATCACGTAATTTTTCGATATATAATTACTTTTTTATTCTTATTAAAAATTTATTATTGTGATATATTTTAAATATTGAATTTTCTAATATTCGAATCGTATATAAGGTAGGAAATATGATTGTTTGTCAAAGATCTTAGAATTCAAAGATAGATCCCCGTCTACTACTTTAAGTTGTTATATGAGATTTTATCTAATAATAATCGGGGATCATAATATGATTTATTTTTAATGTACAAACCATCCTAATGATGTTTATCTTTATTTTTTTCCTAATTATCTACTCATACAAAATATATTATTTGTATCTCTTGAAAATAAATTCAATAAAACTTGTTTGTATGGCAAATTAGTCATGTAAAATCGATAAGTGAGGCATAAGCTAACAAACTTAAGAATGGAAAAAAAAAAAAAAACAATTCCAATTGTTTAGGCTTGATAGCTGGACGCCTCTATGCCTCTGTAGTTCATCCTTCTCGAAAATTCCCTCCCTGCAATCTTTCATTCAAAGCCAATTTATTTTGGTGGTAAACACCAATTTGATGTTGTGATAGCAATATTGGAGCGAGAAAACTATTATTGGATCATTTTCGTCGGAATCCATGTATGTATGTCGACAAAAGCTTGATTAACGGAATTTGTTTTTTTTTTTTTCTTATGTATGTATTTATGTATACAAACGGGTAGATGGAATGGGATGGAAATTGCAAATAGTGTTTCAGACGTATGTTATATATGTAATTTCTAGGAGATCGACTTTTGTACAGAAACCCTAAATTATACTGTATATTCTAGGGCGGATAAAAAAAATCTCCTTTCAAAATCAAATATAGGAAATATTTTCTTGTATGATAGATTTTAAGCCAGACCGAAAAATTTTAGTGTAATAATTTGCTGAAAAAGAATATTGTGTTAAGATCCTCACCATAAATAATTATATTTTAGTTAAATATATAGCAACATAATATATTGGAGCCATAATAATAATAATTTTATTTTCGTAAAATATAGAAACTAACATTATATTTTCATTAGATATAGAAACATAATATTTTCGTTAATAGTTTTTGCCAGATTTAAGAATGTGCACCAAGGCGTGTGGTAGTCACACTTATGCGTTTTATTATTAGTGGTTAGTGGTATTCCGGGATGTTTTTGTTTGACATCATCACCTACGTGGCATCCTAGGTGGACATCCTTAGGAGGTCTTAAATCCACCGCTATTAATAAATATATTATTCATAATGAGATATAATAATATGATATATGAGGTGAATTTCTCAAAGAAAAAAAAAAGCTTAATTTAGGTGAATTCATAATTAATATATAGTTATTTGGATAATATGACATTTAAATGAATCTAAATTGATTTGATTTGAATTATTAGAATCTTATCTGAATTTATTATTCCATTCTCCAAGCTCAATTAAAAGAGTCTTAGAAATCTGAAGTCGCAAATTGAAAGTCGTTCCCGGGGTGATGTGGGATAATTTGCATTCACTATTAAACTTAGGTGGTAAATTCTTGGAAAATTGAAATTTAATTAATTTTATGCACAAAGTCTCGTATGAAACAGTCTCACTATATAACTGGTTTTCAAAAATAAAATGGTGTCTTGTTAAATAAGAGTGATTCTACAATAAATACAATTTATGATATATTTTACTTGTTAAATACACATAATTGGACCATTGATGTTGTTATCGGCCCATGGGCTTAGTAAGTCCACAACACAAAATATCACTGTTCTTATCCGAGAAGTCTTTATTCTCAATAGGCTGGATTTATTGTGTAAATCAACTTACGATAGTAACAAACTTATACCTATGTCAAATACTTTTTAGAAGCGTATGTACCGAAAAGAAAAGAAACTTAGAGGATATCATTGTTTATGGCCGGATATCATAGTTCTACCAATATCAAGCGTAATAACGACACTAGGGAATGTCGAACTAGTAAAACGCAAGGAGCAAATTAAGTATGCATGGACTTTTTTTTTTTCCTCACTCTGTGTATCTGGCAATGTAGAAAAGTACGAGTATGTCTATATGAGTAATCCGCTACGTAGATTGCGCAAACAATTAATCAGTGTGACACATTGAAAGTTACACATAATAGAAAAACATACACCGGAAGCATATATTATACGGAGTATATAGAACGAGTAAGGCTAATCAAAGAAGCTTCTTACCAAATTGTAAGTCGAAAAATACTACAGTATATAGTGGGTTAAAACTTAAAAGTGCTAGCTTTTGCTTTAAAATGACAGTTTAAAATTTCAAATGGGCCACTTTCAAGGATTTTCTCCAATTAAAATGGGCTAATTGGCAATTGCGGGAACAAATTTCTACTAAAGCAACTCGAGTCAAATCAGTTTGTAATGACATATTTTGAATACGATTTTATTTTTGACTCGAGTTTAATGGTTGTCCTACTAGAGTACTAGCTAGTTAGAAAACTAACTTGTTAGGAGTTGTTACAGGTTCGAATTCTTATATTCTCATTATCTTTACAGACATTTATTTGAGGCCAATTCAATTTACATGCCATGCAAGTGTCCTCGTAGTATTAGATTAGTTAGGTTAGATATCAGATATTGGATTAGATAGATTAAATCAATCACATTGTTGGATTACTTGTACGTATATATGAACTTTTGCATCATTTTTTTAAAATCTTTTCTTATGCAAGCTAACGAGAGGAGATTTGAGAACTCTAAGTGGTCGTTTGGTTGCCAAATAAAATCATGAGAATTTTGAATTCACATGAATTAAAAAATGTGGAGTTATTTGGTTGCCCCATGGTAAATTTCAGTTACTATAATATGGAGGAATTGGCTTACCTAACCCCTCATTGGTAATTGGAAATGAATTCCTCTGAGAATTCATTTCCAACATGTAACCAAACAATTTTGAGAAATTTTCATGAACTTATATTTCCTGGGAAGTGGCATCTCATGGAAATTACGATTTCCCGCATGCAACCAAATGACCACTAAGGCTTATTTTGCAGTAATCAGCTCCCAATTCAAAAATTCATGGCCGGTTGCACAATAATTTCACTTAAACTAAATTAAATCTAATTAGTTAATTAAATACATCGATCATCATCATCTCTATTATCTCATTTATTAGATTGTGTTATTTTTACTCTACCCAAACGTGATATGAGTAAGATTTTTAGATTTTGTTAAAAGTTTTCACTTTTATGTTCTTGATTAAGTGATTAGTGGCGGGACATTGCAAATTAAACTAATATCATGTCAAAGGTTGCTTTAAATTACTATCATTAACACATGTGGTTGAACTACTAAGAAGCTCAAGCATCCTAAGCAAGAAAAGCAACGAAATTAAATCACTCTGACTTTGTATTATTTGCCCGCTATAAGCCTATAAGTACCGGCGTACGTACCGCTATATATATACCATATCTGCCAATGAATTCCTGTCTTCTTCAAACGAACACTACCTAAAAACTCAATGTATATATAATTGTATTCTCTTTAAATTTGTTCCGTGTGTCTACAACATCGGAACCCTGTTACGTTTCCAACCATCAAAATATAAATATGGACTTGTAACGGCCTATGCATGCACTTAGCTTATGCAATGTGACAGATATAAGTCTCGTAATAGTATTCTTCAAGTTGTCTAGAACTACTTCGAAGAAGAAATGACTAAAATGGGATAATTTCTTTGTTCCTTCATTCTCAGGTGGATAAGCAGCGTTTTCAGATCATAAATCCTTAGAATACCGAATTTCTTCCACCAACATAATTGTCGCTGCCGTCAACTTGAATTGAGCGAAATATCCACCATTTCACATGCTGTGTCCCTACTCCGAAATCACTGCACAACTTGTACAAAGCAAATTGTTTATCGATTCTTTGCATCTGTTAGCAATTCGTATTACTATATATATATACAGATAGATGTGATTGTAATTCAAATTAAACGATAATACTTAATGACCTTTAACAGCATAATTACCCATGGTCCATGAACTTATGTACTAATATTCGTAGAAGGGTTTTTCTGAATTTTTATTATTGTACATTGGTATGCACCGAACACAAACCTATCTCAATCGTATACTTTTACTCTGACGTTATCATTTCCCTATATCTAAAGACAGGCTCATTGATATACATACATAAGCAGTCAAAGACCTTACTTACAACTTACATCACAAAGTGAGATTGATCGAATCTCATAGCTAGTCAAATACGAATATATGACCATGGCAGGGGTATATTTTTGTTGGTGTTCCGAGATCTGTGAGCTTAGACTAAGGCAGATTTTGCTGTAGTACTCAACTGAACAACCAAATCTTTGCTTTAACTTTGATTGTGTAAAAGACGCAATTGATTGAAAAGTGCAACATTTCATCAGTAGTTGTTTGTCCTTCTCTCATTGTCCTGCGTTTTATTTTGTTGCGTGAATGTCAAGGGAAGAAATTTGTTGGTTGATATAGTTTATAGTTGTGTGTGCATGGGGCCAAAATTATGTACCGCAATTTAGTAGTTTTACTTTGTAAAATGTCAACAGCAATCGTAATTAGTGTTGAGAAGCAAAAAAATTAAAGGAAATGCACTAATGATATTGGTGTTAGATTTTACTTAAAGAAGAATCTCACCATCATAATCATTAATATGATGTTAATTAGGTCGATCATACCACATTACCACATGGAATTATATTGTGGATAACATGAAATCAGAAACTTTCAAGCTCAACAGAATTTATATATTTTTCCCTTCAAAGGGCGTAGTAGTAGATGCGTGGGGTTTTAAACTGCGGTTTTGAAAATGACCTTTTAAAGATATTATTATAGATCACGGAGCCAACTTGAGTGAAGAGTTGGTGTTAGATCAGACGACATACATAACTAACATAAGGGTTTCAAACTGTGGTTTTGAAGGAAATTACCTTAGCCAATGGTAAGCACTACTCCCTCCGTTCGCGCCAACTAGGCATGAACCCGACAGGGGGACCCTACAAGAGGGCCCACATCACAAACAAACTCCCCCAACTTTGTGGTTGATAAGGATCGAACCCCTAACCTCCATGTTGGAGGAGTAATAGCTCAACCAAGTGAGCTACCACAAGATCCTTATATTTTAATCCTTATAAACTATACTTGTATATATGCCCTATCCCCGCACATTAAATTGATCGTATATGTAACATAAAAACATTATTTATAATCAACTATTTATAATCAACAATCAATGGTCTGTTCGTTGTTGTGTGGGTGAGTGCAATGATCTTGGTATGTGAGGCAAACATTTTAATTTAGACATTACGTTACCCAGCTACCAATCTTCCTTACAAAAAATATGAAAATAAAAAAGAATATCTACCATTGCAATGACTATGAGAACGTAAAAAGTTAGTATGCATGTAAGAAAGTAAATCCACCAAATTAAAACAAAGGTAATTGGCATAGTAAAGACGCATGAAATGGTGTTAATGATGGTGGTCACTCGGATTGTTGCATGCATGTGAAAAACACACATAATCTTGCCCCCGAAAAGGTAAAATATTAGGGTGATCCATGGGTGAGACACTGAAGATCTCAGTGAAGAGTGGCTCAAAAGATGTCTAAATTATTGCTAAACTTGACACTTTTTGCTCTTTTTGTTGCACTCTTTAACTGTCTCACTCACGTCCCCGTATAATCGGAGATGAATCTTCAAATATAAGAAATGTCTTTGATAGAGCCACTCTAATACTATCGTAAATGTTAATTAGTTAGTTTAGCGGATGAAATTATTGAGTAACGATACCTATAATATGAGTCAGAATGTCTGATGCACATTAAAATGTCTGATGCACATTAAAAAGATGAGACCCTTTACATCGGTAGTTAGTTTTTTTTTTTTTTCTTCTTCTTCTTAGAATTACTATTGAGAGTTGAGAACTGGAGATATGGTTTGAAAATACAAACTTAATCAAGCTGCAAAACCTTGTTAGTGTGACTCATTTAATTCGAAAGAAAAATGGCAATATAAAGCCAAGTGCTGTTATTATTTGATATGGCTGGCGGAGCATACTCGTACAAGTGATAAAGGAGTACTGGAATGGGTCAACGATAAATGATCAAAGTAAGACTCTTCCAACATCTTTCGCAGTACTCGATAAACGATACTCAAAATAGTTGTTGAGATAAGATAACAATTACAAGTGTCATTTACATCAACCAATTTGGTATAACCACTTAATAGAGCTAAATAACTTGTTACATTTTTGTTTTTTTATTTGTTTAAGAGCTCTAGACACAAAATCTAGCATCCTAAACCAAGTAGGCCAAAGAGAGGGACCAAACACTGCAACCATATTGCCACAACTAATTAAAATGCTGATTTTCTGACTTTTCCATTATCTTCTTCTATTTTCTTCATTTTTAGATGACAGCTACTCAACATTACTAGCTCGTCAACCTTTACCTATCATCCCTCCGCCGAGACTTTCGCTGTGTTGATTGGTGTCTATAATTTGTCTGACCATTAACCCCTAACTCATGTTGAGTGGATTACAAGTGAAAAGCAACAAACCCTTAATACTTAATTAGAACATTATACCTAATGAGTTAATTTTACATTTTAACATGAGTATGCTAGAGACACGAGATATTATTCGAGAACAGAAATGTCTATTTGATATTTTGGCGCGCGCTTTAAACATTGTACTTAATGTTGTTCAATAATTAACACTTTTTCGTATACTTATAATTCAATGGAAAAAATCAGCTAGGCGCACATGTTCTTGCGTATGCCACAATTAACCTCTGGTCACACATCACAACAAATTTAGAACGTAAAGAAATGAATAAAATGAAGGGAGTAATAGCCGACTAAGTTTGAACAAAATTCGAATACTTACAAATCATTGCAATAAGAATAATCTACACACATAAAAATTAGCTCGTCCTCTACTCTCGTTAAATGAAAGTACTTAGACGATGATGGTTAATTGGTTAGTTAAGGGCTCTATGCAACTATGCTTTCCTTTGGATACCTAGATTTCCATGACATTTTGTGTTCTTGTACATTACTCGTACTTAATTAAGTTGGCTCATGTACTTTGTTTTTATTATACCCTAATCCGTAATGGAGAAGCCTCGTATAAGGCTATATCCAATCACCCGCAAAATCAGCCCTGGAAAACAAACAAATTTAACGATAAAAAAAAAAGAAAAAAAAGAGATAATGACCTGTTTGTTTGAGTCGGTAAATCCCTTTGTTTCCCCCACCTCCCATTATCCAAAGAGACAAACACTGCCTTAACGTCCCGGATCCCCCTAACGGCTCGCTGACATGGCAATCCCTAATAATAAATCTCTGCTCCCACTATTTACCGTGGCCCATTGGGCCTCTCCCGGGCCTATAAAATGCTAAAGTTCGTTGGGATTCTTTGTCAGATTTTTACTGTTTTTACTGTTTAACAAAATAAATTAGGGTAAAAAATAATATTAAATGCAATATTCTGCCCAGGAAAATGGGTGATGCACCATGCGTCCCATCGGTACACGTGTTCTTCGTCGGTGATGTAGTACAGTCACACTGTAAATATATTGAACTTTAGCAATTGATTTACCGCTGGTGAGTCGGGTTAATTCTACAAGAGCTATACTCCGTGGTTTGCTATGCTTAATTTGGAATATTACACACCGCACGTTTGATATATTGAGTCGTGGAATCGTTGAAAATTCCCGTGACATTATTAAATTGAGATAACATGAGTCATTTTTCACTTAAACATCTTAAATTGACACGAAATATGCTAACTTGATCAGAAATTTTGAGTTTTAGCTATAGAGAGAGATTTCCTCATGTTATAACTTATACTCATACCTAACTAGCTCAATTCTATATCAACGTAGACAAATCCAAAGTCTCAAAAGTCACGCTGTAAGAAGATAAACTTTACCGAATTAAAGTAGCCTAGGGTAGTTGTAGTAATTTGAAGATACAAACACCGGAAATATTTTACCACATTCATCCAATTCAATTGATTTCATTCCCATTGCCATGTAAATCCCCCAAAATGTTACTCACAAAAAAATGGAAAAACCCAAAGAGGCAAACAATTTAATATTTTGAGCAATAAAGTGGGGCCAACATAACCCAAATTTCTCTCTCCATTCTCTCAAATCTGGTACTAGTAGAGTACAGAACGTCGTCAGTAAAAAAAGAGAGAGAGAGAGAGAGAGAGAAACCCCTTCTATAAAAACACTCCCCTCGTTACTCACCCTTCCTCTGTCTCTCCCTCCTTCATTTCTCTCTCTCTCTCTCCTCGTTTCTGTTTTCTGCCCCCAAACAGAGAGAGAAAGTGAAAGAAACAATCTTCTTAAAGAAGCTTCATTCACCACTTTTCACTCCATCCAAACAACAACAACAATGCCGCCTTCTTTCCACTCACGCTTCTCCTCTCTCCTCCTTCTTCTACTCCTCCTCTCCGTCACCCTCGCCGCCGCCGTCCGCTCCTCCCCTCGGTAAATAACGTTTTTTTTAGCGGAATTTCGAAATTTCACTTTGAAATTACTCTCTTTGTTCTTTCGCTTCGGAATTTAGCTGCATTTCGATTAATTTGATTTTTTTTTCGAACTTGTTTACCGCGGAAAAAAATCTTCGCTTTTTTCATTTTGTTCTTCAATTTTTTTTTGGTAATTTCGTCAATTTTAGGCGGATTTTCACTTTGAAATGGCTGTTTTTCCGTGGGAAAAAAAAATCATTTTTTTGAAATTTTAGCTGGCATAAACCCTAGAAATTACGCCTAATTTTTTTTTTGTTAAAAAAAATCATTTTTTCTGTGCACCTAAAAAAAAAACTAAACTTATTTAATTTGGGTGAAATTTCAGGTTGATTGAAACAGAGAAAAATCAGAGCTTGAAGAACACAACAATGGCGGACATGTAAGTACATATCAATTTAACTTTATATTTTTTTAATTCCAATTTATCTGCTTTTTTATTTTTTCTGTTGGACTGGTGTTTGAATAAAAAAAAAGCGTAAGATATACGTCAAAGACATCCTGAACCGTTAGATCTTGTAGTTTTTCGCAGTACAAAACAATGTTTACCGTTGAGATGTAACTTCCCCCTCACCCAACTTTTCCCCGTTTATTCCGTTTACGGTTACAGTTACTCCCACCCTTGGATTCCATGAAACTAACCCCTTTTTCTCGCAAGTGCTCCTCTTTTTTCTCTCTCTCCTGTCTTTTTCCTAAACTACCCCTGCATTAATCTTGTTTAATCGTACTTCCACCTTTTTCTGCTTGAGGGTACTTTCGTCATTTAGCAGCTAACACTGAGAACCAAAAAAAAAAGTGGTGTACTTCCCGCCGACGGCGTGTTTTTGCACATTGACTATTGAGCAGTGTGCAGCATTAACCGTGCAAATTTACTCATTTACCCTTTTTTTAATCGAGTCAAAAAGTGACTTTACATTTCGGTTTAGAATTTAACCTTTTCCAATCGAGTCGAAGGATATTATGGTACAATTTAATTCAGATTTCAAAGTGTTTCACCACGAATGTTACATTCCACTCGTTTAATTTAGTTTGTCGGTAGAATTTTACATGGGTTTAAATTTTGGGGATGATGCAGCATTAAATGGTGGGTAAATGGGAATTTTGTCATGTCTGTCTACATTTGGAAAGTTTTTTACATGCAGTAAAATAAATGCAATGTGGGTGATTCTTTTTTTTTTTTATTAGCAGGGTGGAAGAGGAGAAAAGTGATGCAGTAAATGAGTATGCAGTGGCAGACCCTGAACAAGTCGTTGAAATGGTTCACATGTGGGTTCGCTTTCTCTCATTCTCTCTTAAATAAAATAAAATAATTAGTTGTACAGATTTGTCCCTCATTAATGTGATATGGACTCTTATTACATGGTATTGTCTTGGGGTTTGTTTATTTTGGGTTTCGGAAATTGTGGGTTCGATTCTTGTCACCCTCGTGTAGACGATCCCATTTACCTTTAATTCATTTATACGAGGGTCCCTAGTAGGAAAAAAGATGGTCAAATTGTGGGTTCGAATCTTGTCACCATCGTGTAGACGATCCCGTTTACCTTAGGACTAAAAAGAGGGATATTTGGGGTAACAAAATGATTTGGTGTTGGGATCATCGTATGTAAGTCACACACCTACTTATTCGGCAAGTGACATAAGTGTGGTACATTCATGATTTATACTTTGGGTTAAAGGCTTTTATTATGTCACCCTTTTTTTATTTATTTACTTTGAAGATTTAATATGGACCCATAAATCATTATGTAGTGGTGCTACTTTTGGTGGTGAATAATGATAATAATTGATGGATTAGGTTTGTGTGACTTATTTCACCGACGGATTGTACTGTGTTTTAATGTCCTGTTTGCCATTTATATTTACCTACATTGTTTTTCTTTGGTCCATAAATGATGCACACACGCGTTTTACTAGGATCTTCACATTCTGGTGTTCAGAATTTCTCTCAATTCTGATTGTATAAACCACATATGTTGGAGCATCTGGAACAGTATCGTAGCGAATTGTTAAAATTGAAGTGAAAAAAGGGACTAGTTCGATAGCTTAAGATGTTTGGGAACTAAGAATTGATTCTGATTTGTACAATGTAGTAGCTGTAAAGATGGTGACAATAGTTTATCAGCATGTGTTTTGTTGCAGAGAACACATTCTCTTGACAGAAAGCATTATGTCTGGACTTAGTAACTGCAAGACTGATAAGAATTACCCATTAATATCAGCAAGTTAATGGAGTTTGTCATCATCTTGTTTTATGTTTGGCAAAGCAGAATAGCAGATAATATCGATAAACGAATATGGAATTTAAGCAATCTTTATCAGAATTGAAGTGAAGTTTATCTGTGCATGATATGATGCCGTTAAATACAGGCATTCTTTTGTTTGTCAGGTGTCAAGTTTGGCGTATAATGACAATTTATTTCCTGTTTTTTTCTTCTTTTGTGCAAATAAATCAACTAGTTTTCAATTTTTCATACTTAAAAAGAAAATCTGAAAATGTTAACTTGTCAATGTTGAAGTACAAGTTTGGTCTTTTCTGCTGCAGTTGTGGTTTTTAAGAACTCTGTTATTTGGCTGCTGGTGTAGAGATGTAGACAGGAGAGATAGTACGAGTCTCAATGTATGCGTATGATAAACTTGAATTATGTCCTTGTGTATGCTTTCAATTAATTACCATAGTTGTCCTTCTACTTAAGCTGAGAATCTAAGATTACATGATGCTAATATCGCATTCGATTCTGCAGGAGCATCCAAAACAGTACTCAGAGGAGGAATCTGGGTTACTTTTCATGTGGAACTGGAAACCCAATAGATGACTGCTGGCGTTGTGACCCCCATTGGCACAAAAACCGCAAGAGACTTGCTGACTGTGGCATTGGTTTTGGTAGAAATGCCATTGGTGGTAGGAATGGTCGCTTCTACGTTGTCACAGACCCAAGTGATCATGATGCTGTCAACCCGAGGCCTGGCACTTTGCGGCATGCAGTTATCCAAGAAGAGCCTTTGTGGATCGTGTTCCAGCGTGACATGGTGATCCAGTTGAAAGAGGAGCTTATAATGAACAGCTTCAAGACAATTGATGGTCGTGGTTCTAATATACACATAGCTAATGGAGCTTGCATCACAATCCAGTATGTGACAAACATCATTATCCACGGCATCCACATACACGACTGCAAACCCACTGGGAATGCTATGGTGAGGAGCTCCACTTCTCATTTTGGATGGAGGACCATGGCTGATGGAGACGGAGTCTCATTATTTGGTGCAAGTCATGTTTGGATCGATCACAACTCACTCTCCAACTGTGCTGATGGCCTAGTTGATGCTGTTATGGGTTCAACTGCCATTACTATTTCAAACAATCACTTTGCACATCATAATGAGGTATAAGTTGTGTAAATATCTTTTCTGATCTATTTTGTTCAAATTGGTTTTTTTGTTGCTGAAAAGGCTAATAATTTTTTCAATCATACGATGTCACAGGTGATGCTGTTGGGCCATAGTGATTCATATGTAAGAGACAAGCAAATGCAAGTTACTATTGCTTTCAATCATTTTGGATCAGGCCTCATTCAGAGAATGCCAAGGTACTTCACAGCTGTACATGGTTGTTTGCTGTCTCTCTTTTTGATACTTGGTCCTGCACGTACACTTGCATGCAGATGCATTAATGAGTTTCCCGTTACTATGTGCCGTAATGGTTTACGAAATTGATCCACTTAACTGGAAATGAAACCAGACAGTAAAACTGATCCATTTGAAGGGTAACCACCAAGTACACCAGCCACCACAAGTCTTTCTTGGTTACAATAAGCACTAATGGAGGCATTGAATTATAATGCAGGTGTCGCCATGGTTATTTCCATGTGGTGAACAATGACTACACACACTGGGAAATGTATGCCATTGGTGGAAGCGCAAGCCCCACTATCAACAGCCAGGGTAACAGATACGCAGCTCCAAAAAACCCTTTCGCAAAGGAGGTACACTCCTGCCTGCAAAAGTTCCATCTGATTATTGCTCTATGCGTGGCTGTAATACTTTTCATGGTCTCCTATGTAGTATATGAAACTAGGGTATGTTGGTTTTTGACCATGGCGTAACTTGGTGAAATTTCAGGTGACAAAGAGGGTTGACACAGCTGAAGGTCAGTGGAAGGGTTGGAATTGGAGGTCTGAGGGGGACATGATGCTCAATGGTGCCTACTTCACAGCATCTGGTGCTGGAGCCTCAGCAAGCTATGCAAGGGCATCGAGCTTGGGTGCTAAGTCCTCTACCATGGTCGGAACTATAACTGCTAATGCCGGTCCTCTCTCCTGTCACAGGGGCAACCAGTGCTAGCCAATATTTCATCTGTTCATAGGAAAGGGTCTTTTTTTTTTCCTCCCTTCTATTTCTTTTTTTCTTTAATTTTTTCCTCCTGATTTTTACCATTATACATCATTCATCCATTGTCAACCACTCACCCATTTGTCTCATACCATTTCCACTTCATTCTTCATATCATATTCATGACAAAGTGTACATTTTTTACACATTGTCGTCATTATGATTCGATTCAACCTCAGCTATCGGTTTGTTTGCCTGAGCTGTGTGTCTGTTCTGTTTTCTCAACCTCGGCCTGCTTCATTCCTGAAGAAAACTGCTCGGTCTGACAGCGAGGTCTGAAGCGTTGTTTTTTCTTCTGTTTTTGGTACCCTTTTGCTTTGTTTTCTCTTCCAAATCGGATCACCCAAAGTCGAAAACTCTAACACCATTGCCTTTTGTCTCAAGTGTTCAGCTTTTAAACAGTCTTCCTCTTTTTTTTTTTTTATAGGAAATTAAAGGGTTTTTGTAATACTTCTTTTACTTTCTACAAGTGAGTCCCTATGTCATACAAGTATTAGTAGTATGAGAAGGTATGATATATGAATGAATGTCCAAAATCCCAAAAATTGAAGTGTTTGTTGCAAGAGTAATATATATATATTCCTATTTTCATTTCTGGTTGTTTTAATAATTTCTCTTTAACCCTGCACTATGATTCTACATCGATGTCGATTCTGTATTTCATTTCTGGTTGTAGTCCGTCTCTGTCAATGGCGCGGTAGGCTCCCTGCCACGGCCATTACGAGAGGCCGAAAAATGTATCAACTGTCCTGTCAATGTGGGGATAGAACACATTTATGGATCCAACTCCATCACCGTGTTAGTCTTTAATGGAAGATGTCCAGTTTTCTTTGCTGATGTGAACTGTGGATGAAGTTTTCTGAGTTGAAAATCCCAGAACAAATTCCTGGACATGTGAGGTAGGTCCAATTTGGCATGTGATGATCTAAGTGAGGTGTTCATAAGCCAACAAACAAGGTGTGCCCACTTCCTAACCCCTTAGATTGGAGATGCGCGAATCTAGAATTTGATATTTAGGTCGTAAGATAATATTGAAATGTTAAATAAAAGATTTAGACATTAAAACATAAACATTTTTGGGGTGATTAGGACCTCGAGTCGGAAAGTTAAATTTAAGGCAAAAGATGACTCGAGGACGTGGTCAGGATTGCGACAACACCTTACAGCTCTGGGTTAGAGAGTGAGTAATGTGCCAAATTGTGCAGTTAGTATCATATGACAGGCCTATTTTCTGTTGAATGCATACATATAAATGTCACCTGTACTCTTTCAGTCTTTCCTGTCTCAGTATATGTAGATATTGTGCATTTGTGCTCCACTGATTTAGGGATGTTTAATGCCATTCCTTTACTATATGAATGTGATGTCAGACTTTTCAGCCAATTTCAACCTCAGAATTTAATTCCTTCCGTTAGGGTAACGCCCCCGGTTTTAGTCCCTTTCCCCATCGTATTAGACTTTGCGTCTTATTTGTGTGATGTAGGTTAAGGGTGATACGCGAACTATCTATCTCCCAAGTCGCATTTTTCTCAAGGATCATAACTTCGTCACCAGTTCATCAATCAATCTACTTATCACATACTTCGTGTGTGGAGTATCATTGTGCTTCGGGCATGGTGAAGCTTGCATCATGGAGTACGATGAGGAGGAATGCCAATAGAGTTAGCTTCATCTTGAAGCTGATCAACATCATTGAATCCAGAAGGCGCAAAGAAAGCAGAAGGTGCAGCAAGTGATGTATTATTAGCTTAGTTGGTCCTAAATTTGGAATTAAACATGGATTGATGGGCCCTAAAAGTTCGAAAGACTAGTCCCATAAATTCATGAGGTAAAGTGTCTAATCACCGAGGACAAAGATTAGTGTAATTGCAACTTTTCTCCACTTTTTGTTTATGGCCCATGTGGACATCCTCAGTCTAAGTAACCACCCCGAAAAGATACGTCACCTTAAAGGCCCCGAGACTAAACCTTACTATAGAACATGATGGGATTATTGTATTGGCCATTGCGTCTCATTAAAAGACCTAAGAACTTGAAAATGCTGTACCTTGAGGAGAGCAAATCGTACTCGGTTGACAAATCTAGGCTATAAAGAAGAGCAAACCAAAAGAAAAAAAAAAAAAAAAGAAGTAAAAAGGACTGAAAAAAGAAAAATCTTCCTTTTTTACCTTTTGGTAAAACGAGAGTGTTTAAAGCTGTAGGAAAGGTAAAGTATTGCGCAATATGAAAAGTTTTTTTTAGCTATGTGCTTACTTTGTTCTTTTGACCTCTAAAGACACAATCTTGGATTAACAAAGAAAATTGAAGGAAAAGCTTCATCAAACATAAACTTGCACAAGAATCAGCAGTCAGAACAGTTCAATTTTTTTATATCTCAATCGCTAATCACGCTGTTTCAGACATAAGTTTCTGTAAATAATGACATAATGGTAAAAAAGTCAAAGAAACAGCTGGATCTTCGTTTTCGTAATAGGAAAAAGAAAGAGAGAGCTGGAGTTACAGTGGATAAGTAGGAGATGAAGAACAGGTCTTTTTCTCTAAGAAGAGTCGGTCTGAAAAGTGTATCCAGCTTCAGCGAAATGGGATTTTACCAATGCCAGCGCCCTGGAGCGATGAGAAATCTTGTTTTTCTCTTCCTTTGGCATTTCAGCATAACTGTGACATTGCAAATAAAAAAATGGATACAGGAACAAATCAATAACCCTGTGTAAGCTGGGGAGGACTTTGGGAAGGGGGGGGGGGGGATGCAGGTTCAGACAGTAATGGAAGGGAAAGAAACTTACGTCTGCTCATATCCATCAGGTTGGAAGACGGGATCCCAGCCAAAATCATTTGGCCCTCTTGCTGGTACTATCGTACCCTGAAATATCCACAAGAAGGTGAACATCAGGGGTCTGGAGACGGATATTATTGTTGAACATTATGAATCTTTACCATTGTGACATCAAGCAGGAAACTATAATAAAATCTGTCACTTCAAACATTTTTCCCAGGTTTATTAAGCTACGAAACCATAATTCTATTTCGTCAAGCACCAAATTTAATCAGATGAATGGAAATCTCCAGAGACATGACACTCGTTGACATAGAAGGGTCCTTGTTTAACATTTTAAAAATAAACAGTTGAATATATGACAGTTCACAGCAAACTAATGACAATATGCCCCTCTTCTCCAACAGAGGATCACAATATCACATAGAAGTCACAATACATAAACTTCTCCAGATCAGTTATGGTAAGAGGTAAAACTACATAAAAAAGCTTGTGATTGTAAAGACAACCTAGGCTTCACTCAGCAGAATTTCCCTTTTTTTTTGCAGTGCCGTTTTGGTGGACATGAAAAAATTATTCAGAGAGCAGTACATTTCAGATTTTTGGAAAGGATCAGGATAACTATAACTAAACTTGATGTGTAGTCCAAAAAATATGACATAGAAGAGTGAGGACAAGGATGTACAGCATTGTCTCCAAAGGAATAAAACTCTGGCTCATTTGGACAACTCATAACGATCGGGTGATGTCAATGTGTAGTCATGCTCAGGCTGCGAGAGTAATATCCTATTTTGAGAGAATATCAATTCACAATGTAGTCGCAGATTAGAATATTAGCTATACTCCTTGATTTGTCTTTTTTCGCAACAACACAAGCTCAAAACACTAGAAGTTAAGAAGGATTTCCCTCCATCCAAATAGAGCCTATCTACATGTCCCGATAAACTGCTTCAGACAGTTTTTTTTTTGACAGGCAATAGCCGTGAAGCCATTTACTAAGGACTAATCAGCTGAAACAAAAATAAGACATGTTTCTTATCAGTTATGCTGATTAAAAGTAAGCACACTCGGTAAGGGAAAAATGGACAAAAAAAAAAATGAAGGCAGCTATATACACTTTCCTCAAGCACAAGCTCAATCATTTCAGCTTCCAAATTGTTGTCGGCATCAATTCTCTAGATCACAAGCATTGCATCTTCTCATGAATTGTGCAATTTGAGCTTGTATTGTTTCCTCAAATACAAGCATCCATCTTAAAGGTTCATGGTAAAAAGACATTTTGATAAGACATAAAGACAATGGAAAAACCCCAATGTCCAAAAAATCCTAAGACTAGCAAGGAGTCCAGCTCATGGAGCACGCTCATTAAACATGGTATCTGATTAAATCAGCTGTTCTATAGTAGGTCAGCAAGCAGCTTTTCACCTGGCGTGAAGATAATAAGGCCTCAGAGGCTCAGACAAACGTCCCGGTGTGGACTTACATCAGTTACCTGCAGGACATGCATTGGCCAGGGGGGAGGGGGGGGGGGGGGGGCTTCTTTTTCATTTAACAAACTCATGGTAACGTATCTTAAGCAAGAATTCAACCCCAATACAGTCTGTGCAACCCACATCCTTGTTTCCTCCACTCTTATCAATCACCAGATTACTCATCAGTATATCCGCTTCTTCATCATTACAACAACAACCAAGCCTTATTCCCAATATGATTTGGGGTCGGCTAACATGAATCATCATAAGTAACCGTCTCGAGTATGTCATATAAGTTAAAGATCATTGTGAATAAGTTAGAAAAATAATGAAACACATTTAAAAGGAGTTCTTTATTTTTTATTTTATTAAAAGCCATCCAAAGAAGGAAAACAAAAGATTATAAAATAGTTGTAAAAAGAAGTGAAAAACATATGAACTTTAACAAATAATAGAAAGAAAAGGTTTGAGAGGAGGTAAAAAGTTTAGGAGACGAAGAGAAAGGAGATTTAGAAAACCAAACAATTCACTTCTCGTCCACACCCCGCCCCCCTCCCAAGTCACTTTTCAAGTTTAGTTTTCTGATATAGACAAGAGCTTCAGTTTTGAAGTTGATAAACAATCAATTATATTATCCAACTACAGTGGAGAACAAAAGAAATCATGAGTGGATAGAAAAAGGTTGTGGTGGGATACTACATTTGGGAGTAGAAGTTGATTTTGCTTTAACACTTTCACAGGCAGATCCTGTGTCTTCTCCATTACTTATAATGTGATCCAAAGAAGGGATCGGGCCTAAATTGCAATAAGTTTTACCTAGTTTCCTAACTGGTTAATGTTGGGCAAAGAAATGGGCTTCAGAGTAGTGTGAACAAGGCATAAAGTAACCTTGAAAATATGGAGATGATCAATCATAAAGCTTGTTCAATAGCACCGGCCCGAGGTTCACTCCCAAAGCAACAAATTACCACAATAGGTGTCACAGGATAGACCCTGGATCATGAGATCAGGCATACGATGTGAGTCTGTGACGACCATGATCTTGGAAATGTAATCTATAAACCATAGTCCCAGGTATCTTCTATACAACTCAAGGCTCTCTGATTGTTACTTCATTTTATTCTCCTAATCTAAAAGTTGTCTATCACCAAGGAACCAATGAGTCGGACCATGTTAGTTACAGCTAATTTGAGTGTTAAACATATTTCACTATAACTATACATCTCCCTTGCTTTACAAAAGGTGGGTAGCTTTACAACCAAAGAATTGTCTCATGTTGAAGTCCGACATCTCCCTTGCTTTAGCGTATAATCATTAACATCGACCAGCATACAACTGATAAGGAATGCCAAACGACTCGTACTGTTGTATGTAATGAAACCGTTGAGCCACTATCCCGTAGTGGGTGGTCAGAAAACACATGGAAATTGCTAACGTAATGATGCAGCTCATCAAAGGTTCATAGAAGTACATTGTTTCTTGCATTCCCGACCCAAGTCCACAACTTATAATCCCTTAAATATTTTGTTTCAAGTAATAGGTAGAAGATGGAAGAAAACAACAGTGGACGACTGCACTCATGGAATCAAAACACTAGACATGTTTAAAAAATTGACTGACAGTTTGTGCATTGAGCATAATTCTATCCATAACTCATTTCAACGACAATGTATGCAACCATGTAATAAGCAGCTCCAGATAGAAGCATAAAGGCATATTAGTCTCCCAACTATTGAGCATCTTTAATCCATATTTCCTGTCTCGAGATATATGCTTGTAATTACAATTTTCCTGCTAATGGTTTTAGGGTGGAAGGGGGTGCATCGCCAAAGGGTAGGACTATAATCTAGGTGCAAACTGGATTGGCAAATCTGATACTGGTATATATTTTACATGCATATGCACTTCGGTCATTATCCAGAGCAACAAGGACAAATCATCACCAACAGACAGCAGAGCAGCCCTTCCTATATGTTTCTGCACCTTAGACAGAGCTTGAAGGCAGAAGAGTTAACTAGATACAGTATATTGAAGGTAGTAAAGTACATTATGATACACCCTAAAAAAAAAAGTATATTATGATACAGCTACCTTTCTCACATAAATCACTGCATTTGGCGAAAAGTATAACAAAGAAAAAAGAAAAAAAAAAAAAACAAAAAAAGGCATAAGACATACAACAGCACCAACTAAGATATCATAACATCAGACACAGAAATGGCATACCATAGTTTTTCCCACAAACGTCATAGGATCTGCGTTTGGTCCAAGCGCAAGCGAGAATACACATAGAGCATATGCTGATTTGTCCTCATATGCTTTCAACATGTTGTTTAGACCTATGAGTGATTACAAACATGAAAGCAAGCAAGTCAACAGGATGAACTCTACAATATGGCAGACAGGAAAAGATGGATAATGATGAAGCTTTAACCTTCATGCCCAATTTTCTGAAGAAACCACTTGCTTCAGTATTTTCATTTTAGATCCACACCAAGAACCAGAGACAGGACATAGAAGAGAGAAAAAAAAGAAGTCAGCCAAACAACAGGGAGACTTAAATCTAAAAACACAAGAAACGTCTACAAGTAGCAAAATTTGAAAAAAAAAAAAAAATTGTCGAAAAGCCCACAAACTAAACAGTATCTTAGGAAAGCTTCAGGTTTGCTTTGAGTCCAACTAGAACTATCAAAACGTAGATTCAGTAAATCAAACACGATCAAAATCTCTATACCTCAGGTCATCTACTCATCTATTCCATGACAAACTTCAAGATTGCCCAGGTTAATTACTACACATGCTGCAAAACCAGGCAATTCATACTCATCTATACGCGCAAAGCACCAGTGCCAATATGAGTATCGGGGAACATTGACAATGACAGCATGATATCATCAGGCATCAAAACCAAAAACTCGGGTAATTAGTCTACCAAATAGCAATGTGTACTGGCATCAATCAACCCTCTCCCTCAACCCTAATATAAGAATCTCCCACCAGCCCAACAATACAAATGCCACACTTTGCAAAACAATGCAAAACATAATCCACGAAAAGAGAAGGAAAAATGTCACCTCAAATCAACAGGCATTGGAGAAACTTACATGTAAGGCCCTGCACAATATAGTTTCAAAGACATTAGCTTTTGACAAAACCAACAAACAACACAACCAAAACCCGAATACAAAGTTACTAAATACTCCCTCGGTTTCATTAAATTCTTTACGTTTAGTCCGAATTCAAGCGTATAGAAGATTCAAAAGAAATGCGGGGAGTACATGAACAAAAGCAATTGTTTAGCCTAAAATGCAATCATAAAGAAAACATACCAGGAAGGCCTTTAAGAGCAGAGAAACAAAGACAAGTATCCTCAACAAGAACAGGCCCATTCACCTAGTATACCAAATCACTAATCACCATTAAAACACTAATTACCACATTAAACCTCCAAATACCCACTAATAAAAAAACCCCACAAAAAAAAAAAAAAAAGATTGACAATTTGACATACTTGAATTGCAGCCAAACGAGCTTTTTCTTTGGAAATTTCTTCAGGTTCCCCTTGCAATTCTGGCACTGCATTTTAAATAATAATGAAAACAAACATCAATAGCTTAAGATTGAAGATACATGGAAAAAAACCAAAAGAGGGAAGTAAAACTTACAGTCAAGTTTAAGGGATTGGAAAGGGATGGATTGCCCAAGAATGGCTTTAACTTCTTCCAATTTTTTTGGGTTACCAGTCACAAAAGTTACTGCCTTTGGTAAAATTAGCCCTCTTACTGTTGCCCCTGCCATTTTTTTTTTACCTCTTATTCCAGTGATTTTGTTGGGTTTGGGGGAGAAATCCAAGGAGGGGGATACTTACTCCGGCTCGAGAAGCAGTTCTTAAAAAATGCTGGACTCGAGTATGGCCTTGTGGGTCGTGTTTGATCGGGTCTCGTTGTGCCGAGGACCCAAGGTGGTTACTATAAGGGGGTTTGGATCGGGTTAAATTTGGATGGGGTCAAGATCAGGTCTTGATCGTTTAGGGTTCAATTTGGATATGGAGGTTTTCGTCGGTTGTTGATTAACCAATGGGTCAAGTCGGTTTTGGAGTGGTCTTTTCTAGGTTTATCGAGACGAGTTTCGGGTGATTTTCTTGGGTCGTGTTTGTTAGCTAATGATTATTTAGCCCATCGTTAGGTGATAAGTGTAAGTACAATTAGTCATCTCGGTTTTGCTAGATTGTGTTTGTTTTTTCATTTCGTTCTTGTTAGTAAGAGAAACCAGTAGAAGTTCAAAGGGGGTACACTTTGGAGTTTTTTTTTTTTTTTTTTTTTTTGAAAAAGGTAAGCATACAAAGGTAGAAATTAGGTGACCCTTCTATCCAGGGTATCACCTAATTTATCAGAGGTAATAATATCTAAAAACATTGTGTCACGAAACCAATTAGTTGAGACACCATCCTGAGAATTAAGGATGTTGTGCCCAAACGAAGCTACCCAGTCAGCTGCACGGTTTGCTTCCCGAAAGATATGATTAATTGACCAGAAACGGAAGTCTTCCAAAATGCGCCAAGTCTTCCAAAATGCGCCTAATATCTCTGATGATAAAATCAATTGTCCAAGGGACTTTGATCTGGCCTAGAATTCCTTGAATTACGACCATATTATCACCTTCGATCATGACGTCCTGGAAACCTTTCTCACGAACCAACAAGATACTGGCTCTAAGAGCATGCGCTTCCGCCAAGAGAACAGAACAACGGCCCAAGTTGATAGCTCCTCCATCCAAGAAATCACCGTCCCCATTACGTAGAAGATATCCTGCCGCTACTTGAGAATCCCGAACTGAACCATCAAAATTGATTTTGACGACTCCTTGAGGAGGAGGGTACCAACGAACCGAAATAGAATGAGAAGTAGAGTTGGAAGAATGAGAAGATAAAGGGGAAGAAAAGAGGTCAAGGTCCGTTCGGGCATTCCATTCTTCAAAAGAATGGAACGCCCGAATAAAGCATGTAAGAGGATTAAAATCCTCATTCCTAAAAATGAAACTATTTCGAGCCTTCCAAATACTCCATACCAGGAAAATTACTTTACATAGCATCCGCTTGTCCTTATTGGCAAAAAATCGGAATAATGCCAGAATGGAAGGGAAAAACAAACCGTTAATCCAATTTTGACAACGTGGATGATTCCATAAGGACATACGCGAGGGCAGTGATGAAAAAGATGATCAATAGTTTCTGACGAAGTATAGCACAGCGCGCAACGGTCATCAATCCCAGCAATACGAGTGTGGAGATTATGACGTATTGGGATACCATTTTGAAGAAGTTGCCAACAAAAAACTTGAAGTTTAGGAGGAAGTCTGAGCCTCCAAATCCAAGCAAACTCCCAAGCCTCAGCGTCTTCAGTAAGACCATGACCCAACCATGTAGCCGATTTCACAGAATAATGGCCATCAGTTGTTAATCCCCATACCTCTTCATCGTCCAAAGGAAATGAGGGTATGGGAATACCCCTAATGACATCAACAACAAAAGAGGGCACCAAACTCTGAAGAAAACCCACATCCCAAGCCTTATCTTTAATGCAATCACACACCTTCAGGTCAATATTATGAATATGCTCTACATTAGTTTGGAGAACACTAATAAGGTTTTTGCTAAAACACCAGTTGTCAAGCCAGAAACGAATGTTATTTCCATTCCCAACTTTCCATCTTATGCCTTTTCGAATCAGATCGCGTTGTTTAAGGATTTGACGCCAGACCCATGAAACCGAGCCTTTTGGTTTATAATAAAAAAAGTTCGAGTTCTTAAGATATTTGTTTCTTACAATCAAAGACCAAAGATTTTGCTCATCCTTTAAAGCTTTCCACCCAAGTTTTCCAAGAAAAGCTTCGTTGACATGCTTACTTTTTCGCAAACCCAAACCCCCATATTTTTTTGGCTTGCAAATTTTACTCCATGCTATCATAGGAAATCCATTCCTCGATTGATCAGTTTTCCAGAAAAATTGTCTATTAGTTTTATCTAGTTGCTTAGTAATATTACTAGGTAGCGCAGCAGTGGACATGGCAAAGGAAGGGAGGGCTTCCAAATTACTTTGAATAAGTACACATCTTCCGGCTTTAGAAAGAAAAGAAGATGACCACGCATTCAACTTATGGTCCGTTGCTTTAATTATATGCTGAAAATCATCTTTTAAGGGATGTGAACCACTAAAGTAAACGCCTAGATAGCGCCCTAGGACGTGCTTAGATGTCATATTGAAATAAGAGGCCAAGTCTGTTTTCCTAGAATTAGGGAGATTTTTTGAGAAGATAATCGAAGATTTTTGGAAGTTGACAAGTTGGCCAGAAGCCTGACAAAAATGAGACAACGTGTCTCTTAGATTTTTGCAAGCCATAGGGGTGGCCTTACAGAACACTAAGCTATCATCAGCAAAGAGCATACAAGGTATTTTAGGGACACCAGAAGCCACTTTAATTCCTACGCCTGACTTGGGTTGTTCACTTTGAATGGACATAAGACGACAAAAAACTTCCATACAGATAATAAACAAATAAGGAGAGAGGGGTACACTTTGGAGTTTGGCCCAAGCAACTTTTGTCAAAACATACCAACTAAGTATCGGAGGAGTAACTTCTCGATGACGTCATCAAACCAATTGACCTGGTGTCTTTCAAGATGTGTAACTTAATCAGGAAAGCTCTTTTAATTTTTACTTTGCCGAAAATAAAATAAATGGAAGGCACAAAACAAAAACGAATTACTTGTGAATCCCTAAATTCTCTGCTCACGCCTCAAAATTAAGAAGTAAAGCAAGTAACTAATTACACGAAAGAATATAGTGCTAATACTATACAACAAAATTTGGAGTTACGAAAAGTATATACAGAAATGGCATTGGATCTAGCACAAATTTGCTAACTTCAATGGATTCTCTATTGTTTGTCAGGCCTAAACATTTAAAGTAGCATGTAATATTAAGCTTAATCATGCCATCATGCGTGTTATTAAGCGCATAATCATATTCCTACTTTTTACTTAAATTGTCTATTGATTGGTTTAAATACGAGTTATGAATACGAATCAAACTTTAACCGTCTAAGCAAACAGAACGAATACATATATCGTGTGTTAATTAACTTCACTATGCTAGTATATATATCAAAGATTATCCACTCGTAAAGAAATAAAAAATAAAAAGGATTATCTATAGGTGAAAATTTAATTAGTCTAATAAGTTCATTTCTATGCTTAAACTTAAATTTCACGTATGTTGGAGCCGCATGAAATTTGTTACTGAGCACAAGTTTGAGGATATGATAGTCCTCAGTACTTCATGATAATGTATAGCACGCACTTGTATGCTCTTCCTTGATAAGTTAAATAAGATTATCTTTGTTTCATCATAATCTAGATTATTAATTAAGAAGTCACATTTGCTAAAATGCTAATTGATCGGATGAGGTGTCCGTGTCCTTCTGCTCATTCCGTGTTACTAGCTAGAGGCGAGCCAGAAAGAATATGTTGATTTTGGCAAGACAAATTAGCATTAGCTAGATCGATACAAGTAGAAACTTGTTTTAATATGTGCACTTGTTCCAAAATTAAAGGCGTATTCCCTCAAAAAACAAAAAAGTAAAGGTGTAGATTAATTGATCAAACTATTTGAAAAAATAGTGAAGATTTTAGGAAAATAAGACATAGCGCCAGCGAAAATAATACTCCATAACTTAGCCTTTCATTAGGTGATATGTGTTGTGAGATTTGTGAGATACCGAGTCTAAGGTAGAAGATGAAGTATTCTTGTAGTTCTATGTATTTATTCCCCGAGTAATCGGTATTATTTATAGTAGTACAATGGTTGAGTATATACGGCGTATCTCATCCTTTACATAAAAATGGGGAATAGGAAAGCTTGACATAACAATACCCTATAATACTGGGCTGATATAATTACTGCCTGCGTACACAGAGTTTCAGCTTTAGTTGGAGATGGTGAATAGTCAATAAATATTTTGCCCATTCATAACAATATGTATAATTGTACATAGATAAGCCTATACTTACAGCAGTGGCAGAGTTACACAAGTGTGGGCTAAGGTATACATTATGTAAGGGATAAATGTCACAATGCTAACGGCCCAATATAATTACAAGGTTCCCTAAAATGAAAAAAAAATATATATAATTACAAGGTGTGAGCTCCACCCAAGTAATTCTTCCTTGTGTTTCATTAGATTATTTATGTTTCTTTTGAATTTCTTTTACAAATTCAAATGATGTAAATAAACTAAAAAACCAGAGGGAGTAACAGTATATGGATATCTACACTCTAAATTTCAGACTCGTTTAGTTTCACACTTTCATTTTCTACACTATTTCCATCGACATGGTCTAGGGAATCTAATAATCTATATAAGGTTAAATTTTGTCATATTTCAAATTTAGTTTTGTCAAATTAGATTTTCTCCGGATATAACCTCTTTCATAATTTAATAATTTTATTTAGTTACATTCATTCATGACATGCAAACTGAATTAATAAATGCTTGCACCCGTATATCCGCATAACTTTTTTTTTTTAGGATTAAAGTCCCCTTACCGAACTCATAAGAATAACTTTTTAATATTTAGGTCAAATGCACGAGTGTATTGTGTTTGGTGGATTAGTTACCACCCCCAGATGATTATTAAACTCCTAACAAACTAAGAGATTATAGTAGAGACTCCACATGAAAGAAGCTAAAAGTTGAATATTAACCCAACAAGATACCGCACAAGAGAGCCTATCATTCTCAACTTTAAAAGTGACGATTGGATTGGAAATAAGTGAAAATCCCTGTTGCGATCTTCGTTGATTGTAACTACTCTACATACGAGTAAAGCTCAATAAGACTTGACTCAACCCATAAAATCATTGTTAGCCAATATAATCTATGAGATGCAAATAATTTCATAGGCTCTCTTTGATAATACTTTACAAAGATGAGAACAACAAGCAACTAGTAGCATTATTGCAAAACAACTTTCAAAAATAAAAGCTTGCACATAACAAGGAGCTTCACCTATAATATTTGTTTGAACTTTGAAGTTGTAAAGGAGAAGACAAGAGCCATACATCAACACACTCACTTGAAGTTAGAGCCACAACAACCTAAACTCTGAAAACCTCTCTCAACTTTAACATACTTAGTCAAAAGAAATACGATAAACAAACAACCTAAATAATAAAAACAATAATCAAACCATATACTATATTTTATACACATTTTGTCTCCCCCTCCTTCTCACTTGCTCACCTTCACTACTACTTCATCACTTGTCATAATTATAAACAACACAGAAACAGAGGCAACCATGGTGGGGTGGTGGTGCTCTCTTTGCTAATCTCTAGGTATTCCTTCCTTCACTCTTTTGTTTATCTTTCTTTCCTTTGTTTTCTTTATTTGCTCTTCCTCTTTCCCATTTGCTAGAAACACAACTACGTCTACTTGAAGTTTGAGTTAGTTTTTCTTGTGTTTTGAGTTCAAACTAAGCAACATATACACTTAAGAAAGAGAGTGAGAGTGAGAGAGACACAGAAACAGAGGGGAGGAGAAGAAGGAAGAAAGAAACTTGTAGCAAAACCCAATGAAGCAAAGGTTTGGAAATTGAGGCAAATGTATGTTTTCTAAGAGAAGATGTATAACTCGAGGCAAACACACCATTTCTACTCTTTTCATCACTTGTTCTTCCATTTCATCTTACACAACTTCCTCTCATTCTCTCTCATTTTTCTGTTATTCTCCTTTCTTTCTTGGCCTCTCGGCGCGGTCGAAACCACCACCAGTGAGGCTGCTGTGCTCTACTCTTGGCTGCACAACTCCCACCCTGCTCCCATACCAGCTGAACTCTCAGACTGGAACTCTGTGGACTCCACTCCATGCAAATGGACTTCCATTACATGTTCACCTGATCAGAAAAATGTCATTGAAATCAACATTCAGTCTCTTCCTCTACAAGCTCCTTTTCCAACAGACATTTCTTCATTTAAGTTTCTACAAAAACTTACCATTTCTTACTCAAATTTAACTGGGTCAATCCCAGATGAAATTGGGGGTGTTTCTTCTCTCATTTTGATTGATCTCAGCTCAAATTCATTGTCTGGGTCAATCCCAAAATCTCTGGGAAAGCTAAAAAACCTCCAAGATTTAGTCTTGAACTCAAATCAACTCACTGGAAAAATCCCAGTTGAACTTGGGGACTGTTCTAGCTTGAAAAACTTGTTACTCTTTGATAATCAGCTTGATGGAAATTTACCTCCTGAGTTGGGTAAAATTTCTAGTCTTGAAGTTATGAGAGTGGGTGGTAATAAAGATTTAGGGGGTGAAATCCCAGATGAGTTTGGTAATTTGAGCAATTTGACAGTTTTGGGTCTTGCTGATACAAGATTGTCAGGCTCTTTACCTTCTACTTTGGGTAAGCTTTCAAAGCTTTATACACTTTCTATATATACCACTTTGATTTCTGGTGAAATACCTTCTGATTTGGGTAACTGTTCTGAGCTTGTTAATATTTACATGTATGAGAATAGTTTGTCTGGGTCAATCCCACCTGAGATTGGAAAACTGAAAAAGCTTGAAAGGTTGCTTCTTTGGCAAAACTCACTTGTGGGTTCTATCCCAGATGAAATTGGGAACTGTACTAGCTTGATTAGTATTGATGTTTCATTGAATCAGATTTCGGGTCCGATTCCGGTATCAGTTGGGGGTTTATCTGAGCTACAGGAGTTTATGATTAGTAATAATAATGTGACTGGTTCAATTCCTGCAGTATTTTCAAACTGTAGTAATTTAGCTCAGTTACAGTTAGATACTAATCAGCTGTCTGGTTTGATCCCAACTGAACTTGGGGCGCTTTCGAACCTGAATGTGTTCTTTGGTTGGGCTAACCAGCTTGAAGGGAGCATTCCTTCAAGTTTGGCTAGCTGTAGTAACCTACAGTCTGTTGATTTGTCACATAACTCCCTCACTGGTAGCATACCGCCCGAGTTGTTTCAGCTTCGAAACCTCAGTAAACTTCTGTTGATTTCCAATGATATCTCTGGCTCTTTACCATCTGAGATTGGTAATTGCACCTCACTGATTAGGCTGCGGGTTGGACATAACCGCATTGCTGGTGAGATTCCTAGAGAAATTAAGAATCTTAAGAGTCTAAACTTTCTTGATTTGTCGAATAACCGCCTTTCTGGTTCAGTACCTGATGAGATTGGAAGCTGCACACAGTTGCAAATGTTGGACCTAAGCAACAATGACCTTGGGGGTTCCCTGCCCCATGGATTGTCATCACTGTCTGACCTCGAAGTATTTGATGCCTCATCAAATGTACTTGTGGGTGATATCCCAGCGAGTTTTGGCCGTCTTGAGTCATTAAACAAGCTGATTCTGAGCAAGAACATGATTTCAGGAGAGATACCACCATCACTAGGCTTATGCTCTAGGCTTCAGTTGCTTGATCTTAGCAGCAATATGCTTTACGGAGACATTCCAAGTGAGTTGTGCAAGATTGAGTCTCTTGGAATTGCGCTCAATCTGAGTTGCAATGAGCTTTCAGGGCCAATCCCACCTGAGGTTTCAGCACTTGGCAAGCTATCTATTCTAGATCTTTCCCACAACAAGTTCACCGGGACTTTAAGTCCACTTGCTGGCCTCGATAACCTTGTTTCTCTCAACATATCTTACAACAACTTCACTGGCTTCCTCCCTGATAACAAAGTCTTCCATCAGCTACCAACGGCTAACTTGGAAGGCAATAAAGGCCTGTGTTCTGTGGGGAAGGCTTCCTGTTTCTTAGGTAAAGGTGCTGGATCAGGTCTATCAGAACGAGAGAGCGAAAACAGAAAGTCTAAGAGACTCAAGCTTGCTATTTCTCTACTTATCACTATGACTATTGCAATGGTGGTAATGGGGATTTTTGCAATGATACGAGCACGAAAAAACATGAATAAGTATGATGAAGACTCAGAGTTGGGAGATTCATGGCCTTGGCATTTTACTCCTTTCCAAAAGCTCAATTTCTCGGTTGATCAAGTGCTCAGATGTCTTGTCGATTCCAATATAGTAGGTAAAGGGTGTTCAGGAGTAGTTTACAGAGCAGATATGGATAATGGTGAAGTTATCGCTGTTAAAAAGCTCTGGCCAACTTTAACTCCTGCCTCTAACACAGAAAATAACAAAGGTGGCCGGGATTCATTCTCAGCCGAGGTTAAGACCCTCGGAACAATCAGGCACAAGAACATTGTCAAATTCTTGGGATGTTGTTGGAACAGGAAAACAAGATTGCTGATGTATGATTACATGCCAAATGGGAGCTTAGGCAGTCTACTACACGAGAGGTCTGGTAACGCTTTGGAATGGGATCTTCGATACCAAATCTTGCTCGGTGCTGCACAAGGTCTTGCCTATTTGCACCATGACTGTGTACCTCCAATTGTTCACAGGGATGTCAAGGCCAATAACATCCTTATTGGTCTAGACTTTGAGCCTTACATTGCTGATTTCGGCTTAGCTAAGCTAGTCGATGAGGGTGATTTTAACAGGTCTTCCAACACAATTGCTGGCTCTTATGGATACATAGCTCCTGGTCAGCGTCCTTACAACATTGCATACAGTCCTCATTTTCTTGCATCGTTCGATTTTTATCATGTCACAGTATATTACTGATGTATAGCATTCATTTTATTTTTTCCTGCAGAGTATGGTTACATGATGAAGATAACAGAGAAGACAGATGTCTACAGTTTCGGGATAGTCGTGCTAGAAGTCTTGACCGGAAAGCAGCCTGTAGACCCCACAATCCCCGGAGGAGTCCATGTCGTAGATTGGGTGAGGCAGAAAAAGGGAGGGATCGAAGTACTAGACCCAATCATGCTGTCAAGACCCGAATCAGAAATCGAGGAAATGATGCAGGCCTTAGGTATAGCCCTGCTATGTGTTAGCTCATCACCAGATGACAGGCCTACAATGAAAGATGTAGCAGCAATGCTCAAGGAAATTAAGCATGAAAGGGAAGACTATGCTAAGGTCGACATGTTGCTTAAAGGATCCCCAACCGCGGCAAAAGATCAGGGAAACAAGAGCCCTAAAAATGGAGGGTTACAAGTAGCAACAACATCCTCTAAGTCCAAGATTGAAGGGTTGTTGCCAGAGAGTAATAATACAAGCTTTTCTGCATCTTCATTGCTTTACTCATCCTCTAGTTCTAGGATAGGCTAAGTTAGATAACATATTCCAAAATACTTATGTTAATGAAAATACTAGTCATTTAGACGTTGTCAAAAAAAAAAAAAAAAAGAAAAAGAAAATACTAGTACAAGTTATAAGAAAGTAATAAGAATTTGTCATTTTAATTGTTAGTTTCCTCAATTTTGTGTGTTTTGGTGTTCGTGAGTTCATCTTGATTCCGTCTTTTACATAGATGAGCATCGATATTATTCATTTGTTGTCGAAAAGAACTCGTTGCATGTTTTCTATCTAGCTAATACTAATATGGTACTACTGCTTACTAGTTACTACCAGAACGGATCACCTGTCTCCAGCGGCGAAGCCAGCTAGTGGCTTGGGGTGGCGGCCGCCACCCCGGCCGGGGAATTTTTTTTTGAAGTTTTTTGGGCATAATCCCTTTATATATATTTTAGAGCACTAATTTAGCATAAGATGTTGTTAGTATAGTGGTTAGAATGCTATCATTGTAACCTGGAGGTTGTGGGTTCAAATCTTCTTAATAGCAAGTCTCATTGTTTTTTTAAATTATTCCTCTACTTTTTAAAAATAAGCATAACTTTAGTTAGTCGACGATGAGAGGATTTGAACTCTTGACTAAGGTCTGAGCAATTGTTCATACAAACCAGTAGGCTACAAACATTTCATGCTACCTAATGCATGTCTTTGATATATAGTCTCATTTAGATTGTTCATTTCTCCACTTATGTTTTGTTCGCATTTACAATATATTTTTTCTTTCTTATTCCATAATTTGTTGAGCATGTACGTTTTATTCAAGATCGAATTTAGGGGGTAGCCTGAGGTGCACCGGCTACCACAAATTCCCCGAAAATACCTAATTATTGCCTTAAAAATTCCAAAAAATTAGGAAAAAAATCAAAAAAAAAAAAAACTTGTACTAAGATGGTTACCCCAAATTTTTGGGGTTAGGTTCGCCCCTGCCTCAGTTATGTTTCTAATTAAATAGGATCGTATAGTATCAGTTTTTATTAGAAACAATAAACGATTCCTATATTATCCGTTAGAGATACCGCGTATACAGTTATAATCCGCCACCCCAAGTTTTTAATCCTGGCTTCGCCCCTGCCTGTCTCACTCCCTGTATCCCACTAATCATATGCCAACAGTTCTTATATCTTTCCAAAAGAAATATTATTTTTAAAATACAAAACAATGGAATGCAATTAGTACAAAGTTGGTACTATTATTAATTTTGAAAGAATAGTAATGTGAATACAGCAAACAAGTGTTTTTTTTTTTTTTTTTTTTTTTTTTGATGTTGAAACAACAAGTAGTTGTCCGGCCTTGTCCTGTCCATCACTTATTCTTGTTTTTTTCTTTTCCAGATTTTAAGGTCCATTTGATGGCTACCAAACAAGACATTATGCAATGCATAACCACCTGAACCAAAAATGGGGGGAATTAGTAGTACTTTAATACAGGTACACATAAAAAAAAAGCCAATGTCTGAATACTATAGATTTCAAGTTTGAGTTTTTTCTCTGTATCTAAAGGTTAAACCGTGTTACATACATCAGCTTAGTATGTACCCTCAAAAGGTACACGACGACTTCATCGGTTAACCTTAATTACTGTGGAGTATCATTAACTAGTGGATCCTGACTACAAACCACAAAATTTTCATACTCCTGTTTCTATTGCACCAGTTTTCAGAACTGGGGAGAGCAGAGTATTCACGCTAATATAGGGCATGTCATCCAACTGGTGGTAGTGTTCTAGTCACTATATGAATGTTGAAAGCACTACATATGTTGGAAAGTGATCTGACGGTCTACTCATTATTAAAAAGCTTGTCCAAGAAGTAGGTATTTAAATTTGATGATTATTGATTTGACTATGACTAAAGTTGTGCATTACACGGGTGTTTCCTCATTTACAGGGGGAGGTCACATAACCAAAAATTCAGGTTTTAATTTACATGCAGTGTGATGGTAATGCATACCATGCCACAATCAGTTGCTCTAAACGTATAGGTGTCGTGTCCGCGTCTGGGCTTCACGGTCTCTAGTTATCGATTAATTCAAGAGATTATACATACACAACTGTAGAGTTAATTGAAGTCTACTACTATCGATAACTAGACACGAATGTATTGATCAAGTGATGACAATACAAGACTCGACATATATAATCTAGTACGAATGATGATTTGAAGTCTAGTATAGCTTAAGTTTCGTATACAATATAGTATACCATGATATATATAGTCACGATTGGAGCTAATGTATGTATAGAGTTAATAATCAACTAGACTTGTCGGCTTTATTATTTTTGCGTTGTTCCTCTTCTTTTCCCATGAACTTGTCTTTGATCTTCTCCGCAACCTTGTCCTCGACTCTTCTCGCGGTCTTGTTCCAGGCATTCGTCACTGCACCTTTCACTGGTTCCTTAATTTTCTCGACGATAACATCTGCTGTTTCGGAAACCTTTGAGCTCATGTCCTTCGTTAAATCCTTCGCCTGTAACAACAAACATGACAAACTCGACATAATGCATCTGACTAGCTAGGGAAAACGCACTTATTATCTTATACTCCCTCTCTTCATTCAAATCCAATCTTCTTATCCTCTTATGCTTACCATTTCCGCGTGAGAGAGATTCTAAAGTCGTAGAAATATTGGTTTTGAACAAAAGGAGTACGGAATGGAATTAAAACATGTAACATTATATTACAGTTTGTAGAGTAGAGGTAGTCGTGTGTTTGATATGTTCACTAGTCTCCTTGATATGTTCTGCGCCTTCTTTAAGAGAATCCGTCGCTTCCTTGGCCTTTTTTACGGCTTCGTCCGCCTCTTTTTCCTTCTTTGTTTTCCCAAGCCCAAAAATTTTCTGCACAACAAAAATGTATGTATGATAAGTTATTAATTAACCGCACCTATAAAGACCGACGACAACAATGATAATAAAGCCTAAGTTTCAGATATAAATGAAATCAGAAATTGAAATGCATGCATGAAAAAGGAACAATCAAAACATTAGTTTCCGAGTTTTTTTTTTTTTTTTCTTTTTGGTTACAATTTCCAAGGTTTTTAAATCATCATTTTTGTATATGTTAAATAAAAGTACTCCCTCTATCTATTTCTTTGAACTCTACACTTTAATTTTAAATAAAACGTAAAGAATTGGAAGAAAAAAAAAAAGCAAAGTGATTGAATAGATATTATCAAATAATTAGAATTTTAATCAACAAATGGTTAAACAAAAGATCCCACAAATGCACTTTATTTCTAGTAATAAAAAAAATCCACAACTTACTTGTAAAGGTCTCGTAGGTGAAATTGCATACGTCCTATAGTATTGGCGTTGACAAGGGATGATCATCCTTGATATTGATACTTTTGTTAAACTCATGATTATTTTCAATGTAATTCTTCTGAAAACTAAAAGTCTAGATCCCTTCAGATCATATTTTGTGTCTTTTCTCTTAATCAAAACAAGAAAGTGGTCATTCATTCATATTATGAAGTGATATTTTTTTAGGGAACTATCCTGAAGTGATTTTGACGTAAATTTGGTTTTAAGATTAAATCACGTGTAATTTTTCTGTAATGTTTTAAAAGCCTTAAAATGTGATTGTCCCCTAAATAAAGCCACTAAAATTGCTCATGAATACACTTGTTGTTTCTCCAAAAAATGCAAAAGTTATTAAGATCAATTGATTCAAATTATTTACCACACAAATTACTATGTTTCAGGAATAACGATTAACTGTACTATAGTAGTGTTCTCCTCACAATAGAATTTGACGAAGTATAATTTATAATTTCTTTTTTGAACTGTGGAGCGCCATGGTCATTTATGGCCTATGGATCATAATATATGTTTATCGTTTAGGTATACTGCAATTTGAAACTAGGTAATTTTTCGGTGGATAAAATATGACAAAGCTAAGTAAAACGACTTTTGTTAGGCCAAGCTTTAGACTTGCAAACACCGGGATCCGAGGGACGCCAAGTGAGTTAACAGTTTCTATTCCATTTTTAATTTACTAAAATTTTTACGACGCATGTCATAAATCATACGGTGCAACTGGAGTCAGTTGGCTCTAACCTTCGATCTCTTCGAGCCCTTTCGCTCAAACTTCGTATCTTGGGCCTTGCCTTATTGTGCTCCCATGGTCAAGTGAGTCTCCCTTGACATTGGAGTCTTCCCCGTTCCTCGTCAAGTCCTAAATTTAAGCGTAGACTCCGATCTTAATTAAAAGAAATTTGCACAAAATGAGTTTTCCGCACAAAACAAGCAAAATCCCACATACATCAAATTCACATGAAATAAAATTGCATAAAACCATAAGAATTCCATCAAAATTAGGACATGAACTACTAACATAGGAAAAATAGGCGAGTTTAGGGACTAATCAATATAGGCATATATATAGCACTCTACTTTGCACGTACATGGAACACGACCAATTAATTTGCATGGTCAACAAACTGAGTTGCATTTTCCTATGACATCATCTCATACATACATCATACATGCATGGCAAAGTGCTACATGAACCATTTTTTTTTTTTTTCTTAAGAATGCAATGAACCATTGGATGTATCCTAACTTATACGTTTCCAAAGTTTAGAACCTATGAATCTTACCATTCACACAACCATATCATTTTGCAAAACCACCAAGACATGCATATCACTTGGCTGGAACCATGGAATCACAAATCCCAACAGATATATATGGAGGACGTTTGCTGGACCAAGCTTACACCTGAAAAACTTGGTTCGGGTCCGTGGGAAGCCCAAGTCAGTTTGTAAGACACGTGTCAGCATCCTAAACAAATACCAACTCGAAAACATTCAGATCCTCTGAAGTTATTTTCCCCTGGAGTTGGTAGAGTTTACTATTAATGGAAAATATAAATGAAAATGTGTTTTTTAAACACAAGGAATAAATCTACATGGTAGAGTTAATTTTCCATTTTGAGTAAACTCTACCATGTAGAGTTATTTTTCAACTCAAGGGGATCTTAATCCAATAATGATGACCATATCATTTCAGGTTTTGTTGTATTAGGAAAGCAATTAAGTAATACTGAATTAATTATCATATGTTACATTCACACTTTTATTAGTCAATCCATTAAAGCAAATAGAGTAAAACGTCTATTCTACATAATAATCCTCTCATTTACAGTATTAACTATTATAGTTATCACCCTAGTACTGTAAATTTAGAAGCATTTTGATAACTTTCTACAATAAATGCTAGGCTTGTAAATTATTATATATAGGTGATATGAAGTTAAGTTAGTATTATCTACAAGTTATTCACTTTGATTATTTTAACACAAAATCAATAGAATTACAATAAAATTTCATCACTTGTTGGATATAATGGAAAGAGCAAAAATAAGCAAAAGTTTAGTAGCAATAATCCTTTTGATTTCGATTGTAAATTGTGCATTAATAAGAGAGGTTGAAGGAAAGTTTGATCTCGGATGCTATATAAAATGTATACTTAACCCTAGGAATGACGGGTACGTTTGCAGATTAAGGTGTAAGGATAAAAGTACAACTGAAGAAAATTGGGCGAATGATCCTCCCCACTTTTGTCAACTTGGTTGTGCTCTTTCTGTTTGCTCGAGACTTACAAATGACAGACACCTTGAAGGTAAAGTTTCGTTGTTTTATTACTTATGAAGAATGTTTGTATATAACAAGTTATCAATATGTAACAATAATATGAACAATTTTTTACATTTTTCACAGGATTTGCAGAAGAGGGAGAATGTATGACTTCTTGTCGCAAAACTTGTGCAAAGATCCATTAATTAAGAAGAAATGTGTTTTAGAAAACCATTTATGCCGAGTGCTTTATTAATTATGATGAGTTTGTATGAAACTTTATGTAATATATGAAATAATAAGGTCCTTATGTTTTACGACTAATGGACCACGTTTATTTGCATACAAATGAATTAATTGTCGAAAGTTGACCAACTCTAACCAGGCCATTCAAACTTAATTATTTGGCTTCATAAAGGTGCCAAATTGTGCATTTTTTTTTTTCGTATAAGAATCAATCGTATATAATTTTTTTTAGTAATAAGCATAACACTATTAATTGATCAAAGGAGGACGATTAAGTAAATCCCATGATTAATACCCGGTGCGATTTTAACTTATTAAACAATGTTTTCAAATCAGATTAGATTTATTCAAATCGAATCAAATCAGATTCGATTCATTCAAATCAGATCAAAATCATCCAAATAACTATTAATGAATCTAGTCTATTTTTAGTTATTAATTTATCTAAATGCAGTTAATTTATCAATAAATTAAGTTCAAATCAAATCAAATCAGTTCAACTCAAATCAATCATAAAAATGCAGTACAATCGCACATGGTCTAAATTATTGAACAATTTAATCTCTTTAGCTACTACTCGTATGTTCTTATCTCCTTTGATTTTTATATTATCAAATTAGCCTAATCGTCATTTTCCCTTCCATAAGTGTTTTTCTTTTTACATGTGTGTCCACATGCACGTCACCTCTCAATCTACCATGTTCATCTCTTTTGGATAAGTAATTGAAGAATCAATGTGAAAGTTATGAGCTAAAAATTAAAGTATAGAGTGTCTAAACTATTAACCAATAAAAGTTTGTCAAATGTACCCGCTACCACACATTGCAACTCAATTTCATTTAGATAGCGTTTGGAAACAAGGATTTGAAAAATTGTAATCATTTCAATTCCATCATTTGAGAATGCGAAATTCAAATATAAACCAAATTTTTCAAAATGACAACTCTTCAAATGTCATTTGTTCTTGGCCTAATTGGATTTGATACAAATCCCAAAAGATTTGACAGAAATCCAAATTCTCAAATTCTTGAGTTTCCAAACATGGGATTTGATTCTCAATTTGAGTCAAATTTGGATTTGAGTCGTATCCACACACTCTTGTAGATAGGATATAGGATATGATGTGCTTTATAGAATATCTTAAATGATCATTATTTTATTTTTTGGTACAATTAAATGATCATTATTAATTCAACATTACTATGATTTATGAGCCATAGTCCTACATTTATTATGATCTGTCGATACATTTGGAAATATTGATTTTTTTCTACTATCTACATGTTTTAATATAATAATCTAAAAGGGTCTAACAATCACGTTATTAATTCAACATGACTATGATTATTATGATTTATAATTGTAATTTCACAACTTTGGAAATCTTGATTGCATACTACAAATTCTAAACAGGTACATTTTATTCATTAGATTTTTTGCATTTGAATTTAAATTAAATCAAATGCAAAGAACCTAATAAAACAGAGGGAGTACACATTGCTATATAAATATAGGTGAATGGTATGGTTTAGTTTGTATTCTGTTTAAATTATTCACTTTGACTTCTATTTTCAATATAAGAGTCAAACAATAACATTTCACTTACAATTTGTAGGATGGAAGGAACAAAATTGAGTAAAAGCTTAGTAGTAATCATATTGATGATTACCATCGTAAATTGTGGATTTGTAAAAGAAACAGAAGGGAAATTTCACATCTGGTGTTATTTGCAATGCGCGATAGAGGCACCTTGGTCTAATGATAAAGAAATATGCAATGCGAGGTGTAATTACCCACTTAAAAATGCAATTGAAGAAAATTGGGCATATGATTCTCCCCACTTTTGCCAGTTGGGTTGTGCTCTTTCTGTTTGTGTACGTCCTGCTAAAGGAGAGCGTAACGAGGGTAATATTTCTTTACACACCCCAAAATTACTTGATCGTGTCTTTATTTTTGGTCCATGATAATAACGCCACGCTGAAATCAACTGATTATTCATTATTTTTTGTTCATGTCAAGTCATAGACTCGATGGGGTCTATGACTTTTCAAATGCAAAAAGAAAAAAAAAAGGTGGATCATTTGATTTCAGCGTGTGGCTTTATGAACTCCCTTATGCATTAACTTGTTTCATGGGAATATTATTATTCGTATAAAATTATATATAAAAACGCTTTGTTGTTGCATTTTTCACAGGTTTCGTGAAACCAGGAGAATGTATAAATTACTGCCGCAAAACTTGTGCAAAGACCCATTAAGACGACAAAGTGTTTCTACAAAATAAATTATGAGGAGTGCTCCAGACTTTGTGAAACTTATGTAAAAATATATATGAAATAAAAAGACACCATGTTTTACTAGCGAACCACTTTGCATACAATTGGCTTCATTGTCAATTTTTCATCCAACTCTATGCTTGACATAAACTTAATTGTTTAAAATAAATGTATTTCGGCGTTCTTAAGGTGTAGATTTGTGCATTGGCGAAACCCGATTCTTACGTTGGATAGGTTTTAAACTTTTAATTGGGACGAAGCCAGGAGGTAAAGTTGAGGTGGTCTCGAGGTAAAAGTATGCGAGTATACGGTATGAACTTGAAAAACTCAATAATTTTAGCAAAATTATATACAACAACAACAATAAAAGCCTTATTGTAAGAACATCTCACACAAGACCTACTCAAAATCATGAGAATTTAGGATTCTCGATCATGACTTGAAATGTTAAAATTGTTCGGTTTGGTCAACCAAAATCATGAGAATTATAAGTAGGAATTGAGAATTCATATTGAAATTTTGCAAGTCCCACAAAATGAAGGAATTGACTATTATAACCCTCCTTGGTAATTATGAATTCATATGGGATTTTACTTCCTACATTGAACCATTTTTTATTTTTTCATTTTCTGAGAAATTTACATGAATTTATAATTAATTCGTGGGAATTTCAAATTCCCGTATGGAGCCAAACGACCACACGTACAATTTGATTGAGTACATCTTATACTCACTCCATAAAAGTAATGTACGACTTTGGACTTTCTCGAACTTTGATAAATCTCCTTTAGTCCTTTATCCTTTATTCCTTTAATATATATCATAAGAGACATTCGTAAAAATTATGAAAATGTACTTGTATGAAAGTATTTATCTGCACGTCATATATAAATTTAATAATTTATAGATCGGAGGGAGTATAAAAACCAACTTAAAAAACGAAGCGGGTATCTTATCACTACTTATGGGCTTATGGCCTATTGAAGATGAATGTAATTGAAAGGTGGTTTTTATTGAATCTTTTGTTACAAAGCTGATTCTATTAACTAATCGCAACAACAATATTGATAAAGAGGTGGATAACAATGGCCACCAGAGAACCCAATTCTCCGGCAAAATCCATCACAGTCTTGTATGTCCTCGCACTTCCCTCGGCATTCTACTGCTTCACCTAATTAAACACCTGAATTATAAGATCACTTATCGTCGTCGAAATAATTAATTATCTAACCAAATGCTAAAAGTCTAATGCACGAGTCCTGGGTTTTACAATTGCAATATATATTACCATTTACCAGCACTAAAATCATACCATATATCGTGAAAAATACGCAATAATCATAACTACGATAATTAATTAAGCATGCAATAGAGATTCGACATATACCGAGTGTTGACGAAAGAATGAGGGAGAGTGTTATGAACATTAATAATGTTGGCAACAACTTTGCTAGGAACGAGCTGATAAATCGCATTGCACCCATAATTATTAGTTTGGCTACGATTTCAATCACAATTCTTTTTTTTTTTTTGAGGGATCAATCACAAAAATATTGAGAGAAATGTGTTTGATTTATGAGTGATTTCTATAGGTGTATTAATCTTTGATTTATAAGAAGCGTATGATGGACACCTTTGATAATCCTCTATGTATATTAGTCAAGTCATTAACTCCTTAATGACTGAAATATTCTTGTCATAAACTCAATCTTTTGCAAAATCTGTTATGATTTAATTTGATTACTTACAAATTGATATGTGAATTGAATCAATTCGCGATCGTTAGCTCGTTAATGATTTGTTTACTTACAAATCGATATGTTGAGATATTGTATGTGCATCTCATTAATTAGCATGTGTGGGGGTTTTTTTTTTTTTCCTGGTACATACTCGGGGTGGAGATATGGATAATCATCATGTATTCATGTTGATTGGTTAATCACTAGAACAACCTTGATCCTCTTAGCACGTGTAATGTAATGCTAAATACTCGATAACTACTAGCTACTTTACTAGATCTGCTAGTAAATGATATGATTCATTTGGTTCAGATGTGAATCGACTCAAATATGTTCCACTTAGACCCTGTTTGATAGGACTTAATAAAAGTAGTATTTAGATCAGTTTAGAGTCATTCAAATTAGATCAGATCAGAACAAAAATGTTTAAATAACTATCAATGTATTTGGCCTATAATTGATACTAATTTGTTGAAATTCAATCAAATTTTCAGCAAATTCAGATCAGTTCAGAATAATTCAGATTAGATCAGTTTAGAACGATGCAGTCCTACCAAACGGAACCTTTAGTCCCTGTGCGATTTAACTTATTAAACAGTGTTTTCAAATCAGATCAGATTTATTCAAATAAAATAAAATCAAATTAGTTTCACTCAAATCAAATCAAAATTATCAAAATAACAATAAATCAATCTAGTCTACTTCTAGTTATTAATTCGTCAAAATGCAGTTATTTTATCAATAAATTCAGTTCAAATAAAATAAAATCAAGTTTATTTAATTCAAATAAAATCAAATTAGTTGAATTCAAATAAAATCATATCATGCAGTCCAATCACATACGGAGTAGAACCTTAGTTCCCGTATATAACAAATTCTCATACTACGGTAAAGGATTTATTTGGATTCGAGTTAGCCACGATCATTGACATATACATCTCAAGTGATCAATTCGGAAGTGCGACAATACTTATCAGACAAGTTTGTATTATTTATGCACAAAATTTTTAGATAAGAATACGTTAATTCGTTGATCAAGTGCATAATTAGGGTTAGAAACTTAGAATGTTCAATTCGGCTTTGATCACACATTCACACCACCCAACTTTGTTACGTTTATATGATATTTTCTAGAACCTTATGATCGGCAAATTAAATAGGTGTTGAAATTAAATCACGTACATAGAATAGTGCGGTGTGACCACGAAGTTGATATGGAGTATATTGAATTGCATGTGTTGGACATGGTGTCCACCCAAGTGTTGCTTTAGCGATCGCCTTGGAAGTTTCGTCGATCCAATGCGCGCAGAATGGCACCGACGACGCCGATCGATTATCAGACACCCAGAAGCTGTCATGTCAATTCTCGACATTCATTGCATCTTCGTCGGGCTCATCAGCACCCATGACTCAACACTATTACACTAGACCTGTCGAAAACTAACCGACTCGGAAAATTGTCTGAGACTCGACCTAAATCTAACCCGAAAACCCCTTTTCTTATTTCAACTCGTTCTTGTTCATTTGATATGAATATGTGAAAGAAATCTACAATCCAATGTTAACAGATGGTAAGAATAACGGGGTCTAGAGAGTTGTTACTTTTTAATTAAGAGATTTTTATGCTTTTATATGTAGTTTCATACTCATTATAGTTTAATTATGTTTGAATGACTGCTCGTTCCATCAGACGGAACGTTAAGAATATTATTTGTCTATATATAGACAATAGATTATTTGTCTATAACATAATCAAGTGTGGTAAATTAAAGATTGCATGTAGTAAATAATATGCTTGTGCTGTAAATTTAACATGTTTGCAGTAAATTTATGAAACTTACAGTTTAATCAACATAGTTACGACTCTATAAATAGAAAGAAATTTAAATTGATTTAATTCCGAAATCAAGTACCCTTGATTGTCTCTCTTTCCTTATAATCCACCATTTGCAAACTTATGCAAAAAAATTAACTTCACATTTGATTAATTTTACTACAATCTGCCATAGACAATTTTTTAATTTATCTACATAAAGACTTCTAATATTTTTGAAAAAAGAATGAGAGGGTCGATTACATGTAAATACATATACGCGATAATATATATTTTTACGACTCAACAAAATGCATGCATGATTTAAAATCCATCGAATTCTTCGTCAATGTTCGATCATTTCTTCAACTGATCTAATTAATTAACAACGTAAATGATTGTTACGTTGTGTAAGATCAGAGCAGTGCCATGCAGCTCAATGTCATCAATTAATTAATGAGCTCTCAACTGTCCCTCATCAATTCATGCATACATCCCCTTTCCTTTAAAATGAGCTTATTCTTCACACTTCAAATATACGAAACCTAACGAAAAAAGAGACAGAGTGTAGAGATGGCAAGCAAATCCCATGCATGTTGGTATTTCTTTCTAGTTTTAACAACCCTAGTAGTTTTCCATGCAATGGCTAGGGAAATTCCTAGTAACACCAAAAACACGCAAGAAAACCCAACAACAACAACCCTAGTCACTGAAAACAACACAAATAAACTTCCTACAAACAAAGATTCACAAAAGAGTGATAACAATAATGATGAAGTGAACAATGATGAGAAAAACTTCATTAAATTTGGTGGGATTGGGGCTACCGGCGGAATCGGCGGCGTGGCCGGAATTGTTCCCATCGACTTCCTCAGCAAAGGCCTTGGTGGCATGCCCATGCCAATGTTGCCCATGCCTGGTGGTGGTTTAGGCGGCCTCGGTGGCGGCATTGGTAGTGGAACTGGAGGTGGCCTTGGTGGCGGAACTGGAGGTGGCATTGGTGGTGGAAATGGTGGCGGTGGCCCCGGTTGTCCTACACCCACCACTAGGGCCGGGCTTGTTACCACTCCTTGAAGTTGAACTGCTGCGCTAATTAATATTATGGCTTCTTCATTATTGCCATATATAGTATATGCTTTTTGGTGTATTATTATTGCTTTTCATCAATCAGTGTGTTTAATTAGTAAGTTTATGTTGTGCGTTGGTTTAATTTATTAGTGCCTCAAAAATCAGGAACGTACTACGTACGTAGTATTAGTTTTGTAGTAGTATTGGATTTTGTTGAATAATGCATGCATGTGTGTCGTACGTATGAATGTTAGTATTAATTTGTTCTAGCTAGTGGTAGTGTTATGTAAACCATGCATGTCGTTTGATTTGTCATATATATTGTGGTATTTGTATCCGTTATTATATTCTCCCGTTAGTCTAGTCGTTAGTTGTTACGAAGTCGATCTTTCATAAATTATGTTCTCTTCAATTTATAAAACGATTTAACTCAATTGAAATGGATTCAAATAAATGTCGCGCAAACTCTTAGTATTGATCATAAGAACTTCAGCTGAATAGAGTGCAATCGATCAATTTTCAAGCATTGTAATTTGTAAAGCAAGTTCACAAGCTAAGGGGACGATGACTTCACTTGACAAATATTTCTTTTGGTTAAACCAAAGTTTTAACTTCAATTATTCTCAATCTCATCAACCTTCATCACGACAAATATACCATTTAGAAAATGGGTTTTCTCTCCCACAAGTAGGGATGGGCATGGGTCAGGTTTGGGTCGGGTCCGCTAAGACCCGGACCCGGACCCGTAGAAATTTGTGTAGACCCGGACCCTACCCGGACCCGTCGGGTCCTAATTTTCTAGACCCGGACCCGGACCCGTCGGGTTTGGGTTGGGTCCGGGTCTCGTGCGGGTCCTTGAAACAAATGGTATAACGCTTCCAACGAATAATATTTTCTACTTAAGAATTTTATTTGCTCGATATTCCACCACATACAATAAGCTAAAAGAAATTAGCATATGTTCACATCTAAATTATATGAAAGACAATTGGATCAAGACAAGAGAGGTGATGAACTTAGATCTTTGTAGATGAAATAAGGACTCGGGGAGTAGGAATACATGTAAAACTCATGTGTGACATGCTAGGCTATGAAGAGTCGCAAATCTTAGATAAAACTTTTAGAATTTTTCATTTTTTTTTTAAAACTTAGGCGGGTCTGGGTCGGGTCTGGGTCTCAAATCTTGGACCCAGACCCGACCCCTAATTAATGTGTGCGGGTCTGGACCCGTCGGGTCCTAATTTTTAAGACCCAAACCCGACCCGGGCGGGTCGGGTCCAACGGGTCTGGGTCGGGTCCTGGGTCTATGCCCATCCCTACCCACAAGGCCTTATATTAATGAACAAAGCAAAGGTGGAATATTATAAACCAATTATTGTTTCTCCAATATGGGACTGGATTGACACCTCAACACGTAAAAGCACAAAAAACAGTTAAAGTCACTTCTTTAACTTGGACAGCTTCCACGAAGACAAACAAGTTTAGGGCCAACTATTGGTGAAACAATAACCATCTCAACCAATTGCATAACCTGGATGGCTAAAGCTCAATCGTTGGGTCGATTAATCTATACGACGAAATAGGTCATGAAAATTGTTGCATAACTACTGATAGCATCATGCCAATTGCTAATACTACTTCCATTTCTTTTGATTATTTTACGCATTATTTTAAATCTCTGTTATGTATTTAAATCAAATGTACGTAAATAATCAAAAGAAATAGACGTAGTAGTAAAATTAGACACTTGTTTGCAGGTAAATACTTGGCTTGACCTCAACAATTGGCGCGGCTAGGACAACACGCCTATGTTGAGTAATAATGCGACGGATGTTGGCGATACTTAAACCACTCCGTTTCAATCTAAACTTCCCATGAAATTTGAAATCATCTCACATATTCAAATTCTATGGAAAGTTTAGTTTGGGACAGAGTGATACTCATTACCGATAAAGAAGAGCGACTTTCGGAAAATCCGCCTATTTATTATTCTCCGGGCAATTTGCTGTTGTCGTGGACGGTCTCCTTGCATTTTTGTGGGAGAAATAAGCTCCAGCAAATGTGGGTTAAAGACTCTTTTGAGCCAGTTTCTAATTGGGTCCGTCCCGTCATTTCAATTTTTGGTCAGTACTGAAATAATTTTGGCATTGTTTAGGCATACCCCGTAGTTAGCTAGGTGTAATTACTTCGGGGCCATTTTAGGTTTTGTGTTTTTTGTTTTAAAAACAAAAATTCTGTTTTTGAAAACCATGAAAAGTGGTTTTATGTTTTTAGTTGGGAGGAGTTAGCATAATATTGAAACAACCAATTTGATTTTCATTTTGTAACTTATATAACTAAATTTCATGAGACACCCTGGCCAGAAGGATGACCTAGTCTCGTTATTTTGTACCACGCTTACCATTTCAAAAAAAAAAAAAAAAAAAAATTAATTTCATGACGCAAAAAAAAAAAAAAAAAAAAAACATCAGTGATACCGAACGAGCCCTTAGTTAGTAAACTAAAATCGTCAAACTCCATACTAAACTGTTTTTAATCTGAATCATTATTAAACTTAATTAGTATCGGGTCATCAAATGGGTCGGTCATTGTTGGTTAACATGTCACTAGGTCACTATCGAGTTAAACATTGGAGTATCTGATTGTGTCGGATCGCGAGTAATTATCGTTTTATCAATTCAAGTCTAATCGAGTCAAGTTGATTACGATTTCGGATCACCGGGTTGAATTTTCGGATTAGATTTTCGGGTTAACGGGTCGGGTCCAGCTCTAAACAACAAAGGCAGCTTAAGAGTTGATACTCCACAAATATTTTGAAGCATCTTTCACTCCAGTGTGGAAGACTTGAAGGCGGGAAATACATTGCGGAAGAGAGAGAGAGAGAGAGAGAGAGAGAGAGAGACCATGGAGGGCGATAATCTCCACACCTTAATGGAAGCCATTAAAGCTTCAGAGGTACGCTTTCTTTTTCTATCTTCGTCGTCTTTCCTCATTTCATGTTCCTCTAAACTTTACTCTCACTTATTTTCCCGCCAATACTTTTCTCATATGAACGCCATTTCCAATGTCGCGTCACAATAATAGTAATTATACACGTTTAATCTTACTGACTGAATTGTTCGACATGTTAATTTGATTTTCTAGGTTTATAGATGACTAATTGCGGATTAATTTTGCGTTTTAGGGTTTCGACTTTTGTGTTGCTTATTACTTCCGACGTCGTTTCCTCTTCAAATTGGGGAAATTAGTTGCTAATTGTTGTGGTTTTGTGCCCGATTTTTACATTATTCGGAAATTAATTGTCGTAATTTTTATAGCGTTTTTGGTTTATGTTCAGATTTCCTTTAGAAGAGTTTCTGTTTTTATTTTTTTTTAACTGGAAATTTGATTGTCGGAAGTTAACAAATATCCGATTCTTTCATATTTTAACAAATGTTGCGTAATTCTTACATGTCGTATTGTCAATCGATATTTGTGGATTATGAGTTCCGTGTTATTTACATTTCTGTAGGTTAGAATCTGATTAATTTGGGTCGTGGTTGTGCTGTCGATAAGATTCCGATGAGGGATGTAGTTCTCTTGTAGAGCTTACTTCCGAGCAAAACATTTCTGATTAATGAAGCTTAATGTAGTGAGCGGTTTTTTCTAAGAAGTAGTTTTAGTGTCGGGTTATTGCTGATAGAGAAGGCAAACCATACGTTATTCCCAGAGTCGAGTTTGTGAGTTTTAGGGCCAGTAGGCTTGTGTGCATAAAAGCAGTTCTGAATCTGCACTTATGATACTCATATAACGTACTCTATACACTGTGGAAATGGTGATGAGTTTTGTGTGGTTAGTCTTAAGATGTCCAAGAGGTTATTATAGGTAATTTGTATGCGGTCTCGTTTTGGACTATGTTGTTGATACATGCTACCAATGACATTAGAGTTTTCATTATGCTTCTGGGTTTGAAAGTGTTTTTTTCGTAGAAATCACTTCTTGATATCAAACAGCTGTTGCCGTCTTGTAGAGTCCCTGTGGGCTGCTATTTGGGGGCGGGAATAATATCTTTCTTGAAATGACGAACGTGTAAGAGTAGAGAGTAGATTGACTTAATAATAGTTGATGCTTCTACGATTTCTGCTTTTATCCTATCACCCACATCATATAAAACTTTCTTGAGCTTTGTATTCTGTGGTTTCAGCTGTGCGCGAGCTAACTAGGCTCTATGTTTCTAGTGTCATACTGTGGTGTTTTATTGCAGCTTGTGGAAAACCGAATTCAGCTAGTAACAAAGCTTGGGGATGTTGTTCTGCCTACAGATTCAGACCTGCATGCTCTTCTGGAATTTCTCACAGTATCCTTAGTTCCTATCTCTCTATCGTGTGGTATTATTACAGTGTTAGCTGCTTGATGTAGTTGCAGTATCAGCATACATTTATCTGCTATATTGATCATGTTCTCATGATGTAGTACATTGACAACTTTCTGCTAGTGGCTGCAACATTCAATTTGCCCCAACCTCAAAGGTAAGGGGGTTGGGTGTACACAACCTTACACCCCAAGTGAAAACTGAGAGAGATTGTTTCCGTATGAGCCGTAATGATTTCGTTGAGAATTGTATCGATCGAAATGCCACTTCACAATATAAGTAGTATAGACAATTTAGTGAGCCATTTTGCCTTATTCCATTATATTCTAAAACTGCTCAAAAGAATGAGTTACTACTGAAAAAATTTGTGCAAAAAAATCTGTATTCTTTAAGTTGGAAGCCGCTGATTTGTACATTCACCAGCTGATATTCCAAGTAACATGCTGATAGATGACAGGATCTTATCTTTTTATTCTTTTCCAATCTTGTATTATCGTTTGTCTGAAATGGCAGAGCTTTTTTTTCCTCTGTTTAGTTTCCACCTTAACGACTGAGTAGACCTTATGGGAAAGCTTTACATGTCTGGATGTGTCTCAGTGCATGTTGAACAAAGCTATACTGAATTTGGCTGGCAAATATCTAGAACAAGGATTCTCCAGCTGCCAGGAAAAATTTCTAATCATGGGAGCTCAGGTACGTTATTCTATATATGTTTCTATTTAGCAGAAGCCGGGAAAAGTCTGTCACTCAAGCGTTTGGTTTCGCTTGTTAATACATAGGCCAGTGAATGGTGTGCTAAGCATCTCAAGATGACACTTATGTCCACTGGTGACTCCCAAGAGGAAGAGTATTATATGCTGTTTTTCCAGGTATCATTTCTTGTGGCCTGTAGCATTTTGTTGTGGGTCTTGTGGCATTATACATTTTCCATTGGACAGCATCAGAAAACTCAACATGTCGTCAACAACCTCACTTTGCCAAAATTTTCAGATGCTTTTGGAGTGTTTGCATTTTTCTGTGGGTTGCTTATCCTTGATGGCGAAGAACCTCACTGTTGGAGATGACCTACTGATGATATCTCTCAACAAATTCGTGTGTAAACTACTAAGCTTGGTCAATGATATGGCAACAGAATTCAAGGTGCTTACAACTTTAACATGTCGGTTTTGTTTTATAATTTGCATTGGTAGCCTCCTCCTCCTGCTGTTGGTCTAGTTAAACTTGCGCTTGCCAAACTTGATATATCAAAATGGTCTGGGTTGGGATAGGGTATATCTTGGAGAACATAAGGATCCTCTTGAATCCATTTGAACTCTATATCAATTTTCCTCCTCATTGTCTGCTGTGGATAGGGCTGTGACTGTTCAGGTTAAGGCTTGATTTGATGGTCATATTGGAAACCTGTAGACCGTTTTACTAGCCTCTGCAAATAGGAGGAACATATTTTCGATTTCTTGTTTTGATATTCTTCTTTTGTATATGAACTGCGCCTTCTTTTAGAAAGGATCTAATGTGTAGTGCCTAACATTCACCTAAAGACTTGATTTCTTGAACCACTTTAAATTACTTCTCGTCAGAGCAGCTGCTAGACATCTAGTAACTTGAACAAATAAATAGCAGCAGTTAAGATCTGAGTCTTTGAACAACCTGTTAGGAAATATTTTTGATCTGACCAAGTTGAGCCTCCATCTCGAGAGGGATCCTCCTCATTCATACTAATAGAAAAATTAAAGCATAATTGGAGCTTTCTATTGACATTTTGACAGCGTCGTGCAGAAAATTCAATCATTTACTTCAGAGTTATTGAAGGAAGCCGAGCAGGTTTTGGATTCTGTGGTTAAATTGTGCAAGTTGTATGCGCAAAATGTAAATTGGGATCTGTACAGCCAGATAGCTCAAGAAGATAACAAAAACGTGGATGATAGAAGAGCTTCTCATATGAATCATGTTGCTAGCCTAATTAAATGTACAATAGAGAAGCTTTCTGAACTGGGGATCCTAGCTGCCAATAGTGGTGGAAGTCTAGTTACTATACTCAATTTGTCATGGAAAGGCGTTGTTTCCTTGCTTCAGCTTGGAGGAGGCGCCATAGCAGAGAAGGTTAATGTAGGGGATATCATTCTGATCCTCCTCTCATTGGCCACAGAAACACTGAGATGTGCAGCTGAAACATGGTATTCCTCACATGAACATATAATTTCTGTAATTGAAGCAAAGAGGGCATTTCTTCCTATCAAATTTTACCTGATCAATGCAGTTCGAATATCTTCTCAGTACCCTCATCAGGCATTTGCAGTATATAATGAGGTAACTCGCTGTGTCCTGCTGGTTACAACTATGAGAAGTATGTTTAGCTCAGAGACGAACCTGAAAAATGTTTCTGAAGCTTTGGAGGAACTATTGAGACCGACATCTCTTCATTTACTGAAGTCCTTGCTAAATTCTACAGAACTAAGTGATTCTCAGAAGCTCCAAATCCTTGATTGGTTGTTCTGCATTGATAGACACTTATTTTGGGACCATCAGTTTCATATAACTGACTTCCGAAAGTGTTCTCTGGATGAAGTATTTTCAGTGAAATGTGAAGCTATGCCTACAGCACGGACATTCTTTCTGGGCCGGGTTGTGCTCTTTGGTGATCTGCTGAAAGCGTCTTTTGATCTACACGAATTTGTATTACTTGAAATAGCTAGAAAGATGCAGCTGTTTTTGGATGTCTTTGTGGATGAAGAGGTTTACAGTTTTGCTTTAGTTTTACGGATTCCTGCATCATCTGGTGAGGGCAAATCTTTGGAGCTGACCTGGGAGCCTTTCTTATGTTGTTTCCGGAATGCTCTGAAGACGTTTATGATATCAGTCTCTGGGACTCAAGCTTGGTGTGAAATGGAGTGCTTTCTACTTCATAACTTATTTCACCCTCACACTCTGTGCTGGGATATCATAATGGAACTGTGGTGCTTTTTAGTGCGGTATGCCGAGAGCAGCACAGTCGACATGGTTCTAGATAAGCTTTGTTCTCTATACAAGCTAGTTGCCCTTTCAGATTCACCTTTCTCCCCTCAATCTAGATTGAGGAAGATGGCTCGAGCAATGTCTATTCTTCTTGCCTCATGTACCCCATCTACAGTTGATCGTGTTTATAGGTCCATTGTTATTGATGGTGACAAGTCAGATCGTTCTGTAGTCATGTTTGGAGGTTTATTAATGGAGGGATTGAAGGTTGATATGTTATCAAAGCATTTGAGAGCTGGTGCCACAGAGCGAATAGTCCAGGACTATGTTCACTTTGTTGCTGACTACATTGAAAACCCCATAAACTCTTGCAGTTCCGTACTCTTTGGAATACCAGTTGCTGTACTTTGCTCTGGATTGCGATCTATGTGAGTAACTTTTTTTACTTTCTGTTTTCTTTCATATCTGTTCAATACAAATCAGAAATGATCAGACTTATACTCATCATGTGAGATCAGACAGTTTTAGGAAACTTAATGAACTAGACATGCCTTGTCTTTTTTAGTACAGAAAAATCATAGAACGCCCGGCATGCGTATGTAGATCTCTATTTTTTTTTTTTTTTTTTTTTGTAATTTTCTGTGACATAAATATTTTACTTCTCTTTAGACAATCAACCTTATACTAAACATGAAAAATTCCAGTTACGCGAGGAATTTGGCCCAGATGTACGTGATAAATATTTGTTTGTTTACGTTTTGATACTTACCCAGTTACACTGAATGCTAAAACTCCATAGATGATATCCATCAAATGCATTTAGAAGTTATACAAGTATTTGTTTAGTTGACTTGCAACGATGCAGGAGGTGTAAGCCTGAGGTAAGAGGTGACATGGAAATATGGAATTGGGACGTATTAATCTACTTGAAATCCTAGGCCTACAAGTTTGGTTTTGTGTGTTAGCATGAGAGTCTCTACCTTTATTCAATGTTTCTTGTTGTATATCACAGTAACCATATTTGAAAATTTTCAATTATTTATGTTTCCTTGACCATTACTCTTTGCCACTACATGTCTGCATGTACTGGGGTGTTCTGGCATAGAGACAAATGAATCACTGATAATCCATAACACAATTGAAATTTTGAATGAGGTGGCCAATATTTATGCAAATGATTCTTTTCTGTGCTGCAGGCAAATTGATGCATCGGGACTTGACAATAAGACGATTAAGTTCTTGCTAGCAGCTATTCAAACATATAATAGTTCTACAGACTCGGTTATCAAGAGCCAATGTTGTAGACTTGTTTGTGAAGCACTGGGGATTATTTCAACTGCATTGCACTTGTATGACAATGATGAAATGGAACATGTAATCACTGAGCTCCAAAAAATGTTCATCTCTGGGCCCTCTGGCAAAGAGTCTGAGCTACAGAGATGCAAGCCAGCCTTAGCTTCCTTTATGTCTGGCCTGGGGCATATGGAAATGGTAGAAAGTGAAGAGAATGTTAACACTTCAGCTATCTGGCAGTTATATCACATGTTGCTGAGGGAGCGACATTGGGCCTTAATTCATCTAGCTACCTCTTCATTTGGATACTTTGCTGCTCACACCTCGTGCAGCCAACTCTGGATGTTTGTCCCGGAAGATGCAGCTCTCTCATTTGACCTAGAAACAGGGCAAATCGCAAATGCAGAGAGGTTTATGTCTGAATTGAAGGTGTTCCTTGACAAGGAAATGACTCTTCCTGCAGCAGCGACTTGCAGCCCTGATCAGCTTGACCTTGCTGTTAAGGAAGGACTTATTTTGCGAGAGTTGTATCAGAAGATTTCATATCCTACTGGTGATTCAGTTGGGTATGAAAGCTTGGAGAATGATGATGGAAATCATACCAGTAAAAGGCGAAAACTGGTGGAATATGAAACCATGGAGAATGATGATGGAACCCGTTGTAATACTAGACGTAAACTTCCTGATGGATTCAGTAGAGGAATGGAATTGTTGCAGAATGGTTTGAAAATAATTGGGGACAGCCTATCTCAGTGGCACCGAGATCAGCATGACCCTGCTCAGCTTGATGACAAACTCCTCACCCAGTTTTCACGTCTTGAGGGTGTGGTGAAGCACTTGGCTGGGTTAGCAAACAGTGGTTGATCAGTGCACAATGTGGACAGCATTGTAACTTCATACTAAATATTGACTTTATGGGACGCTTGAAGAATTGCGAATGATCACACAAGATTAGTACATGGGAATTCTAAATTAATCCGACGCTGTATTACATTTACACTGTGTTTGGATAGCGAGGTACATAGGGAAGGGGATGATAGAGAAAGAGGTTCGAAATCAATCTTTCAGGTAATAGTTGGCAAGGAGAAATGGTGGAAGATGGTGTGTCAAAAGAGCAGTCACTTGATCAGCTGATTGTACTATTTCAGTGCAATTTCAAATTCTCGAGGTAAAAGCCAAGCTAGAGAAAAGAGGGATCAAGTTGCAGTTCAGTTTTCTATGTCAAACTCGCCGGAGAAGTTGTCCGAATTGACCGGAGTAGTGCTTAACAAATTCTGCAAGGTACGATCTCACAATCATTTTTACAATCATTTTTGGTTTAACAATTGAATTAGTTTATGTATCCAGTACACCTTTTGTCCTTGTGAATTGTTTACCATTCTAAAAAAATGTGCGCTAAAGGAGGATTTCGGTAAAGGTAAAAGACAAAGGCAATAACCGTACCGTACTCGTCTTTTTCACTAGGGGTGAACAACGATCATGTATGCTATGATGTGTTTTTGTTTTTGTGATTCTAATACATACTACTCCATGATGTTATATGTGGTGATCTGAAAGAGTAAATTTCAATGATGATTTTCTTGCTCTGAAACTCATAACAAACAACAATAAGTGGCCATTACAAGTAGTATACACGCCTACTAGATAGATACATGACATAGCTTCCCACTCAAGACTCAATCCCATAATGAGATACTGAGATCTCATAACTAGAGTACATTTTCCTTTGCTTATGTCCTTTCTTAGAAAGTGACCAACAAAAATATATGGAAGAATATATTTTTGTGTCTTTATCACTTAGGTATATCTTTTTAGTTCCTCCCCTCATCTTTTTGCTACTTAGCTGCTTAATTAACTCGGAATGGTGCAATTAGTGCTAGTTGACATAGGTCTATATATATCGGCTCATCGTGATTTCGTATGTGCAAAAGGGTGGAAAGGCATGTATAGGCCTAAAAAAGTCTTGAATTCGGCGGGCGGAGCCGGATCTTCAAATAACTGGAGGAAGTGTATAATACGATAATAATAAAGCTTTGGTTTAAAAAATGATCTAGAAAGGCTAATAGAGGTTGTAGTATGGAATTGTGAGTGTGGAAAAACAGAGATAATATGGGGAAGTAGAGTAACTAACAAGTATGAAACAGATCATGACTACTCCGGTAGTAATTGAGCCAAACGCATTAAATTCCCCCAACATAGCATTAATAGTTCATGCTCTTCAGTAAGTCTTGTGTGAGACGGTCTCACCATAAGTTATTGTGAGACCAACACACACAAAATTGATAAATAAACATAAGTCTTGTGTATTTGTCTAACGTGAGACGGTCTCATATGAGACTTGGGGCGTGCTCTTTGTAAGGAGGTGGAGAGGTGAGGTTAGGGCTTTCGAACTCACGAGCTAAAGTTCTTACTCACTGGTGGAGCTATGTATAAGTTACGAATCTTCTAGCTGAAGCCTGTCAAAGTGGTCCTAGTAAGGCCGTGTTTGATTTAACTTAAAGAACGGTGTATTCAATTGACAACAGATTTATTCAAATTAAATCAGATCAGATCCATTCAATTCAAATCAAATCAGATTGAATTTTACAAATATAACAATAAATTACTCTAGTCTACAAATCAAATGCAGTCCTACCATACAAGGACGGACTTGTGACGAAATACTAAATACTTTTACCAAGTTAAGCTAGATAAGACGAGCCGTCGAACCTATATTGCTTATTTATTTATAGAAGATCTTGGAAATCAAAGAATTGATTACCTTTCCTTACAAAGTATCGAGGTTACTTAAGGGGCTAAGTATAAGGTGCTACTTGTTAGCACTTGATGGTACTCTTTAATGTACACCCTGTAACAAGGCCAATTTCCTACTCTCATTATTCTCTTCTCTTTACTCCCCTTTAACATTATTTATAACACAAAACACACGCACACACTTTGTTAACAAGAATTCTTCCTTTGATTTTGTTCATCTCTTCTTATGAAATCACTCATGAAAAAACTCTATACATTTTTCCCTTTCTTCCTTGGCCTTCTTGCCCTATGCATGGTTATCATGATTGTCAAAGGGCCGAAATATATTCCGTCGTACGATAACTCGACGTACGACGTACGAGTTATAAATGGCTTCAGTAACAACTCCTCCTTGCCATTAGTCATATGGTGTGCCTCGCTCGAGAGCGACATGGGCGGCCGCGCTTTGCAAGAAGGGGATGACTATAGTTGGACCCTTACGCCGGAAATGTGGAGAGGGGGTAGTAGCCGTGTGTTGTGCACATTGAAATGGGATCAGTTGAGGAAGAGATTTGACGCGTTTTATGCGAATAGAGATATCCACCGTTGTAGTCCTTACAAAATGTGCATTTGGTTGGTCAAAGAAGATGGTTTTTATTTTAGTAGCGATGGTTCCAATTTCCGAAAGGATTTTTCTTGGACGTAGAAGTGACTTCGTACGTGGTTTATTAGGAGAAGATCAAATGATACATGCATTTTCATTTACTAGAAAAAACGAAATCACATATAGTTCTCGAAGGATATTGTTATTATAGAACTGTATCAGTTATGATGTAATATTTCCTTCAGTTTTTTGGATTGCTAATGTTTGATTTAAATTTTTCTCACATATTCAAACCAGTAACCTTTAGCGATTTAAAAAAACGAAGAGTATACAGTATGTACAACCTATATGGAGGAGATAATTATGTCACTGAATCACATGGAAGTCACAATCTGACACATGACCAAATCATTTTGAGGATTACAATTTTCTGATGTGATTCGATGTGATATGACAACAACAACGATCAAGCCTTATGTCCAAAATGATGTGATTCGATGTGATCTGATTTCATTTTATTTTATCTGAACGAATATGATCTGATTTGATTTGATATGAATTTATTGAGAATTTAACTTAATTTTAGGCAAATTAATAACATAGACTTGATTATTTGATTATTTTTTGAAATTTTTTGAACTAATTTGATTTAATATGAATGGATTTGATCAAATTTGAAATCACCAATCTTTAAGTTGAATTAAACATAAGCTAATGTATAATTTCACCCACACATTAATATAGGTAATTGTATATTAATACTAGTATGTGACAATTGTTATTATGCGACCTTCATAACAATTTTTAGGGTGTGATGCTTAGAATAAATCTTCAATCTGTTAACATTGCCATTTGGCGACAATGGTGTGTTATGACAATGATTTTAGATGAAGGGAGCTCACAAGTAAGCACACTCAAATAATGGGGGCGCACTATTCGCCGTCAAAATTACTCGTGAGGTACACCTTAATTAAGATGATAAGAATCAATAAAGCTAAGTACTCATTAATCAAACAACCAAGGTCACTGAATTAACAAGCTTATCGTCCTAATCAAGCTGAAAAAGACATGACAAAACAACTAGTAGCTACTTATAAAGAAAAAACAGAGGGCAAAACTTTTGAGTAAGGGTCACTAAGTAAAAAGAAGTGTTATTTAATTTAGCATTGCATCTAGTGTAAAGTAAAGGCGCCACCATTACAATAGTAGTATGCTAATGACCATTGTGATTTGTGGTTGCTTTCATAATCCAAATCTTCCTCATATCATTTTTGGAGTTCATTGTTTGACGACACGATCGTTGATGCTTGAGATACAAATAGGCCATAAGATAGAGATAACATGAAACAACTAACCAAGCAAAGTTTATTCATGATTATTAAGAAGCTCACTAGACTATGAAATAATGTAAGTGATCGAAGTATATTAACAAAGTAAAAGGATGCGTTCTTTTTATAAGAAATGCAAGAAGATGAAATGCACCTCATCACTTATGTAATTAATATGATAATTTATTAATGATATAATTACAGAAGATGAAATGCAACTTAATAAATGTCCATGCGAAAATCATGATTTAATAGTCACATTTATGATGATGATATGAAATTTGTACTCGGCGAATGGGCTGCTTTATTACCTAATCTACGAATATGACTAAACAAACAAGAGTCAAACCTACGGGCAAAAATAAGAATATCTGACACTACGAAGCCAAAATAAGTACAAACAAGAACCCCCGAATTCAGGGAATTAATTAAACTTAACGAATCGGACTCTAAAATAACATGTTACACCCCCTGTTGCCATGCCATTTGAAGCCCCAGTAACGCCACCTTAGCCTCCACAATCTCCGCCGACCACTTCTCCTCCACCTGCCTTACTTCTCCCTCCCCACCCGATTCACCACACCCATTCCAGAACCCGCACTCCCCACCACCGTCCCATCCGTGTTCACTTTAAAGTAGCCAATGGGGGGAGGTTTCCAGACCTCCGGCCCCACTCCCCTGTTCCCCTCACCACCAGCCTCCTTACCCTCAATCGCGGCTCGGTACGCGCTCAGGTAACTCGTCGCTCTATGGACAACGCTGCCATCACTTACCTCATCCCCAGCATGGACCACCTCATTGCGCGCATTCCAAACCAACCACGCCACAACTAGAACCAGTTCTGTCTTCACCTCGGACTCCATACTACACCACCATTCCAAAAGATCCCTCCCACTCCGACACAAGCTTCATGGCCCCACATCAACGCCCAAATCGTCCCACACACGTGCGACCTCCGGACAAAAAACTAAGGCGTGAAGGTCATCCTTTATACAAACTAACATCGAGGACAAATTCGATCAGCAACACGAATACGCCTACTTTAACCATGGAAGGTAAATCTCCCCAATTCAATCTCCAGGCGAACATACGTACCTTAGGTGTTATGTTTATCTTCCACAGTGTCTTCCAGAGCCTCCTTTCCCAGTCCCCATTACTAGCACTCGCCTGCCCCTTCTCCCGCTGCTCCCGCTCTCGTACAAAGTGATAACCCGACTTCACCGAGTACTCCCCGTCGCGGCAGTAGCCCCACACATAAGCATCATCTCTACCATCAGCTGCAATAGGGATATCGAGCACTTCCTCCGCCTCAAAAGGCAGGAGGTTGTCACAGATTATTTCTCTACGCCAGCACTTGAGATCCTCATCAATCCACTCGGCGACCCTCACATCCCGGTTCCCCACAACTGGTGAGATGAGCCGGCCTGAGGGCAACCTCAGAGACCATCTATCCAGCCAAACACGAAATGATCTCAAATTTCCCACAACCCATCTACAACCCTCCTCCAGCACACTCCTTACACCTACAATACTCCTCCAGGCATAGCTTGGATAATTCTCCACCCTCGCCTCCAGAAAAGACGAATTGGGAAAATACCTCGCTTTAAGAATCCTAGTAGCTAAAGCATCCGGACTCTTCGGAACCCGCCACGCCTGCTTCATTAACATAGCGTCGTTGAAAGCCTCAAGATGACGGAACCCCAACCAGCCATCCCCCTTCGAACGACAAAGTTTATGCCACGCTACCCAGTGAATTTTCCTCTCACCCCCTTTTGCCCCCCACAAAAACGCGCGATAATGGAATTAGTCTCATCGCAAAATGAAGCCGGAATCTTGAACAATCCCATGTGGTAGGTAGGAATCGCTTGGGCCACTGCCTTTATTGGGATTTCTCTACCTGCAAAGGATACAAGCTTCCTTTCCCACCCCTGCAACTTCTTCTAAACTCGGTCTTTGATCAGCTTAAAAGCTGCCCTCCTATTATGTCCCACTGTACCCGGGATCCCCAAGTACCTACTATGCTGCTCAACCACTCTAGCCTCTAATAACGCTGCCAGCTCCTCCCTCACGTCGTCCCCGACATTCGTGCTAAAAGAGACCTCCGACTTCTAGAGGTTAACCCGCTGTCCAGACGCTTTCTCATAAATGCTAATAAACCTCTTCCGCTCTCGTTCTGCAGAAGACAATGCCATCATCTGCAAAAAACAGATGCCACACCCGAGGGGCCCTCCTGCATATACACACTCCATACAACGCCTTACTCCCCACAATACGCTCAATAAGACCCGATAAAGCCTCCGCACACCGAATGAAGAGATAGGGCGAAATAGGGTCGCCCTGTCTCAACCCCCATGCCGGAGAAAACGAATTTTACGGTATACCATTCACCATCACCGCCGAACACACAGTAGATATACATCTCATCACCATCGACCTCCACTTCCGCGAGAAACTAAGTTTCTCCATGACAGCTCTAAAAAAACCCCACTTCACCCTGTCATAAGCCTTACTCATATCCAATTGATTTGTAACCAAGGTAGCCTGTATTCCCAGTGTAATGATTTCTCATGTAATGGAAAATCTCAAATGCTATGAGACCTGCGCGCTAGCCAACTGCGCCACCACCCTTTCGTTATATCATACTTTGAAACTACCACCAAATTTTGAGAGCTTTTTGCTCCGGAGCCGTTTTATCGAAAAACCGTGGATTATGTACTGCGATTCTAGTCAAATTTGATCAATTTTTCGAAAAACGCCAAATGTCCTCCAAACATTACTGAAGATAGCCTAGGACTATAATTGTTGGGTTTGAGTGTTGGTTCCTCATTTTAAGAAATATTTCATCCGTTTGGACGCTCGTCACTTTCTATGGATATATGACCGTTTTGGTGGTTTTACTTATATTTTCTTAGGTTTTTGACTCTAATATTTTGCAAATCCTCATTATGGCTATGTTTGGTAAAATTAGCTAAAATAGTAGTTGAACGCTGAAATAGTAGCTGCAAAGTTTTTAGCTCATAGTGTAACAGCCCGATCCACCGTCCGTCGCAACACAACCCAATAAGATGGGTAGTCACCCTTTAGCCCGTAAATCATCGCTTGGGCTTTAAAAGGTGAAGGTCTTGTTGGTAGTAAGATGGTAGGAATCTATTATAAACTGATCATATGAGGCTTAGTTTCCCAATGTGGGACAAACCAACTCCATAAACCATTTTCCATATTCCGTAGTGTTAAAGATAGTATTAGGAGTGTTTGGCAGAATTAGTTGATATAGGAACTGGTATATATAAAATTACATAAAAATACATTATTTATTTTTAATCTCATTGTATTTTAGTAAATAATTGAGGGTAAATTAGGAATAAAATTATGATAAGCTAGCTTATTTTAAATAAGTTACATGGGGTAACTTCTTAAATAAGCAAGCTTATTATCTAAGCTAGTAGTGTTACCAAACCAACTTATTTGGTCAACGAGCTTAAAAAAGTAGTCAAATAAGTTACTTTGGTCAAATAAGCTAGCTTATTGTGCATACCAAACATAGCATATATCATACTAAGAGACTACCACCAAAATTTGAGAGATTTTTGCTCCAGTGCCATTTTATTGAAAAACCGTGGATTATGTACTGTGATTCTGGTCAAAAATTGGATCAACTTTTCGAAAAAACACCAAATGTCCTCCAAATATTACTGAAGATAGCCTAAGACTGTACTTGTTGGATTTGAGTGTTGGTTCCTCATTTTATGAAGTATTTCATTCTTTTCGACGCTCGTCACTTTGTATGGATTTATGACCATTCTGGACATTTTCCTTATCTTCTCCTAGGTTTATCACTCTAAAATTTTCCAAATCCTCCTTATATCATACTTAGACCACCAAAATTTGAGAGGTTTTTGTCCAGTGCCATTTCATCAAAAAAACCGTGGATTATGTACTGCGATTCTGGTCAAATTTTATTAATTTTTCGAAAAAAATGTGCAATGTCCTCTAAACATTATTGATGATAGACTAGGACTATACTTGTTGGATTTGAGTGTTGTTTTCTCATTTTATGAAATATTTCATCCGTTTCGACGCTCGTCACTTTGTAAGGATATAAGACTGTTTTGGTCGTTTTCCTTATTGTTTCCATTGTTTTTGACACTAATATTTTGCAAATCCTCATTATATCATACTTAGAGACTACCACCAAAATTTGAGCGTTTTTGCTCCGGAGCCAATTTATCGAAAAATCGTGGATTATGTACTCCGCTTCTGGTCAATTTTGATCAATTTTTCGAGAAAAGTCAAATGTCCTCTAAACATTACTGTAGATGCCCTAGGACTACACTTGTTGGATTTGAGTGTTGGATTCTCATTTTGTGATGTATTTCATGCATTTCGACGCTCGTCATTTGTATAGATTTATGACCGTTTTGGTCGTTTTCCTAATATTCTCTTAGGTTTTTTACTCTAATATTTTGCAAATCCGAATAATATCATACTTAGAGACAACCATCAAAATTTGAGAGGTTTTTGCTTTGTCGCCATTTTATCGAAAAACCGTGGATTATGTACTGCAATTTTGGTCAAATTCTATCAATTTTTCGAAAAACGTCAAATGTCCTCCAAACATTATCGAAGATAGCCTGGACTATACTTGTTGTATTTGAATGTTGGTTCCTCATTCTATGAAGTATTTCATTCGTTTCGACGCTCGTCACTTTGTATAGATTTATGACCGTTTTGGTCGTTTTCCTAATATTCTCTTAGGTTTATTACTCTAATATTTTGCAAATCCGAATAATATCCTAATAATATTCTCTTAGGTTTATTACGCTCGTCACTTTGTAGGGATTTTTGATAATTCTGGTCGTTTTCCTTATCTTCTCTTAGGTTTTTCACTCTAATATTTTTCAAATGCTCATTATATCATACTTAGAGATTACCACCAAATTTGAGCAGCTTTTGCTCCGGAGCCGTTTTTGCTCCGGGGCCGTTTTTATCTAAAACCCGTGGATTATGTACAGCGATTCTGGTCAAATTTGATCAATTTTTCGAAAAACGCCAAATGTCCTCCAAACTTTACTGAAGATAGCTTAGGACTATAATTGTTGGGTTTGAGTGTTGGGTCCTCATTTTAAGAAGTATTTCATCCGTTTGGGCGCTCGTCACTTTCTATGGATATATGACCATTTTGGTCGTTTTACTTATATTTTCTTAGGTTTTTGACTCTAATATTTTGAAAATCCTCATTATATCATACTTAGAGACTACCACCAAATTTTGAGAGGTTTTTGCTCTAGCACCATTCTATCAAAAAACCGTGTATTATGAACTGCGATTCTGGTCAAATTTGATCAATTTTTCGAAAAACACCAAATGTCCTCCGAATATTACTGAAGATAGTCTAGGACTATACTTCTTGGATTTGAGTGTTGGTTCCTCATTTTATGAAGTATTTCATCCGTTTCGACGCTCGTCACTTTATATGGATTTATGACCATTCTGGCCGTTTTCCTTGTCTTTTCTTAGGTTTTTTTACTCTAATATTTTGCAAATCCTAATTATATCATACGTAGAGACTACCACCAAAATTTGAGCAGATTTCGCTCCGGAGCCTTTTATCGAAAAACCGTGGATTAATTGAATTTCTCGATAAAAGCCAAATGTCCTCCAAACATTACTGTAGATACCCCAAAGACTTTACTTTTTGGATTAGAGTGTTGGATACTTGGATTCTCATTTTGTGAAATATTTCATTGGTTTCGACGCTCGTCACTTTGTATGGATTTATGACCGTTCTGTCGGTTTTCCTTATCTTCTCTTTGATTTTTCACTCTAATATTTTGTCAATCCTCATTATATCATACTTAGAGACTACCACCAAAATTTGGGCAGTTTTTGCTTCGGAACCGTTTTATCGAAAAAACCGTGGATTATGTACTGCGATTCTAGTCAAATTTGATTAATTATTCGAAAAACGCCAACTGTCCTCCAAACATTACTAAAGATAGACTAGGACTATACTTGTTCGATTTGAGTGTTGGTTCCTCATTTTATGAAATATTTTATCCGTTTCGACGCTCGTCACTTTGCATGGATTTATGCTTGTTCTGACCGTTTTTCTTTTTTTTTTTTCTTTGGTTTTTGACTCTAATAATTTGCAAATCCTCATTATATCAGACTTAGAGACAACCACCAAAACATGAGCGGTTTTTGTTTCGAAGCCATTTTATCGAAAAATGGTGTATTATGTACTACGATTCAAATCAAATTTGATCAATTTTTCGAAAAAAGTCAAATGTCCTCTAAACATTACTGTACATACCCTAGGACTATACTTGTTGGATTTGAGTGTTGGTTCCTCATTTTGTGAAGTATTTTATGCGTTTCGACGCTCGTCACTTTGTATGGATATAAGACCGTTTTGGTCGTTTTCCTTATCTTATCCTAGGTTTTTAACTCTAATATTTTGCAAATCCTCATGATATCATACTTAGAGCCTACCACCAAAATTTGAGAGGTTTTTTCTCTGGTGCCATTTTATCGAAAAACCTTTGAATATGTACTGAGATTCAGGTCAAATTTGATCAATTTTTCGAAAAATGTCAAATGTCCTCCAAACACTCCTGAAGATAGCATAGGACTATATTTGTTGAATTTGAGTGTTGGTTTCTCATTTTATGAATTATTTCATCCATTTCGACGCTCGTCACTTTGTATAGATTTAATTTATAACCGTTCTGGTCGTTTTACTTATCTTCTCTTAGGTTTTTTACTCTAATATTTATCAAATCCTCCTTATATCATACTTAGAGACTACCACCGAAATTTGAGAGGTTTTTGCTCCACCGCCATTTTATCGAAAAACAGTGGATTATGTACTACGATTCTGGTCAAATTTGGTTAATTTTTCGAAAAACGTCAAATGTCCTCCAAACATTACTGAAAATAGCCTAGGACTATACTTGTTGTATTTTAGTGTTGGTTCCTCATTTTATGAAATATTTCATTCGTTTCGACGCTCGTCACTTTGTAGAGATTTATGACTGTTCTGGCCATTTTCCCTATCTTCTTTTAGGTTTTGCACTGTAATATTTTGCAAATCCTCATTATATGATACTTAGAGACTACCACCAAAATTTGAGTAGTTTTTGCTCCGAAGCTGTTTTATCGACAAGCCGTGGATTATGCACTGCGATTCTGGTAAAATTTTATTAATATTTCGAAAAACGTCAAATGTCCTCCAAACATTACTTTAGATATTCTAGGACTGTAATTGTTGTTGGATTTGAGTGTTGGTTCCTTCTTTTGTGAAGTAATTCATCCGTTTGGACGCTCATCACTTTTTAAGGATGTATGACCGTTGTGGCCTTTTTTCTTATCTTTTCTTTGTTTTTTGACTCTTATATTTTGAAAATCCTCATTATATCATACTTAGAGACAACCACCAACATTTGAGCGGTTTTTGCTTTGAAGCCATTTTATCGAAAAATGGTGGATTATGTACAGCGATTCTAGTCAAATTTGATCAATTTCGAAAAAAGTCAAATGTCCTCTAAACATTACTATAGATACCCTAGGACTATACTTGTTGGTTTTGAGTGTTGGTTCCTCATTTTGTGAAATATTTCATGCGTTTCGACTTTCGTCACTTTGTATGGATATAAGACTGTTGTGGTCGTTTTCCTTATCTTTTCCTAGGTTTTTTATTCTAATATTTTGCAAATCCTCATGATATCATACTTAGGCCCTGTTTGATATGACTGCATCTTTCTAAACTGAACTGAATTGATCTGATCTAAACTGAATGATTCTGATCTGATCTGAACTGAACTGAATGATTCTGCTCTGAACTGATCTGATCTGAAGGATTCTGATCTGATCTGATCTGATTTGAATGATTCTGATCTGATCTGATCTGATCTGATTGAGATTCATGATTTCTGAACTGAATAGAATTTAATTGAACATATCAATTTAACATATTCTTTAATTGTTTTTATAATTATAATTATAGTTATAATTATAGTTATTATTATTTATTATTATTATTATTTAATATAATTTTTATTATTAATTTTTATCGTTATTATTATATATCGAATGGAAAATCAATAACAATTTACAAGAAATTTGTGGGAAGCCGAGATACTATCTGAGCCCCCACACATTTCGCTATTGTAAAACCAATCGTAGTAAATATTATCACGTCGAGCAAGAAGATGATACTCAACAAGAAGTTGGCGCGGAGCTAAATGATATGGATATTGATATAGAACATGCGGATGATATATAACAGAATGATTAACTCTATGACAATCCACTCGATACTTCAATTCGTTTACTTTTCCAACAGTAATTTATGATGATTTTTAAAAAATAAATTTTTTTGTTTAGTTTTATTTTTGTAACCTGTAAGGCTGTAATCATTACAATATAAAAGGATTAGTGTTAATAATTTATTTTAAAAACAACTTATTTGATTGAATTGAACAAATTTCAACCATGTGATCTGATCAGAACTAAACTGAATAATTCTGATCTGAACTGGATGATTCTGATCTGATCTGATCTGATTTGAATAATTTTGATCTGATCTGATCTGATCTGAATTCATCTACGAATAAATCCTATCAAACATGGCCTTAGAGCACCAAAATTTGAGCGATTTTGTTCTGGTGCCATTTTATCGAAAAAACTTTGATTATGTAATGCGATTCAGGTCAAATTTGATCAATTTTTCGAGAAATGCCAAATGTCTTCCAAACATTCCTGAAGATAGCCTAGGACTATACTTGTTGGATTTGAGTGTTGATGTAATATCCCGAATTTTCGGGATATTTTATAATTAGGAAGTGAATTACAAATTGAGTATCGAGTTGTTTTCGGAAAATACAATGATTTTAGAGGTGTTTTTATGGGTGGATTAGCTAAATTGGGTATCTTTCCTTTTCGATCTGATACACACCACTTAGTAGTGGTAAAAGATGGGTTTTTATGCATTCAAATGGTTGTTTTTGGATCAATTGTTAGCTAATTCTATCATTCGTGTATTTTACTTTAATATAAGAATTAGTGGTTTTTGTATGTATTTATGGCCTCAATATTGATGTGCAATTGTGTGGAACGACAATGAGGCGATGAAAGATGATCCAAGGAGCGAGATGCCAAGTTTTGGACAAGTTTGGAAGGGATTTCAGTCCATTTACGGAAGGTCAACTTTGAAGCTTCATAACTCTCAAACGGCTTGTAATTTTGTAGTGAAACCAACGGGAGATTAAAGTTGATGATCTTAGCTTTCCAGGAAGTGGTTACACATCCTCACAGGCCAAGTAACGAAGAAGTTATGACCATTTGAAAAACATCGCCAAAGCCAGTCCGTTGAAGACGAATCGTCTGACTTAAGACGAGTCGTCCCGAACCAAATGACTTCCAGACAACTCCCGCAGAAACTTCATAAAAAAGTGAAAAAGGTCAAGACGAGTCGTCCCACTCCGGACGACTCGTCCGCTGCTGTGTCGGCGTAATAACGGGTTTCCTTAATCCGTTTTGTAATCTTTTACTATTTAAACCCAAGTTACGTCTTTTATTCATAATTCAGTTTTCAGAACTTTTAGAGATTATTTTCAAGACTATGCAAGGCTAAAGACCTTATTTCTCGGATTGATTAATTGAAGCTAATATTCACCGACAATTGTGAGTTTGATTCTAATTCTTTAATTTGTTTGAGTATTGTTTATTTCTCCCGTTCTTATTGTTATTGATTGATTTATTGATTAATTAGGTTGCAAACTAATTAGCCCTAGATCTATCATATTGCTAGATTCACAATTTAAGGACTAATTGTTAGATTGTTGATTCACAAGTAGCAACTAGCCTAGTATTTCTATGCTGAACATCGGTATTAGGTTAGAGAGAATAAACATATTAATTGAAGATCGAAACCGCGTGTGTCTAAATCTTATTAATCTTAGTTGATATCGTTTAATTGCTTTATGCTTTCGCTGGATTGAATTTAGGCGCGCATCTTTGTTATCCACCGATTAGGGCTATTAGGTAGGGTTGATCTCTCCTCTTAGCTACAATTAAGAAACGATAGGAAATTATATTTCTACAACTAAGTGCTCAACGAATTAGGATTAGTTGATAACTAGGACCAATTAGGTGAACGATAGTGGGTATTAATTGTCCGAGACCTTTCCTTCCATTTGTTTGCAGATTACTCTCTTTGCTTCAGATTACTTGATCGATTACACTCATAAACCCCCCCATTTGGTTACCATTACATACTTAGACAATTACCGTTCTCTGTGGATACGAACCTTGATTGCCTATTACTATGTTTTAGGTTAGTATTGATTAATTATATTTGTAGGCATACGACTTAAACCTGTCATGATCCATAACATTTTCTCTTCTAACCCAACTCATATCAAAAGGCCAACCCAAAACCAAATAAAAAAGAAAAAAAGAAAAGAAAAAAAAACGAAATCACATGAAAAGAAAAGAAAAAAACAAAGCCCTCATCAATCTTTGTCTTCTTCACGCACGCACGCACAAACTTGCCCTCCCCTGTCTTCGCCGCGCGACAGCTCACGTCCAGCCATTCCCCGCCCACGTCGCCGCCAATCAGCAGCTCCGTCGCCCCTCTCTCTTTTCCGATCACTTTGGGTATCACAAAACCCCCCTCTTCACCTTTTCTCTCTCCTCTGTTTTCGCACTCCATGAATACCCAATTCAGTTCTTGTTAGTTTTAGTTCGTTTTTATGTTTCTTGTGCTTAATTAGTTGTTATACTTGATGGTTGATTGAGTAGGATCAATTTTAGTATCAAAGGAGTGATTTTTATACAAGTTTTTGAATTATTGGGGTTAATTGTGAAATTATGAAATTGAGGCTAGTTATAATTTGAATGGTTGATTGTTCTTATGATTAATATGTTATTGTTGATTTTCAAAATTATATAAATTTTTAGAATTATTTTCTGATTTTTCGGAATATATTTATTAATTTTAGGATTTATGGTTAATTAGGCCTAAAACATGAATTTTTGGTAGTTTTTGCATAAAGTATATAGTTGGATTAGTTTGGGATTAATATGGGTAAATAAAAGTATGATTTTTAAAGCTTTAATTACTGTCTTAACAAAACTATTTAGGTCTTTGGGAATTTTCATGCTAAAAGTATTTTAATTGTTCATTATAAATTAGTGATTGTGGTAGAACTTTAATTATCGTAGTTATAATTGATAAATAGATTGAGGGCATGAAATTTAGGTAATAGAAGTAAGTTGGATGGTGACTAAGTTTAGAGGTTGATGTGAGATTGTTTGTTATGTTATTGTAGATGACAAATTTATGAACAAGGAGTATTAGTGTAACTAGTGTTGGTTTCGCTTGTGCTTGTGAAGGTAAGCTAGCATGCTCAACCCTTCTATGACTTATATAAAACCCTTCAAAATATGGTGCTAAGTGTGATTTGGTTGTTGGTTGAGAACATATTTGCATGCTAGGTGGAGAACTGTTCAATATCATGTTGGTTATTGTTATTGGATGATTGTATTTGGATAATGATCGCATATTTCTTATGAAATGGTTGATGGTTTGATTGAATGAAAGCTACTTTGATTTATGATTGATGATTTGTGAATTATGATCGAAAGTTATTGAAGACAATGAGTTGGGAATATTGATCGCTTACATTATTGACCACACATTATTGATCGCACATATTATGGACCGCAAATTATTGATCGCATATATAATTGCCCCACCGCATAGGCCTTCAAGAGGGCTTGTAGGCGTCTAGTACTACTCTATTGGGTTGACAATACTTGATATGGGGTGTGCACACTTAAGGTCTAGATTGTCTTGGTTGGATTATGTAGGTCTGGTTATACCGCCTTAAATGATTGGATGATTGCATATTATGTAGGGCTGGTAATACCGCCTTAAATGACTGATTAGACGATTATTATGCAGGGTTGGTTACACCGCCTTAAATGATTCAGAATTCCCACTCACTGATCTTACCTGAATGTTACAATTGAAATGAAGTATATTTGTTTGTGTTGAAACATTATTGGATTGTTTGTATGTGAGTATGTGCTAAGTGTTCAGATGAAAAGTAAAAACGTTTTCGAAAAGCAAGGTAAGTGTTTTTGGTTTTACAAGTTGGGGTGTCAGACTTTTTCAACTGTGGTTTTTGTGTTTGAAATTTACCACAGGTGGTTGTGATGGATACGCCTGTTGGTTTTTACATGAAGAATTGTCTAGCTTCCGTTGCATATGAATGTACTACATTGTTTGTTTAGACGTAGTATCGTCTCTATGGTTTGTAATAAATAGGTTTAATCTTGTCAGCTTTGTATATCAATTGTAATATTATCGAATTTTGGCGGTTTTTGTATTAAAATAATGTTTTAAAATTTGCCGAAATTCGAGGGTGTTACAGTTGATTCCTCATTTTCTGAACTATTTCATCCGTTTCGATGCTCGTCACTTTGTATAGATTTATGTTCGTTCTGGTCGTTTTACTTATCTTTTCTTAGGTTTTTGACTCAAATATTTTGCAAATTTCCATTATATCATACTTAGAGATTATCACTGAAATTTGAGCAGTTTTTGCTCCCGAGCCATTTTATCGAAAAATGGTGGGTTATATACTGCGATTCTGGTCAAATTTGATAAATTATTCGGAAAAAGTCAAATGTCTTTGAAACATTATTCTACGTACTCAAGGACTATACTTGTTGGATTTTGCACGACTTTGTCTTGCAGCCGTGCAAAAAGTTTGTTCCTCATTTTTTGAAATATTTCATGCGTTTCGACACTCGTCACTTTGTATGGATATAAGATCGTTTGAGTCGTTTTGCTTATCTTCTCTTATGTTTATTACTATAATATATTGCAAATCCTCATCATATCATACTTAGAGTCTGCCACAAAAATTTGAGCAGTTTTTGCTCCGAAGCCGTTTTATCGAAAAACCGTGGATTATGCAATTTTGGTCAAATTTGATCAATTTTTCGACAAAAGCCAAATGTCCTCCAAACACTACAATAGATACTCTAGGACAGTAATTGTTGGATTTGAATGCTGGTTCTTTCTTTTGTGAAATATTTTATTCGTTGGGACGTTCGTCACTTTGTATGAATGTATGACCGTTTTGGTCATATTTCTTACATTTTCTTAGGTTTTTGACTCTAATATTTTTCAAATCCTCATTATATAGTAATTAGAGACTACCACCAAAATTTGAGAGGTTTTTGCCCCACCGCCATTTTATCGAAACTTCGTGGATTATGTACTGCAATTCTGGTCAAATTTGTTCAATTTTTCGAAAAACCCCAAATGATGTCCTCCAAACATTACTGAAGATAGCCTAGGACTATACTTGTTGTATTTTAGTGTTGGTTCATCATTTTATGAAATATTTATTCGTTTCGACACTTGTCACTTTGTAGGGATTTATGACCGTTCTGGCCGTTTTCCTTATCTTCTCTTAGGTTTTTCAATCTAATATTTTGCAAATCCTCATTATATTATACTTAAAGACTACCACCAAAATTTGAGCCGTTTTTGCTCCGGAGCCGTTTTATCGAAAAACCGTGAATTATGTACTACGATTCTGGTCAAATTTGATTTTTATTTCGAAAAACGCCAATCCTCCAAACATAAATGTGGTTACTCTAGGACTGTAATTGTTGGATTTGAGTGTTGGTTCCTCCTTTTGTGAACTATTTCATCCGTTTGGAAGCTCGTCACTTTGTATGGATGTATGACCGTTTTGGTCGTATTTCTTAGCTTTTCTTAGGAATGTTGACTTTAATACTTATCAAATCGTAATTATATAATACTTAGAGACTACTATCAAAATTTGAGAGGTTTTTGCTCCAGCGTCATTTTATCGAAAAATCGTGGATTATGTATTGCGATTCTGGTCAAATTTGATTAATTTTTTGAAAAATGTCAAATGTCCTCCAAACATTACTGAAGATAGACTCGAACTATACTTGTTGGATTTGAGTGTTGGTTCTTCTTTTTGTGACTTATTTCATGCGTTTCGACGCTCGTCACTTTGTATGGATATAAGACCGTTTTTGTCGCTTTCCTAATCTTTTCCTTGGTTTTTTATTCTAATATTTTGCAAATCCTCATGATATCATACTTAGAACCTACCACCAAAATTTGAGCGTTTTTGCTCCGGTGCCATTTTATCGAAAAACCTTGGATATGTACTGCTGATTTAGGTGAAATTTGATCAATTTTTCGAAAAATGCCAAATGTCCTCCAAACAATCCTGAAGATAGCCTTGGATTATGCTTGTTGGATTTGAGTGTTGGTTCCTCATTTTCTGAAGTATTTCATCCGTTTCAACACTCGCCACTTTGTATAGATTTATGACCGTTCTGGTCGTTTTACTTATCTTTTCTTAAGTTTTTGACTCTAATATTTTGCAAATCCTCATTATATCATACATAAGGAATACCACCAAAATTTGAGCAGTTTTTGCTTCCGAGCCATTTTATCCAAAAATGGTGGATTATATACTGCGATTCTGGTCAAATTTGATCAATTATTCGGAAAAAGCCAAATGTCTTCTAAACATTATTCTACGTACCCAAGGACTATACTTGTTGGATTTTGCACGACTTTGTCGAGTAGCCGTGGAAAAAGTTGTTTCTTCCTCATTTTGTGAAGTATTTCATGTGTTTCGACACTCGTCACTTTGTATGGATATAAGACCGTTTGGGTCGTTTTCCTTATCTTCTCTTATGTTTATAACTCTAATATATTGCAAATCCTCATTATATCATACTTAGAGACTACCACAAAAATTTGAGGAGTTTTTGCTCCGGAGCCGTTTTATCGAAAAACTGTGGATTATGTTCTGCGGTTCTGGACAAATTTGAACAATTTTCCGGAAAAAAACAAAATGTCCTCTGAACAATCCTGAAGATAGCTTAGGACTATACTTGTTGGATTTGAGTGGTGGTGTCTCATTTTGTGAAGTATTTCATATGTTTCGACGCTCGTCACTTTGTATAGATATAAGACCGTTTTGGTCGTTTTCCTTATCTTTTTTTAGGTTTTTGACTCTAACATTTTTCAAATCCTCATTACATCATACTTAGAGACTACCACCAAAATTTGAGCTTTTTTTTGCTCCGGAGGCATGTTATCGAAAAACCGTGGATTATGTACTGCGATTCTGGTCAAATTTGATCAATTTTTCGAGAAAAGTCAAATGTCCTCCAAACTTTACAGTAGATTTCCAAGGACTATACTTGTTGGATGTGAGTGTTGGTTTCTCGTTTTGTGAATTATTTCACGCGTTTCGAATCTCGTCATTTTGTATGGATTTATGACCGTTCTGGTCGTTTTCATTATCTTCTCGTAGGTTTTTCACTCTAATATTTTGTCAATCCTCATTATATCATGCGTAGAGACTACCACCAAAATTTGAGTAGATTTTGCTCCGTAGCCATTTATCAAAAAACCGTGGTTTATGTACAGCGATTCTGGTCAAATTTGATCAATTTTTCGAAAAATGCCAAATGTCCTCTAAACATTACTGTCGATACCCAAGGACTACACTTGTTGGATTTTTGTGTTGGTTCCTCATTTTATGAAGTAATTCATCCGTTTCGACGCTCGTCACATTGTATGGATTTATTACCGTTCTGGTCGTTTTCATTATCTTCTCTTAGGTTTTTCACTCTAATTTTTTTGAAAATCCACATTATATCATACTTAAAGACTACCATCAAAATTTGAGCGGTTTTTGCCCAGAGCCGTTTTATCGAAAAACCATGAATTATGTACTACGATTCAGGTCAAATTTGATCAATTTTTCGAAAAAAAACCAAATGTCCTCTAAACATTACTGTAGATACCCTGGGACTATAGTTGTTGGATTTGAGAGTTGGTTCCTCATTTTGTGAAGTATTTCATGCGTTTCGACGCTCGTCACTTTGTATGGATATAAGACCGTTCGAGCTGTTTTCCTCATCTTTTCCTAGGTTTTTTACTCTAATATTTTAAAAATCCACATTATATCATACTTAGAGACTACCACCCAAATTTGAGCGGTTTTTGCTTCGGAGACATTTTATCGAAAAACCGTGGATTATGTACCGCGATTCTAGTCAAATTTGATCAATTTTTCGAAAAATGCCAAATGTTCTCTAAACATTATTGTAGATACCCCACGGACTACACTTGTTGGATTTGAGTGTTGGTTCCTCGTTTTATTAAGTATTTCATCTGTTTCGACGCTTGTCACTTTGTATGACCGGATTTATGACCGTTATGGTCGTTTTCTTTATCTTCTCTTAGGTTTTTCACTCTAATATTTTGCAAATTCTCATTATATCATACTTAGAGACTACCACTAAAATTTGAGCAGTTTTTGCTCCGGAGTTGTTTTATCGAAAAATTGTGGATTATGTAGTGCGATTCTTGTCAATTAATTTGATCAATTTTTTGACAAAAGCCAAATGTCCTCTAAACATTACTGATGTACATACCCAAGTACTATACTTGTTGGATTTGAGTGTTGGTTCCTCCTTTTGTGAAGTATTTTATCTTTTTCGTCATTCGTCATTTTGTATGGATAAGCGCATTATCCGTTATAAATCTCCCCGGCGTAAACGCACTCTGAGTAGAAGATATAATAGACGGAAGGAATGCCTTCAGCCGATTTGCGAGGACTTTGGACACTAACTTATACAGCACATTACACAAACTAATAGGACGAAATTCACTCATTTCAGAAGGCTTATTTACCATAGGAATGAGCACACTCAGTGTCCTGTTAACATCTTCCATACGCTCCACCAGAGCAGCAACATACCTCGAAACATCGTCCCCCACGATATGCCAGTGCTTCTGATAAAAATTAGCATTCATTCCGTCCGGTCCTAGCGCCTTACTCGGACCCATCTATTTAAGTGCCTCCCAAACTTCTTCTTTTCGAACCCTGTTTGTCAGCAGCAGCTCATTTACGTTATCCGAGACTCTCCTTTCGATGCCCTCCAGCACCTCATCGGTCCCCTCTATCTCAGATGCCGTGTAAAGCTCTTGGAAGTATCGTACTGCTGTATCACATATCTCAACATCCGCTGCATTCACAAGCGCGTCCCCGTTTGACCATGCATTTGCCATCACCTGTGAGCAATTTGGAGACATGAGCCACAAGTCTTCGAACCTGTACATCCGTTTTTGCTTCCTTTGTTTCTTTTTAATATTGATCTCTCAATAAAATAATGTAATTTTTTGCATGTTCTCACACATTTGTTTTTACTTACAATTTTGCCAAAAAAGTAATTTAAGATAAATAATTTTAGAAAATTGTATCATTAGATTGGTAGTGAAACATATTTTCATAAGAATATACGGAGTGATCTGTAATTTTTACTAGTTCATTATCAATTGGATGGAGATGTGACCCATAGGATTAAAAAGTCTCGCATTCAATATGATAATTATTAGAAAACGGCAATAACGTCCTTTGGAGTAAGCAAGATTATTGTGGCAATAAACGTTATTGAAGCGTCTTGGAGAAATTGAATGAAAGTCTAGTTTTATAATGGAAAATGGGTGTGAATTGTTCACTACGTCAAAAATGGGATACTCCTTGTGAACTATGCAGGGATTGAAAATGGGATAGTAAGAGATCCAACAATTTTGACAGAGTCAAAGTTGTACTCTAGTCTCATACGGTCATACTTCACGAGAACATCATTTCATGTATATCAAAAAGTTTCTTTATGGGTGTTCCTTTACACTTAAGTTATGCGTGTTATTAATGTCAGAGATTTCAAATAAGAGCACCCTTTTAATTTTAAATGGGTAGGTAATTATTCTTTTTCTTGGTTCAAGTAATCATGGGCTATATATCTAGCTAATTTCCTATCAATTCAATAGAAAAAATTGGAACAAAGAAAATCACTAACTACATACGTACAAAAATCATGAAGTCATTAAACATTTGCATTATATTCTTATTAAGTATTTCTAAGGGTTCCATTTCTTCATCGATTATTAGAAACAATGAAGGTTCAACTTCAGAAATAAGTTCTAATCGCCATTTTTGTTACACTATGATGCCTGAAACCGTAGTTCACTTGACAAATTACCTTGATCAGGGCTCGAATCTTACCGTCCATTGTCGATCTAAAGACGACGATCTTGGTACTCAAATCCTAGAGTATGGTAAATACTTTGAATTCAGGTTTCGCCCTAATTTTTGGGGAACTACATGTTTTAATTGTAATGTTTCATGGAGTGGAGGCTCTATTGAATGCAAGATTTACAAGTACAAAAGAGATCTCCATAGGTGTTGTGATTTGTGCATGTGGAACGTTGATAAGGTTGGTATGCATGGCATCAACAAGTTCACTGGAAAGGATGATGTTGTATTTCGCTGGAATAATAAGCTTCGAAGTAATAATATCATATCATAAATATATGTAACAGTGTAAGTAATGAAATGACTAATATCATTTGTAAATTCTAATTAACAAGCTCTCAAATATATGAATTGAGATTGAGATTAAAAATATATATATATGAATCAACTGCTCCACACAAGCTCTATTCAGCACGTGTATTATATTATATTTGTGGTTATGTTTTTTTTTTTAATTCCTTGAACGTGATTAATAGGGTACATAGAAATGAACAAAAGTTTTGTTCAAAAAAAAAATGAACAAAAGTTAGGACAAAAAAATTCACGTTGCTTCTATTGAAATCCAACCCCAATAGAAAATTAATTGGAATGTTATTCATTCAAATCATAATCCTCCTGCTTATGAAAGCCCTGGTCTTGTGGTTTAATTTAGTAGTGGTCTACAAGTAATTCAAATATTCAATGCTTCAACAACAACAAATGGTGTGCTCTTTTGTTTTAAAATCTCTCATTATTCAACAATGTACAATATGAATATCTCCCTACTAATTTCCACCCTTGCATTATCAAATGGCAAGTTCCCCTACGTCAAAACCCACATCCACTTCGACAATAGCTCGGGTTTGGGCCGTAAGGTCATGGTCCATTGCCGAGACGACAGTGGCGGCCACAGACAAGGGAGAGCAAGTCATCAACGATGGTGGATCCTTCGAATTCGGGTAAATGGTGAGTCCTTCAACTCTACCCGACAACCCACATCCAGTTTCAGAATGAACTTGGACAAGGTAAGGTGATGATCCATTGTCATGACGCCAAGTCAGGTGATGATCGCGGTGATCAGATTATCAACAGTCTCCAATACTATGAATTTCAATTTACTCCTAGTCCTGTCTATTTGCCAGTCTTTTACTGTCATTTTAGCTCCAGGAAATTAAAGGAATTGTGTATGACAAGGTTTATGATTACAAGAGGGACTACAGCAGCTGTTTCAAGCACTGTAACTTTGTCATTCACGACGATGCAGTTTATTGTTCTAATGAAAAAGGTGAATTTGATATTATGTGGCTTTGGCAACCACCTCCTAAGCTGATCTAATATAGCCTTGTTCGTTACACATACGATACCTACGTTAATTATTTGTTAAACAACTATTGCTGATGAACTTGCTGCTATGTTCGGCAAAAGTAACGTAGTGTCGGGAATAGATCCTAAGATGTACTACCATATGCTTGGTGTTTGCCAACCGGCAAAAGTAACCTCGATCTCCTCCCCCCCAACCCCCGGTTTGGCAATCTGTTTCCGGATCACTAGGGTTATGGTTGGTGCAACTCCCCTAAAATTAAACCCCACAGATCACTACCCGGTGGTAAGCTGGTTAATCGAGGCAGCCATCAGATTACAATGGCGCAACATTAACCATTCACCGTGCTGCCTCTAGTACACAAGAATCAACATCGTACTCAAAAACTGTAAAATAACCAAGTAGAGAAGTTCTCAGGACAACCTCATATAAACTTCAGAAAGAAAAAGGCATTCAAAGTAGTGCAGTTTAGACATACTGAATGAAAGAAGACAGTAGATCCTGAATTAGTATATGTATTAGAAGTATTTATTAATCGAGTGACCACTTTAGGTCTCTCTTGACTCAATTATCAAATGAGTATACAATTCCCGGAATACAATGGCTTAGCTTCTTTAAACCTCGAGTCGACAAGCTGAAAAATTATACTATCATCTGATGAAAGGGGGTCAAAGAAAAAAGAATATACAAGAAGATATCTGTCATCCTACTGAACAGAAGTAGTGCATTCACAGAAGAATTAGTAAATAAAATTCTAATCAATTTCACTTACAGTAAAATCGGATGCCTTTGTATGTGATCAGACTGCATTATTCTTCAGGGGTATATCGTGAAACGACGGAGCTTCTAGTCTAACATCTTGCTCATTAGACTCAATCAGCATCAAGACAACTTCGCGCATTGATGGGCGGTCAAATGGAGACAAGTTGGTGCAAAGTAAAGCCAGTTTCATCACAGTTAACATGTGATCAACAATCACTTTGTCTTGTAGATTTAATCGAGCATCAAGCACCCCCGGTGTCAATGAGTTACTCCGGATATAATTCTTCGTCCAATTTACAAGATCGCCCCCAACTTCTACAGGCTGTACAGGGGCTCTTCCGGTTAATAACTCCAAGAGAACAACTCCATAGCTGTAAATGTCACACTTTTCCGTAATTTTCATGGTGTAGGCATATTCTGCAAGGACAGGGCACATTTTCAGATGAATTTCTACAAAAATGTCTAACATTTCTCGTGATTAAGATACATACACAACAGCATTTAAAAAAAAAAAGGCTCGAGGCTAGTTTCTTATTACTTCTGTACTTGGTTTTGTAGACTTTTTGTTACTAATGTTCTGTTCACTTGCCATGATGAACATGTAAGTACACATATTCAATCAAAATCGCAGCTTATCGTGTCAATTGTTATCTGACATTAAAACATTACCCCAAGGCCTCAATGCCAAGGTTAGGAGGGGTAGGATACTTGGATGTAGAAACATTAGCCCTAAGCTGAAAACATAGAAAGGCTTTTCCCGGACAACCCAGAATGAAATTTGGGTCGAGAATCACACTGACTGACTACTACTACACAAAACAAACATGGACACTTCTGTGAGGCAGTTTTCATTTATTCTAATATATTCTAATACCAAATAATAGCTAGTATTTGGCTCAGCAAATGGAAATTCAACAACTATCTGATAATCAAAGTAAATTAAGTTCACATGAATGCACACATTTCCTGTAAAATTGAGGTAAGGAATCTCACCAGGGGCAATATATCCATATGACCCAGCAACCGCGGACACTGATTTTGAATGAGGCATGTCAACAACCTTTGCCAAGCCAAAATCACCAACATGTGCTTCAAACTTTTCATCAAGTAGAATATTATTGGACTTGATATCACGGTGAATAATCCTTGGTTTGCAATCATGATGCAAGTAAGCAAGACCTTGAGCAGCACCAAGTGCAATCGAGAATCGTGTCGGCCAATCTAATGAACTAGAAGACCCGTGAATCAACTCACCCAAGCTACCCTTTGACATGTATTCATATAGCAGTAAATTTGACCCTTGGTGGTAACAAAACCCAAATAGCTTCACAATATTCCGATGTCTTATCTTCCCAAGCGTCAAGATCTCAGCACGGAAGCTGTCCTCAATGTTGTTCCCCTCCCTGTTAGAACCTAGTTTTTTTACAGCAATAGTCAGTCCTGTCCGCATCACTGCCTTGTATACTGTACCACAAGCACCACTACCAATGACATAACTTTCATGAAAATTGTTTGTCGCCACAACCAGATCTTGAAAAGTAAACCCTTCCTTGGGAGGGAAGTATATATCTGAAATTGGGGAGGAATCATCACTATCTTCCAACAAAGCCACCGTGTCAACAGGCCGACGTATGTGGAACAATATAACAACTATAAGAATAAGCGAAACTCCACCAACAGTAACTGCAATTATAGTAATCACTCTCCCCTGAGAAGACCCAGCATTTTCAGGTGGTGGGCTAGAACCAGATGCTAATATATCACTGCAAGCAGAAAGAGGCTGACCACAAAGACCTTCATTTGCAACAAAGCTACTGGCAGCCATAGACTGGAACAAAGAGATGGAAGGTATAGGCCCTGTCAAATCATTATATGAGAAGTTTACGCCCAACAAGCTAGAAAGATTTCCCAAGGTGCTAGGAATCTCACCACTTAAGTGGTTATTATTGAGGAAAAGATATTCCAGTAGAATAAGATTTCCAAGCTGTGATGGTATGCTCCCAGTAAGATTATTAAAGCTAAGGTTCATAGCAATCTGCAAGCTGGTCAGCGATCCCAGAGAAGACGGTATATGGCCAGAAAAATGGTTCCCACCCATTTCCAGCCCCGTTAAACGAGAGAGATTGCCCAACGTAGCAGGAATATTACCAGAAAACTTATTGTCTGAAAGCATGAGGAGCTCCATCTGCAAAAGGGTTCCCAAATCATCTGGCAGTACACCTTCAAAGCTGTTAAAGCTAAGATCAAGACGTTGAAGTGTCTTGCACTTTAAAATTTCAATTGGGATCCTCCCAGTGAGGAAATTGGACGAGATATTAAAAGTCACCAACTGTGTCAGCCTACCGATTTCTTTGGGGAGCTCCAACACAAAATTGTTGTTTGCAAGATCCAATCTTTGTAGTTTGGTGCAATTTCCGATATCAGGAGGTATAGGACCACTAAACTTGTTCTGCCCTAATTCAATAGCAGAGATATTCTGCAATTTGCATATTTCTGAAGGAAAGCTCCCGGTCAAACTATTCCCAATCAAGCGCAGCTGTACCAGCGATGGACATGTAAGAACCCCAGATGGGATATTGCCATAAAGCTTATTTGACTCAAGATTCAACAACATTAAGTTAGAATGACGACAAAGAAAAGGGGGGATTCTCCCAGTCAATGAATTTACTGAAAAATCAGCAACCCAGAGAGGACTGTAAATGCCGAGACCTTGAGGAATACTACCAGTAAGATTGTTGTCAAAGAGCTGCAGTTGAACCATACGAGTGAAGTACTGAAAGCCGAATGGAATAGGACCTGTAAGAAGATTAATTGAGAGGTCCAACTTTGTCAAGTTTCTCAAAGAACTCAGCTCATTCGGTATAAAACCAGTTAACTGATTCTCAAAAAGATATAGCAAGGTCAGATTCTTTATATTGGCAAACTCAGTAGGAATCTTCCCTGTCAAAAAGTTCTCAGAAAAATCGATCTCTGTTGCCGAAGAAAGATTCCCAATTTCCTTTGGAATTGTTCCATTCAACTGGTTCCTGTAGAGATACAATTTGCTGAGAAACTTGAGATTCCCAAGCTCCGCAGGAATATCCCCAACAAGGATATTCTGATATAAAGCAATAGTCTCTAGATTCGTACAGTTACCCATTTCTCTCGGAATAGAACCTGACAACTGATTACCCCAAAGAATCAATTCACTCAATCTGTTAAGCTTTCCAATCTCCTTAGGTATACTTCCAACAAGCTGATTCTGTGCAAGACCAAGATATTTCAAGCATGCACATCCACCGATTTCAGCTGGCAGGCTCCCACTGATCATAGTCTGTCCAGCTCTAAACTTTTCCAAATGCTTGAGATTACCAATAGAGCGAGGCAATGGACCACTAATATCATTGGTGTATGCCACAAATTCAACCAACGACGAAAGATTTCCCAACTCTTCAGGAATAGGGCCTGACAACTTGTTATTACACAAGTTAAGGTACTGCAGGTAAGACAATTTACCTAATGAAGGAGGAATAGGACCATCAAACAGATTATTGTTCAGAGAGAGCCTTTGCAGCAAAGAGCAATTCCCAACCTCTTCGGGTATACTTCCTTCGATTTGGTTAAAGGAAACATTAATCGACGTGAGGTGAGCTAAACAACCAATGCTCCCACCAAAAGACCCCGAAAGATCCATCGTGTTCAGATCAAGAGACACGACAAGAGGGTTCGAGGAACCGTTGGAGCAAATTACGCCATTCCATTCACAGGGTGTCTGGTCACTAGGATTCCAATTACCTAGGTATTTAGACTTGTCATGTAGCCCCTTCTTCAACTCTAAAAGACACAGTCCCTCAGAATTTAACCCCTCACACAAGTTACCCACTTCAGCAACCACAATGAGAAACCCCAAAATCCCCAAAACCAAAACTTTGTAAGGAATACCAATCATTGGCATCTTATCAATCACTTTACTCAACAGAAATACCAGAATATCCCAACATTAAACAGCAAACCCCACAATTCTAACAACCCTAACATTCCTAATCTAACACAACATTCACCAAAAGTAGTATTCTTCACCTTCACTTTACCCTTAAACAAAAGCACATTGGAATCAAATTAAACCAAGAATATAACCCAGATTCTCAATCCTCGAACAATGATGATTCCAATCAAGAATATGTCTCAATCAAGATACCAAAATTGTACATAAACAATTAATTAACACAACCCCAAAAATGGAATAATAATGGGTCAATTCACAAACTTAATATACTGCTCAAAAGTTCAAAAGATTGTGACTTGTAAGAGAAGCTAGAGCATACCTCTGTGGCCATTATTTGTCAAGAAAAAATAAGAAAGGCAACAACTCCACCATGCCTGAGAACTTCTACAAGAGTAAAACAACATACAACCCATTTACACACTTACACACCCCACAAAAATACAACAAACTTTGCCTGTTCCCAAAGTTACAGTCTTTTTTCTTTAATTTTTGCAAGATTAGTGCTGAAATATTGACTGAAAAAAGGCTAGACTTGTGCTAAAACAAATTGTGGGTAATCTTATTTGAAGGTGAAGGAAGGTGTGAGTAAGAGCAGAAAACACTCAAAATGCAATAAAATCAGAGGATCTTTTTAATTGATTTTTTTAATGGGTTTGATCCTAAATAAACAAAAAATTTATGCATTTTTAATGGTGGGAAATTACAGTACTTTGGGAAAAAAAGAAAAAAAAAAAAAAGATTATGGGTTTAGATCATATAATACAGAGGAATAGATGAGAGCTTAAAGAAGAAGCTTCAATGGCCGACAAGGCATGCTTTCTCTCTCCTCTCTCTCCTCACTATCAGAAGTTTCAGTAGCTTCTTCTTGACAATCTTGAGTTTCTTGCCTCTTTTTGAGTGCTCAGAAGAAAGCCGATATTGCTAGAAAGGTAACAACTTTTTTTTGGAAGTGATTTAAAAAAACAAGTTGCTTTCTTTCATAATCAACTTTTTGGCACAGATTAATGTGCAAGAGCATAGTACAAGACTACAAGTAGCTTGTTTAGTACGTTGTTCTAAGTTCGCATCTTGTTGATCTCTTTTGTAATAAAAGTCTATTGGGTCAATCTTAGCTCTTATAATGGTTTAGAGGACGAATAAAATTCATTGGTCGGTAAAAAATTTATTATCGATCATTGATAGTCAAATTGGACAATGACGCAATTGGATATTGACCAACCTTTTTAGGCATTGGTTGCGGATTTTGTGAATTTGCAGGGACGGATTATACTGAATATTATCACAACTTGTAATACTTATTTTGGCTTATGAGTATGGAATCTCTTTGAGTTGTTATAGTTTATCATATGTGAATGATAATAATGATAATAATAATAAATATTTATTAAGTTATAAAGAATGTGAAATTAATTTCTTACTAAGTTGAACCATAGAGATCTCAATATGTAACTAAGTACAGAGTAGTATTAAAGTGATATATATATATATATATATATTTTCGACAGCTTAACCAAATAAGCTTATCAATACCTACATACAAATGATTCTAAACTTCCGATTTACCCTTAATTTCTTTGGATTACTCTATTTAGGTCACTTTAGTTCAACTATGTTAAATGCAATATATCTAATTCCTTTTTTATTTAAGAATACCATATATCTTTTTGAACAATTGAAATTGAATTCATTTTAGTTTAGTTTATTATAGAGGAGGCCATGCACAAAGAAAAATGAAGACATAAGTTGAGGACTATTATGAGGTTGTTTGCATTTTGAAGTTTCTATAAGACCAACTTACATGAATGTCCAACCATCATAAGACCAATGTCTACTATTTTATCAACTGAATATCTGATCATATCATTTAAATAGTTGTATGCAATCCTGGAGCCTGCCAATCTTCTATTGTTTATGTGAAAATCATTGATAGTATGATTTTTAAAGACTCCCAATGTGTATATACATCAACGTCTTACCACATCTCACGTATGGGGTGACAGCTGACAAATAATCAGAAAATCATCTATTTTTTCAAATTACGGGTTTAATTCTTACCAGGGTATCACCCTATCTCAAAGTTTATCTACAAAGAAAAAAAAAACTTATATGATAATAGCCACAAAGCTTAGAGTGAATTTAAATATTTGTTGTTGCGTAAGATGACGTAGCTTTATCGTTGTAATTGTTGAATCGGTCATCGATTAGTATAAACTATCGATAGTCTTTATTATTTTTGTACGGACCATTAGATAGTCTAATAAAGAATCAAAACTTCAACAAAAAAAAAAAAAAAAAAAAAACAGTTAGTAGAAATACTATCATACTCGTAATATACCACATTATAGTCAAGTGAGGTGGTCTCACCAACATTTCACATACGACTTTGCAAATTTTTATGAAGTTAAGCTCTCTTTATCTGTTTTTACTTTGTTACTTATTTTTTGTCTTCTTTATTTAGTTTCATTTTTTTTCATGTTCAAACTAAAAAAAAAAAAAAAAAACAATTGTGTGCAATCACGTTTAACACTCGATGTGTCCATGTCAAAACACAAATGTGTCGATGTCTAGGTTTATCAATCAATCTCAAAAACTCTCTAACACGTAAATCTAACTGTATTTACATGTCGAACCATCCACCAATAAAGTCGACGTGTTTATCTCTAATGGCTACAATCCACACATCCAATGCACCTATAATTTGGTCCTAATTGTGGAGGAAGATGAAACACACTAAAGCTTTTTGGATAAGTATTGCAAAGTTGCAAATCGAATTCGAAAGCTCATCCCAAAAGAATCATGAATGATATACTCCCTAAGTACCTAGCTGGCTAGCTAGAATGCTAAGGATATGTCATATGGTGGAGAGTATCTCCACTAAAATAAAGGTGTATCTATAGAAAGGTACATCCATCATGGGCCTCTTTTATAGGGTAGAAGCCGGATCTTTGCCTAAACACCATGGATCACACTACCACCGTGAGTTTCTGACCCGCCTTTTACATTTGGACTCCAGATTCCTAGTCATTGGCCATGTTACTTCCAATTGTATTTTGTCCACCTACTAGTATATACTTCCTCCGTTTCTTCTTTGAAAAATAATACTCCCTCCGTCCCCCTTTAAACACCTCGCTTCCCATTTTACGTGGATTAAGGTGATGTGGTTTGTTTATTATTGTTGGAGATAGTTGGTGGTTTATTTATTATTGTTGAAGATAGTGGATGGTTTGTTTATTATTGTTGAAGATAATTAGTGGTTTGTTTATTATTTTTGGAGATAATGAGTAGTTTGTTTATTATTTTGGAGATAGTGGAGGGTTGATGTGTGGTGAAAACTTACCACATTTAGAAAGTTTTGAAATGGGGTGTTTAAAGAAAGACGCTCCAAAAAAGAAAGTGGGGTGTTTAAAGGGGGGCGGAGGGAGTATCTTCTTATATATTTCGTGTGTTTTTTCGAAAAGAAAAAAACGGCCTAGATATAATATGAGTTGACTTGAGTTTTTCACAATGGACTACACCAACATAGAGGTCTTTGGTGTGACATGGTAGGATTATAGGAGACTAGGAGGGATCCAAGTAGGGTGATGACGAGCCGAGCTGAGCGCGAGCTTAGGTGAGCTCGGCTCGAGCTCGACATGCTCGAAGTGCAGCTCGAGCTCGTCGAGCTTTAAAATTTAAGGCTCGAGCTCGAGCTCGCATATGGGTAGCGAGTTCGAGCTTGGCTCGCGAGCTCAAAAAAGCTCGTCTGCAGGGTCTATTTTTCTAAGATTCATATGCTAGTTTGATAAAATCAATTGACAAAATCATGAAAAATGCAGTATACAAACTTCATTTGCTAACAAACTCCGTAATTATTATCAATTAAAATTAATTGTATTTGACAAAAATTTAAAATTTAAAATATTTCCAATTTCGAGCTGCTCACGAGTTTATCGAGCCGAGCCAGGCCATGCTCAGCTTGGCTCGTATAAACCTCGAGCCGAACTTAAGTTGGAGTCGAGCTCATACGAGTCGAGCTTTGACCGAGCTTTAACCGAGCCGATCTCGAGCTTCTCGCGAGTCGGCTCAGCTCATTATCACCCCTAGATCCAACAAATGTAAGATGGTTTTGCGCAGTGAGGTCAGAATCGAGGCGATAACGTCATATTAAAATATAAACAATGGTTTTGCGCAGTGAGGTAAGATGGTTTTCTTAAATGTTTTAGTCAATAGTATTTACATGCTTTTAAAAGCATCGATATGTCCGCTATATACAACTGGATCTACACCTAAATCCATCTCGAGTAATCTCTAATCTTTTTTTTTGTATCCCTTCTAATGTGACAAATGTAATGGCCTAATATGCCTAATATTGACTAACACAAATATAAGCCACATCTCATCCGTCAGCAAATTCAAAGGACGCCTTATATTATTATGCTGTTTTGAATAATATTCGACCAACCCAACATCATAAACATGTGAGTAACTCTGTTTTGCACAACTTGTTTTGTAATCCTCGTGAAAACAAGAAACATCCAACCTACCAATTTGAATTTTGCAAATCTCTAGTCTCAATATCATTGACTTTTTCTTCAAATTTAGACCTTTGACTTTCTTTATTTTGTGAGTGGCCTTCAGAAATTGGGGGCCTGGAGATATTGTTAGCCAAACTCTTCCGTCATGCTAAAGTCTAAAACTTTGTTAAGTTTCCATACGTTGCAGGAGGAAAAACAAACAGTTGATGTGTACAGCTTACACTATTGACTCAGACCACTCAGTAATGGAGTTAGGATCGAAAGTTGGAGTGGACCGAAATATATTTATCAGAGTTAGGGTGAGTCAAATACTACGATTGACCAATTTTTAACTAGTTCTACAGTAAATGTATACAAAAAGCTATGACTTTCCGCAAACCTGAGGCGAGCTGTAGCTAGAATAAGCCCCCCTTGACTCCCCCCTTGATTGACTTGCAACAAATATTTGTGTAAGACGCATTTTATAAAGTCATAGTCAGATAGCATAGTAGTACTATATTTGAGATTGAACCTGACCTATTGTAAGTTAATTTTGAAAAACAAAGGAGAACCCGACCTCAAATATGCATTCGTTTCTTTTTTTTTAAGTACAAAGGAGCAACTAATACCGGAATGGGATTACGAGAATTCGAACCCGATACAACTCCCATACGGATCAAGTTGCAAGCCAATAGGGCAATCTCGATCCGCGCAGACCTAGAATCGTGATGCATACATTATCACATTACCGACAAAATCAACTTCAAAAGTAGACCGGTTAAGCGGCTTAAGCCTAATGGGTCTTCTGGAATGTTGGCCTAGTATTTCCCAAGCCCGAACTCCTTCCTAAATAGTCCAGCATCGCTCGTTGGGCCTTTCCGCGAGCTGGGATAATTCCTTTAGCTCTTTAGGAGTATCCTCTTTCCTGTAAATCGATCACTTGCCTATACAATTTTTCTCGTGAAAAAACAGGGAGTTTCGAATTCTCCGTATAATCATGAGCCGTTGCATCAAGAATTATAACGACAAATTTCAATGGAAACATTCATTGACATTCGCAAACTAACAAATTTGATCTCTTTCACATTGAAGCCCGATACACGTTTATACACTCTCTAAAATTGCCAATGCACACGTCTATTCAATTTTTGTTTTAGAATGTTGATATAACCTAAAAGGAGGAGTAAATATAATATTTTATGATGTTAGAACCGCTGCTAAAATAGTTCTAAATTTATGGTTAAACCCTTAAAAATTTGTACGCATGGCATGTAGCCATGTAGGTAAATGATAAATTCTAGTAATTATCATCAATTGTTTTCAACAATTAGATAAAACACTTATCTCAAATTATAAATTGCTAAATATGATGAATTGCAAAATTATCTTTAATATTATTCATCAGAAAAAGAATACATAATAAGAAGAACGCTATAGAGTATAGACTATAGATAATGTACCCACCCTTCGGTTTTATGAATTGGTAACCTTTCTATTTGGACACTTTTCAGGTCTACTTTGGGTACCAAGCTACCAATTTTTTTTCTTTTTTCCTTTTTGAGTTATGGATGCTCATAGTATAACCTGAACATGTGTGAAATTCAAAATGTTTGCAGATCATAGGTATTAAAAAAAATATTTCGATAGTTACTATGCATTAGAACGGTAAAACCACAATGCAGAATTCTAAATAGCCATTATCGTAACTTCAATGACGAAACCCGGGCCAAAATAGAAGTGATCTACCGACATTTGTCCTTCACTTTGAATCGACTTCATCTCCCAACCACAATCTAGTAGAGTGACTCAATCAATCAAACGGACTATTTTTTACTTGTCATTATGGATGAAATTAAAAAGTTAACGTTGAACGAGTAGTATTATAATTCCCCATCTCATAAAAGTCGCGATCGATAGCCACTGAACTACCACATGGCCAATAAATATTTTAAGTATATGATAACAAATCGAGTTGATTTTGTCACGCACTATGATAATCAAATAATTCGCATTGCACATGGACGATCCCAACATAACATGGGTGTGGAACATGGGACGAGCGGACATTGTAGGATCCCATTTCCTTATTTTTATTATATTTCTGCAGTCTGGTTGATCAAGTTTGAGCCTTACCGTATATTACAACATCAAGTTTAGATATAGTCGAAGCGAAATTGTTATATGAATTAGAGGGAGCAGAAATTATTATGAAATTGAACTTCGTCGGTCCAATCCTATCAATATTCTCAATCACGCAACAAATTAGCTGGCCGTGTTGTAAACATCAGTACTAGTATCCCACCACCACTATTGATGATTTTTGAACGTCCTTTTCAACACAACACCAACTTTCCCAGAACCACATACTTTGATCTTGCTATCTCACCAGACAGAACACCAACATCAACATCAGTGTTCATCAAATCTCAGTTACTTTCGGAGTAATTTGAGCTTCCGACTTCTCGTTTATCGGGACACCAATCCTGGGTTTCGGAGAAATCGAGGGGAGTCGCCATCCGAGGCAACTCCAGTTCAAAAGTCGAAACTTGGTAGTACAAAAATTCAAAATTGCTGAAAAAACTAAAGCAAGGAAATGTTGGAATTGAAGATAATATTGCAAAGAACAACAAGTTCTTACAAACCAAACTGACTGACAAACACTTATGTTCCAAACTAACACATACCAGTAACATCTAAACTAAACTCAACGCTAAAGCTAACTTATAATACAAGTCCAAATCTACTAAACTAGCAGCTCAGTTGCCGGAAACAGAAAACGACGACAACGACAGTCGCCAGCCACCACCAGCCATTCTACTACAGAGAAGAATACAGCCTTACCAAAGGCATTTTCAACATCATCATCCCTACAACGGAAGATCGGCCTCGAAGCAATTGAACAAAGAATGTTGTTTAGTATCAGCAGAAAAGAATGATTAGGACCAAAGGCTAAGGAAAAAAAAAAAACACCACCAATTCTTCTCTATTCATTCTAATCTAAGAAAAGATTAAGAACATAAGACTCAAAAAACACACTTAACTGACTGACTAAATCCAAAATTGGACCCTAAATTAAAAAAAAAAAAAAAAAAAAGACTGCAGTTTTTTGTGACCAAACCAACCAGTCTAATCTAAAATCCCCATTACATAATTAAACCTGACTAAGAAGGAACTCTATGGTTCTTCTCTTCTCTTCCGTCCTAACTGTGCTGAGGAGGAAGCCACGACTCCGACTCGATCACCAAACCTAACTAAAATGCGCAAGCCTCTCCTATGGGTCACCAAAGATAGACATCTTCTGCTTCCTCATTTCGACGATCTTCCTATGAGAATTCGAGTGCAACTCACTCGAAAAGGTGGGGCTACTAGCAGGACGATACTCGGGCACAAGCCTGCCCGACTTATACCTAACCCCACAAGCATTGCAAAGGGTCTTAGGCCCTAACGGACCAGCACGCCACTGCGGTGTCTTCTCAGACCCGCAATGTAGACACTTCCTCCCAATCCCCGAGCTGCTCGTACTCGGCTGCTGCTGCTGCTGCTGCTGCTTTGCCACAACCTTGCAGGAATGTGGTTTCACCTTCTCCCAGCAGTAGAACCTTTCCCCGGACATCTCCCTCTTTCGCCTTCGCAACTGTTTGCTCCTCGCTCTCCCAGGGACTTTAAAAATGCCCGTCAAGCCAATCATTGCCGCAATTGCACCAGCATCACCCCCACCCCCACTGCTGTTCCTGCTCCTACTGTTGCTGTTGTTGTTATTATTACTGTTATCGTTTTCGGTCCCTCTGCTGCTGAAATTGAAGCTGTTTATGCTGCAACTGGTGCTGCTGTTTTCGAGCACCGACACCGGGCTCAGGTGACTGCTGCTGCTGTTATTGTTGTTGTTATTATTATTAATGTTGTTATTGCTCGTTGTCGAAATACTCGGATGATTCGGCATTATGTCGACGAATGATTCCACCATTGGAAACGCATCTTTGTTCGATATCCACTCCAATTCTTCCTCCTCCACAAACTCCTGCAATTTACCAATTCCATACTTGCTCAGCATCAATATATCCATCTCTTTATATTTTCCCCCACAAACCAATCTCGAATACTACCAATAATCGATAATCGTAATAACTAATGAAGCGCAAATGTCAGTACAATAAGACGTGAACAACAATTGGGAAAATGGGAACCTACCCACTATAGAGTAAAAGTTTATCAAACACCACAAAAGCAAACAATTATTTATTATATACTAGTATAGTGAAACAAATTAATGGTAACGGTTGCAAAATAAAGCAAAGGAAAAAAAAAAAAGGGTTAGGTGAGATTTTTGTGTCACGTTAAAGGTTTGAATTTTTAGAGGCAAAAGAAATTGAAAAAAAAAGTTTTGTTTTAAATTTTTAGTCTTAATTTAAATTAATAAATTAAAAGATTTAAAATAAGATTGATTGATTGATTAAGATTGGTAGGAAAAGCACGTGGTATCACGTGATATAGAAAGGACTTTATAAAACTTTATGTGTGTCTAAATTAGTAAATTGAGCGTCCATATTATAAAGTGGTGGGCCCACTCGCATGGAATTAAAACCACCCTACTTCACATTTATTGGTGCATGCCATGTCTTGTGACGAAACCGTAAAAATTAAACAAAGTGAATTTCCGAAACTACCCTTCACACGTTATCACGAAACACAAGTGTGGGGAAAGTAATAACGTGTTTCCCACTCGACGCGTCTAACTCGGATAAGAGACCGAGTTGACTCGGACGATTCTGTGACTCGGTCCGAGTTGACACGGACGAGTCGGGACTAGGGGAAGGGGGAAGAGAGAGAGAGAGAGACAGAGGAAGGAGGGCTTACAGGGAAAGCGGAGGGGCGGAGGCGAGAAGGGCAAGAGAGGAGAGAGAAAGCGCTGCTGCGGTGGCGGCGGCGGTGGTGGGAAGACAAAACGACTGCGGCGTTGCGGCGGTGGTTGTGGTGGTGGTTGTTGTTGTCGTCATCGTCGTCGCTGATATCGGAGGGGAAGTCGAAGAGGTCGTCACGGAAACAGGCGGTTGTTTCAAGTGAGTCCATAAAAAAGAAAAGAGGAGAGAGAAAATAAAATTGGTGGGTTTGGGTTTTTTTTTTTTTAATATAGGGTCTTGTTGTTGGGGTTTAGAAGGGTGAGAAATGGAATGGGTGAGGAGAGAGAGAGAGAAGATGAGGCGTAAAGAAGAAGATGAAGAAGGGAGAGGTGAAAGAGTCTCCTCCAAAAGGGTAAGGAAGAGAGAGAAAAAAAGAGATGAAGGGGAGTTATTTTTTTTTGAAATGAAAAGGGAACCAATTTGGTTCTCTTGCAAAAGTCGAGGGTTTTTGGGTTTGGTTTGTTTGTTGGGGGAAGGGGCAATTCAAGGGACGTGACGTGACACTAAGACTAGGGCTAAGACTTCTTTTGTTGTGTGGACTACTGTATACTAACTAGTACATGGACTTGTAGAGTGTGGGAGACTCAACTTTTGGGGCACTTCTTGTTCAAGCTTCAAAGGTCTTGTTAGGAGTTATGAGTACTTGGGTTTTTGAAGTGTGTTTGATCATGTTATTATAGTGTCTAGATGATTTTGTGACAGGATTAGGAATAGTATCATCTTGTCTATTGAAAAAACTCTTTTTTTTTTTCTCAATTTTGATTTTCTTAGAGATTTTGTCGTATTGTTCACTGTATCAAAAGATATTCTGGAATGATTTTATCCTTTTCGGTGATATTATGTTAAGTTTTTGAGAATTTGCCGAGTATTAAGTAATTCTTTCTATGTTTTGTTGTTCAGCTGGTCTTATTGCTGCATAAGAAATGTGTTTCTTGGGATTGCTTTTTTTTTTTTTTTTTGACTTTTTAGTTATCTGAATTTTTTTGGTCGTATTAATTGATAAATGAATGATACTCTAATTTGAAAGATTTACATCCTTGTTAATGACATTTTGTTAACTTTGGGTTTTAATCACTCATAATTCATTTTTTCGAGGTTTTGACGTACATCTATTAGTGTTGCTGTGTATGGAAGGTCTTGTGGGAACATTTCATCCTTGTTGATTGAAATTCGGTTTCTGACATCTAAATTTGCATTTTAACTTTGGCGTTGCATCAACTAGTTCTTTTTAGGTTTAACATATACCATATACCCGTGGTTGTACTATTTTATCATATATAGAAGATACCATAAAAAATTACACCTTGTTGATCGACATTTGATTCTTTGATTTTAATCCTCTTTATATTTTTGTCGAATACCTCACATATATGGAAAATTTCAATGTTCGTGATGACACCTGGTTAATTACCTTTCTAACTTCTTTCGAACGTAAACTACCAAACTTTGGGTTATTCTCTCTATTAACACTATCGATATTCTTGACATACAACCGCCGTATATGGATGGTATTACAAAGAGAAATCTTCCTTATCAATGACATTTTTTGTTGCCTTTTCAATTTGTTTCAAGTTTAGAGGTCGCACGCTACTACGCTAGGCTATTTTTTGGTTCCATAGCTTCAAGTAACGTCACTAACGCCCCGGCCAACATATTAAAGCACGTATTGGGTTTTTCGTTTCTAGTTTGCTTACTACGCGTACGAGGTATTGTTGAAACTTCTTAGGGCGAACTTCTACCTATAATGCATCTCACTAGGTGTCTTGTGATCAACTAACCAAGTCCAAAGCACACTCTAAAAGTAGGAAATTATAAAACAAAACGCTACGAACGAATTTCATCAAGAACTAGAGGACTTTAGGCTTAATTAGTGTGCCACCACATCATAGAACACGGTCAGGCGTAGGCGTAGCTCGACCGGTAGAGCACTAGAGCCTAAGCCCATCCGACCACACCAACGGTCCATGGTACTAGCTTACTAGCAAAGGTTAAGGCTCAATGCCTTGCTTTATCTGAAGGAATCCACACGTGGCTGGCACAAACAACCCAATCCCATTTGAGCAAAAAAACACAGTCAATCTTCCTACTGTACTTGCCATTTCTGCTGTTTGATCACAACTTCTTCCAACTGAAAAAAAACCCCAGTTTGATGATGCAGAACAATTGTTAAACTTAAATCTTGTAGGAGAAGCTGAAAATACACAGAAACCATGATGAAAGTGCAGCAAAATCATCATCATCATCATCACCAGTTTTTGGGGCAAAAAACAATCTCAAAATCACCAGGAAATTCAAGTTACAGTGTTCGATCACTTCCTCCCTTGGCTCTCCCACCTTCTCCTACATGTAATTCTCTCTCCTCTTTTCTCAAAGTTTCCAACTTTTTTTTTTATTTTATTTCTGGGTATTTTGTTAATTTGTTATTGTCATCAGTATGTACTTCCCATTTTAAGATTTCTACAAATTGGTTGTGTTGTTTTTTATTTTTTGATTGGTTACTGTTGCACTTCATTGTGTTGCTTTGCTGATTTTGGAGAATTTGATCTTCAATTATCTCCAATTTGACTTTGTTTGACAATTGTTTTGGGGTAGATGTTAGTTCCCACGAATTGTTAGGGATTGGTTTGGATTGTCTCACGTAAACAAATGAAAAGAACGAAGCGAGTAATAAGTTTTGGTAACTCAATAAGTTTTGACTACAAGACTTTTTCTTGAAGCCAGTGGGAAGACCGGAAGACCAGTGTGTGTGAGCTTATGGGTTTGACCTTCGGAATGTAACTTGTCTAGGGTAAATTTTACAGGCTTACATTATAATTTTGGGGGTGTGAATGTATAATAACATCATAGATTCATAGTACGAGTATTTCGGTTTGAAATGCTTTGAATTAGTAGGAATTTTGGGTCACTTAACTTGCGTATTGAGGTGAAGCTTTTATAAAAGCAGCTAACTTTGAAGTGCCTGTAAACAAGACATTTAAAAGAAAATGTATAGATGTAAGGCTCTTTAAGCTTTTACCCCCGACTGTCGTGAAAAAATAGGGTGTGGTTAGTAAGGATAGAAGTACCAAATGGTTACTGTAGAGGAACTTTCATCTGTAAGCGCATACTACCCTGAAGAACTTCCGAAATGTCTTATAGAGATCAAGTCGTAGAAGGGTTGGTGAAGAATGTGTATTACTCAGTGGGAAGGATTTCCACTCTTTGTTGGTCCATGACCTTCATATACCTAAAAAGAGTGGAGATAGTCACAGAAAGATCTCAAATTCTTGATGATTTTGTTTTCATCAAAGGTCGGCTGAAGCTTCACAGAACTGAACTGTCCTGATGGAATTATGAGCCTGTGGCAAATCTGTGTATGACAATAACAGGTCGATTTGTTATATGTAAACTGTTGCTAAAGGTTATGTGAGATGTCATTCACATTGCGAGTCATTTCATGGTCCTCTTTGCGTGATTTCATATTTGGAATTAATAAAGTAACAAGACTCAAAAATCACGAGGCTTTTCAGAAAAAACTTTTGGTGATTGGTTACTCTGATAGGGCTAGACCTAAATCTAGTAGAATCATGCACTCGACAAAATTGAAGCAAGTAGGATTTCATCCTCAAAGCTTGGACTTTAGCCTTCCAGTAGACTCGACTCTTCACTCTATAATCTATACATGTACACATAACCCCTATTGATGGTTTTCTCTTTTATATCTCATATTTCACACATAACTAGGTCTTTATTGGTCTAATCAAGGAGAAATGCTTGTTCTTTTGCTGTTACGAGCACTGGAACTTTGGGTTGCATCCTTTTCATTCAAGTATTCAACTTTGTACTCATGCATTGCACTTATTACACACTCCTCGTGTTTCTAGTACTGCCGCAGTGCTGCCATTCTATATATACTGGGTCTATGTTTGTGATGTATACGGACAATGTTGCGTAAAATGAAGTTTTTGAAAGACATAACTGAATCATCTTCTTGTAGTGAAACATAGGGAAGCAAGGAGGCTACGGTTGGTCTTTAAGCCAGTGAGATCTCAGGCAAATGCTGGGGTTGGGCCAAGCAGCTTTGATGGAGGAGAGAAGAATGATAGTCAGAATATACTTTCTAGTGCTTCCGCGGATGACAGTTCTCAACTGTGAGCATCACTGAATTCACTTTTATTCTTTCCCAGCAAATTTCAATATCTTTTGTGCTAAGATTTGAAAATACCTGCTTTTCGCCTGTGTGTTCCATGAGACACGTAAAGATGCCATTCTTGTGTTTAGAAAAGCGAATCAACTTAAATGTAAGACTCTAGATTTTGACATCAAAAGGAATATGCTGCTGTCATTTGTGTACCAGAAGATTTCTATACATCATATTGGTTCATTTTGATGGGTCTTATATTGGGAAAATCGTAATTCATTGTCAATTCTGCATTTCTCATGGAGCATATAATAATTAGGACAATCATATAAGACTCATCATAATTGAAAGAAGAAATTCAAACTTGTGTTTTTTTTCCCTCCATTTATTTTATCTAACTTCAGCTCACGTGTAACTGGTTTATAATTAATAGTCTGTTTGTTCTTAGGCTAACAAATCATTAACCTGGTGATCTAGCCTATACTGTTTTTTGATAACTACATGCTCTTTGTCAGTTGATTTACAATGGAGCGGACTCATTGTTTGATCTTGACTGATTTGGCAGTGAGAAGCGTCCTAATCAGATTCCTTATCCTCTCTCTATAGCTATGGTACTAGCTGGATGTGCTTTAGTGTTTTCCCTTATCGTGTTTGTGAAAGGAGAGCCATCAACAATTTTGGCAGCAATCGCTAAAACTGGATTCGCGGCAGCATTTATGCTGATTTTTGTGTCTGAAATTGGCGACAAGGTTTGAAATCACTTGATAGCCTTTTGTTTCTTTGGCTTGTCTTACTTTCTGTTTCATTTTTTTTTTTTTTTAATATACCAGACATAATATTCAAGACATAGACTCACCAGTACAATATCATGTTGCTGGTTACTTATCTTTCTTCTACGGATATTTAGCTTCTTTATTCACCTGTAATATAGGCAAGGCAGCCAACATTAGATGGTGTCACAATTCCAAGAAATTCACTATTTTATGTCACTATGATAGTTTCTTTTTTTTTTTTTTTTTTTTTTCCCTATAACTCTCATGACGAAGACTCATGTGGACAATGTCATGAGGCTTGTTATTTGATCTTTCTTTGCAGCTTTCAGTTTCTTTATTTACCTGTGAAATAGGTGATTTAGCCAATAGTTAGATTTGATGGCCTCGCAGATATAAGAAATCCGCTGTCATATGTTCCTATGTATTTATCCCCGTAAAAATGGCTATCGATCTCAGGCTTAGCTCTTGCTTATGAGATATTTGGCGTACAACAACTCGTTAATGATGGTACTTGAGTGTTCTTCTTAACATCCAAGTGTAGGGCTGAGCATCGGTCCAAGACCGGACCGGACCGGACCAAATACCAAAGCCCTAAATTTTGTGGACCGAAATACATTCGGTGCGGGCCGACCCCAGACTGGACGACATTCCATTTTTTGGTTTAAACCAAAATCTGCTCAACCCTATCTAAGTGATCGTTTGGATGTCTCATGAATTCCTAGGAAGTTGAAGTTCCTAGGAAATGGAACATGGTAGTGTTATTTGCTTGCCAAAGTTGTAGGATGGAGAAGTTCCTAGAACTTCAATTTCCTACACTTTTTACGGAGTTGCTTATCTAAAGGGGGCCAGGTAAGTGGGGCTTCCGACTTCCTATGTTCATCAAACAGCTTCTATCGATTCCCATGTATTTTGAATTCCTAGGAAATGTTAACTGATGAAAATTTCTACTTCCCTTGGGTAAATAAATGAGCACTAGGTTATTCTACATTGTACCGTACGAGTTGTTGTATGTGGCAAACTGCAAATTTTATCAGTGCTATGTAGTTGAGGACCGTGAGTGTGCTCATTGGCTAATTAGCTGACTAGTTAGAACACTAGCTACATGAGTTCTTGTATGGGTCAAGTGCAAATTTTCTCAGTTCTAATAAGGCTTGGTGGTTGTTGTACATAGTGGAGGATCAAGAGGGCTCATTGGCTGATTAGCTGACTAGTTAGAATACGAGCTACCCGACTATTATATTAGCATTTCCATTGCCTATGCTCTTTAGAACTTATTGAACTTGGTGTCAAAATGGTCACTGTACGATGCTGGAAATAAAATGAATGTCAGAAGACGTTTGGTTATAAATCAGGATTCTTTAAGTAGCCAGGCAGCATTTGCCCTGTTGTTTGTGTCATGTTTTAGATATTGTGGCTGCAAAATTTAGGTGGATTGTTTGGTGCGTCATTTATCACTACACAACATGCTATTGGAAATATAATTTTTGATTATGCCTTTTTTTTTTTTTTTTTAATCTCTTACATTCTTATTTTTTTATGCAGACATTCTTCATCGCTGCTCTCTTGGCTATGCAATATGAAAAAGGACTGGTATGGTCCCCCCGTCTGTCTTCCTCTTGCACCTGCTCATGTCCACGCAGTATTATGTATTTCATGTTGATAAATGCATAAGGATTGTGAACTTTCAGATAACAATCTAGGGCAGAAGGAAGGTCATGCAGCAATAGTTGTGAACACGTTTGTTCCGTTCTACAAGTGAATTATTTCTTATGTTTTAATAGTTAACGACGAATGAAAGCTCTCATATTGTTCATGTTAAACATCATGAATGAATGTCCTTTGCTTGAATATATTTAACCATTATGCATAAGGACTTACGGATCCTGTGCTAATCAGGCAGCTAGTAAACTTAAGAGAAATCTTAGAATTTTCAAGTGACTACTATTAGTTTGTGGGTTAGTTCCTCTACTGCTTCATCTTTTGCCTTACTGATCTATCCTGCTATGAGATCTGTAAAAGGGCTATGACTCTGTAGTGAGGATAGTCTATGCTTGATAGCAATGTGGCACATGAATTTTGTGGTATGTCATTAATTTCGAAAACTGATGCTGGATAAAAAGTGTGAAGAATTGTTCCCAACCTGAACAAATGAATTTGGCTTTAGTTATTGATGTTTTCTTTTTCCTTTTCATTTCTTTATTTCAGGACTATGTTCATCAGTTCCTCCATATTGTAGCACCCTTTATAACATCGAATATTGTGTTTGGCATGCTAGTGGGACGTCACATAATGAATTTGATCAATGTTTTGACAAATCTGATTTGGTGCAAGTTTGTTACAATACTTTCATGGTCAAGCAATTTCTATGTCATAGTAGTTTTGAGTCAATATTGTGTAACTTAACAGTTCTATTTATTTAAAATATACATCAGGTTTTGTTGGGATCAATGGGTGCCCTTGGTCTGATGACAATTCTCTCAGTCGTAATAGGGCGCATATTTCAGTCAGTACCTGCTCAATTTCAGACGAGTAAGTGGTTAAAACTCATATTTTGGTCAGCTCTGTTTTGTTAATTGCTGGCATAACCCACCTACAACAATAATTGAGCCATACTTATTTAACTTTGATAAACATATATGCTGCGTTTTCTGTAAGTACAAAGGGCCTTTGGAGGATGCAGACATGAAGATCTTTTGATAAACTCTGAAAGTCTAGTTGGTTATATACTTATGCCTCTGTTCAGTTTTAGAAACTCTTTCACCCTGTACATGATTTTTCTATAATAACGGAGGCCTTAGGGAAGCAAACATGGAATCTGTAGTTTTCGGATAAGATCATAAGAATTTCAAATTATTTCTTTTGTATTCAGTTTCAGAATGATCACTATCGGGGTGACAGTCAGTTAGATAGTGGTCAATCTGAACTGATATGTAGCTGTTAAATTCTTATTGTTCCGAACTATCTGTGCTTAACGTTTTTCTAATGTAATCATTAATGGCATTATGCAGCTCTTCCTATTGGAGAATATGCTGCTGTTACCCTTCTATTGTTCTTTGGTTTGAAGTCGATAAAAGATGCGTGGGACCTACCTGATGCAAATGCTGTCAACAATGGGAGTTCTGAACTTGATGAATATGCTGAAGCTGAGGAGCTTGTGAAGGAGAAGGTGAGAAGTCACTATTCTCTCTGAAATTTTTTCTCATATCTGAAATTGTTGAGTTTGCAGTACCCCTCCCCACCAAGGCAAGAAACAAAAAGGAAATATAGTTAATTGGGATGCTTTCTGATTGCAATGTTCTAATTGTGCAGGCATCGAAACGCCTCACAAACCCTTTAGAAATTATTTGGAAATCATTCAGCCTTGTGTTCTTTGCGGTGAGCAATTAATTTCTTTGTCTTTTGCTAGTGCCAGTGATTATCACAATTTTACTAGACGCAATATTTCTGATACCCGCTGCCCTGTGCAATTGAGAAGTTGTATAGCCTTCTTTCAGCAACTTCTTACTATCTGCTGCAAACATATACTTATAGTGTCTCAACTTTTTAAACATGCTTATCCCATTTTGAAGGAATGGGGGGATCGCTCAATGCTTGCTACCATTGCCCTCGGTGCTGCACAGGTAATTTATTGCTACCGGTAGCATGAAATAGTAATTTAGCATTTCTTCTTAAGCAGTTAAGTTCATGGATCATGTGTGATGTCCCTACTCTCAGTCTCCATGGGGCGTGGCAAGTGGAGCTATTCTTGGACACCTAGTTGCTACATCTGTTGCTGTTGTAGGAGGAGCCTTCCTTGCCAAGTACATTTCTGAAAAGCTGGTATGTGGTTGCTCTAGTTTTGCTTGTTTTAGTCTTTAGCTATATATTCGTATGTAGCTCACTCGATTCTTTCTAGGTTGGCTACTTGGGAGGAGTTCTCTTTCTTATTTTTGCCGTAGCAACATTCTTTGGATTTTTCTAGTTCGTTGTCTTCATACACAGCTGGTGGATCGAAGATTCTTCCCACTTGTAGTCGTAGATGGGATCATCCACTGCCTCAGACCTTCAATTCAACAAATACTTTCAGAAAACTGGTTGTAGATTTTTTTCCCAGCTTAATACAGAGTTCTCTGGCTGCTGATATATTGTGGATCGTACAGAAAGGAACCTCATTCGGTTATGGAACCGCTCTGACAATGTTCACAGAATCATATGACACGCTTGTCATATTTAGTACAGGACAGGGCTGCTTTGTGTAGGAACTTTGACCACTCTGAATAGCTAGGTGACCAAATTTGTGTATGATAACTGTGTCCTTAGGTGACTAAAAATGTAAAATGTATCTTCTGTTTCGAGTCGACTTTCAAACACCTAAGTCCTAACAGAAGCAGGCATTGCATTTTTTGTAATGATTACAGTATATTGATTCATGAATAAGTTCTTTCCAGCAGGACCTAACATCTGCATTCTGTTGAGATTTTGTTTCCACTTTTCTGGTTACTAAAACAAGTTAACCTTCTTCGGACAAGCCTTGGAGATATCATCACATCCGCCATCTAGTGTGCGTCCGAGCCAGGCGTGGACAGAACGTAACATTACAAAGTACTTGTAGCATCAACAGGAACAAAAACAAAGCAGCACCAAAAAATGCTAGAAACTGCCAGGAATGGATCACATAAGTCGTCAAAACTCTACAGGCTATAACCTTCCAGTTCCCATCATAATACTTGTTGATGTTTTCGACAATTTCATCCAAGAAGGGAACTCTTGTTAGTCTCAAAGACTTGCTCATCCCGTTCCAAAGATTGGCAACTTCTTTGTCACTCTTCAAGAAGTTTATTATAACACCTCTCTCCCTGAGCACCCTCGCGTCATCTTCTGTATCAATAATGCCGTTCATTAGCTCTGTGTAACGAGCAAGGACCAATGGACCTGGACTGCATGATGCCTCATATGCCACCAGATTTCGGAGAAGAACCTCAGTATTCTCATCTAACCTGACAGCAGGGAGATACAGCTTCTTACTCTCCTTATCGAAACTAATTGTCGTAATATTTCCATTTGTAGGTACAAATTGAACCCCTGAATTCGACAGTTCAACAACAGATGGGATCATGATTTCTTCAACCATGAGAGGACCATGTTCTCGATTTAGTCGAGAATCAACTTGATCACTGAGATTTCTCTGGTGGTTTTCTTCAGGAGATAAAAGAGTCCTCAAAACAGCAAATCCGGGAAGATTGCTGATAAAGATCCAAGGAAGTTTAAGCATGATTTTTGACTGTATTCCTCCTAATAAGTTTTTAACTTGCAGCAGAAACTTGTATACCTTCCTCTCTTCAGGTTCTTGATCATCATGTTCACTGATTTCGACTGTCTCTTCTAGCTTAGGCACTAAAACGCGGTAAATAAAATCGAGAAGGTGATCACAGTTAGAAGGTGAAACTCTTTCCAAATTCTCCACCATTCCAAAAGGAGAAAGATCTTTGCACAACCCAATTAAACTGTCTACCAAAGTTCTATCAGCAATATCAGGGGAAGGTAACGAGAATTGCAGCATTTCCCTTAGGATGAACAGCGGGATTTGGTTCTCTAGCATCAACATGTCCCTCAATATATCATTGTGTGCCGATTTTCTTCTTCCATGATCTACCAGGAGTAACATCCTCGACGAGACTTGCCTTAGTAGAATACCCTCACTGTTAGCATAGATGTTAGTGACCTCAAGAAGGAATGCTGCATCAATAGCCATCATCCATGCTAGTGTTTCACTGTTAATGTCCACGTATCTATGGTAACATGCGCGAATTCTATGTTCAAGCTTCATGAAACGATCCACGATCATGTCAAACTTCACACCACGATTCAAATTCTGAATTCTCTTTGCAGAAGAGATCTTATATCTCTCCATTTCTTGAAGTTCAGGGCGGAAATAATGATAAGGACCAAGTGCTACCAACTGTGGAGTGTAAGCATTCGGATTTATGTACCTTAAGGTTTTCGGAACATTGAAAATGGTTACACGAATGTCACTGAAATCGTAATCGACATCGTGATCTAGCATATGACGAATTTGCATAACCCATCTATGCTCATCAAAAGTCTGTGTTACACAACTATGATTTGTGGTTTCAATGTAGGACATGATGGTAGTTTTACATGAAACTGACCAAATGTATCATGAATGTGATTACTAATCTTTCTTTATAGCTGCAACAATCTGGAGTAACATGTGATAACAACATTAAAAGAAGGTAATTTATGAATGTAACTTCCATCAAATTAAGTCTCTCTTTTGACTAATTTTCTGAAATAAATGAGAAATCATACTTTACAGCAGTTACAAAACACATACATCTCAAACCACAGTGTCTCAGCCTCTCTGGAAGAACACTACCTATGTAACATTACTATTCTACAGACTACAATAAAAACTTTACACTGAGCTGAGCCGATGAGTTGACAGTGGAATGCTCGAAGGATTAAGAATCGTTCACGAACCAAAATTTCGTGGAATTATGTGGCAAGACAGTCAGGGTCGTCCTAGGTGTGAAGTCGGAGTGGAAAGGTTAATTATTGAGATATACATTGCTGACTCTGGTATGCACCATCGGAAAGTAGTTCAACAATGCGTTTTTCTAGCCTCTTAGCTCCAGGACCAGGCCTCAAGATATTGGCATCGCCCCAAACTGCGCAGGTGTCATGACTACTATCATTGGACTTACCCAGACACCAGCCACCAGGTACGACTTTGGCATGCCTACGCCCGAGAATTTCACGATCAATACGATCAAGTACTGGGTCATTTAGGCGGAACTGGGTAGCAAATGCTGACCCACTCTGTAGCATGTCACTGAAGTCTGACCGATTCAGCTGTCTAGGCTCCTCATTTGGAGGAGTGTAGTAAGAGGCATATTGTAAATTATCGTTCACAGCAGTATCTTTGTAATCCGGTGAATTGCACAATATGGTTGGTAGGTAGCTCAGTAAAGATGACGGGGCATTTGCCAAGTACATCAGAAGAGTTCTAGGCAAGTTATCTGACCCCAAAATGCAGTACTCAGTAAACTTGCGGTTCAATATAGAGGTTGGAGAACCTGCATAAAGAGCAGCACAGCGATCAGATCGAAGATTGCCAGTGGTTGTTATTTTGTTACTAACACGTTATAAGATGATCTAATGCTTTCATTGATTCCGAGGGGCTTAGGTTAAAGAAACAACGAAGTTAGGGGCTGTAGCAGATGATGGCAGGGCCAAGCAGTGAAACGAAATGGAGTAGGAGCCCTCTTGGAGCACCATTGAATGTTTCTAAGACGAACCAACTTAGGAGACCTACTAAAGGGACTCATCTCTAATTTACGCCTAACTGAGTGAGCTCATGCAATCAATTCCAGCAAGAACTTGAGAGTGTAAGAGTTCAAGGGCCATCAACTTCCAAAACAGAGAAAGAGCCACTAGGTGATCCTAATTGTGGAGTCAGCCACTACATGCCCAAGTATGAGAGAGGGTGGTCCTCAAATTAAAAACCAGTGAGTGTAGTGACCCTATCTTCATCAAGCAACTTATGATTGTGAGCGAATGAGAGATAGGTCATAAGACACAAGCCCAGGGAAGAGAGAGAGAGATGGAGTCCTGTATAACATGGGTCTCATTTTGAAATCAACATAAAGGTCATCATAGAAGACCGAAAATGGACAAAAAAGGCCATGATCTCTTCGTGTAGCGATGGAAAAACATGCGGGTGTATGTCATATGGAAGACAGGATTCTCTATCGAGAAGGGGGAGTTTCAAGCTAACGTTTAGGCTTATGGTGCTTTGGTCAGATGATCAGTTCCAAGTGCAGTTGACTCACATACGTCCATACGAGTGTAAATTTGTTGGGTACATGAGTAAACTAGACTACTAGAGTCCCAAATTGGAACTTTAGGAGAGTCCCTTAAGAGATCATTTGATCCATTTAACATGCTCATATGTGAAAATACATTAGCAACTTCTTTTCCAAAACAAAAGAATATAGATCACTTCTCAAATTCAATTACAACACTGGATAGCAAAGTGGACATAGTGACTGTGCACTGTCTCTGTCACACAGGATCTAGTAGGTATGAGATTTGTGTCGTCTTCAACGATTTGGCCCTAATTAAGCACCTATCAATTTAAGATGTAAAAAGGGGCCGGGGGGGGGGGGGGGGGTCAAACTAAACAACAAGACACCGTAAGGCCTAAGCTAACGTCTAAAAAGCCAACATCTTTCAGTTAGGCTTACCAAACTATCTCTAGAAGACTAGAAGTTGGACAAAATGATAGCTAATTGCACTCAATGGCCAATGCTGCATATAAAAAGAATCAAATCAAGGAATTTAAACCTACGCAAGAAAGGGGTATCACACACCTGAGAACAACTGATAAGCATTGGGTAAGTTGCGCTTCTGGGAAGCATAAAACATTGGGGTCTTTTCTGCAAGGTAAAGTCCAGGATCCACGATAATGGGCTTCAATCGTCGAGATCTACAAATTCCACAAGCAATAACCTTTGCTTAGTAATGTTTGAAGTTTCAACAGCCAAGAAACTTAATCGAGTATACAAAACAATGTAGCTTACTCTTTCCAACCAATGTAGCTTGTGTGATTGACAAAGTTAAGATCTTTAGGCAAGTATGACAATATGTGCAATAGATCTGAGCACAACCACAACACCCACGTCAGAAAGGCAAGTTCTCTTAAAACTCATTAACATACACATAATTACAGCAGGAAATCATTCAATTTGTGCAACAAATCTCAGCAACCCCAACTAGTCAATGACAATCCAAAGATATATACAATGAGAATTCGAGCAAAACCCTAGAAGCTCCTATCGAAAGACTAATCTTTTGGGTCACAATTACCAGCCAAACCAACTTGTAAAGCACAAAAAGATTAATCTACAGCAAAACCTGAGTAAAACTCACATGAACACACTTCTGAATAGCACTGCTTTCCAGCAATAAAACCATTTAGATCAACATCATACAATGACATCGTTAAATGTCCATAAATATGAGCAAAACTCACATCATACGTACCATTTTCACAAACAAAAACAAACCACATCAACCATTATATCACAAAGTTATCATCTTTACACACACATACAAAAACAATCATTATTATATCATAACAAACACATCATAAAAGATAGTGTTCGACAAAAAAAAAAAAAAAAGCACAATAACCACCAATACATCACACAAAACAATCTTTCTGCACAAAAATCAATCAGAAAACAACATATTCGCACTCATAGTTTGCTACATCAATGATCAACCTGTATATCAACAGAAGTATCACATTTCCTCATTCTTACATAAAGGGCAGCCGGTGCACATTGGCTTCCCCGCAAGGCGAGGGTCCGGGGAAGCATCAGGAGCACGCCTTCCCTGGTCATTTTTGGACAAGAGGCTGCTCCCACGACTTGAACCCGTGACCTATCGATCACAAAACAACACCTTTTCCGATGCGGAAAGGCTCTCCTTCATTTCCACATTCTTACATACATGAAACAACTTCTCACACAAAACAAATCACCAAATGTCTGAATAAAAACATACTACACTATCATTTTACAACAAACAAACTAAAGTCAAACACTCGATCATAATTTGATTCAATTTGCACCAAAAAATCACTCAATTTGATCTTTTTTCTAACACAAAAAACATACCAAATCACCCATAACATCTTTGTACTCAAAACAATCAAACACATCATCAAAAAAACAATCTTCTTCAACACACAAAAGATCGCAAATCCCAAATCAACCACTATATCACAATAATGTAATGAAAAACATACTAAAAAGGATAAAGTGAAGATAAAAATAGAAACTAAAAAAAAAAAGATAAAAATTAATTACCATCTTGAGTAACAAGGGGGTAATCTCTAGCAGACAAATTAATAAACCAATCCCAGTGATCGGACAACCTAAGCAAGATAGCAGCTCCGCGTAACAAAGAAGATACAGGAGAAGATCCCCTAGAGTAAGCAAAGTCAGCCTGACCGATGACATGGACATTCCGGGCAGCTCTGAAAACGGGCAGGGAGTTGACCCGGAGTGCAAGCCTGTCACGGTCGGACTGAGGGGCAAAACGGTCAAGATGGAGCAAATAGAGGTTGTTGGGGTGGTAGATAGAGAGAAGAAGGCGGAAGATTCGGGACAAGTCGTCGGAAGATCCGGAGACAAAGTAAGCGACAGAGGAGAGTGAAGGAGAAGTATTGTTGAGGATATAGGGTGTGGTGGGGAACAGGCGGGGGTCACGTGAGGTGGTGGTGGTGGTGGGGGAGGGTGGTGGTGGTGGTGAGGTGAAGGAGAGAGAGAGGAGGATTAGGAGGGTGATTATTATGGAAGCTGCTATGCATGGTTTTGTTCTTGGGTCAGCTTTTGATGCTGGTGTTGATGCTGGTGATGAGTTTTGCAGCATCTTAATTCGTGGGAGTACTTCTGTCTGAACAACAACAACAAGAAGAAGAGTGTGTTTGAAGTTGTTGCTAGATTTTGGGAGGAGTGAGAGACTGAATGTGTGTGTCTGTGGGAATTGGGGGTGGAGGAAGTGGGAAGCAAACTGAGCTGATTTGGTGGGGATTGTGGGAAAGTTGTCGTGGGAATGAAAGGGCTGTGTGAGCCTTTTTTTTTTTTTTTTTTTCAAAGATGTATTAATGTGAGAGTAAAGTAAAGAGACTACTGACCTACTGTACTACTGCTAGTCTACAATAACTATACTAAACTAGGCTAGACCACTGCTATAACTACAAGAAAAGAAAGAGGACGAGCTAGGTCTAATTTATCGAGATACTTATAAATGAGCAGCGTGAATCCAGTGAAAGGGTAAGAAACCTTATCAACATAGCTCACGGCTAAGCCCCAACACATCACATGGAAACAAACTAGGCCCAAGCATCGGCAGCCGCAACTCCCGCAAGATACTGCTCCGAGACTTCAAGTCATCGGGCCGAAACAACCACCAGTGGCGTAGCCGGGGGGGGGGGGGGGTGCACGGGGGGCACGTGCCCCCCAATTCTCTCTGAAATATATCAGTATATATGTTATTTATGTCCCCAACATGCATATAAATTGTGATAGACTAGTGGAAATTGACCCATTTTAGGTTGCAAACTACTCGAGTTTGGTGACTGTCATTTTAGCTCTAATCCACACGCACCAGAGCCGGCTCCGCAGATGTCGTCTTAGCCCTAACTATCGACCTCTGAATCTCTGATTGATTTTAGTTTGGAGAATCGATCCAAAGTGGCAATTCAATCTATACCATTGAGAAGTGTGTTACTTTGGCAACCCAATAACTTGAACCACAATCGATGTCACACATTAGCCACAAATCCAACTTGAGAAAACAAAACCCTCCACTTGGCCTCGAATTACTCAAGAAATGACAAAACATCCTTCAGATTTTTTAAAGCTGAGATTTACCCCCAAAGTTCGTCCAAACACACAACTGAACACAGTTTATTTACCAATTCTGCTCGTAAAGTAACGCAAAACAGCGTAATAGATACGATACCTACAGGCTACAGGTCCAAGAAATGGCACTTCAGGTGAGAATCCCATTAGCTTTAATTTCTCAAATAATATCTGTTTTTTCATGATCATCATTATACATAGTTTTAATTCTATAGTATGATTAAATTATATGATTGTTATAGGCATGGTATATGGATGAAAGCAGTGATGATCCCAGGCTTCCTCATCACGCAAACCCACAAGAATATGTGTCCCTGGACACCCTTGCTGGTTAGTTATTTTTCTGGGTATTTCTATGTCTTATATTGGATGGATTGTAGATAATTTTAAGGTAGAATTTGTGTGTTTTGTTGTGCAATTAATTTGTGGTGTCCTTTTTTTTAAATGGGAATATGGGATTGTTGCAGATATTGGTGTGTTGTACTGGAAATTGAATGCCAAGGATTACGAAAATGACCCAGAATTGAACAAGATTAGAGAAGAGAGGGGATATAATTATACTGTAAGTTTTTTCTAATCAATTTCTTGGTTTCAGTGAATTCTGAATTATTGAATGAGATGATTGTTGGAAATATATTGTTACGACAACAATAACATTACCCCAATGCCTCAAAGGCTCCCGCTTATGGCGAGTTAAGGGTGGTCTGTGGTCGGATGTACATAACGTATCCCCTATGTCGAAAACATAGATACTGATAGAGTATACTGGATAAAATAATATGGCAAATTAAGGGTGGTCGGATGTACATGACTTTTACCCTATGTCGAAAACATAGTAACTGACAGAGTATACTGGATGAATTGAGGTTTATTAAGTTGGTTCATACTTCATAGCTCATTTGTTGATTAGTATTATTTTGTGTCCTTCATGGTAAGTAATTCTGACATAATACTGTTAACATCAACATATGCCTTGATAGTTAGAAGGAAGATCAAAACCCTTACTTTGTTTGCCCATAGGTGATGTTATGAGGCCGACATTTGAAAGCCGTATTTTATTTCATCAGGAGATTGTAAAGCTTGGAACTTTGTGTTTGTTGTTCAAAGGGTTCAATTTTTTGTTTCAAGTAATGAAATTGATGATATTGTTGAATCTAATGATACTGTTTCTGGTGGTGTGAATTGTGATACTGTGATGTTATTGTGGCTTGTGAGTTGTGTATGTGGTGTGAATGCTCGCAGCTGCCTCGCTCCCTTCCTGTCCCTCCACTTGAAAGTTCTCATCATTTTGTGTGGTTGGTTAGTAAGATTGATGTAGTGACATATTTGATAGATTATTGCTTGAAAGAGCTATCATTTTGTCCAGTCCTCCACCATTGCTGCACCAGTACTTTGTTGCTTGACCTTGATTCACTGGTTAACCAGCTAGGTGGCATCTGATTGTTGTTTTGTTTGGTGTTCTCCTACTTTCTTATGTTCTCTCTTGCTTATTTTGCTCATGGTCTTTCTCACCATAAGCCGTGACGTGACTCACCTAGAACTGTAGCTTTGCATTCCCTTTATATGCTCAGTTATGCTATATTGTAACTAAACGTCTAATGATATTGTGCAGGATATGCTCGATTTGTGCCCAGAAAAGGTGGATAACTATGAGCAGAAGCTGAAGAATTTCTACACTGAACACATACATGCAGATGAAGAGATACGCTACTGCTTAGAGGGAAGTGGCTACTTTGATGTGCGTGATAAGGCTGACCGTTGGGTCCGTGTGTGGGTGAAGGAGGGAGATCTGATTATACTCCCAGCCGGAATTTACCACCGTTTTACTCTCGACACCACTAATTATGTGAAGGTACTATAATCCAATCTATGAGCATCAAAATCCTTTTCCCTTCATGTTTACTCTTTACAGCAATTTCCCAAAGGGCAATGACAACATAATACAAACTGACAGCAGTAATTTGATGTGAACTTATATTAACAAGCTCATGTATATGCATCACTTGCAGTTGATGCGACTGTTCAAAGGAGAACCCGTGTGGACACCTTTCAATCGGCCACAGGAAGAGCATCCGGCTAGGAAGGAGTACGTAGTAAAGATCTTGGCCGACAGAGGGGGAGTGGCCGTCGAGGCCCATTAGTTCCGGCCTCCTTGATCATGTAACGATGTGAAGAACGGTTACCCTGAGTCTCTACTCTGATAATACAGCTACATTGTGCGTTAGTAAATGTAATGTCACTTTCTAAAACCCCCGTCTCTACATGTTATGTCATAGTAATGGACCGACTGTATATTGTTCTTAGAAATACAAAAACAAACAAAAAAACACTCTCCTTCTATTTGTTTAACTTGTTGTATTCTTCTTTACCGTTTTGCTTTTGATGCTTCCATTTCAGAGATTTTATGGTTGATAGTGGTGGCCTATGTTACTCCGACACTTCATTTACATGTCGTATCGCATGTTGGACATGACACGACAGATAGACACTCCATTTTAGGCTGAAAAACTCAAGTTTTTTTTTTCCCCGTAAAATAGCTGTATAAGACACCCTGACACGTATGTACCTCTGACACTTCCAGCCGTATTTGAGTAACATAGGTGGTGGCCACCACGGCCGAGTGTTTAGATCATTGGTGGCACTGCACATATAATATGCAATCTACCAAAGTACTTTGGGTGATAGTGATTTTGAGTGTAATCAACGGATAAGAGGTCCGTGTCGTTGGGCAAGTCCAAGTGTGCTCGCTTGCTTGGAGTGAGTGTCTATACCATGGTTCTTGGAATACCGTGGGAACGGGGTTCCTTCTCGCTAAAGGTGTGTAAGTCACGATAAAAACCTAAAGCTTTAGGTGTGGAGGTCACTATAAAAACATACAGTAAATATCTTTTGAACGACTCCTCACTCATATGAGTTGTATTTGTGTTCTATCGTAGAAAAAGTTACCCGATTTTACGACTTTAGACTCGAACTTATCAAACCGACTCTAAAATCAAGTTTCACGAGAAAAAGGTTGTCGCACTGTTAGCGTGGGATACTCCATAATCCACGTCAACCCGAATTAGTACTTGTTTCAGCACAATCAGATTATCGTCTGACACTAAAATCAGCAACACACCTAAAAATGGAAACCTCCGCCTCCGCCGCCGCCAGCACCACCACAAACCACCACAAAGAACAACCACCTAAGTGGCCGGAAAAAGCGTGGGGAATCCTATCAAAACTAAGAGAAAAAAACCCATTAATCCAATGCATAACAAACTATGTATCAATGGATATAATGGCAAACACGGTGTTAGCAGCAGGTGGGTCCCCAGCAATGGTAAATTCCCTTGATGAAATTTCCGATTTTACCCCTCAAGTCAACGCGCTCCTGGTCAACGTGGGGACCCTCTCTTCTGACTCATTACCGGCTATGAAGGTCGCCGCTCAACTAGCTCATAAGCATGGTATACCTTGGGTGTTTGACCCAGTTGCTGCCGGCTCTTCCGGTTTCCGGTTAAGGGCTTGTTTGGATTTGCTTGCTTTTAAGCCTGCTGTTATTAGGGGTAATGGCTCTGAGATTATTGCTCTTTCCCGTGCTTCTGTTGGTGCTAATAAGGTCAACTTTTTTTTTTCTTTTTACATTGGTTAAAAGTTAAAATTACTGCCCGTTTTATTGTTTACTGCAAAGTCTTACATGAGACGGTCTCACAATAATTAATTAATTAATTACTAGTTGTTTAGTGGAGAAGTTTTGATTTAAAGTATTGATATGATGATACATTTTCTTAATATTGCTTTTGGGTTTGCACCATTTGGTTTAGTCTGAATTTGAGACGGGTAGGACCGACTGTATACAGTTTATGTGGTCGATAACGAGGTGCAAATGTCGGTATAATTGGAAAACGAGGGAGGATGGGGTTCGAATCAGTGGGTGGGAACAGTGCAAGGGATGGACCTGATAGTGTAATTTTAATGGGAGAGAGTGTATTGGTTTGACAATATGAGCGTGTGATGTTAAATTTTGCTTTTGGGTCATCCGTGCTCAGCCTCTTTATGTTTCAATAGGGGTAAGGCTTGGGTGCATCCGACCCCCTCTTACCCTGCCTTATGGCGGGAGCCTTTAAGACGCTGGGGTAAAGATGTTATTGTTATTGTTATAGTGCGATCGGGGGGTTATTGTGCTGATGCATGGAAAATGTTCATTGGAAATGATTTTTTTTTTTTGAAAAGTCATAGGGGCTCTACCAACTATGCTAGCTCGCCCAAATTGATCATTTGGGAACATAGACGGTTGTCTCCGGATGACTCAAAATGAAGTTGAGTAGAGATTTGCTGTGAATGTGGTTTTAGCTTTGGTTTACTGTGAATGTTTGTTGTGTTATTCTGTTGAGGTTCACTGTCCAGGTTAGTCTGTAACGGCCTAGTATTGCTTTCTCTTGACACAGGGCGCAGATAGCGTGCATGAGTCTATAGATGCGTTAGAAGCTGCAAAAGAATTGGCTCAAGCAACTGGTGCTGTTGTTGCTGTGAGTGGGGCCGTAGATGTAGTTACGGATGGGAATCAAGTCATTGGTGCACACAATGGAGTAGCGATGATGCAAAAGATTACAGCTACAGGGTGTTCTGTGACTGCTTTAATTGCTGCCTTTGTTGCTGTTGACTCAGACCATATCTTAGAGGCAACAGTCTCAGCTTTATCTGTATATGGCATTGCTGGGGAGCTGGGTATGGAATCTGCAAAAGGTCCAGCTTCATTGCGCGTTAACATGATTGATTCATTATATGGGCTAGATGAAGGAACTTTACATGGTTATGTTAAGGTTTCTACGTTATCTTCAAGCTGAAGAGCTCTACACCCGGTATGATTCTTGGATAAACATATATGCTTGTGATCTGTACAATGTACATAGTGGGACTCCCAGGATGATGTCTATGTTCATCCTTTATTGTGTAGGTCGTTCCTGATTTGGTAGTATACTGCTGGTGATATCATCTGTTTTCGTTTAAATGAAATAAATCACTAATTATGCAAGTTGAATAATTAGCCTTATACATTTGCAGAAACTTGCCTTGGCAGCTGGTTAGCTTGCAATCGATGTGCACTGTGTTCTCTGAATCTATAGATCTCTTTCTTTTCAAGTTTGTTTCTCTATTTGGTACAGTAACTTTGAGGTTGGAGTTGTTGCTCAGCATCCTAGGATTAGAGAGAAATGAAACTGGAACTAGCTGAGTACTGTAATATGTATTGTCCCATTTAAGTAAATTATGCTGTGGAAGCTTACAGAAGGAGTTGGCGTAGTGTCATTCCTGCTTTAACAAGAACAAACTGTTTCCGGACTGTTTCTAGGAAGCCATTTAAATCACCTTTTTCCTCTGTTGCTGCTGCCAGCTCTATCAGTCATTTGAACTCATAATGGTTGTTATCATCTGTTACAAGTTGTGCGGAAAAAAAATTCACTGTCAGCTAGACACCAGTAGTCTTACATCTGATTTTACTGACCTTGGCTAACATATACAATCTGTTCTGCTGACTAGAAAGTTTTCGTCTATGACCAGTTTATGCATTATTTTCAAGATCCTGCACCGTACTCGCTTCTTGACTAGCATTTTGGCCACCACTGACCAGTATGCTTATTATCTATCGTCTCTTGTATCGTGGTACTGATGTGTAGGAAAAGCGTGGAGTGTGGACAGATGGAATCTGATTGGATTTATGCTAACCATGTAGGTAGTCTTCAGTTGTTCCTTGGAAAAATTAGGATACATTGCCTGATTAAAGTGAGGCTGCTCTGGCTGCATTCTAGTCTCTGTCGCAGTCAGAGAAATAAGTTTCAGTGCAAGTTTTCGCTTTCTTTCCTTATTATGGTTCATGTAAGCGACCCGAGTGTTTTTTGGGATTTAAACTTTGTTATAGTGTTACCATATTTTTTTTTTTTTACAGGGAAAACCCACAGGATTGGGGTAACTGTTTTTAGCCTCAAAACTTCAAAGAGACAATTTTTTTTCTTGTATTACCTTGTGGCAGATTCAAAACATATGGAGAACATATACAATGATACAAAAGTAGAACGAATCACACATTCTTTCACTCTCATTTACCATGGCGAGAGGGAAACTACATAGTTCATGACATACATGGTCCAAGGACAAATCATTCACACGGTGGCTACCAGCAAACTCGAAGCTTTCCTCAGTAAGATAGGTGGACTATGATCCTCAGCAGTGACTCTGCTCCATCAGTGACACTCTGACCAGATGGTATCAATGGGCGAACTTCTGCAAACCCGCAAGCATTCTTGAACTTTCCTGTGCCTCCTGTCACTGACAACTTGGAATTGGCGCTGTTAAGCCTGTATACACCATAGAAGTTGATGCTGTCACCATATTCTCCTCCCTCGAGCACTGCAGTGAATGTCATCATCTGTGTGCTCCCATCAGCGGAACTTGCTACATACACACCTTGTGCTGTACCGAAAGTCTGGGAACCCAAGTCTGGAGAGGTGGTCAGGATATCATCGATGACTGTGATGGTTCCGAATCCTAAACCCAATCCATCAGGTAACAGCTGTGCGTTGAGTTGCTGTTGTTGGTTGTTGTTGTTGTTGTTGTTGTTGCCCCCAGCAAAGGTTGTACCGGACAGCCCCGTTCCCAGTGGAACTCCATTAAGGTTCAAGGTTGGAACTTGACCATTACTGTTAGGGATTGCGACCCCATTTCTCGGGGCAGTGAACCCAAGTGCTCTAGCAAAGGGCACTTGCCCACTGTAGATATTCCCTAGCAGACCAGTGATTGGTCGCGCTGTTGGGCTACTCCCTCCTAAAATGTCATGCATGTACATTTCGATGATGTTAGCTTCAGGCGCAGGGGCAGCATTTTCACCTTTTGCAGCGGGCATCACTACCAGAAGCAGCATTGCGACAATGAACACCGCAGATGATGATTTCTTGGCCATGTTTCGGAATTATGTATCGCAATTGGTATTCTTGTACTTTGGATTGCTAGAAAGATTGAAGGATTTATGGTTGAATGCTATTACCTTGAGAAAATGTGACTTATATAGTAAGCAGGACTAGTGAGATTATTAAGGAGTTGGTGTTAAACCCAAAAAAATTAGTGTAGTTGTTGGACTTGCAACGCAAAGAAGTATAACTATAATTAGCTGGGCAAAATTCACAAAGTGCAAGTAAATGTGTATGGTACAACAAAACCATTCGCTTACCAGCTAAACTCGAAGACTTGATTTCATTTCAGTTGATGACGAAAATAAATCAATAGCCGGAGCGTATTTTCCGATTGTAGCGTGTTGCACATTTAGGACGGTTGAATAAAGCAAAACAACTATATTATGATTGCGGATGTTGAAATGATATTCCCGTAACTTTTTTACGACACAACATCAACAACTTATATCGGACGAAACATTTCTTAACCCGAGCAGACATATCCGGAAGACTGGAACCTGTCACAAAATTAGATTGGTAGAAAACTCTCCCTTATTCTGTTATTTATGTTACAACTAACACAAAACATCATTCAATACAGAAATAAGCTAAAATTGAGGCTAATCATCGATGTTTTTATTTTTATTTATTTTTATCTTTTACATTGGCTCAACTGCTAATATTGTTAGGGTGGAGACTAGAGATATGAGGAGTCAAACTTGGCACGATCCCAGGCAATTTTAGCTCGCTTATGAGAGTTAATTTTTATTGGTATCATTGGTGCAATACTTTGGGATAATTTGCGAAGAATTACGAGCTTTTGGAATTCACAAAGTCATTAACCCAACCCAGTTCCATCGCTAATGGGTTGGGGTCCGGTATAGATACACCTTATCTCAATCGAATGAAATAATTTTGCGCAAATTTTTATGTTTATTTATTCACAAAGAAAGCTAACAACAAATAATGCTGTCAAATTGAAGAAGATGAACAAATAGATGGCCATTGCTCTGATTGTAACCTTATACAATACCAATTCATTAGGTATCAACAATTGATAAAAAGAATAAGAATGGACTATTTTGACGCTACCAATGCTAATAGCTAGCTGCTTCCTGTATCTCCCTGATTCTATTAAGTTGCAAGGCGCCACGCCTTCACAGTGAGACGGGATCTGCTTTACACGATAACAGCTTCATCTATGGTGTTGCTGCAAAGTCTCCTGCGCTTGCAGACCCTTGATCCATCACCTTTGCTTGTCGTAGGACTGGAGACATTAACCTCCATACTGCAAAAAAACCCAAGACACGGAATGGTATGAAATGCTAGTTTTCGCGAATATGAAACAGCTTCCAAAAGGCAAGTCAAGAAAGAAAATGCTACGAAATGTAGAAAAAGAGATCAGATCAGATATAACTCACTATATATGGCTGCTGCTAACCACTCGTTGATGATTTTAACCCAAGTACTTGCCCATCCAACATCGATACTCCATCTGTGTGAGACAAGAATAAAGGCATTCAGAAAAAGATCGGTGGTTGGCCCACTTAAGGAAGTACTACAAGAAGAGTTAAGAGTAAGATTGCCTTACTTTCTGGTAGAACTGTTGAGGTTCCAATTGATGAACAACATTGCAAAATACATGGCACCCAAGGAAAAGATTAGGTGGAAGAATCCGTATTTGTATGGTATATCATCTTCTTCTTGAACTTTATCTTTGCGGAACTGTGCAAGAATATTGGCAGAGAAAGTTACAGACTCAACTTATTAAGTTTAGCTGATTTCTGTCAGTGAATTACGCTCGCTACAGGTTTGTCTGTAGGGAGATATCAGTATGCAGCCAATTCCTTTCATGTGCATCAGATTCACGGGCCTTTCTAGGACGGTAAATGTTGATAATGAGCTTTACAGTACTGAACAGAAGGATGTATAATTCACCTGAAATGACTCGGAATCTATTCCTGTTGAAAAGGTAGCCATAACTATAGCACAAAGTCCAAAGAGAAAGCTCTGCGAGAGAAGGACTAAAATTAGTATATCAAGCTATCAACAATCCCCTCTGACATCAGTTTAAAAAAAAAGTTGATAGATGGAAAATAAAAATAACATTAGGAACTAGGAAGTAGATGATCCAAATTCAAGTGCATAAAGGTCAGTAGCTGCTACTTAATCTCTAAAGATTCATAAAACCTCGGGATTTTATAGGCACCGTCACAGTTAAAATCTATAGGTTATATCCTGTTTCTCCAAGAAGATCATGCTTAATAGAGTATAGAGGCAGTTGCGTGCCTGCTGTCTTTACGAATTACACATGTATACTGATATCCTGGTGCAATGGAAACCTGAGCAGTCTCATTTTTGTTTTTTTGGGAAATCGAATGTACTGGAAGTAGAACAGGTTGTATAAACAACAATAAAAGGCTGGAGAAATCTTACAATTACGGTAATCCAATCATAATGTCCATGCACTTCCTTCTGTGGACTGCACTTATCTTCAGCTGGCTCACTGAAAACAGTAGGGTTTTTTTCACCAGTAAGCAACTTTTGTTGCCAAAACATTGAACTTCTATGAAGGCTTACTATCAAATCAACAAAGAGATTTAACATCACAGTTCATAAGTTGATTTCAGGTCTAAATTGTCTGGTTATATTCTTAGACATCAATTTGAAAAGAAAAAAAAAATCATTTTCCTATTCCCTTCAATACTCAATAGCATTAGGATAAATCTTTTGGTGAATCAATAGACAAAGGATGAAAAAAAACGCAGAGGACATTTAACCGGAAGAAAGATATCCGTAAGAGCACAAAACATCTGACCTTCTGATAGCGGACCATGAAAGGAAGACAACATAAGAGGCCATGAGTCCAGAAGATAAAAGACCTTTGTTCACCTGATTCAACATTTTACGCATAAGTCCAGAAATTATGAATTCCAAGTCCAAAGCGCTTAGAAAAAAAACACCAATTTTGGGTACAATGACCATACCTTTGAATGTAAAGACACAAGCATCATTACAGCAAGCAATATTGCTGTCCATATGATGAAAAATATGTTGAGAGTACATGAGGATCTTGGGACGTACAAAATATACAGGACCACGACTCCACATACGGAAGCAACATAGAGAACTGTTGACATACACAATCCAACAGAACAGCTGCAGAAATGAAGAACCTGATAAACTTCATGGAGCGAGAAATCAAGTATTCAAGTCAAATGTACACATTTCATTTGGAATGCATGACAAAGAAAGTAGGTACAATGAGAGGATATAATCTTTAGTTAATCAATCAAGCAATGCAGCATTTTGTCAGTATTACAGAGTGAGCAGGGATACTCGTGTGTTTGAAAATACAAATTTCATCATCTACTCGTAAACCTGATCAAAACTTGAGGTATTCATCAGGATATTGGTCTTACTGTAAAACTAGCTCATATGTCACTTAGCCAAAGTTGTCATAAAGATGAATGGTATTCTTTTTCCCTCCTTTGTGAATTCTTGTCAGGGTGGATTATGGTGATACAAAGAAGGTAAGGAACTTGAGGACGCGGTCTATACAACAGCACATTTGGAAAATATTGCATATTTTTACATGCATATGGTTAGTGCTCACCCAGAGCAAGCAGAATTGTTAAAAGTACAACCAGGAACATTAAGGCACACTGTTCTCATCTTGCTTTCTTTAAGTATGAACCCAAGTTCATGCTCAGCAGCTCAGACATAGATATATATGGAAGAAAAAAAAAGTCATTGAAGAGGTTTCATACGATTAGTACACAGCCTACATACTCCGTATTCATTACTCTTCAGAAACTTAGATATAATTGCACCTGCACGATATGAACTGAGAGACCTCAAAACACACACCTCTGCTTACTTTCCTCATCCGGCATCCAGTACTTGTTCCACCAGGCTATAAACTCAATCACACTGATAAGCTGGAGAGCAAGGAAAACCCTGTGCATGAATTACCATATAGAATAACCCAATTATACAACAACGTTATAAAGTAAAAACAACGCTCATATCAAAAATTAAACCACAGCATTACATAGAGTGTACATGAGTTGTGGTAGTAGGGGTTCATGCTCTCGTAGTCGTGTCCGTGTATTCTTTTCATCAGTTTTTTCACATATAGTTTTAGATTTTCCACCAAAAAGATATTTCTCAGCTTCGAGAAACATTGACATGCTAACTTTACCTAGTCCAGAACTGATGCTTTCAATACTCAACATCCAGTGAAACCATCAACTAAAATAATGAGATGTGGAAATGCTAGTAATACATAAAATCAAAGCTTTATATAGGTGGCCTAAAGCCTCAAAATAGCACACATATTCTACAAGAGTCAGGCAATCGACATGGTAACAATCATTACATAGCTACCGCCTACTCAAAAGCTACCGCTACATCATAATTTTGAGAAGAGACTTTATAACAAGAACTAAATAGAGTTTAAGAAGGGTACCCGGCACCCAAGCGGGCAAATTCACCTGCAATAAATGGTAAGAACACGATTACCATCTATTTTATGATGCAGTCACTGAAGGAACAAAAGTTCGTGTTTGTGTGTCATACCAATTTAGACATACCATATAAATGAATTAACTGTGAAGGGATGAAGAAGGAAGATGTCATTGCTACAACTAACAGGACCCCTTTTACCGGCCACCATCCAGCATGCCAAGCATTCCGAACTTCTTGTAGCTTACTTGTCCTTATTGTTGTGAGAAACATTAAGAAGAAAAACATCTGAGATATATGTCAAGGATGCCAGCAAAGACTTGAGCTTTGGACAAGCCAAGTTAGAAAATAGTGCACACATATCATTCATAAACATCAAACACTTTTCACACACCAGATATGCAATTTGACAGAAAAGGGAATCAACCCAATCACGGTATTGCTTGAACTGTTGTCACTTGTCAGATATTCTTTGACAATGTTTGATCCCATCTTCAGCTAGAAAAGTACCCCAGCTAAATTGCCGGGCCTTAACATACCAAAAGTAAACTAACTAGGCCTCATGATGTTAAAATCTCAGATTTTTAAAATGTCAAAATGGATACGAAGCATCCAAAGCTGACCCGAAGGACACCAGTTGTTTGAATGCAATCACGACCTTCACTTCCACAAGCTCTGAGAACTGCATGAAAACAAGCATCAGTATTATCCTAAAGAATAAATCTCCCTAGACCAATATCTTAGCAACCCAAACGAAAGTACTGCAGGAAATCAAGATGAATAACAAAATTTTGCTACATCTAGATTACACGCACAGGCCTAAGTATAGTAAAAGGATTCTGTCAAAAGTAAGTATGCTAGCCAACAGTTCCATGAATATACAATGGAAATGGCAATAAAGTTTCCTTCCGGCTTCAGTTAAGAAGAGCAATTAATCACATCAAATGTCACAATTACAGGAGACGGCTTGATCCTAAACTAGTACAAGCTTGAGTGTTGGATAAGATTAAGTAACAGTTTTTATAGCTCATTTGCCACCATCCAATACAGCCTAAAAGCTGATTGTCTCATCATGCTTTAACTTCTTACTACCCAAAGTTAGCATTTTTATTCAAAAGGGTTCATGCTTTATCTTTGATGTAAATAACACGAGCTTTTCCGGTTAAAAAGGAGTGCATTTCTGACTTCCACACTAGACCCTGCTCAAGTTCAACCTGCAGGATGATGAGTATATATCCTAACGTAGATATAAACCCATCAGCCTCAATGCCTCATATACCAACGGAGCGCCAAGTTTTAGCCTCAAAGTCTAATTATTGATAGAGCTGGTGAATACGAATGACTTTCAAGTACAAGTACATATTATATAATTTCTAAGCTGAATCAACATTGTCATCAATATCAATGTATCAGTACTCTTAGGATATAAATGTAATATTTACGCTTCCATTGATCATTATCTAAAAGCAGGATCCAGCAGCAATGATGTATTCTGAAATCTGAATTAGAGTAATCGTAACCTAACAACTGAAAGATAATATGATAATTCACAATTGTAGACTTCGGACTTACAATGCTTTTCTGGTACAACCCTTTGAATGTAATCACGAACTATCCAAGCAGCAAAATTGGTAAGCAAGAATATAATTCCATAGTAGTACCGAGCTCTTAAGGTCCTTCTCCTCTCGACAGAGATGTCAATTCGCTTCTTCTGTCGACTCCTGGACAATTCTTCCAAATAGACAGCTTCAAAAGCCCTTCTGTCAGACATTTCCTCTACCCTCCCTGCAATATTCGACAACAGCAACAACAACAACAACAACAACAACAACAACAAAGCGTTAGTACCATAAACGATTTAGGGACCCTGCAATATTCGACAACAGTAACAACAAAGCCGTATTCCCAATAAAACGATTTGAGGACCCTGCACTATTCAAACCCCACCAAACCAACTACCACATGTACAATTCCAAAATTAAAGTCCAATTAATCATCTTTATCACAGATATTCCTACAATGTATAACTTCTCGAAATCGGTCATTATCAAGTATTTGAATGAAAATCATTCAAAACACAAGAAATTCCCCTACATTAGGCACTGTCCGGCACTCATTAATCCGTGTGTCTTAGATACGACACATTTGGTAAGACTTGAGAAGCGCAAGTCCTTCAATTTGTGTGAGATCGTTTTACCCAAGTTTTTGCCTTTTTTGTTATGTAACATCTTTCAACAGTTCAACTAGGCCAGGAAACAAACTTGGCTAATTTTTTTTGGTCTACTTAGAACATACCCACATCACACATACAGAGGTACATTCAAATTCAAATTTAAATCACTCATTTCAACATGACACATAATAAAAGTCCAGATTTGCAGCACATATCATGCAGAGATTTGATAGACAAAAACCAAATGCAACATAATACCCGTTATTTCAACCAACTTAACTAGAGGTCTCGAATTAGAATACAATAGTGTTGAAAAAGAACGAGTTTTTCAACCAGATTAACTAGAGGTATCGAAGTCTAGTAAAAGATTTAAAAGGATAAAAACATACCTTAGGGTGACAGTTAGAAATTCAGGGTTCCTAATGTTGGGATGACGAGGAATAATGTGAATACAGACATAGAAGAGTTTGAATTGCGCTCCCTAATTTTCTGAGCAAAGGTTTTTATATAATAAGAAAAGCTAACTGCTTTGTTTTAGTGGGTCCGTTTTCTGTGACTGTATCCCACGAAATTGGAACCTTCCAAAACGCTTCAAGTTCAAAATTAGGACTCATTTGGAAAAAGAATACTCAGTACTAAAGAAAACTTGGGTGGGTATTAGGCGAAGTTTTCATCTGAGACGGTGTTACGATAAATCATTAAAAATATTGTGTTTTTTGCATATTCAGTGACATCAGTGGTATCCCTCGAGGTACAATTTTTCGGTTATGCTCATTATATGTGAATTGAGTGAATCATGCTTTTAAGTTGAATTATAAAAGACTTTAAGGTCAAGATTTCGCATAAGAAATATTACAAGTTTATACTTGATATATGAAGTTGAGAACACTTCACTTTGTTTAGCTAATTAGCCACTCAATCTCACAACCTTTGAATTAGTCTAAATTCAATCAAGCTAGAGATTGCTCATTTACTCCGTCCATATTCTTTGTCAAAAAGAATTCGAGTACTTTAGTCCGGAAGAAGCAACCTATGTTTTTCATGCAAGTATAATAAATAACCACTTAAAAAGAACGGGGTTTCCGTTTCTGTCATACTTTGTGTCTCTTTTAGCGTACCTACAATAAAATATTAAGATATTATATTGTACATTCGTCATTTGTTTGAGTAATTCTAATATTGATAAAATTTATGATTTACTCCGTATAATAAGTAATAACACCTGATTTATATGATTCATTGAATGAGATACGAAGTGTGACATGAAATATGTGCTAGAGTAAAAGTTGCGTTAATATAACACAACTTAGTTAACCAACAAAACAAAAACCTTGAAATAAAGCATGTATCCAAAGAAATGAAGACAAAAAAAACTTTGGTTAATTACTACAGTATATTTTTGGCTAATTAAGAAGTTCGGTGATCCTACTTGAGATTACGTACAGCTGTCGGAGAAGTAGGAGCGGTGCTCGAGGCCAACGTTTTCACTACAAAAAAAAATTATTAGTCACGCGGACATTCACCTACTACGAATTGGGAGCGTTGATCGACCAGTTCGTTAATATGTGAGTTCTTCGTCTTTGATCGGTCGGACCTCAGACTTGTCAATCGAGTCGGTGCGAATTATTACAAGCTAATTACTTTGCTGATCACAATTAAGACGTGTTTCAGTTTAAGTAGGAAATATGGATTACTATGTGTAATCGAATATCGAGTCGAAATAGATCAGAGCGGACAACGATAGTTAGGGTTGTGTTTTAAATTTAATAGACTCTCAACAAATATAATAATCCTACAATATGGCACTGCAATCAAACTTTTTTGCATCCTAAATGCTTAACTTTTGATTTTTGATCGTCATGCTACATAAATGCATCGTGCGAGTATTAGTATATAATTTAAGCATGCATGCAGCATGCATCATTTAAGTAAGAATTACGTTCATTTTCGTATGCAACTCCTAACAACAACCCGTCCAAACTCCAAAGCACCCTACATATTTCGTATTGGTTAGAACGATTGTCATGCTAATAGCGAATGAGCAAGTACGGGGCGGCAACATGAGAATAGAAGCCAGAAGCACGACCTGAGTCTTCGTGGTCCAGTTTCGAGTGTCTTCGTGGGTAGTTATAGCGGGCCATAGGCGCAACTGCAACGTAGACAGATATATGTTAAACTAATTAAACTTCAAATTGAATATGTTTTTCTTTTTAAGTTTAGCTTCAAACTAAGTTATTCCTTTGGGTCTGTTCATAAAACACTAGTTACTCAGTTCATAACACCAATATAGCAATTAATTAATAGTCCAAACTAGTCGAATGTTATTTCCCGTTCGAATCCTTGTATTCCATTTTCGCACAACATGCTCAATATTGCAGTATATGATCTCACACCAGGGGCGGATTTACGTGGGGGCAGAGGGGGACAACTGTCCCGCGTGAGTTTCGGGATGGGAAAAAAATAGTATGTCGGGATCCAAACACATGACCTCCTATTCATAACTTATAATAGAATTTTCCACTAGGGTAGGGAGAGATAATTGATATTTCTACACTGTAAATTGCAGAAATTTTGAAACTGAGTCCTTTTCGGGCTTTGGAAGACCCACAAAAAAACGAACAACACAATTTCAAAGTCACTTTCTAACCCTAAATTCCCAATTTCTTATTATTGATTGATGATTCGATTGTAATTTTCTTCTTAATTTTTTTATTTTTAAGTTTGGTTTTATGATTGACGCTATGTAACAATGACAATTATTTTGCTATTTGTAATATTACACTGGATTTCTTTTACCCCTATGCCAGAATTTCTGGGTCCGCCCCTGTCTCACACTTACTATAGTTTGAAAGTTGTGACATGTATTTTTGTTGGATTTGTTCTCCTCCTAAGCCGTTATGATTGTCTTCAAATGGTTGGATTTTAGTTGGGACTAAATGAAACTAACTCTAATGGACAAATTGATAGCTAGCATAGGTGTCCTACAAATAATTTCTGATACTATACTCCGTATTTAGTTTTATCATATAAATTACATGTAGAAACAATGCAAAAGTGTATATGCATAGAGACAAATGGTTTGGTAAAGTGGGGGAGAAATCTGGTTTATTGACATGCTACTATGCTAGAAGCATTTAGTACGTAGCCCAAATTTAAGGTTATACTTCGTTCACGAGAACGTAAAACTATAGATTTGGTATTCTTTTTGCTAAAGAAATGGTAGATAATGTAGTCGCAATAACTTTGTGCGCAATCTCTACAAACTCATCATAGATATAAGTTTTCAATACATCTAAATCCCGATCACAATCACGATCACATCAGTTCGATTCAACTGTTTATTAAATCGCCTTGCCAATAGTATCGTCGAGAGAAAATGTACCTTAAATCAGTGCAGGCGACTAACCCCAGGGGTCCTTAATTCCTTGTCATATCACAATCCCAAAATGTTCATTGACAATCCACAATCAAGAAAAGAAAATAAAAACAGAGATAATTTCATTTTTATAAGGGGAATCTGATCCGAGTAGAGTTATTAAAGGGTTCTCAAAATGAAAAATCTGTTCTGCATTTGGCAGGGCCCCCCCTAAGAACTGTTCTCTTTCAACTATGTTTACACAAATTCCTTCCTAAGCTAACACAGGCAAAACAAATGCAGAACTAGGGTCTGTGCTTTCGGGTGGAAACATCTTGAGCCTCTTAATAACCACCCATGCCGCCCATGCCACCCATACCGCCCATGGATGGAGCTGCATCCTTCTCGTCACTGGGTGCCTCGACCACAACAGCTTCGGTTGTTGTCATCAAGGATGACACACTGAAGAAAGGAAGGCAAGGAAAAAGACACATTTAATAACTTTGTAAAAGTTCCGAGTTACACAAGTGCCATGATAAGAAAGACGAAATATCAAAAAAACTAAAACTGGACTTGCCTGGCAGCATCAGCCAAAGCTGTCCTAATAACCTTCAATGGATCAATGATCCCGGCATTCACCATGTTTACGTATTCTCCTGCTCAATTGACAAACAAGTTAATAAAAACACGACCAACTTCATCCAACCAAGCGTAATATTAAAGCAAATGTTGTCAGATCTAGAGTTTGTACCTTTGGCAGCATCGTAACCAAGATCATGGTCATCCTGCTCCAGTAGTTTGCCAACAATGAGAGCACCTTCAACTCCAGCATTTGAAGCAATGGTGTAAACAGGGGTCTGAAAAGATGATAATTCATATGACTGTCAGCTACTTAAGCGAAAAACTTGAATAAAATCCAGAAAACACATTATAAGTTTTCCATTTATCATATTAAGTATTCAGTAAATATGTCCACCAAAACTTACCTTAAGGGCAGATTGAATGATCTGCACACCAATCTTCTGATCATAGTTGGCTGTCTGGAGCTTGTCGAGTTCTTTTGAGGCGTAAAGAAGAGCAACACCACCACCTGGCACAATGCCTTCGGCAACTGCAGCTTTAGTGGCATTTAGAGCATCGGTCACTCTGTCCTTCTTTTCTCCAACCTCAGCTTCACTGGCTCCTCCAATCTAATCACAGAAACCACGTAAAAATTATTAGCCAGATACTTTTGTGTTGCAACACAGAAAAATTAACACTTTGAGAATACTAGCAACCAAGTGCCAAAAAGTGGAACAAACCTTCAAAACAGCAACTCCCCCAGAAAGCTTAGCTAACCTCTCCTCCAACTTCTCCTTATCATAATCAGATGTGCTTAGTTCGATTCCAGATCTAATCTGTTATTTACACAAAATTTGACAGCAGAAAGTGTCAGATGCAGGATACAATTAGTGACTCACTGCATCAACAACAACAACATCTTTAACCCCAGTGCCTTAAAGGCTCCCGCCATAAGGCGGGGTAAGGGGGGGTCGGATGCACGCAAGCCTTACCCCTATTGAAACATAGAGAGGCTGCGCACGGATGACACAAAACATAGAGTGACTCATTGCATCAGAAGCAAATAATATAAACCTACCTGTTCACATCTTTCCTCAATGGATTCTGTGTTACCCGCGCCATCAAGAATGACTGTATCATCCTTCGAGATAGTTATCTGCAAGACATCAACATACAGGTCATGTGACATGGCAATACAAAAAACCTCACTCACACATTAACACCCAGTGTATAACATTAGACCGTGACAAATTCTCTGTTGACCCCTTCTTCATAAGGGCCAAAAGCGTTCTATATAACCCAATAGGATGCAGGCTTATTATGACATAGTTTCAATGCTCCCCACATAAGCAGGAAACTTGATACTAACATAAACTGGAAAATCAAACTTCAATGTGGATCATGGGTGTAGATTCAGAATTACAAAGCTCCTTATCTACGGATACAGACTAAGAAAAAAGAGATTACAAACAAGCACAAGCACAAGCTTACCTTTTTGCATGAACCAAGCATATCAAGATCAACCTTTTCCATGTTCATCCCAAGTTCCTCAGTTATGACCTGCACCAGAGAGGTCATGTAAGAATTTGCCCAAGATTGCCTCTTAGGCAAAAGCTGATAAGAAAAGAAAACCCACCTGTCCTCCAGTAAGTGTTGCAAGATCCTGCAAGTTGGCTTTCCTGTTCTCCCCAAAGCCGGGAGCTTTGACAGCACAAACCTGTCAGAAGTAACATGTTTAAGGATGACATCGAAATTGAAGTAGCACAATAAGAAAGCTTTCCTAAGTGAAAAATATAGAAACCTTAAGGCCAGCCCGGATCTTGTTCAAAATAAGAGTAGCCAAGGCCTCACTGTCAATATCTTCCGCAACAATCAACAAAGGTTTTTGTTTCTGCAAGAACATAAATTAGTTAGTGGTTATACATTAATAGTCCTGAAAATTTAATAAGCAGGAGCACAAGTGAAAAGGATCCAGAGATAATTCTCTTACCTTCAATGCCAACTCCAGAGCTTTCACAATGGCAGTTACACTGGTAATTTTCTTTTCGTGGATCAAAACGAGTGGGCTATCCAATTCCTGAGGACAAAAGGCACGCAATCAATAATGCATCTACATGTTGATTTTAAAGAATGAAACAATGTCAGAAATGGAAGCTCAGGGAAGCATGCTTACACATTTCTGATTTTTCTGGTTGGTGACGAAGTAGGGAGATATGTAACCCCTGTCAAGCTTCATGCCCTCAACAACTTCTAGCTCATTGTACAATGTTTTCCCATCCTACAAAAGCACCACAGTTAGTTTAAGGGCTATAACTCCACCGTCAACAAGAATGCTGCCTGAAGAGAAGAGTCAACTCAATTCTGAGAACAAAAGTAAAGTATAGGACAAGGAACACAGTTTGTGTTTGTTAGTTCAATCTCGTATCTATGAGGAAAGCTCAAGAGCACGTGACTTACCTGGATTGTGATAACACCTTCCTTTCCAACCTTTTCCATAGCCTTGGCAATAAGCTCACCAATTTCCCTCTCACCATTAGCTGAGATAGTACCAACCTACAATCATAGATGGGAGTTCTTTAATCCAGAGCATATACTTGTTTTATTTTAGTGCAACAAGCTCTCCAGAGAAATGTATCACAAACCTGAGCAATCTCATCTGAGGTGCTGATCATCCTTGCTCTGCTTTTCAAGTAGTTTACAACAGCATCAACTGCCATTGTCATACCACGCCTGAGGTCCATTGCATTCATTCCAACTCCAACAGATCTAACTCCCTCAACCAATATAGCCCTGGTAAGAACTGTTGCGCATGTGGTACCTACAAATACAATATAAATCAGCTTAGGCTGATTAAACTATTGAAGACAGATCAAAATCAAAGAACAATTGATCTTTCTCTTTAAAAGAAGAGAATTTTAAACCAGCCTGACCTCAAAAAAAAAAAAAAAACAGCTAGCAATCTAATCAGATATAACATATAGGCCCTCAGGCCTCATCAATCCTACTCTTCAATTTGCAGCGACTCAATTATTATGCCATGTCATTATACATCATCAATAGGCGTACAAGCGTATTATTCGAGTTTATCAGCATCACAAACAGTGTCAAACTGTTAGTACATGACAATGACGACTCCCAAGTCTCCAACTTCATAGTGTGAAGTTCCAATAACGATGAAACAAACAATTGAATTCCTGGTATGAGGTTAAATACTCACCATCTCCAGCAACATCATTGGTAGAATTAGCAACTTGCTTCACAAGACTGGCACCTAAGTTCTTATACCTGTCCTTGAACTCGATGCTCCTGGCAACAGTCACACCATCCTTTGTGACTTTCGGAGTACCAAAGCTTTGCTCAATCACCACAGTGCGTCCCTAAAAACCAACCAAAAATATATCAATTCATCAATCTCACATCAAACAAAACCCGCCCTAATTACCCACATTTCACCCCACAAAAACCCATCAAATCCTACAAACATTACATTATTATTCCGTGTGTCGAGTCCAATTGATCAAACCCAATAGTTCCAAAATCACATTATACAATTAAAGATTGCCCCTTTAAATCACACAATCATCACAAAACAAACAAAAATCAGCCAAAAACCAAGTCTAAAAACAGCCATACGACTGATACAACGCATTGCGCCCACATACAACCAACCAATCAACCCGTCATAACTCTAATTTCAACTCCAACAAACCAATTTAACAACATAATTTCTCAAATCTAACAAAAACCTTATAATACCATCCCACTTTACTAACAAATCCATCCAGATTTTAACAAAATAATAACAATACTAACAAACTCGTGATCGGAAAATGATATTAGGGTCGGCTAACATGAATCGTCATCTGAAAGCTTCAAGAACACGAAAAAAGGTGCTCACCCTAGGACCCATAGTAACTTTAACAGCATCAGCAAGCTCTTCAATACCCTTTAGCATTGATTTACGTGCATCTTCGCCAAACCTTACTTCTTTTGCTGCATAATTTCTGCTCCAATTCAATTGCGCAACCTACAAGATACAATCAATTAGAAAAAACATACATACATTTGGTAAATGCTAAAAAAAGAATGGTGGGTATGGGAGATTTACAGAGCGAGAGGTGGTGCGAGCGCGGGCGGCGATGGCGGCGGCGGCGCGGAACATGGTGGTAGTGGTAGGCGGCGGAGAAGGAGGAGAGAGAAAGTGTGAGAAGATTGTAGTAGAAGTTTCTGGGATGAGGGGAGACGTCGAAGGGGTTATAAAGAGGGTGTGTGAGACTTTGTGAGGTTTAAGGGGTTTTACTCTAGCCAATCAAATGGCTAGATCTCCCATCATTACTAAATTATTAAAAATATTTTGAACAAACATGTAAATAGGTCTAAAAAAAGAAAATATTTAAGAGGGACGATTTTATATATTAAAAAAAATGCATAGGATAATAATGTCGAAGAAATCTTATTCGGCAAGGTATGTTGTTTCAATTGGCGATTTATAAGTAGTTTTCGAGTTTGGGAGAGGTTTATTGTTTTAGAATATGATTTTACATTATGATGTTTGAGTTTTTCCAAGTTAAATTTGAATGATGTGGTTGTGAATGATTGCTATAATGGTAGCACTGCGTATGTCAAAGAATGGTTGTATACCAAGACCTAATTTGAGAAGTTAATGGACCTAATATATGCTACTCACAACACAGTGTTGTGGGTTTGCACACAAAAAGATAAAGGGAAAAAAAGTGAAATTTTCACTCCCAAATTCACTAGTTTATCCTGTGGATTTGTATTTAAGCCCAAGGGCATCGTGCTATGGGTAGTCAATCTTGACATACCTCACTTTCCTTACTCTAACTAGTAAAAAGATATTACACCAAACCTATTATATATAGGGGCACTAAAGTTATGATACATACAACTATACAAGTGTAATAAGGACTATGTCTCATAAGAAGCTTTAGTTAACAAGGCAAACTAACTTATCATATGATGCCAAGGTTGGGAAAGAATTGGTAAGTTTTATGAGTGTTTTTACTTTGCTTTTGAAGAGTGGTTGGGGAGTTACCATTAGTCCATTACACATACTCATAAGTACGTTTTTAGTTAACACTTTTGAGCGCATCACATGTACGGCCAACTATGTGCCATGATGAAATGAATTAAACTAACGTGTGTGAATAACACTTCAAGACCTTCACATGAAGAATATTCTACGGGGTTGTTTTAATATTTCAAGTTGTGACAAGTTGAGTGAAAGCGGCATGATAGGTCAAAAGTAAGTGTATCTTGTAAAGGATATGGGCGAGGTACCAAGATGTCTCACTTGTCGTCAACTCTAGTCGTCACAATGTCATCCATCGAATACTACTGTATACTTACTTGTTTAATTGCCCTATTTGGCTTTTCAAATTTAAACTACAAATAAATAAATAAAAGAATTACAATCAAAGCTAAAAAATTACATCCTTGAATCATCATAAATAAAATAACCTATTCAATCAAACTTTCTCACAAACAATTATCCAAATATAAAAAATAAAAATAAAAAATGAAAATGAGGGTAATACGATTAAAACTGAACCTAAAGATGGGGGTCTTTTATGATGAACACATTACCAGCGACATGCGCTTGAGAGGGTCTTTCACGGAATACTCTCTCTCTCTCTCTCTCTCTCTCTCTCTCTCTCTCTCTCTCTCTCTCTCTCTCCAACAAGTTATCCACCACTTCATCTAACGCACACTCGATCACCGTCTATCACGCATCAAAACCCCCAAACAACGACCAACAGTATACATTCCTACATTCATCCATCTTATAATCTTATGTATTCCCTTTATTAGTACAATCACCTTATTACCATCCCTAATACACTCGAGTATATGGTAGGCTTTCCGATAAAAGGAGGTGAAACTTTTAACCACCACTTCATCCAACACACACTCAATCACCATCTATCACACACCCACACCCACACCCACACCGACAACAACGATTAAATGACAATGTCCTACTTTTTTCGTCTATTACCTTATTATTACTATCCCTACTCCCTAATACTTAGTAGTGTATGATAAACTCCCCTGAAAGCAGATGAAACACACTCGTAACCTCGGTTACAAACCAATTAACCATCTTATTATCATTTCTAGTACTCTCGAATGTATGGTAGACTTTCCGATAAAAGAGGTGAAAGTCGCGAAACCATAATAGACACTAACTCGCCCGTTCATCACCAGTTCACCACGCCCCTTTTCCCCCATTTTTGCTCCAAACAAACGCACACTTGATCTGCAACAAAATCCAAAGAAAAATGACGGAGGCAGTGATAAGGAATAAGCCAGGAATGGCGAGCATCAAGGATATGCCGCTTCTCCAAGATGGGCCACCACCGGGCGGGTTCGCACCCGTCCGTTACGCCCGTCGGATCCCCACCAAAGGACCCAGCGCCATGGCCATCTTCCTCGCCACTTTCGGCGCTTTTTCTTGGGGTATGTACCAGGTTGGCGAGGGTAACAAAAAACGCCGGTAATTTCTTCCGATCTTACCCTTTTTTTTTTTTATTCCCATTTGGGTTCTTATTGATTTTTTTGATTCTATTGTTTTTTGTGTGTCGATTTTATATGATTGTATATTTTGTATGTTTTTTTTTTTTTTTTTTTTTGTCGATAACGAGGCGCATAGATCAATACAATGGACTATTATGAGATTAATTGTAGTTGATTTGGAGGAGCTAAGATTAGTGTAATCGATGCAAACAATGGTGAAGGCGGGGCGGGGGAGGGAGGGGGGTGACATTGGGCATTTTGAAGGGGGGGAATTAGTGTAATCTCGAGGCCGAGGGCGATTGTAGTGATGGGTATTTGGAGAAATGGGGTTTCGAAGTGTTGTTACCAGGCCTTTTGACTTTTGTTGTTGCATTTGATCGGATTATTTGTGGTTTTTCAATCGGAGTAACGGGTGTTTGGGGATATGGGATTTTTGAAGCTAACATTGCCGGGTATTTTGCCTTTTGTTGTTGGGTTTTGTTGCAGCTTTGGATTGAATTATTTGTGGTAGTTACAGTTAGAATGATGGGTGTTTTGAAATGGGACCAATATATCTATGTTGGGGAAATTCTGCGATTAGGTTTGGATAATGGGTTTATAGGTTCTAAGGGTTTTCTGTTTAATTATAAACATTAGTGGGTTTATGAGCTATTGGTGAGAGTTGAATGATTAAGATCTTTTAAGGGCGAGAGTGTGAGACTGATGTATGTTGGGTTTGAAGAAGGCTTCATTCTTTTTATTCCTTGACTGCGTGTTCAAGGTTTTTATAGTCCGAAACATTGTTCAAGGTTTTTTGGCTGTAGAAGGTAAAGCAGTTGGGGCGTGGCCGCGTGGGGGTCTGTAAGGTAGCTCCAAAGTTGGACCTTAAGTTCTGAGACATTATATTGCTGAACACAAAGGATGGCTCTTTTGTCTAAAAAACTTTTTAGTGTTTTGGATTCATCGCGTTACTAACTTGGGGTAAATCTTCATCTATGGAAGAATGGTCTCATGCCACCTGAGTCATGATATCTCTGCTATGGATGTTTAGTATGACTTTTGTTGGCCTGAATGGCTTGGACTGTAAACCTTTGGTAAGACTAGAAGTATAAAGTTGTCTGCTTGCTTTGTCTTTTATGGTTACCTACCTCTGGTAGTGGTACAGCTTCTTGTGGGGGTTACTAGTGAAAGGAATTTTGTGCCTCTTGACCATCCATTGTATGCTTTCTGAGCGTTGGGTAATGTTGTTGATCCACTGCATCTTGTTGTCTGAAAGGCATGTTCTTTTACTTAAGTTGCAATTCATAGAATTGTCTTTAATGGGCTTCATGCCTAGGAACCTTTCCGGAAAGCATTGAGTTTATACTTATGTACTTATATTGCGGTTTATGGTTACTATGGAACTCTTCTGGATGACGTTCATGGTTAGGGAGTAGGGACCTTCTGCAAAGGTATTGAGGGGCTGTTTGCTGTGGGGTTCACGATTCGGAAAAGGGAGTTCTGTCCTCTATTCCCTTTCGAGATGTTTGTTTGTTTTTTTTTTTTGTAAGCATATCCTTCCCTCATATTCAAGATTCATTTCCCTTTAAACCTCTTTTTTTCCCACTTCCCACCCCCCTTGTTCTTGGAGGATTTCCTACTATGGGGTGTTTCCAAATGGGATGTATGTCTATGTTGGTTTAAGTTAGGCTCTCCTGTAATTAGGTTGGTACTTGGTATAAATGGTGAATAGGTACTGTGGTCTTTCTGTTTGCTTACATACGGTCAGGAGCTATGTTAAAAGGTCAACGGAACTTTTGCGATAAGCTTTTGTAGGCTGGAGACTGAAGTATTTTGGGCTTATGGATGGCTTCAGTTTTAGGTAAATGTGGTTATATGACTAATGGAGTGTAAGAGATTTAGCATAGTCAAGATTTTAGCATGTTTGACAAAGTTTTGATCGACTGCTACATTGTTTTGTCCAGCACTCTTGGGAACATACATGTATGCTCTCTGGCGGTGTAAAGTCATAAGGCTGGTGTTGTTTGAAAGTAAGTTAAATCCAAGGTTGGACCAAGTTTCGGAATTTATGAAAGGCATTATGGACTCCGCTGGAGTTTGTGTTCTATCGAATTAGGAACTTGGTGTAATGATATCTCTGGGATAATGGCCTCATGCCAACTGATTCTTGATATTTCTGGTATGAACGTTTGATATGGAGAATTTTTCTTTTCGGGTCTCAATGGAGGGATGGACTGTACAGCTATGGTGAGGATAGAAGAATAAAGATGTCTGCTTGTTTTATCTTAAAGAGTTACCTTCCTGTGTTTGTATAGCTTCTTTTGGTGTGTTGGTGAAGCAAATTTTTTAATTATCTAGTGTACACATCTATAGCGACGAGCAAAGTTAATGATACTTTTGCTTAAGTTGATGGTCAACTATAACTTAACAGAAGCATCTGACACGCTAAACTGGCACTTTATGACATTGTGTTTGACGAGTTCCATGCATAGGAAATTTTCTAAAGAGCACTGAGTTTATACCCGTGTACCAACTTTTGTGGTGTATGGCACTCTTCTTGACAAGGTTTATGGTTTGGAACCTTTGGTCAAAGTTTTAGGGGCTGTTTGGTTTGGCGGTCAAGAATGAGAGAGGACACTTCTGTCTCTATTTCTTTCCTAGGTGTTTGGTTGGTTTTTAATCATTCTTTTTCCGTGTTTTCAAGCTTCCTTTTTCCCATTCCCTACTCCCCTTGTGTTTGGAGGATTACCGATCATTGGGATTCCAGATTTCCATCCTCCACCTAGCAATGCACTAGGCCATTGATCCACTACCCCATACTACCACCAGGCCGCCGAGCCGATGCCACTATGATCATGCCACCAATATACAATCACTCAAACCCATATCGGTGCGCACTATTGAAGTCTTGATGTGCACCGGCCACCTACATCAGCCGTTGACATTATTGATATTCAAGGGAAGCACCTCCTTTTAGGCGGCGGCAGTGACTTGGTAGGGATGTTACCGGTGTAGGACATTGGAGAGGACATTGAAGCTGCTTTAGTGGGCATTGAGATGAGGGTGGACTGTTAAATTTTCTTAAGGGAAGTTCGTTTGTGACTTTTTTCTATTAACCAAACACATGGAGTAATTTAAGGGGCTGTAATTTCTTTATCTTCCTGGAACCATATGGCCACTGAGTAAATACCTATGTGCTAAAGCTGGAGGTGCGTTCCCTTGAGTTGTGTAAAGTAGCTTCTCAATAATCTTTTGGACTTCAGAAGAAATCTTGAGGTAACTTTGAAGAGTAGGCTACGGTATGCGAATCTGCACCATAGACAGTTTCATAATGGTCATATCAGTTTTAAATAAATAAATGGTCATATCAGTTTCTTCAGGAGTTGGGGTTCGTCTAGGTATGTTTTTCTGATGACTTGAGAGTAGAGTTACTAAATATAGATTTCAAGAAAGATTAAGTGGTACACCAACGAGTATTTTGCTGATTGGTTGTCCGCTTCTAATGGATAGAAAGGCGTAGTGCTGCGAGTAGCCCAGTACAGCAGTAGCTTGTGGACAGAATGGGCAATAGCATGATATAGGCATTATGAGACAATATAAGGAGTTCTGCAGCCACACTGCCACAGCATATGGTTTCGTTATCTGTTGCTGCCAATTGTTTTTTTTAGGTATGTTGCTGCTAATTGTTTTTTTAGGTATGTTGCTGCTAATTGTTACTGCCTAAATTCTTTTTTAGCTTCTCACTAGTAATGTTTATGAATCATAGAAGCTGACTGGACTGCTGTAGAAAAAAGGGCGAGGTAGAGGGACAGGTTGAGAAGCGAGTGACTTACTGCACATTACTCTTCTGTTCTTGAGTATGAAATTGGAAGGTTTAGAGTTTTCTTTTTTATCGTTTCGAAACATTTAAGTTTCCATTCCAAAATCAGAACATATTTGTCAATTCCATTATTTCGAAATAATGTACATACAATAATTACAGCGGGTAACACTCTGACACAAACCATAATCTTTTCCATTTGGCAAATAAAAGATTAATGACCAGTTTTTAGGAAGTATAGGCAAGCATGATGTGCTTAGGTGCGGGTATATTAAAACCAGTACTTTATGTAAAAACTATTGAACCAAAAGCCTAGATATGGATCCCCCGTATTCTCTTCTGTTCCCCCTTCAACATTGCAACCAAACAAATGAAATTAGAACCCCCCCCCCTCTTCCTTCCCTGCAATTCCTTTTATTTAAACATCGCCTGGCTGACCCCGAATAAAAAAAAGCCTGCCTCTCAGAATTAGAAAGCTCCTTTCTAATTAGTTTGATCTTCTTAGAGTATTAAACTGGAGATAACCAGAGCATAGAGTAATGGATGGATTAACGGAACCCGGGTCTGGTCTGAGTAAAACAAGTGCTCAGACCTGGCTGTTATCTTAGCCATTTAGATTAACTAACCTCTAAATTCAAGTGTTATTTCAAGATGGTGTGCAGGAAGTTTATCCTTAGGCGTTAAGACCATGCTGTGTTCAAATAGGGAATCTGAATGATTCTTATCGCCATTAGAAAACTCCAAAAATTAAATGTTACAAAAACTAGAAATGGATTTCGTAGCCCGTAGCACTAGGTAATTAATATTTTTTCCAGAGGCTGTGGCTGATTCAAGTTCTAACATTCGCGGCCTTTTGGCAAGTTAGCTTAGCCCATCATGTGGGCATCTGTTTTCACTTCTGGTTTCCTATCCATTCTCTCTTCTGTACTTTTAATCTCTGTTCTTGATGTCTTCAAAATATTTTTTTCCTTAGACCAGCTATGGTCGTGATATTGGCAAGGTTGAGCTGTCAATACCAAGATGACCACCCTCTCCTTTGGTTGCCTTCTTTTTTCTTTTGCGTTTTGATCTGTATTTGCGAAAGAGCGTTTTCAAGTTGCTCTCTAGATTTATTGCTTTTTATTGGACTATCAGTATATGGTGTATTTAAGTCTCTTACTAGACGGCAATCTAAAACCCGCAAACTGTTGGAATGTGGCTGTTTTGTTTTATTTGGTCACAAACAAGAGCCTTATATTAGAAGGGCTTTTTTTCTTTCGAGTCTTTAATATTGGAAGTTGGACCTGGTCAATATCTGAGAAGGGATCTTCACTTTCACTGGAGACCATGAAGTTGTGTAAGAGAGCTTTCAAGTTCTCTCTACGCTCAATTTTGTTGCCCAAATTCACTCAAGAGTTCCACTTAAACTTCTCAGAGCTCATGTTTGATTAAGTATTTTTCTGCCTTTGATCAAACTTGATTTAAGAAGTCAGACATTACCCATTTTAACCAAAGTACTAAGCAATTTGATTTCAATTGAACACCTTTTGCTAGAGGTAACAAGTTTCTGATGTAGGAATTTTGTAACCAGAGTTTTGCTTGGTAGTATTTAACCTCTTAATACAGTTAGACATGATAAATAGTTTCTGCTTTATGTATGGAGTGGCTGTTCTGAAATTTTACCTCACAAAGCTTGGGTGTGTCGTGTGCTAATGAAAGGTTTATCTATGAACAGGGTGATCAAGGAAGAGAAATACGCTGCTCGTCGGGCTATATTGCCTCTGCTCCAAGCAGAAGAGGATGAAAGGTGCTAAGCTTCCCTCTCTCAATTGATGGGGTTATTTGCTGGTATTAGCTCTATCGGCTAAATGATTTTCTTTCCTTGTCATCATTTTACAGATTTGTCAAAGAATGGAAAAAATATCTGGAAGACGAGGCCAGGATTATGAAGAATGTGCCTGGCTGGAAGGTCGGTGAGAATGTATACAACTCTGGTAGATGGATGCCTCCAGCAACTGGTGAGCTTCGCCCTGAAGTCTGGTAAGATCTCGCTGTGAAATTGTACGTCTTGTTGACTGTTGCATCAAGTGCTCAAACACAGAGCGTGTACTGTCATTCGCTGCAGCAGATTGTTTCTTGTTGTTGCTGCCTTGTAGCGTATTAATAATGTATCTGGAAATGTTTATTCTCTCCATGAGGGAGCAACTCATTGTTTTATTGCTGTTATAAACCTGTCTCTTCCTACAGAAGCTTCCAACTTCATTTGCTATGAATAGAAGAAAAGAAAGTGTTGACCTACAGAAGCTTTTGGTTACACTTGAAATTTTACTTTGCTAATCTTATGTGGCAAAACAAACTTCATATGGCCGAAATTTATTTATGCACATAACGGTCTATAATATAACTTACCTTAATATTATGAATAAGTTCGACCTCAAAATAAATAAATGATATGAATAAATTCATATAGAGTTTATTGTCAACAACATAGAAACACAAACTGAACCGTACACGAGATACATCAACTTTGAACAGATCCATTAACCATATACGGAGTATCAACATATCCCTCTTGAATGACGAGACTTAGACATGAGTAAGACACTAGTTCTGAAAAAAGCAAACATACGGAGTAAACATTCAAAAAACCTGCCGGAGATTTGTCTGCTGTATTCAGTTTCCTATCAGAAGAAATGATCCTTGAAATCAAACACCGGCCCAGTTTCACCTTTTGATGCGTCAGGTACACTGGAGTACGCACAAACGGAATTTGACATTTCCCAACCCCAGTCTTCCCTCCTCGAAACAGTTAAACGAGGCCAGCAATTTATCCTCACATAGTTTTCTCCGATCTCCCCGTTTTCATAAATATTGGTGACTATACAATAAGAACTCTCATGGCCACCCCAAACAGTGTCTTCAATGTCTGCACTAATGCTCCCATCAGGATGAAAATGGCGATGCATTGGACGGCCTATACTTCCCCAGTAAGGATCAAGATCTTTCCAGTAATCAGGGGCAGCCTGCCAGGACGGAGAGAATTATCATGAGTGAAACTATTTGACATATGCGGACATTCAATGACAGTCAGGTTTCCGGAAGATGGTATCAGTATCATGTCAACGGAACTAACGTCTGATAATTTTTATTTTTCTACCAAAACGCAGAATTCAGACTCGAGAAATAGGAGATCATCTTTCCTTCATAGATTTAACTTTTTATTGGCCATCCAACAACAGAACAATTACTCGATTAGTATGGTCATATATGTCAGACAGTACGGGGGAATTGGTCCGCTACACTGTTGAATAATGGCAAGTACAAAGTATACAATTTGAGTGATACCTCACCGAAGTGGAAAGCCCAGGCATGATCACAAAGATCGTCACTCATAACACGAACCTAGAACACAGCAAAAAGGATAAAAGTAGAACTGGTTAATCTTTGAGAATGTGGTCAAGATTACATCATATATCAGCAAAAATATAATACTCCGTACAACAACTATTGGTAAGAAACTCACCCGTTTACTATCAGCGATTGCACGGGAATAAGAAGCCAACTTAGACAATCCGGGGACTTTAGAGCACCGAGGTATATGTGCCTTCCCAATCCACAATTGCTCGCACTAAATGGATACAAACAGAATTTATCAACAAAGGAACTAATTATAGTACTGGACATTCAATACAAAACCAAGACCTGGTGAAAACCTAGGTAGTATGTCATAACTCAGAGGTGGTAACATGGAAGCGGGCTATGTTCAGAAATTCAACACAGCGCCATGAGATACGAATCAGCAACTAGCAATTCAGGTTCCGCAGCAGTAAATCAAGAGCAAAAACCGTGTTTTGAAACACAAGCAACTCAGCAACAAATACAATTACCAAATTGAATTGAGAAAAATTAGTGAGTACTATGCATAACTTGGAATAGGCTGGTAAAAAACCAGCCTTCATAAATTCAAGCATACCGCAATAGTTGAACCAGTAATCAGCATTTCCCTACTTGCTCATGCATCTAAAGCATTCTCTAGCAGATTCTGCCAAAGTTGCTGATTCTGCCTAATCAGATTATAGTAAGCAGGTTGTCTGCTTCATAAGCTTCGGCTTCTGGTCACTTCATAGACACATCTAAGTATTAGGTGATTACAATATGCTAGTTACTCAAAAGAAGCCTAGTTACTCAAAGCAACAGAGATTAAGTAGTACTTCATTTACAGGATATAATTAGTTTACCAAACATCAGGTAGCTACTGTACTTCATATCAAACTCAGAAACAACTTAATCACATATTCAATCAGACCCTCAAATACCAGGTAATGACTTAAAATTCTTTCAATCTTCTGTCTGCAAGATATAGATTGATAATTAAGCTCTAACCAAAAAAGCTAAATACTTCAAGTCTTCCAGTTTCAACACACCTTGTGTAAGCTAAATATACTGATGTCGTCTTTCATAAGCTAGCTAGGTTAGACATGACTGTTTAACAATGAACCTAGCAACATCCTAATGCACAGCTAGCTAGTTTGGCTTGAATCTTAAAGAAGAAGAGATTTCCAAGGACCTAATGTACCTAAAACAGTATTACCTCGGTCCAAACCCCGAACAGAGAACCCGATTGGAGAATGAAGTGACACGAATGTCTTCTTAATTCGCTTTTACCAGATACACTGTTGGAACATGTGTGAGTTTGTCCCACATTGAAAAATTAGTGGGATGTTGCTAGCTGTATAAACAAGTGGATTACTCCTCCTATTGCCAATTGGTTTTAGGATGGAACCCGCTTGAGAGTATGGGCTAGGGTTTGACTCTCCCGTTTGGTCTCTCTTCCCAATTATCAACTACACAATTGTCAAGAAATCCCATATTTCAAAAGCCGAGGTCAAGTATACAATGTTTGTCAATAAGCTGACCCAACGTTAACAATTGAATGAAATGGAGATAGATCTAAAACATAATAAGATATGTTTACATATCCTATTACAACACAATCTTTATGTTGTCATGAATTATTAACGTTTTGACTTTCACACTTATCAAGCAGCCCCTCCAAAACGCATTTCCAGCACATATTACTTATAAGAGTAATGCGATCGATTGTGGAATACTCCACTCGTTTCTCCGACGTGGGACTTGGGTTTGCGCCTTTAACACAAACGTATCAACATATGTAGACGCAAATTCACGTAACCAATAAAAACGAGAAATGCACAGTAAAAAACGAAAACAAGAAAAAAGATCAATCACAACAATAATAGAAATGAAGACGTACCAAGGGAGACCAGAGTGAATCAGAAGAAGCAAGAGAGCACCATGAGTGGGAAACAAGTAGCGTATGTGCCAAGCTACGTGCATCTAACAATCCCAGAATCTCTCTCATCAAATCCTCACCCAACTTCTCTACCGGATCCTCTCCTCTTTTACTCTCCTCCATGATCATCCACCTTCTTTTCACCTTCGCCGCCGCGGCCGCAACCGTCAACTCCTCCACGTCCACCACTATTCGAATCGAGCTGTTTTTATTCGACCCGTTGAATCTTATAATTTTTATATCACTATCTTCTTCTATCATCACCATTTTTTTTTAGCTTGTTTGTGAAGTTTTTGAGCTGGTCCGGATAATAACCGCGCATATATAATTTAATTTATTTAATAAAATAATAATATAGTAACCGACCAAAGAGAAAGTTAGTTGAGATTTGTAACAGAAAATTTTGGATTGACACGTGGAGATTTAATGTCCAAAAATGGAACTAAAATATGAGAAAAATCGCTAATTTGTTCGTTTTTTTTTTTTGGGGGAACCAATTATGTCAAGGTTAATGTGATTCTTGTTCTAAGGAAACTCTTGAAAATATTTTGATTGGATTAGGTGAAAAGTCCTACGGAGAGATTTTTTGTACTAGATATTTTTTGTTCTAAGCATTTTTCTGATTTAATTTGACTTGATTTGATTTGAATGAACTTGATTTGATTTGATGTGGACTGAATTTATTGATTAGATTAACTATATTTAGACGAGTTAATAACTAGAAGTAGACTAGATTCATTTATTGTTATATGTATCATTCTGATCTGATTTAATTTAAAAGAAACTGGTTTGATTTGATTTGAATAAATTTAATCTGATTTGAAAACACTGATTAATGAGTTGAATCGCACGGAGCATTAAACCAAGTTAAACAGGTCCAAAATGTGATCTTTGGCCTGGGTAGAAAGTGTCGGGTTTTGACCCGAGCATTTTGGGTAATTTTGGATTTGGGTTGAAAGAATTGGGTTTTTCTGGTTTACTCTTGGGCCGTTATGAGTTGGGTCAATTTTTGGCATGTGTAATCCAAGAAATGGATAGTGTAACTACATTCGTGATGCGAATTGTCTAGATAGTCTTTGGTTAGTTAGTCGTGACACTTTAGGATCAAGTCAAGACGAGTCGAGTTCAACCAAATCGGGTTAGCGCAATGCCTAAGTCGAGTCCGTATGATTCATTTCATCACTTTTTAGTCAAAAACAGTTTGGTCGGTTGAACAAAGTCCGCGTTCGGGTTAGGTTATGATGGACTATATTAGCCATTAGGAGGTAACTTTCGAATCCGGTTTTGAGATAAAACCATGATAGTTGCACTTCTTTGAAGGTTCGGAGGCATCCCCGATAAAACACCAAACCTCAAGGGTACCCTAGATATAGTACGTATCCCTCAGCACATACGAGTATTTATCAACGTTACAAGTTCATTTGACGATCTTGGTAACTAGCATTATTTTAACATGCAGCTTTGGACCTATGTCCATTATGCATCAACAATGAAATCGACAACATACGCCGTTTAAATTAAAAATGAGCAAGAACTTCAGGTACTGTCAACAATCAACATTTCTACCTCCAGCGACAGCAGACCAAGGCGTACCGAGTAATTTCTCGTAGTGTCAACAAAGTTGCTTCTATCTGGATCAGCGCAATACTGCAATTAGTCGTGACTTCATGTGTGTACTGATCTCCATATCTTCACATTCTGCACTAAAAAAGAATGCAAGCATGGCAGTAGGCGCATTTTGCAAGCAACAGTCTTAGTGCACTAAACTTAAAGCATTCTTTGAAAGAGGTAAGAAAAGGTAGCCCAATCACATAAATCACAGCTAAACAAGTCGAGATTATTGCTCATGTCATCCAAAACCCTCAAAACAGACATTCTAAGTGTCCTACAGACCTCAACTTGCTGTATCAACATTACCCAAGCCTACAAAGTCACAGTACTGCACAATCGGAATCAGATGCAGCAAAACTAACTTTTCAAACCAAATTCGACTCTTGCTTAACAGACGAGATGTAAGTCCTACAATTGGTACATGGGTCCTGTTCCACCTTCCTTATCAGCATCGGGAATGCTCGAGTACCTAACAATGATATTTGCCAGATCCCATCCCCAATCCGCCCTTCTTATCACTCTCATACGAGGCCAACGGTTTACCCTGACATAGTTTTCCCTAGTGACTCCACCATCAACAGTAACACTGGTCACCACTGTGTACGTACTCTCATGACCACCCCAAACCTTGTCATCAAGGCCAGCACTTACGCTCCCATCAGGATGGAAATAGCGGAGCATAAGAGGGCCTCCGCCACTCCAATAAGGATCGATATTTCTCCAGTAAGCAGGCGCTGCCTGACAGCCGCGGAAGGCAAGAGTAGTTAGTACAAGTGAGCTTCACATCAAACTTTAAAAACTTTCTGGATGAAATCTTATGGAGTTTTTATGAACAAAAACAGTACCTGAAAGTATTTTGAAAACCATTACTCTTTCTGTCCCACGATAAACGACCAATATCCAAAGAACTTATTAGAGTACGATGGACGTGGCCTGGATATCACCCAACAGTGAAGTGCTTAATCATAGCAGAACATCCACAAATGAAAACTAAGAGTCTAAGACAGCATATATATATACAAAATTTTCAGCTCAGGCATACCTCAGTGAAATGGAAGTTCCAAACGTGGTCGCATAGATCATCCCTGGTTATCCGATCCTAAACCAACAACAGATTTCCGTTAGCAGAATACACAAATGTGTACTGACCGAAATCATTCTAGCTACACCCGTCAGACCATTATTCACACAAATCGGAACGAGGAAATAAACTCACTCGTTTACTGTCGGCGATTGAACGAGAATAGCAAGACAACTTTGACAATCCTAGTACTTTTGCTCGCCGTGGTATATGGGCTTTTCCAGCCCATAATTGCTCACACTGAGATGCAAGTGCGAACAGCATACCTCTTCAAGTGATGTTCAACTTTCATGGAAAAAGCTATTACTCTACAACCATAATCAAATTGCAAGGGAAAGGCTATAACTCTACAAATACTCCACAATAACTTATTGTTCATCCTTGAGCTCAATATTTATACCTGAGAAGTGGCAGATCTCACTGGCAGAAAAGCTAGAGTTAGTTTTACGTGTCGTGTAACGACAATTCAGCTCTGAAAGCTTCGGTTTTACGTTTTAAATATCAAATGTTTCATAAGACACTAAGTATAGTATGACTTGTGGCTCTAGTACTCGACATACTTGAGTCAAGAAGTAATGTATCCCTTGGCACAAAGGGGGTATATAAAAGGCAAATTGCTTGAGGTATACCGTAGACACAATTAATTTGTCTACAATGTAAAATTAAGTTAATAATAGTAAAATTGAGATTGGAGTAGTAAAAACTAATTTGTAATGAAAAATTTAAGTAGTAAAATTAATTGTGTTGGTTAGTAAAATTATTTGTGTGAGCAGTAAAATTTTGATAATGTAGTAATTTTTTTGTTGATAGCAGACACACTTTCAAGTTGTCTACACAGTAGACCTATATCATTGTCCAAATAAAAGATATCAAATGTCAAAGGTTTTTAATGTACTAAGGTAATTAAATTTCTGCTTATTTATTAGTCATAGTTAACTTAAATATACCGCGACATTTCTTCATTGCAAATCAATCTTAGTCCCACTAACCCAATTTTACTGTCATCACTAATGTAACATCTTTCGACGTCATGCAACTGCACATAGACTATACTTTTCATTATAACAAAAGCTACACTCTTCTATTCACAATGATCTTCCCCTTTGTTTTGCAGTTTTTGACTAGCCATTTAGGAAGTCATACCTAGATCAAATGAAACACTCGTTTGCCTTAAAATCAAGTGAAACTTGTAAAATGCACTAGCAGACTAAAATATGTGTTAATTCTTACACCAATTGAACATTCTATTTGATTCAGGTGTGCCTTCCAATATGGCTAATCAAAAACTGCAAAGCAAGTGGGAAAATCATTCTTAGCAGGAGGGACCGAGGGAGTATATTATTGTCTTACTAGTTACTACCGCCAATTTCCGCCTTGGCAAAATCATCATCCTAGACAAATTATTTTTGTCTATACATGCATTAGATCTCTATTGTTTTCATTTTTTCATTAAAACTATAACTAAATTGCATTGTAATACGTCTTGGCAAAATCGTCACCCGATATATACATAAATTAAATATCTAGCAGCTACCACATGAGATTATACAACTCCTAAATAAGCATAAAATAGAGCATAGTGCATACGGAGACACGGAGTAAATGATATGTATCAAGCCGAAAACAAGAAAATACAAAGACAACTAATTACCAGGGGAGACCAAAGAAAATCGGTCGACGCGAGAGAGTACCACGAGTGCGAAACGAGTAGCGAATGTGCCAAGCTACTAGCATCAAGACATGCAAAAACTCGCATCATCAAATCCTCCCCTAACACTTCCAACGGATCATATACCATCTCATCAACTCGCTTACTGTTGTTGTTCTTCATCATGCTCTAAACTTCTCAATGACGCTTGCCTCACCATTCATTCATTCATTCATGCATGCAGAAAACCACAAAAACAAACAGAAACTAACATTATTATTTTTTAGCAGTATAATAAAAAAGTGGTGGGACGACAATGAGCAAAGTACGCCACGAGTGTGAGTATTAGTAATGGGAAAGCTTTGTGAAGACACGTGCATGTTTTTAGGAGTTCCAAATCATCGTACAAGTTTCTTTGTGCATGTTGTGGGGCCGTTACGAGTTACGAGTTTACTAACACCGCTCGGCCTTCCCGTCATCTTAGCATCAGACTAGCTAAGACAGTGTCAGGGGAGATTAAGCTAGCGATGTCACAAATATAGCTTAAGTGAGGTTTTATCTTAAAATCGGCTGACAACTGAGTTCGTTATACAAATATAAAATTGTTATTCCAATATATAACTATATGTGGTAATTGATCTGCCCCTAGTCTATGTTCATCAGTCTGGGTCGAATTTCTACTCTATTTGTGTACTCAGTAGTGTGTTAGTGTTACGTGTAGTGTCGATAACATACAAAGGGCGAGACACGGGGTAGCATGATTGACCCTGGACTTACAACTAAACGTGTAATTATTGCTTAAAAAGTACGGGGGCTGAATTCGCCTAAGTTAAGCATAATAGGAGAGTAGTACTGACTACTGAGCTTTGGGGCTTCTGTTCTCATGAAATGATTTACTCTGCTTCTATTTTTAGGAGAACAACTTCACTCAGAAAGAGAACAACTCCATACAACTTACAGGACAGATCTGGGGCTAGCCACATTACGGATCAAACCGGATCTGCTGCAACAAACCACGGTCACAGAAGCGTACATAGACCGCCAGGGGCCAACAATTTTCGATCAGCCATTCAGCCCAATTCATATGTCAGTAATAATATCTGCATCAGAATGTCAGACCAGCAGGTCTACTGTGTGAACACATATGAGCTGATACTGTAAGATAAAGAGGAGAGAGCAGGATGCTGTGGCTGTACTGCAGCAGCACAGTATGGCCGCATCAGTGACAGCAGAATTAAGAAGCGGCATTCACTCAATACATTAAGAAGGGACATCCTTTGTTCTCCAGATAATGTGTTTATAATATCACAGGGCGAAAAGCCCAAAGGAGAAGACAGAGCTAACCCCAAGATACAGACACCTTTGCTAAAGAGTACAAGTGCAAAATGATGGACATCCAGCTACTGGAACACCATAACACATACAGATTCCGAAGAATAAAAGGCCACTCCAGGACTAGATGCACTAGGTCAAACTGAAAAATGAAAAGACGAGCACCTACGACTAAACAGCAAGAACAATGATTAACCCCAATTAACTAAACAGCAGGTCTTGAAGCTCTAGTTACATACCATGAACCCAATAGTACTTATATAACTTATACCCAAGCTAGAAGCACTTCACAGCGATTGAACAGGTGTAAAACCTTCAAGAAGCATCATCAGCTCCAAGCTAGTGCTTTACCATGCCTAATTGTTCGGCCATCTCCAAATGATTGTGTGTCCAATTTCAATCACAGTGAACAAAATCAAGAAGGGAAATCCTTAGCATTCCTCATATACAATGTCTATAAGTAGAAAGTAAACACAATACAATACACTACACTATAACTGAATCAGAAACCTAAGCTGAACCAAATATAACAATGACATTATATCTGAGGCGAAAGGGAATACTGTGAGGTGATGTTAAAAATAGCTACCCAAACACCTCTTACAGGGCAACAGACCTCAAATTAAATATATTCAGCTCAGACTAGGTAGAAAGTGAGGTAACTCTAAAATCCATGTACAAGATCAAAAAAACAAGGGTCCAGTTCCACCTTCTTTCTCCGCATCAGGAATGCTGGAGTAGGTAAATATGACATTTGACATATCCCATCCCCAATCCTCCCTCCTTGACACAATTAGACGAGGCCAACGGTTCACCCTCACATAGTTTTCCCTGATCTTACCATTGCGAAGCACCACAGTGGTCACGACTGTGTAATGACACTCATGACCGCCCCAAAACCCATCCTCAGGATCATCACAACTTAGAGTTCCATCAGGATGAAAAAAACGGCGCATAAGAGGACCTGCACCTCGCCAGTATGGGTCCAGATTTTTCCAGTAAGCAGGTGCTGCCTATAATAGAGTTCACACAGATGAGGTTAAAAGTTTCTGCAGTGTCTAACCATCTTATCGATTTTCACATTCTTTTAAAGCCAAATATGGGGAGCTGCTGGTCAAGCCTATGTTTTCAGGCTATATCTGCATACCGAAACTTCAGCATGCTTATAAGCATTCAAATGGATACAGCTAATCTCCTGAATTTACTTGCAGGCTCAAGAACTGAAGCAATTCCGGACAGGCAGAAAATCCACGCACGCTACAAACCAGGAAGCATTGAATTATGTATGAATGCAGCATGGTAGATGAAGCTCATGCCCTGCTGTTCATGCTAGAACAAAAAAGTTGCTGTCAATATGTCATAGAACATACTATATATACTCCCTCCGTCCGAGTTAAACACCCCATACCCAAAATATCCCTGTATTGCGGAGAGTATACACACTAATCGGTTAATCAAAGTTTCAAAAAAATTACATAGCAAGTTAGATGTGAGGCTTAACAAAAATTCTATGTAATTTTTTCGTAACTTTGATTAACCATTTATCGCGTACAATCTCTTTCGTGAGGGTGTGTTTTTGCTATGGGGTGTTTAAACTTCGACGGAGGGAGTATCTCAATACAAGTTGGCTTTATCAAATTCTTTTGAGGAGAAAGATAAGTCATACTACCTCCATTCAAATCCAATCTTTTTGTTGTTTTGTTGTGATTGACTTTCCATATTGGAAAACACATCTAGACCAAATGAAATTTCGACTTTCACTTAATGTAAGAATTAGCACCCACTGTATTTGCAAGGCAATATCCCAATTCCCCATAATTTTAAGGCTAGTGGTCTAGATGTGGTTTCCATTATGGCCAATCAAAAACAACAAGACAACGGAAAGATTGGATTTGAATGGAGAGAGTTTGTAGTAGTAATTCAAAGAAAATAAACATGATAAAAACTAATACTCCCTCCATTTCTTTTTTATTGGCTCCATCTGACCTTGGTTGTCAAGGTCTGACTGATATTTTCTCACACAATATATAAGCTACAAACATTGCAACTCGATATATGTAGAAAAATCGATGAGCAAAGTCGTCTGTCAGATAATCTTGACCAGAAAGGTCAGATGGTGCCTATAAAAGGAGGGAGTAACAACTACATATATACTGATGCTGAAGCTTTAGGGAACACGAGGTACCTGATACAAATTTTCAATATTACTCTTTCCAGCCACAATAAACCACCAATTTCGACACTGATTAGACTACAGCTACAGCAGATGTGGCCTGGAGATCATTCCAACACGAGAACGGGCAATTATTGTAAAGGGTGCGTAAATGAAAGAAAAAGAGAAAGACATCCACAACTCAAACGCACCTCAGTGAAATGGAAATTCCAAGTATGGTCCCATAGATCATCTCTTGTGATACACACCTATAATTAACAGGCAAGCTGATTGATAAGCAGGATGTTCATACAGTAATATAGTGTAAGAGCATGATACAGCAGAAGAACGGGAAAAAACTCACACGTTTACTGTCAATGACTGCCCAAGAGTAACAAGCCAACTTCGACAAGCCAGGCAGTGTAGACCGACGAGGAATATGTGCTTTCCCTACCCACAACTGTCGACACTGCAAGAGAAAGCGCAAATGTGTAACTTTCACTCTTTCAGGATAAGAATACTGATGAGTGATGACCAAGATTCAGATTATCAGAGTTAGTCAGTTAGGTGATGACATCTAATGTAAAATGCTCCGTGTGGTAGTATGAGACTATGGTAATTACTAGTAGAACAGTCTTTCAACATGTATTATGCACAATTTCAAGGTCACTACTCTTTTGTTTGACAGGTGATCACGAGTTTAGGGTAAATCACTAAATAGAATGATAACCAACAAGTTCTAGTTCTTCCAATTGACAAATTAAGCCAATAAGCATATTTGAATCACTAAAAAGAATGATAGTGAGATATAGACCATGAACTTGAGTCACTTGCCAAACACAATTCCGAGTCATCATGTTTGGCAAAATGCCAGAAGTCTACATATACACGATAAGTTGATAACCAAAAGAAACAACAATAATAACATCTTTACCCCATTGCCTTAAAAGCTCCCGCCATACGAGATAACCAAAAGAAAGTTCCAAAAATATCATGCAAGACTTAGAAAACAAAACTTTTTTGTCAATCACAATAAAGTAGATCTAATGATAAAAGATCTAAACATCAGGATAAAGTCTAAATCTCCACTAGTCAGGACACATGCATGAAAGGACTAATTGGTTCCCTATTTTCCATGTGTCACCACTCACCATCAAGGGCGAGAATTGCTAACCCCAGCACCTTGCTTGGCACAACATTAGAGAGGAAAATGAAAAAATTGGTGGCGTTTCCTTACTCGTCATGGGGGTACCTACGTGTAAGGTTGGGGGGTGAGCTGTGACCTCACCGCTCTCCCCAACAAGGAAAAAACATTTTTTAAGTCCGATTTTTAAGATACTCCGTATTGAAACTCCTTACTCCTATATTTTTTAATAGAATTTTTCAAACGGACACATGATAAGACTTTATATCCTTCGTTAAGTAATTTTCCTGAATTAATAAAAAAAAAATCCACAATTTGTTTATCAAAGTGCGAATATCATGGAATTAAAAAAGTAAATAGAGTTTTTATCGTAACATACGTTAGAAAACTCGATTTTAATATACAAATTTGACCCCTTACATCGACTTTTCTCCGTACGTCCATGGTCCTTCAAAACTAGCAAAAACGTAGTAAAATTCTGTAAAGACGTAAAGTTGATCAAAATCAAACAAAATGCAGCAAGATTAAACATAAGTATTTAAAAGAATCAATTGAAAACGTCTGTGATACTATTTCCCTCCAATCCTATACCTCGTGTAATTTTACACGCTTTTTACCATAATCTGTTAAGATGTGGTCGAAAATAAAAGTAACACGGTACTTAAACAAAAGACGATGGGTTCACAAACCACAATGACCGCAAATAACGTACTCGAGGGAACATTATGTAATATCAAATTAAATTTAGAAATTAAGGCAAAAATTGGAGTAGAAAAAGCATACCAAAGGAGACCAAAGAAGATCAGAAGAAGCGAGCGATTTCCAAGAGCGTGACACGGGGAGTGATCGTGCCAAACTACGTGCGTCTAGCTTCTCAAACACTCTCATCATCAAATCTTCTCCTAATCCTCTCATTGGATCTCTATCTCTTCCCTCCCCCGCCTTTTTATCCGACTCGTACGCCACCATAACCTCGGTAGGAACCTTAGTTACGTAGAAACTCTAATAATTTAACAACTTCTAACAATTGTTGCGTGGGTTACTCGTAATAAACTTGGTTCTAGTAATAACACGAAAAAATAATCAAATACGAGCCTTGGTTATATAGGAACTCGTAATAACACGAAAAAATGATCGAATTGCCAAAGATCACACAAAGAGTGAGTTGATCTGAGTAAAGTGTGGAAAGAACAAACAAGACAAAAGGAGTTTTAAGATTAGCTTGAAAATGAAGGTATGACTTTGTTGGGGGTATATATAAAGGTGAGGATGGGTATTTTGGACCGATGTGAGAGGAATTCAAACGAAACGTAAAGAAACAAAAGAAACGGAGGGAGTACACATTTTACTTCGTAAGAGTAATACTTTCTATTGAACTCAAACAGAAAATTCAACAAGAATATTCTTCCATTATAACGAATGGTTCCTCTCTCCTCCCAAGTCTCCAACAACCACTCATAAAAGTAGGTAAAAATTACATGGCCTCATATGTTAACATCAATTAGTCGTGTCAAAATAGCTACGGAGGACAAGGCCTAAAGCAACCTTTGCAAACTTCATAAGATATTGTATTGTTATAAGATCACATTAGTCAATTCTATTGGCTTAAAACAAAGCTGACCAAACCTACCAAAATGACTAATTAACCACTCAAAATTATATTTCTATATTTTAAAAAAAAAAAAAAAACAGTAAAATTTTCTTATAGGTTAATGAAGACATGGATGAAAATGCTTTGGCTTTACCAACCTCAGCTTAGATTATTACACAATAGTGGCACCAAGTTAAGCCACTAACAAATTGCCATCATTATACAATATAAGTTGTACAAGCAAAAGCCGAATCGGCCCGGAGAGGAACCGTGCGGACGGAGGGCGACACCGGGTTGTCTGAGATAATCTCGGGAATTACAAAAAAGCCCCTCTTGGGTATTACTATCAATTTTTACATGTTTTTGGAGTCAAGAAGCTAGGATTCGACATAAGATGGAGCAGGTAAGAAAGGAAAAGGTGCAACAGAAGCGTATGCAACAGGTGGGCGTACTTGTTTACGGACGGATGCTTTGTTTTCCTGCTTTTGCCCTTCAGTCAGGCCGTTATCTTCTGTAAACATTGGTGATGGAACAAGAGGGGCCTTGACCGGATTCTTGTCCAGAAGCGTCTGCCAATCATCGTATAGACGGTGACACATCAATCCCGACATAAATACTGGAAGATACAGAAGGCTGGCAAGAAACATCCTTTTCGCGTTCTTTCTTGTTCTGTTATAGTAAAATGACACTGCTGTTGCGCTGATTCCCAGTGTGAACAGTGATGACTCTAGACAGAACCATCCAGAGGTCAAACCCCCTATACAATGTACAAAAAAACCACGACTCAGAAGGCATTTTGAACAGGCAAGGAAGCAAACTGTTCTACGACAAACTTCCTTTCCATAAACAGATCTATTATGATTTATGAACATTATTTATTAATATCCAAAATAAACAATAAAGTAACTTACACTCGTATGCCAAGTACCCCAAGGGAATCAAATATAGGCAGTTTCTGAGAGCAACCAAGGCAGTTCTTCTACCAGACACATCAAAAAGCGAGATCATCTTGTACCTGCAAATACAAGAAGAAGAAATAAACTAAGATCCAGAAAACACGTGTAATCCAAAATTTTGAAAGGCTACCAACATAAACGACCATTCAACATAAGCAGTATGCTTTCTGCAACTGAAGAACAGGGGTACACTAAAGCAAAGTGAAGAAGTAAGGCAAGAGTAGACACGAAAGACAGCAAGATCAAGAAAGGATAAGAAAACAGTAAACAGAAACCAAAATAAAAATGCGAGAATAGAATCCAGTTTATACAATACTCCCTCCGTCCCACTTCAAACACCCCGATTTCTATTTTAGAACGTCCCATCTCAAACACCCCGTCTATTCTTGGGATATCTTTTCTCTTTCATACTTTTTAATGATCTTCACATTCTCTCTCCGAGTTTTTACTAATACTCACATTCTCTATTTCCTTTACATAGTTTTTCAACTATCCACCAATTAATTACTTATTTTAACAACTCTCCTTATTCCACTACAAAATACCTACGGGGTGTTTGAAGTGGGACGGAGGGAGTCCTACCAATAGTTACATAGTAATCAAAAATATCGGTTTCATGAACTTTCATACACAAAGCATGTCAAAAGAACAAGCCGATATGATATCAGCTACTTATCTTCCCATGTATATGTATCCAAAAGCTGTAAGAGAACTTCTATAAAAACTACTGCTTTAAATGGGTTTTCCTTTCAAGACCATGATATCTTGTCGGATGCTAATTCAGTTGATCTTACACCCATGCAACTTGACATAAAACAAGTCAACTGCTATTTCCAAAAGATAAACAGAATCTAAGCTAACATACCCTCCTGCAGCATAATCATCACGACACAAGAATGCAAGGGCCATAAAGTGGGGAAGTTGCCAAAAGTACAGTGCAGCAGGGAGAATCATCCCATTAAGAGAGATCTCACCAGCAGCAGCAGCCCACCTGCAAGACAAACAACAATATCAGTATGAATAGAGTAGCATAACTGAGACACACAAGCTCTAAATTAATCTACAATATAGAATATAACAGTGCAGCCTACCATCTAAGCTACTAGGTTAGTTGAACTTGTTAAGGTACTCTGCTGGTTAGAACTTTAGAAGCACTCCACAAAAACACAGCAAGCATTTCTACACTTTTCTTCTTATGTTTCAAGGACCACATAACCAAAAGATAAGTGTGAAATTAGAACTCCTACGTGCTAGAAACTGCTAGAAACAGAAGGCCGTCAGGTGGATCGTTCCCGCCTTAGTACAAACCACAAACTCATTTAAACATGATCAAAGCTCAAGCCTTCAAGTGACATAATATCCAGTACGGTTAACAATTCCGGGCAAGGAATGAGAGAATATACAGCATTGAAAATATTGATCTAATACTAATTTTTTATCATTACGGCCTGAAAATTCTGCTTTAAATAACCAAATAATAGACGGATTTCAAAGAAATTCTTTCCCACACAATTTAGAAGACTAGTATGAGTGTATGACCACATGTAAGGTCCCTAGAGGCCTAAAACAAGATATAGTACTTCACAAATATAACAAAAGCAACTGATAGACCATGCAACTTCTCCATCTGAGAACCAGAAGATGACGCAATGACACATATTATTAATCCTCAACATCTGCACCCATCCTACTCAGAAGCCCACCCGGCTTCAAGCTCAAGGGCAAGTGACATGGAGAAGCATATGTTACACTGATTGGGGTGTAAGTGCAGTCACTAGCCGAAGGACAATTCCCAGTGGCCCTGACCCAGTGTGTTATTATCTAAACATTCACTAGTGTACCCATTGTGCAAGTGCATACACTTCAGCACTAATAATCCTGATGGGAAAAGCATCAGGTGGCACTTATGATAGTAACAATCAGCAAAAAATGGAGAATGCACAATATTATGAAGTCACCAACATGGACCTTTCAGGAAAAGAAGAGAAAAAAAAACAACTAAAGAACACAACAGTAACAGAACATACAGCTGCCTACACCATATTCGCAGCCAAATTTGCAGTGACATCCAACAGCTACTTTCGAAAAGGACAAATAAGAGGTTCTCCAACTAGCTCCTCAGTTTCTACTTTCTAGTTGTTCTACTATCCATGTTTCTCTCTCTTAAAGTAGGATGAGTGTTGGCTTTCAGATCCCAGTGAAACCTCCCATAGCTATGCATATGCCACTAGCCACTTTCCTATGCTTAGTGCCCGCATACATGATATATGTCTAAAGCTCCAACTCCAAGTCCTTTGTGTTTTTGATGTTGCTATTAGATGTTCAAAACAACCCTACTCTAATGAGGTATGCCGAAGTCATATTGCAAGATGTCAATGACTCCCCTATAGCCAAAATAGACATTATAACCCCTAAAGCAACTGCCCTTCGAATACCATTGACATCGACATGCACACTTCACTAGAAAAATCCAGCATCTTAATAAACACGAAGGTACCATAAGAAAACAAATAAAATGCTATTAATCCTGAGAGACACATCTTAAAGATAAGTGAAGACATGTTCCTGGGAACAGAAAAGTGAAAGTATCACAAATGCAATTTTAATAAAAGTGAAAAAAACACTGATCTGCATAGAGAAAATGAAAATATTGCAACATCAGGGGAAATCCTATGGTAACATCAACATATGTATAGGCATTCCTGAAACCATACCCCAGAAGTGGTGGAATAGCACCAACAACAGCTCCGACCCATGTATTCACAGGATGTAATTGCTTCAGTGGAGTATATATAAACGCATAGAGAAGGAGATTAGAAGCTGCTAGTCCAGCTGCCAAAGCATTAGCCTGCAAAAACCTTGTGTCAGGATTGGTAATGTTAGTGTCTAGACTCAGGTAGAGAAATTTGAACATAGTGAACTAAACTACTTTCCCCACCTTGCATGCTAATAAACCAGTTCCTGCTAACCCCATTGAAGTTGCCCAGCTGAGAGCATGCGATACAGTCATACGCCCTGAAGGTAAAGGCCTCTGCATTGTTCTCTTCATTAACGCATCATTTTTTATTTCAAAAACCTATAGATAAAACAAATAACAACGTAAGTATCCTCAGATCACCGTCGCTGCAAATGGCACTTCAACAACATAATCATCTGCCCCCACCCCCACCCCCTGCAAATCGCTAACTAGAAAAGGAAAATTGGAAGATGTAATCTTTAGAATACTCACATTTCAATGCTACAATACTGCCATTTTATCAGGGGCAACTAGCAATTAACTAGAGTACATAGTAGTCAGCCAATTAACTTTAGTCTGTAATATCTTATACAACAAAGCCAAGAAACAGTCTGAGTTCCTCCAGAAAACATTATAGCTGACCTGATTCAAAGAGTTAGCAGAGGCAGCAACCATCATCGTACCAGCACAAGTATAACAAAGACCAGCAAAATCAATGACCTGGCCACTGCCAAGAACGTATCCAGTCCCAGATGTCGCAACTACTAGCATGCTGAGCTCCAGAAAAATTGACAAACAAGAAAATATCAAAATGACGACTTATATGGTGATTGTAAATACAACTTGACAAAGAGAACTATTATTATAAGAAGTAACAGCATAAAAGAAACAGGGATCCTTAGTTTAAGGAGGCGTGAGGCGCACCGAGGCGCTGGGGGGCCGTTGCGATGAGGCACGAGGCGATGGCGCACGCCTCATGCACACGAGGCGCACTCATTTAGCAAACAAAATTCTATTTTTGGTAACCATAATTTGCAAAAAAATTACCCCTTTTTTGGTATTTAAAGACGGTCTATGGGTAAAGAAGTATAAACAAGGGATTAAGGGGCAAAGGGAAGGGTAAAAATAAGGTTACAAGAGAAAGAAAATCGGAAATTGCACAGTCATGCGCCTCAGGCTTCTGAGGCGATGGTCGTGGCGCCTTGCGCCTAGGCGCGCCTCAAGCGCGCTTTTTTAAACTAAGCTGGGATCAAATGCTGTCAGTAAAGAAATAAAATTTACCCATTATGTTACCCTACACATTCAGATTCTAACAATATCCGCCAACCCATTGTTCCCAATAGAAAGAGAAATCAAACTAAGATCCAGACCTAAAAGACCACATCTGAGTTTTTCTCATTGGGAGAGTGATGAACCAGTAACAAAAATTATAAAACAACAACAAAAAATAACATTTTTTAAACAGGAAAGAAAAGAATTATAATCCAAGCAGCGGAGAACTGTGACTAGATTAAAAAAATATCCAAGGCTCCAAAAACTTTGACATTTGAACTAAAATAATTGGGACATCTCTTAAACATCACTCTTTCTGCCCTTAAAGAAGCAAGAAAACGCATTCATCCCCCAGACTCTGAAAGATAATTCAGTTCCACAGCCAAGAAATTTACAGAAGACACTTGGGAAAGGCTTTCAAAAAAGTTTCTGATAAAAGAGTTAAACACCACCTCTCCTAGCCTTGAAGGACCCAACTGTTATCACTGGATGGCTTCACCACACCCATGATTGTCTCTCTAATGCCTCCCTACACTCCTAACGCCACCACCGGACAGCAGTCCAGTCCTCAATCACCCACCCACCCTTGAAGGATTAATGAATTAACCACATTGGTTAATATTACAAACTTGCTTGTAAGTTGTCACATGAAGCAGCTTATAAACTTTGGCGGACTTCTGGATACACATTGTATGGTCATTTTATAATACCAGCTACAAAATCCACTGGTTAGCAAGTTCCCAATATGGCACTTTAGTTTTCGTACATATGAATAAAGTTTATATTTGATTACTCAACTCAACGAATTTAATTCTCAAGCTTCGAGATGAAGTTTATTATCTGCAGTAACAAAATCTGCACTAACAGTGACAGTGACAGTGACAGGGTATAACACTTGAGTAGCGAGGAAAGCATCCCCAAAGGTCCGTCATTTCTTACATATGTCGTGTTCTAATAGAATAATAGCAGAGCTTATAGTTAGCACTGGGGTATGTGAGTACTAGATCCGACACCTGACCCCAATGCCTGAAGGGTTATCTCATATGTATGTACGCAACCTTACCCCAGAGAGGTTGTTTCCAAGTGTCTCATATTACTTTGGGAACCACTTGGACCAATTGTTACTTCACAATACTATCAATAATTGTGGTAGCGCTCAATAACATTAGCCTTACGACTTACAGGTGACGGGCCTACTCAGATTCATCAACTATATCCCTACTGAAATTACCATTACTCCCAACAACAAATTCAACACTTGTTCTTAAATTAATGCGACAAAAAGAACTCGAGACAACTTGTGTGACCTTGTAACTCCAAAACTCTCTTCAGTCAAGTTCTGCCAATTCCAGCCCTGCTTCCACCATCACTTCACAACCACACCACCGCAAAACAAAATTATAGTAATTCGGTACTTGGTCATAAGACTCATAACTCTAAATCCCCTCATCAAGCAAAAAGCTCTCATCTTTCTACACAAGCAATTCACCTTTCTATACAAATACGAGATCATTCCACACGATACCTCGATTCCCAAACTATCACCACTCCACATAATCAAACTATCACCACTTCTATCCTACTCTAATTGTATCACAAACTCTATACAACCAAACCAAGAGTAATTCACAGGCTCACAGGCTCAAAGAAAACTCGAAACCTCGCCTCGAAACGAAGCAAAGTTACCACCTTGTGTCTCATCGTATGCAAGAATTAACAACCCCAACATAATAACATAAGAATAAATGATTTGGGGTCGGCTAACATGAATAGTCAATTGGAATCGTCATACACTCATACATACGCAACAACAAAACGAGTAAATTAACAATTGATTGCAAAATTGAATGAGAAAATGATACCTCAATCTGGCTTTGGAGAGGTCCCAATAACAGCGGCCGTAATGCGAAACGGCACCGGCGACATCACGGAAAACGGACGGCGAAAACGAAGAAACGGCGAGTTTAACGGGATGAGGGGAAGATTGAGGGATAGTGGATGAGTATAAGTGAGAGATTGGAGCAAATCTAGAATCCAAAATGTTGAAGTGTGATGAAGAAGCTGCTGATGAATAAATAGGGCTGTCGAAAAGATTGGTATTCCGATTAAGGTTGATTTTAGGGTTTGAGAGGAGGAGGTTGAGTCTTCTTGAGTTCCTCCACATCGTGACGGCGGCTGTGGCGGTGGTTGTTGTGGTGGTGGTGGTGGTGGAGAGGGAAGAAATGGGAAAGGGTGTGGGGGTAAAATGGTAAAACTTTTTTAGAGTCGAGAGATTTTATAAGAGCGGAAGGTGGAGACTGTGAAATCCGAGTTGACCCGCTACTCGGTAAATTCGTGACCTCATCATTCCCATCTCATAAACATTGGATAAAAACTACACATCCCTCCATTTCATTCATTTGTTTACGTTGGGCTTGGATTTCCCTCACAAATTCGGTTCGACGTAAACAAATGAAGGAAATGAAGGGAGTAGTTAAAGCGTATGTCTGCATCACTCAACTCTCTTAATTACGGCTATATAAATATATTTATCGTTAAGGTACATTTAGCTTCTAACAATAACTAAGGTTTACCCTGTCGTACACATATCCTTACTTATATCATTTTCGATTTTTATAAAAATAAAAATCAAGTTATATGACTTAATTAGTAAATTTAATTAGTTAATTTATCTAACTACTAACTACAACATCATCACTTTTAACGGAAGATATCAAAAGGAAGTAACCGTTTGGGTCCCGTGTGCACCTTAGGGGTACCATGTGTACAAAGTTGCAAAAATTGGATATCATGTGCAATCGGCCAAAATTCAAGGGTACCACGTGAATTGAAAACCAAAGATAGGACAATAATTGAAAACAATAGAAGGAATATAGATCAAACTCACGATATTGTCAATGTGATGCGTCGATTAATAGATCAATAAATAAAGGAATTAACTCCTTATACAATCCATAGAAACCCTTGTTTTCTCTAAAAAGTCTGAATGTATAAACCTAGGGTCGGGGGTTTCTTATCTATAAAGTCTAGGAAAACGTTAAATAGAAAAATACGGAATTAGGAAAATACAAAAATCGCGGTCCGCCAACCTCCTCACCGCGGCCCGCCAAGATCACCATCGCGGGCCGCGAAAACTCTCTGAACTTCGCTTTTCTTGATTCGTCTGGCGCTCTGCCAAGCTTCCAGCGCGGCTCGCCAAATGTCTCTAGAGACACCTCTCAATAGCGCATCAAGTGTTCGCATCCAAAATGTGCTTAAAACGACCAAAATTACATAAAACTTAAGAAGCGATACTCAACACCAATAGTGAATATAAACATCATTTGGAACGTTAAAATACAATAAAAATCATCAATTTGATGTGTACAAAATGGGCAGATCATGACTAATGACAGAGAGACAAAAAAAAAAAAAAAAAAAAAAAAAAAAACGTTTACCTTCTATTATCTTTCCCAAACAGGTTGCCAGTTTCTTCTGTCTCCCTCTCTTTCTTCTCCCACTTCACCTCTCTTTTCACCATCTCAGGCTCACTGTTCATCTCACTCCCTTCTCATTCCTCCTCCACCATTCAGCACCACATTTGTCATGACCATCATCATCATCAGACCACCACATTCCATCTTCGAACACCACCACCACCCACCACCCACCACCCACCATTGTAGATCCGCAGAAATCAAGCATAGGGAGCACGAAGACGAACAATTTTGGGTATGTCAACATCCTATAATTCGTCTCACTCACAGCAACATCCACTAGAAAAGGGTTCAGGGTTCCACCGCGGCGCTGGGAATCGGAACCCTCAACCTTATCTCTTTGTCTTTTTCATTTTTTTTTTTTTTTGTTGGTTTGAGGTTTACCACGCCCTTCATATGGTGTCTTTTAAATCCAAGTTTGGGCCGTTCATAAATTCCGGATAAGATGGGTTGTTGACTTGGTTGTTGGGGTTGGTAAGAGAGAGGGTGTAGGCTGATGACTGGTTGAGAGGGTTTTCAATTATTTGAATGGACAAGTATACCCCTAAATTAAAATCTGACACAAAAAGTCGAATCTACTCCTATTATTGACACTATCCAATTGATAACTGCCATCAATTACTCACCCCTCATGAATCGATTAAGTATTCAATTATTCATTTACACAAATTCAAGCAAGCCATAGACGATGAAAAAGGGTAAAAGAAGCCTAACAAAACCCCTACCCTTAAACCCTACTTTCACTCGTACACTCTACTCTCCCCAAAATCATCTCTCACTTTGATTCTAACTTAGTTCGATTAATTTCATAGCACACGAAGAAAAATATGTCGCCTGAAAATCCATCATTTCAGATCACCATATCTGTTCAAACACTTCTGTTCCCCAATCATTGATGTCCCATCTGTTGATTTTGTCTCCTCGATCGATGTTGATGCGAGTTTTCCTCTACAAGCTGATGAAGATCTAGAGAATGAGGGGAACAAATTATGAGTGGAACAAATTGAACTTTAGAAACTAAAAATGTGAACAAAGGGATAGGGGGGAAAATTTAAATATACAAGAGACAACCTAATCAATGATGCTCTACCTTGGTAGAAAAATTGTTTTAAATTCCCAAAAACCCCTAGAGATACTACACAACAAACGCACAAGTATACGATAAGTAAAAATAAAACAAGGTTATTGGTTGGGTCAGGCTTTGTCGAAATAAAGATAAAATTTTCTGTAACTTACATAAAGAAAATGATGAGATTATCGGGAATACGAATAAAAAGATCGTTATGGAAAAAGCAAGACGGACAATTCTTTCTTTTAAATATCGCAGAGATTTAAAGGGCAATGAACTTTGTGTTATCTTTTCATAATTAGCTTGTAAGCAAATTACTGCACGTGGACAGTGGACTGAAATTTGTCTTTCCGAAACTCCTTTAAGAGAGAAGATATCTTTAAATTTTAGAGATAGAAAGTGTAGTATTTCAACGGTAAGAATTGTTGCGCATATTATATGTCGGGTTTTTTTTTTTCCAAACACCTTGTTTGAGTCAACTTAATCGATTCTTTGGTCTTTTCTTTTCTTGTGTACACTCAAAGTCTTCACACTTGTATTGAAGGTTTAAGAGAAAGGATTTTGAGGTTAAGAGCGAACATTTTTTTTCTTTTTCGTAGTAACACAATGAGAAATCATATAATGTGTAGTTAGGAATGATTTTTTTTTTTTTTTTTTTTTTTAAGTAGATTGACAAGTTATGGACGATTCGTCATAGAGATGCTTGCTATGTCAACCCATTTTCTTCTACAAGTATTCAATCCATTTTCTCCAAGTATCTATGCGCAGCAAAATCACCTGATATATATTTAGAGTATTTTTTTTAAAAATCGTTCTATTACAAAGTAATTAAAAAGACTTTTTTTAGTTATCTTAACGAGAACTTTCAGTGTTTTGCTCCAATATTTAAGAAAATAGAAAAAATGTGTGTAGAAAATGATTGTAGAAAATGATTTGTTATTATTGCTTAGGATAATTTTAACATAGTTGATTTGCCTTTCGATTTTTTATTTTTTGCAATATTTCAAATTAATCTTGCTTACGATAATTCTAACAAGATAATTCATCATATCAGTCCATAAACCTATTTTGATTTTGTCTCACAGTTGTTTGCATCAACATCCAATGTGTGCTTAATCGTTTTTTTGCAGCATAATGTTTTGAGTATCAACATAGTTCAAATAATATGGATGTATAGTTAGGAATAACTCGATTAAGTACATTGACACGTTATGGACAATTCATACTTGAGATGTTATGTCAATCCTTGTTTGATCAAAGCATTCAATACATTTGTTTCGATTTCTCCGAGACATAGATGCCTTCAAATCATAAGTTAAATCGATGAATTTAAGCTGTTATAAAATCTCCATTATGCAATTTCTACATCAAATCCAATTGAACAATTTGGTGACTTAAATTGACATCGTTGTTTAACCAAATTACATATTTATTTGATCGTCATAATCATTTTTCGAACCTTTAACACTTACCCAAAAAGTATCCGACACTTGCAGACAAATAGAGGAAGTATATATCAATTAATGTGGAAAATAAAATTGTTTACCAAAATGTCCCGCGGTACGCGGTGATGACGAGCCAAGCTGAACTCGGCTCGAGCTCGACATGCACGAAGTGTAGCTCTGCTCGAGCTTGAAACTTAATGCTCGATTGCAGCGTTTGTTTTTCTTAGGTTCATAGGCTAGTATGATTGTATCAATCGGTAATAAACAAAAAATCATGAAGAATTAATATACAACTCCGTGTGAATCAACAATCTAATTTTTGGTTTAATTAAAGTTTAAAATGTATTGTGGCAAATGAATATTTCATGCTTATTTAAAATAATTTTTATCAAGTAAAAATTATTGTCTTTGATAAAATTTGAAATAGAAAATATAATGCTAACTAGCGTAATACCCGTGCCATGCACGACAATATATAGTTCAAGTTTAGTTATATAATAATTTATCATGTTGATTGCTCATCAAAGCGTTAGTTATATCTAGGGATGACTGATGAGCATGAGCGGGTACTTCCTCCAAAACTTAGGAACCAGAATAGCTAGCTAGGCAACGGTTCCTAAAATTTCGTACTGAAATCGGAACTGTCGGTTCCAACAACGGTTCCGGGTACCTGTTTAGCTATAGGGGTATAGTCAATGCCAACTCTCTACTTTAACTCTTCCAAAAATAGTTGTAACGAAGCTATGACACACAAAATGTCACTATATTAGTACTCCATATTTCATCATGAACAACAATAAAGCTTATAATCATATTGTATAGCTTTGGCTAACATAAAAAGTCATGTAATATATAAGGTAATTTTTTTTTTTTTAACAGAATATAAGGTAATTATATGTCACTTGTACCAAACATAATTAAACTAAATTGTCCACCAAATTAATCTCTTTCTTGTTTAATCATAACCAAACACAAAAACTTGCTCAAACCCAAACGTTAATCTTTGTAGTTATACACTATTGCATATTCCGTACATGCTGTAGCATTTCATAAACTCAATCTTCATGTTTATAATATATCATCACTTCTTTAATCCTCACTTGATCATCGTCCCACTAACTACTGGCCTGATATCCTTTATATTATAAAAGCAACATAAAAGTTAGTACACGCTTGGATGACTACACATACAAATAAGCTTTTGATCATAAAAACAAAATTCAAAGTCGAGTAGAACTTGAAGCTACAAACTGTTGTTGATTTTTTTTTTTAATTCCAAAACTCACCTGCATAATTCATTGGGATGGAGATGATTTTAGTATGTTTGAGAATTTGCCAACATAATTTATAGTAACTCAAGTAGAGATTTTCACAGCATGTTGTTACGTTGCAAGGTAGTTAAAATTGAAGGAGTAGAGTTAAGGAATTCAGTTTGACACCTAGATTATGTTGACATTTTATTTATTTAATTATGTTAATTTGACTTTGATTTTAATTTGTTGAACTTAAAAATAGCCATATTCTATCCTAGAAGTTTGCTGCATGTTTTTTTTTTCTTTTTTAATCTATCATTTCTAGAATATAGGCATGAGATTAAATATGAAGCAAACTGAAAAGATGCTTGAAGTTTTGAGCGGGAAAATGTTTAGCCATTGAATGCCACGTGTTATAGTGGCTTTTGTTTTAGTAGAACTAGATAGATTTCGAGCTTCTCACGAGTTAGCGACTCAGTTATTGCTCAAATTGGCTCGTAAAATACTCAAGCCGAACTCAAACTTTTATTGAGCCGATCTCGAGCTTTTCCCAAATCAGCTCAACTCATTATCATCCCTACGTGTACCCCCAACCCGTATATCGTATACACACGGGACTACTCACAGGAGTATGATATAAGAATTGGACGAGTTTTTTTTTTTTTGAACAAAGAATTGGACGAGTTAGTCGAGCACTTAGGCCATAGGCGATGCAAAAGGTTCCAAAGGCCCAACAAAACCCCTACCCTTAAACCCTACTTTCAATCATACACTATACTCTTCCCCAAATAATTTCCCACTTCGATTCAAACTCAATTCGATTAATTTTATTTCCCAGAACAAAAAAAAATGTCGCAAATTTGTCGCCTGAAAATCCACCATTTCAAATCACCCTATCTGATCAGACACTTCTGTTCCCCAATCATAGATGTCCCACAAACAATCATTGATGTCCCATCTGTCGATTCCGTCTCCTCGATCGATGTTGATGCGAGTGTTCCTCTGCAAGCTGCTGATGATCTGGCGAATCAGAATCAGACTCAGGGTTCGATTGACCCATCTTCAGTTTCACTCTCTTCAAGCGGCGATGTAACAGTCGGGGATTCCGGGAAGGTCGGAGAGCGTATGCCACAAGCTAACAACTTGGAGGGGGGTCAGAGGCGTACTACTAGAGGTAAGCAACGAAACCCAGAAAAATTAGAGGATATTATTTGTAGAATGATGGCAAATAGAGCTTGGACTACACGTTTGCAGAATTCTATCCGTAATTTAGTGCCTAATTTTGATGAGAATCTTGTGATGAGTGTGTTGGAAAATGCCCGAAATGCCGATCACGCGTTGCAGTTCTTTAGGTGGGTGGAACGGTCGGGGTTGTATAAGCATAGTAGGGATAGTCATATGAAGATAATTGAGATTTTGGGGCGGGCGTCGAAACTTAATCATGCTAGGTGCATTTTGATGGATATGCCTGGGAAAGGGGTTGCGTGGGACGAGGAAATGTTTGTGGCTTTGATTGATAGTTACGGGAAGAACGGGATTGTTCAGGAATCGGTTAAGATTTTTCAGGAGATGAAAGAGTTGGGTGTGGAGAGGAGTGTCGATTCGTATGATGCTTTGTTTAAGGTGATTCTGCGGCGTGGGAGGTATATGATGGCTAAGAGGTATTATAACAAGATGTTGCAGGAAGGGATCGCGCCCACTAAGCATACTTTTAATGTGCTCTTGTGGGGGTTCTTTCTCTGTGAGAAGGAGGAGACTGCTATGAGGTTTTATGAGGATATGACTAGTCGAGGGATTGTGCCTGATGTGGTTACTTATAATACGATGATTAATGGGTTTAATAGGTTTAAGAAGATTGATGAGGCGGAGAAGTTCTTTGAGGAGATGAAGGGTAAGAATATTGCTCCTACTGTTATTAGCTATACTACGATGATTAAGGGTTACGTTGCATCGGGGAAGGTAGAGGATGCGTATAGGATGTTTGAAGAGATGAAGGGTTTTGGAATTAAGCCTAATGCTGTCACGTTCACGACACTGTTACCTGGCCTTTGCGATGCTATGAAGTTGTCTGAAGCTCAAATGGTCTTGAAAGAGATGGTTGAGAGACATACTGCTCCAACGGATAATTCGATCTTCATCAAGCTGCTAACCTGCCAATGCAAGTCAGGAGACTTGGATGCAGCAGCTGACGTGCTTAAGGCGATGATAAGGTTGAGCATTCCCACTGAAGCTGGACATTATGGAATCTTGATTGAAAACTTTTGTAAGACTGAGGCATATGATCGGGCGGTGAAATTGGTGGATAAACTGGTTGAGAAAGAAATAATTTTGAGGCCACAAAGTACCCTAGATATGGAACCTGCTTCATACAATGCTATCATTGAATATCTGTGTAACAGTGGGCTAACAGAAAAAGCAGAAACTCTATTCAGGCAGCTAATGAAAAAGGGCGTCCAGGATTCGGTTGCCTTTAATAATTTGATACGTGGGCATTCAAAGGAAGGAAACCCTGACGCAGCCTTTGAAATGCAGAAAATAATGATCAGGAGAGGGGTATCGTCGGAAGCAGATGCTTACAGCCTGCTTATCAGTAGTTTCTTGGAGAAAGGTGAACCAGCGGATGCTAAGATGGTGCTGGATAGTATGATTGAGAATGGTCACAGTCCTGATTCAGCTGTATTTAGAATGGTTATGGAGGCTCTGTTTAAAGATGAAAGGGTGCAAACAGCCAGTCGTGTAATGAAGACTATGTTGGAGAAGGGAGTAAAGGATAACATGGACTTAGCTGCAAACATTCTGGAAGCTCTTCTCATGAGAGGTCATGTCGAGGAGGCCCTTGGAAGAATCGAGTTAATTATGCAGAGTGGATGTAATGTGGACATTGACAATCTTTTGTCAGTTTTGAGTGAAAAGGGGAAGACAATTGCTGCCCTTAAACTTCTAGATTTTTCATTGGAGAGGGATTTCACATTGGACTTCTCCAGCTACGAGAAGGTGTTGGATGCTCTTTTAGCCGCTGGTAAGACCCTTAATGCTTACTCAATCTTGTGCAAGATATCAAGTAAAGGAGGTGCTACTGATCAAAAGAGCACTGAGAGTCTGATCAAGACACTCAATGAAGAGGGAAACACGAAACAAGCTGATATTCTATCGAGAATGATGAATGGTGTTAAGATCAGTCCGAGGAAAGGGAAGAAACAAGAGCTCGTAGCTTGAGTGAGTTTAATCTAACTTTGTTTTGCAGCACTGAGGTGAAAAACATTTCCCAGGTGACCTATAATCTGGTCAAGTTTGTTATGCTTTCACTTTTATAGATTAAAGCTGGTTTTTCTGTTTCCCCTTTAGATTTTCAGGGAGAAATAATTGTATGATCTGCTGTTTATCGTTTACATCTATATATTTTTTGTTTCCTTTTTCGATTTCAAGGTAGATATCAATCTTCTGCTATCTCTTCTGGATATGCATCTGGAAAGACCTTTACACAACCCTCAAATTTTACGAACACAGGCTTACACAGCATGAGCCATGAAATATTATACCCTTATAAAAGCACTTGAGGGTGTTACTATTCATCGATGAACTGTTGGAGAAGTAACATACAAAACGGAACTCCCCTCTTAATCTAAGGCAGGTTTTTTTCTTTTATTTGGGGTGCTTGGCCCTCAGCTATCCACGTTGCTCTTCGCCCTCAATTTCTCATTCTTCAGGACTACTAGCACTCTTTCTCCCTCTCTCCATTTCTTCATTTATTCCAGAGTCCTACGATAACATGGTTTCTATGATGAAGTACATCTACACCATTAATGATGATTGTTATGTAAGTTTCTCTCATCCGTTTTTTTCTGCTTTTATTCCAGATTTTTTTTTTTCCTGGGTTTTTAAGTATAAAAGTAGAGGTTTTTTTTTTTTTTTTTTCCTGGGTTTGAATTTTAATTTTGATTGGGGTATGGTGTGATTTTATGTTGGGTTTCGTCCATGATTATTCATGTACTCCAGGTATTCTTTTCCTCATTATCTTTTATAAATTTGATCTTTTACACCTTGTTTTTGAGAATGTTTTGTTAGATTCTTTTTCCTGGGAAGAGGATCATTTATTCACTGAAATGAAACATCAGTATGGATAGAACAATGCAACATTAGTTTGGGCTTGGTCTTATATTTGATGTGGTAATGGCTTGATATGGGTTGAAGTGCGCTTTCTACGTTCATGTTTGTGATTTGTTTTAAAAGGATTTTGACTTATCGTACGGTTCTTATCAACACTTTTGAATCTCAGAGGTCGGACGGTTGGTATGCGATTAATACGAATGTTGTGTGCTGAAGAAAATGGTATACAATATTTGGGTTTTGACTTTATGGGTTTGTTCGTGATTGTATTGGGATTGATGCATGCTGGCTTCCGCTGCTACTTTTGATTGTGCTTAACTGTTTTGCATTAGTTGCTTGCTGATTTTCTGAGTTGATTGATTATGATTTATGAGTATCTGATTGTATCAGATTTTACTTTTGTGGTTTGTGCGTTGAAGGGCCTGTAGGTCAGATTTATGTTTCTATCAGTCACTGAGAAATTACTTAGATATTGCATATGACATACTTCCCTGTTTTCTGACTGATGCATATGTGAGCCTTTCGTTCAAACGGGTGACATGTTATCCACACTTTGGATCTCTTTGTGGCAATTTTGACGAGGACGGGTAAGATATCTGGCGGTGGTGGTAATGACGAGACTTTGTTGTAGATATTTACACATGTGTCTTTGTTTGGTAATTTTTATGCTGGGGTTCCAAGTCCATTGTTGGTGCAGGTTATCTTTTACAAAGCTACTGGCTGAAGCAGAGGGTTTAGGTTGTAATCATGTCTTTAGCCTAGGAAGTGGAAGCAGCTGCTCAGCAATTCAATTGCTATGTAAATTCTTTAGCCGTTCTCGGGTTAGCTAACTTTCCTTGATTATGTTTGTTAGATTTCTTGAAGTTATCTTGATTTCTATCTTTACTGGAAATCGATGTGGTATAATATGTGGTAGTTGCCATCTTCAATTTATCAGGTCCCATATCTGGTCTAGTAAATTACTCTATTTGTTTAGGTTTAGATTAATTTTTGCTTTGACTAATTCGAAGTAGAAGGTTGAAAGGGGGGAGGGAAGTGTGTACAGGTAGGAAAAGATTTCTGTGGGGCTGTAGGTGGTCTGGTGTCGCCCTTGAGGCCTTGAGTATTACAGCATCTGGCAAGTCTCTGCAGTGGCATGTATTTTCGACTCATCTATTAATCTGCTTTTTAATCTTCTCTCTCTTGCTTGGAGTTTTGAACTATTAGTCTTCCGTTGCTGAATCTATAGAGAAAGGGGACTTTGTCATTGAACATGTTGGCTAGCGTAAGAGGTTAAATGTCAACTAGTTTGCATGCCCGTGCCACGCTCGGGCTATATATTTATATTGTTTATACTCACTCTATAAGAAAAATGTTGGCTTATCTTTGTTCTAATAAATTATCATAATAATTATATTCCATAAATTAGTTATACTATACTACCACTTATCTTTGTTCAAATAAATTACTTTAATAATTATTTTCCATAAATTAGCTATATTATACTACTCTATGATAATTTATTACCATATCTTAACCGATAATTATATTTAATGCTATTTTTATGTTCTATCCAATTAATAAATGCCAAGTGTCGTTGTAGGAAAGACTTGGTTTCAGGTTTTAATATATAGTATTAGATACCATGTCTGTATTATTTCTTATGATGTTGTGTGCTTGAAATAGTTTCGGCATGTGTGTGTTTGTGTTGTCTGGGGGGTGGAGTGAGGTGAGGAGGTCCTCCCTTTATCTCATATGCCAATAAAGTTCCCTTATTATATTAAGGTTACCTTTATTTTCTAATGTTTGTTCTTGTATGCACATGTCATGGATCTCATATTGTTGACTGTTGGGGACCAAGGTGCATTTCACTTTCTTTTCTCCCCTTTTTGTTTTTCGTGGATCGTCAAAATTGTAGCACAAATAAATAGCTTTGATTTCTGGGTTCTATATCAATAAAGAGCCCATTAAACCATCAGGGCAAAGGTACCCATTTCTTATTTTCCATCCATTTGGTGAGCCATAACATTTGATTAGGTGATTCAAGGTTTTAGCCATATCAAGAATAATTTTTTTTCTGGGTTCTTATATATTGGTGTTTTAAGTTGAAGTCTTTCAATTAATAATCTTGTGGTGTTTGTCCGATGGTTTTCGTGGAACTAGACCCTCTTCGCCAATGTGCACCTGGTTGCCCTTTATAATTATTCTGTAGTGGGAGAGAGTTCTAAGTATAACTTTATTAATGGTGGTTGACGAATTCGACCTTGGAAAATCAGGCTGGGAGGTTTACTGGTGAAAGTGATAGGATGAGTCGATGCAGTTGCCGGAATGTTAGTGATCAGACCACCTTTAATAACATGGCCTTGTTTTGGCTGAATAGGTTCAAACATGTTTTCATTTCCTAATAATATGTTTATTGAATAAGCTTGTGCTATGGCTATGTATTCTAGTGGTGGCATTAATCAAGTACCATTTTGTGTAGAAATGTAAGAACCAGGAATCTTTTAGACGTTGTCAAAAAAAAAAAAAAAAAAAAAAGTAAGAACCAGGAAGACAATTGAGCAATACTCTTCCCTGCCCATCTCACATGTGAAGCTTCCAGCCTTCTAACACGGAAAGAATCAACTGTTATGATCTTCAAATCACGGCCACCACGAGGCCAGTCAACTGTAACTCATACCTTTGCAAACATTATACTGCGAAAAATCCTCGCAATTAGTCCAAGTTACTATTGTAAGTCGAACCCAACGAAGTACTAGCTTAGTTTGTGTTGATAATATATTCATTCATAATCCATCGTATATTTAAATACCGTGTTCTCTTTTCATTGAGCACGTGGAGAATTGTTAGCCGCTACACGCATTCCACATGCCAAAAAGGCACCATGAAAACGATGTCTGAAAAAAGCAGCGTGCAGTGACTAGCAACCCTCGTGTTTCGTGTCCGAGTTTTCAAGATAAAATCCACGAAAGTTCCCTCCCCGAGTGGCGCGGAAAGGGAGCCACACACACACACACACACACATCCTTTCACTCGCTCACTCAACGAGTCAACTCATCAGTTCTCTTCCGCCATGTCAATCTTACTCCTTTCTTCCCTCTCTCTCCGCCCTTCACCCCTCCTCGTCGTTTCTTCTTCTTCTTCTTCTTCCACAGATAATAATACTAATAATAATAATAATTCAAATACTCCGAAACCCGCCAAGCAGCTCCGACCCGATTGGCGCCAAAAATCCCGCCCCATTACTCCTGGTGGGACCTACCCTGCCAAAGACCACTGCAGGTTCTAAATTTACCCCCATACACTTGTCAATTTCATATAGTATAATAATTTGGTAATTTGTTTGTTTATTAACGGTGCAGTAAATGCGGACTCTGCGATTCCTATTACATTGCTCATGTCAAGGACGCTTGCGCCTTCTTGGGTGACGGCATGTCTAGAATTGAAGTAATTTATTCCATATTTCGCCTTCCGTGCTCTCCCCGTTTCATTCAATTCTTTACGTTTTTCTCGATTTCTGCGATTATTGTTATGTTTGAGATGGTACAATAAGTATATGATTCCGAAGTAGATGCAGTTTCATATGATATGTGTGTCGAAATTAGAATCTGCGGCCACTAGTTTAATTTTGGAGGATTTTATCGAGTAATGTAGGTTATAACTAGGGTTTAGATTAGGTAGATATCTACTAATAATAGATGTTACAAACAATAGGTTTATAATGTTGTTTGTAATTGGTAATGCTTGATTGTGCAAAGTGCGTTGTTTACCCGTGTTTTTGTCTCGGATGTCGGGATAGGTTTCATTTTGTAAAAATGGATGGAAAAAAAGATTAGTCTAATTTTCCATTTGATAAGAAACAATTTGATGTACAAGATTGTGCCGATTACTTTGAGATCAAAACATCGAGTCATACAATCAAAACTTTAGGAATAAGTGATTGAGCCAAAACTAAGGAGAAGTGTGAAACCAACTTGGGTTTATACCGAGAAAGACTATGGATGATGCAATTATGTATCTTATAAGACACACAATGGGAATTATGAACAGATGGAGTTACATATAGTTTTAATGGGTTTGGGGAAGTCGTATATAGAAGGGCGTTTCTACTGATAAATCTTTCATTGGCATGTCAATTGTCGAGTAAATTGAAGGGATGATTTTATTTGGTTACCAGTTTAGACAATTATACAATTTGTTCTGCTCACAAGTGCTTTCTCCTTTCGTGAATTTTCAATCTCGGTTATGCTGAAGTAGTTTAATCTTTTTTTTTTTTTGTTTTGTTTGTAAAGACTATGGAACCGGTGGTCCATGGGAGAGGCAGGAAGGAGGATTCACTTGATGAGACATACCTAGGAGTCTATGAGGATGTTCTATATGCTCGTAAAGTTAAGCTTGTTGACGGTAAGTATTGTTCAAATTTAAACTTTCGCCTATTTGGGCACTGAACATTTGCTTGCTCATCACGATGTTGCCTGTGAGGGGGTTTCGTTTTCTTATTTTTGCAGAAATGATTTTGTTTGGTTTTGGTTATCTAAAGTAGCGACAAAGGCTTGATTGGTTGATTTTATATTTTCATATTAGCTTTTACAGATTTTTAAATCACTTTTCTAATGGAGTTCTACTTGATGTTTCTGATTAACAGGAGCTCAGTGGACAGGTATAGTGACTACTATTGCAGTCGAAATGCTTAAAGCGGGCTTAGTAGAAGCTGTCATCTGTGTACAGAGGTAGCTTCACCGCAGTGAAATTTGCATTAAATTGCCTTCGTAGCAACTAATTCTAAACTGTTCCACTTTTCCCATTCAGTGATCCAGAAGATAGGTTCACTCCAAGACCTGTTTTAGCGAGGTTTGTGCTTTCAGTTTAATTTAATATATTCTCTGTAAGATCTGTATGAATCTCAGCTCCTGAGCTAATTTGGTTGCCTTTCCCTCTTTGAAAAGGACACCTGAAGAAGTCATAGCAGCAAAAGGTGTTAAGCCAACTTTGTCTCCAAATCTGAATACACTTGCCCTGGTTGAGGTGCATGGTACTTTAATTTCTTTTTTCACTGCATTCCGTTTCGTCGCATGCTGTGTGTCTCATTTTATGTTCATTAGAAGGAAAAATTGGCAACAGATGAAAAGCTGTAGGAGTCAGACATACGATGTGACTGTTTGACCAATACTCCCTCCGTCCCATTAGAAGTTCCCTGTTTCTCATTTGCAGATTCCTTAAGGAATACTCCTTCCGATTCAAAGAGATTTTCCTCTTTCATTTTGCAGTTTTAAGTTGCCATGTTAGGGATTACCAGTAGACTAAAATAAAGACGTGTTTGCCTTAAACTCAAGTGGAGTTGGTAGACTGCAATGCAAAATAAATCATTTACTAATTTTTACAACAAGTGAACGATTCATCTAAAAATAGCTCCCAACATGACACCTCACAACTGCAAACAGAAGAGGAAAATCTTTTTGGGTCGGAGGGAGTAAATAATAAAAATAATGATAAAATGCTCATAATCATGGTTTGGGTTAATCTAGCAATATGATCCAGCAATATGAAGAATGTGATTTATTATGGGAGCCATATCTACTACTTGCCAAGTACTTTTTTTTTTGAAGATCACTTGCCAAGTACTCGTTTTGTCAAATTTTCACCAAGTTTTACTAAAGAGAATTGTAATGTACTTCCCATGATTTTATTCTCATTTAAAATTCTAGTCACTGCAAGTAGCTGTACTGAAGGTTCACTAAGGACTACTGTGTAATTAATCTTGTTTTTTTTTTTTTTTTTTTTTTTTTTTTTTTTTTTTTTTTAAGTCATCTTATCATCTATCTATGAATCTATAATAATCATGTTGAAAAGGAGGTGTTTCCACTTTCCTGTGCTATGTATCAAAACTAGCAAAATTTTACATATTCCAAGATTGCTGATTGGTATATTTGGCTCAACAGGCTGCTGGGGTAAAACGTCTGCTTTTCTGCGGTGTTGGTTGTCAAGTACAAGGTATGCTTTCTTCCGGGACCTGTCAAGCTGTCTTTCGTTTGCTTCCATGGTTGTGACTTCCAAGGACTAAAATGCAGGTTAACTTAACTGCAGCACTAAGGTCTGTGGAAAAATATTTGAATTTGGACAAACTATACGTGCTTGGCACAAACTGTGGTAAGCAACATTACATTCTTTTCTTCTTTTCATCAGATTGACATAAACTTTACTAGCTTCTTGTGGGTTCCTTCTTGTAAATTAATGATCAGTGTTTCTTAATATGGATCTGAAGCCACCTTTTTCTGGGTCATCTTATGGATAGCTTTATCTTGAGCAAAAGGGTGGCACAAATGCTAAGTACTCATTTTTCTCTTGCTAACAGTGGACAATGGAACTCGTGAAGGACTAGACAAGTTCTTAAAGGCTGCTAGCAGTGATCCAGACACAGTTCTTCATTATGAATTTATGCAAGATTACAAGGTTATATGTACTTTTGACTTGCTTCGTTGCTATTTCATCTGTTAACTATTGACATAAAGGGGTTATGGGGTGTGTAATAGACTAACCAAGGCAACGCAGCCCAGTAGACCACCTATCCTGTACACTCATGCTAGGAAGAAAGGGGAGAGAAGACAGGAACTTAATGGGTAAATCAGTAGCTTTACCACTAGGCTACCATCACTTCCTCAGCGCTCTTCCTCCTATGTTGTTTGCTCCTCTGACCTACCGTGTTAGTTCATCACATGTGGCTGGAGTGCATATATTATGAGCACCCGTATTCTTGTCTTCCTCTTGCTTTATCTACTTCTACATGGTTTTAGTGTCTCACTTTCTTAGCTGCTGATCCTTTTTAGGCGTGTTACTAAATGTGAAGCTTTCAAGGCCTTTTTAGGAATGTCCGGAGACATATTTATTAACTGATCTCCTACTTTCTTGCATTTGATTTCTAGGTCCACTTGAAGCATTTGGACGGACATATTGAAGAAGTAAGATGGAAGTTGAAGCTCCTAGCTTTGTGTTAGCTTTGCGTTGTATTTTATAATGGTTGATGCATTCTTGCAGATCAGAGTCTAACCTCCTCTTTATAATTGAACAGGTTCCTTACTTTTCTCTACCAGCCAATGATCTGGTTGATGTCATTGCTCCATCATGCTACAGGTAATTAATTGCTATAGTCTGTATTGTGTATGAGAGATGCAAACCTCATTTGTGATGAAACCGAGACCAGACATGTGTTACCAATTCCCACTTCCTCATTATTTGTTATATGATGAAACTGAGATCAAATGTGTGCTACCAGTTCCACACAAAGCTATGATGCTCCTGTCTAAATGCTTAGTAATGGAGGCATGCCCTTGAATAAAATGTGTTATGCCTCTAGTTCTTTTATTTGTAAAATCTTCTATAAAGTAAAATGAGATTATATAGATCACCAAAAAATGTGATTATATAAATATCACCCATTGAAAGAATTAGACTAAACTCTTCATACCGATTATCCTTGCCTAAGTTTTATTTGAGGAGGGGCGTCCAGTAGGGGGCTAATGAATGATTATTGGTACAACAACAACATCATTAACCCTAGTGCCTTAAAGGCTCCGCCATAAGGAGGGGTAAGGGGGGGTCGGATGCACGCAAGCCTTACCCCTATTGAAACATAGAGAGGCTGCGCACGGATGACCCAAAACGAAAATTGCTTCGAAAATCACACCGACTGACTGCTACTTCACAAAATAAGAAGCACAAACAGCTTTATGAGCCATTTTGCTTTATTCCATTATATCCCAAAAACTAAAGAATAATTAGTCTTTGGCTCCATTGGAAATGGAAAGGTAATGAATGATTATTGGTGACACCCGAAAATTCTCATTCGTCTGCCTCATTTCCCATCTCCTACTTCCATCTCCCTTTTCTCTTGCTTAAATGACTCAACTTTCCTTGATATTGAATAATCCCAAACCAGCTAGTGGCAGATAGAAAATTTAATCTGACAAAGTGAGTTAATGTAACACTCTTGTAATCTGGCAATTCCTTAATGTGAGTTTATTTTGGTTATCGGTATTTGATGGAATTGTGGAGCATATGACAAACTTTGAAGTGTTCTAGTCTTCTAGCTACAGTTTGGGGGATCTTTGGTGTGACCTTGACTGTTTTCAGACATTAGTCTCTTTGAGTGAAATAGTGGTTGGAAACAAACAACTATTGGCAAAGTTACTGCTTTTCTATGGTTGAGCTGTTTAGTTGTGGATAATCAATAAACAGCCCTAGTCCCATCCTTAACAAATGACATAAGTGCACTCCAAGGTAATACATGTCTTATAAATATACTGGGCTCATTTGTGTAATGCATCCCGTCTTTGACTTTAAGTCGATCAAGAATTCTATGATCCTAAGGAAATACATCCATAAGCTCATTCGCTCATCACTATAGGTAAACAATCCCATTTTAACCCTTGCATGGTAAAACCCCTTTATGTTCCAAAGAAATTTTCTCCCTTCCTAACATAATGTCTGAGTGAGGTCCACAGATACTAGTGGTTAAGAAAGCTGTGTCATCTATCACTGTTATTCCGATGGGCTAGTTGATTTTGGATTGAGGTTCTCCAAACATAATGATGAATGAATTTCTCGACCTAACTCAACATATGCTTATGCAATGAGATTCATATAAATGCTGAGCCTGGAGAACACTATGAACTGTGATGGCCTACGCCAACATAAGCCCAGTGCCTCAAAGGCTCCCCGCCAATGGCAGGGTAATGGCCTAATGGGGTATCTAAAATACGGGATCTTACCCTTTTGCTGAAACAACTATGAGCTATGATGGTATATTTAGATCAGATGTTGCCATTGTATGTCTTTTTTTATTTGGTGCCTTCTTTAGGCTGCATTTGACAATAGACCATTATTGTCTTGGTAATCCTTTTTTTTTTTTTTTTTTTTTTTTTTTTTTTTTTTTGTATCATTGGGGTTAAAGTGTTGTTGCAAAAATGACACTCTTTAGTTTTCGTTAACTTTTCGTTACCTAATTTCATAGAATTTGACAATTTGTTTTTACCTGCAGCTGTTTTGACTACACGAATGCATTGGCTGTAAGTACATTCTTGTGTATATTACTTTTCTGCTTTTTCATTTCAATTTGTTTCTTTATCTAACATCTGTTATAGTCCTTGTTAGGAGCTCATTTATTCGCAAGTGTACGATTAGTTGTAGCTGATAAGTCAATCTCAGGAAAGCGGAAAATAAGCACTAGTAGGCTTTAAACTACGTGACAGCTACGCAAACCAATTAGTAGATGTCGTTTACGACCATTAGAAAGAATCAGTAATAATTAATAATGGCAAATCTTATGTCTAGTAATAACAAAGATAATAGCAAGCAGATAACATATAACTGAATAGCTTTAGGGTGTGAAATATCTCCACCACCATGCACTAGTCGAGCAGTATTTCCGTTCACAAGTCAATTAATCAATAATTAGTTGAAAATATGCCATAATTTCTAACTAATTATTCCCTTTGAGGTTATAAAAGCCTAGAATTATAGAGTTAATGGTTACCTAAAGGTGCAATTTAATAGCATTAGCATTCTTGTTGATAACAGTGTGATCCATGCATATAGTTGGTGGGTGATGTGTGCTGTAGGTATTTATTTATATTTCAAAGTGACATTCGGATGTTTTGCTTTTCTATCTAGGATCTTGTAGTTGGATACATGGGAGTTCCAAAGTATTCTGGAATCAGCATGACCCAACATCCTCAGTATGTCACTGTCAGGTAAGTGGTTCTGTGCTTGGAATTACATCTGACTTTGTTCCTTCCATATTTTCTCCGGAGTCCTGCATGGCTCTTTTTCTTCTTGTCCTGAGTGGGAATTGTCTCTGTTCTTGACTTTGTGCTTTACTACAGGAATGAACGTGGAAGAGAAATGCTGAGCCTCATTGAAAATCTTTTGGAGATCACTCCAACTATAAGCAGTGTACAGTCCAAATTCTTCCAAGGCTAATTTCACATACTAATCCTGAAGATATCTGAACATTTTGGTAACAAAATTCTGTTTTCAGGGCAATAGGCGTCCATTTGTTATGGAAACGGTTAAAGCAGATGATGCTGCCAAGTTAGGTATGTCATTATAATGGTTTTCTTAGAGGCTAGAACATGGCCTTTTGGTTGGGAGAGGCGTATGACAGTTGACGAATCCCTACATTCTTACAGAACCTTGTCCTCCGACAACTGGGCACAGTGTTTTGCTCAGGAAAAAGCTTTAACCTAAGGGCGCTAATGCATGAAGGATTGTAATGTAATGAATGCTCAACGACTCTTATCTTTATCTCATTTCTATTGTTTTGCAGGAAGAGGGCCTTCTCAGCCTGCACCAAAGATTATTGGGAATTTGATTGCAGCGATACTAAACTTTGTAAGATTAATTATTCTCGGCAAGTTATTACGGAGTATATATGTAGGCAATAACGATCTGTGAAAATTTTACCATTTTTTTTTTATCCAGATTGGACCCAAGGGTTTGGAGTTTGCTCGTTATTCGCTCGACTATCATACTATTAGGAACTACCTCTATGTCAACCGTGCCTGGGGAAAGGAGAGGTAAGCTCTTTCCCTTGCTTTGTCTTCTTCTTGATAGGGTTCATCTCTAAACTGATACTGATTATTCGCATCATGTCCAGGGCCGCTACTCATATGCCTTCTTATGCAAAAAAACTTGTTGAAGCCTACAATCGTAATGGTGAGATTGATAAGATGCTTTCGAATGAAGCTGGTAATGAATGATCGGGCTCTTCTACTGGTCCAAGAATTGCACGTGAGTCGATAACATAGTTCAGTGTGAATAAATATAAGCATGCATCTGGTCTCCGTAAGTGTAAATGTAAAGCCTCTTCCATCTTTACGTGGTTTGTATCTTACATATGTTTCTCATCCATACTTAGACAGCTAGCATAGAACTCTGTAATCGTAGGAGCACCATTGTTTAGTACACTATTAGTCTTTGATCCTTTCTATGGTGATCTGCTTTCTTGCCCTATTTCATCCCGTGTTCTGCCCGCTGTAATTTTTGCTGGCTGACGTTTCTGTAGTAGGTAGGTTTGGCACTTGATAAAAACATCTCCCTAGAAATGCTAATTTGAAGTTCAGGATGACGACTATATTGCACGAAATCTTGTAGGGGTCTGCTTAGCGTAATGTGTGTATCCATAGATAGCGAGTGGAAACTGTCAAAAAAAAAAAAACCAAAATGAAGTTACTACTCACAAGGTAGTATTCGTCAGGCCCTCTGAGTTTGGAATACCTTGCCGAATTGACCACTAGATGTACACTTCTACTTGTGTCTCTGAATTCAGTATTTGGGGACAAACTTGGTGAAACATTACTCGGCACTAAGATCCGATTCAAACTGTTTCAGAAATTGCTACTGGTTTGGTAACCGTAAACCTGTGAGATGTGCATAGCGGTAATACTGAACTTATCAGTGGTTTAGGCTCGTGAAAAAGCCACCGAGCATGTGATGACATGGTGCCAAGGATTGTAGATTCATGACTTTGGTTTTGACAGGGGGGGTACATCAGGCAAACGTCCCCTACCCTATAGTGCACAGTTGTTTCGGGTAGAACTGTCGTACAATAATCCTTATTGTTCAGCCTAAAATTTTCCATCAGGTTTTAAAGTTTCGAGGCTTTAGATCTGTCCTGAAAGTAAAGGCTTTACCCCATTTTTGAAGAACTATAAAAGAGTAGCTGATAGGACTGTGATCCTGTTTGTCGCTGCTATAACCTAGTCATTGCTGATGGAAATGTTACGACTGTATTGAAAGTTAATTAACCTTGCTGCTGATGCTGGACTTCCAAATTTGCGGGATGTCAAGTCATGTAAATTGTCATGGATGACTGTTTTATGACGAGTAGAACGGCAAAGTGGTTAATATTCCTTGACAAGTCATTTTTCAATTGATGACCTGCGATGTAATTTCAGTTCGGAAATTCGGAATAGACAAGGCCTACAAGCCATAGGTTTGTGCACTGGAAGTCTGAAACCTGAGGTTGTCAGGAATTCTATTATATGAACAATGTATGGTCCCGTTTTCTCAGGCACTGGGAGTTGAGGAGTATAACTTGGGGTGAGCGTAAGATTTGAAATTAGGGCTTGAGATTTGATATCAGGATTCAGTGATATTGTATCGGAATTCTAATGTCAATATTATTCTTGATTTACCAGATATATTGTGTCTTGGGATCGTGAAAATTGAGATTCAAATTAAGCAACAAAGGATTCTTTAGGGTATATGGTGGCTACATTGCACTGCTATTCCAGTTTGGGTTATGATTTCGCCAAAGCAATGCAGTTACAGTTGAATCGGATTCCAATTCCAATGTCCTGGTATTCGTAATCGTTTGCCTTGGCAAAATTTTCGCCCTTTTGGTTTTAGGAACTCGCACGCTCCACCTCTTAGCCGGTTTTTGTAGCATATAAAACCTGGAGTTGAGAAACCGATGACATGACTAAACCTGCGGTCCAGACCACAGGAAGACATGATTACAGGTTCAGAATTCATTGCAAATCAGATTCACCATTAAATTTCAATGACTAGCTTTTAATGTGTTGAGGGTGAAAGCATGATAGGAGGGGAGACATATGGTCTCATTTCATGATATTCAGTCTTGCAGTATGGGTTCTCATGTGCCTTTCCTTTAATTCTCACTGCCGCCTTACCTTCTGTTTCTTCTACTACTTTGTGGACCTCGTTTAAAACTGTTGCAACTAGGAAGATTAACGGCGCAGCCGTTGTAGGAAGATGTTAGAGCTCAGTTGGTTGTGTTGCTACTTCCCTCAATCCTGTTCTCGTATGTCAAGAGGAATCGTCGGTTTGGTAAGACGACCCCCCAAGTTGAAGCAAATCGGTGGTTAGGAAGATTCCATTACAGGGTTTTAAGTTGGGTTCATGTCCAAATTTTCAGTTATTTTGGATATCTTTGTGAGTTAGGATTGAGTTCACTTAGACAATTAAGCCTTGTTTAATAAGACTTAATAAAAATAGTATTCAAATCAGTTTAGAATTATTCAGATCAGATCATCAGATCAGAAAAGTTCAAATTTCTATCAATGTATTTGGTCTATTATTGATACTAATTCGTTGAAATTGATCAAAATTTCAACACATTCAGATTCACTTCAGAGTCATTCAAATCAGATCAGAATCATTCAGATTAGATCAGAATAGTTCAGAAAGATGCAGTCATATCAAATGGGGCCTTAGACTAGTTATATTATCTATATAATGAAAAATGGTGAATGTGTGGTTTATCCTCCCATCTTCCCGACTTCCTTTATAGGGAAGACTCGAGTTTGAACATTTATTCTCTTAGAAGAGATTTCTTCAATCCCTCATTTGCAACATGGATCTCTTTAATTAGTACCACTCCGTCCCAATATAAACTTTCCATGGAATTTGAAACTCTCTCACATAATACTGTTCCATTAAAATATTTACCATTTCACATATACAATATTTTCTAAAAAATTTAAAAAATTGCAAGTTGGACTTAATATATAGGAATAAATAAATCAGAATATTAAAGTCTAGAAGGAGTTATTGGTGTTGTAATGCAAAATTGCTACAGAACATGGAATTTCTTGAATGCAACAGTCAGTCAGAAATTGTATTGAATGAGAATTTGGTGTTGACCCCTGTAATCTTTCCTATTCATATAGGAGCTGTTTGCGCCTGAAACTAAATTAATCTGGAAGATCAGCTTATACTTAGAGAATAATCATATCAGATTAAGTATGATTTTCCGCGATTAGCTCGTTAATTCTTAAGATAATGCGGTAGATATCCAAGTGATTTCATATCTTGTGGTAGATTAGCCTTACAGGTAGTAAGATACTTTACCAGATTATGTTGGATTTCACCGATATTAGCCCATAATTAAGATGAATTATTATAGGGATTATACTCCTTGAGATGCCACCATTGTGCTCTTAGAGCAATCTGTAGCAATTAGTAATGCTGGTTTAAGGGTTCATCGAGTTGGCGATTTGGTACGCTTTACCTTCAAAATAACCTAAGATTACACAAAAGAATGCAGCTTTAAAGCAACTTGAGTATGGCACCAGATCTGTCTAAATGTCTTGGTTTGTCTGATCTGTCCGGTTTCATTTAAGGTCACCTGAAAATGACCTCTCTATCATACATGTGTTTATGTTTTCTCCTTTCCTTGCTTGGTGGTGACGCCTCTTTATAGACATCAGGGTAGTGATGTTGATTTAGTCGTGGTTGTTTATAAGGTTTCGCCTGGTTGGCGACTTGGCGATACACGCTTTACACCGAGGCTAGAAACATTCTACTACACAAGGGACAAATAAAGTGGGGGAATGATATGCAAATAAAGAGCAGAGCATGTAGGAACTGTGTCTCAGGTGCATAGCTGCAGTTTGCTGACACTAGAAATTTTCTGCAGTAGGAAGTGGGCTTTGCAGCATGTGAATACTGAACAACAACTCTTAGACTGACATAGTGGGCCCATTGTGGGGCCACCTTTTAGAGTTAGAACACTTTATCTGTAGAAGTAAAAATTCCTTCAGTTAGAAGTTGCATTCACGGCCAGGTTACAGTCATGGCCAGTTTAGGGTCTGGATGAGGTTATGACAGTAAGTTGACCTTTTGGGTTTTTTCTCAAAGCAATTTTCATTTTGGGTCATCCATGCGTAGCCTCTCTATGTTTCAATAGGGGTAAGGCTTGTGTGCATCCGACCCCCCCTAACCCCACCTTATGGCGGGAGCCTTTAAGGCACTGGGGTTAAAGATGATGAATAAAGGCGCGAAAGTCAGTACATTGAACCTATAGATACGTGTTGTATCTATTACCTTCACCTTAATTAGTAGGCGAGGTCTTTCTACAAAACTCTAATGGATGCTTATAAAGCTTTGAAAGACAGAATTGGAAAATAAGGATCACCAAGTCCATTGTTTTGGAGAGGTGATCATAACTTTGATTTCAGATTGTTACATTACATTACATTGTTACACCCATATACTTCACAAGTAAAAAAAAAAAAAAAGGGGAGGGTAAAGAATAAATAGGAAGAAAAATGTAAAAAAGCCTCATCTTCCTCTATACAAAAAAGTGCCCTAATTTTCCTCAAACTAGGGACTTCATTTCATCTTTTGGGGAGAGGGCTACTCTCTTAAGTTTTTTTAAGGTCCTAGGTGTGTAAATAAAATCTCTATTCAACCTGATCTGCTGCCTAATCGGACAAAAACCCACCAAGTAAAAAAGTAAAAGTAAAAGGTTGACATCTTTTGAACAGTTATAATGTTTTACCACAGTCCTAAAACTGTGAAATACACCTCCTGTGACAGGCAGCAGGGGGCTTTCTCTGCTTAGTTTCTTCTTTCCAGATTTTACCAATGTCATCTGCTACTTTCATTGCATCTTCTGATGCACCTGATAGTCCTCTTCTTGTGAAACCAGCTGCATATAGTCCTGCATTTCCTTTCCACCCATTTGGGAATGGAGCCTTTGGGAATCCATTCTTGGAAAAGAACTCACTTTCCTGAAATCAAGAAATCATTGAATTCAGTAAAACTTTCATAATGTTGATGACTAGTACAGGATAACATTTTGTTTATTTCTCTGATCCAATAATGAGGTGCAAAGTTTAATACAAATGGGGAAGCGGGTTTTCGGACATGTGACTCATTGTTGTTTTTCCTAGCTATCTTAACTACAAAGCCAAGACTTTTATGGCAGTCGAATAAAATAATCGGTTTTCGAAAAAGTCAAACTATCAGACAAGTACCCAACATCCCCCAGTGGAAGCTATTTAAGTTTCATGAGCTAAGTGAATATTAAAATGTTTGACATTTTGCTTTCTTCTGTACAATTCTGTATCACTTGTCTGTATAAACCAGATCTACTGTAAGTAAAATTGATTTAAAAAGTTCTGAAAAAAGACCAGTGAAAACAAACAGTCAAAATTCCTGAGATAACTAACAGTCTAAACTCTAAACAAACAGATGGGGGACTAAAAATAGAAAGGGTTAAAAAGATAAAAATGTGTTACTGATGTTATTTTGGGAGACAGAATCTGAGAAAATCTCAACTTACTTAACTGTCAAAGAAATACCAGACAAATTTTAACATATAGAGGAGCACAATATATCATCATAACAAGTTGGATTAACAATGTCAAAATAATTGAGACATTAAATCAAAATTCTTACTAGCTCACCTTTAACCATGAGGGAACGTTGCTGCGGTACCCTGTAGCGAGAACAACTGAATCAACCTCAAGGATTTCGCCATCAACGAATGCGACTCGCCCCCTGGCAAATCTTTTGATCCCAGGAACAACCTTAATCTGTCCAGATTTGATTTTTCCAAATGTACCTAGGTCCAGTACAGGGGTTTTGCCTTCAGTGTTCTTTAACTCGAGTGGACCGACTTCTGGCCGTTTAAGGCCGTATTTGTTGGTGTCACCTAGCTGCATTTTCGCCAGGAATAGTAGTATCTTGTCCACAACCTGTACTGGGAACCATTTCAGTAGCGAACTTGCTAGCTGAAATGTCGATTTTCCTAGGACATCTTTAGGTAATACATGAACCTGTATTGAAAAATCAACTGTCAGATAAAAAGTATTCGTACATAAAATTTGTTCTTAACACACAGGTTAATGTCTGTAAGACTGTAAGAATGGAGAAAGTTGCTTACCGAGCTTCGGACACACAGGAGAGGCTCAGCATCATAGTTACACAGGTCTAGTGAAACTTCCATGCCAGAATTTCCGCAACCAACAACTAAAACTTTCTTGCCTCTGTATTTTTCCCCTGACTTATAATCACAAGCATGAATGATGTCTCCACCAAACTCGTGGAAACCGAAAAACTTAGGCGTGACTTTTTCAGCATTTTCGCCTGTTGCGACCACAATCCAACGGCAGATGTACTCCACTTCGCGCTGCTTGGATTCGCTCCCAGAGGTGGTCTTAATCCTCCATAGACCACAGGTTTCGTCGTACTTTGCAGACTGTACAGACTCATTGAACTGTGGCTGAATGTCAAAATGGTTAGCGTAAGATTCAAGATAACTTATGAACTGGTCTTTTGAAGGGTACTCAGGGTAGCTATCAGGCATTGGGAATTTAGGGAGCTGGCAGAAATGCTTCGGTAAGTGAAGCTTAAGGCGGTCGTAGGTTCGGGTTTGCCATAGTGAGGCAATGCAGTTGGCTCGTTCAAGGACAATGAAGGGCACGCCCCGTTCCTTGAGACCAGCTGCCACAGCCATACCTGATGGTCCTGCACCTACAATTACAGGTCCGTTCACCCATATGCACCGCCTTGCGAAAAATTCTTCGTGGTTGGCTGATGCTGTCTTTGCTATGAATGCACTCATTTTCGAGCTTTGTATTACGTTTGTTTCAATTAGTGCCTTAGTGGGTTCTGTTATTGAATGGCAAAGTTAAGGCCAAGGTGTATGTATGAAACTTTAGATACAAGTTTCGAGTTTGTAGTCTAATTTTCGAATGTGGGAGATGATTATTGTTGTTAGAGATGGAAGAGGAAGAGTGTAAGAGAAGGAGAAGAGAGGGAGAAATGTGTAGTGTAGGGAGAATGAGGGGATGAGGAGGGGTTTAAATAAGGAGGGTGATCATGAAGAGAAGCATGAGGTAGCATGTGAATTTGGCTGGTCATATGGAGCTAAAATTAATTTTAATAAAAATAATTTTAAAACTAAATAAATGTTTTTTTTAAAGAAATAATTTTATTGGGTATTATTATACATATATAGAAATTCTATGTCCAAATATTTTACATGTATTATTGTCGTATGCAGATAGATCCCTCAATACAAACATTATGTTGTTGTTATTGTTGTTGTTGAATTGCATGATTTTAATTTTTTCTTGGGCATCTGCCATAATATTATTAGAAGGTGCTTTCAATCATTTCTTTGATTCATTTTAATCATTCATTATCATTACCTTTGGCTCCACCAAATCATCCATTTCCTTATAATTTGTTCTAGTGGAAAATATTTAAATTTGTCAAATCGCTTCTTAAATTGATTGAGTATTTAGCTATTCGTCAACGGAAAAATAGACGAGGTAATTTATGCTATAAGTTGTTCAAGAGGTATGAAACCGTTCTTTTGCACTAATAGAAATGTATAATGTATCACCGCGCGCTGTATTTTAGGGTTTCGAACTAGATACATTTGGTTAAGCTATATCAAGGTCTTATACATTAAAGAGTTGATAGTAACACTCGGAATGATATGATGAATCGATCAATGGCTAGCTAGCTAGTGTTTTGAAGTTACTTTATAATCATATTGCGTGGAAACGAAAGAATCTTCTGCATGAAGCTAAGGTAAGTAAGATTCTAAGATTCTAAAGATGTCCAAGTGATGTTGATGTTACGTCGTAAGAGTGCATGCAATATAATTAAGCTGATTATTATGGTCGCATATAGAGGGAATTAGTTTGCTAAGTGGAAGGCAAAGACCGAAAGTTGAGTGAATTTGATATTAGATCTAATATGGACAGACGTATCACGTATGAACATGTTAAGCTACATTTAATGTTCATGTCCCTTTTACCCCTCCCCTTTTGTTCTTCTTCATTATGGTTTGTTTCCTCATTTCGAAGATCTACACCTTGATGCCTATTAGGCAATTGCTTTGTGTGCAAATTAGCTCAAGGACTAAATCTAAATAAATTATTTTGCATATATACATTGAGAGTTTTGTGCTTCCCTTTCTGGATCGATTATGTATGAAGCTCATCATTAATAACTCAACCACCTTTATAAGAGGGTATCGGGTTTTATTTGACCCTTGGATTACATATTGGAAAGAGAAGATTCCGGTCCGTACAGAAAAATAGATATAACCAAATGATTTGGCCTACTGGCAGTGGAGAGGCTCCGGCTCCCAAGGTCCAGAGAATGAATTTTGGTCCTGTCCTCAATCCAAGAAATTTAAGAATTTTCCGTTCGGGCCAGATTGAATAGGAGCGAACGAGTTTCGATCCAGTTTAATTTTAGCTTCACTCCAAAAAGTTTTATGTTTTGGACCACTTCTCAACCCTAATTGCAGATGCCTAATGTGGTTCGACAAATAAATAACCTAAGTATACAAATTAATAAAGCAACTATATTTATGTACCAAAAAAACTATATCATCTCGCAAATTATACCATACTCCTGGGAGCACAAAGAGCATGGTGGTCCTTCTCACAATAAAAAAGTAGGGACCACACTTAAATAGATTTTATATTATTTAAAGTGTGGTCCTTATTACTCCTCTATTGTGAGAAGAACCACCATGCTCGTTGTGCTCTCGGGAGCATGATATAATCATTGATCTATCTAATTTGTTTCCTTACAAATTAAACGCCGGGTTCATAATTTGAAAGAGATACTTGAATCTAAGATCTGAAGGTTACTGAGCTCTACTAACCATATAAGCGAATTATCTCAAACTTACCAATATAATGGGATGCAATTATGTGAATTTAAATGAGAGAAGATAATGCTAATATACTATGAACTGAATTTGGGACTTCAAAATTATCGCGTTGTGATTTTATCATGTACTAAAAAATAACCACCTCTTCAAAATTTTATTGCTTATCAAATGTATCCTAGCGTTGTTAAAAAAAAAAAAAAAAAAAATTGTGTCCTTAACTAAGAGACTATCCTTAGTTAGTTATAACAAGTAGGTGTTGGGAGAAAAGAGAACCATAGAAAATTACATGTTTTTGGGCAATATGACGGCCCCAAAACTAGCTAGTTTGATAAAATAGGGGGGCTATGATGTATAACTTCAAAGACACACATGATGCCACGGTATGGTTACTAGTTACCCGCAAATTAATCTCCTACAACTTTGGCGGTCTGCTTAGTTCGAGAGACCAACTAACGTCTAATTCATCGGACTCTATGCAATTCAACTATTTTATTCCCTTGGCTTTCCCATTGCTTACTGCTGTGATTTGGTAAAAACAACTTGTTTTACTACAGTAAGATGACATTACACGTATCTATATATTTTCAAGACACTTACGTAGTGGTAATTCTAGTTCCGTAAAGTTAGGGCAGTCTGGTATATATTCAATAATCGTTGCACTCACTGAAACTCTCTTGGATTCACATACAGCTACTCCACATATAGTAAGCTTTACTCATTCACCTGAAACATTTTCATGCTCGACTATACAAGACCGTCATATCTTAACGTACATGCGATATACAAAGTTGCGGTAATTCGATAGGTCACTGTGGGCACACATGGTTAATTGGGAAAATGTGCTAAACGCGTCCATACTTGTTTAACAAGCTAAGAAGCAGCGATCGAGTACAAAATTAAAGTAATTTTTTTTTTTTTTTGGAAACCCACGCTATAGGCAGCCGGCTGCTGTTCCCGAAAGCTGAAAATGTTCACTTACCACCTATCGCATTTCAAATTTCAAGAACCACATGAACTTTTATCCGTAGAATTACTAACCCTTTTTGGTTCTCATTTCTTAACCTCTAAGAGGTGGACCGGAGAGGTATGTATGTTGTGTTCAAAAGTTAAGAATTCGAAAGAATGGAGGATGCGCGTGCAATTCAATTAAGTGACAAGAGTTAACCTGGGTGTCCCACAAATTTATACCGTGTAATCAAATATTTCCATCCACTTCAATTTTTCGATATTGGGTCAGACAATTAACTCTTACATTAATTCAAAGACTATAGTACTGACAATTTTTCTAGTCGATCTTACATTCGATAATAATTAGTCCTTGAATTATTCCCGGACCATCAATTAATTAGAAATTTAGAATATGATGGAGGAGCAATCATTCTTTTGTTGCAATTTATTCCAAGAGAGATTATGGAAGTTAATTACTAGTATATAAATTTAACGATAATAAGCTGCATGCAACTAGTTGTCTAGTTGAGGAAGATTGCATATCGTATGTTAATTAATTAAGTAGATTGAGATATCCGAAGAATAATGAAAATGAAATATAGCTCCAACCTAGAACTTGAAGGACACACCTTTCTCTGTTAGTCCGTAGAGCTACATATATTGACATATTTGCTTGATTAGCCAATATGCAAACCTCCTCACTAGTTAGCTTGTTCACTCGATTGCGATAATAATTCAGCGTAGGCATTTATCGGATATATCACATATAGTACATCTTCATGTCACCAATAGCCTAAAAACGAAAGAGATCGATTCGGTTAGTTAATTAGTGTAAGGGTACGATGGACGTCATAATGCAAATTGTTACTGTACTATTTATAATGCAAATTGTTAGAGGTCTACAGTGTAGACACAATTAATTTGTTTACAGTGTAAAATTGGGTTAGTAGTACTAAAATTGAGATCGGAATAGTAAAATTAATTGTAATGAAAATTTCGGGTAGTAAAATTAATTGCGTGAGTAGTAAAATTTTGATAGTGTAGTAAAATTATTGTTGATTGTAGACACTTTTGGATGTCTACACGATAAACCTAGAGCATTGTCCATTTATAATAAACACCAGTACAGTAGAGTACAGTGATTTCGCAAAAATGAGAAGAACATTTGAGTCCTTCAACACAGGACTGCCTGGTGCTTTAATTTTACCAGTTTTGCACCGCCCAAACCCATAAGAGTAGGGACGGTGAAACTCCCATCTAAACAAGTACATTATTTCTGTCATATTTATCGTCATTTTTCGTCAAATATCGATCGATACAAGTCATACAACTCCAATTTATATGTTACACATGGTATTTATATAGTCCCTTCGATTCAAAAAAAAATTTCCTATTTCATTTTGCAGTTTTAAGTTGACAAGTTATGGACTATTTAGACCAAATGAAACCCTCGTTTTCCTTAAAATCAAGTAGACTTGGTAGATTACAATGTAGAATGAAATATTTACTAATTTTTACAGCAAGTGAACGATTCATTTGACCTAAACATAGACCCCAACATGTCACTTCAAAACTGCAAAAAGAAACAGGAAAATCTCTTTGAATCAGATGACATATATAAGTATTGAATAATGGAGTATATAAATCTACAATTATTATTATAGTAGATATATGTTGTACTATTGTAGGTTGTAATGCGCCTATACGTACTGTAGACTGCTGTAGTTTGAGGAAATATCACTCTTGAAATTTGGAAACATCATGGCTTCCTTTTAGAAAGAAGTGCCGTGGATGCATGCGTGCACGAGCGCTTTCTCGCCCTCAGCTCGCCCTTTGATCGATGATTTACTACTAAACTCCATATTTCCACTGCATGCATGCTAATTTCGTAAGATAGAAATATAATGCTCACTAATTACGAACTGTTCGGATCAGAAGAACATGAACATATTCAAGGGTAAAAAAACGATTCACCTAAAAATTTGAGAAAGATATAGTAATTTTATAATTTACAGTAACTCATTTAACTTAATCATGAGTGGACCATCTTATACGAGAATCTATAGCTAAAAGGGTAACTTAACATGAAACAACACAATCAATTTGGCCACAGTACAATTAGTAATAAGTTTATCATTTATGTTAGTGACCCTTCAGTTTATTAATTGTCACGATGATCATGAGGTGTATAAGTACATACGTAGCTAACCAGATGACGCAGGACCACCACTAATAATAGTTAACAAACTATAAACAGCTTAATTAAGAAGTTAACAATCCTTGGAAACGGTAATCCCAAATCCAAATAAAAGGATTAGTAAGAATTAGCTGGCTTGTAAGGCCTTTGGGAGTGCATGGAGGTAAGGGCAAAATATGAAATACGTAAGGTAGGAAGAATTATACTCCATATCTTATGAAAATGGCATTTTCACGAGGCGAAGCTGACGAGGATGCACGGCTGTGCCCACGTGTTGTAGGTGGCTTCTATCTTAGCTTGGGATACAAGTTTCTTTTTGGGCTTCTCACATTTTATCCTCCTGGATTTCCAGGCTTCTATAAATATTGGGTGCTCATTAAACATTGTTCTATGTTTTTCTTCACAATATTGTTAGTTTATTGCAAACCCCTATGACCTTACGTCAAGATAGTCTCCCTCCACAGCTAGAAAGTAAAGCCGGTAAAAGTTGACACAACTTGACAACAAGACACGAATTGTATATAAAAATAGCATATTAATTTAGGGTTTTCAATCCCTGTAAATAAACGGGTCAATACTACTTTTAACACGATTAAGTAAATGAATTATGTTTAGTGTTAAAATTTTGATAGAATTAACAAATTTAACTATTTATTTATATTGGGTAGGCTAGTCATATATTCTTTCTTAACCTTTTAGATTGTACTAAGCCAAAATCTCAACCCAAGATGTGTTGCATAGAATAGACTTAATGACGATTAAGGTTGGCCTAGTGATAGGTATTTCAGCTCGGGAAGTGTCCCAGGTTCCAAAATCTTCTTATCCCTCTTTGCAGCTAATCGGATACAGTGTTAAAGGTTCTACATATCTTTGATATATGCCAAACTACCAAATTGGTAAAAAGAAAAAAGTAGAAGGCAATTAACAAATTGGTAAAAAAAAAAAAAAAATAAGGCAAATTAGCCACAAAAACATATAATCTACCGGAAGCGTGACCTCCACCTTATTATTTCCATTAAACTATCATTTGTATCAAAATTCTAACCTTATAAATACTAGGGTTTTTTTGTCATACCACACCTAATAAAACAAGTTTTTTGTCAGACTACACCTAATAAAGCATATTTTGCCAAACCACACCTAATAAAATCCATTTTTTTGTTAGACCACACCTAAATACCTAATGTTGACTTTTAACCTTTATCCACTCATTGCCGCCTTTTACCCACCCATTACCGGCCTTAACCACCTCATTGCTTCCCCTATAGCCACCCCATTGCCTCCCCTAATCCACATTCTTAACACATGACCAATTTTCCCCCATTTCTAACACATTCTCTCTTTATTCCTAATGTATTCTCCCTCTATTTCTTCAAATTTTTCCTTTTTTTCTTCATTCAATTTCATCACAAATTCATTCAAAGGGGGGGTACTCAAATTTATCTTGGAGTTAAAAATCAAATTTGGGGAGGAAATTATGTTTAAGGAATTGAAAAGGGAGGGGAAAAACCAATTGTGGTGGATGTAGGGTGGCTATGGGTGGGTAAGGGGGTGGGTATGGGGCGGGGATGGGTGGCTATGGGGGCGGGATGCGTGGCTATGGGTGGCTGTGGGTGGGTAAGGGGCGGGGATGGGTGGTTAAGGGGCGAAAGTCGATATAGGTGTAGTCTGACAAATAAAAAGACTTTATAGATGTGGTTTGACAAAATTTGTTATATTAGGTGTGGTCTGGCAAAAAAAAAAAAAATTTATTAGGTGTGGTCTGACAAAAAACCCTAAATAATAAAGCAAAAAAAATAAATAAAATATATATATATTTCTCTTTGTATATTTCTCTAAGGCATATTTCTTCGCGGATTTGTATATTTCTCTTTGTAGTTCAAATGACCCATGATAAGTGCCTATTTAAAGGTACTTTAGGGTGTTCGAGTACAATTTATATAAGTGGATTGTGCTAGTATATTCCCAAGTCTTATTTTCGCATTTTTAACATAGAACATGTTTTAATTTTATTTTTCTTATACCTTTTTATCCTTTATTACACCCAAAAAAAAGATTAAATACCCACTTAATTATCTTTTTTTTTTTTTACGATTTTATTTATTCTTTGCCAATTTATATAAAAATTATCAAGATCATATTCTATGCTAAATTTAAGAAAAAGGATATATAACGACAAGTTGTTTTGCTTACTCTGATTATATTGTTTTTTATTTTCAATATTTATTCAAAAAATCGTTTGTATCTTATATATTTATTGAGATATTTTAGAAAAAAAAACTATTTATTATGTTAGAAAATGTATTTTGATGATAGAATGATGGAAATAATTAAGGTAGAGGATACTACGCCGGAAAGTAGTTGTTTTTGGCTTATTTTGTGTCTACCCTCATTTTGTTTTTATCAATCCACCGCCAAAGTTTTTTTTTTTTTTTTAACCAATTTGTCAATTGCCCTCTACTTTATTTTAACAATTTGGTAGTTTGGCCTCGTCACATGCTACTTAAAAGGAATGCCGCCAAATATGTAAAATTAACATTTTGACCTAATCACAACGTTAGATTCTACTTCCTAATTTTGTATGAGACACACATAGAGAAGATCAAAGATGATACAGAACCTTATTTTAGTTCCTTTATCCTTTTTTTAGATTGGTTGGGTCACAACTATTTGGCTTAACTCAGCCATTTGACCCCATTTTTTATATTCGGCCTGGCCTGGCCCGGCCAGCCCGCCGATGATCTCATCCAAGTCTGATCATCAATCATTGGTGAATCAAGGAATTGAATTTGGTGAGTTCTTTTTTCTTTTCTTTTTTATAAGTTGGTGATGAGAATAAATTAGAAAAACAACAATTCGTTAGATAATTGATGGGTCGTTCATCATCAAAATAATCAAGGTTTCGGAAAATGATTGAGGGTAGTTCAAGTGAGTCAAACGGATTACATTACGAATAATAAGAGCAACATTCTTAGACATGTGCTGCCCATAGCTTGCGGAAAATCAGCGTCCTCCACGTATAACTTAATCATGAGTTTATGCCTTAATCTTCTTAATTAGGCTTAAACCTCATTTGACTATGTATATTTATTAACTCCTAAAGACGACCTAAACACCATTATTTATAGCTCTAGTTTGCACTTCTCATGTTTCCATGTGGCATTTTGCAAACATTATGCTACTTATAACTAGTGTTAGACCTAAGCTTTTTGGAACTATTTGCGAGCAATTGTTCCAATTTGTCTGATCGAATTTGAATTATCAGAAGAATTTTTTTTTTTTGAATAAATCTAAATTACTAAATTAATCGAATTAATAACAACGATAGGACTAAATTTGCAGAAACTTATGAGATCGGATCAAATTCTAAAAACAAAAACAAAACATTGCGAAAATGAACGATCAATCATACCAAAATGTGGGGAAATTTTAAAGAGGTCCAATTGTACTAAAATCATATTATATAACTAAAATAAGATTAGAATAAGCTAAGGTTCTTATAAGATCTCAAATTGATAATAATTGAAGATGGTATCAAGTCTAGTTTGTCCATATCTAAAGTATCAAAATAAAATCTTAATAAGATTTGAAGGATCTTATGTAACTTAGTACTATTGTTGTCATAACTTGAGCAAACGTTTCCTAAGTTTTATCAGGTGCCCTACTACTTAAAGACATTTGCCCTTGTGCTTACTGTTTTGCTGACCATTGACCAACGGAATAGGAGATATTGTCTTATATGCATGTCTGAACTAGAATAATTAGTTTCTTTGTCTCATTTGTTAGTTTTGTATTGCCTTTCAAAGTAGATATTGTCTTATATGTAGATCAAGTTGCTTTGGAATGAAGATCGAACATTGTCATGCATGCAATGTTGAGGTAACAAGCTAAGCATGCAAACATAAATGTTAATACTAACATCCTAATTAATCTTCTAGTACATGCAGCAGATGAGAGGTTGCGGACCAACGCATTTTCCATGTCTATGTTTCGAAAAGAATGAGTACTAAAAAGTGATGAGTACATTTAGAAATATAACAAAAAAATACATACTTTTTATTTCATCGTATGAGGATATTGACGACGGTTTGAATAATACTGTCATATGAGGTTGCGGGACAACGGATTTCCATCCCACATGTTCGAAAAAGAATTACTGCTAATTAAAGGTGAACATAATTAAAAGAACTAAAAAAAACCTCTTTTGATCATAATGAGTACAATATTATTATTACCGGCAACTGTTTGCATTATATAATCAAAGTGATGATCAATGTTGGCCTAGTGGTTAGGAAAGCAATTTGCCCGACGGATGTCCCAATTCAAATCCATGATCCATATCTCCACCCGACCAGCATCATTAGTTGCTCCAATGTACCAAAAAAAAAATTTATGGTCAAAGTTAGTCAATAATATTGTGAAAAATAGTGCTCTGATATTGGCATGGTATGCATATAATTACGCATGATATGTGGAACTTATTTACTAATCAAGATTAAGAACAATTTTAATATATGTTTGATTTTAAGTCGAATAACTGCCAAATACCAACCGTCCGACTAGTATACGTAGCTTAGGGTCTTGTGACTTAAAGTGGTCATGGACTCAAAGTAGTAGTAGACCTTCCATGTGTCCTAATCAAATGGCATGCATATGACTTATAGAATCAAATGGTGTGCAAATCATAAGATCCTACTCAAACTACACCCTTGTTAGAAGGGTCAAACCTTCAATTTTAATTTATTGCCACTTATCCAATTGTCATTTGTGGTAGTATTAGTTTATTACTCTTCAAGAACAGGAGTTCATTCGTTGGACATTTCCAAAGGCAGACGAGGAGCAAAACCTAAAACTCTAGCTAATAATGTACAAGTTAAAGCGAGATTTCGTTCTAATGTCACTAGGTAATGAAAAATTTAGTCTACCTAGTTCTGATTTGCAAATGAAAGAAGCTCTTATAGCCATTTGCGTCTCTGATCTCTAATCTACCTCTAAAGACCCAACAAGATACATGATATCGTGACGGGGATTGAGCAATTCAGAATTATTACACATACGCCGAAATGAGATTTCATCCTAAACTCAATAAGCAAATTAAAATACAAGTAACCCTTTTACTTATATGCTACGCACTAGCAGTAGAATGAAAGTCTCACATATGGCACAATGCAACTAACATAAATGATGAGATGCACAATAGCATTTGCATTGGTCAAGCACATTAATTCGGTAGTTAAGAAGAATGATTGGGCATCAGTTTGCATGGAACTATACTTAATTAACGATTAACCGCAAATCCCAACAATTAGATTCGGTTAATGAGGTCGGTTAGCATAGTTATGAATGTTGTAAGTTGCACCTAAAATAATCACATACCTATATAAAATAATTAAGCATACTGCATACATATGGCTCTTACACTTTAACCAATTAGTTTTGCATGTTCTAGAACTTTTTAGAACTTCCCGTCCGAAGTGCCTTTGCCTGAAAAAACGGCGGCCAAGAATTATTGGTGTTAGAATCTCAAGTCACATCATCAGGAACATTATATTGGTATCAGAGTTGTTGGTTTAATCTTAATTGTGTGCTAATTATGTGAGCTCGTTAATGCAAAAACTAGCACTAGAGGTTTTTGTAAACTGTGTTATTGTAGTAGTATATTGATGATATTTTAACATCCAAGTTCATCGTATCATTCACAATTATCTACATACACTTACAATATGGATTTTTCGACTGTCCATTGCAAAAATAATGTACTTGTGTCGGAATAGAATAACTTTATTACTACGCAGTTCTCGTGTCATTTATACATATATATATATGTGGAAAAAACATTAGAGCTCTTGTCCAATGTCCAATAGGAGTACTAGGTTATGTATGTGCGTTACTCGTATAATAGAGTCCAATAATTAAGTATCGCATGCATGATAGAGTTATTAAAATTTTAAAGCCAGTAATTGACCACCGATTTCAGGATTCTGATCGAGTTTTAGATGGTTCTTTCATAATAATGATGGATTATCATTTCATTTAGGATATACTAGATCAATCTATGTAAGATGACGAGGTTGTGAAAATTCAAGTAGTAGAGGTTTGTAGAAGTATATAGCATTCCCAAGTGTGGGTTAACAATAAAGTAGGAATGGGGTGGGGTGTTTTCAACTAGAAGTTTGACAAACAGAGTATATATGTGGCCGAAGAAGTTGAACGAAATCTTTCTTGGATATGGGCAGTAATATCTCCCTAGGCCACTTGTTATGGGTATGTGTAAATAGCTTAATCTATGCTCCTAATCCATAATATGCTTCGTCTCAAGTTCTCGGCTGTTCATAATGTTTGAAATCAATCTACACCATCCATTGTTTTTAATTAGTTATATTTTATAAAAATATATTGTAAATAATCTTATGGTTTTATAATTTGATAATCATTTACTTTTACAAAAATTAATTAAGTTATTTAAAAATAATTTATTATGCTACTTTGCGTTATTTGTCGAACACCCTATAACTTATTATAACATGATATTTATTTATATTGCAACTCTAAACCCTACCACGTTCGTGCATTACAAATTCTTCTGCCTAGAGCTACACTTTTCCCGACCCTAATTAAACTTACCCAAGCATTGAGAAACCGTGGAAATTAAATCCTAAACACGTACTCATTGTCTATACATGAGATGTTCATGGACAGATCAGTGAAATACATACTAAGCACTAACATCAAAACGACCAAAGGAGTTGAATCCAATCTTTCTTGGAAATTTGCAGTATTTATGTGCTATGAGTATGTCTTTTAGACGTTTACCTCGATTATGTTCCTACATCCTACTAAATCGTGCCTATCAATACCACCCGTTAATTAAATGGATTATTATTCATGATATTATTGAGTAGTTTAATGAGTGTAATTGAAATTTGATCTGGCAATACTCTGTTGATTTAGAACAGTTTTACAGCAACTTAGGCTATGTTTGGTAAAAATAATTTAAATAGTAGCTGAACTCTGAAATAATAGTTGAATGATGAAATGGTAGCTGAAAGTTGAAATAATAGTTACAATAGTGGCTGAATTTTTTTAGCTCATAGAAATAGAAGTGTTTGACAAAATTAGCTGATATAAGAGTTGATGTGTAAAAATTGCATAAAAATGCATTTATTTATTTTTTAATCTTATTTTATTTTATTAAATAAATGAGGGTAAATTAGGAATAAATTTATGATATAAGCTTATTTTTTAATAAGTTACATGGGGTCACTTATTAAATAAGTTAGCTAATTACTTAAGCTAGTGGTGTCACCAAACCAACTTATTTGGTCAAAGAGCTTCAAAACTATTCTAATAAGCTACTTTGGCAAAATAAGATAGCTTATTGTTAGGCTATGTTTGGTAAAACTAGCTGAAATAGTAGTTGGATCTTGAAATAGAAGCTGAATGCTGAAATAGTAGCTGAAAGCTGAAATAATAGCGGCTATAGTAGCTGAAAGTTTTTAGCCGATAGTAATAGGAGTGTTTGGCAGAATTAGCTGATATAGGAGCTGGTATATACAAAATAACATAAAATTAAATATTTATTTTTAATTTCATTTTAATTTAGTAAATAATTGATGGTAAATTAGGAATAAAATTATGATAAGCTAACTTATTTTTAAATAAGTTACATGGGGTAACTTCTTAAATAAGCTAGCTTATTATTTAAGCTAGTGATGTTACCAAACCAACTTATTTGGTCAAAGAGTTTGAAAAACTAGTCAAATAAGCTACTTTGACCAAATAAACTAGCTTATTGTGCATACCAAACATAACTTAAATGTAAAAATGTGCTATTACTCGAAAACTCGATCTAGTCGTTTTTTACTGTTTATATCTTGTACTATTGTTCCTTCTAAGTGAACTAAGCTTTGATTGATGAGTGGTGGTTTTAATGATAATCTTAGGTGTTAATCAAGAAAATAAGGGGTTTATTTAATAGTAACAAGTAACCTCAACTACTATAGATCAAAGCGTAGTGGTTCATTGAACTCGCACCTTAATCCTGATACAAAGACTAAAACTCGACTTAATTAACAAGTTGAATTTAATCAACGTGCGTGGTCAGTCGCATTGTGTGGAAGACTCCACTTGCATTGTGTTCTACAAAAATAGTAAGGGAAATCATTGCCACATACATGGTCAAAATCTTAATAAGCATTGGTGCATATTTATTGTATTTTTTGGGCATATATAATTCGATTTAGTATGGATTTGAGTCGTAAGATCGGGCATAAAAACACTGTGGCGAAATTCTCACCATTGATATTCTTTATGTTTTTCAATGTTAAGCTCAAGAATTCTAGCTTAGTTATAGTGATTGAGTCTGCTATGAACTCAAGCGAATTAGATCACCAATTCAAAAGATATCTATTTATATATATGTAAAAATAATTAGGAATTGACTATGTGTATTAAAATGATATGAAAAGAATTGAAGGCAACTAACTTCATAACGGTAATAACTGAAATCACACAACCATATTTAGACAAATAATAGTCAAACATGGTGAGTGACATGTGATCACATGAATTTGGGAAGAAGTTCGGTGCGACTGTTGAGCAAAGTGTGGTCAACTCCACATTTAATTTTACTAGCGCAAATTTATTGATGGAATTCTAGCTATCATGTGCTTTCAAATAGAATATTAATCATTTTACTACTATAATTCATTTTAGAACATTTTAACAATAATTAAAGTCATAATCATTATGAAAATGGAGAATAATATCAAAAATGTTGGGGAACATATATAGTTGATCATAATCACACTCATAAGTTCATAGGTTTAGGAACATCTTAGACAAGCAATAGATCATCAAAGATACAACATCGAAGATTAAGAATGGCAAATGTAATTAAGATAATGTACATCTGTTTTCAACTGTCCTTTAATTTCAACGTGAGTCGTAAGGTTATATTTTCAGTATATAACATTCACTTGTTTTAGATTTAGGTGTTTGTAATTGTTTATAAGTCTCTTGATTTAAGTATGGACCGAGTTCAAGCCGCCCTTCCACTAACTATTCATTGGAAGAAGTATCCCCTTATTTTTCCCAAACTATTTGTAACATAACACACTGGGGTAATAGACAATGAGATTACATTAATAAAACAAAAGACCAAACTGCCCTCTTCAAGGTAGAGTATATTGTTTAGCCGCGACTTAGGCACTCACTCTAAAACGTGGGTATATATGTAAAGTTGATAGATTTTCTTCCGATTTTGGCCCTATTTGATTCAACTTATTCAAATCAGATCATCAGTTTCATTTTAATCAAATCAAATCAGATCAGAATGATCTAAATAACACTCAATGAATCTAGTTTACTCCAGAGAAATGAAGATAATTTTTTAACAAATTCAGTTCAGACCAAAGTTTAGTCGAATAAAATCATATCAGTTTAATTCAATTTGAACCAAATCAGATAAAAGAAAGGGAAAATTTTCAATGTACCCCAGAGGTATCCGAGTTCCTCTCATGTACCTTCACGTTTTCGAGTTTCCAAAAATGTCCCTGAGGTTTGCGAAATGAGGTTTTTTTGTGTGTTTTTTACTAACGAAGTTTAACACCATTAACACGTCTTTATTTATCAGAAATGATATTTCATAATTAACCTTTTACTACATTAACCAGCCACTAATTATTTTAAAAGAATAAAATATAAACAAAACGCACCCAACTATTTCTCTCTCCTCTCTTCCCACCTCCACAACCTCCAACCTCCTCGTCCAACACCTCCTACAACACACACCACCACCAGTGCTTCGGCGAGAACCACCAGACGACCGCACCACCAACCAAGCCTCGGGGCAACTGGCTTTGTTATGCCAGCAGACCAACGTGGGTCATGGCCGAGCACCGTCCTCGCCTCCCCTAGCCTCTACGATCACATATTTCATTCTCCCCCCCTTTCATGCAACTCCTCCCCTCCCCTTACTCTGCCGCCCCTTCCCTATAGCCGCTGCTCCTTCCCCCTTGGTCGTCGCCCCATCCCTCACTGCTTTTATGGTCGATGCCCCATTCTAGGAGAGAGAAAGATGGGAGAAGAAGGAAATGAAGGCGGGATAGGTTGAAAAGGTGTCGGGGAGGTGGTGGGAAGGAGTTGCTGGATGAGGGTGATCAAATGGTGGTGGTGGTTCACGGTGTGCTGATGCCCGGCGTTGGGGGGGAGGGCTGGCTGTGGGTGGTGGTCCGGTTTGGGTGGAGGTGAGGGGAGGTGAGAGAAAATGGGTTGCCTTTTGTTTTAATCTTCTTTTTTTTTATTTTTTCTTTTACTAATTTGATTAAGGTTAATTTTTATTAGAATAAGTCAAATAAACTAATTAGACTAACGGCGTTAGACTCTGTTAGTCAAAAACCCCCAAAAAAAGCCTGTTTTACAAAGCCTATGGGTATTTTAGGAAACTAAAAAATCATAGGGGTATCTCCCAATTCTTCCTTCCTCAGTTCATTGCACAGTCGCAGTTAAAATAATTCTTCCTTCCTCGCCATCACAAAAAAAAAAAAAAAAAAAAAAAAATCTTCCTTCCTCTTCCATTTTCTCTCTCCTCCTCAAAACCATGCTCTCATTCTTCTATTCTATGGTAAATTTTGTAGTCTTCTCTATTTTCTGTACTTCTTGTTGGAGCCATTTTTTATGGTGGACTAAAGTCCACAAGAAGGACCTTATTAATGACAGTATTCAAGTGGACTAGTTATATTGGGCCTCAAAAGGCCATCAGAAGCTCATTACCATTACAAGAATATTTATGTTTTGTTGGAAAGATCTATGCCCTTGATAAAGGTTATCCCTTCTCCAAGAAAGAGATAGTGGCCATATACTTGACATAAATGTGTGGTCTTCACATAACTACTCCTATAATATCCTATAAATACAACCCAATCAGGAGCTTATGGACTGACTTCATTCTTGTTGAAATTTGTGGTATGGCCTCTATGTGCACATTATCATGTTACTAATAGCTTCATAAATTGAAAGATTGATCTACTTCTGCCTTAATATGTGCGGATAATTACACTTACTTTTGCCTCGATGTTTCAGATCATATTTTGGAGTATTTGACTCAGTTTTAGTATTAAGTATGTTGTTTGTCTATACAGGTGACGCTCAAATAGGGGACAAGCTCTTGAGTTGTTTCTAGTGTTTGTGTAGTTATCTTGACGTTGATCAGCTCAGAGTATTGGAGTTGTTGAATAAGGAATTCAACATAACTCTACACCTTCATTCTGTTTGGAGAGTTCAGTTTTGTAAGTTGTTCGATCTGAATATAAATCAGATAATTGGAGATCAGGCTTTATATGGGTGGAGAACACTCATTTATGGGAGTTTTGATGCAGTTATTGTTGGGGCCTTTGAGAATGTGTTTGGATTTCTTGACGTTTTCCCGAAAGAAAATGAGAAGAGTGTGACTATGAAGCCTTGTATCTATTTTGTCAGGATTGAGGGTGCGGCCTGGAGACTCGGCATTGTCTCCACTTGGATGGTGGGGTGGTGAAAGAAAATGTTGGGAATTTGTAACTTGTACTCTTATCAATTTGACTTTAATCGTGGTCGTGTACGAGGAGGGGGCTCGTAGCACAAGTGACTACTATATGGGTGTTGGAGTCATGCTTGCTTTATGCTATATGGGTAGTATGGAGGACGATGGCTCGTGTCGGTATTGGAGAGGACGGAGAGAGTGTGGCGAGGAGCGTTGGCAAAACCGAGATCAGAAGAGTCACGACGGTCCGCGGTTCATCTTCGGCGGTCCGCGGTTTGTGCTACGGCGGACCGCGTATGGTACGGACTACGCTACGCTACGGAATCCATTCTACGCTACGAGTCTTTTTCGTCCATTTGTTAGAGTAAGTGGGTTTTCCAAATATCATCAAGTTACCCAATTACACGTATTAAGAGATGGGACTATATATACACCATAACCCTCTCATAGCCTTCCTAAGACACAACACAACTTTGTATTGACACTATTTCTCCACATAATGAAATTGGTTTCTCCTCTGTTAGGTGGACGTAGCTGGCAAATTGCTGGTGAACCATGTTAAATTCGATGTCTTTTTCTTTACGTTCATATTGTTGTGTTATTGTTTAATATCACGTTGTTCATCTTCTCGCACCTATTGAACAAACATTGTTGGGACTGGACGCCTCTGTTCCAATAGAAGATAGCACAATCAGGCTTTATGATCTCGCTTTTACCCTCCAAGCCCAATTCCGGACGTCTGAGTTCGATTAGTTACCTTAAGAAGAATGAGTTGTGTCGGTGGGGATGAAAATCCGATTCGGATTCGACCCCTCTCTCTTGGTACAAGGTTGATTGCTATACTAAGTGAAGAGTATATTGCTGAGTGAAGGACGGAAGAATTGATGAAGTACAAGCAAAAGAGCTCCCACAAGCAACTATGCCAGCACAACAAGCTAACTGAAAGAAGTAACAAAGAAACTAGGCGGTTACAAGTGATTGTCATTGCTGACTAGATTTTACAAGCAGTTATGCAAATGTGTTGTATATAAACATAGATGGTAATACAATTCAGAACTAATGGATTCATAATTCAATAAAATGATTTCATTGATCACAAGTTCTCCGTTTTAATATGGTATAAGCTTAATCAACACGATTCTTTTCACAAATCTTCCGCAATACGCTACTTATTTCTAACTCAATTCTCTTCCAAATAGGCAGCTTATCGGATTTGTTGCGATACTGATTTCGCCGGCAAATTCATTGTTTTTTTTATCGAAATTGATCAGGTCTGCATACTTTGGTTTGTTTGTGGAACTTGTTGATTGAATCTTCTGCAAGAAGATACTTTTCCTTGTCAACACCAAAACTATACAATGGTAGACACTACATCAACACCACACAGCTTGAATTCGGCCTCGAATTCCTACAGAGATCCTTATTATCGGACTAATGGAGATCAGACCATTACGAAGATAGCAGTGGAGGATTTCAATGGCGCTAATTTCGTCACCTGGATGCGTCATGTAAAGCTGTTTCTCAATTCCAAAAACAAGTTGAGATTCGTCGCCGGCAAGCTACCAAAACCAGCTGAGTCTGATGACAATCATTATGATTGGATGAGGGTGGATTACACAGTACTCTGGTGGCTCCTGCACTCCACGATTCCTGAGACTGGAAACCACATGGCATTTGCAACAACCTCAAAGGACATTTGGGATGAGCTGCAAGAAAGGTATGGTCACACTCATGCTCCATTTCTTTTCTAATTGAAGCAAGATTTGACTGAAATATCTCAAGGAAACAATAGATTGGCTGCTTATTATGGTGAAAGGAACTCTGTGTAGCAAAATATTGCTATTAAAGCAGAGTGTTATTTGACGACTTGCCAATCAATATTTAGAAAACCAGACATCTGCATGGTGTTAGCTTTTGATTGACGATACTTGGATTAATTACAAACTTAAGGGCCCAAGATTACAATAAATATTGTTTAAATCATCAGAACAAGCACAACTCTCACGTAAATACTAACCTGAAAAGGTTGTCTCGGCCTTGTTTTGAACTTCCACCTGTTGAAAAATGACCAAGTTCAAAGCTTTGTGTAATATCCCGAAATTTCAAAGTATTTTATATGAATAATTTTAATTTATTAACTAGATTATTGAAGTGCAAAAGATATTAAATGTTAATTGTGAGTCGTTTTCAAAATGAGTTCGAAAATGGTTTCTAGACTCGGAATTTCTATTTGGGCATCTATTCCTAAAACGGGCCAGACATAGCCAATGGACCAACACCAACCCAAAACCAACACTATTGGCCCATACACAAATCATACCCCAACCCAACCCAAAAGAAAAAAAAAAAAAAAAGGAAATCAGAAAAACAAAAGGAAAAAAAAAAGGAAAGAAAGAAAAAAAAAAGAAAAGAAAAACACACGAAAAAAAAAAAACAAAAAAAGCCGAAACCCCCCTCCCTCTTTCTTCTCTATAAAAACAGGGGAACGACCCCCTGTTTCTCTCCTTCGCCCGTCCTCCTCACCCATCGTCGCCGCCGATTGCTCCTCCTTCCTGCCCTGCTCGCCGCCGTTCTTCTTCTTCTTCCGACCACCGCACTGCTCCCTTTCCTCCTCTTTCACGCCGTGGCCCCTGAGTTCGTAGACGAAGAGTATTAGTGACCGTTGTGCTGTCGTGTCCTTGCGTGCATTGAAAAGGTAAGCTAGCATGCTCAACCTTTCTTAAACTTGTAGAAACCTTTCAAAATTATATGCTAAGTGAATGACGTGTTGGATGAAAACTTAGTATCATATTAGGTGGAGAACGATTTATTGTTTTGATTATTGTATCTTGATTGAATTGGATTTGATTATTTCATTGATATATTGTTCGCTTTATGATTCAAAAGATGTTATTGGAATTATGATTGATAGATGTGCAATTGATATTGATATGACTGAATTATGAATGATTGTATGATTGTTGGAATATAAGTTTGTGTGTAAATGACCAATATCATAAATAAAAATAAATAAGTAAAGTATGAGGATTATTTGGTTTGAGTCGCATCGACTCCACTTTATTTGGTTTGAGTCACATCGACTCCACTTCATTGCCCCACCGCATCGGTTTTAAGAGGGTTTGGCTCTAGTACTACTCTATTGGGTTAGCAATACTTAATAGGGGGTGTGCACACTTAAGGTCTAGTAGTCTTGTATGGTATGGTTTGGTGGGTCGGCAAAGAACTGACTCACCCACGTATATAATTGTATGGTTTGGTGATTCGGTAAAATCCGGCTCACCCACTTATCAAAATATGAATGGTGTGGTTTGGATGAGTTGACAAAGACTCGACTAGTCCCACTTATAAAGATTGCAATGAATTTCTCATTAAAAATCGTAAATAATGACTTGGATTATATTATGAATTGTTATACATTTGTTGTAGAGATAGGGATACTTCTATTTCGGTGATTTGATTTGTCTTACGATGGGTTTATGTGATAATGTGCTAAGTGTGGTTTTCGAAAATAAAACTGAAACGTTTTCAAAATCCAGGTAAGGGTTTTGGTTTTTTACGAGTTGAGGTGTTAGCTTACTCAATTTCACTGACTTTTCAAACTGTGGTTTTTGTGTTTTAAATCCACCACAGGAATGAAGTAGATGGTGCATTGCGGGGATGACGACTCACTAGATATTAGCTGAATCAAATAAAGTTTAGGCTTTAAGCTATAGACTATTGATAATACTTAGATCATTTATATTTCGTATTTTGGATTTCGGATCGTTGTAATTTAATTTCGAATTGTAATAGATTAATTTAGACCATTAGATAATCATATTCTGGCTTTTGGAATCTCCTAGCATTCGGGTCTTTGACTTGAGTGCGGAGTGACACCTCTGAATTTCCTTATTTGTATTTTGGTTCGTGATAAAAATGTTTTTAAAAGAGAAAGGAAATTTGGGGGTGTTACAGTTGGTATCAGAGCCAGGTTAGGTCAAAAACTTAAAATGAATTAATAAGATTAGGAAATAGAATGAAAGAATGAACAAGACAAATAATAATATAGAATTTAAAATGAACCAAGCCGTATGGGGGATGGGTTTGCTTATTTATGTGTGCTTAATTTCTCCTTACTTACTACTTGTATTAATACTGCATGTGAGGTTATGTATGATTACTCTTGATTGAATTCAAATTATGGTGGTGGAGTTCTGATAAATGAATGCGATGATTTGAAAATTTAAATGATTGGAATGCAATGAATGAGATTGATAGAATTCCAGAAGACCAAAAGTTACCTTAAATGCTTGGAATGATATGGATCACGTTACGAAATTATGAATTTTACAAGTATGCTATGAAATGTCTATGGTTGGTAAATGTACTGTAACTAAGGTATGAATGTCATAATCTCTTGTGATGATTGGAATAATCCACATTTGAGCTGGTGGAGGTTGAAATGTTAGGAATTTCAAGTTAATTCATTTATATGTTGATTATTGTACTCATAATTGCTTCATTGGGGATAAGTGCTAAGTTAATGTGTACCTTTTATAGGATGGTTCGTTTAATTAGGACACCAACCAAAGCTGAAATAAAAGCCGACAACCCATTGAGGCTTAGGATGGGAGACGATGAAGAGATCGTGGCATATTGTCAAAGGGTAGCTAATCAATGTGATTATTATGGGCAAAAATATAAGGATGACTACTATTTCCACCCTCTTGCTCAAGCCAGATTTATTCTAAGGACTCTACCAAATAGAGCGCCCTGGGCGTATTTCAAGGGTAAATATAAAGATCTTATTAAGAAAGGAGCATTACCCAATGTAGAGAAGTACACCCATCAAGGTAGATGGTTGATCACACCAGAGATCCTAGCTACGAGACTCCTAGAAGCACACAAGGAATGGCTAGAGGATGGAGAAGTAGTTGACTCGACTATAGAGGAAGCATAACAAAACATGGATAGTACCCTCCCACCCTACCCTTAGTATTGGGAGTTAGTGACTAGCATAATAACTATAATAAAAATGCTCTAAAGTAGCATCTTAGATTATTGTTTGGACATCGCTGCGTCGATGATTTATATGCTTTATTATTTATGGATGCTTTAAGCTTTATTATTAATGAAATTTATATGACTTCTTTTATTAATTACTTGAAATGTTATTTTGTGCTAATTGCATTATATATTGAACTATTAAGTAGAGTAGAAATGTAATCACAAATAATTCATTAGTGTAGGTTATATGCACCCCATTCATCGCTACTATACACGACGAATTAACAGAAACATGAACCAACAACAACAAAACGATGGATTTCACCAGTTTGCAGCTGCTGTGGTTCAATTGCTGCAAAACAATAATCAACCACCTGTGATTGACTGGGCTAAGAAGATATCCCAAAGGAAACCTGAGTTTTACTATGGGCGTGAAGATCCTACTGAACTTGAGAATTGGATAAGAGATATGGAGAAAATCTTCAACACCATTAACTGTCCAGCAAACCAAAAGGTAGATGGAGCTGTCTTCTACTTTAAAGGAGAAGCTGATATTTGGTGGTCAGCCACTGGAGCAGCCTTCCAAGCTCAACCAAACTTCAATTGGAATAGCCTTAAGGATGCCCTAAGACAGAGATTCTACCCCGAGCATGTTAGACAAAGGAAACTCTCTGAATTCCTAGCACTGAAACAAAACCGGGGAAGTGTGAGTGATTACTATGCCAAATTCCTTGAACTTTCTCGTTTTGCAACCACTATTTTACCAGATGATGCCTCAAAGATCACTAGATTTATTGAGGGACTTGACTACAGCCTCCAGGAAACCATGGTCATGATGACCTTTACTGATGTGCATGAGGCTTATAGAAAAGCTGCTAGTGGGTGGAGAGTGCATGAACTCAGGGAGGAAACCCGCAACAACAAAAGAAAGTTTGAACCCCAAACATCCAACACTTATGAAACTGGCAAGAACCACAACCATGGGAATGATAAGAGGGGAAAGCCAAACAACTTTGGGGGTAACCAAGGGTTCAACAGAAACTCTACAGGGAACAATTTCCAAAACCGTAATCAGGACAAGAAGCTTGAGCGTCATTATTATTGTAAGTCGTGCAATGGAGATCACCCTGGAGTTGATTGTGCTGGAAGATTGATTAACTGCAATAGCTGTGGGAAAAGAGGACATAGAGCATTTGAGTGTAGGTCTAAACCCCAAAATCAAATGGGAATTGGTTATGTGGGAAACAATAGGGGAAACCAAAACTTCAACCAAAATTCATATAATAACAACCCTCGTCCTACTTACCAAAACAACAACCAAAATTCCTACAACAATAACACTCGCCCCAACTACCAAGGCAACAACCAAAACCAGAACCAGTTCAGGGGCAACTATAATGGGAACAATGCTAGATTCCAAGGTAACAACAACAATGCTCAAGCTGGTAATGGTAACAACAATGGAGCTGCTGTTAGGAATGCCAATGGGAACGCTGGTGGGAATGCCAACATTAATGCTCAAGGAGGGAACAACCATCGCAATCCAGGTCAAATCTTTGTCATGAATAGAGCTCAGGCTGATACTACGACCAATGTGGTGACCGGTACTTTCCTAGTCCATAATACTCCTGCTTTTGTCTTATTTGATTCTGGAGCCTCTTATTCTTTCATTTCATCTTCATTTGTTCATAAGTTGTGTCTTGAACCTAGTTCTCAAATTTCTACACCTATAGCTGTTCCATCTGGTAAAGTCGTTACATGTGATAAAATCTTTGAAGAGGTAGATGTAGAAATAATGGGAACCAAACTACCTGCAGACCTTATCCAATTCGACCTTCTATATATAGATGTTATCCTAGGGATGGACTGGTTAGGTAGGTATAAGGCCAACATTGATTGTTTTGAACAAAAAGTTAGTATGAAAGGACCCAAGGGGCAAAGAATTTCTTATAGAGGGGTAGTTCATAAACCAGCTATCAAAATTGTGTCTGCCATGTCCATCTTCACCAAAATTAGGAAGGGCCACCTAGCCTATCTCTGCTTTATCCAGGACACGAGTGTGGAAGAAAAAGGACTTGATGAAATTGCCGTGGTAAATGAGTTTCCAGATGTGTTTCCAGATGAAATACCAGGAATGCCTCCTAATAGAGAAGTAGAGTTTACCATTGACTTAGTACCAGGAACTGCACCAATTTCCAAAGCACCATATAAGATGGCACCGGCTGAGATGAAAGAATTGAAAGATCAGATACAAGAGTTGATAGAGAAGGGATACATAAGACCGAGTGTATCGCCATGGGGAGCTCCTGTTTTGTTTGTTAAGAAGAAGGATGGTGGGTTAAGGTTGTGTATTGACTATCGAGAGCTGAATAATGTGACCATTAAGAACAAGTACCCATTGCCGAGGATAGATGATTTGTTTGACCAGTTAAGAGGTGCTGACACTTTTTCTAAGATTGACCTGCGATCTGGGTATCATCAACTTAGGATTGCTGAACAAGATATCCCTAAAACTGCCTTTCGGACACGTTATGGTCATTATGAGTTCACTGTGATGCCTTTTGGATTGACTAATGCTCCTGCTGTGTTCATGGATGTGATGAATAGAATCTTCAGAACTTATCTTGATCGTTTTGTCGTGGTTTTCATTGATGATATTTTGGTGTATTCAAAGGGTAAGGAAGAACATGAAAAGCATCTTAGGTTAGTCTTGCAAACATTGAGAGATCATAAGTTGTATGCGAAATTGTCTAAATGTGAGTTTTGGATTAATAAGGTAGCCTTCTTGGGACATGTCATTAGTAGTGAAGGAATTTCTGTTGATCCAGGAAAGATTAAAGCTGTGAAAGATTGGCCTACACCTAAATCAGTTACTGATATCAGGAGTTTCTTGGGTTTGGCTGGCTACTATAGGAAATTTGTGAAGGATTTCTCGACCATTGCTAGACCCCTCACTAATTTAATGAAAAAGACTACAAAGTATGAGTGGGATGACCGTTGTGAGGAAGCATTTCAGAAATTGAAAGAATTGTTGACTACGGCACCTGTTTTAACCTTACCGTCAGAATCTGAGGGATTTGAGGTGTATAGTGATGCATCGAAAAAGGGTTTAGGTTGTGTGTTGATGCAGAAAGGGAAAGTTATTGCTTATGCGTCTAGACAACTAAAACCTCATGAAGAAAATTATCCCACCCATGACTTAGAATTAGCTGCTGTTGTGTTTGCATTGAAGATATGGAGACATTACTTATATGGCACGACTTGTAAAATCTTTACTGACCATAAAAGCCTTAAGTATATCTTCACACAGAAAGAACTGAACATGAGACAAAGGAGATGGTTAGAACTCATTAAGGATTATGATTTGGAGATTCAGTATCATGAAGGGAAAGCTAATGTTGTTGCAGATGCTTTGAGTAGGAAATCGAGTCATACCTTGAACTCTATGTGGGTCGTCCCTAATGAACTGTGCGTGGAGTTTCAGAAAATGAATCTAGAGGTGGTAGAACATGGGGCTTTGGAGAATCATTTGTTTAGTATGACTTCCACTTCGGACATATTTAATGAGATTCGTCAAGGACAACCTGGTGATGTCAAGTTGGAAAGAATCAAGAAGAAGATTGAGAGTGGTTTGACCAATGAGTTTCAGATTTTCGGTGATGGAAGTATTAGATTCAAAGGTAGATGGTGTGTACCTCAGAGGTGTAGTGATGTGAAAGAAAGATTGATGACTGAGGCGCATAATACTCCATACTCAGTTCACCCTGGGGGTGATAAGTTGTACAAGGATTTGAAGAAGTTCTTTTGGTGGCCAAGGATGAAGAACGAGGTTGCAGAATTTGTTTCTAGGTGTCTTACTTGTCAGAAGGTAAAGTTTGAGCACAAAAGAATGGGAGGACTAGTGCAACCATTAGATGTACCTACTTGGAAATGGGATTCAATATCCATGGATTTCGTGACAGCATTGCCAGTTACAAAGAATGGTATGAATCAAATTTGGGTGGTTGTAGATAGACTAACTAAGACTGCTCGATTTATTCCTATGAAGGACACTTGGAACATGGAGCAAAGGGCGCATGCGTATATCAACAATGTTGTGAGATATCATGGGGTACCTAGTACGATTGTTTCTGATAGAGATCCCAACTACTTAGCTCATTTTTGGAAAGAATTTCAGAAGGCCTTGGGAACTAAATTGAACTTCAGCACTGCGTTTCACCCAGCCACAGACGGTCAGACTGAGCGCACGATTCAGACCTTAGAGGATATGTTGAGAGCTTGTGCTATGGATTACCAAGGTTCGTGGATTGATAGATTGCCATTGATTGAATTCTCCTACAACAATAGCTACCATGCAAGCATAGGGATGGCACCGTACGAAGCACTTTATGGTAGAAAATGTAGGACACCTTTGTGTTGGAGCGACATAAGTGAGACAGTGGTTCTAGGACCAGAGTTGATCGAAGAAACAATGAACCAAGTTCGTTTGATACAGGAAAGAATGAAATCAGCACAAGATCGTCAGAAGTCATTTGCAGATCAGAAACGGCGTCCAGTTGAATTCGAAATAGGAGAGAAAGCATTTTTGAAAGTTTCACCGACAAAAGGGGTTATGCGATTTGGTCAGAAAGGAAAACTAAGCCCAAAGTTCATTGGTCCTTATGATATTCTAGAGAAAATTGGAAAGGTGGCCTATAGACTAGATCTTCCTTCAGACCTCCATAGGGTTCATAATGTTTTTCATGTGTCACAACTCAAAAAGTATATTTCACATCCTTCTCATGTTTTAGAACCTGAAACAGTCGAATTAGATCCATCTTTGACTTATGAGGAACATCCAGTGAAAATCTTAGACACAAAAACTAGGAATACCCGTACCAAGGTCACCAAGTTGGTCAAGGTGTTGTGGACTAACCACCAAACTGAAGAAGCTACATGGGAAGCTGAGGATGACATGAAACGAAAATACCCACACCTCTTTGATCAGGTATAACTAGAGTTACGAGGACGTAACTCCCTTTTAAGGGGGGAAGAATGTGATACTAACTTCGTTCTTTTACTTTGAGCATGCATTGCATTCATACACTTGCATCATATGATTTGGTATGTGTGATGTGTTTGTTTAACGAGTTCACCTAATTACTTTGCGCTTCGAGGACGAAGCATTTTCTTAAGGGGGGAAGGATGTAATATCCCGAAATTTCAAAGTATTTTATATGAATAATTTTAATTTATTAACTAGATTATTGAAGTGCAAAAGATATTAAATGTTAATTGTGAGTCGTTTTCAAAATGAGTTCGAAAATGGTTTCTAGACTCGGAATTTCTATTTGGGCATCTATTCCTAAAACGGGCCAGACATAGCCAATGGACCAACACCAACCCAAAACCAACACTATTGGCCCATACACAAATCATACCCCAACCCAACCCAAAAGAAAAAAAAAAAAAAAAAGGAAATCAGAAAAACAAAAGGAAAAAAAAAAGGAAAGAAAGAAAAAAAAAAAAAGAAAGAAAAACACACGAAAAAAAAAAAACAAAAAAAGCCGAAACCCCCCCTCCCTCTTTCTTCTCTATAAAAACAGGGGAACGACCCCCTGTTTCTCTCCTTCGCCCGTCCTCCTCACCCATCGTCGCCGCCGATTGCTCCTCCTTCCTGCCCAGCTCGCCGCCGTTCTTCTTCTTCTTCCGACCACCGCACTGCTCCCTTTCCTCCTCTTTCACGCCGTGGCCCCTGAGTTCGTAGACGAAGAGTATTAGTGACCGTTGTGCTGTCGTGTCCTTGCGTGCATTGAAAAGGTAAGCTAGCATGCTCAACCTTTCTTAAACTTGTAGAAACCTTTCAAAATTATATGCTAAGTGAATGACGTGTTGGATGAAAACTTAGTATCATATTAGGTGGAGAACGATTTATTGTTTTGATTATTGTATCTTGATTGAATTGGATTTGATTATTTCATTGATATATTGTTCGCTTTATGATTCAAAAGATGTTATTGGAATTATGATTGATAGATGTGCAATTGATATTGATATGACTGAATTATGAATGATTGTATTATTGTTGGAATATAAGTTTGTGTGTAAATGACCAATATCATAAATAAAAATAAATAAGTAAAGTATGAGGATTATTTGGTTTGAGTCGCATCGACTCCACTTTATTTGGTTTGAGTCACATCGACTCCACTTCATTGCCCCACCGCATCGGTTTTAAGAGGGTTTGGCTCTAGTACTACTCTATTGGGTTAGCAATACTTAATAGGGGGTGTGCACACTTAAGGTCTAGTAGTCTTGTATGATATGGTTTGGTGGGTCGGCAAAGAACTGACTCACCCACGTATATAATTGTATGGTTTGGTGATTCGGTAAAATCCGGCTCACCCACTTATCAAAATATGAATGGTGTGGTTTGGATGAGTTGACAAAGACTCGACTAGTCCCACTTATAAAGATTGCAATGAATTTCTCATTAAAAATCGTAAATAATGACTTGGATTATATTATGAATTGTTATACATTTGTTGTAGAGATAGGGATACTTCTATTTCGGTGATTTGATTTGTCTTACGATGGGTTTATGTGATAATGTGCTAAGTGTGGTTTTCGAAAATAAAACTGAAACGTTTTCAAAATCCAGGTAAGGGTTTTGGTTTTTTACGAGTTGAGGTGTTAGCTTACTCAATTTCACTGACTTTTCAAACTGTGGTTTTTGTGTTTTAAATCCACCACAGGAATGAAGTAGATGGTGTATTGCGGGGATGACGACTCACTAGATATTAGCTGAATCAAATAAAGTTTAGGCTTTAAGCTATAGACTATTGATAATACTTAGATCATTTATATTTCGTATTTTGGATTTCGGATCGTTGTAATTTAATTTCGAATTGTAATAGATTAATTTAGACCATTAGATAATCATATTCTGGCTTTTGGAATCTCCTAGCATTCGGGTCTTTGACTTGAGTGCGGAGTGACACCTCTGAATTTCCTTATTTGTATTTTGGTTCGTGATAAAAATGTTTTTAAAAGAGAAAGGAAATTTGGGGGTGTTACACTTTGGGTTAGAAGAAATCTCTCAATCAACAGACATGTATTCCGAAAAGTAGATTAATCAGCGCGGGACTGGTATTTTGGAATAACAACTTTTTATTCACTGAAAAAGTACACAAATATCTGAAATATGGCGAAAGTGGCAATTTACCCCCTACACTTTCATCAATTGTGCAATTGAATACCCTAACTTCTAATTAAGCAATTTACCACCTTAACTTTTCAATTTGTGCAATTTCACACTTACCTCTATTTTTCTACTAATTTGTGTAATATAATCACTTTCCTATATTCACAAAATTATAAAAAAAAATATTATACTTTACCAATACATTACATATACACGATTTTTATACAATACCTCAAGTATGAGTATTATACCCTAAAAAAAGCTATATTATTTCAAAAAAAAAAAACTATTACATTATACATATCTCAAATCATCACCAGACAAATGAATTTAGGGTTCCTCTTTTGTTCTTTGTATTCCGCAAGAGATGAATTTAGGGTTCCTCTTTTGTTCTTTGTATTCCGCAAGAGATGACATATGAATTTTTTTTTTCACGTATATGTGATGTAGGTCTGGTGCATAAGACGGTTCTTAGACGACGATTCATGTTAGTCGACCCCGAATCATTTTGGGAATAAGGCTTGGATGTTGTTGTTGTTGTTGTTGTTGTTGTTGTTGTTGTTGATGTGATGTAGGTCTGGGATTTGGGATTTGTATAATGTAATAGTTTTTTTTTTTTTTTTTTGAAATAATATAGCTTTTTTTTAGGGTATAATACTCATACTTGAGGTATTGTATAAAAATCATGTATATGTAATGTATTTGTACAGTATAATATTTGTTTATAATTTTGTGAATATAGGAAAATGATTATATTACACAAATTAGTAGAAAAATAGAGGTAAGTGTAAAATTGTACGAATTGAAAAGCTAAGGTGGTAAATTGCTCAATTAGAAGTTAGGGTATTCAATTCAACAATTGATGAAAGTGTAGGGAGTAAATCATCATTTTCGCATGTGAGAAAGTACACAAATATCTGAAAGCATGAACATTCAAGGTCCTAATAAATACTCCGTATGAACTAGTGAGAAATACTCCGTATATGACGTCCACATGTCTCAAAACTTTAACAGTTTTTCTGTAGCAACTAATTAGCAGTTTCCTCAAGTCAACATACCACTGAGTTTCTATATGTTCTGGTGTACAAGGTCATCATATTGCTCCTATTTAAAGGGGGGGGGGAGGCCTTTTTTTTTTTTTTAAAAAGACTATAGTTAAATATGAAAAAGGTTAAAAGAGTAACCAGCTTTCTGAGGATTAGTGGCAGAGCAATGGGCAAGTTTTCCAGGAAGAGAAGACGACTTGAGGACGCTTTAACAAATCACAATTTTTCACAATTAACGGTACCGTGAGCATTTTTGTATTTCAGCTTATCGTTGGAAACTGATGTTGCAACATAACATCATTACCTCAGAGCAATTTTAAATTTTTGACTAATTTCATCACATTATTGATCATCACATTATTCACTAATTATATTCCAGAACTGATTTCATGATCATAGTCGATAACATATGGCTGCTAATACATACGAGACTATTAATCATAATAATACAAAGCTCTTGATGATGATACGATAAGATTAACAAATAGCTAAAAAAAAAAAAAATTGAAAGTGCATCGAACATGCTTGGGCTCGCGCTTAGTAGGCCACCAGACGCCCCACGAAATAACCCTGCAAATAAAAGACGAGATTAAAATCTAATCTAATACTATATATTAAAACGTGAAACCAAGTCTTTTCTAGAACGACACTTGACATTTATTAATTGGATAAAACATAAAAATAGCATTAAATATAATTATCGGTTAAGATATGGTAATAAATTATCATATAGTAGTATAATATAACTAATTTATGGAAAATAATTATTATGGTAATTTATTTGAACAAAGATAAGCCGTAGTATAGTATAATTCATTTATGGAATATAATCATTATGGTAATTTATTAGATTAATAAAGATAAGCCAACATTTTTAATATAAACAATATAAATATAGTCCGGACGAACTACTCCCTCCGTCCCCGTTCAAACGCCCCAGGCGTTTTTTGTAGTGGAATAAGAAAAATTGATATAATAAGTGAGTGGGGTAATATTAGGAAAAATGAGGAGAGAGAACGTGGGGATTAATAAAAGTAGGAGAGATAGTGTGAGAGATTATGTGATAATTTAATAAAAGTAGGAGAGAGAAATATGTCCCAAAATAGATGGGGTGTTTGAAGTGGGACGTCCCAAAATAGAATATGGGACGTGTTTGAATTGGGACGGAGAGAGTAGTTTGTATTAGAAAGCCAATCAACCCCTCAAATTGAAGACGAGGTTGATAGATTGTGCCAAAAACAATAAACCCTAAACCCTAAATCCCTTTCTCTCAACAACAAAATAATACAAATTTCAAACCCCCAATCTTCCGACCGAACTCAAAACCTATGGCGGACGTAGTACACTACAGGCTAGAGCGAATGTTCCCTGAGCTCGAAGACCTAGAAAAGCGCGCCCTATTCACCCGCAGCGAAATCGGAGAAATCGTCAAGAAGCGTAAAAAGTACGAGTACAGGTTGAAGAGACCCAGCCCACTCAAGCAGGATTTTCTCGAGTATATTGAGTACGAGAAGTCGCTCGACCGCCTAAGACGGTTGCGGAAGAAGGCGGTTTCCGGTGGACACGGTGGTAAACGGTCTAAAGCATCGGCATCCGATCTCGCCGGCGTTCGTCGGGTTATCGAACTCTATCGAATGGCTACGAAGAGGTTTAAGGGTGATATTGATATTTGGTTTCAGTATTTAGAGTTTTGTAAAGAGAAGAAGAATGGGAGGATGAGTAAGGTATACTCACTTTGATTTCCTTGTTAAAAGAGTTTTTTTTTATTTTGATGGTTTGATATGATTAACAACGAAATGTTATTGGTTAGGCTCTGGCGTAAGCTGGAAGATTAGTTTGCTTTGTTGTATTGGGTTTAATGTTGTGAATGATGGGTTATTGTTGCTTGGGTTTAATGTTGGGCAAATTATCGGGTTTTTTGTAATCGGGGTACTGCTGTTGTATGCTTGGACCTTTGTAAGTTTTGGATTAGGAGATTTTGCATTGGGTGGTTAAGGAAGATTTAAAACTTAGTTTGCTTTGTTGTATTGGGTTTAATGTTGTGAATGATGGATTTTATATGGGTTATCAGTGTGCAATTGTCACTTGGGTATAATGTAGTTTGTTACTGAGTCAGATTCGTCCATGTTTGAAGAAAAACATGGAATTAAAATCGGGAATTTGAGACAATGGTTTGAGGGTATTGAAGTGTTGTTTTTTTGTTGGGTTGGGGCGAAGCAGTGAGGATTTTCGGGTTTGTTCTCTCTTTGCACAGGACTGTTGCCTGGAGGCTTGATGAGACATAAACTTCTGTTTGGACTTGCTATGCCTTTGAACATATTGGTTTTGTAATTAGCGGTAGATGTAAATAAGGAGGCTTTTGTTGCAAGTTGAGGATGTGGAAGGCCTTATAATGAAATTTTCTTCTTCTGTGGGGATTGTTTACAAGGATAGATGACATTAGCATTATGTATAGAAATGAGTCAACCTCGTTATACTGGACCTTGGTGTCGAAATCTGTGATTAAAATTTCTAGTGGAGATTGAGATGGTCTCTTAGATAAAATTCTGGGATCGGAAGGTGAGCAAGCCAGCTGAATTGTTTGGCAGGATGTAGCAACTTGTAGTGATTGTTTAAACATAAATTCTTCTTATTAATTAACATTTTTGTTGACCTATATCATCAATTTGTTTTCTCAATGCCTTATTTTATCTGAAACACTTCTCTTTCTGAATTGTTCTTTATTTTTTGAGATTAGATGGAAACCTTCTGTAAAATAGATGGGTGTTGTGGCAAAGATTGTTTTGAGTCATTCGGATTTTCTTTTCAAGTTCTCATTTCTGTTTGTATCAGAAAAAAGTTTTTCGTTATGCTTGCGTTGGATATAAGTCGTAAAAAAAAAAGGATGTATACTCTCCTACAGATATTCATGAAACAACTCATGCTTATTCTCTTATATGTTTTGAGTTTATTAAATTGTTAAGTGTTTTGACAGTTTTCTACATTGCATGAAACAGGCTTTGGCTGAAGTGATGAAATTCCATCCTAAAGTACCTGCAGTATGGATCTATGCTGCTGCTTGGGAGTATGATCATAACTTGAGCTTTCATACCGCGTTATCTCTAATGCAAAGTGGTCTTAGAGCCTGCCCAAATTCAGAAGATCTCTGGGTGGAGTGTGTACGTTTGATACTTACACATCTTAATAAGTTAAGAACACGTAAGGTCATGCTGGGAGAAGATAGTAGCACTCTAATTCGTGATGATAAATCTAAAGAGGAGGATAAATGGAAAGATGAGAATGAAGATTTATTCATGTCCCTTGACGAGAAAAATGGGGCTAATGATGGGTTAGATGTTCAGAATGGAGATTGTGATAAACTGGATGCAGTTTGGGTCTCTGTTTTGGAAGAGACATACAAAGAAGCTGTTAAAACTCTCCCATCTAGTTTTGGTTTGAGAAAAAGGTTTCTTGAGATAGTGGAAGCTACATATTTGGGACACTTAGATAAATTACGAGCTGAGATATTAGCTGGCATGAGGAGAGACTTTTCAGGAGAACCTGATTATTGGGATTGGCTAGCAAAACTAAAGCTAACGGACCCACATACTGCTCCTGATATCAGTTCAGAAGGTGGGCGTCTACAGGTTGATGAAGTTATTAAGGTATGGGTTTCAGTTGCAGGTTCTCTTTGGGAGCATGCGTGATCTTTATTATCTTTTTATTTGTTTATTTGCCAATACTTTTTTCTTTGTCAAGAGAGTTTGGTATTTTTTTTTGGCATAAATCTTATGGAGAATGTCTTTTCTGTAATTGGATTCTTAGAGTCCTGTTCTATCATATTTGTGACTGGTCTCCTCATCATGTTCTATGGCCATTGTCCTGTGAAAAGATTTCAATCCATTGTGGGTGGAAAAAAGAAATGAATTTTGCTCATCTTCACAACAACCAAAAAAAAAAAAAAAAAAAAAAGAAACATATTTCCAGAGTAAGCATTGAACTTCTGCATCCAGGAGTGAAGTGGATGTGAGTTGGGTGTTTTTAGAGATTCAAAACCAAACTTGGTTGTACAACGAATATGCCTTGTATTTTTGTTTGAGGTTCCGTCAACAGTTAATAACTTATTACTCCTCGTTTCTCAAATTGCTGTAATGTTCTTTTATTGACAAGAATCTTCAGCCGAATACTTTTCTTTCTCTAGCTGTGGGATAGTCGGTTTACCATAAAAGAAAGGATTATGTTTTTATGATCTACTTTGTCTAGTGAACCTTCCTCCTAATGCATATGCTTCTATGCAAACCTGAAATCCTTCTCACTCATTCCAATCTTTTGTCAATGTGTATAGGTGTATGAGGAGGCCATAAATATTACACCATCAGTTATCATTTTCAAGAAGTATATCGAGTTTTTGATGGATGCCATTAATCGAAAAGAAGAAGATAAGCATAACTCTGGGCTTTCCGGTGTAGTAGAGTATGCAGCAGACTATACTAAACACATTATTCAGGCATTTGAGAAAGCTGATGCCTTGGGGTGTCTAGATGAAGATCTTGTTTGTCAGTACGTAAGATTATATCTGAATATGGATAAATCTGATGAAGCACTGAAACTAGCAGAGAACTTCTGTGATGGAAAATTCTCAGATGCAAAACAATTATGGGCTCTTAGGGTCACTGAAAAGATGAGGTGTGGGAAAGATTTGGCAGCTGTTTCTAAAGCTCATCTTACATCTGTTTTCAACCTCTTCAAAACGATGGTGGAAAGAGTTGCTGTCTCTGATACTGAAAACATTTGGCTCATGGTAAGCATTCACCTTGTTATATCTTTCTCAATGGTAAATCAATTGTTAGGTTGACATTAATTTGGATGTTGCTATTTGTTTCGAACAAATGATAGGAAAAGTAAAGTTATCTTATAAATATTTTACTTAATTCAGGTACGACTCATAAAATGAAAGTGCGTGCTCTGTGCATATTAGTTTAAGGTTGACAGGGCTTGCATGCATTAAATAAGCATTACAGGGAGTAGACTTTCAGTGCCGAGTATGTGCAGCAATGGATTGCATGTACATGATAACATGGGTGCGATAGGCACCTAAGGTCTATAAGATGTGAGAATGCTTGCCTAAAATTGAAATTTTAACAAATGGGAACCTTGTATGTGGAGGCGTAGCGTCGTGCATCGATTTTTCTTAGATTGAACAGTTGTGGTCAGGTTCCTGGGTTGTTACTTACTGTGAGTGTAGTCAATTCCTCATAAACCTTCATTATATAGTAGCGGAATTGGATCCTGATTCCTGAATAGGCTCTGCTTAACCAAATATATTATAGGCCATCTATTCTGTCTTCTTTTTTTTTTCCGTCAAATTTTGCCTCCCTCTGTCTAGCTATGCTAGCCTTCATCTTCTTCGCTTTGTGATTTGCATGCAAGTACAAAATGATGACCTTGCTAAACTTTCTGATTGCATCGGTTGATTTACCAGTCTCATTGTAATGCTACAGGCCCTTGACCTCTTTGCAAATGACAAAAAGTACTTTGGGAAGTTGCTGGACCTTTCTCTTGTTTCGCTTATGAAAGATGGTGGCACAGATAGTGGGTTCTCTCTCTCTGCTACTGTTGTTAAATTTGTTTGGCAGAAGAAAGGGATTCACCAAGCCAGAGACATGTATAAGCGGTATGTATCTAAAATTTAGTTACTGGGCCCTTTATTTTCCTGCTGGATTTCCCTTTATATCCCTCCTCTGTTACTCGGACTCAGGTGTCCGACAGATTAGAGTTGGAGGATTTCTGCCTTCCAATTTTACATTTAACGTGTTTTATAGACTTGTTTCAAATGTCTTGGAACTGCTGAATTAGTATGAACCAGATGATTAGTCAACTAAGCGAAGTAATGGAAAGAAAACATAATCACGATACAGAAGGGTGTTTGCCCAAGTAATAACAGTTGTGAGAAAGCTGGAAAAGGATTCAATGCTGTGAACTGAGAATGGTGACTGTAATTCCCTGTTGTATAGTGTACATGTCAAGAGTGTTATTTTTAGAACAGGGAGGATAGAATGTGGTTCAGTGTTGCCAGCACTGATATTCTGGAGTGAACTGAACAAAGTCGAAGTAACATAGATGTACACCATTTCACTCTCCGTAATCATCAAAAACAGTTATTAATCAAAATACTCTTCTCTTCTGCAGTCTTATTGCATTGCCTCGCCCAGGTCTGGCTTTATACAGACACTGCATTGAACTGGAAATTTCAGTTGGTGATGATGCTAGTGTTGCGAATGCAAGAAAGTTGTTTGATTGCGCACTTGCGACATATAGCCAGGACACCAGCCTGTGGCAAGAATATTATTCTATGGAGATAAAGGTCAGTTTCTTCTTCTGCTTAGATACTGGATTTTTTCTTCTCATGGCTGAAGGGGAGCCTTGGCGCACCGGTAAAGCTGTTGCTGTGTGATCGATAGGTCATGGGTTCAAGTCCTGGGAGCAGCCTCTTGCCAAATAAAGTGACAAGGGAAGGCTTGCCTTCAATACACCCTTGTAGTGGGACCCTTCCCCAGACTCTCGCTTAGCGGGGACGCCAATGTGCGACTGGGCTGCCCTTTTTATGACTACAAATGTTTCACCTTCATGATTTTTGCAATAATTGGTAATTATATATTTCGAGATCAATGGACTCGGTTGCATCAATGTCTGGGAATTTTCAAACTTTAGTTTAGAAAAACTAGAGGGCTTTGTTTGAATGATTGTATCTGATCTCACATATGATTATTCATGATGCTTGTGCAGATGGGAACGTCTCAAACAGCCAGCGCTTTACATTGGCGTGCAAAGAAGGCTCTGGGAGATGCCTCATCACTTACTGCTCCTTCCGCTTTTTGATACCTGTTTACAAACAGGACAAAGTTGCGATTCTTGTGCATGCAAGACAATGTTTCATGTACCACATCGATGCTCACTGATTATGGTATTCTGTGAACAATTGATCAAGCAGATCAGGCCAAGGCTTCGCTGAGTTCTTAATATGCGGACTTCTGTATCTTACAAAGACGATATTCAAGCCTACTTGAGCTACAAGAATTTTTCTGGTCAGGGTCGATCCCTACCTGTAGAATTTGCAGATACACTGTCTAGTTTGGCTACATCTTGAACCTGGTTGTAGGCTGATCAAAGGACTCAAAGCCCCCCCTCCATTTTTGTAGAATTAAAGTACATCTGATCACAACAAAAAAACTCTGTTCTCGTGTTTTTTATTTTTATTTTTCCGTACTTGATGTCACTTTTTTGTAGGGTTGCTATCATTTTTTTTTTTTTGAGGTCGAAACGGGATAGGGCTGCTATCAATTAGCGACCAACCAATGTAGCATACTCGTAGTTGTATTTGTTGAAGGAAAACAAGAAACTACCAGTACATCGGCGTTTCCAATCCTTTTGAAGTTTTTTCTATCTGATGTCACATCTCTGTAAGCCCTGTGGAAGAGATCATCTTCTGTCCTACACTTCTACATATGATAGGTTTGCTATGCGTGTTTACGGGCTTCCATGTCCATTTTGCACATTATCTTTAAAATTTTGAAAAAACGCTAACAGCCACTAAAACAACTATTTTCACCAAATTCTTCAAAATTTCCAATGGGGAAAAAGTAATTATTACTCCACTAGCAAACAAATGCACTGCAACAATTTTTTGTCCCAGTTGAAAAATGCAGCTGTGGAGACGATTCGATATTTATTCAGAACTTGTGTACAGGAAGGTGCTATTCAACTGGGAATACATCTCTATATCTTCACTTGTATACCCCATGTAACCACCAAACATGCGCCGATGCGCAATTGCCCTACTACTTTCCTTCCCAAAATGAAGGTCCCAAACAATGGAAGTAAATGTAAGATCAAACTTATCAAAGCGCCTACAACTACGAGGATTAAGAATTTACTAGAACTACTTTACAATCTAACTTGGAAAAGTTAACCATATGATATACATTATGGGGGCACTGGATCTTGATGGTTCAAAAAATATTGAGCGGAAATTCAAGATTTGTAAGAAATGATGAATGTACATGGGCGTGGATGTGCTGGTATATGACTTATTTCAGCTTCAGTCTTGCAAAAATTGGAAGTCTGGATTTTCAACCAGATTGGGCGGCGCTTTAACACCAGTGAAATCTCTTTCCTCCTGGGAAGCGGATAGCTCGTCCACAGAGAAGGGTATGCTGTAGTAAAACATATTGTTAAGATAGGTTTTAAGAATAAGCCAATGAACATGGAAAGATTCGTTTGTTATTCACCTGGAAAGATCGTCTAATAAGAAGGCATTATTTGCCGTTTCACTGTCTGTTTCGTTCCCCTTTTCGTCAGACATTAGTGCCCTCATACTGGAAATCACCTGCATAAGGGAAAAGATGATATCTTTACACTGAACATTGGAAGCAAGCAGCATAAGAAGACCATGACCAAGTCTGATGAACTTACATCTGGAGAGACGCTTCTTGTGTTGTAACTGTCATCCCAATATAACGTACATATTCTATAGAGTTGCTGGACACTCAAAAGCTGAAATTACGCAAACAGTTTAGTCAGTTACATCTGATATCAAAGTTGAAGTATCCCTCTCTCAGATGGAGTGACACTTAGATAATGAAGGATGAAGAAGTCATCGATTTTACTCCATTTTCCATTGGTATACTTCATACTATAAAGAAGAGGAGAATTTTGAATAATGAATCTACCAACAGAAGGGTAAATCATGAAAAACTCTCATAATGTCAATAGATAACCTAACCAACCTTCTCAGTGCATCTAAATAATGAATTTGCTACAGGTAGCAGCTTATTCCCAAAGTGACGACATTCTTAAAATAACAGTAAATAAAGGGAGATGAAAATTCAAGAGGGAAATTCCTCTTTCTAATGGAAGTCGGCCAACATAAAGGACACGTTCAAGTGAAGAACATTGCTGAGCTAACCGTAACATATCCACTGAGGTCTCTTTACCCCATTACCAGATGTCTAGTCCCCAAACTAATGGCAAATTGGCAACGGCCGAGTTTGGCCAAGACCTGATAAGAATCCTTCAAAACCCCTGTCCCCCCAGATAAAACCTTAATCTCAAAGTATAATAATGCAATCTGATAGAAGACCACATCGAGTAGTAAACTCAGTGTGTACTATAATGATGATAGGTTGCGAACAGGTACCATGGTAACAGCTATTTTACAGTAAAAAAGACTACATTGTTCAAAACAATTCATTGCAGCAAGAATTATCTATGCCACTCGGTAATCGGCATAGATAGTTCCAAAACAAATAAGATTTCATTTTGATATTTGAAAACTTGAAGTGCATTCCATCATTTCGAAGCGAAGGGAAGAGACTTACAGGGCACAGATCATTTGTTATATCATCATAGGTGATCCTGGACTTCTGGTGTATCACCTGTAAATAATCAGATCAAACATTTAGAAGCCAATTTGAGTGAGAATAGGAAGACCTAGTTCCCTCAAATATTGTTGACAATAAATAAGCAGAATCAACTGATCATATCACTTCCCCGAAAAAGAAATTATGAAAGCAGGAAAGAGAGGGAGAGGTGGGAAAGTAACAGTCAAAGAGCTCTCTTGACTTCAAAACTAAATATTATACTACATCAATAGTATTAGATAATTAAAAGACCACCACATTTACAGTCGAAGAATCTCATCCATAATAACTAAATGAAAGACTGGAGAGGCGGAGATATAAGATCTGTCAAGGAAAAGTCTTAGCAATTGGCAAAACTCTTGTAAGGATGGCTGAACACACTGTAACTTACTGGACTTTGTTTGCAAGCTCACAAAATACATTAAGACAACCCTTTTCAACAAGTTCAGACTAAAACATAAAAGTGATAAACCTAAAAGCAGGAGTGTCAAACAAACTCACCAGGAAACCAACGGCTTGCCTTATGTGCTTGAGCTCATCCCAGGAAGATCCTGCAAACTGTAATTAACCGTATCAGCCAAAATTCAAGCTTCCACGAAACCTTAGAAGCTAAAATCACCTCAAACACTATTTTCTTGATAAATGAGGCAATCTGATGTTAAAAATGTTTATATCGTAACTGGTTGGGAGTTGGGTTGTGCAGTGCCCATGTCTGGGTTCCTTAGTGGAGACCTTCATACTCCAATATATTTGCAGGTTTAGGTAGAAGTAAAGAAGTGCGGTTGGCATGAGCAGTACAAACTATTTTCGTTGTGTTTGGATGAAGTGAAACTCTTGCATTTCTTCTACGGATTTGTCGCTAGTAAAACTAAATTTGGGACCAGTAAATTTCTCAGCTTCACATTGTTAGCTGGTCCTTCAAAGGGTTGCAGCTACCTTGAGTTAGATCAACTGCAGCAATAAAGATATTCCTATCCCCAAGTATTGGGAGGATGCATACTCACAAAAAAGTAAGAAGTACGGTATTAATTTGGAAGAAACTAAAGAAAACAAATTGTCATCGGAGTTTGAGATTATAACTAACATTTGGTCTAAAAAGATCTTGCAGCTGTGTAGGTACAACACTTCTGAAAACAGTAAACATTTCTTAAATGGAGGTAACACAGATAATGGTGACGTTGCCATTACCTCCTCTGTTGCTTCTTGGTACCATGATTCTAAGTCGTCCAATCCAGCCTTTACATATTCTCCATTGCTGAATGTGCAGCACTCTCGACGCAAAAGTAAGCTGTCAAGTCGGTGAGATAACATCAGGTTTCCATTACATGTTCCCCGTTTCTAACAATAAAATGGCATCTTAATCCTACTTTAAGCTCAGTGGTCTCTACATAAAAGTCTGGCTATTTCTAGGATGGGGAAGACGATTTAAAATCTTATCCCTTCATGTTAATACTTACATAAAGTACACAAATAAACAAGAAAATTTTTCACTAGATTTGGCATAGCAATGCACCATACTACTGCATAAAATGTCACAAGGATTGACAGTTTGCTGTCAAAGTAATATCATAAGTTCGATAAGACCAATACTCAACGAATGCATCCGCGCGTGCAATCACCTTACGTGCCAGCTGTTATGAGAACAAAAACCTTACCTGTTGAAAAGTTGCACGTTGATAAACGAAAAGATCTGTGTAAAGATATTCTGTACAAGATTTTTGGGTACCTGGCCAGAAATGACATAGTATGAGCAACAAGCAAAACTTGTAAATCACTAGATACTAGGAAAAGACATGAATGACGTACATGGTTCTCCTTGAGTATATCAAGAAATATATTAAGGTTGTCAATGATGTTGCGCCAGTGATTAACTACAGGGACATTACTAAGAGATCGTCGCAAAGCAGTACCACCTGATGATGTCTTTGGAGCCTACATGATAGGAAACAAATATATGTCAAAACATTTGTAGAGTCTCGAATTCAAAGCCACCAAAAGAAAAACAAGATTTATTGTCAATGAGTTCTCAGCACCTATAACTCAAACCCCAAGCTCCAATAACGCTGTTCAGTTCTATATCTCGTCTAATTCACAACATTATAAATCAAAAGATCGTTTATAAATGCGTGTACACAGGTTGTGTACTAGAAATTGTTTTTATATGTTCAGTTGTTCACCATTGATTTTTTAACTCTGTTTTTCAGCTTAATAATGGAGAATATCGATTAAAAGGGGTGACTCCCACAGATGTTTACTAATTCAGTGGCTATATAATATTATTTACAGGTTACCTACATGAGTGGTTTAAAATTTATAATATCTTGATAATTGCAGAATTAGGGTTGGCCTTGGAGAAAAGCAAACTTCATTTGAGGTCAAAAGTCCATCATCAATTCTTTAGGAGTGCAGGAATCCGATGTGATAATATATATGTACCTGAATGCAAGAAGCAAGCAAGGGGGCGAGCTCCTTCTTAAAATTATCTCGAATAATTCCAAATATTTTTTCAACATAGGCAGTAAGCTGCTGCTTAAAAAGCAAAGCTGGATACTTGGCTTCAACTGGACGGACTATATCAACTTGCATATCAGCAGAAGAAGGAGACGAACGGAAGCCCTACAATATCCAAAGCATTGTCAAGCTTCTGATGAATCGGGAAAACGATTTTTTATATTCAAGTTTACAACAACTCAAACTAATATAATAACTTCTGCACAAAGACCCTATTAAAACAGTATAAAATGATATAATGCAAATGATGCGTTACTTGTGCCATCCTCCCGAAAAATGATGTCGGCTGAGGAGGTTTCCAATCTCTGCTTGCTTTTAAACTTCTTTGCAGCAGAAACAAAAGTGTGGAAGTATTGGATAGCCAATAAGCCAGATAACAATTGTCATCAGAATTCTGCATAAATTTGTAGGAAGTGCAAGGTTAAACAAGAAATATAGTTCATCTCGAGAACTGAAATTACGCATTGAATCATCACGAGAACAGGAGAGCATAGAAACAACACATACTAAAATACAAGAGGCCACCCCTTCCCCTTTTCTGTATGCACAAGAGAGCGCACAAACACACACAAATATCCACCAAGCAAAAAGATTTAGAATTTGTCATTGATTGTTTGCTCTACTGTTCGTTGACTACTACACTGCTAGAGCAGACTTTGTAATACATTAATCACACCTTGTCTCGAATTTAACCTTGCGATATCATAGACCGTAACGAGGAGAACTAATGCCTCACAGTCACCAGGTTAATCTTAGAATTCATCCTGGAATATTAAAGGTACAGTAGACACTTGTGGAAAAAAAAGACTTCCTTTAACTTCTGAAAGTACAAATGTATAATTTTAAAAATGTGCCTACTGGCCATGGACTAACAGATTTAAGTAGCATGAAATCTTGGCTTATATTCAGGATTAACTCAAAAGTTCCTGATGAGTAGGCAAGGGAGATCAAAACTGCGCAACTTTTCCCCTACAATAACAGAGACTATCCAGTTAACTTAGAACCGCAACGCCTATCTGCTGTTTCAGGGGAACGCAAGCAGGGAAAGTTTTCAGAGTCATACTGATTTAATCAATTATTTCCAAAACCAAAAAAACCGATGAACTTGATGCTACTGGAAATGGATGATCTATATTCATCATTAATTTATACTTTTCTATAAGCAAAGAACACCATATTGTCACTACATTCTTCTTATATCTTGAATGAAAAGGATCACAGAAGAGGTCGTAAACAGATTACACCGGGTAATGGGATGACAAACTTCGACCAAAAACCAAACCCTGATCCATTACATCAAAAAAAATTGAAAATCATGACTTGACTCAACGGATTCAACTCTCAAGTGAAAAGTATCACCTAAAAGGTAACAACTTACAAGTTTATGACTCAGCTTTGAAACCTAATAGTATATTAGGATTGCAATATTTTTTCGATTTGAACAAAATAGCAGCTGATGAAAAAAATTCTCACTAATTTCACTAAACCGGTTGAAGCCTTGGTCGGTTTTAGGTTGAACAGTAACCTAAACCATACAGATAAACAAATTTACTTATTTTCACCCATTTATATAGGGTTTGAAACACGCTTTTTTGGGGTTAGGTTGTATCAAACCGGATTAGCTTTGTCCAGATCGATAACCAAGAACAAGGTATTATGGAGAAATGAAACCTAATCTAAGAGCATTCACCCCAGAAAAACAAATATGTTAGATTACCACTTATGTTTACCTCGATTGCAGAGCCAATCAGCTGGATGAGGCGATCAAAGACATTAGTCCTTTCTGCTTCAAACGATTTCCAGTGAAGGAGACACTTGTACATGGTAAATGCAGCAACTGGCTTCCCCTGACTGAAGCCAACATCTCCAGACACCACTTTAACTAGAGCATCAGAGAGCTCCTGCAAAAAGAATTTGCATATATATGTTGGGAGCATAGAGACTTTGAAGAAAATTCATGCTTGAGAAAAGATTGTCATGTTGTTCCTGGAACAGAGAAAAAGGAAAAAAGAAACCATACTCGCTGCCGTTCCATCTGCGATTTTCTCAAGGACTCAGTACCGAAATTTTTCCTTGGTGTTCCACTAAGAATTTCCTGTCAAACATGGTCAATTTTACATTTAGCCACAAAATCATACGACTCAAAAGATTATTATGCCTCAAATCTATGTCCTTGCAATTCTAACCTAGAAAGTGACCCTTTTAAGACACTATTATATATAATTGGTTGACAATTCAATTAGGTAAGTTTAAACAAAAGCTGAGGCCATCAGCATATTAACCTGGTTTTCTGACATCCTTCTACTGGAAGATTTCAAAGCTTGCTGCCGGAGAATGTGGTCCTCAGATTCCATGTCAGAAATTTTTTCTTCGAGCCTAAAAAATTACAGAAGAAAAATCAAAAGGTAACCACTAAAAACAAGAGAAATCAAAATGCCTGCTTGAGGTTGTATATCCATGACCCGGCCAAATTTACAAAAAAGGTGGTACTCTCAGCCTCACCTGAAGGAAGATATTTAACTTTATCAATTTCCAACACACGTGTGTGCTCATATTTACAACTTACTAGTCAAACATACCAGAGAAAGGGGCCTTAGCTTCCAAAATAAAAGTTAATGTAAGAATGCATATGCTCATAATGCTAAAACACAGATCAGATGCTAGTCTTGTATACTAGTATATTTTAACCATTCCGATCGGGGTAAAGCTACACCTGCTAAATACTTGCCAATAGCTCTTAACACAACTAGAGATAGAAGAAAACACAGAAACAATTCTGCAAGCTTTCAACAATGGTACTTTAGAAGATGAGTCGTAACTTGGGTGCAGTCGTCTAAACTCAAGTCATAGTTTAACATACAGAAGCCGCCTTCCAATTAAGTGTCCCATGCTGTATCCAAATGCTACTCTACCATTCAACCCTTACGCCTGACTTCATAAAAAAAATCAATGCTAAGAGGTCCGTGTTCCATGAAAGGTTCCATTTTCCATTTCTCATGCAGACTAAAATTACACCAATTAATGAAAGCCATGAAAGTAAAAAGTAGGATGTAAAGACATGTGGTCGTAGCTCAGATAATTCCAAATTGAGGGTGCCTCACTGCCCCCTACCCCACTCCTTGTCTGTCCACCAAATCCACAGCAGTGACAGGCTTAATGTAAGCTTAGACTAAGTTCTACCCAGCTTATTTCCAGTTAAAACCGATGCAAAGCTCTGTCTGACCAGAGATGTCTTCAGCAAGCATCAATTCATCAAATCAGATCACTGACTATCTGCTGCTAGACAAAAGCAAGCGCTTAACAGTAGAAATATCAGCTAAAATGAAAGCCCTGAAGAAAAATAAGTCTTAACAGGTAGGCAGGACTCATTTATGACAATTGGCAATATAACCTGCTGCATTTCAAATTTGATGGCAGTGAGGATATCAGCAGTGAATTCTAAATCTTAGTATAAGAGTAATCAGAACTACGAGAGCCCTGTTAGAATATTTTTAAAAACATCAGTTAAACCAATCATATGGCTGATATTAGTTCTTCTCGACCCAACTTATAGAACAGCAACCAATCACAGATACATAACAGAGTTATAAAATCACCTCTGAACTGTAGTCTTGAGCTGAATGATCTTGGACTCTGCATTTTGTGCCTGCTTTAGATGCTCTTCAGCCAGTTTGCTGGTATCCTCAAACTTCTTCTCCACTTCATCAATCTTCTTTTCTAGTGAACATACCAGCTCCTATAGTGCAACAAAAATTACTCAAGTGAGTGAATAAATAATGAAACCCAACGTAGATGATCAGCCTGGAGATGCACAGAAGAAATTACTTTGAGTTGTTCATTTTCCTCAGTAAGCTTGTTAACCAGTTCATTATCAACTACAGGCACTTCCTGTATGACAGGGACTTGCTCAGCTGTATTCTTAACATTTTCCTCACGTTCCTTCATAAGCAATGTCTTCGTTTCTTGACACTGCTTCTGCATGTCTTCGAAAGCTAGCTGTAACTTTGAATGTTCTTGCTTTTTCGCATCTTCAAGATCAGCCTGAGAAACGAAGAAGGGAGAAAGGCACATTAAAAGGGGAAAAAAAAACAAAACATAATCATGTAGTAAGAATATCCAGATGAAGTTTTGAAAAAGTAAACTCTCACAAAGTTTGTCACAAGGAAAATTGAAAGAGATGCTAAATCTCTCTTTATGATACCAAAATTCCTTCCACGTTGTATTCATTGTTCAAGCAGACAAAGTGGTCAGTTGTTTCCTCACTAAAATACTTACTCTAAGACGTTTCTCCAGCTGCAGACGCCAAGTTAGTTCTTCAACTTGCTTTTCCAACTTGTTCTTAGCTTCCTGCAGGGCTCCCGTTTCCTTTGCAGCCTGAAGATTTATAAGGGGAAATCGTAAATAATGATGTCAAACATATCGCTAAGATAACAACCAATCAATTACAAATAACAGCTCCACAGGAGTGTTTAGCTAAAACGGCAGAAACATTAAATAAATGATATTAGAAAAAATGAAAAGAAAAAAAAAAATCATAGCTGCAGTGAAGAAATAGGAAAACTGTAACAAAAGATCACAGTTACATGAGCAAATACTGAAGCACCCATTTCAAAAGTAATATACATAAATCAAAGGCACGAATCACAACAATGACATGATTGTCAGCAACCAGGTGCTTTCCCTTATCACGCAGTAAAAAGGTCACAAAAAACTGGGTTTATGCCATGTGCAATTGGAATAAATTTCACCACAAGCCCAGCAAATGAGTGGTTACACCAGCGTAATTGATAGTTTAAGAAGTAGCACAACAAACAACATCAACAAGGGGAATTATTGGGTGCCACTGTACACACAACAGGTCATCAATAATGCCAAATCTACAAAAGATTTTTCTTGCTACCATTGTGCATGTCAACACAGGACGAAAATGGTCACCTATTAAGAATCTTATATCTTCGATAAACTGCACAATAAATGTAAGTGCAACGGTTGCACCCAATACATTCTCCATCAAAACCCACAACAAAACAGGCAAGCCTGCATATTTGATTTGAGACTTCCAAAGCAAAGGCTTTAGTCCCAGAAGCCTTTAAGATCATTTATTACAAACCTTATAGTGAAAAGAGTAAACAAGTTTGGGTAAATAAAAAAAAGTAGGCGCTAAAATACAAAGTAAAACGAGAGGGGGGAAAAGTGGAAAGACATAGGGTGAAGCAAATTACACAAGCAACACAATAATTGCATCCTCATTTCTAAAGGAAACCTCAATACTAGTATCAAAACAACCGACAAAACCCTCAAAAGTTGAAGTTGGGAGGTGCATATGTGATTCCTTCTTCTCCAGCTTACTCACAGAAAAATGAAAGTAAGAATTGATGATGCATAAGAAAAAAACTATCATATCGGTCAACAAATAAGTAGCTAATAGGTTTAGGTAATATCACCATTTTAAGCTGTCGGAATTCTCTTCTTGCTAATTTTACTCGCCAAGCACATTGTGTAGTTATAGCAGCCTTCCTCATCTTCTTATAATGTTCACGGGCTATGTGCCTTCTGCATTGACACTGTAAAAGACATGCACTTAATCACAAAGTCATAGAGAAGTAGATAAAGCTTATCATTAGAGAAACAAGTAAGAAAAGGACAAGGCATCCTAAAGCAAACAGTTATTATAGAACTATTTTGACACTGATTCTCCATCATTATAGAGAAACAGTTGTTATGGTGTTTCTGTGAAGCTTTTAAAGTTGAATTCCAAGGCACAGCTCCATAATGAGTTCTTCGTACACAATAGGTGATGTCCAATGGATGTTTTAGTGAATATTCTCCATACGGTCAAACAAATTTGACTTTAAACCTTTATTAAAACAAAATATAACTCTACATAATATCACACAGAACACCTAGGTGGTTAGCAAACTTTACCAAGTTGCCACCTGACTAAGAAGCAGAGTATGATATTTTCATATTTTCCTTTTAATTTACCAATCAATGAGAGGATGTACCTGAATTCGAATTGCAGCCTTTGTCCTCTTTCTGAAACGAAGCTCATTACGAGCAGCCATACCACGCATGCCTCGCTGAATTGTAATAGCAGAGGAGCAGGACGCTAAATAAGATTTCCTGGCAAGATACTTGCGCAACTCTTTTTGAATGCACAGAGAAGCTGCTTCTTTCCTTTTGCGTTCAAAGACACACCTGGCAACTTGTCCTGCAACAAACAGGAAGGAAAGAAAGAGAGTTCACGGTTCAAATAGATTTCAGAGAATCCATGTACTTATATTCCAACCCCTCCACCCCCACCCCCAAATAGCAATAGGACAAGTCATTAGCTGTGAAATCTGCTCTACCAGAAACTATCAAAACCAAAGGGTGCTTATACGTTTTGTTGCAGATTACCAATGTGAAGGATTAATATCCAATTGGTCTCAATGTTTACATTTTGACTTTGAAGAAGATAGCTCGGTGTAAACCTCTACTCAATGTATATCACTTTCACATCAATCAGAAAATTATCGCCATGCCTCTAGTCCACTTCTACTTAAATTAACAATTCAGTAATGTAGATGCTCTATCATTTATTCAATTACGAATACTTGGAAATACTGGCTGGTAGAGAAAGGACCAAAACAAACAAATAAAGGATAACAGATTTGGGTGCAGTGTTTCATATTTTTGCCTTATTCAAACAGAACAAAGAGATTTTTAACATAATAACTCAGGCACTTTGCAAAAGACATTTAGCATATGGACTTTCTTCACGACATTAACCATCTGCTCCAAAAAAACTTCCAGGAAAAAGTAGATATGTTTTATTTGTAAAGAACATTGGCTAGCGAAATCAGACATAACTGTACCTCTACAATAGGCTTGAATCGTTAAGGCAGAGAGCCGCATTTTTCCAAACCATCTGTTGAAAAAAAAGGTTCGTACTTTTCTCTGAATGGTGGTTGCTGAACGTCCTAATACCTCGTTCCTGAGTGCATCCAATTCCGCCATCTGGCCCGCTCTAAGAAAGACTTTCGTTTTGCCAATCTACCAAAAAATTGATTGCAGGCTTAAAGAACTGAAGAGTGAAGTATCTTACATATAAACTGGGAACAAGACTGTTCCTCTCCATGTTTAGTTAATGACCTAATGAAACTGATTTATAAGATCATAAATTCAAATGAAAACTGACTTTTCCTGTTTACTGGTGAAAATGAAAACCTGATGACACTTGACCATTTTACGCACGATAAACTATTTCTGAAAATTTACGTTGTCAAGAAAGACAGTGGGACAATCACATAAAGACGGGATCCTTCGAACATTAGTATTATAAATAGAAAAAAAAGATATAGGGTTTTTCATGGGGAAAATGTATTTGATGTGACGCTTGGCATTTCTCTTTTCGAGGCAACATTACCAATTTATTGTTAAAGATATTGATTTCTTTTCCTGCATCATTTGTCCGCACCCCATTTTTCAAGTAAAATCTAAAGTATTTATTGTTTGAGGCCTTGGTAATCCCTCCGTTCGTTTCATCTATAAAAAAAAGAATCTTGATAATGTTGCCTTTAAAGATTCTTTGGTCAAATTTAACCAGCAAAAACATCACGGAAATTAATAAAATAAAAACCTAGTCGTTTACTGCATACCTGATAACCTTTAAGTTGTACTTTCTCTAAAATCTTCCTACTTGCAGTGACATCGTCACAACTGCAAATAAGAGGGTCATACAGAAAAGGTTAAACAATTTACGAGGGACGGGGGGGGGGGGGAGGTAAGATCATATATTCATATATAACAAGGAAAAAAAGAGAGAAAGAGACCCATAAAAAGAAAACAAACAAATGTCATACACAAGAACAATACCTCCCATCTAAAACTTCTGGAGCAAGGATACGACAACGGTTAATGAAATCAAGAAATGGCCTTCTTGTGGGGAATCCAGCACAGCTAATCCTTATAGCCTCCATGACTCCCTGGTGGAGTTACAGCAGTAGTCAATAGCCTAGATCATGCAAAGTATATGCAGACATGTTTCCTGTTGCATAGACGGAAAACTTACCCCACAGCGAAGTTGCTGTAGCACATTACTATTCTCAAAAATTGCAGGCTTGAGAAGATTATTAGGCTTTATGCAACGAATGTAGTGAGGCTCCGTGGAACTGAGCGTCTCTAGCAAAGCTTGCAATTGTTGCTGGATAAACATGAAGGAAAACTATTTACAGCTGAGCGACAAAATAGAAGAATGCCATGCATAAAGAGGAACGGCTGCTCATACATTACACATGAAGACACCCCCCCCCCCCCACCCACACAGACACACACACACACAGACGCACGCGCAAGCACCTAACTCACAAATAGAGAAAATGAAAGTAAGAGAGATCTAATCAACTCTGACGAACCTTAAAACCCGTGCCTATGGAAGAGAACTTTGAAGACTTAGAGGACTCCTCAGGCAAAGGTGGAAATAAGCTAGCCACAAAGGCACACTTTGAAGCACCTAGAAGCTCCTGATGCTCAGCAACAACATAGTCTTTATTCTTGTCCAGGAAAAGCTCAGTTTGATAGGTCACCTGCAGCATAAATAGATATATTGGCACCAAGACCACAATATCTTTCATATAACAGAAGATACATATGTGGCAATATCCAATGACCCACCTCACCAGCGTAGTGAGATATCGTGAAATCAGTACGTGATAATTTTGGCTTGCTGAAGCGTTTATGATTGTTAAACGTCTGGTAAAGCTTCTCAGCAAATGTCTCATGTGTTGATCTAGGAAACATACTACGGGAAATGCCACCACCACAAACAGTCAGACACTGCCATTTAAAAATTACCAATCCAAAAGCTTCAGGGCTGTGATCACTTACCAGGCTTCATCTAGAAGAGCAATAATTCCACCAGGTTTCTGTAGAATTGCAAATGCTCGTATAAGAAATCCAAACATATGTCTAAATATCCCTAAAAAGCCCGGGCAGGGTTTTAAGCAAGAAAACATAATATAAAACAATTAAATTAAAGGTCTGTTCAGCGAAGTCGTCGGTGTTAGGGTTTCCTCCCAACATAAATGCAATCACTCTTTTCTCTCTGATTAAAAGAAAACAAACCATACCATGCAAGCCAGTATCCACAATTTGCCATAATTCCTCTTCTAAGAAACCTACATAGCTCACTTACAAGTGTTGCACAGCTTAGGTGGATTAAGTCACTGGATTGGTAAATTCTCCCACCATGATGAAAAAAAAAAAAAAAAGATGTGTCGTATGAAAGCATTACACTTGGCTCATAGAAGTCACAGAAGCAGACTGAGGATACATCAAAGACTAGTTCTATGCAAACTAAAATCCTCTTTATTTTTACTTTTATTTTTAAAAGAAAATCAAAAGGATTTGCCTTACAGAGAAAGCAATAACAAAGTGAAGCAACATTGTTGACAAACCTTTTCAATAAGATCAAGAACATCTTGATTATCAACAAACTCTATGTAGCTCCAATCAATTTCTTCTCTTGTATATTCTTCTTGTTCCATTTTAAAAACATGCTGCCAAATCATGAATTGAAAAATGAGAAATGGTTTTCCTAGTGGGTACCTTTTACTCAACAAAGGCCAACAGTTAGAAAACCTGGTTAAAATGTTGCTGCAGCTTCTCATTTGTTAAATTAATACAGAACTGCTCAAAGCTGCACAGAGTAAAGTTGAACATTACACATTACGAGATCAGTAACAAAATTTTTTTTGCAAACTATAATACTTATCCAACATTCCTGCCAGGCCAAGATCATTCTCCTGTTCCTTTTGAAGAGGCAGGTTATTATTCGTCAAAAGGCTCATTGATCAGACATTCAGAATTCCGTCATAGAAATAATAGGTTATATAGTACTCCTCGATTAATAACCAAATGATAATGTCCCATATACGGAAATTCAAATCTAAATGACCCATTTCCCTTTTTTGTAAAACTTACAGCAAGCTGCTACTTTTTGTTCCATCATCAATTTAACTCACTCAACTTAAAAACAAATTAAAACCTTAACCCCCCCCCCCTCTCTCCTTTGCCTATAACGCCAGACACTGCCACCACCACAACACGAACACCGTTGATCAATGATCACTACCTCACCACTAGCCACCACAGATTTCTTCCCCTCCTCCCACACCGGCCAGGAACCCCAGGCAATATAATTGAACCCTCTCTCCCTCTCTCCAAAAATAACTATATGCAACTTACTGAAGCTACACATTTACCTCTGTTGGTAAACATTAGAAAGAACGTAAATCTAATTTTCCTCTTGCCTCCTAAAATTTAATAAAAAAAATGATGTTTCAGAGTAAAACCAAAGCAAAAGCGTACCGGTTAAGCACCTGTTTGTCTTGAATGTCTCAAAGCCATAAATGTCAAGGACCCCAATGAGAGATTTTGAAGTCGGATCTTGACCGATTGAGCTGTTTATCTTGTTCACAAGCCTAAAAATGGAAGAATTCTTCAGTTGCCATTATACTTTTTTTCAAAAAGTTAGCCAAATTCAATGTCATATATTTTAGTCATCTGTAGTAATAGAGAATCCACGACCAGACATACCAATCAAATAACCTCGTGTACACAATTTTAGCCAAGGCATCTCTGTTGACAAAAGCAGCATCGGGATCCATATTTTTGGTAATCGACTCACCTCGAGTCACAATCACCCGTTTACAAAATGAATCTTCAAGAGCTTTCTCATCACACCTAACCACACATATTAAACATTGCACTTGAGCAATACCACAAATAACTTGATAACATGTAGTTCAGAGGAAAGTTGCTCACATGAATAGTTCAGAGGCTGTTTTAAGATGAAACCTAGATTTTTCATCTTTCGGTTCAGAAGAATCTGATTCACTCCCTTTTGTAAATTCAATATTGCCTAGATGAAGGATTGCAGCCACAACTCTGAAAATTCCATCCTAGAGAGAACAGAGTACTAACAATCGTTAGGTCAGATGATGAACAAGAATACAAATCCAGGTTAATAAGACATAGCTTGGACAGTGGTACATCCATAAGCCCCTGTTACCTGCTCCTTAGGGGCAATCCCAACAACGTCCATTGCTCTTCTAGTAGCTAAATACTCTTTGGCGTCATCTATGACATCAACAGCATAGCAGTTTGATTGATTAAGATAATGAAAAGTCCTTGGATCGTCCAATTTAAATCTCTCGATATCCTGAGAAAAAAAGATAAAAGGGACAATGTCAGACACTAATCAACAGAGTGGGAAGAATACTATCAACTTATGCATATACGAGCACATGAGGGCCATATGGAAGAGCCTTATGAAGTTAAAAGCTACAGCATAAAATACCTCAATAATTCATAAAGGGGAAACAGAGAAGGTTGATTAACCTAAGTGACATTTTTACTTCCATTTGAACAATCATATTTTGAACTCCACATTTTTCATGCAATAATCATTTCGTATCAAATAAAGCAAGTATAACTAATTAAGTTACCTCTTTTGGTGCAGCACATAGCATGTAGAAGCAGTGATAGTTTCTTTCAGGATCAGACACTTGGCAAACACGAGATCTTTCCAGTAAATAAGTCCTAATGGCAGCTCCAGAGATCCTTCCTCTTTGATCAAATTGTAATTCCACGAACTTGCCAAAACGACTGCCATGAATTATAGATTTGTTAACTCCAATGCGAACAATTAGACATCAAAATAAAATAAAAAACCGTAAACCTTGCTATAATAAAGTTGGATCACACCTTGAGTTATTGTTTCTCACAGTCTTTGCATTACCAAATGCTTCCAGAACTGGGTTGGACTGCAAATGAGATAAAGATTCAGTAGCCACACTGATTTTCTCAAGTAAACAAGATAATTGCACAGGATGTAGTACTTTCAAAAGTAACATACAATATATTCAAACACCTAAGAATCATAAAAGATCATTTGGTCTGACCATAAACCACAATAAGACAGTCTTATAAAGTACTTGATATATATCCAATGTTGTTACTGTATCAAATAAGAAATTTCACCTCAGAGGGCAAAGAGTAAAATTCTATTACTGCAACGTTGCCTGAGTTCCTCTGAAAACACCAGCTGCCACCGCCCATAAATAAGGCTAAAAAATCAAAGTTCTCAAAGCAGGGATCCTTTCAAGTAGAAGCACCTAAAAACTACATAACAGCTACCTTTTTCCAGACCAGCCTATTTCCTAATCTTAAAAGGATCACCATGGAAGCAGGACACACGGTACCTTATTATGAACACCACAAAGCCCACGTTAACGGTTTGTAAGCTAAGAAAACAAATGAGACCGCAACTCACACCTACTGCGACAAACGATACAAAGAAATGGACCCAGTGGCCAGCTATGCCATTAAAAAACATGAGTGAACTAATTCTCCTCACTGTCATAGTTCAAGAAAAACCCCTCACCTTAAGCGCCATCAAGGTTTCCATTTCCCACACATATCTAAACTCGAAGATGATAAAACCAAAATGACGAAAGAACAAGAATAAATAAAAATAAGAAACACAAAACGCAAGAACTGTCTGCCTTCCACACTCAAACATCTCTAATTCTCGAACTTGTCAACAACCTTTTTCTGTAGGACTACAGAGGTGGAGGCCCCGTGTGTGGCTCTCTCTAAACTAAAAACCAGAAACAACAGCACGAAAATTTGTCGACTACACAGCATGGCCCGATGCTAATTTGCCCTTCACTCTTTGGTTCAAGAACCCGGTTCAATCCAAAAAACTGGCATTCCAACCCATAAGAAACCCTTCATGATCCAGCTAGCACTAACTTTTCCAAGTTTCCTTTGTCGTGAACCTCCTTGTTTATAATTCACAATCATAGAAATGCAGAAGTCTCAAAAGAAAAAAATGGAACAAGGACACAGTTTATGTAAATGAGATCCAACAAGTTACGGGATCTTAAAATAGCGTCTTAATACTGTCGAAAATAAGTTGTGTATTTTCATGAAGACAATTTTTTTAAAAGCTTCTTTTCCCACCCACCCACACATCTTTAGCCCAATGGGTTGAATCCAGCAAGCTTCTTCACAAACACAGAAAAGGAGAAAAGATTCACACCTCCAAGACTTGCTGCTCCACAGAGCGCCCCTCAGAATTTGCTCTTCCGCCCATATATGCGAGATATTGCATAAGACTTTTAGTGCTTTCAGTTTTACCAGCTCCACTTTCCCCACTTACCAAAATCGACTGACTTATTCCCTCCTGTATCATTAGTCTACAATGAAGATCATAATCAATAGCATGACTTCAAAAAAAAAAACAGTGAGTAACCAGTTTCAAAACTGATGATGCAGAAATTGTTACCTGTATGCAGCATCTGCAATCGCAAAGGGATGTGGGCTCAGATCACCTAGAGCCGCCCCTTTATACTGTCCCATCATATGACTATCATATAGATGAGGTAGTCTTCGGAAAGGGTTCACAGCAATCAATATGTTTCCTGTGTAAGTCTGCAACGAAGCTTCAAAGTATGAACGTTTTTGAAGAAAATAACATAACTTCAATTAATTCAGGTCAAATTTAGAGAGAAAGATCTAACTTCATATGATGGCAATTGTTTCTAGAAGGAGGCATTACAAATTTATAAGCAATGTAACCAAACAATCTGATATAGAAATATACGCTCTACATAATTACTGCACAATACTAATACATTCGCAAAAATGGGGCCAACTACTGAGGAAATGATGCATTGAACTATAAGCGCATGTTCATGCATAGCTATTACACACACATCCACACAAAATCAAAGGAGAGATATTCATGATTCTCACATAAATTTCATTAATATCATAGCGACGTTTCAAGTTATCCAAAACCCCAGGCTCGTGTAAATAGGCCAGCTTTGTCATATCATCCACGCCAGAGGGAGGTGCTTCAGGATCCTTGGGATAGACCCTCGACACATTAGCAGTGACCTGTAGATAAAACAAGTTATTATTAACCAGATGTAAAGGAGAAACAGCCTGCATCACTACCAGGGATAGAAAACACGAAAGAAAGAGAAAAAATATTCCCCAGCAATAAAAATAACCAGATACAAAAAAACAAATGTACAAGTTCCATGCAAACTAATAGTCAGGATTTTAAATAAAAAGGCCAAGGAAGAAAAGAGCTAGATAACAAGTGGATCAATACTTCGACAAAGTGTAACACATGAAAAGATACAAGGACACCACCAGTCATGTATTCCAAATAAATACGCAGAACTTAACAATCAGGTCAGGAGATCAGGTTGTAGACCAGCGAAAGAAAGCAATAAGAACTCACGCTGAAGCTTAATGAGACATTTAGCTCCAGTACACTTTTGCAACCACATAATACTTGCAAAGTTGCAATAGCCATAATACTAGATTGTCATTGTATGTGTATACAAAGTCATGAGAAGAAACTTGAACTCCATCAATATAAGTCCTCAACTTATCAATTACAGTTTCCAAAACCACCACATCAACAGCCTGTATCCGTACTTGAAAAGGGCTCATGATATTAATAAGATGATAACCTCTAATCTCCAAAGTAACAAAGCTCTCTGAGCAAAAGACCTAATTTTGTCTTAATATCAATTCAGAATTAATCTAAGAAAATGTTGAGGGCAGTGCAAACTAAAACTTCAACTCTGTCCATCAAAACTTCCATTTAGTTTAGTCTTGACCTAAATTGTATATTGTAAATTGTCTAATATAACAACGTGATACTGCCTTTTCATAAATTACAGTGATCAGAATTGTTGCCCTCCCCAGTTCTCTACCCTCCCACATTTGTCATCGAGACAATAATTCTTGAGTCCTCCGCATCACACCCCAACAGGTTGCCCTAATTTGGAATAATTCTCAAAGTCTCTCCCCTTCCCTCCTCTACCTTTCCCCTCACAATTTCTACAGTGTTGATCTTCACACCCTACATCTGTGCATCTACTTATAACCATCACAGGTCTGTGGAGCTTATCATGAGGAAAATCTGACGTGGTGAAGGATTGAGAAATAAAATGAGGAAGATAACACAAGGGCGACAGAGAGTGAAAATCAAACTACTTGGATGAATCAGACCTCTTTTTTGACACTAAGAGCAGAGTATCATAATTTCTAAAAGGGAGCTCATCAAATTCTCTACAATAATTCCCATAGAAAGACTCGAGCTTAAGCATAAAACACCTGTATAGTTACACCCATAATCCAAACTCCACAGAGTCGACTTCAATTAACCAAAGTCACTTCCATGATCCCTGTCACCCATATCATCCAAAACCTTTGCTTCTAGATGATTCCTTGGAGATACCAGCACATGCAGAAGCCTCCACCATAGAAGCTAATGGGCTTAGAAGAAACATCCCTAGAAATACATCCCAAAAGGATAAACATTTAAAGAAAAAGTGATTTTTTTTTTAGGTATACGAAAGAAAATGTGATTCTCAATCATTTTGGGAATAAGGCTTGGTTGTTGTTGTCGTTGTTGTTGTTGTTGAAAGAAAAAATGATTGTTATGATAGCACAAGATTCCTGGACATCTCAAAGTTGCAATAACAATGCCCATTGAACTAGAACTATTTTCATCCACTCGTAGAATTCAACTAAAAAGACTTGAATCACAGCTGTAGGCAATGCTCGTAGACAGAAACAGGCCAATCTTCCAACAATTTCGACACTACATGGTTCTCTATGCAAAGACCAAGGTCAAGCTCTCCTCACTATAAGAGACACAACTTCAAGAACTCGAGGTGTCTTGAACACTTCACAGACTATCTAACAAGTACACAACAACGAGGCTCACAATCCCGCAATTTAACAGTTTACAAATCATCGAATTGCAAAGCCATTCCACAGTAATCATGAATTATACATCATACATATTATCACTATATATCAGAGTGAGTAACCAGAGAAAACTTACAGTCTTGCCATTTGTACAATGTACAGTAATTTCATCTCCATTAACTTCGGCTACATCGCCGTCTAACCACGCTTCCTCGGGATCTTCCACCCAAACAAGCGTTCCTACCGAATAATTCACAGCTGCAACCTGTACACCACCACCCCAACAACACCATATTCATACCCACATCAAAAAAATTACCCAACAAAATTAATTACTCAGCAATTTCACTTCTTGGGCAATTTTACGAAGACCAAAACTATAGATTATTTCATAAATGTATGCCAAAATCATCACAATTGCATAATTTGATCAATAATCATATGCTATAAACAAACTCTGATTCGATTCAATCCAAAATGATCAAATATAACGTAAGATAAAAGATTTCGGCTACGATTTCTTACCATTGTTCAAAAATGTAGAATCTTAGCAAAAATTTACAGGCGAAATTGTACCAAAATTGACGAGAAATGAAGATGTCAAGATCGACGGTCGACGAAAACCCATGAAATTTTGACTTGCGCCATTAAAAAAAAATGATGAAATTGGTGTGATAATTTAGAAATAAGAACCCTAGATTTGTGAATTTGGGGATCAAATAAATAAAGAATGGGAAGAAAAAAAAATGGGGGAAATGAAGGTGTTGATTGGTGAGGATATGACTTGGTCTCCGGTCGCCGGAGAGAGAGAGAAGAAAATAGCAGAAGGGGGTACGTTGCATGTAACGTGTGTTATAAGCTTGAGTTTAATCTTGTTTTATTATGTTCTTTTGTTTGTTTTATGTTAACTAGTGTGTGTTTTCTGAAAATTAATATTTGCCCATACTTGTAACTTGTAATCTTGAATCTAGTCTAGTCTAGATCTAAAAAAGGAAATGTTTTTTTTATGCGATGAAAAGAAAGGGTATGACGTTACATAACTTTGGCTTTGAAATTTGATATGAGTAAGGCCGACGACATACTTGAGTGGTTCTTCCTAGACATGATTATGACGATATTTGTCTTCGGCGATGAATGGATAGATCGAGTTCTGACTCTTGTGAGATGTATGAGTACTGTTTGTTTTGCCTTTACTTTTACAGGCATGTCTGAATATGAGGGCATTTCTACGCGGGGGCAGAGTGTCTGAGACAAGGAGATCCTATATCTCCGTATCTATTTATCTTGTGAGCGGATTAAATCTCACCGACGTTGTTTAGTGCTACAAATATGGGTCTGATCCACGGAGCTCGTACACTAAGGATGCCTTGGGTTTCCCGTTTGGTTTTTGCGGACGATATGATACATTTTGCTAGAGCTAATCTAGAGGAATGCCCGGTTTTAGCTTATTGCCAACGAGTATGAGCACCCCACGATTATGGATAGTGGTTTATGGAAAAAAAAAAAAAATTGTCCCACATTGTAAAATTAAGACTATTATGATATGTAATATGTTTATAAAGGGGTAGGCATATCATTACCAAAAAAAAAAAGGAGGTAGGCATATTGTCACTCTCTTTAAGCTTCTGCCACAACAAAGTCCCCATTTTAAATTTTTATGCCTAAAATGCCCCTACACATAGAATATGTGTGCGGAATTGGTGACAGATGTTTTATGGGAGTGGAATAAGCTAAAGGGAGTGACAATATGTCTACCCATAAAGAGTACCTTCTCATTTGATTGTGTTGTTTTGTGACGCATGGTAATGAGAAACCGTCTGGACAAAAAATTGTCATGCCAAGATAGGTCCATGAGGTCGACAAATATGAGAAATATCAGGGGCTACTATTACTGACTGATCGGAAAAATCGGTATATGCAAGGCTTAATGAGAGAATTTGGAAAAGCTGCATAGGTGGAAGGAGAAACTTCTTTTGTATCCTAGTAAAAAGGTCTTAATTAAGTGGTCGATCAAGTCATTCCTACATATATGATGACCATGTTCCGGTTACCCGAGTATTCAATTGATGATTTCATTTGATAATTGCTCATTTTTTGTGGGGTGCAAAAGGAGGGGACTGAAAGATACATTGGTGTAGTTGCGCGTTGTGGCAGCCTAAGAAACTTGCAGGTATGAGTTCCTGATACGTAATACCATGGGGTTTATAAGATTTGAGTGGTTTCGAAAAATTAAAAGAATACCTACAAATGCAGTTTTTGTATGGATTTTTTTGGGTTTCATGAGTATTGAGAGGAACAAAATTGACAACTACAAATACTTAGATTTGCCTCCTTTTTTTTTTTTTTCCCTTCCCCCAATTTGTTATCATCATACATTCATACTACATTTATTTTCTACCAATTGACCTTTTGGTCCCGACCTTTTTTTTTTTTTTTTTTTTTTTTTTTTTTTTACCATTTGGCCGTGGTTTATTACCTTAACAAATCCGAAGGCTGTGTTTGGTATACACAATAAGCTAACTTATTTGACCAAAGTAACTTATTTGATTAGCTTTTTAAGCTCTTTGACCAAATAAGTTGGTTTGGTAACATCACTAACTTAAATAATAAGCTAGCTTATTTAAAAAGTTATCTCATGTAACTTATTTAAAAATAAGCTAACTTATCATATTTTTATTTCTAATTTACCCTCATTTATTTACAAAATTAAAATGAGATTTAAAATAAATAATGTTTTTTTTTTTTTATACTAGTATATACCAGCTCTTATATCAGCTAATTCTGCCAAACACGCCTATTACTATCAGTTAAAAACTTTCAGCTATTATTTCAACTATTATTTCACTTTTCAGATACTATTTTAGCTTTCATCTACTATTTAACATTCTGCTACTATTTCAGCGTCCAACTACTGTTTCATCTAGTTTTACCAAATATAGCCGAAGTAGTGAAGTAGAGGTAACCTAAATATTAAGCAGCCGTTAAGGTAGACGAAGGCACAATATCCTCCTAAAAGATTTTCAGGGTTAATTGGGGAAGATTCTTTATCACTGATACTTGAAGAAAATCAGTGGGCATCTTCAAATGAATTGAGCAGCAATTTCTCGCCCAAATCAATCGAGTAACTTTCTGGTAAATTTTTAATTACTTTTCTTTATCATTCGATTGTTTATTTTCTTCATTTTATGGGTTTTGTTCATTATTTTAGTACAGAAATTCTGGGTCAAGATTAAAATTGAAGAAGTGCAATTTGTAGAAACTGTTTTAATTTTAATAGTGTTCTTGTGTAACAGAACAATCCATCATACGTCGCAACACAACACAACCCAATCAGATGGGTAGTCACCCATTAAGCCCGTAAATCCTCACATGGGCTCTAAAAGGTGAAAACCTTGGTAGATAGATGATGATAAGAATCTATTATAAACTGATTATATGAGCCTTAATTTCCCAATGTGGAACAAACCAACTCCATAATCCACTTTCCATATTCCGTAGTGTTACATCTTGGATAGAAAGTTTGCATCTTTGTCAATAAGGAATTATTAGGTCACATTCAAGAGATTTCATTTGGTAGGGATGGCGTATTGTTAAAGCTATTAGAGCGGTCCCTGAGAATGTTTAGGTTGTCGACTGTAGACTATAGTGGTTTGCTCAAGCTGAATTGTATTATGATGGAAATGCGGGTTTCTTGGTATCCTGGGTCGAGTGGCTTGAATTTCGTGAGCTAATCACAGTGAGTTTTAGCAATTTTGGAGCATCAAGGTTTATGCTTGGCATTGGGATGTGGGAGAAAACAATCTTTGTGGGTTGCATTAGGTTATCGGAGTAATGAGTTTAATAAAACGGTGACGATAAGTGTATCTTGTAGAGGTGTTTTTAGCTGAAATCTAAATTTCTTTCGGTGACCGTTTTTTATGAAATGCCAAGTTCTAACTACTTCATTGTCTTTTGACTTTACTTCTTAACTTGCAAATTGGTTCCTTCTTCGACAAACGTGTTGTATACATTTTTCATCTATTGTTATCCCGTGCTAGGATCCTACTACGGTAAATATAAATTTTGATCGAAAGTTCAAATGATTTGAATTGTTTGCTCGATTTCTTGGTCGTACACTTGTGATTAAGAATTACTTGTGAAATCAATGGCAGGGTAGTTCCACCAACTTTAATGGCGGCTAAGATGCCAGGTGTGATTGCGTTGTTTGATGTTGATGGGACTCTTACAACACCCAGAAAGGTAATCTTCATTGGCTGATTATGTCTGGTTCCTAACTGTTGTGTTTTTCAAGATCTCCAATGTGATGTCCATTGATGGATTTCGAATTTTGATGATGTTATGATTTGATGTCTGCGGTAGTAGATTTCGCCTATTACCATCTGTTCATTGTTCATGAGGGAAGGGGCTACCTTTACCTTGTTTATGGTCAATTTGGTCTATTTAATACTAAGAAATAATAATGCTGATGTTTAGCACACCTATAGATGGGAAGAAATCAGAAATTAGATCGAAAAGTTTTGGTCAGTAAAGAAGTTTTCATTGGATCAAGGGTAGTTTAGAGGAGGATATTATTCATAGCATGAATGCTTGGTTGATTTCAAAGCTTGAAGATATATGGAACCCGAATAGGATTCTGTGGTTGATGTGTTAGACATCAGTATTGAATGATTTTTGGTTAATCAAAATACTGCTAGTCGAGGTCTAAGAATGATACATTGCGTTCTTGCTTCAACAATATTGGTTAGTAATAGAGCATTAGTTGAGAAAGTGCTAACTTTTGATAAGAAGATAAGAACTTAGTACGCAGTCTGGGATCTTCTTCTAGCATAATGTTACTTGTATCACTGTTGCTATAGGTAAGTGCTATCGTTAATAGTTTTGACTAGCTTATTTTGAGAGCCTTAATTCCGCAATTTTCTTTTTGAAATCTGGACCCATATTCCAAAGTCTAGTTTAGCTGATGATTGTGTTGCTCGCTGGCACGTTGTGACTCCAGAGATGTTGGAGTTCATGAAAGAATTGCGCAAGGTACATCTTTGTATTGTTCACTGTTATATAATTGTACCACATATTTGTACTTGAATATCATTTAAGTACCAAACTTTACAAAAATCTATAGGTATATCTGTGGAAAATGGTGATACCCTTGGAAGTCCAAGTACCTTAGGTTGATGCATACTAGTGATGTCTTTGGAATTATCAGAACCCTTCTTAGTAATACTGGACAACTATGCAAGGATTTCAATGAAGTGCTTGTAGCAAGACTCTGCATTATTCATTGAATTTTTTTTTTTAATGAGTATGTATGTGTGGTTACCACTCTGAACAATGATGGCTGGACTTCAGTTGAAGTAAAGCGGTGTTTCATAATATTTGCGGATTATGTCGTGACGTGTAGGTTCGTCTATGAGCTTTGTAGGAATGCCATGTCAATAGTTGCCACTTGCTAGTCTAAACTGATATTGTGCAGTCCCTATTTGACCCATACCAGATACCACCCATCTCTTCCCCCATCTTCCTAAACCCCCCTCCTCCCTCCTACTGCCTCTCTAAATGGAATATGAAGCATTCTCTTGTTGTGAAACTGGTTACTGCATATCGATTTGACTTAATATGCAATTGTATAGAACATTGATCATTACAGAGTATTCACTGACTTCTTTCCTTTTCTCACTAAAGGTCGTTACTATTGGAGTGTGGTGGATCTGACCTAGTTAAAATTTCAGAGCAGTTGGGGAAGACAGGTTGGTTTCTCAAATCTACCTATCATTTCTTCCTTTTCTCACCTTCTCAAACTCAAGTTTGTTCGCTATGTTCAAGAATATGATGTACTGTTATGTTAAATTATTGTTTGTCAAAAGTCCAAATCCTTATCTTTCCCTGTATATTATACCTCTAAAATAAGTGTCAAGTTTTTATTTTTGATCTTCTGGTATGATTTCACGGTCTTTGCTTGTCTGTGCAGTTATAACTGACTATGATTATGTGTTCGCGGAGAATGGGCTAGTTGCTTATAAAGCTGGAGTGGAGCTTGCCATTATGGTAACATTTATAAAGCTCATAAATAAGCGTGTACAAAAGATGGCATATCATGTTTCAAGTACTAATGAATTGTTTGATGTTTTAAAGCTTGAAGACACATCTTGGAGATGATAAACTTAAGGTAAGAATTGGCTTCTGCGGATGCATGTGATATGATAGTTGAGAGTAATCCCGTAGATTCTTGTGCACTTGGCAACATCAGTATGGAAAAAGTTTTACTAGTGCGAATCTTTTTTCAACTTGCTGATACCCTTCTTTTTCACGATCTCTTTCTCACTATTTACAACTTCTGTTGCTTGCATTTGGCGGTTTCGGACCATGTGTCATGTTAGTTAATCCCAAACCAGACTAGGCTTTGTTGTTGTTGTTGGCGCGGGAATGAAATCACGAGCACTCACTGTCACTTAGGCATCAATTGAGGTGGGAGGGAATATAGAAGTGGTTGAAGACGGTCCTAACACTACAACAAATAGCATTGTTTGCGACGGAGCAAACTCGTCGCAAATCAAGGAAAACTCGTCGCAAAAGGCTTCGCAAAAGGAAAACTCGACGAGATATGCATCCGGTCGCCAGTCGTCGCAAAAGGCTTCATCGCAAAAAACATAACGACCGGTTTTGACCTACTCGTCGTAATTAATTTTAGCGACGAGGGACTATCTCGTTGTGAATAAATGTTTTTTGCGACGACTCCTACTCATCGTAAACTATCTTCCATGTCATCTTCCTCCACGTCTAATATGATTTTTTGCGACGAAGGTCTCTCGTCGCAAAACTTGATTTACATCATCCCACCTATACTGTTATATATGACATAAGACTTTTTGCGACGAAAGAGTCTCCTCGCAAAACTAGTTCTGCATATGTTCGGTGTCACGTAGGACTTTTTGCGATGACTTTTCTACAACATTCATCTAGTCGTAACAAATTTTCTTCAAAATTCAATTTGAAACCGTACTTGTATTAGGTAAATGTTGCTCAATAAACTTATTGCACAACAAATATACAACAAACATCTCATTTCCATTAGTAAATAATAATAGCACAGTTGATTAGCATAATAACTTACGCCAAGTCGATCAATAGTAGAGCATGGAAGCCAAAAATGCCATGCCACCTGCGTGCTAGTTACACTACTTTAAACTAGCTATATTACATGTGTTGCGTGCATCTTACCAAAAAAGTATTTGATTTAGTCTATCATGTATGACTATACAAAAAGCCGGCACCACAAAAAAAAAACGACACATATCTTGATTCCTACGGGATTATATCGCCATTCTCTTCAAATCTCACATTGGACCACGATGACATAAAACCTGAAATGGCATGGCATAAGTCGTCAACAATTCAGTTATATTATATACCGACTACAAATTAAGGCACAAGATAATAATAATACATAGGCCTCTACAAACACTAAACCATGGACCGCTGATGCACTCAAATCAAAAGCAATGAAGTTTAGTTATGTTGATCGAAGAGAGTAGTAGTTAACAAGCTAGAAGGCCTAAAATTCAATGTAACCTGATAGGGCTGATATTACAAGACTTGATAGTATGCTCATGTTCTGTAAAAATTATCCCCTTAACATAGACCCTTGGCTATCATACAGTCATGATGCTCTTCCGTTTAGAATTACCAAACACGTACACAAGACAAGCTACAACACTACATCAATAATACTAAGCCATAAAGTCAGAAAATTTTGTAGAAACTGCATCCTGTAGTGTCCCATAATAAGCGACACCCAAAGCGAACTTGTATTTGAGAAAGAGAGAAGCTAAAAAAAAGCTAAAGCATTCTAACTTAAAGTCTAATTTCAATTCTAGCCTAACAAAATTTTGGCAGCATTTCGTTTAAAATAAACGTTATCCCAAAAATATAAACCTGTAGAAACAAAACTTCACGAGCATTCTAACTTCACAAGCATTCTAATTTCAACATCAACCAACAAGGTGTGTCCACAACATCACACATGATATCCCAGCAGCATACAAATAATTAACCGACAGCAACAAACATGAACCATTAGACCAGATTTCGTCCACTAACATAACATGACAACTCCACAAAAGACTAAGAACAAGAAAACATTAAGACGGTTCCACGAGCAAGTCTTAAGTCAATCTAGAATGTGTGAATGTCGTAAAAATACGTACTTGCACTGTGGGGACGAGTAGGATTCTTGGGATGAATAGGAGCTTGAGGACGAACAACAACCTGGGGACGAACAGGAGGCTGGGGACAAACAAGAGTCTGGGATAGAGTCATACAGGGATACATCATAAAATAAATAAATGGTACTGAGCAACATTGTGAGATCATGTAGGAAAAGAAATTTACGTGAAAATAACATTTAAATATTAGCAAAAGACGACAAGTAAATAAGTACGGTAATTCAAATTATAAGTGGAAGGGACAGAGTTAAAAAAAAAAAAAAAAAAAAAAAAAAAGAGGACTTACACACAAAGCAATTGAGAAGTTTCTTGAGAATTGGCTTAGTGGACAATTCTCCGAGAAACCTGCAAAAATTTGACAAAAAGAAGCCATTAGGAGAGTAAGTATTTAGAGGACCATGTATAATGGACACCACAATCGAAGAAGCGTAATAAGTAATAGATAACTCATATATAGGTTGATCCCATAAAGTGAAGTAAACAAGCCACATGATTAAATCGTTTCTTCTTGAGATCATGAGAAGTATGTCTTAGATTGATGATACAACATTAAACAATCCTCCTATTTAGTGGTAAGATTCATCATAATGAAAAAAGAAGATAAAAACATGAAGGTATCAGGGGGCATTCAAAGAAGATTTCGAAAATCACTGAAATGACTCACTTCTGTGCCGTTGAATTCGAAAGGTCCTAAGGAGGATCAAATGGAATCGATTTGTGGCATACAATATCATTTCAGAAAGCTAAGAGACTAAACTAAATCATAGATTCAGAATTACTAGGAAATAATGCGTGGTTTAGTCGCAGTTTAATAATTTGTACAACTGTTCAGTAGAAGATGACCAAAGAAAGAAATCAGACAAAAAAAAATTGGAGTTGGGAGAGAGAGTATATTATCTGTAGCTACAAAAAATTGAAAAACAAAGTATTATTTGTTGGTAGGTGGCGCAATTTAATTTGGGTTAATAATGAAAATTTCAACTTTTGCGACGAGTTTTATTTCATTTACGGCGAGATTCGCGTACGGTCGCAACTAATTAGTACTAATTACGTCCACTTGTAAATTCTCGTCGGTATTGACTATTTTTTGCGACGAGAATCCCGTCCGGTCGTAATGTTGGTCGCAAATGAACGTTATTCTTGTAGTGTAACTCCTAAGTGAGGTAGAGGTTAAATTGCTCAAAAACTGACCTTGCCATCAATTGTGTTAGGAGTTCATTAATTTCACACTGAAGTACATTGCCGACCTGGATATTCCTATAAAGAGGTACATGTATATGTCAGTGATTGTATTGTGCTATTTTTTAGGTCTTCAAGAGATCTTTATTCAGTGCTCACCTTTTTGCTGAATCATTCTTGTAGAGGAATACATACTGTCTGCGATATGTTGAGGAGGACTTCAGTCAGATTCATTTCTTTGGTGACAAAACTTATGAGGTAAACCCTAGACCTTCTTATTAATCATTGCCCATTTTTTCTCCCTTGTATTTGTTTCCAGAAAGCATCTTCCTCTTTGCGCTCTGCTGGGTTTTAATAGTAGCCCTGAGTATATTTTGGATATCCGATGAATATCCGTAATCTGATAAGGGTTCGCTTGTTAAATGTTTTACATAAGAATTCTGTGTTTCATCTAACACTTAAACCAGTATAAGTTCATGAACTTTAGAGAATGAATAATGTCCATTGCTTAGTTGTGAACCATGTTGCAACATCTTGTTTTTTTTTTTTTTTTTTTTTACGTTATGTATGATTCTAGGAAATGATTTTGAAATTTTTGAGTCAGAAAAAGACAGTTGGCTATACAGGTTAGCTATTCAGTTGACGTGCTGATGAGCAGTTATATACGATGTATCCTCAAATTAGCATATGGTTCCATCATTCCATGTCTATTTTCCCTGATGCATAAACATTTTGATGTTTTTCTTCTCAGTTACTAGCCCTGATGATACGATGAAGCAGTGTACGGAGCTTTTCCTCAGCAAAAAAGCTTAGAAGCACTTGAAATTGGATCTATTCTTTGTGTTCCATTTTTGTTGTAATTCATAGAGCGTACAAAAATAAACGCACAAACATTTTGTGTCTGTATTGTACTATACGTATACTATACATGTACCTGAATTTGCGTTTCAATTTTCACAGGGTTTCATACATATCATTGTACTGAGTTCAATATTACTTTGAATACGCCACTGATCAACGAAAATATATAATGTACTGTTTTTCCCTGTATGATCTAGAACTGGGAACCTGTTATTTATGCATCAGGAATCTGCATACTTGACATCCAGGGGAATTGTAGACTAGGATCGCATTTTCATAGAAACTGTAGATAAAACTCTTAGAGGAATAGCAATAGAAGAAATTGTTAATGCAAATCTTGGGCGTTTGCAGTTCATGTTTGTTATTTGCACAACATGTGTCTTACACGCGCGTTTCAATTTGTTTCCAAAAATTTGTGCCAAAAAAATACGAACTGAGTTCGTATATTCAAACTATGTTCTTAATCGAACGCACGAACCATCGCTTGTAGTGGAAGAACTCCGTTTTTCCAGTTCTTTGTTGAAGAACTCAAGAAAACGAACGACCATTGGATCTGCCCTTAGATCACCTTTGTGTCAGTGAAATCCCCATAACTTTACAATTGAGAAGCAAAAGATAAAGAATCACCGTTCTTAACCTCTTAATCGATTTCTTAAATTCAGTTTCGGAAAAACTTACAAAAAAACCGGCAAATTAGTTTAATCAAATTAGACTCCCGAGTCCCGACTCAACTTCTAAACCAAAGATCAAACCCATGGACACTCGTAAGTCTTCGCAAGGGTTCAAACGAGAAGGCGTTGCAAAAGTTAATAATCGTTGCACCTCTAAAATCCGAAATTAATTACATAATCTAGTCCGAAATCTCTTTTTCTTTAAGGGGGTTGAGAGAGACGGTTTAGAGCTTAAACATCACGTTTCACAAAAAAAAAACCCAACAATGGCAGAAATGAAAGACAGAAGAGAAGGAAGAGGAGGAGAGAGATTCTTTGTAGCAGTCCACGTGGGCGCAGGCTATCACTCTCCTTCTAACGAGAAACCTCTCAGGTTCGCCATGAACCGCGCTTGTCTATTCTTCAACAGGTAATATGATCAGCCCTTGTTGCTATTTGGATTATTTCTGAATTTGGGTGTGTCATAAAAGCTTGAATCTTTTCATCAATTTCGACGATTTTGGGTGTTTTGGTTGGGCCTCATGTCTGCTATAGTGGTAGAAGAGGAAGCGCAATGTAGGTGGTTTTGCATAGCTGAGGCTGTTGGAGATTTGTTGGGGTTTTGGAATTGAGTCCAACATTGTTGTAGGTCTTGGAGTCGATAGAACGGGAGTAGTACCCAAGAGAATGAGAGATGTTATCAATATGGTTTCTTTGTGTAGGCCAATGTAGGCCATGTAGGCCAATGTGATGAATTTTGGTAAAATTCAGTACATTCTTGTCAATATGGTTTCTTTGTGTTTAATTTGTTTCTATGTTGTTTATGAAATAGGGTTCTGACCGGTGTGTAGATTCAGTTGAAGCAGCGATTAAAGTCTTAATTGACTTTATTCCTTTCAGTTTGAAGAGACTTGATATTATGTGTAGTTCATTCTTTTTGCATCTTCACTTACACACACTTCTTGCCTACATATCTAAGATGATCCTTGCACTAATGACGGAAGATGGTCATGTTGAATGTGATGCTAGTATCATGGATGGGGAATCAGGTGTATTTGCTGCTGTCGGGGCAGTCCCAGGTATCCATTGCAAATAATGTCGCCTGTCATATTTCACATTGGTATTTATTTGGGTTCAAGCATCATTTTTAATTGATCTCATTAATTTGCCAAATGAATTTTGTTGGTTTTAGACCAGGTGTCCGAAATCCTGTTCAAATTGCCGCTTCACTAATAAACGAACAAAAGTTAGGATCCTCATTGCTTGGTTGAATACCTCCAAGGTTTAACTGGAATCCTACTACTACTGATGAGATGTCTACCCTGCTCCCACTATTAATCATATAGCATGTACTTTTAGTTCCATGCTCATGTCATTATGTCAATCAAAGAATTTGTTTCTTTTAAACTGATTTGCTTTAATATGTAAATTATGAACTTTGTCTATTGTATAAGCTCGCAACTTTCAAAGGACTTCCATCTTCTGTGCATTTAGTTATGCTAATTATAGTTAGGATACTAAAGACCATTTCAAACATTCTAACTATGTATTTCTTGAACCCCTGTTTTCCAAAGCGCTCTTCTATTTGAACTACATGTCATTTATGGGTGTACTGTACATAATTATATGGTTCTTCTCTTCTGGGAAGGTTACAAAGGGGTTGATTCCCTTCTTTTGTTCCTTCTTCTATTTGGATTGTTTCGTGTTCTGTGTCTGTGTTTTTAGTTTTTGCCAGGGTGTTTTTTTAGTCTAAACCAATGTTAATCCTGGCATCTGGTTTATTGTCCTCTCAGCTTTTATCTGTCTGACATGTATTTCTCTCCTTTTGAAACCAGTGGCTTGTGACAGAGAGAGCTAAAGCACAATGGCAAAAGTATAGAGCTATGCTTGACCATGCTTCTAGCAGCGATTTTCAAGATAATGGTCGCCTATCAGGTAATCTTCTCCATTGATTTGGATATATTAGCCATTAGCCCACTTTGCCAATATGATTCAAGCATGATGCTTCATGAAGAGTCTTCCCAAGAACCAGAACTGTTGTTATTAATAGCTTTATTTCCGCCCCAAGTTCAAGAATGAGACAATGGCAATTTATCATTTTGCTTGGGTGAATTTGTCTATAACAAGTTTAGGTTGCCTTGGCATTTGTTTAGGTTAATTAACATTCTATATCCTACTCCTCCATTGCTGTATTTTTGTGAGCTGGATGTGGAGGGGAGTGCAGACCATGAGTCTACAACAGGGGTAGCGATGGAGGAAGTTTTAATTACAAACACGATTGGAGTAGTCTGTGTTGATCATGCTGGACATATAGCTTCGGAGGCCTCTAGTGGAGGTATTGCAATGAAGGTACTGTATTATTCACCGTCATTCTGACGTGCTAGTTCCTTGTTCAATTTATTTGTCCTGATCCTCATGACACCTTCTGCATCAGAGAGGAAAATGTTAGATTATGAGTTCCCTAATGATTGAGATCATTTCTTTAACTGGACTATTTGAATTCACACATTTTATGCTTAATTTTTTTTTGAAGCTGTGAGAGGACATTAAACTATCCTGTTCGTGAGTAATTGTTTATTTTATAACTTCATTCTTATTAGGTAAGTGGACGAGTAGGATTAGTTGCCACGTATGGCTCAGGTTGTTGGGCATCTACAAGAGGTCCCTTTGAAGCTCCTTTCATTGTGGGTTGTTGCACTACCGGAGCTGGAGAGTATTTGATGAGAGCTTTTGCCGCCAGAGAGTGCTGTGTGTCATTATCATTGTAATACTGATCTCTTCCCTCTGCTGCTTTTATAATTGCAAGTAGTTGTCTAGTTGTATGTGTGTCTTCGTGTTCTGGCTTTGTCTTATGCTTTGGCTTTTGGACCTTGCTTGATGAGGGGAAGATCATTTACCTTTGTTGATTGATTGTCATAATTGTGCATCAGATCGCAAGCAGATCCGGCATCTGCATGCATCAAAGTTCTATGCTCAGTTGTTCACGCCTGCAATCAACAGGGAACTGATGGAAGTGCTGGAATCCTCCTTGTCCAACCTGACGCTCCTTCTGTGGTAGGCACCTAATTCTTGAACAAAGGTTTGGTTGATCTTCGGTGCTTCTGGTTTTGGCTAAGCTCACTAAGTGTTTCTTATTCATCGCTGTAGGGCCCTGGGAATGCGCCAAAGCTGAAAGCAGTTGAGATTGCTGCATATTCAACCCAGTCATTTGGGGTAGGATACTATGGTAGCTCTATGAAAAAGCATAAGGTACTATACCCTAAATTTTGCAATCTTACAAATTTGTGCTTGCTCCGACATCTTTATTCTATAGTTTTGGTGGTTAAATGTGGAACCTTCTTTAAATCGTCAATATTGAACTGATGGCTTGGTTAATGCTTTTTACTGATCCTGCAAAATTCTCATTCCTTTTGCAGGTTACAATTTTACGGAACAAACAAAAGAACACAACTGGGATAGACCACTTTGAAGCCAAAATCAACGTAACAGAAGGTAGCAGCTAGATTTGCTTGGGGCCTTTATCTTCCGGCAACCATCTAGTATATGTTGTCTTGAGTTGCATCTGAAGCCTCTGTGAAACAGTCAAATGAAAGCTCTATTCGGCCTTATTGTTGCTTGGCAGCTCGGTTTTGGGAAAGGTCGTGCTAGAGTGTGATGCGTTGGGTTGGGTGTGATTACAACACTGCAAAAGAAGGCTTTTGATAGTAAAGCTTCAGGCCTTATCGAGTGTTTTTCTTATAGAGTCGTATACTGTTTTGAGTTAGAACTTGAGAGCTAACAAAATCACCCCTTCCCTGTATACGGTAACTTCTTTTGGTATGCTATTACTTTCATTTCCCATTATTTCATTATCGTAACTTGTAAGGCTAAAATCCGTCATCTTCTCTCGCCTCCTTCACCCTCAAAAGTTCTCCATCCAAACATAGCCTTGGTGTTCACATTTGGCCCAATTTTTTTTTTTTCTTTTGAAATAGTTTTGCTTATGCAGTATGCTTTCATTACGTAACTAGTTTTATTACCCATGCAAATGCACGGGAATTCTAAATGCTCATGTGAAAATACTACTTTATTATGTTACTTTTAAAATATTAAAAAATTCAAACATTGCATATTTAAACGTCAGTATTGACAAATATAAATTCAAAATTAATAGAGATAGTAACACTGATGAAAATTCAAAACAACACAAAAAATTACAAATAATTATTTATGACCAACAATATTGGGTTTGTGTATTCTCTTTACACCCGCCAAAACCTATTCTGCTTTGCTTTTTTCTGGGCCATGACATATTTTTTCTAATTTGGACCCACTTGTAACCCGTAATTTTTGGTTAAACCCAACTCAACCCATTCACCTGTATTTGAAAAAAATTAGGGAAATCTCAGGGAAATAATGCTAAAAAAAACATTCAAAGTAAAATAATCAAAATAATGATCCAAAATTAATTTTAGTGTAGAAAATATTTTTTGAAGAGAAGTTTTAATAAAAAAAATTAAAAACCATAATTCTGATTACAATACTATTATAATTCTACATTAAAAAATGCGGGATAATAAGTATAATATTGCTTTAACTATAGAAAAGACGTGGAAATGTATTTAAGACCCGTAATCAAACCCAAACACGATCTGAACTTGTATATGATCCGATATGATCAATGTTTAAACTATTTCTACTCGTTTAACACGTCAACTTACGTATAATGTAATTTATTTTAAAAAGTAAGTAAAATCTAAAATGTAGAAACCCTTTTCACCATTTGACTCGCCTCCCTAACCTCTTACCAACTTATTTGATCTCTGACTTGACTCCTTCACCACCCGTTGACTTTTGTACCCGAGAACCCTTATAGTGCTGACATCTTTCTTATTTGGCCTCCTCCCTAGTCAATTTTCTTAAGCATTCTCACAATCCGTTGCTAACTCGTATACACAGGCCTCTACGTAACAACTCTCATCCACACCATGAACTTTACTTCGTAATTGACAGTCTGACTTCACCCAATTTCTTTGCTAACACCCCTATTTCCCTACAACATATTACTAGACACCCACTCACCCTTGATCAAATGTTTTATCCAACTCTCAACATTGACGGACTTCTTACATAGCTTCCTTAATTGTCACACCCGCACCCGTCACATTTTCTAAACGATATTCTAATTAGGGTTCAAACTAGATTAATCAACTTTAAGTTTGAAAAAAAAAAAACCGACATCTTCTTAAATCGGCTCTCCCACACCCATTCTAACTTTAGTTTATATAATAATAGATCATCACTTTGTAATTCCACCGGAAAGATAATATATACTCCGTATTGTATGTACATTATGACATGCATAGAAAGGCAATTTAAGGTGCAAGATCACACCACCTATTAACAAAAGAAAAAATATTATTTTTTTCTTTTATATTTGGTGTCAAAATATTTACAAAAAAATAGCAACATTTTCTTTTTGTTCAGAAAAGATATCATATTATTTATTTTTTGTTACAAAATATATCATATCCTAACTATTTAATTTTATTGAAATCTGATAAAATATCATTGGAATATACAAAAAGATTTGGACCAATCAAATTTTATTTTTTGTACACATGTCAGTTTTATTTTAACTACTGTCCACGTCAGTTTTTTTATGCACGCTATTATTAAAAGTAATAGATAGATTGCGGCCACGGAGTCGTGGCCGCTAAATTTAAAATCTCCGGAGGGCCACTGTCGACCCAAACCCAAGTTAAGCTGACCCGTTTTTTTCTTATGTTAATTAGGGCCGGGTATGGTCGTATGGGTATCTAAACTGACATATTGGGCATCCATTTTATACAGTTCACTGTATTTGTTTAGAAAATAAAAAAGAATAAATATTCCAAACCTAACGGTTAGAAATACAATAGTTCATAAGCTAGTGCATTTCGTAGACATCCGCAACTCGGCTCACAATTTCACACACACTTTACTTCATCCGTAAAACCTAGCCCTAATCTTAGTGACCCGTTTCCAAACACTAACCCAACGAGTTTGATTCCCCAACAAAAAACTTTTATAAGGAAAATTTAAATGATCCAAATTTTTGAAAGGGTACAAAAGTACAATGATTCAAATTAGAGCAACGGAATAAGTTTATGGAGCAAACAATTTTTTTTTTCTTTCCTCGAGGACACTAACTAATCCCCAATTAATTTTGCCGCCAAACTTTAGTGATTGTCACCTCATCACTTAACCGAGTAAAGTTAACGCCGTTTGCTAGAGCCACACAATGTGCAACGTTTTTTGAATACCACAGGGACACCAAAATGCAATGGTTTCGAACATAGGGACACCACGTGCAAAAGGGCACACCTCAGGAACACCAAAATGTAGTTGATTTTTTTTAAGGTGAATACATGTCTTGTTACCACTAAAATAACGTAAAAATAAAATATTTTAAAGGTTACTACTTATAGAGGTGAAGTTGTACAAGTGTTTCCTAAAAAGAGGCATGCGAGCTGAAAATAGATTAATCGCCAAAGACAAGCTCCCATCTCCATTTGGGCTGCCCATAAAAAAGGAGAGTCCTTCTAACTTAACCTCGCAGTTTCCAACAACTTTAGGCGGACCCTACCCAAAGTCCGATTCATAAAACGGTAGCCTGACCCACGAATTAATCAAAAGGTTCGGGTACATAAATGTATGGGCGCCCATCAACGGATCCGATAACCCGTCTTGGAGCTCCAAATAATCTATGCACGATCTCAAATACTCCACATTGTCCATCTTTCGAATTGTCTCTTGAACTTTATTAGAAGTGTACCAAAGTGGTTTGTGCATGATATCACCAGCTTTTGCATTACACATTGAAAAGAAAAGGACATTCCCACAATACCCTTGTGGCAAAGACGGAATCTTTAATCTTGACCGTCCATCAACAGGGATGTAGAGTTTAACGTCTTGATCGTATGATAAGTTACGTGCTTTGCATACACTGCGCCACACATGAGCACATAGTATAGTGTATGTTCTAATTTTCTCGTTCTTGTGACACTTGTTTGCATGGGAAGATATCCCTTGCTTTGGTGATGATATTTGTTTCTTGGAGAGTTTGAAGAGAGATTGCATTGTATCATTTGTTTCACCTAACACAACCAACACAAATCATTAGCTTTAGATTGTTAATATTGCACAAATTTTACAAATTGACTAGCTTGACACCCATTATTTACCAATATATATAGGCTAAATTTCATGTGAAACTTTCCGATGGTGAACAAAGTTATTGCGCATCAATTAATAATGATGAACTAAAACATGTGACCAATAAATCAAAATTTGACGCCACGTTTATAGGCTATCAGTGATGACTCTGATGAGGAAAAAAAAGAACATTCATTTATTTGTGGAGAATTTTGACTTCATTCCCAGTGATATGTTACACCCATATATTGATGCGTAAGGATTATGCCCAAAATTTCTTCTTAATCCATGCATACCTATAACATCATGACATACATTATGTATTTTCATCAACAATCGTAAATTTCACGCACATTTCTCATTTCGCAAGCATAAAATCGGGTTCGAAATTTGAATAATTTCTCACCTGAAAATTCATTTGTGGGTAGATGAGGAGTAATTGGCTCAAAATCATGTGAATGTTGAAAATTGACATGAGCCGGGTTACGTGGACCGATCCTATCGTGAACCAGCGAAATTTCAAGATCATGTCCCCCGACTAATCTGAACAACTTGGCAAAGAAATCTATGTGTGTGATTCCACCTGGTACATGGTGATGTGGTGCGAACCCTAGGGCTAAACCACCACATCTAAACCAAGTAACTTGAACCATAAGCAACGGTATCGAGCTCAATTCCTCGTTGTAGTCACACTCGGGGATCAAGAGCTCACGAAGTCGAGCACTTGGTTTAAAATCATCAAACTCGTCAAGTGTAAGTGTTGTTTCAGCCTCGACAAATAAGTCCCCTTTTGCGTTACAATCGATCTCGTATCGACCATTGTTTTCGTTCAATTTCAACCTACTCGCCATAAGATAATAGTGTACTAGGTGTTTTGGTAAAAACTTCATCTGTCGGACAGACTTGATATGAGGGTTAACTAGCCAACTTGCTACCACTAGTTCTAGACGGTTCTCTACATGAGAGACATGTAAATAGACTTTAGCAACTAGACGAGCATACTATACTAAGTAGACAGGTTAACTCTTTCGGGTTAACCTTGTAAGGCGAGCACATTCTATCAGACATACGGACTTAATTGACAGACATACTATGTAAAGATTCTTTTGATTGTTTTGTTTTGGTCGATCTGTAAATGCTAGAAATGGTCAATGGCAATTTTTTTTTTTTTTAACATTTGAACAAATTGTTAGGCTATTTTGTTCATTTAGTTTTCTTTTTCAAACTTAAATTAAGTTCGAGTTATTTGAATTTGAAATAGATCGAGAAATTTACTTTACTTGGATAGTCCAAGTAGTTGGCAAATGGGCTTGGGCAATGTGACACTAGGTGGACTCATTATCGTTGAATAATTTCAATAAACATTTTAATTTGTTAGATGATTTAGAATTATTTAACTAAAATGTAACAAATCGATAATTCTTTTCTTAATTAATTATTAATTTAGAATAATGTTTTGATTAGCTCGCGTGTTTTTAATATGTGTTTAATGGTTAAATGCATGATTTCATTTTGGTTTATATTAGAATTAGGCCACTCACTTTAGAACTGAATGGGTGGATGTGTATAAATTGTTTATGCATGATGTGACTGGTATGGCCTGAATTAAGATAGAAAATACGGTCTGCATATTCCTTGACTAACATAAACATACATATGTGGTAAGAAATAAGGATAGAGATTTGACTAAAGACGGGATCAAATCGAAATGGCCAAATAATATCGATTTAGTGAGGGTCAGATAAAATGAAAAAATATATATTATTTTCTAATACATAGATAATCAAATAAACGAAAACAAAAAGTTTCAAGACATTTTTTTTTTTTTTTCTGAAGAAAAAAATTCTTTCATTGATAATAAGGAGTCATACGGCATCTACAATCAACTAGAAAAATTAGAACAATACAACCCTAATATGATTAAATAAATATGTCTTTCATACGTCTAGATTCCTACAAGAAGTATGACAAGACATCTAAGATATGAGCAAATTTATTTTATTCAATTGGTGATGTACTAAAGCCCTAGTACAATGGAATACAACTTATGTATATGAAATTGAGACCAAATGTGACCAATACAACCGATATATACCGAAATAACAACATATATAGATCTAATTTTGAACATTTTGGCGGCTTAGAATAATAAAATGGAACCCCTGAAATTCCATATCACGGCTCCAATACAACCCAATTTCGTCACCTGGATTAACACACAAATCAATAGAAAGATTAGACCATCCTAGATGATAAGTGTCATCACGGCATCTCTCAAAATAAATATTTGGACCAACATGCTTCTTTGGACGTTCACCTTGCCTATTTGTATAATCCCAAATCATCATTGGCAATTTAATGTCTTCTATCACAACAATCTTTGCTAAGCGAAGTGACCAATACCTAAGCACATGCTCAAATGTCTCTTCATGTGTCAAAGTAATTGTGCCACTTAATATATCACCCCACGTAATTTTCTTCTTGATTATCCATGGATTATTAGGGTCTATAGTTGGTGGGGGGAAAATATCCCTAATTTCTATTAGGGTACGAGTGGTTTCATATGGGATTTGGAAATGTGCCAACATTTCTTCTTCTTCTTTTGAGGGGATAAATTTGTAGTAGAATGTATGGTGGGTGGTCTCTAACGCCATTTTTGTGTATTGATATTTTATTTTATTTTATTTTGGAGAATTAGAGAATTGAAAACTTAGGTTAAGCTTGATAAGAACAAAGTGAGTATGAGGGTCCAATATATATTAAATTTTCATTTTTTAAAAATTTCAAGAAATCTTCATTTTTGGTTATTTTGTATAATTTTTTAGTAACAAACATCTGGAGATTTTTCTGGATTCAATCAGGTCAAGTTTGTCTGTATTTTGTGGTTGTTTTCTTTAAAAGTGCATCAAACAAACATGGAAATGGGAGTGGCGAGATATAGTTATATATATTTTGTATGGTGGTATTGGTTAGATGATCTTCAAGGAGTGACACAGAAAACGACACATATAATAAGTGTCCTATTGTATAGGACACTTAAGGTGATCCTCTTTGTGTGAATGCACTGATGCTTAATAGATTAATTTTCAAAAGAATAACATATTATTTTTAAATTATTTTTCATTCTTTTCCAATCAAGTTACTTTTGAAAAATATATTATTATTTTTGAAATTTAGTGGTTACTTTAAATCACATTTTATTATTCTAATAATATTATTGAAGAATAGAAATCCACATATACTGAATATGAGCTATTGACGTAATAAATCTCGTCATATTCAGAAAAGAAATCATCCAGATTATTAACTAGAAAAAGGATCAAATCTGGTAGATACGCAGTTTGCCACTCATGTATACTAATATTAACCACAATGACAACAAATTCTTAGGTTGTGTCTAGTAAAGTGAGCTCGCTCCCTGAAATAGCAGTTGACATTGAAATGGTAGCCAAAAGATGAAACAGTAAATGAATATTGAAATGATATTTAAGTGGAAAAAAACCTCCAAATCAAACTTACCTTAACACAAATTGATGAGGGTTAAGCTGGTTGGTCTAGTGGTTAGGACACCAAACTGACCCGGGGTTGCTTAAGCTCAAATTCTCATATCACCATCCCCGAAGTAATGGTGCTCCTATATATATGTACCAATTTTTTTGTATGTTTCGCATTTCTTGCTCACAATAGATCTATTGATCAGAGGATTTCCTCTTTTATTATCATCTAAAATGCTCAAATTATTAAAGCTACAGAAATGAATAAGTTCATCGCTGGGGTTCCAGCATTGGGGCACAACATTCGAGGTGGGGGAAAGAGAAAATTGACAGGGCCCGGATGAAAGCCCCACCATTTCCTCCACTTCCTCTCTAATGTTGTGTTTCAACACACTGTTGAGACTATCAAAAATGTTATTTTACCCATCTGAAAAGGGGACCCACGAAATTCACCCAAATTCTTCATTTACAAATATGCACGGTTCTTTTAAATTCTCTTAAACTATGTTTGGAAATCTGGATTTGGCCCAATTCACATGTTTGGGAATCCTAGATTTTACAAATCCGGATTTGGCCCAAATCCTCCAGAATTTGTATCAAATACACTAAAAGTGTGTTTGGAAACAAGAATTTGATTGTCAAATTCAAATTTGACACAAATTGCATGTTTGGTAACTCAAGAATTTGAGAATTTGGATTTGTGTCAAATCCTTTGGAATTTGTTTCAAATCTAATTAGGCCAAAAACAAATGACACCTCAAGAGGTGTCATTTTGAAATTCCACCTCAAGAGGTTTCATTTTGAAATTCCACTCTCCCCAAACATTTGATTTATATTTGATTCCACATTTTCAAATGACGGATTTGAAATGATTACAAATTTTTAAATTCTTGTTTCAAAACACTGTCTAAAGCCAAAATGAAATGACACATCAAAAGCCCAAATTTGTAAATCCAACCACTCTTTCTCTCATCTCTTCAACTCTTTTTCTCACTCCTCCCTTTCTCTCTCCACCCAAGCTGCCACCACAGAGATGGACGGATCACCACTAATTAACTAGCCGGCGACACCATAAGAGGCACAAGGCAGCGGCGCTCGTATCCCCGCCACCTTCTCTCCCCTTCATGGCCACCGCTATCCTCCACGCCAAGTTCTGTCCCTCGACCTCTTCTTTCTCAAGCCATTCCTGCCGCTTTCGTTGCCGCCGCCACCCCTCTAAACTGATCGGACCGCCATCGTGCATCCCTCCTACCCACGAAAGTCACCACCCAATCGCGAGAAGAGAGAAACGAGAGACAAAGACTAAAGTGAGAGAGGGAATGAGGGAAGGCGTGAGAGCGAGGCGTTTGTCGAGGAGGGTGGGGCTCGGACGGCCGACAGACAGTAGTCAAGAAGGTGGTGGCAGAAGGTGGCAGCGGGGGTGAAAACCCGACGTGGCTGGGCCGCTGGGGTGGTGGACGGTGGAGAGAGAAAATAAGGGGTTTTTTATTTTGATTTTTAATGGGCTTTTTTTTTTAAATGTTAAAAGTAACTATCAAATAAATTAGATTTGAGTGAAAAACTGAAAATGCAAATTTGGAATTTAATGTACCTTGTGTTTCCTAATAAGGAATTTGTATTTCATATTCTAGAATTTAAAATTTGGGTTTTCCAAACATAAGATTTGTATTTGAATTTCACATTCACAAATGATGGATTTGATATGATTACAAAATCTCAAAGTTTGGTTTCCAAACACTATCTTAGAGTGTTTTTGGGAACCTGGATTTGAGAAGATTCTCAAATCCAATCAAAAGGATTTGGCCAAATTTCCATGTTTGGTAACTGATAAGTCCTTATTTTGCATAGTTATATAGGACTTTACGGTGCTATAATTGCTATATTTGCCCCCATTTATACTTGATTATCATTCATTCTCGCAATATTTCACGTCCTTGGTATAGTTGTTGGTTTTTGAGCTTTTCAGGCATAAAGAGGACATTTTGGAGAAGTTCAAATGCGAGATTGAAGTTCATTTGCACAGTCCCAGCTTTGGAGCTCAATATCTCCCAAATAAATTGGAATTTTGAAGTGAAACCAATTGGAGGTGAAAGATTATGATCTTACCTTTCTAAGAAGGGGTCACACGCCCAAATCGAATAAGTAACGAAGAAATCAGCGCACGAGTCGTGTACATTCACGATTTGGTCGATCTCTACAGTGGGCACGACTCGTGCATTGTGTTGCACGATTTGTGCAACCCGGGAAATCTATTTTCCGCGGATTTTCTTTATTTGTTTTCGGGGGTTTATTTGCTATTTTCTATTAGGAAATTATAAAATAACCTCCTAGGTATTTATACCTATTTGAGCCTCTGTATTAGACATCTAAGCTTTCATTATTTTCTGCACACCGTTATTTTCAAGACTTCAAGTTTATTTCAAGATTCAAGCACTTTTGTATCGGATTCGAAGATTATTTCTATTATATTCCAGCGTATTATTTAGACCCAATTAAGATTATTGTTATTTCTTCCTTATAATCTTTTAATTATGTTTTGCTTTAATTTAATTATTGTTGTTCTTGTTTTAGCTATGTGAGTAGTCTTTATCTAGGGGTTTGATTGAACCCTAACATGTTAGATGCTACGATTTGATTAATAAATAAGCAAGTTAGATTATTCATATGATTAGGGCTTATCAAGGCTAGATTTAATTCTCAAGCATGAGTTTGGTTTATGTTGTCTAATCTACATGCGTTGCTGCGATTAGGATTTATATAGATTAATGCTTGCTTGACCTCTAAACGGAGTTTATAAACGAAAGTTGCGATTCTTGTTTAGTAATTAGCCCTTTAATATTGATTAGGACTGTTTCACCACGGGAGTGGGTTGCTAGGACTAGTTGAGAGTTATTTATGCGTTCTTAATGCTTCTTATTACTTGATCATTTCACTACGAGAGTAGGATTTAGGATAGTAATCGGATTAGACTATGATAGCCTCGCCGGGATAAGTAGTTCTTTGCATAATCTCCCCTAATCTATGTTTAATTGACTTGCTATGTGTTTTAATATCGTAGTAGATGCATGTTAGTGGGGATATCTCCACCCTAGGCTTTTAGTTTATTGATTTACAACCGCTTCATTTACATTCTTGTTTGTTCCAATAGTTGATAATCACCAACCTATTTCGACCATTAGCGTAGCTGACTTCGCAATCTTTTAGACAAACTAGACATTATTCATACCTCCCTGAGATCGACCTGTTAGCTAAAATAACTCGTACGCTTGCGGTTAAATAAACACGTAACAAGTTTTTGGCGCCGTTGTCGGGGAGGTAACGGTACTAATTCTAGGTTTCTTTAGGATTTGTTTGTCTACGCATCCTTTTTCGTTTGTTAGTAACTTGTGCTTCTCCATGATACCATGATTGTTTTCAGTTTTCCCCAATATGATGGTGAACCATTTCACCACTATTATTCTCGATTTAAGGAGTATGTGATCTATATCAATACTCTGGGTTACTTTTATTCTTGGGGGGAACTGTACGATGTGATCACTGATGGCATGACCTCCGCAACCATATCGTTGGCGGATTATTTAACTAATGGCGACTTGTTATTCTTCAAAGATGACGCAGCATGGAATTTCCTTGATTACTTGGCATCACACACTTTATAGGTTGAGTTAGCTAATCCTCCTCCTAAATTTGATCTTGAAATTACTCTAGAGAAATTTATGGCTCAATGTGCCAAGTCCAAGGCAGACTTTGAGGCAAACAACAATGTTGGGTTTGGTTTTGATGAATCTCTATGAGTAACTGATTTTGAGGCCAGTTGTTCCATCCCTGACGGATCATATAAGTGATATTTATGCTCCAATTTCTAAAGGTGATGCGCTAGTATTTGATGACGATGATGATTTTGTTGATGGTGGTGAGTTATATTCTGCCTTAACTCCACCAATTCCTTCCACTAGTCTTGATGATGTTGCACCCGTACATGTTGGAGATGATTTTACTATTGAATGTGATGATTAGTCGCCGTGGGGAGGTTCTTTGGATGTGACTTTTGAGTGTGAGAGAGAAATTATGCCATTAGAGGAGGTTGTAGTGCAAGAAAAAAATTATGTGCATATTGAGATTTTCCCTCCACAAAATAAGACTCTTATACCTCCTTTATATGAGTCACTTGTTGTCATTCCTAAGCTTGTCTCAAAGCCACTTCTCATTCACTTCCCATCTCATGTAATGATCTTGTCTAAGTATTCAGCTAGCTATAGGCCGTTGAAAGATGATATTGAAGTCACTTTTGTGAAACATAGAGGACGGCGAAGATCTTTTCCACCATCTTTTCTCTCTATTGTTTATCCTATGTCTTATGTGATAACTAACTTCTTCTATTGTTGGTCTTATGAGAGTTGTGCAAGTTCCTTTGACAGGTTGCTAAGAGCTTTGACTGCTTCCGCTCTTGAGTATTTATGGGGTCGAGCTCACGACCATAAACAAGCATTTTGAGAGAGTTCTCACGCTTCGCCGTTGGCAGCCCAGGCATTTGTGATTTTTCTTTCTCTCCTCCTTTATTTTGTTGTCTCTCTTTGTGTGGTCATGCCTTTTGTGCACATTGAGGTTAATGTGTTGTTCAAGCTTGGGGGAGGATTTTATGTGACTCACTTGTATTATATTTGTATGTGTATGCTTTATTCAAAAAAAAAAAAAAAAACCAAAAATACGACTTGCATTGCATATAGTTTTTAGGATTGCATTTAGTTTAGTTGCATATAAAAATCAAAAAGACCAAAAATACGTTTGCATGTGTTACTTGTACTTACCATTAGGATGATCAAGGAGATGCCGATTTGTGAAATTATGTTTCCTAAATGGTTTTGTTTTGACATTGTGCATGTGTTAGACGCCTATGACGGTTTGTTTGCATGGCTCTTATATCTTTATCGACTCTTTGGAATGAGTGTTGCCCTTATGAGACCTCACGTCTCGAGAGTAGATTTGCTTGCCTATTTATTATATGCTGAGAAGACGGTTATAGAACAATGACGATAGAATGTGGTTTTTCAAATGTGTTTTTCAAATTTTTATTTTATCACCATAATACCAAAAGGCCAAAATCCCGTTTTTGAAAGTACCATTTTGATACCCTCTGTGTCTTAGCCTTATGTTTCTTTGTATATACCCTCATTATAACCCATTACACCCCATCCTTGCCGAGCAAGAGGAGCAGCAAATGGAGGCTCGGGTTTAGATTGGTGGATTAGGAATTAGGTGGGGGGATGTGACGGTGAGGGATGTTTGGAGGCTAGCTTGGGGAAAATTAATGGGAATTGGCGACATATATCCACTTGGTTTAATTTGTATTTGTTGAGTGGATTTGACTCACCGATGGTTCCGTTGTTATTCTCTTCTTTCCCTTGTAATAGAGAGTGTGTAAACTCATCATATATATTATTTTAGTTTTTGTTCAAAAAAAAGAAAAAAAAAAACGACATGTATATATATCAATAAGCTTTCCACTCCCTCTCTCTCATTTGTTTTGTAATTAATCTTGTTTGTTGTTGTGGAACATCGGTGTTGTTGGTTTGAAATTGTTGGTTTGTTGGTGTATATTTGGTTGGATCTTCTTGGTGGTGCTAGGTGGGAGACATAATGGGTGATAGAGTTCGTTCATTACAATGGCGTAAGGATGGTAGGATAGATACATTTTGAGGGCGTAGAATAGACACTACGTCAAATTTGGGCTTCGAGAACCGGCATAAGAGAACGGAATTTTTTAAAACCGATCTCTTATATATTAGAGAACGGGTCCATTAAAAACCGTTCTAAAAGTTAATTTTCAAAAAAGGGAAAATAAATATTATATACATAAGAGAACGGTTTCTCTAAAAACCGTTCTTAAAGGTGAGCACTTTTCCAGAACCACACCTTTAAGAACGGTTTTTGTAAAAACCGTTCTAAAAGGTCCATCTAAGAGAACGGTTGTATCAATAATCGTTCTAAAAGACCCACAAAAAATAACACAATAACCCCACAATTGATTTTCTTATGGAAAAATCAAAAACATAAAACCCCTCACCTCGTGGTTTCCGCCCCTCCCATTATCATTATTCATACCCTATACTTCCTTCTCTCTCTCTCTCTGATGTTCCTCCTCTCTCCCTCATCTTCATAATAACATTTCCTTATTTCTTTCATCTATGTCAAGATAAGATTTATCTAAAGCATTTTTTTCTCTCGAGAATCTTCACTTAATTTTGCTGCGACTCGCCCTCAAATTCGGACCCTTTATCAGGCGAATCTTACCACCATTCGTGTAGCACGATAACGACGAAGACGTTTAGAGGTATGTTCAAGACCTTGATTAAATGATTTTTTTTGTATTTTTTTTATTTTTAATTTTAGATCTTGTTCATCTTTTTTCGAGGTCTGATCTTATTCATTTTGACATTTGGGTTTAAGATCTAATCTCCTTATATTGATTCATTTGTATAATTTTGGTTTTTTTTTTTCTTTTTTTTGCTCAGATCTAACATTCGAGAAAGTTGATGATTGAACATCGGCGACAAGACCAAAGTTACGTAGGAAAATGAATTAAAGTCTAAGTTAGTTTTAGATCTGTTTCTTTTTTGTTAATTGATTTGTATTTTAGTATCCAACTTTTGGATCTGGCTGTGTTGTAATTATTGAAGTTTAATAATATTTTTTTTAATTTTGTAAGATGCCCAGATTTTATTTCTTTTAATTTGTTGTTTGCTGGTGTTTGTGGTTGTTGTTGTTGTTGTTGCTGCTGCTCTGGGTTGGGGGTCGTGGGTAGTGGGTAGGGGTAGGGGGATGGGAAAACAAAAATTCAATTTTTTTTTTTTAAAATAATGGGTACATATGAGAACGGTTTTGCATAAAACCGTTCTGTAAAACATAAACTTATGAGAACGGTTTTTATAATAACCGTTCTTAAAAACCTTTAAGAACGGTTTTTAGTGGAACCGTTCTGAAAGGCTATAAGAACGGTTCAAACCATTCTCTTACCTTTTAAGTACCGTCGTCTAGAGAACAGTTCCACAACCGTTCTGCTTAGCTTTAGAGGAACCGTTCTCTTAGCCTATTTTTGAAGTAGTGAGAGGTGGATTCTAGGATTTTATCTACTTTGGGGGTTGCTCCCGCTCTATCCCTTAATCCTTTTCCTTTTTGCTTTGCCATAGCCCCTTCCAATGCCAGTTACTAATGATACATTTGATCCTTGTTAAAACCATTCTTAAGTTGTTCTATGCTAAAAGGCAAGTCAGGAGTCACATACATCTAAATATTTTCAGGGCTAAAGTGAGATAATATTCCATTGAGTCGGTATTGGGAGGAAATGGTTCCTCGGAGCATTTGTAGTTCTTTGAATTGCATAGATGACTTACATATCTTAAGGCTAATTGCTAGTACATGCCATAGTCCAAAATTTCGAAACTAAATTGATTTTGAGCTAGTTTTTAAAGTCTTTTCGAAAACCTTGATTGGATTTTTGGTTAAGTGCTTGTGGTTACATGTTGGTTAGACCTTGTTTTGATTGCCTAAATCCTTGGGTTTACTCGGGGACGAGTAAAGGTTTAGCTTGGGGGAGTTTGATAAGTCCTTATTTTGCATAGTTATATAGAACTTTACGATGCTATAATTACTATATTTGCCCCCATTTATACTTGATTATCATTCATTCTCGCAATATTTCAAATCCTTGGTATAGTTGTTGGTTTTTGACCTTTTCAGGCATAAAGAGGACATTTTGGAGAAGTTCAGATGCAAGATTGAAGTTCATTTGCATAGTGCCAGCTTTGGAGCTCAATATCTCCCAAATAAATTGGGATTTTGAAGTTAAACCAATTGGAGGTGAAAGATTATAATATTAGCTTTCTAAGAAGTGGTCACACGCCCAAATCGAATAAGTAACGAAGAAATTAGAGGCGTTTGAAGTTGGACTGCCGGACCGGTTTACACGACTCGTGCGTTGATTGCACGATTCGTGTACATTCACTGTAACACCCCCAAATTTCCTTTCCTTCTTAAAAACATTTTATCGAGAATCAAAACACAAATAAGGAAATTCAGAGGTGTCACTCCGCACTCGAGTCAAAGACCCGAATGCAAGGAGATTTCAAAAGTCACAGTGTAATTGTCTAATGGTCTAAAATAGTCTATTACAACCCATTAATTAAAATTAGAACAGTCCAAAATATGAATTATGAAATAGTCTATGTCTAATAACTACTAGTCTAATTATTGAATCCAACTAATTCTAGTGAGTCGTCGTTCTCGTATGCATCAATCACTCCAAACCTGTGGTGGATTTAAAGCACAAAAACCACAATTGAAAAAGTCAGTGAAATTGAGTAAGCCAACACCTCAACGTGTAGAAAACCAAAACCCGTACCTAGATTTTGAAAACATTTTAATTTTATTTTCGAAAACGCACTTAGCACATAATCATATCAACCAAATGAATTCAATTCAACAACAAAAGATCAAATTCCACGAAATTCACAATCATCAATCCAAGCTTAGTTAAATAAAGAATCAACTCCGAACTTCCAATCCAATCCAACGTATTACTTCACAACTTTGTCAACTCATTGTATCATATCAAACCAAAGACTACTAGACCTTAAGTGTGCACACCCCCCATTAAGTATTTTTAACCTTAATAGAGTAGTACTAGAGCCAAGCCCACTTAAAAACCGATGCGGTGAGGCTATAATTAGGAATCGATGCGACTCCGTCACAATAATTAGGAGCAACTCCGAGGCTCCGACACATTAGGGGCAACTCCGAGGCCCCGACACAATCATTAGGAGCAACTCCGAGGCTCCGACACATCATTATACCACCATACTCCGTCAAATCTCCATATCACCATCATAGTTCACATTCACAATTTGAATCATTCTTGAGCCATTCACAACCAATAACACACACAAAATCACTTATACTTTCATTGCAACAAACCACACCAGTACAATGTAATAACCATAAAGAAAACTGAATCGTTCTCCACCTAGCATGATACTAAGTTCTCATCCATCACACCAAACACACTTAGCACATAATTTTGAAAGGTTTCTACAAGTTTAAGAAAGGTTGAGCATGCTAGCTTACCTTTTCAAGCAAACGAAAACTCAATAGCACAACAATCACTAGTACTCCTCGTCTACGAACTCAAGTTCTACAATTACACAAACGACATCCCAAATCAACACTCAATCTTACTCAACCAACGTACCTATATATTAGTATGATCCTATATACAATGTATGGACAAGACAATACCAAATTCAAACCAACAATTACCAATTATCCGATAAGTATAATTCTATTTCAATAATTATCCAATATAACTCAAATAACACCCAATTTAATTATAAAAATCCCAAAGGCCTAAAATTAGTTTTAAAACAGAATCTAAGTCATGAAAATCAATCCTTAATTATTATAATTTATTTAGGATTTATTAATACAATTTATATTATGTTTTAATTATCAAAAACGTGTTTAAATTACATAAAAACGAATTTAATCAATAAAAATCCGAAAATCAGTTTATAATTTCTTAAATTACCAGAATTTCGAAATATTGATTATCTTAATTAATTTGCACTAATTAATCTAAATTAAAAGCAATTAATCAAAATTCCCCAATTTACAATTTTTACAACTTTGAACAAAACCCAATTTAAATCTCAAACTAAATTCAAGAACCCTAATTAACAAATTATAAGCATAACAAAATCATAATTTTCGAAACTAATTAAACCTAATTCGAATCATTAAATCAATTAACCCCAAATTTGTAATTAGTGAAAATCAACTCAAAACAAGCATCAAGATCACTTCTTTGTGTATAAAACTAACTCAAATTGACTACCCAATACTTATAACATATACTAGGAGTGATTAATCATGATTTAAAGCAATAAAAACGAATTGAAACGATGATAATCGAAGAAAACGAAAAACAGGGGAAGAGAGAGAAGGGTGATGTTGCTCACGAAATTGGACGAGGAAGAGAGGAAGAACGTGGTGGTCGGAATACGGGTGCAGAGGCGAGAAGCTGGGTAGGAATAGGAACAATCGGCGGCGGCGGTCGGTGAGGAGGACGAGCGAAGAAGAAGAGGATGGGGGGGTGTCCTCTGTTTTATACAGGGGAAGGGTCGGCTTTTTTTTTTTTTCTTTTCTTTTCTCTCTTTTTTTTTTTTTCTTTTTCCTTTTTCTGATTTCTTTCTTTGGGTTTGGGTTGGGTATTTGTTGATGTTTGGGCCAATTGGTGTGGGCTTGAGTTGTTGTAGTGTTTGGAAGATAGCCCAATTCAGAAATTAGAAAATCGTATATAGAAAATCCGACTCCAAAATTCATTTCCGAACTCGGTTTTGAGAACGACAATTAATAATTAAAATATTTTCATTTCAATAATCTAATTAATAGATCTAAAAATATTAATATAAAATACTTTAAAATTTCGGGATATTACATCCTTCCCCCCTTAGGAGAACGCTTCGTCCCCGAAGCGCAAAGTACATAGATCAACTCATCAGACACCCATACAACGCGTACCAAGTTATAAAGAGATGTAAAGGTATGACAGTATAAACGTAATGCAAAATTGACATTACAATCCACCCTCCTTAAAAGAAGAGTTCGTCCTCGAACTCACGAGTTAAACAACCCTATAGGTAAGTAAATAATCCCAACGCCTTGATGTACGAGTCGCTCGTAGAGGAACACCATTGAAATATAGAATCTCCTCATCAATTTTGCGATATCAAACCAATACACTTTTGAACGTACACCATTGTATCAATCTTATAGTAACCCAAAAATTATAGCATCTCCTAGATCATTAAATTTCCTCTATAACGAAGGCCCTTAATAGAGTCGAAACCAATAAGACCACCAATCTCAAATAGTCTATTAACCTGATGGGTAAATAACAAATATACTTTTAAATATCCGGAACCACATACCCAAGAAAACTTGTTCATTAATACTCGAGTTGCAAATTCAGATAATCTCTTTGTGTCAAAATTCAACCTCTCTTCTCTCCATGTCAACATACATTCAGATAATCCACCATACTATTGAATAATATAAATCCACATAAGATACAACACCAAACTATAACCTCTAACAATAATTCGAGCTTCCCCAATATTAATTCTATTTCAAAATAACATACTTAATACTCATATAAATCAAGAAACCTTATCGCCCACTCCATTCATTTAAATCAACAAATGCTCAACATTATTTGATACACATCCCAAAATTCTCAATTCCTCTGAACGATTTGAGTATAGCCATTGTCAAACACTCACACCTTAAATTACCAAAATCATTTCTCAATATTAGTATATGAAAATATACATTAAAGTCCAAAAGATATCCAAGATCCACTATTACCCTTAGAGATTCAATTTCCTCGAGTGCCACAATTCTCATATATCAAATGAAACCAAATAAAACCATTATATCTAAAATAAAATCTTTTCAGCCTCAATCATTTAATAAAGACCATATTCTCTGCATTACAAAAACTCATAAAATCACCTTTAAGAATTATTGCTCAATTCTAGCAACCCAAAATGAAATTTGAAGTAACCGAATTCACTAAAATCACTTTGTCAATAACTCAACTCTTTAAATCATAATGCAATAATTATATCATAATAACAGTGATAGAGATTTTAAACCTCAAAGATAAATTCTGACCCAAGTAAATCTCCAATCTAATCTGATCCTCGTCGAAATACAACCTTCATGCATTATATATAAACCCCAAAAATCTCAAATTAATACACCAAACTATTCCTTAAGATAGATACACATAAGGAAAATTAAGATCATGGATCCGAAATCATGTTATCCCAAATAGTTGTAACCTTCCATGACGATATTAATTATAACAAACTCAATTCCATTAAACAATCAAGCCATATATCTCAAAATAAACCAGTCAATAAATTTCAAGTTCAACATTCCAAATTTTACCACATAAGAACACTTTTAATCTCTAGAAACCGACCAAACTCCAAACTCCAAACTCAATGTCGTATGTCACACTCAAATTTCATATTCACATCCCGACATAATATTCCTTACAAATCTCATGGGAATCACCTTCAAACAATACAACTAAATTCTGAAACAGACTTCCACATAATTTAAAATCCATAATTAGTATAGTCATCACTAGATCTCCTCATTATCGAAAATTCACCATATAAGATGGGTAGTCACCCCTTAGGCCCATATATCCTCTCCGGGCTCTAAAAGGTGAATGCCTTGTTGGTAGTATGATGGTAGGAATCTATTATAAACTGATCATATGAGCCTTATTTTCCCAATGTGGGACAAACCAACTCCATAAACCAATTTCCAAATTCCGTAGTGTTACATTCACGATTTGGTCTCTGCAGTGGGCACGACTCGTGCATTGTGTTGCATGACTCGTGCAACCCCGGAAATCTATTTTCCGCGGATTTTCTTTATTTGTTTTCGAGGGTTTATTTCCTATTTTCTATTAGGAAAGTATAAAATAACCTCCTAGGTATTTATACCTAGTTGAGCTTCTGTATTAGACATCTAAGCTTTCATTATTTTCTGCACACCGTTATTTTCAAGACTTCAAGTTTATTTCAAGATTCAAGCACTTTTGTATCGGATTCGAAGATTATTTCTATTATATTCCAGCGTATTATTCAGACCCAATTAAGAGTATTGTTATTTCTTCCTTTTAATATTTTAATTATGTTTTGATTTAATTCAATTATTGTTGTTCTTGTTTTAGCTATGTGTGAGTAGTCTTTCTCTAGGGGTTTGATTGAACCCTAACATGTTAGATGCTACGATTTGATTCATGAATTAGCAAGTTAGATTATTCATATGATTAGGGCTTATGGCTAGATTTAATTCTCAAGCATGAGTTTGGTTTATGTTGTCTAATCTACATGCGTTGCTGCGATTAGGATTTATATAGATTAATGCTTGCTTGACCTCTAAACGGAGTTTATAAACGGAAGTTGCGATTCTTGTTTAGTAATTAGCCCTTTAATATTGATTAGGACTGTTTCACCACGGGAGTGGGTTGCTAGGACTAGTTGGGAGTTATTTATGCGTTCTTAATGCTTCTTATTACTTGATCATTTCACTACGGGAGTAGGATTTAGGATAGTAATCGGATTAGACTATGATAGCCTCGCCGGGATAAGTAGTTCTTTGCATAATCTCCCCTAATCTATGTTTAATTGACTTGTTATGTGTTTTAATATCGTAGTTGATGCATGTTAATGGGGATATCTTCACCCTAGGCTTTTAGTTTATTGATTTACAACCGCTTCATTTACATTCTTGTTTGTTCCAATAGTTGATAATCACCAACCTATTTCGATCATTAGCGTAGCTGACTTCGCAATCTTTTAGACAACCTAGACATTATTCATACCTTCCTGAGATCGACCCATTAGCTACAATAACCCGTACGCTTGCGGTTAAATAAACACGTAACAGTAACCCAAGAATTTACAAACCCGTATTTGACCCAAATCCTCCAGAATTTGTATCAAATGAGCCCAACCCAAAATGAAATGACACCTCAAAAGCCCGGATTTGGAAATCCAGCCCACTATTTCTCACATCTCTTCAACTCATGTTCTCTCTTATCCCCTTCCCCTCCCAATTCTGCCGCCACCCCGCCCACCGTTGTAGCACAACCACCTCACCGGTGCCACTATCAAAGGTGATCGGTCAGGGAAATCCCACTGCTCCAAACCCTCATCTCCGCCATCACGTTAGCGCCTCTTTCAATGTGACTCCTCTTCACACTCTCCCCCTTCCCTTCCTTCTTTTTCGTGCTCTCTCACCCTCCCCTTCTTTCACTCACTCATCTCCTCCCACCACAACAAACACACATGCTTGCCTCCTCCGGTGGCCGTTCGACGGTGGTGGGCCTGGTGGCGGTGAGAGTGGAAGAGAGAGAGTTGAGCGAGGAAAGGTTGAGGGTGGGAGAAAACAGAGAAATTATGAAAGAGGAGATGAGGGGATCGGATGTCGTAGGGGCGGCTGGATTAGTGGGGACAACGATGATGTTTGCCTACGTGGAGGTCGAGTTCCGATGAGTAGAGGGGCGGCGCCCTCGGTAGAGGTCGTTGAGGGTGGTTGACGGTGGAGAGAGAAAAATGAGTGCTTGGTTAAAAAAATTTTTTCCTTTCAATTTTTAATGTTATATTTAAGTTTGATTGGCAAAATACAAGTTTGGAATTTAAAATTATTTGTGTTTGCAAACTAGGAATTTGAATTTCAAATTCTAGAATTGAAGATCTGAGTTTTGACTAACGTTGGATTTATATTTGAAATCCACAGTATCAAATGATGGAATTGAAATGATTACAAGTTCTTAAATTCTTGTTTACAAATGTTATCTTAATGTAAATAAAATCATCTTGTATACAAGGGCCCTTCTTTTACCGTCCATTATCCTAAAAAAACAATCACTTTTTTACTGATTTAATTTATGAATTTCCTCCATATATAATCAACCAAACAACACTAAAGGCTAAAGTGGTAAGAATCATTTGAATGTTAACTTATTACGGTAAGTCTTGTCTAATTACTTAACTTTGGATTTGTTAACGTTGTGCCGCAATACGCTAGCTAGCTTAGCTTAAAAAAGAGGGGTTGGGGTTAGATTATTTTGTTGTGAATGAGTGAATATGACTCGCCCCAAGCTTGAGTGCTTGACCTCTCATATTTTCATGTACTACCTTCATCTCTTATGATTTTACGTAAAAACAAAAAACAAATACTAGTATTTAGCTTTTAAAACCCATACTTGTATCTAATCCATAAATACATCCTAATAGCTGAGTTTTTTCTTGTTTTACATTTCTTTCTTTTCTTAATTACTCTGATCTTCCTCTTCTTTTAATTTACTTGAATTTGTACATTAGAATGTACGGTGTATTGAATTAATAAGTGAATACAACATCGATGGGTTTTTTTGTCCACGGTACGAACCTCGGGGGTACCATGGATATTACGAAAACGTGAAGGGTACCACAGAAAATTACGTAAACCTCATGGGTACCGTGGATAATATTTTTTTTGTGGGTCCATTTTAGTGTAGGATTTTTAAAATTTTAGAATTCTTTTTTGTTTTTTTTGTTAAACCAGGCTTGACTTCTTCATTGTCACATTGTTGTCCCTCTATAAAATTTTCGATTTTTATTTTGGTTGTACCGCCATGCATCAAACCAATGTACTTGTCTACTACAACTTAAGTCATTGTCGGGGATAGGAGACGTTGCAGCATTTTTAGTCCAATATGGTGTCCTATATTTTAAGGTAATGTTTATCTTAATGAATCAAAGGATACGTCATGTTTAAGGAAAACGATCAACAAATAAAAAACTTCAATTACAACATTTTTTTTTTAAAAAAAAGGAAAAGAATTTCATTTAAGTAGTGACTTTGTAATAATACATCATGATCGGCTTCCTATGCTTAATTAGAAATCAAAAAAAAAAAAAAAAAAGAAGAATTGAAGATCTGGTATGATGTAAGACTACAGAAGTTTACAAGACCACATTCAGATAAGACTACAGAAGTTTACAGGACCACGTTCAGATAAGACTGATCGACGAAGCTCTCACATTGCACTAGTGCTGAAGATCCTCGTACAAGTGCTTCTCAAAGGAAGGCATGTGAGCAGCAAAGAGGTTAATGACCAAAGATAGACTACCCTCATTTCCACTTTGGCTTGGTACCAAAAAGGAAAGTCCTTCTAATTTTACTGCACAATTACCGTAAAGCTTGGGTAGGCCCAACCTAAAGTCCATCTCGTTGAAGGGTAATCTTGCCCAAGAATTTATCATAAGGTTTGAGAACATGAATTTTGAGGATCCCATTATAGGAGTTGGTAAACCCGATTCCGATCCCAAATGATCGATAGCTGACCTCAAATACTCTTCATCATCCATCTTTTTCTTCGCGTCTTGAATTTTATCGACAATGTACCATAGTGGCTTGTTCATAACGTCACTAGCCTTAATGCTACATACTGAAAAGAATAGCACATTCCCAAAGTACCCTTTTGGGAAGGGCTTTTCCTTCAACTTAAGTCGTGCATCGACCGGGATGTATAGTTTTACCTCTAGATCATCATCTAAGGTGCGTGCCTTGCACGCGTTGCGCCATACAAGCGCATCTAGCACCTCGTACGTGCATGTCCTCGTGTTCTTGTGCTTCATTAGTTGAGAGGCAACTTTTTGTTTCAATGTGTTGATTTGTTCCTTAGAGAAGTCGATTAGGGCTTGCTTTGACTCACTTTGAGCTGATTGAAACAAAGACATAAATACTTTATTAGATATATGCATACAAATACACAATCATTTTTATGACACCAAAAAACGTTATTTGTGCGAAAAAATTTCAATGCCAATTAATTTTACTAGCTATCTAGTTGCTCACCTGATAATCCTTTAGATGGGAAAGAAGGAACCAAGGGGTCAAACTCCGAGTGTGCAAATTTGACCTGAGGTGGCTCACGAGGAGCGATATGGAGCTTTCGATCATGGTTAGGTGGAAGCAAGAGGTCAAGCCCCCTAGCCACTCTACACAATAATAAGTTGAAATGTAAGTACGAATTTCCATCGGCTGCATGGTGATGTAAGGCAAACCCTAGTGCCACACCACCACAACTAAATCGTGTAAGTTGCAACATTTCAAGTGGGGTGGAGGACAACTTCAAATCGTAGTCCCATGATGGGGTCAGAAGCCCCACGAGCTCAAAACTCGGGGTAATAATCTCCCCGAGATCAGCAATTGAAGAGGCCGTCTCGGCCTTTACGAATAACACTCCCTCCCCATGCAATCGATTTCGTATCAATCTGTGTTGGCGTTCATTTTTAGCCCACCGACTAAGGGATAGAATTGAACTAGGACTTTGCTTAGGGCTTTTATGAGAGTGTTGGTTTTAAAAGAAGTTCCTGATTCATAAATGAGAAAACTACTGGTGTGTTAGTAGGGAGTGCGTACGATGGTGTACATGTATAGGCTTGAGATCCAAAGCCTTCCTTTTGGGGTCTCCTCAACTGGTCGTACCATGATCGATTGTTTGATGTTCATCATTTTCGAATGATTAGATGATGGGAATTAAAGTAGATTACTTTAGACCATGATCGATTGGGGTCTCCTTGGGCTTATAAAGTGGACTCTCTCTTCTCCTTACGGGTGTGGCCCAGGTCCGCATAATTTCACATGGTATCAGAGCCCATGGTTAAGGTCCTGTGTCTCAATGAATTAATTTAGGCCGAAAATGCCGATAATTCGGCCACTGTAAAATCAGTGCAAAAATGCAGTTGGCTTTACGGTAGGCCAGTCATATTGCCAATTGGTTTTAGGATAGAACTTCCTGGGGATTATCAAGTGGACTCTCTCTTCTTCTTACGGGTGTGGCCCAGGCCCGCGTAATTTCATATCACTCATACTTGTGTGCAGAAGCATGTTTTAGGTCGGGCGAGTAGGGTGCTCGTCGAGGGCTCCTGAATATCAATCTATGCACAGTACTAAAGTTGCATTTATTTTAGTGGTTTGCTTGAGTCTTAGAAAGACAAATTTGGTTGTGCGCTAGGTTCAAATCTACTCAATAATCTTTTTCTGCTATACGTCAGGTATCTTTTTAGTTAACAATCTTTTCGAGGTACTATATTATGAACAGGTTTTCTATCATGTATGTGTCCATAGGGCATATAATAAAATTTTATTTTCTTCTTTAATACACGTTAAAAAAGTCCTACGAACTCACCTTTTTACTACGATTTGAGATACGAAGTAGTATCTCCCAAGGCCCCCGGTACAATTTACTACATGGCCTTGCTTGTGCAAAATTGTGCCATCTGGATTGGAGTGTCCACTTGAGAGGAATACTCACTTTCAGAATTTGAACTTGAAATTTGTCGTGGTCATCCATTGGTGCAATATAGTGTGAAATTAAAGATTGGTGTGAAGACTAACAACCAAAACTTTATGTTGACCGACCCCGAAAAGAAAATTCTCAAGGGTGACTTGCTAATGATAATTTTGAGATCTAGCTAAAATGTACTCCCTCCGTCCCAGCTCAAACGCCCCATATTTCATTTCGCGACGTCCCGCTTCAAACACCTCATCTATTTGGGACATATTTCTCTCTACTACTTTTATTAAATTATCACAACCTCTCTCACATTATTTCTCCTACATTTATTAATCCTCACATTCTCTCTCCTCCATTTTCCTAATATTACCCCACTTGACTTACTATATCAATTTTTCATATTGCACTACAAATACCACATGGGACGTTTGAGTTGGGACGAAAGGAGTAATAGGTATTAAGGTCAACTTCTTATTAAACTAGTCAGATGGCTTCTATTTGTTTGTCTCATTATGATGTTACTAGGTTAGCTTTTGATTTGGTAAAATGTACCTGTACTCCAATCTTCACGATTCTTTACATCTTTTTCACACATATTTTTAAATCAAATGAAGTATTGTATGTAGATAAGTAGATATATAGCTCTTTTCGTTCTCTTATTAATTAATGTCATTCTTGTAAAATAGTAAAATTCTCTGCATCTCTCCATCTTCAAACAATGTCCTAATAATTTGGAAAATGAGAGTTCGAAACTACATACTCTATTACACAAGAGAGTTTGTGTTCTTGTCTATTTCTTCATGTCAGTGGATGATACAAGACTCCTCCTTTTTCTATTTCTTCATGTTAGTGGAGAAGTGTTTTCTAGGAAGAGAGCAGCCGAATTTCGTACATATGTAGTCCAAAATGCATGTGAATACTTGAGATAACGGTTGTAAAGGAATTAGGATCACAAGAGTGACAATAACAGGAAGTGTCCGTTTTCACAGCTTTGTAATCTTAACTAAAAGCAATCACAAGTCCCATTTCTCACACTCCATGAACTTAGGATAAGTTTTAGTATCATATGACAACTTATGAGATGCATTCAGATCATTATAACATTCTTCTAGCACTACCGGATTGCAAATAACATAAATTTTTGCTCGGATCACATTTGGAGTCTTGAGATATATATAAAAAATAAATTTAAAAACTTTAGTTATTAATTACGCCAATAAAGTACAACTTTTTGGCCCATTTGTCTTTTTTTTTTTTTCCTTCCCCCAATTTGTTATTAGACAACATTTATTTTCATATTTAGATCCAATGAAATTGAAAATAAACTCTATGTGCTAGAGTTTACCAAAGAAGGCAAGAATAAATATATCTGTTAATTTATTTGTGCTTTTGAGATGCTTTTTATTTTGTTTTATTACTCGTTTTGGTAAAACTCTACCAACTCTACAACATGTGAACTTCATAGGATCCTTTTGATCCGGACTTTGTGTATTTTTTTTTTTTTTTACCGTCTGACCGTGGTTCATTTACCTTCATAAGTCGTAACCACACGCTCCCAAACAAAGAGTCTCAATCCGCGAAATAAGTTATCCCGAAAAGCACAGAATAACAAAACTGAAGGTAGTGGTAAACTGGTAACCTAAAGAATAAGCAGCCGTTAAGGTAGACGAAGGCACAATATCTTCCTAAAAGATTTTCAGGGTTAATTGGGGAAGATTCTTTATCACTGATACTTGAAGAAAATCAGTGGGCATCTTCAAATGAATTGAGCAGCAATTTTTCTCCCAAATCAATCGAGTAACTTTCTGGTAACTTTTTAATTACTTTTCTTTATCATTCGATCGTTTATTTACTTCAATTTTCTGGGTTTTGTTCATTCTTTTAGTACAGAAATTCTGGGTCAAGATTAAGATTGAAGAAGAAGTGCAATTTGTAGAAACTGTTTTAATTTTTATAGTGTTCTTGGATAGAAAGTTTGCATCTTTGTCAATTAGGAATTGTTAGGTCACATTCAAGAGATTTCATTTGGTAGGGATGGCGTATTGTTCAAGCTATTAGAGCGGCCCCTGAGAATGTTTAGGTTGTCGAGTGTGGACTATAGTGGTTTGCTCTAGCTGGATCGTATTTTGATGGAAATGCGGGTTTCTTGGTATTTTGGGTCGAGTGGCTCGAATTTCGTGAGCTACTTATAGTGTTTTTAGCAATTTTGGAGCATGAAGGTTTATGCTTGCCATTGGGATCATTAGGTTATCGGAGTAATGAGTTTAATAAAATGGTGACGATAAGGGTATCTTGTAGAGGTGTTTTTAGCTGAAAGGAAACAAGCTTGGTAGCTTGAAAGGTGTTTCTTTAATGTCATTGGGATGCTATTTGATTTGGCTTTTGTCATCAAATGAAAATAGATGAGAGGCTTCTAATTTCGATGATCGTTTTTTATGAAATGCCTTCTAAGTTCAAAACTACTTCATTGTCTTTTGACTTTGCAGTCATGTATTCTCGAGGAAGTGGATCGTATGGGCAGCAATCATACCCTGGACAATCATCGTATGGACAAAATGTAATCACTTATTCCGCTATCCTCGTGAATAATCTCTCTTTTACATGTTGTTGTTAGTAACTAAGTATGTGTCTTTGATGCTTGCTTCAGTAACTAATTGCTATTGTTTCTTCACTTTGCAGCCCTCATCTGCTTACTCTGGAAGCTCTTCTTTAAATCCCGAGAGTGGGTCTCAGTTAAGCATGGGTTCTCGGCATCCATCTTTGGGTGGTCCTCATGAACCAGAAATTGGTGGCTACAGAGGTCATCCTTCTGCGTCACACTATGAGGGACAATTCAATTCATTGTATGGTTCCTCTTCATTGAGCAGCGGGCAACAGGTGAGTGTAAATGCATTTCACTTTGGGCTTTTAGCCTTGTAAAGGAGTCTTTAATTTATAAATGCATTTCACTTTGGGCTTTTAGCCTTGTAAAGGAGTCTTTAATTTATTAATTCATGTTCGGACTCTTTAACTTACTCGCTCTCTCTATGCTTAAACCAAATCCCCTACAGCAGTGATACCTTTCTCGTCCTCACCAATTAGGTGCCGCTACCTCGCACCTTCAATCATAAATTCATAATGATAAAAGTTTACCCCCTGTTTCGAGGACACCAATAAATCACAACTAAATTTGTGTCTTCTAATGTCCACCCCTAACCTGGAGAGCAGAATGGCTTGTTGAGAAAATGATAAAAGGAAGAGAGCTTTTGGTGAGTTCTTTTGCTAGTGTGGTGTTGGCCATGTTATGTATATACATGTGGCTCTCAGTTACAGGTTGTGTAGAGTGTAGACAGTCTGGCTTACACAGTCCTCTGTGCTGGCGTATCTGTCTTTATATTTTTTTTTATCTCCTCACTATTTTGTTTGATGTTCAACCATTATTAAAGGCCTATTGATTGTTTCTGTTTTTGTGCTGAGAGAGAGGTACAAGTATGAAACTACCCAAACAGTTGGCCTTGGTGAGAATAAGGGAGGCAGAAAGGGAAAGCAGAGTGACTAAGAGTAGAAACTTGTTGGTTATTTTTATTTTTGTTGTTCCCTCTAAATTGTCACCTTATCGGCAGATACTTATTATTTCATTTTATTTTGTTTTTTTATCTATTTTTTTATTTATTTATTTTATTATGAAGGTATCTTCACATGGTGCTAAAGGATCTGGGCAACTAACTATGGAAGGACGCAATTATGGTACGAATAGAACTGATTCCCCTAAGTATGCTTCTGCTGAGTATGCTTCTACCCATGGATACAGTCACAAAGCAGAGTTACTAATGCCAGAGAAAATTGCTGATTATGCAACACTGGAGAGGAGGCAGTATGCTGAGAGGCAGGGTGGATATGCGGGAAGGGGTCTGCCTGAGGAGGCAGGTGGAAGATATGCTGATTCAGTTGGCTATGCTCACCAACAAAAGGTTTGTCTTATATATCTTTGGGTTGTGAGTTTGTGATAGCTTACATGTTTCTCTTTCCCTCATAATTCAATGAGGTGGGAAAGGTTACTTGGTATGAAGAGGGAACGAGTAAGGAGATAGAGAAAACCGAAAGAGAAATGAGGTGGTAATTGGTCGTTAAGTGGCGGTTCTAGGAAGGTAGCGACGGTTCTATGGTTGTACGAGTATCAGAAGTGGAAGTCAGGTGGTGGTGCTCGGGTGTGAGTGCTCATGGAATGGAGGAGATAGGGTGGCCATAGTGGTTGGATAATGGTTGTGGAGATGTTGAGGTAGCTGCGTCAAACTCCAAGCTGGGTTAAACATTAGAAATCAATGGGTTCTAGCCTTCTAGGTAATAATGGAACAAGGTTTTTGGTAATTGAATTGGAGAAAGGAAATGATTAATCAGAACAACCAAACACAAAGGGAGTTAGAGCTTCTAAGTTTCTTCCTTTGTGTTGAAATTCTCTAACTAAACGGTCCTAATGCAATCTCTACTTGCTTGTGGAAAGAGAAATCAGATATTTAGGTTTTGTCTTTGACCTTTTTTCTCTTACAAGCAAGCATGGTTTGCCTATCACAAGTCATGCTTTTAAGCAATGATTGTGATGTTCAATGATCGGCGCCCTTACTTGTAAAAAGATTGTCAAGATCACGTCTTAAGCATTGTTGGATTAGTGATTGTCAAACTGTCTGCTGGTTGCATGGAGTTTGACATGCTAAATTTGAGCGAACTAAAGTTGGTTGTTGGTGGAACATGGTTTCTTATGTGGTGGAAAGAAACGTAGTCAGACTCTCATAGTAGCATGTCAAATAGATTGTATAAGTTTCTGCCTTTAGTAGATGTGTTGCCGCTATTATTCTCAATATACTATATGTTTTTTCGCTTACTATTATCGACCTTCTTCCGGCATAATGTTGTGAAGTATCAGTTGGGTCACAAATTCCATTTTGGGTCACCCAGAAACAGTCTCTATGTTTTTGACATATGGGTAAGGGTGTGCATATGAACCCCCTCCCTACCTTACTGGCTCACCATAGGCAGAAGCCTTTTGGGGGTTTGTGGTATTGTTCTTGTTTTTTTATCAACCTCCGTCAGAAGTGGTTACCTCTTTTTTTTTTTTTTTTTTTTTTTTTTTTTTTTTTTTTTTTGCTTATCTCAGCCTTAATACAATATTGATTCTACTAAACTTTCAATGTTATCATTTTTAAAGACTACAATAACCTTCCTTGTATTTCGATGTGAGCTCTTTCTTTACCTTCTGGTCTTCTTAAATATGATTGTTTAGAAAATGGTGCTCATCAATTCCAGTGCAGTGTCGATGATTTTGTCATCTATGTTTTTAATTATTGCTCACAAGTCTTGCTTGCTTATTCAACAGTCTGAGATGTACGATCGCCTTGATCAAGCATCGCTGCTTCAACGAGACCAAATGCTGAAGTCTCAGTCACTGCAATCTGCTCCTCATGATGGTGCCAGGTACTTGTGGTAGATGTTAGTTCTGTATGTTTCTATGATATTGTTTACCTTGTCAATGTGTTCTTCAATCTTTTTCTGTAAAGATCTTTTAATCTGTTGTCGTGTCAAATCTTCTTGACAAAGCGATGGATCCTTGAGCCTTGTTGAGTTGGGTGTCAAAACCCACTGTCCATGGTTATAGTTTGGGCTGCCTGCATACAGATATGACGGACACATTTGTCTTTCCCTTAAACACTGAATACCAACACATTTGTGGCAGACAAGCTGATTATCTTGCTGCAAGAAGTGGTGGTTTCCGTCATCCGACACAAGATCTTGTATCTTATGGAGGAAGAGGTGATGCTGAGCCTCGTGTATCACTGCTTGGGACTTCTTCGTATAGCGGACAACCTGCTCCTTCAATCTTGGGAGCTGCGCCGCAGAGGAATGTTGACGACCTGTTGTATGCTCAAACCACTTCAAACCCGGGCTATGGAGTGAGCCTCCCTCCGGGCAGGGATTATGGCATTGGAAAAGGACTTCACGGGTCTGTTCTTGAGTCAGACTTTCCTGGTAGCCTTTCTTCACGCAGTGGGATTTCAAGAATCGATGATCTTAAAGATGATAGGTATGCTCGCGAACATGATTCTAGAGAAGAGGACCGGCGGAGGGAAAGATTGAGAGACAGGGATAGAGAAAGAGAACGGGAACGAGAACGAGAACGAGAACGAGAACGAGAAAGGGAACGCGAAAAGAAGCACCGGGAGCTTCGAGAAAAAGAGCGAGACCGTGACCGGGAGCGCAGACGAACTCTCGAAAGTAGGCGTGAACGTACTCCGCCAAGAGCATCTAAGGATCGTCGTGGGTCATCACTGACAAAGGATGCAAAATCCTCGCGACGGGATTCTCCACGCCGTGAAGCACTTCATAGGTGGAAATTGATGTTTAAATTTATATCATGCTCTAGCTCTCTATATATGGCTGCTCAAATATCCTGCCACCTCGTTACTAACTTGGTCTTCCATTACACTGAAGGATTCACTCGCCCGTTAAAAGGAGAGATTATATCTGCAAGGTAAAGAGATATCCCAAAAGTTTGGCCTCGTTGTTTTAAAATTTGAGCTGTGACAGCCAACCATTTCTCTGTGGGTATCTGGAAATAATGCTTCTTGATCCGTCACTCTATTCCTTCTATTTTGTCTGTTCTAAGACATTTTCTGAGATTCTGATGTAACTTCTTGGCCACCTCCTTGAAATCTTAAATTTACTCTCTTGTCAAGGTCTATCTCTTGTGCTGGCAAACTTTCCTCTCCATTATTCTTTGCTTATCAGTATTCTTCGTCTATCTCACACTACCCTTGGTCCTTCTGTTCTTGTACTTACATTGATGGCCAGTATTGGTTGTCCAATTCTTCATTTTTGGAGTACTTTGGTTCCTTGGGTGCCTGAAGTTCCTACTGGAAGACCTACTATGGGAATTCATAAAGATCTATGGATTTGGCTTTAGCATGATTCACAATTTTTCTCAATGTATTCATGATTTATTGTCTTATAATTTTATTGGTCGGTATTTTGAAGCTGCATCGAGTTTGTAATTGCCCTTAATTTGTACATAATTTGGCCAAACACTTCTGGGTGTACTGACTGTCCAGTTCTGTTATTTGTTTAGCTAAACAAGTGTATTCATCTTTCAGGTGTACACTTCCAGTTTGGTGGATGCTGAGAGGGATTACCGGTCACTGGATAAACGCTACCCTAAGCTATACATCTCACCAGATTTCTCAAAGGTTCTTGTTAACTTTCAAGATGTTGATGCACTGAATTATCCAGTCTTATGATAAATTGGATGTATCCTGACTTGATTTTATGTTTCAAGGCGATCGTTAATTGGCCGAGGGAGAATCTGAAGCTTTCTATGCATACTCCTGTCAGGTACCTGTGCATACCTAGAAACTTTCTTTTCTTAAGTCTCAGATGAGTGATTATGGTGACCGCTATCTTTACAAATATCTTTATTTTATGCTGAGCTCCTATGTGTCGCGTGCACTTTCTTTGACATGGAATTTTCTTGGTAAAAAACATCTTTTGGTGGTCCCAATGTTTATGGCGAACAGTTTCGAGCATGATTTTGTTGAGGAAGTGATTGGCGCAGATAAGACAGAGTCTTCTAATAAGAGCTTGGTCGTAAAATCTCCCAACCCCGAGCATAAAAGCATTGTATGGAATGCAAAGGTGCACTACTGCTCACATCCCCGCCCTTTTACTTTTACATTATGAATAGATATGGACTTGTGCATTATGCTGCTTACTTGGGAGAATCGTTGAATATGACCTGTTTAAAGCATTCTGAGATGTAGTGTTCCTTGTTGTAGATATGTACATTCTTGGTGAGTAGGAACTTCAAACTAATACTCATTCCTCTCTTGCTCCTGATTTTCAGAACAGCTGCTTTATTAGATATGCCTCTTGTTAGTTTTAAAAATACCGACCACGCACTATCTTTTATTTTAAGTTTAAGTTACTACCTTATGGTTTACTTTTCCTCCAAAATTGCTACTTTAGTTGAACTCTGTGAAAGCACAATCGTCTTCTGGGGAATTTTTGGTGCAAGATTCAGTTAGCTTTTAAATTATTTGCATTTTAAGCTAAATCCTTTTTTTTTTCAATCTGTAAATTAAATCCTTTCAACCCTACAACAAATCATAGATGTCCCTTTAATTATGAATGTTAAAATAAGAAATCATCGTTTTTTTGATGATATTATGTTGACACCAAGATTTTCAAATTTAGGTTCTTGAGGACGTTGTATAGTTGGAGTCAAGTGTTACTTTCACACTGACACTTCTGTCATTCTTTTTGTGGATAAAATATCTCATGATAGTCCTAGAGCATGATTAGCTCTCTTTTGCTTACGGGCGTCACCCCTTTAGGTGTCTTTTTGTATATGGGAGTCAGCCCCTTGGTGTCCTTTTGAATATACTAGTTTGCATTCCTGGCCTGCGCCAGGGCTGTATATCTATATTGTTATACTCATTTTATAAAATTGTTAGTTTATCTTTGTTATAATATTATTAGCAACACTATTATTTTTCATAAATTCGCTTATCACCATAATCACCATAAATTATGCTATTTTCCATAAATTAGCTAATCAGCATAATCACCATAAATTATATTTTTTTCCATAAATTAGCTAATAATTTCCATATTATGTAATTACTTAGTGCTATCCAATTAATGAATGCCAAGTGTCCTAGGAAAGACTTGGTTTCAGGTTTTAATATATAGTACTAGATTAGATTGATATCCTATCTTACTTATAAAAAAAAATATCCTTATTTTATTTAAGGCATCAATGAGTACTTCAATTGTCTCGGAGAACGATATTGTCTGCTAAATGGGAGTCTGCTTTTACAGCTCTTGTATTGTTTGCTATGCAACTCAGTGTGACATTCGGATTCCTTTTTATGTATCCGACATTGTTCTACACTTATTCGTAATTTTGGCCTAAATATAGTCGTTAAGCACCATGTCTTGTCAGCTATGTGACACACTTCGGATATTGTAAGTCAGATTAACGTAGAATCTTGATGCAGGGGGTATGTCTAGGTTAGATGTGATAGGTACTCTACTGTAATTAATTGAGGGGTATTGATAGGTTAGGGTCACGGATGAATATGTAGAAGTGAAATTAGGAAAAGATTGCACAGTTGGTTGTTTAAGGTTTGGAGCTTACTAGATTGCATGTCCGGCTCGCGCCCGGGCTCTATATCTATATTGTTATACTCATTTTATAAAATTGTCATTTTATCTTTGTTATAATATTATTAGCAACACTATTATTTTCCATAAATTAGCTTACCACCATAATCACCATAAATTATTTTATTTTCCATACATTAGCTATAATTTCTATATATCTTAATCTTAATATATTTATAAATGAAGCTTTTTTCGTGGGCATTCAAGAGGTTTAGAGCCTTTCAAATTTTTTTAGAGCTTCTGGTGAACAAGGAATTAATTTATGTTATGGAATTGTTATTATACCATATGTGAGTTTATGGTAATCATGTATAAAATTCATATATTTTACTTATGGAAATGTAGTATACCATATGTAGGTCTATGGTAATTTTGAAAAAAATCCATCAATATAAAAGTTTCATTTTTAAGTTATGGTAAGATAATAAGTCAAACCTACATTTTAATATAAGACAAAACTATACGACATTTTCTACATTTTGGTAAAATATAAGAACCAATTGTTTTTTTTAAAATGTGTCTACAGTTAATGAAATTTTAATATGCGAGTAGTTTTTTGTGAATAAAAAGTCTGTTTATAAGTTCATTTAGTTACAACAGCTTACTCTCGTGATACGAATATGTTAAAAAGAATAAGTTAAATCATACAAAATCTTACTAACATCAAGTGTAATAAGCTTAGAAATCGGTATACAATATAGGGAACAAATTCGAAATTGAAACTTATTGTATTCGGTACCTCTATCTTAATCATTATAGCACAACATTTGTCAATTTGTTATTTAGGTTTGTTGATGTGAAATAATTGTATATATCTTGCATAATTTGTGTTTAGTTTTGTTTAGTATTGACATCTTTATGCTTTTGTCATGAGACATAAACACGTAAAACGATAAAAGGTTGGTTAAAGTAGGTAATGGAAGTAAATGGTTCTATTAAAAAAGCTAATTAATTAGCTAGAACATTAATGTCATGTAAGTATACAGTGTGAGAACTGTAAAAAATGAATTAATCAATTGTTCTAAATAAATGGTAACTTTATTTCGTTATCACCTTAAAAAAACTTTATTTAACTACAATAATTATAATGATTTCGGTAATGGAAAATGCCTATATAATATAAATATTGTTAATGTCACCGTGCGTTGCACGGGCTTTAAACTAGTTATGTAATTACTTAGTGCTATACAATTAATGAATGTCAAGTGTCCTTCTAGGAAAGACTTGGTTTCAGGTTTTAATATATAGTATTAGATTTAAAATCTGAAAGTTGGAATTTTTACCAGCTAGATGTGGCGTCCAGTGTCTTGGATTTTTTGCTTTTTTGAAAAAAAAAAAAAAAAAAAAATTTTGTAGAGGCATATGCCTTGATTCTAGAGATGTGGTAATTCAGTTCTAAAGGTGATTTAGGAGATGGAAAGAAAACCATCAAAATAAACGTAGGGAGAGTGGGTAAGCTTTTGGCCTCAAATTGTTTTCCACTTGTCTTATCCGTTGAACCTAATTCTTTCCCCATTTTTACTTTTGCATTGTCTTAACTTTTGAAGGTTGGGACTTGTTGGTTGTGAACGCGAAGCTATATTTTATGCTTTGACAGCCAAGAAGTCCTGAAAATTTATATTTGCAACTAAGATGTACATAACATTTAACTGACTTGTTTTTTTGTGGACAACTTGAAAGTTAGTATAGCGTTTCCCTTTTGGTTTTAAAATTTTGGGCAGTAGGATTGTACCCCTTTCTTAAGTTGGGGGTTTAAGTGGCTGGGGATTAGAGCTTCATTTCAGTTAAGCACTATTCCATATGTGCAAACCATTGGAGAAAAAATTAAGCGTGTGAGTCAGATGTCATTGTGTTCCTCCAACACAATGAGCAAACTATTGGTGAAGAAACAAAGTGAGAGTTTCAATATTGACTTCCCCCCTTTTGAGCTTAACTCACGCCAGTCACCTTTATTTTGTCTGTGTAACCCCTGATGTTGGCATCACTAGTCTTCCCTGTCGTTGATGCTTCTTAACTAGAATGGCTGTATAAACTGTTTTAAAATAGTGATTCGGGGGAAATTTAGTCAGAAACAAGAGCCCTTTTTCTTCCAGGTCCTTGTGTGTGTATTTTTTTTTTTTTTTTTTTTCTGTTTTTTCCATTTTTTGATAGTTGTCACCTATCTCAATCTTAAGAAATCCAAAGTCAACTTTATCTGATGACAGCATTCCCCATTGTCGGTCTTCATATGCTTCTTTCTCTTCTCCAACTGACATCCCATTGTCAGAGGATTGCTGTTTATATGTCCTTATTGCCCTTAAGATCTCCATTCTGTTGAATGCTTGCACTCGCCTTCCCTGTCTTTTTTTCTCCTTTATTTTTGTAATTCACTACCTCTAGCTTCTTCCAAGCTTGATGAAGCTCTGTATTTGTATTCCTCACATTTCTTGTTTCCGGTTTCCATTCTCCCTACCTTTCTTCTTGTTCCCACTCACTTTCTCTAAATTCTGAACTTTCTTATATGTAGCGCGGGGGCCCAAACTATGAAATCTGGCGAATTGTATGCCATTTAGTAGCTAATTTATAGAAGACACTCTTGTTACTTTATCCCTTTTTCTTCCATCTTGTCGACTTTCACTCTTCTTATCTTTAATACCCGTGTCCCCAAGTTTTTAGGACCGAGATATTTTGGTGAGTGGTAAATTCAAATTTGAGTTTCTGGTGTGAACTGACTTTCATAGGACAACTGATGTAAAGCTGACCCTAATCCTTTTTGGGAGTAAGACTTGTTGTTGTTAGCTGTTATCTGTCTGTTTATATTTACGGTGACCAAGTCAAATCTACTACCGTGTTTCGTTGTTTTCAACGATAAATATAAATTTAGTTCTAAATATTCTATTATGTTGTTTTCTTATACAGATGATTTTGATGAGTGGGCTCAGCAAAAGTGCTATTGAAGACCTTACTTCTGATAAGATTTCAGATGATCGTGTTCCACACATGTGCAATATTTTGAGGTTTGCTGTAATGAAACACAATCGTTCATTGATGGCTATTGGTGGGCCTTGGGATGCTGTTGATGGTGGAGATCCATCAGTCGATGATTCTTCGTTGGTTCGAACTATTCTGAGGTAGGTTATGTGCTAACTTTGTGCCTGCTTTATTTTTTAATTTTTTTTAATTTTGACATATATGGTATCTTTACTAGCTAATATCTCTCTGTGAAATATGTTCCTCATGTGCAGCGTTGCTTAGCGCTGATGTTTTACTGTCTAAAAAGGGGTTATTTGCTGTTTTGCAGATATGCTAAAGATCTGACTAATCTTGATTTACAAAGCTGTCAGCAGTGGAACCGGTTTCTTGAGGCAAGCTTTTGTCTCATGCTTTTGTTTGCTGTAGTTTCTGGAGACAATGTATGATCATTATTTAGGAAGCACTCTTTTGTGTATCAATGAGTTTCGTGTCCTGACGTCTAAGTGGGGTTTTTATGGAGTTAATTGTGTTTACATGCATTAATAATCTATGCATTCTGGAATCATGGTTTACACTAATCTTTTAGGGTAAAACCTCAAAAAAAATTGACCATTGAGAATAAAAGCAGATATAACGTTCTTGTGTTTGATATGATACCCTTTTCCTCCAAGTCCCTGTGTTTTCATGCATTTGTAATTTAAAAAATCATTTGTTAAGACAATTTGGCCCTATCAGTTTGGGATCCCATAATTGAGAGGTTTCAGTCCACACTTGCGGGGTGGAAATCAAAGCTACTATCTAGAGGAGGCCGTCTTACTCTTCTCAAAAGTACTTTATGTAGTTTACCGGTTTATTTCATGTCGCTTTTCACTATCCCAGCTAGCGTGGCTGCGAAACTTGAAAAAATCCAGCGGGATTTCCTTTGGAATAATAAGGACCCGAATAAGGTTTTCAATTGGGTGAATTGGAACGAAGTATGCTGTCCTAAAGAAAAAGGGGGTCTGGGTATTAGACACCTTTGTAACGTGAATGAAGCTCTCAAAGGTAAATGGCTTTAGAGGTTTGCCAATGAAACGGGAACACTTTGGAGGAACGTCATTGCCCTAAAATATGGGGTCCAACGACTAGGCTGGTGGAGTAATCAGGTTGTTAGTGCACATGGTGTTAGTCTTTGGAAATTTATTATTTCTGGTTTCCAGCGTTTTAAATCTTGTGTGGGTTTTAAGGTGAACAATGGAGCAAGGGTTCTATTTTGGCATGATAGATGGTGTGGGGAGCTTCCTTTAAAATCCCTTTTTTCGGATCTCTTCAGAATTGCGTCTAATAAGGATGCTACAGTGGGTAATGTCGTTTTATGGGAAGGCAACAATCATCATAGGGACATATTGTTTTCAAGGTCTCTTAATGATTGGGAGGAACCTTCAGTTTTGAATCTCTTGGAGCTCCTCTCCTTAGTTAAACTTGATCCAGAAGATGAGGATGAGATAACTTGGCTGCCTGATAGTTTGGGAAGTTTTAGTGTTAGGAGTTTTTGTAATGTCCGAGGTTGATTTTCCTATTAGTGCTATTTGGAGATGTAAAGCTCCTCCAAAAGCTTGTTTTTTTTGCGTGGGCAGCCACCAAAGAGAAAATCCCAACTTTGGAGCACCTTAAACGAAGAGGGTGTACTTTGGCTAGTCGCTGCCCTTTGTGTTGTGAGGCGGAAGAAACCCTGGATCACCTTTTGCTCTCTTGTCCTTGGGTGTTGTCTTTGTGGCAGACTGCGTTGTTGTTGTTCGGTTTGAGCTGGGTTCATTCGCGGCGAGCCAAAGACGTTCTATCCGCTTGGAAAAGGAGAATGAAGAATGGGTGGCTAGCCGAAGTGTGGAAGATGGTTCCAATTGCGATTTGGTGGTGTACTTGGAAAGAAAGAAATCATCGGATTTTTGATGATATTATGTTGACACACCAAGACTTCATATTTAGATTTTTGTGGACATTGTATAGTTGGAGTCAAGTGTTACATTCTCACCGACACTTGACTTTCATTCTTTTTGTGGATAAAATTTCTCATGATAGTCCTAGAGCTTGATTAACTCTCTTTTGTGTATGGGCGTCGCCCCTTTAGGTGTCTTTTTGTATATGGGAGTCACCCCCTTGGTGTCCTTTTGAATATATTGTTACCCTATCTAAAAAAAAATTTGGCCCTATTGCCTCGATACTCTCTGTGGAGTCTGAGTATCATCGGATGAATGACCCTTTATAATTTGGCACTTGTCATTAGGATTTTGCTTTGCTGTGGCCTCGAAAACTTAATTATCAATATACCATAAATAAGCCATAGGAAACTTCAATTTTTTTTCTTCTCCATGAGATCATGACGGTTATTTTCTATCCCTTTCCTTTTTTTTTTTCTTTGTCCCTTACATTGAGTGGTGGTGGGAGGGATATTTTTTTCTGTCTCATTGGTAAAATTGGACATATTGGATGGTTTCATGAATATACTTGTGGCTTTGCAGATACACTATGATAGAGTTGGAGAAGACGGCCTGTTTAGTCATAAAGAGGTTACTGTCTTCTTTGTTCCGGATCTATCAAATTGTTTGCCGTCCATAAATGCTTGGCGAGAGCAGTGGCTCTCTTACAGGAAAGCTATTGCTGAGCGTGAGAGACAACTCTTCTTAGAAAAAGAGGTTTTTCTCCTAACTTCTTATCTTTATGTGCATGTTTCTTTGCTGTAATATTAGAAAAAATTACCACATGTAACTACATTGAACATTTTGATATGTAGTACCAGTGTGCCTTGCTGAAATTTTGTTTTGATAAATTATTTTGCTCTTTGATGGGGCCAATGAGAGCTTAGGACAGAGAGTGAAAGAGAGTAAGATTACAGACAGATGTGTGCATTCCTCTTGTGTTTAGCCAGCTATGGTTGAATTACTACTCTTAAGAAAACTTGTTGAGTGTTATATGATATATTATCGTGTTACTCTTGCTACCAATTCTCCCCATATTCTTTTCTTGGCCATTCTACCCAATTCGTCCTATCTCTTTTACGTGTAGTGCCATCTTAAAGTGTCTAGAATATTACTTCTTTTTATTCACTCAAAAGCACCCATGTGCAACGTATGACCATTATCTTATACTCCTCGGCCACGTGCTTTGCGTTTTTCTAAAACTTGGTCCAAATTGAAATAAAAAGAATTGGAAGAGAAGGATGTGAAGGGAAGGAGGGAGTAACTTTTAAGGTTCAATTAGGAAACTACCTTACAGACTACAGTATGCCCAAAAGTTTATGTAAAGGAAAACAGATTTATGATATTACAAATCGTAACTACTCCAGTTTTAAATTCAAAATTGACCATTACTATCAATCAGTAGTTATATTAGTAAAACTTCAAAATTGGGTCCCTATAACGACCTTTCTTATCAGTATAGGCCCCAACATTTAGGTGAGTCATAAGGTTAGGGAATAGTGATCTGTCTGATATGGTAGCCACAAAAACAGAGGCCTATCCACTAGGCCTACAGTTATAAGGTTTTTTTTTTTTCCTTTTTTTTTTTTTGTACCAAATTAATGCCTATGTAGTCAAAGATTCACTTGTTCGAGTTTTCATGGAATAAAAAAAGTTGTCTCATTGAACCATCTTGTTACATATTGAGCAGTTCCCAAATGTGTCAGATTCTGTCTCTTATGTGCTTTTAACACAATGAAAGGCTTCTTACCCACGTTCACCCCTAAGTCCCTCCATAGCCGGGAGCCTATGAGGCACTCTTGTAATGTTATTGATATACTGCCTAGCATATTTTTATCGTTGTGCTTATTCAGTCATGACCTGTACAACGTTACCTGAATATTATTCTTTTTGTGGTGTTCATTTCATATTATATACTCCTCCTACCCACAAAGATCTCCCGTTCGTTGAGTAGGCATGTTTGGAGCTACTATTAGACCAAATGAATCGTCCACTTGTTGTAAAAGTTAGTACATATTCTATTCTGCATTGCATTCTACCAACTCCACTTGATTTTAAGGTAAGCGGATCTTTCATTTGGTCTAGAAGTAGCTCCGAACATATTCACGTTTGGCATATGCCTGCTCTAACCAGTAGCTACTCAAAAACAGAAAACGAAAGGGGGAAATCTTAGAAGGTAGGAGGTTGTATGTTGCTTTAGACCCAGTTACGTACCTTAAGACTTTGAAAAGGACTGGCATCTGGGGTTCATATATCTATAATGTACAGTGCTGTGGACTGTGTGTACCAGCTGGAGTATCCTAGAGGCAGGAGTGCAATGCTGGCCTTACACACCCATTTCTTTCTTTCTTTTTTTTTCTTTCTTTTTTTTTTTTTTTTTTGGATAAGTAAAAATTTGACACCAAGCTTCATAGGTGCCAGTTGAATAAAAAGATTTGTCTTGTTGGGGGAGGGAGATCTGAAGTCTGAACCCAAGAAGGCAAGACCTAGTTGTGTTTTCTGCAGTGGCACTTTTCATTGTCTACAAATAATAAGTCCACAATGTCGGGGCATTTGAGATAGTCTACATTACAAGTACTGGTGAATTGAGTTAGTTTCTTATGTAAAACGGTGCTCCATAGTAGATGCCTTACTGGTGCTATATGCCGTAAACAGAAATCTGTAACCATTTGTTCATCTAGGTATCACTTTCTCTCTGTTTTATGCACTGATGTTGTGTACTGATTGATGCAGAAACTGAGGGACAAAAGGGGTGCTCGGAAAGGTATTTTTTTTTTTTTGGGGTGTAGCTATTACTCCATGTTATATGAACGTACATTTACTGTTGTCTTTTTGTTACAGGAACCAGCTCTCCAAAGGATGGTAAAAAGGCTGGAAAAGGTGAGAAAAAGAAGCAAAATGCTGAAAAGAAAGAGGTGGATCTGAAAACTGATGGTCATAAAGGGAAAGATGGAACCTCTCAGAAGGCTAAAGTTGCGGAAACAGTTGGTGACAAGGATATAAAAGGGGTTGTGAAGGAAGCGGGCGCACCGACTGGGGATGTCAAGGGTGTTGAGGAAAAGGGAGAGAAGTCTAATACTAGTACTTCAGGAAGCATCAAGCCTGCAAAGAAAAGAATTGTGAGAAGAATTGTTAAGCAGAAGGTTGCTGATAAACAAGTCAGTGGTGAAAATGGAACAGATGATAAGTTGGATGGTAAGGCTGTTGAAGCTACAGATACAGATGGTAATACACCATCTTCTAAACCAAAGATTGTCAAAGCTGTCACCAAGAAAAAGATTGTAAAGAAGGTGGCGGAGACAGATGCTAGTGGGGATGTAGCGGAAAAAGATGGTGGTCAGAAAAATGATAAGCAGCCAGACCCTACTGAAGGTAAATCCGAGGTGAAGGTAGACATGTCTAGTGTTACTGAAGCGCGGGAAGGTCCTGTGAAAAAAATGGTGAAACGCAAAATCATAAGGAAAGTTCCGAAAAAGAAGGTCGCTGGTGGAGTTGCCAACAGTGAAGCAGGTGATGACAAAAGTAGTCAAAGTGAGGTTGGAAACACTGCAAGTGCTAGTAATGTAACTGAAAAGGTACTTGATGCAAACTCAAGTGGAAATAAGGTGAGTGAGGGAAATAACGAGGCAATAAGTGATGCAATGCCCCAAACTATTAACGATGATGCAGTATTGTTATCGAATAAAAGTGGTAAAACATCGGATAAGGTTAGAGGAAAGGAGGAAAACAAACCTGATGAAAAGGGAGTTACTGATGTTAAAGATAATCACGCTGACAACAAAGAGAAATCTAACGGAAAGGAAAATGTAAAGGATGTTAACGAGAAGAAAGGCAAGGACGGAATAGATGATCTGAAAAGCAAACCTAGCAAAGATATGGATAGAAAAAAGACTGAAGAACCCCCTCGACATCCTGGATTTATTTTAAAAACCAAAAGCAGCAAGGATACCAAAGTATGTATTCTTTTTTCTTTGTTTATCCCATTGAACACCATTGCTTCATTTGCTGTTTCACGAATTTTGAAGTTCATTGCAGCTACGATCACTATCACTTTCTTTGGACTCGCTGCTGGAATATTCGGATGAGGATATGGAGGAAGCAACATTCGAGGTCTTTTCACCTGATTTTTCCTGCCCGTGTTTGGTTTCTTTTGTTGTGGGCGTTCCCTGTTTTTGTTTACTTCTGTTATCGTTGTACGAGTCATGCCTAAGCCTATGCGCATACATTTCTTGGTTTTTTTTGTTGTTTCTGCAGCTTTCAGTGTTTGCGGAGTCCTTTCATGAAATGCTCCAGTATGAGATGGGGTGTCGTCTTCTGAAATTTCTGCAGGTAAAAATGCAGTCTCTTGCGTGAGTTACTTATGCATTAGTAGTAGTGCTTTTTTTTTTTTGCTTTACACGCCTTTTCATCTTTTTACAGAAATTGCGTGTCAAGTTTGTAAGCAAAAGAAACAAACGGAAAAGAGAAATGGAACAGAGTACTGACAAACAGAAATCAGACAAAATAAAACGCTTGAAAGCCGAAGAGGCACCTGTCGAAGAAAAGGCTAATAAATCTGAAATGAATGATGAATCTAAACCTAGTGATGATAAGCTGGCTGCCAAGGAGGACACAATGGAATCAGTTGAAGGTACCGAGGAGGAGAACATTGTAGAAGCTGACGAAGAAATGATTGAAGAAGAAGACCCTGAAGAAGACCCAGAGGAAGAGGCAGAAGAAGATGAAATGTCTGAGGTGACTATGCATTTTGTTCTTTTCGATTTCCTTTCCAATTCTGTTTCAGTTCTAGCTTCGTCTCATGAGCATACTTGGCAGTTGCACTTGAGCACTTTTTAAGCCTGGTTATTGTGCTGTCAGTTAGAGCAGTCTTCGAAACTTGCAGCATAATATGAAATAATCTGGACCCTTCCATTTTCCTTCCCATCGAAAGAATGGAATTTTAATATAACAAATTTTGCCCCACATATATTATGAATTTCTGGGTAATAATGAAATTTGTCCTCCAAAATATATCTGAGGATGCATACGTGAGTGATGGATCTTGTACCCCCAGCTCCTGATCCTAAAGAGGCTCTCACTTAGGTGGGTTGGGTGATGGGGTCAGATACTCAGATGCCCTCCTCTTAGCCTTGTCATTATAGAGAAGGTGTCTCAAATTGAAGCTCTACATGAGAAATCCTGTCTGGGAGTCATGTAGATTGTGTGCTGTCCGGATGGACTGACTGCAAACTTCCTCCCCAAAAGAACATTATTTTCTTGATTAGACTTATCTTTGATGTGACCTTAATCAAGCAGGATAATGAAAAGGATGGGAACAATGATACCGAGCAGAAGAGGATTCAGAGTGATGAGCAAAACACAATTGAGAAATCTGCTGAAGAGAAAGGCAAAGACATCGAGAAAAAGACTAGTAGTGATGCCGAAGCTAGCAAATCCAAGGATGTGAGAGGTGAGGACTTGAAGAAGGCGGATTCAGTGGATAAAGCACCAATCGACAAAGAACTAATACAGGTACTACAATGCATTGTTTCATACCTGAACTTCCCTCGGAATATTATCCATGTCATATTGACTGAGATAGTTTTTTTTTTTGGTAATGATTGGTCAGGCATTTAGGTTCTTTGACCGAAATAGAGCTGGCTACCTGAGGGTAAGACTTATTTGCTTCCCATTTGCTGCAACTTATTATATTCATTTAATGTGTTCACTAGAAAGTATGTTTATCTTTTCAGGTGGAAGATTTGAGGTTGATTATCCACAATCTCGGGAATTTTCTTCCCCACCGGGATGTGAAGGTTAGTAAAAGAAATGGGAAGAACACTCTTGTGGCAGAGGGAGTATAAGTTGTTTACCTCCCTTTTCAAGAATTTGTTGTGTCTTTTAGATGAGGTTCTGCTGCTGATGTGCTTTTACCTGACAGGAACTCGTACAAAGTGCGCTACTGGAGAGCAGTACGGGAAGGGATGATCGTATTTTATATGAGAAGCTAGTTAAAATGTCACTCTAGATTTAATCCATCTGTGATGATTTTGAGTTCATTTCCGACTCTTCTCTTGAGGTATGTTGGACCTCTGATGATTGAAGAAATGGAAAGAGCATGGTCTTGGAACTTTTGTAAGATTACCTGGCTTAGCATGTTTTCAGTGCTTCTGGAGTAAGGAAGCTGGATCCTCGGCCTCAAATCGTTGAGGATAATTTAGGGTTTCCGTAACTCATTCGGTACTTGTTTGTGCTTTCCCTAAACGTCACACTCCACATTTCAGAAATAGTTGGCTGATGAAAAACACGAAGTGGTCGTCGTTGATGTAGAAGTAACTGTTTTACTTGCATTTCTGGTTTTACTTGAAGTTTACTGTTTTTACTTCGGCAATAACTTTAAATTTCTCGACCTTAGATGAGATAAAAGGTGCGAATACTTTGCTCTTCAGATGGAACCCTCAGGCCTCAGCTAGTTAGATAATGATAGCTGCAGATTAGGTGTTCCAGCAAAATGCAATATGAGCACCCGTATTTTTACCCCTTTTTTTTCCGATACCCGGTAAGGTGATGACCGTAATGTGGTGAGTGCGTGCTCGTTACTCTTAAACTCAATCAAGTAGACAACTCTCGTGTTCTTTGGTGAGTTCTAGTTCAAATCATTTGTCCTGGAGGATTAAGTGCGCCAAGTCGTGTTGGTCCCAATCAAGCATCATGTTTTAACTTTGTTCCTTCGATTGATGTTAACCATATGATCCCAATATGTAAACTTGTTTCGTGTCAAATAATCCCGTTTCCTTTCAGTAGCATAAAAAATCTTTAATGATTAGAACCAATAGAAAGTAAGTTTCATTTTAGAATGCAAATTTATTATTCTTGTGAGAAGGTTTTATACGAGACTTTGTGGTATATCCGACATGATCTGAAAGACACATCTCATCAAGTCACATGACATCGTCCATGTTCTAATTTTGGTATTACATAAAATGTTACGTTTTTTTGGTTGAATCCTAACGCGCACTCTGACCTAAAATTTTAAGTCATGCAACTCATCTAAGTATGCAACCCCTAAATTAAAGATAAATAAACAATTTACAATTTCCACAACAAATGTGGGTTGTCGCTAATTAATTAAATATGTTGCACTTTTGTATGTGTCGTGAAAACACTTGATCAAGACAACCCATATTTCCACGGGCAATGTGAACTACTCCACGCTGAAATAGAAGTGTTGGCCTCAAATAGAAAGCAAAGTAGGGGTGATATGGTCATGTCACAATGCAAAAGGCCGTGGAAGGATAGAAAATTGTCGTGGCAATATAAGCTGCCTTGATTAAGGTCGTGTTAATGTGACTTTTACCTTTATGATGCAATGCATTCACGAAGTGGTCGTTATCATCCTAAGCACTAGATATTCCTTAGCTCGATCACTCAAATTCATTGTAAATATGGAGGGGGTGATTTGTATAACCTAGACTAAAATAAGCATCATGTTTAATTGTGTTCTTTCGATTGGTAGCAATATATGTGGACACTTAAAACTGTATATTGTTTGATCGTTTTGTTTGATTTTAGTAGTTTTAAATTTTGTTGTCAGATCGCTAGCTGATGTTATGGTAACTTAAATGTAAGAATATAAATATACGATGACTATCCTACTTTAATTAAGTTAAATTTTAATTAGTTTGTATGAAATGAAAATGTGTAAGGCGGCTCGATTTACTAGTTTATTAAATTTGTTCTGATCTAGATATTGTCTTTACTTCCATACTATCCTTCGATTAAATAAAGATCCTACTAGGATTTCATGCCCTTTTTACTTGTTTTGATCTGGTGATGATCTTTGCTTCGATCTATCACAAACTTGCTATTCCAAGGTGAAGTCAGTAAGTAAAATGATCAATTCATCCAATACTCTAATAATTACAATAACTTATCAAAAACCCTAATCTTTATCACCTGTATGTTGCAGTTCAACTCACTTTTTAATTAAGTTTAAATCAAACAGGACGCATGCATGGTGAATCAAACCAAGAAACATCAACTAAAACCTACATTTGATTCCTCCATACTTGCTACAAACCTAAAACTCCTACACAAAATCCAGATGTACGTAAGAAATAATAAACTACAACAATAAATACATAGTGAATTAATGAAAACTACAACAATATTAACCCTGAAAAACTTGAAAATTCAAATAATAATCCAACCTCAAAATACCAAATCCAAATTTACTCAATTTGAGATGAATTTTGACTTTTCCACTTAGACATGGTGGGACTAAGATAGAGGAACTAAGAGAACCCTAATCTTTATAACGCGTATATTGCATTTCAACTCTCTCTTTAACCAAAATAAGCTTAATCGATCAGATTGGGCGTATGCATGGTAAATCAAACCAAGAAACATGAACCATAACTCATATAATCATATCTAATTCTTCCACACAGAGCTTAAACTTATGTACAAATACAAAATTTAAAAGTCGTCACATAATAAATTAAACACATGGTGAATAAATGAAAACGGCAACATTAGTATTAACCCTAAAAAAACCCAAGAATCGAATAATAATAATCCAACCTCAAAAATACCAGATCTACTCAGTTTAAGATGAATTTTGACTTTCCCATTGAGAGAGGGTGCAAGACTGCAAGAGGGTTTATTATACTGGAGGAGCATTTTATCTAGGGGTAAAATAGGAAGTACACAAATATCATGTCAGTAAAAATTACTAGCAAAACTCATCACAAAGGGCTTTACCCTACCCCTACCCCACATATATATAGGAGTATATGTATTTACTGAAAGTTACTCTTGAGTCTTGAAGAAGCAGCCCCTCACCTTACAAACATCACTCCACCCTTTCTCTCTCCTCTCTTTCTCTCTCCTCCCTTCTTCTCCATTTTGTCTTCCAGCACATCTTTTTCCTTGTTCCCCTTTTTTTTTTTTTTCTTCATCTCTCTCTCTCTCTCTCTCTCTCTCTCCTCTCAAAGTTTACACCTTTTGCTGAAGATCATCCATAAACAACAATTAAAAGGGTAATTTATTTTTATTATAAAGTTTTTTCTTTTCTTTTTCATGTAATAAAGATGATTAATTTGCTCATTTTTACTTTTGCTTGTTTTGATCTTACTTGTGATGCTTAAACTACAAGTTTTTGTTTGATTTGGTTTAGTGTGACATACACATACATACAATCATTTCATTTATTTTTGTTATATGGTTAGATTTATTTATATCATGGTTTTATATGATTATCACAAAATTTCATGGCAAATTATTATTTCATTTTTTTTTTTTTTACCCGAGATTTCTCCTGAGTTTCTGGTGTTTGTATAGATAAGTGTTGTAGTAAGTAGTAATTATTTTTGTACAAAAATAAATGTTTTCGTATGTCTTTTTTTTTCCTTATTAATTAATAAATTAATTAATTAAATTAAAAAAGGAAAATAATCTTATTAATTAATTTATATTTTTTCTTGATTTAATTCATATACTAATCGATATGAATTTTTTTCCTTATTTGATAAAGATTTAATTTTTTCTTTGACCTGTGTGGCTTGAATTACTTGTTTATTGTTAATTATTAATTAACTGTTAATTGTAATTGTATAACAAAGAAGTTTTTGACTTGCTTAATACTTGGGTTAATTAGCTGTTTGTGATTATAAAGTGATTAATAAAATATTAGTAGCGTGAATTTTCTACAAACAGATCTAATACAATTGGAGATCTGTTGGTCCATGTTGATCTTCTATATGCTTTTTTCTTAGACAACTTTGGGTGGATTATTTTCCTTGTATAATTTTTCTACTTTATTTTTTTTTTTTGTTGGTGTGATTATTTAATTGATAATACTCCATTTCTTTGGAGTGGCTATGCAAAAGTGTTAATTAACTTAATAAAAATATTTGATCAATATTACTTTCATATGACGATTCATGTTAGTCGACTCGAAACGTGACTTTGAGTTGCAAAAGGTATATAATTTATCTCGTATTTGATGATTCATGTTAGCCGACCCAAAATCATATAGTGAATAATTAACCATCAGGAATTTAGGATTCATGTTATTTTTGTGTTGTGTTGTTTCGATACTAGAAGCAAAAGATGATAACGATCAGGTTGCTTCTTGATGAAGTTGTGTCGGCTTACCGTGGCGTATGTTAGTTGTTAGAAGGTAGTTCTAGTTCTAGCATAAATATGGAGTATGTAATGTGAAAAGTTTATGGTGTTGAATACGTGTTTTTGTTGCCCAAAAATTTGTCTAATAAATTTAGCTTTAATGGTAAGTGTGTATGCTAAGTGTGACATTTATTTGATCGCTATCTTATTCAATGGATCTGTTTCCTCTACTTGGTATAAACTCCAGAGTTTTTTCATCATTTGTTCTTATATGCTAGAAAAATATATGTTTTGGCATCTGTTGTAGGTAAAAGAAAAACATCAAAGGACCACAAATATTGATCTTTTGCGGATTTTCTGCCCTTAATGGGAAGTGTCTGACTTGAATATCGTCATCAAGTTTGTATCGTAGAGCTTTTGACAGATTCTTGGAAGAAGTCTACTTGAATTTCGTGTTTTGTACGTGTTGGTAGTTCCTGTTAAGATGAATATTCTTGAAGAAATGGGTTACAATCCTAACTTTCAGTACCGTCCTCCTCCTCCTCCTGTCGCATGTCTCCTGGGGGAGGATGAACCAGTCCGTGAAGGGGAACAAGAGGGGAACGAGGAGGATTACTCTGATGAGGATGTTGATGTGGATGAACTTGAGCGGAGGATGTGGAGAGATAAGATGCTTCTGAAGAAGCTCAAGGAACAAACTAAAGATAAGGGTAAGGAAGGAGTTGATAGCGCAAAGCAGCGCCAGTCCCAGGAGCAGGCTCGGAGGAAGAAGATGTCTCGGGCTCAAGATGGAATTCTGAAGTATATGCTCAAGATGATGGAGGTTTGTAAGGCTCAGGGGTTTGTTTATGGGATCATCCCTGAGAAAGGTAAACCTGTTAGCGGAGCCTCTGATAATCTCCGGGCCTGGTGGAAAGAGAAGGTCAGATTCGACAGGAATGGCCCTGCTGCCATTTCCAAATATGAAGCTGATCATTCGGTTCCTGGACTGGATGAGGATTGCAGTGCTCTGGGATCCACTACACACACCTTGCAGGAGCTCCAAGACACTACTCTCGGATCTCTTTTGTCTGCTCTTATGCAACACTGTGATCCACCCCAAAGGCGTTTTCCGTTGGAAAAGGGAGTTCCTCCACCATGGTGGCCCACTGGTGTTGAAGAATGGTGGCCTCAGCTAGGCATTCCTAATGATCAGGGCCCACCTCCATACAAGAAGCCTCATGATCTTAAGAAGGCCTGGAAGGTGAGTGTTCTGACAGCTGTGATCAAGCACATGTCTCCTGATATAGCAAAAATCCGCAAGCTTGTGCGTCAGTCAAAATGCTTGCAGGATAAGATGACAGCGAAAGAAAGTGCTACGTGGCTTGCTATCATTAATCAGGAAGAGGCACTGGCTCGGCAACTGTATCCTGATCGGTGCCCACCTGCCCCGCCTGGTGGAGGCGGGTCTTCTGTCATTAGTGATACTAGTGACTATGATGTTGAAGGAGTTGAGCCTGATCCCAACAGTGAAGTTGAGGATTGCAAGCCACAAAACATCAATCTGTTCGATTTTGGGGTTGTGTCTGAAAGAGAGAAGTTTATGGCTCATTCTAGGAGTATGATGACTCCGGCAATCAAGGGAGAGGTATTTGAAACCAGTTCTGATTTCAGCGAGAAGCGGAAGCAGCCATCCTCTGGATCACAGATGGTGATAGATCAGAAAATATTTGTTTGTGAGAACTCTCAATGCCCATATGGAGATTCTCGTCTTGGATTTCCTGACCGGATTTCAAGGAATAATCATCAGATGAACTGCCCATTTAGGGTTAAGTCGACCCATGGAGGCAGAGTCACCAACTTTCCAAACACCATTGAAAAACTCTCTTCGATGGAATCTGTTAACTTTGCATCACCATTTGCACCACAGGAAAATCTAGGTCCACAGTCTGTAACTCAGTCACCGACTACTTTCAATGTTTCCGGTCTTGGGATTCCTGAAGATGGTCAGAAGTTAATTTCAAACCTCATGTCAAGTTATGACACTAATCTTGAGCCGAACAAGAATGTCAATCTAGGTGCTGAGACTACTATGGAAACTAATGATAGGCTGCAGCAAAACATGCAACGTAAGATGGATGGCGGGTTTGGTGGCCAAGTTGGTGCTGTATTTGGAAACAATACTTCGCAGGCAATGAACATAAGCAACATCAGAGATCATAATCTGGCACAACCACAGCCTCGCTTCCAAATGGACAATGGCTTCTTTGACCAGGGACGTGTGACCGTAGGAAATACTTCACAAGGAATGCTCATGAATGGGAGAAACAACAATCACTCACTTCAGATGGGTAATGGTTTTGCTGGCGTATTCCAAGGCACAAACATGATTCAGCCCCAGCAGAAGATGCAGCTCCCGATGGAGAATAAGGCGCAGCAGGCTCCAGTTCATAATGGTTTCCAGGTTCAGACACCTATGGTTGGTAACAATGTCTCTCAAGGATCCAACATGGGTGGTTCTGTTTTCACATCAGGTGGAATGCAGCAGCAGGGGCAGCAGCAGCAGCAGCAGCTTGATCAATGCAGGACGTTCGATCCTTCATTTGGGATGTCTCTGAATGACAACATTGCAGACTTTGGATTTAACAGTCCATTCAACATCGACTTTGAACCGCTCTTAAGGTCGGACAACCCCATCTGGAACATCTAAGGTAAGGATGGTTTTGCAGTGACATCGTCAAATCGAGCTGAATGTACATTCTGAGAAGGAGATTGCTTTTAGATCTCCTCTTTAAATTGGTGAGATCTTCACCTCCTGAACTTTAGCTGTCTTTGGTTTCTTAGATTTTTCTGCCATTTCTGTGATGTCAGCACCATACTTGCAAATCTTACCATCTAGCAGTAGTTAGAACTCCGGCCTCCACAATGATGGGAAGATAAAAGGCCCTATTTAAACTTTTTTTTTTTTCGTCGTTTTGAGACTATATTTTTATGTAGCTAATATTGAAAACCCCCAGTACATAGTACAACATATGTTTTGATCAATAATTATCACTTTCAAATCTTGCCATTATTTGTTCCCATATTACCCTTGTTAGCTTGCTTTGGTTGGTTGATTGCATGCATTTATATGTTGACTTAGCCTTACGCCCTTACCCTCGAGGGAAATTACTACTAGGAATTGAACATGAAATTCGTTTTAACCATTAAGTCAAGACTTTATTTTATCGTCCGTCTTAGTAGGACCTGATTCGAATTGGTAAGGTTCTAAATATTGGAATATTCTTCATGGAGAAAGCATCTTACAACTAAAATGTTATTTTCCATGTAGAATAATGAAAAGATATTCTCCACTTGAAATTAGAGCATGTGCTCTTTTCTAGAGAGAAGCACAATTACTTTACAAGCAATCCTTAGCAATAAGCATCCAATTCTGTGCACAACTTGGGTTGGCAATGGAAAACTTTGCTTCTCCAATGCCCTTGTCTATAAGCTATTTTGGGTATTAGTGGAGGTGACCACTTTTGCTTGGTTTGGTAAAAACTAGTACACTCTAATCCCTACTAAACATTTTTGTACTCCCTTCGTTTTTTCAAGAAGTTCACGCGCGATCTAAACGTGAAAAAAGAAGTCAAAATTAATTAATATCCTGAAAATAACATACTACATAACAAATGGACCATTTTTTTTCTTTTTGGGGAAAATGATAATTACTCCACGAGTGAGTCTTCTGTGAGACGGTTTTACCACAAGTCATTGTAAGACCAACACACACAAAATTGAAATATAAAATATAATTATTTATTTTCAGTGTGGTGGTCTCACGTGAGACGGTCTCATATGAGACTTGGGGTTACTCCACACGAAGATAAACTTGAGAGAGAGACCAAGGCTAAGTCAAAGTTGGGCAAAAGTAGGGACAACTTTAGTTCATGTTCTCATGATCCTTACCTTCCTAACACCTTCCTAATTGGAAGAGGGAATTGTGTGTCCATCTTTTAGGCAAAGAGGAGGGAATGATTGAATTTTAGGAAATGTTAGAAATTATGAAAATGTCCCTCTAAAATATGTAAGGGTGAGAATCAATTAGAAGCAAAAAGGGTCCCATTGTGGTGTGCTCTTATCTCATTTTGAATGCAGCCAAAAATGTTTTTGTGTGTAGAGCTGAGTTGTTCGTCCATGTGTTGGGGGGTTGGGGTGGGTACCATATTTACTTGGAGTATCTTTCCTCCCTCTTTTCTTTTCTTTTCTTTTCACGGATTATCCATTTGTTGTCTTAGATATGAGTAATCTGACTTTCTCTATCCATTTTTTTTATTTACCTTTATGTAGGGTTGAACGAAATATGCGATAATTTGAATATCAAAAAATATGATCTAATCCAATTCAAAACTTGGACATTTAATTCGGAAATGGGTTCAAATTGGATCTATACCTATCCGAATTTTACGGAGATCAAGTTGGATATGGAGTCTGATATCCTGGACTTTCTCGATAATCTAATATTAGATACTCCCTCCGTCCCCCTTTAAACACCTCACTTTCTTTTTCGGGGTGTCTCTCTTTAAACGTCCCATTTCAAAACTTTCTAAATGGGGTAAATTTCACCACACATCAACCCTCCACTATCTCTAAAAACAATAAACAAACCACCCATTATCTCTAAAAATAATAAACAAACCATCAATTATCTCCAAAAATAATAAACAAACCACCCATTATCTCCAACAATAATGAACAAATCACCCACTATATCCAACAATAATAAACAAATCACACCACCTTAATCGACGTGAAAAAAGAAGCGGGGTGTTTAAAGGGGGACGGAGGGAGTATTGAATATCCGAATAACTTGCCTTTTTTTGTAAGAAGTTATAAATTCAGAACGAGTCTCTAATTAATAACTTGTCTTTCTTGAAAATTATAAATCCATGCCTCACATGTATGGATTGTGCCACGCAGGTCAGTTTTTATCCGTGGATGTACGCACGGTTCGATATCTTAGTGCCCCCGAACCGCGCGAAATGGTCGCGAAAACTCTTTCCCTTTGTTATTAGGGGAAAAAAAGAAGAAAATAGAATGCCAAAACCTAATCAATAACTTGCCTCTTATCAAGGGAAACTATAAATCCACACCCCACATGCATGGACTACGCCACGAGGGTTTGTGTAGGCGTGTGTGGTCAATTCCCACATATATCATACGCGTCAGGCACAGAATACAAAGAAGCAGAAGCAACTTTGTTGCGGAGATAAGGGTATGAGGATTTGAACTCGATACAACCCCAATAAATGTTGACTTCTTAATAACTATACCAACCTTAATACTATTATTTCCTTCTTTATAACTAAAAAAAGAAAGCAAATTTAAAATAGTAATTTTAGCCCAGTCCATAACTCCTGGGAACGGCCCATATTGAGGGGATGAAAGCCCAGCAATATAAGTCAAGTTTTAAACTATTTTAGCCCGGCCCATACCACTTTACTTCCGTGCAATTCCATGTTCCTCACAACTTCCAAGTAGACCTGGCAAACGGGTCATTAGGGTCGGGTTCGGGTCGGGTTGGTTTGGGTCGGGTCAATTCGGGTGCACTACAATATTCGGGCCACTTCGGGTTGGGTCGGGTTTCGGGCCACTTCGGGTCTAGCATTCTTCGGGTCAATTTCGGGTCAGGTTAATTCGGGTCTAGTTGAAAAATCGAGACAAATAATGATTAGATTTGTACTATTTACATTTTTTTTCGATTGATTGACCAAATATAGATGGAAAACATTAAATTAAGTTGTTTAGGTACTTGTTTCATGTGAAAAAGAGGAACATTATGCCATATAATGTACTCACTTTATATGATACAAAATTGAAGGCACGAAATGCTCGTATCACTAAATCAAAGGTTAGACATATAGTATGGGGAATTAAAATATTCAAGTCAATTTAGTACGGGTCTATTCGGGTTCGGGTGATAATCGGGTCGGGCTAGTTTAGTTCGGGTCATTACGGGTTCGGGTCAACTTCGGGTTAATTGACTTCGGGTGATAATCAAGTTCGGGTCGGGTGTAACCGGGTTCGGGTCAAATACGGGTAATATCATTTCGGGTGAAATTCGGGTTCGGGTCAAAATTTTCGGGTCGAGTTTCGGGTATCGGGTCACTTTTGCCAGGTCTACTTCCAAGCATTCCCTTTCTCGGCCTTTTTCTTCGTTAGCCGAGTGTAAAAGTTACTCAACTAATGATTTTGAGCTGCTTGAATCAATGATCAGTGTACAATCACTCAGCTGTCATATAACAATCTCAGTTTCCGTATCGATCCCACAATTTTTTTTTGTTTTTTCTCGTCGATTTTTCTAACGTGTGCCCCCGGCATATATTAAAACTCCACTTAATTACTCACTTAAGTGACATTCTCACATGAGAAAACAAAATATAAGATTTTATTGATGATTTAAGGATAATCTCATTTAAATAAGGAAGAAAATGGGGTCTAACATGTGCGTTAGAAAATCGCTTTCTTATATTGCAAATTAACAATCTATCAATAAAATTTTGTCACAATTTTCATTCTGGGCCATTTGAAAGGGTAAACAACAATGTAGATATATGTTGACAGTTGACACTCTTCACCCTGCCTTACGTGAGACTACGAGGGCCTATGTGGAAGTGGATGATGTTGTTGATTCTCCTACTAGTAAGACTCAGTAGTAAAGCTTTTAGAACTCTAACATTCGATCACAAGACCTTGTTCCTTGTTCATCATATGCAACGTGAATTTGACGATTCTTTGTACAATTGTACTCCGTATATATAATGGAAAATCAAATTAAAATTCAATTTAGGCCACGGGGTGAATTATGCCATTAAATCCAAAATTTACGCAAATTCCAACACCACTCCAATGGAGTCTATGACACTTTATCGTGTATAGAATGATGGAAAATGGTAATTGTTAAGAACCACATAGCGATATTAACATAATTTTTTTTCAATTATTATTTCAAAACAGATTATATTATTTAATATAAAGATACTTAAGTATGTATTTCCTAAATTGAAGTGACAATTCCTGATAAAAATTAGTATCGATGTTTCAATTCATGTCCGATTTGAAATACCCTTATACCAGTGCGGATCACCTGTGCCCTCATACAACATAAAAATAAACGTTTACAATCTAAAAATAACGTAGGCAGTAGATTATCTCCCGGATATGACATTAGTATTGACATCGGTATGGCTAAGGATTGGATAGGCTTGACTAGTTCAAAGTCATTTGTCCTAGAGGATTAAGTGCGCCAACGCCAAGTCGTCTTCGTCAAAGGAATCCTAAGCAATGGATATCCCATTACCTCAACCACTGAAATTCAATGAAAATGTTGTCCCTTTGTGAGATAAAATGTTTTATATGACCTACTAAAATAAGTATTGACGAGGAAAAATCCCAAAATTTGTGTGCAAAAAAGAAAGTGTCCCATATGACGGTTATAAATTTAGTGGGTTATAATTCTCATTACTAATTGGTTTTAGGTGGAAATTCAGTGAGCTTGTAGGCTCATCTGCTGCTCATAGGTTTATGGGCTTGTTGAGCGAAATTAATACCGAGTAAGTGATATCCGAACGGTTGGATAGGTCGGGGCCGCACAGGTGTGATATGGTGGTGGTTGGGCTCTCTATGGGCATGTTGCACAAAGCTATTAAGTATTTCCTTCAATTTTGGTATTTTGATTGAAAATCATATAACCCGGATACGTAAATTCGTATCACAATTGTGCATCTTTTCAATATTATAAAATTCGATTGAGACGCTGATATGGTGTTAAGTATGACTTATTATATGAACAAAATTAACGATAAACTATTTTACTTTTATAAAAGATAAATTTCAATTTAAGATATGGGAGTAAAAAATTAATTTTTTTGATCAATAATAGAGTGAGATGGATGCGTACGAAACTTTGTGGTACTGGTAAGCCTGACATCAATATATATTCGTGAAATACATACATCAAACAATGTTTTTAGGAGAAGAATAAAACAATAAAAGCCGCATTTCATCTTATTTAAGAGATTCGAATGAACTTATCTTGAAACGTGATACTCCCTCCATTTCATTAGGAAGTTGGCATATTCCACTTTCGCCAATTTCTTTCAATTCTTTGCGTTTCTATATCGGGTAAGTTTTAGTCATTTAAATTTTCCATATTGCCCTTACTTATTTTCTTAACTTACAATCAGCCACTGTAACACCCCGTAAATTTCGGGATTATTATGTAATTAGGGTGTTACGTTTTGTGACTCATTTTAAGGTGTAGTTTCTACTGCGGGATTTAGGTATATTTACCGTTTTGGGTCACTTTCCTAATCGGGCAATTAATTGGCAAAATTACCAAAATATCCTTACTTATTCCCTCACCTTACACTATACAAAAAAAAAAAAAAAGAAAACCCTCCCCCTTCAAAATCACGCACGCAGAAGAGGAGAAAAGGAGAAAGAAAGAGAAAGAGAGAAGAGGAGAAAGGAAGAAGAAGAGAAGAGAGAAGGAGGAGCCGCCACCACCGCACGCCACCCTCACTGCCGCCGCACACCACCGCCCAACCTTCACTCTCTCTCTTGATTTTACATCAAGAGTTGTAAGGATTTTTACCCTTTTTATGTTTTATAAATTAGGGTTCTTTTTGAATTCATGTTTAATTGATGTTGTAAAGCATGCATATGAATATGGTATTGTGATTGGTGTTGTATTCATTGTTGTTTGGGGATTTAAAGCATGAGATTATGAAGTTATGAAATTAGGGTTTATAGATTAGGGCCTTGTATTTGATGATGATTTCATGGTTAGAATTGCATGAAATTTGAAAGGATAGCTTATTATGATATGGGTAACATGTGGTATAAATTTGGGAAGGTTTCATAATGGTTTGATTGTATTAAATGGTTTCTGTCCAGATCTGATTTTGCCTTATTTTGAGCGTTATTGTTGATGTTTTAAGGGTTTAAATGATTGGAAACGTTGCTAGCATGTTGGTGGAGGTGTGGTGAAAGTTTGGTGCGATTTGGGGTTCGTTTGGTTATCCTATGATCATATTTGTTTTGGGGTTGTCTTGTGGGATGTGTGGAGTATGGGCTATGATTATAGTAAGTCGCTTGAGGTTAGCTACCTTGTAATTTGTAGTAATTCCGTCGTGTTCGACAATTGTTTAGGTGGTGTTTTTGAGGAAGTACCTTTCGTGGACTTTTGACTCCATTGCTAGAGTTGTTGAGTGTTGAAGGTAAGAACGTTGACACTCATAAGCTTGAGCTTCATTTCATATCATGAGAATCCTTCCCGTTCATCTTTGTTTCGATTCTTTGCTCATATTCTCTATTTTGATTATCTATCGCCTATTGTCATTGTTTATCTATTTTGATCACCTCTTGAGCATCTATTGACCTCCTACATTGATTATTGTTATTGATCATATATTGATATTCTTGTTCCGGCTTTGGCCGTTTATAAATCAAGCTACTATGTGCGAATAATGTACTTAAGACGGATTAAAGATGTATCTATTTATACATATATAACTATACATGTTGTATGATGTTTAACTACCTAGAGCGATTAACCTCTGATCAAGGTATATGTAGCTAGGCCGGAGATCAGCTACCGGTCTCCTAAATGACTTCCTCTTTGGGACTGTGCGTCCTACCGTCCCCCTAGGAGGGGTGTGCACACTCGGGTCTTTAGGATCGTTTTATTCTCGATGCTCTAGCGTTGGATCGGCTTGGGGTAGGACCCTTGCGCAATAATTTATATAAAGAATGTTAAATAAGATTATTGTGGTGATGAACACCCCGTTCGCGCTCTACACGAACCGTGCTCTAAGCACACGAGTCGTGCCCAATCTCTCGTTGTCTTGATTTCTTGGTGTGGTTTGTTCAGTTATTTGTAGCTACGCGCCATTTTAAGGCGCGTATCTTCTTTTTCTTCTGTTGCTCTCTTCTCTTACTCAGCCTGTGCTGACGTTCTTTCTGTTTGGGTTTGTCCCTACCCTATTTTGGGGCCTGTGCCATTGTTATAATGGCGCAGTTGACAGGTCTTGAAGGTGATTGCTTGTCTACCTGAAGGTCAATGCATGACATGGGGAATTTTAGAATAATTCGTCAAACGTTTGGAGTTTTAAGAACGATTGTAATTTATTTCTTCCGGTTTGATTTTGGATTGTAAACTTAGCTACAAGTCTTCCGCTGACCATCGTTGTTTCTTTCAGAAGTTTGCTTTAATAAGCCTTGTCGTTGACTCGGTAGTCAACGACGGCATAACAGTCCTTTATTTTCTCATTTAAATTTGTCGAAAATTTAGGGTTGTTACAGCCACACTAATCTATCCACTAACCCCACCTACATTAATCTGACCACCACTACAACCACCACCACAATCATCAATCAACCATCAAAACGACCACCACCACCGACGCCTCATCGCGCCGGTGAAAGAGAGGAGAGAGAAGAATAGAGAGAGGGTCGAAGTGGATCGATCGGGTGGGGGCCGAGAAGAAAAGAGAAGAGAGAGGCGTGAGATATCGTGAGATGAGGCGTGAGATATCGTGAGATGAGGAGAAATAATATGGCCGGCGACGATGAGCAGGTTCCGACAAGGAAAGCGTCTTAGTGGTGCGGTTGGGAGAAACGAGGAGGCGGCGATGGGTGACGTCGCATGGGCGTTGTTGCCCTGAGGTCGCTGGCGATGGCTAGTCGTTTCGGTGGAGTTGGGGTGGCTAACGGTCGACTTAGTGGCGGAGCAGCGGTGGCGTAGGAGCAGCGACGGGGAGTTGAGGGGAGGAGAGAGAGAGAGTTGGGAGCCAGAATAATTGGAAAGGAGAGGAGAGAGAGCAAAAGATTAGTATAAAATTAATGTTAATAATACACCCACCCCCACCATTCTAGGTTCTTGTGCCCATATCAAATGCTAACTTCCTAAAGAAATTGAGGGAGTATCTGAAGCACATTTGTTGGGAAGACAATAGAGTAGCTGATTTGATTGCCTTGAGGGGGCCCTTCATTTTCGGGATGAGAACACTCATCGTTGGTGTTATAACAATAGTTTCATTGATATCCTTAGATCAAATTAGGTTGGTGATGGTGTGATATGGTGATACCTGGTGATACCTTGGCGAAAAAGATCACCTAGTCCTTTTTTTTTTTCACCTCTAAAAGAACATTTAATGATTTTCATCCCATCCATGATCAATTGTATATACTCCCGTACATTACGCTATGTTGCAATTTGCATACAGGCATACAGCCAGTTTAACATTGGTCCATTCGAGGCACTTTTAGCACTCGGACATATTCCATCATAGGACTCTTGGACAAATTACAAATAGAGATATGTTGTTATCAATCACATAAAAATGGTGGGGGTGGCACGGAAAAGGCTCTAAAATAGTGACTGATGGAAGATGATGATATTCTACAATTATTAAGCAATGATACATACAAATGCAAATCTACTGAATTTGCGCTATTTGAAGATCAACGATCATAAAATGATAAAACAATAATGGAGGGAGTATTTTTTTTCCGTGCCCTTCTTCTTACATTGTGAAGTATTCTCTCCGTTCCTTTCATTTGTTAACATTGGATCAAATATGTGAGACAAATTTAAAACGAGATGTTAAGAAATGAAAAGAACCTAGGGGAGAAGTAGTTACTCAAAATTTGGCAAAATTTTCGTTTTGGGCATTGAAACCACCAATTCAGTTTAGGCTAAGAGGTGAATTGTACCTAAAAACCCTGGTTTAGCACAAAAGCTCATTACCACTCCCAATGTGAATTATGAAAAATGCTAAAACTAACCGTAAAATGTGCTATCAAGCAAAAGTTTTAAGATGATAGTTCAAAACCACACAATGATTCTAGAGTTCATCAAGTGACTTAAGTAAAAGTTATATGCGTTGTTACATACGAGTAGTCTATGCCGAAAGCTAGATTCGAGACAAAAGATTGCGCTCTCAAAATATAATTGTGGGACCCACAGTAAGGATGCAAAAAAGAAGGGCAATTGGCGTCTATACCACAATGTTCTGGCAAAGAATCATAAGTGTGCAAATGTGCATCTTAGGGAGTGAGTGCATGTGACATAGGAGGCCTTCAAATCTCGTTTGACGAATTCTCCAAACATGGGACACTCCCACTTCACGGGTCTTCCTGATGCAACATCCATATATTAATCACATACTACAAATGACTGTTGAGATCTAATTCAGGTTCCATATTCCTTCTTTCTTAGTATAAATTGATATTGTCGTTTGCACCTCATTAAAAAACACAAAACACAAATGTGAGTTGTACATACTAATAATACTCCACTCCCATAACTCAAAGCTAGTAATTTATTGTATAGCGATAGTAACGAAACCAGGTTTGAAGATGGTAAAATTAGTTTTGTTCTATAATGACAACGGTTCTACAATTTTGTTCCAATGGAGCTAAAGATTACTTATTTTTTGGTTTTTGGGATATAATGTAATAAAGCAAAATGACTCATAAAACTATCTGTACTTCTTATTTTGTGAAGTAGCAGTCAATCGGTGCGATTCTCGACGCAATTTTCATTTTGTGTCATCCGTGCACAACCTCTCTATATTTCAATAGGGGTAAGGTTTGCATGCATCCGACCCCCCCCTTACCCCGCCTTATGACGGGAGCCTTTAATACATTGGGGTTAAAAAAATGTTGTCCTAATGACAACGGTGTACAATAAAATATGGTTGGTATACGTTGGTAGTAAAATTGTGTTGCGTCAATAAAAGTGGAGGTGTTCCTTCACTTGTCTGATTAGGAAGGCATGAGTAGCATTTAACAAAAAACAAATACAGTGAAAGAAAACGTGGAATTATTGGGGTCCTGCTTCCCTTGTGTGACAGGAGCCTTCCTGCAGGGCTTTATTGTCAGTAGTTTTAATTGCATTTTGTTGTTGATCCAAAACCACCAACTAACAAATATCTCCCACTTACACACACACTCTCCATTCTTCCACTGTCATGCAGCAGAAGCATCGCCTGCACAGAATTTGTGTGCAGGAGTCTCTGCAGGAACATCAGAGCATTCACTGAGCTGTCAGAAGTCATAACAGCGCGCTTAAAGTACTGAGGAACAAGGCATTATATAAGAAAGCAGAAACAGAAAGCTGAAATCTTTACTGTATGGGGGCGTGTACAAGCAGGAACAGACACAGTTACCGTTGGGAGAAAGACCAACCTAAGATGTTTATACACAAAGTGAAGGCATTACAGCAGGAAATCAATGCAATCCTGAAGCGTAGAGAGGAAGACAGTGAGTCATATGAGCGCGAACTGATGCTATTCTCGTTCAAGGAAGCCGAGTGGAAGAAAGACAGGAAGAAACTTAGAGACGAGGTAAAGCGACTGCGCAGGGCCGTGGAGGACAGGGAAGAGAGGATTAGATTGATGGAAGATGAAGTTGATCAGTTGGTTGGAAAAACTGAGTTTCAGTCTCAGTTTGAGGGGAAGTCATCATCAGTTAACAGTAGCTTGTGCCTTACTGCTACTGCTACTGCTACTGCTACAACAACAACAACAACAACTTCAACTAGTGCTAGTTTGTCACTGATGGACCAGATTAAGGGAGAGAGATCAAGAAGAGATGAGACTGTTGAGAAGTGGAAGATGCTGTATCTTGCTATTAAGAATGAACTTGATGAATTAATTCAGAAGACTCATGAGCAAGGTAAGATTATTTCTTTTATTATTAAAGCGATTCTGATCTCTAGCGCAATTTTCATTATGGGTCATCCGTATATAGACTGGGGCTTGCATTAGCATACATCCAACCCCCTCTTACCTCGCCATAGGCAGGAGACGGGGGCATATTTTTGTATCTTGAATTGGATTCAATTAGAGGAACCCATTTTCAACCTTATATTGACTGAAACTTACTCGGTTGATGGTATGGTTTTATGAGGCTATTGGGTAAAACCTATGTTACTAAGACTCGGCTAGAAATATCCAACATGGGTGCGTGGTAAAGGGTCCTAATCAGCTAGTTTATGAAAATTTGTCATGTATTTTCGGGCTAAAAGTGTCCCAGTGTCATTATTCATGTTCAAGTGTCGGGTGAGTATCAACACGGGTACACGTAACAGGTAATATGAAGAGTTCGAGTAAACTGTTTTAGCAATAATCATGGTAATCATCAGTACACAGTAGCTCCAGTAGATAAGTACAGAATATGTCGGTAGAAGTGGATCTGTTTAATTTACTGTAGTTCTGCTATTAAGGTTTCCATCAGCATAGTAGTCAAACATGCATGCATACAGTACATTGGTATATCTGGTAAATTAATTTTGAGCCAGTAAATACTGATGGCAGCGCGGTACATTTTGTGCATCAGGTGCACTCTACTGGAGAGCAGAAGAGGAAGAAAATTTGATGGAGGAATTGCAAAGGGAATCGAGGGCGAAAGACGAGATAATAGCAGCTTTGAAATCACAGATTGTATCAATGGAGAACGAGGAGTATAAAAGAAGGAGAGAAGTGGATATTCTGAGACAAAGCCTGAAAATTATCAGCAACAAAAAGGGTACAAACCATGTTAAAAGCCGATCAAGGCCGTCAATTCGACTTAACAGGACACTGTCAAAATTTGCATTTGTAAACTAGAATGTACTCGTCATTTGCTGTATCTAATGGATAGATCTCCTGTCCTGTAAGAGTTCAAGTGTAAGAATCTGTATACTATTAATAGAAAATGGTATGTTTTCGTTTTGGCTCGCTCGTGTTCATATCTTTTGATACATTAGGCACGTAGTACACCCTGACTAGGGAACGAAAAGGAAACTACGTTACTACAGTGCCTAAAAGGCTCCTGGTTATCATGAGCTAAGAAGGGTCGACTGTATGAGCAATGGCAAGTGGAAAAGAAAAGAGTCTCCAAGAAGATTTTACTAGTATTTGTTTAAGTTTAAGCATTCGGATATGCATTGGAATGTCATGAAAGATTGAACTATGAACTTTAATTTGGAAATGCCATTGATTGACCAACCTCAATCACCTAGTTTAATAGTAGTAACGGTGTTACTCAAATTCGGCTACATCTTAGCTACTTGTAAGAAAAAGTTTCGTGTTTTTGGCCTAAAGTAAGTCTCCGAGTGTTTGTAGTATAGCGTAAAACCTTCCTTTGAGCGATAACCGATGAGGTTCAAACATGGAATAGAAAAGCTAAATATTGTGTATTTCCTTGATTTTTTTTTTTTTTTTTTTTTTTTTTTTTTTTTGACGATCCAAGCTAAGAAATTCAGAAGTCTTAGGTGCTTTTATGGAGTTAGAAGTAAGCATAACTATATGACTGATAAAAGTCGTGAAAGAGCAAAAAGCAATGTGATAATGATACCCTTCCTCTCTCACATTTCTTCTTTCAAACATGACAATTCAATTTAGTCCGGATTCGAGTCGGGTATAATTAGAGGGCGCCGATAAATCTCTCTCATTGATCTCCAACAACTATGATCACCCTATCACCAAGCTCATCATGACCAACTCAAGATCTCTAATCGATCTCGTTTGAATCTCGTGTCAACTCAACTAACTAAGTGATCACTCACGTCTACGACACCACTTTTTGGCGCAAAAAATCTCGCCACATTTTCAAGTTATAACCACCAATTCCGACCGTTAAAAAACCAACAACCTCAACTTTCTCTCTCCTCACCGCCATGGCAGCAGCTTCACTAAACCTCCGATTACGCCACTATCCATTTTCTCCCTCCTCCCGATCGCCGCGCCGATACGTATTCTTCAAGTCACCCCTCCGGTTACAAACAAAAGTTAGGGTTTATAGTCCAATAATTTTGGGGATTTCCGGGTCCAATCGTTGCTCCGTCTGTTGTTTCGCCAAGGCGAATTCGGAGCTCGTTAAAACCGGGTTTGATGATCGGGTTGAGCGACCGCCTTTCGATATCAACCTTGCTGTCATCCTCGCTGGTTTCGCCTTCGAAGCGTATACCACTCCTCCTGTAATCACTATTCTCTCTTCTTCGATACGCAACTTTTTATTCTCACTAATTTGGCTAATTAATCAGAAACTTTGTTAGGGTTTATGATAAATTATAGCTTCTCGGTATTGTTACCTGCTTAGATAGTTGATGCTAATCAAATTGTTGCGGAAAAAATGCCTAATTTGTTTTGGAAGCTGTTACTGTTTAATTTTGATAGTGAGGCAGTGAAAATGTATGCTATGTTTACTGAGGGTTTCATTGAATTTGTCGATTTTGATTGGATGAGTAAAGTATCGAAAATTAGAATGTTTTTGGTTGATCTGCAGGATAATTTGGAGAGGCAGGAAATTGATGCTGCTGGTTGCAAGACAGTGTATCTTTCAGAGTGCGCAATGTTTGCTAAACCGATTTTACTTCTTTATTGCGCGAGTTATTGTCTGTGTGGACTGTGTCTGATTGAAGATAATTTTTTTCCGAAAAGAGTTGAGAAGTGAATGTAATTGTTATGTTAGATTTACTGCATTTGGTAAACCCTAATTTGATAGTTACTTGTAGGAACCAAAGACAGTAACTTTGGTCGATAATGATATTGTTACGGTGATGGAGAGCCCTGTGTTACTTGTAGATGCCGACTTAACTAGTTATCAATCAAATTTTACACCTTTGAGTATTAGGGGATGACATTACAATCAATTTGTAAAGGAAACCATAAAGTAGTTGGGAAACCGCAACTTTTGGTCTAGTTAACAGTTTATGGAAGTCAAATTCGAGTTAGTTGGATTAGAAGCCTGCTAAAACTGAAGCTCAAAATCTTACCGCTGATGTTCTGTTGGATATATTTGGTTCACTGTTGTTAGCTGTAAGAATGTTGAAGATAGCGATTTTGGTACATAGGAGCAACTTTAGCCCAATATTGTTAATTCAGTGGTATATCTGCTTGTTGCATCAATTGATACATCAGAATGTCGAATATAGCCTTCCTGGTATATTGGAGTTTGTATAGTGTAATGATGCAGAATTCAGAGTTTAACTGTTTACCAATCCAAAATAAATAGAAAAAGTTGCTTATACAAGCTGATTGTCCTTGCAAATGTTTAAACTTTCCAGGCCTTTTGTTCGGGAGATATATGATGGCCAATTGTTCATAAAGTTGAAAAAGGGATTTAGTTTTCCTGCAATGGATCCATGGGTATGTAATCTTCGCCTGTTTTCGTTGTTTACAGTCACCATGCCCATGGCATGTGATCTTGCATATATGTTTCAGTTACTATGCGTGTCTTCTTTATACCCTTTGGGGAAATCCACTTTACATTTTTCTTTACTTTAAATTGGGAAAATGTAGGCTGCAGATCTTACTGCCCAGTGTTCATGACCTGTTTCGTTTCAGGGAACAAGTGATCCATACGTTGTGATGGAGTTTGATGGTCAAGTAGCTAAAAGTAACATCAAGTGGGGGTGTGTGATCTTTCTCAAATTTGTTTACCCTTTTTTCGTAAATGAGCTATTCTAGCAGCCATTCTTTGAGTTATGGTTGTTGTATAGTCGTTTTTTTTTTCTTTTTTTTGTAAAGAATGTTTTATATGTAATCCTGCCTCACTTCACATACGTAGGTATATAACATAAAGCTACTCTTTCTAAGGTTGTATTTACATGTCTCCCTGTCTCTCAGTATCAGTTTACAGTTTTGATGAGACTTTATATTTAGTTTGTTTTTTTTTTTTTTTAAAGTTTTTTTTTTTGGGTCAACCTGCATGAGTCCTTTATCAGTAGGCTTTGCATTTCAGAACAAAGGAGCCAACATGGGATGAGGAGTTCAACATAAACATCAAGCGTTCTCCAAGCTCACTTCTTCAGGTAAAGCTTTAAGAAGAATGTAGCAGACCTTAGTAGGATTTTGGTTTACATGTTTAAATGAATGTCTTTGATGTTCTTGCCAAATGCATGTGAGTTGCTTCACATAAAAGTCGAAACTATTATTCCCATCTGTACTTGAGTCTGGAAAATAGATTTCTCTGGTGATGGATTATAGACACTTCAACAACAACAACATTACTCCAGTGTCTCAAAGGCTCCCGCCATAAGGCCGGGTTGGGGGGGGGGGGAGTTCAAATGTACGCAGGCCTTACCCCTATGTTGATGATCCATAATGAAAATTGCTTCGAAAAACCACACTGGCCGGCTGCTACTTCACACTACTAGAAGCGCAAACCGTTTTGTGAGCCATTTTGCTTTTTTCCATTACATTCCAAAGCCAAAGAATAATTAGTCTTTGGCCCCTTTAGAAACAGAAACAGGGTTATAAATACTTCAAGCTCTTTTTTTTTTTTTTTAATTCCGTTCTCTTTAGCACCTCTTAGGACTTTGGTGCTTACTGTTGAATTGCTCATGGGCAATAGCTGACTTAAATCCAGTTTTTTTTTTTCCTAATTTTTGGGTTTAATTCCAATGAAATAGAAGGCCTTCTTAATTGCCAAAATATTTCATTTCCCCACAAACAGAAGCCTTGTAGAGGTTGATGTCTTGTGTAGTCCTCAGAAAACAGAAGTATATTGAACTATTAGAGCACCCCAAAATAGAACTTTTAATCTTTTGGCAGTGATAACGTGGTGTTTCTAATGTATTCCTGTATTTGCTGTGTACTGTGTCCTTTGTTGCGCTCAAGTACATATGATCTGTTAAGCCAAAAACAATGGCAATTGGACTAAAAGGGCGTGCGAAGTCGGTAGATAATGACAGAATATATGAATGCAGCAGTATGTCGTTTCATCATAAATTCAGTTCCTGAAGTAATATGTGTTGTGGACTGTAGGTCGCAGCCTGGGATGCCAATCTTATCACTCCACACAAACGCATGGGGAATGCTGGTCTGAAGCTGGAAAAGTTTTGTGATGGTGAGATTTATCTCCTTTACTTCTAGTTCCATAAGAAAGGCTACTTTCATCCATTTTTTAAGGCTTGCGAGATTCCTCTTTCACACGCTTTTCTAATTGTAAAATCTTTTGATTTTCTATTGGAACTGATTTTGTCAACCATACTGCGCTTTCAAGTATCTGCTTGGGATCAACTTTATTTGGTTGTTTAGTAGGTCTTCGTTACCTCTTCAGCAACATAAATCCAGTTTGTATACTGCCAATTGTGGTGACTCTCTGTCTCATCAGAGTTATCATTACTTATCATCATCATTAGTCTCATTAGATTTATCATCATCATTATTTACTTCTGGTGATGTAAAGGAGGATTAGGTCTATCTTACAATGTGATCTGAGATAGCAGTAATAAGACATGGAGATAATATGATGGAGAAAGCAAAGGTTGGATCCATTGAGGATAAGATGATGGATGATTGTTTGTGGTGATAACATATTAAGGGTTAGGGAAAGACCCAAAATGACTTGGATGAGAATGATTAGAAGTGATATGAATGTTGTGCGGCTTGCATAGAATATATTTTGGGACATGGCGGTGTGGAGAGACAAAATTCATGTGGATGATGGAGTTGAGTTTGCACTGTTCCTTTTCCTTTGTTTTTCAAGCAGTTTTCTAATGAGTTTTCACTACCTTTTCTTTTTTTTTTAGCAAAATCGTGTCTTTCAACCTTTTTAACTAATGTTCACACCTTTTTTTTAATCTTGTTTTTTTTTTTTTTTTTTAATCTTCTTCTCCTTTTTTTTTTTTCTTTTTTCCTTTTGTGTGATTTTAAAGCTCTCTTTTAATCATGTGTTTCACTATATCTATTCACACCGTCAAAGTTTGCTCCCTACTTCGTAATTTGAGATGACAATTCGTGTTAGCTGACCCCAAATTATTTTGGGACTAAAGCTTGTTGCTGCTGCTGTTGTTGTATAGGACTAATAAGACACTATTCCTTTAGTTGGGCAGAGATGATTAAAGTACATTTTTATAGGTAATATGCATGAGGTGCTAGTGGAGTTGGAAGGCATGGGAGGTGGTGGAAAGGTACAAATAGAGGTGAGTTTCATTTTAGAACGAGTAGGCTAATGCTATGTTATATCAAGGTTATAGGTTTGAATACTGTATTTATTGCTGCATAATCACAAGGGGTTTCTCTTTCTATCTTAAGGGCTCAAAGTTCTCCTTCTAGTATATAGATAAACCAAAATAAAAGAGAAGACTGCTCGCAAGGATGATATCGAAGGATATAGGACTTTGGAATTTGAGCGTCAACTGACTTATTTAGAAATCATGTGGGTTCTCTAATAGTCATTTGGCTTTCGTATTGCTAAGTGTGTCTAGCATGTGAAGTGCCAAGCTTAAGGTAAGTATTCACAACTCATGGAGTGCAGATATGTCATCTCATCCTCGATTAAGTGTTATTCCGGATTTGATCTTTGGTACTTTTAAATGCATAATTTTGGAGAGAGGAACATCTTCTCATCTAGGAACTTCGATATCCAAACTCACTCAGAACAGAGGTCAAAGACCAATCACCAATTCTCTGAAGTCTAAACTCTGAAGGCTAAATGTAACCCTTCCTCAGCATCCCTCTTATCTTTTTTCTTCAACATATCCCCCAGATTTCCAGGAACGTACAGAGAAACTGGATCATTCTCACAATATAATAACAGCAACTTTACACCAGTGATAAAAGCTGGGCCTATGGCAGAATAAGGGGGAACCGGAGACTCAGATATTACAATATGTAATAAAAAAGTGAAAAATAGTACTTTGAAGCCCTCCTGATTTCACCAATATTTATCAAAGCAGTTAGCAGATGAGTGATCTTTACTGAAATTCAGAGAGATAAAAATTCAACAGAACAATACTGTATATTCATGTCAAATACCTTTATCTGATGAGTGAGCTTTTTGGAACACCGCATTTCCTTTTGTGGGGACAATACCTTTATCTGAGTTACGATTTTTGTGATCATGTTTGTAAAATTTATCTGAATGCATTTCAGGTCAGATATAAAAGTTTTGGTGAAATTGATGAAGAGAAAAAGTGGTGGCGAATACCCTTCATTTCTGATTTTATCAGAAAAAATAATCTTGACACCGCTGTAAAATTGCTTGCTGGATCGGAAAGTGTTCCGGCACGCCAATTCGTGCAATATGCGTTTGGACAATTGAAGTCATTGAATGAGACATACCTTCAACAGGATTGGTCTCCAGGTCTTGTTAACCCTGATACCAAAACTCATGAGGAGTCAGATGGCTCTTCCTATGAGTTGAAATCACCCTCATCATCGAGCAATCTATCTCAAGGTGACGCAGAAAATTCAAGGTCCAGTTACGCAAGAAATACCCCAGAAAGTTCATTGACAGATACTGATGACAATACCCAATCAACCAACCTCTTCTGGAAAAACTTTGCGGATGCTGTTAGTCAAAATGTAGTTCAGAAACTGGGCATCTCTAGTCCAGATAAAATGAAGTGGGATGGGTTTGATGTCATTAAGACAATTGGATCTCAATCAAGGGAAGAGGCAGAAGCTAACTATATAGAGTCAGGGCTTGCCTCGCCACAGGTGAAGGACCCAAGCAGTGATAGAAGTTCGGAATCCAGCCCACTCAATATTGGAAGGATTCAGTCTTCACTTCCTGATCTTAAGAAGGCGACTGAAGATATTGTGAGACAAACAGACTCAATTTTCAGTGCGCTGATGGTGTTGTCTGCAATGGTTCCCAAATCAGACCAGGAAGCAAAGAATGGAGGACTCGCTGAAATTGAAAAGTATAGTTCAGTAAAAGAGGAGAATGATGACTTGGGCTATTTGCAGAGTGATGGGCTTGATGGCTTAGATGAGAAAAGAGCTGAAGAAACGAAGGCCCTCTTTTCAACTGCAGAAAGTGCCATGGAAGCTTGGGCAATGCTTGCTACTTCACTAGGACAAGCAAGTTTGATTAAATCAGAATTTGAGAAAATTTGTTTTATGGATAATTCATCTACAGATACCCAGGTAACTTTTTTGTTATCCTCTACACTGACGTTTGAATGCGCTTTTTGTTTATGAGCTCCTTAAAAGTTAATTCCGCAGATTAGCCTTTTCAAGTCAGCTTATATTTAGCATGTTAAATCTACCATGACATCTGGAGTGTAAATAGTATAAGAGGTGCAGGTTGCAATTTGGCGCGATCCCATGAGGAAAAGAATAGTTGTTGCATTCAGAGGCACTGAACAAGTAGGTTTTTAAGAAGCAGTTCATGATGATTTGCGTTTATAACCTTTAAAGGTATTCTGATCTCTCGGTCTTTCAGGCGAGATGGAAGGACCTGAGGACTGATTTGATGCTAGCTCCAACAGGGTAATTTTTTTATAAACCCAACATATCTCCACTTCCTTTTTTGGTTTTCTCTGGGTAGGCGAAAGAGGATTATGTGAGTATTTATTCATGCTTTTACTTTTACTTCTGTCTTCCTGTTTTCGTGATTGATAGTAAATTAGTAACAAACGTATCATTGTGACTGGTTTCTGTTTTCTGTGCCGAATACACTTGAGCTTCTTTGTCTTCTGTAAACTTCTTAAGGGAAATCTACTCACATACACAATTTAGATCTAATTTTGCTGTGATGATGCAACTGTGAATTCAGATATATTTCAATCGGACTATGAGGACTGTCCTGAAAGACTTCGTGAAACTGATCGGCGTGTAAATATAAATTACTTCTCACACCTATAAATCTATTTTCAACCCCCTGCTTGTTTTCTGCGACTATTAAGAATCAGGACGAAATAACTTCAACTTTGTACTCTTGTAGGTTAAACCCTGAGAGGATTGGTGGTGACTTCAAGCAAGAAGTTCAAGTATAACTCTCTTCTGGATGTTTTTCAAAGGTTGTCTAGTTATGATTGAGCACATCATTTAATATTACAATTAATTACTGAATGGTTGTTTCAGGTTCATAGTGGTTTTTTGAGCGCATATGATTCAGTGAGGATGCGAATTATGTCTCTCCTTAAGAGAGCCATTGGATACAAGTGAGTCACGAATCATCTTAATTGGGGTTTGAAGTGATATATCCATCTTTCTATTTCCAATGGAGCAACAAAACTCACTATGCTTTGGCTTTGAAATATAAAGGAATAAAGAATAATGGCTCTCTAAACTGGCTGCGTTTCTTATATTGTGAAGTTGAAGCCGATTGATGAAATTCTCAGCACAATTTTTTATTTTGGGTCATTTGAGAACTGGGGTAATTGGAAGCTGGCTACATCTGACTATCTGACTCCCTCACCCCTACCTCGCTATAGATGGAAGCCTTTGAGACACTGGGTTATTGTTGTTGCTCTATCCATTTGTTGCCGAAATATATCCATCTTATCCATTTGTTGGCTTAGTATGCCCATATGAATAACTTAAAACGAGTCTATGATTGCTTATTACTCATGCCTTGAAGGCGTTAAAGGAATGATATGAACATAGTTCACACCTTTTAGAGCAAGAATTTGTGATCACTGTATTGTTTGACTCGTTCATTTGTCTTGATGTGCTACAGGGATGATGATGCTGTACCCCAGTCTAAATGGCATATTTATTGCACTGGTCATAGTCTTGGTGGTGCATTGGCAACTCTGCTTGCTTTGGAGCTATCTTCAACTCAATTAGCAAAGTGAGTAGTTGCTTGTCATATCTGGGTATGGTTATATATATTGAATCTACAATCAGGTGTTGTCACATGACATGTAGCAGGGGTTGACTTAGCTCAGATAATATTATCGAAGTGTGGCCTTCGAGAAACTTTTAGTGGATGATTTAACTACTTTTTGAATTAGTTTTATTAGTTGTCGTTTAGAATGTTGATGGAGTAGTTAGGCAAATTAGTGGTTTATTTAGATCATGTTGTTGATCACACTTAGTATATGCTGTCAGTTTTTGAATTGAGGAGTTGTTGAGAATGTTGTAGACTTGTAGGGGTCTCCTCATCATTACTTTGATAGCCGTTTCGGGCTATATGTCGGCAAACTCAAACTTGATATTCTTCTAGTTATGCCTACTTGAAAATTATGGAAGACTGGTGACCAAAGCTGTTGGATGTTGAAAAATTCTAATGAAAATCTTATTCAACTAATATTCTCTTGCGCTAGGGCTGGGAGGATATCAGTTACCATGTACAACTTTGGATCTCCCAGAGTTGGAAACAGGAGATTCGCCGATGTTTACAACGAGGTAATCCTTCTCTTTTCCTGCATATAGGTAAGGTAGCTACTCTGGTATGTGATTACCTCTATTCTATAGCTCAACTTATTTGCAGTCCTACTGTAGTAATAAGGCGAGGAGATCACCTGCTAGCCAGCGAGCTTCAAGATTGGCTTGTTGGCAGGTGGTGGAGGTGGGTTTCAGGATTATATTGTGAGAGTATCTGGCACGGAACTGGTTGTGAACTCCTTTTGTTGTTAAGTCATGGTGTTTGGACCTGCTGATGTTCGTGTTGTTGCTATGTGTTCCATGTCACTTTTTGTTCGGAATTTCTTATCACTTAATGTTGTTGCTTTGGCTTCTCTTTGGTTACAAATTATGACAGTTATCTCTTGGTGTTTTTCATTTTTTCCTACTGATAAATTTGGGTTGGGGCACTATTCATTTTTCCCTACACTTTCATTATTTTTCTTCCTAGGACTACTTTTCGCACTGTGTTGATGTACAGTCCTTAATTTTGGTAGTACTGTCTGTCTGTATTACTTGTTGAAATGTTAATTCTGAACAGTCAAATCTCAGCACCATACTACGACAAAACTGAGTAGTTTGTCAATGGGTCTCTTACAAGAATGTCATATCCCCCTCCAAAAAAGACCTCAACCTAGGAATCTAGGATTATCAGTTGACTGTTAAAAAAAAAAGAAAAAGAAAAAAAAAAAAAAGGTTGTATTCTGATTTTTGTGTCTTTCTTGGTTTGTTAATACTCCCTCCAATTATCTGGAATTGTGTATGGTGTTAGATACTTGTAATCTTGAGGACACTTATATAAGCTGCTGTTTTGATATGGCTGTCTACTACCTTCTGGCTGATGTAACTAACATTGTTTCTTATGTTATCTTACTAGAAAGTGAAAGATAGCTGGAGAGTTGTGAACCACCGAGATATCATACCAACAGTTCCTCGCTTGATGGGTTATTCCCATGTAGCTCAACCTGTTTATTTAGCAGCAGGAGATCGGAAAAACACAGTAGTAAGTTCCATTTATTATTCAGCTCTATTCCATCCTTGGTACCAAAAAAAAAAGAGTTCTTCCGTATTTCCCACATCAGACATGCTTTTAACCATCTTCTAAGTGTGATCAACTATGAGACTATGAATGAGAACTTGAGATGAGATATTCGTTCGACTGTGATGGCCATGAGAAATCAGGAAGTGTGGGCCTCTCGACTAGCTGACATACTAATTTCTTATTTACAAGGATGATATCACTATATCGATTATTTTTAAACGTCTTCTAGTAGTTATTATTTTTTCTTTTTGGATATGATAGCCCATGACTGTGACGAAATATTTCAGGAGAGTGAAAATTTCTCTGGAGATGGCTATCAAGGAGACCTCATTGGGGAAGCAACACCAGATGTTTTAGTCAGTGAATTTGTATGTATCCGTTCTCATCTATAACCTTGCTTTATTAAAGTGCGCCTTTGTCTTTTGCTTCTGTTGCATTACTTACAGTCCAGTGCATGTATAGCCTCTTCAAAATCTTTAGAGTTTCATCCAATATGTTACATAGTGAACTGATTTATGTGGGAATGAAGATCTGTGTATGTTTGTGTTGCGGTGCGCCACAAGCATGTGTCAACTTCCTCACCTTGTGTCGAAGACCAACCCTCAAAATGATATTTTCTCTGTTTGAGTTACTTAGCTTTACTGGTAAAAGCTGTATGAAACCTTTCATTTGTAGTCCTGTGTATATACCCATCATCTGAGACCATTACACATTGTTTGGATAGAAAGATCAAAAGTTAGGAAAGAGGAGATAAAATGCTCTTATAGCAGAGAAAATAGTGCGGGAGGGGGGGGGGGATCAATTCTGGATCTTTCGGAGGTAGAAAATCTCCCACGTCGTTGGCCCCTGATTTATTAATTCTCAGGCCCTGCTGAGACAGGTGCAACCATATCATAATATCCCTTCTTCCTCTTTTAGGCTTTAACACCAATGGGCAAGATTATGTTCAAATACTCTAGTGTTCCTCCACAAGCCAAACAGAGCCTTGTCATCACCTCATCGAAATAAGCTTGGATTACTTTGGGCGGAACAAAGCCAAAGTTTCTGACAACAGGTTGAAGAATTATGGAAGCGATTCGAGCAAATTTTTCCTTCCTTTTCCTTACTCTCCTGATGTATTTTGTTATCCCTCCATTTCTTTTCTTCCAATTACTCCATCTGAAATTTCACTGTTAAAGTTGTATTCAACCTGGTACTTCTACTCCATTGAGCATATAATAATATATCGTGTTTGTGTTAACGAATGTTTTCTTTACATGAGCACCTTCTAATTTAATCGAAAATTTAGACTTCTACAATACAAATGCTAAATTTATGCAGATGAAAGGTGAAAAGGAGCTCGTAGACAGAATACTGCAGACAGAGATCAATATTTTTCGGGCCATTAGAGATGGGAGTGCACTAATGCAACATATGGAAGATTTCTACTACATTGCACTTTTGGAGGTTGTTTGTTCTTCCCTTTAACAGTTTACCGTATCATTGTAGTTACTTCTTTTCCTGTCTATTATTCTCCTTATAAATTTTATACTTATTATGGCATCATTTTGATGTTTGATCCTTCACTTTTGCAGAATGTGAGGTCAAGTACCAAACTGTGACGATACCAGCTAGCAAGAAATGAAAGATGCTTAATCCCATACATATGATACTTCATGTTCGATTCTCGACTTTCAGATGTGCTGTGCTTACCCGAGACATTGCAAAATGTGCTCAATCTTCATTACCCATCTGCAGCTATACCAAGTCGTTGAGCGTGTTGCCATTCCCTCCAATTTGCTGCCTTACATATATGGATAATACATCCCATCAGTCGTTTAAAATCAATGGATTAGCAGGGAAAAGTCGAGAATTGTTACCCTCCTTTCAGATTATATGTTCAGGCTTCAGCTTACCTCGCGTGAGCGTTAAGCATTCCAGCTTTTAACTCAGTGGAGCATCTGCATGATTTGCATTTACCTTATTTTGAAGCTGTACTAAGTCTATTACGCATGTGTACATATTGATGTTTTGAAGTTTTTAAGGTTCTTCGGCAACACTTGCAGTGGGGAATATGAAGATTCTAACGCGGGGGGATGACCCCTAGCCCTAGGTAGTTTGAATTACCAACCATTGGGCCTACTTTACACCTCGCATTTGATGCCTTGACGTATTCTCAGTTGTGCATATCTTTGGTAAATAAAAAATGTTGCTGCCATTTGTGTAAAAACAATTGGATCCAAACACCAGCATTGCAGTACTCTTTTGTCCACTGGGGTTACAGGCTTACAGTCTGTGGAAGTGTGTGCAACTGAGAACCAAACTAAACGAGAAGTTAATGTAGTCGTTGTGCAGTCAACAGAACTCCAGATTGTCATTTTGTCAGATACAAACCATACAAGATTAGCACCATACGACAGTGCTTGTCAATTGAATTACATTATTCCCCTTGCAGAGTAGGGCAAACACTAACACACAAACTCTCTTAGTTACCGACGATTTTTAGTCACGTCACGAGATACGTTTATCCTATTAATAAACAAAATGTGTGTTTTAGAATTGTCAATATGCACTATGAGAATGACCTTAGTCGTGACTTATTCACTTTTGTGTGATGAGCTCTATCGATACTCTTCCAATCATATTTTTCATGTCTTTCATGAATTGTTTAGAAGCAGAAATTGATGGAGAGAGGGGGGATGAATGGGTAAGAAAAGAGTGATGTTCCATTTGCCTTTCATATGGATGCGAGTTTTGTAAAAAATAGAAAAACGAGTCTTCCAATACTCTGTAGTAATTAGATTCCTTCATTAAAATAACGATACCACTCTTCTTCTGATTCCCTATTTATTTCTGAAATTATATACTCCGTACTATACATTATGACGGGTTGCTCGCTCTATACCTAAGAATAAAAATAAAGTATCTAAATTGTTCATTCAAAATCTCGACACAACCTACACAAGTGCAGGACAAGTAAAGCATTTTTCTTTTGCCTTAACTAACTTTATCCACAAGACCACAATGTGAAGATATGGCTTCCCATTGACTTGGTCTATTATTACAAACAATGAATCGTAACTCAAAAGCTTCTTCATTTCTCCACCACCCAGCTGCCCAAGCCAAGCCAATTTCCCAGCCCCATACCTTTTTTTCCACTAATTAAATAACACAAATATCTCCAAACTACACGGAGATCTTCAATCTTCCTCCCCATCCCCCTACCTTCAGCTGGCGACATCTGCCGACCTCCTCGGACTCCCTCTCGTCCCCACTCAACCGATGGTATTCGGTTGAACGTCATTACGTCAGTGCAATCGAGATAATATATAAATATAAGAAAAACTGCCAACTAAATTTCAGACTACTCAAAAGTCAAGATACATATTTTTTCATAAAAAAAACTCCGTAGAATCGCAAAAATATAGAACCCATGTCGTTACGACGAGACCGTTAAATGACCCATCAAACGAGCAGCTAAACCCCACCCTTTCTTCAGCCACAAGCTTTCCACCACGTGTCGCTTCCTTACTTGCTAACCAACCTTTACGATCAACTCCCGCTATATTACTAGAACTTTGACGCGCAATCGTTCTACCGACCACCTTCGTCTTCACATGCACCTCGACCCATCTCAGCCGTTCATCTCGCTGAACCGTTCTCCTTTCTCCACGTGTCCACCGTCACACGTGTCGTCATTTTAAGGGCCGTCTCATCACATTTCCTCCCTTATATAAGTCCCACCACTGTCTCACTCTCCCTCATTTCAAAAATCACCTCACTCGTAAACATCGTTTCTCGAAATAAAACGGAAATTTCATTAATATAATCGTCGTATACCATTAACAACGATATACAAATATCGTCGAAAAAATCGAGAAATCTCGTAAATAAATAATAAAAAAAAAAGATTAAATCGAACTTATTGTTTTTAAAAAAAATATATATAAATTGAGTGATGGCAATGAGTTTATCGCATCAAATCGGAGCACTATCAGGAGCACCGTTAACAGTGGAATCATCGTCGGCGGCGAACGGCGGAGACTCAATATCAACGACGACGACGGTGAACGCGGCGGCGGTGTGGAAGACGCCGGCGCCGGCGTTAAAGTGTAAGGTAAAAGGAGGAGGAGACACGATGGACATGTTATCACCGCCGGTGAGTCCGTGTCGGTCGCCACTACGGGCGGACCTCTCCGCCGCGTGTCAGGCGTTTACGGCGGTGGCGGTGGGGGAGACGGCGGTGGAGATCGAGCACGAGAAAGCGGGTACGGCGGCGGCGGGGCGGGAGAAAGGAGTGCCGGTGTACGTGATGATGCCGTTGGATAGCGTAAAGATGGATAACACGGTGAATCGGAGGAAAGCGATGAAAGCGAGTATGCAGGCGTTGAAAAGCGCGGGAGTTGAGGGAGTGATGATGGATGTTTGGTGGGGATTGGTGGAGAGAGAAAATCCAGGGGAGTATAATTGGGGTGGTTATATTGATTTGATTGAAATGGCTAACAAAGTTGGGCTTAAAGTTCAAGCTGTTATGTCTTTTCATCAGTGTGGTGGTAACGTCGGCGATTCTGTCACGTATGTCTTACTCTTCCTCTTTTTTTTTTTTTCGCTTGGTTTTATTTGCTTCATTCACTTATCTATGTAACTCAGCTGCATATTCGCGTCTGTGTCTGTGTCCGTGTCCCTGTTCTTATAGTAGTGATTATGATCAATACTAGATATTTATCGGGTTTTAATCGGAAATTCTAGGGTGGTTACCGCTAGTGGTAATCACGGTAAGAAAATAATATTTTAATCGTTTGTGATGCGGTCATTGTTTTTTATTTTCATTTTGAAAAAAAACAATGTAAATGTGGTTCATTGTTAGCCCAAGAACTTTTGCAACTTGAGAGTTAGTATTGTTTACGCAAGTGCTAGCAAAAGAAAAAGCTGCAAACAAAGTAATTAGGCCTACAACAACAACATATTAATCTCGGGAAAATGATATGTAACGACAGTTAGCACGGAATTGTGTGTTTCTTTCTTGATAATGGTGATAATCAGTTAATTGTGATCGAGACGTTGAACAAACGTAAAGAAGAAAGTTTCACTAAGATCTAAGCAAAGTTGTAAATGGACGGTGATAGTTTTTCCATTTAAGACCATGTATTGATGAGTTGATCGATAGTTGTGCATTAGCATTATTGTTTTCTCATGGATCTTGGCGTGATCTGTTACGAGTTACAACTTACGAGTTACGACTTTGAAGTAATGAAAAGGAGCCGTAGAGGGAACGGCTGTTTGCTTAGCCTTACATTCTGTTTAAATTTGGGTTGATGGAAAATTGGGAAATTTTGGTACTTTTTGGAGTTTTCTATTTTCTAGTACTATTTTCACGTGTGGTTGATGTCAACTGTGGTGTACTGGAAACTTCTCTTGAAAGTTTCTGTTTTTTTTTTTTTTTTTTTTCGTAATCTGAATTTGCCTTGTACTGTGACCTTTCCTTGCTCGATTAGGTTGTGGGGCGTGGTAATGTGGTATTTAGTTGTGTCTTCGATGTTAAAGTTTAGGCCCGTGTTTCCTTTCCACGTGAAATTTGTTGGACTTGGTTTATGTTGATCGGAGTATGTAGAAATTGAATTTGAATTGAACTGAACAAAAATGTTAGACAGAGCCACAGAGGCGTCTTTTGATGCTGCTGTTGCAATTCGTGTACAGCTTTTAGCTCACTGAATTTATACGGAGCTAAGTTATAGGACAATATAAGCTGTGGGTTTTATTTGGCATGATGCACGTAGAAGGCTAGAACCTAAATGTGTCGAGTGAAACTCTGTTAGAGGGTGGGTATAAGTTTTGTAGAGCGGGTTCCATTGTAGGTAAGTATGAAGACACCTTTTGATTTCTGAGGTTGATGTTGTGTTATTTCCAATGTCTATGTAGCATTCCTTTGCCTAAATGGGTTATGGAGGAGATGCACAATGATCAGGATCTTGCATATACCGACCAATGGGGCAGAAGGAACTTCGAATATGTTTCACTCTCTGCTGATACACTTCCAGTTCTGAAAGGGCGAACTCCTGTTCAATGCTATTCAGATTTTATGCGTGCATTCAGAGACCAGTTTAACGACCTCTTGGGTGACACCATTGTGGTTAGTTCTTTTGGTCATCTCTTGTTCCTGTTATTCGATAATTTGTCTACAGTTACTGTGCTCGAACGTCTCAAACTATGAACAATTTACTTATTGTTTGACAAACTTCCACGTTTCCAGGAAATACAAGTTGGTATGGGTCCGGCTGGAGAACTTCGCTATCCTTCATATCCAGAGCAAGATGGAACATGGAGGTTCCCTGGCATAGGAGCTTTCCAGTGTTTTGACAAGGTGAATTCCCTCCCCCCTCCCCCCCATCTTCTCTACCTCTGAGTCTCGGCATAAATTATGTTTTGTGTGATGGTCTTTTATCTGACTGGTATGCTGTTTTCTGCAGTACATGATGAGTAGCTTGAAAGCAGCCGCAGAAGCCGCTGGTACACCAGAATGGGGACACTCTGGACCAACTGATGCCGGCAACTACAACAACTGGCCTGAAGACACCCAGTTTTTCCGTAAGGAAGGTGGAGGCTGGAACAGCGCCTATGGTGAATTCTTCCTTACCTGGTACTCCCAAATGCTTTTGGACCACGGTGAAAGGATTCTGTCATCTGCCACCTCTCTTTTTAAGGACACTGGTGCCAAAATCTCTGTGAAAGTCGCTGGCATTCATTGGCACTATGGCACCCGCTCCCATGCCCCAGAACTAACCGCTGGATACTACAACACAAGATTCCGTGATGGCTACCTTCCGATTGCTCAGATGCTTGCTCGTCATGGAGCAATATTCAACTTCACATGCATTGAGATGCGTGATCACGAGCAGCCACAAGACGCCTTATGTGCTCCGGAGAAGCTGGTTAAACAAGTCGCTTTAGCCACTCAAGAAGCTCAAGTCCCATTGGCTGGGGAGAATGCATTGCCTCGATATGATGAGTGCGCTCATGAGCAAATCTTGAATGCTGCAGCATTGAACGTAGATGAGAAATCCGGAGACAGAGAAATGTGTGCATTCACGTACTTGCGTATGAACCCGGATCTGTTCCACCCTGATAACTGGAGAAAGTTCGTAGCCTTTGTGAAGAAGATGAAAGAAGGGAAGGACACAAACAAGTGTTGGGAACAAGTCGAAAGGGAGGCTGAGCACTTTGTGCACGTCACGCAGCCTCTCGTTCAGGAGGCCGCTGTCGCTCTGATGCACTAGGACTCATGAGGAGAGAGCTGAGGGACACTGAGGATTTAGGAGACTGCCCTAGACTGTAGTCGTCTTAGATCTCAGGAACATGTCACAACAACTTGTAATATATACTTTGTTCGGTTTCAATTTTTTGCTTCTTTCTAAGGAGGAACAAACGCCACTTATTAGCAAAGGTGTTCTCTGTGAGAGACTATCTATGTATTTCTGCGTATGTATAAAATGAGAATTAACATAAAATGTTTGAAGATATGACAAAATGATACGAAGAGAATAGTCTTCGTAGCTTAGAATGGGAACTGTTTTCTCCATATTCTGTTGTGGTGTTTCATTTCACTTCACTTCAGTGTGTCAAGACTCAAGAGACTATACGACGGTAGCATCCGATTTGCTACGTTGAGAAGTGAGAACTATAAGTTACTGGCTCGGGAAGGTTTTTGCGTTGTGAGCTAGAGTCTACATTGTTGGAGGGTGACTAGGAGATGGTAGCTCATAGGCTAACTTCGATGCCCGGGCACGGGCTAGACTTACAAGTTACAAGGATAGATAAGAGGTGACTAGGAGATATTGGCTCATAAGATATCCCCAACTCGATAATGATGCAAACCTAAACAGGCATGGGAGGTTAGAGAACAAAAGATATGATCATAGCTCCAAAATCAGCCTAGGCTAACTTAGAACATAGGAAATGTATTTCGGCAAGAGAAAAACTAAGCAATACAACACATTCACAAAGCTTAGCACTGAAAGTCTCACTAATTTAAGCAATTTAGAAAACTTAATTAAGTAGATAAATTCAGATTTTGGAAATACAAAGACAATTCTTTGTAAAGTTATTTTTTTCATTCTTAAAGTCTGCTTTTTTTACAATAGAGTTGAGCTCCTATTTATAGGCACTAAATGGCCTTACAACTAGGATTGGGAGTAATCATTAGGGGGGTAATGGAGGCTAAAACAAGGGGAAAATGGTAGAAATGGTGGTGGTAGAGGGAGGAAATAAGGGGTAGAGGAGGAACTATTACCCCCATATGGAGGTAATGCATTACTCCCCTCCCCCCTAGGGTAATGCATTACTCCCATTTGGGGGTAATGATTCCTCCTCCACCCTTCATTTCCTCCCTCCACCACCACATTTTCTCTAATTTTCTCCTTATTTTAGCTCCTATTACCCCCCTAATAATTACTCTCAATCCAAGCAAGCCCTAAGAGATAATTACTGTAGAATAAGCTATTACAATATCAAAAGAAAGCTGATAAGAAAGCATAATTAAAAGGAAAACTAGCCTAAAGTACAACCAATTAGAAGGTTTCCTTTTATTTGTGCATTTCTTTCTCCGCTTACCGTTAAAAAAAAAAAATAGAAGGTTTCCGCTATCCGCAATGGTGCCCTTGCCCGCCCTAGGGCAACACACCAAAAACAAATTTATTATTACTTTGCCCTAGGGTAATGCCATGGTAGGTCACATTGGTGCCCTAGGGCATTACCACAATTTTATTAATTAAAATGTAAAATATTTTTTGTTATAATTATATTAATATTTGGGGAGAGAAATAGAGAAAATTAAAAGGCGTACCAAAATATATCAAATGTGGTATATATGTATAGATAATAAAATTTACTAGTATAGTCGTTGGTGTGATTTTTTTTTTTTTTTGTTTAATTTGTATGATCCATAAATAGCCGTTATAATGATACAACGGTAACAAAAATTTCCACAAATTAGAAAAGAGAGAAATTATGTTCATGAAACTCACAGGAAAAACAACGAAACAAGGGTTCCCTTTAACAGATTATTTGTACACCTCATAAAAGGTTCATCAAGACATGTTTTTGTGTAATGCAAAATTCTAACATCAGGTGCTTTCAATAAACTACATCTAAGGATTTTCTCGATGAAATACATGAATAAATGAGGCTTGTATGACCAAATACGAACATCCTATGTTCATGAAACTCACAGGAAAAACAACGAAACAAGGGTTCCCTTTAACAGCTTATTTGGGCAACGAAATGTTAATGAAAATGAAATTAACTAACATTTATTTGTTCCTATGTATCTTAGGAGTCAATAGAAACAAGAATAAAAAGATTAAGCTTACTAAACGAAGGCATTATGAGTTTATGACCAATATATCAAAACTGGCCCAAAACAAAAATCAACAAGACAATTTTAATTCAACTGGGATTTTGAATATCCAACGATCGAATGAGGGCTCTATGTCTATCAAAAAGTGGTAGAGGATGAAAATCTATTGAGCTTAGGCTTTTGTTATGCTTTATTTGTGGTTGTAATGAGCAAGAAAGTGCATTAGATTTATGTTTGAAAACTTGGAAAACTTCTGATCTCTGGAGCCTCTGACTCTCACAAACATTAGATTTATGTTTGAATTGCACATTCTCAAATGATTACAAATTTTCAAATTATTGTTTCTAAACGCTACTCTAAGGGTATGTTTGGTAGTCAAGTAGAAGGTAGCGTTTAGCGTTTTGACCAAATCAGAATGCTCTTTGACATGTTTGGTTGTACATTGTTATTAACATTTGAAATAGCATTTAACGTTTTAAAGGACATTTGACCAATGCTATAATAAGTAGCATTTCCCCTAAAAAGTAGCATTTATAATATTATACTTTTATGATATATATCATTTTAATAATTCAACAGCTACTGATCGTACCAAACACGTCATTGTTAACAGCCACTTTTCAGCCAACAACTAACGGCTACCTCAACAGCTACAAGTTACCTGAATAGCTACGACTACCAAACACGCTCTAAGGCCCTGTGCGATTCAACTTATTCAATAATGTTTTCAAATCAGATCAGACTTATTCAAATCAGATCAGTTTTATTCAAAGCAAATCAGATCAGATCAGAGCAGAATTATCCAAATAACTATCAATGAATCTAGTATATTTGTAATTATTAATTCATCAAATTGCAGTTAATTTATCAATTAATTCAGTTCAGATCAAATCAAATCAAGTTTATTCAAATCAAATCAAATCAAATCAGATCAGGTCAATTCAATTCAAATCAAATCAAATCAGAAAAAACAGTTCAATCGCACAGGGCTTAAGTAAGAGCACGAAGTGGAGACACACAGCCGAGCCTTACTCACCAACTTCCAACCCATACTCATAATCCCTCCAAATACATACCCAAATGTAATGTTGGTTGTCACCATTCATTTTACAAACTACGGGGTAGTGACAAATACACAAATTCGAACCAAAATAAGTAAGTTTCACCAATAAAATAGATAAATAATTACAAACAAATACATTAATTTACATAGACAATCATAAACAAAGACAAACTGGATAAACTCGAGCAACAACATATATACTCCACCCTTCAACCCCAAAAACAATCTTATTACATACGCATCATACCGAAACAACTAGTATTACATCTGACTCCGACGAAACTCGAAAGGAAGAAAACAAAAACAAGATATGGGTGAAGTGTGGTAGTCATCTTAATCTCCCTAATTCACCCCCAAATCTTTAGGTTTTTCATTTCATTCCATAATTTTTTTTTTTTCTCGTTAATTCGAGTCACCCAAATTTCCCCTCTTTTTTTTTTTTTTTCTACTCTTTGTTGGGCTTTGCTCATTTTCGATCTTCTTTCTCCTCTTCCCCTTGGTGGCTGCTAATTGCACCAACCCCACCTTTTTTTCATTTTCTCTCTCCTCAAATTTCCCCCCCTTTTTTCTAATTGTACATTAAACAACAAAATCATACCCAATAATCCCTTTTTTTGTACAATTCGATACGATAATTTTTCTGGGTTTTCGGAATTATACAATTTGGTGGGTAGAATTTTGGGGGAAAATGGTGAGAAATTGAGGTGGGGGGTTTTTTTAATTTGAGGTGGGATTGACTTGAGATCAAGAAATTATTAATTTTGGTCTTAAATGAGAGATTCAATGTGGGTGGATGATTCAAGTGATTCCCCATCAACTTCAAACCCTTTACCGCGTCTTCCTGAAGCTTCTTCTTCAAGCAATTCTTCCTGTAAACGGAGGTGGGTTCTTTTTGTTCGATTTCTTGAATTTTGTTGTAATGGATACGTTTCTTTGTGATCCGATGTGTGGTTATTGTGATTTTGTGTGAAATGAGCTGAAGATCTGGTGTATTTAAGGGTAGATTTTATGTGGGAAGGGTTGAATTTTGGTGTATTGGATCGGGTTTTAGAGGATTTGTCGAATTTTTGACTTGCATGGCTTTGTAAAATTGGATTGTTTGATTGATAGTTTTTGATGCATTTGATTTCTTATCATGTTGAAGCTGATCTTCCTGTGGAAGTTTCGTTTTCTCAATATTGCATATGGCTCAGATTGAGGCCTCTTTTTCGCCGAATTTTGAGTGTTATTATTGGAGGTTAGCCAGGGATCTCTTTGCATGTTCTTACCTTGGAAGTGTGTATATGGCTATTTGGCGCATGTTGGCGCCATTAGTTTGTATAGGTTTCGACCATAGGTGGATATTGGAACTAATAGAATGAGATGAATAGCATTTTGTAATTGTCGGGTGATTGCGCGATTTCTTGCACTCGGGATGAGCTATTATTCTGTTGATATGGGTAGCTGAACTCATTCTGATCCATTTAGGTTAGATTGATGTGTACCTGGTTCAGTGGAGGTTTGCATCCTAAGTGAGAAAATTAGTCGTGGTCGTAAGTTTGAGAAGGATGAAATCGTTAGGCCCTTATATTGTTTAATTTGTAGCTCGTTTAAGGATTGTTGTGAAGTAATTAGGTAGAGTGATATTAAGTAGCAGCTTATGTATCTCTTGTTAACATTGAGTATGCTATTTTGTGTCCACCAGTGGCAACAATGTCTTCAACCTGCTTGCACGCCGGGAAGTCGCTCCTCGGTCTAAATATTTGAGGAAAAAGTTGTGGCGGGAAGGTTTGGAGGAGTGTGTTGACTCTCATGGCCAATTATCTGAGGCTGGAACAGATGCAAAACGTGGACTCATCTCATGGTAGTTTTCCTTGCGTTGAGACATCTGTGCTGATTATGTCTAAATAAATGCTATTAGTTTGTCGTTTTTTAAAGTCCCAAATCAGTTTCTATTTGGCATAATTCTTGTGAGTTGTGTTCCAGGGCTGAAGGAGAGTCCTTGCGTCATTTGTCAGCCCGATATTGCCCTCTTTTACCGCCTCCTAGGTCCACCATTGCTGCAGCCTTTAGTCCAGATGGGAAGACACTTGCTTCCACACAGTGAGTGATTGTTCTATAATAGTCTGGCTGCAGAAAGTCATAGGGGTTGACGTGTTTTCTAATATCATACGTTCTTTTGTGTTTTCAGTGGAGATCATACTGTGAAGATTATAGATTGCCAAACTGGAAACTGTCTGAAGGTGCTGAGTGGACATCGGAGAACACCATGGGTGGTAAGATTGTTCTTTGTATACTGTTAAGCTTATGGTAACATCTTTTTTGTAATAAAAAGGGGAGAAACAATGAAAAATTATGATGCATGGAGCCGAGCCAAAACCATTGATTTAACTCCAAATCATAGACTTAAATATTTGATAGTCATTCTTATAGTGCTGAATGCCTGATTCGATTTTGTAGATCACAACTGCTCCTTAGAAAAATAAGAGGGGTTTGAAAAGCAGTTAGAGTCTACATTCTTTTTCTGTTTGTCAGGGGGGGGGGGAGGGGGCATCACCCTGTTATCTGTGACATATCGGTTTCTGATGCTTTTGGTCCTCTTTTACAATCCACTGTCCTCGGATACCTCATTTTCTAGACCGTTCTGTTTCTTGTGTGCTGTCACTCAGGACCATAATCGTTTTCTGTGGAAAGTAAATCACTGCGTACTGCTGATGTTGAAGCATGAGATGCATATATACTTACCCCCACAAGGCCACAATCGCAAAAAATAAAATAAAAGTAATGAAGAAGAAACATGACGATTCATGTTAGTCATCCCAAATCATTATGGGACTAAGGCTTGGTGGTTGTTGTTGTTGCTGTTGAACAGTAAATGAAGAAGAATGCAATATTTATTGCCTATATCCTGATGTTTCAGATTCTTTTGTTAATTATAGTTCATCTTGTGTAAGTATGTTTCTACTTCCTACTGCAAAACTATAAGTTTTTTATGCGTAGAGTTATTGGTAAGATTAGTTTTCTGTACGTCTACTCTAGACGGAAGCTAGTTTCAATAGTTACATGAATCTGAAGGCTGTTTCATTGTTGAAAGATCGTATGACTTGTTTTTCATCGCTGCGCGAATTCTTTATTCATGTGCCATGTCCATTCACACGTTATTGCCGCCTGTAGGTAGAATTGATTGTGAAAAGACTGTTCTTCTCTTTTCAGGTTAGATTCCATCCGACCTGCCATGGTTTACTTGCTAGTGGAAGTTTGGATCATGAAGTTCGTCTTTGGGATGCGTCTACTGCAGAATGTATAGGGTCACGGGATTTTTGTAATTACTTTAACTCCTCTTGTCCTCGGATGTCCTTATTCCGGTTAATTTTCCTATTGATATTGTTTTACCGCTTCTGGTGGTTTCTCTATTCCCTTTCGACTTCTGAGTGTGAGTGTCGACTTGTGCAGACCGCCCAATCGCTTCTATTGCCTTCCATGCCCAGGGTGAGCTGCTTGCAGTGGCTTCAGGGCATAAGGTAGAAATACATTTTGTTTAACAAGCATTACTGAATTCGGTATATAGTATGCACATTAAAGTGATACTGAATGTGTTATTATTATGGTAGCTGTACATATGGCACTACAATAGAAGAGGAGAAACCGCAACCCCTACCATTGTGCTGAAGACCCGGCGGTCTTTGCGTGCCGTTCATTTTCACCCACATGCCGCACCCTTTCTATTAACTGCGGAGGTAAACCATTGTCATTGTTTCCCCTTTCAGATAAGTAGATTGTTGTCGTTTCTGATGATATCTGCGTTTTGTAATCTTTTCTAATTATCTGGTGACTCTTGTGCAGGTCAATGACCTTGATTCTGCAGATTCCTCGATGACGCTTGCAACCTCTCAGGGTTATGTCCGATACCCGCCTCCTACTGTATATTTTGCTAATGCCCAGTCTTCTGATCGGTCTAGCTTAACAGAGGAACTTCCTCTTACGTCCCTTCCATTCCTTATTTGGCCTCCACTCTCCAGAGATGATGGAAGAATATCTTTGCAGCATCCAGATGCTGCTGGTTTAGCTAGCACCCAGAGGGTTGGTCCTTCCGCTTCAGTGAGATTGCTGACATATTCAACCCCTTCTGGTCAGTATGAACTTTTGCTATCTCCAATTGAACCTAGCAACGCATCTCCTACCCCAGATGACTTAAGGCCAGAAAGTGTATCAGCCGAAATGGATACCACGGCTTCTGAGTCGGTCGCTGATGCTATGGAGACATCTGATGTGCAGCCTGAAGAGAGAAATACTCAATTTTTTCCCTTTGGAGACCCTGCTTACTGGGAGTTACCTTTTCTTCAAGGGTGGTTGATAGGTCAAAGCCAAGCTGGTCAACGTATGATGCGTCCTCTAAATGGAAATTCGCACGAACTTCCTCCTATACAAGGCGAGTTGCCAAATCAATCATTGAACAATGAGCCAGTGGCTTCAGTAGCTACACAAACTGGTGCAGCCTATGCAAGAGGCACCAGTCGGTCCAGACATCGGTCGAGGTCGCGGGCCACAGTCAGTGCTGCTGTGGCTGATGGAGCTAATATTCCAACAGATGATGGTGATGCGCAGCCTGTCATTAGCAGAATTCAGACTGAGCTTGCAACATCACTAGCAGCTGCTGCAGCAGCAGAGTTGCCATGCACTGTGAAGCTTAGAATATGGCCTCATGACATAAAAGATCCATGTGCTGTTCTGGAGGCTGAGAAATGTCGTCTAACCATTCCACATGCTGTTCTTTGCAGGTGAGTTGAGAAAGGACTATGGACATCTTTCTGCTAGACAATTATTTGATGAAATGGGTTACTCTATTCTTGCCCCCGGCTATTACTGTAGAGTGTAGACATGGGCCATTTCATTGTTTATCTTGCCTCTTCTTTAAGTTGTCTCCATTGTGTTTGCAGTGAGATGGGTGCTCATTTTTCACCATGTGGGAGATTTTTGGCAGCTTGTGTTGCATGCATGCTTCCTCCTACTGAAGGTGACTCTGGATTAAATATGCAGACTCACCATGACGTATCAGGAACTGCTACATCGCCGACTCGACATCCGATCTCGGCGCAGCCTGTTATGTACGAGCTTCGGATATACTCCCTGGAAGAGGCAACGTATGTGTTACTCTTTTTCTACTCCTTGTAATTTCAGCATTTTCTAGTTAATCTTGAACTCACTTGTAATCACCCTTTTCTTCTGCTGGCAATTCAGGTTTGGGTTGGTTCTTGCTTCACGGGCTATAAGGGCTGCCCATTGTTTGACCTCAATTCAGGTCAGTGATGATATACCTCTGTTTTGCAATTGTCCATGTAAAGTAGTTTCAGATGTTAATACTTCCTAAAAAAAAAGTAGTTTCAGATGTTAAGTTGAACTTTTAGCCTTTTCTATTATATTTTCTAGCTTGACTAAGACTATCTCTGTCCTTTGGTTCCTGACTCAGCTGTAGGTCTTTTGTTTAGTGGGAAACAATTCTGTTCGGCAAAATAGAACAAATCACTTTTTCATCCTCTCGACTACCCTTATTGTCTGATTAGTTATTGTGTGTCCTTGGAGGTTACATCTAGAGCTGCCAAAGAGCAAACCTACCCGAGAAAACCTGTTTTGCTTATTTGAAACCAAATTTGAAACCTACACATAAAATCTGATAAAACCTCGAAAATATTGCATCAAAGCGACCAAATGGACCTGGCAATCGCATAAAATTGCTAAATTTATGTATCAGAAGAATATATCTTCTTTGATAAGGACACAGTGTCCTAATTGCTCAAACATAGATACAGGACTGCTAGATTCTCTTGAAAAATAGTTAAAGAGGTTCCTTTATGGAAACATCTGCTACCTTAGCGCAAAGAAGAAGCAAGAAAAAACACTCTTGAACTGCACTCGAATACTCGATCCTTAAACCCGAAGTTACACGGAGCCGTTCCTGCTGCTTACCCCTTTAGACAAGTCTTAGTACCGCTTGAGCAGGAGTGAAGTATAATCATGACAAATTTTGTATTCTGACGATTTGATTGGTTTTATTAGCTCCCAATCCTTCGCCCCTTTAAATTAAAAGGAAACTGTCAGTATATTTGGTCATGTATGTTTTTTTTTTTTTTTTTTTTTGCTACTATTAATAGTGCTGCAAGAGACTTTTATATGGTTTTGCTTATCTTTTGCTATTCCTACTAAAGAGCTAAGCTTTGAGCAATATCTCTGGTGATGACCTTTGCTTAATGTATTCTGCAGTTCTCTCCTACTTCAGAGCATTTGCTTCTTGCCTATGGACGTCGTCATAATTCCCTACTCAAAAGCGTCGTCATTGATGGGGAGAACACTGTTCCCATATACACAATTTTAGAGGTATTCTACACAAGTTTTATATCATCTTTACTACTCCCTCCAATCCTGTAGGCTCTTCCCTTTCAATTTGCATGGTTTGATGTTATGTAATAAGATATAGTAGAAAATGAGAGTGAGCAAATGTTGTGGGGTCACAAACCACAACGACCAAAATAAATTAAATAAGGACAACGGATTGACATTGTGAACTGGCCCAAATACTCAAGGGAAGTTCATAAAGAATTGAAGGGTATTGTTTACATCTTCAGACACCCTTATGAGTGAATGATTAAACATATTCGTAATGTTTTAGTGCTTACAGTGAACATGTGTGGATATCTTGCCTCAGTTTCCTCTATGGCTACTCCTTTGTGTGCTCCCGTCATTCTATTTTCTTGAAAAGCTTCTTGCACCTCCCTTACCCAATTTTCAAAATCAGTGTTTTGTGAGTTCATGATGTTGGGAGCTTCAGCTCTGAACTTTCAGCTTCTTGCGCCTCTCTTCAACTTCATGTTTTGTCTTCCAGGTTTACAGAGTTTCTGACATGGAGCTTGTTAGAGTTCTTCCGAGTGCGGAAGATGAAGTTAATGTAGCTTGCTTTCATCCTTCGGTTGGTGGCGGCCTTGTTTATGGAACTAAGGTAGACTTATGGTCCATGGTGGTTCTAATTAATGTCATTTGACATCGAATCTCTAAAAATTGTTTGCCATGCAGGAGGGGAAGCTCAGGATCCTCCAGTATGATAGTTCTAATAGCATGACCTGTACAGCATCTTGCTTTCTGGATGAAAACTTAGTAGAGGTAAAAATGATGTTATTGTCTGCCACTGCTATTTGTGGTTTGGGTACCTTTTTTTTTTTTTGATGAAGGGGAGTTCTGGGAAGTTTGGTGATCATATTTACATTACTAAATATTATGTTATTTGGATATTTATGAATTATTGTTTGAATATAAATAAGGAGATAAACTTCTGGAAATGATACTAAATAAAATTATGGATCAAAGATGTAACAATCTTTAGATACAATGGGAGTTGGGACTTACTGACGTGAGAACAATAACAAATCTCGTCATTGTTTCAATTATAGTATCATTATTGGGCCTTTGTTTGGTTTGCAAGGGGGGAGAGAGGGGGGGAGGGGGGCTATTATTTTTCTCCTTTGTTGCTGATGTTAGTCTGAAATCAGGGGACTTTATCATAGAAGTAGCATTTAGTTACACAAAAGCGAAAGTAGCCTAATTACCAGTTAGTCATCCTCCAAGTTAGGACCTTATGAGTTATCTCCTTTTGCCAACCTGCCGTTTTAAGTTAACAAAGAAAAGAAGAGACCCAGGAGTTTAAACGGTTAAGAGACTTTGTCGGTGATCATACTTGGAGGTTTGAACTTTGAAGTGTTATGATTGATATGTGAATTCTAAGTTTTTGGAGCTATTTTGTACATCATGCAATGTATTTGATATGTTCTTTTAATCACCTTTGTGGCACCTGTTGATGTGAAGCCTCCTTGCAATGCAGTAAATAAATAGAAGAGAACCTGAGAACTTCTAGTTTGTTGTGCAACTTTCTTGAAGGCATCTGGCTTTGCTAATTCGCAATGCCTTTCTGCTTAAGCTCTTATTATAACTTTTTAATGGTATTAAGTTCCTTTCAATGGGTCTCATCTAATGTGTTTCTCATCTTTCCTTGCTCATGTCCTCCTTGTTTGTTGCAGGTTCCCTCTGGTTTATTGCAGGTCCCCTCCCATGCTTTGGAATGCTAACATCAGACTTTTCTCTCGCAATTGTGGCTGCATTTCAAGTTGAAAAGGTTAGTATCTCCACCCTTGAACCTGGATCAGGAATTTATCATTTGCATGTAGTATATATGAAGCCCTTCTGATTTGTTGTAGCAGCTTTGTTATTGTTTTTATGTTATTCTAGGCTGGGGTGACAGCTTTAGGCACAGAGCCATGCAATTGATGGCATGGGAGGTCGTAGAGCTGAGAATTTCTATTTGGTTATTGTACCTACCCATTTCCTGTTGTGGCCCTCAAAGGCTGAAGCTTAGCCGTTCTAAGAGTTTTCTCCGTGAAGTACCACAAGCAGAATTCGTGATTGCGCACTTATAACCAACTATCCAACAGTTTCAACTTGCAAACCGATGGAGCAGGGGCTGACACATATTTAGCAAGGTCAGCCACGCTCAGTTGAGTGTAGTCAGGAGGCTTGTGATTGTATATGTGCTTGAAAAGTGATTGTAGAGGTATACAGAAAATTATGTTCTTGCTGAGTTGCTTCCATATCCAGCAGAGGCCCTCAGCAAATCATGTTCTTAGTAATCCAACTGATGTATTAGTTGTATGTTCATTTGAATTGCCCAATATCCCACACGGCGTGACGGGGACTTGTAGCAGCACTGATGATGACGATGACGATGACGACAACAACGACAACAAAGGTGGTTGTGGTGGTGGTGGTGGTGGTGGTGGTCGGGAGTGTTCTCATGTAATTTGTATTAACTTTTGGTTACTGAGATGAAAAGAAAATTGTAAAAAGGAAACCTGTTAATGTTCATGATCATTTCACATTGTAACAACTGACAATTGTTTTCGTGATGGCTAAATTGTTTCTGAGCTGTATATTTTGGTTTCCTCCCTCGCTATCTTGCCCTCAACTCGTACATGTTCTCTTGGCCGGTATGCAGTGAAAAGATCCTTTTTTTTTTTTTTTGAACACGGGAACCGATTAAATCTCATTGATAAATAGCCAAACGGCACTTACAATAAGGTAAATCTAAGAAACTACCACAAATAATACAACCAAGACAGATAAATAAACAACGGGTCAGGTTAAGCTCCTTGATTACGGATCGAAATCCGAGAAAATTTTTGGATGTTCTCACATCATTTAAAGCGGAGAAAATCACGTCGGGATGTGCTATAGCCGTCTTGATGTAGTATTTGAGGGAGTAACAAAGATCATAGGAGCTCCGAAACGTCATTCCCGAAACCACAGCAAAGCGGATGGCTTGGTGGAGGCACAAGAACAAGAACAACACCAACACAACTGATGAAGATAGAACCACCACCGCATGCACAACCATCAGAGAGCACTTCTTCCACCTGCAAAGAGAGCAGAGTCTCCCGAAGAGACAGATCAAAAGACCCAATAATGGGAGATAAACGGTCCCCCTATGGGACATATTATTTATCAAACATACCATTAGCATAAGATCGACCTAAGAACAATAAAAGCTGAAGAAAAACAAAGGAAACGAAGGAAAATAAAAGAAATCAGGCTGGAAATGGCCTTGGAATGGCCATTCCCAGCCTGGGAAGAGTTTTTTTTTTTTTTCCGGAGAAACCTAATCAAGGGGAGAGAGAAAAAGCTCGTTGATTTTGTAATTAAAGTGCGTGAAAATACCCTTTCTATATTACCCTAGACCAAGTTTCCCGTCCCAAAGTACCTTTTTTTTTTTTTCTTCTTCTTTTCGGGTTCAATTGTTGTACTCTTTCCTCACAAGTGCAACAATGTTTCTCTTCTCCCAGCTGTGCTCAAGTCGGTCTTTCCCCATTTTGCTCACGTCTCTCTAACTCGGCCGCCTAGGCGAATGGTGCGATATTGTTGATCTCTCGTTTCTCTACCTCGATCATAGTTACGTATAAGCATTGCTCACGGAGACTGCTTGTGTCCGCGAGTTCATCCAAAGTTTTTTTTTTTTCTTTTAAATTCATTCCAACTTACATCATAATGTTTCCAAAATGATGGGCGAAGATATAGCCAAAGCACATATTACTAACGCCAAACCGAACGTAGTTCACGTCTTACAAACCGTGTGCTGAACCAAACCGAACGTAGTTCACGAAAACGGTTTATGCAAGATGATTGTATGATTCTATTCATTTCTCTCCTTGGCACATTGCTTTTTGCCAAGTAACAAGACTACCCAAATTTCCCAGAAACGATTACATTCTATCATTTCAAAAACCCAGTTGTGTATTGAAGACGTTAACTTTGTACTAGGGAATCTCTGACTGGTGATGAAGCGCATTTGTTCTGGGTTTATTATCTTCAACCCTTCAAAACCCACTTCATATCTTCCCAGAAAAGGTCAGATTTCTACCATTTCTTCACCTTTTTTTTTTCTTTGTATATTTCTCTTCATTTGATTATGTTAGGGTAATTGGTGTTTTTTTTTTTTTTTTTTTTTGTGATTGGATAGTGGTAGATTGTTTGATAAGCTGTGACCTGATGCATTTATTCATGCGAAAATAGAACCCACTGGCTGTTTAATTTGATTTTGTCTCACTGAAACAGATAGATTGTTAAGCTATTTATCGACCCGAAATCGAGTCGAAAAAGAACAATCAGTGGATGAAGAACATAGCTTGGAATTTGTTAGCATAGAAAACAGGCAATATTGGACTAAGAAGATTCATAATATATGTGCAATTGATGAAAATGTTGATGAAGCACTTCGTCTGTTGGATCACCTACGTTTGCAAGGGTACCGCCCTGACTCTTTGAATATCAGTAGCTTAATCCATGCCCTTTGTAAGGCACAACGCTATGCTGAGGCACATCAGCGGCTTCTGTACTGTGTGGCCTCTCGTTGCATCCCAAATGAGCGCACTTGCAACGTGCTCATTGCCCGCTTGCTTGATGCTCAGACCCCTCGTGTGACCTTTCATTTGATTTGGTGTTTGATTGATGTTAATCCGGAGTTTGTGCCCTCTTTGACGAATTACAATAGATTGATTGATCAGTTCTGCAAGCGGTTTGAGCTACATGTAGCCCACAAGGTGTTGTTGGACATGATGTTGAGGGGGCATTTTCCAAGTGTTATTTCCTATACGACACTGATTAGTGGGTTTTGTAAATATGGAGATTTGAAAGCTGCATTTAAGCTCTTTGCTGAAATGTGCAAAAAGGGTGTACCACCTAATCCATTGACTTATAGCGTTTTGGTTGCTGGGGCTTTTAGGACCCGTGATGTTGAGTGTGGAAAAAAGCTAGTGAATCAACTTTGGGAATGTATGAGGAATGGTGTTGATCCATCTATTAATTGTGCGGCATTTGCCAATCTTATTGATAGTTTGTGTAGGGAAGGGTTCTTTAGTAAAGTGTTCCAAATTGCTGATGATATGCCTCAAGGAAAAAGTGTTTCTCAGGAGTTTACATATTCTCAAATGGTGGATTCTCTGTGTAGAGCCAATAGGTATCACGGCGCTTCTAGGATAGTGTATATAATGAGAACCAGAGGGTTCACACCAAGCTCGGCATCTTATAATTCTGTCATCCATGGGTTAAGCAAGGATGGGGGCTGCATGAGGGCGTTCCAGTTGTTTCAGGAAGGAATTTCTTTTGGGTACATTCCGTCTGAATACACTTACAAAATCTTGATAGAAACTCTTTGCCAAGAAGGTGATTTACCTAAGGCGAAAGAGATTTTTGGATACATCCTTAAGCTAAAAGTTTTGGACCACACAAGAATGTACAATATATATCTTAGGGCTCTTTGTTTTCTAAATAATGCAATAGAGCTCTTAAACACACTTGTTTTGATGCTCCAGACGCAATGTAAGCCTGATGTTATCACCCTTAATACAGTGATTAGTGGATTATGCAAGATGGGCAGGATTCAAGATGCAATGGAGGTATTTAATGACATGGTGATGGGTAAATTTTTGGAACCTGATACCGTGACTTTCACTATTGTAATTGGCGGTTTATTAAATGCTGGAGATGTGAAAGAAGCTCTTGTCTTGTTGCGTGAGAAAATGCCAGAAAGAAAACTGAGGCCTACAGTTATCACTTATAATGCTGTTCTTCAAGGACTATTTAAGCTCAATAAACCTGATGAAGCAATGGATATCTATAGAACCATGGCAACACAAGGTATTATTGCTGATAGCACCACATTTACTATAGCTATTGAAGGACTATGTGAAGCAGGCCGTATGGACGAGGCCAAAGGATTTTGGGAGAAAGTTGTATGGCCCTCCAGAATTCATGACAGTTTTGTTTATTCATCCATTCTGAAGGGTCTTTCTCGGTCAGGTAGGTTGGATGAAGCTTGCCACTTCTTGTATGAGTTAGTAGATTGCGGGGCATCTCCAAATATTTTCAACTATAACATCTTGATTGATGCTGCTTGTAAGTTCGGTTCAAAGAAATACGCTTATGAGATTATTGGAGAGATGAGGAAGAATGGGCTATCTCCTGATGCAATTACTTGGAGAATCCTTGATAAACTACACAGTGATAAGCAGATAGAAGAACATGTGGAGCAGAAATGGGAACCCGATACGGATCTTGGTGGGGGAGCAATATCTGGAGAAGAGAACGTTGACCGTCTTATGGATATATGAGATTAGATTGTTTATAAGTCTAACATGATAAGAAATTTGATCTCATTGATATGCTCTAAGCTCTTTCAAGCTCACATGTTTAACAAAGATGGCATCATCTTGGTAAGCAGCCCCTTTCTCCAAGTCCTGTCATTTTTATGATCTTTTATTATAGAGTGGTACCATTGAGTGTCAGGAAGGGTAATGTATTTCAAGAAAGCTGTAATGAAGATGAGCATATACGAACAGATTTAAACTATATGTGTCCTAATGTCACTGTGATGTGATCATGTGTGCGGGTAGGTATAGCCATATAAGTTCTGTGTTATGACAAGCTCTCCAGCTCAACTCTATGACTTAAGTTAGCAATGCTTCATTACTTGGCTTCTATTTTTTTTTTTTTTTTTTTAATTCAAGTGAATCAGAATCACTGACAAGTAATCCCCAATATGTTATCCTGCGCCTGATTTCAACAATTAAGTGCAGTATGACATCGCCTGAATAGCAATGGTGCTATCATTTTGGGTTAACAGGTTTTCTGGTAGGATCTTTTTCACGGCTAACGCCATCATAATTAAATTAGCCTGTATTTTATATGTCCAGTTTCAAGTTTCATCTGGCTGTTACCAGTTTATTATTCAAAGTTTGCTCTTATAAAAAACTAAAGATGATAACTGAATTGTCACTATGGGTCATCTGGAAACTATGTTCGAACATAGGGGTAAGGCTGCATGCGCTCGACCCCCCTCCTTGCCATAGGCGAGAGCCTCTGACCCTGTGGGTTAATAATGTCGTATTGTTAATAATGATGTTTGTGTTGTACAAAACAATATATCTATTACCCTCCTATATCAGCAACGGTGAGATTGTATGCAACTTCTAGACCTAGATCCCAGTAACCACAGAGGCGAAGAGAGTCTTGCTGTTGCATTATCTTACTGATTTGTTTGTCTGTGAAGTCCATTTGTCATCAACGGCTTTTTACTTCCTCGAGTGTTTGATTAAACATTTTGGTAGTGTTGTAAAAGCTTTGCACAGCCTTGCCTTCTTTCTCTCTGGGTGGTCGTTTTTGTTTCTCCTAATGAACACAAGAGTTTCTGACGTAGTTATTATTTTGGCAAAAACAATACCTTATTACTATTCTTCTCAACGGCTGTGCTGGCCCAAGTGCCCAACAAGAAGAAACATTAGGAGTTTGAAGTGTTTCGTGTGTTCTTGGTCGTCGGCACTTCAGCAGACTACTCTCTGCTGTAGCATTCCCATCTTGACCTCTTTAATTTGTCTTCCAGATATGCAGATGTTCTGATGCAAAGCTCGTGAACCGTGATAAACTATATATAGTGCCGAAAAAATCGATGTAGCTTGCATTCATCCTGATTGGAGCCCCCGGTGATGGAAGTAAAGGTGGTGTTCTTGATTCTTTTGACAGGATTTACTTGGTTGTTCTGACTTATGGCCCACTATATAAAATCTCTAACTTTTGTTGCTGTAATATGCAGGAGGTGAAGTTCAGGATCCTCCCATATGATAGTTCCAATAGCTTTGTCTGCATAGCATCCTCTTTCCAGCTATGGTAAGTTCCAAAATCAACAAAAAAACTCACGCTTGCCTCAACTTGTGCCGTGTGTCAAAGGGGTTTATTGGTTTAAAGTTCTTCCCTAAGGGAGGATCTTGCCCTTATATACAACAATGGCACTCCAAATCTGACCATGTTAAAATTTGAAAACATTTGGCTAGCTTCATAGAAGTGTTCAAAATTGGCGAAAAACAAAGTATATAATCTTATGGTTTTTGGCCCAAAATGGCACCAGAACAAAAATGACTCAATTTTTTTTAGAAGACCCTAGAGGTCCTATTATGGATTTTAGCAAAATATTAGATCCAAAAACCTGTTGTAGGGCACAAAATCGACCAAAAACATACCCTGGCCTCAACTGGTGATTTGTGTCGAAGGGGTTTAAACTACTCCCCTAACATAGGTAGCCAACATATGAGAAAAGGAAACTCCACGGCTTTCTTGGTAAAGTTTTGAGATATTTTGGTCATGTTTAAAAACGTGGTCAAAATCTGCCAAAACCGAAGTCTATTATCCATGGTTATTGGCACAAAATGGATGCGGAATAGAAAAACGGCTCGAATTTTAGTGGGAACCCTGAGGTAATACTATGCGCCTCAAAAAGATATTTGAGCTTAAATCCTATAGCAGGTCCCAATATCAACAAAAAACGCCCGGTAGCCTCAAGTGGTAATGTGTCTTTAGCTGCTTAAAGTACTTCCCTAACACAGGAACTCATTTTAAAAGGGCTTTCTAAGGCTGTCGGTGGTAAAGATTTGAGAACATGTGACTACTTTAGAAAAAGTGGTCAAAATTGCCTAAACCCGTAGTGTAATCCTGTTTCTGGCCCAAACTGGCTCTGTAACAAGAACGCCCCAAAGTTTTGTGGAATCCCTTACAGGTAATGTTATGGGTTTTAGCAAAATGTTAAGGGGTTCACATTGCTTCAGTAATAGAGGATCCTGCCCTTGTATTCAATAAGGGCATTCCAGGGCTGTCCATGGTATTGTTTTGATAATATTTGCCTACTTTCAATAAAGTGTTTAAATTAGCCCAAAACCAAAGTCCATAATCCATGGTTTTTGACCCAAAATGGCTCTGGGACAAAAACAGGTCAAATATTGGTGGAAGCCCCTAGATGTCGTATTTTGGGTTTTAGCAAAATATTAGACCGAATAACCTATGGTTAAGTCCCAAAATAGTTCTGAAATGTTGGTTGATGTTTCTATCTTCTACATTGACGTGGATATTACATCTGTTGGAAATAATTACTTTAATCTTGTGAAGGCTCATGAATGTTAACCTATAATGTTTCTGACTAATTCTACACTTAAATGATATAAATGATATGCCTTACATAATGTGCTGGTTTTCAGTTGCAGATTTTGTTTTCCTGCTTCCCTTGATGCTGCGGATTTATTGCATTTGAAAAGCTTAGTTTCTCCATCCGTGCAGATTCCATCGTTGAGTTGTGGAGGAGCTGTGCCGCTAGTGCGCCTACTGATCATCAATGTCGGATATGGTCAATGGTTATGATGCCCCACTAACTGGACCCTCTGTAGGGGTTCATGGAATCTGAAAATGGAAATCAAATAGGCTCACATGTGAGGGAGTGTCGGAGAAGGCAACTACCCTCATGTGTGTCTTGGGAAGTATTCCACATCGAAGAAATAGATGAGTTAAGACTAGGGTATAGGTTAGTGTGTTGCTCCTTCTAGTGCCAATTGGTTTTAGGAGGAGACCCCACACGGCTTCTAAGTTGGCCTGCTTCTTTCATATGAGTGGGCTCAGGGACGTTACTGCCTCTTGAAGTAAGATTTTGGCTGGATGCTCACGTTTGAACAGTCACCGAGTTGTTGCTTAAATATTTGATGGATGCTTTCAACACTGTTTCTGGTTGTTTTTTTTCGGTTTTCTTTGCTTCAATCTAATTAAACTGCTCTAACGTTGTGTGCACTCCACTATGCAATTGATGCAAGTGTGAGTGTCCTGTAATAGATACATCCTTGGGCTTGATAATTGATTATGAAAGATTTTAGAATTCATCCATGTTAGTCGGGCATAAGCCTCATCCAATATTTGCTGGAGTAAGTTCCCTCCCTAGGTTTCCTAGATATGTTTTGTCTGGGTTGCCTTAACTGGTTTTGTGGTCTTCTTAGTTTCTTGAGGTGTGTTACGGTGCAAGGGTGGTCGTTGACTGTCTGATGGGTATTTATTGTTTCTCACTCTGAGTCTCTGATTATCATAGCTTGATGATAGAACGAGGTCTCTTGTTGGCCTTGTTTGCTCGGTTTGGATTTGCACAGTACAATGGGTATGGCGTTAATCATTTTGGAAGTAAGGCTTGGTGGGTGTAGTTGTTGTAATAGGTAAGGCATTAGCCTCGAGCAGTTCCCAAGTGCTTTGATATCTGGCTTCATTTCAGACTGCTGTGGGCTAATTTTGATGCAAGTTGAGGATCCTAGAATAGGAGCTTATTTCCTTTGTACTGTTTGGGATTGTGGAGGTTGAGCTTGAGAAATGTTTAAATGGTTTAAAGGCGGGTCAAGTTGTCCACGGGTGTTTTAAAGGAGCCTACAAGGTTTGAAGAGATTTCATGGTAGTTGCTTAGCAAGTAAAGAGGAAGAGGATACACCAGGGCCGAGTCCTTGAAACATCAGAAGTGGAACAGTGCATAAAAAGTGTTTTTGAGACGGAGGCAGAATTATAGGAGGCAGCTGAGAAAGCAAACTGCATAGCTAGATTTAAGGATGAAGAAATGAAGATTGAGCTTGGTGGATTCTCCCAAAGATCGATTCTGGAACTCAATTGACGAAATGTGAGGTTGAGATGGAGAGGATGAGAGCCTAGGCAACAGCTGACGTGCAGGCCTCCCGGAAGGGCACAGCGCGGAAGAGAAACAAGCAACAGTTAAAGCTAAGATGGGTAAGCATATTTTTTCTACGTTGTTTGACTGCCATATCAACTCGAGTTTTATACCATATAATTGTGTAATACAGTATTCTCCATAGATATGAGGCTCAGCAGCAACTCCTTAGAAATTGTCTAGCGTATGAGTAGCTCCGGCTCCATGGGTTGTTTGGGTGTTCGTCTCTGTGCACAGGTGTTGTCGGTGTTGCGAGCGTTGGCTCTATATGTTGTTATGAACTTTAGCCCATATTTATGAATGGATTCTCATAGAACAGTTGAAACTGGCATTCTATACTCATCCTATGGCGGATACGGAGTAATTCTGTGTCAAGTCGGAAAGTATCACAAAAAATTGTATTACTCCCTTGTTTTTTTCCGGATCTTTACGTCTGATTACTCCCCAATTGTAGAATTAGTGGTAAAAAAATTGCATGCTTTTTCTTATCGCATCGGCAAGTCTACGGACTACACCCATTCACGACCTTTCAGACGAAGGTTGTACAGCCAAATCGGCTGAAACGACTGCACTTTTGCATTGATCAAAAGAGAATACGTAGCCCGCAAGAATTGCATCTTAGAGTCAACCGATCAAACTTGTAGGAGTATCCAAATTCTTCTCATTTGAACATGTGAGTATTTCTATTCAAAGGAGGACAGATCTTCTGACTCACTCTATATCTCATTATATGTTCCACTCCGTTAAGATTTCGACGACTCTCTTAGCGTTATAAAATAACTTTATACAAGATTATCAAGCGATTTGTGAAAATCTTGAACGGTGTGAGACGGAAAATCGACACAATTACTGGAGGAGGGGGCGCTGCTCTTTGATTCGATACGACAAGAAGCCAACAATATTGATGCGCAAACAAAAACATTCCAATGGAACCAACTACTAATCGGAAAATAATTGAACCAAGCTGGAAAATGGTCGTGCAGGGATTAACGTTTTGTCCCATACCAACCATCTTCGTCAACTCTATCATGCCAAAAAAAAAAAAAAAAAAAAAAAAAAAAAAAAAAAAAAAAAAAAATTGCATGTATTTCCCATTATGCGTCACGCTTCTCTCAACAAAATTTTGCGCAATCTCCTATTTGTTTTCCTCACTAACAGCCACTACTGAATAATATTAAGCAGCCTGTACTATCTTGAGTGAGCAGAACGTGTTTCAAATCCTTGCTCTGCTTATAAAAGCGTCGCATCTGAAGTCGACGAAGAGACACCACCACAAGAAAAGCAAGAGTGCCAAAAAGAGGGGGGAAACACCAAAATATGGATGAGAGACTCTACTTAGCCGCGACAGAAGGGAAAGAAGATTACCTTACCGAGTTAGAGGGATCGCCCACAGCAGAGAATGGGGGAGGGCCGATTCCTGATGAGCGTTATTTCCTCACTCAGACATCAGAAGGGGATAACCTACTTCACCTGGCAGCTAGCCGGGACAGGCTTGGCTTCATTGTCAAGGCTCTCGAGAAAATCCCAGCAATCGTGCTGTTGATCTGCTGGGGTAACAACAAAGGGGAAAATCCTCTCCATGTTGCTGCTCGACTAGGGCAGCACGACACAGTGCACGTCCTAGTTAACTCATACAAATCTCATTTGCACGATATCAAAGAGAGGAAGGTAAGATCAACCTTGTTGTCTCTCTTGGCAGTTGAAAAGGGGACTGCAAGCCCTGAGCCGTGGCTGGCTCAAGACTCCAATGGTAACACACCCCTGCATGAAGCTCTCAAGCACGGGTATGAGGAGGTAGCTAAATACCTCCTCAAGATTGAACCGAAATTGGCTAGCTACGATAATAATGCCAATGAGGGCATCCTTTACCTTGCTGCAACCTATGGTCACGAGAATGTTCTTGAAGCAATCTTAAGCTCAACTATGACATACAGCCTAAGTGCACCTGTAGGCTTAACGCCACTACATGCAGCAGTAGATACCTGCACAGGTATCACTTCCTTTTTCTCACTTCAGTAATTAAGTAATTCGTCAAGACATGGGATAGTATTTCCACCTAACAGACCAAAAAGTTCGACCCCAGGAATAGATTTACACTAGTTCATACCATAATTTGCATAAGCTGACTGCAAATGTATTTTCCCAAAAACAGCTTTTTAGTTCCTACCATGACAAACTAATGCCTATTACGAGCTCATTGTCCTCACAGCTACAAAGAGGGCCGAAAAAAATCAGAACACGTAGACCAGTTTGAGGTTAGATTGTGCAAGGTAAATATACAAAAAGCTCATAGTGTGGAGCTCAGACTATGATGTATAGGCATAAAGCAGTAGCAGCACACTCACACATGAGAGTTTTTCTTACGAAAGGAAAGTGACAAACTAAGCTGACAAACAGAACTTTAAAAAGCATGCACAAGATATACTTTCTCAACATTAATTTGTGTTTTCATGGCACTAATATCAGTCATGAATTATCCACCATGCTATAATGCAGAGGGTGCAACAAAACTGTTGCTAAAGAAACATCCAGAACTGGCAAAAAAAGCTGACAACCGCAAGAGAACAGCTCTATACTATGCAGCACAAACAAATAAAGAAGCGCATGTTGAGGCAATACTACAAGCAGATAAATCGTGTGCATACATACGTGACGATGCTGGGCTTACCCCTTTGCTTAGAGCAGCCAGCCTTGGCCAGTCATTAGCTGTTCGTGCAATCCTTCTTCACTGCCCAGAGACAGTAACGATTAGCGACAGCACTGGTAAGACAGTACTACACCTCATAGAATTCAGAAGCTACCAGGAAGGGACCGATTTGCTCAAAACTCCAGCCATAAAAAGGCTCATTAATAAACCAGATCTAGAGGGGAACACTCCACTCCACCTAGCAGGAAAGAACTCTGACCACATACTTGCTAAGGTGATACTAGATACTGATAAGACAGGGGTGACACTTGAGAACAAGGAAGGTTTCACTCCCTGGGATATTATCAAACTGCAACCAGAGCACACTGAACACATGGTATGCACCTATGTCTTTAACTTTATGCCTAGGATCTACTCATGAATGTCAGGGACATCAAGAAGATACTAATACTTCATTGCTATTTAATCTAGGCAGAAATTGGTTACCAGCTACTAATGCACTCAAATGATGAGCAAATACAACCTCAATTGATCCAACAGATGACAACCCACCCAGAAGACATCAATGAAAGATTGCGGAGAAAATTCGACACCGTAGGACTCATGGCCGTAATTTTAGCAGCCATTACTTTTGCAGCAGGGTTCATAAGTGCAGGTGGCTTTGATCGAAGTGGGCGTGCTGTTCTAACAAGTCAGGCAGTATTCAAGGTGTTCATTTTATCAAATACAGCTGCTATGAGTGGCTACACCATTGTGATTTTCATCACCCTTTGGGCAATGATGATTGCTCGTAGAGATGATGAGCCGAAGTGCTTGCTCTCTTTCAGCATACACGTTCTCCAACTAGCTTTCATTGCGACCTTGACAGCCTTTGTGAGCAGCATATATGCTCTTACATCAGCCAAGTCCTTGTGGTTGGCCATAGTCGTAGTCTGCCTGCCTCCGTGTGCAGTAATCTTAACTATCTCAAAGTCTTTAATTTTTCGCTTAGCAAGATTGCTCTATAGGGCTAGGTTTTATTGATTCAGAGAAAATCAAGAGTACTCTGCTAATTTAGGGTCTTTAGCCATAAGTTGTTATCAGAAAAGGTATGCCATCATGAATTACCTAAAGGCTAAAGTGTAGCACTAGCACCCCAAAAACACCAATTGGCAATTCTTCAAAGATAGAGGAATCACAAATCTCCCGAGTGCATGCTTTCAATGTTCATAGAGTTATACTTCAAAGACCTCATTCACATTCTTAAACCCCAAAAACCTCCTAAATGCATGCTTTCAATATTCATACAGTTAATAACTTTAAGACCTCATTTACGTATTTAAACCCCGACAGCAAATTCTAAAGTATACTCAGAGTAGTTGCAAGCATCCGGCAACAACTAACTTGATAAGTTCAGTGAAAACTCACTCTTACTTGCTAAGAGCCCTAACAAAACCTCCCAGCGTGCTCAACTATTGTTCAACGAAGAAATCTGCCTGACAAAAACATAGACAATGCCTTCACAATGTGCAAACAGGGGCTATCCAAACTAATTCTCAGATATCTAGAGCTGCTTTACTCAAACCTTCAATACAGGAAAAGTTTAGGAAAACCCCTATATAGACAACAAACAGATGATCAACACATTACCTGAACTTTTAACCTGACTTTTCCCCCTTTTGTTGAAATAGGATTTGCCACTTTTTAATTTCACAATCCGAAAATGAAGCTATCTTAAATAACAATTTCCCTTAAATGGCCGACCATGAACTAATGAAACTGCTGCTGAAGAAAGAGAATAATTGGGTATATGTAACAATTGGGAAAAAAAGGAGGATTATATAATTTGATAAGCTCTTCAGTCAGTGTGGCGCGATCTCACCAATGACAAAACACTGTCACCCCTTCGCTCACTTGCCCAACAAAGCTACATTACGAATTATATGATTGTATGCACGGACTAGTCCATAGGGTATCATGAGATGACTTCAGTCCAGGGTTTGAAAAGCTACATCTACGATGATACATCTCTAGGCTCCCACACTTAATAATTAGACATAATAATTCTTTATCGTTTACCTTGGGAATTAGCCCTAATCCCTACCTCAATGCTAAACCTGCCGGTAAGAAAACCTACCTATACCATTGAAGTAGAACAAAGATACTTCACCAAAAGGGGCGAAAACAAACTTCAATAGGTTCATAAAAGCCGAAAGCTTTTAAAGCCGACATTTTTATAACGATCTCATCATACACAAAAACGGCATAAGTAAATAGGATCACGATACACTACCTAGTCAAGTGGTCACACGCATCCCCGGCAATTGCCTTGACTAAACTCAAGTTCAAAGCTTTGGTCCAGAGTGCGGACCACCAATTCCCTAATTTCCAATTATTCGAAAAGCTTACAATTTTAACTAATTACATCAAGATACTACACAACACACAATTACCAAACCCTAATTCCCAAAAGATAATCGACAAAACACGAGACATTCAACAACAAAGACACCATAATTCAACCTCATCAAGAACCCTAGAAATTCAATCACATCATAAAAACCTCATAAATTCACAGATTAAACCACAATAATAACAATTAATAAAAAAAAAAACCGCATAACTCCAATTCATCAATTCACAATAACCATCCTCACAATAAAAACTTCTGATATAAGATTGTTTGAATCTTCTCCGAGAAGCTAAGTAAGTAAGTAGTAGTAGTACTAGAAAGCGATAAAGGAGAGGACTTGGACAAACCCTAGGAGAGAGAAAATATTTTAGTTGATGTCGGAGTCGTCAAAGTCGTCGGAGAAAGAGTTGAAGAAGTCGGTGTCGGTGAGTTTGTGAGTTTCGGGGCCCATGAAACCGTCGCCAAACATCTCCATTGGGTCGTCGTCGACGTCCATCGCCATCGAAACGCCGTGATCCTCCGTTAAGTAATCCGACGGGATTTCCTTCATGTTCCTCATCTTCCGTGACGGCGCCGTCGTTGCTGATTCGCCGGAAAACTTGTTTATGTTAGTATTAGGGGGAGGAATGAGTTTGATCTTTTGGTTGGAACTTTTTTGGGAAGTTTATTTGAGGCAAAGGGGTTATATTGTTGTACTTATATAGTTGGACATTGACTCGACAAACGGGTTGTTCGGATCAGTCGGTACTTCTAAGGATTGAATCGGGTTAATATTTTGTATACGCATGTTTTTGGATAATTTGGGGTTGGATGAGATTAGTTTAGATTAGAGTTGATTTTTTACCTTATTGGGTTGTTTGGAATGTTGGTCACACGGGTTGAGGCAGATTATTACTGGTCTACAAGATGTTTTGGATAATTTGGGTTCGGATAGATTAGAGTACAGTTTCTTTTTTTTTTTTTTTTTTAAAAAAAGAGGTAACATTGCCGAACAATTGTTGTTTGGCGGAAAATCTTATTGTTGTATGGTAAGTGTTTTCTGCCATTTTCGTATTTTTTTATTCGGCAAATTCACGTGTTATTCCTGAACTATGTCAGAATTCGCATGGTGTCCCTACTTTTGAAACTTGTACAATTCGGTGCCCCAACTTTATACCTATAGGCATGTGGATGAGCATGGGCGAGACGGGCGTGCGCCCAAAGCCCCCACTCAAAATGTTGCAAAAAACTGTGTAAATTTTAGAGTATAAACATATTAAATCCGACGTATTGGGACCCCGTTAAAAAAGGTTTCACCCAGGGTCCTAAATTTTTTTGAAGATTTTCCACACGGCCGTGTAGCCATTGCACGACATTTTTCATTCTCCTATTCTGAACTAAGAACGTGAGATCACAAAAGAAGAGATAAGGTGCAACATCATATTGTGGTACTGAAATTGACACGATATATATACACAAATCTTATTGTATCTTCGAACATAATATAAAAAAGAATGGAGGCTGGAACAGCCTTCTTCCTCGTCCGACCTCCTCGTACACTAAAACCACCACTACCATGCCACCTCTCTCCCTTTTACTCTCTCAAAAACCCGCATGTTTCCCTCATCCTACATTCTTCTCGTTTCACGGTTTTCCATGCAGTACGAACCCGTAACGTACCCTGGAAGTTTGGTGAGGAGGACGAGGACGACGAGGATGGGGATAGTAAGGAATTTATAACGTGGAGGAGTAGACCAGGTAGAAAGCGGCCGAGGAAACGTCAAAAATGGTGGTCTGATGGTCAACTAGACATTGAACAAGAGGGTGGCATTCTGACACAACTTCTTGACAATCTTTGGATGATTCAGGTAATCAGGTATATATATTTACTTTGCAGTGACTGTATTATTACTGAGTTGTAAAATTTAAGTTGAGATTTTAATTACCGATCAATATATATATATATATATAGGAAATCTATCAAATGAGAAGTATAAATTTCGTAAGAAGTGAGAAATGATCTCATCCCTCCATTTAACCTAGATAAATGGTCCAGATTAAAATAAAAAGAAAGGAAATAAAATAAAAAAACAACCTCAATCCCAGAAAAAATAAAACCTAATCCCCCAATTTCTCTCTCCTCTCCCCATTTCCGCCGGGAAGCCGCCGCCGGCATACACCGACGTCCACCACCGCGAGCTCCGATGATACCAGCCAACTGCTCCATCTCCGGCGAATCTTCGTCGGTCATCAACGTGGTTCGCCGAGCACCATTTCACCGCGAAATTCGTCTTCTCCCTCCCTTTCTTTCAAGCTCATTTTTCAAGATCTAGCGGCCGCCGGCGTGCACGAACAACCACCACCGCGGCACCGACGGAATCGGCCGACTCTGGCGAGTCATCTTCAGTATCATCGGCCTTCTACGAGCACCGAGTCGCCGCGAACCTCATTCTTCTCCCCTATTTTCGCATGCGTTTTCTTCAGATTCGGCCACCGCCGTCGCTCTCCTCCGTCGATCTACACCATCGACGACATCCTCTATCATTTCCGCCCCTATGCCCATCATTTCCTCGTGTTTCTGCCGTCGTTGAGGGGAGATAACGAGTGAAAGGTGACTAGGGCGCCGGGAAGAGACGAGTTTAAGAACTAAGAAACGAGTGAGAGAGGTGAACACGGTGCTAGCGATGTCGCGGAGTAGGGGCCTTTTGCTCGCCGGAGGACGGTGAAGACAGTGGTGGAGGTGGCGTTGGCTAATATGGTGGGCGGTGCTGTCGGTGGTGGGTGCGTGGGTGGTCGTGTGGTGGGTGAAGGGGAGAGGGAGGAGAGAGAAAGTGGTGGTTATGTTTGGGAGTTTTTTTTTTTTTTTTTTTTTTTTGCTTGGAGTTATGTATTTTAGTATAAGGAGTTATTAGAGTTACGTGTTTTGATTAGTGGAGTTAAGTTGGAGTTACGTGTTTTAGTTAATGTAGTTAAGTTGGAGTTACGTGTTTTAGTTAATGGAGTTGAGTTGGAGTTACGTGTTTTATTTAGTGTAATTATGTTAAAGTTACGAGAGTTAGGTTGGAGTTACGTGAAGTTACGTTGGAGTTACCAATTTTAGTTAGTAGAGTTACGTGTTTATTATTGGAGTTAAGTTGGAGTTACGTGTTTTGGTTACTAGAGTTATTGGAGTTACGAGATTTTGTTGGTGGAGTTATGGAGTTACGTGTTTAATTAGTGAAGTTAAGTTGGATTTACGTGTTTAATTTGTGAAGTTTAGTTGGAGTTACGTGTTTTTGTTAGTGGAGTTAAATTGGAGTTACTAGTTTTAGTTGATTGAATTAAGTTGGAGTTATTGGAGTTACGGGTTTTAATTATGTAGTTAAGTTGGAGTTACGTGTTTTGGTTATTGGAGTTACGTGTTTTAGTTAGTGGAGTTAAGTTGGATTTATGCGATTTAGTTAATGGAGTTAAGTTGGATTTATGCGATTTAGTTAATGGAGTTACGTAATTTAGGTAGTGGAGTTATTTGAGTTACGTTTTTTATTTAATAAATTAAGTTGGAGTTATGTGTTTTCACTAAAGTTAGACAATTTAGTTAGTAGAATTAAAGGATTGGAGTTAAGAGTTTTAGTTAGTGGAGTTACGACTGAAGTTATGCAGTTCAGTTACTGCAGTTACGCAATCAATGGCTGAGATTACTTCTCACTTCTCACTTCTCACCAAATTATCACTTCTCACTGGATGGAACCCCTATATAATTTGGTGAGAAGTAATCAACTCCAGTCGTAACTCCACTAATTAAAACTCTTAACTCAAGTCACTTAACTCAACTAACTAAATTGCCTAACTCCAGTAAACTAACTCCATAAAGTAATCTTAGTTATTGATTTCGCATAACTCCAGCCGTCTAACTCCAACAACTAAAATAGGGGGCTGTTGCGCGATGGGGAAAGGTGAAAAGATGGAGAGAGAAATCGCCGTTGCGCGATGGGGAAAGGTGGGCGCAGTCCACGAACGTTCGACGAGAACTCGTCGGAGTGGGCGGCGTCCGGCGGTGGTGTCGGCGCTGGAAATGGTGGTCGCCGGTGGACACCGCCGGCGGCGTTGTGGTGGCGCGGAGGTTAGGGCCGAGGAGAGAGAAGGGAAATAAGAGAGGAGAGAGAAAATGCGAGTGATTTGGGGTTTATGTTTATTTTTATTTTTGTTTTCCTTTTATTTCTGTTTTTAATGTGGGTCATTAGATCAAGTGAGATGGATGACTGAGATTACTTCTCATTTCTCACGAAATTAATACTTCTCATTTGATAGATTTTCTATATATATATATATATATGGTAAAAATTGCGTACATCTGAACCTCGCCTTTTTACCCATCTCGGGGCCAGAATACTCCTTGAAGGCATTAGGATATGCATGTAACTGGCATGGCACATGAAAATTTGGGGTACAGTATAAAAAATGTGATTACTCTCTGTCTATCTACTGCTGTAAAATTGTGGCAGATGCTTCCTGATGTTTTTGTTTCATGTATCTGCTGCGACACAAATTGCTGCAAATAAGACTGAGTTTGCTATATTTGGATTAGTGTAGGTGTTCAGAGCCTATGGTGTGTTCTTGCCTGTCATCCTGATTTCACTACTTCTAGCAACTGGTCCTAAAGCCTTCCTCATGGGATCAGGTGTCTTCTTCGGACTCTCAATGATCGTCTTTGGGTTCAACAAGTTGTCAGACTGGCTAAATCGTAGCCAGACCTCTAAGCCAAAACACAGACGGAAAAGGAGGTCAGGATTTAGGGGCAAAGAGGATGTTTACAAGGAAGACAAGGATAACCAAACAGAAGAAATGCAACAAGGTATTAGACCCAAGAGAAAAGCTTACCAAACCAAGGCAGTGCAAAATGACAGGACAGTAGTCTACAAGAATGATTCTCACAGTGGCAACAATTTTGGTGGCTGGGACGAGTTGGTTACTGAAGACGAAATTGAGAGCACGCAGACACAGGGGCCTTCCATCACCACGATAGAGATGACAGAGAAGAAGCTCAGTGGATCAGTGGAGGAGATAGATCCGCCTCTGCTGTTGGGATTACTATTCGCCGTGTTCCCTTTTTTGGGGTCATGGACTAATTTTATCTAGTGCTCGGAACTGCAGGTCCTGCATAAAACTGGGACAGGTTGTTCAGCAAAAAAAGTCATTACTGAAGCTGTAATTTTTTGACAGTGCGAAGATGAAAACCTCTTCCACTCTCAGGCCCTCTGCTATAGTTTAGTTATTGGAATATATCATTATCACCATTACATTATCAATCTACTTACTACTACTAAAAAAATTTCCTGGTCAACAGAATCACCATTCGCGAATAATCTTGACATTCTGAACTTGGTTCCAGGCAAAAAATGAGCAAAGATAACATATAACCCAACAGGAAAAAATGTCACTGGTTATATAATAGGAAATCTTTGTTCAATGTGATTCAAGCACAAGACGAGGTAACGCGCACAAATGCTGGATTTTCTTTCATGGATGTATTACAAAAAGTTGGAGCCAATCTGGACTAGTATCTGGTTCAAATTCAGTAATTACACTAGGAACCAATGTACAATTGATACAGTAAGCAAACCTCCCAATACAATGCCTGAATGACTACAGCCAGTACTACTGATTCACGGTCATCTTGAAAAGAGTTGTTGCCTGTCAAAATAACAAGCAGATGAGGAATCCTGTACGCAGGTGCAGAAATCATTCTCGTCCTTCGGAAAAGATGCAGGTAGAGGATGATCTGGTTTGATTCCCACCTACATATGTTAAACAGTTTTGATACATTACATTATTTGAAAGAATTCCAGCTTAGGAAAAAGGTGGAAATAGTAGAGTTTACGCAACAGACCTTATTAATATCTATATGAGCAGGAGTTTCATAACGAGCAACAGTGACAGCCAAGCCAGATCCATCAGATAGCTCAAAAACTGATTGTATCTTGCTGCAGGCCATAAGATAAAGGTAAAACCACAAACAAGATGACATATACGGAGTAGTCCAGACACAAAAGCATAACTACTTTATTGCTTACCCCTTGCCATATGTAGGCTCTCCAAAGAGCACAGCGCGCTTATTGTCCTTTAATGCCCCAGCCAATATTTCGCTAGCACTTGCAGTCCCCTTATTCACCTAATATGTATGAGTTATAATAAGCATCAAACTTGTAAAGACACTGGGAAGAGAGGTAAACTCCCACGAAAATCGAGGCACAAATTAGAAGAATAATGTATCAACTTTGGACCTTTGGGGAACCCAACTATAAACAACAGCATTTGTATCTCATGAAACTCCAGTGACTATTCTTTTTAAAAAGGCAAGCGACAGATCTTTTTTTTTTTTTTTTTTTGGGGTTGGAAGGCAAGAGACTGTTGATAAAACCAGAAGTCCAATATATTCAAGAGCGAAGATAGATGGGAGATAGTACGAGGAACATAAGCATCTTCTTCAGAGCAAAGATAGATGGAAAAGAAACACTGTCAAGTCTCCCCCCCCCCCCCCAAAAAAAAAAAAAAAAATAAAGGCTCCAATATGGAGAGGCCTTTTCTGATATTCTCCTAAAAGTAAATAAATGAACTAAGGATCCCAACATAATTCAAATACCAGAAAGGGAATATAGAAGGAAGTTGACTACCAAAACAGCAAGAGGTTCTGAAGGTGCTAAAGCATTGCTTCCATCAATGTCGTATATATCACGAACACCACGGCTATCACATATGTACACAATAACTCCTTTGTTCATCCTGCATTTACAATTATTAGTGTGGCCAAATAGACAAGGAAAAACTACTACACATATCTCACCTGCAGCTATGGGTTCTGGATTATGTTTGCTACCCAAATTGCACAACTTAATAAAGGTGAGATATTAAAAGCAAGACTTTCACATGATTAAGCTACAGCTGCACCTTAGAACGAGAAGCACCTCAAAGACGTTTCAGCCAACGCCCCGTACAGGACAATGTCACAGTATCGCAACTGAAAGAGTGGAAGTACCTACTCTAACCTTCAATAGTTACTCTTACCATAAAACACCTACCCATTGCCAGATAACTTTAGAAGTTTAATGTGAGAGCCTGATGCGATACAGAGTACTTATAAAATATTTGGTGCAAGAACAATTTTATCTCAGAAACTACTAAGGTTTGGGACATTTGTTTTTTAACATCAAAGGTCCAATAAAAACCTAATTTCTTGACTATCGAAATTGCCTATACGGCCATTTCATTATCCCCATTTCAGTGCAGACTAGTGTAAGTTTAAGAAACTGACATTCTTGTCAAACAATATTCATATATCAATATGTAGGCAAATCCACACAAATGAAATCACAACTGTGTGTTGACTTTATATATTCATTATGTTTAGGGCGGCCGGGGGGACACTGCAGCTTGTTTGACAAAGATGCAGTGTATTGATTATAATGAATAACAAAGACATGAATTGACCATTTGCTAGTGCATAGCTATAATACCAAGATGAAACCAACATGTTAACCACAGTGTAAACTGTAAAGCAGCAAACTATTTCAAAGTGGTATTTCTGTTTAGCTATTGCAGATTCGCATCCAAAAACTACATAACAGTTCCACTTGACAGAAGAAATTTGCAGCTAGCTCTATAATTACACACAGTACTAAAGAGTTATAATAGCCAATCTAAAATGCTTACCACATTTTGGCTATCTCAATACCCTCTGGAAAGAGACCACCACTGTACAAATTATGCATGTCAGTCATGCTGCAATTTGATTTTGCAAAACAAAAAAAAAAAAAAAGGAAAGAAAGTGCCAAATTATCACCCATTATCACGAAGGTCCAGCACAAAAGCAGTAACATTGTTACTTCTGAGTGTCGCTATAGCTTCCTTTACAGCAGCTGGAAAAAATATCCAAATTTATAATTAATTAAATAACATGGCAGAATGTTGTCTTTCAAAGTTTAGAAGTCTGTTTCCAAAATCAACAATGGAGCAATGGGACTATCGACTCTGTAAACACCAGCTTAAAAATCAATGAAAAGCAGATCTGAGGCGTTCCTCATCCTATGAATGGTCAGGCTATTGTTTATATCACAAATAAGCACAAGCAGATCACTGTTGCATATCATTGAAGTTAGAAAACAAACAAGTAACTCACATGAGAGAACTATCCTTACAGATCATATGACTGAGCATTAAGTTTGGATACCTCGTTGAGGTAAAAGCGAAGGGAGAATAGGAATAAACCGAGGAGAGGAGACTAGCAAAAGGAAACTCACATTAGGGAAACCTTGAAGGAAGCAGGGACGGACAGTAGGAGTAGGTGACCCTTGGAATAGGGAGGTCAGACATGGGATACAGAGAAGAGCTTTTTTTAATTTGTACCCATTCTCTATGACTTTAGGAGATATGGGGAGAGGGAAAAAACAGTTCCCTCCCACTCCTCCATTTACCCGTACCGAAGCAAAGGGCAAGACTTGAAAATAAATGACAAGACGACATATACACAGAGATCAGGGAAAAAAATGTTCCAAGAACATACATCCAATGTCAAGACAAATGAGAGTCGACAAGTTACAACATACTAGTATATCACAGAACTCACCAGAAGAATTCTGCGTAAATGATGTTAATTTAATATATCCTACTTTTACTGCTTCCTTTGTTGGACCACGTATCTCACATAGTCTGGATTTTACAGGGTTTAGTGTGACCCTCTCTCTCCTGAAACATGTTTGGTGAGAATAAAACAACAAGTTGAATACTTGAATCATAGCATAAGCATATCGAATACTAGTACAATGTTCCAAAAAAAAAAAAAAAAAAAAAAAAGAAGAAGAAGAGAGAATAATGAAACTGAAGTGTGGATGCAAGTAAAGCATATTAAGAAACTCCCTAAAACGTATCTTTCCCTGAAATGTCTTGGGCATTTACCCAGGATCAGTTCCTACCTCTCTCTCGGAGGCTTCTGTTTCACTTACTCTTCTCCCACAAGAGGTATATGACACTCCCACAAGAGGTATATGACACTCCCCCACACACACATACACACACACAAGCAAAAGGATAGAGAGATCTAATATAACTCATTTCATCTTAGAACAAACCAATTTCTTATCTTACTTCAGGACGAAATGTTTAGTCTCAGCCTTGCTGCGAATTGTCAGCTCCACTGAACTTCCTTCAGGTCCCCTGCGATAAACTTTCACGTATAACCAATCTAGTCAACAGATGAACCTCGAGCATTCTACAAATAGTGTTCACACGTTAAGCAAGATAAATATAACTAGAGAGTAAGCTAGCAGCCTAGCATCATAGATTGAGATAAATATGCCAATCCAGCAGCCCTCCGATGGATGCAGCATTTTAGGGTCGCTTAACATAGGTCAACAAATAAAAGATCAAATGACAATAGCATGTTCACTGATACCATCAAATAATTCAAGATATCTTAAACTGCATAATAACTCTACTACGACAATCAGAAAAATGTACCTACTGAGAAAGCAAAGGAAAATGAATAACACAAGGCGTGTTGAAAACTAAGATTCACAAAAAGATGCAAGAAAAGCATTTGAGATATGAAGTGTGTTAAACTATCTAGAGCAGGCAACAAATGGCACACAGATCCACAAGAACATCTTCACGTGAACAATGTTGGGTCTTCCTTTTTAGTGACCACTAATTGGGAAACTGTTGCAGAAAGAGTATGCTGGCAGAGAAACTAAAGCATATTCTATAACAAATTTAAGATCGTTGCCTCCCCTTCCGTTATCTCTTATTATTCATTTAACATTTTTAACCATAGGACGCATGAAGAGAGTTTGGTGTTGGATAGGGTGGTGTGGAAAGACTCTATCCATGCGGAGGACTTAATTTGACTCTTTTTGGTTTCTTTGTTTGGTTTTCAACTTTTTTCCCAAAACTTTTCCTTACTATGTGTTCAAAGTTCTTATGTATTTCACTAATTTTCAAAGTTTTTTATTTATTTTGATGACTTTCTAAAACTCCTTTTGAAAGTGTTTCAATATCCTTAAATGGTTCCCAGCGTTTTGAAATTTTATGACATACACAAGACGGTTACTGGATGACAATTCATGTTAGCCGACCCCAAATCATTTTGGGAATAAGGCTTGGTTGTTGTTATTGTAACCATAGGACACATTCATGTTGGCGGCTATTACAGGATTACAGCAAACCATAAAAGTAATATCGCCAAAAACTAAGTCAAAACTTTTGCCGAGCCCTAAGACTCAATTCTTATCAATAGTTCAAAGCAATTACCATTTATCAATATTTATCAAACTAATGATTTTGGAAAATACTTTCGGAAATTAGGATTGTCTTCGATGCATAAAAGAGCCTAGATCTTGACATCAAAGTGACTTGTGGTTTTTGCATATCCTAAAGGCTACTGAAGCAGCCACAAGAAAAAGAATTGGTAAGTAGAAGTTAATGATATCAACAGTAACTCCAGGTTCATCATCACATCCGTTTTTAGATTGTTGAAAATTGGGAAGTATCAAAGATCTAAAACAAAAGGAAAAAGCAGCAGTCAAACAACCACAATAGAATAGAGTTTCTCTGCAGATAAGCCACAGGAAATACAGATGAAATATAGCACAGCAGTCTAGCAAAGACGTAAATGAGGTAAGAGAAACTAACTGTAAGATATCTGCTGCATCATATATCCCCATGCTTTCTGTACTCGCATCATTAATAGCCAAAATTATGTCCCCAGGCGAGATACCAGCTCGGTTAGCAGGACCCCCAGGAGCAGCAGAAATTACAACAACTCCCGCTGTTGTATCATCAACACCAGTGGGGTAGCCAATGGACAATCCCACACCAGTGAGTGAGCTCTGAGTTCCAGACTGCCTTCAGAAAAGGATCAAAGCTATTGTGAAGATGTTTTGAGATTGTAATTCTATAGGTAATTGTACAAAAGTAAATGAAAACTATTTACAAATCTAAGCCTTACCCGCAAGTTCTTCAGCTTTTCAGGCTCCAGGAAACGAGTGAAAGGATCATTCAGAGTAGCAACCATCTTTTTTATTGCCATATCTATGCAAGGGGGCAAAAATCAAAAGGTTTATGAGACAGTAGATAGCCGCAAAGAAACCTTTGTCAAAAAAAAAAAAAAAAAAAAAAAGAAAAAAAAAAAGATAGCTGCAAAGACCACTAACTAACAGGCTCCATATTCCTAATAAAACACATTATTCTGTTTACTTCAATACATCCTCCACAAAAAAAGCATGCCATAATTAATGTTATGGTTATTAGGATACTTACAAATTGTTGTCTATAATCTCATTTAATTCAACACTCACCATATCAACTATACAGCTAAAATATTACTTCAGCAAATTGGGTTAATTTTAAAACTTATAAGATTCAGTTTTAGTACTATAAGACTAGCTGGTAAAAGAGTAACTGTATCCCATATACAATACATGAAATGGAAAAGGATTTCTTACAAGTCTCGTCTCTAGTGTTCATAGGTTCAATGCGCAGTGCATTCTCCCTATAACGGAACCAACTTTGCCCATTAAAACTCTTATCAACATACGCCCGATCAATTGTTCTCCATGCTTCCAGAAATAGACGATTCTCTTCAGAAAGCGCCCCTGCAAACCACCACTCATATCAGCCGCCATACAGGACCAAATGCTTTTCAATCAACACAAAAACTCAGGTAAGACGATCCTAAGGTAGAACGAGGTAAGAATTTAGACGCCTTCAGGTGAGTATTCAGCTTGGAAACTCAAAACACACCCGAAACCCTAAACCTCCACCTCGTCCTACATCCTACAACTACTGCATCACCCAACAGTTGTTACACAAATTGAATGAATCAAACTTACAGGATGGTCTCTGGGGTGTAACAAGAGAAACAGACATGATCAGCATGACCCCGACAAGCAAACGACCAAAGCGGGCAATAACAACAGGACGTTTTTTGCATTTGTCCGAGGAGATCCCAACAACAATTTTGCAAAATTTGGCACTATACTTGTTCAGCTCCCATATAACAGTACTACACAGACCATTGTGTTGGGATAAAATTTGATTACAAACGCGCCCAAATTCCGATTTTCGAGCACAATTTACATGAGCCAATTTCCTATACACTGAACGAGGAGCTCCAGTGACATACAGTGGGGCACATTTGCAGGACAACACCTGCAAATGAATTCAGTATCAACTCAGCAGAATGGTGAATTATAGCATATATGATTGTTTGGGGGTCCCAAACCCCCCCCCCCCCATAATACCCCTGGGATTCGAGTTGGATAGGACCATATAAAAAAGCGGAAAATCCCCGTACAGTTTTAACATTGTTGCATTCTCAGGGTCCGAAATTCGACAAAGATTAAAGTTGAGACTTGAGAAATACTACTGAAATAAAAGAAGTGATAAATTGAAAGAGGTAAAAGAGGAACTCACCTGTGATTGTAAGGCAGAAGAAACCCACATGAATGAACCCTTTTTTTTTTTTCCTGATAATAAATTGGAATTGAAAGTTGGGATTCTTGGAATCAAGATTTTTTGTTTTGTTTTTTTGTCAAGCCAAGAACTGTGGATGTTATTTCATTCCTGGCGTTTCTGGGATTGTGTCCTACTTGGAGAGTGGAAGGTGTGACAAAGATAAAATGATCCACTTTCGAGAAATCGAGAATTGCTAGCCCGAGCACGGTCCTATTCCTATACACCATGTAGTCGTAAGACAAAGGAATGATATTTGATCATCATTTCTTTCTCTCTTGTTTTATGCATTCATGATGTTGTGCACCGAGTTGGGGCTAGAATATCTCAAGAAAATCTGCTCCGTATATGGTTCTTCCGAAATAGGTAGCACGGACACTTCCATGATCTAGCGTGTCCGTGTCGGACACCGACACGACACCTGACAATAAGTGTCCGAAACTCTTGAATAGGTGTCCATTATTATATTGATATTTTGCTTATTGGGAAACTCTAGGACACTTTTATACACTTCAAGAATCTAAAATTAATAGAAGATTTATAATAAAGGTGTGAGTTGAAGAGTATTTATAATAAAAAATGAATTATGCTATCGATGTTTATTTGAATATCGTAATATATATAATTCTTAATCTATGTTTTATAATATATTCAGTATTAATATAATATTAAAGTAATATTTCAATTAGTAATATACTTTTTCAAACATAAAATATGTATTTTATATAATTTAAATTATGCGTGTCCGTGTCCTACAATTTTCGGACTGCCGTTTCCCGTGTCCGTTTCGTATCCGTGTCCATTTCGGTGCTACCTAGCTTCCGAATGTGTTAGTTTGTGGCCTTGTGTCAGTTTATACTTGACAATGTTATAAACTGGAGTGTACTTTTAGCGAAGGAGGTTTTTTTGAAGTATTTAACGTAAGTTATGGTTGGGCATGCGGAAAGGAATGTTTAGGATTTTCAGATGATGCAAATTAAATTATACAAAACCTCATAGGCTCATACCATATGTCTTCCACATTGATATCCAATTACCAAAGTCGAACAAGAAATATATAGGCAATGAAATGCAAATTATGCAATAAGTATATGAAAACAAACTTTTAACGGGGAAATAGAAAGCACTTAATTCAACTCAAAATTCAAGTTCATTAAATCTCGTATCACGTAAATGAAAACCATCCTTTAATTTGGTTTAATTATTTCCACTTATTTTTTTTTACTCCTATTTTTACACAAAAAAAAAAATTCAAGTAATTTTAATGTTTTAAGCATAATAATCGGATATAAAATAAAGCGGAGGTGGAGAAAATTTGCAATTTCCAATTTTTTTTTATATAAACTCTTTAACTCTTTATTATTCATTCCATTTGTATTTGCCTTTCTCTTTTCACATCTCTCTCTTTATTTCTCCTTGAGTACTTACCCTTACGCCGATAACTTTTAAGGTAAATCAAATTTGTTTGATGAGTAAATCATTCTTCTATGTTCGTAAGTAACTTTTTATTGTCAATGATTATTATCCTTTTTATTGCTTACATCAATGGATTATTTGATTTATTTTTGTTTGTACAAAATAAATTGTTGTAAGGTTTGTAATTATCGTATAAGTGTGGATAAGATTCAATTTCGAAACAGTTTCTAAAATATTCAAGTAGATAATATTTCGAACAATGTAATGTTATGATGCTACAAGGCTACAACCTCTTACATATAGACATTAAAATTGAAGAATACGGAGTATGATACAACATTTTTCGATGTCATGCTCTTTAATCAATTTTATCAATTCTAAACTTTTGAAGCTAGTTTATTGTGTCCTTACTTTTACCTATACTAACTGCATTATTTATCTACAAAAGTGCCAATGGATGGACTGGTTGTATGTTAGATATTAGAGGAATGATAATTATCTACTTGCTCTAATTCCACAATTTGCGTAATAGACAATTGTAAGTTAGGCTATGTTTGGTAAAACTAGATGAAATAGCAGCTAAATGTTTAAATAGTATCTGAATGCTAAATTGGTAGCTAAAATCTGAAATAATAGTTGCAATAGTAGCTGAATATTTTTAGCTGATTGATACAAGAGTGTTTGACAAAATTAGCTGATATAGTAGCTGATGTATATAAAATTACATAAAAATGCATTATTTATTTTTAATCTTATTTTTATTTTTGTAAATAAATGAGGGCAAATTAGGAATAAATTTATGATAAGCAGCTTATTTTTTTATAATTAGTTACATGGGGTAACTTATTAAATAAGCTACCTTATTATTTACAAAAATACTAGGAGTCTATATATATGTAGACAAATTGAAAAATGTCTATGGTTAGTTTGTAGTAAAATTAATCAAATATACAGTAAATTTTGTTGCATAATTTTGTAAATGTTGGATTATAAGGAAATAGAGACAATCAAGGGCCCTTGATTTGGGAATTAAATCAATTTATGTTTTATATTTTTTTATAGAATCGTAACTATGTTGATTTTACTGTTAGTTTCATTAATTTACTACAAACTTGTTAAATTTACTACACAAGCATATTATTTACTACTTGCAATCTTTAATTTACCACACTTGATTATGTTATAGACAAATTTTCTATTATCTATATATAGACTCCCACGATCATCCATTTATTTAAGCTAGTGGTGTCACCAAACAAACTTATTTGGTCAAAGAGCTTAAAAGATTAATCAAATAAACTACTTTGATAAATAAAATAGCCTATTGTGCATATCAAACATGGCCTTAACCAAATCATATAAATCTAACAAATTGACAAGATTCATGTAAGAAAAAAAAAACGTTTGGGTGAAGTCGAATTTTTGAAAATATGTATGCCCGAGGGTCAAATATTCATGATAATATTATGTTCAAACTACTACATACATTATTTTAATCATTTTAACATGTCAACGCAATATTGTTATTTCGTTTTTCCTTTTTTACATATGTTAACATTTTGACTTTAATACATGTTGGTTTAAAAGATGGAGACGTTTCTGTTTACCTCTGAATCCGTAAACGAAGGCCACCCTGACAAAATATGCGATCAAGTATCAGATGCTATACTTGATGCATGCTTAGAACAAGACCCAGAGAGCAAAGTTGCTTGTGAGACTTGCACTAAAACCAACATGGTCATGGTTTTTGGTGAGATTACAACCAAGGCTAAAGTTAACTATGAAAAGATTGTACGTGACACTTGCAGAGGCATTGGCTTTGTCTCTGCTGATGTTGGTCTAGATGCTGACAACTGCAAAGTCCTCGTCAAAATCGAGCAGCAGAGCCCTGACATTGCTCAGGGCGTTCACGGTCACTTGACAAAGAAGCCAGAAGATATTGGTGCCGGTGACCAAGGCCATATGTTCGGATACGCCACCGATGAGACACCAGAGTTTATGCCTCTAACTCACGTTCTCGCCACCAAGCTTGGGGCGAAACTTACTGAGGTTCGGAAGAATAAGACTTGCCCTTGGCTTAGGCCTGATGGCAAGACACAGGTAATTAATTGTCGATCTGTCGAGAGATGATACACATACATTAAACGTTTAAAATTATTATTACGTATAACCAATATACTTGGTTAATTATTGCGCATGCATGCATGCAGGTTACCATAGAGTACAAAAATGAAAAAGGAGCCATGGTTCCAATAAGGGTACACACAATTCTAATCTCAACTCAACACGATGAGACGGTCACAAACGAGCAAATCGCAAACAGTTTGAAGGAAAATGTGATCAAACCCGTCATTCCATCCAAATACCTCGATGAGAAAACAATCTTTCACTTAAACCCCTCGGGCCGATTTGTGATTGGAGGACCACACGGAGATGCAGGTCTAACCGGGCGTAAGATAATCATTGATACGTACGGGGGATGGGGTGCTCATGGAGGTGGTGCCTTCTCCGGGAAGGATCCAACAAAGGTAGATAGAAGTGGTGCTTACATAGTCAGACAAGCCGCGAAAAGTGTGGTGGCGTCCGGACTAGCTAGGCGTTGTTTGGTACAAGTTTCGTACGCCATTGGCGTACCGGAGCCACTCTCAGTTTTTGTTGACACGTACAAGACAGGGAAGATTTCAGACAAAGATATATTAGTTTTAGTTAAGCAAAACTTTGATTTTAGGCCAGGTATGATATCAATTAATCTTGACTTGAAAAGAGGTGGTAACTTCAGGTTCCAAAAGACTGCAGCTTATGGTCATTTTGGGCGTGATGATCCTGATTTTACTTGGGAGACTGTTAAACCTCTCAAACCCAAGAACTAAAACAAGAGGACAGGGTTCACGTGTGCCAATAATAATGTAGTTAGTTCACTTAGTTGCAAGGTGTTGCAACCGTAGTTCTAATCTCGTCATGAAATAAAATTTCAGAAATAAATAAAAATATTGGTCCCGAAGGATATTTTTTCAACCGTACGCTTATTGAAATATTGAGAAAAAAAATGTCAAGTTTAATTAAGGGTTTGTTTGGTATCGTTTTCTGTTTTTTATTTTTTTGAAAACCAAAATCCTGTTTTTGAAAACCAAAAAAAATGGTTTTCAATTTTCAGTCATTTTCTATATGTCTATTATATAACCAAATAATTCAAAGTTAACCTTCTAACTTATTTAACTAAAAATTTTACGCAAAAAAAAAAAAAAAACAAAAAAAAAAAAAAAAAACAAAAACTGAAAACGGCAGTGATACTGAACGGACCCTTAGATTTTCATCATGACCAAAAATTCGAATTCTTTACTCATCCTAATAATAACGTGGGTCGAGCTCAATTATACATGGATTAGTCTTCAACCTCATTTAGACATATATAGGGCTTAACCATGTTTAAGCTCATATTGGCACAGTGCCTTCTATCAAACACAAACTTAAAATGGTTTGGTAAACATTGAGCTTGAATTGTTAGTCACATTATTATACATCTACAACTTGCATAAGATTTAACATCATCACATAAATTAAATTAGTTTTAGACTTGAAATCAGTCCTCAGATGCATTCCAAGCATGAATACGAAAAATTTCAAGCAAATCCATATCTAATCTAATCTATTACGGAGTATATATTATATATATATAATCCTGAACCCGTTCAATCCCACGCTGATCCGTGACATATAATAATATTATTATATTATAATATTGTTTATCTAAAATAGGATATGGTAAATATATAGTAATATTATTCTAATAAAGTAACATTATTACTTGATTTATGGAAAATAGTTATGTAATATAGTAATTACTTGATTTATGGCAATTTGATCAAATATCCCACGGGTGTTTCAAAATGGGACTTTAGCTTTTAAAATGTGACTTTTCCTCAATTAAATTACAAATATCAACGGGTGTTTGAGATGAGATTTTAGATTTTTAAAGGTGAGTTTCCATCTAATTACATTACAAATATCCAACTGGTGTTTGAAACGAGATTTTAGGTTTTAGATAAAAAAATCATTTACAAAATTTTAACATTTAAACATAAGTAGCCCGGGCGTTGCACATGCCATCAAACTAGTAGTATATATTAAAACTGAAACCAAATCTTTCCTAGAATGACGACACTTGACATTCATTAACTGGATAGCTAAGTAATTACATAATATGGAAATTATTAGCTAATTTATGGAAAATAATACTCCGTATAATTTATGGTGATTATGATGGTAAGCTAACTTATAAAAAATAATAGTGTTGCTCATAATATTATAACAAAGATAAACTGAAAATTTAAAAAAAAAAAAAAAAATAGATTGATATAAATTATGATATCGGGTTTTCAAAAACTTGAGTAGAAGTAGTATGTTGGGTTGTTCATGTTTTTGTTTAATTGAAATTGTTAATAGAAATTAGCTTAGTAATTTAAATCTATTTAGAAAACTAATCTAATATATATATATATAAAAGAAAGATTTTTGAAGAGCCGAGAGAGAGTCCAACAAAAGATAAAATACTGAGAGAGTTTAAAAAATGAGAAATACCCACATTTACTCTTTAATAAATGTATTTTACACATTTAATTATTAATCATTCACACTATATTATAGAAACACGGTATGATTGATTATACAATTGATTATGTGTATCAAAAACTTTTGAAACATATATTATTTTATGTGATTTAAAATAAATTTCAATTTGAGATCCATTTATACATTTTCCGATAAGCAATGTTTAATGATTACAATCGACTTTATATACTATATTTATTTTTAAAAAAAAAGGTGTTTTGAAGAGTATAGGTAAGAAATGTTATTTGTACAATTTAAACATGAACAATCTAGACAACTTTGTATTTTTTTTTTAACTGATCAAGATTTTGAAATACATGTAAGCAATATGACAACAATTGCTATGAATCATTTTTATCGAAATGATAGCATAATTGGTTATAAACATAAAAATCATTAAAAATGATATAATATTTAAACCGTGCAATGCAGTCCAACAAAAAGAGAAATACTGAGAGTTTAAAAAATGAGAAATACCCACATTTTATTATTAACAACTCACACGGACACTTATTAATAATCCACATGTGGAATCTTTATTTTCGTGAGATTCTTTCATAAATGTATCTAATAGATTTGCGACATACTCACTCATAACATTAGTCACGTGTATTAGAAAATTTAAAAACATATATCATTATATTTGTTTCGAAATGTATCTCAATTTGAGATCAATTTACACATTTTTTCGATATGAAACAATTAAGTTATTGCGTGTACATTTAGTAGAGATTTGTTTTTTTCTTAAAAAGTTTAGGGAGAATCCAAAATAAGAGAAATGGTGAGAGAGTCCAAAGAATGGAAAATTCTCACAACATTTATTAACCAGAGTCCATACTTTCATAAAATTGTAATTCGAAAGTTATTTAAATGTGAAACGACATAATTAGTCCTAACTTTCATTTATACATATAACTTATCAAACCTATTTTGAAATTTAATCTAAAATGAGTTCCATTTATACATATGTATTGTATTAAACACCAGTCATCGAGCAAAAATTGGAAAAATGATATATTGTGTCTATTCCTAAGATAAACTCAACAAACAAAAGAGAGAGTCCAACAAAAGGGAAATACTGAGAGAGTTTAAAATATGAGAAATACCTATATTTTATTATTAACTCACACGGATAATAATTAATAATGCACATATATAATCCTTATTTTCGTGAGACTCTTTCATAAATGTTTGTAATAGATTTGAGACATACATAATCACTCATAACATTGGTTGCGTAGAAAATTTAAAAACATATATCATGAGATTTGTTTCTAAATGTATCTCAATTTGACATCCATTTACACCATTTTCCGATATAAAAGAGAGATTTTTTAAGAGTATAGAGAGAGTCCATTTGAGAAATACTCAAAGAGTTTAGTGTACGGTGAAAGAGTAATAGAGATAGTCCATCGTTTGAGAATTTAGTGTATGTTGAAAGAGCAATAGAGAGAGTCCATTATTTGAGAAATACTTAAAGAGTTTAGTGGGTGGTAAAAGAGCAAAAAATGAGAGGATAAATTTAATTATTAACAATTCACACAAAGAATTTTTGAAGAATATAGAGATTTTAGTGTACGGTGAAATAACAAAAAATATTATTAATAATTCACAAAGAGATTCTCATTTTCGTTAAACTTTTGAACGATTTTTCGAAATAATGCTCAAAAAACAAATGTTAAACAAAATGGGTTGGGAAAAAACTTGTTCAACATAATGGGGTGCACGTCACCCATTTGTAAAACCGCCAAGGAGTATGGCGGTTTCAGGACTTGTGAACAGTAAAACAGAAATCTCAAATTTTGTGAACATTAAAACCGCCACGGGCCCTGGCGGTTTTACACAATGTAAAACCGCTAGTCCCCGTGGCGGTTTTACTATTCACAATTTTTTTTTTTTTTAGTCTTAAAACCGCCAATGGTTGTGGCGGTTTTACATATGGGTGACGTGCACCCCATATGGTTGAACAAGTTTTTTTTCCACCCATTTTGTTTAACATTATTTTTTCGAGCACTATTTCGTTAAATTGTTCTAAACTTTTACATAAACCTATATTATGGAAACATGATTTTTATTAAAAGAAGGGTTTTTTTGAAGAGTATACAATAAATGTTGTTGTATAATTTAAAAATGGACAGTTTAGACAAATTTGTATTTTTTTTTTTGAATTGATCAAATTTTCAAAATACATGTAAGCGACATCACAACAATTGGTATGGATTATTTTAATTGAAATGATAGCATAGTTGGTTATAATGATAAAAATCATTAAAAATAATATAATATTTGAACCGTGCAACACACGGGCTTAAAACTAGTAATTAGTATGTTGTAATGATTTTTCGACATTGTCATAATTTGTGGGATTAGTTTCTGGTTTTTCGGAAATTAATTACTAAATTTCGGATTTAAGGTTAATTAGGCCAAAAACATGGGGTTTTGATGGTTTTTGCATAAGGGATTTAATTGGTTTAATTTGGGATTAATATGGGTAAATGGTAGTATGATTTTTGAAGGCTTATTTTCTGTTTTAACAAAATAAATTGACTCTTTTGGAATTTTCATATTATTAGTGTTTTAATAATGATTATGAACTAATTAGAGTAATAGAATTACAATTGTGTCATGCAAGGTTCGTTTATGTGTGGGGGAAAGCATATCCCTTAATACGTATATCATAGGACATTCATACATGGCATATAGAACTCCGTATTTAGTAAAGAGGCTAGCTCGGTGGTTAGGTGGATTAGTGACTTATCTAGATTCATGTTTGTATTGTTGTAGACAAGGAGTTCGTGAACGAGGATTATTTCTGTGAGTAGTGCTGTTTGTGCTTGAGTTTGTGAAGGTAAGATAGCATGTTCAACCCTTCTATGACTTATATAAAACCTTTCAAAATCTGGTGCTAAGTGTGGTTTGATTGTTGGGTGAGAACATAGCTGCATGCTAGGTGGAGAACTATTAATCATCATGTTGGTTATTGCTTTTGGATGATTGTATTTGGATAATGATCGCATATTACTTATGAAATGGTTGATGGTTTGATTGAATGAAAGCTACTTTGGTTTATGATTGATGATTTATGGTTTATGATCGAAAGTTATTTAAGACAATGAGTTGGGAATATTGATCGCATATATTATTGACAGCAAATATTGATCGCATATATTATTGACCGCACATTATTGATTACACATATTATTGACCGCAAATTATTGATCGCGTATATTATTTTGCTCGCATATATAATTGCCCCACCGCATAGGTCTTCAAGAGGGCTTGTAGGCGTCTAGTACTACTCTATTGGGTTGGCAATACTTGATAGGGGGTGTGCACACTTAAGGTCTAGATTGTCTTGGTTGGATTATGTAGGGCTAGTTATACCGCGTTAAATGATTGAATGATTGCATACTATGTAGGGCTGGTTATACCGCCTTAAATGATTGAATGATTGCATATTATGCAGGGCTGGTTACATCGCCTTAAATGATTCAGAATTCCCACTCGTTGATCTCCCCTGAATGCCACAATTGGAATGGTGATAGTATATTTGTTTGTGTTAAAACATTATTGGATTGTTTGTATGTGAATATGTGCTAAGTGTTGTTTTTAAATGAAAAGTAAAATGTTTCCGAAAATCAAGGTAAGTGTTTTTGGTTTTACAAGTTGGGGTGTTAGCTTACTCAATTTTCTGACTTTTTCAACTGTGGTTTTTGTGCTTTAAATCCATCATAGGTAATTGTGATGGATACGTCTTTTAGTGTGGCTTCTACCTGAAGAACTGTAAACCTTCCGTTGTGCATCATTGTATTGGAGTTTTGTTTAGACTTTGTATCGCCTTGTAAAATTGTATAAACTGTGTAGAATGTATTTTGTCAGATTTGTATATCGATTGTAATATTATCGGATTTTGGCGCATTTTTGTAATAAAATAATGTTTTAAAATTGGCCGAAATTCGGAGGTGTTACAATATATTAAAACCTTATTAGCTTACCACCATAATCACCATAATCATTAAGTTATAAACGCCGAAATAGACAAGACACTACTCTCCAAACTTCTTCCGATTCAATGAGATATCCCCTTTCTATTTGCAGTTTTGAGGTGACATGCATGTTGAGAGCTACTTTTATATCAAATGAATCATTCACTTATTGCAAAAATTATTACATATTTTTATTCTGCAATACAGTCTACCAATTCCATTTGATTGTACGACAAATAGATATTCCATTTAGTCTACAAATAGTCCCTAACATGACAACTTAAAATTGTAAAAAGAAAGAGGAAAATCTCTTTGTATCGGAGGGAGTATACTTACTGCCTTACTCGTATGGAAAAAGAACAATACCTCTTTTTTTTTATAGTCAACAACTCTTTTAGGATTAGGCTGAGCCTGAGGCTCAAGCATACGCACAGTATCACAATCAAGGAAATGAGTCGGATGATAATCAGAGGAATATATGGTTCATGGTCAGATTAGTGGAGACGCTGGGGAGACAAAGATGGGGGGAGGATTATTAAGAGGGGGAGGATGAGGAGGGGGACTGAAGCTGGTAGCTTGCAGCTCTAGCTCTTGAGGTAAGTATCTAGACAAGAAACGACTTGAAACACAAGGACGGAAGATATCTACGTCTTTACTGATGGTGACGACTATTGATTAACACACAGGGACTCAGGGACTGCTATGTGAAACAAGAGTATTTTGGCGTTGGTGTCATCCGACAATAATGCGTTGACTAATTAAATCTAATTAGGAATAAACCTGAGATATATTGAATATACTAAGTCCGTTGATTACCGTAATCAATAACGGTTGGCTGGCTAGAGTTTGACGTTATTGTCATTTGACGGCGGTAATCAACTGATCCCTATCGGTCACACCGATAAAGATAGTTTCTCCAAAGAATATTACATTTGTATTTAATTAATACAATATAATATAAACCCTAATGTTTCAGTTAAAGAGTTAACTGATTATATCAGACAGTGTTTTATGAGTTCAGAACTCAGGTCGAATAAATTATGGTTTTTGTGTAAAATTGTCAAAATTGACAATTAGCTATGTAAATTACAAAGAGTTGTAATTTTAGCTTAAAATGATGTAATTAGTAATTATTATATATTGTAACATAAGATGTTACGGGGTATAATTAGTAAGGGAAAAATAATCATTTTGTCACCACCACTATATATAATGTGTTTTATGGTCAAACAAAAGAAACACACCATTTTACACACACACACACCTAAATTTTAGAGAGAGAATCGAGTGATAAACCTCCATTTTCTCTAAAAATCAGCCACTTCCTCTTCCTTTAAGATCAAGTTTTCTTCATTGCATGTCAATGAAAACTTGATCAAAACACTTATCTAAACCTAGAATAACATTATCTAAAGTGTTAGCTAATATTATTTTGATTTTAGGGTTAACATCTCTTAAAACTAGTCCATTTTGTGAGATTTTTGGAAAGCTTCTTTGGTGGATCAAGCTAAGGGAAGAGGTTTCCTAACTTGAAAACTCAAGATTAAGGAGGAGGATCCTCATTAATTAGCAGCTCAAAATCCTTCATTTGAAGGTCAAAATTTCTCTTAATTAAGATATAAAAACATGTTTTATTACCTTATTTATGCTTTATAAGTTATAAGAGTGTCTAGTCTCAGTCAGTTCGACACTTCGAGCCTCATGGAATGGAAGAACTATTTGGACTCCGAGACAGAGAACAAGTACATAAAAAAAAAAAAAAAAAAAAAAAAAAAAAAAAGGTTTCCAAGTCAAAACTAAAGGCCCTGAGTTTGCCCTCGAATAGCCATGCTCATAACACACCAGAAAGCACAGAACGCAGACGGTGTCCTTTATTTTGCTTGAGGGTTCACAAAGACACCATAACATCAAAAAGGCCCCCGCCCAAAAGATATTACTTCTGAGATACGCCTTAATCCATGCATGATGACTAGACCCTCTTCTCCGCCGTCACCGACCACGCGCCAGTGATCTGGGCTCTTTGCACTCGTCTCGACCGTACGATCGTCACCGCCGACCGCCTCTTTCGGAAGTCTCCCTCTTTTTTGTTTTTATTTATAAGATTGAATTAGGATTTAATCATGGTTTATTCTAGAAATGTTTTTTCTTTAGGCTAAACATTCGTTACATGATTGTATGCTAAAGTACATAAATTATAACCTAAAGAGCATACTAATATCATAAAGTATATAGTTTGTATTTCAGATTACATAATCGTTAAAATGATATAATTTTATAACTCAGATTTTAAAATAAATATTTGTTTGATTTCGAAAATTTGGTATAGGTTTTGTTGATCGATGTCCACTACTGTGGAAGCCTTGGGTATCTTCCGTCCTAGTGTTTCGAGTTCGTTTTTATCTAGATTTTTACCTCAAGACAGACTATGCAAGCCGAGGGTTCATGTCCTCGCTGTCAACGACCGAGCTTCTGCAGCTTTCTCTCCCCTTTCACCACCTCTCACTCGGCTACTTCCCATCGGAGGATGATATTGAGAAATGCAATCAAGAAATTATGAAAATCATGGAAGAAGTTGATAAACTCGAGGTGTATCAATTTCCCGGCTAGAGAGGTATGTATGTATGGTTCCGTTTATTTTAGTGTTTTATATGTGTTATTATGATGTATTCTTGAGATTGTTGGCTTTTGATGCCTTATTGCGGGTTTGTAGAAGAGCGTAATTGTTACGTACTGCATGTGTCTAGGCATGATTTTCTACATCTCGTTTAGATTCTGTTTTGAAAACAGAAGCTTTAATTTGATGATTAGGGGTAATAATAATGAGCACTTCATTCACCAGTTTTGCTAACGCTCACCAAATAAATTGTTGCTTCTACAATTCTAATTAAAACTGCATGAACGTAGCTGATTCTTTATGTTTTGCTACGAATTTTGGATGTTACAACTCAAATTTAAATTTTACTAAACTTGTTTAAACTTGTGTTGATAGGAAGTACTGCGCGAGCAGGAGCGCAATCAGGTGTTAAGGAGCTCCGCTAAATGTAATGAAGCAAGTACCAACTGGTTCGTAATGCAGCTATTCAAGTTTTATCTTACTAGGGAGCGAGTACCTTCTGTCGGTGTTAATATTTTGGCTACGTCTAGTTACATCTAAGTTAATAGTCACCATTACATAAGTTGGTGATGATCAACGTCATACTACTTTTGTACCTGCCCTTTGTTGATCCAGAGTGAGGTTCTAATAGCGTTCTAGAGTATAGTGTTTCGTACCAATTTTCTTGCAAGCTTTTGGCCATGAGTACATTTGCTTGTGGCTACTGACTTGTTTTATACTCTCTAATTCAGTCAAGTGGGTCTAATATTGATACTTCTAAATTATGTGTGTTTATTTTTTGGCGAATCTAGCTTGTAAGTTACACACTATTGGATTCATCATTCCATATTGCCTGTCAAACTGATGCCGGTGCAGGTGTGGCTTTGGCCTAGGACAGTGCAACCGGTGTGGCTTTGGCCTAGGACAGTCCACTCTTGCTTATTGATCCAAACCAAGCTGCTGTCAGGTCGTTGTCAGGTAGGAGATAGTGTTGATGCATGTTGAGGCTCGGAGAATATATAGGACGTCATGTACAAGCTTGGTGCCAGTGCTGAAACTAAACCAGTTACAGATCAAATTGTAATATGTATCAAGTGCCCTTGAAACTTTCATCTACGCGTTTTCTAGCCTATAACAAGCGATAGCTCATGGATGGTAGGCGTAATGACTAATGAGTTGCGGCTCCATAGGTGTTATGTGACTTATAATGAACTCGACTTCTTTCCCATTTATATACGGATGGATTCTTAAGTAACGTTGTAATACTCAATGCAAATGAGGGTATCCTCTAACTAGCTTGCTGCAGTCCCCTTTTTCTCCCAAAAGTTTGATCATAATTCACAATATAGCCTATAAATTCACAATGCAGCTTTGTTCCCTACAATTAGCAAAAGACGGGAAGATACGTATCAAAGCAAAATGTTAAGAGTCTCCAAAACTCCTTGTCCTCAGCGCTATCCACCATGGGTCCATGGTATAATACAGAGGGTGCTACAGAACTATTGCTAACGAAACAGTTATTAAGACTGGCAGAAGGAGCGGACAACTGCAAGAGATCGAACAGCTCCATACTATGCAGCACAAACAAGTAAATACATACGACTATACGAGCATGTTGAGGCAATACTACAAGCCGGTAAACTGTGCGCAAACATACTTCTGAGATGGCCCCCAACTTAAGCCCCATTTGACATTACTTCTGAGATACACCATGACTAGATTGAAGATATGTCTTTGGCATCCTGCAAATGTGATTATATGAGATAACTCGGACCTGTACTGTGTCGACCCACCCTAATCGAGCAGCAACACTTTCGCTTATTACCCTAGCAAGATCAAAGCCTGTCTCGCACTTCATTACTTTCTGTCATTCAAGACTACCAAGTGAAGAAAGACAAATTGGAACACACAAGATTGCGTGATTTTTTTTTTTTCTTATAGGAGTTGTGATTCTCGCAATTCGCTTTCAATAAACGCACGCTTGATTGTTTGCTGAACTGAAAATAGGTTGAACACGCCATTTCTCATCCTTTTTTTCGACGAGATTTACACAATGGTTCAGTTTTTCGGACTCCTGTTCCGCCACAAAACAATCCGCAAAAGGGGTAAATAATCTGAATATTAGAAAGTTACACAAGAATCCATCCGTATATAAATGGGCAAGAAGTCGAGTTCAGTGTAGGTTACATAACATGGAGCTGCCACTCATTACGTCTACCACCCATGAGAGCTATCACATGTTATAGGCCAGAAAACGCGTAGATGAAGGATTCAAGGGCACTTGAAAGACGTCATTCAGTGTTTCAGATGTATTCAGCAAACATATTACAACTTGAGCTGTAACTGGTTCAGTTTCAGCACTGAGCCTCGCGGCACCAAGCTTGTACATGAGGTCCTATTCTCCGACCCTCAACACGCATCAACATTATCTCCTACCTGACAGACCTGACAGCAGCTTGGTTTGGATCGAGCACGGCTGGACTGTACGCAGCGTTCTCTTTACATTTAAACTGACAGCATCTACCTTTTACTGCAGTAAAAATTGAAATAACCAACCAGAAACTTCGTTGACAACACCAATCAAAAATTTCAGCATCAACTCAATGACTGTCCTAAAGTTAGCGTTCACCAATCAAGTACTTCATAAGGCAGTACCGTCCGGCTTGTGGAGAGATTTTTGGAGTAGTTAATACTCGATACAAATCTCATCAAAAATACAGGGCTTGTCAGATTACATTAATATTAACAGAAAATAAATAATTTGAGCACATAACATTGCTTATTCGACTTGCACCGGCATCAGTTTGACAGGCAATTGGAATTATGGATCCAATAGTGTGTAACTAACAAGCTTAAGAAAAAACGATGAACTTGTAAGAGAAAGCAGGGACCAAAACAGGCACGCCAAGATGGGAAAAACTGAGATGGGTTCAAGTATCACAGTTTTCAGGTTTAAGGGGTAGAACATTGCAACCAAACCCTTAATTTATGAATATCAACAATAGACCCACTTGAGTGAACGAGAGAGTACAAAACAAGTCAGTAGCCACTACCAAATGTACATGCACATTAATATACTCATGGCCAAATGCTGCAAAAAAATTGTTACGAAACATTACACTCTAGAACGCTATTAGAACCCCTCTCTGATTCAACAAAGTAGTATGACATTGATCACTAACTAGAAGGACACGATCCCATCACACCAACTTATGTAATGGTGACTATTTAATTACGTGTAACCAGACGTAGCCAAAATATTGACACCGACAAAAGGTACTCCTTAGTGAAATAGAACTTGAATAGCTGCATTACGAACCAGTTGGTACTTGCTTCATTACATTTAGCGGAGCTCCTTAACACCTGATTGCGCTCATACTCGCGCAGTACGTCCTATCAACACAAGTTTAAACAAGTTTAGTAAAATTTAAATTGGAGTTGTAACATCCAAAATTCGTAGCAAAACAAAAAGAATCAACTACGTTCATGCAGTTTTAGAATTGTAGAAGCAACAATTTGGTGAGCGTCAGCAAAACTGGCGAATGAAGTGCTCATTTTTCAATAAAAAAAAAATTTTGCGTCGACAATTGAAAATCTACTTCCACTTCCTTTTTATGAATAACATGTCAGGTGACAGGAAGCGATAGCAAGACCAAAATATACAACAACAGCGTCATATATACCTTCCAAAATTCAACTAAAATATAAATCCACCAATGTGGAATCTTTAAACTAACCTCATATTGAGATTCTGAAATCCATGGTTACACAAATGCTTTCCCTAACAACTACCTCTTTAACGAACATTAATAGGGCATTGAAAACAAAACTATCACTGGATCGCATATGCACAATTACCATTCGGGTCTTACCCCTAATCATCGAATTAAAGCTTCTGTTTTCAAAACTAACTAGATGTAGAAAATAATGCCTAGACACATGCAGTACGTAACAATTACGCTCTTCCACAAACCCGCAATAAGGCATCAAAAGCCAAAAATCCACTTACGCTCTCTTCCAAACAAAACTATCACATAAACACCACTATTACCATTCTATTCACTCTGATCGTTTAATCTCCTTTACATAATATCTACTATACAATAGGTACTTGTCAGTTCTCAACAAGTTCTCATAGCTAGTAATACCACAATCTCAAGAATACATCATAATAACACGTAAAAAACATTAAAATAAACATAACCATACATACCTCTTAATCCAGGAAACTGATACACCTCGAGTTTATCAACTTCTTCCACGATTTTCATGATTTCTTGTTTGCGTCTCTCGATTTCATCCTCCGATGGGAAGTGGCCGAGTGAGAGGTGGTGAAAGGGGAGAGAAAGCGGCAGAAGCTCGTGGGCGAGGGAAACTCGGTTGACAGCGAGGACGTGAACCCTCGGTTTGCCGTTCATGTACACCATCCCGCCGGTGGTCACAGCTTTTGTATCAGCCTCAATCTCGAGAAGTGCTCCGTTGATTGCAGTTATCAACGGTTCAAGATGATGTTCTGAAAGAGGAGCAGAAGTAGGAGAAGTGAGGCGGAGAAGGTACTCCTCCTCGATTGGGGAAATTTTCCCCGTCCTATAGAGATCCGCTGCAATGTCACGGGAAGAAACATAGTCGGACGAGAGATCTCCCCGGTAGTCGAGCAAAAACCCAGCTACCACAGACCTAGCGACCCTCCTAGGGTCAGGCTCAGACTCAGACTCAGGCTCAGGGCTAGGATCAGGGCAAAGCGGGGGGTGAGGAAACTGGGAGAAAACAACAGGGATCATTGTTGGATTGGGGGAGAGGACGGGGAGAGAAGGAAGAGAGGGAGGGTTATGAAAAGGAGGATTGAAGCTGGGAGTTTGAACCGACTCTTGAGCTAAAAATCTAGATAAAAACGAACTCGAAACACTATGACGGAAGATACCCAAGTCTTCCACAGTAGTGGACATCGATCAACAAAACCTACACCAAATTTTCGAAATCAAACAAAAATTGATTTTAATAATTGAATTATAAGATTATATCATTTCAACGATTATATAATCTAAAATACAAACTATATACTTTTAATGTCTAAATTATGTACTTTAGCATATGAATTATGTACTTTAGCGTATCAATTATGTACTTTAGCATATCAATGATGTACTTTAACGTCTAAGTGATGTAACTTAGCGTATCAATTATGTATTTTAACATACCTAATACTAGTATGCACTTTAGCTTATAATTCATGTACTTTAGTATAAAATCATGTAAAGAATGTTTAGCCTATAGAAAAAAAACATTTCTGGAAAAGAACACGAGTTATTTGTCAAATTGGTGCCTCTGGAAAATCCGAAATTGGTGTCTCCCAACTTTTATCCACCAAAATGGTGTCTCCGTTTGGATTGTCGTGAAAATCCATCAAAGGTGTATGAACATCTGTTTTAATAATCATCTATCGACATAAAACGATACCAACCTAGAAAACAACATGAACCCATAAATGCTATTTTGCAAAGGATTGGAAAAATTAAAACTGAAAGTAAATCAACTAAATGAATCTGATTATAACCTCATAATAACACCACCACCTTCACAAAACGAAACCACCGCAAGGGCCACCCTCCTCCAATTCGATTAATAAAAAAAATAAAAAACTCAAATTTACCAAAATTATTTTGTAAAGTTCATACTAAACCCCCATTTTGTTTGTACTAATAAGTAATAACTAGAAAAATAGAGAATAGCAAGAGAGGGATTTGGTACATTGAATGATAATCAAAACGTATTACACACGAGTCATTTATAATGATACAAGCAATCATCTTGTGTATGAAACGGCCTATTAGCAACATTATCACAAAATCCCTCCTAAAATTAGATTGGAACCTTCAAAATCAAAATCGACGACAACGACTTACCCAGAAACACAATCAAAATCAACTCCCCCAAATTACCTAGGGTTTTACTATTGTACCATCAATCATACAATCAACAATCAACAATCAACAATCATACAATCATACAATCATACAATCAACAATCATACAATCATAAACCATGATTAAATCCTAATTCAATCTTATAAATAAAAACGAAAAAGAGGGAGACTTACGAAAGAGGCGGTCGGCGGTGACGATCGTACGGTCAAGACGAGTGGCAAAGAGCCCAGATCACCGGTGCGTGGTCGGAGAAGAGTGTGACTGACGAGAGTTTTGTTTTGGAGGAAGTCAGGAGAGGGGTTTTCTGTTTGGGTGCGGAAATAATGAGAAAAAAAAAAAGGGTCGAGGGAAAAAAGAAAAGGAAAGTGTGTTCATTACGAATTCGGTTTGCTGAGCCCTACCGATGTCCACGACCAAGTTACCATTATTTCATTTCCAGCCTTTTTATTAACTTTGTTAGTATACGTGCTATAAAGGAAAGGGGGGTAAAGAGACGTACAAGACAAAATTTAGTTTTTAAATCATCGTACATATTTCTTATTCTTCTAATGCATTTTTTGTTTAACTTCTATCTTAAATTGTTTTCAACACGTCTAATCGTGTCAACAAGTCGACTCAAGTTAAGCCCAAAATATGTGAGTGAAAACAGATTCAGGTCAATAAATTGGGGGAGGGGGAGGGAGTACTTGTTAGCATTAATCAGTCCATAAACTTGGCCAAGACCATCTCTAATCCCCATTTCCCCCAAATCCTCGATCATCTTTGTTCAGGACCATAGCACTCTCCAAATTATACCAGTACAACTTTAATCAAATTATAGGAGATCAATTTCAAAAGACACAAATTCGATGGGTATAATGTACCGAAACTATCCTTTCGATTTATTGGTGGATTTGGTGCACTAGACTCAACACACATTTAGCATTTTGTCTAACTCCATAAACCCGCCGAAAACCCTTGATAATATAATCCACAATCCCATTTCTCCCCAAATCTTCTCAGTCACTCTTCTCCCTTTCCACAACCACCATGGCACTCTCCAAACCCTCCTCTTCCTTCCTCCACCGCCTCAAATCCCTCCCTCTCCTCCGTCCCCGCCCACACAACCACCGTCTCCTCCACCGTTCTCCACCCCTCCCCCCACCGTCCTCCCTCTCCTTCCGCCGCCTCCTCTCCTTCGCCACTCACGAAGACATCGCCGCCGAACGCCGCAAGCGGAAGCGCCAACTTCGTATGCAGCCGCCTCTCTCTCCTTCCCGCCACCAATCACCGTCGCAACAGCAACGCGCTCCTCCTTCCTCAAACCCTAACCCTAACGCCACGAAACTTCCTGATCACGTCTTCGCACTCACCGGCAACCGCCTCGCTTGCCACAACACTATTCTCAAGCTTATTCGCGAGAATGATCTCGATGAAGCCGCCTTGTACACGCGCCACTCCGTTTACTCGAATTGTCGTCCCACCATTTTCACCTGCAACGCCGTCATGACCGCCTTGCTCCGCCAGAGCCGCTACTCGGACTTTCTGTCGCTCCACCGCTTTATTTCTCAAGCCGGTATTCCCTCATTTTATTTCCTGTCGTATACTTTACGTTTTTATTGAATTGTTATGTAGCTGGATAATTTCAGTGACGTTTTGCTCAACTTTGCTGCTGTTGTTATTGTTGTTGTTGTGGTTGGATTGGAAAGTTTGTGTTTCGTGATTGTTACGCATTTGATCAAGTATAATTTCGCCGATTTATGCCTATGATATTAGGTTGAATTTCCCTCAATTGTGGTTTTTTTTTTTTTATGTTTTCTGAATTTATCTGATGTCCAAATGATATGGTATTTGATCAATTGGAGGGGTTATGTTACGGCACCGCCCAAATTCATGGATATCTGATGAAATCTTTTGTGAAAGATTACCATTCTCTCAATTTATTACCTAAATTTACTCCTAGTGCTCATTTGGATACACTTGGGAAGTCGGAATTAGCATGACTTAGTTTAGCCTAGGAATTTAGAATACATGGGAATTTGACAAAATTGTTTGGATGCACATGGGTAGTAAAAATTCCCATGGGAATTTCCATTTACCTACCCCCTCTTTGGTAAACAAATTCCCACAACATGGGTAAACAAACAACTCCTCAACCTTCCAATTCCCGGGAATTTCCAATTCCTGGGAATTTTCTGGGCATCCAAACGAGGCCCTAGTGTGAAATTGGATGGGTATTTGATCATGTGGATGGTTAATTTTGAGGACTGATGACTTCAAATTGTGATGTTGTCGTTGTTGATATTCGGTGAAAGACATAATTTGCGGTTCATGATTATCTGGCAGGATCATGTGGGCTTTTGTCATGGTTGGATGAACAGCTGCCAGGAGTTGTTTGGTTAACCCACTATGCAAATTGTCGACGTTTAATGAATGATGGATCAAGCTTTTTTTTTTTTTTTTTTTTTTTGTTGCTTGGGTGGACATCAAATGATCTTAAAATGTGAGGTATTTACTGTACTGGTGATTGTCGGCTTCTTGTAGTTGAAGTAGAAGATACAAATGTAGGATCTTCCTGCTTTTGTTGTTGTATTATTTATTTATTTATTTTGGGTTGCCTGTAATGTCTACATTATTTGAGCTGCTTATCACTCAAAATGGTGTGGGCTCTGTTTCTCATTGATAGGTTTCCTACATGACAACACTGATTGATCTTAAGACATTCAATATTCTCTTGAATATGGTTTTCCCATGATTAACATAGCTATTTTATCTGATGATGTCTCATCTTAACATATATTCTAATCTACTTGAAATTCACAAGTCTACATTGGTCTACAATTGTGTGGTGAACATTTGGTGGTTTTCTATGCAACTTTGTTCCATTTGTACTGTCAAATTCTTGTGATTTTGGTTTAATAAGTACAAAGGTTGAACCGGTTTGTTTTTCCTTCAAGCATAAGCCTTCACTATATCCGTAGAAGAACATGATAAAATTTAAAGAATATCAAAACTGTCTAAAAAAGGGAGATATGAGAACAACAGAATTGGTTGATTAGTGTATAATTGTACAAATGCTGCTTTTCTATCTAATATATTATTCTAGTAAATGTTGTTTAGTTACACTGCCTTTTCATTCAGTCTGTTAACTTTTTCTTCTAACAGGTATTGCTTCAAACATCATCACTTACAATCTTTTGATTACCCTGTACTGCGAATGTCGGAAACCTGATATTGCTCTTGACCATTATAAAAGGTTGATCGAGGATGCACCATTTGACCCCTCGCCATCTACTTATCGGATCTTGGTAAAGGGTTTGGTTGATAATAATAGGGTTGAGAAGGCAATTGAGATCAAGGATGAGATGTTGGCAAGGGGATTCGATGCGGACCCTGTTGTGTATGGGCATTTGATGAATGGATATGCTAAGGATAAAGATGGAGATAAGGTTTTGGAGCTATATGAGGAGTTGAAAGACAAATCGGGCGGGTGTATCACTAAGGGAACCGTGTATGGACCATTAATGAAAGGATATTTCTGTAAGGGGATGGATGAGGAGGCAATGAAGGTGTTTGGAGAATTGATGGGGGAGGATTCAAAGGTAAAGATGGATGACGTGTCATACAATTTGGTTCTGGGGGCTTTCTGTAAGTATGGTAAATTTGAGGAGGCTCTGAAGTTGTTTGAAAAGATGAAAAACTTGCATAATCCGCCTTGGAAATTGACCGTTAATTTAGGCAGCTATAATGTGATTGCAGATGGTTATTGTGCAGAAGGGAGGTTCAAGGAAGCAGTTGATATATTTATGAATATGGGTGAAACAAATTGTACTCCTGATATCCTTTCGTTCAATAATTTGATTGAGCAGCTGTGTAACAATGGTTTATTACCCGAAGCGGAGGAACTTTCTGTAAGAATGGGTGAGAAGGGCGTTAATCCAGATGAAGTTACTTATTGTTTGTTGATGGAATCCTGCTTTAGGGAAAGCAGGCCAGACGATGCAGCTGGGTATTTTAGGAATATGGTTGATGAAAATTTAAGGCCTAATCTGTCTTCATATAACAAGTTGGTTGAAGGTTTAGTTGAGGTGGGGAAGATTGACGAGGCAAAGTCTTTTTTTGACTTGATGGTGAAGAAGCTCAAGTTTAATTCCTCTAGTTATGAATTTATGTTCAAGGCCTTGTCTGATGTCGGAAAACTGGATGATGTGCTGAGCATTATTGGCGACATGTTGGACGAGGGAAGTGTTGACCTTAATGAAGATATGCACAAAATTGTGAAAGATGGATTGAGAAGTCAAGGGCGAGATGAGGAGGAACTGGACAGGCTCATCGAGCAGAAGGAAAAAGAGAAAGAAGAGGTTAAAAGAAAGGAGGCTGAAGAAGTAGAAAAAGCCAAGGCTAGTGCCAGAGCTGCAGTGGCTTCTCTAATTCCATCTAAGTTGTTCGGTAACAAAGATGGCACAGAACCCAGTGCACTCTCTGAGAGTGCTGGAACCGTATCGGACAATGAAGTGAAGGCAAGTGAAGAAGCTTCTACTGAGGCCGCTACTGGAGGACTTGCAGTGGAAGCGGTAGCAGAAGGCGACTCTGCCGGTGAATCAGCATTCAAGAGTGTTGACTCTGCACAAGCTGCGATTTGATTTTGCACCATCTAAAGAATTCAGGTATTTCTTTGCAAAAGCCCTCTTGGTCTCTGCTTTGTCACTAATGATAGACAGATAAACATTTAAAGCTTTATTTGTGTAACCTCTTGAAACCTGAACAAAGGAAATAATGAGTTATTCACCGTATAACTGTAGTCAATTTGTTCAAGTGTCTTATAAGTTGATTATGATTTATGCCTGATGTGATTTTTACTGTGTCCCTTAGATGTTAGCTGGATCAGCTAGATGCACCTATACCATTGTCTTTTTTTTTTTTTTTTTTTTTTTTGGGAATACTGACCTAGTGTCCAAGCATTTTGGGAATCATGTTAGCTGACCCCAAACCATTTTGGGAATAAGTCTTGGTTGTTGTGTCCAAGCATAAAAGCAAATGATTGTTGGTATTATTGAAGACAAATGAAAATGTAATGAGCGACTGTATTTGGGAAGCTAGTTCTCTTATTGGTGGTAGAATGAGCCAATTATCCCTTTTTTTTTTGGTGTAAGTGCGAGTTAACCTGATCAGGCATTCTGCTATCAAGAGTCTTACTTACCTGACATGAGAATTATGGTTAACTTAACAAAACCAATACCACCAATTGAAATTCACAAAAAATACAAAACTGCACATTTTTAGACCCAAACTAAGCGCATCAAGTCCCTGTGAGATTTTTAATTTTTCCTTGATTGACACGAGCTCTTTCTGACTCTATCTCAATCTAAACTTTGTGAGATTAAGTAGAAGTATATTGCTCTCTGACGAATTTCTGAAACTAACTTCCATCCATTGATTAGCTTCTGATTATATGATCAGATAATTCTTGACACCACTTTTCCACTTTCCTTTTATGCATCTATCCTCTAATGTATTTGCGGCCTCATCTTGTTTACTCTCTGCTTAAAAGGTGTCTTATCTTTTTGTGTAACATTGTTTTCAGATTAGTTCTTGCCAACTGAATATTCACCTTAGGCTTTGAAATCACAAAGATGATAAAAGGGGAATGGCATAAATAATAAATTGGACAAAGACCCTTTCAATTAGCTCTCAAATTCTGTTCATTGGTTTTAAACGAAAAGGTAGTCTGTTTTGCAAGTTCAATGAAATAGTTGAAGTGTTAACTTGTGTAGATTATCAGAGTGGTTTATAATAGCGAAGTACAGATTAAATTACGAGCCTTCTGTAAACACATTACATTTTGGTTGGAGTTTTTTTTTTTCTTCAGAGGAAGTTTAGTCGAGAGTTTTAGCTGGAAAAAGAAGATCAACGTCTTTGGAATAAGAAACTTTGGGTGTAGATTAGCAAAGTAGCACCACTCAGTTCTACTACTCAGAACTCAAAAGTACCTTAAAACTGTGTTACTGAGCATTTCAAAGTTTCTCTTAAAGCAGTTTTCTACGAACTGCTTCTGAGAATGATTAGTTTCTAAGATCTTTGATCAACAATGCCCTTGCTGTGGTACATGTATATATTGGCACTGTCCACCAGTGTGTTTGCCTGTGTAAATTAGGTGCCATTGCCCATGTAAATTTCTGCTGTATGCTGTATTTTTTTAGATCCAACTTTAGTAGTGTACCTGAGAGGTGGAGACTTATTGAATGTAGTAGGTATGGCCACGCATGATTTGGGCGAGTGCTGCATGATTTGGAGGAAGTAAATACGTCTTCAGATGAAGCTCCATGGGCAATTTGTACGGACAATTCTGGTTTAGTGACAGTGGAGGTGATACTTTGAGACGTTTCATGTAAGTTTCATAGGACGTCGTTATTCTTTACTCGCTAAAAAGCATGGAAGTATTATGCCTGGCCGGTTAGTATTTCATTAATTAGATACTTCACTGTGGTGGAGTTCAAGAGATGGCTGATCTTGTAACTGGGTGAATTGCAATGTAAAGTAGCAAGATATTGGGCAGCATCCACGCTAGGTTGATAGATGATGAGTTAAATAGGTATTTCTCGTTTATTCCGCTTTAGTATTAGTTGTTATTTTGAAGGACTTGCACTATAGTTCAGAGAGACTTATCACTGGCTACTTTTCTTCCCTCTTCTTCACGTTCTAAGGAAAATCAAGCCTACTATCATGGTCATCCTAAGAACATCCTGCATTGTATAATATTGAACTTTTGATAACAGTCATAATACTACACGAGAAAACTAAAATGCGTGAACTCTTGAAGACATTTCGGAAGGAGGACTTACTCTATAGCAAAGATTGGATAGGATCTTAACCACTATTATATCCAAGCTAAATGTTTGCAGGGCATCTGAAGGCATACCAAGTGTTTACTAAGGCTTTGTTTGCATGGTATTTGCTTGTGGAATACTAACCATTGATTATTATGGTGTGGAGCATGTTCAAACTGGTGTAATTCATATTTGAAAGTCATATCGGTCTGATGACCTTTTTCCGGTAGGTGTCTGCAATTTCCTTTTTGTTGTTTCTGGTGGAATTGAATGATCCAATTTGGTTGATCTCCTAATTTGTTGTTAGGTGGAATTGACTTGCGGAAAAAAACTTTTTGAGTGTCATCATTGGCATTCATTTCCAAGATTGCAGTCATGCCATAACATATATCGATTTTTTTGCCCTTGAGGAACATATATTGACTACTCCGCATATAAGACAGCTGCTACGCTATTATTGATAGGAGAACTCGTTAGCTTGTATGTTTATTTTTCTTATGCTTGGACGTTGTCAGCTGCTACGCATTACTGCTTCCTCTCTTACATTGCCTTTTGTTGGTTTCGACTCTTGCTGGCTGTAAATGAGGCGAGTTGTCGCCTTGTCGGTGACCCGTCATTAGCTGCTTGTTGCAATGTTGTGCAAGTGATACCAACGCTTTATGCGCCAGCGTTGTAGCATGGCATGGGGGAGCTAGTTGGGTCTCTCGAACCGGAAGCAGTTCATGCATCTGCGGACCAGTAATTTCCCTGCGGTATTGCAGGACCTTGAAATTTGGGTTAAAGGGGTAAAACATTGCAACCAAACGCAGAATTCAAGGAGTAAAAAGCACTTTGTAGCCACAAGCAAACATTGATGAGCATTAGTACAGAGGGAAACTTGTTATTCTCTCCATTTATTTGCTTTCTTTTATAGTCTAAGCTTTATTTCAAATCAAACATAAAAACCTAAGAGAGATCGAGGGAGTAAACGAGCTTTTTTTGGAACCTTTTGAAATAAACCTTACCAGAATCCCATTTGGAATTAATAAAAAGAGCATGATCGACAAAGGTGTTTACAAGTCTAACAGAACTCGAATAACTAACTTGATAGCCGCTACTTGCTTCATTACAACTATACGTCTCCACATCACCTGTTTCAACAAAGTTTAACAACAGAAGGATTAACACACAAGCTACTCATTGATGGCAAAATAGACCGAGATAGTCTCCTCCAATAACATTTCTTTTCTTTTTGACGAGGATAAAATTACTAGTACGTATGAACTATGAAGATAGAACAATACCTTCTTTTTCTTTACTTCTTTTGTAACAGTCTTCGACCTTGTCGGGGCAAAGGGATCACCATGTTTGCGCAAGCTTGGTTAAATTTGAACAAGCTTGGTAAAATTTAAACTGGAGCTGTGCGCCTGTGCCTGTCAGTTACGTTAATTTAGCTTATAAATGCAGTTTTAGGCATGTAAACATTCAAAAACTCATCAGAAATATACCAAGCATGGATACCAAAACTTTCATGCAAATCTATATAATTATCTAAGAGGATGTTCAGCAACCCAAACTTGTACGTAGCCTCCCTCTAAATACCTATGCTCAACTGGACAAATCAAGCACCACGGACTAGTAAATGCTCATAACAAACGTCTAGGAAACCAAGTACCACGCACCAGTTAAGAATTCACAGCAAATGTCTACAAAATCAAGCACCATGCACCAGTAAACACAGCAAATGCCTACGAACCAAGCATCAATGCACCAGTAAAAAAATTCACAGCAAATGTCTACAAAACCGAGCACAAAGCACCAGTAAACACAGCAAAAGACTAAAAACCAAGCACCACGCACCAGTCAACACAGCAACCGCCTACGAAACCAAGCACCAGTAAAAAGATTCAGAACTAACATCTACGACTCCTGATCCGATATACCAATGCAAGTATTGAATAGGATGACAATTTACTACATTTCCTATCGTCATTCTCCTGCTGTGTATTTTTTTTTTTTAGCAGTAGCTACTTTACCTTTATAATTACAGGATTTGACCATGGAATAATCTAACCAAATGAATCAACTTCAGAGAGAGATTTAATCTAAATGTGCAATAACTTAGGTGTATGTAATTATCCTTAAAATTAGCAGAAGTCAATTTGCGTTTTTTCATTTACTCACAAAATTGTTTGTGCCAGAAAGGTGGACTTCTAATTTGAAAAAAACAGTTTTGGATATAGCATTCGTGATCTGACCAAATTCTATGAAATGACAGTCTTCAACCCGTGTTCATCATGCTTGCATACCTGAGTGCTCGAAGCTCAAAGAGCTCCTGCTAGGTCTCTTTTCAGTGGATTTGCTTGTAGCATATGTTCCTGCTGCCTTGCTTTCTATGGTGCTTTTGCTCAGCACTGGAAAACCGACTCATTCTGAACAGAATCAGGTGAATCAGACAATAAGGCACTACATGTTTTAACAGAGCATTGTGTCGAATCAACAGACTTACGGGAGACTGTTGGCACATTTTAATAAGAAAGTGCAGTTGAGGATCGCCTGTTTGCCTGATCAGCATATGAACATCAACTAGGCTGCAGAAATATTCCTGTTAGCCAGAAGAGAAAGAGCAGTAATTATGTACATTTGAAAATATGTACAGTAGAAGAGTAGTACGTTTCATCAATAGTATCAGGAAAACCAATTTACACATCAGATGAAATGATTCAAAACTCACATTGGTTTGGTCTATCATTATCCAATTGCTTAGTTGTTTGCACCAGAACAGACTGGGTGTGTAACCATTTATCAAAGAACAAAAATACCTATCAATGCCCTTCAATTATTGCGAACCCACATTCTGAAGGCTCTTACATGCTCAATCCTCAACCTCTGTGCTTCAGTTGTACCATCAGTGGCCTTCAATCTCCTGTACAGATTCTTGTGAAGCCTCAAGAACTCATGCTTATACAGCCATCTATCAGCATACATACCCTGCTCTTTCATTAGACCAATGACCTCTAGTACTCTCCCAAAATAGCCCCCTCGAAGAAAATTCATTAGCAGCAACTCATACAAATCCCTATGTCCTAGTGAACATCCACGAGCCATGTATCTTTTAATGTCACCCCACAGGATTGTAACTTCACGATAGTCTTCCAAAGATGAATATCCTTGTATAAGATAAGCAAAAGTTTGCAATGTGGGCTGTATATTTATCTCCTGCATTTTTCTGTATATCTTTCGAGCATCCTCCAGCATCTTCGCCTTGCAAAAGAAATAGATAGAAGAATTCAACTCATATACCTTGGAGAAAGCATTATCTTGTTTTCTCATTTCTCCAACCAGACAAGAAGTTAATTCGGATTGCCTGCTTGAAGTCGGAGCAATCATACTCACTCTATTTTCGTGTCCTACACCTAGTAGACATTTAGAGATTATCATTTCATCAGATGCATCAGCCAGCAAACCGACCCTTTTAATCTGTTTTGCCAACGCTTGTGCTTCCTTTGGCATCTTCTCTTTGCAATATGCAGTCAGCAATAACATGTATGTTGAGATGGGAACGGGAACGTTAGCTACTTCCATGTCGTCCAAAATATCATGAGCTGTTTCTAGGAAGCCAGAATAAATGCATGCGTGGATTACATCACAGGAGATGCTACCTTCTTGGGATGTACTTCCCTTGTTTTCAATTGCTGCTAGTAGTTTTGACAAGTCATGGATCCTATCACTTCTTTTGTATATTGCTATGAGTTGTGCCAACCCTTTGTTGGTAAGAACAATATTTCCATTCTTAAATATTACTAAGTCCCCTTCACCTTTCACATGGAAGAGTGAATTATTCTGCTGGACCTCGAACACAACTTGATTTTTGATCCCTTCTATCAAATAAGGAGAACCAATAGGCACTGGATACGGCTTTAATAGATCCTTATTCTGTTGCAATGGATGTGAATACCAATGAAAATAAATATCTTCTATGAGGCTGACAGCAGAATCAACATCATTAAACTTGAAGTGCAATCTTAGTAACTTATCATAAAACTGGTAGTAATGCTGAGCAAGTGGAACTGACACCCTATCTACAAACTCTTTAAACTTTTTCAGCTCATCCCTTTGGCCATTCATCTCATAAATGCAAGTGAAAAGAAGAACAGAGCGTAAATCAGCTACCACTCCTATTCGTGCCATTGCCCCAATGATCTGTTCCCCTTTCAGTGACGATCCCACTCTTGTACAAGCCTCAAGAACAAGATTGAATATCGTAGTACTTGGTTTCATGGAGATGGCACATTCAGACCTATTCAAACTCAGATGATGAAAATGGTCACAAAACTCAAGAAGGATGTTGGATGCCAGATGTGTCCCAGCATCAGTTTTTACCATATGCATAAACACTGAACACAATACATCCATTGTAGGAGCAACATTTTTCATCAACATGAGTCTGAGTAACTTAGCAGCAGGGATACACATCTGAGCTCTTGCCAATGAAAGACAAAGCTTAGACATTGTGTCTGGTTGGAGGGAAGCCGAATCCTCTTTTGCAAGCTTAAAGACTAGATGACATGCTCTGGGAAGTGAATGACCGTCCAACGAATAGGAAAGTCCACAGATCAACCTATTGACAGCAGAAGGTGGAGGAGAACCATACACACTCTTGAACTTGCGAAAAACACCCCATACCTCATCATCCTTGCAATCCAACAGAGAACTTTGAAGCTTTTTCAACAAGTTATCATCCATAGAAGCAACAGACAGTAGCGGACTTTGTGGCGTGCTAGTACAAAAATGCTTCACATACACACCCATAGAATACTTATATTTTCCATTCTCGATAACTCTTGCTACAAATGTCTTCATGTTAGAAAAACAAACTCCAACCCAAAGAATTTTGTCAACCTTATATACATCTTCTAACCATTAACAACACTACCACCACCATCCAGAACCATGAACGCATACAGGGACATCTAATTGACCGATCCCACATAGTAAATATACGGCCACAAAACTCTATAATATAATCTTTTACTCCATCTATCTCACTTCTGAGTCAACACAAAGCAAACCTGTTTCAACCATTTTAACATTATACGCCGCAAGTGTGACTGAAAAACATGAAACAAGCAACAAAGCTACTTACTAATAACTAAATAACCCGAAAACATGGCAAAGGACCCCGAATTAAGTAAGCATAGCGCGAAAATTAAAGTTAAGAGGGTGCTTTTATTGAATTATATGTTGACAATTTCTAAACTCTAGACATTGCAGATATCACAAAATCATCATTGAGGCAAAATCAAAGCAAAGAGTAACACCTTCTAATATATTAAGGCATTGATGATGTTTCGGGTTCGCATCGAAAAATAACAACATTGACGCAAAATATTCAAGCATAAATCAACATCTAACTTGGCCCAAACTAGTATAACACCTCAGAAAGAAATGCAGCAAAAATGTGAAAGAAAAAATCAGCAAAGAAGACTAATCGTGAGGTGCACGCAAGGTGTTTGTCGAAATGTCTCAATGAATATATTGTTACATGAATATTCTACCAGCACATACAGCATGATAATTTGATTGTTAGCACCCCCGAATTATCGTAAATTTCTGTTTAATAATGCAAATTAAGTTTAAATTACGGCGTAAAATAATGTATTAATGTTACTGGGATTAAAAGGGGAAGAGCGGCACCTGTACTGCGGGGCTAACGCGGATGCGACGGAGGAGGGTGGCGGCGCTGACTGATCGGCGGGAGGGGGAGGAAGTCAACGGTGGCGTAATAAGGAAGGAGGTGAGTATGCGTGCAACGGTAACACTAACAGGGAGGGAGGGGGGGGGTAAAAGTTATACAAGGATCAGAAATAATCAAAACTTTGCCCTCTCACGGTAACTTCAAAACTTTCACATGAAAGAGTTTTACTCTAATAAATTACTCCGTATATTATTATTATTATTATTATTATTATGTGTGTTTGTAAACATATGTGGATTAATAATTTGTAATTCGTGCCTCGATTATTCATGTTTTTACCCTTAAAAGTAATGGTGTACTTACAATTTAAGATTATTTACTACAATTTAAGATATACGTGTACAATATGCATGCAAGATTTAATAACAACAGTCGTCATATTTAGAGAATCTATGAGAAGCGCTGCCAAGGATGTGAAGTCAATCATACGATATGGAATAATGACGCCAAGGACCCAGACTTGGAATTAAGTGGGGTCAAAAAATTGCCTCTTCTTTGTGAGGATAAATGTACTTATCACTCACACCAACCAACTATAGTAGAGTAGATTATTACATTATTTAGATTATGGTATACTTGTGTTTTAGTATAGTGAAAAGTCACTCAAACCGACGTGAATTTCTCCTACTATAAGATAGGATCTCCTCTTTTCACTCACTCTTACTTTGACCTTTTACTACATCTTAACAAAAAAAATCTTTAATGTTCTGTCCAGCGTTAACCAAATACCTCTCGTGTCCACAATTTAAGCAATCTCAGCTCATTCGTGTTATTGAAGTCAATTTAATAGGCAGACCCCTTTTAACATTGGTTGCTCCATTCGCAAAATTCAATAATCGAATGAATTTCTAATAATCAGCATGAGAGTACTTATATATCACTCACACCAACTAACTTTACAAGATTATCACTGAAATTTTTATATAAAGAACGAAGAATCACTCAATTACACTCACTTGAATTTCTCTTCCTATAAGAAAGGATCTCCTCACTCACTCACTCTTTGACCTTTTACTAGCTACAATAACAAAAAAAAAAAAAAAAACCAATTTTGTTTTTCATTTTTACCAAAGTAAAAACCGCTCAAAAATTAACATGGACAACCCAACGTTCACCACCTGCTCAACAACCCAACTAGCCCTCCTCCTAGGCGAAAACACAACCGACGCCACCGCGGCCGCAGCCTACATATGCGCGCACTTCACTTCCTTCTCCTCGCGCGTAAGCTCAACAACCTACGCCGTAGACTCCACGTACCTCCTCTTCTCATCATACCTAGTGTTTTCCATGCAGCTAGGTTTTGCCATGCTATGCGCGGGCTCGGTCCGAGCCAAAAACACAATGAACATAATGCTCACCAACGTCCTAGACGCAGCCACCGGTGGCGTATTCTACTATCTTTTCGGCTTCTCCTTCGCCTACGGCTCTTCCGGTGGCCCCTTCATAGGCCACCGTTTCTTCGCGCTCAAGTCTTTTCCTGACTCATCCTACGACTACTCATACTTCTTGTACCAGTGGTCGTTCGCCATTGCGGCCGCAGGGATAACTAGTGGGTCCATAGCTGAGCGGACTCAGTTTGTTGCGTATCTTTTATACTCTTCGTTTTTGACCGGGTTTGTTTACCCGGTTGTTTCGCATTGGTTCTGGTCCGATGATGGGTGGGCTAGCCCGTCTAATGACCCGAAGAACTTGTTGTTCGGGTCGGGAGTTATTGACTTTGCCGGGTCTGGTGTTGTTCATATGGTTGGTGGCATTGCTGGCCTCTGGGGTGCCTTCATTGAAGGTCCAAGGTAATTGTTGTTGTTTATACTTACGTTCTATTTATTTGTTAACGTTTTGTTGAATTTATCTTATATGTTCAAACCAAATCTTAACAAATCTGAAATAACACGTTCATAATATTCATTCGAAGCACTTCTATTACTATTACACATTGTACGAGTAGTTCTTTCAATTCGTTTGATAAAATTGTTATGTAAATTTTCTTAGTTTTGATTTATATTTTTCTTGTACATAAAAATCATAGGATTGGAAGGTTTGATCAAGAGGGCAGATCCGTGGTCTTAAGGGGTCATAGCGCATCTTTGGTCGTGTTGGGAACGTTTCTACTTTGGTTCGGTTGGTACGGGTTTAACCCGGGTTCATTTACTAAGATACTGGTCCCATACAATAATGACGGACTAGAGGCTTACTATGGTCAATGGAGCGCGGTTGGGAGGACAGCTGTCACCACGACATTGGCCGGGTGCACGGCTGCTTTAGCCACATTATTTGGTAAACGGATCCTCTCGGGTCATTGGAACGTTACCGATGTATGTAACGGGTTGTTGGGCGGGTTCGCGGCAATCACATCCGGGTGCTCCGTGGTTGACCCGTGGGCCGCAATTGTATGTGGCCTTGTGGCTGCAGTAGTGCTAATTGGTTGCAATAAGTTGGCCCAGCTTGTCAAGTACGATGACCCATTAGAGGCGGCCCAATTACATGGCGGGTGTGGAATATGGGGCATCCTATTTACGGGTCTCTTTGCTAAAGAGAAGTATGTGAATGAGGTGTACCCGAATAAACCGGGTCGCCCGTATGGGTTGTTAATGGGTGGGGGTGGAAGGCTATTTGCGGCCCATGTGGTTCAAATTTTGGCTATAATAGGGTGGGTTAGCTTCACTATGGGGCCTCTTTTTCTAGTCCTCCATAAGCTCAAACTCTTGAGAATTTCTCATGATGATGAGATGGCTGGTATGGACTTGACTCGTCATGGTGGGTTTGCCTATGCTTACCACGATGAAGGAAATTCCAATAATACGCGCAATGATGTCTAAATCGTATTTTAACAAGACGTGTTTTAGGGTCATTACATTCATAAGTTTGGAACGATTACTCCATTTGTTTTTTAACACGTAGAAATGGAGACTAGGGGTTGTATATTTTGTGTAGCAAGATATGCTTAGCAGATTAGTAAAAAATTTGTCATTTGTTTGTTCATATGTAAACACAAAGAAATAAATAAAGCTGCAATTTCATTTAGTTTAATGACCTGATCAAATGCTTTCCATCTATGACAGTTACATTTTCAGAAGACTTAAAATTTCTTAAACATATACTTCATCCATGTCATTACAGGAATAATTAATAACCCTCCAAGCAACAAAGAGTGATCTTGAAGTTTCCAGAAAAGTTCAAAGCTTAAAGTTAATAAATCATCCCATAGCTGCCATCAGAAAATGTAGTAAACAGTATTCTGGTAATATCTTCCTCCCTGATCAGAGTCAAGGTGAGGCTGATGGCCTGGATGCCCTCTAAAGGACTATAGCACTTGTACACTGTGACACTAGAATAAAGGGAAACAGCATCCTATTTCCTGCTTATCATTCTATCAACACATTTCTGACAAAATAGCAGAACCCAAAGCAAAGAAATGAGATGCATATGAGTTTCCAGCCTAAGATATTCACGTTTGCCGGGCTTAAGCATTTGATTAATCACCAAACTTGCAGAAGATTCAAACATACTGAAACAATGACATGAAAAACATCCGCAACATAATATCACAGACCAACTAATGCTTAACTCAGTAGTGGTAGTAGTAGGTGCATGGTAGTAGTGGTGCATGGTATGTAAGCAGTGGTGGTAGTGTGGTAGCTAGTGGTGGCTGCGTGTGGCGGCGCTGTACGGTTGGGGCAGTATTGGAGAAGGGGGAAGAAAGTGAACGGTGGTGCAACGGTATAGTGAAGTTCAAGTTTAGTATAACGTGTGCGTGCAAAAAGTTTTATACTCGACTTTGGGGTTGGAGTTGGAACCTGTTAAGAACCGGCGGTTGAGGTCTACTACTATGAAATTGAGAAAATGAACATAGCTCGCCTAATTTCAAATCTTGTCACCCAAGTTGTCAAAATCTTATCATTTCTATGAGTGAACCCGTAACAAAAGCGAATCATATCGTTTCTAAGACATACCACGGAGAGCAACATATTGTACAAAAATGCTCACTCGTGTACTCGTATTAAACTATCAATGAGCCAAAAAATCGGCAACAATGAGCCACCAGGCCAGATAAAAGAGAAAAAAAAGAAAAAAAAAAGGGAGTGAATCTGCTACTTTTGAACAAGAAAATAAGGGATTGTAAAAAGTGGAAAACCATGACGAAACTCAGTAGCTTCTGCCCCAATACGTCCACTTCTGAGCAGGCTTTCCAGAAGCAAAGCACACAGTTCCTGACGAGAGAAGAAAACATAAGCATCTTTACGCCAACTAGAGAAGGAAATCAACACACATATTTAAACTTGTATTAGGGAGTAAACTCATTTAGTAACTGAAGAGACAACGGAACTAACAACAATGTGAATCGATAACAATCCTAATTCTCAGAGCAGTATTTTATTGAGAGGGAAGCCAAAAACCCTCATTTAAACAATGGAACACAAATCCATCTCTCCCCTTTCCCTTGCCTAACGTTCAATCCTCTAACTCAAATGTCCGAAGATATTATGCATATAGTGTACTGTCAAGCATGGATTTAAGAAAAATTATCTGAACCGTTCCTATCATTGAAAAATACTGTGCAATTGATAGCGTGCTCTATTAGCTACTGATGAGCAGTAGATTCAATCTAAATATGAAAACGTTATATACTACAGCCTAATCTAAGGGCTCAACTCCTAGGGCAAAGTAATTCCCTCAAAATTATGGAGTATATACCTTCTTCCATCCTTGGCTGATCAAATGGAGTGCACAGAGTCTTAGCTGCCCCCATGTCGCCCTTAGTTCGCATTTTGACATCTTTTTCAACTTCCTGGATCAATTAATTAAATAAAGTGTCAGATTTTTACGATTTACTGCAACACCAGAACCTGCCGCAAAAAAGTCAGAGACCATTCAATGTAGATCCCCCCTTCCCACACCCAAAAAAAAAAAAAAGGGAGAGAGAGAGAGAGAGAGAGAGAGAGATTAGCCATGAAACAATAACTACCAGGAAATTTGTAAAGCATTGTTCTAATACGAAGCTCCCTAATTTGGTCTTCTTAGAAACAATAGCGGATCTTAAACAAATAGTTAGGGGGGCCAGGATTCGAACCCCTAAGCTTGCTCTAATACCAAGCTCATTACTTTGGCCTTATTAGACACATCCCTAGATAAAAGCAGGCCACAAGAGTTGTAAGCTTCACGTTTTGGGAAATACAGGATACCAAATGATGGGACAAACTAGGTCATGATATGACCTCAAAATACTTTCTTTTCCTCAAAACGAAAGATTGTTTCAAAATTGGTGGCGTATGACAGATAAGTGAAGAGTTGAAGACATATCAATGTATAAGTTCCTTTTAGTCTTGCTGTAAGTGCCAGAAAATTGCCATACTTGGTTGGCCATGACAACCTTGGTCATACGCCTTAACTTCAGGTTCAGGCTTCAAGTTTATTGTAAGTCAGCTATCAAATTTGCTAGTTATTGCCTACATGTCTCTCAAGGTTCTGGGTTGCAAATTTTTCAGAACATCAACAATAGCAATGTTAACCTACTGCTTCAAAGGGTACCGCTTATGTCAAGGTAAGACGGTGGGGGGGGGGGGGGGAGTAGGAATGTAGGATGCATGCAACCGTGTGTAGAAACCATAACGAGGCCGTTGATGGTAGATTGAAAATTCTTCATTCAACTTTAATCAGAATTTGTTCAATGCCACGCACATACACACACAATGTTGGGCTCAGGTTAGAGAAACAGAGGCTTAAAATAATACATGTACACATTAGCTAATCATAGACAGAATTCTATAAAAGATCATAGAAACAAGCATAAATGAGATTAACAACTTTAATACTATACCATCAGAAAGTAACATAACAGGCTGCCTAAGGTCCCTAAATATTGAAAGAAACCTATTCCAATGAAAAGTTGAAATTCAACAAGATAAATACCTCCTCATCACACCAAGGAGCAAAGATCAACTTCTTCTGTGCCAATGCTTCAACAAACTCATCCCAAGTTTTAACCACTCTGATGCATGCATCCCTCTTTCCTTTGGCGAGATTAAAAAGGTTTTGTTGAATTGTATCCAGCAACTCATTCACTTGATCAGCCAAATTAGTCATTGGTATATCCTTCTTGGCTGAATTGTCACGTCTAACAGCACGAACCTGAAAAAAGATGGGAAAATGCTGTCTAGTCCTAATAATATACAGACTTGATAAACAGAAAAGAAGATGAGAATCAATCAAGCTAGCTTTTGTCGCTAAAATCACAGTGAGTTATTAAAGAATTGAACACCATGTCGTGTGCCTAAAAATCTGAAACCAATGCCTTTCTAAACACTAGCAGAGTTACTATATTGGCTATTGTCTAATCAGAACCATGTCAATCTTGGTAAGTGTGTGTGCTAAAGGAATTTTCAGGCTTAGAACGAAGTACCTGGTCATGACATCCAGTCATCCAGATGATATAAACCTAAAGATACCAGACTTTATATTGCAGCTAGTGATACATGAAAACTTAGAAAGCTCTGTTAGTGTCTTCAGATTCGCCACAGGTAGTGGCCAAATACAGTCATTCATCTAGACATCTAATACTTCAAGCTATTCAAACATTCCAAGAGAAAGAAAATAATACAGAAATCAGAGCATCTGACATGTTCACAGCTTTCATTGATATGCTAAGCGACAATAGCAATAAAGGGAAATTCAAGATGCCATCAGCGACTCGCTAACTTCGGTAGTACTCAGGTGTTAAAAAGATTAACAAAGAGAAAGTTCAATGTTTGATTTATAGATTTTCCCGGAAATTCTGGAACGCCGATTGAACTGATGGCAACTTTTTAAGCAAAAGGAACACATTCCATTCCGTATCACACACTAAAGTTGTAACAGAGCAATCAACAATTCACACAATTTCAAAAAGCCTAATATATCAAAGGAATGGTGTCAACTTGAACCTAATCCAGTATAGCAAATTCAAAAGAAAGTTAGGAGGTCAACTCAGGCTATGATGCTAAAGCAAAAGAGTTTACATTAGTAACAGAAATCAGACAAGGCGTCGCATAAAACCACAGACAAGGTAAATGAATCAGCAAATCATTAACATACAGCAATAAAAGAAGACGTAAAGTAGAGAAACTAATGCTATCACGAAAAGAAAATGACAGTTAAAAGAGCACAAGATTCATGCATAATGATACCTGATTATTAGCCAAATCCTTTGGCCCAATCTCTATTCTCAAAGGAACCCCTTTCATTTCCCAATGTGAATACTTCCAACCTGGGGAGTAATTATCCCTAAGATCGGTCTCAACACGAAGGCCTGCTTCACTCAATATTTTTTCAGTAGTAGAACAAGCATCAAAAATTGCTTGGGTATCAGCATCTTTGAATGGGACGGGTACCACAATGACCTGGACAGCTGCCACTTTTGGTGGCAAAACTAGGCCTTTGTCATCACCATGTGTCATCACCATTACCCCTATCTGCATATTGACAGAAGATACAGCTTTGGTGAGACCATGTCAATCACCTCAGTCAATCAAAAGATGCATACACAGGATTGACTTTCTGATTCTATTGGAAACCAAATAACTTCTAATTATGCTTCAGAAAAGTAGGCCAAATAAACTCATCAAAATGTGGACATAAAACTTGGATAAAAGAACGCCCAATAGTTTGAGAAAAGAAAAGATGATGGGGAAAGAACATGCTAACCGTTCTAGTACTGTATGCCCATGAGTTCTGCCAAACCATTGACTTCTCTCCTTTTTCATTTTCAAAAGTAATCTCAAACATTTTTGCAAAATTTTGGCCCAGGCAATGTGAAGTTGCACCTTGTATGCCACGTCCAGTGTTTGGAATGAAAGCCTGCGAAAAGAAATAACCCAACTTATACAACAGAAATCCTAAAAGAATAGAACACATCTCAAAAGGCATAAATCACATCTGTTGAGATATGTGAGATTTTTCTAGAACTCCCTAGGAATGATAATTCTAGAACTTGCATTTAGTAGATATCTAACTTGCTGTCATTAATCCTAGGAATTCTAAAGGTTGCATGTGTACTATAAAAACTATGTATTGCTGTCTCATGAAGTAGATCAACCATAAATATTTTCCTCTCCAGAAAATACTTCACTTTCTACTCTATAACTTTTTTAAACTAAAACTAATTCCAACATTTGGTATCAGAGCCCTTAAGGATCTTAAGGGGCCAAACAAAACCACATAAAAACTAAACCAATCTCTTGAAGTATGGCTTCAAGTTCAAGTGTCTCTCTTCCTGCAGTCCCAAACTTTGCAGGGGAAAACTATGACTATTGGTGTGTCAAAATGAAGTTGTTTCTTAAATCTTGTGATTTATGGGAGATTGTGGAGACGGGTTTTCAGCCAAGAGTGGAAGGAGCAGAATATTCCGTTGAGCAACTAAAAAAGTTGAAGGCAGATGAAATGAAGGATGCAAGGGCTCTTTCCTACATTCATAGTGCTATATCGGACCACATAACGCCAAAAATCATAAGGGCCTGCACCGCAAAAGAGGCCTGGAACATTCTCCGACAGGATTTTCATGGGACAGAGAAGGTGAGACTCATCCGTCTTAACAAATTGAGACGAGATTTCGCGAATATTAAAATGAAAGAAGACGAGAGCATGAAGGAGTACTCTTCCAGATTTGAGGAACTGGTAAGTCAGATGCAGACTTATGGCGAATCTATTGATGAGGAAACAATAGTTCAAAAGGTGCTAGTGACCCTCAACAAAAATTTCAATACTATTGCTTCTATAATAGAGCAATTCAAAGACTTGAGCACACTAAGTACAACTGAGTTATTTGGCTTGCTGCTAGCTCATGAAGAAAAGTTTATCAAGGATGACGAAAGTCCAACGGAGGGTGCCTTTCAATCAAGGCACAAATCAAAGCCATCAAGTTAAAAAGGTGGTAAAGAGAATAACAAGGACCAGGCCCACAACAGCTTAAAGGAGAAAGATCGAAAACTAGGCAGAAAGTTTCCTCCTTGCGGCACTTGTGGCAAATCAAATCATTTGGAGAAAGATTGTTGGTTCAAAGAAAAGCCAAAATGCAGATTTTGTAAGAGGTTTGGTCATAGTGAGAAAAATTGTAGAACAAAAAAGGGCAAGCAAGAAGAAAGCAGCCAGCAAGCAGAATATGCTGAAGATCACTTGTTTTACGCAGGCCAAGAAGGAGATTCAAGTTGCAAACAGAAGTGGCTCATTGATAGTGGTTGTACAAGTCATATGACTCATGATTCAAGACTTTTCACACATTTGGACACCTCACAAAAGACCACTGTTCGAGTGGGAAATGGCGCAGTTTTGAAGACAGAAGGAAGGGGAACTATTGGTGTTCAAACTAAGAAAGGTACGAGATTTATCAACGATGTTCTTCTAGTACCTGATCTTAGTCAAAATCTTTTAAGCATACCCCAAATGATGCTTCATGGCTATTCAATTATATTTCAAGATGAGCATTGCATTATTTTTGATCCGGAAAAGAGGGAAATTGCTAGAGTTCAGATGCAAGATAAGGCTTTTTCTTTATTCTGGAATTCACCTATTGAGACGGCTAATAAAGCACAAGTTGATGAAACTTGGCTTTGGCATAAGAGATATGGGCACTATAATCTTGGAGCACTTAATCTTCTTCGACAAAAGAATATGGTACGTGATTTTCCTTCTCTTTCCTCTGTCCAAAACTTGTGTGATGCATGTCAACTTGGCAAGCAACACCGAAAGTCGTTTCCTCATACAAGTACTTGGAGAGCAACGGAGACACTAGAGCTGGTTCATACTGATGTTTGTGGCCCTTAAAAAACACCATCCCTCAGCGAAAACAGATACTTTATATTGTTTATTGATGATTTCACTCGTATGACATGGGTGTATTTCATGAGGCAGAAATCTGATGTGTTTCATGTGTTCAAGAAGTTTAAATCTCTAGTGGAAACTCAAACAGGCTGCAAAATGAAGAAAATCAGATCTGATAGGAGAAAGGAATATACTTCCTCAGAGTTTGATAAGTTTTGCGAAGACGAAGGGGTTGAACATCAGCTCACAGTGGGCTACTCGCCTCAACAAAATGGAGTCTCTGAGAGGAAAAACAGAACGGTGATGGAGATGGCCAGATGCATGCTCGCTGAAAAGCATTTGCCCAAAAAATTCTGGGCAGAGGCAGTGTATACTGCCGTATATTTGCTTAACAGGCTCCCCACAAAGGCAGTACAAGGAAGAACACCAGTTGAAGCATGGAGTAGACTAAAACCAACAGCAAAACATCTTCGTGTGTTTGGTTCTGTATGCTACGTTCACATACCTTCACAAAAGAGAAGCAAGCTGGACGAAAAGGCTGAGAAAGGCATTTTTCTTGGCTATAGCTCGCAGTCAAAGGGCTATCGGATCTTTAATATCATTACGGAGAAGAAAATTATCAGTAGAGATGTTGAAATTGATGAGAATGCTACTTGGAATTGGGACGAAGAAAAGATCGTGAACGATGCTCAGGTGGTGCCACTTTCAAATTCAACTAACCATGAACCAGATTCTACTCCAGATGAATCAAATGGTCAAGAGCAGCCTACTTTTACACCCGTCAGTTCACCAAATCAAGCCCACACGCCATCCTCAAGTTCTTCCGATGAAAATGCCACTGGACCGAGAGGTAAAAAATCTGTGTCGAGGCTTTATCAAGATTGTCCAACTGTTCATTTGGATCCTGAGATGTGCGAGTTTTGCTACCTCGCTTCCGGTGAACCTTACAATTATCAAGAAGCCTCTAAGACCAAAGAGTGGCTCGAAGCTATGGAGAATGAGATCAATATGATCGTGAAGAATGACACTTGGGAGCTTGTTGATCCACCTCAAGATAGGAAGATAATTGGTGTCAAATGGGTGTATAAGACCAAACTGAATCTAGATGGGACAATTAACAAGTACAAAGCCAGATTGGTTGTTAAAGGATATGCACAACAAGCCGGAATTGACTATGGAGACACCTTTGCTCCGGTTGCAAGACTTGAAACTGTCAGAACCTTGATTGCCTTGGCAGCCCAGAAAAGGTGGATAATATATCAGCTTGACGTGAAATCTGCTTTTCTAAATGGGGAATTGGAGGAGGAGATTTTTGTGCAACAACCCGAAGGCTTTGTTGTGAAGGAGAAAGAAGATTGTGTGTACAGGTTGAAGAAAGCTCTTTATGGTTTAAAACAGGCCCCAAGAGCTTGGTACACTAAGATTGATTCTTACTTCATTGAGCAAGGTTTTTCTAGAAGCAAAAACGAGCACACTCTTTATGTGAAGAAGGAAGGAGAAGATGACATAATCATAGTGTCTCTTTATGTTGATGATCTTTTAGTCACAGGAAGCAATGAAGAAATGATTTTTGCTTTCAAGAAGTAGATGAAGAAGAAATTTGAGATGACAGATTTGGGACTCATGAGCTATTTTCTAGGGATGGAAGTTGACCAATCTTCAGATGGGATCTTTATTTCCCAAGCCAAATATGCCAAAGACATGCTGAAGAAGTTTAGTATGCAGTTTTGCAAGCCAGTGACAACTCCACTTGTGATGAACGAGCATTTATCCAAACCTGATGGGGCTAAGAAGGCGGATGCAAGGCTGTACAGAAGCATTGTTGGCAGTTTGCTTTACTTAACAGCAACAAGGCCTGATCTAATGTACGCTGCCAGCTTACTTTCAAGGTTCTTGAATGAACCAAGTGAGATTCACATGGGAACAGCGAAGAGAGTCCTCAGATATATTAAGGGAACGTCAGATTTTGGTGTCATGTTTCAGTCAAATCTGGAGTTAAAATTGACCGCATACTCTGACAGTGATTGGGGTGGTTCAGTTGATGATATGAAAAGTACCTCTGGCTATGTTTTCACACTAGGCTCGGGGATGTTCTCATGGAATTCTAAGAAGCAAGGGGTGACAGCTCAATCTACAGCAGAAGCCGAATATGTGGCAGCTTGTGCAACTGTCAATCAAGCCATTTGGCTAAGGAAGATACTTGCAGATATGGGATGCAAACAAGAGAATGAAACAGAGGTTCTAGTGGACAGTAAATCTGCCATCGCCATTGCTAAAAATCCAGTTTGCCACAGCAAGACAAAGCACATGAAAATAAAGTTTCATGCCGTTCGAGATGCTGAACAAGACAAGGAAGTTAAGCTTGTTTACTGCCCTACGGAGTATCAACTTGCAGACATTTTCACAAAGCCTTTAGTGAGAAACAGGTTCGAATTTTTGAGGTTCAAGCTCGGAGTTATGGCGAAAAACCTCAAGGAGGAGTGTTGAGATATGTGAGATTTTTCTAGAACTCCCTAGGAATGATAATTCTAGAACTTGCATTTAGTAGATATCTAACTTGCTGTCATTAATCCTAGGAATTCTAAAGGTTGCATGTGTACTATAAAAACTATGTATTGCTGTCTCATGAAGTAGATCAACCATAAATATTTTCCTCTCCAGAAAATACTTCACTTTCTACTCTATAACTTTTTTAAACTAAAACTAATTCCAACAACATCATTATAGCCATTCCTATAATAGTAGACCAAAATAATATTAAAACGAAGAAAGCAAGCGAGAACCAGAAGTCCTGTATATCACGACATCATATCATATATTCCGTATACGACAAGCAAGTTGTCTCGAACATCCGTACCTCAACACTTGTAGTGTAGTATCCACCGGCAAATTTCTCCAGTTCACTCTTCTTTCCCTTGATCACTGGAACAGCCAAGAACTCTTCATATATTTGTCGGTAAAGTTCCAATATATCAAGAACCTGTGCAGCAATTGTACAAAAAGGTCAGATAATTTCATGTAAAATACTTGAGGAAAATCATCATAAGAATATGATTATGGTGCCTTGGTTTGATAGATACCACATACCAGCCCTGAATTACACAGTAATTTAGCAGCAACTATATAAATCTATGACTTCAATAAATTTCCTCTCATGCTATGAATTCTTTAACGGCAAATTTTGGAATGAAATTATGGTAAAATAAAAATAAAGTAGCTAACTTTTCGGTAGATTCAATCCAGGGATGCTCCACATAACAACATCCACTTTTACACCGGACTCCACAGTTTTGAAGAGGTTACTTATCCTTTCAAACTTTTTGAAAAGAAATCTAAATTTAATAAAGAATTATGGATAAGAAAAATACTCCCTCCTGTTCTATTTGATGTTCCACAATGAAATAGCACGGATTTTTTTATAGGAAGTAAGATGTGGTGGAAAATGAAAGTTGGTGGGTCACAAACCATTAGGACCACAAAAAACATTACAAATAAGGAAAGTGGAAGATCATTTAGAACTGACCCAAAAAGGAAACATGATGATCATTCAGAACAGGAGGGAGTAATAAAAAAGAAACAAAGAAAAAACTGGCTCAGGTCAAAAGTTATTCATTCACGATTTCAGTCTCTTGATTCAATTAAGCTCTGCCAAGAAGTAGTAACGGTAAAATCCCTTTTCCCACTCCTCTGTTTGTCTTTATGACAAAAATCCACTCCACATTCCCAAATCTCCTAATTATAATCTTTATTTGACCTTAAGCAACTATCTCACAATAGGTTCCAGGTTTATCTTCTTAGTAAATAAAAGTAGTAAGCACAGATCTCTGGCACGAAATGGGTGGACCAAAACAAAGGAATCTTTACTGAATCGCGTAAACTAACACAGATCCCAATGCTGTAGCATGAAGATAGTTTGAGTAACGTGAAGAACATCACATGTCACTCTAATAAAATCAACAAAATCATGACAGCCTAAGAACCGGTAATCTTCTAACAGATTGAATGCACCAATATTTAGCAGATCCATTACCTCAGCATCTGCCTCTGCCTGTGTCGCAAAAGCTGTATGGCCCTCTTGCCAGAGAAATTCACGACTCCTAAAAGCACAGTGCAAGCCAAAATAAGATGATAAGATCAACCCTAAGTAAAGGATATTAGTATTCGCTTTTACTCGTGCAATTATTTAAATATCTGAAAGCACAACTTTTTCAGAAAACAGTTATTTAAATTTTGTATTCTTGTAATTGCCACGTTACTCTTAAATCTTTGCTCCATAGTTTATACATCTTTATCGATCTTTAACTTCACAAGTTAGCAGATAGATCCCTGAACATCATGGCTAACTGGCAGGTATGACTCATGTTGCTTCCCTAATAATGAATCCTTCACTTTTAAAATATACACCCAAATTTTCATACAAAAGCTTCAGGGGGAGATTAAACAGTGAATAAAGCATACTAAATTCTATCATAGAAACGAAGCAGATAAAATATATCCACTTAGCTTTCAAAAGTCATTAGAAAGAGTACACCACAACCTATCTACCTGATGAAAGGTGTAGGATTGCTGAATTCCCAGCGAACAACATTGCACCATTGATTAAGCCTTAGAGGTAAATCACGGTGTCCTCTAATCCACTTGGAATAATATGGATACATAACAGTCTCACTCGTGGGGCGAATAGCAATCGGCACTTCTAAGTCAGATTGTCCAGATTTTGTAACCCAAGCGACCTGAAAGAAAGAATTATAATACGCAATTGTCAGAAGTGAAATAACAAAGAAAACCTCAGTAACTTCACTGATGCCCCAACCAGTTTCACTATCTGATCAGCCTGATGACTGGTGGCCTAACAAAGAGAGGGCCACTAAAGGAGAGATTTACAATGTTTATGTTGTGAGGCCAACAGAAGCAAAGTAAAATGGTAATCCCCATCTCCCAAAAGATCAATATGATAAAGAGAAGCCCATAAAGACCCACCTCAGGGGCGAAACCCTCGATGTGATCTTTCTCCTTTTGCAGAACTCCAGGTGATACAAACAGTGGGAAGTAGCAATTCTTGACCTTCATTTTTTTTATTTTCGCATCAAAAAATTCCTAAGAAAAGAAACACTGCGTCATAAAATATGCAGATGATACATTGAAAGTGAAAGAAGCAGAAAAGGACTACAACTCCTAGGTGAAAGATCGCGGAAAGGGCTGGACTCAAACATAGGTTTGCACCTGTTAAGCCTAGATAAAATTTCAAACCTCGTCTTTTCATACTCATTATTCCAGTGTCCCTAGATTGCAATGTCTGTAGCATCAGACAAAAGACTATACATCTAACCAACAATGAACTTACTATGCCTCTAGACAATGTAGTTTTTAAGGCGAGGAACATGGAAAATTGCCTGAAATGAAGAGCTTGCAACGAGCAATGTAACTATCCTAAAATCCATTAAACTACAAACTTTACCAGCTCCACTTAAGCCACCTAGCCTCAGGCGAAAGCAATCTCATCACCCAACTTCAAAACTTGATATCTAAGACAACTACATTTTCAGAAGGATTTTTCAAATTCTTAAAAATATTTTTAATAACCTTGTAAGCGAAAAAAAAGTGATCTTCAAGCTCCAGAAATGCTCTATGCTTAGTGTCAAATCATCCCCTTACTGCCAATTAGAAAAGGTTGGAAACAGTATTCTGCTGACAACCTGGATGCGAGAGATAATTCCTACATGACCACAATCTTGGTGAGGCTAAAACCCCTATAAAGCACCACAGCACTCGTGAATTGTGACACTGCAACACTGCTTAATAAAAAGAAACAGCATCCTAAATAATACACATCATTTTATTAACACATTTAAAAAACAAAAACAAAAAAAAGAACACAACACAACAGATTTAAAGGATATACAATTTCATAAGCTCACAGAATAAACACACAAACTCTAAAGCCATCACTGCCAAAAGTATGGCATATGAGTGTATGACTTTCACAGAGTGCTAGAGAGAGAGCTGAACCAGAAAAAAGTGCTAGTTAAACCAGAAAAAATAGCAGAAACTCAAAGTAAACGAATGAGATCTAATAAGCTTCCATCCCGAATGATTCACATCTGCCTGGCTCGAATAATTGACTTATCACTAAACTCGGAGAAGGCCGAGATTGAGGTAGACTGAAACTATATGACCAAAAACATCCACAACATATTAAAAAGAACAGTCAAATTCCTTTTCTACCTGCATAACCTCCCAAATTGACATCGTCCATGGCCTCAAGATGTAACACCCTGAGATATCGTAATACTCAATCATCTCCGCATGGACAACAACCTACACAAAAAAAACATATGTAATTAACATTATAATACAATAAAGACAACCTCTTGCAACATGAGTAAGAATAATTCCAAACCTCGGAATACCACTCTCCAAAATTCTCATCTTTCTTGTAAGATAAACCTAAACCAGTCTCCTTCTTCACCTCCTTCTTCTTTCCTCCACCTAATAAAAGACGCCAACCGTAATTACACGTCATCAACAAAATGAAGTTCACACACAACTGCTATTAATACATATACAAATAAAGACAAACATGTAATTTACTCAAACAATCGTGCATAAGGTTCTTGCTGTTCCATTTCCAACGGAGGAAAGACTCAACGTTCTTGGACTATTGAATGCGATGGATAAAGCAAAATGGCTCACTAAACTATTGTATACTAGTATGTGCTTCTTATGTTGTCAAGTAAACTTCTTTCAACGCAATTTCCATTTTGGGTCATTTCAGCATAAGGGTTAAGGCTGCTAAATTCGACCCCCACCCCATATTCTCCCCATAACCCGGAGCTTTTGAGACACCTAAATAACGCTATCGTTGTTCTTGTAATCGTGCATTAGTTGATCTATATTCCATTTCCAAAGAAGTCAAAGACTCAATATTCTTTCACTTTAAAATGTAATCCAAAAAGGCTCACTAAACTGTACACACTTTTTCAAATATAAAATAAACTGTACGGTTTACGACACAATTTTCAATTTGGGTCATTTGGGCACAGTCTCTCTATGTTTTTAACATACGGGTAAGGGCATAACGCCCCTACATTAAAACGGGAGCCTTTGCGACACTAAGGTAATGATGTAATGTCGTCAATTATTCTCGTAATCATGCATGAGTTCATCATCCCATATATAAATTAACCAAAATAAACAAATTTCAAAACTTTAAACCAATTACATATCTTATACAACCAAACATATAATCATACAACAAATTAAAAAAATTCGAAACGTAATACTGAGTAAAAGCGTGTTTACCACTTTTTTTCTTGGTTTCGGCGGTGTTTGCCATGGCGCAGAGGGTTTTACTGCGGGTAGAACTGTACCTGTAAAAACCCCAAGATTAAAAAAAAAAAAAAAAAAATTGGGAGGAGAGGAGAGGAGAGACGAGTGAGGGAAACGTACCGAGGAAGGGAAAGGGGGGAGGAGAGAGAAGGAAGAGAGCGAGTCAAGAGAGGGGCTGAGTATGAGAAAGCGTTGTTGACATATTTGTATGCAATTCCGGCTGCTGACATTTAAAATGATACTAACTACCACCCTACTCCGATAGGACTGTCCGACTTTATTAGTTGATTTTGTTGGGTTTTTATACCCTTTGTACTCCCTGAAGAGAAGTCACCTAATTAGCGAGACGGTTAACGTGAAAGTGACTCTCCCTCGCACATTCAAAATCGGATCATATGTGACTTGAACTAACACTAGGAATATTGTAGGCTTGTAGCATAGCTCTTAAAAGGCAGTGCGGATCACCCGTCCCATTTTCCTATCTCACTCCGTGTACTCCACCAATCACATGCTATCATTTCATAAATATTTCCAAAACAATATAATCTTTAAAAAAAAATGGTGTTAAAATATGATTGGTGGGGTACACGGAGTGGGATAGGAAAATGGAACAGGTGATCTGCACTGCTTAAAAGAGTCTTCCGTTTATGTAAACCTATAAGCTATGGAGTTAGAGCAACTACAACGGTTGGGTTTCAACCTGCTTGCCATGTTTTGGGCATGTGGGCCTTCGTTGGAGGACCAACTTTGGGCAAACTGCTCAAACGAGCAACCTGCCTGATTTCACTATTCTTACTTTTTATTTCTACTTTTCTTACTTTTTGTATGTAGCGTGTTCCCTTTTCCACTTCTCTCGTTCTTATTCCCACTTTTTCTGCACTTTTATTTCATTTCAACTGACAACAACGACTAATTTGCAATTGATAAACAAGAAATTGTGGAGTAATATTTTTCCTATATAAATTTATCGAGATAAGAAGCAAATTGAACTCAAAAAAAAAAAAAAAAAAAAAAACAGAAGCAAATTGCTTATAATCACTTATTCATAATTCTTTCCTAAAATATTACATGTGATTTATTTATCTATAAACCATTATCTAACTATAAAATGAGTAAAAACTCAGTGGGGACAAAATCTAGCAATGGGGCATACCCAGCAGGTAAAAAACCTGCTTAACATTGGAGCAGATTTTACTTCAACTTGCTTGACATACTTTTACGACATGGCAACTCCAAGCAGAGTTTTATCCCGCCTACCATTGGAGTTGCTGGTTTTGAGATTGAACTTCTTTCGCTTTGTTGAGTGGATGATTTCTCCTTTTTAGAGATTTGGGTTAGATTCGTTTCATATTACCTAGCAAGTAGCAATTGCAATGTAATAAGTTGTAACCTCGTGAGTTTCTAATAACACCTATGACCGGTGAATATGCTTTTTATGCCAAAGGGTTCTTACTCAAATTCATATGTTAAGCATTTAGGGTCCCGATGATACAATATAATAATACTTCTCCCTTAAGTAATGCAAAACATTTTCAACAACAATCACACGATTGGTGAACACTCTAAATAGCTGAACACACTACTACTAAAGTACCAATTAACCATCCACACCACATGCACATAACAAATTCACATGATCTCAATGGAAGAGCACGAATAGGTAAATACTAAATACAAGATAAGTTTATGGCATCACGCTCACGCAACATCGATTTCACTAAAAAGTTCACTGGGAGATGAGGAGACCAACCATTTGAGCATTGTAGTAGAGAACTGGAGACCAAGTAGTTGATTCGTCTTCATTCCATCTTAACGATCTTACCATGAAAACCTACTTCATTTTTTCAAGTTTATTGGAGACCTACTTTGATAGTATTAAAAGTTGAAAGATATTGACATGGATGAAATCTTATATATTTTTTTTCGTAAAGAAAATTATGTCAAAATGGATCTCTTGTTTGTAGAGATGCAAATTGTGTTCTATTATTATAATTATTTGATTTTGTGTAGAAATGAAAAACAATAAAAGTAATCTTAAAAAATGAAAATGCTAACAATTTTGTAGGAAAAAAACAAGACATTTGGTGCATTGTGATTGACTCATCATCTTCCTCAAGATAAAAATGTGGTTTTCATTTCGCAAATCTTGTTAGTCATGAAAACCGGCTTCTCTCCCCTTTCTTGTTTCATTTTTACGAATCTCGTTGTTCATGGAGATAGACTTCTCTCTCCTTTCTCCCCTTTACATTATCTGTGATCTCCTTATTTTGTAATATTCTTTGCCACCGAAGATCAGACAATTACACACCAATAAATAAATGTGCTCTAATGATCGACAACCAAAACTCAAAATGATTTGTCTTCCCTCTCACTATACACCTTAACTAAAGCAAATTGTTCTTTTAGAACATATAAATTGCGGTCAAATTTATATCATCATCAAGTAAAAAAACGCTTCGTCTAAGCCAGACATTAATAAGAGTTATTGATTTAAGTGAAAGACTACGGGCCTGTTTGATAGGACTTATTAAAAGTAGTATTCAGATCAGTTCAGAATCATTCAAATCAGATCAGAGCCATTCAAATCAGATCAGAAAAGTTCAAATTTCTATCAATGTATCTGGTCTATAATTGATACTATTCGTTGAAAATCAATTAAAATTTCAACACAGTCAGATCAATTTAGATTCATTCAATTGAGATTAGATCAAAGGCGTTCAGGTCAGATAAGTTCAATTTAAAAAGATGTACTCCTATCAGATGGACCCGGCAAAACTGTCATACAAGTATACGACCAATACAACCGTCAGCTTATCACAGCATTAAGCCATTAACCATAGTAAGTAATGTTACTATTCCGACCACTAGCACGGCCTTTACTCTTCACACACTCCAAAAAAATGGCACACCACCTCGCCGCCGCCCCTTCCGCCGCAACCTTCACCACCTCCGCCGCCGCCGTATCCGAACACAAGGCGAGGCTGCGCGGCGTCGTATTCGACATGGACGGCACTCTGACGGTTCCGGTAATCGATTTTCCGGCAATGTACAAGGCAGTTTTAGGCGAAGAACAGTATCTTCTCATTAAAGCTCAAAATCCTTCTGGAATCGACATTTTGCATCATATTTCCACTTGGAGCCCTAATCTTCAGCAAAAGGCGTATCAAATTATCGCCGATTTCGAGCGCCAAGGCAATGATCGCCTTCAAATTATGCCTGGTGAGCTCTTTCGTGATAATGACGCTTTGTTTTGGTTTTGATTATAATTAGGTTTGGAGAATCGCAATCGTTGATTTTGTGATAATTGATTTTTGTTTATATGTGAATTTGAGCACCATATCATATTGATTTGGAATGTGGAAGAAAAGGAAGTTTGGATAGTCATGTGTGTGTTTAGTTGAATGTTAGAAAATCGCCAATCGAAGAAACCGCGAAAAGTAATGGAGTTGATATAATGGAAGTATATGCAGACGTGAGGGTGAAGCTTTGAGAGTTATTTGGAAGCATAGCTGTGCCTTCAGAAAAGGAACTTTGGATAGTCATGTCATGTGTATATTTAATGAATGTTGTTGCTAATGAAGAAATTGTGAATTGAAGAAAGCGTAAAAAATTAATGAAGTTGATATAATGAAAGTATATTGAGACTTGAGAGTGAAGCTTTTCTGGTGTGTGAGATGAGGATTGAGAGTTCTTTCACTTATTTGGGACTTTGGGCGTATAGCTGCGTCCGAATTCAGCTTGGTGCAGATGATAGATATGTGTCTTATGGCAAAGATGGTTGTAGCATCTTGAAAAAACGCGATTATTATCATGGAAAAAAGGGTTGCTTGAAATCTAGTAGGCGAGTGTGGATGTATGATGCAGGCATACATGTGGGATGTCTTAAGTGAAGTATCTGAGATGATAGGTACCAATGTGTTCAAGTGGTTGGTGGCAGTTGCATTTGAAGAATACATCTAGAGTAGTGTGTTACGCACTAAGAATTCGAAATGCTGGTGTTTGTAGAATTTGCTGGATGGAATGCGTTCTCGTTATCGAGGAAAGTGTTTTTTTTTTTTTATTCATTTATTATGGGAGATATAATGACAGACATGATGTTGCTACAATATGGACACTTAAGTGTAAGTTGCAGATAGGTGGGCAACTTGGATGTCCCATGAGCAAGAGAGCTGTGGTTACAGTTAAGGTTGTCTCTGTCCCTTTAAATTTTTACTCCAAAGCCTAGCCTTCAACATACTGTTAGGGCCCTAGAGCTACACAAGCTCCGCCATAATGATAGGATGGGAATCAAAGGTCGCAATGGCTAGTATTAGTCAAAAACAGAATATGTGAAATCGAGTGGTGGGAGAAGAATGCTTGAGAAATATTTGCTCCAGTGACATGTCGGTCATGGGAAATTTGATTCCAAAGATGTTCAAGGAAAGCTAAAATCTTGATGGAGGGGAAATCAGGTCATTTCTATTAGAAGATTTTTGCCACTGCCTTATATCGATATGCACTGTGTACTCTAGCTAATTCTTCTTCATCTTTGCATCTATTCTCCTACTAATTAGAAAATCTTGGTATTTCTTTGCTGGTGTTGGTTGATGGTCTGCAAACTATTATATAGAGAACTGTGTGTCACTATGCTGTTTAATTTTTAATAAGGGTTTAGTTTGGATGCAGGTGCAGCAGAGCTCTGCGGTTTTCTTGACTCGAAGAAGATAAGGTGAACTTCATTATCTTCCATTTCTCTAAAATTTTAATCGATGAATGTAGAATGCTTACTCGTATATTTAGGCCACAGATTTTTAATGACAAACTTTTAAGTTTCTTGATTATAATTTGTAAGACTGTATACTAAGGACAATGGGAACTTACTAGGACGTTTATGCTACACAATTTGACTCGATCGGATTATCAATTTAAGGAGCTTAATATATTTGAAGTGTAACAACCGACGCTGTGTACAGACCCATAAACTAACGCAGGTTTTTGTGGCTAGGGCTGAGCAAAATATCCGATTATCCAATTATTCGAGTGTTCGGGGGTGAATACCCGTTTTTGAAATTTTTGGATATTTGATCAGATATGGATATGAGTTTCCCAAACTTAATAAGATCATTGTATTTAACCTTCAAATAAGTCCATGGTGCCTTATTGGGTAAAGTCTTCAAAATAGAATGTGCATGGATCATTGGGTGGAAATAGCGGCCGTCCTTGTATAAACACCCATAGTGCTCCCATTGGTTAGTTACTGTTTGTCAATATTTTATAACTTCATCATCAACTCCCATCCTAAGTCTCATTGGGTGGTTAGCCTTAATCTCAGACTTAGTCGGTATCCTACATATTTACACCATCCTGAAAAACAGAAGGATACATGCGTAGGATACTGACCAAGGCTGAGATTAGTGTTAACCAGTAAATGAGACGTTGGATGTTAGTTGACGAAGAAATTATTAACTACTGTCAAAGAGGAACTAACCAATGCAAACACTATGTCTGTTTATACAAGGAAGACCGCTATTTCCACAATTCCACCACGGTGAAGGGGCCTATCAGTTGTAGCAAGAGAATGGTGTTCTATTGTTTTCCTCCTAATTTTATGTCTGGAAACTTTAGCCTTTACATATTAACGGTAGAAGTGCTTTAATATCATCTTTATATAGTTGGTCTGAGCCCCTTCTGACTTATTTACTTCCTTAGGAGAGGACTGATTACTCGGAATGTCAAGGATTCAGTGGAAATATTTCATCAAAGGTTTGGGGTAAGCGCTTTATAGGTGTCATATACTGTGTTTTATGGATTAGAGAATCCTCGCTTAATCAGTATTTGGTTGCCTTAGAATCTCAATAGATAAATGGCAGACCCACTTTTTATTGTTGGCCATCCTGAAATGATTTCTCTATGTGTTCATCGTAAGGGTAAGTCTGTGTTTAGGAAAATTTTGGGAGCTGTAGAGTTGCAATGTACTCGAAATGGAAATTTAGAGCAACTAAAAAAAGGTAAGGGTACTGAGTTTCTCTCTTTGGTGTTTTACCAAGATTATTTGCTGGGTAAAGCTAAGCTATTGGAGCATGGACTGAGCATTTTATGTATCAAGGAGATGAACCGAGTATTCAATGTAGATTTGCATAAGATCAGTGAAATCCATCTAGTGGTACAACTATAACGTCAGGGCCTAGTGGAGTTCCGGTTAGTGGAGGTGTGGGGGTCTGGTATATGTGAAGTCCTAACCACACCTAGCACAGAGGCTGGCACCAATTTATTGATGGATTTTCCTATCATGTTTCTTTTGCTAGTTCCTGTTTGAAGGCTAAGGATGTGTCTTCTAAGGTCAGTCTTAATGCAGTTCTGACTTGTTATGTTTGCGTCTTTTAATATTTTAGAGCGACAGGTTATTCATTATTGCCATCTCTAGGTTAATCGCTGATCGCAGCTAATTATGTTTTCCAGTCGTTCTACTAGAAGCATCCTTAAGTAATTACAATACTTAGTGTTGGTTTGATCAAGCTTCTAGGCAAATTCTAAGGACCCAAGAGCCAAGTATGGGAAAAAAAATATCTCTGTAAGATTGTTTCTTGAAAGCTCCAAAGAAATACTATATTTTGCACGGAGCTTGCCCAAAAGGGTCTGTAGTATAAGATGTCTTGGCTTGAGCTTGGGCCAAGCTCTTAATGAACATCGATACCCTTTCTTTTATATTATATGTTTGGAGTTTTCCTTTGTTCATGTAGGAAGAAAAGCAAGAATAATCTAGAATGTCAGGTATCATATATTCATATGTCAAGACACTACCTATGATAGTTATGATGAATGTATAACTAATGTCTGCTATAGATGATTGATATGAAGGATCAAAAGTAGTAGTAGTTTAAAACATTACTTGTTTGCTTTTATCATGAAAGGCTGTTTCTATTCTGTTTAAGCAGAGCTGCAAAAGCTGGTGCGAAATACTTCCTGCTTGTGGTTTATAGTTGATAGTTGCCACTTGCCAGATGCTTTAGAAAGCAAGGATATATTTCTATAATGTTTGAAAACTCCACCCCCAGCCAGAGTCCCCTCCCTATCGAAAAGATGATCATATCAAGAAGACATCAAATGTTGCCCATATTGTGTAGGCGGGTAAACAGTCAAACGTGAAGTTATGAGGCTCAAAATCTAAGAATACATTAGGAAAGACTTACCTTAAAAAAAAAAAAACTAAATGAAAGGGATCATATGTGTTGCGTCATGTTTCCCTTTTTCTAGGCATTAGCTTCATGGGAGATACTGTTGTAGCAACAAGATGTTTTGGTTGGAGTAAGACTTATGTGACTTGGTGAGACTGAGGCTATATAGCTTCTCCAATTTCAAGTGTCTGGCTATGGTTTTGTGAACCTTTTCTCCCCCTCCCAGGGCTCCCACCCATACCCAATCTTCTACCCAAGCCCTAAGCAATAGAAATATGCACGATCTTTGATGATGGGAGAATAAGGAATTCATTCTTGAGTGAGTGACAAATTATACGTTCGTATTATTTTTACCGTTCAGGTGAACCCTACATTTGTTATGGGGGTTGAGGAAAATGACTTTGCCGCCCATATTCATTCATGATTTGTTAATATTGTGTATCATATTGTTGTAACTGGGAATGCTTGCTTATATATTGATTCTGGTCCTTAATCATGTTAAGAGTTGCTGGAATTTGGGTTGATAGTTGTATTCTTCTGCTGCAGATGACTTTCTCTCCAGCATTAAGCAGGGAATTTCTCCCTTGCAAACCAGATCCAGCTCCTCTGTTGCATATATGCTCAACGTGGGATGTTCAACCTGATGAAGTGATTATGGTTGGTGATAGTCTCAAAGATGATGTGAGTGACAAACTTTTTCGCTCATTCCATTCTTTACCTGGTTGACTCTTCCTTGTGTGTCTTAAAAAGAAACCACCTGCTAAATCGTCATCACCTCTGAACATGTCCTGTTGCCTATGATATGTGACCTTTACATTGGCAAATTGATACACATCTAGGGTTTGGAACTTTGGACTCGGTACCTTTTGAAACCAGGGCATGTTTTTGCCCTTGACAAAGTGTCTGTGGACCATAGCCCATATCCATGTTAGAGGTTGTAAAACTGTCCATGAATGCTCAAAAAGGATCACATAGCTTCTTTAGGTACGAACGTACAATTAGGGGTTCCTTTTGGCTTGTAACCGAAGAGTGAGTCAGGTGGCTATTCTTGTTACATATCTCCAAGCTTTGCTGTTTGCATGTGATGTTTCTTGGCTTTTGTTTGCTCACGTTCTTAATTTGAGCGTTCTCTTTCTTTAATATTTCTAATTTCTCTTTAACTTTGTTTAAAGTCTCTTGTTGATGACTTATTGAATTTATGCTAGCTGATCTTGGAATGACTATATATCAACCTGTAAGAGCGTTGAATTGATTTCTACCTGTCTTATTCCTACAGGTACCTTGTGGAAAGAGAGCAGGTGCATATACTTGCTTGCTTGATGAAACTGGGAGGTATGACTCTCCTGATTATGCATCTGTTGAGCACAAACCGGATTTCAAGGTCTCTTCTCTAAAAGAAGTTCTGTCCCTGCTTGAAGCACATTTTGACCTGAGTCCATGATGGACATAAGCCGAAATATGCCAGATATGATCATTTTTCCAATAATAGGCCAGGAATCATTTGATCTTCATGTTCCCGGAAATCCTCGTTACTTTGAGGCTAGACTCGAAAAATAGGCAAGAATATGCAGTTTTTGTGACTGATTAAAGGGCTTTGTGGACTCTGACTCGAGCCACATCATTCACAACTCATATGTAAGTAAAGCTTTCTATTCAGCCCTATGAAAATAGCAAGATGTCGGTAGCACTCAGATGGACGATGACGACCTATGTGTCATTGAAGTTCTGCTTCTGTAAGTTGACAGCCCTTCAGACGGCCATTTCTGTTGTAACTAGAATGTTAATATTGCCGATACTCGGACGTTACAATTGCTCCTTGTTTGGTCACATAAATACGGAAATTGTGACCTGTTGATTGGTTTTGCATTGCCTGAACATCGTGTTGGTTTACCATATTGTGTTCTTGCTATTAATTGCTTCGAGTCAGATTATTCTACTTTATGTCTTCCTTCTTTAACAAGGTTATGCCAATTTTAATGTTATGTCCTTATCGTGGTTCATCTGCGGTCCGCCCCCCTTACCCTGCCGTAGGCGGGAACCTTTGAGGAACTGGGGTCATGTTGTTGCTGTTATTGTTGTCCTCATTGTGGTCCATTTTTATGCATGCACTTAGTTCACACGAATACACGAACTAGTGGTAACAAGTTGATAACCTGAGTTCTCGAGGTCTCCAACTCCCCCCATGAGTCCATGGCTCACTAGAGCCTGGAGGAGAGTTACCATCCCCTCTCTTTATCATGGGCTTAGGTCCTACCCCCATCTTTGCCAATTGTGGACAACACGAGGTTGGAACGTCTTTTACCATATATTTTTTTTCGTATATATTACTCATTTTCGTTTCTTTGGCTTGCAATATTTTGCGTCCTCTCGTCCATGTCCTGTCTATTGTTTTACGTGTGCATTTACATTCACAAATCCGAAGTCAATTTGGTACTACAGCGTTATTGTTGCCGATATTTTTGGTCCGCTAATTCATTTGGCTTTGAAATCAACAGTAGTGGGCAATTCGAACACAATGCAAGTTAACGTCCCAGGATTGCTCAGACAAAGAGTGAGGAGTGACACATACATACTCACCAACCTAGAAAACTTGTTTCTTACGGATTGCGATTTGAGAGAGACGTGAACGGGCTCTCAATTTTTCGTTGGCATTAATGCCGACTTCACGAGTTGATGTCGACCAAATTGCAGCCAAATACTATGAGTTTTGTCCAACAATAATTCCATCCTATTTTCACTTTTTTTTTTTTGTTTGAGGTTGCCCTATTTTACTTTAACTAAGTAGATTCATACTCGGTATGGGTAAGTTATGCGGAGGTGTGGTTTAGAACGTGTATAAGAAACAAGTGTATAACCTGGGCGAGACGGGACTAGAGTTATCCTCACCAATCTCGTTTTTCTTATCTTTTTGCTAGTTCGGATCTATCTGTAAATTACATCTCTTACAACTAGAGGTATACAGCAATACCCTACACAAATTTGGGTACATGTATATATGAAATGAAAGCAATTGTTCTCTATATGTATCATTCGTGACTCCGTCACTTTCTTATACTTTTGAGTGCAAGCAATATACCGACATAGTGTAAGACACATCATTTCCGTCGCGCGTTCGCAGTTCAATCTTGCAACTGTACACCAAGTAAACGAATTGGCAGCCCGAATAACAATTTCTGTGTCAACAACACGTCGTAATTGAGAGAGAGAGAGTGTTTTGTGTTGAATACCTTCCTTTACTTGGTTAGCATTTCTGTGCAACATAATAAAACATGCTTTCCCAACACCACACTCTTCCAGATCTCTCGCCTCCTTTCTCCTTAATTAATTCCATTCTTTTCTTCTTCTTCTTCTTCTTCTTCTTCCTGTGTTATTAAAGGAATTTTACAACTTAATTAATCTGACCAACAATAATTAACATTCACATAGAGTATAACAGTATTAAATTAATCTTTCCTGTTTCTTCCTCTTCCTCACCTTCTCTTCTTGTGACATTTCACCAAACTTCTACCTGAAGATTTCTTCTGATCTTACCAGAGCGGTGGAACAATTATGGGTACCTTGCTAATACAAAATGGACTAATTATCCCAAACCAACTTATCCCAAAATTCCCAGCATTATCAAGAAATGAAAACCCAAGAAAACCCACAATTTGTTTTCAATCAAAAATACCAAAGTTTCCATCTTTTCTACAATTTAACACCAAATTATCAAGAAATAACCTAAACCCAATTGAAGGGCCATTAAAGGTGGTGCCTTTGTTTTTCAAGGAGAAGAACAAGAGAAGAGGAGATGAGGTGGTTGTTGAGGTGGAGAGAGAGAGGAATTTTGGTGGTGGGAAAATAAATAGTAAGCAAAAAATGATGGTTTTGTGTGGGGTTGGGTATTGGGTACAAGGGTTTAGGTGTTTTCCATGGTTGGCACTAAACTTTCACATGGCAAATAATCTTAATTTTGACCCTTCTACTTTGCAGCTTGTGCAGAACTTTGGTAACTTGCCCATGGTTGCTAAACCTTTGTATGGGATTTTGTCTGATGCTCTTTACATTGGTGGTGACCATAGAATTCCTTATGTTTGCATTGGAGGTTTGTAACTTTTTTACCTTCTTCATCTGCTTTTACTGTTTTTAGCATGTTCGATTGTGCGTCTCTATGTTTAAATAGGGGTAAGGCTTGCGCACATTCGACCCCCTTATTCCGGCGAGACACTTTAAGGCGCTGGGTTAAAGATGTTGTTGTTGTTGTTGTGTGTAGAATTGGTTGAAATGCTTGAAGAGGTTTGAAGGTTGAGTGACAGTGTAGTGAATGGATGGTGCATTTTCGAATGTGGTCGTGTTTGTTGTAACCCAATTCTTAGAAATGTAGATTGGGTGGCATTATGATGCATACATTGGGTTTTAGATTGCTCTATGGGACGGTCTTGTTAGGAGGCCACCCTGCCCAGGGGTCAGGGGTGTGTTTCATAAGCATGTTGGGAATGTTGCTTTTGATGTGTTTGTTTTGATGCTTGATTGTGCAAGATTTTATTCAAGTTTGTCTTTGTTCTTTGAAAGGGAGGAATTTTATGTCATAAAAATGTACTTCTTCAGGTGTTCATGCAATAAATTGGGTTTTGAATCCGCAACAGTGTAGATGCTGCTTTATGACAATGTGTATGATTGTATGAAGAAAAAGCAAAGATTGAAATGTAGAGCATGTGATTGAAGTATCGAAATCCCTGTAATCTTTGTGTTTCTCATATTTAAGGTTGTGATGAAAATGTTGCTTAGTGCTTCTGTAATTGGTATTGTTATTGGTGATTAAAGAATGGCGTAAACACTGTGTTAGTCATCATCTAACATTGATATCTAGAGGGGAAATGACTGGTTTAGGTCAATGTAAAAGATATGAGTTTGTAAGATGATGTCACTTAGGTTGAGCTTGACGCTAATTTACAATTGCACTGTCTAGTTGTTTTGCAGGCGTTGTCATGGGGGTCACTAGCACTAATTCCATCTGTTGGGGAAGTGCTTACAACTATAATGGCATGTGTCCTTCTAAGTAATCTTGGGGCAGCTATCACTGAGGTTGTACAAGATGCTCTTGTTGCTGAATATGGGCAAAAACACAAATTAGTTGGGCTGCAGTCTTATACATTCATGGCAATTGCAGTTGCCGGAATTATAGGCAACTCGGTTGGTGGTGTACTATTGTCAAGAACCCACCCACGAACAGCTCTACTTATCTTTACTGCTCTGCTCGTAGTACAACTTTTTATCTCCTCATCAACAAAAGAAGAGTGGTTAGGTTTGTCAAAGCCTTCAAATCACCTTGTTGAGCAGGAATCAATCTTAAGCAGTGTCAAGAGACAGTTCTCTGAGCTTCTGGTTGCCTTGAGCGAGGATAAAATATCTCACCCATTGATTTGGGCTGTAGCTTCCATCGCAATGGTTCCGATGCTTACAGGATCTATTTTTTGCTATCAGACTCAGCTCCTTAATCTTGATCCTTCAATCATAGGATTATCGAAGGTAATTGGTCAAATGTTGCTCTTGTCATTAACAGTGCTCTATGAGCGGTTCTGGAAGAACATCCCCATGAGGAAGTTGATCTCTAGAGTGCAGATATTGTATGCTGCTTCTCTTCTTCTTGACTTTGTTCTAGTTAAACAAATCAACCTTAAAATAGGAATTCCAAACGAGATATTTGCCTTGTGCTTTTCCGGGCTAGCTGAGACTATTGCAACATTCAAAACCATGCCATTTTTTGTGCTTATTGGGAGCTTATGTCCACCAGGCTGTGAGGCTTCAGTCACTGCATTTGTAGCATCAGCGCTAACCTTGTCATCAATTGGTAGTTGCTTCCTTGGCATTGGACTAGCTTCCGTGCTTGGGATAACATCAGGAAATTACTCTAGCCTTCCACTTGGAATCGCACTGCAATGTTTGGCAGCTTTGCTACCATTAATTTGGATCAATAGTCTGCCCCTTGCATTGCCTGCATTTGAGAAGGAAAGAAAGAAAGGCAAGCGTATGAAAAGTCGAAGAAGTCGGAGAGTAGGAAGGTTGCCACTTAGCTCAATCTTTTCGTACAGACGAGAAAGAAATCCTGAGGCGCAATTCTGAATTCAACGAATCCATCTTAACTTGGGCGAAAAGTTGCTATGAAGAGTGTTGCATGGATTGGCTTGAGTTGTCAGCCCTGGTTCTCTCTGCAGGCCACTGTGTACAGACTTTGGCTTAAATGTGTCCGATGAACTCGAAAACCTCTGGATTGCTGTGACCATCAAGCAAGGTAATTATCCTCATTTACTAATTTATTCACTTTTACTGCATTGCGTAGAGTGCAGTACATTTTTTCACTTAATCTTCATTGTGAAGCCGGCTTTGCTATCTTCTATTTCAGCTGTAAACTTTGGCATGAGTGAAGTCTGATATAGAAACACAGGCAATCAGGAAAGTAACAACTTGTTCGAGGCTTGATGCAATCCCTTGCTTAATCGAGTGCAATGTTGAGAAGCTGCTCCAATCTGCTTCCCTATGTGATCGATCTTATTGCCCCAGTCTGACATTAGTCTTTTTCTTCATAGTTCATACTGATTTCTCTGACAGTAGGGACTTACAAAACATGTACAGTACTTCACATCTTAATGAAAATGGTACCCTTGATAAATTTTCGCCCCTTCTTTGCCTCTCTTCTTCTAAGAAAGAAATTGCCACCTCAAAAGAGTAGTTTGGTTAGGACAACTAAAGGAGACACTATTCTGGGTCATGATATGATGATAATGTACTAGTTTGCAGACTGCAGGGATCCTGACAGAAAATCAAAGCTTCAGCTGTGCATTTCTGTGAATTTTGCAGAACTGCATTCCTCTTCACTGATCACAACTCACAAGCGCGATATCTGTTTCTTGCTGTTACGTCCATTATGGCCTTTGTAGGGAGTTCACCATTAACAGCCGGGAATGCAGGATGGTTCATGAAGCAGAATCATCTAAGATGGATGATACTCGGTGGCTTAACGTTTACTCCAACGCAGCAATGGGGAGGACTGATTTTGTACCTTTTTTTAGAAGATGACTAGTTTGCATGCCCAGTCCACGCCCGGGCTCTATATCTATATTGTTATACTTATTTTATAAAATTGTCAGTTTATCTTTGCTATGATATTATTAGCAGCACTATTATTTTCCATAAATTAGTTTACCATCATACTTACCATAAATTATATTATTTTTCATAAATTAGCTAATAATTTTCATATTATGTAATTATTTAGTGCTATTCAATTAACGAATGTCAAGTGTCCAAAGACTTGGTTTCAGGTTTTAATATATAGTATTAGATTAGATGTCTAGTGCATACGTCTTTCCATGTGTACAGCCGCCGAAAGATAGCCCGTAGAATTAGGGTTGTGGAATAAAACCCTCAAATCAAGTTCGTGACCAGAAGTCAAACTAATATGAGGTTAACCGAACTGAATTATTTTAAGATTTTATTGATACAAAACGGCATTTCTAGTTTGATAAATTATAAAAGTTTTACCAATTTGTGGGTAAATTAGAATTTTACCCATCGTTTATCTTTATCGAGAAGCTAAGGTGGGTGACCTAACATATCTAGGTACCTCGTCTTTTTTGTTTTTGTTTTTTATAAGTTGGGTTTGGCTGCACTAAATTCATATATTATTGATAATATATGTATCAACAAGCCCGTCTAGCTCAGTTGGTAGAGCGCAAGGCTCTTAACCTTGTGGTCGTGGGTTCGAGCCCCACGGTGGGCGCTTGTTATTTTGCTTGATCTAATCTCATGGTGTTTACTTTTTTTTTTTTTTTTTTAAGGGAATGGCACGGGACACTTTATCATAATCGCTTTTTTTTATTTATTAAGTTAATTTCAAAATAAATAAGTAAATCATGATAACTAATTAAATGTTTGTTAGTTAAAATGTCTCCTAATCACACTCAATCGTCATTGTACATTTGTATGGAGTATTACTTGATCTTTAAATAATATTCTTTTTTTGTTTATTTTTAAATCATTTTTCACGAAAATCTTAAACTTGTCAACATATCTCTGCCAAAATCATACTTAACTTTTCAAAAGTATGTGTAAATAGATCTTATATTGAAATACATTTTGACACGAACTCAATGATACATGTATCGTAATATTTTGATACATGTATCATAATATTTTGGTATACGTAGCCCGAGTTGTAAAAGTTTATATTATGTTTCATGTTGATAACTTTATTACGTAAAAGTTTTACAAATATTGAACTCTTTTCACATGCATTTCTTAATGTTTAATGTGGATTATATTAATATTTTATGTGAGAGTTTAACATATCTTGGACTCTCTTTCCCGATGCTCTCAATGCACTCTAAATTATTAGCTTCTTAACTTTTCAAAAGTATGTGTAAATGGATCTTATATTGACATACATTTCGACACGAACTTAATGATACATGTATCGTAATATTCTGATATGCGTAGCCCGAGTTATATCTGTTTATATCATGTTTCATGTTGATAACTTTATTACATAAGAGTTTTACAAATATTGGACTCTGTGTGCATTTTTTAATGTTTCATTTGGATTACTTTAATACTTTAGGTGAGAGTTTAGCAAATTTTGGACTCTCTCTCTGCATTTCTTGACCTCCCGACACCCTCAATGCGCTCCAAATTATTCGCTATATATCCAGTGAGAAGTGATAATTTGGTGAGAAGTGAGAAGTAATCTCAGCCATTGATTTTGCATAACTGCAGTAACTAAACTGCATAACTCCAGTCGTAACTCCACTAACTAAAACTCTTAACTCCAATCCTTTAACTCTACTAACTAAATTGTCTAACTTTAGTGGAAACACATAACTCCAACTTAATTTCATAAAATAATAAACGTAACTCAAATAACTCCACTACCTAAATTACGTAACTCCATTAACTAAATCGCATAAATCCAATTTAACTCCACTAACTAAAACACGTAACTCCAACTTAACTCCACTAACTAAAACACGTAACTCTAACTTAACTCCACTAACCAAAACACGTAACTCCAACTTAACTCCATAATTAAAACCCGTAACTCCAATAAATCCAACTTAACTCAATCAACTAAAACTAGTAACTCCAATTTAACTCCACTAACAAAAACACGTAACTCCAGTTTAACTCCACTAACAAAAACACGTAACTCCAACTAAACTTCACAAATTAAACACGTAACTTCAACTTAACTTCACTAATTAAACACGTAACTCCATAACTACTCTAACTAAAATACATAACTCCAAAAAAAAAAAAAAAAAAAAAATCCAAACGAAACTCCCAACACACAGCCACCACTTTCTCTCTCCTCCCCCTCCCCTTCCCCTTCCCCTTCCCCTTCCCCTTCCCCTTCCCATTCCTCAACCTGACGGCCACCCACGCAACAATCGGCGACCGCACAACCGCCGACCATGTTATCCGACTCCACCTCCACCATCGTGTTCAACGTCCTACGGCGACCAGAAGCCCCCTCCTCCGTGGCATCTCCACCACCTCTTCATCCACCATTTCCCCTCTCACGCTCATTTCTCTCTCCCCGAATTTCCCTCTTTCGGTCGCCCTAGCACCGCCCTCACCTCCACCAGAACCACCTCAGACACAACCATCATTTGACTAATTAAAATACACACCGTCCTCCAACCAACGCATCCACAATCTCCGCATCCACCGTCATCGCAAATAAACATCTTTGATTTTGCTCTAGCGCCGCAAAACTGAGAGGCGGTGACTATATGCGGCGTCAATAGAAGCCTAGTCGCCGGAGGAAGCCATTCGTGGTAACGATATGTGGCGGCGTTCAGAGGCAGCGGCCGAATCTGGAGAAATGTGCGTGAAAAAGAGGGAGGGAGAAGACGGTTTTCGCGGCCAAACGGTGCTCGACGGAGGATACTGATGTCGAACGAAGACTCGCGGTAGTCAGTCGATTCGTCCGGTGGTTCCTTCGCCGTCGAAGGTTGTCGACGGTGCACTTCGGCGACGGTGGTGGGCGGCACGGGGTAGGTGCGCGGGGAGAGAGAAAGGAGGGAAGGGGGAGGAGAGAGAAAATGTGAGGGATTGAGGAGTTTTGGTGTATTTTGAATTTTATTTTTCTTTTATTGTAATCTTTAATATGGGTCATTAGATCAAGTGGAATAGATGGCTGAGATCACTTCTCACTTCTCACAAAATTAATATATATATATTAGATTAGATTCAATTATCTTATTTTTAAAATGAAAACATTTTCGTGTATTAGTGTATATCAAATTAATATTGTCTTAATGTATTTACTGATTACAGTCTAGCTTGCATCAATTCATAAGAAATTATGTTAATCAAATTGATATGCATCTAATCTGAAGTTTATTGCTTTATTGATTCTATACACGCAGACACTATTGGAAATTTCTTTGAAACGACTTGCTCAATTATACTTACTCTGATTCAAAGAGATTTTTTCTATTTCCATTGACAGTTTTGAGGTGCCATGTTGAGAGCTATTTTTAGACCAAATGAATTGTTCATTTGTAATATTTAATTTTGCATTGTATGTAGTTTACCAACTCTACTGATTTTAACTTTTAAGACAAATAGATCTTTCATTTGGTCTTCAAATAGTCTCAAACGTGGCAATTCGAAACTGCAAAAACAAACAGGAAAATCTCTTTGAATCGGAGGGAGTATACAGTTAGTACTCACCTCAAAGGATTCACAGACAAGTTATAAAATGTACTCCCTCAATTCCTTTGAGTTCTTTACCCTTCTATTTTTCCATAGTTTTTTGCCCAAATAATGACTATTTTAACCTTACTTTTTCTGCAGACCAATTTTTAACCCACATAATGACCCACTAACCTAATATTAAATTACTAAGCAACTCACTAATCCTACTTAATACTACCAACTTACAACTCACAACCACAACCACAACCACAACCACCACCCTTGCCGTCACCATCACCACCACCACCACTATGTCAACGAGGAGGGAGAAATAACGTGGGGAAGATGGGTCAGTGAGAGAGAAAGAAAATAGATCGCCGACGAGGGAGGTAGATAAGAAGGTCAAAGAGAGAGGGAGACATCGGCGTCGAAGAGAACTACGACGTCAATGGTGGTAGGGATCACGGGTTGGAGAAAGAAGATTCCCGTGGGAGGGCATCTCGGTGAGGGAGATGATTGCGCGCGGTGATGTTACGGTTGGGGCGATGTCGCGGAGATCTTGTCGGTGGGGCAACAGTGCGGTGATGTTGCCGGTTGGGTTACATCACCGGCGGGTTGGGGCTGAGGGCGGTGGTGAAGAGAGAGGACATGGTGGATGATTAGTGGGTTAATTGATTTATTAGTTACACTTTCTCTCCTCTAATACACCCACTCTCTTCATTTTGTGGTTTTTGTGCCCAAAAAATGTGTAAAGAATCAAGTGGAACGGAGGGAGTATTCAGGATGACCATTATTATCAATATCAATTTAATTACTGAATCATTTCCAGCTTATTCACAAGGCCATAATTAGGAGTTGAAATAGTAGATACCACTTCCAATAACTTTATAGTAAAAAAAACTCAGCTAAAATTCGTTGTTTAACAAAAGACAAAAAGAATAGGGTAGGTGACCAAGTTGATGGGTAAAAGCAATTGTAACAAAATATCAGTACAAAAGATCACAACTCTTTGTAAGAATAATCGACAAACTAAGGTACTTTTCGAATTGAAAGTTAATTAATCCTTAACAAAACAAAAAAAAAAAAAAAAAAAAAAAACGAAAAGTTAATCATGTAGGATCGGATCAAAGAAAATTCCTTTTCAGCATTATCCCTTTTTTTTTTTTTTTTCTTAGTTTAGAGGTGTCTTTGCAATTAAACGAAAGCTATAAATTAAAGTTCAGAAATGACTGGCTTTTAGTGCCCCCCAGCCATATAAAGAGTTTGATGCTGATATTTGTGATGAAAGCGTAGCTTGAACCTAATTAACTCGCACTATCCATTTTTTTTCCTCGAATTTGATCCAACTCAATATAGGCAATAATTACTATGCTAGCTACGCATAAAAGGCTTAGCCAAAGATGCTATGTAGAACCATCAAACTAAAAATGCGTAAAGAAATTATCAAAGGCTTCAACAAATCACAATGATAATGGATTGAGAATTTGAGATGATCACCCAAAGTTGAATATCTAATGAAATAGTGTTAAATTAAAATGGAAAATCAGCTCCAGCCTAATACATTTCTAATTATTCAATACTCTTATACCTTTTGTATTGAACTCTACCGTTGCATTATTAGGAAGCTTGTTTCAACAATTATATAACCTTTTAATACAGATATAAGCCAATCTGCTTCTACAGTTTTGTTATAATATACTCTCTTAGTCCCCTTTTAAACACCCCATACTCAAAACGCACCCTTATTGAGGAGAGTGTACACATTAATCGGTTAATCAAAATTCCAAAAAATTACATGGAATTTTTTCTAGGATTCTTATCTAACTCACCAGATAATTTTTTTGGAACTTTGATTAACACCCTCATTGACACGGAGTTATTTTGGGTATGAAGTGTTTAAAGGGGGACGGAGGGAGTATATGCACAAGTCATCTTGACCAATAATAAGTAAGCTGGATATATACACATGCCCCATTCACTTAACCTATTAACATTTTCTTTGAATTTTTATCACATATTCAAACCGAATAAAAAGTTTGCGATTGGCCAAGAAAGGAAACGATTGGCGATTGTGTAGCTTCCCTGCCGGACAGAGAAGACAGGCACACACAGTCAAAGTGAATTGAGTGACCAGAGCACTTTACAATTGGCAAGCTATTTACATAATGATATACTATTATACTCCTATAGGATCATATATTCTCTAGTACTTGTTTGAAAGAAGGCACTAAACTCAAGCTTTTTACCTTCCTTGATGGCTATGGTCGATTCTAAAATATCAATAATCCTTATCAAACTTTCGGTTCCAAATTGTATCCTAACTTTTATTTGTGCATCGAGAGTTATATAGATTCACCAATTAGATAATTAGATCACTCTTGATGTGTAAAACGATATGTTGAAATATGTTCTATTGTTAACTTTGAATCATTCTATATTTTTAATTATAGGTTCACGTGTATACTAAGAAGAGACGCCAGTTTACTAACATCTAAGGGCCCGTTCGGTATTACTGCCGTTTTCAGTTTTTGGTTTTTTTGCGTAAAAACTTTAGCTAGATAAGTAGCAAAAATTAATTTAAACTGTATGTTTCTATAATAGTCATACAGAAAATGAAAACTGACAACTGAAAACTGAAAACCACTTTTTCTGGTTTTCAAAAACGTGACTTTGGTTTTCAAAAAAACAGAAAACTGAAAACAGAAAACGATACCAAACAGATCCTTACATCAGGTGCAATTATTTACTAATTAATAAGGAACAATCATCAATGTACTAAAATCTAGATTGATGATTTTAGGCTATTGGTGACATGATTTCATATGTTGGTAATAAATTTTGGTTTATATATGGTGACTGGCTGACTGCTTATTGTACACAAATGTTATTACCTAATTAATGACACAGAAAAGGCTATGATGAATCTGACTTTGGACAACTTAGGGTAGTCTTAGCAAATGCAAACATATTTTTATTTTGATGTAATTGTGTAAATTAAATTGCGTTTCAATTGCTATTACACAGTTAACGGATTTCAGAGCAGATCATAAATATCGTTCTTTGTCACTTTTTAAGTAACCTAGCTAACATTAACCTCGTATAGTCGTATGTAGCATACCTTTAGTACATCAAACTTTCTAGAATCGATTTGTGCAACTCTCCAACTCAACAAGCTTTTGGTGGTAAGTGAAAAAAATTGATAATAAATCATGATCGCATCGCCTGCCTTCTTATCCTAATCCAGTTTGAAAACAACGTCCTTCTGAAATCATGGTGTCCATGAATATAAGCGCACAAACTTTATACATTATTATTTTTAATCAAACTAGCATTCGAATTCATAGATCCCGACCAAAAGATCATAAACTACCCTTAAAATATCTAATCTCATTAATTATAAATAAACTGCTTACTAAGCCTCCACTTTTGTCCCTTTCTATCATGTTTAAGGATTCCGTGTAACACACGGTATTTTTATTGGTATCCCCCCATTCAATTTAGTCCTAATTCGAATAGTGTGAAATTAAATATTAAGACCGTAATATATTGAAACTCATATAAAAATTAGGCACTAAGTATATCGTAAATTTTTAAACTTGAAATTTCTAAATAATAAGACGATTGAGTCTCGTATTAACTTGATCAAATGCTCTTCCTCTCGGCATCATTGAGATTCTAACTTAGAACAACTTTCAAGAGCTAAACAATTCATAAGATATTATCATCTGGTAATGGGACGTGCATTGGTAAAAGTATATAGTATAATATTTGGGAGTTGGGATATTATTTAGTAGCATATTATTGCGTAACACATACAGAAGCATCAAGTAGAAGTACAAAGATTACGATATGTAAGGAAATCCGATATTGTTGGTAGTCCAACGTTTTGGAGATCTTGTTGAAGTTATATTACATATATCTGCGGGTTACCACTTATATAGACTTGGAGATCATATTCGCCTACTTAAATATCTTAACTTAATACAGATTACTTGTCTTATTTTTATGTTCCACTTTCTTTATCCCACCAATCATTTGCTATCATTTCTTATATCTTTCCAATAAATATCATCTTTAAAATATAAAGCAATGAAATGTTAGCATGTGATTGGTGGGATACATAGAGTGAGACAGAAAAATGGGACAGAGGATCCGCACTGGTCTCAACTCACCCAATTGAATCTCACTACTATAATTGATCGATTTGATAACAACGGAAATTTATTCTAGACAGAGGGCAGGAGTGCTTCACAATAGAGTTATGCTTGTTGATCACACAAGCACTTGATTCCACGCGTCCAATTAACACATGGTATTAGACTATAAGATTGGAATTAAAAAGACCTTAGCTTAAACCCCATTGTAGTATTGTACTCCCACCATGGGTGGCCACAACGTTACGTTGGACTTCCTAGCCTCCCTCGAACGCCTTGCTTGTCCACCCTGCATCCATCATGTCGCAACTAGTGCTATCTGCTTCTTTAACTCTGACCACTCGTCGCCGGTTTCAGAGCCATCCTTGGCATTACCTAGCCCGCTCCTATATTTTCTACTCGTTGGTCCGATCAGAAAAAAGGGTTATGAGATGATTAAAGGGCATTACGGCTTGTTTCGCATGCACAATAAGATAGCTTATTTGGCAAAAATAACTTATTTGACTAGTTTTTTATGCTCTTTGACCAAATAAGTTGGTTTGGTAATACCACTAGCTTTAGGCCCTGTTTGATAGAACTTAATATAAGTAGTATTCAGATCAGTTCAGAATCATTCAAATCAGATCAGATCAGAGTTATTCAAATCAAATCAAATCAGATCAGATCAGAAATGTTCAAATTTCTATCAATGTATTTGGTCAATAATTGATACTAATTTGTTGAAATTCAATCAAAATTTGAACACATTCAGATCAGTTCAGAGTCATTCAAATCAAATTAGTATTATTCAGACCAAATCAAATCAGTTCAGAAAGATACGGTCCTATCAAACAGGGCCTTAATAATAATCTAGTTTATTTAATAAGTTACCCCATGTAAGTTATTAAAATTTAAACTACTTATCATAATTTTATTATAAATTTACCTTCATTAATTTCATAAAATAAAATAAGTTTAAAACTAAATAATGCATTTTTATATAATTTTGTATACATCAGCTACTATATCAGCTAATTTTGCCAACCACTCGTATTCTTGTCAGCTAAAAATTTCCAACTAATATTGCAGCTATTATTTCAGCTTTCAGCTACCATTTCAGTCTTCATCTACTATTTTAGTGTTCTATGTCTGCGTTCAACTACTATTTCACCTTTCAACTATTATTTCATCTAATTTTCCCAAAACATATTTGGTACAATTTATAATTAAGAATAAGGATCTTATGCAAGTTGTTAAATGTCAAGGAAGTTGGTGAATCGATGACACATAACCAGGAACGATGCCGCGGTGATTAGGTGATTGCAACTACTCAAAGTCTAAAAAAAGATGGTCTCTCAATAATTTATTGAGAGATCATTATATACTTTATTATAAAGTGACTCTTTTTACATTGATTGTAACCATGATAATACTTTTAGTGATCATATTAATTTACTATAATAAATCACATTATCTATGATTTTGGAAGATCAAATCATAAAATTAGCTAGAATTAATAAAGTAATCCCTTTGTAAATCTTGGATTAAGTGTCTAAAGTCTTTAACTAAAACGATTACCAAAAGTAATATAACGGTCATTAATTATATAAACAGGGTCACGATGTAAATACCATAATTGGTCTCTCAATAATTATTAAAAGACGGTCTCCCACAAGACTTACTGAACTAACTATAGTGGATTTAAGGTAGCGAAAATCCTCATCGGCCAAATTTCAAGCGTGGCAAAAATGTAGACTATTGTGCGTGGTATCGTTGAGCGGTGCCACGATCGAGGACTATATTATATCAAAAGTACGATGAGTCTATATGTAGACAAATAAAAAAATGTCTTTGATTAGTTTGTAGTAAAATTAATCAAATGTGCTATAACTTTTGTAGCATAATTTTGTAAATGTTGGATTATAAGGAAAGAGAGACAATCAAGGGTCCTTGATTTGGGAATTAAATCAATTTAAATTTCTTTCTATTTATAGAATCGTAACTATGTTGATTTTACTATCAATTTCATAAATTTACTGCAAACATGTTAAATTTATTACACAAGCATATTATTTATTACTTACAATATTTAATTTACCACACTTAATTATGTTATAGACAAATTTTCTCTTGTATACATATAAACATCTGAGATCATCTATATTATATTGCCCTAATTACTGAAACAAAAATAGTAGGAGTATATATGTAGACAAGTGAAAAAAGTGTCTATGGCTAATTTGTAGTAAAAATAATTATGGGTGCAGTAAATTTTGTTGTATAATTTAGCAAATGGTGGATTATAAGGAAAGAGAGACGATTAAGAGTCCTTGAATTTGAAATTAAATCAATTCAAATTTCTTTCTATTGATAGATCCGTAACAATGTTGATTTTACTATCAATATCATAAATTTATTGCAAATACGTTAAATTTACTACACAACCACATTTTTTTACTGCATGTCATATTTAATTTATCACACTTAATTACGCTATACACAATTCTACTATTATCTACATATAAACTCCTACGATCATCCTTAATGAAATACTTTTACATCAACCGCTTTATGGCTCAACTAACATTCCTGTTTATCCATCTACTTATACTTGAGCTACATTTACGTTTTACAATCACATCTCATGCTTTAGCAATATTCACATTTCACAATCATAAACGAAATCGTTCTTTCTCTCTGAGAGAGAATACAAAAGTTTACTAGCAGTTTTATCACTTAAAATTGTATGTATATCTTAGCTACAACTTATTTACGGTCACCCCAAGTCACGCAATTGCGTGCAAAGACTCACTAAAATGTCGTCTATGACCAGTTGATCACTTATTTACTTTGTATTCATTTTGAAACTTTGAATTTGCTAGCCGATCCATATATAATGATGAGAAAGTGAAATCAAAATGTAAACTTTAAGATCAAACATATCTAATTTTTACCCCCTATATTTTATTTAGTATTTTTTTTTATATGCTAAGATCAGATTATATTGCCCATTCGAAGTACCAATAAATGTATTCAACTAAAAAGAAAGTGTAGATCCCCGATCACTAGGCCAAAGGGTAATTAGTGGGCATATCAGTAAAATTAAACGAGAGCATGCACACATCAAAGATATATTTTTCTGTATAAAGTCACTCGAAAGGGACATGTGCTAGTACGTGATGAGGTGTGCTATTGTGATGGGTATAAATATTGCACCATAACACTAGCTCAAAGTGTAACAAACTATATGTAAAATAAGTATAAGATTATTAATACCCACAAACAAAAGCTATCTATCTAAGATTTTACTTATTTTTCTCTGAAAATCTTGATAGTGTTGTATAAGCTAGGATTTGATTAGCAATCAATTAACTGTTGGTTGCAACAATCGGTCGCAAAACGGTTTTTTTCTTATAGTGTTTTGTAGTAGAAGAGTGATGATAGGAGCAGATAATATGGGGCTTATGGGTTGGGGAATGATTATGGAAGAAGGTGGGTGGAGGAAAGGTCCTTGGACAAGTGAGGAAGATAGATTGCTCATTGAGTATGTTAGAGTTCATGGTGAAGGCAGATGGAACTCTGTTGCTAGGCTTGCAGGTGTGTATATATATATATATATTTTTATCCATCATTTTTTTTTTCAACTTAATTAATTATCTCATTATTAGCTCTACCTATCTTAGGCTTATGAGCACTCGGTTAAGTTAAAACAAAACTCGATCAATCACAATCAACTTTATTGTCATTTTCATACACATGGTTCTATTTACCACTTTAGCTAGCATTCGAACTAAACTGGATATATAGTGCTTAAGAACCAAAAATAAATAACTAGAGCCAGATACGAATCCTCCTTCCATTTCTTCGAATTCTTTGGATTGAAACCTCATTCTAATGTAGTACACTTGAGTTTGTGTGTTCGTCATAGACGTCTCTACATGGTGAATGCTGAATGGTACAATTTCCTTTTTTTTACTGTTATTACGTGTCAAAAGGTCGATTATTATTTAGAAATTTAAAATATCGAATATATTGACATAAATTTTGTACTACTACTACTCACCACAATTTTACTATCAATGCAAATAGTTTTATCATAGACTCTCCGGCAAGTGTAAGCAGATGTGTGTTTGGTTTTTAATTAACTAACAATTTGAATTTGATAATTATTTAGCAGGCTTGAGAAGAAACGGCAAGAGTTGTAGGCTGAGGTGGGTGAACTACTTAAGACCTGACCTTAAGAGAGGCCAAATCACTCCACATGAGGAGACCATCATCCTTGACCTCCATGCTAGATGGGGTAACAGGTAATAAATCACTATTCTTAAATTCGAGGTCTATTCACAACGTTACGTACTCACGTTACATTGTTGCGCTAGTTAGAGTTTGCGTCTCGTTATAAATAACCAAAAAATAAAAAAGGATAAACAATGCAAGTTCGAATTTTGTCCACTAACCTAATTATTTTGTTAAGAGTAGTGAGCACTAGCTAATAATGCTTGATTAAGACTAATAATTTAATTAAACATCTTAATTATCTTTACTTAGGTGGTCCACGATTGCTAGAAGCTTACCGGGAAGAACTGACAACGAGATCAAAAACTACTGGAGAACACATTTCAAGAAGAAAACTAAGGTTTCTACACTTGATCAAGCAGAAAAATCAAAAAGTCGCTTGTTGAGGAAGCAACAGTTTCATCATCAGCAACAACAACATCAACAACAACAACAACAACAGCAGCAACAACAACAACAACAGCCTCCATCGTCGCAACCGATGCTGCAGTATGATCAGCAGCAGCAGTTTACTGAGATGGACATGAAGAAGATCGTGTATCTTTTACTAGACGAAGGCGAAAACGACACGAACCCTACTCTAGCAAACTATGGTATTGCTAACGAAGAAGAAGGTTTTTACCCTATGCTAAATCATAATGACATTTCTAGTACGTCAGAGGGATCCAATAATAATGATGAAGAACTTCTGTGGAATAATTTTTGGAGGATGGATGATGATTTTGGTCAAGGCAGTAATAATTGGAGTTCTATGTGTGTTACCAGCAAAGTTGGAATTCACCACGCCGTAACTCCCTTCTGCTGATCAAGAGTTTTTAATGACGTCTCAAGACGATGTCACGAAATAAGTCTTAAAATGGTTTGGGATCGGTTAAATTAACATGAACCAATTGTCATATAAAGTTTGTCGTATGAGAACAATATATAAGATTGTCATCTGAGCGTAGGGAGAACCCGATATTGAGACCAAGGAGGTTTATGTATATGAGCGAGCTGGCCTTATACGTACTAAGCAAACTAAAGTATGGGCCCTTGAAATATGGTTAATTATATATGTCCCGACAAAAATTCGGAACTACGAATAATTTAGAAACTGTCTCACAAGAGACTTAGTTTGTTCTTTCGAGTTTACCTATCAAGGGACTAAAGCTTTTCCTAGCAAAAGTCCTTGAATATGTACATACATCATATGTTGGAGTCTCTCTTTTTGATCTTCTTTTTTCATGATTCTTATATTTAGGTCACAAAAATGTAACGGTAAAGACCCTAATGGAAGGAGACGAAACTTTTGACACTACTTTTTTTTTTTTGTGTTACAAGACGAAAATAAAAGAGTTGAGAGTTCTACTATATACTTTTGACACTACCTAGTATGAGGAAAAAAGAGTAGTCTAATATATATAGAAATCCAAACTAACAAAATAAAGAAAGATGGTGTGACGCACATTTAACAAACTTATGCATGAAACTACCCCGACAAGTTAACAAGTACTTATAAGCTGTAATTAAGATAAATTCTAAGTATAATTTTTTTTTTTTTTTGTTAATGTATGAAAATTTGTGAAAACGAGAAAAACAAAATCAAATGATTAACAAATAAAAAGTACAGGACGTAAAACAATTTGCTGATCATGACAAATTGCAAGCTCACGCAAGCTAAGGTCGTCTTAATTACACGTGCAAGTTATTATATATGCCATCCTAACCAGGTACAAGAACAGGAAAAAAAATTAAAAAAAAATGATAATAGTGAAGCAACACTTGCACTAGGTCGTCTACGGAGTACTACGAAATACTAATTAGTGTCGTACTACATACGTACTCCGATTTCACATCTGTCTTCTGAATATTAAACTTTGGAGTTTGTCAATTTCATGTCATCTAATATGTCCAAACGACTTTCGATATTATGCTTATACACATTTCACATCAAATCGCACAATGGAGCAATAACATTAATTTTTTAATAAGATCCGTGTTTTCTAGTAACTTTGTTCTTAATTTACAACATTTCTTTTCTAAACACAAAGCAAACATGAGATTCTTCTCATGCTCGGTGAATAATGTCCGTACACGTTTATAAATAGTAGAGTATTAGTTAAGGATCCAACATAATTTTTCTCAGAATGCCTCCATTATTGATGCCAAAACTTTTTGTGATCTCATATATCTAATCATCAAGAATTATCTTCTTTTTTTGAGGGGATCATGAAATCATGCACACTTTTTCCTAATCATGCATACTGTCGGTACCACTTTAGTATTGGACCATAACCCTTAGGTCAGTGTACCTTTATAAAGGCCCATATGATACAACAAAACCCAGTTAAGGGCAACCCTTAGATGAAAGCAAAATAAAGGGTCAGGATTGAGTGGGAAAACGTAGGATGATTTCTAGGACCCCTATCATTTCCTATAAATACCCCCCTTATGATCTATCAAAGGACATGTTCTTACAAATTCCCTGATATTCAATCATTCATCTGATTATTCCCCTTGATTTACTCTGAAAAGATCCTTTTTGTCTTTAGCGCCACCCCTCCCGAGTCATATTCTGACTTAAGCGTCGGAGGGGCGACGCCTGGTGAAAACCGGGCTCCCTTTTGTGCAGGTACTCGGCGAGGCATCTTAGCTCACTGTCCTTCGAAGAAACTCACACCAACAAGTGGCGCCGTCTGTGGGGACAGTTTGAAAGGAAAGCAGATCGAGAGTACCATACGCTTCGAAGATGGCTCCGAGAGGAAAGGCCACGCGACCTAAGGGAGCTGTGGCGGACGATAACCCCATCCTCGGTCGAGCTGACCCGGATCCCTCGCACCTCAATAATCCCGGTGAGGGGACGTCGAGAGTGCTCGAGGCGGAGCGGTCAGCCCCCAAGGGGGAAGCCCAGCACACTCCAGAGGAGGATATGGAGAAGCAGGTCAATCTGGAGGAGGAATACGAGCCAACGGATCACGAGGAGACAGAGAGCGAACCGCGTCCAAGGGACATCGCTCTGATAAAGGAGTTAGCCGAGGCTCGCGCAAGGCTCGAAGTCCAGGCCGACTTGCAGCAACAGATGAATGAGCGGATGACGGAGCTGGAGAAACGGGTCGCCTCCCAGGCCAAGGCTCCAATAGCCGAAGCAGCTCCTTCCAAGGGCAAGCACAAGCGGGGCCCTCGAAAGACCCCATCTCAACGAACCGCGGCGGCCATCCGCTTGATAAATGAGATATATGACAAGAACTGGCCTACCGAGCTGAGGGAGACCATCAACGCCCTAAGAAGAAAGAGAGAGGAAAAGGAGGCGACATAGGCCTCGCGAAAGAAGCATACGGCGAATGAGGTGAAGGACAAGGGGAAAGGCCCCTGATAGAGGAGAATCCCACACAAGGACGACCCAAGCCTCATGACAGCCAATCTCAACGCCGGAAGAGGTCCCACTCTCTGCGAAGACCGTCCAAGCATTCTAAGCCTTCGCCTCAAACGTCTAAGCCGCCCAGAAGCGCGACTCGTGAGATCAGCTCGGACTCCACGAGCGGTGACTCAGAGTCCGCTTCAAAAAGCGAGGCCAGTTCGAGGCATCACTCGCATCCCCCAAGGAGGACTTTCGTGTCGGAATCACCCTTTGCCCGGTGGATTCTCGAAGCTGAAAGGATTCCGGGGGTGAAGAAACCAAAAATGATTGAGTACGATGGAGTCGATGACCCCTTCGATCACTTATCATCCTACATACACAATATTGGGTATATGATAGAAGATGAGGTGACTGTGTGCCGTTTGTACCCAACCACGCTGACAGGGATCGCTCAGCGTTGGTTCGACAAACTCCCGCCAGGAAGCATCCATTCGTGGTCAGGGTTGAAGAAGAGGTTTACCGGGCATTTCGTTACAAGTAAAACGAGGAAAAAGACTTCAATTCACCTGACTGCGGTGAAGCAAGGAGAATGTGAGTCCTTGGACAATTACATCCAAAGGTTCCGTTCGACAGCCACTCACGTTGCCAACTTATCTGATGAGATCAGAGTGACTGCATTAGTTAATGGAATGGCTGAGGGAAAGTGTAAGTATGACCTCGCGAAGCGCGAGCCCAAGACGCTCGAGCAAGCATATAAGCGAGCCGCTGCTCATATCAACGCCTCACTGGTGAATAGGGCAGGGCACGTATCAAAGGAGGCCTCCGCCCCTCGAATCAAGCCACAGCAGCGCCTCGGCCCTCCCGCGATACACAACAAGAAGCCATACCGGTTCAATACTTCTCTCAGGACTATGTTCATGGCAATTAAGGAGTCAGACCTACTAAGGCCTTCCAGACCCATGACACAGGACGATTGAAGAAACATGAACCTATTTTGTGAATATCAAATGGAAAATGGCCATGGGACGGCGAGATGCAAGGATCTTGAAGAAGTGCTCGAAAGATTGGATGATAATGGAATGCTAAATAGATACTTGAAGCGTCTGAAAGGACAAAGGGACCGGTACAGACAAAACAATACACAGAGAGGTCCTCGAGGCGGCGGCCAAGCGAGGAACGGTGAAAGGGCTCGAAGCACGAGAGTGATCGCCACCATCTCGAGAGGTCTCGCGAGTGGAGGGCCGAGCCATCGAGGTCGTAAGACCAACATGAGACATTTTGTCAACTCGGTCTCCACCCCTCTCCCTGAAATTGTGATTCCTAAGATGATGATTCAGCAGTCAGATATCGAGAATGTTCGGACACCTCATGATGATCCGGTAGTGATCACCATACAGGTGGCCAACAAGATGGTTCGAAGAACTGAAGGAGTATTTGACAAAAATCACGAAGATATCTGTGCCTCGAGAGAAGGAGGACTTATACCAGTACTTATCTGCAAATGAACATGCGGTCGGAGCTGTGCTGGTAGTTGAGCGCGAGGGGGTCCAAAGCCCTGTGTACTACGTGAGCCATGCCCTGGCAGGGGCTGAGCTAAGATACCCTCCGCTCGAGAAGCTCGCCTTGGCACTGCTCATCTCGAGCCGACGCCTCTGACCCTACTTTCAGAGTCATAAGATCATTGTGAGAACCAATTATCCCTTGGAGAAAATATTGAACCACTTGGATGGAAATGGAAGATTGCCTCGATGGGCTTGCGAGCTGAAAAGCCACGGCATCGACTATGAGTCGAGACGCCGCCTCCAGGGGCAGGCCGTGTCCGACATCGTAGTCGAGGCGTCATTCAATGAACCGGAGGGACCTCTGAAAGAGCAGTGGACGCTGTACGTTGGCGGCTCGTCCAACTCGGCTGAAAGCGGAGCAGGCATGATTGTCATCCTCCTGGGAGGGGTGAGGATGGTGTATGCGCTTCGCTTCGGCTTCGAGGCGACCAACAACGAGGCAGAATATGAAGCCCTTATTGCTGGAATTCATATGTGCCTGGCGGCGGGAGCCACGGATGTGAGAGCCTTCTCAGATTTAGCCATTGTGGTGAACCAAATCAACGACAAATTCGAGGCGAAGGAACACATGGCTCAATATAGGGATAAGGTCCGGACCCTTACCAAGAAACTCACACACTTCCAAATTGAGCAGATCCCCCGATCAGAAAATCAACAAGCGGACGCTTTGGCTCGACTGGCCAGCTCATCCATCAATGACAACCCAAGGGTCGTCAAGTGGGAGCTGTTGCCATTTCGGAGTATTGATCCCATGGCTCGCATTTTGGTACTCGACCAGAGTCCTGAGTGGATGAGACCATTAATAGCCTACCTTAAGGATGGAGAGCTTCCGGATGACCCGAAGCGAGCCAAGGCGATCAAAAAAGAGCAGAATGGTTCACCTTGATCGACGGGGAACTGTACAAGAAGGGATATTCCCAGCCGTTTATAAAGTGTGTTTACCAGTGGAGGGTAATTATATTCTAAGAGAAATCCACTTTGGAGAGTGTGGAGCACATATCGGAGCTCGTGCGTCGGCATCGAAAGCCCTGCGAGCAAGATTCTTTTGGCCGACCATGCAGGCCGATGCAGCTGCGATGCTGAAGAACTGTGACAAATGCCAGTGCTTCGGTCCAGTCAGTAAGAGGCCTCCCACTCATCTCCAGCCAATCTCAACACCTCTCCCTTTCGCCAGATGGGCTTGGATATCTTAGGGTCATTCCCCAAGAGCTCCGCTCGGAAGAAATTCGTAATTGTGGCCGTCGACTATTTCACGAAATGGGTCGAAGCCGAGGCGCTAGAGAGAATTACCAACCGGGACATCACCAACTTTATCTGGAGGAATATACTTACCAAGTTCGGACTCCCTCGAATGTTCACATTCGACAATGGGTGTAACACCCTGGCTCATCGTCTGAGCCGAGGGTAGTCACCTATGACAGCTTGTCAGGCTGTGGGTTGACCTCACAGACCAACACGGGTCCTTTCGGCGCATTTTGACCTCACTCGTGCGCACCCTGGGAAACTTTCCAGGAGGTCACCTATCCTGAAATTACTCCCAGTCAAGCACGCTTAACTTTGGAGTTCTTATCACATGGGCTTCCTAAAAGGAAAGTCGACTTTGTTGGTATGAGTAGCATTGTCAATTCTTTTAAGCACCTCATATGAGCCCTTAATTTCTCAGGAACCTTATCTGAAATCTGGGGTATTACAATGGGACCCATTTTGACAGTAAGTACTTCAAAGAATATTGTGCCCAGTTCGGCGTCAAAACTTGTTACACATCTGTGGCCTACCCTCAAGCAAACGGGCAGGTCGAGTCGTCGAACAAGGTGATCCTGCACGGGCTAAGGACCATGGTCGAAGGAGCCAAAGGGAAATGGGTCGATGAGCTGCCTGGTATTTTGTAGGCCATTCGCACCACGACGAAGCAAGCCACGGGAGAGACCCCTTTCCAGCTTGTGTATGGCTCGGACGCGGTCCTTCCAATTGAATGGGGAGCCAAATCTGTTCGCATAAGCACCTACGAGCCCGAGGAAAATGAAGTTGAGCTGCGAGCCGCGCTCGACCTTCTCCCCGAGTGCCGTGGCAATGCACAGCTAAAGGCTGAAAAGCAAAAGCAACAGATGGCCAAAGCATTCAACCGAATGGTCCGACCAAGAAAGCTGGAAGTTGGAGACATGGTCCTCAGAAATGCTAAGGCAACAGCAAAGAAGTTTCGAGGAGGAAAGTTGAAAGAGAAGTGGGAAGGACCCTACCTAGTGGTGGAGCAAGTAAAAGAAGGAACGTTCTGACTCAGTACCTTAGAGGGTGAAATGGTACAGAGGCCGTGGAACCTATACAATCTCAAGAAGTATTATGCTTAGTCGTTAGTCAAATCAATGTCGAGTACTACCTTTGTAATCCCAATCAAAGCTCGCAGTGGCGAGGCGTAGTTTGTAATATTTCCGAACAAGTTTCTGGCCACGAGCCGTAGTACGCACTTTGTTTTTAAGTAATAAAAGGCCGAGGGCCGTGATGATATGTAATACTTGACACTGTTAAGTCCCCCAACCCTAACTCTCCCAAACCCATAAAAGACGTCAACAAATCAAGCACAAAGCAAGTCAACGCTTCAACTTCCTCCTTGAAAAAGGAGCCGAGTGCAATCACCCAAATGGGGAGTCACTCGATGCGTATAAAATATGCAGAACTTTAACCTGAAAGGTGAGAGAAGTGAAAGCACCCGGATGGGGAGCCACTCGAGAAGTACAAAAGTACGCACTATGCCACTCTTTAGAGGCGAGCCGAGTGCAATCACCCATACGGGGAGTCACTTGAGGCATTATGCCAAGACAAGAGTATATAAATTGCCCTACTAAGGTCGAGCGCATTGTTACAACAAACAATTCCCTAGAGCGGATTAGAAGTTGCCCCACCTTAATAGCGACACGCGTTTCCAACTAGGGCTCGCGTCGAATAAAAAGTTCAGCTGAGAACAAATTCGCCTACGAAGGATGAAATCCCGTAGCCCCCTAAACTTCGACTTGGAAAAAGGGAGACCGATGGGAAGCCTCCCCTCGAATTGCTTACCGCTAGTAGACGGGCTTCGACTGTAATACCCCAGATTTCAGAGGAGGTTCTTGAGAAATTAAGGGCTCATATGAGGTGCTTAAGAGGATTGATAGTGCTACTCATACCAACAAAGTCGACTTTCCTTTTAGGAAGCCCATGTGATAAGAACTCCAAAGTTAAGCGTGCTTGACTGGGAGTAATTTCAAGATGGGTGACCTCCTGGGAAGTTTCCCAGGGTGCGCACGAGTGAGGTCAAAGTGCGCCGGAAGGACCCGTGTTGGTCTGTGAGGTCAGCCCACAGCCTGGCAAGCTGCCATAGGTGACTACTCTCGGCTCAGGCGATGAGTTGGGGTGTTACAAATGGTATCAGAGCAATCCTGCGACCGCGTGTTGATCTTGTGGTTAGGAGAGCCCAGGTGAGCAGCCTAGCGGGGGAAAGATCCTGGATCTAGACTATGGTTGGTTGCCAGTCGCAACGAGGACGTTACTTTCTTAAGAGGGGGTGAATGTAATACCCCCGATTTCAGAGGAGGTTCCTGAGAAATTAAGGGCTCATATGAGGTGCTTAAGAGGATTGATAGTGCTACTCATACCAACAAAGTCGACTTTCCTTTTAGGAAGCCCATGTGATAAGAACTCCAAAGTTAAGCATGCTTGACTGGGAGTAATTTCAGGATGGGTGACCTCCTGGGAAGTTTCCCAGGTTGCGCACGAGTGAGGTCAAAGTGCGCCGGAAGGACCCGTGTTGGTCTGTGAGGTCAGCCCACAGCCTGGCAAGCTGCCATAGGTGACTACTCTCGGCTCAGGCGATGAGCCGGGGTGTTACATCGACCAAGTATTTTTTACTAACATCCCTCGCAAGTATACCACAACCCATGGTAGAAGCGAGGCACCCCGAGCGTAAATATTCGATAAATAATCAAACTAAGGCAGGGGCTAAGCGGGACGTAACCCCGTCGACCCTCCCCCAACGTAGGGATGGGGACGAGCTATTCGAGCCCATGTAATATTCGAGCCGAGAGTGCTCGAACCATCATATGCATTGCACCGAACAGTCACTTTTACAAGGAGTCGAATGTCGCCGTAACTCAAACGCGAGCCATTCAGCTCCGAGCGACATTCGCCTCGAGGGCAAGACTGTATACGGGCAACCACGAAGTAAGTCGGACAAGTGAGTTAGTAATAAGCACTCAAGGGTGCGCCGCATTAATAGATCAAAATAGGTCGAGGCCAAACACCCTTAAAAATGGGCGGCCTCGACGACAACATAGAGTGTTACAAGGCCAAACACCCTCACAAGGGCGGCCTACACACGCAAAAATCATTGTATTGTTTTACAGGTCACATTGCCCCGTTAATGTCTACTTCGAAGTTGATGCAGGGTCCTCAATTGGCTTGGTAAAGTCGAAAGCCCCAAGAAGGTCATACATCTCTTTCTTGGTCGCTGCCTCCTCCGCCGCCGCTTCCGCCTCGAGATCGGCGTCCTCATCTTCGGCTTCTCCTGCCTCGGGGACCTCACCAGCTTCCTCCCGGTTATGCTTGTCCAGCTCGGCACGGTAGGCAGCCTCGAATTCCTCCTCGGACAGCTCGAGGGTATTGAGATTGAAATTTTCGAGAGCCGACCATGCGAGCCGAAGGCCCAACTCGATGCCTTCTTGCTTAGACGAGGCCTTAGCAAGATCGATCAGGTAAGCGTAGCCAGCCGAGGCAAGAAAAGTGGAGACAGCCGAACAAACCCGACTCGCCTAGAAGGTCACATGGCTCGCGGCGTTGACTAACTTAAGACTCATTTGGTCAGCGTCTGCCTTAGCCTGGGACAGCTCTCTCGCCAGCAAAATGGCCTTTGCATCTGCTTCCGACATGGCAGCCATGGCCTTCTCGTTCTGCTCGTGACATTCGGCGACATTCTTCTTGGACTCCGCCAACTCACGCTCGGCCGTCTCTCTCGCCGCCTCCCCCTCCCTCAGCTTCGACTCCACTATCGAGCACTTATCCTTCCATTCAGCCGCCTCGCTCCGAGCCTTTGCCAGATCCGCCTCGTGGGTGTACTCATCAAGGATCTGCTCGGCGTCGCGCCTCTCGCCTTGACTAACCAGCACGGCGACCTGCGAATGAGGAAACTGTTAGTATTCGATGAGGCATAAGAAGGGAAAAGGAACAGTTGTTACAAGTACTTGAAGAGCGAGCGCTACCGCTTGCTGAGCTCAATTGTCGGGTTGATGGGTATTGCGAGCCAATTCACACAACGGCTCAGCAACCCTTCATATGTCAGGAGTTCCAGGTAAAGCCCCCAAGGCACGTTGAGAAACTAAATGATCGAGGCATAAAAGTCAGAAAGAGCAACGCCAAATGAAGTCACAAGGAAACGGATCAAGGATATTACCCGTCAAAAAGTCCGAGCCACCTACATCCGATCTCTTGGCAGCCGACGTCTCGCCCCCTTCGAGGGGCCTCTTGCTTCGACGCCGCGAAGTGAGAGCGCCCTGTGATGACCGAGGCGTCAATATCGAGTATAAGTCACAGTTACAAAAGGAAGTGTTAATAGAAGAAATAAGATAGGATTACCTCTTCGTCCTTATCCTCGGAGCCATCCGAATCACACGAGGGGTCGGCCCTCCGGGTCCGATCACGACGCCCGAGGCCCCCTGTCTCGGAGCCGTTCCCGCTGAACCCTGCACGATCGCCCCACGAGGGATCATAGAGTTAAGGGGAGTGGCAGATTCGGCCATCGCGGCGGTGGCAGCTCGGGCCATAGTAAGAGGTGTGGCTTTTATGGGAGTCCTCGACACGTTCAAGTCCGGAGCGACCCCTTGAGATGGTCTAACCTGATTTGGTCCATCTGGCGGAGGCAGAGGCCGAGATGATGGAGAGGCCCTCATTGTAGTCGGTCGGTCTCCCGTTGCTCGAGCCTCGCCTCCTCGCGGAGTCGTTCGAGCCGCCTCAGATCGGGCAGCGTTTCGAGCGCTCCTCGAGCTCTCCCTCCTAGCCCTTTGAGCCATGAGTCGATTAAGGTTAGGCATGGTGGCGCTCCAACTGTCAAGGCTCGCCTTCACTTGAGCGTGAGCGGCACCTGAAAGCCAGACAACGACTAGTTAAGCAGGGAGCAATGTGTGTAAGAGAAGCATACATTAAATCGAGACATACTTTCCTCGGCGTCGCTCTCAGGTAGAACAAGACCCGAGTATATCAACCAAACAGGATCCTTCAACATAGATATGTTGGGCACCCATGTCTCGTCCCTTGGGCCACCATCGAGCCACTGGTAAAAATAGTCTTTACATCGATCCTCTGCGTTGGAGAGCACTCGACGGCCAGGGGATCGGTACGGCACGTCAAGATGGCTACTCAACGGAGAGTTGTCGCTCGTAGTCAGCCGGTAAAACATGTTCTTTCAGTCAGGCCCTCGACCAGGCTTCCCGCGGTGAGTAACGATCTGATGAGTCGCGGTTTTGCCTCGGACGGCGAAGTTTTTAAACCCCCACTGGTCGCTGGTAGCGGTATGAAGGTACCGAAAGAGGTTGACAGACAGCGGAATCCTCGCTGCTCGACAGGTCATTATGAAGCCATTTAAGGCGATGAAGGCGTTGACAGAGAGCTCGGAGGGGCAAATGTCATAATAATTTAGAATGTGCCGAGAGAAGGAGCATAAGGGCACGCGAAGCCCATAGGAGAAGGCCAACGCGTACACCCCGAGGCAATTTTCCGGGGTTGACGCGCATACCGAGCCCTCAACAGGGACCCTTAGAGTGAAGGGATCGCGAATGCGACTCTCTCTTTCGAAGGCCCGAACGACAGCATTCGTTTGGGACATCCGCCACCGTTCATCGACCACCGCCGTGGTGAAAGTGTTTGCATGAACCCTATTAGGAGGCGCTCGAGGCACCATCGAGTGAGGGAGTTCCTGTAAGGGGTTAACGCCCGAGTTAGGATCGATACGAATGGCTCGAGCCCGTCTCGGGTCTGTTGAACCCCCTGACCTCTCGCGAGCCGTTTGTTTAGTTCTCGCCATCTGAAAGAAAGACAGAGGCGGTCACACACTCACCTCATGCGAGCCATCGCCTTTCATTTCCCTTCACCGATGACGAAACTGAACACCCCACACTCGATGGGTCGACTAGGAGTCGAGGAGATCGAAGGGTCGAAGCGGGGAAAACGAGTCAGCCGCATGGCTTATCGCTTCCCGCCGCCGACCTCGAAAACCGAGTACGCCATCGGGCGTTATAGGGGTTCCTAATCTCAGCGCACTCGGCCGGCATCCCATTGCCGCCGGAGTGAGACCGACAACCCGAATTCGTCACCGAACAAGCGAAAACAAGACATGAAAAAGTCGTGGAAAGAGGATAAAAACACGTACCGTAATCGGAGAAGGATGGTAGCGCAAGATCGGAGAAAAAACAACGTCGCCGGAGTCGAGAGCTTCGTCGGAGAAGGAGCACGGGCAGAGCAAAAGGTGAGAGAAGAAGAATTTCGGAGGGAGAAAGTGAAAAAGGTTGAAAGTGAAAATGAGGGAAACCCTCACCCTATTTATAGAGGTAAAAGGCGAGGGGCAAAAACGTAAAAGCGTAAAAATTTTACAAAACTTCCCAAGCGCCATCAGTCATCATTACGACGCAGGAGTCAAAAAGTTTTCGCGTTTTCCCGAGGTTACTTTATGCCTGAATCGAGGAGACAGTTGGTGTGGAAAACCGCCGAAATTCCCGCTGAATCCCAAGGAAAGTAATGACTGCGAAAATTTTAAATTTTAAAATCTTTCTCCGAGAAAAAACGCCTCGTATAGGGGCTCGAGCCGGGGAGACACGAGGCGTATGATGTTCGAACCATTATCGATTCGAGCCATCACCTCCCCCACCTAAGGGGTGAAATTTTCGAGCTCTCCCAGGCGAGGGATTGAGGACTCGAAAGGGGTGAAATTTTCGAACCATTATCGATTCGAGCCATCACCTCCCCCGCCTAAGGAGTGAAATTTTCGAGCTCTCCCAGGCGAGGGATTGAGGACTCGAAAAAGGTGAAATTCTCGAGTCATTATCGATTCGAGCCATCATTTCCCCCGCTTAAGAGGTGAAATTTTCGAGCTCTCCCAGGCGAGGGATTGAGGACTCGAAAGGGGTGAAATTTTCGAGTCATTATCGATTCGAGCCATCATCTACCCCGCCTAAGGGGTGAAATTTTCAAGCTCTCCCAGGCGAGGGATTGAGGACTCAAAAGGGGTGAAATTTTCGAACCATTATCGATTCGAGCCATCATCTCCCCCGCCTAAGGGGTGAAATTTTCGAGCTCTCCCAGGCGAGGGATTGAGGACTCGAAAGGGGTGAAATTTTCGAACCATTATCGATTTGAGCCATCACCTCCCCTGCCTAAGGGGTGAAATTTTCGAGCTCTCCCACGCGAGGGATTGAGAACTCGAAAGGGATGAAATTTTCGAGTCATTATCGATTCGAGCCATCATCTGCCCCGCCTAAGGGGTGAAATTTTCGAGCTCTCCCAGGCGAGGGATTGAGGACTCGAAATGGGTGAAATTTTCGAACCATTATTATTTCAAACCATCATTTCCCCCGCCTAAGGGGTGAAATTTTCGAGACACTTTAAATTAATCAGAAGTATACAAGAGCCCCGTTAGGGTACGTTGCATCACACGGCTTTACCAAGGTCCACATAGTACACCTCGATAAAGGGCGGCCAGGGGTCGTACTCTAGTCGCTGCTAATGAGTCCGCCCCTGTCGACAATGAAGGGCGAGACCAGGCTTCGAGGGCTCTGTTGGTACCACTTTGGTATTGGGCCATACCCCTTAGGTCATTGTACCTTAATAAAGGATCATGTGATGCAACAAAACCCAGTTAAGGGCAGCTCTTAGATGAAAGCAAAATAAAGGGTCAGGATTGAGTGGGAAAACGTAGGATGATTCCTAGGACCCCTATCATTTCCTATAAATACCCCCCTTTATGATCTATCAAATGACAGGTTCTTACAAATTCTCTGATATTCAATCATTCCTCTGATTATTCCCGTTGATTTACTCTGAAAAGACCCTTTTTGTCTTTAGCGCCACCCCTCCCGAGCCATATTCTGACTTAAGCATCGGAGGGACGACGCCTGGTGAAAATCGGGCTCCCTTTTTTGTAGGTACTCGGCGAGGCATCCTAGCTCACTGTCCTTCGAAGAAACCCACACCAACACATACCAACTCCTTTCACACTTTGAATCACCTTGTAATACGGTAGAGCATAATTTGATTTAGGTTGAAAACGCAAGCAGACCGTATAAGACGTCGTCCGTTTTAGTGCTTTGACTAAAATTTATAATGCTTTCTTTTCAACCTTAATCCAACATATATAATAAACTTGAATAATTGCGTCATATGTATGTTGCAATGAGCATATCTGCTCACTGCTATTGTTGAGCATTGTATTAGGCACTATCTATTGGACACATTTTACTTAGGCATCCTAAGCCATCTCCATTAGGGGATTCAAACAAGTCTTGTAAAATTAAAACAAAGTAATTGTCAAATTAAAAGACACCTCATCGAGATGAAAGAGGAGGGTCTCAAAACAGGTGGTCTTTAATTTTTAAGACCTAACATAGGTCTCGTGATTGTAGATTTGTAGAGTTAAATCTCAACGCAAGTCACACATACTATACCCCTGATGAAGTTGTTAATTCACTAGTTCAATCACTATGGACTTTGAGACTCAAAATGAATCATACCAATAAAGAAACTCTAAACATCCGTAAACAATAGCCATATGGCTCAAGAAATCATCAAGATTGAGAGCTCTCTATTAATAAGATAGCAATATAAATAGAATTGATGAATCAACATTACCTCCTCATTGATTCATGCCATCATCATATCTCGTCACGACGTCACCTTGTTGTAATCGACCTTCTGGAACACAAAGAAATACTCCCTCCATTTCTTTTGTTTCCTTACGTTTTCCTTATTTAGCAATTTCTATTGATTCTTTACGTGTCTATTTCGGGCCTTATTTTGTGACATGAAGTTCCATTATTACCCTTACGAACACTACTAATCTACTTTATAATTGGGTCATTTAACCTAAATACTCCTAGTTAATCATTAATCTTTCCCTCACTTTAGAATCAAACAACCCAATTTATATCAACAACCCCATATCAAATTTAACCCCACTTTTATTCAACCAACCCCACCCCCGGCCCTCATATTCATTCATCAACACGGCAACACCCCTCCCTCATTTTCTCATCTACTCCCTCCTACCCAAATTTATTTTCCTGTATTCCTCTTTGGGACGATTCACTATAATTTTCCTGTTTCGTAACTTACCCGATATGGCAAAATTTTTTGACGTTTTTACCCTTACTAATTTTTCTGATTTTTCCCTAATCTTCTATTAACCCACTAACCACTCCCTCCATCCACTAACAACTCCCTCCAAAATCTAATTACTCACACTCAAATCCAATCCAATAACAAAACCCAACCCAATTCAAACCTCATTTCATTTCTACCCCAAACCCAAACCCAATCCCTCAATTTTTTTTCTGATCTTAAAAAACCCTACCCCCCCCCCTCTCTTTCTTCGTCTCCCTCTTCATTTCTGATGAACTCTACAAACCCTAACTCCCTCTCTCTCTCTTCGTCTCCCTCTCACTCTTCATTTCTCTGATGAACTCTACAGTCCCTAACTCCCTCTCTCTCTCTCTCTTCGTCTCCCTCTCACTCTTCCTCTTCTTCACTCACAAGATCTGCAATTCTCTATTCTCTCTCCTCACAAATCTGATCTTATGGCTTCATTCGACATCTCTCTCTTTAGATCTCATCATCTCTTCGTCTTCTCACTATGATTTGATCCATAGATCTGACTTTCTCTTCTCTTATTCCTCCCCTTTTTTATCATAAAAAATGGGGGATTCGTCATGGCCTTATCAATTTTGGTCATTTGTTCCCGAGACGCAACTGGAAGAAGAAGAAGAAACGGACATCTGCGATGGACGACTGTTTGTCGGTACTTCTGACGTTTCTGCCCTTGTCGACGACGAGTACTTCGATCGGGTTGGTGGGTTGATCATCCCGGACTCTGAGGATGACACAGAGTCTATTGATACGAAGAAAAGGCGTAGAGAATCCGATGCAAAATGGGATTTTAGGGTTGAGATGTCTAAAGCCCGATGTAAATTTGATCATGAGTTGATTGAAGAGAAAGCTCGGTGGGAACGAGAGCATATTGCAATGATCATGAGCCATATGGGTTGTGGTATAATCTAAACCCTTGTGTAATTAATTTTTTTTGCTTAAATCTGTGTTTGTGATCATTGCATGTGCTTCGATCTGTTTTTTTTTTCTGATTTTTTGGCGTAAATAACCTTGATTCATTTTATTTTTGCTTGATTCTGTGTTTGGGGTAATTAATGTGGTTTGATCTGCTTATTTGTGATTTTTGGGCGTAATTAACCTTGAATCATTTTATTTTTGCTTAAATCTGTGTTTGTGATCATTGTATGTGCTTCGATCTGTTTTTTTTTTTTTCTGATTTTTTGGCGTAAATAACCTTGATTCAATTTTTTTTCGCTTGATTCTGTGTTTGGGGTAATTAATGTGCTTAGATCTGTATTTTTTTGTGATTTTTGGGCGTAATTAACCTTGAATCATTTTGTTTTTGCTTAAATTTGTGTTTGTGATCATTGCATGTGCTTCGATCTGTTTTTTTTTTTTCCTGATTTTTTGGCGTAAATAACCTTGATTCAATTTTTTTTGCTTGATTCTGTGTTTGGGGTAATTAATGTGCTTTGATCTGTTTTTATTTTGTGATTTGTGGGAGTAATTAACGTTGAATCATTTTATATTTGCTTAAATTTGTGCTTGTGATCATTGCATGTGCTTCTCTTTGTTTTTTTTCCTGATTTTTTGGCGTAAATAACCTTGATTCTATTTTTTTTTGCTTGAATCTGTGTTTGGGTTAAGTAATGTGCTTTGATCTGTTTTTATTTTGTGATTTTTGGGCCTAATTAACCTTGATTCATTTTTTTTAGGTTGAATCTGTGATTGGAGTAATTTTTATTGCGTAAAACTCTGTTTTTTGTGATTTTTGGCCGTACTTAGCCTTGATTTCTGTTGTGGGTTGGTTTTGATTGCTGATTTCTGTTGTTTTTTGGGCTTTTTATTGGTTGGTTCTGTCATTGGAGTAATTTCTGTTGTGTAAATTAAATCTCTGTATTTTGTGAGTGATGGGAGTAATTAGCCTTGATTCATTTTGTTTATTGGTTGAAAGTGTGATTAGGGTAATCTGTGTTTTTTGTGTCGTGATGGTCGTAATTAGCCTTGATTCATTTTTTTTATTGCTTGGTTCTGTCATTGGGGTATTTCTGTTGCGTAAATCTCTGTTTTTTGTGATTTTTGGGCGCAATTGACCTTGATTCATTTTTATACTATTGATTTGTAGATGGAGGGAGTATGGGTTAATTGAGTTCTTGAGTGTAACTAGCAAGTCAGTGATGATTTTTGAGACTTGCATTGTAGTTGTTACATTATTTTGACCACATTTGCTACATTTACGAATTGATTGAAGCCTCTTTGAAACTAGCCACCTACATGTGTAAATGGAGGCACTTTAGATGCCAACTGACACATGGTATGGAGGCTTGTGTTTGATAAGGCTCTTAATTCGTAAATGTAGCAACAACTCTATGAGGAGTGTTATTTACATCTGAGAGTTGTTTGATTTTTTGGCTTAATTTAAATGCTTCAAATGATGATGATGGTACTAAAAACATAAACACATTGCGTTTGATATTAAACATAAAGGACTTGGGTTTATATTATATTCAAAATGTTTACAAAATACATGTGTGATTTAAGTGTTTACGACCTAAACATGAGCATTCAAAATGGTTTAGTACTTAGTTTATGAATGAAACACAATCACACACTACATCAACATTTAAGTCGTCATTGCATTTGGAAAATCAATACCAAGATCTCCCATGATTTCCCCCAAATTGTTTGCTTTTCCGACATTGATCAAAGTTTGAATGCATTCTTTCACAACATCCTCACTTACGGTCAAATTCCTAGTGAGTAATCCTTGCCTTTGTAGTACGGCCTTCTTTAGATGTGGTAGTGAGTAGTCATTGTGGCCACCTCTTTTCATCACCTCAGTCATGACACCTTGCAAACTTAGCCACACATTGTCTAATGTAGCCGGATCAAGGTCTTTAAAAGCTTGTTTGACATTCTTGATCAATTCGGGTATTGTCTTCGATGGTTCTTTGTCTTGAAGTGATTGAATTGAGTTAAAGAACCCCAAGTCCAATATGTTTAAATCTGGGCTTTGTGCTGGTTGTTGATTCAGTGTGATATTAAATCCGTCTGATGTTGCATGAGCCACAAAATCTTGATCGTCACCTCTTATGTGAGGAGGTGCATTGTCTTGTTGAATGTGAATGTCTTTGCTTGCCCATGATGGCCATTTGGCTTTGATAGCTGAAATAACTTTGTTGATGAGCATTGTCTTTGTCACGATTTTGTTGATATTCTCAATGGGTTTTGAGACTATAGTACCTGCTGGCCTATGTATTGAGTTTCTGATTGCTGGTCCTTTAATAACAAAGGGCCAAATGCCAATTTTACCATCGAAAATGCACTCACCATCCGGTGCGTACCTCGGTCTTGCTACTGCTGCCATAAACATAACCTTAGGGATATACCTCTTGCTTTGTGTGCTTCTAACTGGTTCTTCTTCCCCAGGTGTGAGTATCATCCTTTGTTTGATCTTAGTCATCCAAAACCATTTCTCATCAATATGTAGATCATTATATTGTGATCGAAACTTGATTGCATTTAGTAGTCGATCAAATAACAATCTAGACATGATAAAGTTGAGACGAATAAACTTGTGGTCGCTTGATAACGATGGCTTAATAGCATTAGTGTGCCACCTCAATTCTCCCTTTGCAATCCATCTTTGACATGTGGAATAACTTATGTCAATTGCAAATGATAGTCGCTTGATTGTGCATCTTTTCAATTGTGGAAGCGACTCGATAACTTGCATCGGTATAAGTAGTTTATTTCTGCCTTTTTTGCCTTTCATTAAGCTATTCACATTGATTGGAAGACCCAAAGCTTTGTTTTGCTTGTTACGCCTTTGGAGATTTCCAATTGTTTTTGTTGTGACGTTATATTTTGCTGCAATCTCCTTAATTTTGCCATGATGTGGTTTCCCATTTTTGGAGTTCTCTAATAAAAAGCAATGTATTTCAAGTCTCTGAGCATTGGTGAGATTCTTTTTGCCAGGCATACTTTACTTTTTCCTTGTGATTCCCTAATGAAACGTGTGCTACTAACCTTGTGATTCCCTTGAATGCTAATAAGATAGGATGGAAGCCTCCTCTAGAAGAAGAAGAAGAAGCAACAGCAGCAGCAGCAAACAAGCAGCAGCAGGCTTGCCCCAGCAGCAGCAGAACCCCAGCAGCAGCAGAAGACCCCCAGCAGCTTACTTTTACCACGCAGCAGACCCCACCACGAGCAGACCAGAATCTGACCAAAACCGAGCTGAAGCAGCAACAGTGTTAGCATCAGCAGCGGCACCGAGCACGAAAACGAAAACTAATCCTAGTTTTTTTTTCTGTTTTTTATTTTTTTATGGAGTTGGAGTGATTCTCTCCTTTCCTTTGAATTCTGAGATATTTTGTGTGATATTTGTGTGAGATTTGTGAATTAGGATTGTATAAGGATTGGTTTATGGAGATCCACAATTAGTGGGTTCCAATCTTATCAATGAAATCTGATTTTTTTGGGGGGAGTTTCAAATTCTTAAAAACTCCCTCCAAAAACTCCCACTTGCATTATTTGAACTTCCCTCCAATTGTGCAAACTAATTATCCCTCAGAATTTTTGGTGGGAGGATTAGAGTGGTCTAAATTTTAATTAAACACTCATACCCCACCAATAATTCCACTACCACAATTCTTTATTATTTGTTGTTGGTTGTTGTGTCCTACCCAAAGAGGAAAATAACTTTGGGTAGGAGGGAGTATGTTCTTCCTTCTTTTCATGTTTATCTCATCTTCCATTGCTCCATATTCACCATCCACTCGTTCATTCCCAAATTTCACCCAACTTCATCTCTCTCCTCTGAAAATCCAAATTCCACCCGTCTTCATCTATCTTCTCTGAAAACTTGGATTCTCTCTAATTTTCAATTTAAAAAAAAATCAATTTGGGTTTTTATAAAGTTTTTAGTTTCTGGGTCGTTTTTAATCTTTGATTTTCTGGGTTTTCTTTTATTTTTAGTTTCTGGCTCTTTTTTTTTTTAATTATTGAGTTTTTTTTTTTTTTTTTTAATTTTATAGTTTCTGGTTTTAGTTCTTTAACTTTTTTAGTTTCTGGGTTTTTAGAAGACAGAAAAATGGCATATGAAGGGGAGAGGTTGAAGGAGACAAGGTGGTTGTTGTTATGATAAGGGGAGGGAGCAGTGGCGGAGGTAGTGTGCTTATGAAATCTCAGTTAATTTTTTTTTTTTTTTGGGTCAATATTTATCAAAACAAGGGTCAAGATCAAAATTTCCCGCACTATCGGGGATGAAGAAGTTGAAGCCTCATCAACCAAGAGCGAAGAAATATAATTCAAAACTAACAAAAACTGTGAATGGTAGACGACTCGAGACGAGCTGAAATCAGATGATGCCGAGAATTCAACATCACGCTTGTGGACACATGTGTCGAAAATTATGTCCCATATCGTAAGCAACACACCCTTTAGATTGGTCAAAGTAGTGGGAAGGACAAAAAAACGACGAAACAATGAACCTGGTGGGCCGTGAAGCCGATGTTCGGAAGATCGATGATACTCTTGAACCGAAGAGACCGTCCAGTTACAAAAACATAACATTCAATATCACCTTTGCTCATTCGGAAATTCATGTCATTTGCCAAAATACAATTATATATTCTTTAACCATGCTTTTGTAATTCTTTACACAAGACATTCGATCGACCCTTACAACCGCTGCTGTGCAATCAGTTCCCCTCTGATGTCCGACTCACTCGTGACAATTCTACAACCACATGGCAATCATGAATCAAAAACATATATAATCCACAGCTACAACCTATTGCATCGTAGTGACATAAGATTAGAGTACATGAGTAGCAAACCACCACCCAAAACCCTTACCACCATCAAAAGCACCACCTAAGCCAGCCCGAACTTCAAATGGTGGGAAAAAAACATTGTCCTTGTCCCTCTACCTCCGGACGACAGTACACCTAAATCAAGCAAGGTTCTGAAATCTGAAATCTGGGTTGGCATAGGTGGTGCCGTGCGTCGGTGGTGTAATGTATTTGCTTCGAGCGATGGTTTGCTTACTTGGTGGTAATAACTATAAGGGATACTTTTGATGGTGTCTAGTACACCATCAATAACTCGGGTGATGGTTTGGTGCCAACATTGTTCGAGAAGTGAATGCCACAGCAGGAGAAGCTCGCATCAAGACGGCTGTCATGAAGAAGCTGCTGGTGGCCCCTTCTATGGCACAAGCGCATACCCTCCCTCCCCCACTCACCAATATGGTTGCATGGTGGTTCGTTTTGGTCGGCAGTTGTTAGGGAGTCTAAGTGATCACCACACTAATTAGTATGATACCTTTTAAAAAGAAGTTTAAAAACAAATCTGTAAGAGATAGGTCCAAAGTGGACAGGACAACTAATTTGATCGGTGGTCTGCAAACCCAAGGGGCCCAATGTTCGATTTCGGTCGGGCACTACGTGTGTGACACAGATTTGAAAGTGTGACGTACACGCACAAAGAAAAAAGTCCAAACCTAGAAGAAAGAGTGGTGAGCTGAGCCAGGCCCATGAGCGGGTGAAGACTCTTTAGGTATGCAAATGTAGTTTGCTGACCGTGCTTTTGGTTGTTGATAAAAAAAACAGTCTAGTTGTGCCAACATTGTGAAAATAAATAGCTAAATACGGCCACGGCCACAACATCGTGAAAATAAATAGCTAAGTACACAAACGGGTCCATATTTTTAGCATAACACACAACATACAACATACAACCACCAGATCAGGTTCACAAAACACAGCGATCCCAAAGTTAGAAACTAGAATTCCAGTCTCTATGCGAGACCAGATCAGAGACCACCTAATATTCAACTACAAGCTGAAACAACAAACGTGTGCGTATGGCAAACTCCACATACATTAGGGTTTGCTGGCTAGACCCTTGTGGTTGTCCCCTTTGGATCTGTGGTGCCAGGTCCGCCTACGCCGTAATCATGCTCTCGGTATCCCGGACCGTATCGGCTACCAAACAGACCGGCGTGCAGGAGCATTACGTACAAAAACTCGAAAATAGTCAGAATAATGATGAATGCTTCCAATGCTTTAAGCCTCCATGCTCTCCCACCACTAAGGCTGATCTCTTTAATAGCAAACCTACAAAACCGTGACAATAATGTACGTTAATAATCGCTGCGATTTTCGATCCACTCACGAAACGAAACAGGCCAGGGCATGCTAATTATCAGTGGAAATTCGGAAGACGGGAGTACCCCATTGCAAGAGCAGTAAGCGCCCATGCGATTAGCGAAGACGATCCAGCCGCCGAAAGGCTGTCGTTCCTCCATGCCCGGATGTGAGTTGCTCCAGGAAGTTTAGAAAGTACCCCAATCACTCCAGCTAGAAGAGACAGGAACACGAACCACGGCGTCGCTCCATTGCCTCCCAATTCTGTATGTCGTAACAAGAAATGCCAGCAAAAACTTAATTAATCCACAAATTATCACTGTATGTACATGTCTGTATCGATCAGACGCACATCAAAATCATTCCATTTAAATTGATGGTAATAAAACCAACAACTAACATTACAATGGAAATTTAAGACAGGTTTTTCAGTACTTGCCAAATACTCCGTATTGCATTTGTAATACTACATCAAACCTTAACGTTGACGTTACTATAGGTACGGTTAGCGTGTTATTGAACAAAATCAGCCTAACGCGGCAATGCATTTGTAGTACATATATATAACGACATCAAACCTTAATCTAATGATCCCTTGACACCCTTCTGACTATTGTATATATTTGTATCGATATCAACATCCTTCGATGCGATTCTCAAAACAATTTTCATTTTGGATCATCCGTGGGTAGACTCTCTCTATATTTCAATAGAGGTAAGGCTTGCGTACATCCTATCCCCCCTCACCCCGCATAACGTCGGGAGCCTTTTAAGGCACTGGGGTTAAAGAGGTTAAAGATGTTGTATCGAAACCTATAGCTATAACACATAGGTACATGTACATTTCACTTCATATGCTCTTAACAATGAAGTTTAAAGAGTTACATATAATATATATGTTCGCTATCTAGAAAGAATTTAAACCATGACCTTAACAAATAGTGCGAAAAGCGAGTATATAACAAAGGATTAAGAGATGAGAATAACTTACTAGGGTGACGAGTCGAGAAGTTGATGTACTTGTTCATGCACCAACTCGCTAACCCTATAACGATAATATACATTATAAGGTTCAGAATCAGCAATGGACCAGCCATATTCCTTCCCATACTAGCCATTTTTTTTTATTTTTTTTTGTCTACTTAATTCTCCCTTGAACTAATTAATTCCTTAGTAATACGGAGTAGTAGCTTAGCTTGCAATAAAAGCTTCTTCAGATCAAATTCCTTTAGCTTCTGCTATACTGTTCTTACTTAAAATAGTGTGTGTAGAAAATGTAGTAACATACAGACTTGGAAACCGAAACTTAATGCTGCAATGTGCATGCAAAATAAATATAAAAAAGTGTTGGGTATGAGATAAAGATGGCGTTGTGGCTTTCGCTCAGGATAATGCGGTGCCTCAAGGCTACATGCAGTGGACACGGAGCCCTTGAAATGTTACACGTGTCGTTTTTGGTATTACATCTGGTGTGACACTTGTCACTTTTTGAAATTTATTTGCTGTGTTATCCAGGTTTTGACAATTGGGTTACTTGTTTATTTTTTTTTTTTTTGTTACAAAGACGAAAATCGAAAACCTAGCTAATATCTATTACATCCTCCAACGGAGGCAAAATAATAAGGTCTTCATCAAAGAAAGACGAATTGCCCGGAATATCAGCTATTCCCACTTCAACATAATCAAATCCGTCAATAGCTGTCAAGGCGATCCGTGGCAGAATCACTCTCGCTGCCCTCGCCATATGATCTGCCACCTTGTTGTACTTCCTGTTAACAACCTCCACACTCGCATGGAGTTCCATCCCGAGCTCTCTACATTTCAAATAAAGGTTAGTCAATCTATCCATGGGGTTTTTATGATCCACAACCCCATGAACCACGAGCTCACAATCACACATAAGGGTGAAATTATTGTTATTCTGCATTTTCATCCACTGCAATCCTAGTAAGACGGCCAGACATTCTGCCAAGGTAACATCCGTCGCATACGTATGCGCAATGAGCCCTGACCTCCATTTTCCATCACAATCCAAAATACAAACAGCTAATCCAGCAGAATTTTCAGACTTGATAAACGAGGCATCAGTAAAAACCAAGGTAGTCGCCCAAGGAGGGGAGGTCAAGCTATTTTTAAGAGGGGTGAAGGGTAGTTGTTGAAAAACAACTGGGGGATGAGAGTATTTTTGAGCTAGGATTTTTGCTTGTGGTACGATCGTGGTTTCCGAAACATTTTTCAATTCAAATATCCATGTATTTCTTCTCTTCCAAAGTAGCCAGCAAGTGATAACAAAGATTTCCGGCCAACTCGCACTTGTAGCATGTTCTAGATTATGCATTAGCCAGTCACTTATATCACTTTGAAACCAAGCCGGCTCCAACTTTAAAGGCTCCCAGACTTCCTTTGCACGAGGGCAGTCCCTAAGTATATGCAGGATACTCTGTATGTGTGATGCAATAAATCACGTGTATATATCCAAAAGCTTTTTTTTTTTTTTTTTTTTTTGAAATCTATGTATATATCCAAAAGCTTTGATACGGTTATGGGATCGGTTCGGCTGTATCCGATCCTGCATCGGTTCGGGTTGTTGGGTATCAATTTCCTATCAATTTTAGGTATAACGGAAGCATCAATTGACAATTGACAGTAAGAAAACAATCGGTAGAATAATTGAATTGAAATTCCAATACTCTGGTCATATATGGCTTATTGGGTTCATATCTGGTTCTAGCACAGTTATCGTTATTAGAATCTTCTTGTACTTTAAATTTCCCCAATATCCACGGTGATTTAGGAGAAGTTATAGATTGGGTTGAGAAATTGGATTGGTGGTGCCTTCAATATATAGGTCTCAAGATGTGCGACCAAATAGTGTTCATTTATATGCATTATCCTGTCTAATTCCGATAGAATTATTATCTGATCTACGCCTGAATTCAAATTCAAATAATTGAACCTACGGTGTATGTAGCATGAAATAGTGTTAAGCTCATGACCAATATTCACTCCCTCCCCTAATTCTAAATTAAACACCTCACTGATAAATTTACTTTATCGGGGTGGATGTCTTTCTTTACACACCTTAATTCTAAATTTTTAAAATTGATAGTTTTAGGGAATAACACTATTTGCTCAGTTCCACACTTCATTATCTCAAACAAAAAAAAAAATTAAACAAATCACCCATATTATCTCCAATTCAATCCCCAAAAACAAAAACAAATTCCACCAATTATCTTCAACGATAATAAACGACAACTAGTATGCTCTTAATACTTAATAACTCTTGTATTCCGTACCACTCTGTCTCAAATTAAACTTCCCATAGAATAGTATTATGTGAGAGGATTTCAAATTTCATAGAAAATTTATATTAGGACGGAGTGGTATATGTTTTCAATATCTTCATACCCTAGCTATTTCTAAATCCCGTCAGCGCTTTGTACGCCTCCAGCTCGGACTTTTTAGGAAGGCGGTGACATTTGACGCACAACTCTTGAAGAACTTCCGAAAACGTGAGTGTTAGGAATATAGAAAATATATGTATCTTGTGGGATTAGGAAAGTTGTCATAATATTGTGTTAGGGTTATGGTAGGACGATTATGTCAGTATGTTTCTAGTATCTTCTAGACGTCTTAACGTCCTAGTCATCTATTTGTATAAATAGGGGATTCACCCCCAAGTCATTCACACACATGATCAATATATCGAATATCATCCAATGTCTTATTCTCCTATATATTTTATCATGGTATCAGAGCAATATAATAGTCGTCATTCACCTTTTTCGTCGTCCGTCGTCATCACGTGAAGCAATTAACACGTTTTCAACTGTGTGGCCGTCTCCCAGCCGAGTCATTCGTTTTTGTCACCGGCCCCTAACTAGCGAAATTGCAGTAGGCAGTCCCGGATTTCAGTCTATCAACAGTATTAGGCGTTTTTCTTATCGATGACTTCGTGCTTGCCCGGTTGTTTTTCTTCTTTCGACAACGTCATTATTCAAGGCGTTGCTATTATCCAGTCCAATCGAATCGTCCGTGTTACTGCCGTTTCGATTGCGGGGGAGTGTTAGGAATATAGAAAATATATGTATCTTGTGGGATTAGGAAAGTTGTCATAATATTGTGTTAGGGTTATGGTAGGACGATTATGTCAGTATGTTTCTACTATCTTCTAGACGTCTTAACGTCCTAGTCATCTATTTGTATAAATAGGGGATTCACCCCCAAGTCATTCACACACATCATCAATATATCGAATATCATTCAATGTCTTATTCTCCTCTATATTTTATCAGTGAGCAAGCATTCAATCAGTGTCAGTTCCACGTGCAGTTGATCCACTGCATAGGGTAATTTTAACCTTAAGAAGGTGATGCAAACTATAGAGCTCATTGTAGCATGGTTTGCATTGAACATCCTTTCCTAGCGTAGTATTTACCTGTAGAAATAATTTCTTAGTCTTAGGAAACTTATTTAGGAAGCTAAGGTTTCATGTCACTCCAGAAGGACATACATTATTGGCAGGAATATATGTCATGATGTCCTTACCGTGATGTCGAGCTCCTTAAGCAGAGGACATTTATGAATCATCCGGAGGACATTTAGCAATCAGACTGCTAAACACTTTGGGGTGAGAAAATAGGATATTGACGAGTTCAAGGCGTTTTAGATTACGAAAGCCTTTAAAATCAGCAGGTGGGTAATTTATAATAAAACCACTACCTCCAAGTCTTAGATAGATGTACTAAATCAGTATATACGAACTAATACGATCAGAGTGATTACAGCTGGACCAAAAATTATTGAAGATGATCTTTTTGACGTTTTTTTTCCTGGATAGAAAACTTAACCATTGGCTGTGATTCATGTCATGCTTATTCAAGCGGTTTGGAATATTAAGGATAAACTCATGGACGACAGGGCCGTCGTGATGAAGAAGTATGTCGTTTATAGCACAGCTGCACTTTTGGCAAATATTTGAACCCGGAACGACTTTAAAGCTTTGCGCTTTCATGAAATCCTTGTCGAATTCGAGCCGTTTTAGTGATAACCAATTTCGTCTCCATTGTTTCGATAACACACTTGTCCTTGCTGCCGCGAGAATTGCAACCGTTCGAGAATTTCTTCAATCACATTATCGGGGACATTACTGAAAAAATCCTCGCTTAGTCGTCTAAGCGATTTTAGGGAAGACATGGCCGGTGCTCCCGTCCTTTACAACGGTGTCAATGCACTACGGCCGTTTTATTATGGTGTATATATATATATATATATATATATATATATATATATATATATATATATATATATATATATATATATATATACACACATACGTGTCTGTTAGTGCTAGACCGTCTCATACTATGTAAAGTAATGATTAGGTTAGGAAACTTAACTATTTTGGAAAGTATAAATTTAGTCATATACTCCATAATACGAGGAAACTTAGCTTATTGATGAACATGTTCATCCAAATTGAGAGTAACGTGTTCACCACGAATTCATTCGTAAAATTAAATTCAATAATGTTCATCCAAATTAATTCATTGAATGTTTATCAAAAGCAAGTTGACGAACATGAATGAATGATCAACTTATGAACTTACATTACCTTATGTGTGAGTGCTTGGTCAACTGCAATCATTGTAACGACAAATTTTGTATTACGACAAAATAAGGAAACAAACTGATTTCATTATCGGTGGAAAAAAGTTGTGTGTACAATCTTTAATGTATCCTTTGAATTCTATTATGCAGTAGGGGTGCGATGTGCAATCCACTACACATGTGTGCGTACGTGCTGCATGGCATGCACGCGTCGTCCACGTGCGTTGTTGTTCTTGAGAGGGTCGAGGGGACTTGAATCTCTCCTTGAATTTGTTTGTTTGAAAAATTCGTTGATCGTTTGTTGATTTGCAGGCGGCACATAAGTGCTTGTTGACAGCCTGTGGCTGGGATTTGTAGAGAATTTCTTTTGGGGTTTCTTATCTCTGATATTTCTAACCTCCAAATGAATGAATTTAACTGTATTTAGATCAAGCGAAAACCTTAATTTCTGGTGGGTTTGTAGTCACGGGCCCATTTCGTGGCCTTGACATGTGACTTGGCCCAATTGCCTCTTTTATCAGGATGATGATCTGTTTACCCAATTTGGAAACTGGATCGACCCAAAAATGTCATTTAACGGGTCAAAATTATTAAATTGAATTAAAATTTGATATTAGCTCAAAACAATTAATTTATTTTATTTTCGGCACATTAACGAAATTTTAGGGCCTACAATCATCGTCAGTGGAAATGGATGGGCCAAACGGCGTCGACGGCGGCATAGTGGTGGTGCGTAGGAAGGTTAGCGATGGCACTGGCGGTTGGATAATGGAGGAAAGAGAAGAAGTGGAGGAAAGGGGAGCGGAGAGAAGAGAGCAACTCTTTGGGTGGACTTGATTTGTTTTTTTTTTTTGTTTTTTTCCCCCTTTGTTTTTTATATATCTATTTTTTAGACCGTTATATATGGATGAATGAAAGGTTAAGATTGCTTCCTAAGATTTTTATTTACATGAAGTTCCTACCTGAATTTAATGGGGGTGTTTGATCAAGTTCCTAAATTGTTTCTGTACCGATTCTGGGTATGAATTGGAAACTAAAAATTGGTCAAACACACAAAACCAAGAATGTGTTTCCAGTTTTATAGAAGTACTTCTAGTGTAAATTTGTTCATTGGAAGTAGGATAGAAGCTCTAATTTTGAACTCATTATTCGGAAAATGTTTGTAAGAACACTACGCCAAAAATGACATTTAACACCGGAAAATATGACACCGGAACTCTAATAACCGGTGTTAGAAAACAGAAAGACACCGGTTGTGGAGTAACCGGTGTTTAAAGCAATAAAAATGAAAAAGGAAATTCGTGGAAAAATATAAGACGCCGGTTCTCCAGAGAACCGGTGTCTTATGTGCTTCCAGAACTTAAAAAAAAAAAACTTGTTGCACACATTAGACACCGGTTATGTAACACCCCCAAATTTCCTTTCCTTTTTAAAAATTTTTTTATCACGAACCAAAATACAAATAAGGAAATTCAGAGGTGTCACTCCGCACTCAAGTCAAAGACCCGAATGCTAAGAGATTCCAAAAGCCAGAATGTGAATGTCTAATGGTCTAAATTAATCTATTACAATCCGAAATTAAATTACAACAATCCGAAATCCAAAATACGAAATATAAATGGTCTAAGTATTATCAATAGTCTATAGCTTAAAGTCTAAGCTTTATTTGATTCAACTACTATCTAGTGAGTCGTCGTCCCCGCAATGTATCATCTACTCCATACCTGTGGTGGATTTAAAACACAAAAACCACAATTGAAAAAGTCAGTGAAATTGAGTAAGCTAACACCTCAACTCGTAGAAAACCAAAACCCTTACCTGGATTTTGAAAACGTTTTAGTTTTATTTTCGAAAACGCACTTAGCACATAATAATATCAACCAAATGAATTCAATTCAACGACAAAAGATCAAATTCTACGAAATTCACAATCATCAATCCAAGCTTAGTTAAATAAAGAATCCACTCCGAACTTCCAATCCAATCCAACGTATTACTTCACAACTTTGTCAATTTATTGTATCATACCAAACCAAAGACTACTAGACCTTAAGTGTGCACACCCCCCATTAACTATTTTTAACCTTAATAGAGTAGTACTAGAGCCAAACCCACTTAAAAACCGATGCGGTGAAGCTGTAATTAGGAATCGATGTGATTCCGTCACAATAATTAGGAGCAACTCCGAGGCTCCGACACATTATTATACCACCATACTCCGTCAAATCTCCATATCACCATCATAGCTCACATTCACAATTTGAATCATTCATAAACCAATTACAACCAATATCACACATCAAATCCACTTTACATTTCCATTGCAATAAACCACACAAGTATAACATAATAATCATAAAAGAAATTGAATCGTTCTCCACTTAGCATGATACTAAGTTCTCATCCATCACACAATTCACACATATAGCACATAATTTTGAAAGGTTTCTACAAGTTTAAGAAAGGTTGAGCATGCTAGCTTACCTTTTCAATGCACACAAGAACACGACAGCACAACGGTCACTAATATTCTTCGTCTACGAACTCAGGGGCTACAATATTACAATCAATAATCCCAAATCAATACTAATCTCACCTAATCATTCATCTAATACTTATATTAATTCTATTCTATATGCAATGCCATGATAATTTAAATCTAACCCAACAATTAACAATTAACCAGCAATTCCAATTCTAATTCAATACTTTGTTTCTAATACTCAAACAACACTCAATTTATTTTAAAAATTCTCAAAGACTTACAATTACTTTTAATACAGAATCTAATTCATAAAAACAAACTTTTAATTATTATGATTTATTTAGGATTTATTAATACAATTTATATTATGTGTTAATTATGAAAAACATGCTTTAAATTACATAAAATTACAGAAAAACGAATTAAATCAATCTAAATTCGAAAATTAGATTATAATTCCCTAAATTATCATAATTTTGAGTTATTGATCATTAAAATTGTAACACCCCGGCTCATCGCCTGAACCGAGAGTAGTCACCTATGGCAGCTTGCCAGGCTGTGGGCTGACCTCACAAACCAACACAGGTCCTTCCGGCGCACTTTGACCTCACTGGTGCGCACCCTGGGAAACTTCCCAGGAGGTCACCCATCCTGAAATTACTCTCAGTCAAGCACGCTTAACTTTGGAGATCTTATCACATGGGATTCCTAAAAGGAAAGTCGATTTTGTTGGTATGAGTAGCACTATCAATCCTCTTAAGCACCTCATATGAGCCCTTAATCTCTTAGGGATCTTCTCAGAAATCCGGGGTATTACATTCACCCCCTCTTAAGGAAGCAACACCCTCGTTGCGACTGACAGCCAACCATAGTTTAGCTCTAGGATCTTTCCCCCGCTAGGCTGTTGACCTAGGCACTCCTGACCACAGGATCAACACGCGGTCGCAGGGTTGCTCTAATACCATTTGTAACACCCCGGCTCATCGCCTGAACCGAGAGTAGTCACCTATGGCAGCTTGTCAGGCTGTGGGCTGACCTCACAAACCAACACAGGTCCTTCCGGCGCACTTTGACCTCACTGGTGCGCACCCTGGGAAACTTCTCAGGAGGTCACCCATCCTGAAATTACTCCCAGTCAAGCACGCTTAACTTTGGAGATCTTATCACATGAGATTCCTAAAAGGAAAGTCGACTTTGTTGGTATGAGTAGCACTATCAATCCTCTTAAGCACCTCATATGAGCACTTAATCTCTTAGGGATCTCCTCAAAAATCCGGGGTATTACAAAAATTAATTTGGGTTAATTAACTAATTAAGAAACAATTAACCAAATTTCCCCCAAATTGAAATTTCTACAAACTTGAACAAAACCCCAATTAAATCTCAAACTAAATTCAAGAACCCTAATTAACAGATTACGAACATGCTAGAATCATAGTTCACGAACTAATCGAACTTAATTCGAATAATTACACTAATTAAACCCAAATTCGTAATTAATGAAAATCAACTCAAAATCATCAGCAAGATCAAATCTTTATGCATAAAACTAACCCTAATAGATACCCAATACTTATAACAAATACTACAACTGATTAATCATGATTTGGAATAAGAAAACGAATTGAAAACGATGGTAATTGAAGAAGACGAAAAACAAGGGAGAGAGTGGCGTTACTCCCGGCGCAAAAGAGGAAGAAAGGAGGCTAGGGCGGCGGTCGGCCGGCGACGTCAGTCTGGGCAGGAGGAAAGGCAGGGCGAGCTGGTCGGCGTTGGCTGGTTTCGTTCGTGAAGAAAGGAAGAAGCAGGGGAGGGGCGTGCGTGAAGAAAATAACAGGGGAAGGGGAGGGGGTTCTGTTTTTATAGGGGGGAGTTCGGGTTTCTTCTTTTTTTTTTGTTTTTTTTTCCTTTTCTTTTCTTTTCTTTTTCTTTTTCTTTTTATTTTCTGATTCCCTTTTTTTTTCTTTTTTTTTTCTTTTTGTGTTGGGTTGGGGTGTGATTTGTGTATGGGCCAATATTGTTGATTTTGGGTTGGTGTTGGTCCATTAGTTAAAGTTGACCAAATTTAGGAATAGATGCCCAAATAGAAATTCTGATTTTAGAAATCATTTTCGAACTCATTTTGAAAATGACTCACAATTAACATTTAAAATCTGTTGCACTCCAATAATCTAGTTAATAAATTTAAATTATTAATATAAAATACTTTGAAATTTTGGGATATTACAGGTTATGCCAACAACCGATGTCTTATGTGCTTCCAGAACTTAAAAAAAAAAAAAAAATTCTTGTTGCACACATTAGACACCTGTTATGGGCATAACCGGTGTCTTATGTACATTTAAAAAAAAAAAACAAAAATCTATAACTTAGCTTGTATTCTCCGATGGCCTCGTTCATCACCTCCCATATTCATTCCCAACTTCTCTCTCGAGTATTATCTCTCCTCTCAAACCCTAAAATCTTCATTTTCCCCCCATCTCAGCCTCCCTTCTTCATTCTCTCTCTCTCTTTCTCTTCCTCTCCCTTCATAACTTTAATCCAGATCTCAGCCTCCCTTCTCCATTTTCATTTTTTAATTGATCCCTTTTACATTTTTAATTGATTAAATCGTTTTTAATTGGCGTTTTGTTTGATATTTCGTTGTTGAATTCCAAATCTATTTTTAGAACAAGAAGAGAAATCGATGGTAACATCAACAATTTTCAAGCAAAATGAGATGGGGAATTACAAGAAGATGGAGGGCAGACTAATAATACTAGTGTGCTAGGAGTATGAATGGGGCCGAATACGCCGCCGGTAGTGGGATGAGTCATCTCGTCAAGTATCCAAGGATGAAAATTTGTTTATTTTTTTCATTTTCTCATGAGAGAAAAACATGTACAATTTAAGTAATCAATTTCTTTTTCATTTTCGTATGTTTTTAGATTGTACAGATTCTTTGTTTCAAATTTGTAATCTTGTGATTTCTAGTGTAATATTTATCAATTTATTTGTCCAATTCAAAAATGAATCTTATCCTTATTACTTATTCTATATGAATTTCGATTTGAAACTTTCTCATCGATTCAATAATGGTAGCCTTGAATTCCTTTTTTTTTTTTTATTAGTGCTTGTAATTGAAGCTATTTCTGGCGTATTGATTTGGAAATTGGTGATTCTGGGCTCGTGAATTGTATGTTTTGGAATGTGGGAAATACTGGGAATTGGCGACGACTAGCTAGTCGCATTCCCTGCAAAAATAAATAAATAGAATAACTACAATTAACACCGGTTTTTGGAAAAACCGGTGTTATATATACCCACAAGAAACAAAAACAAAATCACCATTTGACACCGGTTATATCAAAAACCGGTGTCAAATGTGTCACTATTGACACCAGGTCAATTTACGAAAACCGGTGTCTTATGCTAAGACACCGGCAGTCCAGACACCGGGTGTAACCGGTGTCTTCGTGTTTTTTGACCCGGTGTCAAATCCAATTTCTGGCATAGTGGAAGTAGTTCTTTAAAAAGTTGATTTAGATTGGAGATGGGGAGTTAGAGAAGGAGTGAGAACTAGACAACCGCATATGACGGTGGTGGGCAAGGGTGAAGGATAAAGGCGAGTTTATCCATATTAAATTAGTCACTTCTATTTTGCGTTATCGAGAATTATAGCGGCATTGAAGTGAAGATGAAATAATTTGGGATGAAATTAGAGAAAGTGGGGAATTACATAAAGGTATTTTTGGGAAATAATATGGTTGATACTTGATAAGCAGTTGCTTGACAAAATCGGTAAGGGTGAAGCGTACCGCGAAGACTTTGATAAGTTCTTTTGTTGCTGAAACTGATATATGACACTGTCGTGTGAATAGGAAATGGGATGAGACACAATTGAGGGACAGATGATCCCAACTACTCCGTATAAATTACCACTCTAAAGTAATGATAAAACTTCATAAATCCTTAATGATTAAAAAAAAGAAAAAAAAAAAGATGTTTAAAGTTATTGTTATGATCACCGAATGTTCAACACATATTACCGTAAAAGCAGTTGCAACATCCATAGCTATGATATCGAATACAAAGGAAGGAATCGAGGATTTGGACATATCCTTCCACAGAGGATCCACATGGGATTATCCACCACCACCACGACTACTCACATTTCTTCTTCAAACAGTCAAAACTCTTAAAAACATTACAATTTGAAATTGTGTTACGCAAACTCCTTAAATTCTTCACTTCATTATTATCACCATTTCTTATTTATTACTAAATGCATCATTAAACAATTATTAATAAGAGATCTTCTTTGTTACTCTTTACACTTGTCTCTCTCTCTCTCTCTCTCTCTCCTCTTTGTTTGACTCTGTACTCATCATCTTTGATCACCCGCATTTCCAAGGTAAAAGCACCACTCTTTCTTTCTTACTTCACTTACAAGTTTGTTGCTTCGATGTAAAGTTCCATTCTTTTAAATTAATTTCATTGTATGAACTAGTAAATTTTCACGTGTGAACTTGTGGGTATTCTGATTAATTTCATTTTGTAAAGTGTTTGATCGAACTAAATTTAATTTTTGTTCATTTGGGTTGTTATGGGTAAGAATTAAGATTAATGTTTTCAAGTTTAATCTTCAAGGTTAAGTTTGCAAATGGAGTGTTGCATGATCAATTTTTCATTTTGGGTCATTTGGAGACGTCCTCTTTGTTTTTGTAAGACAGTACAAATTGAGTGATGTTGATATAGATATTACATTTGATCATATTAGATTCTATTGAAGAAGATATCGGGATTTTAAGTGGCTGTTTGGTTGCATACGGACTTTTGAAATTCGTATGAAATTCATATGAATTTCTTGAAACTGTTTAGTTTAATGTAGGAAGTAAATTCCCACAGGAAATCCTAATTACGAGAAGGGGGGAGGGTGAGTAAGCAAATCCATATTTGAGGAAATGTGAATTCTAAATTCCAATAATTTGGCTAACCAAACATTTTCCCAACTTATTCTAAATTCATGGGAATTTGAGTCCCCATGATTTTGCTTGGCAACCAAACAACGATTAAATTTTTACACTTGTTGAGGTTGAAAGTCACCTTTGAATATAAAAGATGTGGATTTATTGACATGACGAAATGTGATGAGCGCACAATGAACCTTGTTGGTATTTTTCAAATGAAATGTTTCCTGTGGCCTTTTTGGTAGCCTTAGAGAAGTGAGGATATTGGTCTGGGAAATCTGCATTGCATGTGGTCCTTCTAAGTTTAAACTGTAATTTGTGTATTTTGAATAGCTATGATTACTCTCCCTTAAACACTGAATCGTTTATTTCGTATTTTATGTTATAGTCAGGGATTGCATATAATTCTGACTTTACTGCAAAAGCTTGGAGTTTCAGGAAGGTCTAAAATATGGCTGCGAGAGAAAATGTGGTTGGCTTTGTTGGGCTAGATGATATAAGCTTGGAATTAGCTGCGTCACTAGTTCGTTCTGGTTACACTGTCAAAGCTTTTGATCCTCAGGTCTGCTTCTATGTCTTGGCGTTTTGTTTCTTCCTTTTCCTGAAATACCCAGGCCACATATAATTTGACCACATTGTGTTGCTGTCATCAAATCATTTTTATCATGTGAAGGTTGATTATCAATTCAGGCAGTCCTTTTCTATGTTCAAGTTTACTGAACCTCTGGCATAAAAGACTGATGCAAATGAATGATGCCCTTGAAACACATTCACTGTTGGGAGTCTGTATTTTATTTCTCATAACCATTACAAACCTTGGCTGTATGAATGAACTTGGAAGGTCGGCCTCCAATTCTCTAAATCCTTTCTTCTTAGCCTGAAGAGTTTTTTTTTTTTGAAATAAAATCTCAAGTCTTGATGGACAAAATAAAATGTGTCTATAAGTTTTGAGTTAGTCCACAACTCACGTCCAACACCTTAATGCCGAGCCTCCATAATTCATCTTGTTTCATAATTCATATTGATCAGACCTCGACTAAATGTTGGGTTACATTCTTTTGACGGTCTTCTTGTTTTTTTCTTAGTTTTTTTTTTTCCTCCTTGATACCCTTAGTCCCACATAAAATTTTGTCTTCCTTAGGGTCAATTTGACAGCCAGAGGAGAGTACAAAGGATTCTGCTTGTGTGGGCTTTTTTTTTTTTAACCAGTCCTCATCCTTGCTTGTTTACATGCAAAAAAATGGACATTCTGCTGCATGATAGGTCGATATAAAATTTCTAGTATTGTAGCTCAATTTTGCTACTCTTATAATCATCGTTATGAGATTATATAGTATATACCATGCTTCATATCTCTTATAAGTAGAGTTATCTTTTAGCTTCTAGTGCTTGTGATAGCTCTGTACCTGAGCGTACTCATTTAGTGATGTGTTCTCTCCATCTCTCCCAAATTCTTCATTCAGAGTGACAGGTCCTCAGTAGTCGAATTTTCTAAAAGGCTAGGAGGAAGAGTATGTGCCACTGCCACGGAGGCGGCTACAGGTTGGTAATGAGTTACTAAGTATTTATTATCACTCTCCAGACATGATCATTGTCTTTTTTTTTTTTTTTTTTTTATATTGTTTTCCTGCCATGATTATTTTGACTTAAGAAACATCTATTAAATTTCACTCTATATTCTATATTTGAAGTGCTGAGAAATCTGCTTTGGGAGCTAAAATCTTCTCGTTTGTCTGAATTATGTCTTGCAGGTGTAACAGCTGTAGTCCTCTTAATATCGCAACCCGACCAGATTAATGAATTCATCTTAGGTCCAGATGGTATAGTGAAAGGTTAGGTGGTTTAACTTGGTGAAGCCGGGATTCATATTTTATCAACAAAATAACTAACTCATGCCTATATTTTCTCAGTTTTGGACAAAAAAGCAGCAGTAATTCTCCATACGACAGTATTACCTGCTGAAGTTCAAAAGTTGGAAACGCGTCTTTCAGGCAAGTGAGCTACTTGTTGCTATTTTGTTCCTCGTTTATGATGAGACATATCTTATGACATGTTGACATGTCCATTTCCATCTTATATGTGTGTTTTTTTTTTTTTTTTTTTTTTTTTTTTCCATTTTTCTTTGATGACCATCGTATGGGTCATTTGCAAGGAGCCTGTATGTTTTTAACATAGGAGTAAGGCTTGCGTACATTTGACCCACCCCTACCTCGCCATATGTGGGGGCCAGTGAGGCATTAAGGCTATCTTTTATGTGTCGTGAATATGTGATTTGCTGGTTTTCTATCTTATTAGTGCAAGCTAACAATTTTCACTGTCATGCTGGGGAAACATTGCAATTCTGAGAATTTTGAACTTCTAGCTTGTAGATGATAATGGTTCTTAGTTATGAGTTGAGCAACGAAGGGTGATATTTATGATATATAAATTAACCTTTTAAATGGTCAAGCTGTTTGAGAATTACTACATTATATGTTTCGGGTAAGAACCACATTATAAGGTTCCTTTTTTTTTTTTGGATAAGGAACCACGTTAAAAGTGTAAGACATTGATCAGTTTGATAGATTGAGAAAATCAATATCATATTGCGAAGTGCAACCTGTATTCTATTGCCTTGTATAGTTAGTGACATGCCGATCATAACTTCTGACACTGAGGGCCTCTCGTATGACACAAAGTGTTTGTCCTTGTGCGGTGTTTCAATCTTCTGAAGTACAATGCATCCTCATGTTTATGTTTCAAGATCTAAGTCTACTTCTGGTGTAACTTTGCAGAGGTTTATGAGATAAGCGGAGTGGTTGATGCTTATGTCTCTAGGGGAGTGTCTGAAGACTTGAATGGAAAACTTGTGGTACGTGATCTTTGTCGTTTCAGCTAAATAGGATGCTTGTCTGTTGTAACACTTACAAATCTGTTACATCGGTCTGGGGAGGAATAAGGAGAAGAAAGTGTTATGGCATTGTGTGTTTATGGCTACTTTCTGTCTGCTGTTGGTGAGAAAGTTCCACGTATTTTCTAGATTGACTCATAATGTAGATTTTCTTTAGGGGAGGGTAATTAACTTGGCCTCGTTATGGGCTAGAGCAGCTGGGAAGCTGAGGGCAATCCTGTCACGATTTTACACAAAATTGGAAAGTTGATGATTAGCTCTCTTATGAGGATGTTTTATCCTCTTCTGTTTTATTCATGTATGTATTTACACATTTTATCGGATAAAAAACCTGGAGGCTTGTCTTTTGTGGAGCTAATCTCATCTTGATTAGTCTCTTGATGTTCTGTTACATTTTCTAACTATTGTTTCCTTTTAAATGATAAAAGATAGTTTCATCAGGGAAGTCGAATGCAATTTCAAAGGCACGACCTCTTCTTTCTGGTAATCACGTTCTCTAAAGGCATTTTGTGAAATTTTCTTATTGTATCCAAAGATCATTGTGTTAGTTTTTTTTTTAATCGTCTTTGTTGGCTGTATATTGAGCCTTTCAAGTTTTTGTTGTCTTTGTTGGCAGCTATGTGTGAAAAGCTGTACATTTTTTATGGCGAGATCGGTGCTGGAAGGTATGCTTTTATCTTTGGTTGCAACTGCGAGAGGTCCGTTTTATCAATAGACACCAGCTAGCTATTCTTCAGATTTTTGCTGGAGGGGATTTGTTATTTCATGTTTTGGATGACTGTGTTCTCTCTAACCACTCCTTCTGGAGTCTTCCACCTACCTTGCCATCCATCAGCTTGATCTAACTCAAATGTTGATGGTGACAACTTGAAGTTAGAGTCTCGAAACCTTATTTTGGTTGGTCGGAAGGGCAATTAATTGAATATAATCTATGGCGTGAACCCGTGAGGGTGGTCGCTTGGTGGCATTTCACGAAGGAGTTTTGGTGACATACGACGAAGGTAAGTCGTAGTGGGTCTAGAGCCAACTGATGCAGTAAATGACGGTAGCACGTTATGAGGGTAACTGATGGTGGTGATGACTGACGGTGAGGGTGATGGTGGGCTTCACAGCAATTGGTGAGGGTGAGTGGCGGTCAATTGGAGAGGCTGTGTCTGCACCTTTTGATTAACAGTGCGGTAAAAGTTGTTTCCAAAATGATCTTGCTGAACAAGTTTAGTTTTAATACGCCTCATAAAAACCAGAAAACCCAGAATACCAGCGTGACTGAACAGAGCCTAGACAATTAGTTGTGGTCGAAGCCGATGCTATAAAGCATTTTCTTTAATTATACGGGATTGTGATTTTCTTTTTAATAATTTGTGTATAACTTGTAAAAGTAGTTCATATGATTACACATAAAGCCATCTGACTTTGTATTGTCTAACAAGTAACAAGCCATTGTATTCTCTGGACTGTTATTGCCTATTACATCTCAATCATGGTTATATACTTCTATCCAAAGAAATGCCATCTACAACCTAAGCCTGTTTAGGTGTAGTAGTGTAGTACGTATATGAGCTATACCGGGACCTTATACCCTTCTGTCTTTTGCAGTAAAGTAAAAATGGTCACGGACGTCCTTGAGGCCATCCATCTTGTTGCTGCAGTTGAGGCTGTTTCTCTCGGGGTGCAATCAAAAATTCATCCATGTATACTTTATGACATCATCTCTAATGCCGCTGGTAACTCATGGTGGGTTTCACTTTTTTGTCAACTTATATATTCTAGTATCTTTTAATGTCCTATACCAGATATGAAGACTAATGATACGGGAGAAAGACATAGGATTTAGTTAAGTGATTAGCATAGATTTCAGAAGAAAAAAAAACATGATGCCATGATGCATCTTCTCTTGTAGAAGTAGAATAGAGTTCATGGGTTAATTTATTGTTTGTTCTATTGTAATTATACAACATAGTCTTTAAGCAAATCTGGTGGCATTTTATATGTTTAGCAAGTGGAGGATAAAACTATTATTGTTGCATGTTCGAAGTATACATTTGGTGAGGTGCCTCACTGCGTTGGTGTTCAGCGTCAAGGTGTTATTGGGTTAATACCTCTTTTAACCATGTAGGAACGGCAATTCCCTAGGAGAATAACCTGGAATAGCCCAAAATTGTAAACAATACTTCTGAAACCAAACCCAACCTTCTCAAATCCCGTTGAAATTGATACTATCAAAACTGCAGTATAACTATCGGAACTTTAATTTACATAGACCAAAAATAACCTGCAAGTGTAAAGCATCCAATCTGAAAAACCAGAAACTGTTTGAACTTGAGGAACTCTTTTGCTTCTTAATCAGTATAATATGAACTACTTCTCTATCTTGAAAATAAAGACCATAATTATGCATCAGTCGAGACATCAGCAGATCAGGTGACATACTGTCATTTAGGCGCAACTTGGCTTTATTATTACTGAGGGCATGGACATCATATAGAACATTATAAATGTCTATGGTTAGGTACCTCATCTGTATCCATTGCTTTAGTACTGCAACAATTGCTCTTTTCTATCATTTGTATTGTTCTTCATTATCTATAACTTGTTTTTCCCATGTTGGTTCTGACATACAGGCTGGTTATTGTTTGTATCCTATACTGTTGATAATTGCTTTGCTTCTTACGCTTTCTTCTAAAACAATCCTTTGCAAAACGCAGGATTTTCAAAAATCATGTTTCAAAGTGGTTAAGGGGTGACCATATGAAGCCTGAGACTTTGAGTGTCATTGTTGAAAAATTGGTAAAATACTGTTTATTTGCAAGTGTTATTATAGCCCTCTCTTACGATTCACCGTTGGGCTGTTTGTTTTAGTGATCTGGAGTGAATGTAATTGTCAAATTTTCTTGTCAAATAATTTCTGATCACCAGACACAAGAGCACAACCTTCAGGCAAAAGCCCTTGTAACTGTTTGCGGTGGGGCGTGATGAAATTAGAAGTTCAACATTAATTAGTGTTATGGGATGGACACCCATTTCTTAGGACATTGGAAAACATAGCGACACTGGTGATCGTATGGGAATGCGAATACCTATTGTCATGTTTTTCTCCATTTCAAAATATTCATTGAAACCTAGAGACACGAGGGCATTAAGAGGAAACATCTTGTAATGTATACGGAGTATATCATTTTCACAGACCAACTGTCACACTAGACTGCAATTTCTCCTGAGTCACATTTGAATAATTGTCACGAGTAATCCTTGTATAAGGAGTATTCCATATTACTGATCTGGTCCCTTTTTATTGTGTCCATATTTGACTAAGGTGACTTTGAAAAAAGGTTATTGTGTGGGAACAACCTTTGCTACTCTGACTCAGATAGTCTGTTGATATTGGTTATTAGAAAGGGTACTTTAACGGTGCAGTTATATTTCGCAGCAGGGGTTACATAAGATAAATAAAATAACTTGCTACTTCAAAACCTTTAGTATATATCTAGTACTACCTTAAGTTCTCCTATTTTGTTGTGTTTATTTCCCTTTTTTTTTTTCTTTTTTTTTTTTTTTTTGGCAATGACGCTAGTCTGTTATATTTTGAAGGGATCTGTCTTAAGTTTGGCCAAGTCCTTTCCGTTTCCTTTGCCGCTTCTTGCAGTTGCACAACAGCAACTACTAGGTATTCGTTCGAGGATTGTACTATCTGCTGTGTCTATATAATGTCTTACATGTGTGAAATTTCTAGCTTTCTTATTTTTGTCACAAAATTGCACAGGTTGTTCAAATGTTTCTGCTGGAGATGACAACTCACCATTATTTAAGGTGATTCCCCAATTGTGCATAAGACTTTGCAGCTATTAGCATGTACCAATACCTTATATTGATATTGTCCTCGCTGTGGACGCAATGCTGAACATCTTAATTAGGTGTGGGAAAGAGCTATTGGAATCAATGTTAATGCTGCAGCTAGTGAAGAAAAGTATAACCCTGAGGAACTAGCAACCACACTGATCTCCAGTTCAAAAGCAGTGAATCGAGTCGGTTTCATTGGTCTGGGGGCGATGGGTTTTGGCATGGCTACTCACCTTCTGAGGTCAAATTTCGCAGTCATTGGTTATGATGTAATGACACCTTCTCTCTCTCTCTCTCTCTCTCTTATTGGATTTATCAGTTTTTGCTAATGACTTCCATTTCAATGCAAAACCTATAGTTTAGTGGGAAGAGGGAATATACCACATCATCACCTCATTCTATGTATTAATACAACAATAGCATTACCTCAGTGCCTCAAAAGCTCCCTTGTGTATTAGTATGTGCCTCAAAATTGTATTTGTTAGCAATTGTAATAGCCTTGACCTCCTTAGCCTAAAAGGTCCCTTGTTACTGAATTAGTAGGTGAAATTTTCTATAAACTCATGAAAGTAGATCTTAATCTTCTGATGTGGAACAAAGGGCAATCTCTTGATCCCTTAGACTGTGACAGAAAGACCCTTAAATTTCGTATTTTGGTCGGATCACTTGCCACTAATCAAGGTCAAGTGAAACTTTTTGTTAGTGATGAGCCTCTGTTTAGTTTTTTTGGATAACTTTGTCAAATCCATATTCATTTCTAGCCATAAGTTCAGCTCTAATGTTTCAGATTGTCTTGACCATAGGTGTATAAACCTACCCTATCGCGATTCATGGAAGCAGGTGGACTAGTTGGTAGTTCCCCAGCAGAAGTGTCGAAAGGTATTTCAATTCCTTATTCCAACTGTTTTGCAATCCATCTCGGCAAACTTTAAGATGTAGCATTGCTAGATAGGATTTAAGAGGTAAATAATCATTGAAGACGTTCCTTATTGAGCTAAATTTTTATATGATCTTTTAGTTCTATAGTTATTTGTCTGTTTATCTAGTTCGAATTTCAAATGAGGCGTGTTTTTTTCATTCATTTTGATCTAAACTTGATTTTTGAAAATTTATGGCATACACAAGACAGTTACTAGATGACTATTCATGTTAGCCGACCCCAATCATTTTGGGAATAAGGCTTGGTTGTTGTTGTTGTTGTTGTTGTTGTTGTTGCTCTAAATTTGATCTACATCCACATTCAAGTTCTTACTGTGGTTAAATCTGCAGCTGATGAAGTTAATCACTTTAGTCTGCTCAAAACTATATTGAAAGTTATTTTAAATGACAATTCTGTTTTGTCAAACCCAAATTATTGCAGGACTAAGGCTTGGTTGTTGTTCTTAGCTATATAGTAAAATGCAAAGTTACACAAAACAACCTGTAAATATAAGATATTGATGGAAAAATCAGTTTAGGACTATTTGTATGTATCTCAATAAAGTAGTTGCATGCTAAAGATGTCAAAAGAATATTATTTCTGCAGATGTTGATGTGCTTGTGATAATGGTCACCAATGAAGCTCAAGCAGAAGGCGTCCTTTTTGGAAATTTGGGAGCAGTAGATGGTATGTCTTTAATTGTTCGCCAGGTTTTGAAGTAACTGGACATCAATGATTTATATCTAATTCTCATCTGTCATAGCGTTCCTTTGATAAGAATTTAGCTTTTTATCACTCAAAACATTCCTCAGTAGCGCAACATGTATTTTTTCTATGATTAATGATGGCCTTTTTTTACTGTCGTCTAAAATTTCTCATGATAGTCTAAGAGCTTGATTAGCTCTGTTTTGTATATGGGCATCACCCCGTGTCTCCCCCTTGGTGTCCTTTTTGAATTTATTGATGACTTAAATTACTTATTAATAAAAAAAAAAAAGGTGTAGAGCAAGGTTACCTGGCTTTCAATTAACGCGTCAAACTCCCTTTCTTCCCGCAGATCAATCTACTTTTAATCATTTGGGCCCTTGATCTTGAACTCAAATTAATGCCCAGCAGCCTATGTCATTCTATATTGGTCCCTTAAGTTGGAAGATGCATCTCGCTGCATGGTGGCTTTTTTAACCGAACTTTATATTTTTCTCATGTTTGCATAACAAAATTGACCTTTGTTCTTGTATTCTCAGCTCTTTCAGAGGGAGCAACTGTCATCCTTTCATCTACTGTTTCACCAGCGTATGTGAGCCATCTGGAGCAGCGTTTGCAAGGTATCTTTCCTTTGTTATAATTTCTCAAGTATGTCTATCACAGCTCTGGCCCATATTCCTGTTTAAGTTGAGTAGAATGTGCCCTTTGATTTCTCTTGTGTTTTTAAAAGCTATTTTTGAGAGGTTGAGTGTTTTACAGGATCCAGCAACAGAAATATTTGAACTTCATTTCTGACTGATTATCTTATCTTTCCTCACAAAATCTCAGGTTCTACTTCCCTATGAAATCGAAATTAACCCAAGGATATGCCCCCCACCCTCTCTTTACTTAGAAAAGGGCAACTTACAATCCCCTCCCCCCTTCCTCGTCCTCATCCTGATCATCATACATGTCTTAACAAGATTTGCTCTAAGTCGTGGATTTCATTCATAAACAACTGAGAGTACAAAAGTAGCTGATTCACAGCAAGTTTAGAAGAAATAAACTACAAAGATAAGCTAAGAATTGACTACTGAAAACAGCAAGGAAAATGATCAGTAATAATGCAGCTGCTTGCTTACACCTACAACTAATCAGAAGTTTTCCGAGGCATAAGTTCTCTCGAAGTCTGTCTACTTGGTTCTGATGCTATACTGACAGTAGGAAAATGTTTGGGACCAAATGCCTCCTGGATTATCTGATGATGCCTCACTTGGAACTAAGTGTACACTTACTGCTGTAACTGGATGTTTACCCTTAATGCCACAGTGACTATTGCTGCAGTCAATTGTCTGTAAATTAATAGTCATCACCAAATGTGTGTAGGTTTGAAATGTACACCTTGTCCAGCTGCTTAACCTGAATTGAAATACTTTGTATTTAAGCAGTTTGATCTTACCCTTCAGTCTTGCCTGAGATAAGTAACAAGGGCATCCCCTTTTGAGCTCTGCTGATGTTGTTTGGACTGTAGCTGAGGCTTGTGTGGTCTGCGCAATGATCATGTTATTCTGTCTTTCTGTGTTATTGGTGCTTGGATCCTCATCAGAGCGACTTCCCAATCATATACTAATACTATTGTCCAATGCTGACTTGCTAAAAAGCTACTGTCACTGAGTGTTGTGAATATATTCCTTTATCCGAACGCAAGTTTATGTTTTCTATGTACGTGTAAAGTAGAACAACAATTTGACTTCTGGGTAGACTTTATAGAGCATAACAACATGCTTTCTGCGGATTCTTCGCTTCTTAGTTGCCACTTGCGAGCAGCATTGGACATGTTGTGGACACGGTAACTGGTAATGAGGATGGTCATGTTAACTTGAGATCTCATACATGTCACTTTCATTTTTATATTATTAGCGTGCATTCATTTTCTATGTCAGATAATGCCCAACATTAACGTTGTAATTGCAGGCAAGAAGCTGAAACTGGTGGATGCCCCTGTTTCTGGTGGTGTTAAGAGGGCTTCAGAGGGAACTCTTACGGTATGTCGAGTAATAATGTTGTGCTCTGATGTTCTATTTAGTCGATTACTGAATTTTGATCATATTACTGAAGTGTTGGTGTCCTGCAGTTAGTTGTAAACAGTTCATACTCTGTATCAGCAGATAGTGTATTACTGTGTCGACGCCCAGATTGCTGTTATAGTTAATAAGTTTATTGGTATCAAAGTCAGTAAGTTGGATGAGGCAGTTCTTTTATGTAAATATCCACGTAGCATTGCTATGCATGTAGAATGTTGGACAATTTAGCATAGATTGAGATGTTTTGAGGAATTGAGGCAAGGCCCTGTTCTTTGTTGCTAAGATCTCAGCTGCTTTACCTTTTGCATTCTAGCTCTAGTTTACAGTTTACTTTTGAGTTCTGCTTGGAACTTTGATTTAAATATCGACAGTTTTCGATCCTGGAGCTATTGGTGACTTCTTATACTGCCTCACATTTTCTCATCAGATGATGGCATCAGGAACTGATGGGGCACTAGAGCATTGTGCATCAGTACTTTCTGGTAGTGACCATAATTTACTGTACATTAACTAAACTTTTCTGTGTGATGATTTCATTGGTCCGACCTGTCTTTTTCACAGCATTAAGTGAGAAGTTGTACATCATAAAAGGAGGATGTGGAGCTGGAAGGTATCTCTGAATTCATACCTTGCTCAATGTTTTTTTACAGCTGTGTTTTTTCCAAGTTTCTAGAAGCCGGAAGTTGAGCCTCTGCTAGATTCCTTCTTATGTTGACAACATCAAACACTTTTCTTTTACTGTAGATATTTCTATGCCAGAGACCAATATACCAATAATCATGCAAATGTTGAAATTTTTTCTCACATGTATTCTAACTTGCATATAATGGTTACCAAAACCAAGTCTTTTGAATTATTATTGGATCTTCATCATCGTCACAGTATTCCACTTCCCATTTTCCCTTAAATCCTATACAACTTGCAGGATTGACTTTCAATGATCATTCTCCTAACAGTAGGTAAATAAAAGGCTTGCCCAAGGGGGCAGGAGGAAAAAGTTTCATGTGAACGCTGTAGGTCTTTTATCATCTCATATTGAAGTGGAGTCTGATAAGGAGACATCTTCGTAGTATACAAACACATTCCTCTATTTCTGTCATTCGTTAAACTTAGTATATTTCTATTTTATTACTTTTGTGACAAGGTAATGCAGTGTACATTGTTGACTGACATTTATTTCTTTGTGATACATCAAGCTGTGTCAAGATGGTTAATCAACTACTAGCTGGAGTGCACATAGCATCTGCAGCTGAGGGTTTGGCCTTTGGTGCTCGCTTGGGTCTTTACACCAGAGATCTTTTTCATTTCATCACCAATAGTGGTGGAACTTCTTGGTAACTGTCTCCTGTGAATTATACTGATGTATCATATTTCATTGCCAGGTCTTAGCCCCTTCTGAAAATAGCGTCCACATTATGCATTTGATAAAGCTACTTCGAGTTCACGTCATATTTGGATGTTATAGTTACCACTACATGAATAAATAAAACAGCTAAATTAGTCTTAAGTAGCTGAGAGGTTATTACAAGAGAACTTCAGAGAATCTGATTATGTTTCCCGAAAAGTAGTGCTAGAAAGAAAAAGTGCAGTATGAGAAGGCGAGAAGCATCAGTTGGCATTTTCTTTTTTTTGTTTATATTTGGTTTTTATTCACCAGAATCATAGCCGTAAATTTACAAACGTATTCCATTATTTGGGTGAGAAGAACGAGACGTCCTTAGTCCCTTAGTCCTAACCATGTTACCATAATTCTACTTTGCTTTTCTAATCCTTCCTTCAAGATACATATTTATTCGATTGGGTTCCCCACTTTCCACTGTACTAGTACACCTTTGGTTATATGCACTTATATCTCACTCCTTTAGCATATTTTAATTTTTTTTTTGAAGAGTCAAATATGACAATTCGAGCGAGGCCAGTGGAGTATGTTTTTGACTGAATTGTTACATTCTTCCTTGTCATATGTTTCTATCGTATCCTGCACAACTGAATAACAGATCAACTGAATTCCTCATCTGGCACGACTGCCAAGACTCGATAAATATATGGAGAACACTTTTCTCATGCACTATTTACTCAAGCTACATGCTTGCTTTTGCAGGATGTTCGAAAATCGCGGTCCACACATGGTGGACAATGATTTCACCCCTTATTCTGCACTTAACATATTTGTGAAAGATCTGGTAAGCTGAATTTTTATCTAGGGTACCCATTGAGCTTTACATTCTAATCTCAAGATGATAACATTATCATAACATTTTAATAGGGAATTGTTTCTCATGAATGCTCGTCACGGAAAATACCACTTCATGTAGCTGTCACTGCCCATCAATTATTCCTTGCAGGTATGTGGCGCTTGAATTATGTTATCATTTGTATGAGTGGGTAATGTATACAATCTAATTCTCAGGCTGCTACAATCAGTTATCAACTAGCGTCCCTGCTTTGTAGAGTTGGTCTTCTAAGTTTGTTGATGTATGATTTAATTTGGTTGACGTGTATCCATCTTTTTAGTTCTCTTGAACATATGGCAAGGGTAAAATAACTGAGTGTAACTTTTCTATGCAAGAAGAATTTTGTCCTCTGGTTGCCAGCTCCTTAACAGTAAACCTTTGTCACTTTGTCTTATACCAATAAGTACCTTCATTTACCAGGTTCTGCAGCTGGTTGGGGTTCTCTTGATGATGCCGCTGTGGTCAAGGTAGAATTCTATGTGTGGCTTGATCTTCTTGCAAATAGAGTATGAGATAAGCTGAACGGTTGGCTGGTTTGAAGTCTGTGTCTTGAGACATTTAGTACAGTGTTCTTACAAAAAAAGAAAAAGAAAAAGTTATTAATATTATATTAGTCGTATTCACAGTTACAAATGTTAAAACTAGATTGTAACTGATTATATGGCCAAATTTTCATATATGGACTTCTCTTACGTGTAGCTTGCTAACTTTTCTTCATCATTTGTCTTTTCTGTTTAGTTTTATGAATCTCTTACGGGTGTCAAAGTTGAAGGAAAGCATGCAGTTCTAAGTAAAGAACATATCCTGAAATCACTTCTTCCGGATTGGCCTGTAGATCCCACTAGTGACATAGTCAAGCTTTCTGAGAACAAGATAAAGCCCTTGGTGGTTCTCGATGATGACCCCACTGGAACGCAAACTGTTCATGATATTGACGTTCTCACTGAGTGGTAAGTATCCTACATTATCTTTATGCCCTGTTAGTCAATATCTTCGTGTATTCACAGTGCCACATCTGTGCACAAGCTACAAGTTTGTAGGAAAAGTGTGAACCAAGTTACTTTTTTTTTTTTTTTTTTTTTTTTTTTAAATTTTAAAGTACAATATTGTAAGGTGATGCTACTTTGTTTAGGGGTATAATAGTGGAATAATGTTATTGCTTTTTATATCCTGCAGGAATGTGGACTCTCTGATTGAGCAATTCCAGAAGAAGCCTAAATGCTTTTTCATTTTGACAAATTCAAGGGCTCTCAGTCCTGATAAGGTCTTATGTTGTTTAGAGTAGACTTCTGTGTCCTTCTACAGCTATACCAATGCTAATATTGGTTGATCTCTCTGATTATACCATTTAAACTGCAGGCTAGTGCTCTGATGATTGAAATATGTACCAACTTAAAAAATGCTGCTAAAACTGCGAGCACGGAGTTTACCGTAGTATTAAGAGGTGATTCAACTCTAAGGGGACACTTTCCTGAGGTGAGGCCTTGATGCTTATTATGTAACACTACGGAATTTGGAAAGTGGTTTATGGAGTTGGTTTGTCCCACATTGGGACACTAAGGCTCACATGATCAGTTTATAATAGATTCCTACCATCATACTATCAACAAGGCCTTCACCTTTTAGAGCCCAAGTGAGGATTTACGGGCCTAAAGGGTGACTTCCTATCTTATTAGGTTGTGTTGCGACGGACGGTGAATCGGGCTGTTACATATTAACTGTTAGATAATTGGTATTTCATCTAGTATATCTACCTCAATTCATGGATGCGACTTTGATACTTTGTCAGGAACCTGATGCTGTTGTTTCAGTCCTAGGAGACATTGATGCATTGATTATTTGCCCATTTTTTCTTCAAGGAGGTCGGTTTACGATAGGAGATGTACACTATGTTGCAGAATCTGATCGGTAAAATTGTCTGGCTCAGCTTTCATAAAAATAATAGTGAATTTTATCGTACTATCTTAATGTTTGTGCTGACATTTTTATTTTAGGCTTGTTCCTGCCGGAGATACAGAGTTTGCTAAAGATTCTTGTTTTGGATATAAGGCTTCAAATCTTTGTGAGGTTTGTCTTACAGCTTGCGCTAACAGGGCCTCTCCTTTTGAGCCAGTGCTCAACTAATTTACGCCCTTCCAACTTTGTCTCTCTTCTATAGTGGGTTGTGGAGAAAACCAATGGGCGTATTGCTGCTAGCGATGTTGCTTCTATTTCCATCGAACTCTTGCGGAATGGTGGTCCAGATGCTGTTTGCGATCATCTGTGCAGCCTACATCAGGTAATGTGTTGGCGATTCCACAATAAGCCATTGTCTTGTTAACTGGCTGTCGTATTTATCTTATTTCTCTGTTACTCCAGAAATCCAGATATGACATGTTGTAACACAAGGCCAGTACCCTTTCTAACTGAAAGTAGTTACCCTGGGCTATCCGCTATGCTATATAATTGTCCCACAAAGAATATAAGGCGCCCTTGCATACTTTGACCTCACGTGTGTGCAGGAAGTTACCTATCCTAATAAACATATGTTAAATTTTTTTTTTTTTTTTTGATAGGATAAACATGTTTATTAAAACATGAGTTTTTCAGAAATGGAAGTGCACTTTGTTGGCACATCACTTAGGCCCTGTTTGATAGGATTGCATCTTTCTGAACTGAACTGATGATCTGATCTGAATGATTCTGATCTGATTCGAATGACTCTGAACTGATCTGATCTGAATTGGTTAAAAATTTGATTGAATTTCAACGAATTAGTATTAATTATGGACCAAATACATAGATAGTTATTTGAACATTTCTGATCTGATCTGATATGATTTGAATGATTCTGAACTCATCTGAATTCATCTGAGAATAAGTCCTATCAAACAGGGCCTTACTACTAATCCCTTTATAAACTCATCCAATCACTCCAATTCTCAACAAGTCTCATCTATAATCTTTGGTATTATATTGTTATTAAGCTAGAAGAAGATGCCTTCAACTACTTGTGGAACCTCCACTTTAGAATTGAAGTCCTTGTTGCGCCTTGTTCTCAAAAGCTAACCGCATTCTAGCGATAGGACTTTCCAATAGACTCAGCACAAGGTCGCAAGGTCGCTTAAATACCGTTTGTAATATCCCAGTCCACCACATAGCAGCATAACCCAGTAAAATAGGAAGTTCCCCTCGAGCCTTAAATCTTAACTAAGGTTAAAATGAATGATTTGCTACTTAGGGGATGGTGATATCTCTCATAAGCATATCATGACCTCTCTTATTCTCTTATCACATTGCATAAGTGAAAATCCCCAAAACGGTAGTACTGTGATTTTTATACCACTTCTTTTGCTGAAACCACTATGAAAGTTTGACAATGTGGTGAGGCTTGAAAGGGTGTCTGTCATTTTGAAAGGGTATATCTCCGATTCTCCGTAAGGAAGTTTTGCATACTGATTTTTCTTATCTTCTCAAGTATGTGGTCTGTACATCACTATTATGCCTTGTTTGCCTTGAATGTTGTCTTTAGATCTACAACATTTTAATATTTAGTTTTTATGCTTAATTAAGTTACTTAGGTTAGTACCAAGGAAATGACAACATTTGAGGAGTGTTACACCACATCACATAGACAGTAGCCTTTGCCATAATATGTGCCTATCCATTTTTGTAATTATATAATTATGCAATCATACCTGATGAAACAGGGATCAACTTGCATAGTCAACGCAGCTAGTGATAGAGACATTGCTGTCTTTGCTTCTGGGATGATGCTGGTGAGGTTTTCGTCTGTCTTATACACATTATTTTGATTATGTTGCTAGGATGTGACTGTCTCAAAAATTATAATTTTTGGTGCTCCTGTGTTATTACTTCCCTAGGCGGAGCTTAAAGGAAAGAGTTTTCTTTGCCGAACTGCTGCAAGTTTTGTTTCTGCTAAAGTTGGGATAACATCTAGGCCTCCATTATCACCGAAAGATCTAGGGGTACAGAAGGAAAGGACTGGAGGTCTTATTATTGTGGGATCTTATGTCCCCAAAACAACAAAACAGGTGATACAGGGTACTTGATTGTGGTGTTTCTTTGTGTCAGATACATATTTTTTGGGAGAATAGCTGATGCTTTATCCTATGGCACATGTTTTTGTAGGTGGATGAACTAAAGGCACAGATGGGCGATGCATTAAGATGGATAGAGGTTATACACATTACACTCATTCAATCAGATATATGAATTTTTTTGGTATTAGATTATTAGTGTATATGTATGGAATTCTTTCTACTAACATTGGAGACAAATGTTACAAGTTAAAAATGTTGGTATTGAAATTTTCATTGTCTACGTATCTACGTGTTTCACTACTATGCGAGAATTTGATTGGTGTTATGGTTTATCACAGATTTCTGTTGATGAAGTGGCTTTGAAGTCGCCAGCTGAGAGAGAACAAGAAATCAACCAAGCTGCAGATTTGGCTGATGTTTTTCTTAGGTCTCGTATGGACACGGTGATAATGACCAGCCGACAGCTCATTGTTGGAAAAAGTCAGTCATCTTCTCCCCTCAAATCATGTGTGCCGTTTTCTCATTACTAAATCTTCTCCTTCCATTCCTGGAAAGGTCCTCAATATTTCTCAATTTAAGTAACAATACTCATTAGCTAAACCAGCAGGGAAGAGGGGCCGGGGGAACACATAAGATATTGGCAGCAGGTGTAATGGGTTAATGGCAAAATCAGTAGCGGTAGTAAGGGAGTTCACTGCTGTGTCTACAGGTTGCATATTAATCTTCTTGATCTTCACCTTTTGACGTACCATATTTGTCATCTCTGTAATTTGGTGTTTCCCAAGATAACATGTTGTATCCACCTTCATTCTTCTCAATTCTTAAATATTCCGCCTGCCAAAATCATTCTGATAAAGCATATATTTCATCCTTCCATATTCTTTCAACAATTTTCCTATGGTGTTGAATTTCTTACTTTCGTTTCCATTTCCAATGGAGCCAACGACTACTTATTCTTTGGTTTTTGGGATATAATGGAATAAAGCAAAATGACTCATAAAACTATCTGTGCTTCTTATTTTGTGAAGTAGCAGTCAGTCGGTGCGATTCTCGAAACAATTTTTATTTTGGGTCATCCGTGCGCAGCCTCTCTATGTTTCAATAGGGGTAAGGCTTGCGTGCATCCGACCCCCCCTTACCCCGCCTTATGGTGGGAGCCTTTAAGGCACTGGGGTTAAATATGTTGTTGTTGTTGTTGTTGTTGTTGTTGAATTTCTTACTTTCTTTGTTTTTTCCTTTTAACTCCTTTCTTATTTCGCCAAGTCGTGGATGATTCCGTATGATTGTTCCTGATAGCCGACCCCAAATCATTTAGGGACTAATGATTTTTTATTGTTGATATTGTGGTCTACACATTATGCTCCTGTCATTAAACAAACTTACTGAGATACAAAATATGAGAACTTATTGACCTGCACCGCATTTTGTGCCTTACAATTACGGTGATGTGTGTGAGCCATAGCTATGTGGCTGTTTATGCCTCTTCATTCCCCAGCGCAGTACACAATGTCTAGAAGCTATTTGCATGTTTATTGCAGGGTACTCACAAAGTCTCTACAGACATGTTTATTAGCCAAATATTATGCTTTCAAAGCTGTAGATACAAACTTACAATGTACACATTATTGCTTAAACCATCTTTCTAAGTGATGAGTTGTAGAACAACTTCCGATTCCCTACATCTTTGTGTTTATGTCTTAAGAATACGTAGATGAACTGAATATCGTACCATTTTTGCTGTCCACATATAATTTTCAGACAGAACATGTCAATCACTCTTTTTCACCAATCCTCCCTTTTATGTCAACAGCGTCAACTGAAAGTTTGGACATTAATTTCAAAGTGAGCTCTGCACTGGTGGAAATCGTTAGGCGCATAGAAACCAGGCCTCGCTACATTCTAGCAAAGGTATAATTGCTGTCATGACCTTACTGTACTTGTTTCTTTTGTAGCCTATCTTTTGGTTAGATCAGAAGGATGTCCCATGATAGTATTTTTTGTTGTTGATCTGACGTGTCAGTAGAAGATTGTTTTTCATACCATCTATCATGCAGTTCCAACTTCAAATGGACAAAAAGTACTTTAAATGAGAAACTTGTAATCATGTTCCGACTTTATCGATCAATATTTATCTGTTGTGATTCAAAGATGGTTTGTATGAAATATCTTTGTTCAGCTTCGAAAGGAATAGGAGTCTTTGCATATTTTTCTGTTTAAGCCTTGTACTAATCAAGTGAAAACTGGGTTGCAATTTCTCTCTATATATATCCACATAATCTGGGAGACTGGGACTCCTACAGTATTTGTAAGTTCACAGGCAAAATTCACAGTTATGATTGTGTTTATTATATACAGGGGGGAATTACTTCATCTGATATTGCCACCAAAGCTCTGGAAGCTAAACGTGCCAAAGTTGTTGGCCAAGCTTTGGCTGGTGTTCCTTTGTGGGAGTTAGGTGACGAAAGTAGACACCCAGGAGTTCCATATATAGTTTTTCCAGGTAAAGTGCACATCTTCTCACCTTTATTGGTTCTATAGGACGTTCTCTTAGAATTTTCTTCAAAATTCCTGTAGCACAGTTCTATGCATTTCATACAAACTCTATAATATTAGACTTGTCATCTGTATCTCATGCCCATCTTTATACCCTTTGCTGACACTTCATGATTTTTAGGTAATGTTGGTGACCATAAAGCTCTTGCAAAAGTAGTGAAGAATTGGGCTCGTGCTGGCAAAATTTCATCAACGAAAGAACTGCTGCTTGTAAGAATCCATTACTTTGTACATTTGTCTAACACTGTTAGTAGAAGCACTTGTTATCTGATTGATTGAATTTTCTCCATGTAGCATGCAGAAAAGGGTGGATATGCTGTTGGAGCCTTCAATGTATATAATTTGGAAGGGATTGCTGCTGTAATTGCTGCCGCTGAAGAAGAACGTAGCCCTGCTATTTTACAGGTGAAATTTATGATTTCAAAAACGATGCAAATTTGGAATGCTTTTCGGGAAAAGAGAAACTATATTCTAGTGCTCTATGTGTCAAATCAACCAGACAGATGTTACCTACGGCAGGGTAGGCGAGAGTCCAAAAGGAGGTTTTTAAAAGGAAAGTCTTGACCTTAGGTTGAAGTCTAGGGAGTAGCATTGTTCCCAGGTTGGCTGTTACATTTAGTATCGAAGAAGTTATTGGACACTTCATTATTATCAATATTGGGGCTGTTTAAGTTATGCTGGCTTTGGGAGACAGAAAGGGATCGAAGTTCTGTTGATTTTGCTTTTAAGATTCCCATGAGAATAAATTTGATTCCTTATTTCGGCTCAATACTATACATTTGACTTGTATACTTCGACAGATTCATCCAGGGGCCTTAAAGCAGGGAGGACTACCATTGGTTGCCTGTTGTCTCTCAGCCGCTGAGCAAGCAAGTGTAAGTATTTCAGGAAAGATCTGCATTGGTCTTCCCTTCTGTCATTAGTTTTGGACAATCGACTAATTTTTAGTATGAATGCTTACATACATGTATCTACTTTAAACCTATTAGAAGACATTGTCATAGAAAGTGGGCATCTCCAAGGTAGAAAAAGTGACGACTTTTCAATATGGCATAAATTTCTGTCAGAATGAAACGGATAATTACAAATACCAGGCATAGAAATTGTACTTTTATATAAAAGCTAAATCAACAACTATCTGGAAGTTCAAGTAAAGCAGAATAAGTTTTGAATTAGATTAATAGCAAAGGAACATTTTAGTTGTAAGGATGCCAGGGCATTTTGCTTAACTGGTCAAATGAGATCAATCAGTCGTAAGTTCTAATTTTGGCGGGCTTGTTAATCCTAGGGGCTTCAGGTTGAGTCTAGCTTTGCATTTAAGCATTCTGTATTGGTTGTCAAGAATTATATAAAAGTTAGAAGATGATTATTGAGCTTTGAAACTGGGAATTAGTGTCCATGCAGAGTGGTCTCAAAACTTTTGGTTTCTTTGTTTGGTTTTCTAATCTCTTTTTTTCGCCTCTTAAACTTTTTATCTTCTCTCAAACCTTTTCTTCCTATTATTTGTTTAAAGTTCATATCTTTTCCACTTGTTTTACAACTAATTTTTTTAATCTTTTGTTTCCCTTTCTTTCAATGGCTTTTAAAAATTCCTTTTAAACGTGTTTCAATATTTTTTTTAACTTGTTCTCATTGATCTTTAACTTACATAACATCCACGAGACGGTTACTTATGACGATTCATGTTAGCCGACCCCAATCATATTGGGAATAAGGCTTGGTTGTTGTTGTTGTTGTTGCAGAGTGGTCTCAAGAGAATAGATGAATAACCCATGCCTTAACAACCATCAATAACCTTTTCTTCAAACAAAATTTCTAAGGAGAATTAGTTATTGCTTCTTCCAGATCCCCTGCCTTCCTCTATAATCCAACGTAACATCAGACAATTATTTGAACTACCTGATCTGAGCACTATCTCTAGCCTGGGGCGTCTGGTTATAATGGAATGGGCTGCGATGGAAGAAAGTTTATTTCTTTTCGTGGACTTTGTAATTCATTGCAGTGAAATTCTAGCATGTGTTAGTCTTTTATAGCTCTCAATACCTTCAAACAGATTTTTGAAAACTCAAGAGAAGGTCATGGCTAGACAAGCTATACAGCTCTGGATACCAGTTGTTATGGTTCAAAGAAAAATTGAATTAGAGAATTTCAAATTTTCTTAGAAAAACACATTAACTCCCTGCAAAAAACACATTTATATGTATAATACTCTTACTTGTAAAATTTATGTTACAGGTCCCGGTTACTGTTCATTTTGACCATGGAACTTCCAAACAAGAATTACTTGAGATTTTAGAGTTGGTAAGTTTATTCTAAACTATCCATATAAGATATTGGTTTTTGAAATGTCTCTTTTCAGTAAATTTTAAATGTTTCCAAATGCCCAATTAACATGTATTCTTTCAGTTTAAATTTGGTAACTGGACCTAGAATTTTGCTTGTTTTAATTAATCTATGGTTGTTTTAAAATAACCAGGGATTTAATTCACTAATGGTGGATGGCTCTCACCTTTCATTTGACGACAATGTTCTGTATACAAAAAACATAGCCGGTTTGGCTCATAAGAAGAAGATGTTCGTTGAGGCTGAATTAGGCAGATTATCAGGAACAGAAGATGATTTAACAGTTGAAAAGTATGAAGCAAGGCTAACTGACTTAGATCAGGTTAGCCATCTGACTGTGACTTATAATTCATTGTGCTTTTTAACTTTCCATTTGTGATATAGTACCAGTTCTTTACACACACACACACACACACAAAAAAAAACAATTTAAAAGTAGTGTCTCTCTTTCTTCAGGCACGAGAATTCATCGATAAGACTGGTATTGATGCTCTTGCTGTCTGCATTGGCAATGTCCATGGGAAATACCCTGCAACTGGCCCAAATCTCAAGCTTGATTTGCTCGAGGTAAACAGCTAAGATATTTGTTGCTCTGGACCGATTGCCTTGATAAAAAATTCTTGGGTATTATTTGGTTACACACGGTACACGGATATCATTAAATGCCAAGTTTACTGCAATATTTACTTTTGTTTTGTCATATAGTATACTGTACATCTCAGAGGTAAAGTTCTGTAATTCGATGCACTGTTGAAGTTTACATCAATAGAATTGATAAGTGGATCTTGAAACAACAGTCATCCAGGGGAAAAAAAAAAACCTAACTACTGGTGCTGTTTTCGTTTATCTTCTGTCCTACTATTGCAATTACTGCAAAAAAGTATTTTGTACATAGCATGTACTAGATAGTTTCACAACTTACAGCATGTCAGTTGAATGTCAAAGGGTGTCAGTGAACTTAATGGACTTTATACTGTCCATTGCTTATTTGTTGGTGTAATATGTAGTAATAAGCTCTCCTATCAATGCTCATTATTACTTGCCTCAAGTCGGTTCAGTCCATTCAGTCTTTCTCTTGCAGATACAATAGATTGTGCTTTCACTACAAAAGTCATCTGTTTGGTTTCAAGATTGGTATATGAGGGTGGTAGCTTCGTAAGGAACGACCAATGCTGGCTACAGTTGTCACATATACTAGCTCTATGATACTTCTTTTATTTGAAACTATCTTTTCCAGCACTTCCATATTAGACTCTATCATCTCCACTACTGCCTTTGCCTTAAATATCGCTGATCAGAAAAAGGGAAAAAAATTATGATATATTTCGAGTAGCACATATTTCAAATTTTCAATTTAAGAGTTGACGAATTGGTGCATCATCCTGACTGTGCTCTCTTTTTTTATAATAATTCTCTAGTGTTGGCCTCATATACTTGTGCATTCACAACGTTTTCGATTTTGATCTTAAAAAATGCTAATAAGATCATTAAAGTAGCTTTTTTGGGCTGAGTAGCTGTACTTAAAATTCGATTACTTTGGAGACGAGGCTATATATCGTCACCTTCAATTGCATCCAATAACAACATGGTAGTAAATGCAAAAATCTTGACTTCATGATGATTTGTTCGGTGCAGGATCTACATGCATTAGCATCTGAAAAGAGTGTAATTCTTGTCCTTCATGGAGCTTCTGGTCTAAACATGGAACTTGTCAAGGTAATCTCCAATCACTATGTGAAAAATTCGCTGCATTCTGAATGATAACTGACATGTTTTCTTCTCACTTGCACTTTAAGTAAGCTACTGATGTTTACTGACCAACTAGTTCTACTTTTCAATGGGACTCTGACAATCTCCATTGAGTAAATTATTTTCAAAAGTAGACTCTATCAGCTCATCTTTGATCTCTACAGCTCTACTCCAGTTTCTCGATTTTACATTTTCTTTTCTCGGAGCGGGCTATACGGGGCTGGAGTCAATCACACATTTACGATTGTGCTTTAGACTATTAAAAGGCATAGTTTAGGATGTAGACAAAATCTCTACCTAAAACAAACCCCAATTAGCATGCAATGGAAGTGGATGACATACAAGAACAAGTTAACCACCATGTTCATCTTAATTAATACTTATGTCCTATATTGATCTCTCAGTTGAAATTTTGACTTAACGTTGCCTTTTCTCACAAGAAATCGTGTACTGATTGTGCAGAGATGCATAGAGCTTGGCGTGAGGAAGTTCAACGTGAATACCGAGGTCAGGAAAGCTTACATGGATTCACTAGCCGATCCAGGAAATGATCTTGTACATGTTATGGGTTCAGCAAAGGAGGCAATGAAAGCTGTTGTTGCTGAGAAAATGCGCCTGTTTGGCTCAGCTGGAAAAGCGCTGTAAGGACATCATCGGAGAGCATATCTGATTTATTACAATTCAGGAACTTCGGACTGCTGATATGCATTGTTGTATTTAACTATCTATATAACTATAGGGATTCCAATTTGTCCACCTCCTGTCTCTAGCAAACCAGTTCAGTACAATATAATGTTGGACAACATGACACTCGGAGGTACTCATTCTTGGTATCTCCCCCATTAAAGTCATTCATGTCGATCTTTATACTTGATCCTCGTTGTTCTGATTGCTAGAACTTTGTTCGAGTTGATCTTAACCTGGTTGAGATTCGTTTATGTAGACGTCTTGGAACCACTAAATACCCAATGATAATGATATCTTGTTAAAGGAGTACTTTGCTCTAGTACTTTTATGTAAACCATCATTAGCATAGCCTCAATACTTGAGAAACAAGTCTCTGCCTCAAACAATACAATATCTCTTACATTTGCAGTCATCAGTTGGACCTAACTCTCGAGCGACCAGAAAAAACAAAAAAAAAAAAAATAATAATAATAATGTCTAACCACCTTTTCAAAGCCTTTCAGATAATGCTTACGACATTTAGTCTAACCACCCACCTAATCTGGTATTTTAGATTGTATGGGAACATGTATGCTTGCTTTTGCATGGTTATGATCCGAATTGGATGCGTAATAAGTCACTTTTTGGGGAATCTTTTCTTATAGGTACACTAGTTGCACAACACTCTACGCTCACAATATCGGAGTAGAAACCATATATAATTATAAAAATTGTTTTTGAAGTCATGACCCACATGGTAAGCAAATTATTTTTATGGGTTCGGTGCTATCACTGCTATAAGTAATATAATTGTCCTCCTCACAAGATGTATGAGTGATAGACTTCCTAGCATTCTTGGCGCGCACAACTCAAATGGAAGGGCTGAGCTGGAGCATGACAGTGGAAGTGCACAGATGGCAGAGTCTGAGAGGAGAATCGTGGGCCAGCCAATCATTGTCCAGGTGCAAGGAATGTCTGAGGTTCTGGAAGAATCACCAAGGACAGCACATCAATCCGGAGCGTCAGCATGATCTACCTGTTATTGTACTTTCCTTACCTTGAATAGCAAGCCATCCTAATCCTATGAATTGGGAATACCAGGTAGTGGTATTGACAGCTAATCATTGGAAATTCTCCAGTATATAAGGAGAAGTAGATGTAATTTACTAGGTATGGAATTATTAATTAAAACTCTCATTTATGAGAATTCCCTTTTCTGCAAAGTCATCTCTGTTCTTCCATTCCACAATTCCTAGGTGACTCAATAGTACTCACCACAGATTGTGTTAATTGAGCCTATTAGTTCTTCACTAAACAGCTCAAGATTCTATCTTTATCCAATTATAAGTGTTAGATTAATACGATCTTATCAACTGGTATCAGAGCAGTGATTCTCCCAACCTGTACTCATAAAATTCCACCATAATTTCAGAAAAAGCTTCCACCTTTAACCCGGAAAACGCTGAGGGCATCACCCTGAGGACTTATTCGAGGAAGAGAAGGATGGCAGAGTCAGCGGAGATTCAACATCTAAAGGAACAAGTAGCCTTCCTCACCTAATCGATGACGACCATGGCGATGCAGTTAAACGGCAACTCTGAAAGATCTGGTAATCAAAACAACTCCAATAACTCAGTTATTAGGCATCCTAAGATTAAATTTCCTAGCTTTGATGGTAATGAGGTTGATAGTTGGTTGTTTAAATGCGATCAATATTTCTCTGTGGATACTATTGATGATATTATGAAGGTTAAGTATGTTGCTATGCACTTAGAATCTAAGGCCTTGGCTTGGCATCTATCTTATGAGAAGGGTAGAATTTCTGAGGAATCTTTAGGCTGGGACGAGTATAGAAAAGCCATTAAGGCTAGGTTTGGTGATTCATGGGAGGATCCTATGTCCGAGTTGTTGATGCTTAAACATGAAGTAGTGTACAGGCTTATCATGGTGCTTTTGATATACTCTTAAGTAAGCTAAGCCTGCAACCTGGTTATGCCCTTTCCTGTTTCCTTACTGGGTTAAAGGAGAGAATTGCAGTAATGGTTAGAATGCTGAAACCTAAGTCTATACAGGAGGCCTATGGTCTAGCTAAACTGCAAGAATCTGCCCTTAAATTGAGTGGTGGGTTGGGAAGTAAGGGGAGTAATGTTTTTAAAACCCCCATATTATCCACACCAAGGTCATTCACCCCTAGACCTGGCTATGGTAACTCTACACCATCAAACAGTGGGTACAGGAAACCCAATAATAACCCTCAACCCCCTAAGTTTCCGCCAGTCAGTATAGATTGGGATGATAGAAAGGCCAAAGGATTGTGTTATACCTGTGATGAAAAGTACACACCTGGCCATATCTACAAGCACAAAAGGCAGCTCTACATGTTAGAGTCTGACTGTATTGAGATGGAGGAAGTGGAAGAACAAGAGGAGGAAGTAGAGGAGCTATCTGATGCACAGATAACTCAGATATCTGTGAATGCCTTAGTTGGAAAGAGTCATTGTCAAACCATGAGGGTTCCAGGACAAATTGGAAGGAAATCACTCAGCATATTGGTTGACAGTGGCAGCTCACACAACTTTCTGAATGTAGGAGTAACTGAAAAACTTGGACTGGAATTACAAGCTATTCCGAATTTTAACATTTCTGTGGCAAATGGTGGGAAACTTCTGTGTTCCAATGTGATTCGAGGTTTAAAGTGGAAAATCAGAAACACAGAGTTTGTAGCAGACTTCTATGTTATTCCATTAGGCAGTTGTGATGCAGTACTTGGGGTGCAATGGCTGGAGACTCTCGATGTAACACTACGGAATATGGAAAGTGGTTTATAGAGTTGGTTTGTCCCACATTGGGAAATTACGCTCATATGATCAGTTTATAATAGATTCCTACCATCATACTAACAACAAGGCCTTCACCTTTTAGAGCCCGGAGAGGATATATGGGCTTAAGGGGTGACTTCCCATCTTATTGGGTTGTGTTGCGACGTATGATGGATCGGGCTATTACAGATGGTATCAGAGAAACCCTACGACCGCGTGTTGATCATGTGGTCAGGAGAGCCCAGGTCAACAGCCTAGCGGGGGAAAGATCCTGGAGCTAGACTATGGTTGGCTGTCAGTCGCAACGAGGACGTTGCTCTCTTAAGAAGGGGTGAATGTAATACCCCGGATTTCAGAGGAGATCCCTGAAAGATTAAGGGCTCATATGAGGTGCTTAAAAGGAATGATAGTGCTACTCATACCAACAAAGTCGACTTTCCTTTTAGGAAGCCCATGTGATAAGAACTCCAAAGTTAAGCGTGCTTGACTGGGAGTAATTTCAGGATGGGTGACCTCCTGGGAAGTTTCCCAGGATGCGCACGAGTAAGGTCAAAGTGCGCCGGAAGGACCCATGTTGGTCTGTGAGGACAGCTCACAGCCTGGCAAGCTGCCATAGGTGACTACTCTCGGCTCAGGCGATGAGCCGGGGTGTTACAGATGGTATCAGAGCAACCCTGCGACCGCGTGTTGGGTGCTGGGGCGAGGCCCAGACCAGCCGTCTACCGGGGAAGATCTTGGACCTGTGCCGATGTTTGTATGATTTGGTTTAGGCGCAACGGGGACGTTGCGTTCTTTAAGTGGGGGAGTTTGTAACACTACGGAATATGGAAAGTGGTTTATAGAGTTGGTTTGTCCCACATTGGGAAATTAGGCTCATATGATCAGTTTATAATAGATTTCTACCATCATACTAACAACAAGGCCTTCACCTTTTAGAGCCCAAAGAGGATATATGGGCTTAAGGGGTGACTTCCCATCTTATTGGGTTGTGTTGCGATGTATGATGGATCGGGCTATTACACTCGACCCCATAACTTGGAATTTCAAGGAGTTGACAATGGAGTTCACATTTGGAGGAAGGAAACGGGTGTGGAAGGGCAGTAGCTCCACCAATATCAAGCTACCATCCCTAAAACACATGAGTAAGGTGATACAGGAAGGTGGACAATTGGCTTTGCTACAACATCAGGCTGTGGAGGAAGAGGAGTTCTTTTCCATGCAAATGAGTCTGAAAGAGGCATAGCAGATACAATCTCTGCTTGAGAAGTACTCTGACATTTTTGCAGAACCATCTAGCTTGCCACCACTCAGACCAGGTCAAAACCACAAAATCCTACTTAAGAATGATGCAGAGCCTGTCAAGATCAGACCATATAGATACTCCATGGTCCAAAAGGATATAATAGAGTCAATGACAGAGGAGCTTCTGAATAGTGGAGTGATTAGGCACAGCACTAGTCCATATGCATCCCTAGTGGTTTTGGTGAAAAAGAAGGATGGATCATGGAGACTTTGTGTTGATTACAGAGAGCTTAATAAACAAACAATTAAGGACAAATTCCCTATACCACTGATTGAAGAGCTATTGGATGAGCTCCATGGTTCTAAGTTTTACAGCAAGATTGATTTAAGGTCAGGATTTCATCAAATTAGGATGGAACCAGATGACATCTACAAAATAGCATTCAGGACTCATTCTGATCACTTTGAATATTTGGTTATGCCCTTTGGTTTAACTAATGCCCCATCAACATTTCAGAGTCTTATGAATAAGGTATTTCAGCCCTTATTAAGGAAATTTGTTCTGGTGTTTTTTGATGACATCTTGGTGTATAGTAAGGATTGGGAGCAACACTTACAGCATTTGGATGAAGTGCTATCAGTCGTGAGGAAGCATCATCTATATGCTAAGCCAAGCAAATGTTGCTTTGGAGCTAAACAACTGGAGTACTTGGGACACATAATATCTAGGGAAGGAGTAGCTACAGACCCAACCAAGATTGAAGCAGTTGTTCAGTGGCCCACACCAGCCACTCTTAAACAACTAAAGGGATTCTTGGGTTTAACTGGCTACTACAGGAGGTTTATAGAAGGGTATGGGAATATCAGCAAGCCACTTACTCTTTTGCTCAGGAAAAATGCATTTCAATGGAGTCCAGAAGCACAATCAGCCTTTGACAAGCTCAAGGCAGCCATGACATCTGCTCCTGTATTGGCCTTGCCTGACTTCAATAAGCCATTTACAACTGAAACTGATCCTTCTGGAGGAGGGATTGGGGATGTGTTAATCCAAAATCATCATCCTATAGCCTATATAAGTCGAGCCCAGTCACCTAGACATCAGGCCCTCTCTGTGTATGAAAGGGAGCTGCTTGCAATCATATATGCAGCCACCAAGTGGAGCCAGTATATCTCTGATAGGCATTTCATCATCAAAACAGACCACCAAAGTCTTAAATAACTCCTGGAGCAAAGGATAACCACCCCTTTTTAGCAGAAATGGCTTGCTAGATTACTGGGATATGATTATGAAATCTCCTACAAGAAGGGAAAAGAGAACATAGCAGCTGATGCCTTATCTAGGGTCTTTACTAGTGCAGAATTATCCCAATTGTACATTAGTACCCTTGGTACCAACCTGATGTCTGAAATAGCTGCATCTTGGGAGGATAACTCACTTAAGACACTCATTGATGAGCTTAAGACAAATCCAACTTCACACAAGGGGTATACTTGGAAAAATGATCAGTTGAGAAAGGAAGGAAGGTTGGTAATTGGGAATACAAATTCACTAAAGCAGACACTTCTGGCCATGGCCCACAACACCATACAAGCTGGACACTCTGGAGTAGAGGGATCATATCAGAGGTTGAGGCAATCATTCTTCTAGAAGGGAATGAAAAGGGACATCAGGGAATACATTAAGAAGTGCCAAATATGTCAGCAATGCAAGTATGAAACAGCAACAAGTCCAGGGAAGTTACAACCATTGAATATTCCTTGTTCAATTTGGACAGCAGTGAGTATGGATTTTATTGATGGCCTACCTAAATCTATGGGGTGTGACTCTATAATGGTGGTTGTGGATAGGCTGAGTAAGTCTGGGCACTTTATACCTCTGATACATCCATACTCAGCCACTGAAGTTGCTCAGGCCTACTTTGATAATGTCTATAAACATCATGGGATGCCTGAGTCTATCGTTTTAGATAGAGACTCGATTTTCCTGAGTAATTTTTGGCAGGAGTTGTTCTCTGTACATGGGGTTGACAAGTTTATGACTTCATCCTATCACCCTCAGTCAGATGGCCAAACTGAGGTCCTCAATCGATGCTTGGAAACCTACCTGAGATGCTTCTGTAATGAAACCCCTACTAATTGGTGCAAGTACTTACCAGCGGCAGAGTACTGGTACAACACATCCTATCATAGCTCCTTGAAAACCACTCCTTATCAGGTGCTATATGGCCAGCCACCTCCCTTACATTTACCATTAGAGGTGGCCACGGGCCGGGCTAGGCTAGGCTAGTCCCGGGCTCACCCGGGCTAGTGCCCAGAATTTCGGGCACTGGCACTAGCCCTACATACCCGGGCTAGTGTCAGGCTAGTGCCAGGGCTTGATTTTCTGGGCACTGGCACTAGCCCTCCAGTGCTTTGACCCGGGCTTGACCAGGCTAGGGTCAGGGCGGGCCAGTGCTCCGGCTGGAAAAAAAAAAAAGGAAAAAATCGAGTTTGACCAGTGCTTGACCGGGTTTGACCAGGGCTAGTGCTTGAAAAATCGAGCACTAGCACTAGCACTACCAAACCCGGGCTTGGTAGTGCAGAGCCAGTGCCGTGCGTTGACCAGGGCCGGGCCAGTGCGGGCCCGGGCTCCTAGTGCTCAATGGCCGGCTCTATCTACCATACTTACCTGGTGACAGCAAGGTGGATGCCGTGGATAGGGTGTTGCTTGAACGAGAAGAGGCACTTCAGAGTATCAAGGATAATTTGGCTCGAGCTCAAAATCGAATGAAACAACAGGCTGACAAGAAAAGAAGTGACAGGGAATTTTTGACCGGAGATTAGGTTTATCTGAAGCTGCACCCTTACAGACAAAGCTCAGTAGAACGTAGAAGTAACCAAAAACTTGCTAAGAGATGTTATGGCCCATATTTGATTAAGGAGAGGATTGGTAAGGTTGCATATAAGCTGTCACTCTCTGCTGGCTCCAAGATACACCCTACCTTCCATGTCTCACTGCTCAAGAAATTCCATGGAGATGCACCAACCCCTGACATTATCACTCCCTATCATTCATCTACTAAGCAACCCGAGGCAATATTGGCAAGAAAATCAGTCAAGAAAGGAAGAATCAAAGTGACTCAGGTGCTGGTCAAATGGTCGAATTCTGGTATTGAGGATGCTACATGGGAGTATCTCTATAACTTACAGAAAAAGTTCCTTTCTTTTGATCCTTGGGGACAAGGATCTGTTCAAGGAGAGGGTATTGATACACTTCCTAGATTCTTGGCGCACACAACTCAAATGGAAGGGCTGAGCTGGAGCATGACAATGGAAGTGCGCAGATGGCTGAGTCTCAGAGGAGAATCGTGGGCCAGCCAATCATTGTCCAGGTGCAAGGAATGTCTGAGGTTCTGGAAGAATCACCAAGGACAGCACATCAATCCGTAGCGTCAGCATGATCTACCCGTTATTGTACTTTTTTTAGCTTGAATAGCAAGCCATCCTAATCCTATGAATTGGGAATACCAGGTAGTGGTATTGACAGCTAATCATTGGAAATTCTCCAGTATATAAGGAGAAGTAGATGTAATTTACTAGGTATGGAATTATTAATCAAAACTCTCATTTATGAGAATTCCCTTTTCTGCAAAGTCATCTCTGTTCTTCCATTCCACAATTCCTAGGTGACTCACTAGTACTCACCACAGATTGTGTTAATTGAGCCTATTAGTTCTTCACTAAACAGCTCAAGATTCTATCTTTATCCAATTATAAGTGTTAGATTAATACGATCTTATCAATGAGCACCTACTTAAGAATGATTTTCCAACTTTTAGTCATGACCCTTGCACCTTTATTGTGAAAAGGGTCATGATATAAGCATTGTCTTTATTGTGAGGGAGGATGTAGTGATCATCATGGTCCTAAGGACAATGGGGTAAGCATTGTACTCTGATATGGGGGAGCATTTGGACCATGGAATAAGCATTAGTTTTTTAAGAAATTGAACATTTTTTCGACGACGCTTTTGAGTTCTCAGACTTCACACACTGTGCAGAAAGAAAAATTTCAACCACACAACTAAGTTTGTAGTACAAAAAAAATATATATATTGGAACTACTCGAAATTCCCCATTTAAAGATACTCGCTTTTTTCTTTCTCCATTCATTTCCATCAGTATCTTTTGCACAAATTTTAAGCCTTTAAGGAATTTATTAAAAATTATGAAAAGCAAGTGGGAAAATAACTCTGGCACTTAAAAGGCATCTCATTAGCTCAAATGTTACCAAACAGAAACGAGAAGATTTGTAATGAATTCCCTCTAAAGGAAACTAGCAAGTTTGTAAATGAATGAAGAGATTATCAGCATATCATAGTTCGAGGGGTCATGAGTAGCATGATGATCCTTCTCATATTCAGTAGGTCTTGTGGGAGACCGTCTCTCAATAATTTATTGAGAAACCAATTAAGTTATTTACATCATGACCCTGTATATATAATTAGTGACCATTATACTAGTTTTGGTAATCGTTTTAGTTAAAGACCTTGACAATTAATCTAAAATTATTTGCAAAGGGGTTACTTTATAAATTTTAGTTAATTTTATGTGATTTGATCTTCCAAAATCATAGATAATGTGATTTATTATTGAAATTAATACGGTCACTATAAGTATTATCATGATTACAAACAATGTAAATAGATTCACTTTATAATACAATATAATGGTCTTTTAATAAATTATTGAGAGACCGTCTTTTATGAGAATTTATGTCTCGTATTATATGTGTGGCCGTCTGGCGACCATACTTAAATAATGTTTTTTCGAAAAATTCACGTGGTACCCTCGAACTCTGACAGATTGCATATGGTACCCAACTTAGCAAATTTGCGCACATGGTATCCAAATAGTAACTTCTGTAAGATTTTTTTGTTAAGTGATGATGTTTTGGTTAGTTATTAGGTAATTAGTTGATTAAATTATATAATTAATATTTTAATAATAAAAAATTCATTAAATTTCTCGAAAAATTTATTTGTTTAAAAATATATATATATATATATATATATACGGTTTTTTTAAATAATTATTCTAGGGGTACCATGTGTAAAATGTTGTGATATCAAGGGTATCGTGTGCACAAAGTGGTAACTTGAAGGATACCATGTTCAAAAATTAGGAATACTTTTTAAAAAAAATATTTTTATGAAGAAAAAAAAACAAGTTTTTAGCTTTTTTGTTCATGAAATAATTTTTTGGATTTGTTTTTAAAAGTCTAAAATTTTGATTTTATTTTTCTTTATTTTTAAAAAATGGAAAATTAAATTATATAACTTAATTAGTAACTTTAATTAACTAATTTACCTAACAACTAACCAAGACATTATCACTTAACGAAAAAATCTAACGGAAGCAAGTTACTATTTGGTTGTCATGTGCACAAAGTAGTAAGTTCAGGGGTACCATGTGCACCAACTTGCCAAGTTCGGTACCATGTGCAATTTGTAAAACTTCGAAGACACCACGTGAATGTTTCGATGTTTTGTTTTTAAGATGTGGCTCCCGGCCTTTAATTTGATAAGGACCACTACGTTATTCATGGTCCCGAGACCATGATGTAATTTGTTAAATAATTACGCTATATATGAGATCCTCGTCATAATAAGCAGCAATATTTAGAAAATTATAAAATTCAAAATTATATGCACTTTTTAACTAAAACTAGTTTGCATGCCCGAGCCGAGCCTGAGTTACATATTTATATTGTTTATACTCGTTAATGTAGGTTTATTTTGTTATGGAGTAATATTATTAGGAACGATATTTTACATTATTTTTTCTTTCAACTTTTGTCACCCGTCATATTATACTATTATTTATTTCTACTCACTCATCGTATTTTTATTTCCTTTCCACTTTTACGTCACCCGTTATACTATTTCATTTTCATTCCAGTCTCATGTCACCCGTTACACTATTTCATTTTCATTCCATTATCCCGTCACCCGTTATACTATTTCATTTTCATTCCACTATCATGTCACCTGTTACACTATTTTATTTTCATTCCATTATCCCGTCACCCGTTATATCACATTATATTTCAATTTATTATCATAATTTAGGTTTACCATAATCAGCTAACTTATCACCATAAATTATAATGTTTTCCATATATTACCTAATAATTACCATAATACTCCCTCCGTCCCTGCTCAAACGCCCCGGGCGTTATTTGTAGTGGAATAAGAAAAATTGATATAATAAGTTGAGTGAGGTAATATTAGGAAAAAAAAGGAGAGAGAAGGTGAGGATTAATAAAAGTAGAGAGATAATGTTAGAGAGGATGTGATAATTTAATAAAAGTAGGAGAAAGAAATATGTCCCAAAATGGAATATGGGGCGTTTGAGCTGGGACGAAGGGAGTATATGATTTCATTGTGCTATCCAATTAATGTGTCAAGTGTCCTCCTATGAAAGAGTTGATTTCAGCAATGCTTATATCATTGTCAGGGGAGTACAAGAACATGGTTATCCTTCTCAGTTCTCATAATAAAAGAGGAGGGACCACACTTAAAAATAAAATTTCATTTTTTATTTATGGGCCCCATTTCTTTATTGTAAATGGGAACACCATGGTCTTTGTGCTACCAGGGCCATGGTATAATTTACCTGATTTCAGATTTAAATATACTAGTTTACATGCCCGACCCGCGCCCCGGCTACCTATTTACATTGTTTATATTCGTTTTATAAAAATGAATATTTATTTTGTTATAATATTATTAGAAACGATATTTTACATTTTTTTTCTTTAAACTTTTGTCACCCGTCTTATTATATTATTAATTATTTATATTGACTCATCATATTTTTATTTCTTTCTCACTTTTACATCACTCGTTGTCTTATTTCATTTTTCATTCCATACTCCATCACCCGTTATACTATTTCATTTTCATTCCATTATCATGTCACCCGTTATACGATTTTATTTTAATTGCACCATCTCGTCACCCGTTATATCATATTATATTTCAATTTATTACCATAAATTAGCTTTACCTTAATTAGTCAACTTGTCACCATAAATCATACGGAATAATGTTTTCTAAACTTAGATAACAATTACCATATTATATAATTTCAATGTGATATCCAAGTCATAGGTGTCAAGTGTCCTCCTAGCCAAGACTTGATTTCAAGTTTAAATATATAGTATTAGATTAGATAATACTGATTAGTTTTTTTTAATTTATTAAATTTGGTTCTAATATTGCTTTTTATATATACATAAGAGAATCATATTAGTTTGAACTTAGAGTCGATGTCGTGATCCCACTAGTAACCAAGGGACAGAGGAAGATCCTCTTATAGGCCACCTCTCTCAAATGGGTTATGTCCTTTGGCAGTAGTGACACACAATTATGGATAATAGGAGGTAGTGTGGTAGCTCACTTAAAATTGAAAATAAATGAAATCTACGGTTAAGTTTTTTAGCTATGGATTTTGTTTAGTATTACGATTAAGAGAAATGCTAACTGCAGTTGCTTAAGGATTGCAAATTAACACTCTCTTTTCTATCTGTTTATTACGTATCCTTTTATTTTAACCAAGAAAATAAAATGGAAAATCATTATTTCATTTTATTTATAGAAAACATATTATTCTACAAATAAATTATATATTCAGGAAGAGATCCTGGGAAGTTATAGCTGAATTAACAAATACTTATCTCATAAGGTTGACAAGCGTATTCGAGGCATTAGTTTCTAACAAAATTTTATAGCAGGCAAAGTCCTAACCCATCAAACTAAGAAGAGAACTCCTTTGAGTAACTTGGTAGATTTTCTAGATCAAATATTTTGCTAATTATGTTATAGTTAATGCTTTATGTAGTTGCCAATGTTAATGTCTGACGAGTAATTACTACTGACTGGAACACAACCCAAGTATTGTTCCTTTGCCCAGCAAGCCAGCACTATACATCTTTAGATGCCTTAAATTTTGACGACGTGCGAACAATGGATAATCTGCTAACGTACTAGTGTCGTCATAAACATGTTAGTTGTATTTCGTTAAACAATTTAATTTTCTATAACATTTTTATTTAGTAGAATAATTTGTTTTCTATAAATAAAATGAAATAATGACTTTTGATTTTGTTTTTCTTGTTAAAATAAAAGGATAAGTAATCAACCAATAGAAAAGAGAGTGTTAATTTGTAGTCTCCTATGGCAGCTGCAGTTAGCATTTCTCTTACGATCAAATATTCAGCAAAACCTTAATCTCTATTTTAGCAATTTCTAGTGTGAACTGAATAATTACTAATAGTATTGAAGTATTCTTCTATATTACCATAAATAGGTACATTACTGATTTACTTATTTTTAAAGGTATATTTCATCAAAAAAAAAAGTAAAAAATAAAGATATAAAGTAATTGGATTTTTTTTCTCTCCTTCCAAACTTTTTAATTTATTCCAAAATAAAAAGATATCGGTACAATCACAGACGATCGCATTCCAAAAATCCCGATTTTTACTAAATTAAAATAAAATCTCAAATAAATAACGTTTTCGGGATAACAAAAACTGCCCATTTCGTAAAAAAGTTGCACAATAAACGAGGACAACAAAGGTAGAAAATCGAATCCAAAAAAAACACATGAAAAGCACACACATATTACCCCCAAAATACCTTTAAATAACCCCTCACTTTCCCCCTTCTCCTTCATCATCATTATTCATTAGTATTCCTCTTTTCTTTTTGTTCTTTTTTTTTTTTTTTTTGTTGAAGGGGTAGTGTTTTCTCTTTCATGTGCTCCTAATCCCCAAATATTTTTTTTTTTTTTAAAAAAAACCCTCATTTTCTCTAATTTCAAAGCAATTATATTCATCATCTCCATTCTCTCTTTTCTCACAAAAAATTTCAAAAACTCTTTTTTCTGCATTTTATTTCATGATGTCACTCTCACTCTCACTCACATCATACTGAGTAAATCATCAAACAACCTGAAGAGAGAGAAAGTCCTTTAGACTCCACCAAAAAAAAAGAAAAAAATCAAACACCACCACGCCCCCTTTCTCTCTCCTCTCCTCCTTCTGCCACCTCATCTCAAACCCTAACTACCACCTCCTCCTCCACCACCCCCAACCCAACTGCTGACCTCAGAGAGTGTAACTGTGAAGCAACACCCAAAAAAAAAACATCCATTTTCTCTCTCCTTCAAAACCCACCTCCCATTTTCTCTCCTCTAAAAAACCCAGGTTTTATTTTCTTCAAAAAAATAAAAAGGCCCATAAAAAAAATGGGTGAGTTAGTCCCATTTCAAGACCTTAATCTTCTCCCTGACCCGAATTCGTCAACCCCAAACCCGAATCTTATTCGGGTCAAATCCGAACCCGTCGACGACACCACGGAGTTAATCCCCAGCTCCCCACCCTGTCAAACCGACCCGAATTCCATCCCCGCCGACCCGGAAAACTCCAACAACAATGTGTACTCGGAATTCTACCGGATATCGGAGATGTTCCGGTCCGCTTTCGCCCAGAGAATGGAGCGGTTGGGTGACGTCGATGTGCTGAATTCAGAAACCGGTGCAATTGTACCGGTTCCGAGCGAAGAGGACCGGGTTTCAGCCGTGGTGGTGGCCCCACACCGCCTGCAGAAGCGGTCGAATGAGCTGGTTCGGGTGACAAACCTAAGCATTGAGGACCAGAGGTATTTCCGTGACATTGTGAGGAGGACGAGGATGTTATACGACGCGCTAAGGATATATTCGATGGCGGACGAGGAGCGGAGGAGTGGGCCCGGGTCGGGGAGGCGAGCTAGAGGCGATTTAAGGGCGGCTGCATTGATGAGAGATAGAGGGCTGTGGCTGAATAGAGATAAGAGGATCGTCGGTTCGATTCCGGGTGTGTACATTGGTGATTTGTTTTACTTTAGGATGGAATTGTGTGTTGTTGGATTACATGGACAGGTACAAGCTGGGATTGATTACCTCCCGTCGAGCCAGAGTTCGAATGGGGAGCCGATTGCGACCAGCATTATCGTTTCTGGTGGGTACGAGGATGATGAGGACTCTGGTGATGTCTTGGTGTACACGGGACATGGTGGACAGGACAAGTTTCATAGGATGTCCAATCATCAGAAGCTTGAAGGAGGTAATTTAGCTTTAGAAAGAAGTATGCATTATGGTATTGAGATTAGGGTTATTAGGGGTTTGAAATATGATGGTAGCTTGACTACTAAGATTTATGTTTATGATGGTTTGTATAAGATTGTTGAATCTTGGTTTGATGTTGGCAAGTCTGGGTTTGGGGTTTATAAGTATAGGCTTGTTAGGATTGAAGGGCAGCCTGAGATGGGTAGTACATTGTTGAAACTCGCTCGTGGGTTGAAGACGAGGCCTTTGGAGTTGAGACCTGTCGGCTATCTCACCCTTGATCTTTCCTTGAAGAAGGAGAGTATGCCTGTTTCTGTGTTTAATGACATTGATGCTGATCAGGAGCCCTTGTATTATGATTATCTTCCGAGGACTGTTTTCCCGCCTCTTGCTTTTGCAGGGAGCAATGTGGGGTGTAATTGTGTTACTAGTTGTGTTGATGGGTGTTTGTGCTGGTTGAGGAATAATAGGGAGATTGCTTATGATCATAATGGGTTTTTGCTGAGAGGGAAACCTTTGGTTTTTGAGTGCGGTAGTCATTGCAGTTGCCCTCCTAGCTGTCGCAATCGTGTGAGCCAAAGAGGCTTGAGAAATAAGTTGGAAGTGTTTAGGTCAAGGGAGACGGGTTGGGGAGTTCGTACTTTGGAGTTGATTCATGCTGGTTCTTTTATTTGCGAGTATGCAGGCGTCGTTCTTACAAGGGACCAGGCCGAGCTTTTCTCTATGAGTGGTGACAGTCTAATTTATCCTGGTCGGTTTGCTGAAAAATGGGCGGAATGGGGGGATCTGTCTCAAGTGTATCCTGAGTATATTAGGCCGACAGAGCCCTGTACTCCTCCATTGGATTTTGCTATGGATGTTTCCAGGATGAGAAATGTTGCTTGCTACATCAGCCATAGTACTAGTCCCAATGTGATGGTGCAGTTTGTACTGTATGATCATAACAATATGTGTTTTCCGCATCTGATGTTATTTGCAATGGAGAACATTCCACCAATGCGGGAACTTAGCCTTGATTATGGGGTCGCTGATGAGTACACCGGGAAGCTCTCAATCTGCAACTAGAATAGTTTTCTATTGTTATGGTGCAATTAAGGGCATTCAGTGTATGATGAAATGAGGTAATCTTTTCTTTATTGCTTTATGTCCCTCAAGTTTAGCTTTCAATGGCTTCTGGTAGGAAGTTGGCCACAGTTATGCTGCAGTGACCTCGGCTATCTACTTTTATGGGACATTGTTACTTGCTTTGTTTGACCACATATTGGTTCACATTTCTCAGTTTTGGTTCATATACTTTGAATCACATACCATAGTTTCAATCTTTATACTTTGTATTTTGCTTACCATATTTGGTTCTAGTATACTCTTTGTAATTCATACTTCTTTTATACCTGATGGAGTGTGATCACATATATGGATATTATTTCTTGGAAGTTGGGATAGTTTGTTCCTGTGATGCACCTTATCATTGCCTCTCCAGATTGATACTTGATTTCATTTTTGTGGAGAATGTGCACTGTTATGTTGTTTACGTGATCATGAGTTTGCATATGACAGCAATCCGTTCATGTGAATTCTTTATATGGATCTATTGTTAGTGGATTCGGCGGCTTTGTGATTGTCACGTTGTATCTATATATGCTCCTAAACTATTGTTCCATGGGTTTGGTCATTTGTTTCTACTTTCACCCTTTGTTCAGTGGGATTGTTTCTCTCAACCACATCTTTTAAATGTTACGAAAGTAAAGACGGTTCTTCATCATCATGTAATGCAGCTACTTGATAATATTTTCATGCTCCGGGGTGGTATGGTTTCTAGTCTTGCAACGATAGTATTAATGGAATGGTGTTTTTCTTTGAGGAATTCAAGACACATCTTAGGAAACCTCTTGGTTTGTCTTTACTAAATGCCATGAATCCCATAATGGGAAGTTTGGTATTAGTTCTCGTGTCATGCCGGTAGGAATAAGCAATCATTTATTTTGGAGAAAGCTCGGTCATAATGTCTCTGGAAGGTAGCCGTGTGATAGAAACTCATTTGAACTTCCCTTGAATTTCTAATACAGCCAGAATTGGACATAAGTTGTAGTACAATATTACGGGACAGAAGATGTCTCTGTCAAGCTTTTCACACACAGTTCGGACTTGCTTAAAACAAAAGGAAAAGGATGGCTGACCATTTATGACTGGCTATCTGGCTGACTTAATAATATGAAAGAAACGACAAGTGCAATATGCAACACCTGGGTTCGCCTAGGGATGCTTCAAACTCTTGATGCACCACAATTTCTACCATCTTCTTTGATTCCTAATCTTCTGGTTGTATATCTATGTGACCAATAACCATTTTCAATCCTCTTGGAAACCAAGTCTCATCAATGTGCCTATCTGTCCCCTCCACAAGAACAAATTCTGTCTTATAAAGGTTAACTTAAACCCAACTCATTTTTCGGGAAGTAGATTGTCAATGAAATGGGACAAAACAGCTAGACAACGTAGACGTGATTAATGAATACTTTCTCTTGGTGCCAAAAAAAAAAAAAAAAAAAAAAAAAAAAAAAAAAAAAAAAAAAAAGAAGAAAAGAAAAGAAAAGAAAAAAATTTATAACGAAAGTCCTGGCCAAATTCTTTGTGCATTAATATATTTAGGATCTTTCTTTCACACACTCTTTGATTTTGCTACGAATGAAACTATGAAAGATTAGTGATCTCGGAAAACAAACTATGAGGATTTCAGATCTAATGCTAAACTTCCGCCTTTAGAAGAAAGTGTTTATTGAGCTTGGTTGTGGTCTGTTCTTACATGTGAAAGGAAGACTTCAATGACCTACATCTGCCATGTTTAGTACTTTATGTGCTTAAAGAGGTATAGAGAAGCTTTTGTCATTTTTTTTAATACCTTCAACTGGATATCTATTGTTATTTTTGCTTCAAAACTTATTCCATCCAGCCGCAATGATGTAAACGTCTAAAAAGCAACCCTAGCACCTTGTCTTTTGGGGGCGAACGTATTGAAAGTATTATGCGGTGGGCATCTTTATGTTATATCCAAAAAATAGTGTCCTGCTGTAGGCTTCTCTAGGGTTTTGGGATTTTTGATCATATAAAAGGCTTTCCTTTATGTTTTCCGCTCCCTAGATACCAATGTTTCTCACGATTGCATTAAATGAAGTAAAGAAGAAATGATGAATATTTAAGTAAAGAAACCTTCCAGAACAGATAGTCTGTCAAAGTATTTGATTTCTCTAAATTTGCGCCCGTGTATTTGTGTTGTTGCCGTGGTTGTTAGGGAGTAAAAAGGGAGCAAGCTTGCAGTTTCGGGTATGACTAGGTATCACGGTCTAGAGGGCCCCGAAACAACTCACAATAGCAAAAAAAATCCCACTGTTCTGAATAACTGATGACAGAACTAGATTCCTCACTTTCAATGTTAATATACCAAATTAACAAATGGAAACTATCTGATTACTATGCTGTCAGCTAAGGCACTTTAAGATACCTTTGTAACAAATACTGTGTATGGGACACAGGTTACTTCAAACGATTTGGGACAAGGCGTTACTGTTTCTATTGTGGTGTATGCACGATGCATAAATTGGGTATAGGACTTAGCCCATGAAAGGTTAATTTTTGCTATCATCAGGAGCCGGATCTCTGTCCTGGGGATTTGTGGTGTAAGTTGATTTTAATGATGAGAGATGAAATTTTTGGTTTGGAAGAAGATCGTACTCCTAGGAATTATAATGACCTCTTTTAAAATGTGTTACATGCTACAAAATTCTGTAAAAGTCTGTTGGCGGAACTTTTTATCTCTGCTTAAGGAGTGTCAGTTTTTCTCTTTTTTTTTTTTTTTTTTAATCCCAAAACTGATGTTTTGTGTATAGCTTTGGCGCTAAGGGTGCCCGTAAACAATATATTTTGACAAGTAAGATAGTATATCATACAAAAGGACACCAAGGGGGTGACTCCCATATACAAAAAGACACCTAAAGGGTTGACGCCCATATGGCCATATACAAAAGAGAGCTAATCAAGCTCTAGGACTATCATGAGAAATTTTTATCCACAAAAAGAATGAAATTCAAGTGTCGGTGACTCCGTGGGAATGTAACACTTGACTCTAACTAAACAACATACAAAACTTTCGGCAGATGCAGACCTTGACAAACGTTGTTTGTACCTGTGTTAATCTGTCAAGCTCTTTAAAAGTAGCCAACTCAGTCTCCTCTCTTTCTCTGTTTGGGGGTGGAACTTAAGATAGAGCTCAAATTAAACTTGAAATCCTTAATGTAAGACCTTTGGAATTCTAGTGACTGCTATCGCATCTTGTTTCCTTAGGTTGACATCAGTTTTTCCACATTATAGTGCACTTGAGTGCAATAAAGTATAAATATTTTTAAAAGGGGTGAATCAATTGATTAAGCTACCTCCTCAATCTTATTATATGTTTGCTTTTGTAGAATTTTGATGATGAACACTGCTAAGCATTCTCTTTTCAAGCTATTTATTAAACTTGGGTATCCTATATCATTGAACCTTCAAAATATGAAACAGTATTGTTAAGGTAAAATCGTTGTGTGGGCTTCAACCATCAGTCTAGAATTTTGGTTGAGTTGTTGAGAAGTAGCTTCTGCTTTCTCCAACTTGTATCTACATCTCACTGCTATTCTTATTTTCCGTGGAGTAGTTGTCCCAGTTGGAGTGTTTGGAAGGTTAAACAAGAGCTTTTGTATTCTTTGGGTGGAGAGGGAGGGGACGGCGGATGATATCCGCCGTATAAGAGGAGCTCTTCCTTTTGTTTGTGATTACTAAAGGCTGATAGAATGGATTGGTTTACTGATAACATAGAAGTATCGGGTAGAGTGATTTTGCACTCCCTAGACTGATCTTTACACCCCATTTTGCTCACATAGTGGAGTGTAGTAGTAAAATCTAAGGATTGTCAGATCTGCTGGATAAATTTACTGGAATGTGAAGCTCTCTCTAGCTGCTTAGTTTAAGTTGTCAGATCACTTGCGTCACATGATTTTGAGTTTAATCGCTTGTAGCAAACACACTATTTCTGGCAGATATGTTTGGAAACAATGAACGCACTTGTGTTGTGCAACTTTTGTTCTAGTAGCTTTTTGGATTCAGGAATATATTACGTGTACGGTGTCTTTGGCAGGACCCTAGGCTAACATCTCTCAGTGAGGGAGACTGACATAGTTGGAGAGCTCAAACTATAGTGTATTTTTTGCTCCTCATTCAGTCTATTTGACAAGGGACATAATAGCCTTGCAGTTTGTAGGGAGATTGTTTGTGGGTCTGTTGTATATAGCGTAGAGACCTAGGTGGAAAGTTCTTCTTAGAAAGTACTCCCAACCCTTAGTTGTAAGGGCTGAGTAAACCAAGTTCTGTTGAATATCAAATGCTTGTGCAACTTTTCAACCCAGCATTTTTAAGATATTCTTATTTATTATGAACTTACTAATTATAAGTATAATGATTTGAGTATTTACTGCAGATCTAGCAGCATATGTAGAGCTTCCTGGCCGGACAATTTTGTTGAACATTTTGGTGGTCATCTGCCCCCATGGAAGGTTGAGGAGTTGACCTGCTGTGGTTCACCAATATGAATATAAATCATGGAATGGAATGGTCTATGGGTTGATGTTGACCGAGCTTGGTCATGTAGGGTGTTGTGGAGATGTCGATAGCAAAGAACATCAAGGGAAGCGTAAGAAAACATGAAGTTGCAGGGAGCAGTCGTAGATTGTATGTTGATGTTGATGTTGATGTTGCTGCACTTGACTTCTTGAGGTAGTCAAACTTGCCTCTTAAGTTCTGAATTCCGATAGGAAAAACCTGTCTCTAACAACCTCATCTGATTTCAGCTGTGTCAAAATTCTGTAGGCTGATATGCATCAAATTTTCTGTAGGCTGTCGCGTGACTGTAATTTCTGTCTTGACATTGTATATATATGATAATGAATCTGCACAAGAAGCTTTGTACAGTTAGTTGCATTTATGCATGGGAAGTTCTGTGCTCTAAGGTGCTTCATTTTGCCTCCTGCTAAATGATTAGGCATCATTGTAGGATTTGTAGCTATCAGAAATTATCGTCATTTCATTTCGAGTGAAATTATAATAGTTAGCTTTTCTGCTATATTCTTTTCTCATCTGATAATGAGCTAAATTTCCCTCATTATTTGTGAAGCTTTCCCTTTAGCTACGACTCCAAGAGACATCCTCTCTCCCCACTGTTAGTCTCCCCACTGTTAGTCTGTACTTGTAATTGTGTTCTTGCGCTCCTGCCTATGAGGGCTGTTTCGGAAATTTTAGTTTAGAGGGGATGCAAGACCTTTTGAAGGAGCGTTCACTTGGTTTCACTGTATTGTCTTGCTAGCTTATGTACGGAGTATTATGGTTGCTTCTACTTTACTCATTTCTTGGAAGATTTTGAGTTGACGTCAAGCAATGACGGATGTGGTATGTAGCAAAATGTTGCATCATACACCTTGGATTCTTGGAAGATTTAGCTAGCAAGTGAGCAACTGCGTTCCCTAACCCAACAGTGGAAAATTAAACTGAATTAAAATGCCGTTAGCTAATTGCGTCTTTCTATAGAGAGCCAAGGGAGTTTACAGATCAGACTTTGAGAGTTTAATTCGAACTTCACACATTGCAAGAAGACTGATGAGGGGCCGATGCAGGCTTGCCTTCTCAGGGGACGACAGAGGCCGGTTTTTCCAAAGTTACCTCTGAAGTACTGCCACATGGAAGGAAGAGTAGAAAGGGCTTAGGGACGGAGGAAACAGTGATATGGTTAGATATGTGGATCCTGTCTTCATTGACTGCAGGCCAAACTTGCCAAAATGGCCGGTCTTCACCTTGGCATTCTTTTATTAAGATGAATATTACATTGTTTCCGGTGAAAAAGTCGTTCAACTCAAATTTCAGCTACTTTTCTTACTGATAATTTTACATAATCAAGCCAAGAAACAGGAAAACAGCCCAAAGAACAATAAAACCAGGAAGTTCCTAGATACAATGAGCTGTTTAAGCTCGATGTCCTAAACCTTGGATGTGCAGATACATGCTGCGAAAAGACAACTGGCATCTCACCATGAAGTTTCCCCCAAAAATATTGGTACAAGCCAACTGGCTGTTTAGCAACATCAACTATGCACTTCTTTAGTAACAGTACAGACGACGAGATGCAATGACACATTGACACCTGCAACATTAAGAAAAGTTAACAAGATCACAAGTTAGCACAAAACTCATGATTTTCCAGGACCGTAAGCAATCTTCGGGAATAAGGGCCTGCCGTTTTGAATTTGTGCAATAATCGGTCTCAAAAACTAAATGTCCTTCCTGTCAAAAAGGAATTAACTATCCTAGGCTTCTATGAAGTTGATAAATACTAGAATAGTTGTCATTTGAACAAGGGTGATATATAAAATCTTCCCGAAAGTTGTATGGGTAAGGGTAAGATGAAATCCAGATTTAGTTTCATAGATATTTTAACAGCAAATGACAACACGCATTTATGCTTCCCAAACTGGAGAACTTGAGGGCAAAACATAAGGAGGCAATGTATGACGTAACACTCAGCCAAGTGTCCGGTCATCTGGCCAAGTATTGAAGTATGTGTCTAGTGTTCACACTCTAAGCAGCAATGCTAAAATGAGACACCTGATGAACTGCAAAAACAGCTCCTATACCCTCACCAGCACTTTCAGAACATAGTCTTTATATTATATGGTTCAAGTAAGCAGACATGATGATAGGATCCTCTTTTGTTTCCTCACGAGAGCAATATGCTTAATGAAATGCCAAACCATTTGAGGGCAAGAACATGTCATTCCTCATAGAAGACTAGTTACCTTAAGGAAACAAGGGCTGGTATAGAAGCCCTGTACTCTCTGGGTACCCCATCATTATGTTAAGATTTTGAACAGCTTGACCTGATGCGCCCTTTACAAGGTTATCAATCTGCAAAACAAGTTTTCATGTTTCATGAGCTAAGCGGGAAATAAAAGAAGGCACTGCCTACAGAAACAATGACAGACTTTACCATTTTTTTTTTTTATAATTTCAGGACAGCAGAGAAGTACAAAGTCAAGGACATAAGATGTCAGATGCGCATGTGAAACAACATCATATGTATCCTTAACAGGAAAACTGATATCTTGTGAAAAACATGAAAATGAAGAAGCAAACATTTTAGGCAACACTTAACAAAAAACAAAGTGATAGATTTGAAGACATACAACTGATATTATGATGGCTCTTCCTGGTATTCTATCAGGAAAGACATTTATCAAGCAGTAATTTGATCCACGGACATTCCTAGTGTGAGGAACAACTCCTTTCTGCAGCACTTTCACAAATTCTTCATTCTGCAAGGATAAAGAATCAAAATCGGTACCATTACTAAAAGTGTATGTGGCCTGAAAAACTAGATGCAGACGACATAGAAAAGAAACATCTAAGACAAATTAAAGAACAAATTAAAACTCCAAGAGTGAACCAAGTGAAGGCCAATGAGTTAGGAGTACCTCGTAGACGATATTTAGCTGATCATACAGATGGTCCACTGTTACTCCTGGTGCCATTTCAACATATATGGTTGATTGCATTCCACGACTCTGCAGGTATACAGAAGTTAAATTACTGGCCCAAAGTCCAAAACCGTATATAAATAGAACAGCCGTTTCAAGCCCCTACCATAGGCATTAAGTGTGGGGTGAAGCTGACAGTCACTTGTGACTGTACAACTTCTGATAACCCTTGCTCAATTTCTGGAACTGAAAACAACAGAAGAGGTCATATTAGTAAAACTTATAATAATTGTTCGGGTTAACTGATTCATGGCTGCTTTAGTTCTTGACAAACATTAAAAAAAAATAACTGTGACGAAAGAAACAAATAGCATGGAAGCCCTATGTATTGATAAGGGCTTCTGATTAGATAGTAAAATTTAATCTACGTTCTACAATCTTCTCTACCATTTCTTTACTTTTCACTCCACACTGGCGGGTCCATACAAGCGTTCATTTTAGCCAACCCCAAAAGGCGATTTTCACAACTAAGGCATAGTTTTTATAGGTGTTATTGCAGTATTCAAAAAATGTCCTAGTAGAAACTTGTATGCCAATCTAACACTGACCATGCCGATGTCTTGTAACCCCATAAGCATGGATTCCTTCAGCTACTTCTGTGTACAGATTCGCCTCCTTCGCGCCTCGTCCTATAGGATTATGCAATTAAGAATCAGTTGCTACCAATGGACATAAGATAACTATCTATCACAAAATCTCAAGTGCTTTCCAAAAGCATAGGTACTGACCTGCCCCACTCACACCAGATTTCGCATCAATAATTATGTTACTATGCTTTAAAAGATTAGCCTACAAGATAAAAACAATTAAAACAGGTCAAGCCACATTTATAATACCCCATCAGGCTTCCTACTCTTCCTAATTCTTTAGCTCTTCATGAGTGGAGAGGTCCAACCTCTGTCAGACCAATATGGTTTTCCCTTGCTCCTCATCTCACAATAACTTGTTTGAAAAGTCTAGTTGAATTCAAGAAAGATAAGTTCAGTTCATATTGCAATTAAGAAATGTCTTTCATTCACTTCAGTTGAGGTCAGCAAACCATATGTAAATAACAAATGGTTTTAACTGATGAGGAATAAAAATTACCAACCCCAAGAAACAAACCTACTAACATGAAAATAGCGCAATCCATGTGAAACTTCACAACAAAACCTAATACACGATAATTGGGACTGATCTGATGAGTGATAACTAACATACCCTTAAACCTTAGAATCTATATGTGAAGAACATGAAAGATGTGTAGCTTTTTGTTACTCCTGCTGTCCAGCAGCACGTCAAACTGGCGCCCACTTTGTTTTAGACACTTATAGTAGACAAATTAATTGCTTCAATTAAATGAATGCATCATACATCCTCATCATCGAACATCTAACAATGGGATAGTAGACCAAGATCTTTATTACACAGCATCCATTCAATTTATTTGTAACAGAAGGTAATTACATCAGTGAACTTCGCTGGATGACCCCATATAGAGTAAGATAGAATTTCACTAAAAGCTTACCTTCAACAAGGGAACAAGAGGTATCTGAATCGATGTTGGATAACAGCCAGGGTTTGCAACCAACCGCGCATTCTGAATTTCTTGTCTTGATATCTCCGTTAAACCATACACAGCTTCTTTCTGGGAGCAATAAAGGCAAAAAAAGAATGTTCAAAAAGTATTAGAGCAAGGCAATAAATTTCATGGATAGCAAGTGCAAGATCCTTAAAAGTTTAACCAGGGTAGTATAGAAGCTAGACATGTAAATTGGAAAAGAATATTACTATGCACTACAAACGTAATCAGCAATTGTTCACAAAATTCCCATTTGGCCTTGGAAAGTACCTTTTGTAAAGAGTAAAAAGGATTTTGGGACAGGATACAGAAAGATGCAATTCGAACATCACTAGTTATACAAATCCAACTACGGCAGTTTCTCATAACTTGATCTCTTTTCACCAAGGGATAGAATGGAAAGATACATTACAGATAGCAAATCATCAAAGGGGACAAGATTAGATAGGCATGCCTGCAATGCTGGCGCTCTGTGTGGTTGACCATACCATTCCTCATACTCGGCAATATCTCTCAGGCGGAAGTCCTGCAGAACAATTCCAGATTATTTTTCGTCTGTAACTATAACAGCTAAACAATCTTTATCTTGCAAAATAAGGATAAAGCAAAGTCTGAGTAGGTACATACAGCAGAAAGATCAACCACTTTTAACGAGCTAGGAAGCGCACTAATAATATCCTGCAGAAACAATAGTCAAAGTAAAAGTAAGGAACTTCATGTCATATAAAGTGGATATGATGAAAGTAAACATGTAATCTAAAAGCCCATAGTAGTTTATTGTCAGCAAGTACCAATAGAGAGAAAGAGGGGGATCAAATTTACTATGGTTATATTTGTTGCATTAACTGCATCATTACAACATCATTGGATGAGAGTAATAGGTCATGTAATTTAAGGTTCGCACACACCTGTGTTGTGCCATGGGGTAAACAACAAAACACGGCATCAACAGTGGAGAAGTCTGCATCCTTAACAGCAACCATATTCGGTAAGTCCTGCAAACAATAAGACCGGATATCATACCAATAAGCAAGCTTAGAAACAGCAAGCAAACATATCATCAGAAAGGCAAATGAAAACCCGTACAGAGATAACAATACATACTTGGGAGATCAGATGCGGAAAGACTGATGCAATCGACTGACCAGCCTTCCTATCAGCAGTCATCACAGTGATTCCGAAATATGGGTGATTTGCCAACAGCCGAACAATCTGCACAAAACAAAAGATGAAGAGAGATAAATAAGAGTCAGCACTCACCTTATAAATTGAACAGAAAGAAAGCTACCTTACGCCCAAAATTAAGCTTAAAATGTTCGACATTCAAAAACATTACAAGCACACCTAGAATTCGGAAGACAAACATTACACATCATAACATGTACATTTCATTTCAAATTATAGCATGTACACATTACAGCATGTACATTCATGGTCGAAAGCTTACTCCTTTTAGACAAATCATAGCATGTACATTCACTAATTCATATTCCAAAAGCATTGTGCATTTCATAAATCTACCAGGGTTATATTTCCATACACCAAAACATTGCTGACAACAAATTCCTACAGACACGAAAAACCGAAATTATATCTTACTACTTCGTCCCAATTTAAACTTCCCATGGAATTTGAAATCCTCTCGCACATTCAAATGCCATGGGAAGTTTAATTTGGGACGGAACGTTCAACTCCACTACAATTATATCACAAGTTAGTGAAAGATAACAAACAAAACAACATTGAACAAGGAATATCAGTAAGAAACACACACCTCAGAACCGGTATATCCACTAGCACCAAGAACTCCAATTCGGACCGCTTTCGCTACATTGGTCTTCTCCGACACTTGCAAACTTGTCGGGGACGACACCGCTGAGCTCCGAACACCTACCGTCCTTCTCCTCCAATTACCCCCATTCACATTTACAACATCCTTCTTTTGAAAAATTCAAAGACATAAAATCAAAAGACATTGTTTTTTTTTTTTAACAGTTGCAACAATTATAAATATCATCGAATTAACCAACCTTATAAAGGCGACAATATTGTGATACTGAAGCTGTTGAATTGGAGACCAAGGAAGAAGAACAAGTCATGTTTTCTTGTTCCCTGAATTTGGACACAAAAAAAAAAAAAAAAAAACCCAATTTGAAACTCGTTCAATCAACTCCAATAAACAAAGTAAAGCCACAATTTGAGCAAACGTATTAAAGAAGATTTAAAAGAAATCAGTAAAGTAAGTGATACTAACAAATTATGAAGTGAGGAGGAGAGAAAGAGTAAGCGAAATCCGGCCAATTTGATTAAGTTGTTGGCGGCGAAGAGGCCGACGACGGTGGTTGTGAAGGGAGTTCAGCGCTGAGATAGTGGGACTCTACTTCGGGTGCAAACCATTGTTTTTAGTACTACTGTATTTGTTTACCTAGTACTCTCACCGTTCGCCCTATAAGACACGAGTTTTATGATCCACTTGGTAATTGCATTTTCAATAAACAAATTAATAAAATAAGGGTGTAACAAGTAAACGATTCATTTGGTCTAAACATTGCTCCCAACATGACTAGTCAAAACAGTCAAACTAAAGAAGAAACTCTCTTTAAATCGGAGGGAGTAAGAAGTTACGAAACCTCTATAATCTGCACATGATTCGTAAATGTTTTTGAGAGTGAAATAGTTATCACTATTTAAGTATTTATAATTTTTTATGAACCTCTTCTAGTGATCGAACAAATATGAACGTTGGACTCTTTCTATGATCTCCAAAAAAACCCCAGTTGAAATACATGTGCGTTTGGTACACTTTATCATATCCTTATTTATTAACTAGGTTGTTGGCTCGGGTTCCGCTCGGATTACCTATTTGCATCATTCATACTCAATTCACACACAAAAGAATGCTTTGATCATTGCTAGATAATTAACTCGTACACTACATGTAGTATGTAGAATTGTACGGAGTACATGAAATTAGCTAAAAATATAGGAACATTACATGTAATATGATGTAGGCTTGTACATGAAAAGTATTATTCAAAAGTAGTCTAGTTACATTTCTTTTCATCCCCACTATCTAGTATCTATCGCCCGAGGTCACATCCACGATTTGGTCTACCCAAACACCATATTTCGCAACTCCAACAATCTGCATCAATATTGTATTCGGACTTCTTTTAAACTAGTCAAAATATACGAGCAATACTCTTACTTAGGGGTTTCATTTCCTCTAGCCCCAAAAAGAGATTGTAAGAGTGGAAGTAGTATGGCCTTATCGGGCAAGTTATTTTGGATGACATTATTTTGGAACACTTCATCTCCCCAATCGTAGATGCCCGGAAACTTCTCTCTTGTGATCAAGTCATCTTTACCGGTAACTTGTGCCAACACGGGTAGCCAATGTACTAGGAATAATCCTAATATGTCCAACAAACCAATTTTGTTACTCCCAAATAACTCTTTTTTCACCATCTCATTCTCTACAAGTTTAAGGTACCCATGAAGTTCTTGTATTCCTTTTTGTGCCTCTTCACCTTGACTTAGTAGTACAGGTACGACTCCGGACAAGATCTGAGGAAAAAAAAATATGGGCCAAGAGTTAGAAAACTATTTTACCAAGTGGTAATATAAAAATTTATGTTCTAGTTTATATATAGAAGCGGCATATGTAACATATTACCTTCTCATCGATAAACTTAGCCCAAAACCGAACTTGAGCTCTATTGTAAGGGTCACTAGGCAAGAGAGGGTTTTCCTTCCAAATCTCGTCTATGTACTCTAAGATGGCCAACGACTCGGCAATGGGTTTCCCATCATGGACAAGTACCGGGATCTTCTTATGGACAGGATTATACGTGAGTAGCTGCTCACTTTTATTCTTTAGATCTTCCTCACTATATTCATACTCAACACCCTTCAATTGAAGGGCTATTTCCACCCTCCTACTAATTGGACTACTCCATGTCCCCAAGAGTTTCACTGCTGATGCCATTGTAGTCAATGTAGTTAATTTTTAATAATGTTAATGATATTTGGTTACGATTCGATTTATAACAAGTATATATATAGGGTCCCAAAATTGTTGGACCGGCTGAGATTCTAGATAAATTGACATTAATGTGTACTACTTATTACTTAGCTCATATTCAGGGAACCATGATCATGACGTAAGGGGTGATCTCTTGTCCGTTTACTTTTCTACATTATATCTGATCTTTGACAAGTCCATGGTCATTGGTAAGTCTTCATTTGCAGGTCAAACTCAATTTTCAAGTCATAGAACTTTTAAAGTGGAAAAATCCGTATATCATCCACCTACCTGAACCTTAGGTAGCACGGACACTTCCATGATCTAGCGTGTCCGTGTCCGACACCGTGTCGGACACCGACACCGACACCTGACAATAGGTGTCCGAAACTCTTGAATCGGTGTCCATTATTATATTGATATTTTTGCTTATTGGGAAACTCTAGGACACTTTTATACACTTCAAGAATCTAAAATTAATAGAAGATTGATAATAAAGGCGTGACTGGAAGAGTATTTATCATCAAAAATGAATTATGCTATCGATGTTTCTTTGAATATCGTAATATATATAATTCTTAATCTAAGTTTTATAATATATTCAGTATTAATATAATATTAAAGTAATATTTCAATTAGTTATATACTTTTTCAAACATAAAATATGTATTTTATATAATTTAAATTATGCGTGTCCGTGTCCTATAATTTTCGGACTGCCGTTTCCTGTGTCCGTTTCCGTGTCCGTTTCGGTGCTACCTAGCCTGAACCAGAATATATCGAACCATAAACATCATTATATAAATGAAATTTTTAGAAAGTCAAGCAACTTCAATTACAAGTTCACGATCAAATAAGAATTTCCAAAACCTTTTCATAACTTGAACATAAAAATTAATAACATTGTGTTAGAGACTACTCAAGACTAGTATATATGTCACTCCACGCCACTGTACATACAAGGTCTAGTCGATATATTGATATTACCTTCACGGCTTCTTCTAAACAGGATGACACGTAGGGGTAATGCACTAATGCTCCTACTTGGAGCCGGAGCCGGAAGCATTTGCATAAGGCCCGAAATGGGATCAATAAAGTGGATATTCCCTGGTCAGGCAAGTTATCCATGATGACATTATTCTTAAACACTTGATCTCCCCGACACCTTTACCAGCAACTTGTACCGATAGGGGTAGGGTAGCCAACACTATAAATGTCCAAAAAACCAATATTGTTACCCCCATATAATAATTTACTAGTTTTTTGACCCGTGCAAATACACGGGAATTACAAATGGTTATATAAAATAGTTTTGTGGCATATTACTTTAAAAATATTAAATAAAAGTATCATAATATTGACAAATATAAAGGAATTTAAAACATAGCATTGACAAACATAAATTTAAAATTTGTAAATAGAATTTATAAATGTTGATAGAAAAGAACACCAAAATTTATAGATATAAGAATTTAAGACCAATGATAATGATTTTGTGTTTTCTGTGTGTTCAAATATGTTTAAAAAAGCAAGCATCATATAAAATATCTTCCCTACCAACTTATTTCGTTTTGAATCTCCTATTAAACGCATAAACCAACAATCGACAAACTTAACAATAGTTATCATCCTGAAACTTTCTTAGTTGATCCCCTCTCCCCCTTAAATTCCCTAAGCGTCCCCACAATTTGTTTTAACTCTTATACAAAGATCCTCAACCGACAATTTCCACCTCTCACCATCAATTTCTATTGCCCACATACACCTCCATGCTAGTATCCCACCCACTTTCCTTACCAACACCCAATCACCCGTCAACATGCTACCCGACACTATAACAGTCTGATCCATCATACGTCGCAACACAACCTAATAAGATTAAATGTCACCCCTTAAGTTCATAAATCCTCGCTTGAGTTTTAAAAGGTGAAAGACTTGTTGGTAATGTATAGTAGAAACCTATTATAAACATATCATAATAAAAACCTTAGTGTCTCAACTTAGGACAAATAAATTCCATAAACCACTTTCCATAATCTTGGAGTGTTACAAACACCCTCTCCCCTTATGTCACATGTTCTAGCCGATGCTTACTTGGCCCCTTAACCAACACTTCTTCACTCGTTAGATTTTTTAAACGGCATTGCAACACATGAACTTATTTGAGGCCCCACTCCAAGTGAATTCCCCTACTGGACCCCCACCCGGTCAATTCCTATGCACCCGTTCTCTTTACCCGTGTCGATTCGTATACTCGACCCTCTATAACACACATATTCTCGACTCCTCCATTTGCCCTGATCTGCCTAAGCGACATGTGAGGCTCTGCCCCACATGAACTTCTATACTCGACCTCCAACTCGGTCATTTCTTTTACTCTCAGTCCCCTTTACCTATGTCGGTTCTTATTCTCGACCCCTTATAACACACATGTTATTGACTCCTCCACTTGGCACCCCTCATCTCCCTATGCAACATATGAGGCTCCGCCTCACATGAACTCCTCTACTCGACCTCCAACTCAATTCTTGTACCCTGTTCTCTTCACCCGTGTTGATTCTTATGCTCGACCCTTTTTCACACACACATTCTCGACTCCTCTAGTTACCACCCCTGATCTTCCTGTGCGATGATCCCACCATTCTCCGAAAAAATTATAACTTACTTTCGGAGTATATGGAATATTTTAAACTCTTCTAATAATATAATTAGTGAGCAATCAATATACTTTGATAATCAATGACATCCATTGTTGTGCATCAACTTATAAGTCAATAAGCATATATTTTCAATGTCGGTCAATAAACATATATTTTCTAATCCATTTGTTTTCTCTGGTTCTTCACTCTATTCACCCGCACTTTCCATCGTTTGATCTAGTTATAGCGTCTCTCCTCGAAAGGCCCAGGTTACCATGCAAAAGTGATAGAGCGATCTAACTGTACATGTAGTCATGTACCGAATCTTCATTTAAAATTGCTGAAATACCAAGGGTTGTAAATATGTGGTTCTTTTCTCTTTTAATATTTAGTATGTAGAAAATTCTTATCAACATATATTCTTGTTCATATCTTCATTTTGAATTGATGAATTGATTTATGTAAATGTAAATAAATTTTAGTTTATAAATTCTTTCGCTTTTTAAGATTTCTAGATTTGTTTCAATAATACGAATCATAATACGAAGGGAATTAATCTTGGGCATTCATTCACCTAGATCTAATGGCTAACAAAATACTCCCTTTTATTTTCTCTCTCCTCCCTTACCCACCACCACCACGCACCACCCATTCGACACCCGCCTGAGATGTTGCCGCCGCCTCCACCATCCACCACCTGAGACATCACCGCTGCCACCACCAGGTGCGTAGAACACCGACAGATCTAAGTTGGCTCACGACCTCCCCGTCTCCACCTCTATACGCCAATGCCCCTCACTTTTGTTCTCCCTCTCTCCCTATTTCTCACAATGATTACCCTCCCCACCTGTCTCCTTGCCTCTCTCGCCACGTTCTCGGCCCCTTTCTAAAGTGTCGCCGCCAGAAACAACCAAAAATTGTCGTCTATAATGAGTTTTTCGTTTTTCTTCGTGTTGCATAAAGAGTGGCTTAAATGGCGGTGTTGTGGGCCTATTGTTGTTGGTGGTCGCGGGAGGTGGCCACATCTGGTGGTGTGGGCCGATCGTTGGTTGGTGGTGGTTGGTGCTAGTGTGTGAAGGTGAGGTGGTGGTGGACGTGGATGGTTAGGGTTGAAGGGAGATGAGAGAGAAAATGTATTTTTTTTTCCTCTATTTTTTTGAAACATTAACAATCTTTTGATGAACATGTACTTTGCAATTGACGAACATTGACTAATATTGATGAACATGTAATTTAATTAAATTAATATTGAATTTTATCGTTGTACATTGAAAATTTGATCAACATTAAAAATTTGATGAACATTGAATTTAAAATTGATGAACATTAATTTTTTTTTTTTTATGAACTTGTAGTTTTAATATAACGAATGTAAATGGAAGATTTAAAATAAAAGATTTGCTCATCTACATTTATTTGAACTGGTTCTTTCCTTTTTATAGAATGAGTTGTAAAAATATGCATGAAGTAACAGTTAGCACACTGGTAATGTAATGAATATGTAAGTGAGAGGTCAATGGTTCAAATCCTAGCTCACACATTTTTGGTTGATTTACCAATGAGCATTGCTAACGTGTTAAATGATTGCTGACGTATTGCTGACATGTCAGTTGTACGCAGAAGCTCGCCACGTCATCTTTTCATGCACGCAATTATTAAAAGTAGTAGATTGTTCATTATCTCATCCTCCAGAATAAACTAATTTACTTTAATTAACTAATTTATCTAACAACTAACTAACACATCATCACTTAACGGAAAAATCTAACGGAAGTTACGATTTAGGTACAGTTTGCACAAATTAGTAAACTCAAGGGTACCATGTGCACAAAATTGCCAACTTGAGTACCATTTGCAATCGATCAAAGTTTGGGAGTACCACGTGAATTTTCTGAAGAAAATCATGTAAATAAATAGCAAGTGTCGTAACTTAAACCATACTCACAACCATTATTCGCAACAACTTTTTAATAATTGCGTGCATAAAAAGCTGATGTGTAAGGCTTTAGTAAAAATGCGATATGTCAGCATAAGTTATGCAAATGATTGGACGAGAAGATTTAGATCATATTCTCCCATTAGAGTTAAGATTTTCGAGATCAAATTCAGTATATTATATTACAAAAAAAAAAAAAAAAAAAAAAATTAAACGAAATCAATGTAATTATATGTATGAAAGAGATAACTAAAAAAAGGAAAAGAACCATATTCATTTTTTTAATCAACCAACTTCATTTTCCATCCTCCCTTAAAGTATCATGTCTTAAAATATTCAAGTCTAAAATTAGGAATAAATACTCCATTGTCACATTTCAGGCAAGATTTCAAGGATAAAATCTTACATACCTAAATATTATTTCCAAAATTTTAGGTACGTGAAAATGAAAAAATTGTCTCTAGAAACATATTTAATACTACCTATTAAAACGTGAAACCAAGTCTTTCTTAGAACGACACTTGGCATTTATTAATTGGAGAGAACATAAAAATAGCATTAAATATAATTATCGGTTAAGATATGGTAATAAATTATCATAGAGTAGTATAATATAGCTAATTTATGGAAAATAATTATTAAGGTAATTTATTTGAACAAAGATAAGCCGTAGTATAGTATAACTAATTTATGCAATATAATCATTATAGTAATTTATTAGAACAAAGATAAGCCAACATTTTTCTTATAGAGTGAGTATAAACAATATAAATATATAGCACGGGCGTGGCAGGGGCATGCAAACTAGTTTTACACTGTAATTAACAAACCTAAATTTTATTTTATTCATTATAATAATAATAATTATCATTTTATGCAACCAATCAATATGTGCTAAGCAAGACTTGCATTGGGTCGCATCACATCGTATTCACCTATTCACTGCCACATACATTGGGTAGTCAAATTGATCATTTAATCTAGGTTTTAGTAATCATGATTACGAAGTGCATGTTAGATGTTTCGTATTGCTCCACCATTATTAAAGTTCACATTTAATAGTAAATTTGTAACTAATACGTACTGGCCAGTGGCCACACACCATGATTGAGATATGACCACCATTAGAGCCATGAACTTCTCAATATCATATGCCAGTTTTTAGACGTCGCGTAGTTCAATTATTTGATAAATTCTAAAGTCGTTTTGATATCGAACAAGATACAATCAATCGTACAAGCCCAAAATAATCAAACATGTTTTTCTAAGGTCTATGTGGTTGTGGGCATGGGGTAAGTGCTAGATAGTCGTTAGGTTGCATGCGAATCCTAAACTTCCAACAATTTCCATTTCCAAGGTTGTAGAAACTCACATGAATTTCTTGCGATTATTTGGTTACATATATGAAGTGACTTCTCAAATTAACTTTCAATTAACAAAGTGGGGTTAGGTAAAGCCAATCACTCTATTTTGTAGAAATTGAAATTTCACATAAATTAGCAATCTCATGATTTTGGTCATCCAAACAACTCAAAAAAAATTCAATTCATGAGAGTTTTGAATTCTCATGATTTTGATTGGCAACCAGACGATCGATCGATATATTAAGTGGGAGAAATTTGGTGAATCTAATATATATATATATAAAAGAGGGATTTTTGAAGAGCCGAGAGAGAGTCCAACAAAAGATAAATACTGAGAGAGTTTAAAAAATGAGAAACACCCCCCATTTTATTATTAACAACTCAAATGGAAATCCACATAGAGAATCCTTATTTTCGTGAGACTCTTTAATAAATGTATTGCGACATAATCACTTATAACATTACTTATGTGTATCGGAAAATTTCAAAACATATATCATTAGATTTGTTTCGAAATGTATCTCAATTTGAGATCCTTTTACACATTTTTACGATATGCAAAACAATTAAGTTACTCCGTATACATTTAGTAGAGATTTGTTTTTTGAAAAAAATAAAAAAGCTTAAAGAGAGTCCAAAATAAGAGAAATGGTGAGAGTGTCCAAAGAATGAAAGATTCTCCCAACATTTATTAGCCAGACTCCATACTTTCATAAAATTGCAATTTGAAAGATATTTAAATGTGACGTGACATAATTAGTCGTAACTTTCATTTTATATATAAAAAAAATTAATACATATAACTCATTAAACCTGTTTTGAAATTTAATCTAAAATGAGTTTCATTATACATATGTTTGATAGAAATGCATTAATCAGCAGTCATGTAGCGAAAATTGCAAAAATGACTATTCCTAAACTAAACTCAACAAACAAAATATAAACACTACATCTGACTATCGAGGAAACATGTTCAACGTGGAACTTTTGTATAATAAGAATTATCATACACAATATAATATGTGTACCGTGCAACGCACTCATGAAAGATTAAAATGGAATTTAAACATCTGTTCTTTTTTTGTATAAAAGAGGGATTTTTGAAGAGCATAGAGAGAGTCCATCATTTGAGAAATACTCAAAGATTTTAGTGTATGGTGAAAGAGCGCAAAAGAAGAGTCAATCATTTAAGAACTAATCAAAGAGTTTAGTGTACGGTGAAAGAGCAAAATGAATAGTCCATCATTTAAGAATTACTCAAAGAGTTTAGTGTATGGTGAAGGAGCAAAACATGAGATGATAGATTACACAGTTAATTATTAATCATTTACACTATATTATAGAAATACGGTATGATTGATCATACAATTGGTTAGTGTATCAGAAACTTTTGAAACATATATCATTTTATTTGATTTGAAATGAATTTCAATTTGAGATCCATTTATACATTTTCCGATAAGCAATGCATAATGATTACAATCGACTTTATATACTATATCTATTAAAAAAAGGTGTTTTTCAAGAGTATAGATAAAAAATGTTGTTTGTATAATTTAAACATGAACAATCTAGACAGCTTTGTATTTTTTTTTTAATTGATCAAGATTTTAAAATACATGTAAGCAGCATCACAACAATTGTTATGAATTATTTTTATTGAAATGATAGCATAATTTGTTATAAACAAAAAAATTATTAAGAATGATATAATATTTGAACCGTGCAACGCACGGGCTTAAAACTAGTATGATAACATTCAGAGGCGGCTCTGGCTTGGGCGAGCTGGGCCCTAGGGCCCCACAGAGACAAGGGCCTCGGCCTGTATACAGAATCCAATATAAATAGCTTGTGGAATACATATGGGTTAGGATTAGTGCGAGTTCGAGTAAGTTTGGATCAAGTACGGATTCATAATGTAGGTCAAATATATATGGGTTTAACTATCTATTAGTTTTAATAAAATATAAATTACACCACATTTTCTCTTATATATTATGTTAATATTTTAATTTTGCTTATGATTTTAAAAATATTCAATTGAGTCAATGTTAATACGTTGGCTTAACTTTCTGTGAACTTTGAGTATAAGCGGGTCAACAAGAAATGGGTTGAGATTTACTCAAAAGTATGTGGGACTAACGGGTGCATCGATATAGGTTATGAATCCTAACACAGGTTTATGACCAATAAAATGGCGGTCGGATAGCTACCGCATTATGTTAACTTTTGAAAAGACATTTTAAGATCTAAAGTAATATGAAGGAATTGAAGAAAAATTGAGCTTTAATTTTAGAAGGACCACCATGCTTCTTGTGCTCCCGAGAGCATAATATAAGTATTGGAGAGAGAGAGAAACCGAGAGTTGCATGATGTAGTATTTAGGTATCTTGGTTTAATCAAATAGTTTAATCAAACCATAATATATAGAGTAATAAATATCATATAAATGAATATTTACAAAATGTCAAACAACATCAATCAAAGCCAAATTAAAACCCTCCAAATCCTTTCCTTAACTTGAACATATATAGAATTAACATTTGCATTAGAAACAAGAACTACTATCAGCGAGCTGAGCTTAAACAATACAATCATCGTATCGATTTTACCTTTGTGGCTCCTTCTAAACCGAACCAAGTGTACTAGCCGTAAACATTTGCTTTAGGCCCGAAACGAGATTGGTAGAGTGGAAGTAGTGTAGCCTTGTCAGGCAAGTTATCCATGATGACATTATTTTTGAACACTTGCTCTCCCCAGTTGTAGACCCTTGGAAACTTCTCTCGTGAGAACATGTCACCTTTACCAGCAACTTCTACTAATAAGGGTAGCCAATACACTATGAATAATCCTACTATGTCCAAAAAATTACTTTTGTCGCATCCAAATAACTTATTGTTCGCTATCTCATTCTCCAAAACCGTAATTTGGTCGTACAACTCTTCCGTTCCCTTTTGTGTCTTTTCTCCTTGGCTCAATTGAGTTCGCGCGCTTCGTGCGGCAGGCAAGATCTAACAATATTATCAATTCCATTATAATATAATAATATTGTTTTTCCATAGTAAATGATGTGTGGACGCCGATCGTATCTCTGACTCCCACCAACTTCTTATAATTTACTATTGATTTTTAGTAATTTCTAATACTATAAGCTAACGAATATTGTGAACACACAAAAATTATAATATGGGGCAAGCGAACGGTTTCATAGTGGTAAATTTCTTTTAATAGAATGTCAACGTATGTTTTGGACGATAGAGAAAGCATCCTAATTCAATTTTCACAACAACGTACAATATCTAGCATAAACAGTGATTTTAGAATTTTTATTAATGAATATATATATATATATATATATATATATACACACACTCAACTCCTCAAGATATAATATACTCATCAACTACTCAAGATAACATTTCAATATATATATTTCATACTAAATCATCAAAATGATATAAAGTCAAACTTACTATAAATTAGAATAACCGTCGATGGTTATTCACTTATTCTAGAATTTTTAATGCTCCTCAAGATATAATATACTCATCAGCTCCTCAAGATCAAGATATATCAATATAGGCTATGTTTGGTAAAACTAGCTGAATTAGTAGCTGAACGCTGAAATAGTAGTTGAATGTTGAAGTGGTAGCTGAAAGCTGAAAGCTGAAATAATAACTGCAATAGTAGCTGAAAGTTCTTAGCTGATAGTAATAGTAATGTTTGGTAGAATTAGCGGATATAAAAGCTGATATATTTAAAATTACATAAAATACATTATTTATTTTTAATTTCATTTTAATTTAGTAAATAAATGAGGGTAAAATAGGAATAAAATTATGATAAGCTAGCTTATTTTTAAATAAGTTACATGGGGTAACATCTTAAATAAGCTAGCTTATTATTTAAGTTAGTGGCGTTACCAAACCAACTCATTTAGTCAAAGAGGTTAAAAAATTAGTCAAATAAGCTACTTTGGCCAAATAAGCTAGTTTATTGTGCATACCAAACATAGCCATAGAATATATATTTTTCATAGTAAATCATCAAAATTAGATAAAGTCAAACTTACTAAAAACAAACTGGAAATGTAAAATTACCTTATCATCGATAAAGTTAGCCCAAAAACGAACTTGAGCTCTCTTATAAGGGTCACTAGGCAAGAGGGGGGTGCCCATCCAAGTCTCGTCTATATACTCTAAGATGACTAACGACTCGACAACCGGTTTCCCGTCATGGACGAGTACCGGAATCTTCTTATGTACAGGATTGTACTCGAGTAGCCGCTCACTTTTATCATCGATATCCTCCTCAATAAATTCATACTCAACTCCCTTCATTTTGAGTGCTATTTCAATCCTCCTACTAAATGGGCTACCCCATACCCCAAACAATTTTACTGATGATGACATTGTAGTTAATTAATTATATATGTTATTTTTATTTAAATGATGGTTATAATGTGTTGTGCAATGTCCATATTATTATGGAGTGTATATATATATAATCACTAAGGAGCAGCTGAGATCTATCATTGTACTAGATAATAAAAACAATACGTATTATTCCTAACAATATAATTTTGTATAACTAATTAGCTCATTGCTTAGCACACATTCAGAATACTTGATGAGGAAGTAATTGATCAGGAACGTAAGTGATAATAAGAGCACAATTATTATAAGTTCATTTTTGTTCTTTGATTTGTCCTACGTTATTAAGTATATATTATCATAATCTATAGTCAAATAATCTTCATTTTGTGGGTTGAATTGGTTTGGTATTCGATTGTTATGAACAAGATTTACGATAATTGGTAGGTGTAAGAGCTAAAATACTCAATGGTTATATCATGCTTCCGAGAGCACTAGAAATATGATAGTGTTTGTCACAATAGAGGGTATGGACCACAATTAAAATAATTTAAAATCTATTTAAGTGTGATCCCTACTCTTTTATTGTGAGAAAGACCACTATGCTCAATTTACCTAAAATACTCTAATCCTTTAAATAGATGGTTAAATAAGCGATTTTAGACCTTGTGAATGGAGAAATCTATATAAGGTTCGGATTTAGGAGAGGCATGTTCATTAAGTTAAATGGTAGTGATCTACACTCTACACCGAAAATAGTCGTCAATTTTTTATGTTGAAAATGGCTCCTGGCCGCCGGTTAGCGAGTGGTCAACAGTAGCAAGGCGGATCTGGGATGGTGGCAAATGGTCAACTACTCAACTTCGGTCAATGAGTGAGAGGGTCCCGGTTATATTAATAGGTGAAGATTAACAATACATAAAAGATAAGAAAGAACTATTATTACTCGATATTATTCGAGAGTCGGACTCGTAACATTTCTTTAAAAAATTTCGGACTCAGAAAGTCTAAACGATAAGATGGTCGAAGGTCACATCCACAACTGGGTCTAGCTAACACTAGCCACGCAGCGTAACCACCTATTTGCATTGATATTGCCCTTGAGACTCGTTTATTGTAACCAAAACAAATGTGGAAGTAATACTCCGTATTAGGGGAAAACAGATACTCGGTCCGATCTCGGTCCGGACGAGTTAAATTCGGTCCGCTCCTCGGTCCAGTGTTTTTTGAGAAATTTCGGTTCGGTTCACTCGGTCCAAGGGACCGGCCGAACCGGAACGAGGGGAATTCGGTCCGGTCCTCGGTCCACAATTTTCTGAGCCTCCGTCCCCGCTCCGGTTCGGTCCTGGACCGATGCTAAACCCTACTCCGTATGGCTTTATCAGGCAAGTTATCTTGGATGACATTATGCAGAAATAAACACTTCAACCCCCCAATAATCGTCCCTGCAAACTTCTCTCTTGTAAATAAACCCATCTTTGCTAGCAGTTTCTGCAAATACTCCGTCCGATTCACATAGATAGATTTTCTATTTCTTTTTGCAGTTTTGAGTTGTCGTGTTAGGGATTACTTGTACACCAAATGAAAGACCCGTTAGCCTTAAAATCAAGTGGAGTTGATAGAAAATATATAATGCAGAACAAAATATGTACTAATTTTTGCTACAAATGAACGATTTCATTTGATCTATAAATGACTTCCAGCATGACACCTCGAAACTGCAAAAAAAAAAAAAAAAAAAAGAAAAAAAAAGAGAGGAAAATTTCTTTGAGTCGGGGGAGTATAGATAGCTTGTACAACATAAATAAATAATCCTACTGTGCCCAAGAGCCCAATTTTGTTGCCCTCATGTAATCTTATTTTACTATCTCATTATCCACAATTTTAACGAGTTCGTGTAATTCTTTTGTTCCATTTTGTGTCCATTGTCCTTGGCTCATTAGTATGTAATGCAATAAAGCCAGACAAGATCTGAGAAATATTAAGATAATCTATGTCATTACTCAAATTTTGGGTACCCAAAGTGGAATTTGTCCAAGCTTTAGGTAAATGAAAATTTTCCAAAAAAATAAATAAAAAGAATATAGTACAATACTACAATAGTAGTACTTATAAAGTTATATAAGGTATACTAACATAGGTGTAAGTGTGTAGCTATGAAAGACATATGCTGTATATCTTAATTCAATATGATTAAACGAAATATTAAGAAATGAAAAGGACCAAACAAAGGGAACAATTTACTTTTTTTCTGAGTTTAGTTACAATGTACTCCCTCAGGTCCAGATTAAACTTTCCATCATCTTTTTTAGGGTTTCGGCTTTGTTTTCCCCATTTCTAAAATGTTACGTTTTTTGTTGAGTGAATAATTAAGGATGCTAGATAAAGATGTTGGTGATAGTTAACTTTTAAATTTATTTACTAAATGAATTATTAAGAATTATTTATTAGTTTTTCTTTGGAAGTGTGCAAAAGGGAGCGGGAACGTATTTTTTAGTCCACCTGATTTAAAACCAGAATTTCATTAAACCATAGATATAGTTTTGAATGAATATTTACACACAAAGTCTAACAACGTCAACCACTTATAGATGAAAAATTCGAAAATGTAATTGTATATGTAGACTGTATAGAAAAGAAATATTTAAAAGAAGTAAGGCATGTAACATTCCCTCGATGACTAGTTCACTACAAACGAGTTTGAATGATAGGATCTCGGAGGTCAATCACATCCATGAACTATGTCACACCATCCTTCGCAATTCCAACAATCTGCACCAATATTGCTTTTGTGATTATTCCTTTTTAAACCAAACGAAATATAGGAGCAATGCAATTACTTATTAGGGGAAACATTTTCTTTAGGTCCAAAACGAGATCGTAGGAGTTGAAGTAAAATGGTCTTATCGGGCAAGTTATCCTGGATGACATTATTCTGAAACACTTCATTTCTCCAATTGTAGATGCCGGGAATTTTCTCTCTTGTGATCACATTCATGTCATCTTTGCCGGTAACTTGTGCCAATAAGGGTAGCCAATGTACTAGGAACAGTCCTAGTATGTCCAACAAACCAATTTTGTTGCCCCCAAATAACTTCTTTTTCACCATCTCATTCTCCAAAAGTGTAAGGTACCCATGAAGTTCTTCTACTCTCTTTTGTGTCTCTTCTCCTTGGCTAAGCACTATGGGTAAGATTGCGGCCATGACCTGAGAAAAATTACAATATGGTTAATTATATTAAGAGTCGTTAAAAGCGTTTTCACAAGTGGTATTAAAATTGAGTACCATCTATGCACATTGCAGACTACAAATCTTTGAAAGTCGGATATAGTGGTGATAAAAGTAGTAAGTACTGAAATTGAGTCATAGTCTTGCCAATCGATGAGACCATTTCTTTTAAAATTTAAAGGACTTTGGTTGGATCAAATCCAATACTCGGCTTTTTTTGAATGTGCGTGTGATCAATTTTAAAAGAGAAGACATCCAAATTCTACGTCCTAACAACACTATATAGCATGAACAAAATGAAAAAACATATTTCACGACAGAATAGGGTCAAACAGAAAATATACGAGCGAGATATGTAACATTACCTTCTCGTCGATAAACTTAGCCCAAAAACGAACTTGAGCTCTCTCATAAGGGTCACTAGGCAAGAGAGGGTTTTCCTTCCAAGTCTCGTCTATGTACTCTAAGATGACCAACGACTCGACAACCGGTTTCCCATCATGGACGAGCACCGGGATCTTCTTATAGATGGGATTATACTCGAGTAGCTGCTCACTTTTATTGTCCAGATCTTCCTCAATAAATTCATACTCAACTCCCTTCAATTGGAGTGCTATTTCCACCCTTTTACTAAATGGGCTACCCCATACTAGAGCTGGCAGCGGGCCGGGCCGTGTCGGGCTTCGTGCCGGCCCGTCGTGCCCAATCACCCCGGAGGCCCGGCACGGGCACGGACTTCGTGCCTTCGGGCCGGGCTCGTGCCGTGCCGAAATTTTAAAACTCGTCCCGAGCACGGCACGAGGCACGAGGCACGTCGGGCTCGGGCCGGGTCGTGCTCGTGCTCGGGTCGTGCTCGTGCTTCGGGTCGTGCTTCGGGTCGTGCCCATGGTTCGGGTCCGTCGGGCCGGGGTCGTGCTTCGGGTCGGGCCTTTAAAAAAAATTCCAAAATTATTTTTTTCCAAAATTATGGATTTTGCATATTGTTTGTGCAAATTTATTATTTTTCATATTTATTTAATTGATTAAAATAAACTAAAGAAGTGAGACAAAATATAACTGAAATACCTCATATATATTTATTAATAGTCGAAGAGAGTTACAAATATAGATTATTGATACTAATGCTTTATTGATTAAACATAGTTAAATACTACGAAATAGTATACTACTCCAAAATAATGTAAAGTGATAAAATGTCATGAATCATATTTATTCATGAGTTGGTGATTGTTGGGATGTTGTGCTTGATTCGTCGGAGCTAATATCGTTATCAATGTTTTCGACGCCTTGACATTGTGCTTCCGCATCCAACCAATCCTTGTAGCACACACACATTTCAAGGGTGTCTGATCTCAAACTTGTTCTTTTTTCATCCAATACCCTTTTAGAAGCACTAAAGGCACGTTCCGAAGCAACCGAAGAGACTTGAATGCTAAGGAAGTCTTGTGCCATTGCAGACATCACCGGAAGTTGCTTACGTTGATCTTTCCACCAAACCAAAAGATCCAAGTTGCTCGAAGCTTCATCTGAAAAAGGACCCATATGATCATAATTCAAATACATTTGATACTCGGCCAAGTCGGATCTAGTAGATTGTCCCACATTTGCCCCTCTTTGATTAATTTTGGATTTAAGAGTAGCATACTTTGTACTCATGTGATCACCACTACTACCTGCACCGGAATGTGAAGACGATATACGACTTCTTGAACCAAAACGAGACTCGTAATTACTAAAAACATTAAAGAAAGCAGTTCTAATCTCATCACTATATGAATCTATATCGAAATCTAAGTTCATCATCTCCATATAGTATTCAATCAAAGAGACAGTACCATCAAATTTCCACCTAGGGTCTAAAATCATGGTAAAAACATAAACAAGTGGAATTTTTTTCCAATACTTAAGAAATTTTGCCTCCATTTTGGGTAAAAACCCACTATAAGAATCCGAACCACGATTATTAGAAAATAGTTCTGCAATGGAAATAATGTTTGAAAGAAAATGAGGAGAAGTTGGCTTATAAACATGAGAGAAAGATTTAGTTGCATCGGAAAAAGTTTCTAAAAAATCAAAATACATTTGCATATTGTTCCAATGCGTATCAAGTAAAGGGTTATCGGGAAAAATAGCATTCCAAAAGTTAGTCAAAGGCACTCTATATGGAATAATAGCGGACAACATAATATACATAGAATTCCACCGAGTGTTATTTTCGCAAGGAAATTTTCTATATTTCACACCAATTTCTCGGCAATAATTTCTCCATGCTTGACGTCTTACCTTGTTGGTGTGCAAGTGAAGAACTACAGTTCTAAAATAATCATGATATTGTCTAAGTCCTTCAAGACCATCACTTACACATAAGTTTAAAATATGACAAGCACATCGCATATGCAACAAATCGCCGTTCAAAAGAACGTCATCTAGACTACTTTTTAGCATATTAGCCACAGCCGTCATACTTGTGGCGTTATCAAAAGTAAGTGATAAAATTCTAGATTTAATACCATAATCAGAAATGCCATTAAGAATAATGTTATGCATGTTTACGGCATTATGAGGATGCTCTAACTTTGAAAAGCAAATAATACGTTTTTGTATTTTCCAATGAGCATCTATCCAATGAGCAGTAATGCATATATAAGAAATACCAATACCGGAATCCCAAGCATCAGCGGTTAAATTAAACCTACATGTCAAAGAAGCAAATTCAGAAATTAATTGATGCTTCATAGTTAAATATTGTGCCATTGCATTGCTTTTGCATGTTCTCCTTCCCGTTGGCTTGTGCTCGGGGTTGTTTGAAGTGACATAATTATTAAATGACGGATGCTCAACACTTAAAAATGGACTTTCCATTTGAATAACCATTTTAGATAATTGTGCACTACAATGATCATAATCATAAACATATTGCTCTTTTCCTTTGGATTTAGACATGTAATTGTCCATTGATCTTTGACTACTATCGGGCAATTTAGAACACATTTTCATGTGTCGAAGCAAATGGCCGGTTCCGTTTTTTGATTTGCAAGTAAATATAGTACTACAATGCACACACTTGGCTTTTAACTTGTCAACGGTTTGGATAAAAGATTGCCATACGGGACTTGCTCTAACTCTATTTCTAATTGGTGCCATTTGTTCTTCGGTCATCCAAACATCCGTGGGATCGGGCGGGATGGTTTGATCCAAATTTGTGGACGTTTGTGTGGAATCTTCTTGTGATTGTTGAAATGTGGGAATTTGAGGTGGAATTTGTGGTGGAATTTGTGGAGGTCGTTGATCAAAAGTGGGATGTTGTGGCATAAAAGGAAAAGTATTAGTAAATGAAGGTGGAATTTGTGAGGGTCGACTATCAAAGCCGGGAGGAGTTGAAAATAAATTTGTCGGAGTTATTCTTAGATTTTGTTGTTGATTAGGATCCAAAGCAAACGGTGTAAAAGATTGCCATTGCATGTTTTGTGGGTGGGAAGGAGTATAATTTGTGAATTGGTTCATGTCCGTTGCTTGGGTGGGTGGTGTTTGAGGGGATGATGTAGATTCATCCCGGAGACGTGATCTTTTGGAAGTGGAAAAAGGGTTTTGGAAATTTTGTTCCATAGCCAACAATTATGTAATGTAAATAATATAATTAATTATATTGTGTGAAGTTGTGAACTAATGCAAAATATAATTATGTGAACTAATGCAAAAATAACATGCAACAATGAATATAATGTTTGAAAATATAAAGTAAAGAAATTTCTCCCCCAAAATCGGTTTCGGAATAAGTGCGTCTAGCTTTTGAGAAGCTTGGTATTTGATCGATTCACGACTTAGAACCTTGGAGGTTGGACTTCGACCCTTCACCTTTTACTCTAATTTCCAAAATTAACAATTGAGTAATTATAATAAAATTTTAGATAGTATATATATTATATATTATTTGAGTAAGTAATTATATATATAAAATATTACAAGCAATTAGAGAGAGAAATATATAAGAGAATATTATACTAATGTTTTTAGTAATTGTAATGACTAATTAATATAAGATATAATTTAGGAATTGTGGAATTAATATATTATTTGAGTAAGTAATTTGTATTTATAATATTGCAATGGAGAGATAAATGTGTATGAGAAAAGTGTAGAAAAGATGAGTAGAAGAGTTGGAATGAATTGTGAAAAATTGAGTTGAAGTGTTGGGTATTTATAGTAATTGTGTATGGAGGGATAAGTGGTGTATAAGTAATTGGAGAAACTTAAAAAAAAAAAAAAAAAACAAAACACACCAACTCACCAAGTAGCCGTTGAAGTAGCCGTTGCCTTCTTCCAACGGTCTTCTTTTTCGGGCCGGGCAGGGCCGGGCTTTGGCGGGCCGTACCTAGCGTGCCTAATTTCGGGCCTAGAACGGGCCGGACCATCGTGCCTCGTGCCGGGCCGTGCCAAAGCACGGCTTCTTCCCCCATTTCAAAGCCGTGGCCCGGATCAAGCACGTCGTGCTTCGTGCCGGGCTGGCCCGATACCATTTCGGGCCGTGTTCGTGCCCGGGCCGGGCCGGGCCGGCGGTCGGGCCGCCCGTGGCCCGCGGCCCGTGATGCCAGCTCTACCCCATACCCCAAAGACTTTTACTGCTGATGCCATTGTAGACTTAGCTTGTAGTTCAATTTTGTTGTTTTTTTTTTTAAATGTATTATTATTGATTGTTACTATGAATTGTGCATAATACTCCAATACTTATATATAGGGTGTCAAAAATCATGGAGCAGTTGAGATCTCTACATAAAATGACTAAAATAAGTTACATTCTATTATACTAACCCTAGCTCATATCATCACTTAGCTCACTTTCAGGGAACCTGAGGAGTTGTGAAATTTTATAATCATGACGTAAGTGATGATCTCTTGTCCATTTGTTTGTCCTAAATCATTTAGTATTTAAGAGTCTGTTTGACCAAACTCTAACTTCTGCAAAACTATTTCTTAGAAAAAATTTCTGGAGGAGAAGCTCCAAACTGGAGCTTCTACTTCTGAAGAACAAATTTATACTAGAAGTGCTTCTGAGAAACCAGAAACAGTTTATCAGTTTTAGATGTTTGGCCAATTTTCAGTTTCTAGCACCAAAAAACAATCCAGAAACGCTTCACAAACTTGACCAAACACACCCTTAGTCTTCAATGGCGCATTCAAAAATAATGAATGGAAGGTCAAAATATGTATATAAAAAACTTGAAATTTTATACATTTAAAAAGTAAAAAAAAAAAAACAAAACGTTTATTACTATTTATTTTATGGTAATTTTTTTTTTATATATTTTCAAGGGATCTAGATCCTCTGGAGTTGAAAAACAACTCCAGAGAAATGAGTTCGTTAAATTTTGGTCATTCATGAAAATCTAACGCTCAATATTAGCCTAATACTTAGAATAACACTTTATTAACAAAATTAAAAAAATAAAGAAAAATAATATAAAATTTTGCTACCAAAATGTCATGTTTAAACGAGTTCTCCTTCCCTCCAAAAGTTTTTTATGATTGAAACTTCCAACATTTCTCTGCCAAATCTCCAAAACTGGTCAACCCCCAAACTAATTGTTCTAAATGCTGAGGAGCTGGGAGTAATTACGAAGTGATTGATTTATTGCAAACTAAAGCATTAGAGGTTTAAGCTGGAACACTAGTTCGAACTCAAGAGTGTATATACATAAAGAGAAAATAATCAAGAACATGAAGAATGATATAGATGGATGAATTTTAAGGACCGGGTAAGTATAAACTATGAAGAATGTTACTCCCTCCGTTTCTTTACGTTTCGTTTGAATTCCTCTCACATATTCAAACGAAACGTAAAGAAACAAAAGAGTATGTTTTTTGGAAGGATGGCATGGGAAAGAAGATAGACAAGCCTTATTTTTCTTTTAAAAAAAAATATAAATTTGTCAATACAAGTGTTATACTCCCTCCGTCCCCCTTTAAACATCCCGCTCCTCATTTTACGTGGATTAAGGTGATGTGATTTGTTTATTATTGTTGGAGATAGTGGGTGGTTTATTTATTATTGTTGAAGATAGTGAATGGTTTGTTTATTATTGTTGGAGATAATTGGTGGCTTGTTTATTATCTTTGGAGATAATGGGTGGTTTGTTTATTATTTTTTGGAGATAGTGGAGGGTTGATGTGTGGTGAAAACTTACGACATTTAGAAAGTTTTGAAATGAGGTGTTTAAAGAAAGACACCCCAAAATGGAAAGTGAGGTGTTTAAAGGGGGACGGATGGAGTATTAAGTAATAGACTAATATTGAGCGTTAGATTCTCATGGATGACCAAGATTTAACGAACTCATTTATCTAAAGTTATTTTTCAACTTCAGAGGATCCGGATCCTCAAGGGGTCAAATTGTTAGTAAAAATATATTTTTATATATACTTGGACATGAATAGTAGCGTAGCCCGTATTGTAGGCCTGCTCGTGGGATCGGCCTGGACTTATACTCATGTAGAGACTAAAGAGAACCTTGATAAGGGATCGTCCACAAATTTAAGGGCATCATCATTACTGAAATCGATCAGGTTAAGGATGAAGACCTTTGAGAAAAATGATGTGTTCGGAAATGTTCTTAGCAGGGAATAGGGATGTTGAAGGTGCCTCACACGTTAGCTAAACGCAGTGGCAAAAGACCGATTTACTCATTCAATAACACTGGACATAAAATGCGAAGCAGAAATAATGGTGAAATCACTTGCAAGCTGAAAAGGATTGATGTTCTGGGCAATAAGACTCATTATATGTGCACATAGCGTATCAACACTGTGAATAACGATGTGCAACTTTTCAAAGATTATATATTTCCTTGCGGTCTTGAGTTTTGCGAGAGGGGCAGTGAGTACCTATGCTTTACATGAGCAGAACAATGAAAGAAACTCGAAGCAGTCGTATCTCCAACTTTGTACATTATCTGTCAACAACAACGAACTCTCCTGTCAGCCAGCTTAAGAAAATGCTGTTGCATTCCTTTCCAATTCCCGCTGCCTAGCACGCTCCATTTTTCGCTTTCGCCATTCCTCCAAAGCTGTGGGAGAATGAATACTTTAGAGAGAAGCATCTAATAAAACAGGGATTGCTCAAATCAAGTTTTGAAGGAAAGGTAGAAAAACAAACATCTGCATTTCTACACACACACAGGACATCATTACTGCTCCTGATGCAATTACCATTTCGCAAGTCTTTAGTAGTGTAGAAAACTATTTAAACTAAAACTCGACAAATCATAGAGTTTAGAGATTAAAATCATAAAGATAAGTGCATGATTGCAAGCAGATTCTGCGTGCAACTGTAGGAGTAAAAAGGGTATAATATTGCATCAATGTTTGTTTGCAACTCCTGCAGGACGGGTGAATTTTTATAAGGATAAGTTAATGGTGAAGTTCTACATGTGTAATAAGTGTGTCTGGGTATAGAAGAAGATCATTAAATTCCTGGGAGAATCAAATGGTTAAAGACAAATGTGTGATTGTGCGCTTAGTGATACCAGAGCATCAAACTCAGGAGGACAAAACTTGGAGACATGGCTACGAACGAGACAATGCAGCAGAGGTCCTGGTGGGCAGCAAGTCAGCCTTTGCCATTGCCAAAAATGTAGTCTGTCTCAATAAAGTGAAGCACATAGAATAAAGTTTCACGCTGTTAAAGACGCGGAGTACAATAAGGAAATCAAGCTAGCGTACTTCCCAACAGAGTATCAGTTAACAGACATCTCAACACTAAAAAAAAATAAGGGGAAACGAGGTTTGGTGAAACCAGCGATGGTGGACAGTCTCAAGATTCTCAAGTGAGACTTTCCTGGAACAAGTATTTGATGAAGTCTATGGAACCAATTTAGGGGCTGTTTGTTTAGAAGGAATAAAGAAAGGGAAAGGGAGTCAAGGTCCCTGATTCCCTTTAATGATGTTTGGTTCACTTTTTTTTTCATTCCCTTTCCCCATTTTCCCTTATCAAAAAAAAAAAAAAAAACTCCTCTATGGCCATTCCCTCATCCCCCCAGGGAACCATCAATTACCCGTTTTAAGGTTTCAGCAAGTGGACCCCACCATCACCAAAAACACCATGACCACCACCCATAATCAACTACCATAGTCGGCTACCCCCCCAATACCCACAGTCACAACCTTGCCACCACTACAACCGTCACGGAATGCACCACCGGCGCACCCATCACCACCGCCTCACCTCACTTTCCGTCTTCTTCACCATTCGCAGTCAGATCTACTTTTCTACAGTTGGAGAGAGGATGTTGGAGGGGAAATGGTAATGGGTGGGACACAGAGGCCGTGGTAATGGGACAATAGGCGGCAAGCAGGCAATACATCTTGGGTGGCGACATCGGGATAACGGGTCGGTAACAATGGAGAGTGATGGCACATGTAAACCATGGGGGACATGCTTGGTAAAGAGGAAGGAGAAGACACGAGGAGTGAGAAGAATTGTAGGATTGTTTGATTCCTGTCTCTAACCAAACACACAAGGGTAATTTGGAGGTTTTGTTTCCATTCCCCACTTTTCCCTTTGTGTTTCTCTTTCCCTTACCCTTGCATAAGCCAAACGGCCCCTTAGTACATTGTAGTGTCTAGGCATGAAAATTCTAGAATTTGCATATTCTACACTCCCATCCTATATAACAACCACTTTTCTAACCTGTTTCCCTCCTTGAGTTAAAAGCTACATTTTCTTCTATCCCTCAAAAACCATCACCTTTATATCGTCATAACCAGCAGCCCGGGTCCAGTATTACACTGATCACTTCAAGACGTAAGTTATAGAAGCATATTATTGTTGGAAATAATGCTAATTTAGTGGGGATTTGATTAGTGGGAGTATGTTATTTAGGTTACTGGTGTTAAGAGTGTTTAAGTGGTCATTTATTCTCTCTTAGGATTCCACCTATTAAGCCTATTAATATGCCACTAACTCCCCCAATTAACACCCTTGATGAGGCATTATTAGATAGTTTGCTTTTATGGAACTCCTAATTCCTCTTGGCTATAAAAGGAGTGTGGGAGAAACATTTGATAGACCTTACATCCCTCCTCTATGTTTCTCTCTTATTTAGAGCATGCCCTTGAAAGTTCCAACTCCCTATGGTTGAGCACAAAACCTATCGGAGTGCTGTGTGACCTTGAAATTCGACGTCCATTGATTTGTGCCACGGTCGGGGCGAATTTTGTTTCTCATTCAATGATCTCCGATCATGACACAGCGATTACAAATTCTTATTCTCTTATTAATTCCGCCCCATACAGTAACCAACCTATATTTTCCAACAATTATCCACTTACCATAATAATCACCGCCATAACCACACTTTCGCAAAATCACCACTCGTCTAGACTCACTCTAGCCATTGTCAATCAACAATGCCGAAAAGCACATTCTCTCCTCTTGGAATCACTTTGGAGGATCTGGTAGTCCTGGTACTACTGAGTGACAATGGGGTGGTAGCACCCCTTCACAAAATAGAGTAGGTATTCATATGGATATCATCCACGCGTATATAGCTGGTAGTTATCTCAAAGGGGGCTGTGGTTGCGGTAGGTGTGTATTCTTTTTTCTTTCAATGTGTGTGTACTAGTAAGGCAAAGCATTTTGTAACATCAATATGTTTTAAACCATATAATGTCATCAATATGTTTTGTATACACTTTGTAGTTTATGCCAGAGACTTTAATCCAGTAATTGTTTACCTTCAACTGTAGAAAGATCACAAATCACAACCTTTTTCTTAATTCCCACTTTTAAACTAGATAAACTTGTGGAACTTCCACCCTATACCACTCTTCACTTGGCAGAACCTCTGTATGCTACTTAATAACGTTTTGAAGCTAAAGATCAGATTTAGGCTTAAATTTGGCTACTCTACATTTGTAACAATTAATATTACTGTAAACTTCAGTACATCACAGACTAGTTAGGTTCATCAAAACCTGTGATGCCATTACGACCAGTGCTAGACAATTATGCACATTCTGTATAAGAAAGAGCAAAGAATATGCTGACTACTTACCTTTGAGGTTAGAATCTGAATTAGTTCGGGCATTAGTGAGCCTTTTAGAGAGGTCCAATGCAGCTGTTTGCGTAGTTTCTTTATGCTGATCTGTCCCTAGTTCTGCATATACTTCTTGTTCAATTTCCTTCACCTACATGTTCCGAAAACCTTTCAGTAAAAAAATAGATTGCCCTTTAAATGAAAACCCGAGTAACTGTATCTTAAGAAAGAAACACAAAGAAGAGTGTCCATGCACGACCAAGAAAACAGCAGATTGTCCACCTAATTTCTGAATTCTAAGAGTCAAAATCAGCATAAGGCCACTAACGAATGTTGATCTGGATGCTTCAAATTTCAAACCACTGTTTGCTTTTAAGTTTCTACTCTCAACTTGACTTCACGTTATAACCAAAGAAACTAAAAGCTCAAGTCTTTAAAAGAAAAAATGCTTCGAAATCTAAATAACAAAAAAACAATAGCACACATACTCTCCGAATCAGTTCCAATGGTTGCATAGCTCTCCGAATCTCCTCAGATTCCTTGATACGCCTAAGCTGAACTGCAAAACCGCCATCAACACAGCAAAGGAAACACCAAGTCTCAACATCAAAGGAGAAGGCAAGTCCTGGATCACATCTAGCAATAATGCAACATAGAATGGTCGACTAAAACACAGTAAAACAAACAGACGACAGAAGTTTCGACTTTCGACACAGGATTTTCATTCATAAAACACAATTCAGTTCCATACTATCATATCCATTTTGTCAAAAACCCAATTCAATTCAAATCAACAATAGACAGTCCAAAAGCTTCCTCGTCACGGACACGAAAAGTAAGGAACCCAAAATTCACATGCCACAAAATGCGTACTTTTTCATCTAACAATCCCATCATCAGAAAAAAAAAAAAAAACAGAACATTGAACAATGCATACTAAAGCTCAAGAGGAAGCAACCTTGCCAGACAAATTCTTTGATTATCCATAAAAATTACCAAAAAGTGTACAAAATCACAATGAATTAATCACCAAATTGTAAATCTACAAGTAAAGATCAAAACTTTAGTAAAAAGAACACAGAATGATAAAGCTTATGCAACAAGTTTAAATCAAAGGGAGGTGGGGATTCAAATTCAAATAGAAAAGGGAAAAGAAGCCACCTGAATTGGGATGATTGGGGGCATATCTGCGGGAAGAGGAAGAGAAAAAGCCTTGAAGAAGGAAAAGGGCAGTTATTAAATTGAATAAACACACCAAAATCGTCGCATTTCTGAATGAAAATCTCAATTTCCATGACTGTACTGTCTCCATTTCTTCCCTCCTAATCCATCTCAGCTAATTCAATTGACTTGTGAAGTGAATTTTAGTCAAAGGTGAGTTGGCAAACTCGACCCGACTTGAAAATTCGATTATCTTAATTTAACTCGATTAAAAAGCGTTTTTCTAACCAACCGTTTTCGTGTCTGTTACTGTAAACCATTTAGACACGAATTCACGACCCTTGAGAAAACGTGTTTGACACCCTCAAAAGTCAACACTGTTTTCATTTTATATGTTTTCTCATTTGGATATTCTGGGACACTACAATATATACACCTATTTTCATCTAACGTGTCCGTGTATTTGATAATTTCTTGGAGTGTCTTGTCGTGTGTCATTATCATCTCCAACTCCCCCATGTACGCATATACGGAGTACAAGTTAGTGCAAGTCAGTGACCAATACCATATCAGTAATTCATAACACGTGAACCAAATAACCCGACTCAAATCCGACCCACCTTGAAGTCCATAAACCACTCCGGCAAAATGACCGAATTCCGTATGAACATTATCCCTTGTCAACATGGGTATGGACAGTTTTAAGTTTTAACAGATGAACTAGACTTCCACTTCGACTCCCACTTCCACTTCCACTTCCATACCCATCTTGCGTCAAAGTCCACACTTCTCTAGTTCTCTATCTCTTCCTTCTTCTTCTTCACGCCTCGCCCAATTTTGACAGACTGCAGACTATCCTTCGTTCTTTCAGGCATTTCGTCGAACATTTGGTATGCAAGCTCCTCAAACTTTTATTTTGTACTCTACTCATGTCATTTTTGTGAGTGTTAATTTGCATAATTAATTTGCTTAATTGTATGCTTAATGCTATTACTTGAAGAATTCATCTTTGGGGTTTTGTTGTTAATGCTGCAATTTCTGTGATTAAGAATATGGATTAGTGAAAAGTGATGGTATGATAGTGTAATTTGTGACATTGTGCAGAGACCCTTTTCTAGTTTGATGTTGAAATTGGTGTAATAAGGAATTAGTAGGATGGCATCAGTGTTGTTTAGAGGGTTGCAAATTCGGCCGTTGTGTAAAAACCCGTCCTCGATTCTGACCGGAAAAGTTGGGATTTTTGTATGCTCACCAAAGAGCTTGCATACACAAAATGTAAGAACCCATGATAAGCCGAGAGCGCCAGGGAAAGTGAGGTGTCGAAACCAAGACAAAGTTCTTGACAGTGTATTGAAAGATTATGAAGCAGTCATAGGTATAGAAACCCATGTTCAGCTCTCCACTCTTACAAAGGCCTTTTGTGGGTGTGCCTATAGCTATGGCTCGATGCCAAATACCGACATATGCCCAGTTTGTATGGGGTTGCCTGGTGCATTGCCTGTTATGAATTCCAAAGTCATTGAGTGTGCTGTCAAGCTTGGCCTTGCTCTTAACTGCAAGTTGTCCATGAGTTCAAAGTTTGATAGGAAGCAGTACTTTTACCCTGACTTGCCAAAGGGATACCAGATATCGCAGTTTGATATTCCTATAGCGTCAAATGGGTTTCTTGACTTGGATTTGCCACTTGAGTTTGGTGGTGGGCACAAGAGGTTTGGGATAACTCGAGTTCACATGGAAGAGGATGCAGGGAAACTGATGCACGCAGATGGTGCTAGTCATTCTCAGGTAATTTCTCTGTATTTTATTTCCATCTCGGGTTTTTACACAATTTAAAATAAAGAAGCTTTTGAGTAGGGGTCTATATATGTATTTGTCTCTGCAACCTTTCAAACTTGATGTAATTTGAGGAACTAATGCTCTATTGTGCTTACCTTTTACTTATCTATATTAAGAGAAAGCATATGTTATCTTTTATTATTTCTTATATATTGCTTTCTTAAATCAGTCGGAAAGAATCGTTTTAATCACTCCAGATCAGTCAGGTGTTAGGCTGTGTATGGCCTTGACCTTCATAGATCCTACATTTGGGCAGATCCATACTGATTGGCTGTTTATTTGTTCCTAAGACTAGTGCAAATAATTTTCTAAGGACGATTGTGCAGGTTGATCTGAACAGAGCTGGAGTGCCTTTACTTGAGATTGTATCTGAACCTGATATGAGAACCGGTATAGAAGCTGCAGAATACGGGGCAGAGTTGCAAAGGTTGGTACGGTACTTGGGTGTGAGCAATGGTAACATGCAAGAAGGATCACTACGTTGTGACGTGAATATATCTGTCCGCCCTATAGGGCAAGCTGAGTTTGGTACAAAGGTGAATCTACTGCAATTGTTTCCCTCCATCAATCAGAGAAATCTTAGATATCTTAAAAGTTTAACCATAACGCGTCATCTGCTTTACCTAGTTACCAGAAAGTACGACATTCTACGTACTGTGCACTACTACCTGAAACTCTGGCATTTGGTTGTGAGAATATCCTAGCTGTATCGACTAAATGAAACATTTCATTTTTGGGGGAATGGGGAAGGGTTGGACGAGAGGGGGGGATAATCAGTATATTCTAACTCATAGAAATTGTAATCTAGAAAACAGTATCAGATTCCACTATTTTCGTTATGTTTTCTTTTCTTCCCTGGGTTCTAGCTTCCGTGGCAATGTCCCTTTAATAATAAAGGCCTAATTTGTCTTTACTAATTTTTCTTTCCCTTTTTGTCACATTTTTACTGGCAGGTTGAAATAAAGAACCTGAACTCATTTTCAGCAATAAGTAGGGCGATTGATTATGAGATCACAAGACAAGTGCAGCTTCATAGCCAAGGCCTTGACAACCAAATTGTACAAGAGACTCGTCTTTGGGAAGAGGGAGCTCAGGTCATTGCCACATGCTATTCCCTGTATTGTGTACAATATAGATGCTAGAAATGCTGTTGGCATGTGTGCTTTTGCTTATTTCTTTCTTTATAATTGTTTTTATTGTTAGAAAACAGTAACTATGAGAAAGAAGGAAGGGCTTGCTGACTATAGATACTTCCCAGAGCCAGACCTGCCAGAAGTAATTTTAACGAACGAATATGTTGAGGAAATACGTGCTTCTTTACCGGAACTTCCAGAGATGAAGAGACGGCGATATGAAGATATGGGGTTAAGTATGCAGGATGTGCTTTTCCTAGCCAATGATGTAACCGTAAGTACTCTCTGCTATAAGTCAGGACAAAAGACATATTGCTACCACTTTGAGTTTTCATTTCTGACGTTTTCAAATTCTTCCACATGCGGGATATGCCCAAAGCTCTGGGGCAAACCTTCCTTTTCCCTGAACAGTTTTGTTCTTTACTATAACCTCATCAAAGCTGACACCACAAACTAATATCGGTTTTTGCATGTTGTGCTGCACTAGAATGTCATTAATGTTTTGTTTAGTTGCCTCTTAAGTTATGAACATCCCACTTAAAAAATTTACAGGAGCTCAGTTTTATCTGTAACAAATAAATACGATTTGTTCACACTCAAAACCTACTGGGAGGGTGTCTCTGATGCCTACTTCAAGTGGTGGCACCTTGTGACCTTCAGGTTAATGGTTCATTTCTTGTTGGTGAACTTGAGAGGGGGTCGGGGGATTTTTTACTAGGGCATTAGAACTTTAGTCTTTCCACCCCCCTCCACCTCCTAGGTGCTGGCCAATAAGACTACTTTAAGTAGAGTCAATTTGAGTTCATCCTTAACCATCACCCCTTCCCCAAAGAAGGAAAGGAGCACAAAACAGGGGGGCAAGGACATTGGATCCAAGATACTGTTCATTTTTCTATGAAAGCCCGTGCCGTAGTTTTTTGCTCATCAAGATGTAATCCAGGGAAGGGGATTCAGATGCTCGCACGCAAATCAGAATACTTCTTATGTTAAAGAGCAATGTTTTACATTTATCTGGGCTATTTGTTTAACAAAAGTTTTCGCACCGATAAAAGCACTTGATTTTTATCCGCCAAACAGGGGAATGGCTCTTCCATATTGCGTCCTGAATCCCACGACTCATGATGAGCCTAAAACTCGTGCCTAGAAGGTTGAAGCAAAGGCCTCCTTTTCTTTATTTGATTTTTTTTTTTTTTGGCTTATAATAGGGTGTATTAATTTTCATTACTGTTTATCTTTCTCATATGATCTGTTATCTTCATGGCATCTCTTGACACCTGCCAGCTATATCATTTCTCAGGTTGCAGAATTTTTTGACGCAACCCTCAGTAAAGGTGCTGACACAAAGCTGGCTGCCAACTGGATAATGGGCGATATTGCAGCTTACATGAAGAATGAAAAAGTCTCCATAAATGATATTAAGCTTACTCCTAATGAGTTAGCTGAATTGATAGATTCGATCAAAAGTGGGACAATCAGCGGCAAGATTGGTAAAGAGGTGCGCTCCTATCAATAGGTTTGCAGCATTAATTTTGAGGAGAGTATGTGATTTATTATCGTGGCTGCAGATGGATTTCTTTAGCATTCACAACACACACCAACTTTGTTAATCGACTGTCTATTCTGCTTTTGTCTTTTCTCCTCAATTGATCTCCAAGATATCTTCAACCATTTGGTAGTATATTACGAGTGCTGTTAAATCCTGACTTAGTATTTTAGTTAATGATATACTTTTAGTTTTTGTACCTGCCAACTGTGAAATGTTTCAAGTGATAGTGTGTAGTTTGACCTAAAACCAATTTTGTTTGGCATGTTAAGTTGTTGATACGTTCATTAGCAGACCTTTATACTGACTTGATCACATCATTTTATAATGTATTCCCCCCTCCTGTCCAATGAATTCATTACATTTGGGTTTGGAACGAACTTTTTAGAGAGGGAAAATGGTGAGAGGGAAGTGTTGTCCACACTCATGTATTATGTGGGTTATCTCTTAACCCAACTAGAATTGTCGTGAATTCATTTGGACATGCCTTAAAGAAAAATGTTGCATATACTTAGACCGAGGGACACGTTTTCCTGTTTGATCATTTCCTGAATGTGTTTAGAGTTCAGCAGTTATTGGTTCCTAGGAACTATTTGGCTATGAGCTTATGTGGAGTCTTATTGCTTCATTATGCTTTATTTGCTGATTATTCTTTTGAGTGTGGTGATGTGCAGATACTTTTCGAGCTAATTGCTAAAGGGGGAACTGTCAAGGGATTGATCAAAGACAAGAATTTGGTCCAGGCAAGTTGTGTACCTCTTCTATTTTTGTCCTTTTCCATTTTCTTTTTCTTTTCTTTTTTTCTATTTTTTTTTGGGGGGGGGGGGGGGGGCGGGGGGCTCGTGAACGACGCAATGTGAATGTGGCGTTTGTTGAATGAAATGTGTATCATTGTCAAATATTCACATATATGCAGGCATACTTGCATGGCTAATATGTTGGAGCCTAACTCAACAGTTATGCAATGTGGCCTGTGTTTAGTTGGTCATTTAATGCTAAATTTTGCTTATAATACTACCTTCATGCACAGTTTGAATTATATGTTTATTATGTTCACATAATATCTGTTTGCAAGCTGTTCTACTGTGAAAATTCGAGTCCCTAAAACTTGAGTTACCAACACGAGCCAATGAAATATATTCAGTAGTTAATTATGGCTTGCATAAAAATTTCCATTTCATATCTGATCACTGAGTTTCAGGCTTGACTTGCGAAGTTTAGTTATGTGTATCCAAATTTTTCTTAATAATAATCAATTAATGGGACAAAAGATTTTTCAACAGAAGACTGTGTTGGTAACGAATGAAACAGCTCCCCGGCTGTCTCACAGCTCATATTGATGAATTTACAGATAACTGATTCTGCTGAAATAGAGAAGATGATCGACAAAGTGCTGGCAGAAAATCAAAAGCAGGTGGAACAGTATCGTGGAGGCAGAACAAAGTTGCAAGGTTTCTTTGCCGGCCAGGTACTTGGATCATTTAAAGATAATTTGAAAACCCCTGCATTCTTTCTGTTCCTTCCGCCCTATGCATATTTGTATTTCATTAATTTCGCCCGACTCTTGAAATTATTATTTCAGGTGATGAAAGAATCAAAGGGCAAGGCAAATCCAGGGATCCTTAACAAAATACTCCTGGAGAAATTAAATGCCAAGAGCTGATAACTGTGTGCATAGGTAAAAGTCAGGCTTCAAGATTCTGCATTTTGCTGTTCTTGCGCTCATATTACTCTTTCCCTTCGTAGTCTTGTTTGAATTGCTCGTCCTGTCGGAGACATTGCACTCGCCATTGGTTTATGCATTGTCTCGACCATACTTATCTTGTGATACTGTTCTCGCTTGTTAGAGAACTGGTCATGAGTTGATTCATGAAGGTCAGGGAGACGAGAACCAGCGGGTTCATTGAAAGCATCAGGATTCGCAATGATCGGTCAAATGCTTAGTTGGGTTTCTGCTGGCCGTATTTCTCAGGCTCTGTACTTCAAATAGCGCATAGTTTTTCAGTGGCTGTTGGTCCCTTCTTTTTCCAATTTCTCTCTTTAGCTAATCTGCAATTTTGGAGTTACCTTTCTAGGAATGTTCTCCTTTTGTCACAATTTTGTGCCAACAACACCGCCTTAGTCCAAAAATGATTCGTGGGAGAATTCGATATTGAAACAAAAGGTCCTCGCACCTCCTTTATGTGAGCATTTATATTTAAATTATAATTTACGTGACAACTTGCATTTTTTTTTTTTAATCGAGTGACTACTTGTATATTAATTTGTTTGTTTGTAAACATGCATATGGACGTGTTAAACCTCTATCCTAAATTCCAAATTTGATACAACAATTCCTCTTTTTTGGGGGTGATTTTACTTTTTATAATTGTATAATCAACCATTATTTTCTAATACTAAAAACAAATTTCTTGGTGACTTAATTTAGAAAACATATTTGTGATTCTAAAAATACGAGGGGAAATGAGAAAAACTAGTCGTCCAAAACATATCACTATTTTCTAATTACATCCACAGGTAGAAACACATCATTAATGTTCCACCTTCGTCTCCATGCAAAAATTCTACTTTTATCATAATTCGGCTAAATTTATTAAGACGTGAAATTATTGATTGAGTTTCAACCATCTTCTTAATTAGAATATACGTTATGGAGGGCGACAATACCCCTAATCGGCGGGTCATGGTGGTGGCGGACCCTACCCGAGAGTCAGCAGGCGCCCTCCAATATGCACTTTACCACGCAATGATCGAGAAGGATGAATTAATCCTCGTTCATGTTATGAACAACCCGGCAGCGAGGAAGGGTACGCTTAGCTCATTCTTTAAGAGACAACCTGAGGTTTCGGACGCTCTAAACGGTGGTGGTGGTGGCGGCGGAGACGGTGGCTATAGAGCCTATAGTGATAGCAACATTGTGAGGGATGCAGACTTCCTTGAGGTTATGAAAAGGGCTTGTGAGGCAGCACATCCCAAAATGAAGGTACGTATCGACAAGGTGGAGCAAGGTTGCAGGGATAAAGGTGCTGCTATTTTATGTCGTACCAAATTATTATCGGTTGATCTTCTAATCATTGGACAACGTCGGAATCTCTCTTCCGTTCTCTTAGGGTGAGTTTTACTCGTCACCATTACATTTCAATCCTAATATTAACAAATTAATACTGGAACGAACATAGACCCGTCACCAATTTTCATAGGAGTCGATGAACCTTGTCATTCTTTTACTTTTTCTTTCATTGTTTTGTTAACAATTTTAGTCATAATTTATAGAAAAATGGTTTAATTAATATTTTTTTGGAAATAAGTTTGACTTCTTTCTAATTATATGTAGAACCAATATTCGCCATGTTACAAGGTGTTTTTTTTTTTTTTGGCGAGGACTATAAGATGTTGTATGTTACTATTTACATATTAAACTTGAAATCATTTTGATACGATAGACGACTTTATAGTGATTGTTGTGTTATTAAGATTGTTTTCTACGATTTTGATACAGGTCTAAAAGAACGGGAAGTCCATTGTTAGGAGGGTCCAAAACTGTAGACGTAGCCGAATTTTTGATAGAAAATTGTACATGCACATGTGTAGGAGTACAGAAGAAAGGCCAAAATGCTGGCTATCTTTTGAACACAAAAACACATCGGAATTTTTGGTTGTTAGCATAAAAGAATTGATAAAATTATTCCATAGCCTACAAGGAGTAGAAGTAAGAACAACCATGTGTCGATAGACCATTGGAATTACTATAAGATCCCAAGGAACTAATACCAACATGCATGCATGGATCATCGTCAATGGCATTTGGGGGCAAATTCAAGGGGCCGTCGGAGGCCTAGGTTGACAAGTTAAAGTTTCGGAAATATGTAAATATTGTCTAATGTAATTTTAGGATTTTTGTAATGGAGAAGACTATATATCGTCTTGACGGGGCTATATATAATCGCCCTAATTATCGAAGACAAGAGTGTTTGGAAACAAGGATTTGATTTTCGAATCCAAATCTTACACAAATCCCATGTTTGCGAACTCAATAATTTGAGAATTTGGATTCGTGTCAAATCCTTTGGAATTTGTTTTAAATCCAATTAGGCCAAAAACAAATGACACCTCAAGATGTGTCATTTTGAAATCTCACCTTCCTCAAACATTTGATTTATATTTCAATTCCATCATTTGAGAATGTGGAATTCAAATATAAATCAAATGTTTAGGGAGGGTGCGATTTCAAAATAACTGTCATTTTTTTTGGCTTAATTAGATTTGAAACAAATTCCAAAGGAATTGACAAAATCCAAATTCTCAAATTCGTGAGTTTCCAAACATGAGATTTGTGTCAAATTTGGATTTGAGAATCAAATCATTATTTCCAAACACACTCTTACATAGATTGCTTAGCAAGCACGTGCTAGTAAACACATGCTATAATTTCGGTATATTCAGCATGTTTAAAGCAATGCAATTTTTTTTTTTTTTTTGATAAAACGACTTACGACCACTAGTATTAATTTTTTTTTTTTTTTTTTTTGACAATAACATGTCAAAAGGATCAGAATACTTTGGAGTATTGTTCCTAAAGTTTACTTGAAATGGTAAGCAAGATTTTTTTTTATTCGGTAATTTACTGATATCGGAGAGCTCACAAGAAGACCCCAGTTAAACAAACCTGGCAGTCAGGGGGACCATACAAGAGGGCTCAAGTCACAAAGAAACCTCCCAGGGGCTGATAAGATTATGCATGTCTTTTTTCCAATGAAAAAACTCTACATGGTAGAGTAGGAACTTTAAAATAATTGAATACAAAAATGTGTAAGTTTTTTTTTTTCACAAGAAGAAAAGAAAAAAATTTAAGCTTGTTGGGAAAAAAAACACTTGATGACAGATTGAAAATTTTCTTGTTAAGAGGAAGATTGCCAATGAAATGTGCGTGTCTCCTTAGGGGGCGTTCGGTTCATGATTTTTGGGGGGATTGGAAACAGATTCGATTACCACTCCGTTACATTGTGTTTGTTTTTATATTTTTTGTTTTCTAATCATTTCCCACTCCCTTTCCAATCCCTCATAATGAATCCCACAAAAAACCCAAGGTTACAAAATTGAATCCCCCATCATTTTCTCTCTCCTCCCACACCCCAACCCACTTCAACCTCACCCTTAACCGGACCACCGCGCCTCCACCGCCGGCCATACACGCGCCACCTCACGTACCAACGGGGATACCACCCTCCGGCCGCAATTTCTCCGGCAACATTACCGGCGAAGTCGCCGGCCTCCCTTGCCACCATTTCGCCCTCTTTTTTTTTTATTTTTTTTCTTCTTCTGCAACCTTCCTCACTTCTCCTTTCGTCCTCCTCGCATCACCGCACCACCGAGCCCACACCACCGGCCCACCATCGACTCCTCCGCCCACCGCCGAACACTTCTCCACCGCGTAAACCACCATAGAATTAAAAAACAAAACGAAATTAAATGCTAGATTTACAAATCTTGGAGAAATTTTATGAAAAACTAATTATATAGCCATGTTAGCTATTAAATTTGGGTTGAAATGGTGGTGGTGGTGGCTGCCTCTAAGGTCGCCGGTGGAGTTGGTCAATCACCATGACTGGTGGTCAACGGAGTCTTAGGGGGAAGAGAAAGAAAAGAGAGGAAGGATGATTCATCTAAAATTTTAAATGGTAAATTACAGTTTTACCTTTACTAATGGATTGATTCATCTTTTTAATTGAACCAAACAACTTTAATAAGGAATGATACTTGTATCCATTCCAATCCATTTCCGTATCCAATCCATTTCCATTCTTCATGAACCAAACACACCCTTAGTAGATCCTTCTAATAACAATGTTAAACAATAATGATTTCATAGCCTTGTGGAATTATTCTTTCATTATCCTTGGAACACAACCTCGTTCTACCTTTAAACAGTCATAACTTTTTTTAATGTGATTTTACCACCTTAAGAAACCCCATTGTTAACTTTCCAATGACAAGTCATTCAGCACAATGGGTTTCATACAAACATATGAAAAAAAAAAAAAAGCAATTTTAACGTAAATAACCCAATATTTGCGGCGTCTTCTAAGAGTAACCTAATTTTTCAAATTTAATAGAAATAATCAAAAGTTTTACGCCATGTCACAATAATATCCCAACAGTTACCGGTAGCAAAATCTTTGACATGATTAAATACTCAATCCATCGAAAAGACTACTCGCCTTCTACCGCAACTCAACAGAAAACAAGATCCAACATATATAATAATATATAATCGATTAGATGAGATCAATAATGCCAATAAGAAGCAATGATAAAAATGATCCGAAGGTCCGACATTATTGCTATCCTTGATTTCTTATTGATAAGACTATGTTTTCAGAGACATTTCATATGGAGTAGTAATTTAAGTATGTACTCCACTATTTTTAATATTTAGAAATTTTTACTTTTAATTCAATTTTTTCAGGTTTAGGATGGTGCTTTAGAAACATGTGCTTCCAGCTTCCACAAAGATATGACCATTCATCAGGCAAATCTTGTGAGACGGACTAATTTGCTCTTTTTTTTTAGTACATAAATTGTCGATTGGATCATATTTCGTCCGGTTCCCCCCTTTAAAATCATTAATTACTCTTGGAATGAGTGAATTAGGCTCTGTGCGATTCAACTTATTAAACAGTGTTTTCAAATCAGATCAGATTTATCTAAATCAAATCAAATCAGATCAGTTTCATTCAAATCTAATCAAATTAGATCAGAATTATACAAATAACAATCAATGAATGTAGTCTACTTCTAGTTATTAATTCGTTTAAATGCAGTTAATTTATCAATATATTCAATTCAGATCAAATCAAATCAAATATATTCAAATCAAATCAAATCAAATCAGTTTTATTCAAATAAAATCAAATCAATTCAGAAAAATGCAGTCCAATCGCACATGGCCTTAGCTTATGTCGAAAGGTTCTTGTGAGTATCGGGATATGAGTATCACACAATACTAAACGTTGGATTATTTTTTATAAAGTTGAAAGGTTGGGTTCTTCTATGAAAGTAGTACAAACGTTGGATCATTTTTGTGAAAAAAAAAAAAAAAAAAAAAAAAAAAAAAAAAACTAGAACTTGTTGTAAAACGATTTAAAAAAAAAAAAAAAAGTGCCCAAAACCATGCTAGAATATAATACCCCTTATAAACCTTAATTTAGACATTCCCAAAACTCAAAATACAAAAGTATTTGTTTCCATGAAAATGAGGAAATATTTGTTAGACATAACAATGTTAATAATAATAATAATAATAATAATAATAATAATAATAATAATAATAATAATAATAATAATAATAATAATAAAAATAATAATAATAAAGGAGAACAAAACACTGCATTTACATCTCCATTTAACAAACTAACTAGCTTATAAACCCGTGCCATGTAAGGAGTTCTTAAATGTTTATGTGAAGTAGTTCTAATAGTGCTATGTATATACTCCCTTATTCTAGGAAAATGTGACATTTTCTCTTTTTTTTTTAGGTGAGTTTTATTTTTTATTTAACAAAAAACTAATTTGATTCATAGGGGCAAAATAAAGTTATTAGATGTTTTTTTATAAAAGATTTGGTTCTTATTCATCCACAATGGGGAAAAAGAAGAACAATCTTACAAAAGGTCACCCCTAGCAAAGCCGAAGCTTGCAAATTTAGTGATCTCCTTCAATAATCTCCTCTATATTACATTTCCTTTTCATATAGTAAATCCTAGCACACACTATGAATTTAATTTGCCTAATTATCCAATCAGTACTGTGTTCTTGTTCTCCAAACACCCTGCCATACATTCCTTTCCTGCCAGATGATGTAGATAGTAGTAACAAAACTGCAAACTGCCCAATCATACTTCCAATGCCTTTTGTTCTTTCTTTCCCTATACCATCTCATAACCCTCTGTAAATCATTAAACCTTTGATTCATGCCAATCCATCTTCTAATTTCATCACATATCCCTGCAGAGAATTGACAGCTGAAGAATAGATGCATGTGGGTCTCTGCAGCTTTCTTGCATAAACAACAACGATTGACCAACATGAAACCTCTCCTCGACATGTTATCCACTGTAGCCAACTTCTTTTGCATTGCAAGAGCAGCTATGAATCATAAATCGGAAAAAAAGTTATCAGATTCGTAAAGGCTCACATTTAAGAAATATAAAAAGGAAATTATAAGTGATAATGTATGAAAATCACAAAATAGGTAGTCTTACATTAGGCTTGTAATAATAATAATGTTTGTAAGTGAGAGTAGTGACAAAGTAATACTCAAATAACAGTGTGAGGGCAAAAGACAATCACATAACTAAAATCTTTCATTAAAAAAAAAAAAAAAAAACATCTCTCACAAAATAAGGAAAAAAATAAACAGCTTCTTCCATGAAAATCACGACACCATCTTGGGCATCTTCCATCAACACCACAATTCACAAATCCACCAACAAACTCACGACAACTTAAACTCACCAAAGTTGATATCATGATAGCTGATCGAAAGTTGATGTACCATAAATCTCCGAGTAATCATCGAACGACATAAGCCAAAATTATTACAGAAGGCAAGAAATATTCTTTTTATGTCTGCCAAACACTTAAATACTATACTTTCACATTATAATTACGCTTTTACTTTCAAAAACGTTATTTTCAGTCAAATTTCTAAATCCATTATAAACTCGGTAAATTAACGAAATTTGCAATTTATTATTTTTGGGAACAACATACAGCTTATTTACATTTGTCTTTGTATTTGAATAACTGTAGGAGGACGCAAAAGTAACGGGAGAGATCAAATGTTGAGCAAATGGTTGTCGTGTTGCTACTATCTACCTCTCTAATTTGCTCTCTATGTTATCATATTCACAATACAAAGCGTGAATAGTATAAAAGTTAACATATGTTAATTTTTTTTAAGAGAGTTAACATATGTTAATTAGTTAATACTATATTATATTATTAGTGGCCTACATGTAGGTTATTAATAGAGGAAATGGTAATTTGGGTGTTCACACAATCACGTATAATAAGACAATTATTATTATCATTTCCCGTTTTGATTTATTACGGCTCACAGTCAGATTCGGGGGTGAATTATTTTTTTGCTGACATGTCGATAGTTTGTTAAAGTTGTGCCACATCAGCTTAATGGCACGACTTTATTAAAATATATAGAATAGAAGAGAATGGATAGATAGATAGATAGATGGGCAGTATGAATGTCCTGTCTTTTAAAAAAAAAATTAAATTCACACCCGCATATATATATTTTATGTTCATACTCACATATGGAATATGGAAGATCCAATATATTGGTAGCTAATGTATACTGCCATTAATGTCATATTTACTTCCATAATTCGTCAAAATTTTAAAAAATAAAAGATTTGGTCATCTACATTCATTTGGATTGGTTCTTTCCTTTTTATAGTATGAGTTGTATAAATATGCATAAAGTAACAGTTAGCACACTGGTAATATGATAAATAAGTAAGTGAGAGGTCAATGGTTCAAATCCTGATTACTGACATGCCGCTGACATGTCGATTGTTTATCAAACTCGTGCCACGTCAACTTTATGGCACGGGTTTATTAAAATATATAGATAGATAGATAGATAGATTAAGCTTGTACGACACATGTTGGCCATATATTTTCCATCTAATAACCTTGGCCGGTACAAGCTAAAACTTCAATCTTGTTAATTTGTCCAAGACTTTACAAACCAACCATACATACTTTCATACAAAACAAAATGCAATACCAAAACTTGTGTAGGACTATATGTTTTTCCTTCAAACTCTTCCTCTCCGTCTTCACCTCCAACTGAAAAATGATGAAATTGCATGCATTTGCGTAGAATTGGTGAACATACATACATGTTCGTCGTCGACAATCAAAAATACGTCGAAACCGAATCCATAGATGGCGCCCGGGCAATTTTATTAGCGGAGCTACCCTTTTTCGTGTTTTTCGTGTTATTACCCGACCCGCCTTTGCCACAGACAATAGTGCATTCCAAGCCACAGATATTACTAAAACACGAGAATTTACCTCCACCATCAGTATGCCTACGATTGTGTTTTTTGGCAGGAAAAATGGTACTACTAATACTATCCGTACGACTATAATCGTACAACGGGGGCATTTCCGTTCGCCATCTTTCTAGCTTCGTTCTTACGCCTTCACTCTCATCCAAGCTCCACTTATCGTCCAACATGGAGCTTCGTCCGTCATCAAATTGCCTGTATTTACTGTCTTCTGCAATTGCAGCTGCTACTTCTGATGGCGACGGCCCTACTTCAGACTCTGACCACACTGATCCTGCAGCAAAGTCTTTCGTGATCGGATACCCTTTGTTGCTATACGTGTTACGGTCGTATTTCTTGTTCTTATTCTTCTTATTATTGTTGTTGTTATTGTCGATTTGCGGCAACCAATTGTGCTTTGGTTTCGACACCTTGTTTTTATCTGATAGTATCATTCCACCAATGTCCGAGTCGGCCTTTTTCATCGTACGCCATTCATGCTCTTTTGATTTCGCTACACCTATATCAGATCGACTTGAATTAGACGATTTCTTTCGATTATTACCCCGTTTTCCTCCTCCGCCATGACTAAGTGTCGACTCGGCCTTCCCTTCTTGAGCCTTTAACTTCACGGCTAAGCTGAGATTCGACGTTGCGTCTACACCATCGACTATAGACAATGGTTTATCGTATACGACCTTACCTTTCTTCCCAACAACCATAGAGCTCATGTCAGAACCATAATTGATAATCGAATTATTAGGCTTTGGTAGAATAAAAGAATCGGTGGTTTGATTATTATTGTTATGATCAGTATCCTCGTTATTAAATCCAAAAATAACGGAGCTCTTCTCACTTTTGGTACGACGTAATTGAACCACTGCGGTGGAGCCCATGTTGGTGCTAGTCTCACCGGGTTTGTGACCATGAAGGTCATGTTGGCCCATGAGTTTTTGGTACCCGACCGCGGACGTGCTTAGTTGGGTGTACAATGGCATGCTCCGCATTGTACTATCTAGTACCGTCACACCCACGTTAAGAATTCCTTGAGGTCGTCCAGAAGGACGTCGAACCTGAAGAGCCACGAATCGCATCCCAATGTGGTTTTGATTGTGCAATGATCTTGTTTGCGGAGGGATGAGATTGCCTACCAAAACACGAACAGTACCAACGTGTACATCTTTGAACCAATGTAAGGCGTATATTTCAATCATTATCGCCGACGTATCGGATTTTAAAAACTGGTTGTCGACACGAAACACAAACTTGTCGTTCCATGTAGGGTTGGTGCCACCGTGTGTATCTACGCGAGTTGTGAGCTTTCTATCAGGGTGAACCCATGCGACAGCGTAACTTCGCATTGATCTCGAGACCTTTGATATGTCTTGAGCAGATATAAGGTTAATCTCTAATAGTTGGAATGGTGAAAAACCCGACATTTTGAATTGATCCACGTACGTTCAAACCCAATAATAATAATGTCTCATGTATGTATGTATATATGTATATAATTTCAAAGAGAAAGATGAAGGTGATGATGATTATTTGATTATTATTGTTTTCTTTGTTTTGTTATATGGTTTGTGAATTTTTCTTGGGAATGTATATAGTCTTTGATGGCTTACCCACTCATCGTCACCCTCCAAAAGGACGACGAGCGAGGGGCGCCATACCAACTAGATGGAAATGAAATTCAAAGATCTCTTTGATGATGAAACAAAACAAGAAATGAAAATAGAGAGGATAAAAAAAAATAGCGACAACATAGGAGATGATGACAATCTTGATTCATACCTCTCTCCTTTTGCCCCTGAATTTAGTTTACAGTTGGATGATTTTTCTTTCCCACTCAATTTTTTACGAAAGTCTAATTTTGGTTAATTATAATGTAGCATGTGTGTTCCAAAGTTAAATCACTATATTTCACAAGATAAAAAAATAGTCCTTACATCTTCAGGATTAATAATTCAAATCCAACTCTACTCACAGGGTCTTTATATTAAGATAGGTCACCTCACAAAGAATGGACGAAAATGGGATGGAAAATAAAAGTTTGAGCAAAGGAAATAGAATTATAATCCTTGATTAATAAGCACAGATAACATACAAATAAGAAAAGATAAAGCATTATAAGGTGTCGTTTGGATACCCTCAAAATCTATAGAAATTTTATTTTCCTAGGAATTGTCTTATCATGAGTTGTTTGGTTACCATAAAGTGTAGGAATTGGAAATTTCTAGGCATTTCCAATTCCTCCAAAGTCTTCTTTCCTTCATAATATTCTAGTTATTGTTTGAGTAGGAGCAATAGCACCCCAAAGTGATATGGAAAGTGGTTTGTCATACATTTAGATTTTGTGAGGATTTAAGGGGTAGCTTCCCATATTATTGGGTTATGTTGCGACGTATGGTGGGTCGAACTGTTACAAGAGCCATTTTAGAGTTATAAGATATATATGTACTCTTGTCTTTACCAAGGAATGTAAAGACTTAACTTAAAACTAATTAGCAAAGACTCTCACTCTCAACTAACACAAGGAATAATATAAGCGACAAAACCCTTCGTCACTCCATTATCTAGTCCCAAACTAATCTAACCCTCAAGATATTAACCAAAACAAAAAGTACACAAACAAAAGAAATTAATAGACAGACTGTATCGAAATGGTTTTCATCACACACCTATGTTGGCAGAATATGCACGAACACGAGTTTACATGCTCATCCTAATCCATCAACCCGAGGCAAAACTACAGACGAGCTATCCATGCATTTCTTTTGTGGTTTGGTCAGTTCTACGATTATAGGTTCGATAGTTGCAAAAGTCGATTTGCGTAGCGATGTTGCTAACTCATTTTTGGTCCAATTGCAGACGCAGACATTCATGGCGACGACATTGAAGGGAGGGGGGGGCGGTGGGACTAAGGGAGAGAGGAGATAGGGGAATATCATAAAAACTATTTAGTTTTATAGCAACATATGGCGTTGGGATTAGTACATGATAAACTTTTTTTAAGGGCCAAATGACATTTAAAAAAAAAAAAAAACGGAAAATTCTTTTAGTACCCTCGAACTTTGCTTGATTGCACATGATACCCAATACCCAACTTACCAAGTTTTTGCCCAAGGTACCCTTCAACTTTGATATTGTGCACGTGGTACCCTTATAGCAAAATTTTGTTATAACGGCGTTAGTTCACCAACTAAACCTACATTTTTCTCTCATCTCCTCTTCAGGGCCTTCACCATTAGCGCCACCAAGCACCAACTGGTCACCACACACCACCATCTTCAAACTCATCACACGCTTTTCTTCAACAAAATTCACAAACCTTAAGCACACAAAACTAAAGCACAAAGCAGTCACATTTTTCATCAAATTAAATCAGAAATAAATACGAGATAAATGGGAAACAAATATACAAGATTAGCTAAGATATCATGTATATTGCGTAGCGATGTTGCTAACTCATTTTTGGTCCAATTGCAGACGCAGACATTCGTGGCGACGACATTAAAGGGGGGAGGTGGGATTGAGGAAGAAAGGAGATAGGGTAATATCATAAAAACTATTTATTTTTGTAGCAACATATATGGCGTTGGGATTAGTACACGATATACTTTTTTTTTGTTTGGGAAAATTTCCAATGTACCCCTGAGATTTCCGAGATTTTCAGGATACACCTCAGGTCTCCGAGTTTCTCAAAATACCCCCAATGTTTGTAAAATGCGATTTTTTGGTGTTTTTTTTACCATTGAATGTTTAACACCGTTAGCTCCTTCTATTTATTTGAGATTATTAATGTAATTAATCTTTAATCCCCTTTAAATGCCCACTAATTATTCGGAGAAAATAAAAATAAATAACCAAACTTATTTTTTCTCTCCTCACACTTTCCCCACCCCTCCCTAACCAACCCCCAAAAGCCCAGCCATACCCATGACCACACCAGCCACCCCCGACACCACTATTTGGTCACCAGCCTCCAGCCACCGCAAGACCCCCACCCCCCCAAGCCCGACGCCCCTCTCCCCTGTTTCATTTTCTCATTTTTTCCATTCTCTCTCCTCATTTTTCACTCTTCCACGACCAAAATCGGAGAAACGACGCTTGGGGTAGGGTGGTGGCGCCTGTAACAACCCTAAATTTTCGCAATGATAAATGAGGAAATATTATAGAATTGTTACGCCGCAGTTGACTACCGAGTCAACTGCTAGGCTTGAAATTCAATTACAACTTAATAAATTCGAACAAACGAAAAGACGACAGCGGAAGACTTAGAATGCCGAGCTACAGTTCTCAAAACTGAAATTAAATTACAAAAACAAATATAATTCACGTCTAAATAATGTTTATGAAAAGTTCCCGGCATGCAAATAAATTCCTCTAGCAAGCATCCACAACATGAAGACCTGTCAACTATGCCATCGAAGAATGACATAGGCCCCAGAACACGGTATGAAACAAACCAGAAAACAGAACGTCAGCACAGGCTGAGTAAGAAACATAAAGTAGAGAAACAAAGATACGTGCCTTGAGGCGCGTAGCTAACAAATAATAAGCATTGGATATAATAGTGAATACAGAGTACCATCGGAAAACAACAGTGCGATAGTCACGTATCGCTGACAAGACAAATGGTCTTGTCTATCATACACGGCTGGGCTCCTACCCCGCAGCCACCACAATCTCGAACCGGCGCGAGCTAGAGTACATATAAACGATTCCTAAAGACTTAAAATGTGCACACCCCTCGCTAGAGATCCAGTAGGATGCGTACCTCTAGGAGGAAAGCCTAATAGGCAGTCGGTAGCTACTCCGACCGAAACAGTACCTTGATCAGAGGTATAAACAGTGATCGGTCCGTGCCGCATCACATTCACTCTAGGTGGTAATCATATCGTCATTTTCTTTCATCCGTTTTATGTTCATTATTTGATGGTACGTTATTCGATAATACAATTTATAAATGGCCACAGCTGAATTCAATAATTCAACACAATCGAAAAACACAAGCCAAGATCAACAAAAGCATACCACTCGGCCGAGAAGCCGACTGGCCGATTGGCCGAGAGGCTCGGATCACAAAAGACCGAGGCCGAGTAAGGAAGCCGAGAGGCCGAGGTCGAGCAAACTCAAACGGGTTATGAACGAATATATACATATATATTGAAACAAGCGTAGGCAAATTGAATAAGTGTATGGTTATGAATCAAATGTAGGAATAATGAGCAAGTGAACATGTGAATCAAGTGAGAGAATAGAATAGTCCAAAGATGAATGATCAAACGTTCTTACCTTTCAACGCTAATTCTTAAATTAAACTCTTATAACCAAGTCAATGAACTACACCTCCTCGAATCCACAATCTAGACGCTCAATCAATCACAAACTCAATCGATGATCCCCTAATTCACAAAGTATAACCATAAGCCATAATCTCACAAATTAACTAATATATCATGAATCTAAAAGAAGACAGTGGTATTGAAACATAGATAACTCCTACCTCTGACACCGTATGACCACCAAAATTTAGTATGACATAAAGGTTAATGTCAGGAACGTTTCCTCCAAATTTTGTCCACAAACTCCAAGTGGATCAACGGGAATCGATCTCACACTGAACCATAAACACGAATTAGGGTTACCCACGAAATATAATATAACTTTTTATCCAAAGATCTAGATCTTACCAATTTTTGATATATTTTCAATGCTAGAGTAAGGAACATCTCCACAAAATCTCGTTTTCAAATTCCTTAGGAGTCGACGGTAATCCTTAAAATACCGAGGGGCGGAACAGATTCTCGGGTAGATAGACACATCTCCACTAAAACAGCTCCACAAGTAGCATCCTATGGAATCTTGGCACGATCTACATCTTCCCGAATTTATATTGAAAGCACGGTTCTAACGCCACCAACCACGCTCCAATTAGAGATCGTATGAGAGAATTATGTGTGTTTTAAGTTGACACAGTTGTGCTGAGATCTTATGCGGGTGGAGGCTACGAAAAGAAGAGAGAGGGAGAGAAGGAGGCCGAATGGTTATGAAATAAAGCAAGGGTTTTCTTTATTATATGTATATATAGGTATGAGGGTAGACTCGAGTTTGGGCTTTATTCGTTGGGTGAGATGAGTGATCCATAAACCCGACCCAAACTCAATTATAGGAACTCATTTTATCTTCCAATAATCGATTTAAAAAGTAACACCCTTATTAAATAATTACCCAAAAATACGGGGTGTTACAGCGCCTATGTTGATGGTGGTGGGGATGGACGACGGCGGGGGAAGGGATTCAGAGAGGAGAGAGAAAATGGGAGTAATTTTGGGTTAGTTTTTTTTTTTCTTTCTTTTTTTGAACTGATTTGATTAAGGGTCAAATATTTCAAAAATAAAGTAACAGTGTTAGAGTTCGTTAGTCAAAAACACACAAAAAAAAACCCCATTTTGCAAACCTCAGGGGCATTTTTGGAAACTCAAAAACCTGAGTGGTATACCTGAAAATCTCGGAAACCTCGGGGATACATTGGAAATTTTCCCTTTTTTTAAGAGCCGAATGATATTTTATACGGAAAATTCACGTGGTGCCCTTGTGGTTTGCCATTTTGCACATGGTGCCCACGTTTCCAACTTCCTGCACAAGGTGCCCTTGAGGTTTGGGTTTTTGCACATGGTGCCCTTAACTTCAACTGTCGTCAGTAAAGTGCTAACTTTTTCTACCCAACCTTTAGTAATCTTCCAATTTAACATATATTAATGACTAACGTTTCATTTGGTCTTCTATATACAATCCTAATCTTAATATCACAACTAAATTAATACTTTCTAAACGGAACACCCACTACTCTCTCTCCTCTCCTCCGTCAACCATATATTAATATTATCACTAACCATATTATAAATAGGTTAGTGATAATATTAAAGCTGTTATAATGGTAAATCAAAATAATTAAGGGCACCATGTGCAAAAGCCCAAACCTTAAGGGCGCCGTGTACGGAAAGTTGAAAATGTGGGCACCATGTGCAAAATGGCAAACCTCAGGGCCACCACGTGAATTTTCCACATTTTGTAACTATAAAAAAACGGAAAATTCACTTGGTACTCTCGAACTTTGCTTGATTGCATATGGTACCCAATGTGACAGCCCGAACCACCGTCTGTCGCAACACAATCTAATAAGATGGGAAGTCACCTCTTAGTCAGTTAGTCCCATATATAGTCTCCGGGTTCTAAAAGGTGAAGACCTTGTTGTTAGTATGATGGTAGGTATCTATTATAAACTGATCATATGAGCCTTAGTTTCCCAATATGGGACAAACTAACTCCATAAACCAGTTTCCATATTCCGTAGTGTTACACCCAACTTACCAAGTTTCTGCCCAATGTACACTTCAACTTTGATATTGTGCACTTGGTACCCTTATAGCAAATTTTTTGTTATAACGGCGTTAGTTTACCAACTAAACCTACACTTTTCTCTCATCCCCCTTTAGGGCATTCACCATTGCTGCCACCAAGCACCATCAGGTCACCACACACCACCATCTTCAAACTCATCATACGATTTTCTTCGGCAAAATTCACAAACCATAAACCCACAATACTAAAGCACAAAGCATTCACAATTTTCATCAAATTAAATCAAAAATAGATACGAGAGAAATGGGAAACAAATATTAATTATACCATTAACCTCCAATTAAACTATCCACATCAGCAATGACCTCATCGATGAAATCAACACTCATTTTCGCCACCTCATTATTGCATGTGTTTGACTACAAACAAAATGAGCTTGTGAATGTTTGAACCTGTAACCTCAAAGTTACAATTTTAACACTTCAATCATCAAGGCAACTGATTTTTTTTATACTTTTATTAACAAAGTTATATACTCCTATAAAGGTTTTGAGATTTTAGGAGATAATTTCGGAAACAACTTTGGACGAGATAATCTGAATCATATCAAATAATTTTATTTTTGGAGATAATTTAGGAAGTAATATATATATAGGTGCAATATATTAGGATATAACACATCTTGGGTTTGTTTCATTTTAACTTAAAATAAGGGTCAACGTGTGAAGTCAAAGTTATAAAAAAAAATAGTGTGTTAAAAAGTAGTCGTGGTCAATATGAATTATAGTTCACAAAAACGGGACCCGAAAATAGCGGGTCACGGATATAAATTGTAATTTGTACATAAACGTAAAGTACTAAAATAAATTCACTATACTTATAAAAAATTAAAGACGTTTCTTTGCGTCTTAATTATAAAAAAACTGGGACAACGGGCTATCTCAAGTTTAATCCAAAAAAATACTGGTCAAAACGGGTTCGAGTTATCTATGGCCAGAACTTGATCACGAAAAAAATGGGCTATTAACCTTGAACAATGGGTCACATCTAGACCTGACAAACGGGTCATTCGGGTCGGGTTCGGGTCGGGTTGGTTCGGGCCGGGTCAATTCGGGTGCACTACAATATTCGGGCCACTTCGGGTTGGGTCGGGTTCGGGCCACTTTGGGTCTAGCATTCTTCGGGTCAATTTCGGGTACGGGTCAAATTATTCGGGTTAGTTCGGGTCGGGTCAATTCGGGTCGGGTTAATTCGGGTCTAGTTTAAAAATCGAGACAAATAATGATTAGATTTGTACTATTTACATTTTTTTTTTATTGATTGACCAAATATAGATGGAAAACATTAAATTAAGTTGTTTAGGTACTTGTTTCATGTGAAAAAGAGAAACATTATGCCATATAATGTACTCACTTTATATGATACAAAATTGAAGGCGCGAAATGCTCGTATCACTAAATCAAAGGTTAGACATATAGTATGCGGAATCAAAATATTCAAGTCAATTTAGTACGGGTCTATTCGGGTTCGGGTGATAATCGGGTCGGGCTAGTTTAGTTCGGGAGGGTTCGGGTCAACTTCGGGTTAATTGACTTCGGGTGATAATCGGGTTCGGGTCGGGTGTAATCGGGTTCGGGTCAAATACGGGTGATATCATTTCGGGTGAAATTCGGGTACGGGTCAAAATTTTCGGGTCGGGTTTCGGGTCACTTTTGCCAGGTCTAGTCACATCTGGTCGATTAATTTTTTTCGGTGCTAATATTTTGCGTTAATTATTATATGAGTAATAAAATAGAGTTATAACCAAGTTCATATAACAACTCGTGCAATTTTGCACGGACTAATAAACTAGTATACAAGATTAGCTAAGTAATCTACTCCTCCTTCTAATCCCACCATTTTGTTTTTGATTTTTAATTGTCATCTTACTTCAGGGACAACAACAATAGGGGAAATCAACAAGATCGTAAGCAAGGGAGTGTTGAATACAACACAACACCACCTATAAAAAATCCAATTAGGAAACAATTTTAATGGAGAGTGAAAGCCGGAGAGGACCTTGGATTGATGAAGAAGAAAAAGAGTAAATAAGTAAAGAATAAAATTCGAAATCCATAGATTCTCGATTATGATGGTCTAATTTTCTGGGTCTATTTGTTAATAAACAAAACCCAGAATAAGATTGTGGATTTTTTTTTTTCTTTTTTGAATTTAACAAAAAATTAACTGATTTGGGATCAAGATGATGAATTTCGAATTTATCATGTAGATTTGATGTGAGTTTGTGGCGATGGAGTTTGGGGTCAAAAGGTGGTTATCGTGGACTACGATGGAGTCGAAGGTTGGGCAAGACTCAAAGAGGGCAGGAGAGAGAGAAGGATGGTGGAGTTTTCTGTGTTTTTTTTTTGGAGTTGTTAAATAATCTCAACCATTGAATGGGGTATAATGGATGGGTGAGATTTTTTTTTAGTATTTGCAAGTTAACAACATTAATGACCGTCAGTAATGAGGGTACCACGTGCACAATATCAAAGTTGAAGGGTACCTTAGGAAAAAACTTAGTAAGTTGAGTATCATGTGCAATCAAGCAAAGTTCGAGGGTATCACATGAATTTTCTGATAAAAAAATAGTGAACATTTAGTTGGATCAAATAAAGATCATAGGAATTGTTAACATTTTGATTGTCACAAATAAAAAGTCATGGGTTAATTCACGTGGTACCCTCGTGTTTTGCCGATTTGCACGTGGTACCCAATCTTTTGCAAATTTGTACAAAATACCCTCGAAATTTGACTATTTGCACACGATACCCTAAACTTAACCCTCCCATTAAGGTTATTTCACGTGGTACCCTCGTGTTTTGCCGATTTGCACGTGGTACTCAGTGTTTTACAAATTTATACCAAATACCGTCAAGATTTGACTGATTTTACATGGTACATTACCTTTAAAATTCCGTTAAAGCCATTAATTGGAAAAAAACCCTTTGATGTTCTCTTTCATCACCATCTCTATCTTCCCCCACCACTTTCATCATCACCATATTCATTATTCTCCACCACCGTCATCAACATATTCACCATTTTCCACCGCTACCATCATTTCCACCCATAATAAATACCATAACCACCATTTTTTCCTTCTCCATTGAAACCAACTTTTAAACGGCGTTAAATGAATTTTGAAGGTAACGGTACCATGTAAAAAGAGTTAAATTTTGAGGATATTTGATACAAATTTGTAACACTGGGTACCACGTGAAAATCAGCAAAACACGAGGGTACCACGTGAATTAATCCTCTTTTTAAAAAAAAAGTTGACGGTGTTAATAGAAGGGTTAAGTTTAGGGTACCATGTGCAAACTGTCAAATCTAGAGGGTATTTTGTACAAATTTGCAAAACATTGAGTACCACGTGCAAATCGGCAAAACACGAGGGTACCACGTGAATTAACCCAAAAGTCATACTTTAATCACCAATAACTCAAAATATATACGCCCAATTTTCTTTAAAAACAATACTACAAGTACTAATTTTGATATTAATAGACACACTGTATCAAAGAAAGTACTCTTAACTATCCTCATCTTTAACAATTTCACAAAATCACATGTCCTGAATTTACAAGTACCCTTCCTTAAATCTCCACCTTCCTCTTCTTGACTCCTACCCAAACATTCCCAATTACTCTACACCAAAAAGTCTTATCCCAAAGTTGTTAAAATTTTTCCAAATAAATCCCATCCCATTCCCACACCCAAAAAGCCTAAAACACCAAAAAAAAAAAAAAAAAAAAAAAATGAGCTGTCTTTACTTCTTCCCTGACTACTCCCTACTCCTACTCAGTCTTTACTACTGAGAAACAAAAACAACAAACATCATCTTCAATCTTTTTCTTCTTGATTTTTTTTTTCTTTTTTCCCACCAGATCTAAGGGTAACTGAGAAACCCTACAACTTTTTTAGGGTTTCTCATTTCCCCCTTCTTTTCATTTTCTCTCTCCTCCACCCCTAAAAATGGCCACCTCTTACATGACTGCTGCTCAGGTATAAACTTTAAATTTTCTCAATTAATTTTTGTGGGTATTTGATTAAATGCCATGAAATTCGATTCTCTAATCTGGGTATGTTTCAGATTTTTGATTGGTTGATTGTGTTTCTGGGGTTTTGTAGGTGGGTTCTTACTTTGTGACGCAGTATTATTCGATGCTGCAACAGCGCCCTGAATTTGTTCACCAGCTTTACTCTGACGCTAGCACTATGCTTCGCATTGATGGTCATTCCCGTGAAGCTGCCTCCGCAATGCTGGTAAAAATTTTGAGTCTTCTTGGTCACGTTTTCTCTCTATACTGACTTTGTTTTCTTTTGTGTGTTTTGACTGATTTTTTCTAGTTTAGATCACTGGTTTTTAGAATAGTTAGTGAGATTCTAAATTGGTTGTTTTGTTTGCGATTGTTGGGTGGTTGGAACTTGGATCTTTTGTTAGTCGGTGTTTTTCCGGATATGATTATGTTGAACTTTGGTTAGTGGAAATTTCGGGGAACTTGCTTGTATGTTTGAGAAAAATCTGAAATTCTCATTTTTTTTTTGGGCGGTTTCTTGAATGTTTCGATTGTTGGGGCCTTGGGGGTGCGGGTGGGAGCGTCGAATTTCTTTTGAATTACGGAGTAATAGTTTTGGGGTAAAGGATTGATTTTGTTGAAGAATGTGCTTCTTGTAAGACTTGAGAAAGGAGATTGTATCTGATAAATTAATACGAACTTTTTTTTTTGTTGAGGATTGGTGTTTGGTAGTTTATCAGTGATAAGTTTTTAGTTGAGGGATAGAACTATTTTTGCCGTTGAGGAACGTGAGGAATAAAGTTATTTCGTGAAAAGCACAGAATGGATCATGGTACACGATTCATTGAGAACCAAGGGTCTCTGTTGGAAATGCAAAAGGCCTGTTGAGTTGAGAACTAAGTTTCACTGATATTCTGGTAGTTGCGAGTGGACATGGAAGTGAATATTCATAGTGGCTCTGGAGTCCTTTGGGTTATGAAAGACTGGGAACATATAGTGGATGACTTGGAAGTTGGAACAACAATTGAATATCAGTGAAATGTGGCTTAGCTTGAGTTCGTGTTTTCGCAAGGAAGAGGATGTGTTTAGAAGTAGTATAGAACAATGCTTTGGACTTCTCTGGGAATTGTTCAATATAGGTGCCTGGGGAAGGAATGCAAATATGTAATGATGTATTGCAATATGGATGTCGTGAAGAACACGATCTACTTGTAGGCCACTAATTTTGGGTGGTAAGACTTTTTCTCATGGCTTTTTCTGTCATGGTTGTGAAAATGAGGGAAACGAAACAGAAAGAAAAAGAAAGCACATAATTAAAGCGTAGAATCTGATGTTTTTGCCACAAGTCCACCATGTGGTTCAGTAGTAAAGCTTCGTCATGCTAGTGTGGTAGGCTGCTTTGATTGTTGAAAAATGGTTTGCCTCAAAGGTTAATAGTTTTGGGGTTCATAGATTGCAGCTGCATCTTGTGAGTTGTGACAAATTTGTAATTAAAATGGAGGAACCATTTAAAGTTATTAGGCATGTGAGTACCCTTGTCTCTGTCTCCTTGTCGTGGTGGTTGTTCTGAATGGATTTTTCTTTTCTTCACAACAATTGAAATCACAGGAATGAAGTGATTTGTGACATTACCACAATTGAAATCATTCTAATCTTTGCATGACACTTCTTATAGTGTCATTGTCAAGTTTGCATCTAATGAGTAGGTGGTTATGTCCACGTTAATAGTTGTTTTGCTATTAAGGAAGGTGGAATCAGTGTGCATCAATCATTTAAACAATATTATTACCACCTCTTCTTGCTTTAGGCATATGTACTCAAGAGAGGGTAGTGGTCGGAGCTGTGAACTTTTATCTTGTTTGAGAGAATGAGTGGCCAATATTGTGACGAGAGGACTTCTCAACCATCAGTGATTGGTTGCAAGTTTATGAGATGCTGGCTCTAAATTGTTAGATTGAACATGTCAATTTGCGACCGTATTAGTGTGGTGCCAAGTGGAGCTCATTTCATCTAGAAGATTCCATCTGTGTTGTCTACAGCTCATATTCCCCATTTATAGGTTACTTGCACATTTGCTTTTTATGCTCTGCTTTATAAATTAGATGGTCTTCTAGAACTCCTTTTACCATCTATATCACTGCAAAATCAAGCTATTATCATAATTCATACGGAAAAAGCTCGTTTGTCTTCAATATGTGGTACTGGCAGCAACACTGATGATGAGTAGTGAAATATCTTTTATCTGCTTGAAACCCAAGTGTCCTGAAGAAGAAGGGTGATGATCTGGTCTGATAGGTTTGTCATCACTTTTGTAGAGCAGTGTGTTGCATGAAGATTGCTTTAACCGAAGTTTGTCACTACCAAGTTGCTAAATGGTCTCATGCCGAGTTAGTTGTTACAGATATATTCTGTGTTTCATTCATGCCTTCATGGCCTGCAATATCTCTCAACAGGGGTGGATCTATCTGCTTTTTTTTTTTTTTTTTTTTTTTTGTGTACAGGTGGGGAGAAGCTTCTTTTTAACATGAGTTGGCCTTCGATAAATCAAATTTTTGTGTCATAGTCTTATCATTTCAACCCCTAAAGCCCTTGAATGACAATCTAGTACACTATCTGATGGTACCTTAATAGTCCTTAACTCCTTGGTAATACTTGCAACCCCAAAGTTTCCATCGCTCCTTCTAGGGGCGGGAGGCATTTTTCTCTTCTTCTTTATGGTTGTACTTTTTGTCTTCTACTCTAAGCTTTCTTGCGAAGTTTGGTTTCGATGGAAGACTTCCTGCTGCTCCTTTGATTTCCTCTTCTCTTTCTAACAAGTTTGTGTCTCTGTCCTGGCAGCAAATCCACACACTTGTTATGTCAACGCGCTTTACTTCCATCGAAGTTAAGACGATACATTGCCTTGAGTCATGGAATGGAGGAGTGATTGTTATGGTCACTGGGTCTTTACAGATCGGGGATTTCATTGGGAGAAGGAAATTTGCTCAGACATTTTTCCTTGCCCCCCAGGAGAAAGGCTTTTTCGTCCTGAATGACATCTTTCACTTCATCGAAGATGACCAAATTCATCCATATTCAGCTTCTTTGATGGGTCAGACCAATCTGACTGCAAAGTTGAATGCTCCTTCAGCTATTGCTGAGCCAGGTATGTAACTTGTCTTAGGCCATACTATCTATGCATATGAGGTAGTCATTATCTGCCGTAGGTTTTCTGTGTCTGGGATTTAACAGTCGTTGCAATCATGCTTATTAGAAGCTAGAACATGTTCTTTTCCAATTTTGATCGTGGTTACTCCCCCTGTTTTTTCTGGCTCTTTAAACTTTGTTTGAATATTTGAGAGGAATCTAAAGTGTAGAGAACCTTTTGAACCTATTCAGTACATGCTTACTGCGTGTCATTAGAGCTGTCAAACTTCGTGAATATATACAAGCTTTACAATTGTCGATCGAGATTCGGATGGATGCTCTTGTCTACTTGTAGGCTGTACTTTTTGTATGACTTTGTTTGTAGTGTATTTCTTGTGCTAAGGATTTGCATTCCCTGATGATTGTACCGCTATCTCTTTGCAGTGCCCAGTTACATGATGAGTGGAGGAATGCAGGTCAGAGACTACATGCCTCCTGGTGACATCAAGGAAAATGGTGGTGCTGACAATTATTCAATGCCAGAGCAACGATTGCAACAATCCCCTGAAGTCGAGAGTATCCTTGAGGACCATTCTAGGGAGCAGGCAAATGGTTTCCTCGAGAATCCGATAAATCCCATACAAGAAATTCCACCATCAATCGATGAAACCGCAGAGGAGCCTCAAAAGCATACCTATGCGTCCGTCGTATGTCTTCTTTTTCACCCTACTTTGCTTACGCTTCGAAGCGAATGTGCCTTTTCTTGGTCAGATGGGAGTTATTGAACTAATAAAAGCTTTTCTCACTTACTACAGTTACGGGCTGCCAAAGCACATGCTTCCCCATCTGTAGTGCAAGCGCCGTCTTCTAACAAGAGTGGGACTCCGGCTTCAGAATGGCAACATGGGGGACAACAGATCAATCAGCAATCTGCTTCCCAACAATCCCAGCATCAGCCGAGTTCAACACAGGCTGTAAGTGACAGTATGACGGGAGATATGGGGGAGGAATTTTCAGTAGGTGATATAGGTATGGCAACTTGGCAAGTCCCGATTTTTTATGATTTCAAGCCTTCCCCATTTAGGTTGCCAATACTATACTGCATGCCTCTTAGTCCCTTTCATTGGTTTTCTCACAATCCTTTACTTGGTGCCTTGGGGTGCTTGCTACACAGATTGACATTGTTTTTAAAATTTCCAATCTCTGATGCGCTGTAGGTGAGATAAAGTCGGTGTATGTGAGGAACTTGCTTCCATCTGTATCTGCCTCGGAGATAGAGGAGGAATTTCTGAAGTTTGGTCGGCTAAGCTCTGAAGGGGTAGCGATCAGAAGACTGAAGGTATTTAGGAATTGGGATTGCTCTTATTTTTCAATGGTTTAACTTTGTGCTACAGCAGTAGTTCATCAACCTTTCTACGGCTCTTATAATCTGTCTTGTACTGTGTTCAGGACACTGATGTGTGTTACGCGTTTGTTGAGTTCGAAGACATTGCCTCTGTCCAGAGTGCTATTAAGGTTTGTAACTTATTTTGGTGAAATGAACTTCTTTTGTGTCGACTTGTCTCAAACATGCGCCCAAGTAGAAGGGTTTCGTCATCTTACTGTCACTCTTTCCAAATTCTTTTTAAGCTATTTAAGTCCCGATCTTTCTCTCCATTAAGGGAGCTTGTTCTATTATTCTTTTTTTTCTTTTCCTTTGGGCGTTTCAAAGTGTTCGCATGGTTAATTATAAGTAACATAGTTGCAGACTTGCAAGCTGGAGTGTATCGTAGTTGCATGGTTAACTACAAGTTTTCTGCTCTGATCCCGAATCGAGGACCCGAAATCCTAAATATACTGCTAAACTGATGTAGTAGTATTTAGCGATAATTTTGCTCCCGAGTTTCAATCCTAAATCCATCCCTGGTTGCAAGTTAAAGCGTGACAGTGTGCATAATGCTTTGTTTCATTATTGGTATTCTAGAAATCCATGCGAACATGAATTGATGGACAGATTAATTGATTTATTGACTTCGGTTGTGTTTAGATGTCCTCAAAAAGTTAAAAAGTAGCAGAGTCGATAATGCACATCTTTTAGGTTGTGGTTTAATACTTTCTGGTTGAGATTTTAAGGGTAAAAACGTTGTATTATACATTCATTGGACTTCCCTAACATTTGGTGCTTTTTCTTCATATGAAGGCTGGTTCTGTTCAGATTGCTGGACGACAAGTATACATTGAGGAACGAAGGGCAAATAGCAGTTTTGCACGCGGAAGTACGTAACCATCTTGCAACCCTCTTCTGTTACTACCTTCCCACAAAGTGCAAAAACAGAAACAGTGCTAAATATTAATCACTTGGATGGTCGTCAGACTGCTTTTTCTTGAACTTTTATTAAGTTTTAGACGTAAACCAAACTGTTCTACTCTCTTACCTTGTAGTGACTCTGACCATGTTAGTCTCTAGATTTCAGATTATTGTAACATTAATTTGTACCTGTCATTCAACCTGCCATGCTAAAGCCTTTGTTGACTGAGCTTTTATGTAATTTGGCAGGGAGAGGGAGAGGCAGGGCCAGCTTTCAGCCTGAGGCTTCTCGAGGAAGATTTGGAGGTCGTTCCTACAGCCGGGGAGGTGCGCAAGTTGGAGGTGAACGTGACTTCAACAGATCGAAAGGAAATGGCTACTACAGGCAAACAGGCCGACAAGACAGAGGGTATTCAGAGTGAATGATTTAGGCTTGATGACAGAAAAATAGAGTACATTTAGTGCTATTCCAATTAACTGGAAAAAAAAAATGAAAACATAGTATAAATGTATTTCAATCTTTTTCGCATTTGAAGAAATGCATTCTTTGGAAGCGGCCCTGCAATACCTTCGCTCAGTTGCTATCATCTCATTTCTGATTGTCTGGCAGTTCTCATTTTTCGAAGAGCGAAAGCGGTCATGGTCGTTTTGTGATCTGGTATCGCCCCAACGGGTTACATATGAAGCAGCTTGAATGTATTTTGTTGGTCGTTTACCAAGATTTGTTTCCTTCGTGAACAAACTTCATGTCCTATTACACAAATCGAAAAAACGACTGAATTACATTGACGTTTGCTACAAACCCACAGGTGGAATAAGTGCGTTCATAAGCATTTTCGTATCCTTGCAAGTTTGCAGGGCATCGACCTCAGAAACTCGGCTCACTAGTACGATCTTGCACTGTTTACCAGTTTTTACTTGAGTATCATTTCAGCACGATAAGGCAGTTAAAACACTCATTTGAGCAAGTGAATCCAAGAAGTTTCTGCCTAAGAAACCTCGGTTATCAAAATCTACCATTTATCCCCTGGAAAACGCTCTGCAAATACATTGAAGTTCGCTTACAATACTTCATGTGAAAGTCTTCTGCCTTTGGAATCACTTCCGGCAATACCATTCTGTACATGCTTTGGTCTTATTTTCATAGAAATACACAATGAAAGAAGAAAACGCGAAAGCAGGCTGTGGGGGTGATCCAGGAGCGTTTCAATCGTGTATACTACGTATCTTGAAGGTAATAAGTTGCCCCAGGTATCCTGGACTGTATGCCTAGTGACAAGTCTTGATGAAAGTGGTTCTCCAAATCTCCTCTGCATATTATTCATCATCTACGGTCCATAGGACACGAGCATATGCAGCAAGCACGTCACTACAACATGATGGATAGCAACAAGCAAGCAACTAGTAAGTCCACAGCAACATATGACAAAGGTTAGAGCCTAGAGGTCTGATACCTATTCTGTGGGGCGGCTTCAATTGCTTTTTCTAGGTAATTCAAAGTCCTCTCTTGGTCATGATAGAGTTCCCATAACAATGTAGCAAACTCTGACATCATCTCACCATCTCTTGGTTCGGCTTGGATGGCACGCGAATAATATTCTTCAGCACCTTGAAGATCTCTCTCTGACTGTTGCTCAAACACAGATTCTCAGAAGTCAGAGGAGGTGTGGTTCATAATATTTCTTCCTTTTCATTTGTGACACCAAAACCAGTGTCATTTTAATGGGTCTGAGTTGTTCATAGCATTAAACTATACGAGATATCATGGTTTGCAAGGAAAAAGTTCTTGACACGGATGAATTGTGATGCAGTTGGATTGGGGCAGGTTTACCTGATACAGGAACTGAGCATACTTTTTCAGGAAAATAGGATGAGAAGGATTCTCATCGATCATCCGTTCATAGTAGCTTCGAATATCAATACTCTTATTTGAGTCTCCCATATCAAAAGTTGGTCCATTATCGCGATCAACAAGTTCAACATGGTGGGCATCAATTCTATCTGTGGTATGCAATTGACCAGATTCTTGTGGGTTGTTCTCCTACCAGAGACACAGCATTCTCAGTTTCTGAAGTAGTGTAAAAAATAATTAGAGGGTTCTTTTTTTTTTTTTTTTTTTTACCTGAACTGAATCAAAATGTGCTGAATTATCTTCACAATCATCTTCTGCTTCCCAAAGAAACTTGGCATATGCTGCCATAACGATGCTGTACCACGCAACAAGATGTCAATACACAAGTAACATACTAGATGGCACTTAAAAGACCCTCAAGCACACTGCACTGCAGTACTATTATATGCAAGGACATTCAGTTTTTACATGAATCCAGAGCAGTTGTCAAGAGATTATCACACAGTTTACGATAAAATGAGAGGAGATAGGCTATGGATCGATTCCCATTAAAAGTTTAAGCCGCAGTAGGTTATGGATGTGTGACCAGTAAACGGGGAATTTATCGTCCTCATAGCTCTATTGTGAATCGTATGGATCAACATGGTAGTTACAGATACTCACAGTAGTTTCAACTGTTAAACAACTTCTGATTTGCAAGAGATAGTATGATCAAATAATAAAACAAAAGTAAAAGACATCGAAATGTGTCTGTGTGCAATTATGTGAGGCCAGGGAACAGTAAATAATGTGTGTGTTAGCAACAATCAATGGAGGTTCATAACCAGGATTGTAACAACACACAAACCTATTATCAGGACAAGTTTGAGCTGCACGCTCAAAATATGTCAAGGCTCTCTCGTGTTCATGATGGAGGTCCCAGACCAATCGGGCATACTGAACCATAATCTCTCCATTTCCGGGGTCAGCCTGTGTAGCTCGGAAATAAAATTCTTCTGCTCCTAGAAGGTCTCCTTTTTCCTGGTACACAACAAATTTCAAAAAAAGGTAGGCCAACTTAGAAGTTTGAACATATATTACCAAGAAAGATACACCTGTGATTGTTTGCTCATATAAGAGAAGCATTTTACAGCAGAACTTCCATGGTACATCTATACTGTAAAAAAGGGGCATTTTGCAGCCTCCATTCAGAGAACAAACCAGCTTAAAATACCTCGCGCGCGCACAGTGATGATTTGGAATTTTGGCGCAAACAGGCGTCTTTTTTTTTTTTTTTTTGGCTGTTCAAGGCTAAGTGAATGCACTGCTATTAGGAAACTTGATATATAACTTCATAACAGAGAAAAGCCAACAATGGCCGAGAGTTCACTGACATGATAAGGCAAACACAAGAACGCTTCCACATACATTAGTTTCCCGACAAATCAATCAGTCATATTCGTATCATATTAATCACAATTTCACAAATATATATCTGTCCTATGCAATGAAGATCTCGAATTTTCTTATTAAGTGTCGATGGGAAAGGCGAAAGAACAGTAACTTCACCACCACCAACTGATACTAACACAAAACTTCTACTCCGTTTAAAACACAACCATCATCATACATCAACTGTTTACAACTAGTTCAATTTTTATAAAAGGTAATCCCTTCCTAAGACGGAAAGAAGCTAAGGGAAGCAGGGAGCTAAAGCAAATTACATCACTATCATGCCTTCATCTAATTCAACCTCTAAACTGGCCTCTCAGTCTAAGAGGATCCGAGCGAGGCAGATGTCCCTGCAATAACACAGGCTGCCACCAAATTCCAACCAAATTCATCTCAACCAAACACATAACGCCTCAATATGATCACTCTTTCTTAAGGATATTAGGACAGAATGATTCCAATTCTTAGTTGAACCAAACAACCTTGATAAACAAGCTTAACAAGTATTCAAGTATTGGTTACTGATTCCAATGAGATCATCCTAGTCAACCTTTACTAATATTCAAGTAATGAGTACTGATTCAACATTCCCACTCCACTCCTTATTCGATTCGATTCCGTTTTCATTCCACTATTTGGAGCAAAAAACCCCAAACTTCAATAGATAACAACTAGTACAACCAGAACAAAAACAGATCCTATGATCCCCCAGTCATTTTGAGTCAGCTTACATGAATCGTCATATGTAACTGTCAACAAATACACTAAAACACAGTTTTTGTGTAACTATCTATACAATGAAACATGATGCACTACCAAAAAAAAAAAAATTCACCTGTAATAACTCAGCCTGCTTTCTCAACTCAACAGGATGGTTAAGAAATTCATCAAGACCAGTTGCAAGATACATAGGTGAGCCCACTTCCTGTTCACTTTTTTCAATTTCATCTTCTTCTTTGATCAAATCCATACTTTTACTTTTAACAAAGCTGAAATCACCACTACCCTCAGTAACTTTTACATCAAGTTTACTACTACTATCAATCGTCAAGTTCACACCTTTTTCTACCAAAACCCCATTTTCTCTCTCCTCTTCAGCTTCAATACCATCACTTGTGGCCTGTGAGTAGATTGAGAAAGATGGGGCCGTTTCCAACATCCTTTTCAGTGATTTTGTTGGACTAAAAAGGTTAGATTTTTGTGGGTTCCTCACAATTTGGAAAGATATTTCTCCTACAAATGTATGGTCGTTTGAAATAGTTGTCTTAATTATCAGCTTAGTTTGGAATTAAAATGGATAATTCTGATCAAAATTGTGTTGAATAACTTTGCTTCAGATCACTGCAATGGAAATTGCACCTGCAAACAAATTAAGGAGCACGTGAAAATATCCAATTCTGTAGGACAAAGAACATGAACTAACGTTGGAACTTGCACCTGAAAACAAATCGCCGTTCTTTTAGATTGTTAACGTCTAGTTTGAATATATGATAAAAACTCAAATTGAACCTCAATAATCCAATAGATATGTTATTTTATGAGTTTAACTTAATGTATATTTAAGGCAAGAAACTTCTGGGTGCAATTGCAAAAATGTATGCGCAACAATCAGGGATTATTGATAGCCGATCGACCAAATTTTGTTCTCTCACATACATTTGGTGACAAGAAAGTTTGGTGATGACCCCAGCTTATCTAGTAGTGATAGATTTTGGTCTATTGACGATCTTTTCTGAAAATATAAATGACGCACACCCTCCGAATATTTCCTCGTATAGACAAGAAATGATATACTAATCCTCTTATAGACCCAAAACATCAAATTTTTATACCCAAAATGTCAGAAGCTTACTATTCCTGCAGTAACATTGATCAGCAATAAACGACGAGTAAAACATCTTAAGTTAATAAGGCTCTACACTCCACAGCTACTTGTAGACTGACGTATTGCCTGCTGCTGAGATGGTTTGCCACCGAAGAAACGCAAGCAGAAAACCTTGGTTATTTCGTTAAGCATCGGAAAAATATGCAGCCAGCATATTGGTCTTAATTTACAGCAAAACACTACACTTGTGTTTCACATACCAGCTCACAGACCGAGCATCAGTTTACAGTTCGCAAACTGTAAACATAATAATGGTGATGAAGAAGACAGCTTCAAGAACCAGCAGAACGTGGGAAAGACAAATAGTCAGATACTAGTATACAATCATGTTGTTGAGAAACAAGGTTTTGCCTTTACTATGTTTGCTCTAGGCACTCTAATACCAAATGAATGCTCTTTCTTCGCTTCAGCATAACTTGTACGAGCAGTCTCCTTATTGTCTCCTACTCTTTTTAAAGGCTGCTTACCAGTATTCGTTGGAGCGTGCCTACGTTCTATACTACCTTGAGGAATGTTGCGGCTTTTTAATCCCGATGGCCGTTCTCTTTTTGGTCTGCTTTTACTTCCAAGAAGTTGATCATTATCTGTATGGACAAAGTGAAAAAAGAGTTTAAATTTAGCAGTTCTTCACCTGCTCTTTTTTTTTTTTTTTTTTTTTTTTTTTTTTTTTTTCAATGGCCGCCAGAATTTTGTATTTTTGTGGCTATCGAAAGTCACCTTCTAACATTGAATAAATTTATTTTTGTAGGCATGTAGTAACTTTGAAGAAAAGTAACAAGCTAGTTCAATATGAAAATCGTACTACCATGTGTGGGAGAGGTAGTGAATCGGGTACTCACTAATTTCTTTGCAATCATATTGGTCACTTTGGCTCAAGTTGGATAGTTTCCATTTCCAATGGAGCCAAAGACTAACTATTCTTTGGCTTTGGGATATAATGGAATAAAGCAAAATGGCTCACAAAACTGTTTGCGTTTCTTGTATGTGAAGTAGCAGTCAGTCGGTGCGATTCTTGAAACAATTTTCACAATGGGTCATCCATAAGCGGGCTCTTTATGTTTTCAATGTAAAGGGGTAAGGCTTGTGTGCAACCCCCCCCCCCTACCTCGCTTTCTTGTATGTGAAGTAGCTTCTCGTTAGGTGGAAGGTGGCAATCAGGGTAACTAATAAAAATACCTAGAATGACTACTTGTCCCCAGAGGTACTACCATCTTTTGGAAGCTAGCTATCGAGTTAATTCTAATCATATAAAAAATGTAGCTCGGTTGAATTGAAATAGAATTTACCTGGACTAGAAATGACAGCACGCGGTCTCGGCATAGAACTAGCTCTTATGTCTTTTCTACCAGTATCATCTGATTCCAGTTCACTTGTTATCTGAGCTGCCAATTAGACCAATACAATTAAGGATACAAAGTCATGTCAATAATCCACCAGCAACAACATAAAGTAGAAAGAAGTTCAACCTTTTGGTAACGCATGAGGTGGTGTGATCGATCTTGGGATATGTAACATTGGAACTTTGGCCACTGACACTGCTGAAGCCTTGCGCCTACTTCCCTTTGCTTCCAGAAAAAAGTAAAAACCCACGTTAATTTCATCCAAGTAAAAGAAAGATAATGTAAACAGAACTAAAATGACCAGAAAAACAATCCTCTTTTGACTAAAAACATTCGCAAAAAAGTGGTAGTTCCTCACATCACAGATCATACTTAATCACAAGAAAAATAAAATCATATTTCGCTGTTACTAAAGCTTAATGTCACACTATTTTCTGCAGAAAGTACAAGTGCAACAATTGCATGGAAGAGGATCAGGGATTAATTTCCTAAAAGACTCCCGCCTATGGTGAGGAAGAGGGGAGAGTGGGATCAGAGGTACGCAGCCTAATCCCTATGTTGAAAACATAGAGAGACGGTTCTGTTTTCAACATGGCCCAAAATGAACCTGCACAGGCTGCTACTTGACAATATAAGAATCCATACAGTTTACTAAGCCATTTTACTTTACTCCATTACATTCTAAGCCAAAGAAGAGCAAGTAATTGAATCCATTGGAAATGAACAAAGGAAATAGGAACTTCAGACACATGTATTTCAAACATCAGAAGAAAATTCAGATTAGACGATAGTCGAGCAAGCAACCAACTGCTTCTATTCCCATCAGGGGTTCCTTTGCCCATATCAGGCTAGGTTCTGTAATTTTGGAGACCCATGCATTAGTTATATAGGGAGCAATTAAAAGAGAGGAGGGAAAAGCTTGATGGGTTAAAATATGCCCTAGTTATTACTTCTGTCATTTTGCATAACATTAACAAAGAGGATAATAACTTCAATTATCATTGCTTCAAACTCCCAAAGAAGTATAAAGCAGTTGATCAGAAGAAAAAGAAACCTAATATTACATATATCTTAATACAAGAGGATCAATATAGGAGCGCAAGATCAGCTGATAAAATCAAATCAGGTGATGTCTTTGGAAGACTATATGTCAATCGAACAAAAGTCCTAAACTTCTAGCTAAATCTTGACACAGCTATAGTTCAGCTACTTATCAAAGCGCATAATCAAGTGCAGACTGGCCTGAAAATGCTCTGCTGTGCAATTGGATCTCAGACATCTACCAAGTACGCTACTTCCATGAAAAGCATTGAGGCTCAAAAGAAAGTCCTAATAGTAAGGTAGACAACAACAGCAAAGCAATCTATGTAAAAAGTCAGGTCAAAGATTGCCAACAAAAATGCATTGTAAAAGAAGGCGCACAATCATCGATTCATCCCATTTAAAGCTGTAAGATCCGAGATCCAAGAAAGAGCAAAAACTTATTTCTTAATATGTGATCAACCAGGCTAAAATATCATAAATCATAACACAGGTGGTTCAAGAAGTAACTAAAGGAGATAGGGGGTTGACCCAGAAGGAAAGAAGAAACTCCTGAGTTCACATGAATCTGCCATTTATTTACTGCTCCGACACACATAGCACAAACACATTCATATTTATAATCAAAAAACTCATCGCAAATCCACAAAACAACCAGTAAGGCCAATGAGATCATTGTCAACTACCACGGCAGAAGCTACCAAACAAAAAAAATGTTACTTGCTCCTTTGTGTCAACCAATTTTATGCAAGTCATGGAAATCATTTCGTCACAGCAGGTCAATTTCAGAAACTTACAGTCTAATGTCACTACTTACTACTCCGTACAAGTTTCCGGATTCATTGAAGCACCCTTGTAAGACACACAACTCTTGCAATCGGTGTTGACACTTCCAGACAACATAAGAAGTTTTTGTAATTTGTGTAACAAAGATCACAAGACACCAAGTTTACTAGCTAGTAATAATTAATTACAAGTACTACTGCACAAAGCCACAAAGAAAGTGATGGACTTTCTAATTCACTACAACCATTTGCTCATTCATACGCAGCAAGATGCAAAACTAAACCATCGAATTAAGCAATTTCGCGCTTCCACTAACAGACAATCAAGGAGGTTCAGATAGAGCACAAACAATGAGGTTTTGGCATAGTGGTTATGTCTAAGGTTCAAATCCACCCTAGTTTTGTTTGTAATATTTGTACCGACTTTTGCGCCTCATTAATAAAGACCAAGACAAGAAACAAAAATTTAATGATAGTATTGGAATTGAGGAGGAATACCAAGAGGACTAGAATCTCTAATTGTAAGAGAATTTAAACCCTTCAAAGGACTTGCAGGGGAATCAAAGCCATCATCTTCCTCAAAAGACCTCACTTTCACCTTGGGATACACTGCAATTCACCATAATCCCACCATCAATACAAAAACAACAAAGCCAATATTCGCAAAATGATTTGGGGTCCACTAACGCAAATTGTCATACGTGAACAATACAAAAGACTACGACTTACAACAACAACATTACCCTAGTGCCTCAAAGGCAGGGTCGAATATACGCAACCCTTTACCCCTAAGAGGGAAAACCCCATATCGAAATTTAGCTTTTATTTCATCAAATCAACAAAAAAAACACCAAGAACACCACAAAATTCACCAAAAACAACATGCATAAGTAAAAAAATCAACTTACTTGGAAAGTTGGAAGTTTGGTGCTTCTGTTCTTCTGCAGGAGATAGTGTGTATAAGTTTTGACTGAAAAACACGGCAAAAATGATGAAAGAAAATTATAAAAAAGTTGGGAGTTGGTGAAAATTCGAGGAACAAGGGAATGAATGAGAGAAAATAATGGCGTTTTAAGTTGCGTAACTGCGAAGTGGGATGTGTCATATATCAAAAAAAAAAAGAAAAAAAAAAAGGAAAAGATTCGGGTGGGTGTTACAGACGGAATTCGAAAGGAACAGCAGAATGTTCAGGTCAACTTTCAGCGTGGTGTGTTTCTTTCACTTTCATCGTATGTCTACCTTTGAATGTGGGTCGGTAGCAGATTGACCCATCACCCATCATTGTGGGTCTGTATTCTTAAGGCCTAGCTTTTTTTTTTTTTTTTTTTTTTTTGTTTGAGCATAACATAGGATCGCATCAGATCGGATCGGATGCGGAGTTGCCAGCGTAATATATTTGGTCTTGGCCAATGACAAGGTCGATGCAATTGAGCAAATATATTATTGTATGTTTCTGGGAGTATGAGGAGCATGACTCTCCACTGTTCCTATATCAACAATACAATAAAAAATCATTTAAGTATAGCATTTACTTCTAAGAATAGTATTCTCATCATAGTCTCGAAAATATGATACAAGCATTGATGTGATTGAATCAAAAGTAAACCTCGTATAGAGGGACATGACTGAAATCAATTCATTGTGGACTGATGGTCCAGGTCCTCTCCGTTGCATTGGACCAAAAATGGAAAACCCAATTTTTGTGTATCAATGGATAGGTCCGATGCATTTTACTATTTCGGATTGTATTATGCACGTTTCAAGTAGCTAGGCCCATTTTCTACAAATGCTACTCCGTACTAGGGATGACAATGGACCCAGGACCCGACCCAGACCCGGCGGACCCGACCCACTTGGGTCGGATCTGGGTCCACTTTTTGGAGACCCAATGGATCTGGGTCGGGTCCAGACCCGGTGATAAATATGTGGGTCGGATATGGGTCTTTGATCTGAGACCCAGACCCGACCCATGGACCCGCGGACCCGGCCAAAAATATAGAAAAAAAAAAAAACAAAACCTAATTTATCACGATCCTAGCCTTCCCCTTTCATTTTCATTTCTTAGGCTTCTCATGAATCACGCACTCATGCCCAATCTTTCACCACGGCCTCAAAAGCCTTCGTCACTGCCTCAAAATCCTTCAATGCCGCTTTCCCTTAGTATTCTGAAGTTCTAAGTAAAACAAGATGGATGAGGAATGTCCACCATAGTGACGATCGCAAAGCACATTGACGCATTAACGATCGTAAACCACATCGAGACAGAATTATCATAAGTTCCGCAAGTTCAAAAGATGAAAAACTTGATTTTATAAAAGACCCATCTTGGACCCAGACCCGGTCCAGACCCACTGGATCCTGGCGGGTCTGGGTCTGGATCTGTAAATTTTGGACCCGATGGATCCGGGTCGGATCTGGGTCTGCTTGTAAAGACACGAATCCGGGTCTGGATCCTATCGGACCCGACCCAGACCCGACCCATTGCCATCCATACTCCGTACTATTTATGGTTTCCATGCAAATCCCAACTACTATAGTTGGGTAGCTATATTATACATGTCTAAATCAAAATGATTTCCATGCAAAGATATTGGAATACTACCTTTTTCGAAAGCACGCTCCTACGGGTCTACACTATAGACATGAGTTTTTGTCTACGATTTGCCATGTCACTATAGGTAGTAAAATTGGGTAATGTTTAGTTAATTACTTTGCTTGGGAATCACCTAGGTTTAGGTAAGGATTTAGCTATTGAAAATTGAAGTTGAGCTAAGGAGGATTCTTATATGAGGAAGGTGAATAAAAGATTAGATCTTTTCCTTATCTTTCTCCAATCAAGCATTTAAATTAAGAAGTAATTATAGAAATATATGATTGTATAATCAATTATCTCATATATTTATTAAAAAAAACAATACTTTTATGATAATTTTTTTTTTTTTTTTTTTTTTTTTTTTTTTTTTTTACGTACAAAAACGTCACAGTAAAATTAAAAATCGATCTACATAATATAATTGAACTAATTCAAACTCACATTATGGTTTTTATGATGAATTGAACAACGAATTTTACAGTTTTATAATTATAAATGGAACTTATTCATACTTACAATTTTCTCTCTTGTTCTGGATTTTTAAATTCCTTAGTAAAATTCAAAAATATATTATCAATTATTTTCTATTTCCTTCATTTATTCTCTTTTCAAAGTAAATAAATAATAACTCAATTTCACTTGTAATAAAATTTCATGAGAAAGCTAACATTTTTTATGCAGTAGCTAATTATTCTACATGCAAAATATCTTACTAACCTACTATTTTAAAATAAATTCAATTTAACAAGTAAATAATTAGCTACCTACATATAATTTGTTAAAGTACATTTCTTATAATTTATTAACTTCAAAAATAAAGTGGGATTAGTATTTACTACTAGCTAGATCATTGGCTAAAAAAAATATCAAGTACAACTAGTTATAGGGCTAAAAACAAGGGTGAACTAATTTTTTTAGAGGATAAAAAACGTGGGTGGGGGTGTTTATTGGAAAATAAATAATACATAAATAAAATTTTATTATAAATTATTTAATTTACTACATGTAATTCATTTTTACAAATTTAAGTTTTGCAAAAAATAATTCAATTTCAGTTTTAAAAATCTAAGGTTCCTCATTTGAAGTTTAATATTTCAATTCAATTTCACTATAAATCGTTTAAAGGTCAAACTTATAGTTACATTCTGCAACATCCAAGCTCAAGTTGAGCTTACTTATGTTGCCCTACACACTCTTACCCCATAAAAGCGTGACACTCACAAATTGCGTACCTACATATAATTTGTTAAAGTACATTTCTTATAGTTTAATTGTTGTTTCACTTAAAAAATGATATCCAAGTTCAAACTTACTATTTATAGCATTTTAGCTCAAGTCATTTGTTAAGTAAGCTCAAACTCAACTCACAACTTATGCCCTGAGTACAAATGCATACAATGTATAATTGAACACAAATAAATATATACCTACCACTAAAAAGAAACAAATAAAGTGTGATCCTAATTCACAAAAATAAAGCTCGTTAAGATTAGCTTAATTAAGATATTTTTAATTACATATTTGGACATCATCGATTGTATTAATTTAGTCTCATGCATCCTCTAATAGAATTATATCTTGTAAGGATTTTCATTTCGTTGGTGGATGAAATAAAAGTGTAACACCCCTAAATTTCCTGTCATTTTATAAAACATTTTTTAAGAAAAATCCAAGACAGTACCCAGGAAACTTAAAGGTGTCACTCCGCATTTAAGTCGAAACTCAAATGCAAGGAGAATTTGAATATCAGTTCCATCAATTTAAATGGTTTAAAGTGGCCGTTTACATCCAAAAACTTTAAAAATTACAATAATCCAAACTCCGAATGAAATACGAAATAACTAAGTTTAACGAATTGTCTAGCAAACTAAATTGTCTCGCTTTATTCAATAATCAAATCCTAGATTACGAAGGTGAAACGCGCCCCAGCAGTCAAGCATCACAACCCACCTGTGGTAGATTTAAAACACAAAAACCACAGTTGAAAAAGTCAAAAAATTGAGTAAGCTAACACCCCAACTTGTAAAACCAAAAACACTTACCTTGCTTTTCGAAAACGTTTTTACTTTTCATTTGAAAACAACACTTAGCACATATTCACATATAAACTATCCAATAATGTTTCAACACAAACGAATATATTATAATCATTCCAATTGTGGCATTCAGGTAAGACCAATGAGTGGGAGTTCTGAATCATTTAAGGCGGTGTAACCAACCCTGCATAATGCGCGATCATTCAATCATTTAAGGCGATATAACCAGCCCTACATAATCCAACCAAGACAATCTAGACCTTAAGTGTGCACACCCCCTATCAAGTATTGCCAACCCAATAGAGCAGTACTAGACGCCTACAAGCCCTCTTGAAAACCTATGCGGTGGGGCAACTATATATGCGAGCAGAAGTAGTATATGCGATCAATAATTTGCGGTCAATAATATATGCGATCAATAATTTGCGGTCAATAATATATGCGATCAATAATTTGCGGTCAATAATATATGCGATCATTATACCCAACTCATTGTCTTCAATAACTTTCGATCATAATTCATAAATCATCAATCATAATCAGAGTAGCTTTCATTAAATCAAACCATTAACCATTTCATAAGTAATACGCGATCATTATCCAAATACAGTCATCCAATAACAATAACCAACATGATATTCAACAGTTCTCCACCTAGCATGTATCTATGTTCTCAACCAACAACCAAATCACACTTAGCACCAAATTTTGAAAGGTTTTATATAAGTCATAGAAGGATTGAGCATGCTAGCTTACCTTCACAAACCCAAGCACAAACAGCACTACTCACAGAAATAATCCTCGTTCACGAACTCCTCGTCTACAATAATACAAATATGAATCCAGATAAGTTACTAGTTCATTTATACACCCATCTAGCTTTCTAACTAAATATGCAATCCTATATGCCATGTATAGATGCCCTAAGATATGTATACCTTAATGTACCTTCCAAGCACATAAACGAACTTTGCGTACCACAAAAGTAATTCTATTACTCTAACTAGTTCATAACCACAACTAAGGCACTAATAATATGAAAATTCCAAAACAGAATTTAAACCTTCTAAAATTATACTTTCATTAACCCATATTAATCCCAATTTAAATCAACTAAATTCCTTATGTAAAAACCATCAAAACCCATATTTTTGGCCTAATTAACCTTAAATCCGAAAATTAGTGATTAAATTCCGAAAAATCAGAAACTAATTCCACAAATAATGATAATTTCGAAAATAGTTATAACATACTAATTTTGAGTTTTCAAATTAAATTTTACTTACAAAACAAATTTCTATCACCAATTTCAATTAGACAAAAATCATGAACAAACTCCACATACTACTTCAAACCAAAATTCGAAAACCCTAGTACCATAATTCCTATCAATCTATCAACAATATCAAATCAATAATAAGAACAATCAACAAAGACGAATTATAGTAACCCCAATTCATAATTTCATAATTAACCCCCAATGATTCAATACTTGCATAAAAACCTAATCTTTGAAATTAAATTCAATCCTACCCAATTACCCATCTCATCTAACAACGAATTAATCATCTACAACACAAGAACGAAGCAGAACGAAGAAGAATCGAATCGGTACTAATGGAGTGCGAAAACAGAGGAGAGAGAAAAGAGGAAGAAGAGGGTTTTATGTTACCAGAAGTCGCGGGAAAAGGAAGAGGTATGACGGAAAGATGACTGAGGGTTGCAAGGCGCGGCGATGGAAGGCGACGTGAGGGTTGTTCGCGCGGCAGGGCTGAGAAGGCAGAGACGTGCGTTTTGTGCGTGACGATAAAGAAAAGAAACTGGGGTTTGTTTCTTTTCCTTTTTATCTAATTTCGTTTTTTTTTTTTTTTTTTTTTTTTTTTTTTTTTTTTTTTTTTGCTGATTTGGTTTTGGGTTAGTTTTGGGTTGGGTGTTTGGGCTAGTTGAAGAAAAGATGGATCGAGATGGAGATAAGTCCAATTTAGCTAATCTACACTTCAAAACTCCCCTAAATCAATTTATTTTCTGAAAACCACTCGATACTTAATTATTTTCTAATTACAAAATATCACGAAAAATCGGGATATTACAAAAAGGGTACTAACTTAAAGTAAGGCTCCAACTCGACTCTTAATCTGTAGAATACTAATTGTAGAGTACTATTATCGCAACAATTAGAAATGCCACTTGGTTATTAAATGTGTTAGACGAGTATTATATGTAAGAGGGCACATATACGGTAGAACTAGGATATATGAGGAGGGTCAAGTATGATACCGGCATACGAAAGATTACTATGTTTGTACATAGAGTACTTCAAAATTGGAAAGATTACTACAAATAAACATGAAAAAACAAACCAATCTAATTAATTAATTAATTAAAAAAAAACATGCATCATTAAGCTAAGTGACCTTGCCTAATATGGTAGAAACAAAACAAAACCAACATTTCATCTTTGCAGCAAAATAAAAAGATAAAAGAATAACCAAATTACTTCTCTAGTCTAAAATTTGGGAAGTACTCCCCCAAAGTTTATGGCGCGACCTTTTTTCCTCAAGTCAAATAGTCAAAACGTGAATTTTTGCATTTGATTTTTTTTTTTTTCCATTTTGTCTACTTGATATTATTCCCAAATTAAATTATGTATGAAGTATGAACACATTAATCATTGATATTTTTTAGTGGATTAATCATTGATTTGGTTTGCTTGATTAACTCCATTTCCTCATTTAGTTCTTAAGTAGTGTAGATTTTTCCTCTAGGTTAGTGATTTCCTAACCAAAACACATATTCCTAACCTATTCTCTAACCATATATGAATGACCCCATATATGACATATCATACTACACATCAGCGTCACGTCAACTGTACAGTGTAGACCTCTAGCAAAATGTTTTTCGAAAAACAAATTGCTAGAGGTTTACAGTGTAGACACAATTAATTATAATTTGTCTACAATGTAAAATTGAGTTAGTAGTAGTAAAATTGAGATCGGAGTAGGAAAATTAATTGTAATGAAAAATTCATGTAGTAAAATTAATTGTGTGAGTAGTAAAATTTTGATAGTGTAGTAAAATTATTGCTGATTGTAGACACTTTTGGGTGTCTACACTGTAGACCTCTAGCATTGTCCTTTCGAAAATTATGTACTCCCTCCAGTTTTGAATGATATCCTTGTTTCCTTTTTGAGTCAGTTCTAAATGATCTTCCACTTTCTATACTGTACTTATTATGTTATTTGTGGTCCTAATGGATTGTGACACACCCACATTCATTTTCGCCACATCTTACCATTTACAAAAAACTTTGTGTCACTTCCATTGTGGAACATCAAAGTGAACTTGAGGGAGTAATTTTGATTAAGTCAGTTCGTTTATTTTGCTTTGGTTGTTGTTTATTCCATAATTCCTTCTATTATCAATTAGTTTTAGCATATAATTAATCTTAGTATTTGTTTTTTTTTTCCCTTGGGTACATAGAAGAAGCATCTAATGTTGCGCATGCAGGGTTGAGGATACAGAATTGGAACATGGAACAACGTAAAGGCGAGTTGATTTTCAACTACTAGTCTAACCTTGATCATCTTGTTAAACACTCTCCCTAACATGCTTCTATACATGCATACATGGGTATATATAAACCTTGATTATTCAGCCAAGTTGAAAATTAAATCATATGTTGAATAATGAGCCAAGTATGTCGACATTTAAGAGGAAATACATACACTTGTGTTTTAATTAAGCAAAAAAAAAAAAAAAAGTAGCCTCTAAAGGCCACACTAAATATGTTTAGTAGTAATTAGCAAGTCATAGTTGCCATGGACGGACATAAGTAGTTCCTTAAAGACTAAGGATCTATAGTAATGCATGTGTTGGGACTGTTGGGCATTCGAATATTACAAAGGTCATATGACAGACGTACACTTTGGAACGACTATATATATATATATATATATATATATATATATATATATATATACCAGGGCCGTTCCTGATATTTTGGAGGCCCTAGTGCGAAACTACTATTATGGACCCCTAAATGCTCAAACTTCCGGCAATTCTCGTAGTAATTTTCTTAGAATTGGGAGCGGATTTTTTTTTTTTTGAGTGTGGATATAGTCGCTTTTAAATAAATTAAATCGCGGAATCAACTATGTTAGAGTCATTAAAATGTATAGCTTTTGTATTTCGATGGAAATTATTATTTTTATATTAAGTATAGTGAGTTGCTATGAATATCATTACATAATATATTGCTGCTTAATTTATATAACTATAAATACTGTATAGATCATCAGATGGGTCCCTTTTAGTCGTGGGCCAAGGGTGGCCCTGATATATATATATATATATATATATATATATATATATATATATATATATATATATATATATATATATATATATAAAGCAATAATCTCTTTTTAGAAAGTTATTATCAATCTAGAAGTCGATCTAGAGAACTACAAAGCTACCTCAATCACTTGATTCAGTTAGTTTCTTGCATATGTAGGCATGTGCACTCGTCATTTGTTTCTTTCGAGTTAAAAGTACAATCTTTATCTATCATCGTGTCCATTTTAAACTACATCGGTACATGCATCTTGCTCAACATTACTCTATAGTCTCAACACTCAACGTTCCGAAGACCAAACTCAAGACCATATGATCGCTTTGTCGGTACTTAATTAAGACTTACTCATCGTAAGTTCGATCATGAATTACTACTCCTTATGCATTGTGTTCTTAATAATGGACGCCCCATGGCTTAGCTTGAGTTCAATTCGATCAAATCCGTTTAAATTTAAATTATGTTGCTTGATTTCCAAAAATGATTGATGATATAGTATAAAAAGAAGGAAGAACAAAAATAAAAAGTGATGAAAATCTCGCTGAATTGCGAAAAAACATATGTATTATTATTATACATACAAAAAGCTTAGCAGGATCCGAGTCATCTGGCTGCAGCAGCTCGATCATAATGATCAAAACGATATCTTTAAATAATTTAAAGTAACTTAACGTACAATTAACATGCAAACATACTCCAAATAATGCATCGTATATTAATTAAAGAAAAAAGGTCACATTTTATACTATCAATTAACTTGAACTCCCCGGCCTATCAGTGGCAGATATAGTACGGGGTTAATTTTTTGTCAAAACGCGAATTTTCTTACTAAAAATTAGGAAAAATTCCCTAAGAAGACGATAGAGGAGATAAAGAAAAAACATTTTATGACATTAGAAATTATTTTTTCAAGATCCGCCACTATTACCTATACGATCAATTTATTCCATCATGCAGCATGCACGCGTCAGTAGTAAAAACTTGGTTGTAAGTCGAACAATCGACTACGTAAAATTTAAGTTTAAGCAGTTCTTCCTATCATCGCTTGAATCCGCTTGAACGACTCCATCTTCTGAAGCCGCATTTGTCGTCGAAATCTCTCGATGAACAAATCCGCAACGTGATCGATTTCGTCTTCGAGTTTAAAATTTTGTCCATCATTCTCCTTAGAGTTTTTCACGATATCGATAATCGACCCGCTTTGATCTATCATGCGACCGTCTTCTTCGTCGAACAACGAATGTGTTAGATCAGGATACTTGTCGTCATCGTCCTCGTCTTCATAATAAAAATAGTCTGCTGATGCGCTCGCTTCCGCACCACCACCATCGTCGTGATTATCAGTTGCGTAGTTTGGGTTCGAATTGTTTGTTACGCTAGCATTGTAGAGGACAATTGCTTTGCTCTCGTTAGTCTCTTCTTCGATTCCTTCGTCGTGGTCTTTCCTGTCTAGGAGAGCTTGTATCTTGTGAGTGATGGAACCAAGGGAGAGCTTCTTGCTCTTTAGTAACGAGAATACGAGGAGTCGAACTCGCATCGCCTGCGCTCTGCTCTTTACTCCTGTTATTTTGCCCTTTACTAGGGTGCTTAGTACGGACATGACATTCTTGACAAACCCTGAAGCTTTGTTCTTCATGTTTCTCAAGATTCGAATATATATGAGTGTAGGTAGAAGTGATTATAACGTTACTAGTACGTAACTAGAAGTGTTAATCAGAACAATATACGAATAAATGAATCTGATTAACGAAATTGAGTAGAAAATTTCGAAAACATATGTACGTTCGAAAACGAAGGAAGATCTACCAAAATAATTGAGGTGAAAACTAAGGCAGATATATAGACGGGGAAAAGTTTACAGTAGTAGTGAAATATTTGGGCACATATAGATTATTAGATGAAGAGGATAGTGCATGGAATATGTATGGTTTTTGCTTTATGGGACTTTATAACTTTATAGCAAGGTGGTGCATGTATTCTACGTACAATGTGCGTTGCAGCATGTGCATTATTACATATAAAATCTTAAAGTTAAGGTAAAGTTTTAAAGGTAGAAACACATACTTATAAAAGAAAAAATACATATAGACCGATCTAACTTTGGAAAGATGTTAACATTATTTGGGGTTAAAACTTTCAAAGTACAGTTCAATGAAACTTCGACGTTAGTTCTTGCTGATCATGGCTTGCTCTGTGTAAAAATTCTTTAAAAATATCAGATTTCTACTCTTCTAAGCTTTGTGCAATTTGCTGGCAAGTGACGTATTTTGTAACACAATGCATGACAAGTAGTAGATGTCTTAATATCGTCCACATTTTTCTCTCTATTCTAATCCGTTTTTTTTTTTCCTCATCATCGCCTTTGGCTTCGAATCCTCTATATGCATATAGAGTAAGGCTATTTGGATAGCCAAATTCTAGAGGTCTATATATGTAGCGGCTTTTAGGGCGGGCGAGAGGTATGGCACCCACCCAAGGCCCGGCCCCCGGCCGATTGCTTTAGGGTAAGTTTAGTTGGGGTTCTCGATATAAGCTAAGGGCCCTATTTTATGACCCGCCTTTAACTTTTAGTTAAAAACAATTTAGAGTCCTATTTTAAAATTTCGCTCGGGCCTTCGAGGTTTCTCTGACGACTCAGTGTAAACATACATTAATTAATTTAAATGCAGTATACACTAACCAAATTTTACTACCACCGTAAAATTCAATTTTATTGTTAATATTTTTCATCATTTCAAAATAATAATTTTACTATATAGCTACCGCTAACTCAATTAGTACGTACTGCTTAAAAAAAAGTATTATCTAAAGATATAGTAATACTCTGTACAATGATATACCCCGTAAGTAATTTAATGAGATTAGGAGACATCTTAACTAACCAACATCTATTTAGTTATCATAATTTATTTATTTTGAGGTTAACTAATAATAAATAAGAATATGATAAAGTAGTGTGACGTGCAGCGCACGAGCTTTCCATCTTCATTTTTCTATGTATATGCATACATATAGGTTGTTTTTTTTTTTTTTTTTTTTTTTTTTTTTTTTTTGGTGACTAAACAAAAAACTAACTAGCTACTAATAAGGCGAGGTCTAGAAACCCCTAGTACATCCTCTCTAAGAATAAATTATTTAAGTGCATGGGGGGGGGGGGATACTGTAGAACTATGAGCCTTGGCGATTGATCAACTCCGCAGTTAGCTAACCAATCCGCAGCTTGGTTGGCTTCCCTGTAGGTATGCTTGACTTGTACCATCCAACTACCTCGGAAAATAAGGTTTATGCACTCTTGGACCAAAATGCAGAGAGCTCCAGTGAGGGGGGGGGGGGGGGGAGTCTTTGTTAATTAGATTAACACAACCCAAATTGTCCATATGAATCAACAGTCTTTCAAATCCGCACCTACGAGCTATTTTAAGGGCTAGAAGTTCGGCTCGCATCGAGGTACACAGGCCATAGTTCGAGCTGTAAGCTTGTATGAAATCACCGGATGAGTTCCGGAATATGCCTCCTCCCCCAGCAGCTCCCGGATTACCACGACTAGCGCCATCAGTGTTTAAAAGTACCCAACCATTAGGCGGGGGATGCAACCAAATGTGAACTTCACGTACCGAGCCCGGAGCTGGAATAAGGGTTGGCGAGAGCACGATAGCCCAGCTTTGCGAGGAAAGCAACATTAGCTTGACGTGTTGAACGGAGACCGAGTCCTCCCTGGGATTTGGGTTGCTGAAGCGTTTCCCATGAAATAAGGTGAAACGCCCTAGTTTTCCGATCAATGGAATCACAAGTTGTGCACGGAATTCTAGTTGTTTGCATACTATAAGTGGCTAGATGATTCATCGTAGATTGGTCTAACGTGGCACGACCAGCAAGTGAAAGATGTTTCGTTTGCCAGCCTGCTAGCCGTTGATCAACCTTCTCCTCAAGAAACTCTTAGAATATGGAGTGCTATAATACGTTTTTCTCATTAACAGTAGAAGGAAAGAGGGTCTTTATATAAGGCTTACAATAATGCATAACTAAAAAATAGGAAACCTACCCACTAACAAAAACTAACAAACGTGCACAATGGCACTCCAAACAATTTAAATCACTAAGTGATTAACTCTAATTATTAGGTAACTAATTAAAAACTAATTTACTGATTTTTTGGAACAACTTAACAATATGACGGTAAGTTGCCTTGGTGATACGACCATGAATGATTGGCATTCCAAGATAAATACCTAGGTCATCTGTGGCAGAGATCCCCAACCTTTGACTGATAGATAGCCATCTGATCATGATCGGAGACATTGGAGGAGAAGAAAATGCGATATTTCTCCCAACTTACTTTCTCGCCTGAAGCACGACAGAATTTGTCAAAGATATTGCTAGATTACAGTAGCTTGCTGGACCGAGGCCTTGGTAAAGAGGATTAAGTCAGTCTGCAAAAAAAAAAAAAAAATGTTAGCTACTTGAGGACCCGATTGACTGATTCTTCAATGATTTGATGAAGACGTTCCATACACATGACGAAGAGATACAACGACAGAGGATACCACTGTCGAACTCCACGAGAGGGAGAGAATGATTCCGTCATCTCACCATTCGAAAGGACCCTGAGCGAGGAAGATGTCACGCATGTTGAGAAACTAGCCAATCAATCAAGTAGATTAAACAACAACGGAGTAAATTGGGCAGAAATAACAAAGCAAAAACAACGAAACAAGACACGCAAATTTATACGTGGAAAACCCCTTCAACGTGAAGAGTAAAAACCACGGGACGTAAGGAGTCCACCCAAAAGGTTCACTATGGCAAAAGGAACGTTACACAAACCATATTCCACCACCAACAACAATGGGTGCACAACCCATAACAAGAACCAAGCCAAACAACAAAGTTGAACAACAAAGAGGAGAGAAAACGTCACCCAGAAAACAGAGTTTCGTAAATCAGCAATATCTCCCAATCCAGCCGTTAAAAACAGATCTCCACCGTTCAGATCGAAGCCCCGAGTGTCCCGAACAACCAGACCAAATTTCGTCTAAATCGGACAACGTTTGACCTTCCGATCGTCAAGTCGATCACAGCTGCGCACTGGAATCCGCGGGAAGACTGCAAACGTTTCTCTCTAGGGTTCTCACGACTTTGCGGCTAATTTCTTGTGCAATTGAAGCTTATCATAAAACCCTTATTTAAGGTATTAGTTATAGTCCACAAGACCCCGATAACTTACCATAAATAATTAAACTCGGTTATTTATCATAAACAACCGAACACGGGATTTTACCACATAGGAAGGGACCCGAACCCAACAATTCTCCCCCTCCCAACTATGTGGAGGTCATTGCCATTCCGGCAATGCTACGACAAGTGTTGAACTTGCCCTTAGGTAGTGACTTGGTCATCATGTCCGAACCATTATCATCAGTGTGAATCTTCTCAAGCTCAACAAGCTTATCATTAAGAACATCACGAATCCAATGATACCTCACATCAATGTGTTTCGACTTGGCATGAAAAGTCGAATTCTTAGCTAGATGAATCGCGCTTTGACTGTCACAATACAACACATACTTCTCTTGTGTAAATCCAAGTTGACAAACAAATCGCTTCATCCAAATCAATTCCTTACAAGCCTCTGTAGCTGCAATAAACTCGGACTCAGTTGTAGACAATGCAACACACTTCTGCAAATGAGATTGCCATGAAACTGCTCCCCCTGCAAAAGTAACCAAGTAGCCTGAAGTAGACTTCCTAGAGTCAATATCACCGGCCATATCAGAATCCGAATAACCAACTAAAACAGGCTTCTCACTACCAAAACATAACTTCAAATCAGTTGTACCACGAAGATACTTCATAATCCACTTCACTGCATTCCAATGCTGTCTCCCCGGATTAGAAAGAAACCTACTGACCACTCCAACAGCATGAGCTAAATCTGGTCTCGCGCAAACCATAGCATACATCAAACTTCCCATAGTAGACGCATAGGGAACATTGCACATATCTTCTTTCTCTTTGGGAGTAGATGGACAATGTTTAGCACTTAACTTGAAATGCGTAGCAAGAGGAGTACTTACAGGTGAAGTTTTGTCCATCCTAAACTTCTCAAGTACCTTCTGAATATATGACTCCTGTGAGAGCCACAACTTTCCAGGTCCCCTTTGACGAATGATTCTCATACCCAAAATCTGCTTCGCAGGTCCTAGATCTTTCATGGCAAATGCCTTAGAAAGCTCCATTTTCAGCTTCACAATTCTAGGCATATTAGGACCAACAATAAGCATGTCATCAACATAAAGAAGCAGAATGATAAAATCATTGTTTTCAAGAAGACAAAATGATCACAAGAACTTTTAATGTACCCTTGCTCCCCCATAAAAGAGTCAAACTTACGATACCACTGCCTTGGAGCTTGTTTCAAACCATACAAGCTCTTCCTCAATTTGCATACATGGTCTTCTTTACCTTTGACTTTGAAGCCCTCAGGTTGCTCCATGTAAATGTCTTCCTCTAAGTCGCCGTGAAGAAAGGCGGTCTTCACATCCATTTGCTCAACCTCTAAATCTAGACTAGCAGCTAGACCCATAACAACTCAAATTGAAGACATCTTGACAACCGGCGCAAAAATCTCATCAAAGTCAATTCCCTTATTTTGGCCAAAGCCTTTCACAACGAGCCTTGCTTTGTATCGTGGTCGCTTGGCATTCTCATCTTGCTTCAACCTGTAGACCCAACGATTCTTCAAAGCCTTCTTACCCTTAGGTAACTCTGCTAACTCAAATGTCTCGTTGCCATGCAAGGACTTCATTTCATCTTTCATTGCATCCATCCACAGATGTTTGTCATCACTCTCAATAGCCTCCTCAAAGCATTCTGGTTCTCCTGCATCAGTCAACAAAACAAAACCAAGTTCATATTCATCAGGTGAGTACCAAGAACTAGGTTGCCTATCTCTCACAGGAGCTTGTTGAACAGCGGGAGAATTCTGAGTGACGTCATTAGAAACATCAGAATCAGGTTCATTCTCATGATTATTCTCAGGAACCTGATTGTCATCATAATCATCATCTTGCGCATCATCACGTACCGCAGCAGGCAAAGGTGACAAAGGAGGCAAATCCATATCAAACAGGTCATAATCGTTATTTGCCGAATTCTTCTGAATATCAGAAATGTTTTGGTCTTCAACAAACACAGCATCCCTACTACGAACCAATTTCTTGGTAATAGGATCATAAAACCTGTAACCAAAATCATCATCACCATAGCCTACAAACACACATTGTCGGGTCCTAGGATCCAATTTGGATCTTTCATCTCTTGGTACATGCACATAAGCCTTGCATCCAAAAACACGCAAATGATCATATGAAACTTCCTTATCAAACCAAACTCTATTTGGCACATCACCCTGCAAGGAATAACAAGGAGAAAGATTAATCACATGAGCTGCTGCAAGTAAAGCCTCACCCCAAAAAGTCTTTGGCAAGTTTGCTTCTGAAAGCAAACACACAACCCTCTCAATTAAGGTTCTATTCATCCTCTCTGCAATGCCATTCAACTGTGGAGTTTTAGGAGGGGTCCTCTGATGTCGAATGCCATGTGACTTACAATATTCTCGAAGTGGTCCTATGTACTCACCACCATTATCAGAACGGAGACACTTCAACTTCTTTCCAGATTGTCTTTCAACCAAAGTGTGAAACTGCTTAAAAGCATCAAGCACCTGATCTTTGGTTTTCAAAGCATAAATCCACAATTTACGCGAACAATCATCAATAAAAGTAACAAAGTAAAGTGCTCCACCATGTGATTTTACCTTCAAGGGACCACAAACATCAGAATGAACTAACTCCAACAAACCTGACTTTCTCGAAAGGGGGCGAGTCTTAAAAGAAACTCTAGTCTGCTTCCCGGCCATACAATGAGAACATCTCTCCAATTTTGTAGTCTTCACCCCGGGTAGCAAGTTCTTCTTAATCAGGCATCTAAGCCCTTTCTCACTCATGTGACTAAGTCGTCGATGTCATAAATCAACTGGGTCACCATCTGCAACATTAACACTGTCATCTGCAACGGAAGCTTGCAACAAATAAAGACTTGAATGTTTCTTTCCACGAGCTATCACAAGGTTGCCTTTAGACAGCTTCCACTGACCATCTCTAAAGGTGCTGCAAAAACCTTCATCATCAAGTTTACCAGTAGATATCAAGTTTACCAGTAGATATCAAGTTTAGGCGAATGTCTGGTACATGCCTAACATCTTTGAGAACCAATCTTGCTCCAGTGTCAGTCACCCAGCAAATATCTCCCATACCTACAACATTAGTCAAGCCATCATTTTCCATCTTCAAAACACCAAAATCACCAGGCGTGTAAGATGAGAAAAGCTCATTTCTTGATGTAACATGAAGAGAAGCACCGCTGTCAACAACCCAACTCGTACCCTGGCTAGCAAGATTAACCATATTATCATCATAAACAATGATGAGATCACCAGAAGTAACAGAAGTAACAGCAGTAGCAGCACGATCATCACTATCATCCTGCTTTTTGTCCTGATTATTCTTGTTGCCATCACTATTGTTTTCATTCTTTTTCTTGTAACAGTTTTTCGCAATGTGACCCACCTTACCACAATAGTGGCACTTGAAATTTTTATACTTTCCTCTGGACTTGCTCCTGCTTTTATTTCTACCACCAGGACCCTTACTTTTACTCCTCCCTCTTTCAGCAACATATGCTTCTTCTGGCTGGGAGGAAGTACCTGTAGACTTCTTTCTCATCTCCTCATTCAAGACACCAATTTTTGCAGATTCTAGAGTGACTTTACCATTAGGAGCAGAATTACAAAGAGTCATTCTAAAAGTGTCCCACGTTTCGGGTAGAGTACCTAGCAACAAAAGTCCCTGAATTTCATCATCAAACTTAATTTCCATAGCAGACAATTGTTGTATAACACCATGAAAATCATTCAGATGATCTGACATTGCAATGCCCTCTTTATACTTCAATCCCATCAATTGCTTGATCAAAAACAACTTATTGTTACCGGATTTACTAGCATAAAGAGTCTCAAGTTTCTTCCACATTGTTTTTGCATGAACATCATCAGTTATATGATTCAACACATTATCATCAACCCACTGACGAATAAACCCACAAACTTGCTCATGTTCAAAACTCCATTGTTCATCAGTTTTACCATCAGGCTTCTCATCACTAAACACAGGAAGATGCCAACTTTTGACAAACAACAAATCTTTCATCTTTCGTTTCCACAAGTGATAATTAGAGCCATTCAAACTAACCATTCTACTTGAATTCACATTAGTCTCCATAATTCAAAGAAACTAACCAAGAACCACTTAACCTAACTCTGATACCAGTTGTTGAGAAACTAGCCAATCAATCAAATAGATTAAACAACAACGGAGTAAATTGGGCAGAAATAACAAAGCAAAAACAACGAAACAAGACACGCAAATTTATACGTGGAAAACCCCTTCAACGTGAAGAGTAAAAACCACGGGACGTAAGGAGTCCACCCAAAAGGTTCACTATGGCAAAAGGAACGTTACACAAACCAGATTCCACCACCAACAACAATGGGTGCACAACCCATAACAAGAACCAAGCCAAACAACAAAGTAGAACAACAAAGAGGAGAGAAAACGTCACCCAGAAAACAGAGTTTCGTAAATCAGCAATATCTCCCAATCCAGCCTTAAAAACAGATCTCCACCGTTCAGATCGAAGCCCCGAGTGTCCCGAACAACCAGACCAAATTTCGTCTAAATCGGACAACGTTTGACCTTCCGATCGTCAAGTCGATCACAGCTGCGCACTGGAATCCGCGGGAAGACTGCAAACGTTTCTCTCTAGGGTTCTCACGACTTTGCGGCTAATTTCTTGTGCAATTGAAGCTTATCATAAAACCCTTATTTAAGGTATTAGTTATAGTCCACAAGACCCCGATAACTTACCATAAATAATTAAACTCAGTTATTTACCATAAACAACCGAACACGGGATTTTACCACATAGGAAGGGACCCGAATCCAACAACGCACTCCATAATCACATCAACTTGGAGAATTGGGAGACGCATTTCCATTAAGGTATCTCTGATGAAAGCCCATTTGAGTCGGTCATAGGCCTTTTCATGTATATGCATATAGTGGACATCACATTATAAAACATCGTATCCGTGACATTTTGGGATGAAGTAGTGAAATAGTTTAATTTGATAGAATAATTAAAATGACACTCATATATATAATAAAAATATTGGTTGATGTATATCAACATATATACATTAAGTGTTACTCATAAGCATGGAAGTGGGGCGTTTTAAGCTCCTCCCCCGGCCCGTGCTAATTAATTAAGTTGCTCCCTAAATCACCACGCACGGTGGACTTTTATGTCGTGCCCTTAGATCATGGGTCAAAGCGTAACGACATAGTATGCGGTGACTCATAGATACGTTATTGTGTCATCGGGTCGAGCCTCCGCTCACGTACCCCTTTTTTGAAAATAAAATGGAAATATTAATTAATAATATTGTCGCCAAATGACATTCATACTAAGAATTATAACGACACAAATATAATCAAAACAATCTGATCAATTCACACTATTCTTCACTAATTAACAAATTTTATTATCCCTTGCATGTCGACGCCTTTGAGTTTTGTCACTTTTCACTAAGTAATTAGAATTCTTTTTTAAGATTATTAGTCTTTGAGTAAGCCTTGTGTGAGTCGGTATCACTCTAAGTTACTGTGAGACCATCTTTTTTTAGAAATAGTGACCTCTTTTACATATCTTGTAACCATTATATTTCTTTTAATGATTGTTTTAATTTACGGCAAATTCACGTGGTGCCCTTAACCTATGTCATTTTGCGCGTGGTGCCCCTACTTTTCAAACCAATATAGTTTGGTGCTCCTAATTTCCCAGTTTCTTAGCACCGTTAACTTTTGGCCGTTAAGTGATGATTTGGAACTATTATTAATGGGTTTAACATTCCTTAATCACAATTAATTAAAAATTTTTAAAAATTGATTTTTTTTTTTAAATTAATTTTTTTTCCGAGACTCAAAAAAATTCTTAGAAATTTCAATTTGGCTAGTAAAATGTGCACAAGGTGCCCTTGAAATTTACATGTTAGTGCAATTGGTGCCCCTGAACTTAACTCCTTGCATACCAGTATACCTAATGTAACACTACGCAATATGAAAAGTGGTTTATAGAGTTGGTTTGTCCCACATTGGGAAACTAAGGCTCATATGATCAGTTTATAATAGATTTCTACCATCTTACTAACAACAAGTCTTTCACCTTTTAGAGCCCACAAGAGGATATTCGGGCCTAAGATGTGACTTCCCATCTTATTGGGTTGTGTTGCGACCTATGATGGATTGAGCTATTACACCTGATGCCCCTTAACTTTACACTATAATAATGCACATGGTGCCCCTATAATTCATCTTTATTTAAATTAAAAAACAACATTTTTAAAGAAAATTGATATTTTTGATATTTTTTGTTTGAGTTTTTTAATTTTTTTTTTATTCAATTCTTAATTGTGATTAAGGGATGTTAATCCCTTTGACCATAGTGCCACATCATCACTTTACGGTCAAAAGTTAACATTGTTAATAAAATTTGGAAATTAGGGGCACCACATGTCGAAAGTGCAAAGTTCATGGGCACCATACGGTATTAGTTTAAAGAGCAGGGGTACGTAATCTGACATAGTTAAGGGACACCACATTAATTTGTCGTTTAGTTTAATGTAAGATTATATAACGCCCCATATAAACTATGTAAATGTGTTGCTTTATAAAGCCTAATCTTATATTTAGTGACCCTTTTAAATCACAACAAATGTGGTTAAATTATTAACTTACATGATCACTAAAAGCAGTATAATGATCACAATAATTGTTAAAGTGTTCACTATTTAACCAAATAAAGTGGTTTCACAGTAAGTTATCGTGAGATAGTCTCATATGAGACTTTGCCTTAATCTTTAATTTAATGGAAATAATACAATAGATTAATAGAAGAGGCTATTAGCTAGGAAAGTAGGGGGTTCCTAAAATTCTGTTTTATTATTTACTAGGATGAAGGCCCGTGCATTGCACGGGTCACATGATAATGTTTTCTATTAAAAATGATATATAAAATGAAAAATTATTTTCACCGGGGGTATAATGTACGGTTAAACACTTAAACATCCAAAAAATAATATATGTTTTATATATAATCTCATTACTTATAATAAAATTTAAAAAGTTTATATTTAAGCGGAATCATAAGAAATGTTTAAGTAAGTTAACTTAATATACAAAAAATTATTTAAAATGGTCTTTTGTGCTTAATTTATGAGTTGGTTAATCTTTAGTTATATAAATGTTTAAAGTAATAGTATCACAACTTATCGTATAGTATGATAAACTCACTTACTCACCCTTATTACATGCATAAACGTGACCACCACTCCCTAGCAAGCTCAAATCTATTAATTATGTAGCTGCAAATATAGACATAATAATCGACATAAGATTACAAATTGAGATATCATGAAAGCAATAATCAGGGAGTAGTTTCCAATCAAATAGGACATGAGAATTAGACCATGTATGATACAACTTAAAAAATACGGAGTAGTTAATTTAGTTCAGAAGCAATGAATTTGGTCTTTATGTCAGCATATATACAACTAATATTCAGATTACTTTAGATATATATTGTCGGATGAATCATAGGGACCTTAGTAGGTACGTACGTATGGTTAGAAATAGAGTTTGTTTTTGCATTTAGATGGATACCATATGATTAGGTCGAAATACATTTTTTGTGTTTAGATGGAAATTAAATACTTTTAATATTATAAAATTGTCAAAACTCTCTAAAAACCTCCGGTTAATGTGAGAGCTACAAAAAAGCCTCCTTTAATAATATATAGAAGGATTTTGTGCCATGATACACTGAAAAATCATTCACCCCGGTGCGGTCATCCCCACTTACAAGGAAATTATATTAATTCGTTAACATTTTTTTTAGTAATGACTTTATAACCTGCTTAATGATCTTAGCTTGTTTGTGTATCTACCACAATGATAATTATCTAAATCATGAGAGTCTCTCGTAAGACAACCTAACACTAGCTTATTGTCAAATATAATGTAAATATATGTATATCAGATGATTCTAGGAGTCTACATGTAGACAATAGAAAATATGTCTATAACATAATAAAGTATGGTAAATTAAAGATTGCAAGTAGTAAATAATATGTTTGTGTAGTAAATTTAACGTGTTTGCAGTAAATTTATGAAACTGACTGTAAAATCAACATAATTACGATTATATAAATAGAAAGAAATTTAAATTGATTTAATTCTCAAATCAAGGACCCTTGATTGTCTCTCTTACCTTGCTTATCATCCAACATTACAAAATTATGCAACAAAATTTACTGCACATTTGATTAATTTTATTACAAATTAACCATAGATATTTTTAAATTTGTCTACATATAGATTCCTAAAATTTTTGATATCATAATCCATTTTAACAATAATTATACAATAAATTTGAAATATTGATGATCAAGATTATTAGTATCATGAGACATTTTCCTTCTAGACTTTGTCCAAAAGCTATTGGGTATTGACAATAGTGATTTTAGTTTGTTAATAAGGGAAGAGCTATTGGCGATAGTGGTTTAGTTTTTTAATGTAAGAAGTAGTATGCTATGGTGTAGTTAAGTTTAGAGAGTGAACGAGAATGCGAAACTGAGAGAGGGTGGCCAAGAGCATAATAATAGGAAAATGTATGTAAGTTTTGGAACGACGAATATCATGCTCCTTATAAATTAACCACTAACTTTTTGTTTATCATTTATTTGTTTGTTGTCATCTAAGAGCAAACGCAATGATGGTTTGTCGTGTTGAGTTCGTCAATTAAAAACTGTGAAAATGCAGTTCGACCATTGCGAAGGCAGCTTTTGCAGTTCGTAAACGAACTGAGTTCGACATTTCGAACCTAGTTCGTCAAATATGGCATTGAAAAGTTAAAGGCAGGAAAACAGCCGCGTAACATGCACGTTTCAAGAAATTTAGCCCGTCCCTCTCACTGCCTCCATTTGTGTTTGAAACAGAAGAAAAAAATAGTGGGCCAACCTCACTTTGTCCCCACGTGTCCCCTTGCCCCAGTCTTTTTATTGATTGATTAATGTTCCAACTTGGTAAAAAAAACTTGTATTAAGTTCTTCTATTGTGATACCCGGTTCTAATATTTTGGGGTTGGTGAAAAAATGACGTGGCATACAAAGAACTCAATAACGGGTTCTTCCATTGCTATTGCCCTAAGATAGATGAGAAAGTCTCGACATTTGCCACGTTATTGACAAACTCCTTTTATATTTTTATTTAAACGGTGGATTGATATACAAGACTGTTTAGATATAAATAAAGCTCTATTCATAATGTAAATTAAGTTTAAATGAAGATTTATGTCTCTTAATTTTATAATGATAAAACAATTTTCATATATATATATATTACCCAGTCACCCAGTACTAGAAATTTTCATTATAATCCTTACATACTTCCACCATCATGTTGATATACTATATGACTTGGTCAAATTAGTGCCCCTAAAAAGACATAAAATCAAAACACATTTATTTGTTTTTTTCCAATATAATAATTAAAGAGATCAGACAAGAAATTCTAAGTCACATCTTTGTTGTTGAATCTATAATTACACAAAATAATTTACCTGATATAGAAAGCTGATTGACCCATAAATTTCGAGGAGTAAGCTCAAATAGTGGCCAATACTTTTGCTTAAGTGGTGGGTAGCTACATCTTACCGTGTACTAAGGATTGAAAGCTCACAACTCCCACACTATATAAGTGTCACCATTCACTCACAACTTATTCAATTCATGTAAGAAAGTTTCTTAATTACAAAAAACAACAATTCTTCAATTTTGTATCAAATTAATTATATATTATCTGTTTAATTACAATATTATTCGGTGAGAAAAAAAAAACTCGTAAATTCTTTTGTGTGAGAAATGGCTGGAGGATTTGTGGGTGGCGCGGGACCTTCCCGGAACTATGAAGGTGGCGTCACGCTCTTTGTGGTGATCACTTGTTTGGTTGGTGCCACAGGTGGTCTCATCTTTGGTTATGACATCGGAATTTCAGGTCAGCAATTCGAGCAAAACTAAACATTTGTTTTCGATATATAAACATTATAGTATGAGTATTATTAGTACTACTAGTACTAGGACTAGTGTTTTAAACGCGCATTTATATTGAATGGGTTGATTTTGCAGGAGGAGTGACATCTATGGACATATTTTTGAAGAGGTTTTTCCCATCAGTGTACAAGAAAGAAACAGCAGATGCTGCACATGAAAGTGCATACTGCAAATTTGATAGCCATCTTTTGCAGCTCTTCACATCATCACTCTACCTTGCAGCTTTAGTGGCATCCTTCTTTGCGTCAGTGATTACTAAAACTTATGGTAGAAGGATCTCAATGTTCCTTGGTGGCCTTACCTTTCTCATAGGATCTTTGCTCAATGGATTTGCGATGAATGTATTCATGCTCATTGTCGGACGTGTCTTCCTCGGTATTGGAGTCGGATTTTGTAATCAGGTAATTAATAAAAGTAATTAAAAATTCATTCCATAAGTGTGATCGATAATAGTAAAACTTGAACATACACCACCATGATGCATGTCTTTCAATAAGTTAATTATAAGTAACAAATAATGTAATAATGTTTGAAAATGGACGTACAGTCTGTACCGGTGTACCTCTCGGAAATGGCACCAGCAAAACTAAGGGGGGCTCTAAACATGTTGTTTCAAATGGCAACAACAATTGGAATCCTAGCTGCAAACTTGATAAACTATGGAACATCGGGTATAAAAGGCCATCTAGGGTGGAGACTATCACTAGGACTAGCAGGTGTACCAGCCCTAATGGTGACAGTAGGCGGCCTATGCCTACCCGACTCTCCAAACTCATTGATCGACAGAGGACACAGGCAAGAAGCGAGGAGGATGTTACAGAAGATTAGAGGAACAGAGAATGTGGACGAGGAATTCCAAGACCTCGTTGAAGCTAGTGACGCCTCAAAGAAAGTAGAAAATTCTTGGAAGAACATCATGTTGCCTAAGAACCGCCCACAACTTATCATGGCAATACTTATTCCTTCATTTCAACAACTCACAGGGATCAATGTGATTATGTTTTACGCTCCCGTTCTTTTCAAAACCCTTGGATTTGGTAATGATGCTGCACTCATGTCGTCTGTCATTTCCGGTGGTGTCAATGTCCTAGCAACTCTAGTCTCCATCTTTTCTGTTGACAAGGTTGGAAGAAGGGCTTTGTTCCTTGAAGGTGGAATTCAAATGTTTGTCAGTCAGGTAACATATTAGAGACACTATTTTTTTTTTTTTAAAAGACCAGTAATAAAATTAAATACTTATATATATATATTGGCTATTAATTTTTTGTTGATGTTGTAAATAAACCTTGCAGATATTAACAGCAATATTCATTGGGAAGACATATGGAACCACAGGAGTAGGGGCATTCTCAAAGGGCAATGCGGACTTGGTTGTGTTCCTAATTTGTGCGTACGTGGCGGCGTTTGCATGGTCATGGGGTCCTTTGGGTTGGTTGGTGCCTAGTGAAATCTTCCCACTAGAGACTCGATCAGCTGGACAAGCCATTACTGTGATGTGCAACATGATTTTCACCTTCATCATCGCACAATGCTTCCTCACCATGCTTTGTTACTTGAAGTTTGGCCTCTTCCTATTCTTCAGTGGGTTCGTCGTAATAATGACTATCTTTATATACTTCTTCTTACCTGAGACGAAGAATGTGCCTATCGAAGAGATGTACTCAGTATGGAAAGCGCATTGGTTTTGGGGAAAGTACATCCCTGACGAAGCTTTGGGCACCTACGCCAAGAACATCCAACTCCAAAACAATCCTTGAAAAACAAGGCTTGTTCGTCAAGATTACGCTTTTTTTCAATCTAGGGTGTTTTAGGTGTAGGGCACTCGTAGTCTTGGTGTTCGATATAGAGGTGGAGGAAAAAGTAAGAACAGAACCCACATAATGACTTCATACACATACATGATGTGTGTAGGTGGTCTAACTTTACTGCTTGAGTGCAGAATAATTCTTTGTGTTTCTTTTCATTCCCTTTTGTAGTCCTCTATGTTGGACAATAAATTTTGACTATGAATTAATTTTTTTTTTTTTTCAAGTTATTCGAGCGATTCTCGTTATTGTGTCACATTTCTTATTTTTTATTACGATAAGGTACTCTTTATATATATATATATATATATATTGTTTGCTTCAAAATCAGTGAAGACTATTTAAAAGGGGAAAAAAAAATTGGTATATTAAAACGAATCAAAATGTTTTTTCTTTTTTTTTACGCACGTACAGTTTAGGACACATAACTTAAAATAGCCCTCATTTTTCGTTAGATCTAGAGACTTGAAATTAGTCCATAGATGTGTGTTAAGAATGTTAATTATAAGCTAGTGATTAATTTAAAGAATTTTGATATAGTAACTCCAAAACTCTAAAAGGTAGACGAATGAAAATAAATGTTTTACAAAGTAGTTCTTCTACCATGATTCATCTTAACTTATCATCATAAATTTTGGATCAGACCTCTTCTTTAGGCTATGCATTGTTGTGTTTGATTAACAGATTCCCAATAAACAACAAGACAATATTATTAATGATTAATTGGACTTTATTAAAAAAAAAAAAAAACAAAGTCATAAGTAAATAGAATACTAGTATGAAACTTTAATAAAAAATACATACTAGTATATACCAACAATAAATGATAAACAAGTTTGTAAAAAGTACTTGTATTAGATTATGTAGAGGTACATACTCGTGCGAATCTACCATCCATCAATAGGTATACAAAGTGGGACATGAGATTCGCACTCGTCATTCGACGTACACACTCTGCAATCCTTGCATTTACACAACAATCATCCCAGGTTCGTAAGGTACTTGAGAAGGTACAATCCACTTATCATCCCCATAAAACTTGGCAGGTGTAAACCCTTCAATTTGAGATGCACTAAGCTTCTTAATTCCCTTCCACTTAAGACGAGAATTTTGTGCAGCACCAAGTCCTTTGTTCTCATATTCACCAAAATAACACGTATCTTCGCCAAAGGTTCCCATCCACGGCTTCCATCCTTCAGGAGCGATGGAGTCGTCGATGGACGATTGCATATAAATCGTCCTCGCGAATTTTTTCCAAGGGGTGCCTAGGTAAGCCTTATTCTTATGGCGAAGTGGGTAGTAAGAAGGATCGGCTACAACACTACAGTTTTGCATCACGAAACCTGTAGGCTCTTTTTCGTTGATTCGGCCCTGCGCTGTTACGGTACACGATTGCGTTTCTAAAGGCTTACGGACTATGAGCTTGCAGTTCTGGAACACAGCAACCGCATTACCCAAGATGAAATCGATTGTGCCGGAGATGGTGCAGTCTCTGTAGAATTGTCTATGGCTGTGGGCGTAGAGCGTGTCCTTGAAGCCATCGATTTGGCAGTTGTAGAAAATTGACATGTCAGATTGGACTAAAAGTGCAACTGCTTGATGCTTCTCTGGACCTGCTGAGTTCTCGAAACCGATGTCTTTCGCCACGAAATTGCTTCCAATAATTGCTACATTATATATAGCACAATAATGTCACTCACTCGTTCGTTAGAAAACAATTTCTTGATAATTTATCCAAATCAAAATGTTAACAAATGAAAAAAAAAAAAAAAAAAAAAAAAGTACAACGAACACGAAAAATTATAGATCGACTTACAAACTGTTGCGGTCTTGAGGGCTACATATCCATCTGCAAAACTCTTGTTTCCGGTAATCTTGGTCTTGTTAGGTCCATCACCAACGAACATGACGTGCGCCATAGATGGCTCTACGACAATGGTCTCCTCGTAGACTCCTTGTTTAATGTAGATCACAAATGTTTTGTTAGCTCCTGTTACCGCCTTGTTCGCGTCAATTGTAGGTACAGCCTTTAACGCCTCCCCGATAGTCTTAAACTTGCCACTTCCGTCTTTAGCCACCACGGCGTCCGCCTTAATTTCCGGCCCTGGTGTTTGTAGAAGCCTCCTCTGCTTCATGTCTACCCAATGTGGAAGTTGGTTGTTTACTGCATGTTTTGTTTTTGATTCTGCAATGTGAGGTGTACATTTGAGCTCACGTATGTATAAATGAAAACATTACCACTCCGTCCCAGTTTAACTTTCCCACGGAATTTGAAATCCTCTCATATATTCAAATGTCATGGGAAGATTAATTTGGGACGGAGTGGTGTATGACACTGATATATATACTAGTATATGTATATGTATGTATGTATGTGCATATACCTTGTTTTTCAGAGAGGAATCGGCCAAGATCACCCAAGCCAGGAATGTCCAAAGTCTTTAGTAGAGTTGAAAGTTGTGTAGCCATGGCTAACCCATTAGTAGTAAGTTCTTGTGACGCATTCAACATCTTCTTCATCTCCTCACCAGCATGTCCGGTCGTGTTCTCGAACGCATCAATGCAACTCTCTTGGAACGTAAGTGCACCACTTATCCAAACCCTCATGTTCTCAACGTAATCGTCAAGCTTATCAAACTCAAAATCCCCCATTTGGTCGACAGTCCTCTTAAGGTCAGTAACCGCGTACTCCATCACTATCTTACAAGTTTCGAGTGCCTCGGATGTCCTAGGGTCTTCTTTGGCCGCTTTGATGGTGCTTGAATTCGCCAACGCACCTTCAATTGTCTCCATTGCTGCGTTGAAGGCCGTCTTTATAAGCTCCTTTGGATCGGAGGTGTTTGTATGTGATAGAGATTTTACGCACGCTTGTCGATAGTCCGTTGTTTGGCACAAGGACTCGACTGATTTCGAAGAGGTTGACAAGTCTCCATGGCCACCGCTATTCGATGAATCGCTCTTTTTCCCAATGTCTTTTACCCCAACCGCCACAGCGGCCACCATTGCGACCAACATTAGAGAAGACAGGCCGATAACGGCCAGTCTTCTCTTCTTCTTTTCAGAGCTATTGAAACCGTCATCACCTGACATTTTTTCAATGAAAATAAGTTTTTTTTTTATAAAGAATATGGGTTTCTATAGGATTCCTTAATTTCTTTTCTTAACTAGACTATAAGAAATTTTTGGGAATCATAAATTAAACATTTTTGTCAAGCTTGTTGTGAGGCTATCATAAGAATACGGACGATAATATAGTAGGAGCAACAATTGTTATGTAACAAATCCAGTTTAGAGTTCTTGAAAAGCGGAATTAATATAGTTAATCCCTTAATTTAGGGATTGCAATGTAAGGCTCATCAGAAATTACACTTTTCTTACATGTTTTGACATATCATGTTTGTTTTGTTTTGAATTTCTTTTTTCAATGAAACAGATCATCTCTGGTGTTTATACCATTTTTTTGTTGCATGTTTTTTACCATCTATAATTCATTAGTTTTATTGTTGTTGGCTTAAAAAAAAAAGTAATAATAACTATAAAATTACTCTAACAAAAATAACTCCCAATATAAAATTAACAACAACGAACACGGAATTATACGTACGTCTCCATTCGTTGCGTTATACAAAAATGTCGTATTAGATTTTTTTTTTTTTTTTTGTTATAATAATATCAATTTAGCTAAACCATTATATCAATGAGCCGATGATAATTATATCGCAATAGATTGAAGTTTGATGCATTTATATTCATATACACAAACACGACATATTATCAAATGTTTTTGCATTTTTCATTTATAATATGTTAAGTAGGGAGCAATTGCAAAATTGTATGATGAATTAAACCTCGTTGTCTGGACATTATTGATAATCAAGACACTTGATTGGGGTGACGGTAAGAAACGCTTCCCCAACCGGACAAATTAGGAAGTGATCACTGGTGAGTTCGCAGTCTGATAGGCTACCAGACATTGATCGAACACGTTGATGTCAGTACGTAGAATTAAGTGCAGTTAATTATTTTAGTTAGTGGAGCCAAGTGACTATAGTGAGACAGTTCAATTTTTGGAATTAAAGGAATCAATAGCTAATATTACTTGTCACTTCTTAATAGATATGCACCGTAAATAAATAGTTACACACACACACTTAATTATATTAAAACTAACGAAAAGAAACAGTTCAATGCGACCAAACTATAAATTTGCAATATATCAAAATAAAACACATTTTTCATGAATATGGTGTTTCAACACGTTTCACCACCTAGATTTTAATATAGTTTACATATACCATTCCCATGATTTTGATAGATTTTAATTTGCAACTGCTTTGACCTGGTTCCAGCTTTTCCAACACCAAGTCTTTGGTAGCACATATTCCTCTTTTACACTTCCCCTCAAGATGAGAGCGTAATCTCAAACCCCGATGTAACTCCCATCTTGGAGAGCAACTATTGATATTGTGTTGTAGGCAGGGACTTAGCTAGGACATCTGCAATTTGATCACACCAGACTTGACATAGGTAGTGTACATCATTCCTTGTTGAATCTTTTCCTTTACAAAGTGACAATCCAGCTCTATATGTTTGGTTCTTTCATGATACACTGGATTTGCAGCTATTGCAATTCCTGCTTGGTTATCGCATTTGAGTTCAGTAGACCCAAGGTTCTTTAGACCCAATTCCTTCAATAACGATGACATCCAGGTTATCTCACAAGCTGTCAAGGCCATGGCCCTGTACTCTGCTTCCGCTGATGATCTGGCTACTACTAACTGTTTCTTTGCTTTCCATGATATTGGAGAGCTTCCAAGCATCGCACAGTAACCAGTAGTTGATCTTCTGTTGAATGAACATGAGCCCTAGTCTGAATCACAATAGGCTGTAAGTTTTGCAGCTGAATCACTGTCCAACAATATTCCCAGACCTGGTGAACCTCTAAGGTATCTTAAAACTCGTCTAGTGGCTTACATGTGGTCAGAAGTGGGTTTTTGAACAAATGGACTGAGCAATTGTACTGAAAGGCAACGTCTGGCCTTGAAATAGTCAAGTATATCAATTTTCCAATTAGTCTTCTGTAAAGATTAGGGTTAGGTTCAAGTTTGATATGGGAATTGAGTGGCAGCCTCAGAGGTTTAGCATTTTCCATACTGAATTCTTTCAACAAGTCTAATACATATTTCTTTTGTGAGATGAAAATGCCTGTGTCTGATCTATCCACATATAGACCAAATAAATACCTTAGCTCACCCAAATCTTTCATGTGAAACATTGTACTCAGTTTTTCTTTCAGTGTTTGTATCTATGTGGAGTCGTCTCCTGTGATGATCATGTCATCAACATACATATACCAACACTACTATAGTTGACCCATTTTCTTGTCTTCTAAAGACAGAGTGATCAGATTATGATTGCTTATATCCAAACTCAACCAATGCAGATGAGAGCTTGGAGAACCACTGTTGAGGTGCTTATTTCAGGCCATAGAGAGACTTTTTCAGCTTATACACATTGTGTTCTCCCCCTTTCTTCAAGCTTGAAACTCATATGGAGTGGGGTAGCCTTGAGGGATTTCAATATAGACACCCTCATCTAAGTCTCCATGGAGGAAAGAATTGGAAACATCCATGTGGGATGTATACCAGTCCTTCACTGCTACTACGGCCAAAACTGTCTTGACAGTGGCCATTTTAGCTACAAGGGAAAAAATTTCTTCATAATCTATGCCATGTCTTTGTCTAAAACCTTGTATAACCAGCCTTGCTTTATGTTTGTAAATGGTACCATCAGAATTGTTCTTGGCTTTGTACACCCATTTGCAACCTATAGCCTTTCTATCCCTGGGCAACTTTGTGATCTCCCAAGTATCATTATCTTTTAAAGCTTTCAACTCCAAATTCATGGCTGCTATCTATTTTGGATCTCGAGCTGCAGCTGCCTCAGAATAGTGTGTGGAATCAGGCTTTTGAATAATGGATTGAACAAGGTTAGCAAATTTAACTGACAAGTCAACAAAAGTGAGGTTTGCTATTTGTTGTACCAAGTCTGTAATGTCAATGACCAAAAGTATCATGTTTATTATTCAAAATAAATTTACCAGTACATGCATCTCCTGCTGTTACATAGTTATCAGGTTCTACACTACTAGAATCATCATTAAGCATAATATGTCCTGACAACAAGTTACTACTTTTTGTTATTTGAGACTTATTTAAACTAAGCAACTCATCAGCAGCTTTTCCAGACAGTTGCACATCCTTATTCAACAGATAATACACACCCTTGTGCTCTTGCCCACTCCTCTAATTTTCTTCGTCAATGAGTCCTGTATCAGACAAGCATCCTTAAAAAATGACACATAACAACCCTTACTGCTGATGAGTTTTTGGATAGACAGCAGATTGTTCTTAAAGCAGGGACATACAACACTTTCTTTAGCATAATCCCATTTTGAAGTTTGCAACTACCGGTGTGTGTCACATGAGACACTTCTCTAGTTGGTTAGGGTTATTTTAGGTTTCCATACAAGCTCCTCAAAATGAATTAAACAGCTTAGGTCTGATGCCATATGATCGGTAGCACCAGAATCGATAATCCAACCATTTTTCATGCAATTAGAAAATATTGAACTGCAAAGTGCATTACCTGCAAAGTGAGCAACCATCTCACTTTCTGTGTTTTGATTTGATTTGAGGAGTTACTTGAGCTTGAGACCTTGTTTAGCAACATCAGGAACTGATCTTGAGACAGAGTGACTTGTCCTCACTCTCACTGCTCATCACAGCATTCTCAGCATATTTCCCCTTGTTCCAGTTGTTTGGCTTGCTCTTATACTCGTTATTTTGCCACTTGGTGCCTTGATTTTGATTGAGAACCTTTCTTTTCCCCCGATTCTTCTTCAGGAAATCCAATTATAAACCAGCCTTCTTCATACTTATGTCCTGGTATCTTGCATTTACGGCCGACCTTAGGTTTATCATGTTGTTGCTGACCATAGAAAGCAATGCTTCCACTGTCTATGTCCATGTTGGAGACATAATCTAGCACCTGCTTTTGGATTTCTTCTTATTGAAGAGTTGAGACCACTTCTTCAACCTTGGGAAGGTGTTTCTTCATTAGAAAGTTGCTCCTCATGGTTGCATAATGAGAGTCCAAGCCATTCAGGAATTGAAACAACCTTCTCTCTTCTTTTCCTTTGTTGATTGCAGCCACAAAGGCATTGACTTCTTCAGTGACCTCCGTAATTGGTGGTAAATCCTCCATGTTTTCCAGTGTTTGCGAGAGAGTCATCAACTGAATGTAGTATTCAGCAATGCTTTTGGTGCCCTAAGTTATTTGCCTAATTTCTTACTCAATTTGAAACTTTTTGGCACCATTGGTGACACCATAAGTCCTAGCTAGATAATCCCAGATATATCCTTCGCTAAAGCTATAAACCTCACAGGAGTTTTGACTTCTGATTTCTTCACACAAAAAAAAAAAAAAAAAAAAAAAAAAAAAAAAAAAAAACACCCAATTTCATACCATGGTCTTTGCAAAACTTGTCCCAACTATCTTTGAAATAGTATTTCTTGCTACTTTTATCACTTATAATATTGACGTTCCAACTTTCCCCACATTTATCATTAAGTTCGGCCTTTGCATCTTGTACTCCACCTTCAATGTAATTCATAAATGCATCCGGGATCGACTGCGTGACATAGTAATATAAAGATGAGTTCTCGGATAATAATATGTCAGAAAAAACATTAAAAATAAACACTAACATTCTGAAAAACGTAAAGAATAATCAAAATACAAATGTATCACAAATAATGATCATAGTTATCAAAAACTAAAAAACCGAAAATTCTAAGGTCATCACCGCTAGTGGTAATTACCATAAGAAAATAATATTTTTATTAATATTTTTATTTTCCTATATTAATTTATGGATAGAGTATCTAATCTATTAATTTTAATAATTGCGTGCAAGAAAAACTAACTTGGCGAGCTTCAGCATACACCATGTCAGCAATCATTTAACACGTCATTATGCTCATTGGTAAAACTTGGCAAAAAATGTTTGAGCCAAGATTTGAACCATTGATCTCTCAATTACTTATTCATCACATTACCAATGTGATTGCTACAACTTCATACACATCATTACAATTCATTCTATAAAAAGGAAAGATCCAGTACAAATTCGATGCTGATTTAGTGTGAAGAGAATTACTAAAATCTAAAAAATAATGATAAAAAAGATTTCTACTCACTCCCAAATATGGAAACAAAATAAGTACACCATACTACAACGATCAACATAAAATTGACCGTTATACTGATTAATGCAAGAAATTCATATCCAAATTTAGAAAAGAAAAATGTCGTAATTTATTATCAAATTAACATTGGCCGATTAATGTTTCCAAGACATTAACACTAAGCGTTCGAATTTTTGAGCCTCAACATCTCAAATCATGAATGATTTGTATGATGGACTATAGTTAAAAAAAAAAAAAATTAACATTTTTTCAGAATATGAGTAAATTCTAGTGTAATTGATCGTAGTGTTTCACAATTTTAAATGAAAAAAATCGATGATGATGATTTAGTGACTGATGATGACATGATTGAAAATTCGTATTACAAGATTCATTCTTCTTGGTATCGTAGATTCCTAGGTCTCCGTGGTTAATGGTCACGAACTCTTGGATGGGCGATAACAGGAGGGAAGATGTTTTGGGTTAGTGAATTCAACAACGTTTTAAAACATTTACAAAAAAAAAAAAAAAAACAAAAAAAAAAAAAACATTTTCATTAAGGACAATAACTCAACGAAAGGAATTTATAGTTTTATACCTTACATAGATATTCTTATATGCTAATGGTCGTTAGGTACTTTTTGTTTCCTCCCGCCCTCCGTCCCGGTCATTTCCTTACACTTTCCTTTTAGATCCGTCCCAGTCATTTCCTTACCTTTTCGATTTTAGGTTGTTTTTAACTTGTTAAAATAAGCTTTAGCATGTAAGATGACAAACATGCCCCTCCGAGGCTCCCACCCCCAACCTTTGATACCACCCGACCTAGCCCCATCAGACCACCGCCAATCATTGTTTGACCATCTTGACCGCCATCTGGTCTCACCTATGACCACCCACAGTCAGCCTTATCCACTCACAACCACCGCCATTTGGTGGGCGAACGCACCATTACCTCCATCCCGCCGGCCTTTCTCTCTCCCTCTCCGAGCTAATTCGACATACCTCAACGAAATCTTCGCGCAACCACCGCCTTCATCGCCACGTCGATCACCATCGTCTGATAGGGAGATTGAATTAGTTCACCATTGTTGCTAGTCGAATAACCTATCTGATTAAACTCCTTCACCTCCAAAAGACCCTCCTATGCCCAAATTGATTTGAGAAAACCATTTCGCGGGGAGAAAACTAAAGTAAGGTAATGTGAGTTGGGGAGGGAGAGAATGAAGAGAATAAGGGGCAAATAGGTAATGTGAACACTTGTCATGGCCTTTGTGCCCAAGTGAAAGGTAAGGAAATGACCGGGCATGGCAGATGTAGGTAGGGGAATCAAACAATGAATGATGGCAAAAATGTATCTTGATTAATTAGAGCTAATTCTAATTTTTATAGGGGTCTAGTTTAAATATCACCAAATATGTTCTTAGTTTAATAATTTTTAATAATATAAATATTGGATATTCTATTTATAAAGTAATAAAAGAAGATGACAAACTCAGTTAAAATATAATTCCATTATGATGATTAACACAGGCGGTAATAATTATAAAATCATCGTCTAAAAAATGTCTTATATTTTGTGAAGATTTGATATCAATTTCCATGGATGAAGCTAGGATTGTAGACTTTGTACAAAGTTTAAAGAAGAAAACGTATTATTTTCCAAAATAATCATGAAAAAAGAGATAAAAAAAAAAAGATATTAATTTTTGGTGTTTTTAAGATGCAAATAAAGGATTTACATGAGTCTCACTTACACACTAGCTATAAAATGATTAAATGGTAGAAAAAAGGAGTTTTGATCTCACTAATTTCTCTCATTCCCGACCAAAAAAGTGCGGTTATAATACAATAAGAAAGAAAGAAAAATTATACATCCCTTATCCACTCACATATCACCAACAACAAAAATAATCTTTTGACCATAATTAATTATATTTTCAGATTAGAAAAATCTACACATTTTCTCAAAATTTTTTTTTTTTTTTTTTTTTTAATTATAATTTCCTTTGATTTGTTATACTTCTATAACAATTTTGTCCTTAAGCAGAAAATGCACCACCAGCATATGGCACACCAGATTGTGGGATCCACTTGTCACCATTGCTAAACAACTTAGATGGGGTAAAGCCAGAAGCTTGGGCCCCACTCAGAGTCTTAATACCGGCCCATTTAACTCTTTGGGCCAAACTTGAACCCGGTCCCTTGTTTTGGTACTCAGCATAGTACAAAGTGTCCAATGCAAAGTTTCCTTGCCATGGGGTCCACCCTTGTGGGGCAATGACACTATCGATCATCGAGTTGATGACAATAGTCCTAGAGTACTCCTTCCATGGGCGTCCCAAGTAGGATGGGTTCTTGGCCTTAACGGGCAAGTATTCGGGTGTGCCTGTAATCGTGCAACCTTGTAACACGAATACACCGGGACCGTTTTGCTCAGTTCGACCTTGGGCTGTCACCATGCATTGTTGGTTCTCCATAGGCTTCCTGATTAGCATCTTGCATTTTTGGAACACGGCTTGGGCGTCCCCAAAGATGAAATCGATTGTTCCACTGATGGTACAATCGCGGTAGAATTGACGACCACGTACAGCGTAAAGTGTGTCTTGGTACCCATCGAACTGACAGTTGTGGAAGATTGCGAAATCACTCACTACACGTAGTGCCACTGCTTGGTGACCGATTGCTCCTGCTGTGTTCTCGAATCCAATGTCCCTAGCCATAAACCCATCTCCAATTGCAGCTGCAAAATGTAATTTACGTGTTAATCTTAATTCTTAAGTTTCACATTCATTACTATTAGTACACAGCCAACTTAAACGATGTTCCATTCTAAAACCAATATATATACAGCATGTAATGTAAATAATCAGAGACGTACGTACCAACAGTGGCGGTTTTAAAGGTTTGGACACCATCAGCGAAGTTCTTGTTACCAGTGATGATAGTCTTAGTAGGACCATCACCAACGAAGATGACATTCATCATCTTCTTATCAACGGTAACATACTCCTTGTAAGTTCCTGCCTTAATGTGGATAATGAAGGGATCGACATTCTTAGGTGGAACGGTCTTCAAAGCCTCTGCAATGGTCTTAAATTGTCCAGAACCATCCTGAGCAACAACAGCATCAGCCTTGATCTGTGACAAAGGAATGTCCATGATTCGGCGTCTGGGGTCGTTAACCCAGGCCGGAATCTCACCCGCCACCCACACACCTTTACCGGCCTTACCCAACAGACGACGATGTGGGGTCCCATTCCCAGCCAAGCTGTTGAGGTCAAGACCAGGAATGTTGAGGTACGACAGGATAGACTTAACCTCTGTAATGATTGTTAGGGCATTACTAGTAAGTTCCCTGGACACATTGAACAGCTGACGCATCTTTTGTCCCGCATCGGATGTTGAGTTTTCGAAAGCATCAAAGCAGACCTCCTGATACGTGATCGCACCACCGGTCCATACCTTGAGATCCTCGAGAAAGTCATCAAGATTGTCCATCGAGAAGGACCCTACTGACTCGACTGTTCTCTCGAGATCATTGACAGCATACTCTATAACCTCCTTGCAGATTTCCAATCCTTCTGCAGCTCGTGGGTCCTCTTTGGCGGCCTTGATGGTGCCGGATTTCTCAAGGGCTTTGCTGATCTCTTCCTTTGCAACTTTGAATGCTGTCTTTACCAGTTCCTGAGGGTCCGAACTGTTGCCTGCAGACGCGCTCAGGGTGCTCTCACAAGCCTCCCTGTACCTGGTTGGTTGACAGATGCTTTGAACAGCTTTGGTAGATGAGGCAATGTTATTATTGTTACCACCACTACCCTTGTCTTTTGAGTTGTCTCCGTGGCTGTACTTGGTTACGCCCACAGTCACGGCCACCACGCACGCCACCACGCAGATCAACGACACTGCAACAACAACTACGTTCTTACCCATTTTTTGTTATTTTTTTTGGATTTTTTAGGGAATAAGGGATGTTTTTATTTTTTTTGTAATTTTTTTGTTAATTTATTGGTAGAGCTGTTGGGGCATAGGGCTGAATTTTATTATTACACTAGCCCCAGAAGGCTCTATTGCTACTTTGAAATGCATGGAATTGGATTGCTTTTATACCAAGTTTCATATGGGAGAAATGAACGTAGGACATTAAGGAGTGGTGTAACCTTATCCATCGCTATGTTTTTGACTAAATTTGGAGGGCATTTACCATAATAAGTTGGGTTTGAATGCTATTTCTTAGCAATGTCATTTTTGGGTGATTAGATATATATTTTTAGGACAAATTGAAAGAGTGGCTTTAAGATAATTTGGTATTTTGGTTGTAAACTATTTTAAGACATTTTATGTTTTGCAGACATGTTCTTATGGGAAACGTGGAATTGACTTAACGAATAGTACGTAACTGCTATTTGCCTATTGAAATTATGCTTAAGTTAATCAATCTTTGCATGCATTATTGATGGAGTTTTCGAGATTGCCAACTATTTCACCAAGTTGTGAGATCTAATCATTATAATGAAATTGTTTCGGGGGAGATATCCATGATTCGAAAGTTGTTTTCGTCAAGAAAGGTAGTAAATAACCACTGCAAATTCATCGGCCTATAGATATACGATGTTAATAATTATTATGAAATGTGAATTCAACCTAGTGATTTGTTGAACACTGTAAACAATCTTCCCTGAGAGACTACACATCTGAAGCATCTATGATTGATTTGGACTAACCATTTTGGTAGTCACACTTACTAAAATAGCCTCGTTATTATGTATGTTGTGTTTAGACTAACATGCCAACTGTTTCTAACAGCTCCCCAACAATCTTGCTAACAGCCAAAACAACCAGCTTACAAATATAAAGATACTACAACTTTTGGCTCCAATTAGAGGCTGGGAGGGGGATCTGTAGATTTAGTCCTAGAATACATCTGTGTTTAGATAGATTCGACTCTTTCCTATGCTCACATGTAAGGCAAAATGGGAATACCGTTCCTCATTATAGGATAGCTAGCCCGGATATCCAAGAGACGATCCTTGTAAACGACTTCCCACCAGAATCCCTGGCCGATCTAGATATGAATGAATGAAATGGCTCGTTGTTTGATCTCCAAAAAAAAAAAAAAAGTATGCTGGGAGAGGGAGAGAGTCAGAAAACTACTACATAAAGCAGGGCGTAACTTTCAAGTCACAAGGTACATGAGATACGATTTACCAAGAGATTCGATTCAACATAAATTACAAGGCTGTTGTTTAGATATCATGACCAGCCCCGGTCTACCACCAGAGACAAGTTCCCACTCTCCGCAAATGCGTCCGGCCACTTTGGAACTCCTCTAGATACATAACATTACAACAGCCCGTTGGCGAACATAGTACTCCCATCTTTGAGTGACGAACAAATGTGTATAGTGATCCCACGAGTCTATCTTCAATGAGGTATGACCTATTTCCAACTGACGCTGCAAGGGAGATCGCTCGGTCTTCACCAGGTTATACATTTTACATCATATACAACATCAAGTTTACAAAGCTCTTAAGATTAACTAAACTCGGTACTTATTAAGAAGCATGGTGCGCCTCCATCCCTCTTTCGGCTTTGCCTTTATTGGACTTTAAAGGAAAGTAGACGTGTAACTGGATTCTCTCGAGTCTCAAAGCTTGGATCTTCGGAGTTCCAATTTCGCGATAGTCCCTAGGTGAACTTCATCTGGACCATCAGCAATTCTAAGTGTCCTTGCCGTGGCCCACAGGTGTGCCAGAACTGTGTCAGACGACAAGCCCATCCCACCATGCACTTGCATAGCCCGGTCAAGCACCTGCAACGCCATTGTCGGAGCGGCAACCTGAAAAAGTAATGCAATAAATCACTTTTTGAAAGAAGAAAAAAGGCGCGGGGAAGTAACACTTTGTTGTTATTAATTTGGCTCTACTCGTATTTTATCAAACCGATACTTAGACCGAGACCTTCTATCCTAACACTAGGGCTAGGGGCTGTGTTTTTCTACTCAATCCAGCTCTTTGGTAATTTGGCCATCAACGGAACAAACAGCATTCCAAGGAGTGACTAGAAAGTCCAGGGAAGTACCTTTGCCATTGCGATGATCCCACGAGCCTTTTTATTTCCAAGCCGATCAAGTTGGTCAGCAGCTTCCAGAACCAGAAGCCTTGTACTTTCTAGCTCTACACGACACTGCAAAACAGTTTTCATCGTCATTGGAGACAGTCTGTGGACAGACCGAAAATTCCAAAAGAATACGAGTAAAAAATAAAAAAGCTTCCACGATCATGGACAATACAGGTGAAAAGATTTTGAAATAGCAATGATTACCTTGGCCAAATCTGAAAGGAATGACCCCTGCTCAGCAATCATTTTACCAAAAACTCTTCTTTGGATTGCTCTTTCAACCATCATTTGCATACCACGCTCTGCGGCACCTATAAGTCTCATACAGTGATGCAATCTTCCTGGTCCTAACCTCCCCTGAAAGATTGTGTGTCATGCAGTTGCGTTATTAAGAAAACCTGCTCCTTTATAGAAACAAGCATGAATAATTAACAGAGGCTCCTTTTATCTCAAGCAGCCTCCTATTCTTGAAAAGGCTGACTAGGTTCAATACTTCAATATACACAGCCATAATGGTGTCTCACGAGAAAAAAGAAAAATTAAAAATTAAAAAAAAAGTCCTACTTCTGTGATCTATGTATACAAGATAGTCATGATGGTAGAACAAAAACAGAAACTCAGGAAAGCAGATGGAGTGCAATACCCAAAGACCACAGATTGCTAGGAGCAATAAATTAACTGAAGTTGAAAAACGAAGTTTAGGCAACCCTCAACATGAAGAGCGGAAACACGGATGATATAAGGGAAAGGTCAAATATTCAGACAGTTTGTCATAAATAGAATATGCATTCTGAATAGATATCTTCGGTATGATATGCAAGCTTTCAAGCCTAAAAAACCATGATCGGATCATGTGTATCTGAGCAATCATACCTGAGCAATTTCAAAACCACGACCTTCGCCAAGCAAGATGTTCGTGGCTGGCACACGTACATTTTGGAATGACACTTCCGCATGACCATGAGGTGCATCATCAAATCCAAACACCATAAGTGGTCTTATGATATTAACTCCTGGAGAGTTAATGTCAACAAGGATCATCGACTGCTGCTTGTGCTTAGGACCACTAAAGTCTGTTTTACCCTACATAATTCCATGAACTTTCAAAAACATGTAATTGGCTATGTGGATCAGTAATACAATAGAACCTCTGAAATGGGACTTACCATAACAATGAGTAGTTTACACCTTGGATCCATCGCTCCGCTGGTCCACCACTTCCTTCCATTGATGATATAAAAATCACCATCTCTACAAGCAAGTTACAACGTGTCATGGACACAAAAATTTAGCAAGCAATGGAAGCTGAACAAGACCTTCACTATATAGAGCCAAGAGTAACTGAAAACACACTAAATTACATAACTAGTCTTTGCAAGTATTGCAAACCAACACTCATGTCATTGAGCTCACAAGCTTGTCTCCATAGCCTTTTGGAAAAAAAGATTTATGGGCATTGACGTATGCCTGTGATTTTACCCAAAAGAAAAAAAGATCTATCTAGTATTTACTACTTCAGTACTCTTTTATCATGAAAGCTGGAGACTGCTTTGAGAAAGTGATGTCTTGGAAGAGGGAACTCTGCTCAAACGATATTAAGTTTGCCCCAGAAACCTTCTCTATTCTCCTACATCTCAATTATATATATATTATTATGATTATTTTCATGTCAGATCTTTCCCTATGAATAACTTTATGCAATCAGATCTTATCTCGCAACAGTTTTACTATGGTGCGAAGTTAGGGAGAGGGGAAGATGTCCTGAATTTGAATTAAAAGACGAGAAAACTTAATCATACGGCAAAGTGCAGCTAGTTTTCTAACTATGGACCACAGCAAGCAAATCAAACGTGATCTTGTAAAGTGACAAACAAAAGAAATGAGATAAGAGATCTATGGCATACCGCTTTATAGAACATTCAATATTGGTAGCATCAGAAGATGCTACTTTGGGTTCTGTCATGGCATATCCAGAACGTATACGGCCTTCAAGCAAGGGTATCAGCCATTCCTGAAGCTGTTCTTTATTTCCATAACGTAGTAAAACCTGAGACGACAAAAGGAATTTTCTCATATATGAGACAACTAGGGGAAGATGTTACAAAAAGAAAGAACAACAGAATAATGACTAGATCAGCTTAGCAGTTACAAAACAAATTCAGAGGATATAATAATTGATAAAAGCAGAAGTAAATGACAGAACAGAAGGTCAATACGTTAAGCTAGGGGATGAGAGGGTGACACCCCTAGAGTAAAGGAGAGTCAGAACATTAAGCTCTCAAACTATCAGGAACTCCAAAAAGTTATCGACAGAAAAAGAAGCAAAGTCAAGTGCTGATGAGAGATGAGTACATGACTACAACTGTAACACGACTTCAAAAAGTGGAATCAGAAATCTTTCAAGTTTTATTTTACACTAATGTGATAGGGAGGTGAGATTATGAGAAGAAAGATTTACAGATGCTTAATAGAAGAGGGTTGCTAGTTGCTACCTGTTATCCTTGAATTTACAGCATTTTAATTTCCCAAGGGTAAACGTCAAGGGGCTTTTGTCATGACTTATCAAACACAGAAGGGGAACCCACTGCAGTTGTTTTAGCTTACCTCCATATTGCCGGTATCAGGGGCCCCACAATTAAAAATTTGGGGAGCCCAAACCGAACGGCCCATGATCTCACAAAGATGCCCATATTCAAGATTTGATAACCCGTCACCAAGTAGTTGAGCATGTCTATCTCTGATACCATTTTGACTTTTTCCATCATAAAGTAGCTTCTTAGCACGGATGGCACTGTCCAACTTTGAGAAAAGAAATTTTGTCAGCATATACAGGGGTCCTGTGACTCCTGTCTAGTTTGATAGGCACAAAAAACGCTTAAAGAACTAATTTGAGTGCATATTAATGATGCAAACTATTAAATAATCAACAAAAACCAGATTAGAAAGGAACATTTAGACATACAGGTATGAATAAATTCCATAAGCCTTCTCTCTTTGCCAGCTCCTTCAATTTCTCTTCCTCAGGGTGTATACTCCAACGATTTGATGAAATTGCACGTTTATAGAACTCATTCTCCATAGGGTATATGTGATCATCCATGAATTTGATCAATTTGTTTCTAAGTTCCATAACCTTACTACTGGAAACAAATTTGCCTCTTTCCTTCGAGAAATCTACATCTATCTGTTGATTTCCAGATCCCTGAATGTGATCTTGCGAACTTGGGCCTAAACATTCCAGAAAAACATAAGCTAAACACAGGACCCTCTGACCAATGCAAATAATTGTATCCAAATAGATATGAGTTTCAGTCTTGCACCATTGTACAGAGCAACAATATATTCATCAATTCATGACTTTTCCATAACATGGTATTATTAAGGGTCTATCATAATAAAGTACACTAAAGCAATCTTTCTATTCAAAGTGAGGCCAAAAAAGGTTCAAAATGTACAGACTCTGAGCTTGTGGCATTTACTGTGTGATATAATAATAAAAAAGTACAAGTTAGGCAGAACATCCAAGTCAAGCATACATGGCAATTTTTCACAGGTTAATGGTTTCTAAGAACATCAGACTGTATGACCTAAAGGACTTTAAGCTATCTTCTACATCAACCAATCTACCATGTTCAAAGCAGCCTGAACTTCCCAAGTCTTTATTTCTGCTAATACCTTGGTGCTGCAGAAAATCTACAAACAAACTACAAGTGTAAATATAATCTTTTACAAGAAAAAGAGATTGTGTCACTCGAATATGTAAGTTGTTAATGCCAGTGAGCCTTCACGCACCAAAAAAATATAAACAATCAATTAATTTAACCAAAGAGAATCTCCTAGATCAACTAGTACAATCATCCCAACTCCCAAGTATCTGATAGGTTTACTTATGAGCTAATTAAGCTACTTGACCATTTGGATAATCTTCGCAATCCTGTGTCAGACACTCCGACATAGTTCTGTCGTATACTTCTCAGCCTAATCTGAGCAAAATAGGTTAATGCCTTACGAATTTAATTCAAGTGTCAACTTCTTAGACCTATAATTGCATCTAACTATGCTCCGAAGAGTTTGTAAATCAGAGATTCAAAGAATGTTTTAACTAAATAAGCAGTTAAGGCATCAATCAAAGGACATACCACATGGGAGTTGCTTCGGGAGAACAGATGGTTTAGCAATATACGACCAAGCATAATCTACAAGTATATCGCCTTTCTTTCCAGCTTGTATGGCTCGTTCTCCCCCAGAGGCATTACCCTGATTTTCCACGCAGCAACCAGTTTCATTACAGGTAGACAGGTTATAAACAGGCATTAGAATAATAAAACTCAAGAGAAAAGTTTCTAGTTTACCATTGTCCATCTATTATAAACCCCTGCATAGATTGCTGCACCACGGAACAGAGAGAAAGCAATGTAAAACTTCCAGTGATCAACAGGCCACGGTTTACCCTATAATTCAAACATAACAGAAAAATCAAATTCTGAAAAATAAGATAGCTTAACAAAGGAATGGAGTTCATCTCATCTTATCTTCTAGGGGCTAATCATCCTTCTCCTACAAACGTTCTTCAATAACTCGCAAAAGGCTATGAATTCTCCATCAGTAGGTCAAACTTTCTTTATGCATACCATTTCAAATTTTGTGGAAAGGAGTTCACGACACCCACTATTTATATTCTATACTTTCCTATTAATGGCATGGTATATCACAGTTGTTCGGAATTCAAGGGAAAAGAAGGGGACAATAGCATATCAGCCTGCTAAGGATGTACATATATCAAAACGAAACTAGCTTGAGGCTTCTGATTAGTGCAGAGGAAGTAACGTTTTCATTTCATATCTACAAATTACAAGTTCTGAAACATTGCAAAAGGGCAGAATGGCAGATCAAACTCGTAACCTCTGTATGTTCAATAAGGGGCATGCATGCGTGCATAAAAATAAATATAGCCCAAGGTTAAAGGCAGCAGGTAGTTTCGAGGGGATCCCTATAATATTCCTCCGAACTAATTAAAAATTATTTTGTAAAGCTGAGAGAACTTCTTATCCTGGCTAGATTTACGTACACTTCAATGAAACTCATTTTATCAATCAAACGCAATTGCATTAGTAATCAGGTGATTATGTTCTTCAGAAAAACTGCTATCTGAAGATACCATTCAGCTTGGAATGTCATTTTCACAACTTAAGTGCCCAAATTGAAAATCTAACAAAGAAACGGCACACCAAGTCACCAAAAATGATACTAGTAAACCAAGTATGCCCACAAACCACTGAGGAACGTCATTTCAACAATGACATTGAACGATTCTAGAATCTATTACTTTGTCTATTCGTTATTTCTTAAAAGGGTAAGAATGACAAACACATCAAAGCATGAAATCCATATCTTACAGCTGCAATGCAGTATTCTGCTACATACTCGGCCATCAACGGGATCCCCTCTGGTATACCAGTTTCTTCCAACCCTTTAACATGTCCTATTTTATCAAGAGCAGCATCCACAACATAAGGCTGCACAATTAGTTAGAAAACATCACTTGTTAGAATTCTACAAAAGCCTACAGAATAATAGAACTAAAAGGAAAGGAAACAGATACCGGCAGTTCTTGTTCTAAATGCCACATTAAAGCCATTTCTATAAGAACATTATCTTCGCGAAGGAAACCAAAAAAGAAAGTAAAAAGAAGGGGACAATACCATGCAGCTGTAAGCAACATCACACATTTGGTTTCCTAGAGTAGACAGCTCCCAGTCCAGAATTCCAATCACTCGATCCTGCACCATTCAGTAATGAGACCAGCGAATAATCACCTCATCAGGGAGGAAGGCAAGATTATTGATGCAAAAATCTTCAAGGAGTACAGCGGAAACAGGAAGCTAGTAGACAAGATTATAAATGCAACAGTAGTCTTTGTTTTTAAGAAGACAGCTAAGACAAGTGAGATCTGTATAGCAACTGTACGACAAACTATGAAGTGATAGTACAACATCATACCTCAATAGGGTGGAAGACAAGATTATCAATGCGATAGTCTCCATGGACTACTCCGGAAGCAGCACCGGAGGAATCTTCAGAAGGTGTATTCTCCTGTAACCAACTGATTAGCTCAAGCATCTTGGGATTTCTCTCTGGCTTTCCCCCAGCAGTAGAGGACATATATTGCTTTCCCCACCTTTCTACCTGTTAAGAAGAAAACTTTACATCTCCATGGAGCTTACCAGTTACCACACAGACTCTGAGAACGCTTTGGACACTGCTGGCTATGCTTAAGAAGGCAACTCATCAGAACAAACAGGGAAAATACTATATTCGTGATGCAGCTAAAAGTGAAGAGAAATATAATTTGGCTGTCCAACAACAAGCTACGTGAAAAGCTAGTTGTACAGAGACCTCCTGACGAACAAATATATCTTGACAAGAATAGTTCGACTTAAGCAAGGCCTGACTAGTTCACTTAGCCAGCATGTAACAAGAGGTAAGGGTAGTGCTCACAGAAACGCTATTCTTTACAGAAATGAATAAGTTTGAATACAAATCTGCCCGAATAGTCAATCACTTGTACATGCACACACAAGTTTGCATAAGATGCATGTTGCATCAGTAGCTTGATACTTCTTAATAAAGTATTTAGCCTTAAAGCATTTGCTTGCCACTATCTAAGATTCTAAGTAAAAAGAAGCTTAAATAAGTTGAATACCAAGAACCACACCAGATCACAAGCTAAACCACAAAAGATCAAAAGCTGCATCAACCTACAAACCTGTCTCTTGCAATAATTATCACGGCGCCCAAATCTTGCTAAACCAATAACATCAGCATCTGTTCGATGTAACGAAGCCAACGCTCGAGCAGATTCTCGATATATTGCATTCTTCCTATGAGGTTCCAAACCCTACCAATAGAATGGCCGGTCAACAAAAATAAAAGCCAACATACACTCAAACCAGATCATCAGTATAGGCTAACATAACTCATATCTACGTTAGAATAACAAGACGGAGCACATACCGGCAGGGTAGGATCCAAAAAGATCCGACCATCCAAATACTCCATCACATAAAATGCAGTCCCAATCACACTCGTATCAGTACACAAACAAAACACCTTAGGAACAGGCACCTCAGTACGAGTTCCCAGTGCATGAAGAACCTGTTACAGCAACAATTCGAGAGTCAAGCACATCACAATTCCTAGTCTTTCCATTTCATTCATTTCTTTACATTTTCCGAGTTCCTCCTCACATCATCAAAACCAATGCCAAAACTATTAATCAACAACCTGATATTCTCTCTCGACAGCATGAGCTGAAGGAAGCAGCTTTCCAGACGGCTTTTTCCTCAGAACATATCGCTTCAACTGACTACCGGCGGCATTAACCTCCAATAAGAATGTCGGATTCGATTGCCCATGCCCAAACTAAATCCAAAAAACATCAACAGCTCGAGTTAACAACTTAACATCATCTAATCTTCATAATTCATAGGTAATGAATCACGTTTACGTACACTAAAACAAGTTCAAACGCAAAGAAATGAACGAAATGAAGGGAGTAGCAATATCGCATTTTTACACATTTTTACCAACAAAAAATGTATCATCAACTGGCTATCACCAGTATAACCAAACGTCGATGTTTTTATCAACGATCAGCTTAGACTTTTGGTTGAAATGATTCTTTCACGTGGTATCAAAGCCGCGTTAACCAAAAGATAATTGGCTTCTCGTGAGATTTTGGTTGAGGCCCAATCAATAATTCTATTACGGGAACACTAACGTTATCTTAACGCTAGCACACTTGCTAATTGAACAGACCCACCAAAATTGAGTAAAAATGTGTCAATTAAATATCATTATTAATTATTAATGTATCGATGTAAGTGTCGTATGGCGATTATATCGATAAACTTTCCGATTCCTTCCGGTAAAAATTCAAACGACAAGAAAATTCATCCCACGATCATAAGCAAATTAAGCAAGAGGAGAGAGAAAGTGAAGGGGAAACCTGAAGAACGGAGAAATGAGCGGGAGTGGCTGAAGAAGGGAAGCCATGGACATGAGAACGGCAGTAGTTGAGGAGTGAAACGACGTCGAATTGGGGATCAGATGAAGCGTTGGATTTGTCTATTAGTTCTGATGTCATCTTCGCCATTGTTGAACAAGAAGAATGAAAGAGTCGTATTGTTCAAGTTTTGTGAGAGTTGATCAATTAGATAATTAAAAAAATTATTAAATTTGTAATAAATATAATATCTCTGTGGAAACTCGGTGTTCCGTGTTTAAGATGGTGGACCGGACCGATAGATTTCACCATCTCGCCTATGTGTCGTGTGATCGTGTCCGTGTCCAGTTTTTGGTCTCCCTATAAGTGGCATGTTCGTGTCCAATATGAGTTAAACGTGGCAGACACAAGGAGTCCGGAAGAACATGAGAACATAGTATTTGAGTAGTACTCTTTACTCTTTAGTTACTCCATTTTAATTGATTCTTTACATTGCCGTTTGGCAAAATCAAGTGTTGAGGATGGAGGAGCGTAAATGTGTTATTTAGCCCTTGTAGTTATATTTTAGTGGGAAGAGGAACTATTAATCTTGTGGGAGCTATGTTAGTGCCAAAATGCAAGACGCGGCTAATGTTTATATCAAAAGCATATTTGATACCGAAAAATCAAATTTCCCTCCGACTTCTCTGAACGATTTAATGAAATAGTACTCGGAAAAAAATATTAAACAAAATAGGTGGAAAAAAATTGTTCAACAATATGGGGTGCACATCACCCATATGTAAAAACGTTGAGATCCTTGGCGGTTTTACAATTCACAAGGAAAAAATAAAATTTGGTTACTGTTCACAAGTCGGAACCGCCATGATTCTTGTCGGTTTTATATATAGGTGACGTGCATCCCATTTTGTTGAACAAGTTTTTTTCCAACCCGTTTTTTTTAACATTTTTTTTTAACATTATTTCAAAAAATTGTTCAACTTCTCTTTCCTTTCTAATATTCAGAATGTTGTGGGTGCACCACATCACATCGTCCATCCGTCAAGACTAAATATATAATGGTTGATTTAGTTTTTCATTGCCAAAAAAAAAAAAAAAAAAAAAAAAAAAAAAAAAAAAAAAAAAAAAACTAAGGGTCTGTTTGGTACCATTTTCTGTTTTCGATTTTCAATTTTTTTTTTTTTTTTTTTTTTTTTAAAACCAAAGTCCTGTTTTTAAAAGGCAAATTTAATGAAAATAACCCTACGTTTGCAACATGTTCATGGAATAACCCAACATTTTCACTTTAATAAAAATAACCTGACGTTTTATATCTCGTCACACTAATATCTGACGATTTTTTCCCTTGTGTTTCTCGACCCCCCATTTTATAATAAATAATTTATAATCATTACCTTCTCCTTATTCTCTACTCCGTACAACATATTTATTCAACCTGAATCAAAATGAACTTATATCAACGTCATAACTACCTTTAAATGAACATTTTTGTTTTTGATTCAAACATTCATTTGCATGATAAAAATGTTCGTGTATTTAGGAATGTTATATGTTTAACAATTTAACTAATGAATAAGACAAAAGTTTAATATCAAAAAAATTAAAGGTAAATACTTAGAGTGGTGTAGCTAGCTAGTAAAGAAAACTAAAAATCATAAAAATTTGTGCAAAAAAAAAATAAATAAATAGCCCCTTGAGATTTGGAGTGCGAGAAATTCCATTTTAGGGGGTTAGGGATATTCGTGTGACGCGAAGTAAAATGCTGGGTTATTTAGTGGAAAAGTTGGGTTATTACATGAAGATGTTGCAAACGTTGGGTTATTTTCATTAAATTTGCCTTTTTAAAAATCAGAAAAAAGAGGTTTAAGTTTTCAGTTGTCAGTTTTTAGTTTTTATGATTGAATGTTAATTATAACTTATTTGATTAAAATTTTATGCCAAAAAAAAAAAATGAACGGCAGTGATACCGAACAGACCCTAAGAAATAAAGGCGATTTTATCACCAATATTACAACACCAAAATTTAACATCTAATTCTACAAATTACACACCTAAGATACAATAAAAACCTAAAAATATTGATACCATGCAACCTTACTCTTTCATGGAGTTTACAGTGGCGTCTTCAACAAGTACAGCAGCAATAGCCACATCAAAATTCGAAGACACGGTAGTAAAATCTTCACATGCAACAAATTGTAGCTAAATCTGAAAGAAAAAAAAGGCTTATTAATTAAACAAAGAAGAAAATGGCAAATTGTTCTCAGATTTGCAGTCAACTGCACACTAATTAAGGGTCTAATGCAACAAATAACTGGCTTGCTAAATATCGCCCACATTATACCTAGCTCTACCAAATATACCCTTACCCTACTTCTCTCACTACAATCACTAACTCACTACCCTCTCTCTCTCCTCCCCCCAAATCTCACATAGTTTCCCGACATATCTCTATCTCTCTTTCACCCCGAATCCCAGCTCTTCATCTCTCTCTCCTCACCCGACATCATCTCTATCTCTCTCCTCACCCGACATCATCTCTATCTCTCTCCTCACCCCCAAATCGCCGACTCTTTCCGACATCTTCATTTCTGAATCATCCCCATCAAGCGCGTGAATCGTCCATCGCTATTCGTGCACCTGAATCATCCTCCACCGAACTCGTGAATCGTCCATTGGAAGGAGCCCGATCGATGAACAAGGACGCCAACCGTCGTGAGGTCGTCGGCACTGGAGCTGGGTCCAATCATCCTTTCAAGGTGAATTAATCTAATCTTTTGATTTTTTTTTTAAATTGAATTGTTTTGATTTGCTAAATAATCAATTGAAAGTGTGACTTTAATTTCTGTTGCCTTTCTATTTCAATTTTTTGTTGCCTTTCGATTTGTTAAATAATCAATTGAAAGTGTGACAGAAGGCTACACTTTTGTTTTTTTGTTTTGTTTTGTTGAGGAATTAGCACGAAGTAATTTGTTAAAGTATGCAAAATAATTTTTAATTGATGGTGCTGTTAGTGTATTATTTGATGTTAACTTTGATGTGGTGGTAGATCTTAGGTTTGTAGGTTAGATGAAAAATATTGTTACTAGAAGGAATTCAGTTTGTCTTACAAGGTAGTCAGGTATAGATATCGTAGGTACTTGCTGGAAAAAAAAAAAAAATTGTTGATTGCTTCTGCAAAGTGATTTTACAAGGTACTCCAAACAAATGGATTTTGATATACATTGGGTGGGGGTAAAATTTCAAAAAAATGTTTCGACTTCTAAGCTAATGGGTATGGTCAGTAAGGGAGTATGGAACTGATTCTACTTCAAGTTAATTTCTACGTTGTTTCTGTTAACCAAAGTTCAAGCTTAATTGGATGAGTTTCTGTTAACTAAGTTCAACATTGTTGCACTTTGCTTTTTTCATAGCTTTCTTATTTGCTTGCTTTCTTATTTGCTTGCAGTTTCTGTTTCTTTTTTTTTTTTTTCCTTATTTGCTTGCTCTTTCAATTTCAATAAACCAAAAAAACTTAAAAAACTGTCATAGTTATTTCATAGTTACCCACATCCAACATAAGCAAATGTACTTGAAACCGCAACAGATTTGACAAACTGAGGAAAGACCACAGTAGATTAATTTAATGTTTATATTAAACTTCCCTTTTTCGAATTTAGAAGAATAATACTCCACAACTTGTATGTTTGAACTTGATGTTTTTTAATGGAAAATGTAGAATATTCGGAAAGAGCGCCAAGGTGCTATAACTGCGTCAGATAGGCGAATTGTTGGTGAGCGGATGGCTAAGAAAAAGCAGGAGGCGAGGGCCGCCCAAGCTTGTTGTGCAAATGATAATGCTAATGGTGTTGCTAGTGATTCCGGTGATGGTGTTCCTCCACATGCAACATCAGAGGCTGTTGAAGGGCCTTTAAGGACGCCATCTCAAAGAGAGGTGGACTTAAATCAATCTCCCCCCTTCCGTTGGGATACTTTTGCTACTGAAGAAGAAGAGACAATTGAAGAGTTTGGGTTTAGATGGGCAAGTGAGACAGAGAGGAATGTAGCAAGCCAATTGTTTGGCTTTGACAACAATGTTGCTACCGAAAATGCGGATGCCGAAAATGTTGATTCGCAACGTGGTCGTAGTAGCTCTCGTACCTCTGCTATTGCTTCCAAGAGGGCTGGTGCAAGTACTCCAAACAACGAGTCGGATGCTTCACATGATGTTTTTGGTGGGACGGAGTGCAACAAGAAGAAAAAGGCCAAAGACATGTCATGGCCAAACAAAGGCATTTGAGAGGATCGCTCCGGCATTATTGATTCCGCAAGATCAGAGACCACCTGGGCTAGAAGAGCTTTGGAAACAAGTTGATGAAATCGCTCCTATACTTCGACAATGTAGAGGTCGTAGTGAAGCTAGCACAAGTAGAACAGATGGCCACGGTACAAGTGGAACACAACAGTAGAGTTTATTGTTGAGTTTATTTTAGTTTTCGGATTGTATATATTGAGATTTTCAGCTTTGATTAGATTGACATGTGGGATTTGATCCATTGAGTGTATCGTTGACATATTCCATTTATGGAATAATGGTAGTTGAAATGAAATTTTAACATTTCATTCCCCTTGAGCATTTTCAGGTTTGCCCATGTATACACAGGAGTGCAATTTCAGTACTGGGCTCCCCCTGTATACACGGGAGTGCGATTTCAGCACTTTTATATGTAGTGTAACCAAGTGATGTCGAAATTTGCGCTCATTTTCAATGATGGATTACGCAAATATATTATTATACAACAAAAGCGATATAATAGTAACTAATTTCTAAATAATTGTACCCATCTTCGGATCCTTGCATCATAAATATGATCCCAACCGCGGACGTTTTCTGTACCCAATGACTCCCAAAATGGTACAATTGGAGGGATCAGACAGTTATCCGTCAACTTCAGCCGTAGATAATGGTTATCGGCGTGTAATAAGAACAAAATTCCATAAGACGCACGCACACCAGGGATGGCCCTAGTAGGCAACACAGTATGGCTACCATGTCATTCACGTCGTCCATTGAATATTCCACTTCTATAACAAACGATCGCCCAATTGTACAAGTTTGCAAATCTAAACAAGTCCCACGGTGTGGCCATCTAATGTTGTTGTCCACAACCATGACTACCTTGAAAATGAGTGCGATTAATCGCATTTTGCCACTCAGTTGCATTGTTACCAAATAATGGGTCATATTCGGCCTTAACCATCTCATTAACTAACTGAGACCTCATCATGGCGTAATGATCATCTGGTCCCCGAAGTGCATCAGAAATGCATCAAAATCCGCAATGACCATCTCCAGTAGGATCCATATATTCAAGCATAAAGTTTTGAAATGTTGGAGGTAGGTACACTGTGTAATTAAAGGCTGACATATTCGTAATGAATGTCGAGATACACGGAGCACCGGTACCTACAAATTAGATCAAGTACGAGAATTTGTCAATCATTTAAAGTACTAAAATAATCATAAATATCAACTATTCAAAGTACTTAAATGATATTACCTTCACTCCCCAAACTCGTAGTCGTAGTAGTGGTTGTTGTGGTTGAATTAGAGTTAGATGATCTTGATCTTGCATATTTTTGTTGCATGTGCTCGAAGTAGGAAGGATCTCGGGTATAAGATTTTTTCCTCGGCCTACCTCTTCGCTCTACACGAACCGCGGGCTCTCTTATTTGTACATCTTCTCCGTCAATATGATGTTGGCTAAAAATAGTATTGTCAACATTGTTAAAAGCCCATTGTACACTACTAAGTGGAGTAGGATTCCACAATGTCTTCCAAAATGTATGGATCTCTTCTAGTTGAATATTTTGGGAAGTTCTTACGAGATCAAACATACGACAACCACATGGGAGGCCATGAGTACGAGTAAGGAAACAACCACATCTATCATGTATTTCATCACCAAATTTGTTGCTTCGAGCAACCTCCCCGGATAACAAAAAAAAATGCTTTACTTGTTAATTTCCCTCTTAACATCTGATAAGGAATATCATTAAATCCGTGTAGGTGTTTCACCATTGATTCCTCGAGCTCCTTTTTAATCTGTATAAGTTGACCACGAATCATTGCATTAACACGTTGCCAAATAGTATCTAATCCACGATGTGCCGATTCCAACCATAATTTAAGGACACGATGTGCACTCTCAACTCTATTAGTAGTTCTTTCCCCAACATGAAGTACATTGTTAGTCCATGCATATGCAAATTTTTCTTTTTTTGGGATCCATTGCCTATGGTAATAATCGTAAAACGCTTTCCTCCATGTACCATGCGTTTGATCCAAGTGACGAACGGCGAGTTTAAACTCCCTTTCTGTTGGGGCATACATCACCCTAGACCATATACCATTTCCCACAATATCTGCTTGTACTTTATCCTTCCATATGTTCATTACCTTAGCGCGAACATCTTTGTCAACGTGTCATGTACATAACAAATGATACGAATCGGGAAATACCTCGGGAAGAGCCTTTAGCAATCCACCTTCGTGATCAGTAACAATGGAGTTAGGACTTACAGAGGTAGGTATCAAACTTCTCAAACATTGTAAAGGCCACCGATAACTATCACTTGCCTCATCTCTCATGATAACGTATGCGATAGTAAAATTCTGTAACAACCCTAAATTTTGACAACCAAAACAAAATACGAATATAAAGGATTGTTATGCCGCCATTGACTGTCAAGTCAACGGCAAGGCTTATTAAAACAGACTTCTGAAAAGAAATAACAAGTGTCAGCGAAAGGCTTGTAGCCAAGATTACAATTCGAAATCAAACCAAATGAAACAAATTACAATCGTTCATAAAAACCAAATGTCTGACGAATTTATTCTATTATCCCATGCCATGCAATCGACGTTCAAACAGACAATCAATCACCTTCAAGACCTGTCAACTGCGCCATTACAACAATGACACAGGCCCCAGAATAAGGTAGGGACAAACCCAAACAAAAAGAACGTCAGCTCAGGCTGAGTAAGTAGTTTAAGCAATAAGGAATGAATAAAACAAAATAAAATAAGATACGCGCCTTGATGGCGCGTAGCTGTCAATCAAAGAAACGCAACCGCGCGAAGAAACAGAGAAACGAAGAGGCGTCGATCACGAGTCGTGCCCACCACTGAGGCCGAACTTCACGACCACGGGTCACGTTATTTCTATGTTCATTATTTTGCTTTCGAGCATTCTTTTTGTAGTAAACGTATAAGGCCTTCGACAGGTCCCTAGTATGGACAAGGGTCCTACCCCAAGCCATCCCACATCTAGAGTTAATGTAAAACTACCATAAAGACTCGAGTGTGCACACCCCCCGCTAGAGGGCCGGTAGGACGAATTCCCATCTAGGAGGAAGTCAATTAGGAGGTTGGTAGCTGATCTCCAACCTAGAATATGTACCTTGATCAGAGGTTGTAAACAAAACATGTCCATTAGACATGGTGAGCGCAAAGTCCGTCACCCTAGATGGGGGCACAATATATTTATTTCAATCCTTTATCTTTCAAGTACATTATTTTGTGCAAGCGCTTTTTCAATTTATAAACGGCCGTAGCCGGAAACAATATACAATAAGCTCAATGAAAGTGGGCAACATAATTATGAAGAAATCATATGAATCATACAACAAATAATTGTGAAACGAGAATGGTTAGAAAACCAATGAATCAATAGGAGATGATTAATGAAAGCTCAAGAGAATGGGATTGAGAATCATGCTTAAACATTAGGATGATCAACGTCCTTACCTTCAATTCAGGGAAAGCTTAATAAATATCAAAAGTCCGCGAAGGGTACTTCCTCGAAACCACCACCTAAGTATGCACCAAATGGAGATGGATTACTACTACTCCCAAGTAGACATACATACATAACCATGCTATCTCATATCTCACAAACGCCATACTCTCATATCATGACAATTCCAACAAATCTTGGTCATACGATAATCAAATCAACTCCAATTCGCACCAAACTTATACAACAACTCCACAATCATACTAGTAATATTTTCCCATCATCTAAACATCAAAACATCGATAATAACACCAGAAAATCAGATCTGGACAGAACCTAAACAATTCAAACAAAGCATCATAAAAATCTTCCCAATTTAATATCATACGTTACCCAATTCGTTATAAGTCACTCCTTTAAATTTCATGCGATTTCGATTACAATAACATCATCAAATAAACATAAACCCTAATTCTCAAACCCTAATTTATAAATTCATGATTTCATGTTCAAAATCCCAAATAACAATAAGTAGAAACATTAAACTAACATCTTATATCCATATTCATGCTTTTAATTCCACAATCAACATGAAATAATAGAAACCCTAATTTTAATTCATGAAAAGGGGTTTAGGGTTCTTACTACTCTTGATATAAAATCAAGAGGGGAGGAAAGATGATGAAGACAGGGAGGTGAGGCGGCGGCGTGGGTGGCCGGCGGCGGCTCTTCTCCTCTTTCTTCTTCTTCTCTTCTCTTTTTTCTCTTCTCCTTTCTTTTCCTCTTTTCTGCGTTTCACGTGAGATGGGGTTTGGGGTGGGTTTGTTTTATATATTGTAGTCGTAGAGTGAGAGAGTATTAGTAAGGGTGTTTAGGTAATTTCCATAAAATCAACTCAATTAGGAAATCGGTCCAAAGTAGGAAAGTTCCCAAATTAGTAACTGGTTCTTAAATTCCTCAATTAAATGTAACACCCTAAATAAATAAAAATCCTAAAAATTACGGGGTGTTACAAATTCTTCCCAAGAGGCGTGACACCAATAATCTCTAATAGAGGCATGTTGTACTTGTTAGCCTTATAAGTCGAATCCAACAAGATAACATAGTAGTAGGCAAGAAGTAATTCAACCGACTCCGGATGACATATGAATAAATGAGTCAACCCGTTATCATCTTCTTTATAAAAATATATGTAATTCTCCTTTCTAGTGAGATGAATCATGTGTTGAGCGGGATTTCTCCCTTCCATATCAAGGCGGCGGACTTTCTGATTCTCGTTGTAGAATTGACTTATATTGTGGATGGCTTTACGTTTCAAAGAATCGTCGGATTGTTTGGAAGATTTTGCCAATGCTTCTCTCGCTTTCATAGGTGGTATAAGAGATCGGTACATGGCATGTACTTCATTTCTCTCTTCATCAGTGAATCTAGTCAATCTCGAATAACCCTCCTCATTTCTAATACCAACCGGATGATTATGTTTTCCACTATCAGCAACCGAACGTACACAATATTGTTGATCAAGCACTACTTCAGCAACTCTTACTTTAAATTTGCACCCACATTTTTTTGTACCGGTTTTTTTCTTAATTGCGATTTCGAGATCAATAAGGTAACCCTCGTACCTTACTTCTCTTTCACAATTCAAATAGTAACTGCGTAACCGAGAAATTTTAGCTACTTTATAACTTGCTTTATACAAAAGAAATCCATTCGCACGTGCTGTCGTATTTGCCCAATTAAATGCCTCATCATAAGTCGGAAATATAATAGCGGGATTGAAAAGATGACTATAATCTACCTGCAATATCACATGAAATTTTCTAAATTACACGAAATGATCAGAATTGTGCAAATGGACATTTTTTTCGTAAACTTGTAAAACACAAGTTTCGGATTGCAAAAGAGTCCTATAAACTACAAGATACGTTACTCAAGGAAAACTTGTAAACAACAAGTCTGTCTGCACTACAGAAACACCAAAGCCCAGGATCACCCAACTGTCAACAAGTTCCCCCAGACACAACAATCTTGTACCCGACAAGTTACCCTCCCCACAACAATCTTGTACCCTACAAGTTTTCCTCCCCATAATAACAATCTTGTACCCTACAAGTTTCCCTCCCCACAACAATCTTGTACCCTACAAGTTTTCCTCCCCACAACAATCTTGTACCCCACAAGTTTCACCCCACTAATGGCTCATGTATATTACATGTTTTGCCTCACCAACAGATCTTCTACACTACAAGTTCATGCTTGGTAGTAACACGTGTAGATTACAAGTTTATTGCCATATCACAGTCTTTTAAAGTACAAGATTTATATTTGGCGCAAATCTTTTGTTCTACATGTTTATTCTTAGTTAGAAAACTTGTAGGCTACGAGTTTCCTACCATATGAGAAACTTGTAATTTACAAGTTTCCCTTCTTCCACATTCGAAAAAAAAAAAATTGCCGACTCACCTCATTTGACGACGGTGGATCACTCATCGTTGTTTTAATGAACCTTTCCCGTCCTTTCTAGAACTGATCAATTCTTGTGAAAATGAGGTTAATTATGGTGGTGTATGTCGCTAGTGTGAGTGGGAAAATTATGGTGAAATCTTGAATTTGGAGGTGTTGTTGGATAGTTGAGGATGATTGATGATTAGATTTGTTTGGATAAGGTAAGATAGGAGAGAGAAAGTAAGGGTTGGGTAGTAAGGGTAGTAGTGGGAAATAATGTGGTAATTTGTGGGCGTTTTAGTAATTGGAGGGCGATAAATAGCAACGCCCACAAATAAAGGGGTTGATAGGACAGCTTGCAAGTGATTCTAAGGCTAGTAGGGTGGCCTTCAGTTGGATTTGAAGGGGATAACCTTAGGTAGACCGGTAAAAAGTAGTACATGGGTACCAAAGAAAGAGTGTTCTTGAACTGAAGATCATAAGAAGCATCTCAATTATGAAAAGTACTAATATCATTCATTTAGTCTTAGCCTTAAAGAATTCACCTTAGCATATAGATTGGTGCAAAGAGGTTAAACTTAATCATGCATGCTCAAATGCATTATAACATACTTCCTCCGATACATTTATATTTTCCTGTTTCATTGCTGCTTTTGACTGTCTATGTTGGAAGCTACTTTTACACCAAATAAATCACACTTATTATAAAAATTAGTACAGATTTTATTCTACATTGCATTCTATCAACTCCACTTGATTTTCAGACAAGCGGATCTTTCATTTGGTGTAAAAGTAACTCCCACCATGACTAGTCAAATGTACCAAACGAAATAGGAAAATGTAAATGGACCACATAGAGTATATATATGATTGATGAAATTAAACTAACTATTGTGATAATTTAATTAATATAATTACTTAGTAAATGTTCATTTCTTAGTAAACTCTAAGCATGTATGTCTCCCTCTTCTCCTCTCTTTCTATAGGAAATCAATTTGGAGCTTACCAAAGAGAAGAGAAGAGGGAGGCATACATAAGTAGCTTGGAGTTTAAGAAACCTCAAGTGATTAAACAAATCTATTAAGCTAAAAACTCGGGGGAATTTTGGATTCTATTTCTAGTTCCTCAGATAGGCATGTCCAAGTATTTTTGTCAATTACCTGAAATATTTTTAATGGTTTTGAGACACAAACTCCTAATTTATAGCAACAATCTAGCTCCAAAATATTAGGAGAAACAAAACATCAAATAAGAGATAAGCATAAAGATGCATTCTAAATTTAGAGCATGAAACAAAGATCCAACCAATTTTATTGCCGTAAACTTAGGAATTTCTACATTTGAAATTGATGGTGGTTAATCATGTAGTTTTCCTACTTTATCAACAATGTAGTATTAAAGAAAACAAACTTTTCAAACAAGTTTTCTTGTCCTTCCACCGTATCAATACTAGCCTCTGTAAGGAGGCTATAATCTCAAATAAAGTTTATGATTTTTTGAAAAAAAACAAAAAAAAAAGTCAGGTTTACCTTTTTTGTTTTTACCATTTTGAAAAACGGGGGAAAAAAAAAATATTTGTTCTACGATTTAATATTAACTTAGCTTATCAGTCACAACACCATTTCAATTACGGCCGAGCACCATGGGAAAAGATTATTATATTCAGATATTGTTGTTTGTTCTTCTCCTAGGTGCGGCCATTATTTCAACAGAGGGTAGGGGTAAAGGTGGTCTTAGGGAGGGAGATGGCATCACACTTATACCTAGACCTGGCGAGAAAGTTTTCAGTATTTTGGATTTTGAGGCTAAGGCTGATGGAGAAACCGATAATGTGGAGGTAATTAACCAATAAAATAAAAAGTTTAGGTAATTATTAATTAGTAGTATAACATATTAGTATTCTTGTTTCTCCACATTGTTCAAAGAGCAATTTACATTTTGTGTAATTGAGTCAATCATACACGTACATATATTGAACATTTGAACCTAATGGTTCAGAAACTATGTTTTTTTTTTATAATATGTGTCACCACAACATGTTTTACCCATGGACACTGTTAAGGGTCTAACTTTAGACAAAAATAATTTGTCAAATGAGTATATTGTAATAAAACTGACATGGTGGTAGTTAACTTAAGTAAGAGTTAGGCGCTGTTTGAAACGACTTAATAAAAGTTCAGTTCATTCATATCAGAGTCGTTCAAATCAAATCAATTCAGAAATGTTCAAATTTCTATCAATATACTTGGTATATAATTGATACTAATTCGTTGAAATTCAATCAAAATTTTAACACATTCAGATCAAATTAGATCAGTTCAGAGTCATTCAAATCAGATCTCATCAGTTCAGAGTCATTCAAATCAACTCATATCAGTTAAAAAAATATAATCCTATCAAACGGGGTCTTAGTGGGTGTGCAGTTGGATTATATGATGATAATAGTAACTGCATTGATAAAGTTATGTACAACATTATTAGACAACTGAATTTGTCTACGCATTCGATATTTAATTTTATAGCTAAATTTTCATAAATCTAAAAGAGAAACTAATGAGTCTAAGGGTGTGTTTGGCTAAGATTCTGAAGTGTTTCTGGGTCCTAGAAATTGAAAATTGGCCAAACACCCAAAACTGAGAAACTGTTTCTGGTTTCTGAGAAACACTTCTGGTGCATATTTGTTCTTCAGAAGTAGAAGCTCCAATTTGGAGCTCCTCCTCCAAAAACTGTTTATCGAAAACCATTTCTGAGAAGTAGTTTTGGAGAAGTTGGAGATTGGCCAAACATGTCCTAAGCAATGAGCAATTGCTTTCCACAAATAGCTTCTAAAACAAGGACAAATAATCCACCCCGTAGTATGGGTAGCCATTTCAATGCGTGTTAACTTCTTCTTTTTTTTTTTTTCTCATTTTGTGAAATTTTTTTAGGTAATATTTAGATGCTTCCTCATACGTCCCCCTGTTCTAAAGTTACTATTGTTGCAATCTCTAGCCTAACTAGTTACATGTCACAGGCTTTCATGGGAGCCTTTCGCGCAGCATGTGATCACCCTGGAGATGCAAGACTTCTCGTCCCTGCTGGGACTTTCTTAGTATCACAAGTTGTATTTGCAGGGCCATGCAAGGGTCCAGGCAAGATGGTGGTGCAGATCACGGGAACCATAAAAGCTGTGACAGATGTGTCAATGTATCCTGAACCTGAATGGCTTATATTTGAAGATATCAACGGTTTGGTAATCTTTGGTGGAGGGGTTGTAGATGGTCAAGGTCCTCAAGTTTGGAAGTATAATGATTGTGATAAAAACTCTGGTTGCTCTCGTCTTTCTTCGGTAAGAAAATCACGTCTCATATAAAACTGTCTCACAAGACGGTGTATAACTCATTTAATTTCTAGCGCAATTAACCAAATGGCATACTAGAATATTGTAGTTAATTCTTATATGCTAGTGTTGATCACTATTTTATTATTTGCTTATACATATATATGACGAGTTTAATTCATGGATTTTTATGTAGTCAATTGTTCTGAAAAATGTGAGCGACGCAAATATCAGAAGGATAACTAGTCAGGACCCCATGGGATTTCATTTCTTCATAACTAGATGCAGAAGCATTAGAATGCAAAGGTTGCGTATAAGGGCACCAGAAGACAGCCCTAATACTGATGGTGTCCACATAAGTTCCTCTGACCGAATCAAGTTATCAAGATCTGTCATTGAGACAGGTGATGATTGTGTTGGTATTCTTCAAGGCTCAACTCAAATTGCAATCAACAAAGTTTTTTGTGGCCCTGGCCATGGTATTAGGTATTTAATTACTTCATCTTAATTAGATTCTTAATTAGAGATAAATCGCGTTCATGCTACCACAGTCACCGTTCTAATCAATTATACTCCCTCCAATCTGTTGTATGTGGACTACCAGACTACCGGCTCCACGTACAACTAGTATGATAATCCATTTCATTTAATCCGTTGGTATTGGATTTACGTCACAAAACCTGACTCAACGTAAACCGTTGAATGAAATGGAGGGAGTATTTCTGTCTAGAATATGACGAACATGTGTTGTTATTATTGTGACAAAAAGAAGAAAAAAAAGTTTATGTAGCTTAATTAACACATTTGTCAACTTTTCTAACAAATTTCTTGTTGCAATATTATAGTATTGGTAGTCTTGGCAAGTATGAAGATGAGGAGGATGTTAGAGGCGTTCAAGTGAAGAACTGCACACTCCGTGGCACAACGAATGGGCTCAGGATTAAAACCTTCCCATTCAAGCCTAATGTTACGCCAATTAAAGCTTCTGGGTTCCTTTTCAAAGATATTGTTATGGAAAATGTGAAGAACCCAATCATCATTGATCAAGAATATTGTGGTGGAGGTCATTCTTGTAAAACCGCGGTAATACATTATGACTACAGTATTTTAATCTCTTTATTCTAATAAAAAATTAACTTAAATCTATTACATCCCCCGACACTCATATCTCCATCAAAATAAACTTCATAATATATGATCGCAGTCAAATCGTGAACTTTATTGAAAAATGTTCCATTTGGCTTTGAGCGGATAGGAATATGATAATTTTTGTTTTCTTTTGTAGCCATCCAAGATAAAGATAAGCGACATCTTTTTCCACAACATAAGAGGAACCACAATATCACCAGAGGCTATTAGTATCAGATGCAGCTCGGCAGTGCCATGCCAAAATGTGCATTTCAACAACGTAAATATAAATGGAGTTAGTGGACCAACTACAGGCTCATGTATTAACGCAAAGATTAACTTCCTCGGCTTACAATTTCCGCCTATGAAATGCTAAATATATTATTAAGACATCCATGTACATGTTTGTGCTTATGCTATATAATTAATTTTGTTTCTCAAAATGGTGAAAATAAGGCTTAATTTTTGGTGTTGTAAAATAAGAAATCTTTGCTCTTTTTGATTAAAAGTTGAAATTTTGCTCTTATCTATTTTTGAGTTTAGTGCTCCGAATTGGTTTATTCAATTTAACTATTCATAGTTCGTTGTACCAATACAACCCACCGCCATAGCATCACAATTAAATGAGGTGTATGTAGAGCTTGTCCTCAGCCCATGAAGGCACAAACTGTAACACCCCAGCCTCTTATCTAGAGTGGAAGTAATCAAATAAGACAGCTTGCGAGACTAATTACTGATCACATAGACCAACACATGTACGTACTTTAGGCGCACTTTAACTTTACTCACTCAGAAACTTCCGACGTACCCAACCTTAATTACTCTCCAACAAGCATGCTCAATTGTGGAGTTTTTAGCACATAGGTGTCTTATATCTTTGTAAACCTCCTCTTAACTAGAGTGTTACAATCACCCCTCTTAATAAAAGTAACGTCCTCATTATGCCTTAGAGCCAACCGCGCAACCTAGCCTAGAATCATCCCCCGCTAGGTGACCAACCTAGGCACTCTTCACCACATGATCCGCGGTCGCATTGTTCATCTAACAACCCAATAAGATGGGAAGCTGCCCTCCGGCCTACCCCCTCCGTGTTCCTTTAAACACACCGCTTTCCTTTTCGGGGTGTCTTTAATTAAACACTCCATTTTAAAACTTACTATATGGGGTAAATTTTTACCACACATCAATACTTCACTATCTCCAAAAATAATAAACAACCTACATATTATCTCCAAAAATAATAAAAAAAATTACCCATTATCCCCAAAATAATAAACAAATTACCCACTATATCCACCAATAATAAATAAATCATCTATTATCTCCAATAACTATAAACAAACAACACTATTTTAATCAAGTGAAAAACACAATGAGGTGTTTAAAGGAAGACGGAGGCAGTATATAACATCTCTTGGGCTTAAAAGGTGAAACCCTTGTTAGTCATTTGGTGGGTAGAGTTTGTAATAAACAACTCACAACCTCCTCAAGTTCCCCATATGGGTCATGACAAATCAATCTCCATATAACTTGGGGTATTACATGAGTTTAAAAGGTGACTTTCAATCTTATAGGATGTGTATACGACCTATTAGACCTTAAGGGGACTTCAAACTAGACCAGCAGCCGCCTAGTGGGGATGATCATGAGCTCGTGGTGACTAATTAATTGGATTGGTTTAGCTACAATGAGGTCCGGACCAGACAAAACCGAATCGGATAATTTTGTTGGAAATGTTATGTATTTTTTTTCATTTTACCTTAATACTATGTAAAGAATTTTTCTTTTATCTTATAAAATAAATAAAATGAGTAGTTTATGTGCACAATCGTTTTATGTCTGCATATTTCAAGGCCGACCCTGGGGTAGGGCGGGCCCAAAACCAACAGGGGCACCCCAAAGTTTCTAAATCGCGTCAATTCAAGAGAAATGAAAAAATGAAAAAAAATAAAAACTCTTTTAATTGGTTAATTTTCCTCCAAAGATTGCATTCATATCGCTTCCATCCCCAATAAATCTCAACTCGATTATTCCCATTTCAAAAGTAAACTGCGGAGAAATCAAAGATAGAAATTTTCTAAAAATTCTTTGACAATAGTTTTTTCTTTGTTTATAACTTTAAAGTTCAATCACCATGGGGCATATATGTTTTCAGAAAATTCAATTCTTTTAGATCTTTTCGATGAGCGTAGTTTAATTGTTTTTACTTTTGCTTTAAAGTGTATTATCGCCTAAGGGCCCAATTTTACTTGTCGCTCCTGGGCCCTAACTTGTCAGGAACGGCCTTGGGGCATATTTTCTAATACAATAATGATTATCCAAGAGCCTATCTTTTACTCGTTGTCAAGGGGGTCCTTAATTGTGTGGAACGACCCTGGATTTAACCAATGGCATAAACAGTTGAAGTTCCAAAGACAATTATACGTGTCCTTGGCAAACCGATCACATTATTCGCGAAATCCACCAAATATGTTTTCATCTTTGATTCACGGGTATAAACCAAACTTTAGGTAAGGGAATGGAGCCGTTGACTGGTTAGCTAATTTGGGACACTCAATCTTTAATCCTCTAGACGAGTCCATCCTTCTAGACTTGCGACTAAGGCCTTACGAAAAATCCACGTGGTACTCCTAAAGTTTGTATTTTGCACTTGGTGCCCACTTTTTTCTACTTGTAGAATGTTGCCCTTATGGTATTAAAACAACAAAGGAAAACCGACTATTATAACATGGTGCCCCTGAGGTATTTAACGGTAATCAATTCCAACTATCTCAAATCTCTGGAGAACATCCTTGATCCTAAAATAACAAAGAAAAACTAAAAAGCTAAGGGCATGTTTAGTATCACTGTCCTTTTCATTTTTTTTTTTTATTTTTTTTTTGGGAAAAAATTTAGTTAAATGAGTTACAAAATTAACTTCAAATTGCTTGTTTCCATAATAGTCATATTAAAAATAAAAATTGAAAACCATTTTTTCTAGTTTTCAAAAACAGGATTTTGGTTTTCAAAAAAAAAAAAAAAAAACCGAAAACAAAAACAAAAACGGGACTTTGGAGTACCAAACATGCCCTAATGAATTCGTTAATTTGTACTCCCTCCGTCCCGGTCATTTCCTTACCTTTGTGTTTTGCACAAAGACCAAGGAATAAGACCAATTTATAACTTTGTCCCCCAACAAAACACCCCCACCATTAGTCAAACATGTTCTCCGGCCCAACATCACTTCATCTTCAACCTCATTTTCCTATATTTCTCTCATTTATCTCAAACTCTTCTAAGCAGATTCATTTTTCTTCCCCAAGTTAACAAACCATCAACCCATTTCTTCCCCAATGTGAAACCTTGGTTTGATTTCATTTAATTCATATCAAATTCATCAAACCATACAAAAAATACAACGTTTCGAATGTAATTAACTTGCACATGATTTCCATGAGAAAAGACAATTTGGGGGATACTTTTGGACGATTTTCTGGGTTTATTTTGGATGATTTCAAGAGATATATGTGGTTGAATTTAGTGCTAGAATTTGAGGAAATCTAAGATATCAAAAAAATTGGGGGAAACTTTAGGACGAATTCTGGGTTTAATGGGGAGGTTTTTGGATGAATTTTGAGTTTATTGGGTAACACGATTGAGGGAATAGAGGAGTTCGAAACACAGAGATCGGGGATCTGGGGAGGCAAGGATTGGGCGTGGGTTGTCGTCAGCTCTGCCTAAAAACGGAAAGGTAAGGAAATGATTGAAACGACTCGAAGTAGAAATGGTAAGGAAATGACCGGGACAGAGGGAGTAGTTATTAATTCGTCTAAACACAGTTAATTTACTAATAAATTTAGTTCAGATAAAATCTAGTCAAATTCAATCAAATTAAGGCCCTGTTTGATAGGTTTTAATAAAAGTAGTATTCAGATCAGTTCGAAGTCATTCAAATCAGATCAGATCATATCAGAACCATTCAGTTCAGAAATGTTCAAATAACAATCAATGTATTTGGTGTATAATTGATACTAATTCGTTGATATTCAATTAAATGTGTAACAAATTCAGATCAGATCAGATTAGTTCAGAGTTATTTTAATTAGATCAGATAAGATCAGAATCATACAAATCAGATCAGATCAGATCAGTAAAATACATTCCTATCAAATCGGGTCTAAATTAAATCAAAATACAAAAATGCAGTCCTAACACAAAGCCCAAAATTCCCAGCGACAAATTTTGATCCATCGATAACAAATTTCAATTTTGATCAAACTACTAGAGTGATGATCTGCCATCTGGGAGCTGTATGAATCGTATGATACAAGTCATCGTCCCCCTCCCCCTCTCCCTCCCCCCTTTGCACATTTGCTGCTTTTACGCTCATACGAGTATTTTCTCTCTCCTCTTGAATTCTTCTTTGATCTGATCTGCACAACTTCCGATCTCAATTATTCTTCTTAGATCATATCATCGACAAGGTACATTTCCAATTCCAATTCCAATTTCAATTTCATTTTCCCCCTTTCTGATCAATTTCAATTTCTTTTTTTTTTCAATTAAATTGAATCGAAATTGTAATCATGAATTCGAATTTCAACAAGTTTGATTTCGATTTGGGAATCGGATCCAACAATCGTTCATCGAAATCCCTAAATGATCAGAAGAACAAATCGAATAATAATAATAATAATAATAATTCGTATTCATCATACTCGTATTCGAGCTCAACGACGTCGTTTTCCCAACCGAAAACGACGCCGTCGTGGCAACCGGGGAAGCCCTCGTGGACCCACCAGCCCGCGCCGAGTCAACCCGGTGTGACTCGGACCGAGTTGGGTGGGCCGGCGTGTATGGTGGGGGATATAACGGGTAGGAGCTGGAATTCCACCGCGCCGCCGCCGAAAGTTGCGGTGGCGAGTAGTATCGGAATTGTGAATAAGAACCCTAATTTGTTTGGGGATTTGGTCAGCTCTGCAATTGGGCAGAATAATAAAATTGGTAGTAATAACGTGCCCTTGAAGAGTGCTACCCCGGTTAAGAACTCTAACTCGTTTTCGATGGGGGGCGTGGCGGATACGCTTCCTAAAACTAGTAGTGGTAGTGGTGGTGGTTATGGGAGTGGGGGTGGGGGTGTTGGTGTTGCTAGCTGGGCTACTAGTAATCATAGCTCTGTAAGTGGAGGTACTAGTAATGCTAGTGTGAATAAGGGTTTGGGTTCGGGTTTGGGTTTGGGTGGTTCATCGTTGCGTAGTAGTGGTGGTGTTGGAGGGGGGATGAGCTCGAATAAGGATCCGTTTGGTTCTTTGATGGGTTTTTCGTCTAAGCCAATGGGTAGTAGTGTTGGAGGAGCTGGTGGTACTGGTATTGGTTCAGCTGGAAAGGCTGCTGCTACTATGCAGTCTGATGATTTCGGGTTTGGGGATTTTCAGAAAGCATCAAAATCGAATATGTCTGGTGGTGGATCAGTTCCAAATATGAGTAGTTTCGGTACTCAGAAGCAGACAGCACCCGTGCATACTACTTCTGATGATGCTTTTGACATGTTTGTATCGTCGAAACCAGCTTCTGGTATGGGCAATGCAACAACAGATAGTGGTGCTGGTGGACAACAGTTTTCGGGTGGGGATGACTGGTTGGATTCTGGATTTGGGGGACATGATGACGGGAATACAACTGAGCTGGATGGGCTTCCGCCACCTCCTGCTGGCGTATCTGCTTCTACAGCTAAGACTAAGGGTTTGGACAACTACAAGCAGGGACAATACGCTGATGCGATAAAATGGCTATCTTGGGCTGAAGTTCTCTTGGAGAGAGCTGGTGAAGTTGCTGGTACAATGGAAGTCTTGTCGTGTAGGGCTTCATGTTACAAGGAAGTTGGGGAGTATAAGAAGGCTGTCGCAGATTGTACCAAGGTATTTGCTGATAAGTTTGTTTCTTATCCTCCCCTTTATGCTATACAATGTGTTCATTTACCTGAAATTGTTATATGCTCGTGTATTTTCTTGGTTGCTTGATTTATTCACTGTCTTGATGCGGTTTTGTAATTTGTTTGGATAGGATAGTGGTAGGAAATAGAGGGGTTCAGTCCATCGTTTGGATAATAGGAAGTGATGGAAAATGTTGTTGTCTGCATATGGGTTCTCCTATTTTAACTTAGAGCCTTGATATGCAGTTGGGCTGATATTGCTCATAAGCTGAAGAAATCCTTCAGCGGAAAAGGGACTTGCATTCTTTAGAAGTGGGAACACTTACCCACTTTTACTAGTTTTGTTCATTTATCAGAATTCAGAAGTTCTGCTTTTCATGTGCAGTGACTCTTCCAATTTCTCTTCCCTCCCTTTGTCTTACACTATATATTTTGTATCCCGACCACCAAATTTGGGATCCTTCTCTCTTCGCCCTCTAACCTTCTTTGTTATTTGAGACATTTTTCCTCCTTTCCCCACTCTCCTTTCCCGTCCAAATGTCCAATCGACTTGCCATAGGAGATGTAAAGTGGGCACAGGTTATATTACATGTAGTAAAATTGGTGTTTCATCTCAATTTTTCCGTAAAATACTACCAGAGCCCTAATACAATAATATCTATAATTGTTGAATACATAAACCAAGGATGCTACATTTTTCTACTAAGGCAATCTTGGAGGGACAATGGGGTTGTGGGTATACTAGAGTATAGACGCTCGAAATCATCTATTCCAGTGATTCACTTTTTGTATGTATTGTACAAGCAACCTGTTTCCGTTTATCCCTTAGCTCAAACACATGGGAGTTAAGTTTTTATGACAGTTGAAAAAGAAAGAATATGTTGGGACCATTTGCACCCGAAACCCTTGCAACGTATTCTGTCTAGACAAAGTGTAAAGTTCATGACGTGAAATGTACAATGATTGCTAATGTTACCAACTGTGAATCCACTGTGATGGAAACTTGGAAACAATCAAATTTCAGGTGCTACCTTGTTTTTAAAGTATTTGGTTGAACTTTCACATAGTTATGCAATTATGCATGATGCAGCCAGTACTTTTTATGAAAACCTAGATATCTCCCCATGGAAAACAGTTTTAGAAATGTTTAGCAGCGTACTTTTACCACATTGACTATATAATCTTGTTAAAGATAGACCCCTGTACATTACTTTTGATTAACGTGACTCGTGACAGCTGATCCAACTCTAATTTTCCATTTATAACTGTTAAATTATGAATCTTAAGTTGGCTGGAGCCTTCTTGCTCTTTAGATTGTCGAGTAAGGTTTTGTGACTTTTGTCCAGAGAGAGCTAATCACTAAGAATTACAAAGAATCAGTTTTACAGCATCAGAAATCCTATGCTATGAGCTTGATGTAGGTACTAGCAATGCTGCAGGATAGCTCAGACGTCTAGATCGCGAACTTCTAATCAATATAGTTGTTCAGTTGGATCTTTATGTCTATTTGTGTTTTAAATGTTCACTATGAATATATGAAAGGTTCAGATCTGGAAGTGGATAATGAATATATGAAAGGTTCAGATCTGGAAGTGGATAAGGTATGATTAGATTATTGCCTAAAACAATGCTTATACCGTGATCCTTAGACCATGATGAACATGGTGTTCCACCTCACATTAGTATGGTGCGACCATGATAAAAAAAAAAAAATAATTACAAAGAAATAATTTTGTATTTATGTTCTGTACCTCATCCCACCCTTCTTTACCTCACCGTTGTCAGGGGCTTTTAGGGCACTATGGTAATGTTGATGTTGGCTGTGCACCCCTTTATTGTTAAGTAGAAGGTAGTTGATGCCATTTTTTGACCCAATTTTCTGTTTGGGTCTTTTGGGAATAACTACTTTGTTGTATACATCCTGACCACCCTTAGCTTATCATAAGTGGGAGCATTTGAGACATTAGTGTAATGTTTGTTGTATGATCCTTGTGAGAGAGTGATACCATGCTCATGAGCTCATCATGGTCCAAAACCAAGATGTAATTTACCTTCATCATATCCTCTAAATAATCCTCTTTGATAGTCTGAAATTTGGGCCTTGAAATCTTTCATAATTCATTGAAGTATTGCACCAAACCCTACATAATGACGTTCGATCATATGGAGAATGTAGATGCATATATTTCTCTAGCCCAGTCGAAAATTCTCTTGTTGATCGATTAGTCAAAGCTCTTCCTTTACAGACAGGGCTTCCTTTATACACTTTTATTTTGGGGATGTGAGTTGAATAACCGGGACAAGCTAATTTTCTCCAAGGCCGCCCATTCATTTGCTTAGATTGTAAGTTCTTGAAATGAAACCCAAGTTTACGGTTAGGTCCAAGCAAATTAATACCAAATAGTATCTTGCTTGGGAAATGGGGCGCATGGGCCTTGTTGATCACAAATTAACTCTGAGGAGAGTTTCTAGAATTTCTTTTTTCTGGGGTGAATTCAGGCAGAGGATAGCTATTCTTAGATAAGGCAGATAGCTGTTTCTAGAGATGGTCCATAGCTCTCAGGCCTGTTTTTGTTGTGTAGGTGAGCTGTGCTAGAAGCCCACAGGGGAGTTATATTAAACGCTCATACTTCTAGAATAGGGTGGAATACCCATGAACTCAAAAATTATAGTAAAGGCTCTGATCTCACTAACCTTGTTTGAGCTAACTCATGCATTGGCATACTCTGATGGCTGATTTGGATTTACAAAATGTAGAAAGTTATAACAGTCCAAGCCATGTCAATTGAACATGTTTTACTCGTCCAGACCACTCTTCTCTTACCAATTGGAATGATGTTTGCCTAATATTGATTTTTCCAAGATGCCGAAGGGAGGATTACTAAATCTGTATCAATGGCCCATAGATGAGAAACGATTAATTTTCAGCCTACACACCAACATTTTTTGTTATTAGTAATCCCTAGTATATGCTTATAGTATTCTGTATTTGATTTAAGAGTGCTTTTGTGTAATGTTCAACTGCTGCTGGATACCAAAAATTTCCTATTTTTCTTGAGCAAACTTTAATCATCTCTGTCTTCTTATACAGGTCCTAGATAATGATGGGAAAAATGTGGCTGCGCTGGTGCAGCGTGCACTATTGTACGAGAGCATGGAGAAATATAGACTGGGAGCTGAAGATTTAAGAACTGTCATGAAACTAGATCCAATGAACAGGGTTGCTAGAAGTACCATTCACCGCTTGCAAAAGATGGCTGATTAGATAGCTTTGTGTCCCAAGTTCCTACCCCTTGCTCAATTGGTAGGAAATTTATACCTTGTTTTTTTCTCCACTCGATCTCTGTGTCCCAAGTTCTTACCCCTTGCTCAATTGGTAGGAAATTTATACCTTGTTTTTTTCTCCACTCGGTCTCTGAGAACCACGATTATATGTATCTCTACAGATTCCCCCATATCTCTGATTTTCCGGGGGTGTATACGTACAACTTTGTTACACCATCAATACCTGAGAGTTGTCTGAACGGGAAATCCCCTGTATCATTTGTGTATCATTTTCAGTTTGTTCAATGTTCATCATTTAACAGCAACTTGATTTTGTTTATGGCCTTGTGTATTTTTTTTTTTTTTTTTGAAGTCCCTTGTGTACTTTTTGTTCTATTGAACATCTGATTCTGACTGATAAGTCCTATATTATCCTTGGGACATTTTATGTAGAAATTGAAATTGATTTGTCCCTTGTTGTCCTGTCCACTGATGGCCGAGGCATCAATTTGAGTTTTATTTTTTTTTTTAACAAGGTTTTATACACTTGCATTGTAACGGGGTTTTATACGATGGTTGATATTAGTCGACACCAATATATATATATATATATATATATATATATATATATATATATATATATTATTAATAGCCGTGATTTTGGGCTCTTTTAGGCTATCCACATAAGACGCTGATGTCAAATGAATATTTTTGTAAATACCACTCACATGGTTTTAGAAGGCACACGCCATCATACAAAAGGCACACGCATGCAATGTATACAGTTATAAGGGTACTAATATATTTTGTTACCTTATTTAAAATAATAATGCAGCTATTACCACTAAAATTGGCAAAAATATACCTAAAAATTAAATACGGCAATCATGCAAAATTTTGGTTATACTAATAAATTAATAATCGTATAAATTTGTGCATGGTAATTTAGGCAACATATATAATCATATTCTGATTCTCTAAACTATTAATCCAATTTAGGTAGCCAAATCTCATTTCAAAAACAAATTCACTCAAATCACTCAATTTCCCCTATCATTCCCCTAAATTCGGAAACAAAACAAATCAGTATAACATAATATATGCAGCCATACACGTAAATTTGGCAAGAATATATTTTATTATACCGAAATGTGACATGAAAATAGCATTAGTCCGTATATTTCCTAAAATCAAATTACGTGATCATATTCCTTATATGAGTACCTTGCAAAATCTAAACTGCACGGAGAAAATAATGCCGATATTATAGCCTTTGTGGGCAGAAAATCAATAACGAATGGAATCAATTACAATTTTGATTTAATATACCAAAAATACATCATCAATTTGAAAACAAAACCTGCCAACAAATCATAACCTATTTTAATCATCAAAGATTTCAATTACTATATAGTGCACATGAATGTCGCCCCCCCCCCCCCAATTATCCATATTGTTATCTCATACGGAGGAATAAATTTCATCTTCTTCTTTCTTTCACTTTTTTGCTTTGGCTTGCGAATTTTGCTTTGCCGCGATCATGTTTGTTATCCATATTGTTATCTCATACTGATCTTATTTGATTTGATTTGATTTGAATAAATCTAATCTGATTTGAAAACATTATTTAATAAGTTGAATCGCACCGGACCCAATACTACAATCTAATGACTCTAATTTTTTATTATCAAATTTACTATTTTGTAAAGATAAAAGGTCAGAAAGTAAAATATTGTCAGGTGGAGAAAGATTTTATTAACATTATTCAATAGCAGCGTGCAATTAGTATACAAAAAGGAATAAAAAATTATACATTCAATTTTTAAGCTTTATAAACTTTAGCACCGGTGTATGAAACTACAATTGTCTTAATTGTATATATTAATGTCCTACCACCTACGTGTTAAGTGATCAAATTTTAAATTATTAATGAATTTCTCCAAAATGAAGGCAACATATAAATATTTATTTGAAATAAAAAAGTCACAATTAAGACAGAAAAATGGGTCAGAGCATAAACAATGCAAGCCATAAAAGTGATAAGAAAATATATTAAACAAAGAAAATTAAATAGGAAATACCCTTCACATATACATGTAAGGACATTTACTTTTCGAAGTTACCTAAGTTATTTACAATTGAAATAAACACCTCGAAATAGTGTTTTTAACTTTAAGATTTGAGTTTCACATGATTCAGTTGGCTTAATTACGGCTAATGATAAATGGCAACAAATGTTTTTATGGGATTCAGATCCCCTGGAGTTATTTTTCCCTGGAGTTGGTAGAGTTTACTATTAATGAAAATGTAATAGCCCGAACCACCGTCCATCACAACACAACCCAATAAGATGGGTAGTCACCTATTAGGCCCATATATCCTCTCCTGGCTCTAAAAGGTGAAGGCCTTGTTGGTAGTATGATGGTAGGAATCTATTATAAACTGATCATATGAGCCTTATTTTCCCAATGTGGGACAAACCAACTCCATAATCCACTTTCCAAATTTCATAGTGTTACAGAAAAATATAAATGAAAATGTGTTTTTAAACACAATGAATAAATCTACATGGTAGAGTTAATTTTCCATTTTGAGTAAACTCTACCATGTAGAGTTATTTTTCAACTCCAGGGGATCTTAATCCGTTTTTATGACATATATTTATTTAATTCGATATGATCACGACATTTGATGATGTTACACGGGGTTCTCTAAAAAAAGTCCAACATTTGGTGCAGTTATTGAACTGAATCTCCAATTATGACATCTCTTTGTTGGTTATATTATCGTCCGGTCAACACGATTGATTTGTCCACTGTATATCCTGTATATTTCAGTGTGTCAAACAGTCAAACCTATTCTAAACTCTAACTGTCCCTATTGTTGTAAAGTTAACGTAACAACATCTTATACATATAGTATCAGTAAGTACGTATATGAATAGTTCAAAATTAACAACCAATTACAATAAAATTGTGTTATAACACTCCGTGCAATTTTTGCACGGGTAAAAGAACTAGTACTATTGAGTTTCGTCAATGATGATTGGTGAGTTGACGACCGTGTACTTGTGCACCGGTTCAAATTCATTCCAAAATTAGATTCAAGTGCAAATTGTTCATACCCATAAAAATACCAGTCCAATCCATCTCAAGATCGGACTAGTACGAGATATCCAACTCCAACCCATTTCCGACTTCTAGCCGGTACATTCGAAAATGCACACGTGACACGCCCTTCCCTGGACCTAGTGAAGCAAAATAAAGCCGATAATAAAGAGGCAAAGACTCAAACCGAGATATCCAACTCCGACTCATTTCCGACTTTGAGACGGAACATCCAAACATGCACACCCCCTCCCTATGACACAAAATGACACCGATAATAACATTTGAACAACGCAGCGTAAACATCACAAAGAGAAACACAAGCGATTAAAAACTTCACCTCTCCAAAGCCAAAACCTGGACCATCCCCATCCCCATCCCAAACAACAACAACAACAATGGCGCACATCCCAGCCCGGCGGGCCCTGACAACCCTCCTGACCCGGACCCTAACCCGAACCTCTCCACTCCACTCCCGTTTTTCCCTCTCCTCCCTCCAAACCCACCTCCTCCCGCTGAACCCAACCCAATCAACACAGACCCGACCGAAAACATCCGGGGCGGGTTACTCCCCACTCAACGACCCGTCACCGAACTGGACGAACCGTCCCCCGAAAGAGACAATCTTATTGGACGGGTGTGATTACGAGCACTGGCTTATTGTGATGGAGTTCCCTAATGATCCTAAACCCTCTGTCGACGAAATGATCGATTCTTATATTAAAACCCTTTCTCAAATTGTTGGCAGGTTTGTTTCTTTTTTATTTATTTTTTTATTTTTATTTTTATTACTGTTGTTTTGTTTTTGGTTTTTGTTAATTAATTTACGTTTACAAATGACGATTCATGTTAGCCGACCCAAAATTAGTTTTGGGCATAATAGGGTTTTGTGTTTTGTAGTTAGTAACTCTGCTGGTTAAGGATTTTACCTCGCCATAGACGGGAGCCTTTTGAGCCATTAGACGGTTGATCTTTTTGGCGCTGATGTATAGTTCCACTGTCAACAGCGTCCGGCAGTTTAGGGGGTTACCGAGTTGTAGTATGAAAGATCGTTAACTCAAGATTGTATGATTTGAATCAGTGTAGAACAGAAGGGGATTGGATTATTATATGCCCCAGTCACCGATATTATATAATCTGAGGCAGAATGATGATTTAGGGTATTGTGAGAAAAATGGAGATTATGACTAAGCGTTACAGTGAAGATAACTTTCAGAATTGAATTAGCAGTTACTACTACTTAGTTGGCTACAGTTTCTGAACTAACGACTCTAGAGCTCGGTTTGAGAGGATTGTTGTTTGTATTACTTTATACTTGAGGTTTGGGTTAGAATTAGGGCTGTTTTTGGCTTTTCATGATTATGGTCTGAACAAACAATGATGGGCATGAAAGTGATGGTGGACAGATTGTTTGGCTGTAATTTCGGTAGACTCAGTTAAGATGTTAATGTTTTTGAATTCCCATTTAACTTGGAAAATAACTCGGTAGTTCCTGTTACAACCTGAGTTCCAAGTCCATCCCCTTCCCTTTTGACGTCTCATAACTTCAGTAGCCATGACAATCGTATTACAGGAATTATCCTGCTTGTGTGTACGTGACAAGTACTTCTTTCTCACACCAACCTTTACTCTTCTCTACCCCGTCAATTTTCCTCATAGGTTTCAACTTTCAACTCTTTCCATCTGACTAGAACCAGTTGATCTCAGGTTACGTAATTATCATTTCCTCATCACTGAATTTTCAATGATTAGGAAAAGCTTCATTAGCTCTCTTTTGTATATGGTTTTAGACTTATGGTTGAGACCCAATAATTGGTTATCTTAACACTCCCCCTCACGTGAAAGCCCATTGGGCTTGAAACGTGTACTGAAACCACTTGAATGCACAAACATTATGCTGAAATTCCACTTGAAATGGAGGGGGCTCCCAGGATTTGAACTTGAGACCTCAGGGTCACTGAGGCTCTGATACCATGTTCCCTTTAGGTGTCTTTTTGTATCTCAGAGTCACCCCCTTGGTGTGCTTTTAAAATATAATGTTATCCTATCTTACTTATCAAAAAAAAAAAAAAAAAAAAAATCAATGATTAGAACAAGGCTTGGGACATTATGAGCCCTGTCATGCGTGTGTGACCATGGTCATCCCTTCTCCCTTTATTGAACAAGCTGTTTTTTTCTTCTGGATTATGTGTTTTTTGGTATAAAGGAGCAGGGTGGGGATTAGGGATATGAGGATTCGATCACGAGACAACCCCCAGGTAGGTTAAGTTCATTATTACTAGGCCAACCTTGTTTCTTTTTTGGGATCATGTGTGTGAGTGCTGATTAATAAGGAATAACCCCTTTACATTGGATTCAAGCTCCACTCTTCACCTTTTCTTTGTTTGTGCCGAAGTTGCTTGATAGATCAATTTTTTCTAGGGATTATGATTTCAAAAATGAATATTTGAGTCTAGAGAATAACTAACTTTGGGAATGAACCATTTGAATGCACCTAGAACACAATGAAATTGGGTTTGTGTCAACTAGAAGTAAAAAGCAGAAAATAATATGAAGGCAGTTACTGTAGTTTAGACTTTAGATAGGTGAACCGGTTGCTAAGAGTAAAGAATATTCTATAATCTGGTGGAGAACGGATGTAAGAATTATGATTTTGTTTCTATTGAGAAAAAGGAGCTTATGAAATTTGCACTGTCGATAAAATCGTTAACAGTTGACCGGTAACCTGAAATTATAAATCTTTGTTTCAGAAAATCGTAGAATTAAGGGAGTTCTAATGGAGATTATATTGTATCTTTTGAAGTTCACCTAGATTCGAACAACAAAATTATATGAACTATTGTGATTAAGGTTTAACCAAAGAATAAAAGATGATGATCATAAACTACCAGTTCGGAACACATGGAGCTCTGATTTACAGGAACTGATCTTAGTGCTCCAGCATTAGAGAGACACCATTCTATGATTCTATCACTTATTCACTCATAATCATAACATTTCCTAGAGGCTCATGTTACAGAATCAAAAGAGTAACTCTAGCTCTCAATATACTTTAACCAACTTTTACAGAGGTTCCTGAGCTATTGTAAAATAAAGCAGATAATATCAAGTTGTTATAAAGGATTAGCTATGATAATGAGTCAAGCCCTGGTTGTAGTACTAATATGGCTTGCTTCAGTTTAGTGTGTGTTAATCAATAGAGTCCCAATAGTGTGACCCACAATCTTCCTTTTATTTTTTTGGTTCTATATTTATCATTGCAGATTATGAATTTTTTGTATTGTTCTCAAAGGATATGTTGGTGTTTATTTTGGACCTCCTTAGACTTTGTTTTCTTTGGACTGGGGATGTTCTTGCTGGACTGTTGGTTTGCGTTAGTTGATGTTTCTGTTGGACTGCCAGCCTCTACTAGTCATGGTGAATTGGTGTTCTTGTATACATTTGGACCTCCATCTTTTGGTTAGTGTAAGGCTTTTGGTACTGTTCGAACTTGCATTGACTAGGTTCTTACTTCTTACAAGGCGTAAATTTTTGTTAGAGTTGTTTTTCATTTGTGTTTTGACTGACATTTGCGTCTTTACTAGTAGGGTAAGTTTGTGTACATGATCTGATTATTGTTTTAGAAAGGGAGCATTTCCTTGGAAAATCAACTTTTCTACTAGATAGAATATGGTAGCATAATCATGGACTGCCTAGCAAAATGACTCATAAAACTGTCTGTGCTTCTAATTTTGTGAAGTAGTCAGCTGGTGCGATTCTCGAAGCAAATTTTCATTTTGGGTCATCCGTGTGCAGCCTCTCTATGTTTCTATAAGGGCAAGACTTGCGTGCATCTGACCCCCCCGCCTTATGGCGGGAGCCTTAAAGGCAGTGGGGTAAAGATGTTGATGTTGTAATCATGGACTGCCTAGATTCTGGCTTAATGCATTGTTGGCAAGTCAGCAATTACAGGAATGCTATGTGCATTTGGATCTTCGTATGGGTGTGATTCTTACTAGGTTTTTATATTCTGTTGGACAGTGAGGAGGAGGCGAAAAAGAAGATTTACTCTCTATCGACTACAACCTATACTGGATTTGGAGCTTTGATTTCGGAAGAGCAGTCCTATAAAGTTAAAGGTATTTGGTTTGTTAAGGGTTCATAAATTAACTTTATTTATCCACATATTATCCATATGGTTGCTCATTCCCCTGAAGTTAAAATATATTATTTTCTATGGATTCCTGCTCTCCCATTTCTCAATATTAGGAAGTTAGGATCTATGGCCTCAACACTCTGCATTTTAAACTTACTTGAGATGAATATACATGATAGCAGTGTATTAATTATGATGTTAAGGGCGGCAGCTGATGGAGAGTGGAGCATTGTATTATTTTTGTGCTAAATGGACTAGCTTTCCTCCAAATGTGGGGTAGCATGGTGTTTTGTGAACCACCCTCCCCTACCATTTCAATAGGTGGTTGCTATATAAACGACTTCATATCACATATAAACCCGCCTTGCACATAGTTAGATGATTTGTGGTGACGTGATCTGTTTTGTGGGCCTTTTAAGTCACCTCTGTGTACTTAATTTACAGTAGCAATTTTTGAAACACGTGAGCAATGAGTGGTCAACCATTTTCCCTGTTTGACACGACTTGCCATAACATTTGCAAAATCCCTTTCTTCGACATAGGAGAAGCCGACTTCTAACATATTCTGGACTCCAAATGTTATATGGCATGCATGGATGTGAACCTCCCTTGAATGACTCCCATGCCTTTGCCTTGTGCCTCACATCCAAGACTCAAAACCTATAAAATCTTTTTGTGGTCATTTATTAGATATGGTTCAGCAAGCTTCGTGATCTGAAGGAAAAGAATGCAAGAGATGGTCTGCAGAACATATTATGTTCCTAAACGATATCTAATAAATGACCACAAATATCAAGATCCTATTAAGAGATTTGTGTTAGTGTTGTTAGCTAACGTTTGATAGCTACTTGTTCGTAGGTTCTTTGACATTATTGTTCAAGGTGTAATTGTTCTCATCTTCAAGATAGAAGATGCGATTGAACTAGTTTTGTTTCTACTAATTGGTATATGATTTCTTGTTTTTGGCAGCTTTACCTGGTGTTCTCTGGGTCTTGCCTGATTCTTATCTTGACGTGCCCAATAAAGATTATGGAGGTGGGTGATAGACACATAAAATGCTGATACAAGACGATTTTCTTCCTTTGGTTCTCATTTCTTTGCTCGTCCATTTTGTTGCTGTAGCTAATTAATTGTGTAATCATGCTATAGGCGATTTGTTTGTTGATGGCAAAGTTATCCGTAGGCCACAGTTTGACTTCAGTGAGAACCAGCATAGTGGACATAGACCTCGGCGTCCTGACAGGCGTCGTAGTAGAGGACCCATGCAGACACAATCACAGAGCTGGTCCCAAACTCGCGCACAGCCTATGCAGCAGCCAGTGCCAATGAATGGGCAAAATGCACCTCAAAGTCAAGGAGGCTATCCTACCAGGACTTAGGTGGTTCTCCAACGAGCGCAATCTTCCGCAACCTCTTTCAAGTTTCAACTTTGTCTTTGTAAGGTCTACATACTTTACTGCTAGGTCAATTCCGAATCTGTGATGGTCTTCCATGCTCTAGTTTAAAGAAAAGAAATGTGAATAGTCTTCTGCTTTTGTGTTAGAGGTCTTTCTTCAGTAGTACATAATTGATCAAACTTGTTCTAGATTGTTTTAGTACGAGTGATGTCATCTGGTTTCTGTGTCTAGATAGTGCTGAAGGCTTTTTTAACACTGGCAGTCCACCCCAGAGTGGTTGCTGATTGCCTTTCAACACATCAGCTAATTGGATTTATGGAGTCGAGTCAGATGTCTCCGGCCCTCGTCACAGTCTCTGTTTTGTGATTGGGTGTTAGGTTGTTAAGGGGTTTGCTATTATTAACAGTGATGATTTTATTCCTGCCGGTCTTTAATTTTCCGTACAGTTTGTGGACTGTGAAGCTGCTGCTGAATCATATCCATCACTTTAGTAAGTAAGTTCATTAGCTTCGTTTTCCTCAGTTCTGGTACGCGACTACTCAGACAATTTTGCCTTAGACTCCATTTCTGTGATGATCCGAGGTTATGTTGGTTTTCTTCTGTATCATCTCTGTATCCCCTCTGGTTTATTAGCAAGTTAGTTAATCTTGTTCATGGCATTTGTACTTATTATTCATCTGAAATGCATACCCATGATCAATTGCTCTGGCCGAGACTACGTCTGTACTCTGTAGCCTTTTGGTTTGAAATGGCATGACATTGTTTTATGCTAGTTCGCTCTTCAATCTCCTCATTCTATAGAGGTGAAGTTAAGAATCGTTTCGTCACTTTTCGTCTAGGAGATGGGTTTCAGCAAACAAAATGGTGACTTATAGAGCCTAGCAAATAGCGTTGTACTCTTCCCGTTTCTCTCAAGAGCTAACATTTGGTTTGAATATATTAGTTCCCGAGTAAACAGAGGGTGTAGGAATTTCGTATGGCTATTGCTAACTTTAGACTTCAGAGCAGGAGCAGTAGAGGTGCATGCACTTGCTCACTTGCTTTAACCTACGTTTCTTCCAACTGATTATTACACTTTTTAAAATACAAATTGTGTTTTTCTTCCGTCACTTCTCGAATTTCTCATGTACTATTGCAAATTGATTCTCAATTATTATAGTTGATTATAGTACATAACTTTATCATGATTTCTTGGTCATCACTTTTTTTGATGGATTCAATTATCAATTTAACTAATGTGTAATGTCGACAGTACAAATTTAACTAATGTCGATAGTACAAATTTAACATCTCAAATCAGTTTTATGACATACTAGTACTCCGTATTGAATTAAAATTTAAATTCTGCATATACTCCGTACTCCCAATTGATTATTTTTTATATTTATATTTTTAGTTTTATTTCTTATTTTTATGACTTCCATGGAATATGTGTTTTAGAGTTATCGAAGGAACAATTTTCGAGGCTAATATTAAACTGAACAAAAATAGTTAATCGAAGAAATGATTTCTCAACTACCTTTAGTGGCTATATCATCATATCACACAATTATATGATGCAAAACAAACTCAAGTTGCAAATCTATATCTTTGAATCCATAATCGTTAGTGTCCGTAACCATAGTATAATGATAATAATTCAAAACTCCAACAAATGAAGTTACTCCACTACAAACGAAAGAAAAAAACAAACAAACGTAAGATAGAGCAAGTAGTACATAATACCATATTTCGTACAAAATATAGAACATCATTCCATATAGTGCAATGACATTATTCTTAATTTTTTCAAACAAGTTACTTCATGAAATAAGAAAGAAAAATGATAGAACTTGTGTTAACATTTTGAATTTTGATGTTGGCTGAGGCAATAGTTCGATAATCAATAATTCATAATATAAATTTCGAAAAAGTTGTATCGAGTGGTGATTGTGTTTTCTCATTTATTAACGTTTGGGTTGATCTTCTATCATAATCCAAGGAGTATATAAACAAACGTAACGAACATTGCTGATTACTTAACTCTTCCTCAATCATGTCTTAAATTTTTTAATGAATAATAGTATATAACCTCGACATGTAAAATAGTCAAAACGAAATGATACGATTCAAGGAATGGATGGATTAAGAGTGAGAATCAGACCTGGAAAAACTGACCCATATTCAAACATCCGATCTAAATTAATTGAGCCGAATTTTTAATCTGAATTAACCTGAAACTTGAATTGACTCGACCTGAACTCGAAAATTACTCGAATTGTGTTTGACCCGAACATGAGTGGAACTGAAAATGACCCAGACTCAATAACCAGACGTTTTAATGGTTCGATTGAACAAAAATGACTTAGATTAGATATATCAGACTTTCAATAACTCAAATTACCAGTAAAACTTCAAATTAAGATAATATTAGACAAAATTTTAAGAAATCTATCATTAATATGATCAGATTTGAAATGACCGATCCGAATCTGACCCTATCCAAAATTTGACCCGTAATTGGCACACCCAAACTAGACCTGACCCAAACCAAAATCGAAGCCGACCCGATCCGAGTGACCCGTTTGGCAGGTCTAGTGAAAATCCTCTGTCATTTTATGTCTCGTTCCCTTTTCCCGTTCGATCAATTTTTAGAAATCCATTAAATTTAAAAATCAAAATAAATTCGTTAGAATTTAAATTAAATGGATATTTTAAATGAGACGTAAATGAGACAGATGATCTTCCCTCGAGAGTAAAATAGAGCAAGTTGAACATCCTCGTGTGTATTGGTATTGGCCACCCACCATACCTCATCCAAACCATAAATACAAACTTTGCCTAGAAACAAATCTTCCTCTTTAAATAACTTCTTCTTCACACAACAGAAGAAAGTAGTAAGACAACTAACGATGTGCGGTGGTGCAATCATCTCCGACTTCATTGCCGCCAAGCGCGGCCGTAATCTATCAGCCCAAAACCTCTGGTCCGAACTCGATACCGGCTTTCTCAATTCTCATTCTCTCCCCTCCAAGAAGGCTAAGACTTCCTCTTCTACCAACAACAACTACGCGTTCCTGCAAAATAATGGTACGAGTATTCTTTTTTTTTTTTTTTTCTTATTATCCGGCTTATATTCATCTTTTGGTATATTTGTTTTTGTTAAGATATAACAAATTCTTGATGTAAGTGACGTTTGGCGACAATATTAATGATTTTTCGTTTTATTTCAAAAAAAAAAATACATCGGTCTAGACTTTTGGTTGAGTTGGCTCTTTGAGGTTTCAAGTTCAAATCCTGGGAGCCCCCTTATTTTCAAGTGGAATTTCAGCACAAGCACAATGTTAGCATTTATCATCTACATTTCAAGTGGTTTTAGTCCACGTTTTAAGCCTAAAGGGCTTTCACGTGAGAAGGAGTGTTAAGATATAACCAATTATTAGGTCTCAACCATCAGTGTAGGCTTTTGGTTGAGTTGACTCTTTAACGGTTTTTATTAGATTATTAATTGAAACAAGCTAAATATTAGTCCTTGCACACAATTTTTGTATGCTCCGATTACATTTTTATTTCATTTTATAGTAGCCTAAATATGGGAAAATTGGCTGACTGGTATCATAATTTGACGTATTAATGACATTTGTTCTCTTGGGATTTGTTGGGAACATTTGTGAAACTTTGATTTAAGAAAGATTACATGAAAAGTTAAAATTAAGGTAGATAGAATTACTTTGATTACGTTGAAAGAGCAAAAAAAAAAAAAAATTATTAACCTGATACATCACGATGACTTTTGGAGATGGGCATATATATATTGGACCCCATAGTCCCATACTTTGTCGTATGGCACAGTATCAGTTCATGCACCCGTCCAACTACGTACCTTAGATTATTCGGGAATAAACAATATTTTCCTCAAATCTATCTAAATGAAACGTAACACTTTATTTCTACTACGAGTCAAAAGTATCGGTTATATATGCTAGTATAGCCAGGCCCAGTATTTTTCCATCTTTTTCCTCTCTAATGTTTTGCCCTAGCATGAGACCAAATATACCTATATAAGGTGTACGGGTATCACTTACGAGTAGTCAAATTAAGCGGTTGCGTAAATGTGAAGGAATTATTCCAACCAAAAACATAAGTTGATTGATGATCCTAAAGTAACAGTACGTGTCACAGTTAAGCGAGCATATATAGGCTTCGAATCCTAACGTGGCACTTACTCATCTTTCGAGAACGCAACTTGACTGATTTGTGTTACTTAGGAGGAGGAGCTGATGATGTTCAGGAATCTGCGAAGCCGAGTCAGACTCGCAAGACTCGGAAGAATGTGTACAGAGGGATAAGGCAGCGCTCTTGGGGCAAATGGGCTGCTGAGATCAGAGACCCATGCAAGGGTGTCCGAGTCTGGCTCGGTACATTCAACTCACCAGAAGAAGCTGCTCGAGCTTATGACGCTGCCGCAAAGAGGATTCGCGGCGACAAGGCCAAGCTCAACTTCCCGGACCCTTTATCTAAACAAGCTCCCCCGGCAACTAAGCCGGAGGATATTGTCCTAGCAATCGAGTCGCCTCAGCTCAGTGAGCTAAGTAGTGACTCGTCCACTGGGGAGTTACTTGGTTGTGTTGACACGAAACTGTATGATCCAAATAATGAAGCCTTTTTTGTAGGGCAGAGTGAGCTGATGACCCAAAAGTTATCGGACCTGGAATCGTTCCTAGGCTTGGACAACAATTACAATAATGAGGCTGATCAACTCAGTGAGTCAGACTCACTTGGTTTTTCATGGGTCATGGACGAGTTCCCAATGGTTCACTATGACAATAATCTCATGGGTTACTAGAAAGTGGTTGTATTATTGTGAATTGTGATATATTATTGTACTCGTATGCTTTTGTGTGATTTGTCAAACTTTAGGTTTGCTAATGGGCCACTGGCCTACCATTTCGGGTTCTCGACATTTAAATAAATAACGTCATTTTACTTATATATGTGAACTATTTAGGAATGAACTCCTTGAACCATATAAGTTCTAAAGGCATTTGGTGTATGTTGCATGCTCACTTCCATCTAAAGGTCTCAAATTTATCCTTATATTTTGATGCAGTTTTTTTGGTGGTAATGACGTGTTGAACACACAAGAAAGCTATACATCAAGTCACCTTGTGAGATGACACCATATTAATATCGCCCAATATATTTCCTTACGAAGTGAAAATCTATTCGTCGCCCAACCTTTATTAATATCGTCCAAAACATTTCCATAATAACTTTCCACGGCCTATTGATAGTTTCTAATCAGATAAAACACACGTCAATCTGTTGATCACCATCACCACCGACTACGCATCTCACCAACTATGTCCTCACTTCACTTCAATATGCCATTATAATTGAACAACCACTGATGCTAGAGTTGGGATTTCTTGATATCGTGAATGAGTCATCTGATACAAAAACTACGAATCTCCTCATGCAACCAAACGACCACTAAAAAAAAAAAAAACTAAATTTACCCAAAATAATGACATTTATGGTAAAGATCTCCTACTAGATTTTCTCAAGAAAAAAAGAGTGCTAAATAAAATGCATTGAAATTGGGCAATAGAAAGACAATGTAGGAATGCATTGTGCTACACCACATAAACAAAAACCTAACAACTACAAGAGAATGTTATATAAAGAGTTCTATGATCCCAATTATTTAAGCCTTAATTAAATTTTAAGAAAATAGTTATTCCTAAAAATCCTAATTAATTTGCTAATTTTATTACTCCATCATCGATCATATGGAGGGAAACAAGATTACAACATTGTTTGTGGTGGTAGCTTTTGTAATAGCCACATTAGCGAAAAATTCGATTGCAAAAGATATTCCTTCAAAGAACAAGAACGCACCCATTTCTAAGGGAAATGAAATCCCTCCTGAAATACAAGCGCTCGAATCGTGTGCGAAAAATTGTAAACCAGATGATAGTGAATGTCCTCTAGATTGTTTGAAGAAGGCGTTAGGTGGTAAAAATAAGATCGACATGAAGGAATTTCAGAAAGAACTCAAAGTTGTGGTTAGAGGCATATTTTGTGTCACAGGATGTATGTCTTCTGGATTATGTCCAGAAATTGATAATATTGGTAAGCTTTTGCTTAATTATTTGGCACTTACTCTAAGTATCTTTCTAGTGTACCCCTCTCTCCATTATGCACGCCGCAGTAATACCTGCGCGTGTATAATGCACACGCCTTAAACAGGCGTGCGTGGAAGAAAAGTTTTCCTTGCCTGGGCGTTAAATTATCTTCACTCCTTTTCAGAGATTAGAGTTTCGATTCTCATCACCGTTAAATTCCTAGTTGGGATTTAGCCCAACTTTCAACTGTTTAGCTAATATTTACTTTATGAGATCCAATAACAAAATCTCGTCTTATACAACTAACAATTTTATTCAAAACTACTTATACATACAATACTTCCTCTCTTTCCGAGAATTCAATTATCATGAGCACTTTTTAACTAAAACATTTTGCTTAAGATTATTATCAGAATATACAAGAGTTTATTTACAAGGACTAGCTTATAAATAAATATGTAATCATATCATTGTAATTATATCGGGTATTCTCACGTGAAATACATGTCACCAGCCTATATCACCAGATTTTTATAACATTATCTTACTAGTCTATTGGTTTGTCAAGGATCTTAGAATTACTCCATAAGTACTCAAAAAATTAAAAAAATAAAATAGTATCGAACCATTTTTTCTAAATTAGAAAATAAAGAAAGACACTTTAATTTGATATTCTTTACCAAGGCAATTAATCTATAAGATCCTTTGAAACCTCTAAATTATTGGTAACTTATTTCATACATTAATATAATTTTTTGCTTGTTATTTCATACAGAGGAAGCTAACAAATGCATGGAAGGATGTGCAAAATTATGTGGTTCAGAAGTATAATATCAATTTATTAGCTATATTAATTAAAATGGTATTTGGGAAAAGAAGGAGCAAAAGTCATATGATCAAATACAATGCAAGCTCCTCAGATAGATTCAAGGAATTGCATGTAAATTAGCTGATTCAATTTACTTTCTGTTAGAAAATTGTGATAAGTTCTAGCAAGAAGTGTCTCAGGTCATAATATATTTGGCCAACTTGTTAATGAGACTTATAGAAGCATAGAAGCTTTAGGTTTTCTCGAGTAATAATAAACATAATAATAATTCTTTAGTTTGCATTTAGGACATTTGACCTTTTGTTGTTATATTGATCCGGATAAAATAATAGGGAAAATTCACACGTTACTCCTCTGATTCATATCCATGTTTTCAAGTTTATGCACATGATACATATCCTCGAGGTTTTAATTTCGTGAATATAGTACCATCTCATCTCATCAAAATACCTAAGAGTGTATTATATGTTATAAAAGTGCCTTCGAATTGCATTATAATGGTCTTTTTGATGTAGAACAATTACTACCAGACTCTCTTATATTACTGTCACAATCACGTGACCAAATAAAGTTAGAGTGAATACGATCAAATGACCTCAAACTAAAATTTAGATTTATGGTTTATAACAATGATTTTGGGATATAATGGTATAAAGCAAAATGACTCATAAAATTGTCTGCACTTCTTATTTTGTGAAGTAGCAGTCAGTCGGTGCGATTTTCGAAGCAATTTTCACTTTGGGTCATCCGTGCGCAGTGTAACACCCCCAAATTTCCTTTCCTTTTTCAAAAACATTTTATCGAGAACCAAAACACAAATAAGGAAATTCAGAGGTGTCACTCCGCACTCGAGTCAAAGACCCGAATGCAAGGAGATTTCAAAAGCCACAGTATAATTGTCTAATGGTCTAAAATAGTCTATTACAATCCATTAATTAAAATTACAATAGTCCAAAATATGAAATATGAAATAATCTATGTCTAATAACTACTAGTCTAATTATTGTTTCCATCTAATTCTAGTGAGTCGTCGTTCCCGCATGCATCAATCACTTCAAACCTGTGGTGGATTTAAAGCACAAAAACCACAGTTGAAAAAGTCAGTGAAATTGAGTAAGCTAATACCTCAACGTGTAGAAAACCAAAACTCTTACCTGGATTTTGAAAACGTTTTTAGTTTTATTTTCGAAAACACACTTAGCACATAAACATATAATCATCCAATGATAATTCCAAACCAGTAGTTAAGAGTCATATATCAGAATCCACCATTCAATTCATCACATACTCATAGTATAAGAAACATTCCATAATCCATATCCAACAAATCAAAGATTAACGATAAATAAGAAATTCATAAGTCACGAGCCATAATCCACAATTCCTAGTTAACAATCCACAATCCACAATCCATAATCCATAATCCATAATCCCATAATCCATAATCCATAATCCATAATCCTTATTATTTAGAAATGAACTGAATCTTTTGCCAATTCACCCTATCAACCATAATCCAAGACAACTAGACCTTAAGTGTGCACACCCCCTACTGGGTGTTTTTAACCCAAGTAGAGTAGACTAGAGCCTAACCCTCTTAAAGACCGATGCGGTGGGGTAATTAATGTAATACCCCAGATTTCAGAGATTTCAGAGAAGGTTCCTGAGAAATTAAGGGCTCATATGAGGTGCTTAAAAGGATTGACAATGCTACTCATACCAACAAAGTCGACTTTCCTTTTAGGAAGCTCATGTGATAAGAACTCCAAAGTTAAGCGTGCTTGACTGGGAGTAATTTCAGGATGGGTGACCTCGTGGGAAGTTTCCCAGGGTGCGCACGAGTGAGGTCAAAGTGCGCCGGAAGGACCCGTGTTGGTCTGTGAGGTCAGCCCACAGCCTGGCAAGCTGCCATAGGTGACTACTCTCGGCTCAGGCGATGAGCCGGGGTGTTACAATTAATAGGAGTCGATGCGACTCAATCCAGTAAATAAGAGTTCTTTTGACTCAAACAAATAAATAGGAGCTCTTTTGGCTCGAACAAATAATTAGGAGTTCTTTTGCTCCGTCTAAGTAACCAGTATCTTATTGAGAGAGAATTGATGATCACAGTTCATATAAAACGATACCAAACCAACATCACAATATAAATTGGCTATGCGCCCACAAACCAAACCAAATCAACCAATTCAATATACATTTAATCTTACCTTTTAAAATAACATATTTGTCACAAGCCATTTCATATACCAATATCGATACAACAAATCCAACCAATTTAAAATACAACAATCGTATAAACTGAATCGTTCTCCACCTATCATGATACTATGTTTTCATCCAATCACACCATTCACATCTCGAACGTAAGTTTGAAAGGTTTCTACAAGTTTAAGAAGGGTTGAGCATGCTAGCTTACTTTTTTAAGAAAACGAAGACTCAATAGCACAACAATCACTAGTACTCCTCGTCTACGAACTCAGGCTCTACAATTATACAAACGACATTCTCAAATTAACACTCAATCTTTCTCAACCAACCAACCAACTATATTCCTATATGTTAGTATATATGATCCTATATGCAATGTATGATTATGACAATACCAAATTCAAACAAACAGTTACCAATTATCCAATAATTATCGTTCTATTTCAATAATTATCCAATAAAACTCAATTAACACCAAAATTATTATAAAAATTCACAAAAGCCTAAAATTAGTTTAAAACAGAATATAACTCATAAAAATTAACCCTTAATTATTATAATTTAATTATAAAATTATTATACCAATTTATATTATGTTTTATTAATTAAAAACAATGTTTCATTACATAAAATCCCAAAAATTTGAATTAAATTATATAAATCATAAAAATCATTTTATAATTTGTTAAATTATCAGAATGTCGAAATATTGATTATCATAATTAATTTGGACTAATTAACCTAAATTAGAAACAATTAACCAAATTTCCCCAATTTGCAATTTTTACAACTTTGAACAAAACCCAATTTAAATTTCAAACTAAATTCAAGAACCCTAACAATTAGATAGTAAGCATACCCAATTCGAGATTTCGAAATCAATTGAACAAATTTGACAATTAATCTAATAAATCCCCAAATTCGAAATTAATGAAAATCAACTTAAAACAACCATCAAGATCAATTCTTTATGCATAAAACTAACTCTAATCGATTACCCACTAATCATAACATCTATTAGCACCAATTAAACACAAATTAGAGCTTTCAAAACACTTGTTAATCACGTTTTAAGGAAGGGAACGAAAACAGGGGAAAGAGGGGCGAGAAAGGGTGTTACCCACGGCCAAGAAAGGAAGTGAAGACGACGGTGAGGTGGTTGTTGCGGCTGGGCAGAGGCAGGAGAGGCTGGATGACGTGGCCGGCGTGCGCGAAGGATGAGCGAAAGGTGAAGCAGGGGCGGTGAGGAAAAAAAAAAAACAGAGGAACTCTGTTTTATACAGAGTAAAGGGGGGGTTGTGTCGGTTTTTTTTTTTTTTTTTTTTTCCTTTTCCTTTTTCTGATTTCTTTTTGGGTTGGGTTGGGGTATAAGTTGGTGTTTGGGCCAATTGGTGTGGGCTTGAGTCGTTGTAGTGTTTGAAAGATAACCCAATTCAGAAATTAGAAAATCCTATATAGAAAATCCGACTCCAAAATTCATTTCTGAACTCGGTTTTGAGAACGATAATTAATAATTAAAATATTTTTATTTCAATAATCTAATTAATAGATCTAAAAATATTAATATAAAATACTTTAAAATTTTGGGATATTACACGCAGCCTCTCTATGTTTCAATATATACGGGTAAGGCTTGCGTGCATCCAACCCCCCCTTACCTCGCTTTATGACGGGAGCCTTTAAGACACTGTGGTTAAAGATGTTGTTGTAACAATGATTTTATGAGCATTATCGACCTTTCAAAAATCGAATGTACAATTTTATTCAATTTGATAATCAAATCCTTTTCGTGTGTCTACCTTCTAGGTGTCTTGTGATTTTGACCCAAGAATATGATATGGAGTTTTCAATGTCTTCACATAGACCTGACACCATATACACAAACCATTTATTTGCATCAACTCATGATTAAAAAAATCGTTATTAATGTGCTATTATACTTGAGAATTCTCATTTAAAATTTTGGTTTCTACTTGAAATGGGAAAAAAGGTGAAATATCTACAATTAATACTAAAAGTATGATAGTGGTTTAGGGATCCTTGATGGTGGTTTTTTGAATTTCCTTAGTTTTAAGTAGAATTTTGAGTTGAATGTGTAATTCTAAGATAGAATTGAATGTATGTATGTTGGTACATGAAGTTGAAAATACCATAAATTGAATAATTATGTATGGTGTGTACGATCAAGTCGGTCAAATAACAAATGTGATAAAAAATTAAACAAACTTCTGATCACCTAATCTAAAGATCCAAAAGAATTTTGAATGACTTTTGTATGTAGTTTATTCATCGCATTGCCAACTATTTTCTATAGTTACTGGCTTACTACTAATGGTTAATGATACATATAGAAAAATAATTTAAGAAGTAAAATAAAATCTAACTTCTTTGCATAGAAATTCAACCTACCTCTCACCATCTACCTGCCTCCGACGCTTTCAAAAGCGCAGCCTCAAACGCCACCACACACATTATTCTCATCTCCCAGCGCCTATATTGGAATGCTTAGGCTAGCGTCGAATTCAAATGAAACCAAGCGAACAAATCACATAAATTACTAGGTGATCTTGTGCTCATACCGGGATTGGAAATGGTTTGGTGAGAGTCTCAGAATACGTGGATGCTTTTCTTTCTTTCTTTCTTTTCTTAATATTCTTTTTTTTGCTTTTCATTTTTATTCCTCTCTATTCAATTTTGGTTTAAGTTTCAGATGCCCGCTCAAATTTCGTACAGTATTACGCCAACTTTTTTCATTTTGCGGCAAAATAGTGAAATAGCTGGCGGCGCTCTTTGGGGGACGCTTCCAAAAGCGCACCAAGGTTTCTTAAACGAAAAAGTAATCAATATAAATTGTGGTTGTTCTTATTCATGTAGTACTGTAGCGATGCTATCAAGCAACGTTTATAAAAGCGTTTCTAGTTTTGTTCCAGATTTGTTCATAAAGGAGAGCACTCCAACACTCTTCTAGAAAAAGCGTCCCTATTAGTGCGTCACAATCGACCTAATTTCTAGTAGTGACAAGGACTGTTGTATGACGTTGACGATATAATGTCGATTGTTGTGCACTCTGATCTAATCTACTCTTATCTTATTTAATCTATCGAATATCTAATATTGATTCTAAAATAATACTATATATAAAAATGGAACCACGCTATTTTTAAATTGACCCTTGGCGCTATATCTGTAACACTACGGAATATGGAAAGTGGATTATGGAGTTGGTTTGTCCCACATTGGGAAAATAAGGCTCATATGATCAGTTTATAATAGATTCCTACCATCATACTACCAACAAGGCCTTCACCTTTTAGAGCCCGGAGAGGATATATGGGCCTAAAGGGTGACTTCCCATCTTATTGGGTTGTGTTGCGACGGACGGTGGATCGGGCTGTTACAATATCGGAGGGGGAAAAAAAGATTTTTTCATGGTATTGTTGATGTTTCGACTTTTTATGTGACTTTACAGTTTGGGAAATCTCCACGACACTGTGAATATTTTGACCTTCTTTCTATGGTAATATAACCGTATATGTGTAACGGAATGCTAACCCGTCTACTTTTCTTATTATAAGTTCAATTAATATAACTACTAGTTCTCCCAAGAAACATTTTGATATATAGAATAGCCACACACAAAAAAAAAAAATTAAAAAAAAAAAACAACATTTTTATAAACAATGACATGGATTTCATAAAAACTTGTATATGTCGATGAATATAAGTTTTCAATTTCATTGAACGACTATCACATTAACAATAACTTTCACTGATGAATGTTCATTGATATGTACTGGTTACTCATCTCATCAAAATATCTAAGATTGTATTATATGGTATAAAAGTGCCTGCGAATTGCATTATAATGGTCTTTTTGATATAGAACAATTACTACGAGACTTTCTTATATTATCGTCAATATCACATGACCAAATGAACTTGAAGTGAATACGATCAAATGACCTCAAACTAAAATATAGATTTATGGTCTATAACAAGGATTTTTTTTTTACCATTATTGACCTTTCTAATAATATCGACTGTACAATTTAATCAATTTGATAATCAAGTTCTTTTTCGTGTGTCTACCTATTAGGTGTTTTGAGATTTTGACCCAAGAATATGATGTGGGGTTTTCAATGTCTTCACATAGAATGGACACCATATATACAAATTATTCATTTGCATCAACTCATGATTAAGAAAATCGTTGTTAATGTATTTCCAAATTTTAATTTCTTCGGTAACAAGAGAGGAAATTAAACAAGCAACATGCATGAGAATTTGCTAATGCACTAAAGACTACATGAGACATTGCATATGACGAGCTTATAAATTTTGGTTAAGATTGTCTGATTTTAACCCACAACAATAAACCTTCAACATAAACTTATTAGTGTAGAGTTAGAAGGTACATAAACTTAACAATAAGATGTGTTGCAAATATTGTACATGTGCCGTGTACATGGTAGCAAATTTCATTTCAGTTTTGGCTGACATATACTAAAAAAATAGTGAAGGTCTTACTCTATGATATCATCTAATCCCCTCAAAATCCTCCATACTTTTGCGTCCTAAATTAATTAAGAAGGGTGCTTCTCTCTCCTACATGCATCTACTTGTTTCTTCATCTCTCCCTTTGTTTAATTCTACTATTTGGATGCCCGAACCATAATACTCCATGAGATACATGTTTTTGGATCAAGATCCTCTGGAGTTATTTATCCTAGAGTTCCCTGGAGTTTACCTGAAATGGAAAAAATAAATTTATGAATGTCTTTTTTTTAAATTAGAGAAAACACTACTTGGTAGAGTGATGTTTCCATTTCAAATAAACTCCAGAAAACTCCAGGAAAAATAACTCCAGAGGATCCGAATCCCATGTTTTTATGTCTCATGTAAAGCACGAGTTGTTTCTCTTTTGACTGGTAAAAAGAGGTTAATTAATGCTAATACTTGAATTTCCATAAAAAAAAAAAAGTCTTTGTTTAGTTCAAATAAGGAAGAAGATTTGTTGTTCTTGAATAAGGAGATTTGTATCACGAAATTCATGCGAAACGATTGATGTCATGAAAAATAACATCTAATTGTGTTTGATAAACATGATTTGATTGTCTTAATATTTTGCAAATTTGCAAAATATAACCCTATATATTGAAATTTAATATCATCAAATGCAACGATGACATAGCTAAGCATGCAAAAATATTGCGCCAAAGACCTAAAAAAGGAAAAATAATGTTGAAGCGAGAAGAAGTTGATATATAATATCAACTATTGTAGGAGTTGTCCCGAATATGAATCCTCGTACCCCACTCTGCGTAGCAATACCTCGATACTCCTATGTATTAAATAAAAAAGATACCGATGATTATATTTGGCTCGGCAATTTCGTTCAGTCACATCTTCTTGTAAAATATTGAATAATCCGACGCCTCATATATTTTAACACAATCCAATAAATTGGAGGTTAAACATATCATAAGCTCCTCAAATTCGCAACACACTTGACCCCTAAAGCTTTGGGCCCATTTTTTTTAATTCCTTCAAGTGTCCTGGGTCGCAAATTGTCATTTTTTTTTCAGTTTCTTTGTTGGGCCGGTCTACCAAATAGGCAAATACCTTCCTTTCTAATTTTCACATGAACACTAGAGAATTTGGAAGCGACTAGAGTATATTACTCCCTCCAGTTAAGTTCACTCTTTTTAGCACTATTCGGCACGTAATTTAAAGTGCGTTTTTAACTCGTAAAAATCAAAAAATTTGTGACAAACATGTTTAAATGTCAATAGGGACTTTCACAAAAATTTAGAATTTTACACAATCTCTAACATAGTTAAAATCGAATCTTAAAGTGTGTGCCGAAAAGTGACAGAAAGAGTGGATTTATATGAAGGGAGTAGTATTGTCCAACTTTTGTGGAAAAAAAGAAGGAAAGAAAGAAAGTATACGTATGTTCAGAGCACTATGTTTATTTCTCTTCCATGAAACAAGCAAGTGAAAAACCGGTAAAAAGTACATGAAACTTCTTATTTTTGACGGTCAAATTTACATGGAGGATCAGATACAGCTGTGATAGGGTAAAAACATTGATCTATGTAGTAACGCATACATATTGCATCGTCCTCCCCACGGTCTAGCTACATCTTCATATTCTCTTTGGTTAAAAACCACTATACGAACTTCCTATTACACCAATTACATTATCAATAGCACGTAACTTTTTCACCGTCTTACTATTATTAACTTTCTGGATACGCCGCCATTGACTAGAAACGTATATATATACACATCACCACACCGAGTTTTATCACCCTACACATGATCAGGACCTTGAGGAGTAGAATTAGGTGATGTTGTAGTACTCCCAGAAGATAAAATAACCGCATTTCGCTTTCCTCTCTCGGACCGGCTGTTCTCGGCAAACTTGAGACTACCTTCGTGCATACGCTTCTCCTTTTCGGCCTCATTCCACTCCGAAGAGTAGTAGTGCTCCTCGGTCGCGATTTTGGAATCCTTTGATGGCGGAAGAAACATGCTCCCCCACTGCGGAAAATGCACCAACGCCACCGGTAGCGTGCACGCTATAGCCATAATACCCATGAAGGTTAGCCCTTGCTCAGTGGTGTACCTCGAGCTCGAGAAAAATATAAGCTGGGTGATCATGGACCCCACATTGCCACCGGAGCCGGTTAGGCCGGAGATGATTCCGAGAGACCGCCGTGAAATGAAGGGGACTATACCGTAGGTGGCTCCACACGCGCCTTGGGCTCCAAAGGAGAAAAGGACCATGGCTATGATCGCGATTGGGAGCGTGTTGGCTAAGCCTAGCCACATGCAGAAGACCCCTCCCAAGGTCTGGAATAGCCACAGAACCCATAGCCTTCCCCTCATTCCGAATACACGGGCCGCCCGGTCGGAGACGAAACCGCCGAGTGGTCGGGAAAAAATGTTCGCCATGCCGAAGCTCGTCGCAATTAATCCGGCAGTGTGGAGTTTGAGATGAAACCTATGTATAGGATTCCATGAAAATTATGGTTAGACGTTTTGAAATACGAAAATATTATGAGTCTATATGTAAACAAGTGAAAAAAGTGTCTATGACTAATTTGTAATAAAAATAATTAAAAGTGCAGTAAATTTTGTTATGTAATTTGGCAAATAATGGATTATAAGGAAAGAGAGACAATTAATTAGGGGTCCTTGATTTTGGAATTAAATCAATTTAAATTTATTTCTATTGATATACTCGTAACAATGTTGTTTTACTACCAATATCATAAATTTACTGCAAGTACGTTAAATTTACTACACAACCATATTTTTTATAGCATGTAAAATGCATGAATTCGATTGGGTGATATCGCTAACATTTACGCCGAGTTAAGCTATATATATTTAATGATTTTAGAACATTATGATCTATAACACAAATATAATAAATTGTATACTATGAATTAAAATAGAAAAGTTACCTATCAAAAAAGTATTGGGAAATGATATTGTTAGTGGTCAATTGGACTCCCATAGAGTAGCCGTACAAGAGGACAAACAACCAAGTCCTATAATTGCTGATTGAGTACCATATGACCTGCATACCACATATCACATTAATAAACATCATATGATAACACTTTGATACTGCATAAATTTCGATTTTTGAAAGTTTCCACACGTAATGAAAATCATCATGAGAAAATAAAAATAAAAATATATGACAATACGTGATGATAAAGATGGACTAGTAAGTCAAGATGTATGATTCATAATTAACGAATTAATTAAATCTGTCCTTTAGTCAGAAGATTATAATTCAAGATTTTACTAATAAATATCAGATTTTTTTTTTTATTTATTCATTTCAATAAGCATCTAGTAAGTTCTTAATTATAGGGTGGGCTGACATAAATAATAGCTACAATTATACTCCGTATGAAAATATAATTACTACGATCAGTGTCAGATTGTAATGTTAGTTCCATGCCTCAAATTATATGAAAATATAAGAGTATAATTAATTCAGTTTAATATTCTAATTTCGTGTAAGTTATTATACGTATCGTGTTGTACATTTGAAGGAACCATGATTAATTACGGTGGAAGATCGTACGTAAAGATCTGACAAGTTACCTTAGAAAACTTGTCCTTGGACATGTCACCCTTCTTTTGTAGGTCACTAAGATTGCCATCGGGCAAGTCCTGGCCAAACGCTAAGATGAGGATGCCCATGATGAGCTGAAGACCTCCGGGGATGAAGAAGGCTATCCGCCACGCCATAAACGGCGTCGCCCCGGCCACCCGAGAGATGAGCTCAAACAACACTGGCATGAGCAGTTGGGTGGCTCCACCACCCATGTCACCCCACCCTGATGTAATCCCACTCACTGACCCAATAATCTTACTATTAAACATAGTACTGACCCAATATTGACACGACACGAAAGTTGCTAATGAAAACCCTATCATGAACCTCACTACAATGTAGCCTATGGGTGAAGACACCGTGGACATACAAAACACAGCCGGGGCCGTCAATAAGAGCACAAATGCGCAACCATATCGCGGCCCTATGAGGTCGCAAACAACCCCCATGGCTAACCTAGAGAAGATACTCCCAGAGACTGAGGCAACCCCAGCATTGCCTATATCTATCTGGGTTAAGTTAAGGTTGTCTCTTATGATTGGGAGTAATGGAGCTGCTGCAAAAGTTGACACGACACAAGTAAAGAATGAGAACCATGCTAAATGAAATGATCTCATATGTGGGTTGGCTAAGGAGAAAATCTTGAAGACTTTGGCCTTGTGCTCAGAGTCTACCGGTAGGGCGAACTTGGCCGTGTGATCGGTGTGTACTTCCGGAGAGTCTACCGAGAAGGCGTGGCTCTGCTCCCTCCCGGTAACTCCGTGCATTGAGGTCCCTAAGTCTGCTGCCATTGTGTGATATTTTCAAAGATGAAAGTATGTAGTAGCTAGGCAGGAAAATACAAAAGAATAAAGGTAGGTTATTTTAGCTTATTTGGGAAGTTGTGTACGTATATATGTTTGGTTGGTTTGGACTTGGGACTTTCAAGTGTGGGATAAATTGTAGTACAAATGGAGGGTATTTATAGGGAAGAAGGGAACAATTGAGGTCAAGTTGACATTGTCATGTTGTAATATTAAGATTATTTTTTACATAACTGTCCAAATTGTTTTAGGTATGTATGTATTAGTTGATAAGACGTGGAGATGATCAGAACAACAATGAGTTATTGATCGACATACACTCGGTTTTTAAATAAAATAAAAACACTATTTACAGTGGGTAGATAATAGGATTGGAACGAACCTCTTGATCGATCATTAAAATGGACTTTGGAATAATTAAGTTGACAATTATAATAACAGTGTCTTGTTGTGGTATTAACATATATCTGTTTATATAAATCCAAGCGGCTTTAGGTACAAGCTAAGTAGATAACGCTTAGGTAGCGTTTGGAAACAAGAATTTGAAAATCTGTAATTATTTCAATTCCATCATTTGAGAATGTGAAATTCAAATATAAATCAAATGTTTGGGGATGGTGGGATTTCAAAATGACACCTCTTGAGGTGTCATTTGTTTTTGGCCTAAATGGATTTGATACAAATTCCAAAGGATTTGACACAAATCCAAATTCTCAAATTCTTGAGTTACCAAACATGTGATTTGTGTCAAATTTTGATTTGAGAATCAAATCCTTGTTTCCAAACACTCTCTTAGAGTAATGTTAGAATTATGTCGGCTATGCAAGCTTAAGTTGGTAAAATTTTAGATTTTACATTATCGAGGTATGGTAAAATAAGCTTCATGTCAACATTAAGCAATTTTAAGTGTATACATATTGGACAATGTTAAAGGTTGTAGACACTTGAAAGTGTTTAATATCAGATAATTTTACTACAATATCAAAATTTTACTACTCACAAATAATTTTACAACCAACAGAATAAATTTTACCACTAGAATTTTTCATTACAAATTAATTTTACTACTCTAATCTCAATTGGGTGAAGATCCAGTAGAGTTATCATCTCGACTATCCATTTAAATCATACGGTCCAAATTGTTCCAATTCATCTACCTTTAAAATACACCAACCACACCCAATCCATATTTACCATCCCCATCCAAACTGCAACCACAACCCCCAAAACTACCACATTTGCCTTCCTCCATCTCCTTCGCGCGTATATTAGCTCCGACCACCCACAATATCCAACCACCGCGCTCAGCCCTCTGCCACCCCTATCGCCGCCACAAGCCAACCCAACCAAATTGGTCGAAGACCCACAATCGCGACGGCGGCGCATCGCCAGCTTCGCCGGCGATATCAAAAGACACCCTAAGTAGGGAGGAGTGTTTGAAAGGGTGTGGTTTTGTGAAGGTCGCCGGAAATAGGGTTTAGGGCCCAACTTTCCAGTGCCGCTATACCCTATTTCCGGGTGTGTGGGGAAGGTGGTTGTGGTGGCGTTGGGGGTAGGGGAGCTACTATTTTGGGGTTTCGTGGAATATGTGGGGGCGATGGACTGGTGGCTATAGGCCACTACTCAGACGGTGGTCACCGGTGGTCGGAAATATGGTGGTGGCAGTTTTGGTGGTCGGCCACTCGGTCGGACTACAATAGGGTGGCTGGATTTATGGGTTTGAGGAAAGAGAAAGAGGTCGAGGGATGAATGGATGATGCGTGAAGACCAGGGAGAAAAAGGGGTGAGAGAAAATAGGAATTCTTTTTCCAGTGGGATAAATGTATCATATTCGTTGATATAAATGTGTGGTTGAGATTTGAGGAAGAGTTCCTTAAGAACTCTACTGGATTCGGTTCTAATCTCAATTTTACTAAATTACTACTAACTCAATTTTACATTGTAAAAGTAGACAAATTAACTATGTCTACACTGTAAAGTTGTAGCAATTTACATACATTAAACCTACAATATTTCGAGTAAACAACAATCCACTTAATATAATGGTTCAAGCCAGGGTAGTTTCTTATAAGTTTGTCAGTTTTCCTACTTTCCTTGTAACTAATTAAGGGGTGGAATAAAAAAAAAAAAGATCTACGTACTCAGAGTTATGACTACTCGGTATAGTAGTATAACTACATACTGTACGATAGGAAGGTGGGCTTATCTCCGATCACCTACCACCCACCGGAATACTTGGAAGTCCACGTGTTGGGATAATATCATATAAAAAGTCAACGGAATAGCTAGTACGAAAAGTTGCATGGGATAATGCTGTTGATTATGCATGCATGTTCAAGCATATATAATGACACTATTTCATACTGTTAAATTTACACGACTTGCCTAATATTGATTACTTTATAGTAATAATTAATAACTAACATTTGAGTTTGTCTTTAATTTTTTTCTGATGGAAGTATTATTAATGTTAACCGTACTCAAGTTTAATATTGTAAATAATAAACCGCTAATATTTATGTAACCTTCAAACACCGGCCGATAATGGACGGCTGTTAATTAATCTCCTTTGATCAGCAAGTGATTAATGCGACATGGATTGTGCAGCTGGTACTCAGTTTCAGACTCCCTTGTGTTTGTGTATTTAATTAGCAAAAGTTCAATGTCACAAACTCACAATGTAATCCTTCTATACTATTAAATGAGGTTTTTTTAGAGCTCTCACATTGACTGCAGATAATTAAAGAGTTTTGACAATTTTATAATATTATTTAGTTATCAAGTTTATGTGAAACTCTTTTAATTAAACAATCTTCTATTAATAATAATATTATAATAATAATGTTTATATTAGACAATCCTACTAATAATCCTACTAATACGTAGTTTTCCAAGTCCAATAATAATGTTTATATTAGACAATCCTACTAATAATCCTACTAATACGTAGTTTTCCAAGTCCAATGTCATAGAATTGCTATAGTACGATAATACACATTCTAATTAGGAGTTAATGTTAACTATATATTCATCTAAAACCAAGTGAAGGTTGCTAAATGTGATTGGTGGGTTTTTATCTGAAAACTTTGTGATGATCTTGAATTCGTCAATTTTCATGTCTCTTGATAATAAATGGTTCCAATATGATTTTTCATCTCGAGTTAGATTGTAATTAGCCTTCTTCATTTGTTAGGATTAGCGTACGTTATGCGTTAGTGTAGAAGGTGTTTCCAATCACAATTACAGTACTAAACGCAAGACATACATGACTACGTTATTATCCTAGCTACATGCATTAGTGCATATATAACTCAGCATACTAGAACTAAACAAAATACGTTATAATCCTACGTACTTTGTGCATGAGTTTTTCTTTGTTTGTTTTTTTCAAAAGAATTAGTTGATATATTTATCATTCGATAGAACATTTCGAAGAGACTTACAAAAGTATAGCTAGCCACTAACAACCTATTGGTTGTATAAATGTAGTGCATGTCTAAACTCAAACTATCATTCATATAAAAAGCTTAAACTATCATACTCATAGCTCTTCCTAAACCTTGACAAACCAACAATTATTTTTGAAGAAAGTTGCTCCAAGTCTAAATTTTTGTTACAGTTTATAAATAAGAAACAACAAATGAGAATTATTGCGATATTTGAGATTAATGGACGCAAGGAATGTGGAAAGAAATTTTGAAGGGAATTGAATACAAATTTGAAGAAAATAACGCAAATGAAGAGAAATTATGAGAATAAAAAAGGGGATTTTTTTTCCCAGACATCTTAATCATTACTATGAAAACGTAACTTATCAGAACTTACCCGGCTATAATTTATAGCCTTATAGTCACTTTGTATATATATTTTTTTTTATGTCACTCAACTTTCGTGACACCCCTTTAACGTTAATATCTCTCAAAATACAATGGTTGGATTATGATATTGTACACTTTTGGAATTATTTTTGTTTTGAAATATTTTTTCGTTAGACTGACCATCAAACCCCTAACTCGAAAAACAAATACGTTATACAATGTATAAAAAAACTACACAAATTAATATGAATTTTTTTTTTACTATATAGAGATTTTACCACACAATATCTATATCCAAACATAAATTACAAATTTTAGTTTTAACAAGTCTAATAGAAATCATTATTAAGAAACCCGTGCAACGCACGGGCTTTCATCCTAGTAGAGTACTAGTACCAATTAAGTACTAACTCAAAAAAAAAAAAAAAAAAAAAGTACTAACACAAGTCGATGATTAATTAGCAATTTGCTTTATTGGTCATTCGGTTGTAATATTGTTTGTAAAATGGTCTGCCCTAAATTTGTTGATACTGTTTGAGTACGTACGTTGAAGATAAGTTTAATTACCTTCTATTTTTGTGGTTACTTAAAATTTGAGGTTGCGTTCTAACATTATGTACGGATCAGTATGTGACTGAACAAATTATTTCGAACAACTAATATATCGACAAATTTGACCGTTGTGAGCTAGACCACTAGTCATGTTGTTTCAAGCTACTACGTGGTCGTTTGGTTGCATGCGGGAATTCCTACTTCACATGAATTGCAACATCAGAGGAAATTTAAGTTTATGAGAATTTCTCAAAACTGTTTGCATAGTTACATGTAGGAAATGAATCTCCACTGAAATTTCCAATAACCAAGGGGGGATTAGGTAAGCTAATTTCTCCATTTTGTAGGAATTGAAAATTTTCATGAATTTCGAATTCTTATGATCTTGGTCAACCAATCAATTCCACATTTTTTAATTTATGGGAATTCGGAATTCCTATGATTTTTCTTGGCAACCAACGACCACTACATATAGACATTTACTCTAATTTGATTGTTAGCGAACTTAATTGGGGAGTAAAAAAAATGTCATGTACGTTACTCCCTCCGTCCCAACTCAAACGGTCCATATTCTATTTTGGGACGTCCTATCTCAAACACCCTATCTATTTTGGGACATATTTCTCTCTCTTACTTTTATTAAATTATCACATCCTTTCTCATATTATCTCTCCTACATTTATTAATCATCACATTCTCTCTCATCTTTTCCCTAATATTAGATCAACTCCAATAGTAGGCGGGATTTAAACCTGCTTGGAGTTGACACGTCAAAAAAGTGAGATAGGCAAATTAGAAACAAAGTCTTCTCCAATGTGAAGCACGTTAACCTGCCTCGATATATATATATATATATATATATATATATATATATATATATATATATATATATATATATATATATATATATATATATATATATATATATATATATAGGCCCAACCGTCATTTTTTGTCCTCCCACTTAACTTTTACTAGTAATCTATTACAAAATTATGATTAAACTAGATGATAAATGGTTTAAAATCAATATTTGAAGTTGAGATGGAGTCTATTAAAATGTTCAAATAATACATTTACAGTATATAGAAATTGTTTTATATATTTTTTTAATTACTTTAAGAAAAATTTAATGTTGAATTTCAGCGGATCAGCTTGCCATTATGCCAAGTTTGTGATTTGTAAATTTGTGATATTGGGGGAAGTGGGGGGCCTATGCCAAGTTTCAATGTTTATGTGGAGCACTTGCAAAAAAAAATGAAGGAAGAAAAAATTGGGTAGTCTGCTCATAGATCAGCCAAGCTGAGCAGGATTGTTAGGCTTCCTCCAATGGGTGGGCTCCCTGCCCAAGCTATCCAAACATGTGATTTTATCACCTTTGGAGTTGTTCTTATCCCACTCAATTTAATATATCAATTTTTCATATTTTTTTTTTTTTTTAAAAGCTTTTGTTCTTTATTCATCCACTCGGGGAAAGACGAAAAAAGAACGAGAAATTTTTCATATTTCACTACAAATATTACTCGGATCGTTTGAATTGGGACGGAGAGTATATATTTTGATATCTTAAGGAGCATGCAGGTTTACTAAACATATAATTTCGGATCACTAATTTATCGTCAAACTGTTGACTGTTGCGTGTGAGCTAGACGATTAGTAGTTGCCAGCTACTAAAAACATTATCCCTGATTTGTCTGTTAATATAACGTGCTAAATTGATGAGTCGAACTAAACTTGTACAGTTTTTTCCCAAAAATGAATTTGGTTCAGTTTAAAAATTACAGTGTCGCTGTATTTGACCGTACTTATCGGGAATCATGCTCACTTATACTAAATGATAAGCTATTTTGTCTTTTCATGGCGTGTCATTGACTTTGTCAGCGTCTTAATTATGGCTGTTCCTCACCGTACTTCTCACTAGTTTCCAATTTCTTGCATTTGCCGTACCTTTTCTTTTTTCTTTTTTTTTGTTATTAATTCATATATTAGTTGGAGCAATTACGTTATTTGTTTTGTTTTTCTCGCTTTACAAATTAATATGAATAATATCGTGTTGCTTCTACTCAACTCTCTAGGCAACTTATACATATGCATAAAGTTTCAAACTAAGTCACCCCAAAAAACTAGGCAATTCTCAAATATTATTGGAGACTTATCTTGTAGTGTTAATTGTGTCATATTGACATTGCCTAAATTTATGTCTAATCAGTTTATTTTTAAACTTTTAGAATTAATGAATAAATGGGACGAAAAGACAAAACAAGTCGACGCAAGTGTGTTCTTTATTTTCATCCGCCTATTTTTTTCTGATTGTATAAATTGTATATTGTTTTCAATGAGGATTCATTAAATCTTGAACCAAAACTGATGAACAAGCAAGTAATATAATAGTTAATACCAAGTACGATCTACAAACAATTCGCTTATTTAATGTGTATTTACTTGATTATTCAGTAAGTCATTTCTTAGCGCATCCCTCGCTCTTACCACGGGTTGTTGGACCAACAAACCTAGCTAAATAAACCAATTAAAGCCATCCTCTCCTTTAATAAATAAATAGGGGCATATACTAGTACAAGTTAAAAATACTTATTCTGTTATTCTGATATTGACTCTTTTATTGAAATTGATTCGATCGAAGTTTTTTCTTTTTCTGTTAGAAGATCTCAGAAAGTAAGACCTGGACCTTTTATTCATTTTCTATTTTTAGAATTACTTTTTAAATAAATGGTTTCCATAATTATAAATTGGCGTGAAAACCTCTTTTACACTTTACTATGAATCGAGGAATAATATTCATGGTTTAAAATGCAAGCCACAAGTCTAAATGAAATAAACCACAAGTCTAAATTACTCTGTTTCCCCCTTTTTTTTTTGGTTTTTTCGATGGAAGATAATCAAATTACATTGTGAACCTCATTACCTCAATCCCTACCCCCGTTTGATAAGACAAGTAGGGTAAATAAATAAAACTCATACAAAGTGACGTAATAGAGGGATATCACTTATCAGACACATTTCCATTATTTTTATTTTTATTTTTTTAAGTTTCTTGTTTTGGTTTTATTAGCTAGTTCAGTTTCCATCTTATTTAAAAAAAAAAAAAATGTAAATAGGTTTTCCTAGCCAAGATATGCCACTTATATTACATGATCTCCCCGGTTTTAGGTTTGGATGTGCATAATATCCTCGAAGCTCTTTCTTGAACTGTATGTCCAACTTACAGATTGTTAGAGATATATGGTATAGTGTAGACACAATTAATTTGTTTATAATACATGTTGTGGTAAGATTGAGTTAGTAGTAGTAAAATTGAGATTGAAGTCGTAAAATTAATTTGTACTCCTTTTGTTCATATTTAAACTTCTCATTGCATTTTGCACACTTCGTAAGAAAAAATAATAATTCTTAATTATTCATTTAACAAATAAGTTTAAAAGCTAATGATCACCAACATTATCTTTATCTTACTTTCTTATTTTTAAAAAAGAGGATGAGAAGTTTAAAAAGGACTAGAGGAGTAGTGAAAAATTCAGATAGTAAAATTGATTGTGTTGGAAGTAAAATTATTTGGATGAGTAGTAAAATTTTGATAGTGTAGTAAAATTAGTGTTGATAGTAGACACTTTTAACTTTTTACGTGTATACACTGTAAATTAAACCTCTAGCATTGTCTGTCCAACTTTCCAATTAATTCGTTAAATTTGACTTAATTACCAATTGTAAGCCATGAGTCTAAATCAAACAAATTAAGAACCTTAATTCCTACCCTAGTTTTAGAAAGTATACCATGGTCTATGCACAATGAGGGTAAATTATACCATGAGTACGTAGTAAAAGTTTTTTCATTTTAAATTCATGACCCGACACCTAACTCTATTATGAGCAGTTGATTTAAAAAAAAAAAAAAAAAAAAACTATTATGAGTAGTTACACCAGAATTCTCATAAATCATGGTTTAAACATTATATCATTCGGACACCTAGCGATAGCCCAAGAAAATGAAACCCATACAAAGTGACAAAATAGAGAAGGGTGATCAATACAGTGCAAGTAGGATATACCTTACGTATCGACGTTCAAGAGTTGTAAAATAATGAAGAGTGTAGTCTACACGTCGTACAAGCGAACATGTTAATGACAGCAATCTACGCGGCTGTAATAATGGCGCTATGAAAATTATGATGGCATGAAATTGAAGTCAACAAACATTATTTATACCTTGATTTTATATATATGCTCCTTTTTTCAAGCTTATTATCAACGTCGTATTGCACAAGAGATCATGAATATGAAAGCGGAAAATGCCGTAGACTCATTATTCTAGCTTATAACGTGGGCGTATTGGGTAAGTGATCAAATGGAGAAAAAAAAGGTCGTAGCAACTCATACTGTTAATGTAATGTGTGTAAGTGTGTACCATTCGTTTTAAATTAATCTTTCCATGAAATTTGAAATCGTCCTCTCACATAATATTATTGCATGAGAAAATTAATTTGGGACGGAGTGGTAATTATAGTAGTCTTTATACGAGTAAAAATAATTGAAAATATACTTTAATTTGATGGAAGTTTTTTTTCTTTTACCAATCTAAAACGGCGTCATATAATTAATTTTAGAGCCACGAAAGGTAATAATTAACCTAAGTGGACCAAAGTTGTATGTATTCTACAAATTTTCCAAGACTGTTGGGTAAAGATTCAATAGCAGACCCAATAGGCCAATACTAACCAGTACGTAAATATATTTTAGGGCATAGTCGTAAAAATTATGAAAATATATATACTTAATTCGACGGAATTTTCAGAATTTTTCGATATGTATTACAAGATTGCAAATTGAATCTCGAAAGCGCATTGATGACCAACTTTTATTCCCTCAAACGTTGAGATTGTAAAATCAGCTACGGAGGAAAACATTTGGTCCGATCGAAATTTATACATACGGAGCAAAGAGTGTAACATTGGTAAAAAGTAAATGAAACTTAAGGGATCAGATACAACTGTGGGATGAAAATTCTACGTAAACTATATACCTACATACAATGCCTTCTCTCCACAGTTTACATCCTCATATGCCCGTTGGTTAAAACCAGGCCACTATGGTAACTTTTTTCCTCCCATGTACAACCAGATATTTTTACCGACCACTTGATAAATCAGGGACTTCAAATTGGGGGGTGGTAGAAGATTCGAAAACCTCATTCCATTTTACCGTCATGTACGTTATACATATGCTCGCTGGTTATTAAATTTCTAGATACGCCACTGATTCTGAATCTGTACATAGGTGATCACATGCATGCACGTACGGATAATGAGAGAGTTTTACCCTACACGTGATCAGGGCCATGCTGAGGAGTAGAATTGGGTGAAGTTTGAGTAACATCGCTACGTTTACCTCTCTCGGATCGGCTGTTCTCGGCGAACTTGAGACTACCTTCGTGCATACGCTTCTCCTTTTCGGCCTCGTTCCACTCCGACGAGTAGTAGTGCTCCTCGGTCGCGACTTTGGAATCCTTTGATGGCGGAAGAAACATGCTCCCCCACTGCGGAAAATGCACCAACGCCACCGGTAGCGTGCACACAATGGCCATCACACCCATGAAGGTTAACCCTTGTTCAGTGGTGTACCTCGAGCTCGAGAAAAAGATGAGCTGGGTGATCATGGACCCTACATTGCCCCCCGAGCCGGTTAGGCCGGAGATGATTCCGAGAGACCGCCGTGAAATGAAGGGGACTATACCGTAGGTGGCTCCACACGCGCCTTGGGCTCCAAAGGAGAAGAGGACCATGGCTATGATCGCGATTGGGAGCGTGTTGGCTAAGCCTAGCCACATGCAGAAAACACCTCCCAAAGTTTGGAATAGCCAAAGGACCCATAACCTTCCCCTCATTCCGAATACACGGGCCGCCCTGTCGGAGACGAAGCCACCGAGTGGTCGGGAAAATATGTTCGCCATGCCGAAGCTCGTCGCAATCAATCCAGCAGTGTGGAGTTTGAGGTGAAACCTAGTGACATGAAAATTGTTGGTTTCAGAAACATATACATAATGATGTGGTAAAACTTTTTTTTTTACTAGGAGTTAAAATAGAAAAGTTATTACCTGTCAAAAAAGTATTGGGAAATGATATTGTTAGTGGTCAATTGGACACCCATAGAGTAGCCGTACACGAGGACAAATAACCAAGTCCTGTAGTTGCTGATTGAGTACCATATGACCTGCATTACCACATATCACATCATTAGATAATGTTCTGATATTGCATAAATTAAATATCAACATTTGAATATTTCCACATGCACGTAAATGAAAATTAAAAGAGACTGTAACTGGTATATATACATGATATATGATATATGATGATGATGATAAGGATGGACGACTACCCTAAGATCTATGATTCATACAATGAAAGACGTCACCAAGATCATCAATGACATGCATGCACTACTCGTTAAAGTTGTTGTATATATCTTATGATCTAAGTAATATAGATTATTTTAAAGTATGCCAATATGTATTAATTTCATTTCATAATATTATAATTTTAATGTTGTACAACAGAAGAATAGATCTTCAGATTTAAGCAATATAAGTGTGATTGTGGAGTGAGATAGTGGTAATGTAATAAGTTACCTTAGAAAACTTGTCCTTGGACATGTCACCCTTCTTTTGTAGGTCACTAAGATTGCCATCGGGCAAGTCCTGGCCAAACGCTAAGATGAGGATGCCCATGATGAGCTGAAGACCTCCGGGGATGAAGAAGGCTATCCGCCACGCCATAAACGGCGTCGCCCCGGCCACCCGAGAGATGAGCTCAAACAACACTGGCATGAGCAGTTGGGTGGCTCCACCACCCATGTCACCCCACCCTGATGTAATCCCACTCACTGACCCAATAATCTTACTATTAAACATAGTACTGACCCAATATTGACACGACACGAAAGTTGCTAATGAAAACCCTATCATGAACCTCACTACAATGTAGCCTATGGGTGAAGACACCGTGGACATACAAAACACAGCCGGGGCCGTCAATAAGAGCACAAATGCGCAACCATATCGCGGCCCTATGAGGTCGCAAACAACCCCCATGGCTAACCTAGAGAAGATACTCCCAGAGACTGAGGCAACCCCAGCATTGCCTATATCTATCTGGGTTAAGTTAAGGTTGTCTCTTATGATTGGGAGTAATGGAGCTGCTGCAAAAGTTGACACGACACAAGTAAAGAATGAGAACCATGCTAAATGAAATGATCTCATATGTGGGTTGGCTAAGGAGAAAATCTTGAAGACTTTGGCCTTGTGCTCAGAGTCTACCGGTAGGGCGAACTTGGCCGTGTGATCGGTGTGTACTTCCGGAGAGTCTACCGAGAAGGCGTGGCTCTGCTCCCTCCCGGTAACTCCGTGCATTGAGGTCCCTAAGTCTCCTGACATTTTGAGTAGGAGATAAAGGCAATAGGGAGGAGTTTAGGAGGAAGTTTTCGGTTTATTTGATTGTGTGTGCTTGATTGGTTGGTTTGGACTTTCAAGTGTGGAAAAATATGTGGTACATTTAGGGGTTTTTATAGCCTATAAGGAAGAAGAGGGGGAGCTAGACAAGTTGACATTGTCATATAATATTGTACTATTATGATTTATTTTTCATAACCATCCATATTGTTTTTAGGTACGTACGGAGTAGTTGGTAACACTTACTAGATGATCAGAGATTAAAAGCAATAATAACATATGTACAATGTCGATCTATTAAAAAGGACCCTTTTAATTTCCATGTCTCATAGTTGAAATCTCTAATTTCGGTGGGTAAATTGAATTGGACTGATCTTACCGCTTCCTTAAAGTTGTTTTGCATCGGAATATAGTTGTGCATTTGTGCTTTTGTTGGTAGCCCGAGGCCCGAGCCATATTTTGTATGTCACTGTAGTGAGGATCATGATAGATATATAGGTTCTCATAATTGGCGACTTTGGATGTTCGTGTCGTGTTATATTATTAGGTCGGTCTTATGCTTGATATAAAGTAAGATTATTATTGGGTTACTTATCGAGTGAGGTTACGTTAAGGTGGGTCACATTGGTGATGGAACCAAAAACTTATTACTAACCGTTTTTTGTTCTGAAATATAATGAAATACTTTAAAATGGATTAGATAAACCATATGTGCTTTATTTTCTCTGAGGAATTTTCATCATTATGGGTCATCTACGACAATCTTCTATGTTTTCAACAATCAATATTTCATGGTTTGAAATTAAGGAGTTACCAATCTATAGTCAATCAGCCAACAATTCTACAAGTCTGCATAAAATTATAAAAGCTACTCGCAAGTTGTTCTGTGTTAGCTTATATTATGATAGGAAGATGAACTTATCTACCGGAAGACTAGGAAGTCCACGTGATAAGAATAATTTGATAATTAGATAGTCAACCGGAGTAATACGCAAAGTTGCGCATATGGCATGCTGTTGGATGCATGTTCAAGCATTAAAATGACACTATTCACTCTTATTACTGTTTAATATACAAAACTTGTCTTACACTATACATATAATATATTCACCTTTAGCTGAGCTTCTTATTAATAAGCTTTCACACAATTACACATAGTATACTAATGAATATGTAGCTAATCTTTAATTAATCAACTTTAATGCAGCCTAATTAATTGAAGAAGCTGATGGCTGTTAATCGCATATTCGCATATGAGCAAAATGCAACATGGACTGCGCAGTGAGAATTCAAATTCATTCATGATCATGCTCTAACCCCCAAGTTTATACAAGTAGCTAGGTCTGATGTCACAATGTAGATTATTCTGTTTAACTAAATGTCACAAATATGCGTTCTAGGTCATGCCTAATAAGGCCGGTGTGGCTTCTTTGTCCGTTAATTAGTATGCTTAATTCAAAAGGTCAGACAAATTTATTAATTAGAAATCAAGCTAGTTCAAATTAATCTTCTAGTTTATCAAAATTTCTATTAAAGATCATCAATGTAGAATTTAAGAATTAAGAGTTATAACGATATCTATGTTAAAAGCACTTACACTTGCCTAATATACATACCGTCATATCGATACCCTACATTTTGCAAGTACTAGTATGATACTAGAGCTAATTTGTTCTTTAACGTGCGTAATTAATTGGATGGTCAAACAAAACTTGTACAGTTTTTTAGCCAAATGAAGTTGGCATTCGAAAAGAAAAAGATTTAAAGTTGGCTGTAAAGACCGTACTTATCGGGAATCATTGATCGCTTATAAGTTTACAAGTGATAAGCAAATTTGTCTTTTCGTTGCGTGTCCTCGAAATAGTCAACGTCTTATGGCTGCTCCTCACCGTACATCCCCCTACCTTCCAACTTATTCCCGTACTACTCCTTTCTCTTCTTTATTCCTTATTTCCTTCAAAATAATAATATTATTTCTTTTGTTTTCTCACCTAAGACTACGTTAGTTGCTTGTACACGACTCTTGACAACTGTTTGTAACTTCCAAATTAAGTCTCCTGTATATAAACTAAAGCAATTCTCAAATATTTTGGGAGTGTTAATTTTGTCATATTGTCCTTATATAGGGAGTAGATGGGTTCTTGTTAGGGATGTAAGGAGTGAATGTATTTTGTCTAAAAGAGATAATAAAAACTGAGATTGTCTCTCAGCGTTTAAACAACCTAATTTATCCTTTCGGGTGAAAGCGATAAAATAGTATAATAGTCTTTGAAGTTAGCAAGTTAGCAAAATGTTTATTATCTTTTTAAAGTTTTTTTTTTTTTTTTTTTTTGGAGTAATTCTATAGTTCCATGTGTTGGGTTCGTCACTGATTCTGTAATGATTAACATTTAAAACATAAAATGTCATCTTAGTAGGTTTAAGTTAGAACAAAACTGTACAACTCATTTTAGTTAATTTCCAACATATGATGAGTGCATACCTTAAGAAAAAAGCTAGAAATTACTCAAATTGTTACTCCGTACAAGGAGAGTTTGAAGGGCTTCTACCAATATTTCCACATTTCAAAGAAGTTGTGGATCCAAGATATCAACAAAGGGAATGCAGACAGAATGATATAATCGTACTCCGTTATTAGTACGAGTAATTACTATGGGTGTAGTGCCTAGCTAAATGTTACTTGATTGTCCCGTATTCCATTCATCAACCAAGACACAGAGTTAATTAAAAATAATCTTTTCGAAATGTTCATTTTCAATACGGTTAACCATTTGAAACAGTTCAAATTTGATAAGATTATTTACGGTTCACACTTTCATATATAAGGAAAATAAAAATTGACCCTAAAAGCAAAAAAACAACTCAAAGTGTTGTTCTTCCATCTTCGTCTTCATTCACACCCTTTTCCTATTCTATATATATATATATATATCCACGTTCGTATTCAATTAAACTCCTTGAATGTTGGACCAAAACTGAACCAGATTCATTAATCAACAACATTAGCGATTCGATTCATTCGATTATTCTGAGAATCATTTCTACGCACCTCTAACTAATATCAAACATATAATATCACGGTTAGTTGTACCAACTAAACCTAAACTAGATAGTGAGGAAACATAAACAAATTAGAGGTCGGTGTGCTCAAATTGACTCTCTTATTCAAGTTGATTTGATCAAAGTTTTCTGCTAAGAAGATCTCAGAAAGTAAAAGGGAACCATGTCATCCTTTCTTTTGCACCGTATTCGGTTCAATAAAAACAAAAGAATTAACAATGTTGTCTGCTCTCGTACTAGCTACCCTCCAAAATCACTAACTTATCAAGCACGTCTGTGCTAAAATATGTTTTTTTTCTATATTTTACACCATTTAATTAGTTCGGATTCAAGTCGAGGGTAAATTTTTACGTTGAATAATGTAACACTACACCATCCTTCTACTAGAGTTTTGTATCAACCCAGCCAAATATCACTCCGTCTCAAATTAAACTTTCCATGGAATAGTATTATGTGAGAAGATTTCAAATTGCATGGGAAGTTTAAATTGCGCCGGAGTGGTACTCACTAGAAGAAAAAAATAAAAAATAATAAATATCAGTGCATATATGATTTTTAAAATCCTCTATCTACTTGATAAGTGCAACCAGAATATTGGATGTACCGCACCTATCGAGGACCTGAAATGCCACGGAGTATATTAATTTGGAGTTTTGAAATAATAAAGCGACGGATATAAAAAAAAAAAAGAAAAAAAAAAAAAATATATATATATATATATATATATATATATATATATATATATACAAGTGCAACCCTTATATACCGTACGTTCTGATGTACGAGTGTGTCCTGAGATCATATTAATATCAGAAACAAGAGTGTCATTTAATTGCCGGTACATGAAGTCAAATCGTAGTACAAATAATTTGGTGAAAATGTACTACGGAGTACACTCAAAAGGTGCTCAGTTCCTAGATCTTTGTTACACAGTATCTAACTACTGGCTCGATATCTAACCATCACCAAGCGTTTACCAAACAAAACCCTAAACCGAGTTCATGACATTTGAAGAAATAATTAATGAACGACTATTGTTGCAATCTAAGATTCTAAGGGAAAGGGCGGATCTAGTATTTGACATTTAGGTTGCAAAAATATCGAATTTTCTGTAATTTTTACAGATTATTTCAATTTGACCATATTTTTTGGGTGATCAAATAAAGGTCGGAGAAACTATAGGTGAAGGCAGATAAAATTTCCTCGAGAAGGTGTTTGGAGTTGCAGCAGCGGTTCTACGAACAAGCTGCTGCATTCAGGCATGCCTAATAGGCTAAGAGGAAGGACAATATAAGGATTCAAATCCAAGATTCCAGGATAATCCCCAAACAAATTTCCGTTTATCTATATAACAATAATGTGACTACGCATGCATGAACACATTCAAAATAACAATGCTCAAATGAAGTACTCGATCACCCTGTATTCAATTTAATTTCGTAAAGAACTATAAAAGTTCTCCTATGAGAAGTAAGGAGAAGCATCATCCTCTCTCAAAGTCTCCATCACCCATTCACCATCCTTATTCCATAGCTAAACAGACAAAAGCCTACATTGACAACTACGTCTACGCTAATTACTAGCTAGCCTCCAAATTATTCTACTGCGCATTTTTTAAATATAGAGGCTAACGTTTAATTTAAAATACGAATATATGTACTGAATACTTGACCAATGCAAGTAGGATATACCGTACCAATCGAAATTGTCCTAAAGTGATATTAATTTGAAATTATATAAGAAAAATAATAAAGCAATGTACTACAAGTCTACGAGTAGTACTAACGTAACATGTCTATGACAGCAATCTACGCGGCTGCAATGGCGCTATGAAATTATGATGACATAAATGGAAGTCAACAAACTACTCCCTCCTACCCACTATGATTTTCCCTTTTCGAAAACTGTTTTTAAGTAGTCATCTTTGAAACTACTTCTAGAGCAAATAAAATACCCGTTTACCTTAAACTCAAATGGATTTGGTAAAATGCACTGCAGAATTGAATATGTACTAATTTTTTCAACAAGTGAACGATTCATTTGGTTTAAAAGTAGCTCCGAACATGACTACTCAAAAACAGTTTTTGAAAGGAGAAAATCATTTTGGGTAGGAGGGAGTATATAATAAGATTTATGCTCCACTTTTCTAGCTATTCAACGTTGTATTTGCATAATTAAGCCACCAAGAGTCAGGACTAATGAATAGTAGTATAGACCAACGTCCTTGTCAACTTCGGTAGGTTGACAAAGAGATATAAGACACATCAACTATCGATCGAGTACGTACTAGCTCATAATTACGAGATGTGGATTAATTGATTATTGATGCGTAACCTGACGTGCGATTATGATCACAGTCAGCAACGCCTTACTTAGTTGATTAATCGATGCATAACCCGACAAACGATTATGATCAGAGTCAGCAACGCCTTTCTTGTACAAATTTTCGGGTTAACAGGTCGAACTTGTGCTAGGTAATGGGTAGTCAAATTATGACGAAAAGAGGCCCAGAAGATGCCTGCCCCTTCGTGTTGAAGGTGGAACCGTCCTTAAAAACTCATGTAAATGAAATACCCCACTACAACTAGCAACTAAGAACTCGCGACAACACCCTTTCTCTAACTATTGCCCCAAAACTAGTAAGACTCCCTAAACATTGACGACAAGACCACCCAGAACTGTTCTGTTCAGTCACACTCTCATATATGAGTTTTACGCCAACTCCAGACGATAGCTTGCAATGTTAACCCCCAATGACTGTTCGATATTGCTCATTTCAGTTTCCTAGGATAGACATGGCATTCAAGAAAGCCAGTACCAGAAAGAGGGAGAGAACAAGATAACTTCGTACCTGTACCAACTAAGAAGCCTTCTGCACTTTCATTCTTCCTAAGTATCTGGACGCCCGGTTTTAAAGAAATTGTCGTAAAAAAATGACCATTTCTTCAGACACAGAGTACATGGTTTACGCAAACTGTATCTGCCCAGAAGACACTGCCACCACTGGAAGAACATAGCAAGGTTGTTACTTGTTAGCCACTGGCCGTTGCATGTCTCCCTTACTATATTGTACTACAACAAATTTCAGAAATCAGATCATCGTCCCTAGCTAATTGTACTACATACGGAAAAGGAAAACTATCCGATAAGCAGGTAATCTCACCGCTAGGACAGAAACTGCGCCTAGATCAGTTGCTTGGACCACCACTCCTTCGTCTAGATTTCAACATGCCTCATGAACACCTGGAAAAAGAGCCATCTCCAAGATCTCTTGAAGTCTTGCTCTTGCAACAATCATAGGCTGCAAAGAAGAGAAAAGCAACAAGACTTACCAGATATTCACAGGGAGTAGCATCTATTGAAAGCGCGCTTTATTTGCTTTCCCTCAGTGCCTTTAACTGGCATATGATGTTGGTCGACCTTCGACATTACTTTCCAATCATAGGTAGCACAACAAAATCAGGTTTTGGCTTGGCCCCTTCCCCTAAATATAGAACCCTTCTCATTAATTTTACCTGAATCATGAAACTACAGTCTCCATTAATGAAGTCATGAAGAAAAAAGAAGGGTTGGTCAACCAGCAGTTCCGCTAAAACGATAAGCAATACCATTTCTTCCAAATTCAATAAGAATTTATTTAGAGTGCAATCTGGAATGCAGAATCAAAATCTTCACCAATAGCAAGTGCAACACCATATCCCGATAAGACTTGAAGCCTGGAAATTTCAATTGTGAAACACAAATATCATCCAGAAACAGCTTAGATGCCAATAAAAAAAGAATTCAAAGACGAGTCGCAAAACATAAGCAAGGATTTGACAGCTTGACAATTCCTTCGGAATGCAGAACAGAATCACAAAAATCCTGCGGGACGAAAGAGCATCTTCTTACTGAAGCTGCTGAGCTAAAACATTAGACGATCATCACCTCTTCATCTCTCTCTCCCCCTCCCTCCCTTCAACTCTAAATGGTTGATCAGGGCTGACAATAAGTTTGAGGAGAACAGAAAATTAATTAAAGAACTTGGTTCTAGTTGAAAACAGCAGGCATGATGCACAGAGGATATATCTACTACAGACCCTTAAATTTACTCATGATAACATTATAACCCTAAAGAAACTCTTCAAAGAGCTAGACCTCAGAGTTAATTTGATTCCAGTTCTTGGTAATTTTGTATCATCAGATTACACCGTACTCCCTCTCAACCCCCTAATTCTTTATTTTTATGAGCTGAAACTCATACAAAAAGAAAGGCATCTGAAACATTCACCAAGAACAATTCACCATGCATTCTACTCTGCAATCATTCCACAGGCCTGACAATAGAATTTCCACTAATCGACCAAGTGAACTTGTAATTACAACGTTATTTATCACAACAAACCTGTGCTAAATATGTGTAAAGTACTAGAGAAGAAGAAGACTAAATAAAGATAAGCCTCTTTCTTCACAAAGAAAATTGGGACAGTCGCTTAAAAAACAATGAGCAGAACCTCAGCCACCAGGACGAGAGACAACTCACTCCAATAGAACAAACCATACAGACCAGGCAAAATAATTAGAATCTTAAGAGTCTGATATAAAGTAGTAACAGACAATCAGCATCACAGGTTGCCTTCTGTATAGCCAAGGAAACACCAACGCACCAAGAAACCTAGAAATCAAATGCTAATCAGTTGCTATCCTAAGCAACTTTGGCCATGCTCAAGGCACCCAAAGAAATTTTTGGTTGCTTGACAGGCCACTCTTACCTTCCTAAAGTAACGCATTCATGTCTACTAACTTCATTGTATAAGTTAATACATGTTTCTCTGAAAGCCCAACATCACGATCTGATACTTGAAAGAGACATCTATTAACTACCTCACCACTTAGTTAAAAGCAAACTTTACAGCAATCTAGGTCATCAATACAGAATGTGGTGCCTAGGAGGGGTCAGCGATAAGAGAAGCCGGTACAACGTCATACAAAGCATTTGGCAGTACAATTTTCCTATAAGATGAAGAACTTTCATGATTCACATAAGAAACATCCAAGCTGCAACCTTTCAATAACCCAATTCCACCCCATGACTCACATCCATTTTCAGGCAGTCGAGGTCTTTCCCAACCCGCAAGTAACATTTTTACAGAAACCAAAATACAAAAAAGAGGCAAATGAAAAATCAGTGAAAACAGAAACTTAACACAAAATGAGAAATTCAGGGCCCATAATCTTTTGCTAAGCAAGCAACTCATCACTATTAGGTATTAACAGCATTTCCTGGTTTACCTCGAGGTTATAACTTGAACCCAAATGCAACTAAGTCAAGTTTTATGCACCACAAGTCAAGGATTAAGGTGGTGACATCTGGTGGATAAGGTGGCCAGAGAGCCTATAGTGAAACAATTTAAATATTTCGTAAAGAGTGGGGAAACAAAACATCAAATTTATTGACCCAAACCCTTAAACTTCAGGAGAAAGAAAAAAAAAACTAACTAAAAAAAGGTGTCTAAATTTGTAAATGTAACTCAGGAATTTAGATGAGGAAAATTAAGATAAAGATAAGATCACATATTTCATTTTACGACAGAATTTTTTTTTTTTTTTTGGAAAGAAACCCTATATAATAAGATATAAAACCAAAACTCAGACTCCCGCAAAATTAAGTACAGTGAAACCAATACATCAGGATTGTATCATAATATCAGATAGCTAATGCAATGTCGATTATCTAACATGAGAACCTGATATTTGGATTTTGGAGGATGGAAACATAAGGTTGTATATGATGTTTCATATCTCAAAGCTTATAGTAGGTATACTCTCGGCCTAGATGTACATCAACTCTAGAGATACAACAGCATAATTACCATATTGATCTTATCATAACAATATAAAACTCCAGAGAGGCACCAATGAGCACAAAGAGATCCATTTTTACATTTTTTACCACTACTTCATTCTACCTATCATTGGTTCATCAGAAGCCATCAAGCACGAAAGCAGACTCAAAAAAAGAGTCTGCCACGCGTTGAGAGTTTCTATCCAATCAAGCCTACAAAACGATACCACTGTAATAAATAAATCATCAATCATAGTAAAAATCATAAATCTATATCATGCGCATGAAACAGAAGTATTACATAAAGATAAGATTAAACCTTACTTGTACTATGAGATCTATTCCAGGGCTCGGAAACGTGAAAGTGGAGAACACAGTTGAGACAACAAACACACACACACACAGAGCCAAAAAAAAAAAAAAAAAAAAACCAGAGAGAGAGAGAGAGCACTAAGCTAATTCAAACGAAAGAAATTGAAGAAACAAGCTCTTGAAAACGAAAGAAATATACAAGTTGAAAAATACAATCAACCACAAGTGACTGGTGAGAGGCAGAGAAGGGAGGAGGAGAAAGGGGAGATCGTGGCAGAGCAACGATTAAAGTTGTACACACGAACGAAAGTGGAGCTCAACACCAAAACACCCATCCATATTCTTGCAGAATTCCATGATAAATCTATACAAGAACATAGAATATGCATACAGTACAATTTTCAATCGCGAAGAAATAGCCAAAAACAACAACAACAACCCGGCCTTATTCCCAAAATGATTGGGGTCGGCTAACATGAATCATCATAAGTAACCGTCTTGATGATGTCATATAAGTTAAAGATCATCGTGAACAAGTTAGAAGAATATTGAAACATGTTTAAAAGGAGTTGTAAAAAAAGTCATCAAAAGAAAGGAAAACAAAATATTTAAAAAAAAATTGTTGTAAAATCGCGAAGAAAGAGTACCAATCTAAATATCAGCAATCAACAGATGGAACCAGTTCCAAAGAAAAAGTCGAGTTCCCTTCAACCTACATATGATAAGAGTTCTATCTTATATGTGTCGGATATATATAAGACCACACTTGAGAAGTTGAGGAGGAACTTTAATATTTCTAGTGAAGTTCATTAGGAAGAAAAACAAACATTGGCCAATGTGAAGTTCATTAGGAATGGCAAACCAAATCAGCTACCACAGTAGGTCTAAAGGTAAGATAAACATCAAAATGAAGCACTTTTATGCCCCCTAGATGATACAAATTACAGGGACGGGGGAACGAATTATGATGTTAAACAGGATCTCACTTCGAGAAGAAAAGGCAGCCCTTCAATGTGGATCCGAAGATACACTTGCACGAGAAGATGAACTTAGAGCACAATTAGAAACAACCAATACCCATCAATCTCCAACATTTGACTTATTCATCAATGATAACTAGATACAATTATACAAGGTATTGATATGACATACGCACCAATCAAATGGCAAAATTAAGATACCACTTTTACTTAATAGGCAAGGAATAATCAGGAAAAGATTTTACCTGTCTTATCCTCTGCGACCAACCTCAAACGTTTCATAAAAGTGGTGCAAACAATCGGAAATCCATTTCAAGAAACAATATCACAACAATACAAGATATTTCATCATTAAAGACGAAAGACAAAGGCACAGGCCTTATAACAAGCAGACAACCCTAGAAATTTACCTGCTCCAAGCCTCGACTAACTCCTAACTCCTACACCTTTTTTGGTGCAATCAGGTCACCATGAGGGGAAGATACCAATCAACAAGAACTTAGGTCACAAGATCAAAAAAGTGTATGTAACACATTACCTCAACTCAATGCCAAATATCTACAGGATTTGCTTCACTTCAAGTGCCCAATTACCAGAGCGACGGCTTTAGCAGATTTTCACACACACACACACAAAAGAAAAAAAAAAAAAAAGGAGCCTTTCTATTTTACTTCCTGTGGTCTCTTTATTGCCATTGGATGCAGTATCATTTTGGGGATAAGGCTTGGATATTGTTGTTGTTGTGGTGGTCTCTTTATTGCCAATTAGGAACATATGAGAAAATGACTCTGCATTCCCTCTAAACAAAGATATAGCACAATAATTCAAATGTATATATTACCATGTACCAGGATTTCTACTATTCTGCAGAGACAGTACTTTGAGCTGAGTATCTTCCAGTAGCATTCAAGATTTAGGTTATACTCTCTTTTTTCCTTATCAACAACATCTTTAACCCCAGTGCCTTAAAGGCTATGGCGGGTCGTATGCACGCAAGCCTTACCCCTATTTAAACATAAAGAGACTGCACACGGATGACCCAAAATGAAAATTGCTTCGAGAATCGCACCGACTGACTGCTACTTCACAAAATAAGAAGCACAACAGTTTTATAAGTCATTTTGCTTTATTCCATTATATCCCAAAAACCAAAGAATAAGTAGTCTTTGGCTCCATTGGAAATGGAAACATTTTTTTTTTTTCCCTTATCCAAGACCAAATTTAAAGATGCTTCAAAATAGTCTTTTGATTTGTTCCCCATTATTATTTTAGCAATTGAAAGCAATCCATAACTATAGCCCACACATGAGAAATGACATTACTAAAAAACTACACAAAACATACTTCCTAAGATTCATCAAACAATTAACAATTAAAATGAGTTATAGGCGTAAGGATCACATGAGCTCAGTTCTTAGAAGTTGAGAGTACTTGAGCCATAACAAGCCCGCTAAAAATCAAATATGTACAATTAAAAAAGATGCTTCAAAATAGTCTTTTATGTTCCCCATTATCATGTTGATAACAATTGACATCAATCCATAACTCTAGCCGACATATGAGATATGACCATATGGCATTACTAACATACTACACAAAACAAACTTCCTAAAATTCATCAAACAAATAACATTATAACGAGTAAGAGGCGTAAGCTACACATGAGCTCAGTTCTTAGAAGTTGAGAGTACCGAAGCCATAACAAGCCCGCTAAAAATCAAACATGTATCCAAACTACTGTTTAAATCAAAATCCTCATCCTCCCAAATCCCAACCCCCTCAAAACGATTCAACATTGTAGCCACGAAACAGGAAATAAGCAAGCTAGCAGCCTAACCCCAGAGTAAAACAAAGCACCTTCGTACAAAAACTACAAAAACACCTATCATAAACACATGAACTCACACATCTTTTCCACCGACATCATTGCCCTCCATTCTCAGTTTCCTGCTGAGCAATAATACGGATAAATCCCCCATCAATCTAAATATTTCCGCAACTATTCCCCACCCTACTATACCGTGCATAAAGCTCGCAAGCTTTGTCTATAAACGACACCTCCACAACAGTTAACATCCACCTATTACATAAGTCCGTCCCTCTTTTATCGTAAAACAAGCATTATAAACTCCTTCAATTATCATTTCCCCATCACACCAAATAGTAAAACACACAATCGCACAACCAAAGGTATACAACAGTCATAATCCTACGAGCCAAAGCGTAAACCAAACGAAAGGTGTTTCAAATACCAACCAATTTATTGATAAATTCCAGGACCATTATATACAAAGAAAAAATAAAAATAATGTACAACTATATACAATTTATATAATCATTTCTAGATTAAATGAAAGCAACCAAAGAGTACCAAATCAATCTTACTAATCAGCATACGGAAGCGATTCGAAGTGGTTCCTTTTCTCTCTCCTCGGTAACCCATCTCACAAGCTTCTTGAACGCGAAATGCAAGCAATTCGAGAACACAATCCAACAAACAACCTCGTACACGAAATCGAACGCCGGATCATCCGGATTATCTCCGTGGTTGTTGTCGTCGTTATTAAACGACGAAAACCAGTCGTCGTCGCCACTCCAATTAGACCCGCCGCCGAAGTTCCAACTCCCGCCGCCGAAGATTCCGCCGTCGTCGGGGCCGCCGAGGAAAGGACCGCCGTCGTCGTCGTCGGAAGCGGGAGGAGATCGGCGGCGAGTGCGACGGCGGCGTTTGAGGAGGGAGCGGCGGGCGGTGAAGTTGCGAGATTTGACGGGTGGAGGGGCGACGGCGTTAACGGGGGAGATGATTGAGGAAATTTGGAGAGTATCGGTGAGGGAGAGGTGGTGGTGGGACATCAATGAAGCGGCGACCTCCATGATCGGTAGTGGAGTTGAATTTCTAGGGTTCGAGGGGAATTTTTAATCGAATTGGGGATTTTTATTTGATCTGATTTTTTTGGGGAGGGAGTGAAATGGTGAGGAAGAAGGGGGGATATTTTTCGCGGAAATATGGTAGCTTTATGGACACGACACGTTTTCGTGTAGAAAGAAAGACTTGGGAAATTAGTTAACCACGACTAACCAGCCGCCGTGCTCCTATAGAGAAGTTCCTTTTTAAGTTACTTCCTTCGGGTTTTTTGGGTTCAAACGAAACATAAATAATCTAGTGACTAATGAGATGATGTAATAGTGTTGTGAAAAATCATACATTTACAGGGATTTTGATACATAATGGGCTTGTTTGGTAGTAATGTTCTTGCCTTTGGGAGAACTAAAAACCAAAATCTAGTGATTAATTATGATTAACCGAAGATTGACATGCTCACTAGAGACCAACGGAATGTAGATGAGCAAATTTTATTTGGAACGGTCACAGGGAATAAGAAATGGTGATTTGTGACAAAATTTGATAGGATTAGAGGAGGGGTTGTTAGATGAGTGAAGGGAGAGGAGATGGGAAAGAAATAAAGAAGTCGAGTTTAAGAAGAGATCCGATGAGTGAAGAGAAAGGAAAGAGAGCGAAGTAGACTCATAGTGAAGACGACAATGGGTCAAATGTTCTTTTTAGCCAAATTATCGTGTAATTTTGTCAAACTTTCAATTCACCAATTCGTGTATGCGTCTTTGTGTGGGATTCCTATGAACTTTAAAGAACGGACGGAGTAGTAAGTGGTTATATGGTTGGAACTTGGAAGGAATGTTTACATACTCCCTCCCTTTTACTACATTATTTGCATTTTGTTTCAATCTTTGAGAGAAATTCAAACCAAATGCAAAAAATCTAATGAAATGGAGTGAGTATGTAATTAGAGTTAAGTCTGCTTGCATCTTTAATTTAAACAGTATTTGGATCATACATTCAAACAGTTGAATAACAAGGCCTAACAACAATACACCTACTCCAATTTCCGTCAACCAAACACAACACTTTCAACAACGCCGACCCAATTTCCGTCAACCAAACCAAACTAAACAAAACTTGAACGGTCTCAAGACCGAAAGAGCTTTCAAATTTGACTTAACTTTCTCAACTCCCCTCTCTCACGGTGTGTGTCTCCTTTAGTTAGTTGTCGCACGCAATTGCACAACACACAGAGTCACACACAGTCTCGTCTCTCCCATTGGATCACACATCACACAACTTCGGAAAACAAAACTTAGAAAAATAAAATTCATTTTCTTCAAACTTTTTCGGATCAAATGAACAAATTCCTAAATTAAATAATAAATATACTTGTTTTTTTTTTTTTATCTATATTAAATATAAATTAAATTAAATGGCATCGGAGAGGTTAATCGACGGCGGACCATCGTACTTACAGATGGAGGCGGAGGAGCCGGCGACACCGGGGCCGGCCACCGGAAGGTCAGCGTCGTCGTTCTTCGCGTTTAATCAAGGCGAGTCCGAGTCAACTCTGATTTTCGACGAGTTGCCACGTGCCAGTATAGCTCACGTCTCTAGACCTGATGCTGGTGATATTAGCCCCTTGCTTTTATCCTATATCATTGAATTGCAATATAAACAGGTAATATTTTATGTATCTTGCAGTTGAATTTTCGTTGAATTTTGGATGTTTGAGCTGATGTTTTTTATTGTTTGACTGAATTTTGTGTATGAACTGGAATTCCGTAGTTGTTGATTGTGGAAAAATTCAGTTGTTTTTTAGTGTGAATTTTGTGTTTGATCGTAATTTTAGGGTTTGTGATCAACTATATTACCACTGTTTTATTTATTTCCTGTAGAAAAATTTTCTGTTGTTTAGTATCGGATTTTCGAGGAGTATTAGTATACGGCAATCGTTACTTGTCGATTGAAGTAATTTGTTCTCGACATTTGCGTAAATTTCGATGACGTTTGGAGATGAGGCGAGATTCTTGTTGGAGTATGTTGTTAGGCAGAATCTTTGATTGGAGCTTTGTTGGTTTGGACTCGTGGTATCAATGTGGTGACATTATTTTTGTTACCATCTACGGCCTTGTTGCTGTACTAGAAGCGAAAGGAAGTAGTGAACGAGCTAGAAAAATCGCTTTGCTAAGTAGGCATTTGGCTAAGGCTAGTTGAATTTCAGATTCATATGCAGGGTTTATTGAATTTAGTAAAAAACGCGTGAATACGTTGACCAGCTGTATTCTGTTGTGCATGTGTCGTGAACTCGTAAAATTGTGAAAGTAATTGAAGAGTGAGTTAAACAGAAGCACACCTGCGATAACCTCTGGTACAGGTGTCGTAATTTTTTAGAAACCCTGATATCCAACAATGTTTCTGGTAATGCCTGTCAATCCTATATGATTACTGAAATTCGGAGTCTGAATTACCTCTTGTATAGTCATTGGTTTCTCCTGTCAAACATCAGTGATCTGGAAATCATCATCTAAATAACATTTGTAAACCTCTTATCATCAGTTCTTTCTGGTTTGGGAACTACTTTAACTAGTGTGTAGTTTAATCTAGGTTATGTTTTGTTGGTTGTATTCACAGCTACAATGCATAGAATTATGCAACCACGTTATCTCGCATTCTTGTTACTTCCGAAAGGAGTAGCTTTGACAGAAAAAAAAGTAAACTTCAAAAGTCTCACAAGGAGATGTTTTGGATTAATCATTTGGAATCCAGAAAAAAAAAAAAAAAAAAAAAACCCTATGAATCCGATTGTCATCCCATATAATCACTTCCTAAGTTGGCAGCTTTGTTTAGAGAAGGCATTCTGAAGATGTCAAGAAGTTGGGTATTCAAAGGAAGATCCCAATGCCGCATGGCAATACAAAACTCACTCCATTTTCCACCTTAAAACCCAAAGAAGATTGATGAAGTTTTAAATACGAGATTATTGATTTCAAAAATTATTAATCTCCTTGATCTACCATCTTATCCTTTGGTTTTCATAGCTGAAACTAATAACATTCCATTAAAGCTGTTCATTTTCCATGGCAAATCACCAGATCACTAAGTCTTGAGAGCTACATTAACATTGCAAATGTGGACAATCACCAAGACCTTTGCAAGCCTTTGGAAAATATACATCATTCAACTTTCTTCTCCCCCCTTTCATTTCCCTCAGCTAATGGATCCATCATATTATACATATAATTATCTTTAATCAAGAATGCAGTAAGTAAAAAGTGCTTATTTCCTCTTAAGAAATGCTGGGATAAAGAAAGAAACTGAAGTCACAAAGACGATTATCTAAATGATCTCAAAGTTATGGCCGTTTCCACAGATGTCAGATAATTATGGCAAAACCTGATGTGATCAATCAGAATGTGGTAAATGATGGAGGGCAAACCTTGTGACAGAAATGTGGAGCAATGCTTCACAAATCCCCTATTTCTGTGATTGTCCATATTGTCAGAAAAAATCGATGTTGTCATGAGGGCCTCTGATAATCTAAAAGGAATCTTGTGAAAGAACGACCCAAGTCGAATTTCATAAAAGAACAATAGCCTAGATCAAAGCTAACAACTAGCTTTGGATATGTTACTGACCTCCTTATGTATCAATTTCCTAATTGTTGGGTTATCTTTAAGTGCTCTTTAAATCAGCAATGGTTTTCTGTTTCCCTGTGAATCTTTTTTCTCTATCATTACAGACTCAATACAGGTCTCTTAATTAGACTTTGTTTAATGCTAGGCAATGGGAAAGGGAAATTGGTATATATCCATGCTAAAGCCCATTGTTGTTCATTGGTATATATCCAAGCACCAGCTTGTTTTTCTAAACAAGAGCAGGTGTGGGTAGGGTCATGAAAATGTCCAGACGTTTCTGATTGTGAATAGTTTATGTCACATAGGTTTGTATTCTATGTTTTCCATGTAGGGCATTCTTCTTTTGGATACTACATGGTTCCATGCATATCATCTTTATCGTCAAATGTGGATGCTGACATGTGATTATTATGCTTTTAAATGCTAGTTCAAATGGCGATTACATAAGAAGGCTTCACAAGTACTATATTTACACTTTGCTTTGAAGAAACGTGCAATAATTGAGGAGATTCATGAGAAACAGGAACAGGTGTGTTTGTTCTACACGAGTATCTACCATTATATGCAATAGCATTTTCTGCTGGCTTAAGTTTCTGCCGTTGGGATTTAGCATCTTGCAATGTTACTTGAAGTGTGCTGGTTTTGATTTACCTTAAATTGTATTAATATAAGGTTAAAGAGTGGCTTCAAAACCTTGGAATAGGAGACCATGCGCCTGTTATGCAAGAGGATGATGATGCTGAAGATGAAACTGTTCCTTTAAATCTTGATGAAAGCTCTAGAAACAGGTGTCACTTCTCTCTCTCTCTCTCTCTCTCTCTCTCTCTCAAGCCTGAACACTTCTAATCTTTGGCTGTTTTGTGCTCAGAGATGTCCCATCTAGTGCTGCTCTTCCAGTTATTCGGCCAGCCTTGGGTAGGCAACATTCAATTTCAGACAGGGCAAAGGTGGCTATGCAAGGGTATCTGAATCATTTCATGGGAAGTCTGGAACTTGTTAATTCTCGAGAGGTTTGCTTCGTTTTGATTCTGCTATATATGATTGTTATGCAAGATTCAGGATGACATATCTAGCATGTCAGCACCCTTCAGTTCTTTTAATCTTTGGAACTCTTTTACTGTCATCAGATTCAGTTTATGTGTCTTTTTAAGAAATTTCTTCCTAAATCTTAGTCAGCTTTCTTTGACCACTTGATTGTGATTATTTCTTTCATAACTGAAGCTGTAATTTTTACATTGCTCCAATTAAAAATGCAGGCTCTCTTTAGGTGTTAGTCTTAAATTGACATTAAACCTTTTGCATGATTTGTCTTAGGTATGTAGGTTTTTAGAGGTATCAAGGCTATCATTTTCACCAGAATATGGCCCTAAACTCAAAGAAGATTATGTCACTGTGAAGCACTTACCAAAAATTTCCAAGGATGATGATCACAGGAGATGTTGTGATTGCAATTTGTTTAGCTGGTGCAATGACAATTGGCAAAAGGTGGGTAACGCTCTCTAATTTTACGAGTTCTCCCTCTTGCCTTCCCCTCCTATTGAATTGAATTTTAATAGTTTATGTATTCTTTGTACATCCAACCACCTCTACCTCTCCATATGCAAGGCCCTTTGTCACACCAAATTAATGTTGTTATTGTCCTTGTTGTATATATTGTGCTGTAGTATGTAATTTATAAGTTCGTGAACCCGCATATGTTTCTTTCCCATCTTGTCGACTGGCATATTTGGAAAACTTGATTCGACAAAAATCACAAGGTCTTTGTTGATTTTACTTCTGTGGGGAAATTAGATGCATAGCCATGCTAACTTGTATGCTTTATAGCTCAACCAGTCAACTTTCTACTTAACTGAGAATAATGAGGGCTTTTCTGGCATTTAAACCTGGCAGATCTGATGTGCTCTGATTGTATCTAAATATTTTTTATTGCATATGTTTGCCCTTGCAAGCTCTTGCTGAGATGTTTGGATACTGTTTTGCCCTTTTCAGTGTCATGCATGCTCATAAGTTAGTAAAACTGTATATCTTTGTTGAGGCGGAGAAGGTTACTGTCAGCCTGTGTTGAGATATTCTATTTTCAGGATTTATAGTTTTTCACTCTTAGACATCTTACTTTAGTGGATACTTTGACTACCTTACTTACGCCTAATGTAGACCACCTCCTTTATTTTAGGGATAACCAAGCAACACTGATCATTGTAAAACTAAAAGCTTCAGAATGTGAAGTAAATTGATGATTGCATTTTATGCAGGTCTGGGCTGTATTGAAACCCGGATTCTTGGCTATACTGGGAGACCCTTTGGATACAAAACTTTTGGATATCATTGTGTTTGATATGCTACCAGCTTCTGATGACACTGGTGAAGGCCGAGTTCTGTTAGCAGAGGAAGTAAAGGATCGCAATCCTCTTCGTCATGCATTTAAGGTATTCAAGGGCTCATCCTTTTTATCTTTAACCCGAGATATTCTGTTAGCTAGCTTCTGTTGTGAGTTGTGACTTAATTTTTCTCCCTTTTCCCTGTTTAGACGTTGGCCAACCACAAATGTAGCCAGGCCTTGACATGCTTACATAATTTCCTTCCACAACACATTCTCTAATATGCCGGAACCTTCGGCTGTATCATTGGTTCGACTGCGTTTATACAGCAACATTACCCCAGTGCCACAAAGGCTCCCGCCTATGGCGAAGGTAAGGGGAGGGGGGGGATCCGATGTACGTAAGTCTTATCGCTATGTTGAAAGCATAGAAAGGCTTCTTACGGATGACCCATAATGAAAATTGTTCAAATATGTTTGTAGATAGATTTTTTAGTTATGGTTCTGCGGATCCAAATCATTTTAGGATGCAGGCTTTGTTGTTGTTCTTGTTTTTGCTGCTGCGCTGCTGTGATCTGTGTGGATATATCCATTGTCCTTTTAATTTGTGCTCTGATGTTAAATGGTAACTTGAAGGTCACTTGTGGAAATCGGAGCATTTGCTTGCGAACTAAAAGTAGCTCCAAAGCAAAGGATTGGGTTGCAGCTGTAAATGATGCTGGATTACGGCCTCCTGAAGGCTGGTGTCATCCTCATCGCTTTGGTTCTTTTGCTCCTCCAAGGGGTTTAACTGAGGATGGTAGCAAGGCCCAATGGTTTGTTGACGGTCAGGCAGCTTTTGAAGCAATTGCTCGTGCAATTGAGAATGCGAAATCAGAGGTCTTTCCAAGTGCACTCTTTTGAATATCTTTATTAGAAAAGAGATAGTGTAGACGTCTCGTTACAAAACAATTTGTCCTGCTTGCAGATATTTATTTGTGGGTGGTGGGTTTGCCCAGAACTGTATCTTCGACGCCCTTATAAGGACAATTCTTCGTCACGCCTTGATGCTCTACTTGAAGCGAAGGCTAAGGAAGGGGTTCAGGTAATCTCTTATGCCACACTATTCTTTTTTGTTTGATAGAATAATTGTATTGGTCAGCTCCTTGGTTAAGCATTCAGCTCATTCTTGTTAATGCAGTGAGTGGTTTTAATTGCACATATATTCAACAGTTCTTTCGAGCAGCTGCAGCTTATCTACTAGCAGTTATCAGTCAGGGATAAACGCATAGTCTATGAATAGTGACATTTAGGTTTCACTGAAATGTTTGCTTCTTGATGGGATTGGCAAGCAGTATGTCCAACCCAAGCATGTGACTTTTTTCATTGTTCTTGTTATCTCATGGTTCAGCGTCGTCCAGGATCTTGTTTTAGGTATTGTTTTTTGACATGATGCCATCATACCTGTAAAACTTCTAGACTAAAAAACATTTGACTAGTGCCGCAATGAGCTTGAGATTATGTGTTTATTAGAGGCCATTGGAAGCATATAGGCTTTTTACTGATTCAGGTACTTGTTTCATGTTTCTACAACATCTTTACCCCAGTGCTTTAAAGGCTCCCGTTATAAGGCGGGGTAAGGGGGGGTCGGATGCATGCAAGTCTTACCCTTATTGACATAGAGAGGCTGCGCACGGATGACCCAAAATGAAAATTGCTTCGAGAATCGCACCAACTGACTGCTACTTCACAAAATAAGAAGCATAGACAGTTTTATGAACCATTTTGCTTTATTCCATTATATCCCAAAGCCAAAGAATAAATAGTCTTTGTTTCATGTTCCTACAAAAGAAAAAATGTTAGTCAACCTATTAAAACTGAAGATATAGTCCACATCCGGTCTTCAACCTATATTCTAACTTTTCATCTTAAGACACTGTTGGTCCTAACTCCTAATCTCGACAAACTCTTCTGAAAATTGTTCTCAACTCTTTTGAGTAACAGAATCTAATCCTTGCATGAGTAGTAATTTTTAATCTCATGTAAGGTGGGATCATTGTCTGATGATCACCCAAATGCTAGATTCTTTTGTAACATTTTCAAACTATATTAATCCAAGCTGTTTCTCTGTTGATAGTTTTTTTGTCTAAATTGTGTGAGAATGTCCTTAGTTTATGTGGTTCTGTTTACTTGTCTGGGTGCCCTCAGGAATAATAACCCTTAATGTTCATGGTATTGACTGGCAGATATATATATTATTGTACAAGGAGGTTGCTCTAGCATTGAAGATCAATAGTGTTTATAGCAAACGGAAGCTTCTTAGCATTCATGAAAATGTCCGAGTACTACGATTTCCGGATCACTTTTCAACTGGTGTTTACCTATGGTATGCATTCGTAGTGGGAATTCATTTTTAGAATCACTTTATGAAATGAAATTCAATTCCCTGGAAAATCTGTCATAGAACACAGTTACTCGAACTTACAACCCGTCTGCATGTAGGTCTCATCATGAGAAGACCGTGATTGTTGACAACCAGGTATGCTTTATTGGGGGTTTGGATTTGTGCTTTGGTCGCTATGACACCTTTGAGCACAAAGTGAATGACTATCCTTCATCCATGTGGCCTGGAAAGGATTACTACAATCCGAGGTGAGTTTTTTCTTTCTTGGCAAGTGAAACTGAAAGGGATCTCAGCAGATGAAATATCAGAGTATACTGAGATCTGTTTTTTTTCCTCTGTAATTTTGCATTACTATTCAATACCAATTGAAATGCCTCCAGCAACATCTGCGTCTATGTTACGGGGTATTTCTTTTTTTTTTTTTTTTTTTTGGGTGAGGTTTTAGGGGAGGGGGTTGCAATGATGTTCTGGTGGATCTTGATGGGCTTCCAGGCTGTCAAAAGTTGGCACAAAGTGGGTGGGAGGTTGCCCAACCTTAGGTGGTGGTGGGCCTTGTTATACCACCAAGGTAGTGTATACTGCTATCATGTGGCCATTGTGCTATGATGGGTCAGTACTTCATGGTGGAAAGTGGTGTGCAAGTGGGTCCTGGATTACTGGCCTGAAGAATTGTCTAAACCCTAGCATGAGGCGAATTAAGTTAGAGAAGTTTGGAAACCTTTAAAAAGGAAAATGGGGAAAGGAAACGGAGAAAAACTATAACAAACACACATTGCATGAAACCCTTTCCCTTTAGAGTTTTCCTATACCAAACAGCCCCTTAGTTCATTACCTTTGTACAAGTTAAAGGAGATCTATTGTACAACAATGATTGTTGAAACTGTTACAATTGAATATTAAGCTATACTCCTGAGCCCTGATGTTTTGCCACTTTGCTTGTGGTACCCACGATTTCAACTGTGTACATGGTACCCCTTTTCTACCTTCCAATAAGTCTTGCGTAAAGAAAAAGTCGTGTCGTTTCCCTTTATTAATGAAATGGAGTTATGTTTTTGCGAATGATACTCCCATGCAGCCTCTGGTACAAAATTTATTTGGGCCGGCTAACATAAATCGTCAACTGAATTTTTTCTGGTTCTTCCGAATTCAGAAATTACTATGCCCAAGCTTAAATTTTATTGACCTTCAAATGCACAAACAAGATTTAACACCTAAATTGGTTATGAGATTGGGTTGTACCACATCAGAACTTGTGATATGTTAATAAGATTCACTACCCATGACCTTAGTAACGAAGCCTTTCTCATTTTTACTTTTAAGCTCAAGTGAGGATTTGGAACTTCTTGTCTGATGGTTAGTGCTGTGATGGTGGTGGGGAGGAGTTGTGAAATGGTAAGAGAGTGACCTTATGATTGCATTTCACTCTACATCCCCGTGCCATCCACTGGTCTTAGGCGGCGAAGACTCACATAAATAGATAACTTATGGTGGCAGTGGAGTCCACTTGCACATAAATTATGAATAGATTGATAATATCGTGAACTAACATATCATATGAACCTATCGTACCAGTTGATGCATGGACGTACAAGAAAGAATCGGTTAAGGATTGTAGGGATTATGGATAAAGTAGGAGTTGCATCAATGGGAGGATCACCTAAGGTGGTATAACAAACGTGTTGCACCAGTTAAGAGGTTTAAAGGGCGGGGAAGATGATAAGATTATACACCATAAAGAGGAGGGGAAAACCTAAGATGACTTACATAAGGGCGATTGAAAATGATGTGAGTTTACTAGGAATTGAAAATAATTTGCTGTTAGAGAGGCCAGATAGAGAGAAAGAATCCATAGGTTATTTGAGTTGATTTTAGTTTTTCAGTCTCCTTTGCCTTTGTTTCGTTTTCAATCTTTGCCTCCTTAAGTAGCTTATATGTCGTTAGTTTTCTCAAATCTCTAGTACTTTTTCCCTTGATCGATTGTCAAACATAATTCGTTGATTTTTTTTCCGCTTAACATAGCCCTCATCGGTTTTAATATCATGTTCTACTCTGTACATTTTCATTGATCTCAAACTTTGACGATTTTGTATGATGATTTATGCTAGCCATTGAACTTACAACTTGTCTTCCCCCATCCCTCCAAAATATTAGGGAATCCGAACCAAATTCTTGGGAGGATACTATGAAAGATGAGTTAGATCGCAAGAAGTATCCTCGTATGCCATGGCATGATGTTCATTGTGCATTATTCGGGCCACCTTGCCGTGATGTAGCAAGGCATTTTGTTCAACGCTGGAATCATGCAAAGGTTGATCTTCCGGAACTCACTCATTTATTTTTTAGGTACCAGTGTATCTTTGCACTTCTCCATTCGAGGAACGATATTTATTCAACTGACATTATTGTTCATTGTTACAGAGGAACAAAGCTCCAAATGAGCAAGCTATACCGCTATTGATGCCTCAACAGCATATGGTCATTCCACATTATTTAGGCAGGAATCGGGAAACAGAGGTCCAAGACGTGAATGTAGCTGATAACCAAGATTACAAAAGGCAAGATTCTTTTTCTTCTCGGTTATCTTCTCAAGACATACCGTTGCTCTTGCCTCAAGAGGCTGGACAAAATGGAGATTCCACATTGAATGGGATGGACACAACCCGTGATTCACATGATCAGCAAATGAAGATTCTGAGAAGTGTTCCATTTCCATTCCGGAAGGCAAAAATTGAGCCTTTGGTTTCAGATACGCCAATGAAGGCCTTTGTTGACGACTTTGATTCAGTGAATGAGGTGGCACATTCAGGAATGAAATCGTTAGACAAAGAGTGGTGGGAGACTCAAGAACGTGGCAATCTGGTGGTTCCTTCAGATGAAACTGGACAAGTTGGACCTTGCGTTTCATGCCGTTGTCAGGTGAGCTTCAGGAAATAAAACCTTTGTGCTTGGTAAAAGATTATGTTTCAAAAGTAATGTATTTTAACATTCTAAAGCCCCGTTCTCTTATTAGAAGCGTTTCCCCATAATTTTACTTGGTAGTCTGACCATAGTAGTGATTTTAACAAAGAACAAGACAAAAAAAAAGAAAAAAAGTTGGGCCTAATTTACAAGTTTAGTGATGAAATGTTTGCATGTAACTCACAGTATATATTTGCATGTAAGTCTTAAGTCTGCACATTTGATTTTACATCTTCTCTTAATAAATTTGACTTTTCAAAAGGTCACTTGTTTGAGAGTTCTGAACATTTATGGTCAAAGCTAGCTGCACATTTTTTTCTTTTTTCATAGACATCCAAACTTGTGGTTGCTATTTCTTTTTAATTTTTAATTTTTTCCTTTTCGAGTATTCATGTGTCCTGATACTCAAATAGAGGGATGATATTTAGCTTAGGGTATCTGACATAGCTAATGGGTCTATGAGGGTTAATAACTCAAACTCTCAAAGCTTTGGTATACTTGCTTCATTTCTCACAGAAATCCCATTAATTTAAATGAATATTTACTTCAGATCATCCGGAGTGTCACTCAATGGTCGGCTGGAACTAGTCAAACGGAGCAGAGCATCCATAATGCTTACTGCTCTCTGATTGAAAAGGCAGAGCATTTTATCTACATTGAGGTATTCTTCTATGTAAACCCGTGTTAATATTCGTATGCCTTCAGATTAGTTTAGGTATTCCCAACTTATTGTGTCACTTGTCATTTTATCTTCTGATATTGTGCATGCCAATATTACCAAGTCTTTGGGTACATTACTTTAAAGAGCTTCTTTTTTACAAGCAATTATTTTAAATTGCAAAATAGAAGAGTACACAGAACGCAGACCAGGCTGTCCCCTGATTCAAAGCACAAAACTATCATATCTTAGTATGGAATCCCTTCTTCAAACCACTGTCATTATTGAAGGTAATTTTTAGATTCTTCAATTTCCCAAAACCTTTTGTCTTCCTAATAAAGACTTGAAGCTGTTGTCCGGAACTTTCCTGAATGAATGCATTAGACTAAGAATCATGGGCACTTGAAAAATGTCTTGCCCTTTCGTCAGCCTCCTCAATGTCATATGTAACACGATGAGAGGATCACTTTATTGTTTCCCCTTTGCTTCTTGCGTAATTGCGTACTGCTATCCTCCCCTAATGTTGAGACTCCATCGATATGGGGCACCTGCGAAACCACCTCATTGTTGATATCCGCTTAAGGAGGACTATCAGCAGTCAACCTTTCCTCCTGCGGAAGGTGATTTTCTTCCCTTGTTATCTCATATTGGTGCCCCATAAGAACCCCCCCCCCCCCCCCCCCGGGGGTTGGTCAATGAAATATCTATCTTGTTTCATTCAAATACATTGAGTACAATTAGCTTCCTGACATATTTTTTTTATTTCATGTGCAACATCTCCAGAATCAATTTTTCATCTCAGGTCTTTCAGGAGATGATACTATACGCAATCGTGTATTAGATGCATTGTACAGGCGAATCATAAGGGCATACAATGATAACAAGTGTTTCCGGGTTATTATTGTCTTGCCTCTATTACCAGGGTTCCAGGTACCAGTTCTTGAGTCGCATCCAATGAAATAATTTTTTAAATGTTTCCCTGATCACTGATACACTCCTGTGTCCAACAGGGGGGTGTAGATGATGCAGGTGCAGCATCCGTGCGTGCAATAATGCACTGGCAGTATAGAACTATTTGTAGAGAACAGAAATCAATACTGCAGAATCTTTCTAAAGTTGTAGGTCCCAAAGCACAAGACTACATCTCTTTTTATGGTCTGAGAGCTCATGGCAAACTCTTTGATGGTGGTCCAATAGTTACCAGCCAGGTAATTTTTTAGTGCATTAGCTGTTTTAAAGGATTGACATCTCCCTTCATGTAAAAGCTTTATCATCAATTAATTTTTTCTATCTGCCATGTTACAATATTTACTTTCATACAGGTCTATGTGCATAGTAAAATTATGATAATTGACGATTGTATGGCCTTGATTGGCTCAGCAAATATCAATGACCGGAGTTTGTTGGGGTCAAGAGACTCTGAGGTACTTTCTTACCCTAGAATTGTGTTTTTTTTTTTTCTTTTTTTTTTTCTCTTGATTAGAGAAATATGTATCCTTGGGATTCAAAGAATAAATACTTTACCCCCCCCCCCCCCGGACCCCCTCCCCTCCCCCCAATTCCCCACTGTTTCTTTTTGCTTGAACGTGATGGAGTAGTTGGCACCTGGGAGTGTTTGAAGGAAAAAAGAACATCGTCAACAATTTACAGTTTCACTTTATGATGTCAAGCTACCATTTGTGTACATGTTCTACATCTATGTTGTCTCTTGTCTGGCGCAAAGGGTTGCTTTTAAGATATCACTACTATTCTGTTCTAGTATTTTCTCTGATTTTTAAACAAACAATATGTTATTTGTCTCTTTTCGAGTCTTTGATGAAAACTTGTTTGAGGCTGTACTGTGCTTTCCTGTTTTTTAGTAATAGTCTGTTTCTCATATCAATTTTCTTTTTTTCCCCCTTTGCCAGATTGGTGTGTTAATAGAGGACAAGGAAGTTGTAACTTCACGTATGGGAGGAAAACCATGGAAGGCTGGAAAATTTACTCTAAGCCTTCGGCTTTCTTTGTGGGCTGAGCACCTTGGTCTTCGACCTGGAGAAGTGAGTAGACCTATATGTTGTTCTTTTCCTATAGTCTTCAAAGACTGTAATAACATTTCCTATATGAATAGTTTCTCGAGGTTCCATATCTCCTGTGTTCTATGCGTCTTTATTCATCTGCGTTTTCTTTGCTCATGTATGTATTACAGATCTCTCAAATTTCCGATCCTGTGGCTGACAGCACATACAAAGACATATGGATGGCAACGGCAAAGGTGAGAGTGTTTCCACATTCACCTTTAATAGAGTGCGTTTGGGGCTTCCTCTGTCCATTCATTATGCCGTCCTATAGCTGTGTCCTCCCACGTCTTATATTCAATAGAAGCAACTCAACTCCTACCTCATCTCTGTATTGTTTCACTCCTTAACATTCCATTCCATACATCAGTTCAGGCATGATTTTTGTGCCATAAAAATTCCCCCTTCAATGTATATGGGACTTATGATGACTATAGTAATAGAAGTAATAGCTAATCAAGCCTGAAGTTTCCCCGGATTACTTTGCCTTATATCTCACTGAGTCACTGCTGACATTGAGTTAACCTTCATTTGCAATCCCTTACGTGACAAGTCAAATCCTGCCTTATTTTTTTCCCTCGCAAGAACTTTCTAACGGTGAATCATTTGACAGACGAATACGATGATATATCAAGATGTGTTTGCCTGCATCCCTAATGATCTAATACACTCTAGGTGAGTTGTAAGCATCTCCTCCTTCGAGCCTTGTACTTTGTCTTGCTTGCATGATTGCCGGTTTTTCCTCTCTGTGTAACATGCATGTGTTTCCTATTTAGAGCTTCACTCCGACACAATGTGGCACATTGGAAAGACAGACTCGGTCATACAACGATTGATCTCGGGGTAGCTCCCAAGAAGTTAGAGTGCTACCAAAATGGAAGCCTTAAGGACACTGATCCCTTGGAGAGACTAGAAGCTGTCAAGGGGCATCTAGTGTCATTTCCAGTTGAATTTATGTCGCAAGAGGATTTGCGACCAGTTTTCAACGAAAGTGAATACTACGCATCACCTCAAGTATTCCATTGACATTGTGAATTGCCATACAAAATTGGGATTGCCAAGCATCGCTTGGACAATCATGTCTTGCAATCAGAAGCCGAGGTGTCTTATGACGTGCTTCTATATGTACATATGCTTCGTGAATAAGAAACATAACGTGAGGGAGGATTACATTTTTGACATATCCTTCTTTTTTGTTCGGAGGGGTAGTTCCAATCTGAGCAGTGCATTTACGATTTCGCCGCAAACAGATGGAGCTGACATCCTTCAGCCACAATATTTGCAACTGATGAGAGATCTAATCAATTTTTAGCGGCTTCCTGTGATTAATGTACAGTGATTCATTGTTGTACAATTTTTTTTTTTTTTTTTTTGACATGAATGTAAGTATGTAAAGAAACTATTTATTCAGCTAATTATTCAAGAAAGAAATAAATTTCACGCATGGGCTATAATCTCTTATTTTCTCGTCTTGAAACACGAATAATTACCACATCTATGGACGTCTATCGATGGCTAGCTGAGATAAATGTTGTATCCTCGGCATGGTGGACCAACACTCCTGAGCCATTCTCCGTTCTTGACACGCACAAACCCTCATCCTGGTTCAGCAATTCCTTCTCGATGTTCCCCCATGGCATACTTGGTCTAGCGTAGCCGTGCATTTACGTTGCCCTATGCATTAGTGCCAATGATGGCCAGTATCGCATAGGTAATTAAAACAAGCAAATTTCCAACAGTATTAATTGTACGAGGTTCTTAAGGTGAGTAAGAGAAATGTGGCAATATCATTCACAACAACGACCAAGCCTTATTCCCAAAATGATTTGGGGATGGCTAACATGAATCGTCGTCTAATAACCGTCTTGTGTACGCTATGAAATATCAAAACATATGAACTTTGAACACAAGGCAATATCATACACAACCACAAGAAAAAAATACAAAGCAGGCATGGTTGTGACCATGTTCCAAACTTCGCAGCCGATTCACGGTGACATGCACCGAGAGCCAACCACCTTATCTAGCGACAGACGACAATAATTTGTCCCAAATCATAATAAGACTTCGTTCAGACTCATGCTTAAGACAAACTACATAGTATACTGTATCTGGTGATGTGAGCAAAAAGCACGATATCAAGCCAAAAACAACTGTAATTCTAGAACTCAAAACATTTCAGACTTCATTGGAGCCGCTTGATTCATTGGGAGGTGCAGCCGCAGCATCATTGGGACCAATAGGATTTGCGACGACAAGTGCATCATTAGCCGCATCCTGACCAAGTTCCAAAGGCTGATTGTATACAATCTGGTTCCCATTTGCAGCAGGAGGGTTGTAAGGGTTGTACGGATTCTGATTTCCGACACCAGAATGTTCATCACCAAAATCGAACCCAGGCTGATTCTGGTTCTCAATGGGCTGATTTCCATGCGGGTTGTAGAGATTCTGATTTCCGACACCAGCGTATTCATCACCAGGCTGCTCATCACCAAAATCAAACCCAGGCTGATTCTGGTTCTCAATGGGCTGATTTCCATGAGGGTTGTAGAGATTCAGATTTCCGACACCAGCGTATTCATCACCAGGCTGCTGATTGTATAGCACTATTTGGTTTGCAGGAGGATTTTGATTTGCAGGAGGATTCTGATTTACTGGAGTCAGCAGATTACCCCCAGCCTGCAAATTGGCCCCATATGGATATGGATAAGCAGCTATGAGTTCATTCAAGAGAACTTGCTGCTCATCACCAAAATCAAACCCAGGCTGATTCTGGTTCTCAATGGACTGATTTCCATGAGGGTTGTAGAGATTCAGATTTCCGACACCAGCGTATTCATCACCAGGCTGCTGATTGTATAGCACTATTTGGTTTGCAGGAGGATTTTGATTTGCAGGAGGATTCTGATTTACTGGAGTCAGCAGATTACCCCCAACCTGCAAATTGGCCCCATATGGATATGGATAAGCAGCTATGAGTTCATTCAAGAGAACTTGCTGCTCATCACCAAAATCAAACCCAGGCTGATTCTGGTTCTCAATGGACTGATTTCCAGGAGGGTTGTAGAGATTCAGATTTCCGACACCAGCGTATTCATCACCAGGCTGCTGATTGTATAGCACTATTTGGTTTGCAGGAGGATTTTGATTTGCAGGAGGATTCTGATTTACTGGAGGCAGCTCCAGCAGATTACCCCAGCCTGCAAATTGGCCCCATATGGATATGGATAAGCAGCTATGAGTTCATTCAAGAGAACTTGCTGCATTTGAAGGTTATGAGTTTGCGGAACATGCGGTTGTATCTGACCCTGCCAATTCTGATTCGGCACATCAATAGCACCCAACTGCGGACCCCTGTTAACAAGGTCATCGAAGACCTGGAGTTCAAGGTCATTGACAGAAAGTTGGATGTCATCGAAGACACCTGCAATCTGATTGCCTTCTTGACCGCCTTGTTGCCCGATCGGATGTCCAATGCTCAGCAAATGGTCTTTAAGTTGCATGTTTGGCGGAAGTCGGGGAAGGCCATGCCTAGGAATGAACTTATGGATAGTGACTAGAAGATCATTCTTTCCTGGTGACACAAGGCTGAACAGCAACTCTGAGTTTTGACCAATTTTGTTGTTCTTGCAGTAATCTGCCCATCCTTCCTGGAACATAAGTGGAGAATTCTGCCCTTGGCCAGATTCTGTGATCAGAAACTGATACTTGACAAACGGAGATGAAGAACTTGGATCAATATCAGCAACATTAACCGTTGCACCTTCAAGAGAATTAACCTGGCCTAGCAGTGGCATTATGAGGTCCTCTAGATCCTCATTGAAAGGCAAAAATTGCTCAAAACCAGATCCAGCCACGGCCACGAAAGCGTGATCCATTTCCTACAAACACAAATGAGCATTTAAAGACAATATATCAGAGATGAGCGAACTCGGGTAGAAATATGGTTTCGGAGAAAAAGATGCTTATAATTTGACACAAATTCTCATAAAAGACGGTCTCTCAATCATTTATTGAGAGACCATTATCTTGTATTACAAAGTAACTGTTTTTACTTTAATTGTAACCATGATAATACTTTTAGTGATCATATTAGTTTACTATTATCAATCACATTACCTATGATTTTGGAGGTTCCCATGATATAAAATCAATTAAAATTTATAAGTAACCCCTTTGGAAATCATAGATTAAGTATCGAGGTCCTTAACTAAAAAAATTAACAAAAGTAGTATAAGGGTCACTAATTATATAAACGGGGTCACGATGTTAATACATGGTTGGTCTCTCAATAAATTATTGAGAGACGGTCTCCCACAAGACCTACCGATAATTTGAAAGCTAGGGGGTCCGTTACTTGCCGTCAGTTAAAATTTCATTTCCCCATTAATTTTTCACTTTCCTCAGTCCTTTCTCAATCTCCATTAGCACAACCGACAGCCCCAACAATACGCCACACACCACAATTTGACAAATCCTTAAAAACCCGATCCACAAGACCATATCAACACTTTACACAACAAATCTACCCTTCAAATCACCACATCTTCAACTCAATCCATCTAAAATCCAGACATCTGAATTTCGGCATCAACCTAAATATTCCCTTCAAGAAACATGTCAAAACCCAGAAAACCCTTTCCCCCAATCTAAAAAAAAAAACAGTAAAATTCCCAAATATAACTTTAAAATCCCAGATAACCCACTTTTCGAAAGTAAATCCTAAAAAAAACATACTAATTCTACAATAGCTACCAAACCTTGGTAGCTATTGTAAAAAGAGCAACAATGACCATTGATCTTCATCAAACAAATCCTGGCCATCTATCGATTTGACCATACAAATAATTAAAAATAATTACTTAAAAGAATTTTTTTTATAGAAACCAATTAATTAAATCAAACTACTTATTTTTGGGAGAAATTAAATCTAAATTATCTATGGCTTTTCTTGTCTTTCCATCAAAAAAAAAAAAAAAAAAAAAAAAAAAAAATCATCGCTTTTCTATTGAAGACCAGTGCATTGTCTCTCTTCACCCTCTTCCATCATCAATGGCATACACACTGGAAGCGAATTTTGGTTTTTAGGGGAAACAACGTGAACATTAATAGGGTTTAGGGTTATTATCCAATTTTATTATTCAAGAAAAAAAAAATCCAATTTATGCTAATTAAAAGTCCCAGAAAACTTACCGAGGGTTTAGGGTTCAAAGGGTTCGGTATGGGGATTCTGATTTGCAAGCCTTGAAGAATTAATCAAGAACCAACATTCTGATTTGCTTGATTCTTTTTTCTGTTGATTGAGAGAAGAGAGAGGAGAGAGAAATGAGGGTATGGGGAATTACTGACAAATTGGGGAGGAACAAAAAATTGTACCCTGCACACTATCGGAGCCAAGTCTCAGACCCTTAACAATAAACTTCAGGCCCAAAGCATTTTCCGGTTCTATCTTTGGTGTTTATTACTAATCATATTGGGAGTCGTATGTAGATCAAAAGAAAGCACTCGATAGCCTTAAAGCAAACCGAAGTTAGTACAATTTAATGTGGAATAAAATATGTACTAATTTTTTCAACAATTAATATGGTCTATAAGTAGACACCAATAGGTTCATTAAAAAAAAAAAAAAAAAAGTGTTATTTTACGTGTTTAACTTTCTATTGTTAGGTATTAGTATCGAAGAGTCGAATGAAGTTTCCTTTAAATCTTGGCCTTGCAAGGTATTCATTTGTTTTGTTCTTTATTTCTTTGTGATCTTAGTACAAATTAGTCTTAGTCGAGTATTACTTTCTATTGCTTATGTTCAGTCCTAACAAAACTGGCACACAACCTGAATTACTTACCGAACATCCAAATTGAAAACCCAAATTCAACTAATAAAGACCCTAATTTCGTTTAACCCGATATTGACGGGACATAACACAAGCTAATCCGAACTACTCCAACTCGAATAATCAAACATTAAAAACATGAGTGGACAAAAAATAACTTGAATCAACTGTACCACAATTTCAATCACTCAAACTACCAAATAAATTTCAATTTAAGATAATATGTGACAATCTTTGAAGAGATCCAATACTAATATGATCGGTATAACCAATTTGAAATGACCCGGACCCGACCCAAATTTGACCCTAGCTAGTTGACAAACCCGAAAGGTGACTCGAAGTTACCCGATCCAAACCCAAATTGACCTAATATAGTGACTCAAAAGGTGACCCAGCCGAATTTATCCAATCAGAAGACAGAACCCGACCCGAATCATCCGTTTGCCAGGTCTATTATGTTTACCAGTATTGGAGTACGATTGAGATTAGTCAACTACGGAACATTGAGACTAAGACTTTGTTGTTGTTGTGGTTGTTATAGAAGCCCATTACTTTTGTCTTTGACCCATTCTTGCAGTACTCATAGAAACATTTAGTTTATACTTTAATTTGGAGTGGCAAATAAATGATTTGTAACGTATAGCTTTATTTCTTATTAGTTATGAAATTTGATTTATTTGCAAATAATGATCAATGAGTTACCTATCATACCACTTCTATTGCATTATTCCCAATATTTCACTAACTTAGCATTGTGATCACTTAAAATAGGGGGGCAGGAGAGGAAGAGAAAAAAGACGTTGCATATATATATATAGCAACAGTTGAATTTCTCAAGCACAAAATTTTATTTACCAACATTTCGGTTACATTGGAATCGTGTGTTGGGAAATAAAACATGGTTGTTGGTGTAGGGCTATTAGGATCGAAAACTCGAGTATCTTGACGAAAGCAAGAGAAGGACACTAACAACAGCGAAAATAACTTACCAACCATAGAAATTCTATCGTATTTCCAATGCTTGATTTAGCTAAACTTATAACCCTCTTATATATATTCCGGTTATGCGTGCTAGTCTCAATATTATTGTGCTAGCTAGGTAGGGTTCAGCATTAGAGATCAAAGTGAGTGGTTCATTGATGGGTGCTATTCCCATGTGATCACATCAACATAAATCACTTAACAGCTAGACTTCACGTATACATCGTTATCTATTGCAACAGATCTAGACTGAAAAAACAATGTGATATTATTGATACCAAAAGCAAACTACTAATAATTAATCAAGAACAGACATATTAATTTGCAAATACTACCTGCAGGGTGTATAATGTGCAACAGTCACCAGTCCGACTTGATTCTTTACCATTCCGTTGTACGGGCAACATGTTATTCCAAGGATAGTAGAGCATCGATCATGTTTGCTTTTCCGAACTGCGTATCTATATACATCAACTGAGTTATTTTATGACTTATGAGTACTATGGTTCAAAATAATCGAGTGCTAATCATGACTGAAGTAACTTTGATCTTGTTTAGTTGATAATGTACGTGATTATTGCAATACCATGAAGATCGCCTAGTGTGGTCAGTGGTATTTGTTTTTTTTTTTTTTTTGTTTACAAACATCATATAAACATTTATAGCTAAGTCTGAGCAGGCGACTTACCATGATACCCAGTAAATTTTTTATGTTGCTGGGCAAGAACCGCAATCCATTGGGAAATTACCGACCAGGCAACGCCATGTACAACCATGCCTGGCTCAGAAACCACCAGTAGCTGAAACATTTATGTGGACGAAAAAACGTTAGACCTCTGTTCTTCGTCAAAAAATCATGCTTTATAGTAGAGATATGTCAACAAATTTAAACAAAAACTTCATCAAATTAAATCTTGTAGCTTTACAAGAGATGAACCTCATGGTATAAAAAAAAAAAAAATGTGTATGCGTAAAAAAATGATAGACCTTAGTTCTCTTATCAAAAATCATGTTGTTGTATGTATAATATAGTTGTATAGGTATGTCAATATCAAAAAAACTTCTTTGAACAATATTTTCATTAGAAAAAAGTTAATCTAATTCATTGAAAATATAAGAAATTTTTACATGAACCATATCAAGATTGCATTAGCCTAAGTGCCTATAATATTGATTTATCAACAACAAAAGAAAAGGCAAGTTATAGATCAAGGGCCAACCAATAAGAAGTTAAATATACCTGAACAAAATCAATCATGCACTTTGTATGATTATCCGACCAAATCAATGGTTTAGACATGTTATCATGATGAATAAATACGTACGTACATGATCTACATGAAGAATACATTCTTGTGAAGATAAATACAGATATAAGGTTATGAGATTTTTCTATGGTTGAAATCACCAGATCTTCACCACGAAAACAAGAGAATAAGTTCTTGGATTTTTATTTAGGAGGCTGGACATACACAGAGGAGTACGTCTCTTTCCTTTCAAAAACAATTCATTAATTAATTAATTAGTATTATGGAGAAGCATCATTAATTAAGATACTAATTAATCGCTCTTTTCCAGGCTATACTTGGGGGGGTGGTCCACGACTATTATGGAATGAATGAATTAATTAATCTAGCCTTTTACCAAGTGCCTTAACCAAAAAAAAAAAAAAATATTTGTTCCTAAATTAATTTAGTTTTAATTAATCTAGCCTTTTACCAAGGCCATTCAAATCTCTACTCTTATTGTTTTAATTTAGTTTGATTGTTATTTGTTCTTGTTTGTTCCTAAATTAATTGGATTTCCCTTTCGTGTTTTTGTTTGATTGGTATTTCGTGAATTTATTTCCAACAAGTTTAGAGAGGAATATCTATTTCATTAATTAAGGAAGTCATGGATATCATCAGCTCATTGTCTAGTAAGCCTTCGAAATTTGATGGAAAAAATTTCTTGTGCTGGCAACAGCAAATGAAATTTTGGTTGACTGAGCTTGGTTTGTTTTCTGTGATATGTGAGCCCAAAAGCAAGACTCTTATCCCTAGTCCTACTGTCACTCCCCCCTCGACCAAAACTCCAAGCGCCACCCAGGTGCCTCAATCATCCCCATCGACCACTAAGACTGCCTCTGCCACCAGTACCGATGACCCTATTGCCCGAGACACTTTATGTCATTGTCGTATCTTAAGCGCTTTGTCTGATAATATTTATCGTATTTTCCGTGATTCTAAGTCTGCTGTTGAGTTGTGGAAAGCACTTGATCGTCGTTATGGTAGTGCTGAAAGGAGTCTTAAACGTGTTACTATTGATGATTGGTTAGATTTTCAAATGGTTGATAATTTAAGTGTGTGTGATCAGTTGATTGATTTTGAAAATTTGGTTTATGAAATGAAGTCTAAGGGTATTCAGCAAAGTGAGTCTGTTTATATTTCGTCCTTGATTAGAAAATTACCCCCTTCCTGGAGTGACTTTGCTAGAGGTCTTAGGCACAAACCTGAAAGTTTTACCCTTGATGATTTGTTTGTTGCTTTGAGAATTGAGGATAGGCATCGTTCTAAGTCCAAACCGCCTGTCAAAAATGAACATCACCCTAAGGCCTTGAATGTTGAAAGTTCCTATAAACCCAAACACAAGTTTTTTAAGAAAACTGGTCACAACAAATTTTCTGGGGGTAAGGGCAATAACAAGGGCTTTAATGGTCAGACTAAATTCGACAATAAGAGTCAGCTTGAGTGTTGGGTCTGTGGCAAGACTAACCATATCGCTAGAAATTGTTATCGCCGTCACGGTCAAGTTAAGAATGGTCAGAAACCCCCTGTTAAAGCTCAGGCCAATGTAGTGACTGCGGAGGCTGACCCCGATTCCCATGGTAACAGGTACTTAGCCCCTAGCCCAGAGTTGAACGTTGTTTTTGAGACTAATGATTGGTGGATTGACTCTGGGGCTAACATTCACGTTTGCGCTGATAAAAATTATTTTTCGTCCTACCAGGTATCCGGCCAAAGAACTGTAACCATGGGGAATGGGAGTGTAGCTCGCGTCTTAGGAGAAGGCCAAGTCAATTTAGAGTTGTCGTCCGGGAACGTCTTGAGTGTAGATAGAGTCCTTCATGTACCCGATATTAGGAAGAATTTGATTAGTGCAGCGTGTTTAGTTAGAAATGGTTACAAAGTTGTTTTAGAATCTAATAAAGTTGTAATTACTAGACACAGTCAGTTTGTTGGCAAAGGTTTTTTATCTGATGGTTTATTCCGTCTAAGTGTAACGTCTTCTCCTATTAATGAAAGTTCTCGTTCGTCTTTATCTGTTGCTAATGTTGAGTGTTGTGATACATGGCATGGTCGACTTGGTCACGTTAATCGCATTACTATGAAAAGAATGATGTTTCTTGATCTAATCCCCAAGTCTGCTATTAATGTCAAAGAAAAATGTCAAATTTGTGTACAGGCAAAACAGCCCAGACAGCCACACAAGTCAGTAGTCAAGGAAACGAATTTGCTTGAGTTGGTTCACAGTGACATTTGTGATAGCAACGATGTTCTGACTCGTGGTGGCAAACAGTATTTCATTACTTTCATTGACGATTATTCTAAGTATTGTTATGTTTATTTAATTAGTGCTAAAAGTGAATTGTTTGATAAATTTAAAATTTATAAAGCTGAAGCAGAAAATCAATTGGAGCGAAAAATTAAGGTTCTACGTTCGGATCGAGGAGGTGAGTATGCTCCAACAGAAATGATAGAATTCTGTGAGCAACACGGTATAGTTCGTGAACGTACTCCTTCTTATAACCCTCAATCTAACGGTGTTGCTGAAAGAAAAAATAGAACCTTGCTGGATATGATTAACGTTATGTTGTTGAGTTCAGGTTTGCCCAAAAATTGTTGGGGAGAGGCACTTTACTCCGCTTGTATGATTCTCAACAGAATACCTTACAAGAACTCCGACAAGACACCATACGAGTTATGGAAAGGTAGGAAGCCATCACTCAAATATCTTAAAGTGTGGGGGTGTTTGGCCAAGGTAAGTATTCCCATTACTAAGAAGAGAAAGATCGGCCCTAAGACGGTTGATTGCGTTTTCCTTGGTTATTCTGTACACAGCACTTCTTATAGGTTTTTGGTTGTTAATTCTGAAGTTTCCGACATTTCTAACAACACTATTATGGAGTCTAGAGATGCTGTTTTCTTTGAAAATATTTTTCCTTTGAAAAACAAATTGCCCAGGTCTGTCAGTGAGGCATCTAGCTCTCATACAAGTGTTGATAACTCTACTTCTCATGAACCTGAATATGCTGAACCTTGGAGAGGTAAGAGGATCAGGAAAGCCAAAGACTTCGGTAACGACTTCTTTACCTATTTACTTGAAAATGAACCAAAGACCTATAGCGAGGCTATGTTATCAGTAGATGCTCCATTTTGGAAGGATGCGATAAATGATGAAATGAACTCTCTTAAAACTAATAAAACTTGGGTCCTATCTGATCTTCCACTTGGTTGTAAAACAATTGGGAGTAAGTGGGTTTTTAGAAAGAAACTTAGGACAGATGGGTCTATTGAAAAATTCAAGGCTAGACTTGTGGCTAAGGGGTATAAACAAGAAGCTGGAGTTGATTTTTTCGATACTTATTCACCTTTTTCTAAGATTACTACTATTCGTCTACTAATCGCTCTTGCTTCAGTTTATAAGCTAGACATTCATCAAATGGATGTTAAGACTGCCTTTTTGAATGGTGATCTGGAAGAAGAGATCTATATGGATCAGCCAGAAGGTTTTATTTTGCCAGGTGATGAAAAGAAAGTGTGTAAGCTTGTCAAATCTCTTTACGGGTTGAAGCAGGCCCCTATGCAATGGCATGAAAAGTTTGATAATGTGATGATTTCTAATGGTTTTTCTATTAGCCAAGGTGATAAATGTGTTTACATTAAAGTAGTTGGTGATGCATGTGTTATGTTATGTCTCTACGTTGATGATATTTTAATTTTTGGCAATTCTCCGCATGTTATTGATGATACTAAAAAGTTTCTGTCTAGTCACTTTGATATGAAGGATTTTGGCCCAGTTGATGTTATTCTTGGCATTAAGATGACTAGAAGTGGTAATTCAATTTCTTTGTCTCAATCTCATTATGTGGAGAAATTGTTGAAAAAGTTTAATTACTTTGATGTGACTCCCGTTTCAATTCCGTATGATCCCACTTTCAAGTTGACAAAGAACAAAGGTGCTAGTGTGTCACAACATAAATATTCTCAAATTATTGGTTCTTTGTTGCATTTGATGAATCATACTAGACCGGATATTGCATTTGCAGTTGGTAGACTTGCTAGATATACTCATAGTCCTAATAATTCTCATTGGGATGCATTGGAAAGATTGTTTAAATATTTGAAAGGGACTATGAATTATGCTATTACTTATTCCGGTTTTCCAGATGTGTTGGAAGGTTATACAGATGCGAATTGGATAACCGATTCTGAGGAGACAAAGTCCACAAGTGGTTATGTCTTTACACTTGCAGGTGGTGCCGTGTCTTGGAGTTCTGCTAAACAGACCATAATTTCCAGGTCCACTATGGAGGCAGAGCTTATAGCTTTAGATTCTGCTTGTACGGAAGCGGAATGGTTGAAAAGTTTTTTGAATGATATTTCGTTGCTAGCTAAGCCTATCCCTCCTATTTCTATTCATTGTGATAGTCAAGTTGCAATTGCTAGAGCTCAAAGTAAAAATTATAACGAGAAAAGAAGGCACTTGACGGTTAGACATAAGAGTATAAGACACTTGATATCTCATGGCGTTATTTCTGTGAACTTTGTCAGGTCTGAAAATAATATTGCGGATCCGCTCACAAAGGGGTTGTCGCGACAGCTGGTTCTTCAAACATCGAGGGGAATGGGATTGGAGCCTATCAATTAAGTCACCGCAGTGGAAACCCAACTTCGATAGAGTGGTGATCCCACAAACGAAGTTCAACGGGTAATAACGAAACTGTTTTTTTTTTGGTGACTTTGGAAGAGCAAATTTTATTATTTATTTATTTATGCGGAAATTCTTCCGAGTCCCATTCCTATGATGCATTGCTCTTCATGTGACGTTTGAGGTTGAGTTTTCTCTTAATGAGTCCAAAGGCAAGTCTTTTGCGGGGTGGTTGGTCACAAATCGCTCTTGGAGGACTCACCTATATGGACGTGGTGGTGGGGTCGCCACTGTGGGGGTGTAGGCTACCTTCCAATGACGTTCACGAAACAAGATTCCGCGCATGACCGTAAAGCGCACCACTGATAGAACCTTGGTGATTACCGTGCTGTGTGTGTGGTGGATTAACACCTAGCTAAGGGAACGTAGCTCAAGGCATTCGTGTCTCTACGATCTTTAGGTGAAGGTTCACTTACACTAAGGGTAGGTTCAAACCCGGAAGGTACCTACTCCCATTGCATGGCATTTAAGCTCAATTGGATGATTATAATTTTAAATCATGTGGGGGATTGTTGGAAAATATTATTATGATTTAAAATTATTTTAGTAAATTAATTAATTTTTCCTGTTCCTAAATTTGTGAGTGTTAACGTTGCAATTTTACTGTTGGTCTTTTCTTGGGCCTAAATTATAGGAAAGACGTTTTATGGGTTGTTATGTTAAGCCTGTTGTTACGGTCAACTAGTATCATGGGTGAATGGGCCGAGGGATCAAGCTATTATGTTGGTTTGTTACGTGGGAAGTTTGGAAGTGGGCACTTGTAACAATATAGTATAAAAGTGGACTTATTCTTTGGTTTTATCGACTGAGTTTTACAAAAAGAAAAGTCTTACTTTCCTTCTTTAGTTTTTCATCTTGCTTACAGTAGCAACTCCTTCGAAGAAAAACTCTTCCTGCTCATTCGTCTTCTTCTTATACCCTCTTCTCTATTAATATCTTCTGCATATTTCTTCTACAATTAATTATACAAACACTTAATTAATCATCCATTGAGCTTGGTAATCTATTGGTTTGGGGTTCTCTTCGCTGTATCCGACGAGCACCATCGGGTTGTCGAATCTTGAGAGAGGGACGCGATTACAAGTTTACCAGTGCAATGGGGGCGTATTCCTCTCTAAAGAGAGCGCTACGGCGTGCTTCGACCCAGGCCATTCAAATCTCTACTCTTATTGTTTTAATTTAGTTTGATTGTTATTTGTTCTTGTTTGTTCCTAAATTAATTGGATTTCCCTTTCGTGTTTTTGTTTGATTGGTATTTCGTGAATTTATTTCCAACAGTGATTAATGCATCCTTGATAATGCATGATTAACCATATTGTGTGTAGTGTCATTTGCAATAGGAAATGTATTCTGGTCCTAGTATCAAAGCATGCATGCAATACTTTACTAAAAGCACTTTTTTCTACTACGATGGATTGATTGAAGACGTTTTATCTCTTATCTTAGGTATACTTAGTTTTTGTATTTTTAGAGTACGATAGTATTCACTCCCCGAGTTTCCATTAGTAATAAGAGTATATAGTACAAATGTGTATGAATACAGTACTACTATATACTCCTGCCATTGCTATGAGTTTGATCACGTCAAAGGAGAATGATGCAACAAAACTTCACGAGTTATTGCCCTTTTGTTAAGGGTCTCGTCATTTTCTGTTTGGCGCTTCTTTTTTCCGTTTTCTTCTTTTCCTTTGGAATTGTGGTTAGTTCAAATTTTGCGAAAATATGCGTTAAACCTATGAGTAATTCTACGGTGAGACCGTTAAATCATATGAGTCCAATTAGTAGGTTACTTTTGATACATTAACATGTTACTTTTGAAATAAGTTGGCTTTGAAAAGTAATAGTTACTTTTAAAATGTGTGAGATGTCTCATCGTATGAGACGGTGTCACACTAGAATTTGTGTAAAACCAGTAATTCTGAGTTGTTTCATCTGATCCACCAATTTTAATTTATGTTGTACATACAACTATCCACCTCCAGCAATAGAACTGTAGAAGTGTACGTCCAAAAGTCTGGTACATTCGGAGAAAGAATAGTACATTTGAGATCAAAAGAGAGATGGGGTGGGAGTATATGTAAGGATTCAAACCTGGAACAAAATGGTCAAACTATTCTCCTAATCTGTCACCTATTAGCTTTGATCCTCGGGTCTACGGAGTTTAGTGATAGTAAGGTAATGAGAAAAATATTGTAATTTGTAAGCATGCATTCCATTCATTTATATCAAGTCCCAAAAAACGGAAAACTCTAGTCGAAAAATTAAAAGGTATAAATATAGTAGAGCGATTCTATAATGGCTACCAAGACTTAGTAGCCATTATAAGAAAAACAAATCTGGCCCTTGATTTTATTTGACCAATCTCAACCGTTCAATATTTTGACCATTGGAAAAAAATTGATTTAAGAATAAAATAATAGTAAATAGACCCAAACTCCCACCCTTTTTGTCTCCGCTCTCCCCTTCCCTTACCCTTTACACCACCAGACAACCCTCCACCGCCACCGCCAGTCCGCCACCTTCGTCACCACCAGACTCACCCGTTGCCGCATGCCCGTTCCCCCGCCCCCAACTTTCAAAGGTTGCACGACCCCCTCTCTCCCTCCATCTTCATCCCATTTCCGGCCGAAAGAAGCTCTGCAGCGGCATCGCACCCCTCACATAGTCACGTGATTGCCGCCTCATCATTTGAGTTCGCCGCCCTCATCCTCTACGTTCGCCGCCCCTATCGATTCGAAATGGCGTGGTTGCGGGGTGGGAGCAGACGGGAGACAACATATGACGGTCAGGTTGGACGGGGAGGCCTCGACCATGGTGATGGTCGGGGCTGGTGGCGGTGGGGCAGAAAGGTAGGTGAAACCGTAGTTGGGGAGAGGGGGAGAGAGAAATGAGAGGGGATGGTTGTAGTGTTGTTTTTTATTTTTTTGGGTAGTCAAATCGATTCAATGGTTCAGATTTGGTCAAGAAAATCAATGGTCATTATTTTATATTCTTACAATGGCTACCAAACCTTGGTAGCTATTGTAGAATTGGTAAATATAGTATAATTCTTTAATAAGGAGTCTAAGGACTAGTCAGTGATTTTTCCTTTTTTAGACGTTTCTCTTGTTGGAATTACGAGAAGGGAAGGCATTACGGGTGGTTTTTACTTCGTGATAGTCATGACTCATGGCATTTGGCGTTTTTGGTGTGAACGACCATCAACCGTACTTTTTGTTACAAGAACCCATTCGCTTTTGAACAAACAAGTGACGATGCCGTAGTATTAATTATACTAGTATAGTAGTATGTACATATGCCTAATCTTCAAGAAGAAGAATGAAAATATTTGAGGGTCTGTTTACGATATTAGCGGTAGTTTGTACGTACACTTATCTTTCAAAAAGATTATTATTATTATCACTTTAATCTACTATATTCGCCGTAAATAATATGGAGTGCAAAACTAACACAAATTGCAAATGCATGACACTCGTTAAATAATCTCAAATTATCAAGTACTTATAAGTGAAACGGGCGTTTAAACCAGTTACCGACAATCCAAATAAAAGGAGGGTGTGCATGCAATAGGAACGAAACGGTAGCATCCAGCAGCAATGGACCTGTTACTGTAATGTACACACCCCGGCCCCATTTATAAGTTGGAAGTCACCACATACTCAAGAATCAATCAGATTTAGGAAGACAAATGTACAGTATGTAGGAAGTATACTACTCCGTATAAAAACAAAGGAACATACACAGGGGCGAAGCCAGGATTAAAAACTTGGGGTGGCGGATTATAACTGTACACGCGGTATCCCTAACGGATAATATAGGAATCGTTTATTGTTTTTAATAAAAACTGATACTATACGATCCTATTTAATAAGAAACATAACGGAGGCAGGGGCGAACCTAACCCCAAAAATTTGGGGTAACCATCTTAGTACAAGTTTTTTTTTCCCCCTAATTTTTTGGAATTTTTAAGGCAATAATTAGGTGTTTTTGGGGAATTTGTGGTAGCCGGTGCACCTCAGGCTACCCCCTAAATTCGATCTTGAATAAAACGTACATGCTCAACAAATTATGGAATAAGAAAGAAAAAATATATTGTAAATGCGAACAAAACATAAGTGGAGAAATGAACAATCAAAATGAGAATATATATCAAAGACATGCATTAGGTAGCATGAAATGTAATAGGTTTGTATGAACAATTGCTCAAGCCTTAGTCAAGAGTTCAAATCCTCTCATAGTCGATTAACTAAAGTTATGCTTATTTTTAAAAAGTATAGGAATAATTTAAAAAAACAATGAGACTTGCTATTAAGAAGATTTGAACCCACAACCTCCAGGTTACAATGATAGCACTCTAACCACTGTACTAACAACATCTTATGCTAAATTGGTGCTCTAAAATATATATAAAAGGATTCTGCCCAAAAAACTTAAAAAAAAATTTCCCCGGCCGGGGTGGCGGCCGCCACCCCAAGCCACCAGCTGGCTTCGCCGCTGAACATACACCACTAAAGAATGAATGGCGATATTATAATATTGCATTGAGTTCTCACAAGGCCACAACTTGTGTTTGGCATCGTTCGCTGTCCATGGGCCAACTCATGTGTCACTACTTACTGCTCACTTTACTTATTATTTTTTTTTTAAAGGACTTTATTTATGTGTTTTAGTCAATAAAGTTAGGTTGGAGTTACGTGTTATAGATGATAAAGTTTTGATATTATTGAAGTTATAAATTTAATTATTGGAGTTAAGTGACTGGAGTTACGGATTTTAGTTGGTGGAGTTAAGCGGCTGGAGTTACTCATTTTAGTTGGTGGAGTTAAGCGGCTGGAGTTACTCATTTTCGTTGGTGGGGTTAAGCGACTCGAGTTATGTAGTTCAGATTATGGAGTTAAGCGAAATCAATGGTTGTACTTCTAACTTCTGACAAAAATTATACTTTTGACCGGATACGCCCCCTATATATATAACATTTATATTCTTGATACATTGTGTAAATCCAAACGTATTCTAAATCTCTATAAATACTCTCGACTCTGATCTCCTGCCAATCTGCCCTATAGGCCCTATGCGATTGGACTGCATTTTTCTGATCTGATTTGGTTTGATCTGAATTGAACCGATTTGATTTGATTTTATTTGAATAAATTTGATTTGATTTGATATGAACTGAATTAATTGATAAATTAACTGCAATTAGACGAATTAATAACTAAAATTAGACTAGATTTATTGATTGTTATTTGAATAATTCTGATTTGATTTGAATAAAACTGATTTGAATAAATCTAATCTGATTTGAAAACACTGTTGAATAAGTTGAATCGCACGTGGCCAAAATGGCTAAATGAGCAATGCAAGCTCCGATGGATATATATATAAAAAAAAAACAGGGAAATGATTAAAATAACCGTGACACTGAGTCATTGACACATGAAGTAGCGGTCCATTGTTTGTTCGTTATGCATACTTGCATAGTGATGACTGATGAACGATGCCAAAAAACAAAGTTAGGGCGTCACATTACGCACAGACCGTGCTCTTATGTTTCCTTTAGATTTTTGTAGTAGCGACTTTGACTCATCAAGTCATCACCTCGAAATGTTGACATATATGGCCGCATGGGTCCCAGCGCACTCCAAATTGTCGTATGAAGATCCTCTGTCCAATTCTGTGTGTCACTCCATGTACCCCTCTAATCAGATTTCAGGAAATCATTAAATATAAAAATTAAAATGAATTTCTTAAGGTTATAATATGGATTTCGTGAAATCTGATTTGAGGGGTACAGGGAGTGACACATAGAATAGGACAGAGGGTCCTCATTGCAAATTGTCAAGGTTAGTCTTTTTTATCGTTTCATTCGTTTAAGATCATATCAGGAGTCTAGTGATTAAGTACACGGGTGTGAGATACTAATCATTGAGGATTTGAGAGCGTTCTTATTGTGAATTTAGTCAGCATGTACGACATTTGATGAACCATGAGTCAATGACCTAAGAGATTGAAGTTAATACATTATCACGAGTTGCATCTTGCAATTCCACTACTATAAATATTTATTGATTTTTCTTAAGTAATGGTACCAAATAAAATGAAAAGATTATTGTTATCTTTATGGTAAATAGGCGGAAAAAAAAAAAGGAAGGTAATACTGTGCCGTAACTATTTTGGCCCAAATCAGGACCTCAGTCCAATTGGACGTCCAAATGTTAACACCGTTGATGTGCTGGCAAGCAAGAAGGACCCCAACTTTGCCTCTGGTCCATTGATTCAACTGACACACCCTCCATCTCTCTTCTCTCTCCTCCTCCACCACCATCTCCCACGTCAAAATCATCCCTTACACCTATAATTTAATTAATTCCCTCATTTTAATCATCCTTACAAAACCCATGTTATGAAATTCAAAAATAAAAATAAATAAGACAAAGTTTAGGGAGGAGTGAGAGAAAAATAACAAAGGAAACAAATAAAGGTGTCGGTGATTTCCTTCCCGCTGCCACGTACCCAACGTCGTTACCAATTTAACAGTTAATTCAGATGAGGTCCTGATTTCGTCAAAAAAAGTAGTGAGGTCCTGATTCCAACATTTTGGAGGAGTTGAGGTCCTCACTTCACAAAACTCCCCACCACAGTAAAGTTTAACCAATTATCCAGAGCAGGATAGATTAAAACTTTAGACTTGAAAAAAAAAAAAAAAAAAATACTCTCCACAACTATTCATGGAAACAGGATGGCTGTTTAACAGAATAGTGAGAGTGTGAGACCAACCATAGATCAGGACACTGCTTTTTCACCAAGTTTTGAAGTTTCGTAAAGCAAGACCAGTCACCAAGAAACACAAAGTTCATCAATTAATAAAACCTGACTAGCATGTCTCACATATGGTAGTTAAGCTTAAAAACAATCACACAACACCAAACATACCAAGCTAACTACTCACGTAATTATATAAGGGTAGCTATTTCACCAAGATTGCTATTGTTTCATAAAAGCACCTTTTGGTTTTTGAAGCAACGATTCACTAACCTCCATTTTGTAGGAGGGTGAGTTATTCCCTGGTTATGCTAGCCCTGAGCTGGGGCACCCCATTAGAGAGATTAATAGGGGAAATGATGGACCGCCCCAGCACAGTGCTAGGGCTACATAACCGGTTGTTCCCTAACCTCCATTATGTGGGAGGGTGGGTTGTTTGAAAACCTCCATTCTGTAATGTCCAGCTTATGATAACATGGGAATTGCATATACATCAGACCATCAGCCTATCAACTAGTGGTATCCTCTCCTCCATACTCCAGTCCCGATAGATACATTATAGGTAAACTATGACAAGCATGTCATAAAGATAGATACATTATAGGTAGACTATGACAAGCATGTCATAAAAAATTTACATTTAAATCTCTCTCAAGACCAAATTTGAGCTTTCAATTGACAAATCACACAAGGTAGGATACAAGAATCAGGACTAAAGTTGATGTTGTCAAAACTAGATACACATTAATGAAAATCTACTCTCAAGCTGAATCAGATAAAGATTATAAAAAAAATACTACAAAAAAGCAGTTTTCTAGATAAATTGCGAATTAAGTGCTGTAGCAAAGATGACGACAGTGAGCGAGTTAGACTAACCCAAAGTTCCATGTAGCTAACTAAAACCCTTAAAGTGAGTTACCATGATAACCACCCACGCCAACAAAAACAGTTGAAGATAAAAGAGATAAAATCAAATACCCCATTAACAAAATTCATTAACAGCAAAAAGGATAGAAACAAACTTAGATGGTAATTAAGTTTTAAAAACCACAGAAATCAGAGATGAAAAAAAAAAATCATTGATGAACGGATCCAACAAAACGTCTGCACCAAAATGAATAAACAAGTCAAAAAGAAAGGCAAACAGAAAGTGTACCTGTTCACTGGCAATGATTAAGGTGAGATAGACAGCGTTTCGGTGCATGACGACTTTTACAGATTTTCCAAAGCCCTCCAACGCTTCTCCAAGCCTGCTGCCTCTATAACTTCGTTCGAATCCCTAGAGGCTTTCGCATACAGATAAGATGGACAGTCTTTCCTTTCTCTCGTTCTTGAAAATCTGCTTCCGGTGAACAGATGAGATGAAGTAGATATGATTGAGAGATGAAATATTGGGTAGAGCTTGCTTCTTTGATGGCCACCACCAGGACTATTTTATTTTATTGATTTTTAGAGGTTCTGACTATGGGCAACCTAAGCATTCCTTGCCTTCCCAGATATTTAGAAAAGTCTCCTTATGAAAACTTTGGCAGTAATTGCAAACAAGATCCAGCACATACAAATGATCGTCTACCAAAATCCACTTTTGATGATCCATGTGTGTGACTACAGGTTTAGGCAAATTTCAAGGTCTTTCTTTGCCATTAAAGATATTCCCAGAGTTCTACACCAATGTGAAACCAAAGAAATTGCGGATTACCACCTGCAATGATGAAGCAAGGATTGGAAAAATTGGCTGATTTCCAGGCACGATCCTGCAACCAAAGATCCTGATATTCCTAGCACGATCCTGCAACCAAAGACGAGTGTTCTTAAGGAAGGGGCACATTCCAAAACCTTCACTAACACTTTACCCCAATAAGTGGAAGGAGTATAAGCCAGCTCCAGATGATTTAGATTGGGAAACATGGCAGATGATTAATTAACTCATCGCGATCTAAACACTTGAGTGAAAAACACAGTAAAGTATAGTCAGTCATAAATATCAGTTTCAAAATTCCTATAAGTTGATAGCAAAAATTACATCCTCTTTCCTAAACTGACTCAATCTCAACATCACTAGAGTGCATTGGGGTTCGCGCAGTCCAACAAGAATAGCCATGGACGAATGTTGATGAGATTCAACGCCACTACAGATAATAGTAAACATTTCGAACCGAAGCAGCTACGAGGGATCACTAATCTAGTATTTGCAGATGACCTGATAATATTCACTCGGGAAGACGTGCCTTCAGTAACAGCTGCTATGGTTTGTTTAGACTAGTTTGGAGCTAGTTTAAACTGACGTTTACTTTGGAGGGGTGAAGCAAGTGGTGAGGGAAGCAATTTTGTGGACAAAAAGTTATACCGAAGGGGAATTCCCCTTTATATACCTTGGCATCCCACTTAATACTGCTAGTCAATGAGGAGATGTACCAGCAACTCCTGCATAAGATAAAGCATGATATTGCACTATCCTATGGAGGGAAGCTCCAACTGATCAAATCAGTTATTTATGGTCTAGACAATTAATGGTGTGCTAGCATTCTGCTTCCAAAGTATATTATCAAGCAATTAAACAAGTTTTGTAGGAGTTTTTTATGGAATACAGAGAAAGGGAAGAGAAACATGTCATTTAAAAGCTAAAAAAGGTTGTGTGCTCCAAGAATGGAAGGAGGGGTTCCTCGAATAGAACTTTATTGTCGAAATGGTTGTGGAAGCTAAGTTCAGATTCTGGAGGAGCTTGCAAAACTGGATCAAGACCTATGTTCTCAAAAATGAGTCAGTTTGGCTTGTAGGGATCAAGACACATGACTCACAATCCAGGTGAAGCATACTAGTATACTGTCAGAGACTCGAGATGCAGATAGTCTTCTACAGTCATGGTCATCAGAAGAAAGTTTAACATGAAGAAATCCTAAAATGAGATGGCCATCAGCAATAAGGGACACCATAGTGAAGCCAATGCATAACTTCACAGCTACAATGGCAGCACAAAAGGCCTTGCCTACAATTGACAATATCAACAAAAGAGGCATACCTATGGTTAATTGGTGTATCATGTGCAAAAGAGGAGCAGAAACACATTTTCATCTCTTCTTCCATTGTCCAGTAACAAAGAGCATTTGGTAGCAAATTCTGAGATGGCTTGAAATCAGCAAAAAGGTGGAGACCCTCCAGTCAGAGCTAAAATGGATAGTCGGGCACAGAAGACGAACATAATTGGAAAGCAAAATGGGTAAGATGCAGCCTTATGGCCACTGTCTATACAATACTGCAAGAGCAAAATGCAAGAAATTTCAAGGATATGGCTCAACCTGAGAAAAAGCTAGTTAATAGGATCAAAATTCTTGTTAGTAAAAGGATTTATGCTTGGATTAAGGTAGTATAGAAGACTAAGTGACAGATGCTCTTGCTAAGTAGCTATCGAGGCAACCTTGTTTAATTGTGTTTCTTTGCAAGGTTTTCCTTCATCTCTTTTTTCTTTTACTTAATGGAAGATTAACATAAGACCAAATTCTTACAAAAAAATAAAATAAAAAAAAGGCAAGCTGGTGCAATGTGGATTCTTTTAGTGCTGCTTGACCTTATAGGAACTTTGAATGTTAATGCTAAAAACAAGTTCAACAAAGAGTAATGTTTAAGCAGTTCAAAACACAATAAGCTGGATGGCTCAAGAATCTCATATTATCCAATCTCTATGTCCACTAGGTAGTTGGTATTGAGATATCAGAACAGTGATTCATCAGCTTAAAGAAAATACACAAGGTATTATTAACAAAGGATAACACACATGCATGTTTACTCTGCTTCGTCTCTCCACCTCCCTTAGCATCCTTAGTTTCGGTTCAAGTTTATCTTACTATTCTATATGAGATGTAAAACTGATATGCCTGTTGACCTTCACTCAAGTGTTATCACAATGAGTTATAGGATCATCTGCCGCTGTTTCACAACTAAATCATCTGGAGCTGTCTTATGCTTATATAGCATTCCCCTTCACATGTAATTGCCAATTTTATTTTCCATGAACCTTTCTTTTTATTATTAGAAGAGGTAATCTGCATTTTGGTTTCTTACCTCCTCTCTAGCACTCCCATTTGCAAGTCAATCATGACTCAAAACCATACAAAGTTTCGAACACACACAAAAAACAGAGTTCTCATAGGCTCAATTGTCCACCCAATTGGTAGGAAAGTTTAATATCAGTATACGCAAAACATCTCAAAGAGAGTAAAATATGCCACTAATCATTTCAGCTCCCACAAACACACATTATATTATAACAAGAAAGCTAACATATGCACTCAACTAGTCAGTCTGCTAAGTATGTTATAGACAATCTCAACAGCACCAGTGAGCTCTCCAAGAGAAGGTTCTATTAGTATACATGGGGGAAACCATATGTCTGGCTATGAGGGTACAATAGCAAAAAGCATTGTAGGTACAAGATGAGATCCGGGACAGAAAAATCGAAGAGAACATAGTGGACATAGTACTCACAGCTTCTGTGAGAAGCAAATCCAGCATGCGACTCACATTGTGAAGAGATTACCTGCCCTTAATATAGAAAGAACACAGGTACGGCAGACTTAATCCGTGTACTAAATCACATACCAAAAGGAAATTTCACCACTGCATAGAAGCAGCCACAGCAGGTTTATTTCTTAAAGCCAGAGAGATGCAGGATGCTTATGTACAACATTATAGATTAACACAGCAAACATATCCTATAAGTCGTAAGCCATGACGCTCATCAACAAAAGAAATTTGTCATACCTTTCCGTTGATATATTACCTGAATTATGTTCCACCAGGTAAAACATTAATCCTGAAAAGCCAAATTATGCAATCTCAGATCCTTGTCAAACAAAAAGCAATAACAGATGATAGGGACAAAATGTTTCAACCCTTATACATTGAAAAAATAGGAAAGGGGAATAGGAAGAAAAACAATATAAACAGGCAACATTCACTTTCGCGTAATTATCCCTTGACTTGATGGTGAAGAAGTTTTTGGAGCAATGTTACATGTTCTAGAGATACGCATCAAACAGATCTGGATAACAATTCAAAAACATTAAAGAATTCATACCATAACACATATAGAATGGAGGAAGTACGGAAGAGTAGAAAATTTGCAAACTGGAAAACATTTTCTCAACATGCACAAATTCCTTCTCAGATTTCACAATCCAAACTCCCAAAGACTGTAAAATTAACCACTTATCATCCAGAGCAGGATAAGTTAAAACTTAAGGTAGAAAAAACAACTTTAACCACCACAACAATTCATGGAAACAGGTTCTTTATCAAGTAACCCAGTCTACCAGCATGTTAACAGAACCAATAACTCTAATTTCAACAGTTAATAAACCTCACAAGCAGGACATACAAATTATACTTAAACTAAAACCAACCAAGCAGGAATATTCGGAACAAAAGTTCAAATATCGAAACATCTCACATACCAAGCTAACTATTTACAGACTCAGTAACCTTTTAGTTTGTGTAGTAACCATTCACTAACCTCCATTTTGTAAGAGGGCCGGTTGTTCACTAACCTCCATCCAGTAGTTTCCAACTACCAAACAAAATCAAAGAAATGATAACACGGGAATCGCAAACAAATTCCAAAAATAAGCTAACATATGCATCATCCCATTAATTAGTCAAACTCTCCTCCGCACTCCTGGGTGTGCATGCTACTATACATACCTTATTGGTAGACTATGACCAAGCATATCATAGACTTAATACATTTACTTCGCTTTCAGACCAAGCCTAACCTTTCAAATTACAAATCACACAAAGGTAGGAATATTAAACTTGATGTTGTCAAAACCAAATACACATGACTGAAACTCTACTCACCTAGCTATGATAAACCATTCGAAATTTCAAACTATCTTAGACCTAATAGGTGCGGGTGTGATGTAATTAGTCGATGTAACCGTGGAGTGAATTATCGTCTAGAAAGTATGATTAGAAGTAACTTACACACATGAATGTTGCTGTCACCATGTACCAGACATGACCAATTAAAAAGGAAATTAAAATTGAAGCGACATTTTCTTATTCAGTGAGCAAAACTGAATCAACCAAGGAAGATCAAAAGTACCCCAAAAAAAAAATCTACATACATTGAGAGTCAACCAGTAAGACAGAGAGCAAGCTTGCCTTAACCCAAAGTTAGAGGGATAGACAGCGATAATGAAGATCCATGTAGCCAATTAAAAGACTAAAACCCACCAACGCCAACAACAACAGTAAGATAGATAACAGAGATATAATCAAATACCCAATATCCAAATACATCTCAAACAAACCAGCAAAAGAATGGAAACAAACCTAGATAAGATTTAATGAAACACTGTAATTGAAAATGAGTTATGACAATAATTAAGGATCACAGGATATGACAAAAAATCACAACACTGTGATTGAACACATTGTTGAGGCCCTTGGCATCTTATGTAGTTCACTCTGGATTGAAACTGGATCTAAGTCTAAATTCCGTGGCTCCTTTGATATGAAAATATCCAGGCTTTCTAAAACGATTGCCTTTTTTAAAAGAAATTGGATCAAAGCAAGTTCACATTGGAGTCCAACAAACTTGTTGATCACAATTCTTTTGAGATGAGAATTGCAACATGAAGGGTTTGCTTGGGATGTTCTCCAGGACTGACACTCTGATTCAAGTGCCTCTCTTACAGCTTTACATGACAAAGGGATACGAGCGACCCCCTACATACGACCACAAAGAAATACATTATGCCATTGACAAAAATCGTTTCGTTAAAAAGAAGAAATATAAAGCCAATTACATGGCCGTTACCTCAGGAAAGCTAAGTGTTTGCAAGCAAGGGGAATGTTCCAGATAATCCACCAACACTTTACTCCACCAAGTAGGACTGATGCAATGAACAAGCTCCAAGTGATTTAGTTTATAAAACACGGGAAGATGATACTCGGGGTGGACACATTCACAATTGAAAATCGAATGAATGTTGCCTTGCAAAGTTAAATGAGAAACAGCAGAACATGATTTGAGGATGCTACAAAGCTTTAAACAGTCGTATCTTCCCAACACGAAACAAATGCTAATGTCCGCTTGGACAAGAGCATTCAGGTCAGTGACAAAGTAGCGGTGGGCTAAGTTGTCCCAATACTTGAAATACTGCACATTAGGGGTTTGAATGATGACACTGGTACTGTGTTTGTCTTTACGACCACGGCATCTTTTGAGCCTCAAATCCAATTTCAGCAGCGAGGGGGAAGAGATTGAGAATGTATCTCCCAACTCCCACCAACAATACAGTAAGAGGTCTTGGAGCACAGTGCAGGACTCAACTTGTTTGGTCACAAACTCATCCTTGTTTATTATAATATGATGGAAATGGAGCTGCTTCAACCGTGGCAGACATATTGGAAAAGATTTAACAACATCAACATTGAGATCGAGATTAGAATCGATCTTCAACATCTCTAAGGTTTCGCAAACAAAGATAGAGGCAGGCAGTTGGTAACTGCTGCCTGGGGATAATAACTGCTTAACATTGATGCAAAGGTCCAGCTCCCGGACGCCACGAGCTAATGGAAAAGATATCCAGGAAGCAAGACGAGCCGGTTCAAGACTACTCGGATGGCACTCTCCATGTAACCCACACCTCAATCGTACAGACGAATAGGGGTCTCGCTTCTCGTCACGACAGAACCGGCCAAAGCGTAGCGTAAACCTGCCTAGATTGACATGCCCGGAGAACGTAATCCACGTATTGCTTAAAAACCACGAGTACGTTCCACAAGATGGGGAGACCGGATACAGTGAGATATGGGGGAATCGTCAAACTCAAGATTTGTCAACAGGGAAAAAGCAGGTAGTAATTTAGGAGACAAAACTGTGACAACAGCAGCATCTTTGGTCGGAATCATACCCAAAATTCGGGTAAGTGCTTCATCCGGTAAAACGCTTAATCTATCTTCATAGTTACAACTAGAAATACATGCTTTCAAGCTCCAATCTATTCTCCTCCGTTTTCCTGAACAACCAACCAACCAATTTTATTGTATTTGTTACACAAAATTGAAACAAGCTAATCAAATCATATCCCCACCTCCGCAGCATTAGCTGCTCCTACATACCAGATATACGAGCAAATCAAAAATCTCTAGATTGAGTCAGGAATCAGAAATACCACACCTTGGCTTGCACCAATTAGATTTTGCATTTTGCTTCAGCAACAAGTGATCGTATGAAGTTCGCCGTTTCAAGAGGGGAAGTTGCAGAAGAGCAATCTCCAATCTATCCTCTTTTTTTTTTTTTTCTTCTTCTTCTACGTTTGTAGTGATAGAAGTTAGAACCCCTAACATTCACTAAAATGAAATTGACAAAATTGCCCATTAAAATAAAATAAAAATAAAAACAATACTATCAATAGATTTTAGGGGAGGGCAAATTTCGGTCCAAATAAATAATTCCAGTTTCGGTTTTCAGTCCGGTCCAAAATCGATACACAACTTTAATTGATTCAATTTTACCCTAACATAAGAATTTTCACGGAAAAAAATGAATTCTTTCCTAATCAGACACTTTAACACTTAGCTTATCGGTTGATCGGCCGCAGATAGTATCACCCGAGCCAAGAGCCAGCCAATGTCTTTAATTTACACTCGATGAGTCGATGTTTAGTGTAGATTTTCGATTATGGTTCATTTTCGCAAATACGTGCTCTTTAAATACATCCCAGTGATTTTCGAAAGAGACTATACGATTACTTTTCTAGCTATACAACAACTCCTCCATACTCGCTTCTATGAGTGCATTCTAGATCTAGTGTTAACTTGTACATTCCAAGCAAGTTGGTATTATATATTTCAGGAAAAAAAAAAAATACTAGAAATCCGAGTTGTGGTGCTAACAATAACCGGAGATTCAACCCATTTGATCTCTTTCAATTCAAAGGGTTAATTTACCTTATTTGGCTACTTGCGCGTCCACACCAAGCACATTCACTAATTTTCAACTCACAACTTGGAACTAAAATTGTTCCAACCATGGGTACATTACATCTACCGAAACTCCTCATATCACTATTATCCTTATCACTTCAAAGGTCGATTGACATGAACTTTAACATCTCTCAATACCCCTAGATAAAATGCTCATATCTCCCTCCTAACAATTAAGTTATCAAACAACGCAATTTTCACAACTCCACTTAATTCCAAAACCTCTCACACAAGAACAACAACAACTCAAAATCACTACTATTATTCCAAACACAAACATACCCGATACCCATACTCTCATCATAAAACAATCCACCCAAAAACCTCCATCTATAATAATTGTCTATAACTTCATCATATAACTACATGATAATGCGCGCGGATCGTCTCCAATTCCTCAAGAAACTGGATCTTCCAATTCCCTCTCCCACAAGTTGTGCCACGTGCATCCCACTTTAACATCTCTCATTACTCATTACCCTTATACACGAAATGCTCATACCTCCCTCCTAATATCTAATCTACCAAACATCGCAATTATCACAACTCTACTTAATTCCGAAACCTTAGGTTTCGGTCGCAACACAACCCAATAAACTGGGAAGTCACCTTTAAGCCCGAATATCCTCACGTGGGCTTTAAAAGGTGAAGGTCTTGTTGGTAGTATGATGGTAGGAATCTATTATAAACTGATCATATGAGCCTTATTTTCCCAATGTGGGACAAACCAACTCCATAAACCACTTTCCATATTCCGTAGTGTTACACATACAAGAACAACAACAACTCAAAAGCACCATTATTATTCTAAACATAAACCTACCCAATACCCATACTCTCATCATACACACAACGATCCACCAAAAAAACCTTCATCTATCTATCTGTATAATTGTCCTATAACTTCCATCATAAACACTCCATTATTGTTACTCATTATCCAAAAGCAAGAAACATAATAAATAAATAAAAGCTTGACCAACAAAATAAATCCATGAGCTTAGGTCGGAAATTCAGATAGCTATCTATCCCCCTCGATTCCAAAACCCAGCTGTATCCTTCACGACTACTCCTCCCCCATTCCCTTTAGCCGCTCGCCTCTCCCCTCCCACCTTTTTAAAACTCCCTCTCTCCTCTCTCCTCTCTCCTCTCTCTTTATATTTCATACTTTTCCCTTTATCCATTCCCATTCCCGCCGCCTTCTCTCATTCCTTCCTTTCCACAATTCCTTCTTCAACACGCCAAACTCCCAACTTAATGACTCATTCCTCAATTTGACTCATTTCCGATTCCCATTCCCATTCCCATTCCCGGCGACGGCGAAAAAATGGGGAAAGAAGGAAAGAAGCAATCTTCACACATAACAGTACCATCTGAGATTATTAATTCTCTCTCCTTTTCTTCTCTAAACTCTCTCCTTATTCCTCCTCCCGAGAAAACCACCTGCTCCGCCACCAAAAGAGGTGGCGGAGGTGGTGGAGGAGCTCGGCGTATTAAGAGTGTGAAGCTGTGGTTCTTTTTCTCTCTCTTCCTCTTCTGTTTTCTCGGCATGTTGATCTTGTACTACTCCAACTTGACTTTGTATCCTTTAGCGCCGTTTATTCTCTCTCCTAATCCTTGCTCTCAGCTCGAACAGACGCCGGTGTTGGATTTCCGGCGACGTGGCGGTGTCGCGGTTGCTAATTTCGCCGCCATCGCCGGAAATGATGGCGATAATGATAGTGAAAGTGTAAACCACGGCGGAAGCGGCGGCGGAGGTGTTGCGGTTGCTAATTTCGCGGCGATCGCCGGAAATGATGGTGATAATGAAAGTGAAAGTGTACGACACGGCGGCAGCAGCGGTGGTGTGGCGGTTGCTGAATTCGCCGGAAATGATGGTGATAATGAAATTGAAGGTGTACGTAGCGGCGGCGGCGGAAATGTTAGTGGAATTGAAGGTGGCGCTGAAGGTAGGGGGTTTTGGGAGAAACCGGACGGATTAGGTTATAGGCCGTGTTTGGAGTTTAGTAGAGAGTATGCGGCGGACGGGGCGGCGGTTAGGAAAGATAGGAGTAAGTATTTGATGGTGGTGGTTAGTGGTGGAATGAATCAACAGAGGAATCAGATTGTTGATGCTGTTGTTATTGCTCGTATTCTTGGTGCTGCTCTTGTTGCTCCTGTTCTTCAAGTTAATGTTGTTTGGGGTGATGACAGGTTTGTTCTTTACGCTTTCTTTTTTTGTTGTTAATTAGGTTGCGTCTTCTAGAAGTTCTTTTTGATTGTTGATGTTTGGTTTGGGTACGTTGAATTTTTTTTTTTTTTTATGTTTGGGTTGGTTTGAACATGTGAGAGGAATTCTAACGAAAGTAAAAATTTGAACTTTGCGCGGGGGGGGGGGAGGGAGGAGAGAGTAACACCCTTAAAATGGAAGTAATTGGCCGGTTTTTGTTGTTGAATTATTGATTGATTGATATGATTATAAATTGCAGTGAGTTTTCGGATATATTTGATTTGGAGCAGTTCAAAAGAGTATTGGCAGATGATGTACGAATTGTTTCATCTCTTCCATCTACGCATTTGAGAACGCGGCCATTTGAGGAGAGTCAGACTCCGTTTCATGCCTCCCCTCGCTGGATTCGTGAGCATTACCATTCAAGGGTAACCTATTTGTCGACCCTGATTCCCTTTTTAATGTTCTAGTTCAGTTATGAATTCGTGTCATTGCTTTCTTCCCTGGTTTAGCCGTGGCCTGTAGGTAGGGTGAAGGCTGCATATGTTTGTCTAGCTCCCATACCCTGCATTAGGGGGATTTCCATTAAATTGTTGTCCAGGTTTTCCTGTTTCCGGGAGCAGGAAGTGCTCTTGTACGTGAGAACGAGTTAGTTGATTATTGCAGCAGTCACATTGCCGAATAAATGCATCTCAGAAAAAGAAAAGAAAAAATGTCGTACATTATGATTGTACATCTCTCGTTCTACTTTGGGCCCTTCACTTACAGTGTGTATGGATACAAGCTTAGAGAGATGAGGGAGGGAGAGGGGAGAATAATCCAATGTTCAGATGTGGAGTTGTGCAACGGGAAGGGAAGAAAAATGGAAGGTTTTGACTTTCCTTCCGTTTTGGTCAAATTGTCAAAAAGTAGTGTTTTAGATCATCCTTATATTATCAAATGCATCTCTCTTGGTCGTTACACTACATCCATTTAATATCTGCATAGAGTATGTTCTACATGATACGTGAGCATTCAAGAACTTGGCGGTGTCTTATACTTAAATTGGATACAAGTACATTTCACATCAAACCGGCGTGTTAAGTGATGCTTAGGGCATGAGTGTGTAGCTGAGGACCTGAAGAGTTGATGCATGCCTTTATTTTGGTCAAAATGACTGGTTAAGGGGGATTTCACTGGTTCTCCTTTTTGAATGGATTTGGCCCTCCCTTACCTAGTTACCTCTCCGTAAGCAGGAACTGTCAAGGCAATAGGGTAGTGTGATTATTTTTCTCATATATAAAACTTGGCATGTTAGTTAGTCTAGCAAGCCAATAAGGCTTTACAAAGAGCCACATTCTGTAATACACTTACCAAAAGCTGTGAACATCGTGACTGTAATTGTAGGTCACCTCAGGAACTTTCTAAAGCTCATGATTTTTTTCTTGATGTATGCTAAGTGGTAGACCTGGCCAATGGGGCAGGGACCCTATATGGGCATTTAGCAAACATCAGATACCCTACAGCATGCAATTGACACCCAAAAGGATTTGGTGCATCTCAATTATTTCCTCAATCTCCCCGAAAAAAAGATTAAAGTAAAATAAAAAATTCCTTAGGCATCTTCTCATGAAAGCATTCAGATACATACAGTGGTCTGTTCTTAGAACTAAGTTAGCTATGTAATAAGACTGATAAGCTTCAGGGAAGACAAGAAAGACATAGTGTAAAGCATAAAATATAAAGTAAAATATCCTCACTGCGGAACTACTCCAGATAATAGAAGCAACACAATTTTTCAGCTTCTGAAACTTGCACTTTTGTTGTATCTATGGAAGTGTCACACTTACGGTCAATATAAAGATTCCCTTGCTTCTTTTGTGCAGTTGAGAAGAAATGGTGTTTTGCTACTACGTGGTCTTGATTCCAGGCTTTCTAAAGATCTCCCATCTGATCTTCAGAAGCTTCGCTGCAAGGTAGGTGACGTCTAACTTAATCCTTCAAATCTGTATTCAAAATTTTTGCAAAGCTTGTAGACTGTACTTTATCAAGTCTTACAGCAATCCATTTGAATCAGGTAGCGTTTCACGCTCTCAAGTTCGCTCCCCATATTCAACAGCTTGGTGACAAGATTGCTGAGAGGATGCGCAGCAAAGGCCCATATGTTGCTCTTCATCTGCGCATGGAGAAAGATGTGTGGATAAGGACTGGCTGTTCTCCTGGGTTAAGCCCAGACTATGATGAACTTGTAATTAATGAGAGGAAGCAACGCCCTAAGCTCCTTACTGGCAAGTCTAACATGACTGCCCATGACAGAAAGCTCGCTGGCCTTTGCCCATTGAATGCCCTAGAGGTTGCAAGGTTAGGAATTAAACATCTGTTTTACGTTTATTTTATTTTTTTTTTGTTTTTTTTTTTTGGTGTTGTGTGTGTGTGTGTGTATGTGTTGTTTCCATGCCCCTAATTAAATCTGCTGCTGTACTCATCCTTTCTTTCTCTTCATTTGCATAGGTTGCTCAAAGCTCTCGGCGCCCCAAGAAGTGCCAGAATATATTGGGCTGGAGGGGAACCACTTGGCGGCAAAAATGCCTTGCTGCCTCTCACCAGAGAATATCCTTTCTTTTACAACAAGGAAGATCTAGCATTATCTGGTGAACTACAGCCATATGCGAATAGAGCCTCCTTCATGGCTGCCATTGATTATATAGTTTGTGAGAATAGTGATGTGTTCATGCCATCCCATGGCGGAAACATGGGACACGCATTGCAGGTATGGATCAACTGATTTCTTCCATTCATTATTGTTTTTGAATCCTATGGAATTCCTTGGATGTTCCTTCGTTGACTTGCTTTTATCGCTTTAAGAAATCTCAATGGTCTTGATAGTATAAATGTGTAGTGTTACATAATTATTACCTTGTAACCAAAAAAAAAAAAAAAAACATAATTATTACCTTGTATGCTTTGTTTGGAGTATAATATATATTTTTCTAAGTAAAAAGAATCTTATAATTTTTTTTTTGAAGGAATAATACTGCCTGTTACACCTTTAAGGCTTTCATGAATGCTCTTTCTGACTTGCTTTGGAGTCCTGTTAACCCAAAATAATGCTTTGGACTACCTGAACATTGTGGAGAACTTTGAACATCGCTCCAACCAATGGTTCAGGAGTCCCGACTCCTGAGCCAGCATTTATTCAAATTACATTTTAAGCCTTTCTGTTTTTGTTTTATTTTGAATTGTCAGATTGGATTATGCTTCAATCCTTTATCTTGCAATAAATTGTTCAGTCGTAATATTTGGCACTAAAATTACTTGGTTGACACAGGGACACAGGGCTTACGCTGGGCACAAGAAGTATATAACCCCCAACAAGAGGCACATGTTACCGTACTTCCTAAATTCTTCTCTACCTGAAGCGGAGTTTAATAATATCGTCAAGCAACTGCATCAGGACTCTTTGGGGCAACCAGAATTCAGGACAAGCAAACCAGAAAGAGATGTTACCAAGTATCCAGTTCCAGAATGTATGTGCAATACTACGGACATAAACTCATCCTGAAGAGTGAAGTATATACGTCAAAGTTTTCATTCCGGACTAGCCATTTGATGAGTTTCCAGGTAACTCCGGCATTTTACAGCAACATCGTTTGGACGCAGAATCATTTGAGGCGTAACCAGATAGTAACACGAACTTAACAGCATTCCTTGTAATATAGTACGGAGTAACACGTAGTTCTTAGCTCATTCTTTCTATTCATTTAGAGTAAATTTTTTGCTTGTACCACTGTAATCTCTGCACCTCATATAATACGTGTAAATTTGTACAGATAGCAATACAACAAAGTTTTTTACCTTTGTTTTTCACTATCCCCTATCAATACTACTTATCAGTTTATCACATTATCACCTCTCTCAAAATGAAACAATTCAATGCAAGTTTACAACTTTCTGAAAGTGCTCGTTCGTGTCTTCCCTGCATTATTATTTCCTAGCCAATGCCGTTAACTTTGCTGCACATCGACCATCAACTGCCTCAGGACTCTTTGGGGCAACCAGAATTCAGGACAAGCAAACCCGAAAGAGATGTTACCAAGTATCCAGTTCCAGAATGTATGTGCAATACTACGGACATAAACTCGTCCTGAAGAGTGAAGTATATGCATCAAAGTTTTCATTCCGGACTAGCCATTTGATGAGTTTCTAGGTAACTCCGGTATTTTTCAGCAACATCGTTTGGACGCAGGATCATTTAAGGCGTAACCAGATAGTAACACGAACTTAACAGCATTCCTTGTAACATACGAGTAGTAGGGAGTAACACGTAGAAGTTCTTAGCTCATTCTTTCTATTCATTTAGAGTAAATTTTTTGTTTGTACCACTGTAATCGCTGTACCTCATATAATACGTGTAAATTTGTACAGATAGCAAAACAACAAAGTTTTTACCTTGTTTTTCACTGTCCCCTATCAATACTACGGAGTATCACATTATCACCTCTCAAAATGAAACAATTCAATACAAGTATACAACTTTCTGCAAGTGCTCATAACAGAGTTCATGTCTTCCTGCAGTATCATTTCCTGCCAATGCCGATAACTTTGCTGCTCATCGACAATCAACCAAACCCGTCCAACCATTGAGAGGATCAAATATCATGTTCATTATGACGATCCAATGATCACAATAGAGAGCAACATTACCCAATACCGATCATGATACAAAAATGTGAAACAATATTTATACATATTCTGATGTCTTCATGACAACAAAGGAATTTGTTTCATTTAACGGCTCTGCGATTTTGAGAGCCTGTGAAAAAAAATCAGCAACAGGGAGCGAACTATACAAAGATGATGTTCCTTACAGACTGAAACTTAATAGCAACTACATTTCATGACGGTTGATCCTATTAAATTCAAACACATCTGCAATTCTGCATACATACACTGTCCCGCTTCCCGCCCCTCTTCAGCATAGGACGCTGAAGCTAGTGTTTTAGCCAAAGTCGGGACTTGACACATCCTTTTCCATCAGACTTGGGACATGGTCTTTGTAATTCACATGAGATTAAAGAATCATCACCTTGCGGCTGTTGTCAGCATTCAAAACTGTCCTAATAATGTGATTGCAATTTGCAAATGACTCCCATAACGTGTTCAGGGTTAACGTACGGTCGTAACACGACTATACTGGATGGTTCTGACAGCTCATCTGGATATCGTTTGAGTTGTGCATACTCTTTTTTCTACTTTGCCTCCAAAAGCTCGGTTACTTCATCGCAGGATGGTGTCCACAGTGGTGAGAGGGTAACAACTTTCCCAATAATGATGAGTGTTGGTGACACCAATCCAGCGCCACCAATTTTTACTGCAAGATCCTTCAGCTCTGCAAACACCTGCTCAATCGAATTATCAGTTAAGATCATTCTTTACTCTTCAGAACCAACAGATTAGAGATGCACATTCCAAAGCTTCTTTCATAAATTAACAGATTTCAAGGTCTACTTGAACCAAACTACCAACTGATAGAGGATAATATAGGAATAGTTCTAGAATCTATATTATCCTCTATCACCAACAAGAAAGAAAGGCTGTTACCACCCTATTTTCTCTCCCTCGTCTAGTCAGACCACAAAATCCAACTCATGTACCCTGAAAAGCTCCCATGGTTTTAAAATGATTATGGAAGTGACTGACATCTTGTGTTCATTTAGACATCACGCTCAAAGTGCCTACAGTCTAGGCTCATTCCCAGTTTCCCATGCCTGCCCCCACCCTGCACCTTGGAACTATTTGCGGATATAAGTCAGGTGCTGAAACTTTGCCTATTCTACGCGTACATGACATGGTAGATCCCATATAAAAGGCTCAAAGCATTAGCTAATCTTTACCATTCGCTGTTGCGGAGTTGTGCCTCTTTCCACTGCAACAGCAGGTGTGTTGCTCGGCAAGCCATGTAGCATCAATTTTTGAGCAAGGGAAGGGAGGGTTGACAAACCCATATACACCACTAAGGTAGTATCAGGATCAGCGGCATTTTCAGCAACATATAATGGATCACTTCCACCTTTCCTCGAGTGTCCAGTGAGATACCTCACACTATTAGCAATGCCTCGGTGGGTCAGAGGAATTCCGAGCTCTGCTGATATACCAGAAGCAGCAGTTATACCTGACAATGAAAGAGGGATTATAGACTACCACTTATTGTAACACGATGTCTGCTTCGGCACTAGTATGCAATGAGAAGCACATACCTAGAACGAACCTGAAAGAAAGTTTTTTTTTTTTTTTTTTTTTGAAGGATGAAAGAAAGTGATAAGGCAATAAAAGAGGAGGCAAGGAAGAATACCTGGAACAACTTTCACATGTATCCCCTTCTGCTGCAAGAAATCCATTTCCTCTCCACCTCTTCCGAAAATCTGATGAGGGAGGCCATGTCACTAAAGCTGACTTACATCACGAATTCGCAATGGAAGGTAATATACAGATATGGAAATTTTAGGAAGAAACTTACTAGGGGATCACCACCCTTGAGCCTGACTACATTAGCTCCAGCTTCAGCGAAACTTAAAAGCAACTCGTGAATCTCCTCCTAAAAATAGAAGAACGAAGTTTTTAATGAAACCATTATTCACATCATAATACACTCGATTCTACAAATACGATCAAAACTAAAGAATCTAACGCCGAAACATTTTAATTTTTTGGCAGAATACACCCTACATTGTCTGTGTATAGTCTACAGTTCAAGCAGGTATACTAGATGCAAAAGTTATGGTATATTTCAAAATTCCAGTAATCAACTCCAAGCCTCCAACTGAATTAAATCTTTGTTGATCAATACATTTTACTCGGCTATTTTCACTTAGACAATTAGATATCACTGACCAAACAATGAGCTATAACATAAAAGTCAAAGACGTAATTCTGAGTAATCCCTCAAAAAAACCCAATTATAAGTCATCAACACAAGTGTACTGCAGCAAAGTACCAAGAATGAGGTATCTATAAATTTTGTGCTTGATAGGAATGAAGGTAATTCTCGACGTTCAAAACCCTTCACTTTCTCGTTCCATTTTCACATTGTTCCGATTCCCACCAATCATAACTTAATACCGAACATGCCTTTAATATCATCTTTACCTTCCAATAAAACCACCACATAACAGTGCTAATTCAAACTCTCACCTTATCCCTCCTACACCAGCATTATCGCACTAGACTCGCTGTTACGGTGTTACCTTCTAAACACATACAACTAATGCCATCATTTTCATTTTTCGCCATGGGCAAATCATATCATATACTCCCTCCAATTCAAACCAAATGTAACATAATGGACCTTGAGCAAACATTCTGTAAATTCCAAATTATCGAACATTTGCTCAAACACATCACAGTTGATTCGTCACCTTAAAATGCATGCCGAAAAGTAATACGAATAAAAATAAACCCAACATATATAACAGTAAAAACACAAGCAAAAGTAGATAAACACAAACAGTCAATTTTTTTTTACCTGAGTTCGACTGTGATAACCAGCAGTTTTACCAACATAGAGAAGCCTAGCATCATTCACCACCAAATCCAAGATATCGTGTGACACAAGCCTGTCATACAACACAAGATGAGCAGATTGGATGATCTTCAACGCTTTAATCGTAAGAAGGTCAGGATCACCAGGACCAGTACCAACCAAGTACACATTCCCAACACCCTCACCGCCGCGGCCGCCGTCTTCATTCTCTCTCCTCTCCTTGAGCACCACCAGCAGCTTCTTCAGCTCCGGCAGCTGCAATGCAATTTCCTCACTCGTTGGCTCAGACATGTCTTCCCTTTTGCTCGGCGCTGGGTCGGAAGCGTAAACCCATTGCTCCCTTTGGTGTATCTCAACTGAATGCTTCTCCGTGAAGGGTGATGCTGTACACCGCACCGTTCTCGGGTTCGGGTTCGGTTTTAACTTCAATTGGATAGAGAATCTGATCTGGGTTCCGGGTTTTTTCAGCTGGGTCAATGTTTGTTGGGATAAAGGTTGAAGCTTTTGAAGGGAAGCCATTGATTTTGGAATGTTTAATTTCTCAGTGATTTTGTCAAAATGAGTTTTGTTGTTATGAAGTTGGGGGAATTGGAATCGAAATTGGTATTGAGTTGTAAGAAAGCTTCAGGAAGAAGCTGGGGAGTGGATGGTGGCTAACTGTTTATAGAAAAAGTAGGGAGTTGAAGAGAAGAGGAGTTCAATCAGGTGGACTTTTGGGGGAGATGGAAAGCCAAACACACTTGAGTTGAAGTGACTGTTTCCCCGCGACAAGGGACAGCTAACTGGCTTAGCCAAAAGCTACGGTCGAGTCTCGACTCTCGCTGAAACGAGAAATAAAAAAACGATATTTATAAGCACTTGGTTGAGTTGACATGAGACTTGGAAGACTCGAACAGTTTAAGTAGAAATGTGCCTTTTTACAAGTCTTCGAAATGTAGAAATGTCGAGCTCACATTGTTTGACTCGTTTTATGATCGCAAACAATGTGATTAAATTTAGCTTTAGTGATCGTTGGTCGCAAAATTTTGACTCTATGAGTTAGCTAGATATAAACTCCCCTTTGATCTGACAAGTACGTCTCTAGGTCGCATTGTTGCTTGCAGTTCAATTGAATTCCATGGGCGCCTCTATGTCATTCTCGCTTGCCAGAACATTTCGGAGCAGAATGGTAAAAAAAAGAGGCAAAATTACAGCGATGAATTACGAGAGAATTGACAGTGGTGGAGTGAGCGTTATGGGTGGAAAAACATGGGAGAGAAGTTGAAATTTAGAGTTTTGCACACAGATGAGAAGCTGAAAAAACAATGAAGAGATGGTACAGTGGACTTGCAATCAGAGAAAACCATGGACATTAATCAAAAATAATGCTAACGTGACTGCTACAATAGGAGGGGGGGGGGGTATACAACTCGAACTGCTGGACACGATCAGGCCGCATACTAGGGGAAGCCACAGAATTGACATACTTACAGGAACTTATATTACATTAGCCCCGATCTCGGAACCTATGATCTTGTTGTCTTACACAGCTCGGAATTAGCAGGACTGATACATGCTAGACATTCTGAAATGAACTACTAGAACAACTAAGGAGAAATTTTTCACCTTTCTGTTAAAGAACGCTTCTTGGAACTCTTCAGTTCACATGATGGTAAGCAGCTTTTCAATGGCGAGCGTAAGAATAATGAGGAGGTTGACAATTGCTTCTGGCGCATAGAGATTGATGATAGACAACTGAATGCATTCCTTAGTCTTTTCTTATCACTATCATATGGTGCCAGACTTGTATCTTCTTGAACTGCGTTTATCTTGAGCGTGTCTGGAAGTACACAGTTACATGCTGAACCTGTTACAAAGATGCACGGCGAATTGTTGGTTGAATGAACGCATCTAGAAGAAGGATGCTGCATGATCAGACAGTTACATGTAACAGAAAACACACCTATCTTGGCAAGCCGATTCACCCATTTGGGGATCTTCTTTCCAGTCAGCTTGTAGCATACGTCCTTGCAGAAATGGTTACAGTTCTTGACAATCAAATGGTATGTATCGCCATTGTACCTTGCAGCATGCTGTTCCATGAACTCTCTGACTTGCTTTGCATCTAAGGACGTTGTCCCAATAGGTATTGATTTTCTGAACTTGAAACCTGGGCACTGCCGAGGTTCAACCTCAAACACACCGCTACTTGGGTAATCATGAGCTCCAAATGCATATTCTACACCATGAACTGCCAAACAGAACAGATGTAATTATGGTTTTAGGGTACTAAATTATACGAAAAATGTTTCCTTACCATCAAACAAAAAAAAAAGCTTACAAATATGCAAGACGAAACATGCATAGATTGACGCACATGATGGAATCTGAAAACATATAGCATGAATGTAACTGGAGCAGGTATCTACCTTCCACACCAGAGTGAAAGATACCAAGGCCAGCCCAATAGAGATATCCATTCATGGGAGTTAAGTCATAAACATTGAGGAATACAGGAGTAACTCCTGGATCACAGCTCGATGACTTTGCTTTAGGAAACAAACAAAACCGCGTTGCTGATTTGCCCCTTAAACGCAGAGGTATGATAGCCTTCCACCCTTTCTTTGTTCCCAGCTTCATTGCCTCAACAATATCCAGATGTCCCACCAACAGTTAAGATCTGTACACACAAACAACAACGAAATCATTGTAGAAAGCACCATGAAATCAAAGAGAGATGTATGTTCCTTCTTCCGTGTTCCGTGTCCCTTTCATTTGCAAACTTGAAAATCACAATTCAGGTTTTCCTATTGCTAGAGTTTTTTCTATCTCATACTCAAACAGAAAAGGAGTATGCATCAACACTATGGGTCAGTCATCCGCACCAAAAAGAAATTACATTTTTTGGACTGAATCCTATGGAAAGTCTCAGCTGGCACTAAAGAGTGTAAAAAAAACCATCACTAGTGAGACACTAAGCAAACCATCAGCTACTAATCATAGTCAATGCCACTACACTTAATTAACCAGGCCTAACACTCAACAACTATCAGCCCAGAGGGGGGAGGGATTTTACTTCTTCATTTATAGACAAATCAGATAGCGGCCTTACAGTGAGAGAGCACACACCAAAAGCAAAAGGCCTTTAGCTCAAATCTATACGTTACTAGGTAAACAAGAAAATTACGGAGTCAGCAATTTAACGATCACTTTTCTTTTGTTCGCATGCTTTCTTCAGCTTGCTGAGTTTTAGTTTCACACACATGAATATGCCATTACACAGGTTGAAATTAACCATACTAAGAATGAAAAATTAGCGTTGAATGCAAATGAACAATGCCCTAACGTACAAATGATTTAATAATCCCAGAGAAAAAAAAAACTGCACAACTAAAAGAAAAGCACATCTAATACAACAACATTATTACCCCAATGCCTCAAAGGCTCACACCATAAGGCGAAGTAAGGGGAGTGGATATACACAAGCCCTATCCCTACGTTGAAAACATAGAGGGTGCTTACGAATGACACATAATCAAGGATCGCAAGGATTGATAGCTACTTCAAATTACAAGGAGCGCATATAGTTTCGTGAGCCGTTTGGCTTTATATCATTATATCCTAAAGCCAAAGAATAATTAGTCTCCGACTCCATTGGAAATGAAATAGAAAAGCATATTTAATGCAATAGGAAAAAGGGAGGTCTAACTATGTTGGTCAAAATTAAGGTACACTTAAGAATGCAGGATTGGACAAACAAAACACTTGATAAAAATCTTATGTTGCGAACAGAATCATTAACTTCTGTCAAGAGCTATAAAAGTCAACTTTAGACCAAGTAAACCAGCAAATAAATCTTCAAAAGGCGTATCAGCAAAGAACCTCCTACAGTATTGCGAACAACCACCTTATTTAATTTTTTAATTAATGACCACCATTGGAAGCCAATGTGTCGCAGAACTACCATGCAGAACTACCATGTTGATTATACTTCGAAGTTAAAGTCATATGCCGGTTTTTGCACAAAGATCAAGTAGAGACACACAAGGTGCGGTTCAAGACATTTAAGCAAGTATGTTACTTTGTAATTGTGAGTAGAAGGGGATCTGCAAACTTCAAAGAAAATGTAAGTAGAAAATGATCAATTTGCACGTCTAAAATGGAAATGTGAACAATTGATTTCTACAGCACAAAAAGGGATATATAAACAATTTACTGGGGAAAAAAAGTTTATTTCATCAATATTTGTGATCATTGAAAATCAAACAGCGGTTGAAGTGTCATCAAACGACTAATCATAGCTCAAGGGTTCATATAAGCCAAAATGTGATATTTGGAATAAAATGTGTTCAAAGGGTGGTAGTTCGCGATCAAACTCATAAATGAAATACCATGACCACTAATTTAGGCATATCGGCTGCACTGAACTGATATCTAGCCACAACAACCAGACTTTTCCGCGATGCCATGTCAACCAGAATCTTCTAAATTGTCATTACTCAGGTACTGGGATCACAAACCAAGAATTGAGACGATGTTGTTGGTGGTTAAATATGTAAGACAACATTTTACATTTCCATCTAACAGGCGAAAGGTTTTTCTCTTATCAAGAAATCATTCATGTCCCGTGAATCGTGATTAATGTTCGAAAAACTGCCTTCACTCATTATCATCTATCATTAACCTAAACTAACCACCTGCTCCCCAAGAAAAGGGACCTTAAAAGGACAAAAGAAAGAAAAAAGAAACCCAATTGATGCTCCCATGTAAGAGCAGTTCAAGAAGAATCATTCAGCAATATAAAATAAGTCAACCCAAGAATAGAAAGTTTTAACTAAATTCAATAACTAACAACTGACACTGACAACTCAGAGAAACATAATTAAGAAATTCTTAACACCAACTAAAAGTGGCCAGCACGTTCATCATAAAACCCAATAAGGTAGGTGGACTAGCAATACACATAATGACATAAGTTAAATAAATGGACAAAGGCGGCATTGGAGGACAACCTATGAAGACAGCCGCGCAAACAGCATAACCAAACAACCACAACAGTTAAAGAAATAGACAAAGGCGGCCATCGGCGGACAATGTATGAAGACGGCCGCACAAACAGCATAACCAAACAACCACAACCACAACCACAACCACCAAAAAAACAGACCAGATTCCAGAATTCACAAGCAAAGGAGAGCCCTTCAAATTTTGGATATTAACCAAATGCCCTCAATTGTTCATAAAGAAAAGTTCTTGAAACTCAAACATAACACAAGGAAACCCTAGAAGATCTCCAAATGCAGGTGAAATTACAGAAAAATGGGGAAAACCCAACAATGCAAGAGCAATAAACTACCAAAGATTGAACAAGCTACACATTCCAAAAATAACATTTGCAACAAATCCCAGATCTATATTTGGATAAGCTCACTGAAAACACAAGAATCAAAGTTACCCAGTACCACCTAACCTACCTACATTTCAACTAGCAAATAAAACTACCAGATAATGCTAAACTGTATGTAACTGCTGCTGAAATGAAATACTAGCAAAAAAAAAAAAAAAAAAAAATTGTGGTAACTCAGATAAAAAGAAGTGTGACTTACAAGGAACAGGACAGACATGAGACTAGAAAGGGGGAACCCATGAGCATTGCCAAGCTGAGGAGAGAGAAAGTTAGCTTCTTCTTTCTGGGTATTACAAATTACAAATTTGTGAAGAAAACCCAGAAATGAGGGCTAAAAGAGTTGGGATTTTGACTGTACTACTACTACTCCACATCAGAAAAAAGAAGAAAAAAATAATAATTGAGAAAATCAATGCTAATCCAAGTGTTCTTCCCCTTTCTGATTCTCTCTCTCTCTCTCTCCTACTTGTTGATGGCTTGATGCTCACTATTTGTCTGTCTCTCGTAAGCGCAAGTGTTGATTAGAATAAAATGGCTTTTTTCAGGGTGTGTGTGTGTGTGGGTGGGTCTTGATTTAGCCTAATTATACGGGAACAGACGACTGGGCATGGACTGTCTATGGAGAATTACAATCCCTTTTATTTTATATAATCTGCACAGTAATCAGTATGATTGATTGGTTACTATTATTGAATTGAATTGAATCAATACACATAATACTACAACAACAACCAAGTCTTATTCCCAAAATGATTTGGAGTCGACTAACATGAATCGTCGTCTAGTAACCATCTTGTGTACCCCATGAAATTTCAAAACGTTGTAAACCTTTTCGGAGTATTTAAACACTTTCAAAGGAAGTTTGATAAAGTCGTCAAAATAAATTAAAAGGGTAAAAAAAAAAAAAAAAAAAACATATGAACTTGGAACACAAGGTAAAAAGTTTTGGCAAAAGAGTTAGGGCAACCAAACAAAGAAATCCAAGGAGTCAGATTAAGTCCCCCGCATGTATAAAGTCTCTCCACATACCCCTATCCAACACCATACTCTCTTCAAGTCCTAGGAAGCTCATATCACTTCTAATCACCCTCATCCAAGTCATCTTGGGTCTTCCCCGACCCCTACTAATATTATCACTTCCCCACCCTTCTACTCTTCTAACCGGCGCGTCACTAGGCCTTCTCCTCACGTGACCATACCATCTCAGCCGGTTCTCCATCATCTTATCCCCGATGGGTGCAACCCCTACTTTCTCCCTAATAACTTCATTTCTTAACCGATCACGTCTAGTATGTCCACACATCCACCGTAGCATGCGCATCTCCGTCACACTCATCTTATGAACGTGACACTGTTTCACGGCCCAACATTCCGTGCCATATAACAGTGTCGGCCTAATTGTCGTTCGATAAAACTTACTCTTCAACTTATTGGGCATCCCTCGATCACACAGAACTCCTGTGACATTTTTCCACTTCAACCAACCTGATTTGATCCTATGGGCCACATCTCCATCTAATTCTCCATCTTTTTGAAGAATCAATACACATAATAAGTTAAGAAAATGTCATGGATTTTTATAGTACATTACCGGAGTGTCGTTAAAGAGACGTTAGTGGTTGGTTATACTATATGAGATTGTTTGGTGATTTGCCGGTTTGTATCTGTTTCGAATTATCGTATATCTGTCTAACAAATATAGGAGTAAACAAGTTTAAAGATTCAAATGACTATACAAAGCTATAGTGCTAACCCAATGGTTTGATCCCCATATAAGACTATCTTTTATTGGAAGTGTCCCGTAAGCATATTTTTCAACTCATAAGTTCCAAATAGCCAAATAGGCAAATACCATTTTCAAAATTAATTTTAAGCACTTCCTATGGTACATTGCCTCTTATAGGCAACGATGTCATGAGAAAAATTTCGGCAAAGGAAAGGTAAAAACAATTATCTACCAACCCAAAACACAGCATCATCTCCACATTTGTACATTATGCACCTTAATGCACTTTGGCTAAAATACCCCCGCTATAAAGCGTCTGCAAGCCCGTTAAAGCTCACCCTAACTTCAGCTTCATTAGGTCTCATATTCATCGACCTTAAGTTGGCAAAACAAACATTCCCTCGTCATTTTTAGGGATACCCCTAGTGCAAAACACCTTATTATCTAATGTACCATACCTTCGTGGTACTATCTTTCCCACTCTATGCATACAAATCCTTTCCTTTTGGTTTTTCCGTTGGAATTTTAGGATTCGAGATTCATGGGCAATCCTAAATTATAGGCACTGTAAATTCCAATTTTGAACCAAACAAATGCACGACCACCTAGTATTACTGTTTGTCAAAATCGTTTAGACAAATGAAACCCTATTTATTGTACTGAAATTATAAATTAAATTTTAGTTCCTAATATAAGTCATTTGTGATGGACAAAGTAATGACACGGTAATACTAGTTTGTAAGTTGATTGATGGTGCTGTTTCATGGACCATAGAGAAATTGGATGTCCAGTCAATTACATGGATATATACTAGAGAGTATATATTGGACTGACCCACTATATATGAAAGGATTGGTATGTCTTTGATTTTGCTCAACGCCATGCTGTAAAAAGGGGCTATAAAGGCAACGATTGGGGCTGCTAAAAATTGAGTGGGAGTAACGAGTGTACAAGATTGGAGAGTCCTTCTATGAGATAGGAACGGTGTCCGGACCACTTGAAGAGTAGGAACTGAAAATGCATGGCCGTGCTCGAATGGATTACGTGTTAATCATTCGTCTTGCAGTTCAACTCAGATTTCAAGGAACGATTTGATTGATGATATGAAGGACATGTGATGTCGCAATATATTCAAATCAGACACTAAGAGATGAAGGAATCATATGACACACTTGCTCTAGGACAAGTGGGAGATTGAAGGATCGTGTCCTTCGATCAAGTGTCATTCCAATAATAATAAGGATTATATCAGGATATTATATTCGGTAATATTAGGTGGTCGTAGTGTTTTGCTAGAAACCAACTACTGTCTGTTGGCTTAATAAGCCGACTACTAACTATCACCGAGTCCTATAGGTTCACACGCTTAGAGTCTCGAACTAGGTCTAAGACGATAATATCTAATGGGTTATTAGTTATTATTGGGCTTAGGGTTTTACTGAGTGATTAGGTTATTTACTGTATACAAACTGTATACAATATACTCAGAGTATATATGTATACATACTATGAGTATCACAAAAGATAACACAACAGAGTAATTGACTCTAAACCTAATCACACGTAAAAGACACAGCCTCCTCAAGAGCAAATCGTGAGACTGTCTCCCGGAGTTCTACCAGACGAAGCTTGAGAAATCTGGTTCGGTGCTCGCGTGGACTGAGTAGAGGGGTCGCGTTTGGGATCCTGTTCCTCCTATAATTTGAGTACACTCATGTTTCACAAAGCAATGCCAATAATACTCTCAATCTTGTTTAACCTTTTCGACGGTCCTAACTCCTAACACAATAATAATACATATGTAACCGCGAATAAAACTACCACCCAACCACGTCAAAAAACTTACTTAGTACGAGTAAGTAATTTGGTAGCAGTAATTTAACACAAAGTTGAAATTCTCAGACCGCAACTTTAAAAACAAAAACCACCAGTAAGTACCAAAAACTAAATAGTCGCATCGACAATAATCTCCGTTAGACAGTTGAAACTTGAGAGAGGTGGTACCTGAAATTTCTTGATCAAAACGAAAAATTGACCAAAAAATAAAAACCTAATTTCGAATACAACCACCGCGCAATGGCGGGAATCTCCGTCGCGGCGGAGTGGCAGCTCCTCTACAACCGCTACTACCGTAAACCCGAGATATACTCATTAGCATGGAAAAACGTGGATCTCAGCCGCAACAAGGTGGCGTGCGCCCCTTACGGCGGCCCTATCGCCGTCATCCGCGATGAGTCCAAGATCGTCCAGCTCCAGGCCGAGTCCGCTACTCGCAGACTCCGTATTTTCAACTCCGCCGGAGTTCTCATCGCCGAGACTCCCTGGGCTAACTCCGGCGGCCGGTTAATCGGTCTTTCTTGGACCGATGACCTTACTCTCATCTGCATTGTCCAAGACGGTACCATTTATCGGTATTATTCTTTCTCTCTCCTCTTTTTTTTTTTTTTTTTTTCAATGTTTGATCACTCTTTTTTGTGGTTTAGGAGCAATAATCAGTGTTTTAGGTGAAGCAATTGGTGAATTGGAAGTATCGTGTTGTGGAAGGTTTTCATTGGAGTAACTTTTGTGTTTTTAGGAGCAATAGTAATCAGTGTTTTAGGGAAAACAATTGGTGAATTGAAGGTAGAGTGTTGTGGAAGTTTTTCATAGGAGTAATTTATGTGTGATTAGGAGCAATACTAATCAGTGTTGTAGGGAAATTAATTGGTAAAATTGGAAGTGTAGTGTTGTGGAAGTTTTTCATAGGAGTATTTTTGTGTGATTAGGATCAATAATAATCAGTGATTTAGTGTTTTAAGGAAAACAATTGGTAAATTGGAAGTATAGTGTTGTAGAAGTTTTCATAGGAGTAATATTTGTGTTTTAGGAGTAGTAATAATCAGTGTTTTAGTGAAAACAGTTTGTAAATTGGAAGTAGAGTAAATTGAACCTTTATGGCTAACTTTGTTCGATTTTGATAGCAGATTTTTGTGTGTGTAATTTGAAATTGTCTAATTTGAAGGATGAACAAGGAGGTTTACTAGTTATTTTAAATCTTGTGACAGGTATAACATTCATGGTGAGTTAACGGACTCCAGCGGGTCATTAGGGAAGGAGTGTTTCGAGCAGAGTGTGGTGGAGTGTTTGTTCTGGGGGAATGGCGTAGTTTGTATGAATGAAGGGTTTCAGTTCTTTTGCGTGCCTGAATTTAAGAACTTGGGTCCCAATGGAGCTGGTGTAGTTAAGCTTGCAGATCCGGTTCTTGAGGAACCACCACTGTCTATGGCAGTAATTGAGCCCAAGCATACAATGTCTGGAAATGTTGAGGTCCTGCTTGCGGTTAGCGATCATGTTTTGTTGGTTGATGAAGATGGGGTGCAGCAGATGGGTGCGGGAGTGGGGCCTCTCCAGAAGATGGTCGTTTCAAGGGATGGCAAATACTTGGCGTCGTTTACACATGATGGAAGGCTATTGGTCATAACGACTGATTTCTCTAACATCATTTTTGAGTACAGTTGCGAGGTTTGTTTCTCACAGTGCTATTCTATATTTCTTATAAGGAATTATTTTTGTATCAGCTGTCCGTCTCATTGTCTGTGACATGGCTGATTTGGTATGCTTTTGTATCTAAGTATGCAACTGCATTTCTCAACTACAAAGCACACTTGATGTAAGCAGAGGAGAAGTATACATTTTCTGCTTGTTATAAATTCCACATGGCACTGAGTTGCTACTTTCCATGGTGAATGGGGTTCTTTTGTGTTCTTCCCTCTGTATATCAGAACATATTGCTAGTCCCTGTAATTGATTGCACTATTTTGCAGTCTGCGCTTCCTCCAGAACAACTGGCTTGGTGTGGACTGGACAGTGTATTGCTGCATTGGGATGATTCCCTTCTCATGGTGGGACCCTATGGGGATCCAGTGAACTACTTCTATGATGACCCCATAGTTTTGATATCAGAGTGCGATGGTGTAAGGGTTCTTTCAAACACTAGCATGGAATTTCTGCAGAGAGTACCCGATTCTACCGTGTCTATCTTTAAAATAGGAAGTACGACTCCTGCAGCTTTGCTGTATGACACTTTGGATCATTACGATAAGCGGAGTGCCAAGGTATCTACCTTATTGTGCTGCTTTCAAAATACGTGTAACGAGTCTGATGGTGCCCTTTCTGTATGAACATTTCTTTACCTTTCTTGTTCTTCAACTTTCATATAAACAAGGAGAAAATAATGTTTTGGAATTATGCTTTAAGTTAATCTTTGTAGGCATTATGATATGGTATACTAAATAACCGAAGTTTAGGTGTGCTGTTACATGAACAATTTAGCAGATATATCGGCTACTTGTCTATCACTCAAGGGTTCTGTTGTCGCTATTTTAGTTATTAAATACTGGTAATGTTTGCCAGGCTGATGAAAACTTGAGAATGATAAAGTCATCTTTGCCAGAGGCAATTGAAGCATGCATTGATGCCGCAGGTTATGAGTTTGATGTTTCACGCCAGCTAACTCTGCTAAGAGCTGCAAGCTATGGTCTTACATTTTGCTGGTTAGTTTGCTGACTCATTTTGAATTTGTAACCTGAGTTTTGGTTAGTTTTTGAATAACTCCAGAAGGTTGATGGGGGGGGGGGGGGGAGGGTTGTACTTGAGTTTCTTTCTTTGGATTGGAATTTCTGTAAGTTTTTTCCCTTTATCAAATACTGCTTGTGTAAAATAGTTCCAGACACCTTACTTTTGATGTAGGTTTCATGCTTGGGAAAGAGTGAGTTCCTTTTTGCCTATGAGTTGGTTATACATAGGGTAACTATATGTATGCTGGGATGATCTTTGGTTTTCAAGTTCACAAACCTTTATTGTTTGGCTGTTTACACTTTCAAAAAGTGGATAAGGTTTATAAATGTTAGAAAATTGCATCTGTCATATTCTTCTTCATCACAACACCCCTTTGGTCATTCTTTGTTCAAGTGTTCAAGTGTGAGGAGAGTCTAATAGAGCATAAGAATTTAGAGAGGGAACAAAAATGTAGGAAGGAAGAGAAACTGTTTTAACTGAACTGACAGAATTTCAGAATGGACTTCCAAATTTATTGATAATATGAGCTGTAGATTTGGGAAAGGATGCTCGTGATGTGCATTACTCCCTGGAAAGTGTAGCGCAAATTGTATTTAGCCCTTCTGGTCGAAATGTCTTCCCTGGCTTTCTCTTATATCTTCCATTTGGTATGTTATTTTTGTTTTTCTACCCATCGTAGGGGTTATCTGATCTCGTGGTTTTGTCCTTTTATATTGGTTTGCTTAGCTATAATTATCCACTACCCATTGTCTTGCTTACAATGGACAACATGTTGCTTAACATAGCTTAATATTTGTTTGATGTTCGCTCTGAACGTGGAATTATCTGAGCATGTATTTACCACTACGCGCTGCCCATGTGTGTGACTTTGTAGACTTTTTGTGTCTTGTTATTTTTCTGATTATTGTCTCGGTAATGCTTAACAGTTGGCTTTGACAGTAATTTTCCTCGTGATCGCTTTCAAGAGATGTGTAAGACCTTGCGTGTTTTAAACGATGTGCGGCGCCCTGTTACTGGAATTCCCCTCAGTATACAACAATACAAGGTTACAAATATACTCTAAATTCAAGTCATATTTTTTATTCAATGCTGAATTTAACCATGTTGTCTAATCCTTTGGTGAATTTGCTTTTCCGCTGCAGGAATTAACTGCTCCAGTTTTAATTGGGCGCTTGATCAATGCCTATCATCACTTACTAGCAGTGAAATTGTCCGAGTATCTTGGCTTAAATCAGGTATCCTTCTCATGTTTACTATAGTGTGTCGGGCAAAGCTATCAACAGCTAAGAAAAATCTAATCAAATTCATCAAGGGGGTGCTGTCCATGCACAAAAGTAGAATTAAGATATTGTTTGTTATTTGTATTTGCGTCCTTCTGTTCTGAGAATGTCAATTTGTTACTCTTGCCAGCTTATATAAGCATGGTTAGTTCATGATAAGAGGGAGGTCACTGATACTGTTTTGTTTAAGTTAGAAGTATGTCCGTTCTTGGAATTTAAAAAGTCAATATATAACCAAATTTTTTTTACATGTGGAGAAACCTGGGTGAATATCATTGTCCTTTAGCTTCTTGATTCTACGGTTGTGGATGCATAGAGACATAGAGTTGGTGTTAGTTTGAAATGCTTCATTCTATTCTCATGTTAGAGCGATGAGCTGATGGTTATGTACAAAAATTGATCGCTTTACTTAAGTCTAGTATAGGGTAACATTTTTTTTCCCCTTGTGTTTTTTGTTTCTAAGATTGTATGTTTGAGATTATCCTGTCATTGTTATATCACAAAGGGTACTTTTTCTTTGGTAAGTGAAAGACAAGCTATGTTGTTGAACTATCGGCATTCCATTTCTTAATGTTCAGTGTGCACTTAGTATAATTGTATAAATGTTGTGTTTGTTCACTTGTCTGAGCTACCACCCAAACTTGGAGTTTGGTGGTCTAAACCTTGCCTCCCTTAAGGCCTCAACTTGAAATATTGTGGTATCAGGCCCCACACCTGCCGAGCTATTGCCCGGTCTGTGAGATAGGATCCCTAGCCCTCTGGGGCAGTAACCTGACCAATAAAAATAAATGTGCACATAGTATACCATCTCTGGCTTTATAATATTTATAAAGAGATCACTTGTGAGTATGTTTACATGGTTTGAGAAAACTGTTGGATATTGGCATCCCAGGCATTGATTACAGTGTTCACATGTTCATCATCGTCATCCCAGGCACTGATTACAATGTTCACATGTACATCATCTTTAATTTATATCTTATCTAAAGCAAAAACTGCTTGTTGTGATTGCCATTCACATGTTCCTGTAGGTCCTTGAGCTCTTTACTGTTTACCTTCCTGCAATACAAAAGCTTCCCAATGGTGTTGACATGGTTTCATTTTTCTTTTGGCTAATATGGAGCTGGTTGTAATGCACTGGGCATGCACAAGGATAACAACCTCTGGAGCAATGCCTGACTCTGCTCTCCTGAGTGATTTACTCGCCAAGGTTTAATTCTCCAGAGCTTCATATTTTTCTTCTTTGCTGAGTGAATAATTACTGACCAATGTTTTTCAACTGTTAGTTGAAACTATTCAAAGGCACAGACTATGCAAGAGTTGCTGAGCATGCAGATAAGAGCGGTCGTAGGAAGTTGGCAGCTGCTCTTGTTGAACATGAGCCTTGCGCATCTAAACAGGTTCCGCTGATGCTGAGCATAGAGCAGGAAGATGCAGCTTTGACAAGAGCAATTGAAAGTGGGGACACTGATCTTGTTTATTTTGTCCTGTTCCATTTACTGGAGAAGGTACTCAATTTTTTTTATATTCACGTGGCATAATACAGGTATCTTGTTGTCAAGTTCCAGTCTACTGACGACGGTGTTATAAAATGTTTATTTTTGCCTTGTGTTCAATGCAGAAGGAGTCACAGTTGGATTTCTTTCGCATGATCCAAGCTAAACCTCTGGCAAGAGATTTGTTTATAGCATACTCAAGGTTATGGGTTATATTTCTTTAAACTTACTGTTCACATGGATGAAGTCTGTACTTTGTATTGTTCCTAACGTGCTTGTAGGTTTCTTTCCGTTTCAGGTGTTTTAACCACGAACTTTTGAAAAACTTCTTTTTGTCTACTGGGCATTTACAGGTAGGTGTGGGTTTGTGCATCAGGATTTGGTTGAAAGACTTATTGCTGCAAGTGTGCATGTAAACATTATAACTTGCTGGAGCTTGTAGCATGCCCATGCAGAAGAAGTTGCATGTGTACAATTAACTGAGTGTGACTGAACTAGTGCATATCTAATAATATTTCTGAAGAGGTTGATTTTGACGAACTTTCATTTGTGTTTAATGTTTTTGTGGATATAATTTGTACATGATTGGTTGTTTGATCAGGATTTTTCTAGTTCGAGGCCTATTACTTTTGTTCCTTGCATTTCTGTGTCAATAACTTGTCATGAGGTCGTTTGATGCATTTGCGTATGATGAACGAAAGGGAATAGAAAAGGCATTTGCGAATGATGAATGGAAGCGAATAGAAAAGGTGACTTAGCATGATCACTAGCTGGTTCTTGTACTGAACTAATATGGGTTTCTCGTAACTTTGAAAGTTTTCTAGCTCATGAATATATTATCATTTATGTTTCGTCTTGGAGATTTGGAGGTTGCAAAATTATGCTGCATTCTGAATTTCTTTAGTATTATAGATTTGTGAGATGTGCTGCATTTAGTGTGCTAAACATGTGTAGCGAGCTGAATTTAAGTCGAGGGCCAACATTTGTGCTGTACTGTAAAACCCTGTTCTGTAATCACTTACCTGTGTGATATTCTTATCTATTTTTTTTTTGTTTTGGTTCATGTTTCATTGTTTTGTGTTTCCTTTTTCAGGAAGTTGCTTCTCTTTTGTGGAAAGAGTCATGGGAAATAAGTAAGAACCCAATGGCTAGTAAGGGCTCTCCGCTTCATGGCCCACGCATTAAACTTGTTGAGAAAACACGAGATCTCTTTGCTGAAACAAAGGAACATAATTTTGAATCAAAGGCTGCTGATGAGCATGCAAAACTGTTAAGGTATATGTCATATCTATCATTTAATGTAATCCCTTTGTAACAGTGTCTTCTCATATGACATGCTCTGATGGAGGGGCTATGTAAAAATGGGAAAATTTTAGATGCCCCCGGAGGATGAAAGCGAAAATCCACCCCCACATCACGTAAATAAACCATCCTCTATGGTTTGGGGATCTTTGACGGCTGATATTGCCTGGTTTTTGGTTAATGAAAAGTAAGTCACGGTGGTACAATCTTGGCAGTAGGTAGCTATACATGTTGATGGGGAGAGGAGAGAGTAGAGGAGCCAGGGAACTTGTTGGTGGCGTAGGTGATGAGCCAATGCCGTCCGTCTATTGTTGCTTGCTCACATGTTTTTTCCGCTTAATGATGCAAGGCATATTAATTACTTGTTGATGATGGGATTAAGGAGAAGGGTTATAGAGAGCGACAATAGATGAGAGCATCACATTTCCTAATAAGAGGGAGAGGGAGGGAGGGAGTCGAGCTCCCTCTGTTTTGGGTACCCACCCCCCCCCCCAAAAAAAAGGTTCTTGACTTCCTTTTCCCCCCTCTTTTTTATCATTGTTGCTGTTTTGGGTACCCCCCCCCCCCAAAAAAAAAAATGGTTCTGGACTTCCTTTTTCCCTCTCTTATCGTTGTTGTTTGAAATGTGTTGTTTTGGTCTTGTACTAACATCATGTCTATGTCTTGTGTTCCAAAAGAATGCAACATGAGCTAGAAGTATCAACAAAACAAGCCATCTTTGTAGGTTCAAGCATCAGTGATACTATACGGACTTGCATTGTACTAGGAAATCACCGAGCTGCTCTGAAGGTTAAATCCGAGTTCAAGGTTTGTAAGATTCATCCATGTTGGTCAATATTTTTCGCTCTGATTTCCCTTGCTCATTTATTACTCTTATTTGATACCAGGTTTCTGAAAAAAGGTGGTATTGGCTAAAAGCCTTTGCGTTAGCTACGATTAGAGATTGGGATGCTTTGGAAAAGTTTTCAAAGGAGAAGAGACCACCTAATGGTAGGCCTTTCCTTTGTTTTTCTTTTTCCTTTTTTTTTTATTTTAATTTTTTGTTCTTCTCCTCTAATGATCCTGTTTGTTTTCTTTAATGTTGGCTCCATTTAGGTTATAAGCCCTTTGTCGAGGCTTGCATTGGTGCAGGGGAAAAGATCGAAGCTCTGAAATATATTCCAAAGCTGGCTGATCCTAGAGAACAATCCGAGGTAATTTGAACAGTGTGACATTTATCACTTTACACTGTTTACAGGACTAGTGATCTACACCAGTCGTGCATCCCTGTGAACTGATATGATCGTGTTTTGTTCTCAGATGTATCTATTTTTGTTACCATTTCCTTTACTCTTTTTGTTTGTCATTCAGGCTTATACACAAATCGATATGAAAAAAGAAGCCGAAGAAGCAAAATTGCAGGCATATGATAGTGGTGAGCTGCTCTCAGGGCTCGGGTTCAGCTTTGGGCAAACTTCATTTTTTAGCACTATTAAGGAGACATTGGGTGTTCCGTAACTGGCTTGTATCGTTGTCCATTTCTTCGATTCTCCGCGTCTCCTCGGGGGCGATTTTTGTTTGCCCGTGTAGTTGGTGTGTGCTGTTGTAAAGTGTATATTGGCTCCGACTTACCAGTTACCATAATGGTGTTTTGGTTTCTACAACAACTCACTTGGTATTGTAAATGGGAATAGATCCAAGCCTCCAAGGTCATTTTGTATTGATTGAAAAGGTCTCACTGCGGAATACTAATGGATGAATTATTGAGAGATCGTTTTTTATGAGACTTTGTGAATAAAGTAATCATACAAACTTAGCCTTTTTTTTCAATATTAATATTGAAGCTCCCTGGGATTGAATTTTAACTCTATGATTCGATCTTAAGCATCCGATGTGAATTGAGTTGAACTAGTTGAATATTGAAAATCAACTGAGACCCTGTTTGATAGGACTTATTCCCAAATGAATTCAGATTAGATTAGAGTCATTCAGTTCGGATCAGATCAGATCAGATGATTGAAATTTGGTTCAATTCAGTCAAATAAGTTGTTTTTAAAATAATACCATTTTTAACACTAATCCTTTTATTTTTAATGATTATAGATTACAAAAATAAAACTAAACAAGAAAATTTTATTTAAAAAAAAGCATCATAAATTACTATTAGAAAAGTAAACGAATTGAAATATCTAGTGGATTGCCATAGAGTTAATTATCCCATTACATATCATCCCCATGTTCTATATCAATCTCCATATCATTTAGCTCCGCGCCAACTTCTTGTTGAGTATCACCTTCTTGCTCGACAAGATGTTATTTACTAGGATTAGTTTTACCATAGCAAAACGTGTGGGAGCTCAGATAGTATTTGATCAGACTCCCACATATTTCTTGTAAATTGTTATTGATTCTTCGTGATTATAATAATAATAATAATAATAATAATAATAATAATTATAATTATAATAATAAAACTATTAAAGAATATGTTAAATTGATATGTTTAGTAAAATTCTATTCAGTTTAGAATTCACAAATCCCAATCAGACCGGAGCAGATCAGATTAGATCAGAATCATTCAAATCAGATCAGACCAAATCAGAAGCATTCAGATTTGTTCAGATTAGATCAGAATCATTCAGTTCAGATCAGTTCAGATCATTTCAGATCAGTTTAGATTAGAAATCATGCAGATTAGATCAGTTCAGTTCAAAAAGATGCAATTCTATCAAACGAGGCCTGAATATTGAGAGACTATTTTTATTGAGAGACTATTTTACTGTTGAAAAGTGTGACCACTTTTACATTGTTCGTAATGTGGTTCATTGAACCCAATCAAAACATAAGTTATGCTTGTAGGGGTAGCCTCGTGGGGAGTAACTAACTTCCGTTGGAGTACTATAGCCTTGTAGATTCTAAATTTCTTTCCAATGGATGCAATCAGACCTAGTACGCTTGGACTATACGACCATACAGAGATAAGTACTCCGTATCACCGTATGTACTTTGCTACACAAGATAGTAGACATCCAAAAAAGTTGTGTTAACTTGTGTTGTACTTGATTCGAAGTTCAACTTGTTTTTTTCTTTGTACATTTAAGCAATTAATATTACGAAAGTTGAGATATGAGAATTCAAACTCGTGGCAACCCCTGTTACGTTGAGTGTCTCACAGCTAGACCAACAGTTCTCCTCCCAAATTCAACTTGTTGCAAATGTGAGAAGTAAACAATAAAATTTCAAACTTATCAAACTTTAAAGGAGATATTAACAAAAGTTACAACCAATTTGATATTTCACACTTTGTTTCACACTTTATTCATTTATTTTTCTCCCTCCATTTCTTTTAATTCTTTACGTTGGGTCGGGTTTTGTGAGGGGAACCCAAGCCCAACGTAAAGAATCAAAAGAAATGGAGGGAGTATTTGTTATTGTTTAAATATTTGTATGTTTCAAGTAACACAAAATAATTAGCTTTTTAACGGATGTGGAATAGAGTAATGGACCAACATATGTGAAAATGAACAATTTGTTATCAATTTATACCATGTATGATTCAACTACATCTTTATAATATGATCGGATCCGATAAGAATGAATATGATTCAACTCAAAAACAATGAATTCAACTTCAAAAATAGCGAATCAAATTCATCCAAATCAAACCAGATGATATCAAATTTATGCAAATAACAATTAATGAATCCAATCTATTTGTTATTATTAATTCGTCCAAATTCAGTTAATTTTTAAACAAATCAAATCAAATCAAACAAAATTCATTCAGATCAGATCAGAAAATTACAATTTTACCAAACATGAACATCTTTGATGAGATTTTGTAACAAAAGATCAAAGGACTACAAATAAACAGGAAATAAATTATGATCACAATCCTCCATGATCACATACCATAACAAAATGTTTATTCCAAGGACAAAAGTGGAAAAGTATCAAATTAATTAGGAAGAAATTCCTATTTTTCCCTTAAAAATTTATTTTTTTCTTATTTTGAAATAATTTATATTAAATAAATCATATTTTGGTCTAAAAGTGTAAATATCATAATAATTACCACAAAACCCTAAAAAAACAAAATAAAACTTGTAATTCACTTTTATTCTCAAACCTCTTCTTCACTCAGTGCTCTCCACCTTCTTCGTCCACCACTTCCTCCGGCGAGTCACCGTCGCAACAACCGCTCGTCATCCGCCATTCGCGGCGTCGACCGTCGTCACTTCCGCCTCAGGTACTCCCCCTCTCCCTCTCTCCTTATTCCTCCTCTGTTTTGTGTGAAAACAGAGGCGGCGCTCCGCCCGCTCTGCCGCCTTTGTCGGCGGCTTTTTAGTATACAACCGTCTTGATTACGTCACTTTCCGATATCATACCACCAATTTTCCACCACGATTTGTTTACAACGGAAAATAAAACGGAGAACCATAACCGCCATCTCTAGTGTAACAACCGGTACAACCTCGTTTACGTTACCACTACGGCGCACACATTCGCGAAGCCGTTGACCCGACGGTTACGGTCCATGAATTCGCCTCACATTTCGTCAATTTTATATTGCAAAATTTAATAGTAAAATAATCTTTGATCACGTTATTATTATTTTTTTTTTAAATTTGAGTTTATTTTGATTATAAGTAATTAATCATGTGTATATTTATGTTGTTGATGGTAGAATTTTCAAGAGGAATTTTTCGGACAATTTTCGAAAGGTAAATAATCTCTTGATTTATTTGTATGATGGTAAATTATCATGATTTGTTTTTGTTCTTATTAATTGAGAGTAAATTTAATTTTGTTGTGTTTCACGAGTAATTGTAATTGTGGTACGTTTTGGGTGTTATCATGTATCGATATTGTGAATCTTTTTGTGTTAGTTTTACAAATGATTGGTTTAATTCGATAAACGATTTTGTTAACTTTGGGAATAATGATATGATTGTGATAATTCATGAATTTAGTAGGAGTACATTGTTATATATATAGGAGATGTATTGATTGAATGATGTTGATACTTTCAATCAAGAATAAGAAGTTTACGTATTGTAGATGTTCATGGTCGTGTTTTTGCTAGAAAAACTAACTTTGTAGACCTAAATATTCCTTCGATATTTTAACAATATACAACTATCTATGAAAACTTCTAATACATTAACGTATGGTAGACATGTACATAGATCGACTCTAGGCTGTGATTTTTTTTTTTTTTTTAAACGAGTGGCCTGTGACTCCTGTGAGTTTTAGAGTAACATTATTGAGAAAATGAGTAACACAGATGGATTAGTAGAAGTATAGAAGTGTGGATAATTTCAATGTATTAGAGTATAATTGCTAGATACAACTATGTCATAGGAGTAGTACAATTATAATAGAAGTAATTGTAGGGTGAGACTGCCTAATCGTATGAGACCACTTGATAAGTTACTTTTAAAAGTGACATGTTACTTCTGAAGTAAATTAGTTTTGAAAAGTATTGGCTACTTTTGAGATATATAAGTTAGTTGTAGGCATATAATACATCCATATTACATGCTAAAATGTATTTTATCTAATGGATTGAAGTACTAATTTGACTTATTATAATGATGGATTTGTTCATTAAGAAATGTGAAATATATACTACTCTCTCCATTCAAGTTTAAACACCTTATACACACAATGCTCTCGTATCGAGGAGAGTATTCACAATAAGAGGTTGATCAAAGTTTAAAAAAAAAAAACATTACATAGTAAGTTAGATAAGAGGTTTAACAATAGTACTATGTAATCTTTTCAGAAGTTTGATTAACCGTTTAGCGCGCACAACCTCTTTTGTGAGAGTGCGTTTTCGATATGTGGTGTTAAAGCAGGGGGAGTATAGCTTAACTAGTCAATTAATAGTGTTTCCTTCTTCCATTATTTTTATGTACCTTTTGTTAACACACCTTAAGGTACAAGATCAGTTAAGTTAGATCGGAGTGGACAAAAATTGTTAAGAATTTGTTGAAAAATATGATTGCTATGCCTTTTGTTCTAATTTCATCAAATTTTATTTCCTTTTGATTAGTGAATGGCGTCTGACGAGGGGATTGCGATAGTCGAGAAAACCGAGATGAATGGAGATTTAAATTCGAATATAAACCACCGGCAACAACCACCTTCTACTAGTAGTGTAAATGGTGCAGATTTGGCGGTGACAAGTTTCGGTGATCTATCGTTGTATGTGGGTGATCTGGATAAGAGCGTGACTGATACACAACTATACGAACTTTTTGGCCGTGTGGCACCAGTGATTTCAGTCAGAATTTGCAGGGATGTAATTCAACAGAACTCACTCGGCTATGGTTATGTCAATTTCAGCTCTCCTGATCATGGTTAGTTTTTTTTTTTTTTTTTTTTTTTTTTTTTTTTTTTCCATTAGTATTTTTTATGATGTATTCGAACTATTTGGTGTGATAATCATGATTACTCTCTGAATTTCATTCATTTATTTACGTTAGGCCTGGTTTTGTGAGGGAAACCAAGCCCAACGTAAAGAAATGAATGAAATGGAGGGAGTACAAATTATAACACACCAGTCGTGCTCGTAAAAGCTTTTGGATATATATTAGTTTGAGTTGAGTAAATTTGTGTTCAAAAAAATGATATATCGTTCAACATATCTTTACGAACATTCAATCTATATTAGATTCCTTTATTTAAACGAGAATATATAACACATTATATTGCAATAGTGTTTGTGAAAGGTTGAATATAATATGATTTGAACTCGGGTGGTTAAATATAATATGTATGTTTTATTCCGTAATTTTTATTTATAGTGTTTGGTTTTTTTTTTCTACTTTTGATAATAAATGTTCGGAAAATTCACGTGGTACCCTCGAACTTTGACTGATTGCACATGGTACCCAATTTGACAAGTTTATGCACATGGTACCCCCGAAGTTACCAATTTGTGCACATGGTATCCAAATAGTAACTTCCGTTAGATTTTCCGTTAAGTGATGATGTGTTAGTAAGTTGTTATGTGAATTAGTTAATATTAATGATGATTTTCCATTTTAAGAAAATCAAAAAATAAAAGTAAAAATTATTTTTTTGACTTTTTAAAACAAATCCAAAAAATATTTTCATAAACAAAAAAAATCCAAAAAACAAGTTTTTTTTTTTCATAAAAAATATTATTTCTCTTAAAAAAATCATAATTTGTGCACATGGTACTCTTCAAGTTACCACTTTGTGCACACGGTACCCTTGAGATCACAACATTTTGCACATGGTACCCCTAGAAAAATTAGTTTTCTAATAAAGTTTTTTTGAAAAAATATTTGACAAATATATTTATTTTTCTAAGAATTTATCGATTTTTTTTAAATTGAAATATTAAATCTATAATTTAATTTACTAATTACTTAACAACTAACCGACACATTATCACTTAACGGAAAAATCTAACGGAAGTTACTATTTGGGTACCATGTGCACAAAGTAGTAAGTTCAGGGGTACCATGTGCACAAACTTGCGAAGTTGGGTACCATATGCAATCGGCCAAAGTTCGAGGGTATCACGTGAATTTTCCGATAAATGTTTAATCTTAAACTGTTGTATGTTTGTGTGGAAAAATTTACTCCAACTCAAAAATTGCTCTCCACAGCTGCAACTGCTATGGAGGCCTTGAATTACAAACTTGTCAACGGAAAACCTATCAGGATCATGCATTGTCATCGTGATCCGAGCCTTCGAAAAAGTGGGAAGGCTAATTTGTTCATTAAGAACCTTGATTCTTCTATAGACAACAAATTATTGCTCGACACATTTGCTGCTTTTGGTGCTATCTTATCGTGCAAGGTTGAAGTTGATAGCAAAGGTCAATCTAAAGGGTACGGGTACGTCCAGTACGAGCAAGAGTCTGCTGCACAACATGCTATAGATCGTTTAAATGGCATGTTGTTAAATGGGAAACAAGTTTATGTTGGACATCATGTACGACGTAATGAAAGAAGCAGTTGCAACGAATCCCCAAAGTTTACAAATGTTTATGTGAAAAATTTATCTCAGACTTGTACTGATGAAGATATTCTGAGAATCTTCAGTGAGTATGGTTCCGTCACTAGTGCTGTAGTGATGAAGGACAAGAGTGGCGAGTCTAGATGTTTCGGGTTTGTAAACTTTGAGACTCATGATTCCGCTGTTGCTGCTATTGAGAAATTGAATGACACTACCCATGATGATAAAGTTTGGTTTGTTGGGAGGGCACAAAGGAAATCCGAAAGAGAGGCAGAGTTGAGAGCTAAATTTCAGGAAGAACGGAGGAGCCGTTACGAGCAATTACAAGCTGCCAATTTATATTTGAAAAATATCGATGATGATATAGATGTAGAGAAACTGAAGGAACTATTTTTAGAGTATGGCACTATAACATCATGCAAGGTATGAGTACTTCATATATATTATCATGCAAATGTTTTCTTTTGTACTATGTTGTATAACATGCATCTATATGGTTTAATTTGGTGCATTTAGATTCTGGTTGATGCTCATGGCACGAGCAAAGGTTGCGGATTTGTCTCCTTCTCTACCCCTGAGGAAGCTTCATTAGCGGTATGAAACACTTAAACATCACGTTTTGAACTGTTGGGCATAGTAAAACCTTTGTTTGAGAATGATCTGGGAGCTTGATAATCCATTAATAAAGATCTTCATGTTAAATTTTCTAGAAAATTGCTATGAATGGGAAGATGGTTGGGAGTAAGCCTTTATATGTCGCAGTTGCCCAACGCAAAGAAGATCGACAAGCCAGGCTACAGGTACGTATATATATATATACTTCGTATGCATATAATGTAGTAATAATGTACTCCCTCGGTTGTTTTTTTATTTCAATTGCTAACATTTGGTTTAAATATGTGAGAGTAATTCAAATTCGACTTTAACAAACGAAAAAAAGACGGTGGGATAATAGTAAAGTAGTACATACACGAAGTAATTTGCTTGTTTATCTAGCTTACAAAGTGTGTTTTTTTCTTGTCTGCGTATATTGCAATTTGTGTTTGTTTTTCAGGCTCGTTTTGCTCAACAAGGAGGAATGGCACTTAATCCCGTAGGAATGATGCCTGGATTTTATCCTTTACCACCAAGGATAGTGCCTCAACCGTACTATATTAGTCACAGTTCCCCCGGAATGATTCCTCAGGGCGCTGGATATCGGTTTCAGCACCAAATGTTGCCCGGTATCCTTCCTGGAGTCGTGCCGAATTTTGTGGTTCCTTATCACCTTCAGAGGCATGAAGTACCCGGGCAACGTTCTGGTGGTAGCAGGAGAGGTGGAAATCACCAGCAACAGGTGAATTTCCTTTGTTTTATATATATATATATATATATATATATATATATATATATATATATTTTTTTTTTTTTTTTTTACGTGAAATTGGCGAATGTTAAGAAAAGGGCTGTTTTAGTTAGTATCACATGTTTTTTTTGAAGCGTTACGATCCTCTAAACGTTGTGTTGTATGAAACAGTTTCATGAATAATCTATTTTAGCTAGGGTACAATGATAAACGATGTTTTTCTTTTGTATATATGTAGGCGACAAATCGCAATGGTGGTCAGGCTTCGAGACGCTCGGCCGACACCAACGCCAACAGGCGGAATAGTCATGATCAGGTTGTGGCTACCCAAGGGACTGTGAGCCCTGTAACGTCAATGCCGCCCTTAGATAATACACCTGCTGGAGTGCCCGTGACTGGCAATGATACTTCAATGGGATCACTTACATCTTCTCTTGCTGCTGCCTCTCTTGAGGAACAACGTGTGGTAATGCTCTTTCACTTGATTATAGAAACTCTCGTATAATTGCATAAAGACATGTTCACCGCAATGCTTATACCATGTTTCCGGGAGCACAACTTTATTTTAAGCTCCTTGTACTCTTGGGAGCATGATATAATTTATCATTTGACCATAAAGTTCACAAAATAAGCCAGTCTATGTAATGTAAGTCTCAGATAAAAAAATATATATATTGTGGTAATCGATCGCCTAATTAGTTTAGTGAGCATGCTTTCCTTAGCAATTGTCATGATATGTAATTACGTTTGATGATTATTCTGTCGTCAGGGGTTAGTAAAATTTGACAATTAGTCGGGTGATGTAATCGAGTTTTTATAGTTGATTTGAAAAACTGTTTACAAGTTTTGATACATCAGTGACAAATTTTAACCTATTGATAACCCGTACATGCAAATTAATATCTCACATCACAAACTTACATTTGTGTCCAAAATTTTCTAAACAATCTATGTCATATACACCGACGTTTTACTAATGTTATTGTACTGATGTTATTGTAACTTGGTTGTAGATGCTAAGGGAGCATTTATACCCATTGGTGGAGCGTCTGGAGCCAGAGCATGCAGTAAAAGTGACTAGTATGATCCTGGAGATAATGGACCAAACTGAAGTGTTGCACCTTGTTGAGTCTCCTGATACTCTCATGAAGAAAGTTGTCGAGGCCATGGATATTCTGCGTTCATCATTGATCCAGTGACGAAATTCGAGTTCTTCCGATGACCCGAGCTTTTTCGGGGCGCTAGACTTGTGTTCTGTGATGGCTTTCCCCAGACTGGAATGTCATTGTTGCTGCTTGGACGACCGAAGATTGCTCATCAAGCTTCACTTTATTTTCCAGTCTTTACAAACTAGTAACTCCCGTCATTTCATTGAATTTTTACGTTAGGTCAAACATAGTATAAAATTCGAGAAAATAGAGGGAGTATTATATTTTAGTGACATAATATCTTGGATTTTATTTTATCATATACTCAACATAGCCACATTGGCAGGTTTGAACATTGGTGGTGACTGGTGAATACCACCTCAAAAACCATACCATGATATGTTGTTTGATGATACCATCATTTGCAAGATACTTTGGATTTGATATATTTATGGTTTCATTGTACACACTATATCATTCGAGACTTTTGGCAAATCTTGACTGTCTCACAATAAGTTATAAGAATCGTTTAAGAAAATGAAAATGCTCTCACAATAGGTTAGCATTATCTCACAATAAGCGAACTTATGGTGAAGCAGACAAACAATAGTTGAAACGTAATCCGCCAAATTTTGAGTGGAATGTCGTTTGACATTATAATTTGTCTTTTTAATTTATTAACAACTAGCCACTAGGCCAACCTCGTCGTTGTTTGAGCATACGAGTTTTTGTTTAGAGTTTGGCTCTCCTACGGAGTATACGGTCTCTCAGGCCGGCACTTGAAAAAGAAGAGTCGCCGGTAATAACAAATTAGAAAAGAAGTGTGTCACACACACTCACACTCTCGGAATACAAGAAGCTAAGGCGGGAATTAGTAACATCTTGTGTTCATCAAGCTTCTCCGTACGCAGTTCATTATTCTAGGTACTTTCTCTCTCTCCGTCCTCCGTACGCGGGAATTAGTAACATCTTGCCTTCTTGATCAAATTCCGAATTTGATTATTCTTTTCGTCGTTATAACAATCTTCAATTTCACGTTTAATCTGCCAGCATTTTGCTACATCGTCTTCTATACGATATGAAATTGAACAGTTTTGTGATGTTATTATTGTTTTGGAAGTGAGTATTTCGTCGATCATACGGAGGGTTAGTAGGTTAAATACTCAATTTTTAGGAATTATTAGGGAAGAACTGCAAAATTGTCTCGTTATTTGGTTATTTGATTTGGATATGTTCATTTTCTGTGTCGAATTCTAAGCTCAGTTGATTAGAGAGTTAGGGTTTAGGCCTTAAAACCGATTTTCCGATGCCTAGGCTTCCCCGGCTATGCTGAAAATGTAGAGAGGTTGTTTCTGAATAACTGATAAATCTCTTGTTGGAGAATTTGATTTGGATGTGTCAACTATCAGTCTCGAGTTTTGGTAGCAATGGACTGGAAAACATTTACAATTTAGTGTGCTGTTTGTCCTTGAAAATCTAAGTTTGAGGTGATGAGGGAGTGGGGGACGTGGGGGGGTTGCATATGTTGAAAACGTAGAGAGACTGTTCCCGGACAACTCACTGTGAAAAGTGCGTCAGGAATTGCATTGACGGACTGCTATTTCACAATATAAGAATTGCGCACAAGTTTACCGAGTCATTATGCTATTATTCCTCTACATTAAGAAGCCAAAGTTCATATTAGTTGCACTAGCAAATTTCTTCTAGTTTTCCGATATTTGCATTGTTTGAATTTGTAGTAGGGAACATCAGTCTCTTTCTGGTCTTGGGGACGCCATATAAGCACCAAGACTCTATTGCTTAAATGTGTGTGTTTTTTTGTCTTTGTTTTGAGTTCCATTCTCGACATGAGTCTGTTTTCTAGGTTATTCAGAATGGTCATCTTTGTGTCCACAATATGGGGGTAAGAGGCGTTACCTATGGTTTTGGAAATGACTCTGCCATCTCAATAGGAGTATAAGGCGTTTGGTACCAAATGGTCCTATAGTATTAGAAATTGGGATCTGTACTTGTTTTTGGCACCCGTAAGACTGTGTACATTCTATCCTTAGCTTGCGATATAAGGAGCATTTTGACGCATTGGAGCGATGATGTTATTGCTGATATCTAAAAGGTTGTTATCAGTGGCTACGTATCACTTACATGGGAGTGCGCCCCCACATTTTGGTTAATTCCAACTATTTTGGTAAATTATTGCTTGCAACAAAAAGCTTGGTTGGTTGTAGGCTTGTAGGCCTTGAATCCAGTACATCATGAAGCAGCAGAAGTTAAGGTCTAGAACATCTGTATGAATATATGAGGCAACAAGGAGGATAGGCTTTGAATCTTTGGTCGTGAGCGATTACATTCTTCCAATTCAGTGATGATGATACAGAATAGAATGGCTACAATATATTTGCATTCTGTCAGTTACTACAACTTCAGGCTTTAGCTTCATGTGCTGCAAGTTCTTTTTAAGGTGTATTGTTTCTTCTAAGGTTTGCTAGATGATTCACCTGTTCTCCCGAAACAATTCATCGGTATGCAGATTTTTGGGTAAGACGGTTCCCTACTATAAGTTTAGATGATCTCCTCATTGATATAAGGACATATATCCCATTCTTATTTCGTGTATGCAGTGAAACTGAATTTTGTTGCAATATCTTTATAGGGACCACAAACAGATTCTTCTATTGAGCTTACCCTGAGTAAACAAGTGAAATGTCAAGATATTTATGTCAAACGCCTAGGTCATGTTGGTTTTGAGTCTTGTACCTGGTACCATATATGGTGAACAGGTATGATTTTTCCGAAATATCCTACATTTTACTTGATTGTAATATAATCAGTTGTGTAGTTCAGGCTTCGTGTTAATATTTTGTAGTTCAGGCTTCAACTTTTAGCATTCGTGTTGTCATTTGTAAAATCCGGAGTTTGTTTGGTGATTATCTTAGATATCTTGATCGAGAGATCCTAAACTAAACAAAGCCCGGGTCTGGTGCCAATTTATGCCGTTCAGATTACGATTCTTTGCTTCTTTGGGATTGTCAACTGAATTCCTTAAGGATGTTTTTTTTCCAATGGAGCCAAAGACTAACTATTCTTTGGCTTTGGGATTCAATCGAATTAAGCAAAATGGCTCACTAAACTGTCAGCGCTTCTTGTTTTGGAAGTAGCAGTCAGTTGGTGTGATTCTTCAAACAATTTTCATTATGGGTCACCTGTAAGCAGCCTCTCTATGTATTAAACTTAGGGGTAAGGCTTGCGTACATCCAACCTCGCCTTATGGCGTGAGCCTTTGAGGCACTGGGGTAATGTTGGAGTTATTGTCTGGTTTTGTCTGTCTTTTTTTTTTTCTTTCTATGTTACACAGAACCCAAATCGGGGGAAAGCTGCTCATGTTCATGTCATATCTATATTTACATTATTTCTGCATCCACAAATTCACTAGTGGGAAAAATTAAGAGGAAAGCTATTTGCCCTCTTATTTTGTCCCCTTGCACAGTCACTTGCACCTGCAAGTGCAGAAATTGGAATTGTGGGTGCCACAATGAGTGATTTTACTTACCACAAACATGGTAAAAATCACTCTTCACAAATAAACTAGAACTAGTAAAAATGGTTGGACACCGACTTCATAATATCATTGTCAGTTGTTTTCAGGTTGTCCCTCTCCTGCACCTAATTCAGCTTCTTCATCATGTTTCAGATCCTGATCTTTGCTTGCTGTTGGACATCCAACCAGGTCTCTGGCCTTCAAGGACTCTGTTTCCCAGTCGGTGTTGTATACCACTGCTAGAATTGAGACTACACATGCTGCTTGCGCTGCTAATAGTCCATAGCAAAGGCCTGCATACCCTAGTTTTAAGACAAATCCCAAAATAATGGCTACTGGTGTCCCAACCATGTAGAACGAATAGAAGTTGATTCTGGCTCCGATACTAGGCCTTGCACTCCCACGGAGAACTCCGCAGCCTGTAGTTTGTGGGCAATTAGCCAGTTCACATAGTCCTATTATGGGCAGTACTGCTGCTGTAAGCTCTAAAACATCAGCATCCTTTGTGAACAATCTTCCCCATGTTTTTCGGCCTAGGATAGTGCATGTTAGACCAAACAATGAACTTACCAAGGCAAGACTTATAGCTAGCTTTGTTGTCAAACTGGCTTTTCTGGGATGACCTGCTCCAAGTTCATTTCCAACTCGGGTTGACACTGATGCACTAAGTGCACTGGGTAGGGTGTACATCAAGGAGGTTGTTTGTATAACTACAGCTGAGGTTGCTAGTGTTACTTGTGGATTAGGAAGGTATCCAGCTATAAGTGTCATGAATTCGTACCACCACCACTCCAGGCAGACGCCTAAGCAGCTTGGAATGGAAAGTCGAAGGAGAGTCCTCCATTCCTCTCCCATTGAGGTTTTTGAATCCTGAATGTTCTTTGACAACAATGGAGCAAATGGCTTTGTGGTGTCACTGGTGTAAAAAATATAGCAGAGAAGGAAGAAAAGGGCATTGAAGTCAGTAATGACAGTGGCTATAGCCAAACCCCGAACTCCTAGATGAAGCTTGAAAGATAAGAGGATGGCTATGGGTATATCCAGCAGAACAGCGAGTAGAGTGGTCCACATCAACGGCCAGGTGGTCCCTTTACTGCGTAGATAGATACGAAGAGGATGGAGAAAACTATTGGCAATGAGATCTGGGATAGCAAACCTGCAGTAAAGGCTAGCAACCCGAGATATATCCACGTCCTGATGGAGCATAGTCATAATAGGCTCAAGGTTAAACCACAACATCCCAATTGGTAATGCTGCAGTTAATAACAATATGATAGTTCTCTTTAGAGTTAGATTTGGTACTGATATATTGCAAGAGCCGAATGCCTGGCTACAAATTGGCTCCATTCCCATGGCCAGGCCTGACAAAACTGAGTATCCAGTTATGTTGGTGAAACCTATGGCTAGTGCTCCACCCGCAAGTTCTAAACTCCCAAGCCTTCCCATGCATACAACCAAAATCATGTTTCTGATATAGCTGGCCAAACTCATGGCCATTGCAGGGAACCCTATGTCCGACATTTTCTTTAGCTCTTCGACCACCTACAATAAGAAAGCAGAATTTTAAGAGCTGTCACATTATAAAAAAAGGTGATTGTTTGCTGGGGGCTAAAATATAATCATACCTCCATAGCTGCAGGGTGATTTCCACTATTACATGACTCTTCCATTGTCGTATATCTTATGTATCTGTGTCTTTGGTGTGCATAGAAGAGAAAATAAATTGGAATACTGTGTGTCGCAGAAAGAACTTCGTTTGTATTGTTTCCAAACAATGTGAAGCTTTTATAAGGTTCCGAGGCACTGTTAGTTCAATTCTCTTTTTTTCTTTTTTTGTTCCCTACTTTTGGTGTTTTTTTTTTTTTTTTTTTTTTTTTTTTTTTTTACATCAGGAAAACTAGATTACTGGAGTTCTGTTGTGAAAAGGCCATGTACATATATTTCTTGAATTCAAAGGACATACTTCTTAAGTCGTCCTATGTCCCATCATTTATGTATACTTGGAGACACTATTGCACTTTATGAGTGATCCCTTTAGCTCTCATACCAGAATCCTGTTTTCCATACTGTGGACCATGCATTTTCTTATAACTCAAGATAACCTCTCCTGTGATCGGCTGTTTCAAGTGCCATACCAGGACATTACCTTGACAAGACATGATCGCAAAAGGTGCTCAAGTCTTATGCTGTGCTCTTCCTATTGAGGCAGATACTTTCATACCGGTGTTTTCTACCATGATTATGCTTACAATGGAGGTATTCATTTTTCCTTATTTTCGGAAGTCGTTTATGCTGCTTTCTGATTATGTTACTGAATGCAATTTTTATAGAATATTTGACTGGTTGTCACATTCCAGTTATGGGTTGATGATCCATGTGCAGTCATGTTGTATCAGTTATGGAAGTGATAGCGTCTAGCTGATGCTTGTATTGCCCAAACTGTTGGTTTTAATTATCTCCTCGTCGTACCACCAGAGTGCTACAAATTGCCACTTGGAATACCAAGATGCTTCTCTGTCCACATCACAAGCTTACTTTTAGAAGGTATGGAAGTTTGATCACATGTCTTTTTAATATGCTAGTGATAGGTCCTAAACTTTTGGACCTAACAATCTTCCTCGTAGGAACATGCTTCTTGTCCAGGAAAGTTAATACGATTGGCTTAATCTTATCATTAAACTTTGCAAATATTAGTTGATAAATTATTGTCCTGTCATCGTACTGGTTTGGATATGCTGAACTTGATGGAAAGCTATGCTTGAAATATTTGCGTAGTCTCTGAGAAGTTACAAATGACATATGCAATGATTGTATCTTATGCTGCGTGACCATTATGTCAGCTATGTCCGAGTGAGAGCCGTGTTTTGTATACTCCAGTTACTACACTTGCATGGAATCCTCTTTTACTGAACAGTGCTGTTTTCTACAGCTTTACCCTTTAGCTCCTACTGTCATATTAGGTGGTTCTATATGACGGTTCATATTGGCTAACACTGACCCCAAATCTTTTAAATAATATGCCTTTGTACGAGTCTCAGACCGGGACTTGGTCAGGACAGTCCACCCAAACCTGGCTGTTGGTTAATTTTTACTTTCAGCTGAACTTTTATCATTTTAGTTGAAGAGCCTCTGCAAGTTTGAATAATGTATAGATTTTTGTAACTGTGAAACAAACATACGGTCGTTCAAACATTGCACATTTTTGTTCATGTGAAACATGTCCATGTCACATCTACTTAAAACAATGCATGTGCATCTTAGACATTAGTTAGCTAATAGTTAAATCCTTTGTCAAGTTATCTGCAGACTCATTTGATGGTAGGTCTATCGACAAATTACTTATCCAATTGCTCTTTGATATTTTGAATTAGATGTCCACATTTCTGGTGCAAACTATTCCGACTTCTAAGATTCGCTTTCGGGCACAAGAGTCATTTTGAAGGACTTAGAGTTGACAAGTCTGATCAAATACGACCATCCTATTTGATTGTTTTGTATTAGACCTGAGAAGCGCGTGCATGGCATAGACTCGCTCGATTAATGGGCACGGAACTTTTTTGATATCGTATTGGTCCTACAGTCCTACTGATGCCTTTTTTTTTTTTTTGAGATATTTACTGTGTATGCTGTCTGTAATCTGGAATGCAGGGATTGCTCGGTCAGAAATACAATGTCTGAAAATTTATTCTTTTGGTCGTGGAGAACAAAGATGGTTCCAATTACCCAAAGATGATTCGATGTGGTTATGTTTGTCCAAAAGCTTGAAGCAATAAGCCCCAACTTCCGACAGAGCAGACATTAGTTGGATTCATGGCATGCCCCGCACTTGTTTGTATTGCTTGCCCTTCTCCCTTCCTGCATTGCCTTTGAATAAATTTTACGCTCCCTTATCTTGTACTCCCGACTTTTTCTTGGATTGCTAACAATTTGTTTAAATATCTCGCACATTCAAACTAAAAGCTCGTCATTCTACAGAAGAGGAGGGATTATATCTTTTATTCTTGGGTGATGCTTTGCCATGGCAAATCAGCATCTTCTAAGACAAATATGTTTATTATATGGATCAGGTTAAATGAATCTGTCTTGGCGGTAGTAATTACTGTCTTGGCAAAATAATTGCTCTTATTCTTTCGTTTTGCACTTTACAATGAAGGCTGAAATAGTTACCGCTTAATCACTAGAGGTGGCAATCAGGTTGGTCTGATTGGTTACAGATCGTTCAATTTGAATTATGATAATTATTGGAAAGGTGGTAGAATGGTTCTTGCCTCACCACTGTCTTAACTGGGGTGGGATATGGGAGGGACGAAGTGATTGATGTCGGGGTGAGAGTCTGAGAGGGATAATATAGTTGCGAAAGTTATACTCGTGATGGTCGTATGGATAATGGAGTTTACCACCTCCTCACCACCTTGGCCACCTACGTCCACCCACTACATGTGTATATAGAGTACAATTGCTAACAGATTTCGGAAGCCTTGTGTTTAATCTTGAAATATACGGCTTGAAGTAAGTCTCTTACTACATATTTTACAATGTTCTAATTTCAGATGAAGGACAGAGAAAACGGAATTGAGGCATTTGAATCGGGTAGTGTCGGACCAAAACAGGTCATACCAGTTCGATCTCATATGCGATGCTTTCATTATAATCCTTCTATAGCTACCAATTTATACGGAGCAAAATACATTTTAATGCTACTTTTCAAGTTGCTCATTGTACAACATCAGAATAAAGAAGAAAGGGACATTCAAAGAAGATCTCTACGGTTAGTTGGCTAGTACGTTATAAAATACCTTATTCAATGCTACAATACCTAAAAAAAAATAAAAAAATAAAAGGAGCACAAAATCAACTAGGAGATCAAGATCTATTAATAATTACAAGCTCACATTAAATTAGTGTAATAATGCTACTTAATGAGATGCAAGTGTGAAGTGTCAATATATGAAGAGACTTCATCTATCGTTTTTCATGCAATCATATTTATAGGCATAAGACTATTGGGTGTTTACTCCATATCCAATAATTACATTTTAGACGAAGAAACTTGGCCAAACAGATAAAATCAAGAAACGGTTTTGTAGTAATAGATTTTTTAGAACCTCTAGTGTATGTTCTTTGAGAGGAGCTCCAAGTTTGAAACTCTATTACAAAAACAGTTTCTTTTATATATTTTCAGGAATTAAGTTATTACAACTTGTTTGTTAGGAAGTAATTGGACCGAATGGAGATCCAGTGAAATGAAATGTAATCGTTTCCCATAATTTGGTTTCAATAATTGTAATTGGGTGCAAAGGAAAGGAAATAGAAGAAAAAGTTTTCTTCAAAAGTGTAAAAGTTTATCTTTTCTCATCCCGAATCAGGTAAGAAATAAAACGGAAATTAAAGCTCCTAACCTAATTTTCTCACACTCCTTTCAATTCCTTCATATTACGGCTAAACACACCTAACAATGAAACCGCCTCCTTTTCCCATCCTTTCTTTTACAATCGCCTCTACTACCGCCTCGACAAATAGCTATTCACTTTATTTATTTTACAACCGCCTCTACTAACCAAACAAGCTGCTACCGTTTAGTCAAACACACTCGAAATTAAGTTCACCAAAGAAATGAAAGAACAAAGTTGACCATCGATATTTCTTATGTTGAGTCCAAAACCAGAAGACTTCACACACATACACATGACACATGACACATCTAATCTAACCTTATTCAAATCTAATCACAACATGTTTTAAGTGGCAGCAATAGATAGATCAACCAGGTTGACTATGACGCGGATTGGATTTATACAAATCATTTTCATTTACAATATGATCATAATCATATATTACACTATTAATTAATGGTTGATCTTATATACAATCAACATACATGTGATCTTACAGCTTCATCTACAAGTTACACAATTTGACAACGTAAACTCTTCCACCATAAAATCAAATTTATTCTCACCAAACTCATGCTCAAATTATTTATTATTACGACTTTACGAGTTATTATTATAATTATTATTACTTCAAATTATTACATAGAAATTCCCGAATTACTTCGTTATATAAACTTGTTTCCAGACTCTGAACAACATCATCATTATCATCATAATCTTGAAGCTTCTTCTACAATTTTCTGTCGGTGTTGCAATCAATCGGTTTTAACTAACTAAATAAACTGTCAGTTAATATTATGAGTATGATTGTAGCTCGGCAGCTATGGCGGAGAAAGAAGCCTCTCGCTTACGCTTTCCGATTTATTCAGTCTTGTGTTGAGTGTTCTCCGGCGCCGGTAGCCAGCTCTCAGCTCCGGCGTTCTTTGTTAGGGTTTGGTTTTCCGGCGGCGTCGATCTCCGGTGTCCACATGCGTAGTGATCAGGTTTGAATTTGGAATTTTGATTTTCTTGATTTTATTGTTATTTTTTTTTTACTGTTTGAATTTGGTACTGTGTTGAACTGTACTATTTTTGTGTATTTGTTTAATTAAATTAATTTGTGTGCGTTTTTTGTTTTTGAGTTCGAGACTTGGAAATGCAGCAATGTTAAAACTCTATGCGCGAGAGCTTTAGGGCCCCTGTGGGGTCCTACGACGGCTCAAGATCTTAGACTAAATCAGATGTTGCAACTTGCAAACCCAAAAAATTACCTGACCTGGTAGGGACTATAGGGATCATTTAAGTTGGTGAACTTTTGTTAGCTCCGTGCTATAGAAGCACGGAACAGACTCTACTTTGACCGGTGAGGTTCCATCTGAAAACCAATTGGCAATAAGATGAGTAGCCCATTAGAGTCCAAAACCCATCTCTTCACTCTTATTCTACCGATGCTGGACACCTTTGCACACGCAGATTTTGTGGGAATTTTGGGAGTGGTAAGGCCAAGTGATGGTTGATGATGAGTCGTTATTCTCGAGGTTAAACTTGGAGGAAATTTGTATCTATTGCGCTTTGTTTGCTCATAAAAGGCGCCTTTTTGGTCGAATCGAACTTTTAGGATTTGTGCTTGTGAATTAGTGTTGGTAATGTTTATTGTAGTTGAGTAAAACACCATAAAGTTACTAGACAAGTTTGGCAAAAACAACTAGAGAGGCTTGAGTGGTCATATAAGTTTTGAAGTCGCCTATGTTTAGATAAAGTAGGCACTACAACAAAATTGCAGCAAAGATAAGTAGGAGTGTATGAAACTTTAAGATAAGAAGTTTGAACCATTTAGGAATTTAGTAAGGCATGAAGTGAATTAGTGCAATTGTCAAATTGAAAGCTCTTTTTCAATTTGAACTAGGGCTCGTTTCTACTCGTTTTGTGTAAAAGACATGGACTGTGCTTCTAGAGCTTTTGAGCCTAACTAATGAACAAACCATGAGCTTTCTGTTCTTGAGTGATTAGGCTAGAAACACTCAGAGCAGGCATCATTGTAGGCTCAAAGTGACATATCAGGTCGGATGAATAGACCAATGTTGGATGATTCTTTGATATCTTATGATTGAAGTTAACTGACTTGATACTGACCTTTTTGACAAGGCTCATAAACTAGTTCTCTTGAAATATTTTCCATCACTTTTGTCTATGTGTTTCTAGCCACTAATGATTTCTATAATGGCAATGTTTTGGTTGCTTTATACTTGATATTTACTATTCTGATCTTTGGTTTTCAAGGAATTTTATACTGCCTGCTCATAGTCTCTGCTTTCTGCCGTTATTGTAGCTGAGACTAAACAATTATGTCAAGGCTTCTTACTATACAACTCATGCCGCGGTTGCAGATCCAGAGGATGGAATTATTGATGTACCTTTGGCACAGACAGGAGAAGGTATTGCTGAATGTGAACTTCTGAAGTGGTTTGTGCAGGAGGTGAGTCAACTCTTCTCTCTGGTTTAACTTCTCCCAGGATCGATTTTGATTACGATAGACAGTCATAACCTGTCCTGATGGTAGAATAAGTATACTATACAATAGTTCTGGTTTTGAACACTAATGAAAACGGTAGTAAACTTTGGACCTGGTTTAAAGATGACTAAGTCTCACCTGCACTGTACCTGAAATAATATTTCCAAACCGGAGTACCGGACATGACCGACCTGTCTAATGTTTCTGCTTACAGATCATGTTTAAATTCTTTGGACTTAGAACTATAGAAGTGATGGTACTGTTACTCGTGAACTACAGTTTGTCCCATGATTGTTGTGTATGCCTGCCTGTATCACTGTATGGTAATCTTGCATAAAAAAAAGGGACAGCCTGGTGCACATTGGCGTCTCCGCAAGGCGAGGGTCCGGGGATAGAAAAAGCGAACCATAGACCACCATTTGCTCTTTTGTTCATCGATTAATACCTTATGCAAAATCATTTTGCCTTCTGACTGCGCGTTTCTCTAGATGATAGTGGTAATAAGTGATGCTTGAGACTTACCAAGTAAAATCCCTCATCTTTGTTTGACGTTTTCTTCCTCTCCCTTCTTTCATCCACGAGGTTTCACTGATAAAAATCGAAAATGTTTCTTTATGTTCGAGCTGGTCAGGAAGTTGGTGTTATGTGCTTTGATATTGTGTATTTGGCTAATTGGCTGTACTAACACGCTGAGGCTTTCAGCTGTGATGGATCTATATACATTTTGTCTCTCTTTGTTATGATAATATGTATAGACATGCATGTCGTGAGCTCGTGATGCATGTTTCCTTTAACTCATCATTTTTTTTTGTTCTTTTTCTTATTTGTGGGACCTTTCCCCGGACTCTCGCTTTCCGGGGACGCCAATATGCACCGGGCTGTCCTCTATGGTTTACTTATTTGTAATAATTTCTATATCGAAATCACAAATAAGCTCATTTTGTTTTGAATACTATGCATTTTTAAAAAGTTTCAAGCCAGGTTTGGTGACTAATCGCCATCGGATGATAGTTGTGTAGTCTTGATGCTGATCACCACGTAGGGGCTCTTGGAATAATCTCTCTAATGAGAAAATTACCTGGAAGGTCACTCCACTCATTAGCATCTCTTTTTGCAGGGTGATCTTGTTGAGGAATTTCAACCGCTTTGTGAGGTTCAAAGTGATAAAGCCACCATTGAAATTACAAGTCGCTATAAAGGAAAGATCTCAAGCATGTTACATACCCCTGGTGATATTGTGAAGGTACAAACTAGATTCTTAAAGATAGAATTTTGCTAAAGTATAATGGGCGACGTTTTCTGAATTTGCTCTCATAACAACCAAGTGCATGTTGAAAAATTGGTTTGTTAATAGTTTTTCATATCATGCATCAGAATGTAGTCCCTTTTTTTCTTTTTTTATTATTATATGCTTTAACCTACATTTTCAGCTCAATAATCCCTGTACATTGCTATAGGAGGACTAGGTAATTATGTAAGTGATTTGATGTTATAATCCATATTAAATTACAGTTTTTGAAATTCAGCTTAGTGAAGATAGAGTTTGTGGAATATATCCTAAATTTGATACCTGGCTTAGTTAGCACAACAGCCTCAGTGTGAATAAATGCATCTTTTTATTTGATAACAAATAGATTGATAGATTCACAATTTAACCGTTCTTGAAAAGTAAAAATTTAAATTGTTGGCAAGACAGGAGTTTAGTCAGAGCACTGGCTAGCTGATCCATTATCAAAGAGGTTGATGTGATGAGGGGACATGAGACGATTGACTTTGGTGTGAGTTGGCATTGAGGTGAGGAGGGGACAAAATGAAGAGAGTTGAGTTTAGGATGGGGTGGTGTTGAGGTGATGAGGAAAGAGTTGAAGAATCAGTAGCTATGTTACTTGGGGACTATTCTTGTTTCTCCGAATTTTCCAGTGTCAGGTTATCGAACGTAGGCTGAATCATTTGACACTTTGAATTAGTCCGTAGATATGTTTTCTTTTCCATCACTATCCTCTCAATCATTTTTCTGATTTTAAGTTTTCTGACAAGCAGGTTGGAGAAACTCTTCTGAAAATAGTTGTTGAAGGGTCTCCCTCTTCAACTGTCTCTGATGATTTATGTGAAATTGAACCAAAACATATTGATGAAGGTGACTTGAGTAGTGAAGTTTCATTGGTCAATAAGAATACGTTGAGTGGTGCTCTATGCACACCGGCCGTACGCAACCTAGCTAAAGAGCTTGGAGTTAATATCGATGATATCAAGGGAAGTGGTAGAGGGGGAAGGATTCTGAAAGAAGATGTGCTTAATTATGTTGGCAGTAATGATAATGGTCACCCTTCTACAAATTTTGACCACTCAAGACAATCAGTTTCTGAGAGTCTAGATTATGAAGACAAAGTTATACCGTTGAGGTAATTGAATCTTAATACCTGGAAGTCTGTTGGTAGAGTCCTGAAGGTGCTTCTTGTTTCTTATGGAGTAACTGTTTCCTTCTCTCTATAGTATATTTTTGTAGATTTATATAGGCCCAAAAAAAAATGAACTCCTCTATGCTTAAAAGCATGTAATGTTTGTTTTGCATTGGGTGTACTTTAGGCTAATTACTGCATTTCTAATGAATCTAACTTTTTACCGTTTTAGGGGATTTCAACGTGCGATGGTGAAGTCCATGACTTTGGCTGCTAGTGTTCCACATTTCCATTATGTGGAGGAAATTAATTGTGATGCGCTTGTAAAACTTAAAGCATGTTTTCAGAGTGAAAATTCTGATCCAAGCATAAAGCACACGTTTCTTCCGTTTTTGGTAAAATCTCTTTCTATGGCGTTGAGCAAACATCCAAATTTGAATAGTAGCTTCAATGAAGGATCGCATGAGATCATTGTAAAAGGTTAGTCCACTCACTAAGCTTATCGTCCCCCCCCCCCCCAGCTAATTTGGCTCTTCCATAAGTCAGGTCTTTGTTGGTACTATCTCAGCACCTAGATATTCACCTTGTTTTAACTTAAAGATTAATGTGGGGAAGCAATAATGATTGTGGAGACTGTAATCTGGCTAAACAGTCATAGATGGTGCTTATGTGAAAAACTAAATGAGGTCATTGAGTTCCCTTCTCATTTTTTCTTGGTTTGCGCACTCCATTGTGATTTAAGTGAGCCTGATCTGTTAGTTCAGGTTTCGGCACTATGGCATGCATGGTTGTAAGAAACACACATTTATGGAGTTGGTCCTTTAGAGAAGGTTGAATTCTACTGGTAAAGACTGAAAAGGAGGGTTGATAATCGATAAAAAAAAAAAGAGGGTTTAATAGGTCATTGCATTTGATAATGTATAAGATGATGAACTCACTCCTGTTCAATAGATATGATCATATGACTCATCACTTTCTCAGGTTGTCTATTTTAATGTTATGGTTATCTGGGGATCGTAGCTTGAAAAATTCATGTTGATCAATTTCACTTTTTTCATTTGACATCTAGGACCCCATAATATTGGAATTGCCATGGCCACTCCTAATGGGTTGGTTGTACCAAATGTCAAGAAGGTCCAGTCTCTTTCGATAATGGAGGTAAAGTGGCTTGTTTCTTCTTCTATCCAGTTTTACTATTTTGACCATCTTCTCTTTAAGTGATTAAGTAATAAGCTAGATTTGAATCTTCAATATACCTCCTGCTCCTCTTCTTACAACATGAGCTTGTTCAGCTACTCAGTTTCCATAAACTACCAAAAGATGTTTTCGTAGGCAACAATCTGTCCTAGGCTTCCTTTTAAACATATACGGTGTACTTCATAGCGCCAAACCCCTTCGCCCCTGTCGGCAGCCGAGTTCCTGGCCCAATTTTTTTTTTTTTTTTTTTTGATCATGCTCCTGAAACCCATTGTGTTTTTATCTGCTCCCTAGTTCGTCCCAAACATGGCTTAGAAAGAGCAACCAAGGGGAGGAACGGATGAAAGGGATGCCGGAGTTGATTAGAATTGGAACAAAATTCTGCCATAGAATAGAAGTATTCCAGAGCAGCCTATTTTTTCTTATGTTATTAATTAATTAATTATATATTATTAATAATTAATAGAAATTTTGTGTCTTCACTATTAGTTTTATTCTCAGTTGGTTGATGCTATAATGATGTCAACTAGAGTTAACTTTTTTTTTTTTTTTTTTTTTTTTTGGTTTTGGTGATTGTAGATAACCAAGGAAATTTCAAGACTACAACAACTGGCTCTACAAAACAAGCTTAGCCAAGCTGATATTTCAGGTGGAACAATCACCCTCAGTAATATTGGGGCAATTGGTGGAAAGTTCGGTTCTCCTCTTATTAACCTACCGGAAGTTGCAATTATTGCAATGGGTAGAATCCAGAAGGTCCCGCATATCACCGATAATGGCACTGTCTATCCGGTGCCAGTTATGAATGTAAGTGATTGTCTTCAATTTTGTTCTCTCTATTTCTCTGCATTGTAGGCAAAGTTTAGCGTTCTCGGGAACCTGTGAACTATTTGAGTATTAAGCCTAAAACATGAACTATTTGAGTTCTAAGCCTAAAACAGCATGGTTTTCTTGTGAAAATGAAATTTTATTGCAATGTGTAAAGCTAGGATTGTAGTAAGAAACAAATTATGCTTTTAAGTTTTTTATATCCATCAGTCTTGGTAATTGTCTACAATGTGAGAGCTGGCCTGGCGATGGATTAATAGTCCCCAATCTAGAAAAACTAAAAATTAGTTTGCATTCCACGTCTTTACGATCTCGTTGTAGATGGCAGTTGACTGAGTTTATTTGCCATGTTGAGTTGGTATTGCCTGTGCAACCAAATCCTTTGGGATCGAAGAAGTCAAATTGCTAGATGTGACCTCCTGGGTATGTTGATGCTGTGCAGTACCGTACCCTGTTCTGTTTTCTAAGAAAGAAAAGCTTGCATCTAAAATAAGAGGTGCAAATAAAGACTATTACATTCTAAGCAAGCAATGCATCTAATTGGTGTGATTATCGTTCAAGCTTTCTTCTTCGTTAGATCAGGCTGTTGATCATTTTTGCACATAGTAGTATTAGTTTGTGAAGTGTTTTTAGCAATCAAAAACGTCTAATTGTTTGTGGTAGGTTTATCTGTTGAGCTCTATAGCCTTGAATAATAAAACTCTCTTATTGATTTATTCTCAGGTGAACATTGGTGCTGACCATAGGGTATTAGATGGAGCAGCAGTTGCGAGATTCTGCAACGAATGGAAATCCTTTGTCGAAAAACCAGATCTCCTCTTGTTGAACATGCAATAACCGATTTTGATGTGGATATGATTTATCAAAGTTTGTAAAGGGAGGGCGTAAATATTACCAGGTGAGATAATGATCTAATGCCTGTATCTCTAGCAAATTAGTTGCCAAAATTCATTTGTCGAGGCATTAGCATCTTAAGATCGAACTCTGGTGAAGCATTTAGAATGCCTGTATTCACCGTGTATTCACTGTGTATCTGAACGTAAAGAAGCATATTCGAGCTCATCTGCTCATGTATGTAAAATCAATGTTAAATCTGAGAAATTAATTCGGAATAAAACGTCATGTATCGGGCCTTGAGAATGCTTTGCCCGAAGGTCCTAATAATTCAGTAACGATTGTCCATAAACCAAAATTCGATCTATATGGAGTCAAAGACTAATTCTTCTTTGGCTTTGAGATATAACGGAATAAACTAAAATGACTCATAAAACTGTTTGTGTTTCTTATATTCTGAAGGAGCAATCAGTCGATACGATTTTCGAACCAATTTTCATTTTGAGCCATTCCTGTCATGTACAATCTCTCTCTATTTCAATAGGGGTAAGACTTAGGCCTTCGACACCCTGCCTTCTTGTTGGTTGTTCTAAAAAGGTGTAATAACACGGAGGGCACATTAGTAATATGACCGTTTAGTGACAGTTATTAAATTTTCCCGCCAAATGTTTTCCTCTGTTTTCCAGTAACCGTTAATCAAACTATCAAAATCAGTTCTCAACTGCAACATTTCCTCTACCTCTACCTCTCACAATGGCGATTCAACGGCTCTTCCATTGCACAGCAATATTATTCATCGTCGTCACGCCTGCATTTTCCGAATCAAGTACTTTAATGCCGTGCTCTCCATATCTCCATATCCACCTTTACTCAACTGTTTCTGTTAATAAAAAGTTTGCAATTAACTTGCTTTAAAATTACAATGTTTTTGTAGGTGAAGAAAAAAAGCCGAGTTTCGCATTTAGTTGGCTGGAATCGCAAGAGAAGTACATTGCGGGCGATACAGCAACCATAAAGATCAAGGTTCTTGGGAATTTGGATCCACATTTTTACAAAATTCCATTCAATCCAAATGTTTCTGTTAATGGGAAGGTTGGAAATAGCACTTATATTTCTGGGTTGTCTATGAATTTTGGTGGTGATCCTAGCACTTGGACTATCTCGTTTGTTCCGATTTCAGTTGGGGTTTTTAATGTGCTTATCACTGATGATCCTCTCGCAGTTCTCGATTCCTCCCTTCATTTTTTTGTTGATCCAGGTATGGTTATTCAACAAGATTGCTCGAATGTCAAACTTTGTTTTTCTTGGTTTTCACTCAGTTGTTCTTATGTGAGCGGATCCCAAATCATTTTGCGATTAAGGCTTGGTTGGTTTTTGAAGTTTATTTAACTCGATATTTTGGTTAGGATGCCCTTTAGGTTGATTTCCATTCTAAGAAAATATTTGCTTTTCAATATTGTATGGAATAAAGTCTGTTTTTTCTTATGGTTGAGCTTCTTTTAGAAGATATTTCCTGATTAATTATTTCGTGTGATTAGTTTGGTGAGGTGACATCATGTTTGACATTAGTAAATTGTTGGTGAAGGGCCAATGCATCCGTCTGTCTCAATCATATCATGGATGGATTACGTGAATGAATTCACAGCCGGGACAAGGGCCATGGTTCTGGTGCAACCTAAAGATGCATTCGGCAATGACATTCCTCCTACAAATGCAGACTTGAATTCGATTCTCTTTAATGTTACAGCAACCTGTAAAAATAGCTCAGCTGCAAATGTTCTTAGTGTCACATTTTTGGGTTGGAATACTCATGGCCATCTTAGGATCGAGTTCATTGCTTCCACAGCTGGAGACCTTTTGCTCTATGTTCAAAGAGAAAACCAAACATTGCGAGGATCACCTCTTCCCTTTCGAGTTTACCCTGGTATACTTGTGTCTTTTGTCTTCTCCATTGTCTGAGATTGTGTTTCATTGATCATTCCATGATCCCATTTTTGAAATGACAGGGCCAGTTGAGGTTTCCAAGTGTGTAGCAAATTGGAAGTATGGTACTAATGTATCCCAACTGTTCTCCAAAATGGAAGTATTCATTTATCAGCACGATTTCTATGGAAATTTAGTCTCAGGAGCATTTCAATTCGATGCTGAGATTGTTGAGAACGGCACAAATTTGTCAATACCTGTTGCAGATCTCATTTTCGATGAATTCTCTCCAGGAGTTCAAGTCCTCTCATTCAGTGCATTAGAACCAGGAAACTTTTTGCTCATGATATATAACGCGAAGCATAATAAAAGTATCTCCAATATGCCATATGGATTTACTATCTCCATTGGTATGTCTTTTTCTTGGTGACTTGGTATTTTATTTTGTGACTATATCCTTGGTTACAACTTACATGTTATAACAAACTGTGAATAGGTTACTGTGATGGCTTCAATAGTATCGTTAATGGAACTGGTTTGAACCATTCCATTGCTGGTGAAGAGGCGAGATTTTCAGTCTACCTCAGAGACAAGTATCTATATCCCTCTCCAGTTGGGATGAGTATGCTACAAGTGCAAATTACAAGAAAAGTAGACTCATCTTCAGTGTTACCTCTTATTTATCCTCTCGAATCACTCAATGGTATGTCTGAACAACCCCCTTTTTCCATCCAATCCGAAAAGTTGTAGTAGTTGTTGGACTGATCACAAGGCCTACACAATTGTGCACAGGAAGTAGGTCACCATGGCGCATGAATTATGATGCAATGCCTCATTTTGACATGGCTCCTGTTCCATCAGTTGGCCAAATTAATGGTGTAAGATTACATAGATATATTTTCTAAAATGTCGATGTTCTCACAAATGTGTATATGTCATAGCTTGCAGTACTTCATGACAATACTTTTCCGATTCAAGTCTGCAGGGGTTTCACCAGTAGTTGTTTCCCATGCATATGATGTAGCATATACACCTGAAAGAAGTGGAGTTTATGAAATTACCATTTTGTGTGGAAATATTCCACTAAATGGAGGCCATTCGTTTGAAAAGGATGTTCAGGCAGGTATATCAAGCTCTTTCACTTCATCGCATAAAAATTTCATAAAGTAGAAACTTAAGAAAGAAAATTTTATATACTACTAATAAAAGTACTATTTAGGAACTCAGTACTGTGAGTCCAAGTTATGTAATTATGATTCTGGTATGCTTATAATATGCATTGTCGAGTTTCTTTTAACCTGTTCAAGCAGATGAAAATGTAAGATCAAGTGGAAATGGCTGAGGATACAACATTTCTGAAGTGTGAACATTTGTCACAGGTGAGGTTAACATGTCATCATCAGGAGTTGTACATTATGCACCGAAAGTACAGAAGTTAACAAAGAATGAAGTCATACTTCATCTCTTAGATTCATTTTCAAATCCAGTCTTGTCACAACAGTCAAAGCTAAAACTGGAGATTGGTTCCCTTAACCACTCTGACTATGTCACCTGGATGTTTGTGGACAACAAAGATGGATCGTATACAGGTCAATATCAGGTAAACGATGTTGGCACCTACGAATTTTGTGCATCATTTGATGGCAAGCGCTTCTTACCCTGTCCATTTGGAGTCAATGTATACAGCAGTAAGTGTCTATTTCTTTTCTACTTAGCTTTGCTTTCTATGGTTTTTCTTGCTGATTTTCTATGTAACGTATATGCAAAATTAAAATTCAGTTGTGTGATGTGTGAATTTTCTATGGTTACATTATCTACAGTTCTTGGTTGTTAGACTTGAGGTCAGAATTTTCTGGTGTGCCTTAATATGAGAGCATTTGATTTGTACTGCAAAGATTAATCATTTTGTGTATGGCATGAGTCTTTCTGTACCATCTTTCCTTCCTCAAGTGACTGATTGTATCTGCTGTGTCGGTATAGTACATATTTAGTTAGTGAGCAGAATTTCTATGCTGTACATGCTTATGCGTTGTCTTGCAGTTAATATTCCGTGTTTGGCATGAGAATTACTGTACCGTCTATCCTTCTTCAAGTGACTGATTAAATTTGCTGTTTTGGTATAGTTTGTGGGAGCAGAATTTCTATTGTGCATGCTTATGTGTTGTGTTGCAGGTGAATATTTCCCTAGAGCTCATGATGATTCGGTATCAGTTTGGGAAGATGAATCAGTTGCTTTCAATGCTCTTGAAAATGATTTCTTTGCGGGTGAAAATGCTACAATCGTTGCATACTCAAATGTATGTTCTAACTCTTTTTTTAATACATGAAATCACTATTCTAACACTCTCCACATTCGGTCCATTGGCTATACTATACTATGTATTGCCAAAGTTCATCATAATATTCTCAGTAATTATCAAGCTGGAATTTGTGAGTGAGAAAACTATGGTGTGCTTTCACTTGTACTCATTTCGTGCCTTTTATTACATGGCAGCCTCTTTTTGGTTCATTGCTTCTGCATGGCCTTCATTTTAGATACACTCCTTACAAAGGATATTACGGAAATGATTCTTTCTCCTACACGATATGTGACATAAATGGAAACACTGCTAATGGTTCTGTTCATGTTGCTGTACTCAGCATCCCACCTCAGTTTGTCTCTTTTCCTACCAACTTGAAGGCAACTGAGGATATCATGAGTCCTAAATTCGGGTAAGGCATTAGTCGTCTAATGAAATATTGTCGATTCTTTTTAGTTTTTTTATATCATTAAACTCGTTGTTTTCTCTGTTAGAGGATTTCATGGAATTGCGATGACATATCCTGATACAATGGAGAATATTGTTGTCACCATAAGCGCAAATTCCGGTACTATTACCCTTTCACCTATGCTGATGCTATTCTGGCAACCAATGTGGAGCAAATTTTCAGTCAGTAAAGAAGGTCCAGAAGGAAAGGCTATGACTTTATCAGGCCATGTAGAAGTAATCAACACGGTGTTCCAGTCAATTAAGTATTTGGGGTACTTGGTTTTCTTTACTGGCTTGCTAATTATTCCTATACATTTCATGTGCACTATGCATAAGCTGGTTTGGTTCATACATGGTGCTCATGTTCGTATCGAGAGTCCTTTTTCATTGTGTTTATCACTCAATGCGGCTGCTTACTTAGTCCGAATTTTTTGCTTGTGAATCAGGGACGAGAACTTCTATGGTGAGGACACAATAAAAGTGTCTGCAAGGAACAAAAACGGACTCACTGACTTGAATGTCACAATATATGTTGAACCTATCAACGATCCTCCTTTTATTCAAACCCCTGAATATATTATTGTGGAGGAGAATGCTGGGGATGGGAATGGATCACTGATTTACGAGAAGGGCAGAAACAAGGTTGAGTTCTTAATTGGAGATCCAGACGCGCTTCACTTCCCTGGTACGTCTGTACTTGCTTTTTTTCTGAGTAGAAGAGGGTTTGGTCTTCATCTGAAGCACCTAATGTTGCTTCTTTTTGAAATGTTCTAGGAAGAAAGTCTGACTTCCTGGTCGTGTTATCCATGGAAGTGACTTCCGGAGTGTTAGAAGCCGTCCTCCCAGTGGAGCTTATCAATAGCACAGAGCTAAAGCTAAAGGACAGCTATCAATGGCAGCCACTTCAGAATTTTGTCAGCATTTCAAAGCATTTTGTGATCAAGGCCAGGGGATTGAGATTTCATGCGGCAATTGATGAGTGTAACAATATTGTCAAACAATTAAAATACCATGTAAGTAAAACTCTCTATTAACTTGTTCTTCCTCCACATTGACAGATTAAACCTAGTCTTTTCCCAATGACTCTGACATGTTCATGCAGGCTTCAGACTATGCTGCAGTGTTAACAATAGCATTAAACGACATGGGAAACTTCGGATGTTTTCCTGACTGTGCAGAAAATATGTCGAAACCTCTATTTTCAGAAGCCAATGTCAATCTCATTAAGAGAAGGCCATTGAGTTCCAGGACAGTGTTTGGTACGTGTTCTTGTTGTGATTGACAGCATATTCCTAGCGCTCTTCCTGTTATAACATAGTATTGGGTTATCTGTTGCGCTGCTTTGCACATAAGACATCCTTTTCAATGGCGGAAACCACTTGATTAGTGTATGGACAGTTGGACATTGAACACTTTCAGTGAGACAAAATGTCATTAGAGTACCATAGAATTCGTGCAGACTGAAAATACAGCAAGTAGGGCATTCCATTTTCCGGCATACCTTTAGGCTTTAATCTGTCTCATTTCTTCTGATAAAAGACTTCTTGAAGGAGATTCTGCCTACATGTACCTGTAGATATCGTTACACTGTTATTACATTTATCTGAAGAATTACCAATGCAGTCTCTAACATACTCCTCTCCTGTCATCTTAGCACAGCACTGGGTTTCGTGATTGTTTTGGAATTCCTAGTGGTGCTGTCTCTTGGAGGAATGTTGTTCTTTTACACTTGCCGATGTGCATTATCTCTGATGAATGAACGAAGAAGCCATGTCCCCAAGAATGAAGCTGTACTTGCCAATCAAACCTCTGGTAAACAAATGGTGAGGTTTCTACTGAATAATCCGGTGTCATTAGCATCACTCTATTACATCTATGGCCTCTAATTTCTGTTATGCAGAGACGAGGAAATGTAACAGACTGTTCTCCAAATCTGCGTACACTGTCAGGTGTTTCAACGTTCAAGTCACGGTCACAGACTAGACATGATACAAGCCAAAGGGAGCCAATTTGCGCAACAAATACTCTGAGATCATTTTCGATTGAGAGAAGCCTGAGTGCAGCTTCCTGAGAGTCGAATTTGCTAGGCGTAGTTTATTCTAGTTTCAGTCAAATGTGTAATCAGGATTATGATTTGAGTTGCAGTATTATTCCGTCAAAAAAACATGAAGATTTTCTTTCCAATCTTTTCTTATATCCGATCAAAAGAAATCGATTCATTCTACATCGTAAGTCAAACATATATTGATTATATATGATACAATATATTTGGTGAAAATTCTAAGATCTAGAGTTTAGAATATACTCTAGTTTAACACGTTCTAACATGCAAGTAGCCAAGTATCATACTCAGATCTTTGATGGCTCAACTTAAAAAAGTGCCAAACAAAAGGGTCAGTCATGTGCTGGTAAACGCTCGTACTATTAAGTACAACCTAAATTAATCATCAAATTAACATAGTAATACAAACGACAAAGTTCTGGTCTTGTTGTTTGTTAAGAAAACAAAAGTAGCACATCTTGATTGTGAAGTCCAAACAATATAAGGCATATAAGAAAACAAGATTCGGAAACTCACCTACACATTGTTACTTGTTTTGTGCATTTTATTGAAGGATACCCTTCTCAACGACGGATTTTCGTGATCAAGACATCACATATATAATTGCGTATGCTACAAAAATATTCCCCGAATATACAAATTAGATTTTGATTATCAATTGCTTGATTATGCCGATCTTCTTACATAGTGGAATGAACACTTTTTTTTATCACCTTACCTGTATTAAAAGTTGCACTCATGACCTCTCATTTGATGAAACAACACTCTAACAATTAGAACAAAACCTTGAGAGTTAAAACGAAACAACTACCACATCCCTATACAAGTATAGCAGTGCACTCAATCTCACACACCGTAATAAACAACCAAAGTCCATCTTCTTGTATAGTAAAACGACACTTTATTTAAATCATTTATTACACCTATATTAGGAGTTGAACTCATAACCTCTTATTTGGTAGAACAACACTCTAACCGTTAAGTTAGAGCTTTATGAGTCAAAATGAAATGACTATCACCACCTTCCAGTCTTCCACTACCGAATTAACACCCAAGGCCATATCACTATTGACATTCACACCGACTTTTAACCACGCCGCCACATACATGGCAGCCGCGATCAACCCGACCCGATCCATTAACCACCTCCAAGGCTCTACAACCACCTACCAATTGAGTGGCAATTGCTACTTACCAAGACAAGAGTACATCAATATACATGGTTTGTAACAATTTCCAATCTTGAAATGTTCGTAGCAGCCATGAACCATCTCGTTCCAACGTTCCACACAAGAAATTAGATCAGACCAATCTACATCACCGCACATTAACTTGTAATATTTCACCACATGCAAGTGACCCAATTTTTTAATGTTTTTATAAAAATCCAACCACATGCAATTTCCCTCCTCAAATCCCAACCTGACAAATCCAATTATTGATAAATTTGCTGAGCTGGAATTAGTTGGATATATTCATTTTTTTTAGCCATCAATCAATCAGTAGTTAATAGTTGTTACGACTTTCACACTTTAGCACACATATAGCAGCTATATATACGGAGTAGTACTAGTGCTACTTTACGAGTTTCTTTGTCAGTCGGAGTAGCTTATCCAACACACAACAAAATAAAGAAAAAATGGATGAGCTAATTGCATCTGGTACTAAGATTGTTGGTGTTGGTCGTAATTACCATGATGCCACTTCTAGAGATCAACCTGATTCTCTCCCCAAGGTAAAAACTTTTCTTTTACCCTTTTACTTTCACTTTTCACTGCACTTACCTTGGAAGTCCTAGTCATCATCATATGTAATGTACTAATGTGCAAGGGTAATAATCGTAAATCGTAAAATCGGGTATAAATTAAATTACATGAGATCAATAAAAAAGGCTTATATGTTACCTAACTTATCACACACAAAACACGTCCACTTATGGTAGGTGATAAGGTCTTGAAGCATTGTGTTACTACCACTACTTTATTAGGAGTTTGTTACGTCTTTCTTTGTCTTGTGGATGTTTGACTTTGTAAGGTAAGTGAATTCTTTACGTTTTTAATGTGAATATGTGAGAATAATTCGAACAAAACGTGGAAAAAAAAAATGATAAAATCGTGATAGTTTAAAATTGTACGAGCCAGGATTGATAATGTGTAATGGGTAAAACAGGAACCAGTATTGTTCTTGAAGCCAACATCATCGTATTTGGGAAATGGAGGGACAATTGAGGTGCCTGCATCAATGCCACACCTTTGGTATGAGGCTGAGCTTGCTGTTGTCATTGGCAAGAAAGCCCGTGATGTTCCTGAATCTGCTGCTTTGGATTATGTTGCTGGTGCCTAAGCTCTTTCGTTTCGTTTTCTTGCACATCATTTCGCGAAAACTGTTGTAACATGTGTGACCTAGTCTTATTTTTTAGCGACAACTGATCGCTCTTTAATTTACTGTACTCTCAGGTTACGCATTGGGACTTGACATGACTGCCAAGGAACTCCAAGCAACCATTAAGGTTTGTCCTTTAATTTCGACACATAAGCTTATACAGTACGCTTCTGATGAATACAATTTTGGAAGATGAAATGTTTATTTATGTCCTGTAACACGAGCAAAGCACTGCTTTCTTTGTACCAAAAAGAACATTGATTCACACCTAAGGAGGTTTTTTTTTAGGAATTTAGATTTAGATGCTTGTATAACATCTGCTGATTTTATGCTGTACCGCTTTCTGTCTGTTAGGCTTCAGGTCTGCCATGGATGGGGGCTAAAGCTGGGGACACTTTCGCACCAATCAGTGCAATGGTAAGACATGACATGTATTTTGATCTAATCAGCCAGACTGTCGCGTTTTAGTGAACAGCATTGCGGAATTCATATCCATTTCACTGCACACATAAATTTCAGTCTGATTTGCAGCATCAGAAGTTGAAGTTGGATAAATTATCTTTGTTCTGTGAATGTCCTGCAGGTACCAAAGTCAGCTGTTCCTGATCCTCATGACTTGGAGCTGTGGCTAGAGGTAGATCCTTTGCACCAGGGTTAATTTGTAGAATGAAATTTTTAACAGACATTCCTAGCAAGTTAGCAACCTTATTGATGTAAGATGTTTGTTAAACATTGGATTTGTTATATGACCAAAGGTTGATGGAGTACCACGCCAGAAAGGATCAACCAAAGATATGATTTTCGCAATCCCGTTCCTCATCAGTCACATAAGTTCTTTCATGACACTTATGGAAGGAGATGTGATTTTAACAGGTACTGCATTTGATTTACTTCCTGTGTATTATTGAAGTGTTGTTTTTACTTCACGTCTGCACGCCGTGATCTCAAATCCCAACATCTGTCTGGATCACTAGATGCATCTTATTACTAAGTTTCTGACATTCATATTTTTTTTTTAGCAGTAGACCTTATTAATATATATCCACTGTCTGATCTAGTGTCTATTAACAATAATACTATTAAGAAGATGCTTTGATTAGTTGATGTCATAATTCTCATTGAGTGATCAATTATCACATGCTTCAGATTTCTGACAACGATAAATTTGTATTATAAATTACTTCTTCAAACGAAAATCTTCCTTGGATCTACAGTGTCTGTTTACCAATGTCGTTGATGGCACTGATCAGTAATCACCTCACCTACAAGTCTACAACTATCCCACACAGTTACGTGTCTGTGTATCGTTCTCATGTCCTAGTGTACATTGTCAAGACACGGGTAAAGGGTACTCGATGAAATATGAAGAGCCGAGGAATTGAGGAAATAGTAGAACTGTGCATGAAATGTTATTCAGGGCATCTGAGCATGCTGCTGAATGCTGATCCTGTGTTGCATCTCTATTGCTTATTTTCGGAAAATCATTCTGATCTTCTTGCCCTATGCTATTGCTCAATCACACTCAGCATTTCTATTTCTTGAATTGAAAATCTGAGATTTCATGCTGTGTCCTGCAGGAACCCCAGAAGGTATTGGACCTGTTAAGCCAGGTCAGAAGATAACTGCTGGTATAACAGGCCTTGTAGACGTCCATTTTGATGTTGCTCAACGCGGTGTACCAGTACACGAGTAATCGCAGTCATTTGAAGTTTGGACTGCCATATCTATGGCAACATGGTTAATTTTGCTGTTGAAGTAGTTGCTGCTCAAAAGAAGAATTGCCTCATGTCTCTTTAGAGTTGGTTATGACAGCAGCTAGCATTTTGTATTCAAATTTAAATGAATAAAACAAATCATTTGATATTTTGAGTTTGTTATGAATTTGATGTTCAAGAGAAGGTGCATAATACAAGTTACACAATGGAGTCATGGGTATAGTTTAGTTTTATAATAATTGCTTTGGGAAATAATTGAGATCATTTTTCTATCGAAGATTCAATCGATTTGGTTCTTTTTCCTGGAATTTTTTCCTATAATAAATCTAAGTAAAAATTAAAAGTTACATAACAATCTATCAAACTATCAAGGGAAATAACTCTTTACACAACATTTAAAAGTTGAAACATATTCGAAGGCAACGGGAACAAACAGACTTAGCTAAACGAAACTCATCTCGACTAGATCATTATATCGAGCCGGTTAATACAATTTCACCATACTTCGTATACATGTCTTGGAACTTGGAAGCCGATCGAAAATTGACTCGAGTATGCATCATGTACTTAAGTGTCCCAATTTCTTGTCTCATACCACAATCAATGACTTGAAAAAGTATGGTATTCAATCGATACACTCAATTTCAGACAATTTGATATTCGTATCATTCTTTTTTTTTTTTAAATTATTTACGTCTGATTTGAATTCACTCATCACGAGGCCCGGGACGACAACTCATCCACCAACCACTATAGAGCATTGCACCGAATTTCTTACTAGTAGCAAGTAGCAACAGTCAGCACCCCAGCAGCTTCTCATTCACGCATCCGACAATCAAAATCTCACACAAAAACACCAGAACAAAAAAAAAATGGACAAATTCATAGCGACGGGAACAAAGATCATCGGAGTTGGCCGGAATTACATCGCTCACGCAAAAGAGCTCGGAAATCCAATCCCCAAGGTTCTTCCTTCGCAAACTGTTCAATTTTCCCCCAAATTTGAATCTATGATGCTGTAATTAGGTTAAAATGTTGTGCAATTGTGATTTGAATTCGTAAAAAAATTCAGGAGCCGGTGTTGTTTCTGAAGCCAACGTCGTCGTATTTAGCAAATGGAGGAACAATTCAAGTTCCGCCATCAATGCCGCATCTTCATTATGAAGCAGAACTTGCTGTCGTAATCGGGAAGGAAGCTCGTGATGTTCCTGAATCTTCTGCTATGGATTATATTGCAGGTCTTTCATTTTTTTTTTCTTTTACTCGGTTTGATTTAATTTCTGCTGAGTTTGAATATGTGATTTTATTTGTAATTGTTTATTTCTGTAAGATGTTATGTATGTAATTGTGATTTGTGATCTTGATTATCGTTTTGTTGTCGTTGTCGTCATCGTTATCACGAATGTATGCTGGTTAATATGTTGCTAGTCGTAATTCGAGTGCTAGCAAATTGTTTGGTAGTCAAGTATTAGAGCAGCTTTTATGAGCTGAGCGGGGTGGTTATGTTGTTTGCCATGTTTTTAGTTGTGATTTGTGATGTGTATTGATGGAAATGGAACTCGATGGGTAAGGATTAAGGCCTAAGGGTGTCTCCGTGCTTGTTTTATCAAAGTTGCATTCATTGACGAGCCTCAGGGGTTGGTTTGTACTTTGTAATGGTGTAGTATGGTAGTTTGATGATCGAGGTGGATGTTGCAATACCTTGCACGCACAAATTCTGGTGTTTGGAGTCTTAGGACTAAGGTTGTAAGTTTGCATTTTAGATGGCGTTGACTTGAGTGGAATAATATCCTCAAGGCACATAGGATTCCGGAGTGCAAATTGCTTCATGAGTGCCTCAAAATAGTAAGTATATATAGGACTGAGCTCAATAAACGAGTTTACGATGTCACTGTAAGACATTACAGTATACAATATTTTGACAGTGATATGACATTTTTTTAACCTTTTAAAACATGTTTCCTGAGGATCCCTGTTTTTGTGCTGTTTTAGTTTCCACCTGCTTGATTATTTATTGTGGAAAAGGAGACTAACTGTAGTGATATCTGCTTTCAGGTTATGCTTTCGGAATCGACATGACTGCAAGGGAACTTCAGTCAACTATTAAGGTGTTCTAGCTTACTCTTTCACCTCTCGCCTTAATTTTTCTTTGGTAGGGTTGCATAGGTTCACTTTTATTTTTTAAGGGGGAATAGCTAGGGGGCTACGGGTGGCTTCCACATCTAGTGAACCTACAATTGTACAAAATTGAAAATTTTAACTTTGGAGAAATGAGCATCTTTGTATGAATCTTAAAACTAAGAAAGGAATTAGTCCTCTGTTGTTGCACAAATACAAAGGAAATAAAGGATGTTATTAGGGCTTGTTTGGTTGGAGGGATGATGATTTGTCGATTACAATGTAATCAACCATTTTTAGTGAGAAATTAAAGGAGAGAGTGAGGAGAGTTGGATGTAATCATCATTTCCTTCTAGCTAAGGTAATTGTCATTACATCACTAGATGTAATCAGTTACTCTCTACCTCTTCAAGTTTCACAATTTTGTATTATATTTCATGCCATTACATTGTAATCCTTATCCCTCCTACCAAACATTACCTTATAGTAAGGAAGGGAGAAGTTAATTGACTAATGGAAAGAAGGCTTGATGAGATTGGCGTAGAAGGAAGTCATACATCATTCATCAATGAAAGTGGCTGATATAGGTGGTGATGACTGGTGGGAATGCATGTGGATATGAGAAAGAAAGGGCTCTAGGGTTAGGGTATATTTTATATTATCGATGGCAGGAATATCCTGCTGAAGGTGACAATGAAGGGCAGGCAATTTAATGGTCGATGCTGTTTGGCAGCAACGGCAGTGATAGTATCAACTACTGTGGCCTAGATGGAGAAAATGCCTTTTGGAAGCCACTGGTGTTGATTGCAAGCTGCCAAGCTTGATTTGATGAAGAGAGAAATGACAAAGGAGGGCCTGATTTGATATGGCCTCACTGATATGCCTCCACAATTTTTTTTGTCTTAGTAGTAAAACAAGAGAAAAAAAAAGTGAGCAAAGAAGCCACAGTTTGGTGACGGTTAACGGTTGAACATAACTGAGAACGGTGATTGTGAGTGTGTCGAGTGTCCAACATAGAGACTCCAGTGCAGGTGAAGAGTTTGAGCGACATAGCCTAACTCTAGGAGGACTAGGACATAGTTTTGTTTTTGCTTCTGCCATTTCCTTGGTTATTGCAATTACCTGCTTATAATTGGGTGGCATCTCCTTGGCGTCACTTCTATATACTCTCTTGATTACCTACAAAACCAAAAGACAACACAACCTCATTTGTATCCTAACTGCGTCTATGTATGAAAGTTTCTTTTGCATCTCATCATGTCAACCCCTTGCATTTAAATTTCTCTTCTTCTATGCTGACAAATTCATCGATTGCCGAAATACCCTATAATTGTTGAAAACATCATAATCAGATTCTTCATTATAGCACATTGACTGTGACCTTCAAACCATTGAATCATTGTGAGAAAGAAATCAAAAGCTAATGAACTCATTAAGTTTACGACAGTAATTGAAAAAGGGTTCCCATGGCCTGGATAAAATTAACGATTTCATTTGGTTATTGAAGTTGTTTGCCTTGAATATGGTCCTTCAATATGGTTCTGTCTTCATCCTCATATTTTCTTTCTGTTAGGCTGCTGGTCTTCCATGGTTGTTGGCTAAAGGACAGGACACTTTTACACCGATCAGCTCAATGGTAAGATATAAACTAATGTTCTAAGATCGCTTTCTGAATGAATCTTCAGTTTTACTATGTCACCATTACCACATGGCCTCTCATAAGGCTCCTACCAAAGAGTCATCAAACCGTTAGAACAATGTCCAGGCAAGAGTCATTTTCAAACATGTCTGTTTTTCCTTTTGTAGAAAAAAAAAAAATTAAAAAAACAATCATGATAGTTTGAAAGCTTAATTAGTATTGTTCTCCTTTTGTGTGGGAAGCACCCCCTTTTTTCATTCTTTAAATAGGTGTCATCTATCACCCCTTGGTTCTCCACTTAGAAGAACTTGCAGCACTGAATTTGTTGGCGGGTGGGATTCCTGTTTTTACCTTTTGCATACTTTTTTCTCTCAGTATATGAGTATAGCTGAAGTGATTATGAGTTTACCCAACGTGTGTGCGTTCTTGCAGATACCTAAATCACAAGTCCCTGACCCTCACAACTTGGAACTATGGTTGAAGGTGGGTGCCTTCTTCCAAATTTGAAATTTTGGAACTTCAGTTCTAATTATATAGCACTTTTGTAGCAAGTGCTGACTAAAGATGGAAATCTTATTTATGAATGAAAGGTAGATGAAGAACTACGTCAGAAGGGATCGACAAAAGATATGATGTTCACGGTACCTTTCCTTATCAGCCACATCAGTTCTTTCCTGACGCTTGTAGAAGGAGATGTGATTCTAACAGGTAGGGCATCTAAACTATTCCGCTATCAATCTGTTGTTTTGCTGGAGAGATATTTGCAAATTTCATGGTATTCTTAGTAATTTCTTGATCCTCGATTGCTAGCTTCCATGATTTATCTTGGGAATAAATCGATATAAAACGATATCTTTGCGAAAATTTTGTTGCTGTTTCTGAAGATTCACCTTGCCAATGTTGACACTGAATTCGAAGGAAAGGGAGTAAGGTGTTAAGCTGCAATGGTTCTCTCAGTAATTGAGGATTTGACAGCTTCTTTCTGGAAGTATCGACATGTCAGTCTATGAGGTCCATTCATAGAAATGACATCACTTTTCATGAACTTCTGGGCCTCTTTTAAATGCTTATTTTGGATTTACTTTTTTCTGTGCATGACAAATTGACAATGCTTAAATTCCTTAAACCTAAAATCCGGAGTTGGGATTTGCAGGAAATAAACCAACCTTAATTCTACCTACTAGATGACCACTGCACCTTTGCTACTTTTTACTACATTGATATTAACTTTTTAAGTGTTCTTTCCATTGCATTATTTTATGATGCTGTGCTCTGATATCCAAGTAACCTATCAACTCCCAGCGGGAAACATGAACCTTTCTATCCATTGCTTGCAGGAACTCCAGAAGGCGTCGGTCCAGTGAAGCCTGGACAGAAAATAACTGCTGGAATAACAGGACTCATCGACGTCAATTTTGATGTTGCACAACGGAGTGTACCGGTAAACAATTGACCAATCAGTTGGATCACCATTTGTGTAGCAGCATTGCTTGCCTATTGAAGTCGCAGCTTTGCTCGAGAGCTGCATGCGGTGTAGCAGCTCGTATCTACTCTGGACGCAGCAAAAGTTTCAAATACTTTCAGTTGAAGATTTATGCATTATCACCGAATTGTACAAGAAATAACGAGTTGCTTTGTATTATGACAAACAGCAGAAAACCAAAATAACAACCAAAGTAGCAAGGCTGTAATTTTTGGGTTGAACATGCTTATTTTGGACTCCTTCACATCAATAAAGTTTAACACAAGCTGGTTTGCTTCTTAACTGCTATAGAAGTTTCCTAGTCCAGTTATTAATTCGAAGTTGTTGCAGAGCAGGAAAACATCAGAACTTCTGGAAGAAGTCACAGATATGCTTGGAGATGACATCGGCCACCTCTTCCTGAAGAAAATGGCCTACTCCTTCAAGAATGACCACTTCCTGCAGAAGTGGCACATCCTTCTTCATCCTTCCGCTGTTGATGTAATCCTTTACTCCTGGCATGTAGTACGTCAGATCCAAGTCTCCGATAATAAACTTCACTGGCACTCTAACCTGCGCCCCTGTCCACGGCGCTGTGAGCTCCCAGTTTCTGCAGAAAACAGAATGTTTTAGTAAATTCTGAACTAGTTTTTCCATTAGATTTTCATGTCTGGCACTTGGAATAATCAAAAGAGTGCAAGGAGAAGCTGGTGGCACATACAAGTTAATGGCACGGTAGTAGTTGAACCCTCCAGTGAAGCCAGTTCGAGTAAATGTGTCGCGGTAGTAATCAATGTCTGCTTGGGTTAAATAGCTTGGGTACGGCTGCAGGTTGGTGAAGGCTTTTCCATTGGGAAAGAATAGAGGCCCCGGAGTGCGGTACGGAAGGATCTTCCTCAAAAGGGCGTCTGCGCCACCGGCTTCGGCAACCTCCGCCTCCATTTCTCCGGGCACCTACAGATCAATTCATCAATGTTTGCGTAGTAATCCACATTGTGAGTTTAAGTTGTTCACAAGAAAATTTTAAAGCCTCCGTCCTACTTATTTTCTTCGGAAGACTTTGCAACATTATATAGTATCCCTAGTAATTGACCAAAGTGACCATAGAACACCTGATGTGCTCGATATACGAGTTACGCACAACGTTTTTCGCTTAAATGGTTCCGTTACATTTTTTTCTATAAACACGCTATGCGTCATACTCCGTACTTGAAGATAAGATAAGATAGTTAGATTAAAATTTAGATAGATTTTTTTTTATTGCAAAAATAAAAATAAAAATCCAATTGAAGCAAGCTAAAGGCCAACAGAACATGTGCGGAGTATTGTCTAGTCGGTGAGCCGTGACCACACTTTCAAATTATCATTAAATTGGCAGTGCTGCTACATTACACCACTTTTGACATTTTTATCGACGCAGAATCGCACACGTACGAGTCATTGTCCCAAATCACACTCATGAATTTGTACTCTTAACCCCACAAAATTAAAAGTAGAACCACTAGTGTAGACAACATTCAACATCACCAAAAAAAATTATATTCGATACTACTTTATAAAGATAGTGAATGTTTTCGATATACGCCAAAATGATCATGAATCGATCGCAAATTGGTTGCATTTCACTCATGGTACGTTTGCATTTTGCAAGGAGTAGATACGATTAATATAGTTTTACATCTAACCTTCAAAACGGCCGGTCAAATGTAACGTAACGCTAACACTTTGCTTTTATTAGAGTACATAATTTCATTGTACTGGAATCAGAACTCGCAAAAACTGAAGATTTGATTTAATTCCGATATTATTATTCATGATGTCAAACTTCAACACTTTAATTTCCAATCTTAATATATCACAATCACTAAATCACCATACAAATAAATAAAGAAACAGCCCATTTTCCTAATTAAGGTATAGTCTACGTTTTAAGTTCGAACTTTTGCCAATTTTAATTATATCAACACGTTTTCCATAAGAAAAATAAACTAATGAAAAATGAGATTCGAACCTGAAACCGACACATATAGTAATCCTTGCCATACACAGCACACAACGTATCCAACATCGACGCCTTAGGATTCCGTGGACTAAAAGCGACGCTGGTGTTCAGCAACGCCTTAACCCGGTCGGGTCGAAACAGGCAGAACCACCAGGCGATCATGGCACCCCAGTCATGGCCCACCAGGAACACCTTATCGACCCCAAGCTCATCAATTAAGGCGACCAAGTCACCTACAATGTGTCCGTAGGCGTACTTGGTCGACTCCTTAGGAGCATCCGTGCCGCCGTACCCGCGCATGTCGGGTGCCACGGCACGGAAGCCGTTTAAGGACACATTGAGAATTTGGTGCCTCCATGTGTACCAAAACTCGGGAAAACCGTGTAGGAAAAGTATCACAGGTGCGTTTTCTGGACCCTTTTCTGCTACGTGCATGTTTATGCCGTTTACGTGCACATTTCTGTGTTTAATTTCATCAAATTTTGCACATGAATCTGCCATTTTTTTGATGTTTTTTTTTTTTATGGTTTTGGGAGATTTGGAAATTTCGATTTATCTTGGATGAGAATATGAGATGATACGAGGAAAGTAGGGACGTTTTACTCGTTTATGTAGAAAAAGGCTAATAATCTCTTGTAGATACGATTGATAGGTTCACGTTTTACATACGTACGTAATACACACATCGTTTTCCAATGTCATTCTCCATTTGGCTGATAAGCGTCTTCTTTTTCGGTTTATCAACACTTTTTTCAAAAGCGAAACTTTTGTGTACAAGTGTGCCACCCAACCAGACTTGTGTAAATGTACCAAAAGTCTAAGCTAAGAGACCATGTTCGGTTTGTGAAATCACGCGGGTCTGGGTCACACCCGTAAGAAGAAGAGAGACTCCACTTGATAATCCCATGGAAATTCTATCCTAAAATCAATTGGTCGTAAGAGGAGTAACTTCTTAATTTATATGGTAGACAAATCTCTTCTATTTTTCCAATGTGGGACACTCATATGTGGAGTATTTTGGATGTCACTTCAACACTCCCCTCTCACATATGAGATCCCTTTTAAGGCAGACTAGCTTATTGTAAAGCGAGCTGCATTTTTTGCACTGATTTTACAGTGGTCGAATTATCGGCATTTTCGGCCCAGATTAATTCATTGAGACCCAAGACTTTAACCATGGATACGCGGACCTGGGCCACACCAGTAAGAAGAAGTGAGAGTCCACTTGATAAGTCCAAGGAGGTTACATCCTAAAACCAATTGGCAATAAGAGGAGTTTCTCCTTGGTTTATAAGGTAGACAAATCTCTTCTCTTTTTTCAATGTAGGATACTCATATGTGGAGTATTTTGGGTCATTTTTTTTTTTGTCGTTTTCATCATTTGCTACTGTAGAATCAAACGTGGCGTTTGATTTCCCACGCCTCTATCTAACACAACAAATGGGAATGCATGCCATTGGGCCAAGCTAGTCGGTTTCACCCCAGGCTCAAGCCCAATCCAAATGCAGGCCGATCCATCAAGACTAGGCCTTTAGATCAGCTCTAAATGCCAACATCATAGCTAGTAGCCAACCCTTTTTTTTCCCCACATCTAAACACTAATAAAAGAGGATAATTTATCTGATTTATTTAGCCAACACCTTATGAAATCTTAACGTGTGTCATTCGGCACACGTTATAAAAACCGTTAATACAATGATACTCTGGTCCATACACATTGCAAAGCTGAGCTTAGAAAAGAAACGAGTCATACAATACAAGTATGGGAGGTATGAGCCGCAGCCAACAAAAACCGGTAGCATTTAGAACTTCCGAATGAAGTCGTAAATATGTTTGGTGATCAAATCAGGCTTCTCGTGGTGAAGAAAATGACCAACACCTTCAAGAATGACAACATCTTGTAAGAAGGGCACATCTTTTTTCATTCCACCCTTGTTAATATAATCTTTTACCCCTGGTGCATGGTAAGTCAGGTCTAAATCTCCAACCATAAATTTCACTGGTACTTTAACTTGTGCCCTTGTCCATGGTGCTGTGACTTCCCAATTCCTGCACTTCCCAAACTTACATCACGCACAGTAATTACCAAAAAAAAGAGGATCATTTTATACAAGATTGGAACAATAACGTTATATCACGGAAAAAGATCCGAGGAAATAATCAATTTTTGAAATTTTGCAAAATGTGACAGGTTTTAAAAAAACGCGACATTATAATAACTCGAATTCTTATGAAACACTTCACAAAAGTAAAAAATATGTAGCTAACTAGCCAGAAATAGAAGCCACATGTAAACTTCACTATCCGTTAACATTCAGTTTAAATAACTCAATCGATTCCCGTAATTATGAAAGCCAATGGGTTACCTAAGCTATTTCCATACTTGTAACGGTCAAAGCGAACATCATCTAATGAACAAGTTTACTCTACTAGCCATCAATAAGAAAAGCTAAGATATATTCATATAAAGTTAAAGCAATGCCAATATTAATTAGATGGGAAAGAAATGTGATGACATACAAATCAAGAGCACGGTAGTAGTTAAACCCTCCAGTAAAGCCAGTTTGTTGGAATTTGTCACGGTAAAAAGTAATTTCATCCTCCGACATCCAATCAGGGTAAGGAGGTACATCCTTAAGAGTACCTTTTGGCATCATAAGTGGCTTGGGTGCACGGTAAGAATATATTTTCCTCAGTAGCTGGTCGGCACCACCAGCCTCTTTTACCTCAGCTTCCATCTCACCAGGCACCTACACAGTCAAATCAGATTACCCTTCTTTATTGTTCTTAACTAGTTTGCATGCCCGTGCCACGCCCGGGCTTGTCTATTTATAATGTTTATACTCGTTTTGTAAAAATGACACCATGTTTTATCGTTGTTCTAATTTTACAATGAAGGGTAGTAGGGTACTATAATCAACTTTTATCCCCCGTCATATTTTATTATTATATATTTTTACTCACTCATCGTATTATCATATTTAGACCTGGCAAAAGTGACCCGAGACCCGAAACCCGACCCGAAAATTTTGACCCGAACCCGAAATTCACCCGAAATGATATCACCCGTATTTGACCCAAACCCGATTACACCCGACCCGAACCCGATTATCACCCGAAGTCAATTAACCCGAAGTTGACCCGAACCCGTAATGACCCGAACTAAACTAACCCGACCCGATTATCACCCGAACCCGAATAGACCCGTACTAAATTGACTTAAATATTTTGATTCCGCAAACTACATGTCTAACCTTTGATTTAGTGATACGAGCATTTCGCGCCTTCAATTTTGTATCATATAAAGTGAGTACATTATATGGCATAATGTTCCTTTTTTTCACATGAAACGAGTACCTAAACAACTTAATTTAATGTTTTCCATCTATATTTGGTCAATCAATCGAAAATAAATGTAAATAGTACAAATCTAATCATTATTTGTCTCGATTTTTCAACTAGACCCGAATTAACCCGACCCGAATTGACCCGACCCGTATGAACCCGACCCGAACTAACCCGAATAGTTTGACCCGTACCCGAAATTGACCCGAAAAATGCTAGACCCGAAGTGGCCCGAACCCGTCCGAACCCGACCCAACCCGAAGTGGCCCGAATATTGTAGTGCACCCGAATTGACCCGGCCCGAGCTAACCCGACCCGAACCCGACCCGAATGACCCGTTTGCCAGGTCTAATCATATTTCCACTTTTATGTTACCCATTTTACAGTTTCAATCCCATTATCTCGTCACATGTTACATTATATCATTCTACTATTCCGTCACCCGTTATATCACATCATATTCAAATTTATTACCATAAATTAGACAAGCACCATAATATTATCTCTTATATCTCATGTTATAAACTAAATTACCATATTTATTATTTCCATAAATTAGTTAATATGATAATTTATTACCATATGTTAATCAATAATTGTATTTTAATACTATTTTTATGCTCTATCCAATTAATGTATGCCAAGTGTCAACTTAGGAAAGACTTGGTTTTAGGTTTTAATATATAGTATTAGATTGTAACTTTTGGAAACATCATTTAAATCGTTTTAAGTAAGTGTAACACTTGCAACTTAAAACAAAGTTTTAGGTAGAAACACGATATGGACGATATATGTAGTACATTTTACAAAGTTGTAATTAACCTGGTCTTGTAATGGTCCACATCAAACGGCCTGATTCAGTCTATTAGGTTTCACCGGATTTAACCTAAGACCAAAACCCCATTTTTGGTTTACAATGGTCCGGATTTGACCTAGACTCTCCGTATTTGGTTTATTTTTCGGTCTGGACCGGATTTTTTGCTCTCCCCTATACTCCCGCAGTCTCGTCTACAAACTTCCTACAATCTATTTTGTGGTGTTCATTTTTAAACTTTCTACTTAAAATATTTCCTTATTTGTACATGTAAAGACCAAAACACACCCACTTTATTAATTTGTTTATTAAAAATGCAAGTTAGGCATACCCCTATATTGTAATTTTACACCAAGTGGACCCTAAACTCATTATTTTTTCTATTTTTCTAAAAAACTATGTCCCGACCCTACGCGTTTTATAGGCGAACGGAGAAAGTAAATAATGCCTATAGGCTGTAGCAAATTAGCATCGTATTCATCATTTGTCCCCGAGAAACTATACTATACATTCTACAATGTAGTTCTTGTGTTCATTTTCATTTCGAAACATTTGATTTGAATTTCTGTAATTATTCAAACCAAATGTTAAGAAAATTAATAAATAAAAAAAAAACAGATGCCAACAAAAGAAAAGCAAACGTCGTACCTGGAACCTGCACATATAATAGTCTTCACCATAAAAAGACCGTATCATATCCAATGGCTTCATCTTAGGATTCCGGGGAGAAAATGGCACGCTCATACTCACCATAGCCTTAATCCGATCGGGCCGAAACAAACTAAACCACCACGCAATCCAAGCACCCCAATCGTGGGCTACAACAAACACTTGATGGGCCTCCAACTTATCAAGGAGGCCCACCAGGTCCCCCACAATATGGCCGTTAGTATAACTACGGGCATCTGTGGGGGCATCTGTGTCCCCATACCCCCGCATGTCTGGGGCTATAACACGGTACCCGAGACATGCGAGGGCGTTAATTTGGTGTCTCCAAGAATACCATAAGTCCGGAAACCCGTGCAGGAGGAGTACAATTGGGGCATTCTCGACGCTCTTCTCCGCGACGTGCATGTTTATGCCATTGATGTGGAGTGTTTGGTGTTTTATGCCCGTTAGGTCCGCCATTTCGGCAGTTGTTACCAGAGTTCGAACTTGAGACCTCGGGATTGGACAGGGAAGGGATACGTGAGTTTTTGTTATTTTTGAGAATGTTGAACAACAAAGAGAGATTAGCCTACGCATTGCAATCGTGAAGTATAAAGAGGAATTAGTGAGATTTTCCCAGATGCGACATGCGGAGTGGGTGTAAAGTAAAGGATAAAGTTGATCATAGAATAATTAAAAATTCTACAATGGCATAAACTGATATTATTGATATATTAATTATAAAAAGTAAATTACAAGAAGTTGGTTGGGAGCCGCGAAACAATTTAGGTCCCCACACATTTGGCTATAGAAAAATCAATACGAGTAAAAATATGGCATAAATAAAAGGATCATGAAAAATCGATTTAATCAAATCAAATTAGATCAATACACCGTACATATCTTTCTCATAATAAATCTAGCCTTAGTTGTTGGTATTTCACCTAAATTAAGATCATATGCAATAAAAGTACATGAAATTAAATTATTTCATACCAAATGAGATCAGAAAGCTATAGTGGAAAGGGTACGCTAAATATAAATGCCGTCAAAATATTTATCTGTTTCTTTTATACTTTTTTGACTTTTTTTATCAACTAGAGTCAAATACTCATAATCTCTCATATGGTAACGTTTTTGGTTTCCAACGGTCAGTTGTGTTGAAAATCAAAATCAGTTTTGACAAAGAAAGTGATTTCCAGATGTTTTTAGGCCCTGGGAAATGGATTATGGGCCTCCAGCCCTCCAACATGTACATCACACTTTCACAGCTGAACTCTAACAAAAGGTCATTGCCCTTTGGCCATAACTTAGCTCAGTGGTCAGATAACACACATATGATAAACCTCATGTATTGATGTAGATTAATTTACAATGCTTTTAAAGATGATCGTCCAAGACAATGCAAACAATCCATAATATTTCGTCATATAATTATGGAAATATCAAAAATTAATCGAAACAAACAAATATCAAAACTAATAATTCAAGATTGTTACACATACCATGAAATTCGTTACAATGTGTATCCATCTAATGAGATGATCGAGATCATCATTCATCACCTTACATTAAGTTCTAAAGTTACATAACCAAGACAATAGTACCAAAGAAATCACAAAGATAAGGGGCAAGGGACAACCAAAGAAGAGAAGAACCACAAAAAAAGAGCCTTCCACAATACGCACCACTTTCTTCGTTTCTGATGCAAGTCACCGCCTTGGGAAAAAAAAACACACCTCAGTCAAAGTAATTAAAAAAGTTTCACTGAGAGGTTTTGCAACAGATAAGCATAAGACACCACTAAAGTTAAACCCAAAAGACCCCATATAACACCCACTGGAAAAAAAAGTTGCATAAAGTACACCTTTGTGCTAAACAAAATGTACCCCAAACAAAAAAAAATCAAAAGAAAAGAAAAACAACTTTTAACAATTAAATCAAACCCACTTTAATACCACAATGTCCTACGGCTATGGAGTAGTCTATTTCGGAAGAACTGAATTCAACTTGATATTAACCAAACAAACTTGTATGAATTGAATAATGCTAAATATTACCGAGTAAAATGTACCTAAGAAAAATAAACTCTTTTTAAAAGTTTTGACCAATAAAAAAACATTTTTTTTTTTAGGAGTAAAACCCAATTAATAGCCCAATCCCAAATCAGAAACAAATCGAGATCCCTTTTTACCAAAAGGACAAAACAGTCTTTTAACACACTATTTTAATTAGGTGACTAAATAAATGGGCATGGGAGGAGCGGAGGACATCACGTGGGTAGGAGCCTCCATGTTGAGATCCTTCAAGTTAATATACGAAATGTCCAAATCACCCTTCTTCGTCGGCGTCATTGTTCCAGCAATCGGGCCGGAAGTGGGCCTGCTTGTTGTCCGGTACGGCGTGGTGGACCCACTTAGGCTCTCCGTGACGTAAATCGGGCCGGAGATGGACCCACTGAATTGGTGTTGGTGTTGGTGGTGGTACTCGAGTGGGCTGGGCCGTTGGTGTTGGGCTGCCCATTTAGTCTTAAAGAAAAGAACGGCGTTTTTCCACCACCACCGACGTTTCTTTTTCGACGACTTTTTTTGGTCGTCTTTTGAGATTGGCTTTTGGAGCTTGAAGTGGAGTGTGTCTATTGATCTTGTTGTTTCCCTCTTGTGCTTCCTTGCTTCTTCCAACACCTTCAATTTTCATACGAATCTCGACATTATTAATAATCGAGATCGTAAACTTTACCGGCTACGCTAACTAACATGGCTCATAGTCAAACTAAGAACATTTTTATTAACTAGACAATGTTTATTTTCTTGAATAAAATCCATAAAACTTAATTACCGTATCAGTTGAGCTAGCTGATCGATTATAGTAATAAGTAGTAACAATATCATAGTAATATGCATGTTATATTCAATTAGTTGTACATGAATGATGATATCAACGAGGTTTCAAATGTACGCAACCTTTACCTGAAAGTAATCCATTTGCGGGTCGAAGCCGTAATCGCTAAAATGTTGAGGTTCAAGCATAGAGAAAACGGGCAATTTGGTAGACATATTCATGAGAGTATTAATCTTCACCTAGAAGTGTGGCAATGTAGGTAGGTGTTTGTTAGGTAGGTGAAGAAAAAATGAGTGAGATCAAAAGAGTGTGAAAGAAGGAGTATTTGAGCAATGAGGGAAGTGAAGTGTAGTGTAGTGAGGTGTGAAAGCTTTAGCAGGAAGCTAAGGCAAGTGTGGGGGATAGTTGGGGGATGGGTTAGTTAGGAGGGGAGGGGCTCAAGAGTCAATATACTAGATTTTTTGGGTAAAGATTTGATTGGTTTGATTTGAATAATAACGGTAAAATATACCTCCTGGCTATTCTTATTGTTAATGAAAAAAAAAAGCTGACTTGTACACATCATTCGATGGTTTTGTCTAGGGAAATTATGGTCACAGAGAGGAAGAAAAAGGGTAAAAATGGGAAGGGGTGTTAGTGTTACTGTAGTATAGGCTGGAAGAGTGTTGAGGAAGGTGCAAAAATCCCGTGAGAGAACTAGAGAAGAGGAAGCATGTGAGAGTAATTAAGTTCCCCCCCCCCCCCCCCCTCCATCTGGTGAATTACTAGTGGTAAGTTGTGAGAGTAGGTAATCTCTTACGTGGGTGTGTGATTAGTGAGACTACTTGCATATTGGTGGGGATGATGAGTGGGTGTAACTAATGGTTAATTTGGTAATATTGTATGATGGTTAAGAAGGAGGGAGAGTCGGAAATTTGACCACTCTGATCGTGTCATAGTGTACGTATAGTGTTTATGTTTATATGAGGAGACGTGTTAAATAATAATATTATTATCAAATTATCCGTCTAAATTTTTGATTGAGTGTGTTTTTAATATGACATCGAGTCTCACTGAACATGAGCATTCAAGTTCAACTTCGATGAGCCACCATCTCTCTATACTATGGTATTATCTTTAACCATTAACGGAGTTCTCTAATAATTTACACCTTAAAGAAATTGTGACATGGTAACATTAATATACCACGACATAATAGGTAATTTTATTAACCAAACAACTATCATGACATCTAAAACAAACAACCAATCATCATTGCAACTATTAGCACCTCAATCAATAAATAATTATATTCCCCTTGATCTGAAAATTAAATGTTTTGAGAGTTCACTAGAAATTGAGAGTTATCTTCTCTTTTTAAAATCTTGTAGTAATTTCAACCAACTCTATACTTGTATAGTAAGAAGTTTTTTGGAGGATCACGATCCATGTATTGTTGGAGTTTTATTCTAGTCGTTGAAAGTGTAAGGAAAAGAGATAGGTGTGGTGAATTTGTGAGGCGATGGTGAAGGTGGATTCGTGCATCTAAGCTTTCAAGGGATCGGAAAGGTTGTAGAAAACAAATGTAAGGGTCGAGGTTTAGTCATTTGTGATAGAAAATAATAACTTGCATACGCCAACTGGAATTGCCAAAACTGGTTGCCTAGGGCATGATAACCTTTCCAGCACTACAATTTCCATTTCCAAAGTGCTCGGAAGGAACTTTCGAGCCACCATTAGTGTATTCCCTTGTGTGAATCTATATCGCCAAATGGGGTCTACCTTTGTTCATTCTCTAAAAAAGATTAGTAATCCTAATACTAATACTAACCTAAGTCCAAACACTCTCCTTCTAACTCCCAAGCTCAACCTCTAATACAAAGTCCTTTCCTATTACACAGTCAACCTCAAACACACTAGCAAACTCAACCTTAGACCGTCAATTGCTCCTAATCCCTAAGAATAAGGCGGGACAATATGGCGGGTGAGAGGGGTTGAGATTGAGGATGAAGCCTCATCACATTAATGTACTCCCTCCATTTTGGTTTCCTTTCATTTTGGTTTTCATTTGTTACTCTCACATATTCAAATCAAATGCAAAGAACCTAATGAAATGGAGGGAGTATGTTTCCTTTCATTTTGGTTTTCATTTGTTACTTTTTGATTGAAAATGATTATCACTCGCTCGATCCTATCTCGACGGTTTGATCATATTTTGTTAAATACTCTGAACTATATTTCTTATAATAATCTTATCAATCATGAGCATCAATGCAATTTTCACTAATAATAATTGGATTTCGGTGAAATTTGGTTTCAATTGAATTGAACGAATTTGGCTTTGCTCGTATAAACTTTTGATTTGGTCTGGAGTGTAGGCGGGAAGAAGCGTCATCTACTTTCTCATTCTTCTACTTTCTCTTTCCTCTCAAACTCCACAGCAGCTCTAAAATCCCCAATTCGAATGAACCCTTCAATTCAATCCAATCCAATCAACACCAACCCCCATTTCCCAATTCAATCTTCTTCTAATTTAATTGATACCCAATCGGCAAAAACCCTAAACCCCCAATTCAATTTTTAGGGTTTTTTTTTTTCACCCAATTCCATCCACCTTCAAAAAACCCCACTTTTTTTTTTTTTTCTAGGGTTTCGATGAAATTGGGAGTAATGGGGGTCCAATAATGGAAGAGAGGAATCTTGTACAAGAAGATGGATAACAATAGTCAAGAGCAGTCTGGTAAATTTCACACTGTTCAGCCACTTCGAGACCTTGAATCGAATTGGGGAGTCGATCTCGCCAAAAATCTTGAAGATTATTTATTGAAGATTTGTACTGGTGAAATTATTGGTGGAGATGATGATGCCCATTTTTCTGTGAATTTTGCTGAAGGTTCGAACTTTTATTTTTCTTCTTCTGGGATTTTATCGTATTAATCAATGTTTTATTATGTTTATTTGTTTTGTATGATTTGTGTTGGGTTCTAGTGCTGTTTTTCGTTGCGTAATTTCCGGGTTTTGGAAAATCTTGTAGCTGCATTGCTACTCCAGGGTTCGATACAAGTGTATAGCCGGAAAGTCGAGTATCTCTACAACTTGGTATTACATGCTTTGGAGTTCGTTTCTCAAACAAGGTATGTGTTTGATTACCAAATGTGTCTTATTTTATGAATTTATCGAAACATTTCGTTGTAGTGGCCGTTTCTTCGTTGTCAATTTTTGTATGTTCTCTATTTTTCGGATGAATTTGGTACATCCATGTAGGGTTGGTGTTTAAGAGGATATAAGGGAATGCCTCAAAAGGCTCAAATGAACATTTGAACTTTAATACATGGTCTCCCTCTACTTGATCCCCTCTTGTCTTTTCGATTGATGGAGAATTGTTTAATTGAGAAGGTATGGGAAATGCCTCAGACGAGTACAACAAGATGGAGAGACGGAAATTTGTCTGATGTGGACGGATAACAATTATTGCCTTTTGCTGGTGTAAAATTTATGGTTGAGATGTTAGGACTCTTCTGCTCTTTTAATCATAGTGTTCACTGTTAAGTAGTATACTGGTTGAATGACGAGCCTCCATCAATTTTCTTTCCGTTGTTTTGTGAATTTTGGTTTTTAGACTCTAATCTACCTTTTATATACTGTTGAATGGTGTATTGAATAGCAGCCGTCCATTAAAAATCGTGTTGGCAAAGTATCATCTATTATCGTGCTTGTTCCTTGATATGGCACAAGAAACTGAGGTTAGGGTAGTTAACTTGGTTGCATTCTATTAGATGGATATCTAGACATGGAATTTGATAACTAGAATGCCTCTGATAAGCATAAAGTGTATTTGCTAAACTGAGGACGACGAGTTGATATCTATGTCTTATCCTAATGCTCCCATTTCTCGTAAAAAGAATAGTACTTGCAAACTAAGTTTTGCGTGGAAACTCCTAGATGTAGCAAGCTATTTCAAATTTTCAGCATTGATACCCTGGCCTAGTCATAACATGTTTCGTGTTTGATTGTGTCAATTATTTAAAAGCCTATTATCTTCAATAACGTTTCACTGATCCAAAAACTCCAGTCTTCCAGCATTCTACTTTATTTATTAATATAGATTAACGTTTGTCTTGCAACGCTTCTCAGTAGGCAATGAAGTATACTTAAAGTATGAGATGTATTGCTGTATGTCAAATTTTTATGCTCGTAAAGATATTCCGAATTCCAAAATAGTGCACAACTTCTTTGCGAGATTGCAAGTCCACACATTTCCTCAGTTGTTCGTGAACCAACCACTAACCTGCATAAGAACTGAGATTATATTTGACTGTCTTCTGATAAACTTTGCAATTGTATCCAATGAGATTTCAGTAGTTTTGATTTGTCTTATGCATGTAAATTAACCTAACATATACTCGTGTGCTTTATCTTGCGACGAGAAATTTGCAGACAATACAAGACTACTAGAACATATTTCGAGGAAAGTTCAAAAGCTTGTAGTTTATCACATCCACTAGTATGTTAATCATTGTCAATATCCCAGTGCTTTCAAAGATCCTCACACACCAAGGAGGGTGTGGGGAGGAGGTAGATATGCAGCCTTTCTCTCCTTCTAGTAATGGGCTGGTACCAACTAAGCCGTGGCTGAAAGCCACCATCTAGGCATCTACTACTCCATAAAGAAAGAAGTGCCTAGGGTTTAATATGGCATTTGCTAGACAACCTTTAATTTTGGGTTTTTGATCGAATAACTTACAGCTCTTAGCTGGTTCAAAATACCAAGAGCCTATTCTTCAAGCTAGAAAGAAACACTTTCTGTTGTGAGCATTGAAGTGTTCGCCAAGAGGACATGAGAGGTTACAGTCTGATGAATCTATCCGTGAATATTATGTAAGTTAACTCACGGAATTGTGATTTGCTCTAAGACAAGTATGTAGTTATGACTTATGAGTGGTTTAGCTGCCAATTAAGCTTATGCATTCAAGTGAACCTTTTGAATTCTAAACGCTGACCTAATTTTTTTGTTAAGTTCGTAATTTCTTGAAATAATTGAGCAATTTCTGAAGCTGTCTTGTTTTTCAGAGATGAGATCATATGCTATTTGGCATGCATCTATCGATTAAACCTGTTGGCTAGATGCACTAGAATATGGTCATATGCATAACTAGCTGGTAATATACTTACTAGGAAATATTTTTGCTAACAAGCAACGTTTCAATCTCGGAGGGCTGATGCTCTTACATATAAAAAGAAATTTCATTACGATAAATTTCTCTGTTCTTCCAAAAGCATCTTCCCTTTCAAACCTCATATCTTCAATCAGGATAGTAATCATTTATTACGTAAACTATCTTCTATATCAACCTCTTGTATGATATTGTCATAATTTTCTTAGTTAACGTGTGCCAATCTTCTTTTTTTTCCGCATTGAGGCTATGGGAATTGAACCCAGATTTTCCAAGACTCCACTCAATCTACCCTAATGAACTTTTTGCTTATAATGGTGATGGTAGTTCCCAGGTGATTGCACAAAATTTAAAGAGCTGAGAAGCTTTACAAGTTGTCGAATGGTAATGATTATGTGAGATTGGTTCTTAGTATAGGGGAAATTAGTAGAAGATTGATGAGGTAACCTGGTAAGAAATAGCGAGCAAGGCAGAAAAAAAAAAAGGAAATAAAAGAAAACTGGAAAGCAATTGCCCATATGGAAAGGGAAGCTATGCATTGCATTACCTATTAATCGACTATGTATAGACTGTATTTCAGGTTTGCTATTTGTTCATGGAAGGCTTCTATATCTAGGAATGCTAAGTTTCAGTTTACACTTTACACTTCTCGTCCCGCAGTAAACCAATAATTTATAATCCTTCCTTTCACAAAATCTTCTGGTTCCGTCTCTTGCATCTCACGAGAGAAAATTAGATAGCAAAAATCTAGCTTCCCTTGTTTTTAGTAGTATGGAAGATTTCCCCTCAAAAAAAGTTGGCATGGTAGGTGTACCTTCTTTGGCAGTTGCGGAACTGGTGTTCAATTGCCCAGAATTACATTATGACAGTACCTTAGATGCTGCTATTAAAGTTATTTAGGAACACCAAAGCCACTTCAGATGTACTTTTAGTCTTTTAGAAGTCCATTTATATAGAAAGTAGTCTTGAGTCAATGTTCAACCGCTTTAAAAAAGAGAATGAAGTAAGGGTGGCTAGCTGAAGTTTGGAAGATGGTAGCATTAGCTATTTGGTGGTGTACTTGGGAAGAAAGAAATCATTGCCTTTTTTGATATTGCTTGGTCACATTAAGACTTCAAATTTCGCTTTTTGAGGCTGTTGTATAGTTGGCGCCAAGTCTTACGTTTCTGACACATACTTGACTTTCCGTCTTTTTGTGGATAAGATTTCCCAAGATAGTCTATGAGCTTAATTAGCTCTTTTTGTATATGGGAACCCCCTTTGGTGTCTTTTTGTATATAATGATTCCCTAACTTATCAAAAGAAATTGAGTCTTGATTTGCACATGATCTTATTTTGCTCTTAGTGATTTGGTTATGCTACACTTTAAATAGTATCCTTTGGATATGTTAATTGCATTCGGGCAAGCGTGTCATGACCCAAGTGTCCGAGTTGTCATGGCAGAAAATATAGGACACGAGGACTGTTTCCTGATTAGAGACATGGGCTCATAAGCACTTTCCGAAAAGACTAATGAAACTCTTTAAAACGGGATCGACAAAAGAAAACTCCAATCTTTAAGTCGGTTCAAATAATGTATAGCTTACTAAAACTGATGGTTTTAGTTAAAGAAATAGTACAACTTTTCATTGCTCTTGCCTTTTCTCGACCTCTGCTATGCCTACCATTTGTAGTTTTGTACCCTCTTCTCTTGTACTACGTATAAGGTTGGAATTTCAGGTGAGAAGGTAAATATGGAACCAAATCTTTGCTCACTATCTCCACAAGGGTGTTTATACTCTATTATCCTGTACGCGTGTTGGATTGTAAGTGGAAGTTGAGGTTTGGAACCATACCTATGCTTACCATGTCTTGTTGGATACGCTAAACCCTTAAAGTAAATAGTCAGAGTAAACATGGCGTGCTGGAATAGGGGTTGTAAAAGATGCCTAGGACTTTCTTTTATCCTAGTGCTGTACGGGTTAGCTGGGGGATTCTTTTTGATGGCTTGTTCTTTTTCTTGAATTAAGTTGCCATTTTAGGTCATTTCTCATGTGGTTGAAACTTGTTTTATGGCTATTCTCATTTTTTGCACTGTGTAATTTCTTGGAAGTAGATCACAAGACAATGTGGATAGCACTTCAGTCCAGAATCAAGCAAGTTCATCTCGTGCAGCTCAAGATGAGGATGATCAGTTTTGGGTCTCAGACGACATTCCTGGTATGATTTTATCTTCTAACTTCGTATTCTGCGCAGAACTTCTTCTCTTATCCTTTGCCGATTGGCATTCATGTATCTAAAATTTCAACTATGGTATAACAGTGGAAGGGAAGAATTGTCTGGACAATGTCACAAGCAAGGACACCTTGGATCAATTTGTAAAACCACCCGCAAATCTAGTTGTTCTTGAAGGTGATTGTTTAGATTCCTCTGGTGATGGCGGCGAACTGGAGTCTTATCTGGTACCACAATTTCTTACGTGTCATATGTAATTTTATGGTAGAGAAGGCTTCCTCTGATGTGATCTGTCTCATCATCTCTCCTTGCAGTTGGCCACCAATGATCTCTATCGTGATTTCATCCTTCTTGACCCATGTGAAGCAACTGCTGTAGATGAATTCCTGAAGGGTGAGAAGTCTGGTGACAGTCAATATGGTGGGTATCGAGAGAGTTCATTGATCTCAAAAGCTCACAAGAGTTTCCTGTCTCCGATCAGACGATCTGGAGGAACAGCCCGCAAGTCAACTGCCAAGAAAGGCCAGGATAATTTTGGTCAGCCTTCACCTCTAGATGGTGCCAAAGAAAATCCAGACAATGATTTTGGTCCTGGTCCTTCCAATTTCGGTAGTCTTGATCACGGGAACTATGGATTTGAATCAGATGATAATCATTCACAGGGGAATTTCGATGATTCTGGTGATGATGATGATGATGATCCATGGAAGCCTTTAAATCCTCATGAACCTGGAAACTTAAAAATCAAGCCATTCAGAAAAGGTTTGTTGACTACTACTGTGTTATTTCTTGGCACTCTTGGAATCTAGTCTTGTTTGTCATTTTGAATTCTTGTCTTTGTTGTCAAGCAGTCAAGGTTCGCAAACGAGCTCCAATGATTAAGCAAATCACGGTTGCTTCTCAGTTTCCCTTTGCGAAGCTGCGCGGGACAGTAAATCCAGAGTTTACAGAGATATGGGAGATGCGTTTTCGTGAAAGACAGCAGGAATCTCAATCTCCTTCATTCTATGAGAAGGTCTGTTTTTATCTCCAACAGTGGATTCAAAACCTCATTTGGGCTTGCATGAATGTGACATATTATGTGCAGCTGAGGGAATCGCTTGTTGATGGGCATGCAAATCAAGATACCTTCTCCCCTCCTGAGACTGCTGATGCAGAAAACATACTTGACGATGGGATCAATGATTTTGACCAAGATGATTTCGACATGCCAGATGTCACCTTCATGGATGAACAAGTAAATGCTCAGGAAGACAAGGTTGGCAAAGTGTTTTTTCTCATGAACTATTATTTAATTGATCAAATTAGGGGGAAGGAGCAATGTAGAAGCAGCAACCTTTGACCTCTTACACAAACAATGTTATGAAATTACTTATGCTTTATTGGCACTCACTAATGCAGCATGATGATTTTGTTGATCACCATGGCATGGACAATGCTGGTACTTATAAGGATCCCAATTCTCAAGCAAACCTAGAAGATCTCTGTCGTGCTCATCTGGTGAGATTTTCTTTCATTTATCTGTTTGTGAGTTACATTTGTTTTCATATTTTGTGCATGCACTACCTGTATTTTCCGCTAGTCTGATTGGTTAGGACTCAGGCACAGGTGCGGTGTGCCAATTTGGACATGTCCAGACCGAGGGATAATTTCTGGGATTACTTTTCAATTCTTATAAAATTCATATGACAGAATTATTTCTTTTGTTACTTAGTTCTACTGCTTATTCTTTTCTTCTTCTTCCTTTTTTTTTTGTGGGGGTGGGGGGTGGGACGATGTTAATAAGAAAGGTGTTAGCATACGCTTGTTGCATACAAGAAAAAGAAATGACAATTTTCAATAGACTGTTGGTAGGGGTTTGATTTGTGATGAATCTAGCACGTATGTTGGAGCATTTGCTCATGCTACATCTCTATAGGATATAACCCTGAGCAGTATAGAACTATACTTACTAACATACAGCGTCAAGACGCCATTCAATCTAGACAATGTAGGTTTTCTGTGGAAAGAGCATATGCTATGGCATCAGAGTTGTCCCTCATAACCAGCTCTGATTTCTGTAATTCTGAATAAAAAAAGATCGAAAATATTCTGAAGGGACTTTTACACTTGGCCTAATGGGTCCTTGCAAGGGGGGGGGGGGTGTATACCCTGCGTTAATCTCAACCTCAAGCTACTTCAGCTTCTAATGCATTCTAAACGTTTTATGTTGTTCTTTTGGGTTTTAACCGTTATCTTGTTAGATATCTTGAGTGACACGCATGTTTCCTTTCAGGATGCCCTTCTGTCTAGCATATCTGAAAGCGAGAAACAAACTGAATTGGCAGCTCGTGTTTCAACATGGAAGCAAAGAATCGAGCATGATTTGGAAGTGGAAGTACGTACCATACCACATTGATACAGTGATACTTATGTTGTTAAAGCAGTCCACGCGATTTGGGCTCTACTGATTCAATGAAGATCTATATACACCCTTTCTTTTTTCAGGATTCACGCCCACCATTTGATATTCATGAATATGGTGAAACGGTTTTGGACAAACTGTCATTGGGCGAAGATGTCACGGCCTTGTCTTTCACAGATGTTGTGAAGGGACGAGAGAAGCATGACATTGCTCGGACCTTTTCAGCACTCCTTCAGCTGGTAAGATTCTGCAGTATTTTATAGTTTTTAGTTAGCAAAGCCATATATGTAGATTTGTCTAGGGATTTATGTGACAATGGCACATATTTATTGATTGAGATGCGACTGCTGTGTTTTTACCAGGTGAATGACAGAGTAGTTGACTTGGATAGAGGCACTTCGACCGACAATTCTTTCTGCTACACAGCTGAAAGTCCATTTCACGTCCAGCTTCTCAGCCATAATAGAGGGCCAAAGAAAATGCAGTTCCAGGTTGCGAAAAAGAGGCCAAAATCTCCGATCACTAGGAAATACAAGAAAACTGAATTGAACCCTTTAGGCAGAAAGTGCTCAGAGAGCTCCTCATCACCTGCATCCAAGTCACCCGCAATCTTATCACAACCACCGTGTAAATACAATGGTAAGTTGAAAGGTGGAGGACTTCGCAGCACTCCTGACTCAAAGCGCAGACGCAGATCACGATTAGTTGAGTCAGATGACTTGAATTCCGCAAGATGATGTTTCATTAAGACGAGAAATTCATCTTTGCACAGCACATATCCTTAACCATCATCAGTCATCAGTAGCTCATCTCTGCCAAAAGAGCCTTATTGTAGCTTAGAGTTGCTAACTGCAGCTGTTTAGTGTCTTATTATGGAATTTTTTCATCTTAGTTCATTTTAATTCTATTTTGCAGCCGTAATTTATTCATAGGTGTAGTTTTTCATTGTAACATTCTGCTAACAGCTAACATCTTAGTTAATTTTATTTTATTTTACAGCCGTTATGTATTTTAACTTATGTAATCTATGTATCACAACTTGTGATTCACAACCATTAGCTGTATGATTATGATTGATGGATTTATGAGTTTCAACTTGGGAGTTATGAACCTCTATTTCGACCTTTGCTCAATTTGCAATTCTTTGAAACAGCGCGTTTGACGTCTTGCTTTTCTTCCCTTTTGTCAATGTCGTTAAAGCAACAATTCAAGTGAACAGAAGAGTATTGAGTAGCGGAGTCAACAAGCAAAACACTCATTATTGAAAAACGTGATGAAGAATATCAGACCCAAGAATGAAGTTCTTTACACGTCTCATTATAATAACTAGGGAAAAATCATTATTGAACGAGGTTAGTTCTTTTTCATCGAAGTTTAACTGATTATTTTGGATTCTTATTTAAGAGCTAAGCGAAGAGTTCGTTACCAATGAACAATTTACTATGCTTCCACTTCACTTTAGCATATTGCAATTTCTACATTACAACTTTTTTTTGAAAGAACATTACAACTTAGAAGAGTATGAAGTTCAAGTAGGCAACTTCTGTTAATCTCTTCACTTGCAAGAAATTGACTTTGGGAGGCAAATGTCGCGCTCTTGGTGACACACTCACGCTTCCGTTAATGTCAAAACTTGGCTACTTGAATTCGTATGTATGTGGAAAAAGCGCAAGTGTTCGTGTTGTTTTGGGACACGGTGATGAGGAAATGTTCCGCCACCTTCCTTGGTTTTGTGTCACATTTGTCGGCAATATAGATTTTCTCCCTTTATGTGACTTGTGTGCTACTCTTTTGTTTCTTTTTTAATCTTTACGTTTATTTAAAAAAATACCTCCGTTTGAGGTGTCATGTTGGGGTATATTTTTAAACCAAATGAAATGTTTACTTGTTGGAAAAATTAGTAAATATTACATTCTGCATTGCAATCTACCACATCTAATTGGTTTTTAAAGGCCAGTTCGGTGTCACTGCCGTTTTCAGTTTTTTGTTTTTTTTGCGTAAAAAATTTAGCTTAGTAAGTTACAAAATAAAGTTTTAATTGTTTGTTTCCATAATAGTCATATAGAAAATGAAAACTGACAACTGAAAACTGAAAACCACTTTTTCTGGTTTGTAAAAACGGGACTTTGGTTTTCAAAAAAACTGAAAACCAAAAACAGAAAACGATACCGAACAGGCCCTAAGCAATGGGTTTTTCATTTGATTTAAAATTAATTTTTAACATGACAACTCAAAACTGCAAAAAGAAACACGAAAATCTCTTTGAATCGGAGAGATCATAACTCAAAAGAAAAACCAATACCATGAATTTGATCAAACAAACAATATCACACTATCATTGCCATTTTGTAATTTTTATTTTTTGCATCATAATTTCCTTTTCTTAATAGATTAAAAATTAACGTTAGATTAATTGTTCTATGATAGTCATATAGATATGAATACTAACAATTGATGACAAAAGAAAAACTACTTTTGCTGATTTTTAAAAATGTGATTTTGATTTTTAAGAGAAGTGAAAATTGAAAATGAAAAACAATATTAAATACGTCCTTATCAATTTTGTTTTTTCACATGTAAGGATGAAAACCAAAATGTAAAAAAATCCAATCTCAATCTGTAAATAGATCTACAAGGACTAACAACAGGCAATTATCAATTTCCCAAAAAAAAAAGCAATTAATATTTGGACAATGGTAGTTGATTATAAGAGCATCTCCAATGGCTGGCTACATCTATTGTAGCTTAAGATTGCCATGTAGGAGAGAAGCGAAAATTAAGCTACAAACCCAAACTACACCCGTTTTTATACAATGGTGAAAACACAACATTTGTAGCTTGAAGTGGGACCCAGAAAAAATAAATTTACATTTTACAATAAATAAATACAAATAGACTTTTTCTTTAATAATTTTTTTTTTAATTCCTAAGTTATGTAGCTTGATGGGACTACTTAGCCTGACAAGCTACAAGTTGAAAAAGCAAAACAATGGGGAAAACTAATGACATCATCACCCTGCCAAGTCAAATTACAAATAAATTCTACCATTAGAGATGCTCTAATAAGCCTAGAAAGTAATTAAAAATTTAAAATCACAATATTGTTTTTTCAGTGTGTCGGAATACGAGTATCAAACCGAATTATGCGACGCACATGATTAAGACACCCCCCTCATTTTCATACAATAATTTGCTTCCTCATGTGCTTTTTGATAATTATTTCGATTTCATACTCACCAACAAAGTGCTTGAATCTTGTAAATCGATTGCCTCATACGCCTACGTAAACACGTTTGTAATTATGCTCGCACCATTTTCTTAATTGATCTTGAGCAAAACTTGCGAATCTTTTTCTCGAGTACCAAAAGCACCAAACAAGATACAATCAGTTCATAAAAGATATTTACGTGGCGATAAAAAAAGTCATATTGAAATATCATAGTTTATACTGCCGGTATGGAGTTTTGTTGAACATCCCAGTATCCCACACTCTACCCTATAGTGTCAAGTCATAAACGTGTTACAAGATCGTCGCGAAAAGTAGAAGTAAACATGTAGAAACATAGTGCCAATAGGTTGTCTATATGACCTAAATTATTGTGTTTTCTTGTGTTTGTTACCGTAAACGAGCATAATACACCAATTTGTACATTACCATGTCTGCGGTCTGCCCAAGTTGTAATTATCTTATGCTACCATATGTGACTTGTATAGTTTAGTGTATGATATAATTATTCTATTCAACAAAGAAGTAGACAATTGCGATTGTTACAAAAGACCAGCGATCGACCATGGCATACTATAGAGACAACCAAATTTGTCAAATTCACACTCTCTGTATACCCGAATTACGGTTCACAAGAATGACAGTATAAGAGCACGTCTCAACGTGTATGTTATTAACAGACTACGATATCAAACGAGTTCTAAACTATCTCATGTACAATATAATCAAATGATCGATATATACTTCCCAATGCCATGATAAGCAAATGAAATACGGAGTACTGTATTTCCAAGAGATTAACAAATTCCAAAATTTCCGCAAAAATATGTAATTACTCTCGTCTTCCCTATTTACAGACGAGTCAAAGATGGCATGTTGCGCCACCCTCACACTTCCCCTAATAAAAAGTCTACTTTCAATCTTTCAAAGGCGCAGTCAACAAGATGTGACCATAATTCCCCCCATTCCTTCATCTTGTCCCCACCTGCCACGTGGCCGTTTTTCCCTGTGCTCGATGCCTTTTCACACTTTCTGATATCTTTCGCCGAATGTTTCCCATTTTAATATTCTTTAAAATAATCCTCTCACCAACCCCACCACACGCCGTCGCGTATCCATCACGCTCCCGCAAATCCCGCAATAATCTACATTTTTGTTGGTTTATTATTAACCCTGACTCGCTGGAGTGGCCGGGTCAACTCGCCCCAGCTCGACATCCAACTCGGCCGCTCTACTCGCTGACGGTGACGGTGACGGCAAAGGCGACTTTTTCTCCCTACTCAATATCCTCTTCAACGACAATATCCGACTCGTTGGCGATCTAAACGCCTGACCCGGCGACCGACTCGGACCTGACTCGTCCGAGTTAGTAAAACTAAAGCTATGACACCTCCTGGGCACCTCGATCGTCACGCCAACGAAATCTACCCCTTTCCTCCTCCCACCAAACGACGAGGACGGACCCCGACTCGGGCCCACCTCATCCCTCGACTCGGACGCGTCACCGAGTTGACTCAGACTCTGAGTTGACTGAGTCAACTCGCCGAGTTCGACGGATTTTACCCCGCCTTCTTCTATATCAGAGGACGGCAAATCAGCGGGGTCCACGGGGGATCGACAGATGGGACAAGTATCGTGAGAATGAAGCCACATATCAATGCACTCAACATGGAAACAATGGCTACATTTCGGCAACATACGACCCATCTCTCTCTCCTCGAACTCCGACAAGCAGACAGCGCATTCGAGCACTTCTCCGTCCTCCACGTCAGCAGGAGCAACCTTACTATTTTTAGCATACACAAACGTCGGAAGAGACTTGATGACAGACGCGTCAAGGCCGCGCGTGGGGAAGGGGACGATGTTGGAGGGATCGTTAGGCTCAATGTAAAAGACAAGGTGAGTACGCCGCCGTGCACGGCGGACATTACGGCGGCGTGCACGGAGGATGTACCAGCGAGCGTAAATGTGAAGGCAGACCATGATGACGACGATGGCGAAGAGGATAATGATGGCGCTTAGCATGATTTTGCCGCTTAAAGCGTAGCCCTTTGGCTCCGATAAGAAGGGCGGCGAGAAAGAGGAGGAGTCCGTGTCCGCCGCTGACATGGTGGTGTCTTGGGTAGCGTCTTCAAGAAGGAAAGATCTTACCATTGAAATGTTTGTTTTTTTGGAGAAAGAGAGAGAAATGAAAGTGGTGAAGTAGTGGGGGGTAGGATTTTGTAAGAAGAGGCGATGGGGTTGTTTTAATGGGGAAGCATAAATAGAGATATCTCGAAAGTTCTTGGATGTTTCCACTTTTCTATTGGCTATTTACTTATTTAATCCTTTTTTTTTTTTATCCGAACTTTGGCGTTTTGTTTAGTCCAAACCCGAGTCGAGATGATGTTGTTGTGTGTAGGATTATTAGAATGACAATGAGTAAGATCCACTAGTGTTGTTGTGGTAACCCTTGTTACTATGAAGGATGGAGTGTCGGGTACAAAAGTGAATCGAGTAATCGGGTTTGTATTTATATGCATTTAAAAACTTGAATAGGTGACATATGTGTCAATAATCTCTCGTGTTAATTGAGTGAGTAACGGTTAATAACGTTCTTCTCTATTAAATGCGTGAGAGATATTAAAGTGACGGACATTGTTTGGGGGATCAAGTATGGAATTGGTCTTGTGTTTTTGTTTCTCTTGCACAAGTCAATTTAACGGCGAGCGAACTCGTCCCGACAGACTGTTATTTGTTATTTTTAAAATATCTACGGGTTAAGCGGAGAAAAATGACCGAATATTAAAGGGAAATAATAGAGTGAAAATCTTAAAGAAAGGAGGAAGGAGACGCCGAGACGGCAGGGAAGTAGAAGAAGACGCACAAGTTGACGAGAGGGGTGCGTTGGTTGAATTGTTTGAAAGAGATAACTACTCAATGTGATAATATGACAAAAGTTGATGAACTTGTGTGCTGACTGCTGCCGAATGACTTGGGGCATGAGAGTTGTGCAACTAACTGTGACTTTTCGAACTTAAACATGTCTTGGAAATTGTCTAGGAATTTCTGGGATTTTGGATGATGACGACTTTTGATGCGTGTATAGTTTGATTTACGCATAATTTTAAGGTTTTTGACAAGTACAGTAAAATATTATAATATAGTTTATCTCAACTATTTATAATGTTAGATTAAGGCCATGTGCGATTTAACTTATTCAACAGTGTTTTCAGATCAGATTAGATTTATTCAAATCAAATAAATTCAGATCATTTTTATTCAGATTAAATCAAATCAGATCAGAATTATCCAAATAACAATCAATGAATCTAGTCTATTTCTAGTTATTAATTTTTCTAATTGCAGTTAATTTATCAATTAATTCAGTTCAGATCAAATCAAATCAAGTTTATTCAAATCAAATCATATCAGTTCAATTCAAGTCAAATCAAATCAGATCAGAAAAATGCAGTCCAATCGCACAGTAATGTGAGTGGAAGTACGGAGTATCAAACTACTTATGTGGAATGTGAATAATTATTTCCATTTTTATGACTGACAATATAAAAAGAGAACGACTGTTGACACTCCACTTGTGTCTTCTATCACTCTCACTTGTGACTTGACAATAACGATATTATGTCTCAATTGGAAATTCATATAGTGCGACTGTGGGAGTATCGAAAGTCACGAACAACTAGTGTGGACTACCAATGGTGAGAGTACTCGGGATAGACTATTGTGAAGCGCCAATACCCATCCCTTGTCTTTAAATAATAATAAAAAAAAAAAAAGCAAAAAACAATCTAATCATATATATATATATATATATATATATATATATATAAAAGCGAATAATTTGGAGCACATAGAGGGCGTCCACAGGTCTAGAAATACATAGAGAGAGTCCAATATATGTTAAACGGTATCATTATGTATTTAAGTAATCTACATTAAACATTAAAAAATGCATAAAAAAAGTCCAATATTTGTAAAACTCTTCTGTAATAAAGTTATCAACATGAAATATAATATAAAATGTTATGACTTGGGCCTACGTATATCAGAATATTACGATACATGTATCACTAAGTTCGTGTCGAAACGTACTTCAATATAAGATCCATTTACACATACGTTTGAAAAGTTAAGTATGAGTTTGGTTGAGACATTCCGACAAGTTTAAGACATTAAAAAATGCACAGAGAGTCCAATATTTGTAAAACTCTTTTGTAAAACAATTATCAACATGAAACATAATATAAACTGTTATAACATGGGCTACGTATATCTGAATATTACGTTACATGTATCATTAAGTTCGTGTCGAAATGTACTACAAAATAAGATCCATTTACACATACTTTTGATTTGGTTGTGATATATTAACAAGTTTAAAAGTTTTGTGAAAAATGCTCAAAAAATGAGTATTATCTAAAGATAGAGTATACGGAGTAATACTTTGTACGATGACATAAGTGATTTAATGAGATTAGGAGACATCTTCACTAACAAATATTTAATTATTTGTCATGTTTATTAATTTATTTTAATTAATAAATAAGAATAGGCGATTATGATAAAGTGACCCGTGCAACGCACGGGCTTTTCACCTAATCTAATATATATATATAAAAGAGAGATTTTTGAAGAGCCAAGAGAGAGTCCAACAAAAGATAAATACTGAGAGAGTTTAAAAAATGAGAAATACTCACATTTTATTATTAACAACTCAAATAGACAATTATTAATAATCCACATAGAGAATCCTTATTTTCGTGAAACTCTTTAATAAATGTATCTAATAGATTTGCGGCATAATCACTTATAACATTGGTTACGTGTATCAGAAAATTTTAAAACATATATCATTACATTTGTTTCGAAATGCATCTTAATTTGAGATCCATTTACACATTTTTACGATATGCAAAACAATTCAATTACTTCGTATACATTTATTAGAGTTTTTTTTTTTTTTTTTAAAAAAACTTAAAGTGAGTGCATAATAAGAGAAATGGTGAGAGAGTCCAAAAAATGAAAGATTCTCACAACATTTATTAGACAGAGTCCATACTTCAATAAAATTGTAATTTGAAAGTTATTTAAATGTGACACGACATAATTAGCCCGAACTTTTAGTTTGTATATCAGAAAATTAATACATATAACTCATTATACCTATTTTGAAATTTTAATCTAAAATGAGTTCCATTGTACATATGTTTCATAGAAATGCATTAATCAGTAGTCATCGAAAACATATATCATTAACATATACACATTTTTACGATATACAAAACAATTCAATTACTCCGTATACATTTATTAGAGATTTGTTTTTTTTTTTTTAAAAAAAAAAAACTTAAAGAGAGTTTAAAATAAGAGAAATGGTGAAAGAGTCCAAAGAATGAAATATTCTCACAACATTTATCAGACACACTCCATACTTTCATAAAATTGCAATTTAAAAGTTATTTAAATGTGACACGACATAATTAGTTCTAACTTTTATTTTATATATCAGAAAATTAATACATATAACTCATTAAACCTATTTTGAAATTTAATCTAAAATGAGTTTCATTATACATATGTTTGATAAAAATGTATTAGTCAGCAGTCATCTAGCGAAAATTGCAAAAATGATAGAGGCTATTCCTAAACTAAACTCAACAAACAAAATATAAACACTACATCTAGCTATCGAAGAAACATGTTCAATGTGGAACTTTTGTATATTAAGAATTATCATACACAATATAATGTGTACCGTGCAACGCACTCGTGAAAGATTTGAAATAAAATTTAAATATCTGTTCATTTTTTTTATATAAAAGAGGGATTTTTGAAAAGCATAAAGAGAGTCCATCATTTGAGAAATACTCAAAAAGTTTAGTGTATGGTGAAAGAGCAAAAAAGAAGAGTCAATCATTTAAGAACTACTAAAAGAGTTTAATGTATGGTGAAAGAACAAAGAGTTTATTGTATGGCGAAAGAGCAAAAAATGAGAGGATAAATTACACAGTTAATTATTAACCATTCACACTATATTATAGAAACACGGTATGATTGATCATACAATTGGTTAGCGTATCAGAAACTTTTGAAACATATATCATTTTATTTGATTTGATATGAATTTGGAGCAAAAAATGAGAGGATAAATTTAATTATTAACAATTCACACAAAGAATTTTTGAAGAATATAGAGATTTTAGTGTACGGTGAAAGAACAAAAAAATATTTTTAACAATTCACACAGAGATTCTCATTTTCGTTAAACTTTTACATAGAGCTATATTATGGAAACACAGTTTTTATTAAAAGAAGGGTTTTTTTTTAAGAGTATACAATAAATGTTGTTGTATAATTTAAAAATGGACAGTGTAGACAAATTTGTATTTTTTTTTTTTTGAATTGGTCAAATTTTAAAAATACATGTAAGCGACATCACAACAATTGGTATGAATTATTTTAACTGAAATGATAGCATAGTTGGTTATAATGATAAAAATCATTAAAACTAAATATAATATTTAAACCGTGCAACGCACGGGCTTAAAACTAGTATATATATCTAAAAGCGAATAATTTGGAGCGCATAGAGGACGTCCAGAGGTCTAGAAATGCATAGAGAGAGTCCAAGATATGTTAAACTGTAACATTATGTATTTAAGTAATCTACATTAAACATTAAAAAATGCACAAAGAGAGTCCAATATTTGTAAAACTCTTCTATAATAAAGTTATCAACATGAAACATAATATAAACTGTTATAACTTGGGCTACGTATATCACAATATTACGATACATGTATCACTAAGTTCGTGTCGAAATGTACTTCAATATAAGATCCATTTACACATACGTGGGAAAAGTTTAGTATGATTTTAGTTGATATATTCCAACATGTTTAAGACATTAAAAAAAAGCACAGAGAGTCCAATATTTCTAAAACTCTTTGTAAAACAATTATTAATATGAAATATAATATAAACTGTTATAATATGGGCTACGTATATCTGATTATTACGATACATGTATCATTAAGTTCGTGTCGAAATGCACTTCAAAATAAGATCCATTTACACATACTTTTGATTTGGTTGTGATATATTAACCAGTTTAAAACTTTTGTGAAAAATGCTTAAAAAATGAGTAATGAGTATTATCTAAAGATAGAGTATACGGAGTACTACTTTGTACCATGACATAAGTGATTTAATGAGATTAGGAGACATCTTCAGTAACAAATATTTGATTATTTGTCATGTTTATAATTAATAAATAAGAAGATTTTGATAAAATGACCCGTGCAACGCACGGGGTTTTCACCTAGTATATATCTAAAAGCGAATAATTTTGAGCGCATTGAGGGTGTCTAGAGGTCAAGAAATGCAGGGAGAGAGTCCAACATTTGCTAAACTCTCACTTGAAATATAAAAGGTAATCCACATAAAACATTAAAAAATTGAACACAAAAACTCTAATATTTGTAAAACTCTTACGTAATAAAGTTGTCAACATGAAACATAATGAAAACTGTTACAACTCGGGTTACGTATATCAAGATAATACGATACATGTATCATTGAGTTCGTCTCAACATGTATTTCAATATAAGATCCATTTACACATACTTTTGAAAAATTAAGTATGATTTTAGAGATTTGTCGACAAGTTTAACTTTTTTGTGAAAAAAGATTTAAAAATAAACAAAAAAAGACGATTATTTAAAGATAAAGTATTACTTTGTACAAATGTACAATGACGATTAAGTGTGATTAGAAAACATTTTAACTAACAAACATTTAATTAGTTATCAATGTTTACTTATTTAGTTTGAGATTAACTCAATAAATAAGAATAAGCGATTATGATAAAGTGTCCTGTGCAACGCACGGGCGTTTCACCTAGTAACATCTACTCGTAACTTATAACAAAATACGAAGCTCACGCAACAGCACATGCCGAGCTTAACCCCTATCTACTACTATAAAACTCTTCAACTTCATCGACATGACTCAAACCCGACTCGACTTGACTCGTTTTTGACTTAGGCTCCCGACATTGAGTTTGGTCAGTTTCAAGTTTCTAAGTAGTGACCAAAAGAACCCCCCTATGATCTGCTCTCTCTGGGTTTTGCAAGGGTTTTAGAAAGAAGTAAACCAAAGGAAAGCGAGGCTTGTTAGTGAAGCTTTGAAGCCTGATGTGGCTATGGCGGATGAAGAAATTAAGCCCCAAATCAACATTTCGGAGGCTATCAACAGCATGTGGAGACAAGTTAGAAGATGAAGGTTCATGGGCTTTTGCCTCTGAGTGGTGGGGTTCTGATGCTGCTAATAATCATACCCACTCCGTCTTCCGAGCTACTTCTCATTCTGGAAACGGCGTCGTTTCCGTCCTCGCTTACCCTTCTTCTGCCCCTGTCAGTCTCTCTCTCTTTCTCTATATGACTATATTACTCCCCTGGTTTCGTTGTATTCTTAACGTTTCATTTGAATTGAATATGTAAGAGGAACTCAAAGCATAGGTAAATAGTACAATAACTAATAGAAAAAAAAGATTTAGTCTTTGTTAGACAATATTACTATTATAGTCCTCAAAAGTTCACATAGGGGTAAGTTGCGTACATCTGACTCCTTGTAACTCGTAATAGGTGGGAGCCTTTGAGGTACTGGGGTAATGTCGTTGTTGTGGTGCTCGGGCGTTACCATTAGCAAATTGAGGGAGTAATTTGATTCAGTAAATACCATTTGATTAGATTTTCTCAGACATGGGTTATTTAGTTACAAGTTATGTGTCTTGTTCTTCAAAATGAGACCATTTTGTACAAGAATGTGTCTTTAGTGAGTAAATGGCTAAAGTGCAGTGTGGGAGTTGTGAAGCTGTAGAAAAAAAACATCAATGTATTGTATATAAAGTACTCCCTCCATTCATAGGATCATATCCGAATGCGCCATCAATTTTGCAGTTTTTGACTATACTATATTCTGAGCCGCATATCAACCAAATGAATGAGTCATTTGCTTTAAAGGGGAATCGGGATAGTGCATTGCAGAGTATTAGCTAATTTTTATACTAAGTGAACATTTATTTGATCTAGAGGTGCGTCAAATCTGGTCTGTCAAAAACTGCAAAAAAATTGGGGCATTTGGATATGAATGGAGGGAGAAGTAAATTACTACTAATATACTTCTACACTTCAAATTCTGAATGCATATTCTTAGCTTTGTGTCATGGGGAAGTTGATTTTAATGTCCTTGAATCCAACAGAGTGCCATCCATTGGCCAACAACAGAAAGTTGGTTGCGGAAAAGGCAGGCTGCAGTTTCCTCTGAGAGCCAACATGATCAGGACCTTAAAGTACTTGGTTATCAGTGGCGTGTCCTTCGCTTTAATGATTTTACACGTCAGAGTACCGTCAAAGTAATGGCAACTGCTAAAATGTCAGATCCTGGCGCTGTGTACTACATGCAGCAACCACATTGTTTGGCTATTCCCTGTAAGGTTTATTCACCTGAGAACTTCTGTTACATTCTTTCAACTAACAAATTGTGGTTTGGAGTTGGCAATCAATTTTGTTGGTACCATCCACTTGAATCTAACTTTATTTGTGTTCATTAAACCCTTGTGTATTGTTGAGAACGAATGGATAGGGTAGTGTGAGGAGAAGCAGTTTGGAAACTTATCGTTTTCAGCTTACTTTACTCTGAATGTTCGAATGTGCTCCTGAAAATAAGAAGGGAGTGGCCACCTCATTCTTCCATTTTGAGGCTTGCTAAACATATGCCCATTATTGACCTCATACTCCTGTGAGTTGAATTATTCGTGCAACTAAGACCCAGAGTTGTCTAGTTAGCACTTGAAACGCAGCTCTGAGGAAGTAAATTTGACTCTCCTTTTCGATTCAAACTCAAGTTGATTTCTGTTTCCTTGAAACCTTTACCTGTGCTTACTGAGAAGTTCTGATCTTTAACTCTTTCTTGCAACTGTCCAAAGAAATTGAATAAACAATCACTTTTTAAAAGATGACTAGTTTATTGTTTCAGTAGCCCTTGGCCGCTTTCTAATTCTATCTTCTATTGTTGGCTTTAGCAAATTTATTTTCTACTTGCTCTCAGCTATCTTCTATAATAGTCATGCCTACTTGTTAGTGAATAACCTTGAATTAATCTCGTCAACATCCTTTCAGACGTGAAGAGTATGGTATCAGCAGGCTTGACTGCTCTATCAACTTGTAAATATGATCTCCCAAATGCAGTAAGCGGAAACAGGAAAATGCGTGTTTTATGTGTTGGTCATGGTGGAGGAAGTCTACCGCTGTTCCTAGCTTCTAAAATTCAAGGTGTGCTTTCTTTTTTTTTTCTTCTGAATACATATATTTTATTTCCTCTTGTACACTCATACATGTGCGTTAGTACTCATACAACAACCCTCTTTCCTTGTGCAATATGCTAAAATTTCTGATAATGTCATTTATCTTTAACACTACGACTAGTTTGTGGGAAAATCTTCTATATACTGTAGTGCATTACTCTTTCTGCTAAGACTTTTTAGTCTTTCAAGACACTCTCTCTTCAACTCCACTGAAAATTCTTCTGTACTGTACTAAGATCTGTAATTTCTCATCATAAAAAAAGATCGGCAATTTGCGTGCCCGTTTGTTTATGTTTACTCCTTTAGTAAACCGTGAGTCCGTGACTGTAAGTTTTCAGATTTTCATTTTTGTGGATATTCTCGGTTCACTTTTACCTGGTGAGAGGGCACATGGTCCTTATTATGGTTCTAAATGTGCTGATCCCATATAAAAGGAGAGTTCCAATTCATAATGTACAAAACGGAGAGTCAAGTGGTGCTCAGAATGGAGTGCTTGACTCCGACCATACAACAACTTCAAAGTTATGAACATATCTTTCTTTCATGTACACCACCAAATAGTCCATGGAACCATCTGGAGGTATTTGGTTGAATGAAAAAATGAAGCATACTATGCGTCAAATTACTGACTTTGGATATGGTCAATGGTCTTAAGACTCTTAACAGTACTGTATGCAATAGAAGAAAGCGAAGGTATGAGTTGTTGGACTATATTTTACGTACTGCTACTATTTTCATAAAGAATGTAGGCAATCTTCTGTTTCCTGTAGTCATGGTGGAGACTCAGACTCTGGTTACGATATGTGTAGATTTAATGTTAAATTCGGTAACTATAGTGTTGTGAGTGTTATCTTTTTAGCTGCCAAATCTTTTGTGATGTATAATTATTTGATAGATGGATTTGGAATTTCGTGAATCAGTCGCATGTAGGGTGTGCTGATGACTCTGATTTTCTTTGTGCTGTGTAGGTGCTGTTATTGACGTTGTCGAAATAGACCCTCTCGTTATTTCAGCTTCCATTAAAGCAATGGGTTTTCCATCATTCTCGTTTGCAACTCTTCCTGGGCAGCATGCTCTCTCAAGAGCCAATGCAATGGATGAGGTTCTGTGGAGAGGCATCCATGAGAGACTTTTTCTGTATGAATCAGATGCTGAGAAATTCATGCTGGAGTCCAGTTATCTATATGACATTATCTTTATTGATGCTTATGACGGAGATGATATCTTCCCCCGCAAGCTATGGGATCCAGATTCTCCATTTCTAGAAGCCCTGGGCAGAAGACTTCATCCTGATCATGGTACTGCTGTAGTCAATCTTCATTCTGATGCTGATATAGTAAGTTCTGATGCATCAACCACACCATCCATACAGCCAATTCTTCCTATGGGGAAGTACGTTTCTGCAGTATCTCGTGCCTACAAGGATATGCTATGCAGAGAGCAGTTTTCCGGATTGGGGTTTACTGTTAGTGTTCCTTGGGTGTGTAATACAACTCTTGTAGTGTGTAGAGGTTTTGACGAGGTTGTTGGAGAGCCAGACAGAGATTCGGTGTTGAATGCCCTTTTCTCCAACTGCATGGAAGTGGAGAAGGATCTGGACTTGACATTTTCATGTGTAGAATATCTGAAGAGAGGCTTCGTTCTTCTTGATTAATCATCAGAAGTGTCTCAGCCTCTCAGGCAGTCTGCCGTTTTCAAAAGCTCTGGGATTTTCCAACTCATGCCAAAGAACTCGGCCATCCAAGAGTGTTGCTAGAAATGTGGTGTAGCTGTGTGCAGGCGGTATGAATTTCGAGTGCTTGTAATCAACAGTGTTCCTGATTAAACTCAGAAACTAGCTACTGCTCGGATATCTTGGAATTTGTCTGGTTATATTATCTTGTGCATGAGCTCAATAGCAAGTGTAACTGTGAGCTTTTGCACTGCATCAGTGAAGATCAAGTGCTGTAAACACAGAGCAATGTAGACTGAGCAAATTTTGCAAGGAAAGGTTTGAATGTCGAAGAAATTCGGCTTCTTGAGAGACCCGACACACGGACTACCCCTCCGAGCCCACCATAAGCTCTACCTTGGTTGAAGATAATTGAAAGCGTTGAAGCTTAAGCTACACTGCCTGTTGGTTTCCATTTTGTCAGTCAAGTCGGAAACTTTCTCAGGCCGCTCTTTGCCGGTTAGCTTTCCCTTTTATTTTGGTGAGTATAGAGACAGAGTCAAGTAGTTTGCAATGGATTGATGCACTGAGGACATATAATCCATATGCATTGTTGATGTACAGATCTTCAGGATTTAGAGGTCGGTTTTGCACAATGATTTGGGCTTTGTTTACGTAATGCATTTTTGTATGTGTTTATAAGATTGAATCATCAAGTTGTTCCTTAAAGAAGAAGATTGATTAAAGAATCAATGTCACATTTTTGGTAGTGTTCTAAGAGGCTTGTATAGTACACTGTAATTCATTGCAATAACAAGTCTCATAAATCACCCTAAAATTTTTGTTGGGCGGCATCATTAAACAAGAGCGTGCCAATTGAAGTAGATTTTCTCGTCACTAGTCATTCCTAATTCCCTATAGAGAACCCAACAAGAAAATAAAAAAATAATAATAAATTTCAACCCGATTTCTAATCGGACTAACCTTTCATCAGTATTTCGCTCACATAGTAACTCGAAATTTTGTCTATTTAAGTATAACCAGATAAGTTGAATAGATCAAGGTTCGGAATCAAAGTGGTTTCGGGTGAGAATCGCCATCCTTCCTAATATCTCACGATAACCCTCCCGAAACTTCCACCAGAAGACTCTATTCGAAATCTAGGTCTTTCCAAAACCCCCAAATCCCCTCTCTCTCTCTCCCTCCCTCTTGTCTCTTCTTCAACACGCTTCCTAACAATGGCGTCAACAAGCGGACAGAGAACAATAAGATCAATCACCGACAAGAAGGCCTCATCCTCCATTCTCAGCCGTGTCACCTCCACCGTCTCAGACTCCGCAATCGTCCAACTGGGAAAGGACAAAGCTTCCGACGCCTTCTACGTCGGCAAGAAGTTGATGAAGAGTACCGGAAAAGCTACCTGGATCGCCGCAACCACCGCCGTCGTCCTCTTCCTCCCACTTATTATCGAGTTCGACCGCGACAGCCAGCTTGATCAGATGGAGCTTCAAGCTTCTCTCCTCGGTACCCCCGCCGCCCCCGCAGCCGCGAAACCCTTCTGAGTGAAAGCTTCTTCGTTACTCTTCTTTTGTTTTGTTGTTTTTTTGGAGGGTTTTTGAGAAACCCTCGTAATTTGTGTTTTTAGGGTTTCATGTACTATTGATTTTTTTTTTTTTAATTTAGTATTATTATGATTATTATTATCATGATGATGTTATACTTATAGATTGTGAAATCCCTGAATAAATTCGTTGCTCGTTTTGGTATTTGTTTGTTTTTGGTGAATGTGGAATTATTTGATGGGAAATTTGTTGATTTTGGCCGTAATTTTGAAGTTGGTTTCCTTTATTTTGGTTTATAATGAGGCGTAAAGGTCAGTATGATCGACAGAAAAGCTCGTGTTTTGCTCCTTCCGTTCCCTTGGATGATTAATGTTTGGTGGTTTGAAGTTCTCTCACACATTGGAATGAAACGCTAACAATCAAAAAGAATGTAGGATGTTTCATTTGTGTCGAGTACCTTATGTGGGATTAAAGTTTGGGGTTGCTGTATGTATATATCAAGTCAGCTGGAAGTTGATGTCAAATTTTAGGTCTAAATGTTTCAGTTGAATTTGTTGTGGGATTTGAAGTAGTTGAGTGGTTTTAAAGTTTGTGGGGGTATAGGTATGTGGATTAAGCTGAGTTGAAGGGATAACGTTTGCAATGCTCCTGCAATTGTCTGTTTGATTTTTGTTCGCAATTTGAATAGTTGGTTAGTTGTTCTTCTGGTTATATTTTGCTGTTATATATCTTTTTTAGATATACCTGGTGATTGTGGCTTTGTTACCATCCTGTGGTTGAAATGTGATTGTTAGAGATTGTGATCGTATTGTCAGAGAATTGTAATTGTTGATGGTGCATGCCTTGTAGAGGACTTCAGTTTCAAAGCTGCAGGTGGTTGGCAGTGTAGTTTGGATGGCTTAGTTCTTTTTTTGGTATCAATTGCTCGGGTAAGTGCTTTCCAATGTAAGAGTCTGTAAAGGGCAAGTTTACGCTGATTTAGGTCTTATAGATATGGTTCTGTTTTACATATTGAAGTGAAAGCTCTGCTGTAGGAGAGCAGAATTAGTTACACCAATTGTGACTAGCTTTGCAGCCAAGGGGACGTTTTTTTTTTTTTTTTTTTGTTTTGAGGAAGGGGAAGTTCATATAGTATAATAAACTGAAAAACATTCTTATATGATTTTTGATTCATGTCTATTCCGATACAACTCAGGAATGCTTTTATGGCACTGGCATTGTTGTCTGTTGCTGTATGTGACTTTTTCTTTATTGTGAATGGTGTTGGTGATGTGGTTGAATGGGGCTATGGGCGGGGGTATGGGCAGAGGGGTACTTGATGGATTCTTGTTAGCTCTCATCCATTAGTATATCTGAAATCCCTTACCAGTTACCTCACCATAGGCATTTGGTAATGTATGCTGTAGTCATTTGCCTCTGTTTCGTGGTTTGATAGCCGAACATTCTTTTGCAATCTCTGGAATGTGAGTGTGTGACAGCGTGACTTGTTATGATCAAATTATTGATAGTTCAGAAGTTCGATAATGAGTCTACCATCCTATGGTGGCTCTATTTCCTGTGGATTTTGGTTTAGCTATTTACTTAAAGGGATGGGAAATGATACTGCAACCTGTGACATACGGATTTTGTCTAGAGTCATCAAAAAAGTGTTGCTATTTATCTGGCGATATGTTGCACCATGAACCAGTTGTGTTACTGTGTCAGATTCCCGATCTGCAATCTATAACTGAAGCTGTGATTGGAGAATGTTGGCAAATGTTTCTACTTCCTACCGTGAAACTATCCACGGAGTTTTACACCATCTCTTTTATGTGCCAGTCGGAAGTTTGGTTCAGAACAGTACTTCCTAACCCCAAATTTAGGGATATATCCTGATTTGCAGGTCTAAATTGTTTTGTGGAAAGGATTCCTGGATCAAAAGTAGGAGTCAACAATGCTTATCTGAACTGGTACCTAAGTATGTATTTATCTTCTGTTGTGTTAGACTGACAGTAACCGAATTCCTGGCTGAGGTTTGTCACAATATGTGCATTCTGAGCACCTGCTTTACATGATCAGGAGTTCAGGACTTCATGATGAAGCTGGTTAAATTTCTGTCTATTTGTCATCAGGTTTAGAATAAGGAAATGTCAGTCCTTGTGAATTCCCATCTGAATCTAATGTAGCTTTTTATCAAACAACAGCGTCTTCTGCATATCCTTCAGTGTCTGTTCTTGAACAGTGACCTTGAACAGTTATACTTCGGCCCTCTTATGTAAATTAGGTACAAGAGTTGGAACTGCAAAATGGAGTGATTCGAAATCCTTGCTATTTGACATCATTCAGGCCTAATATTACAGAGTTTTGATTGTAACCAAAAAACAGAGTTTTCGGCATGCATCCATTAGCTGAATGTTGACTCATAAACTATCGCTTCACCATACAACTAGAGCAATTCCAAAACACAGGTGCCAAAACCTTTACAATGTGGCAACACTTGAAGAAGTTGGAGCCATCAGCTATGCAGATGCTTGCTCAGCTTGAAACTCTTTCAAGAGCGCCAGGGACTGTCGGTACAGATCGAGGTCCATACCATCAACATTCCTACCAACTCGTGCCTTCAGGACAGGCTGAAAATAACAAGCTGATTTTCAGTACCCACGTACAACCGAAAAAACAAAAGTATTCGACTCATATCTTAGTAATGAATGATCTTACCTCCATGCCAGGTTGGAGAAACAGTTCCCCTATGAATTGATAGAGTGAACGTGATCGGTACAGGAGTTTCACATTTCGGGTGTCAACCTTCAGGGTCACACTTCCGTCAGCAATGACAGCAAGAGCAGTCTCCACACTATAATCCTGTAACCTAACAACATGAACTTACATAATTACAACTAAAGTTTTCATTACACTATCATCAAAAGTCTCTAGGCCGAGTCCAAAACAATTTATATGCCTGTTAAGATTGGAAGCTTTAAGACAATAGAACACACGAAAGGCTGATCTAAAGAGTTTAAGGTGAACAACACTTTACAGACAACTGCATTACAATCTTCAGGTAGAGACGGCTTTTTAGTTGATGTAACAACGAAAGGGCATTACAATCTTCACACATGTAACACTTTACAGACAACTGCATTACAATCTCCCTAGGCACAATTCTTACAGAAATGCAGATTTAGTGAATGTCAGTAGTCCAGCATCTTTTACGGTTTGTGAACGAACACAAAAGCTCACAGCATAAAAGAGGGGAAAACACTAACTTTCCAGTGACGCGAAGTGAAGCCCCATTCTGAAAGTGTGGAGAAGAAGGTTTTAGGTCTTCCAACATGATCAAAGCACCCGAACTGACAATTGATGATGCCATGAACTTCAACTGTACAAAAACATACAAACAGTCACACTTTCAACAATCAAGAGTTTATTTGAAGATACTAAAACCTAGCCTCTGAGATTCACTCTCGTACTCCCTCCATTTCTTTTGATTGTCTACGGAATTTCTCTCACGTGTTCAAATGAAACGTAAACAATCAAAATAAACGGAGAGAGTACAAATAGGAAAATGCAACCCCACACCAATCAAGCCAGATTACGCCATCAAATCCATCAAGTTTTCGACTTGGCGGGTCTCAGGAGAAGAGCCTTCATAACTCCAAAGGGGCTCCTCCTAGTTGTAGCGGAGTCAAATATACGCAACCTTACCCCTAGGATTTGACCCCATCATAGTGAGCGGGGCAAAATTGACAATTTTGCAGCTCTTTCAGTTAAAATTAGGTAAAGCAAAAGTCGTAGAGGGGATATGCACAATTTGATTCAAGTTCACACCCAATTCAATTCAATTGTTTGCGAAATGCTACCAAGTAAAAGTATAAATAATTCAAAAAAAAAAAAGATAAAAACGCACCTGAGAAATGAAAATAGTGGTAATAGTTTCGAACTTTGATGGCGGGAAGCAGATAGGTAAAAAGGGGGCGTGTGAGAAAGAACCAGGCGCAGTTGAAGAGGAGAGAAGGGACTCAAGGGAGTACTCACTACTCAGAGTCAGAGTTCGACCCGATTACTGCTTTTTACGCTTCTTATATTGATTTTTGCATTCGTCTTTAAAAAAAACGTATGCTTATATTTTGAGGTGATTTTTACAAACGTACTCAGAGAGAAACAAATAACGAACATAGCAAAAATGGAAAAACGGAACTAGGCATCTTTCGGGAAAGAGATCAATAACAAGAAGTATATTTTTAACTAAATTCGTCCGTGCGCGTTTTAGGAGTATTTGCATATTAACGAGAATGTGAAGTGTTTCTCCTGTTTAGACGTGACCAACCCCTTATTGTTTCTTTTCGCCTTGATTTTTTTTTTTTTTTTTGAAAAACACAAAATGTGCTTAGTTTCAATTACGCTAGAAATAACGATAGAGATAGGTTGATGGTTTGGCACTTGGTCCTAGCTGATCTTTCAAAAGGACAGCGTAATGCTTACAGCCTTACACTGAGTTACACAGAAGATCCACAATTTTATCAAACACGCTGCCCCTCTGGTGTACATAAAAACACTCAAATTTTTGTCCCAAAACAACATGTCCACCAACATCATAGTGAAAGTTCCAACTTAGGCACCTTGAGTCCGTTTCAAATTCATCATGGAAACCTGATCTTCATTATATTCTAACCATATAACATCAACTCTAAACTACTCTTCACGCTTAAACAACCAATCCTCAGCCTCACTGTAACCATCAAATTGGAGATGTCATCTTAGGATTTCAGGATAACATTGTTACGGGATTTCGGGTCGATCGGTCAGTACCATGAAACTAGTTCATGGGGAGAAACATAACGCAGCGGAATTTATCAGACACGATTCATGTTTCGTGTTTCTCATTGATTTCATCAATTGTACAACGTATATATAGTAGCTACAATTCACCGTCTTAACCTACAAGTAATACAACTTTCCTAAATATAACCTACCATAAATGTACTTCGTACATATTAACAATATCTACGATATTCACAATCTATACGATATTACCATAACTTCGTATATGGTAATATATTGCTGACCATATTACTCCATAATATCTCTCGATATTATCTCGTAATATCGTCACCTTCCGTTTTCCCTATTACCCCCCCTCAAACTCATGGTAATTTGCGAAAATACTTATGGTAATTTGCGAAAATTTCCATGGGTTTGCCAAAACTCGTTCGGAAAGGAGAAGGGTAGAGAGAAAAAAAAAATGGTAATTTTTCTCAATAGTCGTTTCCTCGTCGTTCGTATCAACGCATCGGCCGTCATATATCGTTGTCTTCATTGTCGTTCTGTCGTTTCGGTCTCGGATCGGTCTCGTGTCCGTCTTGGAGTTCAAGTCGGATCGGGTTCGATTCACATGTCGGGTCCAACTTGTTTCGAATCAGGTTCAGATTAACAATTCGTTTCGGGCTCAAATTCGTCGGATCGGGTCGGTTCGCTTCGTCTTCGAGATGGGATAATTCCACCGCCAATTCATTCCTTCGTGTGGGACAATTATCCCACACTCATCTTCACACGTACGTGAAATTGTGAATTAACTTCACATGACACGTCAAAAGCACCTTGTGCTCGATCAAGCAATTAAACTCTGCGAAAAACAGAGCTCGGTCAATCATCAAAGGATCAGGTCATCGTTCAGATTTCATCGCCGTTCATCAACCTGTGATTGAGGTTGTTCGTCGTTTGCCGTGATCGGTTAACCTCGTTCATCATGCAATTAATCGGGTTCGATTCGTTATTCGTCAAAGCCTGGGTTCAACTTGACTTCGTCAATCGTCATGCTCCAATTTGGAGTTCGGGATCGTCAAAACCCAACATGGGTTTGCTCGTCAAATCGGTCGAGCAAGAGAGGAAACCCCCCCTGCGTAGGCAAGTCATCCGGGTCCACTCGCGGATGGCGTGTTGTCGTCGTGGTCGGGTCGACGTCGTCGTTGTCAGGTCATCGCTCTTCAATCATCGTTCGTCTTCGTGGTCATGGTCGAAGTCTTCGGTCAGTCGTGGTCGGCCGCATGTGATGTGATCGTGGTGGGCCGCCTGTGATTCGATCGTTGTCGGATCATGATCATCTTCCGTTCGATCATGGTCGGTGGTCAATCATCTATCGCCGTCAGGGTCGTGGTCGTGGTCAAGTCCACGATTCAGTTCGGTCAAGCTCGTCGGTGGTTGGTCGTCGGTGAGATCGGTGAGACAAGGATCCTCTTCGGTTCGGTGGTCGGAATGTCTTCGGTTCGAGGTCGTCGATAGTCATCTTCGTTCGGGAAATCGTAGGTTGTGATCATGATCATCTGATCAAACAAACAAGCTGATGGTCGTTCATTTGCTTCGTGCTTCGGCTCCGTGCTACTTGTCATGTAAAGGCAAGTAATTGGTTTTGTTTTCTAAAACCAACATCAGACAACGCTAAGGTCATCATGACTCAATGTGCGCCGTTCATCCCTATTCATCGGGGGGTCGAATTTGCTCAAGTTTCGTGTATCGGCTCGGCATAGGGTTCGTGTGTTTCGTATTTCGGTTTAGGGTTTCGTGTTTCGGTTGTCGGCTAGGTTCGAGAGTCCTCACGAACGAGGCTCTGATACCATGTTACGGGATTTCGGGTCGATCGGTCAGTACCATGAAACTAGTTCATGGGGAGAAACATAACGCAGCGGAATTTATCAGACACGATTCATGTTTCGTGTTTCTCATTGATTTCATCAATTGTACAACGTATATATAGTAGCTACAATTCACCGTCTTAACCTACAAGTAATACAACTTTCCTAAATATAACCTACCATAAATGTACTTCGTACATATTAACAATATCTACGATATTCACAATATATACGATATTACCATAACTTCGTATATGTTAATATATTGCTGACCATATTACTCCATAATATCTCTCGATATTATCTCGTAATATCGTCACCTTCCGTTTTCCCTATTAAACATCATTATGATCGTTGTAGGGTGTGCGTGATAACCGGGGGCACGATACTTTGAAGTAGCCTCGCCCTCGGTTTCAGACTCACTCTCACTACAGCTGCGCCTCCTAGGCTTCGTCACCTGCGGTCGCGGCCTTTCTACACGTGGTGGAGGAATTTTCGACTTCTGTCGGTTTCGGTCTCCTCTTCGTCTTCATACTCCTCCTCGCAGTCATCCTCACCACGCTCGCTCTCCGCACATGCGGGGTTAGGTCGAATGGTGTCAATGGGCCTCGGCTTCTCCTGAGGTCGAGAGGGCCCAATCGCAGCCGAAGTCGCCTGTGCCAACAACTCACCCGTCACGGGATCGCAAGGACCTATGAGCGGGTTATTGTCGCTCGGAGGGGGTGCCCCTGTGTGCACTGTCACCATATTGTCACCATTTTCTTGTCAGCCTTCTTTCGCGTCCCGGCTACCATTTTCGCACCTAACTCGACTCGTCTCGCAGACAAAAACTCAGACTACTCCAATCTATCCCCACAGACGGCGCCAAATGTTGGGGTGAGTTCGACTTCGGAATAGATGGGGTCTATGCTTCTGTCATGCGCAGTGAGCAAACAGTCAAGGGGGCCCGATTTTACCCAGGCGACGCCCCTCCGACGGTCAAGTGAGTGCGTGCAAAGAATGGGGTGCCTATACGCACTTATCACACGAAAGGTAATAAATGTGTCAGGCGAATAATAAAGTGGAATATGAATGAACCTGGAATTGTCAAAAATGGGGGGTATTTATAGTGAAGGGAGGATCCATATGGAATAATCTTAGGGGTCCCCCTTACATCTTAACCCTCCATTCCTTGACCATCTGACGGTTGAGAGATCTTGGACTTTTAACAACATCACATGGGCTTTGTGAAGGGCATTGGGCTTCTATTTCTAAGGGCTGTGACCTCATTAATAAAATGAACCCCAACAATCGTCAACATCAACATAGTGACCAATACTGGCAACATAACAGTAATAACAGTAGTTTACAAACCATAAGGATTAATAAGTTCGGAGAGTATACTCAAGTCATTTCATCCTTGTGGTCAACCTCAACTCGACCTAAAACTCGTGCTCACCTCTGAATCTCAGATTTAGTTTAGAAGACCCAAAACACACTCGTAATTTAATGTAGTCGAATTAGAATTTACAGGAATCCGTGAAGTGCCTACTCGATCATGCATCTCATATGTGAAGTGGCTAATGGGTATACTTAGAGAGTGTGTGTTTTAGTAAATAAGAAAATTAATATGTTAGGTAGATATATCAAATGATTTAGGGTCATTGTCAAAAAAAAAATATTGATTTAGGGTCGGTTTTTCAATTCAGGCTCATCTCCACTTAAGAGTGATGTGTTTAAAGAAAAGATTGCACGGTAAGGTACTATTTAGTAACTAAATTCAAGACTAATTGACGGTTTAAAAGGTGCCCTATTTTGAAAAGTAAAACTTAACCCCTCCCATTCAAAACGCGTATTACGACTGGTTGGTAAAAAAACTTCGACTTTCTTAAGATCAATCTCTTTTCTAGCAAGTTGTTGCATTCGCTTTTGTTTCTCACTATCAATTAGTGAAATATGTCATATAAAGAGTTCCAAAGTGATTTCGAGTTCATTTGACATTGTTCTACAATATTTATGCACATCTTTCTTCCGAGTTTCCGGTACAAGTTATACACAATTTAGCCGAATTTTAGATTATACACGTATTGATCCATATTTTAATATCGAAGATATTTTGGACGATAGAGTTTAATTTATCAATTCAATTGCATGGGTACCCAAACAACCAATTGGTCGGAATTGGAATTTAGTTTCAAGAGTTTTAAGTTCACATAAAAATTTCAACCTTTGAGCGTGGTGGCCCTGGTCATATTGTTTCTACAAAGATCCGCGTCCCTTTTCTTGCAAACGGTGGAAGAACAAAGGGCAGGAGAGAGAAATGAGAAGGGAGCACGGAAGGACGAGTTTGAAAGATTAGGCCATAATAATTTTGCTTAGGAAAGTAACTAGGTCCCTTCCTTGGTTCTGGTGCAAAACAACAACGTAAACAACACTACTTTATCCCGAAAACAATTCAGTTACATTAATATTCAAGTGATCACTACAATGCACCAGTGCCACCAACAACAACAGTCCCTTTGACTTTAAAGATAAGGTAGCAATCCAAGATCTATTCCAATGGTAGTATTGTCCCGCCATTACTGATGATTTCTTCCTCCAGCTATCAGGGGCGAAGCCAGGATAAAAAACTTGGGGTGGCGGATTATAACTGTATACGCGGTATCCCTAACGGATAATATAGGAATCGTTTATTGTTTTTAATAAAAACTGATACTATACGATCCTATTTAATAAGAAACATAACGGAGGCAGGGGCGAACCTAACCCCAAAAATTTGGGGTAACCATCTTAGTACAAGTTTTTTTTTTCCCCTAATTTTTTGGAATTTTTAAGGCAATAATTAGGTGTTTTCGGGGGTTTTTGTGGTAGCCGGTGCACCTCAGGCTACCCCCTAAATTCGATCTTGAATAAAACGTACATGCTCAACAAATTATGGAATAAGAAAGAAAAAATATATTGTAAATGCGAACAAAGCATAAGTGGAGAAATGAACAATCTAAATGAGAATATATATCAAAGACATGCATTAGGTAGCATGAAATGTTTGTAGCCTACCGGTTTGTATGAACAATTGCTCAAGCCTTAGTCAAGAGTTCAAATCCTCTTATCGTCGACTAACTAAAGTTATGCTTATTTTTAAAAAGTATAGGAATAATTTAAAAAAACAATGAAACTTGCTATTAAGAAGATTTGAACCCACAACATCCAAGTTACAATGATAGCACTCTAACCACTGTACTAACAACATTTTATGCTAAATTGGTGTTCTAAAATATATATAAAGGGATTCTTCCCAAAAAACTTCAAAAAAAATTTCCCCGGCCGGGGTGGCGGCCGCCACCCCAAGCCACCAGCTGGCTTCGCCGCTGCCAGCTACACATTTGAGGGGCCAATAAACATTAGGACACCAAAAATGTACTCCGTAATAAACAATATCCAAACTCTTTAACTTTTCCTGAAGCAAATTACCTTGAAAAGAGTTTCAAATTTCTTCTTGAGTTCATCATATTCCATACTCAAGTTTTGAAGACAAGCCACACACCTGCACAAAACACTTGTTAATTTACTGGACAACTCCACTGTGATGATAAAAGCTCGAAAATAAAGATTTCAATCCAAAAGAAATACTCCACCCGGGCTTTTTATCATTCACATTATGAATTCCTCTCACATAGGCAACCAAACTTACAGTTTTCAATGAAACTGATGGATTAAAAAGGGAGGGGGCATGTTGGCAGGGAAACTGGAAATGGTAACAGTGGCCTCATTATAGAAACTTCATCTTAGTAGATCCAACCATGTTCGATGCCTCAAATAATTCCTTAACTTTCAAAGTAAATTGGTTTGACCATACCAGTGAAGTCAAACTATCTTACAGGGCAGTCTCGGAGTTTTCGGGGGCCGTGTGCGAAATTTCAAACGGGGGCCCTAACTTACACTAATACAAAGTATTTGGTAATACAAAAGGGTCTTAAAGTTATAACTTGTAATTAAAAAAAAAAAAAAAACATGTATTAGGATACCGAACCTGAGCAGAGGAACCCAAAAAAGAGGACGAGAGAATGAAAGGAAAATGCAAAAGAAAAAAAAATTACTAAAAGAGTATCTTTGCTGAAGCTCGAACTCAGGCGAATGACAACAATGACCCATGTTTGCTACATGAACTACTGCCCTAGAATAAGAACACTAATTTAAAGTAGCATTCATAATATATATTGATTATTACGAACAGCATGGTTTTAAGCCCTCCGAAAACGCGGGCCCTATGCGGCCACGCAGACTAAACGGGCTAAAATACCGCCTTGCTGTCTTAGATAAGACTAGATAAAAAAAAAAAAAAAAAAAAAATGCTAAAAAGACGACTGTATTTACACTTCACAAAAATAAAATTGAATGAATGAAGTTGACAGCAAAATCTTACCCATCAAGATATTCCTCCTTGCAGAAAGCACCGAAGTGGGTGCACTGAATTTCGACCCTCTTTGCACATATACTGCCACATGAAACACAAAACAGAATCAAGCCAATGTCACCCTAGCAGGAACACAGTAAAAAAAAAAAATCCATAAAACTAGTTCTCGTTTGCTTCACCCTGGGAAGTCGAAATTCCAATGTCATTGGATGTGCCGGAACGTGTTCTCTTGGCAATAAAAACTAGATACAACTAGATGCATTTAGGGAACAACAACAACAACCACCACCACAAACAAGCCTTAGTCCCATGATAATTTGGGGTCGACAAACACGAACCGCCAAGAAACTGATTTGATCATAACTAACTCTACAAATACTACGTATAGTGGAAGAATCTAAAACAATAAGAAACACATCAAAGAGAAGAAACGTACCCAGAAACACTGTTCTTAAGTTCAAGAGTAACATTGGCCAGCTGGTTGAAGTCCACAACAGGCTGAGTACTGTGTAAACAAACCCCAATTCAATCAATTAAATATCTACCAAAATCACACTATTATACCCTTATTAAAACAAAATGGCAAAATGACAACTCACACGGCGTCGGCTGCAACCATATTGCTGATTAACTCCCCCGAATTTCGGAGAGTGTTGTTCACAATTTCTACTGGGAAACGCGTTTGGATCTCACCAGTCACATATTACTGCAATTTTTCATACAACCCCAAAATCAGAAGAAGAAACACAAAAAAAAAAAAAAAAAAAAAAGATTGAAATTCTACAAAATAGAAATCATAACTAACCCCAGCGTACATAGCAGCTAACTGATCCCTATATTTTGTCTGCAACTCCGCAACATCAGCCATTGCGTTTCTCTTTCCTAGGGTTTTTTTTTTTTTTTCGTACGAGTGAATATGAGGTTAGGGATGGAGTGACCTTTTTACCCCTGTGTTTCCTTCTACCCTCCTCAATATTTATATTTCTGCCCTCTAAGACCATGTGCGATTCAACTTATTCAACAGTGTTTTTAAATCAGATCAGATTTATTCAAATTAAATCAATCCAGATCAGTTTTATTCAAATCAAATCATATCAGAATTATCCAAATAACAATCAATAAATCTAGTCTATTCCTACTTATTAATTCGTCTAATTGCAGTTAATTTATTAATTAATGGGTTAATTCACGTGGTACCCCCGTGTTTTGACGATTTGCACGTGGTACCCAATGTTTTGCAAATTTGTACAAAATACCTTCGAGATTTGACTGTTTGCACACGGTACCCAAAACTGAACCCTTTCATTAACACCGTCAACTTTTGTTTTTTAAAAAAATGGTTAATTCACGTGGTACCTTCGTGTTTTGCCGATTTGCGCGTGGTATCCAGTGTTACAAATTTGTACCAAATCTCCTGAATTTTGACTGTTTTTACATGGTACATTTACTTTAAAAATTCCGTTAACGCCGTTTAAAAGTTGGTTTCAATGGAGAAGTAAAAAATGCTAGTTATGGTGTTTATTATGGGTGAAAATGATGGTGGTGGTGGAAAAGGATGAAGATGTTGATGATGGTGGTGGCGAAGATAAATATGGTAATGATGAAAGTGGTGGGGGGAAGATAGAGATGGTGATGAAGGAGAAAATCAAGGTTGTTTTTTTCCTAATTAACACCGTTCACGGAATTTTAAAGGTAAGGGTACCATGTAAAAACGTTCAAATCTTGACGATATTTGGTACAAATTTGTAAAACATTGGGAACCACGTGCAAATCGGTAAAACATGAGGGTACCACGTGAATTAACCCTCTATTTAAAAAAAAAGTTGACGGTGTTAATGGGAGGGTTAAGTTTTGGGTAACGTGTGCAAACAGTCAAATCTCGAGGGTATTTTGTACAAATTTGCAAAATATTGGGTACCACGTGCATATCGGCAAAACTCAAGGGTACCACGTGAATTAACCCTTAATTAATTCAGTTCAGTTCAGATCAAATCAAGTTTATTCAAATCAAATCAAATCAGATCAATTCAATTCAAATCAAATCAAATCAAATCAGAAAAATGCATTCCAATCGCACAGGGCCTAAATCATGTCCCATTCTTTTAGAAATCTGAAGGATCGGAGAGAGTAATATCCTAAAAGAGTAAAACACTAACTAGATTTTGTTTCCGTGAACTCACGAGTGTCTTTTTTGCTTCTTTTTAAAGGAAAACTATAGACATTACCTTTATGACTAAAACTTAGTAAAACGTTTAGAAAGATCACGGTGGTGGATATATTAACTAATATAGGTAGTAACACTGTATAACACATCTAATAAGTAAAACATTTGTATCAATAATCAACCTATATATTCCTCCTCCCGCAATGCCTAGCTAAAGTGCTTAAGTGAACAACTCTAAATTTTTGTGTAAAGTGTTTTTTTCTTTTCTTTTAGAAAATCCAGATAAAAAAATAAAGTAAATATACTATTTTGAAACAACATGCTTGTAACTCAAATTTTTGACAAACCAAAGGTTAGAAACAATTTAATTTTTTTGGTAAAAAAAACCTTTGAACTTACCTTAAAATTTAATGTATAAAAGTCTCATGCTATAAGAAGATTAAAAGTCTCCATATGAATATGAAAATGAATGTATTTCCATTCAATAAATGTTCGTTTACCCTAAAGATGACCCTCACACATATAACTTGAAAATTTCTACTCGACAACAATAACAACGCGACACATAATTTTTGTTTCATCAATGTCTTAAGCGGATTTTAATATGACCATATTCGACTCAAAGAGATGTGTCCAATCAAATTTGAGTATTAAGATTCTTGTTAGATGAATTTGTAATAATTGATGTGTTTGGTGCGCTTACAATATTGAAAGCTGAAAACTAAAAATATTCAAAGTAAAATATACTTGTCATTACAAAATCAAATATATACACAACTATACCAAATTGGAATCATTTTATAATCACACAGTAAAATACAGATATTCGAACATTTTACTACGATAGACACATATAATAAATACTCATTCTATGACCTCTATAAATCTTCGTATATATGAGTAAATCACTAAATAACATTTCTATATCTCTCTCGCAAACAAAATTTCTCTCTTGTGACTAACTCATTTTATATGTATGAAATGAAAATTTATTCACACCAGTATCTATCAAATTACGAAGATATATATAATACTTTGAATTCAAATGTAACCTACGAATTGGCAAACCAATAGCCAAAAGACACTATGTTTAATACATGTTTAATATTAATATTAATATTGAATTAAAGGCTTTCCAACTACCCACAAATTTTAATGCAAATAACTCATGTCATGAGGAAGACAAAAGGTCTTAAGACATGTTTTAATTGTTGAGCCCACACTTTAAAGGGATTGATTACGTGGAGGAGAGAGAATGGAATTGTATAACGGGACGACACGTAGGATATGACGTGGAATTTTTTTGGCTGTGGATGCTTTCAAAGGCTGCGACGTAGGCGTGAAAATTAGTCAATTAAAGATATAATATTGATATGTACAGAGTTCACACAAAGACCTACGGAGTATGTTATACAATCACACTCTTGTAGTATAAGATTTAAATGTCGGGCTCCTACAACAATGTAATTTCTAGTGTGTATATGTTAAATCTTTCTTACTCCATAACTCTATTCGGTCTTTTATACTCTATCGACTGTGGTTATGTTAAACCGTCAGGTTATGTTAAACCTCTCCTAAGTGCTTATTTCAAGTGATTAGTATCCTTGTATCTCCCATCTTCCAATCTAAAACAACAGATTTTACGGGTTTTTTTTCCTAGCTTTACAAGTTCTTTTCCATTCTCGATTGTTAAAGGGCGGATTGGGGTCGATTTTTGAGAACTCTAGTAGACCAAATACGTGGAAGATTCCGTCAAAAAAAAAAAAAAAATACGTGGAAGATATACATGGCTTTCCACTATTCCAATTGTTCGTATAAATTGTCACTAGCTCCACCAAGCTGTTTTCTCTTGGCCCACCAAACATTGTGCACTTACTCAATGCATAATTACTTGTACATATAAACACTAAACATAACTTTAGAACTATCAACATTTCTTGTCTACTCCTCCCAAAATACTCCAAAAAACCCTTTAACTTAAGCTGCAAACTTGGAGCTAGAACATGAAATAATCATTTAGAAAGTAATATTTATAACATGTAATGACAGAGATGGCAGGGTTAAGGGTAGTTTTAACCTTGGAAGGGCAGAATAAGAGGGTCAGTGACACTAGTTATAGTAGTAAAAATAATACTACTATTATTAGTAAAGCTACTACTATACTGGTGAATAATATGATGACCATGATGATGATCAACGACAAACCTGATCATCGGAGTAGCTCTTCTACTTATGGCAGCAACCACCAGAGTAGTGTACAACTTCCGACGGCCTCGGCTGCGAATTATCTTGATTTCTGCTGTCTTTGCAGACGGGAACTCTTGCCTGGAAGAGATGTCTACATGTACAAGTAAGTTTTTTAGCCAAGTTAAACTGTTATATTGAGTCTTACATAGTTGCACATCAGTGAATTTTTTGTGATTATTTGGGTAGTATATCCGAAAACGTCCCCTTATGTTTTCAGCGTAGGGTAAGACTGCCTACATCTGACCCTCTTATCTCGAGTTAGAGCCTTCGAAGCACTAATAAGGTCATAAAGTTCGATGACTATTTCGGTTCTAATACTGGTACATCATGCCATAATACGTACGTCTAAACAAATTGTAAATTAGTTTTGCCACTAGCATCAGAGCTTAAGAAGGTAAAAAAAAAAAAAAAATTCAATACTAAATTGTTAATTCATCTGTAAGTTTCCATGATTTAAGATTTCTAGCTACTCATTGTTAATTCATATTCAAGTTAGCCTGATTAAGTTAATCCAATCTCTCATTAGTATATGCATATTTGTAAAAATATATGCTAATACTTTAATATGCAAAAAGTTATTCTATGCCTTTACAGTAATTAACCTAACTATGAGAATGATATATCCAGAGAAAACGCTACTGTAGTGTTGGCTCGTTTTCCTTTCTGGTTTGTAGGGGACCTGATGCAATTATCTACTCATTTTGTTCTTTACCAATGTTAGCGTTTGGACAGGTGTAACAATTCAACCAAACGTTAACAAATAAAAAGAACAGATATAATAAAATAAAGTTGGAGAACAATTGTTACTCCCTCCATTTATTTTTTTTTATTCTTTACGTTTGGTTTGAATTCTTCTCACAGATTTAAACCAACCAAACGTAAAGAAAGAAAAAAAAAATGGAGGGAGTATTAAATTCTAATCATTTCTTGTCAGTTGTCACATCTATACTCTCCAAAAAAAAGTTGAGAGTATGTTATTGTGGATTAAAATGTTCTTAATTTAACGTTAAAGGTGTGGGAATAACCGCTTTTCCTAATTCGATACGATGTTGTTTGTCCCCTTTAGAGACCCTGGTTCACCATCAATCACTGTCTCAAATCCATCAGTCTCATATTATTGGTGTCCTCCGTTTTTTCAAACATGTGATTATGTGAATGATTAAATTCTAGTATTCCACAAAATTTTCTAATCGACCAAATGCTTGTATGCAAGCTTAATTAAGCATGATTATTTGGGTTTCAGAGGAGATCGAGGATTCTGCAGCACAGAGTGCAGAAGCAATCAGATGGTAATGGACGAGGAAGAGAACAGATTAAGGACGACGAGACATAAGAAACACAATTGCTCACTGACTGCTATGAAGAATACAAGAATGCAGAGCACGAGTACCTCAGCATCTACAACTACTACATCAATGCCGTCTGAACCACGCCCTCATCACCCCGATACCTGCAACAACTATCATGGAGGACGGAGATACTAAGGTGGTGCATTTGCCTCATACTCCCATGTCACATCCTCGTCTACACTGATGGCGTACAATTTACCAAATGGCATAAGAAATAAGAGTATGAGACGTAACTCTTTCAATGTTTTCATCTTAACCACTCCCTGTAGGTTTCATATGTTCAGATTTCAATACAAAGAAAAGGAAATGTCTGTTGCAAAAAATGTGTGAAGACACCACCACAAAAGAGCACGAGATAGACCTTAACCAAATCGAGCTCTATCAATAATCAGCTGATGAGGCAAATGAGTATTTTACCCAATCAGAATAACAATGTTTAAAGGGGAGAGACCGGAGATTAGACCAATGAACCATGGCCAAGCATGGCATCGAACTCCATAGCTTTCAGCATGAAATGGTTAACAATTCAATCAAATCATTCAACTCCCAATCAAAAGTAAGCACAATCGTAGTCCACGGAAAAGATATACAAGCATATGGGAGTTCTCCTGGGCCATCTCTTACTAGCATTCTTTTGGATAGATTTTCTTACTAATAGCTACCAATGTGTAAGGTACAGGAGCAATCAAGCCATCGTGGCATTACAGTCTCTGAGCGATTCGATACAATCTCACCTAAATCCGGAACATCATCAGCCTGATTTGAATAGTAGTACAGCCTTCTGGTCAAGATAGAAGTAGACGAAGTGGTTTGTCTCATGAGTCACATAAGAACCTACTCCAAGAACCAGGACAAGTTGTTATTACCGGGATCAACAATCATGCCAGAAACAGGAAAAAATTTGTGAACAAAATGGCTTCAAATTATAACATATACTCCAGTGAAAATATTTGACATGTGACATGGATGACAAAATTTGCGCAATAGTTCATAAGTAGATGGGGACAACCAAATTTCGTCTCCCCCCGCTAGGCCCTCCTATACCTAGTCCTTTTCAGGACCTACCTAAAATGTAAGGACAACACCAATACTCCTACTTGGTACTACTAACTAGTTCCTAAGTAAAGGAGGAGCAAGTTGTTTCTCATCCCAGCTACTCACGACAATTAGTTTCTCATTCCAGCTTATTATTCGAATATCACTTAACAAATTCTCACATAAGCTTTCCAGGAATTTGGGTACCAGACCATATGGTTTCAGTGTGATAGGGAACTTGGATGTGGTTGTTTTTAAAGTGATGGCTAACAGGAACAGCAGACAACAGGCTACTCTGTAGTCTGTCCAAAGGCCGTAAAACTTAATTAGCAGCACCTCTTTCGACAAGATGTCATCTGAAAATGATTATATACCATATCTGCCAGGGAGGATCGGTTGTTGTTATGGGTCAGTTCTAGGTGGTCAGGAGGTATGGGCCTCTGGGGCGTGTGGGTGCCTGGTGGTGATCGATTGTGGCTAAGGGCGCCAGTTAGGGCTGTAGGAGTGGAAGGTGAGGTAATACAATATTGAGCAGGGTATAATTGTCCCTTTACAAACCAAAGACTCAGTTCAAAATTCAAAACTTGAGTAAAACGGAATCGTTTACTGAATTGGTAATAGGATGAAATACTAAACAATTGAACAAAAAATAGGAGCAACAATGATCAAATAAATTTCCCCAATAGCTCTATTCTTCACCAGATCATAAGGTTTCTCTTCTGAACAGCACCAAGCCTAGTGGTCAGCAGAACACAAGAAAAAGATACAGTACGAACAAGACCCAATGGTTGAACTAGGCTGTTCTACAAGTGGTTGGGCTTATATGTAATGATCAAAACTGCAGAAGAGAAATGAAATGAATGGGAGTGGTAATTCCATGTGATTCAAAAGGTTGTACATAGCATGAGTACATGACTCCTTTGTTTGGTTAGTGAACTGTAAAGGAACTGGGATGAAATTAAAAAAAAAAAAAAAAGGATTTGTATCGTGCCTTCCTTCTTTCCGTCAAAACCCCTCCAATGGGTGGAAAGGGAATTGCAACTCTTACAAAACAGCATTTCCTTTTTTTTTTTTTTTAAAAAACATAAAATTTTAAAAACCAATACAGGTGAGTTTTTTTCCTCCTACTTCCCTTTCTCTCCAACCAATTTCTCATACAAAGCAAACTATAGTGATATCCAACTATCCAAGTGTTTGAAGTGTTGGCATCGTATATAACAAGTTAACTTTGGGGACTCAAGAGAATAGACGAAAGAGAGGAGAAAAGCGGTACATAAGAATGTGAGTATTGAGAATAAAGACTGTTTATAAACTATAGCCATTTCCTTTCCTTCATTCAGTGAGTTTGACCTTAGTTAAATACAGCAGCGGATTAGAGCAATTGACATGAATCCTCCATTATCTATAAGAAGAACAAGAACCGACAATATGAAAATCTAAGGATAGGCATTATTGCACGGAAACCAGCAACGCAATATCACAATTCTCATCTACAAACTACAACTTCTTACACTAATACAGCCAAGTTAACCCAAACTCCAAGCACAAACACCAATTTTTCGCAACATATTTTCCAACACAATCAAACCTAGCAACTCAACACCGACTAATGGCGAAAAACACTACCAAAATCTCAAACCCTACACCTACACACTTAAGCAACTTCAACAATCCATAAATAAACTTCAATTTCACGAAACAATCAACCCTAGCAACTCAACACAACTAATGGCGAAAAAAGCTACCAAAACCTCAAACCCTACACACTCGAGCTACTTCAACAATCCAAAAAGAAACTTCAATTTCACGAAACAAATCACAACAACATAATGAAACTAGCAATGAACAACAAAATCAACGGAGACGAACGAGGGAGAAATTATACCGAAATTGCGGCCGACGATACAGTGCCAAGTAGGGCCATGCTTCTTATCAAACTCCTTCTTAATACTCTCCGCCACATCTTTCTCCACATTGTTCTTCTCAAACGCCTACATTCATCATCATCCGCCAATTTTTCACTCACACACACACAAATTTAACACCAAAATATGAAGTTCAAGAACATAAAACTTCGCAATTACGCAATCAAGAAAATATCGGAAAACATCAAGCATTATGATTAAAGTAAATTATCAAGCAGTAAAAAAAGAAGAGAGAGAGTGAGAGAGAGGAAATTACAGCGATAGCGATGTCGACAGCTTCTTTTTGCAAGTCTTCGCCCATATCGGCGCTTTTGATGGTGACGCGTTTTCCGGCGGAGGCTGAAGATGGTTTCCGATCATCGGCTGGTGGTTTTCCGGCGAGACTAGCTCTCTTTATTTCTTCGCTCATTTCTTCAGAAAATATGGAGTATTTAATTTTCAAAAGAAAAAAAAAATTGATTTTGAATGATTGCGAATTTGAAATTTGGTTGCTGATAATTGATAGTACTATATTTCGGATTTGGGAGTATTGGTGAAGAAGCTTTGTTGATGCGTTGTTACAAAGTAAAGCACAAGAGTGAGAACTGACAACTGACAAAGAGTGAGAGAAGTGACAAGTTTTACCCCCGGTGATTTTAAGGTGATTCTCAGTTTTTCACTTATTTACCAGCACAATATTCGTAACAAAAATATTAGGTGTCTATACGTAGACAATTAGAATGTCTATGGTTAGTTTGTGCTAAAATTAATCAAAGGTGCAGTAAATTTTGTTGCATAATTTTGTAAATGTTGTATTAATTAAGAAAGAGAGACAATAAAAGGTCCTTAATTTGTGGATTAAATCAATTTAAATTACTTTATATTGATAGATTTGTAACAATGTTGATTTTACTATCGGTTTCATAAATTTACTGTAACAATGTTGATTTTACTATCAGTTTTAAACTAACCATTTCAGAACAATAAGTATTCATCCCAAAACAAAAACTAACCATTCTAGAACAAACGTTTTATCATTCCAGACAAAAGTGTCAGTCATCCTAGGAGAAAAAACAACCATCTCAGAACAAAAATTAATCATCTCAGGACAAAAAACAACCATCTCAGAACAATAGTTAATCATCCTAGGGCAAAAACTAACCATTTCAGAACAAAAGTTAATCACCCTTTGACAAAAATCAATCATACTGAAACAAAAACTAACCATCGTAGGACAAAAACCATTCATTCCAGAACAAAAAGTAACAATTCTACGACAAAAACCATTTACTCCAAAACAAAAAGTAACCATTCTACGACAAAAACTAACCATTTCAGAACAAAAAGTAACCATTCTACGACAAAACTAACCATTTCAAAACAAAAGGCAATCATTGTAGGACCAAAACCAACCACACTGAAACAAAAACCAACCATCCTAGGACAAAAACCAACCATCTCAAAACAAAATCTAACCATCCTGAATCAAAATCCATTCATCTCAAAACAAAACCTAACCATCCCAAAATAAAATCCGTTCATCTCAGAACAAAACCTAACCATCCCGAAACAAAAGTCGTTCATCGCGAAACAAAATGAATGGTTATATAATGAATGATTTTTTGTTCTAGAATGAATGATATTTGTTTTAAAAAGAATGGTTATGTAATGAATGTTTTTTTGTTATAAAATGAATGATTATTGTTCTAAAATGAATTCTATTTGTTTTAGAATGAAGTCTTTTTGTCTTGATTTATTTAATCTGAAATAGGTAGTTTTTGTTCTAAAATGAACGATATTTGTGTTAAAATGAACGATTTTTGTTTTAAAATGAATACTCCCATATTAAAACAAATTAGCAATAACAAAAATATAAAAACAAAATAAAAAAGACCCACCCCTCCCATTTTCTCTCTCCTTCCCCAACCACCCCCTCCCCCGACCACCCAGCCCCGCCGGAGGACGTCGCCGACCACCACCAACACCAGCCCCGTCCCAGCCACCGTGCTCGTCAGGCCACCGCGACCTCCCCTCCGCCGTTCCCACACGCAGCCTCCCCTTCCTTCTCCCCCAATTCCCCATTTTTCCACTTTGAAAGTTGGAGGAGATGTGGCAACAAGGCCAGGAGGGGCGGCGACATCGAGGAGGGGCGGCGAACATCGAGGGAGGGGCGGCGACATTCAGGGGAGGGGCGGCGGTTGAGGATAATGGCTGGGGAAGAGAGTGAGAGAGGAGAGAGAAAATGAGAAAAATGGACGTGGTGGACGATATAGGGGTTGGCGCGGGCTCAGGGGGTCCACCGTGGGGTCGCCGGAGCGGCGCCCACCGAATGGTGGTGGTGGCGTCGAGTGGGGTGGTGGTCGGCGCATGAGGGCGGTGGTGGTCAGGTGGTGCGTGGTGGTGGTTGTAGGTGGTTATGAGAGGAGAGAGAAAATAAAGGGGGAAGGGGAGAGAATATGAGTTGGGTTATAATTGAAGGCAAGTATTGGACCATGTTTGAAATAAGCCAAGTTGATGTTATATTATCAAAACAAACGAAAATCCAACTGAAATTGTAACATAACCAAAACAGACAGAAGCTCAACTTGTAAAAGACCCAGGGGGTACCATTCTATTCGTACCCCCGGGGTACGATAGTATTTGCGTTTTAAAATATGGTTGAACTTGTTCCACATCGCCCCTCTTATATAAAACTCACTCATTAACACAACAATCCTCCTCCCCAACTTTTGTAATTATCACCAACAACAAAAAGCGCCCCACCTCACCACCAAACACATTGCAACTCTTAAAAAGAATGGGAAATGAAAGGGGAAGTGAAAGACAATTTCTTCCTTTTGTTTTATTTTTTGTTAAGTGAGATTGGTTTTTTTCATAGCTATTGATATAAATGAACATATGAGATTTACTAAACTTTTACTTTGTAGAGTTATATTTACGGGGAACTGCATGAGATCCAAATCAACACAATACTGCTTATACGAGTTAGAGTAGCATGAATTCTACTGTAACTGAGTACGAATTACTCTAACAAAGACGAAGATGAACAAGAGTCAAGAAGAAGATACAAGAAACTCGAGGAAGGAAGAAGATATGGACAAGTTTGGGAGCAAACTCAACTAAACCTGAACTGGTTTGGGAAGCTTGAAGGAGAAGATTGAAGATAAGAATTGAGAGAAAACTCAGAGAATTTAAAGAAGAATTGTATTGTTATTGCTTAAACTTCAGAAATGAATATTACAGTTCTATTTATACACATTTGAGTTGGTTAACTGTCATTGTCACACTCACAGCATAACCGCCTCTGACTTCCTCTAACAACTTCCTAATTGATTTCTAACAACCTTCCAATGACCTTATTACTTTGCTATCTAGTCCCTGTAACAATACATTATATTGTGGCAATGGCGGGAGCCAATATTAAGACCGGGGGAGGGGGGAGTTGTCTTGTTGAAGGTTGCAGGGGGCAAATTTGCCAAATTAATCTAATTAACAACTATAAAAATAAAAAAATAAAAATTTAAAAATGCCTTTACAAGGCTCAATTCCCTATCATTTACGTATACTTTAGCCAAACAACCATCTTGATATAAGCCACATCTAAATTTTCATTAACAAAAATTTATTTAATCTTACTGTGGAGGGGCGGTTACCACCCGCGCCTTCTATCTCTAGCCCTGTATGTAGGACACACTATGCTCTCGGAACTGTAGTGTAATTTACTAATTTGTATATAACCGAAAAAATATGCACCTATAACTCTATAAGTCCACCGTTGGCCATGAATTCTCCATTATTCAGTCAACTTTTCAAGTCCAAGGTCTTTCTCAGTGAACTCCTTACTCTTTTCTAATCATTTGAATTTTCATTTTCATTTTATGTGTTCGACATCTTTTTATTCCAACTTATTCCTAGTATTCTAGAAATTTTGAGGTTTTATTCTTTATAAAATAATTTGCGTTGTTACCCCTCTCTTCTTACATGCCCAAAAGTACCTCATAATAATTGTCATACAATAATTACAATAGACATCAAAATTGAGTTGAAGTTTGACCAAAGAAATTATAGGGTGTAATTGTGTAAGTGTGTTTAGACATGCTCCAACTTATTCAGAAATAGTTGAGTAATAGTTTATGTAGTAGAAGCCTACACACGTTAAGAGAGAGGGAGAGTAATTTGTTGTCGCTTCGTCAAATTCCACAATGCAGTTGTACAAATTTATTATTATTATTATTACTATTATGCTGGTTCCTAACTCATCGGTAAACCTTTAACTTTGACTCTGTGAGGCCAAGTTCCAACTCATAAGTTTCAGATCAAAAGTAGTACTTCTGAAGAATTAATTGCACAATAGTAGTGCTTCTGACAAGTTAGAAACTGTTATTGATTTTATGTATTTGACCAAATTTCAACCTCCAACTTTTAGAAATCACACATCAATATAAAAATTTAGTCATATACACTTTAATTGTAAATTCAAATGAAGGCGTTAATTAGTACGAGTAGCTACTTTAGCTCACTCAGATGGACCCAAACAAGCTGAAATAATTGAGTAACACAAACCAACAAAAGAACCAATATAGTAGTAATAGTACAATAATAATACTCCGATTTAAGATCAAAAGTAGTACTTCTGAAGAATTAATTGCACACTAGTAGTGCTTCTGACAAGTTAGAAACTGTTATTAATTTTATGTATTTGACCAAATTTCAACCTCTAACTTTTAGAAACCACACATCAATATAAAAATTTAGCCATACACACTTTAATCGGGAATTCGACCCAAACAAGCTGAAATAATGGAGTAACACAAACCAACAAAAGAACAAATATAGTACAATAATAATAGACTCCGATTTAAGATTTTTTTGACGGCGAAAAGAGAGATATAGGCAATAATTCAACAGCCCTCTTTTCTAGACGAAGATGATGATGATGATTAGAGATATAAAAGTGACGTGTCCTCTCCAAATATTAAATATTAAAATAAAAATGACGTAGCGGTAAGAATGAAGAACAAGTGAAAGAGATCAGAGAGAGAAAAAATAATAATAAAAGGAGACCCCCACACGAATAGAAGTCTCATCAAAACAACCTCAACTAACTCCCTCTCTCAAATCACAATCACACTTTTTTAGCGTATTCAACACACTCAACTCAAACTCTGTTGTGTAGAAGAAGAAACAGGAGAGAAAATGGGGAAGGGTACTACTGCCATGGAAGTTGGTGCTGATGGTGTTGCTGTCATCACCATTTTTAATCCACCTGTTAATTCTCTTTCTATCGATGGTAATTTCTTATTTTAATTTTTTTTAACTCTCGTTGATTTTGTTGATTGTTCGTAATTCGATTGTTTTTGATTGATTTAGTGCCGGAATTTTGTGTATGATTTGCATGAAATTGGATTTAAATTCATTTTTATGATCTTATTGTAATTCGCGGAGAAATAAAATTTGTTTCGTGATCTTGGACATGATCGGATTATCGGGTTTGGTTAGGTGGTTTAGTTAAGAGTCTAAGAGAGAATCGTCAACGGTACGACACCGTGTTTGGTGGTGGAGGGTTAGTAGGGTGATCGTTAAGATAGCTAGATTAATGTTCGTTGGGTGTGAGTGGAAAGTGCTCTCGCCCTTAAAATGGATACGGGATTTTCGCGAATTGAGTAACCAATGTTGAATTAAGTAGCTACTTAATTTAAGTTTTGGAGGGTGTTTGATGTGTTTTACGTGAAATTTTCCCGTCACCAAATGTGACTACTCCCTCCATTTCATTCAATTGTTTACGTTGGGGTTGAGGTTGGGTTCCCCTTACAAAACCCGGCCCAACATAAACAATTGAATGGAATGGAGGGAGTAGTTTTTTTGGACCGCCTTTTTTTTCTTGGAGGGGAGGGGGTAAGTGAGCTTCGGTTAGTGAGTAGCAGGATCCGAAATTATCACCTCAAAGGCAACTTAGGAAAAAAATGGAAGATATGAGATTGATAAAGGGACTCGCTGATTGTTTTGGAAGCAACGCTGAAGGCATTTTGAGCGTAAGCTAGGAGTTGTAGTGAAGCGTAATGTGTAATGTCGTTCTTACTTCAATAAAAACGTGCTATATTCAACTTGTGAAGGTGACTTTGCTTCACGGCCAAATACTCAGTGTCATATGACAGTGCTGGCGTGGTTATCGTGCGGTAGAATTCTTTCTTAAATCTGTGGTGGCATGCGTGGATCACATAGAAACGTTGACGAGATCTCCCACTTCAACCATCATCCGGCTTTGATTCTATGAGCAACATCGCCGTCTAATTCTCCTTCCTTTTGAGTAAGGGCTAGAAATGCGTGTCCTTGTAACGTGGGTGTCTAAGCCAGATTATATTGTGTGCTTGTTTGCCTTTCCAGCTTGTTTATTCAATTTTAAATGAATTTGTTGTGAATTTGGTACATTGGGTTGTGTTGTACTGTTGTTTGTCGATAGGTTTGCTTCTGAAGTTGGTTGGTTAATGATCTGTTGTATGGTTGAAGTCTGAGGAATTTGTATAAGTAATTTCAACCTTACCTTGTAGTACAGTAGTTGGACATCTGGTTCCGAAACTCCTTGGTTGAAAGCATAAATTCTCCTTGTTTTAAATTGTTTCTTTGTCCACTTCTGCTGATTGCTAGGATGCTTTATGAGTAGATCTTTGGTTGATTTTCTTGTGTACTATTCGGTCAAATTGGCATTTTTCTAACACACAAATGTGGCATACCAACATGTTTTTGTTCTTATTAGTCTATAACTATCTCGTGTTTTGTTGTTTCTATTCATGATTTTTCTTTGAAAAATAATTAGTAATATAACTCTTTCAAGTCTTTTTAATCAACAAACTCTAGTCTTTGATTAAGGGTTATTAATGTTTAATTTTGGAATGAAATTGTTTGACAGTTCTTGAAAGCCTGAAATTGAATTTCGATGAAGCTTTAAGGAGAAACGATGTCAAAGCAATTGTAGTTACAGGTGACATTACGCTTTTCTTAATTTTTGGCCAAGGATGGATGGTTAAAGAGAGACTTTACGATTCTTCTTTGTTCCGGAAATAGGTGCCAAGGGAAGATTTTCGGGAGGTTTCGATATTTCCACTTTTGGTGAAATACATGGAGGAAAGAGTATGTAGCAGCTCTAAAGCTTATAGGGTACTATTTTCATTCTTCATGTCATAATATCCTTTAACTTCAAGCTGTGTTTTTCCTGCAGGTGTTGGATTGAAGCGTGGTTATGTAGGAGTAGAGGTATTGACTGATATAGTAGACGGTATGTTCCCTTTCTACTTATTTCGTATCAGGAATAAACATTCGAGTTTTTTTTTTTCTTCTCTCTCTTCCCTATATTACCTATTTAGTTCTAACAAATTTTTCATCTTCTTTTTTAGCTGCTCGAAAACCTTCAGTTGCTGCTATTGATGGCTTAGCCTTAGGTGGGGGTTTAGAGGTCGCAATGGTATGTGGATCAACTCTAATAGCTCATTTTCATAGTTGCTTTGGTCGTCAGTTTTAACTTTTTTCGCTTCTTAATAGGCCTGCCATGCTCGGATCTGTACCTCTAACGCGCAGTTGGGTCTGCCTGAACTTCAGCTGGGAGTAATACCTGGTTTTGGAGGTAATATCCCACTGGTTTTCTTGCTGATATTAAGGATTATTGAGCCATTAGTCTGAACTTAACCTTGAAGCTTCTACACCCTTGGCGCTGTGGTTGATCATTTGTCAAATTATTCATCTCAGACTATTCTTTCAATATGTTTTCATGTTACTGTGCTGTGTGGTGCTGTCCCTGTGATTGCTGGCCTTATCCCACATGAGACTTTCAGAAATAATAAATACGATGTCTTGCCTGTAATCCCCATGTAAATTAACTCATAGTCCATGTGATGGAAAATTTGTGTTTTAGCATAGCTTTGCATTGGCACCAAACCATCTATACTTGTGTGATATAGCGTGGGGAACTCTCTGTTACATTGACTGGGCAAGGAGGAAATGGTTTGAGGAGACAAAAAGAGTTTCGTATTTTTGTTTCTGGAAGCACCTTCTTACTTGAAGGTGAAGCACCACTGCACCAGCCAGAACGCCTCAGCCGTCAAGGACCATGAGAGCAGGGTGTCTAGGATGGTTGAGGTAGAATAGGATGGTTAAGGCATAAGCTGGGGCACTAACCTCTTCAAATTGCATCTTTATATTTTTAACCTTCTCTCTGCCCCTTTGCCTCTTAAAAGTGTCAGATATTCGAAAAAAGCTTGCAACTAGAATTGGCTCTTGTGTGAGCAGTGCATCTTGCATCTCGTTGCCGTGGATCCTCGTCCCCTTGGTGCACACAATTTTTTTTTTTTTTCCATGTTTCCATTGATTAGAATTTTCAAATGCTTTGTTGCTTAGATGTCATGTTACACAATACAACAACAACATCTTTACCCCACTACCTTAAAGGCTCCCGCCATAAGGCGGGTAAGAGGGGTTGGATGCTTGAAGCCTTACCCCTATTGAAACATAGAGAGGCTGCTCACGGATGACTCAAATTGAAAATTGATTCGAGAATCGTAACAATATAAAAGGAAAAAGGATTTCTATGTTCCATGTATAGATATGCATCTCAACTAAGTAAGAAGAAGACACCGTAGAAGTTTTGGTTTCAAAGTTGATGAAACACTGAGCGTCTATTAACCTAGCGGAGCTCCCGTCTTTTCTTACAATTAGTAGATTCAAAAAGGTAAAGAACTGAGTAAAATCAGAGACAAAGGGTTTTCAGGAAAGAATGCTTTTCTGTAATCGATAGGTGATAGGAATCAGTCTTAATGTCCCGGGGCTTAGTAGTCAGAATAATCTTAATATTGACTTCCTACTTGTCAGAGGGTGAGGTCCGGTGAAAGGTTTAGGAAAATGTGTGTCTGAGCAAATCATCACTATTATCACTCCTTCGACCTGTCCATCCTAATTACTTCAAGAAACTGTGAGCTGAGTAGAACTAGGTTCTTAACTAGGTATTGCAAGTGATTCATAAACATCAATTTAGTTTGTTTACTAACACTCTCTCTCTCCCTCTCTCTTGGACATGCTGTTTGGTCCTGAACTTTTGAATCTTGATGCATATTTGCAGTGCAAAGCTTCTTAAAAAGCTGGTAATAGGTATATTTGATTGATTTTATGGTCTAAACTGTCACAGGCACTCAGCGTCTGCCACGGCTTGTTGGACTCTCAAAGGCTCTTGAAATGATGTTGGTATGTGGTTTACTTCTGGAAAATTGAATTCTAATCTCTTAATTATTTACTTACGCACTCTCTTTCAGACGTCAACACCAATAAAAGGGTCAGAGGCTCATGAATTAGGACTTGTTGATGCAATAGTTCCAGCAAATGAGCTTCTCAATACTGCTCGTAGCTGGGCTCTGCAAATCTTGGAGTTTAAAAAGCCTTGGGTTTCTAGTCTTTACAAGACAAACAAATTGGAGCCACTTGGGGAGGCAAGAGAGATTCTCAACTTTGCCAGGGCACAGGCCCGTAAGCGAGCGCCAAACCTCAAGCACCCTTTGGTTTGCATTGATGTTATTGAAGAAGGAATAACTTGTGGGCCTCGGGCTGGATTATGGAAGGTCTTTTCTCCACACCCTCACAACCCTTCGGTTTTTTTCCCATCATCTGCTCATCATTTTGATTTTCTGCGAATATGCAGTTGCATGGGTGTAACTTTTTGTAATACTGTGTTCAGGAAGCCGATGCTTTTGAAGAACTTCTGCGGTCAGACACTTGCAAGAGCTTGGTCCACGTCTTTTTTTCTCAGCGTGGAACTACAAAGGTAATCTTTAACACTAAGCTTTATGTCTTACCCTTGGCATTTCTTCTGTTCTATAATCGTTTCTTCTAAGAACAGAACTTTTACTGTGAGGAAAAATTTGTGAAGTAACAACTCGAAACAGTCTTTGAGCAGCTGAATGTATTCAATAATCAAACCTGCCAGGGTGGACTTCCAGGTCCTTATTTCCCCAAGTATGGTTATCATATCTGGGTATTTGAATGTGAACCAACCGGTAAACGGTAGAGGATTTTGACAGGAAATCGTTGCATTTTTTTTGTGTATGTTTGGGAGTGGGTGCTTTGTATCGGGGTATATGGGGGCGAAGCCGTTCAATTCTTAGCTACAGGGTAAGTAAGCATTGGCTAAGTGAATCCAAGAAGCAGTTCTCAGTATGTAGTTGGAGTGGACAAAGTTCCAGAATTAAGTGGGTGTTACTTATATGCCAGATATCTTAGCTGGAGATCAACTATCCTGGCGGTCTTATGGTTTGTTCTCATTTACTAAAGTCATATATTTATGTGATTTCACACAGGTACCTGGTGTTACAGACTTGGGTTTGTCAGCTAGAAAAATCCGAAAGGTTGCTGTCCTAGGTGGAGGGTTGATGGGATCTGGAATAGCTACAGCACTTGTACTCGGTAACTATCCTGTGGTTTTGAAAGAAGTGAACCAGAAGTTTTTAGACTCAGGAATCGGCAGAGTGAAAGGTAACCCAGATCCTTTTCATGCTGGACATTCTGCATTCTGATTTCTGAAGTTTGATTTAATCATCTAAAGCTAACTGTAATCCTTGCCTATTTAGGAAATTTGCAAAGCCGTGTCAAGAAAGGAAAAATGACGCAAGAGAAGCTTGAAAAAACCATGACCCTTCTTCAGGGAGCCCTTGATTATGAAAGCTTTCGAGACGTTGATATGGTCATTGAGGTAGTCTGAACCGTTTTCTTTTCTGGGTATGACGAACCTTGTTTCATGGTTACTACTATTCTGAAGGTCTAAACTGGTATTTCGTCTATATCTTTTTCAGGCTGTTATTGAGAATGTTTCACTAAAGCAACAAATTTTTGCTGATTTGGAAAAATATTGTCCTTCACATTGTGTTCTTGCGAGTAACACCTCTACAATTGACCTTAACCTTATTGGTGAGAAGACGCGGTCCCAAGATCGCATCGTTGGAGCCCATTTCTTTAGGTATGAATGTTTGACAAATACATTGCTAAACCTTTTTTTGAGCACCTTTAGTTTTAGCATGATTAAGTTGTTTTCACTTGCCTGCAGTCCTGCTCACATCATGCCCCTTCTGGAGATTGTGCGGACTCAGAGGACTTCGCCTCAAGTAATTGTTGACGTGCTAGATATTGGGAAGAAGATAAGGAAGACTCCTGTAGTTGTTGGGAATTGTACAGGGTTTGCAGTGAACAGAACATTTTTCCCTTACTCGATGGCAGCTATGCTGCTTGTTGAACGTGGCGCCGATCTATACAAGGTTGATAGAGCAATTACAAATTTTGGAATGCCAATGGGTCCGTTTAGGTATCCTAGTTCCTTCTTCATCTGCTTGCTCTTGATTGGTAACTAATGTTAGAAAGAACTGTTTTACTCACTTTTAGTAATGCAGGTTGATTGATCTTGTGGGCTTTGGAGTGGGAATAGCAACTGCTATGCAGTACATTGAGCATTTTTCAGAGAGAACCTATAAATCTATGATTATACCTCTTTTGCAAGAGGATAAAAGAGCAGGTGACATTGAGTTTTAATTATGTGGCTTTCCTCGGTTATCTCTGTTTAGGCCCTTAGCGGTATAAAGTAACTCATACTGAATGGTCAATTTATTACATTAGGTGAAGCAACTCGCAAAGGATTTTATTTGTATGATGATAGACGCAAGCCAAGCCCTGATCCGGAAATGAAAAAATATGTTGAGAAAGCTAGAGAAATTTCTGGCGTTCGTGTGGATCCTAAGGTTTGTGTACAGTGCCTTGTGCATATCTTAAGATTAGGATGTTTGACTGCATTGGGTATTGGTTCCTCGTCCATTTTGTTCATAATTTACCCTCAGTGAAGAAGGCTTATATGTTCACCTTTGATATACTTGATTCAACAGATGGAACATGTTTTCTCCCACTTTTTTCATCTGATTTTTTGTTCAACTTATTTCTTCGATTTTTTGGAATTGTCCTCATTAGTTTTAATATCGCCGTTGTCCTATTTTTCACACTTTCTATAGTTGGACTTGGTCTCACACTAAAAAAAGTTTCATACGACTATTCATGTTAGCCGACCGCAGGTTGCTTTGGACTAATGCTTTCTTTTTGTTGTTGTGTACAATCTCTGTCCATTTATGATGAAGCCCCTCACTGAAATTTAAGAAGTATGAACAACCTTTTTAATGGTTGAGAAATTTGATACAGAAAATTAACATTGTGCTTTTTGTTCTGATGTTGGAATTTCTTACTCATCTCATGAGGTTCTTGCTTTTGAGATAAATTATTAAGGCGGTGCAAGTTGTTCTCCAAATGATGATGGAGTATTCCAATTTCCTGTTGGTTGTTGCCCGGTTTGTGTACCTCAGCGCAAGCTGGTAGCCAAATTGAATAATGGGGCTAGTGTTGGGACTGGACTAATTGTGGTGATTATGAATTTATGATTATCTTGTGTCTGTGCCTCGTAGGAATATAGCCTTTACCTTTCTTTCCACCTCCTCTTAGAGAAGCAAGGGAGGCCGCATTAGAGGCGACTGACCCTTGCTAATGTCACCATCTGCTTTATCTAGCATTCTAGCTTCTTTTCCAAAGTAGTATGTGTTGGACCGGATACTCCGTCCTTACAAACTTTATTTTCTTGGTGTGGATGGAGTGATCTCTCACTTTAGTTATTTTCTAAATTGTGGGCCTTTGGGTTTATTTTTCGAATACCAGCCAGTTCTCTCTATATCTCCCGAGTAATATGTGTTGGACCAAATACTCCGTTCTTACAAACTTTTATTTCCCTTGGTGTGGATAGAGTGATCTCTCGCTTTAGTTCTCTAATGGTGAGCCTTTGGGTTTATCTTTTGAGTACCAACAAGTTCTCTCTCTATCTCCCTGGTCTGTGTGTGAGCCTGCACGTGTCTGGAGTTTAAGTGTTTCATCCTTGATTTTTCTTCAAATTTTTTGCAGCAGTTTGCTACCGAATTATTTTCTAGAAATTGGGCGTTTTAAGCAAATTCATTCTCTTCCTTGCATAGACCAAGGAGACAAACGTGAAGTTGCTCAGATATTCGAGATGTGAATCAGAATGTGACTGATATGATTCTTTTCATAACTTCTGGTGAGGTCTTATACTTTTGAATTGATCTTTGCAGTTAACAAACTTATCTGAAAAGGACATTGTGGAAATGGTCTTCTTCCCTGTGGTTAACGAAGCCTGTCGAGTCCTGGCAGAAGGAATTGTAGTCAAAGCAGCAGATCTGGATATTGCCGGCCTTATGGGAATGGGGTTCCCACCATACAGGTATTACTGTGAAATCCTGTTAACTCTACCAAATTGCTTATAATGATGGATTTCGATAGATTGGTTGGCTCCGGAACTAATGTCATTATCTAATGTGTTGGCCAGGGGAGGAATTCTGTTCTGGGCTGACATGTTAGGATCAAAATATATTTATTCAAGGCTGGAGGAATGGTCAAAGCTATATGGAGAATTCTTCAAGCCTTGTGCATATATGGCTGAGAAGGCTGCCAAGGGGGCTCCTTTGGTAAGAAACGTTTAATTTATTACAGACTCGGCTTCAACAAACCAATTACTTTGTTTGCATGTGGTAATTTGGTTAATTTGACTGGTGATATGGGGTGTATTTTTGGACCGAGAGGAGATTTGATGGATCAATCCTTCTTATATCCCTCTCTTTTGATGCATTAATAAGTGTTTGACAGCCGCCTTTCTTCTTTTTGGGGGGGGGGGGAGGGGGGGATAGGATGTCATATTTCAGCCAAATTGAAGGTTTTCTTACTGCTTTTAGGGGTTGCCATGGAGACAGCATCTCCTATGACCTTGCATTGTGATAGGTCCTCTTTTGTGATCAGTAGCTGCCACTTTAAATCCTCGATTTTTGTCTTTTACCTTTTTCTATAGCAATTTCCTTCCTGACCACAATTGTTATTCGGGCTAGCTGATGCTATTTAGAGGTTGAGCTGGTGTTGATTTTGGTTATTAACCATTGTTTTAGCTTCCTTCTTTCTCTGCTTGTGTCATCTTACAATTAGTACCAATTAGTACGGAGCTATGTTACCTGAACTATTCACTTTCCCTTACATAGCTGTGTCGCGTGTCTGATGCTATGAGGCAATGGCAACATTTTACTGTCCCATACATACTTTAACGAGGATTTGAAGTCTTGTACTCCTATTACTGTTTGAGAACTAGTCTGCCATTTAGGATTATAAGCGCTCTGTTTGCCATATATCTTTACGGTGCTGTCAGTTTGAGGTGCTCATGGGGACGTCAGACTTGTTGCCTTTTTTGTACAACTTTCTACTTGGTTTGTGTCTTTTAGGAGTCTTCTGATTTTCAGATTTTTTGTGGATACTTGCAGAGTTCTGGGCCTATGGAACAAGCTAAAGCGCGATTGTAAGGAAGATCATGCCGGAACAAGTTTCAAGATTGCTCTTGGTTGTCTCGTAATGTTTACCTGGCGACTATATAAAAAGAACAGAACAATGAGGACCGTGTTGGCATAAGTTAAAGAATTGTGTTGCATTGTGTTATGCTTTGTATCCAGTGATTGACATTGAGCTTTAGTCCGTGGCTATTGCCTGCCTCTACTGTATGTCGGTGATGGATTCTCTTGTCAAAAATCTCTATTTCGCCGCTAATGAACACTTTGATCACGTTTCGCAATCTATTTCTTCCAAACATATTCCGGGCATTTTTTTCCCCTCAAACTGTTGCCCTCTCCAGTTTTCGCTCTGACAAGTTCATTCGCCCCAATTTTCCCACTGTCTCCCTTTAGTTAGAGTCGTTTCAGATAGTGTTCTCTAATTATGATGCCGAAAATCAAGGCTTCCCTATGTCCCGAAAAAAGATACAATCATAGTGAAAGATCGGCAGGGTTTGCACACGGGGAAGGATATATGATTATATGAATATATTGCGGAATGTGAAATGCATACGTTGTTATACTTATAGCAACTGTGTATTACACTGATAAAACTAGCCAACCACAGGTTGCGATACAAAAGTACAGGAGTTAACAAAACCAGAAATTAGAACCTCATTTCTGCAAGTTATAAATGCCCCCTGCCACCACATTCAGAACACATTGTGTTGCCTGTTCCGCCACAACCTACAACAGCAAACAGTTCATCAGCAAATTTTCCCTTATTGTGGTTTAGATCAAAGGATATACACAATTAAGACAATGACTCTTCAAGATAGGATATAGCAATCAAAGTTAACGAACCAAACAAGCGTTTTCTGTTAGTCTATTACACTCGGATAATAATGGGGAAGTAGTCCTGCATCTAAAGCCTAGTACACGTTATAAACACGACCACACTAAGAAATAGGAGAACAATGACTAAGAAGCATTATTGGTTATATAGAAAGTGGAATGTTCCTAAGACTATGGCACCGTTCTGAGGACTAAAATATGTGGATGTGGAACACACAAACTTTTGAGATCCCCTTAAAACAGCTAACCATGTCACCGATTTCAGAGAATCATGAATCTTTTATCCTTATAAAGACATCTAAGTGGAATTTTTACAGTGATTATGACATGGGAATCATCCACCACATACAACGATGACAGATTATAAGGAAAACAGCACTAGCACGGATAATGGACTCTAAGAAATGAACGGCTTCTTCAAGACGAATACCGATAAAAATATTTTTGTTACTATTTTGAAAGTGGTGACAGTCCCACTCCCAGTTAACGAAATGTCTAAAGCATGTAAAGTCGAAAAAAGAGGAAACTAAAAACTCTCACCTAAGCATCGAACTTTAACAATTATCCCTTGACTCTCCATTATGGAATCAACGTACAAGCCTGAACCACCGCAGGTTGTGCAAAGTACGGCACCTTTAGTTTCACAATCAGAACAACGGGCTTGGTCACCTATTTCTTTCTCAGCAACTGATAAGCCAACAGGTTTCTCAATTATCTGCTCTGGAATAGCTTTATCATAGCAAAAAAGAGATTCCAGACTACTTATCCGGCGCATATCTGCTGAGGATGAACTTGCCTGTCAAGATAGCAGTGAGAGGTCATAACTTTTATATTTGAAAAGCAAGCAACTGAAAAGCTGCATGATTAATGAGCATAAAAACATTAATCAAACTTCAGATTATCACTTTATATTTCACATCTTAGAATTTCACAACTATCTTCAGACAACATACAGTATGTAACCAAAGAGGTAGACTAAAACTAGAAAATATCACCAGTAAACCACAGAAGAATGCTGAATAAACCATTGTGTCTTTCCTCTGGCTGATGAGGGTGGGGCCAGATGAATCATAAACCAGATTATCCAATAGCCTGCTAACTGATTACTAGGAACGCTACAACACGACACCTTGCTAGATTATTACATTCGACAACCATGCTATATGTAACTTTGCTTGTTAAGAGAGAATCTACAAATTCTGTATCCAAGAACTTAGATTATCCGTAAATGGCTACATATCATACTCATTACTAATAAATGTAGCTTTATATGTGCATAAACAGAAGGACTCTCATTTCTATTTTTAAGTAGAATTGAAAACCATAGCTCTATTTCCATTTCCAGTGGAGCCAAAGACTAATTATTCTTTGGTTTTCAAGATATAATGGAATAAAGCAAAATGGCTCATAAAACTGTCTGTGCTTCTTATTTTGTGAAGTAGCAGTCATTCGATGCGATTCTAAAAGCAATTTTCATTTTGGGTCCCGTGCACAACCTCTCTATGTTTCAATAGGGGGAAGGCTTGCGTGCATCCGACCCCCCTTACCCCGCCTTATGGTGCGAGCCTTTAAGGCACTTGAGTAAAGATGTTGTTGTTGTTGAAAACCATAGCTCTGCAAAAGACTCCAACGTCATCAAGACCGACAGGCTTAGCCTAAAAATAAGCGGAAAAAAAGAAGAAGAATTTCCCCAAATCATATTCTAGAGTAGGACCTTGTTTCGAAAGTATTGAGAATACCACTTGTTCCAAATGCAGCACAAAACCGCAAGAATTGAACATCTCCAAAAAGCAAGTTCCTCTCTTTGTTAGCACCTAAACCCCCTTTAATTTTAGCGGCTTTTGTAACAAAGTAAATTCAAGAAAGTGATTTAAAGTGTACTCAAGATGGGAACTTTAAGCATTGCGGGAACAAAATCATGTCAGCCTGTCATTAGACATTCCCTTGTTAGTTACTAGAAACATTGTCATCTTGAAAAAGGTAGATTCCGCATATAACACTGGCCTGGTTTTACAAGATGATACTTCTACATTTGAAACACCATTAGAGTTCATGTGCCTTGGTTGATGAACTCCATACTACAACAAAAAGGGATCGAAATGACAATACCATAGAATGACATAATAATAATCACAGATAGCATCGAATTACTAAGATAACATCTATCACTAAATATAAGAACCATGCTTCTGGAAGCAATATCACCTCAAACAACATTACTCACACACCCAGATCATAAAATGAACTCTGTGCTAAAATCCAAACCTCCTGTTTAAATTCAATCAATAATTCTTCACTTAAAGCAGGCGAGTTATTAATGAACCACACAAAGATAATTCAAAATTCTAAACTATTTCTTTTCTCATTTGCTGTATTCTTCTTCACTACCTGAATCTGCGAGCTGCTAATAGCAGAAAAACATCTACTCGAACTCTCTACGAATCACTACAGTAGGTGTTTAGCTTAAGGATACGCCAAGCATAACCCACAAAGTCAATCATTCCACCTCATGACCTAAATGGCAACTCTTCGGAATATCACTGGTGCTAGTCATGTATTGCTAACCGGGTAATGATACTGGTTACAAAACTTGGGATACCACACAGAAGTAAATTCACGAGGGCAAGGAAACAGCCGTATACTTCTGTGCCATCATTGTATCACCCAATGAAGCTAAGTTCACAAGGTTTTTTTCCCTCGCAACTAAATACCTATTAGATTATTCCAGAGCAACATACCGATCAAATTTCAAAGCTTAGCTTAACCACTTGTATAACCTCTTAAACAACATAACATCTCCCACCACTCAATATGATAAAATCAAAAATCACAATCCACACCAAAGGGATTTACCATGCCTTTCTATTTGAAACAAAGAAGTTTCCCTTATTTGAATAGAAGCCAATAAAACCTTTTGCAAAAAGATCTCCCTACTTGAACTAAACAAGCCACAACACTCCACTGGCCTAGAAAACTAGTCCCTCCATATAGGGAATGTCTCACTTTGGAAAAGGGGGAATCTTGAACAATCCAAAACTCTGTCATAGCCAAACGGGGAACGCTTTTCCAGAGGAGCAAAGTCACTCATAAGGAAGCATATTCCATTATTTGGACCAGCCACGGAGAATGAGCAAAAGAAGGGGAAAAGAGAAAGAAGACTGATTGAAGTGTGTTTGCACCTGAAGGCTGAAGGTAACAAGTTGGAGGAGCTAGTCAATAATAAGTGAATGTACTCAATATCCGCAAATTCTACCGAGGGTTAACTTCTCTACATACCAACTCTATTGAGGAAGATATCACACTAGTATCCCGATTTGCAAGCTAAAACAACAGTAAGTAAGATCAAAAGCACAATAAGACTCTCAAGTCTCAACCTATGATGGTCCACATACAGCAAAAAGACTATCATACAGCAATGGCGCAGATAACCTTAACAATCACGCATATTCAATCAAGTAGCATAAGTAGATTGGTAATATTATCCTTCATTTCCTTTTTTCTTTTTTTCTGAGGGGATGGTGATAAACTGATAGTTTCCTTCCAAGTACAACACAAACTGCGGACCAAATCCAGCAATGCCCATGTCTGCTACATGAGTCTATGGCTCCGGTTCCTACAGCAAAGCTTACACCATCTCTGAAACCGACGGAGACCCTTAATATCAACTGATAATATCCTTTCAAGTATAACACAAACTGCAGACCATACAGCAATGCCCATGTCTGCTAGATGAGTCTATGGCTCCGATTTCTACAGCAAAGCTTCCACCACATCTAAAATCAATGCTAGACCTTAACTATGTATGTAGTGCCTTCTTCTACACACTATACTCCCCCTATTAACCATCAGACACTTTTTAGTTGTTAAAATTGCGCCGCCACGCCAAATTTCCCAATTCTGAGCTCTTACATACCTGAAAGTTCGAAACTTTCGAGCCATGCGCACTGGTTAACGATCCAAACAAAGAACAATAACATTCACTCCAAACTACTGCAAATTCACATCTAAAAAAAAAAAAGAAAAAAACTAAATGTTCTCAACAGAATTAATTGCAGAGCAAAACCCACAAAGTTTTCTGATCTCACAACATAAGGTGTCATATAAAAACAACTGTATTAGCAAAGATTAACCCCAAAAAAGAGGGGTTTAATCAAAAGAACTAATATTATATTACAACTTCTGATAGTAATAAAAGTAAAAGTAGAAAAAGAAGCTTACCCCATTGTAGGTGGTGCAGGAAACATGGAATTTCTTCAGGGAGGAATGAGGAGTAATTCTGAAGCTACCACCAGAAATGTTGAGCTGATGAGGAGTTGATAAAGATGGGATTTTTATGAATTGGGTAATCGTTGAAGAAGAAGTAAATGATGGTGTTTTTAGAATTGATTCCATTTTTAATATTGTAATTTGTGGGTCAATTATAAATCTGAGGATTGAGATTGAATACGGAGTATGTTTGGTGATTTTGTTCTTAGCAAAGGTTTTGCCGGGAATTGCAGTTGATCGACTCTCGTTGTTATTAACGATTCGAATCGGATTGGGTCGCTATCAGTCGGGTCTGCTTCGGGTTTTTATTTGTTCGGGTCTAATTTAACATTGAGATTTGGGATATTCATGGTTTACTAATATTTGGGCCTAGAAACGGATTGAAATCATTTAGGGCCTGTTTGGTTCACGAATATTTGGGCCCAGAAACGGATTGGAATCACTTAATCCATTACTTGATGTTTGGTTGGGCCTTTTCTATTTCCAATCCGTTACAAATCTCAATCCGAATCCACTGGATTCAAACCCACCCCCAACCCAAGGATTCGGAAATGAATCCCTCAGAAAACTCCGCCTCTCAACGCCTTATTCTTCATATCTCTCTCTCTCTCCTCTTTCTCTCTCCTTTGCTCGTATCTCTGAAGCTGCTCGTCCATGTTGAATTTCTGAATCAAAATTCATCGATTCTCTCTCCTCGCACTTTGGCAAATCTTTTGATTAAGGTAACTTTCGATTTTTTCGTTAAATTTGATTGATTATTTCGTTAATTTTGATTGATTATTTCGCTAATTTTGATCGAATTGTTAAATTTGATTGATTGTTTGGTTAATTTTGATCGATTATTTCGTTAATTTTGATCGATTATTTCGTTAATTTTGATGGTTTAATCAACTGGGTTTTGTTGTTAATATGATTTGTGGGACTTTTTGATGGATTGGAATTCATATTGTTGTTAATTTGATCAATTAATTATGTGGGATTTTTGGGAATTGGAGAGTGCATCATCAGCAGCTTGTTCATCAAGCTTATTACTCCGTATTAAGCTTATTGCACCACCAGCGATTTGTTACAACTTTATAGTAAAAATGGTGGTCCAAAATTCATGTAAGTTTGAGCTTATCAGCTTGTCATTGTGTTCAGAAGAGGGATGAAACAGGAATTTAGGCTGGATGAGGGTGAAATTGCCGAATTCATGATGTTTTACATTTGGTCAAATGAAATATCTGGTCAAATGCTATTATGTTAGGAAATAAGGTTGAGACAGTCTTTTCTTTCGTTTATCTTGAGTCAATAATGCTTGTTTTTATGCTATTATGTTAGGAAATGGATCGTTGTAACCGATTGTCGAGGTCTAGAAGAAAATTTCAACAAATTCAGTTGGTAGTGACATTGATTAATGTAACCTTTATTATGTATTTTATGTGGTACATGATGAGTGCATCAGTAGCTACAAGTCTTGAACCTAAGGAACGAAAAAGTTCTAGGAAGATATTGCGTATTATAACGTTAAGACGACTTATTCAAGAAAGCGATGTGTCTTGTAGAAACGAACTTCGCGTTAATAGACACACTTTTGATGTAATATGTGATATGCTTAGAGATATAGAGGGCCTTAGTGGTACTAGAAACATGACGCTCCAAGAGATTGTAGCTATGTTCCTCTACACATTGGCTCACTATCAAAAAAATAGGACCATTGGTCACACTTTTTATAGAAGTGGGGAATCGGTTACTAGACAATTTCATCATTGTCTATTGGTTGTCCTTAAGCTGCATGAGCATTTATTAGTAAAGCCCAGACCAATGATGGAGGGATGTGAAGATAGAAGGTGGAAACCCTTCAAGGTATTTCACCAAACTTCCTTTGTTGTGTTGAATTTTATAGTTCCATCCTAGAGTAGATCAAATGATGGTACCTACTTTAATCTGTTTTGTAGAATTGCTTAGGTGCATTAGACGGTACCTATATTAACGTAAGAGTGCCATCTAAAGATAGATCTAGATACTGCACAAGGAAAGGCACCGTGTTCATGAACGTCTTAGGAGTTTGTAACCCTAATATGGAGTTTATCTATGTCCTACTCGGATGAGAAGGTTCGGCCCATGACTCTCGTGTTCTTCGAAATGCACTTTCGAGGCCTGATGGGTTAAGGGTACCACGAGGTAACCTTGAGAACTACTGTTTTGATGTTTATTTATTCTAAGTTTGAAAGTGTGTCGTATTAATACATATAATTTTTTTTGTTAAAGGTCAATTTTACTTGGTTGATGCTGGTTACACCAATTGTGAGGGGTTTTTAGCCCATTATAGAGGGCAAAGGTACCATCTAAAAGAGTGGACTGATAACCCACCACAGTGCAGAAGAATTTTTCAACATGAGACATGCTAGAGCTAGGAACGTGGTTGAGAGGTGTTTTGGTTTACTTAAAGGAAGGTGGAAGAGGTAAGAATAAAAGGTTTTGGACTCCACCGGAAGATAATGTGCTTATACAATGCTTGCATGAGTTGGCTAGTGACCCTAGATGGAAGAGTGAAAATGGCTTTAAGACTGGTTATTTGAGCAAGTTGGAGACTGAGTTGTGTTTTAAGTTGCCTAACAGTGGTTTGAGAGCGGATCCGCATATTGAGTCCAGGCTTAAATATTGGTCAGAAAAATATTTTGCTTTAAGCGCGATGTTGGGCACTAGTGGCTTTGGATGGGATGATGAAAGAAGGATGTTGCAGACGACTAAGACAGTCTTTGATGCCTGGGCTAAGGTAAATGTCTCCTTTAAACCTATTTTCTGTAAATTTTCATATGTTCTTTTATGGTGTGTACTGCTGTCATTACGATTATAGCAGATTCTTATTGATACTCCTTGCTTGTATAATACTGACTGCAGAATCACAAGAAAGCGAGAGGGCTCTATGGTGTGCCATTTCCTTACTTTGACAAGTTATCTGAAATATATGGGAAAGATCGAGCTATTGGTGATGGATCTGAGTCGATTGGCATAACTATCCAGAGTATGGAGACTAAGACAACTAGTGAACATTTGGTCATTGATAGTGATGGTGATGATATTGATTCTACTGCAACAAACCAAGGTGAGTGTTCAGAGCCGCCCAAGAAGAAAGCAAAGACTCTGAAGCAAAAGGAGAGAAGATACAAGGGGAAGCTTGATGATACGACAAGTTTATCACAATCCTTTCTTTCTGTTTCAAGCAAGTTTGGTAAGATATTTGAGGATATGAACTCTACTCTCGAGATAATGTCCAAGGCTTGGTCGAAAACTGAAGACAGAGAGCAACAGTTGGAAGAAAAAAGCAACAGGGTGTTGGAAGAAGTAATGAAATTGGAAGGTCTTTCTCCATCCAAAGCACTGAGGGCCGCGACTATTCTAAGTACCGAGGAAGCGAAGCTTCGGGTCTTTTACCAAGCTCCCGCTAATTTACGGAAGCAATATGTGCTTGATCTTCTTAAGGGGCAACTTATGTATGTAAGTCTGAACAAAGTTGTGTTGGACCTGCGAAACTTGTTTGTTTCGGTAGTAGTATAATGGCAGTGGTTAACGTAGATATTTCGTGGACATGAACTGTATTATGCTACTCTTCTCAAGGTCTGTTTGTTTGTTATGGATGTTTGTTTCCTGCTGTTAACCATACTATGTCTTACATTGATTATGGTTATAGGAAAAATGACAGTTTGGGGTGCTGTAGCTTTTCTTTCAATCTATGTGGTTTATGCTGTATTGGTTGGTGTCACTGAGTTGCTGAGGAAGAAAGGTAGAGGGTTGAAATTAGGCGGGATTACGCCATTGCTGCCTGTGGCAGGAAGTTTCTTTTCAGGTGTAAGTGAAGGGGGTGATCAGTCTGTCAATGCTCCTTTACTAAGCCCTGACAGTCACTGTGATTTTCAGATTTTGATGTTTTTAAATTTTTTTAATTTCTTTTTAAATTTTTTAAATTTTTAATCAAATTATTATTTTTTTAAATTTTTTTGTCACTGTATAATATGTAGATAATAGTTAATAACATAATATGTGCTTTACAATTTTTTGATTCTCAAACTTGACTAAACCAAACATCAAGAAAGAGAATTAAGTAAGGTTGATTCCATTCATTAAGTGAACTAAACAAGGGTAACAAAGAATGATTCTTGAATCCTTTCCTTAATCGAATCCATTTCCATTCCCTTTCCAATCCCCCATGTGAACCAAATGCCCCCTTATAGTAAACTCGATTTATGATTATTACGAATGGAGTAACCAATGAAGATGTCTACTCATTAAATTGATTTCAATACCTCGAGAGAGATCGCTCACATTGTCAACATTGATGAACTCAATAGAACAATAATTTCAAGTATATAAAAGAACCGATAGTAATTTTAAAGCGGATAAATCCCTTATTGTGTCTTTTTAAACCGTTAACGTTTGATTCAAATATGTGACCCGGGTTTTTTTATTTGTGCTTGGACTTGACAGTTGCCAGTAAAACCCTGCTGAACCCAAGAGGAGAGGAATAGATAAGGGTCGTTTCTTCTCATTTATCCCCTGCAACTTCTCCCCCATGTCATAGCAAGCAAACTCCTTCCTTCTTCTACAAGCTTTTTCCCCTCTCCAACACCCAAAAAACAAACAACAGGCAAAGTCTTATCATCTCAGTTTCCTGCAAAAATGTTGGCAAGTCCTGTAACACAAGCTCGACCTCACTGTTGTGCAGCACCAGCAAATTCATGTCTGCGTTCCAAGAATTTCAAGCTTCTTCTTTCTCCTTCCGCTTTCGCCCGCTGTAAAACCCGGCATTCCGCTTCTGTTGGGGCGCTTCTGAGGAAGAATTCCGGGAAAGGGTTTAATTTTAGAGCTTTGGCTGCACAAAATGTGTCCGACACGCCTTCTTCTCCCCAAGATGGGCTCCAACCTATTTCCGTCAAAATTCCCGTTGGGGATAGATATGTAAGCCTCTTATTTGCTTTGGGTATCTTTCGTATTTTTTCGAGTTTCGATATTGGTCTCGTTTGTAACAATGTGTAACGTTGTACTGGCTTGTGTATAAAAATTTCGTTACCACCATACTCACATCTAATTTTTATAATGTTTTCGATACCCCTCTAAGGGGTTCTAACTTCTAAGTGGGGTCGAATGCAAATTAGAACCCTTTATAGTTGAAGGAATGAATGGTTAAAGACCAAAGTTATGTCTTTGATGACAAAAGTGGAATGAGATTGTAAGAGCAATTTGTTTGGAAGAAACTCAACCAATGTGAGAAAGATGGTTTCTTTGAATATGAGGGAAGCTAGTTGTTCTTTACTTGTAACATTGTAGGGAGGAAATGAATGGGTTTTGAAATGAATGAGGTTGCTTATTGAGTTATTGGACGGGGACAATATAATTGGAACGACTACGAGAGGGAGTACATTGTTGGCCTGTTTCATCATGAACCTCAGGGAGGCTGATTTTTCCTTCCTTATGACATTGCAGTAGAAATGAAGGGTCTTTGGATGAGTTTGATGACATTGGTGAGTAGAGAAACTAGGCTGGTTTTGGATTTATTTAGTGAGGACATTTAGTTGCTCATTGCATGGATCGGGAGTTTGGGCATTATGTCTCAATCAATGTTCTATGACATTGCCTTTACCTTCGAGAACTGATAGTGACCTGAAACCTATGTTGCTCAGACTTGGCTGGAAGTGTTGGACACAGTTATTGCTTTAAACATTTTCAAATTTAGCTTAAAATGTCCCGAAACTCATCTTTGGAAAATATTTACTGGAGTTGATGACATGTACAAAAGCATAGAAAAAACTATTGTTACGTTGGTACATAAAGTGAATCAGAAGGCATACATCTAATTTCAGTATACAACAACAACAACCCTTGTACCTCTAGATAGCCTCTTGGGAGAAGGGTAGTTGAATGTAGCAGTGTTGCGCTGGTGACCAATCATAAAGTTGTCCTGTTTCTGACAGTTCCTTCCTATCTATCAGGAGTAGTGCCTTTTTTTTTTTTTTTTTTAAGTGATGCTGTCCCCTCAGAAACAACTTTCTGCTTAAGCATTGCCCTTCATATTCTCACACTATCTTGGTATGTACTGACTGCTCTTGTCTCCAGCGAGTGTCGTCATTTTTACCTTATTGCTGACGAGAAAATCCTGTTTAATAAATTCGTACTCCTGACTCCTGAGAGCAATTTTCATTTTGGGTCATCCGTGCGCAGCCTCTCTATGTTTCAATAGGGGTAAAGCTTGCGTGCATCCGACCCCCCCTTAACCCGCCTTATGGCGGGAGCCTTTAAGGCACTGGGGTTAAAGATGTTGTAAACATTGCTTAAAGGATTTTTATTGAACAGTTTGACTTAGGCTGTTGCCTGTTAGCGTGTACTCCGTAGTATGTAATATCGCAGTTGCCCAAGCAGTGAAGAATTGCCCTACATAGTACTGAAGGCGGCTTGAGCTTGTTGTGTCTATAAATACCAGTCTCCAAATGATATCTTTTTCATGTTTCCCCCCTGAAGAAATCTTGTTTGGGCTTGTTATGAAAGTTGTGGTATCTTGAAGTATTGGACCAAACCTGTAAAATTTCTGTTTAGAAGATAGCTGGCAGCCCCCTACATCATCAGGAGCAACTTCGAACTCACTTAAAAGTATAAAAGTACAAATGGTTGCTAGTACAGTAAGTAGAACTTTGTTTAAGTCATAGCAAATAAAATTTCTGTGAGCTGGGAGATTGCATATGCTATCAACTGTTTAATTATAGGTCCCGGGGTTCTTTGGGGCCTTACTAGTTTACAACAGTGGAGCTTTGAGGTTCTGACTTTATATTATGGTATTTTTAAGAAAATAAGCATGAGCGATAGGGCAGTTGTTCGGAGCCAGACGTGTAGAGTGTAGTTATGATACATATGTGGCTAATGGAAATTAGACTTCTTTTGCACCAGAGCTTTCTTTTGGCTAAGTTGGAGATGGCGCACTCTAATGCAAATTTGACAGGTCTTGGTCGAGACAGGTCATATAGGCAGACAAGCCAGTGCTGCTCTTACAGTGACCGATGGTGAAACTGTAAGTTGTAATGCTTTATGATCTGGTAGTTGCATTTGTGTTATGCTATTCTTGAAAGTTTACCCTTTTTTTTCCTCTCGCTTTTTTGTTTATTTTGTAAAGATACTGTTGATAAAAAAAGATTGATTATACAGCTGTTTTCTTGGTGGATATTCCTAGCAACCAATCTAACTTCTTCCCTCTATTTGTAGATTTTCAATGGTTCATCTGTAAATTATCTTCGTTCTTCAAGCTGTTTGATTTTTTTTTTTTTCTGGCTGCTCTCCTTGTTTACATATTTGATTCGACATGCTTCGAGCTGCTAAAAATACTGTTTCTACATGTAGATTGTCTACACAACTGTTTGCTTGTCTGATACTCCCAGCGAGCCATCTGATTTCTTCCCTCTTTCTGTACATTATCAAGAGCGCTTCTCAGCAGCAGGTCGAACTAGGTATAGTTTTTCTTTGTCAAATTTAATGTTCAATTCAAAGCCGTATCTTTTTATTATTTATTACATCGGGTCTTTGTGCTTCAATTTGCTTCTTCTGGTTTGCTTCTGAAATATAACAACAACAATATTATCTCAATGACTCAGAGGGTCCTGCCTATGGCAAGGTAAGGAAGTGTCGGATGTTTGCAGCCTTACCCCAATACATAGACAGGCTGTCTTTGGACGACTCTTAAATCATTATGTATATTGCATCAAGAGTTGTATCTACGAATACTAACCTTCTTGTTGGCTTCTGAAACATCATGTTGAACTTATATCTTCAATCTGGGTAGTAATTGTATCCAAAGATTAGGTTATGAAACTTTGAGAATCTCCATCTGCTAGGCATTAACAGTTTCAGGTATGTTAACTGCTCCGTATGTAAGCTTTAAACGTGATGAAAGTATCTTTTAACGGACTATTCAACCAAGTTGTTACTGTTGTAATCTGGCATTCTAGCATTATAATAACGTATCTGCTGTGGGGTTTTAACTGGTTGTAACTCTTTATTGCTTATAGTGGAGGATTTTTCAAGCGTGAAGGGAGAACAAAAGATCATGAGGTACTTGGCTCTGCCTTTTAGTCAATGAAATGTTGCGACCAATGTCTTAGTTTGAACCCATTTTCTACTTCGTCGTGCTGTTTGATGTAAAATTCCAAATTCAAGGGTAGATCACAGCTACATAGCACAAGTCCCATAGCAGTTAGGATCCTCTGCAACAACCCCCCTGCACCCAAAAGATATTAAACCAGCTTTAATTGAAATTGGTCTACCAGACAACAAAATTTACTGAACTCGAACCCTATTTACACTGCCATGAGTAAAGTTACTCATACGTGAATTTGCTGATATGCTTTTATTATATCTAAAGGAAGCCGATATAGCTTGCGCTGTCTTCAGTGATCTCTGCCCATGTAACTGTGGCCTATGTTGCAAGAGTTCCTAATCCAGTTCGGAATTCCCCCCCACCCCCCCTCTTCTTTCCCATCTTTCCCTTTGGCTTCTTTCTGCAGTGATAATTATCTCGAGCATTTCTCTTAATGCTAGATGCTAAAGGAGACCATCAGGAGGACTGAGGGAGGAAGGCGATGAGGAGGGGTTAATTTTAATCCCAAATAAACATATAAAAAGGAAAGAGCAGAATCTATAACCATACTAAGGAGAAAAACCACAAATATTAGTATCTATGGATTTCGTTTTGGCTTGCCTGTACATATGTATTACTCTTTACTCAAAAGTTACCAATTATACTATATTCTTATCACTTGGATGGTGGATTGGAATTTACTTATTGCTTTTCGTTGATAACTTTATATCAAATGCAAACTTCAAGTTGCTTCAAGTGTGTGGCCATTCATTATGATACTCAGGACTGGGTTACTTTACTTGCAGGTTCTGATCTGTAGATTGATTGATAGACCTCTGCGGCCCACTATGCTTAAAGGGTTTTACCATGAAACTCAGATCTTGTCTTGGGTATGAGCTCCTTTGGTAATAGAGCATGCGTCCTCACTACAGTAAATATGCTGCAATTTTTATCGTTGTTGTAGAATTATGTCAGAGAAATCCTCGGTCAATTAATACATTTTGAAACTTAAACTGAATGGAATGACAATGGTGTTCTTTAGTTGATGAGTCATTGGCTAGTTAATTTCTTAAAGAGTTCTAAGTGCATTTTTAGATTTCAGAGGTGTGTAGAATGTGTGCTGTGTTAGGTTTCTACTTCCTAATTCTTCGATTTACCAGAGAAGCAAACATAGGTATAAGTTTTGATATTTTACTGGAGCAAGTGATTATCTTTCAACTAAGCTAATCACTGAGAATATAGTAATGCATAGGTATTGACTATATTTATCCCAATCAGATTCACTTAAAGAGAAAAAGAGTTTGAATATAGAACTTGTTGGGTTATATTTAACATGTATGTTGATTCTACTGGTGAGGGTTCCTGTCAGATATTAATAATGATAAATTACCTACAAGAAACGTATATCCTGTTTCATAAGAACATGCATCAAAGTTATGATGTCATTTGAATGCTTGAAAATTTCATTGTTGGTGTTTAATTAGTTCTGGGTTCAGATTCAAAATGTTTGTCCAAGTATCTTCTTAAGTGTAATTTCTTTTTTTTGGAAATCGTTAAATATAATTTCTGGATATGATTATCTGTCAAGGTTTTGAGTTATGATGGACTACATATGCCAGATGCTTTGGCGGTCACAGCGGCTGGAATAGCAGTGTATGTCTGATAACTTCTCTAGTTCTCAATATCTGTTCTGATGAGTTTTTGGTGGATGCGATTATGCTATAATATATCGATAATAAGTCATTGTTGCTTACTTGTTATGCAGAGCTCTGTCAGAACTACCACATACAGAACCCATTGCTGGGGTTCGTGTTGGTCTCATTAATGGAAAATTTGTCGTGAACCCTACAACCAAAGAAATGGAAGAATCAAAGTTGGACCTTTTACTAGCTGGAACAGAAAATGCTATTTTGATGATAGAGGTTTTTATTGAATTACTTGATCCACCTTTAGAATTTGTATCACTAATTCCTTCCTATCTTTCAAAAAGAGATTTATATTTGATGTTGTAGGGTTATTGCAATTTTATGCCGGAGGAGACGTTGCTGGAAGCCGTAGAAGTTGGGCAGGTAGTTTCACTACTATTTAGCGTGCGCCTTTCATTATGAAGTTTGATTGCCAATTCGTCTTGTGTACCAAAATGTTCCAGAATGCAGTGAAGGCTATTTGCAAGGAAGTGGAGGCGTTGGTTAAAAAGTGTGGGAAACCTAAAATGGTCGATGCAATAAAATTGCCTCCTCCTAGGCTTTATGAGCATGTCGAGGTATGTGAGTTGAAACAAACAAATGCGTTATTATGTTTTTCTAGTGGTATCTTTATTAATGGTTGATGATTGTGGAGGCTATTTGATGAGAGTTTGTGTAGAAGATTTACACCTGACATAAAACTAATCTGTGTTTTTGCACTAGTGGTTCTGGACAAAATGGTGAAGAGTATTGTCTTTTAAATATTTTCTTCTTCTCGTTTTTCTTTTTGTTTTCTATTTGGATTAAATTTACACTCCGAACCATGTAAAGTCTTCAAGGCCATTTGGAGTCAACTGATGAACATTTTGCCGCTGTACTTTTGGATTTCCTCTTTGAGATCGAGTCTGTCATTTGTTGAGCTCCAGATCAGCAAAGGATGTGTAGTAGCTTTGCTATTCGAGAAAGAAAAATAAGTTTAGGTTTCTCTCCGTTGTGCCAATGATTGGACCTAGTTTACTTTCAAGTTCTGTTGATGAAGGAAATTAGTGCTTTTGTAGACGACTTTTCTAGCAAGGCCACTGCAGAGAAGTGCCTCACATCACTTCTTGATTAGGTGCACAGAACCATGCCTAAAATGTTGGCCATCAGGTTTAAGGAAACCTCTTCTTTCTAGATGGGTAGCATGTCTTCTTTTCTATTTCCCAAAATAGAAAATCAAAAGGAACTTGACTCCCCATACTCTTGACATCTCACAGTCGTTCAGATTATCTGAAGAATGAGGTCTTCATCTTTTAGCGTCCTCCATCAATCAAGGTAGATCTACTTGTTTGCTTGCATGTATTCAATTGATGAAAGATGTGGTTTGTGTCCATCTGACATAACGGCATTATCATTAATCTGGTAGTTGGAACTGGCAGTGGATTGTGTGTGGAAAACTCAGAGTGCAACCCTGGCATTTTTTCAACTTTTTTTTATAAGAAGCAGGCTTCCAGTGCTTAGTTGAGACCTTCAATTAGTATAGCTACAACTTCCTCCCTTCTGTTTCAAGATGTATCACGTCTTTCTCTTAATCCCAACACACAACATGTTGAAATTAAAATTTAAACAGCTTGAATATTTTATCAAATAATTATGGTTAAAATATCATACTGTTGGTGGCCTTGGTGCAGGTGGTATTTGGTGTACAATAACTAACATGGGTAATCACTAATCAGTAATGGGTATGGTAATGGGTATGTGTCTGTAATTAACTAGAAACTGTATGACGTTTCGCTCCTCTGAAGTCATTTTCCGTATTGTGCACTCTCTTGACTTATGCAAATATACACCTGTAGATCTTTTAAAATTGTTGATAAATCTCCATTCAGCATGAAGTCGTAAATCAACCTTGCAAATTGACATGATTTGACGACAATAGCTGGGAGCATGACTTTCTAATTTCTCCTCATCCTTTCTCTGCTTGCAGGAAATTGCTGGAGATGAATTGATACATGCATTACAGATAAAGAACAAAATACCAAGAAGGAAAGCACTTTCATCATTGGAAGATAAAGTTGTGGATATTCTTTCTCAGAGGGGCTATGTTGGTAAGAGTGATGCTATTGTAATTTCTGAGACTGTACCAGATTTGTTTGTGGAAGATGAAGAGGATGAGGAAGTGGTTGTCGATGGCGAAGTTGATGAAGGTGATGTTCACATAAAGCCAACTCCGAAAGTTTCTACTCCCACGGTAAAACCTAACTGCTTCTTTTTAGTTCTCTGGAATGCTTCATTTTTCTCATCCCCCCCCCCTCCCCGGTATAACTCAGAATTCTGACTTCTGAGTTGTGAGGTTTTTTTTCTTAATGATTAATATAGAGCCGAATACAGTTTTTGTTTTTGTTGGTTTTGTTGGATTTAAAATCTTTTCATTATAAAATTAGCTACTGCTGAGCATTGCTGACAGATTAACCCTTTATCTCAAGCATTTTAATAGTAATGACTGTTGGTAAAAACGCTAACCTTTGTGTGGGAAGTCATATATTCAATTTGCAACAAGAATACTTCAATGTTTTGAGGCAGGGGTGAATTTATTTCTCCATTGTGACGTTGCTTTATTCACTGTGGTTAAGGTTATAGTGTTTGCCTGGAGCATTGGGTATGGTCTGCTCTTAATTTTGATCATTGAATTTGGCCAACACCTAATGAGGTTGTCATGGAATGGCACGGTGTTGGCTTTATTTTGGTTCAACTGTTTGGAGCAAAATTCTTGTCTTTTCTCACAAATTCCATTTTTTATTGGGGTGTAGTTTGAAGGCTAGTAGTAGTTTCTTTTCTTTGAATGGCATTCCTGTCGACCATGATCTTTAGTTTCTTCTTTGTGTAATTTGTCTTTCGGTATCAAGAAGATGATTCCAGGAAGTTAAATGATTGAGTCTATACTAGAACTTCCATGTTTCCTTTTTCTTACTTTCTTGCTGGATAGAAGGTTGCCTGCTCTCTGCATTGGTTGTGGTATCTTCTATATTAGTTCCTCAACTCTGGCTATTCATTGAGTTTGTAATAGAGGTTGTGCTCTCGCTCTAGTTACTATGTGCTAATGCCTTCATCATAGTTGTTGATGTAGTAAAATTTCATTGGCAGTTGTTCTCTGAGGTCGATGTGAAGCTGGTTTTCAAAGATGTCACGTCAAAGTACCTTCGAAAACGCATTGTTGAGGTATGGCCACAAATATTTATAATTCCTCTCCTCATTTGCTACTGCTGTGAATGGCTAAATTTGCAGAACGTGGAGAATCTGGAGATAGTTTAATTCCAAATTTCATTGTTACTCTGGAATTATGAATGCCTGAAAAAAGTTGATGATACTAACTATTTGGATTAAGATCTATAATGGCTCGTAAGATTATATTGTTAACATGGTATAGATGGGGCCAACTTCGAATCTAAACTTTGAAGAAGAGATGACCACATCCTATTTCACAACTCCACTTTCAAGGTCAATTGGAAAGAGGCTTTCGATCGGTTATAGCTTCATAAGAATTCCTTCTCTTAGAAAAAGGCATGGTCATGGTAGCTGAAAGACAAAGCATTCTATCTAATAAGTGGTCGTTTGGTTGCATACGGGAATTCGGAATGCCCATGAAGTTCCACTTCACAGGTTGTAGAAATTCACATGAATTTCTCAAAACTGTTTGTTTGCATGTAGGAAGTGAATTCCCACAGGAATTGCCAATTACCATGGGGGGGCTAGGTAAGCCAATTGCTCCATTTTGTAGGAATTGGAAATTCCCCTGATTTCTCAATTCCCACGATTTTAGGCAACCAAACAACTCCAAAAAATTTAACAAAATTCCCATGATTTTGAGTGGCAACAAAACGACCACTTAAGTCTCAGATGACTGCAGGGGGAAACAAATTATTGTCTGACTGAAACTACTATTTACCATTCTAATGATGGCCCTTATCTGTTCTTTAAACTATTCCCAACTCTCCTTTTGAAGGTGAAGCTGAGGACCTGGCCTAAAATTTATTCTTTAGTATGCTTTCTCTTAGAGTATGGTGTTGGCTAGGGCGGCGTGGAGAGACGCTATCCATGTGGAAGACTAAATTTGACTATTTTTAGTTTCTTTGTTTGGTTTTCCTAACTTGTACCAAAACTTTTCCTTACTTGGTGTTCAAAGTTATATGTTTTCGCTCATTTTCAAACTTTTTACTTATTTTGAGGACTTTCTAAAACTCTTTCTGAAAGTGTTTCAATGTTTCAAAATGGTTCACAACGTTTTTGAAATTTTATGGCGCGCATAAGACGGTTCTTAGACGACGATTCATGTTAGCCGACCCCGAATCATTTTGGGAATAAGGCTTGGATGTTGTTGTTGTTGTTGTATGCTTTCTCTTTGCATTTACGTAGTATGCTTTTGAGCTTAGAACTACATGGCCTATGAACTGTAATGATGCACTATCTTGCAAGTCAATTGTTCGATTTTCGAAGACACGCGATTGACATTCTAGTAACCTTCTCCCCACTTTCATAGTTTTCAATTCAAACAGAAGGAGTTCAACTTCCACCAAGTAGTCAAAAAATTCAAAGCATGTTCATCTTTTCCCTTTTAGAGCAAACCAGCTCCTCCCTATCTTTTACGGTTTTGTGGTGGAGCTGGGGAAGAGATTTTGGCCTGTGTGACAATTTGCGTGGGAAAATTTTCTTTAAAGCATTCAGATGTCATTCAGACTTTACACTGGTAGGTAAAAATGAAAGTCTGATGATTATTCTATTTTGTTTATAGAGTCAATATTGTACTCCTTTTAAACTCCCTAGTCTGGCTCTTATCAGTTCTATGTAGATAACAGAAAATTGCTATATTCAGTTGAGAAGTTTCCTTGGTATGTTGATGCATGGCTATAACCGGGACATCTCATCTACCTCATCTGTAGTTTCTGCTTGACTCATGGCAGTGAAATTGTAGATGTAAGCGATATTTGGTATGTTTTCTTGATTAATCTCCACTTCTCATTTATAGCTTTTGTTTCCAGGGGGGGCGAAGAAGTGATGGGCGAACTCCAGACGGGATACGTCCTATAAATTCTAGATGTGGATTGCTTCCTAGAGCTCATGGAAGTGCTCTTTTCACCCGTGGAGAGACACAGGTTTGCTCGTTTATTTGAATCATCATTTTCTGGACATGATTAGCAACACCAATGTTGGGCTTACTTTTGCAGAGCATGTCTTTTATATTTTCTTTAAGATGGAACTTGTCTGTCTGTGTAAAATAAAATTTTGATTTTTTTTTTGGGTTGTGGCTCCTACCCTACTGCCTGATATAAGTACAACCGACAGAGGGTATTTCATGGAAAGTGAGGTGAACATCAGATAGTTTGCTTTAACAAAGGTGATTAGCTAATTGCACAAGATAATAGCTTTTTGACATAAATCCTATTTAAGACATCTACAACCACAATGACTAAAGTAAAACATCAATAAATTCTGCCATAAGCAAGTGTTTTGGGTAATGTATGTAATTTTTCCCGTAACTCCCAAATCTTTATATTTACTGTGCTGTGCCTGAATTCTTAAGTCTGTACTTGTATTTAGTTCACTAGGACTATTGAGACAGCTTGCCAAGCATTTTGAGTACGGTTCATTGCATTTGACCATTTTTAGTTTTCCTGTAGTTTTTCTGTCTGTTTTGTGATTGGCGAAAGGTTTGATCAAGTTCTCATTTGTATCCTCCATAACTGGCCTGTGCATATTTTATATTTTTATAAAAATGTCCGCCTAGTAAAGCGTGTCTGAATCTCATAAGGTTGCATACATGTTTCATGCATCCGTGCTTTGTGTTATTATCAATTCCTGATGGAATATTCTAATACTTTGCTATTATTGATTCAATGAAAATATTTCATCATTAATTGTCACAAGTAATCATGATGTGTGTCATTATGCTTGGCTGCTTGGTTTTGCAGTCTCTGGCAGTTGTGACTCTTGGAGACAAACAGATGGCTCAAAGAATAGACAACCTTGAGGCAGGCGATGAATTTAAAAGATTTTACCTTCAGGTAGACAATTACTGTAATTGTTTCAGTACTGTACATTTCCAGGTTACCATGATGCAATCTTCTTACCTACTCAGTGGAAAAAGGAATACACATTGCTTACAGCATGTAATGCACATCTCTTAGTTAATTACTCAAAGACGGACCCAGAATTTATGAATTGAATTCGCAGCCTGGGTATGGCATACCAAAGATTCGATGTTTTAAGATAACTGAAGCCAGATCAATAAGACTGTTACTTAAGTCTTACATAAGCTAGAATAAGCTGATTGCTGGCAGTGTTTAACTCTGTACTTAGTTTGTTATACATGTTCAAGAATTGGAGATCAGTTTATTGGAATCAATCAAAGAAATTTGTCTTAGTGCTTTTGATTATGGCCTCCAAGTGATTTATCATTTTCAAATTGTATTTAGGATATAAATATCTGAATACCTGTGGAGGTTCAAGTAGAGAATATGTTTCAAAGTAACAGTCTGAAATTTGATTGGTTCAATCTCTTCGTAGGCTGTATAGATGCAATGTGAGAAATCTTAGTGATGATTGTTTAATTGCAGTACTCATTTCCACCGTCATGCGTTGGAGAAGCCGGACGAGTTGGGGCCCCTAGTAGACGGGAAATCGGTCATGGGATGCTTGCTGAAAGAGCACTTGAACCCATTCTACCATTGGAAGATGATTTCCCTTATACAATACGTGTTGAGAGTAACATCACCGAAAGTAATGGCTCCTCAAGGTTGATTTCGTCTACAAAAGTATTTTTGAAGCATAGTAGATTTCTCAACTTCACATAACTGTATATTGTGTTGTCGTTGCACAATCTCTGTACACTTTACTCAATAATTTTCTTAAATTTTAAAAATTTGCTTCACAGCATGGCATCTGTTTGTGGAGGCTCTTTGGCGCTACAAGATGCCGGGGTCCCAGTAAAATGTCCCATTGCTGGTATTGCTATGGGAATGGTTCTCGACACAAAGGAGTTCGGAGGTGATGGGACTCCACTCATTCTATCAGACATAACAGGATCTGAAGATGCCTCTGGAGACATGGACTTCAAGGTGAAGTCTGATAGTATACCTTCTTGATGGTAATTATCTTGCATTATGGTGAAGTCTTCGAAGAGATGTGACTGATTTTATATTCTTTTTTTTTTTGGCAGGTTGCTGGAAATGATGAAGGCATTACGGCATTTCAAATGGACATCAAGGTTAGTAACTGCCCCAAGAGAGACAAGAATATCAAGCGAAGGTCTTCCAATTTATTTTATTTGCCCTTTAAGGTTGCTGAGCAGAGGTGACTCTCAACTAAAAGATCCAAGCTAATCTAATAATATGAACTGTAAAAAAAAAAAAAAAAAAAAAAAAACCAGAAGGTTATTTTTGATAGTATCATTATGTAAACTATACACACCGTATGATTTAGTTCCTTGTCAGAATGATTTTTGAATTTTTTTTTTTAATAGTAAGATAGGATATCATTTATTCAAAAGGACACCAAGGGGGTGTCTCCCATATACAAAAATACTTCTAAAGGGGTGACGCCCATATACAAAAGGGAGCTAATCCACCTCTAGGACTATCATGAGAAATTTTATCCACAAAAAGAATGAAAGTCAAGTGTCGGTGGGAATGCAACACTTGACTCCAACTATACAACATCCTCAAAAACCTAAAATTTGAAGTCTTGGTGTGTCAACATAATATCATCAAAGATGCCATGATTTTTGAATTCTTAATGACAGGTTGGAGGTATTAGCATTCCTGTTATGAAGCAGGCACTTATGCAAGCAAAACATGGACGGAAGCTTATTCTTGGTAAAGATTGTTGACATATACTGTTATTTGGTGGCACTTTTTGCTCCCATTTACCAGTTTCTGCATTTCATGGATCACCAATCATTAGTTTGCAGATGTGTGAAGGTGTAAATTGACTTCTAGGACAATAACTATCTAGTCCCTAAGACGTGATCAAACATACTGCAATTTTTAAAGGACATATTGATCTGCCAAAATTTCAGTAGAGTTTATGCGTACTCATTTTTTTTCATCCTGCGACTTAATAATTAGATAGGAGTACTTCCTAGTTATTTACTATGACTGATGCTCTACCTTTTCATTCTCAGGTGAGATGTTGAAATCTGTGCCGCCTCCATCAAAAAAGCTTTCTAGATATGCTCCTCTGGTCTATGTAATGAAAGTAAGTTATCTCCTTTAAGCTTCTTTGGCTTGTACCAATTATGTGATGCATAACATAAGAAATTAAGCACAGCCTTTATTTTCTTAGGTGAGGCCGGAGAAGATCAATTTAATTATTGGAAGTGGAGGTAAGACAGTGAGGGGCATTATCGAAGAAACTGGTGTTGACGCAATTGACACACAGGATGATGGAACAGTAAGCTGAAGAATTTCATTCGTGGATTTTATTATGTAACCCATTTTGGCTGCAGCGAAACCGACAATGACATTATTAAATTGCCAGGTGGTAATTACTGGAAGAGATTTGGATAGCATTGAGAAATCAAAGATCATAATTGGCAATCTGACGATGGTTCCCAGCATCGGCGATATTTACAGGTTTGTTTCTTTGAAGGATTTTTTGAAGTTTGCTTAGTTGTATTAGGACCTTATGTAGACAACTATCCTATCACATCATAAACTGGCAATGCTTATCTGATATTTTGGGGGGATTTACAAATATTATATAGTGCCAGTTGGTTAAAGGCGATGCCGAGGACTTTTATTTGTCAAATGAGTGTAAAACTGGTGTGAATTTAATTGTGTAAAAGATACATGGACTCTTATTTTCAACATCAGGAACAGATACGTATCTTAGAGTTTAGGGTGCTCTACCTCAATATATCTTGGACTTGGGATTCTGTTGATGTTTTTAATCCGTGTCCAGTCCCCCAATCCCTCCCAAAACTGAGGACTTTCTCAAAGTTCTCCACTCTGCCCTTTGTGCTGAAGTTTGTGCACAATGGACTACAAAACTATTCTTAAAGTTCATATCTTATGGCTTTAAACAATTAGCTTCTCAAACCCTTTTCATGTGGTGCAGAAATTGTGAAGTTAAATCAATTGCACCTTATGGAGTTTTCGTGGAGATAGCACCTGGGCGTGAGGTACAATTTTCCTTTTTGTAAAGACATAATATCCTATGGTTAATTGTATCCTGTTTATTTGTAGCAACTTTTACGTTTTTTGTTTTCTGTCCATCCATGCGATTGTTCATAGAATCATAGTGTGGTTTGATTGCATGTTTTGGATAACTATTCATAGTGTGGTTGCATTGAATATTTTAGGTATCCGTTAGAGTCCATGTTCCATCAGTATCTATGCAACACAAGTATGTTTTTTTATTTTTATTTTAAAGACATAAATCAGTTTTATTTCATTGTTCTATATGAGAAACACCAGAGTCTGGAGAGTTATGTTCTGTACTGGCTTGAGTACTAATTTGACTTCTTAAAGTATGTGGGAAAACTATTATCATAGTAACTGTATGAAGGACGAAGTTTATGAAGTGCAACATTGTAAATTTTACAAGCACAGATGTCTAATAAAACAGCAAAGTGGGATACTTACTGGTGAGTGATTCTGAATGCAGGGACTTTGCCACATCAGTGAATTGAGCCCTAGTTATCTCTCAAAAGCAGAAGATGTAAGCTTCGCCTGAATTTTATAACAAGGTTAATTTTTTTGTCTCAGTTTTAATTGTGCTAGCGTTTTCTGCAGGCATTTAAAGTTGGAGATCGATTTGATGTTAAACTTATTGAGGTTTGTCTTTCCTTCTTGAACCTCTCTTTTTACCATTCTTATGTTCAGTTTTATTTTTTATTTTTGAGACGTAATATTGCTTATGTAGCCTCTGATGTTTGTTTCCTGAGACTTGAATAATTGTTAGGAATAATTTCAAGAACTCGCTAATAAAGTCTCACCTTTTGTAAGCAACCATTTAGAAAACACTGCTAATTAATTATAAGAAAGGGTTTATTTTTCTAGCATAATTGTGAGCTAAAGCTGGGGGTGCTCTTTTGCTTCTGGTTTTCTTCAATAATAATTATCTTCCTGTCTTGGAAAACTGAACAAAAAGTTTTTGAAGAACCGAACGTGTAATGCATAAACACGGATGCTTACAGCTGAATTGTTTAGTCATAATATTGCTAGTCTCATGATTGTTTTTTCTAGTTAAGCTGAGTCTAGCGACTTCCAAATTATAAGACGATTAATAATTTATGATGGACATATACTGTACACAAGTAATTCTTGTGAAGAGAGAAGTTAAGTTGGTGGTTTATGAATTAGTCAGGCTTTCGTTTTACAATTGATACTCTGCCGAGTCTAGTCCTGTATAATCACTTGAACTGATGTGATTCATGTGATCCACATTCGCATGCGTTCGCTCTAACTACGGTGATGATGACACTTGCATCTGTTTCACTTGGTGAGACCCTTAGTACCAGATCATATTGATAGACAGGTACATATATTTACAGTTGCCGACTTGCCGCAAATTTTTTTTTTTTTGAAATGCGCCGATAAGTAGCAAAACACGAATGCTGTCCATCCAGGTCAATAATCCTATTCAAAGGGGTATTTTGGTGGATTTTTAAATGAAAAATTGTTAAAATATTGACTGAAAGAGAGATTGATAATACCATTGATCAGTGGGATCATCTAACTTTAGGATGTTAGTATTCTCTCTGTATGGAGAAAGTGATCTGCAACTCTGATGTTTTGTGTCAAGTGACTGATTTATGAAAAATCTTTCCCCTTGAGCGAGTTACATTACATCGATCCATTTTTCAGGAAGTGGTCAAAGCTCGAGGAGCGCTTCAGTTCTTGCCCTTATAGGCTTATTGGTGTAATAAAGAACCGATGTAGTTGCTTGTGTTAAAATTGTTCTTCAACACACGGGACATGACTATCGGCTTGATCATGTGACCTCTCAAAGAAGGATCTGAGGTCTGAATTGTGTCAAATCAAACTAGAAAGCTTTGACTAGTAACCCAGATATAAAGTTATGTTATGGGGAAAATTAATGTTACAGGGAACCTTCTTCTAGTCTGGAATAGAGAACTAGAGAATAAGGAATTGACATTTGGGGCTTGGTCATCTAAATGAACACATTTGCCCTTCTGCTATGATTTTTTTTTTTTTTTTTTTGTGAAGAGATCTGGTCTTCTGGACATTTTCCTTGCTTGTCACTAGATTTGTTAAGTTAGTATGTTGGTCAAATCAAGTTGTTGATTGAGAACCTATCGATATGCGTCATCATCCGGAACAGGCCCTCAGGGACCAGAGTCATATTCATTGCCAATTTGCCATTTTTCATAAAAGAGATGCATCTATTTTTTTTATATTTGGTGAATCTTATTGTCTAATCACTGTTTTTCTGAGGTGACAACATTAAAACCATTTCCCCTATGGCCTTGTTATGTAAAGTTTCTCATAATTGGAATGCAGGTCAATGAGAAGGGACAACTTCGGCTGAGCCGACGTGCACTAATCCCTGATGTAGATCCATTGGTTCCCAGCACTAAGCAGCGAGATCCTAAAGAAAGGTCTGGTGCACCGAACCCTACCGCCAAATATGTTCCTAGAAGATCTCCTGGTGTAACCAAAGATGGATCAGAAGAGCAGAGAGTTGAACTGACAAAGGTCAAAGTTGACGCCTCAAAATTCTCTTCAAAAAACCAATCAGACGGCGATAAGGTCCCTCCTGGGAAGTTTGTCAGAAACTCAAAGTAGCCTTGTAAATACAGATGCTACAATTGGTAAGTTCAGTATTCTGCTGTTGGTAGTGCCTTTCCAAGAAAGCTTTCATAGATATTATGGAAATATCAAGATTGACCATCTTCGCGGCAAGCAGAAGCTAGGTATGGGCTTGCACCTGCTTCCACTCATCACATATACCTCTTGGCATGTTGGACTGGCAAGATTTTGAACTTCTTGTGGGTTCATTGAGCTTCTTCAGAGTTCCTATGAGACCACCATTCTGATCAGGCCTTCACGCTTGAACGAACCCGATATGAGTCAAAGGTAATTGTGCCTTTTGAGCGGAAGAAATTGAGCCACAAAGAGGACCTAGTTAAACTCACATTGTATAACAGTCGCATCACTTGCATCTTTTTTGTCAGCTTATATTGTTTTGGCAGTGGAAAAACACCGAGATCTTCGTGATATGTTTATAGATCAGTTCTCTTTTCTGGCTCATCTATAGATTTCACAGCTCTAATAATAAGTAGGAATCAGCATATTATCGGCTTCATGAGATGTTACTACTGCTTGTATAAAGATGTAAACTAAAACCCGAGCATTGAGCTTCTGTTGTACCGTTGCTTTAATTGATGTGGGTGTTCTTCACCAGGTGTGTCAACTACTAAGTCCGGCAGGGGGATCGAATCTGGACTGTCAAATAATGGTAAACCAGGAGGTGGATTTGTTTCTGTTGCTTTCCGCGGTAGGTCCCTACAAAGAGAGTGATCATAACATTCCTCTAATCTTTACAACTTCCAATTTTTGGATCTTTACGTCAGGTTTAACATGCAAAAACCTTGAATGAATGTATTAGGCTAAGCTTTGTTCTTTGAAATAAAGCAGAGGCACAAATCTCAAATCATGATAACTCGGCAATCTGGGTTTGATTTCGAAAGGGGTTCTTATTGAAAGAACCCAAAAGTAAATTTTGTGTTTGATTATAATCAAACCCTATCAAGTGTTAAAATCTCTGTTTCTTGGTTGCATGGGCGCAGGAAGAAATATCATAACATTGGCATCCTCTAGTCAGGAATCAGTTAAATTACAAAACGAAGTAATCACTGAACTTACATGATACATTTCGTTGGAGGATCATAAACAAATCAAATACATTGGTAATAAGCCGTCCTCTGCTTCTAATGATGCAAGTCCAGACCTACAATACCAGATGGAACTGGAGAAGCTGTGCATACCAACCCAGTTCTGCATATGAGCACGAGGGCAAGCCTTGTTTCACAGAAGAGAGCGTTGTTCTACTTAGACCCTATGCAACTTCAACTGCATCATTCCCCAGTGAAAACATGAAACATAGCTTGAAAGATGAGGTCACTTGAGAGGATAAATTATCATTCCAGCTAGAAACGTCTTATATCTCTTGGAGGCTTGAAGTTGAGAGGGTGAGTTTCCGGTGTAGCTGCATCATCCTCTTTCCACATTTTGATCGTCTTGTCAGCTTCACAAGTCACCAGCCTGGTGCCGGTGACATCATATGAAAGCGCATAGATACCAGCCTCACTATCCAGTGAGCCTGCAATGAAGAAAGCATAAGCATTGACAGATTCGAAAATGGAAACAGCTAACAGACAACAGAAATGAAGAATATACACACCAGGCTGCACTAAAGTCTGGGCTTGCTGAAAATTGTGACCACTTTTCCAGTCCCAGAACCAAAGACTCCCATTGTCACCTGTTTACAACGAAACATTATCAAGAGAAGGCTTACATAACAGTAAACTACATAATCTCACATCTCACGATTACGCATTACTATCCTAATATCAAGGGAAGTAACCACTTAAAGAGTACAGTTTTCAACAGAGCGAAGGAGCTCTCTGTAACTAGCACGAAATTAACCCTTCACAAAAATGAACGGTAATGTAAGCAAAATCATAATCGATTCAAACCTGCTGTAGTCAACACTCCATCCTCATTGACTGCCATTGCATTGATTATAGTCTTTTGCTGAGATCTGTAAAACACAAACAAAAGCTTAAGGACAATGATATAAAATGTGAATCACAGAAATTTGCAGTTCAATTTACAACTGGTTGGTTGAGAAAGAAGGTAATGAGAGATGGAATAGAGAAGATCAAACTGCATTGGTTACAAATCATTTTCCCTGAAATGACCCCCCTCTCCCTTCACACCCCACCCACCAAAAAAAAAAAGAAAGAGAGATAGATAACGAAGTAAGACGATTCCAGACTGTTAAGATGTATAGCTGATAGTGCAAGTACAAAAAATTATCAAGGAAAAATCTTCTTCGTTTGAAGACTTACAGCATGTTATGCATGAACTCCCCCTTGGGCAGTGAGAACTTCTTGATATTGTCAGCAGAAGCAGATGCAAACATATTCCTGTCATACAAATAGAAGAGCATCACATAAGTTATGAAGTAAAACAAAATTATACTGTCAACACATAAGTCCCATTCTTTGGAGAGCTAATGACATTTGAATCCGTAAGGGAAGCACCAGTTGATATTTCAGAAGATGATACTTATGTAGAAGGGAGGGTTCCAGCAATACTAAAATCAAACAGGAAAAGTGAATGTTAGTTACATACTGTTTCGGATGCAAGGCCATTGCTCGTACAGATTTCTTGTGATGTGTTAGAGTTGTCATCGTCTTTCCTCTGTGTCGCAAGTCCCAGAATTTGATGGTTGAATCATGTGACCCTGTCACAACTTGAGGATCCTAATGACAGAAAACCCTTAATAAATCTCGAATACAAAAAATACCAACATTGAAACTGAAGTTTACAAATAGTACGTAATGGAGAACACTAATTGTTATTTGGAAATTCCAACTGATGACAAAAACAGCCATTACAGTTTACTCCATGAGTTCAAACCTCTGAGGCTTCGCTTACGATAATAGTCGCTTTTGTAGCTTGGGGGACTTGGATAGTTATACAATACTCCTCCCATCTCGAATGAGATTAATAACTTTCAATTGCATTCACATTTAAGAAATTGGGTGGGAATAACCTTGATACACCTATTCCCGCCCATTTTAAACAAATGTGAAGTTGTTCTCTGATTTACTCTTTCAATGTGTTCCTGATAGAAGGAACTATTGGAAGATTTATAAATGGAAGTTACATAGAAAGAGAGTGAGATTATTTTGGGACAAGCCAGGTTACAATGACAAATCAATGTGCATCAAGCCATCAACCTTACAATAAATTATGGTAGACATCAACAATGCAAAGGAAATTTCACCAATACATTTTTTCTTTTTTTGTGAAAAAAAGTCCTCAATCTCCTCATTTCTCAAAAGTAGTTACAACCAAATACAAAGCATTCGAAAACCAAACAGACCAAAAAAAAAAAAAATCAACAATTCAGACACGTCATAAAAAAAAAAAAACACCGAGATCATCAATTGCACACCATTGCTAACCAGGGAGTTGTGATGCATGTAAGACAACACAGAAGGCACAGAAAAATTAACACTCTTCATCCAAAATATACATATAAGTTATACACCATACACATCATTCAACACAAACAAACGATTAACTAAAAATTGACTAACCGTAGGTCGAGTAAACACAGAACAGACTGTGCTTTCATGCCCCGACAGAGCAAATATTTGTGTTTTGGTACGAATGTCCCAAGCCTGAAAAAATAGAGAGATCTTTTTTAGCATAATCATCAGAGCAAGATGTCCAATATTCATAGCTCAATACCTTAAAACGATAGAACCTACCCGGCAAACAGAATCACGTCCGCCAGTAAAAAATATGTCAATTGTGGGATGAAGAGCCAGGCAGTACACTCCACTAAGATGCCCGTGGTAAGAACGAATAACCTGGACATAATCATTCTAATGAGATACCATTGACTGAAACTGGAACATACTATAAATCAACCATATAAATCTCATAGCTGTAGTAGTTGATACTATATTCAAGTTAAAGGTATGTTTAAATCAGGACATAGAAGAGAGAGAATTGTGTGACAACGAACACAACAACCGTGACCCTTGGTGCTAACCTATAAAGGTATCCTAACAATAATTAGTTATACATATCCTGCAGAACAAAACAGCGTTGGCAAACTTCTGACATTAAACAAACCCATCCACAATTCTGCATCTGAATATTAATTCAATTATGATGGACCAGAGAAGGCAATGAGCAATTATGCTAGAGAACAATGAAAACGAAGGGGTTTAAAGACTCAAAACCAAAAAATAAACTAACCTTATTTTGCTCAAGATCCCAACATTTGACCATTTTATCGTCACCAGCAGAAAACATGTAGGTATGCCTTTGGCTAACAGCTAGGCCTGAAGAGATTACACAACCAAGAATGAAAACTCGCACAAGGGAATATTACAAGACAAGAAATTCCACCTTGAAGGATCGAGCTAAAATTTTGAAAGCTTTAATGATACCAACCTCGTACTTGTTCTATGTGCCCAGTGAGAGTAAGCTTCAACTGTCCACTTGCTACATCCCATATCTGCATTAACATAAAAATTTGTAATCAGAAAACAACCCATTGTTGGATGGCATAATATCCCTTGATTTTAATTTAACCTAGTACGATATCTTGCCGAAATTTGAAAACCTCATCCTAGGCACCCCACTATTTTTTAAAGCCAACAGGATAATGCAACATTAGGAGAAAGATCTTTACTGAGATTTCTTTTAACATCAAAAATTACTGAGGTTGAAAAATGTTTTCCTCTTTCACGTCATAATTTATTAATTGATCCCTTAACCAATTTCTAGTATTAAAGTAACCACAAAGCAAAGTTCTAAGACCAATGTCATACCTTAATTGTACGATCTGCTGAACCAGAGCAAAACCAAGTGTTACTTGGATCAAAGGCAAGTGCTCTAACCCATCCCAAATGGCCACTTATTACCTGAGCATAATGAAACAAATGTAATGGTCATGCAAAGCCATACCAAGTGGAAGAGCTTTAAACAATGAAACTGCCAGCTATGACAAAATGATATACTTGTTAGTCAATTACCAGCCATGTCAACATTTCTTAGTATTAATGATCATATGCTATTAGGAAAGCTATATCAACATCTGTCCATGCGCAGACCCCCGAACAGTCAACATACAGCATGCATGGATATATATATATATATATATATATATATATATATATATATATATATAGACGATTACCATTCAAGATGAGCTTTGGGCATGATCAAAATTCATACCAAAAAAATTGGCGAAGCAAAAGTCAAAGTTCCATTGAAATGTTACCATGTATATATTTACGTGACACCATCACCTTTCAAGATGGACCTTGACTTCAGAATTATATGGACAATAATCCCAAAATTAAAATCGGATGGAAGTATTTTACTTCTTTCTACGGACCAGTATGGACAACAAACAGTTATGTATAGCAAATAACCTTAACCTTTTAGTACTCGTTTAATTCAATAGAAAAAATGGCAATACCAAGGAATATCTATATCCCATGAATCCATGATCATTCAGTTCATGGGGAAGTTGGCATAACTGTTTTGTTCAATACAGGGAATAGAAATTTCCATAAGAACTCCCGATATTTTGCAGGCGGCCAGGTAAGCAACTTCTTCCATTGTTTGGGATTCGAGAACGAGGAACTTCCAATTCTTGTGTCTTTGTCAACCAAACAGCTCGATACTTGTGATTCCAAGGACATCCAAATTCATGTACTTTTGAGTGATAATTAAACGACCACTTAAGGTCAGAAAACTCAGGTCCAAACCCTCCCAACAAATGTTATTTACTTATTTGCATCTTGTTGAGACATAAGGACTGATCCAGGACACAAGGAAAGAACTCAAGTTCCAACTACCTATACTTATGGTATACATCCTCCTCTATCTGTTGCGCATCGAGGGCTCCCTCCCCCTTTTCCAATTGCGGTCCGTATTTTCCAACCTAAAACAACTGACTACAACTTGCTAGTCGAAAAATAAATTGAAGATATTACTTACCCTATAAGGCTTCCATGGACGATGCCAGTCAGGACGCGGCCATCTACTGGAAACTCGCTCCATAAGAGCAGAAGTTGAAAACCTTAAGCTGGTACATAGAAGGAAAAGAAAAAATAGGTAAGCCACAGAACTGAAACCTTATTTCGTATCAAACACAATTTGAAGTACATAAAACACCAAGCGCATGTTTCGTCGACGGGGTTACCATTACAATGTAATGGAATCAAGTTTAAAACAAATTATCTAAAAGATAAGGGAGAAAGAAGACTCCCATGGTGGAGAAGGTAGTTGTTATCATTTAATGACATTTACATCTGTTTTAATTGAACAATGATGATTACCTTACGCTAAAAGGAGATCTCCTTACATTGTAATAAGGATTACATCCAACTACTCAATTTTTTTTTCCACTAAATCATTGATGCCAAGCAATGAGTATACATGCTACCAATCAAGCCCCTAAGTTCAGTAAAAATAAAAAAAAGCTTTAAGAAAAAGAAGTGAAGATATGATATCCTATCTTACTTATCAAAAAAAAATAAAGTGAAGATATTAGCTCCATGAAGATAAGCAAAGCTAAATAAATATGAAAAGGTACCACAAAGACAATGGCATTGTTGTTCTTTGTATTTCAAAATTTAGTTATGCAGTTGAAAAAACGGCAGAGAAAGCAAAATCAACATCAAATATCAGTGCAAGATGCCAGTGGCAATCTTTCTACATTTTCTACAAGTTCCATCTAAACACTTTGGAATTGCCAACGGATCACTAAAAAATCAGCAACCCACTAAATTCACGAGTGAGAGGCCGGGGCAAAAATTTAAACATGCTGTCGAACAGTAAAAATAAAACAAGGAAAGGCATGCACAACTAACCGATCTGTAGAGCCAGGAGCAGATATAATAGAAGTGCTTTTGGTTTTGGTAGGACCAAAATCATGCCTGAAACAATTCAACCATCACCCATTCATCAGAACACGCATAGCTATAGTCTTACAAAAGAGCAAAACAAACATAGACTGTGTTTACAATTTAGTTCAAGAAGCAAACAAGAGGCTTTCTCGTGATCAATCCTGTGCCTTTTATCTTATGTTATTTCAACTTCCAAGTCACTTTGATATAAAATTTTGAAAACTTCAGAGTCAATTATCTCAGCCAGGATTGCAAAATGAGAGAAGTTAAGACAAAAACTGAACATAAGGTATCTAAGAATTGAGGGAGGGTTGGTGGACCATCTCATAAGATTAGAACAATCTGAGTAAGGGCTTAGGGGCCCGTTAGTGGGGGAAGAGATGGAGCTGATCGGGGTTCAAGCCATGAAGGTATGTGGCCACGGAAGCGTGGAGGTATGGTATAGCCGTATAGGTGGTAGAGTAAGGTGCCAATAAAGGTAATTGTGGGTTCCAAACTACAAAACTAGAAAGTCCTTGCAAACATCTCGACTACACTTATCCTATCCGGATCTCACCCCAATTCCACGCAAACAACTTAAAACGCAGTAATTTTAGAAATTGTAACACATCGACACTTGATCCTTGTATTTGCACGACTAAAAATAAAGTAACTTACAATCTAGGTTGTGCAACCGGACCAGCTACAATAGCATTGTGACCACCACGTTTCTGAGCATCTTCCGGAGCTGAGGGACACGAGATGCCAAAGCACTATGTCAAATTCATTTTTTTCAGAACATAAACACTAATAAATAACAAACACATATCATCCTCTCGACCACGAAACACATACCACAGACGCGTAGAGCAGTATACCTGGAAGGGCAAGCATATCAGATGGAGCAGACGACTGATTCACATTGTCTAACTTGGTAGGTTGAGCTTTAGCTACAACAACCGGCTCGATACCGCGATACTCCAAACTCATCTACATTCGATTGCGAATCCACACCAACCAACAATCAATACAAAAACAACCCCAAAAACACCTAAAAAAACACATCAAAAAACACAGAAATTCAATTCAACTACTAACCTTATGACTCAATCGTATCTTCTTGCTGCACAATTCGCAATCACATACACAAACAAACAAATAAAAATCAAAGCTTTAATTAAATTGATAGTACAAAAAAACAAGAGAAATAATTAAATTGCATTCAATTATTCTAGCAAATATCAAATTAAGGCATGCTAATTGAACAATTGCAACAAAACCCAGAAAACAATAGAGGAAAAAAAATCAAAAACCCTAGAAAACAAAAGGGGGGAAAATTCAGAGTTAGGGTTTAAGAGGAAATTACCTGAGAGGGTCGGGCGGAGGGAAGTGAGAATGGAGAGGAGAGAAGAAATCGAGTGAACGTTTTAGGGATTTGAAGCTGAGTTTCTTGACGGATTGTGGCTCCACCGCCTCCATCGCCGCCGTCGATACCGCCATTGTTGGGGTTTTCCGGTGGGAAATCGCCGGAGAAGGAAAAGAGAGATATTAGACGGTGTGATATGTTTCCAAGTGTTTGGATTTTGGAGGGTTTAGACTTTTGGAGTTTGGCTTTGGCGGTTTGGTTTACTTTTGACTTACGGTTTTATCGTGGACTCGTATGTCTTTCTCAATCTGCGTGTTAAAAGATCTACACCGTACAAACTTCAAATATACAGTAGATAAGGGAAATTCATTTAGCGTAGTAGTGTAATTTTAACGTTGGATCATGGATTTGTCCTTAAATCGGTAGTCATCGCTTATTTTGAGTGTTTTTAACTTGTCTTCGGGAAAATGAGTTTAAGAGGTGGTGGAGGTGGAGACGTCGATACCTTATTTAACTAAGACGATGGTCGTAAACTAGCAAGGGGGATTAACAGGTTTATCTTAGGATATATGTGTGGGAATAGTATATCCTCAACCGAAGAAATAAGATATGATGTAATATTATATTCCACTAGTTAGGAAATAAGAGGTAAGGATCCTCTGTAGTTTTCTTTTGGTGGAGTCTGTGCAGTTTACCAAAACTAGTAATAAAATAAGAATTTTTCTAACTTGTGCCCAAAGATTCCACAATTTGTTTTTTCAAATGAGAATATCACTTAACTAAGGAAGAAAATTAAGTTTTATCATGTGCCCTATGGGCACACGTTAGAAAACCCGATAAAACAAAATGAAAGAATTTTAAAAGGCATAAAATGTTAAATAATTTATTCTTACTTTTTAGGTAAACTCTACCAAATAGAGTTCATTTCTAACTCTAAAGGAAATAAGGTATTAGGGGGGCGAGGATCCCTAGAGTTTGTTTTGGTTAGTGTTGGTAGAGTTTACCAGAATGGGTAATAATACAAAATATGATGGATGTTGAAATGCACAAATAAAATGTAAGTTAATTTATTTTTTTCCTAAAGGTAAAATCTACCATGTACGTTTATTTTCAACTCTAGGAATCCAAATTCATTAGGAGATATATATCTAAGGGAGCTAGGTTTAGCCTAAGCTTGTTACGATGTTTTGTGGTATAAGTACCACCGTATTATTAATTAGAAGGGAACAAATATTCGTAATCCCAAACACAAATCTAATAGGGTCCAAGTTGGGGTGTGTACATCTTTTTTGTTCCTGAACTAATTGTTTTTATCACCGTAAATGTTGGTGTGCTCGAGATTGAGGTGCAAGGGCAACGCACGCAAAGTCGAGTTTAAGAGTTGGATGGTGTGGGGTCACTATTTCGGGTGAGTAGGACAAGGTTGAGGTGTTGAGATAGAGGGAGTTGGACGTCAACGTTTATGGTATGCATGGTCATGGGGTGGCCGATACCAACGGCTGGGAGGAAGAGAAAATGTTGGCTACATGCATATGATGCAAGTTGGGAGAACAAGGGGAGAGGTCGGGAGTAGTTATTCTTACGGAGTACACCGTATAGTGTATCCCAAAATATAGGCAGTTCTATACTCCTGATCTATGTTTATGACTAATTGACAAACATTTACTCGTAATGGGTATCGGCTATATTTACATGAACAAACATGAATTGTCTTGGACATTCATTAGTGTTGATTCTGGAGTATGTCACTGCTCATCAAATTTCATTTTGTTCTTTTAGAAATCCCATCAAATTTCATCAATAATCTATCTTATGAGGTACAAAAACTCCATGTAAGATCTAAATTTTTAGCCGAGAGGGTATATTGTGTAAGTGATATAACACTTTAATCAATTAAAAAAGAATGAGATGAGGATGATTTAGTGATATTTTTTGACAACAAATATGTTTGGATTATTAATTTCAAGTAATAATAACTTTGAAGTTAGATAAAACTTAGAAGAAAGTAAGATCTTCGTTGGAGAAGTACGTATGAGATTCTGAACATGTTTACTAAGTTGGTTGCTCTTCGAAGGTCAAAGGTAAATTAATGAGAAACTATTGTGAAAGAGGAGTAAAAACGAAGGAAGGCGGATCTTCATGAACACTTGAAAATCAGCCAATATCAAGTTTGTCGCCAAGAAGACTTAAGAATCACCCACCCCAAATTCTAACTACTCTATTTTCCGTTAAGAGAACCAAATAATTTCTTTTATCCCATACAGAAATCCCTAAAAAATGTAATATGATAATTTTGTTTATATCCATGTAATTTAAATAACATAACTCTTAAAGTTTTAATAGAATAGAAAGAAAAGATAACGCTATGCGCACACAAGCGAACTTCAGGTATTCAGTTAGTTCTCAAGCGATTCCTTTTTGGATTTGAGGTGCGACCTTAGCCTAGGGAGCTTGTTTTGGCAGCTACTCTCTTTGTGTCCTGCTTTCAGGAGGATTAGGGACACAACCTTATTAATGGAGGTTACCCCTTAGACCCATAAATATTGAATTGGGTTTAAAAGAGAAGATCTTATTGGTAGTATGGTGGTGTACACGACTTGTGGGTGCTCCAGTGTTCTCCAGAGTTTAAAACCTTAACCATAAGAATTTGATAATAATCTCTTGATGATGGTCTTACAAACGAGAATTGTACCAGGATTGGCCAAATGTGTAGAATGTTCATTATTTTTGGAGTCACAAATGTTGCAAAAATGACAGGGTAGATTTGTATTTTAAAATCAATACGTCAATATTTCAATCACACCAAGTACGTCTAGAAGTATTTCCAACATAATCATGCACGACCCTACACTCTTTACAGTGAAAATTTGTCTGCCAAAAATGAAAATTATAGCATCACGTGTGTATTTTTTAAACATTTAACTAAACTTTTGGAAGAAGTTAAGAGTGAAATATACAATTATTGGTAAGGTTCGGTATATGGCCAAAGCTCAAAATATTAGAAGCACACACGGTCAGCACATGGTAGAAAAAAATCCAATATTTCAAGAATAGTTTAATTTTCTTGAAAAAATAAATTCCGAGAACGAATGATGATCCAATATTTGATAGGGGTTGCTCCCATGATATTGTGATAATGCTCCAATTCCTGAGAATGATTGACGTGCAAATATATTCGAAATATGGCTAAGGGAATGGAAAGCATACTGGCGACCTCCACCCAAAGACCAACCATTAAAAAGTAGAGTCCCAATACAGGTATTTCATACATGACTTGTGGGTGTTTAAGAAATTACAACCTTATTCGCAAGAGTTTGATAATAATCTCCTACAAAAGAGAATTGTATCAGGATTGGCCAAAGTGCAGTACATGAACAAAAAAAAGCGTCTATGATTTTGAAATCCCAAATGTCGGAAACATGATAGAGTAGATCTATATTTTTTTAATATCAATACGTTTACGAGTAATTCTAACACACTGAGTACGTTTAAGAGTATTTCCAACATACTATGCATCTTACTCTCCTTATAGCGATGTATGTCGAAAGTGGAGAAATTATAGCATCACGTTTGTGTTTTTAAAACATTTACTACTATTTTGGATGATATTAAGAGTGAAATGTACAATTATCGTTCAAGGTTCGGTAGTTTTTGGAGGCACGCATGGTCAGGTAGAAAAAGATCTAATATTTTGAGAAACGATTAAAATTGGGAAACGATTTAAATTGAGAAACGATTGTATGAGTACTATTAATAAACTCTTCAACTCTTCAAGAATACCAACATCATAAAATGATGTAAAATTATTAATATAACATTATGTAATACAAAAATAATAGGAGTCCATATGTAGACAAATAAAAAAAAAATGTCTATGGTTAGTTTGTAGTAAATTTAATCAAATGTGCAGTAAATTTTGTTGCATAATTTTATAAATAATGGATTAATAAGGAAAGAGAGACAATCAGACAAGGGTCTTTGATTTGGGAATTAAATCAATTTAAATTTATTTCTATTGATAGATTCGTAACAATGTTAATTTCACTGGCAGTTTTATAAATTTACTGCAAACATGTTAAATTTCCTACAGAAGCATATTGTTGCAATGTGTTACTTTATGATTGGTTATTGAGGTAATAATTTATTATACTATTGGGTTTGGTATAAAGTTGTTTCTACATGTATAATATAATATACTATGTTTAAAACTCGATTCGATTGGGAGGTAATTATTGTTAAAATAGTAATAGACCAAAAACAAAGTGAAAAGTAAGGAGGGTTGTAACAGCCCGTACCACTATACGTCACAACACAATCCAATAAGATAAGAAGTCACCTCTCAAGCCCGTATATACTCTCATGGGTTTTAAAAGATGAATGTCTTGTTGTTAGTATGATGATAATAATCTATTATAGACATATCACAAGAACCTAATTTTCAAATGTGCGACAAACCTATTTTCATAAACTAATTTCTATAATCATAGGGTGTTACATGGGTAATAGTTACTCACCTTCTCCCTAGGATTATGTAGTATCCCCCATATATGAGAGTAACATTTCCCCTGCGACCCCCCCTAACAATTAATCTCATCTAAAGCAAGCCCTAGTGCTATCATCATATAATGTAACGCAAAATATGTAAAAGTAATACCAAGCAATTGGTTCAGAATTATTTCCAAAGCAGATGCAAATTGTCCTGATTTTGAATACTCCCTCCATTTCATTTATATGTTTACGTCGGACCGCAATTTGTGAAGGGAACTCAAGTCCAATGTAAACAAATGAATGAAATTGAGGGATTAAATACTTCCATCGCTGCAACTTCCCCCAATATATATATTGGGGGAAGGGAATATGCAAACATAAGGATGATTTTTGTGATGAAAATAGCCGAAAAACTATTACTCCGTCTCACTCAATTATCTGGAGAGTGTGTTTGAATCTTTGTACAAACTATAAACCCCTCTCCCGTTTCAATTCTTATTGCGTACTCCCCGGGGTACATGCAATTTTTGTACACCAGCTTATATTGATGAGCGATTGACAAGAATTTGATGAGCACATGCACATGTTTTGATGAGCAAACATAAATGATATTAAACATCCATTGTATAAGTCAAATACATAAAGATGATTTAATAACATTGAATAAAAAAATATGTTCATCGATGTATATGTCAATGCCGAACAACAAAAATCATTGCTAATTAAATCTACACTGTTTGCTTATCAAATCTGTTAAAGAGGTACAAAAACACAATATATCTCTGAGGTAGAGTATAATTTTTCCTCCCGTATGAGAACACCAACAAAGTAAGTTCGAATGCAAAACGACTCACTAATCAATTTTTAATCACCGTGATTGGTTTATAATTCCTGAATCAACACCTATGAGTCTATGACCTAACTCTCGAAACTTCTCTTTCACTCCTCAACCTTCAACAATGGCGATCACCACCACCGCTACCGCCGCCGTATCCTCAGCCCAACCTCGCCTCTTCCTAAACCCTAAAAACCCCCTAAACTCCATCCGCCACCCTCTCCCAAACACCGTCTTTCTCTTTTCTCTCTTACCAAACCCCATCCCTCCTCTCCGCCACGCCGCCGCCCCTCCTTTCCGTAAACCCTTCCTCATCACGCCACACGCCGCTCTCCTACCCATACAACCATTCAATTACTAAATGCCAAGTGTCGTTACTTGATTTCAGGTTTTATGTTCTATCCAATTAATAAATGTCAAGTGTCGTTACTTGATTTCAGGTTTTAATATACTAGTTTGCATGCCCGTGCCACGCCCGGGCTATATATTTATATTATTTATACTCGTTTTACAAAAAAAATATTTTGCCTTATCTTTGTTCTAATAAATTAGCGTAATGATTATTTTCCATAAATTAGCTAATACTATACTATTTTATAATAATTTATAATCATATCTTAACTGAAAATTGTATTTAATGCTATTTTTATGTTCTATCCAATTAATGTATAATAATTTATTGCCATATTCTAACCGATAATTGTATTTAATGCTATTTTTATGTTCTATCCAATTAATGTACGCCAAGTGTCATCCTGGGAAAGACTTGGTTTCAGGTTTTAATATATAGTATTAGATAGTATTAGATTAGATTAGATTGGTTTGGTACAGGGAATGGGACAAATAATGGAACTGATGATCTTCATTGACATTTTAACCCTCCCCTCTCTCTTTTTCTCTCGAAACTTCTCTTTTACTCCTCAATCTTACAACAATGGCGATCACCACCACCACCGCCGCCGTATGCTCAGCCCAACCTCGCCTCTACCTAAACCCTAAAAACCCCCTAAAATCCATCCGCCACCCTCTCCCAAACACCCTTTTTCTCTCTCCTCTCTCCCCAAACCCCATCCCTCCCCTCCGCCACGCCGCCGCCCCTCCCCACCGTAAACCGTTCCTCATCACGCCACGCGCCGCCCTCCTCCCCATACAACCATTCAACCTCAACCCCCTCTCTCTCCCCTTCCCAACCAAGGAAACCCTCGCCCTTCTCTTCACCCTCGCAAAATCCGCCGCCGTGACGGCGGCTGCATCAGCTCCTGCGGCGGTAATAGCGGCGGGGAAGTGGGCGGAGAAGCAAACCCTATCATCACTCCTCGCACTTCTGATCGCGTTATCGAAAGCGGCCGCGGAGAAGGTGGTTGTTTCGGTGCACGAGTTCCGAGAGCCGCTAGTTGCGGTGGCGAACGCGGCGGGGAAGTGGGTGGAGTTGTATCACAGCGTGTTGATGGTGAGGATTTTGCTCGGTTGGTTTCCAAATATGCCGTGGGAAAAACAGCCGTTTTCCGCAATTAGAGACTTGTGTGATCCTTTCTTAAGCTTCTTCCGGACGATACTGCCTCCGAAACCGCCTTTGGCTAATCTCGATGTTAGCCCGTTGCTCGCTTTCGCCTTTTTGGGTGTCCTCAGTAGCTTACTTAAGGCCCCTGTTCAACCCGCTACCCTCTGATCATCCAACTTTTTTTTTAAACTTTGGTAATTTCTTATTATTTTATCTAGTTTTTGAGTTTTTGTAATTGTGAAACATTTGTATACAACAGTTACAAAAATTACAATGGTAATGTCGCTATCGAATTTGCTCCTAATTGATATGGATATGAATGTATGACTTTGGTTTTTTCTTTGGATTTTGAGATATCGAGTAATCAAATTGCTTCTAATTGATATGTATGAATGACATTGCAATGGAATTGGTTTTTGGTTTGTCTTGCATTTCGACATTGCAGTCATCAAATTGCTTATGCTTGTTTTACGGTAGCACTGCTTAGTACACACGACACTACAAACCTCGAATTAGAAGCCAATACTGTATCCTTTAATCAGTAGGTATAGAAACGGAACTCTGAAATCGCAGCCATCTGATTACTTGGTTTACGGTGTTTCTGTGCAAAGATTTGTTGGTTTTGTGATTTACGGTGGTTCTGTGTATCTTTTACGGGTATGTACATGGTGTTCTAGGATCTACGAGGACATGCTAGATATTGCATAGTGCAACACCATTGCACACTAAAGACAAACTTGTTTTTGGCCCTAGAGCGCACCATTTTGGCCAAAAACACGGTTTTTCGTTTTGTGTGTTGTGGTAGTGCTAAACCAAGCATTTCTCGAACCTAGATGTCGGTTTTTCACTCCTTGAGCATGTGTTCCAAAAGAAAACTAACTTTGCCAAAGTGACGAGTAGGCAATGTGTTGGTAGGGATACTTTGCTAACGTATTCTTAATATTGTTAGCCATGCGTAATCAGCACTACCTGCCAGTCGATAGTTAATTGTTGTTTTCCACGTCTTAAGATTGTTCAAGTGCTCGTGCTATGTGGACGGTCACTGTGTTGGTTTGGCAATGAATTTTTGGTTGTATGTAGGCCTGTCAAACGGGTCGGGTCGGGTTAAATACGGGTCGGGTCAATACGGGTCGGGTCGAATACGGGTCAGGTCAAAATACGGGTCGGGTCGGGTTAGGGTCGGGTCGGGTTAGGGTCAGAATACGGGTCGAAAACATTGTTTTACGCAGGGTTTTTCCTTGAACTTTAGCGCTTTTACGTATGATTTTTAGCACCTTACGTATGATTTTTAGCGCCTTTTACATACAACTTTTTAACGTCATTTTTGCTTCACCACCATTAATAGCCTCACTCAACAAGCTCGAATCTGATCCCTCCTCCGCACCACCAGCCTTGCCACCATATCAAACCACCACATGCAAATCCACTATCCATTCTAATTCCGCAGTATACCATTTTCCGATCATGTAACCGGCGTAAAAGGAACAAGGCAAAACGGAGGACCGAGATTTTCGATCGGAAGACATATCGGATTCCTCCTAATGATTGATGTTGTTGACCAGAGAAATCGATGTCGTAGTAGGCAGGGGATACCGCGGCGGAATAGTAGTCACGCCGGTTGCCGATCATTGTTGCATCTCGGCGACGATAGTGTGCAGGATGCGTTGATGTTACTTATATAGGATGATGAGAATGGTAACTGGTAAGAAATTAAAAATAAAAATCTAAATCTGTTTTTGGAAACCATCAAAAGTGGTTTGAGAAAACGGGCAGATTAATCATGGAATTAAGCTGATTTTGTTTTTGGCAACGGAATCCACCGAACGCGTTTTGTTTATTTTTCTCCAAAAAAAAAAAAAAAAAAAAAAACGAAAAACATCAGCAATACCGAACAGCACCTAAAATGTTAGGTTAGTTTTTTTTTTTTTTTTTTTTTTTTTAACTTTGACTTTGACTTTGACCCGCCGGGTTGACCCTGACCCGACCCGTTTTGACCCGCAAATTTTCGGGTTGATCGGGTTCGGGTCAAATACGGGTCGCGGGTAAAAAAAACGGGTCTAATCGGGTTCAAATGCGGGTCGGGTCGGGTTACCGGGTCGGGTCAGGTTCTGACAGGTCTAGTTGTATGTGATCAACAAAGGAATTTTGTCTGAATGTAAAGAAGCCTTGCACATTGTATTTAATCAAATTGAATCGGTACCTGAATTGCAAATGTGCAATGAACTTTTGCAATGAATCTGGTTTGCTAGAATAATTTTAATTTGTATGGTAACTTGTTTTACGCAATTTACTAGTTTCCTGTACCATCTTAGGAATCAGGATAGTGGTTCTGGGTATTTTCACTTTTTTAGTTTTTACTAGTCTTTACACCGTGCTACGCACGGTTTTCGTTGATTAGTGAGTTTGATCTTAAACGTAAATTAGTGAAATAGAGATATTACAATATTAGTCAGCGACTTCTTTAATCTTTGTCAAACCGCTTAATACTAATTCTTGGATTTCTCTCTCTACATTTTTGTTATTCCAATATCTCTGAATAATATCATATACCACGATTTATATCAATCACCCTTAAATTACAAAAATAGATAGATTAATATATTAGTGATCAATATCATTGTCCCCTTTCCGTCTTCATTCATTGAGTAGTGTGGATAAAAGTACCACCTAAAATAATTAGTGTTTGATTTTATACGTAAATCAGTGAAATAGAGAGATTAAAATATTACTCATCCTTGTCTTCGTTTTTTCTCAAAACCGCATAATACCAATTCTCGTTTTCCTCTCCATTTTTTTGTTATTTTAATATTTATTCTCATCACAATTATGAATAATATCATATACGACGATTTATATCAATTCCCCTATCAATTACTTTGACATTCATTTCGAATCAAGATCCTCTGGAGTTATTTTTCCTAGAGTTACCGGGAGTTTACCTGAAATGGAAAAATAAATTTATGAATGTCTTTTTTTAAATAAGGGAAAACACTACATGGTAGAGTGATGTTTCCATTTCAAGTTAACTCCAGAGAACTCCAGAGGATTCGAATCCATTCATTTCATGTATATGTTTATGATCTCAACATTAAAGGCCTTTATATATAATTAGGTTAATAAAAGAATCAACAAATATCAATTGGCTTAGTGGTTGAAGTGTTAAAATGCAACGTTGAGGTCGCATGTTCAAGCCTTCATAGTCTCCTTAACTGTGCGCCAGGTGATGAGGTGGAATTGCTTGTGTGGCATGCACGTTTGCATGTCACCTATGTGGCACGTGAGGTGGAGGATGACGTGTCGCGCCCACACGGTTTCCATTATATATGATTTTTTGTACCATCTTACAGTCTTACTAATAAATATTAGTGTTAGTGTTAATCATATTAATCCATTCTTATGACTGTTTTGGTAACGGAGGGTCATCACGCCGTGGTACAAAGTGAAATTTGAGTCGAACTTTAGGGTACCACGTGAATTATCCGTAATTTTTTACCAAATACTAGTATAACCTAAGTTTTCGTCGTGACATCTTTGGGAATGAGCTTGACATACTATAAACATTGTAAATTAAGCATGGAACACTAAGATTTAGTACAATAGTGTTCTGTTTTATCTCAACCCTTGAGCAAGTACATCAATCTATAACAACAAAAACAGCATCGAAAAACAGTAAGCAAACAAAAGACATATCTAGCGACAAATTTACGGGCCTTTATATTTTATTATCAACAAGTATAGTAAAAACAGAACAAGTATAACGATGAGTTAGTGTTGACTATGTACAAGTTGAAATACATGATACACCCACATAGTTCAACTTGAAGCCTAAAACTCACAATCAAAAGAGATTGTGTTACACATCATCAAACTCAAAGTACATAACGCAAATCATAAAAACGTAGACGTGTTACATAAGCATCATATTGTAGATAATTAATGCGTGCTCATGTAACTATAAAGGCCAACTTCAACTGTGAGAGAGCATCTTATACGGGAGCTGAAACATTGTTGTCCCCATCGCACACAACCTATATATAGACCAAACAAGTTACTTACCATCGTAAAATCAATATCATACACTATGTAGAACCTGGACAAAAAAAAGAATGACATGGAGTATGTATTGTTCTTAGCCTTATACTATAAGTATATAAAATTATAACCACATGATTGTGTGTGTTGTATGCAAATTTTAGAGGCGCATTGAGTACGTCTAATGGTCTATGTGTCGACAAAAGTACTGTCCCACGATATACCATTATTATCAGGAAAATAATTTTCTTTGAATTTGTTTTATATTAGCTACTCCCTCCTTCCCAGCTCAAACACCCTATGGGGTTTTAGTAATGGAATAAGAAAAATTGATATAGTAAGTTGAGTGGAGTAATAGTAGGAAAAATGAGGAGAGAGGATGTGAAGATTGATAAAGGTAGGAGAGATAATGTGAGAGAGAATGTAATAATTTAATAAAAGTAGGAGAGAAAAATATGTCCCAAAATGGATGGGGTGTTTGAGGTGGGACGTCCGGAAATGTAAAATGGGGCGTTTGAGCTGGGACGGAGGGAGTAAAACCGTTCAACTTCAAATCGTCAGAGGGAATAAAGGCGGCCATTTGTGAAAACAAGATTTCAAAAGATTGGCTTAAATTTGTTGCTACGAATAATTGGCTTATGGCTCTTGGTAGTTGGTACTAACACTCCCTTCACATTCCTCTATTTATAGAACCTTTGCTATATATTGCCTATCATAAAATAGGTGAAGAAGACTAGTTACCTACTAATTACTATACAGCTTTACAGTTGTGATAATAATCATCATCTTAATTATTTGAGCCACACACGTGAATCACGATCATATATTATACTGTACGACCTAACCTCTGCTCCCTAAATTAAATTAGCAGAGGAAGGGGATGTAAATATATTTGTGACCCAGATAATAGATCAGTTTGTGCTTATGGAGTTATGTGACTTGTTGAGTAAGATAGTGGCAAAGGTGTATTAGAATGGTAATCGGGGCATAGGATAGAGCCAGAGCTCAAGTTAGTAATTGCCTTTTTGGGAGTCCTCAGTAGCTTACTCAAGGCCCCTGTCCAACCCGCTACCCTCTGAACATCCAACTTTTAATTAACTTTGGTAATTTGTTTAGTTTATTTAGTTTTCTGAGAATCTGTCACTAAAGGAAGCTGCGTATGTGCGAAAAATAGTTGTTGGTGCTACCAAGAGTCGAAAAGTCTTTTACCTTCAACTATGTGCGTCAAATAGTTAGTGATCACTTAAATGAAATTGCTGAACCTTTCGAGTATGACCAATTGACCACCCAAATATGTAATTCATGTTTACTGTGTTGGTTGTATGGTTGTTTTTCCCTTGTTCTGCTGTTTATTTTTGTTACTGTATTAGTGTAAAATGTTCTTTCGATGATGCCACAATTAATATTGTATAATCTTAGAGTAAGACGGTCTCATACTTTATACCAAATTCTCAAGATAATTAAATAACTCCATACAATTTTTAATTCTTCTTTTAAAAGACGTATGTATTCATATACCGTGTACTCTACATCATGTAGCATTTTTCGTAACTTTCTGACCAACTAGCAAAAGCTTAGGTAGATATTTGTCTGTCATCATCGACAAACATGGACAGGCAAGGGAGTCGTGTATCTCGGCACAATGAAGATTAATCAATCTTCAATAGCCCTGGTTATTGGTATACAGCTACGCGGGTGAAAAGGTGGAGCCATGTGCAAAATCCCAAGGATCGCGACGCATAAATTATGACTTCAGTTCCATCCAAACGAAATGTAGCATCATCTGGCGACGACTATTATCTAAGCCGTGATCGACAGCTGTTGAGGCCGGAAGGAAGGGTGGTGAGAACGGTAGTCCTTTATGCCTACTTAATGTAGCATCATCGCTTACTTAATGCCTACCGTTATTAAGGCCTTTTATTCTTGAAAATGAGTTGCGATGTGGAGCATGTTGTTGGGTTAGCTTAAGTGAGATGGTGTTAAACCACAAATTGCAAGACACCCGTTTAATTTCTCCTTCGCAACCACAATACCCTAGCTTATATCTCTGAAAATATTTGAAGAAACCAATGGACAAACTTATGCTTATCCCTTTAGAAAATAACCCACGCTACTCCGTCTAACCTTGTCACACCTAAAAGGTAAGAAACCTTGATTATTTGAAAAGAAATGTGGAAAGTTGAAGAAGGGACTAGTAATGGTGAGTCTATAAGTTGAAAATATTCCGCCTTTATTACTCATGTGGTGCAATCATTGTTTCTGTGCCATCACTCATCATGCTAAGGGTATGATAAATCTGGTCGTTTATGCTCGTCCCACTTGTCTGATGAAAGGCACTATAATTCGTAAGGGTAAGGGTCCTAAGCATAGTTCTGCAAAGCCAACTCTACTTGACCTCACCTCCTCGAGTCGTCTAAGGATATCAATGGGTAGTAACCATCAATTTGAGCAGTCCCTTAGAGATTTCCTCTACTGGTTGCCTCCCTCGGGTTTCCCTTTATATAACTTACATGTTTCTGTTTGGTCTCTGGGTCGTAAGGCTTTCTTTGTACTCATCGATAGACTTTCAAGGTCGATTCTGTCTATCCCTTGGATATCAAAAGACTCACCACCACACGTCTTTTCAATTGCTATTCTATTTGAAGGTCCTCAAAGTTTTAAAGGTGGTCTGACCTTACGGTTGCCTGATGGTACCTATCAAGCTGGGATTAGTGCAAGGGGGAAAAATCGATCATTCTCTTTCTTTGTCTTGTCACTATTTCAAAAGGGTTTGCAATTGGCACATAGATTAGAGGTGAAGGAGTTAGAGATTCTCGTAGATGTCCTTCAATTCAAGTCTCACTTGTCGAATCTCGAAGTGTTTCTTCCCGAAGTTGAATAATTGTTATGGGATATTCTACATCTTATGCGACTACAGATTTGGGAAATCTGTATATGTCATCTTTCTCAGAATGAACTAAAAGGTGCTAAACTAATGGCTGAACTCAGCTCTCTCTTTCCTTGGGTTATTTCGAGGAGTTGGAATCTCCGCCGTCTTCTACTATTGTCACTGTACCCTTTTGACGCTCTTTTGACACGATGAAAAAAATGCCCCCCCCCTCTTTCTTTTCTCCGATGCTCCCGTTCCTTTCCACCAAACCCTTGCTCCCTCTTTCTCTATAAAACCCTCTACCGACACAATCCTCAACCCGCCTCACATTTCCAACACTCCCACTCTCACTCTCTTTCCTCAGTTTCACTATCATTATCGTCCTCATTGTCGTCGTTGTTCGGGGTCCTCGTCCCGTTCTTTGCTCCATCGTGGGTACGACATTTTAAGCGTTAATCATTTTTCATCTTCTGCGCAACATAGGTGTTAAGCTGACGGATGACGAAGTGTTGGGGCCTTTGTACATGGCTGGTCTCCTTATGATAATATTTCTAATAACGTTTATTTGTTGTACGAAGTGGTAGTAGATAGTTTTCTATGATTAAGAGTGTAGTATTTCGTTTTCAAAATTTCGATTCTCTTGTAAGCGGTTAGTACTTGTAATACGAAATCCACACTTTCGTATGAAATATATCTTATTTTGTATCTCGTCTCGATCTATTAAAGTTCAATTTTTTTTTTCTTTTATGACAATTCGAACGATCCCTCTATAATTAATAATAGTTCAAGTTAGTATAATAAAATTATCATAAGACGCTTACGTTTATAAGAAGGACGATAGAACTTGTGTAATGCAAACTATAGAACTACTAATTATTTTAAGTTCTCACCAACTTCTTCCGTGATTTGTGCTACTTTCCTCAAAACCTTTTCCACAACAGTCATCATCAAGTCCTTGACTGAAATAGTCATAACAAGTTAAGTGAACCAAACTTGATCTACCCATACTCTCTGGTTTTTATTGTGTTCCTAGGGTCGAACTATTGCTCTGATACCACTTAATCTGTCACGCCCCAAAACCATCATTGGAACATAACAGACGACAACCTACGAAAAGTAGGCTAAGCTATTCTTATTCCTCAAAAGTCGAAGGTACACAACATATATTACACAATATAATACATACGAATACTATAGTACAAACTATTACTAAGGCCATTACTTATGTTACAAGACTACTTGGGTAGCTCACTCAAATTCCCACCTCCAGCTAGTACTGATTTCCTGAAAAGAATTCAGTATTGAAAGGGTGAGCTCGACAACCCAGTAAAAGACAGTTTCCGACTCAACCGGATCAAGCAGTTGCTAAAATAGTAAAATAATAATAATTCGTATAAGTATAAGTAATTCCAGTAGTGGGTAGTGTAGTTCTGGTTAGTTCAGAAGTTCTCAGTCAGTGCCAGTTTACTCCCTTGGCAGGGCCAGACGGATATCCTCGTTTCAAAGTTAGCCAGAACATAAAACTAACCCACAAAGTCGAAGTAGTTCAGAAAATAATCAGAGTTTGCAGTACTCGATCCTCTTTAAAAATAAGCATTAAAGTATACAAAAATAATACTATAAGCTAAATCAGAAAGAGTCCCATACCTGAATTCCAAACCACCGCGATACTACTCCGTGCGTTCTCTCGTTCTAAGTAAATAAAGCCGCGTAAGTTATTTATTTAAGGTTATATTGGCAAAGTAATCATGTTGTCATTTATTTGATAATTAACTGTCCAAGGGTCCAACGACGTCCGAATTCTAAAAGTGGCAATTATCTAGTCAAATTGTTAATTTACTATTTATCGTCCTTTAGTGGAATTCATTCACTCTAAGATTATTTTCACCACTGGGGTAATTCCGCCGGATTACTTTATAATCATGGAGCTACTATTTACCACCAACACATTTTATTCTTGGGTTAGTTGTTAATACAGTGACGTTCACAAACTGGGGTAATTCCACCGAGTTACTTGCACCGTAATAACTATTCGCCACAAGGTTAATCAATTATCGAAAACGTGTACGAAAATATTAACGGCGTTGTCTAACGATAATAATTTCATAACAGTTTAAGAGTTATACTTTGACTATGTTAAGTGACGATGACTATTTCGACAGAGCCTCGCTAATAAGATGTCACTTTTCGCACGTACGTAACAACTACTTATTTCGTAAATTATTTTTACGAAATCTTATAATACTCGGAACTTACTTTATATGTGGTGTGCTTATGGTCTGAAGCACTTCAGTTTATTTCACTCAGTACAACACTTGTGTGTTGATTTGCGTCGAATGCTGAATGTGAAGGGCATGCTATTTATAGGCGTGCGAATGCAGTTTTTCTTGAAGGAAAAACATTTCACCTAGAGTAACTGCAATACTCTCCATGAATTAAAGAATTGGGATGGCTTTGACAAGCCAAGGACAAGGCATTCAATGCCATTGAAAGTCCCAAATGCAATTCTCACGTAAGTACTTATGTTGTCCTTTTTTTTTTTTGTTATTATTATTAAAAAGTGGGTTATTACAATATCGAATTAAATAAAAATAATTGGCGGAAAAAAATTGGTTTATAACTACTTGCGGTTCATATCGAAGTAAAATTTTGACAGTTCTAAGTTATAAAATAAGTATATATAACTACTTGCAGTTTTTATGTTGATAGGATTCCCTAAAGGACGCCATTGTGTTCTGAATAGCAATAATGCAATATTATTTTTCGATTACTAAATTTGACCATTAATACTACTTTTTATCAAAAGTATAGAGTACTATATTAAAAGACTCGTGCAACGTATATGCTTTAATCTGACCTGATGATCTGTTTTGACTGCAATTGAGCTGATCTAGTCTAATTTGAATGACTTTAAACTGATCTGAATTTGTTGAAAAATTGATTGAATTTCAACGAATTAGTGTCAATAATGGACCAATTTCATTGATCGTTATTTGAGCAATTCTAATATGATCAGGTCTGATTTGAATGACTCTGATCTGATCAGATCTGATTTGAATTACTCTAAACTGATATGAGAACTATTTTTATTATGTCCTATCAAACAGAGCCTTACCCATAGGTGATAACGTGGCAGAACATTAGTAAATACGACAACTTTATTTTATCATGTGACAAATGGGCACACATTAGAAAAATCCTAATTGCTAAAAACTTTCGGCCAAAAATGCAACAGGTGCGATTCTTAGTTATTTTCCGTGATGTATAATTGATCACGTAATTTTTCGATATATAATTGATCCTTACTTTTTTATTCTTATTAAAAATTTATTACTGTGATATATTTTAAATATTGAATTTTCTAATATTCGAATTATATATAAGGTAGGAAATATGATTGTTTGTCAAAGATCTTAGAATTCAAAGATAGATCCCCGTCTACTACTTTAAGTTGTTATATGAGATTTTATCTAATAATAATCGGGGATCATAATATGATTTATTTTTAATGTACAAACCATCCTAATGATGTTTATATTTATTTATTTCCTAATTATCTACTCATACAAAATATATTATTTATATCTCTTGAAAATAAATTCAATAAAACTTGTTTGTATGGCAAATTAGTCATGTAAAATCGATAAGTGAGGCATAAGCTAACAAACTTAAGAATGAAAAAAAAAAAAAAAAAAAATTCAAATTGTTTTATGCTTGATAGCTGGACGCCTCTATGCCTCTATAGTTCATCCTTCTCAAAAATTCCCTCCCTGCAATCTTTCATTCAAAGCCAATTTATTTTGGTGGTAAACGCCAATTTGATGTTGTGATAGCAATATTGGAGCGAGAAAACTATTATTGGATCATTTTCGTCGGAATTCATGTATGTCGACAAAAGCTTGATTAACGGAATTTGTGTTTTTTCATATGTATGTATTTATGTATACAAACGGGTAGATGGAATGGGATGGAAATTGCAAATAGTGTTTCAGACGTATATGTTATATATGTAATTTCTAGGAGATCGACTTTTGTACAGAAACCCTAAATTATACTGTATATTCTAGGACGGATAAAAAAATTCTTCTTTCAAAAATCAAATATAGGAAATATTTTCTTGTATGATAGATTTTAAGCCAGACTGGAAAATTTTAGTGTAATAATTTGCTGAAAAAGAATATTGTGTTAAGATCCTCACCATAAATAATTATATTTTGGTTAAATATATAGCAACATAATTTATTGGAGCCATAATAATAATAATTTTATTTTCGTAAAATATAGAAACATTATATTTTCATTAGATATAGAAACATAATATTTTCGTTAATAGTTTGTTGCCAGATTTAAGAATGTACACCAAGGCGTGTGGTAGTCACACTTATGCATTTTATTATTAGTGGTATTTCGGGAAGTTTTTGTTTGACATCATCATCTACGTGGCACCTAGGTGGACATCCTTAGGAGGTCTTAAATCCACCACTATTAATAAATATATTATTTGGTCTAGTAAATAATTGACATGCTAAAGTACATCATTGTTAATTTATACGCATTTATATGTTTAAGTACATAACTTTTATACTAACGTACATAAAATTTTAAATTAAAGTACATAACATTTACGGTAAAGTACATAAAATTTAAGCTAAAGTACATAAAGTTTAAGCTAAAATACATAAATTTTACGTTAAAGTACATAATTTTTACGCTAAAGTACATAAAGTTTAAGCTAAAATACATAAATTTTACGTTAAAGTACATAAATTTTACGCTAAATTACATAAAGTTTAAGCTAAATTACGTAAATTTTACGCTAAAGTACATAAAGTTAAGCTAAATTACGTAAATTTTACTCTAAAGTACATAATTTTTAAGCTAAATTACAATAAACAAAAAAAAAAAAGTTGCATATAAACCAAAATGATGAAACCCGTACCCAACAACTCACCCATTTCACATTCTCTCTTTCCTCCTGTAATTGTGAGAATATAATGAAGTTATATTTAGGGAATCTAAATATAGTAAAAGCTAAACAAGGAATTCAAAGAAATAGCAAAGCAGAAATCAGCATTGAGCCATGTAAATGTGTGAGGTATTTATCACACAATATTTAGTAAGTGATGTACTATAAATTCAGGTAAAGTTTTGTAGTTATTATCAATCACATCAGATAATACAACGTAAGAGAGGTCAATTTCTAAAGTTATATATTTATTATCCTTCATATAGTAGCAGTTGTTGTCATAATCCAAGATTGTTAGCAATTCATTCTGTGAGTAGTTGATTTCATATTATTCCATCGAAGCCAAATATCCGCTGCAGGCTCAACAATTGGTATCAGAGCCATTATGGCTTCTACTAGTGGCACGGTAAAAGTGGGAAAGTATGAAATTGAGAAATTTAATGGGAAAAACGATTTCTCATATTGGAGAATGCAGATGAAGAATCTGCTTATTTCACAGAAGTTGCACAAGGCTCTGGATGGTAAAGATAAAAAACCCGCTGATATGAAGGATGAAGATTGGGACGAGTTAGATCTAGAGGCACGCGCATCGATAATCTTATGCCTTGAGAGGGATGTTGCATTCTTGGTAAACGAAGAAACAACATCGGCTGGCGTGTGGAAGAAGTTAGAGACTAATTTCATGACGAAAACTCTAACAAACAGGATCTATCTGAAGTCCAAATTGTATACGTGCAAGATGGAGGAAGGCACCCCAATCCGGGATTATATCAATAAGTTTGATAGGATTATATCAAGCTTAAAGGATATAGATGTGAAGATTGATGAAAAAGACCAAGCACTCATGCTATTACTTTCATTGACGAAGTCCTATGAAAATCTAGTTCAAACATTGATACTTGTTGGTGATACTCTAACCATGGACGAGACAAGGGCATCACTTTTGGCGGATGATCTTAGAAAGGTCGCTACAAGTGAAATGTCGTCATCAAATGGAAGAGAATACAAAGAACAAGCTCAGGGATTGTTTGCATCTAGAGGAAGGACTAATGAAAGAGGAAAAAGCAAGGGAGGAAAGTTTAGATCAAAATTTAGACCTCTTGCGGAGAAAACATGTTTCAAATGTGGTGAGCTTGGGCACTTCAAAGCCAATTGCCCCAATAGGAGGGCAATATCCAAGAAGGACAACAACGACAACTTCAAGGGAAAACAACAAGAGAGACAAGAAGCAAGTTATGTCTCGAATGATGAGGATGATTATTGTTACTCAGTCTCAGATCAATGCACTGAGATATCAGGTAAATGGATGCTTGATTCTGGAGCCTCACACCATATGTGTCCAATAGGAAGTGGTTTACAACCTATCAAAGTATCGATGGTGGCACTGTTTTGATGGGAAATGATCATGCCTGTAAAACAGTAGGAGTAGGCACAATTAGAATCAAGATGCATGATGGAGCAGTTAGAACCTTGATGGATGTGAGACACATTCCAGATTTGTTAGAGAAAAATGGTTGCAAAATAGTTGTTGAAAATGGAGTTTTGAAAGTTGTTCGTGGTTCCTTGGTTGTGATGAAGGGAATTCGTCACGGAAATATGTATCCTCTTTTAGGGAGTACAGTAACATGTGATCTATCAATTGGAGTTGGAAATAAGGATCAAACTGAATGCACAAGGATATGGCACATGCGGCTTGGGCATATGTCAGAGAAGGGTCTATCATTGCTTGGTGGACAGGGCTTGAGAAGAACTTGAAGGAGCCATGCATGGAATTTTGTGAATATTGCGTGTATGGTAAGTCGCATCGTTTAAAGTTCTCTACAAGCAAACACAAAAGCAGGGGATTGTTAGACTATGTGCATACGGATGTTTGGGGTCCGGCTAAAGTTACTTCCAAGGGTGGTTCCAATTACTTTGTCACATATGTCGATGATTATTCTAGGTATGCTTGGATTTACTTCCTTAAGCATAAGAATGAGGTATTCGACATTTTCAAGAAGTGGAGAGCAATGGTTGAGAACAGAACAGGTAGAAAGCTAAAAACAGTGAGGTCCGATAATGGCACGGAGTACACGGAGGGAGCTTTCAAGGAATTCTGTGATCAGGAAGGCATTGTGAGACACTGGACGGTTAGAAAGACACCTCAACAAAATGGTGTTGCAGAAAGGTTGAATCGAACACTACTTGAAAAGGCGAGGTGTATGCGCACTAACTCAGGGTTAGGCAGAGAATGGTGGGCGGAGTCGGTTGCTACAGCATGTTATATAGTCAATCGATCTCCACATTCTTACTTAAATGGAGACATACCTTATAAGGTGTGGTCAGGGGAACATGCAGATTATGAGAAACTAAGAGTCTTTGGGTGCACAGCTTATTATCACGTCAAGGATAATAAGCTTGACAAAAGAGCGAAAAAGGCAATATTTTTGGGTTATCCAAAAGGTGTAAAAGGCTATCGTCTTTGGTGTTTAGAAGATTCTAAGTTTATAATCAGCAGGGATGTAACCTTTGATGAGAAGTCCATGGTTGCTTTGCCAAAAGCAACGGTGCCTAGCGATGGCGATGTTAGGACGACAAGTACTCAAGTAGTTGAGATAGAGTCTAGAAACCAACTAGACCCTAGTCATGTTCAGGTGGAGCATCCAGACGTTAATCAAGACGAGGATGAGCTTGATCATGGGGAGGTTCAACATGAAAATATACATTTGCCACAACAACAGCATCAAGATTCTTTGGCGGCCACTAAGTCAAAGAGGAATTACAAACCAGTATTCAAGTTTGGGTCAGACAAACCTGTAAGAAATTATGGGAAGGTAAACATGGTAGAATATGCACTCTCGGTGGAGGATGATGAGCCGGTCTCCTTCAAACAAGCTATCAAAGACAAGGATAGAGAGAGTTGGCTAATTGCCATGGAAGAAGAGATGCAGTCTCTTCATAAGAACAAAACATGGGAAGTGGTCCCATTGCCCAAGGGGAAGTCTGCTATTGGTTGTAAGTGGGCATATAAAAGAAAAGAGGATCATTCGAAGTCAGATAATGTAAGATATAAGGTTAGGCTAGTGGCCAAGGGATTCGCACAGAAAGTAGGTGTTGATTACAATGAGATATTTTCTCCAGTCGTAAAACATACTTCTATCAGGGTGCTATTAAGTATTGTTGCTCATGGTGATCTTGAGCTGGAACAACTTGATGTGAAGACAGCTTTCTTACACGGTGACTTGGATGAAGAGCTCTATATGCATCAACCTGAGGGATACAAGGTTGAGGGGAAGGAAAGTCAGGTATGTCGCTTGAGAAAATCGCTTTATGGATTAAAGCAATCTCCTCGCCAGTGGTACAAGCGATTTGACTCCTTCATTATAAAACAAGAGTTCTACAGAAGTGATTACGATTGTTGTGTCTACATTCGTAAGCTTCGTGGTGGTGATTATATTTATCTCCTTTTGTATGTGGATGACATGCTTATTGCTTCAAAGAGCAAGGTGGAGATAGATAGGCTAAAATCTCAACTTGGTAGTGAGTTTGAGACAAAAGATTTGGGCGCTGCTAAGAAGATACTGGGTATGGAGATTAGGAGGGAGAGGTCAAACCGAAAATTGTTCTTGAGTCAAAAAGGCTACATTGAACGGGTTATTGAAAGGTTTGGAATGAAGGGTGCTAAGTCAGTGGCAACTCCATTGGCACCTCATTTTCGGCTCTCTAGTAAACAGTCTCCAACAACACCGGAAGATAAGGAATACATGGAATGTGTACCTTATGCTAGTGCAGTCGGTAGTTTAATGTACGCAATGGTGTGTACACGTCCAGACATTTCACAAGCAGTTGGTGTTGTCAGTAGATTCATGGCGAATCCAGGGAAGACACACTGGGAAGCAGTTAAATGGATTTTACGGTACTTGAAGGGTACCATTGACACATGATTGTGCTTTGGTGGAGATACATGTCAGTTAAAGGGATTTGTTGATTCTGATTATGGTGGAGATCTAGATAGACGCCGATCTACTACTGGATATGTATTTAAAATACATGGTGCTCCAGTGAGTTGGAGATCGATGTTACAAGCTACAGTGGCACTATCTACTACGGAGGCTGAGTACATGGCTGTAGCAGAAGAAGTTAAGGAAGCATTGTGGTTGTGGGGTCTTCTAGATGATTTGGGAATTGAGCAAGAATATGTGGATCTAAGGTGTGATAGCCAAAGTGCGATTCACTTGGCTAAGAACCAGGTTCATCATGCTCGTACCAAACATATCGATGTCAGATATCATTTTGTACGGGATGTCGTGGAGGAAGGTCATATTTCTCTTACAAAAGTACATACTGATGAGAATCCTGCTGACATGTTAACCAAAGTTGTTACCGGTGGTAAGTTTCAACATTGTTTGGAATTACTTAATATTATTACATGTTGAGACATGCAAAGGGATTTCGTGAACTACGACAGGCTTGATCCCGGTAAAGGGTACGTAGGCAACCATGGTCGTTGGTACAGCCACTTTAGAAGACGCAATTTGTTCGTCCAAAATTTGAGGATTTCAAATTATGAACGAGGTGGAGAATTGTAATTGTGAGAATATAATGAAGTTATATTTAGGGAATCTAAATATAGTAAAAGCTAAACAAGGAATTCAAAGAAATAGCAAAGCAGAAATCAGCTTTGAGCCATGTAAATGTGTGAGGTATTTATCACACAATATTTAGTAAGTGATGTACTATAAATTCAGGTAAAGTTTTGTAGTTATTATCAATCACATCAGATAATACAACGTAAGAGAGGTCAATTTCTAAAGTTATATATTTATTATCCTTCATATAGTAGCAGTTGTTGTCATAATCTAAGATTGTTAGCAATTCATTCTGTGAGTAGTTAATTTCATATTATTCCATCGAAGCCAAATATCCGCTGCAAGCTCAACACCTCCTTCCCACCCAACCCCAACAACCACCCATACGCCGCCCTGCTCACACCGGATCGCCGGCCGAAATATCAACCCGATGCCCTACTGCTACATGATAACAGGACCGGATCTCAAACGTGTTGGGGAAAGCAGGAGCAAGCTAGGGTGGAAAGCATAGAGATGAACATTGGGCGAAGTGAGAGAGGCGATGGCGCGGTGGTTGGTGGTCGGAGTGAAGTTGTCGGTGTGAGCTGTTAATGTTGCATCGCATGCAATGGGTTGGTGGTTGATGGTGGTACAGTGGCTGGGATTGAAGTGGGGAGTGATAGATTAAAAAGCTTGTTTTTTTTTTTTTTTAATTGGGCCATGTGTATGCCACATCACCGGGAGTATGTACTCCCGGGATTACGCAATAATTTTCCAGCTACATGGGGTAACTTATAAAATAAACTAGCTTATTGTCTAAGTTAGTGGTGTTACTAAACCAACTTATTTGGTTAAAGAGTTTAAAAAACTAGTCAAAACTACTTTAATTTGGCCAAATAAGCTATCTTATTGTGCATACAAAACATAGTCGTTTTAGCAATAGAGGGTCACGTCGTGGTACAAAGTGAAATTTATCCATAAACTTTCACCAAATATAAGCTAAGTTGGACTCGTAACATCTTTAGGAATGAGCTTGGCATACTATAAACGTTGTTAAGCATGGAACACTAAAAAAATTATCATTTCTGTTTTATCTCATATCTCACTCAAGTACATCTATGTATATTAATAAAACGACAATTGGAAAAACAATAATAAGTAAACAAAAGACATGTCTAGGTGACAAACTTACGGGCCTTTATATTTTATTATCAACAAGCGTAGTAAAAACGACACAAACATGACCATGAGTCTTGACTATTTGCAAGTTGAAATACATGGAACACCCACGTATATAGATCAACTTGAGGCCTAAAACTCACAAACAAAAGAAATTTTGCTACAGAACATCAAACTCATAGTACATAGCATGTTACATACATAAGCATCATATTGTAGATACTGAGTAGTTAATGCTCATGCATATAACTATAAAGGCCAATTTCAACCGTGGGAGAGCATCTTACACGGGAGCTGAAACATCATTGCCCCAGTCGCACACAACCTATATAGACCAAAGAAATTACCAATTGTAAAATTAGTATCATACACTATGTAAAAACTAAAAAAAAACATGTAGAATGATATAACTATAGCTTACATACGTAAACACTGCCTTTACATCTACGACAATGATCTGAATGGTTTTTCCAATAGGAGTATGTATATATTGTTCTTAGCCTTCTACTTTTAAGTATATAACATTATCATTGTGTGTGTTGCATAAAATATCTTACTCGTATCTAGTTAATAGTTATACTGCATATTGATAAAATTAAAATTGAGAGATCCATGCTGGCTATCTTCCCCCTAATTATACTCCCTCCATAAATAAATACATGACGTTTTCGGAGTACGAGGCGAGGATTTTACTTGCATTTTTGGAGAAAAATACATGTCGAAAAATTGTGAAACGTATGTCGTTGGATTCGTATCGAAAAATACATTCATGCAAGTATACTTTCATAATTTTTACTAAGATATCTTTTGAGATATTGACGGATAAATGTGATGTCTCGAAATGTGAGAAAGTCATGTATAATTTTATGGAGGGAGTATAATTCTTAGATTAGATATAATAATAAGGATTTAATTGTGGAATATTTATGTTTAATCAGGAGAATATCACTTAATTAAGAAAGAAAATTGAATTTTATCATATACCCTATAAGCACACGTTAGAAAATCCGTGATAATAATAATAATAGCGAGCTACATACACACTACGTACATACTCCCTCCTACCCACTAAAATGTCCCCCTTTCGTTTTCAGTCTTTGGGTAGCTATGTTTGGAGCTACTTTTAGATCAAATGAATCGTTAACTTGTGGTAAAAATTAGTTCTTATTCTATTATGCATTGCATTCTACCAACACTACTTAATTTTAAGGTAAACGGGGCTTTCATTTGTTCTAGAAGTAGTCCCGAACATAGCTACTCAAAAACTGAAAATGAAAGGGGGATATTTTAGTGGGTAGGAGGGAGTATAGAACATTACCTGACTAGGGATGATAAAAGTGCCGTGAGCCTCTAACTTCGGATTGTCAGAAGAAATAAAGGCGGCCATTTGCAAAAACAAGATTTCAAAAGATATATAGACTAGCTTATTTTGTTGCTACGAAATTATTGGCTTGATATGGCTCTTGGTAGTTGGTACTAACATTCCCTTCAGATGTCCCTATTTATAGAACATACGTGAAGATCTACTATTGCTATCATGAATACGTGACAAATATCCTCTTACCTACTAGCACAGTTTTGCAGTTGTGAGCTACACACTATACTCTACTATATACTGGGCCATGGACGTGATTTACGTGGTTCATATATTATACTATACGACCTAACCTCTACTCGCTCCCTACAGTAAATTAGCAGAGGTGGCCAGGTGGGGTATGTAAATCATTCTATATTACTAAAAGTCTAAAGGAGTCTCTTTTAGAGGTCTCCCTACACTGCTATATCTCTTTTACATTATTAAATGAAGTTTTTTCAAAGGCCTCATAATGACAAAAAAAAAAAAAATTTATTAGGATGTGGATAATTAATAACCTTCTTAAAGTGCAATTCACATATGGAGTAGATGGTTAAACTCTGAATAATATAATTAATCAACTTAGGGTTTGAATGAACATCATAATAACAGATGGAGTACTTCATTAGCTTGATTAACCAAATACTTTTTTTGTCTAGTGGTCTCATCATAAATTTTTGTACAAAAGTATTATTTATTCACTAACTTTGAAATGGTGACCACTTTAAACTATGAGACTACTTGTTTAATATTCAAAACTTGTTTAAAACTTAATACGAAAGTAACATATTTCAAATAAATGAAACCTGACAATTTAAAAATGGAACACATTTTTCAAAAGTGGCTTTATTCAAAATGACACGATTATGATTTTAGTTTTCCAAATAAAAGGGGTTAACTATAAACTTAAGTCGGTTGACAAATGAAGGAGATATGCGCATCTCAAGTTGCACTGCCAACTTTTACGCTATACGTTAAAATGACACGGTTTTGAATTAATTCTACGATATAAAGCTGTACAACGATGTTATATTTATTATTATTTATTAATAAACTAACTGGCAATATTAAAAGAATATTCTAATTACTTATTTGTAGGAATTACTATATTTATTGTCAACTTCCTAATAACCTAATAAATCCTATTTTAAGAATATTTTAATTACTCACTTGATGTAGGAATATTAATTACTTACTTGAAGTTGGATTGGAATAGTAATCTCCTCACAATTTTGGGCTCTCTCACAACGCAAGAAAAATAAATAGAATTTTATGATTAATTAAGAAAATAAGCTTTTAACGTAGGCTCATGAAATTAGTCAGCTTTATATATATGTATATATGTACTAGTTTAATGCTCGTACGTTGCATGGACTCTTGGTTTAAACTCGTATCTAATATTTTGTCTTTTTTTTTTTTCAACCATTCGATCTCAATTGACAAAAGTCAATATGGGTATATCAAATCACGTTAAAGTTAAATATCCTCTGAAGCAATAAAATAGAATTTTTTTTCCCAATATGATTATTTAAACAAATTTTAATTTATCGCTTATATATGGTTTATCTAATTCGAGTAAGATTTCGAGAATGGTCAAAATAGAAAATGTACACTCTGTTTGAATAGGAATAGAATAGATGAAGAATTGATACAACCTTTAAATAGGATTAGAGCGAGGTAATATCTATAGTATCACGTACCAACTTAGATTAGTACTTCAAAATAGACTACCCTAAAAAAACTTAAATAGGTTATTGTTAGGGAAAGTTTCCAAGGTATCCTTGAGGTTTCCGAGTTTTTCTGGTATACCCCTCTGGTTTTTCCGAGCTATCCAGCATGCCTCTGAGGTTTGCAAAATGTGATTTTTTGGTGTTTTTTTACTAACGGCGCCTAACACTGTTAGCTGTCTTAGTGGTTGACCATTTTTTAATAAAATTGACTCTTAATCACATCAACTGAAACAAAAGAAAGAAAAAAGAAATACCCAACCCACATTTTCTCTCCTCCTCTCTCCCACCTACAAGTCACCCATGCTCGCCCCCTTCCCCACCGCCACTCGTCCCACCCACCACGAACACAGACTCCACTACCACTACCCGACACGTCTCCCTCAGATGACCCCACGCCCACCACGACTACACTCCCCGACCCCCGCTCCTTTTCTAACCATGCCTCTTTCTCCCTCTCTTTTCATCCTCCATTTCATTCCTTCCCCCGCCCCGTTCCTTCCTCCTCCGCCTTCCTACATGCTCCCCGGCCCATCACCGGTGTCGGCCTCGCCCCACCCTTTGTCGTTGCCCCCTTAAACTGTCGAATAAAAAGCAAGGAGAGAGAAATGAGGAAGGAGATTGGGGGTTTGTGTTAATCTGGGGAGGGGACGCAGTGGGAGAGATGGCTCGCGGCAACCATAGATCGAAAAATGTGGTGTGGTTGCCGGCTTTCATGGTGGGGCGGGTGAACGGCGGCGGGCAAAGGGGCGGAGCAAGGTGGTCTTGGGTGGGGGAAGGGAAGGAGAGAGAAAGTGTGTTGGTTTTAGATTTTTATTTTGTTTTTATTTAACAATAGTTTGAGAATAATGTTAATTTGGTGTAATTGGATTATTGGGTAATTAATAGGATGTTTAATTGAATTATGAGGTAAAAATAAAGAAAGAATTAATAGTGTTGGATGGACGTTAGCCAAAACTATTAAAATAAAGTAAAATGCAAATCTCATGGGCACACTGGACAGCTCGGAAATAAGAGAGATATAGCAGAAAAACTCAGAAATTTAAGGGATACATTGGAAATTTTCCATAATTGTAAATTATTGGCTTAATATGGCTCTTGGTAGATGGTACTAACACTCCCTTCTAGGGATGGGCATGGACCCAGGACCCGACCCAGACTCGCCGGACCCAACCCGCTCGGGTCGGGTTTGGGTCTTAAAAATTTGAACCCAACGGGTCTAGACCCGACCCAGACCCAAACATATAAATAACGGGTCGGGTCCGGGTCGAGCTTTTGAGACCCGGACCCGACCCCGACCCAGACCCGCCTAATTTAAAAAAAAAAAAAAAATCTAATGTTATTAGAGTATTAGATTCCGCGACTGTCTCTCCAGTCTCCACTTTTAACACATTCATTCCTACACTCTTCATTTCATTCATGAAAATTTAAGTCCATCTACTGTCGTTGGTCGCTGCCGATTTTTATCGCCGTCAACTTACACATGACTTGTCCTCCGTTATAAGGCTAATGGGAAATCATTAATTTAAGGTACAAATCAGTCAAAAAAAGCTTGAAAATTGATTGTTAAACATTATATTTTGTATGTTCTCAATTACATAGTTTAAATCCTTTGTTTGTATTCAATTGTTATGTTGGGCAATAGTAATTTCAAATTATTATTTGGTTTTGGTTTTCAATTGGTAGGTCTGAGTGTTTTTGACATCTCCTATAGTATAGATATTCAATTATCATCACCTTTTTAAGTTCATCTTCTGAGTTCGGTTTACCCAGATATTTAATTATTGTTGGGTTTGATCATTATTTGTGTTTGGTTTACTTATTATGTTCAACATATGCGAATTTCTTTTCGCATGTGATATGTGACGGAATATCGAAAGTAAATTGTATTCCTACTCAAAAATATCATTTCTTATACGTATTAAGGCATTCGAATATGGGACCCGCACGAGACCCGACCCGATACCACATGAAAGTTATTTAGCCCCTAATTAGACTCCTCTAATTAGTACTTAATTACCCCTAATTAAGTTTAGCTAGGATCTTTTGTTGCATGTAAGATTAAAGCATAAATAAGGTAATAAAACATATCCTGATTGAGATTTTGAATCATCTCGATCTGTTTGGAAACTAGCATCCGCATAACCCTTTATACGAAGCTCAGAATCCCCTCCAAAAACTAAGAACGTGTCCTTAGTCCTTCTTAAGTATTTAAGGATGTTCTTAACGGCTATCCAATGGCTCTCGCCTGGATTGGCTTGGTAACGACTTGTCATACTCAAAGCATATGACACGTCTGGGCGCGTACACATCATAGCATACATGATCGAACCGATTGCGGAAGCGTAAGGTTTCGATTTCATGTGTTCAATATCCTCAGGTTTAGTTGGACATTGAGATTTACTCAAAATTATCCCACTTCCCATAGGTAAAAAGCCTCGTTTAGAGTCTTTCATATTGAACCTGTCAAGAATCTTATCAATATAAGTTTCTTGACTTAACGCTAGTATTCTTTTTGATCTATCTCTATAGATTCGAATACCTAGGATGCGTTGCGCTTCTCCTAAATCCTTCATTTGGAAATGTTTCCCGAGCCAGTCCTTAACGGAGTTAAGCATGGGGATATCATTTCCAATGAGTAATATGTCATCTACATATAGGATTAGGAGAGTTACTTTACTCCCACTAAATTTCATGTATAAACAAGGTTCCTCGACACTTCGAGTGAAACCATTTTGTTTAATCACATGGTTGAACCGATGGTTCCAACTCCGAGATGCTTGCTTAAGACCATAAATGGATCTCTTAAGTTTGCAAACTTTCTTAGGATTGTTTGGATCAATAAAACCCTCAGGTTGTGTCATATACACTTCCTCTTCCAGAAACCCATTTAGGAAGGCGGTTTTAACGTCCATCTGCCATATCTCATAATCATGAAAAGCAGCAATCGCTAAGATTATCCGAATAGATCTAAGCATTGCAACTGGCGCAAAGGTCTCGTCATAGTTTAAACCATGAACTTGTGTGAAACCTTTAGCTACCAATCGAGCTTTGAAAATATCTTGATTTCCATCCATGCCGGTCTTGATCTTAAAGATCCATTTGCACTGAAGAACCTTGGTTCCTTCAGGCAAGTTAACCAAGTCCCATACTTGATTCTCGTACATGGAATCTATCTCGGATTTCATTGCCTCAAGCCATTTAGCAGAATTTGGTCCAGACATGGCTGCTCTGTAGGTTGCAGGCTCATTGCTTTCTAGAAGCAAAAAATGATCACCACCATCCTCAATCACACCTAGGTATCGATCTAGTGGATGGCTTGATCTGCCTGACCTTCTAGGAGTGGAAAATGGAACCACAGAGTTAGACGATTCAGGAATGTCTTCTGGCAAAACATCCTGAGCCTCATTATGCATTTGTGGCTCCTGAACTTCACTAAGTTCAAATTTTCTCCCACTCTGTCTTTTAGAAATTAATTCCTTTTCTAAAAAGACAGCATCTCGAGACACAAAAACTTTGTTCTCTACACGATTGTAGAAGTAATATCCTCGAGTATGTACAGGATAACCTACAAAGAGACATTTATCAGATCTTTGTGTAAGCTTATTGTCAGTCTTATTTTTGACATATGCTTCACAACCCCAGATCTTGATAAATGAGAGGTTCGGAACTTTTCCTCTCCATAACTCATATGGAGTTTTCGGAGCTGATTTAGTCGGGCATCTATTGAGAGTGAAAATAGCAGTTTGGAGAGCAAAACCCCAGAATGAATCAGGAAGCTCAGTCTGACTCATCATTGATCTGACCATATCCAACAGGGTACGGTTTCTTCTTTCGGCTACACCATTTAATTGTGGTGTACCAGGAGGTGTAAGCTGTGATATGATTCCACAGTCTTTCAGATGAATATCAAAGGCATTACTGAGATATTCACCTCCCCGATCTGATCGTAAGGCCTTGATCTTCTTTCCTAATTGGTTTTCTACTTCCTTTTGAAATTCTATAAATTTCTCAAGTACCTCACTTTTATATTTAATTAGGTAGATGTAGCCATATCTACTAAAATCATCTGTAAAAGTGACAAAGTAGTCATAACCTCCTCTAGCAGTGATTGTCATTGGACCGCAGACATCTGTATGAATGAGGGCCAATAAATCACTGGCTCGTACTCCTTTTCCTGAAAAAGGTGCCCGAGTCATCTTGCCTAAAAGACAAGATTCGCATGTTCCATATGATCCAAAATCAAATGGTTTGAGAACTCCATTGGCTACGAGTCTCTCAATGCGTTTTTCGTTTATATGCCCTAAACGACAATGCCAAAGGTAGGATTGATCGGGATCTCCTATTTTGAGCTTTTTATTTGCTACATGATAGACCTCATTTGTCAAATCTAAAACGTAAATACCGTTTATAGATTTGGCTGTTCCGTACACCATATCATTAAACGAGAAGGTACAACTGTTGTTTCGTATTGAAAATTCAAAACCTTCAGCGTCTAAAACAGAAACCGAAATTATATTCTTACTTAGAGTTGGTACAAAATAGCAGTTATTTAGATACAACTCTAGCCCTGAGGCCAGTGACAGAATATACGTTCCTACTGATACGGCGGCTACTTTAGCTCCATTCCCGACACGGAGGTCAACTTCACCTTTTGCCAGCCGACGTGCCTTCGTCAGCCCCTGCAAGTGATTACAAAGGTGAGATCCACATCCAGTGTCCAATACCCAGGACGTGGTACTTGCATAATTAATGTCTATCATATATATACCTGGTTTCGACTTCTTCTCCTCCAGGTACTGTGGGCAATTTCGCTTCCAATGACCGAAATTTCCACAATGGAAGCATTTTTGTTCAGGAGTCGCGCCTCTCTTAGCAATAGAATTGTTGCCCGAAGCAACTTTTCCTTTTCCTTTGCCACGCGCGGGTTTCTTACCCTTGCCCGCACCCTTCTTGAACTTCCCCTTTTGTTTTACCGCCATGGATAAAACATCTTTATTCGCGCTCCCACTTGACACCAAATCCCTCTCATGTTGTACAAGCATGGCATGCAATTCATGAAGATTTTTCTTTAAATCATTCATGTTGTAATTCGTCCTAAAAGGATCGAATGTTGCAGGCAAAGAATTAAGCAGACGGTATACCGCAAAATCTTCAGAAATTGGGCATCCTAACTTCTCAAGAGTTTCAACATTCTCAATAAATTTGAGAATTTGAGGACCAACTGGTTGGCCCTTTGAGAGCTTAGTCTCAAAGAAACTCGAAGCTGCTTCGTATTGAAGTATTCGCGGCTTTTGCGAGAAACTAGTCGTAAGCCGAGCGAATATTTGATACGCACTGAAATCAATCATGCGTTTCTTTAAACGCGGGTGCATAGCAAAAATCAATACATTCTTAATCTGGTCAGATTCATGCTTGTACTCTTCATACATTTGTATCATATCAGGGGTGGCGTCGGGACCTGGAGCGGGAATCGGGGGTTCGTATAGAAAACGTTGTTTTCTATCAGATTGAAGGGCTAATCGCAGGTTTAACTCCCAATCAGTAAAATTGCTTCCATCCTCCTTTAGTTCATTCTTTTCCATAAAATTACGAAGCCAGGAGTCTTTGGATATTACTGAATTGGACATTTGAGCCATTTTTGACTTTAAACTACAACGTGGGAAAAAAAAACAATCGATTAAATTCATCGTCAAATTCACATTAAAATAATTATTTGTGAATTTAGGCATTTATATAATGATCTCTCTAAATTATATAAATGATTCCGAGATCCGATCTTATATAAATCTAGGCACGCGGATGGCGATACATCCTAAATTTATGTAATTTCGGTAAACCAACTCATGATTGATTCTACACTTAGAACTCTCGGTTGATCGATTTCAACTAAATCAATCCTTTAGTCCCGTATTGCAAGACTTGTATTGCAAATCACGTCAAGATTAAACCAAAATTCACTCGTAATAACTCTTTATTAACCTACTCCCCCAAGGTAAAAAGGAAACACCCCGCTAGGGCGAGCGTGCCCCTAATGAACAAGGGTTGCATAGGTGTGAATTGTGGAAGGACTAAATCTCGATTTTAAAAATTTTTTTTGTGAGAGATCTTGTCATATTATATCTATCGCTTTTAAGTGAACTAATTCTAGCGAGTCGCGGATAATGGATATGACAATGTGGGATTTGAGTTTGGTTATAATTGTGCGGAAATTAAACCAAGCATGCATCAAATAAATCCAAGTCCTAGTTGCCACAACCATTATATATAGTGTGTTTTATGTCAAATAAACACAACAAATCATTTCTACATACACAAAAAACTTGATTTTAGAGAGAGAATAGAGAGAAAACCCTCTAATTTCTCTAAAAATTCAGCCTACTTCCAACTCTTTTAAGATCAAGTTTTCTTCATTGCATGTCAATAAAAACTTGATCAAAACACTTTACTAAACCTAGAATAACATTAGCTAAAGTGTTAGCTAATTTTATTTTGGTTTTAGGGTTAAAAAAAAAAAAATCTCTTAAAACTAGTCCATTTTGTGAGATTTTTGGAGAGCTTCTTTGGTGGATCAAGAGAGGAGGTTTCCTAACTTGGAAACTCAAAACTAAGGAGGAGGATCCCCATTAATTAGCAGCTCAAGATCCTTCTTTTGAAGGAAGGTCAAAATTCCTCTTGATTAAGGTATAAAAAATATGTTTTATTACCTTATTTATGCTTTAATCTTACATGCAACAAAAGGTCCTAGCTAAACTTAATTAGGGATAATTAAGTACTAATTAGAGGAGTCTAATTAGGGGCTAAATAACTTTCATGTCTACATACACAAAAACTTGATTTTAGAGAGAGAATAGAGAGAAAACCCTCTAATTTCTCTAAAAATTCAGCCTACTTCCAACTCTTTTAAGATCAAGTTTTCTTCATTGCATGTCAATAAAAACTTGATCAAAACACTTTACTAAACCTAGAATAACATTAGCTAAAGTGTTAGCTAATTTTATTTTGGTTTTAGGGTTAAAAAAAAAAAATCTCTTAAAACTAGTCCATTTTGTGAGATTTTTGGAGAGCTTCTTTGGTGGATCAAGAGAGGAGGTTTCCTAACTTGGAAACTCAAAACTAAGGAGGAGGATCCCCATTAATTAGCAGCTCAATATCCTTCTTTTGAAGGAAGGTCAAAATTCCTCTTGATTAAGGTATAAAAAATATGTTTTATTACCTTATTTATGCTTTAATCTTACATGCAACAAAAGATCCTAGCTAAACTTAATTAGGGGTAATTAAGTACTAATTAGAGGAGTCTAATTAGGGGCTAAATAACTTTCATGCAATGAAGAAAACTTGATCTTAAAAGAGTTGGAAGTAGGCTGAATTTTTAGAGAAATTAGAGGGTTTTCTCTCTATTCTCTCTCTAAAATCAAGTTTTTGTGTATGTAGAAAATGATTTGTTATGTTTATTTGACATAAAACACACTATATATAATGGTTGTGGCAAATGACCATTTTGCCCTTACTAATTATACCCCTTAACATCTTATGTTACAATTTGGGTATAATTTGTACACTTATTTCTTTAAGTGTTAGTTACTTATTATATCTCTATATAATAATTACTAATTACATCATTTTAAGCTAAAACTACAACTCTTTGTAATTTAAATAGCTAATCGTCAATTTTGACTATTTACACAAAAACCATAATTTATCCGACTCGAGTTCCGAACTCGTAAAACACTATCCAACATAATCAGTTAACTCTATAACTGATACATTAGGGTTTATATTATATTGTATTAAATACAAATATAATATCTTCTGGAGAAACTATCTTTATCAGTGTGACCGGGAGGGATCAGTTGATTACCGCCGTCAAAACGACAATAACGTCAAACTCTAGCCAGCCAAGCGTTATCGATTTACGTTAATCAACTGACTTAGTATATATAATATATCCCAGGTTTATTCCTAATTAGATTTAATTAGTCAACGCATTATTGTCGGAGGACACCTACTCCAACAATCTCCCACTTGTCCGAGACAAGTCATGCGTTACCGATTCTCTTGTCCGTTATATCTCCCACTCAATGCGAAGTATCTTTCAGGTCGAACTTGCATTGGATCTTTATCAAAAGTGGTTTTCTCGATCTGGATTATGACTGTCTGACCGGAATATCTATCATAGATCTCTTCCGAGCGTGGCCACGCATTTCCAGTCACAATTCCTCGAGTGGCCCAAAGATATTATACCCTGACGTGGGTGGACAATCCCTTCTTGACATATTTTCTTTGTTTCATACAGTAGGTAATGACCCAATAGAAGCCCTTTTAGCCTCCTTTTACGGCACGACTTAGAACATAAATCAAAGTCACTGCCTGCTGCATAAACTCAGACAAACAATCTCAGGTCGAAAGAATCGACTAATAGGAATAATATAGATTACCTTGCCACGACCAGACACAAAGGTTCTATAATTGGTCAAATGTCTGACAGAGTGTCATCTACAGTCTGTCTATGTAATCGGTTATTCATCTCTATGAATCCATGATTATTGAACTAGTCATCAACCGACTTACAATCTAGTCAATTGAGACGTCACCTCATTTTATGACTAGAGACAAAATACACTGTTAATCCTGTTCACTTAATAGGGTTCAAATCGTCTCCACGACCTATTAGGAATCAACAGAGCATATATATAATTCAGCATTTTATTAAAAATGAATTAATAAACGAGTTCAATAAAACTTAAAACGATGAATTTAATTATCATATATGTAAAAGGTAATACACTTATTAACTATTACAACATATAATCTAACACATGTCAGGCATACGCCTCAAACCCATCGAGGCAATATGACCATTGTGTTTAGCCTGTGATAATGGCTTGGTTAAAGGATCAGCGATATTATCGTCTGTCCTAACCTTACAAATCGATATATCTTCTCGTTCCACAAAGTCTCTAATTACATGGAACTTCCTGAGTACATGTCTAGATTTGTTACTAGATTTAGGCTCTTTAGCCTGAACTATTGCTCCACTATTGTCGCAATAGACTGGAATAGGATCCGCTGCTGTAGGGACTACATTTAATCCTTCCAGGAACTGCCGGATCCAAACTGCCTCTTTTGCAGCTTCTGACGCTGCAAGATACTCAGCCTCCGTTGTAGAATCCGCAGTCACCGATTGCTTGGTGCTCTTCCAGCATATGGCTCCACCATTCAGTATGAAAACATATCCTGATTGAGATTTTGAATCATCTCGATCTGTTTGGAAACTAGCATCCGCATAACCCTTTATACGAAGCTCAGAATCCCCTCCAAAAACTAAGAACGTGTCCTTAGTCCTTCTTAAGTATTTAAGGATGTTCTTAACGGCTATCCAATGGCTCTCGCCTGGATTGGCTTGGTAACGACTTGTCATACTCAAAGCATATGACACGTCTGGGCGCGTACACATCATAGCATACATGATCGAACCGATTGCGGAAGCGTAAGGTTTCGATTTCATGTGTTCAATATCCTCAGGTTTAGTTGGACATTGAGATTTACTCAAAATTATCCCACTTCCCATAGGTAAAAAGCCTCGTTTAGAGTCTTTCATATTGAACCTGTCAAGAATCTTATCAATATAAGTTTCTTGACTTAACGCTAGTATTCTTTTTGATCTATCTCTATAGATTCGAATACCTAGGATGCGTTGCGCTTCTCCTAAATCCTTCATTTGGAAATGTTTCCCGAGCCAGTCCTTAACGGAGTTAAGCATGGGGATATCATTTCCAATGAGTAATATGTCATCTACATATAGGATTAGGAGAGTTACTTTACTCCCACTAAATTTCATGTATAAACAAGGTTCCTCGACACTTCGAGTGAAACCATTTTGTTTAATCACATGGTTGAACCGATGGTTCCAACTCCGAGATGCTTGCTTAAGACCATAAATGGATCTCTTAAGTTTGCAAACTTTCTTAGGATTGTTTGGATCAATAAAACCCTCAGGTTGTGTCATATACACTTCCTCTTCCAGAAACCCATTTAGGAAGGCGGTTTTAACGTCCATCTGCCATATCTCATAATCATGAAAAGCAGCAATCGCTAAGATTATCCGAATAGATCTAAGCATTGCAACTGGCGCAAAGGTCTCGTCATAGTTTAAACCATTAACTTGTGTGAAACCTTTAGCTACCAATCGAGCTTTGAAAATATCTTGATTTCCATCCATGCCGGTCTTGATCTTAAAGATCCATTTGCACTGAAGAACCTTGGTTCCTTCAGGCAAGTTAACCAAGTCCCATACTTGATTCTCGTACATGGAATCTATCTCGGATTTCATTGCCTCAAGCCATTTAGCAGAATTCGGTCCAGACATGGCTGCTCTGTAGGTTGCAGGCTCATTGCTTTCTAGAAGCAAAAAATGATCACCACCATCCTCAATCACACCTAGGTATCGATCTGGTGGATGGCTTGATCTGCCTGACCTTCTAGGAGTGGAAAATGGAACCACAGAGTTAGACGATTCAGGAATGTCTTCTGGCAAAACATCCTGAGCCTCATTATGCATTTGTGGCTCCTGAACTTCACTAAGTTCAAATTTTCTCCCACTCTGTCTTTTAGAAATTAATTCCTTTTCTAAAAAGACAGCATCTCGAGACACAAAAACTTTGTTCTCTACACGATTGTAGAAGTAATATCCTCGAGTATGTACAGGATAACCTACAAAGAGACATTTATCAGATCTTTGTGTAAGCTTATTGTCAGTCTTATTTTTGACATATGCTTCACAACCCCAGATCTTGATAAATGAGAGGTTCGGAACTTTTCCTCTCCATAACTCATATGGAGTTTTCGGAGCTGATTTAGTCGGACATCTATTGAGAGTGAAAATAGCAGTTTGGAGCGCAAAACCCCAGAATGAATCAGGAAGCTCAGTCTGACTCATCATTGATCTGACCATATCCAACAGGGTACGGTTTCTTCTTTCGGCTACACCATTTAATTGTGGTGTACCAGGAGGTGTAAGCTGTGATATGATTCCACAGTCTTTCAGATGAATATCAAAGGCATTACTGAGATATTCACCTCCCCGATCTGATCGTAAGGCCTTGATCTTCTTTCCTAATTGGTTTTCTACTTCCTTTTGAAATTCTATAAATTTCTCAAGTACCTCACTTTTATATTTAATTAGGTAGATGTAGCCATATCTACTAAAATCATCTGTAAAAGTGACAAAGTAGTCATAACCTCCTCTAGCAGTGATTGTCATTGGACCGCAGACATCTGTATGAATGAGGGCCAATAAATCACTGGCTCGTACTCCTTTTCCTGAAAAAGGTGCCCGAGTCATCTTGCCTAAAAGACAAGATTCGCATGTTCCATATGATCCAAAATCAAATGGTTTGAGAACTCCATTGGCTACGAGTCTCTCAATGCGTTTTTCGTTTATATGCCCTAAACGACAATGCCAAAGGTAGGATTGATCGGGATCTCCTATTTTGAGCTTTTTATTTGCTACATGATAGACCTCATTTGTCAAATCTAAAACGTAAATACCGTTTATAGATTTGGCTGTTCCGTACACCATATCATTAAACGAGAAGGTACAACTGTTGTTTCGTATTGAAAATTCAAAACCTTCAGCGTCTAAAACAGAAACCGAAATTATATTCTTACTTAGAGTTGGTACAAAATAGCAGTTATTTAGATACAACTCTAGCCCTGAGGCCAGTGACAGAATATACGTTCCTACTGATACGGCGGCTACTTTAGCTCCATTCCCGACACGGAGGTCAACTTCACCTTTTGCCAGCCGACGTGCCTTCGTCAGCCCCTGCAAGTGATTACAAAGGTGAGATCCACATCCAGTGTCCAATACCCAGGACGTGGTACTTGCATAATTAATGTCTATCATATATATACCTGGTTTCGACTTCTTCTCCTCCAGGTACTGTGGGCAATTTCGCTTCCAATGACCGAAATTTCCACAATGGAAGCATTTTTGTTCAGGAGTCGCGCCTCTCTTAGCAATAGAATTGTTGCCCGAAGCAACTTTTCCTTTTCCTTTGCCACGCGCGGGTTTCTTACCCTTGCCCGCACCCTTCTTGAACTTCCCCTTTTGTTTTACCGCCATGGATAAAACATCTTTATTCGCGCTCCCACTTGACACCAAATCCCTCTCATGTTGTACAAGCATGGCATGCAATTCATGAAGATTTTTCTTTAAATCATTCATGTTGTAATTCGTCCTAAAAGGATCGAATGTTGCAGGCAAAGAATTAAGCAGACGGTATACCGCAAAATCTTCAGAAATTGGGCATCCTAACTTCTCAAGAGTTTCAACATTCTCAATAAATTTGAGAATTTGAGGACCAACTGGTTGGCCCTTTGAGAGCTTAGTCTCAAAGAAACTCGAAGCTGCTTCGTATTGAAGTATTCGCGGCTTTTGCGAGAAACTAGTCGTAAGCCGAGCGAATATTTGATACGCACTGAAATCAATCATGCGTTTCTTTAAACGCGGGTGCATAGCAAAAATCAATACATTCTTAATCTGGTCAGATTCATGCTTGTACTCTTCATACATTTGTATCATATCAGGGGTGGCGTCGGAAATGCGTGGCCACGCTCGGAAGAGATCTATGATAGATATTCCGGTCAGACAGTCATAATCCAGATCGAGAAAACCACTTTTGATAAAGATCCAATGCAAGTTCGACCTGAAAGATACTTCGCATTGAGTGGGAGATATAACGGACAAGAGAATCGGTAACGCATGACTTGTCTCGGACAAGTGGGAGATTGTTGGAGTAGGTGTCCTCCGACAATAATGCGTTGACTAATTAAATCTAATTAGGAATAAACCTGGGATATATTATATATACTAAGTCAGTTGATTAACGTAAATCGATAACGCTTGGCTGGCTAGAGTTTGACGTTATTGTCGTTTTGACGGCGGTAATCAACTGATCCCTCCCGGTCACACTGATAAAGATAGTTTCTCCAGAAGATATTATATTTGTATTTAATACAATATAATATAAACCCTAATGTATCAGTTATAGAGTTAACTGATTATGTTGGATAGTGTTTTACGAGTTCGGAACTCGAGTCGGATAAATTATGGTTTTTGTGTAAATAGTCAAAATTGACGATTAGCTATTTAAATTACAAAGAGTTGTAGTTTTAGCTTAAAATGATGTAATTAGTAATTATTATATAGAGATATAATAAGTAACTAACACTTAAAGAAATAAGTGTACAAATTATACCCAAATTGTAACATAAGATGTTAAGGGGTATAATTAGTAAGGGCAAAATGGTCATTTGCCACAACCATTATATATAGTGTGTTTTATGTCAAATAAACATAACAAATCATTTTCTACATACACAAAAACTTGATTTTAGAGAGAGAATAGAGAGAAAACCCTCTAATTTCTCTAAAAATTCAGCCTACTTCCAACTCTTTTAAGATCAAGTTTTCTTCATTGCATGTCAATAAAAACTTGATCAAAACACTTTACTAAACCTAGAATAACATTAGCTAAAGTGTTAGCTAATTTTATTTTGGTTTTAGGGTTAAAAAAAAAAAATCTCTTAAAACTAGTCCATTTTGTGAGATTTTTGGAGAGCTTCTTTGGTGGATCAAGAGAGGAGGTTTCCTAACTTGGAAACTCAAAACTAAGGAGGAGGATCCCCATTAATTAGCAGCTCAAGATCCTTCTTTTGAAGGAAGGTCAAAATTCCTCTTGATTAAGGTATAAAAAATATGTTTTATTACCTTATTTATGCTTTAATCTTACATGCAACAAAAGATCCTAGCTAAACTTAATTAGGGGTAATTAAGTACTAATTAGAGGAGTCTAATTAGGGGCTAAATAACTTTCATGTGCTCTCGTCCGGGTCTGGGTCTAGAAAATTCGGACCCGTTGGATACGGGTCGGGTCCGGGTCTACACAAAATATCACGGGTCCGAATCCGGGTCTTAGCGGACCCGACCCAAACCCGACCCATGCCCATCCCTACTCCCTTCAGATGTCCCTATTTATAGAACATACATAACTACGAAGATCTACTATTGCTATCATGAATACGTGAAGAAGACCAAATATCTACTTACCTACTAGCACAGTTTTGCAGTTGTGAGCTACACACTATACTATATACTGGGCCATGGACGTGAATCACGTGGTTGTTCTTATGGTGCATGTGGCTTGTTGGGTAAGATAGTGGCAACTAGCTTAGGATTAGAGCCAGAGCTCAAGTTATTAGTCTCTTGATTGTTTTTTCATATTGTTGACATCTCCGAGTATGCATCAAGTTAAGTTAGCTTTGCATCTATTTTGCTCCACTGGCGGGTTAAACTTGAGCATAGATGTGTGATTCCTTGAGAAAGTCCATTAGCTCAATTGAAAGAGCGTTGTATGTTGCTCAAGGTGTGGGTTCAGTTCTCATGTCGGCTACGGTATAATTTAGTTTAACGAGGAATTAATCAAGTCTCTGCGATTCTAGTAAACTAGTCTTATGCCCAACTTTTTTCTTTAATGTATAACTTGATTTTAGATTGCTCCATATGAACACTGTTGTTGTCACAGAACTCTGAAATCGCAACCATTTAATTGCTTCTAATTGATACTCCGAATGCGGTACAGCTGTGGCACACTGCTGCACCAAGCATTTGGAATTAATTAGAAGCCTTGTAGAAAGAAAACTCTGAATTCGAAGCTAGCTGATCAAGCACTGCAACATCAAGCATTTCCCCTTAGAGTTAATTACCGTCTTATAATGCGTTAAATGACCAGATTCGTATTAAAAAAAACACAAGTTTTTATCAGATTGGTTTAAGAAAAAACTCTAGAGGCTATAAAAAAATGTAACGAGGGTCAAATAAGGCTAATTTTTTATCACTGAGTTGGAAATCGACAAAAAATATTTTTTTGTTGTTTTTCAAAAACTTGCAAAACAGTGATTTCCTATTTTTTAAAATAAAATATTCACACTCTTAAAGCTTACTCGTATTTTCAAAAATTAGTAAAGAGATTATTTTGCATATTTTTGAAAAAGAAATACATTTTTTGACGAATTTTCCAACTCCGACATAAATTTAGGCTTATTTTTAAAATCAAATGCATATATATAAATGAGGGTTTTTTTTAAGCATAGAGAGAGTCAATATATGAGAAATGCTGACAGAGTACGAGTCCACCATATGGAGCATAGAGAGGTCCAATATTGGAGAAATGATGAAACAATCCACCATATTGTGAAACAATGTCTATTGCAAACAAAATAATATAGTTTTATCAACAACATATCATTTAGGATAAATAAGTAAGAGAGACAAACTTTGATAGAAATGATGAAAGAGTCCACCTTATGGTGAATGAGTGTATGTGATCTGTTGCAAACAAAATGATCTAGTTTTGCCAGTAGCTTATCATTTATGATAAATAAATAAGAGATAACAACTTTCACAAAATTACGATATAAAAACAATTTAATTGTGAGTTTGTGACACGACATTATCAGTGATAACTTTCACTTCTTCGTATATTAGAAAATTAGGACACACGTCTCATTAAATATAATTTGAAACGTATTATAAAATGAGTTCCATGTATACATATGTACTATGTATGGTAGATATGCATTAGTCAACAATTATCCAAAGTAAATTGCATAAACGATCCATTTATACATTTAGTGTAGTTTTGAAACAGTTTTAGCATGATTTTTGAAGAAACAAAAACAAGTATAATAAGGATTAAATTAGATTATCATATTATGCAATAGCACCCCCAAATTTCCTTCCTTTTTTTTAAACATTTTATTGCGAACCAAATAACAAATAAGGAAATTCGGAGGTGTCACTCTGCACTGAGTCAAAGACCCGAATGCTAGGAGATTTCAGAAACCAAACTGTAAAATGTCTAATGATCCGATATAGTCTTTTACATCTAATACTTAAATTACAACTGTCCAAAATCTGAAATATAAATATGAAATAGCCTAAGTTCAATAGCTTGTCTAATAACTACGAGTCTAAGTTTATTGAATCCAACTAATAACTAACGAGTCATTGATTTCCACATGCGTCATCTACTCCATACCTATGGTGGATTTAAAGCATCAAAACCACAGTTGAAAAAGTCAGAAAAATTGAGTAAGCTAACACTTCAATATGTTGAAAACCAAAACCCTTACCTGGATTTTGAAAACGTTTTAGTTTTATTTTCGAATATACACTTAGCACATAAACATATTAATCATCCAATAATAGTTTCAAACCAACAGTCAGAAGTCATATTCCACAATCCACCATTGAATTCATCACTTACTACTAACACAAACAATATTCCACAATCCATATCCAACAAACCACAGATTAAAGATAAATAGGAAATTCATAAGTCATATGTCATGATCCATAATCCATAATCCATATTATTCAGAAATGAATAGAATTTTTTGTCAATTCATCCTATCAACCATAAAGCATAATCCATAATTCAAGACTACTAGACTTTAAGTGTGGACACCACCTATTAAGTGTTTTTAACACTAGAATAGTAATAAAGCCAAGCCCACTTAGATACCGATGTGGTGGGGTAATAAATAAGAGCCAATAATGCGACTGAAACCAATAAACATGAGTTCTTTTGACTCAAACCCATAATTAGGAATTCTTTTGACCTCGTCTAAGTAACCAGTATCCTACTTAGAGAGAGTTGATCACATATCACGAATCATATAAGACAATACCAAAACCAACACCATAATATAAATCGGCTATACGGTCACAAACCAAACCAGATCAACCAATTTAATACAAATTCAATCTTACCTTTCAAAATAACGTATTTGTCACAAGCCAAAATAATCTAGATCCTCTCTCCTCACCACCTCCCTCATGGCCTCATCCCACGAGCTCCGATGAAATTCATCAGGTGACCATCATCACCTCACTATTTCACATAGTCGCCTCGAAGGCGAGTCTGGCGGCCCATACATGATGGCCGGTTGTAGGGGAGAGAGAGATCGTGGAGAGAAGATGTCCGACATTGTGGGCTTATTGGGGGTGAGGATGGTGAGATCGGATGAATTGGGGATGAGAAAATTCAAGCAATGGTGATATACGCCGCCGGGGATGGGTGGTGGGTTGCCGGTGGTCACTGAGCAATCGAAGCAATCGTAGAGGGAAGACAAATGAGAGGGATTGGCGGGAGGAGAAGAGAAGGGGTCGGCTATGGCATGACGGCCGTTTGACGGGGGTAGGGACGACATATGCTCATGCAATAGGACGATGATTGGGTTGGTGGTGGTTGGTCGCTGGTCGTATAGGTGGTCGTATAGGTGGTGGAGATGATTTGAGGTGGTGATGGGAGGGGTAGGATTAGAGGTTAAGAATATTAATTAGTCTAATTAATTATTTATTTATTAAATTATTTAACTTTTTTATTGTGTTGTTGGTTGTTATGTGACTTATGTCCAACACAAAGTGCAAATACTCTTTGTGTTTGAGCGAGTATAAACAATCTTGAGTTTTTTTGGGCCATAGACGAGAATCACATTCATATAATATACTATATGACCTAACCTCTGCTCCCTACATTAAATAAGCAGAGGGGGATGAAAATAGATCGGGTGAGGATCCCCTAGAGTTATTTCTTGGTAGAGTTGGTAAAGTTTGCTAAAATTAGTAATAAGACAAAAAGAAGAGGATCTTGGAATGCACCAAAAAAATGCAAAACAATTAATTTTTACCTTATTAAGTAAACTCTATATGGTAGAGTTTATTTTCAACTCTAGGGGATCCAATTCCAAATAGATCAGGGACCCAGATGGATCATCAGTTTGTGCTTATGGACTTATGGTGGATGTGACTTGTTGAGTAAGATAGCGGCAAGGTGTATTAGAATGGTAATCGGGGCATAGGATAGAGCCAGAGCTCAAGTTAGTCTCTTGATTGTTTTTGATAACTTCTATTCTCGTGATTGTATGTTTTTTTTTTTTTATTACAATTATGCATTAAGTTAAGTTAGCTTTGCTATTATTTACTCCATTAGACAGTGGCGAAGTCAGGATTTAGGGAGGGGGCACAAAATTATTAAGTGTGGTGCGTATTTGTAATATAATAAAACTAGTTTTTATACCCGTGCAAATGCACGGGAATTACAAATGCTTATATAAAATAGTTTTGTGGCATATTACTTTAAAGATATTAAATAAAAGTATCATAATATTGACAAATATAAAAGAATTTAAAACATAACATTGGCAAACATAAATTTAAAATTTGTAAAGAGAATTTATAGATGTTGATAGAAAAGAACACCAAAATTTATAGATATAAGAATTTAAAACCAATAATAATGATTTCGTGTTCCGTGTGATCAAATATGTTTAAAAAAGCAAGCTTCATATAAGATAACCTCTCTACCAACTTATTTCGTTTTGAATCTCCTATTGAACACATAAACCAACAATCGACTTTTAAACTTGACAATAGTTATCATCCTAAAACTTTCTTAGTTGATCCCCTCTTCCCCTTAAATTCCCTAAGCGTCCCACAATTCGTTTTAACTCTATACAAAGATCCTCAACCGACAATTTCCACTCCCCACCATCAATTTCTATTGCCCACATACACCTCAATGCTAGTATCCCACCCACTTTCCTTACCAACACCCAATCACCCGTCAACATGCTACCCAACACTATAACAGTCTGATCCATCATGCGTGGCAACACAACCCAGAAGATTAAATATCACCCCTTAAGTTCGTAAATACTCGCTTGGGTTTTAAAAGGTGAAAGGCTTGTTGGTAATGTATAGTAGAAACTTATTTTAAACATATCATAATTAAAAACTTAGTGTCCCAACTTAGGACAAACCAATTCCATAAACCACTTTCCATAATCTTGGAGTGTTACAAACACCCTATCCCCTTATGTCACATGTTCCAGCCAACCCTCAACCCCAGTCGATGCTTACTTGGCCCCTTAACCAACACTTCTTCACTTGTCATATTTTTTAAACGACACTACTACACATGAACTTATTTGAGGCCCCACTCCAAGTGAATTCCTCTACTGGACCCCCACCCGGTCAATTCCTATGCACTCGTTCTCTTTACCCGTGTCGATTCGTATACTCGACTCTCTATAACACACATATTCTCGACTCCTCCACTTGCCCTGATTTGCCTAAGTGACATATGAGGCTCTGCCCCACATGAACTCCTATACTCGACCTCCAACTCGGTCATTTCTTTTACTCCCAGTCCCCTTTACCTATGTCGGTTCTTATTCTCGACCCCTTATAACACACATGTTATCGACTCCTCCAATTGGCGCCCCTCATCTCCCTATGCAACATATGAGGCTCCGCCCCACATGAACTCCTCTACTCGACCTCCAACTCAATTCTTGTACCATGTTCTCTTCACCCGTGTCGATTCTTATGCTTGACCCTTTTTCAAACACATATTCTCGACTCCTCTAGTTACCACCCCTGATCTTCCTGCGCGATGATCCCACCATTCTCCGAAAAAATTATATCTTATTTTCGGAGTATATGGAATATTTTAAACTCTTCTAATAATATAATTGGTGAGCAATCAATATACTTTGATAACCAATGACATTTATTGTTGTGCATCAACTTATAAGTCAATAAGCATATATTTTCAATGTCGGTCAATAAGCATATATTTTCTAATCCATTTGTTTTCTCTGGTTCTTTACTCTAGTCGCTCGCATACTCCATCATTTGATCTAATCCTAGCGTCTCTCCTCGAAAGGTCCAGGTTACCATGCAAAAGTGATAGAGCGATCCAACTGTACATGTAGTCATGTACCGAATCTTCGTTTAAAATTGCTAAAATACCTAGAGTTTTAAATATGTGGTTCTTTTCTCTTTTAATATTTAGTATGTAAAAAAATCTTATCAACATATATTCTCGTTCATATCTTCATTTTGAATTGATGAATTGATTTATGTAAATGTAAATAAAAATTAGTTTACAAATTCTTTCACTTTTTAAGATTTCTAGATTTGTTTCAATAATTAAGAATCATAATAGGAAGAGAATTAATCTTGGACATTCATTCACCTAGATCTAATGGCTAACAAAATACTCCTTTTTATTTTCTCTCTCCTCCCTTACCCACCACCAACACGCACCACCCATTCGACACTCGCCTGAGATGTTGCCACCGCCTCCACCATCCACCACCTGAGACATCATTGCTGCCACCATCAGGTGCGTAGAACACGGAGAATATAAGTTGGCTCACGACCTCCCCGTCTCCACCTCCTATACGCCAATGCCCCTCACTTTTGTTCTTCCTTTCTCCCCATTTCTCACAACGATTACCATCCCCACCTGTCACCTCGCCTCTCTCGACACGTTCTCGGCCCCTTCCTAAAGCGTCGCCGCCAGAAACAACCAAATATTGCCGTCTATAATGAGTTTTTCGTTTTTCTTCGTGTTGCATAGAGGTGGCTTAAATGGCGGTGTTGTGGGTCTATTGTTGGTGGTGGTCGCGGGAGGTGGCCACATCTGGTGGTGTGGACCGATCGTTGGTTGGTGGTGATTGGTGCTAGTGTGTAGAGGTGAGGTGGTGGTGGACGTGGGTGGTTAGGGTTGAAGGGAGATGAGAGAGAAAATGTATTTTCCTTTTTTTTGTTTTATTTTTTTTTCCTCTATTTTTTTTTTTAAAGATTAACAATCTTTTGATGAACATCAAAAATTGATGAACATGTACTTTACAATTGACGAACATTGATTAATATTGATGAACATGTAATTTAATTAAATAAATACTGAATTTTATCGTTGTACATTGAAAATGTGATCAACATTAAAAATTTGATGAACATTGAATTTAAAATTGATGAACATTAGTTTTTTTTTATGAACTTGTAGTTTTAATATAATGAATGTAAACGGAAGATTTAAAATAAAAGATTTGATCATTTACATTTATTTGGACTGATTCTTTCCTTTTTATAGAATGAGTTGTAAAAATATGTATGAAGTAACAGTTAGCACACTGGTAATGTAATAAATATGTAAGTGAGAGGTCAATAGTTCAAATCCTTGCTCACACAAGCTATATGTGATAATTAGTATAAGTCATTAATAAATATACCAACAATTTTAGAATTAATTGGGGAGCACTTGCCCCCGTGAGCCCCCGCAAAATCCGCCCATGCCACTAGTGGGTTAAACTTGAGTATAAGATGCATGATTTCACACTAAAGAAAAACTCGTTTTCGACCCTACAGCTACACCAAACATTTCTCGGATGGGTCAAACCTCCTAGATGTAGGCTTTCTTCTCCTTGAGCATGTCTAAATTAAAGAAACCTTGGCCAATAATGTAATGAGTAGGCAATGTATGTGTTGGCAGTGTCGTAGGGCTACTTTGCTAAGCGTACTCATCTTAATGTCGTTCTTCTTATAAAAGACGTATGTTTTCATATGCGGTGTACTTCTACATCATGTACCATTTCTCGTAACTTTCCGACAAACTAACAAAAGCTTAGGCCGATATTTGTCTGTCATCATAGACAAACATGGACAGGCAAGGGAGTCGTGTATTTCGGCACAATGAAGACGAATCAATCTTCAAGAACCCTGGTTATTGGTATACAGCTACACGTGAAAAGTTGGAGTCATGTGCAAAATCCAAAGGATTGGGACACATAAATTATTACTCCCTCTATTTCATTCATTTGTCTACGTTGGGCTTGAATTCCCCTCACAAAATCCGGCCCGACGTAAACAAAAAAATAAAATGGAGGGAATACTTCAGTTCCATCCAAACAAAATGTAGCATTATTTGGTGACGATTATTATCAAAGCCGTGATCCACAACTGTTGTGGCCGGAGGGGTGGTGAGAACGGTAGTCGGGACTCGGGACGACATCACTCACCAAAATTCCGCTAATTCTATTGATTGGGCCGATTAATTTTTAGTTAGACAACGGATCATCTTAATCGTCATGGACTCGATCACATTGAGATCTGACCTACCGAGAAACTACTCCTACTCCGGTTCTACAAGTCTACTAATTTCCAACACTATTAGGGGGTGTTTGGTTCATGATTTTTGGGGGGATTGGAATCGGATTGGATTACCAATCCGTTACATTGTGTTTGTTTTGATATTTTTTGTTTTCTAATCCTTTCCCACTCCCATTCCAATCCCTCAAAATGAATCCCACCAAAAACCCAAGGTTACAAAATTGAATCCCCCTAATCAATTTCTCTCTCCTCCCTTCCTCTCTCTCCTCCCACACAACCACCCCACTTCTCACCGGACCACCATGAGCACCGCCGGAGATACACCCGCCGCCACCCCTTCCTCCGGCGACACCACCCTCCGGCCGGTCTTACTCCGGCGAGTTCACCGGCGACCCAAAACCCCCCCACCGCCTTCTCGTTTGCGTTTTCTCTCTCCTCTTTACTTCCTCATTTCTCCTCTTCCTCCTACCACCACCGCGACAAGGACCCAAAGCCGCCACCTCCTCCGCCTACAACCCCGACCTAAGCCCCCTCCACCGTCCTTACCACCTAGGCAAACAAAAAAAAACGAAAATTTGAATTTTTAATGTTAGATCTACAAAATTTAAAATAAAATTTAGGAAAACTAATTGCACAACCATATTGAGTATCTAATTTTGGTTAGATTGGTGGTGGTTTTTGTCGGAGAAGTGGCGGTTGGTGGTGGTCAACGCCGGCGATGGGCGGTCAACGGTGGTAGTAGGGGTGGAGAGAGAAAATATGAGGATTGATTAATATCTAAAATTTTAAATGGTAAATTACAGTTTTACCCTTACTAATGGATTGATTCCTCTTTTAAATTGAACCAAACAACTTTAATAAGGAATGATACTTGTATCCATTCCAATCCATTTCCGTATCCAATCCGTTTCCATTCCACTTTCATGAACCAAACGCCCCCTTAGTCGATCTGAGTCAACTACTGAAATTACGATAACACCCCCAAAACAGGAACCTCTTTCCCAACAATCCCAAGGAAATTAAACAAGTCAAGTAAGGCATAACAAAACCAAGGGCAACATGGTCAATCAACCACGTGTGAAGTAAATTTCATTGCATTAATTAATTTCATAATAACAATTAACAACAACTATTAACTCCACTTTAACTTAACTAGACTATGCACAAATCAAAATTAACCACATTTTAGACAACAATAACAAATACAAATTCCATAATAATAACACCACACCACCCAATTTCCATCACAAGCAGTGAAAATCAAGTCTACTACACATGTTGTTACAAAATTACCCTCCTCATTAAACACGGTCAGGTTGCGTACATCCAAACCTCCTTAAACACACGCCTTATTAGAAGCTTAGCTAAGCCGAGGGCGGGGTAAGACCTTCGTACATCCGATTGTAATCGATCTACTCACTCGTCATCGTCGTCGCCACCGCCGAAGAGCGAAACACGATAATAAACCAGAAAAAGAACAAGGAGAAGTACAAGCGCGACACCCACCGGAGATCCGCTAGCACGGTGGATGGAATCCGGTTCGCCGGAGGCGGTGAAGATGGCGGAGAAGAAGTTACCGCGGTCGGAGGAGAGAAACTGGATGGTGAGGAGGAGAATGACCGGAAGTAGTAAAAGTCCGACGGGACTTAAGAGGTCGGAGATTGACTCAGTAATGGCTTCGCCGTCGATTAACGTCGGCGCCGCCACGACTAACACCACCACCACCGCTAGTAGTATCGCGTGCGGCGGGCCTCTACCACCGCCGGCGGCGTCGTCTATCATTGTTGTGTGAGGAAAGGAGAAGTGTGATGGTGAGGAGTGTGAGGGAGGGACTGAGGGAGTTTGTTTGTGGGAAGAGTAATGAAGAAGATTTAGGAAAAGTTTTAATTGGCTGAGATTCAGAATCTGGAGGAGAAGAGAAGAGGGGGAGTTGAGATTTGGTGGTCTTTTTGTTTGTTTCTAGGTTTTCGACTTTAAAAATTATGGAGTGTGACGTGTGTATTTGTTTGGTGTGGGGTTGGTTTTGTATAAAGAGTGCATGTATGTAGAAAGTAGTTATTACTGCTACTAACATATTTTAATATGGTTTTGGTCTAGCCGTATTAGCTTGGACTTGTAATTGAAAAGTTATCGGTTTTAAGTTTGATCTCTCGATAATGGATGTGGAAGAGATCGGGATCTAAAATTGTCTTTCTTGGGTTTAGCTCGCGAAAGTGAGCTAGCTAACTTGATATTAGTGTGTTAAAAAATGGTTTCATCGATAAGGAGTGGGAATAATGTTGTATTCGATTTGACTTTAATAATTTGAACTCTAAATACCTGCATTACATCGTGTCAAAAAACATTCGAATGAGATATTAGAGGCTTATAGGATTGTGAACAGTTAAAAGAGAGAGAGAGCTTCCTATTAACTATGATGGGTTGGGAAAATATAATCTCAAAAAACTTCAAAATATATACGACGAAAGAGTTTGATAATAATCTACTTTATATTGGAGTATTATTATTTTTCTAACATTTAATCATCTCAAAACGAAGCTCTTTCATTAGCACAACTCACTCTAAGTTGGTCACTCTTAAAGTTCGATAGGTTAAAAAATATGTTCAACATTGACGCAATTTGATTGTGATCTAAACTAATAAAAATCCTTATTTCACAGTCAATCATCAAAACAAAGCACTATCATTAGCACATTTTCATATGTAAGCGGACCGCCCTTACGTTCTTACATGACACTTGTTTTTTCTCTCCAATCATAAAAACAAAAACAAAAAAAAATGAACACGTCGGATTTAGAGCTGATCAAACTGCCTGACCCAATATTTTTCCAGGTTCGGGCCACTATGGAACTGGAAGTCTAGTACCTCCAACACCGGCTTTAAAATTGGAACCACCAATTTCAGTTCGTTTCAGTTTGTTAATTGCCAATTTGACAGATACGTGTATAACCATTTGTGTCCATGTCCATGTCACATGACTCGGACACACTTCGTTATAGGACTGCGTTAAGCTTCCCAGTCTGAGACTGAATGCCTGATCAATTCATACAATATAACTGGTGGTTTCACGATTTGCGAGTTGTGACTATGTGTGTAGGTGTGCAGCCAACGACCACACAGTCGATTACTTCTCTGCTACCAGAACAGAATGACACATCAATAATCAACAATGCTCACACGAGAATTCACTGGGCTACACTTGAATCTGATGCAATGCGCCTATACATAAGAACCACCTCAGTACACTTTGTTCAATAATCGGAACAATATGGTGCCTGTGCTGGTTGATTTATTGCAGATGCACCACTGGTAGACTTCATACTAATCATCCTGTCATAGGCCAGGCCTCGTATTCTATTCATCTGATGTCGCACAGAATACTAAAGCGAGAAAATTACAAATTATAGCGTCACCCGATGCGCTTTTGGGTTATAAAGAGATGTGACGGCAAAAAAACAGTTTCCTTGCATAAAGTAGGCACAAAAAATACTCTTTGCTACCGTAAGTGCCCTCAGATGCAGATGCGGGGCAACGAGAAGTCGACTACTTGAACATGGATCAGCTTGACGTTCAAAACAAGCCTTTCTGCTCATCATTGAATCAACACTCTGAATCAGATTCTCCAACCGTGCCAATGGAGTGTGTCTATCGCCACTTCAGAGTTAAGCTGAAATAATAAAGTGACTTCAGTAACAGTGGAAGAATACATCATAGCAAAGTCACAGTGGCATCTATAAGCCCACGAGAACAAACAAGTGGCAGAATTCACCCACGAGCCATTACCTTAATCGCCTACCAGAAACTCGCAACAAACAGATAGTTCTTATTAAGTACCTCCAGACTATAACTTATAAGCTACCTTGGTGGATCCTGATCAGATCCATCCACCAGAACCACATTGTTAGAACTGCTAGCAAAATATGGCCACCTTTCAAAATTCAGTTATAGACGTAAACTGAGATGGCATTTATGAAGAATTTCCCAAAAACAAATAAAATCGTTCTCAATACAGTCATCTTTTGTTCATAATGCTTCATTCTCCGCCTCTCTGGTTCTCTTGATGTGTTGAGGACAGCAATTACTATCACTACGGAAAATATATGAGAAAACAACTAGCTCTTGAATAGCTAGGTACTTTGGTAGAAGAAAAAAAGTGAAAGACAAGTGTCATTACATGAAATGTCCCATGCAGATGTCCAATGTAAATAAGCTACAGTATCAACCCACCACAAAAATACACTGATGCAAAGTTTGGGTAAGTCAAATGTATGCTAGGTAGTAGGAAAGCCATCTACACATCTAGGTCTATGGAACATTTAAGTAAAATAAAGCAGTTGGAAAAGAGCTAAATAAAAGGATCTTCCTTAATGCCCTTCATCTTTCCCTTCCTTTCCTCATATGGTTGACTGGCCGTAGCCCATAGTGGCCCCTATACCTTATAACTACAACAAAAGGGACTTTTGATGGCCATAAGAACTTACAAAGCAATCCATGAGGGCAATCACTCCTAAATGAAAGGCTTTAGTTGGTTATGTAATTTATGACGATCACCTACTCAACTTTTTTACCTTGTATTATCTACCAAACCTACAATTCTACCTCAACATTTCCTATCAAAAGGTGTCAGAAGGGCATAACCAGGTCCAGCAAGTATCCTAAATGTCTAATCCTACACTGATTGGGTCAACATTTAGTACGAACATCCTGCGTTGACTACATAACAGAGGATACTAATTTCAGAGATAAATATGATTAGATGTACATAAAATCAAGCAATCTCACGACCAACCCATACTAATATTGCATAATCAAAACTTGATCTATAGTTCTATACCCTAGCCAAATCTAAGCTGAAAGGTAATTTGCGACCATAAATTAACTCATAAACAGACAAAATTACTCAGATATCCTGTATATAGATGTATTAACAGAATGCAGCTATCTAGAGTGAAATTTGGATCACAGGTTCTTTGTTTTAAGGATAAAACTAGCAAACCAATAGTCGAGAAGAAACAATTGGAGTTCACATCATGGCATACCAGTTCCCATTGTCACTTAACGAAATCTTTAAAAAAAAAAAAAAAAAAAAAAAAAAACTATTTCACTTTTCACTACTATTTAATTTTACAACATTAAAGCAGATACTCACAGACCACATCCTGCACCTACCAAGTGCTTACAGTAATACCAATTGTAACGGTGTCAAATTCTAAAACTGGTAGGTCATAAGTCTGTTTCTAGACAATGCACCAGCACATTTGTTTACTCCTTTCCTATACAGACCATCCTCCCTAGAAAATCTGAACAAAAACAAAGTAGCTCACAGAGTGATCACAATATAGATGGCATAGCTATTCCCATCTCCAAGTATTGCTGCTTCTGATAACCCACCATGAAAGCAAAAGTTACATGCAGAAAATTTACACAAATGCTCTATGAGATGAACTATGGACGACCTAAATCTAAAAGTCAATCTGAACATAAAGAGGAGATCAAATTCACCCTTCTTTCCCCCAATAACACAAACACAAGGCAATCACTTTTGAGAAAGTTAGCAGCAGGTACATTACAATCTTGAACTTAGTCCTTTTTTTCAGAAACTTAAATCTCATTAAAAACTCTCGGCTGCCTTCTGCACATATCCCTTCTTGACTCATTTCTATCTCTTCAATTTGTCGCTGTCGTTTCATCTGTTTTGACCTGATTTCAGCTATTTCTCTTATTGCTTTGCATATTTACATATGCAGGTCAATATGTGTGTTCTCTGCGGCTTTTACTCTCTTCCAATGCATTACTCATCCTACCATATAAATGGCTGTCGAGTTTGTTTTGTTCCTGGTTTCACCTCTTCGTTTTGTTTTTTTTTTTTGGCTATTTGCTTTGCACTAAGTAATCAACACATAAAGCAGGTTTCGTTCCCCCCCCCCCCAAAAAAAAAAACCTAAAACAGGTTCCACATAGTACAGATGTGAAGCAGCACCAGTATACCTACCATTCTAAGGTATTAGCTTTCAGGTCATATGATAGTTGTTGGTCTGCCAAATAGAATAACTTATCCATGTGCATACAGTTCCGCCTTTAAAATAACTTTCTCTTGGTCATTGTACATGTACCAGTACTCTCAACTTCTCTACAACAGTGGAAATGAGCAAAAAGTATGTGCCACCAATATAGCATAAGTGCATAACAGACGAGGACACCATAAAACAGTCCTCGTCTCACGACACCTTGAAATCTCATGTACTTTTAGGTAAAGTGATGTATATGCACTCTATAGCTTATGGAAGTTTCTCGCCAACACTTGACCTTCCTCTGTTTTGTGGATAAATTTCTCACGATAGTTTTAGAGCTAAGTTAGTATGGGCGTCAAGCCACGTCACCTCCAACTTCAAGGTGTCCTTCTGTAATTGGGCGCCACTCCCTTGGTGTCCTTTTTAAATTTATTGTCATCCTCACTTATCAAAACATAAGAATAAAAAATAATGTTGATCATATATCCAGCATTGACTTTGACTTATCATCTAATAATAAATTAGCATTTTTCCCTGTTCACAATCAGACGGATCAACCTCTCCGCAGAAAGCAGCTAGGAGCATAACACACTAGGTGATAAATGCAATTCTGCTTCTTCCTTCTCAGCCATTTTTCTCGACTCACGGGGAGGGGATACCTTAGTCCTATGCTGCTCTATACCAGACTGAAACAAAAATCTTCGAACAACTTCCTACATCAATTGGCATTAGCCACCTTGCCCCCCTTGACAGTCCTTCAGGGCCCTTCAGCATGAGTTTACCAAACATTTCTACAAGTCAGCTCTATCAATTGGTTTAAGATCTCTCTCTTCCACAAATATACTTATACATGAGCAATATTCACCCCACGAATGCATAAAAAATATCCATACTAAAGGCAAGTAAACACAAGCAAAAGAGCAGGAACAGGAGCACATAAATATAACCAGAGCAATCACTCAAATATAAGATACTACAACATTGAAGAAAAGCACTTCAGATAACAACAGCGCAAACAATTTCATCTAACCTTGAGCTACTCCAAAACTCTGGAGCTTGTCACAATGTGGGGTTGGCAGATTACGACTCCACTGCCGCCGCTGGAGTTCTATGTGACAATACCGTCCAAGCAAGTTCTTATATTCCTGAATCACATTGTCCTCGATATTATCTCGAGCAGCACTTCCTATAGGATAACTGCGATCAAAATCCGGTGCTTTGACATAAAACTCAACTCCATATTTCTCAGTCACCCTCGGAATTTGATATGAATAGTTTCTTTGCAGAGAGTACTCGGGCTCAGAGAACGGCAAGTAAGCAAGCAACAAAATCAACAAGAACGGCACCAATTGTAGAAACACCATCAGATTCGGCCCTCCACCATTAAGCTCTGTCCTCTGCTGAGTCCCCATCCCACGAGTTCTATAAACATGAGATGTCTGGAACATGTTTGACTGACCAAAAAAGGCCCTAAAAATCTCATCAGGGTCAAACTCATCATCGAAAAGGCCATTACCATTCCTCCGCCTACGCCTCCTAACATTATGCTGTTGATTATACTCAAACTCATCAACCAACCCAGTCTGATCATACTGCCTTCTCGAATCCTCCTCACTCAAACACTTAAACGCCTTACACACCTTCTTAAACGCCTCCTCGGCACCAGGGGCACTATTCTTATCAGGGTGAACCTTCAAAGACAACTTCCTATACGCCTTCCTAATCTCCTCGACAGAACTCGTCTTTTCTACCCCAAGCACAGCATAATAATCCTTGTGCTTATTAATCTGCCTAATCAACACAACATTCTCCTCAGTATACTTCCTCTCCCCTCCCCCATTCGAACTCCCCTCAGATTTCGAGGCCGCAGTAGCCCCATTCCCACCCTTAGAAACATGGTTCCCATTCTCAGACGGGCCCGGGGCCGAAACATCTATTTTCTCACAAGCATCAAGCAGATCATCCACAGACAAAGTATGATTAAGCCGTTGCGCGATTTTAATAAACTTTAACGCTTTCTGTTTATTACCAGATGCAATCGCATCTTTCGCAATACCAATACATTTTTGTGCCTCATCCTTATTACCATCCATATTATAATAACTTCTCGAATACTCTTCCCCCAATTACTAATCAACAAAAACCCCTAAATTCAATCAAAACCCTAACAAATTCAACTCAAATCGAAGCCCTAGAACTCGCAATTCCAGGACCTCAAATTCAACATGAAAAAATCAGTATACGATCAACTTTAATCAACGGAAAAAGTATACCGATTTCGTAGCTGCGATCGAAGATGAAGTTGTGTAGATCTGATCGATTTCACATGCCGATGAAAATTGACCTAGAATTCACACAAAACAAAACCTAGAAGATCAGAATTAGGGCTTTTGAAATTAAAAAAATTGATCAGATAATCATATCAAAATCAAAGTATGATTGATTTGCAGGAAAATTGAGATTGAAATTAATCGGATAAAGAGAGAAATTATGATCGAGAAAGAGAGAGAGACTAGTATTTTGGTGTGAGCTTACCAGATGATGACAAGTGATGAAGATATGAGGGGAGAGAGAGAGAGAGAGAGAAAAAGGGAAGAGTCGGACAGAATGAAATGTATGGGAAGGGTGGTACTACTGCTGAAGCGTAATAAAGAAGGTACAAAAACCCAAATTGATGCAACGAGGGTATGACCGTCATATAATGTGGGAAGTGATATAAGAGAAGTTCATACTCGTATAACTACAAGAGTGATTTTTGAGGGAAACTGCAATGGTAGTTTGAATTTGTATATAGATATCATAGCCACAATTTAGTGTTATGCATAAGACAAACACAGGGCTGAATGTGTCGCCGGTGTGATGGGTGGTTGCCGACCATTGTTGTTGGGTTGGGTGGGGTTATCGGAGGTAGGATGGTGGTGATTGGGTGTGTTGTGGTTGATGGTGGTGGTCGAGGTAGTGATAAGGTGGGAGAGAATAATTGGTGTTTATTTTTAAATTTGTCTCTCAATTGCTTTTAGCCCATTTGCATATAGTTCGTCTTATGTGTGGAACATTTGCTACTCCCAACACGGTGATGAGGCTAATAACCCTCATAATTGTTCATTCAACGTCTGATTGTCTAATCATCAACTGTAGCATTAATGAATGCTTGATTTGCCAAAAACCTTCTTCATGGGTCTTCAAGATACTTAGGATATGTTGGGTTAAACTCCAACCTCTCCAAATTTCCTTCTTGGAAACACGTCTAGAGGAGGAGCTTCAAATTGAATCTTCTACTTCTATTGAACAAATTTGCACTAGAAGCGCCTCTCACAAACTAGTAACACTCATAGTGTTGTAGTACATTCACAGGTAGGTATTCAATCTACATTAGAGCCATTTAAAAACCTTTTACTTTTAAGAATCGTGCATGTGATCTCTAACCGACGGACAACTCATCGGTTGACGTAATTACACTATTTGAATGATGATGGGTAACGTTGTAAATTACTTCTTTAAGAGTAGTACATAGGATCTCGTTTCTACTGATCATTCATTGTCTTGAAGAGGATAAAACCATGAAATCATCTAAAATAAATTGAATTGCTACCCACCTACAATAGATAACTTAGAGAATCTTTTCAAACCTCCTATTTGCTATGAATGTCACCCTTTCTAATTCGAATGTTGTGGCAACCTCTTACATTGCGCTAAATCAGGTGATTTTGTTTGGCCTAGGTCCATGTAAGACTTGCACAAAGTACTTACACCATAGGAGATATGAAAATCTAACTTTACTGTAGAAATTGTAACTTTTTATATTCAACCTAACTCTTCTAAGCATTTCCAAATTTTGGACAAGATTATATACATGTTGCACATGATTCAAATTTACAACTGAATCTTGCCTGAGAATCTCTACATATGCACACTAGGAATCTAACAGATGCAACCTCAGTTTTCTTCATCAAAATCAAATGTTTGCCGTTTCCTAAGAGATTCTATTACATGTGCAGATTTATGTCCCCTAGTAAGACCACCTCTCTCTGAAGTTTTAAGTCGTGGGATGTTCAGTGCGCTCAATGGTGGTGTCAATGCGCCTTGATTCACTTCCTTTAGCACAGACCGAGCAACAGATTTCGCTGCTACATCTGCCATTGCTGAAGCCACCATTGAATCATCATGCAATTTCTTGGCCAACTTACTAGTCTCGGCTGTTGGTGCACCAGGCGTGTGATAATTCTGTGATCTTTGCATAGTTGCTATGGCCTCTGCAGCAGTTGTCTTGGCTTTTACAGTCTCGTACTTTTGCATGTCGTAGATAAGCTCTTTCTGGAGCTGCTTATCTGCGACCAGTATCTCATCAATTTCGTTCTTGTAGTCCTTAAGAAGCACACGAAGGCACTCCATGAGGGGGCCAATTAGAGGGCTATTCTTGTTCTCCAGTAGGCGCTTCAACTCTATGAATATTGGAACGGTGTTTTGGATGAGACCCTTTTTGACTGCTTGAGTTATTGCTCTTCCTCTGGCTCCGGCTGTGCTGCCCTCTCCGCCTTCTTCATCCATATCTGCTGCATCTGATGTTGGTACACGGTTTGATGGGAGTCGTATTTCTTTGCAGCTGAGTATCCTGAAGGCATCCTGATTCAGAAAACGACTTTAAAGTTAAGAGCCAGATAGGACCAGAACTGATAAGTAATAGATGAAACGACATCATACTTCATGATAGGGTACATTCAATTTTGACAAATCATAGCACTTATCAGAAGTAATCATGAACAAGCTTGAAGTTGGTGAACATTTAAATCGACATAGGAAGCAATTAAGCATTAACCAAACACAATCTAAATGTTTCATGTTTCTTTTTTTTTGGCCAAGAAATGAATTCGAATGTACTGTTATTCAACATATCTGCAAAAGAACCTTAATTGGTAAAAGAGAATGACTAAAACCATTAACTTGGTTCCCTTCCATAAACAGTTAGAGGTTCCTAATATCATCCGTTTCAATGTTGGTCAGCAAACATTATCACTCGTTAATTGAGAAAGATTGTTCCACGAATACCTGTAACACTGACTGCCCAGCCGCATCATCTATGTTAAGGACACCATCGGATGCAGCAGCTAGAATTTCAGCACAAATTTTGGCAAAAGTAGCCAAAAGGTGCTCAGGAGCCATTTGCTTAAGCAAAGAAACATATATGTGCATCCTTCTGGACCTTGACTTCTCATCATTACCTCTGAAGACATAACCGTGAAGAGTTACATCAACTAACAGATTGCTGCAATAAAATAGCTATATATAAGTTTCCTTGTCAAAACAATATAACATATTACCTGACTGAGAAGAGTCGATTCTCAGCTCTTGAACTTTGAGATTTGTTGTTTGCCATATGAGCGTGACAGTCATTGAGGACAAATACAGCTTCCACAAAGCTGTTGTAAGCCAGAAGGGGTGCTTTGGCTGAAAGACATTTAAGAACAAAGGTCAGGCAAGAACAAAGGACATAGAGGTGAAATTTGTGTTCCTGTTGAATTGGATAATCATTTCTTTGGGGGAGCTACCTTTCAAAATGTTTCCAAATAAGAAATCAGCAAGCTGTCGGACCTTTGCTGACTCATCGACAAGGGACAATAGAAACCGCAGAAATAGAATCCCTCTCCACTTGACATAGTCAGTCTGCATAACAGATACAGAAACTTGCATCACGATTTGGAACGTGTATCAAGGATGAACCAAGTCAAATTCCAAGCCAAACCTGCAGTAGTCTGGAAAGCAGTATGAATGTTTGTCTTCTGACAAGTTCGCACGAGTCACGAAGACACTTGGTGATCTTAGATATGTAGCTGTTGATAGGAAAATTGGTTAGGCGGAGAACAGAAGGTGGGAGATAAGATATGGACAAGCAAATTGCTCACTAAGTTTCAAAAAGAAAAAATAAAAACCAGTAATTGCTCTTTCTTTCATCTGGTTGGAACAAATTAACACCAGGGTTTATGACCTCAATAAGGCCTTCAGAGCCTATAGAACGCCTGAGCCCTGAAGCTGATGCCAAGCTTTGGCATTACATTTTCTTATGTTTCAGCATTGCCTAGGGGTTTACATGTGGTGTGGATAGTGGTTATCCAGTATCCACTATGAGTGTTTGCCAACTGCAGGTACGCCTTCAACATGTAGTCCGTTAGGCAGCACAAGTTTTGCTTGTAAAAGTATGTGGGAGATTTACCTCAGTTTGGTTCAGAGGCTTACCCAAATGGGATTTTGCCTGTCAATCTATTAAATTTACAGCTACATTTTCTTCGTCTTTTTTTTTTTTGGTAATCTTACATTAAATCTCCACCTCATCCGGAAAAGAACATCTTTATAAAAGTATGCACAGGCTTACCAGTCGACCAGTGCAGTGTAGCGAACACAGAAATCTGCCATCATTACAATGATATTGTTCCGTAGAGCTGCACAATCACTCTTTTCAAGTTCCTGCATAACAAGTGCAAAGTGAGACGAGCTTTCAGATCGCGGGATGGAACTAACATCAATATGCATGATTCGAATTTATAGAGCCAAACACTCATTGCTTTTGGTTTTGTAACATAATTGGAAAAAAAAATGTGGTGCTGCGTTAGTACACAACAATATGAAACATATTGCAGTACTCAATGTAATTAACATCAAACTTTATATCTGCGCCTTTTACTTGATGAGTTACAGATATTCTGACAACTGATGAACATATGAATGAATGATGATTTTTTCCTGATCATGTAAAATTACTTAACAAACCTGTATAAATAAAGGGATGTATCTTTTTGCAAGCTTCTCATCAGCAAGGCATATTTTCCCCATAGTAAGCCAGGCCTGAATGTATAAAGAAGGAGCTCTCTGCTTGATAAATACACTAGAACCAGGTAACTTATTTGACCTTGGCTCATCAGTTCCTGAAGTAATCATGCTTTGCAAAACTGGTACAACACCTTTCACCTTCATGGTCGGACAAATGATAAGCAAGGAACCAATAGTGTAAATTGCTGTAGTAGCCTGGCACAGCAACCTTGATGAGGTAGCGTCACTCTTGCCCTTTTTCCGGCTGGTCCTTGGTGGTGTGAAAAAGGTATTCTCTTTGTTTACTTCTTGTTCTGCTGATAGGTATGTGTCTATAACGTGAGAAGCTTTACTCAAGAGTTGATCGACCACTGTTGTGATAACAGCATCTGCCTCCTCAGGATTCATGGCCTTACGTCTACACAAGGTTTTCAGCGCCTTCACGTGAGCATTAACCTGCCATCATACACAGCAGTTACAGATCTACAGGAATAATTTCACTGGCCAGAGGCCACAACACATCTACAAAATAAAGAACTTGGAAAAAAGAATTGAAAATTTACTGAAATTGATTACCAACTTTCTCTTGACAGGCTTACACGCTAATCAAATTATCAAACTATTTTCAGACTCAGAGTCAAACAGCTTTGTGCCCTATAAACTTGAACTTGTTTCGTCGTTGGTAAATCATCCTACTAGTTTGTTAGTTGTCACCTTTTTTCGGAGTGAGATTTCAGACAAATATCATGGAATGGAGGGAAAACTTGTGAGGGATTCTCAGTGAAAAGGTAAAATCCAAGGTACCCTGAACTGAAAGTCATGGACACAATGATAAAGTTCCTCTCTCCTCTTAAAGAGCATAATGCAACTAGTTACATGCCTTTGGACCAGAAAACTATGCAAGATAATTAAGCCTTACAACAGCAACACACTACAGTCAAACCTACTTGAATAAAGCTGATAAACTTCTAATGGATGAGTTTAGCTATAGAGAGAAGCACTGAGCTTAAATCTTATCATGAACAAGATCGTGCAAACAACACAGTAAGAAGTAAAAGAATGTGCTTCACAGACTCGATACCTCAGTTGAATGCATGTTGAATCCCTCGATTCGCTTTAACAGATCATGTGCCAAATCCGCGGCTGGTTCAATAGACAGTTCCACAGAAACATTAGAGATTGTTTGCAATAAAAGAACACGATCACCAGCCCACGCAACAGAATTTGATTCCATTCCTTCAACTACTTCATGCATAATGCTGTCAGCAGTCGATGACTTCGACTCATTTAAGTTTGCACCATCCTTGTCGAGAAGCTTCCAGTGATGATGAAGAAATTCCCAATGAACTGCTTTAGGGTGAAATGACGAAACTTCTGATAGGAGTAGCCAAGCACCAGCTGGGGCTGTCCAGTTCTCTATTGGCATGGCATGTGATAGCCACAGAGCTTCTGAAGTCTTTATAATATTTTGAAGGGCAGTCGCTATTTTGGGCTTCAATCGTTTCTTCTTTCCTAGACTAGTGCAGATCTTTTTTACCCATGGTGCTACTTCTCCATTACATAGCTCTCCTAAAAGTTCCAGTACGCCTTCTCCATATATTGTTGCAAGCTGTGTCTCAAAACCTGTAGCAGTTGATTTTGAGTTTTGTGTGCCTGTCACATCACTGACAACTGCACACCCAATTCGAGAAACTCTGTCCAAGACCAGCTCCATAAACAAATTCTCACATTCTTCTTGAATGCTAGTCTCACTATCAGTTATCATACGTGGGACAGAATGAAGCCACTCAGTGACAACACTTTTGTCAGCAAATGTTCTTAGTGCCTGCAAAGCCAGTGCGGACTTCCTTATAAGACAGGAATTGCACTGAAAAAGTGGTTTACAGAAAGATTGTCTTCTGGTGCAAGAAACTGTGATAAACAGGACTCGATTCCTTCCAAAAACATATTGCAAGGATGCTAACAAAATAATACCTACCTTATCCTCAAATGTTAGCCATTGACCAATTTAGGAATCAACTAACTTAAGTCTTCTCCTATTAGAAATGAATAGTGTAAGAAAAAGTACTGTAGATGATCCCTCGATTTACAAGTTCTACGCCACCAAACTTCACATCATTACTGTCCTTCACTGTCAGCATGCCCATCTAAGTAAAAGGAAAGTGTCCTAGGACAATGCCTCACTAATCTGACAAAAATAGATCCATTACTTTAACCTTAACAGTTTGGTTTAAACTAGCTCCCACTACCAACCAAAGGTTGAGGTTTCAATGTTTCATGCTATGCCCATCTTGAAATACCAGAAATGGTTGATAGACATGATACTATTTGTGAGATAATCAAAGGTTGAGGAACGTAAAGCTAGAATTGCGCACATTTAAATAAGACTTCCAAACAGCACAACTCTGTTGAGCAACATACAGTGTCCTCATATATGCCAATAGCAGAGTCTCATCAGTTCACATTATATAAATTTCGATTATCATGAAACAATAGATGTGAAAAATCGTGTTATTACCTCTGAAAGAGCAGAGATTGCGGCTTTCCTTATGCTGACAAGAGGATCGGAACAAGCCATTCCCATCATCTTGAGGATATCAGCATCCAAGGAGCTCCCAACAAGAGTCATCAATTTGGTTGTCAACAAAAGAGCAGCCTTTCGAACAGCTGCTTTCTCATCTGTGCACCTTTTCCTTAGAAGATCATTTACTCCACCTTCCTGCCCCTTTCCAATGCCTAAAACCTTCTTCAACAATATGCAGCCTTGCTCATCAGCTGGCGCATTTGCCACAATCTGTGCCAAGTTTGACAGAGCTCTTGCTCGAATTCCTGCAACTGAATCAGAACAACGGTGAATCAATGCCTCCAAGCACCTCCCCTTCCATGAATCTTCCCCTTCACTATCTAATTCCGAACCTGACATGTCCCCCACCAATGTCATAAGCTTCGGAATAAACTCAACAGCCAAGTGTCTAAGCTGAGACTTTCCCTGAGCCATCTTAACAACATAATTCACAAACCCAACTTGATCATCAAAATCCATAGCCTTAACAATCTCCATTATAGACTCCACAGCCAATGCCCTAGCATCAGACTTCTCAGGCGCCTTCTGACCCAAATACCGCGGCAAATTCACCACCGCCTTCTTAACACAACCCGAATCCTCCCCCAAACTCATCATCTCATTCTTGACAAACAAAATACCAAACATCCTAGCTTGCGATTTTGTCGACAAAATCAAAGGTGTTAGACCCTTCAAAACCTCAGCAGCACTCATATCCTGATCACCATGCTCAATCCTCAACACCTCCCTCAAAATCCCACCACAAATATCAAACAATTTCCCACAAAACCCACCATTATTCCCACATAAATCAACCCCTAACACCACAATTTCAACCATAGTTTGCACCAATGACTTAAAACAATCAGGAAACCTCCCTAAATGAACCAAACCCAATACAAGTTTCAACCTTTCAAGCACACGCAACAAAACCCTAACATCAAATTCAAATTCAAATTCAACCTCCTCCCTCTCTTCATCCGAATTCGACACCCGAACCCTCTTCCCCTTCCTCCCACCCCCACCACCCCTTTTCCGGCGGTTCCCGGAGGAGCTAGGAGAAGAACCCTCCTTGTGATTCTTAAGATTCCGGCGAATGGAATGCAAAAAGGAGAGAAAAGACATGGGAGTGAAGAGGGAAAAGACAGGAGCTTTAGGAGAGAGAAAAAGGGAGAGGTAAACATTGGTGGCAAGGAGAGAGAGTGAAGAAGGGCTGGTGTCCATGGCGGCCGCAATTGGGGTAACAATTGAAGAAATTGATAGGCTGCGTGACGATAACTCCACCCAAAATGGGTTGTTGTCATTGTCACTGTCGTTGCCGACGCCGCCGGAAAAGAGGGTTTGGAGGTCAGAGAGGGTAGAGTGAGAGAGTGAGGCGTGTGGGTTAAGATTGTGGTGGGTTTCGAGTTCGGAGAGGATTCGAATAATGGCTTCTTCTTCCATGGCTGGCTGATTTGGAGGCGTGAAGAAGAAGACTGATGATTATGTTTCACACTTTGTTCAGATCTCCCACCATTTCAATTTTTGAATTTCCCTCTTCAAAGACAAGACTACACTGGAAGGGTGTGTATGTGAGTGCTATGACTCGGGTTCGGTTGATCACAATTTTCGGGGACTATCGGGTGTGTGTTAGTGCCTAGAGTTAGGCCCTCGGTGCGTACATGTGTTCTACTTGTTAATTTGGGATGAAAGCGTCAAAGTTTAATGTGTAGTGTGGTGAGTCACCATATGATATCAATTGAGAATCCGGTCTAACGGTTAGAGTGTTGTTCCACCAAATAAGATGTCATTCAAAATTTAGCAGAGACGTAAAAACTAATTGCGATAAAGAAGGGTTAGTTCATACGGGATATATAAATTGTTTCATTTTAGCTATATTGAACTGACCTGGTGTTGTATTTGTGGGTTGAGCGCAGTGCCCAAGATTTACTATAGAGGTGATGAAGGTGGTTCACACTTCAGACCACTAGAACTTGGATTAGGATCCAACATATTTGAAAATAAATTCGCTCATTAGGAGTGTAGGTTTATCCATAATTTAATATAAAAAAAAAAAATCGATTTTTAGAACCCTTGTGATAATGTAACATAACATTCCAACCATTAAGAGTTGGCACTTGAGTTGTCCAATTAGGGACAGATCTTTTACGAATTCCTGACTCATGTATTTCTCCAGCAACTTTTTTTTAAGAAATAAAACAGAATTTCCATCAATATAATTGACAAACATCACTTACATCAAAGATGATAGTTTTGAGAAATAAGAAAAATTACAAATGCAAAAATTCGATGCGTAATTATGATACTTTTGTCACTTTGCGTATCATTTTTCTTGAACTTGTTTGTTATGACATTGTACTTTTTATGTTCCATGAATTATTACAACAAGAGTTGCAAAGATCTTATACATTTTTTTAACATGCGAAAATTTGCCTATTTCCAATCAAAATATCATCTTAGAAAAAAAGAGTAGATCGTCAACAATAAAATATATCCAGACACACGCAAGATTTCTGTGAGACTTAGGGTCCGTTCAGTATCACTGCCGTTTTTAGTTTTTGTTTTTTTTTGCGTAAAAGATTTAGCTAAATAAGTTGCAAAAATTAATTTAAATTGTATGTTTCTATAATAGTCATATAGAAAATGAAAACCACTTTTTCTGGTTTTTGAAAACGGGACTGTGGTTTTCAAAAAAACAGAAAACAGAAAACTAGAAAACGATACCAAACAAGCCCTTAACTTTTAAAATTTAAACTCTTTAAGAAAACTACATATATTCTGAGCCCATTCCGAAATTCTCAACTTTACATTGTCTTTACCATTTACGTCCTAGAGTTAAATTTTATTTGTTAATTTTTGGAAAGAGAGTACAATGGTACAGGTAATAGAGCTAAGGTAAGGTGCAAATTAAAATGACAATAATTGAGTTTGGAAACAATATGATATATTATATTTTTAGGTTGGTCCAAATACAACAAATAAAAAGTTTAAATATAATAAATTCTTCCGATAATACCTTTTATGATAGTAAGAGGGGATAACAAACAAAAAACATCTTCAATGGCTGAGTATGGCTATATCGCAATTTTGTATGCCTTGGTTCGTATCTTTATTCATGAGTAATGATGATGATGATGATGCAATTTTCTGTAATGTTCATAAAGTTTAATAAGGGAATATGAAATGTAAAATTGAGTTAAGGGTATTTAGTCTTTGTGAGGGTTTTATTTGTTGTATTTAGACATTTTGTTTGTTGCATTTAGACTTTACGTTTATTGTGCTTTTTAACTAAATAAAATGTCGTGACATGGGAGATCGTTAAGCTGAATCCGCTGAATCTGGTCGTTGCTTATAGCACATCTTTTAATATATTGTATAATATTGATACATTCAAGGAATAAATATGCAAACCTACCCCGCCAAGTTCTATCCCAATGCAATAGCTCGAACCACCGTCCGTCGCAACACAACCCAATAAGATGTGAAGTCATCTATTGGCCAATACATCCTCACCTGGGCTCTAAAAGGCGAATGACTTGTTGGTAGTATGATGGTGGGAATATATATTATAAACTGATCATATGAGTCTTAGTTTACCAATGTAGGACAAATCAATTCCACAAACCACTTTTCATGATCCATAATGTTATACCCCATCCCCGTCTTACTCTATTTAAAGCAAACCAACAAGAGGCCGATACTACGACACTGAGACTATGGTCCGATCTAAAGCAAACCAAATAAACACCATATTACCGCTTTGCAAAATCCAAAGGCCAGATTTGGGAGGAGCACCACAGCCAGCAACAACTCCATGCCGCCGTGAATACCAACCCCCAAAAGAAAAACAAATCAAGCCAACGAAATGAAATCAAAATCAATAATTAATTAATAATAATAAAGAATCAATCAATTCAAAAGGACTAAATAATCCTTAGATTGAAAGTAAGTAAAAGACAATTAGAAAATTGCAAATCAAGGGCTGAGCCCATGTCACACAACATAAGTCGTGATGCATACATAGTCAAAACATGATAGTTAATCAAGGATTGAACCCATGCCACACAGTATAAAACTGTGGTGCATCAGAAAAATCAAGGCATAACTATCTCACCCGAGGCACACCAAACCTGAACAGAGACAAACGGTTTTGTAAGAAGCACATGCAAGGAAGGATCAAGCATGTAAAGAGCCATCACAATCTCGTTTTGGGTCGATAAAGCACCCATAAAGAGGAAGAAAGCAAGCCCCTAATACCCTATTGGGAAATAAATCCCCAAGAGGACGAAACGAAGCTAAGAAAGCAAGAAAATGATTATTAAGAGACAAAGATCTAAGAGAAAGCTGGCTACCTGGCTCTATCATCAATTACGAAAATGGTGAAATGTGCAATCGATCAAAATAGTTATTAATTTTTATTAGTTATTTACTAAGCTCACTAACTTACAGATGAGATGTTCCGTATGAAGTTTCCCGCAAGTACTTTACAGGCGACCAAGTGAATCTGGTATGTTAAGAACTTTTATAGGCGCTACAGGATCGGCCACTGTTGGCTCACAATAATGACACCAAGATCAAATACTGAATTCTCAGCAAGTCCGGCATTGGTTCAGGAAGCTCCCAAGTGTCTCAGAACCTCTGAATACCAAATTTTCTGTCAGCTTGTCCCTGAACTTGTTCACCATAGGCGGTCAACTCTCACTGTTGACAATGAACTCATTGCGTTTGATCCACCATGACACTCAGTTGTCAACTTTGTAAGTCAAGCAATGATTGGGTCCAATGCATATTTGAACGCAGGCGGTGAATTTACTCTGAACAAGGAACACAACATAAACATCAGTAGGAGCAAATTCGTTCTGAACTTGAACTAATCCATGAACACAGATATGTCATTGTCTAAATGTTCATTTTCTTTTCGTACTCTGCTCTTTTTTCTTAATCAGAGATATAGGAACAAGTTTGAAATCTTTATTTGACACAAGCATCATGGACACTCACAGAGTCACAGGTAGCCTCAGATACAGATTATAAGCGAATATAAACACAGAAAGCATTGTCCTTAAATTTCATGACAAAGTAAAAAGCTGATACACATTACCACACTGCTACAAAAACTCCCGCCTATGGTGGGATAAACCTAAGAGGTTGTTTCTGGATGACACAAAATAATAAGCTGATAATAAAAGAGAAATTTCCACAATTAAAGTAGAAGAATAAATCAACACCTTGCTGACAAAAAAGCAATATGTACAAAAACAGGTCAGTTGGAACAGAAAATTGACGTACTAATAAACATCTTGAGATTTTGTTAACATACCTTTGCCTAATTTTCATCATTCCAGTGCCAACCTGGATCGGTATGCCCAAGATGATGCTTTCACTGACTCCTTCAATTAAGTCTATCCTCCCATTTGCAGAAGCGTTAAAAAGATGATCTGATGTTTTCTCGAAAGAAGCCAACATCAAAACACTTTCTTTCATTTTTGCAATCCCAACTCTGGTAACCGCCAAAACCTCCCCCTGTTTGAAGAAGAATACAGAAAGATTAATTTCCAAACCCTGTATAACCTTTCGGCGATTTCTTTAGAGTGAAATATTTGCAGACAAGTATAACCTTAAATGTCATCATATCAGCAAGAAGCATCATATGCCGTATGTCAACATCCATTGAGTGACTTTGCATGACCTTCTTTATCTCCTTAATTATAGAACTCCTTGCAGCTTCTATTCCAAGTATTTCGTGAACTTCAATAACATGATTGCTCTCTGTCTTGCACCCATTGATTCCTGGGATTCCCATAACCGCCCTAAGGCCTGTTCTGTAGTATATGAAGATAAATAGGGTTTAAAAAAGGAAACAAAGAGGGAATATGAAAGGAAAGAGAGACATGCAAACCCGTTCGGAGACAGGTAAAAAATATATATCTCGAAGTGCACAAGTAATGTGCCACGTAATCTACTTTTCCCTGAGAATGCTGGCAGCTAAAAAGCTTTACTTAAGTGTGTAACAAATAAATCTACCTTATGAAAACCATTGGAGACCATTGGAGATGGTGATCAACTTAATTCACACTCCATTCTCTAAGCATTGGTCTCTGAGAAACACTTTTTACTTCCTTTTCTCATAAATATGAATAAAGAAACCAAAACCTCTACTATTCATAATTCACTTTGTTCATTGAATCCCCCATGGCGATCATTAAGGATCTTATCAAAGTCTTTAAGAGAAAAAAAAAAACCTAATAAAAGGATATTATAGAGGGCGATCTTCTTTCAACTGATTGCTTAAAACCACTATGTCAATTAACCCCTTAAATATCAGATTATCAACAACAACACTTAGCTTCTACGTTTCTGGAATCAAATCTAGAGCTTCGAGTTAAAGAAGCCGAAAACCCAGTACGTAATAGTTCAGGAAACGGCTGAGAATCAGGTAGCCAACAAGAAGCACATCCTTGACTACATCACAGCCATTTCGGTAGCCATGAATCAGAAAAAAGGAAGGCTAGCAAACTGAGCTGTTAATTACTTAGTTCCAGTGTCCAAGCCAGATTCAAAATCGCATTTACCATTAATTCCACCATATGTCTGCTATATTTGCCATCACTTTCCAGGCTTTATAGCAACTCACTAGACATTTCAAGTTGAACTGCAACATGATAGTGTCATACGTTTAATCGAGTAACAGCCATTACAAAGTCACCAACTTTTCCTTTCACCCGTTTTATCAAATTACTATTATCTATCCCAGATATATCCACCATATGTTTGCTTTTTCTTATTTTTAAAACTTCCTGGTTAATAGATTTCCCCTAATCCGGCCAAGATAAGAAATAACCTAAAAAACCCTCAGTGAAGTACTACTCAACCAGAAAATCCAGAATAATGGCTAGCTGTAAAAAAAAAAAGTGCAGCCCGGTGCAAATTGGCGTCCCCGCAAGGCGAGGGTCCAGGGAAGGGTCCCACCAAAAGGGTGTATAGGGGCAAGCCTTCCTTTGACATTTTTAGACAAGAGGCTGCTCCCAGGACTTGAACCCGTGACATATCGATCACAAAGCAACACCTTCACCGGTGCACTAAGGCTCCCCTCCTAGCTGTAAATATACACATATTTATATATACAAAAATTTATGGACACTAAATGAAAATGCTTTGGGATTTCTGCTGAAAAAGGAAGGAAATTTTTTTGGGATGAACCACAAAAAAGGCCTCTGGAATCTAAGGAGAGTGGGACTAAGAGTAAGGTCATCGATAAAGACTGAGAGAACTAACCCCTCCACTATCAAGTTGAGCTTTCCCTTATTTCCTTCTTCATCAGCAATAATAGCACGTTCAACTGTTTCAATACCCTAAAACCCAAAAGACATCAGGTGAGACATTAAAAACTAATAAGCATCACGAGAGTATTTATGGAGACCATTAATAGAGACAGTAAAATTAAACATCCATATCCCACCTTAACAACAACAAAAGGCAGTTTATTCTTCAAACGGTGAAGCGCAAAATGAGCATCATTCTTTTCAGCCTCAGGGGTGACAGCTAGCTTTACATTATCGAGAACTTGGACATTCTGCATAAAAACATACATCAGAAGAAGATCAAGGTACTATCGAACATAAATTGACCCGAGGGATAAGATCTTTCTACCAGCTTGTCATTCTTGCGCTTCGCAAGCGATTTTTCAATTTTTTCCTTGACAATATAAACATTTAAACCCAGCCGCAATGAGTTGATTTTCCCCATGTCAAGCTTAACGATTACAGAGGCTTTAATTCCAGTCATGACAAGCTTTATGCTCTTTGCAACCTGAAAAATAACAAAAGAATGCCTAATGGTGAGTCAAAACAACTTAAAAAGAAAGATTGCATTCCAAATCTGCCTATTCTGCAAGAGAGGGAAAAAGACTGCAGTCAAAATGAACATGGAGCAACTAGTGCGTGCAATTCCAAACGACAAAAGAGCATAATAATGCAAACTTTGATGGTAACACACAAACCTGCCCCAACATTGTCTTCTCAATCTGACCTTTTATAATCTGTGCTATCTCCATATTATCATTATCCTCCAGCTTCGTCATGATAATTGGTGTACTTATCTTTTTGCTTGCATTTATGATTTCTTTAATTCGAGGAACTCCAAGGGTAACGTCTACAAACAGATAAGGAATGTACAAATACAAAAATATAATTAAAGGGGGATTTTTGAGCAAAACACTACAAGATGACAGAATCCATTCACGAGAAAGTCTCCCGAAGGTAAAAAAAAGTTGGCATAATTCTGCATTGAAATGTGGTTTCTGATAAAAAGATACAAAAAATTTAGAACAATATTATTTATTTCTTTTCTTCTTAACATTTGTAAAGACATTCATACATCTTTCACTTGTTTTACAATTATATTTTTTAATTTATTAGTGTTCCTTTTTTTGATGTTTTTTTTTTAAACTCTTGATAAGCGTATTTTCATTACTTTTGTTGTTGAATTGTTGTATTCAGATATGACGTACAAAGCAAAACACATCAACCATAAGAAGGATACTCATGCTGGCAACTCCAGCAAAGTGGAAAGTCTTCAGTGTCATCTGCGTTCCTGGCTCCCCAATACTTTGAGCTCCAATTGCTCCAATAGCTGTACCAGGTTCAATCCCCTTTAAACGAAGGCGAGAAATGCAAGCATCCAAGAATACCTGTCACATGGATTGATATACGATGTTCAAAGAGTTCAGAAACTATCCCCCCCATTTCCAGAATGATAGACTGTACTATGATGTTGACGACACCTTCATATGTGAGGCTGAGAGAAATGCAAAATGATTTAGGGTCCAACTGTACAGAAACAAGGCTTGTTCAGCTAGGGCTTGTATGACAAAGCCTTAGTCCAAAATGATTTAAGGTTCACTAACATAAACTGTCATATGAACCTTCATATGTGAGATGCTGAAAGCAATGCACTTGCTGAAAGAATGGAGAACACTATTTTGTTTTTAAAAAAATATGAAAAAAAGATCAACAGGAAAAATAATATTACATATTAAGAACAATAATGAACAGGGATTAAAAATCAAGCAAGGCGGGAAAAAGCCAAGACAATATTAAAGGTGAAACCCCATCTTCCACATGGATTCTCTCTCCATGCCGCCCTCTTCAACACCATATTCTCTTCAATCTCCACTAGACTCATATCGCTTTTAATGACCTTTATCCAAGGTCTTCCCCTACCCCTTACAAACTTATCACTTTTCCACTCTTCAGCCAGCCTAAGTGGCGCATCAGCTGGTTTTCTCACATGATGTTTCTCAAATATGTCCTTAGACTTGGAGGACCCCAGCCATACCCCCCCCCCTCCTATGCGAGTAAGATATCTTTTAAACAGTTGTATCTGACACGTACTGGAGTTCAGTTTAGATATGGTCGATTCACTAACAATGTTTTGGCTGTCTCTTGTTATACACATATGCACAGTAATTAAATTAAATAGAATACCTGTAGCTGTTGTTCAGAAACATAGCATCTCCTTTTAGCTAGCTTGTCAAAGAATTCCAACAGTTTTTGCTTGAAGGCATCAGAACAACCGCCACGTGAAGTACTATAATCTGAAAGCCTCTTATTAATAATTTCACACGTTTCTGAAAGAGACAGATATGCAGTTCTTGCAGCTGGGCAAGTCGCCTGTAAAATGTGGTTTATTAGATGTAATATTACAGAACAGTCAGCAAACCTGGCCCAATTATTTCAAATAGTTATCATACCTCTACTTTAAACCGCAACCTCTCGAAATCCAGAGGGAATCCTTCAGAACCTTCCATTTGTCCTGGATCCATCCCATCATCTCCATAAAAAAATTGAACAATAGTTCCACTAGAATTTCGCACAGTTATATCATAATGAACAGCCAGGTCTTCCAAGCATTTCATCAGTCTACGTGACATATAACCAGTGTCGGCTGTTTTCACCTGTAGCCAAGATTTCAAAATTCTCACTGCTTATTACAGTTTTTCATTGGCAAAAAATTGGAAACAAACTGCACATGCTATCTCCTTATTGACAGATGAGTAAATCAAATTTATACATAGGAGAATCAGCTAATATCTTCAGATAACAGGGCAGCCCGGTGCAAATTGGCGTCCCCACAAAGCGAGGGTCCGGGGAAGGGTCCCACCACAAGGGTGTAATGGGGGCAAGCCTTCCCTTATCAATCATTTAAAATCATCAGATATCAAATATAAATTGAAATCAATCCTGAAAAATGTAAAAGAAAAATATATTTGTGAATGTTAAATACCATTTACTCCCTCCGTCCCAGCTCAAATGCCCCATTTTCCATTTCGGGACGTCCAACCTCAAACACCCCATCTATTTTGGGACATATTTCTCTCTCCTACTTTTATTAAATTATTACATCCTCTCTCACATTACCTCTCCTACTTTTATTAATCCTCACATCCTTTCCTCCTTTTTCCTAATATTATCACTCAACTTACTATATCAATTTTTCTTATTCCACTACAAAAACCCCATGGGGCGTTTGAGCTCGGACGGAGGGAGTATACAGAAGTAAGCAGTAGAAAACAGGGTTCAAATTAAGGGATGAACAGAGCCTACATGTAACACTACGAAATTTGGAAAGTGGATTATGGAGTTGGTTTGTCCCACATTGGGAAACTAAGGCTCATATGATCAGTTTATAATAGATTCCTACCATCATACTAACAACAAGTCCTCCACCTTTTAGAGCTCGGAGAGGATATATGAGCCTAATAGGTGACTACCCATCTTATTGGGTTGTGTTGCGATGGACGGTGGTTCGGGCTGTTACAGATGGTATCAGAGCAACCCTGCGACCGCGTGCTGGGGCGAGGGCCAGACCAGCCGTCTAGCGGGGGGGAGGGGGATCTTGGACGTGTGTTGATGTTGGTATGGTTTGGCCGAGGCGCAACGGGGACGTTGCGTTCTCTAAGTGAGGAAGTTTGTAACACTACAGATTATGGAAAGTGGTTTATGGAGTTGGTTTGTCCCACATTGGGAAACTAAGACTCATATGATCAGTTTATAATAGATTCCTACTATCATACTAACAACAAGGCCTTCACCTTTTAGAGCCCGGAGAGGATATATGAGCCTAATAGGTGACTACCCATCTTATTGGGTTGTGTTGTGACGGACGGTGGTTCGGGCTGTGACACTACAAGCTTCGAATCTGAGGTTAGCAATTTTATCTATATAGTAAACGGCAATTCAATCCAGCTAATAAACGAGGCTTACATTAAACATTATGTTGACACGGGCACAGATAACTTATGGTTAAGTTCGGTGCCATTGTCCAAATGATTGACTCTTACTGTAGGAGTACCATGTTGACTCTGGCACAAACAACTTGGGTCACATACAATGCTAGAGCAAAATAATCTAAATGAATGACTCCTCTACAAGGCTAGACAAATAGGATGACCACGGACAGTTCCTGAGCTAAGACATCTCAGCTGCAAAGAAGCAACTTGGATACATCTCTTACCACCTTAGAAACACAAAACACAGCAAGGTGGAAATATTCTTAATTAATCATCTGTGTTAATATATAAAAACCTAATGATCACATAAAAGTGTTATAACATTTAGCACTTCTTGGGAAGGATAAGGGAATAAAAGAACATTCTTGTCACAGGTAGTCTGAGTCGAGAAAATCGACACCAGGACACCGTGGTTATGAATAACAGATCTAGGGCAAAGAAGGGAGGTGTGTACGCCATACTGATAATAAAACTAAGCAGAATGGACTTACAGCTGTATCCACAAGCCCTTCTCGGCCTCCCATGGTATGGAAGAAAAACTCGGTCGCTGTTAAGCCACTATAAAATGAATTCGCAACAAATCCCTTAGCCTGCGCATTCAGAAAAGCAAGAATCCTATAAGTAGTCAAATAGGATAATCTACTCAGAATGCAAAGAATCAAACACATTATAAGGTGCATAAATTTGACAACAGAAGGAAACGGGAATCTAGACATTTCAACAATGTATACAAACATACTGCAGGTGTCTTCGACTTTCGAGGAAAATGTGGTAGACTACGGTCAATGAAGCCATCTGGCGCTCGGCGCCCTCCAACTGCTTGCTGGCCAACACATGCAACCATCTGACTGATATTGATTGGGGAACCTTTGGAACCACATTGTGACATTATTAAGGGACTATTTCTCCAATGAAGCTCTTTCATACAAACCTATAATCATAAATGCTTAGATTATGCCCACATATAGCAACCAAGTATATATAAAGTCAGTCATAAACAAATACGGAGAAAGCAGAAGTCATAGTGCTGTATTTATAAAATGTTACAAAAGATTGATAAGTAAACAGAGGAGTGTATGGTTAAATTTCAAGGATCTTTTGATAAAACTTTCACTTGATATTCACAAAAATATAATAACTTGTTTGAAATTGAAGTTAACCTCAAGAATGAGGAACTGAAGCACTATATTCTAAAAGCAGATAACATTGGGCAACACTCGAGGGGGGGGGGATTTTGAAAAATCTGCAAACTTGGTAGTCAGAAACAAATAATTGCTTGTTTGGATTGAAGTCAACCTCACATTAAGCGATATTTCCCACAGGTGTATCATATTTTTGAAACATGATATTACACTACAGCAATTGTGCATTTCCAATGTAGTAAAGAAATTGTTTAACTACAGCTTCCCTTAAAGCTCAAGCTTGTTTTCAGCTGCAAGGAATTATTAACTTTAGATGAATTTCTCTTAATTCTTCTCCAGCAAGGAGATCTAGGACCCTACAGCTCACTTTTTAACTAGGTGTTAAGACGACTTTTCTGCATCCATTCTCATTTGCTTCTTGACCAACTATTTTGACAAGTATAGTTCAAGTAGAGAAGGGTGGGAGAGGTTATCACAACTCACAAGCAAAGCTTTGCCCAGAAAGAGATGTGAAAGAATGCTAGAAAACAATAATGGTAACAATGATTAATTATACTACCAACAATAACAGATAATGATTAATTATACTACCAACAATAACAGCAACATTGCTGAAATAAGTTGAGAGATACTTGCTACAACAGATAATGGTACTAATATAGCACACAGAGAATGCAACTCTTGCTGACCCACTATAATGAAGCAGCTCACAGTCACTCTGGTTACCCGCCCACCTACATCCATTCTAGGAGGGGAAGGGCAAATGGGTCAGTTCAGAAGTAATCAATTACGAAATGGGTTAGCTAGGAGGATATTCAGGTCAAGTGGAAAGGCACCTCAGGATTAAGTGGTTATAAGTAGGAAATTGCTAGGATGAATCACTGTCATCATTTCTCACATATATTACACTTTACTGTTATGGCGTTGTGGCCACTCGAAGGATAAATTTATCTTTCCATGTAATCAGTTTAACCATTCAGTAATAAATGCTTCAAACTCTCCCATCTTCATCTACTGAAAACCTACTAATTTCTTCTGGCATTATTGTTGGACCATTACACCCACATATACATCGATTAATAGTTTAGAACTCTAACGTCCATAAAAGTGTTACATCAAGCAAGGGTAACTGGGTAAGTTAAAATTACCTTTCCGGCTATTTCACGAATTTCATTTAGATTTTGCGTGATTTGAGCCTCCAGGGTTTGCGCTGCATCACAACCTGGCATAAGAGTCAGCTTTCCCTCATTGTATGATCGTATTAACCTATCACATTCTCCATAGCCTTCCAATATTCTGCATCTTTTCTGCTCATTTAAATAGTTCCCAGGTTGGACATCATCTATACCAATTGAGAATCCATGATTACCTATCCACCTAGCACTGTCCAAGAAAGAGCCAAAATGTCAAAAATATTTAAATATTTAAATTATACCAAAGTTTATGATGTTGTAAATAAAGGAGTTTCATCCCATGCAAAGTTGTAATGTCCTAAACCTACGTGGCCCATGTTACTATTAGTCAACCTTACCCAAATTCTTCATCTCTTGCTCACAATCTCAATGACACAAATCCTACTATTATTAATTACCACAAAACAAATATTTGAAAATGAGTGCGGAGCCACAAAGCCCAATACTCGATGTCGTAAGAAATCTGTTTCATGACACGTTTTTTAAAGATTAAGAAGTCTATCGATAACTCGTGCAAACATATACAAGAACGAAACTGGAACCATAGAAGTACCACAAAGACATACATTTACCTCAATTTTGCCAAACGGTTCATGCATGCAGCAGCAGCATGTGAGTTATAGTCTCGAATAAGAACCGAGAAAAGCCCAAATTTATTGCCATTACCTGCAATGGGTTGAAATCTCTCAGAATAATGCTGGCAGTCAGAAATGGTTATGAGCTTATGACACACTCGGAGATGATAAAGAATATACCAGCCTGTTTTCTAGAGAAAGCAAATGTTAAGACTATCGAAACACACACATCCCACCACCACCAACACCAACATAAGCCTTCGCCCTAAAATGATTTGGGGATGCCTAACAAGAATAGTTATGTGGAATCGGCGATATAAAAAAGCAATAAAATAAAAATAAATTAGATAGACACAAAATAAAACCAATATAGGATAAGAACGAAACAAAGTGGGGAGAGCAATCCACAAAGAAAACAAATATCACCAAAAAAAAAAAAGAAAAAAAAAAAAAAAAAAAAAAGAAAGAAGCTATTACGAAGAGATTTAAAAGGGTTAACGAACTATAGCGAGAAACCAAGAGGAAAAGGTAGTACAAATAATGCACAGAGCGAGATGTTTGAAGAAAGGAAAAAGATACTCCCCCCATCTCACTGAGTTCTTCTCTTTTTCATTCAGACTACAGTTGTAGGTAAGTCCAAAGTAAGTATGAAGGGATGGGTAAGGTTTGTGTTGTGCTAAAATGATTGGATGAAGTAAGAAATGGGACCACAAAAAAACATACCAAACAAATTAAATAGGAAGAACTGGATGAAGTGTGCGAAGAACGAAAATGGGAAGCATTAGATTAAATGCTGGGAATAATAAAAGGAAATGGGTTGAGGAAATAGCACGCAGAAACTGGACACATATCCATGATACAGGCACACTAGATTTTCGTTATAAACATTTGAGCTCGATCTTCACAACCATGAACCCCATTTCCAAGTTCATATTCTATTTATCAGAACAGAAGCATGTAGAAAGGCCAATGTACAACAAAAGATCCATGTTTTTATATAAGTTAGGTTATCATTATACTCAAAAAGACACAAGGGGGTCATATACAAAAAGACACCTGAGGGGATGACGCCCATAAACAAAAGAGAGCTAATTAAGCTCTGAGACTGTCTTGAGAAATTTATTCACAAAAAGAAGGAAAGTCAAGTGTTAGTGGAAATGAAACACTTGGCTCTAATTACACAACACCCTCAAAAAGTGAAATTTCAAGTTTTGGAGTGTCCATGCGATATCATCAAAATTGTGATGATTTCTTTCTTTACAAGTACACCACCAAATAGCTAATGATCTTCCAATCTTCAGCTAGCTATCCTTTCTTCATTCTCCTTTTCCAAGCGAAGAGGACATCTGTAGCTCTCTTAGGATGGACCCAACTCATCCCCAACAAGGACAAAGCAATATACCACAAAGACCCAAGAACAAGAAAGCAGAAGATGATTAACACTTTCTTGCGCCCACAACACAAAGAACGACAGCTAGCTAAACTAAAATCTCTAAAAGATCCATTCTTAACCTCTAAAAGTGAAGCCTGTTTCCATATCTTTACAGGAATGGATCTAAGTGATCAACTTTTACAAATTACTCATCTAGTCATCTTAACCTCAGGTTCAGTGGCAAAGAATTTCACCATATAACATAAAGTTCCATTTTTTTTTTTAAATATAGGCTCTGAATCTCTAATCATCTTGTATAACCTCACCAAGAATACTAACAACATTTTCCTCAATAAAATGAGATCAAACGATACTAAATAAGATTATCGATGCAGATCAAGCACTGACCTAAAGTAGCTTTCCCAACTTGCCCAGAAATTAGTTCACTGTTCCGAAAATAAACAAAACCATCATTAGGGCACATCGTCTCCTCTTGACAATTTGTCTTCCTGTCTTCAATTTTGGAATAGATCTTTTCTTTAACCATAAGATTCACAAAGACTCTCATCTTCGCATGTGGTCGCAGCAGAATGCTAAACAGTTGCTTACCACTCCAAAGCTCAATTGGCTACAGCACAGAGCAGATGCATGGAATCAGCAGTGAAAATTAAAGAAACGAAAAAAGTAAACGCTCTTAAAGCAACCAAACACATAATGAGGACATTCAAAAAGTTTAATTTACATCTAAGTAGACCTAAAAAGGTGAGCAGTCGCAAAAAGATCTCATTGCCAAGATCCAGTCGGCCCATAACAAGCTAGTAAGCTGGCTTGTCTATATGTCCAGATAAAATAAACATATCTGTGGAAATAAGTAATTAAATACCAACTTGTAGACACGAACATGCAAAGCTTCCAACAACGCAGGTTCACTTCAACCAATAACTTTGAGGTTACGAGATACATAATATCAGGCCAAGTTTAAGACTAAACTCAAGAACATGGTGTAACTGTTCTAAGCAAAAAAATATCCCAACCCACCCTCACATACCATCCTTTAAAAAGAGGAAAGAAAAGGTTAACCACACTCCTTGTTTAAGAAAATGTTCCCTGGTCTATTGCTCTGTCCATGCTAGTATAGTCAAGAAACAATCCCGCAAGTGGTCGCAAGAAATCTAAATTTCAAAAACAAAAGTATACTTCAAGTGAGGAAAGGGAGAGGCACGGAAGCAAGATAAGAGTATAGTCGGATCTGGTGGGGTGGTTGACAGTCAGGTGAGGATCAAGGAGGGAGGTAAGATTTGGTAAGGGTGATAGCGAGTTAGACCATCATACTTGAAAACTAGTCATCATGAAGCCTTTCACAATCATACTTTACTATTAGTCAACATGAGAGGTAACATATCAGTGAACAATCTAAATTGATTACAAATAACCCATTCATGATAAAATATTCTAATAATCACACCGTCAGAAACAAATACAAAATTATGCATATTGAAAACTGAAAAATACTAATAAAAAACAGTGTTGCGTTTCACACTATAACAAAACAAATATTACTCATATATATAGATCAACACAAGCTCGTAAGGATTAAGAACTAGTAAATTCATCCCAATAGAAGATTTTACATGTCAATTCATTTTCTTTTTTGGTTACAACATGTTAACTCATAATTAGAAAGATAAGGTCAACTTGCCAAGAGCAACGGATGGGAGAGCAGTCAGAGCACCACATAAATTCTATTTTAGATTTTCGAAAAGTGGGAAAGCACCGCATGCTGGGGCAATAAGATATGGCTGCCTCTTGAATTTCAACAAGATCCTACATGCACTTCTAGCTTCTTCTTTATGAAAGATAGCTGTTCTTCGCCTATCGAAAGAGGATATATTTCTCTCCCCTAGATATCATCATATACAACACACCAACCACAAACATTCAAAATGGTATAGGCCTCCTGTATGAAATCATATGAAAGGTTTGAACAACATAGTGATAACTACTCATCATGAACAGGCACTTAATCAGTGAAGTATTACTAAATTAATTCCAAAACAATTCGTTCAAGATCAAGTATGTAAAAAGTCACGCCTTCAGAAGAAAATACAAAATAGACTATGTATGAGTTCAGTCACAACCTACCTTAACCAAAGCGGGTGTTGGCAAATCAATGATATCCATTCCATCTCCCATATAAGAACACAACATACAAAATGATCCACGATCATAGAAGGTATCCTTTCTTGTAATTAAGAAAGATGATGTCAAGAAGTCTTGAGTAGACGCAACTAAAATAGATCCATTTTTTGGAGTACATAAGTTGTTTTGCACCTACAGATTTATGACAAGCAACAATCGATTAGTATAGGCAGCATAACTGAATGAACAGGATACCAGCCTCTAGCATCAACGTTAGCACAACAACTTCTCAGTATAAATCCTGCTAAAGGCTGTATCTATAGATCAAATTGGGCTGTCCCTACCAATGTGAAGCAGAAGAGAAACTGTTCTAAAATAAAATAAAAAATAAAAAGTATAAGCAGGACAAGAACAAAAGGACATCAATTAAAGCTTACCCCCATCAACAACAAAGCTTCTGCTCGAGCCTCTTCTGTCTGTGGAACATGCATGTTCATCTCATCACCATCAAAATCAGCATTGTACGGGTTACAAACAGATTCGTTAAACCTCAAGGTTCTCCATGGCATGATTCTAGCCTGCAAACAACACACTCACAATAAGGTCAAAGAATGTAGATGAAGATTTCGCATACACGATAAACTTGAGATCTCATTACCCTGTGTGACATGATCGACATCCGATGCAAGCTCGGTTGCCTATTGAAAAGAACAACATCGCCGTCTTCAAGGTGACGATGAACTATGAAGCCGATCTTTAACTCATCAGCAATACGCTTCCTATTAGCAAACGACAAATCCCTGCATGAAAACAAATAAGCTTCATCAAGCCATTCTGACAACCATCCATACAATAAATACCCACATCACAAATAATTGTTCTCACTTTTTATCGCCATTAAGCTCCACTACAAACTTTGCACCAGGGTACTTCTTTGGCCCATTACGCACACACTGCCTCAACTTTTCTATGTTTTGATGATTGATGCGTTCAGGGTAAGTTAATATTGATGCCATTAGCACTGGAACTGCAACCTGCCAGATGATATACTTTATATTATACTTCTTAGAACAAAAGCAAAGAATAAACACATAGCTAAGCATTATACATTTTCTGAACCTCTGTTATCTTTAAATTAGGATCGGGTGAGATGACAGTCCTTCCAGTGAACTCAACACGCTTCCCAGACAAGTTGCCACGAAAACGACCTTGCTTTCCCTTTAGACGTTGAACAAACCCACTCAGAGGTTTGTTGGGCTGGTTCTGTGAAGCAACACGTATATCACTGTTTATGAGTTGAGCCACCTCAACTTGAAGGTACTCCCAGTCATCCTATAAGAAGGTGAATGCAGTTAATACTACAATTCACAGCATGTTCAGTAATTAAATAAATAATAAAAAGCAACTCATTTCCTAACAGTATGAGATAATCTGTATCTTCCTTGGCACATTTGGTACTATAAAAAAGAGACCCCCAACTAACAAGTACGACATCAAATTTCCCAGTAGATCTGCGGAAATCACAACACGGCCTAGTCTCCTGCAGTGTCCAACAATCAGGATCATGGTACGAAATGAGGAACACATATACGTATGTATCCTTCGATTCCTTCCCACTTGCAGTCCTATTAGGCTACTGCACACTATAGAAAATGTGACAACAGTTAATTTAAAAACGCATCATTCTTGTCTTTAAGAAGCAAGACTGACACTTTAGTGATGGATGGAATGATGAAGAATGCAACAAAGGCAGAAACTGGAGCTTAGATGTTACATTTATTAAGTACCTAAGGCTTCAGTAGCACTTTACCACTGTTTGTTCATTGTGTTCCTTCTTATGTCAGAGTGTAAATGTCAATATCAAGATAAGAACTCGATGCAACTGAAGAAAGCTACAGTTTAAAAGTTTAGTCCTCAGCTTGATCTTTGCTGAAAACCAACAACATTACCTCAGTGCCTTTGTTTAATACTTTTTTACATATTCAAAGTAAAGAATAGGGAAATTTTGGCTCAAGATTTGGAAAAGAAAGGGAACCAAATCATGGCTATATCAGGTGCACCCCCTCCTCGGCATGTAAATCTACCAGGTAAATGAAGGAATAATTTGATCAAGTTCCCAGAATTAGTTCAGAAATGAAACCATAAGATAAGTCTGGAGAGTGCTTTTGACATTCCAACCCACCCAAAAGAATAAAAGCAAGCTATTAATTATACCCAACCTACCAGAAGTTTCACCGTACTACTTCCTTCTTGCATTCCCTGACGTATGCTAGCATTTGCTTCAATAACTCGCCTGAATCTTTCAGTGATGTCATTTTCATTGCTGCAAGTGTAGACATGAAAGAGAAGATATTAACACATCATATATAAATGCAGCATAAAATTTACCATGAATATTCTAACCTTTGTAGTCTGCCGTCCACAGAAACAGATGGACGAATGGCCATTGGTGGAACAGAAACAGTACTAAGTATAAGTTTCTCAGGCCTCTCATTTAAATAGAGTAGCTCGCAGTCCTGAAATTTTTGAAGTCAAATCATCAACTAGACAAAAATGAAATATACTGACAATGTCAGCATTGGTAATATGTTGAAAGTTGGCCTGTTATACCCAAATAAACAACATAATCTTTAGGATGAGAAACAAAGATAAACATTGGACACTGGACTTGGAGCTCTCTAGGATAGACAAAACTCATCTTCGTTTCACAGTACATTCTGACTCATCAGACTCCTTACGACCACAGATACCATACTCGAGCCACATTGGAGGTAGTTATCCGTTGAGTTCGCATAACACCATCTCCCCTTGTCATCTAAACAGTTAAAGTTTTCCATCGGTACAGGGATGTGTACATCAATGTCAAATAATAGTATCTCCATTGGCTGTTTCCAGCATGGGAAAATTTAGAGCCAACCCAGGAGCAAACCATCGTCATGAACAAAAGTCGCTCGTACAGCTCTGGAGTAAATCTTGATCAAAGCCCAATTTCAGGGAGCTTATATCTCCCAAACCACATATCCCAAAGAAGATGATAATTTAAGCTCAGAATTTCACGCCTCTAATACATCGCTTTACAGCCCGCTACCCAGTTCACCACCACACCCACTAACACCATTTACATGCAAGACTTCCAGCAAGTCTAAGTCAAGTGGGGTCGAGGTCATCTGTGAGGTCTTATGGGGGTCTTTGAACAGAGTGTCAACCAAGACAAGCTACTACAGGGCACCTTGCAATAAATTGAGGAGGAAGGGATGAATCAACCGGTTTCCGCAGGTGGACGGGTGTCTTCTCTACGAGCAGGTTGTTACACCCAACTCATGAGTACCCCACGTCTTGTGCACGAGTACCCCAATGCTCAGCAAAAGCGGAGAACGAGAGATGTCCATCCAAAAATGGCAGAGGTTGCCGAAACTAGAGGTTAATTGGGAAAATACTCACAGTTCGCAACACTCATTTCCAGCTTTCTGTCTTGGGGAGAAGGTGCTTCTTTAAGACAGTATTGTAATAGACCAACCCAAAGACAGCACAGCCCAATATGACACTTAATAGAAAGAAAAAAAAAAAAAAAAAAAAAAGGGACACAAGATCCAAGACCACGCATAATTCAGTTAGCCTTGGGTTAAATGGGGAAGAATCAAACCAAGGGGGAGGCACCTCACAATAACAGGTATACATTAAGTCATCCATGAACATCAAGAGACACATACATGCACACCCGAACACACAATAGAAGGGCACTGAAAATTTATACTTCACCTGATCACGCATTTGATTAAACAGTACAAGTGCCTCTTGTGGGTTTATTATAGTAGGAACACCTGCTTTGTTTTCTTCAATATCTTTCTCCTGCCTTGGACGATTATGAACTACTGTTAACACAGTTTTGCCCTTCTTCACCTTTCCTGAGACAGAAAACGATAAACTGTAAGCAAATTGGCCCCTGAATTAACAAATACTACATAATTAACTACAGTCCACGACACAAACGCACAAATGGAAGGTTCGCATTATTACCCTAGTGACTTGACAAGGCTCCGCCCTATGGCGAGGTATGGGGGGTTAAATATTAAGCATATACAAGAGTAGACTGCTTAGATACTGCAGCCCCTTTTCAAGATAGGCAAACAATTACATTAGACTCTCAACAAAAATAGGAGGATACGGCATCCTCTGAATAAGTTAAATACAAAATACAAACTTTTCCAATTGTGTTGTGATCGTGAGTCTCGTGACAAGGAACCAAATGTTGTGATCTTGACAAGGAATTCCCTAAGGCCCCGCGCTGCTTTTGCCCATTAAGTGACTAAGTAAAGGAAACTCTACCAAAGGAAATCGAAAGTGAGAAATTTCTTTTTATAAGAAAAGATGTCAAGAAAATGACACCAACCCAAGAACCCATAAGGTAATGACCCAAGCACAATGCCACAGCAGCTTAATTAGGAACACTAACAAGAAGAAATAAAGGAACAGCCATTTAAGAGATAGGTGGTAAGGAATAGCCTTTAATAGAATCCATCAAAAGTCATAAAAGTACCATTCATGTATCCACATGTGGAACACTTCACTTCTGCTCTTGAAGTACACTTCTTAACAATTTTCTTCTTAACATCCGTTTTCTGCAATGAGTCTAGCTTGGGATTCCTCATCTTTTTTAGGAACTCCTTACGATCTTTTTCCGGTAACAGAATACTCGAACAAGACTGTTAAACAATAGTACTGACATTAAGTACAGATCAAACAATTAGGTAGTAGGTACGCATACACTAACTTAAGGAATAGTTATGTGTGCAATATCCATACCAGAAACACACATAAAAAGAGTAATCTATTACAATGTACATTTAATTCGTCGCTCAATATGCATACTGTAAAAGCCAAACCTAGCACAACAAAAGTTACACAACCTAATAAGTATGAAGCCCTCTTGTAAGCCCATACAGTGATCTACTTAAGCTTATGGAAAAGCTTTAATGATACTTTATGCTTCGTTGTACATAATATACTATGCTAGCATTCGTGACGATTAGATTACAAGAACGGGATGGTGTTTTGAGCTTACAAAAAGATTAACACACTTCCAAAAAAACAGCTGAGAAACACAAAATATTATGCAGTAGAATAGAGAAGATCAGCCACAATTAAAAGAAGAAATTGTCCAAAGGTTTACCAAGTAAGATATTACGGTTTGTACAGACAAATCTATGGAAGGTACAAAAGTACAGCGTACCTTGCAGATACACTTCAGAATATCTAGAATGGCACCAATAAAGCCGATGTTGAAAACCGGTAACGCAAGGGTTAAATAACCATAATGGCCTGGACATTCTTCAAACTTTGCATAGCATGTACCGCAAGGACCACTTCTTTTGCTTGGAGGCCCCTGACATAACAGAACGAAATAAGCATCAGATAGAAAATGTTGACAATTTTCACAGAATAAAAGGAAGGAGAAAGAGAGAAAAGCAAAAAGAAATCAACCAAGCATAACAAAACCTTATGTTCTTATAACTAGATGGCCGCTTTCATGAACTATACGGAGTACTTAGTAGACCTTAAAACTCCTCACGAAAAAATATTAGCACGTTTCATCTCCTTTTCATCATGGTGCCTTATCAAGTGTCAAATAAAAGGACCAAGACAAATACTAGCAAATAGTCTATCCGAAAATTAATCTTACCATGTCTTTCTTCTCCTCTTCGTCATCTTCATCGCCACCTCAAACCCTAATCCTCCCACATACATTCAACAATTCCTAATGTACCCCTTTCTCCACCCACAACCTAAAATCATCACCTACTCGACGGAGTGGCCTCCCTAAACAATTAATCTTATCATGTCTTTCAACTCCTCTTCATTATCTTCATCACCACGTCACTAGAATTCACCGCGACCTCAAACCCTAATCCTCCCACATACGTATTCAACAATTCCGAATGTACCCCTTTCCCACCCAGGGCACCCACAACCTAAAAAAACACATCACCTATTTGATGGAGTGCCATCCCAAAACAATTGATCAACCTCAATTGCATTCAACTCTATACAATTTACGACACTCAATCAACTCTACAATTGAACAATTAACACTCGACACCGTATCGTAAATAGAATAAGCAAAAGCAAGATCACAACCAAAAGAAGCAACAAGAAATCAAACCATTTTGGGGTCCAAAAGACCATTGGCGATAGGAATCTTCTGCGCATCATAATATTTCGCTCTGTAAACTTGAACTTCCGCCATTTTACCGATTTCGGCTTCGGAAAACATGGAGAATTTGATACTTTCACTGCCCAAACACAAAAAATAAATAAAAACAAGAAAACGTCAAGAACACGCGAAATTGATTGAATTACAAGATGATTAAGAAGAACAATTAGGCGGTGATTACATTCGACGAGGCTCATGATCTTCCAAATACGGTTGTTTAGTGAACTGCAACGGTCTGTTTTGAGTTGCCATCGTCGTCGTCTTCGGTGAAACGGGAGAAAACGAGGTTTTAGACAGCCAGCGCCAGCGGAGGGTTTAAGTGGTGTTTTAGGTTTGATCACCGAATGTTCGATGATGCCCCGTGCACATTTGGTTTAGGCTATGTTTGGTAAAACTAGCTGAAATAGTAGCTGAATGCTGAAATAGTAGCTGAATGCTGAAATAGTAGCTGAAAGTTTTTAGCTGATATTATTAGGAGTGTTTGGTAGAATTAGCTGATATAGGACCTGATATATAAAATTACATAAAAATACATTATTTATTTTTAATTTCATTTATTTTATAAATAATTGAGGGTAAATTAGGAATAAAATTATAATAAACTAGCTTATTTTAAATAAGTTACATGGGGTAACTTATTAAATAAGCTAGCTTATTATTTAAGCTAGTGGTGTTACCAAACCAACTTATTTGGTCAAAGAGCTTAAAAAACTAGTCAAATAAGCTACTTTGGCCAAATAAACTAGCTTATTGTGCATACCAAACATAGCCTTAACACGTGTTGAAAGTCGGCTTTAAGAAAAAAAAAACGCATGTAAAATAAACGAAGTTCGGCATCACATTATCGCAACTTTAATAGTATAGTATAAGAAATTAATTGGCCATAATAATTTCATGAGTTCTATATACTCCATGTTACCTTTATTTTCCCTAAATTAGTCCAAAAGTTGCTCCAAACAGAAACGAAAATATGATAATTTGTTGACGAATGGTGATTATTTTCGATTATGTTTTATGATTGTGATGAAATAAAAGGGAGGCAGAGAGCAGTAAGGTGAAGGTGTACGGGGTTGGGAAGAGGGAAAGGGGTTTTAGTGGTAGTTTTTTTTTTTTTTCTTTTTAAGGTAGACTGTAGGGGGTTTGTAGTGGTTTAGGAATTTTTTTTTCCCTTTTTTTTTCCTTCCAATCTTTTACTTTACATTTTTTTGGCTAGAGATTGGCTAAAAATTGAGCCAAAATTGTAGATTCAGTAGTTTTCAAACCTATACAAAAACCCATTTTCAAATGAAAGAAATAAGCCAAATTAAATAATTATTCTAAAAACGTAATAATAATGAGTAAAATAATAGATATTACAACAACATTTTTGAGTTTTGACAAAGGTTGATTGCGGCTCGGGGCTAGCCCATTTGTGCCTTGTGCAGTTGTCGCTCGCAATAACTCTACTCAAAGGGCTTTTTGGGAGAATAATGTTATTACCTTCATTTTTTAAATAATTTCCACATTTTGTTATTAGGTCATTTCACGAGTGAGCTATATCCAATCCTCGACTCCTTGTAGTGCGACATTACATTGTTTGCCATATTCCATTTCATCTTGTACTTATTTTAATCGTGCACCGCATTTGCCAAACAATGTCGCTTTGTTCATAGGGGCCCTCAATTTGTGGGCAATATGAACAAAATTTCAACAAATCAATAACAAGTTCCAATTGATTGACAATAAAAAATGTATAAAGAAATAACAAAATTTTTCAATGAATCGATAATAATTTTTAAATGTATAAAAATAAAATAAGTTTATATTCCATGCATCCCCTAAAAAAAAAGTTTATATTCCATGCATAGTTAATAGACATAAAACTACCACGCACAGTGGCGAACCATGGGCTTGTTTGGCCGGGGGCCATGGCATATGAACAGGTTTAGCTTAGTGGTGGAGTAGCAAGTTTGTTACTCATTGGATGTGAGTTCAATCCTTGCCCCCATTTGTTTAGCAAAGATACGCCATTGCCACAAACAAGTATGGTTTTCTATCAATGAAAAGCACTTAAATTATCAGTAGGCAGTAGTATGGATGACAATAATATAGGAAGCATATCGTGGCGGACATCATCCCCAACATCGATACAACTTGTAAATACAAATGCCTTTTGTTGGTTGACAACTTTTTGACTGAAGTATTCGGTATGTTATTAGCCCGTGTTTGTTTAATAATTTAGCCTGTCTAATGAATAAGAGCTTAGTGCAAGCGTAGTGGTTGTTCGTCGTCTCGAGTTCGTTAAACAAAAACGCAGTTTGTCGATTGTGAAAGCAAGTTGAACATTCCGAGATCATAAAATCGAACGGAGTTCGTAAGAAACTTTGAGAAAATGTTGAAGGGAAATTGCAAGACGCCCGTACTTCATCACTACAAAGAAACTCAACGCGCTCATGCACGAACCAAAATAATGATAAAAGTATCAAAATTAAAAAGTAAGAGGAATCGACACTTATTAATCCATGTGTCCTCCTTGGATGTATAACTATTTTGTTATTTAATTTTTTTTACAGAGAATTTGTTTGAACAATCTGCAAAACGAATTTCGTTCTCACATTGTACCATTAATTAATTCTATCTTTTAAAGATTGGTGAAATACGACTGGGCACATGGCATAAGAAGAATTCTACCTTTTGGAGTAGTTATTCCATTGTTACTGCTCGTAGACACATACTTTTAATTTAAGTTCTAAGTACACTTTAATTCTGACGATCAATACATTCATAATGACGACGCCAATGATAAAACCAAACATAAATTTTAGTCGCACTGCCTCGGTATATTTCATCATTTCTTACATTCAAACCGAACGCTTCTATAACATTTTTTTACATGCACTTAAGTGTTGATTACGAACACGGCAAAAATATCTCCATAAAAAAGCACAAATATCATATAAAAAGGACACATTTGTAAATTCATTAAAGTAACGTAAGGATTCAGACACCAGCACACCACCTCCGCGGGATTGCCACACTGGTCGGCTCACTCAACCCCCAAAAAATTTCAAAACCCATATTTAATTCACACAACAATAATTACCCCCACTGGTAAAAAAATGACTAATCACCTTCTCCCAAAACTACCCCTCCATTTCTACCCCTTATCTTCAAACTAATCCAACCAATTCCCCATCACGCTGCTGTCAGCAATCAAGGGTAATTCCGTCATTTACACACCATTAAAAATAGCCGTTTATATTTACTGTAAATTTCAAACAGAAAAAAATAACCTCATCTTCCTAAAAAAAGTAGGGAAGAGTATAATATACGTGAAGCAAACTTCATCATAGATAATAGAAGACGAAGAACAAGAACAACAAGAGAGAGAAAATTGAAAATTTCTTTTCAGTTTTCAAAGCAATCTGTTATTTTTTTTTTCTTTTTGTGTTCAATTTTGTTTGCATTAGGTTGGATTGTTCAAGAAGATTGTTGGTTTTGTATTGGGGCAAGATCCAATTCTTGGATTCTGATTCACGCTATTATTTTGATTGGTAGAAAGAGGATTAGATCGTTACAATTGAATTCGGTAAATCTTATTGTCTTTGATTTTGTTTGAAATGTGGAGTGCAATTTACGATTCATGTAATTTTGTTTGTAGAAATGTGATGATTTTTTCTGGGTCTTTTTAGGGTTCATAATCGAATTAAATTGGTTGAAAATTCCCAATTTTATTGAATTTACGTCGCCGAGATTGATTTGGTGAAATTCGTAGCGTAATCGTCGTTCATGTTTTGCTCTGGATTCGAATTTTCTCCGACTAGTGAGTAGTTTCAATCTTTAATTATTCATGAATTTATAATTTTGATTTTGCTTGTTGATTACGTTTGATTTTGTGATCAACATTACGAAAATTGTGATGGGTTTGTTGTAAAATGATGTGTGTTTTTGAAGGTTGGGTAAGTTAGATCTTGGAAAGTTGGCGCCCCAACGCAGGTCACAGCGCCACATGGGTGGTCAGATGCAGCAGAGCAATGCCGCAGCGGCGGCAACTGCTCTGTATGATCATCCCAGCGGTGGTGCTGCCGGTGGTTCTCCATACAATTCGGGCTCTGCTGGTGGCGATGCCGGTGAGGCTGTTATGGCTCGCTGGCTTCAATCCGCCGGGTTGCAGCATCTGGCCTCTCCATTGGCTGCTAACAACATGCCCAATATGCTCATGCAGGTACCTTTACTGTCCTTTTGTTTCCGACTTCGATTTTGTTCATGCAGGCCCATTACAATGCGAATTATAGCAGTTGTTGTTATCTGTAATTAGTTATGAACTTATGATGACCTGATTAATTTGCTGGCATTGAGAATGTTATCTTGGTTGCACATAAATAATAAGGAGCTTTGAATAGGAAACTCTGAATGCGGGAAAATTTTGTTCTAGTGGTGTTGTACAAGGGTTGGATGTTTATATGGAGTTTGTGTTTACTATCGCATTGCTTACTGTGTGAATTGTTGTGAAGGGTTATGGGCCACAGTCGACAGAGGAGAAACAAAGGCTTTTCAAACTGATGAGAAACCTGAATTTCAATGGGGAATCTGGTTCCGAGCCATTTACTCCAACAGGCCAAAGTGTTTCCGGGGAGGGTTTTTACTCTCCTGATTTTAGAGGGGATTTTGGAGCGGGGCTTTTGGATTTACATGCTATGGATGACACTGAACTTCTTTCAGAGGTATTTCCTTTATGGCATGCATTTGGAATTTTGGTCAATTTTGCCAAATATATATCTTTGCAAGGTCTTGAGTACAAGTAGGCTATTGGTTGCACTAAATGGAAATCCATTTTATTTTATTATTTTCCTACTCTCACTGAAATGGCTTTTGGTTGCATTTAGATTGTTGTTGTCTTTGTTTGATTTTAGGGACCTATTGAGTTGGCGAAAAATTTTAGAAATTTTGGTTGAAACTCATTGGAACTTTTCTAATCTTATGTGAATCTATTTAAATTTTTGTTTGAATTAGATATTCTTAGACTGAGCTCTTTGCAAATCGGTAACTAGTTTCAATCTTACTGATTGCTTTGACGATTCTGAAAATAAGATTCGCTTCCAGCCACAAAATAGGTGCTAAAGAAGACATGGATTTAATTGTTAGCATTGGTGTGTTTTCTTTTCATTTGAATGTTTAGCTTATAGTGATTTTCTTTTCTCATTTTTGATTTCTATATGCATAAATTCTGTTTTAAATTCAAAACCATGGCGCTCCTTACCTTTTTAATCTCGCTGTCTTATTCATGAGTACATAGGCATGTTTGTGCTGCCATTGAACTTGAACTGGTAGTGTGAAATGCGAATTTTATCCGTTTTGGCTATCTTTTTTTGGGGCTAAAACCTTTTTCATCAGTTCTCTGTTTCTTCCTTTTCTACTAACATTGAATTTTCTTTTTAAGCATGTTATGTCCGAGCCGTTTGAGCCGTCACCTTTTATGCCTGATTCAACAGCATCATTTGATGATGATAACAATGAAGAGAGCAATTTTATCAGCACCAGAAAACAAAGAGGACGGGGGCCAGCTGAGGCAGATGCTTCAACTCTGTTGACAGCTGAGAAAGAGACAAGCTCAAAGGAGAATAATGTGGCCAAGCTAAGAGTCGTTGTAAGTATTACTCCATGAGTAGATAAATGAATCCTCATACCTTTCTGCAAAAAAAAATTGTTGATATGGCTCAAGAAAGGCAGATTTTGTTTGAATGAGGGTTGATATCGAAATTGAAGCAGTTGAGGGAATGTTTTTATAAACCTTGTCACTAGAGTGGGGTTGCTGGCTACCAAGGTTGTGGATATTTTACCATATAGTGTCGAGTGTCCCTATTCGCATTGATTGTTTTTTGGGAGCTTGGCCCTTAACATTGTGTTAAATCATTTAGGGGCACATGGAGAAGTTTTGCTGGTAAATTTTCTTAGTTACCTCAACACAATGAAACTTCTTACATAGGCATTACATGAACTCTATCGCTTGTACTAACTATGGAACTAAATCTATAACTATAATGCATACCCAACTTAATACAATAAGTCTATTACCTTAAATGACAAATCAATGTTACCCGAAAAAGATGAATTTAAATTAAGAATCACTCACTAAAAATTAGGAACATACTTAGACTGATTTTTTTTATTTTTTTTTATTTTTAGAGCATATCCAACATTCTGGGTACCACTTGGCTGACCTGGAACCTGCTTTTGGTGCCACACAGTTTGATATTTGTTTATCTTGCTTCCTCCCCTTCTTGCGTAGTTGCAGCTCTGAGGTGTGTGCTTTGGTCACTATCGATTTAAAACAGAATAAAACAGCTACCATATCCAATCCAAGGTCTTTTTCCTGGTTACCTTATAAGGTATTGCCCGTTGCCCCCAAAACCTTGAGGTAAGGAAGGGAATGAGAGAGAGTGGGCTTTTCTTGAACAAGTAGAGCAAAAATTGGATTTGGTAAAATATATTCTTTCATCTCCATCATCTAGTACCATCTTGCTTTCTTTTGTTGTTGAACCAAACAGGCTCAAAAGCTTCATTGTGTGGTGAGGTTTTGAGCCTTGCTTGAATTTTTCAAAACAGGATCAACAGAGCTTTGGTTCTGGAGGGAGAAATGGAACGTGGTGTTGCAGAAACCTATAAACAGGATTTTTTTTTGAGATGTATGCTTTTAAGCTGACGAATTTGCTTGTTGGCCAAACATAACAAGAATAATCGTATGAGAGTTTTAGGAGGTGTTCATGCTAGGTTATGGGTTTAGTTACCGGCTGTGGCTGTGATGTTCATGGTCTTACAGCCATAATTGGAAACATTTAATGCCTAAATGGGAACAAACGATTCTGAAGTCGATTTGATAGTTACGTATCAGAAATAACGAGTAATATGAATATTGCCAAGTCGTGTGTGCACGGTCAATTTTTTTTTATTTACTTATGGGGCACTTGTATTTGCTCCTTTTTTTTGTTTCCTAATGTTTCCTGGGCTTAGGGATATGTTGAAATCTAATTTTTTTTTTTTCTAATGTTTCTTGGGCTTCGGGATATGTTGAAATCTAAAGAATTTGGCATGTTCGTACAGGTTCGCAAGAGGCCTTTGAATAAGAAAGAGCTTGCTCGTAAGGAGGATGATATCGTCACTGTAGATGATAATGCTTTGGCTGTTCATGAACCCAAAGTGAAGGTATTGACTGATCATTACCTGGCTTTACGGTATCGAGAACTTTATTTTTGCTAAGTTGTCTTCTTGTCTATTGCTTTCACTTCTCATATAATATAAAGGAATTACTTTTATGTGAAATTTAATGGCTTGACGTTTGAATTCTTATATCAAGGTGGACTTGACAGCTTACGTTGAGAAGCATGAGTTTTGTTTTGATGCTGTTTTGGATGAGCATGTGTCAAATGATGAGGTAACTCTATTGTTTTACTCTTGAGCTACAACTGCATTCAAACACATACACTTGTTCTCATTTCATTTCACACTATTGAGTGCATAACATACATTTGGCTTGTTAGGCACAGTTGGAATTCTTCCTTGGAGTTTTGTTTTTGCCTTGGGTTTTAATTTTTTTTCTTCACTTCAGGTATATCGTGTTACTGTTGAGCCAATTATTCCAACTATATTTCAGCGCACGAAGGCAACATGCTTTGCTTACGGGCAAACTGGTATGTATTGTTCTATATATACTGGTACACTCTGTTGTAGCTCCTTATTATGAACATGTTTCTCCTATGTGAACTTTGTTATGCGGGGCTCAATCTTATGTATATGGATGCACTTTAAGTCCTTGATATGTAAGAGCTCCTGATGTAGTTCCGTCTGGCACTTTGCCTTTTATGATTCTTTGGACTGGAGTTAATTGTGATGGATTGACTAAGATAGACCATCTAATCTCTCTGACAAATGTAGGTTGTTCTTTATTCGGGGTGTAGTTAGGAAGTTAGTAGTGGGTTGGGCCATTGGGGCCTTGGGGCCTTGGGTGTGGGGTATTTAACTGTACTAGGGTTGTGTGCATATTGATCAATCATTGTTATATTGCTGAAGCTCATCTTATACATAATTAACCAAAAAAAAAAAAAAAAAGATCTTATACATAATTAACTGAGACAATGTAAAGTTATTTGTTTTCAGGGCTCTCTCTCTCTCTCTCTCTGGTAGTCTTTTTAGTAATCTCATAATTTTTAATAGAGTACTAAAATTAGAGCAATTAAATGATAATCCTTTAGCAGTTGCATACCTTTAGTTTATTGTTCCCTGTCTAAATATAAATGTAAAGCAGATGTTGTCATTGAGACTTCCTATGTTACTTCGGCACTTCCTTTACCTGCCGTGTCGTGTGTGGGGCACGACGACAAGACACCTTAATCACTCCTTTGTAGGCCAAAAAAGCAAGTTTTATTATAAAATAGCCGTGTCTGCGTTCGACACCTCCAGCTGAGTCTGAATAACTTTGGAGACTTCTAAAGTTTAAAACTATAGTATATAAATAAAAACGGAGCAATAAACCAACAAGTAATAGGAAATCAAAAAAGTCAAGTGTAAGGGAAAGGACCACTTGCCAATAAGATATAATTTTAGGCACCTGGTAATCACGTAGTCCACACTTCCATCGCCTAAGCTACTTTCTTTTGGTGGTCAAGCTGTGTATAACTTATAACTGACGAGGTTTATGGTAGCCTACATGCAGCTATGCCCTTGAGCCTTCTAATAGTGTTGAGGCCTGATGCTATCTGACTCTTAGGTTGTTTTACACTTCAATTGAATTCTTTGCATATTTCATGTTTTCAATATTTTCCAAAATATGCGAGTAATTATTTGTATGTTTTCAGGAAGTGGAAAAACTTTCACTATGAAACCATTACCTATCAGAGCTTCTCAAGATCTTGTTAGACTGTTGCACCAGCCTGTTTATCGCAATCAGAGATTTAAACTGTGGCTCAGCTACTTTGAGATCTATGGGGGCAAACTCTATGATCTCCTTTCTGACAGAAAGTAAGATACTTCTATGTTTACATCACTCTGTTGTTCATTTCCATTTTGGGTAGGACTGATTGACACTTTGTACTTTCCAAACTTGCTAATCGGATCTTGGTGTCCTGAGGAGATTACTTGTACTATGTCTGTTTGCCTTCATGTTTGACATGGCTAGCACTCTAGCAGTGTCTTCCCCTTTTATTTATGTATTGGAAGATTCAGATTACTTTTTTAGCGTGCTTCTGGAGTGTCACCATGGGCCTAAGTTGTCTTCTCATTGTTGCATATGTGCTGTTTGTAGCCTAAAGATTGCCTTGAATCAATGATAAGTGAAAATGTGATGTATGGTGGCGAGGGATTGCAAGATTTTCCACTTCATATTATCCCGTACTTGATAAACCAGGAGTCCGTCCTTTATGGATTACTTTTATTCTTTTTTTCTTGTACCAAAGCTGGCCTAGATGAAGTGTGGGCTTCACAGCACTGGGGCGTTGTACAAACTAATGAGCATATCTTCACGTGCTTGTAGAAAACTTTGCATGAGAGAAGATGGACGGCAGCAAGTTTGCATTGTTGGACTACAGGAATTCGAAGTTTCTGATGTGCAAATTGTAAAAGAGTATATAGAGAAGGGGAATGCATCTAGAAGTACTGGTTCAACCGGTGCGAATGAGGAATCTTCAAGATCTCATGCTATCCTGCAGCTTGTTGTGAAGAAGCACACTGAAATAAAGGACACAAGAAGAAATTCTAACATTGATGTTAACGAGTCTAAGGCTGGAAAGGTGGTTGGAAAAATTTCTTTCATTGATTTAGCAGGAAGTGAGAGAGGTGCAGATACGACTGATAATGATCGACAAACAAGGTACCTTTACTCACTGATATTTTCCTCCTTTACTCTTCTATCTCTCAGTTCTCTCTATTGCATTAAGAAAGTACTGATATCATGGAATAAGGAAAAGAAATATTAGACAGCAAGGAGTCCTTGTATCAAATCAAAGAGCACTCAGATGTCGTGGAGTTAATGTTGTTGGGAAACTCTTAATAGCCCCTGTAGCCTTAACCGTCAAGGTGCTAAAACTATACCTCGTCACCATGTATACTTTAGATCAAACTCTTGCAATTTTACGAGAATCCTGTTCTGTTTAAAAGCACAAAAATATAGCTAGCACCGCACATCTCCACCAGCTTTGCACAATACCATGTATATAAACCCCGTAATTCAGGACTTATATATTATAATTTAGGAATAGTTTCCCTTCTCCCTTCCACCTGGTTATGCAAAACATGATTTGTTAAGGGGCTCACTCTTCACATCTGACTGTTACCGTACTTTTTATTTATTTATTTATTATCTGTATATGTTTATATCAGGGTCTTCTTCTACAACCCTTGAATATTTTTGACCAAAAAGCAAACCTTTTTATCTTCTGTTTGCTTTCTTTCAGGATTGAGGGTGCTGAAATCAATAAAAGCCTTTTAGCTCTTAAGGAATGCATTCGTGCTCTTGACAATGACCAGCTTCATATTCCTTTTCGAGGGAGTAAACTCACAGAGGTGCTCCGTGACTCCTTCGTTGGCAACTCAAAGACAGTCATGATATCATGCATTTCTCCCAATGCAAACTCATGTGAACACACTCTTAATACTTTGAGATATGCAGACAGGTAATTTACTGGTTTGAGAAGTTGTTTTGATTCTTTGTACCGCAATTATAGTTGTAACTCTGGAATACTGGCAGGGTAAAGAGTCTTTCCAAAAGTGGGAATTCAAAGAAGGATACAACATCGGGTTCATTACCAATTGTAAATAAGGAATCCGCATCCTTGCCTTCTTCACAAGTGTTAGCTGGTGTGGAAGATGCTCAAGAGCAATTTCCGGAAGTTAGAGCAGTTGGTGCTAATCGAAGGGCTGTGGAAAAGGAAAGTTTGTCATATAATTCTTCATCTGATTTTGATAAGCCGTCTGCTACTGTTTCTTCGAGCTATAACAGTGGAAGAGATTCCAGTAGAGCTGAGATGAGGAGTGCTATTGGTGGTTCGACTAGTCAAAAAACTTACTCATCATATCCCCAAACCTCCTCTGATGTAGAGGAGAGTGTTCAAAAGGTATCCCCTCCTCGTAGGAAAATCTCAAGCCGGGAAGAAAGAACAGAAAAGATTGGAACCTGGCAGAAGAAAGAGGGTGGTGGACCTGATTTGTCAACCATCACCCAGAAGTCTCAAACTACAAGCAGTTCGAATTCAAATAATGTGCCATCCAGGCATTATGAACACGAGTCTTCTGTCAATGATGGAAACATAGACGCTATATTGGAGGTAGATTTCCTAAAGTTTGGGTGGATGTTTTGTTCGTAAATTTGTGTTCTGTTTCTTTCCTTGTTTCTCAAAAGCAGTACATCTTACCGTTTCCGTTTTGGCATTTTTTTGGTAGGAGGAAGAAGCCCTAATTTCTGCTCACCGGAAAGAGATTGAAGACACGATGGAGATTGTTCGTGAAGTAAGCATCTTTATATATATGAACGACTTGTTGCTTTAATTGCAGTCTCAATTTTTTTACTTCCTTTAAACTTTTTTAGTAATGAACAACAAAATATTATTTGCAAGAGAAACTTTGTTTAAGAAAATGAAAATGGCTCAACTGATGAGTGATAAGGATAGGGCTTCCTTACAGATTGCCCACTTTTCTAGTCTCCATAGGGAGATCTCTTTGAGTGGCGTTGCCGGGTGATATCATAGGGAAGTTTAAGCTCTGCCTTTAAGATAACCAATAGGTGAAAATTAAGTGAAAATGAACGCACTTGTCTTTATTGGATGTCTTTATCACATTGTTATGTGAATTTAAGAAATGTAGCATGTTTTGTTTGTGAAATGGTGGATGCCTGGATGACATTCATGAACGGCATTTGTTGCATTGCAGGAAATGAAATTGTTGGCTGAAGTTGATCAGCCCGGAAGTCTGATTGACAATTATGTATCTCAGTTAAGTTTTGTGCTCTCGCGAAAGGCAGCTGGTTTGGTCAGCTTACAAGCTCGGCTAGCCAGATTTCAACATCGGCTAAAAGAACAAGAAATTCTTAGCCGGAAAAGGGTTCCTCGCTAATCATAGGATGCCTCGTTTAACTTCTAGCATGGCCACCGCAGCTGCTTGGAGTTTATGGACAGACTCAGATAAGTTACAGCTCGCATGTGTGCTCGCCTGTACAAGCTTACTAGGAGTGGTATATGTAAGTTTGTTTGTAGGTGATTATTCTTGTATTCAATTGTATCGATGTACGGTGGAGCAAGCCAAATTTATTCAGATGGGTTGGTGGTCTGGTTGATGGGACGGTTTTAGGGTGGAATGATTTCTCAAGACACTTCTTTTTTATATGGGAAATGAAAGAAATGTCTTCCCTTCCATTGTGCCCAGCTTTCTTCATGTAAGTTGCATATGGATCACATTGACAGGAGAAGTAGTTGTTCGAAGCAAAAAAAAAAAACAAAAACAGAAAGACTTCTCACAACCCCGAAATTTTTTTATAGGCAATTTCGGGATTTCTTGATAGCGTTTTCATGTCGCTCCTCTACGTCGATCTCCCTATGTGTTGGTTTCCCATTGACCTCCTCTACTAATGTATGTCTCACTCGTGAGTCGTGCCCTTTCAGACGACGAGTTCCTCGGCTTCCCTGGATGCTGAACCCTAAAATCTCGATAGCGTTTTTTGTTGTGTACAAAGTAGCAAATAATGCCATGGACGTGGGAATACGAGGATTCGAAGTTGAGATTGTTGGGATTAAAGTTTCATCCCAAGTATTAACTTTCTTCACAATGGAACGTAATGTGAAGTGAAGAGGTTAATTGTATTCTTAATGGCAACAATTAAGAATGATTCGTTTCTTTGAGGTTCATGCGTGGGATTATGGAAAACTTAATGGACAATTAAGTTGTATTAATTCCAAGGTTCATGCATGTGGCAAAGTTGAAGTGTTATATAAAGGAATGGTTTTTCCTTTGGCAAAGAACACACACTCATCACACACTTACACGGTAAATTATACCATGTTCCCGGGAGTACAAAGAGCATGGTGGTCATTCTCACAATAAAGGAGTAGAGACCATACTTTAATAAGTTTTAAATAATGTTAGTGTGGTCTCAACTCTTTTATTGTGCGAAGGACAACCATACTTCTTGTGCTCCCGAGAGTATGGTATAACCATTGCACTTACACAAGGAAAATTGTACAAGAGGGAGAAAATACTAGGAGTGTAAACACATTAAAGTGTGGGACAGTTTTGGAGGGTTAAACAGTTGACTCCGAAATTGGGACAGTCTTAGAGGGTTAAATAATTGACTCTAAAATAACCCCGGATTTGGAGGGTTTTCCCTAAGTTAAGTCCCTAAATATCTTGTCTCATCGTGTTATTGCTTGCGGTTGTTTTTACTTTTACTATTACTTGTCGATTGGTGCTTCCGTTGCGCGGGAAAATTGGCGTTAATTTCCCAATAGAGATAGTTGTCATACAAGTTAATTTCTCAACCATTAGGCTAATATTAATCCTCACAAAAGTCGAATATCTAATTAGTTACTAAAACACGAGGAATGATCCATGGTGCACACGAAAAATATCATTTGTTCTTATCTCTTTGTACAGTAGTACTTTTAAGAACTAAGAAGTCTCGGCGACAATAATAGTAATCTGAAGAAAGTGTAACAAAAAAGTTAAAAATGTCGGCAGTAGCAAAAGTGGTAAGCGTGCACCACATAGCCAGAGAAACAACAGACGTGAAACGCCTGGCCAGCTTCTACCAAGAGGTGAAGTCAGAAAAAAAAAAACATCATTTTTTTCTCTCTGAATCTTCTTCATCTGAACAAAAGTTTTTTTGTGGGTTTTTGTGTGTGTGACTGTGTGTGTCAGATTCTGGGTTTTGAGAAGACAGAGACCCCAGATTTCGGAACAGAGGTGATTTGGCTCAAACTTCCCTCATCTTCATTCACACTTCATATTATAGAGAAAAACCCCCTCAGCAAGCTTCCTGCAAGTCCTTATACCGCTGTTTCTCCTGTTCAAGACCCCAAGTTTCTTCCTCGTGGCCATCATGTGTGTTTCGGCGTCTCCAATTTTGATCAACTTGTTCATTCTCTCCAGGTCTAACTCACAACTTTCGAGTTTTTTTATTATTGCTTATATATTACGGTTTCATGTTAGCCGACCCATAAATCATTTCGCGACCCCTTATTTATGCTTAAAAGGTACTCCAGATTTGATGCGTGTTATTGGATAAACCACGTACGTATGCATTCGGAATGTTACTTGTTATGTGAAATTAATTTGGTGGGTTATGTTTATTCCATGGTGTGTTGATTTGTTTTAATTTGATTAATTAGTAGCCTTAAAATGTACATATGTTCAGCTAGGTTCATTGCGAGACCTAGAGTGTGTTTGACCAAGCTCTTGTTTCCGTGTTTTTTAGAAGCACTACAACAACAACATGTTTAACCCCAGTGTTTTAAAGGCTCCCGCCATAAGGCAGGGTAGGGGGTTCGGACGGATGCACATAGGCCTTACCCCTATTGAAACATAGAGAGGTTGCCCATGGATGACCCAAAATGAAAATTGCGTCGAGAATCCTACCGTCTGTTGCTTCCCAAAATAAGAAGCACATACACTTTTATGAGCCATTTTTCTTTATTCCATTATATCCCAAAAACCAAAGAATAAGTAGTCTTTGGCTCCATTGGAAATGGAAATCGTTTTTGAGAATCACTTTTAGTGTAAATTTGTTCATCAGAAGTAGAAGCTCCAATTTCTGTTGGAGTTTGGCCAAACAGGCTCTTAGTACTCGCTCTGTCTCATTCAATTCTCACATCAAAACGAACATCAGTAAATCAATAAAACGGAGGGAGTAGTATTTACTTCTATCTTTTCAAATAGTTGCAGTTAGCAAGTATTTTTGTAGCCAAGCCAGTCCATGTGATCATTTTTAATTTATCAAATTACGGAGTATCATATTATGTAAGCATATCTGTAATAAGTTGTTGCCTGATATTGCCACCCTGTATAGGAGGACCTATCTACGCACCATGTTTTCTCACCTCTGTATGGTATCATGAAAGTGTTTCTCCCCAACAGTTTGTTTGTCGAATTGATGGCTAGCGAATTAACGAGTAAGAGAAGCATAAGTGGGTTTATATATGGTTGTACAGTTATAGTGAATAGACTTGGCTTCAGGCCTGCAGCTCTTGCAAACTGGAATGTGCGCAACTGTAATTGGCTACGGTTTCTGTCTGACTCGTATTATGCTTAAGTAATTTGGGCGGGGGGAAGGGTAAAGCTGGAATGCTTCTCGGATATGCCACCATGTATATCACAGTGTTATTTGACTACTTACATTACATTTAGACATGTTTGAGACAGTTGGTAAGAGCTTAGTTCTAGGATTGATAGGTCTGGCGCAGTGGGTGTGTATATTTCTAGGATTTCAAACACTTGGAATTTCATTATCGGCAACTATTTTCATTGAGATTGGGAGGTTTTGCTGACTCAATTTCGGATCAAAAAACAGGAAAGGGGAATTGAAACATTCGTGAAGACCCAACCTGATGGAAAAACCAAGCAAGCATTTTTCTTTGATCCAGATGGTAAGTCACTACTGTCTTGTTACTTGTCCAAATAACGCGTGTATGATGATACTCCTATCTCGTTTTGCTTATTCTTTTTCATCTTTATGATGACTCTTTAGGTAATGGCATAGAAGTTGGGAGCTGGTAGGGAGCTTCTATGCTTGCAGGCTGCGTGCAGGTGGTGTTTCTGTGGAATTTTACGCGGTTTAGGGAGCTTCTCATGTACTGTGGAGTGTGGACGATGTTTAATTGAGTATCATAGGTTGTCTTATGACTGTTTAATTTCCGAGCTTTATTTCATGTCTCTAATGTTATCAGGATGTAATAAAACAAGCAAGCTAAGCTCTTGTCTTTGATCCAAATGAATGAAACTTGTAATAATGTTGCAAAACCGAGCATCATGTGTGATGTGTGATGTGTGATCGTGAAGTTTACTGCTGATCAGCCACGACAAGTGTGTAAATACTAAATACTCCGTACTATAAATGAGATAACTTTGACGATTCCAACTAAGAGAATTACTCTGAACATATAAGGCATTATTTGACTAATATAGGCATCACATTTGCGTAAAAAAATCACTTTTTACCAAAAGCAAACTTTGCCCACTGCTTTTATTTATTTTTATTTTTCTTTGGCAACCACGTAAGGCAATGATTCGCCGATTTGGAACGGTAAAAGATAATTTTATTGTTGATTCAAATTTTCTTTTAAATTTTTTCGTTTTCTGTATTTCTGAAAAGACGTGAAGAATTTAATAAAACGGAATGATGACGCTGGGACTTATATGTACAAAGCCGACAGCAAGTTTAAAGGAACACGTGGACTGATACTAAGACGTACGTCCCCTGTCTTCAGCAGCAAAACAGGTTCATTCTCATTCATTCACATTTTTGCTGCTGTTCTTCTCAGACTTACAGGTTACTACTTCTCTTTCATTCTTAGACCCCTTCAATCCATCACTCACTGTGTTTTTTTACTGTGTTTTTCTTACTGTACATTGTTTTTACTGTGTTTTGTTAGAGGCCCAGGCAATTAAAATGATGCTTCTTCCATACACTACAAAATTGAAGCTCAGTAGCTGCAGATATGGTGGAGGGGAGAGAAGGAGTAATAGTCACGTGGGTGTGGTTTCTGTTTCTGCTGTTTCTTCTTATCAGAAATTTGTAGATTACGCCATTCATGAAACCAATCTTCGGACCCACCTCTTTCCTTCTCCCTTGCAGGTTCTCTCTCTCTCTCTCTCTCTCTCTTTCTCTGTGTTTTTTTAGCAGCATCAATTGTCAATTTGTCACAAGTGTATGTCTGTATGTTATCCACGCTTCAAACGCGAAGGGTATTTTCGTAAGTTGTTGTATTATGGTATAAAAGTAAAACCATATTCTTGGACTGTTGTAGTAAAATCATTGATTGACTGGTCGTGTTGGGTGGACAATGACTCAGTGGCGTATCTAGAAAGTTGAAATGAACAATTTGGGTTACATTAGACAAGTTTGTTGGCCAATAAAATAGCATACATAGATGTTTTGAACATTATAGTAAATAGACTTGATTGTGGTGCAAAACTGTAAATTAGTTTCAGAAATAAAGATTGGGAAAACTATGCATATTGAGAGAAGAATAATTATGCAACTTTTGTGTCAATGTATGTATGAAAACTGCTGGACAGTTCAATAAAAACACATTAGTAATTGAAGGAGTAATGCTAAGTGCTAAGGCTATCAAACCTCGTAAATGAACCTAGGAAAATATAAAGGATAATGTGCAAGTGACAAATTAAAGTGTGAGCTTGAGAGATTGAGTGCCATGATATCCTCGGATTCTCTAGAGAAAATCTAAATTTTCGCATATAACTGTAGTGATCTTTAACTATATGTTTCATTCCATCATGGTATACTGGATGATTAGGTGCAATGGATACGAAACCTTGATTATTAAACCTTACATGACCTGGACCTAGGTGCTTGAGTCCCGAATCTTACGAAGAGTTGTGGCAAACATAGATTTTAGTCTCATCTGATGGATGACTAACAGTTTGGGACTAAGGGTTTGTTGGTATTGCCTTTAGGTCCCCATTCCTCTACCCTTTCGGAGGAGTTGTTGACTATTCATAACCTTGGTTCCAAAGAAGAGTTCGACCCAATACTCTATTTCCGTCCTAGTTGATTTTCACTCAACAATATGGGGGTAGTGAGTATGTGAGGTTGTGCCTCGTAGTGAAGTTTTGTTTTTTTTTGGGAAGGTCAGTTGAAGGAAGCTAGTTTTCCACAGGAGCTGATTATGTCACAAGTGAAGCAAATCTTACTTGTAGCTCATATTGCGTCAGATTAAAATAATCATTTTGTGTCTAACCAGAGAATTCTGAGTTCGTTTCTCAAAAATGAAACTCTGCACCAATTTACCCACTGATAATGCTGCTAAAATGCATATCAGTGGATAATCTCGTTTAGCTGATATCGATGTTTTTAATGTCCTTTTCTTTTAATTGTGATTTCCTTCATCTGGGAGTTAATTTAGAATTTCAGCAGGAGAGGTTCAGCAGCATTCAAGCAATAGATGGGAAAGCAGAACTAAAATTCTCATCTTTTGAAGCTCCAAAGATCAGACTAATGCGCAGTATGTACATTGATGGGGGTGATTCATTGCAGGTATCTCCCATGGTTTCAAAAGATATACAAATTTTAGTAGAGTTTCCTGGCTACTGCACCAAAACAAAAAGTGTGGTGATGTATGAAACTCTTACAATGGTTCGTAAGATAATTCTATATGCTGATGTGTACATTATATCTGGTCAGAGGACCTGAGGTGCCTACTGTTATCAGTTGTCATCTTCTAATTGAGAGAATACCACTAAAAATTAGCTGCCTTTGTTGGAAGCAAAGTATCTGTAATCCCAGGGGCAAGACTGTGTATGCCCAATTCCCCGTACCCTGATAGGCAAAGGTTGATTTTGGAGGCGTTGGGGCAATGAAGATGAAATGAAAATGACGATTACCTACCTTTTTTTAGTCAGAATCTTACGCTGAGATATTTTGATTTTTGAGCAGGTGTTGGACTTGGCGATCTTCCCAAAAGTTGAATATGACCTGCCTATATTTTGTGCCAACTTCTATTCCAATCCGGCAATGAACATTATTGTCTTGTAAGTTGTGTTGTCCACAGCCTGTGATGTTTGTGGCTTGTTCATTTATTTGTGAATGTTCTTATTCACCTTAAGTTGCTCAAGTACACTTCTACTGAACATACCGATATTTCGATCTTTCTAATATTTTGTGTGGTATCTTGATATGTTTTCGTTGTCTTTCATTACATTCAGGGATCTGAATCCCTTGCATGATGTGATCACTGATAAAGTTTACAAGGACAAGTATTACCGATACTTGATGCCTCTGGGCATGAAGTATGCTGACGTAAGTTTTATTGTTTTACAAAAGAGGTTGACAGTATCATGCCAAATGCTTCTTTCAGTAGGACTCTGACTGTCATTCAGATCATATGAAGGTTTTGCCTTGGGGAGGAAAACTGACAAGTGAATCTTTGAGATTCTTTTCACCAATAGTAATATGGACCCGATTTACTTCAAGCCAGGAAAAGCATGACATTTTGTTTGCCGCTTTCAAGGAGTATTTCAAGGTTTGCCACTGAACTTACTGAACTCTGTTGTGCATTGGTGTCTCATAGAGGTTTTTTCTTTTTTTATTTATGAAATTTGTTGAAGCAAACATTGCATGTCTTGTGACATTGACAGGATGTTTTGAACTTCTTTGTAACAAAGACGATCATCATTATTGTTCTTTTACAAGTAGCATGATCATCAAAATTGGTATTTGCATCGTTAAAATTGCAGGCATGGCTCGACTTAATGGAAGGGTCGATAGAGGAGACTGATGCCTCTCAAACTATGCTCAATGGCGAAGCTCAACACAGATACTTAACATGGAGAACTGAAAAGGTAAGTCGTCCCCTACCCCCGCCCCTCCCTCTTCCATTTTGCTGCATTACTAAGATCGATACTGATAGCTAGTATGATTCAGGATCCAGGGCATCGAATGCTGAAGAACTTGATTGGGGAGGCTGGTGCAAGAGTAATTTTCTTAATCTGATTGGGCCTATGCGGTTATAAGATCCTCATTTTACCAGTCTACCTATTGTTCTCAGCAATATTCTATTCCGCAGGATGTGCTGAAATCCTTTCTGTTCCACGGAGTCAATGAACTTGGAAGCAAAGAATTCCTCGACTATTTTTCCGAGTACAAGCTTGAAAATGGTACTGTGAATGAGAAGAGAAGTGTCATGGGGAAGTCTTTTGAAAAACGGCCATGGGACAATAGAGGGGAATTCATAGCAAACGTTCTTCAGTGAACAGGCTTGTCAGAAATGGTTTCTCCAACTGTGAACACTGGCCAGTCAGGAAGGTCGCATCACTTGTATGCATATGGCCGGGGGACACCCCTCTCCTTTCACGAGCATGGGATGCTTATTCTGGGGATGTTGCCTGCATATGATGAGCAGCCACCTGCCCGCCCACCCGCCTCCTTTTCCCCTGGTTCTCTCCGCGTTTGCAGCGAAGGCAAGGAATGCCTATCGCGGGAAGGTGGATGCCCCGTTTCCTCCTTCGCTAATTTGATTGAGACGGCAGTCTACCAGTGCACAACTTGTGTAACCTTCCGACAATTTGGACTCGCACCCCTACTGAAACTTTTTTTTTTACAGTCAAAATGAGTCGTAGAGACTTGTAGTACAAGTCTGGTTTTAAAAATTATGGCCTTTTTATGGTTTGTAGAGTATATCTGACTATAGTAACAACTAACAATTGTATCTGAGACCTCGAACAAACAAAAAAAATAATATCCGAGAGTATTTCGAAATTTTTGTCCTTCCTAAGGAAAAAATTGTTACCACCCGCAAAGTGTAGAGAAGAGATAGTACCAACTTCTAAGGGATACTTCCAAGTTGGCGGGTTCAGAAGAGCTGGTCTTTACTGTAAAGATCAAGTGTACGATATTTAACGTTGAATATGAAGCTGCGATAATTATCGAATCAATACTAATTCAATTCGCCACATCGGAAAAGTAGGTATTTAAGTAGTATGTGATTAATGAGTTAGTAACCATCAAAATTTGACACATCATGACCAAAATTAGTCAATACTCCACCATTCACTTGAGGGTTTTACCAAAGAAGCTATATCATATGTATGTACAAGCTCCGTCTTTACTCGGAATATCTTCAGGACAATTCACAATTCAGCTTCCCAAGCATCCCAGGCTCGGGTTGGTCTTCGAAGTGAATGACCACTACGTCTTTGAATAAATAACACCTGAATACATCACTTGACCTTAAGTATGCAGCTGATCAGTGAGCTTGTAACTTCAAGATCTCTTTTGCAGTCCGCTGTCGAAAATAAGGCATGTTGTCCTACAATATGAAGGAATCAAATCTAATCAGTCGAAACAGACTTGCATCAACATCCACAAACATAATGCTAGACACACCACTGCAGCCAAGTAAAACATTACTGATTCTTCAACAAGGCCAATCAAACATAATGAAAATTTAACCCATATTGAGCACTGGTGGTTGGATTGACCACTGGAAGAATATATATACAAGCTTCTTAATCAAGTTAAACGACCCAACTGTCAAAACAGGTGACAAACCCAATAGAAGCGGACGACTGCAGCAATATGAAACAGCTGGTGCTTATCTAATGAACAGAGGCAGAGAAGAGTAAGGTGGGAGCTGGGAGGAGGAACTTAGGATTGTATGGGTGGATTCATGTCAGAGAAAGAGGGACAATTGAGGCATTTGAGTTTTGGAGCCATATACAGACAGTAAAATGACTTAGTAGCTCAAGGAAAAGAAATTATTTCCACGAACAAGAAACCAAGAGAGGATACAGAAGGGACGTCAAGGGTGTGACACCCACTACGCCCAATCAAACGGGTGTAAGCGTATACACAAGAAAAGGCAGAAACAAAATCAAGATTATGCCCTTACACACAAATCCACAAAGAAAGCATCAGAAATGCGCTTAGGAGAGATTGCTATTCTCCAATAATACAAAAATTAATTTCCACGAGAGTACGCTCTCAGCCCTCAAAAATACGTAGATACCACTCCTTCAAATTCACCCACCAGATAGCCAAAGCATTCAACCTCCATACATCATTAAGTCATGACATCTTCATTTTTGTTTTCCCAGCCACAATCAGAACTATAACAACGGAAACTTGGACCCACCACACACCAGAAAGACAAGAGAGAAATTCCACAATCATGAAACCAGTGGAGAAAAGAGGAGGATATGATAAAAGGACTTGACATTCACTGAACACAAGCAGCAGCTACTAGGTACAATAAGATGTTATTGTTTCAAGCTGCTATCAGTAGGGAGTTTATTAAGAAGGGTCGTCCACATAAAAAAAAAAAAAGAAAAGAAAAAAAAAAAAGAGCTTTTAAGGACCTTTTCCAAGCCACTGTAATAAACTTCAGACAAACTACTAAAAAGTAAAGGAGGAGTCATTCAACGGGAGCCAGATTACAGAGTCCGGAACACAAGTTTCAATCGTAAATGTCTCCAAAATTTGAAACAAGGAGAGAACACTTCCTAGTCAGTCATTAAGTGGTCTAGAGAAGTCAATATTCTAAAAGCTTCATGACCCGTTCCAAGACAAAATTATGAACAGCAGCCTCCTTACAGACCCGCAAACCTAAACAAGTGAGGTATTTGATTCTTCAAAAAGCATCAACACGCCAAATTTCTTCCCAAGACAATACCTTGACAGAGTTGACACCAATACTAACTTTAAAACATACCAGAGACTCAAACAGTTGAAACTATTACAACCATAAAAGATAGACTTCCAAAGACCCACCCCACAAGAAAAGAGAACTCGTCTACTCCACCATCCTAGGCCATTGTTTACTTTCAGGTTATGCTTCCATGAAATCTAGAAGCCGATATATTTTATGATGAAGCTTATATTTAAAGCCAACAACTGAATAAAACAGATATGCACAATGGTTTCCCAACAAATATCAGCAACTTCAACATCAACCCACTTCAACCTTTAAAGATAGTAGATAGTCATACAAACTCATACTAAAGAAGACAAAGATGGGAAAAAGATTTAACGGTTGCCATAATGCAAACCTGGCTGAAATGAAGTCCCATGCCTCTGCTGTAGAAATCAGCATACTTGATCATAAAGACACCACAATCAAACCTGTTCAAAGCAGAGTTTGTTTTCAGTAGAGAATTATGAAGACAAAGAATCCATAAATAGCAAATTATGGAAAGAATCCAAGTAACCAACAGGGAAAAGGAATTAGAAGATTGCTTTGGAAAAATCAGGAACCAAACAACACAAAATTCTTTGTCAGTAAGCAGTTGAATACACACAAGATATCCTGTACACCCCCCCCTCCATTGCCATAGGCATGAGCCTTTTACGACAGTAGGTAATGATGATAGCGATGTTGTTTGTGTTGTTTTAAATAGAATAGAAGTTACCGAATCCGGAGTCTATAATAACTATACATATAGTTTCCTAAAGAAAAACTACTGTGGCTAACTAATCTTTAACTGGACAGAATTTGCAAAGAACAGCACACACACTATAGGTTTCTTATTAAAACAACTCCCGCATGTCAAAGGCCACAATTAACATCACAACTTCAGTTTTGTAGACCTCACACAGAATGAAGTATCCAGAAACAGTCCCTCAGCAACAGATTCAAGGAAATGCAGACAAGAGATAGATTTAACTCACTGTTTTATGCAAGCCGAAAAATAAAGTAACAAAAAAGATCTTTTTGCTTTAAGTTTATGATCTTTCTAAGTGATGCCCACCGCCAAGCTCAAGCTCAGCAGTTGTGGATGCCCTAGCAAGTGAGGTGGAAAGTTCCAAAGATGTAGGCCTGTAGGGAAACCCCCTCATGTGCTAAGAGGGGTTGACCTTGGGATCTGAAAGTCACCAAGTGACATACAGGGCAGTAGGGCACGCTTGGTGTCCATCTTTTTCAATATTCTGAAGTTTCATTAAAATACTCTTCCTCCCATTTCTCTTGGGAAGGAACATGGCCTTATATGTCCTAGTGTCTATTATACTTCTAGAATGCTACTAGGAGGAAAAAATTATACTAATAAGTCAAGAAAATACAAGGAATGAGGATAAGGTATACTCAAAGGCAGCTGATTGAACGCTTTACTTTCAGAAATAAATAATTACTTAAACTTTTTTTTTATCCTAAAATTCAAACTTGACAGGTATTTAAACTCGTCTCGACTACCAATACTACCAGAATAATGCACTAGCTCCAAGTACCAGGAAGTACTGTGTGTCACTGCTTGAGTCCTGTTTTGTCGATGGTCACGAACGCCCAAACCTAATCTAGTCAAAGAACAGACGGATCTTACTATACCCTTGCGGCTCAGAAACAAGCCACCAACTACTGCATCTTAAACAGAACACATGCCAAGGCTGAGGATAAGACGTCTCAAGCAAAGACGCTTTCACATGGCATCGCTATTAATACTTTCAACAGCGACAGATATCTACCTAATAGTTTGTTTTAATTATGAAACCAAACAACGTCAAATCCAAAAATCTCCCAATCCAAATGGCAGACATGGTGGAGATTAAAGTTCCACTTTACTACAAATTATTTTACTTGGATTAGTGTGATCCAATACAAGTCTACTAGGTGGCTGAAGAGGATATGGTGTTAAAGAGGGCGTCATGGAGATACATAATCTGCGAGGAGGATGGACTTTAGATTTGTGGGGTTCCCTTTGCCTTCCTCGAATTCAAACTTCGTTTTTTCTTTCTTGTGTTTTTACCTTTTTGTTGATATGTTTGTCAATATATTTTACTACTTTCTCTTAACTTTTGCCAGACTGCTTTCGAACTTTCTAAAACTCATCCAATCAATATCTTTTTTTACTGCTCACATATGACCAATTCATGTTAGTTGATCTCAAATCATTTTAAGAATAGTACAAAAGTAGCACAATAGGATTGGAATTCATCTCTCAAAAAAAAAAAAAAAGAAAAGAAAAAAAGAAAAAAGCAACTTATCTCGGAAAAGAGAAGTCCCAATGAAACAATAGGAATGTGACCATTTCATAAAGTCAACCAACAATTTCCTTCCTTTGATGGAACCCAAACCTCGAAAACTAATCCCCATAAGGTCCATTACCAAACCGGGAAGTACCCAATGCTCTTGAGAACATCAATATAACCACAAAGAATGAGCAACATCACAATTTTTTCCAGCACATAACATGCACAATTAAACCAAGAGCAATAGTAGGTAACACTAGATTTCAAATTTCAGACCTGAAATTATTTTAAAATTTAAGACTGCTATCCAAGAAAATGTGACAATCACATAGCAATCTAAATTAATTCGATACCAGATATACATATACAACATAGCTTAATAATTGCTCCAATTATGGAAATAATATAAATGAAACTTCGACACTACTATGGCAGATACTTATTCAAAACCAGAGAAACACACTGTCATTTAATATTACTAAAAACCAACATTTCAAACTTACTCTCAGACATATACCTTTAAATCAAGGCAAATCGAACAACTTTTAAGTACACTTACTGGTTACTTCTTTAACCTAAAGGAATCTAGATCAGTTATCTTTGTCCCCAGCATTTCCACGAATAAAAACCTCCTGAAGAAATCAGGAGATCCGGAAATACGACAACTACAATAGCTTCCCTTCCTTGCTAATTACATCGACAAATATAGCCCAAAAGGATCCAAAAGAAGAAAGACAAACTCACTACTAAGCAAAGGACGAAGGTTACCCGCCATCTGCCTTCTATATTAGCAGGCACTTTTGTACAGTTCCTAAAAGCACCATCGCGGCAAAAGTGTTGCAGCTACAAGTCTTACAAGTGTCGGTCAACCACACTTATCCGGTAATGGGCACATAAACTAATATAGGAATCAAGATATCAAGGACATCAAGGTTCTCCAAGTCTCAATCATTATTAGAAGACCTAAATGCAGATCCCACAAAGTCCACTTGCCAAGATGAATTACACAGATAGCAGAAATTACCAAGAGTAGATTATACCAGTGAATCGATGCAAAAATATTATCCCATACCAAGAGTAAACAAAACCCACGGCAACCATCTTTTTAAATTTCACTCAACCTCATTAGCCCATATTATAAAAAATCCCACCCAGAAAAGATTAAGCGACCTGAGAAAAGATTAATAAATGTGCATGTAAGCTGGAAGATCATTATAAAGAATCACAACAGCACAACCATTGCTCTCAGGACCATATCTACTTTGAACAACCTGATGCCACAAGGATGTTGCCTCTATGAAATGCCGCAACCAATTTCCCAAAAAAATGTCTGATGCAACACTATAAAACCCAATCTCTTCATATTTTTTACCTCACAACAAGAGGTTATGGGTCAGCTCATGTAACTTTCAAGGTCATTCAAGTTCAAAGTATTTGGGGCAACTCTCAAAACGCAGATCAATTTTCAGATTTCTTACCACACTACATTATTTTGATGATTGTTAGTGTAAACAATAATCGAGTAAAGAGTCATATCCTACATACTTTGTATGCTACCTTTGTCTCACTTATATTGGTCTATAATCTGCACTTTCCAAAGACAAAAGGCCTCTTGATTAAATTAGTAAAATAAATATGACGTCCTACATTACCCTTAATTTGAAAGGAGCAAGTTAGTGAGAAAGTGGCAAATTAGGAACTTAATATAAGTACTAGCGTATATTTAGTATTTCGAAATATTTTATATTAATTGAGGAAGTTGATTGACAAATAATGGTAGTCGGTATCTTCTGCAAAAAAAACTATCCTAAATGGTTATTACCGATTTCCGGTCAAAATATTAATGTTTACAATCAGACTCTACACACTAGTCAAATCAGATTGGGATCTGGTGCATTTTGAGTAATCATCCTTCATGTCCGAGTGATTTGAAAGCGAGATCAATTTGGGATAGGGAATTTCCAACGCCACAGAGGGCACAGACAATGCCCCCAACCATTTCGGTGTTCCTTCTTGCTTACCACTAGTACTACACCACACAAAAAAAAAAAAAAAAAAAAAAAAAAAAAAAAAAAAAAGTATGCATGTTTCCTTGGTTGCGAGACCATATACTGCAGACACAGCCAGCCAATATCAACCTTCAAATGACAAAATCTCAGACTGCTACTTCCATGACGAGCTGTGCCAAAACGAGTCTTTGATTCACTCCATATGTGAAAGTTATAATGTGATGTACTTCCCAGATAGAATTTTTTTATAGCCACTTAGGATTCTTGTAATTTGCTGGCAGCAGCATTTATGTTTTTGGTATGCGAGAGATAATAAATGACTACTACATCTCTTGGATAATTTAATCCAGTACGTCAAGCACCAACAGCAAGTTTTGTCCGCTCCACACTTACACAAGCAATCGGAAAAGGTGCGGTGAAAAATTCTTAAGACAAATTGTGACTTCCTATAGACAACAAGGGGTCATCCCAAACCATATGTGCTAAAGAGCCAAAACGGAAAGTATAGGGCAACAAAGAAATTGTACTTACCCATTTTGCTGCTCAGGAAGGTCTTCCACGTATTCAAGCTTCCAAGACTTGACATCAATGTCCTCCCCACACTTGTCCTTCACTTCATCTGCATAATATTTACCCTGGAAGAATATAGATGATATTTTTGAGACTTATTCTTAATACTATGCTAAAAAATATTACTATATTAAATTGATATTGCCAAATTACAGACGACATACACACACACACACACACACGCAATATGCTACTGCTAGTTGAATTATAATGATCAGTCCAATTATCCCCTCCCTCATATTTTCCTTCAATAACGGAGGAAAACAAACAAATTAATCAACATTGTAAACTGGTCATTGAATCAACGTAGCGAAGGCTAAACACATGCTTGTCATGAGTAAAAACAAAGAGAGATGATAAAGGGAATCAATCCCAGTATCCCACAATTTTATGCATCGTACACACATTATGTAGAAAGATACAAATACATACCAGAACACTCAAAACCTGTAAATCTCGTCCACCCAAAGAGTCCAAGTACTGAAACTTATTATCTTTCTTGTTAATGACAGCTAAGCACCAATGCACCTCTTTATGGATAGGTACGAATATCTGGCAACGTTGCAATTTAAGGTCACTAAACAAACAAACACTGCATAACCAACAAATTTCAAAATGAAACAAGGATAGCTTACTTTGTCACACTCGTTGAGTTTATACCCAAGCTTCCTCTGAGAGGTCCATCTTCTCACGGCTTTATAATCGTACCCATTCCTCCCACCTATCAGCTGCATTCAAAGGCCAAGAGATGTTAAAAACTACAGCATTTCTAACGTAACAGCAAGATTAGCACATAATCATAAGCATATATCAGCAGAAAGTACAAAAGCTGTTCTTGCAAAAAAAAAAAAAAAAAAAAAAAAAAAAAAAAAAAATCCCTTGCATGTGCAGTAAGCAGCACAGAACTTATATCATGCTTTAAAGTGCAGACACCACAATCATTGGAAAAGAATGCACAGCAGAGATGCTAGCTACAATCTCCAAGTATCAAAAACTCAAAGTACAAGTTGCACCATTGCTAGAATCATATTGATGATAAATCGAATTTCCAGAGAAGCAGAATTCACAGTATAATTCCCCCAATTCATGATAATACATCCAGAGGTAAAATACACGTTCTCGGTCTACCCTTTAGGTCTGTACAGTCCTCAGGGCCAACACTTTGATCCATTGATCTTTACAAGGAATAACAAAGTAAAAGCTTCAAAAGATGCTTCTCAAAACATCACCAATAAGTGTATCTCCATAGTCCATATTAAAGAACATTCATCATTCCTTAAAAGATGGATAAAGGTGAATAAAACTAGAATTCTCAAGAGTCTGTATCTTATGCTACGTGATGTAGCAAGTGGTTGCATCATAGATCTGAAGTCTGTTGGACTAACTTTAAGGCCAATCCCTCAGCTACCAACCACCTTATCCTTACCTCTGGGAGAGCACATGCTCAGAGGCACAAATAACAGTGACGCTGAATGGTCTGAATTCTGATTCATCAAATCTTTACCCCAAAACTCCATTTAGAAAGAAGACCATCAGACAGAAGCACTACTAAATCCTTTAGAGAGATGCTACGACACCGGAATAGGGATGCATAAATTCGACCCCCCTCCCCCTATCTCACCATAGATGAGAACCTTTAAGAACTAGATTAATCCGATTTTTGTTTTAGAGGAGTCCATGAACAATTCAATCTTGACCAAGTGTCTAAGAGTACTTTTAACATATACCAGGCCCAAAGTTGGTAATGCCATCATATTTTAGACTTACATGTCCAATCAATCATCAGAGAGAAAGGTACTAAGCCCAATCAGTTTCGGGGCAAACAGACTATCACAAAACAACTGTGCAGTACAGTGCCTTTACCATAAGAAATGTAACGTAAGTTCACATTGATTAATATGCACACTTGCTGGTTTGTTTGTTAACCTGAGGTGCTGTCACCAGGGGGAATAATCCAGGGCCATCTATTCCAGTTAAGTTATTAATCAGAAGGAATAGTTACTATAAGCCAAAAGGCAAAGAGTACACACAAATGACCCTGCACCTTAACTTATAGCCCAAACATACCAACTTAACAAAACATATTTTTTTATCTAAAAGCATAAGAACAGCAAATAAGTTCTGAAATAAAAACAATATCGGAATTATCACTAACCTTCTTATAAAAAAAAGTGTTGAAGAAATGACAGTTCAAATATTTCTTAGGCTCTCTTCTTTCCCTCTCTTTCAACAATTCCAGGTACACATTGATGACCTGCATCATAGGGCAAAAAGGCAAATCTATAGAGAGGGTAAAAAAAAAGAAAAAAAAAGCAGAATGTAATTGCTGAAAGTCTTGTGAAATTGACAGTAGTTCAGATAACTAAATAACCTCATCATTCAACCATGCACCTGGCCGCAGACACTGCAAAATATCACCAGTAATCTGGATGTTGGAATTTTCATGAGTCACAAAAACCTTTCTCCTATAGAAGAAGCAAAAAACATTGTCATTATACAAGCAGCACAAACCAGCACTGTATACACGAAATCAGGATTATCCAGGTTTGAGGCAATACCTGTTAGCATTTAATAACGCTCGCTTAACCTCACCCACCTCCTCTTCTGAAAGAGGCTCAAACAGCTCCTGCAACAAATTCTATAAATCCATACACACGTTCAGTATCCCAACTTTTCAAGACAAACATTACGCTATGTGACAACTGACAACAAGACTCAAATTGTGGTACAAGAACACAAATTTTACCTCTTCTGGTTCCTTTTTCGGAGTCTGCAATGAACGTAATCTATGCAATATCGCCCATTCTGTCTCGATCTCCTTGCCCAAACCTTTGAGCTTCGGAGAGTAGGTTTGGTCCACCCTACTCATCAACTCCTTATAAAATGCCTCACGACCAAGCGATGTGGAATGCAACACATTCCCATCAGTCACCACTGAATTCTCCAACCCTTTGCTATCCAAATCTCCTGATTTTACAAGTAAGCTCAACCCTTTACTTTCAAACCCTCTCCGTTCATCCGAAACCCCCGACCTAACCTCAATCCCATCCTCTATAATCACCACCTCACTGGAATCCTTTGAAACCTCTCTCTCCTTCCTCTTCACCCCCACTTCCACATCAACCACCGTCTCATTCTCTACCTCACTTACCGTAACATGCCGAAACGTACCAAATGCTGCATCTTTCTTCTTCTTAAAATTATCCCACAATCTCCCAGCACTTCCAACCACATTTCCCATGATACAATTCGCCTTTTCCAATGTCTCACTAACCCTAGGCTTAACTTCTCCTTTACTCGAATTCGACAGAAACCCAACCCTATTCGACCTACAAGGGGCGTGAACCTCCCTCTTAAACTTCCCTAGAGGTTTAGGATACTTCTGAAATCTATCAACAATGCTCGGAACCTGCGCCTTCGCCGCCGGAACTTGATTTAAATAAGAAACCCTAGGTTTTTTCACTACTTTGGTATCAATCTGATTACTATAGAAACTACAATTCGACGAATTAAACGATGCGGATGGTGATGGGCTGTATAAACTAAAAACTTCATCAGCACGCTTTCGATTAATAGTTAAAGCACCCATTTACTGACATTAAAACCCTAAAACCATCCACTACCAACAATTAATCATCAATTTAACACCTAATTCCTGGAATCGAAATCAAAGAAATAAAAATTTGGGGAGAATTGAATTACCGGGAACTCTCGAATCAACGGAGTAGCGAGTTCTGACGGAAATCGATGGTTTCGTAAAGTTTACGACACCGGAAATCTTTGCTGGAGTTTTGTAAATTATTGTCGACGGAGAATTTTTGAAATTTCGGAGAGTTCTTTTTGGGGTTTTTTTTGAAATTGAGGTTTGGAGGAGAAAAAGATTTGATTTTTTCTTTTTTCTTTTTCTTTTTTTTTTAGAGAAAAGAAAGATTTTGATTTTGTTTTTGGCTAAATTTCGGGGGTTGCTGTTTAGGCAGTCCTGGCGAAGCTGCGAAAGAGCGCATTGGTATTGGACCGGTTGGTCAAGTCAAAGAGTTCGGAGATAATCGGGTCGAGTCAGTTTAAGTTCATTAGAGATCGAAGTTAAAAGTCCGTGCGTTGCACGATTACATTAAAAATATTATATGTTATATACGCACCATCAACTATGAAATGATGATGTCAATATATTTGATATATATTACATTCTTTATTTAAAAATATGTTTTAATATCATTCTTCGAGGTGAGATATCAAAATGAAAATATATTTTAAAATATGAACCAAAAAATTGCAAAACTATAATATCATCAAAGTAGATACCAACCAAATAAGTATAACTTTAAGTATATAAATCTAATAGTATTTTTTTTTTTTTTTTTTGCAAAATCAACGGCCAATGTCTTATCTTGGAAAATTAAATAGTCATACATTTAGAAAATGAGGGAATATGTGTTTTTATGGTTACAATAAACTCAAATTTGGAAATTAATAAGAAAATTCGAAAGACTGTGCGTTGCATGGTGACATTAAAACTTAGAGAAAAAACCTAGTGACTTATAGAATAGCACATATTTAGAGAAACCCAGTGACTTATACTCGTACTTATTAGTATTTGGAAATTCACTTGAGTAAGTTGAATTGCTACCCACCTAAAAATATAAAGCAAAAAATTACAAAGCTATAATAATATTATCAAACCAGATAACTCACTAAATGAGTATAACATTAAGTGTACAAATTTGATACCTTTTTGCGAAATCAATTGTCAATGTCATATCTCGCAAAATGAAATCGTCTTACATTTCTGAAAAGACGGGGTATCCTATCTTTTTATGATTACAATAAATTTAAATTTCGAATATAATGTAATCTTCTCATTGCCCAAAATAAAATTCTTTGTATTATCTTACCATTTCATGAGTACAATATACTTGCTTAGAAATATTATCTTCCATAATTTATAAATGAATTTTTTATAAACCAATCGAATTTTTCTTCATGTGAAAATGAAATACAATTCCAATGCCTAAGCGTATTAAAAGCTTATGGTTATAGACAGAAAAAGGTCATATTCATTAAAAAAAACATAAACACTACATTTATTCGTAGTTTGTAGTCAATCTTTTATATATATACTAAAACATAGATTACAAAAAATAAAATAAAGAATAGACTTATAGAATAGCACATATATTAAAGCCAGTAAACAATTATCCTTTACTCATAGTTATTACCATTGAGGAATTCACATTAATAAGTTGAAAATTCTTTTGTATTATCTTACCATTTCGTGATTAATTACCATATACTCCCTTCGATCTTTTTATAATTTTCTGTTTTGTTTGCTGCTTTTGACTATCCATGTTTGGGGCCACTTCTATACTAAATGAACTTATAAACGGACTTTTAATTCACCAAAGATTGTATTAAAATTTCATTAACTACAGACGCATTTAAAAAAAAAAAAACATTTGGTTCTTATATTTTACCAAAATGTAGAAAATGTCGTATAGTTTTCTCTTATATTAAAATGTAGGTTTGACTTATTATCTTTAGATCGAAGAAGTAGTATTGTTTTATAAACGTATATATATGTCAATTATTATCGTAAAAAAAAAAAAAACAATATTCAAAGGCGTTAGGACTATCAATATAGCATAGAATCAAAGAAAGAAGTAGTATTCCGCATTTCCACAATAGTCTAGCGTTAGAGGATCAAGGTTAGCCTAGTGGTTAGGAACTTAACCTGCTTGGGGGTTGTCCCGGTTTCGAATCCTCATATCCCCATCCCCCAATGCTACTCCTTTGTACAACCACAAAAAAAAAAAAAAAAAAAAAAAAAAGTCTAGCGTTGCATGCATCTTGTAGCTACAAACCAAAACACCCTAATATCCTACTCTTCCTCCCTCTCTTGTTGTGGTCTAATCTTAACTTGGTGGGTTCCGTTATTGTGCTTCACCTCAGCCTTACTCGTCTTCATCCCTCTATTTTCGATGTTGACTTGCTTCCATCTCAGATCCTTGCTCTTGCAACATGAAAACTGCAACTGCAGCACTTGTGGACACTTTTATATTGCTAAAGTTGTCCACTTTTATTTCTTATAACAAAAGCTAATTCAAAGTTCGCTCTCTTAACAAAGACCGCTGTCAGGATACGGATCTGCTACTCTTACATCCTTGTTCAGAGCACATGTTATCTCGAGGTCCACCTGATAAACTGGACTTGACTTTCAGAGGTCCTCGTGGCTTAGACGTGCTCTCAGAGCTCCATTGTCACTTTTTTTTTTTTTTTTGCCCAGAAAAACTCCATAGATGTGGGTTGTCCTCTTAACGTATGATTTCGAGTGGTGACTGGTGCCAGGGGCTTTGCGGTAATCATCATCGATCCAAGATGTCACATTATAGTGTTTGCAGTGGTCGAATAACTTTTTAGTTGAGATTTTTTTACTAGTATCTTACCAAATGTTGGAGATCAGACCAGATTGAAAACAGTCATAGATGAAGAGATAATGTTGATGAGTGTAGAAAAATGACGTGATGGTCCACGATGAAGAAGCAAATCGGCTTCTGGATTTCTGGGTTGAAGAAATCGAAGAAGGCAGAGAGAAAATGAAAAACTATTAACACAGGGGTATTTTGGTCAGTTTACGACAATTTGTGGGCGACATTTAACGATTCAATACAGTATCAATATATTATTTCCCAAAACATATAGTATCTTATTATTTATAATTAGTTATATTTTCTATACGATCAACTTTTTTTATGTTTATGCACCATCTTTTTCCAAAACGTATATTATCAATATATTCTTTCCAAAATGTATAGTATCTTATTATTTATAATTAGGTATATTTTCTATACAATCAACTTTTTTCATGTTTATGCACCATCTTTTTCCAAAACGTATTGTATCAATATATTAATTCCCAAAACGTATAGTATCATCTTATTATTTATAATTAGTTATATATCCTTTACCTAAATTTGTAAAAATAAAAGATTTCAAAGCTCTAAAAAAACTCGAAAGTCTCTAAACCCGTTGGATGACCATGAAAAAAGATTCGTTTATATATATACTAGTTTAAAGCTCGTGCGTTGCACGGTTACATTTTAAATATTATATATTATATACGCACCATCAATTATCAAAATCCATTATAATATAGTTAAACAAAGTTTAATTTAAAGTCATAATTGTAATATCCCGAAATTTTAAAGTATTTTATATTAATAATTTAGATTTATTAATTAGATTATCTAAATGAAAAAGAGTTTTAAATGTTATTTGTGAGTCGTTTTCAAAATGGGTTAGGAAGTGATTTCTAAAATCGGAATTTCTATTGGGTTGTATTCCTAAATTGGGTCAGTCATAGCCAATGGACCAACATCAACCCAAACCAACACCATTGGCCCAAACACGAAATCATACCCCAACCCAACCCAAAAAGGAAATCAGAAAAAGGAAAAGAAAAAAAAAAAAGAAAAAAAAAAACCATCAGCCCACTCTCTTTCTCTCACCTCACGCATACCCCCTTCCCTTGCTATAAAAACCTTCTCCTGCCCAGCTCGCCGTCGCGCCTCCTTCCGACCACCGCATCACCATCTTCTTCCTCGTTCAATTTTGTGAGCCACGCTATCCTCCTCTTTTCCCTTGTTTTTCGTCTTCTTCAATTACCATCGTTCAATTCGATTTCTTACTTTAACTCTTGTTTAATTGGTTCTATAGATGCTATGATTAGTGGGTAATCGATTTAAGTTAGTTTTATGCATAAAGATTTGATCTTGATTATTGTTTTAGGTTGATTTTTCTCTAATTTCGAAATTGGGGCTAATTGGTTTAATTGCTCGAATTAGGTTCAATTAATTCTTAAGTTATGACTTTAGTATGATTATAATCTTCTTATTAGGGGTTCTTAATATAATTGGGGATTTTGTTGTATTTGTTCATGTTTTGTAGAAATTTTTATTAGTTTTAATTATGAGATTAATGTTAAAAATTGTTTTAATAGCTCAAATTATAATATTAATTAGGGTTTCCTAAATCTGGTTGTTATGAATTTAATTTTCTGATTTTCGAAATTTATTTTATTATTTTCGGATTTATGGGATTTTATGTATTAAAATATTGGTTTTTCTAAATAAAACATAATTTAAATTGTTAGATTAATTTCCAATTAAATTATAATTATTAAGGGTTGATTTTTATAAGTTAGATTCTGTTTTTAAACTAATTTTAGGCCCTTGGGAATTTTTATAATAATTGAATGTTATTTGAGTAGAATAGTTAATTATTGAATTAGATTTGTAATTGTTGGGTAATTGATAATTGTTGGTTTAGAATATAGATTATGATGGGCATTGCATATAGAATAGAACTAACATAAGTATTAGATGAATGACTGGGTGAGATTAATATTAATTTGGGATTTATTGGTTGTATTATTGTAGCGCCTGAGTTCGTAGACGAAAAATACTAGTGACCGTCGTGCTGTCGTGTTCTTGTGTGCATTGAAAAGGTAAGCTAGCATGCTCAACCTTTCTTAAACTTGTAGAAACCTTTCAAACTTATGTGATAGATGTGAATGGTGTGGTTGGATGAGAACATAGTATCATCATAGGTGGAGAACGATTCAATTTATACAATTATCGTATTATGATTGGTTGGATTTGATGTATTGATATTGGTATGGCTTGTGACAAATATGTTATTTTGAAAGGTAAGATTGAATGTAATTGAATTCATTGATTTGGTTTGGGTTGTGGGCGCATAGCCAATTTATATTATGATGTTGGTTTGGTATCGTTTTATATGATTTGTGATCATCAACTCTCTCTCAATAAGATATTGGTTACTTAGACGGAGCAAAAGAACTCCTATTTATTTGTTCGAGTCAAAAGAACTTCTATTTATTCGTTTGAGCCAAAAGAGCTCCTATTTATTTGCTTGAGTCAAAAGAACTCCTATTTATATGTTTGAGTCGCATCGACTCCTATTAATTTCCCCACCGCATCGATTTTTAAGAGGGTTAGGCTCTAGTCTACTCTACTTGGGTTAAAAACACCCAGTAGGGGGTGTGCACACTTAAGGTCTAGTAGTCAATGATTATGGATTATGGATTATGGTTGATAGGATGGATTGGCAAAAGATTCAGTTCATTTCTAAATAATAAGGATTATGGATTATGGATTATGGATTGTGGATTATGGATTATGGATTATGACTTATAACTTCTTACTCGTGATCAAATTAATGTTCGATGGATTGTGGATTGTGGATTATGGCTCATGACTTGTGACTTATGAATTTCTTATTTTAATCTTTGATTTGTTTGATATGGATTATGGAATGTTTCTTATGCTATTAGTAAATGATGAATTGGATGGTGAATTGTGGAATATGCCTTTAATTGTTGTATTGGAATTATTATTGGATGATTTATATGTTTATGTGCTAAGTGTGTTTTCAAAAATAAAACTAAAACGTTTTCAAAATCCAGGTAAGGGTTTTGGTTTTCTACGAGTTGAGGTGTTAGCTTACTCAATTTTCTGACTTTTTCAACTGTGGTTTTTGTGTTTTAAATCCACCACAAGCTTGGAGTAATTGATGCATGCGGGAACGGCGACTCATTAAATAATAGTTGGATTAAACAAATTTAGACTTTAAGCTATAGACCATTAATAATACTTAGACTATTTCATATTTCATATTTCAAATTGTTGTAATTTAATTATTGGATTGTAATAGACCATTTTAGTCCATTAGACATTTGTAGTTCGGCTTCTGAAATTTCCTTGCATTCGGGTCTTTGACTCGAGTGCGGAGTGACACCTTTGAACTTCCTTAATTTGTGTTTTGGTTCGAAATAAAAATGTTTTAAAAAAGAAAGGAAATTTGGGGGTGTTACAATAATTATATTGTAGATTTCATGTTCTCATCTTTAATATGATGGCTATAGGTGTATCACTATGTCAATAGATAGAATATATCTATAATTCAAATATTATATATTTTAGGACTACACATAAACTTTTTCAAACTGTAAGAGAATTCCATTTGCGTTGTAGGGATTTTCCCCCATTTCCAGACGCATTCAATTATACAACAAAAAAAATAGTTGAATTTTTAAGAAGATTATATTAAGGTAGATGATGTAATAATTTTGGCAGATAGTAATAGTTTTAGTGCAAAGAGATTTACTCATACAGATTAATTCCTTCTATTAAGGCATAACTCACCTAATTAAATTCAGCTATTTTCTAATTAAATTAGATCATTTGACATCTGATATGTACAAATTAGATCAAATAACTTTCAATTTAATCATGTAGCTTCATACCAGATCATAGAGAATCTAAATCAGCAAGACATGAGCAATTTTCATGCAAATAAACTCAAGCTGAGGTTCCTTAATTAATAACAATTTTTTAATTAGTTTAGATTAATTGACATTTGAAATGTTCATATCAGATCAAATAACTTCTTATATTTAATCAAATATCTTTAACAGTTCATACAGAACGTAAATAACCAAGACATAAATAATTTTCCACGCAAATAACCTCAAGCTAAGGCCGATTGATGTTCTCTTGATTTTATCATTTTTACCAAAAAGATGTTTTTAACTGTAGTCTATCAAGATGCAACGATGTAAAACGTAATAAATGCAAATGATGACGATTATAGAAAATTCTCAAAAGTAACAATATGCCAAAAAAAAAAACTATGACAATGATGATGTCAATATATTTTATGTATATTACATTATTTATTTAAAAATATGTTTTAATATCATTTTTCGAGGTGAGATATCAAAATGAAAATATATTTTAAAATATAAAGCCAAAAATTGCAAAACTATAAAATTATCAAAGTAGATACCAACTAAATAAGTATGACTTTAAGTATATAAATCTGATAGTATTTTTTTTTTTTTTTGCAAAATCAATGGCCAATGCCTTATCGCAGAAAATAAAATCGTCATACATTTAGAAAATGAGGGAATATTTTTTTTCGTGGTTACAATAAACTCAAATTTGGAAATTAATAAGAAAATTCAAAAGCATGTGCATTGCACGGTGACATTAAAACTTAGAGAAAAAAAATGTAGTGACTTATAGAATAGCACATATTTAGAGAAATCCAGTGACTTATACACGTAGTTATTAGTATTTGGAAATTCACTTGAGTAAGTTGAATTGCTACCCACCTAAACATATAAAGCAAAAAATTACAAAGCTATAATAATATTATCAAACTAGATAACTCACTAATTGAGTATAACATTAAGTGTACAAAACTAATAGTTTTTTGCGAAATCAATTGTCAATGTCATATCTCGCAAAATGAAATCGTTTTACATTTCTGAAAGGAGGGGTATCCTATCTTTTTATGATTATAATAAATTTAAATTTCGAATATAATGTAATCTTTCCACTACCCATGATAAAATTCTTTGTATTATCTTACCATTTCATGAGTACAATATACTTGCTTAGAAATATTATCTTCCATAATTTATAAATGAATTTTTTATAAACCAATCGAATTTTTCTTCATGTGAAAATGAAATACAATTTCAATGGCTCTAAGCGTATTAAAAGCTTATGGTTATATGTAGAAAATGTCATATTCATTAAAAAACATAAACACTACATTTATTCGTAGTTTGTGGTCAATCTTTTATATATATACTAAAACATAGATTACAAAAAATAAAATAAAGAATAAACTTATGGAATAACACATATATTAAAGCGAGTAAACAATTCTACTTTACTCATAGTTATTACTATTGAGAAATTCACGTTAATAAGTTGAAAATTCTTTTGTATTATCTTACCATTTCGTGATTAATTGCCATATACTCCCTTCGATCTTTTTATAATTTTCTGTTTTGGTTCTTGTTTTTGACTATCCTTGTTAGGGGTCATTTCTATACTAAATGAACTTATAAACGGACTTTTAATTCACCAAAAACTATATTAAAATAACATTAACTGTAGACGCATTTAAAAAAAAAACATTTTGTTCTTATATTTTACCAAAATGTAGAAAATGTCATATAGTTTTCTCTTATATTAAAATGTAGGTTTGACTTATTATCTTACTATAACTTCAAAAGGAAACTTTTATATTGATGATTTTTTTTCAAAATTACCATAAACCTACATATGGTATACTACATTTCCATAAGTAAAATATACGAATTTTATACATGATTACCATAAACTCACATATGGTAAAACAACAATTCCATAACAGAATTAATTCCTTATCCACCAGATTCCATAACATAAATTAATTCCTTATTAACCAGAACCTCCAAGAAAATTCGAAGGGCTCTAGACCTCTTCAATGCCCTCGAAAAAATCTTCGTTTATAAATATATTAAGATTAAGATATATATATATATACAGGGTCTATCGAGTGAGAAGTGATAATTTGGTGAGAAGTGAGAAGTAATCTCAGCCATTGATTTCGCATAACTGCAGTAACTAAACTGCATAACTCCAGTCGTAACTCCACTAACTAAAACTCTTAACTCCAGTCACTTAACTCTACTAACTAAATTGCGTAACTCCATAAAGTAAATTGTCTAATTTGAGTATTTTTTAACTCCACCAAATCCAACGAAAATTCATTAACTCTAACGTAACTCCACTAACTAAAACACGTAACTCCAACACAATTTCCTTTAATAATAAAACACGTAACTCTAATAACTCCACTACCTAAATCACGTAACTCCGACTTAACTCCATCAATTAAAACACATAACTCCAACTTAATTTCATCAAATAAAACACGTAACCCTAATAACTCCATTACCTAAATCACGTAACTCCGATTTAACTCTATCAACTAAAACACGTAACTCCAACTTAATTTCATCAAATAAAACACGTAACCCTAATAACTCCACTACCTAAATCACGTAACTCCGACTTAACTCCATCAACTAAAACACGTAACTCCACTTAACTCCACTAACTAAAATACGTAACTCCAATTTAATTTCATCAAATAAAACACGTAACTCTAATAACTCCACTACCTAAATCACGTAACTCTGGCTTCACTCCATTAACTAAATCACGTAACTCCAACATAACTCCACTAATTAAAACACGTAACTCCAACTTAACTCCACTAACTAAAACACGTAACTCCAACTTAACTCTACTAACTAAAACACGTAGCTCCAACTTAACTCCATAATTAAAACCCGTAACTCTAATTTTCAAAATAATTTTAATTGATAAAACACGTAACTTCATTTTTTTGTATTAAACAAGTAACAAAATGCCCCTTTTAACATTTTCTCTCAACTCTTCTCTCCCCTACCCTTCCTCTGACAGCCAGCCACAGAGCCACCCCACACAACCACCGACAACCTCACGCGCCACCACCTTACATGACGCCACCACCAGCACTATGTTCACCTTCCGACGACGAGCAGAAGCCCTCTACCCCGCGACACTTCTACCACCGTATCACCGCCCATTTCCCCTCTCTCACTCTTTTCTCTCTCCTCAAATTTCTCTCTCTTCCACACGCGACACAAGGACGTGACAGCTCCGACAACGCGAAACCTAAGGAACGTAGCCTCGATCGTGCGAGACGGCGACAGGTGAGAGAGGGAGGAGCAACGGTGGTCGCCGGATCTTGACAAACGAGGAAGATGAGAGGGCGAGAGGCGCGCAGGCGGTAGAGGAGGAGACACGTGCCGTCGAGGATTGTGGAAAGATCGACGACGTCGGTAGAGCCCGCGGTGGTGGTGGTGGTGGTCGATGTACGACTGCGGCGGTTCCCGGCAGAAATGGGGAGAGGAGAGAGAAGAAAGAAGTAGAGGAGAGAGAAAATGCGAGTGCTTGGTTTTTTCTTTTCCAAGATTGGGCTTTGTTCTGATTGCAATTTCAGTATTCTTTTAATTTTAATTTTTAATCTGGTCCATTGATCTTAGTAAGATGCAAGGTTAAAATCACTTCTCACGAAATTGTTAGTTCTCATTTGATTGATATCCTATATATATATTGATTGATTGATAGATAATAAACAATCTGAATAATAATTACTCCTTTATACATAAGCATATCATATACACGTAATAAAGAATTCTTCTTTAACAAATGAACCAACCAAAAAGATTCAATCTTTCGTCCACATAGAATCTAATAATCATTAATCTAATCTAATACTATATATTAAAACCTGAAACCAAGTCTTTCCTAGAACGACACTTGACATTTATTAATTGGATAGAACATAAAAATAGCATTAAATATAATTATCGATTAAGATATGGTAATAAATTATCATAGAGTAGTATAATATAGCTAATTTATGGAAAATAATTATTAAGGTAATTTATTTGAACAAAGATAAGCCGTAGTATAGTATAACTAATCTATGGAATATAATCATTATGGTAATTTATTAGAACAAAGATAAGCCAATATTTTTCTTATAGAGTGAGTATAAACAATATAAATATATAGCCCGGGCGTGACACGGGCATGCAAACTAGTCTCTATAAAGGTTTAATCTTTACCAAATTTGTAACATATTTAACAGGATATACTGCTAAATGCTAAGAGATTAACTCAGAAACATTACCACAACCAAAAAGATCCAATATTTTCTTAAACAACAACGTTATTATCTGTAATTAATTTTATATTACTCTGAAAAATCATGACTTTCACATTAAAACATACCATAACTTATAAAAATCAAACCATAACCTAAAAAAAAAAGCATATCTTTCAAACAAACACGGAGCTGTGGAAGGTTAAAATCATTTAATTAATAACCCTAAACAAGTAACTTAATATTATACTACTAATAGCCAACGTAATGACCCTTCTAAGATACTCCACATCAGACATGATGTCACCGATGATATCATCAATGACATGGCAAATATTTTGATTTTAAATATATGAAATAAATACATGAGTAATTGTAGTTTAAGAAAAAAATAAAAATATAAAATATAAATTAGGCCTATACATTAGCCGAGAAGCAGAATCCAACTATTGATCTTGCCCTTAATTAAACCTATTTTTAAGCAAAATTTTAAAGAAATAGGGAAACAAAATTTGATTATCATTTTATTCCTATAATTTAGCTAATAGCTAATAAAAAAAATCGGTTGTGCTTCATTACTGTTCTGTTAAAAAAATAAATTATTATGTTCAAGAGATGATGTCATCTAATACTATACATTAATATTAAAACCTTTCCTAGAAGGACACTTGACATTCATTAATTGGATAACACTAAGTAATTACATAATATGAAAATTATTAGTTAATTTATGGAAAATAATATAATTTATGGTGATTATGGTGGTAAACTAATTTATGGAAAATAATAGTGTTGCTACTAATATTATAACAAAGATAAACGGATAATTTTATAAAATGAGTATAACAATATACATATACAGCCCAGGCGCGGGCCGGGCATGCAAACTAGTCTCTCCTAATTTAATGGGTAAAATTTAAATAAAATATACAATAAATATATCCCACTGGGACCTTTAGGAAGGAATTTGAATAATCATCAAAAGTTCATTCCATGATTATAGTCGATATTTAGGAAATAATTTGTTAATAAATCTGTGCACTAATTTTTTCAAGGGCCTCTATACTTCAAAAGTCAAAGTTTAATCACGGGTCTTGCTTTTTCAATTGCACAGATATGACAAAGCCATCCATTAATACGTTACACCCTTTTTCCTCTAATGGCGACATAGCTCGATCCTCTTTATTACCCCCATTACTTTGAAACCTCTTTTATAGGAATTCTGACTCGGTGACTCCTATAATTTAAGCTAGAATGCTACGGGTATATCGCTACTACATTTCTTTACGCGAATCAGTACAAGAATTTCAAAATGGAGACAATGCTAAAATAAAAAAAAAAACCAAGAAAAATAGCCACCTCAACATATAGGATATAAAAACAAAAGAAGATCCAAACAAATTTCTAAGAATTCTTTCAAAATATGCATGTCTAAACGGGCGCGAGTTAGTATATATAGGTCACCGGTCTTTTAAAAAACGAGTTCACAACCCAAAAATGGCAATTAACTTGACACTTTCAAATTTTAAATTTAAATTATCACAAGACTCAAGTCAGGTTTGACCAAAAACATAAAAATTACAATGGGTGCTACTCAATATGCATTATTTATACAGGTCATAAAACGCGTTTATGACTTAGGAAACGATCTGATCAGTACGAGTTACATATTAAGCTATGTTAAACAAGTAGCCTACTGTCACTTTATGATGAGAATTTAGAAAATATGCATGGTACATTGCCATAAATAAAAAAAACGGGTTAATAACACGAAAGAGCGGGTCCATGAGCCAGTAATTATTTTTTCGTAAAAGAAAATGACCCAATAAAAATATATTGGTCCAAAATTGCACGGGTTGCAATCTTTATTAGTTCAAAATTGTATTCTTAGTTCTTACACATGTTGGTTTCATTTGTTTCTTAACTCAGTTACGGGTTCACGGGTCAGGCAAAATTGACTCAAAGATATGTGTGTCAAAAGGATTTAGATTAGTATGAGTTATTGCAGGTTCATGATAAAAAAGTAGCGGGTCATCGGCCTTAAGAAGCGATTTAATGACTTATATTTTTTTTCATGTCTAACATTGTCGTTTTCTTTTTAAGTACGTCCATTTTTTAATACATTATTGTAATAATCATAAAAATTATATACAAACGAGCCATTATCAACTTTATATGGCAACCCGTGCAATTTTGCACGAGTACATAAACTATAATCTTTCACTGTTCTGTAGTACATTTCTCCGTTCAATTCAATTTGGACGAGTTTTTGCATAGCGATTTGTTGGTCATTTACTTTGTTATGATCATTGTTGAATATTAATCAATATATGTATATTTGTTGAATTGTGATCTAATATAATTGTGTGATTAATTAATGTTGACCTCCATTGACAGTGTCGTACAATTACTCATCATGTGTAGATTGGATTCAGTTGGACAAGGAGACAAGTAGACAAAGCAAGCGCGAACCTATTGTTAAATAAAGATTGAGAAGCAACATGAATCATTCTTTTGATGGACTAGGTAAGCATATCTTTTCTGATGGGTAGAAGGAGGAGCGGTTGTTTCAATATACATAGTATATAACAAGACTTTGATTATTCATATATGCTCCTATTTCTAGTCTTTCTCATTGTATTTCCTACAGAAAGACCATTTCAAATAATTATTAAACTATTATTACATTGATCGCATGCTCATTTGCAAGACAAACGATTTTAAACTTTTGCTAAAATTATTGCATTTTTTTTCCAGTTTTGAAGAGAACAACAGATGGATCTAGCAAAGCTTCTTCTACGCCAGACCTTTGCGTCATGTTTTTATTTCCTCGAAATTAATTGCAGATAATGGTGGGATCAAACATTCATATTGTGTTTCCAGGCTTATCGAGATAATGTAAATTTATGGTTTTAGGCTGATGTTTTGAATTAAAAAGTTAAAGATTTGATTTTATCTTAAGAAAATGGACTTCAAAGTCGTTTTTGTATCTCCATTAGCAATCTCCATCATCCCCAGAATGTCTCCTTACAATTATTGTTCATAATGCATATTTGTTGGAAAAATTCATTAGTCGTTTGACCATGTTTTACGGTTTGGAAGAAAGTTTTGGGTCAAAACATTTTATGTCAAGCTGTTGTTAATGTGGCTTTAAACATAGGCCGAGGTTCGACTAAAATTTGCTTCAACGACTTTGCACTTGAGCACGTACTCAGACCATTTTTACGTACTAATTGTACCGTATAAAAAAGAGTTGTGCATCGTTCTTTACGGAGGAACAAAAGCGAGAAAATATGGAACAATAGACTACCATTCCGATAATACGGAATATTTTAACCAGTCAAACACTTGATAAATCAAATAATTCTCAATTTGAAAATTATACCATCCATTTTTGAAGGAAAACATGCAAGTGACGAAATCCTTTGCAATACGGGCTACATTAATAAACCTATAACCTAGATATTGTGTACTCAGGTCTACATGTAATTGTCTGACGATCACAAAATTTAAATTTCATGTGATCATTTTTATAATTATCTATGTTACATCTAATTTGTAAAGTTCTCCATTGAATTTTTTTTTCGTTTTGTAGGTAAAAAAGTCATTTTCTAAGATTTTTTTGGGCGAAAGTAGCAATTTGCCCTTAAGACTTAACTCAATTGTACAAGTTACCACCTTAACTTTCAATGATGTCAATTTGCCCCCTTAACTCTCAATGATGTTCAAGGCCCAACGATAACAGGGTCCCAACCCAGATAATGGGTTACGGGCCATAAATGCAGGTTCATGGCCCAAAAAACAAAATATATTTTACATGTTTAAGGTCATATCTCCTAAATTTTTATGGTACAATACCAATTTTCACTCTTAAATTATGTAGACATTGCTTATATAGAAATTATATCTTATTATGACAGCCCGTGAAATTTTTGTACGGCTTAATCTAACTTTGTCTTATTTATGGGTCTAATCGGTAAACAGGTCGGGTCAAGTTAGACAAAATAAGGGGGTAAAATTGAACATGGCACTATAGAGGTCATGTACAGGTCGGGTGTCTTTATTTAAACACTCCATTTAAAAAAAAAAACTTACTAAATTGGGTAAGTTTTAACGACACATCAACACTCTACCAACCTTAATCCAAGTGAAAAATACAATGGGGTGTTTAAAGGAAGACGGAGGGAGTATATGCTAGCATAGATTCATCAACTGATAATATCTTTTTTATATTTAAATTTAGGAAATAAAACAAAAACTGCACAAATGTATCTACTAAATTATATTCACACGCTTATAAAAAAAAGAATTGAATCATATTTTATTTACAAAAAAAAAAAAAAAAAAAAAAAAAAAAAAAAACTATGAAACAAACCATTTAAAATGGATTTTGTCTCTAAACTAATATAATATCAAACATTTTAATTATTTTATCAAATTACACAACATCTTCCATTGCCAACCACAAGGAATCCGAAATCAAATACATCATATATTTATCCCATGACATTAGCTAATATTTACCTTATATATCAATAAATGAAAATTGTGGAAAATGAAAAAAAACTAAATTGTAAAATTGAACGGAAGATTTCCAAAATAAAAATAAAAATAGTCCCTACTTGATTTCAAGAAGGACTGAATAAATTTCATAGCAAACAAGTCAGTAGCTCTTATACTCCTCCATTTCATTCAATTGTTTACCTTGGGCCGAATTTTGTGAGGAGAACTCAAACGCAACTTAAACAATTGAATGAAATGGAGGGAATATATTATCATTGTATTAATGACATATTCTTCTAAATCAAAACGGTTTTTTGAAATAATGCTAAAAAAAAATGTGCATCCATTAATGAGTCATTGTCGTAGTATACAAATGACTCATCGCCTACATTATAAATAAGTAGTATAAAAATTAATCATCCTTTCTTTGTTTAAATTGTAGTATACAACTGAGTTATCGCTTATATTACATAACAGCCTGTGCAATTTTGCACGGGTGCATAAACTAGTTATACAATAACTATGCACATATTCCAACTTAAACAAAAATAAAAACATGATGATAGAGTACAATGTTTAATAACAGAAGGAGTAATACTTACTCATCTTCTTCACACTCTTGGAGTTTTGGGGAGAAAATTCAAAAACCAGCGGAAGGAGAAGCTTGTGAAAGAAGAGACTATTTTTTTTCTTTTCTTTTTGAGTTTTGAGTGGGACTAAATAAGCTTTGTTTTTGCAATTGTACATTTTTTTTTTGTCTTATTTCATAATTTTGAGTATCATTTTGATGCTGTAGTGTCACTAATGACGCCTAAAATTAGATAAAACGACAAAGAACGCACATCACGTTAAGATGTATTTATACGTATATATGAGAAGAAAGTAAATAGTACATTGTAAATCAGTACACTGTAAAAAAGGGCCACATTATTGACTTACTGGCGACCATTTATGGATCTTTAATTTCGACCACATTTCATGGTGGTAGTCACTAAAAATTTGAACTGACATCTCATGGTGGTCCATGATCGGCCTTGAATCGGTGGTGGTGTTGTTGTTGGTTGGAGAGAGAAAGGAAAAACATACCAAAATTGAGGAGAGAGAGAGAGAGAGGAGGGTGGGGAGTTGGTAAAGTAAAAAGTAAAAAGTTTTTTTTTTTTTTTTAAAAAAAAAAAAAAACTAAACCAAAATTGCGTTAAAAAAAAAAAAAAAACTCAAATTAAGATGGTCCACTATCAGCCCACACTCTTATCAAATAATCAATCGGGTTAAGGTGAGCGATTAGGTATGCTACTTTATTATCTGATCTCCTCACGTGACTAAGGGTCTGTTTAGATAGAGGGAAATGGAGGGAAGGGGGTGCCGTGGGAGGGAAATTGAATCACTTGTTTGGATACATATTTGTAAAGGGAGAGAAGAGAAATAGAGGGATTTGGAAGGATGAGTTAACCTCTTTTTTCTCCAATTTTCATCCCTCCAACATTGGAGAGATTTGGAAGGAAAATGCACAACTACTTCATTTAAAATGTTTTAATTTACAAATTTGCCCCCAAATATTTATCAATACTTCAACTATATTTTTTGAAAACTCCAAATTAGGCCTCTTTTTTTCTCTCCTCTCTCCCCACCCTTGAGCCACCACTTCGACGCCCCTTCCTCGATGCCGGCCGACACCGACCACCACTGTTGCCGACGATATCACCACCAATCAAACCGCCTTGGTCCGGCAACCATTTCCCACATACCCACAAACACCCAAAACCTCCCTAACACCACCCAAATTTAGATCTAGGTTTTCAAATTAAAAAAAAAAAAAAAAACACTTTTTCGCCCAGAATTGGTCGGCTCCGGCAACTTGGAATCTGATGTAGGTGGCGGCCACTATGAGATAGAGGGATGAAGGTGGGTAATCGGTGGATCTGGGCAAAACGAGAGAGAAAGGAAAAGAGCGAGAAAGCTTCGTGCGCGGTGGAGGGAAGGACTGTGGTGGTCGTTGATAGCCGTCGATGACTCGCCGTATCATGGCGAGTTGTCCGGTTGTGTCATTGCCGGCTATGGTGGTTGGGGGTGTATGACGGCAGTGGTCGGGGGCGGTGCGGAGGAAAGGGAATGGGTGAGGAAAGAGAAAATAAAAGGGGGGGTTTTATTTTTTTGTAATTGTTATTATTATTATTATTATTGTTAATATTGATTATTATTATTTATTTAATTTTATTCTGCAATTTATTGTTTTGTGCAAATGTGGTATTTGACTATTTTCCTCTCATTTATCTCCATTTCTTTCCTTATCCAAACAAAGGAAATTGATTCATCATCCCCTCCCCTCCCTTTCCCTCCTAAAAGTATATCCTAAAAGTACAAAATTCAAACCTACGGAAAAATTAAAGACATCTAAGGAAATACCGTAATACCAAAGTAGCTAGACAAGAATGAATTTGGTACGAATGGGCAAATCTGCAAGTCGGCCCAATTTGAGCAGTCCAGCCGAGGGCCGAAATTTCGCACACAGTGGGATAAGGAACAGTCCATCCCACAGTGGCTTTTACGTAAATACATAGTGCATGTTGGGCATTTAAGTCATTTCCTATAGTATTTTCCACTATTTAACATGTACTAGTTTGATGGCCCGTGCAACGCCCGGGCTACTTATGTTTAAATTTTAAAATTATGTAAACGAATTTTTTTATCTAAAACCTAAAATCTCATTTCAAACACCCGTGTGATATTGTAATGTAGTTAGATGAAAACTCACCTTTAAAAACCTAAAGTCATGTTTCGAACACCCGTGAGATATTTGTAATGTAATTAGATGGAAACTCACCTTTAAAAACCTAAAATCTCATTTCGAACACCCGTGTGATATTTGTAATTTAAGAGGAAAAGTCACCTTTCAAAAGCCAAAGTCCCATTTTGAAACACCCGTGGGATATTTGATCAAATTGTCATAAATCAAGTAATTACTATAATACATAACTATTTTTCATAGATAAAATAATAATGTTATTTTATTAGAATAATAATACCATGTACTTAGCATATCCTATTTTGGATAAACATTATTTATAATATAATAATATTATTATAAGCCACGTGTCAGCGTGAGAATTGAGCGGGTTCAGGATTACATATATATATATATATATATATATATATATATATATATATATATATATATATATATATATATATATATATATATATATATATATATATATATATATGTATGTATATATATATATATGTATATATTGTACAAAATAGTACATTTATACTTCAGTAAAATTAATTAGTTACTCTAACATGCTTCTCTCTCCTCCTTCAAAACATTCACATTTTCCCAGTTTCTCACCGGTCACCACCACGCCGGCAGCCTTGAAACAACCCGAATATGATGATGGTGTTAATTGATTGATTGATGAAGATGATGAAGAATTGGTGAAAAAGTTAGATGAAGATAATGAAGATGCGGTGGGTAAGCAGGTGAGGAGAGAGAAAGGTAAAGAGAGGAGAGTGAAAATGCACACGAGAGAGCTTGGAAACTAAGAGTGAATTTTCATCAAGCTGCAGCATGGGATTAGATTTTATGGGGCAAACCCGCAAGTCAAATCCGAATGAAACAAATAACCACATTATATGGCAAACAAAGTTTTTCTTAGCAAGCCTTGTCACAAGTCGGAGAATGCGACATAGTTATACGGCTGAGCCGGAGAAAATACAGCCGTAATATGACTAAATTACCCCTGCGTCTGGCACTGGAATCAAAAGCTAATTTCGAAGTCCAGGCCCTTTGTTTGCAAATTGCAATCACACAACTAACACTATATCCTTGCTTACTCAAGCTTACATACAGACCAAAATGATGCCAAGATGCACTCAAAATACATTCTTCAAGTCTCAAATTCAAGGTTTCGATCACTTAAGCCTCAAACAATTTTGTCGCACGAGAAAACGCCATTTGCGATCACCCCCTTCCTCTTCAAGCAAAAGTAGGCACCTCCAAGCAGACCAAAAGTAAGGAACACAATCACGCCCATAACAGACAAGTAGTATGTAGGCGGCCTACATCGAAATTAAAGTTTTAATGTAATTAATCCTTAAAACAATACTAAATACCGAGTAAACACTAGTATAAAAATAAAAGAAATCTGTAATCAAGGTAAAATACCTTGTTTTGTTTGAACAAAGCAGCATTTGAGAGCATCATCACGGCCATTATTGCCGTCATAACGGTGAGGAGGAACGTCGCCATGGTCAAGCTAAATGTCACCACAACCATCCTAAACCCATACAAATTATCTTAATCAAACTTATATTAACTACAAACACAAATTTATCATCTCTATAACCTAATGCAACAAAAAAAAAAAAAAAAAATTTCAACTAAACAACCATTTTTACCCGTTAATAGACACGAATAACCACAAAGTTGCGATTTTGGTACAATTAAACACCCAAATCACATAGATAATCACCCAACATTAAATCTTTATCCAATTAAAGTTCAAATTTATTACTTTTTCCCGCTAATAAACACGAAAAAGCACAAAGTTGCGATTTTGGTACAATCGAACACTTAAATCCCATGTATAAACTCCCAAGATTAAATCTTTATGTAAATAAAGTTCAAATCTAACAACTTTCCCCGCTAATAAATCACATAGATAAACACCCAAGATTACAACTTTATGCAAATAAAGGTTAAAAGTACCATTTTCCCCCGCTAATAAACCCGAATAAGCACAAAGTTGCGATTTTGATACAATCAAACGCCCAAATCACATTGAGAAACTTCCAAGATTAGAACTTTATGCAAATAAAGTTCAAATTTTAACACTTTTACCTAAAATGAACACCATTGCACAAAGTTGCAATTTTGGAAGCCAAATCACATAAATAAACAACAAAAATCGAAACGTTATACAGTTAAAAGTTAAAAAATTTGCAAAAAGGTACCATGAATTGACGTCATGGAGACGCCTTTCTCGATCTTCTTCAGTTTCAGTTGTTTGCTTTGTTTTCGGGATTTTAGGGCTTTCATTTTCCTTGTCATCAGCTGCTAATAATAATCATGTAATAATAATAAAAAAATAAATAACCTGATGCGCCGTCACAAGGATTTTAATAATAATAATATGATAGATTAGTGGAGTAATAATTTAAGCAAATCTTACCGGTATTCATGACGACGAGTTTCCTTTTCTATTCTTTCTTTCTTTATTTATTTTTCTCTTGCCTTAAATTTTTCTTGTGATTTCCGTTGTGTTACTTGTGATTGTGTGCTGTGAGTCTGTGACTTGTGTGTATAAATAGAAGGGATGTAATGGGGAGTTATGTGTGTAGTAGTACGTACGTACAACAAAGTGCTAATGTGAATATTTTCTTTCCTTTTTGTCCGAAAAATGTTTTTAGAATTTTGAAGAATACGCCTTAAATCATTTGTCACTATTTCGTCTTCCTTTTGTGAGTGTCTACTTTTGTGGACTACTCCACAGTCCGCCTTATGTTATGTACTCCGAATTGTAAGTCAACGTCATTATAAGTCTCGATTGCAAGTCTATAACTTGGCATTGCATTTCTCCGATATAGGTTCTTTTTTATTTTATTTTTTCTTGCCAAGGGGAAATTAAATTGGGTGAGGATCCCCTAGAGTTATTTCTTGGTAGAGTTGGTAGAGTTTGCTAAAATTAGTAATAAGACAAAAGGAATAGGATCTTGGAATGCAAAAAAAAAAAAAAAATGCAAAACAATTAATTCTTACCTTATTAAGTAAACTCTACATGGTAGAGTTTATTTTCAACTCTAGGGGATCCAATTCCAAATTAAATAAACTACACGTTCTTTGCTCGTTATAGCTTAGAGAAAGAAGCCGATGTTCACTTGGTCTTACATACTCGTTTGGTAGAAGCGATAAAATATGGTAATGATAATAAGAATAATAATAGAAGCCTCTACTACTTGATCGGAATTGCGTATCGAGATTAACAGATAGCCATCATCTATTTCATAAATTCAGATTTTGGGATGAAATGTGTTTGCAGAATCACAATAAAAGGCCGAATTACAAGAATTGTGATTTTACAATTCCACAGTGTAGCACTGTTTCTACATACAAACCAAAAGTCCTACTCGCCTTCGTTAACCCTTTCTTGTTGTGCAGCCCATTAGTGTGATGATGATCAACATTCCCTTTCTGAGTTTTGTTGTCGTGCTTCGCCTCAGCACTACTCCTCTCTAGCCCTTTGTTTCCGATGTTATGTTTAGCCATCCTCCTTTCTATCGCTAATTTCTCATTTTGCAACATGAAAAACGCAGCTGCACAGCTTACTGCCGCCATTCTTCCTGCGTAAAGGTTAAAACAGCTTTGGTCATAATGCAATCAGAAGCCTAAATTAAGAAGATTATTTATCATCCTTTCAGGAAAAAAAAAAAAAAAAGCAAGATGAACAGACTAATGATTGTCATCCTATCAAAGCAAGGCTCAAATCAATAGATTTTTTTTCTTCTTTTTAATAGAATTGAAGATAACTTGATTTTGGAAAAGGTTGCCATACAAATGCCCCAAAAGAAGCATTAGAACCTGAATACTTCAATCGATGCATTAGGAACCAGACTTGCAATGCATTCGTCCAACTTTGAACTCAAGAAAAAAGTCTCTCACAAAAAATCATCCAAAGCAAGAACTTCCATAGAGTTCGTGTTTTCAAGAACCACCTCTACAAACAACCTGAAATTTCTATAGATACAGTTTTCAGGGAAGTATTCTAGGGTGTTCAAACTGTTCGAAAGAACAAGTTTTGTAACGTTACATTCCTTTCGATTCTAACCATTTCTCTCGCCTACCACATGGAACATGGAAGACGAGCTAAAACAAAAAAAAACAAAAAAAAAAATGCAAGAGAAATCAAGATGATTTATCAGTTCAATAAAGCCATAAGGGAGCAATAAAATGTGAACCGATAGTTAGTTACCTACATGGAGCACATGTTGTGAGATAAAATTATTTTAGAAATATGTCGTCCTATATAGACTACTACTCTTACTAATTGGAAATTCTATCCAATTCTGTACCAACATCAAGACGTAGATGCACACACCAGTCACATAGGAATCAAAAATTGGACAAATGTGAGCAGATATGGTTAAAAAACACGGTATTATTTTGTATAGAGAATACTAGTCATATAAGGGAAAAGAAAAAATTCAGGGTATGTGTCTAATCCAAAAAATTGACAGCAGTTTTTCATAAAGCCCCACCAACGTGCAAGACTGGCTTTGCTCCCTTTAGATACTTCGGCAATCCCTTGCACTCTAAGAGACTGAAAGCTGAAGTTTATCAGATGCTTAAGGTAACTTAACACATGCAATCAATCGTTGGTCCTCCCAAATATTATCATACGCAGGTAAATCCCAGTTAATCAATGGTGTTGCTTTTGGTCTTGAAAACTTCTGGTGCACAAGTTTGTTGCTCACCAAGGAAATTGCCAAGAGAATAAACAAATTTCGCAAGGATTTTCTGTGGAATGTTTCTGATTGCCACCAAAAAGTCACTTTATAAAGCTGGCAGAGCTGTTGTATGCCTAAAGAATAGGTTGGTTTCAATATCAAGTAAATTTTACAGTGGAACAAAACCCTTTTAAGTAAATAGATTTGGAGGATCATCACTAATTATGAATATGATAGTACCTCGTGTACTTGGGTGGAAGCTTATTGCTTAAAAAATCAAAGCAATTGGGAGCTATAGCTTAGGCAAAAATTGATCATGGGACTTGTTGGAGAGGTATTGTAACACCTAAAGACTCAATCAAACAGCATTTTGGTGATCAAGGCTGTCATACAACTTCTTCAGACAGAAGCAAAACAAGGTGTTGCGGTATAAACAGTCAGGGATACAGTTGTTATGCCCAAACACAGCTTTAGTCTCAGTCTTGCAGATCAGGCGAAGTTAGCAACAATAGACAACTTAAAGAAACGGGGTATTCAAAATGCGGAGGAGACACATAGGCATCTCTTTTTTTGTCCATTGTGCAATTCTCTGCTCAAATTTGGCACACTATACTAAACTGGTTGGCATTTAGAGCTGATCTTGGGAACTGAAATGGTTGCTAAAAGCCCAAACGACTCCCAAATGGGTATTTTAGAGGATACGTCCACGTTCTCAGGAACTTAATAGAAGTACTACCCCCCCTCCCCTGTCCGAAATTCCCCGAAATTTGGACAAAGGTGAACACTTCAACTCATAGTAACGGAGGGAGTAAATATCTAATACTCCGTATATTGGAACTTAGGTGAAACTGTATTACCAAAATCGATTACTTTTTACTTCTCGCTTGGTTCGATTGTTCCGGCGTTATTAATACAGATAAAACTCTAGCCCTAACTTCACCTATCATAATAATCAACAATCAAAATTGGGGATAAAATTGACAATACTTACACCCAACAATAATCCCCCAAACCTAATCCTCAGAAACCCTAGGGCTAAAGCTACATAAATTTCTGAAATTTCGCCCTAACAATCTCCATTACAAACATAATCTTCGTAGCAATCTTCATATACAAGCTTGTTTACTACAATTTCAACCTAACAATCCTACGGAACTTGACAAACATCAAACAAAATAAATCCCATGCCATGAAAAATTAAGAAGAAGCAAAATTGAAGTAAAAAAAAAAAAAAAAAAAAGTAAATACATGGAGAAGAAAGAGAAGAATTTACCTGGAATTCGATAATAAAAAATTGCTGGATTTGGGGATGAGCAGAGAGCAGGGTAAAAAAAAAAAAAAAAAGTGTGCGCGAGTGATTGTATGGGAGTCTTTTGGGTTTCTATTGATGTCTTATAGGGCAAGTTTCTTCGAGTAATCCGACCGTGTGTATATATATATATAGGGGGCCTATCCAGTGAGAAGTGATAATTTGGTGAGAAGTGAGAAGTAATCTTAGCCATTGATTTCTAGTAACTCCACTACCTAAACTGCATAACTCCAGTCCTATAACTCTAGTGACTAAACTATTTAACTCTAATGATTTAACTCCATTAACTAAATTATCTAACTCTAATAATATTAATAATTCCAATAGTTTTAACGTTATTCTACTAACCCCAATAACTAAAACACGTAACTCCAATAACTAAAACACGCCAACGTAACTCAACTAACTAAAATACGTAACTATACTAACTAAAACACATAACTCCAACTTAACTCCATTAACTAAAACACGTAACTACATCATAACTCCACTAACTAAATCACATAACTCCAACTTAACTCCATTAACTAAAACACATAACTCTAACTTTACTTCACTAACGAAAACACGTAACTCCAATAACAAATAAACGTAACTCCACTAACTAAAACACGTAACTCCAACTTAACTCTATTAACTAAAACACGTAACTCTAACTTAACTCTACTAACTAAAACACGTAACTACAACGTAACTCCACTAATTAAAACTCATAACTCAATTTAACTCCATAATTAAATCCATAACTCCACTAACAAAAACACGTAACTCCAACTTAACACTACTAATTAAAACACGTAATTCCAACTTAACTCCACTAGCCAAAATACGTAACTCCAACTTTAATAAAAAAAAAAAAAAAAACTGAAAAACCAACCCACAATATTTTTCTCTCTCCTCCCCTTTCCACCCACCACCACCAGTCACCTCCCTCCCACCACCGGCCACCTTCACCAACCACCACTCCGATCAAGCCGGCCAGCACCACCATATTCGCCGTCCTGCCGCCAGCCCACCGGCGGTGGTCCCTCCCCCCGCCGACCACTTGACATCCCCAATCGACCAATTCTCTCTCCTCAAACTCATTTCAAACCACCACGAATTCCGCCCTCCCCGATGATCCGCCGCCCCTCCCCGACGTTAGCCGCCCCTCCCCCGACGTTCTCCGCCTCTCCCCCGACGTTCGCCGCCCCTCCCCCAATTTTCGAAGTGGAAAAAGGAGGAAATGGGGGAGAAGGAAGTGGCGGCGACGTGCGGGAACGGGGGAGGGGAGGTCGGAGTATTCCGACGATCACGGTGGCTTAGTCGTGGGAGGTGGTCGTGGTGATCGACGACAGCCTCCGGCGGAAATGGGGTGGTCTCGGGTGGGTGGGGGGTTGGGGAGGAGAGAGAAAAGTAAAAGGGAGTGGGTCTTTTATTTTTATTTTCTTTTTATTTCAGTTTTAATTTGGACCACTAGATTAAGATAAGATGGAGGGTTGTGATTACTTCTCATTTCTCACGAAATTAACACTTCTCATTTGATAGATTTCCTATATATATATATATATCGATGGTACGTGTAATTTGATTTCGATTATTTGGTTCGTTTATGACATCCGAATACTAGAGAGTAAATCTTTTTAAAAGAAAATTTAAGTATGAGTTATAGTAAACAACTAGTTTATGGACCCGTGCCATGCACAGGTTCATAAATGTTTATATGAAATAGTTCTAATAATGCTCCCTCATTCTCGGAATATGTTACATTTTCTGTGTTTTAAGGTGGGTTTTATTTTTTATGAAACAAAAAAAAAACTAATTGAATTTATAGGGGCAAAATAAAGTTATTAGATTGATATTAGAATAGGATTCATAATAAGTTTAAAGAGTTTGACTGGCATATTCTTAGTTAGAGATTTTTCACTTATTAACTCGTTCAGCTAATGTGTTGGACCCTGTTTAATAGGACTTAGGCCCTGTTTGATAAGACTGCGTCATTCTGATTTGATTCGATTGCTCTTGATCTGATTTGAATGACTTTGAACTGATTTGATCTGGATTGGTTTAAAATTTGATTGAATTTTCAACGAATTAGTATCAATAATGGACCAAATTCATTGAACGTTATTTGGGCATTTCTGATCTGATCTGAATTAATTTGGTCTGATCTGATTTGAATGACTCTAAACTAATCCATGCCCATGTTAAAAACGTTTATATTTTTTTATTCATTTTATATAAGGTAGAAATATATAGCTTATATACTGTCAAAAGTCTCGTATGAGATCAGATTTTGGTATAAACAATTGTTTTTACTAATAAATAAATTATGTCCGATACACCTCATTTTTAGTGTGGTCCATACACCTCTATCGCGAGAAGGACCACATACTCCTTGTGCTCGGAGCATGGTTAAGCATTGATTTTTCATGGGTATTATGCAATTTGATTTGATATATTGAGGTATGTGCTAAAGATTAAGCAAATAATAAAAATAAATACTTACACTTCAATACATCAGGCTGTTTACTTTTGAAAGCATTTGATCAAGTATAAAATATTTCTTCATCATTTTTAAATGTCCTGAATGTTTGCCAATCTTATATACTTTCCCATATATAGCCATAGAGGTCCTAAATCATACTCCCTCCGTCCTCTAATGATTGAGACACAATAAGACACAATATATTTCCCTAATCATTCTAAACCTCGTCCTCTTGTGATATTAAGGCCCTGTGCGATTGGACTGCATTTTTCTTATTTGATTTGAATTGAACTAGTCTGATTTGATTTGATTTGAATGAACTTGATTTGATTTGATCTAAACTGAATAAATTGATAAATTAACTGCATTTAGAAGAATTAATAACTAAAAGTAGGCTAGATTCATTGATTATTACTTAGATAATTCTGATTTGATTTGATTTGAATTGAATGAAGTTGATCTGATTTGATTTGATTTGATTAAATCTAATCTGATTTGAAAACAGTGTTTAATAAGTTGAATCGCACAGGGCCTAAAAGGTATATTAGATTCAAAGATTGATTGCCTTATTTTAAGGTGCGATCAGGTTTAGATTATTTGTTCTTTGATTTTGTATCTAAATTAAGCTATATTAGAATCGGATATGTGATATGGGGATTCAAAACTTGAACTTTGTTTTGCACCATTTTGCGCGATTCCTTCGTTTTTTGTTTTGTAACTTATTCTTTGAAAAAACATACCGATTATGTCATTGTACCATTTTAAAAGTGACTCTCTAATGTTAGATCAAGTTTTCCAAAACAATGACGCATGATATGAATACAACACATTGTCATATGATTAATTTATGTGAAAATGATAGAATTCAAGTACACAACGACACTACTACTACATTTCATTTGTCAAGTTGAAGCTCGAGCCAAGAGTATGTTACTCAATAAGACAATCCTCATCTATCGAACTCGTATGATGGTGCTTATATTAGGAGGATTCCACTCTGCATTAATGTGCATTGAGTTGCCTTCAGTCAAACCGTAACCTTGTACGTAGTTGCTCTTCTTTCTCATAAAACATTAGTCTAAATCCATAATTTTATGATCTCATCATTACTGAAATCAAATTGGAGGAAATAAGAACATAAAGCACAGATAATATTAGAAAAAAAAATAATAATAAAAATGACAACTTCTAATGAGTCCTATATAATATTAACTAAGGTAAAAGTAATACTCGAATGAAATATTGAAGACAAACTTTTGGGGATGAAGATGTGGACTGAAAATTTGAGTCTGATTATTATACTCATGGTAACCTTTAATTTGAGAATGTGTTGCCAACGATTTTTTTTGCCTAAACGAATGCTCTAATTACGGAATTATATTTCCTAAGTTTTTTTTTTTTATTTATTTATTACAATCAAGTATTTTTCAATATTTCGGAAAATGGGTATCTTTTAATTTCTTGTTTTGATTTATTTACTTCTATAATTCGTCCAAATTTTCAAAAATAAAAGATTTGGTCATCTACATTCGTTTGGACTGTTTCTAACGTTTTTATAGTATGAGCATTAAAAATATGCATGAAGTAACAGTTAGCACACTGTTAATGTGATGAATAAGTAAGTGAGAGGTCAGGGTTCAAATCGTGATAGACACATTTTTAAGTCGTGCTACATCAGTTTATTGACACGGCTTTATTAAAAGATATAGACAGATAGATATCGTTTTTAGTAACAATATTAGATTAAAAGAGAAATGCTACATGCAGTCTCTCTAGGAGACTACAAATTAGCAGTCACTTTGCCATTGGTTGGTTATTAAATTAAATCCTTATATTTTGGTCTAGAAATAATATGGTAAGTCACTATTCTACCTTATTTTTGGGAAACAAAATATTCACTAGAATAAAATCGAAAGTCAATTTATTACGATACCTATACATGCATCGGCTCACTAAGAACGTCTTATGAAACCCAGAATATGTGTCTTTGATGAGTTAATTTTTATTGTTTTGATCTTAATTAATTTGTCCTGAATCTGCATGATTCTTATCTTACAAGCAAACTGCAAATGAGTATGTACTCCGTTCCATACGTTTTATGTATCTTTGATTCTTATCTCACATAATACATGCACTTTTCTTTCCCTTCGGATCTCATGCTTCCCTCCATTAGTTTGTACATCATCTAATAAAAATATTTCGTGTCGTTTATAATCTGGTGATATATTTCGCTTTTTCCAAATTGACTTGCTATTTTATCTTAGAGCAAGATATAAGAGATATTATAATCAACCTATAGACGACGAGAGAGTGCTAATTTGCAGTCTTCTAGAGCAACTACAGTTAGCATTTGACAAAAGGAGTTTGTCAATAGATTGATTCACTTTGTATTTGACAAAAGGAGTTACAAGTTCCATTTTTTATCCCTATGGATTGTCAAGAAGTTACAAGTTACAACTCCACATGACTGATTCATCGCCTACAATACACCAAAAAGTATGTACCTTAAGTTTGGATTGGGGAAAAATAATCATTGAATTAGATTTTGTTGTACTTAAATATTTCGGATGAAAAACTTAAACTATGAATCTATAAATCATTGAATAGATGCAACTTGCTAGTGTTTCTTGTTCGGTCTGACCGTAGTAATTGAGCTCAAGATTCAATAGTCTATAAATCATGATTTAGCATCATAAAATCACTACCTTATATAGATACAAGTACTCGTATTACACAGTGCATCACCGATCATTTATTTACTCGCAGCAAGCTCTCTTGATTCTTGCTGACAAAACAAAAGATGTTCAATTTCTCTCACTCCAGTCATCATCATCGTCCCTGAACAACAACCAACAATAAAAATGGCGGAACATCAAAATGTTCATCCTCATCCACGTCACCAGCAACCGCACCCGACAACAACCCGACACCATCTCTGCTACTCTTTCGATCATCCCATGAAGATCATTTCTGGGCAACAACAACAATCTTCATCACTATCCGATCCTCCCAACGCCGGCGGTGGCGGTGGTGGGGAGTTGCGTGCTCTTGACTCTAACAATTTGTCTTCGTTGTGTGATCATATTCAGCTTCAAGGGTTTAATAATGAGGCGTTTTCTGATATCGTTGTTCATGCTATGGGCTCCACTTATCGCCTTCATCGCTTGATTCTCTCGCGCAGCTCTTACTTCAGGTTGAATCTTTCTTCTGGAATTGGGAATTTTATGTTGTTTTATGAATTGGGTTGTTTTTGTTTTTGTTTTTAATTTGTGGGTTGAAGATTGTATTTTGGGGGGTTGGGATTATGCTAAAGATTAAAGTTTTTACTAATTGTTGTGAATTGTTGCAAATTTTGTGAATAAATTGAAGAGGGAATTTCGTAATTTTCATACATTGTTGCATTTTCTGTGAGTTTTATGTTGTTTTAGTGAGTTGGGAACTTGGGTTGTTTTTCTTCTCCTGTCCTTGCTTAAAGGTAGGTTGTGCTAGGGTGCGATATGGGTTATTCACATATTGAATTTGGGGGAGTTGAAATTGTGTTTTGAAGGGAGTATAGAGGTAGGTTGGGCTAGGGTGTGATTCGTGTAATTCTCACAGATTGTTGCGGTTTCTATGAATAAATTGAAGTGAGTAAGGTGGAGCTCATTATAAAGAAGTGAATTTGGGGGAGTTGTTATTATGTTTTGAAGTCAGTTTATAGGTAGGTTGTGCGAGGGTGTGATTCGAGTAATTCACAGATTGTTATGTTTTTTGTGAATAAGTTATAAACTGTTGCGTTTCTTGGTTGGTAGAGTATTGAGAATTAAGAGGTTTCATAGCAAGGAGCTAGAATTTTGATTTCGGTGAATGATTTTGTATAGGAACATGTTTCAAGGTCCATGGAAAGAAGCCTCTGCCCCTGTCTTGACCTTACAGATTGATGACAAAAATGTTAGTTCAGAGGCTATTGCAATGTCGCTTGCGTACCTTTATGGCCACCACCCTAAGCTCAATGACGATAATGCTTTTCGAGTTCTTGCTGCAGCATCCTTCCTCGACCTTCAGGTACCTTTTTTTCACAATGAAATTTCTTGTATAAGTGAATACTTTTGCCTTAGTTTGATCGTATTGGTTGATTTTTGTGTGCATGTATCTGTATTATTCCATTTGCTCTTATTTACTATTGTTTTGCTATATGGTAATCTAATAATCAATGTTCAAATGTGCAGGATTTATGCGTCACTTGTACAGACTTTATCATTTCTGAGCTTTGGACTTCAAACTTCTTAGCGTATCAGGTTAGTGGTTCTTGTTCACCTGGTTTACAATTTTATGTTCCCCCATTTTAATCAAATTCCTGAAATAGTTATTTGCAGAGCATCAAGATTACGGCATACACGGGGAAAGAGTAAGAAATGCGTGTTGGGGCTACCTTTGCCAGAGTGGTTTCATGGAACTGAAAGAGGTTTGGCTTTCTCATCTTTCTTCCCCTAGTTTATTGGAACATTGTTGGACGGATATCTTGTGTTCTGCAAGAAATTTCCTGATGCTATCTTGGACTTTGTTATTGCGCTAATCACTATATGACCATATATAATACTTATATGACCCTTTGATGATCTTGCTCATCGCCTTTGAGGGAGTAGTGTTTGGGAAGGTCTGTGATGTTTTCAAATTTGAACCGTCTACTCCGTTGAGGTTTGTATAAAATTATACTGGGAATTCTGATTCTCAGGAAGGGAAGGACTTATTTATAACAATAACATACTGGTTGAACTCAAAAAGCTACCAAGAGGTGTTTGATTCCAAAGACCTGCTATGAAATCATATTCAGAATATTTATCCAACGACATAGAAGTTAGACAATAGCTCGTACTCAGCATAGTAATAGTGATAATGCTAGTATGCCAAAAATGCAGAGAATTGTATAAGAGGGATGCTGAAAATAATACTGATGTTCTCACTAAAGTTTGAAATGGAGAGAGTCGGTCAGAAATACTAGTCGCTGTCCCCTATTTAGGTGGGACTAATTACTTGTGGAGTGCCCGTCATGAGTTTACAAAGAGTATGAAAGTTGTTGCCATTGGTTGTTATGTTTGTATCCTACTTTTAACTTGTAATACCTGTTGGGTCCATCGAGTTGCATTGAAAGTGTTGAAACTCTAGAATTCTGGGGGTGGGGGGAAGTTATCATAATGTTTCCTTGGGTTTAATTACTCTGGTCCAGTTCCCTGTTTTACGAACCAGATTGAAAGAATTAGGATGGTGTTTCTTTGATCCAGAACGGTCTAGTGTAGGAGAAAGTGGGCAACTTTTTTTTTTTTTTTTTTTCCGGACAAAGCAGAAACCAGAATGTAGTAATTTGAGGTGGGTGTTCCGTTGATGATAATACATTGAATGGCTGGCTGTCCCTAAAGTGGTAAAGGCTGTTGGAGCAGGATTCTCGATGTCATAAGTTCATTTTATGAATGTTTCCCTATTTGGAATTCATTGGATACTCTTTACATCTAGATTGTTTAATCTTATGGAAGGATTGATCTGAATGCACTTGGCTGCTTTGCTGCCTTTGTCTATACTCATATCCGGATGTGTCTTTAAATAGATTGAGGTGGTCTTTTGCAACTAATGCCTTGTGTGATGCTGCTTTTCTCAACTTTTTTGAAGTAGATATGAAGCAATGATGTAATGTCCTTCCTTCTGCTCTTTAAGTCTTCCCATGTGTTGTAGGTCTTACCAAAACTTTCGCCTCAAACACTGCATGCACTGCTGACCTCAAATGAACTGTGGGTACCTAGTGAAGAGAAAAGGTAAATTGTTTGTAATAAACAGTTTTTCTGCAAGCATTTTGATGCTTGTCAAGCTGATTATTTCTTCTTCTTGTACTTCTGTCAACTGAAGGTTTGAATTGGCATTATATACATTACTCAAGAAAAGTACTTCAGACAAGGGTGAAACGCAGAGTGCAGATACAGATACAGGAGCAGCAAGTCATCATGAGCTGTCAGAGTTAAAAGGGAAGAACATAGTTGATGCCTCATGTATTAGAAATCGGGGATATGAAGTAGGACATGTAAGTTCTGTATTCTTGGTGATTACTGCTGGTGGCCCCCCTTTTTCTTCATCTTCATCTTCTTCTTCTTCTTCTTCTTCTTCCTTTTTTTCGTGTTGTTGTTGTTGTGCAGATTGTGTACTTGAATGTCATACTGATGTTAGTGATGTCAAACAACAGGTGCATCATGTTCCTTGCAGCGAGCGTAATATGGCAATGGGACACCCTAGCGACATGGAGCAACCTTCCTTTCTTACTGACTACTTTTCTGATTCAGAAAGGAATAGATCACCTTCTTATGGAGGAGTGCCTACCAGTTTTGCTTCTAATGGACTGAGGAGTGATGGTGCTCCTGTAGAAGGACCTTCAGAGGAAAGCATATGTCATCATTTTAATAACTCTAACTGGCTCTCAGAAAATCAGTCAACGCAATGTTCCTCTTCCTCAACCAAATCATCCTTTGATGAGATCATGCCTGCTGAATGGAGCAGAAATAATGTGCCTCCTTGGGCTGGTAAAATTATGGGAAGAAGACATGTCAAAGGCAATAGTAAAAGCAGTTCTATTTTGACAGGCGAAGAGTATGAAACATTTATCAACATATTTGAAGGGGGCTCAGTACTATACTGCCATATGTCATTTGATGCTCTTTTAAATGTGAGAAAGCAGCTGGAAGAATTGGGTTTTCCTTGCAAAGCTGTGAATGACGGTCTTTGGTTACAGGTTAGTCACCTTAATGTTTCTTTCCCACTTTTTTAAAATATATTCATTGCCATGTTTTGAAGTTTAAGTACTCTAAAAAACTGTTGTGAAGTTTAACTGCATCTATATGTATTTATTCCTAGTTAAATTGTAACAGTTAGAGCTGACCTTAAAAGAGAGGAAATGTTACAGTTTAAGCTATATTGGGCTTTTGAGATGGAAAGAAGTAATACATAGTTGAAGTTTGATTATAGTTAGATGCTTGAAAGATTGATTTTGTAACAGCCCAGCCTATTGTCATAACACAACAGTCTAAATCCTCACCTGGACTTCTGGGGCTATACTGCGTTTAGATGTCAATATCTGCAGTCTAATTAAAAACAAATACAGTATTTGCACTAGGATATGATGATGCATGCATCTAATGAAGAACATATTTGGCTCCACCAGCTCATTTCATCATCGTCACCCTGTAAACCTGTATAACCTCGCTTGGGCTTAGATTTGAAATGTCTTTATTTAGATGATGGGTGAAATTTCTTATAAACATATGATAAGATCCTTAATTATCCGTTATGGACTTATGGGACAAACTTATTTCATATCTGAAGTTTTAGGGATTTGTTATCTACTTGTGAGTTTATGACAATATTGCTTCTTCACTCCCTCATCTCTTGGTTTATTGTAATGCCTCAATAATCTCCGGATTTCATCATAATGGGCGATAGGATTTCTTCAATCCTTCAAAATCTAAGTGTTTGGGAGATTGGGAGGATTCTTTGAATCTTTTCTATATCATATGGAAGTATACTTTTTCCGGCTTTTGTAAATTGCTCTACAATATTTTGGTAGCCTTTTTTTTATGAGTTAATTTGAAAACTTCCTTTACAAGCCCACAAATTTCTTTTCTCCAAGTAGCCACGGGGATGAAAGGCTTGATATCAGAAGAAAGAAAGGGAGATGTTAAAGGAATAACCTTTTACCTTACTTCCCTCTGTGTAATTATGAAAGCATATATGTTTTCTGTGCCAAAAGATTGTCTTATGTTTGTTTCTATGAAAAAGAATTGTAAATAATATGCATTGATATTGTTTCGACTTCGAAGTATGTCAGCTACTGACATGTCAGACTCATTTTACAAACTGTTAAAAAAGAATGGAAAAAATATATGAAAAGAACAAGGGAAAGAAAAGAAAAGGAAGAAAGATTCACAACGCCAATGGAAGGGTTAAGCTACATTTCAAAGGATTGCAATGCAATGTATGTGTGTTATCAATGGCCAGTCAGGGTCTATTATCGGCCTTGTAAACACAGGGGATATATTAGCTCAAGCTTTATTTATTTATTTCTTTTACGTTTTTGCCATTTAAAACATAGTTACATCTGTATTTCAGTTAATTTGTTTCTTTTGCGGTCTCTTTTCTAGATGCTACTCAGTCAACGGGTGCAAGAAATTGCTGCAGAGACGTGCAAAAATTGCTGTCTTTTAGGTATGGCATGTGCATGCAAACAGCCATTTCTCTTTTCGCAAGGTGTTGCAAGCACAAGTTACTATATGCAACCTTCTGATCAGCATAATCTACCCAGCAACATAGGCGATTTGTATGAAGCTACTGTTGAAGGTGAAGAAAATGGTGGATTTAGGCCAGTAAGAGTACATGTTAGGGGGTCTAATGATGGATTTGCTGGTATTGGACGTGGAGCTACATCTGCTCCGTCGTCCTGGTGTCCCACACGACTAGTATTCTCCCGTGTGCCTTTTGGTGTGGGAAACAGGAATGGGCAGCAATCACTTGCTAATGATGACCCCGAGCAGAGAACTGACCAACATGGAGACATATCTAGAGATGGGTTAACTGCTTTGGTGGGACTCAGTGATGGAGGAAGAAGTAATGTTACTGTCCATGGAGCGCTGACTGAGAGAGGTTACGAGATGGAACTGAGAGATGACTTCACTGGAATTTCTGCTGCTGGGCCTAGTGGTGGTGGGATTCAGATGGCGGAGTCTGCAGATCGAGATGTCGATACTCAGTGGGAGAACACAGTCAATTCTTCTATATCATTGGATATTAAAACACCTCTGAGTCATTTCCCACCGTTTCGTTTCGGGTTGGTGTTCTTTCCCTTACTCAGTATTAGCCGTGTTATGGGATTGTGGCCTTGTGGGGGTTTCCTACTGTTTATACTAGCTTGAGAACATTGATAATTGTACTTGACTTGCAAAACATGGTTATGAGCTTGGAATTAGCCATTCAAGCTGTGTTTTGTTCCCCTGTCATGACACTCTCCTCTACCAATTCCAAAGTTGTCTGTGATGCATGATACACCCTTTTGATTGTGAGAAACTACAGTGCCTTATAGATGTGTTGGTCCCCTTCTCTACTCAAATGTTCAGCAATTAGTGGTGAATCCTGTATTCCTTTTGCAGTAATTATCGAGCAAGACATTGCTAATGGGCCATTCAAAACTTAAACATGGTGTCCCTTTATCGAATGATGTTTTCATCTCTTTTCTTGTCTCTTCTTGCTAGTTTTCCTTTTCTTCCTTTATCATTACTTGGCTAAAAGAATGCGGTGCTTTTACAGGGTAGAGTTTGAGGATGTACATCGGCTTTGTGATGGGCAGGTTAAACATTCACCAGAAGCGTTTTATGCTGGTTCCTTTTGGAAGGTATTAATCAGGTTTTAAATTGCCATATGAAAATCCTGGGTTTTTAATAATTTATTCCTTTCTTGTGTATGTCTCTGTAACAGATCAGTGTTCAAGCTTTTAATGACGAAGATCCTCAAGGGCGTAGAACACTCGGTAATACTTCATGATACAGCTCCATTTCAAACTAAGCATGTTTTTTTTTTTTTTTTTTTTTCAATTAGGGAAGGAATCATTAAACAAGTTTATAACTTTTTCTGGAGGGAAACTGGAGGGTGAAGCATTATTAAGATGTACAATATCAAATTTCAGAAAAACAATTCTGTAGTATACATATACACATATGTACAAATTCGTCATATTGTATCACTGGGCCTTCTCTATCCAAATCAGGTCATCGAAAACAAAAGGTTGAAACCTAGCATTTGATGAGATCATGAGCCAGTTGTTACCATCTCCAGCAACGTGAGACTAGATAGAGGAAGTAAAAGACATGCTAAACCATTAGCATCATCTAAGATAAGGCCTAATTTTATGTTAGATGGCTAAAGTTTGTCATAGAATTGTTCGACTCCGATTTATTATTTAGAAGAAATAACGGCATGCCCTAACCAACAAGGATGGAATTTTGGCTCTTGCCTCCTTTTAATGGGTTCTTCTTTTTGCCTTTTCTATTCAGGGCTGTTTATTCATCGGCGAAAGGCTGAAATAATTAATCCTCTGAGAAAGGTCAGCTTGATACACTTGATTTTTTGCTTTACTTTGTGGTTGATCTTTATCGCGGTTCATTATAATTTTGTTGTTCATAACATGAGGAGGATTTCACTATATGTTGGTACTCTGGCTTTATTTTTGCATTTGTCTCCTCTTTTCACTTTTGAGTTAATGATTTGACATGTGCTGTGATAAGTGGACTTTTCTCTAATTATAGAAGAGTGCCACTCTCCTAAAAAAAAAAAAAAGGGAAAAGATGACCAGAGTGCCAGTTCTTAAATGTATGCTCAATTCACTATTTGAAATTTGGTCATAAAACGCATGATAGTTTGCTACTTTAACTTGGTGGCTTTGGGCTTGTGGCAGTCCGTTGCCAACTTTGCCTCTACAGGTAGTCTTTCGTAGGATGATGAACTATGGGACCATACTTCTTGAGTACAAATTTAGCTACTTTGAACTCTTGATGCACACATATATGATGAAGCAGAACCTGCACTTCAATTCGCTACAATCCTGTCTGATAGCTAGTTTAGAAATTCTCTTCTTTCGCATACTGTGTGCTTCATATTGAATTGGCCAACTGGTTTGATTTGCAATATTCTGGTTGTTTATATGTATATCGCTGATTGTATATGGTTACTTGTTGATTTCAGGTCCATATGCACGTGGATACTCGTGAAAAAGTTACAGCTCAATATCAGGTTAATCTCTTCCTTGATCATCATGCTACTCCTTGTCCCCCATTGCTTCTTGTAGGATATAATTTAAATTTTGTCATAAAGGAATGGTGAAATTGCAGCGACTTACCTAACAGGTCCCAATTTTATAAAGAACCAATTAATAGTAACACTTTGCGATTGCAATCCATGTCACAATCTTTATAACAAAATTGAAACAGTTTGTAATTAGCTCCCGGCAAGGATGCTTTATTTTTTTATCGTTGTATATTATTATCAACACACACTTTGTGGTGATCTTGTCTAGAAAAGAAAAAACTTTCTTATCAACAAACTCTTTGTAATTGACCAGACACCCCTTAATACACTTTCTGGGGAGTAAAAGTGGGTGAACTTTCATTATAGCCTTGATGGGCTATGCCCTGTTAAACCCCATACTTCTTTTTTCCATAGATCGTCTTTTTTGTGAAAATGTAAAAATTCTATTGCTTGAACTAAAACCGGATAAAGATTACATCAACTCCAAACTTTCTAACCATTTCTTATCCCTATTGGATATATTAACTATTATGCTTCTCAATCTAGCCTTTACTTCCTTTTTAACATCATTACAAAGTCTCAAAGGGTGAATCAGAGCTCGATCTATTCTACATCTATTCCTCGCTATCCATATATGATATTGTAGGCTGCATATCACAGCCCCTGCAGTTTGTTGCATTAGACGAGACTTCATTCTCTTCCTCGCACACCAAATCAGTGTATCACAGTCAGGAAAGTCGATTATAGACCACTTCTTCATTTCCCCCAAACAGAATCTCGAGTATGCACAGCGAAAGAACATATGTCCATGAGTTTCAACATGTTCTTCACAGAGCAAGCACTTATCTTCACTGCAGATGCCAAGTTTCTTCAGCTTATCCCTCATTTGTAGCCTTTGCTTGATAGCCAACCAACCAATAAAAGAAGCCTTTGGAGTAAAGTGTCTACTCCAAATGAACTTCCCCCAACTCACCTTGATCTGCTCCCCTTTTATCCATTTGTATCCAGCTGAAACACTATAGCCATTATCAGTCATCAGCCAATTCTCATTTTGGAATCCCTGTTTCATCTTATTCCTCACTCCACACAGCTTTTTCCAAAACCAACTAACATCATTAGGAGGAGTATAGTCCTCCCAATTGCAACCCTTACGGTAGATACTATTAATCCATTTTATCCAGAGCTTGTCTGCTTTCTTGTAAATCCAAAATGCATATTTCCCCAAGCAAGCAATGTTCCAGTTTTCAGCATCTCTTAACCCTAAGCCACCAGCATCCTTAGGTTTACAGACATTCTCCCAAGACACCAGTGGACTCCTTATCATGTGTTCACTACTATCCCACAAAAGATTCCGACAGATTGCATTAATTTTTTTAATGACACTCTTTGGAATCACAAAAATCCTAGCCCAGTAATCATGTAAGCTCATCAAGACAGCCTTTACCAAGACTAATCTCCCTGCATAAGACAATTTTCTAGCACCAAGAGCTCTAATTCTGCTTACCACTTTCTCAGTCAGAACATGACAATCCATAGAAGTGATTCTTCCAGCTGTGATTTGAATCCCCAAGTATCTGAATGGGATTTCTCCCTCCCTAAACCCAGAGTATCCCACCACTTCTTGCTTTGCATTGAATCCCATTCCAGCACAATAGATTTCTGATTTAGAAGAGTTTTCCTTAAGGCCAGAAGCTTCAGAAAATGTAGTAAACCCTCGAAGTAGTAAACTCACTGATTGAATGTTCCCTTTGCAGAATAACAAGAGATCATCTGCAAAACATAAGTGGTTTAGTTTTGTTCTTCCACAAAGAGGATGATACCTGAACTCCTTTTTGTCAGCCACTACCCCCAAAATCCTTGAGAGATATTCCATGCATATAGTAAAAAGGAGTGGGGATAAAGGGTCTCCCTGTCTCAATCTTCTCTTCCCTTGAAAGAAACCAAAACAATCCCCATTGAGAGAGATAGAATAAGATGGGGTAGTTACACATTGCATAATAATCTGGACAAACTTATCAGGAAAATTAAGAGCAACCATCATTTCTCTCACAAAGTCCCACTCTATAGAGTCATAGGCCTTCTTGAGATCTATTTTCATTAGGCACCTAGGAGACACCCCTCTCCTATTGTATTTTCTCACAAGGTCTTGGCAAATCATGATATTTTCCACAATATCCCTCTGTTTAATAAAAGCTCCTTGACACTGGTTTATGATATGAGGTAAAACTTCACCCACTCTGTCACATAAGATCTTGGAAATGCATTTGTAGATAGAGTTACAGCTAGCAATCGGTCTGAACTCAAGGACACTTGTAGGCTGCTTTACTTTTGGAACCATTGTCAAGATGGTGCAATTCAGCTGTTTAAGCATCTCCAGAGGAGAAGAACTCCAGAACTGCATCTGTAACCAACTCCCCCACAATATCCCATGAATCCTTAAAGAATTGACTAGAGTATCCATCAGGGCCTGGACTTTTGGTGCCTTTGATTGCAAACATAGCATTTCTGATCTCTTCCCTAGATACAGGTCGCATTATATTACTCTGCATCTCCTCAGTCAAGACATTTCCTTTTCTCACAGTGTTTGTGTGTACTCTACTTCTAGAAGCTGACTGGCCTAGTAAGCTTTGATAGTATTTCAAGAAAGCTTCCTAAATCCCTGTAACATTAGAATTTTCATTCCCCCTCATATCTTTAATCTTCATGACATAATTCTTTGCCCTTCTTGCTCTGATAGAAGCATGGAAATATGCAGTATTATCGTCTCCATCTGCCACCCAGTGAACCTTGCTCCTCTGTTTGAGAAAAATCTCCTTTGCCTTCGACAAGTAACCATATTTTGTTGCAAGTTCTTGTTCTCTAGAGCAGAGGTCTCTGTTCATCGGATCATTATGCATCATAATTTGAACCTCCACCAACTCTTGACAGGCCTTTGCAGTTGCATTCTCAATATCTGAGAATTGAGATTTGTTAATGGCCTTGAGAGGCTTCTTAAGGGCTTTCAACTTTTTAACCATCCTAAACATGTCACACCCTTGGATATTATTCTCCCATTCTGCCTTCACCACCCTCTTAAAATCAGGAGATTTACCCCACATGTCGTCATACTTAAAGTTTGCTTTTCCAATGTGCTTTTCCTTATATAATGATACAACACATGGACAATGATCAAATAAACCTTCAGGGAAAAAATAGGCTTGACTATCCTGATACAGGTTCAGCCATTCTCCATTTATAAGCACTCCATCAATTCTACTGAACACTCTTGTGCTATCGTTGTGCTTATTGTTCCAAGTAAAAAAGCTCCCTTCAGTTCTAATATCATCCATTCCACACCCATGAACACAGTTTTGGAAGCCTTGAATCTCATTTAGGGTAACTTTAGATCCAATTCTTTCATTAGCATAAAGCACATTATTAAAGTCTCCCATAATAATCCAAGCCTCTGAGATCCATTGGCTAAAACCAGTAAGTTTTTTCCATGGCAAATCCCTCTCAGCACCATTATTTGAACCATAAACAAAAGTAGCATAGAAGACTTTCTTTGAACCCATTTCCTCCACCTTAACATGCACATATTGCATATCCATACTAATTATCTGAATATCATATCTATTAGGATCCCATAAAACCCAGATTCTGCCTCCCTTATGAAAGCTATTATTAGTAGTAATAGACCAGTCAGCACACAGACTAAGGTGAATCCTAGCTAATCCACTAGTTTTCACCTTAGTTTCTAGGAGACCAAACAGCCCCACTTTATGATTATTCATAAATCTTCGAACTTCAGCTTGCTTAGTGTGGCTGTTCAATCCCCTAACATTCCAGAAGCCAATATTAGCCATGGTCATTTTGACCATGTGCTACACTCCCATTTACAACTCCCTCCTCACTTTTTCCATTTCTCACCATAGTAGCATAGGACATTGATGGTGCCCTAGAATCTGCTGAATTATAATCATATGGAGACATATTCAAATGTCTTGGATGTCTAACAGTTGACACAGGGATCGTCTCCCTCCCCCAATATTGATTTTTTTTTTTTTTTTTTGGATAAGTAAGATAGGATAACAGTATATTCAAAATGACACCAAGGGGGTGATTCCCATATACAAAAAGACACCTAAACGGGTGCGCCTGTAAGCAAAAGAGAGCTAGTCACGCTCTAGGACTACAACAACATCTTTACCCCAATGCCTTAAAGGCTCCCGCCATAAGGCGGGGTAAGGGAGGGGGGGTGGTCGGATGCACGCAAGCCTTCCCCCTATTGAAACATAGAGAGGCTGCGCACGGATGACCCCAAAAGAAAATTACTTCAAGAATAGGACTATCATGAGAAATTTTATCCACAAAAAGAATGAAAGTCAAGTGTCAGTGTGAAAGTAACACTTGACTGCAACTATACAACGTCCTCAAGAACCTAAATTTGAAATCTTGCTGTGTCAACATATTATCATCAAAAATGCGATGATTTCTTTCTTTCCAAGTACACCACCAAACTGCTATTGGAACCATCTTCCATACTTCGGCTAGCCACCCTTTCTTCATTCTCCTTTTACTGCCCTCAGACTCCTTTCTCCTCCCCTCAGAATTTTCTCGGGTCCAACTTTGGTTAGGTCTCATATGTAGTTGGTAACTTTGGTTAGGTCTCAACTCTCAACTACCTCTCTGTAAACATTGGGTTCTTCTTAGTAAAATCACTCAGTCTTTCTTTTCTCCTCGTACCTAACCATCAGTCCTATGTCCTGGAGCTCACTTTTCTTATTAACAAGCAACTATGAGGGAGCATTGATTTTGAGGCGGTAAATCAGTTAGATATCATAGGACAGTCAGCTTCAACAAGAAGTTTTAGGAAATACCACTTCCATGCATAGAACCCAATTTTGCTCCTTGTGACATCAAGAGCTAGGCTTTTGGGGCTTGAGAAAGAAATTACATCCTCGATTCAGTGTAAAGTGGGAGAATGTTTAACTTCGGTACTGGTTGCAAGTTAGTAGCTAAGGTGTTTTAGCAAGAGTGAAGAGGTAAGTGAACAGGCAATTGAGGTTTGAAGCTAGACTTAGTATTAACCTAGATAGGGATGAGTTGTATGGGTGACATGTCTGGCATATCACGTAGTTTCTTCTGTCGAAGGTAGATGTAGAACTTTTTACTAGGTGGTTTTTTTTACCAGAAAAAAAAAAAAAAAAGTAATATGAGAAAGTGTTACTTCTACTGCTTTGTTGCTGCTGTTGTAATGCCCTCTTATACAAAGAGGAAGCTCTATAGTTGGTTTCTAGTCATTTTTTCCTGAAAGAAAATGTTATTCTCATTTCATGCTTTTAACAATGACATGCTTCCCTCTCTCCACCAGTTAATCTGTGCATCAAAGCGAGAAGTTATGGTGTTAGGAAGCTTTAAACAAGCGGGCACCCTTTTACCAAAAGCTCCTAAAGGATGGGGTTGGCGAAGTGCTCTACTTTTTGATGAACTTCCTGATCTACTTCAAAATGGATGCTTGAGAGTATCCGCAGTTGTGCAGCTGGTATAAACTAACGACAAACGTCTAATTTAGTAATGCAGAGTAAATAGCAGATGCAATTGAACGTAGCCGGACAGATATGTTGGCCGCAGGTGCATCATTTTGTAATATCTTATTCTTATCTAGTTGCCTAGAGGGTTATGCATATTATCGGTATCTTCAAAATTCAAACACTTTGTATATGGAAGGACGCTTAGTAGCTATAGGTAATACTGTACTAGGGACTGATCTTGCACTTCGTCAACTTCTGTTGTAACTTGTAAGACAGACATGTCTCGTAAGAGTGCAAAGCTCAAATGAGCATATTTTTTTTTACTATGGTCCATATTCAGATTTTGAATATTTCTCTATCGAGCCCTCGTAATTCGGGCAAATGAAGTACAAATTATAATTAGGGTGGTATTGAAGTTGGTTCTTGAAGTCCGAGGTTCTTAACCAATGTGACCAATACAACAGGATTGGAGTCGTATTATTTTAGTGCAATTGCGGCATTTGAATCGATTTCCTAGTGACTTTCATGCATCTTTACCTATATCGGAGTTGATAGAGAAGAATAGTGATGTCCTAACCGAGGCTTGATGGACAAGAAATAAAGTCAGCAATATTAAGTGTTCAGGAAAAGATTCACACTCCACTTTATAGTGCCACACTTTTGCTATCGGCCTATCGCAGTCGTTAGGATCCTCTCCATTTCCCAAACGAAATTGGACGGTCCAGTTACCATCAAATGTTTGCACTAGCCTTGGCTATGCAATCAACGACCCACATTCCTGAAAAAAACAGTCTTAACAAAAGAATATTAAATTTATTCAATCAGGCCATTGTTCCGATGGCGATAAAGACTCTGACGATAGCACCACCACCTCATACCGCCAACACCATCCACCCACACAACCGTCATGGGCCCTACTATCCTCGGAAAAGCCAAAGGAGAGTGTTATTGGGATCCAGGATTAAACCTCAACTCTTAATTCCAGCTCCATCCACGTGTCCACTAGACATGAGTAGAATTGGACCCTATTGCAACATTGAGAAACAAAATCTTAAACCCTTCCAATACTAGTATAGTACTCCCACCATCCCAAATTAAACTTTCTACTTTGAATATGTGAGAGGAATTCAAATGAAGTAGCAAGTTTATAGTGGGACGGAGGGAGTACTCCGTATGAGTTATAGTTGAGAATAGTCGTTAGTTAGTCTCTTCGTTGTCCATATAGACAAATACCATATATCCTTCCTTCACCTAAAAATAGAAGATATAAATAAAAACGGGGTAAAAGTAAAACTAAAATATTTACCTTACCCAAGATAAGAATTCATTAAAGAATTTAAAATTTGAAAACATTCTCTCTCCAAAAAAAAAAAAACAGTCAATTCACACTCAGTCATTTCCTTTTGCTTCTTCTCACACATCAGAAACATTCAACTTTTTTTCATTTCAAAAATCAACTCTTTCTCTCTCTCTCTCTCTCTCTCTCTTCAAACTCCGAAGCAAAAATGGCCAACTCCGTCGACATTGCTAACGCCGAGTCCGAGGCTCCTCCTGTCGACGTCACCATCGATTACATTACTTCCGACCAACTCACCCCTTTATCCGACCCTGATTCCCAGATTCAGGTTCGTCCTCTCTCTCTCTTGTGGGTGTAATAATGCATTCTTCTACTTCAAGTTTTTGTGGGTATTGCTTTCATTTTTACTTACTCAAGTTTTGATTATACTTGTTGATGTAGATATTTCCGAGATTTGATTTGGTTTTTTTTGTGGTAATGTTATTGTTAAAGATGCTTGCTTTTTTTTTTTTTTTTTTTAATTGATTTGTTGATGTGCATTTCGTGCTAATTTCCCTATAAATAGATAAATGTTGTTGGGTTGTTGTATAGGATAGGAATCGTAAACTTGACGGAACCGATAAGTGTTGTAATACTGCTCTTGTTGTTAGCATTTTACAACAAGGGGTTTGCTAATTGTTGGGGTTTGATTGAATTTGCGCGATTTTTTAGGGGTTGATTGAGGGTTTGGAATCGAAGGATTGGGTTAAGATCTGTGAATCGTTGAATAATACGAGGAGGCTGGCTCTTTACCACTCTACTCTCTTGCTTCCATTGATGTAAGTATTGTGTGGCTTTCAGTTTATGTGAATTGCTAGGGTTTGTTAGTTTTTTTCGAGAAATGGAGTCGGTATGTTTGCTGAATGATTGTTTCGTGATGGCGTATGTTTGTCAGAGAACCGGTTATGGTGGTAATGGTGAAGGCCATAAAAAACCCGAGAAGTGCTCTGTGCAAGACAACCATTATGACTGCTGCTGAAATCTTTACTGCGTATCGTGATAAGCTTTTGGAACCTACTTTATCTGCTCCATTCGATAACTTGGTAACAATCCTCATTTTGCCTTTGTTCTTATATTTTTTGTTGTTTGAATCTATATTTTGGCATTGCCTTCGTTCAGTTCCTGTGTATTGGTGTAAGTGTTTAGGCTGTAAGTTTTATAAATAATGGCGGTATACTGGTATCTGGTCTAATACTTGGATTTCTACTCCTTCCTGTTGCATTTCTCTTCCATTAGAAGGACTTGAAAATAACATATTGCTGCACTTGACTGCATAAATAGTGCATGTTTAGGAGAGCCTAACTTTTAGATGCGTAGTTTGACAACGCTCGAGTGCGGGTGTAGGATGATACATATTTCGAATTTCAAACATTGTGCGTAATGAGTGCCCAGATGTTGTTTATGTAGGAAAGTTTATGTGGTATATTTGTACACAGAAGAAATGGCTCACTGCCCCCTTGTGAATTTTGTTACTTGATAGTTTTCACAGTTCCATACATTGTATTAGCTTTTTCTTGTTTGAGTGCACATTTTAGGATTATCTATGTGGGTTCTCTCTCTCTCTGTTTTTTTTTTTTTTTTTTTTTTCCTGCTCCTGCAGAGTTTGAACTAAGTTCATAATTCAATCTATCACCAATGCTGCTACTCTATTCAGTCTCTTAAAAGAAAAGTTTTCTGGATGAATTAATGTATGTTGTCTATACCTCAATAAACCCATGCTGTCTCCATCTTGTTAGCTGTGACTTGCGATGTTCTGTCCAGACGGTCTGTTTTGATCTAGCTTAAGAAGTTTGACTTGTGTTCTTGAAGGTTTAGGGTCTGAACTATACGGAGTATGGTATAACATATTGAATTGAGTCATTCTGTTATATCAGATCAGGAATTAAATCATGTGTAGAGAAAGCTAAGAACATGCATGTCTGCACCTTAAGATCTGGTTTTTTGAAGTAAACATGTTGCGTTATATAATTTGTGAGGGTAAGGCCTTTCATCTGACGATACAGAATCTAGCATCCTTTGGAAGATGTAGGTATACCTAGTGAAGAAGTACTGGGTATACAGAAGCTTTTTTAGGATACTTTGTGGTGCTGATATATGATTTGCCTTAAAAGATGGCGTGTAGACGCTATTTTGAGTAAATGTGCGAGCTCAATGCCTGAATCTGTAACTCAACTTCAGTTTAAGTAAGATTAACTCTCTTAGATTTTTTTTTTTTTAATATATATATATATATATATATATATATATATATATATATATATATATTTTGGTCAATGTCATAAAAATAAAGTGATAACTGTACATCTTCCATTCCGCTAGGCTAGATGTTATTTGACAAATGTAATTTGTCCTGCCCCCCGTCCCCCCATTGAAAAGAATGTAAAAAGTTGAAATTGATTAGAAAGCTTGGGCCTACAAAGTCGATAGATATGGCCGAAATGAGAATATCTCATGGTTTCTAAACATTCCGAGCTTTGGCTGAAACTTTCAAATAAGCATATTGATCTTATAATGTTGCATATTTATCTCTCTTGTTTTTTGTACTGAGTATCTGTGTCTATGTAAAACAGGAAATCAATGTCCTCAGCTTAACCAGCTTAATCTGTCAATTTTTTTTTTTTTTTTTAACATTGTCTGTAGTCTATCGTGCTCACGTAATAGAAATGTCTGTGGTGATACCTACAGCTGCTGCAACTGCTGCTGAAATCATCTCAAGACAAGCGGTTTGTGTGTGAAGAAGCAGATAAGACCCTTACTTCACTGGTGAAGTCTATTTCTCCTCTTCCTTTGCTACAAAAGCTTCAGACATATGCTGCTCATAACAATCCCAGGGTTAGAGCTAAAGCTGCTGTTTTTCTCTCCAAGAGTGTTGCCCTAATGGTAACTAGATTTGTCCTCCTACGTTTGTTTTTACATTGAGTTAATTTTTGCTGGTAGTGGTGGGATATCTTTTCACAGCCAAAACATGATGAATTTGATCTGACGTGTTTCCCTTGCAGAGTCTTGAAGATCTACAGGAACTTGGGATGGTTTCACTGATTCAAACTGCAGCAAAGTTGTTAACTGACAGGCTGCCAGAAGCAAGGGAAGGTGCTCGAAGCATTATCATGTCAGTCTACATGTTATTTCCTGAAAAAGAAGATCAGAAGCAAGAGTCATGGCAAATCTTTTGTGAGTCTAATTTTCCAGCTCTTCACAGTCAAGCTATACTCAAAATCACGACAGGTCATTAGGCCATTAAAGCAGCAGCATTGTACATATGGAGCCAGCATCGATCTTCTCTGAAGATGCTCTTGAGAATTTAGATCGCATCCGTTTGTGTGATTTTGTAGCTGAAGTTGCATTTTTACGTACTTGTTCTTCGAATACAGCTGAGGAAATTATGTTTGCTTCCTCTTCGCCAGCCCACTTCTTACTCTACTAGCCTGCTACTATGAACGTTTTCTGCAAGTGCTTTATTTCATCAAACATGATCCAGAATTCTGTCATAGTATGGTGATATATATGATACATATTTGAGATCAATAATGCGCTCATTGACACTACATTGTAATGTTTTCGAGTTCATTTTCATCGGGGAGGCTGTTATTCTCGTACCCTTGACAATTACGGCGTACCTCTCATTCTCACACTCCTCACACAGTACATCTTTCAAGTTCTGTTGTGCATTGAACCTTCACTTTTGGGTAGTGATGTGTACGAACAAATGGCCAAAAATGCGCAATTAATGGTCAGAGTAAAAGCCGAGGGTAAGGGCTTAAGGGGGGAGCAAACTCATGGTCCACGGCTACACGAGACCACGACAAGGACTAATGTACTATTCTTCCAATTTCTTCTCAGCGACCGAGTAAAGAAATTTTGTGGCTTCAATTGATCTCAACCTTACGACGAACAAGTTATGCCACCAATTCTCACAATCAAATACGCTGTAGTTTTGAAAAGTAGTCACGTATATAATGAACAGAAAATTCACATGGTACCCTCGAACTTTGACTGATTGTACATGATATCCATCTTGGCAAGTTTGTGCACATAGTACTCCTGAACTTACTACTTTGTGCACATGTTACCCAAATGGTAACTTCCGTTAGATTTTTCCGTATGTCGGTTAGTTTTTAGGTAATTAGTTAACAAAATTATAATATTAATATTTTAATAAAAAATTCAATAAATTTCTAGAAAAAATAACTTTTCTTTAAAAAATATTTAATTTTTTTTTAAAAACGGATTTTTTTTAGGGGTACCATGTGCAAAATGTTAAGATGTCATGGGTAACGTGTGCACAAAATGTTAACTTAAAAGGTACTGTGTGCACAAATTATGAATACTATTAAAAAAAATATTTTTTTATGAGAAAAAAAAAAGAAGTTTTTTTGGATTTTTTGTTCATGAATTTTTTTTTTTTGGATTTGTTTCTAAAAGTCTAATTTTTTTTAAATTGAAAATCAAATTATATAACTTAATTATTATTTAGTTAACTAATTTACCTTATGACTAACCAAGACATCATCACTTAACGGAATATTCTAATAGAAGTTACTATTTGGGTACCATGTGCACAAAGTCGTAAGTTCAAGGGTACCATGTGCACAAACTTGTCAGATTGGGTAACATGTGCAATCTGTCAAAGTTTGAGGGTACCACGTGAATTTTCCGTATAATGAAATATAGCGAAATGTCTCACAAAATTGTTTGTACTTGTTGAATTGTGAAGTAGCAATTGGTTCATGTGATTCTTGGACCAATTTTCATTATAAGCCGTAAGCAACATTTCTATGTTTTTAACGTAGGAGTAATAAGTCTTGTGTACGTCCGACACTCCGACCCTCCTCACTCCATCTTTATGACGGGAGCATTTGAGACACTATGCTATTGTTATTGTTGAAAACTAAGAAAAATAGTTAGGGCTTGTACAAAAAAAAAATAACTATAGAATATTTAACACATCTTCCGTATCTCTTTATATAACATGGACAAAGTTAAGTAAACATGTACATGAATACATGATATTTGACTATTTGAGCGAGTCATGTGAGAGGACACTCTTTTTAATTGGAAGACTGGCTATATATATATATATATATATATATATATATATATATATAGTGGCTGCATCCGGTCAGAAGTAAATTTATGTCAGAAGGTCAGAAGTAATCTGAGCTACACATCAATACTAGATCAATGGATTAGATTAAATCAAATAAACAAAAACAAAAAAATAAAAAGACTTACCCCCTTCCCTTTTCTCTCTCCTCTCCCAACCCCACCCCTACCCACCCGAGACCACCCAGCCCCGCCCGGCGGCCATCTCCGACCACCACAAACACCGGCCCCGACCCAGCCAACGTGGTCGGCCGGCCACCCTGACCTCCCGTCCGCCGTTCCGACAAGCCGCATCTCCTTCCTTTTCCCCCATTTCCTCTTTTTTCCACTTCAAAAATTGAGGGAGAGGTGGCAACAAGGCCAGGAGGGGCGGCGAACGTTGGGGAGGGGCGGCGATATTCAAGGGAGGGGTGGAGGAACACCGGGTAGGGCGAATTAGTGGTGGTTTGAGAGGAGTTTGAGGAGAGAGAATTGGTGTATTGGGGGCGGTGGCGTGGTCGATGGGGGGAGGGAGAACCACCGTTGGGCTGGCGGAAGGATGGCGAGTGTGTTGATGGTGGGTGACTGGATCTCGGTGGTGATTGGTGAAGGTGGCCGGTGGTGGAAGGAGGTGCGGAAGTGGTGGGTTGGTGGTTATGGGAGGAGAGAGAAAAAATGAGGGTTCATTTTTCTGATATTTTTTTTTTAAATTAGAATTATGAATTTTTTTTAGTTGCGTAAAGTTATTAAAGTTACGCGTTTTAGTTATTGGAGTTATCAAAGTTATTGAAGTTAAGTCGGGGTTATGTGTTTTATAGTTATTGGAGTTATATTAAAAAACGTGTTTTAGTTATTGAAGTTATCGGAGTTATGTTGAGGTTACGTATTTTAGTTAAATATTGTTAAGTTCAAGTTGTAATGTTATTGGAGTTATGTGCTATAGTTACCGGGGTTACGGAGCAACTAAAGTTATGAGAGTTAATTAGTGGATTATCAAGATGTATGGCTGAGATTACTTCTGACCTTCTGACATAACTTTACTTCTGACCTGATACAATTCCTATATATATAGGGGCTGCATCCGGTCAGAAATAAATTTATGTCAGAAGGTCAGAAGTAATCTGAGCCACACATTTAATCCTAGATCAACAGTCAAGATTAAATCAAATAAACAAAAACAAAAAAAAAAAAGAAAAAACCCACCCCCCTTCCATTTTCTCTCTCCTCCCCCAAACCACCCCACCCCCGACCACCCAAGCCCCACCGGAGGCCGTCGCCAACCACCACCATAGACGGCGGCGATACTGCCACCGTGATAGCGAGGCTTCGGCGACCGCCACTCTGCCCACACGCGACGCCCCGACCCCTCCTTCTCCCCCATTATCCCCCTTCACCAACTTTTCGATCTCCCTTGTCATCCTTATCTGCGGCGATTATGGTGGTGAATGTGGTCGGCGGCGTAGGGCTAGGGGTTAGGGGACGGTGTTTGAGTTGCGACGATTGACGATAGGGGCTGGGGAAGGGAGTGAAAGAGGAAAGAGAAAATGAGAAAAAGGGGCGTGGAGAACGATGGAGGAGGTGGCGCGGGGACATTGATGTCGACGTCGGGTCGCCTTACCGGCGCGAGTCGGCTGGTGGTGGTGTCGTCGCCTTAGGTGGTGGTCGGTGAAGTGGCCGACGGTGGTTAGGTGGTTCGTGGTGGTGGTGGTGGTGGGTGGGAATGGGAGGAGAGAGAAAAAAAAAATGTTCATTTTTCTGATTTTTTTTATTTTATTTTCAGTTTTTTTTATTATTTTTATTAAAGTTATTTGAGTTATTAAAGTTATCGGAGTTAAGTCGGGGTTACGTGTTTATAGTTTTTGGAGTTATTAAAGTTATTGGAGTTATCAAAGTTATTAGAGTTAAGTCGGGGTTACGTGTTTTATAATTATTGGAGTTATATTAAAAAACGTGTTTTAGTTGTTGAAGTTATTGGAGTTAAGTTGAAATTACGTATTTTAGTTAAATATTGTTAAGTTAGAGTTGTAAAGTTTTTGGAGTTATGCGCTATAGTTACTGGAGTTACGGAGCAACTAAAGTTATTAGAGTTAGTGGATTATCAAGATGTGTGGCTGTGATTACTTCTGACCTTCTGACATAACTTTACTTATGACCTGATACAATTCCTATGTATATATATAGGAAATCTATCAAATGAGAAGTGTTAATTTCGTGAGAAAAGAGAAATACATAAATCTAGTGGTCTAGATTAAAATCTAATTAAAAGAAAAATAAAAATACATCTCCCCCAATCCCTCACATTTTCTCTCTCCTTTCCTTTCCTGTCTCCCCACTCACCTCCGGCCCTCCCCCCGTGCCACCACGCCGCCGCCGTCGGCGTACTCCGACAACGACCAACGCCTCTCCGACGACACCTGTCGACTCCACCTGCAACGGCAAGTCTTCGGCGACCATCTACGGTCCACGTCGAGCAACACCACGCCGTAAAAAATGCCTTCTCTCTCTCTTATTTTTCGCACTCTTTTTGTCAGATCCGGTGGCCGTCCTTGCTCTTCGCCTTCGGCGGTCTCAGCTTACGTTTCCATACTGATTGCCGCCGCAACCTCTCATTTTCGCCGTCGTTGAGGAAAAGAAAGAAGTGAGAGAAGAAGATAGAAGGGGGAAGCGAGGGCGGCGGGGCTGTTGGCGTCGCGTCAGGCAAGCCGGACGTGGTTCGCTGACGGTTCCCAGCCTGACTGATGGCGACTGGGGAGGTAGGGGCGGGGGCTGATCTGTGGCGGGAGGACTGGTGGAGGGTGGGTGGTGCGTGAGGAGAGAGAAATGGGTTAAGGTGGGTTTTTTTCAATTTTTTTTTTATTTTTTTCATTTTTTTTGGAGTACGTGTTTTAATTATTTGGAGTTACGTGTTTTAATTGTTGGAGTTACGCGTTTTACTTAGTGGAGTTAGTTAGAGTTACGTGTTTTAATAAGTAGAGTTAAGTTGGAGTTACGTGTTTTAATTAGTAGAGTTAAGTTGGAGTTACGTGTTTTAGTTCGTGGAGTTACGGGTTTTAATTATGGGGTTAAATTGATTTATGAGTTTTAATTAGTGGAGTTACGTTAGAGTTACGCGTTTTAATTAGTGGAGTTACGTGGATTAGTTATTAGAGTTAAGTTGGAGTTACGTGTTTTAGTTAGTAGAGCTAAGTTGGAATTACGTGTTTTACGTATTTTCGTTAGTAGAGTTACGTGTTTTCGTTAGTGAAGTTATGTGTTTTAGTTGATGGAGGTTTTTTATTTTATGAAATTAAGTTGGGGTTATGTGTTATAGTTGATGGAGTTAAATTGGGGTTACGTGATTTAGTTAATGGAGTTAAGTCGGAGTTCCGTGATTTAGGTAGTGGAGTTATTAGAGTTACGTGTTTTATTAAAGAAAATCGAGTTAGAGTTACGTGTTGTAGTTATTGCAGTTACGTTAGAGTTAATAAATTAGTTAATGGAGTTAAGTCTGAGTTAAGTTTCGTTAGAATTAATGAATTTTTGTTGAATATGGTGGAGTTACTAATAATACTGGAGTTAGACAATTTACTTTATGCAGTTAGCTTATTGGAGTTATACAATTTAGTTAGTAGAGTTAAAGGACTGGAGTTAAGAGTTTTAGTTAATAAAGTTACGACTGGAGTTATGCAGTTTAGTTACTGCAGTTACGCAAAATCAATGCCTGAGATTACTTCTCACTTCTCACCAAATTACCACTTCTCACTGGATAGGCCCCCTATATATATATATATATATATATATATATATATATATATATATATATATATATATATATATATATATATATATATATATATATATATATATATATATATATATAATCATAAGAGTACTCATCCTTAGGTGAGTACTGCGCACCCAATTACAGCCGTTCGATCATGTAATTTCGACGCGCCAGATTATTCCACCTGTCTTTAACTCTAAAAAGAAATACGAAGGGAATCGGTTCCCTCATTTCTCAGCAATTGCGATTCTTTGTTACTCTCTCCTCCGATTCTCCCTCCCTCCGACATTTTCTCTCTCCTCTCCGCTCATCTGTCTGCTAATCTTTAGCCCCCGCCGTCGCCGTCGCAACTTCTCTCTCTCCTCAATCAATATTTTCTCTCATCTTTTCTCTCCTCAACATTTTCTCTTCCTCGCCGTCTGTAGCCGCCACCTTCCTCGCCGTCGTAGCTGTCGATTGTGCCGATCATCTCCGTCTACATCAGCTCTGACTTCTCCTCTACCTCTTTCGGATCAAGCCGCCGCTAATCATCATCCTCCTCGACATTTTCTCTCTCCTCTCCTCGCGTCGTCGCCGTCACCACCGCATTTGATCATGTGAGAGGTCTAGTTCTATTAATTTCAATTTATTGATTTTTAATTTAATTTTCGTCAGATTATTTGATTTGATCGAATAACCTTGGTGATTACGCAGTTTATGTGTATTTTTGTTGTACTTTTGTGGTTCTTGTGATGATGTTGCGTCTGTTCAATTGATGAGGAATTTGTGTGGTTCGTCTCATTTTCATGTTGTTGAATTGTTTTTTATGTGTTTAAAACCTAATTGATTTAATCTATGTATTTGCTTCATTTTTTGCTCTCGTTTATGTGTAATTTGATGTCGATTTTGTCTTAATTAATTAGGCCTGTAGATTACTTCAAATTGTAATTTCTGCGCGAGAAATGTTGATACCGAGTTAAAACTGGTGAGTTTCTTTCTCCTAAAATTGACGCATGATTTAGGAAGAAACTGTTGCAAAATATTGCCGAATAACTTGTGTCATTGTATTGATTTTTCAGTTGAATATGTGTCATTTTATGGGAAACTGTGTGGCATTGTGTGAAGAGTGGGACATTCGGTGGTGTCCTTGTATGGATATTCAGTGTCTATATGGACACACTTTTGTGTCATTGTATTGATATTCGGTGTAATTGTATGGACACTCTTGTGTTATTGGATGAAGGTGTCATTGTATGGACATTGAGTGTCATTGGATGGAGGTGTCATTGTATGGACAATAAGCGTCATTGGATGGAGGTGTCATCGTGTGTACGCTCTTGTGTCATTGTATAGACAGTAGGTGTCATTGGATGGAGGTGTCATCGTATGGATACTCTTGTGTCAGTGTATGACACTCTTGTGTCATTGTATGGAGGTGTCATTGTATGGACTCTCTTGTGTCATTGTATGGAGGTGCTATTGTATAAACGCTTTTGTGTCATTGTATGGACAGTGGTGTGATTGTATGGAGGTGTCACTCTATGGACACTCTTGTGTCCTTGTGTGGACACGTTTGTGTCATTGTATGGACACTCTTGTGTCATTGTATGGAGGTGTCATTACTTTTCTTTTTCTTGGATTTTGTGGGAGGTAGAGATATGGTGTTGCTTCTGTATGATATTTTGCCCATGAGTCTGCGTTTTTGTCTATTATGTTGCTATTCTATAGTCTACTAGCTCAACTGGTAGAGCGCCCGTCTAATAGACGGAGGGTGTAGGTTCGATTCCTACGTAGACGAGATGCTTAGTTGAGGCTTGAATCAGGATACTTGATAGATAGAAACCTGATAGCGAGAAATTCTCGATTCCTACGTAGACTAGATGCTTAGTTGAGGCTTGAATCAGGATACTTGATAGATAGAAGCCTGATAGCGAGAAATTCTGCAACATATGATTATAGGAAGTAGTGTAGTTATATACAAGTAGAATCCTGGAGGAATTTGACACCCCTCTTCCGTGCAAATTTCTGTTACAACGATGACTAATTAGTAACTACTTTGCATTTCCATCCTGCTAAAAATTGAGTTTTAGAAAGGTTAAGCAGAAAAGTCTAATAGTACACACCAAAGCTTAAGAAATAGTACAGGAATAATGTCCTGTAATCATGCATTTCACAATGGTAAAACTCAAGTATGGACTGATGACTAACCAGAGAAGTCTCGATCTTGCATAAGTTCAGACCCTTTGGAAGTTTTGAGTATGTATTCATACCCGTCTAAGGTGTAAATTGGATCGTTTTCATTAGTCTACGCAACAGAACGAGCAACACTCAAAAAACCAAAACGAGTAGGATCATATTCGTTAGTCTACGTAGGAATCGAACCTACACCTTCCGCCAATTGGACGGTGCTCCACCATTTAAGCTAGTAGACTTTTCATAAGAAACACTAGGCGAAGACATCAAAATATGTGCAAGTAAATATCAAGCTCGATTGTACAAACACTAAGGCCACGATACTAAAAGAATCAAGTTTATTACCTAGAGGGTGGGGGGACAGATCTTGAAACCATCATGATCCAATCATTGTCAACCAACACCAACAGAACTCAGCTTCTCGTAGTTCCTCATCTTCTTCCCATTGTACAACAGCTGCGGTTGCTGCAAGTCTGCAACACTACACCACTCTACCACTCTGCTCATCCCTCAATTTCACATATTTCAAACTCACTATTCATAATTGAGCTAAACTTAAACACAAAAAGCTAGCACTTTTTTATAAAGCTAATTAATACTAGGGTACAGTCCCTGTGAGCTAAATCAGGCCGCTCTTTGCCCCTCAATTTTGCACAATCCAAACTCACTGTTATTGAATACATAACCTTGAGCAACATAATACAGCCAAACACAAATGTACAACAAATTTGTTAAAAGGCAGCTCAAATTCTAACCTTGCTCAATAATAATATCGATGACCAAGGACAAGGGGACACATATCTCTATCACTACAGTTTTCAAACAAGGTAAAAACGACAGTCTAGACACCTTCAGTCAAGTATACAGTTCACTAGTGCTCAAATCTCACTGATTACCATTCGTCCTCAAAAACTACGAAACAACAAATTCAAAACCGACCTTATTGACAACTTCGTACGCGTCACATACAGCATGCGCGAAGAAAGATCCTCCTGAAGCACATATCTATAAATACAACAACATGATAACACCAAGTCACCAACACCCTGAGCTAAAACCAACAGCAACGATATCATAACCAGATAATAGTATCGGATCAAATGTAGTTCCCTGCAAGCTCATCAAACGACGCCGTATACACAATCTGGCTAGAGCTATCTCCTTCCCCATCCACATCCACATCTGCTTCTACTAATACAATCACACAAACAACAACCAAGTAGAATAACGCATGCGACCTCATAGAATCACACAAGCGACCTAATAGAATGACACACGTCTGTTCATGGAGTGACACAGGTCTGTTCATAGAATGACACGACTTGTCCATAGAATGACACACGTATGTGGTATGTGCATAGAGTGACACACGTTTGTGGATAGAGTGACACTCGTTTGTACATAGAGTGACACGTTGTCCATAGAGTGACAAACGTAATAAAAAAAATCAGCAAAATCAGCATATACGCTAATGCACGCTATGCAGCATAGCTGCCTTCCGATTAATTGTGTAATTAAAGATCAAATTCATACATTTAAGACAACAATTCCCAGATTCCTAAGCGAAATCAAATTAATTGAACGCGAATCAAAATCTAGGGGTACAGACCTTGATCTAATTGACAAAATCATCAATCAAATCAGTACTAATTTAAAAAATGACTAGTAAAATTAGTAAAATCAATCAAAATAATAGCCGATTTGGAGATTAATTCTGAATCTCATCGTACTCATTTCAAAAGAACACGATTTGTTTTCTGAAATGAAGAGGAGAGAGAATGAAATCAAACTTGATTGAAGGCGAAGAGACGAAGCTGCGACAATGACGGAGTGCGCGGCGACGGATCTGCAGCGGTGGCGGAGATGCGACGACGACGGATCTGCGGAGGTGGCGGAGATGAGATGATGACGGATTTGCGGCGGTGGCGGAGATCGACGACAAAGAGAGGATGAACATTTGTGAAATTTTTTGGGGAATGCAGATGAGCTTCCCATGAGTCTGAAGAGAGAGAAAAAGCAAGAGATGGGAGGAGGAGAGAGAACGTGTTATTTTTGGAAATTAATGAGTGAGATTAGAAAATTTCGACCCCTCCCACCAAAAACTGTAGCGCGTTTTTTTTTTTTTTTTTTAAATTTGCGGATGTCACTCTATGTGACACTCAGTGTCACTCTATGGCAGTGCGCAGTTCTCACGCGAGGGGTAGTTCGCACCTAATCTCGCCTATATATATATATATATATATATATATATATATATATATATATATATGGGGCCTATCCAGTGAGAAATGATAATTTGGTGAGAAGTGAGAAGTAATCTTAGCCATTGATTTCTAGTAACTCCACTACCTAAACTGCATAACTCCAGTCCTATAACTCTAGTGACTAAACTATTTAACTCTAATGATTTAACTCCATTAACTAAATTATCTAACTCTAATAATATTAATAATTCCAATAGTTTTAACGTTATTCTACTAACCCCAATAACTAAAACACGTAACTCCAATAACTAAAACACGCCAACGTAACTCAACTAACTAAAATACGTAACTATACTAACTAAAACACATAACTCCAACTTAACTCCACTAACTAAAACACGTAACTACATCATAACTCCACTAACTAAATCACATAACTCCAACTTAACTCCATTAACTAAAACACATAACTCTAACTTTACTTCACTAACGAAAACACGTAACTCCAATAACAGATAAACGTAACTCCACTAACTAAAACACGTAACTCCAACTTAACTCTATTAACTAAAACACGTAACTCTAACTTAACTCTACTAACTAAAACACGTAACTACAACGTAACTCCACTAATTAAAACTCATAACTCAATTTAACTCCATAATTAAATCCGTAACTCCACTAACAAAAACACGTAACTCCAACTTAACACTACTAATTAAAACACGTAATTCCAACTTAACTCCACTAACCAAAATACGTAACTCCAACTTTAATAAAAAAAAAAAAAAAAAAAAACTGAAAAACCAACCCACAATTTTTTTCTCTCTCCTCCCCTTTCCACCCACCACCACCAGTCACCTCCCTCCCACCACCGGCCACCTTCACCAACCACCACTCCGATCAAGCCGGCCAGCACCACCATATTCGCCGTCCTGTCGCCAGCCCACCGGCGGTGGTCCCTCCCCCCGCCGACCACTTGACATCCCCAATCGACCAATTCTCTCTCCTCAAACTCATTTCAAACCACCACGAATTCCGCCCTCCCCGATGATCCGCCGCCCCTCCCCGACGTTAGCCGCCCCTCCCCCGACGTTCTCCGCCTCTCCCCCGACGTTCGCCGCCCCTCCCCCAATTTTCGAAGTGGAAAAAGGAGGAAATGGGGGAGAAGGAAGTGGCGGCGACGTGCGGGAATGGGGGAGGGGAGGTCGGCGTATTCCGACGATCACGGTGGCTTAGTCGTGGGCGGTGGTCGTGGTGGTCGACGACAGCCTCCGGCGGAAATGGGGTGGTCTCGGGTGGGTGGGGGGTTGGGGAGGAGAAAGAAAATGAAAAGGGAGTGGGTCTTTTTATTTTTATTTTCTTTTTATTTCAGTTTTAATTTGGACCACTAGATTAAGATAAGATGGAGGGTTGTCATTACTTCTCATTTCTCACGAAATTAACACTTCTCATTTGATAGATTTCCTATATATATATATATATATATATATATAGAGAGAGAGAGAGAGAGAGAGAGAGAGACAGAGAGAGAGAGAGAGTGACGATCATAAGAGTACCCCCTCTTTAGGTGAATACTGCGCACCCAATCTTGACCGTTAGATGACATAAATCCTACGGTCAGCAGATCACACACGTCATAAAGGGCGATTGAGTAATTCGCGATAATAAACAAAACCCTCCCTCCCACTCTCAGTTTCTCTCTCCTCTCATTTCTAATTCCCACTTTTTCGACCTCACCATATCTCTTCATTTTCTCTCTCCTCATTATTTGAGTTATTAAAGTTATCGGAGTTAAGTCGGGGTTACGTGTTTATAGTTTTTGGAGTTATTAAAGTTATTGGAGTTATCAAAGTTATTAGAGTTAAGTCGGGGTTACGTGTTTTATCATTATTGGAGTTATATTAAAAAACGTGTTTTAGTTGTTGAAGTAATTGGAGTTAAGTTGAAATTACGTATTTTAGTTAAATATTGTTAAGTTAGAGTTATAAAGTTATTGGAGTTATGCGCTATAGTTACTGGAGTTACGGAGCAACTAAAGTTATTAGAGTTAGTGGATTATCAAGATGTGTGGCCGAGATTACTTCTGACCTTCTGACATAACTTTACTTCTGACCTGAGACAATTCCTTATAGAGTGAGGATCATAAGAGTACTCCTCTTTAGGTGAGTCCTACCCAATCTTGACCGTTAGATGACATAGATCCTACGGTTAGTAGATCACACATGTCATAAAGGGCAATTGAGTAATTCGCGATAATAAACAAAACCCTCCCTCCCACTCTCAGTTTCTCTCTCCTCTCATTTCTAATTCCCACTTTTTCGACCTCACCATATCTCTTCATTTTCTCTCTCCTCATTTCCTCCCTAATTCTTCGTTACGACCGTCCTCCATCGTCGCCACCGTCACCTCCATCGCCGCCACCGTCGCCTCCATCTCTCTTTAAATCTCGCGACTTCTCACTCTCTCGTCGTCGCCCCTGCCATCGACGCCTCCATCTCTTTTTAAATCTCGCCTCCTCTTCCTCTCTTCTCAGTACCAGTCTCTCTCCTTGCCGCTGCCGTCGTTCCAAAGTCGTAGGGTTGTTTGAATTAGAAGAAAAAATCAAAGAAGGATTCTTTTTGGCGCCGCTCGACCCTCTTTTCAATTAAAAAATCGACTGAGAAAGATCCGATGACCGGGGTAGCTCATGGGATGGAAGGAAAGGTAAGCTTCCCTGGAAGTGAGAGGCTTTGGTCGTCCACCAATCGCATTCGTGGATATCGAGTGGTGCTTTGGGAAAGAAGTTACTTTATTTACTTCCCCAGGTCTGAGCTCATTTCTCGAGTCAGATTATTTCACAGCTAATGAAATAGCGCGATCATGAATCGAACCAGATCAAAACATTCAACTGTCGACGGAAAACTTTGCCGGAACACGAGTCGTTAATTAGGCCACGTTAATAAAGACCGAGCTTATACGCTGCTCTACTGAGCTACTTCTTTTCCGTAAGTCAATTTTGTTTTCTTCATCTACCGACTTGGTCACAGATGAGTTGTTAGGAAGGGAAGGCGGAAACTGCCGGGCTACCTGAAAGTGAACAAGAGTAAGAGTATAAGACTAGCTGCTAAGAAGGACTCCCTGGAAAATGGCTCTTCTAGATCGCATGATGGGGCGAAGGGAAGAGAGTCTTGAACCTGGGTGCTGCATGGGTGTCGTCAGCTCGTGTCTAATACTAGGCGAAGATCAGAGACTAAACACGAATCATCAATTCCCTTGACCATTCAGGTGCTTTTCATACTAATAACGGAATTTTTTATTCGTGTAGACGGATAAAAGACTCTCTTTTTGAGAAGAAGCATATTCTTTTTGTAGCTAAAGGGATTACTTGCGCTTTTCGTGCACCGCTGTCGTCAGTTTTGCTTCTCGCGCGCCGCCGTCTTCGGTTTTGCTTCTCGTCGCCGTCGTCGATTCTCATCTTCCCGCTGCCGTCGAATCTCATTTTGCCGTCACCGTCGATCTATCCTCGATTTAGGTTTGCTATAATTTTTCGAATATATTGTTTCAGTTGAAATCTCCTTTAATTTAAATCTGAGATTTATATTTTGATTTCTTCATAATTCGTCGTTTTGTCATTAATTATTGTTAAATTGAAATCTGAGATTTATATTTCGATTTCTTCATGATTAATCGATTCGATTGCATGAAAAATTGATGTTTTATTTGATTTGTTGTGTAATTTTGTCGGTTAATCGATTTGATTATAGCAAATGATGTATGTTATTTCTTGTTGTTTTGCGGTTGTTGTAGTTGATGTTGTTTGTGGAGGCGGTCACTGGTTGTGGTGGCGGTGGCGGTGGCGGTGGCTGTGGGTGTACATACAATGACACATGATTATGCATACAATGACACATGGTTGTGCATACAATGAAACATGTTGTTGTTGTTGTTGTTGTTGTTGTTGTTGTTGTTGTTGTTCTTTTTGTTGTTGTTGTTGTCGTGGTGGTGGTGGCGGTGGCGGTGGTGGTGGCGAGTGCGGGTGGCGGGTTGGGTTGCGGGTGCCAGTGCCGGTGCCATAGAATGACACGAGTTTGTCAATACAATGGCACTATGGGCACTTCGGCTTTATTGGTGGTTTGCCCATAGAATGACACAGGTTTGTCAATAGAATGACACAGGTTTGTCTATAGAGTGACACTATAGACACGCGGTGTTATTTGTTCGGTGTCATTGTATAAATTGTGGTTTTGATAGCTCATTTGGTAAAGCATTTGTGTACACACACGAATGTCGTAGGTTCGATTCCTACATGAGTTCTAAATTTTCATGTCATTGAATAGACCTTTCTCTGTCATTGTATGTAGGTGACATTCTATATATATTTTGTGTCATTGTACTCTATGTGACACTCTATGGCGTTGCGCAGTTCTCACGCGAGCGGGAGTTCGCACCTGATATATATATATATATATGGGAATTGTATCAGGTCAGAAGTACTCTTAAAGTCAGAAGTCAGAAATAATTTGGAGCGTCCATCCTAATCATTCGACGGTTGAGATAACGCGCGAAAATCCCCTCCCTCAGCTAACTCCACAAACTCTATAACTACACTAACCAACTCTTATAACTCCACTCACTTTATAACTCCACTAACTATATCAACTAACTCCACCACCACCCCAACCCAACCACCGCACCAACCACCATCACTGGTTGTCCGGCAGTGGTCAGCGGCGGTCAACGGTGGCATGGTGGCGGTCAACGGTGGTCCGACGGCGGTCAACGGTGGGCCGGTGGTGGTCAATGGTGGTGGTCAACGGTGGTCCGATGGCGGTCAACGGTGGTCCGACAGTGGTCTGGTGGTGACTTTCACAGTTAGTTGAGTTTTGTGATGGAGTTAATAGAGAGACTGGAGTTACACAATTTAGTTAATGCAGTTATATGGGTACAGTTAGCTAATTCAGTAGTGCAATTATCACTTCTGACTTCTGATATTAAGATTACTTCTGACCGGATGCATCCCCTATATATATATATATATATATATATATATATATATATATATTATATATATATCCAGTGAGAAGTGATAATTTGGTGATAAGTTAGAAGTAATCTCAGCTATTGATTTTGCGTAACTCCAGTAACTAAACAAAATAACTCCAGTCGTAACTCCACTAACTAAAACTCTTAACTCCAGTCACTTAACTATACTAACTAAATTGCCTAACTCCAGTAAACTAACTCCATAAAGTAAATTATCTAACTCGAATATCATTATTAACTCCACCAAATTCAATGAAAATTCATTAACTCTAATGTAACTATACTCCACTAACTAAAACACGTAACTCTAACACAATTTCCTTTAATAATAAAACACGTAACTCTAATAACTTCAACTTAACTCCACCAACTAAAACTCGTAACTCCAACTTAACTCCATCAAGTAAAATACATAACTCCAATTTAATTCTATAACTAAACTCATAACTCCAATAATTCCAACTTAACTCCACTAACTAAAACTCGTAACTCCAATAACTCCAACTTAACTCCATCAAGTAAAATACGTAACTCTAACTTGACTCCACAAACTAAAACTCGTAACTCCAATAACTCTAACTTAACTTCACTAACTAAAACACATAACTCTAATTATTTTAATTTAACTCGACTCCAATTTAACTTCACCATTTAAAACACGTAACTTCAATAACTCATCTAACTAAAATAGATAACTCTAACAAAAAAAAAAAAAAAAAAAAAAAACTTCTAAACACAGTCACCAATTTCTCCCTCCTCCCCCACCCCTTCCCCTATCTGACGACCAACCATGCAGCCACCGACAGCCGTACCGTCCACCACCTTATCCCGCTCCACCACCACCACGTACTCCGTGATCCGGCGATCAGAAGCCCCCTCCCCCGCCGCATCTTCTCCATCTCTCCCACACGTTCTCTCTCCTCAAATTCCCGAAACACCCCCGCCCTAGCTCGGAAACGAAAACGCGAGGAGATCGGAAAACGTGAAGGTCGGCGGCGGCCACGCATCACGGTGTCCAGATTTGGAAAATAAAAAACGAAAAAGATGAGGGAGAAGGCGGATTCGCGCGCTAAAGTAAAGTGGACGAGGGATGATGTTGATCGACGAACACTCGCTGTCGTCTATGAATTGAAGGATGACTGTGGTGTCGTCGCCGGAAAAAGAGGCTTATGGCGGCTGCGGGAGCAAGGGCAGGGAGAAAGGAGGGGAGAGGAGAGAGAAAATGTGAAGGATTTGGGGGTTTTGCTGCGAAATGGTGCTCGGAGACGGCCGTTGATACCGAAAGAGGACTCGCCAGAGTCGGTCGTGTAACATTACGGAATATGGAAAGTGGTTTATGGAGTTGGTTTGTCCCACATTGGGAAATTAAGGCTCATATGATCAGTTTATAATAGATTCCTACCATCATACTACTAACAAGGCCTTCACCTTTTAGAGCCCGGAGATGATATATGGGCCTAATAGGTGACTACCCATCTTATCGGGTTGTGTTGCGACGGACGGTGGATCGGGCTATTACAGGTCGCTTCTGTGGGGCGTCGCGGTGGTGGTTGTTCATGTACGCCGGCGGCAGCTGTGGCGGCAGGGGTTGTTGGAGAGTAGGAGGGGGAAGAGGAGAGAGAAAATGTAATTGATTTTTTGGGCATGAGAGTGTTTTTATTTTATTATTACATTTCTATTAATATTTAATAAGGGCCCTTAGATCAAGTGAGATGGATGGACTGGATCACTTCTCATTTCTCACGAAATTAGCACTTCTCAGTTGATAGATGTATATAGACAAAAATCATACGGTCATTAACTCACTTAAACGAATACATTGGGAAATGACTACGGGGTTTACAATCAATCCAACATTGTTTGATCATAGCACAAGATACCAATTTAAAAGACAATTTAAATCACATATACCGTTTACGAGAATTTAAATCTCACTAACACAAAGTTTGATGCACATGATCATAACATGATTAACTAGTGTAGACAATTTGACTCGATGACACTTATATCTCACTCATCCGTTTAATCCGAAATTCATGCTCAACCTCGCTAACACAAGTAGAATGCACATGATCCATTACAACTTTGCATCCTTTAATCCAATTTCACTCTCTCTAGCAAAAATTATGATTAATCACAATACCATAATCCTAATATGGAGTATATAAAAGTATAAATCATAATATTTCGTATCTTCCACATATTAATATCGAGCAACAAAATCAAGAACAACATCTCGAGTACACAGCCTTTTTTTTTTTTACTAGTGAAGAACTGTAGTAGGTAGTAGTACAGTAAAATCAAAATCCAAGTTTCCAAGCTTCTCTCACACACTTCTACTCCCTCCTTCCACATCACACTCCACTCCCAACAAAAACCTTAAAAACCCTAATCTTGACTTCAAAAAAAATCATCACTCCGCGTCAAACTCCAAACAGAGACAACAACAACAACAACAACAACAATGGAGCAGAAATCCCCCAAAAACCTCCACTTCACTTTAGCTTCATTCTCACTCCTCTCCTCCTCCACCACCACTTCATCGCCATCTTCCGCCATATTTTCCGTCAACTCCGGCGTCACCGAGCTTCGTCTTCACCATGACGCCGAACATAAGAATAACCTACTTCTTGATCTTTTCTACGCTCAGGTTCGTTCTTTTTTATTCGCTCATTTTTTACTCTGATTAATCTGATTTTGTTCATGTTTAATATTTCGAGTTTTTACCGTGTTACACTGTAAAAAATTATGTCTGCAAGTTCAATTTGATTTTACAAGTGAAAGTTAAACTTTTGAAGATTAGAGTAGTTAGTTGTGTTCGTTACGCTTTGTGAGATCGTCTCGTACTTTAATTCGTAGCGCTTTTGTTACTATGATTATGATTTTAGAATTGGGAGGTGAAGTTTTGAAGATTAGAGTTGTTAGTCACTTAGTTGTGTTCGTTACACTTTGCGAGATCGTCTCGTACTTGAACTCGTAGCGCTTTTGTTACTATGATTACGATTTTAGAAGTGGGAGGTGAAGTTTTGAAGAGAGTAGTTATACTTTCTGTTCATTTCGCTTTGTGAGATTTGAATTTGTAGCGGTTTTATGATTGTGATTATGAGTTAACTTGATTGTAGAGATGAGAAGTAACTTTTATAGGTTATCGAGTAGTAATTTTTGGTTCGTTTTGCCCTGTGAGATAGTCTCATATGTGAATTCGTTGCAGTTTTATGATTGTGAAAACTGAAAACTTGATTTTAAAAGTGAGAGGTAAGTCTTAATGGTTAGAGTAGTTATTTTGATTCGTTTTTGGCTTGTGAGATTGTCGCATACTTAAATATAAAGTGGTTTTATGATTATGATTATGAAAGTATGCCGATGATGATGAAATTGATGAGGTGATTGTTTGTTTTGAATTGTTCAGTTATTTAAGTTGAGTCCTGTTGAATCAATCTGCGTAAGTGAAGGCTCCCGAAATGAAGAGGTATGTTACATTTTTGAGTTTATGCCCTTTTTTGTTTTTTGGGATTGAGATTGAGATTGTGAAGCCGATGATTTATTTTGTGGTAGTTCGTCTCCTTTGTGAAAATTATGTTGTTTGTAGAGGTTAATTGAGTATGCGTACAAGTTATAAATGCAAACAATGACTCTGATTTCAAAACAGGAGTCTTATGCGAAGGGTGTCACTATCCGATTTAGAAATGAGGAGGAAAGCAAGGCCTTTCATTGTGCATTTGAGCAATGGAAGAAAGAAGCAGTTGAAGGTGCCTGCTTTTTTACTATTGTTTTGGAAAAGGAAGTGACTTTTCTTTACCGGCAATTCTAGTTCATTATTTTTGATCGTGCATAACTCATGTAGTTTTGTGGGTTGGTGGTTGTCGATGGTGACAGAACTATAATGGAAAGTCAATTATTGGGGCTATATGAAAGTCCGCCTTCATTAAATTGTCGTTAGAGTAGTTCTATCATCTAAGAACTAGTGTATGCTTTCTGCCATATCATATTAACTTATTAGATTCCAAACTGGCAAACTGCAATATATATGCTCTGATATGTTATTCATGGAGACATAACATCAGAGATAACATTTGCTTGGCTTGGGATATTGTGCACTTTGATGAGATCTGGAAGTGTATGCTTTGTGGTTTGATGTTTTGTTTTCATCCATATGCTTGTTCTTCAGTGGGATGCCTCAATATGATGATATACTTTTGGATGATTTTATTTAGATTGAAAACATACATAACAGTTGAATATAGGAAATGCAGCATTTATCACTCACACTTTCCTAGTCTCATGGCAATGCATAGTGAGATCATAACCTTGGGGGTGATGCCCCTAACCTTATCGACTCATCCTTACAGCTGTGAGGCAGAGTCATTCAAGGCTGGTGTTGCTAACACGCACCTCTTATGTGTGATTTTTTGGGACTGATTTCTTTCTATCAGTTTCAGCATAATGATCAAGCTAGATCCTTGGATCATATCAAATATCGACATAGTCCTGTTTTAGTACCCAGAGCAATATTATAAGCTGTTACGTAACCAGATTTACGTGTTGTCATAATACATATGTCCCAGTCATGCATTTTCGTTGTGATTTGTTGTCCATATTTGTGCTGGTCTTGTAGCTGTTTTCTGGGTGAAGCTCATTCAAGTGGTCTCTTAAGAAGGCATTAAATTACTATGTCATTAGTTGGTTTTAATACCACATCCCATTGTAATGCTCTGTCCTAATGTTGTGTGTTCTTCTGTTTGACTAGAAGTCATGGAAGTCATTATTTTGTATTTTAATAATAGGTTTAAAGTCTTGGTATGGCAGTTACTAATTCCTCGATAATGCAGAAGGGTCAAGCTGATTAAATTTTTTTTTTTCTCTCGCAGGATCACAGCTATCTAATGGGGTGGTTTCAGATTCTAAAAGTAAATTTGATGCCAAGACCGAGGCATCATCTGCTAAGATGTATTTTCATTATTATGGGCAGCTGCTCCATCAGCAGAATATGTTGCAGGACTACGTGAGGACAGGTTATATTGATAATTCGCACTGCTATCACTCTTCAGATAAAGCTGATACACATTGTTTCTAATATGGGGAACTGTTTCTAGAAGGCTAGTTCAACTCTAGTAACTGAGATGACACTTGTTAGTGTACCCAAAACTTACTGGGTGTACATAAATACAACGGTCACTAGCAAATTGCAGTCAAGTAAGATATGGACCCATTAAATTTATTGTTGCTCTCAATTCTTTGGGGAAACCATTAGCCCAAATGGACAAGGGACTTCTGAGCTCATTTCTTATCATGTAGAATCTTTTTGGCCTTGTAAATTTTGAAGGGTGAGAAAATGTTTGTTGAAAGTTAAATGCCGGGTGGTCTGGAAGCTGTACAGCTTTTGCATTTGAATCAAGAATATCCAGTTCTAATGGCTCTAACGTTCTCGATAACCTCCCCACCCGAAAGCATTTCTCTTCCCCCCTTCTCATATGAGTTTGTTGTAGATGGTGGCCATGGTGAGCCTTTGGAGGCTTAACTTATTGCTAATGGGGTAAGCTGCTTGAGGGATGCAGTTGATAGGGAGCCACGAAGCATAACAAGGTGACCATTGAAGGAAGGAGAGGGGTATGATACCAAAGTATAACCTGGCAAGAGGGCTCCAAAACTCAACCACTTACCTGATGCTGTTGTTTTTGGGATTTGGCACCTACATCAAGCATTCTTCTTTTCAAATTTTCTTTTCTTTTGTCACTTTTAGGTAACCACTATCAGTGAAGATGATGCCATCTGGTTACATGGAAGTGGTATTGGGCTGGAGGGAAGGTGTTAGGTCAATAGGTGCTTGTCCTGGAAAGGACGATAGCAGAGGTAGTGGTAGTGGACTGGCGGGAATGGGGTTGGGCAGCTAATAAAAAATATATAACTAGGGAAAATGGGCATGAACTTTTGCATTGTGTATTAGCTTATCGGATTCCAATTAGTTAATGCCTGTAGTGGAGAATACAAGGGCATGATCCTTTCTCTTGCGACCTCTGGTGCAGGTACCTATTATGCGGCTGTATTGGAGAATCGTGTAGATTTTGCTGGGAAGGTGGTAGTTGATGTTGGGGCTGGTAGTGGTATCCTATCACTATTTGCTGCTCAGGTAGAAAAGCAATCTGTTTTGTCATTTAATGTTTTAACGTATTTTCTTCACCTAAACTGTTTCTTTGAATATGTTGCGCTTTTACATTACCTTCTTACTTTCATGGATTAGGCTGGAGCAAAACATGTTTATGCTGTAGAAGCTTCTGAAATGGCAGAATATGCGCAGAAGCTTATTGCAGGCAACCCTTCTTTTGCCGAACGAATAACGGTACTTTCTATTTGCTACTTATTTTGTATATATATATATATAGGAAATCTATCAAATGAGAAGTGCTAATTTCGTGAGAAGTGAGAAGTAATCTCACCCCTCCATCTCATCTTAATCCAATGGTCTTGATAAAAACAAACAAAACTAAAAAAAAAAAAAAAAAATTAAAAAAATACCCCCACCCCCAATCCTTCAGATTTTCTCTCTCCTCTCCTCCCCTCTTTTCACCACCCTACGCCTCCACCCCTGTCCCGTCACACAGTCGCCGGCGGCGTGCACGGGTTGCCACCAACGCCACCTCCGACGCCACCAGAAGACTCGCCAGGCTTCCGCGAGCCTTTGGCGAGGACCACCGGCTTTATCGCCCTATGAACCACCGCAATCGACGCCTTCTCCCTCCCTCGTTTCGCGCTCTTTTCTCCAGATTTAGCCGCCGCCAGCTTCCGCGAGCCTTTGGCGAGGACCACCGGCTTTATCGCCCTATGAACCACCGCAATCGACGCCTTCTCCCTCCCTCGTTTCGCGCTCTTTTCTCCAGATTTAGCCGCCGCCTTGGCTCTTCGCCGTCTATATACACCTTCGCCGATCTCACCTCACGTTTCCGCACCGATTGTCGTGGCGTCCTCTCATTTTCGCCGTCGTTGAGGAAAATGAAGCAAGTGAGAGAGAGGATAGAGGAGGAAGCGAGGGCGGCGGGGCTGTTGGGGTCGCGTTAGGTTGGGCGTGGTTCGCTGACGGTTCCCAGCCCGACTGATGGCGACTGGGGAGTTGAGGGCGGGGGCTGAGCTATGGCGGGGGGACTGGTGGAGGGTGGGTGGTGCGTGAGGGGAGAGAAATGGGTTAAGGTGGGTTTTTTCAAATTTTTTTTTATTTTTTTCATTTTCTTTGGAGTAGGTGTTTTATATATTTGGAGTTACGTGTTTTAATTATTGGAGTTAAGTGGAGTTACGCGTTTTAGTTAGTGGATTTATGTTGGAGTTAATTAGAGTTGCGTGTGTTAATAAGTGTAGTTATGTTGTAGTTACGTGTTTTAATTAGTAGAGTTAAGTTGAAGTTACGTGTTTTAGTTCGTGGAGTTACGGGTTTTAATTATGGAGTTAAGTTGGGTTATGAGTTTTAATTAGTAGAGTTACATGTTTTAATTAGTGGAGTTACGTTAGAGTTACGTGTTTTAGTTAGTAGAGTTAAGTTGGAGTTACGTGTTTTAGTTAGTAGAGTTAAGTTGGAGTTACGTGTTTTAGTTAGTAGAGTTAAATTGGAGTTATGTGTTTTAGTTAGTGGAGTTATGTGTTTTAGTTAGTGGAGTTACATGTTTTCGTTAGTGGAGTTACGTGTTTTCGTTAGTAGGGTTAAGTTGGAGTTATGTGTTTTAGTTAGTGAAGTTACGTATTTTAGTTAGTGGAGTTACGTGTTTTCGCTAGTGGAGTTATGTGTTTTCGTTAGTGGGGTTAAGTTGGAGTTATGTGTTTTAGTTAGTGGAGCTACGTATTTTAGTTAGTGGAGTTACGTTGGCGTGTTTTAGTTATTGGAGTTACGTGTTTTAGTTATTGGGGTTAGTTGAATAACGTTAAAATTATAGGAATTATTAATATTACTATAGTTAGATAATTTAGTTAATAGAGTTAAATCATTGGAGTTAAACAGTTTAGTTACTGGAGTTATACAGTTTAGGTAGTGGAGTTACTCGAAATCAATGGTTGAGATTACTTCTCACTTCTCACCAAATTATCACTTCTCACTGGATATGGATTATATATATATATATATATATATATATATATATATATATATATATATATATATATATATATATATATATATATATATACACTTCGAGCGTTAATACGATGCCCTATATTTAAAAGTTGGCACCTTCTTCAGGTTATTAAAGGGAAGGTTGAAGACGTGCAGTTGCCTGAAAAGGCAGACGTACTAATTTCTGAGCCAATGGGTAAGTGAACATCCTCGATTGAGTTACTGCTGTGATCTGGCATTTATATTACTTATTTCTTTTGGGCAATTTCTTTTTCTGCTTTTCACCTTTAGGACAGAAAGTCCTTTACTGGCTTGTGGCCTTACAATCCCCGCCCTCATGTGTGGATTATGTTTTCTCCTTTGGGTCATAGTCTATGAACTGTCGATAATTTCTAGCTTTCCCCCGGCACGTTTAATCGGTTTGTAAATTGTTGGGGGTGGGGGAGGGGGGGAGGCAGGAGGGTAAGAGATGATGAATGGATTTCTTGTTCACACTACACAACAAACATTTGTCCTTTGTTGGAAATATAATTTGTGCTTTAGATAAAGGCCAAGCAAAGCAACACACTTGAAGTCCTGAGAGGACCTCTCTTGAAGTCTTAGTTTAAGGAGGCGCGTGGCGTACCTAGGTGCTGGGGCCTGTTGCGATAAGGTGCGAGGCGAAGGCGCATGCCTCATGTGCATGAGGTGCACTCATTTAGCGAAGTAATTTCTGTTTTTCAAAACCATATTTTGCAAAACCTTACTCCTTTTTTGGTATTGAAAGAGGGTCAATCGGTAAACAAGTATAAACTATGAGTTAAGGGCCAACGGGAAGGGTAGAAGTAAGGATACAAGAGAAATAAATTGGAAATTGCAGTCATGCGCTTTGCGTGTGACTCACTGCTCCTTTTTGCCTGCGCCTCAGGTGCTCCTCAAGCTTCTGAGACGATGCCAGCTGCGCCTAGGCGCGCTTTTTATAAACTAAGCTAGAAGTGTGCATAATTTCTTCACAGAAAGGATCCTGATCCTATCATGCTACCAAATTATTTCCATCCTCACTTGTGGCACTATCCGAACAGAAGAAAGTCCACGTAGGGTTCCCCCCAGTCATTAGGTACCCTCAGAAACACAACACCCCTTTTGTTCAGCCAACTAGGGGTGTAAACGAGCCGATTGGAGTCCAAGCTCGTGGGGGCTTGGCATCAGCTCGAAAATCCAGGCTTGAGCTCGGCCTCGGCTCAAGCTCATCGAGCCTAAAAATTTGTGTGCAGTCTTGGAAGACTTGAAGCTCTCCTTGAGATCGACTTTGTTAATTTTGTATTGTATTTCAGTTACTCAAAATTGAGTAATATGGATTTGACCTAGATTTAATGGAACAAAATCTAAAATGTAATAGGAACAAGCTCAAACGAGCTAATCCGAACTGAGTCGGTTATCAGTTCGGATTGATACAGCTTGAACCAAACCTGACCTCGGGTTGACCAAAGACAAGTTGGCTTTGACCTGACCTATCCCGTGGGCTTCTCGAATAAGCTCAGTCTGTTAGAGTCCTACTCCCAACCACCTCGAAGCAAGCGTCCCCTTATTTGATTAGAAATTAGTTTGTCTTTGTGATATGAGATCATTAATTTATTCCCACGTTTGTTAAGTATTGTTTAAGCTTTCAATACGCCACCCATGATTCTGTGATTTGAGGTATCTGGAATGGAAAGAAACAACGGAGTTACATGTTAAAGATTTCCAGTCATTCTAAGTCAAGTTGTGCAACTCTTCGTCCTGGGCATTGTTTTTTGGTTAGAAGGTTGTTCTGAAATGGATTTATACTTGTTTTGTTTGAGGATCGCAGGGTGCTGTTTGTATTGGGAAAGACTCCCTCCGTCCACCTATAAACACCCCATAGCAAATTGGCACGCTTACTAAGGAAGCTTTAAGTACTAATTGGTTGATCAAAGTTCCAAAAAATCTATGCATTTTTTTTGGAACTTTGATTAACGGATTAATGTGTACACCCTCTCCAATTAGCGTGCGTTTTTTTTATGGGATGTTTATACGTGCAAAGAGGGAGTATATCGGTTTTAGGCCTATATAATATTTGAACTTCTTTTGTTGGGTGACACTGTATATTTCGTTTTTGATGGGGATATAACTAACGTAGTTTCTCCCCCTTTTCCCTCCCCTGGCTCGGGATCCTCCACTTTCCACCATTGTAGGCACGTTGTTGGTCAATGAAAGAATGCTGGAGTCCTATATTATCGCTCGGGATCGATTTCTTGTTCCTATGGGTAAAATGTTTCCTGGTGTAGGAAGGTGAGTTCTCTGACATCCAACCTTAAGCGCTGTTCAAAACTTGCTATTACGTTGGTTATTGCCTTATAGCCCTTATTGGTGACTTATTCCATTGCGGACCCTTTCTTTGACAATCAGTAGAGTTGAGAAGAGGTGGTTGATTAATATATAATATGTAGAGAAGGAGACAAACTTAGTTTTAAAAATACAAATACTTTACTTTCACACCAACACTTGACTTTCATTCATTTTGTGGATAAAATTTCTCATGATAGTCCTAGAGCGTGATTAGCTCTCTTTTGCTTACGGGCGTCACCCCTTTAGGTGTCTTTTTGTATATGGTAGTCATTCCCTTGGTGTCCTTTTGAATATAATGATATCCTATCTTGCATATAAAAAAAAATACAAATACTGTGGCAATGGTGTTCACTGTTTTGAAAACAAATACTTTTCAAAATATGATTTTGCAACAGATAACCCCCTTTTTCGGCAATCAATGAGGGCTGGTATGTGAAGAAGTAAATGATATTGCTTAAGTAGCAAAGGGAAGGGTTGAAGGAGCTCGAAAAAATATAGACACTGCTCCTTGGCTATGCCTACTGGACACAGTGCACCTACGACACTCTGAGGCATTCTTCACTCTTCAGAGGGATGCAGGGACACTTTTTAGACTACCGACAACAATCTCATACTTCAAAGAGACGGATTGAATAGTCCCTTTGTATCTTTCAATTATTTGCATTTGGTTTTAATTTCTCGCAAATTGAGATCAAACCTAAAGAATTCAAAGAGACGGAGGATATTATATTGTTACTTTTAAAGATTTAACTTCTTGAGACTGAAGTTTTGTTTTTCTTTCTCTTCGTAAAAGGGGGTTGAGCTATGCACCTGCTGCTAGATGGTTGTTTTCAAAGTGGCTAGCATTTCTTGATGGTTTAGAGAAACTTTCCAAAGTCTTGATTGCTCTCTTTTCTTTATCTGGCCCTCTCCCTTTACTGTTCTCTGTTGTCTTTTGTTGTCAGTTTTATTATGGCAACTTGGTTGTTTGCTGATGAATCCCCTGATTCATTTATTGCATTTCTTTCCTTGGAAGTGGAGTCTATTTTCTATTATATCCAACAATATCCCTTTTTATTTATTTATTTATTTTTAGAATTGCTCCTATCTTTTTTACTTGGCTGTCTGACTTGGTATTGTTAGAAGATTTCTAATATTGATGTATGAGGTTGAATGTATTAGCAAGATCTTTAATATTGACTTGGTGGCACTTTAGCCAATATATCATTCATGTGGTTACCTAATGTGTAGTATGGTGGATATGAATACGTAATTTGAATAAACAACATACCAAAATGGGTTGTCTATTGCTTCTGGAGTTGTGATACAGAGGGGGGTTGAAAGCATTCAGTCACCCATTCTTTCACAAGTCTTGGCACTCTTTTAGACGTTCTTGACTGATTGTTGTGTTTTTAATTCCTTGTTTGCATGTTTTTAATATGGGAACTTATGTCATGTAGGATACACATGGCACCATTCAGCGATGAACAACTGTTTGTTGAAATTGCAAGCAAGGTACATTTGAATTTTCTTCAAATTCTTGATTTGTAGAGATGTCATTATCTTATTGTTGAAAGCTTGTAAACTGGAAGAAATAGAATCTATTTCATGCTGTTGTTTTGGCATATTAAATGGTTTTTATTATTTGTTAGTGAAACTATTGTAATATTCATTTCCAATCAGCCAAAAACCTACTTTTCTCTGGCTTTCGGATATACTCCCTCCGCCCCCCTTTAAAGTTTAAACAGCCCATTGGTGTTTGCACTAGGATTAAGGATAGGAGAGAAGGTTAAAAGTAGGAGACATGTCGAAAACTTTTTTTTTTTTTTACAGTGCAGACATGTTAAAAACTTACCCCATAATCCGAGTGGGGTATTTAATGGGGATAGAGGGAGTGGGGTCTTTAGCATGGCGATTGATGTTAGCCGACCCCAAATCATTTTGGGAATAAGGTTTGGTGGTTGTTGTTTTTTGTATTGTGAAGTAGCAGTCAGTTGGTGCGATACGTTATGGGTCATCTGTAACTCCGTAAGAAGCCTCTCTATGTTTTCAACGTAAGGGTAAGCCTTGCTTACATCCGACCCCACTTTATGGTGGGAGCCTTTGAGGCACTTGGGTAATGTTTCTGTTTTTACACTTATGTCATAAAAGACTCGTCCCAGTAGTTTCTTAGCTTCTGCATTTGAAGTTGTTTTTACGAGAGGAAAGAGAGTATATGAAATCGAGGAATAATTTTAACTTGCAAGGGTGATTTTATGCCAGTGTGAGGGTGCACGATGTCATATGGGTAGAAACATGTGGCGAGATTTGGTAGTGATAAACAGAGGATATATGATTAAAATAATGGACTTGATGGAAAGCATTACTATATGAAAATTACTTGTAGAGCACTAATGCTCTAGTGGAAAATTCATGGGAAGACTAACTAACAACACGGATCATTGCACTTGGAATGTTTAATACCAAATATATGATCAAATAAAGGTGTCTCTGTTTCGCATATTTTTCCGGGCATGTGTGTTTTATGTTGGCAGAACAGTGAGATGGCCAAACATTTGTTTTTACATTGTGAGTTTATTCAGCCTTTATGGAGTCGTGTTTTTGGTTTGAGAGGAGGGCATTAGAATCTGCTAGAATGGAGTGTCCATTTGTGGTATTACTCTCTTGGTGCCTTTATTGAAATGAATTTCCACATTTTCAAATTTCATGGTTTTGATACCCTCTTGGTTACACTTGAGTATAGAACTATAGATTCTTTACTTCGCGTCGATGTGGGCTTTAGACGCGTAGGTCTCCAGACATTTCCTTTCAAAAATGTGCAACGCATTTGGAGCACTTATAGTTTGCTCTTAACACTTTGGTCGAAATCTTATCATCCACTCATGTATTACTCTTTTGATCATGACTGTTCGTTTTTCTTTTAGTACAATTTTTCTTCTTATCTAATTTCTTTCTAATTTCTTTTCAAGTGGGTGGCCATACTGTTGGATCCTCTTAATCTCACTATGCTAAGCTATGCAAATAAAATTGGTAGTTCGTTTACCAAGAAGGGTAGAAACTAGAAACTAAAACTAGCCCCTGGACTAATCATTTTATCCTCAAATGTTGTGATGGAAAAAACATGAGAATCCATGTTGCTCGTTCATACTGCTGGTGGTCTGCTTTTTCATGTTTTCATGCATTAAATCTGAAATCGTAGGTTTTGCTTCTTAACAGGCACTCTTCTGGCAGCAGCAAAATTATTTTGGAGTAGATCTGAGCTCACTGTACGGGACGGCCTTCCAGGGTTATTTTACGCAGGTACTTTATTTATAGCACTTGTCCTACTTGACATTCTATCAATATGTTATTACTTGATGAAACATGAGAATTAGTCTTGGCCTGTGAGAGTGTGAGGTGAGATACTTCTATCTGTATATTTGATAGAAAGTTTTCCATTTAGTGGAAATCAAGGCGAGGATAAAGAGTCACCGTGCACAAATGACAGCTAGAAAAGTGCCTAAGTTTGTTTGTGCATGAGTAATGAGTTATTGGGTTCCCTTATGAGAGCCTTTCTGTCTTAGCTTAAAAAGAAGCAAGAACAGAAATTCCTTCCTTGAACATAACCTGGGGACTAACTTTGCCCTGAAATATTTGGGAATCTCCCTCATTCCGAATGCACCGCAGAACAGCGGACACCACACATTTGTAAAGCAACTTCTCTTTGTTAGCACCCACTCAGCCAAACCCCCAAACTTTAACTGGAAAAAAATTAGTCACTGAAGCAGTGTGCTTCCACTGATCCTCAGGGAGCCTACTGATGAATAAGAAGACCACTATGAAGGAAGGCATGAGGATTTTTTTTATTTTTTATTATTTTTTTTTTTCCAGAAATTGTGCAAAATGAAGGTTATACATGCCTTAAATGCGAGGAAACAAAGAAGATTAACATGTCTCAACTTTCAATGTTCTCCCAAAAATCAGTCCTCTCTTCATCACCTTGTATTTTACCAATGATTAGAGAAAGTGTGAATTTGGGCATAATTATATTGCTGGAGTATGCATCAATATACATGTACGCATTGGAGTGCAGGAATTTCAGAATTCAGATTCAATTACTTAAATTTAGGAAGGGAGCTCAAAGAGTCTTCTACAAAGGGGATACGATGAGTCATTAGTTGGCCTGATTATGTAGATTGTTGTCCAAATAGGTGATTTTGGTCTATGGCCCTATTGTTAGGCTATAGCTTTATTTACCGTAGAGCTGCTTTGTTCTGCCTGTCCTTTTTCAACTGACTCTGTTCTGGTAATGTTATGGGAGAAGGTTCTCTGGTATTTTGTATTGGCCCTATATTGGTCTACACTTGGGTCACGAACTTTAGATTTGAAAAGTATAAAACAACAAAATCTAACTTGGAGATGTGAGGGCCCTAGCTCCTGGAAATCTTTCTTAAAGAATGTTCTTCCTGGTGCCTGCAGTAGATAAATTGTTGCTTCGCATAGCTTTTTAAATTATCTTAACTTATTACTTGTACTTTAAATCCCGTAGGTTATACAACTAATTTAGCCCAAAGACTCTCATCATGGGTGAAAATGCAGTTACAACTGTCCAATCTCGTGCTAATATTGTATTGGGGTACTTGCTTTTTGCATGCCTTTCCCAAGCATAATATCCAGATGTCTAAATACCACTCCGCCACATCTCACTCTATTAGCCCATTTTCTCTAATTTAGTGAGAATTCTCCACTTGCAAATGTGAATCTCTTTGCCATCACATTGGAATAATGCAGTTTCTTCCTCTCTAACTACCCATTTACGTTCCTCCAAACCAATTGCTATGTAAAATGGGGCAAATTGAGTGACATGAAGGGAGTACAACCTTGGTAACTTGAGAAGTATCTAAGGATACTTACTAAGTAGTGCCGGGTCGCCCCGACTTCGAAACATGGCGATGTTTGTAGATTTTGTTCCCAAAATCATGAACTATTATTATCTATTTTTTTTTTTTTTTGGGAATTTTATTATTATGTAGTTGACGTTATCTTTGCTTTGTTTTATGCTTTTTCAGCCTGTGGTAGATGCTTTTGACCCGAGATTACTTGTGGCACCCGCAATAAGTCATGTGATAGACTTTTCATCGATAAAGGTACTATTTCTGCGTCACATACAAAGCTACTCTGCTTCTTTGTGTGTCCAAGTTCCATTTGTGCTAAGAGGCTTGACCTTTGAACAATCAATCAAATGGGTATATTTTCGACCAATGGAATGTTGACATTCTAAATAATGTTATATTTGAAGTCAGATAAGTGTCGTGGCTTAACTTGAAACAAATTCATACGGAGTATATTACAATAAAAGCATCAACTTTGCGTATTATATTCCTATTATCACTGGAAAAAGATTTTTTTTTTTTTTTTACTTGTAAAAGTTGTAAGACACTCATGTGGCAATTTAGTGAACCCTAGTGCATTTAGTTGCCAAAATACTATTTATTTTTTTAGTCATTAGGACAGGACATCGGCATTTGACTTTTAGATGTTATGTGACGAGCCGGTGAGTCATGAAGATGGAACAAAACCCGTAACTAGAATGAGTTTGCGAGTCTTAAGAATGACTCTTTTGTAGCCTTGTTCTGAGTTCTTATAAATTTTTGTCAGAAAAACTTTTTAAGGTGTGATCTCTTTTGTTTTTTGCCCTCTTTGGAAATCACACTGGAGACAACAAACCAAAGTCAGGTCCTAAATGTCACATGACTGAACAACATCTTTAACCCCAGTGTCTTAAAGGTTCCCGCCATAAGGCGGGGTCGGATGCACGCAAGCCTTACCCCTATTGAAACATAGAGAGGCTGTGCACGGATGACCCAAAATGAAAATTGCTTCGAGAATCGCACCGACTGACTGCTACTTCACAAAACAAAAAGCACAGACAGTTTTATGAGCCATTTTGCTTTATTCCATTATATACCAAAAACCAAAGAATGATTAGTCTTTGGCTCCATTGGAAATGGAAAGGTGTCACATGATTGAACATAAAAAAAAAAATTGTCTCGATGACTTGGGAATTATGCTTAATAAGTCTCAACTATTCATCCGATGATCCCTTAATAGTGTAGAAGAATCATTGGTATCATGGCATCATTAGCTTTTGACAGCAGGGTATGGTTTCACCTTCTGGTTAGGTTTGCGTCCTCACTCCTCAGGGACCCCTTGATCTTCTGGTGGCCTTATCCTTAAAGTGCTTTATCTCTCTTCTGCATATCCCTTTTTGGATGACAATGGTCTGATACACTGATTTTGATTTTCCAGGAAGAGCAGTTATATGAAATTGATATTCCATTAAAATTTACTGCTGCTGTGGGCATAAGAGTGCATGGGTTAGCTTGTTGGTTTGATGTTCTATTTAATGGAAGGTAAATTTCAAGAAAACACTGAACTTAATTTCTGTTTATATTTGATTTTGATTGGTATTAACTGAATAACTGCTATTATTTTCTCCTTATATAGTTCTGTGCAGAGGTGGCTTACTACAGCACCTGGTTCCCCAACAACTCACTGGTATCAGTTGCGATGTGTCCTTGCTCAACCTATTTATGTGATGGCAGGCCAAGAAATTACTGGTTCTCTGCGCATGGTTGCGCACAATAATCAGAGCTATACCTTACATCTTACTTTGTCAGGTTGGTCTTGACCCCTTTTGGTTGTTTTTATTGATGGAGTGCAATTGATTAATAATGATCTTTCATGTAGCTAAAATGTGGGGTGCTGGCGCTGAGCAAGGAGGCATTCTTCAAACTTCGAGTGGTAAAATGGAACTAAAGGAGCCCTATTACAGAATGTCCCAGCCACAAATTCAACCTCAGGCCTATGCGGCAGCTCAGGATCAGCAACCACAGCAGCTCATACAGCAACAGGTTCCAGCTCAAATTAGCATACTTTAATATACTTGCTGCTTACGAGCGTAAAATACTCAACTAAGTCACTTATGCGTCAAACTAGATAAGTCATGTCTCTCTGTTAAGAGGGATGTTTAATTTTGTTCTTTTAGTTATTTAACTCTTAGTATGCCGTTAAAACTTAAAATGTCCCTCAGGATTCTCTTTACCAACTTAGCTTTGCGACTTTAAGCTTCCTAGTTACTTGGTTTGCAATTAGAATTTGTTGTAAGGCGGTGTAGATTTTCTACCTTGTTGTTTGCTGAAGGTTGAGGCTTGAGACACTGTTTGGGTTTCCAACTCTTGCTTTCTAGGGGCATAAAAGAGTCGGAGCAGGATAGCTGACATATGGTGTGTCTTGAGTTCTACCTCTGCTTAGTAGTCTTGTGTGCGTCTTCAACCTTTTATGTTCCTGATTAAGCGTCTGAAATCCAAAATAGTACGGATTCGTGTTCCGGAGAGTCAGAACAGGGGAAAAACTAGAAAACAGATGCTTTTATGTTCCAGCAATGATAGAAGTTGGGAATTGGATCAGTTTGTGCGTTGCTTCACTGAGGAAACTGTTGCATTTTATGAAGTGAGATGGACTTCTCATGCGGGTCATATGCATGCTCAGCCTGTGCTTTTTTTTTTTTTTTTTTTTTTTGCGGGGGAACCTTTATTTTTATGTTGAAATGTGATCTAATGTTCAGATGCATCATGTCTGTATTTCTTTTTTTGCAGGATATGAGCCTTCAAGCATTGGATATTGAAGGTGCTGAATTATTACGACAAGAATTAGAAAATGCAGATGTTCAGATTCATTAGAGAAGATGCTGACATTTTTAAGCCTCTTAGCTTTGGTCGTTGGAACTCAGTTCTGCAAACATGTGAGGGTGATAACATGGAGAAATCTACAGCTGTTTCATCTGTTGTATACTAAAATGTGCTTCACCCACGATGTTCAAGGGTTCTCTACGCTTCTGTCAACCATGGTCTTTCAGACAATGTTGACGGAAATGAAATCATACTATTCTTTGTTAGTGAATTAGCTATATGATTCACCTATCTACAATAGGTATGTAGCTATCTAATTGCATGAGAGTGTCGGGTTTTTGTAACATATGAATGTTTCAAAATTGTTGCGCAGTTGAGAACTAGTGTTTTCTTGCTGCATTCTTGGTGTTGTAGGAATCATGAAATTGGTGTGGAGATTGGGATCTCTTTTATTATTCGCCTTCATATAAAGTATCGTCCATGAAGGTAATCTTCTCGGCCATTATTCTCAGTTTCTCATTATTGATTACTATCCATAAATCAAGATATGCCAACCAAGACCGCGGCCTGGGCATCGAACCACCTTCCTTTTATGCCCCAACAGCGTAAGGAAAGGTTTGCTTGTCATATAGTTCTCCCCCCTCTTTACCGGCCCTTTCTTACAGGCCGACTGCTTTTGTCTGCCCCCGGCCTCGAAATCCTGAAACTCGTTAGCAAAACTCAAACTCTGAAAGCAATTGAAACCGAAATTACTGGAATTACTTGGGCTTCGTCGATCGGTTGTTCGGAACATCGGAAGATCATATGAGATACACGCGAGTGACTAATATGCATAAATGGACTAGCGCATAATAAATTGGTTCGAATGATTGTTGCAAGGCATAATTCAACAAGATTAGATAAAGACACACCAGTAGTTACTCTGTATTAAACAATGGTAAGGGCCCAAACTCAAACTCAGTAGAGTGGCATTATGTCCTCCCTAAATTAAAGGAACCCTCGTCACTATGTGTTTCGGTCAATTTATCACGGCGTATTATATAAATGGGGTTTGAGTGGATGTCCTATGACATGAACGGACCGCTTATCTAATTAAATACGGTATGATTGATTTGTCTTGAAAATGATTTAACAAGATTTAGGTATGGCTTGATATGAGTGTCTTTTTGATTTCACTTGATCTTATCTGATCTAATTTAAACTGAATTTGTTGAAAATTTAGTTAAATACAGACGGATTAACACCACGTGGTTGTTTGGTTGCCATTCAAAATCATGGAAATTCAGAATTCCCATGATTTAAATTTTTTGGAGTTGTTTGGTTGCCTAAAATTATGAGAATTGAGAAATCATAGGAATTTTCAATTCCTACAAAATGGAAGAATTGGCTTACTTAACCCCCCTTGACAATTGACAATTCAATTCCTACATGTAATTGCAATTCCTACAATTTTGAGAAATTCATATGAATTTCTACAACTCGGGAAGTGAAACTTTATGGGCATTCCGAATTCCCGTATGCAACCAAACGACCACCAAGAAATAGACTAGATATTCTAATCTGATTTGATTTAATGTGAATACATTTAATTTGAATATAATCTTATTTGAATGAATTTGATCTCATTTTGAATACACTAATTATCAACTTTAACTTGGTACCCCTCCACATATAAAAAAATTGGGATAAGTCTGATGTCATAATGGACTACGATGTAGGGTCTACAGTTTTGGAACAATCCTCGTTTTCGCTACTGATTAACAAATCTTATAGGCTACAATATGATAAGATTTTAATAAATGCCATGCAGCTGCCCACTATTTTTTCAACACTACCCTCGTGGCCCCCGAGCGCAAGTCTTTCTTCCCTATAGGTTATTTAATTTTGTTTTATCGAACTCTTTTCTTTTTGTTCGCTCAATTGTTTACGTTTCTAAACATGTTTAAACATCGACGTAAAAATTATAACATTAAAAACTTAAGTTGTTACGAAGTAGTTTGTAAGTGAAGAGTTTGAAAAGAAATGAGAGTACATCATACTCCGTCTCTTATCTCACAAACTTAACAAAAAAGAAACGTGAACCCAATGAAAAAAACAAATTAATTGTGGAAATGATAACAACTAAGGAACACCATTTTTTCTAACAATTTGTTCCTTCATTATATCAAAACCGCAATTTTTTTTAACTCCAATGTTGCCAATTTTTGCAATATTCTAAAACCTCTTTAGTATAGGTCATAGGATATGTACTTCATATGTGATAAACTATGTAAAGGCATGAACAATTTTAAAGTATATGCGAAACTACGTAAAGGCATGAACAATTTTAAAGTATATGCGAGTATATAAAACTGAAAATGACCCGATAAAATAAACAACAATCATCCAAATACTATAACGAGTCATACAGATCGTAAATTAATCATATATAGTTGATATCGAGTCAAAATCGAACCCGTTTCGACCCAAAAATATTACCTACAGGCTACACCCTACATTTACAAGATTCACAAGTGGAATCGCATGAAAAGTCCAAAATGACAAACGTGTGGCAACGGGAAACACTTTTTGCCTTAAAAAAAACACAAAAAGATAACCAAAATAAACACAAGATCTCGTGTGCCACGAGGATTGTTAAGCTCATACCTCACTAGTGTAGTACACATTGACCGTTGATAACTTCGCTAGAAAGCTACTTTTTTTGTGCATCATGAACATTGTCCTGTAGTAGTATTATTGATGAAAATGTGCAAAATTCTTTCTAAATTTCTTGCGTTCTGCGTGTTCACTTTGATAACAATGGCGTAATCATTGCGCTTTAAAACTTGTTCTTTATGCACTAATACAGCTGCAGTATAACTTGCAGATAACAGGTGACTTTCTCAGTTTCTCTGCTACTTTTTATACAATCCTGCACATATATGCATACATACATGTTTCTGAATTCTACTAGTTGAACTTTTTAGCAAACAGTGATTGTTTTTGGTGAAATTTGTGTGATAGTAATAAGTTTGTGTATGTTGTTTTTTTACAGGGAAATTTGTGGGTATGGAGTTTGGGAGTGGAATTTTCAGGGTTTTTATGGACCCAATTTGGTATGTAAATCTAATGAACATGCCTTCAAATTCTTGGCAAACAAGTTTACAATGTTCAGTTTCAGATAATATCATTGACCCGTCATCTGATTCTTTCATGCAATCACTTCAGTGGGTGAGATTCATCCTGTTTTCACCATGTCCTCAAAGACTTGTTTTTTCATCCATAAATTTACTGTTCATCTTCATCTTGTTCTTGTTTGTTGCTCATAGAGTAATCTCCAAGTTTTTATCTAGGAATACCAATCCCAGCTCCTCAATTGATAAACCACTTTTGAGTAATAGTAACAATCATGTCAAAATTAGCCTATGGTTTAGATTTTGCTTGATTTCAGTGGGTATATTAGCTGGAATATATGTTGTGTTGAGCATATTGAGCATACTGAGTTTGGTGGGAAGTGGAGGAAGCGAAAAATCTTGGAAAATTGTAGAGGTTGTGTTTAGGGTTGGTCAAGCTTTAACCCAAGTAGCAATTTTGGTGATTGTTGCTCATGAGCAAAGATTTCATGCCACTATTCATCCGATGTCGCTTAGGATTTATTGGGGTGCCCAATTTGTCCTTCTATCTTTGTTTAGCATTTCGGCAATAATCCATTTCTTGTTGGTTGATGAGGGCTTGGATCAATTTGTGAGAATGGATGATTTGTTTTCACTGGTTAGTCTTCCATTTTCTGTATTTCTGATGGTAGTTGCCTTAAATGGGTCTTCCGGAATTGAAGTGATTAGAGAGTTTGAAGAAGGGTTAGATGAAAGAACGCAATTGATCAATCACAATGAGTTTGATACGAATGCCTCCGATTATGCTAAGGCTGGTTTGTTTTCTAGTCTTACATGGCTTTGGATGAACCCAGTGTTAGAAAAAGGGTATAGGAACCCTTTAAAAATTGAAGATATTCCTTTCCTTCCCCCTGATTTTCATGCTGAGAGAATGGCAGAGCAATTTGAGGCAAATTGGCCGAAACCAGGGGAGTCTTTGAAGCACCCGGTTGCAATAGCTTTGTTTAGGTGCTTTTGGAGGCCCCTGGTTTACACTGGCGGTTTAGCACTGATACGGCTTGGTGCTACATATGTTGGTCCTGTACTTATCAAGAGTTTTGTAAAATTTACCGCTGGGGAGGGGAGCTCCCCTAATGAAGGCTATTACCTTGTTCTCACTCTTTTATTCGCTAAAATGGTGGAGGTTATAAGTTCACATCACTATAATTTTCAAACACAGAGAACTGGATTGCTTATCAGGTCTACCCTCATTACTGCATTGTACAAAAAGGGGCTTAAGCTGTCATGCTCTTCAAGGCAGGCTCATGGGGTTGGTAAAATCGTTAACTACATGGCTGTTGATGCTCAACAGCTAGGTGATCTGGTAAATCAGTTGCATAATACATGGCTTATGCCGTTGCAAATTTTGGCCTCGTTTGCCTTGCTATACGCCTACATGGGTCTTTCAACTTTCGCGGCACTCCTTGGCGTTTTTGGTATTATGGTTTATGTGATGATACGTGGAAAACGTATCAATACCTTCCAATTCCAGATCATGAGGAACCGAGATTCAAGAATGAAAGCTATGAATGAGATGATAAATAATATGAGGGTCATAAAGTTCCAAGCATGGGAGAACTTTTTTGAGCAAAGGATCCAATCTTTTCGTGCAATGGAGTATGGATGGCTGTCCAAATTTTCATACGCATTTTCTGAAAACATAGGAGTACTTTTCAGCTTGCCCCTTGTCCTCTCTATATTAGTGTTTGGCTGTGCAGTTTGGATGGGAATGTATCTTGATGCTGCCACTGTGTTCACTGCAACTACAATAATGAAGCTCTTACAGGCACCAATCCAATCTTTTCCTCAGTCTCTGATACAAATTTCAATGGCCATTATTTCGGTTGGAAGATTGGATGGCTACCTGATGAGCCCAGAGTTGGACGAGACGTCAGTGGAGAGAGATGAAGGATGTCAAGGTGATGTTGCAGTAGAAGTGAAACAGGGAAGCTTCTCATGGGATGATGAGAATACTCAAACAACCTTGAAAGGATTAAATCTTGAGGTCAGGAAAGGGCAGCTGGCTGCTATTGTTGGGACTGTTGGTTCTGGAAAATCGTCACTATTAGCTGCAATTCTAGGTGAAATGTACAAAATCTCTGGGAAGGTATGATCTTATTCTGTTATTACACTGATTTACTTCTGCAGCTATCTGTTACTATAAGTCTAATACTGTTAGGCGATTATAATTTGTTTTTTGTTTGAATCATCAAGTTACACTGTTACACTGTTATACACTTATACCTTATCTCAGACAAACTGATTCATATAAGTGATCACTTGTAAGCTTTTCAACTGCTAAGTTTTCGGACTATATGGATTGGTTAATTCAGTTAAGATTTGGAAGAATGAGTTCTTTGCTTTTCCAGGTTAGAGTCTGTGGCTCTACTGCATATGTGGCCCAGACATCCTGGATACAAAATGCTACGATTGAAGAGAACATCCTATTTGGTAAGCAAATGAACAGAGAGAAGTATAACGAAGTGCTTAGAGTCTGTAGCTTGCAAAAAGACTTGGAAGTGATGGAGTTTGGTGATCAGACTGAGATTGGAGAACGAGGAATCAACCTCAGTGGTGGACAGAAGCAAAGGATACAACTTGCTAGAGCAATTTATCAGGATTCTGATGTATATCTTTTGGATGATATTTTCAGTGCTGTTGATGCACATACTGGTTCAGAAATATTCAAGGTCTGGTAATTCTTAGATTATATAGGGTTGGATGTCTAAATATATTTTAATGTGCATCTTCAGTTAACGATCATGAAATGTGACAAAATCAATTTTTGTGCTTGCATTTGCAGGAATGTGTGAGGGGTGTTCTCAGAGACAAAACTGTTCTGCTTGTAACTCATCAAGTTGACTTCTTGCACAATGCTGATCATATATTTGTAAGTACCGCGGATGCCCAAGGCTCTAAAATCTTGTAAAGAAATGTTTTTGGCCAAATCTCCTGTCATTTTATTTCCAGTTGTATATATGTGTCACTTAGACGAGAAACTTCAGTACATCTTCATTAAAAGCTAGTGCATTTTGAATTTTTCGGAAAAAAAAAAAAAAAAGATAATGGGAATAGTTAATGTCATACTGAAATTCTTCTTTTAGCTTAGATAGAAGCACTGGTAGTTAAGCTTTTGGCCCTGAAGGACTACTTAAAAAGTATAGCTTTCGTCACTGAGGAATTATTTCTGGTTTGCTGACGGAGGCCCTTGAAAATGTAGTGAGCAGTATAATGGATCATTGAGACTTTAAAACATTCATAACATGCTTGATATGATTAGGTTATGCGAGAAGGAACAATTGTTCAATCTGGAAGGTACGATGAGCTCCTTGAAGCAGGCTTGGATTTTGGTTCCCTTGTAGCCGCCTATGAATCTTCAATGGAGCTTGTGGACACGAGCACACAAACTTCCCAGGACAACCTTGTACAAACACCAAACTCCCCTGTGGCTGTCAAATCACTGCAGAAAGCCGATTCTGAGAAGAAATCGCTAGACAGAACCAACTCTCAGAGTGGAACTGCCAAGCTAATTGAGGATGAGGAGAGAGAAGTTGGACAGGTTGGCTTTGATGTGTACAAAGAGTATTGTACTGAGGCATTTGGCTGGTGGGGAGTGGTTGCAGTTATTGTGGTCTCTCTCATGTGGATCTTATCATCAACAGCTACGGATTACTGGCTGGCATTTCTAACTTCAGCAGAGCGCACTTTTAGGCCTGGCTTATTCATTGGTGGCTATACAGTAATTGGAGTCATATCCTGTACCATTGTAGCTGCCAGAGCTGTGCTTGTCACTCTTATGGGACTTAAAACTTCTCAGAGCTTCTTCAGTCAGTTCGTCAACAGCATTCTACATGCTCCTATGTCCTTTTATGATACTACACCTTCGGGGAGAATTCTGAATCGTGTAAGACTTCGCAGCATCATTACCATTTGAATTAGCTATATGACTATGGTTTGCTTTTTCCAGTGCATCATGTTATCTTGACCCTTCCATAACTACACTTTTTACAGGCATCTGCGGATCAAACTTCTATTGATTTTATGATCCCATTCTTCATGGGCATGATAATATCAGTATACTTTGGTGTGGTCTCAATTGTGGCGGTCACTTGCATTAATGCCTGGCCTACAGTATTTCTCATAGTTCCCCTGATATGGGTGAATCTTTGGTATCGGGTAAGTACGTCCTTTTATGAAATCTGCCCTTTATTTGTCAGGAATTCGAATCAGAAAGACTGAATCATGCATCTGTTCAAAATTATTGCTTAAAATGAGTTATGTTTTAGTTCTTATTTATTCAACCTTATGAAAGGTTTCATCCTGCAGGCGTACTATATTGCTAACTCACGTGAGCTGACCCGTTTAAGTTCCATCACCAAATCCCCCATCATTCATCATTTCTCTGAAACTATTTCCGGAGTTGTGACGATCCGATGTTTTAGGAGGCAGGCTTTGTTTACTAACCAAAATATTGATCGAGTAAACGTAAATGTGAAGATGGATTTCTACACGTTTGGAGCAAATGAGTGGCTAGGTTTCCGCTTAGAAGCAATTGGAAGCCTAGTCTTCTGTATTTCAACTTTCTTCTTAATTATCTTGCCCAGCAGCATTGTGAAGCCAGGTAATAACCACTAGTCTCATGTTCCTTAATCTTAAAAATCAAGTGTTCATTTTGGGTCATTTGGATATGTCTCTCTATGTTTTCAACATAAGTAAGGTTGCGTACGCACGACCCTTGCCCTTACCTTGCCATAGATGGGAGTCTTTGAGGCACTCGGTTAATGTTGTCAAAAAGCAAGTTTTCAGGGCAATCCGCATATTCCGCAATCTGTTTCTATCCTTAAGTTTATATCCTCTATCTCTTATTTTTGGAGTCCTGCAAAATTAATTGGTTAACTTGGGTATGCTGCAGAGTTTGTGGGTCTGTCTCTTTCCTATGGAATGTCGCTCAATTCGATGCTGTTTATGACTATATACATGACTTGTACCATTGAGAATAAAATGATCTCAGTCGAGAGAATAAAGCAGTTGATCAGAATCCCGTCTGAAGCTGCTTGGGAGATCAATGATTGCGTGCCTCCAAATTGGCCAACTCATGGCAACGTTGAGGTTAAAGATTTGCAGGTAGGTTAAGTCAATCGTAGTTTGGTAGTTCTGAATGTATTACTTTGTTCAGTGAGGAACTCTTTCTTCAAGGTGATGAAGATTTTGTTTTGATGAGCAGGTTAGGTATCGACCAAACACCCCACTGGTTCTCAAGGGCATCACATTGGGCATAAGGGGAGGTGATAAAATAGGAATTGTCGGCCGTACAGGAAGTGGAAAATCTACCCTGATTCAAGTATTCTTTAGGCTTGTGGAGCCTTGTGGAGGGAAGATACTCATTGATGGTTTAGATATCTGTAAAATGGGGCTTCATGATCTAAGGTCTCGCTTTGGGATCATTCCACAGGAGCCAGTACTTTTCCAAGGAACCGTGAGGAGCAACGTGGATCCTCTTGGTCTATATTCTGATGAAGAGATATGGGAGGTAAATGTTTACCCTCTCCTGTGTATTCTCTGCATTTACCTCGATATGAAACCCGTCTCTGTTAAACCAATTTTCACCCACTGAGGAACCACTATGCGGATTTCTCAGTAAATTTTAAACCACTATGAAGTAACAATGCGTACTGTGTACTCAACTTTTACACTGTATTGTTACTAGGCCCTGGAGCGCTGTCAACTTAAAGCTGTTGTTGCCGCTTCCCAAGAAAAGCTCGATGCAGCAGGTTCAGAACAATTTAATGCTGTAAAATACTTGATTACTGCAATATAATTGTCACTGTAAGCTTATTATTGTTTTGCCTGTAGTGGAGGATGGAGGAGAAAATTGGAGCGTTGGTCAGAGACAGCTAATGTGCTTAGGAAGAGTCATGTTGAAGAAAAGCCGCATTCTGTTTATGGATGAAGCAACAGCTTCTGTTGATTCTCAAACGGATGGCACGATTCAGAAGATTATCAGGGAAGACTTTAGAGCGTGTACAATTATCACGATTGCTCACAGAATACCTACTGTTATGGACTGTGACAGAGTCCTGGTCGTTGATGCTGGTAATTTTCTTCTTATATATATTGGCCATGATTATACAAAAATCTCCAATTATAATTCAGCGGCAAATACTAAATCTAATGGATTTTCGGTCATTATGTTCTTGACAGGATGGAGCAAGGAATACGATTTACCATCTCGTCTCCTCGAGAAGCCCTCACTCTTTGCGGCACTTGTTCAAGAGTATTCAAATCGATCTGCTGAACAATAAACAGGCAATGTTTGTCGTTCAGTTCCATTTCCACGGATCTGGCTCCTCAAAAACATGATAGCAACACGCTTGTGACTTTCGACTTTACCTCTATGCGCCTGAGCAGAAAGTTTACAAGGTTCGGAAGAAGACATACATACAGGAGGATCATAACATAGTAAGTTTTGCCTTGTTTAATTACTTGGATGGCTGTATATACGAGTTGCTCGTATCATTGTCGCGTCTTTCGTGTTTGGAGCACACAAATTTTGAGTAGCTGTAGTAGTTTAGCCATTACAGAGGACAAATACACTGTCAACATAGATGTTTTATTCCTGACGAATAAAATATTTCTTATTTCCACTCAAAGTTGACTTCTGACACCTACAACATATTAGAATTCTCATATGAAGAAGTGTAAAAATCGATCTTGCAAATAACAGAACCACCTTATATGACATTTGACATACATCTTTCCGTTTTCGTTGCCGATTGTCGTACAAACTTCAGTCTTATGTGGAAAAAGGAACCAGTCTATGAGATCTATGCTAATTGCCGCAGGCTCCTCATCGTATCTGTTACAACAGGCTCCTCATCGTATCTGTTACAACAGGCTGTTAGTCTTTTTTTTTTTTTGTTTTTTTTTTAACAACGTCTGAAAAAACAGGCTGTTAGTTAAAAAAACGAAAAGAGATCACCATAAATCATGTATACATTGCGTCTATATGATACGTTATCCGTTCCATTGAATTCTTTAGGTTTGGTATGAATTTTTTTACCTTACTGTTATTATATTATAATATTACATACATAAACAACACATAATGACCAAACCAAAAATGTAGGGATATCTCACAAGTGTCTTTCACTGACATGATCATGAGTTCACGACCGAGCATTAACCTCTAGTGGTTTGCTCGTCTCCTTCCTCGTCCTCGTTACGCTTCTACTACCCAAAGACTTATGTCGAAAACCATAGACATCCATTATCTGATTGTCCCCGAAATTGAACGCCCTGTCCATCTGTTTCAAGCACTTGTCAGCAGCGTAACTCGAAAACTTCCCACACGGCTTACACCCAGTGAAATGAGTAATAAACGGCCAGCGATCATCTCCGAAACCAGGATGATACTTGTTGATCATTTCTTCGTATTTTTCCGTGAGATCGATCCAATAACCACTAAGCCAGTAAGACTTCTCAAGGTACACCTTGTCACCCCATTTCTCCCTGTGACTGACGAGCAAATACACGAATGCACTCTGATCATCGGCCTCAAAAACCGGCCTGCCAGGAAGCTTATTGCTCAAGAATTCCCCTGCCTCTTCCCTGATCTTACCCTTGGGACCCATAGGAACCCAGTCGTCTAACAAATCGAGAGACCACTGCGAATTCCTGATCAAAAAACACCCTGTATTAAGCCCAACCCAGCTTTTATTCTCGTAAACAACGTTGTCCCAACCTTGCATGACAACGTTCGAACCCTCGTACTTGTCCCACGGCATCTCGAATGTCATATCAGTGAACATTGCATCACTATCTATCCACCATAGGAACTCTACTTCAGGATGAGCTAACAACAGCTTCCTAATCAATGGGAATTTCGCCCAAAAACCCGACATTTCAGCATCCAACAACGCCATATTGTAGTATATTTCAATCCCATGTACCCTGCAATAATCAATCTTATTCTTAATCGTCTTCAACAAGTAATGATCACCTACTCGATTTTCGCAAGGTTTTGGGGATGAACCTGTCACTAATAGCACTCTTGGCTTATGATTTTGAACAAAATTCGGAAAATGTGGGTTGTTTTTTAACCAATTTGCCCTTTGTTCGTCCCAATCAGAAATCTTTGGTCCTAAACTATACGGTTTGGTGGACTCCTTCACTTCTTCTGCTTCCTCATCCTTCAAAATCTTCTCAATATCGAGGGATTCGTAGCTATTCGGATTACTGACATTGTCGCTTTCGCTTTTGGTGTCGTTAATAGAGGTAGAGGTACGCAAGGACTCTGCAGAGTCCTCGCGTACCTCTACCAAGAGATCCTGTTGGATTCTGTAGTTGTTGTTCCCTTGCTGCGGAGGCTGCAAGATTGAAAAATCGCTTTCGACTAACGCAGACCACATTACTACTAGCGTAAATACTACGCAGAGGACTGCCACCTTCATTTTCTTCATACCCTTCAATGGTTCCTGCATCTGAGCAACTTTTCGTTGCTCAAAACTCACCATTTTTTTTTTTGTTACACTACGAAAAAAATTTCGTGTGCAACGGTTTCACGCAAAATTTTCTAAAGATGTATGTACTCTTAGTTAAGTTGTAGACCTTGTAGTGGTTGCTATAATATATACGTCCGAAGACAGGTTTCATGCAGATCGACTGTTATATAGACCATGCAAATATATTCTCATATTCATTATGAACATTCCTCAACAGTTATACATACAGTTATACAGATAATTACATAAACTAGAAGTTTGATTACCGACAAGAAAAGTATATGAAACTTGAAAGTAGCTGGATTTGACGACGATTGTTAGGTGATATACTATGCATTACACAATGTATTACTAATGTTTATTTGATTAAAAATGCCGAAAAAGTGAAACATACTTAGAAAAAGAGTGGGAAATTGACGTGGAAGAATGATGATCTAAATTAAAGTTCTTTTAGGACAATGCCAAATTAGAATTATTTGTGGGTCTATGTCATGATAATGTTTTTTAGGTGTAGTTAATAGTTAGGAGCTAGTATAATTGAGGTCTAATAATAAGTAAGTACAAAGATAGTAGTTGAGATTGATACAGGGTGTTTAATTTGCTTGCGATTTTGAGTGAACATGACTTGGAGAATACAAATCACTATTGCCAACAAAATGATGTTTACCGTAAGTTTTAGGGGATACGTCAAAGATTAGCATGTGCAAGAAGCCTCAGCTTAACTAGTAGTGTGACTGTTTGAGGAATAATATTGGGTCACTGCTGACTGCTAAGAAAATGTATGTACGAAAAGAACATGCGACCAAATACTTTGTATCAATTTATACTTTTGATTGAGATGGATTGTCCCTTGGCGTGGAGAGGGGGTAAAACTTAAACTCGGACACTTAGGGTTAGATGGCGAAACTCGAACAGGAGACTTGGGGTTAGAACTTCGGTCAGATGCCTAACCACTGGTTTGAATTCGTCGCACATATTCAAAACAAAGATAAACAATTCAATGGAAGGGGCGGGGCATCATTTTACAATCAGTTGATTGAAAGAACCTTGGTGTACATTTACCAGACAATAACAAAGAAGCAGACATCATGTAAATCTACAAGGGGTGATAAAATCCGATTGTCGAGAGCGAGACTGGAAATGATTTTAGGCTTGGCTGATCAAGATGATACCTTGACACCTTTGAAAACCGGGTGAAGCAAACCGAGCACATCCTTAACCTCGAGTGGGTTACTCGTCTCGTTCTTGATCTTCACAACTCTCGTACTAGCCAGAGACTTGTGACGAAAACCATACATTTGCAGAATTTGATTATCAGCAAAATTATAAGCTCTGTGCATCTGTTTTATGCATCTTTCAGCAGGGTATTCTGCAGATTTCGAACACGGTTTACACCCAACAAAATGAGTAACTAAAGGCCATCTATGATCACCTAAACCTGGATGATCATTTTCAATCATTTCCTCATATCTATCAACTATAATCCCCCAATACCCATGAAGGTAGTACTGATTCTCCAAATAAACTTTGTTACCCCATTTCTCCCTTTGAGTAGCCAACAAATACACCATTGCGCTCTGATCATCGGCCTCAAAAACCGGCCTACCCTTAAGCTCCCTGGCTAAAACCTTCCCTGCCTCGTCCCTGATCGTACCCTTTGGCCCCATAGGCGCCCAAGCATCGAGTAAATCCAATGACCACTGAGAATTCCGCAACAGAAAACTACCAGTATTTAACCCAATCCAATTTCTATCATCATAAACCATTTCTTTCCATCCATGTATAACAAGGTTTGCTCCATTGTACCTTTCCCATGGCAACTCGAACGCCATATCCGTAAACATTGCATCACTATCCATCCACCATAAAAACTCAACCTCAGGGTGTGACAACAACAATTTCCTGATCAATGGCAACTTAACCCAAAACCCTGTCATTTCATCATCTAAGGAAGCCATATTATAATATATCTCAAGCCCATGTATCCTACAATAATCAATCTTATTCTTAATCGACCTCAACAAGTAATGATCACCTACCCGATTCTCACACGATTTTGGGGACGACCCAGTAACCAATAGAACTCTTGGCTTATTGGGTTGAACAAAGTTCGGAAAATTTGGGTTGTTCTTCAACCAATTTGATCTTTTTTCATCCCAGTCAGAGATCTTGGGGCCTAAACTGTAAAGCTTGTTGGTTTCCTTCACTTCTTCAGGTTCTTCATCCTCATCAGTCTTAGATATGTCAAGAGTTTCGTAGCTGTAAGGATTACTCGGCTTCTCAGTGCTGTTGTCGCCATTGTTGTTGCCGTTGATAGATGAAGAGTCCTTAAGATCTTCCAAGATATCACCCTCGCTGCGGCAGCTCCCCAAATGGTGGGATTGCAGGAGTGAAAGGTCTGATTCAACCAAAAATGAGCAGATAACTACAAGTGATAATACGAAGCAGAGGGCCGCCACTTTCATGTTATTCAACGATTTGTGCACCTGAGATACTCTCCATTCCCCAGTACACCAATTCACCATGATTCTTCTTAGAGATTAAGAAAAGGCCTTTAACCCACTTAAACACAGATTCAGTTCAGTTTAGATCAATTTTTCTGCGGATACTTCACAATGAAGTTGGAAAGAAAGCAGGAAAACTGTTCCCATAGAAGAGAAGGAAATAAAAGATGTTCCTTAGAAACTACTTGAGCGGTGCTTCCTAGGGGAGTGCTACTCTTCACTAACTATGAGTTGCTTGTTTAATACTACAACTAATTAAGAAGTAACTGGGAAGAAGTAATGATACAAAGTTCCTTGAACACAGGGGGAAAAAAAATTGCAGGACAAAAAAGAAAGAATCATTGTTAGTAGTGATTTAAGCCCGTCCTTATTTTAATGAAAAGGTAAAAGTTTTCTTTATTAGAGAAAGTACACACTAAAATCTCAGATGTGAGTTTTTCTCTTTGAGCTATGTATAGTTAACAGGTGGTATTAAGGAATATGATCATATCATAACCATGTATGATTTACAAGATTAATTACCCCCAATACAATATGAACATGATCATATTGTATCATATTCTTTAATAGAGCGAACCCCGTTGTGAGATAGGTTCAGGAACATTAGATTTAAATGAAGGGAGTATGTACACTAGCAAAATTCGGATATGACAGTGGGATGTTATTCTAAAAAGGGCAATCTCAATACATTGAACCTTCATCCCAACCTACTGGCTAGTGGAGTTATGGAGTAGCACCATCTTACCCAAGTTTTCGCTATTATGATTAAACTATTGTTTAATCGAAAAAAGAACGTCATTTCCAAGTGATGTTCGCTAGCCAACCCCAAAGGCTCATTGTCCCCTCAACAATTAGTGCTCAAGAACCCAAAAAAATGTAAAGAAATGGAGATAGAAAAGTGATAGTTCCTAGGAAAGGGCAGGAAACCAGTAGTACACACTACAAGTATTCAAGTTATATTTCTGGGAAGTGTTAGTTCCTAGATGTTCTACATGTTCTCCTGATACAGAATTCCCTTGCATTTCAAACCAAAAAAAAAAAAGTTTTTACCCTCCTGTTGGAAGGAGCATTGGAAGCATACCCCCCCCCCCCAAAAAAAACGAAGAGTGTAACAATCGATCCTGTATATTCTCATCTCGTTATGCCCTCTCTTCCCCCCTCATTTGATAGATCACAGTCTTTCACCACAATTCAAATGAAGAGTGTAAAAGTCGATCCCACATATTCACTTTTCGATATCCTCGCTTTTTTAACTCTTTCGATACATCAAACTCATCACAGTCCTTTATCATTTAGACATGGCTTTAAATAGGTCTATGTGGTAGGAAGTGAAGGCAAAGTATCATTCGTAAGGATGCAACATTTTTGTATAACGCTAATAACAGAACAAATACAAAAGAAGTCGCAGCAGGAACGACAACAGGCAATATTACCAATTACCAAAACGCGCAACAAAAGTAAATTCAATTGAACACCAGGACCAACAAGGAGAGGTAAATTGAATAGATTTACTCCTTTGAAATGATATAGTAATCTCATTGTTAGTAACAAAAACAATTGATATAATAAACCCTTTGGTTTACAATAAGCAAGAAGCATCAAGAAAACGCAACTTATCAAGAGTAACATTGTACACAAAAATAAATAAAACATATACCTATAATAATAAATAAGACTATATGGAAAGAACAATAGAGAACCAAGCAACATCATCAGCAAAAGCTTCTAACTGACTGATCGTGATCAAGAAGATACCTTGACAGCTTTAAAAGTCGGGTGAAGCAAACCAAGCTCATCCTTAATGTCTAGTGGGTTACTCGTCTCATTGCGAATTCTAACCACCCTCCTACTCCCCAAAGACCTATGACTAAACCCATACATTTGCAAAATCTGATTATCCCCAAAATTATACGCCCTATCCATCTGTTTCAAGCACCTCTCAACAGGGTAATCCCCGAACTTCCCACACGGTTTACACCCGACAAAATGCGTAACCAACGGCCACCTATGATCACCGAAACCAGGGTGATACTTCTCAATCATATCCTCATAATTGTCCACTAAAATCCCCCAATACCCATGAAGATAATAATGATTCTCCAAGTACACCTTGTTCCCCCATTTCTCCCTTTGAGTAGCTAATATATACACCATTGCACTCTGATCATCGGCCTCGAAAACAGGCCTATCCTTAAGCTCCCTAGTCAATACCCTCCCAGCTTCCTCACGAATCTTCCCTTTAGGACCCATTGGCGCCCACACATCAAGCAAATCCAACGCCCATTGAGTATTCCTCAACAAGAAACTACCCGTATTCAAACCAATCCAATTCTTATCATCATAAACCATCTCATTCCACCCGTGCAACACCAAGTTCTTATCTTTATACCTATCCCAAGGCAACTCGAACGCCATGTCCGTAAACATAGCGTCACTATCCATCCACCACAAAAACTCCACTTCCGGGTGCGACAACAATAACTTCCTAATCAAGGGTAGTTTCGCCCAAAACCCCGCCATTTCAGCGTCCAACAATGCCATATTATAAAATATCTCAATCCCGTGCACCCTGCAATAATCAATCTTATTCTTTATCGACTTCAACAAGTAATGATCACCCACCGGGTTCTCACACGGTTTCGGCGACGACCCGGTTACCAACAACACCCTTGGCTTACCGGGTACGACAAAGTTGGGGAATTCCGGGTTGTTCTTCAACCACCCGGCCCGTTGCTCGTCCCAATCTGAGATCTTCGGGCCTAAACTGTAGGGCAAATTCGGGTCTTTCTTCTCTTCGGGCTCATCATCTTTCAATATCTTTGATATATCAAAGGATTCGTAACTATTCGGATTATCATCCTTCTTATTATCATCACCACCATTTTTGTTGTTGGTATCTTCTAGAATACGCCGACTGTGGGTGTGGGTGTGAGTATGCACGCCGCCGCTGCCGAGGATAAGATTGAGATCTTTCTCCGGGGTTCCGTACTCGCCGGCGCCGAGCATTGATCGGATCATAACAAGGGTTAGAACGAGGCACAAGATTGTAACTTTCATGTTTTTTAAGGATTTTTGAATCTGGGCAACTCTTCGTTGCCCAAAGCCGAAGCTCCACATTTTGGGGGATGAATGAATGAACGAATGAATTTGTTACTAAAAAAAGTGGGATTTTTGGGGGAATTTGGGGGAATTGAGATGTGGGTATTTGAGATTAAGATCTGGGGAAGATAACAAAAAATGATTAAAATGAATGAAATTGAGTGAGAATTGGGGAAGAACAGGAGATTTTGTGGAGGTGGTGGGGTGTCGGTGGGGAGAAGAAGAAGAGGAGAGAGAGTGGAAGAAGTGGGGAAGCACTCTTTCTGTGTCTGTGTATGTGTGTGTGAGTTTGTATGTAATGTAACGTATGTCAGAATAATTGAGGAAGAAATGGTGGGGTGTGATTTGGGATTAAGTATAATTTTTTGAATGTTTGATTAGGAAGGAAATTATGGCGTACTTCTAGCAACATATCACGTTCGATTCTTTATTGTATGTCATAAATTATGTGGTATAACCGTTGGTTTGATATTCGATTTCTGATGGGTATTATGAATTTCGTAAACAGTATGGGGGTTTGGGAGGGTTGTTTGGTTGACCAAGGTATTTCGAGACATATGCTCATAGTTATGAGGTTATGACCGAATTATTAGGTAGACATATTGATTATTGAAATCAAACAAGGTGGAGCGTAAATTATACCATGCTCTCGGGAGCACAATGAGCATGATGGTCTTTCTCACAATAGAGAAGTAGGGACCACATTTAAAATAATTTAAAACCTATTTAATTGTGGTCCCGATGACCACCATACTCCTTGTGCTCCCGAAAACATGGTATAAACATTGCAAGTACTGGTTTTTGAATGTCAAAAGAAGGAAATAAACCATCTGTTGATTACATTGTGAACCTGTGAATCCAGCAAAGGAAAGTAAAAGCCGCGTTTTTCTTGTGCTCAACTGTGATCCAATAGGTAAAGGTGATAAAAACAAGGGGTTGGATGGGGATTTGAGTCGGAGGCTTTCCACCTCATTCGTTTTCTCGGATCTTGTTTAGGTTAACTCGTTTAAAGTGGGTAAAATTGATTTGGCTCGAACCACCTGAAATGTGTTGAACGGGACGTAATAAAAATATGCAAAGCTAAAATTGATTCGAAACCAGTTCATCATAAACGCTAATCAATACAACGCATTTGCACCCTACCGAAACCCAAACGAACTCAACTCAATGTGACTCGTGCATCGATAATGACTCGATCGGGATATGCATGGATTCATTTCAATAATAACCAAACAAGGAGGTTTGTATTTCAATGCATTCTTTTTAGTTAACTTGCGAATAACATAGCAATGACCATAAAATGGCAAATTGGCAATCATCTGGCATGAAAAGGATGCAAGCAAAACCTCACTCCATAGATGATAGAACAATTGTCCGAAATGACTTAACTCGACGATAGACCGATGCAAACCTAGCTTGACCTAAAAAGTCATGCTTACTAGACTAAACCTGAACTTAATATGACCCAACCGGACATTGAACTGACCTTACGGGATTGCCTTTTGCCAGCTCTAGACTTCCAAATAAGTGAAATAAATTTTGAATGAAATTGCGTAAGGTACATACGGAGTAATAGATCGAGTTGATAAAAAAACCAAACCTAAAGTTTATCAAACGGTCCACGCTCAGGGCTTGGCCTGATTTTTCCCCGGGTTTGGGCCATAGCTTAGGCCCAAAGTTGTCCAAAGGCCTCCCCCAAAACATGGGCCCAAAACACTATTTTTTTTTTTTTTCCTTTTAAATAAAAACAACGTAACACATGTAATAACAAAACAACCGTGGACCATAAGGTAACCGGGAAATCGAGGCATGTAGTATGTCTATTGGAAACAGAAGCATAAATTTTGAAATTTTATGCTTATTGAAAACTTAACAAGATACTCCGTGTAATAGAAGGGGGGGGGGTTCAAATTCAAAGTAGATAAATCTTTAAAGTAACAATAAGAAGATAAGCTGCCCAAATTACACAAGGTTTAACTACATCAGCAGCAATTTGATTAACTTTTCTAAACTTAAGATAACAAGCAACAATAGCCAAAAAATTAATGAGCCAAAAATACATGCCAAGGTGAGCCATGCCCATGACCAAAACAAGAGGGTACCATGTCACATTTAATGATATTTGGGCTACATATATTGGCAATGCATCCGAATTAATATGGAACCCACCATCAGCCCATACGAGCCATGCTGCTAGACCCATTAGAAAAGATGAGCACAATGTGCATATATGAATTAACCAAAGTGGTGGAAACCATATTGGTTTATGGAACGCATGGTATCTTCTTCCTGACCCAAATAGGTAAATTATCGTGATTGGTAACGATATGTTAGCTATAAGCGCGATTATAAGAGATTTAATTGCGCGTCTAGCCATAATTATCTTTTGTTGTTCTCGTCTTGTTGAAGAGTTGACATGTTTAAAAGTTTTTTTCATGGATTCATGAGCCATGTATTAGGGTAATTTAAAGTGTGAGTAAGGAGGACGATTAGAGAGGAAGGGGGGAAAGAGATTAGGGAATAATGGAGGTATATCATAAAAGGAATTAAAAGAAAAGATGTTTTAGAGGAATCAATGAATGTTATGGAGAAAATCATGGAAATTCCCTTAAAATATGGGATTGTATGTTCTTTAATAAGTTGCTACCATCGAATTTGTGCGATGTTAATAAACATTATTATTAAAATTAAGTTCAACATACGATTATATGAAGGCATGCAAGTGATATAATTACGAAGTGGATGCTACGGCGTTGGTCTTCTTGGCTAGCATTTATGAATCCAATTAGTATCCAAATACACTTTAGAGAGTTTGGCATCTAATTGTCACCTTGATGAATTTGGCCAAGAATGATTTACAGCTGAGTCCACATTGGAATATGGCTCTAAGTAGATAAAGTTTTGGCACATGTAGTATTCTATTAGCCTAATACTTCTTTACAATTGATGTTTGTATTGGGTTTGTTCACTTAGTTTGTAGGGGATTATAGAGTTTTGATGGGGCCAAATAGCTAGATTGGTATAAAACAAAATACGCATTTACCACATCGATATAAAAAAACTCATGATGACCGCAAATACTACCATACCCCCGGGGTACCAAAAGAATGGTACCCCCGGATCCCCTGTACAAAAATAGACATGCGCCAGATTCTAATGTTAAGGCCCAATTTAATAAAAAAAGACCCAGTCTAATTACAGCCCATTACAACACAAACCCAAACTCAATCTCTCTCCTCCCTTTCCCCACCCCCTACCTACCCGACCACCACCCCCAACCCCCCCAGCCACCGCCGCCGCCTTCACCGACCGCCACCCCAGACCACAGAAACCTACCACCGGAGGCGAAACCCTCCGGCGACCACAAGCCCCCATCCCCGCGGTAGCGATTTTCCCTCCTCCCCACGTCATTTTCTTTTTTTACTCCATTTTCTCTCTCCTAGAATTTCTCCCTCTCCAGCGGCAATGTTTGAGAGAACGCCGGTGAGCCTCTGGAGAGAACTCGTTGGGGGCGAGGGTTTCTTGGCGGCGGCTTCCGGGGATATGGGCTGGGGAAGGGAAGGATGTGGGGAGAGAAGGAGTCCCACGATGGTTGTGGGGAGAGAAGGAGCGCGCGATGTGTAACAACCCTAAATTTTCGCTAAAATAAAATTCGGAAAATAAAGAGTCGTTACGCCGCAATTGACTACTGCGTCAATTGCTAGGCTTCAAATCAATAAACTAACATAAATAAATAGCTAATTAACTAAACAACAGCGGAAGACTTAAATTGCCGAACTACAGTTCTCAAAACTTAAATCCAAAATACAACTTGTTCGAAATGAAAAGTCCCCAGCATGCATGACATCCTCACTAGCAAACAACCACTTCCAGACCTGTCAACTACGCCATCGAGGATGACGTAGGCCCCAGAAATAGGGTAGGGAACAAACTAGAGAAAGAACGTCAGCTAGAGCTGGCATCACGGGCCGCGGGCCACGGGCGGCCCGACCGCCGGCCCGGCCCGGGCACGAACACGGCCCGAAATGGTATCGGGCCAGCCCGGCACGAAGCACGACGTGCTTGATCCGGGCCACGGCTTTGAAATGGGGGAAGAAGCTGTGCTCTGGCACGGCCCGGCACGAGGCACGATGGTCCGGCCCGTTCTAGGCCCAAAATTAGGCACGCTAGGTACGGCCCGCCAAAGCCCGGCCCGGCCCGAAAAAGAAGACCGTTGGAAGAAGGCAACGGCTACTTGGTGAGTTGGTGTGTTTTGTTTTTTTTTTTTTTTTTTAAGTTTCTCCAATTACTTATACACCACTTATCCCTCCATACACAATTACTATAAATACCCAACACTTCAACTCAATTTTTCACAATTCATTCCAACTCTTCTACTCATCTTTTCTACACTTTTCTCATACACATTTATCTCTCCATTGCAATATTATAAATACAAATTACTTACTCAAATAATATATTAATTCCACAATTCCTAAATTATATCTTATATTAATTAGTCATTACAATTACTAAAAACATTAGTATAATATTCTCTTATATATTTCTCTCTCTAATTGCTTGTAATATTTTATATATATAATTACTTACTCAAATAATATATAATATATATACTATCTAAAATTTTATTATAATTACTCAATTGTTAATTTTGGAAATTAGAGTAAAAGGTGAAGGGTCGAAGTCCAACCTCCAAGGTTCTAAGTCGTGAATCGATCAAATACCAAGCTTCTCAAAAGCTAGACGCACTTATTCCGAAACCGATTTTGGGGGAGAAATTTCTTTACTTTATATTTTCAAACATTATATTCATTGTTGCATGTTATTTTTGCATTAGTTCACATAATTATATTTTGCATTAGTTCACAACTTCACACAATATAATTAATTATATTATTTACATTACATAATTGTTGGCTATGGAACAAAATTTCCAAAACCCTTTTTCCACTTCCAAAAGATCACGTCTCCGGGATGAATCTACATCATCCCCTCAAACACCACCCACCCAAGCAACGGACATGAACCAATTCACAAATTATACTCCTTCCCACCCACAAAACATGCAATGGCAATCTTTTACACCGTTTGCTTTGGATCCTAATCAACAACAAAATCTAAGAATAACTCCGACAAATTTATTTTCAACTCCTCCCGGCTTTGATAGTCGACCCTCACAAATTCCACCTTCATTTACTAATACTTTTCCTTTTATGCCACAACATCCCACTTTTGATCAACGACCTCCACAAATTCCACCACAAATTCCACCTCAAATTCCCACATTTCAACAATCACAAGAAGATTCCACACAAACGTCCACAAATTTGGATCAAACCATCCCGCCCGATCCCACGGATGTTTGGATGACCGAAGAACAAATGGCACCAATTAGAAATAGAGTTAGAGCAAGTCCCGTATGGCAATCTTTTATCCAAACCGTTGACAAGTTAAAAGCCAAGTGTGTGCATTGTAGTACTATATTTACTTGCAAATCAAAAAACGGAACCGGCCATTTGCTTCGACACATGAAAATGTGTTCTAAATTGCCCGATAGTAGTCAAAGATCAATGGACAATTACATGTCTAAATCCAAAGGAAAAGAGCAATATGTTTATGATTATGATCATTGTAGTGCACAATTATCTAAAATGGTTATTCAAATGGAAAGTCCATTTTTAAGTGTTGAGCATCCGTCATTTAATAATTATGTCACTTCAAACAACCCCGAGCACAAGCCAACGGGAAGGAGAACATGCAAAAGCAATGCAATGGCACAATATTTAACTATGAAGCATCAATTAATTTCTGAATTTGCTTCTTTGACATGTAGGTTTAATTTAACCGCTGATGCTTGGGATTCCGGTATTGGTATTTCTTATATATGCATTACTGCTCATTGGATAGATGCTCATTGGAAAATACAAAAACGTATTATTTGCTTTTCAAAGTTAGAGCATCCTCATAATGCCGTAAACATGCATAACATTATTCTTAATGGCATTTCTGATTATGGTATTAAATCTAGAATTTTATCACTTACTTTTGATAACGCCACAAGTATGACGGCTGTGGCTAATATGCTAAAAAGTAGTCTAGATGACGTTCTTTTGAACGGCGATTTGTTGCATATGCGATGTGCTTGTCATATTTTAAACTTATGTGTAAGTGATGGTCTTGAAGGACTTAGACAATATCATGATTATTTTAGAACTGTAGTTCTTCACTTGCACACCAACAAGGTAAGACGTCAAGCATGGAGAAATTATTGCCGAGAAATTGGTGTGAAATATAGAAAATTTCCTTGCGAAAATAACACTCGGTGGAATTCTATGTATATTATGTTGTCCGCTATTATTCCATATAGAGTGCCTTTGACTAACTTTTGGAATGCTATTTTTCCCGATAACCCTTTACTTGATACGCATTGGAACAATATGCAAATGTATTTTGATTTTTTAGAAACTTTTTCCGATGCAACTAAATCTTTCTCTCATGTTTATAAGCCAACTTCTCCTCATTTTCTTTCAAACATTATTTCCATTGCAGAACTATTTTCTAATAATCGTGGTTCGGATTCTTATAGTGGGTTTTTACCCAAAATGGAGGCAAAATTTCTTAAGTATTGGAAAAAAATTCCACTTGTTTATGTTTTTACCATGATTTTAGACCCTAGGTGGAAATTTGATGGTACTGTCTCTTTGATTGAATACTATATGGAGATGATGAACTTAGATTTCGATATAGATTCATATAGTGATGAGATTAGAACTGCTTTCTTTAATGTTTTTAGTAATTACGAGTCTCGTTTTGGTTCAAGAAGTCGTATATCGTCTTCACATTCCGGTGCAGGTAGTAGTGGTGATCACATGAGTACAAAGTATGCTACTCTTAAATCCAAAATTAATCAAAGAGGGGCAAATGTGGGACAATCTACTAGATCCGACTTGGCCGAGTATCAAATGTATTTGAATTATGATCATATGGGTCCTTTTTCAGATGAAGCTTCGAGCAACTTGGATCTTTTGGTTTGGTGGAAAGATCAACGTAAGCAACTTCCGGTGATGTCTGCAATGGCACAAGACTTCCTTAGCATTCAAGTCTCTTCGGTTGCTTCGGAACGTGCCTTTAGTGCTTCTAAAAGGGTATTGGATGAAAAAAGAACAAGTTTGAGATCAGACACCCTTGAAATGTGTGTGTGCTACAAGGATTGGTTGGATGCGGAAGCACAATGTCAAGGCGTCGAAAACATTGATAACGATATTAGCTCCGACGAATCAAGCACAACATCCCAACAATCACCAACTCATGAATAAATATGATTCATGACATTTTATCACTTTACATTATTTTGGAGTAGTATACTATTTCGTAGTATTTAACTATGTTTAATCAATAAAGCATTAGTATCAATAATCTATATTTGTAACTCTCTTCGACTATTAATAAATATATATGAGGTATTTCAGTTATATTTTGTCTCACTTCTTTAGTTTATTTTAATCAATTAAATAAATATGAAAAATAATAAATTTGCACAAACAATATGCAAAATCCATAATTTTGGAAAAAAATAATTTTGGAATTTTTTTTAAAGGCCCGACCCGAAGCACGACCCCGGCCCGACGGACCCGAACCATGGGCACGACCCGAAGCACGACCCGAAGCACGAGCACGACCCGAGCACGAGCACGACCCGGCCCGAGCCCGACGTGCCTCGTGCCTCGTGCCGTGCTCGGGACGAGTTTTAAAATTTCGGCACGGCACGAGCCCGGCCCGAAGGCACGAAGTCCGTGCCCGTGCCGGGCCTCCGGGGTGATTGGGCACGACGGGCCGGCACGAAGCCCGACATGGCCCGGCCCGCTGCCAGCTCTAACGTCAGCATACAGGCTGAGTAAGATATCACAAATCACAAGATAAATAGAAGATACGCGCCTTGAGGCGCGTAGCTAACAAATAACAAACGAAAGTTACATCAGTAAAGACAAAGAGTCATAAGATCAGTGCGACAACCATCATATCGCTAACGAAAACGCAGGGTCCCGTTACATACGTTAATACAAGGCTGGGCTCCTACCCCACAGCCACCACAATCTCGAATCGACGCGAGCTAGAGTACATATAAACAATTCCTAAAGAATTAAAATGTGCACACCCCTCGCTAGAGATCCAGTAGGATGCGTACCTCTAGGAGGAAAGCCTAATAGGTAGTCGGTAGCTACTCCGACCGAAACAGTACCTTGATCAGAGGTATAAACAGTGATCGGTCTGTGCCGCATCACATTCACTCTAGGTGGTAATCATATCGTCATTTTCTTTCATCCGTTTTGTGTTCATTATTTGATGGTACGTTATTCGATAATACAATTTATAAACGGCCACAGCCGGATTCAATAATTCAACACAATCGAAAACACAAGATCAACAAAAGCATACCACTCAGCCGAGAAGCCGACTGGCCGAATGGCCGAGAGGCTCGGATCACAAAAGACCGAGGCCGAGTAAGGAAGCCGAGAGGCCGAGGTCGAGCAAATTCAAACGGGTTATGAACGAAAATATATACATTGAAACAAGCGTAGGCAAAATGAATTAAGTGTATGGTAATGAATCAAACGTAGGAACAATGAGCAAGTGAAAATGTGAATCAAGTGAGAGGATAGAATAGTCCAAAGATGAATAATCAAACGTTTTTACCTTTCAACGCTAATTCTTAAATTAAACTCTTATAACCAAGTCAATGAACTACACCTTCTCGAATCCACAATCTAGACGCTCAATCAATCACAAACTCAATCGATGATCCCCTAATTCACAAGGTATAATCATAAGCCATAATCTCACAAATTAACTAATATATCATGAATCTAAAAGAAGACAGAGGAGATGGAGGGAGGCCGAATAAATTGAGGAGAAGGTAGGGTTTATTATTTTGTGTTGTACGTATAAGATATAAAAAGGAATCGGGTTTGGGTTTTACTAGACGACTGTGAATAATGGTCCAACCCGAACCAAGTCCAATAAACCAATTATAGAACTTCCCAAAATAGAATTACCCAATTGGTAAAATAGTCCCAATTCACTCCCAAAATAACTCTTATTATTTCCCTCAAAGTGATTAATAAACGTAACACCCTAATTAATTAAAGTCCCAAAAATTGTGGGGTGTTACACGATGGCTGTGGCCTGTGGGGAAGTGCAGGGAGGAAACGGGGGTGGGGTGAGGTCGCCAGAGTCGGCCACCACTTTTGGTGGTGATGTCGACGGCGGTGGCTACGTGGAGTACGTGGCAGTAGGCGGTAGCAGTGCTAGGTGGGGGAAGGAATGGGAGAGGAGAGAGAAAATGAATGAGTGATCATTATAGATCATAAATACATCATTATATAACAAAAACTGATCATTAAAAATCAATCATTATGAAACAAAAACAGATCATTATAGAACATATATTAATCATTATAGAACATAAATATGTCATTCCGTGACAAAAACTGGTCATTTTAGAACATAAATATGTTATTCTAGAACAAAAACTGATCATTATTAAACATAAATACATCATTATAGAACAAAAACTGATCATTAAAAATCAAATCATTATGAAACAAAAACGGATCATTATTAAACATATATTAATCATTATAGAACACAAATTAGTCTCTCATTCTCGAATATAAATTGATCATATAAACATAAATATGTCATTCTAGAACAAAAACTGATCATTAAAAAACAATCATTATGAAACAAAAACAGATCATTATTAAACATATATTAGTCATTATAGAACATAAATTAGTCTCTCCTTCTCGAATATAAATTGATCATAGAATATAAATATGTCATTTTGGAACAAAAACTGATCATTATAGAACATAAATATGTCATTCTGTAACAAAAACTGATCATTATAGAACATAAATATGTCATTTTAGAACAAAAAATGATCATTATAGATCATAAATACATCATTATAGAACAAAAATTGATCATTAAAAATCAAATCATTATGAAACAAAAACAGATCATTATTAAACATATATTAATCATTATAGAACATAAATTAGTCTCTCATTCTCGAATATAAATTGATCATAGAACATAAATATGTCATTTTGGAACAAAAACTGATCATTATAGAACATAAATATGTCATTCTGTAACAAAAACTGATCATTATAGAACATAAATATGTCATTCCGTAACAAAAACTGATCATTATCGAGTCCACCCCGTAACATGGGACCGGAGACACCAATAGCACCACCGATCTCCGACGACCTTATTCCGCCACTATTCCGACACAACAACTCCAATATCGTCCCCCATTATCATTCTATAACAACAACAGATCATTTTAAGACGAATATCATTCATTACACAACAAGAAAAAAAAACATTTTAAAACACAAACAAAAATCATTTATTCTAAAACAAAAATCATTCATTCCAGAACAGTAACTATTCATTTCAGGACAAAAACCATTCATTCCAGAACAATAACCATTCATTCTAGAACAATAACCATCAATTCCAGCACAAAAACAATTTATTTCAGAACAAAAAACATTCATTTCAAGACAAAAACAATTCATTCCAAAACACAAACCATTCATTTCAGAACAAAAACTATTCATTTCAAAACAAAAATCATTTATTCTAGAAGAGTAATCATTCATTCCAGAACAGTAACCATTAATTCCAGAATAATACCCATTCATTCCAGAACATTAACCATTCATTCCAAAACAAAAACTACCCATTTCATAACAATAACCATTTATTCAAGAACAAATACCATTTTAGAATGAAAATCATTCATTCTAGAACAAACACTATTCATTTCAGAACAAAAATAATTCATTCTAGAACAAAACTATTCATTTTAGAACAGTATCCATTCATTCTAGAACAGTAACCATTCATTCCAGAACAATAACCATTCATTTTAGAACAAAAACCATTCATTCAGAACATAAAAAATTCATTTCAGCAAAAAAATCATTCATTTTAGAGCAAAAATCATTCATTTCAGCACAAAAACCAATTATAACACAAAGTTAAATCATTATTAACCTATAACCTATCATTATCCGTCAATATTAAAAATTAACCATTCCAAAAAAAAGCCAATCATTCTAGAACAAAAATCATTCATTCCAGAACAAAAATCATTCATTCCACAACAAAAACCATTCATTCCAAAACAAAACATAAATAAATTATAGGGGAACGTAAACAAATAATTACATAACGTAATTAGATTTGTTTCAAAATGGTTACTTTTTGTTCTGGAATGTATGACTTTTGTTTTTGAATGATTTGTTTTTGTTTTAGAATGAATGATTTCTGTTCTAGAATGATTATTTTTTGTCCTAGAATGGTTGACTTTTGTTCTGGAATGATTAGTTTTTGTTCTAGAATTGTTGTTTTTTGTTTCAAAATGGTTACTTTTTGTTCTGGAATGTACAACTTTTGTTTTGGAATGATTAGTTTTTGTTCTAGAATGAATGATTTTTATTCTGGAATGTACGATTTTTGTTCTAGAATGGTTGTTTTTTGTTTCAAAATGGTTACTTTTTGTTCTGAAATGTATGACTTTTGTTCTGGAATGGTTACTTTCTGTTTTGGAATGATTGCTTTTTGTTCTGCAATGTACGGTTTTTGTTTTAGAATAGTTGCTTTTTGTTTCAAAATGGTTGCTTTTAAATTGATCTATATTTTGTCCCATAATAAGTAGTTTGTTTCATAATGATCTAATTATGTTAGAAAATGATTGAAATTTGTTCCCTAGTGATTATGTTAAGAAATGGTTTATGCATAATCAATAATTCTCCATCAGAAAGAAAAAAAATGAAAGCCATTTCCCTCTCTTTCATCTCCCCACTCCCTCCTTTACCCCCAACAACCAACCACTACGACATCGCCGACATCCGGCCATACGAATCACCACCTTCGCCCATTTCGACGCCAACAATACCACTGCCGGCTATTATCGAGTCCACCGGCATCGTGAACGACACCTCTCGAAGTTACCCTTCTTCCTCGCGGCCACTATATGTGGTTTCCGGCGCTGCGTTAGGTTGCCGTCGATTTCTGACTTCTCATAGCCACTATATGTCTCGACGCCCCATTTGTCGCCGGAGAAGAATAAAAACGAGGTGAAAGAAGGAAAAGAAACCAAAAAATGCCGGAGGACAAGATGGGTGGTGGAGTTGCAGGGTGGGGTCTGGGTTTGGCGGCTCAAGCCCGTGCTGATGATGGTGTTGGGTCCGGTGGTCGTGGTGGTTGGTTATGCCGGCGTCGGGACGGGGCGGGGATTATCGGCGTTGTGGGTGGAGCCGTAGGGGAAAGGGGAGGAGAGAGACTGTGAGTTATTTGTTTGTTTTTGTTTTTAATTTGGTTGGGTTGATTTATGTTAATGGACTACCATCTCTATTGGGCTTAGTTGATTATATGGGCCGGGGGTACAAAAAGGATGGTACCCCCGATGTACCATAGAACGATTGCATGATGACAAATCAGTATAAAAGTGCAACGAGAGTCAAATAGACCTAATTTTATGTCAGAATTATAAAAATCGGCAAAAAATGTATTTATTTATTTCAAAAATATGCAAATTATCCCTTTACTAGTTTTTGAAAATAAGTTTTGAGAGTATAAATATTTTTCAAAAAAATAGGAAAGTACTATTTTGCAAGTTTTTGAAAAAAAAAACATACTTTTTTTGGTCGATTTTCCAACTCGGTATAAAATTAGGGTTATCTGACTCTCGTTGCATTTTTATACCACTATGTCCTCTATGTTTTTTTATCATGATTGCTAAACGTAACTTTTTGTTTACTAACGTAACCAATCAAAATACCTATAATACCCTAATACTTCCCAAAATTACAAATTATAGCCCAAGTTATTTCATTTATCACCTCATTCTCCTCTCCTACCCTTCCCGGCCACCCTAACCGACCCCACCTCAACCACCACCTGTCATCCCCGACAACGGTGACAGCCACGCCTCACTCCGACAAGCACTTTATCCACCGTCAACTCCAACGTCCATTCCCCCTCCTCTTCGATTTTCTCTTTTTGTCCTCGAGTTTCTCTCTCTCCAACCCCTCTTCCATGAATTTCAGTCCTCCTCGACATCGGCGTCGAAGGGAGTCAGGTCGGGGGTATTAAGGAAGGAGAAGAAGCGGTGGTGAAGTTGGGTTGCGAGAAGAGCGGCAGATCAGCGAGAGAAGAGGACAGGAGGCGAGGAATAAAAGAGAAAAGAGCGAAGGAGGCCCGAGTAAGGTTGTAGATGGTGGTGGATTCGTTGGTTGCAGCAGCACGACGCACCCTGTGGTGGTGTCGGATGTGGCTTTTATGGTAGTTGTGGGTGGCCGATAATGGTGGTTGGCCGGTGGTGGAGGTGCTTCGGGTGGGGAAGGCCGAGGAGAGAGACAAAATTGTGGATTTTTTTTTTACTGTATATAAATTTGGTTAATTGTTAAATTTGGTTTTTAAATTATAATTACAAAAACGTCAATATAATTGCTGATCAATTCCCACACCATCTTTTAACGGATAGAAGTGACGTTGTTAGTCAAATCGGTCAAACGGACACCATGTGCATTGAGTTACATAGTTTGGGACTTTAGAGCACCAAAGAGTAGTAGTTTGCAAAGTGGGGGCACCATGCACATTTTAACAAAAGTTAAGAGCACAAACGTGAATTTGCCGTTTTGTAGTGAGTAAAGATCATTAAAGGTAAAGAAAGAAAAAAAATGGAAAAAATAGGTTACGTTAGTAATTTTTAGGTTACGTTTAGCATACCCCTTTTTTATACCAATAAATAGTAAAGGCCTTTGTTTTTCATACTAATTGGGTCATTTGGGCGTTTTGATAGGTTTGGGTCACTTGTTGTCGTGTAAGTCCAGGTTGAGGGAAAGAATCTTTTGCAACAAATTTCGTGTTTGTGATCTTTACTTGAATTTTTGCCAATTTTCCAAGTCTTATAACACAAAAAGTAAAATCCTAACAAATATCACTTTGATGATCTTCATCTCGTACCAACGTATTAGGTTTACTTCGCAATATTTATTTATCGGTTCTTCTATCGTGCATTCCACATAGCACATGTTAAAGACCTACAACATACAATTCTACAGGTTTATAAAGCGGCCTTTGGTATTCTTTTTTTTTTTTTTAATCTCCTTTTAAAATCTAGAGATCACAGAAATACTATATTATATCACCAACACATACAACAATTGAACAAGTGCAATCAAAGCATGAAGCTAATAAGATTATAATGAAATAATGAATCATACATTCATCAACAATAATCCAGGTAGTATATTATGTATTTATCGATCGGAAAATACAACGGGCGTACGCGTACATTCACCCGGGTATATGGTACACAAGAAATTCTCTACTATATAATAATAATAATAATACAAATATAGGCATATTATATAAATATAAATAAAAAAATAAATTATACTTCATAGTAGTCAAGGTGGACTACTGATCATCAAGATTCAACAACAAGCATCTCATACACACATACGTGATCAATACGTACGTACAGCAAATGACCAATCAGCGTCTGCATCGAGAAATGTAACTGCAACCGCGGCGGTACGGGTTGGCGGAGGCGCCAGGGCGGCAGTTGTAGTAAGAGGCACCACGGCGAGAGCAAGGTACACGGTTCCTGTTAAGCGCACCGTAGCTTATGTACCTCCTCCTACCAGCTAAAATGCGCCTGTGTGACTCTGACTCCATATCAAACTCGTCTTCATCTCCTTCTTGTATGCTGCATTCCCCTACAGTCCCTTGGCAATTAGTATTAGAGGACGACATTGCTATTGTCTCTTCTAGTTCCGAGACGTCCATCCAGCTGCCTATGTCAAAGTCGACATCTAGGCTGCCAATGGACGACGAGGAACGTACTATTGTGAGAAAAAACACGATGATCAATGCCAAGATCAATGGCTTGTTATTACTAGCCATTATTGTTAGTGGTGTATTTCTCTTTTGATTTTTCTTTGGTTCAATTCTAAGTTTGTCTTTTTTTTTCTTGGGTGTGAATGTGATGATGAGATGATTTGTGGGTGTTGTTTTAAGGTTATTTAGTGTATGGTTATGAATTATTTGTCGTGTGCAGTGAGAGTGATTGAGTAATTGAACAGCTATGCAAAGTTGACTTTACATTTGCAATTTTGTGGTTTGTGGGGGGTGCTTTTTTTATTTGCTTTATGTTTACGCTTCACATGGCCGGCTAATATATAACTCCTCTTGTTGTGGCCTGATTGATACGACTAGTACACTTTCTTGAAAAATCTATCATTTTCTTTTTGGTTTTGTTCAACTTTATTAAAGGATTAAACTTTGGACTTTTATAGTTGGTTGAGAAGCACCATGTTGTATTTAAGGTTTTTAGGGATGTATAGGTTGTATTTGGGCAAGTCACTTATGTATATGGTGTAAGACAACGGTTTTTGGAGGAACTACTCGTCTCTTATGCATGAGAACAACTTTGTTATGTTGACAGGAGAGAAAGGTTGTCACAAGAGTCACAACCGTTGTATCTTCCATTTCATATATATATATATATATATAAGACGCCGATTCTGCAAAAAACAATTATCACCTTATAGTTTAATTATCTCAGAGTTTTTGATGTAATCAGTAGAGATAAAAATCCGCCGAGCTACATTACAAATGCGTTAGAATTGCATTAGATACTTAGCTAGAAGATGAACGTATCGACAATTGCAAACACCTACACTCTATTGGAGCACAACATTAGAGGAAAAATGAAACAGAATGGTGGGGTTTTCACTTTGTAATCTACCATTTTTCCTCTTTTTTTCCCAGCTCAACTCTAATGTCGTGTTGCGACAGAGTGTCGGGGTTAACAATAGGTATGCTAGAAATACTCGGGTATCAATGTTCAAGATTACTAGCAATAGTCTAAGGGTATGTTTGGTAGTACATTAGCATTTAACATTTAGCATTTTGACCTAGTCAAAACACTACTTTACATGTTTGGCTGCTCAATTATCAGTAGCATTTGGAGTAGCATTTAGCATTTTGACCAGCATTTGTGAAATGCTATCAAAAGAAGCATTTCCTGGGTAGTAGTAGCATTTACTTTTTCTCTTCTCCATTTTACCCTTAATTAATATATATCTAAAAAAATCATTATCCTCCATCTTTATGGAGGATAAATTATGCACTTGTTAATTTTTATGGAGCTTTAATCTTGATGTTATGTATTTGTATTATGAATTATGTAGTAATTTCAATTATGTTGCTCGATATATATTTCTTTTAAACCATGGTTATGTTTAATGAGATTATTTTTGTTTGTATATTTTTCTCTTATAAGATATAGCTAAATAATTTTGCACGAGTTCATCTGATAATTGCAAAATAAACACAAACATTTAATTCCAAAAACCATGTACTCCATACCCTTTTAAGTAATTTTATCAAACTCAACAACTAATCATTCCAAACACGTCTTCCTAAACTGCTACTTCTACAGCTAACAGCTACCTGCTACCTCAACAACTACCAGCCACCTCAACGGCTAACAACTACCCAAACAGCTAATACTACCAAACAGGCCTTAAGACTTCCCGTACATACATGTTGGCTTTGACCCCTTCTCTGAAGCCCACCAAAAATTCCCACATTTAGTGGCCTTGTTTACTGAATAGATGGGCCAAACCAGACAGTATAGCCCAACCCATTTGGGCTCATTTTCAGCACCAGTTCAGAGTTAGTAACAATTTTTTAACAAGCTATGAAGTAACACAACTTAACTACCATTTTTTTGGATTCTTAGGTCCTGTTTGATAGGTTTTAATAAACGTAGTATTCAGATCAATTTAGTGTCATTTAAATCGGATAAGATCAGATTATAAATGTTCAAATAATTATCTATGTATTTTGGTCCATAATTGATACTAATTCGTTGAAATTCAATCAAATTTTCAACCAATTCAAATCAGATCAGTTCAGAGTCATTCAAATCAGATCAGACTATATCAGAATCATTTAGATCAAACAGTTCAGAAAGATGCAGTCCTATCAAACGGGGCCTTACCATTTGATTAAAGCACATGAGAAAGTTCAAGTAAAATGTACGTAGGCCTCTAGGACTCTAGGTTTAGCGGTTTACCAAATTCAATCATTCTTATTAAATGGTCGTAACTCACTTATAACCCCTAGATTCACCGAATTCAACTACTCTGCAGCTTCTTTTGCTAAACATGAATTTAGTTTCATTATAAATGCTCGACGATCATATGATCAACGTGTTTAAGGTTAAACTTAAGTTCGACTCCTTATATTTCTTTTCGTGTAGCATTAATTCTTCGTTTGTATGTAATATTTCGTAACAAATAAAAACACATCAACTGCGGCGTTTGTGACATTGTTGATCTCGATAGCTTTAGCTTTTTGCATAAATGGTCATTTAAAAACAATATGTGGATCGTGGAATTAGTAATTTTCATGAATGTGCGACCATATATCAAGGCCACTCACGAGTAAAGAGGGTTGTACTCCAAATGTCAAAAAATAATGTGAATAGCCCATTGTTCAATATTTTTGGCATGATCGTAATGTCTTTATATTGGCCAGGTTTATTAAATTTAGCCTCTAATATACCTATTTCTAGACTTGAGGTTAACCAAGGTTACTGTAAAACAATCATTATTCTGGCTCGATTGTTATGTTGCAGACGTACACTTAAATTTGACGACGGGACAGCGTTGGACTAGTCATATAGCAAGCGTTGGACTAGTAATAAAAGCATACACTAAAAATCGATTTGAATATGCATGCATGTTTGATACGGTATTTGGTAGACACGGATATCTGGTTTTAAAAAAGAAGTTGGTTTTGCTTTTAATTAGAATTTCGATCCACACAACATTGCGTATATGTTTCAACGAGTCTTATGGATCAATATGTCAAAACTTGTATTTTATTTGCTTTCCCCACCAAGACTGCTTCCAGCACAACCACACAACCATCGACACTCGCCCACTTGGGGGTACATCAACCACCACCAATCATCAAGATCACAACCACTCCACCACTAATCTCCACCACCGAACAACCACAAGTTCCAAAGCCACTATTCATCCTCTATCCTACACCGAAACCACCACACGTCCACACCGTGTCCCCGCTTCGACTAGAATCAATAAGTTATAACCACCAATCGCATCGATACACCACCATTGACAAGCTCAATACACCACTGCTCAACACACCATATCCACCTTACCTTATCAATATTCACCACTTCAACAACCACTACATTTTAAGGCAATGACATACAAATTATACCAAAACAATATTATTCCTTGCCAATACACATGGGTTACCTGCAAAACCCCAACAAACTAACCAAAGCCACTATACCCCTACTAATTTGACCACAACTCCCACAATCCCATAGTATTAACACAAATCTTTTCAAGTTTTTTTGTGCCAACAATGAGAATTACACACAAAATTTTCCAAAGTCATCTTGAGAAATGTAAAAAGAAAGACAAGCTAAAACACAATAGAAAAGAGTAGAGTAGGTAATTGGAGTACAACTAAAAGGTAATAAATTTACCAGACTAACTCCATCAAAAAGTCATTCAAAGATACAAATGCATCACATTTATTCCCACACACACACTATCAATACTCACAACCTCCTCCCAATCTCACTCTCCTTTTTCTAGTAACTCATCATTAAAATCTCACTCACTCACTTTCCTCCCACTCTTCTTTTACCTCTTCTTCTTCACTCTACTCACTTATTTACTCACTTTCTCTATCCTCTCTCCTCTCTCATGGCTGCTGCTGCAGGAGAAGCTGCTACCCAACCTCTGAAGTACAAAGTACAGTCAAACCTTTGTTTAACTGTTTTTACAGATCTTCTCTTCTACACTCTATTTCTGTCAAATTTGTGTGTCCTTTGTCTTTCTGACATTATAATTTATAATGTATTTTTATTTATATACAAATAATGTGGGTGTTTGTTTGTCTTGTGCATGCAGACATGGGTCCTCAAAGTTCCAATTCACTGTGTTGGTTGTAAGAGGGAAGTCAAGAAGCTTCTTCAGAACATTGAAGGTCCTCTTTCTTGCCTCCTTTCTACTATAAGTAGTAGTATTACTCACTTGTCTTCTTCTATACTATGGTAACATTACATGAGACCTGGCATAGTCCGTCAAGAATATTAGATGATCCACTGTGCATTCCCCCCTACAGCCTCTACATGTATAGGGCAGGGGCTTTTGTGGCTCAAGACCCACCATTTTGGGTAAAAGGAGACCCCTACTCCCTACTCCCTAGCCTATATGTGTAGCTCTAATAATGTACGGTGTATCACCAATCATTTACCCGTGGGTTAGTTCAAGAATGTAAAACTCACTTGAAGGTTTCAGCCCCCATCCTCTATTCTCGTAAGACCGTCTAATCCAAGTTTTTGACTTTGACAATATACTACCGCCGAATTTGAAGCTCTGTTGTTGGGTACTCCTATGTCTAGTGAAGAACCCTGAAATTTATTAGACAATCTCACATTGTCACACATGTGATTTTTTTTTGACAATGCTAGATGTCTACGGTGTAGACACAAAAAAATGTCTACAATCGGAAATAATTTTACTACATTATCAAAATTTTACTATTTGTACAATTAATTTTACTACCTGCATTTTTCATTACAATTAATTTTACTACTCTGATCTCAATTTTACTACTACTAACTCAATTTTACTTTGTAGACAAATTAATTGTGTCTACATTATAGACCTCTAGCAATTTTTTTTTTTTTAAGTATGTTTATGAGTCAGTTTTACCAATAGTAATTGTGGGTATTTCTTTATCCACTTACTAGATTGGGGCAATTAAATGATGCATATTGTTGCCCCTTCAGCAGGGGTGATTTGTCGTGTGCTAGCGGTGTCTAAATATTTACGCATTATAAGTGATCTTTTACTCCCGGGATCGATTTTTACACCCATTCAGTAGGACAGTATGGATCTGGTTAGATGGAGGGACATCGCCGATCATATGGGTTGTTTCAGGACACCATTATGGGGCCTAGAACACTTTACGAGTGAATTTGTGGTTTATATGCAGCATCATGATTCAGGAATATACTAAAGACGTTAGGTTAAAAAAGAGAATTTGAAGCAATTATTTTGGGTGGAAACATTTGGGGTTTGGGTAAAGAATGAATCTTTTTCAGCAGCCACTTTTTCAGCTTTAAGCTGTGAACTACTACACCACCTTTAGCCTTTAAGTCACCCCCACATTTTTAGACACATTCTTGTGTGCTCTCACAAAAGGCAAGACCTCTGCCCGCACTTAACGTCACTGTGTCCTTGCACTGAGCGACCACGAGTAGCCGACATAAGAAACGAAACTAGTAACCTGCTTATTAAGTGTTTTTAAGTCTGAAAGTCAGATTTGTTTACTTGGGACTGATTATATGTAATGCAGGAGTTTACAGCACTAGTATTGACGCGCAGCAGCAGAAGGTGACTGTCAGCGGAAACATTGAAGCAGAGGTTTTAGTCAAGAAGTTGTTGAAAACTGGTAAGCATGCTGAGATTTGGAATGAAAAAACAGCTGAGAAGAAATCAGGTGAGAAAGAGAAGAAATCAGCTGAGAAGGAGAAGAAACCCGAGAAACAGAATGATCCAAAAAATTGTCAGAAAAACGAGCAAACTACAAAATCCAGCGACTCAGAAAGCAATCCACCTGCAAAAGTTAACACTAAGGAAGTGAAATCGGAAAAGAAGGACAAGGAGAATACTCCTTGTTCTGGAGCAGCAGCAGGAACAAGTAATGCCGGAAATGGTGGGAGAAAGAAGGGCAAGGCGCAGAAAGGCAATGCTGGTTCAGATAAGGCGAATGATGCACCACCAAGCACCGGATTAGTACATGCAAATGAAAACAGACGCCAGGGAGCTAATTCAGTTAATCTCCGCCCAACATTTGAACAGTTCAGTGCTATCCAAGGGCCTCCGCCTGTTCATGTAATGAACTACAATGCAGCTTACCCAAGTAAACTAGGATATGGTGTCGCTCCTCAAGTCCCTTCATCACCCTACATTTCCTACAATACCAACGAGCATATGGGGACTTACCAAGTGCCAGCAACCACATTCCACTCGTTTGACATCTTCAGCGATGAAAATCCTAATGGTTGCTCTATCATGTGATCTATGTAGAACCCTTCTTTGTTTCTATCTTGACACTCGTCTCAGAAAGGGTTACAAAACTCTGGTGTTTGCTCTAAAGTTTTCAGGACATGGGTTTTTAGCTTATAACTATTTCTAATGCATGTAACTGATGTTAGAAGCATATGATGTGTGTTAATGCAGAATGGAAGCGACAAAATATGCCTGTCTCAAGTCTTACCATGTTGTCCAGCTTAGTTTTGGCACTGTTACGATCTTCTTTCTCATCATGTTCCAGATGCCACAATCTTTAAGAAGAAAACTTAACATGTACATTGACAAATGAAAACTATCCACTACAGATGCAGGAGCGACATGTTAGGACAAAATCCAAAATAACTACATCCGAATTTGAAAGAGTTTCTGCAGGGAGAGGGGTTAGAGCCCCGGAAATCTAGAAAATTAACTGTTTCATAGACAACAAAATTGCAACGACAGAAGTTCATCATTCAAGCCTGCTTTATTCACAACACAACTCTTAACCCCAGTCTGCGCAAATTACATCGAAAATGGCTATGTACCGCAAGGTTCCTAGATGAATACAAACCAAGAAACTAAATTCACCTACACATTATCATCATCATCATCATCATCAACAGCAGCAAACAAGTAGCCTACTCCATTGGTGTGCATGTACCTTGGGGGGGGGGGGACCAACACTGCAACTGTCCTGCACTTCCTCTTGAGCAAAAACCCATCACAACATGACGGCCAAAACCTTTTTAACTTATACACATCCCTCTTGCTAGCAAGATGTTCATATATACAAACTCCAATCACTGCCACTGGATAAGGCTGCAACATGGCACTTACAGACAAGTTGATGCTCTTGTAGTGCGTTGATTCGATCCTAGGATTATCACGACTGCCGTGACATCATCATGGTATTTCCTTCTCCTTCCAGGTGGAATATTCATAAGTTCTTCCATGCTGAATCCTGCAAGAACCCAAATTCAACTTTAAAATCTATAAATAAGCTTTTATTCTAAAACCAGCAGAATCCAAACATGAGATGAAAGTTTTCAAGGAGACAATGTACATCGAGATCAACTTGCACTGCAAGAAACAAAATAATATTGTCTGAAAAAAATGTTTTTACCTACATCCACACGTTTGACCACAACATTTTCATATCAGTCATAAACAGTGACGATACAGTTTAAAATTGATTTTTTTTCCAGAACGATTTAAATTCATGCTGTGACTCAATGTATTTCAACAAGCTAAAAATCAAATTTAATGAAGTTAGACTCACAGATTGCTATGGACAGTAACAATCATTTGTGGGCATGTACACGAACAACTTTTAAAGAAAACAAACTTCATCACTCTTTTGAATATTAATACAACTTTTTTCTAATCTAAAAGATGATTTATGACACCTCACAGACCAGAGATTGGTTGCACAAAAAGAGAATGCAATTTGTCATCATCGCCACACATATCATAATCTATAACTGAGGCAACACAGGTCAACAGGTGAGTGTTTGAGATTTTGAAAATCCGGTATATGGAAACATAATCACAGATATTAGACCAGCACATTTTCTTATTTAATCTGAAACAGCTACTGCAAGCCTAAACAAAACAACATACCTGCACAATCTGCAGCTCTTATCACAATCTGCTCCAGTAAATACTTTGCTGGATCACCGGAAGGAGTTTGTAATAAATATGAATGCACCAGCTCAACCAGCTCCTCGTTGGTAAAGAAGTCAAATAAACCATCACTACCAAGTATAACAAATCGATCAGATTTTGAGATTTTGTGAACATTAACTGCAGGATTGGTGGAGACATAAGGTGGACTTATTAAATTACGAACTCGGAGAATCCCCATCAGTGCATCGTTCAACACTTTCTGAAATACAGTAATAAACAGCAGGTAAGAAAATGAGCTGTGCACTTTTAGTATACCCTATAATAAAAATAATCAATTCAACTATTGATAAAGTCACATCTAACGTGTCTATCCGGCATGGCTCAACCATCCTATGCCCTTACAGTAGTCGGACAAAAGTCGCTATAAATGAGGGAAAACAACCAAGCCTTAGTTCCAAAATGATTAGGGGTTGGCTAGCATAAAAGAATCATGTAGAACCGTCATACGTAAGCAACCGAGTTAAAATCATACCTCTAAAAAAAAAAGTTTGGCAAGAAAACTTGTAAAGATTCTAGATAGTGGCTATCCTCTTACTATGAGCTGTGTATTTGTCTTGCTGAGTTCACCCCAACCCTTTGTCACTCTTATATGGAATAATGTATACGATACCTTGATTTGTCTAAAACTAGCTAAATAAACACTTTTATAACACTAAAACAATCATCATTCTTGTTAGAGGAAAAAGATAAAACAAAGAAGTCATAAATCAGCTGTTTATGTACTCACTGAAGGTATAATAAACTCCAAAAGGGATATATACCAACCTTTTTCAAGTAGCCAACACCAAATGCACGAGTGACTTTCAGCTTTCCTTTTACTTTACCAGAGGTAATAGTTGCAGGATCCTCTGGATGATTGGATAAGAGTCGGGACCTCTCCACTTCATTATCAGTGGTGTGGATATAAGTTAACTGTGTGGCTTTAAGTCTCTCAGTCCCTCCAACATTAGTATCAATATGTGTTGCTACCACAGCTCTACTATCACCTAGATTCATAGTATACAAATCCTTCCCGACAATTAGGGCAACCAGCACACAAGATCCAACTGAAACTAAATCTGGTCGGTCTTCCATATCTTGCTCAACCATGGTCAAAAAATCAATCTCGGCTTGACTAAGAGCTCGTTGGAGGCACTCTAACACCCCTTGTTTAAAGGAATCACATGATGTGTCTACCTCGGTGTTATAATTCCTAAAATTGAGACTAAAGTTGACATCCTTTCTGTTGTGATCCTTGATAACTCCTTCCTTTAGATACGAATTCTTGCCATCTTCCAAAAAATTTTCAAATGAGTCAGGTGACACCAAACATTGAGATTCTTCTGCTACGCCCTCTTTGATATCCCAATTCAACAGGTTGAAGTTCATTAAGAAGGTATCATATAAAGTCCCCGCTAGGAAATCAGCTGCATCTCTTCCATTAAACCCATCATAAATGGAACAAAAGAGCCATCCATCTTCCTCGGAACATATAACTTGGACTCTATCCTCACCTGCAGCTCCGCCAGCCACTTGTACTTCGATTGCATTAAGAAAGCCTTCACTTGGGGAAGGAGAACACTTGAGAAATGAATCACATTCAGGTGATTCACCTGAAGTAGATGGGCTAACGCTTAGGGTTGAAAGAGTACTTTGGAGAGAAGATGATAATATATCCATCTTAGAAGAGAGTGATGGTGATGATGGAATCCTACGAAATGAATTGGGTGAATCCCAACTTGGCAGAATCTCTGAGCCTATTATGCCATTGCAGATATTTGTGTTCGCCAATGTTGTATTAGCACTTAAGGCAGCCCCTGAAAAGCAAGAAAAAGACCTGCCTGTTCTTCTAAGTTGGAGATTGGGTACGATGTCACATCCATCAGACTCTTCACATATAGTTTTCTTGCCATTACACTGATATCCAAAGCTTACCTTAATTTCTCCTTCAGCAGAACAAAGAGGTTCCACAAACATTTTGCCTGGAGAAGGAACAAATAATCTTACTTAGTAATTTTTACAAATATATACGAAATTGATTAAAACTACTGGTATCCAAGTTACACACAATAATGATTATCCATAGCTGATGCATCTTAGTGGAAGTTGACAATTCATACTGGATGTCACTAAACCATCATTATATAGCATAGGAAGAGTAACCTTCTCGATGTAAGAAGGTGTTTTGTAGTAAAAAAAAAAAAAAAATCAAAACTTCACAAGCTGAACATGTAAATATTACATCTATACTTCCTACAAGCATCTATGAAATTGAATCTGCAAGAATAGCCACATTTCCTGGGGCAATTTCCTGAAAATTTATCACAACAATATATTTTTACAACAATTACGCGTAGTAAAGGTAACTATAGAGCCTAAACAGACGCTGAAAGCATATAAAAAAACATGTCATGGAGACGTTTTCTAATTTCAGGCTGATGGACACAGGTTAAATTCACTACCTTAGTATAATATTAGCTTATTTGACTAGCCACCAGCCACACAAGCAAGACATTGGTGTAAAAATTCCGAAGGGAGTGACCTAAACCAAACTAAATTGTGCTCTACAGCTTAAAGCCTGGCAATCGCCTACAGTATTTATCCTTTCTAGGGTAATTTGGGTAACTAGTTAACACAAGAATGGGAACAGAAAAAAGAAAATCCTATATCGAGAAGCATACTGAATACTGGAAAGAGATATTAATGCCAATTATCCAACAAGAAAGATAGTAGGAAACAGTTTTTTCTTATAAATTCCTAAATGATGTTGGCTTCTTATGCTCTTCCAGGAAGAAGAAAAATAGAGATACAACGGATTCTCAGTTTGGTATATTTGTGTTTTCTGGAGAAAGTGGCTACATATTCCATACTGATATAACGTTTGGTTGACAGGAACTAGGAAAAGCAAAGACATTAGACAAGTAGGTAACTAGCCATACATAAAAACCGAAATCCTTACGAGACGCTATCGCCCAGGTTTTTCTCAACGGATACCTAGCTAGCCGGTAATTAGCCATGCCAATGGCAATACTCCAGTAGCTAGGTGATTACCAATGGTAATTCCTAGGGGTAGAGAGAGTATACTCCGTATCATGCAATTGACAGTTCCAACAATCTTAATTCCTAGGTGAACAGATAAGATACGGCTACACGTAGCAAATCTAAGACACCAAAATACCAAGTTCTCCTCCATTTGTTATCAGATTGTACCCCGAGTCAGTTCAATCACTCACAAAAGTCTACAACCTGCAGAATTTACTCCCCTCATCTCAACAAAGCTTCACCACATTCAACGACAGCCTGGTTTGGCGCAAGGGGAATTACTCAAATTGCCATATTTGCTAACAATAAAGTTCTACGATTTTTCGTTTTCTTTGTGCCTTTTGTTTCAGAGGTATGGGATGTCAAAATTACTATCCATGGAAAGTGGCCAATCATTCTCGGGCAAACCAATATGAAAAACAATAACATCATCTCAACCTCCAAAAATAATAAAGTTCAAAGCTAAAGTTTGCAAGGACCAACCATACTAAGGGGTCGTTTGGATAGCATAGGAATTAAATTCCTATCAGAAATAGAATATCCCGGGAAATAAATTCTTATGGTAAATTCCCGGGAATTTGCCTTACAATGTTTGGATACCATCTAGGAACTTAGAATTCCTTGGAATTAATTTCCCATGTCTTGTTTGGTTACCATGCAACAATTCCTTTGCTTGGTTATTGAATCGACTAACTTACCCTCTATTAGTGTAGCTAAATAAACATAAAATAAGCAATTAAAAGGTAAAGTAGTAATTGTATATATTTTACACTATAGGAATTGTGAATAACCATGGGGGGCTAGGTAATTGAATTCCTATGCTTCATAGGAATTTCCAATTCCTCCACTTCTACAAAAATGGGTTATCCAAACAACCTCACAAAACCCCAGTTCCTAGGAAAATGAAATTCCTATAGATTTTGAGGGTATCCAAACGACCCCTTAAGTGATAAACAATACAACTCCAACAAACAAGTGAACAACCTCAAATCGAAAATAACATCATCTCAACCTCCAAAAACTACGCAATCTCCTGAATCTAACACCCTAAATTTGATGTTCAGTTATTACACCTTGGCTAACAGCTTCCTTGAATGTTACTACCAATCATATAAAGCATAGATAGGATGCAGAATTAATCCAAAAATAGGGGTGTGACTGCTCAAACTACGCTTTCTCGAACAGGCTCGTCCGATTCTCCTCAAATAAAACGAGAGGTGATGCATACATACTAATACACACAGCAAAACAACATAGGTTTAACGTTACATGTACTCTTATCAGGTAAAAACTAAACAAACTATAGTGTTATCTTCACTAATGTGGTCATCAACATAATTACATAAACCTTCCTCTACAATCCACCAAAATTTGGGTATTGATGAAAGCAAATTATCCGAGAATTTGACTAATTTCGATTGTTACTAAACAAATAATCAATTTCCAATAAAACCCAATAAACATACAACCCAAGCTATGATCACACAATTCCTACAACAAGAACAAAAATTGGGAATTACCCAGATAACCAAATGCAGAAAACAACACAAAAATTGAATAAAAATCACACCTTTGAACAAAAACTGAGAAAACCCAGCTGAAATATGTTGATACCGGTCAAAAACAAAGGAAACCCTGATCAAAGAAACAAAAGATTATACAAAAGGAGGGGTGGGGAAGTGAGGAGAAGAGTGAACAAGAAGTTGGAAATGAGAGAGGGAGAATATCTGAAGAACATGAATAAAAACGAAGGGGTGGAGAGTAGAAGTTGAATGGGTCAGCTTGAAAGAGGGAGTTTTGAGTGGAGGAGAAGAGGGTGATTTTTGTGTTGATGAAATTATAAACTTTATATTATACGATTTTGTAGAGGTTTTTGGTTGTTTGTACTTGGGATGACGTTGTGGAATCGGAGACCTTCCTACACATCAATTCAGAAATCTGAATCTGATTCTGATTCAGACTAAAGCCAACTTGGGCAGCCATTAATTTTTTTTTTTTTAATTATATATGGGTTATATACGGAATTTGCAATCGTAGTAATTTAGTAGTGATTTGATTGGAATGATAGTAATATTATATTGGTAAATTTTATGTCGACATGAGACGAGTTTAAGAGTGATTTTTGAGTTGACGAAGATTTCGGTTGATAATCTTTGAAATTGCAGTGAAGATCCATTGAACAATAGAGGAATCTATAAATGTATGTATATGTCTTGGGATTCTGAGTTATTCCTTCTATCTAAATTGAATTGATAATTGCAAAGCAAAAGTCAAGGAGTCAACAAACAATTAGTTGCAAACAAACCCAAAACAATAACAAGGTTACATACTTGCACATACTTTATTTCGTGTAAAAAAAAAAAAAAAAAAAAAGTTGCATTTGGTTTGGATCAAATCAAACAAAAATAGCGAATATGTTAAATTTGCTCTAAATTGAAGACTATGATAATTTTTATGGCTGGATGACCTGGATCCATATCCTCTATGACTATGATTGATACAAGGGCTTGTACTCCAATGTAATGGTAATATGGAGATGTAGTTTAGGTTGACAAAACCGCTTACATCAGCGGCTTGTACCATTGGAGAAGTTTGGTGGATTGTAGATTAGAGTACAAGCTGCTGATGTATGTATATGTCTTGAGATTCTGAGTTATTCCTTCTTTCTAAATTGAATTGATAATTGCAAAGCAAAAGTCAAGGAGTCAACAAACAATTAGTTGCAAACAAACCCAAAACAATAATAAGGTTACATACTTGCACATACTTTATTTCGTGTAAAAAAAAATAAAAAGTTACATTTGGTTTGGATCAAATCAAACAAAAATAGAGAAAATGTTAAATTTACTCTAAATTGAAGACTATAATACAGTAATTTTTATGGCTGGATTCATATACTCTGTGGATTTTTTTTTTCTTTCACATACCATGATGATTATACACTCTAAAAAACACGTTCATTTTATGTCTTTCTTCTCCTCTTCGCCTATAATAATAAGCTACTTAATTACTTATATAATTGCACACCCTTTGCTTATGATAATCGGCTAACATGTCACAAGAGGAAACGGTTGACACAAAAGAAGAGACAAAATGAGAGTCAACTTATATTAACAAGTACCAAGGTGTCCTTGTCCAACCATATGTTTGGGTAATTGTCTTATATGTCAACTTGAATTTATCTATTGCAAAAAGAGTCCTTATCAATTGATAGCATACTCGGGCGCTCCGCCACACAAAACTTATTGTTTACATCAAGTCTCTATCAAGTTGCCCATTTTAGTACGTATAACTTAGACATTAGTATGCTCTATTTAAATCTTGAACGCGATTGTGATATCGACTTTTGATAATTGTAGTCGATTTTAAGCCCCCAGGATAAAAGGTAAAAGTGGTCCAATAATTCCAAAGATGTACATCATACTAAACAAAAAAAAGTTTTTAGTCATAAATTTCTTAGTTTTGAAACTGATTGAACTAACACAGAAGTCAACCACGTTAATCGTGAATGAATCTCCAGAACAAGCTTTGAGAACATAGTAGGGTTAACCCGTTAACGCTCCTCAAAAAAAAAAAAAAAAAAAAAGAAAAGGCACCAAGTATGAGACATCAGAGGATAGGACTTGAACTCTACAGATCTATGTCTGACACATAGGAGTGAACAAATGGTTTTCATTTCAAATCTACACATGATATGCTACTGCACACTGACATTAAATCACATTAGAACAAAACAGAACTCAGAACATATGATCCTGAACTCGATACCAATACGTGACTCCCCTCGGAACTAAAAAGAAAGTTACATTATGAGGATCCAATAGATATATCTAGGGCTCATTCTGCTTGTCATCATGCTTCTGTGCAGAGGACACTTCAACTTCGGTCTCATTTCCTTCCATGGCGGAGTCTTCTGCCCTGCTGCCGCCACTTGAAGGTACCAGTTCACCAGATTCAATGCTACCAGTGTCGTTATCAACCTGAGGAGCTGACGCTGTTTGATCATCTTTGGGAGGATCCTGTAGCTGAGAATTTAAACAAATCCGCACAACAATCAGCTTTGCATTTATATGCTGAACTAATTGGTACTTTCATATCCTAACTAGCTCACTAGCCTGGGAAAGGATGATCGAAAATTATAGTGTGTGTCCTTGTCGAAACAGAATGAGAAATGCTTACCCCCAAGTTTCTTAAACTAGCAGTTACATCTTCCTGTTGCTGTTGAAGAGTCGTCCTCAGCTCTTGAAATTCCTAAACACAGGGGTAAACAATTCCCAACAATGTGAGTGAGACGCTATTGGGAAGTGGAGTCAGGGACTCAGGGGTTATAGGCACCGGGGGGGGGGGGGGGGGGGAATCCTTAACAAGAGAAAGATCACATACTGATTTCAGTTGGGTCACTTCAACATCCAGAGATTTCCGGAGTTCAGTAAGCTCCTGCAAACAAGGACAAGCACTGATTTAGAATTGTGGTATCGTAATTGGACAAAGACCACAAACCAGAAAACCTTATAATTCAAGATAAACTTTCTTCAAACATGCACAAAAAATAAAAAAAAGAAGACCACAACAGGACTACACCACAACCAATGTGGCAATGCAAATCCTGATGATGACGATGTGATTGAACTTTAATTGTGTTATGGGTAAGTAACACATTGTAATTTTGTATGAATTATATTTATGTTATCTAATTTGATGTTTTGCACTCCCTCTGTTTAGGCGTGGGGAATCATTTTATTTTATTGCCATATCAACTACGAGCTGACACATTCCATGCTTCATAAGTAAAAAACCAGTAGTGTGGTGATTCAACAACACCAGTCTGATGGAGATCTGAAGGTTTTTTTAGTAACAGAATTTTAAGAGCAAAAAATCTTGTACGACAAAAAAAAAATGTTTTTTCTCCATACTAAAAAAGGAAGACCTTCTCCATACTGAATAAGGTAGACCTTCCGTTTTTGTAAAATGACTCACTATTGAGTATCGAAGAACAGCTGATGCAGTCAGTATTGCCAATGAAAGTTTACTTGCGTAATCGCAGAAAACTCAAAAGTATTAATTAAAAGTACACAAACTTTCCTAGTTTCCTAAAAGCAACATTGCATGTACCATGCGTAAATCATATGCTGTGTTGTGTTAGTTTCACAAAATTGACTCCTAGACTGGTAGGTTGTTTTTAATAGTAACTGACACATAGGCAAAGCACACTGGTAGATTGCTTAATTTACTAAATCTTATGCTTGCAATAACACTTCGGCAAACCCAAAAAAAAAAAAACAAATCCAGATAAATCCAAAATAGAAGGTTATGCATCTTCAGAAGAATGTGAATGGAATAATAGAAGTCAGCTGATCCAGGCTTCAACGAATTCACATAGAATTAACTATAAGATGAGACTCCTCTAGTCCACAGCAAATTCAACATACATGCTGAAGATACCCCCTTCTTCAACTAAGATCTAAGCCCACAAACGGCAGGCTCCATCAGACCCATCGTGCTTGAATCTTTGTTTTTGCTTGTAGTTTTTACTGTTAAGTATGTTTAGTAACAGCGTCAGAATTCGGTCTCTTCACACTACTTAGTTTGAAGCAATTTGAATGGCAGGCTCAATTTAATTATACCATACAGATTTGAGAACCTACACAAAATTCGTGATCATATTCGTCCAATGATTTCAAAACCTTGATGACATATTGACGTAAGTGTTTTCAGGAAGCTTCAAGAGAAGAGTGAATAAAGTCAAGGCAGTTGAAGATACCACAGATGAGATCTCACCAACCTGTTGAACATTCAGCCCAACTGCATTCATCTAACCAGCATTTTATATATTCAAGCAACTTGTGTTTCCACAAGGTCTAACTAACGTTGCTAGTTGCTTAAGTTTGGTAAATGATATGATCCTGGTCCTCTAACCATGACATTTGGAGCTTAATACTCTGTCATACCACTACCTTTCTCAAAAGATCACGATTAAATCGCAATAGATCCTTTTTATTCATCTCAAATTAGCTTAACGAGAATAACAAGGAAAGATGAAGCCACAGATAGAAGACATATATCAGGGTATGCGATGCAATATCAGAGTTCTCCATACTAAATCAGGCTAATGGTGATAGACTACGATCATGCAAGAGGGTTTCAAAGGCAGGTTTGCAATGGCACCATCACACAATTAAACCAACATAGCCGAGAATCAAATCATTAGCAAAGTATTTTCCGAAGGAACTATTACATGACTCATGTCCATTCTTAAGACATACAAGTACCTTCCAAAATCATCCAAGGAGCATTTTCGAGTACCAAAGTATATAAGCAACATATATGTCCCGAATTGCATCAAACTTTTAGGATAACTCCACTTGTATGTTGAATAGAAACAAGCTTAGACCGTACATTCACATAATGAAATCTAATTTACTTCAGCTTCGTTTAAGTTAATATACAAACACGGGGCTGAATTCCGCTATCTTAGCAAACGATAATGCACCATCTTTCTCCCCCAACCTCATTTCAAAAACCCACCGTAGTCTCTTTGTGAATCCCCCCTTTCGACATTAGCATCCATACAACAGTTTTTCGAATGCAAAACTATGTTCTATGAACACACACAATCCAAATAGACCGCAAAATATACGCAACACTACTTAACAAGAGTTAATCCTTTCTACATCGAAAATTACAAAACCGCGAAAATTACCTCCCGGTGACTCTTCACCTGAGTATCTAACTTGCTCCTCCAATTCTGCAAATCCTAAACCAAAAAAAAAAAACATAAAAACACTCCAAAATTCCATTCAAAAACAACAAATTTTCAATTTTCACAATAAAATTGACAAATTTAGATGAAAATTTGAGAACACACCTGCTTCAAACTTTGAATCCTACTGGAAATTTCTGACCTAGATTCAATTAATTCCTAAATTCCCCCAAAATAATCAACAACAATAATAGTTTAATTAAATCAAACTAAATTAAACCCTTGCCACAAAATTGAATTAAATGATAAAATTATGGAGAAAAAAAAAAAACATAATAATCATCATACGTCGAGTTTAGCTTTTGTCAGGGGCAAATTCTCTTTCTTCTGCAACAATTCAAAATTTCTCAATTTCAGAAGCAGCGTATCGAATTAGAAGAGAGGAAGAGTGAAGTTTAAGAAAGCTAACCGAGGGAGAGAGAGGATGAACAGAGGAATCGGAGGTCGCCATTTAGTATGAATAATTGCGAAACTGAAGTTAGGGTTTTTGAAATAATTTGGGGATTTTTTTTGTTATTTTTCTTTATTTTGGGCTGGAAATTATGGTGGAGATCGAGCAGACTATCAGTGAGCGAAGAGTGTGATACAAGTGAGAAACGAAAAGATTGGGAGAATTTTAAAAATTGAATCGGCGGGGAAAACGACGTCGATCAATGCCCAGTGATCCTCTGCAGGCTGCAGCCTCCACTCCCCACAACAACTCGCGCATTTGTTTGCTCTCCATCAACTCACATAGTCACATGTGTCAAGTTCTAAATTTTCGGATGTGTAATCGGAAATCTATTCGTTCAGTATCATTATCGTTTTCAAATTGTACCTTTGTCTAATCTAATCTAATACTATACTAGGATATTAAAACCTGAAACCAAGTCTTTGCTAGAACGACACTTGACATTTATTAATTGGATAGAACATAAAAATAGCATTAAATATAATTATCGATTAAGATATGGTAATAAATGATCATAGAGTAGTATAATATAGCTAATTTATGAAAAATAATTACTAAGGTAATTTATTTGAACAAAGATAAGTCGTAGTATAGTATAACTAATTTATGGAATATAATCATTATGGTAATTTATTAGAACAAAGATAAGCCAACATTTTTCTTATAGAGTAAGTATAAACAATATAAATATATAGCCCGGGCATGGCACGGGCATGCAAACTAGTACTATATATCAAAACCTGAAACCAAGTCTTTCCTAGGAGGACACTTGACATTTATTAATTGGATAGAACATAAAAATAGCATTAAATATAATTATCGATTAAGATATGGTAATAAATGATCATAGGGTAGTATAATATTATTAGCTAATTTATGGAAACTAATCATTATGGTAATTTATTAGAACAAAGATAAGATTTTTCTCATAAAACGAGTATAAACGATATAAATACATAGCCCGGGCGTGCCACGGGCATGCAAACTAGTAATATATATATATTAAAACCTGAAACCAAGTCTTTCCTAGAACGACACTTGACATTTATTAATTGGATATAACATAAAAATAGCATTAAATATAATTATCGGTTAAGATATGGTAATAAATTATCATAGAGTAGTATAATATAGCTAATTTATGGAAAATAATTATTAAGGTAATTTATTTGAACAAAGATAAGTCGTAGTATAGTATAACTAATTTATGGAATATAATCATTATGATAATTTATTATAACAAAGATAAGCCAACATTTTTCTTATAGAGTGAGTATAAACAATATAAATATATAGCACGGGTGTAGCACGGGCATGCAAACTAGTATATACTAGTATATGTAATCCTGAACCCGCTCAATTCTCACGCTGACATGTGGCATATAATAATATTATTATATTGTAAATAATGTTTATACAAAACAGGATATGGTAATTACATGGTAATATTTTTCTAATAAAATAACATTATTACTTGATTTATGGAAAATAGTTTTGTAATACAGTAATTACTTGATTTATGTCAATTTGATCAAATATCCCACGGGTGTTTCAAAATGGGACTTTAGCTTTTGAAATGTGACTTTTTCTCTAATTAAATTACAAATATCACACGGGTATTCGAAATGAGATTTTAGGTTTTTAAAGGTGAGTTTCCATTTAATTACATTACAAATATCCACGGGTGTTCGAAACATGACTTTTGGTTTTTAAAGGTGAGTTTCCATCTAACTTCACTACAAATATCACACGGGTGTTTGAAATGAGATTTTAAGTTTTAGATAAAAAAATTCGTTTATATAATTTTAATATTTAAATATAAGTAGCCCGGGTGTTGCACGGGCCATCAAACTAGTTTTTATTATGATTTTTTTTGACAAAAAAGTAACTATAGATTGGTTCACTCTGAAATACGTCATAATAAAAAAAAAAAAACTGAATGTGCAATTGAGAGCTGGGAACAAATTTTCAACAAAAACAAGATTTTGGTTCTCCAAAAAATTATTAAAACTGCAAACCGAATATGATGCCCAACAATACATGTTTGATAAGATTGGCCGATGAGTTCATCATGTAAAGTTATTTTTCAGCTTCAAATTATGACAAAAGTTGCTTGACTGTTTTTAAAAGAAAATGGAAATTGAACTGATATGATTGTTATACAACGCTTATGTCAAAAGCATCTAATTGACACATTTCTTCGCACATTAACAATCTTGACCTATACACATTGACGTTTATGCATCTTTCGGCTGCAAAGGAGACATCACATGTTGCATAACTTCATCAAGAAAATATAGTGGATATTAGCAACAACCCCAAGTCTCATATGAGACTGTCTCATGCGAGACCAGTACACTAAAATGATAAATAATTATGTTTATATTTCAATTTTGTGTGTGTTGGTCTCACGATAATTTATGGTAAGACCGTCTCACACAAGACTAGCCCAACAACAATCTCTAAACCAATTTTTTTTTTTTGAAAGGTAAAAGAAAAGGCTACATACACATAAAATCGATGTAAAATGATCAAAGAAATTCTAAAAAATTAGTACTCCCTACTTCTCAAAATATATGTCTTCCTCACATTTCGAGACATTTCTTTGACCTTTTATATCTATCAAAATATAAGGGTAAAAATTATGAAATTAAATCTTGTGAAAATATATTTCATAACGAATCCAATAGTATAATTTTTATAATTTTTGACAAAATATTTTTTATGAAATTAAAGTCAAAATTTGTCTCGTAACATGTAAACGTCATATATATTGAAATGGAGGGAGTAATAATATAAATAATACGAGTAGTAATTATAATCATTTCAGTACAAATTAAACTTTCTCATACTAGATTTTGTGAACATCATAAATTTCTTTAACAAGATCAACAATAATAATTACAAAAATAGTCACTAAAACTTATAAATATGATCTTAATAAAAAAAAAAATGTAATTATGATCATCAATTCATCTCATCATTATAATAAATTGCTGAACGAAGTGAACCAAAAAGAAAATCTAATTATTAAATCAAACTATTGCACTGAGAGAATGAAGTTGAAGTAAAATTATTAAATACTTCATCTACAAGTATGAATTAAAACGAACTAATATAAATTGTATGTGAACATAAGAGGGCTACTCGATGCTTATCAAATAAACTTGCACCATCATTATTATTCTCAATCATCAACACCAAATCGTACATTAGCCATTCAAGTCATGTTACAAAAACACAATTCAATCACTCCCTAGTCTTTACAAACAGTAACATTGTCCGTCCTTTCCCAAAGGACACACTGATGAGATAAATAAACCACACAACAACAATTTGAATTAACCAACCAAGGCAACTCCTCTACATATTAGACGACAAACCTTCAAAATAATACAAATTAATCCACAAAGTCAAACAATCCTTAGAACCCGAGAAACACCTGGTGATGATGCACTGTGTATCACCGCTACACATATAGGACATAGACTCTTTTTGACCCAAATTGACGGATCGGAGTAAACCTGGATCAAACAATTTCTTGTCCGAAGAATGGAAGAGTGCATCATTTAACAACACGCAAACCAATCATAGACACATGGAGTATATATGTAAGGGTTTTTAGACATCTCGAACTTCAAATACGTTGCGATTCTTAACAACAATATCGTACATGTGCATAGACTTGAACTTGCGGAAGTCCTTAGGCAATGAAATCAAGTGTACGGTGGAACGTTTATGGTACTGAAGGAGATCAGGGTCATCGTAGTAACGCTCCCACCCTAAGCCTAACAATATCCGCTCGAGCTCATTGTAACTACAAATCACTTGATTCGAAGGGACATGGACTAACATCTTGCGTTGGCCACCCACCCTCCCGGCGCTCTCCATAGCCTCCCCTCCCGGGTTCTCGACAAGTCGAACAACCCCGTTTTTGAACACCCATACACCGGACATTGTGGTGTTTTTTTCTTGATGCTAGCTAAGGTAGGAATAGTTGGAAATGTAAGGTGTATGTGTATATAGAAGTATAGAAGAGAAATGTGCATGGACAAATTTATAGGGGGCTTAAGGTGATATATGAGACCATAACGTGGGGCATAGTGGGCCGTCATGGGTTTGTATGGAACGCAGGGATAGATGGGGGCCCATTTGAGATATATAACAACTACAAAAAATCATGGCCGTTGGGCTAAATTTAGTTAGAAAAGGATTTTGTCATTTCCATTTTTTAATATTTAATTATTTATTTTGTAGTATTATTGGAGGAAAGATGAAATATGTGATTGGGATGGGGGTAGAATCAAGATGGAGAGGAATCCATCTTTAAACCCATCTGTCCAACTCCTTTAGAATTTTAGGTAGAGAGGCAAAATGATTTTGAAATGAAGAATGAGGAACTTCTAGGAGAAAGGAATGGACATGACAAATATCTTTTTAAAGATACGAAATACGTTATCAATTAGATTCGCATTGTCTAAGACAAATTGGTAGATTCTTAAACCTTAGAAGGAAGTGGGAGGAGGAGGACACATCCATACCTTCCGAGTGCGTCAAAAAAAGGTTTAAACTTGCCTTGTGACTTTAATTTCAAGTCGGCACCACTATACAAACACATCGTATGTGTTGGTAATATCATTAACTCATAATAAGGAATTGACCGCCGGTCTCATCTAAATAGGAAAACCATTAGATAGTAAGATTTTTTTTTTTCTCTCATCATTGGATATGTTAAAGTTTCTACTTAAGTAAGATCATATGGACATAATGATCAACTCAACAGTAGCATAAATCTAGCCATCTAGGGTTGCTGTATGTTTCAAAGCTCGAGCTAAATAATTATGATTTAAATGGAACAATATATCTTATCTTCTTACTTGTTGATCCTAATACAAACTGAACATAATCGTAGTATAATAAATCCTCCTTCCATTTTCTTGAATTTTTAAAGTTTGGTTTGATTTTTTTTTTTTTTCTCAAATGTTCTAAAAAGAAATAAATTAATATATATCCAGAAGAACAAAGAAGAATAACAGGTAAGGCAACATTCTTGCGTGTAATTGTAGAGGATACTACATTAAGTATGAATACAATGCTTGAAATATATTCTCACATGGCTTTCCACAAAGTTTGATAGGTTATGAAATTGATAGTTTTGAGCTCGAAGAGGTGCATATACAAGTCTTTAAAATTATTTATTTTTACGTGTTTGGAAAGGTTATTCACTTATTCTTTGCGCAAGGTAGAATAATTTGCTTTGTTCAAAAATTATAAAATTATTATGATATGTGTGTATATAAATCCATTTTGTGTCCCATAGAATCTATCTATCTATCTATCTATTTTAATAAAGTCGTGTCAATAAGCTGATGTGACACGATTTTGTTAAACGATTGACATGTCAGCAATCATTTAACACGTCAGTATGCTCTTAGTAGATCAGCCAAAAATATGTCTATCAGGATTTGAACCTCTGACCTCTCCCTTACTTATTCATCACAATACCAGTGGGCTAACTATTAATTCATGCATATATTTATATTCTCATACTATAAAAAGGAAAGAATCAGTCCAAATGAATGTTTAAACTAAAATGAATTTTTACCCATCAATGGTTCAGAAATATTTTTAAACTTTATTTCTTACCTAAAATGGCCGAAATTTTTGGCAAGAAATGACGTAAATCTAATTTCCTAGATAAAATTGGCATAGAATATCCTAGAAGCTACCATCTAGGAAAAACCGTTCATGAAAACGGAAACTGCAATAAAATAAATCAGCATATCTTAAAAAATCATTCCATATATTTACGAATACGGAAATAGCAATAAAAATAATTTAAACCTTAGAAAATCAAATTGTGAATTTAAAATATTTTAGTCTTTTAGACATAAAATCAGAAGACAAATAAAAGAAAGAATTCCAATAGACCAAAATTAGATCAACCGAAAATATCTAAAAAAATAATATGATAAGCCATCAAATCTTTTAAAAACTTATTTACGAGTAAACATATGAAGTAGGTCATATTACAAGAGTTATTCCCATGAATATAGGCTTCTATATTTGTGTGAACAAATTTATCAAGATAATAAGAACGTGCATTCCCGTGTTATTTGCTATAAAATAGGATATTTTAAATTATTTTAATTGTAGCAATTTTTAGCATTTCTCTAGAATAAATAAGATCTTTTGCAGAAATTATTAACAAATAAATTAAAAATAAAAATATAAACCGGTCTTTACAAGGATCTTTTGCTGAGATTATTATAAAAGAAAAAAGCATAAGATTTTTTTTTACCAAAAATCTATTTTATATTTTCAGGTGACCTAAATTTGTTGTACTTTTAGTTTATTTTTTTCTTTGTGTGCAAGACCATAATAGGCATTGAGTTTTTCAGTGTATAATTTCATTTTATTATTTGATCTTTTGATAGCATTGTAGATTAATTTTGCTTCATGCATGATAAAAATATTGACCACTATCAGGTTTGTACCAGTTTGAATATTAATTTCAATCTAATTCTTAAAATTTCCAACTTACTGAATTGATATGAAGAAGGTTGTAAGTACAAATAACTCACCCACTCAAGGCCTTAAGCTATTGATTCGATCTTAGTGTCAAAGGTAACAATCGCCACCCATCTTTTATACAAAGTATTTTTTTTTTAAAGGTAAAATCTTTTATACAAAGTATTATGTGCTTCGTTATTTGGTTTATCTAAATGGTTTAGTGCAATATATGATTGATGCAGTATTTTATTAAGATGAACAATTGAACATTGTTAAATCTTTCACCGTTTTATGATTTATTTGTCGGCTGCTATCATATTCTTAAATTATTTATTTGCCTTCCGTTTTTCAAGCGAAAATCAAAAGATGGGCGCAAGATTTCTATGGTTATTCCATTCCATAACGATCATATGTGTACTACTACCTCTAGCCATTCTAGGTTACTACATGAGCCATGTTTCTCTTTTGTGTAAAGATTGACTAAGTTATATTTCTTAAAAATGGGATAATTGTGAGATTTATTACCTTTAAATGATAGAGTTCTATACAAATTGGTTCAAAATTGTGCTAGACCGAAAAAGTGAAATAGAATTTGCAATAAGCTGGAGAATTTCTAATTAGTTTTTTTTTGTTAAATTAAAAATAAATTCATCTCAAAAAAAGGAAAATGTCACATATTCCAAGGATGAGGGTGTATATATAACACTATTAGAACTAATTCACATAAACATTTAAGAACCCCGTGCATGACACGGGTTCATAAGCTAGTTCTTACTAATTGGATATATGTCACTAGAACAAGTAGTGCATGCACATATGCCTTTGGTGCCCTTTTTATTTTCTTTGTATATTTTTTTTGTTCTATTTTTAATGAAAGCTTAAGTTGCTTTTGGGTTATTCTTGATTCTAAATTAATGGAGGAGCACATATATTGCAAACTAGATGTTAGATTTATATAATGCTCTTATTATAAAAGAGGAATTTTAAGAGAACTATTTTTCTATTGATCAAACAATAATGGAATCTCATGAGCAAGTTAAGAGCTTAATATAAAATTACATACGGATCGGAGCATCATCTTTTGACATATAAGAAAGTGAGAGAAGAAAAGCTCTCTTTCACACCAATGTGGTGTGACACTTATGCTTATGTTTAGTATTGATAGATCTAATTGCGAAATTAATAAAACAACCTTGCAATTCCTTGCGACTCAATTGTTCTATTTGGACATAATGTGAGAATTTATATTTGTTTGCTCCAGATGGTATTCTCGAATTTGGGCTAAAGCCACGATGAGTAGATGATTATTTCATAATCGATCCATTTAGGCATGACCAGTTATAAAAAGATAACCCCAAAAAAATTAACACAATCTTCAGTTCTCATTTCTACGATTTTAGCTGCTGATTCGCTCATATATACCACAAACTTAAAAAAAGTTCAATCCCAATCTTGCACAAGCACAACCAAAGCGTACAAGGTTTAGAGTTACTATATGAACTGTAAAAAAAAAAAATAGAAAAGTATTATATACGTTAATTAGTATATGAACAAATTAAAACCTTAGTGATGAATGATAATAACTTCCTCCCACCAAGAAAATTAAACGGAAAATTCACGTGATACCCTCAAACTTTGACAGATTGCATATGGTACCCAATTTGACAAGTTTGTGCACATGGTACCCATGAACTTACGACTTTGTGCACATGGTACCCAAATGGTAACTTCGTTTGAATATTCCGTTAAGTGATTGTGTAATACCCCGGATTTCAGAGGAGATCCCTGAAAGATTAAGGGCTCATATGAGGTGCTTAAAAGGAATGATAGTGCTACTCATACCAACAAAGTCGACTTTCCTTTTAGGAAGCCCATGTGATAAGAACTCCAAAGTTAAGCGTGCTTGACTGGGAGTAATTTCAGGATGAGTGACCTCCTGGGAAGTTTCCCATGGTGCTCACGAGTGAGGTCAAAGTGCGCCGGAAGGACCCGTGTTGGTCTGTAAGGTCAGCCCACAGCCTGGCAAGCTGCCATAGGTGACTACTCTCGGCTCAGGCGATGAGCCAGGGTGTTACAAATGGTATTAGAGCAACCCTGCGACCGCGTGTTGATCATGTGGTCAGGAGAGCCCAGGTCAACAGCCTAGCGGGGGAAAGATCGTGGAGCTAGACTATGGTTGGCTGTCAGTCGCAACGAGGACGTTGCTTTCTTAAGAAGGGGTGAATGTAATACCCCGGATTTCAGAGGAGATCCCTGAAAGAGTAAGGGCTCATATGAGGTGCTTAAAAGGAATGATAGTGCTACTCATACCAACAAAGTCGACTTTCCTTTTAGGAAGCCCATGTGATAAGAACTCCAAAGTTAAGCGTGCTTGACTGGGAGTAATTTCAGGATGGGTGACCTCTGGGAAGTTTCCCATGGTGCTCACGAGTGAGGTCAAAGTGCGCCGGAAGGACCCGTGTTGGTCTGTAAGGTCAGCCCACAGCCTGGCAAGCTGCCATAGGTGACTACTCTCGGCTCAGGCGATGAGCCGGGGTGTTACAGATTGTGTCTTGGTTAGTCATAAGGTAAATTAGTTAACTAAATACTAATTAAGTTATATAATTGGATTTTCAATTTAAAAAAAAAATTAGACTTTTAGAAACAAATCCAAAAAAAAAAAATCATGAACAAAAAATCCAATTTTTTTTTCTCATAAAAAATATATTTTTGTAATAATATTCATAATTTGTGCACATGGTACCCTTTAAGTTAACACTTTGTGCACACGGTGCCCATGACAACTTAACAATTTGCACATGGTACCCCTAAAAAAATTAATTTAAAAAAAAAAAATTAAATGTATTTTAGAAAAAGAACGGAAAATTCACGTGGTACCCTCGAACTTTGACGGAGTGCACATGCATGGTACCCAACTTGACAACTTGGTACCCCTGAGTTTACTACTTTGTGCACATGGCACCCAATAGTAACTTCCGTTAAAATTTTCCATTAAGTGATGATGTGTCGGTTAGTTGTTAGGTAATTTGTAAATTAAATTATAAAATTAATATTATTAACAAAAAATTTAATACATTTTCAGAAAATTTGATTTTTTTTTCACAGTTTTTTTATTTCAAAATTTTTTTTTTCTTAATTTTTTTTTTAAAAACTGAAATTTTTAGGGGTATCATGTGCAAAATGTTGTGATTTCAAGGGTACCATGTGCATAAAATGGTAACCTTAAGGGTACTGTAACAGTCCGAACCACCGTCCGTCGCAACACAACCCAATAAGATGGGAAGTCACCCCTTAAGCCCATATATCCTCTCCGGGTTCTAAAAGGTGAAAGCCTTGTTGGTAGTATGATGGTAGGAATCTATTATAAACTGATCATATGAGCCTTATTTTCCCAATGTGGGACAAACCAACTCCATAATCCACTTTCCATATTCCGTAGTGTTACAGGTACCATGTGCACAAAATGGTAACCTTAAGGGTACCATGTGCACAAATTCTGAATACTTATTAAGAAAAATAATATTTTATTAAAAAACAAAGTTTTTTGGTTTTTTTTTTTCATGAAATATTTTTAGGATTTGTTTTTAAAAGTCTAAAATTTTGATTTTTTTTTTTGGTTTTAATAAATTGAAAATCATCACTAATTGTTAATTAATAACTTTAATCAACTAATTTATCTAACAACTAAATAATAGCATCATCACTTAACGGAAAAAAATCTAATAGAAGTTTCGGGTACCATGTGCACAAAGTAATAACCTCAGGGTTACCATGTGCACGTACAAAGTTGCTAAGTTGGGTCCCATTTGCAATCAGTCAAAGTTCGAGGGTACTACGTGAATTTTCCGGAAAAAAGAAAAATTTAAATATTTTTTTAATAAATAATGTTTTCTAGAAATTTATTGAATTTTTTTATTAAAATATTAATTCTATAATTTAGATAACTAATTACCTAAAACCTAACCGACATATCATCACTTAACAGAAAAATCTAACGTAAATTACTATTTGGGTACCATGTGCACAAAGTAGTAAGTTCAAGAGTACCATGTGCACAAACTTGCCAAGGTGGGTACCATTTGCAATCGGTTGAAGTTCGAGGGTACCACGTGAATGTTTCAAAAATTAAATAAATAAGTTTGTACTTACGTCTCCTTTCACCATTTAAAAGGACTGTCAGCAGCCGAATATGTAATTTGTTGAAATTGTGACTAGAAAGGTCCCAATGATCGAGTATCGAGAATGATAGATAGCGTTGGTGATGTCTGTGGAGAAAACATAAGATAGAAAAAACGATTCCGGGTTCTTCTTTGCATGATGTTTGTCTTATTTCCTAAGTACTTTTAGAGTGTCTTATTGGGAGATTTACTAGCTACTACTTTACTAATGTCATTAGGTCTTTTGGTAAGATGGTTATTATATAAAACCCACCTCCTCTAGCCTAATTGGGGGGAAGGGAATTAGTGAGTAGAGAGCCACACAAAGAGAGTTCTTGGATTAACAGATCTAGTGAATTCATCTTGTATCTATAATTCCCTACCATAGTGAAATTGATTCATATCTCCTGTGGACGTAGCTATCACGTTGATAATGAACCACGTTAAATCTTGGTGTGATCTTTTCTATTGTTGTTTGTTATCGTTCTTATACGCTTCCAAATTTTGCGCCCAATTGCACAACATAATCAATTAAGAGGAACTAGTTTGCATGCCCGGCCCGCCTCCAGGCTATATATCTATATTGTTATACTCATTTTATAAAATTGTCAGTTTATCTTTGTTATAATATTATTAGTAACACTATTATTTATCATAAATTAGCTTACCACCATAATCACCATAATTATAATGTATGCCAAGTGTCTTTCTAAGAAAGACGTTATGATAAATTCTTGTGACATCTAAAAATTGTTTTATTTGCGACCTTGGATTTCCTTGTCTCGATCGGAGCATATAGCGCAGCTCTTCGAATTTTAGGCACTATATCGAAATTCTATCGAGGCATATAGCTTTCTCATTCTTTTTTCTTACTTTGCTTATCAACTCTATTTCTAGCTACGTACTACTCTTTATCAATAAGGTATAATCGAATCTAAGATGTGACTTTGGTTTCATATATCTAAGCAAAGCGCATCACGGATTCAGGGGTCATTATATAGTACGATCAGACAATCAGTGCAATCTCATGAACAATGAGTGCAATTTCATGAGACATACATCACTAAATCAATTTACTAGATGAGCTTCGATGTTGTTGATGAATGATTCTTTTTAATGCTTTTGACCACATACCCTAATAAATGCTCAACATATTCATATTTGTTATCGAAATATCAGCAAAACTGATCAAATATTTTAACCGTTTATCAAAATGTCGAGAGTTACAACGATGATTCTATGGCGATTGTCAGTTTTTGACAATTATGATAAAATTTAACCATAATTAATAATTAATAATTAAATAATAATATAAAATATTACATAATATTTTGAAAATATTAATTTAGATTTTTTTTTTGTTAAAAAAACAAGTCTCCTTCTTCACTCTGCCTATAATCCTCCGACACCATTCACGCATACTTCCCCTCCTCTCCAGAAAGATACCTCCGACATCATCATTTTCATAAAAAAAAAAAAAATGAAAATATCCATCTCCCTCTTCAAAACCCATCTTCCTGTTCTCAATATCAATCTCTCAAATTCTTTGTGAAAACTGATTTTATTTTATGGCTTTATGATTTACACTCCAACTCCTACCATAGTCACCCCCCGATCACTTTTGCAGAAATCAACATCAAAACAAGTATGACAGTGAAAGCTTGCTGGCAACCGAACCTATAGGAACCCATATTTAGTCTTCTCCTTCCTTGATTTCTCTTTTTTTGGGTCTCTCTCTGTTTACGGTTTTCCTCTCTACTTCCCGACACTTGAACGAAATTTGTGCCCGTCAACACTTATAACTGATCCTATTCTTAATATATATAAATTGAAGTCATACTCGAAGCTTTATATGATCGACTGATCTAGTACATGTTGAGTAACTATTACATTTACATTGTTGTACTTCAAGCAATGAAGTATGTAACTAAATGTGCACTAAAAGTCTAAAATTATATTCAAACTGAGCCTCATAAAAACTGAGTGAACGAGGCACTCCATTTCCTTTTTTTTCTCAGAAGAATGAAAGTGATACTAGAATTTTCAAAAAAAAAATTATTCTTTTCTAAAATTGGAATTAAGAAAGTTCATTTCCTTAAAAAAACAAATATTTAAAGATAAGAATAGATAGACAAGATCAATTCAATTAAGGAAAAAATATTTTGAATACATAAAAAAAAATATTATAGTTTGTGATCCAGTGTGGTAAGGTGTATAATAAGAATTTTTTTAACCATGGTTAAGAATAATCAAACGGCTGAAATTTATTTTATCCTAAATTAATGGTCCCGATTTTATTCCTTATCCTAGTTGTCAAATACTGATAATTAGAAGAGTATATAAGAGCTGAAATCTTATGAGGCTAAATTTATCCGGAAAAATTGGAGATAAGTTTGATAACTGCTCCCCGGGGTTGTCGCCTTGTCGGGTAAGCTTCAATTCAAATGAAGATAACTACTCCCTCCGTCTCAGTTCAAACGCCCCATCTATTTTAGGATATATTGTTCTTTCATACATTTGAGTTGGGACGGAGGGAGTAAGAATCACCCAATACACGTGAACAGAAATTGTGTTAACGTATGTATGTGTGACAAACTAGTATACTTCACTAAAAATTCAACCCCTCCGGCCCCGGCCCGTCTTTTTGAAAGACTGCACGAACTTTGTCAATCATCCATAACTATTCGACATCTAATTAAAACCGTTATCATTACAATACAACTATAACGATTTCATAATCACATGATTTTTTCACTACACGAAGAGTCAAACCATTCTCTCGAAAATAAACCGTCACATAAACAGAGGTAGTAGAAAAAAAAATCGATCAAGATCCCATATCATATTGAAAGCTCAGAGAGTTCACTATGTAAACCAACAAATTAAAGGAATTGGATGACAATTGACATCGCTAGCTAATAACTGTCCATCTAAACTACGTACCGAACACACCATTATTTATACCAAAAAAAAAAAAAAAAAAATTAATACTCCCTCCTTCTCAAAACATACGTTCATTCTCGGGACGAGACGTTTAATTGTCTAAATGTAAATATAGTTTTAACGAAGGCAAAAATTATAAAACCATGATTGGAAGTATATATATTATCGACTGCATGCCCTATTTAAAAAAAGAAAAAAGAAAAAAGAAAATCAAAAATCAAACCCGCCGAAGTCATATCCACCGTCGTCGTATCCACCGGCGTCATAATAACCACCGCCGTCATGGTGGGCGATATCGGACACCAAATCTCCAACAACAAGCCCAGCCAATGCACCACCTAGCAACCCCGCTCCTAACCCCATCCCGGGCGTAAACCTATTACTCCTGTGCGGCTGCACTACTTGCGGCGCCGCGTATCCATATCCATTATTATTCAGTGGTGGTGGTGGTGGAGCCGGGTACGCGTACCCTGCATTATTAGTTTGTGCAGGGTACGCGTAAGGCGGCGGGGCATGGTACCCCGTCGCAACAGGAAGCGGTGGGGGAGGTGGCGGTGTAGGAGTGAATTTCTCGCCGAGATTAAACGAGAAATTCAAAGCTCCACCCGGTCTCCCCGACCGCCTCCTGACTTGATAACTTACATTAGTAACGTTTACTTTCCCAACGGACGCGAGCAAATCAGAGGACGGAACGCAGACTTCGCCGATGAAGCTGTCGGAAAACCACCCTTGTGAAAATATCCGAAACTGGAAAGTGAGGCGGTTACTTTGTAAAGCGGCGTCGTTTACTGTAAACTTGATCGGTGAATTCCACCTAGGGTTTTTGTTACCGTTTTTATTCACGTGAGTTCTCTGACTATAATGGTTGTACGTCGTCGTTGAATCGAGGAGCGAAACGACGACGTATACGTCCATCTTGGAGAAGATGTTGACTTTCTTGAGATTTTCTGCTGAGATTATCGTGAAGTTTAGGGTTCGACACTCCATGGTTGGTTGGCTATTTGGTAAAATTAGCTGTTTGAAAATGGTGTTTATATGATACGATTATTGTGTGTATATAGGAAGATTGTAGGAGAAGGTTCGAGGAAATTGAGAGTTGGAAAGGAAAGAGGAAAGAAATGACATGATGAGAAATTGCATGGGATTTGGGAATTTTTTGTTTGATAAAGTTAAGGAAGAAGTAACCGACTTGAAATTATTAAAGATAACGTGTTTGCAAGTTAGATATCTTTTTTTTTTTTTTTTTTGTTTCGGATGAGATTTTTGGTAGTCACCGTGTTATGGTACGTGTCAGTTTAGGGGGAGGGTGTTTCTGTGCAGGAAGTTCCTTCGAGAGGACTTGACTGATGACTCATTGACTCGTACTGTGCGGCTGCGGAGGGGTTTTTGCTGGAAAAATCATTGCTTACACTTTGTGTAACTCCTCTAGACTTACACAACTAATAATATTTTAACATGTAGCATTTTCTATTAATTGCAATAAAAAGGCATATATAACATTTATGGAAATATGAGATTGCATGTCTACAATATTTAAACAACCTAACAATTCTAATGCAAAAAAACGTCCAACTATAATTTGACCTTCTTTATATTTTTTTAATTCTTTTGCGTTTTTATTTTTATACCCTTGTTGGGTTTTTATTTTACTTTTTTTTTGGGTTGGATTTTGTCTTGCTTTTTTAGCTCAACATATGGGTGGGCTAAAAATCGAACATAACCGATTCGTTTTATCTTTTACTAGTTTTAAGACCGTGCGTTGCACGGTTAAAATATTATATTTTAATGATTTTTATTTTTTTAGTATATAAAGTCAATTGTAATCATTAAGCATTGCTTATCGAAAAATGTATAAATGGATCTCAAATTGAAATTCATTTCAAATCAAATACACTCGATTATCCAATCCCCAAGGTTCTTTCTTCGCAACCTCTTCAATTTTCCCCCAAATTTGAATTTTTGATGCTGTAATTAGGTTAAAATGTTGTGCAATTGTGATTTGAATTCGTAAAAAAATTCAGGAGCCGGTGTTGTTTCTGAAGCCAACGTCGTCGTATTTAGCAAATGGAGGAACAATTCAAGTTCCGCCATCAATGCCGCATCTTCATTATGAAGCTGAACTTGCTGTCGTAATCGGCAAGAAAGCTCGCGATGTTCCTGAATCTTCTGCTATGGATTATATTGCAGGTCTTTCATTTTTTTTTTTTTTACTCGGTTTGATTTAATTTCTGCAGAGTTTGATTTTGTTAAATTGAATATGTGATTTTTTTTGTAATTGTTTATTTCTGTGAGATGTTATGTACTCCGTATGTAATTGTGATTTGTGATCTTGATAATCGTTTTGTTGTCGTTGTCGTGATCGTCACGAATGTGTGTTAGTTATTACGTTGGTAATTGTAATTAGAGTGCTTGGAAATTGTTTGGTAATCGAAGATTAAAACACCTATTGTGAGCTGAGCAGGGCGGGGCGGGGTGGCTTTGTTGTTTGCCATGTTTTTAGTTATGATTTGTGATGTGTATTGATGGGAACGAAACTCGGTGGGTTAGGCCTAATGGTGTTTCCGTGCTTGTTTTTATTGAAGTTGCATTACTTGACGAGCCTCAAGGGTTGGTTTGTACTTTGTAATGATTTAGTATGGTAGTTTAATGATCGAATGGATGATGCAATACCTTGCACAGACTAATTTGGGAGTTGAGAGGTCGTAAGTCGTAACTATGTATATTAAATGGTGTTGACTTGAGTGGAATAATATCCTCTAGGCATCATAGGATTCCAGAGTGCAAATTGCTTCGCGAGTGCTTCAAAATAGTAAGTATATATAGGACTGAGCTCAATAAACGAGTTTACGATGTCACTGTAAGACATTACAGTATACAATTTTTTGGCAGTGATATGACAGTGTTAATCTTTTAAAACATGTTTCCCCAGGATCCTTGTTTTTGTGCTGTTTTAGTTTCCACCTGCTTAATCATTTATTGTGGAGAAGAAGACTGACTGTAGTGATCTCTGCTTTCAGGTTATGCTTTCGGAATAGACATGACTGCAAGGGAACTTCAGTCAACTATTAAGGTGTTCTAGCTAACTCTTTTACCTCTCGCCTTAATCTTTCTTTGGTAGGGTTGCATAGGTTCACTTTTATTTTTAAGGGGGAATAGCTAGGGGGCTAGGGCTGGCTTCCACATTTAGTGAACCTACAATTGTACAAAATTGAAAATTTTAAATTTGGAGAAATGAGCATCTTTGTATGAATCTTAAAACTAAGAAAGGAACTAGTCCTTTGTTGTTACTTAAACACAAAGGAAATAAAGGATGTTATTACGGTTTGTTTGGTTGGAGGGATGGCGATTACAATGTAATCAACCATTTTTAGTGAGAAATTAAAGGAGAGAGCGGGGAGAGTTGGATGTAATCATCATTTCCATTTAGCTAAGGTAATCACCATTGTTCAACTTTAACCCATGTAATCATCATTTCTAGTTACTCTCTCCCTCTTCAGGTTTCACAATTTTGTACTGTATTTCATTCCATTACATTGTAATCCTTATCCCTCCAACCAAACATTACCTTATAGTAAGGAAGGGGGAAATTAATCAATAAATGGAAGGAAGGCTTGATGAGATTGGCGAAGAAGGAAGTAATACATCATTCATCAATGAAAGCGGCCGATGAAAGTGGTGACGACTGGTGGGAATGCATGTGGATATGAGAAAGAAAGGGTTCTAGGCAGGGGCGAAGCCAGGATTAAAAACTTGGGGTGGCGGATTATAACTGTACACGCGGTATCTCTAACGGATAATATAGGAATCGTTTATTGTTTCTAATAAAAACTGATACTATACGATCCTATTTAATAAGAAACATAACGGAGGCAGGGGCGAATCTAACCCCAAAAATTTGGGGTAACCATCTTAGTACAAGTTTTTTTTTTTTTTTTTTTTTTTTTTTTTTTTTTTTTGATTTTTTTCCTAATTTTTTGGAATTTTTAAGGCAATAATTAGGTGTTTTCGGGGAATTTGTGGTAGCCGGTGCACCTCAGGCTACCCCCTAAATTCGATCTTGAATAAAACGTACATGCTCAACAAATTATGGAATAAGAAAGAAAAAATATATTGTAAATGCGAACAAAACATAAGTGGAGAAATGAACAATCTAAATGAGAATATATATCAAAGACATGCATTAGGTAGCATGAAATGTTTGTAGCCTACTGGTTTGTATGAACAATTGCTCAGACCTTAGTCAAGAGTTCAAATCCTCTCATCATCGACTAACTAAAGTTATGCTTATTTTTAAAAAGTATAGGAATAATTTAAAAAAACAATGAGACTTGCTATTAAGAAGATTTGAACCCACAACCTCTAGGTTACAATGATAGCACTCTAACCACTGTACTAAGGTCTAAAATATATATAAAGGGATTCTGCCCAAAAAACTTCAAAAAAAATTTCCCCCACCAGCTGGCTTCGCCGCTGGTTCTAGGGTTAGGGTATATGATTTATTATCAATGGCAGGAATATCCTGCTGAAGGTGACAATGAAGGGCAGGCAATTTAATGGTCGATGCTGGTTGGCAGCAACGGCAGTGATAGTATCAACTACTGTGGCCTAGATGAGAAAATGCCTTTTGGAAGCCACTCGTGTTGATTGCAAGCTGCCAAGCTTGATTTGATGAAGAGAGAAATGACAAAGGAGGGCCTGATTTGATATGGCCTCACTGATATGCCTCCACAAATTTTTTTTCGGAAAATTCACGTGGTACCCTCGAACTTTGACTGATTGCACATGGTACCCAACTTGACAAGTTTGTGCATATAGTACCCTTGAACTTACTACTTTGTGCACATGGTACCCAAATATTAACTTCCGTTAGATTTTCCCGTTAAGTGATGATGTGTCGGTTAGTTGTGATTTAATTAGTTAATTAAATTATGTAGTTAATATTTTTAATAGAAAATATAATAAATTTTTAGAAAATTTGATTTTTTTTTCCACAGTTTTTTACTTCAAACTTTTTATTTCAATTTTTTTTTTTAAAAACTGAAATCTTAGGGGTAACATGTGCAAAATGTTTGATTTCAAGGGTACCGTGTGCACAAAGTGGTAACCTGAAGGGTACCATGTGCAAAAATTATGAATTTTTTTTAAGAAAAGTTATATTTCTATTAAAAAAAACCCAATTTTTTTGGATTTTTGTTTTCATGAAAATATTTTTTGGATTTGTTTTAAAAAGTCTAAAATTTTAATTTTTTTTAATTTTTTGATTTTATTAATTAATAACTTTAATCAACTAATTACCTAACAACTAACTAATACATCATCACTTAACGGAAAATCTAACGGAAGTTAGTATTAGGGTACCATGTGCACAAAGTACTAACCTCAAGGGTACCATATGCACAAATTTGCTAAGTTGGGTACCATGTGCAATCAGTCAAAGTTCGAGGGTACTACGTGAATTTTCTGATTTTTTTTTTGTCTTAGTAGTAAAACAAGAGAAAAAAAAAAGTGAGCAAAGAAGTCAACAGTTTGGTGATGGTTAACGGTTGAACATAACTGAGAACAGCGATTGTGAGTGTGTCGAGTGTCCAACATAGAGACTTCAGTGCAGGTGAAGAGTTTGAGCGACATAGCCTAACTCTAGGAGGACTAGGACATAGTTTTGTTTTTGCTTCTGCCATTTCCCTTGGGTATTGCATTTACCTTCTTGTAATTGGGTGGCATCTCCTTGGCGTCACTTCTATATACTCTCTTGATTACCTACAAAACCAAAAAACAACACAACCTCATTTGTATCCTAACTGCGTCTATGTATGAAAGTTTCTTTTTCATCTCATCATGTCAAGTTGTCAACCCCTTGCATTTAAATTTCTCTTCTTCTATGCTTACAAATTCATCGATTGCTGAAATACCCTATAATTGTTGAAAACATCATAATCAGATTCTTCATTATAGCATATTGACTGTGACCTTCAAACCATTGAATCATTGTGAGAAAGAAATCAAAAGCTAATGAACTCATTAAGTTTACGACAGTAATTGAAACAGGGTTCCCATGGCCTGGATAAAATGTACGATTTCATTTGGTTATTGAAGTTGTCTGCCTTGAATATGATCCTTCAATATGGTTCTGTCTTCATCCTCATATTTTCTTTCTGTTAGGCTGCTGGTCTTCCATGGTTGTTGGCTAAAGGACAGGACACTTTTACACCGATCAGCTCAATGGTAAGATATAAACTAATGTTCTAAGCTTGCTTTCTGAATGAATCTTCAGTTTCACTATGTCACCATTACCGCATGGCCTCTCATAAGGCTCCTACCTAAAGAGTCATCAAACCGTTAGAACAATGTCCAGGCAAGAGTCATTTTCAAACATGACTGTTTTTCCTTTTGTAGAAAAAAAAAATTAAAAAAATAACTCATGATAGTTTGAAAGCTTAATTAGTATTGTTCTCCTTTTGTGCGGGAAGCATCCCCCTTTTTTCATTCTTTAAATGGGAGTCATCTATCACCCCTTGGTTCTCCACTTAGAAGAACTTGCAGCGCTGAATTTGTTGGCGGGTGGGATTCCTGTTTTTACCTTTTGCATACTTTTTTTCTCTCAGTATACGAGTATAGCTGAAGTGTTTATGAGTTTATCCAACGTGTGTGCGTTCTTGCAGATACCTAAATCACAAGTCCCTGACCCTCACAACTTGGAACTATGGTTGAAGGTGGGTGCTTTCTTCCAAATTTGAAATTTTGGAACTTCAGTTCTAATTATATAGCACTTTTGTAACAAGTGCTGACTAAAGATGGAAATCTTATTTATGAATGAAAGGTAGATGAAGAACTACGTCAGAAGGGATCGACAAAAGATATGATGTTCACGGTACCTTTCCTTGTCAGCCACATCAGTTCTTTCCTGACGCTTGTAGAAGGAGATGTGATTCTAACAGGTAGTGCATCCAAACTATTCCACTATCAATCTGTTGTTTCTGCTGGAGAGATATTTGCAAATTTCATGGTATTCTTAGTAATTTCTTGATCCTCGATTGCTAGCTTCCATGATTTATCTTGGGAATAAATCGATATAAAACGAAATCTTTGCGAAAATTGTGTCTCTGTTTCATGAAGATTCACCTTGCCATCGTTGGCACTTCACAATTCGAAGAAAAGGGAGTAAGATGTTAAGCTGCAATGGTTCTCTCAGTAATTGAGGAATTGACAGCTTCTTTGTGGAAGTATCGGCAAGGCAGTCTATGAGGTCCATTCATAGAAATGACATCACTTTTCATGAACTTCTGGGCATCTTTCGAATGCTTATTTTGGATTTACTATTTCCGTGCATGACAAATTGACAATGCTTAAATTCCTCAAACCTAAAATCTGGAGTTGGGATTTGCAGGAAATTAACCAACCCTTATTCCACCTACTATGACCACTGGTTTTGCACCTTTGCTACTTTCTTTTACTACATTGAAAATAAGGGTTCTTTCCATTGCATTAGTTTATGATGCTATGTTCTGATATCCAAGTAACCTATCAACTCCCAGCGGGAAACCTGAACCTTTCTATCCATTGCTTGCAGGAACTCCAGAAGGCGTTGGTCCAGTGAAGCCTGGACAGAAAATAACTGCTGGAATAACAGGACTCATTGACGTCAATTTTGATGTTGCACAACGGAGCGTACCGGTAAACAATTAACCAATCAGTTGGTCACCATTTCTGTAGCAGCATTGCTTGCCTATTGAAGTCGCAGCTTTGATCGAGAGCTGCATGTGGTGTAGCAGCTCCTACTCTGGACGCAGCAAAAGTTTCAAATACTTTCAGTTGAAAATTTATGCATTATCACCGAATTGTACAAGAAATAAGGAGTTGCTTTGTTTTATGACAAACAGCAGAAAACCAAAATAACAACCAAAGTAGCAAGGCTGTAATTTTTGGGTTGAACATGCTTATTTTGGACTCCTTCACATCAATAAAGTTCACAACAAGCTGGTTTGCTTCTTAACTGCTATAAAAGTTTCCTAGCTTCAGTTATTATTTTGAAGTTGTTGCAGGGCAGAAAAACATCAGAATTTCTGGAAGAAGTCACAGATATGCTTGGAGATGACATCGGCCACCTCTTCCTGAAGAAAATGGCCTACTCCTTCAAGAATGACAACTTCCTGCAGAAGTGGTACATCCTTCTTCATCCCTCCGCTGTTGATGTAATCCTTTACTCCTGGCATGTAGTACGTCAGATCCAAGTCTCCGATAATAAACTTCACTGGCACTCTAACCTGTGCCCCTGTCCATGGCGCTGTGAGCTCCCAGTTTCTGCAGAAAACAGAATGTTTTAGTAAATTCTGAACTAGTTTTTCCATTAGATTTTCGTGTCTGGGACTTGGAATAATCAAAAGTGTGCAAGGAGAAGTTGCTGGCACATACAAGTTAATGGCGCGGTAGTAGTTGAACCCTCCAGTGAAGCCAGTTCGAGTAAACGTGTCGCGGTAGTAATCAATGTCTGCTTGGGTTAAAAAGCTTGGGTATGGCTGCAGGTTGGTGAAGGCTTTTCCTTTGGGCAAGAATAGAGGCCCTGGAGTGCGATACGGAAGGACCTTCCTCAAAAGGGTGTCTGCGCCACCGGCTTCGGCAACCTCGGCCTCCATTTCTCCAGGCACCTACAGATCAATTCATCAATGTTTGCGTAGCAATCCACATTGTGAGGTAAAGTTGTTCACAAGAAAATTTTAAAGTCTCCATCCTACTTAATTTCTTCGGAAAATTCAACTAGTATCCTTTGAGACTTTGCAACATTATGTATTTAGACAAAACTATTTTTTTTTAATTATTTTTTAAATGTCAATTGGGTGGAAATTAGCATTATAGGATCAATTGCACTAATCATGAAACATATGGGGTTAAATTGCCCCCAATAAAACATAAGGGGCTCAATTGCACAATTGAGCAAACCCTTGGGGTGAAATCGCTACAATTGCCTTAGACTAAAATTTAGATAGATTTTTTTAATTGCAAAAAAGAAAATAAAATTCCAATTGAAGCAAGCTCAAGGACAATAGGACAAGGTCAGCATAGGACATATGCAGAGTATTGTCTAGTCGGTGATCCGTGACCACACTTTCAAATTTTTATTACTGTAAATCGGCCGTGCTGCTACATAACACCACTTTTGACATTTTTATCGACGCAGAGTCGCAGACGTACGAGTCATTGTCCCAAATCACACTCATGAATTTGTACTCTAACCCCACAAAAAGTAGAACCACTGGCGTAGATAACATCCAACATCACCAAAAAAAATTATGTAATACTTTGAAAAGTAACAAAAGAAGAATAATATTTGAGTTTAACTAGTGTACGTTTTCGATATACGCCAAAATGATTATGAATCGATCGCAAATTGTAGTAGAAGGATGGTCATTTTTTTAGGGTCAGTAGAAGGATGGTAATTCGGGGTATATGTTCAGTTATTCAAGAAAGTACCTCATTTTATTGGCTGCATTTCTTACGTTTGCACTTTTGCTAGGAGTAGATTAAGAGAGTTTTACATCTAACCTTCAAAACGGCCAGTCAAATGTAACGTAAAACTAACACTTTGCTTTTATTAGAGTAAGCTAATTTCGTTATAACGGAATCAAACTCGCAAAAAAACTGAAGATTCGATTTAATTCCGAAATTATTATGCATGATGCCAAACTTCAAGACTTTAAATTATTTCCGATCTTAAAATATCACAATAATTTCACCACAATGACCATACATATAAATAGAGCAATAGCCCATTATACTAGTATATCCTAAGGTATATTCTACGTTTTAAGTTCGAACCTTTGCTACTTTAATTATATCAACACTTTTTCCATAAGAAAAATAAACTAATGAAAAACGAGATTTTTTTTTTTTTTTGAAATTCGACGTCAATAGATATAAATAAATCGAGAATGAAAAGTTAATACAGACCAACAAGACAATAAAATAAAGAGTTACAACAAACAACTACAACAAAGCAAGGAAATCAATTGAGCAAGGAAAAACGGGATTCGAACCTGAAACCGGCACATATAGTAATCCTTGCCATACACAGCACACAACGTATCCAACATCGACGCCTTAGGATTCCGTGGACTAAAAGCGACGCTGGTGTTCAGCAACGCCTTAACCCGGTCGGGCCGAAACAGGCAGAACCACCAGGCGATCATGGCACCCCAGTCATGGCCCACCAGGAACACCTTATCAACCCCAAGCTCATCAATCAAGGCGACCAAGTCACCTACAATGTGTCCGTAGGTGTACTTGGTCGACTCCTTAGGAGCGTCCGTGCCGCCGTACCCGCGCATGTCGGGTGCCACGGCACGGAAGCCGTTTGAGGGCACATTGAGAATTTGGTGCCTCCATGTGTACCAAAACTCTGGAAAACCGTGTAGGAAAAGTATCACAGGTGCGTTTTCTGGACCCTTTTCTGCGACGTGCATGTTTATGCCGTTTACGTGCACATTTCTGTGTTTAATTTCATCAAATTTTGGACATGAATCTGCCATTTTTTAATGTTTTTTTTAATGGTTTTGGGAGATTGGATGAGATGATAAGAGGAAAGTAGGGACGTTTTACTCGTTTATGTAGAAAAGGCTATTAATCTCTTGTAGATACTAGATACGATAGGTTCACGTTTTACATACGTATCATATTAGACACATCGATCGTTTTCAATGTCATTCTCCATTTGGCTAATAAGTGTCTTCTTTTTCGGCTTATCAACACTTTTTCAAAAGCGAAACTTTTGTATACAAGTGTGCCACGCAACCAGATTAGACTTGTGTAAATGTACCGAAAGTCTAGGCTAAAGAGACCATGCATGTTCGGTTAATTGTGGACTTGAAATTATCATCAACTTTTAGGCAATTAGTTGGAGTTTATTAGAGATGTGGTGACTAATTAACTTGTGACTAACTTGTGACAAATTTTTCACTTCTTCCGCATGTCAAAATTTCTCGTAATAGGAAATACGGAAGGTGACGATATTACGAGATAATATCGAGAGATATTATGGAGTAATATGGTCAGCAATATATTACCATATACGAAATTATGGTAATATCGTATATATCGTGAATATCGTAGATATTGTGAATATGTACGAAGTACATTTATGGTAGTTTGTATTTAGGAAAGTTGTTTTACTTGTAGGTTAAGACGGTGAATTGTAACTACTATATATACGTTGTAATATTGATGAAATCAATGAGAAACATGTACGAACGATTGAAAAACCAGATACACGAGAAACATTGTTTCGAATATTCCGCTACGTGTTATGTTTCTCCCCATAAACTAGTTTCATAGTACCGACCGACCGACCCGAACTCCCGTAACAGGTCGCAGAGTTTTTTCAAACATTCATATAACCGTAAAGGTTATTGCACTATTTTTAGGGGAAATGGATTAGGATAGAAATTTGAACGAGATATACAACTAAATTCAAGGACTGAAGATTCAAGCTAAGGATCACTAATTTACAAATTAAATAATCAATTTGACTCTCTTTATTCGAAACGGGCAACATAAATAAGCATAAATTAAACAGAGTACGAGCGTCTTTAGATTACAAAGCCAGAGTCAAGGGTTACTTGCACCCCCCCGGGTCAATGTCCTCCTCCGGGTTGAAGCGGGGAATTATATAAGTTAACTATTGAAAGATGTAACAACAATAATACTAAAAAGGGGGTGAATTGAGTATTACTTTTTCAATTTTGTGTGAATAGAAAGGACAGTATGGTGTACTGTAATGTACTACATCCTAGAGATTATAGCTCGTAGTAGTACACAACAGCCACCACGAACAAATAAAAAAAAATGTGAAGAAGAAGCAAGAATCACACACCAGAGTTGATGCGGGAGCATGGGGTAAGGGCTTTCATTTTTGTGCCAACAATCTGATCCAAAAGATTCACAAAAAGTTCCCATTGAAATGAGACTATTAAAGTTGCATATATCTGGAAAAGGATGACAGTTTCAGTGATTTTCACCTGACTTTGGAGCTTCATATACTTGGATATATATGGGCTATGGCTATGGTTCTTATATTGGTATAAAGTTCATTGTTCAGGCTTTCTTATGACACCATTTAGGGCTCCATTGAAGCTACAAGCAATATTTCATGAAGGCTCAAAGCTAGGGCATCAGAATGCTAGATTTGGAGAAATGGAACTGACCTGATGTCACTCAGAGGCGTATATCTCCTTAACCATGAAGAATTTTGGGTTTATTCTTTTTTTCATATTAAACCTAAGATCCACAGCTTTGATTTGACATATTATGGGTTCACAAAATATATCGGAGCACAAAGTTATGGCCTGTGCAATCCGGAACCAGCGCATGAAGAAATACTGCAGTAATGTCCGGAAATGCATCTTAATGCGTGGAAGGGTCATTTTTGTCTTTTCACTTGGTTGTCACTCACTCTATGAAGTTGTCATATGGTCCAAGGAATATCCTAATGTCATAGAATGTGAGAAATGGCACATGTGACTGTCTTTGGCTGAGATATAAAGGCTGTGAAAACGACATCACCTGTCATTGTCATTCTTGTGGTCCAATACAACAGCTAGTTCCTACATTATGGACCAGATATGCACGAATTTGAGCATCTCTCCTTCTACCATACACCTCACCACACTCACATGAAGAAGAAGACAAGGGAGGAGCCTTGTGTCATCTAATAGGAATTTAGTTCCTTTTATTTTTGCTAAAATCTGCATTTTGTTTGTTTTAATGACAGCTATGTTGTCCTATCCTTATTTGAGCCATAGGATTAGATGTTAATCAAAGGGTAAGATTAATTTCCAAGCCTCTATATATAGAGTGCAAGTTATAAGGTTTTAGACAGATTTTGATGAATGAAAAATATGAGTTTTACTCTAGAAATCCTTCGTGGTTTATGGTGACCTTTGTGGCGCCTTTTGCCTTCGTGGCTGGTTCGAGTGCGTCTTGCACTAAATCTATCCCTCAATTGATTAAGCCTTCATGGTTTTCAATTGTTTCTTTTTATTTCTCGAAAAAACCCAGAAAACTCATACAAAAACAAGTTCATTTTCCTGTTTTTAGTTCTTACCTTTCTTAGTAATTTTCAGACTTTCTTTTAATTTTTCAATACCGCTCAAATCGTATAAATCCCATAGTATTATGTATCAAGAGTTTTAGGTGGTTCGACCTCAACCTCAACCCAAGGTCTACGTCCACACAATTTCACTAGAAACTCTTCCCTACCAACCCAAGACAATTAGAGGAATATCACAATCAACCCAATTGTGCAAAGATCGAGTACGATCCTGTACCCCAATTCTCATTCTAAAAGAGAAATATTACAATTGTGTATCTCAACAAGTGCTTCAATGAAAGCGGATAGATATAACTCTGAACTAGCCATTAATAATAAGAGACGCCTGATGAGTGCTCAAGCTAGTACTAGGCGTTTTTCTAAAAACAAACACTTAGAACTTTGTGCTTGTAAACGTCTAGGTTTTCTCTCAGGCAAAACACTGGCCATGTTATAAAGTCGTGATAAATTTCAGCTAAATCTTGATCAAATCAACTTTTGATTGCTAACCTAAATAAAAGACAATTACCTCAATAATAAAATTAAGAGTCCTAGTTAAAGGAATCTATAAATTAAATTATCTTCAAACTGGTTAAGAATCCATAATTGAATTAAAACCACCAGCTCATTTTTATTAGAAATCTATTTAGAAGATAATAAGAGAATTTTAAGTAATATAGATTTTCCAATATTCTAAACCAACTTCGACAAAAACAAATCTATTTATGAATACCAATTCTACAATAGCTACAAAGCTTGTGTAGGCATTATAAGAGATCAAATAATATCCGTTGATTTCGTAAAAAAAAATCATGGCCATTAAATAAGTTTCACCCTAATTTTTTTTTTAAAGCCACCCATGCCCTTCCCCTTCTCTCTCTTCCCCCTTCCCCTCACCTGGCCCACCCTAACCCCACTGCCGATCAGTCCCATTGCCGGCGACTCTCCCACCATCCTCACAGCAATTTTCCGCCAGCCATGCTTCCCCATCCTCGTGACATAGGTGATAGGTGCTTTTGGCCGAAAATGAGAGGCAACGGAGGATGAAGGGAAGGAGAGAGAGATTTTTGGAGCATTTAGTACGTGGGCGCGTGGGAAGGGTTTCGCCGGCGTAGGTTAGCCGGTGACAGTGGACGGCGAAGGTGCAATGGCTGAAAAAAGTGAAGGTGGTTGGGGAGGGGGGGATTGTTGCGTGGTGGTTAAAGGGAGGGTGGGAGGTGAATTGAAGGGTGGGCTGTGGGGTGAGGTTTATTTGTTTTTTTATTTTTTTTTTATTTGGTCAAATTTAGCCATTGTAAAATCCCTCATTTATGAAAATAGAATTTTTCTAATTTAAAATAAGGTTCTTAAAATAAAAATATGTTCTCTTAACCAAAATCAATTTAATATTTATCTTTGAAAACTCTTGGCAAAACTCGTCCAATATTAGAGCATACAACTTACCGCTCTATTATGATATTACCATGTAGGAAGAAACAAATTCACAGGTCTGTACCATGCTATATTGATCATAGCACTACAACACGGACTTACCAAATTAATCACTGTTACATAATACTAGAACGCGAATTCTTCTAGCTAATCTTCACATGAATGATCGATCTTCTTCATCAACTATCACCTAAAACATAAGCTCACTAAAAAATATCATAAGTGTCGTTAGGGTATAAATAACCATAGTGCTTCTCATCATCAAACACAACCATAGATAGCTCAATAGATTTCCCTTTTTTATGATGATAAGCAACTACAATCCCCCTCAGAATTAGCACCCTGACAAAGACACAAACCAGCATGCAATACGCACCGAAAATAAGCACAACAAGTTTTCAAAACAAAAATCTTGTCAAGAGTACCACCTTATCATATAGCCAAAGACATACACACACAAGACTTTAAAGAGGTGTAAAAGAGAAAGAACGGTTATGACAAGGTTTTATCAAGCAAAAGGAAACATAGTAGTTATACTTCCCCCTTTGCCATCATCGAAAAGGGAAAACATGGAAGAAAAATATGTCGGTGAAGGCCAAGCAAGTAGTTCATAAGACAAACAAGAGTATCTGTAGCATATATTTAACAAATCTATATCAGGTAGAGCCAAAACATTAGCCATAGTCGAGTACAAAGTGGAAATTAGGGAGAAATCATTATTTACACCATGTGTAATTAATGTAAGTTTACACAACCAATACTATTATAACATGTGTCATTTTTTTTTAATATTAACAAAAGCTAAATGGAAATATGAAATTCAATATCTAGAGTATCTAAACAAATATATTGCACAATATATTCAAACGTCGAACACATTTTTTCGTTTGTATGATTGTATCCATGGACACTATCCACACTATTTTGTTTTTGAGTTCACGTCATTGACCACCTAAGACACCCTTGGCCGGGTCTTTTGACATAATTGGCCCTCTTTTATTTTTATTTTCTTTTATATTTTTAACTTTTTTTTTTCTTATCTGGGATGTGGTCTTGTCTTAGTTTCCTACCTCTATACTAGTTCACTACTCGCGCTACACCTGAAGTAACTTTTATTTGTTAATTTTTCGGAAAAATAGTATAAAAGTGGTATAGATAATAAAGTTAATGTAATTGCAAATTAAAAATTGCAATAATTGGATTTGAAATCAATACTACCTCCGTCCGAGTTTAAACATCTCATACCCAAAATACCTCTGTGTTGAGGAGAGGATACACACCAATCGGTTAATCAAAGATCCAAAAATATTATATAGCAAGTTAGATAAGAGGTTTAACAAAAAATTTATGTATGTAATTTTTTCAAAACTTTGATCAAACGTTTAGTGTGCACGTGCGTTTTCAATTAGGGGTGATCGAGTACAAATTTTTTTATTGTGCTTTTAAATAAGATGTCACGTGGCATGAGAGATGGTCTAATAAAGCCGGTGAACGTGTTCATTGCTTAAAACACAACTTTTAATATTTAGTATAAGATAAGATAAGATATGGGTGGGCGGAAATAACCGACCCGCTTTATCTTTTATTAATTAGGGTCAGGTGCGTGATTTAAGAATGCTAATAGGGTACCCGGCTCGTACATGATTCTCTAATTTTGTGAGAAAAATTCGCAAGAACTCGAAATGAAAAATAAGAATAATTCACCCTCTAGTGCATTTAGTAGACATACGTCACTCGATTCACAATTTCACAACAATGTTTAGGATATGAATGAGAGTATAGCGTTTTTTTTTTCATGTGTTGATGTGAGTGAAGAACATTTTTTGCCATAGATATATGTTTGTCGAATCATTAAGATTGTACATAGTGGCGGATCTATGTAGGGATGAGAGGGCTCCTAGGAACCGAAAATATAATATTTTTTTTTTTACCAAAATTTATGAAAAATCCTAAAAGATAAGAGAGGGACACCAAAAAATATTGTTGGGAGCCACTGGTTTTACACTAGCTGCTAATAGTTGAAACGGTAAATGAAATACGCTAAATTAAACTTAATTTAATTGGATTTGTATCTGAATTGGTAAACAATCGGCTGACTAGTAGATGAAACGCCGATAAATGAATATACTTGGAAAAATTGAATTGATAGTTGACATACATGATAGTTGAACTACTATCGAGTATTCCCTCCGTCCTAGTTCGAACACCCTGATTTACTGACTTGGACGTTCCATCTAAAACACCCCATTTATTTCGGAACACTGGTTCTCTCTCATACTTTTTGTTAAAGTATCACACCCTCTCTCACATTATCTTTCATACTTTTATTAATTCTCGCATTCCCTCTCCTCATTTTTCGTAATATTCTCTCACTCAACTTACTCTATCAATTTTTCTTTTTACTCTATCATATTTTCTCAATTTTCCACCCAACTTACTCTGTCAATTGAATAATTAGAACTCTACCTAACTTTCCTAAAATGGTAGCTAGCATTTGGAATGAAACTAGACTATATAAAAATGATCCGAATAACATAATTTCACTGAACTTAGAGTTGCTAGCTCGTAGCTAAAACGATATAGATCTAAATTAAGCTGAATTCAACTAGTGTGTACGTTTGTATAAACTTGTATTGTTGATTATCAAACCAAGATTAATTATAATTTTAAGAAAGAAAAAAAAAAGATGAAAGATTGGTTAGCGCCAAATTAATTGCATTTAGAGCCAAACTAATTGTTTAGCGCCAATACACTTCAAAAAAAATTTGTTTAGCCCCAAAACTAATGTATTTTACCGCCAATTCAAATGGCTTTGTGCGTGGTGGCCATAATTAGTTTCCCAGATCATATTTTTCTACCCTAAGTACTCTCATATATGGACAAAAGTGTTATTAGAGAGGAAAATAAAAAAAATAAAAAAATGAAAACAAGATATACAACACGTGATATCCATCCAAAATTATTTTGCATGAAATCTACTCCTAGCCACTTGTTGCATGCCCATTCGTTGTGTAAACAAGTTAGGCTTACACGCTGTGTAAGCAAACAAGGGTCCGGAAATTAGAGCTACCGTCCAAGATGTCAAAATAACCATAAACCGATATCAAGCATCAGTACCATCAAAAGCCTCCACATCTTCCTCAATAATCCGGTCAACTAGTAGTAGACGAGACTCCTAGAGATTAGACAAGACTTACCCTAAACTTCCCTCAATGGCCTCTACACGAGACAAAATAATAGCACAATGATCACGACAAGAACGTGAACTAAGCGAGTAGTAGAAAGAGCATCAATAGAAGTACAAGCAGCCTTAGAAAACACTTCATCAACATCCGTAGGCATATTTGCAGTGGCGGGAGAAACAGTGGAGCTGTTAGGAGCCACATCGGCAAAAACACCCGAACAAGCCTAACATTTGTAACAGTAAGAGACATTTTCCCTAGAACCTCGCTGTGTTGCTTGATATTTCGCCTCAAACTGGTGATCACTCAGGTTTCTCAAGACGAGACAACCATAGTTCGTAAGGAAGGGCGACACTCGACTACTTTGTAACATTACGCATGTGCTGAAGCATAATGCATGGTAGGTGGATCTGATGACAATGGATCATGAAGTACATGAGGATCAAGTCTTCAATCGCACAATCACCACGGCTACTGTCTTGGGGAAGAATACATGTATTACAAAGTGGCGTAGAATCTGATGCTCATGACCCAAGGCTTTCGTGAACACAGTGAAGGATGGTCATTCTCCCACAACGTATCATAAGCCACTCTAGCCACATCAAATAGCCTACTAAATCAGCGATATTACATCCAAATTGCACGCCATTAACAATCGCTCAAAAAGAACGAGCACTATCCGCAACCGACAAAGTAGTATAAAATTGGGCAACTTCACATGGATAGTTCACCAATTGACCCCAACCTTGAGTATTAATCATGGATTGCAGAAATTTTAGTCCGGAATCACAATCAAACCAGCCACTAATAAATAGATGATGACCTCGAATAATTTTTCGCGAGAGAAAAAACCAATGATTTAGGTGGTAAATCAAGAGAATCAAGACTTGTTGTAACACCCCGACTTATCATCTAAATCGTAAGTAGTCACCTACGTACTTTAGGTGGTAAATCAAGAGAATCGAGACTTGTTGTAACACCCGGACTTATCATCTGAATCGTAAGTAGTCACCTACTCCAGCTTGTCAGGCTATGTACTGATCCCACAGATCAATACGGGTCCAACCTACGCATTTTGACCACACTCGTGCGCACCCTGAAAAACATCTCAGGAGGTCACTCATCCTAAAATTATTTCTTTGTAAGCACGTTTAACTGTGAAGTTCTTATTATCACATGGGCTTTCTAAAAGGAAAGTCGAGTTTGTTGGTATGAGTAGCACTATCAATCATTTTAAACACTCACATGAGCCCCTTTATCTCTTATAAATTTCCTCATAAATTTGGGTTATTACACTTGCTATACTTGAGTTGACATCAAACTCCTTGACCAGGCCACTAAAGGAGTAGGTAGTATTGATGATGGTTATTAATGTTGCCCACCATTTGATGATCTAATCTTAAATACACAAGCTGGTGCAAGACCTTAAACCGATTACACGTTGCAGCTTTCATCATTTTGGCAGGTGAAGGGGGTGGAGAGGGCTCTTCATCTTCCTCGGTGGAGTAAATGAGGAGAAGAGCTCGTTTCATAGAAGAGGAAGACAGAGTACCTGGAGCAAGGTTGGGTCAGTTGGTTAATGATAGTGAATGTCGTTTATCCATGAGAGGTTGCTCAATTTTATGCTACTTTGTCGGTTGCGGATGATGCTCGCTCTTTTCAAGCGATGGTTAATGGCAGGCAATTTGGATGTGGTGCCCGAAGTGGGTAATGATACGCCGAATAAGGGGGATGACCATTTCACTCTTCTTGATGTTATACTACATGCATTGTTTGTCAATTCGTGCCTGACACCACATCCCCTATCACCATGTTCACCAAGGCCTTGGGGCCTGAGCATTGGGCTCTGTAGAACTTTGCTTACATGTATTCTTCCCCGAGACAGTAGCCTTGGTAAGTGTGCGATTGGAAACTTGATCCTCATTTACTTCATGATCCATGGTCATCAGATCAACCTTTCATTCATTATCCTTCAGCACTTGCATAATATTACAAAGAAGTCTCCTTACAGACTATTGATTGTCTCATGTTTAGAAGCTTAATCTGCTTTGGCCTAAATTATGTCGCCACTCTGAGGCGAAATATCGAGTAAAGCGGTGAGGTTCTAGAGATGATGTCTCTTACTGTTACAAATGGTACTTGTCGTTAACCCGTGCAAAATTGCACGGGACGCCCTATTTCAATGTAAATCCATCATGTTTAATTTAATATCATTTTAGAGGAGTTATGTCAGATTCGGTAAAATTAAAACAACTTAAAAAGTATCAGATTTAGTAAAATATTTTACGCCGATTCATGAATTTCAATGTAAGCAACACCACCTAAACTCTACTCCCTCCGGTCCAGATTAAACTTTTCATCCTCTTTTTTATGGTTTCGACTTTGTTTTCCTCATTCCCATAATATTACGTTTTTTGTCGACTGAATAATTAGGGAGGCAAGATAAAGATATTGGCGATGATCAGCTTTTAAATTTATTTGCTAAATGAATCATTAAAAATTATTTATTAGTTTTATTTTAAAGTGCGCAAAAGGGAGCGAGAAGTTTAATCTGGACTGGATGGAGTATATGCTAGTTAGTTTCAGGTTCATTTTTACGAATTATTATATAGTCCGTATTCGATTAGACCAAAACATGTCAATTGGTCCCACTGGGTGAATTTGCTATATAACGCACATAATAAACAATAATATTCACATAGTTTCTTATTCACTACATATACCCATGGGTGTTTGATGAAGTGGGACAGACGAAGTATGAAGTTAACATTATGTTTTTTTTTTCCTTTCAATTTTTAGCAATTAAACATTTTCTTACTTTACTGGTTTTGTACGTGCAGTTATACAGTGTAGTCCTTATTATTTTATAATACGTACTACACTGTATTTTATCCTACTAATGACTATTCTGTAATTTGACATTAATGGAATATATGCTTACTATATATACTGAAATTGCTATCAAAATTGAAGAAATGATCAAATGTTGTTTCCAAATAACTTACTGTAAAATATATAGAAGTATAATTATTGGACGAAATATTTGTTTTTAAATTTGAACGAAATATTAGGAATTAATGTCCTTCATATATAATTGGCTAATAAAAGAATCAAAAAAATATCAATTGCCTTTGTGGTTGAAGTGTTACATTATAACCCTGAGGTCACAGGTTCAAGCCTTCATAGCATCAATTTTTCAGAATTGTTATGTGGCAGGTGATGAGGTGGTGCTGACGTCAGCTGTGATGTGGATGACCTAAGAATTGTCTAAATGTTTGCCTATTAGTATATATAATATAATATAATATTATTAATTGCTTTATGCTTTATTATTCTATCAACATTATACTGTTGTATATAGCTCTTTTACCCGTGCAAAAATTGCACGGGGGTGTTATAACACAATTTTACTTGGAACTTGTTTTATGTTGGGATTACTTTTTATTTTTTATTAATACTTACTAATACTATAAGTATATGATATCGCTACGCCAAATTTACAATAATAGGGTCCACTAGATTTAGAATAAGTTTGGCACATTGGAATATACGGGATATGAAGTGGACAAATCAATTGAGGTATTCATCACATGTCATAAATATATCCAATTAAATAAAAAAAATGGGCATAAAAACTATTGGTGTCATAACTCTTTGTTTTTCTTTCAATCTTCAAGCATAGTTTGCAATTTTTGGTGTATTTTTCATTTTATATTCCACATGTCTATTGAAATAATAAGTTTTTTACCCATGCAAGAGTGAATGTGATGTTATAGGAGATGATAATAACATTTTTTTTTTTAAGCTTAGATATGTTGACACTATTTTTAACTTTGTAACACCACGGATTATGAGAAGTGGTTCAGTGTTACAATTGTGAAACTAATAGATGTGTGAAATAAAAGGGCGCACGAAGTTAAACGGACCTCACAAAAGTTGATCCTATCTGTTGTCGCCCGTTTTTCTTGGTTTTGAACCTGATTTTTAATTTTTACTTGTAACTCGTACTAACCCATGGCTATTTGTTCTTAAACTTGATCCAAATTGTTGATCAAATTTGGCGTCTTATCAATACAAATCAGCTTAAATTCAATCTAAACTCTTATTTAGACGACCCCTAGTTGACTCGACTTCGTACTTAACATGACACGTTTACATGTCTATACAATTTAGTTTTTCGTAAGCTTTCAAGATGTCAGTTTTAGTATGGTAGACCCCACAATTATATATTACAAAATCGATATTCTAACATGTGTTGTATGACACAGTTAAAGAATCATTTCCTTCTTTAATTAAGTGAGATTTTCACTTGAAAAAACAGAAAATGGAATCCCATTGATTAATTAAGTAATTACGATTACCCATTATAAAAAATAATGATTACCCCTTAAGGTAACTGAATTATGTCAAACTCAAATCTCAAAGTTAAAACACTATTTGAAGCTGTTTATTTCAATTCTTAATAGCTCCTGTAACTAAGACAATACTCTTGCTTGTATGTGTGCATTTAATTTTGCTTTGTTTAATATATTGTAAAACTTGTATGTTTTATTTGGCTTATGGTTGCATTATTTATAATCTGACCTTCAATTTTTTTGTCTCAATTGCTACTCTTTTTTCTATTATGTCTTCATATATTGGCTTCGTTTTGAGAAATTACTTAGTAATTTGAAGTTCAGCCAATTAACCCGTAGGTGGTAGGAATGTGAAACAACATAAATTTACAGTTATTATATAGTTTTTTTTTGAATTGTTAATACTATCAGGGCTAAAAGTTTGTCATGTATAAGTGCTTTGCTCACCAAATTAGATTATACACAATAAAATTTTATATTTTTAGAGTTTTAAAAATGAGTCTAGGCATAGTTTTGTAATGTTCTTGATCGAGTAAGTTATGGGGTCATGACACAACATAATAGAATAGGAAATTAGTTTTGTAATCGTGATTGTTTATAATGAATGTAACAAATTCTGGGACAACTTTGTTTTCTGTTAAAGTTACCTAACCCGTACGATAGAAGTATTCAATATAATACGAATAACATAATATAGTTACACAATCTTTGTGTTGGGTTATAGTCGTGTTGAAATGCATTGACCCAAACCCCACCCGTTTACTTACAAAGGTCAAATCACTCACCCAAATCCGATTATTGAACTTAATAAACTGGTAATTCAACCTTATTAATCTATTCTAGAAAGTCAATTTGTTTGATCTTTCAATGGATAATAACTAGGAGTATATTTTAACATTTGAGTGTCTATGGCAACATTTTGTTTATATCCAAAATTTAAACATATAATTAGGTCTCCAGATTCCTGAGAACTTGATTTGAACCGACCTGTCTATATTATTATCGGGTTCATATTATTTTGTTTGATTAAAGGCGATTACACATCATGTTCTAACAACATTGATAATTACATTGATAACATTGATCTGAAAACTTTCGAAGCAAACATATAACATAGATTCATATTGAGAATGTTTAAATATAGATCAAGGTTGATGACCTAGTGGCTAGGAACTCAACCTGCTTGAGGGTTGTTTCGGTTTCAAATCCTTATACCCCTACCCCGTTTCTACCAAAAAATTAAGAGTGTTTAAAAATAATTAAAATTACTTTTTTTTTGTTATTCTACTTTTTGTTAATCCACGTATTCTCACTCGGTCACTCCTATTTTTTTCTTAATTTTTTTCCACTACCATTACTCTACTTTCTTTACTAATTTTTCTTATTCCACTACAAATGGTCTGCGGGGTGTTTGAGCAAGGACGGTGGGAGTATATGATTCTACTTACTTAAGCTACTTAAATAATAAAAAATACGCGATCAAAGCTATTGTACACTCACCCCCATTTTGAGAGGAGGACTATGATACTCCTCATAGTTTTGAGACCATGGTAGTTTGGTAGAACACGTTAATTATTTTTGTAGCCTTGTAGGTGTAACTAATGTTACTTAATTAACCCAAAGATATAAGTGTAGTTTAGTACGGATTGACAATAGTAGTATGACAAAACAATGTTGAAATTTATAAATCGATTTGTTTGTTGTTGTTAGGAATGAATAGTGCTAACAAAAGAATGGTTTTTTTTTTTTCGCTAGAAAACTAACAAAATGAAGTTGATACAGTACTTGAGTAACATGTATAATAACTTGTAAACTCAATTTGACCTAACACACCGGTAGAACTGTAGAAGACAATGCAACAGGTTCATTATATTTGTCCTAGCTAAATTGACTATCCAAATTGGCTAATATACTCGTACACAAATTTTAGCTGCGATCAAGGATGAGGGCTATATATGAATGAATAGTAAAATGGATGAAATTTTCTCACAGTGAAATGTTTGAAGTCACAGTGCTACATTTAATCTTGATCGGTACACACCTAAATTGAAGTCAATAAAGAGTACTCTTAGCCGTCTATCGAATCCCACAAACTAAGAGCTAATATATGTGTTACAATATGTGAAAATATGAAATGGGTAGATGGGATTCAGTAGCACAGCTCTTGACGGGCTAGTATTAGAGTCACGCGGTTGCGATGATTTTGGGTTGAAAAACATCTATGTTCGATGACCATAAGAAGGTTTTTTAGGCGTATTTCATAGAAAATGTTTTGTTAATCATATGCAAATCAAAACAGTAGGATAATTGATTGAACTTTGTAACCATGATCAGGGTTATATACAGATAGGGGTTATGTGGAAATTATGATCAACATCCTTGTAAGTTGATATGTGTGGCAACGTTTAAATAGTAAAAAGTATTAATTGAGATATTTATCTTCAATCTTCATAATAGTAATCGATGTCAATATTGTTTCCATAATTGCTTGCAATTTTTATATATTGTACTCCGTAAAAATCTTCAAATTAAATGAGATAACACTGAGGTGCACTAATTTAGGCCAATATTTATATTGCTTCCAATATGAAATAGTACGTATTACTCATTTTTAAACTCTTATTATGCTTGATTGCCCATTTTCAAGATATTTCCTGCCAATTTTGTGGTTAAATTTGCATAATTATTATAAATATAGCAACAAATATATTAGTACCATATACTCTATATGCATTGCCAGCGCGTGTCTTGCGCATTTGTAAGTGTGTCATGCATTACCATTAGAGTGGTATTTATGGAAATTGTCAATTGACATCAGCATCCTAGGCGGACATCCTTAGGAGGTCTTAAATCCACCGCTATTAATAAATATATATATATATATATATATATATATATATATATATATATATTAATGCTTGTTCGAGTGCCTTTGTCAGCTAATGTGGCTCCTAACATACAGATCTATTGTTGCTCATGCCACTGAAATTTGCTTGCGGATGTCGATGGAGTGTTTCCTAAGGCAGCTTCTACTTCTAGTCCTCGCTTATCTCCTATTGCGTCTAGTTCACGCTCTTGTTGCGATCATTGTGCTACTATTTTGCCTCGTTTAGAGGCTATTGAGGGAAGTTTCGGGCAAGTCTTGTCTAATCTCCAGGAGCTTCATCTACTACTAGTTAACTGGATTGTTGAGGAAGATGTGGAGGATTCTGATGGTGCTGATGCTTGATATCGGTTTATGGTTATTTTGTAAGCTTGGTCAGTAGATCTAATTTTCACTCTGCACTCGGTTATGACTAATATTTTGACTCTACTTCTTATTTTGATTAGTTGTGTATATGTTATAATGATTTAAGATGTCACATTCTTGTTTCACTTACAGTGAACTCGAAGTTGTGTTTCGTTCTAAATGCCAGATTTAATTTAAGGGCTATTTGATGGTTTCTTTAAATGATAGATTCTACTACATACGTTAAAGTCACAATTTGATAACTACGCATGGTTGTTTACTTGTTTCCAGAGAGAAAGATTATCAATACTATCCAGCCAAAAAAAAAAAAAAAAAAAAAAAAAAAAAACCAAAAAAGATTATCAATGCTGAACAAACTACCACTTATTTACTTCATTCATCATTCACCTTTAAGAGAGAAGTTAATTATGTTGTTGAAGCCTATGTCAATGACGTTTCGTGTATGGGTAAGATGGTGAATGTTGATGCTAATTGTAAAAGTAAGATGTATTTCGAAAGAAACAAAGAAATCAATCCAGTTTTCGTAAGTTTAATTTTATGAGATGCATATCCACCATTGCAAAAAATTTGGTAAATTAGACATATACAGAAGTACCTCTCGACCGTAACTACTCATTTGCAATGGTAGATGTGCATCTCACAAAAATTATCGAAAATGATTCAAAACTATCTCTCGTAATAAATCATATATACACTTACATACGTTGGACATCAACCTCTACCACCTTACCAAGCCACTATCCATCATTGACAAAGACCTCAACATACAACATCATTGACATCATATTTATTTGTACGGATTCACGAATAGGTGGTCATTTGTTGTCGACATAGATAATCTCTTCTTACGGATAAAATTCACAATTTTATCGAGTAGTAACACAAATTCATCTAGTGCAAATAAAGATGTTGAAACTATGTTCGAGTAGATAAATTCTTTGTTTGCGAAGTAATAATTTGACATCTTAATTAACTGCGGAGTTGTGATGGGATCCGATGCATTAGTGCTGGTATGATTGCACCCAATAATTAATGAAAATCTTTATAATGTGGCTAAAAAATGTTAAACTTAACAAAACGGAAGAAAATTTGGAACCAACATAAACAGCCATGTACAGAAAAGGTCAATCCTACAGAAACAACAAGTTTATCAAGCCAAATCGTAACAATTATCGAATTTGAGCATCACCCTCTTATTATCGTAAATTCAACATAGCAACTCACTATAAGGAAATGATATTCCTAGTAAATATTATTGTTAATATTGTAATCTATAATTTAGGATGATATTTATTTGTTATCATATTTTGTATTATCTTTACCTAGTTTATAAGATTACCTTAGCTAATCTAGGTAGGTTTAATATTATGTTCACACTGTAATGCTATGTATTTATATTGAACTCAGTTAATGAGAATGATAAGTTTTTCCATCATCTCATACTCTCCTCCTCAACACTCACGACATCATTCAGGATAGCTTCAATAACAAAGATCAAATTCGCGCCAAAGCAAGTAACAAGCAATATAATCTTGAAACCTTAGTACTTTTTAATGTGATCGTAAATATGTTTGCTGATCAAATCAGGAGCTTCTTCATGTAGAAAATGGCTAAATCCCTTAAGAATCACTACATCTTCCAAAAGTGGCACATCTTTCTCCATACCACCCTTGTGTAGATAATCCTTTACCCCTGGCATTTGATACGTCAAGTCCAAGTCTCCGACTATAAACTTCGTCGGTACCTTCACCTGGCATTTGATACGTCAAGTCCAGTCATTTCCCAGCTCCTGCACATAATTAATTAACGAATCGATATCGATCAATACATACTTGTCAATTCCACGTACAATGTATGCATTTATGCAAGACAATTAATCAGCTCAGTATCTACGTACAGTACAAATCGATCAATAGTAAACTTGGTGATACGGAATTATAATTACTGATACGTACAAATCAAAGGCACGGTAATAATTCAACGGTCCAGTGACGCCCGTTTTTTCAAACTTGTTACGGTAGTACGCAATATCGTTTTCTGATAAAAATGTAGCGTAAGGCTGTACATTATGAAACCATGTGCCTTTCGGAAAGTACACAAGTCCTGCTGAACAATATGTACGACTCGAAAGTTTCTTCAAAAATATGTCTATCCCATTCCCATCACTAGCTTCGGCAATCTCGGCTTCCATTTCTCCCGGTACCTTCACAACTCATAATAATAATAATATATACTCCCTCCGTCCCCGTTCAAACGTCTCGAGCGTTTTTTGTAGTGGAATAAGAAAAATTGATATAATAAGTTGAGTGGGGTAATATTAGGAAAAATGAGGAGAGAGAATGTGGGGATTAATAAAAGTAGGAGAGATAGTGTGAGAGATTATGTGATAATTTAATAAAAGTAGGAGAGAGAAATCTGTCCCAAAATAGATGGGGTGTTTGAAGTGGGACGTCCCAAAATGTAATATGGGGCGTTTGAACTGGGACGGAGGGAGTATATGTTATCCCGTAATTTGATTGCCTAGGAAAATCGTGGAAATTCAGAATTCTCGTGAATTGTTAAGACTAGAATTTTCTGAATTAAACTCAACATAATGAAACCCTTATATAGGCAATACATAATTTAACTATGCTAAACCAAATAAACCTAACTACGTAGCAAACCCACGCCAACAACCCATAAACACAACTTAATAAACATGCGCATTGCACTACAAACACTTTGACCTACTAAACTATTAATTAGTAACTATGACTATGTTTGGTATGCACAATAAATTAGTCTATTTGGTCAAAGTAGCTTATTTGACTAGTTTTTTAAGCTATTTGACCAAATAAGTTGGTTTGGTAACTCTACAAGCTTAAATAATAAGCTAGCTTATTTAATAAGTTACCCCATGTAACTTATTTAAAATAAGCAAGCTTATTATAATTTTATTCCTAATTTACCCTCAATTATTTACTAAAATAAAAATATAAATAAAAAATAAATAATGCATTTTTATGTAATTTTATATATATCAGCTCCTATATCAGCTAATTCTGCCAAACAGTCCTAATTTTTTAGCTAAAAACTTTCAGCTATTATTGCAGCTATTATTTCAGTTTTCGGCTACTATTTCAGCATTCAGCTACTATTTCAGCGTCCAGCTACTGTTTAGCTATTTTTACCAAACATAGCCTAAACCTACTAACTAGGAAACGTACCGCACGTTTGATCACAATTAACCCACTAATCATGCTACTTTAAGATAGTGGAAATACTACCTAAAACTTAGGAACAATATTTGACTAATCATTTTGGATCACAAATCCAACAAAGACGTAGTAAGACTCCATAAGAGCATCTTCAATGCTGAAAATTTTGTTGTAGTTTAGCTTTATGGGCATATGACATCAGCAGTACATCCATTATTTTTCTTTTCACTCTTGTCGCCTGGCAAGCAACGTAGCTCCACCAATTAAGCAACATTGCTTGAGAATTTAGAAAAATAAAAAAATTCTTTACATTTTTAATTATTTTTTCATGTAGAAATAAATATAAAAATAGTTTCTTGAAACTACAATGGTTGTAGTTTGGCATTGTACAAGAATATGTGTAGTTTGGTTTGTTTGCTTATCCAGCATCTCTCCTACGTGGATTCCATCCAGCAATTGCAAACTACGATGCTTGTAGTTTAGCATTAGAGATGCTCTAAGTAGTCTAGTATATTTTTTTTAAGTTGAATCATATTGCCATCAGCTTATAAAAGTAGTACGTCACTACGCCAAATAATACATAAGACACCGGGTCCAAAACAATATAGACACCGGTTGCAACCGGTGTCTGGACTGCACTTAAGACACCGGTTGTTCTGAAAATAACCGGTGTCAAAACCAAAACATACGACACAGGTTTTTGGTAAAACCGGTGTCAAATATATTCCCAAAAAGTCAACACTGGTATAGATATGACACCGGTTTTTAGTAAAACCGGTGTCATATATTGTTTTTTTTTTTTTTCGCAGGTGGATATTTAACACCGGTTTTTTCAGAAAAAACCGGTGTCATATATTGGTTTATTTTTTTTTTTTCAGTTGGACTTTAGACACCGATTTTTTAAATAACCGGTGTCATATGTTGTTCTTTTTTTTTTTTTTTCCAGTAGGACATTTGACACCGGTTGTTTAAAAAACCGGTGTCATAGGCTAGACATTTTTTTTTTTTTTAGTTTGCTTGCTTCTGCTTCTGCCAGGGAATTGGCGACTACAACAATTAGTCGCCAATTCCCACATTACAAATAAACATACATTACAATTATGCCGTTTCAACGACACCAATTCTCAAAACCTCGACTATAAGAAACCAAGTCGATTCTTTGCTATACAACAATGAAGCTTCAAATTCACTCTATATATAATAAGCATCCATCCAATCTCAATTACTCCATCCACAACATTTCTCCAAAATACAACAATGAAGATCTTTTGCTTTTCCTAGTTTCTAATTTCCTAACTAAAATTTACTAACATTTCTAACTTAATGAGAATCTAAGTGTTTCAAGAAATCAAAGTAGATTTGAGCACTTACAAGCAAAACTCGCTAGGTAGCTAGAGATCATCATCGTCTCCTTCTTCATCTCCATCCACAAAGACATATGTAGCCCAAAGATCTCTTATTTCATCCACTTGTTCATTCGTAAATTGCTTGCAACCCTTCACAACATACTAAAACGACAAATTGAATTTAGATATCCAAAACTTAAACATTTATAAATTAATATAGGATGATAGATATATGTTTTGATATTACCGTAATTGGAATAGTTGTGGCTTTATTTTGGATTATCTCGAACATGTAACGACAAATATAATATCCACAATCGTTACTTCCTAAGGGTTGACGGGGACACTACAAAACAAAATAAAAAATAAATAAGCCCAAATTCGAACGAATAAATAGGATATGAAAAGTATAGTTAATAAACACAAAAAATTCAAACGTACCATTATAGTATGCCATTTCATAAGCGTCGACTTCATATTCAACTTGTTTAGGGGATCCAAAGTCATGATCCTCGTTACGGCGCTAGTTAAATAACACGGTATTCCAATATAATTAAAAGATATAATTAAATAACAGTGGAGTTTAAAGAACAATGGAGTTTAAAAATATATAATATATACATACTCTTGTATTAAATTGCGAAGAAATTCGGGTGGTTTCTTACTCCCTCTGGATGGATCTAACCAATACCCCGTTCCTGACGGTGGATGAATCACAGCTAACATCCAATGCGAACTACAAATTATCAAAATAATATAAGTTATGAAATATAAAATAAAAAAATCATCTAGAATTTGTAAAACTAGTTACCTCTCATTATAAGGTGCGAAAAATATCTTTTGCCCGTGTGCACATGTTGTACAAGCGAACGCACTAAAAATATAATTCGCACGATCATCCTCATCATCAACCGGTGTTATAGGAGACAAATATGCCGGGCATAAAAAACCATACAAACCATCTACACGTCTCCTTTCACAGAACTTTTTCAAATACCTATTACAAAAAGCCACAAAAAGAAAGTGTCACATGAATCAATTTACCAATATATATGAGTATCTAAACTAATTATTATTTTTCTTAAACAAATGTATAAAAAGTGACTTACAAGATAAATGCCGTAATGTGAGTAGATTGAATTTGCCATTGATAACACCATTGCTCCATCTCTTCCGGTGTCACAAATAAGTCTTGCATATTATGAAGCACATGCTCGGGTACATGCAAAATTTTTTCCTCATCTCCGGTTTTCTTCATGCTTCGAGCTTTCTTACAAAGCCACTTCATCAACACAGTTCTTCTCATATTCATTTTATTTTCCGGTGTTATGAATTCCGAAGAGAATGTTGAAATGGACGTAGGTGTCGAATTGTTGATTGGTGGTGTGTTCTTATTATTCGTAGAGTTATCCGTTTCATTCTAAATGATCAAACAAAATAAAACACTTGTTAGAATTTAAATATAAATTAAAGATAATATAAGAATTTCAATAATGAAGTATAAATTACCGTATCAGACAACATATATATGAAAGGAGAAGGACACAACACATAACCACCAAAGGCCGAAGAGAGAAAACAAGCTTCCGGGGTTGGAACTAGCAATTCGGCATTTGGCACCAAGTCTTTAGAGATACTCACTTTACTATAACCGGGAGGTACAATGTTATTGTGTAGAGTAAGTACCTCCGAAGCGCCTGGCACATACACTTCTCCTAAAGCTACCATCTCTTGTGAATTGCTAGGAAGTGACATTTGACACTTATGTCAACCCTGCATTATTTATAAAGTAATGTAAATTGTTGGTGCAACTATCACAATTAGAAAATATAATTCATTTGAGATAAAGTATGTTGAATTGATTAATAAAGTAAAGTAATATAACAATTATATTAGATACCTGAACCGGCCCTTCACACGTATCTTGAATTGATGAGATCGACGTTTGAGGGATATTACGAGCTTGTCTCGGAGATGAATGGGAAACAGGAGGCTCACGATCATCATTTAAACTCACTTCTTTTCCCTTTCTTAGAACATTAGAATCCTTAGACACTCTATCCTCTTCATTGTTTTCTATCGCTTGCGAATCGTTACTCATCATCACACTCATCAATTCTTTCATATCAGCTTGACTCGGAGTTTCTCCGGCTACGAAACTGCAAAGTATTTGACTCATCTTGAACATTTGGGATTGCATTGTTCGCACCGTATTCTCTAACTTTACCTCGGACATCTTTTTCGTGAATCTACCAAAAACATTTGACAAATTCCTCATGTTGGTTACACCACGAACACGACCCGAGTGCTCCTCTTTGCCGATTGCACGAGACAATATATCATCTCGACCTTGGGGAACAAACTTTCCTTCTTTCACGGCTTCTTCCAACTCACCCTAAGTGACAATAACAATTTAATTAGAATTAATATGTGAAACGATTTTAAAATAAGTACAATTTCTACCCTTAAAAAAAATAACTTACAATTTCTTTCACCACTTCCTCGTCATACTCGGACATTGCCCCTTTCTTGGATTTATGACCTCTCAACCAAGTCACATGACGTGGTACTTCTTTGATTTGCAACCCTTTAGTGGCATATTCCTCAATCTAATACATTTTTGTGTTAGTAAAAATAAACGATTACTAATTTGTTATTAATAACGGAAAAAATAAAAAAAGGTGTATATTTACTTACAATTTCTTCGTTGATCCCAATATATCCTTTCCGAGAGCCAAAGTATTTAGTCTTCTTTTTTGCAGCATTATCTTTACCATCTTTGCTAAGCGACTAGTTACCGTGAAAAAAAAAAACAAAAATTAGAATATTCATTAAAGCTAACATTTCAATAAAATTATAAAATTATATGTAAACTTACAAGAAACTTTTGATCTTTCAAATGATATTCAATGAAAGCATCCCATTGCTCTTGTGTGATTTGTGGATACTTTCCCGATGGCTTCGTTACAAGTTCCCTTTCCTTGGTCTTCTTGTCAATTACATACATATACTTAAGATGAAGTTTGGTCTTCCAATTTCTCCATCTTTCACCGGCTATCTTCAACACCCAACGTCCTCTACGTTCGGGATGAACATAAAATGCACCCTTGCAAAACACAAAAAAAAAAAAAAAACACATTAAAAAAAAAAATAAGAATTTAGATAACTTTTATAGACAAGACATATAAAATAAATTGAATATTATATCTAACCTCAATATCGTGTAAGACACGTTCTCTTGTGGCTTCGTCAAGCTTCTTCCACTCTCTCAAAGTAATAGGCACATGTGCACGTGCGATTGCGCCTATCCAACTACTAAACTTTTGGCGATGTTCGCCAATCGGATTTAACAACCCGTCCGTACTCCATTGTAGCTGAAAAGGAGAACCATCTTGTAATGCTTTTGCACAAGCGCGTAGTAAAGTTTGACCTCTTTCATGATCGGAATCGGAATCGGAATTATCACTAGGCTTTCTTCTTCTTCTTCGAGTCGACATTATCCAACCTATATTCACAAAATATAAACATGATTATAAGTATTAAAAGACATAAGAGAAAGCTAAATAAAATAAAATAACTATAATAAGTGTAAGTAAATAATAAACATAAGTAACACAAATAAGATAAAGAGGAGTTTGTGCAATTAATGAAAATTATAATTACGTAAATGTAAAACCAAAATTTCCCAACTAGTTAGAGAGCTTACGTTAGTCCTAGAACGTTTTTTGTTACATTTGCATCATCTTACACCCAAACTCCCTCATCATGATCATCTCTAACATATGATAAGTAGTTATCATCATTCTCTATCACTTGGACACATGAATTCGGAGCACCCAAACCTTCTAAAATTTCATCTTCAACATAATAATCAAACTCATGTCTAGGTCGAGCGGATAAAACAATACACCATTTCTTATCCAAAGGGTCATTCACATAAAAAACTTGTTTTGCTTGGCTTGCGAACATGAACGGATCATCTTTATGCCCAACTTTATCAAAGTTTACCAAAGTGAAATCCAACTCATCTCTTCTAACACCGTTGTTGTTGTCAACCCACTTGCATTTAAAAATGGGAATTCGAACAGTTTGGTAATATAATTCCCAAATCTCTTCAATTTGCCCATAATAAATCATTTTTTTCTTCCCTTGGTTTCTTATCTTTAGCACTTGCAAAATGAATAGAAGTGCCCTCAACAGAAACTCCACTATTTTGCATAGTGCTTCTTGAATCTTGTTCTTTGGTGTAGAACGTATATCCACCGATGGCATATCCACTATAAGAGGAAATTTGTAAAGATGGACCAAAAGACATAATCAGGGAACTTATTAATGGGTTGACTTACAACTTGGTTCTTCAACCAAGATCCAAATCTCTTCTTGTTCTCATTCTCAATCCACATGTCACTCTTATTTCTATGAAGATTTCTCAAATGCTTTTTATGCTCATCAATGTAAGAATCGACAACTTTATCATTGTGAATAACATATGAGTGAACTGAATTCATTTCTTCGGCATTGAGTTGGATAATCTTGTGGCCCCTAACTCCTTTGCCTTCTATTTTGTCGACATGACGTGGCTTTGGAAGACCAACACGCTCATCATCAGAGAGAAATTCATAACAAAAAGAAAGAGCTTCTTCTATGATATAACGCTCGGCAATACAACCTTCTGGATGAGATCTATTAGTCACATAGTCTTTATAGATTTTCATGCATCTTTCATATGGATATTGATATCTCAAAAAGATTGGTCCGCATTCTTTAATCTCTCTTACCAAATGGACCGGCAAATGTATCATGATATCGAAAAAGGAAACAGGAAAATACATCTCTAACTGACATAATGTGAAAATAATCCCTTCCTCCAAATTGTCCAACTCAGTTGGATCAATCTCCTTGGTACAAATGACATGAAAGAATAAACACACCTTTGTAAGTGCAAATCGTACCTTTTTTGGTAAAATGGAACGAATAGCCATGGGCAAAAGTTGTTGCATGAGTATATGAGAATCATGAGATTTCAATCCAACAAGTTTCAAATCCTTCATCGACACACGATTGCTAATATTTGAAGAATAACCTTCCGGGACCTTTATCCCCTTGAGACACTCACAAAATTGTTTTTTCTCATTTTTAGAGAGAGTGTGAGCAACGGGAGGTAAACGAGTTCGTGAACCCACTTTTTGCGGTAACAACTCTTTTCTGACTTTACACTTTTCGAACATATCTTCTCTTCCTTTCAAAGTGTCCTTTGTCTTGCTCGGAATATCCAACAATGTGTTAACAATAGTATCACAAAAAATTTTCTCTATATGCATGAGATCAAGAGAATGTCTAACGGTCAAATCTTTCCAATAAGGAAGATAAAAAAATATAGATCGTTTCTTATAACCCTTGGATGAAAGTTTCGACCCATTTTTCCCGTATGTGATTTTCAAATGCTTGACTTTCTCATACACTTGGGCGCCCGTCAAAACAATTGGACGCTCACGCATTTCCACTTGTCCATTGAAAGCTTTTTGTTGTCTACGATAAGGGTGATTGTATGGCAAAAATCTACGATGATCAAGATAAACATTCTTGTGAGATCTATTAAGATAGAGATTAGTTGCATCTTCTTCACATATCGGACATGCATTGTCCCCTTTTACACTATATCCGGACAAGTTGCCATAAACGGGAAAATCTTGGCTAGTGTTGAACAACATAGCACGTAAGTTGAATTTACGACCCACATGAGCATCAAACACTTGTACTCCTTCATCCCACAATAATTTTAAATCATCAAGAAGGGGAGCCAAATAAACATCTATGTCGTTACCCGGTTGCTTTGGGCCAGAAATCAACAAAGAAAGCATCATGTACTTTCTCTTCATGCATAATTTCGGAGGCAAATTATAAGTAATCACTATAACGGGCCATGTACTATGTGCACTACTCATATTCCCGAATGGGTTCATTCCATCAGTAGATAATGCAAGTCGCAAATTTCTATAATCCTTGCTAAAATCATGGAATTTTGCATCAAAAAATTTCCATTGAGCAGCATCAGCCGGATGTCTCAACTTACCATCATGAACTCTGTCGACACCAGATTTGTGCCATGTCATCAATTTCGCATCCTCTGGATTGGCAAAGAGTCTCCTCAATCTTGGTATAATGGGAAAATACCACAAAACCTTAGCCGAAACACCATTCTTATTTTCCTTATATCGAGAGGCATTGCAAGTAGGACAAACAACATCATCTTCATAATCTTTGCGATACAATATACAATCATTTGGACAAGCATGAATCTTTTGGTACCCTAGACCCATTGAAGCTAACATTTTTTTGGCTTCATAAGTCCGAGTAAGGAGAGAATTACCACTTGGTAACATGTCATTCAACAACTCTAACAAACTTGTAAAACTCTTGTCACTCCAACCATTTGCCGCCTTTAAATTATACAACTTTAGAACGGCGGACAATCTAGTATACTTTTTGCAATTTTCATACAACTCATCTTCACTTTCGTTCAACAAGTTCTCCATCATATTCGGGTCATCACCACTTACATCTACATCAATTTCATCGTCATTCGGATCATTATTCTCCTCTTCTCCACCAGCCTCTCCACTAGTGGCATCGATATTCTCGACATCATCATCCTCACCAATATAATCTTCAACATCCTCTCCAATATAGTCATCATCATCCTCTCCAATATCTTCTTGGACAAATTCTCTATTACTTTGACTTTCCATGCTCAAGTCATGTGTTGCCTCCCCATGAAAAATCCATTTTGTATAAGTTGAAGCAAAAGCGCTCTTAGCCAAATGAATTTTTACCGTATCAAGAGAGTGAAATCTCATATTATAACAATTACAACACGGACACCGCATACACTTTAAGTCTTCACAATTTTTCTCGGCGAAATTTATAAACTTTTGAATCCCCTCCTCATAATCACGGTCTCCTTGATTTGACATTGTTATCCATTTTCGATCCATGTCTATATAAACCAAAATTAGTAACCAATTATCCTAAACTCAACCTAAAAAAAGTAAACACCTAAACATAACTAATTAAAACTACCAATTCAATAATCTAAATTTTATTGTTTTAATCAAACTAAACTCACTATTAGAATTATTAACCAATTATTCTAAATTCAACCTAAAAAAAAATCAAACATAAAAAAACGGTCAAATGTATAACCGGTGTCTTTGTCCACTAATCTATAATGCTTTAATTTTGTTTTGATACCACTAAACCCACTACTATCATACTATATTCATAATACCTAAACAAAACATTATTATAGATAAGACAACGGTCAAATGTATAACCGGTGTCTTTGTCCACTACAATCTAAAGTTGTACTATATTCTACTCAACTAACGTACGGCATTTCACTAACTAACACTTAATTCCATTCAACTAACGACAATTCACTAACTAACACATCAAAAAACAATAGCGGCGACACAGAGCGAACAATTCATTATTTTGGCGATTAAACATTCAATTTTGGCGAACAATAATTGAACGAAAAAACAAAAATACAAAATTGAATGAAAAAACAGTAATTGGCGACAAACCTAATTGAATGAAAGAGACACCAAAACACGAGCGGCGAGCGGGGACAACGGAGGGGCGGCATAATAGCGGCGGCGACACAGAGCGGCGAGGGAGCGGCGAGCAGCAAGCAACGCCTGGCGAGGGGTGAACAACGAGCGGCGAGGGCGAACAACGAGCGGCGAGCGGCGAGGGGCGAGCGGCAAGCGGCGAGCGGCGACAACGGAGAAAGAACGGCGACGGCGAATTAGAATTTTATTTTTCTGGGTTTCGGGTTTTTGGGGGTTATAGTTTTTTTTTAGAATGAATAAGCATATGACAAAGGAAAAATACCCTTTTCTGGGCAAACATATGACACCGGTTATACTTAAAACCGGTGTCTTATGTCCATTTTTTTTTTCTATCCTGGGCAAATATATGACACCGGTTATACTGAAAACCGGTGTCTTATGTCCATTTTTTTTTTCTATCCTGGGCAAACATATGACACCGGTTATACTGAAAACCGGTGTCTTATGTCCATTTTTTTTTTTTCTCCTGTTATAAGATAAATTTTTAATATTTTTTTCGCCGTGTGAGAAAATGATCGTCCCCGGGGGTAACATATGACACCGGTTTTACTCAAAACCGGTGTCTTACGTCCCTTTTTTTTTCATTTTTTTTTTTTTTGTTATAAGATAAATTTTTCGCTGTGTGATGGGTAAACATATGACACCGGTTTTATAACCGGTGTCTTATGTCCAATTTTTTTTTCTTTTTTTTTTTTTAGCTAAGTGAGGAATTGCGCGCAAATGGACTGGGGAAACATTTGACACCGGTTGATTGAAAACCGGTGTCTTATGTTTTTCAGACACCGGTAGGCTTAGAACCGGTTCTAAGCCTACCGGTGTCATATGTACCGGTGTTAAATGTCATTTTTGGCGTAGTGCGTACCTGAAAACGGCATATATAGTAATCGTCGCCGTAAGCAGCACGGATCTGTTGAAGTATACTAATAGGATACCGGCGAATAAAATGGACGCTGGTGTTGACCAAAGCCTTGACCCGATCAGGCCGAAACACACAGAACCACCACGCGATAATGGCGCCCCAGTCATGGCCCACCAGGTACACCTGGTCGACCCCCATCTCATCGATGAGTGCGATCAGGTCCCCAACTATGTGCATGTAAGTGTAACTACTAACATCCGGGGGTGAGTCCGTGTCGCCGTACCCGCGCATGTCGGGTGCGACGGCACGGTATCCTAGTGATGACAGTGTCTGGATTTGGTGTCTCCATGCGTACCATAACTCCGGAAAGCCGTGGAGGAAGAGCACCACCGGTGCATTCTCTGGCCCTTTTTCAGCTACGTGCATGTTTATGCCGTTGACGTGGACTCTTCTGTGCTTTATTCCATCCATTGCTGGAGATTCCCTGCCAAAGTGTTGTGTTGTCTTGTCTGTTTCTCTTCTTTTTGTTTGGTAAGTTAGTGGCGCCCGAGGGCTCAATCCCTGTAAAGTTAAGGTGGTTTTTCGGGGATTTAACTCGCACAGTGACCCCTGCTGAACAGCTGGAACCAAACATGACCTTGGTACGAGGACCTCATGAAGGGGCCTTATCATTGACGTACATCCCAACATTACAAGTTCAAGAAATGATGAGGATTCGAGTCTATACTAGGCAAACACCTGATCCTTAGGTGTGTTGTGCTTTCTTAATTAGGTTGTGAAAGGAAAAAGAAAAGGGTATAGTGACGAGAGAGTTAACTGTACAAATGGGGAACAATGTTTCCTACTCCCTCCGTTTCTTTTGTTTCTTTACGTTTCATTTGAATTCCTCTCACATATTCAAACGAAACGTAAAGAAACAAAAGAAACGGAGGGAGTACTTTTTATCAAATGGGGAATGGGATGTTTTTTTTTATCAAATGGGGAATGGAGACTAACACCGTTAGTCTGGTATTAGTCTGGTGATGAGGTGGCATTTTCATGGCCCATACCTGTCAATTGTGCTTCCTGTTGACCATACAAAATTGCAAAAACCAGCAAACAAATAAAGAAGCTACATTTTTTTTACCAAAAGAAGCTTTCACCATTAATGTAGGAAATATACAGCATCTGCAACACACTAATACCTTAAATAAAATAATTGCAGTTGACAGTGGCTATATCTTCTACTACTGTTTCAACTTGAAAAGAAAAACAAAGGAATATCTTAACACAACACTATAGTTTAAGTGCAGGAATTTAAACAACAATAATATCAAATCATAAAAAAAAAAAAAACAGTCCTAATTGCATCCACTGAGCTAATAGTAACCCAAAATCAACTGCACAGCTCAGGAAGTCCAATCCAACAGCATTATGATCTGACCAATTGTTTTCGGATCCTGAAGCAACCATGAATATTTGAATTCAGAGTTATTGATAAGCTTGTTATGAATTAAGCCATTCAAAACGTGAATGTCATTGACATACATTGTCGAGGAATGTCAGTAATTACCTAATGTCCGGTACCAAAGTCATAAGACAAATAAAGAAGTTTTGCCTTTATTTTTGCTCCTTGCGAATGATCTATTATGTGCTTGTTCCTTAACAAATCAAGTAAACGAACAACTATTTCAGATAGCAAAACTCATAGATTAAAGCATATATTATTTAAAACCTTTAAAATAAAATGAGAAGCCAAATTACGTGTAAGGTTTGGCTACTAATACATGGTCTGCCTTTTGGATCAAGAAAACTTGAATTTGATGATGAGCCTGTTTGAGACAAAGGCATTGGTGGCCTGTCATGCATAGTAGTGCATGATTTCATAGTCTGTGACCCTTCGTAATCGCTGTACACAGCCACATTCCTACCGTGTGATTGTGGCCTTTGTTGTTGTTCTCTTTGATTGGTCGGTATCTGTTTAATTACAACAAATTCAAAACCAATAATGCTATATATGGATGGTATCAGATGAGCATAAGGTTTACTGTAGCCATTAGAGTAAGTCAACTGCCCATAGCCTCTTTTATGCATTGGAGTATATGCTCCAGACCTTCTAGGGGTGGATTTTGTCGCTTGCAACCTTTCCTGATGTGCTTGCTCTTTATGGGTTTTGTAACACCCCCAAATTTCCTTTCCTTTTCAAAAAAACATTTTATCGAGAAATCAAAACACAAATAAGGAAATTCAGAGGTGCCACTCCGCACTCGAGTCAAAGACCCGAATGCAAGGAGATTTCAGAAGCCGAACTACAAATATCTAATGGTCTAAAATAACTATTACAATTCATTAACTAAATTACAACAATCCGAAATATGAAATACGAAATACGAGATAGTCTAAGTATTATTAATGGTCTATAGCTTAAAGTTAAGCTTTATTTGATTCACTAATATCTAGTGAGTCGTCGAACCCGCAATGCATCAAACACTCCAAACCTGTGGTGGATTTAAAGCACAAAAACCACAGTTGAAAAAGTCAGTGAAATTGAGTAAGCTAACACCTCAACTCGTAGAAAACCAAAACCCTTACCTGGATTTGAAAACGTTTTACGTTTTATTTTCGAAAACACACTTAGCACATAATCATATCAATTATCCATTAATAATTCCAAACCAACAATACATATTCATATTTCACAATCCATCATTCAACTCATCACTTCCAATAGCATAAGAAACATTCGACAACTGATATCCAACAAATCAAAGATTAGCGATAAATAGGAAATTCATAAGTCATAAGTTATTATCCATAATTCATAATTTATAGTTCAGAATCCACAATCCATAATCCACACTCCACAATCCACAATCCATAATCCATAATCCAAGACTACTAGACCTTAAGTGTGCACACCCCCTATTAAGTATTTTTAACCCAATAGAGTAGTACTAGAGCCAAGCCCACTTAAAAACCGATGCGGTGAGGCTGTAAATAGGAATCGATGCGATTCCGTCACAATAATTAGGAGCAACTCCGAGGCTCCGACACATTAGGGGCAACTCCAAGGCCCCGACACAATCATTAGGAGCAACTCCGAGGCTCCGACACATTAATTATACCACCATACTCCTTCAAATCTCCATATCACCATACTCCTTCAAATCTCCATATCACCATCATAGTTCACATTCACCATTTGAATCATTCATAAACCAATCACAACCAATATCACACATAAAACCACTTATATTTTCATTGCAAATAACCACACAAGTACAATGTAATAATCATAAAGAAAACTGAATCGTTCTCCACCTAGCATGATACTAAGTTCTCATCCATCACACAATTCACACATATAACACATAATTTTGAAAGGTTTCTATAAGTTTAAGAAAGGTTGAGCATGCTAGCTTACCTTTTCAATGCACACAAGAACACGACAGCACAACGGTCACTAGTATTCTTCGTCTATGAACTCAGGGACTACAATAATACAACCAATAAATCCCAAATTAATACTAATCTCACCCAATCATTCATCTAATACTTATGTTAGTTCTATTCTATATGCAATGCCCATCATAATCTATATTCTAAACCAACAATTATCAATTACCCAACAATTACAAATCTAATTCAATAATTAACTAATACTACTCAAATAACATTCAATTTATTATAAAAATTCCCAAGGGCCTAAAATTAGTTTAAAAACAGAATCTAACTTATAAAAATTAACCCTTAATTATTCTAATTTAATTAGAAATTATTTTAACCACTTAAACTATGTTTTATTAATCAAAATTAATGTTTTATTCCATAAAATACAATAAATACGAAAATAATAAAATAAATTAGTAAAATCAGAAAAATAAGTTCATAAACAACCAGATTTCAAAACCTAATTAGTGATATAATTGAGCTAATAAAATAAAGCCTTAATTTCAATCTTAAGACTAATAACAATTTATACAAAAGATGAACAATTATAGCTTTAATTCTTTAATTAAAATTAAAACCTAATTAACAAATTATAATCATCCTCACAACTATAATTTTCGAAGTTCATTGATACAAAACGAATAATTAAGCTAATTAACCTAAATTTCGTAATTAGTGAAAATTAATCCAAAACCAACATCAAACTCAAATCTTTGTGACTTAAATCAATTACCCACTAAGTATAACAACTATTAGTATTGATTGACAACAATTTAAAGCATAAAAATTGACTTATCGAATGATGGTTTAAAGAGGGACGAAAACAGGGGAAAACAGAGGAAGGGGGTGATACCCGCGACAAGGAGAGAAGGAAAGAGAGGTAACGAGGTGGTCGGGCGTCGAGGACTGGCGGCAGAAGCGGTAGAAGACGATCGGCAGGGAAGGCTTCCGTGCGTCGCGTGTGGGCGTGAAGAACGACGAACGAAGAGGAAGGGAGGAGCAGCGGCTCTGTTTTATACAGGGGAAGAGGGGTCGCGTGTGGAGAGAGAAAAAGGGTCGGTTGGGTTTTTTTTTTTTTCTTTCTTTTCTTTTTTTTTTTTCTTTTTTTTCCTTTTTCCTTTTTTTTTTCTGATTTCTTTTTGGGTTGGGTTGGGGTATAAGTTGGTGTTTGGGCCAATGGTGTCGATTTGGGTTGATATTGGTCCATTGGCTATGCCTGACCCGGTTTAGGAATAGGACCTAAAATAGAAATCCCGATTTTAGAAATCATTTCCGAACTCCTTTTGAAAATGACTCACAATTAACATTTAAATCATTCCCTACTAGAATAGTCTAATTGAAAATTCTAAAATACTAATATAAAATACTTTGAAATTTCGGGATATTACATCCTTCCCCCCTTATGACAACGCTTCGTCCTCGAAGCGCAAAGTAACTAGATCAACTCAGCAGACACTCATACAACACGTACCAAGTCATAAACAACTCACAAGATGTAAAGGTATGAATGTATAAATACACTCCATGATTTTAAGTTTAATGCAAATTTGACATTACAATCCACCCTCCTTAAAACAAGAGTTCGTCCTCGAACTCACGAGCTAAACAATCCTATATGTAAATAAGTAATATTCACGCCTTGATGTATGAGTCACTCGTAAAGGGACACCATTGAAATATAGATTCTCCTCATCAATTTTGCACTATCAAACCAATATACTTTAGAAGATAGGCCATTATATCAATCTTGTAGTAACCTAAATGTTAAAGCATCGCCAAGATCATTAAATTTTCTTTATAACCAAGGCCTTTAATAGAGTTGAAACCAATAAGACAGACAACCTCAAATAGTTTAATAACTTGTTGGGCAAACTACAAATATACTTTGAAATATAAGAAACCACATACCCAAGAAAACTTACTCATCAATCCTCAAATTGCAAATTCAAAAGACAATCTCTTTGTGTCAAAACTCAACTTCTTTCCTCATGATAACAACATATATATCCAGAAAATCCACCATATTATTCGATAATATAAACCCACATAAGTTGCAATAATGCCAAATTAGAACCTTTAACTATAGTTCTCACGTCCTGTGATATTAAACTGATTTCAAAACAACATGCTTAATTCCCAAAATATAAACCGAGAAATTTTATCAACATATCTCCTCATTTTAATCAACAAAGCTCAACACTATTCGATACACATTCCAAAATTTTTAACCCCTCTAAACAATTTGAGTAGTCATTGTCACACCTCAACTTACCAGAATCATTCCTCGATATTAGTGAAAATATACATCAAAACCCAAAAGATATTCATTATATATCACCGTTAGAAACTCAATTTCCTCGAATACCACAAATCTTATATATCAAAACCAACCAAATTCATTATATCTAAATAGAATCTTTTCGCCCTCATTAATTTAACAAAGACCATACTCTATTTATTATACAAAACCCATAAATAAATCACCTTTAAGAATTATCGCTCAATCACCGAGTAACCCAAAATGAAATTTGAAGCAACCAAACTTACTAAGTTCACTTTGCCAATAAACTCAATTCTTTAAATCATAATGCAATAATTAATCATGATAATGATAGAGATTTTAAACTCCAAAGATAATTAATTCTGACCCAAGTAAATCTCCAATCAAACCTGATCCTCGTCTTAATACAACCTTCATACATAATATATAGACCTCAAAATCTCAAATTAATACACCAAACTATTCCTGAAGATAAACCCATACAAAGAACATAATTAAGAACATGGATCCAAAAATCATATTATCCCAAAATAGTTGTAACCTTTCATAAAGGTATTGATTATAAGAAACCCAAATCCATTAAACAATCAAGTCATATATCTCAAAATAGCCAAGTCAATAAGTTTCAAGTTCAACATTTCAAATACCACCACACAAGAACAATTCAATATCATACGCCACACTCAAATTTCTTATTCACATCTCACAATAACAGTTTCCTTTCAATACTCATGAGAATCACCGTGTAACAATACCACTCAATCATGAAACAAACCTCCATATAATGTAAAATCTATAATTAGTATAGCTTGTCAATAGATCTCCTTATTACGAAAATTCATTTCACCATATAACCCCCACTATATATATCTCATAGTTGACCAAAATCTCATATAAATCTCATAAAGGTCTAAAATGTTAAATATAGAGCATTCCAATAATAATCAACATATTAGTCATCAGTCCCACCACTAAGGGTAGGGCGGGAGGGCACTATCTATATTTTGGTATATTTCCTCTATGTATGGTTAATTCAACCCTTTAAGAATGATGCAGCAATTTGCTATCAAGCACTTAGTAACAATTCCAACACTAATAAATACCAAAATAATTTATGTCTCAATTGAGACACATTCCATGAAGTTAACATCGTATACATATCGAGAATACTTAAAATAGAGATATCATTTTCTCATTCTAATTCAGTGAATATCATTCCAAATATATAAGGTACATTTGACCTTCCAAAACCTACATGTAAATCAATTTCATAGTTTCTAATCCCAATACTACATTACTTTTACCTTACATTTCCAAGCGAATCAAAACATTCACATAATCCAATAACAATTATATATAAAACTCACATCTGGAAACAAGTAGCAATTCATAAATAAAAAGCTAAACACACATACATGAACAAAACAATACCCCTATACCCCCATACGGCTTTGTTCATTTTAATTGTTTTTTTGTTTTTTGTTTTTTTTTTTTCCTAAGTAAATTTTTTTTTTTCCTAATCTTATTACTTCAGTTTTAACGTGGGACCTAACCTGAGCTCTGATACCAACTGTAACACCCCCAAATTTCCTTTCCTTTTCAAAAAAACATTTTATCGAGAAATCAAAACACAAATAAGGAAATTCAGAGGTGCCACTCCGCACTCGAGTCAAAGACCCGAATGCAAGGAGATTTCAGAAGCCGAACTACAAATATCTAATGGTCTAAAATAACTATTACAATTCATTAACTAAATTACAACAATCCGAAATATGAAATACGAAATACGAGATAGTCTAAGTATTATTAATGGTCTATAGCTTAAAGTTAAGCTTTATTTGATTCACTAATATCTAGTGAGTCGTCGAACCCGCAATGCATCAAACACTCCAAACCTGTGGTGGATTTAAAGCACAAAAACCACAGTTGAAAAAGTCAGTGAAATTGAGTAAGCTAACACCTCAACTCGTAGAAAACCAAAACCCTTACCTGGATTTGAAAACGTTTTACGTTTTATTTTCGAAAACACACTTAGCACATAATCATATCAATTATCCATTAATAATTCCAAACCAACAATACATATTCATATTTCACAATCCATCATTCAACTCATCACTTCCAATAGCATAAGAAACATTCGACAACTGATATCCAACAAATCAAAGATTAGCGATAAATAGGAAATTCATAAGTCATAAGTTATTATCCATAATTCATAATTTATAGTTCAGAATCCACAATCCATAATCCACACTCCACAATCCACAATCCATAATCCATAATCCAAGACTACTAGACCTTAAGTGTGCACACCCCCTATTAAGTATTTTTAACCCAATAGAGTAGTACTAGAGCCAAGCCCACTTAAAAACCGATGCGGTGAGGCTGTAAATAGGAATCGATGCGATTCCGTCACAATAATTAGGAGCAACTCCGAGGCTCCGACACATTAGGGGCAACTCCAAGGCCCCGACACAATCATTAGGAGCAACTCCGAGGCTCCGACACATTAATTATACCACCATACTCCTTCAAATCTCCATATCACCATACTCCTTCAAATCTCCATATCACCATCATAGTTCACATTCACCATTTGAATCATTCATAAACCAATCACAACCAATATCACACATAAAACCACTTATATTTTCATTGCAAATAACCACACAAGTACAATGTAATAATCATAAAGAAAACTGAATCGTTCTCCACCTAGCATGATACTAAGTTCTCATCCATCACACAATTCACACATATAACACATAATTTTGAAAGGTTTCTATAAGTTTAAGAAAGGTTGAGCATGCTAGCTTACCTTTTCAATGCACACAAGAACACGACAGCACAACGGTCACTAGTATTCTTCGTCTATGAACTCAGGGACTACAATAATACAACCAATAAATCCCAAATTAATACTAATCTCACCCAATCATTCATCTAATACTTATGTTAGTTCTATTCTATATGCAATGCCCATCATAATCTATATTCTAAACCAACAATTATCAATTACCCAACAATTACAAATCTAATTCAATAATTAACTAATACTACTCAAATAACATTCAATTTATTATAAAAATTCCCAAGGGCCTAAAATTAGTTTAAAAACAGAATCTAACTTATAAAAATTAACCCTTAATTATTCTAATTTAATTAGAAATTATTTTAACCACTTAAACTATGTTTTATTAATCAAAATTAATGTTTTATTCCATAAAATACAATAAATACGAAAATAATAAAATAAATTAGTAAAATCAGAAAAATAAGTTCATAAACAACCAGATTTCAAAACCTAATTAGTGATATAATTGAGCTAATAAAATAAAGCCTTAATTTCAATCTTAAGACTAATAACAATTTATACAAAAGATGAACAATTATAGCTTTAATTCTTTAATTAAAATTAAAACCTAATTAACAAATTATAATCATCCTCACAACTATAATTTTCGAAGTTCATTGATACAAAACGAATAATTAAGCTAATTAACCTAAATTTCGTAATTAGTGAAAATTAATCCAAAACCAACATCAAACTCAAATCTTTGTGACTTAAATCAATTACCCACTAAGTATAACAACTATTAGTATTGATTGACAACAATTTAAAGCATAAAAATTGACTTATCGAATGATGGTTTAAAGAGGGACGAAAACAGGGGAAAACAGAGGAAGGGGGTGATACCCGCGACAAGGAGAGAAGGAAAGAGAGGTAACGAGGTGGTCGGGCGTCGAGGACTGGCGGCAGAAGCGGTAGAAGACGATCGGCAGGGAAGGCTTCCGTGCGTCGCGTGTGGGCGTGAAGAACGACGAACGAAGAGGAAGGGAGGAGCAGCGGCTCTGTTTTATACAGGGGAAGAGGGGTCGCGTGTGGAGAGAGAAAAAGGGTCGGTTGGGTTTTTTTTTTTTTCTTTCTTTTCTTTTTTTTTTTTCTTTTTTTTCCTTTTTCCTTTTTTTTTTTCTGATTTCTTTTTGGGTTGGGTTGGGGTATAAGTTGGTGTTTGGGCCAATGGTGTCGATTTGGGTTGATATTGGTCCATTGGCTATGCCTGACCCGGTTTAGGAATAGGACCTAAAATAGAAATCCCGATTTTAGAAATCATTTCCGAACTCCTTTTGAAAATGACTCACAATTAACATTTAAATCATTCCCTACTAGAATAGTCTAATTGAAAATTCTAAAATACTAATATAAAATACTTTGAAATTTCGGGATATTACAGGTTTGCTTTTGTATAATTGTATCTTCCTTTCTTGGGCTACTTTCTGTTTCTTCTCCCACTTGAGTTTTCTCAAGGCCTCTGCTTTTGCTTTGTTCTCAGATATTTTAGCTTTGCTCTCATCATCCAGTGTACATTTTTTCTAGAAACAGGTCTGAACGCTGCCCTGCTTAGAGGCTTTAGTGGTTTCCTCACCGACAGATTTTTTCCTTTTAGTTGTAGGTCTATTCGCTTTGACTTCTTTCAACTCAGGTGCCTTTATGGGAGGCAGAGGTGAACTTTCCCACTGTTTTGGACCTCTCAAAGCATCAATACTCCACTGGTAAGCTTTCAAGTAGTAAGACTTCTTGTAGTACTCAGCTAAGTAGTTCTCGGGATTATCTTTTTCATGCCATATTGCAGCCACACCATGGTTACAAGGTATACCACTCAATTGCCAAGCATTGCAGGTGCATGTCCTAGAATTTATGTCCACTACATACCTGTCCTGGGACAATCCCTCTCTAACATGCAAACCACCCTCTTGCATCTACTTTAGCCTTTTCAATTTGCTTTTGAATTCGAGGACACACCATAACATTCTTGTTGACTAAGAAATCCCTTTTTTTGTGTAGTCTCTCCATAAGGGCCTCTCTTATGTCCTCAAGCATAGATATAATAGGCTTATGTCTAGACTTGAGTATGTAAGCATTAAAAACTTCACTCATATTATTGTCGACATTGTCACACGTTGACACTGGTGTAAAGTAGGCTCTGCATCACTTTGTGTAATTTCTATCAAGCAAGTCATCAGCAGCTGCAGTGCTTATCATTCTCAACTGCTCCATATGACCTCGAAACTGGACCTCTGTTGTCGACTTTGCAGCCTTCCAAAAGAGCCTCCTGTACTCGTTATTCCCACCAAATATGCCTCTGAAATTCATGTACACATGTCTAGCACAACACCTCTTTTCAGAGGCTGGTAACATCAACTCAACACCATTTAACATACCCTTTTGCTGATCACTCATTACCACATAGCCAGCACCATCCATGGTGCCTAAATCATCAGCTAAAAGGGATAGAAACCAGCACCAACTATCCTCAGTTTCAGATTCCACAACAGCCCATGATATAGGGTACATTTGGTTGTTGCCATCTCTTCCTACAGCTACCAGCAATGTGCCACCATATGGACCTTTCAAAAAGCATCCATCAACAGAAATGAAAGGTCTACAGCAAGCCTTGAACCCCTGAATAAGAGCATCAAATCCTATGTACATTCTTTTGAAAACATTGTCCTCCAAATTAAATTTAACAGTGTTCCTAGGGTTTGATCTCTTAATTTCTGCTGCATACTGATTGAGCAAACCATATTGCTCTTTGTACTCACCAACTATGAGATCAATTGCAGCCTTTTTGGCTTTGTAAGCCAAATATATTGAGATTTTAATGCCCTTGTCAAGTCTAACTGTGTTCACAATCTCATCAAGTTTTACGTATGGGTTAAGCTTGAACTTGGGGGCATAATTTTTAGCTATCCACTTGTAAGAAATATTTCTCACAACCCTCTGCCTTCCATGTGAGTAGTGTTAGATTATTGATGGGTATTTATGAGCGCCGAAATTAGTAATAAATAAAACAACTTAGGTGTCGTTTGAATAGCGCGGGACTTAAAATATCGTGGGAAGTATGAATTAACAAGAATTAAATTTCTAATGTAAATTCCTAGGAATTTGTCTAAGTGAGTTTAAATACCATGTAGGAATTTAGGATTCCCTAGCATTTTTTTCCCATGGATTGTTTGGATACGCTACTTCAATTCCCATGTTAGTTATTAAGAAGACTATTTTACCCTTTACTTTTTTTTTTATGGTCAACCACACAAATGTAAAGGGAGTAATTAAAATTTTGAGGGCAAAAGAGTAATTTTCAGAAATTGAAAGCACGGGAATTTGAAATGACCAGGGGGGTGGGTAATTAAATTCCTATGGTGTATAGGAATTAGAAATACCCAAGGATTTTTCGATACTCACACTTTGGATAAAAAGTAATATCCAAATAACCTATTCAAAATCAAATTCTCAGAAAAATGAAATTCCTGTGGAAATAGAGGGTATCCAAACAAACCCTTAGTATTTGTAAATTGTAATCATATATAAATAAGCGGACATTTATCAGTATAGTCATTGTATATACTTTGTCATGGTACAAGAATACAAGTGGACATGTTACCACTCAAATAACATTTTCATAACAACCTTGTCATTTGTTTAACATTTTCAGAATTAATAATTATAGTCCAATATGCATAAAAAAAATCACAACCTTGTCATTTGTTTAACATTTTCAGAATGCATATAGTCCAATATGCATAAAGAAATAACCTTGTCTTGAATTAAAAGAGGCAAGTGCATACAGCATATATTAATTGATCAATTAAACCAATAACTTAAGAAATCCTTTCTTAATCACTGCTAGAGAAGCGTTAACTTTGGATCCCCTTGGACAGGCGGTGGAAACTACCTAGACTTTGAATTTTAACATATACTCCACATTAATATTAATTTTTTTTTTTTTTTCCAAATTGGAGTGAGATATATAGAGACCCACACATTTGTTCACGAGAGCTTTTAATCGGCTTTAGATCAACCCTAGTGCCAAAGCAAGTTGCAATCTTCGAATTCTAATTAGACCCTCATAGAGTAATCGCAGATGTTTACTTTAAGAGTTTGCTTGAATTCGGAGGAATCACTAAAGGGGTAATAAGGGCTAACATGCACAGAGGGAAAATGTAATGGTGGAGGGAGGAAATAAGGGGTGGAGGAGCAATCATTACTCTCATTAACCATATGGCCATATGGTAAATTTGAGTATTTCTTATATGCTTCTGAAAGCCTTTCTTATATGTGCTTTCTTATGCATTTTGAGTGCCTAAAGACAAATGTGATACGATTACGCAACAGATTTAAACTAGACTATAGAACCGATCGGTATTCTATACTACTGTGGAACAAAACACAATAAGAAAATAAGACTTTTAATAAGATATGGAAACAAGACTTCCAATATACATTCCTATATTAAAAAGAAATTCATTCTTTGTTGAAAATAAAGACCCTTAACTAGAGCCGGCAAAAGCTGACACGACACGACAACACGACACGAACCCGACACGAAAATAGCGGGTTAGTGTTGAGGGTTTTCGACCCGTTTAATTAAACGGGTCAACACGTCTAGCACGATTAATTAAATGGGTTGAATTAGTGTTGAGAAATTGAACACGAATCTAACGCGAATTTACCCGTTTAGTTATATGGATTACACGGGTCGTGTCAACCCACATAACCCCTTAACCCGTTAAATTCTACTCGGCCCAAGTTTCACCCTGTATTGGCCCAAACTCTTAAAAAGTTGCTATTTGTAATTTTTAACTCTAGTAACTCATTTCTCCACCTCCCTTTATATACCCATTTTCACGTTGTGTTTTTTTACCCTAGTTATGTTTTTTTATCTTACTCCAGGATAAGAATATTAAGTATGGCAGTGGCATTATCATTATAATTAATAGCCGTACATCTATGATAATTGCTAAGCAACATAGGCATTATAACTTTTTTTTCTAAATAAAAATTTAACTTTTCAAAGCTCTTGATTAGGCGGGTAAGGCAGGTTCTTAGCGTGCTACCCGTTTAATAAACGTGTCGGGTTAGTGTCAAGGGTTTTCGACACGTTTAATAAACGGGTCGGGTTAGTGTCAAGGGTTTTTCAACCCGTTTATCTATGACAAGAACACGAACACAAACTTTTGCCAGCTCTACCCTTAACTAAACTAGACTCAAGAAATTAGAAAGTAACACCATTTAACTTTTCCTAAAATCCACTTTCAATCACAAAGAGACTTATCTCTAGTTTTGGCAGTTTTCTCTACTTTAAATATCGTATCAAAATGAACATGAGTGAACAGATTTAAGAGATCTGGAAACCGTTTACTAGTTAGAGAAGGGGAAAGAAGTTTCGCTCATCGCAGGATATAGAAGGGAAGTTCTACATCATTGTGACTCCTAGACTACTGTCCTAATAGAATCCCCAAACAGAGGTTTGTATGTAATTGAGAGGGGTGAGCAAGAAAAGCGGGTACCCGAAACCGTACCCGGACCCGCTTATGACCCAGCGGGTCCGGATCGAACCCGTTGTAGACGGGTACGGGTCCGGGTCCAAAAATTTAGGACCCGTTGACAACGGTCTGGGTACGGGTCCTATAATTTTGGACCCTTTACCCGACGGGTACCCGTTAAGCTACGGGTCCAAACGGGTACCCGTTAAGCTACTAGTCCAAACTAGTACCCAAAACCCGACAAAGTTTTTTTTAAAACAAAAATTGAAGTTTAACCTAAAAGTAGGTCACTTTGAAGATAACCATGGTTACCCATTAGCATGGTTAGCTTTGAAAGTAATAATATTTGGATGACTTTTGACTCATGCATCTACAAATCTTGTTGCTAAAAAATCAAACGGGTACCCGTTACCCGTTGTGGCAATTAACGGGTCCGGGTCCTAAATTCTAGGACCTGTTGGCAACGGGTCCGGGTACGGGTCCAATTTTTTAGGAGCCGTTTGTAACGAGTCCGGGTCCATGATATAGTAGCGGGTACCCGTTCACGCTCACCCCTAATTTGAGGTGAGGCGTGAAAAGATGATTTTTGAGAAGCGGTTTTTTTTTTTAAATTTCTGAGAGCTGAGCCACCAAAAATATACTAAAGACCGGAGTTTAATACGACGAGTACTAAACGGTAAAGTTTACAAAATGAAAGTCAAATATCCATCTCAAAAATCGTTAATTAAAAAACGAATAAATGCGTGTAAATTTAAAATCGTCAAATGTATGTTCTAAAAGATCAATCCAATCCAACACAATTAACGAGTTTTCAAGCGAAATTAAAACAGAGAACACCAAGTTGATGAAAACAGAGAACACCCCAACCCATCCTAACAATTATCAAATTTGATTACAACCGTCTTATTTATCATAAATTCAATGTAGCAACTCACACCATCATTCACGATAGCTTCAGTAAAACTAAGATCAAATCCGCGACAAAAGCAAGAAACAATGTTCAAACCTTAATTAGAACTTTTTAATGTAATCGTAAATTTGTTTACTGATCACATCAGGAATCTCCTGCTGAAGAAAATGACCAACACCTTTAAGAATGACAACATCTTCCAAAAGTGGCACATCTTTCTTCATACCTCCGTTGTTAAGGTTATCCTGTACCCCTGGCATCTGATACGTCAAATCCAAATCTCCGATAATGAACTTGGTCGGCACCTTCACCTGCGCGCCTATCCATGGTGCCGTAACTTCCCAACTCCTGCACATTACATTCCACAATGCTTTGTTTTATACATTATTATGCAGCATATTCTAGAACCTATATACTCCCTCTATTTCATTCATTTGTTTACGTTGCGCTTGGGTTCTTCTCACAAAACCCGGTCTGACGTAAACAAATGAATAAAATGGAGGGAGTATGTCTCAGTTAAAGAGATTGATGATATATGCATACAAATTTAAGGCACGGTAATAATTCAATGCTCCTGTGACGCCAGTTTTCTCGAACTTGTTCCGGTAGTAAGCAACATCTTCTTCTGATAGCCAGCTCGGGTAAGGCTGTAAGTCTTGGAACGCTGTGCCTTTCGGCAAGAACACAGGTCCTAGTGAAAAACATGTATAAAGTTTCTTCAAAAGCACTTCAGGACCACCAGCTTCGGCGATCTCGGCTTCCATTTCTCCCGGCACCTTCACAACAATAATGTTGATGTATTCATGTATTAGTGTTATGCAAACACATAAAGATTGTATCTAAAATTCACTACTACATACGAGTAGTACATACTCACATTCAGTGAACGAAATATGTGAGATTGTTAGGCGTGTTATTAACATCGAAACCCAACGTGATCTAGTCACACGCCTAATAGATAGAGATAAATTCAAACCAAATGTAACAGTAAGTTTAATGAAACATAAGACCAAATAGCTTACTTAACCAGTGACCAACATCAAAAACTAAGTAATAACCCCCTAATCACCGATTGACCAACTTCATGCTAACATTATGACCAAATTTACAAAACGTGGTATCACTGTTGTTTTCCGTTTTTGGGTTTTTGTGTCACAAAATTTTGTTGAGTAAGTTACCGAATGAATATCAAATTGGTTGCTTCAACAATAATAGTAATACAGAAAATAAAAAATTGGACGAAATAAAATTTGTATTTTTACTTTATTGAGTTTTTAAAGTAGAAGCATACAATCAAAGAAATACCTGAAAGCGCAGTACATAGAGATCATTGCCGAAAGCAGCTTGGAGCTGTTGAACAACACTGGTTTGACTAGGATGGCGCGGGAAAAAAGCGACGCTGGTGTTGACCAACGCCTTGACCCGATCGGGCCGAAACACACAGAACCACCACGCGATGACGGCGCCCCAGTCATGGCCCACCAGGAAAACCTGGTCAACCCCCATCTCATCGATGAGCGCTACCAGGTCCCCTACTATGTGCAAGTAGGTGTAGTTACTTGCACCCTCGGGTGCGTCCGTGTCGCCGTACCCGCGCATGTCGGGTGCGACGGCACGGTACCCGAGTGATGACAGTGTCTGGATTTGGTGCCTCCACGAGTACCATAGCTCAGGGAATCCGTGTAGGAAGAGCACCACCGGTGCTTTCTCTGGCCCTTTCTCGGCCACGTGCATGTTTATGCCGTTGACTTGGACGGTTCTGTGGGTTATTCCGTCGGTTGTTGTTGGGGATTCCATTGTTGAGTGTTGGCGAAGATTGGTTGTGAAATGTCAAGTATGTAATTAATAAGATTGTTGGGCTCTTTGTAGGCGACAAAATTGTGATCAATGATAAAATGTGTGGACGTGGGTGTGGGTGACGAAATTGATGTTCAATAAATTTAAGTACACTATGATTTCTACTTAGTGGATAGTAATGAGAATTCCTAGTATAGTAATGAGGAGTTTTAGGATGCTCGACAAGTACTGTAAAGTAACATAATAAATCATTTTTTAAACAACTTAATAAATTTTTCTAAAAGGAAAAAATTATCAAATTATATTAAATATAGTTCGTACAATGTATACATAAGCATAAAAGATTAAATAAATGCAATGAACCATTTTTTTCTATTTTTTTGGTTATTTACAATATAATTTATAAAATATACCTAAATAAAAATAATGGATGGTGTAGATTGATTTTTAACATTATGGATGGTTGAGATGATGGCTCTTATGGTACTTTGCGGTACTTGTCAAGTACCTTAGAATAGTGTGGACAATAATACAAGTGAGCAATTTAATTGGATTTAATTGGACTATTAAGCTAAACTGGCCCAATTAGTATGTATGTTATGTGGAGTAATAAGGGTATAAATGGTATTTCAAATGCTAAAAATTGTCCCAAATTAGAAACGTAAACAATTCACTGAAATTGCCGAAAACGGAATACGTAAACAACTTATTGAAATGGAGGGAGTATATAGATTCAAAGTAGCCGGTTGTTGTATGATGAGAATGAAATTTAATGTGTGGCGACGGATAATCATAAGTGGTTTTTAAAGGGTAGTCATAACGTCATAACGTGAATGAATTAATCCACGTGCACGCTCTTTTGTGTTTGGCAAGTCATAGATTCGTGCGGTTTTATAATTTGTCAGCCACAAAATAGTGTGCATCAACTTATTTATATCGTGGCATTATCATTAACCTTTTTAGAAGTTGTTGAGCGTTTCCAAAATGTATTCACAAAGTATCTCCATTTTTTTTACATGCATATTCTGCCTTTTTATTTTAAGTTTTACTAAATCCTTAATTAAAGTTTGCATGTTATCAATTGAGCAAATCAAAGTATCAAACCGTACCATTGATTTAAGAAAGGCATTTCTCCAAGTATATACTATTACAGGAGGAGAAATCATTACTTACACCTTGTGTAACTCCTCTAGACTTACACAACCAATAATATTTTAACATGTGGCATTTTCTATTAATTGCAATAAAAAGGCATACTCCGTATATAGCATTTATGGAAATATGAGATTGCATGTCTACAATATCTAAACAACCTAACAATTCTAATGCAAAAAAACGTCCAACTATAATTTGACCTTCTTTATATTTTTTTAATTCTTTTGCGTTTTTACTTTTATACCCTTGTTGGGTTTTTATTTTACTTTTTTTTTTGGGTTGGATTTTGTCTTGCTTTTTTAGCTCAACATATGGGTGGCCTAAAAATCGAACATAACCGATTCGTTTTATCTTTTACTAGTTTTAAGACCGTGCGTGCGTTGCACGGTTCAAATATTATATCATTTTTAATGATTTTTATGTTTATAACCAACTATGCTATCATATCAATAAAATAATTCATAGTAATTGTTGTAATATTGCTTACATGTATTTTAAAATCTTGATCAATTAAAAAAAAAATACAAAAATGTCTAGATTGTTCAAGTTTAAATTATACAAACAACATTTCTTATCTGTACTCTTCAAAAACACCCTTTTTTAATAGATATAGTATATAAAAGTAACAACATCACGTGTTACTGATACCATCAAATTAAAGAAATATTATGCATAATCTACTCTAGCCACTTGTCACAAAACCATTTGTTGTGTAAGTAATTGAGGCTTACACGGTGTGTAAGCAAACTGCCCTCCATTTTTTTTTTTTTATACTTTTCCCTTTTATTAGCTAATAATAACACTTTTATCCATAAGTAAAATTACTAATACGGAGAATTGGAGATCCCCATTATATATTAGTAATTAGGTTAAAAAAATCAAAGTGGCCAAGCTGATGATCGCCACAAATGCCTTTAGTTTGGCACTTAAATGGTTTTGGTTTGGCGCTAAATGCATTTCGCTTGGCGCCAAACCAAATTTTGCTTTTTTTTTTTTTTTAATAATTATTAATATTGGTTTAACAATTATCAATTCGATATGTTCGTATACACTAGTTCAAATCAGGTTCATTTAGTACCGTTTCAACTATTAGCTAATAACTCAAAGTTCAGTTAAGTTTTTGGTTATTCGGATCATTTCTATGTAGTCCAGTTTCATTCCAAATGTTAACTACCATTTTAGTTAAGTTATGTAGAGTTCATAATTATTCAATTGAATCAAATTAACTTGTCTTAGTGGTTAATTATACCATGGTATCGGGAGCACAAGAATTATGGTGCTTCCACTCACAATAACGGGGTGGGCCCATGAAATAAAAAATGTAATATCATTTTTAAGTGTTGTGCCTACTCGTTTATTGTGAGAAGGACCACCATGCTCCTTGTACTTCCGCGAGCATGTCATAAGCATTGTGAGTTAGTAAATCAGCTGCCATATCAACTATCAATTCAATTTTGCTAATTTAAGTTCAATTTATTTATCGATGTTTCATCTACTAGCTACAATTAGTTTATCATTTCAGATACAATCCAACTAAATTAAGTTAAATTTAGTGTATTTCACTTACCATTTCAGCTATTGGCTAGTTGCTCAATTTAAGTACCATTACTGTTGAATCATAAGTATCACACTCAAAACCGTTAAATTCATATGTGTATCAAACCCCGTTCTTCTATTGGTGTGATAAAAAAATGCGTGACCAAGAGAAAAATGGGGTTTATGTTTTTCAAATGTGGTCTACGTTAACTGCATGTGGCTTAATGAGTCATTGGTATTTGATGTTAACCCAGAAATAAGTCATGTGACAGCATGGTTTGATGACGACTAACACGAAGTCAGTCTCGATCGATGGACCCGCCTAACATATTTTCATGACAGGATGAGCCTTGATCAAAATTTATTCCTCGATCCTTAGGCAACAATAAAGCTTCGATGACAACAACGATGCATGAAAAAAGATCATCTATCATACACAATGTACAATCAGTGACGAATCCAAAAAATACATCTTCGATGTCCCAACAATATTTTTCCGTGTCCCTCTCTTATCTTTTACTAGGATTCTTCATGGTTTTTAGTAAAATAGTTTACATTTCAGTGTCTTAGTACCCCCAATCTCCACATGGATCCACCACTGTGTACGATTTTAATGATCCAACAACTTATATATATGATGTTGTGAAATTCTGAGTCGGATGATTATATTCTCTCATCCGTATCACAATGCATGAACAATTTGATGATGTGAAATTTTGAGTCGAATGATGGATGTCTACCAAATGCACTAGTGGGTGAGTTATTCTTACTTGTCACTTTGAGGGAGAAATAGAGAATCAGATATAAGCCGGGATCCAATTTATCATTTTTAATGCTCTTATCAACCCTAATTAATCTAATATATATTTATATATATAAGAGAGATTTTCGAAGAGCATAGAGAGAGCGCATCATTTGAGAAATACTGAGAAAGTTTAGTGTATGTTGAAAGAGTAATTGAGAGAGTCCATCATTTGAGAACTACTCAAAGAGTTTTGTATGGTGAAAGAGCAAAAAGAAGAGCATCATTTCAGAATTACTTAGTGTATGATGAGAGAGCAAAAACGAAGAGTTTAGTGTATGGTGAAAGAGCAAAAAATGAGAGGATAAATTACACAGTTAATTATTAATCATTCACACTATATTATAGAAACACAATATGATTAATCATACAATTGGTTAGTGTATCAGACACTTTTGAAACATTTATCATTTTATTTGATTTGAAATGAATTTCAATTTGAGATCCATTTATACATTTTTCGATAAGTAATGCTTAATGATTACAACCGACTTTATATACTATATCTATTAAAAAAAAGGGTATTTTTGAAGAGTACAGATAAGAAATGTTGTTTGTATAATTTAAACTTGAACAATCTAGACATCTTTGTATTTTTTTTAATTGATCAAGATTTTAAAATACATGTAAGCAATATTACAACAATTACTATGAATTATTTTATTGAAATGATAGCATAGTTGGTTATAAACATAAAAATCATTAAAAATGATATAATATTTGAACCGTGCAACGCACGGTCTTAAAACTAGTAAAAGATAAAACGAATCGGTTATGTTCGATTTTTAGCCCACCCATATGTTGAGCTAAAAAAGCAAGACAAAATCCAACCCAAAAAAAAGAAAAAGTAAAATAAAAACCCAACAAGGGTATAAAAGTAAAAACGCAAAAGAATTAAAAAAATATAAAGAAGGTCAAATTATAGTTGGAGGTTTTTTTGCATTAGAATTGTTAGGTTGTTTAGATATTGTAGACATGCAATCTCATATTTCCATAAATGCTATATATGCCTTTTTATTGCTATCTCTTTCCATGGAAATTTCGATGACATAATCATTAGAAGATTTTAATTAATTTTCTATGTAGAACTTTTTGATGGGTTTTCTATGCCGATTTAATTGATAAAATCTCAAGATCAAGGTTGATTCACAGTGGTTAGTAGTATTAAGGAAAGGATCATCTCATGATCAATTTCCCCTTTCTCGGCAATCTTTTATTATACTGTTATTATGTGTTCCCCATGTATTTTAGTATAGATTGCTTATGTGTTCCCATGTATTTTAGTAAAGATTGATTCGTCATCATTCTCTTACCTAGCTTAGTTTTCTAATTGTATTATTCTTACCTAGTATAGCTTTGTAATTGTAGGAGTTTGTCTAGCCTTATGATTCCTCTGTACATCACCAAGCAATGCTTGGTCTAGTGGTAAAGGCATGTCCTTGGTGACCCTAAGGTCCCAAGTTCAAGCCTTACCACTAGCAACTCATGTGAGGGAGGATCCCCCTTACCTCCCCCTCTCTCCCATGGGTTGGGCCTTGAAACCCCATTGGCCTAATCCTGGCAGTAGGAGGTCCAGTGGGGCGGCCCGGCTTACCACTTTAAAAAAAAAAAAAAAAAAATGATTCCTCTGTACATGTATATAAACCCTTGTCAATGAGAATAAGAACGTTTTTTTTAAATAATGGTCTAAATTAAAATAATTTAAGTTTTGGGTGTGAAACGAAAATATTTACGTAGAATGGGTCCACGTAGGATCGGATACCCCCAAACGAAATTTGACCAAAACCGGTATGGCACGTGACGGTTATGGCCATAACCACTCAGTTTTTAGACGGTTTTGATGAGTTCTTTTTGCGTCAAAATTGTAAGATTGACCAAAACTGCCTCAATCCTCAGCGGTTATGGGTAAAACAGTCACGCGCCGTGACGGTTTTGATTTGTATAAAAAAAAAAAAAAAACTGAAGCTAGCTTAGGGAATGTCGATCCTACGTGGACCCATTGTGCGTAAATAGTTTGATTCCGCACCCAAATCTTGAATTAATTTATTTTAGAGCATTATTTAAAAAAAAATCGTTCTGAGAATAAAGAGTACATCTTATATTCATTTCTATCTCTATCTAATCTTACGGGTGACTGGTGACTGGTGAGCAAGAATATTCAACCCCTTTATCTATCCGATCCCGACCCAGTACTCAAATTTAGTGCCCGGTTTCCTGGGTTTGAGATCCGTTTTACTTTAGATTAATTAAGGTTGGGTACGTGTATCAAAATAGCAAATCTATAGTCCGACTCACAATTGCCCAAACATTCTAAGTAATTCGTATAACTATCTAGTTAAACACCATAAAAAGTTGACAATTTCACCTTGCAAATTAAAAAACTCTGGAAACGGGTGCCCGAAAAGCGGTATCCGTTTATTTTGAATCGAATACGGGTATCAATTTTTAGCAATTTTTAAACCGTGTACCCTTGTTTTTGGGTATCAATACATAGTACAGAGCATAAGATTTTTCCTTTATTATAGAATTTGTTGTCAGCTTTATCATAATCAACTAGCTTTTGAGCCCGTAAAATCACGATTCTAATTTTTGTTTCTTTTCAAACGAAAATTGTAGACCACTGTATCTCTATGATTCACTCAGTGTGATCTATCATTGCGTCACATTTACTAAAAGTTCGGTCTACAAATCACCTCATGCATAAGTTTGTTTTTTTTTTTTTTTTTTTGGTTTTGTTTTAGGAAAAAACCAAACATGAAATACGTCATAGCAGCTACGAAATCCGCAGCCGCGATATCAAGTACATCACCTGGACCACTCTCAACCCACACGCGAGTCGAGTACTCCACATGACTAAAATTGTAACACTACGGAATTTGAAAAGTGGTTTCTGGAGTTGGTTTGTCCCACATTGGGAAATTAAAGCTCACATGATCAGTTTATAATAGACTAGATTAAAGCCCGTGCATTGCACGGTTATATTAAAAATATTATATGTTATATACACACTATCCATTATCGAAATCATTATGATATAGTTAAAAAGTTTAATTTAAGCTCATAACTATCCCTATGTTAATATATTGAATATATTTGACGAGTATTATATTTTAGGACTGTGCATAATTTTATTTTTAAAGCTCTAGGAGAATTCCATTTGCGTTGTGGGGTTTTCCTCATTTCCAGACGTATTCAATACAAAATAAAAAAGTTGAATTTCTAAGAAGATTACATTAAGGTGGCTGACCTAATAATTTTGGCTGATAGCAATAGTTTTAGTGCAAAGAGACCTACTCATCCAAATTAATTTCTTCCAATAAGGCATAACTCACCTAATTATTTTCAGTTACTTTTCTAATTAATTTAGAACACTTGACATATGAAGTTTGCAAATCAGATCAAACAACTTCCGATTTAATCATATAGCTTCATGCCAGATCATGCAGAATCGAAATAACCAAGCGATAATAAATTTTCATGCAAATAACCTCAAACTAAGGTTCTCTAATTAATTACAATTTTTTTTAATCAATTTAGGTCAATTAACATCTGAAATGTTCATTTCACATCAAATAATTTCTCATTTAATCAAATATTTTTTATCAAATCATACAGGCTCTAAATGACTAAGACATAATCAATTTTCATGCAAATAACCACAAGCTAAGGTAGGCTGATGTTCACTTGATTTTACCATTTTTACAACAAATATTTTTAACAGTAATTTATCAAGATGCGTTGATGTAAATGCAATTAAAAAAAATGCAAATGGTGACAATTATAGAAAATTTTCAAAAATAATAATATAAAAAAAAGGGGACAATGATGATGACACTATATTTTATATATACAACATTTGCTCTTCAAAAATATGTTTCAATATCATTTCATTTTTGGAGGTGAGTCATTAAAATGAAAAAAAAAAAAATATTAAAACAGAAAGCCAAAAACTACAAAACTATAATATTATGAAAGTAGATACCAACCAAATGAGTATAACTTTAAGTACATAAGTCATTTTTTTTCTTTTCGCGAAATCAATCACCAATACCTTATCTCGCAAAATAAAATCGTCATACATTTTGAAAAGGAGTCAAAGAAGGAAATATCTGTTTTTATGGCTATGATAAGTCCTTATATTGCATAATTATATAGGACTTTATGGTGCAATAATTGCTATATTTGACCCATTTACACTCGATTATCAAATATTTCACGTCCTTGGTATAGTTGTTGGTTTTTGAGCTTTTCAGGACATAGAAAGGAAATTTTGGAGTATTGAAGATGCATGATTGAAGTCTTTTATGCAGTGCCAACTTTGGAGCTCAATATCTGCCAAACCACTTTGAATTTTGAAGTGAAACCAATTGGAGGTGAAAGATTATGATCTTAGCTTTCTAAAAAGTGGTCAGACGCCTTAATCCGATAACTAACACAGAAATTAGAGGCGTTTGAAGTTGGACTATCGGAGCAGTTTTACACGACTCGTGCCAGAATTGCACGACTCGTGCATAAACACGAATTGGCCGCTGATCCGGGCACGACTCGTGCGATGTGTTGCATGACTCATGTAAATGCACGAGTTGATTTTTTTCCGGATTTTCCTTTGTTCTAATTTTGGGGGTTTTATTTCCTATTTTCTTTAAAGAAATTATAAAATAACATCCTAGTTATTTATACCTAGTTGAACCCTTGAACTATCTATCTAAACTTTCATTATTTTCTGCATCCAACTTTATTTCAAGATTTAAGCATTTTTGTACCAGATTCGGAGATTTATTTTCTTTATTATCCGGAGTATTATTCAGACCATCACAATATTGCAATTCTTTCTCTACACTTCTTTAATTATGTTTTTCAATTCAATTATTATTGTTGTTGTTAATTTGGATATGTGTGAGTAGTCTTTTTTTAGGGTTTGGTCGAACCCTAACATGCTAGTACTATGATTTAATCCGTAAATTGCATGTCTTTAGATTCATATAATTAGGGCTTATTATGGCTTAGGTTTAATTACCAACTTGAGTTTGATTATTGTTGTCTAATTTATATACTTGTGTTGCGATTAGATTTATACTAATTTATGTTTGTTGAGTGCTAAACGGAGTTTATAAACGGCATGCAGTTGCGATTCTTGTTTAGTGATTAACCCTCTAATATTGATTAGGACTGTTTCATCACGAAAGTGGGTTGTTAGGACTAATTGAGAAATTTATGCGTTTTTAATGCTTCTATTGCATGATCATTTCAGTACGGAAGTAGGACTTAGGATTGTAATTAGAAAGTCTATGATAGCCTCGCCCGGATAAGTAGTAGTTGTGTTGCATAACCCCCCCCCCCCAATCTATGTTTTATGACTTGCAATGTGTTTGATTATCGTAGTTGATGCATGTTAGTGGGGATATCTACGGCCTAGGCTTTTAGTTGATTGCATTAATCCACCAATCCATTTAAATTCTTATGAGTCTTAGTTGATAGAATCACCAACTATTTCGACCATAGCGTACCGGACTTCAATTGTTTAGACGATTTAGACATTTTTCACACCTCCTCGAGATCAACCCGTTAGCTACAATAACCCGTACGCTTGCGGTTAAATAAACACATAACTGGTTACAATAAACTCAAATTTTGAATTTCATTAACTTATAAGAAAAAAAATTGTATTATCATTTGTTGCTTATATGTACCAAAATGTAAAAAATGTTATATTAGACTTTTGACTTATGGAATATTATTTTACCATAACATATACAAATAATTTCATAATTATGAAAATGTCATATCTTCATGGTTACCATAAGCTTATTTTCACGATTACCATAAGGTTATGTATGGTATACTATATTTTCATAACTAATATATGAATTTTGTACATGATTACCATAAACTCACATATGATATAACAACAATTCCATAACATAAATTAATTCCTTATTCACCATATTCCATAACATAATTAATTCCTTATTCACCAGAAGCTCTAAGAAAATTCGAAAGGCTCTAGACCTCTTCAATGCCCTCGAAAAAAGTTGTGCGTTGCACGGTGACATTAACATTATTTTATATTATATAGGCACTTTCCATTACCAAAATCATTATAATTATTGTAGTTAAATAATTTTTTTTTTAAGGTAATAACGAAATAATAAAGTTACTATTTATCTATAACTATTGATTAATTCATTTTTTTAAGTTCTCACACTGTATACTTAATGTTTTAGCTAATTAATTAACTTTTTTCACACAACGATTTACTTCCATTACTTACTTTAAGTGTGCAAATCTGATAGATTTTTGCGAAATCAATAGCCAATGCCCTAACACATATATAAGTATAACATTAAGTGTACAAATCTGATAGTTTTTTGCGAAATCAATTGTCAATGTCATATCTCGCAAAATGAAATCGTCTTACATTTTTATGATTACAATAAAATTAAATTTCGAATATAATGTAATCTTCCCATTACCCATAATAAAATTCTTTGTATTATCTTATTATTTCATGAGTACAATATATTTGCAAGTAAATGAATTTTTTATAAACCAATCGAAGTTTTCTTCATCTGAAAATGAAATACAATTTCAATGTCTCTAAGCGTATTAAAAGCTTATGGTTATATGCATAAAATGTCATATTCATTAAAAAAACATAAACACTACATTTATTCGTAGTTTGTGGTCAATCTTTTATGTATAATATATACTAAAACATAGATTACAAAAATAAAAATAAAGAATAGACTTATAGAATAGCACATATATTAAAGCGAGTAAACAATTATCCTTTACTCATAGTTATTGCTATTGAGGAATTCACATTAATAAGTTGAAAATTATTTTGTATAATCTTACCATTTCGTGATTAATTGACATATACTCCCTTCGATCTTTTTATAATTTTCTGTTTTGTTTGTTGCTTTTGACTATCCATGTTGGAGGTCACTTCTATACTAAATGAACTTATAAACGGACTTTTAATTCACCAAAAACTGTACTAAAATTTCATTAAATGTACACGCATTAAAAAAAATATTTGGTTCTTATATTTTACCAAAATATAGGTTTGACTTATTATCTTACCATAACTTAAAAAGGAAACTTTTATATTGATGATTATTTTCAGAATCACCATAAACCTACATATGGTATACTATATTTCCATAAGTAAAATATATGAATTTTATACATGATTACCATAAACTCACATATGGTATAACAACAATTCCGTAACATAAATTAATTTCTTATTCACCAGAAGCTCTAAGAAAATTCGAAAGGCTCTAGACCTCTTCAATGCCCCCGAAAAAAGCTTCGTTTATAAATATATTAAGATTAAGATTCCTACCATCATACTACCAACAAGGCTTTCACCTTATAGAGCCCGGTGAGGATATATGGGCCTAAGGGGTGACTATCCATCTTATTGAGTTGTGTTGCGATGGACGGTGGATCGGGCTGTTACAGATGGTATCAGAGCAACCCTGCGACCGCGTGCTGGGTGCTGGGGCGAGGCCCAGACCAGCCGTCTAGCGGGGGAGATCTTGGACCTGTGTTGATGTTATAGTTGGCCGAGGCGCAACGAGGACGTTGCGTTCTCTATGTGGGGGAGTTTGTAACACTACGCAATTTGGAAAGTGGTTTCTGGAGTTGGTTTGTCCCACATTGGGAAATTAAAGCTCACATGATCAGTTTATAATAGATTCCTACCATCATACTACCAACAAGACCTTCACCTTTTAGAGCCCAAGTGAGGATTTACGAGCCTAATGGGTGACTACCAATCTTATTGGGTTGTGTTGCAACGGACGGTGGATCGGGCTGTTACAAAAATGAGCAGCCGGACGAGCTGCCTTATTACCTAGCCTACAAATATGTTTAAACAAGCAAAAGTCAAACCTACGCGAGAAACAAAGATATCTGAAACTGTAAAACCAAAATAGGAACTACCAAAAACCCCCGAAGTTAGGGAATTAATCAGCTGTAAAGATTCGGACTCCAGAATAACGTGTTGAACTCCATGTTGCCACGCCATTTGAAGCCCCAGCAAAGCCGCCTTGGCTTCCACGATCTCCGGCAACCATTTCTCCTTCACCTGCTTGACCGCCACTCGCGTTACCACCCCTTCCGCGTCCCGGATCACAACACCCATCCCTAACCCTACATCCCCCAACACCGCCCCATCCGTATTCACCTTAAAATAACCACCCGGAGGTGGTGTCCAACTCTCCGGCCCGGCCCCTCTGTCACCCTTACCACCCATCTCCTTCCCCGCAATCGCTGACTGATACGCTCCCAAGTAACTGCTTGCTCTATGGGCGACACAGTCCCCACTCACAACATCCCCACCATGAGTAACCTCATTATGAGCATTCCACACAAATCATGCCCCTATCAACGCCAGCTCTACCTCCGCTCCCGAATCCCTATCACACCACCCCTACACCAAGTCCTTACCGCTGCGGCACAAGCTCCACGACCCCGTATCAATCCCTAGTTCCTTCCACACTTCCACAGCCTCTGGACAATTAACAAGCGCATGCAAATCGTCCTCTATCCCTACAGAACATCGAGGACAGGTGATGTCAGCCTCACGAATTCGTCTACTAATGTTGACCATAGAAGGTAGTGCTCCCCTACAGAGTCTCCAAACGAACATACGAACCTTGGGCGGCACATTAATCTTCCAAAGCCTATTCCAAAGCCCCTTATCATGACACCCATCACTAGAACCCTCCTGCCCCTTCTCTCGCTGGTCCCTCTCTAGAACAAAATGGTAACCAGTCTTTACAGTATACTCCCCATCACGACTGTAACCCTAAACATACACGTCGTCCCTCCCGTCAGCTGCTATAGTGATGTTGAGAACATCGTCCGCCGCAAAAGGAAAAATATGATCGCGCACAGCCCTTGCTCTCCAACACCTCAAATCGTCGTCAACCCAATCTGCAACCATAGTATTCCAGTCTCCCCCTTACTGGTGATATTAGACGGCCCGACGGTTTCCCCATAGACCACCTAACCTGCCACACCCGCATAGACTTCTCGTTACCAACAACCCATCTACACCCTTCCTCCAACACCCCTCGAACCCCCACTATAATACGCCAAATGTAGCTAGGATGACTCCCCACCCCTGCCTCCAAGAAAGACGTGTCAGGAAAGTACTGAACCTTAACAATCCGGATGCGTTTAAGAATCCTGATAGCTAACGCATCCGGATTCCTCAGAATCCGCCACGCTTGCTTCATCACCATAGCGTCATTGAAAGCTTCAAGGTGCGGAAACCCCAGCCCCCCGTCCCCCTTCGAACGACAAAGCTTCTGCCATGCAACCCAGTGAATCTTTTTCTCCCCCTCCTTCGCCCCCCACCAAAACCGCGCAATATTGGAGTTTATCTCGTCACATAGAGCAGCCAGAATCTTGAACAGTCCCATATGATAGGTAGGAATCGCCTGAGCCACAGCCTTAAAGGATTTCACTACCTGTAAAAGACACAAGTTTCCTTGTCCACCCCTGCAACTTTTTCCAGACGCGGTCTTTGACTACACTAAACGCCGCCCTCCTATTTCAACTAACAGACCCCGGTAAGCCCAAGTATCTAAAATGTTGTTCGACCACCCGAGCCTCCAATAAAACCGCCAGCTCCTCCCTTGTGCCCTCTCCTACATTGGCACTAAAAGAAATCTCCGATTTTTGGAGATTGACACGTTGTCCCGAAGCTTGCTCATAGATACCAATCAACGATATCACACACTGCACTTCAACCGGCCTTGCTCTGCAAAAAACGATGCTATCATCCGCAAAAAACAAATGTGAAATCCGAGGCACCCCATAGCCCGATCCATCAGTCCCGAGAGAGCCTCCGCACACAAGATAAAAAGGTAGGGCGAAATGGGGTCACCCTGCCTTAGACCTCGCGCTGGGTAGAACTCATCTGATGGTGCTCTATTAATCATTATCGCCGAACTAACTGTCGAAATATAATGCATCACCATTGACCTCCACTTTCGAGAGAAACTCATCTTCTCCATCACTGCTCTCAAGAAGCCCCATTCTACTCTATCGTACGCCTTACTCATATCTAAATTATAACCCAGATAACCTGTATTACCACAATAATGAATACGCATATAATGGAAGATCTCGAATGCTATAAGTGCGTTATCCGTAATTAATCTTCCTGGAGTAAAGGCAATCTGGGTGGAAGATATAACAGACGGAAGGAACACTTTCAGGCGATTAGCAAGTACCTTGGACACCATCTTGTATAACACGTTACACTAGCTAATCGGGCGAAATTCGCTCATCTCGGACGGCTTATTCACCTTGGGAATTAACACAATCAGCGTCTTGTTAACATCCTCCATACGACACTCACCTTCCACCAGAGCCGTAACGTAATTTGAAGCGTCGTCACCCACAATATGCCAGTGCTTTTGGTAGAAATTCGCATTCATTCCATTAGGACCCGGAGCCTTACTCGGACCCATCTGTTTCAAAGCCTCCCACACTTCCTCCTTTCGAACTCTCTCTGTTAGGAATTCATTTACATTGTCCGATACCCTCCGCTCGATCCCTTCTAGCGCCTCAACAGTCCCCACTATTTCGGACGCCGTAAAGAGACTCTGAAAATAGTTGACAGCAGCCCCACAAATCTCCTTCTCCTCTTCTGCCCACCCATTCTCCCCAACCTTCGCTTTACGATCACTAAGTCAAAAACGACCTTTAAGAACAGTTCCTCTATAGTTAAGCAGAACGATTGTAGAACCGTTCTCTAGACGACGGTACTTAAAGGCTTAGAGAACGGTTGGAACCGTTCTTAAAGGGTATGAGAACGGTTTTGTACAAAACCGTTCTCAAAGATCTTTAAGAACGGTTATAAGCAAAACCGTCTAATAAGTTGATGCCTTACCAAACGGTTTTGAGCAAAACCGTTCTGATATGTACCAATTTTTTTTTTTTCAAATTTTTCAGCTTTCCCTATCCACGATCCCCAACCCCTGATCAGCAGCAACAACAACAGCAGCAGCAACAACAACACCACCATCAACAACAACAACAATAACAAAACTAACACTCAAAATACCTCCAATACTTTGATTAAATCTGGGTACACCGCAAAATTACAGAATCACCAAACAAAAAAAAAAAAAAACTAACAAATCGATTAACCTAACACTATTTTTCACGTAAATTTTGACGACATCATCTTCATAAATCTGGGCCTTTGTTCATCAACTTCCTCTGCATTATCATTCTAACCACAAAAAATAAAAACAAATATCATTAGAAAAATTGAATTAGAAAAAACAAATTTAAAAAACATATAATTGACAAATGAAATCTGAAAATGAGATCTTATATCTTATAAAAAGTAGATCTGAAAAACTAGATTATACATAACTTAATCACAAACAATATGTCAAAGATGTAAAAAGTTACCGGCAAAGAGGCTGACGAACCCTAGCCGTACGAAGACGTGTTTGCCGGCTGGAGAAGGTGATGAAAAGGTCGCCGAAGCACGATTCTTCGAGGCAGCAAGACCAGATCTTGTCGGAGTGAGGCACTCGCAGCACGTCTACCGCTGGAGGTGAACCTCGACGAGAATTTGTGGACGATTAGAAGAGAAGAGAGGAAAAAAAGAGGAGAATCAGTTAGAGATGGAAATAAGATAGATGTGGAAGGAAAGAGAAATTGAGAATGAGGAGGCGGAGGCGGAGATTACAAAGCAAGGCGAGAGCTCTTTATGATTTATGTTTTAAAAAAAAAACATGATCTTTTAGAACTGTTTTCCTGAAAACCGTTCTAAAAGGGTCTTTTAGAACGGTTTTTACTGAAAGCGTTTTCTTAGGCATTTTATTTTTATTTTCCTTTTTTCGCAAATCAACTTTTAGAACGGTTTTTAACGGACCCGTTTTCATATGAAATAGAGATCGGTTTTACAAAATTCCGTTCTCTTACGCTAGTTCTGGAAGCCCAAATTTGACGTAGTGGATCATATTTCTGCTCCTACGAGAATTAGCTTTCATGTGGAAATACTTAGTATTTTTGTCTTCATCAATAAAATTTGACACTCTCGATCGCTGCCTCCAATACACCTCCTCCTGTAACAGAAACCTCATCCAATTTCTCACATACAGTTTTCCTCTCCGCAACTACGCCCTCAGTTGGTGCACGCCCATTTAAAAACACCAACCTCTCCCTCACCCTCTCTATCTTCTTGGAAATCTGTCCAAACTCCATCTTACCCCAACTCCACAACTCCTCACTCGTCCTTTTTATCTTCACCAGAACGTCAGCTGCATTTGCTAGCGCCTCCCCACTCGACCAAGCATCCTCTACCACCTTCGAAAAGTCCGGGGACGATAGCCATAAATCCTCGAGCCTATACATACGCTTCCGCCTCCTCTGATCAGACTTATAAGCTTTGAGAGAAATTGGGTAGTGATCGCCTCTCTCGCTACAGGTGGTACGTGGTAACTGACGAATTCGCAACTATCCAACCCAAACTAGCCACTGCCCTATCAAGTCTATCATACACATGGTTTGGCTCCGCTCTTTTGTTCCACCATGTATACGGGTCCCCGACAAAGCCTATATCCTTGAGATCGCAGTCCTCAAGGGCCTCCCTAAATTCCTCAATCTTCCTGGGTGCTCAAGGAGGACCACCCAATTTCTCACAATCAAATAAAATTTGATTAAAGTCCCCAACAACAAGCCACGGTAAATTCGACAAACCTCTCAGCTCTCGTAATAGCTCCCAAGAGATGAATTTCTCCTCTTTATCAACCCATCCATAAAAACCAGTCAGCCTCCACGTCCCTCCCCCAAAGACCCCAGACACCTCCACATCTACATGGTGTGCAGATGATCCCAGGAAACTCACCCCCACTCCCTCCCTCCACAACACAACCACCCCACCACTCCTACCACATGAATCATCACACACGCCTTCATACCCCAGCAAACTATCAATTATTCTACGCATCTCACTACTACTCAGTTTTGTTTTGGTAAGAACCACAAACTCCGGACCCTCCCTTTTTAGCAACTTTTTCAGGTAAGCAATTGCCGGGGAGTTGCCTAAACCCCGACAATTGTAACTAAGAAGACTCATTGAACCCGGCGGGATTGCATCTCTGCAATCGCCGCCGATATCAAAGTTGTATTTTCTGCAATGCTGTGACCACCCTTTGAAGTTTCATCCTCTGCCCTAGATCGTTTTGTTACCACATCCAGGTCTAGAGCCCCATCAATACATTGGATTTGCAGGATTTTTTAGCCTATTGATATTATTATGTAGATATTACACACAAAATTATAGCAAAACATGTCCCTTCAAAATAAAAATTTACTCTAAAAAATGATTAAATTTTAAAGAGCTTATAGTCAATGCATGGAGCAATTTTACAATATGGAAAACTTCGAAACTTCACAATTACAAATAGCAAATATAAGTGACCAAATGGATCAAATTTCATTATAACAGTTCTAATTCAATTCGATCCCATTATAATATAAATTTCAATTATTTTGAAAACTCAAAAAAATATGACAAAAGCATACTTTTGTATGCTAACTCAAGCAAAAAGGATGAAAATATATATAGTACGTCAAATTAAAATATTACGTCAAATGAAAATCCAATGACAAAAAGTCATTATATTGATTATCATCATTTAAAAAATAACTTTCAAACTAATATTAATATTCAATAAAAAAAATGTTCAGGCGAGAAAGATGAAACATTGTTAATAATTGATCAAATAAATACTAATTTATGTATGTTATTATTTATATACGATAAAAAATATTTTATATTAATCTTAATGTAGTGTAGTATAACAAATGAGCAGCATACGTGTCTATTTTTGCTAAAAACTTAGTTAATATACGTGTCTATTAACCTCACGGTTGCGTCGACACGATAGTCTACCTTGAGAGGTTTAGCTGGGCGGCGGCGGTGGCGGAAGGAAGTGGTGAAAAAGAAAAGGTAAAGACAGATAGCTTCGGCCAGAGTAGGAGGGAGAGAGAGATAGAGAATGCAAGGTTTGTGCTCATCAATTCCACATTTATATCATTTCGTAGGTCTGCGATATGAATCACTGGACCCAATATTCTGAGCCAATCCGACCTCCACGGGCCAAATAACCCGAATCTTCATTTTTTGAATCTTTTTTTTATGGAACTTTTACTACCCTAGTGTGGTGGTCCGGGTCACGCACGTGCTACCCAAATTCTAATAAAATTAATAATAATAATTTTGCAAAAAACTTAATTTATTTTTTAATCTAATATATATATATATATATATATATATATATATATATATATATATTTAAAAATCTAATAATTTAGAGCGCATTGAGGGCGTCGGGAAGTTAAGAAATGCACAGAAAGAGTCCAATAATTGCACAACTGTCACATTAAGAAATGCACAAAGAGAGTCTAATGTTTGAAAAACTCTTACGTAATAAAGTTATCAACATAAAACATAATATAAACTATTATAATTTGGGCTACGTATATCAGAATATTACTATACGTGTATCATTAATATTGTTTTGAAATGTACTACACTATAAGACTCATTTACACATACTTTTGAAAAGTTAAGTATGATTTTGGTTGAGATATGTCGACAAGTTTAAAACTTTTGTGAAAATATTTTATAAAATAATAAAAAAAGGGTATTATTTAAAGATAAAGTAATACTCAGTACAATGATATACTCCGTAAGTGATTTAGTGAGACTAGGAAACATCTTAACTAACCAACATTTAATTAGTTATCATAATTTATTTATTTTGAGATTAACTACGTAATCAAAAAGAATATGAAAAAGTGTCCCGTGCAGCACACGTGCTTTCTATCTAGTATATATATATATTTAAAAGCTAATAATTTGGAGCGTATTCAGGGCGTCAGTAAGTGAAGAAATGCATATAGAATGTCCAATATTTGCAAAACTCTAACATAAAGTATTAAATTTATCTACATAAAATATTAAAAAAAGTGAGTCCAATATTTAAAAAAACTCTCACATAAAGTATTAAAACAATCTACATGAAAAATAACATAATCTGTTATAACTTGGGCTACGTATATTAGAATATTACGATACATGTATCATTAAGTTCGTGTCGAAATATATTTCAATATAAGATCCATTCACATTTTTTTGAATAATTAATTATGATTTTGTGTCAGATAATATCGACAAGTTTAAGTCTTTGTGATAAATACTTAAAAAAAAATTAAAAAAAGGAGTATTATCTAAAAGTAATACGTTGTACAATAGCATATGCGATTTAGTGAGATCCGGAGACATTTTAACTAACAAATATTTAATTAATTATCATGATTTTGTTATTTATTTTGAGATTAAGTAATTAATAGTAGTTAATAAATAAGTATAGGCAATTATGGAAAATGTCCCGTGCAGCGCACGAGATTCTCCCCTAGTTTTTTCATAATTTGTAACCCATTTTGCGCAATTTTTTTTGATTATTTTCCGTTCCAATCCAAATAAAATATATAAAAAAAATTAGCTCTATTTAAAAAAAAAAGATAGATTATTATACTGTATGGGTAGATGTCACATCAACTACAACATCTTTACCCTAACAACTTAAAGGCTCCCAACAATTACTCCCGCCGTTTGCCTATAAAACGCGTAGGGTCGGACACAATTTTTAAGAAAAATAGAACAAATAATGAATTTTAGGGTCCACTTCATTAGTGGATATACGCCCGATTCTCTATTGATATTGATCTCAACTTAATGCATTAACTATCACGTAAGGATCAATAGAAAGTTATAATTTCACAATAGAGTAATTAAGGGGAATTAATTGAGTTAGAACGAGGACCAATTGTTAGAATTGCTAGCGACGATTAGATCGACCAAGCGTTCGTTTAATTGATAAATCACGACTTTATTTCGCTATTTCAGTTAATTAGTTTAATTAGTCAAATTCACAACTCAATCAATCAAAACTCAATATGTTACTTGTTATTTAATTGCGCATCTAGACTACGAATAACGCAATAATTCCACGAGGATTCGAACCTTACTTCCTTACTACATTAGTTTTAGGTTAGTATTCTAATTAAATTTGGAGAGTGATACGACTTAGCTCCACCAAATTTTGGAGCCGTTGTCAGGGAATTAATTTACGGTGTTATTTTTTTTGTTTATTTGTGCGATTTTATAGTTTTTGTATTTACGAGTGTGTATGTCAATACGCACCCGAGCTCCTAGTAATTCTCCCTTGAGATTTGATCCATAAATTGAACGAACTCTCTTCAGGTTACACAAGTCAATTCGAGATTTATTCAAAGAACTTCCTTTTGTAGTATTTTCACAAGAGGAGAAGGTTCATTGAAAGCTGACACTAATGCCAAAGGAAACGCGTACCATGAAGGAGGTCACTACTCCTAATCTCAAGTCACAACCCTTGTGTATTACCTTTCCAGACCTTGACCCAAAGTTTGAGATCCGGGTTGATTCACTTGTTACCACCTGACAAGGATCGTGACAAGGATCGTGACAAGCATCTATCAGAGTTACAACTATGACACCAGACTGAAGTTGTATTACCTCCCACATACACAAATATAAAAACTCCACCGCGATGGCCGCCGCATCTGAACTTACGGCGGAGAAGACGGGTGTTGCGGAAGGTGGAGTTTCATTTGGCCAGAAACCTCTGATCTTTTTCCCCAAACGTTAAGCCTAATTTCAAGGTCGAAACCTTAAGCCCTAAATCTTCGTTCAAGTCCGCACTTGTCCCCTGTCCTCAATCTTCATCGTCTTCGTCTGCTCCTTTTAATACTAGAAGAGCGGATCATTCTGAATTTTTCGAAGATGCCGTGTTCGCTTTTGGAATGCCGTTGCGCCGAATTGTAAGTCATCCCCTTTCGTATTTTTTCTCATTTATGTTAGATAGTATTTGATGATGATTGACGTTTGTGTGGCCGCCGCTGATTTTACTCGTTTCGTCGTAATTTACGTTTTTCTGAGTTCACAATGTTAGGTTTTGATGTGTTTTTAGAATTGGTTAGCTTGATTATATCAATTTCCAAGTTTGTTGGATGGTGTGTTTGTTAAGCTAATTCTGTTGATGATATTAGCTGCTTCAGGTTATTGAGCCTCAAGTTTGATCATTTTGTCGAAATTTAGCCTCAAGTTTCAGGTAAATTGAAATTGATACTAGCTCTGTGGTGCCTGCAGTGATGATTACTCCGTATATTATTAAGGTAATCAGATCACATTGTCAATAGTTGAGTTGTAAATAAAGGTAATTTCGATCACCTTTGTTTAAGGATGCTATGAAATTGATTGACAAACATCTTACTTTGTTTCGTTTGTCGAAAAATTCCTTTTGTAAAACAATCTTACCATGTGTCATAATTTATCGTAGGACCTGATTAGTTGGCTCATTTTGCTGAAAAAATCTTATCTTTGTAGACATTCATAGTGTAGTCTGCATTTTCTTAAGATATTTACGAGTTAATTTGTTTATATGTTATGATGTAATGTGTTTTTCTGCTTATTGTGGCTAATTTTGTTTTGGAGTTTTCCTTTTACTCACTTCTAATGTTATCTGGATGATCTTGTTATAGGGTGCTGGATTGGAGAATCTTGGGAATACGTGTTTTCTTAACTCAGTCATACAATGTCTTACCTACACGGAGCCTTTGGTAGGTTATTTGCAGAGTGGAAAACACCAGACCACTTGTGAGTGGTTTCATCCTATTCTTCTTTTAGCTATATCTTTGAATGGAATTAGCCAATTACAGATTCCTGGAAGTATTTAACAAGTTATGTGAGCTTACGACCTGTTTGGTATGAGCTCATAAAATGGAGCTCTACCACCAATGAAGTGGTTTTTGTTTATAATTCTTATTACCGGGTGGTAACTGGTACGGAAAATTAAGGAAGATTCATGTTAAGTGTTAACTGATCCTGAAGTATTTTTGGGACGAAGACTTGATTGTTGCTGTTGCCGCGTGTCTATTTATTTCTGGCTGGTACATGAAACTTGAGAATGGCTATATGCTCGTCGTTGTCTTGCAATATTGTTCCAGCCCAAATATTTCAGTTAATAAGCTCTTCAATGGCTGATCTTCTTTTGACAGATCATTTGTATGTATTGCAAAACCTGCTTATCTATGGCTGGATAGCTTTCCAGGATGCCATTTATGCTATGGTTTGGCTAAATACAGTAAAATGAACAACAATGTTTGAGTTGATGCCTGTGAAAAATGTCAATTGTTCTTATTCCACTACAAATATTGCAAGAGGCGTTTGAGGTGGGGCGGAGGGAGTAAACCCTTCTCCTCTATTCGTAGTAAGCAATTAGACTCAACAGCTATGATGCAAGATTTGCTTGTCTTATCAATGGAAAGTCGCCTTGATTCTTCTGTGCAAGATTAAGATGTATTGTTAAGCCTGTTAACTGGCTTTTCAGCCATGTAGAACATCACTTATTGAATTTTCTTTTTTCCCTTTCTTTGAAGGCCGTGTTGCTGGTTTCTGTGCTTTGTGCGCCATTCAGAAACATGTTAGCCGTGCACTGCATGCTTCTGGGAGGATCCTAGTACCAAAGGATCTTGTTTCAAACTTGAGATGTATCCTTTTTTTCAACATTTAAGTTCATTGATTGTGGCTTATAAGCTACCTTATTTTGGGTAGTCATATCATGTCTTTGAACGGGCCTTATTTTTTCTTCCTACTCCCACATTTTGGCTATTATTATCATGTTAGGGAATGTGTTTTGTTCTTGGATGAATTTGTGTGGGATCCTGTTATCTATTTTAAAACTTGTGGGCTGGTGTAAACATAATGACTTAAACCCTTGCCTACTGGCTTCTTGGTGTCACCTTCTTAGGTGGTAGCTCTATTTTGAAACTTTATTTTACAACATACTCAGCCAGCATAATCTTGGATCTAATAGTAGTGGTTAAAGTCCAGTTGTATTCATAATTCATACACAGCCATCATGAACTCATATGCTAGTCTTTATCCCTGTCTGAACCACTTACTGTCCCAGAATAGGTCAATTTTGAACTTGGGAAATGATTTCCGAGTCGGGAATTAGGTACATTTCTTCATTTCTCTTGCATGAAAGTAACTGGTAAATTATTGTTGCTTGACCCCATATCAAGGCATATCTCGAAACTTTCGGAATGCAAGACAAGAGGATGCACATGAGTACATGATCCATTTGTTGGAATCTATGCACAAATGTTGCTTGCCTTCAGGTGTGCAAGCTGAGTCACCTGGTGCTTATGAAAAAAGCTTGGTCCATAGGATATTTGGGGGCCGCTTGCGGAGTCAGGTAAATGCCATACAACCTTAATATTCTTGGTCTTTGAGATTTCAAGCAAATTTCTGAGGAACTAGAATTTCAAAGTTTTTGACCTTATTACTAAGCGGAGAGCCTTATAGTCTTTGTTTAACACAATGTTCTGTTACTTCTAGGTGAAATGCTTGCAGTGTTCCTATTGTTCTAATACATTCGATCCGTTTTTAGATCTGAGCCTTGAATTAGTCAAGGCAGATACTCTGTATAAGGCCCTTAGGCACTTCACTGCCCCAGAGCAACTCGATGGTGGGGAGAGGCAGTACAAATGTGAAAAGTGCAAGCAGAAAGTCAGGGCCCTCAAACAGCTCACGATTTCTAAAGCCCCCTATGTCCTTACTGTTCATCTGAAGCGTTTCCGATCTCACGTTTCTGGCCAAAAGATTGATAAAAAAGTTCAGTTCGGCTCTACGTTGGATCTGAAGCCTTTCGTGACTGGAGACTATGTATGTTTACTCTTCCCTGTAGTTTGCAAAGTTCCAGTCTGGTGCCTGTGGAATCGTTATGTTATCATGCTCATACAAGAACATGATCTGAAACATATATGATGGCAGTCAGTAACATCTGAAGAATGTTGCAATAAGGCCTTTTGATTGGAAATGTATAACTTGATATGTTTCGAATAAAAGTTTCCTTTCATCCCTATAATGTTTAGATTTCCACGGTAACCTTATTTTGGATGAGATGACCTTTTAGCATTTGTTATCGAAGCAGACTAGCAGAGTAGTCATAAATTCTTCCTTTGGCATTCCAGGAGGGTGATTTGACATATACACTGTATGGTGTTCTGGTTCATGCTGGTTGGAGCACACATTCTGGCCACTACTATTCCTTTGTCCGTACATCAAATGGTATATGGTACTCCCTTGATGACAACAGGGTAAGTCTTATATTTCTTATCCGTAAACTCTTGGGTTCCCTTTTAACCTATTACTATCTCTCGCCCTTTCCTTGTGCTTCTAAGTAATATTCATTCCCTTCATATTGCTTAAATCATGGATATGATGGTTCATGATTTCTGGTTGGCCATAATCAGGCTATTGCTTTAGGCGGTAATATGTTATGTGTGTAATGTAATGATCTTAAGATACCTCTAGAGAGAAACTTAGGTGTAAAAGATGGAAAGCATTCATTGGAATTTTCAAAGGGACAACCATGCAGCATTTGTTAAACACGGGGAGCAAACATGCTGGTAGTGTGAGATATTGCCCAACATCCCTGTGCTGTGTCAGGCTTATTTTTCTGTCTTTGTGACTTGAAGCAATGGGAAACGAAACTTGGTAAGAAAAGGGGAATGCATAACTGAAATGGGGCTTATGGGTAATTAAGTAACTTCCTCCTTTCATATTTATAGCGTTTTTTTAATCTCTGAAAGGAGTGGCGCATTACATATAGCCATATAGGAGTGGTACAGTACATATAAAAGAGTCCTTAAGTAGATTATATTGCTTTTTGCTTACTTTGACGTTCTTTTTTTTGGTTTCACAAGGTTATTCAAGTGAGTGAGAGGATCATCATGGAGCAAAAAGCATACATGCTGTTTTATGTCCGTGATAGGAAGAAGTTCATTCCAAAGAAAACCATGGACATTGTTCAAAAAGAAAGCATGATTACAACTATTCAGTCAATTCCCAGGGTGAGCAATGCTGCTGGTGAAAAGAATACAAAGGAAACTATTCAGTCAATTCCCAGTGTGAGCAATGCTGCTGCTGAAAAGAATACAAAGGACCCTATTCAGCCGGGCTCATTTGTAAAACATGTTGCGAATTCCCAAAGTTCTGAAATTGTGGTTCAACCAAATTCATCAAAGAGTTTGAAGCAAGAGTCAAATGGTAGATTATTGAACATGTCATCTGAGTCCTCAGTTTTGAAGAAGGATAATTTGTCGATACCAAAAGCAAATATAGATGAAATGGTGAACGCAACTAAGTTTGCTGATAATAGTGTCAAGAATAGTGTTGTAGCTATGATGGGTGCTGGCTCTGACAGCAACAACGAACCGAAGAGTGATCCTGGCTTGCTCAGTGAAAAACCATCAGGTTTGGATTGCTCATCAAGCCTAGCCAGTGCTGTAGATGATCTGGCTTCTGATAGGGTATGTTCTTTTTATCTATCTTATTCGAAAAGAGAGAGGGAGGGAAGGGTGTTCCGCTGTTCTTTTGTCAAATGAGTTTTGATTGTTTTTGTTTTCAGGTAAAAAATGATAAGCCTGTTGCAAGTGGCCCATCAGATTCCACTATTCAGGGGAACACTGAAAGTGAAAAAGTCCAAGTTAGTTTTGTTGTTATTCAAATTTCTTCCCTGTTTATATCTGATCTTTACTGTAGGGACACTGATTTCTTAATTGGGGCATGTATGCTTACTAGAACGCAAAGCTGAGCAAATCAAGCATCAGAAAGAAGAGTGTAGATAAATCGAAATCTAAGGATGTACTCCGACAAGGACTAGTGAAAAAAATATTCAAGTGTAGGGCTGTAGGGTCGCATTTGAGCACCAAGTTGCTGTATGGTGCTGCTTTGAAATCAATGAAGAAGAGAAAGTGCAAGAAAATGAAAAAACCTGCCAAACTTGTTTTGGATGAGAACTTGCTCATTGGGAGCGCTGTTCCGGCAAACACGAGTTCTTCTATTGCAGTGGCATTGACCTCTGCTGAAAATCTTCATTCCTTGGGTAGTCGTACCGACTCTGTTAAGACAGCTTATGACTCCTGTTCTAGAGAGGATGCTTTTAAGGATACTGTGATAAATTCTGACGGCATTTCACCCCTTCTGAAATCGGATGAAGCTCTCAAAAGTAGAGTGAAAGGAGCAGGGCTTGGGAGTGGTAAGTTGCCAAAAGAATCTATTAGCGTGGAAGCACAAGCCCAGGTGGTTGATGGTTCTTGTGTAGAACAATCACAGAATGGAATTTCGCTGGAGTCTCCAGGTTAGTAATTATCTATGTTTTTTTATATTGGTTTTCTTCTCCTAATCATTTCCCCAGTTTTTTTTTTTTTCGAAATCATTATTTTTGCAGCATCTAGTAATGGTTTTCTGTACTTTGCTTTTAATGGTGCTAAATTTTCTGCCCTCTGGCTTATTGACTGTAGTCTTATTATTTTGGTTTGCAGTACTACGTTGGGAAGGGGTAGAGTCTCCCTCAGAAAATGCACAAGGCAATGGTTCGGAGGTCGTTACCATTGGTCATGTGTTGGATGAATGGTGAGTTCATATGCATGTTGATTTCACTCTTTATGTCGTTTTGTGGATGCATTTCAGCATGTGCCCCTCCTTATAGGGAGTGGTTAGGGGGCCTAAATTTTTTCAGCTAAATTGTATTCAGTAAAGTAACTTGGTTGATGCAACTTTGCAGGGATGAAGAATATGACCGAGGCAAAAGGAAAAAGGTGAGGGAGTTTAGGCATGAATTTGGTGTACCTAATGTATTCCAACAAATCTCTTCAAAGAAAGCAAAATTGAAGGCAAAGACAGAGCGGCGTACTTCTATGAATGAACCATTCAGAATATGATTCATACTTCTCAGAATCTCAGGTGAAGCGCTCGGCCATGTTGTATGCTCTATTTGTGGCGTACGCCACTGGTAAACCTAGTGAGCAGCACCTAAGCTTCCAATCCTCCATCATAACCAGGGAGGAGACTTTGAGGCAAAGGGGGTAATGTTATTGTTATCGTGTAGCCATAGTGAAGTGTGCGGGTTTCTATACCAGGTCAGAATGTGCCGGGTTATCGAGATGTCAGTGGACTTCCCTTCCGCATTGTGTAGATGTGATCTCCTGTGGTACATGGTCTGCTGTGGATCATACAAATTTTGAAGAAACATCATTTTTTTATTTTTTATTTTTCTCAAAGGCAGAAAACCTGTATTCCGTATGTATTAATGTCCGTAATATTGGTAATGCACCTGCTAGAGGTCGTTGAAGATTTAAGACATAATCAATCAGATACAACCAAGATCGATAGATCAATGTGCATAAAGTAGAAGCACCTAAACTCTGATCAATCGATAGGATCACTAAAATCTACAGTTTGTTCACTGCACGGAAAGTTTGCCACTAGAATTTCCATAGAGATACGAGCAAAATCCCCAGAAAGTAATGATCAGAGCGAGAATCTTGAAGCTGCTCACAGGATCATGCAACAGTATGATGGCTGCTATGCTTGTCAGAGGCACCCTGACTGCATTCAGGACCCCTGCTAGCATGGTTGAGGCTAAGAACAGTATCGCTGTTGCACCTAAAACACCCAACTGAAAGATAATAGTACCCCAAATGAGGACCATATAATACGAAAATTTTGCCACCCTTGAAAGTACTCGCTTCCGATGCCACATCCTGGAACCCTCGGTCTACAACAAGGCCTATCGTCGTGAATATGAAGGCGATCAAGGACACCATTACTTGCTGCTCTAGCACCACATGGAATGACACCCTCCCCAAGTACTTCACAAAAACAAGCTCAGATAGCGCGAATATGAGTCCATGAAGAGCAGACCCCAGGATATATCCCATAACCGCGTAACATTACGGCTCTCGTTGGAGCTTTCCTCGTTGTCGAGTTTCCACAAAGGAACAGTAACTTGTCCAATAAGCTTGTCCGACAAGAATTTGCAACGGGAGAAAATCTCAAAGACTAGAAAATGTCATCTATATAATAAAAGACATTTTAAATGATTTTTTTTTTTTTTTTTTTAGGGAAAAGTAAAGACACATGTCACGTGGCATGACAGATGGTTTAACTGAAACCGGTGAACGTGATTTTTGCCTCTAACACTGCTTTTAATATATAGTATAAGATTAGATTTATTAGATAAGATAAAATTAATATTAAGATTAAATTAGATTATATAGATTTGCCATGGAAAAGAGTAAAGACATTAAATTTCAAGGCATTTCGCAATACTACACGGACAATGTACTGCACATGCATTTTACACTTCCCCTAAATCAAGGTAGGCAAAAGTTACGACTTACGAGCATGCATCAGTTGAAGAATCATACCATAAGGTCCTCACAATAAACTTTTTGTTAGGTAACACTATAAACGAACATACAGAGATTATACCAACACTTGGTACGTCGTCCATACGGCACGTACACTATATCAACAATGCTAATTGGGACATAATAATATTCCACGGTGTGTACTATAGTATCTTGAGAATCATGTCTTAAAATTAAAAATTCAACATTCAAACAACTCGAAAATTCAACTTCCCTTTGAAAAAAACAGGGGAGAAAAAGATAGCATAAAACGTCATAAGCAAGACAAAGAATTCAAGGAAAGCTCATCATTTTTGCTCAGGTGATTCTATAACTTCTTTTTCATTTAAGCATGTTTCATTTTATATATATATTCGCATTCTGTGTTTACGAAAAAAACAGTGTCTTATCAAACTTGACCTACAATTTACCTCGAAATGTCTAGTCAACATGGTTCTTTTTGCGTTTACAGCTTGCTAGGATTTCTCCACTACAGAAGATTTTTGAGCTTCATCGATCAATGGTGTACACATATCATGAAATTTATGCTCTTGATCATATCAACGATGGCAGGCCAATAGGAATTCGAGTTATCGAAAACTCTAAGAAAAATTCACTCTCATACCACACTTACCAAGCAATTGCTCTGATTGTAACATTTTTATCTTACGCAACATTCCACATAACCCGAAAAACGACAAGCATAGTGAAGAGTGCACTTGATCCTCATTCACCAACTTCTTTGTCAAGGAACTTCAAACCCCACCCATGGCAGAGTAATTACCTTAACATTTCACATGTAAACGACACACTTTTACCCCTTCTGAGTGCTACTAATGGTGGGTGGGAACCCTTCAATGGGCGCGATGGCACGCAGTTACTTGGCTATCTTGATGTGGCTTTCTTGACACTCTATGCAGTAGGAATGTTCTTTTCCGGCCACATTGGTGATCGAATGAACTTGAGTGTGTTTCTTACGCTCGGAATGTTGGGTACGGGTTTATGTACAGCGTTGTTTGGGTTGGGATACTGGTTGAACATCCACAATTTTTACTACTATTTGATTGTACAAATGTTTGCGGGACTACTCCAATCTACCGGGTGGCCATCAGTCGTTGCTGTCGTTGGTCATTGGTTCGGAAAAGGCGAACGAGGCTTAATCATGGGTGTCTGGAACGCCCACACTTCAGTTGGTAATATTGTTGGCTCTCTGGTTGCTTCCTTCTTGTTGAAGTATGGATGGGGCTGGCCGATGATTGTTCCAGGCGCTGCTGTTTCACTTGCAGGATTGATCGTGTATGTCTTCTTACCAATTAGTCCTTTGTCTTGTGGGTTGCGTACGGGTGAAGATGACACGATTTCTCCTAAGAAAGACCCGTTTTCAGAGCCATTTACGGAATCAGTTGATGAGTTAGACGAAGAAGTGCAGGGCGCAGTCGGGTTTATAGAAGCTTGGAAGATTCCAGGTGTTGCTAATTATGCTCTTTGCCTGTTCTTTGCGAAATTGGTTGCGTATACTTTTCTATATTGGCTTCCCTTCTACATCAGTTCCACAGGTACGTACTTTTCTTTCTTGGTGCTGCTTCAAAATCAGTCATTTTCGCGTAATTTTACTGATCTCGTTATTGTTGTACTGCAGAAATTGGAGGTAGATACTTATTGAGTGAGACAGCAGGGAATCTGTCAACATTTTTCGACATTGGAGGTGTAATCGGAGGAATCTTAGCAGGGTTTTTCTCTGATAAACTCGGTGCCAGGGCTACTACAGCGGCTTCCTTCACATACTGCATAATCCCATCTCTATACTTGTACAGAAATTACGGGTTTATAAACGTTTACATGAATGTCGCGCTCATGTTTGTAGCCGGGATGTTTGTCAATGGACCGTATGCCTTGATCACAACAGCAATATCTGCTGATCTTGGGACGCATGAGTCGTTACAGGGAAACTCGAGGGCACTTGCGACTGTCACGGCCATTATAGACGGTACAGGCTCGATTGGAGCTGCTGTTGGACCGTTACTTACAGGTTACATTTCAGCTATAAGTTGGGATGCTGTTTTCACTATGTTGATGTCTGCAGCTTTAATAGCAGGGTTGCTGCTCACTAAGCTAGTAATCGAGGAGATGCGTACAAAAATTAATAAAATCTGGAGTCAAAATGTTTCAAGAGAATATCTTGTTTGATTTACATTATTCCACTATTTGTATTAGGATTTATGAAGGTGGTGATGGTGAAGCTTCATACATGGTGTAAAGTAAGTATATAGTGATGAAAATCAAAAGTGTGTCAATCAATTTTCAAAATTAATAAGGGCATAATAGTAATTTAGAATTTCGTTTTTTCAATTAGGAAATTCTGACTTATTTTCTTAAAAACCCGATTTAACTAATTTAATTCCAAATATTAGTAATTATAATTTCTCAAAATGATTTATAAAATGTAACACCCAACTATAATAATTACCCAAAAATGTGGGGTGTTACACCCAACCCGTTTCACCACGAATCTAACAATCAAATTTCTTAATTTTTTTGAATATTTTTTTTTTCCAGTCAAATTCAAAGTCAAACCCCTACCTCGAAAGTGAAAACGCCATATATATATGAAACTACATACTTGACAGATTAGTTTAGAAAAATCTTTATTATTCAGAGATTATTTAACCACGCATTTTCTATGTCCAAACATAAACTATACCAATTTTAGTTTTAACACGCCTAATATAAATCATTATTAAGAGACCCGTACAGCTCACAACCTTTCATCCTAATTTATTTTTAAAAGTTAGGAATGGTCAAGTTCTACATTTGACCTTTTTGTCTTTTAGCAAATTTGTTGTTAATATTTAAAGGAAAAAAAAAACGGGAACTTGAGGTGGTGAAGCGCTATTCGTCGCCCGTAGTTTACTATTGTCGCCCTAATTTTATAGGGTTTTTCCAATTATACCCTAATTTTAATTATCATCATTCTCTTTTAAATTCATATTCTCACCAGTCCAGTACCATGGTTCATGACATCACGCCATTACCGCTTGGTATCCAAGCTAAAAGTACCCTTAAAACAAAGGAGCATGCCACGACAAAGCCTTCTCACCAAAACCATGATGCCAAGAGCAAAGTGGCTGATCTGAAGGCCATCAATATGAAGAAATCACGTTCGATCAAGCGAGTAGAAGTCAACTTTCATCACCGCTTGGAACCCCTTCACATTCTCAACAAATATAATCCAACAAAAAATTTATACATAAAATCATTAATAAAATTGAAGCATCTTATGTTTGTGATGAATTGCTCGGGCACACTAAATAGAACACAGACGAGTTATTGAGACGACATGTCTCACGTCTGCATCTTGAGAGTTAACGTATAGACCGCGTGTTTGTCGGTGTGTGACCAGGGTTGATTGTATGTCGTCGTAACCAATCTATATTGACAAATTATAGTCTATGGTGGTCGATCGACAATGCGAGGTGGTCACTATGCTTGTTTAATTTGCCTTTTTCGTGGAATTATTCCCTAATATCTTTTTTCGTTGGAAGTAACATTTTGCTCGTGAGTAAAATCATTGCGGATAGTAGACAAGTGTATACATGTTAGAGTTCTAGCTTTGAAAAACTATCCATTTTTTCTCACGTATTTATGTGATTACTCGTGCTAATTACTTGGGGAATCAAGTTTGTTTTACTTACATCGTGTCTCATTTCCTGTACTCCACCAGTAAGCACTACGTATTTTCTTAAAATAAAAAATCTAATATATATATATATATATATATATATATATATATATATAAAAAAAAAGATTTTTGAAGAGCCTAGAGAGAGTCCAACAAAAGAGAGATACTGAGAGTGTTTAAAAAATGAGAAATACCCACATTTTATTATTAACAATTCAAACGGACAATAATTAATAATCCACAGGTAGAATCCTTATTTTCGTGAGACTTTTTCATAAATGTATGTAATAGATTTGCGATATAATCACTCATAACATTGGTTACGTGTATCAGAAAATTTAAACATATATCATTAGATTTGTTTCGAGATGTATCTCAATTTGAGATCCATTTACACATTTTTCCGATATGAAACAATTCAGTTACTCCGTGTACATTTAGTAGAGATTTGTTTTCTTTCTTAAGAAGTTTAGAGAGAGTCCAAAATAAGAGAAATGGTGAGAGAGTCCAAAGAATGGAAAATTCTCACAGCATTTATTAATCAGAGTCCACACTTTCATAAAATTGTAATTTGAAAGTTAGTTAAATGTGAAACGACATAATTAGTCCTAACTTTCATTTATACATATGATAACTCATCAAACCAATTTTGAAATTTAATCTATTGAGTTCCATTTATACATATGTTTTGTATTAAACAGCAGTCATCGAGCGAAAATTGCAAAAATGATTGTGTCTATTCCTAAGCTAAACTCAACAAACAAAATATAAACGCTACATCTGGATCTAAGAAACATGTTCAACGTGGAAATTTTGTATAATAAGAATTATTAATTACGATATAATATGTGTACCGTGCAACACACGGGCTTAAAACTAGTGTTACTTTAACACGTCACAAAATGAAATCCTAACACTTAATTGGTGGGATACGGGAAATGGGACACAAAAAGAGACTTGATATTTTATTTAAGAGATGCAAATTGGACAAAAGAGCCTTGATGACTAATCAATGGTGCTTAAGAGCATTAGCAATAGAAGAACTTATATACCTACTCACTTTTTCTCAACCCCATCCAAGGTATAAGAACTTAAGTCTACATTGGAAAAAACTCTTAATTTTGTTCTCAATGGTTTCAACTTGAACTCAATTGTTTTTCTTTTTGTTTGACGTCAATTTAATTCATATTTTTGGACTCCCACAATAGATGAACTTGTGTTCTCGATTATTATTTAAACTTGTGTTCTCGATTAGGAGTATTATTTAAGGAGGCAGTAAGAACCACTGTTGCTATTGCCATAGCTATAACATAAGAGTAAACACCAGACATTCAAAATGAACTTAGAATTTTTTTTTTTTTTTTTTGAAATTAGATGCCATTATATTGTTGGTAAACTTGCTACTGCTAACTAATTAAAATAACAAATTACAATAGAATTAAATTGAAATTACAAAGGAGAATAAAATTACAGAAAGAAAGATACTAATCTGAATGTTGGTCGGAACGAGATTAATGTTGATGTGGCGTGGTGTTCCACTGCCTTAGAAGCGAATTTCGCCTGTGGCTGAGGTGCAACCACTCTCAGAAGACGTCCCCAAGGTTTTCACAACGCTCCATAATAGCGTGCACTCAAAATAATGGAGATGGGACTCATAATATTTCTCAGTAATGAAGAAGACGATTTGGAATTTTTCTGTGTGTAAAATGAATGACTGGAGGTGGGAATAAATACTGGAGAAAACGAATTCCAGTAGCAAAAAACGTGGGATCAAAACAGTTTTTTCTGAGAGAAACGTGGGATATGGACGGAGAATCAGTCAAAACGAAAAAAATCGAAAGACTGAGTAAAAGACGAGAACAAGGACTCGTCAACTGATAAATCTCATAACAAACTGGATCATCAGCTGACCTCCGACCAAAAAGGAAGCCCTACCACGCACGTGGCCTGGTCACGAAGCCGAGTCGAATGACCGTGGCGCCGGTGCGCGCGAGGGGTTTTCCCTAGTCCTTGGTCACTACCCACTACTAGAACTCAAGAAGGAATGTGTATGTTTATAAGCCCACAAAACAACCGACTTACCCAACCGATGTGGGAGCAGGAAAGAAGAGAGCAATGAATTTCCGACATATATATAAATAGAAAAAAGACATATATATAAATAGAAAAAATAGTATAAAGGATACAGATAAACCAACAACGAAATCGAAAATAAACCAAAAGGTTCAATTTAACTTAGAATATCATTGGTATATGACATACGTACATAAAATATCATATTCAAGTTTAAGTGAACTAATTGATTATTGATCATCAAATCACCAATTCACCACTACTAATATAATAATTCGAAAAGGAGCTTGTGTCATACTACGTGAATATACTGTACGTAGTCAGCTATACTGGCGTGCAGGTGCGTAATCAGCAGGGCCATCTGGGAGAATATTGCGAACTAGTCTACTTAATCATCATCGCTAGTCGTCGTAACTTTCTGAACATTCGTTTTCGACTACTTTGATTTCGAATCAGCTGTTTGCTGCTCGTTTCGTAATCACCAGTTGTTGTTGTTGTTGTTAACGTTGTTGTCTGTCTATTGTTGTCATCATGGTGATCCTGCTTGTTATTATCAACGACGATCTCATCTTCACTTTCCACTAAAACAGCTGTCGCTAACACTAACCTTGCTTCGTCTACACACGTTATCGTTTTCACCGGTTCATCAACCACGTTTGGCTCATCATTATTATTAGCTTTCACCCTTAGTAGCTCTTGATCTGGCTTCTTGGTCTCAAAAAAATCGAATCGATACGAGAAGTAGATGACACCTTTGTGCTTCCCAGACGACGACGTAACATCACGACTCTCGTCCGAGATTTCCTGCTTAGTAGACAGGAGTTCTGGTAAAGGTACAGTAACTTGTCCAATACGCTTATCGGGCACGTATTTACGACAAGAGAATAACTCGAAGATGAGAAAAGGTTTAGCATCGTGATCGAGGTCATCGGCCAAAAGAAACTCGAACGATGAGTTCCACTTAGGGTTGTTATTACTGTGGGTATCAACCACAGTTGATTTCTTCTCTGTAACTCCCACGGCATTATTGGACGTCGTATCACCGTTTTCAGTGAGCGAAACGACGGTGTAACAGTTGATCTTCTTGGAGAAGATACCCTTGACTTGATCGAGTTTAGCGGAGAGGACATTGACGGTAAGTTGTAGGGTTGCAGATACGGATGCCATCTCTTATTTTTTAAGTCTCTTGTTTCTTCTCTATACCGTATAACACACAAGGGAATAGAATTATAGAATTAATGCAAATTTAACTCTAAACAAAGTACTCCCGTAAATAAGATATTAGGGCACTCGAGAGATTATTTTATCCTAATTTCTCCCCTAAATAGGAGAGTCTTTTTTTTTCTAATTGTGTGTCCCTACTCCCAAAGGCACATGAAAAAAAAAAAAACACAAGGAAATTTATAAAGCTAATATTTGGTTGTTGAGGCACAAAATAAAAACCGGAAACGGGTGCTAAATTGGAAACCTACTTATTTAAGTAATAATTATTTAAAAATTGTGTTTCCCGTAACTTTTTAGATATTTATTTAAGTAATACTCAATCTAATTTAATACTATCTAATCTAATACTATATATTAAAATCTGAAATCAAGTCTTTCTTAGGAGGACACTTGGCACACATTAATTGGATAGCACAATGAAATTATATATTATGGTAATTATTAGGTAATTTATGGAAAAAAGTATAATTTATTGTGATAAGTTAGCTAATTATGGCAAAGCTAATTTATGGTAATAATTTGAAATATAATATGATATAACGGGTGACGGGATAGTGGAATGAAAATGAGATAGTATAATGAGTGACGCGATATGAAATAAAAATGAAATAATACAATGGGTGACGTAAAAGTGGAAAATAAATAAAAATACGATGAGTTAGTAGAAATAAATAAATAAATAAATATATATATATATATATATATATATATATATATATATATATATATATATATATATATATATATATATATATATATATATATATATATATATATATATATATATATATATATATATATAGTGACCAAAGTTGAAAGAAAAAAATACGTAAAATATCGTTCATAATATTATTATAACAAAATAAACCTACTTTGTTTTTATGAAACAAGTATAAACAATATAAACAGGTAGCCCGAGCGCGGGCCGGGCATGCAAACTAGTATATATTAAAACTTGAAACCAAGTCTTTTTTGGGAGGACACTTGACATTTATTAATTAGATAACACTAAGTAATTATATAATATGGTAAATATTAGCGGAAAATAATATATTTTATGGTGATTATAGTGGTAAAATAATTAATGGTAATAATTATATAATATGGTAATTATTAGCGGAAAATAATATATTTTATGGTGATTATAGTGGTAAACTAATTTATGGTAATAATTATATAATTATATAATATGGTAATTATTAGCGGAAAATAATATATTTTATGTGATTATGGTGGTAAACTAATTTATGGTAATAATTTTAAATATAATGTGATATAACATGTGACGGGATAGTAGAATGAAAATGAGATAGTATAACGGGTGACGTAAAAGTGGAAATGAAATAATAATATGATAAGTGAGCAGAAATAAATAAACCGATATTTTTATAAACGAATATATAACAATATAAATATACAGTCCAAGTGTGGGTCGGGCATGCAAACTATTCTAATCTAATCTAATACGGAGTACATCCCTTAAAAAAAGGTTAAAAAACTATGATAATATATATATGGTTGAGTTAGCGTGTGGTCGTTGTGCTCATTCCTGCTCAAATGTCTGCCTCTAATCTCTATTATCTCCTCCCATCAAATGGCGATATCACTAGTTGCTGTTAGAGCAAATGCAAACCGAATGCAAAACCAAATTGGACCAAACCAAGGTATTTCAAATAAATAAACTGGAGTTTTTAATTAAAGTGAGTTAGTATAATTGATTGATTTCGATTCAATTAGGTGGTAAAGTTTGTGTACAATTTGATTGTTAGGTAAACGAAAGAGAATTGATTGGAGCTTGAAACTATGTAGTCAAGTTACCGGATAAGCCAATTACTCGAATTCTAAGTATCATCCCTACCAATGATGATTTTCTAGCTCACACTCATCTCTCCCACCTTTTCCTTGTTACCAAACATTGAGCTTTGTGATTCCCCCATTTCTCACTCTTTGAGATCTACCCGTCTCGTTGAACTAATGTACCTCTGCTTTCAAGAATTTCGTGGATTACGTACTCCGTGCTTCCCGTTCCAAGCAGCAACTCGACAGATTTACACTTCACTTTGGTTGTTTCTGTTGTATCCACAAGCGCAACCACCATAAACGATGGAATTATGCTTGGAATCTTGTCGTTGATCATTCATCAATAAACATTCAATTTTTCCTTCATCTTGTTCGTTACGCAATTGTTATATCATAATCTATATGATAATATTAATAAGCTAAAATAAAAAATCTTACAATCCTACGTGTCATCTTCAGATTATATTATTTGTCATACTACACTACATTAAAAATGAGAAAGATATTTTTATTATATACAAAAAATAACATACATTAATAATATTTATTTGATCAATCATTAATAATGTTTCATCTTCCTCGCTTTGACTTTTCTCTCATTGAATTCTAAGGTTAGTTTGAAAGTTTTTTTCTTTTGATGATAATAATCAATATAACGACTTTTGGCCATTTGTTTTCCATTTGAAGTTACATTTTTATTTGACGTAGTATACACTTCGTCTGTTGCTTGAGTTAACCTGCAAAATTAAATTATGCGTTTGTCATATTTGTTTCAAATTGTCAAAACAATGAAAATTTAGATAGGGAAGAAAAATATTATTGCAAATAACGCAAGAAGTCTCCTATACAACAATTTAATTAGGATTTAAGAGAGTGTTATTTCTTATCCCTTTTATGTAACGATCAATCGTAATAAGTTTTCTGATCTCTTTGTTTGTAATTCCAAATTATTAGATTCCATATTATAGTGGGATCGAATCGAACTAAAACATTTGTTTTTTTTTTTTTTTTTGTAAGAAATTGGTTTCTATTCATCCATATAGGGAATAAAATGAGATCTTACAACATAAAAGCCACTAAAGATTTACCCTCTAATTAGTTCCTCATTTATTTCATGAGGAATTGTTTCTGATTGCCAAGCATATAGTCTAACACATACGATAAATTGAAACCCCCTAACTATATAGTCCACATTATGCTTATTTTTTGTGAAAATTCTGTTATTCCTCTCAAGCCATAGCTCATAAACAGTTGCATTCACGCATCTTTTTGCTCATTTTGTAGTCCAGTGTTTCCTCCTCCATTTTTTCCCAAACCAGGCCACCTTCCAGTGTAGATCCCAATTCCTTAACCCAATGCCTAGCCATTTCAGAATCTGTTGCCAAACTGCTTTAGAGACTTCGTATTTGAAAAACAAATGTTTGTGTGTTTCTTCAGCTTTCTTGCAAAGAGCCCTATTTGTCATGGGAAAACCTCTATTGTTTATATTATCAATTGTAGCAAGCCCATTATGTACAGCTAAAACCACTGTAAAGCTGTGCTTAGGAGCTACTACTCCATCCCACGCTGTTTTCCACCATGACACTTTGCCAAATTTCTTCCTGAAGTGATTGTGTGCTGCTGTAACATGAAATTTATCTCCTTTTATCCAGATTTTTAGCAGATTCACAGAAGTCTGGAGAATTTCATCTCTTATTTCTATTATTCCTCTCCAACTTTCTGTGTCTGCAGGCTTCAAATTTACATCCCAACAACTCTGATTTTTTAGCACATAGCTTGTAATCCAATTTCTCCAAATTCCTCCTTGATTGTCCACTATTTTCCACAGCATTTTTACCATCATTGTTTTGTTCCATGCCAACACCTCTTTGATACTCATCCCAGCCTCTTCCCCTAGGTGCACAAATACTCTCTCAACCCTTGTAAGTCATTTTCCTCTGCCCATTGGAAATGCCCCACAAGAAATCCTTACAAATCTTGCTAATCTTCTTCAAAATGTCTTTTAGGAGTAGTAAACATCCACTCCATAAATTATCCAATCCAAATATTACAGAGTTGATAAACTGAATCTTGCCTGCATGTGAAAGGAACTGAGATGACCAATGATTAATAGCAGTGTTCAGCTTATTTAGCAGCAGCTGGTACATGTCTGCCTTAAGCTTCGTGGAGAGGAATCCCTAAGTATCCGAAAGGGAAACTACCCTCTGTGATGTAACAACCCAAAATTTTCGACAAATTTAAATGAGAAAATAAAGCACTGTTATGCCGTCGTTGACTACTGAGTCAACGACAAGGCTTGTTAAAGCAAACTTCTGAAAGAAACAACGATGGTCAGCGGAAGACTTGTAGCTAAGTTTACAATCCAAAATCAAACTGGAAGAAATAAATTACAATCGTTCTTAAAAATCCAAACGTTTGACGAATTGTTCTAAAATTCCCCATGTCATGCATTGACATTCAGGTAGACAAGCAATCACCTTCAAGACCTGTCAACTGCGCCATTATAACAATGACACAGGCCCCAAAATAGGGCAGGGACAAACCCAAACAGAAAGAACGTCAGCACAGGCTGAGTAAGAGAAGAGAGCAACAAAACAAAAGGAAGATAAGCGCCTTAAAATGGCGCGTAGCTACAAATAACTTAACAAACTACACCAAGAAATCAAGACAACGAAGAAATGGGCACGACTCGAGTGCTTAGAACACGGGTCATGTAGAGCGCGAACGGGGTGTTCATCACCACAATAATCTTACTAACATTCTTTATATAAATTATTGCGCAAGGGTCCTACCCCAAGCCGATCCAACACTAGAGCATCGAGAATAAAACGATCCTAAAGACCCGAGTGTGCACACCCCTCCTAGGAGGACGGTAAGACGCACAGTCCCTAAGAGGAAGTCATTTAGGAGACCGGTAGCTGATCTCCGGCCTAGCTACATATACCTTGATCAGAGGTTAATCGATCTAGGTGGTTTAAACATCATTACGTACGTATTATTATAGTATATATATATATATATATAGACACGTCTTTAATCCGTTTTAGGTACGTTATTCACGCATAGTAACTTGATTTATAAACGGCCAAAGCCGGAACAAGAATATCAATAGATGATCAATAAGATAGTCAATGTAGGAAATCAATAGAAGCTCAATAGATGATCCAAATAGCGAATCGATATTAATAGTCAAAGATAGTCAAAATAGTGAATATGCAATATATCGAAATAAGGATGGACGTGAAAGATTATCAGGATACAGAGTGAAGCTCAAGCTTATGAGGGTCAAGGTTCTTACCTTCAACACTCAACAACTCTAGCAATGGAGTCAAAAGTCCACGAAAGGTACTTCCTCAAAAACACCGCCTAAACAATTGTCGAACACAACAGAATTACTACAAATTACAAGGTAGCTAACCTCAAGTGACTTACTATAATTATAATCCATACTCCACACATCCCACAAGACAACCCCAAAACAAATATGATCATAGGATAACCAAACGAACCCCAAATCGCACCAAACTTTCACCACACCTCCACCAACATGCTAGCAACGTTTTCAATCATTTAAACCCTTAAAATATCAACAATAACGCCCAAAATAAGGCAAAATCAGATCTGGACAGAAACCATTTAATTCAATCAAATCATTATGAAACCTTCCCAAATTTATACTACATGTTACCCATATCATAATAAGTTACCCTTTCAGATTCCATGCAATTCTAACCATAAAATCATCATCAAACACAAAAACCCTAATTTATAAACCCTAATTTCATAACTTCATAATCTCATGCTTTAAATCCTCAAACAACAACGAACACAACACCAATCACAATACCATAATCATATTCATGCTTTACATCATCAATTAAACATGAATTTGAAAAGCCCTAATTAAATTTATGAGGAAAAAGGGGTGAGAATCTTACTACACTTGATCAAGGACCAAGTGGGTGGAAAGGGGGGAGGCGTGGGTGGTGGCTGACGGTGGTGGTGCATGGCGGGCGGCGCACGGTGGGGGCGGTGGTTGCCGCTGCTCTTCTCTTTCTCCTCTTCTCTCTTTCTCTTTCTTTCTCCTTTTCTCCTCTTCTGCGTACGTGACTTTGAAGGGGGGAAGGGTTTTCTCCTTTTTTTTTTTTTTTTTAGTGTGAGATGAGGGAAAATAAGTAAGGGTATTTTGGTAATTTTGCCAAGTAACTGCCCGATTAGGAAAGTGACCCTAAACGGTAAATATACCTAAATCCCACGGTAGAAACTACACTTTAAAATGAGTCACAAAAACGTAACACCCTAATTAAATAATAATCCTGAAATGAGTCTGGAGAATTTCATCTCTTATTTCTATTATTCCTCTCCAACTTTCTGTGTTTGCAGGCTTCAAATTTACATCCCAACAACTCTGATTTTTTAGCACATAGCTTGTAATCCAATTTCTCCAAATTCCTCCTTGATTGTCCACTATTTTCCACGGCATTTTTGCCATCATTGTTTTGTTCCATGCCAACACCTCTTTGATACTCATCCCAGCCTCTTCCCCTAGGTGCACAAATACTCTCTCAACCCTTGTAAGTCATTTTCCTCTGCCCATTGGAAATTCCCCACAAGAAATCCTTACAAATCTTGCTAATCTTCTTTAAAATGTCTTTTAGGAGCAGTAAAATTCCACTCCATAAATTATCCAATCCAAATATTACAGAGTTGATAAACTGAATCTTGCCTGCATGTGAAAGGAACTGAGATGACCAATGATTAATAGCAGTGTTCAGCTTATTTAGCAGCAGCTGGTAGATGTCTGCCTTAAGCTTCGTGGAGAGGAATCCCTAAGTATTCGAAAGGGAAACTACCCTCTGTGAAGTCTGTCATCTCCAAAATTTCCTGCTTAACAGTCTCGTCCAGTCCTCCAATGTAAATGTCAGTCTTTGCTAGGTTAGCAACAAGACCTGACATCTCTGCAAATTGATCTAGACATCTCTTACATCCCTTACTGAGGGTGTGTTACCCCTTGTGTAAATCATAAGATCATCAGCAAAATTTAGATGAGTGATCTTAAGCTTTACACACTTTCGATGCATTGAGAACTGGCTCTGGGTGGGCATATTCCTGAGTAGTCTAGATAATACTTTCATACTCAAGACAAAAATGTATGGAGATAGTGGGTCTCCTTGTCTAAGCCCACAATTGCCTGGAAAAAATCCTTCGTATCCTCCATTAATCTTCAAAGAGCACCATGGTGTTGTAATGCAGCGCATAATCCAATCTACAAATTTCCCTGGGAAGTCCATGGCATTAAGCATATTCCTAATGAAGCTCCAGTTTAATAAGTCGAATGCTATCCTGATGTCCACCTTGATCAGACATCTAGGTGAAATGAATTCTTGATTATACCCCTTGACAAGAGCTTGAGAGATCATAATATTATCAAAAATACACCTCTCTTTTACAAATGCTGCTTGTTCTTCCCCAATTAGGCTTGGGAGCACTTCTTGCATCCTGTTTGCTAGGATTTTTGTCACAGTTTTATAAAAAGTAGTGCGACATGAATTGGCCATGAACTCAGAGACATTTGTTGCATTTTCTTTCTTGGGAATCAAAGTTATCATAGTGTTGTTTGCTTGCTTGCCTAGTTATCACATGAAATGGGTCTGTGCAGGTGGCCGATGGTGAAAGGGTGGTATGTGGTGACGGGGAGAGGAGAGAGAAAATAAAGCGAGTGGGGGCTGATTTTTATTTATTATTATTATTATTATTATTATTATTATTATTATTAATTAATTAATTAATTAATTAATTAAAATTAATCCAGCTAATTATGGTCACTTCATCACCCTAACAGAAAAAACTTAATGGAAGTAACAAAAAAGGGCATATCATGCAGTTTCCAGAAGTACGGGGGTATCGTGTGCAGAAAGGTAAGCTATAGGGGTTTCGAGTGCGAAACTCCAAGTATAGAGGTATCGCGTGCATTTTCCATTTTCCATTTGATATTTGTAATTGTGAAGTTTTGAAATTTTCAATATCGTAAGATTGTTCCATTCATCTACTATAAGTTCATTAAAATTTAACCATCTTTTGCTGTAAACTTTATTTTGAAGGGACATGTTTTGCTATAATTTTGGGTGTAACATCTACACAATAATATCAATAGGCTAATAAATCCTGCAAATTCAACGTATCATGCGCGTGTATAATACTACATATTCTTATACTCCGTATATTCATTAGTTAATTATATATATCCATTAAATTAATTGTCATACCAATCCAAATATCATAATCACTAAATTATTTCTCATTCGAGAGTTGGGTCAAAGGCTTTAGGGTTGGTAGTCGTTTTTTTTTTTTTTTTTTTTTTTTTTTTTTACACGAGTGTAAGTTGAATTGGACACGTTGATGGCATATGGGGATAAGAAAATGGCAATTGATGAACATATGAGAAAACAAAGGTGAGCAATAGGAAATGGTCAACGAGGTTTAAATAAATCATTTTTAATGAATGTCAAAACCTTATTTTAATTTTTTTTGTATTATTAAGCTTAATTATTTTTGTGCGATCATGTATGAGTTGTTCATTCACATAGAGATATATAGTTAATTACGGAAAGAAAAATAGAGAGTAGAGCAAAGGAATTTGATTTTTCATACTTTATTTAATCTTCTTTTTTTTTTTTTTTGCCAAATTAAAACTATCTCACAAATTGATTATCTTTAGAGAAACATAGAAACAAAAACATAAATTTTGGTGCTTCTGCTTTTGAGGGTCAATATTTAGGTACGAGCTTTTATTAAATAGCTTTTAACTTCTGAAAAACTCTATATTTGGCCAAGTTTATGGTTTTAAGGACTATAAACACTTTGAAAAAATAGGCCAAACACATACTTAGTGCTAATCACAAAACAATTTTCAGCTTATTCATTAATTTCAAATGAGTTTGGCTTTAAACTATATACATAATGTACTCTTTTTATCTAAATCTGGTCCTTTCTTACTCTGCTCATATTGTTTCAAACCAGGTGCATGAGCAAGATTTCAACATCTTCGAAAGAATAAATCTAATAACGAGTTCAACTTATACATGTGATGCTTTCTAGGTCAAACCCATACTTTTGGTGAATGTGATACAAAGTTAGTTATAGAGATATACAATCAATATATATATTTTTATATTATTAAAGCAAGCTTTTTTCGAGCTCGCACAATGATTGGAAGTTTCTAGAAAGTCTAATTTTCCTAATAATGCATGATTTCTACAACAATTGAAAGATTATTGATTTTCCAAATTTCCTAAGTTTCCTATTTTGGTATTATTCAAATTAATTTAAACCTATAAAATCTATTTTTCCTAATACATACATGAATTTTACAACGATTGGAAGATCATTGATTTTTCGAAGATCATTGACTTTAGAATATAATTGATTATCATAATTTCCTATGTGAATCAAATAAGAATTATACATGTTTTGCTCATTAAGAAAATATAATTGACTAAAAATATTTACCTAATAGGGTAAGAAATAAAATGCATTACAATGGGATCATCACTAACTAGCTACATAGTAGTCCATATCGAATTTTATTTATCCTTACTTTAACTAATAAAATTTAATTCAGTAAAAAAAAAAAAATTGTACGTGATAGGGCAAGTATAGTAGTGCATATCAAATTCTGTTTTAGATTATTTTTCTTCTTATAATTTTTTTATATTAGATTACAACATTTTCATATTGTCTACCATACACCCGAGTGTTGCACACTTGAATTTGTTTTATATACTCCATTAAGTATTTTATGTGCTTTTTTTTAGTATTTCCAATATCTCTGTGAATATTGTTTGTAACTTTTTGAAATTCGGTGTAATATTAATCTTCATTAACAAACATTGTTTATTTTAAAGGTTTAAACTTATTTATTTAATATATAATCTTTTACAAGAATTAGTCTATAATTTTAACTACAAAGCTGAAAACTGTAATTTCAGGAAAAACTAGATAGGGGGGAAAGACAAAAAAATATATATAAAAGAAAACATTTTGGTAGTCAATTCTAGAATAATTGAAGTCATCACAATACAATAGTGTTAGTAATAAAAGCATATGTATAGGTAGTACTTTATTGGCAAAAGCATACAAAGTTAGTAGTTCTTAAGAAAATTATATTAAAAAAATCTTGTTTTTTGTTTTCTAATAAAATTCACTATCTCTTTGTCCCTTTTAAAAAGGTGCTTATATTCACATGTCTCTGTACCAACAAGGTCTGCTTTTTGTGAACATAATATCTACTTATAAGAAATTTTAAGCATTACATATTATTTCAGGAAAAACTAGATACGGGGGAGGGACAACAAAGATATACAAAAGAAAACATTTTAATAGTCAATTCTGAAATAATGGATGTCATCACATGCAATCAACAGTGTTTGTAATAAAAGCAGGTGTATAGGTAGTACTTTATTGGCAAAAGCATATAAAGATAGTAGATCTTAAGAAAAATATATTAAAAAAAATATTGTTTTAAAAAAAAAAAATTCACTATCTCTTTGTCCCATTTAAAAAGGTGTTTATATTCACATGTTTGTGTACCCACAAGGTTTGATTTTCGTGAACATGATACTCTACTTATAAGAAATGTTAGCATTAAATGTCAAATGATGAAGTTAGCATATCCATTATAACACCAATTAAACATTTAAATAGTAAAAACAATGTGAAGTTAGTGTTTACTGGTACGATAAAAAAAATATTGGACACACATATAACGTGTAAACCATGTGAAAAATAGATACACAAGACCATGAGAATGTTCCTCACTAATTTTTGTAACGGAGGCTAGGTAATAGAGTAATATTTAAGGTAGTGTATTTTTGAAGACACGTTTTGTTAAAATGATATTAGAGGGTGTTGATTAAAGTTGAACATTTAAAGACAATGATATTATTTTAGAATATAGTATGATTTTCTATAGTTCTTTTTAACTATGTGTCCGAGGGCAAAAATTAAGTTACATACAGAGTATTATATACAAAGTAAGGAGTATGTCTTATCCTAATTTATCACATCGAACCTCTCAATTTATTTGCTCAAACTTTAATTTCACATATATTGGACACATAACATGCCTTAACTACACAAATCTTATTATTGGAGCTCATTAAGAGAGTACAAGTTCTCAAGTTTGTAAAATGAGGTTGATAATGATAATAATTGTCTACATCCGATTATTAGGGCCCATTAAGTAGAAGTTGACAAGTTTGTAAAATGACGTTCATAATAAAAATAATTTGGCAAATTTCAGCTTGTGCCCCTGTAATTTCGACTTTTCCAGGTTATTCCCTTTCTTATTTTACAATTCCAATTTGTACCCATGAAATATCCATTTTGCCCACAATGTGACCAAAGTACCATAATTCCATTAGTAAGCCGTTAAGTTTAACATTTTCGTCCAAAAGTTTAAGAAGAATTTACATTATACTACCCTTATAACCCGGCCCATCTAGAAATCTCTCTTGTTTTTCAAAAAGTAAAAAGTTTAGTATTTAGTTTGATCTTTTAATTAATTATGTGTAACTATATTTTAAGTAAATGTAGTTACATACTTAATATTTCTTTATGTAGCAATTAATATATACTACATAAAAACTCAATGATATAATTCAACAAATTGGAAACTCAAAAGAACACTTATTCTTTCTTTGTTTTAATTTACAAAATAACATAGCAAGTGATTTACAATAATTTTAATAAAGTGGCTAATGTTTGACGTTTATAATGAAGTGACGATGAAATATAACACAAATAATTTGTAAATAAAATAATACTTATAACTAATGGGTATGTTCCGAAAAATAATGAAACCATAGGGGTACAAGTAGGAAAATGTTTTAACCTTTTAGATGAAATATCCAAATTTGATGGCTCACTAACGGTAACATGATAGTTTGATCACATTGTGGACAAAATGTACATTTCAGGGGTACAAACTGGAATTGTAAAACAAGAATGGGTATAACCTGGAAAAGTTGAAACTACAGGGGTACAGGCTGGAATTTCCCAAATAATTTTCTAAACTGGTTAAATAAAATGCAAGTGATAGGTCCTATGTAAGGGTCAAATGTTTTTCGGTTGAATATTATCATCATAATTGGATATCGTCATTAAGAGACCTGTACAACCCACGGTCTTACATCTAGTAGCCTACAATTTTCATGTGAAAGGAAGCAAAAAACAGACCCCTAATTTCACAGATACAAAATAGTTACACTCAATTGTCTTTACTGCAACATATTCGTTGTCTCTTTACTGTAACACTAGGGTAGGTGCCTATGCACTGCACGGGCTAGATCTTTCATGGTTTTTTTTTTGACAACGTCTAAATTACAGTAAAACCACAAAAGAGTAAATAAAAGAAAAATTACAACAAAAGAGACCTCCTAGCCGCTACTGCTAATCAGTGAGCCGCGGTCACCTCCGTCCTATCTACTTTCAAAATCGTACAATGGGTTAGCTGTCTACCCAATTTCCAAACAAGCTCCAAATGTCATTTGCATGAAACATCTACCGTAATCGAACCACGAACCATAGCGACCAAATTATACGAGTCTGACAAAACCAATACAGCTTGGAACCCGGAGTGAATACACCATCGTAAAGCCAAGGAAACTGCTTCAAATTCCGCATGTAGTGCTGAGCTTGCATAACCACGCACATTTTCCCTTCCAAAACAAGTACCACGATCCGCCGTATAAGCCACCCATCCAAAACCTGCTTTCTTTGTAGACGCATGCCAGGCTCCATCAACTACCAAGTGTATAACGTCGTGGGAAAACATTGGTTGCTGACCAATATGAGCAAGAAAGAAACCCGGAGGGCAATCAGGATTCCCTCCCGAACAAGTCGAGCTTCCGGTTAAGAAGCGACTATGAGTGTAAGTTAAACGAGACTTATGAAAATCAGAGTAAAACCCCCCACCAAGCGTCACAACAACAGTAGGATTTGGATCATACCCTTTAAAAATGATCTCATTGCGGTGAACCCAAACAGCCCAAAGAACATACACAAAAACCCCGACCAAATAGAGCTCAGAGTCCAACTTTGCAAGGAAGGTAACGGTATCCATAACCCAATCCTCAAAGGGGACAGAAGAGTTAGCACACACATTAAGCCCCAGAAAGCAGGCACTCCACACATGTTGAACCATCATGCATGAGCAAAACAAGTGATCTATTGTTTCCTCAGCATCATCACAGAATACACATTTTCCACCCTGGTCCGTGCCGAATCTGCGGAAATTGTGAGAGACAGCTAGACCCTGGTGACACATTTTCCACATGAACACTTTCCACTTGGGTAATAAATCAAACGCCCACCATCGCTTCCAAAAATGTTGTTCCTTGTTGGGAATGTCATATTGGAGATATTTAGAGCACAGGAACGCTTAACCTGACTTAACTGAGTACACCCCTGACCTAATATATTTCCAGTACAAAAAATTGTCATCAACCATAGAGCCAATTTCAAGAGCAAGAACTTCAGACGAACCCTGATGTGTAAAAAGCCGACGAACTTTTGCTACATCCCAACTCAAATGATTAGAACTGAGCAGACATGCCACCTTCGAACGAGCAAAGGATGCCAATGGAACATCATCACGAAACACATCTTGCTTTGAAGCAATCTACTGCTCGGATAAAATTGGAATTTTGGATCCATTCCCAATTTTCCAGCCAAGGCCAGACTGGATCAAATGGCATCCTAGATACACACTCCGCCAGCCCCAAGAAGCATCACCAGCAAAGGAACGGGGTAATTTCCCTGATAATTGTAATTGAGACCCATATTTCGCAGAATACATTCTGGAAATCAGCAATTGTGGGTTGCAATGCAATCAATAGGCTTGTCTCATAAGAAGCGCCTCATTTAACAACTCACTTTTCCGAATTCCCAAACCGCCCATTCCTTTCTGCAAGTGCAAAAAATCACGCCTAACCTAGGGGACGTCACGCTGGGTCGAATCAGTTATCCACCAGAAATGACTAACCATGGCATCAATTTTATGGCAAAGACTAACAGGGACTTTGAAAACTGACATAACATGGGAACACATGGCAAACAAAACTGAAACAAAACTGAACTAATGAGAATCAGTTTACCTGCCTGATTGAAATTGACATGAGACCAACTGTCAATTTTAGCCAAAATCTTATCCACCAGAAAGCTGAAATGCAGTTTCTTGCACCCTTCTAAATCAATAGGCATGCCTAAGTACAAACCCAGCAAATCAGTCTGAGGGACGAGTAAAGCACTCCGAAACTTTTGCTGCAAACTCGTTGGAATATTTGGACTGAACATGACAAAAGACTTCTCCAGATTAACCATTTCTCCGGATAAACTGCAGAACTGAGAAACCAAAGCACAGATGTTCCTGCAAGAAAGCTCATTTGCCTTGAAAAAAAGCAGAGCATCGTCAGCGTAAAACAGGTGAGAAACCGAGGGAGCTCTGCGTGAAATTTTGACGCCAGAAATCAAATTTTGATTCTCTGCACAAAGCATCATGCGAGAAAACACTTCCATACAGAGAACATATAAATATGGGGATAACGGGTCTCCTTGCCGAACTCCGCATTTAGGTGAAAAACCTGCTGTAGGAACCCCATTAATAAGAATACGATAAGAGACACTGGATATGCATTGGGAAATCCACCTTATCCAACAGGCTGGAAAACGGAAAGCCTGCAGAACACCGATCAGAAAGTCCCAATTCAGCCGGTCATATGCTTTGTTCATATCCACCTTCAGCACACCGTAATACTGGTTTCCCATCCTCCGAGTAGACACAAAATGTAGGACCTCATTTGCAATTAAACAGTTATCACTCAACTGTCTTCCTGAAATAAACGCATTTTGAAAATCTCCAACCAAATGTGGCATCACTGGTTTCAATCGATTGGTTAGCAACTTGGAGATACATTTGTAAACGACATTGCATAAACTTATTGGGCGAAAATGCGCTACTGTTTCAGGAGTCTGAGTCTTTGGCAAAAGAGTAATGAATGTTCGGTTCCACTCCTTTAACAGAATGCCACTGCTGAAAAACCCCAAAATTGCATGTGTCAATTCATCTTCGAGAATGTCCCAGTGAGCTTTCAGAAGTTCCACAGTAATGCCATCTGGACCCGGAGATTTACAGGTACCCATAGAGAAAATTGTATCTCTAATTTCATCCTTAGTGAAAGGGGCACACAGAAAATCACAATCAAGTGGCGTTAATTGATTAGTAATTATGCCTTGCAAGAACCTCAAATCCCGACAAGACGGAGATGGGACACCCTGGGCAGAATAAATCCCTCTAAAATAAGAGATAAAATGATTTGCAACAGCTTCGCGATCATGTAACCAAGCACCTGAGTCATCTTTGATCATACGAATCTCAGCTTGTCGACGTCTTTGGGAAGTTGTGGCAAAGAACAATTTTGAAGCATTATCTCCGTGAACTAACCACTTAAGCTTGGCTCGTTGCTGCCAGTAAGAGAAAGCAAGTTGCGCATTGGAGAGGAGTTGTTCTTTAAACAACAGAAAATCAGAACCTTCAGCTACTGAAGTTACATCAGCCAAATTATCTGACAAAGAATTTACCAGGGTATTCCATTTGATACCCCAAGCAGTGCGGTGATCTAAGCACCAGGATTTCAGCTTTTCCCTGACGCGCTCAAGTTTGCGAGAGACAATGTACATCCTGTAGCCTGAAACATTAAGCTGCCAAGCCTCTCTAATGATGGACTGCACCTCATCAATAAGCAAACACCAATTTTCCACACGGTACGGTCGTTTCATCTTAGAGAAATGATCAACGCAATCCACAACAATAGCAGCATGATCAGAACAAAGGAACGGTTGGTTCCTGACAAAAGAGTGAGGAAACTTGTCCCACCAAAGAGCGGTACCATAAGCTCTATCCAATCTCTCCATAACTAACGCATCCGCATCACGGCCATTACACCATGTGAACCGAGGACCGTGGGAGGGTAATTCAGAAACGCCGGAGTCAATACGCCACTGAACAAAATCAAACCACCCAGGAATAACAAGACTACCACCTAATTTATCCTCTAGTCGTTCAATTTGATTGAAATCTCCCACAATCAAAGACAAAGGAAATTGTTGGAGCAAAGATCGCAGAGTCCCGCACACTTGCTGTCTATCAGATAAACTAGGAGCACCATACAGAAAAATGACATAACAAATAGTATCATCCACATCAGTTAGTCGACAACAGATGACGTTATGAGAACTAGACACAACCTCAGTTCGAATCTGCGAAAAGCCAAATAAAGCCAAGCCACCACTAAGACCCACACTATCAACACCAAAGAAGAAAGGAACATGATTAAGACCAAGTTTATGCACAACATCCAGGGCAGAACATTTGGTTTCCATAAGAAAGCAGAACAATTCCAGGATAAAAACCTCATGGCGACCTTGGTGGCTCAGCAAGGGGAGCCACCAAACCCTCCAGCAGAGACGGAAAATAGGATGAAGTATTGAAGAGAGCAAAAGATTCAAGTAAAGAGTGTCGAAGACGTTTTCTACGAAACTTACAACAAGTGCTTGAAAGATGAGCTGCAGCAGATGGTGGATTTGAGTCTCCCTCGTCCAAGCAAGAATCCAAAGAAGAGTAGGACTTCCTTTTGCGTTGCTGCTCCAAATAAACTAGACATGGAAAGGCAGAGGTTACAGCAATGTTTACATACCTCTGTCGCTTTTTGGGTAGGGTGGGTTCATCTGAAAACTCCCCCCAATCTCGGGGACCCATATACCCCCGACAACGTCGTTTAGCAATAAAGGTCCTCCCAAACACCCGAATCAGACGCCCTACGCTTTTTCCATGAGGATCACTGAAGTGAACAGTAGCACCATCAAGGATTTGGGCATAGGTTGAGCTGGAGAGAGTCAAGGTAGAGCCCCATCTACGGCGATTGGTAAACTTATATGTTGAATTCTTTGAAGAGGATTGATTTGGTTGATTGATTGATTCGGATTCTTGCCGTTTTGCTGATCGCCATCGCTGGTTTATCGGGGAGCTTCTTTCTCTCTCTTTCCCTATGTGCATTCTCTTTCATGGTTAAAAAAAACAACTGCTTTTTGTCTGTCGTATACTCATGTAGCTTGACCACTTCGTACTCTGCTTGGTTCCTTTAGTAGTTTGGTGGTCAAGGCTTAATCATCGTAGATACTTTCTGGAGGGAATTAAGGGAATTACAAACTCACTGAAATTAAGATGAATGAAAAGCCCCTCCCCGATTTGATGCAGGAGCTAAGATTTCGAGTCATGCTTTATTTAGATGTCAATCTCTTGTTGCACACAAGGGTCTCAATATCAAGTAAAATAAAAGGTAAAAACTCCATTGAATAATAGATGTCTTTACAATATGTACTATCAATCAGACATTAAAATGCAATACTGTACAAAAGGCATCTCATAAAACATTAGTTCATGTTGGATTTCGATGTCCCGTGTCTACTATGAGCGAAATGTAACCAAAGCTGTCCTGGTTTCAAAGAAGGCAAATTTTGTGTATGAAATACCAACCTCAGCTTCATGACATGAATTATTTGTGCACCTTAACAAACAAGTTTCCACATGGCTGCACCACAAAGGCAGTAGCAAAGCTTAGACATGGAAACAGAGCTATAAGCATGTGCGCTTGAAACAAATTTGCCGAGGCAATACAAGAAATAAATGTCTTTGCTTGTAACATAAGGTACTTGTCAAGGTTTTGGTTTAGTATGTCTAAGATAGATACTCTAGCAAACACTCTTTTAGGAATATGCGAACACAAACGTAATACATATCAAGGCCTACTCAGGTAGCATATCTGAAATGTATATTGGGATTTAATAAGAACATGACTAACAAACACAAAATGAATAGACACCATGATGATCACCATAAATAATTCAACCTCAAAACATCAATACAAAAATCGAAATTGAGAAGCATTACACATCAGATTATGAAATATATGCACTTTCTGTTTGAATTTTTTTTTTACCCTCTACCATAGGCATCGGTCAAAAAACAGAAAACATTCACAAAATGGGAAAAACTTTAGTGTTTCCATTTTTAATGGTGAACAAGCCCTTAGGAGAAGTGTTGGAACTTATTTGTAAACAACTGGAATTAAAATAAAACGACCTAAGATTCCAAATTACTGAATTAGGCACCCAAAATTTCTCTTTTTTTTTTTTTTTAACAAATTGATACAACAAAATTAGTGTTAGAAAGTAGAAACCCACTGTGTAACCCCAAAAATTGAAAACGAAATTTTGATTACCTTTAAAAATCTGCGTTCCGGAGTCGTGACCGATGGCTGATGCGAGTAGGTTGAGACATCGATAGTTGTTGTCGCCTTCAGCTTCGAATCGGGCTTCAACCGTGGTGGTGATGATGACTTGTTGATCTCAACGAAACCGTACGGGAAAAAGAGAACCCTCTTATGCTTCCCCATAAACGAAGCAACTTATGTTAGAAGATCTTACAATGGAGTAATACAGTACATGAATTGTTACCCAAATTATAAAGTTCATATCTGAAAATCGTAGCGAAAAATACTTCCACAGATAAGAAGTACAAGTCTATAATTTAATCCCCATAAAATTAGTGTTAATTTCATCAACTCATTTCGGGGACTTCTTCTTTATTCGAGTGCAAGCTAAGAATAAAATGTACTGTTTACAAAGAACTTTGACACAGACACATTTCAGGAAATACCCTTTTAGAAACAAGTTGGTATTTCCAAAAAAACACATAACAATACCAAGATAATCTAACGATACCTACAAAAATCGGAACTTCCGTCAGAAAAATGGTGAGTTCACGTCTTCTTAGTACTATCGTCTGCTGGCATTGATACAAAGTGGAAAATTCTTTCGATCTGCGCTGGATCCAGGCGAAACCTCTCAGCAATCTCTTTCGGACCTAGTGGCTCGTCACGTCCCTCGGCCTTTCCTTGATGCAGAAGCATTATGTGGCGCAGCTGAGCTACATTCAGAGTTCCAGCAGCAACAGGCCTCTGCTCATAACTTCCTGCCTCAGGAGTGGTATTACGCAGTTTAGGCATGGGCCTGTTCGACTTTCTAACCACAAAAGACTGCAGGCATAATAATGCTTTTATTAGCAGAGAAAAGAACAGATGACCATTACAACGCATCTTTCACAAATATATGATGGTACTTGATGTCACAGATAAGGAACGATGACTAGCTACAGGTGATCGACGTCACTTGAAATCTGATGGCAATTACACACTGACACTGCAGGCCGAAACTCACTATTTCTTCCAGTATTACTATCTGGTTTTGAATAGAGTCAGGAATTGCTAAAACTAGCGGTAGATGTCAGTGACAATTTCCGCCATCAGCTCATCTTTGACGAGCATAAAAGCAGTAGAAACATGTCACAAGATCAACAGACTTTTCTGTATCCTCAGAAGTTTAAAATAACACTGTGCAGTATCTTGAGAAAAACACTATGCCAGTTCCACAACATACAAAATTTAGGATGTCATAAAAGCAAATGCACACAATGGTAACTTAATTTCATTCTGGCTAGAGGGGTCATGTAACTTGTTCTCTTTGTACACTGCTTGCCTTCTCACAAGGAAAAGGAAAAGAAAAAATATATATTACTTCTACTCTTTTAGTGTGTCTTTTTTCATTTTACGTAAGGTAGGGGGGGGGGGATGTGTGAGCCATCAGTATAGACAGGAATCTGCAAAATATACTTATGTTATCAGGAACTGCTAACTATGTCGAAAGCATGAAGCAAGAACAAGTTTAAATATGCCCCATGCTTAGATCTGAAGTCCTGATAAGTTCCAAACAAGTACACTAGTTCCTCATACATACAGCTGATACAGGCTACTCTACATGGCTACGAGCCTCTTATCAAAAGGTGCGAGTAGCCAACTAGACCTCAGTGTAATGAGAACATTAATAGTTCCATCAACAGACAAACTAACCAACTGCACAACACAATATCCTTCCTGCTGAATCTTACAGTACGCTAAAGTGCAAGCAATTAAAAGACTTCTACTCTATCCAAATGACATAATGAATATAAGATTGAAATTTTAAATGAAGAGGATCCCTCCCAGAGATCGGTAAGAGCATGTACATAACAATAGTCTCTGTCACAGATAAATATTGGCTATAGACAGCAGACTAGATAGATGCAAGCATAAAATCAGGGTGAGATATTCATCACACTAAGTCTCTCACTATTTGATGCACAGCCTTAATCGAGAAAGTCCTTGTCACAAGTACTAGTATGTGAGCTCTTTGGTTCTCCTACCTTGCTTATGCAAAAAACTATAGATCTTAATTTGATATCTTGATCAGTTATTGCACAGACATGAGGGAAACTATCATCAACTTCTCAACAAGATCTAGAAAAGACGGAAGCTGCTGGTCATTCTTATAAGATAACTAGAAGTTGAGTGGGTCATCTATATGCTTGGCAAACTATAAACTTACATGTTGATGTTCAAATATTAAAGAATAAGTTTGACCAGCATGTGTTCTGAAAAAAAAAAATGACAAGCATGCACGGTCTAATATTCAAGACACTGAATAATACTAGTTGTACCACAAAACAAAGCCCAAGGAACAATGCATGAAAGCAGTAATGCCAATTTAGATCATCACTAGCATCGGTCCTTTTCCAGAATTAAAGTCCCACACAATTATAATTGGGCTAAATATATTGACGTCTGCGCTATTCAAGATTTTATGAACACAACTACAACTGAAGGCTCGAGTGTCAGCCTTACTAGCATGATGTCACAGGAATCCAGCCTAAAAGTCACGCTATTGTCAGTATAGTGATCAAAGGAGTTAACTCATCCTATCCGTCTCCTACAAATGAGGCGGTCCAAGTTCCATAGTCTCGCACTTGGCTTATGTAAGAATATGAAGAGAAGAATGGCCAAGAAATGTATAATAGATTTATCCAAGGCAACACGGTCCAATAGATACCCTCTCCAGTACACTTATGCTACTACAAAGAAAGGTGAGGGCAAGAGAGTAACTTAGTGGGGAAATCAATTAAAGCACTGATGCAAGGGATTACTGACCAACGGGAAAAGCTCTAATATCAGTGAAATCGATAATAAATAGAGACTATATAGCATCTAGCAGGGTTCATATTCATACATCATTCATAACTTCAGGAGTCCGTGGCCACTCGAAGGTTCTTAACCTATCTTTGTTTGTAAAATAAAAGGCTTGTAGTAATTAAAACGTCAAGAAGTTCTCTATTTACAGCAATATTCTTCCTACGTCCTTTGATTTAGCAGGTGTGACCCAATAAAGTAGGAAACACATATCAGCTTCCTAAGCACTTCTCTAAATATTTTATTCCCTTTTCCCCAGCTTATATGGAACCACAGGTATCAATTTTGCTCCTACAAAATTCGTGTTAGGAACACTGAGAAGGAACACAGTATTGAAGACCTTATATATTTCGTATGATCAGATATCACAAGGAACAGACTTTAAAGGGAATCCCCAGGACCACCTCTTCCTGAGCAAAGCCAGACACAAGAAAATATTAGACCAAACCAAACACCCTTCGTTATTTGGCCTACACGCAACATTGCTGCTAACAAGGTTATCCCTCTTGCCACCTAACAAACAACAAAAAGCTACAATATTTCTCATTCCGTATATTTAGAAATGGCTACTAGGAGAGTAGGAGTCGAGGTAAATCTAAGAAGTGAGAACTTTTATCAATTAAGCATTAGACCTCCTGAGGAAAAGTAAGCTAATTCCATTTGCCAAGCCATATAGAATCATAGATACTCCAACAGAATAGGATTCTTAAAAGCTCAAGAAAAAGGAATCGCGCTTTAATAAAAGGACTATTTAAAGAAAGTTATCATTTGAGTTCACAGCCAATTAAGACAGGTCCAATAGTAATTGCTGCTCCACAAGAATCCTAGCATGAACATACGTGCTCAAAGCATACCTGATACCATCTTAAACACTTGCTTCATAAAGAATTAGCTAATAGTATCACTATCAACAAACCAAAGGAATTTATACCCTAACTTGATGATGTTCAGCACCAGCAAATCTTCATTACCAATCAATCCAGAAGGATATCTTTCCCTCAAAGGACGCACTATATGAGGCAGAAACTATATAATTAAAGGACAGTCCCTAAACGAGAGATTGGCACTTGGGCCACAATCTTGAACAAACTTTTTTTTTTTTTTTTGAGAGGGAGTTGATTGGCCAAGTGGTGATTTACCTTGATCTATATTTCTTGGGACCAATGTACCAAAATTGAATTACGGCACTTACAAACAACCAAATTCTATTCAAAACCCTCACTCCAAATATAGAGTGTAGTCGAAAGCCTGGGCCCTGGAATATTAGTCATTTTTCACTACCTCCCAAGTCCTAGCTGTAAGAGGAAAACAATCAGGACAAGGAGAGTTTCCCCTCTCCATGCTAAAACCACTCCCTTAACCTCCCTGCCCTTTCAACTCTGGCCCCACTGTCCAGAAAATGGCTAGAAGCTTATCTCGTAGAGAGGACTTGGATGGAAAGGCAATGGGAAATTTTCTCTTGTACCATTTTAGACCCCAAAAAGCTTCCTTCACTCTATCTTACACTTTGTTGTAAATATTACATGTTCACAAGGAAATCAAAGTAACTTACTCTATTATGCAGCATGCTGTTCACGTCTATGGGAAGCATAGCAGCCTAATAAGACATATCTTATAACCTACGTTCATAACCCTTTAGTGGTTTATTGCTTTAGCATCTTGGTTAACCAAGCAACCAAATTGAATTGTAAAGTCTCTCAGGATCAAATATTGTTCCTTAAAAGATAAAACCCACAAAATGTCCTTGGCTAAAAATCTGAGAGGGGAAATTCCACCAAGAAACAGAGGATGGATTCTACTGCATAGCAATGCACCCCATTTGGACGTATAAACGCAATACTCATTAAGATTGCTCCATTTTTTATTCGCACAATTTGTTTCCTAGTCACTCTCTCCTATTCTTTGAAAATGCCCCATTTCTTTTTGGCACAATATTCAAGGCAAGTGGTCCGTCCAACACTTCCTTCTTGTTTGTTTACTGTTGTACAAGAGTAGTAGTAGAATCAAATGGGGCGTTTATATTTGAGAGGCCAAATAAGGAATTGGGTTATTTCCAAAGAATAGGCCGGAGTAACTGAACAAACTAGGCCAAGATTATTTTGATGAAGGATATGTTTTTTCAAAAGTTCAAAATGCAAGGCTCGGCGGCTAAGGTCTTTTGTTCCCACAAGCATTGACGAGTCCATTGTTTAGCAAAGGCATACTGCAGCATTCACAGTCCTAAAACCAGTTTGGATAAAACTTATCGCTCGGCTGTGTCGCAAAATGGATTTGTTCTACTTAGCCCACAGAGCTAAGTTTAAGCATTTATAAGTATAGCAAAACCCATTTTGGACACCAATAAAGCATAGGAGTTTGCAACTCCAAGTAAATACAAATACATATCTGGTTGTTTAGGTGCCACGAACATCGGAATGGCACTTCCTAGGAACTTCTATCTACTAACAAATGTAGGAATATTCTTACCTAAGCCCCCCTAGGTAAGTAGAAATTCTCATGGAAATCATTTCCAACATGTGCAACCCCGTGACTGTACGAAGTGGACATTCATGTGAAATAGAAATTCCTAGGAAATTGTATTTCCCATGTTCCTCCAAACAAGCACTACATAACAAAAACAAGGAAACAAAACTCAAAAGATGATTAAGGGAAATTGTATTTCCCATGTTCACCACATGAATCCTAGGATGAACACACGTGCTCAACGCATACGTCGGGACCATCTTAAACACTTGCTTAACAAAGAGTATGCTATTAGTATCACTGTTAACAAACAAAAGGAACCAATAACCAAACTCGATGATCTTTAATTTAGAACCAGCACAACTTCAACAGAAATTAATACAGAAGGATATCTGTCCCTCAAAGGAAGCACTAGATGAGGCAGAAACTATATGATAAAGGACAGTCCTAAACAAAAAAAATGGTACTTGGCCACGATCTTGGACAAACATTTTTGTTTTGTTAGTGAAAAAGTTGATTGGCAGGTGGTAATTTACATGATCATATCAAGAACGAATTGAGGCACTCACAAATAACCAAACTCTAGCCAAAACCCTCGTTCCATAAACAAAGTGTAGTCAAAAGCCTAGAATATTATTACGTCATTTTTCAGTACCTCCCAAGTCCCAACTGGAAGAGGAAAACAATCAAGACAAGGTGCTTTTTCCCTCTCCATGCTAAAACCACTCCCTTAACCTCTCTGCCCTTTCGATCCTGGCCTCCCTATTCAAAATTGCTAGAAGCTTATTTGGTAGAGGAATTGGATGAAAAGGCAATTGGAAATTTTCTCTAGTGCCATTTTAGACCCCGAATAGCTTCCTTCACTCTTTATCTTCCACTTTCTTGTAATTATTACATGTTCACAATGAAATCACAGTAACTTACTCTATTAAGCAGCATTCTATTCACATCTATGGGAAGCATAGCAGCCTCATAAAACATACTGTATCTACGTTCAGAAACCCTGTAGTGGTAATTTGCTTTAGATTCTTGGTTAACCAAGCAACCAAATCGAATTGTAAAATCTCTCGGGATCAAATGTTGTTCTCTAAATGATAACCCACCAAATTTTCTCGGCTAGAAATCTGAGAAGGGCAATTCCACCAAAAAATAGAGGATGGATTCTACTGCATAGCAATGCACCCCTTTCGGACGTGCAAAGGCATTACTCATAAAACTTGTCCCATTCCCTATTGACACAATTTCTTTCCTAGTCACTCTCTCCTATTCAATAATATTGCCCCCATTTCCTATTGGCACAATCTCCGTCCAACAGTTGCTTTTGACATAAAACGTCGTTGTAAATTGTTTTGTTAAATCTTGTGCAAGGGTAGTAGTAAAATTAAATGGGGCATTTGTATTTGACAGACCAAATAAGGAATTTGATCATTTCCAAAGAATAGGAGGGAGTAACTCAACAAAGTTGGCCTAGATTATTTCGATGAAGGATATGTTTTTTCAAAAGTTAAAAACGCAAGAAGGCTTAGCGGCTAAGGTATATAGTTCCCACGATCATTGACGAGTGCATTGTTTAGCAAATGCATTACTACGGCATTCACAGTCCTAAAATCAGTTTGGATAACAATTATCGCAAGGCTGTGTCCCAAAATGGATTTGCTATACTTAGCCCTCAGGTTGAAGTTCAAGCATTTAATACTACAATTATTTTTGGCTTCTTATTTCTTTAAAGCAAAAAATCATATAAATCACTAAAATCCATGTAGTATTAAATGCTTAAACTTAGCCCTAAGTTTAGCAAAACCCTTTTGGACAACAACAAAGCATAAGAGCTTGCGATTCCCCGTAAATACAAACATTTATGGATGTTTGGGTGCCATGAACATGGGAAACAGCACTTCCTAGGAACTTCTATTTTTTACAAAATGTAGGAATCCCTTACCTAGGCTCCCCTAGGTAAGTGACATGGGCAATCACGTAACTCTAGGAAGTGGAAGTTCATGTGAAATAGAAATTCCTAGGAAATTGCATTTCCCATGTTCATCCAAACAAGCACTATATAACAAAAAGAAGAAACAAAACAGAAAAGATAATTAGGGAAAAATGCCTTAGGGAGTGTTTAGAAACAAGGATTTCATTCTCAAATCCAAATTTGACTCAAATCGCATGTTTGGGAAACTCAAGAATTTGGAAATTTGGATTTGTGTCAAATCCTATGGAATTTGTATCAAATCCAATTAGGCAAAAAACAAATGACATCTCAAGAGGTGTCATTTTGAAATCTCACCCTCCCCCAAACATTGAATTTATATTGTGGAATTGAAATGATTACAAATTTTTAAATTCTTATTTCCAAACACTACCTTAATACATTTGTCATGCTGATCATATCATTGGAAAGAATCTAACTTGAGCAAGGCAGGTGAATGATGAACAAATTAAATCACATAGCATTGCTTACATTAGCGTTTTATATCTGAAATCTTTTGGTACAAAGAATAAAACGAGATTGAACTGCTACCCTTGCATTCTAGCCTAAAAAAGCCATATACACACACATAATACGATTAAGTTATGAAGTTAACTAATAGGCATTCAACTGAAGTAGTCAAAAATGCATGCAAGACGTGAAGAGTGCTCTTGCATTACCCTAGAGAAAAATCTAGGAAGGTTTCATCAATCATAGTTCTTATACCTATGTAAAAAGGTGGCGAATCCATTATATATTTAGCCAATTAGGAAGACACTGTCACTTGCTGCTGAGTATACATACTCCCAACATCAGTCTTATACATGAAAGCACAAAGCAGCATTGCAAGTATGTTTAACTTCCATATGATGGACAAGGATCCAAGAACGAAACCATTAGAAATAAGTAATATCCCAGCATATACGGCAATGACCAAGGCAACGAGAGCGTTTAGCATCTAACCTCACCCATTTCAAGCTTGCCACCAGGCTTGGTTGAGATCCTCCCTACCATTTTATTGAGCATAGCATCATAGTTCGAATCTCTATCTTCACCTGAATCTCTCTCTTCGAACCCTTGAGTATTGTTTTTTGAATTGTCATCTTCGATAACAAATCACATGAAACAAATTAGCTAAAACAATCACCTTCAACACATTCATCAACAATAAAAACAACCACGACACGAGGAGGATCCCACTACTGCAGTAATGACAAAAATCCAATGTCAATTCAGCATACTAAGAGGGTATGACTCAACTTACCTAAAACATTCACCTTCTAAACATTTTCCAACAGCACAACAACTACGACACACGACAAATCGAATCCCACTAGTTCTGTAGACTGTAGTATTATACCATTAATGATCAATCAATTAATCATACGAAAAAAAAAGGAAATGGGTACAAATCAAAACAGCCAATTTCACAAAACTCGGCCCAAAAAATCACTTTTCACACACCAAATTCAAATGGGTACAAATCAAAATCACTCAGCATTCCAAAATCATGCAAAACAACATTGATAATCAAGATTGTTAGGCATAAAAATTAAATCAATCAAATACCCAAAATCAATCAACCCTTACAATCACTAGTAGAAGAAGAAAGAAGGCAAATTTCGACCAAATGACATATAACAAAAAGGTGGGCAGGGGTGAAAAATACGATAAAATTAAGTAAATAACAAACCTAAATTAGTTGGAACATTGTGTTGAATATGAAGATTGGGATCAGTAGGAAGAACAGGCGGTGGTCTTTGATCAATGGAATTTTGAAATCGAGAAGGTGTTGAAGAAGGAGATGAAGATGAAGGTGTGTCAACACTCGTAGTGCGAAGCCTACCAGCTGCTCGACGAAATGCCTGGCCCATTTTTATGAAAAGTGTGAGGAAGAAGATCAAGGGTTTTTCTGGGTTTATGAAGTATGAAAGGGGGAAGAAGAAGAAGAAGAAGAAGAAGAAATGAAGTAGGGGAGGGTGGTTGTGGTGCGCACACGCCTGCGTATCGTTTACGATACTAGTAGAAGTGTATCAGATGTAACGTGGAGAGCTTCATGTGTGACCATGTCATCTGAGTTTGTGTCTTAACACTTGCCAAAGAATTCATCTTGGATTAGTACGAGTTCGAGATTAGTTTGTGGAATTTTTTTAAAGAAGGAAAATTCATTATTGATAAAATTAGCAGAAGTATTATCGGTAAACTGATATTCCTTTTGTTCCAACTAATTCTTTATCCTTTTCATTTTTAGCCGTTTCAATAAATTCTCCACCTTTCTATCGTGCAAAATAACAATTCTATCCTCATTTAATCACCCTTAGGTATTTTTTTTGTTACAAAATGAGAATTTTTGTCCTCATTTTACTCAATTATCATGTGCATTTTAATTGTTTACTAGTTTCTATCTTCTCTCCCTGCCTCTTTGTGCAAAACACAAAGCTAAGAAAATGAATGGAACGGAGGGAGTATATAGTAGCAGAATGTTGAATCAGTAACTGTCAGATGACATAATAATAACCTTAAGAGTTAGCCAGAGAAAATTAGTCTATCAAATCAAGATTGTACATGCATGTAACTTAAAAATACTTTAGTTGTGAAATGACGACAACAACAAAAAGAAAAAGAAAAATTAGAATCCCAAATTATTATTATTATTATTATTATTATTATTATTATTATTATTATTATTATTATTATTATTATTATTATTATAATAAAACATATAAATGAAGGCAATTTAGGAATATGAATTATTAAAAGTAGTTTAAATAAGTTATCCTATTCAACTTTTCATTAAAGGCCTTTTAAATCTAAATTTGAATAGTTTTAAATTTCAAATAATATGATATGAATTATGAAATATAATTTGGATACATAAAATAATTTCAACAATCAAGTCAATAATTGGGTAATAGTTTAAAATCAAGTAAAAACATTTAATTTAACTAAAAAATAATAATAATTAAAAATTATTAAAACGACGGGGTATTACAGCTAGAATTAGGAATGGGCATGGGTCGAGTTTTGGTCGTTCTCTAGGATCATGACATGTCATGTTATGTGAAGACGTAGTCCGGACCTGCCGGGTCGAGGTAGAGATGGCCATTGGGCACTAGGAGCCCAGGCCCGCCCTGGCCCGGCCCTGGTCAAGGCATGGCCCGGCACGGCCCGGCCCAGGCACTGCAAAGCCCGGGTTTGGTAGTGCCAGGGCTAGTGCTCGAGTTTTCAAGCACTAGCCCTGGTCAAACCCGGTCAAAGCCCTGGTCAAAGCCCTGGGTCAAGCCCTGGTCAAGCCCTGGTCAAAGCCCTGGGTCAAGCCCTGGGTCAAGCCCTGGTCAAGCCCTGGTCAAGTAACGGCCCGCCCCAGCCCGCCCCCAGCCCGCCCCAAGCAAACGGCTAGAAAGTTTAAAAAAACTAGCCGTTTTGGCAGTTTTTTTTTGTTTGTTTTTTTTGTTTTTTTTTTTTTATTTTATCCTACCCTTAAATTTTCTATAAATACCCAATAAATCCAACTTCAATTTCCACACAATCACTCTCTCTATTCTACATTTCTTCTTCAATTACTACAATTCTACAACTCTCAAGTATTCAAGTTTTAAATTTACTTGAAAAAAATTATTACAATTTTTAAGTATTAATTAAGTTTTCAATTTTAGTTAGAAAAAAATTACCACAAGTATTATATTAAGTAAGTATACAATATTTAGTACTTTTATTATTGTTATTTTGATAATTATTATTAGTATTGATAATTATTGTATTTCGTATTGGATATTTTAATATTATTATCAAAAAATCATATTAACCCGAAATGGATAATCTAACTCCCGATCAAAGAAGAGTGTTGAAAGAATATGAAGAATCACTTCTAGGTGATATTCATCAAGGTAAATTAATGTTTATAATTTATTTTTTTAATTATTAGTTTTATTTTGTCAATTTTTCTTTTTATTGATATAATTTAATTTGTAGGTGTAGGTAATGCATCACAACAAGAATCATCGGTCATGCCACCACCCCGTTCTCGTCCAACAACGGATGTAGATTTACAAGATGGTAAAATTCAATTTATAAAGTTGCATATTTATTCAATTCATTTAATTTTTTAATTTATTCAATTAATGTAAATTTACAACTTAATTAATATCATTATTCTTTAATTGTAGGTGGACAAGGTGGTGGTATTATTAATCGACGTGGTGTCAAAACAAGTTTTGTTTGGGCTCATTTTGACAAAGTGTACACCAAAAAGGACCAAAAAGGTGTAAAATGTTTCAAACTTGTTTGTCGAATTTGCAAAGCCAACCATGTTAATGTGGAATTGAAGTGGAAAACGGGTAGCGGAACCGGCACTCAAGCTCGACACCTACAAAGCGTACATGGCATAATCGACCCCGAAAAAATAGTTGAAGGTGAATCAAGCCATGGTGGTGGTCAATCACAAATCGGAAGTTATATGACCCCGACCCCCGGTGGAGGTATTCCTTTCTATTATAATAGAGATCGAATGATTGATAATATGGCTAATTTTGTTTGTCTTGATGAATTGCCGTTTAGTTTTGGTGAAAGTATTAATTATGAAGAGTTTAATAGATTATCATTACAACCCGCTTATAGAAAGGTGCCTAGGAACACTCTTAAGCGTCATACTATGACACAATATCACAAAACAAGAGGCGAGCTAATTGAATATTTTCATTCATTTAGTGGACGTGTTTGCCTAACTAGTGATACATGGACTTCAAGACAAGGTGAGCCTTATATATGCATTACCGCTCATTGGATTGATAATGATTATAAATTACAAAAACGTATTATTGCTTTTGATGTTATGGAAGAGTCGCATACCGGCTATAACATATATTCTCGTATTCATGCTACTTGTAATGAGTTTAAATTGACTGATAAGTTGTTTACTATTTCATTTGATAATGCTTCGGCTAATACTAATTGTATTGGTCATATCAAGAGTAATATTCCAACTTTATTATTAGATGGTATGTTTTTACATGTTAGATGTTGTGCACATATTATTAATTTGTCCGCTCAAGAAGGAATTGCTTGTATTTCTTCTATTTTAAGCCCTATTAGAAAAGTTATTAAGTGGCTTAGAGCAACGGGCACAAAAAAGCGTAGATACAAACAATTGTGCACGCAACATCAATTGCCAGCAAAGAGATTTGGTCTTGATACACCAACAAGGTGGAATTCTACCTACACCATGCTAGGTGCTGCAATCAGGTATAAACAAGTTATTACTACTTTGTATAATGAACATCATTCTACCGATCCAAATGCACGACTTCTCGATGATGTTACTTGGGAACTTACTGAACCTCTTTATGATCTTTTGAAATCTTATTATGATGCTACAAAAGTTTTTTCGCTAGTATATGAACCAAATGTTCATTTGGTGATTTTACAATGCATTAAAATAGTTTTTGCTATGTCTAGTGTTGATTCTTCTAATTACGATAGCTTAAAGCAAGTTGTTTCTTTAATGCGTGAGAAATGGTTGGCTTATTTTACTGAATTTCCTATTATATATGGCATTGCATGTATTCTTGATCCCGGTGTTAAATCCGCGGGATTGAAAAACATGTTAGAATTTTATTATTCAACATTACAACAAGACTATGATGTAGATAATTATGTGAACAAATGTGTTTCTATTCTTACTAAATTACATGATTTGTATGATACACGTAGTGGTACTGATGCACAAGCTAGTTCTTCTTCCATGTCATCTAAATCTAAACCAAGTAAATTTAGTTTTTATCATAATATTATTTTAAAAAAACAAAAAACGACTTTAAATGATACTACATCTTTTGTCAATGATTATTTAACACTTGTCCATGATATTACCGATGAAAGTGAGTTTAGCATTCTTAATTGGTGGCATAAACATAGCCACCAATATCCGATTTTAACCCAAATTGCAAAGGATGTTCTTGTAGTTCCAGCTTCGACAGTTGCTTCGGAGTCCGCTTTTAGTGCAGGTAGAAGAGTATTGGATGAAAAGCGATCAAGGTTAGCTCCCGAATCCGTGAAAGTATGTGTATGCAAAAAAGATTGGGATCAAGCATTAAAAAGAAGACAAGGAAAGAAGTATGATGATGATGATGATGACGAAGAAGATGATCCATTCATGACAATGGATACTACATCGGAATCGGGAGCATCAACCACCGATGAGAACGTCTAAGAATGAACCGATCAAATAATCAAGCGACGGTAAGTAAGGTAAGTGAAGAACTACGTGGGCTTTGATTCTTTCGAGATACGTAGGCATCCTAATTATTATAAGTTTATCAAAAAAATGATAAAATTATGGTAATTATGACCAAGCCTTTTTTTTTTTTTTTTTTTTTTTTTTTTTTTTTTTTTTTTTTTCGGCCGAGCCAGCAGTGCTTGAGCACTGGCCCGCCCGGCACTAGCCCGGGTCAAGCCCGGGTCAAAGCCCGGTCAAGCACTGGCGGGCTAGTGCTAGTGCCCGAGAAATCGAGCACTGGCACTAGCCCGGGTGTGTAGGGCTAGTGCTAGTGCTCGATTCTCCGAGCACTAGCCCGGTGGAGCCCGGCCCTAGCACTGGCCCGCCCGGCCCGTGGCCATCACTATCAAGGTCTAACTCTTGTGCGGGTGCTTCACGGAAATAGTATGCGCTCTGTAACAAAGTGAAATTTCCAACTAAAAATGTAATTTTTTTTTTTTTTGCAAGCAAATATTTAGAGTTTTTGTTCTTCCATTTAGGGAAGACAAGCAAAAAGCTTACAAAAAATAAACCCCTAGAAAATTAAGCATTGAGGAGAACAATGTCCTCATTTACAAGCCCTCTTAGATAACATAACATTCTAATACTCACATAGATCTTTATTTGTCTAACAATCCACTCCACATTATGCTACATCTCCCTGAAAATTCTGCAGTTTCTTTCCCCCCAAATCATGTACTCTATAGTTGCTATTAAACCACACACAGCAGAGGATCAAGGTTAGCCTAATGGTTAGGAACTCAACCTGCCTGCTTCCAGTGGAAATGGACAGCCATCCTTGAATCTGGCGCCAGACTTCCTCAGAATAAACACAACTGAAGAAAAGATGAGAGTGATTCTCCTCCCCGGATTTGCATAAGCTGCACCTGTAAGCCAAACTCATACCTCTCCTCATAACGTTGTCATTTGTTGCCGGCTTCCCCTGAAATGCAAGATTTGAAATAAAACTATGCTTGGGGACATTTATTTTATTCCTGATAACTTTGTATTCCCTAAATGCCTTGTGTTTCTCTCTGAAAAAAATCATAGGCGTTTGATGTATTGAACCTGTCACCTGATGTCCAAGAAAGAAGCGACTGTTCAGCTTTATCCACCGAGCCAGCTTTAAGCAGAATCGTATTCTTTACTGAGATTATGCCCTTAATTAGCTCTGAGTCCTGGCTCTTTGCATTTATATCCCAGATGGAATTTGATTTTAGCACATAACTCTTAACCAACCCATTCACCCCACGGGCTCCTGTTGTTTGAGCTAAGAGTCCAAATCCACTTTGCAATCAAAGCCATATTCCAACTCAGAACCTCTTTGATGTGAAAACCTCCTTCACTTCTTGGGGCACAAGAACTAGACCAACTTTTGTACAGCATTCTCCTACTACCCTCCTTTATACCCCATACAAAATCCTTGCACAGCCTGTTAATTCTTCTAATAACTCCCTTTGGAAGTAGAAAACTTGAACACCAGAAATTCTCCATCCCAAAAATAACAGAGTTAATTAGAAGACATTTACCAGCATAGGAGAGGAACTGATTCGACCGGTGCATTATCTTACTCTTAATCTTGAGAATGAGAGTGTTGTACATGTCAGCTACCAACCTTGAGCTATCTAAAGGGACTCCCAAATATCTAAAGGGGAATTTTCCCTCAGTAAAACCCGAAGCTGCAATAATTTGAGACTTCAAATCATCCTGAACTCCTCCTAAATAAACTTCAGTTTTTGCTGGATTTGCTTTTAGTCCAGAGATATCAGCAAATTTGTCCAAGCATTCCACAACAGCTAGCACTGAAGGAACATCGCCTCTGGTGAAGATCATCAAGTCATCACAAAAATGTAATTTGTTTTTTATATTTCTTCGCATACAACTATAATCCAATTTTCAGGGCTTGTTTGGTATCGTTTTCTGTTTTCAGTTTCCTGTTTTTTTTTAAAACCAAAGTCCCGTTTTTGAAAACCAGAAAAAGTGGTTTTCAGTTTTCAATTGTCAGTTTTCATTTTCTATATGACTATTATACAACCAAACAATTTGAAGTTAATTTTGTAACTTATTTAACTAAATTTTTTACGCAAAAAAACCGAAAATTAAAAACGGCAGTGATACCGAACGGGCCCTAAGGGTTTGTTTGATATCGTTTTATATTTTCAGTTTTATGTTTTTCTGAAAACCAAAGAGTCCCGTTTTTTAAAAGTACAAAAAATGATTTTCAATTGTCAGTCTTTATTTTCTATATGACTATTATAGAAACAAACAATTTAAAGTTGATTTTGTTACTTATTTCACTCATTTTTTCACAAAAAAAAAAAAAAAAAAAAAAAAAAAAAAAACTGAAAACGGCAGTCATACCGAACGGACCCTAAAATATCCATTTTAAATTTAAAGTTCACAAAATTTATACAACGGATTGAACCGTGAAAAAAATGGAACTGAACACCTTTTTGGGGGTGAGTATGTGCTCGGCAAGTTATTAGTAGTTTAACATCTTATAACGTTGAAATTACAGTATAAGATTTCAGACTTTTTGTTTTTTTTTCATACTTAAACGGGTCTATGAATTGCGTTTGAGTCCTTCCAGTAAGACCGTGATACCCAAACCTGATCCACTACTTATATGAACATAGGTCTGGGTCCAACCCGCCCCGCCTGTCTAAAGAGTTAAGACTCAACCCAACCCATTCGACCCATTGGGTTTGAGAAGAGTCCTGGGTCCATGCATGCATGCGCATACCTAGCTACCTAGATGTATAGCAAGAATAATTTTGTGTATAGGGTTTCTAGTCTACATTCGTTTGCTTTTCAAAAAGGGCTTGGGTACGTCAATGTTTGGGTAGGTGTTTCCTTGTGCAATGTTTGTCAGCTTAGATGTATGGTGTTTAGGTTAGTGCCGGGCCGCTGGGGTTATTTTGGAGGAACTGTGATTGAGGTTAGTGAATTATTGGGTGATTTGTGGGTTCTACTACATATACAAGCGCAAAAAACATCCTAAAATGAAAATTGTGGTGCTTAGTGAGGGACGGATGGAGGATTCCATTTAGATTAGAATCGGAAAGAAAAGTGACACATTTTGTCAAAATTGGAATACTTTACGTATGAAAAACTCAATGTTGATCACTACATGTTCCATCCACTATGAAAAGCACAAAGCTTTTTCCTAAGACAACGGAACACCAATGAATTTGACCACTTTGGACAACAATCAAATCTCTTATTTTGATTTTTGATGGTTGATGGCCTCACTTAATAATGTGCATTCTTACTCCATCAATCCAATCAAATCGAAGAAATACAAGAGGCAATAGTGAAGTTGCCCAACATTTTTTTAACTTTATGGTTTCCATTCTCCCAACTTGGAAGTCTTGTGACAAATTGTGTTGTGTTGAGTGACCTTTCCCATTGAACTTTTTAACTTCTGTCCCCGGAAAGCCGGGACACGCTACTGTTGACGGAAATATGGTTGCCTATAAAATGTAGATGGTACTTATTTCTTCTTTGGCGATGATGTTATACTTGTAAATGATTTCCCTCCAAACCATTTTGGCATTTGGTGAAACTTGGTCTAATATAAATTTCTTACTCCATATTTACTCTTAAGAAAAGGCACACAAACGCGTTTGATAACCAATCCTTAATTTAGTTTGAACAAGTATATTTTTCAAGTACATTCTCAAGAGTATCTTGATTTTATAACTTATTGAATTTCTAAAATCATTAACTTTCAAAAGTAACTTTACTAAAAATATTTTACTGGCTATCAATTTTCATTTAAACTTTGATTATTAAAAGTAGGAAAATTTGTGGGAAACCACCTCCAACTTTCACCATTTTTTGGGAAACCACCTTATTAAAATAAATTTGTAGAGAACCACCAAATATAAACAAAACCAAAGGGTAGAACCACCTCCTTACCCAAACCAGCCTCTCACCACCTCTAACGACCACTAGCCACCACCATTCTTGCCGCTACTGCCACCACCCACCGCCGACAAGGCCACACCAACCACCACATTCCCCCCGGCTCCATGTCCTCCACCCTCCACAACCATTTTCTCTCTCCCTCCATCCTCTCTTTCCTCTCGGTTTTCGGTCACTACATGCATGGTAACAGGCGATCGACGACCATGTTGGGGGTATCGAGGGTAGCTAAGGTGGTGGTTGGTGTTAATAGGTGGTGATGCGTGGTGGTTAGAGGTGTTGGGTGGGTGGTTTGGGTAAAGAGGTGATTCTACCTCTTAGTTTTGTTTATATTTGGTGGTTCCCCACAAAAAAACTTTAATAAAGTGGTTATCCAAAAAATGGTGAAAGTTGAAGGTGGTTCCCCACAAATTTTCCTTAAAAGTAAATTAAAACTATTTGAAAAGGTGACATTAGCAAGTGATCTCATACAGTAATGAGGCGTTTCACTTTAAGGGCGTGTTAGGCGCATCTTTTTTCACTAGCTTTTGCGGCTACAACTTTTTTTACCAAATAGACCCTAAAACTCCAAACTCCAGATTGGGGAATAATAATGAATCCCGTAATTACTTAAGAGAAGAAAACAAAACTAAAGTGAATGATGGGGTTTTCCCCATTTTCTTTTGCTATGGTTTTTGTACGCAATATGTATCAATCAACTCCAAAGTGCAGTGAAGGTGGGAACTCCATTATTGTCACACACATTAAGCAAAACGACGGTTCTTAGTTTCTTACGCATCAACGTGAAGAATTTGTGTGCTTTGACTGCTCCCCTAATCATTATAAAACAGATAAAAAGTTACCAAAAATCAAACAAAGCTCATATCTTGTCTATTTTTTTTTAATAAACATATCTTGCCTATTTTTGTCTCTTATGTACCAATTATTTACGTGTAAATGCAAAACGACAAATTTTTCTTTATGTGCCACTACTTCATCAAGTTGTATAAAAAGATCTATTAAAGAAAAGTTGGTGGGACACTTACCATTTTATCCTAAAATCTCGACTAATAATAATTTGGTTTTTCTAACGTGTAAAAGAACATGTTAAAACTCTGTTTCCTTTCCTCCTCGAAAGATATTAAGTGATGATTTTTTCTAAGTCGTGAATGTACCTAACTCCTTTTTGGGTAAACATTTTTGGATTAAGATAACAAAACCTTTTACATGATAATTTAATAATCTAAATAGGTTACTCAGTATTGAATAGTACAACTAGACACAGTTCATAAAGTGACCAATTTTACATTATATATTGTTAGCTTAGTTAGTGGCCCTTTTTCACATCCGGTAACTGCCTTTTTATCATCAACTATAATACGATCTCACCGTATATACTGGAATTTCAAATAATAGGCTGGGTGTATTTCTTAGGCTATGTTTGATATGCATAATAAGCTAGCTTATTTCAAAATAGCTTCTTTGACTAATTTCTTAAGCTCTGTGACCACATAAGTTGGTTTGGTAAAACCACTGGCTTAAATAATAAGCTAGCTTATTTAAGAAGTTACCCCATGTAACTTATTTAAAAATAAGCTAGTTTTTCATAATTTTATTCCTAATTTACCCTCATTTATTTACTAAAATAAAATGAGATTAAAAACAAATAATGCATTTTTATGTAATTTTATATATACATGCTCTTATATCAGCTAATTCTACCAAACACTTCTTTTACTATCAGCTAAAAACTTTCGGCTACTATTGCAACTATTATTTCAGCTTTCAGCTGATTTTTCAGCATTCAACTACAGTTTCAGCGTTCAACTACTATTTCAACTAGTTTAACCAAACATACCCTTAGTCTTAAAGTTAACAATAATGTGCTTGGTTTCCCTCATTATAAATAGAAGTTGGTCTAGTTTAATAGCTACTAAACAAAAAGAGATTAAATTCAAAGGAAATATTTAAACCAAGAGTCCAAGAGTAGGAAATATATATGGAGGACGTACAAGAACTCAAGAATAATGCAAAAATTCCTGATAGATTTGTGAGGGAGGCAGCTGAGAGGCCAGTTTTACCAACAACTTGTGATTCAATACCTACTCAACTTCCCACCATTGATCTTGCAAAGATTAGTAATGGCAATTACAATGAAATCCTTAATTTAGCAAATGCTTGCCAAGACTGGGGATTTTTCCAGGTACGAATTATTAATTCCTCGAAATGGATTAATTACATTTTATACGCGAAAAATTTGTTAATAATTAATCATAATTCATGAACACCTAACTCGCGTAGTCTGCATGACAAATACTATAGAACACGTACATAATAGAAATTAATGTAAAATTAGTTGATTGAGTTAACAAAAATAAAATCTTCTGCGATCTCTAACTGTAACTTGTAAGTTTTAAGCTCAAAATATGACACAAACTTAACATTACGTGTTTTGCACCCTGACCACGTCCCTGTTTTATTTATGTCATGTATGTATGTGTAATTGACATAGGTGATTAACCATGGGATTGAAGTGAGTTTGCTAGAAAGAGTAGAAAGCATGGCAATGGAGTTCTTCATGCTTCCTCTTGAAGAAAAACGCAAGTACAAAATGACTCCAGGGACACTTCAAGGGTACGGTCAAGCCTTTGTTTTTTCTGACCAACAAAAGCTTGATTGGTGCAACATGTTTGCTCTTGGTGTGGAACCCCCTTTCATAAGGAACCCAAATCTCTGGCCTACAAACCCACACGAATTCAGGTACATATCATATATAACATGCATTCAGCGATCAAAATTGGTCGTTAGATGTGAATTTTAATTAGTCGTTCCATGTAAACTTTACATGATCATTGTATTATTTTATATGTTTACGACTCACTCTTTATTGTATTATCACATTACTCTATATAGTATATTATCTACTAGTTTTACAAATAATAAACTTTACATGATCATGGTCCGCAATTTACTCTTTGACGATGGCTCTCATATTATTGTTCAAATTTTAAATGTAGTGGAACAATTGAAATATACCAAAGAGAGATAGGAAAGCTATGCAAGAAGCTGTTGAAGTACATAGCAATTGGCTTGGGAGTGAGACCTCAAGTATTCGAGGAAATATTTGGAGAAGCTGTACAAGCCATTAGACTAAATTATTATCCACCATGTCCAAGACCAGACCTTGTTATGGGCCTAAGTTCCCACTCTGATGGAAGTGCACTTACCATTTTACAACAAAAGAAGGGGAGCTCTGTTGGGCTTCAAATTCTCAAAGATAACAACTGGGTTTCTGTTCAGCCCAACCCAAATGCACTCTTGGTCAACCTCGGAGATACTATCGAGGTAAGTATGGTCACCACATAATACGCCTAAGCACCCGCATGATGGATCTGATCTGATCATATTTGATATTGTGGCGCAAATATAATCTCTTTTCAGTTATATGTTCGCCACAATGTTAAATTTATAGTGATAATATGAAGTTTTGATATGTTTTGTTTTGTGTAGGTGCTAACAAACGGAAAATACAAGAGTATAGAGCATAGAGCAGTGACTCATGAGGTGAAAGATAGACTCTCCATTGTCACGTTTTATGCCCCAAGCTACCAAGTAGAACTAGGACCAATGTCCGAGTTTGTGAACCAAAGCAACCCTATCAAGTACCGAAAATATAACCATGGTGAGTACAGCAAACATTATGTCTCCCATAAACTTCAGGGGAAGCGGACACTAGAGTTCGTCAAACTCGAAACCGATACAGTGGCGTGATGCCGTGATCTACAAAAACCTTGGTCTTTAATCCCATAACAAGCTAAGTCAAGAAAAGTATTTGCGGCATCTATCGATCGATATCATCAACAAGTTTGTATACACCCTATAACTATTGAACGACCGTTAAGAACTTAGAACTAGCATATATTAAACTAGTACTAGTATGTAGAGGATTAAAGTTGGCATAAACTTGCCTGGGGTTGTCCCGTGTTTAAATTGTCACACCCCCACCCCTACCCCCGCATCATTAGTTGTTCTTTTGTACCAAAAAAATTAAACTAGTATATTATATACATTAAATTAGGGAGTTTCCTAATTTTGCTTTGGCAACGGTAATCGTTGTCTTGGCAAATCCAACGCCCTTTTTTACCTATGTTTAGACTTTGTAATTATCTAATCTTTCTCTCCCAAGCACAGTGAGCCATCAGCTGAGCCACCTCTATCCAAACACCATCAACCGAGCCTCATTGCATGGTCACGCGATCACAACGAGCCATCAGCCCAAGCCCAATACACGATCCCACGAGCCATTTACAATTCGTTTGATACAAGCCAATTCTCGAATTATTAGTAATTGGGTCTGTTTGTTATCGTTTTCTGTTTTCAGTTTTCAGTTTTTTTGAAAACCAAAGTCCCGTTTTTGAAAACCAGAAAAAGTGGTTTTCAGTTTTCAGTTGTCAGTTTTCATTTTCTATATGACTATTATACAACCAAACAATTTGAAGGAAAAATTTCCAAATCCTACCTTATATACTTACAATCTTCCAGTTTCCTACCTTATATGTCCAAAAAGATATTTTCCTACCTTATAAAGTGCCGGAAATGGAGAGTCAATTGGCCGAAATAGTGTTTTTGGTGGGAATTGGATAAACAAAACACTTTATAAGGTAGGAAAATATATTTTTGGACATATAAGGTAGGAAAATGGAAGATTGTAAACATATAAGGTAGGATTTGGAAATTTATCCCAATTTGAAGTTAATTTTGTAACTTATTTAACTAAATTTTTTACGCAAAAAAAACAAAAACTGAAAACGGCAGTGATACCGAACGGGCCCTTAGTAGTGGTGGTGATCGATGATATCATTACCAATCACGTTTTAATTAGTTCACTTAAATTTCTGGTTCCTAATATGACTAGTATACTACCCGGACTACGCCCGAAATAAATTTTATCATTTTATTTGTTTGTGAACAAATGCTTATATCAATTAATATTACTCCGTATAAATTTATAAAACTTTCATTTTCATTATAGATGATGTGATTTCAGTTTAAATAAGTAATAAGGAAGATACAAAATAACAAGGTAAAAATGAAATCAATTAATAGTAAATACTGATTTTTTATAATAAAAATATATTGTGAATTTTTTTATATGGAAAAAATCACTTATTTATTGCCAAAGATGAAATGTTCATCTACATTCTTTACCATAAAATATATTTGTAAAGGATTTTTTTTATGTGAAAATTAAAGAGACGTGCCACGTGGCATGTCAGATGGCCTAACTAAAGCCGGTGAACGTGGTCGTTGCCTCTAACACAGCTTTTAATATATAGTATATAGTATAAGATTTCTATTAGGAGCGTCCTTAATATAACGTCAAATTATGTGTTTTGTATTCTTCAAAATTGTCCTAAGTTATAAATCCTACTTTCTTTAGACTTTGAATTCCATTGCTACTCTACCCCTTGCGCTACTATATAAGAATCACCAAATCATCCAAAAAACGAAATCAAAATCTGAAATCAAGAAAACAAAGCTTCCAAAAAAAGAGATCGATGGCATCCACAGCCCTACAACTTACCATCAGTGGTCTCTCCGCAAAACTTGAGCAAGTTAATGGCTTCTTCTCCAAGAAGATCAACTGTTACGTCGCCGTTTCGCTCTCCGACACGCACAACTCCAAATCAAAGAAAATATCGACCGTAGACAACACTGGCAATAACAACCCTAAGTGGAACTCCTCCTTCGAGTTCCTTCTAGCCGACGTCGATGCAGCTAAACCTTATTCTCTACACTTCAAGATTTTCTCCCGTCGTAAATTCTTGTCGGACAAGCTTCTTGGGCATGTTACAGTTCCCATGTCGGAACTCCTGTCTAACGACAACCAAGAAAGCTCCAACCAAAGTCATAATATTACGTCGTCGTCAGGGAAGCACAAAGGTGTCCTCTATCTCTCGTACAAGTTCGTCTTCGTCGAGAAGAAGAAGCCGAAACCACAGCCGATTTCGGTGAAAGCCAGTTCGACAAACGTCGTTGAACCGGTGAACACGACAACGAAAAAAGATGACGACAACAACAACAATGGAGATGACTTACTGTTAGCGACCGCGGTTTTGGCCGGAGTTCAAGCTCAGGCACCTGCTGCTGTGCCTATTCCTGATAACAATCAACCTCAGGCTGCTGCTGCTGCTGCTGTGCCTGTTCCTGTTCCTGATAATAATCAAGAAGGGCATATCACGAGACACCATCATCATCAGCTGAGTACAACCACGACTATCCCGAGTCATACACCGAGCCACAGCCACTCAACGCCGAGCCATACACCGAGCTATAGTCATCATACACCGAGCTACAGTGATCATACACCGAGCTATAGTCATCATACACCGAGCTACAGTGATCATACACCGAGCTATAGTAGTCATAGTAGTAGTCATCATACACCGAGCTATGACACGAGCTCTTCTTTTAGCTCCGCTTCATACGGTGGGGGCCATTCTCATCATCATTAGGGGTTGATTAACTAAGTTTATTTAGTTTAACTAATATTATTACTACTACTACATACGTATTGATTTATATTATACTACATAGGAGTATGTTGTAGATTTTTTATGTCTGTTGTTATATGAGTTAATTAAATCTATCTCGTATTTGGTTTATTTACTTTGAGATGCCCTATATGTTACGTATTGTTTTTTGTTGCTTTAATATAACAACAATATATATAAGATCAGAACTCCATATTAGACCAGGCCACCGTTTGTCACCAATGTCATGTTTGTTGATGCTTCATTTGAACACACCGAAGCCATTGCTGGGTTGGCTTGTTGTATGCTAAATGTGGAAGAAAAATGGTTAGATGGTAGATGTTCTTGTATGTTTACCTTGTCCAGATGCAACTACGACTGAAGTGGCAGGAATTCACCTAGCTTTGAGTTGGATCAAGGAAATGGATTTTAGCAGCTTATTGATTCTCTCGGACTGTCAGCTTGTGGTTCTTGGCGTGAACGACAACAATCAACCGAAAGATAAACTCTCTAACTTTTATAGTCTTTGCAGGGAGTTGCTAAATGAGCTAAATGAAATCACCTTGAATTTCATTGGTCGCAAAGATAATGGTATGGCTGATATTTTGGCAAGAAAGGCGAGAAAGACGTTGGGCATTCACTAGGGTATTCAATTGTGCGTCCCTGATGATGAAAACTACATTTTCATGCCAGTTAGAGGACCAGCTGCTCGGAGCTCCTCTTTGTTGTAGTTGTTTATTGTAACTCTTTATTTGTTGTCTTGTTGGTCTGTATTAACTTTACATTATCTTTTATTTCTATTGACGCCGAATTTCCAAAAAAAAAAAAAAAAGAGCTACATATTAGAATAGAGGCATTCAAATTCATAGGTTTTATAAGTCGGGTTTCCCGGCTTCATAGAGTGCTCACGGACACTCTACAAGAGAGATTAACTATAACATTTTTCAATAAAAATTTAATGATATTTCTCGAACAAAACCTGTTTTAATAAAATAGAGGATCAAGATTGGTCTCGTGTTTAGAAAACCAACCCGCCTGGGGTTGTTTCGGGCTCAAATCCTCATGTTAGTCATATACAAAAAAAAAAGTAAAGTAAAAAATAAATGGGTTATGGTATTTTAGGAAACTCGGAAAACAGAACGGTACACCGAAAAAAACAGATACCTTGAAAATTATCCCGATCAAAAGAAAACACAGATTAAATTTCATGAAAGCGTCTTTATCTCTTTTGAAGAGAAAATATCATAGATTTCATACCAATTCTACAATGGCTACCAAAGCTTTGGTAGCCATTGTAAGGGGAGTAGTAATAACCATTGATCTTCATCAAATAAATCCTAGCCATCTACCGATTTGGCCATAAAAATATTAAAAGTAATTATTTAATCAAATATTTTTTTGAGAGAAAAAAAAAAAATCAAGTATTAGACGTAACCCCAATTTCTCTTTCCTCCTCTTCCCCACCCTAGCAACCACCGCCGGCTCAAGTCAACTATGGCCAAATCGTCGCCCAACCCTAGTACCCCTATGGTCACCGGGTACCGCGTGCCTTACCTGGCCCTTGCGTCACCAACACCCTCCGTTCCACCTCAAGTTTCAATTTCTTATCTCCTTTTCCTTGAGGGGCGCGGATTGTCAGGGGTTCTCCGGCGACATGTGAGGCTAGGAAAGGGTCATGGGACGGGCTGGAGCGGGTTTTCGTGCGACGGGGGTCCAGAAATCAAAGGGAGAGGGGTAGGAAACAGGCGTGCTAAGAGGAGGAAGAATCTCGTGTGGATAACTTGGGGCGCGACGACAATGTCCGGTGATGGCCCTGGCCTCGCTGGCCGGAGGTTGTGTTAAGAAGTGCATTGGTGGTGTTGGGTGTGACCGTAGGTGGCGGGCAGGGCTGAGAAAAGGGGTTGGGGGGAGAGGAGAGAGAACGAATGGGGGTTGGATGTTCTGTTAGGGTGCCAAAATTATACATAAATTTTATTTTTTTTTTTACTTTTTTTTTTTTTATAATAATTATTTAAAAAATATTTTAAAGTCAAATTTACAATGGCTACCTTACATTGGTAGTCAAATGTTTCAATTATATATAGAACATGCTCTATCTAAAAGCCAAAGCATCTCGAGGCCTCTTCATCATTCAATCATCCATCTCCATCTATAAATATATTAACAATTAACAATCATCATCTTCGATCATCTGGCATATTCGTCATCTCTATCATTAATCTGGTTCACCGCCATCAGTTTTTCACCATCAGCAAAACCTTAATCGAGAAAAGGTATTGAATTTCACTTTTGATTAAATCTAATCTAATCTAATATATATATATAAAAGAGAGATTTTTGAAGAGCCGAGAGAGAGTCCAACAAAAGATAAATACTGAGAGAGTTTAAAAAATGAGAAATACCTACATTTTATTGTTAACAAATCAAATGGACAATTATTAATAATCCACATAAAGAATCCTTATCTTCGTGAGACTCTTTAATAAACGTATCTTACACATTTAATTATTAACCATTCACACTATATTATAGAAACACGGTATGATTGATGATACAATTGGTTATGTGTATAAGAAACTTTTGAAACATATATTATTTTATGTGATTTAAAATGAATTTCAATTTGAGATCCATTTATACATTTTATTATTAACAACTCAAATGGAAATCCACATAAAGAATCCTTATTTTCGTGAGACTCTCTAATAAATGTATTGCGACATAATCACTTATAACATTACTTACGTGTATCAGAAAATTTCAAAACATATATCATTAGATTTGTTTCGAAATGTATCTCAATTTGAGATCCTTTTACACATTTTTACGATATGCAAAACAATTCAGTTACTCCGTATACATTTAGTAGAGATTTGTTTTTTAAAAAAATAAAAAAGCTTAAAGAGAGTCCAAAATAAGAGAAATGGTGAGAGTGTCCAAAGAATGAAAGATTCTCCCAACATTTATTAGCCAGACTCCATACTTTCATAAAATTGCAATTTGAAAGATATTTAAATGTGACGTGACATAATTAGTCGTAACTTTCATTTTATATATAAAAAAAATTAATACATATAACTCATTAAACCTGTTTTGAAATTTAATCTAAAATGAGTTTCATTATACATATGTTTGATAGAAATGCATTAATCAGCAGTCATGTAGCGAAAATTGCAAAAATGACTATTCCTAAACTAAACTCAACAAACAAAATATAAACACTACATCTGACTATCGAGGAAACATGTTCAACGTGGAACTTTTGTATAATAAGAATTATCATACACAATATAATATGTTTACCGTGCAACGCACTCATGAAAGATTAAAATGGAATTTAAACATCTGTTCTTTTTTTATATAAAAGAGGGATTTTTGAAGAGCATAGAGAGAGTCCATCATTTGAGAAATACTCAAAGAGTTTAGTGTATGGTGAAAGAGCGCAAAAGAAGAGTCAATCATTTAAGAACTAATCAAAGAGTTTAGTGTACGGTGAAAGAGCAAAATGAAGAGTCCATCATTTAAGAATTACTCAAAGAGTTTAGTGTATGGTGAAGGAGCAAAACATGAGAGGATAGATTACACAGTTAATTATTAATCATTTACACTATATTATAGAAATACGGTATGATTGATCATACAATTGGTTAGTGTATCAGAAACTTTTGAAACATATATCATTTTATTTGATTTGAAATGAATTTCAATTTGAGATCCATTTATACATTTTCCGATAAGCAATGCATAATGATTACAATCGACTTTATATACTATATCTATTAAAAAAAGGTGTTTTTGAAGAGTATAGATAAAAAATGTTGTTTGTATAATTTAAACATGAACAATCTAGACAACTTTGTATTTTTTTTTTTAATTGATCAAGATTTTAAAATACATGTAAGCAGCATCACAACACTTGTTATGAATTATTTTTATTGAAATGATAGCATTATTTGTTATAAACAAAAAAATTATTAAGAATGATTTAATATTTGAACCGTGCAACGCACGGGCTTAAAACTAGTTCAGTTTATTTTGGACGAATTTCACGATAGTATTGCTATAAATGTTTGTGGATTATTTATATATGTTGGTGCCTTGATGTTACTCTCTCTCTCGTGATTTCTAGATGATTTCCGCTTTTGTTTTGACATCATTCGAGTTTTTGAGGTCCTACTTCGATCATAACAATGTATATATATAGTACTACATGCATTCAACATACACGTTATTGATTAGTGAGAACAACGTGAGACGTGAATTATCAATCTAAGGTTAATTATAGGATGTGACAATCATCATGAGAATATTCCTTTGTTCTTTATGCAAGAATCGAGACATAGGAGTATCTCCTTACGACATAAATTATAGTTCGTGTTTTCTCATCTCTCCTTGGATCTTCTCTAAATTTGTTTATCTTGTTGGATTATATGATCCAAAAAATTAGTTGTTGATTTAGTCAAAATTAGTTTCCTAAATTTTAGTTGGTGATGTTAGTTGGTTAGGTCAATGCCGAGGAAATTGCTATTAGTGGGTTAATGTGTGTTATGGGTACATTTAGGGTTGAGCATCGGTCTAGGACCGGACCGAGAGCCGAAACTCACAAAATTGTGGACCGAGGACCGGACCGAATCCCCCTCGGTCCGGTCCCTTGGACCGAGTGGACCGAACCGGAAATTTCCCAAAAAAACTTACGTGGATTAGCCACTCAGGTTTTTTTATTGGTTTAGCATAGCTATGTGTAATATGCCTATATAAGGGCCAAGTAATTATGTGATTAATTGAGAAGGTTTATGAGCAAGTTTTTATCAGTAAACTTTCTTCATGGTTTACTCTCATATTCCTCCCCTCTAAAATTCTACATATCTATACTTATTAATAAGTGTCACTCTTTTAGATGACTCTCCGTGAAGACTTGGAGAAGTTTAAGAAACAGCAAGAGAAATGCCAATCGACTCTTATGAAGTATACTGCAAAAATCGCCTTATCAAAGCCTTCCGACCAACAAAAGACATTGTCGACTGCATTAGAAGGGTATCTTGAAATTAGACCATTACGCGAGAGTGCACACCCCTCGCTTCAATTCGTGCATCAGAAGCGTCTCTTGAGATCGGACCATCATCAGAGCGTGTACAACCTCTGTCCCAGAAGCCTCTCGAGCGATACAAAGGCTACAATTATAGGTCAAGTGAAACTGGAAAATTGCCCTGGCTGCTTGTTCTAATGTTACACATCTTGAAACAGCCTTCAAACATAAGAATCTCCTCTTTCGAACAATTGAAATTATTGGCAAGTGTTTTTTTGTTTAGCAAAATCGATTGACGATGCAGACTAGCACCAGTAATTACATGTCTACAACAGACTACGTGTGCCACAAGCTTGGTTTTCCGATCATCCTAGGAGTTAATAGGCAAAGCTAATCTTTACTGAATGTTACATACTTACATCCAATTGGACTTTCCAATTCCAAACCTACATAAAATAGTCTAAACCTTCTACTGTAGCTCAAATATAGTACAAATCCTACTAACAACAATATTAGCTGTGCGTTCTTCGTCAGTAAGCCAGCACTTTGCGAATCAAGACAAACTGTACGTGCAATCCTCTTCAAGAAGCAAACTTCAGACATGTTATATGCAACGGATGGCCTGCCACTCCCACCAAAGCTTCACGGTGAAGCTATATCTGAACAAGTAAGATAGATGACATCCAAATAAGTAAACAGTAGTTATTCACGAAGAAAAGAATATAAGCTGTAATAACTTGGAAGAATTAAGTACCCATTAAGTCAGAGCCGCTACAGATTCGTTGTGAGAAGACGAATTGCACGTTATCAGGAACGTACAAGTAAGCCACAGGCGGCAGGTTTGCAATACAGATCGTAATGCAGATCGTACGGCAGTAATTCAAGGCTTCAACAAAGTAGGGCAGAAGGTTGAACGATAGACGCACAGAGAGGTAATTGCCATTGCCGAGACCAAAACTTTGAATCTAGCCACATTTATTTAGAAATCGTCACACATAAGTTGTAGCAAGTGAAAGAGTAATAATTACGAGTTAGATGAAGTAGATACCTTGCCTAAAGCTGTAATAATCTTCTTGTCACCACAGCATATTAACATTAGACAACCCCATGCTATTATAGTAACTGTAAGCATAGTAGTGTAGCATCGATCAGAAGATAATTATAGTAACGTTTAATTTAAACTAAACCAAAACGTCTAAGAATTCAAGGAAACGGAGGGATTATTAGTAGTTAAGATTAAGCAAACTATACGTACTTGGCTGTTTGGACTCGATTGAGTATGGCACCATACGCCTAAAAGGATCTGCTGGGAAGAAGAGTCTGAGAGACGTTTGAATTTCACATGGGATTAATGGCAAGTGTATATCCCGAGGTTCACCACGGAAAATCTCCTGCTGCTTAGTGCTACGAGCATGTTGATCTACGTAATACGACGAGTACAAATCCACATTAGACCTCCATCCATAGTAAACGTAAGACTCACACAAATGTGATTTTATCAGGACACTTATTGATAAAATCGTCTTTTTATAATCATCGGAAAATGATGAAGAGTTCTTACATTCCACTTATTAACACGAAATAAAACCCTTCATAATTAAGATTCCAAGTGAACAAGATCCTACATTACACTACACTTGTTAATTAACATACGAATGAAAACCCCTCATAATAATTACGATTACGAGTGAACAAAACATCCTACTAATTACCGAAAAGACGAAAACTATACACGGCAGTTATTATTATACTCGTACTATTTAAGAGGTAATCAAATACGAGTAATTCATATGTTAATAATCACCTACTCGGCTACTCCACACTACTATTCTTTGAGGCAAACAAACCGAAGAGATGCACAATCAAGATTCAAGAATAATTGAACCATTTAATAAAAAAAAAAAAAAAAGATTCACGTTAACATATTATTATGTACCCCAGTAAAGTAAAAGATCAGAGAAGAGAAACCTGAGTAATTTCGGCAGGTCAGACAGAGAAAAGAGTCAGGTACGAGATTAAGCTCAAATGCAGCGTCATCTTCACACTTGTTCAAGAACTCTTGTAAATCATTGATTTGAAATTTAATTCCCCCAGGTTCAGATCCGTCAAACACAAGGAGACCATCGTAATGAAAATACGCAAACACCGTAACGTTGTCATCAGCATGGACCGAGGCGATTATAAACCCATCTTCCGCGAAAATCAGATTGCAAGTAGTATCCACCATTGACAGAACTTCTATTACTCTTTTCACGTTCTTGATTTCCGGCATCCAAATCCAAGCCATTATTATGAACTAATTGCAAGTAGAATATGTATATTTTTGGGTATGTAGAACGACAGGGGACAATGGTAAAAGATGGAAGGAAAGTGTAATGAAGAAGATAGAAAGAAGAGTAAGTAAGAAGTTTAGAGAAGAGAAGAGAATGAAGAGAAAACCAAGAATCAGAGAAAGAAAGGATTTTGACTATGCATGATTAAAACTAATTAACAGGTTACAATCAATGAGTATTTATACTCAAATTCTGAAACAACAGAATTTGCAACTAACTAGCAACTTGCATCTAACTAATTCAACTCCTTTTCTAACTAACTTTAGGCGCCAACTATTAATTGCTCTCAAGTACGTCCCTCACTTCGACTCATTTCCGAGTCCCTGTAACAAAAGAAAATGTACAGAGGAGAATGATATTTTGGGGTGTCCCGGGTTCAAATTCTCAGTATGCTTATTTAGTCGGATTTAGATTAGATTGTTTTTAGGTCACTAATATTTCGAGTCATTTTTCTGATTCAAGTTAGGCGAATTAATTTAATCAATTCAGACGGTCTAGTTTGGGTTTTTGACATTTGGAATGCCGTCAATTAGCTATAGACTTGGCTCAATACAATTGATGTCATTCCATATTGGTCAAGTGAAATCAATAACTACCATTGTATCGTTAAAAGGTTGTAACATAATATTGTAAATTGAATTTTTCTTTTAGTAATGTTAGTGATTGGAATTGTGACAGAATTAAAAAGTTGAGGCGCACGAGGTTCAATGTCGGAGTTAAACGCATTTTACTGGAAATAAGTGATTTTGTGTGATGTGTTAAATTTTTGCAACTTAAAATGTGTCATTTGACAAAAATGAACATAAAAGGTGATATGTGTTAGAATCGTAAAATTTTAAGGTGCTACCTGAAAATTCTTTCCTATCAACATTGTAATTGAGGGAGACAACCTCTTCGTAATCAACTCTGTCTATCGTAGTCGTAAGATTAATTGGGAAAATTTTAAACTCATTGAAGATATTTTGGTGGACGGGATAATAGAATGAAAATGAAATAGTCTTATGGGTGACGTAAAAGTGAAAGGTAATAAAAATAGGATTTTGTTATACTCAGCCCTTAGAGCTAAGTATATGCCTTAATTATGTTGTAAATTTATGTGAGTTCCGATAATTTACAAATTAATATATATAAAAAAATTGTAAGAAAATGAAAAAGAAATAAATTCAACTACACTATTTTCTCTTTCATCCCCCTCCCTACACCCAACCCCATCCGAACACCGGCACAATTTTATGCACCTCAAATACAGCTGGAAAAAAGGTTTAGGGTCCCACTTCCCGGCGTCGAAAAGTGGACCCTAAACTCTTTTTCCGGCCACTTTAGGATAACATTTCCTGGTTGGGGCTCACCACACCCCAACTAGGGCGTCATTTTAATTCGCCGGCGATTTGCCGGAGGCCGGGGTGGTTGTCGGTGGGGCATGGATTGGGTGGAGAGGTAGGAGAGAGAGATTGATAGAGTCGTAGTTTTGTTTAATTTATATTTCTTTTTTTCCTGGTTTTGCATTTATTAACTAGTTTGAAGTCACAAAAAATGATGCATATATATTTAATTTTTATAATTAACTTTTAGGCCTAAGGGTTGATGGTAAAAGAACCCATAAAAATATGAGTGATATAATATAATATGACGGGTGGCAAAAGTTGAGAGAAAAAAATTTATAGTACCGTCCATAATAATATTAGAAAAAAATAACAATATTAATAGGAAGCCCGGGAGTGGCGCGGGCATGCAAACTAGTTAAAAAAAAACCAAAATTCTAAACTTTCCTATCCCAACTAAAATAGACAGCTTATGGATGATCTGATCGTTAAAGAAGAGATTTATTGGCGCCAGCGTTCAAGAGCAGTTAACTTCGTGGAGGGTGATCGAAATACGAAATTTTTCCATATGAAGTCGTCTTTGAGGCGACGGAGAAATGAGATTGTGAGGTTGTGTGATGATGAGGGTGTGTAGGCCGAGGGACAGGAGAAGGTGAGTGCAGTAGCTACTTAGGTAGCACGGACACGCCTGTCCAGTGCCGTGTCTGTGTCCGACACGGTGTCGGACACAGACACGGATGGGACACGGTACGACACGCCCGAAAAACGTGTCCGGTTTTTTTATTTAATTTTAGGAAACGGACACGGTTTTTTAATTGGACACGAACCGGACACCGATCAAACACAGACCAGACACCTGACACGACACAAAACTACGTCGTTTTGACAAGTTTTTTTTTTTTTTTAAAAACCTATTTTTTTATCTCCTATTTTAAATACACTAACCGGTAGCTCAACTATAAGTCTTACTTCTCTATCTCTTTCTGTTTCCCATCTTCTGGCCCCGAACGGCTTTTCCACATTCGACTGACGCCGTCTTAGAAGACCTCCTCTAACCGACGTCCGATAGAGACCCCACCGTTACCGCTCCAGTTGCACCCGGCCGTACCAACCTCACCTCTACCTATCCATGCACAGTTCGCGTATTTGAAAAATGCATTAAAAATACTTATTATTTTTGATTTTTTCCGTGTCCGTGTCCGCTAAATTTCAAAGTGTCGTGTCACGTATCCGTATCGGTGTCCGTGTCCGTGTCCGAGTCCGTATCGGTGCTACCTAGGTAGCTACTGACTATTTCCGTGAGCTCTTCTCGCCGTCCGCGGTGAGTGATGTTGACCGAGCCCTAGAAGGAGTAGACAGGCGTGTAACGGAGTTGATGAACGAGGCGTTAACGGGACCGGTTTGTGGAGCGGAGGTTTGGGAGGCGCTTAACCAGATGAGCCCTACCAAAGCCCCGGGTCCGGATGGTATGAATGCTAATTTTTAAAAGAAATATTGGCATATTGTCGGGGAGGACGTGATAAAATATGTCGCAGCCTTGGTTGAAGGTGACTGTCCGATGAATGCGGTTAACAAAACGAACATTGTTCTCATACCAAAAGTGAATAAACCGACGAGGATGACGGAGTTTCGCCCGATCAGCCTATGCAATGTACTGTATAAAATCGTGTCTAAGGTCTTGGCTAATCGGCTAAAGTACTGGCTTCCTGCTATTGTGTCTGAAGCGCAGAGTGCCTTTACCCCCGGGTGTTTGATTACTGATAACGCTCTTTTGGCTTTTGAAGTTTTCCACTTTATGCGCACCCATCATGGTGGGAATAATGGGTATCTCGGGTATAAGTTAGATATGAGCAAGGCGTACGATAGGGTGGAGTGGAATTTCGTGGATGCGGTGATGGAGAAGCTGGGGTTCTGTGCTAAATAGAGAGCGATGGTTATGAGGTGTATTGCGACGGTGGAATCTTCGGTCCTGATTAATGGTGTACCAACCGAAACTTTCATCCCACAGCGAGGTTTACGTCAAGGTGACCCAATCTCACCTTACTTGTTCATACTGTGTGCAGAAGCGATGTCGGGCCTGATCGTTAAGGCAATCGGTAGGAAAGCTCTTTACGGGATTCGTATATGCAGGAGAGCTCCAATGATATCCCACCTTTTCTTTGCGGACGATAGCATTGTGTTTTGTAGTGCGAGGGACGGGGAAGTGAAGTGTATTCGTGAGGTGATCAGGGTGTATGAAAATGCGTCGGGCCAAAGAGTGAATCTCCAGAAGTCCGAGGGGTCCTTCAGTGCGAATGTAGGTGTGCAGGAGAGAGAGCGGTTGGCAGGGATGCTGGAAGCTAAATTGGTGGAGGTGCATCAGCGATATCTGGGGATGCCCGGGGTAGTGGGGAGGAATAGATGCGCTGCGTTCAGGACGATCAAAGATCGGGTTTGGAAGAAGTTATAGGGGTGGAAAAGGAATTTGGTTTCCTTTGCAGGTTGAGATATTCTGATCAAGGTCATGGCCCAAGCAATCCCTACCTATCACATGGGGTTATTCAAAATTCCAACAAAACTCTGTAACGAAATCAACTCGTTAGTTGCTCGTTTTTGGTGGGGTGCTAAGGAGGGTGAGAGGAAGATCCACTGGGTGGCGTGGGAGAAGCTTTGTCGATCGAAGGAGGAGGGTGGAGTGGGGTTCCGCCACATTGAAGCTTTTAATGAAGCTATGCTTATGAAGCAAGCTTGGAGGATCCATACAAACCCGAACGCCCTGGTGAGTCGACTTCTCAAGGCGCGATACTTTCCTAATGATGAGTTTTGCAGGGTTGAGATCGGGCATCACCCGAGTTACGCGTGGCGGAGTATTTGGGGGGTGAAGTCCGTGTTGGAAGATGGTTGTAGGTGGCTTATTGGTGACGGTAAGAGTGTCCATGTGTGGAGTGACAAGTGGACGAGGAAAGGTCCGACCTTTAGGCTCATTTCTCCGAGGGATCAAAATGAGGACAGATGGGTGTCGGATTGGATTGATGGGGATTTGCGGAGATGGAATGAGGGGGTCGTTCGAGAGAAGCTTTTGGGGTTCGAAGATGATGAAGTTTTGAGTATCCCGCTTGCGAAGACGAGTCAACCTGATAGATTAGTGTGGCATTATAGCGAGAATGGCGACTATACGGTCAAATCGAGTTACCATTATGTGAGGAATAGACTAAAAGAGGCGAATGGAGGTGAAGGAGGGAGTTCCGGGAGGGGAAGTTCGAGGTTGTGGGCGAAGGTGTGGGGATTGGCTGTACCGCCCAAAATTAGGAATTTCTTGTGGCGGGTGAGTAATGGGGCAATCCCAACTAGAGTGAACATTCAGAAGAGAATTGATGCGGCGGATGACAGTGCAGAGCATTTTCGGATATCCGATCCGAAAACCGATATTTGTATTATCCGATATCCGATCCGAAAATGATCGGATATCCGAAAAAGCTATCCAAATTCCAAAGCACAATCAGATTGGCACTTGCGAGCGATTAATACAACCCGAATTCGAAATCAATCAACGAACTGCAAATTACAAACCAAATTACAGAGTTTTAAATGATAAATACTTGGTCCAAAATATTACAATCTCACGATCTCAATTACAAGCATTGTTATGACTTATGAACCACATGATATCAATAGTATTCCGCAATGTCATCAGCAGAACCCGATGATTCAGCAAGTAGTTCTGCAAAACAAATAAAAAGTAATATAGATTAGATAAGTAATGTTTGGTGCAATCCCATGTTTTTGCAAAAAAATTAAACTTTCACCAAAATGCAGAATGCTGAATAGAAGAATGCAAGCAGAATGCAGAATAGAGAATAGCAGAATAACAGCATAGCAGCATCAGGCAGCAGAATAGCAGCAGCAGGCAGCAGAAGACCAGAGTAGCAGCACAATGAAAGTATTATCAGCAGTGGAAGTAGTTCATACCTTTTTCAATTTTCTCCACCTCTTCGATACATTCCTCTACCAAGAGTGGACCATGTGTAGAGCGCAGCCAATCTTGCGAACAAATCAAGGCTTCAACCATAGTTGGGGAAAGAGAGCTACGAAATGAATCGAGTACTCGGCCACCAGTGCTAAATGCAGATTCTGATGCAACTGTTGATACAGGAATTGATAGGACATCTCGGGCCATTAAAGAAAGTATAGGATATGCCTCTTTTCGTTTATTCCACCACTCCAAGACATCAAAATCCTTTTGATTCATCTCCCTAACGTCCTCCAAGTACTTATCCAAATCACTCTTCTTCTCCTCACTATAATTAACACCTACATCTTTCTCAAACTGAGACTCCACCATATTCATATAATCATCCATATCAGCACTCTCTTGACTGCCCAAATCAACTATTGGTGGCGGATTTGGAACACTTTGGGCTTGGGGTTGGGAAGAAGCATAATGATCATATAAAGAATTTAGAGTGAGCACAATCTTGTCATGCAACTTATGAACTTTCACCAAATCATATTGCAAATTCAAAGCCCAATCAACGTATGGCATCTTACGCCTAGGGTCAAGCACAACAGCAACATACAAAAACAGATTGATATTCTCCACATTATCCCAATACTTTTGATGTTTCTTAAGCATCCCATGTGCCATTAACTTCACACCAAGGTCATCACTTTTACATTTGTTCTTAATCATCATACCAATAGCAACAAGCTCTTGCAAATACATATTAGAGGTAACATATAAAGAGCCAGAAAGTCTCATAGTAGCATCATAGAATATTTTAAGAAAAGGTAAAAGAGATTCAACTCGTTCCCAATCAGAATCATCGGGAACACCTTTACCTTTCTCCAAGTCTGATTTGAACTTTCCATTATCACTTTTTTCAAGTTTCTTAAAAGCTTTGCGATAAATCACAGCACCCTCCAACATCAAATAGGTGGAATTCCACCTAGTCTCAACATCTAAACAAAGATGCCGCTTAGAATCAATTTGCTCCTGTTTTACACAATTCTTGAACTTAAGCTTTCTAGCCGGAGAAGACCTAACAAACCTAACAGCATGGCGGATTCTATCAATAGATTCATCAGACTCTTTCAAACCCTCCCTCACAGTTAAATTTAGAATGTGAGCAACACACCTCATATGTAAAAATTTGCCCTCTAAAACAGCACCTCTCCAAGTAACAAACCTTTCTCTCAAATACTCAATTCCCACATCATTAGCACTAGCATTGTCTACTGTCACTGTCATCACTTTCTTGGTAATGCCCCACTCAATCAGACATGACTCAACTGCTTTGCCAATAGCCTCACCCGTATGACCAACTATTGGACAGAAGTTGATAATTTTCTTATACAGCCTCCAATTCTCGCCAATCCAATGTGCAGTGAGACACATATACCCCAAGTTTTGACATGATGTCCAAGTGTCTGTAGTTAGACAAATACGAGATGAACAAGTGCTAAAGTAGTTCTTTAGTTTTGACCTTTCCTCATTGTATGTACCAATACAATCTCTAGCTACTGTCCAACGAGAGGGGATATGAAAATGTGGGCAAGCGACATCCATAAATGCACGAAAACCCTCACGATCAACCACCCTAAAAGGCATCTCATCCTTTATTATCATTTTGCACAAAGCTTTTCTAGTGTCTTGTTGGTTAAAGTTCCAAAATTCAAGCTTACCTCTTCTTCTTCCCAATGCATCATCACCTACATCAACACCACTAGCATCCCCAGCATTAGTTTTGTTCAAAGCAATAAGTTTCTGAGTCTTATCAACATTAGGTGGGTAGACAGAACACCTATTAAGGTGGTTGCTCATCACACTAGTTCCTTTTTTAGAATTACCAACAACAGTGTTACCACAATAATGACACTCAGCTCTATCCTCCCCGTTTATTTGTATCAATCTAAAGTGTAACCAAACCCAGGATCTTTTCGTACCTTTCTTAGGCAATGGACCATCAGTGACGCCAGTTGTGCAACTCCTTTTTTTACCTCGTTCTGAGGCATTTGAAGTCAACAGAGTTTCTTTATCACCTTGATCAGACCCATCACCACCGAGCTCATCACCACTGAGTCCATCACCAACGAGTGCATCACCAGTTAGATGTGGCTCATCACTTGACGCATTCGGAGTAACGCTTGCGCTAGCACTTGACGAGTCCTCCATATCCTGCGAAATCAAATGAGCATAAAATTATCTAAACTGGAAAATAAATCATAGATATTGCAGCTTAAAATGGAAACTTTATTAATATCCTGCTAATTCACTAGATTGAACAACGCCATTCCCAATTTCAAAGGAACCCAAATTAAACCCTAAATCCCGATCACAAACCCTAAAACCCAAATTCAGGAATTGGACAGAAATTAATTAAGCACTTACAATTGATTTACCTTCAAAAATAAGTATAGAACAACAACGATTTAGAACGCACGGCGATTGAGACCCGACGGCGACCAGGAATATTGAACTCGACGACGATTGAAAATCCCAAGGCGACGGCGACGATTGAGAACGCCGACGGTTGAGAAGATTGAAATCGACGACGAATCGACGATTGAGAAACGAAGACGAATGAGACGGCGAAGATTCGAATTGACAGTGAGAGATCTAAGAGAGTGAGAATGAGGTTGTGATTTGAGTGTCGAAGACCAAATGAGGATAAGATTGAGATATCTGAGAAAGTAAAGTTGTTATTGTTTAGTTTCTTTTATTTTTTTTATTTGTAATTTTTAATTGTTATATTTTTTTGTGAGATAATTTTTTATTGTTATAACTTATAAGTATTTTTTTTAAGGGATGTAAGTTTTTAATTGTTATTTTAATTTTTTAATGTAATAAAAAAAATACTATGAGAGTTAAGTCACCTTTTTTTTTGAAGTCAAAAGTTAAGTAATAAGCCTAAATGTCTAATCACGTTTAATCTCGAATGTATCGCCATATCGGTAAAAGTTAAAGAGTTAACGTCGGAGTTAAAGAATACGGAGTACCTGTTTCGCAATAACTTATTGTAAGATAAAGTCGATCTAGTGATTACCTTCAAATCTTGAATCATTTGATCTTAGTAGGTCTCGGGTCTGTAAAGGGTGAACGTTAAAGGTCGGAGTCTTAGAGTTGGTCATCTACTTATGTCTTATTGTCGTATTCTCATATAAACTCGTATTGCGATAACTTATTGTAAGATGAAATTAATTTACCTACAAATCTTGAACCATTTGATCTTAAGTAAAGGGTCAATGTCAAATGTCGGAGTTCTAGAGTTGGCGATCTGCTTAAATCTTATTGTCGTATTCTCATATACATTTGTCTTGCAATAACTTATTATAATTTGTAAGATAATATGATTATACCTTTTGATTTTTAATATTAGAAGGTTTGCTTAAACGTTAAAGGTCAAAGTTTCAGTCGTTCAGAGTTGGGAAACTAATTAAGTCTTATGGTTGTACCGGATAATTTCGTTCGAGTTTTTAATTATGTAATCTTATCAGATAATATATATGATCGTATGGCGTACGAGTATACGTTAAATGTTGGGAATCTAATTAAGTCCCAACTGGCAACTGAGCAGCTATTGGCCTATTGTACTCTCAAATGAGATTATTTTACAATGACTTGTTATTCTCCGACAGATTTATAGACTTATACTCTTATAGTATGATAAATTCAATATATAAAAAGTTTCCTAAAATTTTCAAGTTTTGAATCGTTTAATTGTCACGAGTTAAAAGATCCAGGTAAACGTAAGTATATATAACAATAATCATAACTCGAATAATGAATAGCCGATTCCAAAGGCGCCAAACCATTTTCTCATTTGCGCCAAAACCAAAAAATTTCAATTTTCGTCTTGCCTCTATTAAAAATTGGACAATTTTAAACCACAAAAACTCAAAGAAAGAAACAAAAAATTAAAAGCAAAACAATGAAAATATCTCACTTTTTTTACCAACCTTATCTAATATATATTCCTTCCCCCCAAAAAAAAAGTAAAATAAAACTCATCCTCTCTTTAACCCCTCCCTGGCTCCCTCCTCATCCTCACGTTTCATTTCTCAGAAAATTTTCCTCATCAACATTCATATCATTAATACTCCAATTTCTCATTTTCTCATTCATTTTTCTTGCTCGATCGTACGCCGTTGCTCAGTTGCTCTCCATCTCCTTCCTCCCCATTGTAAGTCTAGTCTAATTTCATCATCTTTCTTACTTTATTTTTTCAATTATTCACTTATTTTCTCGAGTAATTCGTTGTCTTAAGAGCCCTAATTTTGATTAATTGATCGTCTATGAACATTTGGGTTAATTACATGGTGAAAATTTCATGGTAAAGAATGTAATTGGTCCTAAGATAAATTAATTACATGGTAATTCTATTAGTTAGTGTGTGATTCAATGTGCTAGTCACTACATGGAATGACGAGTATATGAAAAGCAAGCTCGAGTGAGATAGAAGATCAATCTACCGCAATGCGATATTGATTGTTGGAAGGCTGGAATTTGAACAATAAATTCAGCATAGTCTTTTTTAGAAGAATATCACCCCCAATATTCCTTTCCGAGCAATGTGATACGATCCTTTAGGTGTCCAAAAACAAAGGATATCACATTAATCATAGAAGCAAAGTCATGCATTAAATTGATTCATTGCACTAATTGAAGATCCTCTGGATCAAAATCACGATTCATTGAATCGTGAAGGGAAAACCTAATGTCTTTTATCGTATCTGTTACGACTATATAAAGAGCACATAAGGCCCTCATTCATAGGCATCCCACCTTCAAATTAAACCAAACCACGACATATCGTTACTCATTTCGGTCTTAATTTTTGCGTTTATTTCGGTTTTATGATTTTGAACGTGGAGGAGGCGAAACTATGAGAGCTCTCTTGCTCCAATTCCGAAGAAACAAACAAGGTAAAGGCCACAGCTGCTAGTTTATGAATACCTATTGAAAGTGCACAAAAAGTAGTAAGAGTGATTCTCTTTGTTGGGCTGTGTGATTCTATTTGTTACTCGTTAGTGGGTGTAATTGTATTTTCTATTGTGTGATTCTATTGGTTATAATATGTGATTCTATTAGTTAGTAAGAGTGATTCTACTAGTTGGTATGTGTGATTTTATTGATTATTGCGTGTGATTCTATAGGTTAGTGTGTAATGTTTGGTATGTGATTGTTTAGTGTATAATTTTGATTATTTTAGTATATAAATTTGGATTTGGAGATGGGATTCTCTCGAAAATGTGTCGAGCTTCGTCTAATTTATGGCTTACTTCTTATGTGACATTAGATAGGATTCTCTCGAAAATCCACATTTATATTCTAAAATGATCCCTCTCTGTTGATGTTCTGTGCACTAAACAAACTCCTTTCTTCACCTACACGCTCCAATTTTCAATCTCAACAATCTCATATCACATAAAAAGCCATAGATTATTAGATTATTCACTATGATTTTCAATTTTGTTTTCGTTTTTTCTTTTCTTCAAAATTAAAATTTTGGGTTCGTCTTCACTGCTTATATTTTCTAAACGTGAGTTTGTTAGGGTTCTTAGTGTACATCTTGATGGCTCAAGTGCCACTACAAGAACCAGTCGAGCCTTTTATTCATCCATCCACCGGTAAACACTTTCTTCCAATAAGTGAACAAGAGGCTTCTCATAATGGAAGAAAACGAAGGAGTGATATTTGGAAATACTATAAGTTCTATAAGTGCGAAATTGGAAATATTTTTGCTCTTTGTGTTCATTGCAAGAAAGCTATTATTAGGGCCGATGCTCACCGTGGCACATCCGTGGTTCGCTACCATGTAGAGCATTGTGCGGATATTCCTTCTAATGAGAAGCCTAGTATGTGGTTCCGATAACGGACATGGCACAAGGGAGGGTTTCACTGGTCGTCAATGTTTCAAAAACTTTGATTATATTGTAATCATGTAATATTGTAATGTTAAGTTGTATTTTTTAATATCGCAATTTTTTTTAGGTGAAAACGTCAAGATGTGTAATACTATTGTAATATCGTACCTTGAATTGGGGGATTGTAATGTTTGGACTTTGGAGCAAGTTATGGTGGAGTGTAAAAAATTTGTTAAGCCTTAACGAGTTCACGATTGGATGTTGAGTTTATAATAAAAATAGCATTTTTTTTTGCTGAAACTATGGATCGGATCGGATAGTATGGATGTTCGGATCAGATTTATGGATATTCGGATCGGATATCGGATATCCGATGATATCCGATATCCGTATCCGATATATTTTCGGATATCGGATATCCAAAGATTTTTCAGTGGCTATCCGAACTATATCCGATATCCGAAAATTTCGGATACGGTTATCCGATCCGAACGAATTTTCGGTTCGGATATCCAAAATTTCGGATGAAATATCGGATCAAATAATCGGATAATCGGATATTTTGCTCAGCCCTAGCGGATGTGACGTGTCCGAGGTAGAATTTAGTGGCAGAAGATGAGCTTCATGCTCTAGTTTTTTGCCCTGCCGTTAACGGGGTTTGGGAGGAGGTGGGAGTGGATATTGAGTGTTGGGACCGGTGTAAATCGGGTGTGGACTTGGTGGAGGCGTGGTGCAATGGGGGTGAGGGTTGGAGTGAGAGGTTAGCGGTGACGGGGTGGGCTATTTGGAATGATAGGAACGGGGTAGTCCATGGTGGGAGTGCTGTCCCGTCGGAGGTTGTCGCCCAACGGACGGCGAGCTACCTCAGGGCCTTTGAGGAGGTGGTGGAGGCTAAGGTGACGGGGGTAAGAGAGATCGAAGGGGAGTGCGGTGGGATGGGCTGGAGATTGCCGCCTACAGGGTGGTTCAAAATCAATACAGATGGGGCCTTTTTGGGTGAGGCGGGGATGGGTTTAGGAGCTGTTATTAGAGGTGGGGAAGGGGAGGTGATGAGAGTGGCGTGCCGTCAGGTTCGAGAATGCTGTGAGCCGAATGTTGCGAGGCGAAAGCTGCCCTCCTTGGTCTTCAACAAGCATGGCAGCAAGGAGCGAGGAGTGTGGTCCTGGAGTCAGATTCGCTACAGCTCATTAAGGCGCTCAAGTCCGAGAGTTTTGCTTCTTCTTATTTTGGCTTAGCTGTTTTTGATGTTTTTCAATTTTCTAGGAATTTTGAGATTTGTTTATTTAGCCATATTCGTCGGACTGGTAATAGTGTAGCTCATTACATTGCCCATCTCAATCCTGTGGACTATTCCACGAGAGTTTGGGTCGATACAGGCCCCTCAGATGTACTTGATTTAGCGGCCGCGGATTTCATTGCCGCGGTCACGTAATTTTATGGGAAGCTGTTTACTGATTTCAAAAACTAAATTACTAATAAATTGCCATAAATTCGGCTAAAAAAAACAAATAAGTTACCCTAAAAATTTATTATATTTTTCATGTTGTATAAAATTTACCCATTCTATGTACCCTTCTGAAATAGACAAATCATTATTATATACCCCAAAAATATTTTCTCAAAAACATCTTGCGCCGTGCTCATCTTCGTCGATTTCCATCATCTATAATCATCTTTGATCATCACACATCTTCATTTTCTCTATTATTAATTATCTGATTTACTCATATAAAAAAAATTATCTGATTTACCGCTATCGATCGTTTTTTTTACCATCAGGATATCATCATATCACCAACCTTGAGAAGGTATTGAATTTCACTTTTAATTACATCTTGTTTTTTGGGCTTAAATTTTTGGAGGGATTGTTACTAAACAATTTTAGCGAGTTTATGTATTTTTTTTTTTTTTGAAGTAAAATTTTCGCCAGTTTGAAATTTGAAGTAAGGCAATTTTGTTGTTTTTAAGGTTACTTGTGAATGTTTGTGGGTCATATGTTTCTTTGTTGGCGCCTTGATGACCACTTTAAATTGCGATGATTTTTCAAAGATGTATTGTTACTCCCTAATGTATTTAATTTACCTTGTTCGAGCTTTTGAGGTGCTATTTTGACCGTAATAATGTATGGAAAAACATTCAAAACGTTATGAATTATTGAAAACGTCGTGAGATGTGAGAATCTTCATAGGAATTATCAGCCTTTTAAGCCTATTTAAGTTTGAGATTATGATTGGAAACACGTTTTTGTTCTTTATGTATAGTAATTAGTAAATGAGAATCGAGAGATAGAAGTATTTCCTTACGACTTATATAGATGTAGTTCGTGTTTTCCCATCTCCCACAGTACTCATCTTCTCTAATTTTCTGAGCTATATGTTGTTGGTCGTGTTGCTTAATTATTAAGCGTCCTCGTTTTAGATGTTAAAATCATTAAGTTTATAATCATTATGTTTAAGCCGGTAAACTGTTCCAAACTTTGATAACTTGTGTGACACTGTACGCCTCTGTCTGATTGTCAATTGCTCCAAGCAAGATATAGCCGCTTGTCAACCTGGTATATATAACTCCAATAAATCAGCAGCTATCGTGCACCTATCTTTCTCAGCATTTCCATCACATGTTTAAGCGTTTCATGGCTCGTCGATGAAGAGATAAATCTTACAGGTATATAGTTGTCCGATAATGTGTTCAACAACAGCTGCTTCATTAGGATTCCTTGGACTATGCCCGTTGCTGAAATCCTGGTTTCCGACTGCTACATTAATAAAACTATACGAGCCATACAACGGTCCCTTAAGAAACTTTCTTGTGTAGCTCTGCAGCTTGACATTTGATGCGTCTACTATACTCTTTTCATAGAACTTTCTGTTTGGTAATGAACTTATACTAGGATGTATTCTGTACTGTATCTTCAGAAGATGTTTCTTCTTCCCTAAGATTGCTAGCCTTTGAAACAGACTCCTTCCGAAATTCACACTCTCCGAAACCTAAGAATGTGAAAATATACATCAATATACGGAACATTAGTGTTTCGAAGACACGGAATGGGATTACCTCGCTTTGAACCATGGCTGGGAGTTGTCGATCATCTCCTACGAGAATAGTGTTTCGAAGACACGGAATCTGTAAGGGAATAGCCGACTCACATTCTTTAAGCTGTGCAGCATCATCTATGATCACCAATTCGACAGGTGACCGTACTTTGATCGAGCCAGAACAAGTGCAGAATATCAAACGTGCGTACCCTAAGCAGAAATTCGATAATTCTCCTTCGATTTTTGGTCTAGGAAACTGATGATGAAGTGCTCTCAAGATACATAGGAGTTCTGAATTTCTGATGTTCATTAATCTTGTCATGGCTTTGCGTTGGATGCTGAATTCAGGATCAAATAGCATTAACTAAGTCGGTTGCCTTTTCTTCTTCGAGTTACATAGGTCTCCGATGCCGATGAAAGACGCAAAGATGTCGACGTGCAAGAGATCAAATTTGTTAATTAGAGAAGAATTGTGTCAATTAGATTTATTTGATGATATTTGTATCTTCATAATTCTTGATGTAAGTGCCGTTTGGCGATAATATTAATGAATTTTCGTTTTATTTAAAAAAAAAAAGGAGTTATTCCTTTGTCTTCATCAGTTTTGCGAACTGGTAGGGTCTTATTCTTGCATTCTCAAGTGTGTGAAGCACACCAATGAGTTGAATCATCTGTTTTGCGACAGCTAAGGGCAAAACTGATGTAGGCAGATGCGTGTACAGATTTTTCGCGCTGAGAATCAAATCCTGTGCTAAAGTATTGAATGTTTCCTGCATGAATTCCTGTAATGTCATACAACCTCCTTTATTTCCTGCTACAGTACTACTGTCATCGATTTCAGAGGTATTCCGGCTCAAGTAAGTTTGGTAATGCCTTTTCGGATCCTCAAGTAAGCTTATCATAGTCGATCACTAAGTTGTACTGCCAACCTTTTACAGGGGAGAGACAATTGGATAGACTCTCTACTCGATTCTTCAGAAACACGTCTCTAAGCTCATCATGTTGATCGATCTTCATTCTTTCCTCGTTTCCAAACAAAACGATGTCTCCTAAACCATAAGTATCATACTGTGTTCCGGACCCTAGGAATAACTTCACAAGCCTTTCTGCCACTTCAATAACAGCATTGTTTGTTGGTGCACAAGTCAGTGTCTTGCATTTCAGCTTAAGAAGCGTAAACAACAAAGACGCGACTGTCTTAGTCTTTCCCGTCCCTGGAGGACCCCAAATCAGCTTCAAATTGTTCTTCCTGTGCCTGCATTTTGCCATTAAAACACTGCTCAAAACAGCATTCTTTTGACACTCGTTCAGTCCAAAGTCGTGAATAAGTCTTAGCACGAATGACCTCCTGGAAATGAAGCCTTCTCCGGAGTTACAGTAAGAACACTCGTCATCTCTCTGTTAGTGGCATAATAAAATGGAACGTGAGATGCTACTGCAGTACTACCTACCAGGCTACTACTATACTGAATTTCAGTACCACCCTGTGTCGTGTTATGTTATACAGTCTGAATCAAATCAAATTAATGGAAAAATACTAAATACGAGTTTTTAGCTACTTACAGAGGAGTCATATTCTAGCACAGTACATTCTCAATTAAACCCATGTCCTTGCTTCGTGGATCAGGATGAAGTGCAATCCAAATTCTCATATTGGTTGTCAAGTTCATCAAATACGTAGCAAACAGCCTCTCTTTCCCCTTAAGTTGTAACTCCGAACCAGTTAAATCGACTGAGGTTTCTATCCGAATCAATGAATCGAGTTCAGTTGGCACCCGAACAAAGGCAAGAATGATGTATTTACCAGGTCTGATCAAGTCTGCAGTGTTACTAGGCCTTAATTACATTCGTCAGGGCGAAAACATCACCGTATTGTGGCTTATAATGTCCCCCGGGATTTATCATGTCTGAATTACTTTGATCTCGATTTTATAGCACAAATCTGTACGCGTATGACCATCATCAATCGAGATACTCGAAATCTCGCACGCAGGAGCTTGAGCTACTGATTCCAATCCTGAATAAAAGTCTGCACGAGTCTCTTCGATGAGTGGATATAAGAACGAGTCCAAGTAGTCATAAGTTGATGAAAATGTGTCGGGTATTTGCTTCACCTGCTTAGCAGAACTTCCATGTTAGTATCAATGACAAGAACTGATAGTCATACAGGTAATCGGAATGGTAAAAACTTGGGTAAAACGGTTTTAAGGTGAATTTTAACGAGTTTGATCAAGTTGAAATTTCACCTTAAATGCACAATTGCTTACAACGTCTCACCATATATATAGGGTAACAACGATTAATGATGGTCGTACAAAAACAATCGATAAACTTGTGGGTGAATCCTATGCATATTAGATTTATAATGCAATGGTCGTCAATGCAACTTAATCTACTCCGTATCATTTAATCATTTATACGCCAAATTAAAATAAGTCACCAAATGTGAAAATTTGACACCGATTCTCAATTTGCTGATAATGACAACGGTTATTGTAACAGAATTTTTGTCACATGTATAGGGCATAGTTTCATCCCCTCAAATATTTGCGGGAATCAATTTGAGTATCACACTTTCACATGCAAAAAGTCCGAAACAAATACCTCACCTTATGCTTGTACAGATTTTTGTTAAGAACGTCTTTGAGTGGCCATGAGAACACCATGTCCAAGAGGCTTGTGACCTCTGCTTTCTTCTCCTCCATCTTCATCATCATCATCATCAACTATACAATTACATGCACAAGACTTACGAATGACATGCCATAAACTCTAAATTAATTCACTTGCAATTATGTGATCATCACCTCATCAGTATAATATGGTTTGAATCGTTGCTTGGGGTTAGTATTTTAATAGTACTTTGGTAGGAATAAAAAAAATATATTATATGAACAAAATCTTGGTTTTTGTAACTAAAGTTTAGGAAATATTTGAATTGGTATGATTCCTAATTTACGTACCACATTTTTCCAAAAAAATAAATAAATCAAATATTACAACTAGTTATAAAGGGAATAAATTGTATATTTCTATGTTTTTAAAGTTATACACCATTTTCTTCTTATCAAAATATTAACAATTCCAATTCAATCTGAACACGAGATTCATGTTGTACTTCATTTCAGTTTGCAGAATTCCTAGTCAAACCAAATTATAGTTGGCGTATATATCCAGGTATAAGGTATTATTCCACCTACTCATTTTTATGAGGCTATATAAATAAAGGTTCATCACTTGATCTTATTATTAGTAGTTCAATCTGTGTACATAGAGTTGTTTCGGGTTTGACTTCTCGTATTACCTTTTGTCAATGCGTCGTCCAGACTTTGAACCAATTCAATAGAGGGCTCGTAATTATCCAACAGTTGCTGTATGTACTCTAGTTTTCCTTTGAAATTTATTGTACACTTTTCTTATTCAGTATTCCTGTCTACTAACTTTCTTAATTGAATCAGTCTCATTTCGTATTTCCGCCTAAATATATATGGTCTAATATTAAACTATAGCTGTCAAACCACAATTACGTATACGGTACACAATTGCGAACTACAATCAATTAAAGGCGCTAATTAATTTAACGGCCTAGTAGGGGAAACCTCTTTTTCTATGTGTATGTACACACAAGAGTATCCTATGTCTTACTACCCTCCGTTCGCCTATAAACTCCATAGGGATGATACATAAAAGTAAACACTAATCCTACAAGTACTTTTGTTGCAACTTTGATTGATCGATTAGTAAGGCACATAAATTGAGAAGCGTGTATTACATTTACTAATTGATTAATCAAAGTTGTAAAAAAATTACATGTAAGATTAGCGTAAACTTTTATCTAACGTACTTACACAGTTTATAGGCGAACAGAAGATATGTATAGTATGCTAAGAATCCGGTTTAATACGTACAGACTGTAGTCAAACTAATAACCCCACTAATAAGCAACTCATCATCTCTAAGTAGATAAGAACTAACAAAGTTGCAACTTATTCCGGGTTTACAGCCAGATCTTTCCGATCTCGAAAGCTGCTCACGGGGTTCAGCAAAGTTCGTCAGGTGGTGGGTAGAGACCAAAATCGACTCAAGAGAACCACTGCTACCACCAAACTTGATATGCATCGAAAGACAAAGGTCGAAGATTCAGCCTTTTATGAACGGCCCCAGGGGTCGAGTTTCGCGGCAAGTTCAGGAGAATCTGGAAAGCATGAGACCCATGGAAGTATCAATGCAGATAATCGCCTGGAATGCTAGGGGTATCGCTCGGGATGGGTTTGCAGCCAATGTCAACCACCTGATTTAGAAACATTATCCCAGAATCCTTATTATAACTGAGGCTCGAGTGAGTCCGGAAAATGCGAAAGCAATTGTTAAAACCTTACCTTTTGATGCCTATGAATATGCTGAACCCAATGGTTACTCGGGAGGAATTCTCATCCTATGGAGGTCTTGCCAGATTTCTTTTGAGTCTGTGAGCAAGAATCTTCATGCGGTGCATGGTTTTGTCCAGGTAAAAGACTCAAACACATCCTTTTTTATTTCGTGTATTTATGCGAGTACGAAGTTTAAAGTTCGGCAAGAATTGTGGAATGATTTGCGTGTGATTGCTGATTCTGTGATGCTACCATGGATTGCGATTGGAGACTTTAATCAGCCTACTTGTGCTTCCGACAAGTTAGGAGGTAGACCAGTGAATATGTATAGAGTAGATAAATTTTTGCGTTCCATGGATGGGTGTGGGCTAATTGATTTAGGATGTCATGGTTCTCGTTTCACTTGGCATAATAATCGGTCGGATGGACCAATATGGGTTAGACTTGATCAGGCTTGGACCAACTCTGCGTGGCTCACCTTGTTTCCGAATTCTCACGTCATTAACCTCCCTAAATTGACTTCTGACCATAATCCAATTTTATTTTCTTCTGAGGTTACCCTCCCAGTAAATATTTCGAGAAATTTCAAACTTGAGTCCTGGTGGTATTGTTCTCCTGATTTTGCTAACATGATTAATGACTCCTGGGGGACTTTGTCTCCGGATCTCCTTAATAAAATCTCGTCTATCACTGATATTATCAAACCTTGGGTAAGAGATCATCCTTTGAATTTTCAAAACAAAAAAAGACAGATTACTAAAAGACTTGATGGTATTCAGAAAGCTTTGATTTTCAATCAAACTAATCTGTTTTTGCTAAATCTTGACAAAACTTTGAATGCTGAACTTGCTGATGTGCTTATCCAAGAAGAACTTTTTTGGGCCCTTCGATCAAAAGAGAAGTGGCTGGTGGGAGGGGACAGAAACACGAGTTTTTTTCAGAAGTCGGTTATTATTAAAAGAAACACTAATAGAATTGTCCGTCTTCAGAATGATGTTGGTGAGTCTTTTTCTGATATTGCTGATCTTAAGCGGTTGGCTGTTGAGTACTTTAGCAATTTGTTTAAAGCGGATCCTCATACACCTATGATGCATACTAATGTTACTCAAAATCCGTCTCTTAGACTTTCTTTTCCTGTGTCTATGAATGAGCTTCAAAATGCAGTTTTTCAACTCGGTCCTTGGAAGGCCCCGGGGCCTGATGGCTTTCACGCTTTCTTCTATCAAAAACATTGTATGACTATAAAGAGTGATTTGTTCCTCTTTGTCAACAATGTTTTTGCTAGCAAAAAGCTTCCAAAAGCTTGTAATGGGACTATCATTAGCCTCATACCTAAAGTGGACCATCCTGAAATGCTTAAGAATTTTCGTCCAATCAGTTTGTGCAATAATAGTTATAAAATTGTGTCAAAAATTTTGGTTAATCGTATTAGGCCACATCTTGAAAACTTTATTTCTCCTAACCAAGGAAGCTTTTTGCCAGGGAGGGGCACTTTGAATAATTTTGTTATTGCTAATGAAATTTTGCATTCCATGAAAAAGAAAAAAGGAAGAAAAGGGTGGTTTGCTTTGAAAATTGACTTGGAAAAAGCTTATGATAGATTAGAGTGGTCTTTCATTGATTTTTGTCTTAGGAAGTTTGGGTTAGATGATGACACTGTTTTGCTTATCATGAGTTGTGTTACGTCTACCTCTTACAATGTGCTTATTAATGGCTCTGCCTCTGACACTTTTTTGACGACTAGAGGCATTCGGCAGGGTGATCCCTTATCACCTTATATTTTTATTATTTGCATGGAGATGTTCTCCCAAATTATTCATGAGGCTTGTGATCGTGGGGATTGGAGAGCCTTTAGCTTGGTGGGGAGCGACCTTAAAATTTCTCATTTATTTTTTGCGGATGATGTGCTTTTGTTTGGTGATACGAGTGATGACACCTTGTTAAGTGTGAATAGCATGTTGTGTCAATTCTTCTATTTTTCTGGCCAAAAAATGAATAAAAGTAAAAGCAAAATCTTCTTTTCAAAGAATGTACAAACTGATGTGAGACGAAAATTTGAAGGCTCTTTAGGTGTGAAAGCTAGTGAGGATCTTGGTGTTTATCTTGGCTTTCCACTCGCGGCTAAGAGGCCTAATAAGGCCGCGATCTTGACGCTTGTCCAAAAAATCCGTAATAAGCTTAGCACTTGGAAATGTGATATGTTGTCGAGAGCGGGGAAAGTGGTTCTCATCAAGTCTACCTTGTCCACCATCCCGCTTTATCATATGCAAGCTTTGAGTCTTCCTGTTTGGGCATTGAATCAAATCGACCAGATTTGTGCAAATTTTTTGTGGGGTTCTACACCTGATCGTAGAAAGCTACATCTTGTTTCATGGGATAAAGCTACTGCCCCTTTGCATTTGGGAGGGTTGGGTATTAGGTCAGCTAAGTTGATGAACACGGTTTTAATGACTAAACTCTGCTGGTCCTTGAATTCTAAAAAGAATCTAGCCTCGGACGTCTTCTATCACAAATATATTAGAGGTCGTGAGGAGCCTTTAGCTTTTAAGAAAGGTTCTTATATTTGGCAGAATATAGGAAAGGGATGGGATATTTTCAGAGATAGTGCGGAGTGGGCAATCGGAACCGGGGAATCGATTAATTTTTGGGGTGATAATTGGTGTGGTGTTGGCCCCTTACGTGGTAGATTTACTGGGCCTTTGCCGGCTTCTGTTTGTAATATTACTGTTAGGGACTTTCACCTTGATGCTAACATCATTGATTGCGCTTCTTTTTTTGATGTGGATGTGGTAAATGCTATTTTGGGTACAATTATCCCTAGGTGTGGGGTTGATCTTATGTGTACTAATTTAGCCTTAGGAAGGTTTTTTGATTCAACTGCTCTCTATGAAAATTTATGGAAAACAAAAAATCAGTTTTTCTTTGATAAAGTTTGGGGGAGAATTTGGAATCTGAATTGTCCACCTAGAGTTAAATTTTTCATGTGGCTTGTGAAAGGGAACAAGTTACCCACCAGGGCTGTTTTGGCACACAGAAATCTTCCTATTCCTTCCTCTTGTCCTTTTTGCCCGACCATCACTGAGAGTATCCTGCATATACTTAGGGACTGCCCTCGTGCAAAGGAAGTCTGGGAGCCTTTAAAGTTGGAGCCGGCTTGGTTTCAAAGTGATATAAGTGACTGGCTAATGCATAATCTAGAACATGCTACAAGTGCGAGTTGGCCGGAAATCTTTGTTATCACTTGCTGGCTACTTTGGAAGAGAAGAAATACATGGATATTTGAATTGAAAAATGTTTCGGAAACCACGATCGTACCACAAGCAAAAATCCTAGCTCAAAAATACTCTCATCCCCCAGTTGTTTTTCAACAACTACCCTTCACCCCTCTTAAAAATAGCTTGACCTCCCCTCCTTGGGCGACTACCTTGGTTTTTACTGATGCCTCGTTTATCAAGTCTGAAAATTCTGCTGGATTAGCTGTTTGTATTTTGGATTGTGATGGAAAATGGAGGTCAGGGCTCATTGCGCATACGTATGCGACGGATGTTACCTTGGCAGAATGTCTGGCCGTCTTACTAGGATTGCAGTGGATGAAAATGCAGAATAACAATAATTTCACCCTTATGTGTGATTGTGAGCTCGTGGTTCATGGGGTTGTGGATCATAAAAACCCCATGGATAGATTGACTAACCTTTATTTGAAATGTAGAGAGCTCGGGATGGAACTCCATGCGAGTGTGGAGGTTGTTAACAGGAAGTACAACAAGGTGGCAGATCATATGGCGAGGGCAGCGAGAGTGATTCTGCCACGGATCGCCTTGACAGCTATTGACGGATTTGATTATGTTGAAGTGGGAATAGCTGATATTCCGGGCAATTCGTCTTTCTTTGATGAAGACCTTATTATTTTGCCTCCGTTGGAGGATGTAATAGATATTAGCTAGGTTTTCGATTTTCGTCTTTGTAACAAAAAAAAAAAAAAGATAAGAACTAACAAACACAAATTTAAAAAACACCCAAAAATTTTGAATTCAATCTCTTAACGTGTAGGCAATCACAACCGAATTATTAATCTAGCCTACAATACACATAATTCAACTTCCATCACTTTCCCACTTCCTACACTCTCCCTTTTTCTTCCACTATATAGCTAGCCTTCCTAATCACAAGCTTATACCACACACTTAAAGTGTTAAACAAATACCCTCAAGTGCTCACGTACTCTTGCATTAGCTAGCCATAATACTTTGCGTAATTTCGTGCGATGGAGGTCGAGAAGGGCACTACCGGAACTCCGACGACAGCTACCCCGGTGGCAAAATCGAGCTGCAAATGCATGATGATTGGTGTTTCTTTGAGGTTTTTGTTGTTGGCTGCGTGTATCGTAGCAGTTGTTGTTATGGCCACGAGTAAACAAACAAAAATGATGCCCGTTCCTAATGTTCCGGGTTTGACCGTTCCTGTCCCTGCCAAATTTAGTCACTCTCCTGCCTTCATGTAAGTTTCCTCTTTTACCAACATGAGCACTTTTTCGTTAATAAATCGTCTAAGTTTAAGAATTAAGATAATAGTGAGAGTAGTTTCGGGTGCAATTGTCCGAGTTCCATGATTACTAGACATCAAATTAAAATATAAATCTATATTGATTCGTTTAAAAGTTTAATTTAATTTGTTCCGGAGTATTACAATTTCACGTCCCTATAGTACTGGTGACGAGGTTTGTGTAATGTTGACAAAGATTTGAGCCAACGGTTTTATATAGAAAAACACAAATATGAAATCAAAACTAATTAATTCATTAGAGATAAAGATATGAAATCAAATATATCCCTCTTCAAAACTATATTGAATTGAGAATCTGAGACGGTGTAATAATGATAATAATTTTAGTTTTCACTACCTCCAAATTTCAGCTTGCATGGTAGTACTACTTGTTTAGTGTTTTAATTACTTTGTGCTTGTTATCTAAAAGTCTAATTTTCATGTAAATTCTAGATTCATCTTACTAAGCTACAAATATACGCCTGTCCTTACATTTCGGTGTACAGTTAAAATTTGGAGTACCCTATCTCGATTCTGTATACGGTGAATAGGATAGTACGTATGTATATATACTAGCATATATGTATAGAAAGGCCTCATATATAGCAAGAACGAATATGGTCGGATTATTGAGGTTTTAAGATGAAAGGAGCTTCATGCGATGTTCGCTTTGTTGTAGCTATGATCACCATTTAGCATAGTTTTTTGGAGTATTTAATTATTTCCACCATTTCTTTGTTTTAAATAATTTAGATTTATATATTCAAATTAAATCAACATTTTTAGAGTTTACTTCAGTGTCTTAAAGGCTCCCGCCATAAGGCGGGGTAAGGGAGGGTCGGATGCAATATAATGGATGGAGTATAAGGATAATTCCAACACAATTTATAATGGCATTCTAATCTATCTAGAATAAGCTAGTGATCCGGTCCCAAATTATCATCCATTACTACATACAAAACCTCGGCATGTCTAATCAGTTATGTTAATCCCATCATTGTATTAGAGCACAACATTAAGTTAGTCGGAGAGAAAAAAGTGTGATTTTTCCTACTGACCCACCATTATATTTGTCCATTTTCCACTTTTCCTCCCAAATGTTGTGCATTGGCACAGTGCTGCGCCAAACCAAACCGCTATAATACGGAGTCAATCGAGTACTGACTTCATGAGAGAGTTTTATGACCTTGTATTACGGTATTACCCCGTAGAATTCTATCTAGATCGAACCCCGAAAAAAAGGTTGATGATAAAAGTTAGCCAACTAGCCATTAAAGTTTTTGCTAATATGACACGGAACATCTTCCAATCTTTGACATTTCAGGATTATACACCAATCGAATTCCCTTTGCGCCAAAAACTCCTATTATTATAAATTAAAACATAAAATTAAATAATGAAACAATCGATATTACACTTGAATATCTCAACTCAGATTACCAAACACAACTAACAAGCTATGGTAGATCAACTAACCCAATCATCTGAGGGTACCTCTATAATTGAATTGCAATGTTATATTTGGGACCCAACATACTACTTGATGAATCTTTGACAAGGATATGTGTCTATTAATTAGCTGGTTAAGTAATTTTGATCCAATCCTAATATCGTGTCAAAGAGACTTTGACCCAGTGACCTATGAGTAAATATAATTTGTTAATTGGCTTCGCATTTTGCCATGGTCAAAATATTGAAATACGCAATCGAGTTTATTGATTTGACTCATTTAATTACAGTATATATTATTTGTAGATTAGGATCGGGTCAATGATTATACTGTACGGTGCGGTGCAGTCATTTTTTCATTTTTAGTAAACTCTATGTCATAAAAGTCATTGTTGACTCTAAAGACCTCCATGCGACTATCCCTAAACGAAATCGAGTTTATCGAGTTATATTCTAACAAAGACATTATTCACCGCAGATACTTTATGGTTGCACTATCTGTAGCTGGTTTATACAGCATCATTACCATAATTGCGTCATTCTCTTACATGTCGAAGCCTATCCCAGCAAAGATGTTCTTAATATTGGCTGCACATGATGTGGTAAGCTCATTTATCTTTTATTTTTGTATTTTTCACAATAATTTAATTTGGAGTATTTTTTTTGTAAAATATAAAAAAAAAAAAAAAAGTAATAATAACAAACAAACATCATGCATTCATGCAGATAATATTAGGAATAGTAGCAGCAGCAACAGGCGCAGCTGGTGGAGTTGCATACATAGGACTAAAGGGAAACACTCATGTCCAATGGGATAAAATCTGCAATAAGTATGACAAATTTTGTTCATACATCGGCACTTCCGTATTCAATTCACTCCTTGCATCCGTCGTACTTGTTTTCCTCATCATCCTCAACATTTATTCTCTTTACAAGCGAGTCCCATGATAGGTCTAAGTCCATTTATGGCCTTTTCCATCTTACGATCACTTCACACGTTGCGAGAATGAAGTAAGGTTGATCAAATGGCTTGTAATAAATTACCGTAGTGTGTTTGAGCGTTGGGGATTCGAATCCTCGTACTCCTTTCAATTCCTTCTTGGCAGTTGTTGATCGTCTGTGTGCCAAAACAATGTGTGTATACGTGCGTGTGTGTGTGATGTTTTTGTAAATACAGATCGACGGTTACACTAACCTTGCTTCTCTAGTTGATTCATTTGTAAAATGTACGTAAACCATGTATGTCAAGGTCAATCTTTGCTATTGTGTAATTTACTCATTTTTAGTGTGCTTTTGCTATTTGTTTCATTCCTTATTTGAGATGATGATCATGAACGTAAGAATCTATACATACATTCACTTGATGTATGTAAAATATTCATATGTCACCAATTAAATAATGGTGGCATCTTAAATTATATAGTTGATTAGATTAATTAATTAGATGATGAGAATGGACCCTGTAGGAGGCAAAAAATTCACAACCTATCAAAATGCGCCACATGGAGGTTGAAAAGTCTACGTTAACAAGTTGACCGGCCAATTATAAAAGGCCACGTGTCATTTTTATATTAGATGACTGTTGAATAAAATACCGTCACATGTCACCTACGACTCACAGTTGGAAGCGAACTGCAAGAAGATGATTCCAAATTAAACTGGAATTAATTAACTCAAAAGATGAAGTTTCTCAGAAGACAATGACTTCCACCAGTCAACTTCCTCCTAAGATAGGGTTCTAGCTCAATCTTAACTCAATCTTTTGAGTTATCCTAACTTCCATCAAACTCTCATCTCCTCCACTATAAATAGAGGATGACCCCCACCTCACAATTATTGTAACAACCCTAAATTTTCGCAATGATAAATGAGGAAATATTATAGAATTGTTACGCCGCAGTTGACTATCGAGTCAACTGCTAGGCTTGAAATTCAATTAGAACTTAATAAATTCGAACAAACGAAAAGACGACAGCGGAAGACTTAGAATGTCGAGCTACAGTTCTCAAAACTGAAATTAAATTACAAAAACAAATATAATCCACGTCTAAATAATGTTTATGAAAAGTTCCCGGCATGCAAATGAGATCCTCTAGCAAGCATCCACAACATGAAGACCTGTCAACTATGCCATCGAAGAATGACATAGGCCCCAGAACACGGTAGGGAACAAACCAGAAAACAGAACGTCAGCACAGGCTGAGTAAGAAACATAAAGCAGAGAAACAAAGATACGCGCCTTGAGGCGCGTAGCTAACAAATAATAAGCATTGGATATAACAATGAATACAGAGTACCATCGGAAAACAACAGTGCGATAGTCACGTATCGCTGACAAGACAAACGGTCTTGTCTATCATACACGGCTGGGCTCCTACCCCGCAGCCACCACAATCTCGAACCGGCGCGAGCTAGAGTACATATAAACGATTTCTAAAGACTTAAAATGTGCACACCCCTCGCTAGAGATCCAGTAGGATGCGTACCTCTAGGAGGAAAGCCTAATAGGCAGTCGGTAGCTACTCCGACCGAAACAGTACCTTGATCAGAGGTATAAACGGTGATCGGTCAGGGCCGCATCACAATCACTCTAGGTGGTAAACATTTGTCGTTCTTTTCTTTCATCCGTTTTACATTCATTATTCGATGGTACGTTATTCGATAATACAATTTATAAACAGCCACAGCCGGATTCAATAATTCAACACAATCGAAAACACAAGCCAAGATCAACAAAAGCATACCACTCGGCCGAGAAGCCGACTGGCCGATTGGCCGAGAGGCTCGGATCACAAAAGACCGAGGCCGAGTAAGGAAGCCGAGAGGCCGAGGTCGAGCAAACTCAAACGGGTTATGAACGAATATATACATATATATTGAAACAAGCGTAGGCAAATTGAATAAGTGTATGGTTATGAATCAAATGTAGGAATAATGAGCAAGTGAACATGTGAATCAAGTGAGAGAATAGAATAGTCCAAAGATGAATGATCAAACGTTCTTACCTTTCAACGCTAATTCTTAAATTAAACTCTTATAACCAAGTCAATGAACTACACCTCCTCGAATCCACAATCTAGACACTCAATCAATCACAAACTCAATCGATGATCCCCTAATTCACAAAGTATAACCATAAGCCATAATCTCACAAATTAACTAATATATCATGAATCTAAAAGAAGACAGTGGTATTGAAACATAGATAACTCCTACCTCCGACATCGTATGACCACCAAAATTTAGTATGACATAAAGGGTAATTTCAGGAACGTTTCATCCAAATTTTGTCCACAAACTCTAAGTGGATCAACGGGAATCGATCTCAAACTGAACCATAAACACGAATTAGGGTTACCCACGAAATATAATATAACTTTTTATCCACAGATCTAGATCTTACCAATTTTTGATATATTGTCAATTATAGAGTAAGGAACATCTCCACAAAATCTCGTTCTCAAATTCCTTAGGAGTCGACGGGAAATCTTAAAATACCGAGGGGCGGAACAGATTCTCGGGTAGATAGACACATCTCCACTAAAACAGCTCCACAAGTAGCATCCTATGGAATCTTGGCACGATCTACATCTTCCCGAATTTTTATAGAAAGCACGGTTCTAACGCCACCAACCACGCTCCAATTAGAGATCGTATGAGAGAATTATGTGTGTTTTAAGTTGACACAGTGATGCTGGGAATTTTATGCGGGTGGAGGCTACGAAAAGAAGAGAGAGGGAGAGAAGGAGGCCGAATGGTTATGAAATAAAGCAAGGGTTTTCTTTATTATATGTATATATAGGTATGAGGGTAGACTCGGGTTTGGGCTTTATTCGTTGGGTGAGATGAGTGATCCCTAAACCCGACCCAAACTCAATTATAGGAACTCATTTTATCTTCCAATAATCGATTTAAAAAGTAACACCTTGATTAAATGATTACCCAAAAATACGGGGTGTTACAATCATCTTCCAGATTCCTGGAGATCAAGTCTTCCACATTCCTGAAGTCTAAGACCATCTTGGAGAAAGTTCTCAAGCACCAAGATCAAATCAACCAACCCTCAAGATCCGGAGAAAGCTCACAAGCACCAAAAAGTCGCCGACAACAATCAACCTACAACAATCAACTCACAAGATCCGGAGAAAGCTTCCAAGTACCGGGGATCCACAGAAGTTCAACAATCATCCACAAAAGTTCAACAATCAAATCTAATTCAAGATCAAGCCTAGACCCTTGAACGCGAAATTCGGAGTACCATCAAGGAGACTCTCAAATCAATATTGTCAAAACCCTAAATTCAAATCCAAGTATAGTTCGAGATCAAGTCATCACGACCCTCGAATTGAAGTTCAAAGTGAAGATTGAATCAGAGGATTTATTTTATTTTAATAGAAATCACAGAGATTGTACACGAAATTATGATAAATATTAAATTCATTTGAAACTCATATTTTGTTGTCTTATTCAAATCTTTACAAAATTTGTGTTTACAGACACGACTATTGTTTTTTTATGGATCACGAATGGACGTGACATTGTTTATAGACAACCAACGCTTTAAAGTTATTTGCTACCTATATTCATGCATGCACGAAGATATTCCGATCCGTATACATCAAATAATGTACATTGCAGTTTTTTGCTCTAGGCCCATGCTTGCACACAAAAGTATTTCCATCGTACCATGATAATACAAAATTAAATTATCAAGTTTAAGTTTTGTAAATAATTAGTGATTAAAATCATTCATGGCCGGAGCAATCAACATTTTCTTGGAACTTCATTCCTTTGTTCATATAACTGTACAACTATCTGTCTCCCTGTAACATTTATCATAACAAACCTTGTGATTAATTATTTGAAAGATTGGCAAAATTTAGAAATGTTAGATTACTTTTTTTTAAAATAATTAAGAAAGGTTGAATTAATTTTCTAAGACCATTGAAATGTCAGAAATTTTTTTTTTTTTTTTTTTTGTCAACTCTTCCCTATAATATTTCGAAAAATTAAGAACAGTGTGACCATTTTGTTTACCTCTTCGTTTCTCCATAGTAGCTTAACTCTTGTTCAAACTTAAGACATGCTGGACATGTTTCTTCTAAGTTAACGTTTTTTGGGCCAACAAGATAAGCTTTAGCCACAAAACGTGGGCTTCTTTCCCTAAACATGTATAACACATACATTGATTACAACAAGTAATTTAAATTAGACATCGTTTCTTTTTCCAGGTGCAAAGTTAGTGGTTGTTTGGATATTGTGGATATTTAAATTCCCATAAAATTATGTTTTCCAACCCGTTAGGTATCGTTTTCTGTTTTCAGTTTTCAGTTTTTTTTTTTTTTTTTAAAACCAAAATCCCGTTTTTTAAAACCAGAAAAAGTGGTTTTCAGTTTTCAGTTGTCCGTTTTCATTTTCTATATGATCATTATACAACCAAACAATTTGAAATTAATTTTGTAACTTATTTAACTAAGAGCCTGTTTGGTATTGTTCACTGTTTTCAGTTTTCTGCTTTTTTGAAAACCAAAGTCCAGTTTTTGAAAACCACAAAAAGTGGTTTCAGTTTTCAGTTGTCATTTTTTATTTTCTGTATGACTATTATAGAAACATACAGTTTAAATTAATTTTTGCAACTTATTTAACTAAATTTTTTACGCAAAAAAACCAAAAACTGAATACGGCAGTGATACCGAATGGGCCCTAAATTTTTTACACAAAAAAAACCAAAAACTGAAAACGGCAGTGATACCGAACGGGTAAATTATTCATGTGGTTTTTAATATAGTGTTATCAAAAATTTCGCTAATCAGATATCTAATATATAAGAATTTGAATTCTCGTGAATTTCAAATCCGCACGAATTAATTTAATTGTCCAAACAACTCTAACTTTCACGATTCCTGGAAATTCTAAATTTTCGTGAATCTGTTATTGGCAGCAACCAAATTTCCTTCGACGAGGGATGGGTTTTCAGGAAATACCTTCCTTCATATGTTGATAGCCATGTCATGTATGCCGCGCCAAAATACATTGATACAAATGGCTTCCGCAAATCGTCACTAGATTCTACTTTGTAACCATCGTATCCAAGTTCTCTATTATGAATGTTTAATTAACATATTTGTTAGACACAAATAAATATTTTTGTACTAATATAAGTATCATCACTCTCAGCAAAAATTCTAATTAAATTCTTTTGATAATAAAGAATATGTTTAAACACTTTAGGAGCTCATAATGGGTGGGGGGATGTGCAAGTTCTTGTAGTTATTTGATTTAGAATGAATAACTTTTTTTTTTTTTTTTTCGTAGATTTCACCTAGTTCTTTCTTATGTGGTAAATTGGCTGCACCACATTTCTCATTTTAACAAATTACATAAATGCATAGTTACCATGCATGCATGCTCCACTTTTTCGCATAAAAAAACATACTTGTATAGCCATTTCGCGGTTGGATAGTCCAATCCCATTAGACCTATTCTTGATCCACCTCCTCCGTTCAAATAACGTGCACTGATAATTTCTGTAAGAGCACAGAGAACTGCCTGTGGAATGATGAAAACATAGAAGGTAACAAAAAAGTATTAACCTTGACACTTCCTTTTGTGTTAATACTCTTAATTAATACATCTGTAAATTCGTATGACTGATATGCGATGGAAAGAAGAAATTCGCTTACGGGTTTTAGGGCTTGTGAATTGAAATGTTTAGAAATGATTATTTCGGCCACGGCCTGTAGATAATATAGAAAATATATATAAATATAATCGCAACTTTGTGCAAATAGCTCAATTCCTAAATTATACTCCGTATCAACTTTGTACTAAACCCTTACGGACTTTGACACAAAAACACTTTTCAGATGCTCTTAGCAAGTACAGATTCTGGAAGGTTTTTTAGTAGACGACATTTAATGTAACTTAAACCGACTCCATTAAAGTATGTATTTGTATATTCTCCGTTTTGTTAGACTAGTGGTACCTTTTTTTAGAATACCAAAGAAATATGTTTCAAATCGTAATTGAAGATATATACTCATGTTGATAATAATGTTCAAAACAAAAGGTTTTAAATATAATAATTATGTTATGAAATACCTTGAGTTCAACACGAGTTAGATAAAACCCTTTTAATATGTCATGAGAGAATCGAACTTTTCCTCGCTTTTCTCGTGATTTCATCCATTGCTTATGAACTTCACGACGATTCCACATTTCATCCATGTCTTCCGGAGAGGTTCTTGAATCCCAAAACATATGTCCATCATCCTCTATTCAAACATTATAATAGTTAAAAGTTGTCAACAAAATAAAACATTGGAGGAGCTTCTAACAATTACTATTAAAAGATAAAAAATAATAATGAAATTAGAATAATTCATTTATTCTAAGGTGATCATAAAATTTGTCTAGGATGGAAAGATTGTTCTGAGATCAGATTTCTTTCGATATTTTTGATCAATTCTTCAAAAGGATTAGATGGAGATTTGGCCCATAGGATCAAATCAGGTTGGTTGAAGTGGAAGAATGCCACAGGGTTTCTGTGTGATCGAGCACTGCCCAATAAGTTGAAGGGTAAGTTTTATTGTACGACAATTAGGTCGGCACTGTTATATGACACGGAATGTTGGGTCGTGAAACAGTGTCACGTTCATAAGATGAGTGTGACGGAGATGCGCATGTTACGGTGGATGTGTGGACACACAAGACATGATCGGTTAAGAAATGAAGTTATTAGGGAGAAAGTAGGGGTTGCGCCCATCGAGGACAAGATGATGAAGAACCGACTGAGGTGGTGTGACAGTGTGAGGAGGAGGCCTAGTGACGCGCCGATTAGAAGAGTAGAAGGGTGGGGAAGTGATAATATTAGTAGGGGTCGGGGAAGACCCAAAATGACTTGGATGAGGGTGATTAGAAGTGATATGAGTTTTCTAGGGCTTGAAGAGAGTATGGTGTTGGATAGGGCGGTGTGGAGAAACGCAAACCATGCAGAGAACTTAATTTGACTCTTTTTGGTTTCTTTGTTTGATTTTCCTAACTTTTTCCAAATCTTTTCTTTACTTGGTGTTTAAAGTTCATTTGTTTTTCACTAATTTTCAAAAATTTTATTTATTTTGATGACTTTCTAAAACTCCTTTTGAAAGTGTTTCAGTATTCCTAAATGGTTCACAACATTTTTGAAATTTTATTGCGTACACAAGACAGTTAATGGATGACGATTCATGTTAGCCGACCCCAAATCATTTTGGGAATAAAGTTTGGTTGTTGTTGTTGTTATTGTTGTTGTTGTTGTAAACTTATTATTATGATATGTAGCTCTAGAGAAACACATTTCTCTTATTTCTCTAAATCTCTTTGAGGTCATGCATACCACCCTGTCACTAGCTTGTATACACTTCTAGCTATAAAACTTCTATGAGTTTGTTTAATAAATTAACAATGTAAATGAACATAAATAGGTTAAAAAGGAACATGCATACCTGTTGTATCCGAACTAACTTCAATTGCACTAGAATTTTGTTCTATTGTAGGACGCTTGATAATAAACTTGTTGCTACATGTTTAGAAAAGAAATTAAAATTTAAGAAGTTACGTGATTTAGCAATAAAGTTTTAAATTTATGAGGTATGGGCATTAATTTATTCGATACAATTTCAACATTTTAGTCTTAGTTTTATAAGTTTAGCTAATTATTTCTTTTGCAATAACAAGTTGATTGGTTGGTGAAGAAACATTTAAGACAATGAAATGAGTTATTGGTTTTCAATTTGACATTATATAGAGTTAGCTCTTGTGAAATAATTATCTACCATAGAGCAACACCTCTAACCTTTCTCCATCTTTCATTTTTTCCGATAAGCCTACATATGTATAATAAATATCTCTTTTACCGCGACTTTTATAATTCTTACTTATCTTGTTTCACGAGTACACTTAGTACAGTACACTTTCATGAGAAATGAAACATATGCGGTTAACCAGATAGTCGATCGCGTCAAATTGTATTTTAAATGCATAGTATTCAGTAATTAATTGCTCAAATATGACAAATGCTCACAACTTCTACATTACTCCTCAGTTAACATATCTAATCTAATACTATATATTAAAACCTGAAACCAAGTCTTTCCTAGGATGACACTTGACATTCATTAATTGGATAGAACATAAAAATAGCATAAATAAAATTATCGGTTAGGATATGGTAATAAATTATCATAGGATATGGTAATAAATTATTATAGAGTAGCTTAGTTCAATATTAGCTAATTTATGAAAAAATAATCATCATGGTAAGCCAAAATTTTTCTTATAAAACGAGTATAAATAATATAAATACATAGCTTGGGCGTGGCACGGACATGCAAACTAGCGCAATAAAAAATATGATGTCTTTGTGTGGAATTTCCTCTCAGGTATAGATATATTGTTTAATATTCCCTTTGTGTGTGTGGAATTTCCTTTTCTAATTCATCCAAAGATTCCTTGACTTTGAAGTATATGATAAATAGATTAGCTAATTTATGGAAAATAATATAATCTATGGTAATTATGATGGTAAGCTAATTTATGGAAAATAATAATGTTGCTAATAATATTATAACAAAGATAAAATGACAATTTTATAAAATGAGTATAACAACAACATAGATATACAGCCCAGGCGTGGGCCGGGCATGCAAACTAGTATTATCTATTAAAATATGAAACTAAGTCTTTCTTAGAAGGACACTTGGCATACATTAATTGGATAGAACATAAAAATAGTATTAAATACAATTATTGATTAACATATGGTAATAAATTATCATAAAATATATTATTAGCTAATTTATGGAAAATAATAAATATGGTAATTTAGTTTATAGTATGAGATCTAAGAGATAATATTATGATGGTTAGCTAATTTATGGTAATAAATTTAAATATAATGTGATGTAACAGTTACGGGATAGTAGAATAAAATAATGGAACATGTGACGAGATAATGGAATTGAATCTGTATAATTGGTGACGTAAAAGTGGAAATATGATAATATGATGAGTGAGTAGAAATAGATATAATAATAAAATATGACGGATGACAAACGTTGATTATAATACCCGTCATAATGATATTACAACAAAGAAAAAACATGCAATACATTTTTATAAAACGAGTATAAACATTATAAATAGACAAACCCGGACGTGGCACGGGCATGCAAACTAGTTTTTATTATTTCTAAACACCGTAATAAGTTATAAGGAACCCTGGTAAAACAATTATAAGGACTTATAGGAATATGTATGTACCTTGATGGGAGACTATCTTTAACAAAAAGGTAATGCTTCCAATACGGCAATGTTGATTTATGAGTCGCCTTTTTTGGACCTTGACTGAATGCCCGCACCACAAACTCCTCACTTCGCTCCCTAATATATATAATCAAGAAATATAAGGACTAGATTACGACAACCATAACACTCAAGACAATATATAATGCAAGAGAAAGATTGCAAGTTTTGTTAAATTAGTAATATCCGACTCAAAAACAATTTACAACAAGTATGATAGGTTCACAAAAAAGATAAGTACGATTATACGATTATTTAGTAATAAGCAATTTTGAAGGTAAATCAAACTACTAAACAAACCTTTGCTCAAAATTCGACAAACATTTCACGTAAGCAACTCCAAAGTAGATGTTTATAATGGGCTTATATAGCAAATTTGGTTGTTCTTCCACATCGTATAAACGATATCCATGCTCTCTGTGATGAAATTTCATTAAACATTACATTAGAAAATAGAAACTATCTAGGAATACCACAAAAAAAAAAAAAAAAAAAAAAAAAAAAAAAAAAAAAAAAAACTATCTAGGAATACCACAATCATATTATAAAGGAGTATATTTACTCATACTTGACCAACCAATTCGCAATTTGGGTTGAAATTTGCATGAGCCCTATTGTAGTTTCCTTGGTCTTTTTGATGTACTTTGTTGCTAAAAGGCGTCTGTCACTTTGCACTTCAATAAGAGCACAAATCATATCCTATAATCCAAACAACTTAGACAGTAATTTGATAATTCAATAAAAGAATATGAGAAAATATGTCTAATCCATATAGCGCAATAGGTATATATACCATGATCTTTAGGAACGATTTTTCGAAATAATGCTCAAAATAAAAACAAATGTTAAATAAAATGGGTCGGGAAAAAACTTGTTCAACATAATGGGGTGCACGTCACCCATTTGTAAAACCGCCAAGGAGTATGGCGTTTTCAGGACTTGTGAACAGTAAAACAGAAATCTCAAATTTTGTGAACATTAAAACCGCCACGGGCCCTGGCGGTTTTACACAATGTAAAACCGCTAGTCCCCATGGCGGTTTTACTATTCACATTTTTTTTTTTTTTTTAGTCTTAAAACCGCCAATGGTTGTGGCGGTTTTACATATGGGTGACGTGCACCCCATATGGTTGAACAAGTTTTTTTTCCACCCATTTTGTTTAACATTATTTTTTCGAGCACTATTTCGTTAAATTGTTCGATCTTTAGACTATTGTGAGTATTGTGTTCCGATCCTTCTCACCATATTAGTGTGGGGTCATAATTAACTAATAAAAATTACTTATTTAGTTAAAACCCCACCCCCCTTGAAAGTATGGAGCACCTGCTTATTTTGGTCCATGGTACATGATATGATTGATTTACCTCCATATAGACTCAAAAAAAAAAAAAAAAAAAAAAATGCCAATCCATATCATGTTATACTTCAAAAGTATAGATTATTGCTTCGAAATAAAAAGACTGTAATAAACATATACATAAGAAAATACAGATATATGAATCGTCATTCTTATCTTGACTAGTTAAATCACTTTTATGCTACCATTAAATCACTATATAAGCCTACAAGATATAGATAAAAAAAATCATTTTTTCACAAGAAAATAAGAAGATGAAATTTATTTTGGGCGCAGCACAGTTGCACAGGTCACATATTAGTTTTCATTGTAAAGTTGAATTTTTTTCCGATTTTGGGCTCAAAAAATAAATATTAAACAAAATGGGTTGGATTGAAAAATGTTCAATCTTATGGAGGTGCATGTCACCCCATTTCAGGTTCGGGACAAAACAGCCAGTGCCCCTGGCGGTTTTAAGTAGAGAAAAATCGTCATCCTCCATGGCGGTTTCTTCACAAAAATGAGTATACAAAATCGAGTGGGTGATATTTTGCTAGGGGTGAAACCGCCGCCAAAATATCACCCCAATATAACGTCAATTCAAAAAAAAAAAAAAAAAAAAATTGAAACCGCCACCCCCCATGGCGGTTTCATCCTTGGCAAAATATCACTTACAACCTCATAGCTACTGTTCAAGACACATAAAACTGCCAGGGGCACTGGCGGTTTTGTCCCGAACTTGAAATGGGGTGACGTGCACCCCATAAGATTGAACATTTTTCAATCCAACTCATTTTGTTTAATATTTAATTTTTGAGCCCTATTTCGAAAAAAAACTCTGTAAAGTTTTGTTTGTGAAACAAACAAGTAGCAAGAAGATTGTTTTTCTCCCCACTAACTTTGCACTATCAAACTAACTCATTGAGGCCTTCAACGATAGCTATATTGACCTGGTTTGAATGAATTTGATATGATATGATTTGGTTTAGTCTGAATTTGTTGAAGATAGAGTTAAATTTAGACGAATTCATAATAAGAAATAGACTAGTTCAATTATAGTTACTTGAGTAATTGTTATGTAATCGGACTTAGTTTGAATTAATCTTATCTCATATGTCTGATTTGGATGAATCTGTTTTCATGTGAATTAATTGTTTTTTTGAGTTGAATCATACAAATACAGGGCCATAGTAAGATTGAAGCTCAAATGTGTGATGCAACCGCATGCAAAACTTACTAAGTCCACTTGTGAATGAAAATGTCGACGAACAACAATCTCCACAATTGCCTGAAAGTAATTATATGGGAACATGATATAAGCTATAAAGTATTAGAAATAATGCAAATTACTTGGTCAAAGAAGATGCCAATTAGTCAAATTACTTGTACCATAAGAGCAAATACAAATGTTTAACTATTTTAGGGGTCGTTTGGATAGCATAGGAATTAAATTACAATAGGAAATAGAATATCGCGGAAAATAAATTCTTATGGTAAATTCCCGAGAATTTGCCTTACAATGTTTGGATACCATCTAGGAACTTAGAATTCATTAGAATTAATTTCCCATGTCTTGTTTGGTTACCATGCAACAATTCTTTTGTTTGGTTATTGAATTGACTAACTTACCCTCTCTAGTGTAGCTAAATAAACATAAAATAAGCAATTAAAGGGTAAAATAGTAATTATATATATTTTACACCATAGGAATTGTGAATGAATTCCTATGCTTCATAGGAATTAGAAATTCTCAAGAAATTTCCAATTCCTCCACTTCTACAAAAATGGGTTATCCAAACAACCTCACAAAACCTCAATTCCTAAGAAAATGAAATTCCTATAGATTTTGAGGGTATCCAAACGACCCCTTATTGTCAAATAAAACATGTTGAGCTATCTTAAGTCGTTGATGACAACAAAAACACAATTTTATTTCACCAATTGGAATTAGATGTAAATTATGGAGCAATGAATAAATGCCATAAACAACCTATTTATGACCCATTGAATAGGCCTAAAAAAATTATCCCTCCTATTCTTTAGATTTGCCCCCAGTTTCCTTATTTGGAGTGCCCAATACATTTACCTCATTTCTATTTAAGCGCAAATTATATCATGCTCTCGTAAGCACAAAAAGTATGATGGTCCTTCTCACAATAGAGAAGTAGGGACCAAACTTAAATAGATTTTAAATTATTTTAAGTGTGGTGCATACTCTTTCATTGTGAGAATGACCATCATGCTCCTTGTGCTCGTGGAAGCATAGTATAAGCATAGTATAAATCTTCATCTACAACAGTATTAGATTAAAAACTTTAAGCATTTGAATGAACTAAAGTTATCTCATATCTAAAAAATAACTCACAATTCAATCAATACTTAGTATCTTTAAACAATGCTAAAAAAAATCAGCTCCTTGAATGCTAAGCCGGTGATAAAATGGAAAAAGAATAAAACAAGATGAAAGAAATTTTAAGAGCATGTGAGGCAACCCATGAATCTAATTAGAAAAAGTACTTTTTTTTTATAATTGTAAACGAGTTGATGGATAACAAATAAAATTGGTAAAACTAAAGCTACTCAGCTATTTTTCTAGAAATAGTACAACTTATATGATTATAAAGAGCGACTTTATATTGTTTGTTTATTTGAAGATTTAAATTCTCACATTTAAGTCTCGTTTCATAAAGAAAAAGGTTCATTGGTTTAGACAAACATGTTTGACCAAACTCCAACTTTTCTAAAAGCATTTACCACAAACGATTACTTGAGGAGGAGCTTCAACTTCTAAGAAATAAATTTATACTAGAAGTGTTTCTCAATAGCCGGAAACTATTTCTCAACTTTGTGTGAATGTTGGGACAACTTTAAGTCTCGATAAACCCAGAAGTCAATTCAGCAGTTTAACCAAACACGCTTAGATTATTTTGCTAATTTTTCCATTTGTTTTGTAAGCCTTATGCTCTCCATTAAATATTTAGGGATTCACAACTATACCTAATATCATACTCAGTCCCTTCTAATTATTCAATTATCTTTTCAATGAAATCTGTCTCTTTTACTCTTTCGGAATTTTTTTTTATACAAAAGCGAGCACATATATTTGCATTCTCATATGTTTATTACATAAGTATACAAAAGAAACATCATTTTTTAGATTTTGCATTCTCACATATGTTCATTACATAGTTATCTTATACTTACTCGATTCATTTCCAAGATTCATGTTGAATTTTGCACAAAACTGGAATTGACTAGAAATTATTAAAAACAAGTGGAAAATGGACCTTTAGCACTTAGGAGACATCTCATTGTTTCAAATGTTACCAAAATAAGAACATGAAGCTTGGTAAGGAATTCCCTTAAAAGGAAACCACCAAGCTTGGAAATGAATGAAACAACTATTATTATTATTATTATTATTATTATTATTATTATTATTATTATTATTATTATTATTATTATTATTATTATTATTATTAAATTATTATTATTATTATTATTTTCTTTAAAAAGAAGAGAGAATAAGGAAGTATTGATTACCCTAATTTCAGTTTGTGTTAGAAAAGGTTCCCCATCAGGATCCCTTGAAAGATGGACCTTCCGCCCCTTGGTTTCTCCAACTTGAAGCCACTCACTTCGAACTTGAGGATCCATCCATAGAGCTTCAATGTCTAAAGAGTGGACACAATCTTCCCAATACTTGAATGATAACGTCATTTTAGTAAATTGATTATGACTCTTTTATTGAAATCTAAAATAAAATAATGTTAATGAGTGAAAAATAATGTCACACTTTTATAAAATAAACCATGAATAGATGAAACTAGTTTGCATGCCCGTGGCACGCCCGGGCTATGTATTTATATCGTTTATACTCGTTTTATGAGAAAAATCTTATCTTTGTTCTAATAAATTAGCATAATGATTATTTTCCATAAATTAGCTAATAATATTATACTACCACATAATAATTTCTTACCATATCCTAACCGATAATTGTATTTAATGATATTTTTATGTTCTATCCAATTAATAAATGCCAAGTGTCCTCCTAGAAAAGACTTGGTTTCAGGTTTTAATATATAGTACTAGTTTAAAGCCCGTGCGTTGCACGGTGACATTAATTATATAAGCACTTTCCGTTGCCCAAATCATTATAATTATTGTAGTTAAATAAAGTTTTTTTTAAGGTAATAAAGAAATAAAGTTACCATTTATCTAGAACTACTGATGAATTCATTTTTCAAAGTTCTCACACTGTATACTTACATGACATTAATGATCTAGCTAATTAATTAATTTTTTTCATAAAACCATTGGCTTACATTACCTACTTTAACCAACTTTTATCGTTTTACGTGTTTATGTCTCATGAAAAAAGTATAAAGATGTCAATACTAAACAAATTCGAACACAAATTATGCAAGATATATACATTATTTCACATCAACAAACCTAAATATTAAAAATACTATGTAGTATATACACAACATCCATTACCGGAATCATTATGGTATGACTAAATAAAGTTTAATTTAAGATCATAACTATATTGTAGATTTTATATTCTCATTTTCAATATGAGAGTTGTATCCCCGTATCAATAGATAGATTATATTTATATTTCAAATATTATTTATTTTAGGACCATGCATAAGCTTTTTCAAAACTCTAGGAGAATTTCATTTGCGTCGTGGGATTTTCCCCCATTTCCAGACTCGTTCAATACAAAAGAAAAGTTGAATTTATAAAAAAAAAAAAAAAATTAAATTATGGTAGCTGGCTTAATAATTTTGGCTAATAGTAATAGTTTTAGTGTAAAGAGATCTACCCATACAGATTAATTTATTCCATTAAGGCATAACTCACCTAATTAAATTCAATTATTTTCTAATTAAATTAGATTGTTTGACATCTTATATGTACAAATCAGATACAAATAACTTCCGATTAATCATACAGAATCTAAATAACCAAAACATAGTCAATTTTCATGCAAATAACCTCAAACTAAGGTTCCCTATTAATTAATTTAGATCAATTGACATCAGGAATGTTCATATCAAATCAAATAACTTCTTATTTAATCAAATACTATCATCACATTATACAAAACGTATATAAGCAAGACATAATTATTTTTCATGCAGATAATCTCAACCTAAGGTGGAGTGATGTTCTCTTGATTTTAGTATTTTTAGAAAAAACTAATTAACTGTAGTCTATCAAGATGCATTGATGTAAAATGTAATAGAAAATATACCAGTGATGACAATTATAGAATTTTTTTTTTAAAAAAAAAACCTATGACAATGATGAGGATAATACATTCTCTATTCAAAAATATGTTTCAATATCATTTTTGGAGGCAAGACATTAAAAAAAAAAAATTTAAATTATAGTGCCAAAAATTGCAAAACTATAATATTATCAAAGTAGATACCCATCAAATGAGTATAACTTTAAACGTATAAATCTGATAGTTTTTTTTTTTATTTCTTTTGTGAAATCAACAGACAATACCTTATCTTTCAAAATAGAATCATCATAAATTTTGGAAATGAGAGAATATCTAATTTTATGGTTACAATAAACTCAAACTTGGAATTTAATTTTTCCATAACCAATAAGAAAATTCCTTTGTATTATCTTACCATTTCATAATTACCATATACTTGCATATATGGAAATAAATCTTCCTTTATATTCAAATGAATTTTTTATTCACAAATGTAATTTTTGTTCACCAGAAACTGTAATAAGATTTTATTAACTCTAGACGCATAAATAGCTCATAGTTAGATGCAGATAAGATCAAATTCATTCGGAAATATAAAAACTGCCTTTATTCATAACTTGTTGTTAATTGTGGTAAATTAATTGGTTAATTGTTTATACATAAAAAAAAACATAGATTATAAAAAAATAACAGACTTATAGAATAACGCTTAATTTAGAGGAACACAATTGACTTATACTCTTATAGAATACGCATATTTGTAATCTTTTTAGGATTAACATAAAATTACACATGGTAACTGCATTCATAAGTAATAAATGAATTCTTTATATGATTATCATAAACTTACAAATGGTAACTACATTTTTATAACACTTAATTAGTTTTTTATTCACCAGAAGCTCTATGAAAATTCGTAAGACTTTAGACCTCTTCAATAGAGTTGACTTATAATTGTTAGTATTGGAAAATTCATTTGTATAAGTTAAATGGCTACCCATTTATAGTAGGGTGACTTATAGTTAGTATTAGTATCACTTGGTGCTTATATGTACCAAAATGAAGAAAAATGTCATATTAGACTTTTGAATTATGAAATATTATCTTAACATAACATATAAAATATATAATTTCATGTGAAAATGTCATATTTTCATGATTACCATAAGCTTATTTTCATGATCATCATAAGTGTGTATGGTATACTACATTTCCATAACTAATATATAAAATTTGCACTTGATTACCATAAACTCACGTATGGTAATAATAACAATTCCATAACATAAATTAATTCCTTATTCACCAGAAGCTCTAAGAAAATTCGAAGGGCCCTAGACCTCTTCAATGTCCACGAAAAAAGCTTCGTTTATAAATATATTAAGATTAGATTAGATTCATACAACAGATAAAAAAACTATTATGATGTAAATTTTCTTGACAAATTATATACACAAACATATATTATTCCCGTAATGATATGCAATAGATATTTCTAATGTCAATTTTAAGAAATATTATTAATTAATCATATTAAATTTACTTAAACTTCTCTTAATAATAACATGAATTATATGTGGAAACATGTTTGGAGTTTTGGGTTAATAAGCTATAACAACTTATTTGCACGTGAAATGGCTTTGTTATGAAGAAAAATGATTTAAGAATGTTAAAGATAAAAATCAAATTTAATTAAGGAATGTGATTATAGAGAAAAAAAAACAATTTTTTTGATTGAGTATCACTTTTCATATCATCAAAATATGAATCGAGGAAAAAGATTACCTGGAATAAATGGATTGTTCCGAACAATGTCGTTAAGAAAAAAGATTTAAAATAATGATTATGCATATTATTTTGAAGATATTAATTACTATTTAATATGATCAATTTTAAAAAAAGTCATGTAGTACACAATCTAACAATATTGATATTCTCCACATAAAATGTGTTGGCTACAAGCTTTCTATATCAGTATATAGGCATAATATTATCTATTTTTTCTAGTGTTGAAATGAGGATGGGAGAATAAATAGGATTCTTAACTACATGGCAAAACGAATCTATAGTGTGTATTAATTGGTTTCATAACTAGTACTTCATATTTCAATAATCTGAAATTACGCTAATAACCCTCTCACATATAAAAAGTGAATAACTTATTGGTAGTATGATGGTACACATCTATTTTTGTTTTTAGTTACAGAGAGGGGGAGACCCCGAGAAAAAAACTAAAAGTTAACTAAAATTAACTATTCGGGGGTGGGAGACTCCTAGAACATCTTCCCGAAGAATGAAAAGGAGTTCATTGGGAAGATATTGAAGGATAACCAGCCTATTATAAACATATCATAAAAACCTTATAGTTAGATAAGTTACAAAAATTAACTTTAAATTGTTTGGTACTATAATCTAATCTAATACTATATATTAAAACCTGAAACCAAGTCTTTCCTAAAACGACACTTGATATTTATTAATTGTATAGAACATAAAAATAGTATTAAATATAATTATCGGTTAAGATATGGCAAAAAACTATCATAGAGTAGTATAATATAGCTAATTTATAGAAAATAATTATTAAGTTAATTTATTTGAACAAAGATAAGCCGTAGTATAGTATAACTAATTTATGGAATATAACCATTATGGTAATTTATTAGAACAAAGATAAACCAATATTTTTCTTATAGAGTGAGTATAAACAATACTAGTATATATATAGGCATGCAAAGGATAACACTAAGTAATTACATAATATGGAAATATTAGCTAATTTATGGAAAATAATATAATTTATGATGATTATTATGGTAAACTAATTTATGGAAAATAATAGTGTTGCTAATAATATTATAACAAAGATAAACTGACAATTTCATAAAACGAGTATATAACAATATAAGTATACAGCCCGGGCGCGGGCCGGGCATGCAAACTTGTACTATACGGAGTATATTAAAACCTGAAACCAAGTCTTTCCTACAACGACACTTGGCATACATTAATTGGATAACACTAAGTAATTATGTAATATGGAAATTATTAACTAATTTATGGAAAATAATATAATTAATGGTGATTATGGTGGTAAACTAATTTATGGAAAATAATAGTGTTGCTAATAATATTATAACATAGATAAACTAACAATTTCATAAAATGAGTATAACAATAAAAACATGCAGCCCGGGCGTGGACCGGGCATGCAAACTAATAGTCATATGGAAAATAAAAACGGACAAATGAAAACTGAAAACCACTTTTTGTGGTTTTCAAAATACCCTCGATATTTGAGTATTTGTACATGATACCTGATTTTTAACACCTACCCTTGATTCGGTGAAGTTACAAAACAAAACAAAATGTTATAAACTACATGAAATTTAGGACACCCATTCTATTAAATCTATCGTTCCTTTGGGCTGAGAACTGGAGGTGGTCGACCGTCTGATGTTCTTGGAGGAGATATAAAGGGAGTTTGGAGAACCGAAACCGGACCAAAAATTTCTATTAACCACGGACCACCTACATGTATTTTCTTTTTCCAAAATACGATAAATCGACTACATTTCGGTTTACCGAACTTCCAAACCACCAAACTAGAACCGAATACCCCGCCACTTTCGGTTCAGTTAACCCAGAAAGAGAAGGAGAAGCAAAACAATGGAAACCCACTACCACAACTCGGAATCTTCCTCATCAAGCCGCCCCTTTTCATTCTCAGTCACCGGCAAAACCTGCGCAATATGCCTATCTTCGATCTCCGGCCACCGCGCCGCCGTACTAACCACCTGCTCCCACGCCTACTGCCTCCGCTGCCTTCTCCAGTGGTCTGATTACAAGCGTACTTGCCCTCTTTGCAACTCCCACTTCGACTCCTATTTCTCCACCGTTTCTCTCTCCTCTTCCGCCGTCCGCAAGCACCGCCTCTTACCTCTCCGCCGTCCTCCTCCGCCTGATTCTCCACCGCGGGTTCGCTTCCGCCCCGCCCCGGTCCGAAGGTCGGTTTTATTTAATCCAATTTTGTATTTTCTTTCTTTTGTGTATTACGAGTCGCAAATGTCAGTACAATAAAAAATTCGGTAACTTAATCTTAATCACTAGACCAAGACGTTCTCGTATACGATCAAGTCTTATTGTATTTAATTTAATTGCGTTATGGCGTTGTGCAGTAGCTCGCTTGTTACAATGTTACCTGGCTGTTAGTACTTACGACTTAGTAGTGGGTAAGGTTGCGTACGTGTGACGCCTTTGCGTTGATTAGCTTAAAAAGAGGAGGGGTTATGTTGATTACATTTGATTTGATTGCTGAATTTTGAATTGTAGGGTACTTAGGAGAACAAGGGAAGAGATCAATGAGGCATTTCGGAGGTCCAGGCCGGTGCTACATAGGCGGTCATTTGGTCGGCTAGGGTCTGAGCCTGCTGGCGTTATCCAAGACCGGGTTTTTCAATGGCGTGTTAGGTAATTTCTGTTGATGTTTGTGTTTCCTTTTTGTATTAAGCAATAGAGTACATATTTGATGCAAGTAATTGCTGCTTATAAATTGTAGTGTAGGAATCAATTATTACTGAAATCGGAAGGTGATATCTAATATGATTTGCACATTAAACTTCTAATCTTGAGCAAGCTTTTAGAGGAAGATTAGAGGATGATCAATAAGATTACAATGCTTGGGTTAACTTTTGACTGGATGTTTCAACTTTAAAGTAACAGCTAGTAAATCTTTGATCAATTTTGGTGAGGGGGGCATGAGCCGTGGCCCGTGGTCCATCTTTGAAATATATAGAAGGTATTATAGATAGCTAATGAGGAGCTCATAAGGGGTGTGTTTAGTCTAGCAAGCTTGCTTTCGGTTTTTTTTTTTTTTTTCTTCATCTCAATGTTTATTTGTGAAGGGAGGTCAAATTCTTGATGCTGTTTTGGTAGGTAACGAGATGCTTGATAAGTAGAAGGCAAAGAGATGCAATCATAATACCATGGTTCTTAAACTTGGTTTTTTTAAACTTTTGGTAGAGTCAGGATGGTCTTTTTAGAGAAACTTCTGAATTTTAAAGGTTTTAGGTCATGATGGAGAAAACGGATTGGGGTGTGTGTGCTCTTGTGTGTGTATTTGTTATCCGATATATATAACTTTGTGGGCGCTCTTGGGGAGACCTCACCGACCCATTCTCTCTGAAAGGTGGTCCTACGGAATGGTTCTCTTGGAACTTGTTGAAATATTTTAGGCTACATTTTGACGAGATTGATGTGATGAACTTTTCTTGGTTAATCACTTTCTTGATTCAGTTCTTACCTTTGATATGAGCATGGGTAAAGCCTATTTATAGACCCCCATGTTAGCTAATCGAATTTTCTGCAATACTAAAGTAACTACTTACTAGATTGTTCTATAACATTTCTAGGAAATCCAAAACATTTTATGATGCTCTACAGTTTTCTAGATTAGTTCTAACACTCCCTCTTATCGAAAACTCTTGAACTTCCTTTTCTTCAAATTCATATATCAATGATGGTGCTTGGCTGCTTGGCCATGTCACCGAACATTACTTGCCATGATTTTCGTTCTTTGTAGTGTATGCAGTATTAAGAAATATAAAGTAGCATCATAACATATTTGACTGACACCTTTCATTCTGTGATGCTTATGCTATTTATTTTTCCTGGTATTGGCAGCATATACAAATGTAGCTTGCGAGCTGTTCCCTTTCAAGAAAGGAATTTTTCAACTCAGGTACGATAGGTGTTTATATTCTTCTTGTGAGTACTCCCTCTATCCAAACTGTGCTCTATATCTTGTAAGGGGGATATTCGATCTACAGGTCTATGGGATTGTTGGGTTCGGGTGGAGAGATTAATTTTTAGTTACCAAAGTCGTATTCTGAAATCTGAAAACTTTTGTGTTTCAAGAAAGAATGAAAGTCTTCTTTTTATTTCTAAGTGTCTTTCCTCTTCTAGAATTTACTTCCAATCTATAGCTTAATGCCAATGGTATTCTCTTTTGAAATTAGATTGTTGTTCACTTACATAATCCATATCCTCTGGTATACAACTATAAATTGATATTTATATCTTGCATATCACTTTATAGTTGTTAAGGTCCACATCGGTTGGAGCAAAAGTTTTATTTACATGTAAATATATGTTAGTCAATTAAGAGAAGAATTTTTTTTTATTTTTTTATTTTTTTTATTTTTTTATTTTTTTTAGCAGGAGTATAGCACTATATGGCTCCTTTGCAATGTTTTTAAGACATGGTGTGTTTTTTAGACTCTTCATGTCGCTAAATGTTATCTGTTGATATATTCTATAGTCTTTTAAATGTCAGAATATAATGACGAAGAGTCGTAGAGAAGAGATTCTGCGTAGAATAGAGCCATGGATCCAAAGGGAACTGCAGGCTGTGCTTCAAGACCCTGATCCATCTGTCATTGTACACGTGGCTACATCACTGTACTTGTCAAGTGTTGAAAAAAAGAATAACGTGTCTTCCGATTGTGAAAACATCGATCTTACTCCTTTGCGGCCCTTTTTGGGTGAATGGACAAATACTTTCTGGCATGAGCTGAGGTGTGTTATTATCTGCTTACAGATTATGATGACTTTATTAGACTGAAAATATCATCGTGATACCCCACCCTTCATCAATTCTGCTACACCGCAAGACATGGATTTTTCATTTGCTAAAACCTTTTGGTGCTTTAAGATTAAAGTTTAAACTATTTGCTCACTTTCACACTGACACGTTGCTTCATTTCAGATGTTTTGCTGAGTGCTGTTTTACATTGGACGTCTATGATACATTAGTGGAGTATGTGAAAAGCTCAGAGGATTGCTGAACGTACGGGTGAGGACGTTTCACATTATTACCTGATTAGTGTTGTAGTGGAGGGTTGGAATAAGCGATTGGAACTTTGGAAGTTATATTGACAATGGAAGACTCAAGGAGTACAGTTTGTTCTAGATTTATCATGTAAACGTATCAAGGTGACTCGAAAAGGTTAGACTCTCGAGCTGCTCGCCTGAACTTATGGTCGTTTGGAATGCCAAGTGCTGTGTTTTCTCTTGCCATCATCCACTACTTAATTCATTTGCTTGATGGGTGGTGATTCTTTACTATGTTCATAAAAAGCAGTAGCTTGTGGCTCCTTTTGATATGACTGTGGTTCTCTGTTAACATACTCGTAAATGTTTTGAAACAGTACACTGTAACATGCTTAATGCTGTGATTATTCCACCCTGTCAGTAACCACTGCGAATTCACTTACATCTAAACGAATTGAGTATTTGCTTCCCTTTTGAACTTATTGAGTGTCTGTGGGTCGTTGCGTCCTAGAAACCTGCTAATATTAAGGGAGGTGATATGCCTCACATTCTCACTGTTTACCATATTACGTTTCGATGTACTAGTTGGTATCTCACACTTTCACCTGTTTACAAGCTAAGCCTACCCCTTCAAACATGTTTGTTGCTTGATCATGCCAAGTGCTTGCATGTTGAACGTTAATCTGATCTCGATCCCTTTTTTAGACACTAGGTTACCAGAAAAATTAAAATCATGAACTGCTTAATATCATCTCAGTTAAGGTTCTTAGATCCATCGGTTTTATTATCGGTTAGAAGTATGCCCGCTAGAGCAACTACGAATAACGTGATCATCTAATTCATTGATTTTTCTTTCAAGATGCAATGCAGGCTGCAGCTGAGTGATAGCATTTGGGATGGGATCATGTTCATCCGGGATAGAAGATGAAGATGTAAGTGACCCTCTCATTCCAAGCAAGCCATAGCCTAAATCCTCGGAACCGTCCTTGAAATATGTTGAGCTGCATTTGCCTGCTTACTTGCTAAGCCTTACAGACTATAGAGGCATCCCAACTCCCAGCCCTTACTCGCACTTGCGAATCTAGGACTATGTCTCTCCTGGAATAGCTGACTTATATTCTTAGCCAAAATCATCCTGTATTCAGCAGTTACTTGCTGGTATAGTTGTTGCCACTAGTGCCAATGCACTGCCTCTGATAAAATAAGATTGTCGTAAAACTCAGTTTTATGAATACGGCCTGGAAATTGCCAGAGGTAGATACATAAAAGGAAAATGTGTGGTCTTTTGATGTCTCTACTTTGGTGTTTTGTGATTTAGCATCCTTCTCTCGAGAAGGGCTTTGCTGTTTTGATTGGGCTAGTTATCACTTTTTTCTTAAGAGCATCTATAAAATCTTAATTCACCATACATCTATGCAAATCTATATAATACATCATCGTTGTTATGAAAAAAATGCGTCTCTGATACAGGTATCCTGGATAATAGCTAGCCAACTAGTCGTTAACCCGTGGCACGGTACACCCTATTTCATTGTAAATTCATCATGTTTAATTTAATATTATTTTAGAGGAGTTATGTCAGATTCGGTAAAATTAAAACAACTTAAAGTATCAGATTTTGTAAAATATTTTACGCCGATTCATGAATTTCAATGTAAGCAACACCACCTAAATCCTACTCCCTCCGGTCCAGATTAAACTTTTCATCCTCTTTTTTATGGTTTCGACTTTGTTTTCCTCATTCTCATAATATTACGTTTTTTGTCGACTGAATAATTAGGGAGGCAAGATAAAGATATTGGTGATGATTAGCTATTAAATTTATTTGTTAAATAAATCATTAAGAATTATTTACTAGTTTTATTTTGAAGTGCGCAAAAGGGAGCGAGAAGTTTAATCTGGACCGGATGGAGTATATGCTAGTTAGTTTTAGGTTCATTTTTACGAATTATTATATACTCCGTATTCGAGTGGACCAAAACATGTCAATTGGTCTCACTGGGTGAATTTGCTATATAACGCACATAATAGATAATAATATTCACATAGTTTCTTATTCACTACATATACCCATGAGTGTTTGATGAAGTGGGACAGACGAAATATGAAGTTAACATTATGTTTTTTTTTTCTTTCAATTTTTAGCAATTAAGCATTTTCTTATTTTACTGGTTTTGTACGTGCAGTTATACAGTGTAGTCCGTATTATTTTAAAATTTGCTAACATATAATGGTCCTAGCTGACTCACCCGCGAAACATTTTTGTTGCTATCACCCGCGGAGCTCATTGTCAGCGCCTTACCTTTCGGCTTAGCTACCCGCCCATATTCTTTGTTTAATGCACATATGTATTAGTTTGATTACACCCACCGTTTTGCATAATAATCATGTACAACTTTTTTTTTTTTTGAAGTCAAGATGCGAACGAATATATTACGACTGCGCTACTACGAAATCCGCAGCAGCGATATCAAGAACATCACCAGGACCAGTATCCACCCACACACGGGTCGAATACTCTACTGGACTCATATGTGCTGCAATATGTGCAGCCTTATTACCTAACCTACAGACATGGTTAAACTGACAAGAACGGAAACTACGAGATAAATTAAAGATGTCTGCAACAATTAAACCAAAGTAAGAAGACGGAAAGGACTCAGAGCGTAAAGCATTAACTAGCCGAAGGGAGTCCGACTCAAGGATAACATCCGCCACCCCTTGCTGCCACGCCATTCTTAAACCAAGCTCAGCTGCCTTCGCTTCAACTATTTCCGGGTCCCACCTATTCGTAACCTGACACACTGCAACCCGGGTCACCTCTCCTTCATGCCCTCTTAACACCATCCCCATACCCGAACCTGCCTCACCAAGAACTGCACCATCTGTGTTTACTTTTACAACCCCGTTTGGTGGTGGTCTCTACACCTCCTCACCCGCACCCCCCTCGGTTTTCCCACCTTCCTTCTTCCCTACAATAGCATGTCAATAAGCTTCAAGATAACCAGCAGCCTGCTGACCCACCCCTGCACAACCCGAATCGCCATCCCCATAAACAAACTCATTGCGGGCATTCCACAACGCCCACGCCGTAACCAGTACCAACTCTACCCCGGCCGCCATATTCCCCTCCAACCACATCTGGACCAGCTCACTCCCTCTTCTACACCATCCCCATCGCTCCACATCTACCCCCAACTCCTCCCAAACACGGTTACCTCCGGACATAGGACAACCGCATGGAGATCGTCCTCTAACCCCACCCCACACCGAGGGCAGAGAACATCAGCATCAGTAATCCTCCTCTGGATATTGACCAAGGTAGGTAAAGCACCCCTGCTCAACCTCCAAACAAACATCCGAACCTTAGGCGGAACCTCAATTCTCCACAGCCTCCCCCACAAATTGTCACCGCCAGAAGAGTCACTACAGCCCTCCAGACCTCGAGCCAGTAATTCTCGATTTCTAACGAAGTGGTAACCGGACTTGACTGTGTAGACCCCATCCTTACTGTACAAACATACCTATCTTCCCCACCGCTTGCAGTAATCGGGATATCCAGCACTTCCTCTGCTTCAAACGGCAGAAAATGGGCCCTTACCACCTCCCGCTTCCAGCACCTAAGATCACTATCAATCCAGATCGACGCCCGCGTCTCCTGGTCACCCAAAACCGGAGAAATCAGCCTACATGATGGTTTCCTCAACGTCCATCTATCCTTCCATACTCTTATCCTTTCGCCATTACCAACTATCCAACGACACCCCTCTTCGAGTAGAGGACGAATACCCCTAATACTCCGCCATACAAAGCTAGGGTGATTACCAGTACTAGCTTCCAAGAAAGAAGAATCTGGGAAATAGCGTGCTTTTAATACCCTCGTAGCTAGCCCATCCGGGGACATCATTACCCGCCAAGCCTGTTTCATCAGCATGGCATCGTTAAACGCAACCAAGTGACGGAACCCAAGTCCCCCCTCCAGCTTCGATCGACATAATTTATCCTACGAAACCCAGTGAATCTTACGTTCACCTTCTTTCGCCCCCCACCAGAATCTAGCAATGATCGAATTGATCTCGTCGCAGAGACTTGTTGGAACTTTAAACAATCCCATGTGATAGGTAGGAATCGCCTGGGCCACTGCCTTTATTAGGATTTCTCTACCTGCAAATGAGACCAATTTTCGTTTCCATCCCTGCAACTTTTTCCAAACCCGATCTTTGAGAAGCTTAAACGCCGTCCGCCTATTTCGCCCCACCGTACCTGGTAATCCAAGATATCTATCATGCTGATTTACCATTCGGGCCTGTAGGAGCCCTGCCAACTCCTCTTTCACGCGCTCATCAACATTTGCATTAAAGGAGACTTTGGATTTTTGGAGATTTACTCGTTGACCCGAGGCTCGTTCATACATTCTTTTAATCTCCTGGACACACTCCACCTCTTCCTTTCTCGCTCTGCAGAAAACAATGCTGTCATCGGCAAAGGAAAGTTGAGAGATCGGAGGGGCTCTTCTACATATGCGCACCCCGTAAAGAGCCTTACGACCCACCGCCTTCTCGATCAGCCCAGATAAGGCTTCCGCACAAAGGATGAATAAGTAAGGGGAGATCGGATCCCCCTGTCTTAAGCCTCTACCCGGACGAAACTCTTGCGAAGGAACACCATTAATCATCACCGAGGAGCTCACAGTAGAAATACACCTCATGACCATCGACCTCCATTTCTCGCAAAAACCCAGTTTCTCCATAATAGCATCAAGAAAGCTCCACTCCACTCTGTCATATGCTTTGCTCATATCCAAAATAAGCCTAGAAACCCATTATTTCCATTATAATGCGTACGCATATAATGAAAAACTTCAAACGCAATCAGCGCATTGTCAGTAATTAATCTCCCCGGCGTAAAGGCACTTTGTGACGAGGATATAATATCTGGCAGGAACGTCTTTAGCCTGTTAGCAAGAACTTTCGAATTTTTTTTATACAATACATTATAGAGGCTAATGGGCCTGAATTCACTCACTTGAGTAGGCTTTGGAACATTTGGTATTAGGACGATTAGGGTCTTGTTGACTTCCTGCATCCTGCACTCTCCATCCAGCAAGGCTGCTACATACCGTGTAACGTCATCCCCACAATATACCAGTGTTGTTGATAAAAATTAGCGTTCATACCATCTGGACCCGGAGCTTTACTCGGACCCATCTGCTTCAAAGCTAGCCACACCTCCTCCTTACTTACCCTTTCCGCCAGCAACTCATTTGCTTCTGCCGACACTCTCCTTTCAACCCCCTCTAAAGCATCCCCAACCCCCTCTACCACTGATGCTGTAAACAACTCTTGGAAGAATCCCACAGCATGCCTCTCTACCTCCTCCTCCTCCTCAACCCACCCATCCTCCCCAACCTGCAGCTTCGTGATTAGGTTCCTGCTCTTTCTAACTGAAGCCTTCATATGAAAATATTTTGTATTTCTATCTCCATCGACAAAATTTGCCACTCGCGAGCGTTGCTTCCAGTATGTTTCCTCTTGGATCAGAAGATCATCGAGTTTCTCGCAAACAGCTCTCCTCTCGGCTACAACTTCTTTCGTAGGAGCACAACCATTAAGAAAGGTGAGCCGCTCCCGCACACTATCATGTACAACTACCTCCAGCATAAATGTAACATAATCTCTAATTCCTTGTTCCACATAAGAAATGATTATTCTGTAATTTGACATTAATGGAATATATGCTTATTATATATACTGAAATTGCTGTCAAAATTGAAAAAATGTTCAAATGTTGTTTCCAAATAACTTACCGTAAAATATACAGTAGTATAATTATTGGACGAAATCTTTGTTTTTAAATTTGAACGAAATATTAGGAATTAATGTCCTTCATATATAATTGGCTAATAAAAGAATCAACAAAATATCAATTGCCTTAGTGGTTAAAGTGTTACATTATAACCCAGAGGTCACAGGTTCAAGCCTTCATAACGTGCGCCACATCCAAACTAGAAAAAGAGCTTAGGAGAGCCGAAAACCTTCAAACGGAGACTTTCTCATTTACAAATTTTTGAGCTGATTCCTTGCAATGCAAGAAGATGAATTTGTCAAAAACTCAAAATTATGTCGACTTGGTTGGATATATTTGGATTACATAATTTTGGTTCTATGTTTTTTTAGGAACAACACACCAAAAGATAGTTTATGAATTTGCAGCCATGTAATTGGAGGTTACAATGTCAAGTACATACAGAGGGGTTGTTATCGACTGAAACACGAAATGAATAACCTAGGACTAACAATCTAACAATTTTGCAGCGGAAATAAGAAAAATAAATAAAAAGAGCTTGTTTATGTGTTTTGTATTCTTGGAATGAAGAATGGAAGTAATCGGTAGGATTGGCGTTTGTAGTTACCATCTAAGAACCCAAATTACCACTAATTAAGCTTGCACCAAGTTGCAGCTATTGTACTCACTAGTTCGTTGGTTGTTTAATCCCCAAATCAGTCTTAGATTAGTGAAACAAGTGTGTAACTGCATCCACTCAAATCACCACGAAGACACAATATTGAACGAAACTCTCTTCGACTCCTATTATTTCTCATTATCAGTGATAAGGTAAAGATGTCGAATTAGTACCAATTTACCAGAATGAAGACGAGCGGATTGGGAAAGAATGAAGACGAGCGGGGATTTTCTAAGGCTACCCCTGAAAGGAAATCAAAACGGACTAGCCACGTGAATTATCTCATGCAATGTTAAATTGTATGGGAAATTACATATGTACCCTTAGTGGGCGGTAATTTTTTTGCCGTTAGATATGTTTGATCAACTCACCGACCTTCCCCCAGATATTAATTAGTATTTGTATCAATCATGATCGTTTCACAAAAGAAAAAAAACATTGTTAGATAATTATAATGTACAGCTAAATATTACATGTTGAACTTTACATAGCATCCGCTTGTCCTTATTGGCAAAAAATCGGAATAATGCCAAAATGGAAGGGAAAAACAAATCATTAATCCAATTTCGACAACGTGGATGATTCCATAAGGACATTACGCGAGGGCATTGATGAAAAAGATGATCAATAGTTTCTGACGAAGTATTGCACAGCGCGCAACGGTCATCCATCCCAGCAATATGAGCGTGGAGACTATGACGCATTGGGATACCATTTTGAAGGAGTTGCCAACAAAAAAACTTGAAGTTTAGGAGGAAGTCTGAGCCTCCAAATCCAAGCGAACTCCCAAGCCTCAGCGTCTTCGGTAAGACTATGACCCAACCATGTAGCCGATTTCACAAAATAATGGCCATCAGTTGTTAATCCCCATACCGCTCCATCTTCCAAAGGAAATGAGGGTATGGGAATGCCCCTGATGACATCAACAACAAAAGAGGGCACTAAACTCTGAAGAAAACCCACATCCCATGCCTTATCTTTGATGCAATCACGCACCTTCAGGTCAATATTATGAATATGTTGTGCACTAGTTTGGAGAACACTAATAAAGTTTTTGCTAAAACATCAGTTGTCAAGCCAGAAACGAATGTTATTTCCTTTCCCAACTTTCCATCTTATGCCTTTTCTAATCAGATTGCGTTGTTTAAGGATTTGACGCCAGACCCATGAATCCAAGCCTTTTGGTTTATAATAAAAAAAAGTTCAAGTTCTTAAGATATTTGTTTCTTACAATCAAAGACCAAAGATTTTGCTCATCCTTTAAAGCTTTCCACCCAAGTTTCCTAAGAAAAGCTTCGTTAACATGCTTACTTTTTCGCAAACCCAAAGCCCCATATTTTTTTGGCTTGTAAATTTTACTCCATGCTATCATAGGAAATCCATTCCTCGATTGATCAGTTTTCCAGAAAAATTGTCTATTAGTTTTATCTAATTGCTTAGTAATATTACTTGGTAGCGCAGCAGTGGACATGGCAAAGGAAGGGAGGGCTTCCAAATTACTTTGAATAAGTACACATCTTCCAGCTTTAGAAAGAAAAGAAGATGACCACGCATTCATCTTTTGGTCAGTTGCTTTAATAATATGCTGAAAATCATCTTTTAAGGGATGTGAACCACTAAAGTAAACGCCTAGATAGCGCCCTAGGACGTGCTTAGATGTCATATTGAAATAAGAGGCCAAGTCTGTTTTCCTAGAATTAGGGACATTTTTTGAGAAGATAGTCGAAGATTTTTGGAAGTTGACGAGTTGGGCAGAAGCCTGAGAAATGAGACAACGTATCTTTTAGATTTTTGCAAGCCATAGGGGTGGCCTTACAGAACACTAAGCTATCGTCTGCAAAGAGCATACAAGGTATTTTAAGGACACCAGAAGCCACTTTAATTCCTACGCCTGACTTGGGTTGTTCACTTTGAATAGACATAAGACGACAAAAAACTTCCATACAGATAATAAACAAATAAGGAGAGAGGGGGTCCCCTTGTCTAAGCCCCCGAGAAGGTTGAAAAAATTCGCTCGTGGAGTGATTTACAATAAGAGAGTATGAAACTGAAGTCACGCACCCTTTGATCCACTTAATCCATGTATCACAAAAACCCATTTCCTCTAAGCACTTCCAAAGGTAATCCCATTATACTCTGTCATACGCCTTCTCCATATCAAGTTTGAGAGCAAACCACCCTGTTTTGTCTTTGGAGTTTTTAAATATATTAATAATTTCTTGTACAATTAAAATATTATCCTGTATCATAAGATCTGACATAAAAGCCCCTTGCAACGGGCTAACAATCTTAGCCAAAATAGGTCGTAGTCTATTGACAAGGATTTTGGCAATAACTTTATAAAGAGTAGTGCAAAAGCTAATAGGTCTGAAATGTCCAAAATGCTGCGGGTTATCGTTTTTGGGGATCAATTGGATAAGCGAGTGGTTAACTTCACGAAGTAGTTGACCTGTTCTAAAAAAGCTCTTAATGGCAACACAAACATCATGCTTAATAATATGCCAATAAGTTTGAAAAAATTTAGGGCCGAAACCGTCCGAGTCGGGGGCTTTGTAGGGGCACATTTGGTTAATTGCTTCCCAAATCTCTGTTTCCGTAATTTCTTCTGTCAAAAGTAAATTATCATGTTCGCTTACTTTATTGGGAAAACAATCAACGCAAATGTTTCTATTTCTTTGTGCTTCCGCTTTAAACCTTGCACAAAAATCTGAACGAAGAGTATCTTGAATAAAGGTTTGGTCATAATCCCAAGATTCAATCGCATTTTTAATACGTAAAATAGCATTCCGTTTTTTCTTAGCCTTAAACTTTTCATGGAAAAATCGTGAGTTTCTGTCTTCTTGGGTAAGCCATTGTTTTCTATTGTATTTTCCCCGCAACTTTTGACTAAACAACAATTTTTCACGTTGCACAACTAGTCGTTTTAGGTGGGCCTTGATTGAGGGGTTGAAGGGTTGTCGACAAAAATTGTTTTCTACGACATGAATTTTGGCAGCATTAGTGGTCAATTGACGGTTGATATTACCATAATTCTGTCGGTGCCATTCTTTGAAGGCTGATTTGATTCGTTTGAGTTTTTGCATTACTCTAAAAAAAGGTGTACCTTTCACATTGACCTGCCAATTTTTTTGGACTAAGTTGTAAGACTCAGGGTCACTAGCCCAACAGTTTTGAAAACGGAACGGTTTTCTAAAGCCATGGGATGAGACCAAGCTATCGAAAATAATGGGTGCATGATCGGAAACGGCAAAGTTTTCATATTGAATGGTACTATTAGGGAACATATTATCCCAACTTTGACTAACAATGGCTCTATCCAGTCTTTCATATACCATAGAAGAATCAAACGAACGCTTCCACGAAAAAGCAGGGCCATTACAAACAGTGTCAATATCATTGGTGGCATTCATAAAATGCCTAAACCGACGGAAGCGATGGTTATGCGGGATAACCCCACCATGTTTATCTTGTGGGGATAGTAGTTCATTAAAATCTCCGATGAGTATCCAAGGAAGCGTTTTCTGTGCAATGAGTTTGTTAGATCACACCAAAAAATACATTTGTCACACTCTTGAGCTCGACAATAAACTCCGCAAACCAAGGAGACTTGCCCATCTCGAAGATCCTCAATTTCAGCTGTAATCATTCGAGCATTTTTAACAACTGAAATGAGACGTATATTTCTATTAGACCAACAGAACCACATACCTCCGGATCTACCAACGGGGTTGGAGATATCAACCCTATCGAAGCCGAGTTTCCGACTTAGTTGAGAGCTATTATGAGCCGGTCATAGTTTCCAAGACAAAGAGCATGTCCGGATTAGATTTCTTCTGGAGGTAGATTAACTCAGAGATCGCCTTATTGCGTTTGGCTCCATTAATGTTTCACGAGATAATTTTCAAATATAAGGAAATGGAATAAATAAAACCGCCCTATGCAAAAAAAAAACATTTCGAGCATCATCTCTACGACTAATACAATCCATCAAGGGCAAGGACAGAATATGTAAGGAGAAACAATACATAAAAAAAAACACCATAAGGAAAAACTCTGTAGGCGAGAGAGCCAGTAACCCATACAAGAAATCTTAGACTACTACAACCTTCTTTCATAACATAGTGTTGGGAAAATGGGCACAACTACTAGCGGAAGCAACAAAAACCCCAATTACCCCTTTCGTGTTACTAGATGGACAATTAACACTACCAACCAATCTACTTGAACCTACCAACAATATAGCACAACTATGGTGACCAAAACAGCCCCCCCACACATTCAACAACGACAATCAATTGAGACACAAGATATACGTGGAAACCCAATGCGGGAGAAAACCACAAGTACCGTAAGCCGGTACCAAGCCCTTCCACTAATCAATCAATAATCAATGGGATACAACAATACAATCTCCCTAGGCTCACCTAGAGGCAACCACTATCTCAAGGTAACAACCTTGGCACAACCAACCACAACTACTTCACTAACAAGTGAGAAAAAAACACCAAAATACACCAAAGAATAGTGAAATGAAAATACCACTTAGAGATGTCGAAAGACCTCCAAACTTGGCAGAAATGAAGCTCCCATATACACTAGCATCCTCCCCAAATTTCGTTGCAATACGAGCTCGTTCGGGGCTCGAAACAGCCACTCAAAATCTGGGTTTTGAGGGTTATACGGGTTTGCTCTTCTTCCCTCTTTTTCTCTCTTTCTCTCTCTTTGTGTATGTGTTTGTGGTTGTTGATCTCCCTCTCATTTTCTGCCCTCAAACACACCCCTATATGTTTGGCAAAGCTTCTTCAAGAAGCCACTCATTAGTAAGGGTAAAATGGTCTTTTTCCCCTTACTTGCTAAACTCACATAAAATGAGTTCTTCCTCCTTATGGAGGGATATCCCAACACATAGTTGGAAAAAACGGTGTTCAACCGCCAAACAAAGGTCTTTTTACCCAGAAACGGAGATGGGGTTTCTAGTCTGAGGATTCCAAAAAGACGCCATATAATGATCCATTGACTGAACAATCTGTGCCAATAACATGAACCAATTGTTTGGAAGATTGCATAATAAAAACTAATACGTTTATGAAAAAACCATGAGCTTACTGGCCATAGCCTACGGGTCTTAATACCCAACAAAGGATAGGGACTCGCTATCAAGAAATTGCCAGTAAGGATATGCAAAAGAAATAAAAAAGGGTCAGATCTATGAACCACCACTACCCAGAAAACACAAGGGGGAAAGATAAAATTGGAGTAAAAGACCAGGGGGAAGGAACAGGAAGTAGGGAGACAATAAAACACCACTGCCCAACAAGACACCAAGGAAGGGAACATGCTACAACATACTTAGGAACGCGGTAGTCAGGTGCAACTAGGAAACAAGCATCAATAATCAGTAAGTAAGACCATGTATCTATGATCACAGAATTGGGAAAAAAAAATACATAAGTGGAAAAAGTACAGCCGATGCCACAAGTTTCATACAGAGAGGTGTGAAAATAGGTGCAGCTTCCCCCATAAAAGGCTAAAAGGAAGTGCCACAGAAACCAGTCAATGTAGAACAACAACAAAGAAGCCTCGCTACGCATTTTTGAAACGGAGCTTAAATTTGTCGACATAAGAGTCGTAGTGCCATGGATATGGTACTGGCGCGCAGCCACGTAAGTTGTCATCAACCAGCAGCCGCAAAGGCCAAGCGAGAGGAAAAGGGAACAACAGTTGTGGCCACCAAGCAATACATATTCACTGTAAGTATAAAGGGCCTTAATGCCCAGGGCAAGGGGCTCGCTATCTTATGCCCAAAACTCACATAAGTGAGAAAAGCATAACAATCAACTTCAAGTAAAATTGTAAATATCCAAAGTTGGAGTCTTGACAAGGAAATAACTTGAAGCAGAAGTTAAGAAAGAAAGGAGTAGGATATTAAGGAATATGATCATATTATTATCATATGATAATTATGTTCATATTGTATTGTGGGTAATTGATATTGTAAATTAAGATAGCTATAATTACGATTTGTATTTTAGGAATAATTATTAATGTGTAATAAACTCAAGCTTTCACAATGATTCTTATCTCTTCCTCTCCCCTCTAATTCTCAACATAGGAAACATACCTGAGTACTTACCATCGGCAGAGGAACATGAGTGGACAGGGGAAGATGTTTTCTGACTTGAACAGAGAGTAACAAAACTATCCAGCTGACAGTGAAATAAATAAATCCGAATTTGGAGGTGGAAACTAGTACCCAATAACGCATAGAAGTTTTAAGAACAAAAAAAAGAATACATACCCAACTTGATTAAAAAAAATGAAGGGAGAAGAACGGAAATGAGAGAAAAAATGGCTTGAATCAGTCATTTGCAGAGATCTTGAAGCTCGATTTGGTTCGAAGATACCGTCGGTTGGTCCTAAGTCGCCTCTCGCGTCGCCCTTTTCGGCTTCCTCTTTTATAGGGTTTTTAGAAACCGAGTGTTCTTGGGGTTTCTTCGTATCAACAAAATTATTACGAGTATTCCCCCGTGAAGGAAGCTTCAAGTAGAAGCTAACTTCTTCAAGGTAGAAAATGAAGAAGATGAATAAAAGAAGAACATTGTAAAAGATTTTATTTTGTTTTCATTAATTCTGATCAAATGTATTACAGCAGGTATTTATAGTGCTGAGTATCATATTGGTAGGAGTAACTAACTCCTAACAAACTAATTACAACTTGCAACCACTTGTAACAACTTTTCCCGCCACTTTCTGTTACACAGTAGGAAATGATTGAGTGTGGCGCATTCCAACTTCGTTTCCATGCTCCAACTCTCCACACACCTCCCTCAAGTTGGAATGGGTGGGATACTCACCATTCCTAACTTGGAAGTGAGAGTTTTGTGCTGATTCTCAGGCAGGCCTTTGGTCATTAGATCAGCAAGTTGCAGGGCAGAAGGAACATGCTGAGTCTCGATGAATCCTTCAAAGATCTTGTCTCTAACATAGTGACAATCGATTCTTAGATGCTTGGTCCTTTCATGAAAGACCGGATTAGCAGCGATTTGTTGTGCTGCTACATTGTCGCAATTGAGAGTTACAGGAAGAGAAATATGAACTTGCAGGTCAAATAACAGGGCTGTAAGCCACTCCAACTCGCTTGTAGTAGCAGACATAGCACGATACTCACTCTCAGCTGATGACTTTGAAACTGTCTTCTGTTTCTTCGTCTTCCAGGAGACCAATGAAGGGCCTAAGAAAATACAGTATCCAGTAATGGACTTGCCACTGTAAGGGCAATTTCCCCAGTCAGCATCAGTGAAACCCTGAATATTGAGAGAAGAATTCCTGGGACACAGAAGCCCGAAGTCTGCTGTGCCTTTCAAATATCTTAGAACATGCTTTGCTGCCTGCAAATGAGGCTGTCTAGGAAGACTCAAGAACTAGCTGAGCTGTTGCACACTGTAGCTTATATCTGGTCTAGTTAAATTGAGGTACAGAAGCTTGCCAATCATCCTTCTGTACTGCTCAGGATCTGGCAGGGCATCTCCTAGGTCAGGTGATAATTTGCAGTTGCTTGGAAATGGAAAAGGAGAAGAATTGCAGTCTTCCATGCCAACTTCTGCTAATAGATCTCTAACATATTTCCTTTGATTGAGAAGGATGCCTTTCTCTGTCTGGGAAACTTCTAGACCTAGAAAATACCTCATTGATCCTAGATCTTTGATGGTGAATGCTTCATCCAGAGATTGTTTCAGAATCAGAATGAAATCAGCATCATTTCCAGTGATCAGGAGGTCATCAACATATACCAGTACCACAGTAAAAAATTCTCCATTGGATTTTGTGAATAAAGAGTAGTCCTGTCTTGATTCAAGTGAGGATGCTGATATAACAAGTCATTTTCTTCAATGGGAGTAGCTGGAAACATAGGATAAATTTTCTGTGACTGCTGATCTTTAGAGCTGTTAGTGACAGAATCTCTGAAAGGAAAGATCTTCTCCTGAAAAACAACATCTCTGCTGTGCAATACTTTGTGATTGTCCAGATCATATAATTTGTAACCTTTTTTTCCAAAAGGGTAACCAATAAGTATACATCTTCTGGACTTAGGTGCAAACTTGTCTTTGTTCTTGTGGTTTATCAAGGCATAACACAGACAACCAATTGTTCGAAGATGATCATACTTTGGAGCAGTCTTTGTCAATATGTGGTTCGGAGTTTGCCATTGCAATATCTTGGATGGCATAAGATTAATCAGATGTGAAGCAGTCAAAATACATTCTCCCCAAAATTTGGCAGGCAAATTGGCATGCAATCTGATGGCTCGTGCAGTTTCAACTAGATGTCGATGCTTTCGTTCTACTCTTCCATTCTGCTGTGGGACACCAGGAATACTTTTCTGATGAAGTATCCTTTGATTGCAAAGAGTTTGGCACAGGTTTGCTGAATAATTTCAGTACCATTATCTGATCTGATAAGTTTGATAGTGGTTTTAAAATGATTCTCCACAAATGCCAAAAAAGCCTCAATTGTTGCAGGGACTTGGAGTTTATCAGACAACAAATGAGTCCATACAGCTCTGCTGCGATCATCAAGAATTGGTAGGAAGTATCTAGCTCCTGATATATTAGCAATCCGATATGGACCCCACAAATCTATATGCACAAGTTCAAAAAGGCTGCTGGCAATCGATTTACTCTTCTTAAAAGGCAATTTGTGCTGTTTAGCAAGAATGCAAGCTTCACAGAAGAACTCAGTATTCTTATTCACTGATAAACCAGGTACATGAGTCATCTTTGATAGGGATGAGTGACCTAATCTTGAATGCATTAGAAGCAACTCAGATTGAGTTTGCTTATTACAAACTGCTGGTACATCAGTAGGAGTAAAACAGGAAGTAGAAGCATTATATACAGAGGTTTTATTGCTTCTAGACTTATTATACTGGAATCTATAAAGGTTGTACTTCTTTTCACCTTGCAGCAGAACTTGGCTAGATCTGGGGTCCTGAAACCGACAGCCATTATTGTCAAACTGAACAACACACCCAAATTGCTCAATTAATCTTCCAACAGACAACAAGCTGTGAGAAAAACCAGGAACATAGAACACTCCAGACAGTGTAATTTGACCATTGAGACATAAGTTGCCAGTATGAGTAACCAATATTACTTTCCCATCAGGTAGACCCACTGATATAGATTTATTCAATGCCACTAAGTTGGAGAAAACTTCAATGTGAGAGCACATATGGTCAGAGGCTCCAGTGTCAATAATCCAATTAATAGATGAGATTGCAGTATTTGCAAAAGAAGCATCTAAGGATGAAATATTACCTGCAAAGTAAGCCATGTGTGCCATACTCCCAGATTCAGGAGCATAGCCAGAAGAAGAAGCCTGATTCTGCTGATATGAATTCAGGAACTGATGGCCAGAGGAGTTCATGACACCAGAACTGGTTGAGACATTGTTTGTAGTGTCAAAATCCAAAGGAGTGGAGTAACCATTGTTATCAGCATTCACCATGTTTGCTGTGGAAGCCTGCTTCCTTTGTTTCAGCAGATCAGTATACCATTCAGGAACTTGCTTGAGTCTCTTGAAACATTGCTCATAAGTGTGACCCTTCTTCTTGCACCAGGTACAGAGACTCTCTTTCTTGGCCTTTTTCATCTCTCTGTAGTCAGGAACAGCAGGAGGAGTTGAAGATTGAGCACTGGTGGGCTGAGCATTTGCAACAGGTTTTGAGTTTCTTGGAACTGTCCTGTTTTCAGCAAAAGCATTCATTTCCTGGCTAGCAGTCTGGGTTAAAGACATGGATCTCTGCCTTTCTACCCTGAGAAGTTGACTGAAAACCAGGTTTAGAGGAGGGAGAGGTTCTGTGGTGAGGATAGAAGTTCTGACAGTCTCATATGAGTCATCTAAGCCAAACAGAAACTTAACAATCTTCCTTCTCTTGTCTGCATCCACCATTCTTTTGAGAACTAAACAGGAACATGCATTCATTGCACCACAGCTACATGTTGGAACTTCATCTAAGGCAGACACATCCTCACACAACTGTTTAAACCTCCCATAATACTCAGCCAAAGTTCTGTTTTCTTGTTTCAGGTCATGCAATTCAGATTCTAACTCATACAGCAGTAAATTGTCAGATTGACCATATCTCTCTTTTAACTCATCCCATAGTTCCTTAGAAGATTGCGCAAATTGCAATGTTGCAGAAATCACAGGAATTATAGCATTAAGAACCCAGCACTTAATCATGTGGTCAACAAATATCCACTTTTGATACCCAGCATCAGACATTGCAGGTTTAGGAAGGGAACCAGTTACAAATCCAAGTTTATTCTTAGCCATTAAAGACATTGTGACAGTCCTAGACCAATGCAAATAGTCACCATTTCCAGAAAAAGGCGCAGTAGTTAAAGGAAGAGATGGATTGATGTCACCTGAATGCATATAGTAAGGATTATTATAGTAGTTCAGAGTTTGAGAACCAGCAGTACTCGTAGCATCATCCGCCATTGTTGGGTGTTGATGAAGCTCAGAAAACCAAAGAAAATAACTGCAACTGTCGAAGATAAAACTTCAATGATACGCAGAACTCCTGCCTCCGAATCGAACAATTTTCGAAGTAGAAAATGTTTGACAAACCGGTTTCTGAAGAAATAAACTTCAGCAAACTTGGAATCAACAAAAAAAAATAGCGTATGCTACAAGATTGACAGTTAATCAATCCAAATTGATCAAAGATTTGATCAACAAACAACCAAAATCAGCCGAATTCGCTAAAAATAGCTAATTCAACCAAAAATCACTGCAAATAGTGATTATACCAGCGCGAATTCAATCGCAATAGAAATTCCGAGAAATTCGACCGATTGCAGCAAATCAGCGAATTTCAGCGAAAAAATTTCTTCGAATTACTGTAAATTCAAAGAAAATAGGTAAAATGTGGTAGATTTGGTGATTACGCAAGAATTTAGATGAAAGTTTGAAGAGAAATTGCGGAAATTTGCGTGATTTAGGAACGATCTTAGGCTGATACCATGAAGGAAGCTTCAAGTAGAAGCTAACTTCTTCAAGGTAGAAAATGAAGAAGATGAATAAAAGAAGAACATTGTAAAAGATTTTATTTTGTTTTCATTAATTCTGATCAAATGTATTACAGCAGGTATTTATAGTGCTGAGTATCATATTGGTAGGAGTAACTAACTCCTAACAAACTAATTACAACTTGCAACCACTTGTAACAACTTTTCCCGCCACTTTTGATTACACAGTAGGAAATGATTGAGTGTGGCGCATTCCAACTTCGTTTCCATGCTCCAACTCTCCACACCCCGTAACCTGGAGTTGGTACAAACTTAGAACACCATATTTCAAACACTTTAAGTTTTAGAGTGAATATTGCACTATTCTATTTGTACCAATTTATTTACCTTACATGGGGTAATTCATCAAAAACTTAATCTACAGAAGTGCACAACCAACATATTTTGTATGAAAACACATCTTTATTGTAATTTTAATGCTTAATGGTATTCTAACCTCTCACGAAATTATAACTCTCTATGAAATTGAAGTTATGAATAACCTTCTTTAGAAACTTTATTCAATATGATAAAAGTGATTTCACTTCCAATCATTATCTACTTGGCATATGGTGATGATGGGGTTATTTCACCTTATTTATTTGATTGCTAATGACCACGTACTTTGATTACTAATGACCACGTACCAAAGTTACAAGAATCGATAATTATCTTATGATGTATAGACTTCTCCCGATCAATACACACTTTGACTTTATGTTTCTGATTTATAATTGGGTCTTTGTTTTTGGGATCTATTTCTTAGGTGAGGTTTGACACTTATAGACCAATAACCACTTTGACTTGCAATAATCCATTGGGTTGAGACCCCCCTTTAAACTTCCCAGCATCTCTCACAAGTAACAATGAGTTAAAAAAAACTCCCTAAATTGGGGACCCCTGTCGCGCAAGGCGATTTTTCCCCCTTTTCTTAGGGCTCACTGTTCACAGCTCTTCCTAACCGAAACTCAACCAAATCTCTACCAAAATTCTACCTAAGTTCATTATTACTAGCTATAGATCTCACAGCTGTATAAAATTAAAGATTAAATATGGCAGATGAACTCACATACCAGTGCAATCATTTGAAGTTAGCAGACGATGAAGACGAAGATGATATTGTTGACATAGGAGCTTTAGGCGTCGGAGCTCCGGCGGAGCGGGTAGCTCTGTCGCTCGTCGGAAAAGTTCTAACAGACAAATCAATTCACTTTCCATCGTTCAAAGCCACGATGCTGAAGGCCTGGGGTGTCACCAACAAAGCTATTCTCCGACCTATCAATAATGATATTTTTGCAATTCAGCTGAAAAGTGAACAAGCTAAGAAGCGTATCCTGGAAGGTCGACCATGGAACTTCGACAACCAACTTGTTATGGTACAGGACCTGAAAGCAAACGAACAACCAGCTGACGTCGAGCTGAAATTCAGTCCGTTTTGGGTATGTATCTCCAACATTCCCTTTAATTGTGATTCTCTTGAAGGAATTAGAGCCATAGCATCACAACTAGGAAAAATTATTGAGATTAACGATGTGGAAACGGGGTGGGATAAGTGCCGGCGGGCTCGCATTATGCTTGATGTCACTAAGCCGTTAAAACGTAGGCAAAAGATTAAGGACACACTTGGGGTAGTAAGGTGGGTGGAACTTAAGTATGAGAGGCTGCCTTTCTTTTGTTTCTCTTGTGGCATTATGGGCCACGGTGACCGAGATTGCCCAAATGTTGAAGACGACACAGCGGGAGGAGGGGCTAAACCATGGGGGACAGGGATTAGAGCGTCTCCGCGCAGGGGGGTGGCTGCCATACTGGAAGAGAATGCCGAGTTCAATTCCTGCAAAAAGACACTGATGGTTAGAGCTGAGGAATTACAGGAGTGTCCCATTGTTCCCCTGATGCGATTAGATGTTGGGGGGAAATCAGGGGAAGGAAGGCAAGCCCACAATTCTAATGAGACGACGGTGGAAGGGGTTTCGGGTAACTGCAACAACAAAGAAGCAGAGTCGGTAAACCGAGAAGGTAGGCACGACAAAATAATCACTTTACCCAACAAAGAAATTGCACAATCTGCCAAGAAAGAAGTGGAAAATGCTAACAAACAAGGTAGTCAAGAGGGGACAGAACTCAATGTAAAAATGCAACCCAAGAGAGTGCAGGGTGGGAAGTGGAAGCGTATCGAAAGGGATAAGGGTATGGGCACAGAAGAGCATAACGAGACTGGGAGAAAAAGAAACCGTGACTTAGTTGAAGACATAATGTTGGTGGACACGGTGAGTGGACAGGAGACTGAAAAACGAAGGAAGGCAGTTAGTGAACCAACAACTGTGGAGGTGGAGGCTGGTGTGCAGCCCCACCCGGAACAATGATAGGCCTCACTTGGAACTGTCGGGGATTGGGGAGTCCTCGAGCAGTTAATGCCTTAAAGGGCATTATAACCACGGAGAATCCCCACTTTGTCTTCCTCTCGGAGACAAAGTTGAAATCTAGGGAGTGGGAGTTCATTCGAAACAGATTTTCCCTTAAAAATCTTTTTGTAGTCGACTGTAATGGTGAAGGTAGGAATAGGAGTGGTGGCTTGGCTATGCTGTGGGATAACTCTATCACGATGGATTTGTGTTCTAGCTCTCTAAACCATATTGACATGAAGGTGGAACACGGGGGGGTGCACTGGCGCCTCACAGGCATTTATGGACATCCGGAGGATGAATTGAAACATAAGACATGGACTCTCTTACACAACCTGAAGCGAGTAAATGATATTCCTTGGATGTGTTTTGGTGATTTTAACTCAATTTTGTCAAATGCAGAGAAGAAAGGAGGTGCGGAGAAAAATCAGAACGAAATGAACTCTTTTCGGGAAACAATTGATTTTTGTGAGTTACAAGACAGGGCTTACACAGGCTACCCTTTTACATGGAGTAATGGCAGAGGAGGGAACGCGAACGTTCAGGAGAGGCTTGACAGAGTCCTTTCTTCGGACTCATGGCATGCTCTATTCCCAAATTCCTCAGTTCACCACTTGACAAAGAGGAAGTCAGACCATCTTCCCATTATTATGAAGGTCTATCGTCACATCCCTTTCAGTAAACACAAGTTTAGGAAACCTTTTCGTTTTGAGAAAATGTGGCTGAGAGATGTGGAGTGTGGCCAGGTGATTCAACAGACCTGGCAGACGAGTAGGGGTGATGTGCAGAGTAAGATTGGGTGGTGTGCAACACATTTAACTCAGTGGGGGAAGGCAAAGTTCGGCAACACAGAAAAGGAATTGAAAATGTGCAAAGAACAAATGGCAGGTATGATGGAGGCAGTCCAAACAGAAACCACCCTAGAGAATATAAGAACAATTGATGCTCGGGTAGATGAACTCGAAGCAAGGCAGGAAGAGTACTGGTGCCAGCGCAGTCGACAAAACTGGTTTCGTGATGGTGATAAAAACACTAGCTTCTTTCAGAATAAATCGTCCCAACGTCGTGATACCAACAACATCAAGAAAATCAAATCAGAGGCAGGTCAGGTGTACGAGAAAGAAGAAGAGATTGCCGGGGTGTTTACTCAATACTACACTGAACTCTTCTCTGCAACGTGTGGGGTGGATACCGAACCTGTCATTGAGAAGGTTGAGCAGAAGGTAACTGATGACATGAAAAGAAGTCTAGAGAGCACCTTTACGGGAGAAGAAGTACTGGAAGCCTTATCACAGATGCACCCTACCAAGGCTCCTGGGCCTGACGGTATGCCTGCTATCTTCTTTAAAAAATCTTGGCACGTGATTGGGGAAGATGTGATTGACTATGTGCTGAAAATGTTGAATGAGGGTGCCCCAGTTGATGCGATCAACCAAACTCACATTGTTTTGATCCCGAAAAAGAAAGAGGCTATGGAAGTAAAAGACTTTAGACCCATTAGTCTCTGTAATGTATTGTATAAGCTAGTTTCCAAAGTCCTGGCTAACAGGTTGAAAGTGGTACTCCCACACATCATCCATGAGACGCAAAGTGCTTTTGTTCCTGGGAGACTCATAACCGACAATGTTCTTGTGGCCTATGAAATTTTCCATTATTTGAGAAAGAAGAAAACTGGGAAGAAGGGATACATGGGGATGAAAATCGATATGAGCAAAGCCTATGATAAGGTGGAATGGGTCTTCATTGAACACATGATGCGAAAGATGGGTTTTGGCGAGAAGTTCACCGGTTTGATTATGAGATGCATCTCATCAGTCTCTTTCTCTATTCTTATCAATGGTGGTCCCACAAAGCAATTCAAATCTGAACGGGGTCTCCGCCAAGGTGATCCAATCAGCCCTTTTTTGTTTCTCATTTGTGCTGAGGGCCTCTCTGCTCTCCTCCTAGAGGCGGAGAGGAAAAAGTGCATACATGGTATAAAGATTGGTCATAATGTGCAGCCCATTACCCACCTATTTTTTGCAGATGATAGCCTCCTGTTTACTAGAGCTGCTATGGAAGAGGCGGAGGAAATTTTGGATATCTTATCCATCTATGAAGTGGCATCCGGTCAGAAACTGAATATGGAGAAGTCTGAGGTCTCATTTAGCCGAAACGTGAGCACGGAGCTGCAGAATATGCTTCAAGCGAAGTTGAGTTTTAAGGCGGTTGACGACCATGAGCGGTACTTAGGCCTTCCAACTTATATTGGGAGGTCTAAGAAGGCCGTCTTTCGAGGTATTCAGGATCGAGTCTGGAAAAAGCTGAAGGGATGGAAAGAGAGACACTTGAGTATGGCAGGGAGAGAAGTGCTTATCAAATCGATAGCACAAGCAATTCCAACCTATGCGATGCAATGTTTTAAAATACCAGAGGATAATTTGCACCAAATGGAGAGGATGTGTCGAAACTTTTGGTGGGGTCAGAAACACGAGGAGAGAAAGATGTCCTGGGTAGCATGGGAGAGATTATGCAATTCAAAGACCAAAGGTGGTATTGGACTTCGTGACTTATCTGCTTTCAACACGGCGTTGCTAGCTAAACAATGTTGGCGTCTGCTTACCAATGAAGAGTCCCTCGTTAGCCGTGTTCTCAAAGGTAAATACTTCCCCCGAAGCTCTTTCTGGGATGCGAAAGTTAGTGCACAATGCAGCTTCACCTGGCGATCCATAATGTCAGCTAAAAATCTTATGTGCAGAGGTGTGAGGAAAATTGTGGGAAATGGCGTGGAGACTAAGGTTTGGAAAGATCCATGGGTGCCCGGAATTCCTGGCTGCAAACTGATCTCAAGGCCTATAGAAGGGGAGACTGAAGCAAGGGTATGTGATATTATCGACTGGGAGAGAAGCCGGTGGAATACCAATGTCTTCGGACACTGGGTGACAGTGGCTGAACTTGAGGAAATTCAGAAAATCCCAATATCTCATCACCCACAAAGTGATAGTTGGGCATGGCATTATACTAAAGATGGTGAGTTTACGGTCCGGAGTGCCTATCACCTACTTCGGCAAGGCTTGTACGAGGAGGCAGAATCATCTACCCATGGTGACTGTAAGATATGGAATGAGATATGGCGAGCCCAGGTGCCCCCCAAGGTGCGGAGTTTCATGTGGAGGGCCAATAACTCCGCAATTGCTGTGATGGTAAACGTTGCTAAAAGAGGCATTGATGTCAATGTCATGTGTCAGAGATGCGGCGAGGAACCAGAAACTATTGAACACATGTTGTTTTATTGTAGAGAGTCTCTTATCATCTGGAAAGTTTCCCCTCTTCGCATTGACTTCGATGTGCATAGGCAGGTTCATATTCGATGGTGGTTGGAAGAGCAAACAACAAGGGTCAGTAACAAAGATTGGCTAGCCATATTCTCCTGCATTGCGTGGGGCATTTGGATAGCAAGAAACAAATGGGTTTTTGAGAAACACGTTACTGAGCCTATGGTTGTGGTTGACAAAGCAGTGCGTTTATGGGGTGATTACATTACCGCAAATAAGACGGAACAAGCTGGGGGGCTCGCTGCAGCTGGCAGCAACCAGTGGAACAAACCTGTGGACGGAAGTTACAAAGTAAACATCGACGCGTCAATGGGTAAAGACGGGATACGAGGGTACGGGGTGGTGATACGCGACAGTGAGGGAGTAGTCGTTGCTTGTGCTTGCAGGAATGAGAAGGGGAACTCAAATGTGGCAGAAGGTGAGGCTATTGCAGCGAGGTATGGGACGGAACTAGCGCGAGAAATTGGGCTACGTGACGTCATTTTGGAGTCCGATTGTTTAAAGCTTATTGTACAGCTGCGTAAATGTCGGGTCGAGAAATCTTCTTTTGGGCTAATAGTCTTGGATATTTGTAAGTTAGCTAGTAGTTTTAGCTCATTATCATTTTCGCATGTTCGTAGGAACGGTAACAAAGCGGCCCATGAGGTTGCGTTTTTGAGTAGGTCCTTGTTGGAAGAGATGGTGTGGCTTGAAAACCATCCTCCACAAATTAGCTCTGTATTAGCTAATGATTTATGCAATGAATGAATTCAGATTTTCCGTCAAAAAAAAAACAATGAGTTAAAATAACTATGTAAAAATTACCAAAAAAAAAATAAAAAAAATAAAAAAAATAAAACCTTGCACTAAATTTTAGCTCCTTTTTTTGAAGTTTTTTCTTCTGATTTTTGCCAACTATGGCCGACGTGTTTATTTGTTCAACAAAAAAAAACTTTTAACTCATCATTTATGTCTGTGACACGCTTAAATCTAGGTTCAAGCGAGTCTAATCATTCTAGCATAGCTTAGGGTCGAATCCATGAGGACGGGGGTGATTGTCTATTAGTTTTAGCTCCAATTTTAATCTAATCCAATTAATATGAGAGAATGTATCTAATTACTACCACTAATTGACTATTAAGCAAATAAAGTTGGAAGCTTTGAATTTAAAACCGTTAATTAGGGAGTTAGGAGGTATAAGTGGAATTCATGCAACAAAGATTAATTCTTTAATTAGGGGAATTAACAACAACACTCAATGAGATTGATTTATGCCAAATGAGGGACAACAAATGATTAAAACCCTCTCAAGTACTTAATCTAATTCTCAATTAATCGATTAAATCATTCTCATGCAATTAACCAATCAATCCTACCTACTTATGCTTAATTGGGCCTCAAATATCTTATGTTGGCCTAATTAGTGAAAGATACAACTACCCAAGTGTACATCCTAGACAATCATGCAATTAAAATCATAAGGGTACAATTGGCCACAAATCATATGATATACATAACAATAAGTTAATTCCCCACATAAAGACACCACCTTTGTCATATTTCACACGCCCCCTAATAACAATAAAACTACTCACACATCACTAAATCAAAACTAATCTCAATTATTAGTCCTAAACATGATACTAAACATGATAACTATATAAAGATTCAAACTTGTAATTATAAACTAGTTAAACAACAAATAAACATGAACACTACGCCAGAAATTGCATATAACACTGGTTCTTAAATCCACCAGACACCGGTTATACCCGGTGTCTGGACTGCCGGTGTCTTAGGCTAAGACACCGGTTATGTTCAAAATACCCGGTGTTAAAGCTAACATTTATAACACCGATTTTTAGAACAACCGGTGTTATATGTGCTATTTAGATCTGGTCATAGGGCACACTTTTAACACCGGTTGGTCCAAAAACCGGTGTCTTATGTGTCAATTCTCAAAAAAAAAAAAAAAAAAATTATTTTACCCAAATCAATTGGCTGGGTCGGTGTCAATTAATCAATACTACAATTGAACTAAAATTTGTTAAAATATTTGCCAAAAAATTCATTCACGAATTCATAAATTTAGTATTCGAAAGATAAAAAATATAAGAGACCAAAGCGTTTAAGATGAAAACTATAAGAGACCTACCAATTCTGATCTAATGATCTTATCATCTAAATTAAACAACATGTTTTTTGAGATTCATCGAGATAAATAATATAAATTAAACACTAATTTGAACAAATAGTGTTCCACGAGATCTAGAATACGATACAAGCAATGAAACGAGAACTGAAAAATTTTAATATAAAATGACCCTAAATTCATCAAAAGAAATCTGAACATATACGTACATCTTAGCTTTACCAAAAAATAGACAAAAATTTCGAGCAAAAAAAAAAAAAAAAAAAAAAAAAAAAAAAAAAAAAATCCCAAAAAATTAAACCCAGTCACTTGAATCTGCGATTACATTGAAATCAATCCCTCAAATTTTAGGCATCTTGGGGGAAAAAGTAAGACGACCACATCAGGCAAGTAAAAAATCACTTCATCTAACTTCCCAACTTATTGAATAAATTAAAGTTCGTTGAAGAGGTCTTCATCTTTTGCCAAACAAATCTTCATTTAGAGGACACAATCTTGAATTTTAGTGTCGTTATTAGCAAATAACGCTTAATCCCATCACCAAAATTCGAGGTCAAGCACTCAAGCCCATATCGGTATATCTGTATTCTAAGATTGAAGAGAAAGCAAGATCGAGATGGAGAGGAAAGAATAGAAAAGAAAGATGCATTTATAATTTTAGATGTAGGGATTGAAGTATGTGGAGTAATTAAGTTCTGAGGAGAGAGAATGAAAAAAGAACGAATAATGAAGGGATATGGCTGGGGTGGGAGGCGGAGAGTCCAAAGAGATATGAATACTATATTTTTTTTTAATACACATATGACACCGGTTTTGGGAATAACCGGTGTCTTATGTGTTCAAAAAGATTTTTTTTTCTTTGATTTTTTTTAGAATACTTATAACATCGGTTTCTTAGAGAACCGGCGTCTTATGTTGCTTTCGACACCGGTTCATGGGTAACCGGTGTCTAATTTTTTTATAACACCGGTTATTTTGCTTTCCGATGTTATATGTTCCGGTGTCATATCCAATTCTTGGCGTAGTGGAAGTTATAATAACCAACAATAATTAAAGCAAAATAAATAGCAATAAAGAAAAGAGAGAGGATTGTTACCAAGGTGTGGTAATAAAGAGATGGGGTGAAATGAATAGTAATTGAATTATATAAATAATAAACCTTGACAATTGTTGCAATAATCTTGAACAAAGTGAAAGATGAAAAGATAAAACAAATACAAGGGTGGAGAAACCAAAGCTCAAAACTCGGAGAGAGAAAGTTTTTGGATCCTCTTTTGAATTAGTCTAAAAAATATCTAAGAAAATAAAAAGGTGGTTATCAAATTAGGGTAGGTGGGTATTTATAGTGGAGAAAGGAAAAGACGAAAAAACGGGTAGAAAAGGCGAATTTAGGGCTTTGCTCGGCCAAGCGCTCGCCGAGCGGATATATGTGCTCGGCGAGCGGAGCTTTACGCTCGGCCGAGCGGACATTAGCTCAGCGAGCAGCGTCCTGTCGCTCCTACGCTCGGCGAGCGGGTGGCCGAGCGGTCAAAAACTGACGTGCGCACTTGACTTTGGAAGACCATATCTCACTCGTTTCTTGGTCAAATTGAGCTTATAATATATCACTAGAAAGCTAACGGTATGAAATTTCATCTCCAACTTGAATCATCCCAATATATGCTCTAAAACTTGAGATATGACCATTTGAAAGTACCCCTTTGTGCGAAGACTCTTCAACTCATGTGTTTGGCCCTCTCTTTACTTCCAATCTTATATCCGCATCCCTTACTCTCGATTAGCGTGCCTAGGTTCCTGCTCCAAACTCCATTTCCGCTCTTTGACTCTCAATGCCTTGGGTTCCGCTCCAACATGCTCCGTAGGTGTCTCTACAAAAGGCAAAAGCACACCGCAGAACCCGATTCTCGTACAAAATAGGAAATGCACTAGAATTTGCAAAATGACATTGAATTTAGCCAAGACAAAGACGTATATGAAAAGAGCGGGGAAACAACTATACAATCATCAAAAGTAGAACACGGGAGGACAAAAATCACATGAAAAAAGGGACAAAATAATCATATATCAATCTGACACCATAGATAACTCTTTAGCGTTCTTAAAAGTTGTCAACCACTTATCATTTTTATTACATATATCATGCAAAAGACTATAAACCACACATTACACATGAGTAAACCAGTTGGAATAAAATAAAAATAAATTATATCCCATGACACGTTTGGTTAACTTATAATGAGATAAAACAAAATGACATGGTTTCTTCTCTACCTTCAATCTTAGCCATTTTTGTAGCCATTTGCCTGTGTAGTATGTCATTTTTCCACGAATAATGACGTGCTTGTGAGAAAATGACATCTACGGAGGCAAATGGCGACAAAAAAATGTTGCAACCAATGAATTTTTGTGTAAACCAATGAATTTCAGGTGGCTTCTGGTATTTTTAATGACAAGTCAGTTGAATTGGAAGGTTTTCAAATTATGAAATACATTAACCTCATCCGGGTTCTTTCCTCATCAAAACTGATTGTTTTGCTCAACAAACAAGATGTAAATGGGTGAGCATTAATTTTTGACTTTGAAATGCATTCTCTTGCGCCTCTTAGTTCTCTTACTTTTGTTTTTTTACAAAAAAAAATCCAGTTGTAGTTATATGTACGATTATCAACATGTCCAGGCAATTCTCAAACTCCACCGTTTCAAGACTAATGAAGGTGGGTTATTATATCAATTTAGCAACTTTTTTAAGATGTCACCCATTTAAATGTCTTTTTGTATATGCCCTCTTGGTATCTTTTTGAGTATATGAAATCCTATCTTATTTTTCAAAAATAAAATAATGAATATGATTTGTTCGTTCTTGACCTTGCAGTGTTGTTTTTGCCCGTTTCTGTCATGACTGGCTATGGCATTGAAGAATTTCTCAATGCCTTGGATGAGTACGCAGACTCTCAGTTTTATTTCAGGTAATATATCTTGCCACCTTTGGAGATTTGTACAAATATTTATGATAATATGTGTTGTATACACGTTCGCTTCACAGTGGCCTGACTGTAGAATATCATGGATGAATGATATGATTTTAGTCTGTAATCCTTCACAATTACCGATCACTAACTTTTCCTTCTTCCTTAGCATGTACTTTTCCTACGAATAATGATTGTGAGCCCAGAGGGTTGGATTTAGGCTCCCTGATTAGACTTGCTATAACCTAATCCTTGATCTATGACTCATAAAGCATCTTATACAAATCTAACTGATCTTGCTGATACTTATCTTGAGTAGTTTAGCACTGTGAACTCGATAATGCGTCTGCACTCTGCAGCTACGTTTCCTCTCTCTTTCTTTTTAAGGAAAAATGTTCTTTTGTAGATCTAAAGCGACTTCTGCTCCTAAGGATATGGATGTGAAGTTTGAAAATATGTGGAAGCAGTTGATTGAAATCGATGCACAGCTAGACGGGAAAGTTAGTGCTGTCGAAAATCTCAAAGCTCTATGAGAGAGCTAGATGTTTGTATTTAGTGAAAAAAGAGTTGTTCGATATTGAAGGAGCAACACATGCGTGTTTTCAAAGCCTCCAAATGGCAGCCAAAATGGCTAAGAATAATGGTAGAGGTGAAACCTTGCCATGTTTTCATCTCATTATAAGAAATGCGCACTCCTATAAAGTGATAGAGAGTGTCATATATAGTGACACCACGGAATAAAGCATGAAGACGCAAAACGCTGAGGGGTCAATGCCCACTTCAGTCATTACACCCTTTACTAAAAAAAAAAAATTCCTCACTTTCTCTCTCCTCAATTTTTTACTTCTCTCTGTCCTAAAACCCTAAAATCGCGATCTTAATCTTCTTCGCTTCGATCTGATTCTTTGACAACGATCGATGGATACGCAAGCTACACAAATGGCGGTGCAAACAGGTATGTAAATCCGATTCTTCTTTTTTTTAACAATTTTTGAATTTAATTTGAATGTTTTAGATTCAAATTTGGGGGAAAAAATTGAAATTACTCAGTTTTACATATTGAATGATTCGTTCGGTTTGATTTTTGTTCTACTTTGATTGTATGAATTATAAACAGTTGATTATATGAATTTTGAACTTGATTAATAGTTTTTATTTCGGATATTAGTTGAAGAATTTCGTGGAAATACAATGACACTACATAAACAATCCAATGACGATATTATTTCGAATATTAGTTGAAGAATTTTAATTCATAATTAAATTTCTAGGTTTTAGGTTTTTTTTTAACTTGGAAAATACAATGACACTTGCTACACAATAGAATGACACTAAGTTAAATACATTAATTTTCAGCATCACTGGTTCATATTAGTGAAAAATATATTCTTTGTCATTCTATGGTCGTTCAGTGCCATTGGATGTTTGTCTGTACGTCACTGTGGTAAAACAATGACACTAAGTTAGCTTGGAGAATACAATGACACTTGCTACACAATAGAATGACACTAAAAGTTAAATACAATGACACTAAAGTTAAATACTTTAATTTTCAGCATCACTGATTAATATTAATGTAAAAATATATTCTTTGTCATTCTATGGTCGTTCAGTGTCATTGGATGGTTGTGTGTATGTCACTGTGTGATGCTGTTGTTTATATATGAGTCAAATTAGTATGTGTCATTTTATGGGGTTTTAGTGGCATTGCAAGGGTGTGTGTCTGTCATTTTATGTTGATTCATGTTCATGCTTGATTTTCAGAATTAGTTACAACACCTCCATCTATTGTCTCCTTTACTCCTGGAGGTTCTGAGCAGTGGGTTAGAAATGTAGAGGCTAAGTTTACACCTACGTTGGGGATGCTTTTTGAAACATTGGATGAGGGGGTAGAATTTTACAAGATATATGCACTTGCTTTTGGGTTTGATACAAGGTTGTATACGTCTAAAAGAGATATTATTGACAGGTTAGTCTATAAATCTGTTGTGTGTAACCGACAAGGTTTCAAAGAAAATAGGGAAAAGAAACCTGTTACAATGGATGGTAGTGAAATGAACAACTCCTTAGAGTGTACACTACTACAAAAACACATATAGACATCGGGTGTTTCTGGGTATAGACGTCGGATTCCGTCTCGACGTTGAGTTGGGTAACGTCTATTAATATTGAATAGACATCGGTTTTTAGTGTGACGTCTGTCAAAACTATACACGTCGGATTTTTGAAAAAATATGATGTATATTGGTCCAATAGACGTCAGATTTTTTCAAAAAACTGATGTCTATTTGTCAAATTTCCAGAAAATCCGACGTCTATTGTTTTTCTTATACATCAGTCTTTTTATAAAGCCCAAGTCTATTCCCCCAACAAAAAAAAAATTCCGACCAATTTGTGCGTATTAGCTATCTACCAATATTGAACAAAAATTGAGGCATTTGTAGAATGTAAAATAGGTTGTATTCTTATTAAAATAGATGTAATGTATCACAAACATTTGATTAATTACAAGAACAAGTACAAGATCGACTAAGAACTTAAAAATCTTACATTGATAAGAAAATTGTTACAAACTGAAAATGACTACTAAACTCAAAACGATTGTACCAATGTTCTAGATCTACATCAAGAAGGAACTTTGATTGGCTTCAAAGTTCATTTACATGCACATGAATCATAACCTGCATACATCAATGAACAAGCCTAAGAAAATTAAATCAACAATAACATCAAAGTAATCTTAAATTAATAAGTTTAAAAAGTATACATGATAATAGAGTTAAAAAAAACGCAGAACTTACAAATTTTATAATTTCTGAGATTTGGTTACCATACTTCTTGCATAGATCTAATGAGGTGCGAGTTCTTTTGAAATAAAAAAAAAAACTTAGATTTGAAATCTTGGCAATCGAAGGACGAATCGAATAACTGTGGGTTTGAATCTGGGGTTTGTATTAGGATGAACAAGGTGATAAATTGGATAGATTCTTCAAGACAAGATTTTTGAATACTGGGTTTGTATAATGTTTGATTGTATGATTTGGGATTTTGAATGAAAAGATCTATTAGATTAGGGTGAGTAAGGAGAAAATAAGAAAACTTAGGATAATTGAAATATTAGATAGGTTAGAAGATCAAAAGATGAACAAGGAGAGAAAAATTGAGAAGTGAATGAGGATGAAGAGTTGAGTAAGTGAGAGAGAAACAGAAAAGAAGGGAGATAAAAAAAAAAAGTAAAGTGACGCCTAACATTTAGGATAGAATTTAGGGTTAACGAATACACAAGCACTTCTCCGGAAAAAAAAAAAATTGCAAGTAATAGACATCGGTTTTCTATGAAGTATGATGTGTATGATGTACTAATACACATCAGATTTTTTGAAAAAACCCACGTCTATAAATAGACATCAGGTTTTTAAGAAAAACCCATGTGTATTAGTTTGTCATAATTACAAACTTACAACCGGTTTCCAATAGATATCGGATTTTTCTATGTATGACGTCTATCTTGTGACGTCTATGCTCACTTTTGTAGTAGTGGTAATACCGAGCGAGTTGCAAAGAGAAGGACTATGATTACTCAATTTGGGTGTGAAGCGATGATTGCTTTTAGGTACCAAGATGGTAAATATGTAGTTTCGAAGTTCCATCACATTCACAATCATAGGCTTTGCAAATTGAAACATAGGGAGTTTCAAAAGCTTGCTAGAAACCTGACTTTGTTTCATAAGCAAACCATTATTGACCACACAAAGCTTAAAATTGGTGCAACGAAATCTTTTAGAATATGCAAGGAATATGCGAAAGGCTATGAAAATGTGGGCGCAAACCTTGTTGATTTTAAGAATTTCGATAGGGATATGAAGTGTTTCATAGGGGATAGGGACTCACAAATATTGATTGACAAGTTTAAGAGAAAATCTGAGCTAAAGAAGGGTTTCTATTTTGCCTATGAGGTTGATGAGGATGACTGTTTGTCGAAGGTCTTTTGGACTGATGCACGGTGTAAGAAGAACTATGCACTCTTTGGTGATGCAATTTCGTATGACCCCACTTATGGTACAAACAAATATTACATGACTTTCACTCCTTTCACTGGAGTGGATCATAACAAAAAGTCTGTGACATTTGCTTGTGCTCTCTTGTCACACGAGGATGAAGACTCCTTCACATGGGTGTTTCAAAAGTTCTTGGAAGCTATGGGTAATAAGGAGCCACAGTGTTTTTTTACGGATCAAGATCCAGCAATAAGGAAGGCAGTCCCGTCTGTTTTTAAACATGCCACACACAGATTTTGTATGTGACATATAACCGATAAGGTGAAGGCCAAGGTAGGGGTAAAAATTGCAATGAAACTGAATTCTTGACTCGATTCAATTCCATTATTTGGGATATAGATCTCGAACCAAATGAATTCGAGCAGAAATGGGATGAAATGACTGCTGAATTCGAACTTGAAGTTTCTTGGTTGATGGACATCTTTGAGATTCGACACCAGTGGTTACCAATTTACTTTAAGGACTTGCAAATGGGTTGTATTTTGAGAACAACTCAAAGATCAGAGAGTGAAACCAGCTTCTTTAAGAAGTTCCAAAGTGAGCTTGGGAGCTTGGTAGAGTTTTGGATGAGGTATGAGAGTGCTATCGAACAACAAAAGTCCGTGCAGAAAACTCTCACCAAGGCCAATTACACTTCCTTTCCTCAAACAATGACTCCCTTACCTATAGAAGTTCATGCATCAAAAATGTACACCCACAATATATATTATGACTTCCAAACAGAGTTGTTGGCTTCCATAGGTGCTTGTGGGGTGGCGGGATTCACAAAGACAGATGATATTGAAACTACGGTGGTAATGGATGCACAAAAGAGGAAAACATTTGAAGTGGTCTACAATGTAATTACCAACGAAGCAACCTGCTCTTGCAAGCTTTTTCCGATGAAGGGCCTGCTATGTAAGCATGTTCTTTGGGTTTACTTCGGGAAAGGGCAAAAATGTATACCAGATCAGTACATAATCACAAGGTGGACTAAGGATGCTCTTAAAACCCCTGTCCCGGACTTGGATGGTAGTATTCTCAAGGAGTCGGAAGCACTTGATAACCGTAAGAAAGCCATTTCTGTTGTTTGGTCTGAGTTCTATTCTACTCTCGGTTGCCTAACAAACAAAGAAGAGGAAGACATAAATGTGTTGTGTGCTTTGCTGAAAGAGTACTGGCAAAAGTTAGACCCAAACCCAACCCCTCTGACCAAAGAACAAGAATTAGAGATGCTTTTAAATTGTCAGTCAAATGTTGAAGTCACTATCCACCCCCCAAAGATATCGAGCAACAAAGGGAATGGTAGTGGTGGCAAGAGGCTTATCTCTCAGAGAAAGCAAGGCATTGAAGACATCAAGCCAGCGCGCCTTTGTGCGAACTGCAACCAAATGGCGAAGCATGACAGAAGGAATTGCCCTCTACCCACCTGGAGGACTAGCTCAAGAAAATACTCCTGAGATGAAGCCACCAGACAATGCCGTGAGAGCTCCCAGATTTTGTAACAATTGCAAACAACTGGCAACTCATGATAAGAGGAACTGTCCTCTTCCCACAATTGTAGACAAGCAACCACGTCCACAGGTCACGTCACTCTTTCTCTTTTGTCTGTGCTTTTATTGATTTTTATTAGTGAATTAGAATTACATTTCTCCATGAATTGATATCTGATACTTATTATATAATGCAAGTTGTTGTAGAAACTACACCTTTCAAAAGACAAACTCGAAGTCAGGGTCAAGTTGATTCGTAGAGATCGTCCATAGAGTGATATTCTATTATTCATACAGTGACAGGACATTGTCCATAGAGTGATACTCTATTTGAGAAACAGTGACAGGCCATTGTATATAGGCTTAGCAGGTTATTTGTAATATAGAGTGACACTGTTTTGTTGAAAAAGTGACATTATGTTACACATACAATGACACTATTTTCTCCTATGAGTAACACTTCAAAAACTCTATTACAGCTTTTATGGACTTAATTTTGAATGTACTTCTGATCAATGACACTTTATTATTCATACAATGACAGGACATTGTCGATAGAGTGATACTCTATTTGAGAAACAGTGACAGGCCATTGTATGTAGCCTTAGCAGGTTATTTGTAATATAGAGTGACATTGTTTTGTTGAAAAAGTGACATTATGTGACGCAAACAATGACAGTATTTTCTCCTATGAGTAACACTTCAAAAACTCTATTACAGATTTTATGGACTTAATTTTGAATGTACTTCTGATAAATGACACTCTATTATTCATACAGTGACAAGACATTGTCCATAGAGTGATACTCTATTTGAGAGAGTGACATTATGTTATTGTAATATAGAGTGACACTGTTTTGCTGAAAAAGTGACATTATATTATGCATAAAATGACACTGTTTTTACCGATTAGTAACACTTCCAAAATGTAACATTTACATTGAACAAACTCCATACAGTTACAATATGTTGTCTACAGAGTGACACTCTATTTCAGGAAAAGTGACACTTCATTGAACATAGTGACTATGAGTACTAGACCTGTCAGAACCTGACCCGTCCCGACCCGACCCGCATTTGAACCCGATTAGACCCGTTTTTTTGACCCGCGACCCGTATATGACCCGAACCCGATCAACCCGAAAATTTGCGGGTCAAAACGGGTCGGGTCAAGGTCAACCCGGCGGGTCAAAGTCAAAGTCAAAGTCTAAAAAAAAAAAAAACTAACCTAACATTTTAGGTGCTGTTCGGTATTGCTGATGTTTTTCGTTTTTCGTTTTTTTTTTTTGGAGAAAATTAAACAAAACGCGTTCGGTGGATTCCGTTGCCAAAAACAAAATCAGCTTAATTCCATGATTAATCTACCCGTTTTCTCAAACCACTTTTGATGGTTTCCAAAAACAGATTTAGATTTTTATTTTTAATTTCTTACCAGTTACCATTCCTATCATCCTATGTAAGTAACATCAACGCATCCTGCACACCATCGTCGCCGAGATGCAACAACGATCGGCAGCCGGCGTGACTACTATTCCGCCGCCGTATCCCCTGCCTACTACGACATCGATTTCTCTGGTCAACAACATCAATCATTAGGAGGAATCCGATATGTCTTCCGATCGAAAATCTCGGTCCTCCGTTTTGCCTTGTTCCTTTTACGCCGGTTACATGATCGGAAAATGGTATACTGCGGAATTAGAATGGATAGTGGATTTGCATGTGGTGGTTTGATATGGTGGCAAGGCTGGTGGTGCGGAGGAGGGATCAGATTCGAGCTTGTTGAGTGAGGCTATTAATGGTGGTGAAACAAAAATGACGTTAAAAAGTTGTATGTAAAAGGCGCTAAAAATCATACGTAAGGCGCTAAAAATCATACGTAAAAGCGCTAAAGTTTAAGGAAAAACCCTGCGTAAAACAATGTTTTCGACCCGTATTCTGACCCTAACCCGACTCGACCCTAACCCGACCCGACCCGTATTTTGACCTGACCCGTATTTGACCCGACCCGTATTCGATCCGACCCGTATTGACCCGACCCGTATTTAACCCGACCTGACCCGTTTGACAGGTCTAATGAGTACACACTATAAAAATTGTGATCATAGCCACACAAAAAAAAAAAGTTTTGTCTAAAAAAGCCATGTACAGATTTACATAGATCAAAAACAAAAGTTCATGTATTTCTCCCACGACCTCTGCCTCGGCCTATTGATGGAGATCCCCCTCGTGCTCTTGGAGACGATCGTCCTCCTCTTGATGATAATCCTCCCCTGAAACCAAAAGTTCCATAGAAAATGTCAAAACCTGGAATATAAAAAAACGAGGGGGAATAAGAACCAAAAGCTAATTGGGTGGAATAATTTTCGTACCTTGCACCCGCACCATGTATAACGCGCAGCACAGGCTCTTCAGTTAATAACGGTTTAGGATCGACCTTTTCTGCGGGCAATAACGTCTTCTTTTTAGGCTTCTCAGCCTTCTTCTTCTTCTCTCTTTCTTTGTTTAGACGTTCCTCCTTCAATTACTCAAACAAATCTTTTCTCCGTGGATTTAATGCAGCTGAGAGAGTCAGAACTCTCTCTCTCTCCTCATTGATGTCACTCAACACCAATGCAGTAGCCATCTCTGCAGCAAAAAGGCGCCTTTCTACCTTGCTTCCCAAGTTACTATCAAACAAAACTCCCTCACAATAAAAAAGGTGCATCATCATAAAATACCCTGACTCATCATCGAGACTATCGACACTTCGCCAACTGAAATCCATGCAGACAGACTTTTCCATGTCAAAAAATGTCGATTGTTAATCAACTTTGCGACCCTTTGTATCCAAATAATCACACACCGGTCCAATCTGCATAAGAATGTCCAATAAATAGACAACCACAAAACTAACACTCAATATTCATTAATTCAAATAACACAGGCTAACTTAAAAAAATCACAGACATCATCCATGGAATAGAGTGAAAAATAGTGTCATTGTATGCGTAACATAATGTCACTTTTTCAGCAAAACAATGTCACTCTATTTTACAATAGACTATCACTCTTCTTCAATGGCTGTCACTGTTTCTAAAATAGAGTATCACTCTATGGACAATGTCGTGTCACTGTATGAATAATAGAGTGACAGATATCATCCATGTAATGTCTATTGGTGTGAAAATGTTAAAAGTATAATTAAACTTACCGCTGCCTTTGTGACTCGGTAGAAGTCAGAATCCTTCCAGTCCTTATGGATGGTGTTATCCAAAACTTCAATTCTCTGTTGAAGCCAATTGAGACACACAGCGAAGTAATGATCGTTGTAGAAGAATAGAATAAACACCAAATCAGCATCAAAATTCAATTTGACTGGGCATTGATCGAAAAACTTGTCCCATATCTGAAAGAGGTTGTCAGCTGGATCCGTGTCACATGTTGTATCAATCAATCTGGACAGAACGCCCATGTGATCAATCCCAAAGAAAAGCCTTGATGGTTTACAGGTCTCCTCAGCCTCAATGACATTTAGCAGAACCGACCAACAATCTGCAACTTTTGTACTCATCTTTGTACTAGGGAGCATACTTAACAGATCTTTTCGACACAGCATCATATCCTTTGAAAATTTAACAACCAATTCCCTACAATACAAACAAAAAAAAAAAGAGAAAAAAAAAGCTTTCAAGATTATGATTCTCCTAAAAAAAGTGACCATCTGTTTTGCAAGGGATTATATATAAAAGTTGTCTAACAAATTCAAGCACATACCGAAGGTCTAGTTGACTGTAGTCATCCAAGAAGCAGTAGTCTACAACCTCCTTTCAGAGCTTAAGCATCTTATTAAACATCACACCATTGGCCCTCATAAACTTCGACAGAAAAGTAATCTTAGTTTCTGGAGGACCGCAGTCTATGCTACACCCAGTCCCATCACTCTTTTCAGGTGACACCCTTCTCAAAACAGAAATATCAGGTGTGATGAGAGTTTTTGAGCGTGCGCTACGGCTGCCAGACTGAGGAGACATAGTATCAGAATTGTCTTTACCGCCTGTTTTCTTCTTTTTCCCTTCCTTTGGCGTGGCTTTGCTTTTCCTACGTGTCTTCTCAGCTTCGTCCTCGCGCTTTTTCAGCAGATTAGGATAAAAAGTAGCCTTTTCAACAACATATTGAGCAACCGCTTTGAGGATATCAATCCTCAAATCGTTGATGTCGCTCAAAACCAAGGAAACAGCAAGATCGCAGCGATAACGAATTCTGGATTTATAAGATGATAATGGACAATGGAACACATCTCCTTTGTAGCACAACATGTGTATCATCATGAAAATACCGCAATCAACATTCTATTCTGTTGACTGCCATTCAAACTCAACATTGACCATCCCAAACTTAGACAAGTCAGCTCCTCGAGCAATAGATTTGGATTTGAGATAAGAGCTCAGCATTTTACACTGAAAACACAACATACTTTATGTTGTCAAAGGGACTCAAACAGAGTTCACACAGAAAAACCCAAAACCATAAGAATTACAGTAATTACCGCAAGCAAGGCCATTGACTTGCACTCATGTTTGTCCCAATTAGCATAAACTCTGTTGTCAAGGTACTCAATTCGACGAGATTTAAAGTTGATACAGGCACAGAAGAAGTGTTCTTCAAGTAGTAGAGGGATGAACAGCTACATTAAATAGAACAGAATTAGAAAACACCAATAAAGGAAAAAAAGCATGTCACTATATGCAAAATACAATGTCACTCTATTGACAAACATGTGTCACTGTATGCAAAATACAGTGTCACTCTATTGTCAAAAGTTATGTCACTGTATACAAAATACAGTGTCATTCTAGTGACAAACATGTGTCACTGTATGCAAAATACAGTGTCACTCTAGTGACAAACATGTGTCACTGTATGCAAAATACAGTGTCACTCTATTGTCAAAGTCATGTCACTGTATGCAAAATACAGTGTCACTCTATTGACAAAGTCATGTCACTGTATGCAAAATACAGTGTCACTCTATTCTCAAAACAGAGAAAGGAAACACACACAGATTTAAGAGCACTGCTAAAAACTCACCATATCAGTATCCAGGTCAATTGGCCGGCGATTACAAAAACTCCAACTATCCCAAGAAGACATTAGCTCCTCACAAGCAGCCATCGACTTTCTGTTCTTTTTGAGATCTAACAATAACCCCTGCAAATAAACAGAATAAACGGATTGGTGAAATACATACAGTAATAATATACTTCAAAAATTTACTAAAATGGGAGTGTAAATACCATGTGACTAATGCCAAAAAAGGTCCTTGACGGTTGCTGATTCTCCTTTTGCTGAAGCTCGTTGAGGTGGATTGACCAACCCTCAACAATGGTATTTGTAATCATTTCACGATCATGAAATGTAACCATATCTTCCCTTGGAAGAAAATGGTAGAAGCCAAAGTTCACCAGCTGCTCACTAGAAAAAGCAAAATAAAAAAAGTCAGCAAGTGTATAAAAAAGCTTGTAATTGTATGCACAATCGAGTGTCACTGTGTGCGCAATAGAGTGTCACTGTATGAAGAAAAGCTTGTCACTTACTCATTTGGGAGGTCAAAATCATCTCAAAAGACGTAGTCAGCTACAATTTGCGTAGTGAAAGCATTGATGAAAAGATCTCTCTGTGATTGATCATAAAATTGGACAGGAGCAAATTATCTTCACAGACACCACCAAAGTCAAGAGAGCAGCCCACACCATCATTGTTGCCCCCCTGAAGACTAATCCAAACCCCTTCCGAAGGCATAATTTCCTCTGCAAGATTCGAACAAGGCTTGCTAGCACCAGATTCACTAGCAGCAGACTCGGTAGCAGCACCCTTGCCAACAGCAAGCTCTATAACACCAGAATCTATGACAAGAGGCTTGATAAAGCCACGGTTTGCGAGAGGAGGATCGGTAACAACAGACTCTGTGACAAGAGGCTTGGTAACGCCAGGGTCTGCGACAGGACGAAGCTCGGAAATACGAGGCTCTGCGACACTAAACTCACTAGCAACAACATTTCTATGAGCAGCCTTGCTACGAGCAAGCTCTACAGGCTCGGTAGCAGTAGACATGCTAGCAGCAACACCAGTTGTAGTTTCATTTGTGACAACCTCAGTAATAATTGACACAATGTGTTCTAAATCTTCAAAGCCAGAGATATAATCTTCTATAGAAATAAAATTTTCGGTTTGTTGTTGGGCAGCTTCATCACCACAAACATCACCAGAAGGGGGAGTCACGATAGGTGGTTGAGATGACAGCCCATACGTTGCTAAGAAATCTGTCATTTCTTTCACTGCCTGCATTCTCTCAAAAAGAGAGCCGAAAAAACGGAGGACATCTGGATCAAACAAGCATGAGGGTGTCGGGGACAATTTCAAACCTCCTTCATCTTCAGCAGGCCTCGAGGCAGCCCTCTTCTTTTTTAGTTCATTCAGCAAACTCAAAACATTGAGGTGTACAACCTCAATGTTTCACTGCATAAGAAGAAAAATCTCCTGGACTTCATCACCACTAGCCCTTCTCTTAATCTCCTCATCTGTCTCTATGCCTTCAGGAAGCTCAAACACAATATACTTGCATCCATTAGACCGAGAATCAGCAGATGTATGAGGGATATCTTCATACTTTGATTCTGGAACATTCTTTGATTTGGAAATTGGGTACACAGTCTTTGAGATCAACCAATTAGCCAAAGAACCGGAATTGAATTGTGACTTTACCCTTTTTGACAACTTCTCATCATCCCAATGTTGGATGAGTGGCAAGTCACAGGGTTGAACTTCTCCACGAACTTCAAGCCTATGGAAGTACGCCAACATCAAAACAAGAACAAAGTCACCACAGAATGTTAACTTCTTTACCTTGTGCTTCATGAATCCATCAATTAATTGATCAAACACAAAACCACACCAATCAAAGACCTTAATCTTCGACACATCGTCAACGACGTGTAAAAGACTGAAATCAATCGTGGAATTAGAAGTTGGAGCCAAAAAAGATGACATAGCCAAGAGCACAAACATTTGTTTGAACTCGTCATCTGCGACCTCCTTCTTTTTCAGCCTACTAACAAACTCTCCAATAGCAATCACGTCACTATTACCTTAATATTAAATTTCTGCCTCCATTTCATTTTTAATGGATGTTGATCAGCCGTGAACCTGTTTCCTGTCTCAATCCATTCCACCACATTCGGTCCTCTAGGCAACAGAAACATGTCATGAACATCATCCTTACCAAGCAAAAACTCCTTGCTCGAGGAAGCTTTCAAAATAAAACTCTCATGATTAAAAGCATCAACTAACCACGGGATTATTGAAGTTGGAACAGCCCCAAGTTTCAACATTAACAACCCCCCAAACCCAATTTCTTTAACACCATTTACAAGCTTAGGGTTGTTGTTTATCACACTCAACACCTTCATCAAAGAATTGGGGCTGCATTTGGTAACTAGTTTCACCCTGCGTTGGAGAATAAAATTACAAACACATACATACAATAACACATAAAATCAAATTCAGTGACACACATGTGGCATACAATGATACAGGCATATAGAGACATGAGAGTGTCACAGAAACACATACAATGACACATAAAATCAAATACAATGACACACATGTGGCATACAATGACACAGGCATAAAGAGACATGAGAGTGTCACAGAAACACATACAATGACACATAAAATCAAGGAAAATTTGTGGGAAACCACCTTTAACTTTCACAATTTTTTGATGAACCACCTTATTAATTTTTTTTTTGTGGAGAACCACCAAATATAAACAAAACCAAGGGGTAGAACCACCTCCTTACCCAAACCACCCACCCAACACCTTTAACCACCACGCATCACCACCCGTCAACAACATCCATGGCCACCACCTTAGCTACCCTCGACACCCCCAACATAGTCGTCGATCGCCGGTTACTATGCTTGTAGCGGTCAGAAACCGAGAGGAAAGAGAGGATGGAGGGAGAGAGAAAATGGTCGTGGAGGGTGGAGGACATGGAGCCGGGAGAATGTGGTGGTCGGCGTGGCCTTGTCGGCGGTGGGTGGTGGCAGTGGCGGCAAGAATGGTGCTGGCTAGTGGTCGTTAGAGGTGGTGAGATGGTGGTTTGGGTAAGAAGGTGGTTCTACCCTTTGGTTTTATTTATATTTGGTGGTTCTCCACAAATTTATTTTAATAAGGTGGTTTCCCAAAAAATGGTAAAAGTTGGACGTGGTTTCCCACAAATTTTCCAATAATCAAATACAATGACACACATGTGGCATACAATGACACAGGCATAAAGAGACATGAGAGTGTCACAGAAACACATACAGTGACACATAAAATCAGATACAGTGACACACATTTCGCATACAATGACACTAGCATAAAAACACATGAGAGTGTCACAGAAAACACATACAATGACACATAAAGTTAAATACATTGACAAACATGTCGCATACAATGACACCAGCATAAAAACACATGAGAGTGTCACAGAAACCACATACCATGACACATAAACCCGAATACAATGACAAACATAGAGAGATAAGGAATTACTTTGGCAAATCAGTTTTACGTTCTTTATGGACGTCAACCAAAGCGTCTTCAACCGACACATTTGTTTCCAAACGACGCTTTTTCGTCCCTCCTTCATGCAATACTAAAGTAGTACACTCTCCTTTCGACAGTTTTGAATTAGTTTTAGGCGACTTCCTCTTCATCTTTGCTACACACCAAAAAACACAAAATTTCAACAAAAAAGAATCACATGCAAAAAAACTAGGGTTTCAAAATCGGAAATAAACGTTGTATAACACTAAAATCAACCAATTAATCAACATTTTAGAGTAGAATCACATATAATTTGAACAAAAACACAAAATTAGCACAAAAAAACCACATGTAAAAAAGCTAGGGTTTCGAAAATGTTCAAAATCGGAAATAAACGATGTATAACACTAAAATCAACCGATTAATCAACATTTTAGAGTAAGAAACACATATAATTTGAACACAAACACAAAATTTGAAAGTTATTTAGCCCCTAATTAGACTCCTCTAATTAGTACTTAATTACCCCTAATTAAGTTTAGCTAGGATCTTTTGTTGCATGTAAGATTAAAGCATAAATAAGGTAATAAAACATATTTTTTATACCTTAATCAAGAGGAATTTTGACCTTCCTTCAAAAGAAGGATCTTGAGCTGCTAATTAATGGGGATCCTCCTCCTTAGTTTTGAGTTTCCAAGTTAGGAAACCTCATCTCTTGATCCACCAAAGAAGCTCTCCAAAAATCTCACAAAATGGACTAGTTTTAAGAGATTTTTTTTTTAACCCTAAAACCAAAATAAAATTAGCTAACACTTTAGCTAATGTTATTCTAGGTTTAGTAAAGTGTTTTGATCAAGTTTTTATTGACATGCAATGAAGAAAACTTGATCTTAAAAGAGTTGGAAGTAGGCTGAATTTTTAGAGAAATTAGAGGGTTTTCTCTCTATTCTCTCTCTAAAATCAAGTTTTTGTGTATGTAGAAATGATTTGTTGTGTTTATTTGACATAAAACACACTATATATAATGGTTGTGGCAAATGACCATTTTGCCCTTACTAATTATACCCCTTAACATCTTATGTTACAATTTGGGTATAATTTGTACACTTATTTCTTTAAGTGTTAGTTACTTATTATATCTCTATATAATAATTACTAATTACATCATTTTAAGCTAAAACTACAACTCTTTGTAATTTAAATAGCTAATCGTCAATTTTGACTATTTACACAAAAACCATAATTTATCCGACTCGAGTTCCGAACTCGTAAAACACTATCCAACATAATCAGTTAACTCTATAACTGATACATTAGGGTTTATATTATATTGTATTAAATACAAATATAATATCTTCTGGAGAAACTATCTTTATCAGTGTGACCGGGAGGGATCAGTTGATTACCGCCGTCAAAACGACAATAACGTCAAACTCTAGCCAGCCAAGCGTTATCGATTTACGTTAATCAACTGACTTAGTATATATAATATATCCCAGGTTTATTCCTAATTAGATTTAATTAGTCAACGCATTATTGTCGGAGGACACCTACTCCAACAATCTCCCACTTGTCCGAGACAAGTCATGCGTTACCGATTCTCTTGTCCGTTATATCTCCCACTCAATGCGAAGTATCTTTCAGGTCGAACTTGCATTGGATCTTTATCAAAAGTGGTTTTCTCGATCTGGATTATGACTGTCTGACCGGAATATCTATCATAGATCTCTTCCGAGCGTGGCCACGCATTTCCAGTCACAATTCCTCGAGTGGCCCAAAGATATTATACCCTGACGTGGGTGGACAATCCCTTCTTGACATATTTTCTTTGTTTCATACAGTAGGTAATGACCCAATAGAAGCCCTTTTAGCCTCCTTTTACGGCACGACTTAGAACTTAAATCAAAGTCACTGCCTGCTGCATAAACTCAGACAAACAATCTCAGGTCGAAAGAATCGACTAATAGGAATAATATAGATTACCTTGTCACGACCAGACACAAAGGTTCTATAATTGGTCAAATGTCTGACAGAGTGTCATCTACAGTCTATCTATGTAATCGGTTATTCATCTCTATGAATCCATGATTATTGAACTAGTCATCAACCGACTTACAATCTAGTCAATTGAGACGTCACCTCATTTTATGACTAGAGACAGAATACACTGTTAATCTTGTTCACTTAATAGGGTTCAAATCGTCTCCACGACCTATTAGGAATCAACAGAGCATATATATAATTCAGCATTTTATTAAAAATGAATTAATAAACGAGTTCAATAAAACTTAAAACGATGAATTTAATTATCATATATGTAAAAGGTAATACACTTATTAACTATTACAACATATAATCTAACACATGTCAGGCATACGCCTCAAACCCATCGAGGCAATATGACCATTGTGTTTAGCCTGTGATAATGGCTTGGTTAAAGGATCAGCGATATTATCGTCTGTCCTAACCTTACAAATCGATATATCTTCTCGTTCCACAAAATCTCTAATTACATGGAACTTCCTGAGTACATGTCTAGATTTGTTACTAGATTTAGGCTCTTTAGCCTGAACTATTGCTCCACTATTGTCGCAATAGACTGGAATAGGATCCGCTGCTGTAGGGACTACATTTAATCCTTCCAGGAACTGCCGGATCCAAACTGCCTCTTTTGCAGCTTCTGACGCTGCAAGATACTCAGCCTCCGTTGTAGAATCCGCAGTCACCGATTGCTTGGTGCTCTTCCAGCATATGGCTCCACCATTCAGTATGAAAACATATCCTGATTGAGATTTTGAATCATCTCGATCTGTTTGGAAACTAGCATCCGCATAACCCTTTATACGAAGCTCAGAATCCCCTCCAAAAACTAAGAACGTGTCCTTAGTCCTTCTTAAGTATTTAAGGATGTTCTTAACGGCTATCCAATGGCTCTCGCCTGGATTGGCTTGGTAACGACTTGTCATACTCAAAGCATATGACACGTCTGGGCGCGTACACATCATAGCATACATGATCGAACCGATTGCGGAAGCGTAAGGTTTCGATTTCATGTGTTCAATATCCTCAGGTTTAGTTGGACATTGAGATTTACTCAAAATTATCCCACTTCCCATAGGTAAAAAGCCTCGTTTAGAGTCTTTCATATTGAACCTGTCAAGAATCTTATCAATATAAGTTTCTTGACTTAACGCTAGTATTCTTTTTGATCTATCTCTATAGATTCGAATACCTAGGATGCGTTGCGCTTCTCCTAAATCCTTCATTTGGAAATGTTTCCCGAGCCAGTCCTTAACGGAGTTAAGCATGGGGATATCATTTCCAATGAGTAATATGTCATCTACATATAGGATTAGGAGAGTTACTTTACTCCCACTAAATTTCATGTATAAACAAGGTTCCTCGACACTTCGAGTGAAACCATTTTGTTTAATCACATGGTTGAACCGATGGTTCCAACTCCGAGATGCTTGCTTAAGACCATAAATGGATCTCTTAAGTTTGCAAACTTTCTTAGGATTGTTTGGATCAATAAAACCCTCAGGTTGTGTCATATACACTTCCTCTTCCAGAAACCCATTTAGGAAGGCGGTTTTAACGTCCATCTGCCATATCTCATAATCATGAAAAGCAGCAATCGCTAAGATTATCCGAATAGATCTAAGCATTGCAACTGGCGCAAAGGTCTCGTCATAGTTTAAACCATGAACTTGTGTGAAACCTTTAGCTACCAATCGAGTTTTGAAAATATCTTGATTTCCATCCATGCCGGTCTTGATCTTAAAGATCCATTTGCACTGAAGAACCTTGGTTCCTTCAGGCAAGTTAACCAAGTCCCATACTTGATTCTCGTACATGGAATCTATCTCGGATTTCATTGCCTCAAGCCATTTAGCAGAATTCGGTCCAGACATGGCTGCTCTGTAGGTTGCAGGCTCATTGTTTTCTAGAAGCAAAAAATGATCACCACCATCCTCAATCACACCTAGGTATCGATCTGGTGGATGGCTTGATCTGCCTGACCTTCTAGGAGTGGAAAATGGAACCACAGAGTTAGACGATTCAGGAATGTCTTCTGGCAAAACATCCTGAGCCTCATTATGCATTTGTGGCTCCTGAACTTCACTAAGTTCAAATTTTCTCCCACTCTATCTTTTAGAAATTAATTCCTTTTCTAAAAAGACAGCATCTCGAGACACAAAAACTTTGTTCTCTACACGATTGTAGAAGTAATATCCTCGAGTATGTACATGATAACCTACAAAGAGACATTTATCAGATCTTTGTGTAAGCTTATTGTCAGTCTTATTTTTGACATATGCTTCACAACCCCAGATCTTGATAAATGAGAGGTTCGGAACTTTTCCTCTCCATAACTCATATGGAGTTTTCGGAGCTGATTTAGTCGGGCATCTATTGAGAGTGAAAATAGCAGTTTGGAGAGCAAAACCCCAGAATGAATCAGGAAGCTCAGTCTGACTCATCATTGATCTGACCATATCCAACATGGTACGGTTTCTTCTTTCGGCTACACCATTTAATTGTGGTGTACCAGGAGGTGTAAGCTGTGATATGATTCCACAGTCTTTCAGATGAATATCAAAGGCATTACTGAGATATTCACCTCCCCGATCTGATCGTAAGGCCTTGATCTTCTTTCCTAATTGGTTTTCTATTTCCTTTTGAAATTCTATAAATTTCTCAAGTACCTCACTTTTATATTTAATTAGGTAGATGTAGCCATATCTACTAAAATCATCTGTAAAAGTGACAAAGTAGTCATAACCTCCTCTAGCAGTGATTGTCATTGGACCGCAGACATCTGTATGAATGAGGGCCAATAAATCACTGGCTCGTACTCCTTTTCCTGAAAAAGGTGCCCGAGTCATCTTGCCTAAAAGACAAGATTCGCATGTTCCATATGATCCAAAATCAAATGGTTTGAGAACTCCATTGGCTACGAGTCTCTCAATGCGTTTTTCGTTTATATGCCCTAAACGACAATGCCAAAGGTAGGATTGATCGGGATCTCCTATTTTGAGCTTTTTATTTGCTACATGATAGACCTCATTTGTCAAATCTAAAACGTAAATACCGTTTATAGATTTGGCTGTTCCGTACACCATATCATTAAACGAGAAGGTACAACTGTTGTTTCGTATTGAAAATTCAAAACCTTCAGCGTCTAAAACAGAAACCGAAATTATATTCTTACTTAGAGTTGGTACAAAATAGCAGTTATTTAGATACAACTCTAGCCCTGAGGCCAGTGACAGAATATACGTTCCTACTGATACGGCGGCTACTTTAGCTCCATTCCCGACACGGAGGTCAACTTCACCTTTTGCCAGCCGACGTGCCTTCGTCAGCCCCTGCAAGTGATTACAAAGGTGAGATCCACATCCAGTGTCCAATACCCAGGACGTGGTACTTGCATAATTAATGTCTATCATATATATACCTGGTTTCGACTTCTTCTCCTCCAGGTACTGTGGGCAATTTCGCTTCCAATGACCGAAATTTCCACAATGGAAGCATTTTTGTTCAGGAGTCGCGCCTCTCTTAGCAATAGAATTGTTGCCCGAAGCAACTTTTCCTTTTCCTTTGCCACGCGCGGGTTTCTTACCCTTGCCCGCACCCTTCTTGAACTTTCCCTTTTGTTTTACCGCCATGGATAAAACATCTTTATTCGCGCTCCCACTTGACACCAAATCCCTCTCATGTTGTACAAGCATGGCATGCAATTCATGAAGATTTTTCTTTAAATCATTCATGTTGTAATTCGTCCTAAAAGGATCGAATGTTGCAGGCAAAGAATTAAGCAGACGGTATACCGCAAAATCTTCAGAAATTGGGCATCCTAACTTCTCAAGAGTTTCAACATTCTCAATAAATTTGAGAATTTGAGGACCAACTGGTTGGCCCTTTGAGAGCTTAGTCTCAAAGAAACTCGAAGCTGCTTCGTATTGAAGTATTCGCGGCTTTTGCGAGAAACTAGTCGTAAGCCGAGCGAATATTTGATACGCACTGAAATCAATCATGCGTTTCTTTAAACGCGGGTGCATAGCAAAAATCAATACATTCTTAATCTGGTCAGATTCATGCTTGTACTCTTCATACATTTGTATCATATCAGGGGTGGCGTCGGGACCTGGAGCGGGAATCGGGGGTTCGTATAGAAAACGTTGTTTTCTATCAGATTGAAGGGCTAATCACAGGTTTAACTCCCAATCAGTAAAATTGCTTCCATCCTCCTTTAGTTCATTCTTTTCCATAAAATTACGAAGCCAGGAGTCTTTGGATATTACTGAATTGGACATTTGAGCCATTTTTGACTTTAAACTACAACGTGGGAAAAAAAAACAATCGATTAAATTCATCGTCAAATTCACATTAAAATAATTATTTGTGAATTTAGGCATTTATATAATGATCTCTCTAAATTATATAAATGATTCCGAGATCCGATCTTATATAAATCTAGGCACGCGGATGGCGATACATCCTAAATTTATGTAATTTCGGTAAACCAACTCATGATTGATTCTACACTTAGAACTCTCGGTTGATCGATTTCAACTAAATCAATCCTTTAGTCCCGTATTGCAAGACTTGTATTGCAAATCACGTCAAGATTAAACCAAAATTCACTCGTAATAACTCTTTATTAACCTACTCCCCAAAGGTAAAAAGGAAACACCCCGCTAGGGCGAGCGTGCCCCTAATGAACAAGGGTTGCATAGGTGTGAATTGTGGAAGGACTAAATCTCGATTTTAAAATTTTTTTTTGTGAGAGATCTTGTCATATTATATCTATCGCTTTTAAGTGAACTAATTCTAGCGAGTCGCGGATAATGGATATGACAATGTGGGATTTGAGTTTGGTTATAATTGTGCGGAAATTAAACCAAGCATGCATCAAATAAATCCAAGTCCTAGTATGGCCATAAGACTAGAACCTAATAAAAGCTATTAAACCTAAATTAGGCTTCAAAAGCTTCAAAGGCTCCGTCTTCAATTCGATCTCGAGTCACCAACTTTTGGCTCCGTGAAAAGCGCCGGTCTACAATATAAACAAATGTACATATGGACTATCCTATTATACATTTTTTGAAAAAAAAAAAAAAAATTAAATATTATTACAAACCGGCGATACGAGATCGCAATTATTACAAACCAATCGGATACCGTCCTTACATTTCGGTACAGTACCGATACTATAGTACTCTATGGCCATACTATACTTAGAATCATGCAAATTAGACCGAAAATCAGATTTTCAACTTTACAGTACAAGCAACCCGGTAAATTTAGGAATTTCCGATTCTAACTTTAAAAATCAATAATCAACACTTAAAACACCTTTTAAGTTTAAACTAACCACCAACAAATTAGTTTTTTTTTTTTTTTTTTTTTTTTTTTTTTTTTTTTTTTTTTTTTTTTTTTTTCAATATTTAGTCTCCACTAAAATTGAATTAATTAGTTTAATTTGATTATGTTTGCTAACTATTTGTCCAAAAATCACATAATAAACCCGAAAATATCTAAATAAATCATAACTAATTATGAAAAAACATTTAGAAATTATTTCATTATGTGATTTAAGCTCACAACCAGTAGCTAATTAAGGACAAAAATATGCAAAATTATTTTGGTCATTTTCTCTTAAGAAATCAATTTTCCACCATTTATATTATTACTAATTAATAACAAATGGCCAATTAAAATTATGAAATAATTTCTGGAAATTATACTCATTATAATTCTGGAAAAATTATAAATTTCTTAAATTACAAAAATCAACATGCATGTTAATCTAATTACCAATTAATTAGAAAATAGCATAAATCTTGTAAAAACAACCAAAATTAAGCAAGAAAATAGCAAATAAATTCCTAAAATACCATAATTTCGGTTGGAGCATCCACATGCCCAAAACATCACATGCAACTTTAGTTTATATGATAAAACCAATTTTTATCATTAAAAATTAATTAAGTTACCAATTAACCTAATTAAAGCTTAAAATTAACATGCAACTTAAACCTCGCTCTGATACCACATGAAAGTTATTTAGCCCCTAATTAGACTCCTCTAATTAGTACTTAATTACCCCTAATTAAGTTTAGCTAGGATCTTTTGTTGCATGTAAGATTAAAGCATAAATAAGGTAATAAAACATATTTTTTATACCTTAATCAAGAGGAATTTTGACCTTCCTTCAAAAGAAGGATCTTGAGCTGCTAATTAATGGGGATCCTCCTCCTTAGTTTTGAGTTTCCAAGTTAGGAAACCTCATCTCTTGATCCACCAAAGAAGCTCTCCAAAAATCTCACAAAATGGACTAGTTTTAAGAGATTTTTTTTTTAACCCTAAAACCAAAATAAAATTAGCTAACACTTTAGCTAATGTTATTCTAGGTTTAGTAAAGTGTTTTGATCAAGTTTTTATTGACATGCAATGAAGAAAACTTGATCTTAAAAGAGTTGGAAGTAGGCTGAATTTTTAGAGAAATTAGAGGGTTTTCTCTCTATTCTCTCTCTAAAATCAAGTTTTTGTGTATGTAGAAATGATTTGTTGTGTTTATTTGACATAAAACACACTATATATAATGGTTGTGGCAAATGACCATTTTGCCCTTACTAATTATACCCCTTAACATCTTATGTTACAATTTGGGTATAATTTGTACACTTATTTCTTTAAGTGTTAGTTACTTATTATATCTCTATATAATAATTACTAATTACATCATTTTAAGCTAAAACTACAACTCTTTGTAATTTAAATAGCTAATCGTCAATTTTGACTATTTACACAAAAACCATAATTTATCCGACTCGAGTTCCGAACTCGTAAAACACTATCCAACATAATCAGTTAACTCTATAACTGATACATTAGGGTTTATATTATATTGTATTAAATACAAATATAATATCTTCTGGAGAAACTATCTTTATCAGTGTGACCGGGAGGGATCAGTTGATTACCGCCGTCAAAACGACAATAACGTCAAACTCTAGCCAGCCAAGCGTTATCGATTTACGTTAATCAACTGACTTAGTATATATAATATATCCCAGGTTTATTCCTAATTAGATTTAATTAGTCAACGCATTATTGTCGGAGGACACCTACTCCAACAAAATTAACACAAAAACGACAGGGTTTCAGAAATGATCAAAATCGGAAATAAAAGCTCTATAACACTAAAATCAACTGATTAATCAACATTTTAGAGTAGATTCACAACTATTTCAACAAAAGTAGAACGATATTCAACTTCGAAATCCATAAACTCCAGTAAATATAAAAAGAAAATCGAAAGTATTACCTTATAATAAGAACAAAAAGGAGGAGAAGATGTCAGAGACTGAGGCGGAGGCGGCGGCGACGAAGACGGAGATGACGGCGGCGAGTTATCGGAGAAGATGAGAGGAAATGAGAGAACGCGAGAGAGGAGAGAGAAAATGAGAGAACGCGAGAGAGGAGAGAGAAAATGAGAGAACGCGAGAGAGGAGAGAGAAAATGAGAGAACGCGAGAGAGGAGAGAGAAAATGAGAGAGCAGTTGATTTTTGGAAAGTGAATTGTCGGATTTCGAAAATTGAAAAAAAAAAAAAAAACTGTGTAAATTGTTATTTAAACCCCGGACAGGTGGCTTAATCTGGGGCGTCGAAAATTGTAGATCTGACGGCTGAGATTTGGTGCTCAGTACTCACCTAAGGAGGGGTACTCTTATATCAGGAGTAAACTTATGTCAGAAGGTCAGAAGTAATCTGAGCCACATATTTAATCATAGATCAATGGTGAAGATTAAATCAAATAAACAAAAAGAAAAAAGAAAAAACCCACTCCCCTTCCATGTTCTCTCTCCTCCCCCAATCCCCCTACCCCCCCCCCCCGACCATCCAAGCCCCACCGAAGGTCGTCGCCAATCACCACCATAGACGGCGACCGCCACTCCGCTCACACGCGACGCCCCGGCCCCTCCCTCTCCCCCATTATTCCCTTCACCAAATTTTCGATCTCCATTGTCATCCTTATTTGCGGCGATTATGGTGGTGAATGTGGTCGGCGACGTAGGGCGAGGGTTGGGGGACGGTGTTTGAGCTGCGACGATTGACGATAGGGGCTGGGGAAGGGAGTGAAAGAGGAGAGAGAAAATGAGAAAAAGGGGCGTGGAGAACGATGGAGGAGGTGGCGCGGGAAGATTGATGCCGACGTCGGGTCGGCTGACCGGCGCGAGTCGGGTGGTGGTGGTGTCGTCGCCTTAGCTGGTGGTCGGTGAAGTGGCTGGCGGTGGTTAGGTGGTTCGTGGTGGTGGTGGTGGGTGGGAATGGGAGGAGAGAGAAAAAAAATGTTCATTTTTCCGATTTTTTTTTTAATTTTATTTTCTGTTTTTTTTTTTTTTGTTATTAAAGTTATTTGAGTTATTAAAGTTATCGGAGTTAAGTCGGGGTTACGTGTTTATAGTTATTAGAGTTATTAAAGTTATTGGAGTTATCAAAGTTATTGGAGTTAAGTCGGGGTTACGTGTTTTATAATTATTGGAGTTATATTAAAAAACGTGTTTTAGTTGTTGAATTTATTGGAGTTAAGTTGAAGTCACGTATTTTAGTTAAATATTGTTAAGTTAGAGTTAAGTTGATTTAGTGGATTATTAAGATCTGTGGCTGAGATTACTTCTGACCTTCTGACATAACTTTACTTCTGACCTGATACAATTCCTATATATATATATATATATAAAAGAGAGAGAGAGAGAGAGAGAGAGAGAGAGAGTGAGGATCATAAGAGTACCCCTCCTCAGGTGAATACTGCGCACCAAATCTCAGCCGTCAGATCTACCAGTTTTGTCGCCTCTAGTTAAGCCACATGTTCCTTGTTTAAATAACAAATTCCCGATTGTTTTTCCACGTTCCAAATCATTTGCAATTTTTCACTTTCTCTCTCCTGAAACTCTCTTCGCTCCTCCAAAATTTCTATCTCCTCTCTCTGGCACTCCCTGTCGTCGCCGCCTCCGACACGGCTTTCACCGGTGGTTCCGTTACTGCTCCAGCGCTGATTCTATCACGTCTCAGGTCGATACATGTAATTTTAGGTCGAATTCGCTAGGTTTTCATTTTTTGGAGCTTCGATTGACATTTTCTCGAATCTCTGATCCACGCCGCCGCGTCGTTGTCTCCTCTCGATCTAGGTCTCCTTCGACGTCGTCGCCGCTACGAAGAATCTTTTCTGGCGATATTTGATCGACATCGAAGATCTGATTTTGTAGAGTTAATCGTACATTTTAATTGAGTCGTATTTTTGTTAGTATTGAATCTAGCTTAGTTTTTATGATTTAGTTGCAATTTTAATTTGATTGAGTTTAATTTTAGCTTAATTTAATTTAAGTTTTGCAAAATTAATCCCAGTCTTCACTCTGCGTCTTTCAAATCGCCGGCGATGGCAACCTGGGGCTCCGGCGACGGCGATGTTTCTGTTCGCACGTATCATGGACCTCCATTTCAGGTTTAGCATTGTGTTTAATTTTTTTGCCTTTTCTGAATCATTTTATGAAGTAGGTTTTAATATTGGGACGTGTGAAGTTTTGATCCTGAGATTAGATGCTGCATTTGATTATTGTGTTCATTTTCATCATTTTGATTATCCAATTTTTTATTTTTAGATCACAATCTATTGTTTCTAATTGATTTTTGAGTATTTTTATGTGTAGATATGATGATTTGATTGAATGGTTTTTCGAATTACGGGGAAGACGACGATCTGCGGTGATCATTTTCTCCGGCTGTGGTGAGCGAGGACGATGAAATCGTGTGGCATTTGCAAACCTCGACGACGCTCATTGTAATAGCCCGAACCACCGTCCGTCACAACACAACCCAATAAGATGGGTAGTCACCCCTTAGGCCCATATATCCTCTCCGGGCTCTAAAAGGTGAAGGTCTTGTTGGTAGTATGATGGTAGGAATCTATTATAAACTGATCATATGAGCTTTAATTTCCCAATGTGGGACAAACCAACTCCATAAACCAATTCCATATTCGGTAGTGTTACAAAATCAAATAAACAAAAACTCACTCCCCTTCCTTTTTCTCTCTCCTCCCCCAACCCCCCAATCAACCCGAGACCATCCCAGCCCCGCCGGTGGCCGTCGTCGATCACCACCAACACTGGCCCCAACCCCGCCAGCATGGTCGATCGGCCACCCCGACCTAATCTCCGCCGTTCCCACAAGCCCGCCCCTTCCTTCTCCCCCATTTCCTCCTTTTTCCACTTCGAAACTTGGGGGAGGGGCGGCAAACGTCGAGGGAGGGGCGGCAAACGTCGAGGGAGGGGCGGCGAACGTCGAGAAGGGGTGGCTAATGTCGGGGAGGCGCGGCGAATCATCGGGGAGGGGCGGCGAATCATCAGAGAGGGTGGAATTTGGGTGGTTAGAGAAGAGTTTGAGGAGAGAGAATGGGTCGATTGGGGGCGGTGGCGTGGTCGACGGGGGGCGTGAGAACCGCCGTAGGGTCGCCTGAGCAGCGCCTATCGAATGGTGGTGGTTGCGTCAAGTGGGGTGGTGGTCGTCGCATGGGGGCGGCGGTGGTCAGGTGGTGCGTGGGGTGGTTGTGGGTGGGGGGAGGAGGAGAGAGAAAAAAAATGGGGTTCATTTTTCTGATTTTTTTTTTTAAAGTTACGTGTTTTATTGTGTGAAGTTATTGGAGTTATTGAAGTTATCGGAGTTAAGTTATTGGAGTTATCAAATTTATTGGAGTTAAGTCGGGGTTACGTGTTTTAAAGTTATTGGAGTTATTAAAGTTATCGGAGTTAAGTCGGGGTCACGTGTTTTCGTTATCGGAGTTAAGTCGTAGTTACGTATTTTAGTTAATATTGTTAAGTTAGAGATGTAAAGTTATTGGAGTTATGTGCTATAGTTATTGGAGTTACGGAGCAACTAAAGTTATGAGAGTTAGTTGATTATCAAGATGTGTGGCTGAGATAACTTCTGACCTTCTGACATAACTTTACTTCTGACCTGATACAATTCCTATATATATATATATATATATATATATATATATATATCAAATGAGAACTAATAATTTCGTGAGAAGTGAGAAGTAATCTCACCCCTCCATCTCATATTAATCAAATGGTCTAGATAAAAACAAACAAAACTAAAAAAAAAAAAAAAAAAAAAAAAAAAAGAAATTAAAAAATATCCCCGCTCCCGATCCTTCCCATTTTCTCTCTCCTCCCCTTCCCTCTTTTTACACCCTACGCCCCCACCCCTGTCCCGCCACACAGTCGCCGGAGGCGTGCACGGGAGGCCACCAACGCCACGTCCGACGCCACCGGAAGACTCCCCAGGCTTCGGCGAGGACATCGGCTTCATCGCCCTTTAAACCACCGCAATCAACTCCTTCTCCCTCCCTCGTTTCGCGCTCAGTTCGTCAGATCTGGCCGCCGGCTTGAATTGCGGCCGTCGATCGTCACATTTTCCGGCCTTCTCCGACGTTACAGCACACATTCCCGACGCCGCCTCTTAGTCTCGCCATGGTGAAGCGCATCGAAACGAGTGAAATTGGAGAAGAAGTGGAAATGAGGGGGCGGTGATGGTAGAGTCGGTGGTCGGAGGTCGGAGGTCGGAGGTCGGGGCTTGCGTCGCCGCCCCTGGATCGTTATTTTTCCGGCGACGCGGGTGGTGCTGCGTGAGGTGGTGGCGGAGGTGAGGTGGAGCGTGGCAGTTGCGGGGGAGGGTGGCTGGGTGGGGTTTGGGTGGTGCAAAGGAGAGAGAAAATGGGGAAAGGTGTTTTCAGTTATTTTATTTTTTTTAATTATTTTTTTCGTTTTTGGGGTAATGATTTTTAATTTGTAGAGTTACATGTTTTGGAGTTACGTGTTTTAATTATTGGAGTTATTTGGAGTTACGTATTTTATTTATTGAAGTTATTTGGAGTTACGTATTTTATATGGTGGAGTTAAGATGGAGTTACGGGTTTTAGTTGGTGGAGTTAAGTTGGAGTTACGTGTTTTTAGTTGGTGGAGTTAAGTTGGAGTTACGTGTTTTAATTAGTGGAGTTAATTTGGAGTTAGGTGATTTAGTTAATGGAGTTAAGTCGGAGTTACGTGATTTAGGTAGTGGAGTTATTAGAGTACGTGTTTTATTTAATGAAATTAAGTTGGAGTTATGTGATTTAGTTAATGGATTTAAGTCGGAGTTACGTGATTTAAGTAGTGGAGTTATTAGAGTTACGTGTTTTATTTAATGAAATTAAGTTGGAGTTATGTGTTTTAGTTAATGGAGTTAAGTCAGAGTTACGTGATTTAAGTAGTGGAGTTATTAGAGTTACGTGTGTTATTAAAGAAAATTGAGTTAGAGTTACGTGTTTTATTGGAGTTACGTTAGAGTTAATGAATTTTCGTTGAATTTGGTGGAGTTAATAATAATACTCGAGTTAGACAATTTACTTTATGGAGTTAGTTTACTGGAGTTAGGCAATTTAGTTAATAGAGTTAACTGACTGGAGTTAAGAGTTTTAGTTAGTGGAGTTACGACTGGAGTTATGCAGTTTAGTTACTGCAGTTATGCGAAATCAATAGTTGAGATTACTTCTCACTTCTCACCAAATTACTACTTCTCACTGGATAGAGCATATATATATACAGGCAGGTTCTGGTGAGATCCTCTGCTCCCGTGAGGCGTGAGGTCATGTGATTCTATTGTGTATTCTTTGTGATTCTATGCGTCAGTGTGATTTTATGCGTCAGTGTGATTCTATGAGTATTTTATACTCCCTTCATTCAACTCCACTCTTCCTATCACTTTTCGGCACGCACTTTAAGGTGCGATTCTACCTATGTTTGAGATTACGTAAAATTCTAAAATTTTGTGAAAATCACTATTGACATTTAATCTTGTTTGTCTAAAATTTTTGGAATTTTACGTATTCTCTAACATAAAGAAAACCGCGCCTTAAAGTGCGTGCCGAATAGTGTTAGGAAGAGTGGACTTGAATGGAGTGAGTATGATTCTGTGCATATGTATTTTTTTTTTTTTTTTTTTTTTTTTTTTTTTTTGAAGAATGTTCTATGCATATATTTGTGTGATTTTATGAGTATTTTTTGTGATTTTAAAGTTTTTTGATTAAAAAATTGTGTGATTCTAATCCAACAAATATAATTCTATATTTTATGTGACTCTATTATCTACTATGTATGATTTTATTTGTTAGGATGTATAATTCTATGGAGAGGTTGTTAGGAAAAAAAAAAAAAAAAACGCATACTTTCCCCAAATTCCATTTTCTCTCTCCTCCCTTCCCTCCCTCCACCACCCTCGCAGCACCTGCCCTCACCGTCTCACCACCGCGCCACTACCACCAACACCGCCAATACCTCCAGCGACATCACCACCCGCCTCGTCCCCATGTGCGACGCCTCCACCCCTTCCCCAGTCGTTTCCATTATGTACTCCTCTCATTCGTTTCTCTGTCCTACTGCAACAAACAACGACGCCGGCGACAATGTATTTTGGACAGTCGATGGGTGGGGGGAATATTAGGGGCGGAGGGCGGCGAATATGGGGTGGAGTCATGGGAAAAGGGAGAAATCCGACGTGAGAGAATAAGTAGAGAAAGGCAAAATGGAGGAGAAGGGGATGTGTGTGGTGTCGCGAGGGTGGGGGGAAGCGCTCGCCGGAGTAATCCGGTCAGAGCGGTGGTGGAGGCGGCCTAATTGGCGTTTCCCGGTTGTGATGTGGTGGTGGCGTGTATAGAGGCGGTGGTGGTAGGGGGTGGTGGTGCGTTAGTGGAGTAGGGAGGAGAGAGAGAGGATAAAGGGGTGGGGTGAGTTTTTTATTTATTATTGATCCTTATGTTTTAACCGTCAGATTTGAATATCTGAAGGTTCAGATTGGACCTCACGCCTCACCTAAGGAAGAGACCTCACAAGATCCTAATTAGGGTACAACTTGTTTACTCATGTAAAGTGTGTGGTGTTTAGTTGTTTGCACGACATCGCCCAGTTGGTCAGGCTTCTTCTTCTCTTACTAGGATTCTGAGTTCGAATCGTCGTGGACTCAGATTTCAGTTTTTTTTTTTTTTTTTCTTTTCGTGGTGGCTTGGCTCATTTTCTTCAATTTTCTTTCTCCTCAATAATGCTTTTGACATTTTTCTTTTTTTAGGTGGTGGCTTGGCCCATTTTTCTTCAATCTTCTCTCCTCTCAAGAATCATTTGGATTCATTTGATTTAACAATTAATTTATTTTTTTGTCTTTTTTTTTGGTATATGGCTAACCCTAATTTTATCTCTACTCAAGAAGTCAAGAGTTCATTTGATGAATATAGGGATTCATTTGATAAATACAAGAGTTAGTTTGAAGAATTTAATAATTATTTTGAAGAAATCATCTCTTTATTAATAGTGGGCAATATAATTATGATATTTTTCATCAACATATTTTTTATTCACCAATTGACTCATTATATTAAATTGATAAAAAAAAAAAAAATACATATTCATCAGAATGCGGCATTCATCAAAATACACTATCATCTTCATCAGAAGATATGCGGTATTCATCAAAATATGATATCATATTCATCAAGAATCTACTATTAATATTCATCAATAACCTACCATATAAGTTACTGTTGGAGGATGTAATTTGGAGGAGGTCTCAATTAAGTTTGAGTCATCAATCTTGATAATATCAGGTTCTTGTAGATTTGATTGTATAGCATGTACGTTTAAATTTCACATATGTAGCAATTAAGGATTAAGTATCTTGCTGAATCTCGCATGTGTTGTTTTAAATAATTAAAATGGATAGATATTAATGTCAATGATTGATGCTTTTGTCTTGACGTAGGTTCTTATATTTTATATTATTTTTTAGCTAATTATAATGTTATTGTAACTGGAACCATTTTTCATTATTGATGTCAGGCCCAACCTTACATTGACATTTCATCAATTACTATGATCTTTCCCATTCAAAAAAAAAAAAAATTGATATGATCTTCATGTTATAACTTCAACAATAAAAAAAAACAATGAGAACAATTGCCTCAGCGGTTCGACTCATTGTTACTCGCATTTTTGTGGGGCTTTTGTGTCATGCACGTTTGCATGTCACTAATGCCCAATCTTTCTAAAATAATTATTTCGGAAATTCACGTACATGATACCCCTAAGTCTTAACTTTATTTGAGGTTTTCATATGATACCTTTGAAATCGGATGTCCATTATGTTTTTTCTATTAAGATATGACGTGTCCTTTAATTGAATTAATTGGTGTAAATTAAAAAAAAAAAAGTTAAAAATTAAAAACTGAAAAAAAAAAAAGATTTTTTTTTTCCGAATAAAATGAACATTGCAAATGCTACCATTGAAAATTTTCAACTATTAAGGGTGTGGTCTGTGGACATGGTACTTCCAAACTTTCAAGGGTGTGCATATAGCATATCTGAACTTTCAAGGGAGTGCAAAAGGTCAATCTTATATTGTATATTAAAAGTCGTGTTAAAGGCAATGACTATGTTCACCGGCTTTAGTTTGTTCATCTGTCATGCCACGCGTCATGTCTCTTTAATTTTTACTCAAAAAATTCATTTAAAATATCTTTTATGGTAAAGAGTATAGATGGACATTCCATCCATAGTTATATATAAGTGACATTTTCCATATCAAAAAATTCACAATATTTTTTTTATTATAATAAATCAATATTCTATTTACTATTAATGGATTTCATCTTTACCTTATTATTTTAAATCTTCCTTATTATTTATTTAAACTGAAATCACATCATCTATATTGGAAGTGAAAGTAGTTGGTGAACCTAATTTGGCCATTTAACTATTTAACCTACACCTTCTCTTTAGCAAAAAAAAATGTGGATTTTTGCCATTTGTTTTTTCCAATTTCTTTTTTTTTTTTAAGGACGGAGTTGCATCTATACATATGCGGTGCATGAGTATGCAAACTAATGACGAATCATTCTCCCCAAAATCATACTACGTATAACCTAATGACGGATCATTCTCCCCAAATCAATAACAACAAAAAACGTTATAGTTAAAACGTTTTTCCAAAATCCCAATCCGCTAAATCCCTCCAAAACATATAGTTATCCAAAGAATGTTAAACCCTCGAGAAGCCTATATAATAGTCCAAATATGGCTAGTCAAAAACTGCAAAACATATGAAAAGATCATTCTGAACATGGGGGATTAGTTATCCAAAGAATGTTAAACCCTCGAGAAGCCTCTCAACTCCCTCCTTCCCTCCCACTCAGAGTTGGTTACTCAGCTGTAGTAACAGAAAAAAAAAAATGTCATCCTCCTCAGTAACGGTAACCATATCTTTCTCACCACTCGCCTTATCTCGAACCAACAACAACAACAATAAACCCTATCGCAAGAACCCTAATCCCCAAATCAATTCCAAATCAAAACCTAAATCCAAATCTCTTACTTCCGGCGACAAATTATCATCATCCTCACTCGCAATCGAACCCACTTCCTACACCCGCCTCCCGCCGAGAGACGATTTCTTCGGTTCTTCGCTTGCTGGCGCTTACGATGAGATTACTCTCTCCGAATCCTTCGTTGTCCAGCGTGTTAAAGAAGTTTCGATTAAAAAGAGTGGGAAATCAGGGGAATTGGGTGGGTTGAGTGTTGAGGATGAATTAACGGGTTTTAATTTCGATGATTACGAGCTTCCTGATGAAGATGAGGAGGAAAAGGGAGAGAAGGAGAGAGATTACGATTCGGGGGAAGAAGAAGATAGTGATTATGAGGATGATATAATTGGGGAATTGGACGAATTTGAGGGAGAAGAGGTTGGTTTTGATGATGAGGAGGAGAAGGAGAAGGGGGTTCCTGCGGTAATGAGGTGTTTCGACAGGGCGAAAATTTACGCAAAAGCCGGAAATGGGGGTAATGGGGTGGTGGCATTTAGGAGGGAAAAGTATGTCCCATTTGGGGGGCCGTCTGGGGGAGATGGTGGGAGAGGTGGGAATGTGTATGTGGAAGTCGACGGGGCGATGAATTCGTTGTTGCCATTTAGGAATTGTTGTCATTTTAAGGCGGGGCGAGGGAGCCATGGGCAAGGGAGGAAGTGTAATGGTGCTAAAGGGGAGGATGTTGTGATTAAGGTTGCGCCCGGGACAGTGGTTAGAGAGGTTATGGATGATGGGAGTGAAGGTGAAGTTTTGTTGGAGTTGTTGTATCCTGGACAAAAAGCTTTGCTTTTACCTGGTGGGCGTGGTGGGAGAGGTAATGCTGCGTTTAAGTCGGGGATGAATAAGGTTCCTAAGATTGCTGAGAATGGAGAGCAAGGTCCGGAAATGTGAGTTTCTTGGTTATTTTGTTTTCTGATAAGTTTTGAATGTTGTGTTTGATATAGATTGTGGATATTAGGTGGTGTTAGAATTGAGCTTCTTGTTGAAGTTTACCTGCAAATAATGATTTTTTTTTTTTTGCTGTGAAAGTTTCTTCCTTTTACATGGCTTCTTTGTTAGCATATACAGTAGTAGGCTTTGATCTGTTGCGGGTTTTAATGTCGCTGTGATAGCTTAACACCATTTGGTGATGCCTTGTAGGATTTACCTCATGTCTGTGCTTGTCTTTAAACTCTCTCTAATTAGAAGTAGAATGGGAATTGCCCAATTTTGGTTGTTTGATATAAGTAAATGGATTTTCCATGTGACTTTCCACTTAATTTGAACTGAAAACTCTTAAGAGTGTGTTTGGAAACAAGGATTTGATTCTCAAATCCAAATTTGGCACAAATCTCATGTTTGGGAACTCAAGAATTTGAGAATTTAGATTTGTGTCAAATCCTTTGGAATTTGTTTCAAATCCAATTAGGCAAAAAACAAATGACACCTCAAGAGGTGTCATTTTGAAATCTCACCCTCCCCAAACATTTGATTTGTATTTGAATTCCACATTGTCAAATGATGGAATTGAAATGATTACAAATTTTTAAATTCTTGTTTCCAAACATTATCTAAATAGTGTTTGTAAACAAAAATTTAAAAATTTGTAATCATTTCAATTTTATCATTTGAGAATGTGGAATTCAAATATGAATCAAATGTTTGGGGAGGGTGGGATTTCAAAATGACACCTCTTGAAGTGTCATTTGTTTTTGGCCTAATTAGATTTGAAACAAATTCCAAACGATTTGACACAAATCCAAATGCTCAAATTCTTGAGTTCCCAAACATGGGATTTGTGTCAAATTTGGATTTGAGAATCAAATCGTTGTTCCCAGAATCAAATCGTTGTTTCCAAACACACTCTTAGGAAGCTCTACATGTCGTACTCTAGGCAATAAAACAGGAGTCTACTGAATTATTTCTATGAAATTCTAAATCCCATTGATTTGATGGTAAATAAATTTAACTCTATCAAACCAGAAACAAGGTTATGTGTGACATCTTGATTTCATCATTTTGGTTAGAAGAATGCATCAGATGTAGCCAATTTGGTTCGGAATTGTATCATCTGGTTAATGATGACAACATCGGGAGCTATTAAGATGTTATTTGAAGTGCTTTTAAGTTACATTGTTAACCGCATCATGCTGTGTTTGTCAGCCTGTCAGGTCTTAGGTTCCTAACTGATATGGAACTAGGAAAGTTAGGTCAAATTGAAAACTTGATTTTTCAATGAAGTCTTGAACCTTGAGTTTTAAAGAGCTAAATGCGACCACAAAAAAAAAAAAAAAAAAAAAAAAAAAAAAAAAAAAAAAAAAAAAAAAAAAAAAGAGCTTAAATAATACCACTAAGAAAAGTAGGTTGTAATTTGACTGCATTTGTATCTTTTTAAGTTAAAATTGCAGGAAGAACTTACCAAGGCAAGCATAGAGTGGATATCCTTTTTCTGAAGGCCTGTGTTGACACTTAATTTGAGGTCCAACAGTAACATAATGGGAGAAATATGAGAAGTGCAATATAAATTGTCCACTTGCCAAATATGATTTACGGTCACATTTGAGAATGAGAAGTTTAATAGGGTGACACTATTCTGTAAGTCCTCAATATTGGGCTGAGTCAGGTTAGCATGATCAGCCCATGTGAGTGTCTGATATGCTTGAGTACAATTGGAGCGTTGTGAAGTGTCCTATAGCTTGTTTGGATCTCCATGATCTGAATTGTAGTCTATTGACTAGTAAAGTGTTCCAGATATTGTCGTGCTTAGAGTTAAATATGTTTTGTGTTTCTTAGGTTGCCAAGAGAATTCTTGAATAATAAATATAGTAGTAGATCTAACATTTGAATCAAGAGGGTATGTTTAATATTATTTAGATGATATGTGGCCTTCTTTTTTACCTTTCGGCTCGGGCTGCTAGTGATGTTATCCTTTCTTTTTTCCTGTAATGTATGAAACTGAGGATAGTGTTATCCTTCCTCAGGTGGTTGGAGTTGGAGCTGAAGCTAGTTGCTGATGTTGGAATAGTTGGTGCTCCAAATGCTGGGAAGAGCACTCTTCTAAGTGTTATAAGTGCAGCTCAACCAAATATAGCAAATTACCCTTTCACAACATTGCTTCCAAATCTCGGTGTAGTTTCATTTGACTTTGATGCCACTATGGTTGTAGCAGATCTGCCAGGTTTGCTTGAAGGTGCTCACCGAGGTTTTGGCTTGGGCCATGAATTTCTGCGGCACACTGAAAGATGCTCTGTCCTGGTATAAGATCTATTAAGAAATTTCATATGTTATGAGTCCTTAGTATCCGTGTGACAAACGAACTGCTGACTGACTTTAAAAATCAGAAACCAAGTCCAAATTATTTTCCCAAAAGTGGTATCATCACAATTACTAGCTTCAAAAACATATCGTTTCTGCCAATGCACTCTGATAACTCAAATCTAACCTGTGACTGAGAGATGATTTGTGTATACTTCTCATGATGTAAATATCTCAATCCATAGGGTCTCCGAAAGTGAGGAATTGCATTTTGACAATATATCTAACATGACTACCTTAAGTAATTCGAAAGTTTCAGTTCACCAAAAGTGATAGTGATATGATGTGAAATCCCCTTGTCGGCTCTGACTTGTCCCTAATTTAAATTGTATACAGTTCATGCCAGCTTGTGTTTGTTTGACCTGCTTGTAATCTGCATGTTTTTCAATCCCATGCTTAAGCTTCTTTATGTGTTTGCTTACTTAAGTTTTGAACTGGATTTATTTCAGGTGCATGTGGTCGATGGTTCTTCACAACAGCCGGAATTTGAGTTCGATGCAATCCGTCTGGAGCTAGAATTATTTAATCCTGAACTTTCAGAAAAGCCTTATCTAGTTGCCTTTAATAAAATGGACCTTCCAGAAGCATCTGAAAGATGGGAAACTTTTAAGGAATATCTGCTAGCAACGGGTGTCCAGCCTTTCTGTATGAGTGCTATTACGCAACTGGGCACCCGTGATGTAGCTTGTGCTGCCTATGACCTTGTGCAGAAAATTAAGGAAGCCAACATGGAGCTTCAAGGTATGGACTTCTGCATCTTTTTTTTTGACACACTGTTGTGAGCATGAGTTTGCCAGTGTTACATTGCCCTGGGACAAATAAATGATAAGGTACCTCTTACGGCTACATGCTATTATTACTCTCCTAGAGAAAGTTAAAAAATAAAAATAAAAAAGAAGGTTCCCTGAATGGTTTTCTTACTACAAGTGGGTATCTCACTATCTCCTTGATAAAATACCTGGCCACTTAAGCAAATTATTCGAGGAAATGACAGACAGTTCAGAGACATAGAAAAGGGAAAAAAAATTGTAATTCTTCATAAGGCCTTAATGTGTATAGAACTCACGTTCTTGAAATGTTTCGTTAAACTTTTACCTAACCTATAAAAAAAAATCATAAAGTCGACACCTGCATCTACTGATCTCAGTTTCTTGAAATGTTTAGTTACACCGTTTACCTAAGTTCGTCTTAGCAACAAGAAAAAAGCACCACCCAATGCTATCTACTCTGTTCTTATTTCTTGCACTGCTTCTTCATTGAAACTACTCCTTATATATACAATCTTAATCTCGTATGGGCAATGTCATTTTTTAAAGCCAGGGAAATATAGCTGTAGAAATTAGCTGGCTTATTCTCTGTGTGGTTTGGTAGTCTACTTACAAGTTCAAAATGTTTAGACGGTGACTTGTAATTCACTTTTTCTTGTTGACTTGTTTTGAAAATTTATCTCTCCAGGTTCTGCTGCTCCTGTAAACCTCAATCACGTGGCTGATAAGATCAAGAAGAGCCGAGCTGTCCCTATCAACAACTATAAGATTACTTTTGATAGTAGCTTAAACACTTGGCATGTAGTTGGAGATGGGTTGCAGCGTTTTGTTCAAATGACAAACTGGCGGTATGATCTAACTCTATGTACATCAATGTGATAACGTGCTTATTGCTATCACAAGAATTCGCGTCAGTCTACTGTCATCTGTTAATTCCAAAGCCACTTGACTCCATTCATATGTTGTTGAGAAGGTTCCTGTGAGGCTCTGACCTAGTTTCCTTCAAAGCATTGTAACTGTGGGAAAGGGGTTTGGCTGGTCCTAATTTTGAGTTTCCATCACAAATTTTAACTTTTTTGTTGTTGTTGTTGTTGTTGTTGTTGTTGTGAGGTTTTCCATCACTGATTTAAGAGTTCTTGTATTCATGCTTATATGCTTACTCCGCTTGGATGTTGGACTTTTGAGTCCACTCCTGGGTAATATTGTCAAAAATATCTTGCTTTTATCTCAAATTACATAAGTATTAGCTCAGCTGCTACTGTTATTGCATCTCAATGCTATACCACATTCTTGGAGCAGGTACGTAGATTCTGAGAGGAGGTTCCAACATGTTCTGGAGGCAACTGGTGTCAACAAATCTCTTATTGACCGTGGTGTGAAGGAAGGTGACACTGTAAATGTAGCCGGGGTAGGTTTCCTGACTATGATCTCCCTCTTCTTCTCTGTATGGTACTTTTGATCGTGTATATACATGTGATGTACTATCATGGTACATCCATGTGTGTTTTTCGTGTGTTCCATTAGATGCCACTGGTGTGCTTTTGATCTTGTATTGTTTCAAACCTTGAGATTCTTCATTTCATATGACAGTTGGAGCTTGTATGGTACAATTCCTCCGGAAGTGGTGGTGGCACGTCAAGTACAAAGAATAGATCAACAGATTCATCTACCGCGAAGAATAAATCTACAGATTCAATAAGATGGCCCAACTGGAAGTGATTGATGCATACAGGCTATAGCACATCAGCAATGCTATCTAAAATTGGGCATGTAACAACACGCAGAAGACTGCACATAATCCCTCCAGATCTTTCGAGCTCACACCACTCACCAGTCCCTCCTTGAAGACCACTTGCTCATGCATTGGCTTCAGCCGACTGCCTGATTTGCAACTCACTGTCAAGTCACCATACACAAGTCCTGATTTTGTGAAGCATTTGTCTTGGCCGAGCCCAACCAGTGATCCCTGTTTAGTCGTTTGCTTGTATCGATGATGTATATCGTGTTGTAGTGGCCTTGTATACAATGTAATTTAACTGGATCATGACTTCAAGGTGGTGCTAATATTTTGATGCCCACCACCTTTCACCTGAGGTAGGCTCAGTTGCAAGTATCATCTGCGAGTTTGGAGTTTGATTTTCTCGATTCTTTATATACGAAAGAATTACATGTATGACTAATTGGGCAATTCTGCATATTATGCCAAATTTTTTTGGATAATTAAGTCCCAATTATGATAGTAGCTCAATTTCACCCATAACCTAAAGAATTAGTGACAAATTCAAATCGATTGGTGACAGATTTTATCTTATTGGTAACCAATTTATACAGTATTTAACAAATAAGATACAAAAGTAAATGAACATGTCTTCAACTAATATCTGGATCAAAAATATAAGTTGGTCTTAGTCAAAGTCCAAAGGAGGTCATGTTATTCTTTCTCCCCCAAATTCTGGGCTACCTTTAAAAGCACAAATGAAAAGTGAGTGTCCTATGTATGTAAGCATTGTACTGCATGTTGTGGGAGAATGTGCATAATTCCAAGTCCTGACTGAATCTTACTTGCAAAAAGAGTTCACTAAACTTCTAATCATAATGTTTGTTGAACTTCTATTCCAGAATATGATTCACTTGTCTGCCTTCTATTTGCTCACATCTTTTAATGGCACACCAGTACACCACATATATTTGACCCAATTTTCATCCTTGTGGACTACTTGGCCTTCTTTCATTTCTCTTAATTTTCGGCTTCTGTCATTATTTATATTTTAATAATTCCTCGTTATGGTGGTCACTTCAATCAATCGACTTTAAAAATGTGAATCGATTCAAGCCAAATTACGTCCTCAGGCAATCTTTGTCGCAACTCCATCAACGCAGACATTTTCTTACGAGTAATATTATTTTCACAACTTCTCATATAATCTCCCCCCTCCCCCCCTCCAATTAAATTCCGCCTGCTGGCTCGTGTTGACCGGCGTTGACTTGATCGCCATGAGTCGCCACCTGCCATCTTAAAGGGCAACAAACACGGATGAGCTACCATTCTTGGCAAAAATCAACTGCTTAAAATTATTGGTCGAATGTAACCAAAAAAATAAATATATTGGTCGAAACCGGCCACTACACCTAAATAGATTCAAGCCATATTTAGCAAAATCATTGTGTCTTCAAATATATAGTGGGAGGGTCAAGGGTCAAAGATTCATCGAAAGAAAGGAGAAAGAGAACATAAAGACTTAGTACAATATTGAAACAGCACACGCATGCATACATGTAAACTCCTCATTTTAGCCACCATTTTGTTTTGCCATCAGCAGCTAAACGTATGTCTAACGTATAAGTTACTACACTAATTGATATTGCTTATAACTCAATTCAGTACCGGTGCAAACAAATTTTACTATCGCTAAAATAAGTATGTTTTTTAATTATAGTGACTTACTCCGCATTATGCATTCCACGTGACTATATATAGCTTCGTTATAGTAAAAAACTTCATACATTATTTAAGAGCGAGTTGTACGATATATACGAAGTATAACATTTTCTAGAGAGAGCTCTCACAATTTTATGTATGTAGACTCACATTGCATGTACTTTATGAAATAAATAAAGAGGGAAAATATAGATGCAAAAACTTTTTATGAATTTTGTTTCCAGCTTTCAAGCGAAGTCTTTGGACTTTGACATTTTACATGATTTGGCTTTGTAGATCTGAACGGCATGATGAGCAGTACGTACGAAAAAAAGAAAGAAATGTAAAGTACGTGGTACTATTATTATTCATGATCTCAAACTCTGGCTAGTGCACTGCAAATGTCAGGATTCTCCTTTATTAAGGAACCAACAATAGTGATTCCAAACCAATAACAGTGCCATTACAACTTCTTAGTTTTGAACCAAAATAATGACTCCATTTGCTCCCTTTAATCGTCGACCTTACCTTTGAAATTTTTTCGCATAATCAAACCAAGCGTTAATAATAACATAACGGGAAAAAAAATATTTAACAGAGACTTACATAATAAGAAGCATATCAATGTAGTGGCCGGTATATGATACTATTTCACATGCAACTACATTATCACTCAAGCTAGTTGGAGCAAAATTGATGCAAAATTCGATATACTCGGTCACAATGCTAGAAAATTTCGTGTCACTTGTCAGCATAGATGACAAGTGACACAATAGATAACAAAAGATATTTAAGGGGTCAATAGATAACACTCGGTAAAGTTTGTATGTATGTGTCTATCAATATAATCGGCTTATATATCATCCCATTATTATTGATGTATTGGATTCCTTTCTTCAAACTTTGATCATGGCGACTAGCAGTTTTATCACTTGAGCTAGCTGACAACGGTTCAATACGATCTCGGTGATTGTATGTCGATTCAATTAGATAATGACCGAAAGATATTGAATTTCACCTAGGCCACTGTTATTTGAATCTTCTTACTCTGTGACATAGATTTGTTTCCATGGCACAAGACAGAAAATCCTGAACAACACTTCTACCTTATTATATTCTTCAAGTTAAAATCTTTTCCCCCTTCTTTCTTTTGGCTGTACAGCAAACAACAATCTCAAATTAACTGCCCCTTTGAAATAGTTGAAGAAGCAGACAAGGACAATTTGTGCAAATTTGATTAACTTATATTTTTGCATAGAACCTGGTAAATGCATGTGGATTTGTGGATTATGCATATGATCAGGTGTTGGGGGGAAAAAACACTTTTTTCTATAACATGCTAAAATAATGTCAATTATATTGAAACTCCCTAGGTCATATGCTCAGACAAATTCTCATTGTTCTTTCTGTTTGTTCTTATCTTTGTTCATGAGGGCTACATTTAGTAGCTAAACTTGTTGATGCTCCACCATTAATAAACTAACCACCTTCTTAAAGAATACTTATAAACTAGTGATCTTACAAAATGCCATAAAACTGCATTTCTTTTCTAATTGTGAAGTAGCAATAGTCAACTGATACGATTTTCGACGCAATTTCATTATTGATCATAAGACGATGCAAAACTTGTTACTAGTAGTATATGTTTCTTAATTTCTCTAGTGCATATAGAGAGAAATGGGCACAATGATTATTGAATGATTGAGATTAAACTTAGACTAAGGTACGAGGTGAAATATATAGTGTAGGAAGTAGAGGATGTAGACAAGGGGATGGAGTTAAAGTAGAATTCCATTGGAAATTGTAGGAAAGTGACTGCAGAATAGTAATGGAAACTCAAAAGGGGGTGTTAGTGAATCCCCATTTTGAAGGGTCTTGATAATTGCCTTCTTCGAATCTTTTTATTTTGGATCTGGATCCTCTGGAGTTATTTTTCCTGGAGTTCTCTGGAGTTTACTTGAAATGGAAATATCACTCTATCATGTAGTGTTTTTTCTTATTTAAAAAAAGGTATTCATAAATATATTTTTCCATTTCAAGTAAACTCCAGGGAACTCTAGGAAAAATAACTCCAGATGATCTTGATCCTTTTATTTTCACCCATTATATATCATCCGATCAAGTCACACATTCCTAACTAGTGTTAATTTGATTGGAATTTAAGTTAATAAAAGAGTTATTACACGTAAATTTTATGGGCAACGATTACTAATAGGTTAAAATCTTTTACTTTTACGCGAAAACTAGTTATTGCCATATCGGATTCTTAATCGGCTGTGACATGCATGAATTGATTCATTCAAACCACGTATAAGAATGTACGGAAATAAAAGGAGTATGTTACATCCGTCTTGAGTCTGAACAAAAGAATGTTGATTATGATCTTAGAGCGAGTGATCTAGCATGCAATTGTCAAATTAAAGTTTGATAGGCGAGTACTTCTTTTTGTGGTTCACACCAATTGTTTTAGTATGGGCTCGGAGTCATCATCTAAATAAATCATACATCTGGTTTATTCTAGATTCAAATCAAGTTGAATTATATAGGATACTAATAAGCGGTCAACGCCGTATGAGTTCTAACATTTGCATTCCGAAGCCTTATATACAAGACTTAAAATTAAATTAGCCGACTTTCATACCAACTCTACCGAATGCTAGTGTAATTTGTGCATATATGGTGTATTAATTGGTGTATGTCGTACTTACCGTCATGATTCCTAAATAGAGTGTGTGTTACTAAATATTAGTCGTACTTACCGTCATGTACTCCATATCTTTACTTATTGTGAAACGAGTCTAGTATTTCTTAATTTAAGTAAGTAAAAACATAATTCCATTTTATTTTTTAATGTTATTATTTGTTTTGGTGTTTAATAAATACCCAAATAGCTTAAAGTGTGTTTTAAAAACAAGTTTTTCTACTTTGGTGTTTTATAAATATCAAATACAACTTTGGTGTTTTTTAGATCCCACCCTCGTCACTTTGGTGACTAAAAAATACTTTTTGTTAGCTTACTCCCTATAGAAGTGAAAAAAAAACAAAGAAAAAGAAATACTCTACAATCAAAGGAGAGGTTTTTTTTAATCAATAGTCTTCCCATTCAAATTCAATGACATTATTCCATCTTCATTTTAAAAATCCTTCTTTCCTATGATGATCTTCTTCTTTAGCCTTATATAAACCCTCCTATCTCCAAACATTTCTTCAAACACCAACTTCAAAAAACATAACTCATCACACAAAAAAAAAAACATCTATACCTACATACAACATTAATTTTCCTCAAATAACACCAAAAAATGTCACACACAAAACATAGCTTATTATTATTAGACAATAATAACACTAATCTATCCAACATAATTGCACCTCAAATGCTCTTCCCACTCCTCCAAAGAAACCCCATCACATCCCACCCTAATGAGAGGAGAGGCCGCCGTAAGCAGGCGGATCCAGGGCGGTATCTAGGCGTAAGAAGGCGGCCGTGGGGGCGGTATGCAGCCGAAATCAGAGACCCAACAACCAAAGAACGACATTGGTTAGGTACTTTTGATACTGCTCATGAAGCTGCCCTTGCTTATGACAGAGCTGCCCTTTCAATGAAGGGTACCCAAGCTAGGACTAACTTTATTTACTCAGACACTTGTCCTTTTCTTCCCCTTCTTTCACCTTTTGATGGCCCTTCTCTTTTACCCCCTCAATCTTCTCACTTTTTCTCCCTTTCTCCTCCTCATCATCATAATTACCCCAGTAATAACACACATAATAATAACCCTACTACTCAAATAACTCCTACTCCTGCTGCTGCTCCTGTTCCTTGTGTTACCACCCTCGCCTCGCCGAAAATAGAGTGTACCACTACCAATGCTGCTTTCACCTTCTCTGATAGTCGTGATGAACACAACTCCGGATATTTAGACTGCATTGTCCCTGAAAACTACCTTAGACCACCACCTCCTACTAATAATGACAGTGAGTCTCAAAATGTGTCTCAAAATGCAGGGTTCTCTGACATTATCAGTAGTAGTTGCAGCAATAATCTTCCTAGAGAAGATTCATCCTTGTCTTTCGTTAGCAGTAATAATATTTCTACTGATGATGATGATTATGACTATCATCAGGTTTTACGTAAAGGGTTAGCATGGGAGATAAGTGATGTTAATGAATTCCACGACGGGTTGTCGTCGGCCGCCGCCGCCGCGATTAATAACCCTCTAATGGTGGAAGATGGCTGCATGGGAGCTTTGTATCCTACGTTCGATTTCTCAACTTCGACTTCTTATCTTTCATCGATGTCTGCTAATTATGGTGCTGCTGCATCGGCTAGTTTGTTTAACTTTTAGTGATATTATTATTATTATTATTCACTGTTTTTAGTGAAATAATTAATAAGCTTTATATTGAGTATTGGAATGTTACAACTTACAATGTGGTACTCATGAAGTCATCATGACCATCATATATATATAGGCGAGATCAGGTGCGAACTCCTGCTCGCGTGAGAACTGCACACCGCCATAGAGTGACACACAGTGTCACATAGAGTGACACTCGCATATAATGACACAAAATATCCATAGAATGACACTTACATACAATGACACAGAAAGTCTATAGAGTGACATGAAAATTTAGAGCTCATGTAGGAATTGAACCTACGACATTCGTGTATCATGACACAAAATGTCTATAGAATGACACCTACATACAATGACAGAGAAAGGTCTATGCAATGACATGAAAATTTAGAACTCATGTAGGAATCGAACCTACGACATTCATGTATGTACACAAATGCTTTACCAAATGAGCTATCAAAACCACAATTCATACAATGACATCGAACAATAACACCGTGTGTCCATAGTGTCACTCTATGGACAAACCCGTGTCACTCTATTGACAAACCCGTGTCACTTTATGGACAAACTCGTGTCATTCTATGGCACCCGCATCACAACCAACAAACCCGTGTCATTCTATTGACAAACCCGTGTTACTCTATGGACAAACCCGTGTCACTCTATTAACAAACCCGTGTCACTGTATGGACAAACCCGTGTCATTCTATGGCACCCCCACCCCCACCCCCACCCCCACCCCCACCCCCACCATAACCACAACCACAACCACATGTGTCATTGTATGCACAAACCCGTGTCATTGTATGCACAACCGTCTCTCATTCTATGGACAACCACAACCACCGCCACCACAACCAGTGACCGCCACCACCGCCGCCACAAACAACAACAATAATCGCAACAACAACAAAGAACAACGTAAAATTTCCTAAACGCATTTGATAATTGACAAATAGTACTAAATCAAAACCCTAGGAGAGACAAAATGTGTGAGAAGAGCAAACCGGCAGGATAGACTGCAGATATTTCCCTCTCGTCTTCTCCTTCTCCGGTAAAACGCCGCCGCTACCGTCGCCGTAAAATTTCATTCAAATCAAGAATGCGACTCAATTGAAACGTACGATTAACTCTGCAAGATCAAATCTAGAGTTCTCAATCGGCCGCAACCGCACAGATAACAACAACAACAACCGCAACCGCACAAGATGAGTTAATTAAAAAGGTAGGATGATAAACTAACCTGAGATCTTCGTTGATGTCGATCAAATATCGCCGGAATAACTTCTTCGCAGCGCGTGCACCGGACGCAACGGAGGAGGCGGTGGCAGCGACGATGTGACGGACGAAGAATTAGATCAAGAGGAGACAACAGCGCGGCGGCGGCAGAGATAAGTCGTCGTCGTCCCTGTAATTCGAACAATCATTCAATCAAATCATCAGATCTACAAATAAAATTAAAACCTAGCATAATCAAATCATTTTCAGGTTAAAAAATAAAGTAAAATTACATGAAGATCGGCCGCAAAATAGGCGAGTGGCGACGGCGAGAAAGAAAATCGACGGCGGTGACAGCGAGGAGGTGCGAGAAGGCGACATCGAAGATAATAAAAGACGCGATGGAGGCGACGGTGGAGAGGATGACGAGGAGGCGACAACGACGGCGAAAAGGCGATGGGGACAGCGACGGCGAAGAGGCAATGGCGACGGCGGCGAAGGAGGCGGCGAGGTATCGGAGAAAGTGAAAGAGGAGAGAGAAAATGAGAGGAGAGGGAAGGAAGCAGTTGAAAATGAGAGGAAAGAATGACAGACGATGAGACTAATTTTGATTTTAAATGGAGGGACAGCTGGTTTAATCTGGAGCGTCCAATTTAATGGATCTGACGGCTATAATTAGGTGCGCAGTACTCACCTAAGGATAGGTACTCTTATGATCCTCACTCTAATATATATATATATATATATATATATATATATATATATATATATATATATATATATATATATATATATATATATATATATATATATATATACTCCCTCCTACCCAAAGAGATTTTCCTCTTTGGGTAGGACACAACAACCAATATTTAATAGTAAACAAATGTGGTAGTGGAATTGCAAGTGGGAAGTGGGGTTTAGAAAGTGATTAGTTAAAATCTTAACCAATTCTAAACCCTCTAATCTGACTGAAATCTCACCCCAAATTTCCCAGAAAAACATACTCCATACTACTCCATATTTTTTTTCTACCATCATCCTTCAATCCTTCATCGTCTCCATACTCTAATAATCATAACAACCCAACACCAAATCACACACTTTTTCAACTTAACAAAGAACAACAATTTAACACAAAGAACAATCACCAAATCACTTGAACACAAAACAAACTGTCCCCAATAAAACTTCTCCAAAATACCCATAAATCGTCCAAAAATTTCTCCAAAATACCCAAAAAAACCGTCTTCAAATATCCCCAAATAACCAAGAAAAACTTTCCCCAATAAAACAAGAAAAACGCCCTTAAATTCCCCCCATCAACCCAGAAAAATCGTTCGAATTTCCACCATCAACCCAGAAAAAACGCCTTTAAATTTCCCCCATCAACCCAGAAAAATCGTTCAAATTTCCCCATCAACCCAGAAAAAACGCCCTTAAATTTCCCCAATCCCCCATCAATTCGAAAATCACGACAAAAGCAGAGAAATAAGAGAAGAGAGGATGAGATCTAAAAATCAAAAGGTCGACACTGAAAATTGAAGATCTTGTGAGTGATTAGGGTTTTGATTTCATCAGATTTGAAGAGGAACTGTAAGAGGGAGACGAAGAGAGATAGAGGGATTAGGGTTTGAGTTCATCAGAATGAAGAGGAAGAGTGAGAGGGAGACGAAGAGAGAGAGCGAGGGAGTAGAGTTTTGAGCATCAGAAAAATGAAGAGGAAGTGAGAGGGAGACGAAGAGAGAGAGAGAGAGGGAGTAGAGTTTTGAGCATCAGAAAAATGAAGAGGAAGTGAGAGGGAGATGAAGATCAAGAGAGGGAGTAGGGTTTTGGATCTTCAGAAGGAAAAAAAATGAGGGATTGGGTTTGGGTTTGGGGTAGAAATAGGGTTTGATTTGGGTTGGGTTTTGTTATTGGATTGGATTTAGGTGGGAGTAATTAGATTTTGGAGGGAGTTGTTAGTGGGTTAATAGAATATTAGAGGAAAATCAGAAAAATTAGTAAGGGTAAAAATGTCAAAAAAATTTGCCATATCGGGTAAGTTTCGAAAGAGGAAAATCATAGTGAATCGTCCCAAAGAGGAATACAGGAAAATCTCTTTGGGTAGGAGGGAGAATATATATATATATATATATATATATATATATATAGGAAATCTATCAAATGAGAAGTGTTAATTTCGTGAGAAGTGAGAAGTAATCTCAACCCTCCATCTTACCTAGATCAAAGGTGCAGATTAAAACTTAAATAAAACGAAAAATAAAAACCAACCCAACCCCAAACCCCAAATCACTCACATTTTCTCTCTCCTCTCTTATTCCTCCTCTCTCTCCTCGATCGGCCCAAACACCGCGCCACCACATCGCCGCCGTCAGTGTTCATCGCCGACAGCCATCGGCGGCTTCGATGCCACCGGCCGACGACACTAACTATGGCGAGTCTTCGTCGGCCATCCTCTACCTCCGTCGGCCTTCCCCACGCGACGTGCAACGCCTTCTCTCTCCTTCTTTTCGTTCTACTTTTTCCAGATCTGGCTGCCTCGAGTGTTCGCCAACGTCGATCTTCACCTCGACGCGCACCTACAGCCACCACAGTCGCCTCCGACGACACCGTCTGACTCCACTAAGTTCAGCGAGTCTCCGTCGAGCATCTCTGGCCTCCGTCGAGCATCGCCCTCTCGCATACAACACCTTCTCACTCCCCGTTTTTGCTCTGCTTCCTGCCAGATCCGGCCTCCACGATTCTTTACCGCCGTCGAGATACACCTATACGCGCCGGTGTCGCATTTTTTGCTGGGAAAAACGTAAGAGGAGAGAGAAAAATTGAGGGAGTGGAAATGGGGGCTGAACAAGAAGATATGGTGTCGCTAGGCTCGCGGGATGGACTCGCCGGAGATCGGTGGTCTGGGCGGTGCCGTCGGAATCGTCGTGGTGGTTGGAAGTCGCCGCCTGTGGTCGGGCATCGGTGGTTGGGAAGGTGGTAAGGGTGATGGGGGAGGAGAGAGAGAGAGAGAAGTGTTTTAATTATTAGAGTTACGTGTTTTAATTATTAGAGTTACGTGTTTTAATTATTGAAATTATTTGGAGTTACGTATTTTAGTTGATAGAGTTATGTTGGAGTTATTGGAGTTACGGGTTTTAATTATTAAAGTTAAGTTGGAGTTACGGGTTTTAATTATTGGAGTTAAGTTGGAGTTTACGTATTTTAATTATTGGAGTTAAGTTGGAGTTACGTATTTTAATTAGTGGAGTTATTGGAGTTACGTGTTTTAATTATTGGAGTTATTGGAGTTACGGGTTTTAATTATTGGAGTTATGTTGGAATTACGTGATTTAGTTAATGGAGTTAAATTGGAGTTACGTAATTTAATTAGTTAGTGAAGTTATGATGTAGTTACGTGTTTTCGTTGGTGGAGTTAAGTTAGGGTTATGTGTTTTAGTTAATGAAGTTACGTATTTTAGTTAGTGGAGTTACGTTGGCATGTTTTGGTTTTTTGAGTTACGTGTTTTAGTTATTGGGGTTAGTAGAATAACGTTAAAATTATTGGAATTATTAATATTACTAAAGTTACATAATTTAGTTAATGGAGATAAATCATTGGAGTTAAACAGTTTAGTTACTGGAGTTATAGAGCTAGAGTTATGCAGTTTAGGTAGTGGAGTTACTCGAAATCAATGGCTGAGATTACTTCTCACTTCTCATCAAATTACCACTTCTCACTGGATAGGCCCCCTATATATATATATATATATATATATATATAGGAAATCTATCAAATGAGAAGTATTAATTTCGTGAGAAGTGAGAAGTAATCTCATCCCTCCATTCAACCTAGATCAATGGCCTAGATTAAAAACTGAAAATAAAGACAAACAAACTGAAAATAAGAAAACCTATACGCAAATCTCACATTATTTTCTCTCTCCTCCCATTTCCTCTTCTCTCTCCACGCCCCTACCCCCGCGCCGCCCATCATCGCCGCCGCATACACCGGAAACAACCACCGATGGCTAAGACACCACTGGACGACTCCTCGGACCACCGCGAGGCTTCGTCCGGCATCAGTCTCCTCCGTCGAGCACCGTTTGGCTGCGAAAACCGCCTTCTCTTTCTTTTTTTTCGCGGTCGTTTTTCCTGATCTGGTGGACTCCGATGTTCGCCGACGTTGACCTTCGCCATTTCCGATGTCACATCACGTTCCAGCACCCGCGCCGATACGATGATTCCTTCTCCAGCATTAACGACGTTGTTCAAGCACCACTCCACCGCGAAAACCTCCTTCTCCCTTAATTTCGCTCGCTTTTACAGCGACTCCGGCCGCCGCCGCCGCCGCCGCCGCTCCTCTCCTCCGTCGATCTACACCGTCGACGACATCCTCTCTAATTTCCGCCCCTATGCGCATCATATCCTTGTGTTTTTGCCGTCGTTAAGGGGAAAAAATGAGTGAAAGGTGAGGAGAAGTTGAAAATAAGGGGCCGGTGGTGGTGATGGCGATGTCGCGGTGGAGGGGCCTTCTACTCGCCAGAGGATGGTGAATACGGTGGTGGAGGTGGCGTCGGATAACATGGTGGGCGGTGCTATCGGCGGTGGGTGTGTGGGTGGCCGTCTGGTGGGGGGAGGGGTGGGGGAGGAGAGAAAAAGTGATGGTTGTGTTTGGGAGTTTTGTGTTTTATCAATTTTTATTTTTATATTTATTTTTTGCTTGGAGTTATGTATTTTAGTGAAAAGAGTTATTATAATTAAGTGTTTTGATTAGATGAGTTAAGTTGAAGTTATGTATTTTAGTTAATGGAGTTGAATTAAAGTTACGTATTTTAGTTAGTATAGTTAATAAGTAAGAGTTACGTGTTTTAGTTAGTATTAAATTGGAGTTACGTGTTTTAGTTAGTAGAGTTAATGATTTAGTTAATAGAGTTAAGTAGGAGTTACGTGATTTAGATAATGAAGTTATTAGAGTTACGTGTTTTATCTAATGAAATTAAGTTGGAGTTACGTGTTTTAGTTGATGGAGTTAAGTCGGAGTTACGTGATTTAGGTAGTTGAGTTATTAGAGTTACATGTTTTATTAAAGAAAATTGAGTTAGAGTCATGTTTTAGTTATTGGAGTTAGAGTTACGTGATTTAATATATGGAGTTAAGTCAGAGTTACGTGATTTAAGTAGTGGAGTTATTAGAGTTATGTGTTTTAGTTAGTGGAGTTATGCTAAAGTTAATGGAATTACGTTAAAGTTGATGAAGTTAATAATATTATTGGAGTTATATAATTTAGTTAATAGAGTTATGTTACTAGAGTTAAGCAAAATAGTTAATGGAGTTATGCGACTGGAGTTAATTAATTTAGTTCATGGAGTTAAACGACTGGAGTTATGCAGTTTAGTTACTGCAGTTATGCGAAATCAATGGCTGCGATTACTTCTCACTTCTCACCAAATTATCTCTTACGAAGTGAGAAGTAATCGCAGCCATTGATTTCGCATAACTGCAGTAACTAAACTGCATAACTCCAGTCATAACTCCACTAACTAAAACTCTTAACTCCAGTCAGTTAACTCTACTAACTAAATTGCCTAACTCCAGTAAACTAACTCCATAAAGTAAATTGTCTAATTCGAGTATCATTATTAACTCGACCAAATTTAACGAAAATTCATTAACTCTAACGTAACTCCATCATCTAAAACACGTAACTCCAAGTTAACTCCATCATCTAAAACACGTAACTCCAACTTAACTCCATCATCTAAAACATGTAACTCCAACTTAACTCCACTACTTTAACACGTAACTCCGATAACTCCGATAATTCCTCTAACTAAAATACGTAACTCTAACTTAACTACACTAACTAAAACACGTAACCCTAATTTAACTTAACTAATTAAACACGTAACTCCAATAACTTCTCTAACTAAAACACATAACTCCGATAACTCCATTAACCAAAACATGTAACTCTTAATTCAACACGAAACCCAATAAAATAAAATAAAAACAAAAAAAAAATCAAAATTTCCAGTTTATCTCTCCTCCCAAGCACACCACCCAGCCTCCTCCCCCGCCACTACCCCAGCCACCCACGCAACCACCACAACCGCACCGTCCACCACCTTCTCCCGCTCCGCCTCCACCACCACGTACTCCGTGATCCGGCGAGCAGAAGCCCCCTCCCCCGCTGCATCTCCACCACCTCTTCATCCACCATTTCCCCTCTCTCACGCCCGTTTCTCTCTCCTCAAATTCTTCTCTTTTCGTCACCCTACCACCGCCTTCACCTCCTACTGAAGAAGCACCACCTTATCCCGACCTCCAACCACGACGCCATCATCCCCATTCATATTTGATTAAAACGAGGACGAAAAACGTGAAGGAGAAGGCGTATTTTGCGGTCGAAAGCTACTCGACGGAGGAAGCTAGCGGCCGACGACGACTCGCGGTAGTTAGTCGAGTCGTCTGGTGGTTCCCTCGCCGTCAAAAGTTGTCGATGGTGCACGCTGGCGATGGTGGTGGGCGGCACAGGGCAGGGGCGCGAGGAGAGAGAAGGAGGGAAGGGGGAGGAGAGAGAAAATGTGAAGGATTGGGGAGTTTGGGTGTATTTTTAATTTTATTTTTCTTTTATTGTAATCTTTAATATAAGCCATTAGATCAAGTGAAATAGATGGCTGAGATCATTTCTCACGAAATTAACACTTCTCATTTGATAGATTTCCTATATATCAAATGAGAAGTGTTAATTTCGTGAGAAGTGAGAAGTGATCTCAACCCTCCATCTTACCTATATCAAAGGTGTAGATTAAAACTTAAATAAAAGGAAAAAAAAAATCACTCACATTTTCTCTCTCCTCCCTCTCCCCTTACCCCACCTGACGACCACCCACGCAGCCACCACCAACCGGACCGTCCACCACCTTGTCCGGCTCCACCTCCACCACCACGTACTCCGTGCTCCGGCGAGGAAAAGCCCCCTACCCCGCCGCATCTCCACCACCTCTTCATCCACCATTTCCATCATTCACGGCCGTTTCTCTCTCCTCGAATTCCTCTCTTCACGGCGCCCTAGCACTGCCTTCACCTCCACCTAAACCACCTCAGACGCAGCCATCCTCACTGGCCGACGCCGACAAGGACATCTCTTAAATTTCCAATGCCGATATCCTCTCTCATTTCCTCACCTTTCAATCGAATCCCTCAACGGCGACGAAAGTACGAGGATAGGTTGGGAGTAGGTGCGCAAATGAGAGAGGATGCCTGTGAGAGTTTTAATCGACGGCGGCGGTTCAAGGCAGCGGCCAGATCTGACGAAAAAGAGGGCGGAAAGTGGGAAGGAGACTGCGTCGTTCGCTATGGAAGGGTGCTCGACGAAATCTGATGGTTCCGGGAATGGAGTCGCCGCCGTGAGTGGCGTCCGCCGCCGCTGTCAGCGACGGAGATGGTGGTTGCCGGAGTGCGGTGGGCGGCGGCTGCTAGCGGCAGGGGAGACATGAATGGGGAGAGAGAAGAGGGAATGGGAGGAGAGAGAAAATGTGAGTAATTTTTGGGTTTGTGTCTCTTTTATGTTTTAATTTTATTTTATTTTTGGAGTACGTGTTTTAATTATTTGGAGTTACGTGTGTTTAGTATTGGAGTTAAGTGGAGTTGCATGTTTTAGTTAATAAAGTTAGGTCGAAGTTAATTAGAGTTACGTGTTCGAATTAATGTAGTTAACTTGGAGTTACGTGTTTTAATTAGTAGAGTTAAGTTAGAGTTACGTGTTTTGGTTAGTGAAGTTAAGTTAGAGTTACGTATTTTGGTTATTGGAGTTAAATTGGAGTTACATGTTTTAGTTAGTGGAGTTAAGTTGGAGTTATGCGATTTAGTTAGTGGAGTTAAGTCGGAGTTACGTGCTTTAGATAGTAGAGTTATTAGAGTTACATGTTTTATTTAATAAAATTAATTTTTGGAGTTATGTGTTTTAGGCCATGGAGTTAAGTTGGAGTTATACGGTTTAGGTTGTGGAGTTAAAATGGAGTATTAGAGTTACGCGTTTTATTAAAGGAAATTGAGTTGGAGTTACGTGTTTTAATTAGTGGTGTTATATTAGAGTTGAGGGAGTTAAGTTGGAGTTACGTATTTTAATTAGTGGAGTTAAGTTGGAGTTACGTGATTTAGTTAGTGGAGTTAAGTTGGAGTTACGTGATTTAGTTAGTGGAGTTAAGTTGAAGTTACGTGTTTTAGTTAGTGGACTTTAGTTGGAGTTACGTGTTTTAGTTAGTGGAGTTAAATTGGAGGTACGTGTTAAAAATAGTGGAGTTACGTGTTTTAGTTACAGGAGTTATAAGAGTTACGTGTTTTAATTATAGGAGTTATGTATTTTATTTGATGGAATTAAGTTGGAGTTACGTGATTTTGTTAATGGAGTTACGTTAGAATTACTGAATTTTAGTTGAATATGGTGGAGTTACTAATAATACTGGAGTTAGACAATTTACTTTATGCAGTTAGCTCACTGGAGTTATGCAATTTAGTTAGTAGAGTTAACTGACTGGAGTTAAGAGTTTTAGTTAGTGGAGTTACGACTGGAGTTCTACAGTTTAGTTACTGCAGTTATGCGAAATCGCGAAATCAATGGCTGAGATTATTTCTCACTTCTCACCAAATTATCACTTCTCACTGGATAGGCCCTATATATATATATATATATATATATATATATATATATATATATAGGAATTGTATCAGTTCAGAAATAAAGTTAGGTCAGAAGGTCAGAAGTAATCTTTGCCACACATCTTGATACCTCACTAACTCTCATAACTTTAGTTGCTCCGTAACTCCAGTAACTATAGCGCATAACTTCAATAACTTTACAACTCTAACTTAACAATATTTAACTAAAATACGTAACTTCAACTTAACTCCAATAACTTCAACAACTAAAACACGTTTTTTAATATAATTCCAATAACTATAAAACAGGTAACCCCGACTTAACTCCAATAACTTTGATAACTCCAATAACTTTGATAACTACAATAACTATAAGACACGTAACCACGACTTAACTCCGATAACTTTAATAACTCCAATAACTTTAAAAAAAAAATTAAAAAAAAAAACAACTTTAAAAAAAATAATCAGAAAAATGAACCCCCATTTTATCTCTCTCCTCCCATACCCACCCTCCACCACCACTACAAATCACCTCACCACCGCCGACTACCTGCACCGACCACCCCCTCACACGATGCCACCACCACCATTCGGTGGGCGCCGCTCCGGCGACCCCACGGCGGACCCCCTGAGATCGCGCCACCACCTCCATCGTCCTCCACGTCCCCTTTTTCTCATTTTCTCTCTTCTCTCTCTCTCCCTTCCCCAGCCCCTATCGTTAACCGATACTGCCCAAAAACTGTCCCCCACCCCTCGCCCTACGCCGCCGACCACGCGCACCACCATGATCGTCGTAAATAAAGGATATGGGAGATCGAAAAGTGGGTGAAAGTGATAATGTGGGGTGAAGAAAGGGCGGCGGAGTGTGGGAACGGCTGAGGGGAGGTCGCGGGAGGGATGCGGTCGTCGTGGCTGGGTCGGGCCGGTGACAGTGGTGGTCGACGATGGCGGTCGACGAGGCTGGGGTGGTCGGGTGGGATAAGGGGGGGTTGGGGGAGGAGAGAGATAGGGGAAGGGGTGGGTGTTTTGTATTTTTGTTTTTATTTATTTGGTTTAATCTTGACCATTGATTTTGGATGGATGTGTAGCTCGGATTACTTCTGACCTTCTGACATAAATTTACTTCTGATCGGATGCAGCCCCTATATATATATATATATACAGGCAAGATCAGGTGCGAACTCCCTTTCGCGTGAGAACTGCGCACTCCCATAGAGTGACAGAGAGTGTCATATAGAGTGACACCACAGAATAAAGCATGAAAACGCAAAAAAAAAAAAAAAAAAAAAAAAAAAAAAAAAAAAAAAAACGCAGAGGGGTCAAAGCCCACTTCAGTCATAACACACTTTACTAAAAAAAAGAACATTTCCTCACTCTCTCTCTCCTCAATTTTTTACTTCTCTTTGTCCTAAAACCCTAAAATCGCGATCTTAATCTTCTTCGCTTCGATCTGATTCTTTGACAACGATCGATGGATGCGCAAGCTACACCAATGGCGGCGCAAACAGGTATGTAAATCCGATTTTTCTTTTTTTTTAACAATTTTTGAGTTTAATTTGAATGTTTTAGATTCAAATTTGGGGGAAAAAATTGAAATTACTCAGTTTTAGATTCCTTCAGTTTGATTTAAGTTCTACGTTGATTGTATGAATTATAAACAGTTGATTATATGAATTTTGAACTTGATTTATAGTTTTTATTTCGGATATTAGTTGAAGAATTTCGTAGAAAATACAAAGACACTACATAAACAATCCAATGACGATATTATTTCGAATATTAGTTGAAGAATTTTAATTCATAATTAAATTTCTAGGTTTTAGGTTTTTTTTTTACTTGGAAAATACAATGACACTTGCTACACAATAGAATGACACTAAGTTAAATACATTAATTTTCAGCATCACTGGTTTATATTACTGAAAAATATATTCTTTGTTATTCTATGGTCGTTCAGTGTCATTGGATGTTTGTCTGTACGTCACTGTGGTAAAACAATGACACTAAGTTAGCTTGGAGAATACAATGACACTTGCTACACAGTAGAATGACACTAAAAAGTTAAATACAATGACACTAAAGTTAAATTCTTTAATTTTAAGCATCACTGATTAATATTAATGTAAAAATATATTCTTTGTCATTCTATGGTCGTTCAGTGTCATTGGATGGTTGTGTGTATGTCACTGTGTGATGCTGTTGTTTATATATGAGTCAAATTAGTATATGTCATTTTATGGGGTTTCAGTGGCATTGCAAAGGTGTGTGTCTATCATTCTATGTTGATTCATGTTCATGCTTGATTTTCAGAATTAGTTACAACACCTCCATCTATTGTCTCCTTTACTCCTGGAGGTTCTGGGCAGTGGGTTAGAAATGTAGAGGCTGAGTTTACATCTACGTTGGGGATGCTTTTTAAGACATTGGATGAGGGGGTAGAATTTTACAAGATATATGCACTTGCTTTTGGGTTTGATACAAGGTTGTATACGTCTAAAAGAGATATTAGTGACAGAATAGTCTATAAATCTGTTGTGTGTAACCGACAAGGTTTTATAGAAAATAGGGAAAAGAAACCTGTTACAATGGATGGTAGTGAAGTGAACAACTTCTTAGAGTGTAATACCGAACGAGTTGCAAAGAGAAGGACTAAGATTACTCGATTTGGATGTGAAGTGATGATTGCTTTTAGGTACCAAGATGGTAAATATGTAGTTTCGAAATTCCATCACATTCACAATCATAGGCTTTGCAAATTGAAACATAGGGAGTTTCAAAAGCTTGCTAGAAACCTGACTTTGTTTCATAAGCAAACCATTATTGACCACACAAAGCTTAAAATTGGTGCAACAAAATCTTTTAGAATATGCAAGGAATATGCGAAAGGCTATAAAAATGTGGGCGCAAACCTTGTTGATTTTAAGAATTTCGATAGGGATATGAAGTGTTTCATAGGGGATAGGGACTCACAAATGTTGATTGACAAGTTTAAGAGAAAATCTGAGCTAAAGAAGGGTTTCTATTTTGCCTATGAGGTTGATGAGGATGACTGTTTGTCGAAGGTCTTTTAGACCGATGCACGGGGTAAGAAGAACTATGCACTCTTTGGTGATGCAGTTTCGTATGACCCCACTTATGGTACAAACAAATATAACATGAGTTTCACTCCTTTCACTGGAGTGGATCATAACAAAAAGTCTGTGACATTTGTTTGTGCTCTCTTGTCACACGAGGACGAAGACTCCTTCACATGGGTGTTTCAAAAGTTCTTGGAGGCTATGGGTAATAAGGAGCCACAGTGTCCTTTTACGGATCAAGATCCAGCAATAAGGAAGGTCGTCCCTTCTGTTTTTAAATATGCCACACACAGATTTTGTATGTGGCATATAACCGATAAGGTGAAGGCCAAGGTAGGGGTAAAAATATGCAATGAAACTGAATTCTTGACTCGATTCAATTCCATTATTTGGGATATAGATCTCGAACCAAATGAATTCGAGCAGAAATGGGATGAAATGATTGCTGAATTCGAACTTGAAGTTTCTTGGTTGATGGACATCTTTGAGATTCGACACCAGCGGTTACCAATTTACTTTAAGGACTTGCAAATGGGTTGTATTTTGAGAACAACTCAAAGATCAGAGAGAGAAAACAACTTCTTTAAGAAGTTGCAAAGTGAGTTTGGGAGCTTAGTAGAGTTTTGGATGAGGTATGAGAGTGCTATCGAACAACAAAAGTACGTGCAGAAAACTCTCACCAAGGCCAATTACACTTCCTTTCCTCAAACAATGACTCCCTTACCTATAGAAGTTCATGCATCAAAAGTGTACACCCACAATGTCTTCTATGACTTCCAAACAGAGTTGTTGGCTTCCATAGGTGCTTGTGGGGTGGCGGGATTCACAAAGACAGATGATATTGAAACTACGGTGGTAATGGATGCACAAAAGAGGAAAACATTTGAAGGGCTGTTGAGGGGAAGGAAGATCATAAAAGGATTGATCTTCTCTGGTTTTGTGACGGGGTAAAGAGAAGTGAAAAAAAGGTGAATCTAGAAGTTCGTGATTGCGAATAAACACAACAGGAGACCCTAAAAAATCAGGGATGTGCTTGTTCAATGGCCAAGTATAGTTTATAATTATTTTCAGGATGTAGAAGGTACAGAATGGCTTATTCAAGAGAAAAGGAAGGCCATAGTGATATATGTATGAACATAAGAGGTAAAGGACCTATGTGTGTGCAGAAGTGATAGCGAAACATGGGGTGAGGATAAGATCTCCTGCCTGGGTTTGTGCAAAAGAATGTGGGTTGTGATAGTCACTGAAATTTCATCTACAAAAGCAAAAATGAGGGAAATATATATTTCCGGAGGGAGGGGTGCCTTAACTTGGAGCACCTCCATGAGTAGTGGTTTCGGTACCTGTGCTTGATATAGAAGCTTTTTGACTAGACTGTTGGACACCAGATTGAGAAATCGACCCACTCCTGGATGATACAGAACCACCTGAACCGCTTGATATGGACATAGAAGACCAAAACAACTTATACTAACTAGATCCACTTCCAAGCTTATTGTTGCATTTTGCACAAATTTTATGGAATGGATGAGAAATTATTAAAAGCAGGTGGGAAAGGGACCTTTAGCCCTTAGGAGACATCTTATTAGCTCAAACGTTACCGAAACAAGAAACAGGAAGGTTGGTAATTAATTTCTCTAAAAGGAAACCATGATGCTTGAAAATGAATGGAGGGAGTTCTATTTTTTTTTTTTTTTTTGTTTAACTGAGAAGATAAGGAAGTATTGATTTACCCTAATTTCAGTTTGTGTTAAAAAAAGTTCCCCATCAGGATCTCTAGAAAGATGAACCTTTTGCCCCTTGGTTTCTCCAACTTGAAGCCACTCACTTCGAACTTGAGGATCCATCCATAGAGCTTCAATGTCTAAAGAATGGACACAATCTTCCCAATACTTGAATGATATCGTCATTTTAGTAAATTGATTATGGCTTTGTTATTAAAATCTAAAATAAAATAATGTTAGTGAGTGAAAAATAATGTCACACATAAAATAAATCATGAATAAATGAAATTCATACAACTGAAAAAAAAAAAAAAACTATAATGATGTAAAATTTTCTTAAAAATTACATATGCAAACATATATTATTCCTGTAATGATATGTAATAATTAGGTATTTCTAATGTCAATTTTAAGAATTATTATTAGTTAATCATATCAAATTTACTTAAACATCTCCTAATAATAACATGAATTATATGTGTGAGGATGTTTGGAGTTTTGGGTTGATAAGCTACAACTTGTTTGCATGTGACAAGGCTTTGCTATTATTAAACGTGTCGATGACCCTTGATACTAACCCGATCAATTTAATAAACGTGTAACACGTTAATAACCCGCCGAACCTGCCTAAAAGAAAGGTTCGTAAAAATATATTTTATTAAAGAAAATATGTAGAACCAAGACTATTGTGTCTATGTAATTCATCACTAATACTGAAAATTAATTGAAAAATGACTACTTGAGTTTTGGTTTGTGCTTTATACAGCTTAAAAAATTGATGAGGTCATAGGAGTTGACAAGGCTAACATATCAAATATAAATAAACGGGTATATCCGTTCTTTCGTGTCAAAATTTTCAACATTAAACCGAATCATTTAGTTAATCTTGTTAGATGTGTTGACCCGTTTAATTAAATGGGTTAAAAACTCTCAACGGTAACCCACTATTTTCGTGTGAGATTCGTGTCGTGTCACCTTCTACCAGTTATAGTCATATCAAAAGGAGCCACATGCGATGGCAAATTATGAACATTGTAAAGAATCACCACACCTCAAGCATATGAATTAAATAGTGATGATGGCAACAAAAAAAACATCAATTGGCATTCAAAACCACTATAAGCGTTGACAAGCAGCTCAAGTGCCTACCTTTTCTAGTCACCTTGATACGTTTACATGATAAATCCAGAACAAACTTTACTCCTTAAGTCTTCTATTGTTCAATATAAATTCCACAGATACAATCACTCATAACAACCCTACACTACGACACTAATCAGGTGATAATGTGAATCCCAATTGAAACATGTCCTCGCCCGTTCAGCAATCCTCTGAGCTTTTCACATACTCCAGTAATGTATTTTAGTCGTCCAATGTAAAACAACACTCACCAAAACATCTAAAATGAAGCAACTTGTCAGTAAGAAAGTAAGCAAATAATGTACTCTTAACTTTTAATCTTAAAGCACCAAATGATGTTAGCATCCGAAAAATCCATGTCTTGCGGTCTGGTATCAGAATTGATGCAGGATGAGTATCACGATGAGATTTTCAGTCTAATAAAGTTATCATAATCTGTAAGCAAATAATAACAAACCTCAGCTCATGCCAGAAAACATTTTTCCAATCACCTAAAAAGGGTCGCAAAGGCGTAAGATCGAGGTTTTCACTATTTGAATAAACTCTATTTGTGTTCAACATATGACAAGTATAGTGATGTAGCCACGTCTACGACGACAAATGGATTAGGGATTTGAAGCACAACTTGCAATTCTCATTGAAACCATGGCTTTATTCTACGTAGAATTTCTTCTGCGTATAATTTCTTCTTTACGAATTTTCGTCATTATATTCTAACATTTAAAAGACAAAATAAAATATATCAGCAGATAACATTTAGCGACATGAAGAGTCTAAAAACACCTTGCAAAGGAGCCGCATAGTACTATACTCATATTCAGCTTAATAGGGTTAAGTAAAAAGAAGATTCACACACACACAAGCACACGCGCGCCCGCACACGCATTAAAAGAAAAACATTTCATCTCTTAATTGACAAACATATATTTAAATGTAAATAAAACTTTTGCTCCAACCGATGGGACCTAACAACTATAAAGTGATATGCAAGATATAAATATCAATTTAGTTGAACATCATAGGATATGGATTAAAGGGACATCTAACTGAACAACAATCTAATTTCAAAAGAGAATACCGTTGGCATTAAGCTATAGATTGGAATTAAATTTCAGAAGAGGAAAGACACTTGAAAAAAAAAAGACTTCCATTCGTCCTTGATACACAAAAGTTTTTAGAATACAACTTTGGTAACTAAAAATTAATCTCTCCACATGAACCCAACAATCCCATAGACCCGTAGATAGAATGTCCCACTCACAAGATATATATAGAACACAATTTGAATGGAAGGAGTACTCACAAGAAGATTAGAAACTCCTATCGAACCTGAGTTGAAGAATTCCTTTCTTAAAAGAGAACAACTCGCAAGCCACATTTGTATATGCTGTCAAACCACGAATAATGAATAGCACAAACATCACAGAATGAAAGTTGTCAGTCAAATATGTTATGAGGCTAATTCAGATTTCTCAATACCGCATACACTACAAAGAAAGAAAATCATGGCAAGTAATGTTCGGTTACACGGGCATGCACCATCATTGATATATGAATTTGAAGAAAAAGAAGTTCAAGAGTTTTCGATAAGAGGGAGTGTTAGAACTAATCTAGAAAACTGTAGAGCATCATAAAATATTTGGATTTCCTAGAAATGTTATAGACCAATTTAGTAAGCAATAACTGTAAGATTGTAGAATATTCGATTAGGGTCGGGTTAGTGTCAAAAGTTTTATAACCCTATATCTTTGACACGGACACAAACACGATCTTTTGTCAGCTATGGTTCTCCATGAACATATATGTTTTGAAATAGCTGACTGTAGCATGCTTAGTGCTCTGATTATTCCAGCATGTCAAGAATCACCCCTTCATAATTTGATGGGACCCACCCCTTACAATTTGAAGGAAACCATCCATTTATAATTTGATGAGACTTACCCCTTTATAATTTTTTATTCCAATCCCTTTATATTTTGAACTAGCTTATGAACCCGTGCCATGCACGGGGTTCTTAAATATTTATGTGAAATAGTTCTAATAGTGCTACGTATATACTCCCTCATTCTAGGAATATGTGACATTTTGTTTTTTTTAGGTGAGTTTTATTTTTTTATTTAACAAAAAACTAATTGGATTCATAGGGGATAAATAAAGTTATTAGATTGTTAAAGGTTCGCATTTAAGAAATATAGAAAGGAAATTATAAGTGATAAAGTATGAAAATCACAAAATAGGTAGTCTTACATTAAGCTTATGAACCCGTGTCATTTGAAATCTCTAAGATCTCCTCGCCGTCATTAGGCTGTGCCACCTCGCCGTTCCCCACCTTGAGTATCCATTCCGATAACTTCCTTAATTCCTCGACCTCTGAATTTAAAGATCCTGATTGTAGTCGTATATTTCGTCTTGACGATCTTCTGTTCACTGTCTAAAGCCCCGCATTTTTTATTGTACTTCAACTGGTGGTGCTTCAATAGTGAGTTGTGAAGTTGATATTGCTTCATTATTTTCCATTTTGCAGGAGATTATGTGCGTGAGAAGAGATTTGTATCTATCAATGTCATTTCGAATGTTATGTCGACTACCATTTATATTTTGGGACATCACTCTTGCTTTTTGTTAATCTTTATCACTTCCTATTTTCTCACACCTATTTTTTTGTTAATCCTCATATTCGCTATTCTACTTTTTTCTAATTCTTTCCACTACCCGTATGTTAATTTTTTTTTTATTTCTTATTCGCCGCAGAAAGGGCCGATGTGCGTTTAAATCAGGACAAAGAAAGAGAATAAGAACACTGGATCCGGTCTGTATTATGCCAAAATTTCGGCTAGCTTTCTTTTACCTTAATTATTACTGATCATGAGATTTTTTGATATATTATCTAGAATAAAAAAGATTCGATGATTTATATTAGGAACTAATATAAATTCGGCCATATCTCTTGCCAAAATTTTCGACCATAATTTTCCGTAATTATGCTAGATGACGGATTATCTAATTGTTAAATGTAGGTTATGACGTCATCATTGACATTCATTTGGACTAATTCTTTCCTTTTTATAGTATGAGTTGTAAAAGTATGCATGAAGTAATGGTAGCACACTGGCAATGTGATGAATAAGTAAGTTAGAGGTCAATGGTTCAAATCCTGATAGACACATTTTTGGTTGATCTACCAATGAGTATACTGACGTGTTAAATGATTGTTGACATGGTGCTGACATGTCGATTGTTTATCAAGCTCGTGCCACATCAGCTTTATGGCACGACTTTATTAAAAGATATAGATGGACTCACCCTTTTTTTATTTTTTATTTGATGGGACCTACCCCTTTATAATTTGTGATTCTCATTCCTCATTTTTCTCTCTCCTCTCTCAATCCCAAGATTCCATATACATGTCATTCTCCTCCCCCAAACCTTCGTCACAAACCAAAAACCCAGACGAAGGCCTCCACCGCACCACCACACAGAGGAAGGCCTCCATGCCGATTCATCATGAATTTCATGCTATCATCGCACTCTCGTTACCATCATCGCAAACACGCCTCCAAAACTCAGATTCTTCCTCATCAAATCACCATTGACTTTCTCAGTCACCGACAAAACCTACAAAATATACTTGTCCTCGATCTCCAACCATCGTGCCGCTATACTAACCACCTGCTCACGCGGCTACTGCATCTGATACTTCTCCGGTGGTCAAATTAAAAGCTATGTGCCTTCTTTGCAACTTCCACTTCGACTCCTACTTCTTCATCGTTTCTCTCTCATTTGCGACTCATATCCAATTTTATACGTCTTCTTCTTTTATGTATTATGAGTCGCAAATGTCAGTACAATGAAAATTCAAGACTGGCCTGAGCGGTAACTTAATCTTAAGCACTAGACCTAGACGTCCTTGAATACGAGTCTTATTGTATTTAATTTAATTGCATTATGGCGTTGTGCACTAGCTCGCTTGTTACAATGTTATGTGTTAGTACTTACTACTTTGTTACAGTAGGGTAAGGTTGCGTACATGTTACGAACAACCCCATCGCCAGTATCCGTGGGTCCCACCATTAGACCCACTACCATGACGACACTTAGAGCGAAAAGTATGGGTATTGAAACAATCACCACAAAGCAATGACTCATACTCCTGAAAGTCGACTCGGTTACATAAAAAAGAGCCAAAGAAGTCGAAAGAGCACGTTTAGTGACATCAAGAGCAAAACCAATAAAATGATGACCATGCAAATGAGCCATCAATGAACTCTTAGCGGGACCTCGTCCACCATTGTTTTGACACCCACTAAGGCCAGAAAAAGGGTAATGAAACCTCACATTACCAGGCATACTAAACAACCCCAGAAAACAAAACTAGAAGAAAAGAAAATAACAAGACAGTCCGAAAACACTAAATAAAACAAAAAACCACACGCAAAGGGACCCACAAGCAAAAACGTTGATCATGTCGAACAAATTCGATCACAACGGCGAGCAAACGGACGCTCGGTGCAAGGCCAAGACCACATGCCGGAATCCATAGCACCAAACCTGTATCAGCCCGAACCAGCGTCCGTCGCAACACAACCCAATAAGATGGGTAGTCACCCCCTAGGCCCGTAAATCCTCACTTGGGCTCTAAAAGGTGAAGGTTTTGTTGGTAGTATGATGGTAAGAATCTATTATAAACTGATCATATGAGCCTTAGTTTTCCAATGTGAGACAAACCAACTCCATAAACCACCTTCCATAATCTGTAGTGTCACAAGACCCACTGAATTCCAGCCAGAAAAGCCCTACCACAATCCGAACAGAAAAGGTTGTCCGATCGATCCCCGCAGCACCCTCTCAAAACCAGCGGCTCACCCACGCGTGGCTAGGCCGAGGACTGGCCGGTCGGAAAGGACACTGACGATGAGAACCCGACCCAACAAAATCGATGTTTAAAAACCCCCCAATCGATCTTCAATCGAGCAATGATTAACACCATTTTAGAAGCTTGATTCATGGCTAATAAAAATCAACCAAAGCGAGGTTGACCGAAGAAAACTACACAGGAAAACTCAGGAGAGAATTCTAAGGAGAATGATACTAGCGAATTGGAGAATGGAGCAAGTATTGAAGAAACCCAAGTGCAGGAGCGAAGAGCGACATCGGAGACTTTACTCGGTGAATTAGTGGCATCAGCAATCAGGAATTCAGGGATGCGCTTTCAGAATAAGGACAATCCGCCTGTGATAAACCCCAATTTGGACTCAGGTATAAATCAACCCACCCCCCAATTGTAACACCCCATATTTTTGGGTTACTTGAATTGTACGAAGTATTGGGAGAATCTCGTTTTAAGGGCGTGAAAATCTATTTTGGGAATTAGGTTATACCTTCCGGTTAGAGACGTTTTCCTAATTGGGCAACTGTTTGGCGAAATTACCAAAATACCCTTACTAAACCCTTCCTACTTTCTACAAAAATAAAATAAAAAACCCCAAAACCCTCCCCTCATTCCTCACGGCGGCAGCAGCAAAAAGAAAAAAAAAAAAAAAAAAGAGCAAGGAAGAGAGGAGAGCCGAGAAAGAGAGAGAAGAGAAGAAGGAGAAGAGCGGCCCCGAGAACCGCCGCCGTGCACCACCGCCGACCCCTTTGCCCTCTTTCTTTTGGTTTTGTAACCAAAAGTTGTAAGTTTTAAACCCCTTTAGTATGATTTTCAGATTAGAGCTTTTCTATTATTCATGTTAATTGAAGTTTAAGCATGAATTAAATGATGATTAGTTATTGGTGGGTTCTTAGTTGTGATTAATTGTGTTTTGATGCATGAAATATTAAAGTTGTGAATTAGGGTTCTCGTGATTGAAGTTATAATGCTGCAAACAATGCTGCAAACGACGGCAATGGGATTAATGCCGGTAATGGAGGTGGAGATAATGAAATGCTGTTAGCTAAGATGTTGGATGCCGTGCAGAAGAAACGGCCTGACAATTTCACTGGGAGAGGAGAACCGAGTATCCTACTTGACTGGATCGAGGATATGGAGAGAATCTTCTCTGCTGTTGGAGTTCCTGACAATTTGAAGGTAAAAGTTGCTGCATTTTACCTTAAGGAGGTAGCTGGAAGATGGTGGATGAAAATTCAGGAGGAATTTTACAAGCCGGTGCTGGAGGAGAAAGCTGATGGGTCTGTTATTGAGAGGTTTAGAGATTGGAAAGTTTTCAAATACCTCTTAGAGAAAGAGTTCTTTCCGGAGCACTTGAAGGAACAGAAGGTGGCGGAATTTGAGGCATTTCAACAAACTGAGGGCATGTCTGTGAAGGAATTCCATGATAAGTTTGAGGACTTGAATAGGTTTGCTGAGAGTGTCACGCCTACTGAGTCTTCTAGAGCCGCCAGCTTTAGAAAGAAACTACTTTGGAGTATTAAGGGATGGTTTGCCTCTGAGCGATTCCATACTGTAAAGGATGTTTATGAAAGAGCCACAACAGCAGAGCAGAATATGGAAACAATGAGCATGGAACTCGGGGGGAAGAGAAAGGAGACGCCCTTTGATTTTGTGAACATACCCAATAAGAAAGGAAATTTTGGGGATTTTAAAGGAAAAGCACAGTCTGCTGGGACTGGGAAGTCGAACTACAAGAATATTTTCCACAACAGAGCTCATAGCCAGAGCTTTGAGATCGAGAGGCCTTGCAACAAGTGTGGCAATAAGCATCCCGGGAAGACGTGCAATGGTGATAGGGTCACATGCTTCCATTGTGGTAAGCTTGGGCATAAGGCTAATGTGTGCTACTCCAAGATGGCTGGAAGAGCGCCTGTAGCGTCTGGGAGCTATTCAGTGGCACCCAATCGATTTCAGAACTTCAAGGCCCAAAGTGGCTATGCGGGTTCGAATAACACTTACAAGAATCCGGCACCAACTAGGGGAACAACCTATACAGCACCAGCTAGGCAAGCGGGATCGGCCAGTGTGGCCACTCCAGCTAAGAAGGGCACTGGACAGCTGTATGTCATGAATCCAGAAGAGAATGAAAACACTGATGTCGTATCGGGTAAATTTCCTGTTAACTCAGTACTTGCAAATGTTCTATTTGATAGTGGTGCATCCCACTCGTTTATTGCTGATAAGATTGTTGAGAAATGTGGACTTAGTGATAGTTCAGCAGTAAACTTTGAGTTTTCAATGCCTGATGGGTCTAGTATTACATGCAAGAGTCAGTTTAAAAATGTGCCTGTAGTGATTTGTGGACATGAATTCAAATCTGATTTAATAGCTTTTCCCTTAACCCATTTTGATGTAATATTGGGAATGGATTGGATGGGTAGATATAAAGCGAGAATAGATTGTTGGATAGGGAAGATTTCACTTCGGGGACAGAAAAATACCCATGTGACTTATCGCATACTTCCCAAAAGACCAAGAATAAAGTTTGTGTTTGCCGTGAATCTGAAGAAGCAGATAGCTAAGGGAGAGCCTCTATTCTTATGTCATGTGCAAGACACTAGGGTATAATACCCAGAGTTGGGCGATGTCCCTATTGTGAGTGACTATCCCGATGTTTTCCCTGAGGAGATTCCGGGGATGCCACCCAGAAGAGAAGTGGAGTTTAAAATTGAGTTAGTACCTGGAACGGGTCCGATTGCTAAGTCACCTTACCGGATGGCACCGGTGGAAATGCAAGAGCTGAAGAAACAACTAGATGAATTGGTGGAAAAGGGATATGTTAGACCAAGTGTGTCACCTTGGGGAGCACCGGTCTTATTTGTAAGGAAGAAGGATGGAACAATGAGGCTATGTATCGACTACCGAGAGCTGAATAATGTCACCATCAAAAACAGATATCCCTTACCCAGGATCGATGACCTGTTTGACCAGCTTAAGGGCGCAAGTGTGTTCTCAAAGATCGACTTGAGGTCCGGGTATTATCAATTGCAAGTAGCTGAAGAGGACGTACCAAAGACCGCATTTTCAACTAGATATGGACACTATGAGTTCACAGTAATGCCATTTGGGTTGACAAACGCGCCTGCAGTGTTCATGGATCTCATGAATTGCACCTTCAGGCCTTACTTGGATAAATTTGTGGTAGTGTTTATTGATGACATTCTAATTTACTCCAAGACTGAAGAGGAGCATGTGAACCACTTGAGGATCGTATTGGAGATTCTGAGAGAAAAGCAATTATACGGTAAATTCTCGAAGTGCGAGTTCTGGTTGAATAAGGTAGCCTTTTTGGGACACGTAATATCCAAGGACGGAGTTGCAGTAGACCCAGCTAAGGTTAAGGCGGTAAAGGATTGGCCGGCCCCAAAGAATGTAACAGAGGTTAGAAGCTTTCTGGGCCTAGCAGGTTACTACAGGAGATTTGTGAAGGATTTATCTAAGATTGCTAAACCAATGACGACCTTGATGAAGAAGACTACAAAGTATAAATGGGATGAGACTTGTGAGAAAGCCTTTCAGACTCTAAAGGAACGGTTAACCACGGCGCCAGTGTTAGCACTACCTGATGAGAACATACCTTACGAGGTGTACACCGATGCTTCAAAGAATGGTTTAGGATGTTTCCTAATGCAGAACAGGAGAGTAATCGCCTATGCGTCTAGGCAACTCAAAAGTTATGAGGAAAATTATCCGGCCCATGATTTAGAGCTAGCAGCCGTGATTTTTGCACTAAAACTATGGAGGCACTATCTGTTTGGGGTTACATTCAAGATTTTCTCTGACCATAAGAGTTTAAAGTACATTTTCACCCAGAGAGAGTTAAACATGCGTCAAAGGAGGTGGTTGGAGTTAATCAAAGACTACGACATGGAGATACAATATCATGAAGGGAAAGCAAATGTTGTAGCAGATGCATTGAGTAGGAAGTCTCTACATTCGGTCCAATTGGTTGTTCAAAGACAACAGCTAAGGAATGAGTTTCTCAATTTCGGAGTTCAGTTGATAGAACCAGGAGCAACCACGGGGACAACCACGATTGAAAATGATGTCTTTGAGGAGATCAAAGAATCGCAGGAGGCTGACAAGCTGCTGATGGATAAAGTAGCAAAAGAACCTGCATTGTTCAAAAGATGTGAAGATGGGGTAATTCGATTTCAGGATCGGGTCTGCTTACCTAACAACGCCACATTGAGGGATAAAATCTTAACTGAGGCTCATGCAAGCAAATACTCGGTACATCCAGGTGGAGACAAGATGTACCAGGATTTGAGGAAGGTGTTCTGGTGGTCAGGAATGAAAAAGGATGTGGCTGAGTTTGTGTCTAGGTGTTTAGTTTGCCAAAAGGTTAAAAGCGAACACAAGAGACCTCAAGGTAAATTACAACCCTTACCAGTGCCAGAGTGGAAATGGAGTTCCATATCCATGGATTTCATTGCTGGATTACCTAGGTCACCCAAGGGCAATAACATGATTTGGGTAATTGTGGACAGATTGACGAAATGTGCACATTTTATACCAATAAAAGACACGTGGAAAAAGAAACAGTTAGCCGATGCCTATATACATAATGTGTTGAGACTTCATGGTACTCCAAAGGAGATCGTCTCCGACCGCGATGCACATTTTGTCTCTCGTTTCTGGAAAAAGTTACAAGAAGCCTTGGGAACAAGACTCCTAATGAGTACCGCATTCCACCCCGCAACTGATGGTCAGACAGAGAGGACAAATCAGACCTTGGAAAATATGCTAAGAGCCTGCGCTTTACAGTACCAAGGTGGCTGGGAGGACAAGCTGGATTTGATAGAATTCTCCTACAATAACAGCTATCAAGCCTCAATCAAGATGGCCCCATACGAGGCACTTTATGGTAGAAAGTGCAGGAGTCCAATCTGTTGGAATGACATCAGTGAAACGATGGTTTTGGGTCTAGATTACATCCAAGAGATGACCAACCAAGTCAAACTAATTCAGGAGCGACTAAAGGCTGCGCAGGACAGACAAAAGAGCTACGCAGACAAAACTCGCAGCCAAATTGAATTTAATAAGGGCGACATGGTACTACTCCGAGTATCACCTACCAAGGGTGTAATGAGGTTCGGGAAGAAAGGGAAACTGAGTCCTAAGTTCATTGGACCTTACAAGGTGACCAAGCGAGTTGGTGAAGTCGCTTATGAGTTAGAGTTACCAGCAGATCTCGAAAAGGTTCACAACGTGTTTCACGTTTCACAACGTGTTTCACGTTTCACAACTCAGACGATACGTTAGTGACCCATCACATGTACTCAATCCAGAAACCATTGAGTTAGATGAAACCATGACTTATGAAGAGGCACCATTGAAGATTCTGGACACTAAGGTGCGTAAAACTCGACGAGCTGAGACACAAATGGTGAAAGTTCTGTGGTGTAATAACAACGTTGAGGAAGCAACCTGGGAAGTGGAGTCGGTTATGCGTGAGAAGTACCCTTATCTGTTTCCTTAAGGTATATTCGGTTCGGGTCGAACCTTTATTTTAAGGGGGATGAGAGCCTCACGCGCTTTGTTTCTAAGCGTTTGTTTGATGCGATTTATGTATGTGTTTTGATTCATATGTTTGCCGATTCTTCTTTTATGTGATTTGTTGCTTCGTACCTCGAGTACAGTATTTCCAACTCATTTTAACTCTCATTCAAATATTCTTCTATTGTTTTTCTCTCGAGCATGATCTTATGATCTTATATTACATTTCCAAGTACTTGTTTTACCCTGTGATCAATGTCACTAGTTAAGAGCGTGCCTTTTTAAGGATGGGTTTAAAGATTCGGGACGAATCTTTGTTTAAGGGGGAAAGATTGTAACACCCCATATTTTTGGGTTACTTGAATTGTACGAAGTATTGGGAGAATCTCGTTTTAAGGGCGTGAAAATCTATTTTGGGAATTAGGTTATACCTTCCGGTTAGAGACGTTTTCCTAATTGGGCAACTGTTTGGCGAAATTACCAAAATACCCTTACTAAACCCTTCCTACTTTCTACAAAAATAAAATAAAAAACCCCAAAACCCTCCCCTCATTCCTCACGGCGGCAGCAGCAAAAAGAAAAAAAAAAAAAAAAAAAAAAAAGAGCAAGGAAGAGAGGAGAGCCGAGAAAGAGAGAGAAGAGAAGAAGGAGAAGAGCGGCCCCGAGAACCGCCGCCGACCACCGCAGCCGCCGCCGTGCACCGCCGCCGACCCCTTTGCCCTCTTTCTTTTGGTTTTGTAACCAAAAGTTGTAAGTTTTAAACCCCTTTAGTATGATTTTCAGATTAGGGCTTTTCTATTATTCATGTTAATTGAAGTTTAAGCATGAATTAAGTGATGATTAGTTATTGGTGGGTTCTTAGTTGTGATTAATTGTGTTTTGATGCATGAAATATTAAAGTTGTGAATTAGGGTTCTCGTGATTGAAGTTATAATGATTTAATGATGATTTTATGATTAGAGTTGTGTAGTAATTGGAGGGATTGTTTGATATGATTTGTAGAATTCGTGATTAGGGTTTAGAGATGTTTTATGATGTTTTAATGGTGGAAAAGACATGCTGCCCAGATCTGGTCTCACCTTAATTTGAGTATTATCATCATGGTTTTGATGAGTTTATGATGGGTTTATATTGTTGGTATGTTTAGTAAGGTGCTGTGCGAATTTGGTTACGTTTGGAGATCGTTTGAGTGTTGGAATATGAATCTAGAGGTGTCTTATTGGTGTTGGTAGTGTGATGGTTGATAATTGGTGATTTGTTATTTGGTTTTTAGGTTGTGTGTTCGAGGAAGTACCATTCTAAAGTCTTGTGTTGATTTTGTGACTTGCTAGTAAGGTAAGAACGTTGATCACAAATCTCTCACTAACCATTATCTTGTTTGATACACTTTGCTTGATCATCGCATGTTCTTGCTTTACACATTCATTCTTGTTACCCGTTTCGCTTGTGCTTAATTATATCATTGAGCATATTTTCCTTCCATCTTATCAATGTTCGTTTGCGGTCTTTCGACCACATGCTCCCCACGGCCCTTCGGCCTCTTGCCGTTCTTCGGCCTCTAGCCGAGACCACCACTCGGCCACTCGGTCGAGTGGTGTGTTTGCTTATTGCTTGTGTTTTTGTTTCGCTTCAAATATCTATCGATTATGATCATTATAATTTGTATCGTCGAATAATGCATCTTTGAATAACGTATATAAAACGGATGAAAGAATATAAATGACTCCACCTAGAGTACGATGTATTCGGCTCGGCCGATCATCGTTGATATACCTCTGATCAAGGTACGTAGGGTCGGGTTAGCTGCCGACTTCCTAATAGTCTTCCTCCTAGATGGGAGCTCGTCCTACCGGCCTGTCTTGTGAGGGGTGTGCACACTCGGGATTATTAGGGCGATAATTACAACTCTAGCTCGAACAAAGTTTGTTATTTGGGGCTATGGGGTAGGACCCTGGCCAAATAATTAAACAATATATATATACTGAGCGACGATGCTCTTTTGATAATGCACTCTGTTGCTATTGTTAATCCTATGTTATAACGTCAATTCATTCTTGTTAGCTACGCGCCTCAAGGCGCGTATCTTATTTGTTCTTTATGCTTGTTATTTCTTATTCAGCCTGTGCTGACGTTCTGTTTTCTGGTTCGTCCCTACCGTGTTCTGGGGCCTATGTCAATCTTCGATGGCATAGTTGACAGGTCTTGATGATATGGCTGCATGCTTACGAAGCTGATCATGTTGGGGTTTTCGAAAGACTTTGTTTTATCTCAGACTTCATTTCGTTCTGATTTTGTAATTTGGATTTCGTTTTGAGAACCATAGCTCGACATTTAAAGACTTCCGCTGTTTTATTTTTCGTTGGTTAATTGCAGTTGAATTTCTAGCCTAGCAATTGACTTGGTAGTCAATTGCGGCGTGACAATTCTAAATTTATTTCTATTTATAGTTGGTCAAAATTTAGGGTTTTTACACCAATTGATGGAAATGTAAAGTGTACGGACTCTATAGTTCAGGACAACAATCCCAAACCAGCGTGGACTACTATTGCTAAATCTAGCAAAATTGGAATGTCATTGTATAAATGTGAGGATTTTGACAGCTCAAAGGAAGTTAGAATCACTGAGGAGGATGTTAAGCAGGAATTGGATGCTTGGAAATACACACTAGTAGGGAATGTAATTGGGGATAAAAGAAAGATGGGTATGATTCAGGAATTTGTAGACAAAAATTGGAATCATATTGAAAAACCAAAGGTTAAGTATTATAGAAAAGGATGGTTTATTTTTGGATTCACAGCTCAAGAGGGAATTGATGAATTGCTGAGAGGTGGTCCATGGCAAGTGAATGGGCACATTTTGATCTTAAAACAGTGGTATCCCAACTTTATGCAGGAGCTAGATAACTTGACTATAGTTCCTGTCTGGGTCCTATTTCCAAACGTAGATCCTTTCCTTTAGTCTAGCTCAGTCCTCAGCAAGCTTGCTAGCGAAATTGGAAAACCATTGTATGATGATCATACAACCACATATAAGGAAAATTTGGGGTTTGCTCGTGTTCTAGTAGAGGTTGATGTCTCTGAGATTCTGCCTTCTCAGATTCTCATGAGCACCCCATTCCATGGAGAAATTCTGCAAAAAGTGAAATATGAATGGTCTCATATTTCTGTCAACGAACACTGTAAGAAATTGGGACATATCGAGCAAACATTTAAGCATGTCAGGAAGCAGACTATGCTAAAAGAGAAGAAGGTATATCAGCCAGTACAATAGCCTCTAAGTGCTGATATAGCTGTAAATGTGAGCCTGCAGCAGACAGTTGGAAGTGAAGTACAGCCAGTGCAGCAGCCTGCAAGTGCTGATGCAACTTCAAAATCCACTGATAATGCAGACAAGCATCAAACAGCCATAGTTGAACCCCTTAACACCACTGAGGCTGACTCTCCTATTCTTAATCCTTCCACACCTCCCCCACAACTGGAGATTTCTAATGAGATGGGCTTTAAAGTGGTTCTGAGTAAGACTTAAAGAAGATGCCAGGCAAAACAAAGCAAAGAAGCAAGATCTGGGCAGATTATAATGAAGAACACAACAACAGGAAGATTGGAGAATACGTTTAATGATCCAGTTGGGGAGAACAGGGATTGTATTGAGGAGAATGTCCCACCAGACATTCCTCAAATATGTTAATCAGCACCTGGAATATGAGAGGGAATGGAATGCAAGAGGGCTCAATGAGCCTCTCAAATAACAGGAGGCTAAAAAAAATAAAGGAGCACAATGGCTCTAGAATCGCAATAAATTTAGAGGTTATAAGGTCAGCTTCAACTATTCTCATCACTACAATGGGAGGATTTGGTTAATTTGGCATCCAGGAAAAGTTAGAGTTGAAATTATGAATGTGAATGCTCAACACATCCACTATAGAGCTATTCACATTCAATCTCAGACTGAAATATGGGTTACTGTGGTTTATGCTTTCAACCAGAGAGATCAAAGACAGGAATTATGGGATAATCTCCAACAAATTGCTGCGAATATGGCAGGGAAGTAGATAATTCTTGGGGATTTTAATGTGGTTAGGGATCCAACTGAAAGGTTGAGTTCTCATGATGCTGATGTTGGTGACATGATGGACTTTAATGATTGTATTGATGCTTGTAAGCTTACTGAAATGCACTGCCAAGGAGGTGATTACACCTGGACTAATAAGCAGCAGGGATCCCACTCAGTGTGGTCTAAACTTGATCGAGCACTAATCAATCATGCATGGCTTCATCACCTCACTGACTCAGTAGCAACTATCCTCCCTTTTGGATTATCTGATCACACCCTGTTGAAGCACGATCGGGTCTAGGCCGCACCCACACGGAGGAGAGAGAGCCCACTTCATAAACGCGAGGAGGTTCCATCCTAAAACCAATTGGCAATAGGTGGAGTAACTCCTTGGTTTATAAATATATCAACTCTCTCCTATTTTTCCAATGTGGGACACTCACATGTGGTATTCACTTCAACACCTCCCCTCACATGTGAGTTCCCTTTTGCTAGCAGACTGGGCTTGGTGGCTAACCGGGACTTCTTCTGGCTCTCTTCGGTTCCACATATTTGTCCAATCTGCGCAGACTGGCCATTACAAGCTCACCGGGGCTCTTCTGACTCTCTTCGGTGGCATCGCAAACCGTGGCTTTCCTAGCTCTCTTCGGTTACGTAAACTTGGTCCATCTGCAACGAGCCCAGGTCGTCTTCTTGAGTCCCAAGTCTTCAACCATGGGCTCTGATACCATGTTGAAGCACGATCGGGTCTGGGCCGCTCCCACACGGAGGAGAGAGAGAGTCCACTTCATAAACCCGAGGAGGTTCCATCCTAAAACCAATTGGCAATAGGTGGAGTAACTCCTTGGTTTATAAACATATCAACTCTCTCCTATTTTTCCAATGTGGGACACTCACATGTGGTATTCACTTCAACACACCCCCATTTTGGTAAAAGTCATCAATAGTATTAAAATCCAAAAAAGTTTCAAATTTCTCAATTGATGGGTTTATTATCCTCAGTATTCTAGCACTGTAGAGGAAGCCTGGGGTAAACCTGTGCGTGGTACTCCTATGTACAGACTCATCTCTAAGCTTAAGAATACTAAAGATCATCTGAAAAAGCTGAACAAGGACTATTTCTCCAACATCACTAAGAGATCAGGGCGTGTAAAGAAGAGCTTGATAGATGTCAACAGAATATCCTTGCTGATCAATCTAATATTCATCTCTACCAAGTAGAGCAGAAGCTGAGGGAGAGTTATTGTGCTCTTAAGAATGCTGAATTGAGTATTTTAAGCCAAAGAGCCAAAGTAACTCATATCAAGGAGGCTGACTGTAGCTCCAGGTATTTTCACAATAGAATTGCCATGAGAAATCACATGAGCATTATTAGCTGTGTTCAGGATGCTCAGGGAATCACCCACATTACTCAGGAAAGCATTGCAGATGCCTTTCTTGGTTACTATAAATCTCTCCTTGGGACCAATAAGCCTGTAAGCTCCTTTGATCCTCAGAAATACAAAGGAAAAATTCTCTCCAATGATCAATGTAACTTTCTTGCTAGGGAAGTTACAATTGAAGAGATCAAGCAGGCTATCTTTAACATAAATCCTAACAGAAGTCCAGGGCCAGATGGATTTACTTCAGGCTTCTTCAGGAATTCATGGGACATTGTGGGTACTGACTTATGCACATCTATTCTTAATTTCTTCAGGACTAAGAAAATGCTAAAGCAAGTTAATACTACAATCATCACACTCATTCCTAAGAAGCCTAATGCTAGCTCTGTGCTAGAATACAGACCCATTTCTTGCTGCTCAACCATCTACAAAGTAACTACAAAAAGCCTTGCCAACGGACTCCAAGTGGTTATTCCTGACTTGGTTGGCAAAGAGCAGGCAGCTTTCACTAAAGGGAGGAATATCTTTGATAACATTGCTCTTTCTCAAGCACTGGTTAAGGGTTACAATCAAAAGAACTCCTTTCCTCGATGCCTAATGAAAGTTGACATCCGAAAGGCTTTTGACTCTCTAAGTTGGGCCTTTATTGATAACATGCTTAAGAATATGGGTTTTCCTCAGATTTTTGTTGATTGGATTATGAAGTGTATCTCTACCCCCTGGCACTCTATAAAGATTAATGGGTCAAGCAAAGGATTCTTCAAGGGAGAATTTGGTGTGAGGCAGGGAGATCCCATTTCTCCCTATCTTTTTGTCCTAAGTATGGAAATGCTATCTAGGAGACTCAGGACAATGACTGGGAAAAAACACTTTACAATGCACCCTAAATGCTCTAGGATTGGTCTTACACATTTGGTATTTGCAGACAACCTTATGATTTTCACTAGGGGTGATGTCCCCTCAGATAGAGCAGTCATTGATACCCTGCAGGAGTTTGCAGAGGATTCAGGTCTTCATGCCAACCCAAGCAAAACAGAAATCTACTTTGCTGGAATTTATCCAACTATCAAAGAGCAAATACTCCAAGTTTCTAATTTCCAAGAAGGGAGCTTCCCATTCAGGTATTTAGGTATTCCTCTGAACTCTGCCAAGCTCAAATCTCATATGTTTAGTCAGCTAGTCAGCAAAATCAAGAGCCACCTCCAAAACTGGTCTGCAACCTTACTTTCCTATGCTGGAAGAGTCCAACTTATAAATTCAATACTATTTGGGATTGAAAACTTCTGGTGTGGAGCTCTACTCATTCCAAAGGGGATTATCAAACAGATAAACACCCTCTGCAGGAACTACTTGTGGAATGTTTAGGAGGGGCAAAGTAAAATCTTTTTTAAAAGCTGGAGTAGCTCTTGTGCTCCTAGGTCTGAGGGAGGTTTCAACATCAAAGAGATTGTGTCTTGGAGCAAAGCACTGATTGCTAAACTGTTGTGGAGTATTGATCTGAACAAGGAGAACATTCGGATCAATTGGATTAAGAGCTATGTCTGTAATAAGCAAAGCATTTGGGAAATTGAAGCTCACCAGAATTTCTCTGAAACTTTAAAGAGCATAATCAAGGTTAGGTAGGAAATCGTGAGCATAACAGGTTCTCCCCAGCAGGCAGCCTAAATAGTTAGATTATGGAGGAAAGGAGATGAATATAGTGTCTCAAAAGCATATGACTTCTTCAGGGAAAAGCATAGAAGAATTGCAGGAGATAGAACTATCTGGAATGCAGTTAATCTCCCAAAGCATGCTTTTGTTGCTAACCTAGCTGCTCAAAGGAAACTTCCAACAGTTGATAACCTGTGCAGAAGAGGTATTAATCTGGTTAACAAATGTTGTTTATGCTGCAAGGACTCTGAAACTCATGCTCACCTCTTTTTTGCCTGTGAATTCTCTAAAGCAATTTGGAATGAGATTCTTAAATGGATGAAAGTCAGGAGGGCAACATGGAGTTACAGAAGAGAACTGAGATGGAGCATCAGAAAAGTAAATAGAAAGCATTGGACTGAGAAATGGAGAAAGTGCAGCATGATAGCGACTGTGTACATGATTTGGCAAGAGCGAAATGTTAGATTGTTTGTTGGTGCAACACACAACGCAGAGTGGATAATTAGCAGGAGCAAATACATGGTGAGTGCTAGGATGATAGCTTGGACAAAAAGCTGTCTTCACTAGGAGTTAATAGATAGTTTAAATAGCTAATATCGTTGGTTAAGTTGTAGATTTTCTTCTTAATGGCTCTATTTTTATAAGTGCTTCTGATCTTTTATTCCCTCAGTGGATGAATAAAATGGTCTCCTAATTACTTGCAAAAAAAAAAACCCCAAAATCGAGGGTTTCAAAAGAAAACGGGGCAGTTCGTGGTGGTTGAGGGCGGAAACAGAAGTTGGGGTAGGCGGGGGGGCGTCGGTTGGAGCAGGGTAGGCGGGGCGTCGTCGGTCGGAGCAGGGTAGACGATGCCGGTGTAGCAGTCGGCCGGAAATGTTCTACGGAGTAATTATTATTTTATAATATTATTTCGATATTTGACAACATGTCGTAGAAATTTTGAGTTTGATTTTATCAAGAGTAATATAATACAACATTAAGAGACCCGTGCAAACGCACGGGCTTTCATCCTATTTATCTCTTATATTTATCAAATGGATCCCTACATTCATCAAATGAGCTTTTGAGGAGAAAGACGATAGAGAGTTGCCACGAACACAGGAAAAAAAAAAGACAGAAAAAAATCGGGTTTGGCCACAAAAAAAAAAACACAAATTGTCTTCAACGAGATTCGAAACCTGGAGGGCCACAAATAGAAGTGCAAGGCTAGCCAACTGAGCTGCAAAATGTTACTGATGTTATGTAGGCATAAGAGATTATTATACTGGACTGAGGAGTATGGTATTTCATACTCCCGGCTCAACGGTAACAATTGAGTTTACGTGATGTGACTAGAGTTGGACACGTGTCCTGCTGAAAATTCAAAACCTCACCATGGCACGGTCCGTGACACGCTGACACGGCGTCCGTGCCAAGGCACAACCAAAATATGTTTTAGACACGAGGTGAGCCCGTTGAGTTGGGTGGGAATCGTTGATAAAGCAAGAGATAGGATTGCTGCCGACGATTTTTTATTTTTATTTTTTTATATAAACATGGAAGTTGTAAGTTTGTATGCCAAATTTACATATATACCCTTAGTGGGCGGCGAAATTTGGGCCGTTAATGAGTTTGATCTACTCAGCACTGACCTTTCCCCTGGATAGGAGTACTCCATCTCTATATATTTGAGATTCTTTAATAATTATTTTATGTGGGAAGCAAGAGAAAGAAGGTTTCCCTATTAAAAAAAAAAAAAAAGAGGTGTTTGTTAAGCAGCCGACGATGGCGAGAAGGAATGATGATCGGTGGGTTGGAAGTGATAAGGTTGTTATACAGACGGATTCGGAAGGAACGGAATTTTATGTGGTGGATCTGATGTATAACAAAGCCGTACGAGTGGTCGGCGGCGATCTGAGGAATCACGGCCTACCGGGGGGGTTAACGACGCTGGGCTCGGTGATTTACGCGATTGGGACCCCCGGAATTGGGTTGTCGGAGTCGTTGGGGTTGGCGCGGAGGAAGGAGGAGGGGAAGGAGGAAGAAGAAGAAGAAGGGCACTTTAATAAAGGCGCGTCTTTCCTAGATCTGGCGGCCGGGGGTCTTCAGGGTGGGTCTTCAGGGTGGAAGGATGTTCCTGGTAAAATGATTAATACTGAGAGGGATTTCCCAAGCTGCGTTTCCCTTGGGTCAAAGATATTTGCTTTTGGGAACACCTTCTCTGAAGACGGACGCAACATTTGGGCTTCCGGCGAGTTTTATGACACCAACAAACAAAGAAGCGTGTGGAAGGCTATACCATTACCGCCTATCAGTGATGGCGAACACCAACTCTACCAAAGCCGTCGTGTAATTGTTGATGCCAAGAATAATAGGATTTTGGTCTACTTCAGCCTAGAGGAATCACTGTACGCCTATTATCCTGATCGCCAAGAACGAGGCTTGCAGCCGTGGTTGTGCGTTGACAATAACTTGATCTATTGGGATGGATTGCCTGCATCTTCAGTCGTGGACGGCGTTGTTTACTTTGTTATTTCCTCGGACGAGCTAATGACCTTTGATATTACTGGATATGATATCCAATCCAAGCAACGCATTCAAACCGCGTGGTCCTCTTTATCTCCCTTTGGCCCTGCTCAACTTGGCGACCACTGTTTCAATGACCTGCTTCATTTGGGGGATGGCATCCTCTGCGTCTATTATTACACCTATCACACATATTCTACCCTTTATACCTTTTACAGGATCAAGGCCTGCCGCGTCTCTCCTCTTCACGTCCACTTCACCCCCCTCTCTACTCACACCATTTCTCTTCCAGGCATCGCATCATCCTGTAATGTCGTCGCCCTCTAGCTCAGTTACTACCTACTTGCCCTTTTCTTTTCTTTTTTTTTTCTAAGATTATAAATTCTTTGCTGGATTACTTTAGTTACTTATCCATCTCGCTTGCACTTCACTTGATTACTATATTACATACATAGAAACGTTACAAATGACACATTCATGTTAGTTGTTGTTGTTCACTCGATTAATCGCCTCCCCCTATGTCTGGTATAATTGTAGCTGTCGCGTTAGATTTGAGTCCACGTGATTGTGTCAATTCTTTGGATCCTTGATTCTAACGCAGGCCGCGGCCTATGACTGAATTTTGTTCATTCGAAAACTTATTTGCGTCCTTCTAATTCTGAAGGCTATTATACCTTGATATTAGGATGGATAGAGTTGATCAACTTCTTTCTAGGTTCAGGAGATAAAAAAGTTGTGCAAACCTGAAGCTGTTGGTAGAAAGTTGTGAAGCAGTAGAAAGTTTTTTTTTTTTTTTTTTTTTTTGTAATAGGAAGCAGTAGAAAGTTGCTATCATTGTCTCGTCTCTTGTGTCGCTGCTCACTTTTTGTTTTTTGTGGCTAAGTTAGTCGGGAGCCTACACTAAATTTGCTAGAGTTCGGTAAGGTTGGGATTGGTTTTGGGTGAGGTCCACATTGACCCTATCATGACCTTATTGGTATGATAGGTAGGGTCTGGGTCAGTATTGGGCCTTGGGATTAAATAGTAACCCACATTCATAAGTAGCTAGCCTAGCCTAGATGCAAAAGTAATGTACTTAACGAGCTGTGGTGTGTTTACTTTGGGCTGCTCTTGCATGATTTTCTTTTCAATAAGTGTAAGATTTTGTGTAAAACTACTAAAATGTAACTAGTCTTTGTGCCCATGAATTCCCTGGAATGTTTTTGGTTTTTTGTTTGTGTTTGGGTTTTCTTATTCAACCTTGCTATTTATTGTTTAGCTTTGTATTTGTGAAATCATGGCAATGTATTTTGGTTTTATAATTCTATGAAAAGTCACAATGGGAAGTCATATGGTTGTAAGGGGGAGGGAAAAAACTAATAATAACTCCGGATGAGGATGCTTGAAAGCGACATGAGTGTATTGGGGATTGAAGAGAATATAGTGTTGGATATAATAGTGTGGAAAAACACATTTCATGTGGAGGACTGGGTTTGACCTTTTTTTCTCCTTTTGCTTGATGTTCAAATTGAAAGGGAGCCAGTAAAGGTGTTGCCGTGTGATCGATAAGTCACAGGTTCAAGTCGTGGGAGCAATCTTTTGTCAAAAAAGTGACAAGGGAAGGCTTGCCTTCTATACACCCTTGTGGTGGGATCCTTCCGCGGACCCTTGCTTTGTGGGAACGCCTATGTGCACCGGGCTGCCCCTTTTTTTTATGTTCAAATTATTTCCCAGTTTGTTTTGCTACTTCTACCCTTAATTGTAACAGATGGGAGTCAAAGTATCATTTTAGGATCTGAACTTTCACAAATTTTCCAAATCAGGACCTCTGAACTTTTATGGCCCAAACCAAGACCTCTATCAATTTCCATCCAATTTCCTTAACATCCGTTAAACCCTTCATAGATCTTTCACGATCCTCTCTCCATCTTCATCCATATTTTTTGTTTCTCTCTCCTCCCTTTTCTTTCCGGATCTATCAATCCATCACCAATATTCTCTCGCCTCACCACCATAACTAATATCAATTTCAATGCAATCCCCCAATTTTTTCAATGGACAACTTTATCAAATTCTCATAAAATGTGGAGTTCAATTGCAAATTTGAAAAAACAGGATGTAGTGGAGATACTTATGTCGGAGAAGGAAATTTGTACCACCACCACCACTTTCGCTACATTCATATCATACTATCTCCTACTCAATTATGAGGTTTCCAAAAATTACCTACAAACAGTGGAACGATCCTCATCAAATTCATCAAATTCCCCACCCTAACTTCCCAAGCCTCCTGGCCCCGCCACATCCTCGTTGTCGTCATCCCGTAACCTGAGCCACCACTACCACCTCTTGCGACACCGTAATCCTGACGAGCAGGCGCTGTATACGTATACATATTACTCACCCTCCCCTAATAACAGCCTGTGGGACAGAGGGTGAGTAATATGTATACGTAAGATTTTCACTTTGGGCTGCTAGTATGTTTTTTATTTTATTTTAATATGCATGTATATGTAAGATTTTCATGCGCAATTACTAATATGTAATGGTAATGTTTCGGCTTGCAGTTGGCTCACTTTATTATATTGATGAAGCTGTTCAAGAGGTTTGTGTTAGCGCCGTTATGGTTATGATAATGATAATTACTTATCTCCTAAAGTTATTATTCAATCACTAGCATTTTAAATAGTATGGTTCATTGGTTGAGGGAGTAGGAGGATCATTATGGGATATGTGGTTCAGAACCTCAACATCCCCAAAAATTGGCAAGGCTGAGGCCTTTTGCTCAAGAACTGTGGCGCAACTCTAATTGTAGTGTTGTGCAATTCAGGGGTTCATGCTAATGGTGAACTGCCCCTTCTTTCAGTGGCGTTTTTGGTTATTCTGTGTTCAATCTTTGAGTGGATGGAAACTTTGAGCATATTGTTAGTATTAGAGTCCAGAGTCTTTCAACCGTTTATGGTGCGCTTATGATGTGCTAAAAAATTCAAGTTGCCTGTCATGGCCGCTGCATCAACTGTAGCCTGTAGGATTGTCTTGTGATAACAAAGCAGAGAGTGAAGGACCACTTGCGTATCTTGGAGGGATATATGGTTGACTAGATTTCAAAGATGTGTTCTAGCGTGAAAAACTGAAAATATATTTAGCCTCAAGTCTCTTACCATCTATATATATGGAGTTTTAGCTCAGACTTGCCAAAATTACATGTGCTCAAACACGCTCTTCAGACTTTGGTGTAATGTTAGGCTTTGGCAGTTACCGTCAAGTCATCAACATTACCACAATACTATTCTACCCCATTCCCTGTTATTTTCATTTGTTTATTATGTCTGGTTTGAGTTCTTGGTATGTATTTATGAATTAGTATATAATATAATGCATTCCTACTACTACACTGATGGGGTACAACATTAATGGAGTTTTGGAGGAGATGGTTGTGGTTTTTTAGTTCTAGCCCACCATTTTTTATCCCTTTATGTCTAATGTTGCCCCCAATACAATTATTTTTCTAATCGACCACCAAAATTGAGAAAAGAACGAGAAAAAAGATGCGTCATGTGTCCTGCTCAAGAGACAGGTGCATTGGTTGCTTCCACGGTCCACCATGAAGCTGTGTTCGATGCTTTTGGATAGGGACATGCGGAATTATCTATGGGATGAGGTGACCCAAGTCCCTTAAACAAGTGGCTAAAAATGAGTTCAGTTAATTCTCTTAGATATGTGCCGTTAGCCTCTCACATAAATTAAAGTCCTTTGTCTCAATTAAAAAAAAAAAAAAGGAAAAAAAGCTTAGTTGTTGCTTCTTGCTTGCACTTTCATCATACCCTTCTACATGTATGGAAGACTTGATACCTCTTCGGCCTCCGTCTCCCGGTGTTCCTCTTGGCTCGGTTTTGGTTGCTATGATTTTTTTTTTCCATTGTTTATACGAGCAGGAAGGACAAAAACGCCCGGTTGATGGCGCAGGTGCACGCACGTCCGTCTTTACTTTCGGATCTAGTTCTGAAGGGATTACAGTCTCGCAACAAGTCTTCCAATCGTCGGCACATGACGGGGTTAATCAGTACCACTTCGACTAACCACAAGTCCACATGTCTACGGATTAAGTGAATCCGCGAAGAACAATTACCATAATACAAGTCTTAGCTGGGGATGACGAGTACCAAACAATTTGTCGTGTTGAAGGTAATCAAACTTCACAACCCCCCCCCCCCCCCCCAATGATGAAAGAAGGATATACATACAGCTGCCTGCTTAAATTTTATTTGCAACCTTAATCTGAATACATGTTTATTGGCTTTGTAATTCTATTAAGTTCAACTCTGTTTAACAGCCGAGTTCACAATTTGCACCACTAAATCTGGTTTGGAAAATTATCAAAATGCATGCATGTAGTTAGGATTGTGAGCTGTGAATGTGAGGTGACGGTATCCATTTGTGCTCACACTTAGCTTGAACTCCAATATTACTTTTACGTTATACCTAAGATTGAGTTTAGGAAGCAAAGTGTTTATAGTGTAATATTGAGGGCCCGTTTATAGTGTAATATTGAGGGCCTTTCCGGGTTTTGTTCTTACTCCCTCTGTCCCAAAATAGGTTTTCTCATTTACACATATCTTAGAAAAACTGTAAAAGATCTGAACTAATAGACATAACAATGTTATGGTGGGGCCAACACTCATTAAGTTCTGAAAATCAATATTAATCATAGCTACTTCAAATTTAGACGACCACCACCATGGCACCCGCCACAGCCCTTGTCGGAGACCGAAAACTTGGTTGGGGACGAGAACTGGAAGTGAGAAGGACGTCCGGAAGAGAGAGAGAGAGATGGTGGTTGGAGGAGGGGGTCTGCGGCCTAGCTAGAGGGAGTAGAGAGTGTGGAGGGAGGTTTTTAGGTACTTGAATATATTGTGACATAAAACTAGATTTGATAAAATAGCATAGGCATGAATTTCTTTTAGATCCCATATTTAGTAGTTATTGTATTCACGTATTATCAAAAAGGATACGTTACCGTTACAGAAGAATTTTCGTGTTTTTTTGTTATTTTGAAAGTAGATAAGGACCTTTATCTTAGCTTTAATACTAAAAAGCAAATCTCACTCCAAATAAACAAACCAAATTGTATGAAGTGCCATATTTTTCTTTAACTAATGCTAGTTCCTGCTATATGTTTCATAGCATACTCCCCCACATTATTTAGTACTCATAATGAACAAAATAAAATACATACGTGCTAATTGAACACAGTGCCAACCTATCAAGCATTACATTTACACCATTTGCTACTAGTAAATTTCTTAAACTTAATTATAAAAGAAAAACGGCAAATTCACGCGGTGCTCCTAAACTATGTCAAAATGCGCGTGGTGCCCTCACTTTGCAAACTACTACTTCATGGTGCCCCTGAACTATGTCATGCAATTCACATGGTGGCCATTTGCCCGATTTTGACTAACGGTGTTAACTCCAACCGTTAAGTGGTGACGTGGCATGCAATTAAACATTAAATTATAATTAATTAGTATTTGTATAATTTTTTTTTTGCTCTCTCTCCTCATCCACCCCCAACTTCACCAGCTTTCCCCACCTACCACCTACTACTAACAACTACACCCACTACCTCCAATATCTCGGCCGTCACCACCGCTAAGCCCAGTCTAGGCGCAAAGGAAGGCCGCGAATGCCGGGAGTGCAATCGAGGTCGAGGAGGAAGGCGGCGCACGGGATTAGAGAAATTCGGGTATGGCGGAGAGAGAAAGAGAAAAGAGAGGAGGAGAAGGGAGAGGGGTTGCTGATGCTAGGTGGGGGTGGATCCGTTGGTCGCCGGAGGGACTCTTCTAGTTGTTGGGTTTTGGGCGGCTACGGCTGGTGTAGGGGGTGGCCGACGGTGGCAGGTAGAGGTGGCCATTGGGCACTAGGAGCCCGGGGCCGCCCTGGCCCGGCCCAGGTCAAGGCACGGCCCGGCCCAGGCACTGCAAAGCTCGGGTTTGGTAGTGCCAGGGCTAGTGCTCGAGTTTTCAAGCACTAGCCCTGGTCAAACCCGGTCAAAAACCCGGTCAAAACCCTGGTCATATCATAAGATAGTGATTATGAGGATGATATAATTGGGGAATTCGACGAATTTGAGGGAGAAGAGGTTGGTTTTGATGATGAGGAGGAGAAGGAGAAGGGGGTTCCTGCGGTAATGAGGTGTTTCGACAGGGCGAAAATTTACGCAAAAGCCGGAAATGGGGGTAATGGGGTAGTGGCATTTAGGAGGGAAAAGTATGTCCCATTTGGGGGGTCGTCTGGGGGAGACGGTGGGAGAGGTGGGAATGTGTATGTGGAAGTCGACGGGGAGATGAATTCGTTGTTGCCATTTAGAAATTATTGTCATTTTAAGGCGGGGCGAGGGAGCCATGGGCAAGGGAGGAAGTGTAATGGGGCTAAAGGGGAGGATGTTGTAATTAAGGTTGCGCCCGGGACAGTGGTTAGAGAGGTTAAGGATGATGGGAGTGAAGTTGAAGTTTTGTTGGAGTTGTTGTATCCTGGACAAAAAGCTTTGCTTTTACCTGGTAGGCATGGTGGGAGAGGTAATGCTGCGTTTAAGTCGGGGATGAATAAGGTTCCTAAGATTGCTGAGAATGGAGAGCAAGGTCCGGAAATGTGAGTTTCTTGGTTATTTTGTTTTGTGATAAGTTGGATGTTGTGTTTGATATAGATTGTGGATATTAGGTGGTGTTAGAATTGAGCTTGTTGTTCAAGTTTACCTGCAGGTTATGATTTTTTTTTTTTGCTGTGAAAGTTTCTTCCTTTTGCATGGCTTCTTTGTTAGCATATACAGTAGTAGGCTTTGATCTGTTTGCGGGATTTTTAATGTCGCTGTGATAGCTTAACACCATTTGGTGATGCCTTGTAGGATTTACCTCATGTCTGTGCTTGTCCTTAAACTCTATCGAATTAGAAGTAGAATGGAAAAAAGCCCAATTTTGGTTGTTTGATGTAAGTAAATGGAATTTCCATGTGACTTTCCACTTAATTTGAACTGATAAACTCTTAGGAAGCTTTACCTGCCGTACTCTAGGCAATTAAACAAGAGTCTACTGAACCATTTTCTATGAAATTCTAAATCCCATTGACTTGATGGTAAATAAATTTAACTCATTCAAACTCAGAAACAAGGTTATGTGAGACATCTCGATTTCATCATTTTGGTTCGGAATTGTATCATCTGGTTGGTGATGACAACATCGGAAGCTGTAAAGATGTTATTTGAAGTGCTTTTTAAGTTACATTGTTAACCACATCATGCTGTGTTTGTCAACCTGTCAGGTCTTAGGTTCCTAACTGATATGGAACTAGAAAAGTTAGGTGAAATTGAAAACTTGATTATACAATGAAGTCTTGAACCTTGAGTTTTAAAGAGCTAAATGCGACCACAAAATAAAAAATAAAAAAATAAAAAAATAAAAAAATAAAAAAAGAGCTTAACTGCTATAATACCACTAAGAAAAGTAGGTTGTAATTTGTAGAGCTGCATTTGTATCTTTTTAAGTTAAAATTGCAGGAAGAACTTACCAAGGCAAGCATAGGGTGGATATCCTTTTTCTAAAGGCCTGTGTTAACACTTAATTTGAGGTCCAACAGTAACATAATGGGGAGAAATATGAGAAGTGCAATATAAATTGTCCACTTGCCAAATATGATTTACGGTCACATTTGAGAATGAGAAGTTTAATAGGGTGACACCATTCTGTAAGTCCTCAATATTGGGCTGAGTCAGGTTACCATGATCAGCCCATGTGAGTGTCTGATATGCTTGAGTACAATTGGAGCGTTGTGAAGTGTTCTATAGCTTGTTTGGATCTCCATGATCTGAATTGCAGTCTATTGACTAGTAAAGTGTTCCAGATATTGTCGTGCTTAGAGTTAAATATGTTTTGTGTTTCTTAGGTTGGCAAGAGAATTCTTGAATAATAAATATAGTAGTAGATCTAACATTTGAATCAAGAGGGTATGTTTAATATTATTTAGATGATATGTGGCCTTCTTTTTTACCTTTCGGCTCGGGCTGCTAGTGATGTTATCCTTTCTTTTTCCCTGTAATGTATGAAACTGAGGATAGTGTTATCCTTCCTCAGGTGGTTGGAGTTGGAGCTGAAGCTAGTTGCTGATGTTGGAATAGTTGGTGCTCCAAATGCTGGGAAGAGCACTCTTCTAAGTGTTATAAGTGCAGCTCAACCAAATATAGCAAATTACCCTTTCACAACATTGCTTCCAAATCTCGGTGTAGTTTCATTTGACTTTAATGAAACTTTGATGCCACTATGGTTGTAGCAGATCTGCCAGGTTTGCTTGAAGGTGCTCACCGAGGTTTTGGCTTGGGCCATGAATTTCTGCGGCACACTGAAAGATGCTCTGTCCTGGTATAAGATCTATTAAGAAATTTCATATGTTTTGAGTCCTTAGTATCCGTGTGACAAACGAACTGCTGACTGACTTTAAAAATCAGAAACCAAGTCCAAATTATTTTCCCAAAAGTGGTATCATCACAATTACTAGCTTCAAAAACATATCGTTTCTGCCAATGCACTCTGATAACTCAAATCTAACCTGTGACTGAGAGATGATTTGTGTATACTTCTCATGATGTAAATATCTCAATCTATAGGGTCTCCGAAAGTGAGGAATTGCATTTTGACAATATATCTAACATGACTACCTTAAGTAATTCGAAAGTTTCAGTTCACCAAAAGTGATAGTGATATGATGTGAAATCCCCTTGTCGGCTCTGACTTGTCCCTAATTTAAATTGTATACAGTTCATGCCAGCTTGTGTTTGTTTGACCTGCTTGTAATCTGCATGTTTTTCAATCCCATGCTTAAGCTTCTTTATGTGTTTGCTTACTTGAGTTTTGAACTGGATTTATTTCAGGTGCATGTGGTCGATGGTTCTTCACAACAGCCGGAATTTTGAGTTCGATGCAATCCGTCTGGAGCTAGAATTATTTAATCCTGAACTTTCAGAAAAGCCTTATCTAGTTGCCTTTAATAAAATGGACCTTCCAGAAGCATCTGAAAGATGGGAAACTTTTAAGGAACATCTGCTAGCAACGGATGTCCAGCCTTTCTGTATGAGTGCTATTACGCAACTGGGCACCCGTGATGTAGCTTGTGCTGCCTATGACCTTGTGCAGAAAATTAAAGAAGCCAACATGGAGCTTCAAGGTATGGACTTCTGCATCTTTTTTTTGACACACTGTTGTGAGCATGAGTTTGCCAGTGTTACATTGCCCTGGGACAAATAAATGATAAGGTACCTCTTACGGCTACATGCTATTATTACTCCCCTAGAGAAAGTTAAAAAAAAAAAAAGAAGAAGAAGGTTCCCTGAATGGTTTTCTTACTACAAGTGGGTATCTCACTATCTCCTTCATAGAATACCTGGCCACTTAAGCAAATTATTCGAGGAAATGACAGACAGTTCAGAGACATAGAAAAGGGAAAAAAAATTGTAATTCTTCATAAGGCCTTAATGTGTATAGAACTCACGTTCTTGAAATGTTTCGTTAAACTTTTACCTAACCTATAAAAAAAAATCATAAAGTCGACACCTGCATCTATTGATCTCAGTTTCTTGAAATGTTTAGTTACACCGTTTACCTAAGTTCGTCTTAGCAACAAGAAAAAAGCACCACCCAATGCTATCTACTATGTTCTTATTTCCTGCACTGCTTCTTCATTGAAACTACTCCTTATATACAATCTTAATCTCGTATGGGCAATGTCATTTTTTAAAGCCAGGGAAATATAGCTGTAGAAATTAGCTGGCTTATTCTCTGTGTGGTTTGGTAGTCTACTAACAAGTTCAAAATGTTTAGACAGTGACTTGTAATTCACTTTTTCTTGTTGAATGGGACCATGAAGGCATATTCTACATAATTGTCTTAACGAAATGGTGTAACCTGTAAAGATGAAAGATGTCAGAGATAGCATTCGATGTGAGCTAGAGTGATCGCTCCTGCATCTGGATTTGAATTTACAGCTTATGCTTTACTTTTTGATGGTTAAGTGATCATTCATGCTGCGGTCTTGAAATAATTTGGTCTTTGTTTCACAATCTATGCATACACAAGGAATGCTGACTTGTTTTGAAAATTTATCTCTCCAGGTTCTGCTGCTCCTGTAAACCTCAATCACGTGGCTGATAAGATCAAGAAGAGCCGAGCAGTCCCTATCAACAACTATAAGATTACTTTTGATAGGTAGCTTAAACACTTGGCATGTAGTTGGAGATGGGTTGCAGCGTTTTGTTCAAATGACAAACTGGCGGTATGATCTAACTCTATGTACATCAATGTGATAACGTGCTTATTGCTATCACAAGAATTCGCTTCAGTCTACTGTCATCTGTTAATTTCAAAGCCACTTGACTCCATTCATATGTTGTTGAGAAGATTCCTGTGAGGCTCTGACCTAGTTTCCTTCAAAGCATTGTAACTGTGGGAGAGGGGTTTGGCTTTTTTTGCTGTTGTTGTTGTTGTTGTGAGGTCTTCCATCACTGATTTAAGAGTTCTTGTATTCATGCTTATATGCTTACTCCGCTTGGGTGTTGGACTTTTGAGTCCACTCCTGGGTAATATTGTCAAAAATATCTTGCTTTTATCTCAAATTACATAAGTATTAGCTCAGCTGCTACTGTTATTGCATCTCAATGCTATACCACATTCTTGGAGCAGGTACGTAGATTCTGAGAGGAGGTTCCAATATGTTCTGGAGGCAACTGGTGTCAACAAATCTCTTACTGACCGTGGTGTGAAGGAAGGTGACACTGTAAATGTAGCCGGGGTAGGTTTCCTGACTATGATCTCCCTCTTCTACTCTGTATGGTACTTTTGATCGTGTATATACATGTGATGTACTATCATGGTACATCCATGTGTGTTTTTCGTGTGTTCCATTAGATGCCACTGGTGTGCTTTTGATCTTGTATTGTTTCAAACCTTGAGATTATTCATTTCATATGACAGTTGGAGCTTGTATGGTACAATTCCTCCGGAAATGGTGGTGGCACGTCAAATACAAAGAATAGATCAACAGATTCATCTACCGCGAAGAATAAATCTACAGATTCAATAAGATGGCCCAAGTGGAAGTGATTGATGCATACAGGCTATAGCACATAAGCAATGCTATCTAAAATTGGGCATGTAACAGCAGGCAGAAGAGTGCACATAATCCCTCCAGATCTTTCGAGCTCACACCACTCACCAGTCCCTCCTTGAAGACCACTTGCTCATGCAGTGGCTTCAGCCGACTGCCTGATTTGCAACTCACTGTCTAGTCACCATACACAAGTCCTGATTTTGTGAAGCATTTGTCTTGGCCGAGCCCAACCAGTGATCCCTGTTTAGTCGTTTGCTTGTATCGATGATGTATATCGTGTTGTAGTGGCCTTGTATACAATGTAATTTAACTGGATCATGACTTCAAGGTGGTGCTAATATTTTGATGCCCACCACCTTTCACCTAAGGTAGGCTCAGTTGCAAGTATCATCTGCGAGTTTGGAGTTTGATTTTCTCGATTCTTCATATACGAAAGAATTACATGTATGACTAATTGGGCAATTCTGCATATTATGCCAAATTTTTTTGGATAATTAAGTCCCATTTATGATAGTAGCTCAATTTCACCCATAACCTAAAGAATTAGTGACAAATTCAAATTGATTGGTGACAGATTTTATCTTATTGGTAACCAATTTATACAGTATTTAACAAATAAGATACAAAAGTAAATGAACATGTCTTCAACTAATATCTGGATCAAAAATATAAGTTGGTCTTAGTCAAAGTCCAAAGGAGGTCATGTTATTCTTTCTCCCCCAAATTCTGGGCTACCTTTAAAAGCACAAATGAAAAGTGAGTGTCCTATGTATGTAAGCATTGTACTGCATGTTGTGGGAGAATGTGCATAATTCCAAGTCCTGACTGAATCTTACTTGCAAAAAGAGTTCACTAAACTTCTAATCATAATGTTTGTTGAACTTCTATTCCAGAATATGATTCACTTGTCTGCCTTCTAATTGCTCACATCTTTTAATGGCACACCAGTACACCACATATATTTGACCCAATTTTCATCCTTGTGGACTACTTGGCCTCCCCGTCATGTGGCAAGCACGTATCTTCTTTCATTTCTCTTAATTTTCGACTTCTGTCATTATTTATATTTTAATAATTTCTCGTTATGGTGGTCACTTCAATCAATCGACTTTAAAAATGTGAATCGATTCAAGCCAAATTACGTCCTCAGGCAAATCTTTGTCGCAACTCCATCAACGCAGACCTTTTCTTACGAGTAATATTATTTTCACAACTTCTCATATAATCTCCCCCCTCCCCCCCTCCAATTAAATTCCGCCTGCTGGCTCGTGTTGACCGGCGTTGACTTGATCGCCATGAGTAGCCACCTGCCATCTTAAAGGGCAACAAACACGGATAAGCTATCATTCTTGGCAAAAATCAACTGCTTAAAATTATTGGTCGAATGTACCAAATAAATAAATATATTGGTCGAAACCGGCCACTACATCTAAATAGATTCAAGCCATATTTAGCAAAATCATTGTGTCTTCAAATATATAGTGGGAGGGTCAAGGGTCATAGATTCATCGAAAGAAAGGAGAAAGAGAACATAAAGACTTAGTAAAATATTGAAACAGCACACGCATACATGTAAACTCCTCATTTTAGCCACCATTTTGTTTTGCCATCAGCAGCTAAACGTATGTCGAACGTATAAGTTGCTACACTAATTGATATTGCTTATAACTCAATACAGTACCGGTGCAAACAAATTTTACTATCGCTAAAATAAGTATGTTTTTTAATTATAGTGACTTACTCCGTATTATGCATTCCACGTGACTATATGTAGCTTCGTTATAGGAAAAAACTTCATACATTATTTAAGAGCGAGTTATACGATATATATACTGAGTATAACATTTTCTAGAGGGAGCTCTCACAATTTTATGTATGTAGACTAACATTGCATGTACTTTATGAAATAAATAAAGAGGGAAAATATAGATGCAAAAACTTTTTATGAACTTTGTTTCCAGCTTTCAAGCGAAGTCTTTGGACTTTGACATTTTACATGATTTGGCTTTGTAGATCTGAACGGCATGATGAGCAGTACGTACGCAAAAAAGAAAGAAATGTAAAGTACGTAGTACTATTATTATTCATGATCTCAAACTCTGGCTAGTGCACTGCAAATGTCAGGATTCTCCTTTATTAAGGAACCAACAATAGTGATTCCAAACCAATAACAGTGCCATTACAACTTCTTAGTTTTGAACCAAAATAATGACTCCATTTGCTCCCTTTAATCGTCAACCTTATCAAACCAAGCGTTAATAATAACAGAACGGGGAAAAATATATTTAACAGAGACTTACATAATAAGAAGCATATCAATGTAGTGGCCGGTATATGATACTATTTCACATGCAACTACATTATCACTCAAGCTAGTTGGAGCAAAATTGATGCAAAATTCGATATACTCGGTCACAATGCTAGAAAATTTCGTGTCACTTGTCAGCATAGATGACAAGTGACACAATAGATAACAAAAGATATTTAAGGGGTCAATAGATAAAACTCGGTAAAGTTTGTATGTATGTGTCTATCAATGTAATCGGCTTATATATCATCCCATTATTATAGATGTATTGGATTCCTTTCTTCAAACTTTGATCATGGCGACTAGCAGTTTTATCACTTGAGCTAGCTGACAACGGTTCAATACGATCTCGGTGATTGTATGTCGATTCAATTAGATAATGACCGAAAGATATTGACTTTCACCTAGGCCACTGTTATTTGAATCTTCTTACTCTGTGACATAGATTTGTTTCCATGGCACAAGACAGAAAATCCTGAACAACACTTCTACCTTATTATATTCTTCAAGTTAAAATCTTTTCCCCTTCTTTCTTTTGGCTGTACAGCAAACAACAATCTCAAATTAACTGCCCCTTTGAAATAGTTGAAGAAGCAGACAAGGACAATTTGTGCAAATTTGATTAACTTAAATTTTTGCATAGAACCTGGTAAATGCATGTGGATTTGTGGATTATGCATATGATCAGGTGTTGGGGGGAAAAAACGCTTTTTTCTATAACATGCTAAAATAATGTCAATTATATTGAAACTCCCTAGGTCATATGCTCAGACAAATTCTCATTGTTCTTTCTGTTTGTGCCTATCTTTGTTCATGAGGGCTACATTTAGTAGCTAAACTTGTTGATGCTCCACCATTAATAAACTAACCACCCTCTTAAAGAATACTTAAAAACTAGTGATCTTACAAAATGCCATAAAACTGCATTTCTTTTCTAATTGTGAAGTAGCAGTAGTCAATTGATACAATTTTCGACGCAATTTCATTATTGATTATGAGACCATGCAAAACTTGTTACTAGTAGTATATGTTTCTTAATTTCTCTAGTGCATATAGAGAGAAATGGGCACAATGATTATTGAATGATTGAGATTAAACTTAGACTAAGGTACGAGGTGAAATATAGAGTTTAGGAAGTAGAGGATGTAGACAAGGGGATGGAGTTAAAGTAGAATTCCATTGGAAATTGTAGGAAAGTGACTGCAGAATAGTAATGGAAACTCAAAAGGGGGTGTTAGTGAATCCCCATTTTGAAGGGTCTTGATAGTTGCCTTCTTCGAATCTTTTTATTTTCACCCATTATATATCATCCGATCAAGTCACACATTTCTAACTAGTGTTAATTTGATTGTAATTTAAGTTAATAAAAGAGTTATTACACGTAAATTTTATGGGCAAAGATTACTAATAGGTTAAAATCTTTTACTTTTACGCGAAAACTAGTTATTGTCATATCGGATTCTTAATTGGCTGTGAGTGACATGCATGAATTGATTAATTCAAACCATGTATAAGAATGTACGGAAATAAAAGGAGTATGATACATCCGTCTTGAGTCTGAACAAAAGAAGGTTAAAAAAGAAGTTTTTTTAAGCCACCAAAGTGAGAAGGGTGGGATATAAAAAAACACCAAAGTCGTATTTGGAATTTATGAAACACCAAAATTAAAAACCTTGTTTTTATAACACACTTCAAACTATTTGGTATTTTATTAAACACTAAAACAAATAAAAAAAAAATGTTAATTTTTATTTTACCTCTTAATTTATTTTTCTGCTTTAAAAAAAAATACTCATCTTCTTCTCCTTCAATTCTCCATCATCGATTTTCTCTACGAAACCATGGCGCAAGGTTAAGTCATATCCAAAAAACTTAACAATTAGAACCTAGGATTATGGAAAGTCTAAACAAGTTTTTATGCTACATTTTGAACTTTGCGGTTCCGTTTGATCATGTTCGTTTTTTTTTTTTTTTTTTTTTGACATTTGCTGAATTATGTGATCTTTTTTTTTTTTTTAAGATCAATAAACTGGATTTACTCCATATCTTTACTTATTGTGAAACGAGTCTAGTATTTCTTAATTTAAGTAAGTAAAAACATAATTCCATTTTATTTTTTAATGTTATTATTTGTTTTGGTGTTTAATAAATACCCAAATAGCTTAAAGTGTGTTTTAAAAACAAGTTTTTTTACTTTGGTGTTTTATAAATATCAAATACAACTTTGGTGTTTTTTAGATCCCACCCTCGTCACTTTGGTGACTAAAAAATACTTTTTGTTAGCTTACTCCCTATAGAAGTGAAAAAAAAACAAAGAAAAAGAAATACTCTACAATCAAAGGAGAGGTTTTTTTTAATCAATAGTCTTCCCATTCAAATTCAATGACATTATTCCATCTTCATTTTAAAAATCCTTCTTTCCTATGATGATCTTCTTCTTTAGCCTTATATAAACCCTCCTATCTCCAAACATTTCTTCAAACACCAACTTCAAAAAACATAACTCATCACACAAAAAAAAAAACATCTATACCTACATACAACATTAATTTTCCTCAAATAACACCAAAAAATGTCACACACAAAACATAGCTTATTATTATTAGACAATAATAACACTAATCTATCCAACATAATTGCACCTCAAATGCTCTTCCCACTCCTCCAAAGAAACCCCATCACATCCCACCCTAATGAGAGGAGAGGCCGCCGTAAGCAGGCGGATCCAGGGCGGTATCTAGGCGTAAGAAGGCGGCCGTGGGGGCGGTATGCAGCCGAAATCAGAGACCCAACAACCAAAGAACGACATTGGTTAGGTACTTTTGATACTGCTCATGAAGCTGCCCTTGCTTATGACAGAGCTGCCCTTTCAATGAAGGGTACCCAAGCTAGGACTAACTTTATTTACTCAGACACTTGTCCTTTTCTTCCCCTTCTTTCACCTCTTGATGGCCCTTCTCTTTTACCCCCTCAATCTTCTCACTTTTTCTCGCTTTCTCCTCCTCATCATCATAATTACCCCAGTAATAACACACATAATAATAACCCTACTACTCAAATAACTCCTACTCCTGCTGCTCCTGCTCCTGCTGCTGATCCTGTTCCTGGTGTTACCACCCTCGCCTCGCCGAAAATAGAGTATACCACTACCAATGCTGCTTTCACCTTCTCTGATAGTCGTGATGAACACAACTCCGGATATTTAGACTGCATTGTCCCTGAAAAATACCTTAGACCACCACCTCCTACTAATAATGACAGTGAGTCTCAAAATGTGTCTCAAAATGCAGGGTTCTCTGACATTATCAGTAGTAGTTGCTGCAATAATCTTCCTAGAGAAGATTCATCCTTGTCTTTCGTTAGCAGTAATAATATTTCTACTGATGATGATGATTATGACTATCATCAGGTTTTACGTAAAGGGTTAGCATGGGAGATAAGTGATGTTAATGAATTCCACGACGGGTTGTCGTCGGCCGCCGCCGCCGCGATTAATAACCCTCTAATGGTGGAAGATGGCTGCATGGGAGCTTTGTATCCTACGTTCGATTTCTCAACTTCGACTTCTTATCTTTCATCGATGTCTGCTAATTATGGTGCTGCTGCATCAGCTAGTTTGTTTAACTTTTAGTGATATTATTATAATTATTCACTGTTTTTAGTGAAATAATTAATAAGCTTTATATTGAGTATTGGAATGTTACAACTTACAATGTCGTACTCATGAAGTCATCATGATCATCATCATATATATATAGCTAAGATGGTTTTTTGGTTATAGAACAATATATCTTCCTCAAATCTACATACCTCAAATGCTTTCTTTTTAAGTATTTATGATTAGAGTAAGTAAGAATAATTAATAATGTTAAGGATCGATTACTTCTGTAATAACATTCTCATTATCATGCTATAATTCACGTGTCATACACAATCAATCGATCTATGTCCCCGTGAAAATAATGCTTTGATTTTCTAAATACATGCATGAGGGTCTCATCTAATTTGAACAATGCATGACAAGTCTAGCTGACTAGCTGAGGAGTTTGGTTTCGAAAGTATATATTTATGTAAAATCATATCGTAAACTCATGACATGTATAAGATCGGTATAAGACCGTCACATGATATATTGTAAAATATATATAAAGTATAATGGAGTACTCCCTTCGTTCGCCTTTAAACTACGTAGGGCCAACGGACACGCTTTTTAAGGTGAATGAACACGCTTTTGGCTAATCTAAGTTTCAATATATCATTTTGCTCGTTGGCCCTACGCAATTTAAAGGCGAACGGAGGGAGTATATATCAATATATTTTTGTTGAGCAATGTGAATTGCGGGTAAGAGAAAAGGGGAGGATGCAATTGAAGGTGGCACATGGCAGATTCAGCATTCCATTTTGAGTGGAGTAGTTGTCCTTAGCTCAGCAGCGGGAAAGAAGGAAAAAAATAAAAGTTTGCCAATATACAAATCATCTTCTATTTTAATCTGAACTTTCAAGAATAAGTTTCACTGTTTTTAAACTAGACAAAAACGTCATTGTCTCGTATGCATATCCAACACTAAAAAATAATAATATAAATCATTCGACGATGTTGGCTAATAGATCACCAAGCCACCAACAGAGGTCCTAGTCCAATCTGTTTTTGCAAGAAAAGACAAAATTCGCAATATAACTTACGATTTTTCCCTTTATTTCATTAAATTCTTTATTAATGTCGAAAAAAACCGTGATAGGTACACGTAGATGTAAGGGTAACTAAACTGCGATGCCTATCGGTTACAAGACTGATAACTTAGCTGAAGATGGGTTTTGCAAATGGTGAATACACATCTAGATCAGATCAGTGCAGTCAAGGTCAGGAACTCAGAATTGAGGAGTCGAGAAACCACCTAGTCTACCAATTTCCTATCTTCCTAGGCTCCTAGCTAACTACTTCATACAACGTAAAAAGAAGTACTACTTCAGCTTTGTTTGGATTCTTTACATTTCGTTTGAATATCTGACATATTCAAACGAAATATAAATAACCTAATGAAACGGGGAGTAAATAAAAACCACATCTAAATTTGCTCCAAGGTCATATTCCTCAATACGTGACTTCAATTAAACTAATCGAATCCCCATATGTTTTGAAAAGAACACTCATTTCATCTTCATCTCTACCCTCACACTTCCATTCTTTAAAAAATTTCAAAAACATTCATCAGCTAATCTTATGACCAAAAAAAAAAAAAAAAAAAAAAAAAAAGGTTCTACGGGTAATCTTGAAGGGCTGATGAAAGAGTTAATACCCTCGGACGGCCGGTCCGTGTACGATACTGGAACTGAGCAACAAGTGCCAAAGGGAGTAGCAAGACTATGTTTCAGCACACAAACAGGAGCAAATATGTAACAAATAAATGCAAATTTCACAAAAGAGTCGAGTCTAAATTTAGTTCGAATAGAATTTAAGTTATGTATCACATGATAAATTATCAGTAAAACATTTCAATATTCCAAGTTTCCAACATAGTTTTCCATGTAATTGTCTTATGTAAAGGCAGTAAGCTAACCGCCTCGTTAAGGTCTTTCAATGGCTCTTCCCAAGTAATTTTACCAAAGACCAAAATGTGGAGGAACAACCAGGACTCCCGATTCACCCGTTCCAAAGTTGGGGATGGGAAGCTTGTTCCTATACTCGTAATGGGAAAGATAGGTGAGGAGAAGGATCAAAGGGCTGTTGAGGGGAAGGAAGATCATAAAAGGATTGATCTTCTCTGGTTTTGTGACGGGGTAAAGAGAAGTGAAAAAAAGGTGAATCTAGAAGTTCGTGATTGCGAATAAACACAACAGGAGACCCTAAAAAATCAGGGATGTGCTTGTTCAATGGCCAAGTATAGTTTATAATTATTTTCAGGATGTAGAAGGTACAGAATGGCTTATTCAAGAGAAAAGGAAGGCCATAGTGATATATGTATGAACATAAGAGGTAAAGGACCTATGTGTGTGTGCAAAAGTGATAGCGAAACATGGGGTGTGGATAAGATCTCCTGCCTGGGTTTGTGCAAAAGAATGTGGGTTGTGATAGTCACTGAAATTTCATCTACAAAAGCAAAAATGAGGGAAATATATATTTCCGGAGGGAGGGGTGCCTTAACTTGGAGCACCTCCATGAGTAGTGGTTTCGGTACCTGTGCTTGATATAGAAGCTTTTTGACTAGACTGTTGGACACCAGATTGAGAAATCGACCCACTCCTGGATGATACAGAACCACCTGAACCGCTTGATATGGACATAGACGACATCAATGTGGGAGCAGAATCTTTGGTGGACCCTGAGTTTACTTCTGCCCGTAAATCTGAAGATGAGGACGAAGCTGCAAGAGTCCCACCCAAAGACCCTACAGGATAGGGTGCAACCGGCATATCAGAGAGAGATGATGCCGAGGGACTGTAACTCAGTGTTCCCATGGGGTGATCAAACTTGCATGCAGGGCCATATTTGCATACCCCATGTGTTGCATAGTAACTACAAGTTGGAGTACCCTGTCATTGGAGAAAGAGGATCAAAATATCAAATGCTATGGTGATTCAAGAGTGACGACATGTACAAACAAAGGGGGAAAAAAAAAAACAAGAACAAACATTCTATATTGAAAAATTTATACAGACATATGTAAATTGCTAAAAAGCATGACTTTGGAAGACGAAATGTGTTTGCCTCTGAGTTGCTGCTTTTCCTGTTTCGCTTCACCCCCCTCAGTACTGATAATTTATTTTAGGGGAAATTGGGAGGAGCAGATACTATGCATCACTAGACTAAGGACTTACTAAGGTCCATTTGCCTGCTGCAAATTTGAAAGAAAAGGTAAATGGAACTCTCTCATTCCATTCCATTTAACATATTTCAAAGAACCAAGTCAACAGTACCAAAAAAAAAATAGAAAAAAAAAAAAAAAAGAAGAAGAAGAAGAAGAAGATAAGATAGAGAAGAGAAAAAGGAATAAGAATAAGAATATCATATAGTAACTCCCTTGTCTCCTGTTGTTAAGAAGTTAAGAGTGAGAAGAAGTAAGGAACGAAAAAGATTAGGCTGTCCACTATAAGTTTTGAGAAGAAACACAAGGAAACATCATATAGATATTTAAAAGGTCTGAAATAAACGAACAAGAAGCTGTGGTGACCCATTCACAGCCATAGTTACTCCTTTAGAGTGATGGTCTCAGAACTATCTAAGCAAGCCAAGGATGAAGACATGGCAAATCATATACGAAAACTCGAAAAGCACACCAATTAAGGTGGAAATATTAGACCACCTTTAAAGGATTTGACATGCTACCAGATGTAAACGACAAAAGTCAGAACTAATCGAAGTGACCACCAAACGAAGAACAAACCCAAGCTAGATACCTGCTTTACACCTTTATTTTTATATCTGGTTTTAAACAAGATTGGATCAATTCCCTAGTCAATTCCATGTTAAAACTGTACACTTCATTTAGTCATTGTCTCACAGATTTTCTATTAAATTTAAGATGTTCATCCAACACGAACATCTAATCTAGTCACCCAACCTAACATCACAAACACAAGGGGTATTAGCAATTAACTATACCTTATCCATCAATCATGCATGAAAGATAGGATAGGCATTTGACACGGAGGTGAAAATCCACAGTCCTGAGTACTCTAATGTGTTCAAACACCCACAAAGTATTATCCCTCATTTGTGCAGAAGGTGAGAAAAGTAGACAACCAAGAATAAGATGTGGAACAGAGATGCAAGTGAACATAACAGAGCTTAATAGCCCCCATCAAGAATGAGATTTCATCCTCCAAAAAAAAAAATTAAAAAAAAAATCGCGTTCTTCAGGATAAATCTGAGAGTCACCAATGTGAAGTTTCACTACTAGATGAATAGCCCAGCAAAATTGACGGCTAAAAGATAAGATTCAGATATGGATGTACGAAAATATATGTGCCACACCTTCCAATATTCCTCCTTTGGCCACTATGAACAAGTACCCATTTCTAAATACACTGATATCCTGTTAAAGATATACGAGTGAATCCGTTGTCTTAGCCTCAACTATCAGCTTAGTCTTTTGGTTGACATATCCTCACTCACCCTCCTAATTGTCCATCTGAAGGGAGGCAAAAAGAACCTAACTTCCAAAAGACAAATGCCTCAGAAACAAAATCCTACTATCAAACAAGATGTGATAAAGATGAATAGATGACTTGGACAACTAGAACACTTGGAGCAATAACAATGAATCTAATGGAAGTCGACAAACAGGAAATAGCTTTTACAAAAACATGGTTGGGAGTTTGGGACATGATGCTGCATTTGCAAAAATTAAGTATGTTGAGTCTAAAACGCTATTATGAGCATCCATCTCCTTACCGATGGAGGATACAACAGAAAGAAGTATAATCACAGTGAGAATATGCATGCAGAAAGCAAGACATCCAATAGATTGATTGTGTTAAATCATCGTTCAGCATTTCATTCTAAGTTTTATTTACCGCCGAGAAGTCTAGAACTTCCTTTTGCAATCCAGGGCTCAAGTAATAAGGGCAGGAAGGTTACCAAATATGCTTTAATATAAGGCCTAGACCGACTAACTCCCACTCTTCCTGAGAAGTGGTTTTTACAGCAATGTTTATTGACTTAGCATTTATGAGATGTCAGTAATCTAGTTGGAGGAAAGTCAGTATCATGACTGACATAATAGCTAACTACTAAAAAGAGTCCAACAACATTCCGAAACAGTGACATGGCAAGTAGAAATCTTCTGTGCAGATCTTTCCAATTACAGGTCATCTTTCATATGTTTTAAAGATGCACAGTAGTCGGAAGAGAAGCAAAATGCAGGACAAGGTGAACCAAATACCACCCACAAATGCTAATTACAATAGCAGGAAGTATCCAGAAAATGGATGAAGACAAAACATACCGGACGAAGAGGAAGACCCATGGGACTAAGTGCAGAACTTGATTCTGGAGCAACCCATTCTGCAGGATGATGGTATTTACACGACGAACCAAATTTGCACTCTCCCGTCTTAAGGTAATACTGACATTCTGGCTGCCCTGGTCTTTGAGGAAATGAGTGTTCCTTCAAGATACTATTTGGAGGACCGACAGAAGAAGTTAATGCTTGATAAGCCCCAGTGTAAGCAGGTGCTGATGGTGATAGTTGCGTTATCCCATAAAGTTGTCCAGCTCCCACTGTTGATGAGGTAGCGGGATTTGCCATAGGATTAGGTGCCTGCAAAAAGTTTATTAGCTAAGCGAAATGTTTCGTTATTAGCAAAACATTACGACAAACTGAAGATTATGTAGTTGTAACTTGTAATCATTGAAGACACACAATCATCAAACGACTTCAATTCTCGTCACGTAATTGTGTATTGCTGCTCGAGTAGGTTCAACTTGAACAATTGCAACTACACCAAGCATTCTACTTAATTACACTACCACTACCCAAATTTCAATCTTTTCTTGGCATCTATAGATTATGTAGTGGTAATCAATTAAAACATACAGTCATTAACAACATTAATTCTTGTCATGATATGGTGTATTGCTACTTTCCATAAGTGAACAAGTGCAACCACACCAAACAATTACATTCCAACATTTCATTACCCTCTCACTACAAGCATATCAATCCTTTTTTGTGCACCTAAAGTTTATAAATAGTCTCAACTGGATATGCAGTTTCGATAACACAAAACCAAGCATCACCAAAGTGACCAGCACTGCATCATAAACTTGACGTAATCAACAAAAGAACCTCTTTCCTAAGTCTTAAATATATCCAAGAACTCAATTTGAATTTATGTTCCCAATTGAACAAGCTCTGCATCCATTTACTTTCAACATTTAAGGTTTAAGGTTTTGAACACAACAGCAAAAGAAGAATTGAAATAAACTTAAGCTGAATCTATGTTAAATTCAAGGCTTTTGGATGGAGAAAAAATATCCTAAATTAGTAACCTTTGGTGATAGAAATTTCTACACCATCCTTCAGAAGCTTTATCCTTGGATACCTAGAAGTGAAAATTTTTGAAAATCTTGGGAATGAAGGTATACTTTTTCTGGATAAAGTTCCACACAATTGCAGTGTACTAAGCAAGCGGTAATGTACTTACTGGGTAAGGTGCCCAGCCAGGATAGGGAACTACACCAGGAGACAACAGCATTGGTCCATACGGCCCCTGGAAATATGAACCTGGCATCATAGATGGCCTCACAACAGGCCAGTTGCCAGCAACCACTCCATAAGGCTGAGGACCAGGAGAAGCAGTAGGATAAACAGCTGAGGCGGCTGCAGGAGCAGGAGGAACAGCAGCAGGAGTTGCTGCAGCCATTGGTACATTTGTAGGCTGTGGATGATGGAATTTGCATGTCATCCCAAACTTGCATTGCCCTGTTTTCATATAGTAAGAACACTCTTTCTCACCCTGCAGAGATATAAAAGCATCAGACTTTCATGCATGCAAAAGATCATAACAAAACCACACACATTAATCTCTTCTAAAAAATTTGGTGGAACAAGTTATCCTCAGAATACGAAGGCAATGGGAGTAGTATAGTATACAAACCGGGCGCACAGGATATCCGTAAATGTTGACCCCAAAGGAGCTAACAGAACCAACTCCTTGCCTCGGATGATGGTACTTACAGGAAGAACCAAATTTACAAGATCCAGTCCTCATATAATACTGCACCATTTCAAAAACACAATTTCATCACATAAAGCTACATTCTTCAAAGTTCATATCAACAAAAAACCTGCCATACAAGCGTAAATACAGACCATTCTCTTAAAAAACCCAGCTCAACACACTGAACAAATCACACCCAAGTATATACATTATCAAAACTATCTCCATCTCACAGTTCAATGAAGTAATACCTGACAAATTGGCTGTCCAGATCGCTCCGGGAAGTCCCCTGCAGCCATCCTAACACCGGCTCCGGCCACCTAAACAATGTGATCATCTTCCCAACCTCAATTTCACATCTTAATTACCAAATTACCATATAATATAATCACTAAACAAACAAATTCCCAGCTCTTCAAACACAGTAAAAAAAAAAAAAATACTAAATAAAAACAGCAAAACCCCAAAATTTACCCAGATTGCAAAGATCAAAACTTTATAACAAACAGAATCAAACAAGAAAAATTACCGGAGAAGTGGAACGATCACGGGGATGATTAAAACGGCAACGATCGCCATACCCACAAAACCCAGTCCTCAGAAAATAAATGCAATCTGGCTCACCGGGCCGTTCCGGATACGACGACGTCGTTTCACCCAATCCAAGCTGCCACATCCCTTCTACTCTCCATCATAATCATAATCATAATCACAACACCCACATCATAAAATCAAAATTAAACAACAACCCACTTCAAATTAAATCAAAATTATGATCATACATTATACATTACCATAAAAAATATACAACAAGATCAAAACTTTATTATAAAATTAAAAACCAAACTAACCTTCAACAACAGTTTCTCCAGCTTGATCTGATTGGCCTCCCTCCTCCTCCGTCGAACCTTGACGGTCCATCAAAGACAGATTAATGGAGTGTTAAATTTTACACAATGAGTAAATTACAAGTTTCCTATGTTGGGTATTATATGAATTATTATGTATATATGTATGTATGATAAAAGAGTTAAAATATGTATTATGTATGTATATGTAAAAAATAAAAATAAAAAATTGTTGTAAACTGGTTTTTTTTCCTTATTTTTTTCAGCTCAAAGTGACAAAGTTTATGTCTTTTTGTTTTTGCTGAGATTTTGATGATGTTGATGATGATGCTTTCGTTTTTAGTTTCCTTTTTTTTTTTTAATTATTATTGTTTTTATTATTATTATTATTATTATTATTATTATTATTGTTTACTCCATGTTTTTACGTGGGAGTTTCGCTTTTTTCGAGTGGGTGATGGTTTATATACGCGCCAAGGAGAGGAGAGGATGTCAGAGAACAAAGTGTTAGTATGTATAGGAATTTGTAGTAAATATGGATAGGTATAAATTCACGATATGGATTAACTGACTGACTCTCTTTTGTATCTAACAAGTTATAGAGTTCGCGCGGGTTAATAATTTGCTAGGCATAATAAAATAGTGTAGATGAGTTTATTCATGATGTGGCGTTATCCGTACAAGTAAATATTTGGTCTAGATCAGAATTATTGGTTATATTTTTAATTAAAAAATTAAATTAAAGTAGAGTTTTAAGCTTGACGGATGTGATAATGAAATTAATATTAGTATACTTCTAGAGTTCTAGTAGTGAAAATAAGTACAATGTTCGTTCTTTTATGAAGTATTATTGTAGATTTCGGTAAGTAGAACGAGTTTAATGTTATCATTGGTAATATTTTGACAATTTTTATGCGTTTGATATTTTGTAAAATTCATTTCGTTATTATCGTTAATTCATTAACTTTTTTTTTTAGACAAAGTGATAAATGAGATACTCGATTGATGAAATCATTTTTACCTTCTTATTAAATCGATATGTTGTTACATCTCAAATTTAATTTGAGACATCTAATCTAAACTATTTCGCTACTCTTAAGAAGCATTGGAACGGATACAAACGTGAAACAAGAATGTATCTATAATTCTATATAAGACAATACACAAAATGTGACGATGAATAGAATTAATTTTGGAGATTAACTTTGAAATGGGCTTGATGTAATATTTTTGATTTATTCACTGTATGTAGTTAGATTGATAGTTTAAATAAAAGCTCTCATCAAAACCTCGCCATATGTTAACATTATCAATGCTAGCTCGCTTATTTTGTATAAGACATATATTGATGTTGTAACTTATTGTTAATAATACAGTTAAAAAGATATGTGCTTCCTAATAAAGTATGCTTGTATACTAATATACTCCTACAAAAGCATTAATATTAATAATAATAATAAGTTAAGAGTCATAGGATCAATAAAAGGGGAATACAACGTTGGGTAAAGTTTGGTAGATGACTTTGGGTGATGATGATGACCTTAAAAGGGAAAAAAATAAATAAAAATGTGAGACTTTGGAAATTTTGAGGGGAGGGAAAAACTGAAAAAGTGGCAAGTTAAGAGTAGTTAGATGGTAGAGTTTAATTAGAAAAATGTGATTAGATGAATGAGAGCCCCACGATGCACGTACAGAGAAGGAAAAGATCGGAAACCGACACACGCTTAAAAGGGGTAGGTGTGATCCACATTAGTGATAGTGCCATCTTTTTAACTATGGTTAACTATATATACGTTCTATCGATAATAACGGGTTAAATTAAGAGGTAAGCGGTTCAATTTTACTAGTAATTAAAAAGTTTATACGATTATGTTTGGTGGTACTTTAACAAGTAGTAGCATTTAGGCATTTAGCAATCTGACTCATGTACATGTTTGGCAACTTTTCTTTTAAGTAGTACTTAGATTAGAATGTACCCGTAGTATTTTGGGAGCATTGTGAACTGCTAATAGAACAATTAGGGTGTGTGTTATAGTTGTTCAGTTAGCATTTAGCTGTTCAGGTAACTGTTTGCAGTTTGACTAGCTGTTAGCTGTTAGCAGGTAGCTTTTAGCTGTTGGCTGAAAAGTAGTTGTTGACAATGACGTGTTTGGTACGATCAGTAGCTGTTGAGTTATTAAAATGATATATATCAAAAAAGTAGAAAATCAGAAATGCTACTTTCTATGGGAAATGTTACTTATAATATCATTTGCCAAATACTCCTTAAAACGTTAAATGCTACTTCAAACGCTAATAACTAATGTACTTGTCTACCAAACATACCCAACCTGCTACCAGCTAGAAGCTAAAACAGACTAAAAGTCTGTTGTTCATAACTGTAGTCAGATCAAGATATAGACAAAGAAATTTCGGTGAAGTGAATGGGCCACAAAGAAAAGTATTGCAACATTACACCTTCTATTTACATGGGAAAAGTGGATTGAGTTTCATTCTTTCTCGTGTGTTAAAGGCCTCCAATATTGTGTCCTATAAATTTTTGTTTCTATGGAAAAGGAATACCTTAATGTCTTTCGTATGAAGCTAGGAGTAGAGATGATGGTTACAATCGCCTCGGAAGATCTCCAATGAGGCCTTCCACTTCCAGCCTTAAATTAACCATTGGACTTCTGCTCTGATTTCAGAACAAGGATAAACACGAGGGATGTCTCCCACCACCCTAGTCTCGTGTTTAAGACCGTCTAACGATAAGGTCACGATAAGACCCCATCGATTTCTCAAGATAAATGTAAGTTTTCAGACTTTGGAGTGTCGTGTAATTATAGCAAAAGAAATAGGAGAACAAGTGACAAAGGAAAGAAAAAAAAAAAAAAAAAAAAAAAAAAAAAAAAAAAAAAAAAAAAAAAAAAAAGTGCTGCTGCTGCAAATCTAAGACATTGTTACTGTTTCTACCATTGAAAAACTAAAGTTACATTAATTTAAACAAAAAATGCTAATAATCAAAGTATGTAATCAAGAGTCTGAAGCTGCACAATTGCCTCTTGGTTAACTTAGTAAGTTATATGACCAAATGGTTAACAGGTGAACACCCCAAGTAGCGTAAAAAGAAAAAGGGTTAACCAAAACTATACCATACACAACTAACACAAGCATCTGGATGTGATGGCAGCTATACTAAAAACGCGCTGCTCTCTCGCGTTCTTCGTTAAGGAGGCCTATAAATCAATTACAAAGAGGGGAAAAAAGATGTCGACAAGTATCAAAGCCTAGAATTTACGTCGATGATGTACAGAAAGAACTAAGTGTCTGGCTGTTCAGTTTTCATTGGCTGCACAGGTGAGGCAGCAGAACTTCCATTTTGAAGATAGAGGGAATCGGCCACGAGAGCATCACTTACAAGGCCAGCATCCGCGTCAAGATTCAGAGGTCCCTTAATCCTACGAGGTGTACTGAGGAAATAACAACAGGCATGCAATCAACATCGTATGATCTAACTTATGGGTCTTTGTAAGGTGTGGGAGTTTAGAAATAAACCTGTTCAAGCGGTCATTAATGGCTGTAAGATCTTTTGAAGGGCTTTGAAAAGCATGCGTGCTTTCCCCCACACAAGCATAGTAGCTTTTGGAGCTGTGTGAAATCAGGGTGTCCATCTACAAACAGGTCAAATTGGGGAAAGTTCAGGTACATGTGATTGTATAAATAGGCATCACTTAAGAGACCACTGGAGCAAGAACATCCGTACATACTACTGAAATGACTATAAAAGCATCTCCAACAGACGGTTTATCATTTAATCATTCGATACTATGCATAAACCTTAGTCATAGTCAAGAAATCTATGAAGTATTCTTCCTATATCCAGTTCTCTCATCATTATTAACCTCGAAACAAAAACAAATAAGAAACCTCAGTTCAAATTATGTGAGGTGAAAATGTTACCTTAGATGATCGCAATGGAGAGACATAGACATTGTGGACTATCGAGACTTTCTTGGGGGACATGTCAGGAAGACTTGGAAAAGCAGACACTTTAGGTGATCCAGGGCATTGAGCTAATTTGCCAGAAAGCGTGGAATTAGGAACTCAAATGAAACTTGTGTCAAGAAAAATAAACAACTTAATGAAATTTCACAACATAACGAAATCTAAGTTATAAGACGACGCACCTTCTTTGTTATCACTTTCAGGATCCCGGATGGGTTTCATACCGCTTCCTGGAGTACCCAGCTCCACGAGAAGAGGCTTTACGCAAGGAATAAAAATCTCATTGTAAAATGTTATAATGTCAACATGACCCTGCCCTTGTCTCTGTTAAGAAACCACAAAACTGTAAGGCCCATAACCAGAGAAAAAGAAAATAAAATAAAATTGTGTAACTAAAGTGATCCATGTCATAGATTACTTACTCCACTTCGTCGTGTTGATGACCAATCAACATAAACACTGCGAAAAACAGGTAGTTTGCATTGAGGTTGCTTCCGATAGTGAAAAATAATATCCTTAAACGCCAATTTCACATGAGAGATCTGCATGGAGCAAAATAGTTAATTAACATCACTGATAAATACAGGGAGCAAAAGAACTGGCATATTTCTAATAATAGTTCATCATCAGCAACCCTACCTTTGCTACTCCATAGAAAGAACAGAGGATGATCTGGTCAATGTGCCGATTGAAAAACAGAGAAGTTCGCTGATTCAATATTTTCTGGAAAAGAATATACACTCTCTCTCTGAACTGCTGAGGCAAATCAGGCTCTCCAAGCTCTCCCAGCTTGTCACGCAACTTTTCGACCATACTATTGATCCTCACAGCAGCTAACTTCACAATCTACATTCAAGAACAAATAGCATTAAGAAAAAATTATACCAAAAGGCCGAACGAATAGAAAGCAAATGAGTTAAAACTGCAGATTCTGGAATGAACATTAAGGAATAGGATAGAGTAAAAGGAGTAAAAATAGTTACAGTGCATTCCATAAAAATAAAAAACGCCTCGCGTGGGGTACTTTCTAATTCAGTACCATCTATGAGTAGCCTTAACCAACAACCGCGAATTCGAGATCAGACTTAGCTTTTCCAGGATCCAGGCTAGAGAAACGCTAGTCCAATAACTAGAGCCAGGACCAAGGATGGTGTGAATCACTCGACCGATTCCTTCACCCTTAGTTCACTTCACTCTTGACCCCACAGCAGATAAACACTAAGAATGTACAAAAGCCATCATCTAACTTGAACTTTCTTTAATATCCCAAATCTTTCATTCCATCTATGTTGAAAAAGGACGACTTAAGCAAGATAGAAACAAAGATAGGCGCATTACTCAGACTTATCCACCACGAAATATTCATAAAAGCATAATTTGAGCAAACAGTGAAGAAGGAAACATTGACGAAAGCAAGGTTGACATGCTCAACGATCAGCCCTAAAACACGTATCTGCAAAAGAAATTGCTTAAAGGCATACCTTACAAAAAAATACATTGATCCCAGTCTCTGCGCAAGTTTCACCTCCACCTCCTGGACTTGGCCTACTTGGACTACAGGAGAATCCAGGATCCAATGTTAGTGAAAACTATCTATAAAAAGTAATGACAGAAACATCTTTGGAAACAGAAAAACGAGAAGGGTGTTGACAGTTACTTCAATTCTTGTGATTTTGTTGTGTTTTACCTCGCAAATGCTGACTGCAAAGCTGGAGGAGTTAACTTTTGCTTGAGGTTGTTTATTAAACGATCCTTCATTGGTGATGTAAATGAGTTGCGCTCCACCAGCACACTTCTATACTCTGTGGAAGCTCTCTTTGGGGACATCATTTCTCCATTTTGCCCTATGGAAAGTAAAAAAAAAAAAAAAAGGAATATTGGCATCATATGTCCATTTTGCCCTAAAGACAACAACAACCAACAACCAAGCCTCATTCCCAAAATAATTTGGGTCGGCTAACATGAAAGAAAAAAAAAATTAAGGATGACAAACGCATAGCAATAGCATTTTCCTAATATCTCCTGGTATCAATATGTCTGACCTCAAAAAGATATTGAAATATGTCCACTGGACAGGTTGGACCTCACTGAAGAGCATAATTTGATGGAACCCAAGTTGTAAGATGGATAGAAAATAGGTTTAACCGTGCGTGAGTTTATAAGGATTCAGGCTGGTTAAAACGGAAACTAAAATTCGAAAAAGCTCATCCATCTCAGAGAATTTGTGTAATGTAATGTGATTCAACCAGAGTACTTTGTCTAAACACTTTAATACAAGTGAGAGCAAGGAACCAGTGCCTTTCAATCACATGAAGACGAAAAAGATTAAATATATAAAGATGATACTAAAGTTTAAAAGGAATATCCTCAAGTCCTGCATTTTGTGTCCATCGTCCTAAACTGTAGACTAAAAAACAAAATCTAACACCATGAATGAATGCTAAGCTAAATCAAAGCAAAACAGCAACCAAAGCACCATATGCAGCCATTGTCTTCAGTAAAACTCGCTCATTAAACTTCTCATGAAATAATCTTGAAGAGAACACGTATACAAGTTACGCAGAGGGGAGAGGTAGGCAGGGAGGGAGAACCAGAATGTTTATGTTACCTGTTTGAGTATCATGCTTCTGAAAAGACGGTAGAGGAGGTAAGCCTCCACAAGACATATTACTAAGTACAGCAATAGCATCCAGTGATGGCATAGGCTCCGCCAACAATCCAAGACAATTTATTTCTGCAGACAGTGTCGGTCTTGCAATTGTCAAAGAATTGTACATTGAAGAACCCTTTTCCCAAACCATGCTCTCCAAAAGTCTCTCTTCCAAGGAATTTAAATGCCTTCTTAGCTCTCTAGGCAAGGATTCCTCATGTCTAATGAAACTTTCAATCACCTTGCTTAGATCAAAAGCTGTAATTCCAGTTTTCTCAACTACTGCTGGAAACAACATTGTAACTGTCTTATGCGTAGCCAACACCAATTCCGCTGAACAGGCAAGCATACACCTGTGGAACCTTTCATTAGTCAACAAAGAAGTCAGATTATTTGCATGCAACATTTGAGCCTCTGCAGTGCACATTGCTTCCAAGACCCTGTAGTATAGCTTCAACGCTTCCTGTTGCCTTTGTTGTGCCCATAAAGAGTCCAGCGAGGCAGAATTTGGCAGATCGCCAGCAGTACATCTCTCTCCAAGAACATTATTAGGAAAAATGGCCTCCAAAATTATATGAGCCCTACGAACAACCTCAGTACTAACATTCCTATCACACGATTTAAAGTATTTCTCCAGCTGAGCGGACGGTTGTGATGGAAGCGGGTAAATTACAGTACGAAGCCATCTAAGAGTCGTCATTGCAGTGCTAACAGGCGTAGGAGCTCGTAAGCTGGCACCACTATTTGACGCATTTGAACGTTGCGCAGGTGACCGAGATGGTGAAAGGGGACCAGCTATCATTTTTGTTGGAGAGGCTATTGCTTCAAATTTTCTCTACAGGACATCAGGAGAGGAGAAGGAATAAATAATAAATCAAATGTATTTTCCCTTGGGAACAGTGACCTGCAGTTTTGGGAGTGTACTGTGATGAGCAACTGCTCCCAAGGTGAAGATCATTGTAAATCGGAGTATTAAGGTTTTGAAACAAAAATAAAAAAAGGTTAAATTTAGTGGTCACATTTGGCCTAACACCTAAATAATTTATAGATCTAGTGGTTTTTATACAGAACTTCAATCTGCATTTTCAGGCAGCTTTTCAGACTGAATATAAAAGGGTCTTTACCTCCCTGCAACAGCTCGTACCCCATGTCCTAACACGGGACACGGCCCCGTGCCCGAGTATCATAGGTTCTGTTTGGACCATTAATGACGTACCAATATAATGATCATTTATCAATAAACAAAGATTGCATGCAGAAGTATGTAGAAGAATACCTTAGTTCCACTCATACACACAGCACCTCCAGAGAGACTTCCTGAACCCAATAAGCTGTCGTCTTCATTAAGGAAGAGGGTTTCATCTATATCACCCTTGTTCCAATCTGCAGCATTGTAATCCTTTTCTAGCATGCCTATATACGTAGGAAGTGAAGAATCTTCCAACAAATCCTTAAAAAATCTCAAACCATCTGCAGTCCGTGAAATACCGATTAAAAATTATTCTCATTACTGAAAAGTTAAAAGAATAAGGGAAGTGATTCCTTATAGCCTTATAGGGCATTGTGATTTGTTGGTATAAGGATGTCCTACAACCTGGGTCAATATTGACTAGGTTTTCCGTTTCGCATCCAGAAGCTTGTTGTGGCATTTTCTTCAGAATATCAGACATAAGATCATTAGCTTTCTCCGTCATTCTCTTCAACTCGTCTTCTGATGTGTCATACTTTTGGCAAAGTGATGCAATCAAGTTAACACCTCTATCTGTTTTCTTCTCTGTACAGCAGAAAAAGTTTAACTCATTCAACCATTTGCTAAATATTTCTAATAGAGAAAAACTGCCTCAAACTCGTCTTCAACAAGCAAAGCAATATTAACCGGAAGAAAGAAGGATAAAAGCAACAAAAACAAGAGGGCATCTCTAGATCAAGGACAAACCGAATATTGGGGAGTCAAGAATATTGAACTTCCTTAAACGAGCTGGAATATGAATGATCAAGATAGCCTGTGACACATTAAATCTCTCATTAGCGTAATATAATATAATGCTGATAGCGTTCTGAAATAGTGAGGAATAATATAAACCAGATACGCAAAGCACAAATCACATTGTGATCTGTGTTATTTACCAGATTTCATCTTCTCGATGACTGAAAAATGCTTAAACACTCCTAGAATTCAAAAGCATGCAACACATTACAAAATAATGTAAAATGACAACTTACCAGTACAGACACTAATCCATGAATGCAAGTAACCAAGTCTCTGGAACTGCTAAAAGCATGTACACGCAGAGCCAGAAACAGTAGCCATCCAAACCTCGAGTAGTCAGAAAAATGACTCGGTGTGGAAGTGCTTCGAACAGCTTCGTTTGTGTTGAAAAATTCTTGGTATGCACGCTTGTAGTAGCTTCAAAATGACAATCAACACCAACTCCCTCATCAATATCTCATAAATACTCATAAAGAAAATACAGATACTATGACAAAATTGTAAAATAAGGAAAATCCTAGATTTTTACGTGGAGAAAGGAAGTTCCAAGACAATAAGATCCTAAGCACCACAGTTTCCTTCATAATGTCACAGGAGGTCTAACCAGGGGGCAGCTTAATCTTACAATAAAATCGCGGGACAAAAGATAATTTCTCCAGCAATTTATGATCATAGCTAAAAAGAGTTGTATATCTGAGTCAAATCCAATAAACATACAACGATTCACAATGTAACAAAATGTAGTCAACTATAGCTGCCTACTACAGAAAGCTTAGCTTAGTTGCACAGTGACTATTAAAAGAGTCTACAAAATAACACAATGCAAAGTTAGCATTCAAGCTAGGAAAAAAAGGCACCCTTATCAGCACAATAAGCAATGACTGAAATATAGCTATAATAATCGTAAAACTCACGAACTGACTAAACATTTGAAATTAAATCAAAACCACACAAAACAAACTAGATAACCTAAGTCACATACTGAAAATCTACCTCTATCGGAATTACACTTTTATAAAGTTAAATAAAGAGAAGTAGGAAAAGTAGCAGTCAACAGCAAGAACCCCTTTTTCGACCATACTTCAATGGACTTAACCCAAGAGTAGTGAAAACAGAGTCATTGATTAAATTGGAAATCTAACTCACTAAGGTAGCTTACTTGCTTACTTCTTAGAGTAAGGCTCAAAGAGACTGACTTTTACTTCCCACGGTGTAATGGCAAATATATCTATAAACTAAGGGGGAGGGGGCTCGGCTATCTCACCTAGCCGAGCCAGAAAAAATTAACTAGATTAAACAAACGAGAGAGGGCAAAAAAACCTACTTGCTTAGACAGCTCAAGTGGACAAAGTTGGCTTGCAACTCCTTTGCCTGTATCAACAAGGAGAGAGTGCCTTTGTTACTACAGATTTTTATGGTAAGTCAGGAAGATTGGAAACATTAAAACCAAAAAAAGAAAAAAAAGAGACTCAAACCTCTAGTTTCTTTTCCCACTCCACACCATACATGGTACTTAGTATTGGGCCAATCCTGACAACAAACTGGGGAAGCTCCTTGAAGAAGTCAACAAGGCTGCAGTACACGATGAATAATTAGTTTCAACACACAGCATTCAATAATCGATCGCATGATAGACAAAACAAAGATAAACAAAATTACTTCAATTTCACAACTCTCAGTATTTGGCATAAAGTAAGTCCACTTTGATTGGCTGTCTTAGCAGCATCACCACCAGGACTCATTTCACCCAGCCGCTTAACAGTGTAGAGAACAAAAGCAAACAAATATCTCTCCAATTCTTCTGGCTGCAGGAAGAGAAACACGTACCAAACCAAAACAATGAATCACATTATACATAATAGACTCAGCAAACATCTGAATAGCAATATTTACTCAGATCATATACCGTGTTGCTTCCTATTGGTGACATATTAGTCAACAAGATGTTTTTGCTTTCTGTGAACAGTTTTAAGGCCTCCGCATATCTCCTTTCATCAAAGGCAAATTGGTTCTGCAAAACATTTAACATTTGGAATCAACATCTAAGTCATCATAATTTACTCTAAATTGATAGAACTAAGCAAATAAACAGAGAAGTTGCTTTTCTTCACCAGGGAGTAGCCTAGCCTGATTCACACTTAGAAGGATCCCATTTTTATTTTACTTTTATGCCCTTTATTCTATGGCATTTTTTAGTTTTAGCTAAGGGTAGGATTAGTCTCCAAGTAATCTCATGTGTATATATAGAGAGTTTAGGTTGTAAGAGTGAGACATGAAATGAATGAATCGAAGTACTCCTTTCCTACAACTCCATTTCTCTCTACTCCATTTATGTGAATCATAGGCAACTTTCTCATACCTGCCGCCGATTTATACCCCATATATGAACCTATTAATCGTTTGATCAAACAGTTCATCCTATCCTTTATTTTTAGAGTGTATCATTTGGTTATCAGAGCCATTGATCCTCCCGACTTGTAGTTAATTTTTGTTACCCTTATCGTTAAATGCCCAAAAATACAAATCCCAAAAAACCCAAATTTATTAAACCCATCTTCATCTCTTCATCATCTTTTTTAAACCCAGAAAACCAGACACAAAGGTTCAAGCTTTTTAAACCCAAAGTTCCACCTTTATAAACCCCAAAACAAAAACAAAAACAATGAAGAAAACCGAAATCTCTATCAAGAATTTGCAGCACAAAGAATCAATTGAAGAGCAATTCAAAAATGCAAAACAAGATGGTATCTTGTAAAATGTGGTCCATTCAACACGACCGCGAAAACGCACCAAGAGTTAATGAGTGTGGAGGGCTGAAATTGAGCATAATGAAGGTGTAGTGGACCGTTCCAATACTCATATGAACCTTCCTAATAATCGAACGAATAAATATATATTCCAACATAAACACACACAATGAACACAATGCATGGACTTGGGTCTGTCTGTCTGTCTGTCTGTCTGTTACCTTGCAGAGGTGAGAGAAACGAGCTTCCATGTCGCCGGTTGTACCAACGTTTGCGATTTTCGTAGACTTTGAATCCTCCATTTTTTTTAGAAATGAAATGTTCACCTACCACTCACACCAAAATTATCACACTCAAAATCATCCCAAAATATGCTACTCTAAATTGAGTAATCAAAGCCCTAGAAAAACTAAACACATACTATTTTTTTTAAAAAAAATTGGTACCTTTTCTCTGTATGGTCGGCGGCGACGGTATAAGAGGTCTGACTGGCTTCTTCTACACACCACTCAGAGTCAGATGTGTGTGTATGTGTGTGTGTGTGTGTGTGTGTGGAGGTTGTGGTGAGTGCACCAACGGAGGAAAGTGGGAAAAAAAAAGGGTGAAAGACTTGAACTTTGTGTTTTTGCCAAATTCAAGTTGCTCATAGTGAAACAATCAAATTTTTATTTGCAACACCCAAAACAGAATAAAGATCATTATCATTCACCAAAGTGGAGTCATTTTTTATTTTATTTTTGGATCTAATGATCTAAAAATCTAGAATTTATCGACAAAATGTAACGCTTCTGAAAATCACAAAGTAATCTAAAACTGCATTTTAAAGAGTAATTCTCGTACCCAAATTTTCATTGAAAAAGATGAGAGTAATTAACTTTACCGCGCGCAAATTCACGTGGTGCTCATTAACTATGTTTGATTGCGCGTGGTGCCCATACTTTTCAAAGTGGTACAATTTGGTGTTTTACGCACTTGGTGCCCTTACTTTCCCCTTCACCTAATGTCGTTAACATTTGGCCGTTAATGATGACGTGACACTCATGTTAGAAGGGATTTAATTTCCCTTAATCATAATTAATTAAAACAGTTTTAAAAATTGTGTTTAAAATTAGAGCTTGAGGAACAAGTTTGCTCTCTTATGCAAGCAGAGCTTGTTGGTGAACTCTATTCACTTAAAGCCATGGTGGTCTGGAAAACGATTTGTAACCCAAAGAACTAGGATGGCTTTGGCTTCAAAAACGGTATGGAAGTGTGGAATGTGTCAGTCATAGTCAGGTATTGGTGGTTGATTTTCAAGAAAGAAGACGAACTCTGGATTCAATGGATTGACACTGTTTATGTGAAAAGTTCAAAAATGGGAGGAATATCAATCCACCAGTCAACATTGGAAGTATATCTATCGAGTGAAAAACAAAATGCTTTCGACATCTGATAATTGATTATGCATCAAACAGAGAAACTAAGTTAAGGAAGGTTATGATGATTATCATGTAAAAATCCAAAATTCAATTGGACAACATTGTGGAATAGATATTGCATCCTATAATACAGTTTCATTGCTTGGCTAGTTCTCAGGGATAGCCTGAAAATCAAGAAAAAAGTAGTCAAGTTAAGCATTTTAGCATATGGGGATTGTTACTTATGCCAACAACAGATGAATAATTATGACCATTTGTTCTTCGAATGCGCATATTGTCAAAGACTTTGAACAGTCAAATCCCTGTGAAGGGTGCTATAACATGGTAATAAATCTAACTTGCAAAAGCCAATTTGTTGCATCTTGTGTGTATGATCCTCATATATCACATTGAGGAATAGATGTAGGCTTGAAAATCTTGTATCTTTGTCTAGTAGAGTTGTCCACTAAGTAGTTTTTGGTGTCAAAACTAGAAAAAGATCAATGCAAAGGATGGGTATAGGTTAAGAAACTTGAGCTAGTGAACTCTACTAGCGTAGTTTTTTGAGCTTTTATATAACTTATACTTTCTCAAAAAAAAAAAAAATAGTAATAAAAAACCTAACGATATGTAGTATGTGTCATAGATGTAAAACCAATAATTACAAATTGAATTTACAACTATGTTACTCTCACATTTTTACCACTTACTAGCAGTATCTCGCTAATTTCTATAGCATCACATAGATACACGAACAACATATATGAGCGATAAACAACTACTACCGGCATAACCTATAAAGCTATATAATACAACTAACTATGACAGCCAGACAGTACATAGGTAGGTAAAATATTAAAGTAAAAACGCACACTATATTACGCTTCAAAAGTAACTCCAAACATTACTATTAATAGACCATCTTTACACCAACCGCAACAACCATATTTAATCGAACATTGTACAATACCCACTCATGTCAACTCCCTTGATTGAGCTACCACATCCCAACTTCACTCCGAAGAGTGAATGAACGGTGTCAACTTACTTGATTGAGTTACCACGTCCCAACTTCGCTCCGAAAAATGAATGAACGGTTAAGATGATAGATACCGGATGTAGATGGAGCAAATACCCGTGCACATAGCCATAGAGGATGACCCAAAATTTTTAAAAATTTAAATCCACACTAAAATATTCAGACAAAATTGAAAAATATGAACGCGAATATATGAGAGAAAGAAGAGAGAGAGAGAGAGAGAGAAAGAGAGATAAAGGCATAAAGCTCTGAATTTCACAAATTAAATTCCACCATTTTTTATTTTCAAGTGTTTTTTTCGCGGTCTTACCCCTCAAAAATCCCACCTTCCTCTATACGTTTCTTCTCACTTTCTTCCTCTTACCCATTTCCCCCCCTTCTACACAGTTGCAGCTTGAATGATTGACTGATTGATTGATCCTTCTCCTGATTCGCTGCGTTTTGATCCTATTTGGTAAGCATTCTTACTGACTCTTTTGCTAATCTGTTTGTTTTATGCTTATTTTTGGTTAAATTGATTGATTTTAATCAGTATTATTATCTTGTTTAGTATAGATTTTGTGTTTTGTGGGTGTTTAATCGTTGGTTTTTATGGGTTTTGATTCAAATGTGGTTTGGGAATTGTTAAAGTTGTTGAATTTGTTTGGTTTTTGCATGTGTTAGTTTGAATGGGTGCATAAAGTTTTGATTTTTGGGCTAATTTGTTCGAATTAGGGTGTTTTGATACCCAAATGTTTCTGGGGTTTGATGAAATTTTGCTCTAATGGGTGTCGATTTCGGGCTGAAGTCGTAAATCAGCTCTGTGAATGTAGTTGGTGTTAGTATTTGTCAATTTGTGTGAAAGAGAGGGAAAATTTGTGTGTAAGAGCTGTGCGGAGATGCGTAAATGCCGAGTTTTTGGCGCTTGATTTTGGTTGCTTTGTAAAGTTCATTAATGGTCATTTTGATTTTTGAAATGTGGAGTATGTAGTTTTTCGCGGATGTGTGTGTTTGCTTATACGTATTGGTTGTGCAAGTGATGCTCATTTGTGGTTCTGTCTGATTTTGTGTTAGGCAGCTGAATCAAGTTCGAGTATGGCTCCAGTGAGGAAATCGAGGAGTGTCAATAAGCGTTTGCCATATTCGAATGAGGCCTCTCCCAGCAAAGACGGAGATAGTGGCAGTAGAAGTAGTAAACGGGTTGGTGTTATATGATCGATTTCCCTTTGCATATTTTGTTTAGTTGTAATTCCTTGCCTGCTTTGGTCTGAACACCCTGAAAGTAATGCAAATGTGAAGCCTGGTGGCCGGTTCTATGAAGTATAAACTAGAAACTCACTGAAATGCTTGCGCTTTTCGTTGACTACTTATGTCTTTATTCAGCTGTGCACTGCTGCTTTAAATAACGCTTTGTACTAGTAATAAGTTGATGTTGTTTTTATTTATTTATGTCAATATTGGTATCTTGTCTTAGTATTTAATTCCGTGTCTTCTGCGTGCATAGAAGAGGAAAGTATCTGATATGTTGGGCCCTCAGTGGAGCAAAGAAGAGCTTCAGCGCTTCTATGAGGCATATCGTAAATATGGGAAGGACTGGAAGAAGGTTGGAGAATTATTTTTACTTGTCTCTTTGAATTGTTGTTCTTTTTCGATCTATATGATCGACATATATTCATTTGTAGAAATTCTTCTATACGGGTACATGTTTTTGTCCATAGGTGGCTGCAGCAGTACGTCACCGATCTCTAGAAATGGTAGAGGCCCTATACACCATGAATAGGGTAAGATTTGCTGGGTGAAGTAAATGTTATACTTCATCTTCTACTTTTCTAATTTATTTTGTTTCCCCTTAAATGTGTTGGGTTTTTCACCCTCACGCACCTGGTGTTGATTTATTATGACCCCCCCCCCCCCCGGGACCAATATAGACTATTTTTCTTTACCTAACCTTGTAGTTTTAGCTCTGATTATGAAGTAATATATGTGTTGCTATATTTGTCAACCATTTCAATTCACACTCGGTCCTCGAGTTAGTGTGATCATCTTAGAGGTTTTAGTAGCGTAGCCTGCAGAAACGGTATTAATAAGCAAAAGTTATAACAATTCCCTTAGATGAGCTTAGTTTTGGCCTTTTGGGGTTGTTATAGGTAGGCAGCAGGACCAGATTTATAACATATACTAAGTGAATTGTTGCCTTTGGACCTTTTTGTGGTGCGTTATCGAGTAGGTTAGTCCGTTAGTGTTTCATTTACTGATGATTGTTTCCGTCCTTAATTCACGTTTTTGTGAATTGTGCTCAGAGCAACAACAGAAGATTGAAATCTCTATTTAAATATCTATTTAGATCTCAATTTCATTCAAGTTAGGTGAATCCTTTCTGTATGTCACCATTATGTTTGATAAATCGTTCTTGATTTTGTTTCTTTTATCAACCTTCTTTTTTCTTTGTCTTTTTCATTGCTGTGTGATATATATGTACTTCATTTTGAATTGCTGAAACCTGACGTCATGATCCATTTAAGGGTTAGCTACCCAACTTCTCAATTGAAGCGACTATTCAAGTTTTTGGATTGACCACATTCATTCTTTATTCCAGGCATACTTGTCTCTTCCAGAAGGAACAGCTTCTGTGGTCGGGTTAATAGCAATGATGACTGATCATTATTCTGTCCTGGTGAGACTTGTGTGATCCATCTCTTTTATTTATTACCTAAATCATGACCCAACATTGCTAATATCATTGTTAGATTGCTCTATATTGCTTGCTCATTTCTTATGTTATGGGCCCAATATGTCAGAATTCAGATTGTGAGTTTTCTAAAAGTTAGAGACGAGGCGAAATAGCTTTCTGTGTCTTTCCATGAGGCCACTATCCCTCTACCTCCAGTATAAAAATCACAATACAACTGCTAATGAACAATGTAAGAATGTGGTTAGTGATTACACACACTATACAATGACCTTATTAGTATTGATATGATAATTCGTATATGGATACCACTATATGGCAGAGAAGACTACATATTATGATCAAATTTATTGGGTCATGGACACTAGATTTGAGGGTGGTTGAGCTGAATAGGGGTGTAAAGGAGGCTATGTTTTCAATACTACTACTGAGGTAATATGGGAACAGATTTGATATAAGACCATATATAGGTGCTCCGTGACACTCTCAAGACTAGTTAGAACGTGCCCAGGATGGTGGGACTAAAATGCCTTCCAACAGTCAACTTCACGTGAAGCAATATAAATGAGAAAATTACTAGAAGAGTGTGAAGATTGTGTTCCCTTTCTAATGCTAAGTAATGAAGGGATTGAATCAGTATAGGAATGAGGGATAACCCCCCCTCAATCTGAGGAAGGGTATGCAGTTGGTAATTTGTGGTAGCTACATAAATTCTACTTGTGACAGTGTGGAATGCATTATTCAGTGTAAGGAGGGTGGTAAATACATAGATGGGTCTACAGGAAGCACACAGCTTGCAGATGCAGGTAGTTGGAGGGTGCACATAAGAGCAAATTAAGATCCTTTTCACCATGGCCCGTACATCTTAGAGAAGGCAGATCTATAATCAAGATCTCATTTTCTGAGCAAATTGTTCGAAAATGACTCTGATTTTTTGTACTATTTCATCTCGTGGTCCTACTTCTTGTGGCTTTTTCCAACACTGATGAGTCATGGGGGAACCTCCACAGTCCACGACATCGAAGCGAAAAAGCCTTCCATTTGGCTTGTCATTTACATGAAGCACACTTGGCATTCCTCTCATCTGTGGATAAAAGATAGTTTTAGATTTTAGTTAGCTCTCTTTTATAATGGGCATCTCCTGTGTCTTTTTGTTTTTGGTACATAGGAACATCTAATGCTTTGGGGGTGGGGGTATGAGGATTTGAACCCCAGACAACCCTCGGGCAGGTTAACTTGCTAACCCTAGGCCAACCTTAATCCTCTAAAGTGTCTTTTTGTAACTGGGGGGCGTTACCCCCTTGGTGTCCTTTTTGAATATATTGATCTCCTCATTTATTAAAATAAAAAAAATATGAAGTGAAAAGGCTGGTTAGGTTTAGTTCAAAGAGAACGGCTGGCTGTTAAGTCAATGGATGGTAGATGCCATGGAGTACCCTTTTCCACAGGGGAGCAGTTTGGTGAAGGAAAAGCAAAGCCTTGCTTGAGTAGGGATTGTTCTAATTCAAAAGGCTTGTTTCTTGAATTGTGTCACTCTGGGAGAGGTGCATCAGTGGGCTGAAGCAGATATTGGGTGACCTGTTAGTAGGCATTAAAGAGGAGGTTGTAGATGGTAAGGTTGCAGCTGGTGATCTTCCAAGAGCTAGAACCCAAGTTCTTGAAATAACTTCGGATTTAAGAGGTTTTTGGGTTCCTGGCTGCTAAGTTTGAACTTTCAAGGAGGTGGTGAGCTGTAGGAGTGACAGAATCGGTGCAAGGGTCATGAAGGTCATCAAACTCAAAATGACGGGGTGATTTGATTGACAAAGGAGGTGACATGAGTGGTGGCTGATGAGATGGCGCATGAGGTCGCGTGTAAGAGATAGCACATGAGGTCGCGTGTAAGAGATAGCACATGAGGTTGTGCGTGCGATGAGTAGGCCTTTTGTTAAAGCAATGAAGGAGATCCTTCAACAGGTTTGAAAGGAATTTACAAGAGATCATATGTCGGGTATGGTGAAAACTTCAATGGACTAAACATCCAGGGTAATGCGATCGGGGACGTGGGGGTGCTAACAGTTTTTTGATGGGCTGAATAAAGAGTGTGGAGTATTGTTGCAACCTGCCAGTGGTTTTTTATTTTATTTTATTTGAATCATGCAATCTGCCAGTGTTGGCAATACAGATAGAAATTCACCTCAAGTGGATGTGTCTGGTACAAGAGTTCAGCGAGTTATTATGGACAATTATGGGCCATCTGTATAACTCAGCTGACGATGTAAGCTTTGTGTAGGAAAGTGAATTCATATCTGGTGGTGGTACTGTTGGTGACCTACTCAATGTTGAGTTAATGGTGGCGTATGGTGAAGGACTTTGGTGAAATGATTTTTATTTTACGGAAATGAGGATATTTGAGGAAGATGTCGAGATGTCTGTCATGGACCCAACTCAAGGAACAACAACATTACCCCTGTGCCTCAAAGGCTCTCACATAAGTTGGGGTAAGGGGGAGGGGGTCGGATGTGCGCAAGCCTCACCTTTACGTTGAAAACATAGAGGGGCTGCTTATGGATGACCCATAATGAAAATTGGTTTGATAATCGCACCGACTGACTATTACTTCAGGAATGAGTACATATACTGTGTAAAGGTTGTGGATGATTCTTCCATTAACATTTGGTGTTAATGGTATTCATGAGTTCGCCAACAGGGTATTGGATATTGCTTACTCTTAGTGTTCCTGTTCAGAAGTTTGCCCGCCTTCTTCTATTGGTTCAACTTTGCGAGAACTAGTCTCCTCCCTTTGCAACACTCAATGTGCCATTGTATAATTCAATGTTGTTGACGCCAACCTTTCCACAGATTTCTGTTAATAACAATTACACCTGTTCTATTACTAAGAAGCTGGATTCAAATGTTGTTAGTCTGGAGAAGCCGAAGCGAAAGCTACCCCCATTTTTTTGGTACTGGTATTGTGAAAGCTGTTCCAAAAACAAACTTTTTGTGTTAAATCTATGGAAATGTGCCCCTTTTTACCTAGTCATAAAAGTGATGCTTTTATGCTGAAGAAAATTGATACCATCTCTTATCTCTCTGAAAGCTGGACTTGAAATCTATGTAACGGTTGTTGCTTACGAGTTGACGACCAACAAGGATGAACTTGATAACTTCGGCATGGCTTCATAGGTCTTTTTTCCTCCTCATAGTTGGTCGTCCGTCGCCATCATCCATACGGAAACTGTGTAGCAAATAATATGTGAGGAGGGCGAGCAAGGTTTTCTTGTGGACCTTGATACTATTGTCATCTTGAGATTTTACTCTCATGGGCCTGTATGTTAAGGGGTTTAAAGAAGGAGAAGTCTTGGAACTTTATTGTTTTGTTCATATTTTCATTTCTACGAATCTATCTTCTGTCGACGGAAGCCTTGGAAGGTTTTGACTTGTGAGTGTCCTAAACGGTAGAACGGCAAAATTTGGGGTTGGGAACTTTGGCATAGTCTTCTTATCAAAAACTTTGGCATAGTCTTACCCAAGCCACCAACTTTGTCAAGCTAACAGCCGTTGCCACTGCTCAAGCACAATTGCACGTATTCACCATGACCCCACCTTTGCATGCTCCTCTCCCACCACTTTACTTTAACTGTCACCGCCACCTTGTCTCAATTTCATCATTTGGAGTGGTTGACTTGGATCTTTAGGGTGAAATGATTTTTCGATTTAGACAAACAGTATTGCTTTCATAGACCACCTTCTAAAAAAACTAATACCATCTAAGCGTATTACAAGCATTCAAAGAGATCCCAAGTTCTAAAGGTGATTGCCTTGCCAACTGACTGCACTCTCGAGATCAGAATTCTAACTCTATTAATGTTAAAATGGAAACTAAACATTCATTTTATTTATTTTTATGTTGTATTGTAATGATATAGCTCTGTTTCTGATGAAAACTGTAGGACTTGTTTTAAGATAATGATTACCTTGATATGGTCTGCAATGAAATTAACAGTTCATGGTTATGACCTTTTAGGAGGGCAGTGATAGTGAGCAGGAGAGCAATGATGGTGCTGGAATATCACGGAAACCTCATAAGCGTCCTCGTGGAAAACTACAGCCCAACATGAGAGGTTTAGATAGGCATCATTCAGATGCCTCGCGTTCTCAGTCTGTTGCTCCAACGTATGGTTGCTTGTCACTGCTTAAAAGAAGGCGTCCTGATGGTAAAGTCTCAATCTTTGTTTACAAATTTTAGTTCATTTTTGGTAGAAACCGAATGTAATTTCTCAATTGTAAGATTGCTCAAGGATTGACATTCTTTCCAATGAGGGATTGCATCCTCAATTTAGAGGATGCAAAGTAGATTGAAGCTGAAGTAAAAGTGAATATATTATTTAGACTATATCATTAGTTTTACAACCACTTATGTTGGACGCCATCTATTTTATATTGCGCATTTCAGGAAACCAACCTAGAGCAGTTGGAAAAAGGACGCCACGCGTCCCTGTAAAGTATACTCAAGATAGCGTAGAAAAGTATCTCTCTCCTTCCAGACAGGGGCTGAAGTCAAGGTTAGATGCTGATGACGATGATGTAGCCCACGAGGTGGCGTTGACGTTAGCTGGGGCTTCCCATAGAGGTGGTTCTCCTCAAATCTCTCAAACACCAAAAAGGAGAAGGGAGACTGCTACAGCATCACCTGTTGGTTTGGGTGAAAGAAGGGTACTCTTTCAATATTTTCTCTATTTTGGTTACCCAAGATATGTCAATAGCTTGAGGCCTTGATTAATGAATTATCTTGTAGTGTTCAGAATCAGAAATGACGAGTGCAAAAAATACTGGAAATGAAATAGATGATGACGGATGTGAAGGAAGTTTGGGCAGTACAGAAGGCAATAATAGCTGTCTTAGAGAGGAACCTCACTCTACTGGTAAAAAAGGCGTTAGTACATCAGTTCAAAACAAAGTAAGGAAGTCTGTTGGCAAGAAACCTGAATCTGAAGACATTTCAAACCATGACGTAGATGATGTAAAAGAGGCGTGCAGTGGCACCGAAGAAGGTCAAAAGTTGAGTAGCTTTGACAGTAAACCTGGAAGCAAGAGTAGAGTTCTTGCTATTGTTCGTTCCCCTGGCCAGACATCTAAAAAGAGGAGCAAAAAGGTCTTGTTTGGTGGAGGTATGTTTGATTCTGGTATTGATCTGCTTATTATTCCTTAGCTGCTAGGTGGAGTGAGTCTGCCACTATAATATCTGTTAGATCGAAGATGGGTCATCGCAATTATTCATGTCCCTTTTATTGTACCCTTAGTCTATTCTCATCCCATGTCATTTTCTGGATTGCTTTGTTCTTGTTTGGTCGTTTACTGCAGATGGATGTGTATTGTTTTTTTTTTTTTTTTTAATATGTGTAGTGTGGTTACGGGAGAGACATCTATTTCCTTGCAGGGGTAGTGGTTACAAACTTTATTTGAATTGTTACTGCTTGGTGGGTGTTAATATGTTCGTGATCATTGCTTAGCATGTCCATTTCTACCCTGCACTATTGAACTTTGTCAGTATTTCCATCTTCTGGTTCTTTCCAGGTTTCACTAGTATAGTGTTCATTTTGTAGTCTCAACCCTCAACCTCATATGAACTTCTTTCTTATCTTTGTTGAACTGTGATATCTCTCTGTCATATCCTAGCACGTCATCATGACACTACCCTAATGCCCCTTGTTGAACTGGTTTCTGCAACCTTGCCTGCTTTTTATGGATGTCTTGCGCTGATCTCCCTTTTCTTTTACACAATATGAGTAAATTCTGTATATTTTTCTCCCATTTTGTGTAGATGAAGGTGTAGCTTTGGATGCCCTGCAGGCTTTAGCTGACTTGTCCTTAATGATGCCATGTTCTACTGCTGAGGCAGGTAAGATATAAATCATCATATATATGCACAACTTAACTGTTAGGGCAGGTAGAATACCAATCATCATCTCCCGTCTCTGGCGGGGTAATGGGGGTCAAAGGTACACAACCTTGACCGTATTGAAAGTGTAGAGAGGCTGTTTCTGGATAAATCGTCTTTGGAATCGTATTGAGAAAGTCTACTTATCTTAGAAACTCGAACAATTACAGTTTATCCTCGACTTTATTCATATATGGATATGGATCCTCACTGTCCCAGAGAGATTGGCCACCGTTCCATGTTTGTTCGCCCCAAAATGAGTAACCACTTCCTAATGTAAAGCAAAACTGATTTCTAACCTATATTACCCTAATTAACCTGATCAAACTCAGCGGGATCAATGTTAATGTAACATGATTGCTTAAGTTCTTGGATGTGTCAGGGTTTTCACGACTTCCAAAGCTCCTTTCCAGAAGGAGGGAGCAATTTTTGATATAATACCCGTAGATGTCTTACCTCTCCTGTGCTGTTGTGATTTGAGACTTTTTAGCATAACCTATTATTTATCATCTATTACATTGGTTGGACTGTTTCTTCAGATTCCATGCCATTCAAAGAAGATAAAGAGAGTGATATTCCGCAGTTGAGGCCACAGGAAACAGGTTCTGCTAGGACAAAACAAAGAGCCTCACCATTTAAGAAGAGAGGAGACCAACTAGCTCATAACACCCCAGTTCCTGAGCCTAAAACACTGAAATCTGGAAAAGTCACAGTTTCTGATTCAGACCTCATAACTGAAATGAAAGATCCAGGCACGCGGAGAAGAAAACAAAAGTCCTCTGTGCATAAGGTAGATCTGCTTATGGATATTTTGTTATCGGCCAGCTTCATTCCTCTAGCTGTTTACTGGTTCGTTCTGTATCTAAGTGCTAATTTCTTTTCCACTGCAGAATTCGGCTCCAGATGTTAGAGTTGATGCCGATGAGAATGCTAAACAGAAAGAGGTATAAATGTGGCCTATGTATTTTGTTGACTGATGAATATATTTGAGACTTGTTGCAAGTTCTTATGCCTCTTTCTGCCGCATCCTTCTGTTTTTTGGAGTATGCTAACACTAAACATTGGACTCATTTGACCCATGAAATTGTACATAATGTTCAGAGCCACAATTAAAAGCCTAAATATCTATCTTCATTCTTGGGTAATATAGACATTTCACTGGATTTAAGGACCCTTAACTGCACAGGATTTAGGAGTATTTTGTAACGAAATTTAGGAAGACAGGGGATTATGTTTATAAGTGCATAGAGTGTTTTGGAGCACTCTAGCTGGGTTCTCTTATTTAAATCTAAGTATGAATTGAATTTTGTTAACTACAGTTCTTGACCTAAAATGAATTTTGCTGTGTTTATTCTGTTGGTATGCCTACAGAACCTATCCCTCTTGTATGGTTTGCTAATTGCCATCCCATTATGTGATCTCTAACTAAATTTGATTCTGTATTGATGTTCTTGGTTATAGGTTTTGGATCAGTTGTTGATGCCAGTCACAAAAAGTAGACGTTCCTCTCAAAATACTTCCAATCAATATATTGGGCAATTGGTCAGGATTTCAGAACATTCTTCTTCAAGTATGGATATTAAGAAGGAAGGAGATGACTCAGTAGTATCTCCCGTACAGGCTCCTGCAACTACCACGCTGCCAACCGGGTTTAGAAGCAGACGTAAAATGAATAAGTCACATCTTCATAGCAATTCGAAAGATGTGAAGAGCCTGGAGGAATTTATTAATGACAAGTCTACCAAATCAAGGTCGTTCGAGCATGAAAAGATTGCTGATCTCAAGGTAGAGCATCTTTTGCGGTAGATTTAACAGTGAAACTCTTCTCCACCCTGCTCACATAATGCTGGTTTGCTTAATTGCAGGGAAAGCTTTGGAATTGCCTATCAAACTACCGTGTGAGAAGATGGTGTGTCTGTGAGTGGTTTTACAGTGCAGTTGACTACCCTTGGTTTGCCAAAAGTGAGTTTGTGGAGTACTTGTACCATGTGGGGTTAGGCCATGTCCCAAGGCTAACTCGTGTTGAGTGGGGAGTCATTAGAAGGTACTCTTTGCTGAACCTATCTTTAACTCTTTAGAAATATTCTAATTTGTAACCTATTTATTTTGTGACCCCGTGAACACGAGGATTTGTTAATTGTGTCACAACCATATTCCAGACCCTGTCCTTGGTGTGCTTATTAAAACTGAGGAAAACTTGGTTGGTTTTGTCTGGATCCTACAACGCATTTATGTTGCACTTTCTAAGAAATCGTACCCTCCCATGTGCTTTTCATGAAAAACCACTAGTGTTTACATAAGCCATTAAGTTCCGATTGATAGATGTCCTTTGTTATTGTACCATTCTATGCAATATCTGGTGAATTCTCCTAGTTAAATTTCGAGGTGAGAAATATTTGAAGTGCCTTTATGAGAGCCTTTCACTTGTGGTTAATTGGAGGTGTACAAGTGTGCTCTTAGATCGTGAGACATTCCTGCTGGATTAATTGAATAACTGGTCTTGCTGCTTTTCTCCTGGGCTTTTGGTGTGTTTACTGTCTTGATGACTGGTTAGATGTGAATAATCTCTCTGATGTAAGCTTAAACAGCCATGGGACAGCTTCCATTGAAAGATGACTCGAAACTGAATCAAAATGATAAAATTAAGTCAAGTACTCTATAAATGAAAAGTATTCATCAAAGAACTCAAGACAACAACCTAGGAAGACTTTCACTACGCTAGACAACTCTTTCTCAAGGAGATAACCTCACACCAGGAGTACACTCAAGGCTTTTGGTACTGCTATTCAAAAGTCCTTAGCCACCCACCTCAAGAACGATAACACCATATTTTGGGACTCTGGAGGTGCAGAATGCATCACATTTCCTACATATTGCTCATTGTTTATGATGCACTTACAAGGATTTCAGGTTAGTCTTATTCGCTTAGGAAGGAATAAAGATCTCAGGCTGGCCTCTTTTATTTGAAGGAGTATCTTAGGATTTTCTCATGCATTGTCTGTTTATAAGTCCGTGGTGAAAAGAGCCAGCATTGCTATCTGGGCAGTACTTCTCTTGGGTATTTCTGTCTTCTGATTGCCTGACCTGAGCATTATGAATACTAAAGTCTTAAATGTACTCGTGGTATCTTTTGCTGTACATACTTTGTTTTATAAAGCGAATATTCCCAATTGGAAGTGTTTCTGATGCACTTTTAGCGGACTTTGAACATGTGGCACTTATGATTCTATATTCATTCTCGAACCTTCGGTGTTAATGCAGTTCGCTGGGAAAACCACGTAGATTTTCAGAGCAATTTCTGAATGAAGAAAAGGAGAAGCTCAATTATTACCGTGAATCTGTCCGGAACCACTACACTGAACTGCGTATGGGAAAAAGAGAAGGACTACCCGCTGATTTAGCTCGCCCTTTAACTGTGGGTCAGCGTGTTATATCTATTCATCCTCGTTCAAGAGAGGTTCACAGTGGAAGTATATTGACCGTAGATCACAGTAGATGCCGGGTTCAGTTCGATAGGCCTGATCTTGGAGTTGAATTTATTAAGGTACTCTACCTGGTAGTATTCGTGTAAAACAGCTTACTTTTTATTGGAAGATACGTAATTGTGAACTTGTTTTCTTTAAATTGAAATTCTTTTTAAGTCATTTTTTATTTATGGCTGTCTTTTGCATCATTCAGGACATTGATTGCATGCCCTTAAATCCATTGGAAAATATTCCTACATCTCTGAAGAGACACAGTATTGGGGTGGATAAGTTTTATGAAGCTTTAAAGCAGTTCAATGTGTGCGAGAGATCTGAAGATAAGATGAAGGAAGAATTCATTAAATTTACTCCGGGCCAAAAGGTGGAAAATGTTGATAATACGTCACTTATCACTCCTGCTTTTATTGCGAATAATATGTCAAAGCAGGCAAAGGTAATTCGTTTTTATTGCCTTATGTTTGTTTGCATTCTTTTTAATATCAAAGTAGCTAGCTCAATAAATGTTTTACACTTATACACATGTACAGATGTAGTCTGGTTCGTAACGGTCTCCATTTCATTTAGTTTGTCATCTGTTTGCAGTCCCTTATTTGCTTACTGAAGTCCTAGGTTCTTTGTGTGTTCAATGTATATGCATCACAAGTGTCATTTGCTGATTATTATTTTTATTTTGTCTCTCCAGGAGGGTATTGTAAGTTCAATTACAAATAATAAGACGGGGTATAGTGAACTACTCCGCCCTCAACCAGCAATGAGTTATCAGCAGTCTGTTCTGTCCCATATGCAATCAAAGGAGGCTGATATTCGTGCCCTAGCAGAACTGACACGTGCTCTGGATAAAAAGGTACATGAATGTTAACACAAGTCATATGACCCCCTTATGGAAGTTGCCCTTTTGAAGACTTTGCCAGCATCATTGTGGAAGGGGAAAAAATTGTTCCATGAAAAAAAAAATATCATATAACCCCTTCAATCTTACTGTGCTCATTGATAAATTCATACCCTGCATGGCCGTGAGGGCACCACTGATGTCCTTTCTTCAGATCTTTATCCAGTGGAAAAATCTAAGTAATGCCATTCCAACTTGTTACACTATTGTTTGTTTGCAGAATGCACTGGTGACTGAGTTGAAACGAATGAACGATGATGTTTCTGAAAACAGCTCCCTCAAAGATGTAGATTCTTTCAAGAAGCAATATGCGGCTGTGCTTGTGCAATTAAATGGGGTTTTGGATCAGGCATGTTATTTATATTCCTGGCTTATGTTATTCCTCTTCCAAAGAGGCATGTGATTGAATTCTGCGTCCTGGTAACAATTTCGTATTCCTTACTTCTTTTCCATTGATCTGTAGGTTTCTTTAGCTTTGCTGTGCTTAAGACAGCGGAATACTTATCAAGGGAACTCTGCACTGACTTGGCAAAAGCCAGTGTCAGGCATAGAAGATCGTGGCAACGTTGCTAGCTCTTTGAATTGCTTGCCTCCTGATTCTCAGGAAACAGGTTCCCATGTTTTCGAAATTGTTGAAACATCAAAGGCAAAAGCCCGAAATATGGTTGATGCTGTGCTTCAGGTAAAGCTAACTAACTCCAGTCGGAATCTCCGATCCTTTAATTCAATTTCACGTGTCTCTGCTTCTGTATATTATATGGCGGAAGCAATTTATTCTTCTCTCCAACACCTTTTTCTCTGCTTTTTTTCTCCAACTTTTTGAGCCAGTACTTCTATCCCGAAGTACTCTCAGTTTTGTGAGATAATCCCTGACATCTCTTTATTTTAATTTGGATTTCGTGGAATGCCCTGTATGGTGGTTTAGCACCATTAGTCCACGAGTAATATGGTTCAAATGTGATATCCTGTCAAAAACTAGGCATACGTAGTGAAAAGCCTCTAGTTCTGAAAAACAAATGTGCAAGTTCAACTGTGAGAGGTGAGAGCTTCGTTCACATGATAGACGTCGCCTTTTCTTTTTCCTGAAGTAAATTCGCCTGAGATATAATGTTCCACTAAAAATAGTTACTTAGAGCAATTATGAGTTAAGTTAATCCCTGAAGTTTGAATTTGAGCATGTCAACTGTTTAGCTGTTAATCTGAAATCTCGACCTCAATCAAAAACGTTTGCTTGTTGTTTTCCCATCTAATATTTTGACCTTAGGACTACTTTTTGGGATTTAGTGCTGTATGGCTTTGTATAAAGGTTGGGGGTCCTATCAAGAAAAAAGTAGGGTCAGGAACCGTTGAAAAGAACCTTCTTTAGAAGGTTTTGTTCTTGTTTGTCCACAGTTCACTGCAATTTCCTCTGTTTGCCACGCTAGTCAAGTTTAATAATTATATGATAACAGTTTTGAGTTATGATTATCCAGCTGTAAACTTGCGTAATCAAATTCATTAAACTTGTGTAGTGAACATCATTCTTCCTATTAATACTCCACGTTTAAGAATTTGAAATTCGACAACATAATTGGATCAACGAATTGGACAATCAGTACCAAGTTAGAGAGAGATTATTCTGTTTAAGGGATCTAAAGCTTCATCCTATTGAGGTTATTGTGGTCTACGGCGGAGAAAATTTCTAACTAGTTTGGTTTATCTGTTGCACCAAGAGATGGGGGCAAGTAACTAGTGGAATTTTCTTGGTGGTTCCTCTTTTGTGTTCATTGAAGAACTGCTGCTTTTCGTCAAATCTGTCTATAAAGGGTTTAGAAAATGGACTAAGATATCCCAAATGTAGAAGGAGATGGTTGAATGATGAGTGCTGCAGTCGTAACCGTGTCAACAGGCTTTTACTGTTGCAGTTGTTACCTTACAGTATTATTTTGGGTACAAATGCAACACTTCCAGGATTCAGATGATAGCGTGCTTGTGTTTATTGAAGTGGTGCAGCAAGATGTTCACTGTTGTATTGGAAAACTACTAACTGGCTATGGGAAACTACGCTAAAGTTTATGTTCTGGCGTAATTTAGCAGATTTGTTTTGGGATTGGTGGTCTGTTTTTGTAGTCACTTGCAACTGCCCTTCAATTTCTCAGTTACACAGTCCGTAGTTCCTTACACTTCACCAAAATAAAAACACACCTTGGGCCTTCAGCAGTATGTGCAACCGCGTGATTGCAAAGTTTTGGTTGACTCAAGTCTTTTAACATTTAAAAAGGGCAGCCCAATGCTCATGGGTGTCCCGCAAGGTGAAGGCCTGCGTAAGGGTCCCTCCACAAGGGTGTATAGGGGGCAAAGCCTTCCCTTGTCATCTTTGGACTAGAGGTTGCTCCCAGGACTTGAACCTGTTATCGATCACAAAGCAACACCTTAACCAGTGCGCCAAGGCTTCCATTCTCAGGTCTAACAATTGCCCATAATTTTTTTAACTGTTTCGTATCTTCTTCAGCTCTCCTCTTTCTTTAGTATTGAAATGGGTTTGAGGCTAGCTATGAGAAAATTCCTGATGCAACCTTTCTTTCTACTATACAGTTATTTCTTCCATTCCTTATCTGATATAAATTTAGATACTGCATTAAGTTTTACTTACCCAGAAGATATGTATTGTCGAGCATTTACCTAAGAAGGCATCATCAACTTAGAATCACGATGCTTCTATTTTATTCAAGGCTTCAGAGTTGTGCATTTCTTTGGATTTCTCTTGGTGGTTGGCACTTTGGCAATTATATATCCTCTTGCATGTTACTGTATATGCATCTCCAAAGATTCCTTATGGCCATGTCATCTGACTGTATTACATCCTCATTTGGAAAATGTTGGTCTTGGCATTTTGGTGGCGAAGAATAATGATGTCAGATTCAGAGACCAAAAAGTTGTGTTACCAAATTTGTAGCTATGTCATGCAGTGCAGATCCACCCCAACATGCTAATCTATGGTACTAAATTTGTAGCACTATGTGTGTCTAGTCTGTCTATGGCCTGTGGATCTCTTTTGGTTTGTTTTGTCAGATTCCAACTTTCCAAGTGTGCTTGTGACAAGGGGTTTTCCTCCGATGTGTTTGGTATGCGGAGCTTTCCTCCTGTGTGCTTTGTTCAAAGTTGCTAGGATGAACAAAAAGAAAAATCTAAATTTTACTTTTTAGATTTAGGCTTTGGGTAGTTAAAGTTTATTATGGAGAAATATGCAAAGATAAATTGATTGGTATAACTGCTTCAGGGTCATTCTGTGGCTGTACAGGATTCTGTGTGAAAATTTCCCGCACAAACTTGAATGAGTGGATTTGTTCGATAGTGATTGCCACATTTTCTGAGCTCAGTGATACCTAGTTTTACTCCTACTAATTATGCTGGTCTGCTGTCTACTAGATCACGTCTTCTACTGTTTTGGTTACTGAATGTATCACTTTTTGTCGTTTTCAGGTTGTATCATCAATAAAGGAAGGGGCAAATATAGATCAAGATAATGCCGCAGATCATGTAAAGTATTGTCCTTCGGCTGACAAGTCTACCACACCACTGCAAATCACTCAACTTAATGGGAGTTTACCTTGTAAGAATAAACCAACTTCATGCACCTCAACTATGGGGGCTTCCAATCAAGCATCTGGTGCCTGTTCTAACAGAGCATCTTCCGACGGAGGACAAGTTCCGTCAGAGCTCATTACAGATTGTGTGGCTACACTGTTAATGGTTCAGGTAAGCTCTGAGGAGTTACATATTCACTGGTCATATTTGGCTTCGGTCTTGTGATTGTTACCTTTGAACCATAACAGCGCGTGCTTAGTGGATTGGGTTAGGTCACAACTCACAAGGAGAGTGTGTAGTTGAGGGCAGGGATGTGCATGGGCCCTGGACCCGTCCCAAACCCGCCGAACCCAACCCATCTGGGTCGGGTTTGGGTCCTTGTTTTTTTAGGACCTTGCGGGTTTGGGTAAGACCCGAACCCATTGTCAAAAATTTGGGTCGGATATGGGTCCCTTGTTTGAGACCCAGACCCGACCCATAGACCCACTTCATTTAAAAAAAAAAAAAACCCTAGATTCCTAGAGTGTAAAGTGTAATTCTACGTAAAACTAATGCAGCAGACAGTAGTAACCTAAAAAACACAACAATAGTTTTAGTCTATACACTTAAACTCCATTCATCGAAATTTCCCTCCCTCGATCAACAATCAATCGTATCGTATTTGCTGTACGTCGTCGTCGTTCTAGACTTCATCTTGTTGTTGGCCTATAAGAGCTGTATTTTAGTTTTAAGTATTAATTTACGACTTTTTAGCACAAATTCAATTGGATGCATCATTGGTTTATCTAAAATACATTTTGTAAGGTTTTTAGTATGTATTGGATGAATGACGTGCATGAGACCCAGACCCTACACAAACCCATGGGTTTTGACGGGTCCGGGTTTGGGTCCAAAAATTTGAGACCCAATGGATATGGGTCTACCTAAGAGGTCATGGGTCTGGGTTGGGTCCGCTACCCAGACCCTACCCATGCACATCCCTAGTTGAGGGTCTTGGCGTCTTGCTATGTTGTGTATACATGTCATATTCAATTCTGCTCACCTGTCAACGAAACTACTGTATAGTTTTTTTTTTTTTTTTTTAATGACTTTTTTCTTGAAAATCTGCTCCTTTTCTGATTTCCCAAAAAAAAAAAAAAAAAAAAAAAAAAAAAGTTTTGCTATTTTTCTCTGTAGTTGAGCCTGTGATTCTTTGTGATCCTATTAACTGATGCTGTGAGCCTGTGGTTCGTAATGCAGAAATGTACTGAGCGACAGTTCCCACCAGCCGAGGTCGCACAGATACTGGACTTTGCTGTCACAAGTCTACAGCCACGCTGTTCGCGAAACCTTCCAGTATATTCAGAGATTCAAAAATGCATGGGAATCATCAGGAACCAAATATTGGCGCTTATACCTACATAGACCCGCGCTTTTACCAATCTTTGTATCCAATGTATATTTCAAAGCTGTAGAAGAACCTCATAAACCAGGGGTCCCTGAAAGAGCCCCCTCCAAAATTTCCGAGGCATGCAATTGCGTACAAGACGGAAAAGAATTTGTTTAAAATCAGTATATATTTATCAATTCATTGTATCTCAGGTACTGTATGATTACATCTGATATAATTCCACATGTATTTCGTTCAATTGTCATCATCTCCGGTTCCTCTACCCGCCATCTCAAATCGAACATCGATTCCAGATAGGAGTGCACGTCAACTTTTTGCCCATTAGAACAGAGAAAAACTTCAAAAGAAAAGGCGATGCCAATACTGCGCAAATAGCTGTCACAAACTCAAAATTAACATGTAGACAAGGAGCTTTCAATTTTCTTCACTAATTGAGTAACACTGACTGGAGGGAGAAATGGACCTCCAACAAAAATTGCAATCATTTTACTGCAAAACTACTACTGAATATATGCTCAAATGTCTCCAAATATTTTGTCGCCCTTCCTATGTTTACCTACAAAAATGAGTGATCACGACTTGTCTGCCTGCTCTAACATTAAGGAGGATCTTTAGCCTGCACGGAAAAGAAGACAGGGAATGAGGAAATGCATCAGTACGTATAATTTATTCTCCATCCAACAGTTTACAGGGAGAAACTAAAGCACTGAAACATTTGAAAGCTTCATCAGGAGACCAACCTTTTTGTTCTTATTCTTCTTCTGTCTCTTCTTTTCTTTCTTTTCCTTCTGCTTCAATTTCTTGTCCTTCTTCCTCTTCTTCTTTTGCTCATTTAATTCGCTATCGTCACACGGCAATTCCTGCCAAATTTGCTCTAATTGTGTAAAAAGAAAAAACAGGCATGCAGAAAGCAGAAAGATGCTAACAGCTCCTCCAGAGTATTGGTACCTCATCATCGAATGAAGTGACATGTCGAATAGTTATCCCACGTTTCGAAGTCCCACCTGTGCATTGAAATACAAGTTCAGTCCAAAATTGTATATTGAAGCAATAGTAGAGACAGATTAGTAAGCGATACAGTCATCAACCATGCTAATTTAACGTACTCACAAGCAATGATGCTTCAGATAATCAGAAAAGTGACAGGTTCAAGAAATGACTACGGACTTAAAGATGACAGAAAAAGAAGGTAAATCAGCAGGGAGCCAGGGACGACTCATGTAAGAAAAATAAACTGACATCAGAGCCTTAGTTGGTGAAGAAGACAAATGCCTTCTCTGTCAGCTACAAATAAAGTCTCACGAGCATGTGTTCTTAAGATGTGAATACAGTCGGAAATGTCTTAGCCTACTGGATGCAAAGTTGGGCATTCAAATACCAGATAATAAGTCTGTAGAATGGCGTGCAAAGAAATTCGGTTTAAGAATCAGAAAACAGTGGATAGCTTCAATGATCATGCCCCTTAGTTTTTGTATTATCTGTTCTTCAATAAAATCTTACATTTTACCACAACAACATCATCTTTAACCCCAGTGCCTTAAAGGCTCCCGCCATAAGGCGGGGTAAGGGGGGGGGGGGGGGAGTCGGATGCACGCAAGCCTTACCCCTATTGAAACATAGAGAGGTTGCGCACGGATGACCCAAAATGAAAATTGCGTCGAGAATCGCACCGACTGACTGCTACTTTACAAAATCTTACATTTTACCTTTTAATAAAAAAAAGAAAAAAAAAATCTAGCGAAAACTAAATATCACATAATTCACATGTAACACTCTAGCCTATGCTAACATATAAATACGTCTAACAAGATTGGATTCATTGATCTAACAGAGATATATCAACTAATATATGAGATGAAGAAGCTCAAATACTCTCAACAAAGAATAAGAAGAATGTCCTGGCATTCCAGCTTCAAAATGTACATAAAACAGTCATTATATATAGATGTTCAAATAAATATTGGTATCGACTACTCACTGGCCGTTACAGTCTCTTTAGCATTCTTCACAGCCAATTCAATCAATTCAGGCTTTACGTTATCCAATCCTCCAGGTTCTTGAAGTTTTCTTTCAAGAAACTTCGATAAAGCAGCCGCTTTATTTGTCGTTACTGGTCCGCCAGGATGAGCTACCCTGAGCAAAAGCACGACTCTCAATTACTACCATCCAGAGGCAAACCACATAAGGAGATCATGGAAACTAAATCAATCCAACATCTATCCACCCAAAAGTTCAATAAAGCTACAAAACAATGCAGCATAAGGATTAAACAACTCGCCCTGCGCAATTTATGTATCCAGGTTTGATAGCCCCTATACTCCTATAGGCCCCGTTTCCATTTTTGCTGCCCTCATTTAACTAAATCCTCATAGGACGTCAATTTCAACATACATTCTCATCTACACTCGCAACCATTCTGCATGATAGATTACCCTAGTGCTCAAAAGTTCTCACCTATGGCGAAGTAAGGGGGTCGGATGTATGAAGCATTGCCCTTATGCTGAAAACAAAGAGCACTCGTTTCGAAAGACCCATAATCAAAATAGCTTTTACTACACTCTACTTAGCTACAACTGAGACTGCCCTATAGCAAAGTAAGGGGATCAGATGTATGCATCATTGCCCTTATGCTGACAACATAGAGCTATCGTTTCGAATGACCCACAATCAAAATTCCATTTACTATAATTCTACTTAGCTACAACAACCTTGATATTGCCCAAAAAACTCAAAGTCGACGAGACCAAAGTCGATTGAATCTAAACACCCCTTACCATTACCACTCCACTTTGTACTCAACTAAGAAGAAAATATCAGTCATTGCAGATTCTACATCAATTTAACATTGCATCTCGATTGATATTTGAGAAACAAGTGACCAAAGTTAATAACTTTGACACTGAAATTCAAATAAGTTCAACAATAATAAAACCCACAAAGTATAACTTCACCAAAAAGCTTCACTCAATCAAAATCAAAAACATCCCTTGATCAGAATCAATATAATCATCCCAATTCATACTAAACTACCGTAAAAATTTAGACTCATTCAGTAGTAAATTCAATCAATTTACAAGAAATGGCGACATGGGTAATTTCTGAAAAACTATTATTAATAATGGGTTCATACCAAAAAAAAAAAAAAAAAAGAAAAAAAAAACCTGGAAAAAGAGGAAGAAGAAGAAGAAGAAGAAGAATGTGAAGGGGGAGGAAGAGGCGCAAATTTAGTGCGACGGAGAGCTTTTCTCTCTTCTTCACTCAGCCCTTCTATTCCTTTCACCATCTTTGTCTCTCTCTTGTTTGCTTCTTTTGGGGGATTTCCAAACAGCCAAACGTAAATAAAAGGGAAATTTATCAATATATCTTTGAGGTTTCCGAAATTTTCAGGTATACCCCTTAAGTTACCGAGCTCTCCAGCGTGCCCCTAAGGTTTGCAAAATGGGATTTTTTTTGTGTTTTTCACTAACGTATTCTAACACCGTTAACAATTTTGATGAAATTTGATTTTTTTTTAACAAATTGACCAATAATAACATAATCTAAAAAAAAAAAACAATTTTCTCTCACCTCCCTCCCCAACCCCGCCACCCACCCAACACAGCCCATGCCCCACCGCCTCACCACCGCACCCCATCACCGACAACCACCTGGAGCACCTCCACCACCACCAGCAAACGCGGGTCCCTCCCGCGACCACACCTCCACCCCCATATTCTCTCTCCCTCTCCTCTCCCCCCACCTACGGCCCACCCCTGCCCAAACCCCATCAATGCTCAAACACCATCAACGTCGGCAACCCACATCTCATAGGAGGCGTCAGTGATGAAGGAGGGTGCGACAGCCGTGGGGAAGAGGGCGGCGAAGTAGGGGGGGCGGAGTTGCACGAGAAGGAGAAGAGGGTGAGAACGAAATATGTGATCGTGGAGGCCAAAGGAAACCGGATGGTGGTCGGACATGGCCCATGTGGGGTCGCTGGTCGTACGGTGGTCCTCGCCGGAGCGCTGGTGGTGGTTCATGTTGGAGGCGGTGGTGGTTGGGGGTTTTGGAGGTGGTAGGGAGAAGGGAGGAGAGAGAAATTGATGACTTTTTTTTTTGGGAAATTGATGGTATTATTAAGGGTCAATTTGTTTTAAAAAAAGTCAAACACAATAAGGGCCTAACGGTGTTAGAGTCCGTTAGCGAAAATCTGGAAAAAACACGATTTTGCAAACCTCAGGGGCACGCTGGAGAGCTCGGTAACCTGACGGGTATACCTGAAAATTTCGGGAACCTTAGGGGTATATTGGAAAATTTCCCTAAATAAAACTGTATATTTGGTTTTAATTAGTAGTAGTGCCAGTAAAAGCCGGCAAACGTGACCCGACTCGAGAAAATTTACTAAAATTTAAGGTTGTGTAAACTTGGAAAAGAAAAGGTTTGATTGAAACCGTCTCAACTTGGTCCGATGTTAACCAATACTCCCTAATTTGAACTAATCCGTTATGGACTAATGTATGTTGCTGACTCGGTGCTTATTGATGCAAATTCGTAGAGCTGATTCTTCGAATTAGTGGGTTATCGTGTTGATTTAGGATTATTATGAAGATAATTAAAGCCAGATCCATAAGGAAAAATGATCGGTGTATCTATTCAAAACAACTTACGTGAATTCGAGTTCATATCATGTTATCATGTCGAATTAGAGATATACGGTAGTGATTTAAAATTTCTTTTATACTTCCAGAGAGCGTCCTGTCCGTTCGTGTAATACTCTAGATAATGGACCGGAAAGTGGCTTATGGCAATTGGTTTGCCCCAGGAGGTGGGTTTATTGATCGATATACAAAACCAAGATGGTAGGTGACTAGGCCCCGTTTGGTTCAGTCTTGGAATTAGGAATGGGTCATGTGAATCGCATCTTTTACAAGACTGTCACAAATCAATAAATCTCTTGGCAATATAAACAACGTTGTGATAGTGGGTATCGAAATTGGTCTTACTCAAGTATCAAAGTCGACCTTAGTTTTTGCAGGGAGATGATTTATTTGATTATATTACATTTTTATTTTTATGATCTTTATGTTAATTGTATATGCCCTATTATTACAAAGGTAAGGGGAAAAAAACAGAGCTAGCTAACCGTTTTACCCAGGGTATCACCTAACTTGTCAGCATCTAAAATACAACAGAGGGATTGAGGGTGGGGAGAAGGCATCTCCTGATTATGAAGGATATGATGCCCCTATCGCGCAATCCAATCTGCAGCTTGATTTGCTTCCCGAAAGACGTGCCGAATATGAACCTTCTGAAATTGTTGAAATAAAGTTTTAGGGTCTTTAATAAGAGTGCTGATCTGCCACAAATTCTGCAGTGCCGAGATTAGCGACAAATTATCCCCTTCTAATTCAAGTATAGGGAGACCCAATTCAACAACCTTGCAAACTCCATCATGGAGCGCATTTGTACAACCTAGATTGGAGGAGCTGATGTAGACTGGAAGACCATCATGATCACGTATAATAAATCCTGCTCTAGCTGACTTATTAATCACCGAACCATCAAAGTTGAGTTTGAAACGACCATTGGTGGGGGTTGTCCACTTAGCCTTGCTTCTATCTTGAATTCTATCACCATCCCCGCAACTCGTAACTTGAGTTTGAAGATCCTGGCTCTGTTGGGCGATTGGAGACGTAGAGGGTGAGAAAGAAATATGATTGTCTACCAATGAAATAATTTTTTTCGGACGAAAAAAAAGCATTATATTATTTCATCCACCTATAAATAAATAATTTAAACTAAACTAAACAAAACCACTCACAAATTTCGTTGCAAATAGAGTCGTTTTATTGTTGTTTTAATTATGACCGACACAACCAATGTGAATATTAGTTGCTAATTAGCGTGTGTTGTCACAAATTGGTTGCTAGACATGTCGGCTATCTGTGCGTAGAAACTCTTTAGCCAGGATTTTCAACATGCAACCTAAACATGTTCTAAAGCGATATCTTGGCGTATTTTTTATTGGCACGCATCCCCAAAAGGGTGACTTTGCATCTGTCTGTTATTGCCTCCACAGACCCCGTTTCAAATCATGGTCCGCCTTTTTCTTATCAAAAGCCGGACGAACGACCTTTATATATCCAATCCAACTTAGAGTCCCTACCCAGCTTTGCTATGACAACCGTTGTATTACCCAAAAAATTATGTCACACACTCGAAACCCTTCATCGTGAATTCTTTTGGAAAACTTCTGACACGAAAAAAGGGTTACCGATGATTGCTCAGGATAAAGTACTAACCCTGTTGGGATATCCCTCCATAAGGAGGAAGAACTCATTTCATGTGAGTTTAGCAAGTAAGGGGAAAAAGACCATTTTACCCTTACTAAATGAGTGGCTTCTTGAAGAAGCTTTGCCAAACAAATAAGGGTTGTTTGAGAGCAGAAAATCAGATCAAAGACAACAACCACAAACACATACACAAAGAGAGAGAAAGAGAGAAAAAGAGGGAAGAACAGCAAACCCGTATAACCCTCAAAACCCAGATTTTGAGTGGTTGTTTCGAGCCCCGAACGAGCTCGTATTGCAACGAAATTTGGGGAGGATGCTAGTGTATATGGGAGCTTCATTTCTGCCAAGTTTGGAGGTCTTTCGACATCTCTAAGTGGTATTTTCGTTTCACTCTTCTTTGGTGTATTTTGGTGTTTTTCCTCACTTGTTAGTGAAGTAGTTGTGGTTGGTTGTGCCAAGGTTATTACCTTGAGATAGTGGTTGCCTCTAGGTGAGCCTAGGGAGGTTGTATTGTTGTATCCCATTGATTATTGATTGATTAGTGGAAGGGCTTGGTACCGGCTTACGGTACTTGTGGTTTTCTCCCGCATTGGGTTTCCACGTATATCTTGTGTCTCACTTGATTGTCGTTGTTGAATGTGTGGGGGGGCTGTTTTGGTCACCATAGTTGTGCTATATTGTTGGTAGGTTCAAGTAGATTGGTTGGTAGTGTTAATTGTCCATCTAGTAACACGAAAGGGGTAATTGGGGTTTTTGTTGCTTCCGCTAGTAGTTGTGCCCATTTTCCCAACATAGTGGTATCAGAGCCACGGGTTTGTGGCTTGTGGATGCTTGTGTTACTTGGTAGAGATGGATGATAAAAGCCTTACTCGTGGGATGGATCCTTTGAATTCGGGGAATTATTCCACATGGAAGACCCGAATGGAGGACCTTCTTTATTGTAAAGATTTGTATGAACCCATCTTGTGTGAAGAGGTACCAACCGGTGTAGTTGAGAAAGAATGGAATCTTTTGAACCGTAAAGCCGTTGGCTACATTAGGCAATTTGTTGATTCGTCGGTTTTGTCACATGTTGCTAATGACACTAATGCTTATGTAATGTGGAAGAAGCTTGAGTCCACCTATGCGAGAAAGAACGCCTTGAATAAAGCCTCAATTATGAGAAGACTTGTGAAATTAGAATACAAGGATGGTGAGAGTGTAGTTGTACACTTGAATGATTTTCAAGGTTATGTGAATCAATTGTCAGCAATGAAATTGTTGTTGGATGATGAGTTGCAGGCATTATTGCTTCTCAGTTCTTTGCCGGAAACATGGGATACTCTTGTGGTGTCACTTAGTAACTCGGCCCCGGAAGGAAAGCTCACAATGGATGTTGTGAAGTCGAGTTTGTTGAATGAAGAGGGTAGAAGGAAGGATATGAGTTCCTCTTCGGACTATTCGGGGGCAAATGTTGCGGAAGGCCTAAGCCGTGGAAGAAGCACAAGTAGGAAGGGTGATGATAGTCGATCGGAATCTAGGGGGAAATCAAAATCGAAGAATGGTATTACTTGTTATTATTGTGATGAGCCCGGACATAAGAAATTCCAATGTCGGAAATGGAAACGTGACAAAGGGAAGAAGAAAGAGAAGAAATGCCAACATTCCAAGGGGGATAGTGATAGTGATGATGATAACACCTCCGCATTTGCAACTAGTGATGAGCTATTTTTCGTTGGTGATGATACTAGCCTTGATATGTCATTCCAAGAGTGTTCTTGGGTTGTTGATTCGGGGGCTTCGTATCATTACGCTTCACATGTGAAGTGTTTCTCTTCTTACACTAGTGGCGATTATGGCTATGTAAGAATGGGAAATGGTGAGTTGTCCAAGGTTGCCGGAGTGGGTACGGTTTGCTTGGAGACTACACTTGGTTGCAAATTGTTGCTTGAGAATGTTAGGCACGTTCCCGATGTTCGCGTGAATTTGGTTTCCGTGGGAAAGTTGGATGAAAATGGTTATATGAGCCGTTTTGGTAATGATATGTGGAAGCTTACCAAAGGTTCATTGATTGTGGCTCGGGGTAAGAAACAAAGTAATAGCTACTTGATGCAAGCTAGAGTGTGCAAAGGGAAGAAGAGTGATGCGTCAAATTCTTTCATGGAGCCGAAGCTTGATCATGGTAAGAAAGGTATGAATATCCTCCCTAATGGTATATCTCTTTCTCCTAATGGTATATGTGTTGATCATGGGTGTCTTGATCATGGGGGAGAAAGAAGAATGATGAATTGTTGTGGTGATGTTGCTTGTGAGAGCAAATTGGTGAAACCTACTCTTGTTGAGCATAGGTTTTCACATCCACCACTAGGGATGCCTCTTGTTAGAGAAGTTGGAGTTAGCTACCGGAATGTTGAGGTGCATCAAAAGAAGTGGGTACAAGCCATGCGAGAAGAACCGCAAGCCTTGCATGAGAGTCCTACTAGAGAGCCGGTAAAGTTGCTTAAGGGCAATGGAACATCTAAGAAAGGTGAGCGGATGTTCAAAGTGGGAAGCTCACAACATGTAATGAGACATGGTGTGAATGGCGTTGGTTATCCTTGGATTTGTGAATCATCAACAAAGTCCATGTTGTTGAGGCAATGTGAGAAATTGAGTGTTGTTGGTGGTTTGTCCAAGAGAGTTGTTTTTACCTTGCCCGAAAACAAGTTGAATGCTTGTAGGAAGAAGCGGGTGTGATAGGCTTCTCCTTATGTCGTGAGGGGGAGATTTGTTGGGATATCCCTCCATAAGGAGGAAGAACTCATTTCATGTGAGTTTAGCAAGTAAGGGGAAAAAGACCATTTTACCCTTACTAAATGAGTGGCTTCTTGAAGAAGCTTTGCCAAACAAATAAGGGTTGTTTGAGAGCAGAAAATCAGATCAAAGACAACAACCACAAACACATACACAAAGAGAGAGAAAGAGAGAAAAAGAGGGAAGAACAGCAAACCCGTATAACCCTCAAAACCCAGATTTTGAGTGGTTGTTTCGAGCCCCGAACGAGCTCGTATTGCAACGAAATTTGGGGAGGATGCTAGTGTATATGGGAGCTTCATTTCTGCCAAGTTTGGAGGTCTTTCGACATCTCTAAGTGGTATTTTCGTTTCACTCTTCTTTGGTGTATTTTGGTGTTTTTCCTCACTTGTTAGTGAAGTAGTTGTGGTTGGTTGTGCCAAGGTTATTACCTTGAGATAGTGGTTGCCTCTAGGTGAGCCTAGGGAGGTTGTATTGTTGTATCCCATTGATTATTGATTGATTAGTGGAAGGGCTTGGTACCGGCTTACGGTACTTGTGGTTTTCTCCCGCATTGGGTTTCCACGTATATCTTGTGTCTCACTTGATTGTCGTTGTTGAATGTGTGGGGGGGCTGTTTTGGTCACCATAGTTGTGCTATATTGTTGGTAGGTTCAAGTAGATTGGTTGGTAGTGTTAATTGTCCATCTAGTAACACGAAAGGGGTAATTGGGGTTTTTGTTGCTTCCGCTAGTAGTTGTGCCCATTTTCCCAACAAACCCAACCCTCCAACTTATGGGTTTCCCACATTGGTGGTTTGGGTCTACGACGCATGGCTCCTTTCAAGCTATGATAGCCAAACTTGGTTGGAAAGTACTAACCCAACCCTCCAACTTATGGGTTTCCCACATTCATATTCTCGTAATTTGAATGATTACCCGATCTAATTAGACGTTAAAAAAACTTAGTGCCCGATGCGGGAAAGGATTATCCCACGTGTGGATTTTTTTTTTTTAGTGAATCCTAATTATTTTTGACTATCTATTCTCCATATGGAGATGGACATAAATATGTAGAAGAAACAGTATATTGATAAAGAGACTTTTTCCAAAATCAAAAGAGCGATTGGGTTGAAAAAATAAAGGATTTCTTACCACCGCATTTTTTTATAAAAAAAAACAAATTAGATGGAAAAACTAGAGAGTCCACTAATGAATTAAACTATTACGTTATCTCAAAGGTCGCTTTTTTGGGATATAAAGCCGCAACCGTCAGATCTTGGATTTGGGGTCACATTCTCCAATTACGTGAAATCTTAAGCAAAGGAATCCGTTGGAAGGTAGGGGATGGAAACTCTATCTCTTTCTGGACAAATAACAGGTGCTATCCACAAAATCTACTCTACACTTTACAAATCCCTACAATTTCGGAAGACATCTCGCTCAGGGTCTCCCATTTTATTACTGCTAGTGCATGGGATATACCTAAGCTAGGATCCGTTCTCCCTTCTTTTGCTGTATACGTCATCTCTGGCGTCCCTATCCCATCTACCCCTATATATCCTTGATACATTCTATTGGGCGCTGTAACAACCCTAAATTTTGACGACTTAAAATGCGAATACAAAGGATCGTTATGCCGTCATTGACTATTGAGTCAACGACAAGGCTTATTAAAACAGACTTCTGAAGATAAATAACAAGTGTCAGCGGAAGACTTGTAGCCAAGATTACATTTCAAAATCAAACAAAATGAAACAAATTACAATCCTTCATGAAAACCAAATGTCTGACGAATTTATTCTACTATCCCATGCCATGCAACGACGTTCAAGCAGACAATCAATTACCTTCAAGACCTGTCAACTGCGCCATTACAACAATGACACATGCCCCAGAATAGGGTAGGGACAAACCCAAACAGAAAGAACGTCAGCTCAGGCTAAGTAAGTAGTTTAAGCATATAGAACCAAATAAAGTAAGCTGAACTAAGATACGCGCCTTGATGGCGCGTAGCTGTCAATCAAAGAAGCGAACCACGCTTAGAGACGAAAATTTACGCACAGAGGCGACGAGCACGAGTCGTGCTCGGCTGGCTGGTGAGACTAAAGTCGCGATTATCTACGAAAAATAATCCTAAATCCTAACAACAGTAGTAGGGAAGTAGGGATCGTATCCACAGGGAAATGGGTTGTCCAATGTAATGAATTAAAGTGCTAAAGTAACAAATAATGGGGGATTGAGAGTTGTGTTTATCAAACTAACTAGAGTGAACAAAAGCAATTCGTGAAATGTATTCAATAGTAAAACGGATCTTGATAAATTAATTCCCACAACGCACTAACTAATCGGTCCTAGTTATCACTATTCCTCTATCAATCTCAATTACTCTATCGTGGAAACAGAATTCCCAAATCTCTCCTTAATAGTAGCTAAAAGGCGTGATCGGCACTACCCAATAACCCTAACTATCAAATAACCTAAGCGCACGATTAGATTCAATTTGATAATAGGAATACGGTTTAGAGAAATATCGATAAAGACATGCAATACTAACGCACGTTTTGTATTTAACATGTGAGTCAAATCTTTGCCCTAATTCACTAACGATGATTACATACAAATCAATGAATTCGGGTTGCTACAATGTAAAGATCAATCAAACAATTGATTCCTTTGACTAATCTAAACTAGCAATCAATCAATCCTAAGGAATTAACTAGTTGTACACCTAGCAATCACAAGAGATAATTGAATGAATTGAATACCAAAGATGAGACAATAATTGATAACGAATAATAGGAATAGATCAAACTCACGATATTGTCGATGCGATGCTTCGATTAATAGATCAAGAAATAATAAAATTAGCTCCTCATACAATCCATAAAACCCTTGTGTTCTTCTAAAAAAGTCTGAAAAAAAAACCTAGGGTCGGGTTTTTATTTATATAGTTATCTAAAAACGTAAAATAGAAATATACGGAAAATAGGAAAACCCGGCCTTCGCGGTCCGCCATGATCCCCTCGCGGACCAAAAGTTACTGGCGCAAATCGCCAAAATGTGTGTCGCGGTCCGCCATATACCGGCCGCGGGCCGCGGTAAGTTTCTGCCTCAGTTTTTCAAAAGGCTGTAGATTCTTCGTTACTTATCCGATGAAGGCGTGTAACCACTTCCTGGAAAGCTAATAACATGAAGAATCATCTCCAAGTGGGTTCACAACAAAATTCCAAACAGTATGAGAGATATGAAGCTCCAAAATTGATTTTCTGCAAATCAGCTCCAAATCTCTTGCAAATGAATGTCCGCTTCCAAAAGATTGCCAAAATAGCCAAAAACACATAGAAATGTTGTCCATGATACCCTAACGCAAATTAGAGGTATATTACATCATTTTGACAGTAAGAGCAATATAAAAACCATCAAATCGACACGTACAAAATGGACAGATCACTGGCACGAGTCGTGCCTACAACAGTGGCCGAATCCCACGGCCACCAATCACTTAGTTTGCTAAGTTTCTTATTTAGCTAGCGATGCATTCCGCTAAGTTTCTTATTTGACTAGCGAGCATTCTTTTTGCAATAAGCGTATAGGGCCTTCGTCAGGTCCCTAACATGGTCAAGGGTCCTACCCCAAGTCATCCCACATATAGAGTTACTTGTAATACTACCCTAAAGACTCGAGTGTGCACACCCCTCGCTAGAGGGCCGGTAGGACGAAACCACCCCTAGGAGGAAGTCAATTAGGAGGTTGGTAGCTGATATCCAACCTAGAAAATATACCTTGATCAGAGGTTAAATAAAACATGTCCCTTTGACATGGTGACGGTGCTACGTTCGTCACTCTAGATGGGGTCACAATATTTATTTCATTCCTTTATCTTTCAAGTACATTATTTTGTGCATGCGCTTTTTCAATTTATAAACGGCTGTAGCCGGAAACAATATACAATAAGCTCAATGAAAGTGAGCAACATAGTTATGAAGCAATCATATGAATCATATAACGAATTATAGTGAAACGAGAATGGTTAGAATACCAATGAATCAATAGGAGACGATTAGTGAAAACTCAAGAGAACGATATTGAGAATCATGCTTAAACATTAGGATGATCAACGTTCTTACCTTCAATTCAAGGAAAGCTTAGTAAATATCAAAAGTCCGCGAAGGGTACTTCCTCAAAATCACCACCTAAATATGCACCAAGTGGAGATGGATTACTACGACTCCCAAGTAGACATACACACATAACTATGCTATCTCATAGCTCACAAACACCATATTCTCATATCATGACAATTCCAACAAATCTTGGTCATTCAATAATCAAATCAACTCCAATTCGCACCAAACTTGTACAACAACTCCACAATCATACTAGTAATATTTTCCATCATCTAAACTTCAAAACATCGATAATAACACCCGAAATACTCAAAAATCAGATCTGGACAGAAGTGAAACAATTCACACAAAGCATCATAAAACCTTCCCAAATTAATACCACACGTTACCCAATTCATTATAAGTCACTCCTCCAAATTTCATGCGATTCTGACCACAATATCATCATCAAATACCCATAAACCCTAATTCACAAACCCTAATTTATAAATTCATGATTTCATGCTCAAAATCCCAAACAACAATAAGTGGAAACATTAAACTAACATCTTATATCCATATTCATGCTTTAATTCCACAATCAACATGAAATAATAGAAACCCTAATTTTAATTCATGAAAAGGGTTTAGGGTTCTTACTACTCTTGATATAAAAAACAAGAGGGGAGAAAAGGTGATGAAAACGGGGAGGTGAGGCGGCAACGTGGGCGGCTGGCGGTGGTCCGACGGCGGCGGCGGCTCTCTTCTCTCTCTTCCTCTTCTCTTCTCTTTCTTCTCTTCTCCTTTCTTTCCTCTTCTGCGTTTCACGTGTGATGTGGTTTGGGGTGGGTTTTGTTTTGTTTTATATATTGTAGTAGTAGAGTGAGGGAGTATTAGTAAGGGTGTTTAGGTAATTTTCCATAACTAACCCAATTAGGAAACCGATCCAAAGTAGGAAATTACCAAATTAGCAACTGATCCCTCAAATCTTCAATTAAATGTAACACCCATCATAAATAATAACCCCAAAATTACGGGGTGTTACAGGCGCTTCGTCCACTGGTGAATTTACAGTTAAATCGGCTACATGGATGGCTCATGATTTACCTAGTACGGATAACTGCCCATTTAAATGGATCTGGAACCTAGATGTAATGCCAAAACTTTTGATCTTTCTTTGGCGGTTACTCAATCAAGGAATCCCCACCTAACAACGTTTAGCGCATCACATCGACACCATTCCTCCTTCTTGTCCATTATGCCAGCAAGCTGATGAAACCGATGATCACCTATTCTTCCAACGTCGTGTTGAAAAACTGATATGGACTCACCGATCTGCTCTTGGCTAGATCACACACATGACCATCGACTCTCTATTTTCCAACCATTCTAGTTTATCCAATCAGTTCGAGCACCTGAACTACATCCTCTGACTCATCTGGTAAGGTCTGAATGCTACCATTTTTAACTTATTACTCTTCAATATTTTAACAGTTGTGTTTCAAGGTATGTTTGCATATGAAGAATGGCACAACAGGGTCATGCTCGACCTCCAACATTCACCCCAGCAACAGCCTACGCCTCCCCAGACGGCATCCAAAACGACTGGAAGTTGAAGTGCCCATTAAAAAGCTCCATGGCAGCGCCCACCAGCACCTGCTTTCAAGCTAAACTTTGACGGTTCGTTAATCCTTGAAAATGCTGCGATCGGATTCGTCATTCGAGACAGTGGCGGCAAACTCGTTCATATCTCCTCAACAAATCTTGGAGACTGCTCTATTCTGGTTGCTGAAGTGACAACATTGCGGAATGGTCTCCTTGCTACCCATCGCCTGAATATCGAAGAGTTGCACATTGAAGGAGATCGACGACCTTATTGTCACATTGATGCCCTTGGATCACCGGCACTCTTATCTGGGATGCGCTAGCTGCTACACCTTTTTCAACGTTTTACAGTCTCACATATCTTTCGTGAAACTAATCAAGCGACAGACTGAGTAGGTAGATGGGGTCAATACATCCTATAAACTCAGGATATACCCCTACCACGCCCTTATCCCCTATCATCTTGTATTCTATCGTCCGAAAGATTAGGTGATACCCGGGCTAGGAGGGTAACCTCATCTGGTACGCGTAAAAAAAAAAATGGTTGCTAGATTGCGACTATTTTGTCAATCACTTATAAGAAACCAACACCATGTTGGTCGTGTAACAATACGGAATATGGAAAGTGGTTTATGGAGTTGGTTTGTCCCAGATTGGGAAACTAAGGCTTATATTATCAGTTTATAATAGATTCCTACCATCATACTACCAACAAGGCATTCACCTTTTAGAGCCCAAGCGAGGATTTATGGGCTTATTGGTGACTTCCCATCTTATTGGGTTGTGTTGCGACGGACGGTGGATCAGACTGTTACAGGTCGCAATTAGTTGTTAAATAATAGGGAAAACGGAAGATGACGATATTACGAGATGATATCGAGAGATATTATGGAGTAATATGGTTAGCAATATATTACCATATACGAACTTATTGTAATATCGTATATATCGTGAATATCGTAGATATTGTGAACATGTACGAAGTACATTTATGATAAGTTGTATTTAGAAAAGTTGTATTACTTGTAGGTTAAGACGGTGATTTGTAACTAGTATAAATAAGATGTATTATTGATGAAATCAATGAGAAACGAGAGACGACTGAGAAACGTTTCGAATGAATTCCGCTCCGTGTGTTTCTCCCCATGGACTAGTTTCATGGTAGCGACCGACCCGAATTCGTAACATTAAATTGCGAGCATCTTGTTAGTCGTTGACCAGCAAGCACCATGTGACCTTTGTTAGTAGCTATTTGGTTGCAAACTGCAACCATTTACTTAATTAGACGCTGATTAGCATTTGCATGCTGTCGTTACTTGCAAAGTTCGGGCATCTCATATCATATTCTGTCAATATGTAGTAGTATAGAACTATTGCCATTTGGTGGTTGGTTATTCAATGTTATCAAAAGTCCAAACATGTCTTTTTAGACTGTACTGGGCTACGGGCTTTGCTTGTGGAGACTAGCTAGAGTAATCTTAAAAATTATTGCCGCGTGTAATAAGCTGGGAGACTACCACAGAATACATTTTTGTCTAGTTGTCCTAATGATCTCCAATTTGTCAAATAATACCTTTTTACAAAGACAATTAGAACTGTCCGGGATTAAGATCGAAGTCAACATGAGGATTGTCCCAAATTTGATCCTAACATCTCCATCTCGATCAACAGAGAGCGGTATTATTAGCTGCTCCGATCCTATATATATGTACCAAAAAAGAAAAAAAGAAAGAAGATAATGAAGACTGTTTCAATTTACAATAATCGACGACATTGTTGGAAAAATAGTTGACTAACAGGATGACTGTGGATCCTATACGTGTTGCACTCTTTTGTTCAATTTTATATACCCATTCAATCAGATTCAAAATTTTACGTAAATTTATTTAAGATTATTTTTTAACAAGGTTTGAGATATTCTAAATCTGATTTGAGGGGTATACAGATCGAATAAAAAGATATACAAAGCAAATAGGACGACTGAAGAGTGATGATCCACACTACATACGAATGGTTTACGTTAACTAAAACAATCACGAAATTAAACTAGTACAATGACACTAAAGGAGTACATAAATGTTGTCATTGTATATGATAAGGTAGTTATACAATACACAAAGTCTAATTTGTGAAACCATCAAAACTTAAAGAGTTAAGAACTTAAGACCCATATGATTCAACTCATATCGTGTCAATAACCAACCTGTAATGTTATTGATCCTAAGAGTCTATATGTAGACAATAGCAAAACTGTCTATATAGCATAATCAAGTGTGCTAAATTAAAGATGGTATGCAGCAAAAACATATGATTGTGTAGCAAATTTAACGTATTTGTAGTAAATTTATGACATTAATAGTAAAATCAACATTGTTACGGATCTAATAATAGAAAGAAATTTGAATTGATTTATTTCAAAATCAAGGACCCTTAGCTTGATTGTCTCTCTTTCTTTATTATCCATCATTTGCCAAATTATACAACAAAATTTACTACACTTTAATTATTTTTACTACAAATTAGCCATATACACTTTTTTTTACTTGTCTACATATAGATTCCTAGGATTTTCGTATTTTATATATATATATATATATATATATATATATATATATATATATATATATATATATATATATCCAACTTTATAAGTTCACGTTAAATACTTGTCATTTTAATACGACGACATTGCGACCTACCTCATGTAGACACAACGATAGAAAGTATACCCCTCAAACGCAGCTTCTTTTGAGGCCAATTTCAATATATGTGATGTCAACCATGCATGGTGTAAGTCTACTCACCACATACATTTCCAAACTTCAATTCGTTCATTATTTCCTCAACCATATTCCTATAATAATAATATGATAAAACTATTTATGCATGCTATTCTCTACATACGTTCTATTATATATCCACGTAGTGCATAGTGCCCCATCCCGGTGTCTACGTAGAATTTAATGCATTTCGCATTTACTCATCGTTTTCCCACCATTCCACTCGGACTACTTTGTTGCGCCAGGGTTTAGATCTGACAGTAGATATATATCGAGATCAAACTCACTGGCATAACGCCAAAAAAAAAAAAAAAAAAAAAAAAAGAGGTGCTCCTTCAATACATACATACGTACATTATATTTATATATAAAGAAATTTCAAGAGAAAATAAAATCATTTTTACATATTTCATATTGGAAAATTTTTCTTAAGAGTTTGAAAAAAGTAATAAGATGGAAAGAAATAATGGGGTGGATGGAATGGAAAAGGGGAGCGTGAATGAGAAGAATGGTGGAGTTGGGTGGGGGGAGATAGGGTTAAGGGTACTTGCATTGCTATTAACACTTGGAGCAGCAATTTTGGTGGGTACTGACAAACAAACAAAGGTTGTTCCTGTCACTATTTTACCTGACCTCCCTCCTTTTGATGTTCCTGTCACTGCTAAGTATAGCCACGCCTCCGCCTTTGTGTAAGTTCATCACCCCTCTCTCGATCTTATTTCGGTCATTCTAGATATATACATCCAGTGTATGTATGTGTATCAGTTTTATCGTAATGGCGCTCGTTTATATGCGGAAGCTAGGTGCGTGATGACTAATTTTATGATGTGTATAGTACGCAATGTCACCCTCAATTTGTAGATATACATACATGATAATTAGAATCCTTGATCTAAATCATCATGTTGAACAAGATATATAGGCCGTAAAATAATGCAGTACGTATACGCGGAGTACTATAAAGAAATCTCAAACCAACGAGCAAGAAATTAAACTATGGGCATTATTTGATGTAGTGACCTTTATATATCATGATGTAGGAAATAAATTACAATTTATATACTCCCTCCATTTTTTTGGTTCTTTACGTTTGGTTTGAATTCCTCTCACAAATTCAAACCAAACGTAAAGAATCAAAAGAAATGGAGGGAGTATTACAAGTAGTAAGTGGTTCAGTTTTGATGGCTTGTGACTTACATCTCCTTACATTGGGTACGGTTGGAAAAACTTATGGGAAATACTAGGAGTCTATATGTAGACAAATTAAAAAGGGAATTGGATCCTATAGAGTTGAAAATAAACTCTACATGGTAGAGTTTACTTAATAAGGTAAGAATTAATTATATTGCATTTTCTTTGTGCATTCCAAGATCCTCTCCATTTTGTGTTATTACTAGTTTTAGCAAACTCTACCAATTCTACCAAAAAATAACTCTAGGGGATCCTCACCCATTAAAAAGTGTCCATATTAAATTTGTAGTAAATAAAGTGTGATGCATAGTAAATTTTCTAGTACCAATTTGGAAATATTTAGGTTTAAGGAAATGACAAAAATTAAGGAGTAGTATTAAGTTTAGAAACAAATCAAATTATATATTGTTTCCATTGATAGATTCACAATATTTTTTATTTACTGTTAGTGATATAAATTTACTACAAATCTTTAAAATTTACTGCACAACCAAATTAATTACTATCGACCAAATTTATTTTACTAGACTTGGTGTACATGGATTGAATTATATATAGACATATTTCTCTGTGTCTATATGTAGACTCCTATAATGATCCAAAACTTATTACTCGAATTATTTTGTCTAAACATTAGACCCTTAAACAACATCATATAATCCGTATAGAGTTGTTTAATGATGACATGTATCAACCCATCAACATGATAATAATGTAATGATTAAACGATTGGCGGAAATAATTTTTACCATCATATACCTTAATTTTGCTATTGTTACATACCTTAGCTACCGTCTATTATCGGTCGTCATATATTGTTTGGACCTCACCTATAAAGCAGATGTGATAATAACTTCGATATAATTGTTCATAAAAACTCCTACCCGCACGTTATATTGCCGGGATCTTTCGATTAGAACTAACCAACAACTTCACTGTGGTTGTCTATTTGATATGAAAAAGAGTCGCGTAAGTAATAAGATAAGGATGCGTCAATATTTATTTTAAGGAAATTATTATATTACGAATTCATCTTAGATTCATGGCTGGTAGTCCATGCTCTCATATCCAACAAAAAGTTCATCAAAGTTAGTAATTGTCATGTTTACTAAAACGTTATGTACGTTATTGAGATAGTGATCTCCCCGCCAGAAAACCATGCAATTTATTAGCTAGCCACAATTTCTAGTTGTTTTAATTAAGTTGTTTGATTTGGATTCTATGTTTTTTTAGAAACGTTGACAAATGAAAATAAGTAGTTACCCACGAGTTTCAGTTGCTTAATTAAGTTGTTAGGATTCTATGTTTTTAGAAACGTTAACAATTGAAAAGAACGAAAAATATGTATCTCTAATCAAGTACTCAGATGAGTTAAATCATGGATGTAGATACTTTGTGGTGGCAAACTCTATTGCATGCGGTTTTGCAACACTTTCTCTAGCTCTTGCATTTGCAAACAAGGGTGGAAGAAAAGGTGTTCTTCTCTTGACATGCATTATGGTGGATTTGATGATGGTGGCCTTACTATTCTCATGCATCGGCGCGGCCGGCGACATGGGGGTCCTTGGCTTGAAGGGTAACTCACATCTACGGTGGAACAAAGTGTGCAATGTTTATGGCAGATTTTGCCACCATGTTACGGCTGGTCTAGCCCTTTCTTTTTTTGCAGCAGTCGCCTATCTGTTGTTGGTTATTATCTCGGTATTAAAACTCCATAGGAGATCCTAATTAATTTTTATTTTTCTCTGATTATGAAAATTGTTGAACTAAGTTTGTTCTAAGGGGATCTTTATTGCTGTTTTTCTTTCTAATTTGTGAAAATGTATTCAAGTTTTAGAGATATGGATATATTATTTCTGTAATTTATAATTATCAGCGCATTTATTTAGGCCCTGTTTGATAGGACTAAATAAAAATAGTATTTAGATCAGTTCAGAGTTATTCAACTCAGATTAGATTAGATCCGAGTCATTCAGACCAAATTAAATCAGAAATGTTTAAATAACTATCAATGTATTTTATCTATAATCTATAATTAATATTAATGCGTTGAAATTTAATGAAATTCTCAACCAATAATTCAGATCACAGCAGATCAGTTCAGACTCATTCAAATCACATCACATCAGATCAGAGTCATTCAGATCCGATCCGATCCATTCAGAAAGATGCATTCCTATCAAACGGGACCTTAGTGACATCATTTTCAATTTTAGTTATCTTTTCTTTTTTACATATACGAGCTAGGTGCGAGGGATAAGATATAAGGATTTTTTTTTTGCCCGGACAACTATTTTTGAAAGTATCCCTCAAAGAGTTAAAAAATCACTAAATCATGATCAATAATAATGAAAGAAAACAAAAACAGACAAAATAAAATTCTTAGTTAGTATATTGAGAAAAATATCAAATTATTTTTGTACAGGGATTTTATAAATTACAACATGCATTGTTAAACTATTAATTACTGCTCTCCTCAAAAAAAAAAAAAAAAAAAAAACTATTTATAATTACTCCATCTGAAATCCAATCGAATTTTATTGTTTGGAATTGGATCATATTAGATATTGGATTTTGTTCATCCAATTAGCACCCCCTAACTCAGAGAATTCAATGAATCATGATCATAATCAAATTTAACAAATTTCTACTGGCCCAACCCTAGTCTCTGACTGGCCAAATCACACCTAAACCCAACTAAGCCTACCCTAGAATTTTCCAAATCAAACTCCATCCACATATTTTGTTGATGATGGTGCCCAATCATAAAAGATTCAACACCAAGTAGATCCGAATTACCAAACGTGAAACAATGTACTCCATCTGTTCCCCTCAATTCACCCGGAACCCGATATAATAGTTGCTCGGTGGATACCGACATCTCAGCCCCTTGGAACATCAGTGTCACGGTAGGCAAGGGTGGGTAACCCTTTTGGGTTAAGGGGATTCGATAACACAAGTCCATTGTGCCTTGGAACAAGTAGTCTGGTTCCCCTAGTTCTCTTAACTTACCCCGTGTTTGGGCTAAGAACTCATTTTTCAAAGCTGTATAAACCGGCCCGACTAAAAAGGAAAATTGGGTTCCCGAATCAATCATGGTTTGACCCGATCCTGTATGGTCGGGCTGTAAAATTGACTTTGGTAAATTTAGTAATTTTTGGCCAACTTTACTCCCTTCGAAATGAACCGAGTATGCCAAGCGATCAAAAGAAGGCAAGGGGGTAGATATTTTTACCAACGGTGTGTAACTTCTCGGCACAAGCCCTGGGACATTAGGCTCCCCAAATAACAACACCCCCGAATTATCCTGACCTGAAATACAATACGAAAACTTCGGGTAATTCATTTGTTTTACAAATGATAACGAACCAAGGTTCATTCCCAATAACCCGGTTGTCATCGAGTCATTGGCGGTACTCGTCGACGAATCCATACACCCGAACACAACACCGGGCATGGGCGACCCGCCCATATTGAAAAAATCCGTGGCAAGTGTGCCTTCCATGGACGACAAATCGGCATACCCAACGGTCACATGGCATAGTTTTTTCGGGTCACACGTTACGGGTAGGATCAAATCCCGGGTCCGGGTCCTACAAACGGGCGAAGCACATGGAACCGGTTTATAAGACGTCGAATGAACCGGGTCGAAAACCGAAGTATTAGCCGATTTTTTCGAGCAATGAAGCCATGGGAGCTCACTTCCTGTGTCCAACACCATTGTAACAGGCTGAGGTGGCGTGCCAACTAGGAGAGAGATTGTCAAACTTACATCATGATGAAATGTGAGCTTACTTTGTGGCCGTTGGATTGACCTTGATGGACATTTCTTAGCCACAAGCTCAAACATTACAGAATCTGATGAGAAATTGCTCTTTTTCGCTTGCGCAAAAACAGAGCATATGAACATCAAATTAATAATATTATATATTACATTAAAATTCCAATTACCCATTGCAATATTCATCGAATTTAACCTTTTGGGGTAACTAAATGGGTATAATTTGAATGAAATTGGGCCAAAGTTTTGACCTTTTTGTGTTTGTAGATGATTAGAATGGTCAGAAATGTTCCTTCAAAAAAAAAAAAAAAAAAAAAAAAAAGAATGGTCAGAAATGCCTAATATTAAAGATTACGAAATGATGATAATAACAATTCTAAATTAATACTAGTACAATGTTAACAAAGATAAAATATAGTAGGAAATTATTGTTTTTTCTAGTGTTTTTTGGTATGTTTTGTTTGCCTTTTTTTGACTCCCTAATGTCAGATGGTTTTAAGTTCTAACAGACTGTAATTAAGTGTTTTTTTGACAAAATATCGTGGTGCTTAAGTGAGAAAATGGTGAGCAATCCTTTAATAGTTAGGGATGATTTCGGGTTACAGCGTAAATGCGTTTAAATGCTTATTTTAATTCGTATTAAAGCTAAAAATAGATTTTGAAGTATAACATTTTCTTATGTATGAACAATTTTGGGATGAGGACGTGAACGTGTTTAATTAAGTGTTTCATTTCAATCCTTATTTTAGCATAATAAATTCCATGAAAATGTAACATACTTGGATAAAATTAGATCATTTCCGTTCAAATTAAATGAGAATATGTTTTTCAGAACTGTTGGAACGGAAGGGTAACATTTGAAACGTGCAAATTAAGTAGGAATTACGAGGAAGCTATCCTTTTCGAGGATGCGATAATGATAGTCATAATTTTATTTGGAGGGGATGTAGTGATAGTAATTAATTAGCTTATATAAAACATACATAAGATAATTAAAAAAAAATCTATATCTAAATTACTCCGGTTTAGATGATTGAAGAGAAGCTAAGACTAATTAGGCTCTGACTACTACTAGTATTAATTTACCAGTGGACATACATTATACGGAGTATATATGTTCCTCTGATGTTCAATATTGAATGATCGATAACATGTCGGGGGTGAAAATTTGAGTTAACATAGTATAAGAATGGATTTAATTTGTAGGAGTATTTTTTGACCAAAAGTACAGTGTGGAACGATTAAGTACAATAAAAACACCGATACTCATCTCATTTCACTTATGATTTATGATAGTTTATCTATGCTTAAATTTGATTGGGGAAGGAGGGAGTTATAGTAAACAAATAGTCATGTTTAAACAAATTTTACAATAAACCAACTAGAAGCAATTGAATTGAAAGGTTGAATATGTATGAGACGTATACAAACACACATGCATATAGTCATATACACATCAACTTTTATAGTATTTAAATAGCTAGGCGACTAGGCGAGTAGCAAGTGCTACAAACAAAAGAGATATGAATCCACCAATAGGTTGATTTCCAAATCATTTGGCTAACCTCCGAGAAGTGATTTCGATGATATAGAATATAAGAGGTGAAAAGTAGAAGATGATACGCATCATGGGATTCGCTTTGGAGAGACGATAGACGTCAAGCATGACGAGGTAGACAAGCAAGGCTGCTGCAAAGAGTGACAAGAATATGGAAGTGCTTATGTAGCGACAGAATTTGTCATACACATGGCAAATTTTACCCCAATTTACATGAGAATTTCCCTTCAATTCTACGTATGCAACTCCACCAGCTGTGCCTGTTGCTGCTGCTAGCCTGCTACCATTCCTAACATTAGCTGCATAATTTTTCAAAAAATAGTCCATGCGTGCATGCATGAGCTTTGCTTGTTTAAAATATTTGTCAAGAAAACAAATAATCTATACTAGCTCATTAAGATCGAGACATAATAACGTCTTGTATGATTCAACTTAATTAAAGAACAGTTTGAATGGCGATATTGACATTGATCGATAACTTGTATAATATATATTGACGTTGTATGTAAATTGGCACAACAGTTAATCATTTTTAATTACTCTAGAAATAGTAATAGACAGATCGAGTTTTACCGCATCAAGTGCAGCCAACCGAACGAACATACTGGCCGAGTGGCTGGTATACTGTCAGGGTTCGACCTGAAGGAGAATAATGCTTTTGCTGTGACCATGCTCAGGAAAACAGTTACACAACATAGCGCAGCTAGAAAGTATCTGCGATAAAAAATGACTTTATACAAAAGAAAGAAATACGACTAGGCGTGAGTCTGTATGGGCTTATGCGGGCATCGGCCGGGTTACAAAATTAAAACGATTATTAGAATTCCGAATCATTGTTTCCAAACGCTACCTAACAAAAACATGGTTGTAACATTGGGGTAAATAAAGAAGGAAAGACAAGAGAGGCCGGGAACTTACTGGTAGACAGGAGTCACTAAATTTGGCAGAGGCAGGAAGGTTCGAATCGGCTGGCCGGTATCATTTTTGTTTGTTTACTTGTGCTCATAACAACAATTGCCACGATACACACATATATCAGCATAAACCTCAAACTGACATCAATAATTAGCAAATATTTGGAGCTTGTTTTCGCCACCAGTGTAACTGTCGCCGGAGTTCCGGCGCTCCTCTCGGTCTCCATCACAAGAAATTATGCAAGAAATTTTGTTTATGTGTGTAATTAGTTATAAACTTGTTATTAGGAAACCTAGTTTTATAGTTGTACAAAGAAAGAAGGAAAATGGACGTGCTAAAGTGATGGAAGTGGAATTATTATTATTGTAAGCTGGATTAACAAGTTTAATAACTTGATTTCAATCTGTATATCATCATCATGTTCCATAACTTTGAAATTTTTTTGGTTGCAACTTTTTTAGTTAGTGTAGTCATTCTTTAAATTTGCACCGTACCCCTTCATTTTCAAGGCTAGTTTCAAGGTTCAACATTCAGAGGTGTTTGATGGATCGAGCGATTGGACCTAGATTGGACCTATAAGAACGCGTACTTGTAAACATAGTTGTAGTGAATCAAGCAACAATAAGGAGCAAGAAACCGAAATTGGTAGACAATGATCATATAATAAGACAGTTTACATGTAATCGCTTCACTATGAGTCTGGTTTCAGCTCCATTGCAGAATTCCGTCTAGTTGAAGAGATATCTCTGCAGCAGAGTAGTCTTACAAATATTCGTCTATGATGAATGGTGCAAATCAAATGTTAACTTGCACAAAAATCGTAGCAGAGAAGCAAGGACACGGAACAGGCATTACATCCATCTGAAACCAGTGAGATGCAAATGTTTCATAGCGCTCACTGTCTCACTGAGGAAGGACCGGGGGTGCAATTTGACGGGTGTTATAGGACTTGCAGTGGCTGCATTTCTGGCCAATAATGTGGAAGTAAACCTCTGTCGTATCATTGCAGTCATTACATAAGATCCAAACCTGCGTCACACAAGTTCTTGTCACGACAACAAAGAGATAACTAAGCATCTAGATTGAGACAGCATTTTAGTGGATGTACTCTCTAAGTTTGGAGCTTTTGTGTTGTTTTGTATCATATGCTATTCCTTTTAGGCTTTGTGCTGCTTGATTCAACTTTCTATAGGTCTGGCTTTAAGTTCTAGAAAGAGCCGTAGCAAGAATGTATCTAATTGTGAACTATGACCTTTTTTTTTACTGATAAAGATGATAGATGAGGTTGGCAATGCAAACAAGCAAATTAAAGTATTGCAAACTACACGAAATGGAAGGTCTCGCTGTATGACCTAAAATCTGAGTAAAATACCCGTTAAGCTCAATAGAGCAATCTAGACGACTGGATAGCAAATTTCTAAATCAAAATAGATATAAAGCAAGATCTCAAAGCAAAGAAAGAATCAAGACGAGAAGATAATGTTAATCTAAACTAAAGTAATCAACTACTAGAGTCTTCACAGTTTCTCTCTATCCGAAGACAATTAAAAAAAAAAAATCTGTAGATTGCTGACATGAAGATTAATTATCATTCATATGACTTCCACACAAATGGTGCATCAAACAGCAGAAACTGAAACATATACATGACAAAAGGAGGCATACCTTCTTGTTGCGGTAATCTTCCGGCATTGTGGTTGCTTCAATCTGACAGTACATACAAAGTGCCACCAATTAGAGCGCAGAACCAATCTAGAGATACTAAACACACAGCACCCATGACTCCGTGAGGAGGAATTCATTACTGTTGCTTTCACACGATAAATGCAAGAGATTTACATATATACTAGCAAACACATTTAACTTGCTCATCTGTCAAATTACATCCTCAGTTCACTTATATTAATGACTTAATACAGCTGTGGCTGACGGAATTGCTTAAGCTAACAGTTCGATGGGTGAGCAAATAAGGTCACTGGATCAGTTCCACATGCCTACTACAATAGGACTTGTAAAACATTACTAAAAAAATGCTGATCTACAGAAATAAAGAACTGAACATATAAATTCTACGTCTGGAGAAATGATGAAACTGCTTACAGAGCAGTGTAAGAAATCCCTTCACTATAAAGATACATAATGGACTACCAAATAAAAAATAAAAAAAAAATAAAAAAAATAAAAAGAAAAGGAGAAAGAGGATGCCAAAGCCATCAAGTCACTAGCTTTGCATTAGGAAAACGTGTAAGGTTAATACTTGACATTTACCTCTTCATCAAGTCTCTTCCAGGTCCTAGACATGTCTATTACTGATTTTGAGCATATTGGACAGCAATATCTGCAAGAAACAAAGCATTAGAGACAACACAACATCACTCCAGAAGAACATTTGTTTCAAGAACGTGGAAATTCTCACTTGTCGCGCTTCATCATTTCATGAAAGCATTCCCAATGCATCGTATGCCCACAGCGCATGACAGTGGTGTCTTTCAGTGAGTCAAAAAGGTACTGTGGCGACATTGCCATATCAATTAGCTGGGGTTTTAAGGTAGAAATGACACATAAATTATTACACCACAAATATAGAAGATCACAACCTACAAACCTCGTAACATATGGGACAATGATGGTGCATGGAGTTCTCTATACACATATGATTATCACGTAAAGCAACAGAGTAGCAAGATCCTGAAATTATAGTTCACAGCACAACCAACACAATGTTATAACTTAGTTAAATAGCAACAGAGACAGACAATAATTCATAGAAAGACAGTTTTCCTCAGTGAAGATTCGTCTTCCAGTTAAATAGATACGGAGTATAATTCATATTCTCCAGTGGTATCTGAATATCTAAATAGGTATACATTCTCTAGAGGTCCCAATTCAAAACGTAAAAGTAAAATAAAGTAAAACTACACTTTTAACTATGTTAAGACTGAGTTCCATTTGATAGCTTAAAGCAGGAATCCATAATAACTGCAGTAATTTACGCTCTCTGAGGCCTTCACATCCTAAGGATTTCACAACTCTGCAAATGATTACTCTTTTTCCTATCCTAAGTTGCCCAAAAGTAAGATTTTTTTCACCTATCAATGTTGATGACATTCTGTTGATCTTCTATATTCAAGGAGTTTAAAATGGGACTTCTCCATTGGCCATGAAGTTAGTGTTTGTTACAGACAATTTCACGAATTTTGCTGTAAGTAATGACTCTACCCTTGTTCTTTTTACCCTTCCTGCTGGGGAAATTGCTGCAGCAGATAGACAGCCTTACTTTACCTAGTAAGAATAGGATCCAGGGCCAGTTATCTCACTGAAGCATTACTAAATTTGGCTCTCAAATTATCTTAGTCGGTACCTCAATTATTCACGACAGCCACAAATGACAGCAGTGCCCAGCACACTTGGAAGCATGCCCATAGATTGCAGTCCAATTTACACCCTAATACTCAGTGTTTTCTGTTTTAAGCTATCTGGTAATACTAAGTGAATAAAGATAATTCAAAAAAGCAAGCACAGCCATTACAATGTAAACCCGTAAAAGGTGCTGATTTAAGAAATGATCATACCACACTTTTTGCAGTGGAAGAAATTCTCACGACCGCCAACTCTGGTTCAATATATACAATTACAATTAGATGCATTGTCAATTTATTGACTAAATTCAAAGAGCAGTGAGTGAAGACTTAAATTACGCATGATAACTTCTGAACAAATTATTTGCTATCTAACTTTATCAACATGGAAGTTCTATAATCAACCAAATTTTGATCATATATACTCCGTACATATGAGTAGCTGAGCAAAATATAAACAAGGACAGCCCGAAATGTATTTGCTGCGGTTGTCTCTTAGTGGCATCTTTACCAATATCACAAATGCACAAGAACTTAAATTTCCAACATACCTGCAGATCCCACAGTCATCACAGTGGAACTGTTTTTTATCAAGCTGCAAAATGAGAAGAATTCACTATCAAAATGAAATGATCGATCACTACATAAGAAGGCAATATAATTCGCAATCCAAACTAAAAGAGGCACATCTATAAAAGTTTACATTGTTATTTCTACATCAGAAGCATTAATCTCTTAAAACACTTTCCTATACAGAATCTGAAATGTGTTCAGAAGATTAGGTTGATTTTCATCAAATTTAATTGATTAAAGTTACAGACAAGAAACCGAGTCAACTAGGAACAATTGAAGGTAGAGCAAGCACCAGTAAGTTAACATACATCATCATCATAAAACTTGCAAATCTCGCAGAAATACTCCCCCATACTAACACCACAGTTCGTACAAACACGTCCAACCTGATTGGAACACAGACAAATCGCAGCATTATTCATCATCCAACGAAACTCATTATACATAAATAATATCAATTGAAAGTTTTAGTAGCCATATAAGATATAACTAGATGTAACTTATTACTTACTGGTTGTTCTGTGTCACACACTGTACAAACAACCTGCAGTAAGGATCATGTATACAAAAATAAATAGAGATACAATCGAATAACTAAATAAAGGCGAAAACTTAACTAAGACGGTCCTATGGTAAAACGAGTCAATGATTTTAAAGGTTTTGGGACGACACTTAATCCGAAATCTCGTCCCAAAACCTTTAAAACTCACTAATCCTAGCCCGCATAGAGCTGTCTAACCTAAGAACAAATGTGCTAAGAAATGAACATACTTGCTTCACATCATATCTATCAAGTTCATGACGATCCATTGGATTCCGCAACAAGCTCTGAACAAACATATTAACCATTATCAGCTAAAATGAGCTAAAATTCCAATTAACTCCCTACAACAACAAAAAAAAAAAATCAAGTAAACTTATACAGCATGGTACATTTAATGATATGGGGTCGGCTAACATAAATCGTCGTCTGAAACCATCATACGTAGAGTAAACAAATAGACATAGAGGGAGGGATAGAGAGTGTACAGCAGCTTCATTGTGACAATGGCGGCAGGGGAAGATCTCATTGCAACATGGAGCACGAATCCTGCACCTTCTTCTATAATGCTGACATCTACACACAAAAATCAAGAAGACCCATCAAAAAAATTAGCAATAAAAATCAGAAAAAAATAAAATGAAATTTATCAGATTAAATTACAAAAGAAGATATAGGAAGAAGATATACCCAAAACCCATCTTCCCGAAATCAAGACGTTCTTCAGCAAAGCCCTCCATTTTAAAGAATTTTACAATATAATTCGAGGGCAAAGCTTAGAACTTATGTTTTTTTGGTGAAATAAATCAGAATATAAAAATGAAATAATTTATTTAAGGTGGCTTTCTCAAATCAGCCAAGAAATGAGAAGAAATGAAAAAGCCCCAATTGGGGAATAAGGAAAGGGAAGGCGTATTTAAGAAGATCCAATCGTCAGCCATCATCTCCCTTTGTAATTGTTTGATTATTTTTATTCGTAGAAAAGTTGTCACCACTTATCATCAGATTTAATTTACAGAGAAAAAAAAAAAAAAAAAAAAAAAAGACATCAGATGGTTACGCATTACAATATAATAAATATATGATTAATTTAATGAAGTTTGATCGTGGGTCTGTGATTGGATAAGGTTGGAGGTGGGGAGGTTTCTGAATTGGGAAAAGAGATTGGAATAAAGTGTGAGCAAAGCAAGTGACTGTTTATTTATGGAAATTATTTGCAGAGATATATAAGCTCTGTTTTTAAAAAGCAAAACTAACTTCCTTCTCAGTGACGGCTTGACGCCGTTTTAGATTGGGACGGATGGGGGTAATGATTTTGGTTAATGTCAAAGTTCGGCGTAAGAGAGAGGACGATGTGGTAGCTCGTCGAGTAGAAAGATTTAGAGTTCATGCATTGTTTATTGAATTATTTAAGATACGGTTTAAAACTTGAGTCAAGGATGAGGCTCATAAAACTGGTCACGCTATACATTTCTCGCGGCTTACAACTCGTATGATGGTGATACGAGTACGCGGAAGCATAAGACATTGATAGGATTCTATTCAAAGGGATATAATTGATGCAGCGGAAATAAGAACTCTTTTTGTAATGTGTTTTATAAATAAAAGAAAATAAGATATGGATGAATAAATTAGCCACTAATTTGCTCAAACTCGTTCAATCCCTAGACTATCACGCCTAGTTTTGATCTTTGATCTCCATTATTCCACTATCGGCAATCAACAGTAGCTAAATTTCTTATAACCCTCGACAAAGATTGTTCCTGTTGGTACCACTTTGGTTTTGGGCCACAGCCCTTAGGTCAGTGTACCTTAATAAAGACTCATATGATGCAACAGAACCCAGTTGAGGGCAGCCCTTAGATGAAAGGAAAATAAAGGGTCAGGATTGAATGGGGAAACCTAGGATGATTCCTAGGACCCCCATCATTTTCTATAAATACCCCACTTTTTATGAGCTATGAAATCAAGGTTCTTACATATTTTCTGACATTCAATCATTCCCCTGATTATTCCATTGGTTTACGTTCAAAAGACCTTTTTTGTCTTTATTTGCCACCCCTTGCGAGCCATATTCCTGACTTGAGCGTCGAAGGGGCGACGCCTAGTGAAAACCGAGCTCCCTTTTTTTTGCAGGTATTCGGCGAGGCATCCTAGCTCACTGTCCTTCGAAGAAATCCACTCCAAAAAGTGGAGCCGTCTGTGGGGACAGTTTGAAAGGAAAGTCGGTCGAGAATACCATACGCTGCGAAGAATGGCTCCAAGAGGAAAGGCCACGCGACTCAAGGGAGTTGGGGCGGATGATAACCCCATCCTCAGTCGAGCTGACCCGGATCCCTCGCGCCTCGATAACCCCGGTGAGGGAACGTCGCGAGCGCTCGAAGGGGAGCGGTCAGCCCCCGCGAGGGGGAGCCCAGCACGCTCTAGGGGAGAACATGGAGGAGCAGGTAGATCTGGAGGAGGAATATGAGCAGACGGACGACGAGGAGACAGAGAGCGAACCACGCCCGAGGGACGTTGCCCTGATGAAGGAGCTAGTTGAAGCCTGCGCGAGGATCGAAGTCCAGGCCGACTTGCAACAACAAATGAATGAGCGGATGGCGGAGTTGGAGAAATGGGTCGCCTCACAGACGAAGGCCCCAATGCCCGAAGCAGCTCCCCCCAAGAGCAAGCACAAGCGAGGCCCCCGAAAGACCCCCTCTCAACGAACCGCGGCGGCCGTCCGCAGGATAAAGGAGATATACGACAAGAACTGGCCTACTGAGCTGAGGGAGACCATCAACGCCCTAAGAAGAAAGAGAGAGGAAAAGGAGGCGACACAAGCCTCGCAGAAGAAGCATACGGCGAATGAGGCGAAAGACAAGGGAAAAGGCGTCCTGATAGAGGAGAATCCCACCCGAGGACGATCCAGGCCTCACACCAGCGACCCTCGACGCCGGAAGAGATCCCACTCTCCGCGAAGAACGTAAAAACATTCAAAACTCTCGCCTCAAGCGTCCAAGCCGTCCATAAGTGCGACTCGTGAGATCAGCTCGGACTCCACGAGCGGTGATTCAGAGTCCGCTTCGGAAAGCGAGGCCAGTTCGAGGCATCATCCACATCGCCCTAGGAGGACTTTCGCGTCGGAATCACCCTTCACCAGGTGGATTCTCAAAGCCGAAAAGATTCCGGGGGTAAAGAAACCAAAAATGATCGAGTACGATTGAGTCGATGACCCCTTCGATCACTTATCATCCTACATACATAACATTGGGTATATGACAGAAGATGAGGCGACTGTGTGCCGTTTGTTCCCAACCACGCTGACCGGGATCGCTCAGCGTTGGTTAGACAAACTGCCGCCAGGAAGCATCCGTTCGTGGTCAGGGTTGAAGAAGAGGTTCACCGGACATTTCGTTACAAGTAAAACGAGGAAAAAGATTTCGATCCACCTGACTACGGTGAAACAGGGAGAATGTGAATCCCTGGACGATTACATCCAAAGGTTCCGTTCGACTGCAAGTCACGTTGCCAACTTATCTGATGAGATAGGGTGACTGCGCTAGTTAATGGAATGGCTGAGGGAAAGTGTAAGTATGACCTCGCAAAGCGCGAGCCCAAAACGCTTGAGCAAGCGTATAAGCGAGCCGTTGCCCATATCAATGCTTCGCTGGTGAATAGGGCAGGGCACGTGTCAAAGGAGACCTCCGCCCCTCGAATCAAGCCACAACAGCGCCTCGGCCCTCCAGTGATGCACAACAAAAAGCCATACCGGTTCAATACTTCTCTCAGGACTGTGTTCATGGCGATCAAGGAGTCAGACCTGCTAAGGCCTCCCCGACCCATGACACAGGACGATCGACGAAACATGAACCTATTTTGCGAATATCACATGGAAAACGGCCACGGGACGGCAAGCTGCAAGGATCTCGAAGAAGTGCTCGAAAGGTTGGCTGATAATGGAATGCTAAATAGATACTTGAAGCGTCTGAAAGGACAAAGGGACCGGTACAGACAAAACAATGCCCAGAGAGGCCCTTGAGGCGGCAGCCAAGCGAGGAATGGTGAAAGAGCTTGAAGCCCGGGAGTGATCGCCACCATCTCGGGAGGCCTTGCGAGTGGAGGACCGAGCCATCGAGGTCGGAAAACCAACATGAGACATTTTGTCAACTCAGTCTCCACCGCTCTCCCTGAAATTGTAATTCCCAAGATGATGATTCAGCAGTCGGATATCAAGAATGTTTGGACACCTCGTGACGATCCGGTGGTGATCACCATACAAGTGGCCAACAAGATGGTTCAAAGATCATTGGTAGATACGGGCTCGTCAGTTGACATAATAACATTCGAATGCCTCCAGAAGCTGAAGTACACTCTGAGGGACATCACTCCGCTCCGGGAACCTATAGTCGCATTCGGCGGGCAGACGATCTATCCCATGGGGACGATTCGCCTGCCCGGCGCCGTGGGCGAGGGAGCAGACATGAGGTGAGCCCACATCGATTTTGTAGTCATTGACATCCCATGTGCTTACAACATTGTTATAGGGAGACCGTTGCTGAATGACATTGTTGGGCTAGTTTTTCCCCTGGGTCTGCTGATGTTGTACGTCACAGATGATGGCCGATCTGCGATCATCCGAGCCGACCAAAAGGTCGCTCGAGAATGTTATCATGCGGGACTCAGGCCTCCCATGTTAAATCCTAGCGAGGCACGAGGAGAGGAGCCGCCCTCGAAGAAGAGAAAAGAAGAGAAACGATAGACGCTCGGCACGGCCTCGAAGGGCCGACCCAGCCCTTCGAGGAAACAGAAGAAATTGCTCTGGAAGAGAAAAGAGCCGACTGAACTGTTCGAATAGGCAATTCCCTCGAACCCGAGGCCCCTCTGACATCATTGCTAAGAGAATTCAAAGATGTGTTCGCGTTCGCGGTTGGGGAGATGCCGGGGCTCGATCCCTCGATCATCACTCACAAGCTAAACGTCGACCCCACAAAGAAGCCAGTCCATCAGAAGCAGCGTCACTTTGGGACTGAGCGAGCCCGCGCTATTAAAGAGGAAGTCGACCGATTGCTCGGAGCTCGGTACATTGTGAGGTGCACATATCCAGTTTGGCTATCTAATGTGGTGCTGGTGAAGAAGCCAAACGGGTCGTGGAGAATGTGCGTCGACTTCACAAATTTAAATAAGGCTTGCCCTAAGGATGGCCAGCCATTGCCTCGAATGGATCGGCTGGTGGACTCTACCTCGGTGCATGAGCTGCTGAGCTTCATGGATGCTTATGCTGGGTACCACCAAGTCCCAATGGAGGAGGAGGACAGGCCGAAGACTGCGTTTATCACACCCTTAGGGGTGTACATGTATCGAGTGATGCCGTTCGGCTTGAAGAATGCCGGAGCCACGTTCCAAAGGTTGGTGAACCAATTGTTCAAGGAACAAATTGGGAGGAACATGGAAGTATATGTTGACAATTGGATAGTCAAAAGTGTTCGAGCCAACGACCACCAAGAGGACCTGAGGGAGACCTTTGAGACATTGAGAAAGTATGGAATGAAGCTCAACCCAAAGAAGTGCGCATTTGGAGTGAGGTCGGGAAAATGCTTGGGTTTCCTCGTCAGTCAAAGAGGGATCGATGCAAATCCGGAAAGATCAAAGCCATCTTAGAGATGTCATCACCCAGAAGTGTGAAGGATGTGCAACGATTGACAGGGTGCGTCGCCGCCCTAGGACGCTTCATTGCGAAGTCGACCGACCATTGCCTGCCATTCTTTGCCGCCCTCAAAAAGAAAAAGAACTTTGAATGGGATGAGCAAGCAGAGAAGTCGTTCCAAGAACTGAAGGAGTATTTGAGAAAAATCCCGAAGATATATGTGCCTCGAGAGAAGGAGGACTTATACCTGTACTTATCCGCAAATGAACATGCGGTCGGAGCTGTGTTGGTAGTTGAGCGCAGGGGGGCCCAAAGCCTTGTTTACTACGTGAGCCATGCCCTCGCAGGGGCTGAGCTGCGATACCTCCGCTCGAGAAGCTCGCCTTGGCATTGCTCATCTCGATCCGACGCCTCCGACCCTACTTTCAAAGTCACAAGATCATCGTGAGAACCAATTATCCCTTGGAAAAAATATTGAACCACTTGGACGGAAATGGACGGTTGCCTCAATGGGCCTGCGAGCTGAAAAGCCACGGCATCGAGTACGAGTCGAGACGCCGCCTCCAGTGGCAGGCCTTGTCTGACTTCGTAGTCGAAGCGGCATTCAACGAACCTGAGGGATCCATGAAGGAGCAGTGGACGTTGTACGTTGACGGGTCGTCCAATTCGGCTGGAAACGGAGCAGGCATGATCGTCATCCTCCCGGGAGGGGAGAGAACGGAATATGCGCTCCGCTTCGGCTTCGAGGCGACCAACAACGAGGCAGAATATGAAGCCCTCATCGCGGAAATCCATATGTGCCTGGCGGCGGGAGCCAGGAATGTGAGAGCCTTCTCTGATTCGGCCATTGTGGTGAACCAAATCAACGACAAATTCGAAGCGAAGGCACACATGGCTCAATACAGGGATAAGGTTTGGACCCTTGCCAAGAAACTCACACACTTCCAAATTGAGCGGATCCCCCGATCAGAAAATCAACAAGCGGACGTTTTGGCTCGACTGGCCAGCTCATCCATCAATGACAACCCAAGGGTCGTCAAGTGGGAGGTGTTGCCATTTCGGAGCATTGATCCCATGGATCGCGTTTTGGTACTCGACCGGAGTCCTGAGTGGATGAGACCATTAATAGCCTATCTTAAGGACAGAGAGCTTCCGGACGACCCGAAGCGAGCCAAGGCGATTGAAAAAAGAGCAGAATGGTTCACCTTGATCGACGGGGAACTATACAAGAAGGGATATTCCCAGCAGTTCATAAAGTGTGTAGATCCAGTGGAGGGTAATTATATTCTAAGAGAAGTCCACTTTGGAGAGTGCGGAGCGCATATTGGAGCTCGTGCGTTGGCATCAAAAGCCCTGCGAGCGGGATTCTCTTGGCCGACCATGCAGGCCGATGCAGTCGCGATGCTGAAAAACAGTGACAAATGCCAGCGCTTCGGCCCAATCTGTAAGAGGCCTCCCACTCAGCTCCAGCCAATCTCAACACCCCTCCCTTTCGCAAGATGGGGCTTGGATATCTTGGGGTCGTTCCCCAAGAGCTCCACTCGGAAGAAGTTCATAATTGTGGTTGTCGACTATTTCACTAAATGGGTCGAAGCTGAGGCGCTGGAGAGAATTACCGACCGAGACATCACTAACTTTATCTGGAGGAATATACTTACCAAGTTCGGAGTCCCTCGAATGTTTACATTCGACAATGGGACCCAATTTGACAGTAAGTACTTCAAAGAATATTGTGCCCAGTTCGGCGTCAAGACTTGTTACACATCTGTGGCCTACCCTCAAGCAAACGAACAGGTCGAGTCATCGAACAAGGTGATCCTACACGGACTAAGGACCATGGTTGAAGGAGCCAAAGGGAAATGGGTCGATGAGCTGTCTGGTGTTTTGTGGGCCATTCGCACCACAACGAAGCGAGGGGAGAGACCCCTTTCCAGCTTGTGTATGGCTCGGACGCGGTCCTTCCAGTTGAATGGGGAGCCAAATCTGTTCGCATAAGCACCTACGAGCCCGAGGAGAACGAAGTTAAGTTGCGAGCCGCGCTCGACCTTGTCCCCGAGTGCCGAGGCAATGCACTACTAAAGGCTGAAAAGCAAAAGCAACAGATGGCCAAAGCACTCAACCGAATGGTCCGACCAAGAAAGCTGGAAGTGGGAGACATGGTCCTCAGGAATGCTAAGGCAACAGGAAAGAAGCTTCGAGGAGGAAAGCTGAAGGAGAAGTGGGAAGGGCCCTATTTAGTGGTTGAGCAAGTAAAAGAAGGAACGTTCCGACTCAGTACCTTAGAGGGTGAAATGGTACAGAGGCCGTGGAACCTTTACAATCTCAAGAAGTATTATGCTTAGTGGTTAGTCAGGTCAATGTTAAGTACTATCTTTGTAGTCCCAATCAAAGCTCGCAGTGGCGAGCCGTAGTTGGTAATATTTCCGAACAAGTTTCTGGCCACGAGCCGTAGCATGTACTTTGTTTTAAAATAATGAAAGGCCGAGGGCCGCGTCGTTAAGTAATATTTGACACTGTTAAATCCCCCAATCCCACCCCCCCCGAGCCGTCAAAGACGTCGACAAATCAAGCGTGAGGCAAGTCAGTGCTTCAACTTCCTCCTTGAAAAGAGAGCCGAGTGCAATCACCCAAATGGGGAGCCACTCGATGCGTATAAGATACGCAGAACTTTCACCTGAAAGGTGAGAGAAGTGCAATCACCCGGATGGGGAGCCACTCGAGACGTACACAAGTACGCGCTACGCCCCTCTTTAGAGGCGAGCCGAGTGCGATCACCCATACGAGGAGTCACTTAAGGCATTTCGCCAAGACAAGAGTCTATAAATTGCCCTGCTAAGGTCGAGGGCATTATTATAACAATTGCCTGGAGCGGGTTAGAAGTTGCCCCACCTTAGTAGCGACACGCGTTCCCAACTAGGGCTCGCGTCGAATAAAAAGTTCAGCTAAGAACAAATTCGCCTACGATGGATGAAATCCCGTAGCTCCCTAAACTTCGACTTGGAAAAAGAGAGGCCAATGGGAAGCCTCCCCTCGAATTGTTTACCGCTAATAGACGAGCTTCGACCAAGTATTTTTACTAACACTCCTCGCAAGTATACCACAACCCATGGTAGAACTGAGGCACCCCAAGCATAAATATTCGATAAATAATCGAACTAAGGCAGGGGCTAAACGGGTCGCAACCCTGTCGACCCTTAAAAATGGAGGAAGAGGAACGAGCGGTTCGAGCCCATGTGATATTCGAGCCAAGAATGCTTGAACCATCATAGGCATTGCACTGAACGGTCACCCTTTGCAAAGAGTCGAGTGTCGCCGTAACTCGAAGGCAACGAGCCATCCAACTCCGAGCAACATTCGCCTACATACACAATATTTAAGTTCTTAAGTTACGTAAACGAGTTGGCAATTATAAGCACTCAACGGTGCACCGCATCAAGAAAGCAAAATAAGTCGAGGACAAACACCCTGAGAAATGAAGGGCCTCGACGATAGTGTTAATGGCCAAACACCCTTGAAAGGGAGGCCTACATACACAATATTTAAAAGAGTATTTTTACATGGCACATCGCCAAATCAACATCTATGGAGGAGAAATGGATGCGAGGTCGTCAGCCGGCTTGGTGAAGTCGAAAGCGGCAGGCAAGTCATACATCTCTTTCTTGGTCGCTGCCTCTTCCGCTGCCGCCTCTGCCTCGAGATCGGCGTCCTCGTCTTCGGCCTCCCCTGCCTCGGGAATCTCACCAGCCTCTTCCCGGTTATGCTTGTCCGGTTCGGCACGGTAAGCAGCCTCGAATTCCTCCTCAGACAGCTCGAGAGTGCTGAGATTGAAGGTTTTCGAGAGCCGATCATGCGAGCCGAAGGCCCAACTCGATCCCTCTTGCTTAGACGAGGCCTTGGCAAGATCGGTCCGGTAAGCATAGCCACGCGAGGCAAGGAAAGTGGAGACAGCCGAACAAGCCCGATTCGCCCAGAAAGTCGCATGGCTCGCAGCGTTGACTAACTTAAGGCTCAGTTGGTCAGCGTCTGCCTTAGCCTGCGACAGCTCTCTCGCCAGCGAAATGGCCTTGGCGTCTGCTTCCGACATGGCAGCCATGGCCCTCTCGTTTTTCTCGTGGCATTCGGCGACGTTCTTCTTGGACTCCGCCAGCTCACGCTCGGACGCCTCTCACCCCGCATCCGCCTTTTTCAGCTTCGACTCCATCAGGAAGCACTTATCCTTCCATTCGGCCGCCTCGCTTCGAGCCTTGGCCAGATCCGCGTCGCGGGTGTACTCGTCGAGGATATGTTCGGCGTCACGCCTCTCGCCTTGGCTCACCAGCACGGCGACCTTTGAATGAAGAAACTGTTAGCATTCGATGAGGCATAAGAAGGGAAAAGGAACAGTTATTACAAGTACCTGAAGAGCAAGCGCTACCGCTTGCTGAGCCTAGTTGTCGGGTCGAGGGGTATTGCGAGCCAACTCTCACAACGGCTCAGCAGCCCTCCATATGTCAATAGTCCCAGGTAGAGCCCCCAAGGTGTGTTGAGAGGCTACACGATCGAGGCATAACGGTCAGAAAGAAAAAAAAAAAAAAAAAAGACAACACCAAATATAGACGCTAGGGAACGGTTCGAGGAAATTACCGGCCAAAGGATCCGAGCCGCCTACGTCCTTCCTCTTGGGAGCCGATGTCTCGCCCCCCTCGAGCGGCCTCTTGCCTCGACGCCGAGCAGTGAGAGCGCCCTGCGATGGCCGAGGCATCAGTATCAAGAAAAAGTCATCATTACAAAAGTGTTAATACAAGAGACGGGATAGGGTTACCTCTTCGTCCTCGTCCTCGTCCTCGTCCTCGGAGCCGTCCGAGGCCACGATGGGAATCACCCGAGGGGTCGGCGCTCCGGGTCCGATTACGATACCCGGAGCCCCCTGTCTCGGGGCCGCTCCCGCTGAACCCTGCACGATCGCCCCGCGGGGGATCATAGAGTTAAGGGGAGTGGCAGGTTCGGCCATCGCGGTGGTGGCAGCTCGGGCCGTGGTGAGAGGAGTGGCTTGGATGGGAGTCGTCGCCGCATTCAAGTCCGGAGCGACCCCGTGAGACGGTCGAAGCTGAGTTGCTTCAGCTGGCGGAGGCAGAGGCCGAGATGACGGGGAGGCCCTTGTTGTGGCCGGTCGGTCTCCCGTGGCTCGAGCCTCGCCCCCTCGCGGAGTCGTTCGGGCCGCCTCAGCTCGAGCAGCGTCTCGAGTGCTCCTCGAGCTCTCCCTCCTAGCCCTTTGAGCCATGAGTCGATTCAGGTTCGGCATAGTGGCACTCCAGCGGTCGAGGTTCGCTTTCACTTGAGCGTGAGCGGCACCTGAAAAGCAGACAATGACAACGAGTTAAGCAAGGAGTGATGTGCATAACGGAAGCATACATTGGATTGAGGCATACTTTCCTCGGCGTTGCTCTCGGGCAGGACAAGGCCCGAATATATCAACCAGACCGGCTCCTTCACCATGGACAGGGTGGGCACCCATGTCTCGTCCCCCGAGCCACCATTGAGCCGTTGGTAAAAATAGTCTTTACACCGATCCTTGGCGTTAGAGAGCCTCGGAACAGTGTCCCGAAGCACTCGACGGCTAGGGGATCGGTACGGCACGTCGAGATGGCTGCTCAACGGAGAGCCATCGCTCGTAGTCAGCCAGTAAAACATATTTCTCCAATCAGGCCCTCGGCTAGGTTTCACGGGGTGAGTAACGATCTGGTGGGTCGCCGTCTTGCCTCGGACGGCGAAATTTTTGAACCCCCACTGGCCGCTAGTAGCGGTATGAAGGTACCGCAAAAGGTTGACAGATAGCGGAATCCTTGCCGTTCGGCAAGTCATGATGAAGCCGTTTAAGGTGATAAAGGCGTTGACGGAGAGCTCGGAGGGGCAGATGTCGTAATAATTTAAAATGTGCCGGGAGAAGGAGCACAAGGGCACGCGAAGCCCATACGAGAAGGCCAACGCGTACACCCCGAGGCAATTGTCCGGGGGCGACGCGCATACTGAGCCCGCAACAGGGACCCTTAGAGTGAAGGGAGCGCGAATGCAATTCTCCCTCTCGAAGGCCCGAACGGCGGCATCCGTTTGGGACATCCGCCACCGCTCATCGATCACCGCCGTGGTGAAGGCGTTTGCGTGAACCCTCATAGGAGGGGCTCGAGGTGCCATCGAACGGGGGAGCTCCTGCAAGGGGTTAACGCCCGAGTTAGGATCGATTCGAATGGTTCGAGCCAGTATCGGGTCTGTTGAACCCTCTGACCTCTCGCGAACCATTTGTTTAGTTCTCGTCATCTGAAAGAAAGAGAAAGGCGGTCACACACTCACCTCAGGCGAGCCATCGCCTTTCATTTCCCTTCCCCGATGACGAGACTGAACACCCCACACTCGATGGGTCGACTAGGAGTCGAGGAGAATCGAAGGGATGAAGTGGGGAAAGCAAAACAGCCGCGTGGCTTACCACTTCCCACCGCCGACCTCGAAAACCGAGTATTCCATCGGGCGTTATCCGGGTATCCAGTCTCAGCACTCTGCAGGCATCCCATTGCCGCTGGAGTGAGACCGGCAACCCAGATTCGTCACTAGACAAGCAAAAAAAAGACACAAAAAGTCGTGGAAGGAGGATAAAATCACGTACCGTTGTAACACCCCTAAATTTCCTGTCATTATATAAAACTTTTTTTTTTTTAAATCCAAGACAGTACCCAGGAAACTTGAAGGTGTCACTCCGCATTTAAGTCGAAACTCAAATGCAAGGAGAATTTGAATATCAGTTCCAACAACTTAAATGGTTTAAAGTGGCCGTTTACATCCAAAAACTTTAAAAATTACAATAATCCAACTCCGAATGAAATACGAAATAACTAAGTTTAACGAAATTGTCTCGCTTTATTCAATAATCAAATCCTAGATTACGAAGGTGAAACGCCCCCCAGCAGTCAAGCATCACAACTCACCTGTGGTAGATTTAAAACACAAAAACCACAGTTGAAAAAGTCAGAAAATTGAGTAAGCTAACACCCCAACTTGTAAAACAAAAAACACTTACCTTGCTTTTCGAAAACGTTTTTACTTTTCATTTGAAAACAACACTTAGCACATATTCACATACAAACAATCCAATGATATTTCAACACAAACGAATATATTATCATCATCCCAATTGTGGCATTCAGGTAAGATCAATGAGTGGGAGTTCTGAATCATTTAAGGCGGTATAACCAGCCCTGCATAATGTGCGATCATTCAATCATTTAAGGCGATATAACCAGCCCTACATAATCCAACCAAGACAATCTAGACCTTAAGTGTGCACACCCCCTATCAAGTATTGCCAACCCAATAGAGTAGTACTAGACGCCTACAAGCCCTCTTGAAGACCTATGCGGTGGGGCAATTATATAAGCGAGCAAAAATAATATATGCGATCAATATTTGCTGTCAGTTATATATGCGATCAATATTCCCAACTCATTGTCTTAAATAACTTTTGATTATAAAGCATAAATCATCAATCATAAACCAAAGTAACTTTCATTCAATCAAACCATCAACCCTTTCATAAGCAATATGCGATCATTATCCAAATAAAATCATCCAATACAATAACCAATATGATATTCAACAGTTTTCCACCTAGCATGCATCTATGTTCTCAACCAACAACCAAATCACACTTAGCACCAAATTTTGAAAGGTTTTATATAAGTCATAGAAGGGTTGAGCATGCTAGCTTACCTTCACAAACTCAAGCCAAAGTAGCACTACTCACAGAAATAATCCTCGTTCACGAACTCCTCGTCTACAATAATACAAACACGAATCTAAATAAGCTACTAATTCACTCATCCACCCAACCGCTTCCTAACTAAATATGCAATCCTATATGCCATGTATGGATGTCTTAAGACATGTATACCAAGCAACACATAAACGAATTATAAGTACCACAAAAGTAATTCTATTACTCAAACTAGTTCATAATCACAACTAAGACACTAATAATATGAAAATTCCAAAAGTCTCAATTAATTTTGTTAAAACAGAAATTAAACCTTCAAAAATCATACTTTCATTTACCCATATTAATCCCAATTCAAACCAACTAAATACATTATGTAAAAACATTCAAAAATCCATGTTTTTGGCCTAATTAACCTTAAATCCGAAAATTAGTAATTAAATTCTGAAACATCAGAAAATAATTCCACAAATAATGATAATTTCGAAAATAGTTATAACATACTAATTTTGAGTTTTCAAATTAAATTTTACTTACAAAATAAATTTCTATCACCAATTTCAATTAGACAAAAATCATGAACAAACTCTACATACTACTCCAAACCAAAATTCGAAAACCCTACTACCATAATTCCTATCAATCTATCAACAATATCGAATCAATAACAAGAACAATCAACAATTCGAATTACAATAGCCCCAATTTCGATAATTCCCAATTAACCCCAATAATTCAAAAATAGTATAAAAATTACTCCTTTGATACTAAAATTGATCCTACTTAATTACCCATCTAGTATAACAACTAATTAAGCATAATAAACATAAGAACGAATCAAAACGAGCAAGAATGGATTTGGGTTTAGAGAAAAACCGAAACAAGAGAGAGAGCAGGGGCTTATGTTACCCAAAGTGATCGACCGGAAAAGGAAGGAGAGGGTGAAGGGCGGCTAGAGTGGTGGCTGGTACGGCGGCAGAAGGCAGCTGGAACGGTGGTCGTTGATGGTTCTTCGCGCGGCAGGGTAGAGGAGAGCAGGGGAGCAGTGCCGATGAAGAAAAGAAAGAAACTGGGGTTTCTTTTCTTTTTATCTAATTTCGTTTTTTTTTTTTTTTTAATTGGTTTTGGGTTAGTTTTTGGTTGGAGTGTTTAGGCTAGAAGCAAAAGATGGATCGAAGTTATAATAAGCCTAATTTAGCTAATCCACACTTAAAAACTCTCCTAAATCAATTTAATTTCTGAAAAACAACTCGATACCTAATTTAAAACTCATTTCCTAATTAAGAAATATCACGAAAATTCGGGATATTACATCCTCTCCCCCTTAAGACCAAGCTTCGTCCCCGAAGCTACAAGTATAAGAAATTTCATTCGATCACGCATTTAGAAAACATAGACAATTAGTGAATGCAATTGTATGAATGCATGAATGCAAATGCATGAATCTAAGTTTAATGTGTGCAATTGGTATTACATCCTTCCCCCCTTAAGAGAGTTACGTCCTCGTAACTCTAGTTAGTACCTGATCAAACAAGTGAGGGTATTTTTGTTTCATATCATCTTCTGCTTCCCATGTAGCTTCTTCAGTGTGGTGATTAGTCCACAACACTTTGACCAACTTGGTGACTTTGGTACGAGTTTCTCTAGTTTTAGAATCAAGAATTTTTACAGGATGTTCCTCATAAGTCAGATTTGGATCAAATTCTACAGCTTCTGGCTCTAAGACATGGGAAGGATCAGGAATGTACTTTTTGAGTTGGGACACATGGAAGACATTGTGGACACGTTCAAGACTCGCTGGCAGATCTAATCTATAGGCCACCACACCAATTCTCTCCAAGACATCATATGGACCAATGAATTTAGGACTCAGTTTTCCTTTTTGACCAAATCTCATTAACCCTTTTGTTGGTGAAACTCGCAGAAATACTTTGTCCCCTACTTCAAACTCAATCGGTCTCCTCCGCTGATCAGCATAAGACTTTTGCCGATCCTGAGCTGCCTTCATTCTCTGTTGAATGAAACGAACCTGATTCGTCGTATCTTCAATCAACTGTGGTCCCAGTACCACTGTCTCACTTATATCACTCCAACACAATGGAGTTCTGCACTTCCTGCCATACAAAGCCTCGTAAGGAGCCATCCCAATACTAGCATGGTAGCTGTTGTTATAAGAGAATTCTATCAATGGAAGCTTATCAGCCCAAGACCCTTGGAAATCCATAGTACAAGCCCGTAACATATCCTCCAAGGTCTGAATTGTACGTTCTGTCTGGCCATCAGTTGCCGGGTGAAAAGCGGTGCTGTAGCTCAATTTAGTGCCCATTGCTTTCTGTAATTCCCTCCAAAAAGTGTGCCAAGTAGTTTGGATCCCTATCTGAAACGATGGTTTTAGGTACACCATGATAACGAACAATGCTCTTAATGTAAGCATCCGCTCTCTGTTCCATAGTCCATGTATCTTTCATAGGGATAAACCTTGCAGTCTTGGTAAGTCGATCTACCACTACCCATATCTGATTCATTCCATTCTTTGTCACAGGTAAGGCAGTAACAAAATCCATGGAAATAGAGTCCCATTTCCAACTTGGGACCTCAAGAGGCTGTACAAGTCCTCCCATCCTCTTATGTTCAAATTTCACTTTCTGACAAGTTAAGCATCTAGATACGAATTCTGCCACTTCCCTCTTCATTTTAGGCCACCAAAAGTGTTTCTTCAAATCCTTATACAATTTGTCTCCCCCTGGGTGTATGGAATATGGAGTGGTATGCACCTCTGTCATCAATTTTTCTTTCACTTCACTACATTTTAGAGGAACACACCACCTACCCTTATATCTAATACTCCCATCTCCAAAAATCTGAAACTCATTGGTTAGGCCCTCCTGAATTTTTTTCATAATTCTCTCCAATTTTACATCCCCTGGCTGTCCATTTCGAATCTCCTCATAAATATCAGATGTGGCAGTCATGTTACACAATTGAAGTTCCACAGCTCCTTGTTCCATCACTTCTATCTCTAGTTTCTGAAATTCTTCACACAGCTTATTTGGCAACACCCACATGGAGCTCACAATGTGGTTAGATTTTCTACTTAATGCATCTGCAACTATGTTTGCTTTCCCCTCATGGTACTGTATTTCAATGTCATAATCTTTTATCAGCTCAAGCCATCTCCTCTGTCTCATATTCAACTCTTTTTGGGTAAAGATATATTTCAGGCTCTTGTGGTCAGTGAACATCTTACAAGTTGCCCCATACAAGTAATGTCTCCAAATTTTCAAGGCAAATACAACAGCAGCTAGCTCAAGGTCATGCGTAGGGTAGTTCTCCTCATGTGGTTTCAACTGTCTAGATGCATAAGCAATCACTTTTCCTTTCTGCATAAGCACACAACCCAATCCTCTTTTGGATGCATCACTGTACACCTCAAATTCTTCATCTTCAGATGGTAAAACCAACACAGGTGCTGTAGTCAACCTCTCTTTCAAGGTCTGAAAGGCTTCCTCACATTTTTCATCCCACTGGTACTTCGTGGTTTTCTTCAGCAAATTGGTTAGTGGTCTAGCAATTTTTGAGAAATCCTGCACAAATCTCTTGTAATAGCCTGCAAGGCCTAAGAAACTCCTCACTTCTGTCACTGACTTGGGTATTGGCCAATCCTTCACAGCTTCAATTTTTCCTGGGTCTACAGAAATCCCCTCACTGGTGATAACATGCCCCAAAAATGATACTCTATCGAGCCAAAAATCACACTTGGACAATTTTGCATACAACTTGTTTTCTCTTAAGGTTTGCAAGACAAATCTAAGGTGTTTCTCATGATCTCCCTTTCCTTTAGAGTACACAAGTATGTCATCAATAAACACAACAACAAAACGATCCAAGTATGTCCTGAAAATTCTATTCATTGCATCCATAAATACAGCAGGAGCATTAGTCAATCCAAAAGGCATAACAGTAAACTCATAGTGCCCATATCTTGTCCTAAATGCAGTCTTAGGGATATCTTTCTCTGCAATTTTCAGTTGATGGTAACCGGATCTCAAATCAATTTTAGAAAACGTGTCAGCCCCCTTTAACTGGTCAAATAAATCATCTATCCTTGGCAAAGGGTATTTGTTCTTTACTGTCACATTGTTCAACTCTCTGTAGTCAACACACAACCTCAATCCCCCATCTTTCTTCTTCACAAATAACACTGGGGCACCCCATGGAGAAACACTAGGTCTGATGTACCCCTTATCCAACAATTCTTGTAACTGATCCCTCAACTCTTTCATCTCAGCAGGTGCCATACGGTACGGTGCTTTGGATATTGGACCAGTCCCTGGAACTAAGTCAATAGTAAACTCCACAGCCCTGTCAGGTGGCATTCCTGGAATCTCATCAGGAAACTCATTCACCACAAGTATGTCACCCAGTCCTTTTTCTTCCACACTAGTGTCTTGGACAAAACAGAGGTAAGCATGGTGGCCTTTCCTAATTTCAGAAATAATGTTCATGGCTGACACAATTTGGATCCCTGGTTTGTGTACTATCCCCCTATAGGAAATGCGCTCCCCTTTGGGTCCTCTCATAGTCACTTTTTGGTTGAAACAATCAATGTTAGCCCTATGTTTTCCTAACCAATCCATCCCTAGTATGACATCTATGTTTTCAAGGTGTATCTGAATAAGGTCAGCTGGTAGAACACTCCCCATGATCATGATGTTTACCTCCTCATAAAGCTTATCACAATTGATGACTCTACTAGAAGGAATAGATATAGGCACAGAAATTTGAGAAGGAGGGTTAAGGTTCAATTTTTGTACAAAAGAAGAAGAAATGAAAGAATATGAGGCTCCAGAATCAAATAAAACAAAAGCAGGAGTATCATGAACTAGAAATGTACCAGTCACCACATTGGTCGCTGTGTCTGCTTGTGCCTTATTCATCACAAAAATCTGTCCAGGCTTGCGCTGGTTGTTACCTCCTTGCACATTTCCTCCATTTCCTGTTGCATTTCCATTCCCCACCTGTGCTTTATTATTCACCTGGTTCTTCTTCAAAACACTCCCTTGGTAGTTGCCTCTGAACTGGTTCCCATTTTGGTTGTTATTGAAGTTGTTGGCACGGTAGTTGGAATTGTAGGTATTCTGGTTGTGGTTTGGAGTGTAGTTCTGGGTATTTCTTTGAAAGTTGTTTCCCCCAGTTTGGTTTCTCCCGGGCCCTGATTGTTGTGCCTGGATTTTAGTCCTGCACTCGAACTCACGGTGCCCCTTTTTTCCACAGTACCTACAGTCTAAGGGTATCCCCTGACAATTAACTCCAGGATGATCTCCTTGACATTGCTTACAATAGTAGTGGCGCACGGTCTTAGAACTCTGTCCACCACCTTGGTTTCTTTGGAACCCTTGATTTCCCCCATTGGTGTTTGGTTTAGCTCTCTTGTCATATCCCTGGCTTAAGTACTTACCCCCAAAGTTGGTGTTGTTCTCTGGTTCCTCATACCTCCTCTTGTTTTTGTTTTGATTTGCATCCTGCTCCTGAAGCACTTTCCAACCACTAGCAGCCTTCTGATAGGCCTCGTGTAAGCTGGGAAAAGTCACTAAGGTCATGGGTGCCCTTATACGATAGTTTAGACCCGCAATGAACCTGGAAATTTTCTTAGTATTATCTGGCACAATATCCCCAGCAAAACGGGACAACTCTAGGTATTTGGAATAATACTCACTAACACTCCCATTAAGTTGCTTCAGGTGTATGAACTCCTCATATTTTTGGGTTTTGATATGCTCAGGGTAGAATCTCTCTCTCATAGCTGTCTTAAGGCTATCCCAGTTAAAGTTTGGTTGTGCCTGAAGGGCTGCCCCATTAGCCGTCCACCAAGTATCAGCTTCTCCCTTAAAGTAGAAAACAGCCCCAATTACCCTCTCATTTGCCGGGCAGTTGATTGTATCCAGAATTTTACCCATATCCTTGATCCAATTTTCCAACTCTATAGGGTCCTCTGTACCATGGTAGAAATCAGGTTTCATTTGGGCAATTTTCTTGGTCCAGTCAACCACAGGGGCTTGGTTGTTATGTTGGTTTTGCAGCAACTGTACTACATTAGCAACAATCTGGTGCAGGTCATTGATTTGTTGCTGTTGGGCCATGGTTTGGTTATTTCTCCTGGTGTAGTAGTGATGTATAGGGCGCATGCAACCTTCACTCAATAAGTTAATTTCAATTACTACCCCATTTAAGCAAACATTTTGAAAAGATTGCAAACAATCACCACATACTGAACAAACATTAAATAAAATATAGTGGAAGCAGTCTTGTCACAGCATTAAAGTAATGTAAAGCATCCATGAACACTTTAGATAAACTCAGTTCAAACAATTTATGGTAACAAAGTTACCATCACTTCGAATCTAAACCTTTATCTATTGGTAGTCTGATTATTGTGTTCAAGACACGACACATAGCGATTTACCTCACCATTCGGAGGAAACATCCATACAATTCTCATATAAAATTGTCATATATTCATTGCAAAGAAATAGGGCTCTTTCGGCCTTCAAAGATTGAATCAATTCCCACAAGCATTCATATATATAAAAACCAAGGCCATGGCACATCACTTTTCCAATCCATATAGTCAAATCCAGTAGCTTCAATCAAATTTATTTTCATATAAGTTTCAACAACTTGAGGAACGAATGAAACAGGATAAAAGTAATCAACTACACATAGGCAAGCACTTACGCAAATAGACACATCCCTTTCCCCCACGGCTCGGCTCATTTTATCATTTTCATCCTAAGTTTCATTTTATTCATTTTTGTTTGACCAAACCTGGCTCTGATACCAAATGTAACACCCCTTAATTTCCTGTCATTATATAAAACTTTTTTTTTTAAAAATCCAAGACAGTACCCAGGAAACTTAAAGGTGTCACTCCGCATTTAAGTCGAAACTCAAATGCAAGGAGAATTTGAATATCAGTTCCAACAACTTAAATGGTTTAAAGTGGCCGTTTACATCCAAAAACTTTAAAAATTACAATAATCCAACTCCGAATGAAATACGAAATAACTAAGTTTAACGAAATTGTCTCGCTTTATTCAATAATCAAATCCTAGATTACGAAGGTGAAACGCGCCCCAGCAGTCAAGCATCACAACTCACCTGTGGTAGATTTAAAACACAAAAACCACAGTTGAAAAAGTCAGAAAATTGAGTAAGCTAACACCCCAACTTGTAAAACCAAAAACATTTACCTTGCTTTTCGAAAACGTTTTTACTTTTCATTTGAAAACAACACTTAGCACATATTCACATACAAACAATCCAATGATATTTCAACACAAACGAATATATTATCATCATCCCAATTGTGGCATTCAGGTAAGATCAATGAGTGGGAGTTCTGAATCATTTAAGGCGGTATAACCAGCCCTGCATAATGTGCGATCATTCAATCATTTAAGGCGATATAACCAGCCCTACATAATCCAACCAAGACAATCTAGACCTTAAGTGTGCACACCCCCTATCAAGTATTGCCAACCCAATAGAGTAGTACTAGACGCCTACAAGCCCTCTTGAAGACCTATGCGGTGGGGCAATTATATAAGCGAGCAAAAATAATATATGCGATCAATAATTTGCGGTCAATAATATGTGCGATCAATAATGTGCGGTCAATAATATATGCGATCAATATTTGCTGTCAGTAATATATGCGATCAATATTCCCAACTCATTGTCTTAAATAACTTTTGATTATAAAGCATAAATCATCAATCATAAACCAAAGTAACTTTCATTCAATCAAACCATCAACCCTTTCATAAGCAATATGCGATCATTATCCAAATAAAATCATCCAATACAATAACCAATATGATATTCAACAGTTCTCCACCTAGCATGCATCTATGTTCTCAACCAACAACCAAATCACACTTAGCACCAAATTTTGAAAGGTTTTATATAAGTCATAGAAGGGTTGAGCATGCTAGCTTACCTTCACAAACTCAAGCCAAAGTAGCACTACTCACAGAAATAATCCTCGTTCACGAACTCCTCGTCTACAATAATACAAACACGAATCTAAATAAGCTACTAATTCACTCATCCACCCAACCGCTTCCTAACTAAATATGCAATCCTATATGCCATGTATGGATGTCTTAAGACATGTATAGCAAGCAACACATAAACGAATTATAAGTACCACAAAAGTAATTCTATTACTCAAACTAGTTCATAATCACAACTAAGACACTAATAATATGAAAATTCCAAAAGTCTCAATTAATTTTGTTAAAACAGAAATTAAACCTTCAAAAATCATACTTTCATTTACCCATATTAATCCCAATTCAAACCAACTAAATACATTATGTAAAAACATTCAAAAATCCATGTTTTTGGCCTAATTAACCTTAAATCCGAAAATTAGTAATTAAATTCTGAAAAATCAGAAAATAATTCCACAAATAATGATAATTTCGAAAATAGTTATAACATACTAATTTTGAGTTTTCAAATTAAATTTTACTTACAAAATAAATTTCTATCACCAATTTCAATTAGACAAAAATCATGAACAAACTCTACATACTACTCCAAACCAAAATTCGAAAACCCTACTACCATAATTCCTATCAATCTATCAACAATATCGAATCAATAACAAGAACAATCAACAATTCGAATTACAATAGCCCCAATTTCGATAATTCCCAATTAACCCCAATAATTCAAAAATAGTATAAAAATTACTCCTTTGATACTAAAACTGATCCTACTTAATTACCCATCTAGTATAACAACTAATTAAGCATAATAAACACAAGAACGAATCAAAACGAGCAAGAATGGATTTGGGTTTAGAGAAAAACCGAAACAAGAGAGAGAGCAGGGGCTTATGTTACCCAAAGTGATCGACCGGAAAAGGAAGGAGAGGGTGAAGGGCGGCTAGAGTGGTGGCTGGTACGGCGGCAGAGGGCAGCTGGAACGGTGGTCGTTGATGGTTCTTCGCGCGGCAGGGTAGAGGAGAGCAGGGGAGCAGTGCCGATGAAGAAAAGAAAGAAACTGGGGTTTCTTTTCTTTTTATCTAATTTCGTTTTTTTTTTTTTTTAATTGGTTTTGGGTTAGTTTTTGGTTGGAGTGTTTAGGCTAGAAGCAAAAGATGGATCGAAATTATAATAAGCCTAATTTAGCTAATCCACACTTAAAAACTCTCCTAAATCAATTTAATTTCTGAAAAACAACTCGATACCTAATTTAAAACTCATTTCCTAATTAAGAAATATCACGAAAATTCGGGATATTACAACCGTAATCAAAGAAGGAAGTTAACGCAAGATCGGAAGGAAAATAGCGTCGCAGGAGTCGAGAGCTTCGCTGGAGAAGGAGCGCGGGTAGAGCAAAACTTGAGGAATTTTGAAGAAGAAAATTGAAAGAGAATCGAAAGTAAAAACTGAATGAAACCCTCACCCTATTTATAGGGGTAAAAGGGGAGGGGCAAAAACGTAAAATTACAACATTTTTACACAACTTCCCATGCGCCGTCAGTCATCATCACGATGCAGGATTCGAAAGGATTTCGCGTTTTCCCGAGATTACTTTATGCGGGAATCGAGGAGACGGTTGGCGTGAAAAACCGCCGAAATCCCCGCCGAATCCCAAGGAAAGTAATGAGTGCGAATTTTAAAGTTCAGTCTGTCCCCGAGCCAGAACACCTCGGACAGGGGCTCGAGCCGAGGAGACGCGAGGCGTAGGAAATTTCCGAATCATTTCGATTCGAGCCATCACAGCCCGCGCCTAAGGGGTGAAATTTTCGAGCTCTCCCAGACGAGGGATTGAGGACTCGAAAGGGGCGAAATTTTCGAATCATTTCGATTCGAGCCATCACTCCCCGCGCCTAAGGGGTGAAATTTTTGAGCTCTCCCAGGCGAAGGATTGAGGACTCGAAAGGGGCGAAATTTTCGAATCATCTCGATTCGAGCCATCACTCCCCGCGTCTAAGGGGTGAAATTTTCGAGCTCTCCCAGACGAGGGATTGAGGACTCGAAATGGGTGAAATTTACGAGCTCTCCCAGGCGAGGGATTGAGGACTCGAAAGGGGCAAAATTTTCGAATCATTTCGATTCGAGCCATCACTCCCCGCGCCTAAGGGGTGAAATTTTCGAGCTCTCTCAGTCGAGGGATTGAGGACTCGAAAGGGACGAAATTTTCGAATCATTTTGATTCGAGCCATCACTCCCCGCGCCTAAGGGGTGAAATTTTCGAGCTTTCCCAGGCGAGGGATTGAGGACTCGAAAGGGGCGAAATTTTCGAATCATCTCGATTCGAGCCATCACTCCTAGCGCCTAAGGGGTGAAATTTTCGAGCTCTCCCAGGCGAGGGATTGAGGACTCGAAAGGGGTGAAATTTTCAAGCTCTCCCAGGCAAGGGATTGAGGACTCAAAAGGGGCGAAATTTTCGAATCATTTTGATTCGAGCCATCACTCCCCGCGCCTAAGGGGTGAAATTTTCGAGCTCTCCCAGGCGAGGGATTGAGGACTCGAAAGGGGCGAATTTTTCGAATCATTTCGATTCGTGTAACAACCCTGAATTTTCGCTATCTTTAAATACAAAAATAAAGGATTGTTATGCCACCATTGACTGCCAAGTCAACGGCAAGGCTAATTTAAAACAAGAACAAATGACAGCTGAAGACTTCTAACTGAATCTAAAAATCGGGAATTAAACCAAAAGATAAACTACAAATCGTCCCCAATGCAAATATGTGACGACTCATCAAAACGCCCAACATGCAATGACGCTTCAACCATACAATGCATCTCAATCTGCAAACCTGTCAATTGCGCCACCAAAAGGATGACACAAGCCCCAGAATAGGGTAGGGACACAACCCAAGACAAAGAACGTCAGCACAGGCTGAGCAAGACATTTAAGCGATACAAAAGAATTAAGATACGCGCCTTACTGGCGCGTAGCTAACAAAGAATAGACAAAGCTACGCAAAGGAGGTAAGAGCCTGAAACGGGGCCTGGCACGAGTCGTGCTCAAGTCAGTGAGCTCGAAAATACAATGTAACAACGGACACGGCTCGTGTACCCAAGACACGAGTCGTGTAGAGCGCGCACGTGGTATTCATCACCACAATAATCTTTGTTTATCTTTTTTTAAGTAATTTATTTGCGCAAGGGTCCTACCCCAAGCCGATCCAACACTAGAGCATCGAGAATAAAACGATCCTAAAGACCCGAGTGTGCACACTCCTCCTAGGGGGACGGTAGGACGCACAGTCCCTAAGAGGAAGTCATTTAGGAGACCGGTAGCTGATCTCCGGCCTAGCTACATATACCTTGATCAGAGGTTAATCGCTCTAGGTGGTTTAAACATCATAACACACGTATAGTTATATATGCATAAATAGATACATCTTTAATCCGTCTTAAGTACGTTATTCGCGTAGTAGCTTGATTTATAAACGGCCAAAGCCGGAACAAGAATATCAATAGATGATCAATAACAATAATCAATGTAGGAATCAACATAGATGCTCAAAAGGTGATCACAATAGATAATTGATATCAATAGGCGATAGATAATCAAAATAGAGAATATGAGCAAAGAATCAAAACAAAGATGAACGTGAAGGATTCTCATGATATGAGATGAAGCTCAAGCTTATGAGGGTCAACGTTCTTACCTTTAATTGGCAAGTTTCCTCTAGTTACACTTCTCAAAGTCCACAAAGGTCATCTCTTTGAATCCACAATCTAAGTTACACAATAACCAACAAGAATTACTTTTGTGTTGTATCAACTTGACCCAATACCCCCAATGCAATCTCATAACTCAAAAGATAATCCCCTAACTCACAAGGTGAATCCATAAGTCATAATTCTCACAATTAACATCAATCTAACACGAATCCAAAAGGAGACAGTAGTAAATAAACATGAATAACGTCTACCTACGATATCGGATGACCACCAAATTTGAGTATGTCATAAAAGGTTATGTCAGGAACATCCCCTCCAAATGTCGTCCACAAACTCCAAGCGGATCAACGGGAATCAACCTCACACTGAACCATAGACACGAATTAGGGTTTACCCACGAATTATGATATAATTTTTGATATACAAATACAGGGCTTACCAATTTTGGATATTTTGTTACAACTAGAGTTAGGAACATCTCCATAAAATATCGTCCCAAAATACTTTATGAGTCAATGGGAATTGTCAAGATACCGAGGGAGCGGAACAGTTCTCGGGTAAATAGACACAGCTCCACTAAAACACCTCTACAGGGAGAATCCGATGGAATATTGGCACGATCTATATGTCTATAGATTCGTATCGAAAACACGGTTCTAACGCCATAAACCACGTCTTAATCAAAGGTTGTATGTGAGAGTTGTGTGTATTTGAAGTTGACACAGTTGTGCTGAAATCTTATGCGGGTGGAGGCTAAGAGAATGAGAGAGATGGAGAAGAGGGGGGCCGAATGACTGTCAAGGGGAGCTAGGGTTTTCTTTATTTTTTTCATAAATGGGTATTAGGGTAGACTCGAGTTTGAACCTAGCTAATTTGATGGGTTGCGTGATCCACAAACCCGATCCAAATCCGAATGGCTAACGAATCCTCTTGTGTAATTCTATAATCAAAAATCTCATAATAACTCAATCGAATTCCAATTAAATCTTAATAAAACCCTCAATTACATTATAAAACGTAACACCCTTAATTATTTAACTTCCCTAAAATACAGGGTGTTACAATTCGAGCCATCACTCCCCGCGCCTAAGGGGTGAAATTTTCGAGCTCTCCCAGGTGAGGGATTGAGGACTCGAAAGGGGCGAATTTTTCAAATCATTTCGATTCGAGCCATCACTCCCCGCGCCTAAGGGGTGAAATTTTCGAGCTCTCCCAGGCGAGGGATTAAAAACTCGAAAGGGGCGAAATTTTCAAATCATTTCGATTCGAGCCATCACTCCCCGCGCCTAAGGGGTGAAATTTTCGACGCTGTTGAAACTAGTCGGAAGTGTACGAGAGCCTCAAAAGGGTACGTTGCATCACACGGCTTTACAAAGGTCCACATAGTACACCTCGATAAAGGGCGGCTAGGGGTCGTACCCTAGTCGCTGCTAACGAGTCCGCCCCTGTCGACAATGAAGGGCGTGACCAGGCTTTTAGGGGCTCTGTTGGTACCACTTTGGTTTTGGGCCACAGCCCTTAGGTCAGTGTACCTTAATAAAGGCCCATATGATGCAACAGAACCCAGTTGAGGGCAGCCCTTAGATGAAAGGAAAATAAAGGGTTAGGATTGAATGGGGAAACCTAGGATGATTCCTAGGACCCCCATCATTTCCTCTAAATACCCCCCTTTTTATGAGCTATGAAATCAAGGTTCTTACATATTCTCTGACATTCAATCATTCCCTTGGTTTACGTTCAAAAGACCTTTTTTGTCTTTATTTGCCACCCCTTGCGAGCCATATTCCTGACTTGAGCGTCGGAGGGGCGACGCCTGGTGAAAACCGGGCTCCCTTTTTTTTGCAGGTAGTCGGCGAGGCATCCTACCTCACTGTCCTTCGAAGAAATCCACTCCAACAGTTCCGCTAGAACTTTCAAAGTTTACAAGTGTGTTTATGCAAAGCAAAGTTTAATAATATTCAAATTCAATGTGTTTAGGATGAAAAATACAACCCCCTTTATATACTCTAGAGTTAAGACTCCTAATATTTGGGAGGCTAACACTTGCTTCCAAGTCTTTGAAATAAATACTTGACTAAAACAACTTGAAAAGTCAATCAAATGAATCTCATTATTTCCTACGATTGATCACTACGGAAAAACAATGTAAAATACACCTATTTGCAAGATTAGACACTCCCGTTCAAATTTCAATATATCTCGCCAAATACATCATTGGTATGGAGTGTTTTAATCATAATTATTTAGAGTTACGTGTCCTTAGAGTCCACGGGCAGTCATTGGAAAGCTAAGGAAGAATTCTATCACCTCCAAACTCAATAGCAATTAAATTATAAGTATCGAAGAAGATATGATGCAAACAATCCAGGCTCCACAACTCTATCGCTAGAACTGAATCCTATTGCTAAGACTTCAATTTTATCAATAAGCATGTCTTTAGATCATTATAATAATAGGAATATGGAACTTTGAAAGAGTGTTACGCGAATTCATTTTAGAAACCACGTTAATTTCATGACAAATTGTATTCGTATCAAAAGGCCTAGGGGTGGGCTAGTTGAGCTAATTAAGCTCTTTGGATGACGTTGATAATAGAACTTTTGCGAGACGTCTTGTTGGGTTAATGCAATAATTTCTTAATCTAGTTATTTAACCACGTCTTCTTCTAAAAGTAGAATCCCTCATGAGTAACTTTTTCCTTTTATAGCATACGGTCAGGGTCCGAGCCCTCTTGCTTCAGTGTGATTGTATTGAATTTCTAATCAGTCTTTTCAAATTAAAAAAAAAATGTCTATTCACCCCTATAAAAAGATTTCACCAATGTGCTTCTAATATTTACTTAGTATAACATTCTCGAACGATATAAATATCATGATATTGCTGGTCCAAAATCTTTAAAAAAAAAAAAAAAACTTTGAAGGAGTAACGGGTTATTTTATTGATATACAGAGTATTTCTTTCGGATGATGGTGTTGATTCGTATTAATTACACACAAACATATACGAGTACCTAATTAATCTTTTATGTTACTGTAAATGTTTAGACACCTTTCAACCAAAAGCAAAGTACCCGTATTCATTCTTTCGTAAACTCCATGTCATTAGATATACATTTTAGCTAAATTTAGACATCATGTTGCTATCATTAGCCCTAAAAGTTGTCAAACTTCAAACTTCCACACGAAAAGGGTATTCTGGTAAGAGACACCTTAAACCACCAATATTCCTTTATAGCCAATAACATGTAAATGGATAATTCCTAACAAGAGGTGCTTGTACATAATATATTACCTCATCAACAAAAAGATCATATTCAAATAAGAAATAATATATATTGCTTTTTCTTTCAGTTTCTCATTTTCTTCTTCTGAAACATTTAGGAAAAAGAATCATTGGGATATCTATAATTCCCGTCTTCTTTTTCCTAAATTTAAAATTCGATCTCATTCTAAAATAATCTTTGAAAAATGGGTTGTGGGGAATCAAAGCATGCAGTCGCAACAACTGAATCAATTTCAACAAGCAAGAGACTCAACTCTGGAAATAGCAAGAAGGTTCAAAATGCCGAATTACCAAATGATTTTAATGTATCAACCATTGAGAAAACTACAAATGCATTACCAAATGGTCCAAACAACCCAACCATTGATAAATCAAAAATCGAAACTACTTCCACCAATTTATCGACCACATTACCCGCTTCTATAAATCAAGAAATTCCCAAAAATGTCGTCAAGAAGGACAAAGATGTAACAAAAACTACACAAGAAAATGCAATTATTGCTGACAATAAAAAAGATTTGTCATTGGTGGTGAACAAAGAAAATGATGAGCAACTGAATAAAGCCAAGATTGTTGAACCATTTGTTATTTTAAAAAAGGAGAATGAAGGACATGATAGAGAATTATCCCTTGAATCTCATGATGATTTTTTATCGGTCAATGATACAAAATCTGAGGGTCAATCTCCATGTAAAAATGTTACGGAATCTATTGTACAAGAGGATGAAAAATCAATTGATTTGGTTAACACGGTAAATCAATCAACTACGAAAGAGGCAGAAGAATACGAAAATAGTAAGTAACTAAATTGCAACTCTTGATGAAAAAAAATTAAAGAAGATAAACTTAGCATTGTATCATGGATTTTGTAATTAGCAAAAATCTTGTCTACTACTATATTTTTCAAATAAATTTAATAAAGATATGAACAATAGAAAATTTGCTAGCATTCGTTACATGTAAAATCTACTATCTCTCTTCTTATGTAATGGTGCTCATAAAATATTTGTTGAGGTTGGAAACACCATGGTAGTTGTTTGGTTCATGTAGGAATTTAATTTTTGTAGGAAATTACATATCACATGAATTTAGTTCCTGAGTATAATTCATGTAAATTCATGTGAAATAGTCTCAAGTTATTTGGTAGACATCAAGGAATTTGGATTTCCCATGAATTAAATTCCAGCATCTTGTTTGGTTGCACCCATCCAATTGTGAAGTTTTAAATTTGTAATTACTATTATATCCCTTAATAGTGGACCTTTCTAATTATTTGGGGGGCAAATTTGTAATTTTTGAACAAAGTTGATGGGGGAATTCAGAATCACCGAGGGGAGAGTTAGTCGGCAAATTCCACCATTATGTGGGAAAAAAATTTCCCATGGAATTTTCAATTCCCCATTTTTGTTAACCATGGGCAACCAAACAACTCGGATAATATGTAATTCATGGGAACTTGGAATTCATGTGTTTCAAAAAGCCAACCAAACGACCACTAATATTTTTTAATCACCATAATAGAATTATGCATTTTTATAAATATAGCATTAAGAAAATTATTACGAATTGTGTTCGTTAACTGAAAGTAGAGAAATATGTCTTGAGTCTTATGATGATAATTTTTTTTTTTTTTCAGTCGATGATACAAAGTCTGAGGACCAATCTTTACCATGTGAAAACATTGCGGAATCCGTTGTACAAGAGGATGAAAAGCCAATTGATTTGGTAAAGACGGTAAATGAATCGACTGCGAAAGAGCCTGAAGAAAAAGATGAAATAAGTAAGTCACCATATATGCAACTCCGTAGAAGACAATTTTAGTTGGTATCATCGATTTCGCAATTAGCATCAATCTTGTCTATTACACTTTTTATATAATATTATTAATGATTCGATTGATAAAAAATTTGACATAATATTTACATTTTAAATTTTCTTATCTCTCGTATTATTTGTTAGCCCAAGTAAATTAGTAATTGTGTTCGTTTGATGACGAACACAATAGAGAATTATCTTTTGTGTTCGTTTGGTGACGAACACAATAGAGAATTATCTTTTGAGTCTCATGATTATTTTGTATCAGTCAATGATACAGAGTTCTATGGCCAATCTCCAGCATGTGAGAACAATGTGGAATCTGCAATACAAGAGGATGAAAAGTTAATTGATTTGGTAAACACGGTAAATGAATCAACTCCGAAAGAGGAAGAAAAAGATGAAAGCAGTAAGTAAGCAAATTTGTTAATTCTTCGTGAAAGATAATTAACCTAGTATGCTATCGTGAATTCAAAATTAGCATCAATTTTTATGCTAATAGTTTGAGATGGAGTATTTAAGTAAATAGTAATGTAGGTTATGTAGGAAAAAGGATTTTCCTTATTAAGAACAACAATGCTTATATAGGGTACGACACATGATGAGTGAGAACTATAAACCCTAATCTAGATCGATATCTTAAGAATAATACTATTTACATAAATACAATATTTATGCGAACATTATCATTTTATTCACATATATGTTGTATAAAGGGTTTCATAGTTGTGCAATTTTTTATTGACAAACATTGAAAATGTTTTGGTGTATATATTTCTCCAGTATTATTTAAATGTTATTCATTTGTTAACGTATGAACTGTGCTCACGTCATACCACTACTTTTTTTTGTCTACATCGATAGGCAAAATACAGGTTTTGAGTGAAATGGATGAAGTAAAAGAAGCAAGTCCTTCGGTAGAAATAGATGCCTCAAATAAAGTAGAGAAAGAAGAAAATCCTTTGGTCAAAATAGGAACTATAGACAAAGAGGAAAAAAATGACATCGTCTCCAACATGGTATGTAACAACAAATTATGTATCTGCTAATATTGTGTGCTCTAATTTAAAGCACGTCTATAAAAAATAATGTTCATCTACTATAATGATTATATATAGTTTCCCTATAAGTATATTTCTAATATATATTTTTTTTTTGTTAGGGTGCAAGAAGTGACGAAATCTCAGAAGATTGAGTTAACGGATTCTAGAATGATTATCAATTACCATGAAACCGGAAGAATTTTTCATTTCCATGACTTGTGTATTATTTCTACGAATGAATTTTTTCCTACTGATATTGCTTATTTTGTAATTCAAATAGAAAAAAGAATTGCAAAGCGACTTATTAGAATTATTGGTGTCTAGATCCATTATTCTATTCAAATCCGCCTATCGTATTTTGATTTAAACATGTCAATGATTACTCGGCTAGAAAAATTCTGATCCAACCAAATTACATGAGTCTTATGATTTTGGTCGTTTGGTTGTGTGCCATGCCGCAATTCAAAATTCACATGAAATTTCACCTCTCATGGTGAAGAGATAGATTCACATAAATTTCTCAATATTGTTTGGATATTACCAAGGTAGGTTGTAAGCCAATTCCTCCATTGTGTAGGAATTGAAAATTTCCATTATTTTGGACAACCAAACAACTTTAAAAAATTTAATTCCCATGATTTTACTTGGCTTGCAAGTTGCAACACATGAAATGTGATGCAAAACATCCAATCTGTGTAGTCTTGGGACATTGTGCATGTTGCTTTTCAGCAGTGTAATTTATTGGTATAAAGTCTAAATTGCCGTCAAGATTATTCAGATATTCAGGCATGATATGAAACTACTCTTATTGTTCGACCATTACATTGTCTTTCTGCCTTCTAATTATAAGGTTATGTTATGGGGTATTTTTTAGAAGCCTTCCTTTATATTCTGGAACATTTCGTTCTCGCCCATTTAATTTATATGAAATCTTTCTTTTTTTCTTTCACAAATGCTAAACCAAATACATATATCGTTCTATACAATTAAAAGTCAATTTTATTCTCGTATCTGTAGTAAAGTTAACCCAATGCTCGTGTCTATATTAAAGTTAAAAATTGACTATGAAAACAACAGAAAAAACGTGTCAAAACAACATTTTAAGTAATTTTTAAAGCAGAGTAAATTGGTCACGCCTACTGTTTACATCATTTTATATTGTTGTTTAGTAAGCTATAAAAGTTGTTTGATACTCGTGCCAACATTAAAATTAAGAATCAACCCGAAAATCATCCGAGAAGAATCGTGTCAAAAACAACCTTGTAAGTAAATGTTAAAGAAAAGTGGGTGACTCTTATATTGTTCTTTATAGTTGTCTAGAAAGTTATAAAAGCTATTTTATACTCGTGTCTACATTAAAAAAACGACCCTGAGAATAAGTGAGAAAAACCTTGTCAAAATAACCTTAAAGTAACTGTTAAAGCAGAGTAAGTTTGTCAGGCCCACATTGTTCTACACTAGTTCTCGTCTACAGAGTGGGTATAAGGTTCCCTCACTTCCCTGATGTTGATGACACCATGGAATGGTGCGTAGCTCAGAGACTGGGGTCCAAAATTAGGAATCTAATAGCAGGAGCTATGATCAGCAACTTGGTATATCATCTGTGGATCTGCAGAAACAATTGTAGAATGAATAATGTTATCCACATGCCGAGCATTCTGGCGGACAAAGTCATGGAAGAAATCAAAATGAGAGTCAGAAGTTGTGCCAAGAACATTTCAAGTGAAGATAATGAGTGGATTAAGCAAAGAAATCTGATGTAATGTCTTGTAGTGCTGGAATACTCTCCTCTTAGAGGAGTTAAAGTTGTAGTATGTTTGGTTTATTATGCAATAAAATTTCTTACCTTTTACCAAAAAAAAAAAAAAGTAATTGTTAAGACAAGTGATTGAGTGTGTCACACCTACATAGTTCTAAAGAATTGTATGGACAATTATAAAAGTTGTTTCATACTTTTGTCTATATTAAAATTAAAATCACCCCATAAAATAACTGAGAAAAAACATCTCAAAATAGTTTTATAATTAAGTAACTGTTACAGCATAAGTAAGGGGGTCACGACTGCAACATTCTGTTGTTCAATAAAATTATCTGATTATCTATGGTTCTATAAAAGTCGTTTCATATACATGTCATTATTAAAGTTAAGAATCGACCAAAAACCCACCTGTGAAAAATCGTGCTGAGACAAACTTTTCTGAAACTGTCAGGTCAAATAATAAAAATGTCTCAATATTAGTAATAAATCATGACAAAATGAGTCAGTTGAATTCACAAAAATTACCAACCCGAATATTAAATGAATAAGAAATGATAATCCTTCTAAGACAGATCATGAAATAAAATAATGTTATTACTTATTACGGAGTACATCAATACAACTTTGCAAGTAGCATATTAGTTAGTTCGATTGTCAAGGTTTGAGATTTCTTTTAATTCATACTCCTTATTAGTTCTTGAAATGTGAAAAAAGATGTAGGGAAAAATGTCCGAACCCGAGTAACTCTATCTGAATAGCCAGTGAATAGTGTGTTCCTGTCACTATATGAACAAAGCATACATATTAGTTTATATAACAGTTATACTCATGTAAAAATGTAAAATCCATTAAACAGATTCAACATTATATTAATCATGTCAATCATTATCTTACCCATGCCTATGATCTAGCTATATCTCAAGCTTACCAAATAATAAATCACTACTATATATAAATTAAATACTCCCAAAATCTACTTTAACAACGCTTATTGTATGTTCTATAATTTCATGTACATAAAAACGCGTAATTCATGACATAGACCTTTAGCATTTTGCATCCGTATACCATAAAAATCATAAATTAACATTAAAATACTTTACCTTATTCTTATTTCACAAAAGAGGAGTAGGAAGCAATTGCACCACGTTTTTCTTACGATCACCATGGTTATTATTAGTCTCGAAACCTCCATTTAATTTTCATGTCCTTGACGATCCTCAAACTTGCGACCAAGGGAATCGTGTTGCCCAAGTAGCAGCTCTTAGACCTCTCATACCACTCACTCGCAGCAGTAAGCCGGTACCTCGTAGGATGAAACTCGAGCGCGTGGACATCACCCCCGCTCATATAGCACATTGGCTTCTCCAAGGTCCCACAGAATGACAACCCCGTCGATCTCTGAGGACACCACGACAGTATTAACATACCCGTGGTGTCCCTCAAGGGTATATATTAGCTTGCATATATAAGGAAATAATATATTTCCTAGTAAATATTATCTTGTCAATATCGTAATCTAGTTAATTAAGTATAGTAAATATCTTTTATGATCTTGTTGTAATCATATTAGCATATTCATATACTGGTATATTGTAATCTTTGTGATGTAGGCTACCCTAAGATTATTGTGTAAGTTAACCCTAACTATAATTGCAATATCCCGAAATTTCAAAGTATTTTATATTAATAATTTAAATTTATTAATTAGATTATTGGAGTGCAAAAGATTTTAAATGCTAATTGTGAGTCGTTTTCAAAACGAGTCCGGAAATGATTTCTAAAATCGGGGTTTCTATTTTGGGGTCCTATTCCTAAACCGGGTCAGACATAGCCAATTGACCAATATCAACCCAAATCGACACCATTTGGCCCAAACACCAACTTATACCCCAACCCAACCCAAAAAGAAAAAAAAACAGAGAAAAGGAAAAGGAAAGAAAAAGGAAAAAGGAAAAAAAAAAAAAAAACGAACGAAAAAAAGAAAAGAAAAAAGAACCCGACACCCCCCCATAAAACAACCCCTGCTTTCCCCTTCCCTTCCCCTGCTTTCCTCTTCTTCTTCTTCACGTCACTAAGCACACGCCGCCCCTTCTCAAGCCAAACGACGCAACACCTGTCCCTCTTCGCCGCCCGTTCGACCACCTTCCTATCGTGCCTTCTCCCTCTTTCTTCAACCGGGTAACAACCCCCTCTTGGCCTTACTTCCCCTGTTTACGTCCTCTTTTATAAACGTAAATCAAAAGTCAGTTTTCTTGCTTAAAATCGTGTTTAATTGATACTAATAGATGTTATAATTATTGGGTAGTTGATTTGAATTAGTTTTATACACAAAGAATTGGTTTTGACGTTTGATTTGGGTTGATTTTCACTAATCACGTTTTTGGGATTAATTAGCTTAATTATTCGAATTAGGTTCAATTAGTTTCGACAATTATGATTTTAGCATACTTATAATCTGTCAATTGGAGTTCTTGAATTTAGTTTAAGATTTAAATTGGGTTTTACTCAAGTTTGTAGAAATTGCAATTTGGGGGAAATTTTGGTTAATTGTTTCTTAATTAGTTAATTAGCCCAAAATTAATTGTGATGATCAATAAATCGAAATTATGATAATTTAGGGAATTATAAACTGATTTTCGTAACTTAATTAGTTTAATTCGTTTTTTATATGATTTTATGTAACTTAAGCATGATTTTGATAATTAAAACATAATATAAATAGTTTTAATAAATCCTAAATAAATTGTAATAATAAAATATTTATTTTTATGAATTATATTCTGTTTTAAAAGTCATTTTAAGTCTTTGGGAATTTTTAAGATAAATTGGGTAGTATTGAGTATTGGTATTTAATTTTTGAATTAGAATTATAATAGTTGGTTAATTGTTAATTGTTGGGTTAGATTTAAATTATCATGGGCATTGCATATGGAATAGAATTAACATAAGTATTAGATGAATGATTGGATGAGATTAGTATTGATTTGGGATTATTGGTTGTGTAATTTTAGCCTCTGAGTTCGTACACGAAGAATACTAGTGACAGTTGTGCTGTCGTGTTCTTTTGTGCATTGAAAAGGTAAGCTAGCATGCTCAACCCTTCTTAAACTTGTAGAAACCTTTCAAACTTATGTGCTAGATGTGAATGGTGTGATTGGATGAAAACATAGTATCATGATAGGTGGAGAACGGTTCAGTTTATGCGATTGTTGTATTTTGATTTGGTTGATTTATTGTATTGATATTGGTATATGGCATGGCTTGTGACAAATATGTTATTTTGAAAGGTAAGATTAAATGTATATTGAACTGGTTGATTTGATTTGGTTTGGTTTGGTTTGTGGGCGCATAGCCAATTTATATTGTGATGTTGGTTTGGTATCGTTTTATATGAACTGTGATCATCAACTCTCTCTCGATAAGATATTGGTTACTTAGACAGAGCAAAAGAACTCCTAATTATTTATTCGAGCCAAAAGAGCTCCTATTTATTTGCTTGAGTCAAAAGAACTCCTATTCAAATGTTTGAGTCGCATCGACTCCTATTAATTTCCCCACCGCATCGGTTTTTAAGAGGGTTAGGCTCTAGTCTACTCTACTTGGGTTAAAAACACCCAGTAGGGGGTGTGCACACTTAAGGTCTAGTTGTCTTGGATTATGGATTATGGATTATGGTTGATAGGACGAATTGGCAAAAGATTCAGTTCATTTCTAAATAATAAGGATTATGGATTATGGATTATGGATTATGGATTATGGACTATGAATTGTGACTTATAACTTCTTACTCATTATCAAATTAATGTTCGATGGATTGTGGAATGTGCATTGTTAACTAGGAATTGTGGATTATGGAATATTTCTTATACTATGAGTATGTGATGAATTGAATGGTGGATTCTGATATATGACTCTTAACTACTGGTTTAGAATTATTATTGGATGATTATATGTTTATGTGCTAAGTGTGTTTTTGAAAATAAAACTAAAAAAAACGTTTTCAAAATCAAGGTAAGAGTTTTGGTTTTCTACACGTTGAGGTGTTGGCTTACTCAATTTCACAGACTTTTTCAACTGTGGTTTTTGTGTTTTAAATCCACCACAGGTGTAACACCCCCAAATTTCCTTTCCTTTTCAAAAAACATTTTATCGAGAATCAAAACACAGTTAAGGAAATTCAGAGGTGTCACTCCGCACTCGAGTCAAAGACCCGAATGCAAGGAGATTTCAGAAGCCAAACTACAAATGTCTAATAGTCTAAAATAGTCTATTACAACCCAATAAATAAAATTACAACAGTCCAAAATATGAAATATGAAATAGTCTATATCTAATAACTATTAGTCTAATTATTGAATCCAACTAATTCTAGTGAGTCGTCGTTCCCGTTTGCATCGATCACTCCAAACCTGTGGTGGATTTAAAGCACAAAAACCACAAATGAAAAAGTCAGTGAAATTGAGTAAGCCAACACCTCAACGTGTAGAAAACCAAAACCCTTACCTGGATTTTGAAAACATTTTAATTTTATTTTTGAAAACGCACTTAGCACATAATCATATCAACCAAATGAATTCAATTCAACAACAAAAGATCAAATTCCACGAAATTCGCAATCATCAATCCAAGCTTGGTTAAATAAAGAATCCACTCCGAACTTCCAACCCAATCCAGCGTATTACTTCACAACCTTGTCAATTTATTGTATCATACCAAACCAAAGACTACTAGACCTTAAGTGTGCACACCCCCATTAAGTATTTTTAACCTTAATAGAGTAGTACTAGAGCCAAGCCCACTTATAAACCGATGCGGTGAGGCTGTAATTAGGAATCGATGCGACTCCGTCACAATAATTAGGAGCAACTCCGAGGCTCCGACACATTAGGGGCAACTCCGAGGCCCCGACACAATCATTAGGAGCAACTCCGAGGCTCCGACACATTTATTATACCACCATACTCCGTCAAATCTCCATGTCACCATCATAATTCACGTTCACAATTTGAATCATTCATAAACCAATCACAACCAATATCACATATAAAACCACTTATATTTTTATTGCAAATAACCACACAAGTACCATTTAATAATCACAAAGAAAATTGAATCGTTCTCCACCTAACATGATCCTAAGTTCTCATCCATCTCACAATTCACACATATAGCACATAATTTTGAAAGGTTTCTACAAGTTTAAGAAAGGTTGAGCATGCTAGCTTACCTTTTCAATGCACACAAGAACACGATAGCACACCGACCACTAATATTCTTCGTCTACGAACTCAGGGCTACAATAATATAACCAATAATCCTAAATCAATACTAATCTCACTCAATCATTCATCTAATACTTATGTTGGCTCTATTCTATATGCAATGCCCATGAGATAACCCAACAATCAACAATTAACCAACAATTATAATTCCAATTCAATAATTAACAAATAATACCCAAATAACACTTAATTTATTTTGAAATTTCTCAAAGACTTAAAATCACTTTTAAAACAGAATCTAATTCATAAAAATCAATTCTTAATTATTATAATTTACTTAGGATTTATTAAACCAATTTATATTATGTTTTAATTATCAAAAACATACTTAAATTACACAAAATTACATAAAAATGAATTAATTCAATTTAAATTCGAAAATCAGTTTATAATTCCCTCAATTATCATAATGTCGAAATATTAACCATTATCATTAATTTGAGCTAATTAACCTAATTAAGAAACAAGTTATCAAATTTTCCCCAATTTACAATTTCTACAAAACTTTAGCAAAAACTCAATTTAAGTCTATAATTAAATTCAAGAACCCTAATTAACAGATTTTAAGAGCACCCAATTCATATCTTTCGAAATTAATTGAAACAAAATCGAATAATTAAGCTAATTAATCCCAAATTCGTAATTAGTGAAAATCAACTCAAAACAAGCATCAAGATCACTTCTTTGTGAATCAATAACCCACTAACTATAACATCTATTAGGATCAATTAACACGAATTAAGACAAAAAAAAAACGACCCAATAATCTTGTTTAATTAAAAGAACGAAAACAGGGAAAAGAGGGGTGGCGAAGGGCGTTACCCACGGCAAAGGAAGGAGGAAGAGAAGGGTGGAACGGTGATCGGCCGGAGCTCAGTTTCAGTCGGCGAGAAGGAGGCGGGCGTGCAAGGAGAAGCGAAGGGTGGCGTGCGTGCGCTAAGTGACGTGAAGAAGAAGAAGAGGAAAGCAGGGGAAGGGAAGGGGAAAGCAGGGGTTGTTTTATAGGGGGGGTGTCGGGTTCTTTTTTTCTTTTCTTTTCTTCGTTCGTTTTTTTTTTTTTCTTTCCTTTTTCCTTTTTTTTTTTTTCCTTTTTCTCTTTTTTTTTTCTTTTTGGGTTGGGTTGGGGTATAAGTTGGTGTTTGGGCCAAATGGTGTCGATTTGGGTTGATATTGGTCCATTGGCTATGTCTGACCCGGTTTAGGAATAGGACCCCAAAATAGAAACCCCGATTTTAGAAATCATTTCCGGACTCGTTTTGAAAACGACTCACAATTAACATTTAAAATCTTTTGCACTCCAATAATCTAATTAATAAATTTAAATTATTAATATAAAATACTTTGAAATTTCGGGATATTACATCCTTCCCTCCTTAAGAGAACGCTTCGTCCCCGAAGCGCAAAATAAATAGATCAACTCATCTGACACCCATACAACACGTACCAAGTTATAAACAACCCATAAGATGTAAAGGTATGCTCGTATAAATGCAATAATGCATGATTCTAAGTTTAATGTAAAGTTGACATTACAATCCACCCTCCTTAAAAGAAGAGTTCGTCCTCGAACTCACGACTTAAACAATCTTATATGTAAGTAAATAATCCCAACGCCTTGATGTACGAGTCGCTCGTAGAGGAACACCATTTAAGTATGGAATCTTCTCATCAATTTTGCGATATCAAACCAATACACTTTTGAACGTACACCATCGTATCAATCTTATAGTAACCCAAAAATTATAGCATCTCCTAGATCATTGAATTTCCTCTATAACGAAGGCCCTTAATAGAGTCGAAACCAATAAGACCGCCAATCTCAAATAGTCTATTAACCTGATGGGTAAATAACAAATATACTTTTAAATATCCGGAGCCACATACCCAAGAAAACTTGCTCATTAATACTTGAGTTGCAAATTCTAAAAAATCTCTTTTTGTCAAAATTCAACCTCTTTTCTCTCCATGTCAACATACATTCAGATAATCCACCATACTATTGAATAATATAAATCCACATAAGATACAACACCAAACTATAACCTCCAACAATAATTCGAGCTTCCCCAATATTAATTCTAATTCAAAATAACATACTTAATACTCATATAAATCAAGAAACCTTATCGCCCACTCCATTCATTTAAATCGACAAATGCTCAACATTATTTGATACACATCCCAAAATTTTCAATTCCTCTGAACGATTTGAGTATAGCCATTGTCAAACACTCACACCTTAAATTACCAAAATCATTTCTCAATATTAGTATATGAAAATATACATTAAAGTCCAAAAGATATCCAAGATCCACTATTACCCTTAGAGATTCAATTTCCTCGAGTGCCACAATTCTCATATATCAAATGAAACCAAACAAAACCATTATATCTAAAATAAATCTTTTCGCCCTCAATCATTTAATGAAGACCATAATTTCCTTATTATACAAAACTCATAAAAATCACCTTTAAAAATTATTGCTCAAATTCTAGTAACCCAAAATGAAATTTGAAGTATTCGAATTCACTAAAGTCCCTTTGTCAATAAAATCAACTCTTCAAATCATAATGCAGTAATTATATCATGATAACAATGATAGAGATTCTAAACCCCAAAGATAAATATTTATGAGTCTAGGAAATCTCCAATTATCTAATCCGGTTTTTGTCGAAATACAACCTCCTTACATTATATATAAACCCCAAAGACTCAATTTAAGACACCACACTATTCCTGAAGATAAACCCATACAAAGAAAATATTTAAAATCATGGATCTAAAAATCATAGTATTCCAAAATAATTGTAACCTTCCATGTCAGTATTACTTATAACAACTCAAATCCGTTAAGCAATCAAGTCATGTATCTCAAAATAGCCAAGTCAATAAGTTTCAAGTTCAACATTCCAAATTTTACCACATAAGAACACTTTTAATCTCTAGAAACCGACCAAACTCAAAACTCCAAACTCAATGTCGTATGTCACACTCAAATTTCATATTCACATCCCGGCATAATATTCCTTACAAATCTCATGGGAATCACCTTCAAACAATACAACTAAATTCTGAAACAGACTTCCACATAATTTAAAATCCATGATTAGTATAGTCATCACTAGATCTCCTCATTATCGAAAATTCACCATATAACCCCCATTAGCCACTAGTTCCACTACTAAGGGTAGGGTATATGTTTTAGTATATATCCTCTATAGTAATTTCAACCCTTTAAGAATGATGCGGTAATTAGCTATCAAGCACTTAGTAACAATTCCAACACTAATAAATACCAAAATAATTTATGTCTCAATTGAGACACATTCCATGAAGCTAACATCGTATACATATCGAGAATACTTAAAATAGAGATATCATTTTCTCATTCTAATTCAGTGAATATCATTCCAAATAATAAGGTACGTTTGACCTTCCAAGACCAACAATTTTCATACATGCCCATAAACTTTGTACTTTATAATTCCATTACCAAATTACATCTACCTTCATATTTCAATGAATCGAAACAGTTAAATCATTAAATAACACAATAACAATAACAAGTATATGTATAACTCACATGTAAAAACAATTAACAATTCATAAATAAAAAGGTACACGCACATAAACGAACAAAGCAATACCCCTATATCCCCATTCGGCTTGATTCATTTTATTTGTTTTTACTAATTGAATTATTTCTCTTATTTTTTTTTAGCCTTGTTAGTTCAATTTAGCGTGGGACCTAACCTGGGCTCTGATACCAACTGTAACACCCCCAAATTTCCTTTCCTTTTCAAAAAACATTTTATCGAGAATCAAAACACAAATAAGGAAATTCAGAGGTGTCACTCCGCACTCGAGTCAAAGACCCGAATGCAAGGAGATTTCAGAAGCCAAACTACAAATGTCTAATAGTCTAAAATAGTCTATTACAACCCAATAAATAAAATTACAACAGTCCAAAATATGAAATATGAAATAGTCTATATCTAATAACTACTAGTCTAATTATTGAATCCAACATTCTAGTGAGTCGTCGTTCCTGTATGCATCAATCACTCCAAACCTGTGGTGGATTTAAAGCACAAAAACCACAAATGAAAAAGTCAGTGAAATTGAGTAAGCCAACACCTCAACGTGTAGAAAACCAAAACCCTTACCTGGATTTTGAAAACATTTTAATTTTATTTTCGAAAACGCACTTAGCACATAATCATATCAACCAAATGAATTCAATTCAACAACAAAAGATCAAATTCCACGAAATTCACAATCATCAATCCAAGCTTAGTTAAATAAAGAATCCACTCCGAACTTCCAACCCAATCCAACGTATTACTTCACAACCTTGTCAATTTATTGTATCATACCAAACGAAAGACTACTAGATCTTAAGTGTGCACACCCCCCATTAAGTATTTTTAACCTTAATAGAGTAGTACTAGAGCCAAGCCCACTTATAAACCGATGCGGTGAGGCTGTAATTAGGAATCGATGCGACTCCGTCACAATAATTAGGAGCAACTCCGAGGCTCCGACACATTAGGGGCAACTCCGAGGCCCCGACACAATCATTAGGAGCAACTCCGAGGCTCCGACACATTTATTATACCACCATACTCCGTCAAATCTCCATGTCACCATCATAATTCACGTTCACAATTTGAATCATTCATAAACCAATCACAACCAATATCACATATAAAACCACTTATATTTTTATTGCAAATAACCACACAAGTACCATTTAATAATCACAAAGAAAATTGAATCGTTCTCCACCTAACATGATACTAAGTTCTCATCCATCACACAATTCACACATATAGCGCATAATTTTGAAAGGTTTCTACAAGTTTAAGAAAGGTTGAGCATGCTAGCTTACCTTTTCAATGCACACAAGAACACGATAGCACACCGACCACTAGTATTCTTCGTCTACGAACTCAGGTGTAACACTACGAAATTTGGAAAGTGGATTATGGAGTTGGTTTGTCCCACATTGGGAAAATATGGCTCATATGATCAGTTTATAATAGATTCCTACCATCATACTACCAACAAGGCCTTCACCTTTTAGAGCCCGGAGAGGATATATGGGCCTAAGGGGTGACTACCCATCTTATTGGGTTGTGTTGCGACGTATGGTGGATCGGGCTGTTACAGATGGTATCAGAGCAACCCTACAACTGCGTGCTTGGTGCTGGGGCGAGGCCCAGACCAGCCGTCTAGCAGGGGAGATCTTGGACCTGTGTTAATGTTGGTATGGTTTGGTCGAGGCTCAACGGGGACGTTGCGGTCTTTAAGTGGGGGAGTTTGTAACACTACGAAATTTGGAAAGTGGATTATGGAGTTGGTTTGTCCCACATTGGGAAAATAAGGCTCATATGATCAGTTTATAATAGATTCCTACCATCATACTACCAACAAGGCCTTCACCTTTTAGAGCCCGGAGAGGATATATGGGCATAAGGGGTGACTACCCATCTTATTGGGTTGTGTTGCGACGTATGGTGGATCGGGCTGTTACATCAGGGCTACAATAATATAACCAATAATCCTAAATCAATACTAATCTCACTCAATCATTCATCTAATACTTATGTTGGCTCTATTCTATATGCAATGCCCATGAGATAACCCAACAATCAACAATTAACCAACAATTATAATTCCAATTCAATAATTAACAAATAATACCCAAATAACACTTAATTTATTTTAAAATTTCTCAAAGACTTGAAATCACTTTTAAAACAGAATCTAATTCATAAAAATCAATTTAATTATTATAATTTATTTAGGATTTATTAAACCAATTTATATTATGTTTTAATTATCAAAAACATACTTAAATTACACAAAATTACATAAAAAAGAATTAATTCAATTTAAATTCGAAAATCAGTTTATAATTCCCTCAATTATCATAATGTCGAAATATTAACCATTATCATTAATTTGAGCTAATTAATCTAATTAAGAAACAAGTTATCAAATTTTCCCCAATTTACAATTTCTACAAAACTTTAGCAAAAACTCAATTTAAGTCTCTAATTAAATTCAAGAACCCTAATTAACAGATTTTAAGAGCACCCAATTCATATCTTTCGAAATTAATTGAAACAAAATCGAATAATAAAGCTAATTAATCCCAAATTCGTAATTAGTGAAAATCAACTCAAAACAAGCATCAAGATCACTTCTTTGTGAATCAATAACCCACTAACTATAACATCTATTAGGATCAATTAACACGAATTAAGACAAAAAAAAAAAAATGACCCAATAATCTTGTTTAATTAAAAGAACGAAAACAGGGAAAAGAGGGGTGGCGAAGGGCGTTACCCACGGCAAAGGAAGGAGGAAGAGAAGGGTGGAACGGTGATCGGCCGGAGCTCAGTTTCAGTCGGCGAGAAGGAGGCGGGCGTGCAAGGAGAAGCGAAGGGTGGCGTGCGTGCGCTTAGTGACGTGAAGAAGAAGAAGAAGAGGAAAGCAGAGGAAGGGAAGGGGAAAGCAGGGGTTGTTTTATAAGGGGGGTGTCGGGTTCTTTTTTTTTTTTTCGTTCGTTTTTTTTTTTTTTTCCTTTTTCCCTTTTTTTTTTCCTTTTTCTCTTTTTTTTTTTTCTTTTTGGGTTGGGTTGGGGTATAAGTTGGTGTTTGGGCCAAATGGTGTCGATTTGGGTTGATATTGGTCCATTGGCTATGTCTGACCCGGTTTAGGAATAGGACCCCAAAATAGAAACCCCGATTTTAGAAATCATTTCCGAACTCGTTTTGAAAACGACTCACAATTAACATTTAAAATCTTTTGCACTCCAATAATCTAATTAATAAATTTAAATTATTAATATAAAATACTTTGAAATTTCGGGATATTACATCATTTGTAATAGCCCGATCCATCATACGTCGCAACACAACCCAATAAGTTGGGAAGTCACCCTTAAGCCCGAATATCCTCAGGTGGGCTTTAAAAGGTGAAGGTCTTGTTGGTAGTATGATGGTAGGAATCTATTATAAACTGATCATATGAGCCTTATTTTCCCAATGTGGGACAAACCAACTCCATAATTCACTTTCCAAATTTCGTAGTGTTACAAACTCCCCCACTTAGAGAACGCAACGTCCCCGTTGCGCTCGGCCAAACCATACCAACATCAACACAGGTCCAAGATCTCCCCCGCTAGACGGCTGGTCTGGGCCTCGCCCCAGCACCCAGCACGCAGTCGCAGGGTTGCTCTGATACCATTTGTAATTGCCCGATCCATCATACGTCGCAACACAACCCAATAAGCTGGGAAGTCACCCTTAAGCCCGAATATCCTCACGTGGGCTTTAAAAGGTGAAGGCCTTGTTGGTAGTATGATGGTAGGAATCTATTATAAACTGATCATATGAGCCTTATTTTCCCAATGTGGGACAAACCAACTCCATAATTCACTTTCCAAATTTTGTAGTGTTACAACAGGTTTGCAGTGATTGATGCATGCGGGAACGACGACTCATTAGATATTAGGTGGACTCTAAGTTATTAGACCATTTATTATACTTAGACAATTTCATAATTCATATTTTGGACTGTTGTAATTTTAATTAATGGGTTGTAATAGACTATTTTAGATCATTAGACAATTATACTGTGGCTTTTGAAATCTCCTTGCATTCGGGTCTTTGACTCGAGTGCGGAGTGACACCTCTGAATTTCCTAATTTGTGTTTTGATTCTCGATAAAATGTTTTTGAAAAGGAAAGGAAATTTGGGGGTGTTACAGTTGGTATCAGAGCCCAAGTTAGGTCCCACGCTAAATTGAACTAACAAGGCTAAAAAAAAAAAAAAAAAAGAGAAATAATTCAATTAGTAAAAACAAATAAAATGAATCAAGCCGTATGGGGGTATAGGGGTATTATTTTGTTCATTTATGTGTGTTTAACTTTTTATATATGAATTGCTACTTGTTTTCACATGTGAGTTTTACATATAATTGTTACTGGATTATTTGAATGTTTTGATTCACTTGGAAATGTAAGATAAATGTAATGTGGCATTGGAATTAGAAACTATGAAATTGATCAACATGTATGAAAATTGTTGGTTTTGGAAGGTCAAATGTACCTTATATATTTGGAATGATTATTTATTGAAATGGAATGAGAAAATTGTATGTCTATTCTAAGTATGCCTGCTCGACATGTATAATCTTGGTTTCATGGAATGTGTCTCAATTGAGACATATATTATTTTGGTATTTATTAGTGTTGGAATTGTTATTAAGGGCTTGATAGCAAATTGCTGCATCATTCTCAAGGAGTTGAATTACATATAGTGGAAATATACCAAAACATAAGTAGTGCCCTCCCACCCTACCCTTAGTAGTGGGACTTTGGCAAATGTGTAGATTATTATGCTCTATATCTAGCATTTTAGACATGTGTTTGGACATCGTTACGTCGATGATTTATATGAGTTTTGGTCAAACATGAGAAATATAATGGGTGTTATATGGTGAAATGAATGTTCGTAATAAGGAAATCTATTGACAGCTATACTAATTATAGATTTTACATTATATGGAGGTTTGTAGCATTATTGAGTGGTATTGTTACAAGGTGATTTTCATAAGTATTGAAAGGAAACTGTTATTGTGAGATGTGAATAAGAAATTTGAGTGTGGCATCTGATATTGAATTTGGAGTTTGGTTGGTTTCTAGAGATTAAAATTGTTCTTGTGTGGTGAAATTTAGAATGTTGGATTTGAAATTTATTGACTGGTTTTTTCGAGATATATGACTGTATTGTTTAATGGGTATGAGTATGTTATAATTAATATCGTCATGGAAGGTTACAACTATTTTGGGATAACATGATTTCGGATCCATGATCTTAATTTTTCCTTATGTGTATCTATCTTAAGGAATAGTTTGGTGTATTAATTTGAGATTTTTGGGGTTTATATATAATGCATGAAGGTTGTATTTCGACGAGGATCAGATTAGATTGGAGATTTACTTGGGTCAGAATTTATCTTTAAGGTTAAAAATCTCTATCACTGTTATTATGATATAATTATTGCATTATGATTTAAAGAGTTGAGTTATTGACAAAGTGACTTTAGTGAATTCGGTTACTTCAAATTTCATTTTGGGTTGCTAGAATTGAGCAATAATTCTTAAAGGTGATTTTATGAGTTTTTGTAATGCAGAGAATATGGTCTTTATTAAATGATTGAGGCTGAAAAGATTTATTTTAGATATAATGGCTTTGTTTGGTTTTGATATATATGAGTTGTGATGCTCGAGGAAATTGAATTTCTAGCGATGATAATGGATCTTGGATATCTTTTGGGCTTTAATGTATATTTTCATATACTAATATTAAAAATGATTTTGGTAATTTAAGGTGTGAGTGTTTGACAATGGCTATACTCAAATCGTTCAGAGGAATTGAAAATTTTGGGATGTGTATCAAATAATGTTGAGCATTTGTCGATTTAAATGAATGGAGTGGGCGATAAGGTTTCTTGATTTATATGAGTATTAAGTATGTTATTTTGAATTAGAATTAATATTGGGGAAGCTCGAATTATTGTTGGAGGTTATAGTTTGGTGTTGTATCTTATGTGGATTTATATTATTCAATAGTATGGTGGATTATCTGAATGTATGTTGACATGGAGAGAAAAGAGGTTGAATTTTGACAAAAAGAGATTTTTTAGAATTTGCAACTCAAGTATTAATGAGCAAGTTTTCTTGGGTATGTGGCTCCGGATATTTAAAAGTATATTTGTTATTTACCCATCAGGTTAATAGACTATTTGAGATTGGCGGTCTTATTGGTTTCGACTCTATTAAGGGCCTTCGTTATAGAGGAAATTCAATGATCTAGGAGATGCTATAATTTTTGGGTTACTATAAGATTGATACGATGGTGTACGTTCAAAAGTGTATTGGTTTGATATCGCAAAATTGATGAGAAGATTCTATACTTAAATGGTGTTCCTCTACGAGCGACTCGTACATCAAGGCGTTGGGATTATTTACTTACATATAAGATTGTTTAAGTCGTGAGTTCGAGGACGAACTCTTCTTTTAAGGAGGGTGGATTGTAATGTCAACTTTACATTAAACTTAGAATCATGCATTATTGCATTTATACGAGCATACCTTTACATCTTATGGGTTGTTTATAACTTGGTACGTGTTGTATGGGTGTCAGATGAGTTGATCTATTTATTTTGCGCTTCGGGGACGAAGCGTTCTCTTAAGGAGGGAAGGATGTAATATCCCGAAATTTCAAAGTATTTTATATTAATAATTTAAATTTATTAATTAGATTATTGGAGTGCAAAAGATTTTAAATGTTAATTGTGAGTCGTTTTCAAAACGAGTCCGGAAATGATTTCTAAAATCGGGGTTTCTATTTTGGGGTCCTATTCATAAACCGGGTCAGACATAGCCAATGGACCAATATCAACCCAAATCGACACCATTTGGCCCAAACACCAACTTATACCCCAACCCAACCCAAAAAGAAAAAAAAAAAGAGAAAAAGGAACAAAAAAAAAAAAAAGGAAAGAAAAAAAAAACGAACGAATAAAAGAAAAGAAAAAAGAACCCGACACCCCCCCCTATAAAACAACCCCTGCTTTCCCCTTCCCTTCCCCTGCTTTCCTCATCTTCTTCTTCACGTCACTAAGCACACGCCGCCCCTACTCAAGCCAAACGACGCAGCACCTGTCCCTCTTCGCCGCCCGTTCGACCACCTTCCTATCGTGCCTTCTCCCTCTTTCTTCAACCGGGTAACAACCCCCTCTTGGCCTTACTTCCCCTGTTTACGTCCTCTTTTATAAACGTAAATCAAAAGTCGGTTTTCTTGCTTAAAATCGTGTTTAATTGATACTAATAGATGTTATAATTATTGGGTAGTTGATTTGAATTAGTTTTATACACAAAGAATTGGTTTTGACGTTTGATTTGGGTTGATTTTCACTAATCACGTTTTTGGGATTAATTAGCTTAATTATTCGAATTAGGTTCAATTAGTTTCGACAATTATGATTTTAGCATACTTATAATCTGTCAATTGGAGTTCTTGAATTTAGTTTAAGATTTAAATTGGGTTTTACTCAAGTTTGTAGAAATTGCAATTTGGGGGAAATTTTGGTTAATTGTTTCTTAATTAGTTAATTAGCCCAAAATTAATTGTGATGATCAATAAATCGAAATTATGATAATTTAGGGAATTATAAACTGATTTTCGTAACTTAATTAGTTTAATTCGTTTTTATATGATTTTATGTAACTTAAGCATGATTTTGATAATTAAAACATAATATAAATAGTTTTAATAAATCCTAAATAAATTGTAATAATAAAATATTTATTTTTATGAATTATATTCTGTTTTAAAAGTCATTTTAAGTCTTTGGGAATTTTTAAGATAAATTGGGTAGTATTGAGTATTGGTATTTAATTTTTGAATTAGAATTATAATAGTTGGTTAATTGTTAATTGTTGGGTTAGATTTAAATTATCATGGGCATTGCATATGGAATAGAATTAACATAAGTATTAGATGAATGATTGGATGAGATTAGTATTGATTTGGGATTATTGGTTGTGTAATTTTAGCCTCTGAGTTCGTAGACGAAGAATACTAGTGACAGTTGTGCTGTCGTGTTCTTGTGTGCATTGAAAAGGTAAGCTAGCATGCTCAACCCTTCTTAAACTTGTAGAAACCTTTCAAACTTATGTGCTAGATGTGAATGGTGTGATTGGATGAAAACATAGTATCATGATAGGTGGAGAACGGTTCAGTTTATGCGATTGTTGTATTTTGATTGGGTTGATTTATTGTATTGATATTGGTATATGGCATGCCTTGTGACAAATATGTTATTTTGAAAGGTAAGATTAAATGTATATTGAACTGGTTGATTTGATTTGGTTTGGTTTGGTTTGTGGGCGCATAGCCAATTTATATTGTGATGTTGGTTTGGTATCGTTTTATATGAACTGTGATCATCAACTCTCTCTCGATAAGATATTGGTTACTTAGACAGAGCAAAAGAACTCCTAATTATTTATTCGAGCCAAAAGAGCTCCTATTTATTTGCTTGAGTCAAAAGAACTCATATTCAAATGTTTGAGTCGCATCGACTCCTATTAATTTCCCCACCGCATCGGTTTTTAAGAGGGTTAGGCTCTAGTCTACTCTACTTGGGTTAAAAACACCCAGTAGGGGGTGTGCACACTTAAGGTCTAATTGTCTTGGATTATGGATTATGGATTATGGTTGATAGGATGAATTGGCAAAAGATTCAGTTCATTTCTAAATAATAAGGATTATGAATTATGGATTATGGATTATGGATTATGGATTATGGATTATGGATTGTGGACTATGAATTGTGACTTATAACTTCTTACTCATTATCAAATTAATGTTCGATGGATTGTGGAATGTGGATTGTTAACTAGGAATTGTGGATTATGGAATATTTCTTATACTATGAGTATGTGATGAATTGAATGGTGGATTTGATATATGACTCTTAACTACTGGTTTGGAATTATTATTGGATGATTATATGTTTATGTGCTAAGTGTGTTTTTGAAAATAAAACTAAAAAAACGTTTTCAAAAGAGTTTTGGTTTTCTACACGTTGAGGTGTTGGCTTACTCAATTTCACTGACTTTTTCAACTGTGGTTTTTGTGTTTTAAATCCACCACAGGTTTGCAATGATTGATGCATGCGGGAACGACGACTCATTAGATATTAGGTGGACTCTGAGTTATTAGACCATTTATTATACTTAGACAATTTCATAATTCATATTTTGGACTGTTGTAATTTTAATTAATGGGTTGTAATAGACTATTTTAGACCATTAGACAATTATACTGTGGCTTTTGAAATCTCCTTGCATTCGGATCTTTGACTCGAGTGCGGAGTGACACCTCTGAATTTCCTAATTTGTGTTTTGATTCTCGATAAAATGTTTTTGAAAAGGAAAGGAAATTTGGGGGTGTTACAATACTCTTGTATAAATACCCACCAATGTAATAATACAATTTTAGCTTTTGCCTCAATCTCATACTCTTACATCATAGACCTACGTCCCAGACCGTAACGGTCGATAAGGTCTGAGACGGGGTGGGAGTTGGGTGAGCGTTGTCAGGAACATCGGAATGACACTAGATCGAGAGTGAACATACACTCTGCTACGTGTTTATTTAACCGCAAGCGTACGGGTAGTTGTAGCTAACGGGTCGATCTCAGGGAGGTATGATTAATGTCTAGGTCGTCTAAAGAATTGTAGAGTCAGCTATGCTATGGTCGAAATGGTTTGGTGTGTTTCAACTTATGGTAACAAGAACGATGATGAAATCAATATACTAAAGGCCTAGGGTGGAGATATCCCCACTAACATGCATCTAATACGATATTAAAGCACATAGCAAGTCAATTAAACATAGATTAGGGGAGATTATGCAAAGAGCTACTTATCCTGGCGACGCTATCATAGTCTAATCCAATTACAATCCTAAATCTACTTCCGTAGTGAAATGATCAAGTAAATAGAAGCATTAAGAACGCATAATAATTCCCAACTAGTCCTAGCAACCCACTCCCGTGGTGAAACAACCCTAATCAATATTAGAGGGCTAATCACTAAACAAGAATCGCAACTACCATTTATAAACTCTGTTTAGCACTCAGCAAGCATAACTTAGTATAAATCTAATCGCAGCAACATGCATATAAATTAGACAACAATAATCAAAATCAAGTTGATAATTAAACCTAGCCGTAAGAAGCCCTAATCATGTGAATAATCTAACTTGCTAATTCATGAATCAAATCGTAGCATCTAACATGTTAGGGTTCAATCAAACCCTAGAAAACGACTACTCACACATATTGAAATCAAGAACAACAATAATAAGATTAAACGAAGACATAATTAAAGAATTAAAGGGAAGAAATAACTATACTCTTAATTTGGTCTGAATAATACATTGAAAAATAATAGAAATAATCTTAGAATTCGATACAAAAGTGCTTGAATCTTGAAATAAACTTGAAGTTTTGAAAACAACGGTGTGCGGAAAATAATAAAAAGCTTATATTCAAGTTACCAGGGCTCAATTAGGTATAAATAAACGAAATAAAGAAAATCCGGAAATCATCACCCGTGTAGCTACACGAGTCGTGCCCACTTCAGCGACCAAATCGTGAATGTACACGAGTCGTGCAATCAACGCACAAGTCGTGTAAAACTGGCCCGTCAGTCCAACTTAGAACGCTTCTAATTTCTTCGTTACTTATCGGATTAGGGCGTGTGACCACTTCTTAGAAAGCTAAGATCATAATATTTCATCTCCAATTGGTTTCACTTCAAATTCAAAGTGGTTTGGGAGATATTGAGCTCCTAAGTTGGCACTGTGCAAATGACTTCAATCCTGCATCTTAAATCCTCCAAAATGTCCTTATATCCTGAAAAGCTCAAAAACCAACAACTATACCAAGGACGTGAAATATTGCGAGAATGAATGATAATCAAGTATAAATAGGGCAAATATAGCAATTATAGCACCATAAAGTCCTATAACTATGCAAAATAAGGATTTATCACACTCATCGAAAGTGTTCCAGATGCGAACGGTCTTGTCGCGAGACCCGGAGACAATTCCACGGTTGTCTGGGGATAAGGCGACGGAGAGGACGTCGTTGGTGTGGGCGGAGATTGCACAAAGGGCCATCGGAGGAGAGAGCCACGTTGGACGAAGTGGTTTTGGCCAGTGGCACGATAGAAGGGTTGGACGTAGGCGGCGGCTGAAGAGGTGGTCAGGATGGTGGGGTTAGGGTGGAGGGTCCACATGATGAGAGACTTGTCAGGTGAGGAGCAGGCGATCGATCATGTGACGAGAGTAGTGGTGATTGGACGGGATTTGGATAGGATAGTCGTTACGGCATCGGTGTGGCTTCGAATGTGTTCTGAACAGGATCATGGTTCTGTTGATAAACTGAGTTTTGGGTTGGATATATAGGATGAGAGGGAGAACTTCGAAGAGTATATTTGATAATGGAGGAGGATGAAGCAATGAAGGGTTGAAAAGTCATTAAATAATATACTGGTAGAGTTTTAGGATAGGAAATGAAGCAGGATTAAGGTCAGTTGGAAAATGAATTCGACTATCTCACTCATTTCCAAACTCACTTTATTCATGTTTCATTTCCTACCCTAAAACTCTATAATATTTAAATCAAAGTCCCTTCAACCCTTTATTTCTTCATCCTCCACCATTATCGATTGTACTCTTTTAAGTTATCCCTCTCATCCTATATATCCAACCCAAAACTCAGTATGTCAATAGAATCATATCTAATCATGTTCGGAACACATCCGAGCCCACACCGACGCTGTAACGGCTATCCTATCCAAATCTCGTCTAATGACCACTACTCCCGCCACAAAATCGATCGTCTATTCCTCACGTGAAAAAGTCTCTCATCGTGTGGGCCCTCCACCCTGACCTCATCATCCTGATCACCTCTCGGGTCGCCGCCTACGTCCAGCCCTTTCCCATGTCTCCAGCCACGACCACTTCGTCCAGGATGTGGCTTTTTCCTCCGGCGGCCTTTACGCCATCTTCGCCCACACCAACGACGTCCTCTCCGTCGGCTCATCCCCGGACAATTGTCGGATTGTCTCGAGGTCCCGTGACAAGACTGTTCGCGTCTGGAACTCTCTCGGGAGTGCAAGTTTATTCCCGATCGATGGTCATTCCGATTGGGTAACCACTTACCCAACTCTCACCCCATCCCAAACCTTATCGAACGTTAAGATTTGGGGCGTGGGTCTATGCTGTAAGAGTATGAGATTGAGGGAATAGCTTAAATTATATTATTACATTGGTGGGTATTTATACAAGAGTATAGCTACTAGGTAGGGTAGCCTACATTCAAAGATTACAATATACGCATATGGCTAATATGATAACAACAAGATCATAAGAGATATTTACTACAATAAATTAAATAGATTACGATATTGACAAGATAATATTTACTACGAAATATATTATTTCCTCATATATTACAACAAGATCATAAGAGATATTTACTATGATAAATTAAATAGATTACGATATTGACAAGATAATATTTACTACGAAATATAATATTTCCTTATATATGCAAGCTGGTATCGGCCCTTGAGGGACACCGCGGGTATGTTAATGTTGTCACCAGTGTCCTATGTGATCCATAAAAATCTTTTGCTTAATTAGCATAGATCATACATTCATACATGGGTACTACTATGCAAGTATTTTTTTTTTTTTTTTGTAAGATTTTAGACTTTTTATTCATCCAATTGGGAATAAAAAAGGTGAGAGAATTCTTACAAAGGGACACCACTAGGGATCAATAAGCCACAACAAAACCTCAAACTAAGAACTTAGACTGTCAGCTATTTCTACACTATCGCAATTTTTACCCAAGCATAAAGCTTATTGCTAACAATGTTCTTAACATTTCCTACAATCCAATCCTCGTCCTGCTCTAGCCCTCCAAAGAGCCTAGCATTCCTCTCCTGCCAAATCATGTAGATTGTTGTTATCAGACTACAAACCCTCCAATGGTATTTCCATGTCTCTTATGCTTCCTCTGGTTTAGCCATTTCACTTCCTTATCCAAGCGCTTCGACTGCCTCGTAATTTCTAACCACTTTAGAGTGCCTGTGATCCTTAGCATTCTTCTTGCACAAATAGCATCTATTAACCAAGATCATTCCTCTTGCACATATGTGTCCACTGTTGCCAGCGAATTTTGAATGGCAAGAGCAGCAGCAAAGCTATGCTTAGGCCGATTGATTGACCTCCACACTACTTTATGCCACTTATTCTCCTGGTGCTTCTTTCTGAAGTATTGATAGCTTTTTGCAGCATTGTATTTCCCATTTCTCTGCCAACTCTACAGGAGCTCTGCAGCAGCTTCTTCATTATCTGATTTTGCCAGAATTTCATCTCTAATAGTGAGAATATCTTTCCAAGTTGCAGCATCACTTGTTTTCATGCTAATCTTCCAGATATTTCCATCTTTCAATTTATACTTCTTTGTCCAACAATTTCAGGCACCTTGATTATCAGTTTGAATCTGCCATATCCATTCAAGTATTCATACATGGGTACTACTATCTTCTGCTAACCCCATCTTTCTCTCTTTTCCATGTATACTCTAATCGAAAGTTGTAAGGCCATGTACAACGCTGAAGCGCACTCTCCATGAAACACTAGCTCTTCAACACACTCTCTCTCTCCTTGGAGAGTCAATGCCTTACTTCACCCCTACAATGTCATCACTCTCCTACCTAACTCTCCACCTCACTTTTAGTGGGCCCATTTGCACTACTTTATCACATCTTCTCTCTTTCCACTCATATTTTACCTATTTTTTTCGTAAATAATCGTTATAAGTTCGATATTTTTTTAATATCAAATGGAATAAGTCGACATCAAAATTATATTATATAATAAAAAAAATTAAAATAAAAAATGATTTTTTTAAGTACAAAGAGTTATTTTTGGAAATTAATTATTCTCGAACTTTATAAAGTTAATAAAATAGTTAAATCGTGATTGATTACCGTAATTTTGTAACGTATTATATGAGAGTGAGTGGGGTATGTGAGAGGAGAAAGAGTTGTAGCTACCTACTTGTGTGCTGCAAATGGAGAGTTGGCTACATCAAATGTTGATGGAGAGTTAACTCTCCATTTTCTTAAAGCACACCACTGTGAGGTTGAAGTTAACTTCTTCTCTCTCCTCTCTCCTCTCTCCTCAAGAATTAACTCTCTATTTCATTGTACATGCTCTAAGGTAACCAGTATCCATCACACGTATACGGAGTAGGTGCTTTTGGTTCCTTCAAAGGTCATAAAAATCAGGATTCCAATTATCAAAATAATAGGCCGGTCCGCTCTTTAGCTGATTCGAGGCCCGACTTGTTAGTTTTTGCATTTCATAAATTCGCCCATAGATAATTACTATAGTTTTTGGAGTATATATTATTAAAACATGCTTATTGTCGACCTCCTATAACGATTGGAACATTTTATAATGTCCATATTTCCATATTGCTCTGTAAGAGAGTCCATATTTTATAGGAAATTGTGGAAGGTTTATGTTATATTTTCCAAATCCGTATCTATCATATTTCTAAACTTAATCAAAGTTAGACAATTAATTGGACTACAAATTGATGAAGCCTCAGATGAAAATCACAATCAAAGTTTGTTGGTTGTAATAAGCTGCTAAATCTAAGATGAGTATATGCATTGTTCTTGGTTTGACTGAAATTTTTAATTTGCATTCAAAATCATCCTATTATTTTTATTAGGATTGTTTCTAGCTTAAAGAACATATAAGAATTCTATACATGAGCATTACGATCCATCTGATTTAATTTAATGGGCCTCAAATAGCGAGGGTTTTTTCAGTGTGTACTCCGAAAGTTAGGTATACAAGGTTCCCACAATAAGATTACAAATTTGCATTCAAATTTTAAGATATATGAGGGAGGGTTCATATGTTTTACAATTCTAGCTTTGTTTCCAGTTGGTCTATTTGGTTTAGTGGTGAGGAACTACACAATTGTGTTTATTCTAATAATCTACTACTAATAAAATAATCTTAGAACCCAAATTAGCAACATATTAGGTCAACCAATTCAACAAAAAAAATTTAAGAAAAAGTGTGCGTACGTACATTTTTTTTTAAACGAATAAGATTTGATTGTTCCACCAATCTACCATCTTATGATGCGCAATGCTTTTATGTGGGACGAAAACAATTTTTCTTATAATGGCAATAATACTTAATCATACCTCCTAAGTGATGTGTGACAATCTACAATTTTGGCAAAGAGAAAAATGGTTAAAAATTATCCCACATTGCTAAATCATGAACAAGTGAAGTATAACTTCTTTTATAAAATCATATGTACACCGAGTTAGCGATGTATACACTAGTTACAAGAAATATTCGCACATTGCCCATGATAAAGACAAATTAGAGTGTTAAGAAACTTATTTATATACTTTTCAATTTTACTTTCTATCGACTCAGACATTAAATTTCTAGATTTGTACTGATCCTAACATCGTAATTTTGAATCAATTTAGAATATCTTCACTTATGAAAATGATTATTCAGTAATAAAATTTGGACATAGTAGTATCCTAAATTCCTAATTGTTTTAGTTATATGTTATTTAGTTGCAGTGGTAGTTAAAGTCCTATTATACTAACAATCGTAGACTAATTGTAGTAGCTTAAAAAAACCAAAGACGAATCTCTCTATATTAGATATAGATAGAGTTCATCATCTCTAAGTAGATAGATGTGACCAGGTGAAATATAACTCCTCTTATAAAACTGCAAAAATACTTGACGATGTATACTCCAGTTACAATAAATATCCCACATTGCTGATGGAGGATAATTTGAGTGTGGGGAACTTATTAATATAACTAGAATATTTTTCTTAAGTTGTTAGGTTACTAAATAATTAGTTAGGATAATCTGATGCTAATCTTCCAAAAAATATAATTAGCAATGCAACATATTAGTGAAGCCAACAAAAAGTCAAGTGTACGTACGTACACATTGGATAGGCATGCATGCGTAAAAGTTTGATAACTTCCAATTAACTTAAGTTAAGATGAAAATAAATACTCATTATTATAAATTAATAAGCTACTACAATGGTGAAAATGTGATACAATTACATATCTTTATGTTAAGGAATAAGCATATAAAAAAAAAAAAAAAGGATAATCAATCTAAAGGTAGTCATTGTCACTGCTTATGTACTGTGTCGCACTTTGGTCATTGATAAGAGAGCAAATTTAATACCAGGTTGGAGGAGAAAGATAATAAAATAATGAAGAAAGAGTAAAAATGGGAGAGAGAGAAAAGAGAAACCAGGTATAGGTTTCTACCGAGTTGTAGTACGAGCAATTTTGTGAGAGGAGAGGGTGGGGCTGGAGGGAGAATTGTGGGGTTGGAGAGAAAAAAAAATGATGATATGCATAAAATAATAGGAGAGAGAAAACTAATACTCGTACCAACTTTGAACCCGGTAGTCATTAAAAGCGCTTAATATTTAACGGAGAAATTATTGCTTACACATAGTGTATCTCTATTATGCATACACAACCAATATAATAATGACATGTGGTATTTATTTGTATAAATAAATTGCACTAGATGGGGGGAAGTATAAGATTTGATATCTCACAACACCTTCCTCCTTAGCTAGCAAACGACGCTGATTACTCTTCTTCTTTTTTTTTCTTTTTTTTTTTTTGTTATTGTTTTTAGATAATTACATTTATATCCTTATTGCCAACAAGGGCATATCGACGGCTTTTGATGAGGCTTTATTACCTTTATTTATCTTGTGTGTGTGTGTTAGTAAATAGAAATATGTTACTAATACAATAGCATTCATACTCTACAACTTAGCCATGGTGATAAAGACATGTGAATTTTTGTACGACAAAATAGGTCTCCAATCTAGAGTGACATGTTTCTTTTCTTTTTTTAGTTAAGTCTTTCTTTTTCATTATGTAGATTGTAAATTGTACGTAACATACATATTACTTTATTAGAATTAGTGTTGAATATGTGTTCCAACCAACTAGATGTATATAATACTTTTTCACAAATTTATACATTATCTATCTCTCAAGTATGTACATTTTTTGACTTCTTACTTAGGAAAATTAGATTGTCATAGTCATTATTTAATCAAAATCCCATAGTCAAATTTCTCAACTAAAAAGTCTCTAAGTTATCGAGGTAGTAAAAACGATGCTCATTTGACTTACTTAAACGATCTCTTTGTAATAACCCACCTTAATAATAACAATAATAAAAAAAACCATAAAAAAAAAAGTTGTCGTGGGAATTGGTAGGGCATTTAATGCCTAGAAGGTTGATAATTGTCATTTTCGCAGGGGGAAACCAAGTTACCTTTGGTAAATTGGTGTACCCTCGGGAGAAAACTGGTTTTTTTCCGCCTATATTCCATCTCTACTCAGTTGTTCGACGCAAATCAACACACAAGTGTTGTACTGAGTGAATTAAACTGAAGTGCTTCAGACCATAAGCACACCACATATAAAGTAAGTTCCGAGTATTATAAGATTTCGTAAAAATAATTTACGAAATAAGTAGTTGTTACGTACGTGTTAAAAGTGACATCTTCTTAGCGAGGCTCTGTCGAAATAGTCATTGTCACTTAATGTAGCCAAGGTATAACTCTTAAACTGTTATGAAATTATTATCGTTAGACAACGCCGTTAATATTTTCGTACACGTTTTCGATAATTAATTAACCTTGTGACGAATAGTTATTACGGTGCAAGTAATTCGGTGGAATTGCCCCAATTTGTGAACGTCACCGTATTAACAACTAACCCAAAAATAATATGTGTTGGTGGTAAATAGTAGCTCCATGATTATGCAAAATTATCCCAGTGGTGAAAATAATCTTAGAGTGAATGATTTCCACTAAATGACGATAAATAGTAAATTAACAATTTGACTAGATAATCGCCACTTTTAGAATTCGGACGTCGTTGGACCCTAGCACAGTTAATTATCAAATAAATGACAACATGATTACTTTGCCAATATAACCTTAAATAAATAACTTACGCGACTTTATTTACTTAGAACGAGAGAACGCACTGAGTAGTATCGCGGTGGTTTAGAATTCAGGTAAGGGATTTTTTCTGATTTGGCTTATAATATTACTTTCGTATACTCTATAAATGCTTATTTTTTAAAGAGGATCGAGTATTGCAAACTCGGATTATTAGACATAGTAAATAGTGCAAAACATTGAAAAGACACCTTAGCTTTGGAAAGTCCACGTCCTGCATTCTATGGTGATTAGTCATAGAATCATTCTAATGGCACATCACATATTCACATGTGGCAATAGATAATGCAATTTATTGCATTATAGTGTGAATGGTCGAGCAAATTAACTAGAGGATCTAACCTTCTGTGTTTCTTTCATGATTGAATAATGATCAACTAAATTTTTTAAATGTCATTACACTTAAATAAACTCAAATACCTACAACTATATGCACAACTACATCAAAGTAATGAAATACACATATATGTATCATGTATATATGCACAAATATTGAGTTACGAGAATTTACGTATTTGATCAATTTGCACTTCTTGAGATAAACCAAATCTTACAAGATTATACGGCTATAGTGAGGTGAAAACTCGTGATTATGTATATGGTAGTAATGTAGTTGTGCATTGAAAATCCGCAAGTCGGAGAATACTATGAAGGAACAAATTTGTTCTTTTTTTTTCCTGTGAAATAACCCTAATTAGTAGTTAGGGCATATTAGTCAATTAACTATGGGTTAAGTTTTTTTTTTTTAAATAAAAAATGGGAAACATAGAAAAAAAAATAAAAGAAAAATATGTCACATATCTCGTCCACTGGAAATTCCAAAAGTGGTTTGGAAAAGGAATCTTGGGCAGCGCCACATGTTACCTCCTCATAGGTTGTGTATGTAATTTACTCCTACACGCCGTGTAAACCACGAAGGGTCCTTATTTAACATACCAAGATTTTTTTTCTCCTTTTCTTTTCCTGTTCTGGAATTCAGACATTGTAGGATGATAGAGAGGCTGAGAGACTCTTCTACCTATGGTTATCTTACCTTATGCATGTAAGTATGTGACCCTATCATAATCCTACGTTGAACATAATATATCTTGCAATAATCTTTAAGTCAATAGTTCATTCACGTTGATCATATTATGCTAATAATTAAGTTTCCATAAATACTAATAAGTTCGTTCTTTTTTTGGTTAAGTATACGAACTAATAATCGTGATAATATACCATATTCATGATCTCATACAATATGGGACGAACACAAGTTTTCTTATAGTACTAAAGATACTCTACTCTTGCTTTTTTAGCGGCATGGAACAATTTTCAATCTTAGCAAAAAAAAAAAAAATGGTAGAAACTTATCCCACATTGTTGAATCTTGACCAAGTGGATTATTTCTTCCCTTATAAAACTCTAGCAGACTAGGCAATGTATACTCCAATTATAAGAAATATCTCATATCTAATATATATATGTAATCTCGAACCCGCTTAATTCTCACGCTGACAAGTGGCATATAATAATATTATTATATTGTAAATAATTTTTATCCAAAATAGGATATGGTAAGTACATGGTAATATTATTCTAATAAAATAACATTATTACTTGATTTATGGAAAATAGTTATGTAATATAGTAATTATTTGATTTATGCCAATTTGATCAAATATCCTACGGGTGTTTCAAAATGGGACTTTGGCTTTTGAAATGTGACTTTTCCTCTAATTAAATTACAAATATCACACGGGTGTTCGAAATGAGATTTTAGGTTTTTAAAGGTGAGTTTTCATCTAATTACATTACAAATATCACACGGGTGTTCGAAACATGACTTTAGGTTTTTAAAGGTGAGTTTCCATCTAACTACATTACAGATATCTCACGGGTGTTTGAAATGAGATTTTAGGTTTTAGATAAAAAATTCGTTTACATAATTTTAAAATTTAAACATAAGTAGTCCGGGCGTTGCACGGGCCATCAAACTAGTTACACATGAAGGACGAATTATAGTGTAAGAAACTTATCACTATAGCTTGAAAAAATTTTCAAATTTTTTTATGACTTACTGGTAGGTTACTAAGAAATAAGAATGATCTACTAATAACTATAAGTCATCGCCTATGCCAGTCAACAAACAATGCTCATAGTAGACCGTTTTCACCATCTTTATAAAGTTAAATCCCATCCAGAAGTGTATGTACTCCTCCGGTCTTATTTAAATGTCTCGCTCCCTTTTGCGCATTTTTAAGGAAAAATAATAAGTAATCTTTAGTGACTCATTTAACAAATATATTTTAAAGCTAAAGTACTAGGAACAATCTATTCTACTCTTACTCATTATAGTATAAATCACGAGCTACAATAAGAAGATACACATCTATTAAAATAATAAGATAACAAAACATTTATGTTTCCCATTTATAATTGATATCCATTTCAAAAATTGATTATAATATTTAACAAACATTCGTGCAACGCACGGGCATTCAACTAGTTCAAGCCTAGTTGTGACTTTTTTTTTCCTTCAGCAAGTATTGAATTTGATGGGGTTTTAAATTCAAAAGGAGAATTTATACGTTTCAAGTTTTGTTTATCCCATGTCTAGTACTTCATGTCATTGTTAGACCAACCTGGAAATTAAATTATATTAAGTGAAGATAAATTATTTTTTCCCTCGTGACCTGTCACAACCTAACACGCGATCCATATTTACAACTCTGGCTTGCTATTGGCTCATAATACAAAATTAAGAACCATGATTCAGCACACTATAGAGTGTTAAGAGTAATTGATAGTCATGATTTATGGCTGGTCAGATATACAACTTGAGTGTCTACACAGGAAATTGGCATGCCAGTTTTTCTGTTATGTTAATTATCGTGGTCGAATACACATTTGGCAAGAGATTCAAGTCCCCTATTCACCCTACTACCTTAGGATATATATGACTTGACATGTATGAAAATTCATGTACACAAATTGTATATTACTGGTCGGAGTTTAACATGTTGCCAAACAAAGTTTTGATTGAATTTTTAGTGTTACCCACCTTTAGTAGATGGGTAAATTGTATATTACTAGTTGCAAAAGGTTCGATGAACTCTATATAGAATATCTTAATGATGTGATCGATATAAATCGTTTTATTTGCTTAAATAGCATAGATCATACGTTCTACATGGCAAATAATTACAGAAGCAAGGTATTCAAATGTAGACGGTGAGAGTACACATTACGTGAAGTTCAGTTGGATGCAACAATTACGAATTATCTCCCAAACTAAACATGCAAATCCAATATGGACTTTTTTATCCTTCCAGTGTGCATTTTTCACAGTATTGCAAACTCAATGAATTATAACTTTATATCCGTTCCAATTAAAATGAATAAATTTGATTTTTCCACTCTTTCGAAACGAACACAAAAACATAAAGTAAACAGACATTACACCCCTTTGAAGTTTTTCGCTCTCATCCTCCGGCACCACTCAAACCCACCTGATATTCCCTCTTTCCGCGACAACCTCTGGCTTCACTGCACCCCGATCCCCGAACAACAAATTGTTCCCCTTCACCACAGCACCCACCTGATCCACCCTAGGCCATCACTACTTGTATCAAGGAATCCATATGCCGCTACTTCTACCTTACGGCAGCTGATCACACCATCACAGCATATTGGGACTATTGGTACGCTGTTTCGCTTCAGAAAGCATCAAAGCAAAGCTATAATGGTTTTACAACACGGAAAGAATAGATTTTTATTTACGTGCAGTTGAAGTTTTTTCTGACATTTTGAAGGCTTTTAGTCTACAATTTACAGCATCACGACTTAAAAATGTAATTCACAGAGCTAAACATGTACACATATATACACAAATTTACATTGCCAACTGGGTTTCCAGTCAAAGATCCGTAGGTTGAATTTTACATGGCCTTTGCCCCAAGTGTCGTCTCTGTGTCCATTTTGAGAACAGAAGACTCCGAATACTTGGACAAGATTATATTTCCAGCATTATCCGTAGATTTGTAGTTCGCAAGACGAGGACCAGTCACGATCTTGCATGAATTCCAGGATTCGGCCTGCAAATTGACACCAAAATAGACCAAATGATCCAACACACTGCTCCCTAAAACCGACCTGCACAACATGTGGTCAAAGCAAAATGAGATACCGCGACATCACGTGAATTATCAATAGCTCAGAAATCTCGGAGAATGGCGAAAAAAAGAAAACGTGGGAGCTACGAAATTTGTCATCCAGCTTTATGCTCAAAATATGAAGCTTTATGATTCATAGCAGCCATGTTGCCCATGTACTGGAGGGAAGGAATAGAAACTAGGTCAATGAAGCCCCGCCCAAAACAAATAGCATTTCATATAACCCAATTTTGAGTTTCAAAATTTAAATCCTTTGAATGTTTTATTTAAACACAAACTAGTGATAACAACCTCCCCATGTTCTTATGAAGTGTCAATACTTTATTTATCCCTTGAAATCATTCAGAACATACTTGGAAATAAGACTCCAGTCATTCAACAATGAGAATCTTAAAATAAAATAAGTAAAAAAAAAAAAAAAAAAAAAGACTTGAGAACTTCTTCAGAAACAAGACGGACAACTTTTGACAGTGACAGCAGGATAATAGTCATGTTTCGTCTTTACCTGCTACATGAAGGATCTTCACCAGAGTCATCGCACACCTTCTCGACGGCATAAACTAAACTTCCAAATCCAATGTTGTACAACCACACCTGAAACTCACAGACAATGTATGAAGTATTCAAGAGAAAAATGAGTGCAGCAAAATAATAATACGATATGACTCAAATGGGAACATTGGGTATGGAATCTATCTTTTACAATTAAATAGCAGCTAATTAAGGCCAAATGATCTCAGGTACCTTAAACAAACATTTTGTTAAACACCATCTTTGGCATCTTACACCACTACGAATTATGTGCTAATCAATTTTGAGTTTCAAAATTTAAATGCTTTGAATGTATTAACCCTCAACAACAATAAAGATAGCTTAAGTCACAGCAGAAGCAAATTCCTAAACTTGGAGCCTATAACTGGATGACTTTTCGAATGTCATCAATGCGAATGAAAATAACCTCCTATGGCTCCTACATTCTCGTATGAGCAAGGTCCTGAGTAGCTCCGAAAATGGTTCAAGTATGTGGCTGCCAGGCAATTATGATGAAAAGCCATCCTCCCTCTTCACTCTTCCTACTTTAACCATGCAGCCTCCTCTCTCTCGCTACAAACACATCAACTGGTGCGGTGTCCCAAAGCCAAAGGCCACTATGTCTGCTTTCTCTAGCTAATTAAGGCTGTATGCCTGTATATCATGTCCTCACCCAACTCGTATCATATCATATTGTATCTAATACGAGCACACCAAAGTCCCTTCTATCACCTCAGAACTTACATTCCAGTCGTCTTACGTTGACTCAACCTAAAACCCTGAGATTCCAAAGCCTGTCTTCAAAAAACTTAGTATCTACGAATTTGTCTTACTATTCAGCACAATATCATTATGAACATCATACACTATCGTACCAACTCGAAGCAATCTCATCCATTCGCCCGTGACTCCAGCAAAAAGAAAAGAGCTTAAATAGTGCAGACTTTAGGTTACTCAGATACTCCTAGTATTTATATATATGTGAAATTACCTTACATGCTTTTACAACTAAAGTACTTCCCTCCGTTGCTTTATCATACGCCTATACCACCAGATCAACGGAAACCATATGCACATCCTTCTACATATCCAACAGATTCTCATTAGCCACCTCGTGAAATGAATCACCTCGACATTTCCTCTTTTGCTTTATTTTGGCTATAGTACTACTTATTATTCCGTATAAAAAGAAAAAGAAAAAAAGAATAGACCATCTAGATATCATCGCCGCAAAGCCAAGTTGGTTCCCTAAAATAATCCTGGCATAAACCTCCAAACCTAAAATGATACGTCATCAGGGCCCTACTGCTTTCTTTAATCTTATCTTTTCCAGTGGTGTTTCGTTCTAACTTATCCGTCTGACTTGTACACATAAAACTCTTCATTAACCATTCTATAGGAGACTTCTATATCTCCAATAATATGTTTACGATCCCCATTATGCAGCTAGCCAAAGTATAACTGCCATCTCGCATTTATCTCCAACCTAACTTTTTAGTAAAGATACCCTTCACACACTCCAACCTTTCTAGTATGCACGCATCTCCGTGTCTCTCATACAGCTCGTAGGTGACATTTACTTCTTTCATACCGTCTTTGCATATGGTTTCCACTTTCCAGTTCACTCATCAGTTGTTATCCATCAAACAACACAGCTTTTGAATATTGAAAAAAAAAAATGCTAAAACAAGTGACAACAACAACAACAACCAAGTCTTATTCCCAAAATAATTGGGGTAAAACACCATATAAATAAAATGGAAGTTGCATATTAGGGTTTTTTGCGGAACCCTACCTTTAAAAGTTCCGAGTTTGCGAAACCTTACCTTGTTATAATATAATTGCGAAAGACTACCTTAAAATAAAAATAAAAAGTTTGCAAAACCTAACCTTGATTGCTTATTTCCGCCAAATCTAACAGTAATCCATCATTGACTGTTTATTCACCTTATGTTTCCACTTTCCTCTTCAATAATCCCTAATTTCCTCATCCCTTCTCTCTCCTCATACCCAGATTTCCCCATCCTCAATTAAACCCGCCCAAACAGCTCGAATTTGCCAATTATTGAGGTTGATCTTTGGCAAGTTCTTCAAATTAAATCATCAGACGGCGAGGAATTCGAGGACAGCATTTGATTAAAACGAAAATTCGCTTCTGTTAGACTCGAAAGAATTAAACTAGAAAAGAGAGAGTGGAGAGGAGAGAGAAGGTGGAATTTTTACATGAATTGAAGGTGAGAGAGATGGAACTGGAAGGGATAGGGGTGTGGGCATTTAGACGGGAACATGACACAAGGAGCAGCTCGCCAACTTTGCATTCATTATCATAATGGTGAGGATCATGCCAGCTGAAACATTGGAAGAGGAGAAAGAAGGAATTGGGAAAATCTGGGTAGGAGGATAGAGAAAGAATGAGGGAAATGGGGATTATTGAAGAGGAAAGTGGGAAAATAAGGTCAACAAACAGTCAGTGATGGGTTACCGTTAGATTTGACGGAAATATGCAATTAGGTAGGGTTTTGCAAACTTTTTTTATTTTAAGGTAGTCTTTCGCAATTATTATAATAAAAGGCAGGGTTTCGCAAAATCGGAACTTTTAGAGGTAGGGTTTCACAACTATTAGAATTGTAAATTTTTAATGCAAGCCTCGTGCTTTTGCCATGGTCGATTCTATAGACTCAATTTGTTACGTGCACCTACACTAAACTATAAGTCTAAAACATAAAAGGCACTAAGATCTCAGTCATCTCAGCTCAGTAAAATACAACATACCTCTCTAGGGAAATGATGATATGTCTTCTGTGGAAAGTAACGATAATATGGCGGCAAATGAGGCACCATATCATGCTCATGGGTGACACGAATTGTATTTGGAAGATATTGGGTATAATAAGAAGCAAAAGCTGCATTCCCAATACGAGGTTGCCCAAAAGTCATAACCTGGATATTGTTAATGTCGTGATGTACCTGCCAACATGACAAGTTTCTCAGTATGAGATTGTGCATCGCACAAAAATAGAATAGAAAGGTACGTGAATCAGGGGATGCAAAAAGCAAATAGCAGAGCCTTAGTCAGCACCAAAAGAGAGGAAGACAGAGTAACATTAAAGCGCCAAAAGAGGGTGGGGCTAAAGCCAAAATATAAAGAATTTAAATAACAAACTGCCTGCTATTGTACTATTAGATACCCCCTTCTGCTCCATCGAGATAAACTCTTTTAGCTTGAGCCAATGAGCCTCCCTGGTTCCTCATGCCTCAAATTTTTTATTTTTTTATTTTGTTGATAAAAAAAAAATGACAGAGGCAAGAAATTCTCCTTGTTCCGACTCTACAAGGAGAAGAAAGGGTATTCGCAGCTTTCGCCCCGAGTAGTGAACAACCCCACCCTAGATATAAGCTACGAAATGATGCATCTCTGGAGATATACAAGAGTTGCACTTGAACCAAACACACTAAAAAACTGCCAAAAGAGCCATCTCCATAGCACCCTGCCATCCATTCTACTCACTAACTCTTCAGTCTTAACTTCTAATCCGAATGAGATCCACGAGATATCTAGGACAGACCCACTCCTCGTCAGAGGTGATAACAAACTGATGCCACAAACCATATGTCAATTGACAGTGACGGAAAAATGAGGCCTCTGCAGCCGAAGAACGGCATTCGTATTAAACCTCTCTTATGCCATAGTCCAACAGAAAGCTCGTTCTTTAGGAGCTTAAGCCTTCCAAATTTGACTCACAGATCTAAAGGCTAGCCACACGGCAACAACCGGACCCCAGAAAGATGCAGAACAAGGTTCCTCCCCCCCCCCCCCCAAGGTAACCCCCAATAGGTAAGTGCCCAATACAGATCCTCCCAACCAATAAGACCCGACAAGTCCTCTAACAGAACCTGAGCCAGCATACCAATGAATTGTAGAAGTACTTGAAAAAATGGCAATAGACTAGCAGCCTCTAACCTGTTGCCTCCAGCACACTCCAAGTCCCGACTTTTTTTTAACTTCCCCTATCCTACACCTTCCCTGATTAGCAGCCAAAGCTGCATCAAGGATATTTCATTTGCCTTTCGATAAATCCAATTTCCAAAGATGCAACTGTGCCAAAAATCAGAACTCCAAAACGAACATCCAACACCTTAGCTACAATATTATATACGCTCGCAAGTGGACTAATAGGCATGAGATCGGCGACTTTGATCGATCTAGAGAGCCACAGTGATGAAATTGGAAGTCATGCTCAAACCATCCCATAGACCCATACTGATGAAAATCATGTAAAATCGAAACTAGATCATCTTTCAACACATCCCTGCGTCCCTTGAAGAAAGACATAGTTAACTCCTCTGGTCCTGGAGGTTTATCCTTCGCCGTGCCAAATGCAGCACTCTACAACTCCTCCTCAAATGATCACTCCAGACACTGCATTTGTTGCACCGTGATTGAAACCCAACACAGACCCTCTTATCATTGGACAATTAAAACACTCCTCCATAAACAATGAGCTGTATATACAACCCTCATCTGAAAGTACATTTCCTCCTTGTGTCTCGAGCTCAGAGATAAGATTTCAGTCTTAGGCCAACCACCAAGAAGCCACCAACCCAGATTGGGCTTTCATAAGCTGTTGTAGGTATTGCTTCTCTAGAAATAACACCTATTCCAACTGATTTTGCAGGCCAAGGTGCTCCTGTGAGAGATCATCTCCTTGTTTCCCTCCACTGAATTGGTTCCCATGCCTCAGGCCCATATAATCTATCCCTGCCTAAATTTCTGATTTGATTCAGGTTGGAGAAGGCAATTTTCCAGCATCGATCAACTAGGTTTGATTATATTAATAAATATTGTGTACTTTACCCTTATCCTACAGCCATGATCATTTATATTGATGAATCACTAGTCACTGATACAATCTTTCCTCATTATGTCCATTGGCCTCAAGCAGTCCTTGAAATAATCACACAGAAAACTCAAAACAACAGTTTTGTGAAATTTTCTCGTTTAAGTTTCCAGACAGGTTTGTATATATTTTTCAATTTTTAAAATCAGAAAGAGACCTCAGATATCGAAAATAATCTAAAGGTATTTCAAATTTTCAATGTTGCAACCTGCTGCCACAAATTAATTTAACACTGATTACCGTGAGATCAAGGGCACAAATTGCAGCCATAGCCCCACCCATTGAATGCCCTATGACAATGACATCGATGTCTCCAAATAACTTCTTTGTTCGTCTAACAGCATTTATTACTCCAGTTCGCAAGGTCGTGTTATGGTAAGCATAGTAAAAGCCATGGTGGACCTGCAAAACATAGATTAGGAATTCAACGTCATTCAGGGTTCAATTGAAAGCGCCTCAAGCAAAAGGAGTAGCGCATTTATGATTTTACCATTGCATCAGGCATATCTGGATAATTTAGATCCAGCTGTTTCCAGTACAGATCTTCCACCCAATTCTGCAAGCTGCACAAGGAATTCAAACATTCACAAGCTAGTTGATCGGCCTCCATGTCTTGCTTTTATTATATAGATTAAAATTAAAATTTACAATAGCAACGTCATGCAATAAAGGGGGGAAGGAGACACTATAATGTTAACCTAAACTCAAAGGGTGATTCATATAGCAAATTAACATCTTTACCAAATAAATCATTAAGCAAACATAGCTTCCTCAAAAGAATTCCATATCTGCACCCCAAATTATAGTCAAATGGTAAAGATAGGAAACCAGTGAAAGCATTTAGCAAACAACGAAGCTCATTAGAAGTTGAAGTTTCCTACCATGGCCAAAGTTGACATTGATCCCTTCCCAAAAAAAAGACTCAAAAGAATTTGTTTGTCCCAAATACGCTTTGAGGATCAAGAAAATGGCAATGGACAAAACAACATACAACACTAGCAATCGAACTCTAAAACTATGAGGGAAATGAATCTTGACATTGATCCCTTCCAAAAGAAGTCTCAGAGATTTTGTTTGTCCGAATCCGCTTTCAAGATCAAGAAAATGGCAATGGACAAAACAACAGACAATTGAACTTTAGAACTAATAGATGAGGGAAATGAGTCTCCTTAATTAAGATACGGGGTTTAGTTATAAAAATAAGAATGTAATTAATTACTCCTTCGTAATACTCCCTCCGTCCCCCATTAAACACTCCATTTTCTATTTTGGGATGTCCCCCATCAAACACCCACTTTAAATATGGTAAGTTTTAGTACTCTCTACTACTTTACAACAATCTCTCTCCTACTTTCTCCATAATCTTCACCCACTAGTACTATACGAAAAATAAATGAAACTTAAGCCTTGTGCGATCAGGCATGGGGTGTTTAATGGGCAACTAAGGGAGCAGTAATCAAGGTACTTTCTCAGAAACTAGGTGTTGTGCTTTCGGAAACAGTGTCACAGTCACTAAGTGCCTTCACTGAAGGACATCGAATTCTTGATGCTGCTTTGGTTGCAAATAAAACTACAGATGATGCCCATAGGGATTTCGATATATGGATTTCACAATACTGAGAAGGATCATATAGGGTGGGTTGGGCGTTTCTAGATAGGGTAATTGAAGGGTTAGGAGCAGGTTTGTGGTAGTGTATAGGCAGGTTTATATATCTTTTTCATATTTTAGTTGCTTGTTGATGGAGATCCTGGGGAGTGATTCACTTCTACTTCTAAACACAGTCTGAGGCAGAGGTTCTCTTATCGCCTCTTTCAGACACGCTTGTAGTTAGTGCATTTAGTAGGATGTTGGTAGAGGCGCTGATGTGGGAATCATCAAAGAGATCAAAGTGGGAAGAGAGTTAGTCTGTGATACTTACATAAAGATTCCTTATGATATAATCATAATCTTCTCAGGAGAAATGGACAGGTTTCAAAGCCTTCTCTCCATCATAAAAGTATTCGAATTGGTCTCTATTTTGAAAGACAATTAGACAAATTCTGGGGTTGCTGTGTATTGGTCTAGAGGACTGGTTAAATAATTGGCTTCATGAGCATTTTTTTGGAAAGTAAGATAGGATATCCTTATATTCAAAAGGACACCAAGGGGGTAACTCCCATACACAAAAAGACACCTAAAGGGGTGAAGCCCATATGCAAAAGCGAGCTATTCAAGCTCTAGGTCTATCATGAGAAATTTTATCCACAAAAAGAATGGAAGTAAAGGGTCGGTGGGAATGCAACACTTTACTCCAACTATACAACATCCTCAAAAACAAAGTTTGAAGTCGTGCCAACAAAATATCATAAAAAATTTGATGAGTTCTATCTTTCCAAGTACACCACCAAATTGCTATTGAAACCATCTTCCCCACTTCTGCTAGCCACCTTTTCTTCATTCTCCTTTTCCAAGCAGAGAGACGTCTTTGGCTCTCTGCGGGCGAACCCAACTCACTCCGAACAAAGACAAGGCAGTGTGCCACAAAGACAAGACCCAAGGACAGAGCAAAAGGTGATGAACAGTTTCTTCTGCCTCAGAGCACAACGACTAGACAAACTAAAACTTCTTCGTTTAAGGCACTCAAAAGTTGGGATTTTCTCTTTAGTAGCTGGCCAAGAAAAAAAAAAAAAGCTTCCGGAGGAGCTTTACATCTCCAAATAGCACTAACTGAAAAATCAACCTCGGAGACCAAATTTTGAACAATATTGCAAAAACTATTAAGACTGAAACTTTCCAAACTATCAGGCAAGCAAGTTATCTCATCCTCATCTTCTGGAACAACTTTGACTAAAGAAAGGAGCTTCATGAGAATTAAATACTCCCTCCTGTTCTGAATGATCTTCCCATTTGTTTTGCAGTTTTTGACTAGTCATATTGAGACTAGTATATAGACCAAATGAAAAACTCGTTTGGCTTAAAATCAAGCGAAACTTGTAGAATGCACTACACAATAAAAGATGTCTTAATTTTTAAACCAAGTAGACATTTCATTTGATCTATGTGTGGCTCCCAATATGGCTACTCAAAAACTGTAAAACAAAGGGGAAGATCATTCAGAACAGGAGGGAGTATCAAAGTTTTGATAACACCAACAAAATTGTGGAGGTGTGAAGTGTTAGCTACCTGTTGATGCATTTGGTAGGAGTGGATTTCTAGTCTTTTCAGTGAATAGGCAATCATTTGGTGATCCATGAGTTGTTAAAAGAAATGATTTTAGAAAAGGGACAACTTTAAAACAAACAAAAAAAGTCATTAGAAAAACATTTGCAAAGCAAACTAAGAGACCATAGCATCAGTCTGTATATACTAAATAGCTTAAATCTTTCCAACTGAGACTTCCAAGTGCATCCAGCAGGAATCGAACCTACGAATTACCCCCTTTTGTTAAATCGCGCTTTAAGCATTCGACCATGGATGCAAAAAGACTCAACGCGTGAACTAGGTTTTAGTATTCCTTTTCGAGCTTCTATTTATTCCGTTAACGGAGATTCAGGAAGTCAAACTCTATCCTCCACATGGAACATGTCTCTCCACACTGCCCTATGCCCCTATCTAACATCATACTCTCTTCAAGCACCAAAACACTCATATCACTTCCAATCACTCTCATCCAAGACATCTTGGGTCTTCTCAAACCCCTAAAAGAATCAGGTAAGATAAGAAATCCTCGCAAAGTACAATTTATAGGTTACTGCGACGACATTCTAAAACTGCAAGATTTATAGGTTAGCCCACTGACATTCCAAAACTGTAACACCTTGACTCATAGAGGCTAATTAAGTAACTCGCCTTTAAAGATGTCAAAAGATGGGAAAAAATCCCAGCCTCCAACCAAAGACTCCATCAAAGAATTAAGTAACTCGTCTTTAATTAGTATCCTTGTAAGTGCGCAAGAAACCAATGGCACAAACCTGGTGTTCCCGTTGTCAACACAAATAGTTATTTCCAGAAACTTCAGCCACTTTACAGTGCAGAAACGGACGTGTAACAATATCACTCATGTGTCATCTGACCTCACCTCCTACTCATTACTATGACAGGTACTCTGATTACGATTGAAACCAAATAATTTAATACACCCCATAGACAAAAGAAGGGCCAGAGGGGTGTACTCATGTCTCCTCAACACACACACACAACCCCATCCCACCCCTCCCCACCCAAGAAAAAAGGGTACAGTGTATGTAGGAGCAGCAAAAGTAATAATATGTAACCTGTGTTCCTGAGTCCCCCTAAACGCAATGATAATGGCATTGAGACTTCTTGCAACACCAACGTATGCCTGCAGCAGATATACAAGGGGAATAAAATGTATAGTTTAAGATACCTGAACAAGCACAAGGGCCCAACATATTGTCAAATAGTAAGAAAGTTGTGAGACCTACCTGCAAGCAATGCTGGACATCAACTATCAGCTCTACGACTTCAAAACCCTGTTACCGTGACAAAGAGGCTTATAAATACTTTAAAATAAATAATAACCAGAACTTATTAGTGACTAAAATACTAAGCACCTCTGTCATGCCATTACATCTTGAGCATGTCCAAGTAAACAGCTCTGTCAGATCTGACTCGTAAACCTGCAGAGACCAAAGAAACCCTCAGATCAGATCGTAATATGGCTTCAAAATGCTACTTTAGAAGCATTGTAGGTTAATTATACTCAAATCACTCTCAGCAGCAACTATGAATTTTAATTCTGCATAAACACAGTTGACAGAACCCTCATGGCCAAGACTAGAACACTTAAACAACATTTAGACATTGATGCCTGATGCATCAGACGACTTTCATGAACATAAAATCAAACCAGCAATACCAACTTATTCCCTTGAGGTCTCATAGTCTGACGATTTCTAGATCCTCCTGTCAACATGTACCAGCTACTTAGCAATACGGGTTATACAAAATCATTGAAAGAGGACATAGAGGATTTGAGATATTTTGCTACAAACAGAGACATTTCCATGTGTTGGGCAAGGGCCTCCACCCCCCCCCCCCCTCCTGAAGTTATAGATATTTACATATTATCACCTTGAATTTATTGGGGTACTATGTCATACTAAGTCTATAGTTAGGCAAGTACTTGTAAGGGTAAAATACCAATTTTATGTAATTATCTTTCTCCAAGTAACGAATACACTTGATCAAATTTCATTACAGGCCCACCATTATTAGCTTCTAATCTTTCATATACAATAAGTGAGCCACTACATGTGCATAATCAACTATAACTATTATATGTCTAATTTTCATACATAGAGAGTTAGCGGTCGGTGCGGTCCTCAAAGAAATTTTCATTTTGGGTCATCCGTGCGCAGTCTCTCTATGTTTCAATAGGGGGAAGGCTTGCATACATCTAAGCACCCCCCCCCCCGGCGTTGGGGTAATGATGATGTTGTAGAAAGTTAGCTCAAGCTCAGACAATCAAGTGGATTAATTTCCATTTTTACTTGAACATTGTTGTCTAGAGAACATGAACCTACAGTTGTGACTCCACTAAATATTATACCTAAAGAACAGAGTCATCAAATAAATGGTATAAATGTATAATAGCTGCTATAGTGGTCACCAAGTGAGGCAGATCTACATAATTTCATCTCCTAATGCAATTACAGCTGGTTGATATATACTTACAGCAGCGTTATACTGCACCAACATGTGGGCAAGTGTATGATTGTAATGAGGCAACTGACGATCATCCTTGAGCTTGAACTCTGAACAAGAAAAGTTAAAACTTGATTAAAACGACAGCACAGCTCCATAACGTTTCATCACACAACCAGTACCTCACTCCACCATAAACCTGACAACCCCTCCAAAAGCCATTATCAACAAAGAATAGCTATACAACTAATAAAGCATGCTAAGAATGATGCAATTTCAAGCTAAAATAAACACATTCAGTTAGAACAACCATAACATTATTCATAATCTCGCACATAACTCATTACTACTCCTTCCATTTCTTTCAAATCTACACCCAGATGGTAGACTGTGGGCCGTTGCGCAACGGCAGCATTCTATGTCTTTAGAAAGAAAAAATATGTAAACGTTTGTTTCTGCTGTTCTACCCTTCCTCGCTGAGACACACTGAGAAGGAAACCTCATCATCATGTGAATGTATATCTCACTCATGACGTATAAAAACCCAGAATTGATTTTCACGAAAACGAATTTCTTTTTGCAACCAATTGTCCGTAACAAGATGGTAAAGGAACATTAGTGGCCATGGGGGGCCTGATTACTTCGTTTCAGCTGAGGTATTTCCATATCAGTTCAAAGGTCTCTTTCTTAATCGCAGCATCTAATATTACGTGAAAGGTAAGGTCTATATCGCATCAATTTCTAGAATCAGCTCCTACGTTTATAAAAATCAGATCTTTCAAATGTTTCAATCATTGAAACTTCCTACTGGTTTTCTAATCTGTCTAAAATAAACCTACATCAATGAAAGTGCACACAAAATGATCCCCTACTAAGTCCTAACCAAAAGATAAGCCTAGTACTGGTGTACTGCATACGTAGAAGTCAATCTTCACATTAGTTATAACTCGCACCCATTCTCACCTAGTAAAGTCTTCCTTTTTTCTCATTCTCAGGGTGCAAAGGCCAGCATAAAACAAGGGGAGGTGGACCTATTGTACCCAATACCTTCATCGTAACCACTATGACACTAGCAATGCTATGAAACTCGTCTACATCACGAATTGCCCTCGTGTCTCATTTGGAACCAAAACAAGAAACCACACCCTTACTTTTGCTCTTTTCTTCGCTATTGGGTGATCATGAAACGCAAAAGAGAGCGTATCAGTCAAGTTTCATTGGCATATCTCACCTTAATTGATCATGAAATCAGCTTTATATTAGCAAGTTGGCAACGCTACGCAAACTCGTCTACATCAAAATTACCCTTATGGTTCCATCTAATCCAAAACAAGTAGACAAAAAGGGAATAATCACCCTTATTCATACTTCTTTTTCTTTCCATTTTTTTCTGGGTGATCATGAAACCCAAAAGATGAAAACCCCAACATCAAATTTTTTTCATGGGTATGTGAATGTTCACCTAAATTGAGCAAAAACAAAAGAACCCAACTTTTTGTCTCAGCTAAAATTAACACTAAACTTCACAAAATTATCCCCAAAAATTCACAGAAAGGGCAAAATTGATGAAATTGAATTGAAAAAAAGAGGTGAGAGAAAGTGAGATTACCTCTAGAATAGGAAACCCTAAACAAGCAGAAAATCAGCAACATGGTAAACCATCTAATTAGGTCCATAATTTCGCGTTCAACTTCAGCAGATTAAACCCAGAGAAAATTGGGGATAATTGGATTGAATAAATTAAGGGTGAATTGGAATTGAAGCAATGAAATGAAATTCCAGAATAATAATATAATGATTTCTGGTGATCAGAGAATTTGGTGATTAATTTGGGTTTGACGGTTCACTTCTTTTTGTCTTTTGTCTGAGCTCATTTAGCTTTACTTTGACGTTTCTTCTTACTTTCTTATTTTGTGTTTTTTAATGTTGTTTTTTCTGGGTGATTGTTTCGGTTTCGGATAAGATGGTTTGTTCTCTTGTGTTCGAGGAAGACGAGGAGCTCTTTCAAAAGTCGTAGTCGGACAATGCTGCGCGTCGAGCACAGTAGATTCGGAGATTCCACTTATTATCGGAATATCCTTGTTTTTATGTTTGTGCATGAGATAGTACTATTTAGTATTTGACGTAAATCGATAAATAAAATGATGATCGTTGTACTATTGGTGGTATAATTTACCTCTTTGATATTTTCCATTGTGCATAGAAACCACAGCACCTTCTTAGGTACGAATTTTAGAGGTGCCGTAGATGCTTGTAGCTTAAACCCCTGTTTGATTCAACTTTAAAAAAAAAAAACAATGAATTCAAATCAAATCAAAATTACTTATATAACAATCAATTAATCAAGTCTACTTCTAATTATTATTCGTCTAAATGCAGTTAATTTTGTCGATAAATTCAATTCAGATCAAATCAAATCAAGTTTATTCAAACAAATCAACTCAAATGAAAAAAAATGCAGTCCTATAGCACAAGGTCTAATTAAAACGAAAATCTCCTAAAACTGATACAATCAGCTTAAAGTAGAAATCTTCATATGATCTTTTTAGCTTCTTGTCAACAATTGGATTTTCAATTACGCTTTGTAATCGAGATATTGAGGCAGTGTGTTCCGTGTCTAGTTCAATTGTTACTCTTCGTTCATTTTTTTATCGGTCATTGCTAATTCTTGGAGGTCCGTTCTTAAGAGAAATACATATGATAATCTGTGTAGTTTTATGATTTCGATATTGTACTTTGACATTAAATTATGTATTAAACGACAACAAACAATGTGCATACCACAAAAGGGGAGGATTTAGGCGTTTTTATCCAATTACTCTGTATATGAATTTGCTACGGCAGAGAGACAATGGTGGGCTAAGGCTCTGTTTGATAGGTCTGCAACTTTCTGATCTGATTTGAACTGATTTGAATGTTATTAAACTTATCTGGTTTGATTTGATTTGAATGACTAAAAGTAGTTGATCTGATCTGAATTGTTGTAAACTTGGTTGAGCTTCGACGGATTTATATAAAAAGGGGACTAAATTCATTGATCGTTATTTCAACAATTTTTGAACTGATCTGATGTGATTTGATGCATCTATGTGATCTGAATACACTATTTTTAGGTTTCTAACATAGCCTAAAAAAGGCTTAGGGTTCGCAAAGGATATAAGAAAGAACTCATACATGTTGTGATTTGTGAAGATGATGATCGGGAAAAACAAATAAACTATACAATCCTATTTTGTAATACGCTAATTCAATTGTTGAAACGCAAAAGAGAGAGTAGACAACGAAGTTGGAGAGAAGGGAAAAAAAAGATTAATTATCACAATTTTGTCATATTAATTAGATGAGCACATAAATACATGAAAATGAAAAACATTAAGTTCTCCAATGATGTAGTCGAACAATATTACACATGAACCAACTATAGGTCTCACCGTGCCATCCACGTTTTTAAATTTGTGCATGATAGGTGGTCGCGCGTAAGTATAGTTAATGCAACTAAGGGCGTGCGATGAGCTAGCTGGGAAATGGCATGGTGGTTGAGGTGATAAGGTGGTAAGACACCTTTGAGTTTAAAGGGTCAAATTTTTTGTTTTATCAGTTATCATGAGTCATGCAGTACTAGCATTTGAACTGGATTTAGGAAATCCATACAATTAATAGCAACTTCTCGCAAACAAAACGTTACGAGTACATCTCTAACCCAACACATAAAGGACCTGAAAATACAAAGAGATGTAACATTTATAAGTCCTGTAGCAGAAGTTAGTGTGAGACGCGGTTTCTCAAAACACATGTTCTTTAATCTTTAGATTAGGTATGAAGCGAGGTTTTAGAATTTTGACAATGCAATCCAGAGTCCAATCAATGAGCAACACCTGTATTTGGTCGGAATAAAACAGATCTTGAATTCTACAAATTAGATAGATTCCGTACAAAAGTAAATCACTAAATCCTATACAACCAGTCTTATCTACAATCTTAGCTCTTGCGAGTGAAGCAATCAAATATAAGTATTTGCAAATAAAAATCCTTTTCTTTCCACCTTCTTTTTATTTGTCATTCCCCATGTTCCTTCAATCTCGTGCACGTTACGGCATTACATTGTTAACGAGATTTTAGGCAAAAGTAATACTCATCAACCATGTAATACACATAATTGATGCATGTGCAAATGCTCAACTATTAAAACTAACTATATTTTCACCAAAACTACATCGATAGTAACACATTCAATATCCCAAAACACCAAAACAGAGCCACTCTTCAATCAACACAATTAGCTTGAGGTTCAGTACAACTACATAAAAAAAACTACAAAGTAACTCAATTCGTTCGAGATTAATTACATTTCCAGAGAAGTAAATCAAGCAACTCCACTGCTTCGATTTATTACAGTTACAAAAATAGTAAAATCAAAGCAACTCCATTAACATCACTAATTACAGTTACGAAGTAGTACAACCAAAGCAACTCCAATAAACTCGTCTCCGAAGAGCTAAATCGAGCAGAGCGTCGCCGGTTGCGCTTAACCACACCACACCACACCACAAGAGCGGGAAAGATAATATTTTGAGGGACAAATGGCGGGAACAATTTGCACCCTACTACGAGGTAGACGCGGTGTCTCCCAATCTCTCCACTAATCTTTGGTCATATAAATATTGTTCGACACTCTTCTCTATTCTCACAATTAAACCTGTGTGTGTCGTTCTTTAAAAACAAAAGCACACAACAGTCTCAAACACCCCCACTCTCTTTCCCTTTTTTTTCCAGGTTTTCCCCCAAATCAAATTAAAAAAAGCCCTAAAAAGGTAAGAAATCAATGGCGAAACCCTCGAATAACCGCTCATCTTCCGACGACGCCTCCAACTCCTCCTCCGACGACAACCACCGCGTCAACGACCAGATCGACGACGAAGATGAGGAGGAGCTTGAAGCTATCGCCGCCCCCGCTCCCGATTCCGACGACGATGATGACGCTCCTCCCGCCGCCGATGACGACGACGACGAGGTCTTTTTTTTTTTTTTTTTACTTTTACTCTTTTTTACTTTATTTTATCTTGTTTTGATTTGTTAGGGATTTGGGGTAGAATTCGGGTTTAAGATCCGTTTAATTTGAATGTTGTGTTTTCGTTATGTGAGATAGGGTTTTGTGTCGAGTTTTGTTGCTGTTTTTTTCCCCCAATTCGATTTTTTTTAGTTGAAGATTTGTTAGGGTTTGTGGATTGAGTAGAATGGCTGCAACTTTCGGCGATTAAGCGTATTTTTATGTACAGAAATTCGAGTAAGAAAACGTTAGGTGGTGGAAATTTGGAGAGCGAAATTTGTGTTTACGAGACATTTGCAGTTAGTTTGATGTGGGATGATAATCTAGGGTAGTCGTAAACGTTTTCGTATTGGCGAATTTTCTTCTTTGTAAGATACGGAGTACGTTTGAGTGATAAAGTTTGGAACTTGGTAATGCATGTATAAGAATATTAGGGTTTGTAATTACGATTGATTGAGTAGAATGTTTGCAACTTTTTTGCTGTAGAAGCGTGTTTTCTGTGCGGAATTCCTAGTAAGAAACCGTAGGTGGTGGAATTTTGCACTGTGAAATTCGTATTTAGGGATATTCTTAGTTAGTTTGATATGGGATGAGAAGCCGTGTTAGTCGTAAACCTTTGCATATTCGCACTTTTTTTTTTTTTTTTTTTTTTGCTGTTTTAAGATTCTTGTACTAATAAAGTTTGCGACTTCTAGTTTACTAGGTTTATGTGGGAATGCATGTACAAGATGTACCGAAGAATTCGTATTTGTGGAACATTTTAATCAGATAATTGTGGTATTGTTTCATATACTGCGAGGTGTCGTACTTTAGATGATTGAGTTGCCAGGGACTGTGAAATAGGCTGTCCAATACTTTATTTATCAGGAGTCATGGTAGTTTCCTGTGCAGAAGGAAGTTTAATGGGTCTTCCAAGGGACTAAAGCGAGTTGCAATGCTTTATTGTTTTTAGTTTATTTAGGGAAATTTGAAATTAGGTTTTCAGACTTTTCATTCATATGGCCACATTATGCTTGAGCTTGTCGTGGAATTTTTCTTGTTGAAAAAGACCTAGATGGTTGTCTAGGGAATGAAACTACGATCATTTTACCGAGTTGGGGATACTTTGTCTTCGTTGGTGTTGAGTGGGCTAAAAATTAAAATAGGGGTGTTTAAAATTGTCCTTGTATTTATGTTTTTCATGTCTTTCTGTTTTCTATTGATTTATTTGAGTCAGCATATTTAAAGCATGGTTTCTGCCACCAATTCTAGTTGTATTCTAATGTGGTCTGGTTTTATGGCATAATTTATGACAGGATGAAAACAATGATTATAGCAATGAAATATCGAAAAAGGAAAAGGCAAGGCTCAAAGAAATGCAGAAGCGGAAGAAAAGCAAGATTCAAGAAATATTGGACCAGCAGAATGCTGCCATTGATGCTGACATGGTACGTTTTATGTCCAGAACTCTATATTTGCCTTTCTGATTGCCATGTGTGGATGATGTATCTAATCATATGCCGAAATATATCCACAGAATAACAAGGGCAAGGGACGTTTGAAGTACCTTCTGCAGCAAACTGAGATATTTGCTCATTTTGCAAAGGGGGAACATTCTGCAGCTGAAAAGAAGGCGAAGGGAAGGTGTGTATACATTTACTACAATTCTTTTCCTCTTTTTTGGAGCTATTTGAGTATGATGATTGTTATGGTACTCGGGGCAAGGGTGTGGAAGTTCTTTAGCATGAAGAGTTCTTGCCCTAGACAATTTTGAAAATGACACGGAGTCCTCCTTGATAGGTTCATTGTTTAAATAATGAAGGAAATCTTCCTCACTATGAAAAACTTATTTTAGTGAGTAGAACTGGAATAAAGGATTAAGAACTCTGAAACAGGGTATTAATTATGAAAATAAAGGTGTCAAGAAAGCTTTCCGTAATTAGGAATTGATGTTTTATTTCCTTCCCTTTCTGTCTTTTCTTCTAAGATATGTTTTCCTCTAATCCTACATATTTTTTCTCTTGTTTATTCCGTCTTTAATTAAGTATTTCTGAATCAGCCATGTCAGGAATTTACAAATTTGTTCAGTGCTCATGGAAGTCTGTTCTTACCTAAACTGATAATAATTAATTACAAAAGAAGACCAAAATGAACATGTAATATTATTGCCTTTTGTTTGGTAATCTGAGTTAGTGGTTGTTTTTGCTTATGCAATGTTCTGTTATTTGCTTCTTGGTTACAGTAAGGTGGGTGGGGGAAATTCTCTTCTGGGCCTCATGTTATTGCTTATAAGTTGTGATAACCCATGGGAAACTTGTCAAATTAGGGTACTGTCTTATCGCCATGAGCTACGACACGTGGATAATGTTGGTAATAGGAATTACAAAGCTACTATGTTTTTGTTAGTCTCATGAAGCAAATTAGGACTCGTTTCATATTATGGAGAACCGAGAGGGAGTTTGTCATAATCTTGAACAGCTGATTTTGCTTTTATGAGCTCAACGGGCTTTAGCATGTTTTAAATACTATTTCCTACTAATGGCGATCTACATGTCTCTTCAGGGGCCGGCATGCATCGAAGGTGACTGAAGAAGAAGAGGATGAGGAATATCTCAAAGAGGAAGACGCTGGGATTGGTGGTACCAGACTGGTTACTCAGCCTTCTTGTAAGTTCTTGGCTCCCTCTTTTCTTCGCTTACCATCACCTCGAAGGTTCAGCCTTGTGAATATACTTGTCACATCTGGCCATATTTTCCCCCTGTAATAATATTGATATTTCTGAGTGATTTTCCGCGTCTATCATCCTTCCATGTATGCCTGTACATTGTGTTTCTCCGGCTCCTGTTGCTTTTATCCAATTGTGTTGAAAAATATTTTAGTCAGAAGTCTCTCAAGGCTGGAAAATTTTGGAATAGTTTTAGTTATCTGATTGTGTTAAAAAGCATTTTAGTTAAAACCCTCAATGGCTGGGAAATGTTGGAATAGATTTTTTTTTTATTGGCCATTAGTGACTGAACTTTGAAAGCTGTCATATGTTTAGTTCTTTTATTCCTCCCAAGTTTTTTCGCTCAAGAGTCCCTGAATTCTTACAACCAGGTCAATTAAATGGGATTGTATGTGCTGCTTGTTATTGTTAAGAAGAATCAATTACTTCCCAATTTCAGCGCAGCACCTCCCCCTCCTCCCTCTAGAAGAAGGAAAATGAAACAAAGGTTGCAGTGAATAAAGAATAGTACTGGTCAGCTGGAGCAAGAAGAAATTTCAATAAGGATCTACATTGTTTTTTTTTTTTTGTTTTTTTTTTTGTTTTTAACATGGGTCAAATTTGAATGTTTTAACTTTGATAACAAGAAGGAAAATGAAGTTACTTTTCATTCTTATATAACGTGTAAGAAGTTCATATGATATTCAAAGCTAATTTGCTATCATACTATTGTCATTGAACAATGCTTCACGTCTGTTCAAGCTCAAATTTATATTTTCTTTACAGGTATCCAAGGAAAGATGAGGGATTATCAGCTTGCTGGTTTGAACTGGCTCATACGGCTATATGAAAATGGTATTAATGGAATTTTGGCCGATGAAATGGTGCGTACCTCATATGTGCTTCTGCATCATTGTGATATTTGACTCTTATAGTCCTGTATCAACACATTATGGCCTCTGTGGTCTCCTATGATGTTTTTGTTGCTTATTGCTATATTGTAATTTTTGATGACACAGGGACTAGGGAAAACTTTGCAAACCATTTCCTTGTTGGGGTATCTTCATGAGTTTAGAGGAATCACGGGGCCTCATATGGTTGTTGCTCCTAAATCAACCCTTGGGAATTGGATGAATGAAATTAAGCGCTTTTGTCCGATTATTCGTGCTGTGAAATTTCTGGGAAATCCGGAGGAAAGGGTGAGTAGATTCATTCGAAGTGTCTTCTATTGTTTGTTGTTGTCCCTTGCCATTGATGTCAATAGATGAATATCTGTTCCAGTTTTTTCTCGCTTTTGAGTACCTTTGGTCTCTGTGTATTATTCCTTCTCTCAAGTCTCAACTGTAATTTTTATTTTTTATTTAGATACCGGTTTGTGGCTCACGAAGTCTTATTGTACATGCAGAGACATATACGTGAGGATTTGTTGGTTGCAGGACAATTTGATGTTTGTGTAACTAGCTTTGAAATGGCTATCAAAGAGAAATCAGCCTTGCGGCGATTTAGCTGGCGATATATTATTATTGACGAAGCACATAGGATCAAAAATGAAAACTCTCAGCTTTCAAAAGCAATGAGACTGTACAACACTAATTATCGTCTTTTGATTACTGGAACTCCACTTCAGGTAAAGGATTTCGAATATTACGGTGGATATGTGTGTCAGCTTTAATTTGCTTCTCATGCTGAGGTAGTAAATTCCTATATTTGTGCTATTTCTTTATTATCTTGTAAAGGCAACAAAGTCCCCAGTAAATAGACTGTAGCTGGAGATTATGATGTCGGTTGTCATTGTTGTGTGAACTACACGCTCACTATCGTACATGGAGAATCACATTTTCTGAGTTTAGGCATACAGTTGTAGCCTGAAATTTGTGTTTCTCAGACCTGAAAAGTCCTCTGTAATCTGATTGGTTGGCAGCGTTTGTGGAACGCATATTTGTATTGTCCGTAAACCATCAAATTTCCTGCTTATTGTAAGAGTCGAATACTTGTGCTGCTGAAATGTATGTTACTTGGGTCTGAATTTTCTCGAATAATTGGTTCTGGAGTTTTACCTTGTTTTGTTGGAAGCCTCATCTCTCTAAAATTTATTGATCACTTTGGTTGAAAGTTTGTTTTGGTTCTTGATATTATTAATAGCGTTGCCTATTTTTTGGAGATTGATAATTGTTCCTGTCTCTTTTGATATGCAGAACAATCTTCATGAACTGTGGGCGCTTCTCAATTTCTTATTGCCAGAGATTTTTAGTTCTGCAGAGACTTTTGACGAATGGTTTCAAATATCTGGGGACAATGACCAACAGGAGGTTGTTCAACAACTGCATAAGGTATGTTGATGCCTTCAAAAGTCTGTTCTATCTATTGTTTTGTTCTTTTTGCTGCTGTTGCTCAACATCTCTTTCTGCTTTCGTAGGTCCTTCGACCTTTCCTTCTTAGGAGACTGAAATCTGATGTTGAGAAAGGCTTACCTCCCAAAAAAGAAACTATATTGAAAGTGGGAATGTCCCAAATGCAAAAACAGTACTACAGAGCCTTATTGCAGAAAGATCTTGAAGTTGTTAATGCTGGAGGAGAACGTAAGCGCCTTTTGAATATAGCCATGCAACTGCGCAAATGCTGTAATCACCCATATCTTTTCCAAGGTGCTGAGCCTGGTCCGCCGTACACTACTGGAGACCATTTGGTCACCAATGCTGGTAACTATCTGTGATCATCAGGTTGCATTAGACTTCTTATTCAATCAGGCATTGCAATTGACAAGTCTTTGCTCATATGTAGGGAAGATGGTGTTACTCGATAAGCTTCTTCCAAAACTGAAGGAACGTGGCTCTAGGGTTCTAATCTTTTCACAGGTTTGAATACGAAGATGTGTTGCTTTGAGTGTGGTGCATTGAAATGTTTTTGTTGAATGTTAAACAATATATCTTGTCTAACTTTGTCGCACTGAACAAAAAACAGATGACAAGGCTACTTGATATTCTTGAGGACTATCTTGTGTTTCGTGGTCACCAATACTGCCGAATTGATGGTAATACTGGTGGAGAAGATCGTGATGCTTCAATTGAAGCCTACAACAGGCCAGGAAGTGAGAAGTTTGTCTTCTTACTTTCTACTAGAGCTGGAGGCCTTGGAATTAATCTTGCTACCGCTGATATCGTCATTCTTTATGACAGTGACTGGTTAGGGCTTATCCCTTTGTTCATACTTTCTGTTGGTTTTTTTTCTTTTTTCTTTTTTTCTTTAGGCTGTGATCATTGCTATTTTTTTCCTTCCATCTTCTTCAAATCAGTTGTATGTCATGCTTTATTGGTGTTATTTTTCTCAACACTTGTTGACTGGACATGTTAGGAATCCACAAGTGGATTTGCAAGCTCAAGATAGAGCTCATCGAATTGGCCAAAAGAAGGAAGTTCAAGTATTCCGTTTCTGCACTGAGGTTTGTTCTTCCCATATATGTCATTTACTCTGCACCTATGATGTTTCATTGATTACATTCTCATCAAAATGTTTTGTCTTGACGTTATTGCAAACAGTTTACTATTGAGGAAAAAGTGATTGAAAGAGCTTATAAGAAACTGGCACTTGATGCTTTGGTTATCCAACAAGGACGATTGGCTGAGCAAAAAAGTAACATTGCAATTCCTCTCTACCAATATCTATTCACAATGGAATCATGGAAATTGTATGCTTGCACAAGGAACCTGCTGACTCATACTTTGTTTTGTGCAGCTGTTAACAAAGATGAATTGCTACAGATGGTGAGATTTGGTGCTGAAATGGTATTTAGCTCTGGGGATAGCACAATTACAGAGGAAGATATAGATCGAATAATTGCCAAGGGAGAAGAGGCAACTGCTGAACTTGATGCAAAAATGAAGAAATTCACTGAGGATGCTATCAAGTTTAAGATGGATGACAGTATGTGGTTTCTTGATGTTACATCGAATAAACTAAACTGTCGGCTTTTATAATCTCAGATGTTGACCTGGTTTTCATTGTTTCTTTTCTCTTCAGCTGCTGATCTGTATGCCTTCGATGATGAGAAGGTAGGAGCATGGATAAATCGTCATAAATATTAAATCCAAAATTGCTGTCTGGGTGTTATACAATGTCTATATACTGATTCTTCTTTTTGTGTGGCATTGAAGGATGAGAACAAGGTAGACTTCAAGAAACTAGTGAGTGATAACTGGATTGAGCCACCTAAACGAGAGAGGAAGCGCAAGTAAGCCTAACTTTGGTTCAGCAATCTGTATTTTTTTTTATTTGCTGCCTTTTTCCCCCTGTTCTGACTCTACTGTTTGTCTGACCAGTTACTCAGAATCGGAGTATTTTAAGCAAACAATGCGCCAAAGTGGTCCTGCTAGGCCTAAGGAGCCTCGTATTCCTCGCATGCCTCAACTGTTAGTAGTGTTCCACGTTGTTTGCAATAAAGTTTTATGTTGCATTCTTTTTGAATTTAGGGTTTATAATCTTATTAACATCTGCTATCATCTTTTAGGCATGACTTCCAATTTTTCAACACTCAAAGACTTAGTGAGCTGTATGAGAAGGAAGTGCGCCACCTCATGGTTGGTGTCATTGGACTTAGTAATTTCTGCTTATTTCAGTGTGTATAAATTTCAAGTCCTAACTTGTACTTTTTTATTTGCTGCTCAGCAAACTAATCAAAAGAAGGATCAGATGAAAGACTCGATTGATGTGGAAGAGCCAGATGGTATTTGTACTATCTTGTATTTAGTTCATGTTATTTGGACATCTCTAGGTCTTTGGCTTATGAAATGTGAAATCTATAAATGCAGAAACGACAGAAGCCCCATTGACTTCTGAAGAACAAGAAGAGAAGGATCGTTTGCTGGAGGAGGTACCCCCCTGAACATTACGACCTTGTCATGCACCGACTCCAATTATATAAAGGAGAAAAGAAAGAAAAAAACATAAATAGTGTGATTTTTCTGAAGTTCTAATGGTCTATGTAATGTTATATTTTTGACAAAACAGGGATTTTCATCTTGGACAAGGAGAGATTTCAATACCTTCATTAGGGCTTGTGAGAAGTTTGGTAGGAATGATATAAAGGGCATTGCTAATGAGATGGATGGAAAATCGTCTGAGGAAGTTGAAAGATATGCTAAAGTTTTCAAGGACAGATACAAGGAATTGAATGGTACGTCACTCTTTACTTCAGATCTTGATCTTGTTGCCTCAGGATTTTATGAATTCAAAGAAATGACCTTTCTTGTGCCTTCATGCATTTTGATTTGTGGTATTTGTTGTACTAATTCTGAAGTGTTACCTCAGATTATGATAGGATCATCAAGAATATTGAAAGAGGTGAAGCTAGAATTTCTAGAAAAGATGAAATTATGAAAGCTATTGGAAAGAAGCTGGATCGCTACAAGAATCCGTGGTTAGAGCTGAAGATCCAGTACGGTCAGAATAAAGGCAAGCTGTATAATGAAGAATGTGACCGTTTCATGGTAAGTTGTCTCCCATTTCGGAAGGGTGGGTAAACTTGGTAGAAACTTTCGACTAATGACCATTATTGAAACTTGGACAGATTTGCATGGTTCACAAACTTGGATATGGAAATTGGGATGAGTTGAAGGCTGCTTTCCGGACCTCGCCTTTGTTCCGCTTTGATTGGTTTGTCAAATCACGCACTACGCAAGAACTGGCTAGGAGGTGCGACACTCTCATTCGTCTGGTTGAGAGAGAGAACCAGGAGTACGATGAGCGGGAGAGGCAAGCACGTAAAGAGAAGAAGCTTGCCAAGGTTTGTGAAGTCTTTCGTTTTCCTACTTTGTTTCTTCCCCCTGATTTTTTTAAGAAGTCTAGGGCGTAGTTTTCTACAAACCCCCTCATTTCATTCTCATATTTCATAATCGACCTACTAGCAGTAGAATCCTGGGCGATGGTGGTGTGTCCTATATTGGTTTTAGCTGCCTTCAATTTTGCCTACTGAGCGCTCGTGTCTACTTATTGCAGAATGCTACACCATCAAAACGGGGTACAGCTCGTCAACAGGCTGAAAGCCCCACTTCCCTGAAGAAAAGGAAGCAACTAACAATGGATGACTATAATACCGGCTCTGTATGGCTCCACCTCAAATTCATTTTGTATTCTTCATCCCTTTAGGAGGGCACTTTGCGATTCATGACTAATGAATTCTGTCTGATGTTTTGTGCAGCAGGGGAAGAGGAGGAGATGATGGATTTCGTTCAAGACTCATTTTTGCCAATTTTTCTTGTCATTCTCGTGTCAGTGATCAGTTGCTCTGGTTCTGATATTAGTATCTATTGTTTTCCCTTACAAGTATCTCCCCAGCCTCTCGTTGGTGGCCGGGGTCGGGAAAGTCTTGCTAGGCCCTATAATTAAACATTGTATAGCTATTAGCTAGTTGTAGACAACTGAACATCGTCCTTGTGTAATGTGTATTACTTCTAAAGTCCGAAGTCCTTACAATTTACAATCATTCGGAAGTATTAATTGCATGGGTGGTTGACCAAACCGTCGATCCCTAATCAAAATGAATGGTTCTCAGTTCCCCACCCTGATGTTTGCCTCCATTGTGAATCTGTGTTTTACTTGGGAAATGCTTGGTTCAGCTCTATGCATAATAGTGCAGGTTCGCCTGAGTTATATACAGTAGGTGGTTATGTGCTGGCCTGTGTGGTTTGGTTGAATTTTGGATCACTAGTAACGTCTGCTTCCTTCAGGATCTAGCTCCCCACAGGCCACAATCTCACGTTCTTGTTCGAAGTAAACAACAAAGATTATGACAGAAGCTAGTGTAAAATGGATGAGAAATAATCAAATTTCAAATGGAATTGGAAGCAGACCCTACAATTTGAGGAGAGGGAGACGGTCTTGCATATAAATGGACAAATAAGTTGGAGAGGATGGTCTTAAAGGGTAGGAGTTTAGGAGTGTTCGATATTTTCCATGTATCGTCCATGCCTATTTCTGCTCCACCAAATTATTTAACGACTTGAGATGTCAGGTGTTGGGCATTGCCGGTGCTGTTAGCGGCCAAACTTGGGTATATGATGGAAGATTTTTAGTGACATAGGACGGTTGCAGAATATAGGAAGCGCCTGAAGATAGAGTTCAGGTAGTTCTGTTAGAATGAAAACAAAGAGCAAGTAACAACGAATCTGTGCAACACTTCGGACCTAGAAGAAGAGCTACTCGAATGTATAGAGAATAGAGATGTCAAAAAGACAAGGATGCATGACAGGCATAGGCCGCACAGTAGCCAATCAGGCGAGCCGCAACCCCATATATAGGCCGATAAGAAGACTGACTCATAACTTGATACAAAGGGTGACTCTACTGAATACAAGGATATGATAACTAATTAATGAGTCCAAATCCAAAGTCCAAACCCTGCTGCTTTTTTTTTTTTTTTTTTTTTTTTTTTTGAAGTCTCCCCATGTCCACCAACAATATAATGGGGGTTACAGAATTAAGCTTCTTCCTAAAGTATCCCTCTAACCTGTACTTCCTACAACACCTAAATACATAAAAAACATTTGAGGCCAGGGAACGCTGTCAATACTCACAAATCGCCGATAAGACAGTAGCACCCCTTGCCTCCATTACTCGACACTCAGATAGTTGATCCTTCAACAGCTTCACCAACGTGTTACCACATTATCATACATACTTTGTACCATCCTCACTAAACAACCAACAGTTGAAGGGTGGATACAAGAATAACATACTTGTTTAGCTTCATCCTTGCCCGAATGACCAACACTGGGAAGGCTGGATACGTAAACACTCTTATTCCTGCTGGAAAATTGGAAACCAAGACAGTTTAAGATGTGGCATCCACGGTACCCTATTCAATTGCAAAGATGACCTTTTTCTTTGCCCCACACAAATTGTGATTGAGTGGGGATCCCCTTCAGCTCTACTCGTGCGAGCTATCAAAACTGCCCATCATATTTCCTCGGTTTTTCTCCCTCCAGTTCTCACCCCATACTTTAGCCTCAGCCACTGCCCGTTCTCTATCTAAATCTCGGTTCCTTGGCGTTCTCCCTGTACTAGCAGGGCTGCTCCTCTGTGATTCCTGTCTTTCTGGATCATCCAAGCCCCATTTCCTCCCTGACCCACCTCCCATTTCATTCCTGCCTAACTCCGCACCTGTGCTAAGTTCACGCATGTGATCTCTCTTTCTGAAGTCAGGGGAGTTTCTTTGAGTGGATGGGGAACTGAGACGGCCCCCACGTCTATCTGGACTATCTAGACTGTCACCACCATGGCTCCTTCGCTCGTCTCGGCTCCTCGGTGTGGAAGGACCCACTCTACTGCTCTGGTTGTTTGGTGCATTTGGGTCAAAGGTTTGTGATGCCAAATATGTAAGAGCTGTAACAACATCCCCGATAAGGGGCCTGGTGGCAGCTTGTTCCTGCAGACACATGGCTGCAACTGCAAGAGCTTGGTAAAGACCTCTCATTGGATAACGACCTTGCAGCAGAGGATCTGCCATTTTAGGAAACTTCCTACGATCCTTAAAAAGAGGGCGTGCCTGAAAATACATGAGCGATGTCATCAATTTAGTAGCAGTGTGGCAATATATTCTGATAATAAAGGCACAACAGAAAGGAAAGGAAATAAGTCATTCTACATATCTTTTTCACAAGAGCATACAAGCATTTCGACAATGTTTATTTTACAACTTGGGAAATTAAAAACAGCAATTTATTTTGCATGACAATTCCTATAATGTTTTCCTGGCGTGAGGTTAGCTAGTCAAACACAGAGAGTTACTGACTACAAGAACTGCATTACACCAATGCCTCAAAGGCGCCAGATTATGACGTGTAAAGAGGGGATCGGGGATGTACACAACCTTACCACCGTGAAAACACAAAGAGTCCTGTTTCAGAGAATGATGTTCTAAATGAGAAAAGAAAAAGACATTATCCTCCAGAGAACTAGCAAATGTCCGCACAAGAGAAGAACAAGCAAGATAATATAGTACAAATGGGAGCAGCTAAAGTAAGACTTACCCAGGCAACAAGATTATGCTCTCCTGGTGCCCGAGTGTTATCTATGGCTTTACGGCCTGTGATGAGTTCAAGAAAGACGACCCCAAAACTATACACATCAGACTTCAAAGTGAGTTGGCCAGTCATAGCATATTCAGGAGCACAATAACCATACGTGCCCATCACCCGTGTAGAGACATGGGTTTTGTCCCCGACAGGACCCAATTTCGCTAGACCAAAATCTGATAACTTGGGATGAAATCCCTCATCCAGAAGTATATTAGATGACTTTAAATCCCTATATATAACAGGAGGGTTTGCCTTATCATGCAAATACTCCAACCCCTTGGCAGCACCAGCTGCAATCTTCATCCTGGTGTTCCAGTCCAGAGGCTCTTTGCTAGGCGGAATATCTGAAAAGAAAAAATGTAAAGGTTTAGGGACGAAAAGCATTATAAAGCAGCCAAATTTGATCTAATCTGCTCCAAATCAAATTAGATTATGATGTAGGGCAAATAATCCTTCCCTAGGTGGATTCTCAGTAGAAAAATTCTCAGTAGGAATGCTGTCCGCAATTTTCCTAGCTAATGGCTATAAGACAGCTAAGTCAAATACGATCAAGAACCTTGAACCAGTTAAATTAGTCGAATTGTTACATAACCAACAGGGAATGACACCATGTGAAAGGGTAGCAACTATATTAAGACGATACCACCGATAAGCCAACAAAGAAATATTAAAGTCTCAACCTCAAAAAAAAAAAAAAATCCTGGCATAAAGCAGAGACCAACCGACTTCGACCAGAAGTAGGCCCTGGCTTTGTGCCACTTATGATAGGGGCTTAGCTCCTCCCTCTTCTATTTCCAAGAAAAGATAACATTAACAAGATTTGAGAACTGAGAATAGACAATTATAACAACCACCAGTAACTATCAAACCATGACGATGGATCTGCGGAGTACGGACATCCTGATGATGAAGTTAGAACTTTTAACTGGTCCCAGAACTAAGCGACAGAACATGAGTGAAGGAAAGACAAAGACGAAAACACAAATACTGGGATGCTTTCCTTGGCAGATTGCACCCTTTACATTGACGGTTCTTTCCATAGCATACTTCACACTCTAGACTGATGGTAGACAAGTTTCGTTTATCCATCTATCATGGTCAAGGATATACTAATGAAATAAGTCCTAGGGCATTAACCCTATAGGGAGTTCATTCTTTATGAACAAGCTAGTAAAACAGCTAATTGTGAGGTCCACATTGCCATGGTGAATATATGCTCGAGAAGCCACAAAAAGACAATGACCTCATTCAAGCAAGAGGATAGACCAAGGATAGAATCTGAAAACAAAAAGGATGCCAAACGTCCTACCCTACTACATACGAACATCTTATTACGTCTATAGCGAGGTAAGGGGGGTCGGATGTATGCAGCCTTACCCTATGTTGAAAACATAGAGAGGCTATCTCCAGATGACTTGAATGGAAACTGCATCTAGGATTGCGCCGACCGACCGCTACTTCATAATGCAAGAAGCACAAAGAGTCCAAATCCTTTGAACTAAGGGAATTTGTCACCCTTTGAAAACATTTATTACTGAAGTCAAAGTGAAGCAAGAATATCACCATTCCAGTGCATACTCCACGGAATGAAAAACTTCGGGGGGGGGGGGGGGGGGCGGAAAAACATTGCAGGAATTACACCCAACCTAAGTACACCAAAAGACAGCAATTCTAGCATATCTCCATAGCTCTTCTCTTTTTACCTCTACAAGTCCCAAAATTTTATCTGAAAGTATGTAAAATATTGATCACCCAGTAAAAAATAAAAAACTCATTTTGATAGGAAAGAGTGAAAAGATGGCCAGCTGCCACAATACCACCAAGGCACTAAACCAGATAGTGGCATGAGAAATGTGAAAAAACATAACCAAAACTGTGAAGGAATATAGCCAAGTAAGAGGCCACTACCCACCAGACTAGGGAATCAACATACAACAAGATAACTGATAAAAAAGGAACACTCCATGGGATTGAAGGTCACGAGTGGATAGATCAATTAAACTTCGATTCCTCAACCTGGACACTAAAAAGATACACCGCAAAGAAATCCAGTTTGTTGGTGCTTGTGGCACCACATATCTGCTACTATTGGAAATTTAGTGTTTCCTAACATCCACCAGGCTGGTGCGTCTTTTCTGTAGCAGTCAAAACTGGATGCAGAATTGAGACAATGAAACTAAAACAGAGCTAATGTCTACTTTATTGGACATTCTCTTTCAACATTCATTGATTGTTTATTCGTATTTCACACTCAACCTGACCATAAACTTGCTCTAGCCATCAAAATGGACTATTATTTAGGTAGCAAAATGGACTTACCTTAGTGCAAATTCTCCACAGACATTTTGACACAATTACTACAGGCTAGTGGTAATTAGTAAGTAGCTAAACTCCAATATGTGACGTGTGATGTTTATCTAGTCACTTCAACGATTTTACTCGAGTTGTATCTGTTATTTAGACCCTCACCAGCTATATTCAGATTCCTACTCTTGTGCATAACATAGTCGGTAATCACTCTTTCTGAACACCTAATTAATCTTTAGGCTGGATGAGGGCTGTCCAAAACCAATGAAAGAAACATTGACCATCTAGCTAGAACTAGAGCCAGGGTGCTTATCATGGATTCAATATATAAAAATGAGCTTTTCAACGACTAAGAAAACTCAACAGAGCAACTGGCCTAGTTTATTCTTCTTCTACTTTTTTTTTCTTTTTCTTTTTGGTTTTGGGAGGGGGTGGGGGGAATCTTAAGCTGTCGCAAAAGCAAACCAATTTTGGGAAAATAGTTAGGTACACAATACATCCGGATGGGGTACCCCCAGACACAAAAATCAAAAAAAAGTTGTGCTAAGCATTCGGGTACCAGTAAATGGAGGTAACAATTGGCCTTAACCCCCAGGCGTACAAGATTGCAATTTTTTTATTAAAAAATTAAGTTATGTGTGTCCGGGGGTACTACACCAGGGTGTACCTAATTATTTCCCCCGATTCTGCCACAACTAGCTACAAGAAACGAATAAGCGTTAATCTGTAAGTGCACCTATAACTTTTTTTTCTTTTCTTTTATTTATTTATTTTTTTTTTTTTTTTTGTGGTCATTGTCAACGTGTATGAAGACCAGTTGGCTGACTTGGTCAATGACGGTACATATCTACCCTTTGTCCTCCCCAGTCATTAGAGGATGTATCCCTATTGCTATTATTATCTTTCCTCTTATATAGGAGTTGCCTGCCAGTGGTCCAATCAGCAGGTGAGCAGGGTCACAAATATCTTGCAAGATAGCCCATTAGATTCACATTCAAGATAAGAGGAAAGAGCATTACGCCCTGACCACAGGATTTGATCGGATGCTATTTGTGTTCTTCGATCTAGTAACAGCATTTGACCCCTATCCCTTTCTAACTACGCCACAACTACAGAATGAAATTCTGCCTAAAAGAGGTTAAGAAATTAACCATGCTTAAAGCACTAGGCTTAAGAAAAGATGATCTACTAATCGTAAAAATCAATCCAGCCAGTCTTTAAGCAGAAACAAGCAGAAGTAATTGACACAGATTAAATAATAAAAAGGGTGACTGACCATGTAAGTGATCCTCCAAAGAACCCAGAGGCATATATTCGTATACAAGTAGGCGTTGATCACCATCAGCACAGTAGCCAATCAAGTTGACCAAGTTTGGATGGTGCAATAGACTAAGCATGAGAACTTCAACTAAAAATTCTCTGTTTCCTTGTAGGCCATTGCGGTCGAGCTGTTTTACTGCAACCACCTGTAATTGGCAATTCTTTTTCCTGATTAGAAACTCATCAAAGTGAAATAACACAACCCTAATATTGACAATGATAATTTCCCACTTTGAGTGAACGCATTTATATTCTACCACAACAAAAACACCCAGAACATTACCCTAGTGCCTCAAAGGCTCCCACCTATGGCAAGTAATAGAGGTCGGATGTTAAAAACATGGAGGTCGACCCATGATGTAAATTGCATCAGGAATGAAAAGTGCACACAGTTTCATGGGCCCTTCTGCTTTATTTCACTATATCCAAAAGCCAAAATATAGCGAGTCTTTGCAACCATTGGAAATGTAATCAGCTCATATCTACCACATTTATCAATAACTACCATGTCGCCGATTTTTTTTTAATCAGAATTAGTAAAAAATACCTGTCCCGTGCTCTCCAATCGACCCTTGTAAACACGCCCAAACCCACCTTCACCCAACAAACTCTCTGGTCTGAAGTTCTTTGTGGCAGTAGCAAGCTCCCGGAATGTAAAAGTTTGTGCTGCAATGTGAGCAGTTGATCCATCTTTTGAAACCGGTGGCTCCTTCTTTGGGTCAGAGCCATTCCGGGACTTTGATTTGTCTGCAAATCAGAGAAACCATAGGAAAAAGTACGAAAAATCAAGGAAATTGGACACGCTTGCAAACCAGGTTTATACAATAAACACGAGACATGTCAGTTGATAAAAAGCTATCAAACCAGTATCCAACCACACTATTCTTTATCAGCTAAATTTTATATCAATCTGCGCAAAAGATAGCAATGCTTTTCTTTGTACCAAGATTGTCTCTTTGCCTTTATTTTAGCCTAGTGCTACCATCAGTCTATCACAACCGAGTTAGAGATCAATCACAAACAGATATAACACATGAACAAACATTATATACAACTCCACTAAAACTAGGAATGATTACACACATACATGCATGAAAACAAAATTTTCAGCAACGAAAATTATGAACTTCCACTACTTCGAGTCTGCATTTCACCAAACAACAAAGACAATCACTTCCACAGTTTATACAACACAACAACCTATTCCTCAATCAATTTCCCCCCATTACCCATCTCTAGCTCATGAATTACAAAACCAACCATCCAAATTATTCTATTTTCGCTACCTCCAGCTTACGGAACAACTCCAATTCTAGAAACCTAAGCAGGATTAAGAGCAAGCTCAAACAAAATGTCAGAATTCTCTATATGTTAGAACAGATCTTCAGCATAACTTGCCACACACACTAAACAAAACCCGGCGCCTAAACAACAGCATAATCCCAAACAGACTTAATTCAGGTACTACATTTCAAAAAAAAAAAAATATCTTTTTTGACCAAATTGATTATTCTACACAAAAATATGAAGGAAGAAGAACAGATCAAAGCAAAGACTAGATCAACACCATATTCTAACCTCATTAAAAGTCAAACTCCCAAAATTCAGCAGACAAGACCATTCTCATTCTCACCTAATTAAATTAAGCTACTAAACCCAGAAATAAAAATTCAATATTCAATATTAAATAAAAAAAATCCACAAATTAGAATTCATAAATAAACTAGAAAAAGCAAGCAAAAATGGATAAAAAAAAAATCAACCTGAATTAACTTTAGAAAGCTGGTGATTCTGCAGAATTGAGGTATCTTTTTTAGCAGAAGCTTCTTTATCACAATTAGTGGCAGCTTGGTTGGATGATCCCAAGCATGGAAAACACCCACCCATAATAATAAATAATAACCAAATCTAAGACAAACCCAGTTCCCAAAATTCAACACAGAAAAAAACCCATATCTTCTTTGAGAAGAAACAAGCAGATAAAATTAAGTTTGAACCACTCAGTTGAGTTTGAGTTGACTCATTTGTTTTGCTAGTTCAGTTTGTCTAAGCTTGTCGGCGATCCATAAAATAAAAATGGTAAAAAGAAGAAAAGAAGATCAGAGAGAGAGAGAGGAGAGAGAGGGTCGGGAGCAGGTGTGTGAATGTCTGTGAAGCAGATCAACAAATCGAAGAAAACCGGTGGCAAGAGAGAGAAAGAAAGAAAGAAATGTTAGAACAAGGGCAAAGTATGTAACAAAAGTTAAAGTTAACTCTTTCTTTTGGTTTTACCACGGTTTTATTACATTGTTCGATTGGATTAGATGAATGGATGATGAAAGATAAAAGTTGTAATAAAATTTTCAGAAAAGACGGTTTTTTTTAAAGATAGATTTACAATTGAACGCATATGATCCAAAATTTGACTCATTTTTACGATAATCGAAAAAAACCGGTGGCGATGGAGAGAGAATGAAGATTAGGACAATGACAAAGTATGTAAGAAAAGTTATAGTGGGGTGTGGTAATAAGGATTAAGTTAAGTCTTTCGGTTTTACTACCGTTTATTATTACATTATTCGATTGGATTAGTTTAATTTGAATTGAGTGTGAGGAATGCATGAGATGTACAAAAGTTGTAATGAAACTTTCAGAAAACACTGTCTTTTTTAAAGACTGATTGACAATTGTATACATATGATCCAAAATTTGACTCATTTTAACCATAATCGGAGAAAAACGGTGACAAGGGTGAGAAAGAAGGTTAGGACAATGGCAAAGTATGGAAGAAAAGTTAAAGTGGAGAGTGGTAACTGGTAAAGAATATATTTATTCTTTCGTTTTACTACCTATTACATAGTTTGATTAGATTTAGTTTTTGTAGGATATTGTTTATTAATTTTTGGGTTAATTTGGGCCATGATTTAGGCCATTTTTGAGCCTAAACTAAGGCCCAAACCCTGAAAAAAATTGCTACTACTGTTTATTACACTCTATGGCAAGAGAGAGAAAGCGAAAGAAAGGTTAGAACAAGGGCAAAGTATGTACGGAGTAAGAAAGTTTGGTGGTGTGGCAATAAGGATTAAAGTTATTACACTTCTATTCTGAATTTTCTAGAGAGACGGGCTCCCTCTTCTCTCTAGAATTTTCCCGTGCCTCTCTCCTCACGGGGAAAAAAAAATTCCTTTTCTCTTCCTCTTCCTCTACGAGGAAGCTGCAATTCCTCCATGGATTTTCTATGGGTTCTCACCTCCCCTCGTCCAGATCTCTCGATCTCTATTTCTCAAAGATCTTGATATCTTTGTTTTGTCTATCCCTTGTATTATCAATTGTACTCCTCAATTGAATTGGGGGATTTTTAATTTTTTTTCTTCTTCTAAGTTGATTATATCAATTGTATCGTTGTTTGCATCATCACAATTCCTATGTTGTGTGGCTCAGTCTTGGTTGGTTTGTCTTTGGAGCTTTCTCCGATTGGGTCCTTCATTCTCAATTACATCGGTTGGTGCATATGGCGGCTTGGAAGACTTTTGTGCTCATTCCGGCCTTGCATGCATGGAAGGAGTGGCGGTATGTGCACAGCCGACTCCGGGTTGCATGCATGCCGTTTTCTTCTTGGTAACTTGCAGTATAGGAGCAGAGGGCCGCGGATGCGTGAACCTTGCTTGTTTTTCTGCGATGACCCTCTTTGGTCGGTGTTTTTTCTCCCTTGTCTGTTATACCGTTGTTCCTAGTTTCTTGGGTCAGTTTTCTTTTTAGTGTCTTGGGCTACATGGTTCAATGTTGTGTAGATCCGGTACTTACCCCTAGCCCTTTTTTTGGGCATAGCCGGAGTTACCTTCTCATCCTTGTAGTCCCATGACATTAGGGAAAATGTGAATCCACTTTGTATGTTGGTTTTGTTTTTGCGGGCTGTGGTTGCTTTAGTTCTTTACCGTGGGAGGTTTGGGTCTTGGTGGATCTCGGGTTTGTGCCCTTAAAAATCGGGTTTCCGGATCCATTTTTCTCATCCCAAATAACCACTGGTCATTGGACCGACCTCGGCTTTGTATTTTCCATTCTCCCCCCCCCCCTCTATATGGCACTTTGGGTTAGCAAGTTCCCCCCGGTAGTAGGGGACCCTAGTGCCTCTCTTCACTTACCTTTCTATAAAAAAAACTTAAGGATTAAGTTAACTATTTCGTTTTACTATTACATTGTTAATTGGACTGACAATTGGACAAGTATGATCCAATTTTTGACTCATTTTTACAATAATCGGAGAAAACCAATGGCTAGAGAAAGAAATGTTAGAACAAGGGAAAAGTATGTAAGAAAACTAGAACTGGGGTGTGGTAATAAGGATCAAGTTAACTCTTTGATTTTACTGCTGTTTTATTACAATGTTGGATTAGATTAATTTGAATCGAGTGCGAGAAATGAATGAGAAAGATACAATATGATCGCACATATTTCCTTTTACCTCTAAACAATTAAGCTGCAATAATTTAAATCAAGTGTGACTTATGGATTTAAAAAAAAAAAGTGATCCGTAATCAAAACAAAAAGTGAATTTTCATTCAGAAACTAACTAAGACAACTTACTCAATATTTAACTCATCTCTAAAGTATGTTAGAGTGTTTGATATTTGACTCTAAACAAAAACGAGACATATTTAGTGAATTGAATTAGATGTGAGTGTCAATCAAGACTCCAGCCTTATTGGCTCTTGTGGCATTTGTTTCGACTTGTCGTACCACATCTAATGGAATGATGATTGATCATATGACATATGAGTCCATCTATTAAAAGTGTTATAACGATTAACAAGGTTGGAGTTAAACACCAGCAATCTTGTAAGTCAAGGCCTTAGGTAATCTCTTCACAAGGTCATCATCGAGGATTTGACTTACAAGAGCTTATTCAACAGTTTTGTCGCATCACAAACCTATTGAGACTCGAAAGAATCCTCACATTTGTAGACTAAATTAAATATTTTGTCTACCATCGGCATACCTTATACAAGTAGTGAAACACAAGCAACAAAGCCTTATATTCATGTTGGGGACTTGGGGGTCGATTCTTGAACGATCATGAGAAGCATCCGGTACATCCAACGACCGGTTGAGAAGGACATTCTTAACGGCCTCCAAGCATAGACCACAAGCGTGCTCATGTTAGGCCTCTTGTAGGTCCTCCAAGGAGTCCTCATGTATAGACCACAAGCGTGCTCATGTTAGGCCTCTTGTAGGTCCTCCAAGGAGTCCTCATGCATAGACCACAAGGGTGCTCATGTTAGGCCTCTTGTAGGTCCTCCAAGGAGTCCTCGTGCGGACAGAGGACACTGATTTGGAAAGATGTTTTAGCACGTCCGGAAAGGTCCTCCAGCATGTCCGGAAGGATGGTCCGGAAAGGCCTCCAGCACGTCCTTTAATAGAATGAACCTTACGCCTTTAGTTCTGGGAAATTCATGTGTGTTATTATTCACAATTGGAACTTTGGAAGTCCTATTTATACAAACGTTGCCTCGACATACAAGGAACACGACGCTCCTAATTACATAAGGAAACAAAACATATCACAATATTTACATAAACCGACCTTCTTAATACCCCCCTTCAAGTTGGCGCATGTAAGGATGAAAAGAATCATGCCTTCAATGGCAAAAGAAGACACATTCGCCTAAGACACCAAGTTGTAAGAGAGTTGATCTCAACTGGGGTGATTTCTCTAGACTATGTAAGGTCTGAGAAGAATAACGCGGATCCATTAACGAAAGACTTATGTAAGAAAGCAGTAAATGAGACTGCAAAAGAAATGGGTTTGAAATCACTTGATTGAATTGTAGTGATTAGATTCCTACCTTAAGTTTAAGGTTCAAAGGATACAATTAATATGATTTGTGTGCACTAATAAATAATATTTTCCCATTCACATTATTTGCTTATTGATATACTCGTATCATGATAGTGCAGATACTACCAAAGGTTAAGGTTGAGCTAAAGGCTCTTAATAGACCCATATCCATTGTGATGTAGAGATGTTATCTCTCTTCACTATTTGGTGGTGTGTGGTAGCACACTTGATGGGATCTACCTAGTTGGAGGTGGAACATGTGTAGTAAGGAGTGAGAACCTGTACACATAGCAATGGAGACCGAGTCTTCTTGCATGGCAGATTCCTATGAGAGTAATGATATAACTCTCTAGAGCCCCCAACGAAATCCAGGTAAGACGTATGGCCTTATTAATATATGCGTCAATTGTTAACTGTCGTGATGCGTCATGACAATCGCGGTATTATAAATCCTTTGTGGAATGGATAGTAGTGGATTGGGTGATGCTATCACCTATCCTTATTTTGGTTCAAGATTTACGTTACCAAATAAGGTGTATTAGCTAGCCTTAAGACACAGTGTGCAAATTCAAGTCGCTAGACATTTGCACATATACTAAGAGTTCTTCGAATGTCCTAGATTTGCTCAAGGTGGTCGTTTGTAGATTAGTGGGGGATTGTTGGAGTTTAATCTCCAAACAATCCACCTTTGAAATAATGAGCTGCTGGCGATGTTGCCCTCTTACCACGAGCTCGGGAGTGTGGCAGAGTCGGGCTCTGCGTTTGGTGCATGAACCACGAGCGCGGCACTTCTCCCGCAATCGCAAAAGGCATGCAGTAGCGATTCCCGCGAGCGCGGCTATGGGCTAGCGACGCGGCTGCGGGTGTTTCGTAAAACCTATTCTACCTCTTTTCTTTGTACTACCTATATATACACACTCCGATACACAACCCTAAACACAATGAAAAACACAACAAACACATTAAACACAAGTTCTAAATCTTGAGCAAGTGGAGGGCATGCATTCGGGATCGATTGTGCCAACCGATCTATGTTCGCGCAAACGTGATTGGTGTTGTGTAACCTGGAGGACGGACGCCCAATTTATAGCGTGCACTGCGGCTAAGGCGAAATCGTTCTTAGGTTCAGAGAATTTCTGTAACACTATGGAATATGGAAAGTGATTTATGGAGTTGGTTTGTCTCACATTGGGAAATTAAAGCTCACATGATCAGTTTATAATAGATTCCTACCATCATACTAACAACAAGGCCTTTACCTTTTAGAGCCCACGTGAGGATATATGGGCCTAAGGGGTGACTACCCATCTTATTGAGCTGTGTTGCAACGGACGGTGGTTCGAATTATTACAATTTCGATTCTCGCCACAACAATCTGTAAGCTAAGTCGTGATAACTCTCTTTATTTCCAACATAGTGTATGTAATCGGTGTAGTATATGTTCAGAGTATTCTCTTTATTTTCTATTTTGGTGAGTGTTTGATTTTATGGTCACTTCCACCGTAGCTACCAAGGTGTGTAGCAAGTCATTAGTAGTTAAATGACAATCGTTTGTTTGTATAAATTCAATCTGTTAAACGCTCTGAGCTTTCCCCTTTCCCCATCTTCCTCTTTCAATTATCTCCCTATTTGTTCCATAGTCTCCATCAACTATACGACAACAACGATGTAATTACGGCCTAATGATATTGTTAACGGTTCGAGTTGACTTTAGGAAAATTGTTATGGTACGAGTCGACAACGGCCTCTTGTGCGAACTGTCTGTACAACGGCTTATTAGGGCCCTTGCCGATGTTATAAAATCTGTTCTTGCCGTCCTCAGTTTGATCAAACACCTATAAGGCTATACATATATATGAGCGCAAATTAAACAAATTAAAATTAATGTAATGTGAAGAACGAATGGATGAGTGATGATCGATCATCGAACACCTATATATATATATATATATATATATATATATTTGTGTATGAATATGAATAATATGAAGGCAGATTAATGCAATGTGAATATTGAAGAATAAGTGAAACGGTGAATGAGAATATAAGATGAAGAAATGGCTCTTCTAGGTGATGCAGTTCCATATATATAAAGCTCACATCAGAGGCGATTTCAAAATTTCGATCGATTCGAGGACAGAATGCTCATAATACATGCATTAGTCATAAGTTAAATCTTAACCCGAACATTTTGTTAGTAAAATTTGTACTTAACGGCTCCACTTTTTTTTTAATCTTGTCGTTTGTTAGTCAAAATCTTAGTTACTGGTTACTGACCGCAAGACTAGGTTCGAGGGTCACGCCGTGACATACTGATAGTACGTGTATAACCGCCTCTATTGGTTGAATTATCGCAAGTCATTGAGAAATCGAGGCATGCAAGTTACACTCAATTCCATGTTAATACAATCTAGTAAATTAGCTAAGTTGGTAGTTTAGCACACTCTTAGTTCGCAATGTCATTAAGATTGATAAACGATCCCTAACTACCAATTTGTCCAAATGCTTTGGTATAAATTGCAAAACAGTCTATATCAAAATACAATAAATTGCAGACGTAGGTGAAGGAGTAAATGATCAGAAAGCGGTAATAAACTGCTCACCATTACAACGTAAAAAAATCATGTGTTAACAAATTTTCATAATAACTAAGCTATACAACGCACAAGCTTTCATTCCAACAGATAATGTAGAATTGTAGATGGATTAATTATTATCCAATTCATTCATGGTAGAGGTAATACTTGTACGATTATTTGTACCCTGTTGTGAGTACTCGTAGTTGTACCTATGTTACACGAATGCGGACACTGACACGGACACCGAGAGAAAACGGACACCGGGACACCGCATTCTCAAAATCTAGTACAACGACTCAAAAAGAACTTGAAAAAGAAATTCCAAACTAAGAAGCCCCAAAATAATTAGAAATTTAGAATGGATTAATCTAGAAATTAGCGATGGGGGCAATCGAGGGAAACATGATGGTAGTAGAAGAAAAGATAAAGATATACGAGTGTTACAACCCGATCGACAACAAGGGCGCAATACCTATACTTGTTGATATTAAACAGCTTGAACAAATATTTGATCCTGTCGACTTCCGTAGTTTTGCTGTTTTTATCAACCGCCACTCTATTCCGGTAATATTTAACTTGTTAAAGACGTCTCGCATCTCATATGAGACTTTGCCTTCCAGCTTATTCTTCAAGTTTTACTAACTTTTGTATGTATGTACGTACGTATGTATGTATGCTTATATTTATATATATATACTCCGTATGTATGTATGTATAGGTTTTTTGATCATCCAGGGGATATCAGGAGTAGGTTTTATAACATCAACTATGGCTTTAATAACGATACGTACAAAAGGTTCGCTCAAAGGGCGGTCGTCGACTGGTACCGTGATAACGTCCCTGGGGTGAGTGAGCACCAACCTTTCCAATTACGCTACCCGCTGCAATTGTATGTGGTTCTATTGAATATTGATTTGACTTTGTTGTTGTTGTTGTTGTTGTTGTTGTATGTGGGTGTGTTTATGTGTAGGGTTCGACGATGAAATTGAAAGACGTCGTGAGGTTGAACTGTTCTCCGAGCGCTGTCCCTTGGTATTATATGACATTGACAATTGAGGACGAGCTTACGGGGTGCGAGAAGACCCTTCAGGCCATGATTATGCGTCTTGGTTGTATTCACTTGCAGCTTGGTTTGCTTAGAGATGTCTCTGAGGATCGTGTGATCGCCACTATACGTTTCAAGGAAGGTATATATATATATACTTATTTCCTCTACTTCGCAATTACTTGGCTGCATTATTGATCAACCAAGTATAAATCATCTTAATCTTGCTTCTTACTCTACATAATGCTCATAGTTCAGGTTCAGAGACGAATAAACCCTACATAAACAAGATGCACTGGATGTCTGAATCGTATCTTGTATACAAAATTAATACAACTACCACATTCATAGTCAAGTTTGCATTCGCCTAACATAAATAGTCTGCTTGTATAACTATGTTAATGTTTGAGTATCTCAAAATTTTATACTTTGTGAGTTTGCTCAACCTATATGAAACAATTTTTGTGGTGTGACTTGTGAGATGAGAGCAGTGGGTGTCGCGTAAGGGGGTCGTGCAGTACTTGCAAATTCATTATGTTGAACTGTGCTATTATGGCCATCGATTGGTGCGTGCCTTTGATTGGTATGGAATTCCCGCATTTTTGAAGGAGTTTCTCACCCTCTCTAATATGTTTGGGGTTGGATTGTTCATTTCGTGTTCTTATGGCCCAAGTTTGCTGGCTCTTCAAAGATTTATCCGATCAGGAATCCCAACAAAGTTGGTTGTATGTACCCATAGTTTACTCATAGTTCTGATGGTTCTCAGCGTGCTGCTCCTATGTTTTGTTTGTGTCTGATAAGTTTTTCTTCTTCGTGCCTGACTTGTATCTATTAAGTTGCTTATAAGACTTAGTATGCATGAGAGCCGCATACTGGACATTTGCGCTTTTGCTTGATTGCTCCTTCATAATCTGAGTTTGATTTAGCACAACTTTGCCATGACTAGATTTTATTATTGGTACAAGATTCAACTCGTAATCTTCACTAGTACTCAACTTGAGAATTCTGGTCTTTTCAGTGTTTTACATTGTGATCTACAAGTATATGACTGGAGTTTGGGTTTTAGGGGGAGGAGATTCGGGGGACTGTCCCTGTAACCTACTTCTCTTGTTACTCAATGATTCCAAGCTAAGTAAGACTAATTAAGAACTAATGCGTGTCTTATATGGAACTACAGCGCGCCTACAGGAGCCAGTGCTGATATACTTTCAGAGAAGCTGAATGAGGATGCAAAGAACAAGCTTATGTGCAGGGAAACATGAATATGATTGGGATGTTTTTATGGTATTTAGACTCGTACCAGTCGATGACCGCGGCCTCTTGAGCGAACTGTCTGATCAGTACAACGGCTTATTAGGGCCCTTGCAGATGATCAAACACCTAAATGAATAATATATTCGCAAATGAATAATATGAGGGGAAATTAAGCTAAACAAATTAATGCAATGTGAATATTGAAGAACAAGCAAAGTGAATGGGTGAATAAGATTCAGAAACGATTTCATGCTTCCCTGAACATTACCTTTTTTTATTAAGCTCACTTCAGAGGCTATTTCAAAATTTTGATTCCAAGATAGAATGCTCATAACACATGCATTACTTCTAAATTAAATATATACTGGAATCATTTTGTTAATAGAATTTGTAGTTAATGGCTCACCTCTTCTAATCTTGCCATTTGTTAGTCAAAGTCGTAGTTAGTGGTTACGACCACCGCAAGACTTGGTTCGAGGGTGACGGTACGAGTTGTGAAATCGTAAGACATCCAACCCCGCCCGTGAATAGTGCCCTCTACTAGTTGAATTATCGTAAGTCATTGAAAAATTGAGTCATGCAAGTCACAATCATTTACCTGTTAATACAACCTAGTAAATTAGTTAAATTGGTAGTTTAGCACGCTCTTAGTTCACATTAAGATTGATAAAACGGTCCCTAACTAAACAGAGCAATTGTTCCCATCGCTTTGCACTACGTGTTTTAGATCTAAATCTTAGTTAGGCAAAAGAAATCTTTGTCGAAAAATTGAAAATTGCGCACGTAGGCGAAGGAGTAGAATATCAGAAACAAGTATGTAGTAATAAATTGCTCACCGTTACAATGTTAATGATCACATTTCATAAATTTTTATAATAACTAACGTAAGTTATACAACGCACAAGCTTTCATTCCGATAAATAATGTAGGATTAATTATTGTCAAATTCACAGAGGTAATTTATCTTATTACGAATAGTTGTTATTTACTTCCAAATGTTACCACCGTAAACCCGTGATACGGAGTACAAGCAAAATCAAAATTTCATTTAAAAAAAAATTGTGGACCGCCAAATGTAAACCGGAACTCCCAAAGCTAAAAAATGTGCCAAATTTCAGAATTCGAATATAAACCGGTCCACTAAAATTACCTCCAAAAACAACCAAACCGCCTCTTGAAAAAAAAATTCCAAATTAAGAACCGCGAAACTTGACCAATATTTCAAACAAACAAAAATGGCGCCCTCTTTAAACTCCCCTTTCTCCTCCTACAAAACCTGACCCACATTTCCCCTCCCTCTCTCTCTCTCTCTCTCTCTCTCCAAACCCATATTCCTTTCTTCTTCTTCTTCTTCTTCACGCTTCCGGGTTTTCGGCGATGGCGAACCAGGAGAACACCATGAGGCTGACGAGGGCAGCAAAGAGGAAAATGTCTGAGTCATCATCAGACACAGCAGACCAATCCCAACAACAACAACAGGCGCCTGCTACTAAGAAGCGGGTGGTTCTCGGCGAGATACCGACAAATGTAATAGGAAATCCCAGCTTAGGCGGTGTTAAAAAGGCGGTGTCGGCGCGTGCTCGGCCTAGAAAGTGTACTACTACTACTTCTACTACTAAGCCCACCACCACGCCGGAGGAGGATGTTATTGAGTCTGGGAATATTGGTGGTCCTCCCGATATCGATGCCGGAAATGACGATCCGCAGATTTGTGGGGCTTACGCTACTAGTATATATGACTATCTCAGAAATATGGAGGTATGTTTTTTTTTTTTTTTTTTTCTTTTTTGCTAAATCTTTATTTTTGCATTTCATTTGAAATTGTATTTTCTTGTTTTTTTTTTTTTTTTTTTTTTTATGTATTTGTTTGATTGATTTTGTTAGTATAACGTTTGGGAAAATGTGGATTTGTTCTTCCAAATTTGGGGAAAATGGGTTTGATAACGTCAATTGGGTTTTTCCCCATTTCTTGAAATTATTCATGTGTTTGATTATTGGGTTAATTGAATCTTACAAGAGAAGTTTTGTAATTTTGGAATATGGGTTGTTTGAATTTAGGTGTCCCCCCCCCCCCCAATCCCCCAAGATGTTATGGTGGATTGGTGGGTGGGTTTTAATTTTGATTTTGATTTGGGTTTTTTTGGGGGGTTTGTTTGTTGGATGGTGAAGAGGGAAATTAGGGTTTATGTTGGATTGAGTGGGTTTGAATTGATTTGTGTAGAAAGAGGAGAAGAGAAGGCCAGTAGCAGATTACATGCAGACGATTCAGAAAGATGTGAGTGCAAATATGAGAGGGATTTTGGTAGATTGGTTAGTTGAGCTTGCTGAAGAATTCAAGGTTGTGTCCGACACACTCTACTTGAGCATTTCTTACATTGATCGATACCTGTCTTTGAAACCACTCAATCGACAAAGACTGCAGCTTCTCGGTGTTGCTGCAATGCTTATTGCATCGTATGTTGTCTGAAACTCTCATTTTTGGTCTCCTTTAGGTTCTGTGTTGTTAGCTGGTTGATTGAAGTTGTCTATTTCGTGTTCTGTATGGCAGGAAGTATGAGGAAATTGATCCCAAACCTGTGGAGAAATTTTGTGATATGACTGAAAATACCTATACTAAACAAGAGGTATGCTTGGTGCTTCTGGTTTGATGCTTACTGATGGTGAAAGCCGAAATCAGGATTTACTAATGTCGACATTTGTGCTGTAATATGATTTTGCAGGTCGTAGATATGGAGGCTGATATACTAAAGACTCTCAACTATGAGATGGGAAACCCTACTGTAAAAACATTTCTGAGGTGAGTGTATGGAACTTATTGCATTATTGGTCAATGTACGATGTGCTTGTTGTGTTGGGGATCTTACCGATGATGGGGTTTTGTATGTTTGATCTTTGCAGGAAGTTCACTAGGGCTGCACAAGGCAACTCTAAGGTATATTGCTTGATATGAGATAATTTGTGCGTCTTTGTTACTACTTCAGACTCTAGAGGCTTGTAGCTGACATGTTCTGTGATTTGTTGCAGAACCCTAATCTGCAGTTGGAGTTTTTGGGTTACTACTTGGCTGAGCTCAGTTTGCTGGATTATGGCTGTGTACAATTCTTACCTTCTATCACAGCGGCATCAGTCATATTCCTCACAAAGTTTACTATCCAACCCAATAAACACCCTTGGGTGAGTATCTGCCTCGAAACATCTTACTGTCTTAAAACCTGTAGACTATAGGCCTGTTGTCAGAGCTCATATTGAAATGTAAACTAAAGTAGCGTCTCTTGAATGTTACAGAATTCGGGCTTGCAGTCTTACACTGGATATAAGCCGTCAGACCTAAGAGAATGTGTCCTCCGGATCCAAGATTTGCAACTCAATAAAAGAGGGGGATCCTTGGAAGCTGTCAAAAATAAATACAAGCAGCATAAGGTATACTCCTAAATAACATATGCCTTGGCTGCTTCTTATGGTTACTAAAGCTGTCACGTCTTAATTACATTTTTGAGCTCATTTGTCTGATACGACTCTCTATTTGCTGTTACAGTTCAAGTGCGTATCTACATTGACATCCACACCAGAGATACCTGCAGCTTATTTTGATGAAGCCAAAGGAAGATAGATGTCTGCCTGTCTGGTGTTTCTGATTAGTATCATAGAATGAGCTCTGATGGTTATTCGCGTAATGGTTGGACAAGCATTACACGTTTTTGTCAACCGATTGAGCTGTTACAGCTGTAGGTTTTCAGTTGTCAAAGCATTTTTTTGACTTAGATTGCAACTCTTGTCACTGATGTGTTATACACTAGATAGAGCTGATGGCAGTAGGAGCGTAGGAGCATAGTTTTTGTGCAGGAAGAAGGCATGTAACTATATCAGTTGTAGTGATTGGAAACGGCTTTGTCTAGCATTAAATAGAATTTTGTTGAAATTCAGTACTCCATGGAAGCTTATGGCTGATTAAAGCCGAAATTTTTTCCTACATGTTGCAAATACTGCAGAACTTTTGAATGTTCTGAACTTCTGATACATGATTTCAGCCTTACTGATGCGCCAAATACTCTACTGCGGTCAATCAAGCCCACTTCCTGAGTTCCTGATATCCAACGTTGCAAGACAGTTCTATATACAGTAGGGATTAAGCAGAATCGACATAACGATCAGGGGTTACTAAGTTACTTTACCGTAGACACTCTTTTTAATCTTTACTCATAACTTTTTACACACACAGAAATTACGAGTCACGTATTTACCGTAAAAAGTGAAAATGGACATCTAAAACGAGGGCATAAGCATGCAATTGACATCCACTACATTTTTTTTCATGATTGCTAAACGCAACATTTTCTTTATTAACTTAACCGAGTAAAATTTCACTAATACCCCCATAACCACATAAAATAACACAAATACCACAAACCCCAAATTTGTCCTAGGGGAGTACGCTAGTCTCTATTCTTCATCTTTCATCGTTCTTCGCCAACATTCTTCACTCTCCGCTGCCCCAATTGTTCTTGTTAAATTCTTATCGTCAAGTGTTGATATCAACATCTTGCCAAATTAGTATCAACAATTGATATCAATTGTTCTTTTCTAAATCGAGGCGAATTCATGGGGGTATCCGCTGGCAGTCGAATTCATTATGGTCAAATTATACAAGAAGTTGATATCGATTATTGTTTACGTCAACATTTGTATAACTTTGAAATAACAAAGCTTCCCCTAAGCAAACCCCCGAATCAACCAAATTAATTAAGCAAATGACAGGTACTGCACAATTTTTTTTAAAAAACGTAAAGTAGTAGTAAAAAACCCTCCTAGCGATTTCTAAACAGTCCCTACATTTACTATGTAACCCAGCAGAAGAAATGCTTTCGGAAACTCAAAATATGTACGAGTATTCTTGATGTTTGGAATGTTGATTAGGTTGGAGTCGTAATCTCTAGGTCAATTTATGCAGTTTTGAAGAAGATGTGATCTTTAAGGGTAACATAGGAAGAAAAATGGATAAAATAGGTAACACTAGCATTTTTTAGGTTACGTTTAGTAATCTTTTTTTTTTTTTTTTTTTTTTTGGTCGAAAAAATTATTTCAAGATTAAAATTCTATTATGTATGAAGTCCTAAATTTCCTCTTGTTATAAAATTTAAAAAGCGTAATACCATTTACATCAAACAATACCAATGCTCTAAAAAAGTTAACTAAACCCAATAATATCTGATCGAACATGACACATACTTAACCATAAATCTATTATAACAAACCCGAAATCAACATAACACGAACACGATCGACCCGATACACATACAAAGTAACACAACACTTGAAGAACAAGTCAACAAAAACCACACGGTGGTGGTGGTGCAGTCTACGATAATGTATGTACAGTATATGTTTGGAAAGAAGAAAAGAAACTTTCGGACAACAACTGTAGTCACGGTCCCACAAAAACATGCAAATTTGCGCGCTTATTAAATGCAACTATACAAATACAATACTCCGTCGTCTTCACCATCTTTGTCATCTTCTGCTCCCTCTCTCTCCTCCTTCTCTACTTCCAACGGTCACTTCCTCAACACTCTTACTACTCCACTACAGTAACTCTAAACCTGTCACCTACCTGCTCACATTAGCACCAACCACCCACCTCATACTTCCATCCCCTGTCACCATCACGCTAACCTGCGCCTCTTAATGTTATCTTAAACAATACGCCGTCGTTTCTTACTACTTTTTTTGTTTGTTTGTTTTGGGATGCCTGTAATTTTTCTGGGTTTTTCAGAGTTTTAGACTATTTTGGGGACTGCCCTTTATTTTTTACCATATCAGATATCATCACTATCTCTATTCAATCACTCACTTCCAGGTATTTTTTTTTACCCACTTTTAGAAAGTTTTAATCTTTTTATCTTTTTCAATTTAAGTAATAATGGGTTTCTCAATATTATTTAATTTCTTTTTAAGTTGGTGATGATGATTAAGTACTTGGTTAACACTTTTTAATGTCATTATTTTTTGTGTTTGGGTTGTTGGTAGTGACTAATACTAGTATCGTGTTATAATGACGGTTTCATATGATGATTCATTAATAAAGCCGACCCCGTATCATTTTGGTTAAAGCTTTGCTGTTGTTGTTGGTGACTGTTTTTAGTATTTATTAGCGTATTGTTGAAGGTTTATGATTATTATTATTATTATTATCATCAAGGGCTTGTATAGTTCGCTGATGATGAAATGGTGTTGTACTTGTTGTTTTGATTTAGATGGTGAATAATTAAGGGGTTGTTGAAGAGCCAAATTGGATGAAAATGTTTGGGTTTTCGCGCAAGCGGATGAAGCTTGGAAGGTTCTTTCTCTTCCTATAATGCTCAATTTGATGTTTGATTTCTTATTTGATCGAAAAATCTGTGTGTTAAAAAAAGGGGAAAGGATGTTGAAATGGTTGTTTTACAATGTGTGTGTTTATATGGTCTGATTATAAGCATTGAAAAAGCAGTGTTATTCAAGTGAAGTACACTTTGGTGTGTTAGGGTTTTATCGGTTGTAGCTCTTCAATGTGTTGTCAAAAGACATAGTAGTATTGTTGTGAGGATGATGATGTTTGACGTCATGCAGATACCGCGTTTTCCAATTTCTGTTATTCATTTTACAATAAATTGGGGAGGTAATTTGCAAAATGAGAGTCGATGCATTGGTAGAGAGGCTTGTAATTAATTTTGTTAAGGGTGGATTTTCGTTCTAATGACGTGAGGTGCAGAGTGGATGAAACAGTTTTTTTTTGGAGAGGTTTTTTTGTGGTAGGGTGAGGTACAGAGTGGATTACTTGATGATACAAACTCGAGTTCACAAAACCTCTCTAATTACTATCACGGCTACCTAATCCTGAACCAACCATCTGGGGCAGTGTAACAGGGAATATCTGAGTAAAGCTCACTACAATTCTGTAAAAGAGCATTTTAAAGTGCACCTTTCAGATATTGCACAAGGAACAAGAAGTCCATTAAGACCTCCTAAACGGGTTAGCAATGTAGGAAATGATCAGCATTGAAAGAAATAACTCGTTCATCTGGTCTAATAACAATATTTCCTTTTCCGTTGTTATTCTGCTACAGGAAGAAAGTGCACCTTTCAGATATTGCACAAGGAACAAAGAGTCCTTTAAGACCTCCTAAACGGGTAGCAATTTCAATGTTGAACTAACAGCTAATCATCATTATTTCATAGGACGGTGAAGATTAATGCCTTAATGTATTTCTTTCGTTCCATATCACAGGTTGAGAGTACTGTGACCGCAAATGATCAATTAGGCGAGCCTGATTGTGAGTGCTCATCTGCTGCAAGAGATATAAACAACTGTGAATCAGGCAATGCTGAGAGCTGGATGGTTTTGTCAATTGCAGGAGACAAGCCCAAACCTCGCTCTAATGTAACACCACCACTAACTTCCATTACAGTTTGCTATTCAATTATTCTTGCCTTTTCCCGTCCCTTCAGGACCCTAATTGAAATGGGTCTTATCAATTTTGCTGGAGCAGCATGCAGCAGCTGTGGTAGGGAACAGGATGGTCGTGGTTGGCGGAGAATGTCCAGATGGAATGTTAGATGATGTTCAGGTTGTCTCTAAGTTTTTAAATCCAAATCTCTTCTGATCTTTTTTTATGACTCCTAGTATATAAGAAGCTTGTACTAAAGCTGTGTTGCTGTCTTGTATTAAGCTTGTATTACAAACCTGTTGAACGCAATCCATCAATTGTCCTTGCAGGTGCTTAGTTTTGATGAATTTTCTTGGACAACAGCTTCAAAAGTTTACTTGTCACCAACTAGTCTGCCACTTAAGATCCCCTTTTGCAAGGGCCATAGCCTGGTAAATAATTCCACTCTTGTGCGAGGGCTTGGGTTTCACCTTCTGTGTAAGATGTTACACTGAAGAGTGGCACTTTTTTGACTACTAAATGTTACACATCACTTTAATGAAGAGATTCTTCTTCTTGAATGAGTGATAGTACGCTTGCTAGTTGCTATAACTACTAAAAGAACACAGTCCATCTGTGATTGTAATATTGTATATATGAAACTGCAGTTATGTTAGAAACGTCCTACCTAGAGGAGCCCTTACTTTATTTGTTCAATTATTAGGTTACTTGTGGTAAAAAAGCTCTCTTGGTTGGAGGCAAAACTGATCCTCGTAGTGATAAAATTTCAGGTTTGCATTTCTTTAACTAAGTTTTCTTTAACTCATGGCATGTAGGGAGAAGGAGATTCTTGACTTTTATTTTTGTGTTTCGCAGTGTGGGCATTTGATACAGAAACAGAAAGTTGGTCAATAATGGAAGCAAAAGGAGATGTCCCGGTATACTCTCTCATTGCTTATATGCCGAATAAAAGTATTGTTTGCTTTCGGACTTGTATGTAGAAAAAAGAATGCAAGTTACATTGACTATCTCAGTCCCTTTGGGAATACTAGATTGCTTTTATATTCACAAGGATAAATGTATGGAATCGCTTAGTAGTCATCTTTTTTAGGTCTTTGACATATGAAAGTAGTAGTTATTTTATTTGAATGGTCAATGGTTTCAATGGAAATGCTGCGTGTTGGGTTGATCGGCATCATTGACAATTGACATATCACAATTGCACTTTTCCATACCCGAACAAGTATGATCATTTACTGTCTGAATCTCTGAGATATCAAGAGATACCAATATATTACTAGAAAACAAAACGATAGATTTCACCTCAATGCGTTATGGACTCTGGAGCTACTGTTATTAGTATACTATAGAGTACAGGATACATGGTCTGAACGCTGAACTGTTAAATACTAAATTGTGTATACTGTCTGCTGGTTTGGAACACAGTCCTCAAGGGAGGGTGGGGATTTCGAGAACAAATGGTCATTAAAATCTCAGATCATCGGCCGCCTGAGCATTTGTATATGATTTATTTGTTGCTATATGTAGAAGATTAGACAAAAAGAAAAAACAGGGGAAGATTTTGAACATTTGCATGTATATACAGTTAGATTATGATATGGATTTTCTAAGAAGGAAAATTATGTAGGTTGCTCGCAGTGGCCATACTGTGGTCAAGTCAAGTTCTGTAATAATCCTCTTTGGGGGTGAAGATTCAAAAAGAAGAAAATTAAATGATCTCCACATGTTTGATTTGAAGTCAATGACATGGCTACCGCTTCACTGCACGTAAGATTCTATATCCTGACATCGCATTCAATCTTTAGGTGAATCTCTTACAAGTGGTGGCATATAGTTCATGTTAGATTGCAACACTTACACTTTGACAACATGTTTCTGTTTTTCTTTTCATTTTCATGATCTTTATCTTACTTTACACGAACAAAATTTTCGAATTTTATTGAACTTATCACCATTAGATGTTAACATATCATATGAAAGAAACAGGGGAGCAGGACCATCTCCAAGATCCAATCATGTTGCAGCTCTTTATGATGATAGGATCTTGTACATATTTGGGGGTTCTTCAAAGGCGAAGACTTTGAACGACCTGTACTCGCTAGATTTTGAGAGCGTAAGTTCATTAATTTGTCTTCATCCTGACTATTTATTGAGTACTATATATATATATATATATATATATATATATATATATATATATTGAGATTATGGTGGAAATACCAATCTGTAACTTTTATTTGTCAGATGGTGTGGACAAGAATCAAGATTCGAGGTTTCCATCCATCACCAAGAGCTGGTTGTTGTGGTGCTCTATGTGGAACTAAGTGGTATATTACTGGTGGGGGAGGTCGTAAAAAGAGTAAGCATGACATGCGTATGCATTCCTTTTGGTTTTTCTAATTTTCTTTTGTTATCTTTTTGTGGTTCCAGCTGGCTTCTTGTTTTACTAAATTTTCCTGTTGGAGAAGCTTGCAACTTCCTCTGCATATCTAAAATTAACACTGTTCTTGATGTAGAAACGGTTGGTAAATTCGGTTCAAGCTAGAATATACTGCATACTACGACACAGACATTTACTTGTATTATGGCCTTGTAAACTTTCAGCTATTGTCCACTCCTTTTCTCTTTAGCATCAGGATAGAAGTGACTAAGATGTCGTTGCATAACTCCATACTCCGTATATATTTTCTCACTTAATGGAGATGCTAATATGCTTCTGCAGGACATCTGGAGACCTTAGTTTTTGATGTCTTGAAAGTGGAATGGTCTGTTGCAACTACATCGCCTTTATCCTCCATCACTACTAACAAAGTAAGGTTGCCTTTTTTATATATGCTTAGTTGGATGCTGTCCACCAGTTCTGCTTTTTTTTTTTTTTTGTGCGTGCGTGCGTGCGTGTGTGTGTGTGTGTATTCAGGTTTTGAATTCTAATGTCTCTTTTCGCCTAAAACTTTTGTCTCTCATATGCAGGGTTTTAGTCTGGTGCTTGTGCAACACAAGGATAAGGATTTTCTTGTCGCATTTGGTGGAACCAAAAAGGAAGCATCAAATCAGGTTAGATGGACATTTCCCCTCTGACGTCTTACCACAATTGTTCAAGTATTTACACTCATCATCTGTGCTTATTTTACAGGTCGAAGTACTAATACTTGACAGGAATGGAAATTCTTCGAGTAGACGGTTGGCCCCCAATCTAGGGAAGCCACGTCATAACCGCAGTTCATCGAACGATTTTGCATCTCACCTTACTGCTGCTTCGTCCTGTCCAGTTGATTCTCTTAGACAAAATTTGGCATCCATAATAGAAGAGCATGGCTCTAGTCGAAGATCTTTATCGGAATCTGTCCATACCGATGCATCAAATGCTTCAGGAAGCGTCTCTCTCAGGAAGCAATTTAACAACGAGGAAGATTTGACACATAAACTTACAAGGAGTTCTGACGATGATACTTCGTTAATGCAGGTGAGGCATTTAACATACATGACTTATTACTCGGTAATGTTACCAGGTTCTGTATGGAAGAGGGTGTTTCGTTTTGCCCCTCTGCAATTAGCATATGCATTCTTGGTGATAAGTTTCCTTTTTTTTTTTTTTTTTTTCCGATAATTCCATTCTTGGTGATAAGTTGGGATATTAGAATCCTCCACCATCCGTGTTGTAATTGGTGGTTGTATGCTGCAATGATGCTGAACTAGTACCTAGCTAAATGGAGAAAAGAGTGTAGGAATAGAAACAGATTGTTCATCTTTCTGATTTCGGAGAAAACGGTTTATTAAAAGAGTATACAGCATTTTGTTTCTTTTCCCTTCCTTTCCCTTGCTCGCTTAAACTTCAATCTGAATTGGTGATCCTTGCTCTCCCTCCCCTTCCCCTTCCCTACAAATCTCCCCATCTAAGATGTTTGAAAATAGAAGAAAATAAAGCATTGAAATTAAGATATCATAATGTTTGTGCTATACCACTCATCAAAGTAACTGGATTTCAGTTCTTGGACAAAAAGCAGCCGGAAACAGCACATCCTCCAGAAACTTCTGGCAGATTTATAACAGAAGATATACCATCTTTATCAGAGTCTGGGAACATTACTGTTTCAGATTCTGTAAGTGAGAAGTTTGTCCTTGAAAATGAAGAGATAGTTTACCCAGAAAGTGATGGAAAATACGGCAGTTATTCAACTCCTTCAAGCGTTTATCAATTGTATGAAACAAGAATGGCTGCCTTGATAAGGAAGAATGGGATTCTTGAAGGACAACTTGCAGCTGCTTCGGCAAGCCGAGAGGCAGCTGAAAAAAATTCATCTTCTGTCCTAAAGAGCCGGCAGGAGATGGAGAAAAAGTTAGCTGATACAGCAACAGAGATGGAATTGCTCAAGGACAGGTTAGCGAGTATGGAGCTAGCCCAAGAAGAGGCCAACAGCTTATCAAATATTGTCCACTCTGACAATGTAAGGCTAGAGCATGATGTAGCTTTCTTGAAAGCAATCTTGGATGACACCCAAAAGGTACGTATCTTAGTGTTTTTTCGACACTTGTTCATGGATAAATTAGCCTTCCTTATCGTGTTAATTTTCAGTTCTATTCTTCGTTTGTATATTGATTGACCCTTTCATTGATTTCTTTTGCCTTTCTGGCCTTTCCCTCTTCCAAACATAACCTGACTTGCTTAATATTGTGTAGGAGCTGCATTCTACCAGGGGAATGCTCGCTAATGAAAGAGCAAGAGCCTTCCAGCTGCAGGTATGAGAATTTTCTGACTTCATAAATAGTTAGGAGATGCCTAGTTTTCAGTTGTGACTAATTTCATGCACGTATATTGCAGGTTGAAGTTTTTCACCTTAAACAGAGATTGCAGTCATTGGAAAACCGTACACCAGCGCCAAGAAAGTTCCAAGTATAGTACAGTAGGTCTGTAGCTACTCCCCTGCAAAATTCCACGCCAAAGCATTGAGGCGCTTCATTTTTGGGCACGTATTGAAGTTGTATAATATCCTATGTTACTTGTAAATGGCTGATTCATTTTGTAAATACTGAGATGCAACACAGTATGTCATGTATCCTCCATTAATCAGCTGGTTTCGCCTCACTGCAATGTCTAGAATAAGGGAGAAAAAGGGGAAGACGATTGTGGTCAGCATGTCTGATTATAACTTGGTGCATTTGCTCAATTGAGGCAAACGCCATTGTTTATCTTAACCATTTATAAACATCATTCCACTTCATTTTGCAATAAGATCCGACCAACCAGAACCTTGCATTTTGCGAAATTTGTCATTTACTCATTTCCATAAGAATCTAGAATTACATTGCATATGAAATTTGAATGTGAAATTTGAATTAAAGCTCTTTACATTGCATATGAAATTTGAATGTGATTCGATTTTCCTATTAGCTAATGATACAACAGAGAATGATGGTACACCGAGCAGGAACTACCGAGACACAGACACTTTTTATGTGTGCTTCTGTGGCTTCAACAACACAGTCCTGGTCCCTGGTGTATAAGAGGCAAACGAGAGAACTCACAAGATTTCTGTGTCTTCATGGTCTCCTTCACCATCATCTGCCTCATTGTCATCGTCATCCTCGGGGTCGGGGACATCTGGATCGATTCCCTGAAACATAAATCAAGCTCATACATTTGAAACTCTACCCATTGAGTTTTTGAAAGACAAGAAAGTACCAGATGCCACCCCTTAGTTGATTACTAAACGCTTATGACCACCAACAAGACGCAATAAATAGAACTGTGCGTTTTCGAGTTTTCAGCAGAGGACAAACCTTCATCAGTTTCTCTAATCGGTCCAGTCCCCTCTTTGCAGCCTCATTTTGCAGGTTTATTCTGATATTGATATTTATTATCTCAAACCAAATTATCTCAGAGCACAAATGCATATAAACATGATTTTAATCCCAGGGTACTGATGGATAAACTAATGGGTTAAAATGTTTTTACCTGAGTGCAGCTTGATAATGGGACAATGCTTCTTGAAACATATTTGTGGCAGCAAATACTTGAGCAAGCTTCACATGCAGAGAATCATCCGCCCAGTCTTTCAAGTACCGCTCAAGAAGGGACACAGCATCATTATTTCGACCCTCCACAAGATGGAGTTCGGCAAGTGCTAATGCAGCCCCTAGATAACCAGGCTCCAATCTGAGAGCAGATTCATAGAACTTTTTTGCCTGCAAGTTTCACAACATCATAAACAAATCTTCAGCAAGTAGAAAACACATTTTTTTTTTTTTTACGTTGACACTAACTCCCACCAGACAGGACATCACAAAACCTCACACCGTACTCCATAGCACGAGTCAATAGCATAGCAACAACTGACATGCATATATGCAAAATCAGTGGTCATTTGGGATAAACAGTCTCTTTTACTTCAGTTTAAAATCTAAAACACACAACGTTTGCAATAAAAGTAATACACCCTCCATTCATACCAAGCTTTTTGCACTTGTCCACATGCTTCTTGAGGTGCGAAATTAACTATGCTAGGGTCTTAAAAAAATTCTGTAATCTGGTGGTATCTATTCTGTGTAGTTTTTCACCAAATCAAAGAATTTTTTTGATGACCCTAGCATAGTTAAGTTCATACCTTAACAAGTGTCACAAAAAATGCAGGAAGCTTGGAAATGTGTGGAGGAAGCACCATATGCTGTATTCCTATCCAGTGACTAAACATCAAAGAGTCCTCTGTAAGCAACAACGCTACTATTGCTCAACTGGAGCAAGAAAGAGAATATATATTGCCTGATTCACATTTAACACCAGTAAAACCAGGGGCTACACTGGCTAAGTTCTATAACAGCTGTTTACTCGCATCTTAGCTATACAAAGGCAAATCTCCATGTCATTTCAAAGGATACAGGTCAACCATTCATACCCAGGCTTCTTCAACTAATTGGAGCCTCTGGTACAATGAAGTAACTTATGGACTCCTATGATTCTTACACAACTTTGTTTTGCAGAATGCATCAATAAACAGAATAGAAAAAGAGATTAAAAACAAAATACATATTAGCTAATTTGATATAAAGTTCGGCTAAAAGTGTGAATCAAGTGTGTGAAAGCTAGCTTTCCAGGAAGATGTGTGCCAACCAACAACTAGACTCGCACTGTGCACACTAGTGTAGGGGTGATATGAGTATACATAGTACTCGAATGGTAATCAATTCTATGATATGATCAAACTCAAATACTGTCTCACTCAACAGAGGAGAAGTTCGTACCACACCTTCTCCCTTCCAGTCGAGTTTTTAGCATGCACATCTCCCACTAACTTTAAAGCCTTGGCGGACTGAGGCATTGTCTTCATTGCCTCTCTTGCTACATATAAAGCCTCTTTAACCTTAGAAATTGCCAAATACGAATGGACCACGCCTGCACATACATAGATGTTTACTAATCCCTCATTTAGAAGATACTTGCATCTACACAACATACAACAATTGAAAAGTTTAGTTTCAAAAATTAACCTTGATAGGAACGTAGATCAGGTTTCAGCTCCTGAGCCTTTCGGAAGGCAGCAGAAGCTGCCTCAGGTCGATTCAATGACAAAAGCAAGTTACCCTGAAGTAAGTTCAAAATTGAGCCAGATTTCACCAAGTCGGCAAAACATTAGAAGGATTTAAATGATGTAATATACTTCAAAATGATCAAGCACATCAAATTGTATATAAACTTGCTAGAGAACGAATTTTTCCATTTATGAATATACCTTCATAATATAACCTGTCACGTGCCTATTATCAATCTGAATACTCTGTTTGGCAACCAAAGAGGAACATGCAAAGCAAGAACATCTTCAACATGTTATTGGATAAGGAATGAAATTCAATGAGAAAGTGAGGAAAAGGCGGCCTCAATAAGGAAACCGAAACAAACATATACCTTTTCCGCATAGGATAGTGCACCTCGTTCATCTTTCTTTTCCCACAATACCGATAAGGCAACAAATACTTCAGGTTTTGTGGGATCAGTGTTCAACAAGTCATGGACCAACTTGTTTAGCTTTGCATATTCTGATTTACTCTTAAGAAGCATTGCATACTCATCCATGTAAGTCACTATGTACGGATCCAGAGAACGAGCCTGTCGATACCAAATCATTTAATGTTCAGAAAAGACAATTATTCGACATACAGTTGCAGTGCCTTCTGCTATTACCTTGTCAAAAGTCAATATAGCTTCATCCGTTTTCCCAATTATTGCCTCAACCTTAAAAAAACAGCCAAAACAAACTTCCAGTTTATGAAATGTATGATGAAGAAAGAATCAAGCTACACTTTTTGAAGAACATCAGCATCACAAGTATCACAACTTTTCTCATGGGAACAAAGAGCCAACAAAATAAAAGTATCAGCAAAAATTTTATGAAGTCACTTTCCCTACCTTTGCCATCTCAAGTAATATGTGCACATTATTTGGGAATCGCTGTAGAAGATCTGCAAAGATTTCTAAGCCACCTGCCATTTAAGAACATAGTGACATTTAAAAAACTTAGGCAATGGTCTCTTCTTTGGGAAGGGTAGACAAGCACAATATAGAAGCTTAGAAAGAGTGTCACAAATAGAAAAGGGAGCAATTTTGCCATATACGATTAGATAAACCATGATACCCTACGATCAAGACCTACCTAAGAACAAAATAGCTAAAAAGAATGAAGAAAGAAAAGGTAATTGTTCGAACAATCCTTTCACACCAAAAAGAAAAAGTTCCAAAAAATTCAAAAAATAATAAGTTTCACAAACACTCCAAGGTTTATCCCAAAAAAAAAAAAAAAACAGCTAAATTAAGGTATTAGACACATTAATTCAAGACCACCAGCACCCCTTCCCCCAAATGTGTTTGCACAACCTGGAATTCGTGTCCAAGTCAAGAAGAGGAACAACGAAGGGAAACATGCCAAAACAGATTATCACTAATCAAAATAATGAGCTTAACATGCATTTCAAGGGGATATAAGGGCCAAGAATGTGAAACATCAACAAACAAGTGCTTTATGATGTTATGGGGGCTAAATGAAGTTGAGTACACGCAAATACAGTTGCTGCAACAATCATTTTGGAGATGGTCACTGGTTTAGAAGTCGAGGTTTGCCAAGTCAAGTTAGAACTGTTAATAGGGAGTCCAGAAGTGAAGTTCACTCTAGGAGCGTCATACCATTTTAGAAAGCGATGGCTTTTGAATTAATAACAAAAGATTTACAGATTGGTAGTAGCCGTAGATTGTCTGGGATATTGCAATTTACTGGGTCATTTCCAGAAACAATATATCAAAGCTCAGGCAAACAAATTTGAGTTATTCTTGTTTGCTGAATTAAACTTCCTAATAAAAAAGTTTCATAAGATTATCATAACTGATTTGGTTTCTGAAGCTGCTCCCACAATTAGTATTCTACCGATAAGTTCTTGTTAGTGGAGCAGTCTTGCCATTGTTTTCTTTGGTATGTCTTCCAATCAGTGTGAAGTCTATGGATGCTTAACATGATTTGAGAAGATGTTTATTTGTGACTTTATGTCATTATATAATTAGGGTTAGAAGACTAGAACTAAGACATAATCATATTGTTTGGTTCATTAACTTTAGTTAGCCACTTTTAAGTTTTCCATGAATAAGATACGAAATCATAATAAAAAGAAGACACCAAGGGGGTGACCCCAATAACATAACATACCATGGGAATGACGCTCATATACATAATGAGAGCTTAGTTAAGCTCTTCAATTGTGGTGAGTAATTATATCAACAAAAAGAAGAAATGTCAAGGGTTGGTGAGAATGTAACACTTTACTCCAACCACTGTATAAGATAGCCTCAAAACTGTTATTAATCAACCTCTAACTAATCAAGCCACTGTGAAGCCCTACTAAATGTACTAGTCGAATCGGCGCAGCCATTTTAAAGCACAAGCTTACTTTACAGATCTAACGATATATATATTTAATCTTGAAACCAAGTTTTTCCTAGGACACTTGGCATTCTTAATTGGATAGCACTAAGTAATTTATGGTGATTTATGGTGACAATGGTGGTAAGCTAATTTATGGAAAAGAATATAATTTATAGTGATTATGGTGGTAAGCTAATTTATGGTAATAATTTTAAATATAATGTGATACAACAGGTGACGAGATAGTGGAATGAAAATGAGATAGTATAACGGGTGACATGAAAGTGGAAAGGAAATAATAATATGATAAGTAGGAATAGATAATATAATATTATCTTTGCTAATAATATTATAACAAAAATAAGCCGACATTTTTATAAAACGAGTATAACAATATAAATTTATAGCCAGGGCACGGGTCGGGCATGCAAACTAATTATGTAAATTAGCACAACTAATGCAACCTCATAGTATGTCCATATATGCACTTTGAAAGCATTTTTTTTTCTTCTCATTTTGAGATAAGTATCGATGATATCCACTTCAAAAGTGCTCAGGCCATACTCTAATTAACAAATCATATGTTTAAATGTAATACTCAACGAGTTCTCAACATTTTTCTAAAATATGACAGCAGTGAGCCAGTGGCAAAGTTGTTTGGGCTAGTAAATTGTAACAGCGTCATTCACAACAGAAAAATAAGAAATAATTACAATTAAAAGCTAACTTAGTAGTACGCTGGAGAAAAGTTGGAAATTTTTGCCTTGCAAATATTACCTTTATAGTCATTTGACGCAACGCAACACTGGGCCTCAGCATAACGCTGCAGACATTAAACAGATTATCAGGGACCAATGTAGAATGCATTTAAGGCATTGGATACCATTTGATTTTCTACATGGATCATTAGCAATAAATAAAGACAAATTAGTGGTTTGAGAAAATTTCATTATGCACAAACCGATGGTTGACTAAAGACACAACACTTGGCATGTCGATAATCCTATCAAATGTCGACACATTTAGTTGTCGCGATTTAGATCCCATTTATAGATCAGGAGTTGATCCTTCTGAAAACTTGTTTAAATTATGTTCAATAGAGACCTATCATGTACACCTATTATCAGTAGCTTTACTTAACTACTCTTTCCCCGTTCTATTTGCCTTCTGCTTTTGCACAGTTTTCAAAATCCAACTGATCCTTTCATATAGATCAATAATCCACCCAGTAAATTAACAGTTAAACTACAAGTCAACAACCACCATTACCCTTAACTCCCCAACACCATCTCTAATGTTGAGAAGGGAACTTAAGTATTTTATTCAGCTCTCTTCTAGTACAGTTCAGCTCCATTCTTTTCATTTCAATTTTAATGAAGCAAATCAATTTGAAAATTTTCAATTAAAAAGTATAGAACTTATAAAACTTCGGAAGATTTTTCAAAGACAAGATGTACAACAAAGCAACAACATTGAAGGGAAGGTTTGCCTACCTGCAGCCACCGATTAGATTCATGATGATCAGAGACAAGCCTCCCACCTTTACTTGGTGTCTGAAGTTGAGGACAATACAAACAAACAAGCGTGAGTTACACATTTATATCGGAAGGGTTACATAGACAGTTGCAAGTTCCTTAAGGCCTTAATGACAAGAAGGAAAAGTAAACATGTGATCTGGAACATTATTAAGAAGCAATATTTATTTCAAGGAGTTAATCATATAAACAAAGAACTCCTATGGATTTTTCTCAGTTTTGATAGTGAACGCAAATATTGGTTAGCAAACAAGTAACAATAGAGGGATTGTAGGTTAACAATTACAAGTTTACAATGAAGTCTGATTCTGTTGACCAAACGTCATTAAATAGCCTTAAGAGCTTGACAGAAGTCTAAGTCCAAATAAGGACAAGCAAAATAAACATTCTTGGAAAGGGTAAATTGAAAGCCAATACTCTTTGAAGATGATAAGCAACACCTCATGAAATACTAAGAGGAATAAAAATCATCTACAAGCAACAGAAGAAAGAATATATGAGAACTGTGTAGATAAGTACACTCACAACTGCAAAACCAGTAGTAGTACTCACAAACTATTTCACAGTAAATTGCCAAACATAGATAAGAAGCATCTGTTGCTATTGAACTACAGTTGAAATACTACAACAGAAAATGTATACCTGAGGAAACAAAGAGACGATCTCCTTGGCAGAAGCTTTGAGTTCAGCCAAAGCAGTTATAGCATCAAGGACGTAGGGGCAATGTCTGCGGAAAGACATAGGTAAAACATACACACAAGTTAGATAGTTGGAAAAGGTAGAATTGTAGAATACCTAAACCATACGAAGGAAAGCTAAGGGCACAAGATCATGATAATCATATTACTATATTGGGTTGGAAGCTAGATTTGCTAGGCTCAGAAATCAGCAAAGATTATCCGGAAGGCAGCAAAGAGGAAAAAAAGAAGGAACAGAGAATCTTAAGAGCAACCCTAAAGTTCGGACACAACAATGCGAGAAATATCCCACAGTTCTCACCTGATATCCGGAAAGGGATAAATATACAGATAGACATTGTATTTGTTCACGGGTTAAAAAGTCTGAAGGGAAAGAAAACAAAAGAGGGTGATTTATTAGTGTCTATAGATGCCAGTAGCATAGATTCTATGAGTGCATTAATTATAAACCATACTGAAATACTACAGAATATAGGAACTCCAGCTAATGAATACACCAAGTGGTCTTGAAAGTGAAACGGTAGTGATCTTGGGTGCAAATTGTTTCCAACAGCAGGTAGCGAATACCCTACAATGCGTAAAATTATTACATATTGTTTCCGACAGCAGGTAGTGAGTCCTCTGCAATGCGTAAAATTATTCTCATACTAAGATTAACATGACCATAAATGAGTAATTAGCAATCCCAAGAAGTCATCTATGTTTATTTGAAAAGGGATAATGGTTATGGCAGAGGTTGCTTTTCATTAAAGAGAACAGCAGGCTCATCCAAGGTCTCCATCAGAGTCGCTGAACAGGAGACTTCTTGGATTGAGAAAGAGGAAAGTTAATATCGAATGCCTGCTTATTTCAAGACTAATTTACACTATGGAATGTACTGGCGATGGGCAGTGTATCTCCCTCCTTTGTAGGCTAAGGGCCTAAGGACACCGACCTTTTAAGCAATACCAATTTGTTGGGGATTGTAGAGTTAGGGAGGAATACTCATCCTCTGATGCTTATCTAATAAAAAAATACATAACTTCTGTCTATATAAAGTTGAACACGGAGAGGAACTGTGACTACATAACAATAGCAGACACTTCAACATTCATATAGATTTAAAATAGTCATGTATAATGACCAACAACAATGTTACCCCAATGCTTCAATGGCTTGTGGTTATGGAGTAAGGTTACCATGTACGCAGCCAAGCCCATATCTCGAAAACAAAGAGACTAGATGCGGATGACACATTATGAATTACGTCGAGAACTGCATCGATGAAACTCTACTTATCGTTGCATCCATCGCAGCCCTCTATAGTGCCCCTCATCCCAAATGGTGCGAAGGCTCGACATTGGGAATATGCGGTTTTTAGTGAGTCATTTTTTTCATAGTGAGTCTATGCCTCTTGGCTGCGTTGGAAATGGGAACTATCCATGAACGAAAGAACTTCACAAGGTAGGAATTGGAGCATCTTACAGTACAAACAACGGTGGATCAAAAGTAGAATATTTATGTGAAGTGTCAAGTGCGTATCTGTGTGTGTTAATGCATGCCTGTTTCTAATGCACCATATAAGTCCAGCATACACCCAAAAAAGACTCCAAAACACATGAACATAAACAAATGTGCAAGTTGACTAGATGGAACATATCATTTCTTCTAAGTGTAGCCCTGTCACAAACCTCAGACACTCTTTAAAACAAGCAGTGGCTGCACGAGGATGCTGAGTAAATCGATAAAGTTTGCCCATCATTAATTGCATGGGCAAATTTCTAGCTTTAGCGGGAATCCCTTCCATCTACAAGATAAAACAACAAAATATTAGAACCTAATACAAAGAGCAATGAGAGGGCATGAAATAAACCATCAGCAAGCTAAATAGAAGGGCAAATAGACAAATGTGCAAAAGACAATATGTGGAAAAAGGCAGACATCAGAGGGTGAGCTAGGTCGAGTTTACGATTTCCAAAGCCTGAAGATAAGTTCATTCCAATCACCACCTCTAACTGAAAGCATAAAGTAAGCGCAATAGAAACTAACAGGTTCTTGTACATACCAATATGAATTGTATCAGACTGATAAATTGACAAGCCTGAGGACAAATTATTATAATAGAAAATAGACACACATACGCTAATACTACGTGTCCCAAAATAAACTTTCTGTTGGACTATTTGCGACATGCGAGTACAATTTAGTCAAGAAAATGTAGAGTAAGAACCAAGTCCCCACTATAATAACTGAAAATCTGAAATAATTCTTAAATGGAGTACATGCTTAGGGAAAAACCTCTAAAAGAGCGGCTTTATTGTCATTCAACGCAGCATAGCAAGACGCGATTTTGAATTTGACCTGCAGAACATAAATGCAAAGATCAGACGCCAAAAAAGAGAAAAGATATCAACTAACATGGAAGTTAAAAATATCGAATTTCAAAATATCACATTTGTGTTGAAACTACTAATATAGCACCCACGAAAGAAAGAAGCTTCTACCTCGTTCTCACTAATCGTTGAAATAGTTTGAGGACTTGGAGAAGAAGTCCTAGTTGGCATCGAAAATGAACTCCTCAACGACAAGGTGCTTTGCTTGGGGATGGTCTTATGAAGTTGCAAGCTTTGTTTGTATGTACTCTATCACAAGAATCCAAAGCTTAAGTCAATTTAACTTCCTAATCACGCTTTTAACAACAAATTTATCTTATATGGCACAAATTTCTACTCAATTTTTTGACTTTGATTTTGACATTCTTCTTTTCTTTTGTGATGATAAAAACATCAAAACAAAAAAAATCCAACACAAAATACTATTGCTAGAGATCTACAACGTAGACACTTAAAATTGTCTACTATCAGCAATAATTATACTACATTTTACTACCTATATTTTTTTTTTTATCACAAATTAAACTTACTACCGATATCAATTTTAACTACCAAGTCAATTTTACCACCACATGTATAGTAGACAAATTTTTTGTGTCTACACCGTCCTGCATTTGATTGACATGAAACGAGCGCAAAATCAGCAAAAGCGCAAACATACACTTCAACACACCTATCCAAAAATACCACATTCACAAACTTACAGATTACGCAAAATCAATTTCATTTACACACTAGCAAAGGCAGGAAAATTGTACTCACAATCGCAGTACGATACTCCCTACCACGAGAATACGCGTCACCGAGAAGAACCTGAAAACGATAAAATCACACAAATCAAAGTTACTGAGTACAAAAATTCAATCAATCAAACAGCAGGAACACAAATAAACAAACAGCAAAATCAAAATTTAAAAAACTTAAAAACTAAAAATTAAAAGATAAGAAAAGAACAAAGGAAAAATTACGAGATTCTCGACTTTGAGAATGGAATTAGCATCGGAATGGATTGAAGAGGAAGATACAAGAAATTGACCCTGCAGAAATAACAAAAAAGAGGGATTAAAATTGAGAAAAGGAAAAGAAAAAAAAAAGAGGAGAGAGAAAGGGTAGGTAGGGTACGAGGAGTTGAGCAGAGGAGTAGAGGCCATGATCTAGCAGAGTAGACATGTGTTCCTTTGGAGTCTCCATTGTTTGAAATGAGGGGGGAAACTGGAGAGCGTGAAGGTGGGGTTTCTTTAGACTCAGTTTGAACTGAGACTGACTTCAGGAAACACTGATACACTCTTCACATCAAATGACGTTTTGTTGTTCACTTATGTTTATGGGAGAAAAATAAAAGTTAATTTGATTTTTTGTTTAAATATGTTAATGACGATTTATTTATTTTTAAGCTCGTAATTAAATGTTGACCAGGGTTTTAATTTTGTTTTAAAGGTTTATAGTTCGGTAGAAAATCGTTCAAGAAATTTTTGGTTTAGTTTAATTTTGAAATGTGTAATTCACAAGTTTTGTACCGCTTCCAAAATTTTTGTTGTTGTTGAATTTTATATGGGGTTTGATTTGGGAAATTGAGTAGTGTATGGTTATCAATGAATCGTCATTGAGAAATTATGAGGTGTTTGGAAAGAATTCTACCTACTTACCTAGTAACTTGGATTAGTTCCTGCCACTAGCACAAGTTATACATCTTTTCTACTGTGAGACCGCCTCATAATATAAGAGACCGGTTAATGAAACTAACATGTCATCAAATTCGTGTGTTTCATATTAGTTTGAACATTGGATCAATTCTCAATATTTGGTGTTGTTGACTCTAATATGAGCCTGATATAGAAAGTAGATCAGAGTAGACGAGTAGTATAAGATTATCAATGAATCCTCATCATCTCATCGAGAAATATATGAGTTGCTTGGAAAGAATTTTACGTAATCATTTGAATTACTTTCTTGTTACTAGCACAAATTGTATTCCCAACTATAAAAGTTGGGCCATTAGGCATACATTGTGGAACTAGATAGATATACCATTTATCAAAGTCGTATAAACTATGTTCTAGTTTAAGAGTTTCACACTAGATGTAATTCGATAGGAAATTGTCCAAAAAATTTTGGTTTAGTTTAACATTGAAATGTATAATTTGTGAGTTTCGTGCCGCTTTGAGCATTTGTTGAAATTCAAATATTTGGTGTTGTTGATTTTGATATGGGGTTGATTTGGATAGTAGATCAGAGTGGATGAGTAGTATATGGTTATCAATGAATCGTCATCGAGAAAATATGAGGTGTTTGGAAAGAATTCTACATAGTAACTTGAATTAACTCTCTCACTAGCACTAATTGTAAGGCTGTGACTAGATGATTGTATCATTTATCAAAGTCGAATAAACTAATATGTTCTAGTTTAAGAGTTTCACATTAGATGCGTTACTTGTGAGATACGAGTAACACAATTATTCTAAATATAATCTAATGATTTGTGACCAATATATATCAATATTTCAAATTTTCAATCATAACACGCAATCTATGTAGTTTCGCTACTTTACATGACAAGAAACTCAGTATACTTGTACAACTTCAAATTAATCAACATCTATTTACCAACATTTCTTCTTTCAAACTCAAACTTAATTCTAACTTGGTCCACAAAAAGCACTTGAAGCAAATTAATCTATCTTAATGCAACTACCTATTATATTACTACTCATAAAGTACGGACACCTCTCTCAAACTGTATGTGTATCATGTTCATGTTCGTTCTCGTGCAACTTAATTAGAGTACAACTAATGAATCTAGTCACACCTCCATAATCATAACTCATAAAGTCATAAGTCAACCCTGCCCTTTCAACAAAAATTGACAGGGTATGATTTTTTGGATGGGAATTGACAGGTTCTTTCAATAATCATCACATCTAAATTCTTAATTAAGAACCATGTTATTAATCTTTCAACTTTAAAGAACTAAAAGGAGAGGGATAAATAAAGAGAAGTAGAGTTGAAGATTTATAGGGAGACTACAATCGAAGAACTGTATCCATCATCTAACATGTAAAGACTTCATCATTATTACTGAGTAATTCTTGAATTTCAAGTGTAACAAACACGAATTCTCAAGTGTGAGGATCTTTATACGCGTGGTTCTTCCATTGTTAACTCTTATTAACTTCGCGCAAATCCCTTTAAGTATAAGAAAGTAGAAACTCGGATGTCAAAGAGCACACATTTTCACGAAGAAACTATCAGAATATTTCATGAAAATATGAAATTGACGTTAACATTGAACCAATGAACATCAAAACATAAATTCTTTCATTCTCATGGATGAATACTTTTGAATGCGTAAGATACAATATTGTTTGTTAATCATCTCATATACAACAGTTTACAAGAAACCCAGAATTAAGATGATCATAAATTCATAAGTCATTACTATGAACTCATCTGTAATTGTAACAAGGATAAACAGCATAGACACCCCTACGACGTGGTTGGGGGAGACACACAGAGACGAGTATAACGACGATGAACAGCACGATCAGAACCCCGTTGAGGTCGAGTCCTCCTCCTTCATCATCCGATGCTGCACAGCACAACTTCCCCATGATGATGAACCACCCCTTGAATGCCTTGATCTTCCTTCCTTCTCTTACAAGTTTGTTTATGACAAACTGGCCTTTGTGTTAAGTCTTTGTCTTACTCATTTTCTTAATGTTTGGTCTTATAAATATGTGGTTCACAGTTTGGTCTACTGTTCCAGAACCAAGTTGGGAGTTGATTAAATATTCTAAAACAAAATAATGTCATTATCATGGCCTTAATGCACCACTTTTACAATATTACGTAGTTGGTAAGCTTATACAACTCGGCTTCACATTATTATGCTGGACTTATATCAACGTCAATGTTTAGGACCTTCTACCTAAAATACTGGCCACTACATTGTATGATTGTATCCATTACTCTACCGGTGACTTTGACTTTACCAGGGTCTTCGTACCTGTTAACCGAATTTTGGTTAACCTGTTCGTGCATTTTCGAGTAAATTTGGCTCCAAAATCACATTTCGAGAACATGTTTCAGATTTTGGGTTCATGAGGAAGTTATGATACCTAGTTTACTTGGTAAAGTGATTGAGAATCGGAGCTCGCTTACTCATGTCTGAACAAAATTCACTGGATCCTTGACATGAAAGTAAAAGAAGCCCCTTTGTGCAATGTGGAATGGAAAGCTTAACTGTGTAAATGGATAATTTTGGAGAAATGTACGGATCCAGTAGAGTATAACAATACAGTTTAGTCCTAATTAATCTTTGTCCAAATTGTTACCTTGATTTGAACAATACCCCGTTGACGCGATTCAAAAAGGCTGTACTGTTCTTTAGCTCCTCAAAAAGGAATACAAGACTGTGATCACAGCCCTCCGGCAGCAACATTTACGGATCCTGTGTTAGCAATTAATTTCCCGCTTATCATCTAACGTATAGCATCACCATCAGTCATCATGCCATCAACGATGAATTATAAAGAATCAAGCTGCCTTGTTCAGATTCATATGAATGTATCGGGCAGATTCACATTGCTTCAAGAAATTGTGCAAAGCTAGGATATTTTGGTTGCCATCCAAGCTCTTCACGGGTTTTTGTGTTATTTAATCTCTTCCCTAGCACACCATCAGTACCTACATAATAGAACACCGTGAGAACTAGTAAGCAAGGTTTGATGCTATTATTATGGCATCATAAGCTGACTGACAGATAGAGATAGTCGTCTTCGTTGCAGAAGATACTTTCTGCTTCAAACGTCGAGACTCAAGAGCACCTAATGGATGTCCACAATCACATACCTGTAAAACCCTCAAACTTCTTGCTAAATTTTCCACTTTTATTGACCAAGTCCATAATTTCCTGCCTGCATGAAACGAAAAACAAGAACTCAAAATCAAGTAATTGTGTACAACAGCACAGGTAATCAGAGACAACAGATCACTGAAGAGGAACCTTGATAACGGATGGTTGTCACAACCCAAGAAGACTCTCCCATGTAGATTCTTTTTCATGATAGCAATGGCCAAGGAAGCTGCATCCTGCAGAGTAATCAACAATCATTCTATGATGCATAATCTATTCCATTACGAATCAACAAAAGTACGAACTAAAAACCATAACAGATCGAAATACTAATCATCTAATAAAATCATAACAGATTGAAAATACTAATCATTTAATAAAACCATAAACCAGTTTTAAATGCCTAGTTGCCTACGATTATAAACAGAAGTGTTTGAATGACACAGTACACATGCTTTCTTTTATTACTACCTTTTTTTAATAGAGAAAAGAACTACTGCAAGTTCATCACACACAACATCCTACAGACTAAGTTGGTAAGGATGACAAAAGACACACAAGCTTTATCTAGCCAATAGGAGTATATGTTTAACTAGTTTTAAAAATAAATAAAAAATAAATAAAATAGGTAGCGAGACGTCCACAAAACAATGAGTAAAGAGCTGAATTGTCAACACTCAACACTATCATTGAAAGAGAACCCCAGAAAAAGTCGAATAGAGTGGCATAATACTATAATAGTGGAGTACAAAAGACAGCTCTGTTGCACATAGCCACTCCACCACTAGGTTTATGCATGTTAGGAGCTGAAGTCTTCTTTTCCCTCGTTTTTCTAGATACAAAACCCAAAGAATAGCCGAGCAAGCCAATCTCCAAAGAGATTTTATTCCCTTAATCCTCCCAGAACTAGCTTAAGCACCTCCAACTCCCCGAGTGCATCTACGAAGATGACCACCAGATCAATCAAAACCTAAGAATCTAAGATGTAGAAGATGTTGCAGACTTGAAGAAATTTATCTGCCTCAAAGCGTAGGGAAGAACATATACCAGATGTACAAAAACACTAAAATCATGGCAAATGCAATTGTAAGCTTGCTATTAATCTTAAGCCTATTCAAACAGCATGCAAAGCTGTTAGTAAGAGAGAAGAATATTACTTCATAATGTATGAGGTTGACGATGTGGTCTGGACGCAGTTCATTGGTTCCTTTACTCAACCAATAAGTGTGAGCACCTCTATCTGCTTTGTATTAAGAGTTAAGGTTACAGTCATAACATACTGGTCCTCAATCCAAATGAAGTTCTCCTGCTGCATATTTATAGGAGTCAAATACAAAAATCATAAAGGATATGTAGAGTCCTGCCAATCGGAGAACGCAGCCGCCGTGTTCTAGAACCACATTTTCTGCTTTTAGGAGAACATCAGTCCTCGGGCTCCTCCCTACTGGTACCACAGGCGTTTCCTGTACACATGAAGGAAAGTGATGCTTCATCGATCAATAACAGTACACAAACCTAGTAACTCAATGGCAGAAAACATGTTTCCATCAATGGGCTTAAAGCTTGGGTATGGGAATGTCAAAATCCACAAGTCGATGAGCTTTCAAAGCTTGGATATGGGAGCAAAACTTAAACGGGGTAACAAAAGATCAGCATCCATTGGTATAAAACATCACCAACCAAAATGTCACTTTGGCGAGAAATTAGATCCAGATGTATTAGTTGACTCTTTCCCTTTTAGACACCAACCTTGTAAGGTCAATGTGCCATGGGATTATGAAAGGAAGAGTGTCTCAGGACTGGCATGAGACAGTACCAGGTAAAATGAGAAAGCAGACAATGGTTCTGCAAAAGACTGTCTAATAAACGAGGCAGCCGGAAATGAATGAGATGATACTTATAATGTACGCATGAATCATGATACAGATGAATGGTTGATAGATTTGACACCAGTTAATGTGCTAGCATAAAAGATATAGACAGCACAAGCATTTATGATAGCTTAGCTGTACTGTAGACTTACTACCTCATCACAATTCCCATTGTCCGTGCAGTCATATGGTGCAGAGCTTGATGTGAAAACAAAAGAACCTTCACCAGTCCAGCTTGACATTGCTTCCCTGCATGTTGAACAATGTCACAAACAATAACATATAAGATTCTGTTAGAATCCAAATAGTTCATTAAAAGAAAGAAAAAAAAAAACAGAAAAGAGGAGGATTATAAAGAAAAATGAAGTGGAGTAAAACTAAGAACTACTAGCATTCAGATGGAGCAGCCCAAGACTCCAGAATCTAAAATTTATTTGTAGGGAACGACTCCAAACAAGAAGAGGGTTCTAACTTCTGATGAGATAATAAGTACAAAGGGTGAAACTTCACTTTACAAAATTAATTTAGATACGAGGGAACTAGCTCTCCATTGACAGGGTACACAGACAAATTTCGCAATTGTCCAGACTTTGTGAGCTATAGTAAATCCCATATGTAATCAACCTATGTTACTTAACGCAGTCTAGTTTTTATGTAATCAACCAATGTTACTTAACGCAGTCTAGTTTTTATGAGTAATCCTAATAACTACAATTCACTGTGAATTGCAATTGTAAGAAAATCTAGTATATCCACCAGCAAGCATAAGCGCATTGGAGAACAGCAAACGCTCACCTGAGATCAGCAGCATAATCCAGACTCCTTGACGGGGGAGCACAGAAAATTACATAGTTAAACTGGCAAGGCAAGCTTGTTCCTTTAACAGAAGGCACTATTCCCAATTCAACTAATTCCTCATGATGATCACTAGTAGCAGTCTGCCCATAAACTTGACTTCCAGGATACTCCTAGCAAATAAAACAGTATCCTTCAATTTTCTTCCCAACAATAACAAAATCAACCTAAATTACAATAAACATACCACAAAATAAACATCAATTTGTGAATTTCATTTACTCTTGCTTAGTACACCATGTCATCCATTATTCATTTCAGTATTGTTTGTGAGAATCGTGACAATGTCAATTCATGTTAGCAAACCCCAATGTTTACGCGACAATGTCCTAATTTCTCATGTAAATACAGTAACTAGTATTTCAGCTGATTGTGCAATGGTCAGATTAGCATTGACCTCAACAATAGACAGTAACCAATGTCAATCCGCGATCCCAACCAATTATGCAAATACCCAACAATCGCGACATTTTTTGACAGGGTGTTCAATGTCACTGATCATACCACTACTACAATTAACAAGAACAACAAACAACTAGTGAAAAATAATGATGCCAGTAAGCGAAATGTACCCGACGCCATTGCTGAGAAACTAATCGGCCAAGAACACCAGGTCCAACAATAAGCAGATCATTCTGTCCAACTACAGCAGATGATGTCGTTTCTAATTCTTCACTCAATTCACCTTTCAATCATTTCAAACAAAATAAAAGAATCAAGCACAACCCCACACAACTAACAAATACAACAATAACTTCAACATTACCTCAGTGTCTCAAACAGCCCCGTCTATAACAAAGGGAAATGTGGGGTCAAATATACGCAACCTTACCTTAACACTAACTAAATATACACTATTCCCAAATTACCCATACTAAAGATTGCATTTACGGATAGTATAATGACCCATTTCGCTTTATTCCATTACATTTCAAATCCGACAAATTTATTAACAAATGGGTACTCTAAATTCAAGTTAATAGTGCAATATGCAAGTGCAAAGATATAAATTAACACAAAATTAGGAAAAATTGAGCAAAATGAAATCAAATTAGAAGAGGGAAAATTACCAGAAATAGAGTTAGCCTTAGTTAGGAATGTGTCAGACGTTGACGAGAAGGATGTTGACAATGAAAGAGAGTTTGATTTTGACTTGGGATTCGGAAAATTGGAGGAGAGAGAAAGATGTGATTGAATTGAGATTAATGAGTTGGGATTTTTGGGGAAATTGAATTGGCATTGGGTTGGAGTTAGCAAGTTCATGGCTTGGGTGCCCATTGTTGATTTCTTACGACTTATTCAGGATTTGGGTTCAACACTCTTTTTTATTTTCACATATATAGTGTGACGGGTTTGTTCGGCAAAAGTAGTTGGGTGTAACGTTTCTTGAAATTTGATAGTCGTAGATTGGACAGGAGGAACCGATTGATTGACCTGTTTAAGGGATTGAGTTGCTTCTCGTCTTTCGTATATTAGTTTGTGTCATATGTCATGTGTATGACTAGCGATGAGCCGATGAGTGAGTGAAATGTATAGATACTTCGATTTAGTTCCGTTTTGTGGGGTGAAATGTATAGATACTCCGGTTTAGTTCGATTTTGTAGAGTGAAATGTATCAAGTTACACAAGACAGCCCACCAGAAATGGCACCAGCTCCTAGCGACTGATGATTGCTCGAAATCGTTGATTAGTTTGAGTACAATCGATGAATCGAAAATGATATCTCCAATTTGCAATACACTGTACTGTGCACAAGTCTAAATGTGTTGATGATATGGTTCGCATTCTAGTGCAGATATCATCTCGGCAAATACTAAGAGTGCAACGGTTGTAAATCACATTGGCAGTTTATCAAGAAACTGAGCAAAGCTGGCATATTTCGGCACCCATCCGAGTTCTAGGCGCGTTTTTGAGTTGTTTAATCTTTTGCCGAGCACGCCTTCTGTGCCTGCAAAGATTCAGCATCGGAAATAAGTTTACTGTTAAAATACAGCAGGTTGGCAAAGAGCAGTAACAAGAGGCTATTTATTCCGAACTTTAGGATAAATCAGTGCACGGTCCTTTGATCATGATGAGCAGGATGATCCCTCGCAACATGGGGGAGGGAGGGTGAACGACACATTTGTTAGGATAGGTACGATAAGTCGTAGTTTACTTTTGGCTTCAAATGTAAGAAAGACCAGTATTGCGATTCAAATTACCTGTAAATCCCTCAAACTTCTTGCTGAACTTTCCGCTTTTATTAACCAGGTCCATAATTTCCTGCCTACACGAAATAAAAATATGGGAAGGTGAAATAACAAGGAGAAGCCCTGTTGTCGTCGCAGTTGAGACAACCAGACAACATGATTGCAGCCTGAGTTCATCCCAGAATGCAAGCATACCTTGATAAAGGATGATTGTCACAGCCCAAGAAGACTCTTCTGCGTAGATTCGATTTAAGAAGTGTCATGGCCAGCGAAGCTGCGTCCTACCAGAAACACCAACATATAGATCAGTTCACTGTAACATTTTGGACCCATGTGGCAGAATCAATGCTAAGATAACACATACTAATCCTAGCAGAAGACACGGGTCATTCATAGTACACAACAACAACCAAGCCTAATTCCCAAAATGATTTGGGGTCGGCTAACATAATACCTAGGCTACAACTGCCTTACGTCTTCCTTTCATAATGGACTACACTTTATGCAAGACGATATTCCTATGAATTTCAGATACAAACAACTGATACAACATATATACAGAGAAAATGATGAGATTCAAATGGAACAAAGTCAACAAACACAACTCCTTGTGTCCAATGGCTAAGTAAGCAAAGAAAGTTTAAGCCACAGATTATTGGAAATGGAAATCCTATTTCAGAAACTTGCATGATTCAGGAAAAAAAAAAAAAATAGAGGAAAATTTACTTCATAGTGTATGAGGTTGAGGATGTGATCTGGACGGACTTCACTAGTCCCTTGACCCAACCAATATGAATGCGCGCCTCTGTCTGCTTTGTATGTAGAGTTAAGGTTGCTAACAACAGAACAATACTCAATAATCTTACGCTTTGCTATATTTTTAAAGTCTAGAAAAGAGAGTCCACAAAGGATATATAGAGCCCCACCAATCGAAGAACGTTACCACCACGCTCCAGAACGACATTTTCTGCTTTTAAGAGGACATCTGTCCTAGGACTCCTACCGATGGGTACAACAGGAGTATCCTGAAAATTCCTCAACGAATTAGTACAGATGCTTCTACTGAAATGAGGACAAGCAGAATTAGCACCTTAATAGTAATAGCAGAATACTTTGTTGATATATCTAGAAACACATTAACAGATCAACAAGCTGTAATTCTACTACATATCTGAAGAGAGCATGCATGCTATCTGAAATTCAGTACCGAGAATTAGGATAGTATGTGATATATCAACCCATACAAGGAGTTATGACCTTTCATTTGAGAGCATCATCACTTTCCAGGGGTAAACAATAACAAAGTATGTGGCATTGCTTCTATTAGGTAGCATTGTTTGTTTAAAGAGGAATCTCTTTAAAACGTACTCCTCTATCAGAAAGTAAATTATAACCAAGCAGCAACGTTTTTTCTTTCTTATTTCCTTTCCTTTTATTTTTTTTTTTATTTAGTTTTTTATTTTTTTTATTTTTTTTTTGTTCAAGACCTAATAAAGAAAATGTACAAAACCACAGAGTGGAATGATTACTTTGCAACAGAGTAAATTATCATCCATGTTAGTTGCTTTGCTATAAATGATGGCATTAAAACAAAACCACAACGACCAATGTACTGGTGCATACCTCATCACAATGCCCGTTGTCAGCACAGTCATATGGTGCAGAGCTTGACGTGAAAACAAAAGAACCCTCACCATTCCAGTTTGCTGCTGCTTCCCTGATTGTCATACAATACCCAAAAAAATCGACAACAACTATAGGAGTCAATCCGTATTTTTCATAAGCTCATTCCAGCAGATAAACCAACGTAAAAGAGTTGAAGCAACACTTTCCACTCTTCCAGAGGAGAGAAAATTACAAACGTAAGCAGGGTCATGAATCAGAACAAGTTAAGATCAAAACGACAAAAAATGCATTGTGCAAAGTATCAGATAATAGAGACCAAACAACCAAAGCTGCTTGCCGCAGCAGTAACTAAAGCAGATTCAGAAGGTTAAAGTTGTAATGCTTGCCTCCCCCAGTTTCCAGTTATAGTAAGGCTGTGTTACACTATGAGAAGCGAAAAACAAGCATATCTACTCATGTAAGAAACTCACATACAAGGCTATAGGCACAACAACAACAACAAAATTAGCTCAATGTCACAAAGGCTCCTGCCTATAGCAAGGTAAGGGGACAGGAGTGTACATAATCTTCAGGTTCTGTTGAGAACATAAAGAGGCGGTTTCTAGATGACTATCATGAAGATTGCACTAAATTTTGAGCTATCAACTGCAAAGTCATGCCGAAAAGTTGAATGTAAATTATAAAACTTAAAACCTGACCATTTATCGAGGCTTGCTCAATGAAGTATCCGCAAAAAATCCATTGCTATACTAGCACAACTTCTATAAAAGTCTCAGCGTTGCAATTGAGGAAAGTCAACACCTAATTACATTAAACAGAACTCCTTCAAGTTTAACAAAGATAAGCAAACCTAAGATCGGCCGCATAATCTGGACTCTTAGTGGGAGGAGCACAGAAAATGACATAAGAAAACTGTCGAGGCAGCGTTGCTCCTTTCAAAGACGGAATTATCCCGAGTTCTATCAGTTCCTCATGATGATCAGTAGTCAATGTCTGTCCATAAATTTGACATCCAGAATACTCCTACCAAACAAAACCACAACTTGTCATCACCAAATGGGTATCACTAATATTTCACCAAAAATGATCATTTCTTCAACTTTATACTATAAAAATGATAAATTTCTTCAACTTTATACCAAGAATATCATTTCTTTAAGTTTATACCTGACGCCATTGGTGAGCAACTAAGCGGCCAAGAACACCAGGTCCAACAATAAGAAGATCATGGTTTCCAACTACCCCAGACGACGCCGTTCCAGTTTCTTCATACAATTACAAAGAAAACCAGTCAACTTCATGGTAATTACAGTCCACCAAACTTTTTTAACATGAAATTCATCAACAAAACCCCATCAGCCAACATCCTACCCTTAACATTTTGGATGAATAGTGGTCAATCCAGTCAACAAGATATATCACCTCTCCACATATACGACATGACGATTTTGCGAGCACCCATATGCCGTATATGTGCACAGTGTATCACCAAACATTTGTCCGTATCAAATACGGAGTAAAACTTTCTTGACTAGGATACATACATACATAGGGCAAAAGTTTTATAATATAGGCACTTATTTATGCATGCAAAAAAAAGGGGGGGGGGGTTGGGCAAATTATGAACACTCCTCAAACTATGCCGTTATCTGGACTCTGAAGAAGACAAATATGATCATTTTAGAACAGAGGAAGCAGATGATTTACTAACCCATGTCAGATGAAGCGTCAATTTTGAGAGTGGAAGCTAGCGTATTGAAGAAGATAATGATAATGGTGATGGTGAATTTGTGATGATGAATGGGCAATTAAGCAAAGGTACAAAGTTGTGACTGTTATACGTGAGTAGTTGATTGGGCAATATGATCACTTGGCACAAATAAAACCAAAAGTTGTTGGGAACTAGTACGTGTTGACAGAGACGGCAATCCGGGCTGAATCGGTTTCGAGTTGGGTTATCGGGTTTGGATTATGTCAAATTCGTGACTTTTTGGGTTGACATGATCGTTTGGGTTGGGACGGGCTAGGTTTGATTCGGGTAGTCAAGAGGGTCGAATTATGAGTAGTCGGTGGGTCGACTTTATTCAGGCTAGGTAGCACCGAAATGGACACGGACACGGGAAACGGCAGTCCGAAAATTATAGGACACGGACACGCATAATTTAAATTATATAAAATACATATTTTATGTTTGAAAAAGTATATAACTAATTGAAATATTACTTTAATATTATATTAATACTGAATATATTATAAAACTTAGATTAAGAATTATATATATTACGATATTCAATTAAACATCGATAGCATAATTCATTTTTGATGATAAATACTCTTCAACTTACACCTTTATTATTAATCTTCTATTAATTTTAGATTTTTGAAGTGTATAAAAGTGTTCTAGAGTTTCCCAATAAACAAAAATATCAATATAATAATGGACACCGATTCAAGAGTTTCGGACACCTATTGTCAGGTGTCGGTGTCCGACACGGTGTCGGACACGGACACGCTAGATCATGGAAGTGTCCTTCCTACCTAGATTCAGGTCATTCATTGTCTCGGGTTTGACTCATTTCATTATCAAGTTTGGTTATTTTATCGGGTCACTTCGACTCGTGGATATTTTTAGTAGCAAGACATCTTCTGTTGCATCAATTTGATAACTTGATATCATCTCGCTTTCATTTGGATCATTGCAGGAGTACAACTTCCATCACAAAACGGCCTTCCTTTTGCTCGTGTACAGGTTTTATCGATGCGTGTAGGTCTTACTGATGCTACGACTACGAGCATGAAGATATCTTACACACATCGAAAAAATCTCTAGACGAGCAAAAGTAAGAAAGATCAGTCACCGGAGACAAAGTGAAGAGAACTATATCTAACTCATTTCTGTATACAAACAATCAAACATATACATTGCATAGGTTGTTCCAGGTTTGAAATGATTCACTTCAGGAGTATACGCAGCCTCAAAAATGAAAAATCCAGTCTCATTTGAGAAACAGCGAAAAAATAGAAAAAAAAGAGAAGATTACCATATATTACATACTCTATTCTACTTTCCTGAGGAATCGCTATCGCTGCTTCTTTGAATGTCGTCCATTGCTGTGTTTCTTTTTTTTTGAAGCGCCTAAAGCTGCTGGATCTGCTAGCGGACCAGACCAAGTCTGTATGGGGGCTTTGGGGTACGAAAAATTCATCGTACTGAAAGGGACTTCAGGAGGATCATATGTTGGGTCGCCAAACTGCTGTGAGGAACCAAAAGGGTACCCAAGTGTTCCATCTTGGTGTGGAGGAGGGAATTTTTCACTCTTGCTTTTAGCGTTTGCATGCGATATAAGGCGCCTTTTCTGTAACACAAACATGAAAATATGAAATGCAACATGAGGTAAAGCATCAAACTAATTGAGGCAATAGCCCCGAGTTTGAAAGTGGTGCTATAAATGTAGACACGAAAAATTGCTGGTATTCTAAGGTTCTTTGATGAGAAATGGAAGCATAATTCAATCATTATAGTTGCCCTTATGATTCGAGAAACAACACGATCACTGTATCATTTGTCCCAAATTAGTTAATCACTTTTTGTACTAAACAGCTTAGAAATCCTCGTACTAAAAGGAGCAAATCCCCCCCCCCCCCAAAGGAGAGCAAATCCAAAGAGGTCAAGTGGGAGTACAGCTTTACTTAGTGCGAACATGGGTAATAAGGGGATACCAAACATTTCCGTATTAGTTTCTAACAAAGGGGTAAACTATTCTTAGAATCCAACTGTGATTATGATCAGGCTTTACACATCTGGCTTCATGTCTGATCTTTTGTGTAGCACAAGTAGTTCATCATATCTTTTTGTAAAACAAGTGATTGTCTAAATCTTTCTTTCCCAGTAAACGATGCATGGATTTGATTCTTGGAGAAGCAAAAGTAGACAGCAAAATTGAACATCATATCATGAATAGGATATAACTTACATCAATGTTGGATTGAAGCTCTGCATTAGCCTCTGGAGCAGGCATCCCCCTGGCAGATCTATCACGTGCGCGCGTTTTCCTAGCACCATCCACATTGGATTTCGCAGCAGCTCTCGACCTAGTAAGTAGTCATAAAACAATTATGCCACAATACAATAATCTCCATTATGACAAAGAAAACTGTACAGCAACTCAAACTATCGTGCTCAAGTATGTGTTTAGAAAAAAAAAAAAAAGCAAGTTAAATGAACTCTTAAGACAAAAATTTCCTGATTTAAGCTTTTGCCTTCTGGCATCAAGGACTTATGTTAGCATTTCACAATAACTTTAGGAGTATATAAATACACCTTGAACTCACCAAACAAATAATCACGCGAAATTTTGGAAAAATTAAGGACATAATTGTCAGTTTTAGAAATGCGTCTACCTTCTAGCTTGTTCATCACGTAGTTTAGCATCCATCTCCTTGCTGGGAGGGTATTTTGGAAGGCTGGAAGGATCACAGGCATACGGTTTTGTGGTGAAAAACTGTAGAGTACAAAGCATAGAAAAACCCATATTAAGAAAATGAAATAAATAGATATCATACAGAAAAATGACATAAATCTTGCAAAAAACTATACTGCCTCTCATTCTCAATTGGCTTGGCCCCTTTACCAACATATATGAACTTGTAGATTAAACATTGTATTAATAAATAATAGAAAGATACAAGAGTGGAGGATAAAGAATCCTACAGAAACTTAGAGGAAACTATAGGTTCCCTCAATTATGTTGCAGAATCGTGATAGGAAAATCTTTAAAAGAGCCAGCAGACATGTTTGAACTTCTAAAACAGATGCAGTCAATATATTGTCCACAACAGGCCATATCCACACTGAGTGGTGGTGCTAGTAATCTAATATGCAGTCCTAGACAAAAAAAAAAAAGGTACCATAACTGGTACCACCTTAGTGTAGGTACTCTGGCTTGTAGATGACAGAGGCAGGCTTCTGTTAACTTGGGGAGTTACAATGAATTAATTGTGCTTAGGCTTCTCCAAAACCTGTATGCAACTATGCACTCCCTAGGAGGAGAGGATCCCATATTATTTCACCCAAATCTGACCCATGTGATTGTATACCTATAATATCCTTCACATATATTTATTTCAGTCGTCCGTCTTTACTATGTTCAAAGCAATATCATATAGACCTAGAAAGGAGGAACTTCTTTATAAACCTTCATCAAACCAATTCTAGCTTGTTACATCTAAATTCCTAAGTTCTACCCTTTCTTCAGTAAGAAACAATCTATAAAAGTTGGTGCTAAAATTCAAACCGGTTGGCTCAACATAAAGTACAAACTTTCTGCTTGAAGGCACCTAAGATGGATAGCACCGTGATATTAATGAAGATATTCCCAGACTCAAGTCACAATCAAGATAAACTTGGAGTGTGAACTTAGACTGATTCAAGTGGATACCAGCTTTTCCTTGAGTAGAATATAGAGATATTAGGGGGAGGAAAGGATTATTACTAATATGCAGTTGCATTGCCCCTGCCCTCCAAGATACAAAAAGTGGACGAGCAAGCTTACTTCACTGTTAAGTGCAGTCGTTGCACTATGACGCTCAGCTGGGTCAATTGCAAGAAGTGTTTCAATTAGTGACAATGAAGAGGGAGGAAAATCTTTGAAAGTCTCTGTGATGCAGCGTTTGTATGAATGCTGAGGCTTGAAGATTGTTGCATGTGGCAATTTGGACCTTTTCCAATATGCTTCAGAGGGAGACCCACATAACTTGAATATTTTGTGTAGTTGTTCAACCTACATACAATAGGAAATATATAAGCAACATTGACCTGAAGGCTCTTTGCAAATACAACATATGTATATCGATAAATAAAGTACCGAACATGTTATGTCCAAAACAAAAATTCATTTAAATAAGTGTATTTGATGGTTATGTGCTTTCTACAAATGCAAGGAAAGTTGAACAAACATAGAAAATTGTTCACTGAGAAAGGACCATAAAGAGGTCCAATTAGAACTTCAACAAGCATGAATTGCAAGCAACTTTAAAACTTGTGAAAACCGTAAGCTTCGGATGTGCTCAACCACAAATAAAGCCCATGGCACACATACAAACAAGTCACCAATTGATGACAATACCGGGGTTCAATTAAGCAAGATTCTTAAGTGTTCAACAGCCCCTTGCTGCTACAGAAATTACATGAACAGAGATACATTCAACAGCGTATATTATTAGAGCCAGATGTCAGCTGACAAAAGAGTGTTTATGTAGTATGACAATGGAGCATTTCACACATTTATTTTGTACGAAAGAACACAAGCAACATTGGCATAAGAACATAGCAGTAAGCAAAATGCATGCTGAATTGCTGCCTCAAAATTAGTTTTAGTTTGCAGTCTCACTATCAAAATGCAGCACTTCAGCCTCACTAATGAAGGACACATGCACAAAGCGAACCCTAGGCAGCAAAGAGACTCAGCATGAGTACAATCAATAATTTTTGAAAATTCTTCAGTCACCTTCATAATATATGTTCCTTTTCTCATTTCCGAATAGATCTACCTTTAGATACTATTTCTTGACATGGTGAACCTGACACTACACCACTCGTTTATCAAGAAAGGGGTAAAAGGAAAACTAACAAACATTTGCTACTTAGAAAAAGAAACATTACAGGTAATGAGTTTTAGATAAGAAACACAGGGTAATGAAGATTCAACATATAATTCATGTGTTAAAAGAAGAAGACTTAGTCAAAGAAATTGACTTAATTGGGGCTCATTCAAGCTACAGCAAAGGATATATTGGAAGAATTCTAACATCAGACACATAATTCCAATTTATAGGAAAAAACAAACAGCAAGTTTGCAACGAGTGCACCAAGAAGTGGCAAGCCAAAAGAACAAGATACATAGAATAGCATCAAAATACGACCAGCCCATTTGAGAAATGTTTCCAACAAGTACTTTACAAGTAGCTGAAATGGAAAAAAAAGCCCTTAAAATGGGTAAGCATCTTAAACTAAGACGGATTACATCAATGAAGCACAAGCTTTAGAGATACCTCTGTACGACCAGGCATTATAGGTTTTCCAGCCAATAATTCTGCTAGAATGCATCCAGCGCTCCACAGGTCCACCCCTATTCCATAATCAGTTGCCCCAAGAAGAAGTTCGGGAGGTCGATACCACAAGGTAACTACTCTACTGGTCAGGGGCTGCTTGTTACTAGGATCAAAGAACGAAGCCAATCCAAAATCAGCAATTTTGAGAACTCCACTGCTGTCTATAAGAAGATTTGAACCCTTTATATCTCGATGAAGCACATAACGATTATGACAATGCTCGAGACCTGATAATATCTGGTGCATATAACACTTAACCTGAACATGCAGAAATGTAACAAAGAATAAACCATCTGAGACTTTGAAATATGCGCATGTTAAGACTAGCTTTTTGTCCCAAGATATGAGGACCCTGCAACGAGTTTTACCTGAGCCTCTGTAAATTTAATCCCAGGGCTAGCAGCAAGACCAGCCAAATCATGCTCCATATAATCAAATACAAGGTACAAACTACAAGACATTCTTGAGGTCACTAATCCTTGAAGTTTCACAACATTAGGATGATCCAGTCGACGCAAAATCACTATCTCTCGAGCCATAAATCTTACACTCTCTGGCTCCAAATTATCAAACCTCACCTTCTTAAGTGCCACAATCTTCCCCGACAACATATCCCTCGCTTTATACACATTGCTGTATGTTCCTTGCCCAATCTACACATCACAATCCAATACATATCACAAATCATAATTCATTTCATGTCACAAGAGTTCATATATGATACAACGATTCAACAGCAAAACCTACATATTTACCAGCATATTCACAGCATCTTTCACCTTCCTAAGGCAAACTACTGACATAACAGATCCTGAAGTTAAAAAACAAGACACTGTAAAACCAAAGACTGAACACCACCACTAAATTTACATGTAAAAGAAAAACAATTCGAATTCGACATACATCAAAAAACATTGTCTTTCTTCCCCTTTGGGTAGCATAACACATACTCTAACAAGACTTACCAAGAAAGCTACATACCAACACATCCAAAACATCACAAAGGCTATGCACAAGCACTACTCATAACATTCCTAGCCCAAAATTAATTACAATTACCAAATTAAAACACATTACAACAAACCAAATTTATCTACACATCAACTAAAACCCTCGTAATTCTCTCCCCTTTTTCTTAACTAAAATAAATCTCGAAACTTTACCAGCTAAGCTAATTGACATCTATTTCCGAAAATGTCAACATTTCATTACCTTACTAAGTTTCTCAAAGGAATCAGCACGGCGAGGGGTCCACCCATTAATAGCCTCACCGGCGACAGCCGAAAGCCAAGACGGCCAACCGGCAGCAACCTGCTCACCATGAACATTCTTAGGCGGATTACTCAACCTCGGGTTCGGTGGCCCCACCGATTTCTTCCTTTCTCTCTCCCCATTATTCACCTGCTCCACCACCCCATTCACCTGCTGTACCACCACACTCCCTTTCTCTCTCCTCTCCGACACCGTCTCCGACGCCGCCGCCGATACTTCCCTCCCAAACACACACCCCATTCTTGATCCCCCCCTTCCCAAAACCACCACTTTTTTTTCACCACATTCTTGGGACCCACATTGTTGCTTAACCCAGAAGCCTCATTAAACAAAACCCTAATAAAATGTGCAAATCTGAGCAATAACAACAACAACAAGAAAAGTGAAAGAGCATGAGGAAACAGCAATAATTATTGGAAACCCAAGTTATAATTTTTTCTGGTTTTTTTATTTTTATTTGTTATTTTGTAAAAAATGAATTAAATTGGGTCCGACAAAAAGGGTAAGTGAAGAGTAATAATGATTTTAATGGCGGTCAAAAAGGGGGGGGGGAATTGAGTTGAAATTGAACAAAGCAAAGCAAAATTACTTCATTAAAGACACATTTTTTATTTTATTTTTTTGTTTGTTTGTTTGTTAATTCATACTCTCCACCCTGTAATAAGGCTGTAAAAATTACTATTATTATTTACTGATATAAAAGATAAAAACAGACTAACTAACAAAAAGATTGGGTCTTTTTTGTTGTTTCTGGGTTAAAACTTAAAAAGAGGTTGAAGAAAGAGTGAATATGAAGATTGATTTCAAAAAGTTTCAAGTGAAGTGGGGGGGGGGGGGGGGGGAGGGGGGAGGGGGGAGAGAGCCAAATTTTGATTGGGTTTAGAAGATTTATTAGAGTGGAGTGGGGAGACTGGGAGAGTGGAGTATTGACTATTGACTAAAGGAAACGTGACGAAGGGGAGAGTGAGAGAGTGGATTTGGGGTTTTCTAGATTTACTACTCCTCAATCCTCGCGATTTATTTTCTTTTCTATGTTGGGATTAGAGCTGACGATTGGGTGGATCGGATTAGTTACGAGTCCTGTTGAGGTGGGTTGGATTGAGTTTTGCCGAGTTAATATGAAATTTCGAGCCTGGTTGATTTCGAGTCGAGTTATAATGAGGTTTGGTTACCGGTGGTTATTTATGCGCGTCATTTCAAGTTTTAGTCGGTATTTTTTGGTTTTTGAGCATAATTAGGTGAATCGTTTATTTGGTAAGTAAGTTCAAATAATCAAAATCCATACTAATCAATTTGGATCATTATTATGCATAAGTTGTCGGGTTATCAAACAGGTTGGTCATTGCCGGGTAATGGGTTACAAATAGGTCGAAAATGATCGCATGTTATCAACCTTATCATGACCCAACCTCGAATCAACTCAAATCGACTGAAGATTTACCCCATACAACCCACATAGTTGATGCTGACATAGCTGATGACACCGACTCTAATATTAAGAATATCGATTTGTTCTCAATATATCCAACCCACCGGATTTGCCCATAGTCTTTGGCTTAAAAGTATACTCGTATGTTTACTTCTTAGATGATGTCTAGTGAAAACTTCGAAGACCGTCCGGGCAAGTGAAAGCACTGAGAATCAGAGATTATCGTGTACATTAATTTTGATAGGTTAATGTACAAGAATCACGCCATATTACACAAGGAATTCGTATTCCAACAAAATAAGCTTTAGCTTAAATGGTTTGCTAAACATAGGCAACATGTCATCACTAAAAAAAAATGCGATTAGTGAATTTTTCCTACTTACTGGCATATATTATATCCCTGCAAATCACAGACAAGTTTCCGATATGAAAATGGCATCAGTACCTTGTTTTTCTTCTGTTCTGTTAAAACATTGTCTGGGAAAAAAAAAAAAAAAAAGAAAAAAAAAAAGGCGAAAATTAGAATGTATCATGCGATCTGCACAATTCATCGATCACTATGCTAAAAAATTTGGGGCAAGAAGTTCCCAACTTTCATATAAAGAGTTTATCTTCACCATTCCTTCAGATAGTTTGCACTTCAGTAGCATTTTCATGGTACACAGCAAATTATCTTTGAGAGCTTGATATCTAGAATACTTCAGAACTTGATTCATGTACATTTGAAGTAATAACCTGATAGTAAAAACACCTCATTTCACAAACAGGTCTGTGCTTTCCATTTACTGTGTCATTTCCGCCGAAGGATAGTCCCCTCATGTTACCCCCAGGAGCAGGGGAAAGCGCAGATTGCTTTTCAGCATTTCGTATATGCAGATTACTAAGCGCTCTGGAAACCAAAAATGCGGAAAACACCTGCCATAGTACAGAATAAAGGTGAGATTGCCCACTCGAGAAACCAAGAAAACTAACAAACTTAAATGTGTAGGGATTATCTATATGACCTTCATCTGCTTGGTATTTGTTTTTATCATCTCCAGCATATGCAAGCAGATTGTACTTTGGATTCCATTCAACACTGTTCATTGCTGCGCGGCAAGGTATTTGATGTATGGTTCGTCCAGTTTCAACATTAGACTAAAACATCAAACATATCAACTCTGATAGATTAGAAATCTTGAATAGAGTACAGACCAGCAACCATTGCCACAAGATTTTTTACACTCAATCACTAGCAAGGACTGGGTTTAATGCTTGGGTTGATTTAAATTGTCACAGAGGGAAAGCTTTTACTCACTATATCAATAAATAAATCTTCACTGGCTGACGCTATATACTCCCCAGTATAATTGAAACTTATTGTTCGGACAGGCCACCTGAAATTGTCGAAACAATTACATCAAGGACAGTGATTACGAAACCAAAACAAAGCGATGACCCATGGTAAACTTACTCTAGTTTTGTAAAAGTTTGTACGCATAGCATCTCTTGAATATCCCACAGACTGACCAAGGAGTCCGCACTTCCAACAGCAAAATATCTGTGATAAGCAGATCTCCATTAACTCATTGATAAATTCACCAGATATTGCATATGAGTAAATGACGTGAATGGAAGTTTGATATTAGTAGCCCACATGCATTGATAATGAGTCAGACAACTCTTAAAAGAAATGAGAAGCAGAAGAGAGTGACCAAGGATAAAAACAAGGTCTTTATTGTGTTAACAGATCAATACGGAGTGTGATAATTGGTTCAAAAGGTACGCTACATAAACTGAGACATATCAACATACTTTCCAAGTGGTTCAATTGCAATGCAATAGCAACCAGCTGTGTGAGCCATAAGGGTGTCAAGTGCCTTGAGAGATGGATATGCAAGGACTTCAACAGTACCTAGAATGTCAATTCAACAAATGAAGTCAAGTTATTCTTTCTCATACATCAATGAACACATTTGTAGAAGTGTGGATCTCATCTAACCGTTTCCTGTAGTCAGAAAGAATTTCTCCCCCGTCATGTCCCAAGCAATCTCATTTACCTATAAAGTGCGGACAATAAATACTTTTAAGTGCACGCTTGCGAAAGAACGTGTTATTACCATTTATCATGAGAACATCTGCTTGCAAAAATGAAATATTCGAACCAAACTCAAGATCGATCAAGAGTAACAGCCAGACAACTAAACCAAGACTGCTAACTTTTGAGAACTGAAATCATATCTCTGCTTTATTTATGCTGCTAGTATTTCATAATAGAGTAACCACTCAACAGGGAAGATCCACTACTACAACAACTAGTATTAGTCTCAAACTGCTCTTTAAAAAAAAAAAAAAAAAAAAAAAAAAAAATTGATAGGGACTGAACAAAGCTTTTAGTACCAAAATGCTTTGGGGTTGACAAAATGAAGTTAGGGTTAGGGTATTTTTTTGGTTTGATAAAGCAAAGTTAAAAAAATGATCTTAAGAAACAAACAAAAGTCAATGAAATCTAATGTTAAGAGTGCCGCAACCACATAAATAATTTCAGATCTAAAATAAATCAACCATTTAGACTGTAAGGCTTTCATAACACCAATACCAAAATTGTCTCATAGCACAGAAATTGGATATTCTACATAATGTCAGCCACTTTTCCTCAGGCAGAAATACAAGGGGCAAGTGGAAGCATTTGAATTGAATAGATATGGGAGTGGAAAGAGAACCAATAGACCAAGCCCTACTCACTTCATAATTGAACTTGCGCCTATGAATTGGCTTGAATTTCCTGACATCCAGTATCGTTAATTCATCATCCTACAAGAATAGAAGAGGCGGAACCATGAAGTGAACATAGAATTAATAACAAAGCTGATAACCAAGCACGATTTCATAGCAAAAAAAACAGAATCTTACCCTGTTTCCAACTGCAACATGTTGTCCGTCAGGTTTATATGTAATGTTGATATTTTCACCACTAAGTTCTGTTTGTTGTGAGCATTTTCCACCTGAAATACTCCAAAGACACTTAAGGAGAATCTTTTTTAATGAGATTACCCCCACCCGCACTTGAAATAACAGATAAGAGGAGAGTAGCATAGAAACACGCATTTTCTTTCTAGTCCCTCTCATCATGAACTAATCATTTCAATGAAACTATCTCCACTTATGTTTTCACTTTCTCCCTTTTAAGCAAGGCACCTAGGGGTTCTAAGAGAGAGGAGGAGAATACCCCACAACCCTTTAAGTATGGACAAAGCAAATGCCCGCAGCCTCACCCCATGGATGGAAGAGACTCAGAAGTTTAGAGAGTAAACCCTACATTTCAATAGCACTTGTGTGAATACTAATTTCACGCCAAGTAAGGTAGCGTAGGAGTAGCAATTAAATGTTATGCATATGTAGTACTGGAGAACACAGTAGAGAATAGTAGTAACAACAGTATCACATGCAACGACATATTGCATCAACTAAAAAAAAAAACATATTGCATCAACAAAAAGAAATTAATGATCATGGGCAGGAGACGATCCTTACTCCGCCATATGGAAGGAATCTTCGAGGCACTGGGATAATGTTGGATAGGACATGATTACCAGAGCATACAATGTTGGAAATAAATTAATAATGCACAAATGAGGGAACCAAAAAAAAAAACGGATTTAGTTGTCTCAAAACCTGCAGTTCATCTTTCCTGACCCCATTTCACTTGGAAGTAAAGGGATACTGGGATTACTGGGAAGAAATATACAGAGCTTCTTAAGATGAAGTGTTCAACAATGCCAATTACATAGTTAAAATAAAGGTCAAAGAGTTTCCTTTCTCATGTAATATGGCAAGACAAGCAGCTGATAGAATGCAAATCACTAGGACGGTGTTAAATACTTATTAGGTCCAAGATATGATTGTGAGACTACCCTTAGGACTTGCTGTCTTTTTATAGGTATTGACAAGGTTAAATTAGAATAATTTGGTATCAGCAGTCAGCAAATACACCTTATAAAGAATCTTTTACATACAAAGATAAACAAAAACAAAATAAAAAGCAATATACTTGTTAAATTTGCAACAGATGTAGCCAACAGTAAATCAAAAGTGCATTATATTTTAGACTGATGATGCAGAAGGCCGGCTATCTGATCATTAAACATCCTATAACTCGCACAAACATTGTGCTGAAATTCCACTTCAAAGGAGGGGGCTCCCAAGATTTGAACTTGAGACCTCAAGGTCACTGAGACTGATACCATGTTAAAGAGCCAACTCAACCAAAAGTCTAGACTAATGGTTGAAGCCCAATAATTGGCTTTATATCTTAACACTGTCATTTCCCACGGAAGAAAGCTTGATAAGTATCGGAGTCTGCAGATGCCAAAGGGGCTCTAAAATGATGAAAAAGCGGATTGTCTAGGTTGACAGCATAAAGCTGACCTATCCGCAGCCCAAGATAACTAACAGGGATGGGGGAGACATTGAGTCAATCTAAATTCATAAACGATCATCAAGATTGATATTGACTTACTACGAGCATCCCACAAACGGACTGTTTTGTCCCCTGAGGCAGTTGCAAGTAGATCTGCATGCTTTGGATCCCAGCAGAGCTGATCCACACTGTCAGTATGCCCCTTCAATTCAATATCTTTGACCTTGCCCTACAACAACCATCATCACACATCAACGAAAAATCCTTTTTTTTAATCACATTACTGACAAATGACGAAACGAATAATCATAAAGAGGATATCAAAGGAAATATATATAACTGAACATTATTAAATGCAAGGGATGCTCTATGAGTTGTAGTTCACATGTTGAAACATTAAAGGACTTTGTAACAGATCATCCAGGGTAGACATAAAGGGTTATAACCTTTCCTCTCCATACAAGAGGTTATGCGGCCTAATTTGCAGAGGATTAACAAGACAAAGTGGCGAAAAATGAGTTAATACGATTCTTTAGTATATAAATCCAAACATTCCTCACCATACAACCAATCCCCTAAGGTGCACTACCAGTTATTAACATCCAAACACCAGCAACACTTACACAAGAGATAACAGGTACTAGAAGGTACAATAATTGACCAAGTTGCGCCCCACTATTGAAGGATGGTTGTTAACAGCCTGAAATTATTTTTCTCTGAAGAAAGGTACAGACATGGAGATACCATTGACGAGGCCGCACAACATGAATAAAGTATTGAAGAATTTAAGAGTCTGAATCTATCCACCATAAATCGCAAATCACCAGCACTGTCGTTTTTTTACTTTGATAGACAAATTGATGCACGGTGAGGGGCATTAAAGCATCAGCTACCTCCGGAAGAAGGAACTATCTTGATCATTTTCGCTTCCTTGTTGAACAGAGTGAAATGCTCGCTTTATATACCCTTTCCTAGTTGTCTCTATTTGAGGTTGTACCTTGAAAGGTCATTGAGCATTTGAGTATGAATGGCTTTGGTCAATTAGAAGCAGCTTAATTCTATGACTTCAGGCAGGCTGAATTCATTACACGCTTAGTTAATGAGGAATTTTACAGGCTGCTAGTTACCTGGTTCACAAATGTTGAGGGGAGGATAATTTAGTGAGACCCAAGCATAAAATTTTGATGCAACTTCAATGATCTTTTAGCAGATACCAAGTTAGGTCAACTTTAAACTGTACAAGAATCATAGCTTAACCAAAAAAAACAACCTTCAACATAAGATTGCAAACTCATTTTGCAAAATGAGGCACCAAATTTTCTTTGCCTCCCATTGAACAGTCCATCGGCCAGAGTAATTTTTTCAAATGTATCCCATAGTCCAACATTCAGCCCAGAACTGAAGATCATCCATACTACAAGGGCTTCAAGGGAGTGAAGACTCATATTTTATCAAAGCGGAGACCATATAATAGTACTAGAGAGTTGAAGCAACTGCAACAACGGAAACCCTAACCCACGAGCCCATAGTGTGAGATGACAAGCATTAAGGAATTAGGAATGGAGATGAACAAGCTGCAAATCATATCAAATTATCAACAGATCCATTACGCAATAAAATTCTTAGATCAACAAGAACCCATCACGAAATAAAATTCTTAGATCAACAAGAACCCATCACGAATCCCCTCTTACACTCAGTTAGCTGGTTTCCTCCTCAAACTAGAACTTCATCACAGACATTTAAATATGATTAACTGAATAAACCAACAACAACAACCAAGCCTTGTTCCCGAAATGATTTGGGGCAAATGGGCAATACGACCAACTAAATCCCAACCCAAATTGTTTGATGGCATAGTACTTTCCCTAGACAAGACATGTCTGTTCAACACACCAATGGCTGACTTCACAAGCATAAGGCTATACAAACTACAATACTACATATACGAGAGTAAACTTTGGCTGTGCTATGGCCAACAATTGTTTTGCCTTTGTACGTATGCTGCTGAACAAGACTAATTGCGCAAGTCCTTATGTTACCCAACCAACACTGAAGTTTTTAAACAATCCACCAAATTCAAAGGCCGAGCGCAGGAACGCAATGCCTTCCTCAACATTCATCACTATTTTCCAACAGCACAATCCTCAATAGAGATTATAAACTCTATACCAGTTTGCTAAGCACTATAATCACTTCAGATTCACAAAATAAAAAAAGGGGTTAGAAGTTAAAACAAACAATTCCCAAATCTAGCAGCTTCAGCAACACTCAACTAGTATCATCAAGCACCAATTTTTCGCTATCCGGGACAAAACAACATCCATTTTTGCAGACATGGGTCGTCAGCAAATCCTCGAAAAAACTTTACCGGCTAAACTAGCTGACATTCTGCACTTGGTAAATAGCATCACTCTCTTCGAATCCCCAAAATTAATTAACTAACCTAAATTAATTTGGTCCAGAATTCGATTAATTTCATCAAAACCCCACAAAATCAAACAAACCCATGATGAAAAAAGAGAACATAAAAACAAAAACTTACATGACCATGAGGCTCAATATGCCAAATACGAGCAGTTTGATCAACAGAGCCAGAAGCAAGCTTGGTTCCACTGCAATTCCAAGCAACAGAATGCACCTGTTCATGTCATTTTGTGCCCACAAAACAAAACAAAACAAATCATTATCATTATTATTGAGAAAATTGTTGCTGAAGAAAGATTGTTAAAGAGAAAATCGGTAAAGAGAAAGTTGCCTTCTTTTTGTGGCCTTGGTAATCTTTGCTATGAAGATTCTTGAATGGGACTGTTGTTGCTTCCTCTACTTTCTGCTCCGCCATCACAATCTCTCGCTACTCTTTTCTTTTCTTCTTTTAGACTGTCAAGTAATTTTCGAGTAGAATGAACCCATGCCCATATGGGTTTTTGGCCCTTTTGGGTCTAATGTTTTGGGTGGGTTGATGCATTCTGCATTATCGACGCGAGTCACCGATGTATGTATTTTTATTGTACCGATGTATGTATAATTTTACGATTTTATAATTATGGGTTTTGACGTTTTGCTTGAGAAATATTTACGGTCTTATATGCACATCGGTTCGATACTATCTATTACTCCTATGTGTCACCGAACATTTTTTTTAGTCCTAGGTCAATACTTTTTGGTGAATCTAGTTTTAGATTATGATTCTAGGCAATTTGCTATTGTAAATTTGTAATGCCAATGACTTTTAGTACATAATGAACATAAAAGTATTCTAAAATGGTATTAGAATGTACTTCCTCCGTTTCTTTCAACTTTTTACGTTTGAATTGAATTTCTCTCACATATTCAAATCAAATATAAAACACCCAGTGAAAAAGAGGGAGTAGTATTTATGTCCTAAAATGATATTTCTACTTTTTCAACTTAATTAAAATCGGTCCGATTATTACACAATTCAAAGATGTTTAATCCAATCATGGTGCATCCTTAGATCTTTAATGTGTGTTAATATTGTACGCGAGTAGAAGGTTCCGTAAGAATTCCTCATCAACTACCTTATATAGTTATATGACATGCATATCGCACATGTAGTCTTGCTGTAGGCATAAAAACTACCCAAAATCTTGCAAAAATACACAATATTATAAGCAATATGAGTCTACCTACCCTAGTCTACCTCTAACATAACGATGGAAATGGTGTGTGGACCAACCTCTAACCTATAAGCTAGAGGTACTCGATCATTTTAAGTGTATGAAGCAGACCGTGACATTGTGAGTCTTGTATTTGGCGTTTCCCATCCAAAGTCGAAAAGCTCTAGTAATGGATCTTCCTTATCGACCATATCATTTTCATCATTTGCCTCTAAGTTATTATCTCCAATCCCTTCTTCTTTCTTGTCAATGGTCGTATCTTCATTCACCCCTTTCTTCAAGGCTTCTTTATACGAGCATTTCATCGGTGGCATAATAACTACACTAACATTCTGATCAATCGACTTGTTTTCATCAAATGACGACACACTCTGCTTATTATCGTCTTCATTAACGTTAGTATCAACTCCGATTTCCTTCTCCTTAGCGCTATCGATGCCCCAAATCACTGGTGCACTTGTAACAAACTCCAACCATTTGATTGCGTACATTATTACGCACTCTAGGAACGGGATTTTGTGAATTAGACTAGGTAATTTTCTCGTCACATTCTCAAACTTTATAGGAAGATCGTCAATATTATGTACCATGTAGTCGATCTTGTCAAAAACGTGTCTTGACTGAGGCACCCACTTCTCAATTTTATTCTCGGTTGATAAGATGTAGCCATCGACAAACGAAAGGGTCTCGAGCCATTGATATTGAATCACACACATCAACGGACTAACCCGTAAACAAACGTTTACGAGTTTCCTTGTGGCTGAACCAATTGGTCCATTGATGTGAGTTGCTCTTCTACAGAGGTTCCAAATAATGGCTAATGTAGAAACTCCACAAGTGTATAATGGGCGACGTCTAGGCACCATAATGTCATCTGTCATGTTAATTCTGCATATATAATTTTATATGATAAATCTATATAAATGTTTTAGTTTTATTTACAAACAATAATGAAACATGCACTACAAGCTATAGGTAACTATGTAAATGGTGAATTTCAATTTCAAAGAGAATATGTTAATAATGCAGTAATAGAAGAAGTAATATGAAATCAAAATTTACCATACGATGATGTGAAATGCATATTTATCGATTCATTACAAATTCATTGAACATGTGTGAATAATGTATGTGTGATGAGAATGAATTTGGATATTCTAATCAAGATTTGGAGTCTAAAAATAGAAGCTTTTGTACCTGTCAATTATTAACTTTGGCAATCTTCATGAATGATGAGGAGAAATAGTCGAAGAACTATTGTGTATGAAGTATATGTATATATATTGACTATTGGATTGAGATTCTCTCGAATTGAAAAATAACTTTACGCGGTAGAGTTTACTTAAAATAGAAAATTAACTCTACCATATGTATTTATCTTTTATTTTCAAAAATACATTTTCGATTATATTATCCGTTTATAGTAAACTCTACCAACTTTATGACTGAATAACTCAAGGAGATCTGAATCAATTGATTATTGAGTTATGTTCAGATTTTATAGATCATTTTTTCCTTAATGTGTGAGGTCAACATTGACCATAGGATGCAGTCTAAAAGTTAATATTGAACCATAACCTTAGGGTAGTCTATCATTGAATTAATCAAGTTATGATCTAGGCAACTAAAGTTTAAGATTAATCGGTTAGGTTGCATTCAGGTCGAGTCGTACTCGAAACACATTTATGCCCGGTCTTCTTAATGATGGGTTTTCATGTCAAATCAATTACTCTTAAATCTACATTCGAAATATTTCCTTTCTGACTTCACCACCAATTTTTCTCAAATAAAATATTAGTCAGATTTCATAAGCGATGTGTTACTTACCCACATTATCCACTTAGAAAAATGTCAATTACAAGATGTAATGGTCACAGTTTCTTGTACAAGGTTTAACATTATCCAAATCATGGACACAAAGCAACATGACTAGTAGTACACCAGAACACAGAATTGACATCTCAAATTAGCAACCACCACCTACAATACTTGCGGAGAGTATTCAAATCTCCAAACTACAACACTTCTAATCCTAACCAATTATTTTCTGCGGCCAAACTTAATACTCCTACGCGTTCGACACGTGTCAATGTGTCATGTCTTGTTTGGTACGCCTCCCATTTATACCCTTTTGCTATTTAAACTACCAAATACCCTCCCATTTTTCGTACAGTCATACCCATATCCATATTTTAATCCAATTTGATAATCTCTATCCAAAATCTTGCTAATTGTAGAATATAATATTTGGGTTTATTACTATATTTAGAAAGTATTGTATATTTTTTTTTAAATCATGGAGACATCAGTGATGATGGGTAGTTCTCAGGTGCAGGTTTTCAAGTGTGATGAAAATTTGAAGGTGTTGGGTTTTTGTAAATTTGGTAAAAGTAATGATTTTGTTGCAAAAAACAGGGTTTGTGTTGGTAAATTTAAGAAATTGACAAGAAACAGTAAAAATGATGATGGGTTTGGGTTTGGATTGACTGTCAGAGCTGCTGTTCATGCTGATGTTGTTTCTGCTGTGGATAAAATTGTTTCTGCCGACACTTCTAGTTCAAGCTCAAAATCTGTAAGTAATCATTGCTCTGATAATATTAATATAGCTAGTGTTAATTATTATTATTATTCGAATGTTGCCGATTTAGCTAGTTTAACCGGTAAAGTTATTGGGTAGTATTCCTAGGTCGTAATATATTAATCTCTTGGTTTTGAACGTATCCTTGGATGGTAAACTTTTATGGGTTGTTGGATGGTAAACTTTTATGGGTCGTCCACAAACAGTCAATCTACGTGGTCTAGTATAGGCTAAGGTTGCGTATATCTGACCCCTCGTGACCGAGTTGTTACCTTGCCATTTGGTGAGAGCCTTTGAGGCACCAGAGTGATGTTGTCGTATAGATTTCGCCATTTTGGAATTTAGAAAGAAATATAAGGGAAATGCAGCAACAATAATTGGAGTTCTGGGGGCAAAAGTTGCATAGACTGATTCTTGTCAGGTTAAATTCTGAAAGAGGGTGAAATGATTTCTTGCTGACGGTATAATATAGTAAGGACTGGGAGATTGGGGGGTGCACGCATTTTTGCTGTGGTTTTACGAAATTTTGAGGGGTTTAGAACTTAGGAGGACCATTTTTGTGTGAAGATTTGTCTACTTGTAGAAAAAGATGATCAGTTGAACAACGGGTGCAGAAGTGCATTGAAGAAAATTTTATTAGAAATAAATACATATGTCATGTCGCCTTTTATGACAGCCTGTTTAACCTCTAAGAAACGCGTTTATTGTCAGTTAAGATATCTGACAATAAACGCGCCTCTGAGAGGTTCAGCTGGTGCAGGTCGTTTTTTAAGGTGCCACTACATACTTATGTTTGTGGTGTATCAGTCTATTGCTGCAATGTGATGCTTCACTTATTTTGTGATCAGATTCTGATTTCTAAGTATACTAACATAACATTGATAATTTTTAACTTCAGGCTGATGACATTCGACTATTTGTTGGGCTACCTGAGGATGTTGTCTCTGCTGGTGGCAAGGTGAACCACGAGAGAGCTATCACTGCAGGTTTAAAAGCCTTACAGCTGATGGGAATTGAAGGTGTTGAGCTTCCTGTTTGGTGGGGAGTCGTTGAGAAAGATGGTGTTGGAACATATGACTGGTCTGGTTACCTTGCTGTTGCGAAGTTAATCCAAAAACTGGGGTTGAAGCTGCACATATCACTCTGCTTCCATGCATCTCAGCAACAAAAGATATCACTCCCAGATTGGGTATCTCAGATTGGTGAAGCTGAACCTAACATATACTTTAGTGATCGCTCAGGACGACAATGTAAAGACTGCTTATCTTTAGCTGTTGATGAAGTGCCTGTATTGAAAGGAAAATCTCCTGTCCAGGTGTACCAAGCGTTCTGTGAAAGCTTTAAGTCGGTGTTTTCATCGTTTATGGGATCCACTATTACGGTAAATACATATAACTGCATTGTTGGTGTTCTTAGTTGAACTTCAGTAGTAGTTCTATGCTAACTGTTGGCTTTCTGTGTTCTTTTTGCAGGGCATCACAGTAGGTCTCGGACCTGATGGTGAGCTTCGCTACCCTTCATCTCATTACGCAGCCAAACCCTCTAGCCAGGCCGGGGTTGGAGAATTCCAGTGCTATGATAAATATATGCTTAGCCAACTGAAGGAGAATGCTGAAGCAGCAGGCTGTCCTATGTGGGGACTAGGCGGACCTCATGATGTTCCAGCTGTAGATGAGCCTCCCTCTGTCAACAGTTTCTTTAGGAATGAAGGTGGATCCTGGGAGACACCTTATGGCGACTTTTTCCTCTCGTGGTATTCAAGCCAACTTCTATCTCATGGGGATCGTATTCTTTCCCTTGCCTCGAGTGTATTCAGTGACATCCCAGTGACCGTTTCTGGAAAGCTGCCCTTGATGCATTCTTGGTATCAGACACGATCACACCCTTCTGAGCTGACTGCTGGATTTTACAACACTGATAACAGAGACGGCTATGATGCAGTGGCGCAGTTGTTTGCCAACAATTCATGCAGGATGATATTGCCAGGTATGGACTTGTCAGATGAGCAGCAGGCAAATGGATCAAGTCCCCGGTCATTGGTTGCGCAAATTAACAGCTCCTGTAGGCGCCATGGGGTGGCCGTTTCTGGCCAGAATGTGTCTGTAACAGGAATGAGTGAGGATGGGTTTGCAGCAATCAGAAGAAACCTGTCAGAGGACAATGCTGTTGTGAATTCTTTCATGTATCAAAGGATGGGAGCCGATTTCTTCTCGCCAAAGCATTTTCCTTTGTTCTCAGCATTTGTTCGTACCCTGAATCAATCGGATTTGGACGTGGACGATATGCCAAGTACCCAAAATGTGGATTCGGTTCGAGTGAGTTCAGAGGCCAGGCCAAGTCTCCAACGACTCCAAGCACAGACAGCATAACTGGCTTGTAGATTCCTGTATGTAGAAATTCGCAAGTATGCAACAATATCAATTATGTAGTGGAGCATGTGTTCTGTATACCCCATTCAATGTTCCCAGTTTTGTGAATTACACTCTGGCCGCAGTGAACTCAATTAAGTGAGCCACCACATATTCACATCTTCCTCTAATCTAGACACAAAATACGATAATAACGAGCCCCTCAAGTTCTAATTAAAACCATATAATTTTCCGCATCAGAAAGGCATTGAGAGCCTTTGAAGCACTGGGGTTATATAGTTGTAGAGGCGCAGGGAATGGCAACGCTGTCTATGACATTGGTGCTGATGGTTGAGGAGAGTGAACAATTGAGCGAGCGGAGGAATGGCAAAAGAACTCGCATTAGGTCCATCAAGGAGAGAGATGTTTTCATTATTTGGCAGTGTTGAAAAACAAATCATTCGATTTACTGCGGATACAATTGGTAAGAACAACAATCAACTACTACAATTGTTGATAGATTTGAAAAAAGAAATTACATGTTATCAACTCGAATTACAGTATGTACATTCCTGGAGCTACTCCAAGCCACTTCGTTCATCCTACGAAAAAACGCACAATAATTTTACACTTGGACCAGCTCTGCATTTGCTAAAGTTTCATATGATCCTGATTCCAGCACAACTTTGCACACTATGTAGCATTATCACAGCATCTTGTACATTTGTATCCCTCTATGCGACATTTTACATCATCGAGGCTACCGACTGCCAAGTCATACCCTGAAGAACGTATGGGACATGGGGATGATTAGTTCTAGAATAACTATATATGAAGTAGGAGTAATCAGAGTTCAAGAGTAGTTCAAGAGTAACTGGAGAGTAATAACACGGAAACATAAATGCACCGAGCAGAAACACAAAAGTAGACTGATACAAAAATGCACAGAGCAAAATATACCACTACCAAACACAAAATCAGACAGGAGGCATAAACTCCTTCCGCATGATTCCAAATGTTCAGAATAACAAAGTTTTTACACTACTCGTTTCTTCAACATAAATACTCGTTAATGCACATGGTTTATCAACCCTTGCTATAGTCATAAGTAATTATTTATGTTTATCTCATTTCCTAAGGTGGTGCATCCATCATTTTTGGTTGATTAAACCACCTCCAGTTTTTTCCGCGCAACATTTTACTAGATCCTGCCAAGATCAACAGGCAGCAGCAGCCGCAGGGAGGGAATGACACGTGCAGCTAGTTTTACAGTCGAAGAGTTGCCATTCTCATCAACATTGATGGTCTCTAATCCAGTATAGTCAGTGATCTGAAAGCAGTCAGAAAAGCTGCTAACAGTAGACACCAGTTATAGTTACCTCAGGCTTACGAGGAAGGTGACAAGAAGCGTGACTCAGGAATCAAAGAAAGCCATGATTTACTGTACAATGATTATAGTTAATGCGTAACCTAGCAAAACTGTCACTTACTCCCCCCCCCCCCCTCCCCCAGGATTATAACGTCCAAAAAAGTGTAGCAAGTATAAGTTCCTTGGAAGTCTGACTTCCTACAACTATGGTAAACAAACAAATCTCCAATTTTACATTTCCTAGGTATTTTGGCGGCAACCAACCAAGCACTAAGAAGTAAGAATATATTTGAAAGAAGATAAATAAGTTCAGGAGAATATCGAAGGAAAATGTAGTATACGAAATATGACACAGAAAGGATCAAACAAAAGGAAAAATATTATTCAGAAACATACAAAAAGGAACTAGTAAGAAACAAATATGACAGAGGTAAGGGCAAATCCCATTATCACATGGATTCTTCCTCTTCACTAAGCCCTCTCCTACGACATGTCTTGTATCGATGCTAATGCCATAAAGTAGTATTCAAAGACATGTATGCTGATATGATTATCAAAAATCTTTAATTAAAGCCCCATAGAAGAATTTATAGGAATCCCCTTAGAGTTATAGTACGAGTATTAGAGTACAGACCTTCAAAAGAAAGAAAAAAAAAAAAAAAAAATAGAGTACAAAACCAGCACTTCAAAATTTTAAACTATCCCCTAATCCCCTTTTTTAAAATAAAAAATCCCCACAAAGCAAGAGTTACATCTCCTAAAATGATTTTTTTTCTTTTTCTTTTTCGATAAGAAAAAGCTCATTTTATAGAAACAACGAAGCAAATGAGGGCAAGGTGTCCATATTGCTTAAAAAAAGTTATTACAGATCTGCCCAACTCTTTTGCAAAAGAATCAAAGAGGTTGCTTCAAAAACACCTTTACCTTAGCCCAAAAACAACCCTCCCTGAGCATAGTCAAGAGAATGAAGCTGCCTCGAAAATATCCAAGAAATTGGCTTATTCCGAATGTCCAAACAACAACAATAACAACAACAACAATCATAGTGAACCATTCAAAAATATCGAAACCCTTTCAAAATGACCAGAAAGAAAAGAACAAAAAGAGGCACAAATAGGAAGCAACTTGTCCTCTATTCACTTTGAACCCACAAACTTCATACAGGGAAAATCAAGTACATAGGCAGAGCAGGCCCACTGCTCCTCATGTACAGAAATCAACCAATTCTGAAGCGTATAAGCAAACTCGCAATGAAGGAAGAGATGATTACTACATTCAGTACTCATATCATGATGACGTATAAGCACATCCAAACAATAACACTACCTAATGTCATATAACGTAGTCCGTCTAACGGAACTCTTGATATCGAATTTTTCGAAACTAACATACTTCTAGCAAAAGTCACCTTTCAACATTTTAGAATTCCATGAAATAAAATTCAATTAAAGTAAATACCTCTTTGCCTTATTCACAAGCAATCTTGGTATCGAAGCTGCTGAGGCAGATTGCGAAGGCTTGAAATGCAGAGATGGGATAGCAATAATCCATAGTAAATACATCTTTTCCCACTTTACCAAATTGAAGAACAACCTTTTCATGTTCAGGGCCAGGTGGCCCATCTTCTGGAGAAGCGACTAACTGAAAGTTCTTCACTGAAGCAACAGTTACTCTCCCATGAAAGTTCAAGCACCAGCACTGAAGCTGCTCATGCCACCTTGGAGCCTTGTTTTTTAGTATCAGAGTCCCAGCATCAGGACCAGCCAGAGGTGTGGATGGATTGTCCTCCATGTGATTGGATTTTGAACGAAAAAATGGAAGCGAAGGGAATGGCTCACTGTTACTGAGAGGGAGCTCCAATGGCGTAGGGGCTACCCCTCCAGGTCTAACAGCAGTGGCAGGGATCTTGTCCATGACACACACCATCTTCCTTGGACCCCTGAACCATTGACAATCTGATATTAGTTTCACTAGTCCTAAAACCTATTCTTCATGATTGATCGACAGACTTTCTTCGATAACTTTACGACCCCACGAAAGAAACAATCTTAAGAAGTTCCGCTGACATCTAGGGTAACATCAGGTTGGTAGGTAATTTCAAATTGAAACATCCATAACATGACGATACAGACAATTACCTGGAACCTAAAACATTCAACTCATACGAGATGTGTGCCACAGAATAATTCCCAGCTGAGATTCTTGGTGACACCTGGGTGGGACCACATATCTTCTCAGAGCAGCTCTTCATCATCTTAGCTCCACTATGAGGTAGTTGTGAGTCGAATACAGTAAACTTGGTCCCCAGGAAGTTTGATCTGAAAATTTGAAAACATCGCCCTCAGCTAATAAAGCAGAAACATAACGTTTCCCGTTGCTCAAGTCTATCGAAAACAACAAACCTTAGTTTTCCAACATAGGCACTGCCTCCCTTTGACATCTCATCAGCTTGTAAGGAAATAATATAATCGTTACAGGTCGTGCGTCTAGACTTCCGAGCCGCAAGAAGGAGCTTACCATCTTCAGCCAGTGCTGCAGTAGAAGCCAAACATGGGAATATCTTTAGTTATACTTGTCAAATACCTACAAAAAGTTCCGGCTCTCATCTAAATAGGTCTAAAACAAACCAAGGAACCAGCCTTGAAGCACAATTTTACATAACGCACTCAAATAGCTCAACAGGAATGTAATCTGTCTGTTAGCATGCATAATGCAAGACTTCAGGTTACTCTTTGGGGTTGTCTTGGTTACAAGGACAAAAAGTCTTTTGTTAAAACGCCTACAAGGAGTGGCGATTGTGAGCCATTTTGCTTTATTCCATGATATCCCAAAACAAAAGAATAGCGAGTCTTTGGCTAAACTATCCACAATTGGAATTAATTCAGGCAGTCAAGATTTGTGTTAAAAGAATTACAAGATTCACTAAAAGTTATTTTTGTCTCACCAATCAGCATGTACTACAGTACTAGTATGATGAAAGTTAATTCCAAAGAATGTGACATTTACAAATGTTGGCTTTCATTAGATGGGATTTCTTCCAGAGATGATAGGCTACCATACAAGTTTGTCGTCTATCAGCACTTGTCCAAGTCAGTCCCAGCTACACTGACCTTAATACCTAAGAATTAAAGTTTACAACCTAATTTATATCCCACTTGTAATTCCTGTTTTAGGTATATATCGATCCACCCCTCAATAACTGAAAACCAGCAAGATTATACGACAGAGAACCATACCTCTAGTCTCCGAAATTGAGCTACAAGGCTTCCGTACATGAACCTCAAAATAACTAATGCCTTAATAAAAGTTGGGTGAGGAGAAGAGGCGGAGGGATCAAAATATTCAAACATGATTGCATTGAGAAACAGAAACACGTATAATGTTCTCTCTTAGCCATGGCATGACACAACATTTCATTATAAACCAAAAGCATGGGAGTTCCGATATAAGGCTGACTCTGACACTTGGAAACTCACCAGTCGGATTCTTTTAGCCAAGTATGAGCAACAAAGGTCTAAATTCTATTTCAATGCATCAAGTGTGCTACAAAGAACATAACTCACCGTCAGTCAAACTGAGATAAAGATGGTATGTCTGCATGGCTCTGTTTCTCTTTATGAAACACTTTATTATGTTCTCTCTTGGACCAGGCTGCAAAAGTTGAGCATGAACAATTAAAGGATCAGCTTGTTGTGTAAATTTAGCATTGTACTAGTGTACCAATCAACCTACTCCGATTATACCAAAAAGAATAAGGTGATAATAGCATACGCTGATGGGGTTTAAAAGTGGCACCCCAAAGGTTCTAGGAGCAATAATGAGAAATTAATGTCAGTTGCACCCTACCATCTCTATCAAATTGATTTCATTAATAGCAACCCAAGTGAATCTAGAGAAGGGAGATATTATGACGAAATGATACCGACATTGAACAAAACAAACAATCATAGCACCACTAAGCTAATATACATGTCCATGAGATCCAAAAGCCTGGGAAGTCGGTAAATTTATTCAATTGCTCATTTCTCTGCAAGGAGGCATAAGGTCAATAAGATAGAAATGTTCAAAAGCTATGTCTACGCTACAAGCCCCAATTAATCAGCACTTAAGTCAATCGGCATTCTAAATGCAACTCCTTTATACAATTACCTTTTCCTCAATCTGTGATGGAACTCAGTTAGGTAATCAGAGGTGTATATTGATAGATACATTATATTCATTAAAACTTGCCAAATGCAAAGTAGGATAGCATAGGACCTTCGAGTGGCCTCGGGGTGGCTCCTAAATTGTAGAATACACAAGATAATAAATAATATGATATCTGATGATCCTCTATTTTCTTACCCACTTCCTACGCATAACCCCAAATCTCGAATACTCCCCAAGTAGAGTGATCTGTAGATGGAGTGACAACTCCACCCCTGGCCGCCTTATAGAACAAGCATGCTTAATGGGCGGAGGGATGGGCTGAATGTTCACAGGCGGGTCTATCACACAACTCCTGTTCCGCCTTCTCTACTTTTGCCTCCTGGAGTCAGGAGTAGCTATCACAAGCAGTCAAACACTAATCTTTAGTCACCAGAAGTCCAAAAAATTCAGAAACACCATCTTTGAAATAAGGAAAATAATCCCCAATAAGTTGGTGAGTCAATGTCTTTAACCACATATAGACACAACAAAGTACATCCTTGTCAAACGAGTCTGTTAATGTCTTGACTACAACTAGAAAGAACAAAATTACGCTTTATCAAACGAGTCGTAAATGTCTTGACCACAAGTAGATACGGCAAAGTACAACACGTTTTAATTTAACAGCTAACTTAGACTAGGCCACTAGCAATAGACCCATCATACTTTCATAACCATAAATATTAGCTCAATTCATATAGCAGATGATTTGGTTCATCGTGACACCTACAAAACCGGGGATGTGGGGAAGTGACATGTGATATGTTACATCAGAAAATACATACTCCCAGTGTTTTCAACATAGGGGTAAGGTTGCATACATCCACCCCGCCCCCAGTCATAGGCGCCTAGGCGGGAGTCCTCAAGGCACCCTGGAGATATTGGTGTTGTTTTAATGTTCATGTACTCTGCAATTATGGTATAGAAACTTCTCTTACCAAACACGCAATTTATGCCATTGTTTAATACTAGAAACACCAAATTAAGACAACATATGAATATAAGGCTTACGTAAGAATAACAACAACTAGATTGCCACAAAATTGTACATGATCAACTCAATTCAAATGTAATAATAAATCTAAACCGGTTTCGTGGCGATACCTGCTTAACTGAGATAGGAAATGTGATCCTGCCACTGAGCTCAGGAGTCTTGACAATCTCCTTCATAATCTCTCTCCAACTCTTACAAACCCCAGCACAAGAAATGACAGTACTCCTTACAGGCCACTGACTCTCAGAGCTCTCCAATTTAATCAAAACTTCTCTAAGAAGCTCAGGTGGCATATTTGACCAACAACTTTGCTCCATAGCATCAATTTTCATCACACAACAATTATCCTGATGCACCACTCTTCTTGACCATGACCTCCATTTTCTACTTATTTTATACTCTAACCCTTTCTTTCTTTCCTTGTTTGTCTCCTCCATTTCACTTCATGGGCACCTTCTAAATTCCCTTTCTCCCCCAAAAAACATCAAATCCCAGAAATTTAATTCATAATTCTAGGGTTCCCAAATCATCAAAATCCCTCAATTTACTAAATTCCAGTAGAATTCGCAATAAAAAAAAAAACCCCCCGAATTTTGAATTGGGGAAAAAGAGATTCAACTACAAATTTATTAAAAACCCATAATTCTAGGGTTCTCAAAATCCCTCAATTTGCTAAATTACAGTAGAAATCCCCCCAAAAAAAAACCCAGAATTTGAATTGGGGAAAAAGGTGATTCAACTAACAAAATTATACACAATTATACAAATTCACTAAAAACCCATAATTCTAGGGCTCCCAATTTGCAAAATTCAGGTAGAAATTCATCAAAAAGCCAAGAACTTTGAATTGGGAAAAGACTAATTCAACTAAGAAAACATATACTCCACTATACAACAATTATACAACAAGATACAGAATTCTTCAAAGTAAATTCAACAAAAAGCCAAGAACTTTGAATTGGGAAAAGACTAATTCAACTAAAAAAACATATACTCCACTATACAACAAGATACAGAATTCTTCAAAGTAAATTCAACGACCCACAGAAAAAAAAAAAAAAAAAAACCCAGAATTCAATAGAAATGAAATCAATTAAATTTTTAATTTTTTCTTAAAAAAAGGGGCAATTATTATTATTATTAAGATTATTGAGGGGGGTGAAGAGGAATAATAATGATAGGGAGTTAGTGTTGTAATGTTGTTGATTCGTTGCTTGAAAGTATGTAAGTCACGTCTACAGCAAAGCCCTTTGGAGTTTCATAAAAGAGATTAGACTCCAAAAAGTTGGTGATGATATTACTCGTAAAGGTGGCACACTTGTTTATTTTTAGCCTTTGTTTTATTACTTAATTATTGCATTCTTCAAAGGATATTTTTTTGGTGAGCTCGGATCATAGAAGCTTCACTAGGATAACGATGTGTTTGAGAATACATACTGAGCTTTCTCGTTTGTTGTGTACTCCAATTCTCCAAATTTGATTCGAGTTAAGTCAGGTAAGAGTGTGACAGGTTCGGTCTTCGTATATGTTACATATGCGAGAATTGGAGCTACCAATCGTGTTATATAGATGATGAGTGTTTTTATTTTAGATTATGATAGTGTACGGAGGTGTAAATTTTATTTCGCCTCTAAGGAAATTTCGAAGATAGAAGTCAAGTTGAAGCTTTTGTTTGTTGTAAACTTCTGGAATTACCCAATAACGGTGACTATGGTGAATGTGAGATCTTTTGCTTCTCCTTTGGGAAATGTGGTGTGTTTTGTAGGTGGATTGATTTACGATACTCTACGTGGTGGTGTTTGTTTGGATCTACGCATCTATCCTCTTCCCGACCGATAGATGGAGAAAATGCTCTTCATTTGGTTTGCCAACGACGATCGGAGTGATGCTGTTTTTTCAACCACAAATCAACCGATCTAGTAAATTTCATCTTTATCAAATCTGGTAAAGATGTATTGACCCCCCTCGAACAAGGTCGGACTGCGTACCAACGATATCCCAAAGGGCATACCGAAGTGTTGCTTCTAGTCGCTAATGATCTTAGGTTTTATGAGGTCGAATTTACTCAAAATTTCTTAGGTTTGTGTTATGTATGAAATTGTATGTTTCTCGTGTAAATGTCGTATGACTTACTACCTATAAACAATTTCTTTAAAAAAAAAAAAGGTCTGATAGAATGCACAACTTGAGAGGACCTCCGTTTAAGGTCTAGCCAAGGGCCAATTTAGACATCACCCAGGCACACATGGTAGAGGGCCTATGAAACATCCAAGGTCTTCTTTTTGGCTTGGCAAAGCCTCTTTAGGGTTCAAACCTTATATTTAGATTGTTCAAACGGATTTCAATCTCCATGTAGGGTCCATAGCTTCTGGACATGAACCATAATGATCCGAATGAGGATAATCTCATCACGGTAGTGTCAAACACCACATCAGCACCCTAAATTGGCTATAGGTCAAAATTCAAAACATTCAACCATTATAACTGTCAAATTAAAGAACTAGTAGGCTGAAACCTTAACTCTCTACTTTCTCTCTCCATCCAAATACGGAGTATCATTCGAGATCTGACTTAGACATCAGATAAATATTCCTTTGACTTAGACATCGAAGAAATATTCCTTATACAGATCCTCGATCCTACTTTCACACGTACGATTGCAAGATAGATTCAACACATATCAGCTTCCTCCCGGACCTGTTAGAGCCTTGTCCGGAAAATCTTCCCCACTCCAAACAAATCTTAACTGGTGCACTTCTACATCAACTTTTCTAAGCATTTTGTTCAACAAACTAAAAGTAACAGATCAGATTTGGCCAGCAAGACATGCATGATGCCATGCCTGCCAAATTAAGCACAAACTGCGCTAGACATCCGTACAAATTTCACTCTTTTATTCCGATGTTTTGTTTCCCCGTTTACAGAAAATTGACACACCTGGACTTCATCATGATTTTGGTAAACTTTCTGCAAAATCTAACAATCAACAATGCTAAACAAGTTTAATGTGCCTCCCACTTTCCAATTCCTTTCATCATGATTTCATGGGTGACACTTATGGTCCATTTGCCACACCCGTGTTGTTATAAATGAAGTAATTAATCTTGAGAGGTATCTGTTATTCAAATTAAATCTGATGTACAAAGAGAGATTGCTTGTACTACCAACGTGGAATTGTATTGATCAAACACGATATAAAAACATTCACACAATCCCTTATACCGTAATAAAATAGCCTTTTATATTTTCAATAAAATTTTGGTGATACAATTAGTTTTACTCCTATGAATATACAAATGAATCTCAACACGCTTAGACAAACACACTCATTACGATTTGTCCTCCATTTTCCCTTCTTAATTCCAAAGTCAAAAATCTTACTACTACATGAATCAAGTGCTCACATCACCTTTTAAAAAGTCAATAATATTTTTCATAAACATTACATTACAATACAAGAACATGCTGCCCCATTGTCACACACTCACACCTAATGAAAACTATAGTACATCGAAATCGAATAAACAAATTTACTTTCATCATCAATGCTAATACTCGTAATGAATTTACTCTACTATTAACTAAAATGTTAAAAAAAATGGTCAATCTTGAAACAAAGTCACACAATTCCCTTTATGTGAAAGACCCACATCAAGACACTCCCCAAGTATAGGCGAAGAAGAGCTAGCGAGGCTGTACTACCTCGACACGTGAAAATGTATGAACGAAACAATATAATCTTTCAAAAATAAAAGAATATTTTGGAAAATTAAGTGAATTTTTATATATGTCCGGGTACGATTATCGTAAGTTTCTCATTCATACTAAATGAAATTTATTTTATAAAAAAAATCTCCAACAACTCATTTCTTTTGATTACTAGTGCTACAACTATTAGACGTAGAATTTAGACCTTTAACATTTGATATTTCGGGTTTTAACATCTATGAGAGGAACATGCTATCTCAACTGTCCCACTTGAAGATCTACGCACTTGATATAAAACAGTAAAACCCCACCATTTTTTCCCGCTCAACTTCTTCCCACCTTCTGTCTCCTCATCACTCCGATCCACTCTCTCTCCTTCCTCTACACACTACAGCATTTCCCTGCTGTTTTTTCTCTGTTTTTTCATACCCATTTATAACATCCACCTTCTAAACATCCTACATTCTTACGAAAACCCGAAAACGAACTCGTTTTTAATTATTGTACTACACTACTAGCAGCAGCTCAAGTTGTTAGCTAGTCTTTAAAACATGGGGTTTGATCAAATTAGGGCAATGGTGATGGAATTCTTAGAAACGACGTCGTCGCATCATTCGAACGTGGTGTCGATGAACATGTTTGTGGCCTTGTTATGTGCGTGTATTATTATTGGTCATTTGTTGGAAGAGAACCGTTGGATCAATGAGTCTATTACTGCTTTGATCATTGTAAGTCTTACGCTACAACCTGTTTTTAATAAAACGTACAACGGGAGTACACAGTGGCGGATCCAGAAAAAAAAAATCCGATGTACCAATAATATTTTTCGGTGTCCCACCCTTGTTTTATACGACATTTTCATAATTTTTAGTACAAAAATTTACATTTCAGAAAAATTTTCCGGTGTCCTGGGACCCCCCCTCCCTCTTGGTAGATCCGCCTCTGGGAGTACATACATTACACGAAAAATGTCGTATAATTCTTTATACGGAGTAGTAGTGTTTGTTGGTTTAGGTGATTACTTATACGCTTTTGTTTTAATAAAAATTACAATGGGTATACATACATGCTAGCTAGTGTACACGAAAAATGTCGTATTATTCTTTATAGTGTTTGTTGGTTTAGGTGATTACTTATACGCTTTTGTTTTAATAAAAATTACAATGGGTATACATACATGCGAGTTAGTGTACACGAAAAATGTCGTATTATTCTTTATAGTGTTTGTTGGTTTAGGTGATTACTTATACGCTTTTGTTTTAATAAAAATTACAATGGGTATACATACATGCTAGCTAGTGTACACGAAAAATGTCGATTTTTTTTTTTTTGTTTATAATGTTTACTGTATATATTTTGTTTTAAAATTTCGAACTTGGTGTTACAGGGTTTGTGCACAGGAGTAGTGATACTGCTAACATCAGGAGGAAAGAGTTCTCGAATTTTAGTCTTCAGTGAAGATCTCTTCTTTATTTACCTCTTGCCCCCTATCATTTTCAATGCTGGGTCAGTCCTTTTTTTCATCTATTTCTTTTTTTTTTTAAATAGATCTTGTTGGCCCGTTAACTATTTTGAACGCTGTTAGAGGTCTAGCCGTCTAGTGCATAGATAAAAACGGTTTATGTAACATTGGAATAGGTCACATCAACGATTATGGTAAAAATTGAGCTATCAGTGAAATTGCGCATCAACTTTAGCTAACAAAAAAGTAAAGCTGCATAGTAGACATTTTTAGCTACCAAAAAGGGTAAAGATCTTTGAGGGACATCTATATCTCGAGTAATATTTGCAAGTGTGTTTATCAAGTTTCTTTTACCTTTCTCTAATCAAGTGTTATTGTTGACATAAGACATCAGGTTTCAGGTGAAAAAGAAACAGTTCTTCCGCAACTTCATTACTATAATGCTGTTTGGTGCAGTTGGTACACTGATCTCTTTCGGCATAATATCTTTTGGTATATATAGCCTCCGAAACACTGATATCTTATGATTTCACCAAGTCTATGCATCGTGCTTTCTTTCATTTAGTTACGCAAACTAATGACACTGTTTCCTATTTAACCAGGTGCTATGCACATTTTCAAGAAACTCAATATTGGTTCTCTAAGATTGGTTGATTATTTTGGTAATGTCTGAACTTAGACTGACTTTTTATAGATTACGACACCTTTCACTTGTTGTGGTCTAATTGGTCATTACTGGTTTGATGTACACCTGCAGCAATCGGAGCAATATTCTCTGCAACAGATTCTGTCTGCACACTGCAGGTGTGCAACATTGTTCCTGTATGTAGTCGAATAAGATAGCATAACATATTTGGTACACAGCTGAATTAGTCTTTCACTCCCGACAATGCAGGTGCTGAATCAAGAAGAGACACCTTTGCTGTACAGCCTGGTTTTTGGCGAAGGCGTAGTAAATGACGCTACATCCATTGTGCTATTCAATGCGATCCAGAACTTCGACCTCTCTCACATTAGTTCAAGCGTTTGTTGGCAATTCTTTGGAAACTTCTTCTATCTGTTTGTCACAAGCACACTGCTCGGAGTTTTTGTAAGAACATCCCCGTCTGATTTCCAATTTTACGCGACATTGTAATGATGCATGTTATCGATTATTCTTTTGATGCTCCTGCAGGCTGGATTGCTCAGTGCATACATAATCAAAACACTGTATTTTGCCAGGTCTGCAATCCAACAATCATATTATTTGTGGTGACTTAGATCAGAACTATTCTGTCTATAGATGGCATTCTGTTGTACAGAAGTTCTAAGTTGCAGTTTACCCTTGTTTCTCTGAAACATCAGGCACTCGACTGATCGTGAAGTGGCTCTTATGATGTTGATGGCGTACTTCTCATATATGCTGGCTGAAGTAAACCTCCTTATGAAAGCTTTAGCTCCTGGTTCAAATAGACCAAATTTGCCCTGCATCTTTTAACTGCCACACTGTAACTTATCTTGCAGTTGTTCAGCCTGAGTGCGATCTTAACAGTGTTCTTCTGTGGAATAGTCATGTCACACTACACATGGCATAATGTGACCGAGAGTTCAAGAGTAACGACCAAGTACGTCATCTTCACAGCAAATTCTCTGTGTCAAAGAGATTATATTGCTCATCCTTTAAATGTACATGTGCTGTCTCTCTCTTGAATCTTAAGGAATCATTCTGGTCTTCCTGCGTATGCAGACATGCTTTTGCAACACTTTCATTTGTTGCAGAAATCTTTATCTTCCTATATGTTGGTATGGACGCTTTGGACATTGAGAAATGGCGGGTTATCAGTGATAGGTAAGTTTCCCCTCTAGTTAAAATCGTCCTAGTTTGCCATTCATATGCTCGTAAGTTGTACCTCATTTTCCTTCTTGGTCTTTCTCCAGTCCTGGAACATCACTTACCGTAAGCTCACTCTTACTGGCGCTCATTCTGTTAGGCCGAGCAGCATTTGTCTTCCCATTGTCCTTCCTTTCCAACTTAACAAAAAGGTCTGCCAATGATAAAATTAACCTGAAACAACAGGTAACACAGTTTACTGTCATTTCCTCATGTGGTTCCAACTGTAACAAACTTTCAGCTGTATTACCTAAATCCCTGATGTCTCTTTTTTTCAGGTAACTGTTTGGTGGGCTGGTCTCATGCGAGGAGCTGTTTCAATGGCGCTTGCTTATAATCAGGTAAGAATCACGCCTTTAAATTTACTCCATTACTGTGTTAGTCCCACAATAATTCTCTGTGCTCCTGTGCAGTTCACAAAATCAGGGCACACTCAACTCCGTGGGAACGCAATGATGATCACCAGTACTATCACTGTTGTTCTCTTCAGTACAGTGGTACGCTACTCAATTCATCTCGGCTAATATCTTAAACGCATACTGCTTTCAGAATCGTAGTGAAATGCTTCACGAAAGTCAATCAGAGACCTTTTGTAGAATGATCAGAAACCTGTTTTGGCTTTCAATTTGTGCAGGTTTTTGGCGTGATGACAAAGCCACTAGTACGGCTCTTGCTTCCATCATCAAATGTCTACAGCAGCTTTCATGATCTATTTGATCCATCATCTCCGAAATTGTCAGTGCCACTTCTTGGCTATGGACATGATTCTGAGGCTGCACTAAGTAATCAGACACTAGGCACCCCAACCAGTTTCCGAATGTTTTTAACTAAGCCTACTCGCACAGTTCATCATTATTGGCGAAAGTTTGATGATGCCTTCATGAGACCTGTTTTCGGTGGGAGAGGTTTCGTGCCTTTTGTTCCTGGCTCGCCTACTGAAGAAAGTCCACACCAATGGAAATGAAAACACTGCAATATTTGATCATACTAGCAAGCATGTCAGACTGATAGTTTTTTTTAACAGATTGACGTTAGCTTCTATTTTCTTGCATTGCACGGGCAATGTTTCAAGACCATAACGCTCTGTCCGAAATGGGATATCATCATGTTCATGGTTCACTGATCACTCAGCATTGCGCAGTTAGCTTTGATTTGAAGCTGTGAGATTCCCTGAAGATTAGCAGAAGCTACCTGAGGTTTGTCGCTAATTCAGGCGAGGCCATACATGTTCCAACACCCTCCAGCATCCTTTGGTAGGATGTATTCGGAGACTGATTGCAGCCCATATAGGGCTTTCCGCTTTTGAGCATACATCGGTTATAAGGACGTGACTATACTCTGCTCGGCTCAGGGGAGCCGTGGGACAAGTGAAGTCTATAGCAAAAATGTTACAAGTGAGATTGAGGAAACATAAATTCTGTATTATCAATATCGAATGCTTTTAATAGGAGAACAATTAAAATGCTGCCCTTCATCCAACTGTTGTTCTGTATATCTATGATTAAGTCCAACCACCCTGACCACAGGGTGATTTTGATGAAAGCTATTGCTCCTAAATTTGAAGTCAAACCGACAAAAGCAACCAGTCGAACATATAATTTATTTGGACATTCCTTTGTACGAGACAAACAGCAGAACTCACAAAAAGGAGTGTAAATATGAATCCGAGTGTTACAATCAAGTAATCAACCCATAAACATCAAAGGTCTGCAGTCAATTATTTCACGGCTTACAGATTACGTCCTAATGATATGACAGTATCCAAATGGAGAAAGAAAAAGAATAAAACGCTCTCATATAAAGAATATTTTCAGTTTTGTACAATATGAGCGCAGCACTACAAAAATTTTACAGCTTCAAAATAATGCTGACAAATTGAATACAGAGCATTATACGGAGTATGACTCTTCTATTCTTCTAATATGGTGGAAATGCCGAAAACAAAATTTGCACTATTGCCAAAAAATAATGAACACTGTAAAAGAATTCACCCCAATCACTTGATCTAAAATTCCTAGTCTCATTCCTACTGACGTTTGTCAATATACAGTTTTGCCATTGAATCCCAATCTAAGCCACTGCCAAGAACAAAAACCGTCCTCACTCGTAAAGAACAGCAGAGTAGTCCACAAAATTCTGAGGCCTATTGCATCAGATATCCAAGAGTCAGACACATCAGTGCCACCATACATACGTACAACAGAGGAAACCCCATATGGACTGTTTTCCCGCTTACTCTCCTCTTTATCAATGCCTGCAAAGCAATAGGCATCAACAATTAAAAAGCGTTTGGGAGAGGTGATTACCCACATCATCACCTTATATTCGCAAGAGTCTCCTCTCTGAATCGCAAAGACTATATTTGAGGTTCAGGACTGTGCTACCATTATTGCACTATTTGGCAAAGACCATTATAGCACCATATTAATTGCCTCTGTAGACTATACACATGCGAATCCTCCGTGAACTAGACTACCCGCCATGTACTCTGCTACTGCTCTCAACCCTAAGCCTTCCACCTCAAAACCCAGCAGCCCCACTCCACCTTTCCAAACCTTAAAAACAGGAACAAAGAGAAGGGAGAGTGGACGAGTGGTGCAGCAAATCGTCTTCCCAGGCCAAAAGATCAAATAGATTTTATTTTCAAGTAGAATCCGAGAGACAGGAATTCAAGACGAAGGTCATAAGGATAGTCAAAAACATAGACACCTCTCCAAACTCCCCTTTACTTTGGGTCAAATAAATCCAAGACATGAAGAGAATCAAGCTGGAATAAAAGGAACTTACTAGATCTCGTTTGACCATCTCCTTCTCTTGCACAGCTTTAGTTCTCTCTCCTGTTAGCTTCATAGCAATTTGCTCAGCCTGTAACGGAAGTTCACCATACTCTCTGTTAGGAACAGAAACAGAACCCGTAACGGCTCAACAGCTTAAATTAACTAACGCCATCGTCCAGGGTGAAGGAACCCACCTCAGTTAGCTTTGATTCTGCCACATCTAACTTTAACTTGTATTCTTCCAACTCTTTCTTTAGCAAGTCTTCTACCTCATTTTTATGAATCATTCGCTCGACCACATCATTCGTTTCTCTGGACTGGATGGTCTCAAGATCTCGTGAATGCTCAGGCAATATTGTCTCTGCATCTTGAGCGATTCTCAACTCCTCCCCAGGCCTCTTAAACTCCTCTGGTTCGTACACAATCTAAAATAAAGAACAATAATGCTATCAGCAATTAAAAGAAAATTTAGAAAGTTCACACCGAAAATATAGAATAGATCTTCAAAACATATTAAAAGCACTGCAGTTAAAATTATGTTTTTCAATGAGGAAATTCAGAAAGTTCTGTATCAACAAAAATTTCTTATACCTTCTGAGAAGGGGGAGAACTTCCAACTCCACTGGGCACTTTATCTTTTTGAGTTGTTTCATATGATGGATCTGGATTCGCCACTCCATTAGAAGGTTCAAGGACTGGGGACTGAGGAGCATATACGAGGATAACTCTCAGCTTCTTCTCCTCCATGTGCCTGCCAGGATTTTTGACAAACTGCCAGATAAAAACTGTAAGAAACCTCCTTACGAAATTTCTAAAACCATAAAATCATGGTATCTTACCAAATCAGAAGTAAGGTCTTCTTCTACAGTTCCAATTGGAACAACAGTGCTTTGAACTAAGAACTTGTCTTTACATTGCAAGTCAAGTGGACCGGCACGCTGTACTTGCATAGTAACTGCACCGATAAGTAACAACAAAGCCTCGGTCTCAGCAATTTGGGGAGGGGAAACATGAATCATAATAACATAAAGTAGGAACAAAAAGAAGGCAAAGGGAAGGAACAGGAGAAGAGACTTGACTTAAAAGATATGCAGGAGGAAGTTCAAAAGATATAAGACAAAGGACAACAACAACAACAACAAAGCGTAGATCCCAAATGATTTTGGGGTCGGCTAACATGAATTGTTTAGAATCGTAAATGGGTAAAAATTGTTTCTAATTCTGTAAAGCACTTCTAAATCAAGATTGCCAAACCCTTCAAGTTTCTAAATAAACAAATTCTCAGATAGTAATCGCAAGAAACAGAAATTGTTTTCAAGGAGCTTGAGAACCAAACCCTTAGTTCTTGTTCCTCTTTTCAGGTTATCCAAATTGAATACTTTTCTCTCACCAGTTTTTCAGCCAGTAAACAAACCCCATACTTTTCTGCTGCATTCTGAAATACATAAATAGCTACTTGTGTACTTTACAGTAGTGACAGAATCCCTATCGACAATTAAAAACCTTACGGGCTTTTTAAACAAAGTACTATTAGCTTAGATGACAATCTTGAGTCAGCCAGTTTTGGCTAGTAGAAAACCCCATCATCATACAGTGCAGATGAACATTAATTAGAGAGCTCAACTTGACTCATATTTATTGAAGGATAGCTAAAACGGGCTCTTATTTTCTTATAAAATAGCAGCAGGTGTATATTTATCAGTGTTTACACTTTAAAGACTACAAAAAAGAATTAAGGACGATGCTTTTATCTCCTTTTATTTTTGTCTCAAAGGAAACCACGATGAGCAGTGCTGCAGTGGTGATGCATACGATTCCGAACCCTGGTCATGGGCACCACCTCCCAATGGTATTACGAGGAAACACATAATTACCGACAGTGTAACGACACGTAGGTCATGTACATTAAAAGACACTATCCTATCTATCCAACCGCCTAAAAGCTTTTTCATGTACATTAAAAGACACTAAAACGTCCCACTTTCCAGAAATTCAACTTCTAAATAGATATACCCAACTCTGGCAGCTAATTTGTTCTTCCATATGACAGATTACACTATTACAGCATCTAAGTTTACCCACATAAGTTGCCTTCCGAAAAAAAAAAAAAAAAAAAAAAATACCATAAAGTCCTACATAGGCAATTTGACTCTCACACAATAAAGGTGCCTGTGAAGAAGAAAACCTGTGAAATCACATGTTCCATTGGGCTCGATGATGCCAACATTAGGACGCACACAATACTTCTTGGGGGATGTAGTCTTCACCTGCCAGAGAAACAATATATGATACATTGATATTACAATCAAAATATACAATGAAAGAACTCTTTGCAATTTTGTCTTCCCATTCCCTATAGCGCTTGTTAAATGGTTTTAGTATAAAAAAGCAATGAAGAGAGTAATGACCAACAATGAGTCAATGGTACTAATGATATGTGACCAATAAGTCATCACCTGAAGTCAGGACAATTTTGGGTTCCAGCATAGCTTACTAATATTTGATCAACAAGGTATTCAAATTCTTAAGAAGAAGATCTTGAATAGAAAGCAAAAATTCTACAATACAGACAAGATGAAAGTATTTAAGCTCAAAATACAGACCCATTTCAACAAGAACTCTTAAAAAATAGATGTATAGAACAATGACAAACTGAGCTTAAAGAATTCTCAAAGAAATCAGGGCCTCAGGGATAGTGCAAAATTTTCATTAGAAAACACAAGGCCAGCAAGCATAACATTCCCATATAGAGGATGTTACTGTAAATATATCAGACATTGAAGAACTTGCCATCAAATATTCCAGTAGAGGATTTGTCCTACCTTGAAAGCCACAAGCTGATCTGTTCTATTGATAAGTTGAATTGAGCAAGAACTTTGTTTCTTCTCTTCAACTGGAGGGGACAAAATATAATACATGTTAAATAAATATCCAGAGTATCGAAAAGCAGGGGAGCTGCTATATACAACTCCAATAAGTAACTACTGCAATCTAAAGATTTCAAACTCTAAATCTTTTTCTTCTTCTGACGAGTTGGATATAAACCTTTTATTTTCAGAACCGACTCTTTATACGCATAACACAAAGACAACTACAAATGACAATGGAAATGACATCAGTATATCTCAAGCCCAAAGTTCAGACTAGTTTGCTAAGAATCTCGCGTGTATAGTTGTATAAGCACTTTAAACTTCTAGTCATTATGAAGAGAAGCTATAGCTGTAATAGCTTATCTCAAAATACAGCACATCTTTCAGCAGAATGAAATCCCAAGGACTCAAAGTTCGAGCACAAACAGTGGGCAGGCAAAGCATAGAAAATCTATTCCTCGCTTTAAGTCCTCTCACCAGAGGCAATAAGACTTCACACCAATGTTTAGAAGGCATTGGTCACACTGATTTATGTAGTTTTAAAGTCGGTAAAAAGGCACAAACCAGGGCCCTGCTCCTTTGCACCAAGGCATACTATTCTTCTGAACGTAAAGCAAGCCAAAGTTATTTATACTGAAAAGCTTGCTAGGACTCAGTTTACTTTCCAACAAATTTAAATTTCAGTAAATTAACTAGGTTCCCACAGGTGTAGTAGTAGAGGGCATCAGTCACAAGCAGATGTGTTAAACCCTCACATTGGCATCAGGTGGACTTTACTTCTATACACGGCTTGACACTAAGACACAACAAACTGTACTTTCAGCCAGAGCTATCCCTACACTCATTACATTTTCACTAACTAAAATTCAACTTCACCAACTTTTATGTTGAGAATTTGAGCAGGAAATATATTTTTGTTGATCTCCAACATAGAGCACAAGAAGCTCATTACATAAAATTTACCTTCAAAAACGACATCACTTATAAAGGACCTCAACACTTAAAATGCCATATACAACGACAATTGCCCTACGTTTTCTATATCAGCCAATCTCTGAATTGTCATTGCACCAAACCGTAACAAATTTCATACAGCAGGATAAAAAACTTGCGAAAACACAGAACAGTTGAACTCGAGTTTGAGAAATCAAACATACCAGTGAAACGAAGCTCATAAGGCTGAATTCCTAATAACTCCGACATCATTGATCTTCTGAGGAAAGAACAAAACCTCAATCACCCCAAATCTAGAACCAAGCACCAAAAACACAAAATAAATCATCAATTTTTCGTTCTAAGCACCTATTATATAAAAAGAAACGACTAAAATCGATACAAAATCGTCGAAATCATCTCCGAAACAGTATAAACCTTTCCGAAAAACGATAAAGAGCGACTTTAAGAATCGCAATTGTTCAGCTTATTCCTGAATCTTCATCATGAAATTATTCTTCTACTAAAGTCGAATCGCTTATCACAATCACAATGTAAAGTAATCAATTAAAAATAGATCCTAAATCAAGAATCGTATGATTTACGCAAGTCAACAAATTAATCAACAGCTTAATTCAATAAAAACACCAAAAAAATAGTCCACAAATCTACATTTCGGCATAATTACCAAATTTTCGCAACCCTAACTAATAGAATTTCAACGCTAAAATGTGCTTAATCAGTAATTAACAATCAAGAACAAATTTACACAGGAGATTCACGGAATTATAACGAAGAAATTGAAATTGAAATTAAAAAAAGCGTAGGAGCGTAAAACTTACGTAGAATTGAGGAAGAAGGATTAAGAGTGAGAGGAGAGAGAAAATTGGGGGAGGAGAATGTGCGAGGAAGAATGTGATCGTCGCTCTGATTGCTTATTCAGTTCTCAGGAGGAGGAAAGAGGAGAGAGAAAGCGTGTGTGTGACAGTTTGGGAGTGATGATGATGATGATGATGATGATGATGATTGATTGACGATCATCATGGAGATGCAGTCATTGCAGTGTGGAACTGTGGAATGCTGGTGTATATGTGGCCATCGACCGTTTTCCAGCTGAATGTGATGATTATCCATGATTTAACCCAAAGGACATAATTTACAAATTATGAGTCGATTTGGTAAAACTGGTTTGGTTTCGAAATTTTGTCTTCTAATTCTTGATCAAACTCATTTAGTTCGAGCCATTTATATTGAGTTATAGTTATCGATCATGAAATTACGTTGACTAAAAACATGAAATGATTTGAATCGAACTATTAACTAGAAGACTTCGAAGACGCTAAACGCAACAAAAAACCGCCTAAACGCAACATAAAATAATAATTTAAATTAATTATTATCAAAAACAATAACTACATTTTACGAAATCACCCTTCACATGAAAAAAAAAACCCAAAACTCATACGCACAGCGATCCTTTATACGAATGAAGAAGTAGAACACAGAGAAGCGGAAGGATTAAATCCCATAACTTTTGGTAGACACCCATCAGATTTGATGCATTGTTGATTGATAATTGACAACAAAAGTTTGATATTGACAGCCAATTTGATTACTTTTTCCTGTGTATACAAGGATTAGGCAGTTTCGATCGGCACATTGAAATCAAATATATTTCGTAGCTTGTGAGATTGTCAATACTGGGTGTTTACAAAGATCAAAGCCAATTTCCATTGGAATCCATTCACACAGCTTATATGTTTCGCATAATCCATTCACTGAAACAATCGACACCATTGTTATGGTGTCGACCAAAGTGATCAACACTTGTACAGCTGGTGTCAACTGAAGCTATCGACACTAGACAAAGAGGTGTCGACCATGATGGTCGACACCCTCTCCAAGGGTGTCTACTATGCCAATCGACAGTAGCTATCTGGCCGTGATCAACACTTGTACAGCTGGTGTCAACTGAAGCTATCGACACTAGACAAAGAGGTGTCGACCATCATCCAAGGGTGTCCACCACCATGGTCGACACCCTCTCCAAGGGTGTCTACTATGCCAATCGACAGTAGCTATCTGGCCGACAGTCTCTTTTAGGCCGTTGGTCAATGCAGCCGACAACCTACACTAGTTGTCAATTGCGGCGGTTGACACTTTCTTATGAATCAGAATATTTCATTCTTACCTCAAAAAAATCTTGAGGAATATCGTCCATCATTATTAAGATAAATTACTATAGAACTATTGAAGAATTGATACTCATTTGGGTGAGTAATCTTTATTTGGTTTTGTTATATAGTTTTAGTTTATCTAATTAAAATAGTCTAGGGTATTTTAGGAAAGTTAAAAAATATATTTATTTAGGTTATTATTTTATGCTGCGTTTAGGCGGTTTCTTGCTGCGTTTAGCGCCACTCTTTGGAAAATAATTTGAAGTTCCTTTAAAAAAGTAAAAGTCATTTAATGAAAGAATTTGAACCTTTTGATGAGATAGTTACATGTACTGTGTTTTTGTTCATTTGTCCGATCCTGTGAACGTGAAACAAAGTTGTATTTTATGTTTGTAAATTTATTTATGCTCTCTTTGTTTACAATTTAATATTCTCATGTAAAAGTTGTCAAATAATCGTAAAATTTAAATTGTGTAGGCAAAATTTGAGCGAGTAAGTTAGAAAATGAGACGGATGTTATACTTCGGAATTAACAAAGTGCCCTAGGGTATATGCACACAAAAAGACAGGAGAGAAAGAAAGATTGTTACTCCGTAAGTGTTTTATATATCTAGAAAAAAAAGAAAAAAAAAGATAAGAGATTGATCCTCCACGATATTATCAGAGAGAGGGAGAGAGAGTTATACTTGTGTGTAAATATGTGTGAGTGAGTTTTACGTTGAAAGATATTGACATTGTTAAAATATGCCTTGAACATACTTACCAATTTGGGTATGTCGTACTGGTAATCGAGGAGGGTGCTCGGGGCGTGATTCTACGACATACGGGCGTTGGGCGAAAACGAGAATAAGGAAGATCGACAGCGAGTTCGCGTGGTCCGCGGAGGTTAAGCCGCGGAGCGCGGCTGTTTTCGAGAATGGGCGATGCAGAGAATTGTGGCGGCCCGCCATGGAAGGCGGCGCGGGCCGCGGCCCATTGGCGAGTGTCGGCAGTTTTTTCTACTTTACGCGTTTTTTGTTTCCTTATTTCGTTTCTTCGGCCTATTAGGGTTTTTTGCTTATGGGGTACTATATAAACACCCTAGTCCCCTCATAACCTCCCTAAGACACAAATTGAGTGATTCTCTTGTAATTGTGAGTACCTAGAGTCATAGTTGCGGGTTTTCTCAAGTTTGTGACTTGTTTGCTTTGGTGAGATTCAAGGGCGTTTGTTTTGGTTCTTGGTTGATCGCAAGAACGTTTGGCTCTTAGATCTCGTTCGTATTTGGTGAGTTCTTTTCGGATTGAACTCATATTTGTATTGGTCATATTCTCCATATAGTGAATATTTCTCCTCTGTTTGGTGGACGTAGCTGGCATATCACTGGTGAACCACGTTAATTCTGGTGTCTTTTCTTTACGTTCTATTGCTTGTGTTATTGTTGATACCAAGTTTGTTACTACATCTATTCACGCCCAATCACACTCAAACTGTTCATTGTTGGGATTGGACGCCTCTGTCACAACACACATGTTAGATAAATCCGAGATGATTGATTTTAAATTGGGACATTGCCTAAACCTATATATATGTACTGTCTGCCAACATTATTACACTAAGGTAGCCGAGAGATATATATTAAGCAATTTCTCAAAAAAAAACCCCATTTTAAAGTAGACGCTTACTGTTGGAATATTGCAATTCAATTACTCTAGTGATAAACTAGCAATGTACTACTCATGTACTCATACATGTGATATGATTAACATCTAATCAGTAATCATGCATGTCTGATTACAAGAATAATGCTCACTCATTAATACAACCATTAAACTGATAAGAGATTTTTCTTAGAAAGTAAGCTTAGCTAGAAGAGTAAACAAAATGTCAGCAAAACTGATAATACAGTCAGCTTTACTACAACATCAGGATTAACATGAGATGCTAATGACAGTGAGGAAGATGGTAAAAACCCATTTGGCGCGAAGGCGGGATCGTTAAATGCATCCGGGTTTGGAGGGCTCAAACTGGCCGGAATTGTAGGCATAGAGGACTCAGTAGGAGGAAGAACGTCGCCCGTTGGCGTCGGGAAAAGCGGGGTTGTTTCGGGCGATAGTTCTTGTTGGTCAGGTGGTAATGCAGTACTGGGAGAGTAAATATCAGGTGAAAATGCTGGTGCTGCTGATATAGATTGACAACATGTTGGTGCAGGAAATGTCACAAATGTTGCCAACAGTAAAAATGTTGTAAATTTGACGCAAAATGAGGCCATTTTGCAAGATGGACTTTGGGTTAAAATCATAAAAATGGTATGATTATTGAACTTTATGGGAAGATAAATATGAAGTTTAGTGATGATTTAAGAAGGATTTAAAGAAGCTTTAAAGGGTGAATATGTTGATTAGTTGGAGCTTAAGATTATAACAGAGGATTAGGTAAGAAATTATGTTGGGAGAAGGTGAAAAGTAGTACATTATGCAGATTAGTTGTAATCTGTACTTTGCTTTTTAGTATAAGTCAAAATATTGGTTCATGATTGGGTTCACCCCGACTCTCCCCGTAACTCCCGGAATCAATTTGGAGATGTTAAGGTTGCCATCCTTCGTCCCACTTTTAACATCGCATCTGTCTTTTCACAATTTTTAAAATGCGACTATATAAACGACTTGTTTAGAAATGGACAAAGAGATTATCAATCTATTTAGTATAATAATGTCTCTTCTAATGTACTTTAAATACAAATTTGCAAATATTTGACAAAACACGCACAATATCTTTCTTTGAGTTACTTCAACAAGGAAAACAATTACCTCCACCCAATGGGCTACTTAGAATTGAGTTTTAGATCACCCATTATGCATTGATATCAGATCATCCATCACATGTTTTTTTTTTTTTTTTTTTTTTTTTTTTTTTTTTGTTAAAAAAAAATACTTTTAATAAATTTTCATACAACATCTACAATGATAATAATTTTTCGGATAAACTAGATAAATCATACTCGGTCATAAGGTATGTTTATCTTCTTCCATAGACTCTACCTTTCGGAGATCATCGAACACAATAATTCGTTTTCTAAATCTAATACGAGTAGTACTAATTGTCATGTGCAATTGTGCAAAAACCAAAGTTTTTCGATTGAAATAATAACTTGATATAGTATTATCATTCGCTATGAAAGTCGTCATAAGTCACAACAATGTACTCATCAGACTACTCGGTAACTTGTTTATAATACCTCGATAGAGTTTGCCTATACTATCGATGTGTGATACTACACTCGGTTACCAAAACTAATTGACGTGTTCCTACTTCAGCAATACATTTTGTAGCCAACGTAAAAAACCTGGTGTTACATTTACATCCTAGCTCGGGTGAAACCGATGATCTGACCTCAATTTCTACGAACTGCCAAGAATGACATGTCTTCGAGTTTGTTTAAGGCCACCTCGAACATGGTGGCAGCAGCAAGATCAGGCAGAATTACTCATGCACGCAAACTGTTCGACGAAATGCCTAGCAGAGACACAGTTGCTTGGAATGCAATGCTTACTTCCTATGCTCATATGGGCATTTACCAACAAGTCTTCTCTTTGTTCCAAGATATGAGGGTTTCCAACACCAAGCCTGATAGCTTCACCTTCACTGCAGCACTGAGCGCTTGTGCGGGCGCTGCAGACGTGAGATATGGTTCAGGAGTGCATGGTTTGGTTGTGGTTTTCGGGTGCCAGGGTTGGCTTCCTGTGGGAAATGCTCTTATTGATATGTATGGCAAGTGTAGGAGCCCTTGTAAGGCTAAGAGAGTGTTTGAGGAGATGGTGGTGAGGAACGACATTTCGTGGTGTTCATTGTTGTTTTCCTATACGAATGTTGGTCTTCTTGATGTTGCTAGTGAAGTGTTTTGGAGAATGCCGGAAAAGGTTGGGGTTTCTTGGAATACGATGATTGCTGGTTACGCGAAAAATGGAGAATGTCGTATGTGTTTGAGGTTGTTTAGAGGAATGAGAAGAACCGGTAGTTGCCCTGATCAATGGACTCTTAGTTCGCTCATGAACTCTTTTAGTGACATTGATGAACGTAATTATGGGCGCATGATTCAGGCATTTGTGATTAAGAGCGGGTGGTATGCATCTGCTGAAGTTCAGAACTCAATTTTGAGCTTTTATGCTGATTTAGGATCTCAAGATGAAATTAGACAGGCCCTTCAGTCTGTGGAGCATTGGAATGTGGTTTCCTTGAACTCTGTCCTTGATGCTCATATGAAATTGGGGGATACCCAGGAAGCATCTGCTTTGTTTCAGCAAATGCCGGAAAAGAATGTTGTCTCATGGACATCCATGATCGCTGGATACTCCAGGAATGGGCGAGAGAGAGAAGCAATTGGCTTGTTTGTTGATATGATGAGACATTTTGTCAAACCTGATGAGCTCGCATTTGGTGCAACCCTCCTTGCATGTTCTGGTTTATCTCTGCTTGGGCACGGCATGATGATCCATGGGTGCTTGTTTCGGTATGGTCTCCAAACAAGTGTGTATGTGGGAAATGGCTTGGTTAACATGTATGCTAAGTGTGGGGACTTAGTCTCAGCCAGCAGAGCATTTAGCGAAATTGTTAACAAGGATTTAGTATCATGGAATACTATGCTGTTTGCATATGGTTTGCACGGTAAGGCTGACCACGCCCTGCAGCTTTATGAAAAAATGATAGGCTGTGGGATTAGACCAGATGTAGTAACCTTCATTGGGTTACTGATGACTTGCAGCCATGCTGGCCTAGTTGGGAAGGCGCATTCTCTTTTCAAGTCTATGCATTCAGTTCACGGTTTATCTCATGAAATCGATCACATAGCGTGTATAGTGGATATGCTTGGGCGAGGTGGGTATTTAGCAGAAGCAGGGTCTTTAGCTAATCATTATCAAGGACTTAAAGCCCTTAGGTCTTGTTCGTCTGAAGCTTTGCTGGGAGCGTCTTCTGTAAATTTAGATGTACGATTGGCAACACAAGTTGGGCAGGATTTGATGCTCTCAGAGCCTCAAAAAGACATGAGTTATGTACTGTTATCAAATTTGTACTGTGCAAGTGGGCAATGGAAAGAAGCAGAGACGGTGAGGAAAATCATGGCTGATCAAGGAGTGACAAAATTGCCAGGGTGTAGTTGGATTGAAGTGAAAAATGAATTAACATGCTTTGTCTCAGGTGATCAATCACACTTATGCATGGACAACATATCTGAGATGCTACATAATCTTGAGTTTGAAATGAAACATCCAGGGTTTCGGAGTATAAGCGTTTAAACTGCTCATGTGTGTGCAATGTCGACAATGTAATGCGACTAGTATAGATTTGTGGTCTCATTCTGACGCTGCTCAGTCTCTGTGGAGACATTTAATTTGGGATCAGATGGGACGTACTGTGTGCAACAAGGGTTTGTAGTATGTACTTTGTTGGGCACTAACAACTTTGCTTTGCTAAAAGCAGAAAAGATCTCCAGCCCCAGGGAAGAGTGATTTTGTGGGTATAATTCTGCATCTCTGATTGAAGTGAAACTCTCATGCTTTTCGGGAATTTCTCATCCTCGTGGATGTCATTTGGCCATTCGGGGATGAGCTACATGTATACCGCCTCCAATGCACTGAGGTAACAGGATCTCTTAAGCTTCTTTTTTTATCATGTTGTCTTACTTCAAAACTGCGGTAATTACTATCTTAATATTGTCAGACTGTAACCTCTTTCTTTTATAAACATATTTTTCTTAAATGAAACTCCACATGAATTATTAATCATCCCAGAATACTTTGAATGTTTCACACATATTCATATAGCTGGTTACATACATATTCTGCACCATCCAATACCTGTTTTTCATAAAATAAAGCTATGAAAGCTGTAATGTCTTGGAAGGAAATCTCTCTGGTGCCTTGATTTTATGAGCATCGAAACAACAGAAGAAACCTTCAACTTTTGGTTCAGGTTTTTTAAAAGTTAACCAGCTAGCATGTGAAACAAAGAGGGGACAGTAACTTGTATGAGTATTACACAGCTATTTCTTGTAGCAACATGAACTTCTCTTCTTCCATGCATAAGACCTCAGTCACTCAGGTTCTTTTTCATTCTCCCTGGTAGCAGCATAACTCTAGAGGTTCACTGTTCTCTGTCTGAACACTTCGTGAAGTCACTTTTAGCATTGGACTGATTAAAGGCCGAGGGTGATAGGTTGAAGACTAATCAGCCCCTTGGCCCAAATGTTGGACACCATGTAGCATACTAGCATCTAGGAGAATAAAACTGGATTGTGTGATTTTGCTCACACTGCATGTTCATGCATTCATGGCATTGACAAATAACAACATAATGTACTCATTCTAGTAATGACGGATCTGCAGGTACATCCTGACACCCATGCCCTGTCTGGCTGCCTAGTAGAGCCAGTCTTATGGTTTAATCACGCAGGTCAAACTTGTTTCTCAACTCTGTAAACATTTATCTTATTGGCATCTATGAAGATCATATGTTCTGAATTCTGATTATAATGCAACAGGCCTGGCCCCTGAACTGTCATCTTTCATATGACTGATTTTGTTGATTTATTCTATTCACCACTATTTGTCGATTATGTGATCATAAATGATTTTTCAGGGAGTTACAAAGTATCAACTGCTTTTCAACTAATTGAACTGGTTATATACCATCATTTCATCCCCAAAAACCGAACTACCCGAGCAAACCAAAAAACTGGTCACAAGGAAGACGAGACTGTACCCCAAAAGTTTCAAAAAAGAAAAACTCACCAGCAACTACAACAAGCTAAGTACAAGCTGTGAAGGTGTACCTCCATAATCAATAAAAGGGTTGTATTGGATTGCTGGTGGGAAGTTCAGAGATGCTTCAAAAGGATCTGTCATGACTACCTGATTCCCAGCATTGCTAATCTCTTCATCAAATACCTCCCATTTATCAGTAATCACTGTCTTCAACGACAGCTTACTGTTTCCCTGACTATCAACATCTTTCCTCTCATCCACCACTACCAGTGCTCCTTTCATGCTATCATCATTCTTAGTATCGCCTTCCTCAAGATCAACTTTAGCACCATTGATGATTCTCTTCAGCTCAAAGAAATCCTCCTCTGGTATATGCTGGATTTTGGGGAATTCTGTTGAATGCAGGAGACCGATTTTCCCACAGAAGTGGAAATAATCGGACAAGTCTTCGCCCTGCTTGCTAGCTTTCTGCAGTATATCCAATGCCATGGTTGCCTCTTCTTTGCCAACCTTCTCATTATAGATTTTAATCAGAGCCTTAGCAATGCCATCACATATCTTGCTGTACAACTCGAAAACTTCAATTACCATACAGTCCATCGCCTCTAGGACCACCACGTCATTTGTGATCCCTCCCCCATTAGGCCGAACATCTAGGACAGCATCAAGTAAATCCTGCCACCTTTGCACCCTAATCAGTAACATCCCCAACCCTTCCCTCTCCTCTTCCATCATCGGGCCTGCCATTTCATCCTTAAGCTCAGCTGACAATACAACAGACTTGAGGTCTGTAAACGCAAAATACGCCTGAATAAACTTAGCACGAGCCTTACGACGAGACTTTTCACGGGTGTAACCATCGTGAAAGCTCGACAGATCGAAAGGCAGACGTCCAATCTTCCTTGTACCAGGGGCCTTGGTGCAGAGGACCCCGTGAAGAAGGATAAGAGACTTGAGAGCCACAACAAAATTGCGAGTGCGTGCCATACGCCGAGTCAGAGCCCACAGGAAGACAATCAGGTGAGACGGGGACGTCCTGACCCATGTGAACACACGCTGCGCATTCTTGTAATCAACATAAGAGTCATCATGGCTGGTGGCTTTGATCATGGCAGACTCGAGATCAGGCTGCCTGTTTCTCGACCTCCTCGACGACAAATTCGCCATCCAGATGCTGTTCCTGTCCTTGATCTTACCAGCTGCTCTCTTCCACAACTTCTTCATTTTGTTGAGATTTGATGGAAATTTTAGATGGTAATGTTTGTTGGGGATGCCTTTTTATTTGATGAAAAAAAAAAAACAAATGGGTTTTTTTGTTATTAATTTATCAATGGAATTTTATGGTGAGATTGGGGGTGTTGAGATGTGAAGAAGAAGGAAGAATCAAGAGAAGAAGGGGATGCTTCCTCTTGATTTCCTTCGTCCTGTTGGTGTTCAACCCAACAGGCAATTCCAAATGAACGTGCAGGCATGCACTTCATACAATTTCCCCCATTTTCTTGACGCATTTTTATTTTTACTCTCTTTTCTATCTCACAAAATAAAATAAAATTATAATTTTAAAAATAATAAAATTAATTTTGCTGGTGAAAAAATGAAGGAAAGTCTCTTCTTTGGAGTTTTTATTTTTATTTTTTTAGGTAACGTAGAACCGTGTTTAGTCGTAAATGACTATTTTTTCCCTTTAAATAAGTAAAACTAGACCAAATAATTTATCAAAGAAAGGAGATATTGTATAATGCTTGTGAAATTTTATCGGTCGAGTTTAGTTATATCCGTCCTTTTTAGTTGTTATCGTTGGATTAGACATCTTTTAACATTTAAGAAAAGACGTTAACAATTCAAAAGGTCAATCGAAAAAGGCAACGAGGTAATAGTGTAATACATTAACCTGCCAGCTCGATGGTAATCTTGATACCGAGATGATTAGGATCGAAAATTTCTTAATAACAGATTTTGGCTTTTTACAATGAAATCTAGTGAAGTTATGTTGTCTAAACGTCAAAAACAATTTAATAACGGTTTTTGCAAACTCAAAAGCAACAACCCGAATATTGGGAGTTCCAGCCTTATGAAATTGACATTGTAGATTATATAGAATGGGTCGTCTCCGTGTTAGTTTGTGATGTTGATGAATATGATGATGCATTGGGACTTCACGTATACACTGATTAAATAAGCTATGCCAAATGCCATGTGCGCCACAAGTTTTGCAACGGGGAAATGAGTCAAAATGATACATCTCATTGATTTAGACACATTTCGCTTATACGGATTATTAATATTTTGTTTTTAACGTCGTTTCGAACTAATTTTTAAGGCGGTGTATATCACAATTCACGTTTTATGTAATTGTTTGGTTGGAGTGTTTGGAGTTATATTTCGACGAGATTGATAGAATGAACTATTTTCATTTCTTTCGTGATTTAATTCTTATATTTGATAAAAGCATGATAACTCAAGATGGATTATTAGGATTTTGACAACTCATCCATATAACTTCTCAAAAACTATCATGTTCTAAAATTATGTACGAAATATATATCATGTGAAGAGGTATATATGATGCATTGAATGTATCATGTGAAGATATGTTGATTGAATTCGGTCTACATAATACATTGACGATATCTCACAAGTAAGTTTATCGCGATAAATTTGATATGTATATGCCTTATTTGATTCAACTTTATAAATAGTTCGACATAACTGGGTTCTAAATAAGAAGTTGTAAATCTATTTAAGTGTGGTCCCTACTCCTCTATTGTGAGACAGACCACCATGCTCCGTGTGCTTCCGGGAGCATGGTATAATTTGCGCCTTTAGTAGGTAGGTAACTTAAAGAATTATTAATACAGACCAATTCAAAGTTTTCCAAATAATAATGAATGTATCTAGTCTACTTGTTATTAATTCGTCTAAGTTCAATTAATATTTCAACAAATTTAGATCAAACCAAATCAAATCAGATGGGATTCATTCAAATTGGATCAGATAAGAAAATTACAAACTAACAACACCTATCTATACTATTTCATGAGTGAGACATATTATGGTGTTTATTTTAAGGGCCCTACTAAAACACGCAAAACAGTTTGCGCAATGCTCTCATTGCCCACATGGCCAAACTTGGCTGAAAAGTCTTGCATGATAAGGAAAACATTTGGACCAAGCAAATACAGGGGAAATATTTGAAAAGGGCAAAGATCTCATGAACTTCATATGCCGTAGAGTTTCACCAAAACGGGTAATAAGATAAAATAAAGGGGATTTCAAAACCACAAATAAATTAACAGATATATTTATTCTTATTTTTTTTTGTAAACTCTACTACTTATTTTCAACTCCATTAAATCTAAATACATTTGAAAATATCCAACTTTTGGGATGTCAGACCTCGGCCTTGTGTCCTCTTCGCCTGCTCGGGGTCAACCAGAGGGTATTTATAAACACACAACAAGAGCGTCGGCTTTTTGGAAGTCACCCCCTGCTGGTTTTGCTAAATTAAAATTTGATGCTCAGTGCATAATGGGCAAGTTTGTGCGGGTATTGTCATCCGTGATCATGAAGGCATCCCAATTCATTTGGAAACTTCTAATTTGAGGCACACCACAGTCCTGGTCGCTGAAGTTCCATCTCTTCGTAATGGCATACGCAAAGCTGAAGCGCTTGGAATAACACACTTATTGGTCGAGGGGGGTAACCTGACGGCTATTTCGGCTTTTAATAAATTATGGAAAACACCATGGACAATCAACACTCTGATCCAAGATGCTATGTTATTGGCTAATAATTTTGTAGAAATCCATACACACCATATCTTTAGGGAAACTAATCAGGCAGCCGACTGGATCGCAAATTGGGGACACAACATCCTTTATACTCAGGAATTACCCTCTCCCCTTATCCGGCTCTGAGTTGTATCTTAGACGCTGATAAGATTGGTGATACCTTAGCTAGAAAAGTCACCTAATCTTTGTTTTTTATTCATATTTACTCTTGTAAAAAAAATGCTCTCAAGTCGTTCTTAAAAGTCTACTCGTTAGAACCAAGTCGGTCAGCTTCAGGTTGGATCTGGATCCTTCTTCATGAAAACAACCTTGGATTCAAATATGAGTCTCTCAAACCAAATTCAATCATTATTCATTTTACTAGGTTTGCCTGGATTGACAGTAATGAGCCTGAAAAATTTAAGCAGTAATGATTCAGGTCCAATTTACATGTTTGGATTGAGAGGAAAATTTCTGGGCCTGAACTCATTACCTCCATCAAGCCCTAATATCACCCCCCTTCGAAAAGATTACAGGAGTAACAATTTCGGTTCAACACACCCGACTCTCTTCTCTTCATTGCGATCTTACACAAGTAATGATTATTAGTTACCCTCAACCCAAACGTGGGAAAATGTTACCCAAGTAATGATTCCTCTAATATGCCAAAGTTACTATTAATGGATTTATTACTCCCTTGATTAATCTCCCTTGTAACTATTAGCCCCTAATCATTCCTCCCCTCTTTACCCTCATACCAGGCAATACTCACTATATTGCTGTAGTCGACAAATGACCACAACATATGTGCTTCCTCAACGGTTCTTGCTGATCTAAGTAGTTGGTTCAAGTTCCCCTCCCCACATGCATGCGGACTTAATGTTAAGAATCCAAAAGATGGAGTAGTGTTCAACTGGATTCAACGGATGTTGTAAAATGTTTATATTGAAACAAAATCGTCACTCATATCTATCTTCTTGGGTTGTACTTTAATTTGGATTCGTTGGTCCTTACTCAGATACTAGTGAATTTGGGTCAAATAGGGATATACATCATAACTCATTGCTCAAAATATGAATATCATTACACCACCTACCCGAATCTCGTCGATTGTCATCTCTAGTCATATAGCTTGACACAGAGTTTCTCATCACTCAAGCTAAATGTAATCCTAGTAAATCGAGATCAGACATGAATTTTACATCATAAATTAGAAATCTGAATCTAGATATTAAACCCTACCCAAACAAATGAAATGATGCTTATTTCTAACTCCGATCAAATCTTTTTGACCTAAGTAGGTCGAAATCAAATATGAAATCAATGAAATCATGCTTATTTCAATCTCCAATTAGACCGCTTTGACCCAAGCAGATCGAAGTCAAACGCGAATTTTACATCAGAAACCGCGGCCCCAATCCAAATCTTAAAACCCACCCAAACCAATGAAGTCTCAGAACATAAATTCCACACCAAAAACCACAAATCCGAACCTTAACCTTAAAACCCTACCCACATCAACAATAACATTGTAAATCTTATATCCGTTTTTGACGAGATCATCTCACACAAAAATTTCCCGATCGCTCGAGAAAATTAATGGATCATGGGCCAAATAGATTGGGTTCATACCTCATGGCCTCATGGGCTCCAATTCATTAATCTCCAAATGTAAGTTTGAAGCTTTGCTCATTCTTCTTCCCCAGAAATCAAATTGAACGTCGATTAGGTAGGTTACCACTCTCTCTCTCTCTCCTCCCAACTCCTACTCCCGAGTCTCCGACGCTGCTTCTCTCTCCTCTCTCCTCTCTCCTTTCTCTTCTCCATGCTTGTCTCTCTCTCATGGTCTCTTGTCCGCCATTAAAGCAAGCGAAGCTTCAAGGCGAAGGAACAACTTAACTAACTGCTGCTTCTCCAATCTCTGTCAGATTCGTCGAAGAATTTCATCTCCATATTTGTTCATGTATGTCTTTTTTCCTCTTCGCTTGTTTTTATTGGGGATTTCTTTCTTTGTTTGGTTTATTATTTCTGGGTTTGCAGAATTATATTTGAAATGTTAATATTCGGGGAAAAAAATTGGGGATTTGAATGTTATTTATGAGATTAGGATTGCCCAATTTGATTTTTTGTGTAATTATGTTGGAATTAACATCTAATATTTTATGGGATTTGGGTATTATGTTTGTAGCGTTAGGGTTAAGTTGGATATGAATCTAAAATGTACTTGCATGTGTTGGGAAAGTAGGAAATTGTTTGATTATGTGGGAATTGGGTATGAACTGTTGGTGTTTCGGCCGAGATGAGTGTTGGTAGGGCAGAAATGATTACAGTTGGTTCGTTATTTTGGGGAAGTGATTTATGTTGAAATTTTCGCGGTTTCGATTGAAGAATTGGATGCCAGAAGGGAACTGGTTGAGTGGGATTGTGTGATTAGTGTATGAGGACTACAATGCCGAAGTTTAATGTTAGAATTAGAAGTCGAACAAGAAGGAGAATTTGGATGTCTGTGGTCGCGAGAAAGTAGAGTTGAACTTGGTGGTAGTATAATTACTGAAGTTGAAATGAAATTATCTTTATGTTCGCAGTAGTGATTGATAATTGCAGCTTACAGTTGTTGTTGCAGTGCGTCTGTGGCTGATTGACACCACATATGTGTTTATCCTATATAGACGATACCTGCTCCTTGTCATTTTATTTGATTCTTGTCATTGACTGTGTATGTACAATTCTTAACTTTTTTGGTTTAGTAATCTTTCATGTGATTAGGGAGTTAAGACTTGTAAGATTTCGAGTTGTTTTTTTGTATTGTTGGACTCTGTGGGTACTGGATTGGTATGTGAGACTGTGAGAGTCATGTGCTGTATTGGGGGCACTATTTATGAGTCTATGCTTTGGTTTGTAATTGAACACAATTTTTATGGTAACATGCAGGCCCTAAAGCTTATGTAGTTCGTTGGGTCTAAGTTCTGTTTGCTGTGTGGATACACTTGGAATTTCCATACAGCTCATGCATTGTGACTAGAATTCCTCGTAGCCTTGACTAAGGTATTGCTCGTTATTGTCTGCTTCTTGATTTGTTTTGCAATGTACGGGTTATGATAATCTGACTTTGTTTGTCGATGTAAAATCAGTTATGGAGTGCAACAAAGAAGAGGCCTTTAGGGCAAAGGATATTGCTGAGAAGAAGCTGCAAAACAAGGATTTTGTTGGGGCTCGTAAATTTGTTTTGAAGGCCCAGCAACTCTACCCTGAAATTGAGAATATCTCTCAGTTGCTTTCTGTTTGTGATGTGCACTGCTCTGCAGGGAACAAAATGTTTGGGAGTGAAATGGACTGGTATGGCATTCTTCAAGTTGAACAAACTGCAGATGACACATTGATCAAGAAACAGTTTCGCAAGTATGCTCTTCTTCTCCACCCAGACAAAAATAAGTTTCCTGGTGCTGAAGCCGCCTTCAAATTGATCGGGGAGGCACAGAGAGTTCTTCTTGACAAAGAGAGGAGATCTATCCATGATCTCAAGCGCAGAACGTCCCATAAACCCGTTATTCCACATCAACCTCCTCAGCAGGCAAGTAGGCAAGTGAATGTGGTCAGACAGTCTAGGCCTCAAAACAGTTTTTCAGGCAATCCTAATTCACATGTCAGGGGTCCTAATGTTGCACAACAAGAGCAACGGAAGCCCGCTCAACCAATTAATGGCAAAGAAACTTTTTGGACTCTTTGCCTCCATTGCTCTGTCCGTTATCAGTACTACAAGGACGTCCTGGGCAGGGCACTCCGTTGTCAAAGCTGCGACAAACCCTTTGTTGCCTACGACTCAAATGCTGCTAAACCTGGTGCAACCAAACCTGGGAACACCCAGGAGGGTGTTCCTAAAAAACCTACTAGTAACGTAGGAACAGATGCTGGGCTTCAGGCTGGCCAGAAAGCAGAAAACAATAGGTTACAGAAGGCCAGGCAACCACACAATGGTTCAAACAAAGTGGATAGACAGGAACAGGGATCTAAACACAGGAATGCAAACAGCCAGAGAGGGAAGAGGCTTGAAGAATCCAGTGATAGTTTTATATCTGATAGCAGCTCAGATTCGGAAGATGTGGAACTTCATGAAGCAGGGGATCCTACAAGTTCACAACATTTTGGGAGTGATCAGGACCGCCAGACCAGAAGGTCAAACCGGAACAAACGCCATGTTTCCTACAACGAAAATGCAAGCGATGATGAGCAGCTTGGCACATCTTCGAAGAAGGCTAAGGTGAATCCTTTGACAGAAGAAAAAGAAGATGAATCAAACATTTCCGGTTCAGGTTTTGGGGAGGAGAGCAAAAAGAGCGAAAGCAACATGGATGACGGAGCCGAAACTATTGCTGGGTCAACCAAGAACAGCGCTGAAGCTGATGATGGGCTCGACTCAAGCCTTGAGCCTTCACCAGAGTCGACACCAGTGCCAACATACCATGAATATCCAGATCCTGAGTTTTGTGATTTTGACGAGATCAGAGAAGAGAAGTGTTTCAAAGTTGGCCAGCTATGGGCTGCTTATGATACGGCTGATGCAATGCCGAGATTTTATGCCAAGATAAAGAGAATCTACAGTTCAGGTTCAGGATTCAATGTGCAGATTACCTGGCTTGAACCAGCTCCTGATGATGAAGTTGGGATTGGGTGGGCCAAAGCAGAATTGCCCTTTTCCTGTGGTAAATTTAAGACAGGAGAAACTGAAAAAACTGAAGACCGTCTGATGTTTTCTCATGTAGTTTCTGGGTGTAAGAGTATTGGTAGAAATGCTTTCATGATATATCCCAGAGAGGGGGAAACTTGGGCTCTTTTCAAAAATTGGGATCCAAAGTGGTATTTACTACAAGAAGCGGAGAGAAAGTTTGAATATGAATTTGTTGAAATACTGTCAGGTTATGATGGAACTGTTGGGATACGGGTCGCACCCTTGGGGAAGCTGAAAGGATTTGCTAGTCTGTTCTGCCGGAGAGATGTGAATGAAATACAAATACGGCCTTCTGAGCTCCTTAGGTTCTCCCATATGGTACCTTCTCAGAGGATGACTGGCAATGAGAGAATTGATGTTCCAAAGGGGTCCTTCGAGCTTGACCCTGCATCTATAACTATGAATCTTGAAGAAATCAGCCCTCATGAGCCCGATGGGAAAAATTGTGTGAATAACCTATCTTCTAAATTTGCAGGAGAGATTCCAGCTGTGAATGTGGCTGGAAATTTAGCTGCAGCTTGTCGTGAGAATGATAAGGGCAACAAGGTGGAGCACGGAAATGGCCATAATGGCAACGTTGTTGGCACAGAGTTTCCAGATCCAGAATTCTACAACTTTGATAATGTGAAATCTATAGACAAGATTCAGGTTGGTCAGTTCTGGGCTTTATACAGCGATGTTGATGGCTTGCCAAAGTACTTTGGTTATGTTAAGAAAATTGATCATGATCCTGCTTTCAAGCTGCATATAACATGGCTTGAACCCTCTTATCTGCCAAGTGATGTTATTTTGTGGACGGAGAAGAATATGCCTGTTTCATGTGGACAGTTCAAGATTAAATTGAGCAAAACGCAGACTTATCCCAATACTATCTCCTTCTCTCACCAAATACACGCTGAATCAACAGGAAAGAGGAATATATATTCCGTCTACCCTAGGAAAGGGGAGGTTTGGGCTCTTCACAAGACTTGGAATCCACACATGAAACCTGCAGACCTGCAGACCTGTGACTATAATATTGTGGAAGTTATGGATGTGAATGATTCACAAATTAGAGTAGTGGTGTTGGAACGTGTGGATGGTTTCAACTCAGTATTCAAACCACGGAGGAGTAGGGATTCTGTTGTCACCAAGGAGATTCCGCGTGCTCAGATACTCAGATTCTCTCATCAGATTCCGTATTTCAGGTTGACAAACGAAAAAGGTGGTAGTTTGAAAGGCTACTTTGAGCTTGATGCTGCTGCGTTCCCCACAAAGGTTTGTACAGATTGAAGTAGAGCAGTGGTTTATTTGTTCATGATTCACTTTTGCTGCTGTACCTGCAATGCTTGTTGATTTGTTGGATTAGGGCGGGAGAATCGTTGTTGCAGACATGATTTGCAGTGGGAAGAGCTGTGTAGCTTAGTACAGATTGATCCTTTGGCTGGTGAGAGTCTCTGCTGTTTTATGTCACATTAACTTGACTTTTTAACTGTTTTTTTGGCCATTTTGGTGGACTGGAAATTAGGAAAGTAGGTGAAGTCAGAAGTTAATTGTAAGTCTTATCTAGACAGCAGTGAATTTCTCTGATTGCAGCGTAAAAGTAATATTTTTCACTGCAACCTAGTAATGATTTAAGCTTCCACAGTTGTTTAGCATGTGTATGGGTTACTGTGTGTTCATATCGAGACATCCCGAGCTGCTAGAGATGGAGTCCATCTGAAAAGAACCCGGCACAACTCAAACCCACTCGTCTTGAACTCAGCTTGAATTGAGCTGGCATAGGCTGACACGATAAATGTCTGGCTAGCGTAGTATACTGATGACATTATGAAAGATGAATAATGAATTGAAATGAATAGGCTCAGACAAGACTGCAACTCAAATCCTGCTCGACTAAGAGCAGACTCTAGCAGACCCAAACATGAACTCAAGTTACACTCGTCCATAAGCCGACTCTTTCAGCCTGGCTCAGGCTCCTAATGTTACCAATCTGGAGAGAGAATGGGCACGACTCCCCTCTCCCCGTTCTACCATAACTTGAGGAGAAAGACTCGACATTCAGGCAAGCCATCCGGTGGATCTATCCACTTTCAATATTGACGAGTTTTAGAATTTACATGAAATACGGATTTACCGTAGAGTCGGACATTCATATGTGAGCGGCATGGATGCATCTTGTGACATTCTTATATACTCATACTTTTCAAAAACAAAAATAAGTTACATGACTTTCCCAAAAAAAAAAAAAAAAAAAAAAAAAAAAATTCATGGTTCATCTTCTTTTCTCTGTTCTTTTTCAATAAAAAAAGTAAAAAAAAAAAAAAGAAAAAAGAAAAAAAAGGAAAACAGGGGAAACATGATTTTTTTTTTTTTCCGAAATAGGGCTCAAAAAATAAATATTAAACAAAATGGGTTGGATGGAAAAATGTTCAATCTTATGGGGTGCACGTCATCCCATTTAAGTTCGGGACAAAACCGCCAGTGCCACTGGCGGTTTTAAGCGTCTTGAACAGTAAATTTGAGGCTGGGAAGAAATTTTGTCTAAGGTGAAACCGCCATGGGGGGTGGCGGTTTCACTTGAAGTGAAACCGCCACCTTCCATGGCGGTTTTTTCACATACCTGAGGTACGAGGAAATTTTGGCTAGGGTGAAACAGCCAACCCCCCATGGCGGTTTCACCTTAGCCAAAATTTTTTCTAAAAATTCCACTCTCATTTCTATGAATAAACCGCCATGGAGACTAGCGGTTTCTGTGTATTGAAACCGCTAGTCTCCATGGCGGTTTTACTTTTGAGGTTGTTTTCCCTTCTTTTCTCCTTCTTTTCCATTTACCTGCAACTCAAACAACCCAAACCAAAATGGCACGACCACAATCGTTCAATAACCTGAATAACAACCCAAGATGAGAACTCGAATGACATGGCATCTTATTTCATAACTTAAATTGTCTTTTACATACTTAAAAGAGTCGAATACAACATAAACTTGACAAATTGTTCCCATACATTACAAACTACTATATTAATAGCTAATCTTCCGTTAGGCGGCGACGGCGTGTAGCTCGACGTTGGCTTGAGGAAGCGGGTTGGCTTGAGGAAGAACCCGGAGTGTTGCCTTCCATAATTGGTGTCAAAGGAGAACCACCTCTACGTCGACGCATATATTGTATGAGATGAGAATGATCCTCCAAACTTGCACTTGGTTGTTCTTGGGATTGTTGGATAAGATGTGAAAATCTCACCTTCTCGATACATTCGGAGCAATGTTTGCGAATGTTGCTTAAAGTTTGAACAAAATTGACACTAGATGCGTCATTTAGTGCAGCTTGAAGGTCATGCTCACACCTCATGTGTAGAGTTGCAAAACCTTGGGTCTACAGCCACAAAAATCAAAAACTTGTACTAATTATTTCCTAAACATGCTTACTATTCAATAAAAGTGAAATAATGATAATTACAAGCAATTGAATTGAGGGAGAAGAAGGATGGTAAGAAATCGGGCCACCATGAGATTGTTTAACAGTTCCAATGATACGACGAGTATGGTTTCGATACCAAACCATGTACGGATCATTGTAATGCATTGTGCCATCATCTAAATCGGTAGTAGCCACCACCCCCTCTCGACGCCTAAGCCATAAATCGATATAGACATTGTGGATTTCACTCCAACTTATCTTACGATTTTCTCTCCTATCCAATTTATGAAGACTCTCAGAAGTATCACAATCCATAGGGATTGTTTGCTTCAAACCAAATTGGCGTACTACCCGATCCGGACAATGCCTCTCTACAATATCGAAGCAGACCATAGGAGCCAAAACACACTAATCTTGTTCATCCTTAGAACAAGCCAGAGATAGAACTGAGATGACACCCGCTGTATAAGGCTGCCAAATGAACTAAAATAAAACAAATAAATAAGTGAATTACCAAATTATTTTCATGCTTAAAAAGTCACAAAACAATGTGGATAAGTAAACTTACTTGATCATGAGTCATACAATAGAATGCATCTCTATAAGCGGTAACAGAGAAAATCTCATCGGCTCTTCGTCGATCGATCATAAGCCACTTACGTCCTAATGCATCTCTCCCATAGCTATGTTGTGACCCAAATGGACAAGTTATAATCTCATCCTCATCCTCATCGGAATCCTCATCATATTCTAATGGTCCCATGTTCATAGGACGTCATATAGCAATACGTTCCCAAGACCATAACTGGAGTAGAATAAGAGGTCCGACTATCTCTAATGCACCCTTACAACATGCTCGACACAAGTTACGATACAATGTTGCAAGTACCGCACTTCCCCATGAGTAATCATCCAATCTATTGACATCACTTAACAATGACAAATAGATTACTTGAACTACATCCCCACTTTTATCAGGAAATCGAACGGTACCAAACAAAATGAGCATATACACTCGAATATAGCAATGAAATGTGGCATCGTCCACACCGTTGGGCAAATAATTAAAATGAGTCATCAACCAAGAAATTTTCAAAGAAGTTACCTTCAAATTTTCCCCCGGTGCTCTTCCCAACAATTCAGTCACCAATCCCTTCCAATCTTGATTGGTATAACCCGTCACAGCTTTTCCATCTATCCTCAAACCTAACATAACTTGCACATCTTGCAAGGTGATAGTGGCTTCCCCAACGGTTAAGTGAAAAGTATGGGTTTCTTGCCTCCATCGTTCTACCAATGCACTTATTAAATCCGCATCTAACTTAACACTAGCTACTCTATGTGCCCCATAAAACTGGGTTTTCGTAATAAATTTAACTACCCGCTTACAAGGACGATATTCGCCATGCCATTTTATGTGAGTTCTACATCTAAGCGGACTTACCTCCTCTCCGTCCTAAATTGCTTGACTCCTGTGTTTGTCTTGGAGTTTGAGAAGAGACGGGTCGATCGAATCCGGATAAAGATCCGCTTCCATGAGAGCTACAAAAAGAAAAAGAAGAGAGTTAAAACATTATACAAAAAAATTAGGCGAAAATAAGTTGACAACAATATAAAGATCAACAAAAAAGGTTACCCTCTTAAAGAACATGTTTTTTTGTTATGACCCGGTTGACGACATATGCCACATAATGATTTTGATGGTGGTTTTTCATCCATCTCATTACGCAATCGCTTTGAATGTGACTTATCCTTCGTACCCGTCTTCTTGGTTTCACGTTTCATATACTTATTAGCAAGGATTGTAGGATCATCAAGAGGTGTCCAATAAGCTTCATCCGAAACGGGTCGAAATTTGGGTGTGTTTGAGCCCAAATACTCACCACTAGTGTAAAACACATCCACAAATGCATTTGTACTTAAACCCATTGAGCTACAAATGGCAAGTACATGTGAACAAGGGTACTTGTAAATTTCAAGTTTTTTACAAGTGCATGTTTTAGTCACAACATTCACAGTATGCTTATGTTTCCCTTTTCCACTACCTCTATGCCCCGACCCAGTGGTCACTTGAAATAGTCATCTATCAAATGCCACAACGGTATGATGTGCAGCCTTCTCAGAATTTACTGCAATGGCATCCATTACTTTCTTACAATATGCATGTCCCTCTTCAAGTCTTTGTTTTGCCTTCTCACGCCGCTCCACAAAGTACGCATTGACTCGATAAAATGTCAATTTCACAAGTGCGACTATGGGTAAGAATCGGCCTCCTTTCAAAACTCCATTGAAACACTCCACCATATTGGTAGTCATTATACCAAACCTGAACCCACCGTCATGATAATTTGACCACTTCTCCATTTTCAAGCCATGTTTGGTCAAATAACGTCGTGTATCAATATTTATTTCACCCATTCGATTGAAACCAGGATTGAACTTCTTCTTCTGATGTTGTGTGACAGTCCAACCAAACAAGTTTTTCAAATCCTACTTTTAAACTTTGTGTTGATGTTGGATGCCACATGACGCATGCAAAATCTATGATAGACATGAGGCTCAGTCATTTCGATGTGTTCATCATTCATAAAGCTTTGATGTCATCATGTCTATCTGATATAACACAAAGACCTTTTCTATCTGTCACGAACCTCCTCATACATGCCATAAACCAAGGCCAACTATTAGTATTTTCACTCTCAACAATACCGAAAGCAAGTGGGTAAAGTTGGTCGTTAGCATCAACTGCCATTGCAATAAGTAAAGTACCCTTATATTTCCTATATAAATGAGTGCCATCAATAGTTATAAGAGGGCGACAATGGCTGAAACCTTGAATTGATGGTCCAAATGCCCAAAACACTCGAAAGAAAGTTTCCTCATTAGGTTTGCATGTTGGCGTATTCACAAAATGCACAACAGTTCCTGGGTTGGATTCTTTCATTACTTGCATGAAGTAAGGAAGCAAAGTGTAGGATTTATCCCAATCACCATATAAATTTGCAATTGCCCTTTGTTTAGCATTCCACCCCTTCATATATGAGATAGTATAATTGAATTTATTTTTGATAAATTCAATAAGAACTGGGACTTTAATGGACCAATCCTCGGCAACAAGGTTTTTAATAGCTTCACTAATGAAACCTTGTTTCAAATTCATATGATCGCGTAGAATAACGTCACCAACACAGGTAGTTTCGTGAGGCACAAGATAAGTGACAATGGTGAAAGCTTCTGAAAACTGTTCTTGTTTTTGTGATGCCCTAAGCCTCCAATTGCATGGGTTTTGTGTTCTACCGCACTTGAAAGTGACAATGTGGGGTTTGGATTCAGTCACTTTGAAAGTTTGGTTACGTTGTACAGAGTACAAAGTTACATTTTCTATCAAATCAGCCTTATTTGGAAATCTTTGACCAACTATAAACTTCCTACCAACCTTAACTTCCACTTCATTGACCCATGTTTTCCAAGCATTCACATGTTGTTGATCAATTTCATGAATCGTATTGAATTCTACGTGTGGAGCACTCTTCCCAACCAAATCATCATCCTCATCTTCATCATCAATCATACGTTCAACAACATTCAACTTCTCCTCAACCTCATCTCCTTCTAAATCCCCGTCCAAGGTTCCCTTATTTATGTTATTGGTTTCAATAGAAACATATTGCGCAACATCCCCAAATCTCATTGATGTGAGAGAAGTATTGGGCGTTGTTGAAATAGTTGTTGCCAATACATTTCTAGAGTCTAGCCTTCCCACTTCAACATAAATGTCCATAGAAGGAACCTTTGAGTGTCGAACAATTGCCCACATAGCAAGTAAAGAACGATAATTATTAAGGGGTACAACCTTATAACACCCCGCACTCGGATACTTCATCTTCACCGTCAATGAAACACTATTTCTATTGATTTTCATTGCGTCACAAATCTCCCTAATGAAGTCATTATAAGTCATACTAGTACTAGCAAATACAAAACTCTCATTTCCACCATTATAACAAACATTTCCACTAGCTTCAACAATTTCTCCATCCCAATAACATACCAAATGATATCCAATAATTTCCATTCTATAATGAGAAAAATAAACTAATTTGATTAAGAAATTCAACTAACATAAATCTTCGATTAACCAAAACCCTAAAAATCGACTTATGAATTTTAATAACTAAACTCAAGCATCAATACTAACTAAATTGGATAAAAACTATTAGTAATCTAACCTAAAAAACAACTCAATGAACTCAAATTAACCTAAATTAGGGTGGTTTAATTACAATATTAAACAAAACCCCTAAAAATTCTTAAAAATTCCTAAAAATTCAACTTCTACTATATACTCATGAAAATGCAAATCATTATCAACAATAACAAAACAAATTATTGAATAAATTAGTAATCTAACTAAAAAAACAAACAATTAAACTAATGAATTGAAATTTAACCTAAATTAGAATGAATGAAATTCCCTAAAAGAAATTGGTAAAATTAGGGGCAAAGCAGCGGCGGCGGGCGACGGCGGGAGACGGAGGAGCAGCGGCGGCGTGGGGCGGACCGGCGGCGAGGTGGGCTGGAGAAAGAGGATTTGCAGGGTGTTTGTGTAGAGGGTCGGGTGTGTCGTGTGAGAGTTGGAGTGAATTGGCTTTTTTTTCCCCAACCCCCGATATAACGACAACACAAAAAAAAAAAAAAAAATAAGTGAAACCGCCACCCCCATGGCGGTTTCACCCTAGCCAAAATTTCCTCGTACCTCAGTTTTGTGAAAAAACCGCCATGGAGGGTGGCGGTTTCACCTTAACCAAAATTTTTTCCCAGCCTCAAAGCTACTGTTCAAGACGCATAAAACCGCCAGTGGCACTGACGGTTTTGTCCCGAACCTAAATGGGGTGACATGCACCCCATAAGATTGAACATTTTCAATCCAACTCATTTTGTTTAATATTTATTTTTGGGTTAATTCACGTGGTACCACATGAATTAACCCTTTATTTTTTGAGCCTTATTTCGAAAAAAAATTCGGGTAACGGAGAGAAAACCCTTTACTATTCTAACCGTCACTTTTTTCTCTCCTCACTTTCAGTCTGTCACTCTCATCTCGCTCTCTCTTCTCCGACACGCTCTCCTCTCATTAACCGCCGTCCACCGACCGCCTCCGTCACCAACCACCGTCGTCAACGCCTCCTCAACCACCACCCCTTTCCTTCGATATCTCCACCGCCACCGCCGTCGTTCGCATAATATTTCGCGCCATTTCTTTCTTCTCTATAATGCAATTTCAAAACACTAATAAAACCCTAATTTCAGAGTAAAATCTCCCAGATTAATTACTATGCCGTCTCTTGGAACTCGTAGAGTTGAACTCAAACCGATTCACATGAATTCCCCTGGTAATTTCTTCCTTCCTCATAATTCCCTTTTATTTTCTTTATTTAAAAAAAAAATTTAAATTTCATGTTGAGCACTTTATTGCAATTATTTTTTGATTTAATTGGTTTTAATTTTTGTTTTAATCCTTACTAGTTAAGTTATAATGTGCCAAAGTTCTGATTTTTTTTTTTCTTTTTGAGATGAAATCTTGCTACTTTTTGTTGTGTGTAAATTGTAATGATGAAGATTCAACACCAAAAGAAGGAACAATGGGATTATGTAATGTAGATGTTATAATGACGATTCGTGTTAGCCGACCCCAAATCATTGGTGGGATTATAATGACGATTCATGTTAGCCGACCCCAAATCATTTGTGGGACTATAGCTTTGTTGTTGTTGTTGTTTGTGAAATTGAAAGGGTCAGTTTTGTTGTTAGGGGCTGGGGCCATTTAGTTATATTTTGGGAAATAAAGTTGCTTGCTTTGGAAGTTTATGCTCGTTGTTGATGATGTTAGGTGAATCCGAAGATGATAAGCTGTTCCTGGATACTGTCCCTGTGGAAGATGTTGTTCAAGAAGACGATGTTTTTGATACTCAAGTAGTGGATTATGATGATAATGATCTTACTCAATTAGTCGATTATAACGAGGACACACAAATAAGGGATCTTGCTGGTGAAACTCAAGTTATGGATGACTACGGTGATGATATGTCTGGTGACACTCAGCTTCTTGATGTATCAGATAGTGAGACTGAGAGTGACAAGGAAGGCGCTGGTAGAACTCAACTTTTTAATGATACAGCGCAATTGAATGAAATAGAGTTACCGGATAGAATCAATAACCAAACAGACGGTGATGAAAAGAGCATGAGATCTTGTGGTCGTCAAGATGAGGAAGGAGTCAGTGCAAAGTCGCTGCTTTTAGATGATGCTACACAGCCGTCTGGTTAGTCTACCCCCGCTTTGAGTGGTTGCCCTTCTGGTTGGCCATCTTGTATTTCTCTTGTTCATCGTCCATCTTCTCAAGTCGTGTCCTTTATACTGAAAATCGTCATGATGCATGTTATTATTACTGGAAGAAATTTAAGGATTAAACATAAACCGTGTGATACAGAGAGACAGAGAAACCCGGGCGAGGGGGTGGGGTTGGGGTTGGGGTAGCATAGCTTATTCTCATTATTGGCCGCATTTAAAACTAGTTCAATGATAAGAGGTACTAGTTAGAAAAAAACATTTAGTCCTACATAACGGCAAAACTTGAAATTTTGTTGGGGCTACGTTTTGCATTCTCTTATAACCTAAGGGTTTAGGTTCATATTTGTTTGCTAAGACCTGGAAAATGTCAAACCTCAAGAATTGAAGTTGAGATTTTCTTTTCAAATATGCTTGTCGTATACTCGGTATTGTATCCCAGCTTGATTGAATTGTTTTGGTGTATTTGGACTTTCTGTCACCACTAGCAATTAAACCTTGTTCTCTCCCTTTTGCTGAGTACTGTCTCAGGTTCTTTGAGAAGAGGTTTTGCTTCTGTTCGTACCGCCTCTTTAAGGGCTGCTGGTCTTGCAGCACGTAAGATGGCTTCAAAGAATGCTGAGAATGGATCTTGTTCAACCGCATCGAAGAGTGGATGCTCTAAAAGTTATTCAGTCAATGATGATGTAATGTGCACTGGTAAAAGAGATGGTTTAGAAATTGACATAGGAAAGCACGATGAGAATGGATTGGGCAATGACCATAAAACTGATGGTGCTAGATCACTGGCAAGAAAACTGTTTATTGAGGAGGAGGTTGCAGAAGAAGGATCAAATAGTGTTCTTGATTTTCAAAAAGAAAACTTCTCTCAGCTGCCTGGTACTTGTGATAATGAGTTAGCTGGACTAAGTTATGTCGATTCACAAGAGCCTGGAGAACTGTCACAAGCCAATGCACTTGACTTTGTTGACAAATTTTTGAAGGTGAATCTCTTGGAGCCAGACGAAGATGTAGTGCGTAAAAATACTGTTAGTGAAATAGTAACTCCGCTTGTAGTTGAAAAAGGCACTAATAGCATTGCCCGGGATGCTAGCCGTAGGAGCAGACTTGCATCAGCTTCAGTATTTGAATGGGATGACAATGTTGAGGATGAAGGAGGTGGTGAATTTTTCATTAAGAAGAAAGAGTTATTGGTCGGAAACGGTAGAGTGGCCGAGAAGTCTTTTAACAAAAATAGGACTTCCAGGCATTCTGAAGCAAAGGGAAACCAATCTTCTGTGAAAAATAAAAATAAGGAGCAGCAAAATGTCCATGATACCATTATGGGATTTCTTCATTCTGATTCCAAGTTGTTGAAGGGCAGAATAGCTAGTCATTGTGGTGAGATTGACATAGAAAGGCGAGGTGGCAATTCCGGAGAGAAGCAATCACACCTGGATGACTGTGATCGACTGGCTCTAGAAGCACCACCTAATACTGAGTTAGCAGAGATGCTGGATGTGGGTATTGACACCCAGATGGCCGCTGAAGCTATGGAGGCACTATCAACTCCTACTGCTATTGTGGAAAACGGCAGTAGCATGGCTGGTGAGGGTATGCATGATGCGGTAGGTAGGGGTGAGAGAGGAAAATCTAAAAATGTATCTAAGAAACGGAGATCTGCACAGAAAGAAGCATATGTATCAAATCCAAGAGTTGTTACTAGATCCCAACGTAAATCAGGTAATGAATTGAGGCCTCACTCCCAGAATCTTATAAAAAAGCTTGAAGTTGATTTGGTGAAGCCAAGGGTAAAACGGACTAGGTTAAGTTTGAATAATACCTCAGGTGATCATAAGAAGGAATCATCAGACAGAGAACCACGGGATGTAAACGGCATGCGAGCAGAAACTAATCCAGAAGAACTACGTAGTGATCAGTTGCTTAAAGTAAAAAGACGGAGTTCACGAAAGAAAGAAAGCACTAAAATGCCTACTCAGGTGATAACTCTGAATCAAGTAAATGGCGCTGTTGATGGATTGAGTGATTCTAGTGAGGGAAGGCACTGCCTGACTGGGGTTCATACTAGAAAGCGTACAACTCGGAGCGGTATGGCTTCTGTAAATATTAACGCTAGAGTGGAGACTGCTAATCGAACCATTGTTGGAGACAAGGCCTTGGTCGATGGGTCAAGTGACGATGGAAGAGATGTCCTGCAAACCTGCGACCAGAGTATTGGGGGTGGCAAAAATGCTCACATGACTGCATATGGAGCGAATGAATTTGGATTTGGATCAATTGCGAGACGAACAAGGTCAAAGCGCAGTGCTCAATCTGCACATTGTCGTAGAGATGAAAAGGGCCTCCCCACTGGTGCGATGCTGACACCAGAAAAGGCAAGTAATTTGTTGTTAGAGAAGCAGGCTGCATGTTCTCCTTCGAGTAAAGGGATACCAGCTTCTGCATCTTTTGGTGGATCATCTAAAAAACAGAAGTTAACTTGTTCTGTTACTAGTACCCCGGATAACTTAAGAACGCCTGGAAAGGTAGCATCACCTATTGTCATGGGAGATGAGATCCAGTCATCATCTTGCAAGAAGAACCTCTTTCTCAGGAAAGAGTGTTCTAGATTAATTGATAGTGAGGATTGCTACAGTTCACCATTTAGAGTGTTGAGACAGAGAAGAGATATGAATAATGTTCAAGTTCTGTTCAGTCAGCACTTGGATGAAGATATTGTTAGGCATCAGAGGAAGGTAACTGATACTTGCACTTATCCTTGTTTAAGCTGATCCAGTAGAATTTTTTTAACTTTGTGCTATTGTTTCTACAGATTCTATCACGTTTGGGGTTTTCTGAAGCATCTTCAGTTTTGGAGGCCACGCATTTTGTTGCAGATATGTTTATGCGCACAAGAAATATGCTAGAGGCTATTGCCAATGCGAAACTTGTCGTAACACATCAGTGGCTTGAAAGTTGTGGACAAGCCAACTGTTTCATTGATGAGAAAAAATACATCCTTCGTGATATTAAGAAGGAAAAAGAATTGGGTTTCAGCATGCCAATGTCATTGGCTCGTGCAAGTCGTCATCCTCTTCTTGAGGCAAGTTTATTTTAATTGTGTTATGGATCATCTTTACTGGTTCAGACATGTATCTTATATTTTTGTTTCTGTACACAGGGTAGGCGAGTTCTAGTCACTCCAAATATAAAGCCTAGCAAAGATGTAATTTCAGGCTTGGTCAAATCAGTTCAGGGTCAGGTATATTTTATAGATGTCGTTGGTTTCTGAATTGCATACGCTTCTTATGGAAATCAATTTCACGCAGCTGGCGCTTGTTTTACCTTGTACTTGTTTTGGTGGTTTCTATCACATACAGATATCACTTTTCTTCTTTTCTTCAGTTCAGCACACTACATGTGTCCTTGCATCCTAGGTCTTCCCTGAATATTCCTTTTGCTTTTTCTCTTGCTAACGTTTATGCGTACGTTGGTAGACGTCATAGGCACACATAGTGACATCTTCCAAAATGAATATCTACCTCTGGAAGCTGTTGAACTTTTGTGCTTATACTACCTTTCAGCCTTTATTTGTGGTTTATTGTGACTGTTTCCTATAGAGGTTTCCCATTTCTCTGTCGTGTGTAGACGGAAATTATTTAACTTCACAGTCATTGATATAGTTCCTCCCCCATATGAGCAACAGTGATACTTTAGGGCATAAATTTATCGTAAGACTTGCCATCTCTGAATGTCTGTGGTCTGCGTTCTTCAGGATCGTGGTTAAAATGTGGACATTATACTCTCTTAGCTAAAACTTTCTCACACAATCTTCGTTTGCACATTCTTCATTTATCCTCATCTTGTCACCCACAATTTTACTTAAAGATGCATTTTGTCAGGCTATTGGGAGGCTGTGCAGATCCACGTCAAATAATGATAAGCTTCTGGAAGACCTGCTCATTTTATCTTGTGAAGAAGATTTTGAAGCGTGTTTGCCTCTGTTGGAAAGAGGTAGCCTGTAAACACGATGCCATTGTTACATTCGATGCTGTTTGTTTGTTTACTATTAACATTGATAAAGGTTTTAAGATTCCATTGTTAACATAATTGTCTGCAGGGGTAGCCGTTTATAGTTCTGAGCTACTACTCAATGGGATAATAACTCAGAGACTGGAATATGAAAGGTCAATTTCACTGAACCATTCTTTTTGCTCTTAGATTTGAGTCGAAAAGTTCTCAGTCACCTTATCTATTTCTGTTAGCATGAGATCAATTTCAAGCTCAATAGTTCTTAGCATCCACCCATGTCACTGATTTGATTTTAGCTTTCAGAATCAAGCAATACAGAGTTCTTTTTTTTTTGGCGACAGTTGCTGTTCTCCTTGCTCTTATTGAATGATTTTGTATCGTTGTCTATTGTAGGCATCGTCTCTTTGTAACTCACGTGAAGAAAACACGCTCAAACTTATGGCTCAAGAAGGAAGGAGATAAGTTCATCCGTGTCAGGAAAACAAATTGAGCTCCCTTTGGCCGACTTGTAAATCATTGTATCCATCGACTTCGTGCATTTGTGCATCCACGTTCTTGTGTAGGAAATGTAAATATAGTTTTATCTTCTTTCCTTTGGACTCAATTTGTTCATTCTTTTTTTAACCTTGGTTTTGTATGTCTGTATTTGGTACCATACGGTACACTGCAATGTATCATAGGGCCGATGATTTCTTTGTCTGTCAAGTGATGTACCCAGCATCGTCCGTACTTCTTTCCTATCCTACTTCTTCATTCTCTTCTTCACCGTCTTTCCAGGTGGCGATCCTTCATCATCTTCAACATCTTTCGGGCTGATGATAATGATGATTCCATACTGATCTTATCAAAGCTTCTTTACAGTTAGTTTTTAGGGTTTGCTCTTTTTTTTTCTCTCTCTATTTAATACCAGTACACAAATAAAGGTAAACCTTCAAATTTGCCAAAAACACGAAATAAAAGTGTCACTAAACGAAACCAAGTTATACAGGTTCCTTGACCCGTGTCAAATTGCACAGAAATTAATAATGTTTTACTTGGCTGGGAACGGAAGATTGGAAGAAGGCTTGATGATGCGGGAGCAACCAATGAGTCATCACTTAGTGCTACTGATAAGGAAATCCTATTGAGTGCTAGCCTTGATGTCCATTCTTATGGAAATGCTCTAAATCCAAGGTACGTTACTATGCTTGTGTAGACATCTTTTGACGGTCCATGTAATTAATTGGACGAGTTAAGATGGTATGCTAGCAATTGCATTAAAGTCTGGCGATGCAAATGTGCAGCAAAGGTATTTGGCTCATATTTTTTTCGTTACTAATCCTTTGACTACCATTCAACAAGGAGGAGTTGGATTATGATTTTATCTTTCCAATGACTACTCTTGGGTTATGAGGGGATGAGTTACAAGGAAGATACGTTCCAAAGAAGGCAAGGCAGTTCAGATTATGCGTATTAGCAAAATGCATTGAATCCAACTTTAAGTCTAATTAAAGTTGCTCTTGATGGTGCAATTTCAATGCTTATTCAGTTCATAGGAAAATAAAGGGGTTCCTATTGAATTCTTAAGTTGTTATTTGTTTTTAATAGCTTAATAGCTTTTATGTGCTTTGAATTTGCTAATTAAGTGCGTAGCTGAAGAGTCTTTTGTAAAGCCTATATAAATGGCTTATTTCATTGTGGAAAACACACAAGAAATTATAATTGACATTGAGTGTTGTTTTCATCAAAACAAACTTTAAACTTAGAGGATTTTAGAGGAACTTTCTTTGTCAAGGGCTATAAAGGTATTTTAGCTATCGTTGGTTTGCCGATCATAGATTGGAACAAGATCAAAACTAGGCGAGGTAGTCTAGGGGTTGGTCGAGTTTGAACAAGTTAGTGGCTAGCTTGTTCATCCATATCCTTTATTAATTTCTTTATCAATCAAACACACAATCTCAAAAAGAGTTCTATTTCCATTGTCAAATTATCAAACCTACTTCGTGGTACACTACATCAATCAAAGCTTCCGCGTACTCGTATCATAAGTGGTATCAGAGCTTCGGCTCTTGATTTCCATCAAGCGATCATGGGGGACGAAAACTTTAGTGATTTTCTCCATCAATTGAGGGCAGCACTTGATTCTTTGCCCAACGAGAGACCGCATATGTAACTACGACGAAACCATGATTTCCAAAGGCCTAACGATGATTTCAAAGTGACGGAGTTACCCGAATTCGATGGTGGTACTAATCCCGAAGATTATTTGGAATGGGAAAGAAAAATCGAACGCATGTTCTATTTCAAGGATGTGCCGGATGACAAATGTTGTAAGTATGCAACCCTAAAGCTTATTAAAAATGCTTCTCTATGGTATGAGAATCTGAAGGCTCAACGAGTAAGGGATGACAACGAAAAATTGACTTCTTGGGAGGATCTTAAGAGGAAACTTCGAAACAGGTATGTCCCTAAGAGTCATAAGCAAGATTTATACCGTAAAGTGGTTGAATTATCACAAGGAAGCTCTAGTGTGACAACTTATATTGTTGAATTTGAGAAGCTTGCTCTCTTGAGTGAAATCGATGAACTTGAAGAGCAAAAGATGGCTAGGTTTTATAGAGGGCTGAATCGAAACATTGCCAATGTTATTGATTTGCAACCTTATTCATGACATGTTATGCAATTTATGCTTGAAAGTAGAGGGTCAATTGAAAACTAGTTGTTCCAGCACTAGTTACACACCAAAGGCTGGTGGTTCTAAAGTCAACGTGGGTTCAAATCCTATGAACTCAAGCAAGTATCCGCCTCCAAACAAACCCATAGGCAGTAGCTCAAAGTCCGAGGGCAGTAGAAAGGAGAAGGACTTGGCTAAGGTGCGTTGCTTCAAATGTCAAGGTTTTGGACACTTCCAAAAAGGCTGTCCAAACAAACTTATTGTTACTTTGAGTGAAGCAATCAATATAAGAGATGATTTGTATGATGAAGCCATTGAGGAACCACAAGCCAAGAGGTGGAAGAAGAGGAGTATGTTGGGATATATGAGGCCCCAAATTATGATACTAATTTGGTTTTGCGTCGCATACTCCATGCGAAAACCGAACCAATTGCGATAGAGCAAAGGGACCAAATATTCCATACCAAATGTCAAGTAAATGATCGTTGGTGCAATGTTATTATCGATGGAGGGAGTTGCACTAATGTTGCTTCTACTGATTTGGTAGGCAAACTATCTTTAGGTACGATTCCACATCCTAAACCATATACATTGCATTGGCTTGATGATGGAAGCAAAGTAAAAGTTTTAAAACAAGCAAGGGTTAATTTTGAGATGGGACCTTACAAGGATGAAGTTCTTTGTGATGTTGTGCCCATGGATGCGTGTCATATTCTTTTGGGTCGTCCTTGGCAATTTGATAGAGATGTTACTCACAAGGGACGCTCCAATGAGCATTTACTTACTATTGATGGAAAGGCAATCATGTTGAAACCTATGTCACCAAAGGCTGTCCGTGCCATGCATATGAGTCGAGAAAAGAAGCCAAGCTTGACTATGTATGCAAATGAAAAGGAGGTGGAGCAAGTTCTTGAAGAAGGAGGGCAAGTTTATGTACTTGTTGCTACTAGTCAGCCCCATGATAAAGATAAGCTCCAAATTGATAATCGATTGAAATTTTTGATGAATGAATTTGAGGATGTATTTCCGGATGATTTGCCTAATGGTCGTCTACCCCCAATTCGAGGCATAGAGCACCAAATTGATCTTGTACCTGGTGCACCTTTGCCCAACAAGGCAGCCTATCGTAGCAATCCGGAGGAGACAAAGGAGTTACAACGACAAATCGAGGAGTTGATTGAGCGTGGTTATGTTCGAGAAAGCATGAGTCCATGTACATTACCAGCACTTCTTGTGCCTAAGAAGGATGGTTCTTGGCGCATGTGCATCGATAGTAGAGCGGTAAACAATATCACTATCAAATACCGCTTCCCTATTCCTCGACTTAATGATATGTTGGATGAACTACATGGTTCTATTGTTTTTTCGAAGATCGATTTGTATGGTGCTTATCATCAAATTAGAATGCGTGATGGGGATAAATGGAAGACCGCTTTCAAGACAAAACATGGCTTATATGAGTGGTTAGTGATGCCTTTTGGCCTTACTAATGCACCCAGCACTTTCATGCGGCTTATGAACGAGGTATTGCGACCATTTCTTGGTAAATTCATTGTTGTTTACCTTGATGATATATTGGTATATAGCAAGAGTGTGGATGACCATTTGGATCATCTACGATAACTGTGAGGTGTTCAAGGCTCAAAAACTTTATGGGAAGCTGGAGAAATGCAGCTTCTTGGTTTCTAGTGTTGTGTTCCTTGGCTATGTTGTTTCTAAGGATGGTGTTGCAGTGGATGAGTCGAAAGTTGAAGCTATTCGTTCATGGCCTACACCAACGAATGTGACGGAAGTGAGATCTTTCCATGGGTTAGCTTCTTTCTATCGGCGATTTATTTGTAATTTCAGCACTATTGTGAGTCCTCTTACTGAATGTTTAAGAAGAGAGCATTTATTTGGAGTGATAATGCTCAAAAGGCTTTTGAGTTGATCAAAGAGTAGTTATGTAAGGCTCCAATCCTTGCATTGCTTGATTTCTTTCAACCATTTGAAGTGGAGTGCGATGCTAATGGAGTTGGTATAGGAGCTGTCCTTATTCAAGGAAAGCGCCCCATCGCTTACTTTTCGGAGAAATTGAGTGGAGCTAGATGCAATTATTCGACCTATGATAAAGAATTCTATGCTATTTTGAGGGCACTTGACCTTTGGAGTCATTATTTGAGACCGAATCATTTCATCTTGCATTCGGATCACGAGGCACTAATGTATATCAATGGACAACAAAAGCTTAATCCTAGACATGCAAAGTGGGTGGAATTCTTGCAATCCTTTCACTTTTCTTCTAAGTATAAGGATGGCAAAAGTAATGTGGTGGCCGATGCATTGTCTCGAAGGTACACATTGTTGTCTACACTTGAAGTAAGATTGTCGGGATTTGAAATGCTCAAAGGATACTATGATTCTGATCTTGATTTAAAAGAAGTGTTTGATGAGTGCAAGTCTGGTCCATTCAAGAATTATTTGCTACAAGATGGATTCTTATTCAAGGGTAATCGATTGTGTATTCCCAAGTGTCCAACTCGTGAGTTATTGATTCGTGAAGCTCATGGGGGAGGAATTGCTGGTCACTTTGGTGTTGCTAAGACACTAGAGATCTTGCATGAACATTTTTATTGGCCAAAGATGCAAGGAGATGTGCAAAACTTGGTGGCTAATTGTGTTACTTGCAAAATGGCCTAGAGTAAATTCAACCATGGCGAGTATATGCCTCTACCAGTTCCTAAACGCCCTTGGGAAGATGTCTCTATAGACTTTATTGTTGCTCTTCCTACGACACAAAGAGGAAAGGATGCTATTATGGTTGTGGTCGATAGGTTCTCCAAGATGGCTCACTTCATCGCTTGCCATAAAACTGATGATGCCTCACATGTTGCGGATTTATATTTTTTCGTGAGCTTGTTCGTTTACATGGAGTGCCAAAGACTATTGTTTCTGATCGTGATTCCAAGTTCTTGAGTTATTTTTGGAATACTCTTTGGAGGAAGTTGGGTACAAATTGTTGTTTAGTACTTCGCATCACCCCCAAATGGATGGGCAAACTGAAGTTACTAATCGAATTTTGGGTACTTTGCTTCGTGGATTGGTGAGCAAAACGCAAAAGGATTGGGACTTAAAGCTTGCTCATGCAGAGTTTGCTTACAATAGGTCACCTACCTATGCTACAAAACACTCTCCATTTGAAGTTGTCTATGGCATTAATCCTTATTTGCCACTTGATTTGATTCCTTTGCCTAAGGATGAATTGGTTCACAAGGATGCAGAAGCTAAGTTGAAGTCTATGATTAAGTTACATGAGGAGGTTCACAAGAGAATTGAGACTGTCAATGAAGCTTACAAGCGTAAGGCCAACAAGAATCGCAAGCCTAGAAAATTTAATGATGGTGATTTAGTTTGGTTACATCTACACAAGGTGAGATTCCCAAGCAAGAGGAAAGACAAAATAATGCCTAGGGCTGAAGGCCCTTACAAGATCATTGAGCGAGTGAGTGATAATGCTTACATGTTAGAGTTGCCCGGAGGTTATGGCGTTCATGCTACTTTCAATGTGGGCGATTTATCACCTTACATTGACGATGATGGTCTACAAGAATTGAGGTCAATTCCTTTTGAAGAAGGAGGGGATGATGCGGGAGCAACCAATGAGTCATCACTTGGTGCTACTGATAAGGAAATCCTATTGAGTGCTAGCCTTAATGTCCATTCTTATTGAAATGCTCTAAGTCCAAGGTACGTTACTATTCTTGTGTGGACATCTTTTGACGGTCCATATAATTAATTGGACGAGTTAAGATGGTATGCTAGCAATTGCATTAAAGTCTGGCGATGCAAATGTGCAGCAAAGGTATTTGGCTCATATCGTTTTCGTTACTAATCCTTTGACTACCATTCAACATGGAGGAGTTAGATTATGATTTTATCTTTCCAATGACTCTTGGGTTATGAGGGGATGAGTTACAAGGAAAATACGTTCCAAAGAAGGCAAGGCAGTTCAGATTATGCGTATTAGCAAAATGCATTGAATCCAACTTTAAGTCTAATTAAAGTTGCTCTTGATGGTGCAATTTCAATGCATTTTCAGTTCATATGAAAATAAAGGGGTTCCTATTGAATTCCCAAGTTGTTATTTGTTTTTAATAGCTTTTAATTTCTTTTAATAGCTTTTATGTGCTTTGAATTCCTTAATTAAGTGCGTAGCTGAAGAGTTTTTTGTGAAGCCTATATAAATTGCTTATTTCATTGTGGAAAACACACAAGAAATTATAATTGACATTGAGTGTTGTTTTCATCAAAACAAACTTTACACTTTGAGGATTTTAGAGGAACTTTCTTTGTTAAGGGCTATAAATGTATTTTAGTTATCGTTGGTTTGCCGATCGTAGATTGGAAATCAAAGATCAAAACTAGGCAAGGTAGTCTAGGGGTTGGTCGAGTTTGAACAAGTTAGTGGCTAGCTTGTTCATCCATATCCTTTATTCATTTCTTTATCAATCAAACACAAAATCCCAAAAAGAGTTCTATTTGCATTGTCAAATTATCAAACCTACTTCGTGGTACACTACATCAATCAAAGCTTCCGCGTACTCGTATCACTTGGCGCACGCTAATAAGGTGGTGCTATATGTCCAGCACGTGTTATATACTCTGTATGAATTAATTATATTGTACGGAGTACTCCATATGTAAGCCGAGTTTCCTAATTTACTTAAAATTTCCATATATTTTTTGTAAATTTCCATATTGAAAATCGTTAGGACTTTTAAAGTTGTAAGTCAGATAATATTATAAATAGGTTTTCTAACGTACCGTGTGCCACCACCGTTTAATACTATTAGGACCGATCATAATTCTCATCTTTGCTTTCCAATCAATACTTGGAATCTTACCGCACATATCTTACCACCCTCTCCGTTTCTTAGTTTGGATAAAATATGTGGGAATAATAATTCAAACTAAACATTAATTTGGATAAAACATGTGAGAATAATCGAAACATAAACTCTTTTTGTCATATGCAAGTATCAGATGGATTTGTGTCTTGTAAAAGATTACGAGAACCATAATCAAAGTCATACGATTGCACACGTTAGAGATGAAATTGATTAACAATGTTAATGGACGACCAATTCAATCAAAAATCTAAGCAGCAATCAGCCAATCAAGATCAATTGAATCATGAAGATATATGTGTGCGCAAAACGACATGTATGTTTAGAAACCTTATTACCACCAAGTGTACGTCTTGATGGTTATTATTAATTTTATTGGGTTTTATTACATTATTATGAATCTTAATTAAACTCAAAATAAATAACGCTGCTGCCACCAGCCATGCAACATGCATGCTATTGAGCCTTACTATCAGACAACGAGTACGGTGGCATCGGACACGATAACGTAATCGGGGTCGGTGTTGTACGGATTGAGAACGAGAGTGATGGTAGTGGCACAGTGAGGACAATCGAGAGACAACCTATCTGTCTTCAAACCCATGTACTTTACTTCTCTAATCGTTGTCGTGAACTTCAAGCCTCTCTCTAAATTATTTCCGCAGCCGCTGCAGGTCATCGTCATCGCCAACATCGTCCATACTCCTTTCCTTTCCTCCTCCTTCATAATCTTCATCGTCTTAGCTTAATTGTTTCTCTTAAGTATCTAGGGTTTTCTTTCTCTCTCTCTCTCTCTCTTTTTTTCTTCTTCTTGTGAGTTACGTACCACCTTTCTTATACGACGCGAGTACGCAAAGATAGGTAGTGACTTAAAATTTGCCAAAAACACACGAAATAAAAGTGTCTTTTTCAACGGTTTTATCTCTGTTAAATCACGATCGGGCCTGTGACCTTCAGAGGCTATTCTAGCTCTCTTGAGTAGCATCGCAAACCGGAGATATCTTAACTCTCTTAGGTGGAGTAAATTTAATCTATCTGCAACAGGCCCAATTCATCTTCTTGAGTCCAGGTCTTCAACCATGGGCTCTGATACCATATTAAAGCACGATTGGGCATGGGCCACACCCGTACGGAGGAGAGAGAGTCTGTTTCATAAACCTAACTGTTCCGGGTAAAATTGGACCAAGTTGGCCTTGTTTTACTGGACAATCAAGATTTGTTATGAAGTTGGGAAGACGCCTTTGGGACGCCCTGGAGGAGGTTCAGACCAGCCTCCGGACCTGCTCTTGCATAGAGAAACGTTACTAGCCTCGGGGGGGGGGGGTGACCGAGGAAGCCCCCTCCGATGCCTAAGTCAGCGTTTAGATAGTATTTGTGTAAAGAGTGGAGAGAGAAACTTGTCCCTTCACACCTTTGAGTATGGGGTATTTATACTAACTTTGTCTCAGTTTTGTGGTTGTGAGAGTGACACGTGTCGACCATATGGTGGTCAGTGTCCAAAGAGTCGTTGGGAGTGGACAGGGGTGTGGGGAGCTTTCTAGGAGACACAGCCAAGCTCCCCATGCCAGGGTTTTCTTAGTTAGGACCAGGCAGGGGGGAAGAACCAGGGTAGGTCTGTTTGACCCCCAAAAATAGCCCCGAGCGGAGTTGGGTACTTGTATACGACTCCGTTCAATGTCTAAGGAGGTATATGTACACTTCCACCTTGTATGTAGCTGTCCAGACTTTTTCGAAAGCTCCTCGTGATTTTGGATTCTAGTCGAAGGAAGCCATCTTGACTTACTCGAATGTTCGGTTTGGATTTTGGTGTTGTCGAATGATATTGTCCAGACTTACCCGGACGGTAGATGAGGATCCGGTCGTGGTCGAAGGGTGCTGTCTAGACTGTTCCTTTAGCTTTATATGGCTTTGGATTTTAGTCGAAAGAAGCCGTTCGCACCCATCTGGATGCTCATACATCCTGCCACTACGATAGGTGTTCCTTAGTAAGAGTCTTCGTGCTTGGATTGTGTGTATCCTTTGGAAGCTGTCTGGAGACTCAGGATTATCCTTTTAGAAGCCGTGCTACTTTTAAGGGATATGTAAGCCCCGAGCCCCGAGCTTGCACATTGAGGCCATTCTTGCTAACGATCTCTTATGGTAGACCAGGCTGGAATCAAAAGAAACTTCTACTTGCTCCTTATCCATTCTAGAAGGTGCCAGCTGAAGCTGGTATAAGTCTTCTGGCAGGTGTTGGTGCATAGCTTCAGCTGACCGTACCATGTTAATGGTGTAGGTGTACAACTCTAACTCACCGTACCTTATCCTTGTAGAAGGTGCCAGCTAGAGCTGGTCTTAGCCTTCTGTCAGGTGCTGATGTATAGCTTGAGCTCACCGTACCATGTTAATGGTGTAGGTATACAGCTCTAGCTCACCGTACCTTATCCTTGTAGAAGGTGGCAGCTAGAGCTGATCTTAGCCTTCTATCAAGTGTTGGTATACAGCTTGAGCCGACCGTACCATGTTAATGGTGTAGGTGTACAGCTCTAGCTTAGCGTACCTTATCCTTGTAGAAAGTGCCAGCTAGAGCTGGTCTTAGCCTTCTGTCAGGTGCTGGTGTATAAATTGAGCTGACCGTACCATGTTAATGGTGTAGGTGTACGACTCTAGCTTACCGTACCCTATGGTTACTAGAAGGTGCCAGCTAGAGTTGGTCTTAGCCTTCTGCCAGGTGTCAGAGTATAGCTTGAGCTGACCGTACCATTTTAATGGTGTAGGTGTACATCTTTAGCTTACCGTACCTTATCTTTGTAGAAGGTGCCAGCTAGAGCTGGTCTTAGCCTTCTGTCAGGAGCTGGTGTATAGCTTGACCTGGTCGTACCATGTTAATGGTGTAGGTGTACATCTCTAGCTTACCGTACCTTATGCTTTGTAAAAGATGCCAGCTAGAGCTGGTCTTACCCTTCTGCCAAGTGTTGGGAGTATAGCTTGAGTTGACCGTAACATTTTATTGGCGTAGGTGTACAGATCTACCTTACCGTACCTTATGCTTTGTAGAAGGTGCCAACTAGAGTTGGCCTTAGCATTCTAATAGATCTGCATTTCCATTTAGCGTTTGGTTCGTATAGCTGGCTTCTTGTCTTGGGTTTGAGAGGGGGTCCTTCCTTTAGCTATCACTTAGATCTGCTCCACGGTTGTCGGTTACTAGCTTAGCTAGACCGGCTCTCCTTTCGGTAACAAAAGGGGCACCTTGAGTTGTCCTTAGCTTTTCCGTTGTTCCCCCTTTCCGTCTTGATTGGTAACTTTAGGAGTTCGCTTTTTAGCTGTCCTAAGTGGTCCAACTTGTGCGGCTCAGGTAGCAAGGAACTATATCTGGCCTAGCTAATATTATCTCCTACCAGCCTGATCGACACAGGTAGCACAGCTGGGTGAACTTGCTACCAGGTCCACTTGATCACATGCGATGGCAGCTGGCCCTTGGCCATTTTCGGGGTTTTGTTATCAGGAGGAACTTCCTTCCTTTGTTTCCTATCCCCCTTACGTCTACCATATGCGTGGGTCCCTGATAGTGTAAGAAACGACCCATGTACGGAGCTAGCTTCGGATGACAGCCCGGGCTAAGTGTGTGCTAGCTCACTAGTATTCGCATCCCTAGCCGGTACACTTAGTTCCTTTAGGGAGAGAGTTTTCCTCGTTCCGTTTTACCGTCAGTAGCCTATTGCCGGGTTTCCTTATCTTTCAAAGGACTTTCAAGCTAGACTAGGCATGTTTTTCTGATTTTTCTGTTCTCTTTTGGGTCCAGCTAAGGACTAGGTCAGGGTATAGCTATGTGTCCCTCTATGTGTTCCGGTGCAACCGGCTTAGGTAGGGTACTCCTTTCTTGTGATAGCTGCCTTATCTTGGGCGAGGTACGTGAAGATTATTGTTACCAGTCGTGTGTCCCGTATTTTTTCATATGGGTGTGCTGGTTTCTTTTCCCATAGGTAGCTTTTAGCGACGCTACACGAGGTGGGATGGCTTGCCAGCTGGTGTATTTTTATCACCTAGTAGCTTGCCATGTGGTTGAGCTGGCTTACCAAGTGGTTTATCTTTACCACCTGGTAGTTTGCCACGTAGTTGAGCTGGCTTACCAGATGGTTTATATTTACCACCTGGCAGCTTACCATGTGGTTGAGCTGACTTACTAAGTGGTTTATCTTTACCACCAGGTAGCTTGCTATGTAGTTGAGCTAGCTTACCAGCTGGTTTATATTTACCACCTGGCAACTTGCCACGTAGTTGAGCTGACTTACTAAGTGGTTTATATTTACCACCCGATAGCTTGTCATGTGGTTGAGTTTGCTTACCAAGTGGTTTACATTTACCACCTGTTAGCTTGTCATGAGGTTTTGTGAAAGCATGGGACGACTTGCACTACCACAAAAATGAGCAAATGTAACACTATAAGTTGGCCTAATGTAACGGTACCTGGAATAACCGTTGTGTTTGATAGGCTATTGTAATGCTTAAGAATTAAATACACTGTAAATTGACCTAATGCAACGGTACTTGGATCAACCGTTGCCTTAGGTGATTCACTGTTGCCTTATCCCCAACAAATGCAACGCTTGATGAGAAAATAAAAAAATGGATATTTCAATCATAATAAACACGACAACACCTTCTCTTTCTCTTTCTGTAATACCCCGGATTTCAGAGGAGATCCCTGAAAGATTAAGGGCTCATATGAGGTGCTTAAAAGGAATGATAGTGCTACTCATACCAACAAAGTCGACTTTTCTTTTAGGAAGCCCATGTGATAAGAACTCCAAAGTTAAGCGTGCTTGACTGGGAGTAATTTCAGGATGGGTGACCTCCTGGGAAGTTTCCCAGGGTGCGCACGAGTGAGGTCAAAGTGCGCCGGAAGGACCCGTGTTGGTCTGTGAGGTCAGCCCACAGCCTGGCAAGCTACCATAGGTGACTACTCTCGGCTCAGGCGATAAGCCGGGGTGTTACAAATGGTATCAGAGCAACCCTGCGACCGCGTGTTGGGTGCTGGGGCGAGGCCCAGACCAGCCGTCTAGCGGGGGAGATCTTGGACCTGTGTTAATGTTGGTATGGTTTGGTCGAGGCGCAACGGGGACGTTGCGGTCTTTAAGTGGGGGAGTTTGTAACACTACGGAATATGGAAAGTGGTTTATGGAGTTGGTTTGTCCCACATTGGGAAAATAAGGCTCATATGATCAGTTTATAATAGATTCCTACCATCATACTACCAACAAGGCCTTCACCTTTTAGAGCCCGAAGAGGATATATGGGCCTAAGAGGTGACTTCCCATCTTATTGGGTTGTGTTGCGACGTATGATGGATCGGGCTGTTACACTTTCTCTTTCTGATCTCTTTTCTCTTGTGTGTCTCATCATCTGCTCCTCCCAAACTCTCATCCTTCTATCTCTCTTTCCAATTGCCATCTCTCGCCTGTTCCTCGCTCCGCCGTTCTTCTTCTTCTTCTTCTTCTTCTTCTTCTTCTTCTTCTTCTTCTTCTTCTTCTTCTTCTTCCTCTTCTCCTCCAAGCTTAAACTGGGGTTGCGATAATAAGGTAAGTGATTGTAATCGCAAATTTTGGATTCTTTAAAATTAATAAACAGAGAATTACAGTCAGATTATATACATTGTCTGTTTATTAATTTTAATTGCTTAATTTTTTGGTGTTTTAATCTCACTATAACTCTAGCAATCGGCTTTTTAGGTTCAAATTGATAATGGTAGTAAATTGAAATTTCTAGGGTTTTGAAAAGGAGGTTTAGACTTCTGATTCAAATTCCTGATTACTAATGTTTTATGTTTTCCTCTTGACTTCATTTCTTCCCTGATTCTCCCTGATTACCTCTCGCCGAAACTTGATTTTCAATTGAGCTAATTTTTTCGATTGAATATCGGGTATGTTTCCTCAACTTGATTTTCGATCCAAGTTTGTTCATAGAAAAATTTTCTAGATCTATTTTTTTTTTTGAATATCTTATGGTTGTGCTTTATGTTTGATACTAACCGTTGTCCACATCCTTCTGTTGTCTTTATGCCAAGCATTGGATTATTAGAGATTTTGCTTAAAGTTTGCACTAATATTTGTCATCATCAAAAAGGGGGAATTTATTGGGTTCCCAGTTTTGATGATAACAAATATAATAGTTGTCTAAGGTTAGAAATTTGGATATGTGTTCTTTGATTGAACTAACCTTAATGCCTTCGAGATTGTTCTAGTTTAAGTAAGCAGATTTCGCACGTCAAGGGTATGGAACGAGTCAAGGCATGGAACAACTACAACTACAAGAGTGATTTCGATCATGTGGATGATCATGTGTTGTAATGGTTAGAACTCTTGTACGATCCTGTTTGACACACTTTAAGATTGTCTGCCTTGAGGAAACGTAGCAAGGAACAGCGTATGGAACAGACTCTTGTACTCTGTTCCATACATTGTTCCTATGCAACAGAATTTTGAAAACGTCTCACTTCTGATCTTCCGAGAAAAATAATATCTTCACTAATTTTGGAAATCATGTTTACACTGACAATATCTCATACTTTCCTATCCTTGGTTAATATTTTCAAAATTAGGTATTACTTCCTTAATTGATTTCATAAGATAATTTTTCCAGAATAAAATCTTTTTATTATGAAAACTGTATCTTCTGAAATATATCTTTCTTGATCAAATTAACCCTAATGCTTGATATTTAAGTTTGACGTTGTTTTTCTTGGAAGATACACACATTGAAAAAAAGAGCGTTTTGAGCAAAACAGAGTATTTCTTCAAGGCAGAGAGTTTTTCATTTTAGTGTGTCATCTCGATCTAGACTTAATCGTATCTCACCTGCTTTCAAGAAGCACATCGAGATATCGAATCTTTGTAATCTTTATTTTCTTAAGAGTTTACGGGTAGAGTCACAATATCCGTGGTGGATATTGGGGTAGAGTTCTTGTGGTAAGAACGTCAATTGGTTCTTGTGGTAAGAACGTGAATTGGTGCTTTTATTACTCTTTGAGAATAGTGAATTATTGAATATTAGAGTAGGGATGGACGTGACCTTGTGTTAGAGGTCGAACCACGATAAATTCCTGTGTCTCTCTTCTTTGCGTTTGTTTTACTCTTCCAGGGAACAGTGTCTCATACATTGTTCTACGCACTGCTCCTTGCATTGTTCTATTACTTGTATCTCCACGAAAAGAAAAGAAGTCAGTGTATTCGGGTTAATTGCTCGAATTACTCCAGCCACTCTATTCACCCTCCTCTAGAGTGTCGGTCTGATACCATATCAACTCTTGGAGAAATCTTCTTAGGAAGATTCGTTTGTATTACCAGCACATCCATGTGTAGAAAAATTTAGTGCCCGCATATTTTTTTTTTTTTTTTCAGCTGTTACTTTATCCAAAAAGATTTGAACTGTGTGGCACACTTCCATTTGTCCCTGTATGGCCTTCAGTTGTGTTCTCAGGTCCTCATATATGCACCATATTAGCAGTGGTGTCAATAGTCTTCAGGAATGACATAATGCATACATGATATGGTGCGTGAACATGCTTTGTAAAAACGTCCATAGGTAGTTAGATTAATTTCATTTTGTGAAATGTTATTAGGTTTTATTAATATATTTTGCATGGCCCGTAATTGTAGTTGCTACATCATAGTTCACATTCCTCACTTCGTCGCATTGTAAAACTTAGTTTATGTTTATTAGCCATTCAGATGGGCATTTAATTTGATGATTGACTGGTCAACAGAAGCTGTCCTAAATTGAGTTGGGGGAATGGAAAACCTTAGCGGAGGTGGAAATTAGGTGCTCTAGTCGCTGTAGGTAGGAGCTTTTGAGGCACTGGCGTAACGATGTTGTTACCTGCTGTAGGGGTACAAGCTCTCCTTTGTTGTTGGGTTTTCTCAATCATTCACCTTCCTTGGAAAAAACTTTATTTTCCATCGGTAAGTACTTTATCTCGTCTCTAGTCATATATATATATATTTCTTATCAAATTGATCATGGCTAGTTGGCTTTGTTTGGACTTCTAGAGACTTATTATGGGAAACTCTTTGTAAGCTGAATGCAGTCACAATTATTCATTTGGGTAATATGTGGAGATTTTAACAACGTACTTTTTAGGAGTATGAGATGATTGGCACAAGAATGAGCCTTGCTAAAACTAAGCCTTTTAAAGACTGTATGAATCAATGTAAACTTGCAAGACTTGAAAACCATTGGTGTTTTCTTTTTGGATCAACTCAGCCTTACCCGCAACAATGATAATTTGGATCAATTGGCGTTTGAAACAACCCAAGAAATACCTTTGTGTTGCACGTCTTCCTTAAAGTCTATCTTGATCAAGGCCTATATGGGTAGAAACAGAGAAGTTCATGTCCTCCGGTTTCTCCTGAAGAATTCCCTAGTTTTAGAACATTTGGTTATAAGCCATTGTCACAGAGATGCACATGATATGCCAAGGGCATCAACCTCCTGTTCAATTACTTACACTCACTACAGTTGGTCAATCAGGAAGATACAACTAATTTCGGGTTTGGTTTCAAATTAGTTCTATCTTCCTGAACGCAATGGCTGTTCATCTTCACGTACAAGTAGCACGTGTCCCAGCTTGGCTTGTCCAGTCGTCCGTAATCTCAAGTCCCCTACAAATTATTGCATGCGGTCATATTTGATTGTGTATGGTGTATATTCCTCTCGCATATATAGACCAACGATAAAGCACAAAAGAACAGAACAAAGCAAGTTTCGCATTCACAGCAAGTTCTTTTGTAGAGAAAAAAAAGGAGGGAACGCAAAGGCTTTTCTTTATTTCATACAAACTAGAAAAAAAAAAGGCTATTGGAGGTATGCTCCAATCTTTTCTACTCTTGACCATGGTATATGTAATGTATATTCCAGCAAACCTTGGATATTCTAATTATATCATAGGTTGCAGACTTAACAGTTGCACTTACAATCAGTATCTCACTGTCGAAAGGATCACAAAAGCGATTTCTGAATCGACAATGCACTCATGAGTCATGACTATATCTACATAGCTAACTTGATTGATAAACCAAACCAGCTAAAACGTTACATCACCTTTGATTCTCCCAGGCTACAAAAATATGCTACTGTACAAGCTTTAACAATTTTGGTGAGCATTAAGGTGGGTTGGTTTAGTAACTCATCAGTAAAGGCTGAAGTAATGTTCATCCTATGTCATGACTTCGAGAGCCTCTCTTGTTTGCCCGAGGACATTGAAGACAGTAGCAGCAATATGGGCTGGTGTGAGTCCGGCTTCTTCCAACTGGTCTGCCGGTGCACCATGCTCAACGTATCTATCTGGAAGGACCAGAGGTCGCCACTGCAAATTAAAAGTTCAATTGTGTGAGACCATGCTTCTAGCACAGACAAGGGTGTGGCTTAAAACAGGCAAGAACAGAAAGCAACGACATCAAGAGCTATTTGTTATCAGCTCAGTTTGTTAAGGAACAACCGTATCACTTCAAGGCTAACCACATCAAACTGGAGCATCAAGAATACCCCCTCCACATTTTTTGGTTCTTTAACTTTGGTTTGAATGGTTTGAATCTGTGAGAGGATTTCAAACCAAACGTAAAGAACAAAAAGAAATTGAGGGAGTATTAAAATGTCAGGCTTTTTCTAATACTGTTCCCAACTTACTATACTGATTAACTGACCCTTTTTAAACCCAAAATCCCAAAATGACTGCTCCTTTTCTAAAAAAGAAGGCTACTCTTAGATCAACCACCTCTTAACAGGGCGGTCAAAGGGTAACAATTTGATTACGATGAAAGAACATAAAGCTGCACAGTAACTAGTCATCACGCTTCTTTCTTACCTTTAGTTTACCATCAAGTAGTCCATCCAGAGCCATAAACTGAGTAACATGAGATCCAAAGTCTCCGATTGATCCTTCCTCTACCGTGATCAGAACTTCATGAGATTTAGCTAGAGTTCGGATTACTGAATGGTCTAATGGCTTGCAAAAACGGGCATCTGCCACGGTCACACGTAAGCCACGGGCTTCAACTAAAGCTGTAGCGTCAATACAGCTCTTTACTGCTGTTCCATAATATAAGAGCCCCAATCTCTCTCCCTCCATTAAAATTCGGCCCTTTCCAATCTGTAAATTTTTAAGCAGAACTTTTTTATTATATAAAAAAAAAGGACGAGGAAATGACTTGACCAGGTAGTTAATTTCAGCTCACCTCAAGATGATTGCCTTTGTTCACTGGTGGCAACTCCACACCAAAGCCATTTCCCCTGGGATAATGAAAACAACTCGGTCGGTCATCAATAGCTGCAGCTGTGGCAACCATATTGAAGAGTTCTGCCTCGTCTGAAGGAGCCATCACTACCATATTCGGGACGCAAGCCATATATGTTACATCAAAAGAACCAGCATGGGTAGGGCCATCAGCTCCTACAAGGCCTGCTCTGTCCATAGAAATCCTCACGGGCAGCTTTTGTAGATCCACATCATGAACAACCTGTACATTTCCAAAGGAAGAATTAAAACTTTAAAAATCATTAAAGAGGTCCTTCTTCTATAGTAGGTTTCACTCTTCTATAGAGAAGGAATCAGTATCAAAAGCTCGAACCTGACAGAATTTGAAATGCTGCACAACATGAAAAAAGAAACTTAATCTTACCTGATCATAGGCCCTTTGCATAAAAGATGAGTATATTACGCAAAATGGTTTAATGCCTTCACAAGCCAACCCAGCAGCGAAAGTGACTGCATGCTGTTCAGCTATCCCAACATCAAAGCAGTGTGAAGGAATACGCCGCTGAAAGAGATTTGACCCCGTCCCTCCACCCATGGCAGCATGAATAGCAATAATAATATCTTTATCTGCCTCAGCCTCAGCAATCAAGGCCCCGCAAAATAGGTTGTAAAAGACTGAGTAGCTGAACGGCCTTTAAACTGCTTCCCAGTAGTTGGATCAAATTTGGCCACCCCTGCAATGAATATAGTTGAAACTAATTGTTCATGAGCTCATCTAAGCGATCTTGCAAAAAATAAACATTAAAATAGTTTCAGATCCTAGGCAGTCTCTTACGCAATGCTCCTACAATTTGAGGAAGGACAATTTACTAGTGGTATATGGTACTGCCAAAGACATCAACCATCTACCAGATGCTGTACTTACCATGATATTTGTCTGCTGCTTTCTCTGCATATGGATATCCTTTTCCTTTCTCTGTCACAACATGGATAAGCACAGGACCTGTAGTCTTTGTACTCTTAACCTCTCCAAGTATATATGACCATCTACAGCGCCAATATAATAAAGGCCAAGCTCTTCAAGCAAACTAGATCCTGAACTACTGATCATTCCTCGTGCATACTCATCCACTTTGGCAGCTTATGGGTCCTCCAATTTGTTTAGTTACACCCTGCATTAAGTCCAGTAAAACGAAAAACAATGAGCCTGGGATAAACAGCAGCAGGAGGCATAAAATGTTTCTTATACTATTGTTCATATATTACCTTGGCCACCTCTCTTAATTCTCTGAGAGGCTTATGGACTGCAATCTGCACAAAGCACTGCTGAGAGCTCCAACTGGGGGCCTAGGCCCATCTAAGGTGGCAGTGGGTAAAGAGACCTGCTTATTGTCGTTAAGAATGACAATCATGTCTGAATCCAAGTATCCGGCGTTATTCATGGCTTCAAGAGCTTGCCCAGCTGTCATGGCACCGTCTCCGATAACAGCAATCAAATTGTTCTTTCTGCCCTTTAGATCCCGTCCTACAGCCATGCCTGTACAAGACACAGCATTGGGTCAATTATGTGCAGGTTATCATTATGAGAGGGCCAAGACGAAGATTTCCCAAGATATCACAGCATGACACCACCCATTGAGCTCATGAATAAATAGCAAGTGAGATGGCAGAAAGGTAGTTCCTACTACGACAAAGGATAATAATTATCCTACTCATTGTCTAATAATCCACCCAACTTTCAGAAAAACACACCTCATGCACATTTAGCATTGTCTAATAATCCACCCAACTGTCATTCAATTTCTGCAGGAATCCACAATAACAACATATGATCAAAGAGCAAAGAAAAAAAAAAAAAAAAAAAAAACTAATCATGGATATAGAGCAATTAACTAAGTACTCCCCCGGTTCCCGTGAATTTTCAAACGTTTAATTTAAATTTCTCTCGTACATTCAAACCAAACGTCGACAACCCAAACAAACAGAGCCCTTAAATCAAATTAAGCCCTTCAATCAATCAGGAAGAATAAGAGCGCAAGCCAGGAAAAAAACACAAGATTAAGATTTATTCCCCTGAACAAATAACTTAAGCTAAACAAAATTCGACCCATTTGTGATTACAACTTACATTTAGGAAAAATGAATATCAAGTATTTTCCACCTCGATAAAAATAAAGTTGTGGAATAAACAGAAAGATTTCAAGTAGGAAGTTTACGATAACGAAAATGGTGTCACTGTAAAACATAGTTTTAACACAGAAATATAAGAAGCAAAATCATAATTCTGGGAATTATAAGAATATATGAAGCTGCAGTGTCCACAGATTCCATACAGGTCTTTACTGCTGCTCCTGTGCTCCATAACCTAAGAGTGCCACTCTCTCTCTCTCTCTCTCCCTCCATTAAAATTCAGCCCTTTCCAATATGTCGAGTTTTCTGTCAAAATAGTGTGTGAACTTTTCGGAATTTATGAACTTAGTGTCTGCCAACTTTTACCCATGAAATTGGTGTCTCTGTCTCCTTCTGTCAGTTAACACCTTATTCTCTTCTCTTTCCTTCTCTCTCTCCTTATTTTTATTCTCTTCTATCTCCTCATCCATCTTTATCACCGGCATCATCACTTTTCATCATCTTCATCATCCTCCTCATGGCTCATCTTCATCACAAATTCATCATAAATTTGTGAATTATTTTTATCATCTTCATGGCTCATCATTCATCATCATCTTCACCGCCGTGGCTGCCTTAGTCTACTTCCTCAACATCACCTTGCTCCACCACCGCATGCAACCACCCCTGTACATGGCTCGACTACTCCCTATATGCATTTTTTTTTTTTTTTGATTTGAAAGTTGTGAACCTGTGATTGAAGGATTTTTCTGTGTTTGATTTTGGGGACTTTTTTGGGTTTTTTGGGTTTCATTAGGGGATTTTTCTGGCTTTTCTGGGTTTGGTATTTCTGGGTTCATTATTCAAGATATATACTCCCAAATTCCCCCAATTTACAATTAGCACCAACCCTAGGTTGAATCAACGATCTTAACCCCCAAATTTTCCCAATACTCCGCTCCGATTGCCTTCAATGTTGTAACAAATCGCGGCATCGTAATCAATTGTACCCGATCAATTGATATTTTTAAGGGGAGATGAAAACTGGGAAAACTTGATTGATTTGGGTAGTTAGGGTCCCCTAATTATAAGGTTGCAAATTGAATTGGGGATGTTAAAATTTGAGGAAGATGAAATTTTGGCGAAATTTCCTCTCCAATAATGCAACCTCCGACATTCCCATGCGACACGTCATCGTTACCTCACGACAGACCTAACGGAGGCCAACGGAGACACCAATTTCATTGATAGAAGTTAGGAGACACCAATTTCATTAATTTTGGAAAGTTCACACACCATTTTGACAGTAAACTCCAATATGTCAAATTTTATGCAAAACTTATAGAAAGAAGAATCAAAAGACAAGGAAAGTGATCCTGGTCATGTAGTTAATTGCAGCTCACCTCTAGGAGATTGCCTTTGTTCCCTGGTGCCATTTCCCCAGGGATATACAGAAACAACTTGGTCGGTCATCAGTAGCTGCAGCTGTGGCGACCATATTGAAGAGTTCGGCCTCATCTGAAGGGGCCATCACACCATATTCAGGAGGTGAGCCATACATGTTACTTCAAAAGAACCACTATGGGTAGGGCCATCAGCTCCAACAAAACCTGCTCAGTCTACAGCAAACCTCACACGCGGCTTTTGTAGAGAACTAGAGACACATCATGAACTGCCTGTACAATTGTTAAAAGGAAAATTCAAAACTTAAACCTCACAAAACAAGTCATCTTCTGTAATAGGTTTCACTATTCTATATAGAAGAAATCAGTGTCAAAGGGTCGAAATTTTAAATGCTACACAGGATGGAAAATTAAGCATAATTGTACGTGATCATACGCCCTTTGCATAAAAGATGAGTATATTACGCAAAATGGTTTAATGCCTTCAGAAGCCAACCTAGCAGCGAAAGTAACTGTGTGCTGTTCAGCTATGCCAACATCAAAGCAGCGTGACAGAGATTTAACCCCATACCTCCACCCATGGCAGCATGGACAGCAATTATATCTTTGTCTGCCTCAGCCTCCGCAAAATAGGTTGTAAAAGACTGAGTAGCTGAACGGCCTTTAAACAGCCTCCCAGTAGCTGGATCAGATTTGGCCACCCCTGCAGTGAATATAGTTGAAACAAATTGTTAAAAAGGTATTGTAAGCCATCTTGCAGCATTTAACATTAAATAGCTTTAGATTCCTAGGCAGTCTCTTAGGCAATGCTCCAAATATCCTAGAATTAGGGACATCAACCTCATGTTGCGGATACCATATGATATTTGTCTGGTGCTTTCCCTGCAAACGATTTTCTCTGTCACAACATGGATAAGCACAAGACTTGTAGTATTTGTACTGTTAAGTGAGTTTATTTATATGAAATAAGTGAGTTTTCCGTACTGACATAAATCCAGAAGAAGACTGCTATTGCAAAAGGAATAGCAATAGAGGACAACAATTATCAACAATAGGACGATTATTGGTATGTCGAACCAAGAGTAATGATCCAATGGTTGAACTGTTACCTGTCCTACAAGTCAGGATCAGAGTGTCTCCTTACAACTTCAGCTAAGGTCTGATTAAGTGATCATAGCAGCAGCCTGCATAAACAGAACACTGAAATCTAGCAACAAAACTAACACCCAAACATACCAGCTGCAGTCAACAAAGACCAGTGTTTCTTAGAAAGTAAGCGCCGAGGTTGTTTAAGATAGTCCCTAGGCAGCCTACTATCAATCAATCTATAATTATTGTTACTTCACAAACACGGAATCATGCATTCGAAAGATTATCAGTCGCAAAAGCTAAGAACTAAACAAAAGGAATTTTGTTAATCCATTAGAAACGAGGTCATAATACTGAATCATATGCTAACACAATAGACTAAGGAATTGGGGGCACGCACTAGTGATGAAACAACAACAATAATAATAATAATAATAATAATAATAGAAATAGAAAAGGCAAAATCAATAGTGTAATATTTGAGAATCTATTGAAACTTGAACAAAACGCAACATTATTATTATTATCCGAATGGTTCAGTACAAACTATAGAAAGCATAAATAAAGTAGATAAGAGGCTTAATTAAACTATAATCAGACAACGACTAGCTAGACTATGGTGGCACCGGAGACGTCGGCGTAGATAGGGTTGCGGGTGGCGTTGGGATTGATGACGAGGGTGATGGAAGAGGCACAGCGAGGACAAGCAAGAGACAACGTATCAGCCTTAGAACCCATGTAATCAACTTCTATAATCGATGTCGTGAATCTCAAGCCTTTCTGTAAATTATTCCCGCAGTCGTCGCAGGTCATCGTCATACCCAGAGTCGTCCTTACTCCTTTCCTATCCTCCTTCTTCATTCGCTTCTTCACCGTCGCTCCGGATGGCGGCCCTTCGCTCAGCATCTTCAACAACTTTCGGGATGATGATGTGGATTCCATCCTGATCTTATCAAAGCTTCCTAGGGTTTTGTCTTTTTTCTTTTCCGGGGGTATGTATAATGTATTTGATGCGTTACCAGACCTGGCAAACTGGTCAATCGGGTCAGGTTCGGGTCGAGTCTATTCGGATCGGGTCATATATTTCGGGTCTATTTCGGTTCGGGTCGGCTTCGGTTTGGGTCGGGTCTAGTTCGGGTGTATCAACTACGGGTCAAATTCGGGTCGGGTCGTATTCGGGTCAAATCATTCTAAAATGTTCAAATTTAAACATATTAATATCAAATTTTGTCTTATATTATCTTAACTTGAAATTTTATTGCTAATTGGAGTGTTTGAATATATGATGTAGTTATCCAAGTCCCTTTTGTTCAATCGATTCATTTAAATGTTTGATTATTCGGGTCTGAGTCATTTCAGTTCAGGTCTGTTTCGGGTCGGGTCAATATCGGGTCAAACAGTATTCGGGTTCGGGTCGGGTCATTTCGGGTTTCGGGTTGAATTCAGATTACATATTCGGGTCAAATTCGGATGTTCGGGTCAAGTATTTCGGGTCGGATGTTCGGGTCTGGGTCAGTTTTGCCAGGTCTAGTTACCACCACCGACTATCTATAACACAAAACTCGCACATGAGATGATGAGGTGACTATTTATTATGTTTCCTCGATCCCTATCAATTTTTTACCTTTTTTCTTTTGAAAATTTAACCATAATAATCCTAAACTTTCACTTTCTTTTCCAAAATAATTTCGGGTCGTTTGGATTGAAGGATGGGAATTAGGGGGATAAGAGGTGGGTATAGGGAAGGGATAAGGAGGTGGGAATTGAGAAAATAATCTCACTCCCTTGTTTGGATGAGGGTGGGAATTGAGATGGGAATTAAGGTGTAAAATTTTTATTTGACAGTTATACCCTTTAATAAATTACTCTCTATTTCTCACTTAAGTAGTGGCAATTATGTCATTTAACCAAATCTATTCCCAAATCCTAATACCTGCCCCCCCTAGGTAATAGAAATGTGGGAATAGAATTCCCAAATCCCAATTCCCACCCTATTCCCAACCACAATTCCCACTTGCCAAACATGGGAATAGTTTGAAAGTGGGAATAATAATCCCATCCCACCTCCTATTCCCACAATCCAAACGACCCCTTTCAACTTTAAGTTACTCCAAAATAATCCGGTTGTGTCTTCCTAGAATGGTCCTCAAACTTGTTCAACCTATTGTAACAAGTTATTTATTCAAAACTACAAGTAAGCCCGTTCGTTGCACGGGTCTCTTAATGATGATATACAATTATGATGATTGATAAATATTTGACCATTATCATATAGGAACTATTACTTGTATTTTATTTAACCTATGTAGGTCATTATTTTCATTTTACGATTCTCATTTTACCAAAAAAAAAAAAAAAAAAAAAACGTACACCTCAAACCCGCACGCCTTAATGTCACTACAATTATACTTTTATTCAAAAACACTACCTTAAATACTATTGTATTACTTAACCTCTTTAAATAAAAGATATCATTATTTATTTATTGGAAATATTCACATGACATCCTTGTGTTTCTATCTTTCCCTAGAGTTCCACTTTTCCAGTTCGTGCATAATATGTACCATAATTTTGCCCTTTCAAATACATGATTGAAAACATTAAAAAAAAAAAAAAAAACAAATACTATAATCCAAAAATAAAATATTTGTCTTTAATTGTACAACTTTAAATTGGCACCCTCCAATAATAAATTAGGACCAAATTAAAGTTTTATTCAAAAACACTATCTTAAATTAATAATTAGAAACATTTACACGGTATCCTTGTGGTTTTAGTTTTCTCACGAGTTCTACGTTTCGTGTCGATATCTTTGAGGTTTCATTTTTGTGAACCATGATACTAAGTTTATAATTAACTCTTAATGCTAGTAGTTGTTATAAGAATTTAGCAAATGAGCATTATGATCACAAAAATCAAACATTGTGGGTAACATGTACATAAACATGTGAATGCAAATACCTTTTAAAATGGTTCAAAGAGATAGTAAATTTCATTATCGTGAATAAAAAGACTATTTTTAATAGATTTTTCTTGCAATATACTACCTTTACACGTTTTTCCCAACAAAAAACCATCATTGACCTTGTTTTTATTACTAATATTGTCGTATTATTTTGGTTTTAGTTACTCTAACATTGACTACCCTAACCTTTCTTTTATGTTTTTGTCGTCCCTTCTCCTTTCCACATTGAGGTTACTCAAAAATTTATTAGTATGTTGAATATGCATACAAATGACAATGTTTAAACTTGTCAATCAATACTTTAGCATCTTATTACAGCCAGACGAGTATATATGATTAGACATTATGATTTTGAATGTTGATCTAGGACTTCAACTATTTATTGCTAGCTGATTGTTTAACTTCGATTAGGATTAGAAATATGATATATCAGGATTAGGAAAAAATACCAAAAACTTTGCCCGATAAATCCCTCCGTTATTGATTGATATGGAGTTTCTAGAATGTTCCATTCTTATTTATTTATTTATTTTTTACTTACCATATCATGCACAATTCGTATTAAATTGAGTTTTCAGAATGTTCCATTTTTATTTAATAAGATCTTATATTTATTATCATTAAAAATCAATAATAATTTACAAGAAGTTGGTGGGGAGCCGAGATACGATCTGAGCCCCCACACCCTTTGCTATGGAAAAACCAATCCTAGTAAAAATATGAGCTGCAGCCTGCGCACCGATATCCTGCGTCCTGGAGAACTGCTGGATCCGCTTAAGCAGAGCAACAACTGTGGGCTCCAACTCCCCCAAAGAGGAGAAAGAGAAGGGAAGGAAGCCGGAACCCAAAGCAGCGCACCTAGCCTCATACTTAGCATATGTAATTATTCTTTACTTACCATATCACATACAATTTACATTAAATTATTTGGTGAGTTACCATATGTAAGATTTAAATATAATTTTTTTGATAAAAGATATTGAAATACGGACATTCTAGAATGTTCCAATCGTTGTGGGAGCACAAAAAAAACCTACTTTAATAATATATATTGATTGATTGTCAAAATTAATTAAAAAAAATATTCCAATTTACTTTTTACTCTCTCCTCCCAACCCCCAGGCCCCTACCCAAGCCACCATCACCCTGCCGCTGTTGTTGCAACCACCATCTTCATTGTCGGCCGACGTGACCACCGATGAAAGGTCGGCCGGCCTACGATGCCAGAGTTGTATTGGTGATTTGGCTACGACTAGTACGGAGGCGGCAAAGCTGGGGATAGTTTAGGGGTTGGGGCGGGTGGCGTGGGAAAGGAGGAGAGAAATTAAGGGTGGGTTTTTATGACTTGAAAATAAATTAAAATGCAAATATTACCTGTTGAATACTCCTCTGGTCCCATTTAAACTTCCTTCTCCCTTTTTCAGGGTTTCGACTTTGTTTTTCCCATTCCCAAAATATTACGGTTTTTGTCGAGAAAAAAATTAGGGAGGCAACATAAAGATGTTGGCTAAGATTAGCTTTTAAATTTATTTGCTAAATAAATCAAAAAGTATTATTTATTAATTTTTCTTTTGGAGTGCGCAAATGGGAGAAGGAAGTTTAGATAGGACCGGAGGGAGTAGGTGATAGGTCATAATGGACCATTTTGGGGAGACACAACCCAGAGTTGAGATTATTTTGGTATAATATAAAAGTTAGGATTATTTTGAAAAGGAAATTGAAAGTTGGGATTATTTTGGTTAAATTTTCCTTTTTCTTTTCGGCCTTTCTTTACCTTTTGATAATCATGTTTCTTTTTGGAAACTAGTTGAAGCGACCCGTCACTCAACTTTTTTTTTTTTTTTTGACAACGGAAAAGAAAGAGACCTAACAAGATCTAGCCTGAATGGCTAGCGTATGTGCTTTACCATTCAGGCTCTTAGGAATATAATGAACTGACAAACAATGAAAAAACGCCATTAAACATCGATTATTGTGAACAAGAACCACTATGTCGACCGCTGGTTTATGCTGCTCTCCCAGAACCTGCACAAAGACGTAAACAATTTGTGTAAATATCCAAATGACGGACATTATGATTCACAACCCACTGGAGTGCTGCCAGCATCGCCTTCGTCTCAGCTTGGATTGGCGAAGAAGCGTACACCTGCATTCCTTTCTCAGCAATCCGTGAACCGTCTTGCGAAAATGATACCCATTCAATTGCCGCCTGTTCCAAAGAAGTCCATGCTCCATCAACCTCAATTCGTATTGTCCCACACTCCCCTCCTCCCCGAATTAAGTTGAAACATTGGTTATATTATCATATATAAATACAATAGCGGTAGATTTCACAGTATTTCAAGCCGTCCACATCAGCTGTGACATCACCGCCACGTCAATATAAATACAATAGCGGTAGATTTCACAGCATTTCAAGCCGTCCACATCAGCTGTGGCATCACCGCCACGTCAATATAAATACAATAGCGGTAGATTTCACAGCATTTCAAGCCGTCCACATCAGCTGTGACATCACCGCCACGTCAATATAAATACAATAGCGGTAGATTTCACAGCATTTCAAGCCGTCCACATCAGCCATGACATCACCGCCACGTCAAATCTGACGTCACCATACGACAATTTTGGCAGCCAAATATCTAGACTTATGCACGGATTCTATAATTAAGAAAATATACCGGAATTACAATTATATTAAATCTAGATATAATCAGAAAAAATATTGAAATTATACTCCAACCTGTCATACACTGGTTAAATCAAATAATTCCCAAATTACAAAGAGAAAAAATATCGAAATATATCTTTTCACACCCATAAAAGCATGTGTTAGTAATATTGAATGAGAGGTACAGTAGATTCGTTATAAGCGGCAAATGGAATATAATAACCTTTAATACACTGGCTAAATCGACTAATTATCGGATATGAATATTATACAATCTTAACATTTTGGAAATATTCGTATTCACATGGAGTATAATAACTTTCATACACGGTAATTAAAACGTCAAATCACGGGAAAAATAGAAAAAATCTTTGAAAATGAAGTCATATCCGTCAAATATTATCGTAAATATTCCGAAATGAAATTAGAAAAGGCATATTCTGTTTTTAAAATATTGCTATTATTTTATTCTTTTACCTAATTTAAAAAGGTGAGAAAAACTTTAACAAAAAAAAAAAAACAAAAAAAGGCTTAATGTAGCCTACTGTCACGTTGATATGGAAAGTGTAGGAAAGATTACTAGTTGACCAAATCCTTTGTCATATCATTTAATTTGAAAAAAAAGGAGGATATTTTCGAGGGTTCTGTAATTCACAGTCCCATTCATTCATATATATATATCAAATGAGAAGTATTAGTTTCGTGAGAAGTGAGAAGTAATCTCATCCCTCCATTCAACCTAGATCAGTGGCCTAGATTAAAAACTGAAAATAAAAACAAACAAACTGAAAATAAGAAACCCAAACCCAAATCTCACATTATTTTCTCTCTCCTCCCATTTCCTCTATTCTCTCTCCACGGACCTACCCCCGCGCCGCCCACCACCACCGCTGCGTGCACCGGCAACAACCGTCTCCGGTTACGACACCACCGGCCGACTCGTCGGACTACCGCGAGTCTTCGTCGCACACGAAACTCCTCCGTCGAGCTTTGTTTCGCCGCGAAAACCGTCTTCTCCCTCCCTCCTTTCCGCGCTTGTTTTCCAGATTCCGGCCGCCTCTTGTGTTCACCGCCACCGCGGGCTTCGTCGCCACCAGCCGACTTCACCGATGACGGCGACGCTTCGTCAAACATCGCTGATCATCATCTTCCATCACTTCGCTGTGCACGATGGATTTTCTCTCAATTTTTTCCATTTTTTTTCCACATTTGGACGCCGCGAGGGCTCACCGTCGCCGACCTTCGCCTTTGCAGATAACCTCTCGCGTTTCCGCACTGATTCCCGCCGCACGCATCCTCTCGCTTTCTTCGCGTTGGTTAAATTAGATCGAGTGAGATGAGAGGAGAGGGGGAAATGAGGGGGATGGTGGCGTCGAGGATTATAGGAGGGGCTCGGCTCGGTCGCGGTGGCTGAAGAGGCTTCTGGCAAAGGAGGTGGAGGTGGAAGGGGGTCTGGGCCAGGCGGAGATGTGGCAGGGGAGGGTGGACGTTAGGTGGTGTGGGAGGAGAGAGAAACTGGTAGAACATGTGTTTTTGTCAATTTCGTTTTTAGTTTTCTTTCATTTTCTGTTTTTTTTTTTTTTCTCTCGGTTACGTAATATAATTGGTGGAGTTATCTTGAAGTTACGTGTTTTGGTTGGTAGAGTTAAGGTGAAGTTATGTGTTTTAATCGATAGAGTTAAGTTGGAGTTACGTATTTTAGTTAGTGGAGTTAAGTGTTTTAGTTAATAGAGTTAAGTCGGAGTGACTTGATTTAGATAGTGGAGTTATTAGAGTTACGTGTTTTATTTAATGAAATTAAATTGAAGTTATGTGTTTTAGTTGATGGAGTTAAATTGAAGTTACGTGATTTAGTTAATGGAGTTAAGTCGGAGTTACGTGATTTAGGTAGTGGAGTTATTAGAGTTATGTGTCTTATTTAATGAAATTAAGTGGAAGTTATGTGTTTTAGTTGATGGAGTTAAGTCGGAGTTACGTGTTTTAGTTAGTAGAGTTAAGTTGGAGTTACGTGTTTTAATTAGTAAAGTTAAGTTGGAGTTACGTGTTTTAGATGATGGAGTTAAGTTGGAGTTACGTGTTTTAGTTCTTGGAGTTACGTTAGAGTTAATGAATTTTCGTTGAATTTAGTGGAGTTAACAATTTACTTATGCAGTTAGCTCACTGGAGTTATGCAATTTAGTTAGTAGAGTTAACTGACTGGAGTTAAGAGTTTTAGTTAGTGGAGTTACGACTGGAGTTATGCAGTTTAGTTACTGCAGTTATGCGAAATCAATGGCTGAGATTACTTCTCACTTCTCACCAAATTATCACTTCTTACTGGATAGACCCCCTATATATATATATATATATATATATATATATATATATATATATATATATATATATATATATATATATATATATATATATGGAGTATGTGAATGAATTCAAGTCACAGCTAATCATTCATGTAATTACCTCATAATTCATTTGTTAGGGCTTTTTTCATTGCGTAACTTTTATAATGAAAATAGCGTGGTGTTTTGATTTTGTGTTGAATAGAAATTATCTTTTTGGCAGGTGATTTGACTTCTATCATCCACATTATTAAGAGCATAGTACGTCTTTTTAATCGTTGATTTTTTGTACCTCATTCATGATCGATAAAATTGGATTTTGTGTATTGTGTTCTGGATAGAGTATAGTGCGCGATCGTTACGGTATTTATCTATACTTGATAGGTTATTATTGTACATACATAAATGTTGTATGTCATGTTGATGAAACATGATGGAAAGCTAAAATTTGATTTTATTGTGTAGCCGGATCTAAGGTTCATGATCGATTCATAAAGAGAAGATACTCAAAATGTTTGATATACGATGAAGATGTTATACCTACTCCAATTGAACGATACCGTAGTTGATTCTGCAAGAATTCCATTCTTTTACCGTAGTTGATTCTGCAAGAATTCCATTCTTTAATACCTCTTTTCATTATTAAGCCCCTATATGCAGATTAACATGATTATTTGGATGCCTAATTCATACATGTGGGGTATCAAACATTAGCTAGCCATTTACTTATAAGAATCAAAGGGTATTAGTTACGAAACAACATTTCCCTTGCGACAAAAATTTTCTGTCAACTGCATTGAATTTGTTGGAAGGTAATTTAGTATCTTTAGTTCAAACATATTATTGCCACTTTTGATTTGCCAGAAGTTTAAAGAATCGTCATATACGGGCGCTAGCTAGCATGTGTATTAATGCACGACTCCTTGGCATTTTTTTTTTTGGAAACTAGATTCCATTACAATTAGACGCCTTGAACCTATTGGCTTATTTTCGTGTTCGTTGTTGTTTTGACGCTTTCATTTGCTCTCAAGACCTTCAACCTCAGACCTACTTCCTACATAACAATATGAACCGTAGGAGCAAGATGGCAATAATGTTCGCGAATCTTACTAAAACTCTGTAACAATTTAAAAAACATAAGCTTTATCATAGAAACTCATTTTTAAAGTCTCATGAATGAATTATATGGGATACAATCATGAAATAAAAACCATGAATTATATTGAAGGTAAAACATAAGCATTGTTTTACCTTCAATAGTCGGATTTGTTTATATGGTTTATGGATTTTTCTAACGTGTGCCCAATGGGCACATGATAAAATTTAACTTCCTTCCTTAATTAAGTGATATTCTCCTGAATTATTAATCAAATAGACTCCACAATTTGTTTTTTCATGTGTAGATTTCACTTAATTAAGGAAGAAAATTGAGTTTTATCATACACGTTAGAAAACCCGTTTTTTTTATTAGTAAGTTAAAGATTAAGAACGTATTGAGACATTCGGCACCTTCTTTAATTTGTAAGAAACTTAATTTTTTTTTCTTTTTTTTAAACTCTCCTAAACATATACAAAAATGAACGCCAAGACTAATTCTATTTTAGCTACTAACATGATAGCATAAGTTGGTGGCAGGATGATGGGTCAAAACGGTTCAACATATCATCAGGTTTTTTGATCTCTTACCAGGATTTTGCCGGTCCAAGCTGGTTTAAGGGTCAATCCCTCAGTGAACATAAAAATAGGATTATAACTCAAAAATAGCGGGTCACGGGTCATATAAAGCAGATTCATAACTTAGAACTTAGAAAATCATGACGATCTTCGTGCCATGTATCTTTTTTTTAATGTACATCTAACAATTTAAATTTATATTTTAATTTTATCATGTCTATATTAACATAATAAAGCATATCATATAAAAACGAATGATCACTAATATCATATAACAATCAGCGCAATTTCGCTCGGGTAAACAACTACGGGTCAATTAATGGTCAAGTTAACAAGGGATCATGTCAGGTTAGGTCGTTATGGGTGAAATGTATATCATTTTTTTCCACTCTTACTTTCAGTCGCATGTTTTTTAGTACAATAGAAATTGTGCATAATCAAATGGGAAGATTATAGTGAATCGACGGAGTATATATACTTCAAGCTTTAAATAGTTAAATTTAAATACTATTAAAACTTAAAATTAGATCTTGAGTTATTATGTGAAGTTTATATAATTCTCATATATTTTTTATTAGCTAAATACAATTTTTTTTTTCTTTTTTTTTTTTACGAATCGGGTTGGTTGACCAAAAAATGAGCTGGTCATAACGTGTTTATGTCAATACGGGCCGTGGTTACTAAAAGATCGGTTGGATCAAGTTGAGTTATTAGGTTAATGATCGAAGTTGGATAATGTCGTGTATCGTATCTTTTTTATATTAACATGCATCATCAATCTGACTAAATTACTAACGTCATCATCACACTATAATTAGGAAAGAATTTATAGCAATATCATTTAACCACCCGTGCAATTTTGCACGGGCCAATAAACTAACAATGTCATCTCAACAAGATTTTTCGTTTCTACCAAAAGAATAAAATTGCTAGCTAGGTTAATTGTCTCTAATACTTCTCTTATGTACTTACAGTACTTCCTATGATGTTACGAGGGCGGCTAATTTTAATTGTGATATATGATGGGTTGACTTTATTATTACTAAAAGCATTGCACCTTGATGCAATCTTTCCATGGTATCGTTTTAGTATTGTATTTTTACAATTTCATGTTTATAATCCATCATGCATTAGAGATTCGAGTGTACTGGTATACATATGTAAATCGTCATGAGAAACATCCACATATTGAACGTCAACGTACGGTTTGAACTAAGCAACCTCCTGTATAAGTTAGAGCGACTAAAATTCTGGCTTACGATCTTGGTAACATGCTCTAGAGATCGGCAAAGAATCGAAATCAAAGCATCAAAATGTCAAATTGTACCATATTACTCAAGAAAAAGAAAAATAAAATAATAGGAACCGTATGTAAAGGTGGAACTAGCATTTGAGGCAAAGATGGGTTATGACAAACATTATAGAGTACATTGTGTAGACAATTGTGCAAGTAAATAACTGGCAGTATTTAATATCGCTAAGTCAAATCGAATCCATTTTATATACAGTAATGGATATTTCCCTTGATATGAATAGAAATGCTTTAGTAATCACATTTTGATATACACACTCTTTTTGTATTTAATTTAGGACAAATATGATTTACAATTATCTAAACATGTCAAATGGGTCATATAGGTCCAATTGAGGTCAAATACGGGTTAATTTGCACGGTGTCTAAACAGGTTCAATTTGTTGGATCGAATTAGACAATATAAAATATGTGGGGTAAGACAAGTTCGGGTAGTAGGAGTCATTAGTTGGGTAAAGCATAGTCATTACCCAACAAAATAGGGTCAGATTGAGTTGAGTTACTTGGTTACTTAAACTTTTATGTTTTAACAGGTCTACGAAAATACACTTTTGAGACCCTTACAGATTCTCCTTAGTTCACGGCTAATTTATAGTAGTAGAGCTGCTACCATATTAGGTTAACCTAAAGAGCTAATTACGGGTTTAAACGGGTTAACAAGTCAGCTTATCTTTGAATGAATTATTATAATGGTTTTATATTATTCTTCTAATGTGGGTATAATGGGTCGAGGGAAGTTAGACTAAAATAATACATATGCACAAGCAAACAAGTACGGGTCAAACACGGGTTGGGAGAAAGGGGTGGTGATTTCAGGAGGTTTAGACGTAAGGAAATGTTTTTTTTTTTAACTATATTTGTCTTTCTTATTTTTTTTTATTAAGTGATGGCACTTGAATTCCTACATTTTAATTTCTTTAATGACTTTTTTTTTGTATTGAGATTCCGACATCGTTTTTTTTTTTAAACAATCTCTACCATAAACCACCATACTGACATTATCAATAACAATCAGTTCAAATAGAGGAACAAAAATTAGCACTAGAGGTATGATATCGTTTTATACTATTAATCATTTAATTCCGTGTACATAAACTTCTATGTTCAAGCGGCCCGTGCAATTTTACACGGGTCAATAAACTAGTCCTTCTATACTATTAAAGGAGGCTTTTTTAGAGCTCTCACAATGACCGGAGCTTATTAGAGAGTTTTGGCAATTTTATAATATTATTTAGTTATTAAGTTTATGTGAAACTCTTTTAATTATATTAGATAGACATCTAATAATAATAATATTATAATAATAAATTTATAACAATAATGTTTATATTAGACAATCCTACTAATCCTTCTATACTATTAAAGGAGGCTTTTTTGAAACTCCTACAACGTCCGAGTGTTTTTAGAGAGTCTTGATAATTTTTTAATATTAACTTTGTTTTGGTAGATCTACAATGTCAATAGCTAAAAGGATTCTATAGTCCTATCAATGGTTAAATAAAAGTGAGCTAAAAGGATTCTATAGTCTTATCAACTTCTATACCGTAGGATTCTATAGTCCTATGAACTTTAGGACTACAAAATTGTTAGTATTTAAAGCAAACTTGCATACCACGTATCACGTATAATTAAAGGAGGCTTATTTTTTTAGTTGTCACAACGATCGAGCTCTCTTAGAGAATCCTGGTAATATTATATTAAAAATATATCTAATAAGAATTTAGGTAGGATTTTACTTATAATTACATAATATGTTATCTGGATCTCTTACCACACATTTAGTTAGACATACATACAATCAAATCCTATCAGACGCAAAACTCATGCGCTAGCGTAAGTCATGCAACAATGGTCCGCCAGCTACCAGTCCCACCACGGTATAATTCTAAGCTAGAATTATATAAAAAAATATGCTATGGATTAACCGTAGATCTTAGGAATCATACGTTCAATGACTCATATATAAGATCTTAGTTAACAATAGAGACTAAAGTTTACTTTGGCATTGGTTTGTTAGTAACACTTGAACACTCGAATGAGGCACATCATTGGTACTTCACAAGTAAAAGAAGCTTATTTAGGAATAACATGGTCGTATGAATTAACAACTTTGACACATCTAAACGTATTTAATCATAACTTATGCAATTATATTTTAAAAATTATAGTACTTTTTTGGATATTTACCCATACAATTCCTTTGGGCAATATATATTACAATTTTAGTTTTTATTCCGTTTAATAGTAACATTGTTATGTGACCCGTGCAATGCACGGGCCTTCATCCTATATCTATCTAGTTCTACTAAAACAGAAGCCACTAGGACACGTGTCAATCTCTGCCTAAAAAGTTTCCCGCTCAAAAAATTTTCCACCAATATTTTATTCTTTAAAGAAATAAAAAATAGCTAGATTTTCTTATTAATGAGCCTAAAATGTTGCTATAAAATCCTCCAACAAATACGTATGAGTTCTATAATGAGTGAATAAAAAATAAAAATACAAACAAATAACTACAACAAGGTTCTCCTATGGACTATAGTCCTATCAATGAGCACATACTGTTGCTAAAAATTCTCCAACAAAAAAAAACTAAAAAAACAGAAAATAAATGTTAATATTTAAAAGGACAAACCTAAAAGTCAAATTAATACCTAGATCTCCTCCATAGTTTGCTGCACTTAGTTTTCTACCACTCACGTCTAAGAGACTGAGTATATGTGTTTTTTTTTTTTTTTTATCATTTGTATCTTACCATTTTATTGCTCCAGCTTTTCACTTGGCTCCTTTATTTACTTCTATGTATCAAATCCCCAATCTATTAATGTCTTCCATCAGGTATGCTTAAATCTCATTGGTTAATAAATTCATAAAACAATATTTTTCCCCTATTATCTTTTCACTTCACCTACTTAATTATTTTTATTGATTTACTTATGGTGTCATTATGGAAGACTCTATACTTGTGTTTAGATATTCATATGAAGTTTGAGTGTGCGTATACATTATACATGATGATATATGTCGGGATGTTAATATCAATTTGAACTCCAGCATGAATTTCGATAATATGATATTTTCTTTATGTAGGTCAAAGACTAATTAATCATTTCTTGGAGCTATTACTATAAAATCCAAAAACAATTATAATTTTGTATAAATATTGATAAAATAATTGTGAAAAGCATGTTATCATCCTCATAAACTTGAAAGATCTTTTTGTTTGAGTACTCCCACATACTTTAACTATTGCAAACTCATAGTTGTACAAATACATGATCACTAAGTTAACAATGTTTTAAAAGATGGGACAATTTATACTTGGGTTAGTAAATAAGTTATGAACAACAAACAACATTAATTTTATTTTATGAAACTAAATATCTCCGTGCAACGCACGGGTATTACCCTAGTATATATACTAATAGGCAAACCTTTGGACAATTTTTAGGCCACCCACATCACCGCTGATGTCACTGATGATGTCAGCGCCACATCATTACCTGTCACATAACAATTCTGAAAAAATGATGCTATGTGGGCTTGAACCTGTGACCTTAGGGTTATATTGTAACACTTCAACCACTAGGACAATTGATGTGTTGTTGATTCTTTTATTAGCCAAACTAGATGAAAGCCCGTGCGTTGCACGGGTCTCTGAATAATGATATCCATTATGATGATAAAGTTGAATTCATAAATATTTGGCCCTTATATAAGAACTATTACTTGCATTTTATTTAACCCATATAAACACTTATTTTTATCATATGAATCTCATTTACAAACTTGAAAACTTATACTTTAAAATTAACATTTTTAATGTCACTGCAACTATACTTTTCTTCAAAAGCATTAGCTTAAAAATTAAAAGAAGTTATTATCTAAAACACTCATATGGTACCGTTGTGTTTCTATTTTAGCTGATTTCCACATTTTCAAGTTTCTGTGTAATATGCACCATAATTTTTGCCCCTTGTACACATAAACGGAAAAAAAATCAGACACTAAGATAAAATATTTGTGTTTAATTGTACAACTTTAAATTGACATTCTTTAATAAATATATTAGAACCAAATTAAAGTTTTATTCAAAACACTATCTTAAATTAATATTAGAAACATTCACACGGTATCCTTGTGGGTTTAGTTTATATCTTTGAGGTTTTATTTTTGTGAACCATGTATTTAATTTTTTTTTGAAGCACTTAACTTTAACTTTCTTACTACATACTACCTTTATATGTTTTTCTCAACAAAGCACTATCTTTGACCTTGTTTTTATTACTAATATTGTCGTATAATTTTAGTTTTAATTATTCTAACATTGGCTACCCTAACATTTTCTTTTATGTTTTTGTATCCCCTCCCCCTCTCCACATTTTCCTATTATAATATATTACAAATAGATAAATGTTGTTCCAATGACATATTATGATACATACTTAGTCATGAAACCTAAGTTATAAGTAGAGTTAATTAAGACATAGAAAATAGAAAATTAATGTACGCAAAAACATAGAAAAAAAAAAAGTAAAAAGAGTGCGGGAAAAACTTGTCTTATCTACAATTGTCCGACAAAAAATAATCAATATATATAAAACCCAATATTAAATGTTTGCATGAAGAAGGTCAAACCACACGTACAATAAAAACACAAAAAGTTACTACAACATATAGTAAAAAAACAAAAAAAATCTACCAAGTAAGAAAAGTTAGAGAATATTCCGGTGCCATGATGTGCAAGATTGGATGCTCAAAGTACGATTATCGTGTTTCATACTTTCATATATGAGTCCCTTAAAATAGTTTTTGTGCAACACCACGTATATTTTCGGAATTTGTCTAAGTGGGGTGTTACTAATTATATTTATATTGGTTTAATTTTCGTAAATTGTTAATATGATTTTTCGGATATTAAAAGGAATTTATTTGGTTTTATAAAAATTAAACTAAATTCTATTTAAATTTACTAATTATCAAATTACGATTATGCCCTTGTTTATTTGTATACCCTCAAACCTTTTTACGTACATCAAATCAAAGCACATCATCTTCATTGTGGTCTTCTTTCGTTTTCTTCGCTATTCATCGCTGTCACCTTCGTTTGCTTACCGTCTCTGATTTCCTGCCCGATTTTCGATGAAATTAGCACCGTTAATCCTCTTTTTCTCTCCTCTACACAACGGTATGAACTTCTCATAGTTTTATTTAAGCCTTACCGTTATCGATTTTCATAAAAGCTTCGTTGCTTCGTAATTCTTTGATTGTTAATATTTTGATGATGAAAATATGACTTATATGTTTATGGTTTGGTTTTTATGATCTTTTTCGACATGGCTAATTCGAGTGGGTTGGTGTTGTGAGTCGTTTCTTTTTGCCATGCTATTATTGAGTGGTGTTGTAGCTATTTCCATTAGTGTTGTCGTTGTTGGCATTGGCGTTGTTGCTGTTGATCGTATTTGTTGGGTGGTTTGTCGTGGAGGAAGGTCTGAGCCGATGGCTCTGTTTTGGGTCGTTGTTAGCTTTGTTGCCGTAGTGTTGCCATGGGCGTTGAGATTGTTGAAGTTGTTAATGCTATTATTATTGGTTCTGTCATTGTTCGGATTGCGAGTAGGTGTGCGTAGTTGGGTTGGGTCATTGGCTTGTGTTTGATTTGGTGTATCATTGCCTCATTAGTGAAGACGGGGGTTAGTTCAGGTTGTTGTTAGGCTGGCTGTGCGTAATTCGTGTTAACATTGTGGTGGCATTTAGGTAGTAATCAGTGTTAGTGTGTTGCCATAAATTGAAGTTGTCATTCTCTTGGGTGTTGTCGTGATAAATTATTGTTCGTTCATGTCTTCATGTCTCGACTTGGCCATTTATCGATGGAGTACGTATTTAGTTAGTGTTATACAATTTTGGAGATTTGAAGATTTATTTACTTGGGTTTAAGTTATATGAATAATATATAATTGGGGACTTTTAGTGGTAATTGTTTGGGGTTATATATTAGTAAATTGGCTCTTTGATTTAAGTACTTTGTTAGTAATTCGGTTCATTTGAGCTCGAACATGTTTTAACGTCTTCGTATGTGATCAATTCTTGTTTCATCAATATATAATTGTAGGAGGTAAAAAATTCACAACCTATCAAAACACGACACGTGGAGGTTGAAAGGTCTACGTTGACAAGTTGACCGACCAATTATAAAAGGCCACGTGTCATTTTTATATTAGATGACTGTCGAATAAAATACCGTCACATGTCACCTACAACTCAAAGCCGGGAGGAAACTACAAGAATATTATTCCTAATTAAATTGGAATAAAATAAGCTTAAAAGATCAAGTTGATTGGAAGACAATGACTTGCACCAGTCAACTTCCTCTAAGATAGAGTCCTAGCTCAATCTTAACTCAATCTCTTGAGTTATCCTACCTTCCATCAAACTCTCACCTCCTCCACTATAAATATAGGATGACCCCCACCTCATAATTGTCTTCCACATTCATGAAGATCAAGTCTTCCACATTCCTGAATATCAACTCTTCCATATTCCTGAATATCAAGTCTTCCAGATTCCTGGAGATCAAGTAGTCTTCCAAATTCCTGGAGATCAAGTAGTCTTCCAAATTCCTGGAGATCAAGTCTTCCAGATTCCTGGAGATCAAGTCTTCCAAATTCCTGAAGATCAAGTCTTCCAGATTCCTGGAGATCAAGTCTTCCAGATTCCTGGAGATCAAGTCTTGAAAATCTCTGAAGACCATCTTGAAGGAAGCTCTCAAGCACCAAGATCAAATAGTCAAACAAACCTCAAGATCCAGAGATAGCTCACAAGAACGAGAAAGTCGCCGACAACAATCAACCTACAACAATCAACTTACAAGATCTGGAGAAAGCTTCCAAGCACCAGAGATCCAAAGAAGTTCAACAATCATTCAGTTCAAGATCAAGCCTAAGCCCTTGAACACCAAATTCAAAGTACCATCAAGGAGACTCTCAAATCAAGATTGTCAAAACCCTAAATTCAAATCCAAGTATAGTTCGAGATCAAGTCATCACGACCCTCGAATTGAAGATCAAAGTGGAGATTGAATCAGAGGATTTATTTTTATTTTAATAGAAATCACAGAGATTGTACACGAAATTCTGATAAATATTAAATTCATTTGAAACTCATATTTTGTTGTCTTATTCAGATCAATACAAAATTTGTGTCTACAATAATCCAATGTTTTCGTTTATTTAATTTTGTCGAAAATTTAGGGTTATTACAGTTTGAAAGTACTTATTTTTGTAATACTGACAGGATTGAAAAAATTAATAATTGTAAGTAACATACTGTATATGTGTTAGGAAAATTAGACTTTCTTGAATCATCCGATCGTTGTGGGAATTCAAAAACCGGATGTTTTCGTTTATTTAATTTTGTCGAAAATTTAGGGTTGTTACAGTTTGAAAGTACTTATTTTTTTAATACTGACAGGATTGAAAAAATTAATAATTGTAAGCTACATACTGTATATGTGTTAGGAAAATTAGACTTTCTTGAATCATCCGATCGTTGTGGGAATTCAAAAACCGGCGAATTTAAATTGGGAAATTAGGAACATATATGGAATAGGATTTTTGGTAATATTCCAATCGTTGTGGGAACTCAAAACTAACCAAATAGTAATTAGTAAAATTAGGAACATATATATGAATTAGGAAAAATTATATTAGGGAATTTAGACATTCTAGAATGTTCCAATCGTTGTGGGAGCTCAAAAAAAGCCTGTTTTAATAATATATATTGATATTGATTATATATAAAGGACATTAATTCCTAAAATTTCGTCCAAATAAATAACAAAGATTTCGCCCAATAATTATACTACCATATATTCTACACTAAGTTATTCTACTGTATAAGGGCACCTACAAAACCAGTTTTGTAGGAAAATGCTTAATTTCTAAATTTTGAAAGATAAAAAAAAAAACATAATGTTAACTTCATACTTGGTCCGTCCCACTTCATCAAATACCTGTGGGTATATGGAATAAGAAACTATGTGAATATTATTGTCTATTATGTGCATATATAACAAATTAACCCAGTTCGATCAATTGAGATGTTTTGGTCCTATCGAATACGGAGTTTATAATAATTCGTAAAACTAGACCTAAAACTAACAAGCATATACTCCATTTGGACCGCAGGGAGTAGAGTTTAGGTGCTATTGTTTACATTGAAATCCATGAATCGACGTAAAATATTTAACTAAATCTGATACTTATTAAGTTGTTTTAATTTACCGAATCGGACATAACTCTTCTAAAACGATATTAAATTAAATATGATAAATTTACAATGAAATAGGGCAACGGGTCTACGACTTGTTTCCTTCCTCATCCCTTACAACTGTGGGACTCGAATTTTGCGGCACATGATCCCCACTCCCTTTAATTAGTAAGGGTAAAACTGGGTCCAACTCACTCACAAAACACAATACACCTGAGCAGTGTTCAATCCCAAAACACCTTACACCTCCGCCGCTTTTAGGTTTTACTTGTATCTCTCTCTCTAGTTTCCCTCAATCTTGATTAAGATGATTAGGACATATAGACATATGCTTTCTTGATGATGGATGTAAGATGCTTCGAGGAGATGTACGATGTGGACGAAGAGATGATTGTGGACCACCTCTTAGACTTATACGAATCGGAGGGTCTTCCTGTCCATGGTGTGTTATCGTTCCAATGGTGGGATGATGATATCCGCGTCGAGTACGTTGCTGAAGCAGATGAGATGGAGAGGTTGATCCTGATTACCGAGGAGCTTAAGCTCCGAATCGTACCTACTCACCTCGATAACCAAGAGTTGTGTTTGTTTGACCCTATTCTCCCTTCAAATTCTTAATTCTTAATTAATATTGTTTGTTGAATAAATCTCTCTTTCTCGTATCAAATACAAAAAAAAAAAAAAAAAATGATTAAAGTTAGCCTTTGTAGTTCTTCGTAAGATGTCTTCCTAAACAGATGACAAGTAAGAAATGGAATGTTGTCTTTTTGTTTTTAGACTGTCGAGTGCAAATTTCTTCATCCCTTGCCAAGTCTTTACTTATGTTGATAATCTATTCGCTCAAACCGGTGTGCTCGTAAATACTTACACACTCCTGTCGATTGGCACTGCCCGCATTGTTCGTGCTAATTTTGCGGCCTAGCTGATGTGGGTACGTCTGAAGGAGGGCTTGACAGAAAAAAGGATATACAATTTGCATCCAGCTTATGTGAGAGAAAATGTAATGTTCCTTATCTCCTTGCTGTTTGTTAACGTTATCTAAATACTGTGTATATTCTAGAAGAGTAGTTAAACTAGAGTGTCAAGGAGCACTACACCAAATCTAAAGCCGACTAGCACCTCCTGGGCTACAGGCCTGCACTTTATGTGCGAAGGTGGATGTGTTTCCCATCATTTCAAATAGTCCTTGGGTTTTGTGGGAAACTTCGTTTCGAGGTATTTCACTTTCTTGTGTTCCCCTTTTGATGTATACCTTGTTTGCTAACTCTTCCACTGGATAATAAATCTGTCAAGATGTTGTGTAGAATTGAAGTATTTGGTACAAGTTTCATATATCCTGTTTATTTGGAATCAATTTTGTGCAAGCAGAAACCAGAAATTTCTATGTTTTTGTTTGTAAGAACACCTAGCATGATTATCTTTTGCTTTTATGAAGTGCTCTTCATAGTTTGACCAACCCCGCTAGGCCAACTGAGAGAAGAAGTCATTTAGAGGTGGGTTCTTTATTTACCTCGTAAAAAAAGACCTATTTTATGAATATTTAATATGTCAGGCGAAAGATGTTGCACGCATGACATCAACACTTGAAGAAATCTTCTTAGGAAGATTCGTTTGTGTTATCAGCACATCCATGTGTAGAAAAATTTAGTGCCAGCGTTTTTTTTTCAGCTGTTACTTTACCCAAAAAGATAAAGTAACAAATAATAATATAGTGTTAAATAATAAACAACTAATGTTATGCCAATCATATGTCGTATATTAGTATATTATAATTGAAGAAGGCCTATCTTATGTGTTGGAAGAAGAATTTTGGGCCAGAAGTTGTAGAAATTTGAAAATGTAGGGGAAAGGATAGTTTTAGCTAGCAGAGATAGAATAAGACTTTGAAGGCCCATCTAGTTTAGTACTATATACGAATTACTAAACGAACCAAACAGAGTTAACTCCTAATATAGGGTCTTAACGTTTTCAAGTTTTTTGAATTCAGGAACCCAAACGTTTTTTGTTTGAGATGAGGACCTCACTTCAACCCCGTTACCCTTTTCTGTTAACTTCACAATAAATTCTCCTTTTGTTCTTTTCATCTGCATCTATTCTAACCTTTGAGTTCTGACTGTTCTCTCTCCTCTTTCCTTCACCAAAAACTTCACCTCCACCGCCACAACCACCATAAAAAGTTCAAACTAAGATGCCTGAGAACCAATCAGCTCCTACTTCCCAACCACAAATCATTAATCCATAAATTTGTACTGCAAACATTCAAACTTTTAGATCAAATTCCCTAAAAATCAACCACAACCCAGTAACAATAAGTAAACAAAATTACCCAAAATCAATTTTCACAAAGAAATTGAAATTGAAAATGCAAATGAGATTGAGAATAAAAAGATGGGTTTTGAAGAGGGAGATCATCACGACTTCCCCATCGTCACTGTCCCCTCCAGTAAAAATCAATAACAGAAGTGCCAAATTGAAATTGAAATTGAAAGAAGATAGGGAAGAAGCCAGCGGTGTACAAAAAGAAAAGGCCGAGGAGACGGTGGGTTGATCAAACAATTACAAATTGATTTGGGTATTTTGAATCAATTTGTACCAAGCAAAGGGAGAGTGATTGCAAAATAATTTGTGAAATTGTGAAGTACAAGATGATATGGGGTCAGGAATTTAACTGTTGTGGTGGTGGTGGCCGTGAGAGTCATAGGTGCATGGTGATTACTGGTGAGCATGTTTCAGTGGTGAAGGTTTGGAGGAGGGAAAATAGTTGAGGTTTGGAGGAGAAAGAAGAAAGTTGACAGAAAAGCTAACGGAATGGGCTTGAGTTCCTTAACTGAACGAAGAAACGTTGGAGGTCCTGACTTGATGGTTAACTCGAACCAAACACACTGGTACATCCTCTTTGACACTCTTTGTATGGACGCAAACATTGAGCTTTGGATCTCTCCAGCCGGTTATCCATGACGTCTTCTTTGACCCTTCTTTGTATGGAGTATGGACGCAGACTTTGCAGTGACCAAGGCAGATTGCAACTGTTGGATATGGTACAGATCTCATGCTCCCGAGGAATCAGATAAACGGGATATTAATGATTGCAACTGTTGGATATGGTACAGATCTCATGCTCCCGAGGAATCAGATAAACGGGATATTAATGATTGCAACTGTTGGATATGGTACAGATCTCATGCTCCCGAGGAATCAGATAAACGGGAAATGAAGTTAATGAACATGTTGGTGTTTCCTGGAAGGATATGCTCCAGAAGAACCTACTTGATCCGTTGATATTAATGATGTTGAAAGAGATGTAGCAGGTAGCACTTCTTTAAGTGTTCGTGTGACAGATCTATAATTCTGTTATTTGAAGCCTTTTCATTTTCTTTTCTTTTTGTTGTTAAAATGTACTGTACTGTACTTGTAGGTGCGGTTTTACTTGAAGCTGGGCATAAATCTTCAGATGTGGCAGATTTGACTCAAACTTCTGATATTGATTCATCTCCTGGACCCTGTATCGTCACTGGCATTACAAGATAATGAAAAGAGTAGTGGCAAACCCATTGGTGATCACAGTTGTCAAGACATTGCGATTTCTGTGGATGAAACATCCAGTGAAAGTCCTCAGCATTTTTGTGAAGAATTCAAGCCTGCTATACACACCACCTCTGCAGATACTAGAATTGATAGAGCCCAGAATGATGACTCTTTGTCCTTTAGTGGTGGTAAACATCAAATAAAAGCAGAATTATGCATTAATGAGATTAGTTCCAGTGATGGGACCCCTGTTGTTCCTGGTGAAGAAAGCCAAGGTACCACAAGTTCTCCTCTGAGATCGAACTGTAAGTTGAAGGAGTCTGCTGAAGATCCGAAAAGATCAAATTACCTTAACACTTGATGACATTGCTATTACTGGAAATGCCTTGAACAATTCTGGTGAAAAAGACGAGGTATCTGCTAACTGTAAGTTGCCGCAAGAAGCCTTAAGACTGATAAAGAAGTGATAGATATTGCTGTCCCTAGAGATGATAATGCCCAGAAAAAGATTGCTGGTGGTGAACATTAATCAATACCAGAAACAGCTCATGATATTAGTTTCAACAATGCCGTGCTCGTAGTTTCGGGTGAGGGAAACCTAGGGACTCCATACTCTCTTCTGCCTTTTTACATTAAATTGACTTCCGCTAAAGATTTGAAAGATCTTATTACCTCAACGACAGTTATCGATGTGAGTGGACATGGCGTGGACGATTCTGCCGGTAAACGTGAGGTATCTGCAAACTGTAAGTTAGTCCCAAGAAGCCGTTGAGATTGATACAGATGTCATAGGTAATGGTTTTCCTAGAGATAGTTATGCCCAGGAAGATGACTCTGTATCCCATAAGGATGGATCTGTTGCTGGTGGTCAACATCAGTTAATACGAGAAACAGCTCATGATATTGGTTCCGATGAAGCCAGCCGATGGTTTCCGGTGTGAGAAACCAAGGTGCTCCAAACTGTCCTCTGCTATGGAACATTACGTTGAATTCTGCTGAAGAATTGAAGGATCATATTGCCTCAAGTTCTCCAGGGCCTGATGCTAGTGGATATGGGTTGGATGAATCTGCAGGAAACTTGAGGTACCTGCTGACTGCAAATTGACACCAGACGCTTGTGAGATTGATGCAGAAGTGACAAAGCTAACGTTCCAAGGAATGATAAACCCCAGAGTGAGGACTCAATGTGTCCTGATGTTGGATCTTTTGCTGGTTGTAATGATCTATTGATATCAGCAACTCCTCATGATGATGTTACCTCCAGCAAAGCCACGGTAGTAGTTCCAGATGAGGGAAATCAAAGGGGTACAAGGCCTACAAGCTCTCCTTTGGAATTGGACAATAAGGTGAAGGATTCTTCTGAAGATCTGAAGGATTATGCTACCTCACCCAGCAAAGCCACACTAGTAGTTTCAGATGAGGAAAATCAAAGGGGTACAAGCTCTCCTTTGGAACTGGACAATAAGGTGAAGGATTCTTCTGATGATTTGAAGGATAACACTACTTCACCTGCTAGAGAAGACATTGATGTTGCTGAACATGCCTTGGACAATTCTGCTGGAAAATGTGGGATGTATGACTGATACAGAAATTAAGGGCTGTAATTTTAGAAATGATGAAGCTCAGAATATGCTGACTCATTATCTCTTAATGCTGCCGTTATCTCTTAATGCTGGATCTGCAGCTGGGGGTGAACATCAATCACTATCAGAAACGTCTCAGGACGACATCTTGATTAAAAAATCTGCTGTTGCTGGAGATAAGATTGGAGACTCTTCAGAAGCCAATGTAGATGATGCTCAGACTTGCCCCAGGCATTGATTCTTGTTCTGAACTACAATCCAGGAATGTTTCTGACACTACGGTTTTTGATGCATCTCATGAACCCAAGAGCAGTGCTTGCGGAGATAATGAGGTGGGCTCTCCATCCGAAGAGTTATCAATTCCTGGTGGCAATGGAGCTTGCAGATCTCCACAAAATGAGATTCGTGACACTGTTGGTGCTGTGGAGCCTAATCTTGATTAGTGTGATGGAGTTGGTAGTCAGCCGGTTTTGGAGGGTGGGGTGAAGGCTGTAGGAAAAATTATTACTGGAGTAGCTGATGTCCAATCACTTGGTCAATTAGCGAGTGAAAGTTTTGCCGAGAATGCTGAAGTTACCCCCCCATAGTGCTGTAGAAAATTATCCCCATGTCCTGATGGCAACCCTGGTCATCATGACATTGCAGGAGCAGCAATGTCGCTCTTTGGTGAGAATGCGGGTGAGAGTGCCAAGTGAGATGAGAAGAAAATGACATGGCCGAAGGTACTCTGTGAAACTGGCGTGGACGTCAAATGTACCTTGGCTGGTGCAAATTCGACTCTTCTGTTCCTTAAGGGATACATATGAGGTCGTGTGAATGCTCCTGACACTTTCACTGCGGTCAGGATGCTGTCTTTGAGGTGGTCTCATAGCATGCATAACTCAAATGATTCTGCTTTGAGATGATTCAATCTTTCAATCTTTAAGATGAGTCCACGCATCAACTTTCTACTTAAGATGATTCAATCTTCTTCTTGAACTGGCCATCTTCGAGAATTAGAAGCATAACGTTCCAGATTACGTAGATGATTATGCTGTAGCTGAAATGTAATTTTTGTGTATAAGTAAAGCTTGGCACATAGGTCGAAGGGCATGTTTCATCCGCCCACTTGGTGTAATTGGTTGGTAAATTTATCATATGACAGCCATTGTTGCAGGTTATTCAGTATTGGTTCATTATGAATGTGAATGACCTATAATTTATGAAACTTACCATTTTAACAGTTACACCCTTTACAGCTGTGCCAGCATTTCAGATTTTTAGAAAAGTTTTCCAGAAAAAAAATGACATTGATAGGTGTCAAAAGTTTTAAATCCCATTCGAAAATTTAGGAGATAATAAACATAAATTTAGTGTTTTAAAAAGGCGGCACGTTTAAGCTTTAGAAAGGAATAGACGAGATTTTATTTATTTGAAAAAAAAAAACTCTTACGAGACACAACTTGAATGAAATATGAATACAATTAAAAATTATAGACGGGGATACACTAGCAAGTAGAGTGTCACTATATTCCCTTGCCACAACACAACAGTGAGGAGTGACATACAAGAAAGTGTGTGAGTGAAGTTTGAACAAAACACAAAATTGTTTACTCATAATTAGGAATTAGGACAAGATACAAAGCTTACAACTTTTGCACCGCACCACCATACGAAGTTACGAACATTAGTCTCGCTCCCATTTCCGAGTTCCGACCAAATGAAGTTTGAAGGTATTTTCTTGATTTCAAACCCAAATACTTATAAATTTGGTTGTTGCAGATTAATCTGTCTATATGATTGTTAGAATTCATGCTACCTACTGTATATGATTATCGTATGATTAAGTCTACGACTCATTATGTTTTTGAGTAATCAGTCGAATTTCATGGATTATTGAAGAGTAATTTTGGTTTTTTTTCGATTTTAATTTGACCCAAAATCTTGCAAGTATTCGCCTGCTAATTAGTAATTGCACTGTTTAATTTAATTCCGCGATACAAAGTTTACCCATAATCAAGATTTTAGGCATGTGATATTTCTAGGTGCCCAATTTTAGCCCACATATGAATTATGTACGCAGACTATCTGGCTTTTGATGACATGTTTGATGTTTCTCATTTTGTTGCACTCAAATAGCATTTGTGACCAAATATGTTTCGATTCATGTAGAGCGGTTTATTTGTACTCCATTAACTGTGATTGTTGGGAGGAGTACCGTGATATACGATGTCAGTGTGGTTCTGTCTCTCTTATTTGGAATGCAAATTTCGATTTTACAGGACGTCGTCGTACTGAATCAGATGAGGGTAGGTTAATGAGTTTGCCAGATGAACTCATTATCAGGATAATGGAGTCCATGCCCACAGAGGAGGCTTGCGTTTTGAGTTTTACTTCCAAAAGAATGAGGAAACTCTTTCTTTATTCTACAATCCTCAACTTCAGTGATTCTTCTCGAACTCCTAGTTTCGTGAAATTTGTAGATTCTGTACTTGAATCATCCCTGTCTACACATCTTTTGACCTTTCGACTTCAGCTTGGTCTTCCCTCGGATGGGAGCCCAGTCCCTTTCTCTGACCCAACCCCTTCCCAGATTTGCACTTGGATTTCCTTTCCATTAGACAGACACAGCAAGGAGATTGACCTCTATATTCACCCGAGAAACCCTTCTATGCTGCCCCCGAGACTTTTTACTTGCCAAACCTTGCAAGTCTTAAAGCTTGACCTCACTCTCGATCTTGCTCAAGTTTGCGCCTTGCCAAAATTTCATCTCCCAAACTTGAAAGTTCTCCACCTCACTGTGCCCCTCATTCCTGAGGGTGGCTTGATCTCTAGGCTTGTTTCAAGTTGCCCTTCCCTTGAAAAGTTTCATCTATCAGCTTTCTTGAACCACGGGGATGCCATATCTGTGGTTTCACCCTCTCTCCGAAATTTGACTCTAATGCTGTGTTACCATGGGCCTAGCAGACTTAATGTTTTGATTCTTGATACTCCCCAATTGGAAAATCTATATTATTCCGACAATTTAGCAGCTAGTTACTCTATTACCACTATGAATGTGCTTGTTAATGCAACTATTGAAGTGATATCACTGCTGGGAGAAGATACACAAACTTCGTTCCACAGAATGCTTTCTCTTGTCAAAGCAGCAACTAATGTTGAACATCTATCTTTGAAGTTGAAGTGCTTTGAGGTTTTTCTTCCCCCTGCTATTGTTTTTCATTTTTTCGTCGTGATTTCATTTTAGTTATCTGACTTGTTTCTTTGGTTGCAGGCTCTGGATCTCGACACTTTGAATGATAGCCTGCCTGTGTTTCGTAACTTGAAACAGCTAGTGCTCAGCCAGCGGTTTTGCAATAGTTTTAGATGGCACAATTTGTTGTTGGGGTTTCTCAATCATTCACCTTCCTTGGAAAAACTTTATTTTCCATCGGTAAGTACTTTATCTCGTCTCTAGTCATATCTTACTTGTATTACTTATCAAATTGATTATGGCTGGTATTGGTGTATGGAATGTAAGGGGTCTAAACAAGTCAACTAAACAAAACAAATCAGGAAATATCTTCTTGATCATAAAGTTAGCTTGTTTGGACTCTTAGAGATTAGGGTGAATTCTAAATATGTGGAAAGGGTTTGCCTTAGTATTTGTCAAGCACTAATCCCTCCTGTTACAAAGGAGGAAGGATTTGGGTCATATGGGATCCAGTTGTTTATGTAGTGAATATGAAGGAAGTAGAAGCACAGATAATACATGTGCAACTAGAAGACAGAGTAAATGGTAGTGTTTTCTGTGTGGCTTTTGTGTATGGGTACAATAACCCTGCTGATAGAGCCTTATTATGGGAAACTATTTGTAAGCTGAATGCAGTGACAATTATGCCTTGGGTAATATGTGGAAACTTTAACAACGTACTTAGGAGTATGAGATGATTGGCACAAAAATGAGGCTTGCTGAAACTAACTTTTCAGGACTGTATGAATCTCTATAACTTGCAAGACTTACCTGGAACAATAAACAACTAGGCGAAAGAGAGTTAGTACAAGGATTGATAGGGTTATACATAATACTTACCCTGAATCATGGGCACATTATTGGCCCGAGGGACTCATGTGGGATCAAGTTGAAATATCAAATGGATAGCGTTCGGAAAAGCTTTAAATATTGTAAGTTGTAACATGTGGAGTATGGCACCTGATTTTATGGATATCATTTAGGAACATTGGAGAGTTGATGATCTTGATGTAGATGGTAATAAAAAGTTCAAGATGGTTAATTGTTTTCCTACAAATATTCCCTTTTCTTTCGGATTTATATGTTAATTGTTGTTGTGATGTTGGACAATAATCCTATGATTCTGATTTTGCGGTATTTTTTTTGTAGGGAATTACTTACGGTCTCAGCCTTACTCGCAACACTGATGATTTGGATCAGTTGGCGTTCGAAACAACCCAAGAAATACCCGTATGTTGCACCTCTTCTTTAAAGTGTATTTTGATCAAGGCATACATGGGTAGAGACAGAGAATTACAAGTTCTGCGGTTTCTCCTGAGAAATTCCCTAGTTTTAGAAGACTTAGTTATAAGTCATTGTCACAGAGATACCGATCAGGCGTTGATACATGATATGCCAAGGGCATCAAACTCCTGTTCAATTACACTAACTACGGTTGGTCAATTGGGAAGATAGAACTAATTTCGGGTTTGGTTTCAAATTGAGGGTGTAGTTTCGATTGTCTGTTTAGTTTTTTAATCAAGGTTTTAATCTTTGAGGGCTAAATTTTGATTGATAATCTCTCTGTACTCTAATCTTTCTTGTGCTACTAGTTGCGTGTAACATGTTTCATGGTAGCTTGGACTCCATTTTATACAAAGTTGTTCTGAAGCTGAATCTAATCAGATCTTTTGCCCTTTTTTTATGAATTAATTAATTGGCAAATCATGCGAACCATCGCGATTTGAAATATACTTGTTAAACTGAAGAAGTTTGGGTGAAGAACGTTCCACCATTTTACGCAAATGCTTCAAAAAAATTCCAGAGCTAAACTAAATTATCAAATATGCAAACAAAAAAATCCTTTTCTCTCTCTGAATATTTTCTTTCTCTTCCTCTCAAAACCTCCGCCCACAAAAACACTCCCTGCCTCTTCAATCAAGCTTGAATCCTTCCGCTTTTTTCAGTTTTTACTGCTTTGTAGTATTCCTTGTGTTCTTGGTGTGTTTGATAAATAATCTACCTCCTCGTGAGGGGTTTTCTCTCCCATTATTGGGTCTTTTGTCTCTCCTTGTTGCCGGAAGATGTGCTCTCCAATGCTCATGCTTGCGGTTGTGTGTTTGTTACTGCGTTTTAGCTTCCAAATCGACTGATCTGATAAATCTCGCCTCCCACAAAGCTGCTCAAGATCCCAAGACCCCCTCGTTCAAGGCTGCACAGATCAGCGATATCATAGAGGGTATACGGAAGTGGTGTATCTTTTTTACGATCTTAGCTTTTATGGAGTTGGGTTTTATGCAAATTTGTCAGCTTCCGATGTAGATGCCGTATGGCTTTTAAATGAATGAATTATGTCTTCCTTTCAAAAAAAACTAAATTATCAAATCTGTTTACCTTATAAAAGCCACCAATTACGTCTACTGTACAACAGCTACAGTTGCCCCCCAAAAACGACGCCCTCTTTCCCCTCTTTTCACTCGCTTCTCTTAATTTTCTCTCTCCTCGGTCGGTCGAGATCTAGGTTGGTGAAAGGTAATTACCTGCAATTTTGTTTGTTATCGGTTTGATCTTTTACTGGTTCCAATTTCTTTGTTCTTTGATTCATTTCAATTTTTGGGTGTCTTAGTTTATTTGTAATGTTGAGTCATGGGGTTTGCTTGTTTTTTTTTGCTGATTCTTCACCCTAAACGCAGATCAAGTTCATGTTCATGAGGGTACAGTATTTGATCGAAAGGCTGAGGCGCGGCCTTCATTGAATCGTCAATCCTGGCCGTCCCCTTCATACCTAATATGCTCTTGTTCTCTCTCCTGCGCGCCTCGCTTCACTCTTCCTCTCAATCCGCTTCACTTTCTCTCTCCTCATTCTGTCCGGAACTGAAGAGGTGAAGGTAATAATGGATCTTACTCCTTTTTTTGTTTGTTTAATTTGTTGATTTGGGGTAACTGTTTTTGTTAGAGTGATCTGGGTTTTAATTTTTTATTTTTTTTTTTGCTTCAGGGTTGGAGTTTGTAATGTTGTTGTTTGATTATATATTGATAAAGTTTTGGTTATTGTTAACTCCATTGATTTGGATTCGATTTTGTTCGTTTTCCAGAAAATCCAAGATGATCTTTGATTTCTCTTCTTCCGTCCACCTTGCTCTATATCTTCGTCTTCGATGATCTACTCTGGTAAGTTTTTGTGTTTGGTTACCTTTCGTTGTGCTTTATTCCTTGTTCATGCCGTCGAGCAATCTTAGCGGTGATTTAGCAAGCAATATCTGATTGCTTCGATGTCTCCTTCCGCTGGGTCTAATACGTTAATCTGGGATTCATTTGTTGTTTTGATTGTAACATCAAAATAGGATAATATGAGTTATAACTGTGATTGTTGGCCTGGTTGAATTTGATTGTGCTTCTAGGTTTTTAGATATTGTGTGATCATTGTGAATCGTTGTTGCTCGAATACATCATGCAGTAGTATGTAATCTGACTTTTAGACGTCTTTAAAATTATCATGGTTTGCGTCGTGTAATTTTGTTGGGTATGCAGACACACTAACCTGTTTGGGACTTTTGGTTGATGATCATGAATTTATTGGAGCTTTAGAGATATCTGAGCAACTTTGGTTTTCATATATAATCATCCATTATTGTCTATTTTATTTTTATAGTGTGCTGATAATTGAATTACTATTTAATTGATCAGAGATTAGATCAGGTTAATTGATTTGAGCTGGTAAAGTATGACTTTTTCTTCTTTTTGGATGATCATCGTGATGTAAATCTGGAAAACTACTTTTCGACGAATAATGAAAGTATCATCATGTTTACTTGATGTTGACGCTGCATTGGATAAGATATTGAATATTATGTAATTTGCTGATCTTTGCGTAAGGAATAAGATACTATGATTTTCTTTTTTTCAAGTGAACTGCGAATTAGGGACGAACTATCTAATGGATCATATAATAGTGGTGTATGATTGGATTATTTTTGTCGACATTCGGCTAGATTGGATTGGATTAGAGTACCTGGCTAAAGAAATGGATAGGAAAAAAATATTGTTTCTTAGTTGACTTCTCATTGGATGAGAGATTTGAAGAATGTGGATCTTGAATAATTAAGCGAAAGTTGATTGCATGTTTTTTTTTTGGATTAGATGAATTGTTGAAGTTTGATAATTGTTCTGATTATTGAACAATGGCGCAGATACTGCTCCATGGGACTCTACATGTCATGATTTTTGAAGCAAATGACCTGCATAAGGGTAGCGGACCTGGTGTTTTCCGCAAGGTATTACACATCTCTCTCTCCCTCTCTCCCCCCTCTCTCTCTCTCATGTATTGTGTAACTTGAAATGTTGTTTACCCGAAGGCTTGTGGATGAATTAATTAGGAAAAAGCTGCCATAGCAAAATGTACTCAGTAGAGCATCATAGGTTATGTTGTTCGCTTAATTAATAGTTGGTGATTTACATAGGGAGAGAAAAGAGCTCAGCTGGATCCCAGCTTTGTGGTTTTAATTAAACAGGCCAAGGAAGAATCTTGATGTAATTGGACTACATTGGTGAATGATCTGTAGTTTCTCGTGATTATATTCTACAAAATGTTTTATTGGCATTTATATGCTTGATTCATGTTGACTGGATCTTTGTTCTCACTTACTTCTGCCCTTGATCATGTCTCCAGGTGTTTTGGATTTTTTTCTATGCATGTAGACCATTATACGTGTTGTTGCGTCTCATCTTGGAGCTGAAGTTTGCTAGTGGAATACACCTACTCCAGCATTGTGGCCAGAACATATCCATAACTCGAATGGTATTTCTGCTCATGTTTTATGATTACTTGAAATCTCTAGAGTTTTGGAAAGGTCTAAATTCGTTTTATATTGACAGTGGTAGGTCTGGAAAATTTGACGGCGACAATGGTGGCGAGAAGAGTGATGAAGGCCAAATAATGCCTTATTCTTTGGCTATTGTTTTACTTCTCTTAAGTCCATCCTAGCTGGTCAAAAAGTGTAAGTTCTCTTCTCTGTCCCCTCTCTATGTACATGATCTCCAACATTATCAGAAGATCGTAAGTATGGCATTTTAGATTCTAATTCCAGTTTTTATTATCGGGCATAAAAATTCTTAGTGATTGATGTAAAGACACAGCTGTATAAGAAACAGAAATCTCCATTTTCGGTGCTAGATGTTGAAGGACCATGTTAAGTCCAATAATTGTTTTTGGTTGTTCAGCGTATGTTATACTGGCTGCTGGTATCGAGTGGTGAAATCAAATTGTTTGTGTTTTTAGGCATTTATATAATCGACAGTCATCTAGGGGAGATAATCATGGATTTGGAGGTGCAGTGGAATGGTAATCCAAGCATTGTACTTGATGTTAAGACGCATTTCAGTGTTGCATTACCTATACAGGTATCATTGTAATCTTTGCGTTGCTGCCTGATTACTTGGGCAGCTAATCCAATACTAAACTGATTTAGAAGTCAGAAATATGAGAACCAATCATTATGACTTTTCATATCTCTACAAACTGCTGAGCTAAAAAGTCTTTTGAAGAATACATTTTTGTGGTGGAATGTGAGAAATTGTAAAGTACGATGATCCTTACCTTACTCGGCTTACCCTCGGTGGTTAAGCTATAAAATTTACATTCAGATTTGTGGTGTTGCTCTGACTTTAACTAGAAATAGCAGAATCAAAGGTCAAATTTTTAGAAGTTGGATCTGGATTTAATTTCTTCTACTCCCTCCATTTCATTAGGTTCTTTGCATTTGGTTTGAATCTGTGAGAGGAATTCAAATCAAATGTAAAGAACCTAATAAAATGGAGGGAGTAACTTACTATCGTCTGCTTTAATACCATGCTTTCTCTACTTTCAACTTTTTCGATGCTCTTACAACATGACGGTTTCATATGACAATTCATACCAACCACCCCGGAATATTTTGTATTTAAGAGTTTGTTGTTGTTGTTGGTAGTGTTCTTATTATTCTTACTCGATTGTATGAATGCTCGATTTACTCACCATCAATGATCTTGTATATATTGCCATTGTTTGTCTAGGTGAAAATGTCGGTTTTACGGGACTATTCAGGGTAATCTTTAAACCTGTTGTGGACGAGCTCCCTTTCTTTGGTGCTGTAAGTTCTTTGATGAATTCCGCTCTACTCATTTTAGATACTCCGTAATATATTATGGGTGTGATACTATAAGATTTGTTTTGGTAGAATCCAATCATGGGGTTTTGATTTCGACATTCTTTGTAATATGGCAAGTGCTTTGAACTCTGATTTTGCTCATTATTGTGTAGGGCTACATGTTACATCAGGGAGCTTAATTTAGACAAAAATGAAATGCAGGATGGGCATGGCCGCGCCTTGAAACGTTCTTCCTTCGATAATCCTGAGAGGTGATAATGCCCATGTGCTTCTGTTTACTATGTCAATGATGCGTAATGTGATTTTTTTTTAGTGAACCTTTTAGCTTCATTGGTATGGTTTACTTCCCTTTCCCAATCCATGGTCTTCTCCCTACACTAATTGTTATGTGCTAGACTTCTATCAGTAATGAATATGTTTAGAACTTCACTTTACTTTGTTAGGTGTTATCGTCCTGTGTGTTTAATGCTACACCAGTTCAAAGATGGTCATCAGCCTTTCTATTATTAAGGGTCATTGAGCATAGCCCAAAGTTACTACGACTGAAAATACATCTATACTCTATGAGGGTTTATAGGCAGCTTCATACTCCAGTGAGGCTTCCCCGTTACGCTCTTTTCCTTCCACAAATCTGCTGTGTAGATGGTTGACTGAATATATTGTATCTAGGGGCTCCAACACATCCAAAGTCTCACCTCATTGGTCAAAGATTTTGTTTGGAATTGTTTTGCATTGGGAGCCATGGTTGACAGAGATTGTGAATGGTTCATTATTTTGTGACATACCAAAAAGAAAAGAACCAAAATGCTATTATGAATGAAAACGTATTGTGAGCTAGAAACGTGTGCTCGAAACACCAAAGTAATGAACTAGAGTGTCATAAATTATGAGCCAAATTGGCAACTTTTTACCAATTGTCGTTTGAATCAATCATCAAGCTGATCTCCTACTGTTTTTAATGTGTGGCGCAAGATCATTTTTAATTATGCGGGTATGTTCTATTTCGTTTTTTGGGTTTTGGTTATCTTCTGGATACTTGGTCTGAATTTCGTTTAGATTTTGAGTAGCTTTAGTGCATTCGGATGGTTGGTCTTGGTTGGTTAAGTCTGTGGCTATTTTTTGGGTGTTTTGTGAGTGATTGCAATTTGAATTCTATTCGGCTCCCTCACCAATGTCTTTGTGATTTCCTTCTGTTTTGATTTGTGGCTCAGGTGGTGTTGCTTAGTCTCATTGTTGAGGTATGCTATGTTTCTCTCAATGCTTTATGAAACGCTTTATTGCTCTCTCTAACAATCTGATCTTCTCCATATTCGTGTTAGTACATTCCTTTTAAATGCTCAGATGTTGCCTCGGTTGTCTGCAGTCTGCACTAATTCGTGTTTGTACATACCTTTAAAAAGCATAACGTATGAAACAACAATTTTGTGATAAGCAAGAGTCATATTCATAAGTGTGGGGCTGAAGGTTAGTCTTCGGTGAACACTTGGGGGAAGGGCCATAGGCTGCACATGAAAGATGGAAAGAAGACTTGAATATAGATAGTGGAAAAGCACTTTTCACAAACTAAACATGAAACAGAGTAGCGTTATAAAACCTCATTCTGACCCCTCCTCTTCCTCTTCCTCGCTTGCGCATCCCCCGTATCCCCAGCAAAAAGTTCTTGCAATGTTTCAGCAGCCACCATCCCACTATTATCTTTTTGCTTGCCTACAAATACATTATCAGACAGGAGAGCAATGGGCGAAATATCAGTTGCCTTCGGAAAAGGAATAGGTATTGTATTTCCAGCAGCATATATCGACCAAACCTACACAAAATGAGACGATTCGTCCTGACCACACACGTGTATATACTTGGTGCCCTGGTCTTGTTTAGCTTAGTATGTGTGCAATAGTTCAAGTTACGTTCTTTAAGATGGCTGAAAGTAATTGCTTGAGTTTTAGTTTATTGAGTGTTTAATCAGTTCGACTTGGACCGTTTTTGTGTTAAATTTTTATTCAAAATCTGAAATGTTCTTCGTTGGTTTATACTCGAGTGTTCGTCTTATAGTCTCCATTGATCCGATTAATACTATTTTCCCTTTCTTTTTCTGATTATTTGTTGGGTTGCGTCATATATCCCCTTTGTCATATCAAGCCTTTTAAGTGTCGCACAGAGGTGGAGTTCATGGTCAAGCCTTGATTAATCGAAAATATCTTGTATTATGTACTCTTGTTTTGCTCAATCTGACTACGGTACGGAACTTACAGTGTAGGTCAACTGTACAGGCTCATCTCAGCTCATGCATCACATCAGTACATATTTCTCATTAACCTAAGCGGTTGGTAAGTAACTAATCTGAACTTATTCTGGTTATGGGTTTATCACATGGACCATTGCCATTGAGTCATTCTGATGTACCATATATTCATATGGTATATTCTAGCATTCTCCTATGTTTCTTAAGTTTTCCCTTTTGGCAAATTTATGTCACACAAATCTCAAACCTTTATTTTTTTACTGTGTATCTGCAATAAGAAATTTTGACAAATCAATTGAACTTGATATAAGAGCTTTCTTTATCTCAAGCTTGATGCACATGAGTGCTCAGATTTCCAAAGAGAGAAGGGAAAGAAAGAGGACATTGTGGGACAGTACAAAATCAGGAAAGGGAATGTAGATAAGGTGAGATGAAGATAGATTGTTTTGGGATGGAAAGACAAAAGAACATATGCGAATTGAGGCTAAGAGAGACAGACACAGAGGGAGAACAGAGAGAGAGAGGGGGGGAGGGAGGAGGGGGGAATGAAAAGAAGATAGGGAGGGAAAGATAAAAGGGGAAGAATGAAGGGAAGATGGTGTAGTAAAGGAACATTTTTTGATAGGAAATATAACACTATAGGAATTTGAGAGGGATGGAGGGAGGGAGACAGGGTATCAATTATGAAAGCAGTAACAATTAAGAATGAATGGAAGATGATGTGGTAAAGGAACATTTTGGGATAAGGAATATATCTGAATATAGAAATTTGAGAGTTGGGGAGGGAGACAAGGTATCAATTATGAAAGAGTATCTGAGTAAGAATGAAGGCAAGATGGTGTAGTAAAGGAAAATTTTGGGATAAGAAATGTAACAGAATATAGAATTTTGAGAGGGAGGGAGGGAGGGAGATAGGAAAATCAATTATGAAACCAGTATGATTGCAGACCTCTTTGGATTTTAGTATTCTCTGAATATAATTAGAATTGGTAAAGTGTTTGGTACGGGAAAAACAAGACACGGGCATGCGTTGAGAAAGAAACTTAAGAAAGAGAAGGGCATGGAGACTGTAGAGAAGATGGGGGTAAAAAGGATTTGGTTGGGAGAAAGGATCTTGGGATAAGAGAGGCGAAGAGAAAGAAGGGGTAGAGATATGCCATAGTACACTAAACTGTAATTTAATTTCAACAATGGACTGAAGCTTGGGATGGAGGGAAGAACGAGAGGGGGGGGGGTGTTAAACTAAGTGGGATTTTATGGAATATGGTGAGTAGGAGAGTGTTTTGGGATATGAAAGGCAAAAAAGCATTATAAGGTGTAATTCGTCCTGGATGATGGTCTACCAACCGGTACTTCCTCCTTTTGACCTAAGAAAAGATGTACGGGTGAGGAAGAGAGAGAGCATATTAAGGAGGCATGGATGAAGGAAAACATGTTGAGAATTGGACATGGGTGATCATGTTTGGACTGTTTGTTTCTTTTAAGGCAACATTTTGTGCAATTACTATTCATTTGTGAAAGAACACGAGAACGAGGATTTCATTGTCCCCTTTGCTCCATTGGTTCTATACACAAAATTAGAGACATTAACTTTATTCTCAAACAATAGGGTTACAAACGATTAACGCTATGCTTTGTTGGGAGTAGTCCATTGATTCATAATGTAGTTTGTCCTGGTTATCATATTCATCAAGTTAAGAGAATATGTTCTTATCATGTTTTTATTGCTCCGAGTTGTCACCAAACAGTAGTTCATAACAAGAGTTCATGGCCGAATGAAGGCCTTCTGTTCAACTGCTTCTGAATAATAGAATAATAATGCTCTATTTCTCTTGCATATGTTCATGTTTAGGTCAGCAAAATTGAAGTTTAGAACTCTGAAGTTGCAAAGCAGGTTGATGAGCATTTGTCACATGCATGGCCCGACTGAAATTCCTGTAACGGTGAGTTCACTTTATTCCGAATTTTTGTGCTTATTTGTTAGCTTTTCTTCTCTCTTTTCTTTTTATTTTCTGTTAGATACCATACGATACGATAGTTACATGAATATCCACATTCCCCCTCTCCTTCAGAATAGAGGAAAATATGGTCGTTTAGAAAACCTGTATCTAAGTACTTATATATAGTTGTATTACGTATTTTAGTTTATTTGAAAGTTCTATTGGCCTCGGTCATTGTTTGCTGATTGTTTATGACATATTTGATTCTCAAATGCTGGGGTCTTGTCAAATTGAAAAGGCCAAAATTATTCTACCCGGAGTAACTTGAGTATGGGTGTTCGTTAACATGAATATCCACATTCCCGCTCTCCTTCAGAATAGAGGAAAATATAGTTGTTTAGAAAACCTGTATCTAAGTGCTTATATATATAGTTGTATTACGTATTTTAGTTTACTTGAAAGTTCTATTGGCCTCGGTCATTGTTTGCTGATTGTTTACGACATATTTGATTCTCAAATGCTGGGGTCTTGTCAAATTGAAAAGGCCAAAATTATTTTGCCCCCGGAGTAACTTGAGTATGGGTGTTCGTTAACATGTGCAGTCACTTTGAAAACTTAGATGTTTTTTTTTTAATAGATGGGTAGGGGGATAGGATACGCAAAAAAAGAACAAGGGGTAGAGAGTAGGGCAATAAACGACTGTGAAGCGTGGTTTGTGATAGGTTAGCGAGGGCAGTGAGAAAAATATGGAGGGGAGAAGGTAGAGTTTAAAGCAGATGATAAAGAGAGAAAGAGAAAGAAGAGGTATTTTGGAAAACAAAACGTAACTTATGTGGAAAAGGCAAAAGAAAATAAAGGAATGTGTTTGGAAAGAAATTAGAAAAGGGGAAGGAATGAAGATTGAAGAAAATGATGGAGAAGGGTCGAAAGAAACGAGGGGAGAAAAAGTTAAAAGAAGGGATAAATGGATATAGGTAGAGGTAGAGACTAGAGACGAGGGGGGGTGAACGAGGGTGAAGGGTGGTTTGAGACAGGTTAGCAAGGGCCGTGAAGAAGATAGGGAGTGAAAGAGAGGGGGGGGGGAGCTAGAGTATAAAGCAAGTAATGAAGGGAGGAAGGGAAGGTGAGTTTTTTGGAAATAGGAAACATAAAAAAAAAAACATGGGAAAGACAAAAGAGAACAAGGGGTGAAAGAGACCGGGAGAGAGGACAAATTATGGAAAGCGAAGCAAAGGAGGATGTCTAGAGTGATATATAGAGGTGGGAAGGGAACATGGGCAGAAAATTCTCCATTGAGTAAGAGATAAGGGATTAGGACAAGTAATTGGCGGGTGGAGGGAGAGACGTCTGTTGAGAGAATAGACTCATATGGTTTTGGGGGGTAAGAGAATGTAAGAGAGTGAGGGGGACATTCTGATGGCGTTTAACAAATTTTGCAAAGCTGACTGAAACGCCAATGATATGCTAATTACCTTACGTGATGGTTCTATGCTTGGGTCACCGTTTTTTGCCCGCGGTGCACAAGTCAATAACGCTTGCGTCTGGACAAATAGTTTGAAAATGAAATGGACCAACTAAGTTATAATGATGGAAGAATGGTTTTAATCTTAGAGCAAGAACTAGAAAAGGATTTGTACATTGCTAAGGTGGTTCATAGGGAGGGTGAGATTAATGCAAACTTGATGTGACAGTGATGTGGTTCACTCAATTGCTATGATTAGTTCATTAGGCTTTATATTTATGCACTTGAATTTGTTACTGCACCACAATTACAATGTGAAGTCCGTTTTAGAGAGATAATTGATTTGGGCTATTTTAGAATTGGAATCATGTTAAAATGTGTTGAAACATCCTTCTATGAACCTACCAACTATAGGTGAATGCATGTGTATACCAAATATAATAAGTTTTTGTTTACAGGGGGATATTGATTTAAAGAAATTGTGAAACATGGATCATGAGAAAGGGCTGCTGTTGGAATTAATCGAATTACGGATCGATCTATTTGCTCAGCTATTTGGGACAAACATATACTTTGTTTTTCCAAATGGATGTAATTCTATGTATATTGTATACTTGTAGATGGTTTGGCAGTCTATACTTGGTGAAATTATGTGAAACAAAATTGTTTTCTGGAATTGAGATTTGTTTAAATTTAGATACTGAGAAACGTGCTTTGGAATTGTTCAACTTTTCTCATTGGAATTGCACAACTGGTGTAGTTGGTATGCTTCGGCTCTTTTTAATGCCATGGCTAGCTCAAGTTACACTGGTTTTACTTCATTTGTTTTGCTTTGGATTTATTACCTAAAAATACGGGTTTGTATATCTTTTTCTCGCCATTAAATCGGGTTTACACCAAGCTGCTATATATACGAATTGTCTAGATCTCTCATGTTTACATAAATACCCGAGAGATCACAGAGTGTAAGTTGACAATTAGGCAAATGTTTCGTGATACACACTAAATTTCTCATTGTACAGCGTACTATGCAATTTTAGTCATTTAAGGAATCACACTAATTTAATACTAGACAACACCGGCTTTGCTCACTTGATGTTGTATGACTATATGATATAGTTTATCGAAACCAACTCTTTTATGATCATAGAACTATTATCGATACATGCATATAACGGTCACTGATCAATTACTAGCGTAAATAATGTTGGGGGAGCGCGCGCTCCAACGACTAGTATTAGAAACAAGCCTTGATTGAAAAACTGAACCCTCGATCGAAAATATGCAACAACCCCTGATATTGAACCCTCAATCGAAAATATGTTTGTAGCTTGGGAGAATCAAGGTGAAGTAACATTTTAGTGAGACTAAACTAAATTAACAAAGATTAGAAACAAGCCGCAATACGATTGATTCGACAGCAAAATCACAATGATTAGAGGGCCTCATATTAAGTGTATCGGATTAAGGGTGTGGCACCGGACTTCAGGCCCCGGCTCTACGACATGAACGCAATGGCAGTTCATCTTCATGTACAAGTAGCATATATAAATTAAGTGTGTGGATCCTCAAGAGTTTAAAACAAACTCTACTTGGTAGTAAAGAATTAAATATTTAATACTTTAGTTGTGCATTGAATTAACCAATTTTTTTTGTTTTATTCCCAATATTAGTAAACTCTACAAAGTTCATAAAAAAATAACTCTAGAGGATGCCTACACATAAATTATTAGCTTGGCTTGTCCACTCGTCCGTAATCTCAACTCTCAAGTCCCCTATAAATTATTGCATGCGGTCATTTTTTATCGTGTTTGGTGTGCATTCCTCTCGCATATATAAACCAACGATAAAAGCCCAAAACAACAGAACAAAGCAAAAGAACGGAACAAAGCAAGTTCGCATTCACAGCAATTTCTGTTGTAGAGAAAAAAGGAGGGAATGCAAAGGCTTTTCTTTTTTTTTCATACAAACTAGAAAAATGGCTATTGGAGGTATGCTCCAATCTTTTCTACTCTTGACCATGGTATATGTAAATATTGCAGCAAACCTTGGACATTCTAATTATATCATAGGTTGCATACTTACAGTTGCACTTACAATCAGTATCTCACTGTCGAAAGGATCACAAAACAGCGATTTCTTAATCGACAATGCACTTAAGTCATGACTATATCTACATACCTAACTTGATTGGTAAACCGAACCAGCTAAAATGTTACATCACCTTTGATTCTCCCAAGCTACAAAAATATGCTACTGTACAAGCTTTAACAATTTTGGTGAGCATTAAGGTGGGTTGGTTTAGTCACTCATCAGTAAAGACTGAAGTAATGTTCATCCTATGTCATGACTTCAAGAGCCTCTCTTGTTTGCCCGAGGACATTGAAGACAGTAGCAGCGATATGGGCTGGTGTGAGTCCGGCTTCTTCCAACTGGTCTGCCGGTGCACCATGCTCAATGTATCTATCTGGAAGGACCAGAGGTCGCCACTGCAAATTCAAAGTTCAATTATGTGAGACCATGCTTCTAACACAGACAAAGGGTGTGGCTTAAAACAGGCAAGAACCAACAGACAGAAAGCACCGACATCAAGAGCTATTTGTTATCAGGTCATTGTCAGGAAACAACCTTATCACTTCACATCAAACAATTTCTACTATGTTGATTAACTGGCCCTTTTTTTAGACGTTAAAAAAAAAAAAAAAGAAGAAGATTAACTGGCCCTTTTTAAACCCAAAATCCCAGATGTGGCTACTCTTAGATCAACCACCTCTTAACAGAGCGGTCAAAGGGTAACAATATGATTACAATGAAAGAACATTAAGATGCACAGTAACTAGGCATCAACTCATCACGCTTCTTTCTTACCTTAAGTTTACCATCAAGTAGTCCATCCAGAGCCATAAACTGAGCAACATGAGATCCAAAGCCTCCAATTGATCCTTCCTCTACCGTGATCAGAACTTCATGAGATTTAGCAAGAGTTCGGATTAGTGAATGATCTAATGGCTTGCAAAAACGGGCATCCGCCACGGTCACACGTAAGCCACGGGCTTCAACCAAAGCTGCAGCATCAATACAGCTCTTTACTGCTGTTCCATAACCTAAGAGCGCCACTCTCTCTCCCTCCATTAAAATCCGGCCCTTTCCAATCTGAAAATTTTTAAGGAGAACTTATTTATAAAAATAAATATAAAAAAAAGACGGGGAAAGGAGCTTTGATCAGATAGTTAATTGCAGCTCACCTCAAGAGGATTGCCTTTGTTCCCTGGTGGCAACTCCACGCCAAAGCCATTCCCCCTGGGATAACGAAAACAACTCGGTCGGTCATCAATAGCTGCAGCTGTGGCGACCATATTGAAGAGTTCTGCCTCGTCTGAAGGAGCCATCACTACCATATTCGGGAGGCAAGCCATATATGTTACATCAAAAGAACCAGCATGGGTAGGGCCATCAGCTCCTACAAGGCCTGCTCTGTCCATAGCAAACCTCACAGGCAGCTTTTGTAGATCCACATCATGAACAACCTGTACAGTTCCAAAGGAAGATTTAAAACTTTAAAATTCATTAAAGAGGTCCCTCTTCTATAGTAGGATTCGCTATTCTATAGAGAAGGAACCAGTATCAAAAGCTCGAGCCTGTCAGAATTTAAAATGCTGCACAAAATGAAAAAAGAAACTTAAATTGTACCTGATCATAGGCCCTTTGCATAAAAGATGAGTATATTACGCAAAATGGTTTAATGCCTTCACAAGCCAACCCAGCAGCAAAAGTGACTGCGTGCTGTTCAGCTATCCCAACATCAAAGCAGCGTGAAGGAAAACGCCGCTGAAAGAGATTTAACCCTGTCCCTCCACCCATGGCAGCATGAATAGCAATTATATCTTTATCTGCCTCAGCCTCAGCAATCAAGGCCTCCGCAAAATAGGTTGTAAAAGACTGAGTAGCTGAACGGCCTTTAAACTGTTTCCCAGTAGCTGGATCAAATTTGGCCACCCCTGCAATGAATATAGTCGAAACAAATTGTTCAAGAACTCATCTAAGCAATCTTGGAAAAAAAAAATTAAACTTAAAAATAGCTTCAGATCCTAGGCAATGCTCCTACAATTTGATAAAGGACAATTTACCACTCGTAGATGGTACTGCCAACGCTATCAACCAGATGTTGTACTTACCATGATATTTGTCTGCTGCTTTCTCTGCATACGGATATCCTCTTCCTTTCTCTGTCACAACATGGATAAGCACCGGACCTGTAGTCTTTGTACTCTTAACCTCTCCAAGTATAGCAATAAGATCGTCTATATTATGACCATCTACAGGGCCAATATAATAGAGGCCAAGCTCTTCAAACAAACTAGATCCTGAGCCACTGATCATTCCTCGTGCATACTCATCCACTTTGGCAGCTAGCTGATGCATGGGTCCTCCAATTTGTTTAGTTACACCCTGCATTAGTCCAGTAAAACGAAAAACCATCAGCCTGGGATAAACAGAATCAGGAGGCATAAAAAGTTTCTTATACTATTGTTCATATATTACCTTGGCCACCTCTCTTAATTCTCTGAGAGGCTTATTGGACTGCAATCTGCTCAAAGCACTGCTGAGGGCTCCAACTGGGGGACTAGGCCCATCTAAGGTGGCAGTGGGTAAAGAGACCTGCTTGTTGTCGTTAAGAATGACAATCATGTCTGAATCCAAGTATCCGGCGTTATTCATGGCTTCAAAAGCTTGCCCAGCTGTCATGGCACCGTCTCCGATAACAGCAATAACATTGTTCTTTCTGCCCTTTAGATCCCGTCCTACAGCCATGCCTGTACAAGAAACAGCATTGGGTCAATTATGTGCAGGTTATCATTATGAGAGGGCCAAGACGAAGATTTACCAAGATATCACAACATGACACCACCCATTGAGCTCATGAATAAATATCAAATGAGATGGCAGAAAGGTAGTTCCTACTATGACAAACAAGGATAAAACAAACAAGGCTGGCTAAATTTAGGTTATTACTTCTCAGAAATATAATTTCTTCCAAATCAGATAGTAAAGTACGACTGGTCTAGAGCACATCATACTTTTTTTGGTACTACACCTCATAGACCCATATCAATCAATATCATAAAAGATAAAAATCGGGAATCGTAGTGTAAGTGTAACCATCACTAGGTCACTAATCCTGCAGTCCATAATCTCCATATTACAATCTGGTAGTTATACTCATCTGTCGTAATATTTTCGCGAGAAAGGGGGGTTTTCTTACAGTATTAAGGAGCCACAACGTAGGGACAGGAAAAGAATAGATAATTTACCTAGGCCAGCAGAAATGGTGTTAGAACTATGACCAGCACCGAAGGCATCATATTCACTCTCTGCACGCTTTGTGAACCCTGATAAGCCATCTGTCTGCCTCAAGGTACTCATTCTATCTCTTCGACCAGTCAGGATCTTGTGAGGGTAAGACTGCCCATGAGAAATATTGCAATTAGGTTAGTTTTAAATATTAATAAAATCTTCACCGTGTAAGCCTCGCCTATCAAAAGTTGTACTGGAATTAGTACCTGGTGACCAACATCCCACAATAACCTGTCCTGAGGAGCATTGAAGACATAGTGAAGAGCCACAGTGAGCTCAACCACTCCAAGGCTCGATCCTAGATGACCCCCAGTTTTAGACACGTTGAAAATCACATCAGATCGCAACTCATCTGCTAGTTGTTTAAGCTCCTGCACGAACAATTACCTTCACTTTAGTTTGAATTCATCCTTGGACGAATTAAAGAACTCAACCATGGAAAAGCCACCATCCTAATTGGATAAAACCAAAAGGAACGGGAAGTTGCAATTGCCACGAAATAAAGAAATGTAAGAATGTTTGGTAGCCACGGAAAATGAGACTTCCTAGTAACTTCTACTTCCTACACAATGTCGAAAGTTGATTATCTAGCGCCCCATGGGTCAGTAAATTTCACACGGGTAAGTCAATTCCTACATGTCCAACCCAATGATGAGACATTATCTCAATCTCTCCTAGGAAGAGAAACTTCATGGTGAAAATAGAATTCCCTAAAAACTCGATTCTCAACATCAATCCAAACAAGCAGTTAGTTTTACGAATTAAACGACAACGACAGCAGAACCCTTCTTCTAAGGTCCAAGTACACGCACGCAGTCCAACCTCTAACAAGCTAAGCAAACCTCAACCAAAAACAACATCCAATTAGTACAAAGATTAGTATTACCTTAATAGAGAAATTCTTCATATGGATAGGATAATTAATTGTGTCCAATAGAGGAGTTGGTGGCCTTTCTGAGAAATACTCTCCTCTTTCTGCCAATGATGCCCAAACCCCATTTGCCCTCTTCTTCACCTGTCACCAAAATCATTCCAAAAAAAACCCATCTTTTTTTTTATCCATCAAAATCTTCCATGCAACAATTTTACAGTAATGAATTCAATCAATCAAACATACATTTTACATATTCACACAACACAGATTTTTTTTTTTTTTTTTTTTTTTTTGCATGTTTTCGTGATTATTCTAACTACCCACCAAAAAAAAAAAAAAAAAATACACAGAATTGAAATTTGAGTAAGGAAAAAGATCAAACCTTGGTGAACTTTGGCTTAGCTTGATTAAGAAGATTGACCCTCCCTGAGAATTGAGGTTTCAACAGATCTGAGACAACTGATGGGCTAAAATGTGCAGGAATTGAACAAGAACAAGCTGCCATTTCTTCACTTTTACTTTTGTTTAATTATATTAACACAACTCTTATTATAAACCCCCCACAAAAAGAAAACTTCACAATCACACAACAAGAACAACCAACAACAAGAATAACAACCCAGAAAAGGACAATAATATTTCCTGAAATTCAGAATGTCTCCACTTCCCAAGTAAAATGGAACACCAACATATGTAGTTAGAACTATAAAGTATTAATGAGCGTAAATGTGAAGCCTAATCTTGTAAAAATGATCAAAATTGAGTGGTGGGTTTTAATTAATTTATGCAAACGAAAAAAAAAAAGAGAACACTAACAAAAATAAGTAGAAGTGCTGTTAAAATGCCTTCATTTGTGTTCCCTTTGCCCACTTCCCTTTTTTTATAGTGTCTGTCTCCTATTTTCTTAATTGGAAGTTAATTAAAAAATAATAATAATCAAGGGAAAAAAGGTTTGAAAAGGGAATTTCTGATTGGGCCACGTCATTAAAAATCTTGAAATGGATAGATATCTTCATTGGACAGAGTATGGGGATTGTATCTCATAGGATAGTTTTTGGGTTAGTGATGGGGGTTAAGAATGTGTAATGGTGAAGATTGATTAATTTGGTGGAAAATCTCTAGGATTTGCCATAATCTTCTAATTAAGGACATCTAATATTTGGGTTCATTTGATTTTGATAATCAAATTTGTTAATAAATAAAAAAAAATCATATTTGTGCATGAATGGTTCATTTTTGCTCTAAACAATGTATGTATGATTGTCGTGTTTGATAAATCTGGAAGAAAATATGGAATTTAATAATAGTGGTATCTTTTTTTCATTTTATGTTTGAATGGCATTAATGGTAGTGATAATTGAAGTTTTCTACTTGGGGTAATCTTGTGAAAGGGTATTTCATTTTATTTAAAAATAACCCATTTTTCATTTTTTTTTAAAAAAGTAATTGATTTTACTTGGTTTGTGTGAATAATTATATTATAGACTGTAACCAAAAAAAAAATATTATAGACTGGTAAAAAGGTTATTCGGATCGAGTTTAGATTTGTCCGTAATATATCCGTCCATGATCAAATTTAAAGCATTTTGAGTAAATTTTAATGCAATTCAAAAAAATTGGATTTATTTCAGGTGTTGAGGTGAGAATGGCGTCAAAGCACTACATTGGTAATTCGGGTAAAGAGTGATGTTTACAACTACGTCTTATAACTGTTATTTTTAGAACGATTCTTTTCTCTTTTTTTTTAGATAAACGAAAATGATCATCAAGCGTCTCTTATATCATAGACTATAGCAATACAGATATCATTGAAAGTATTCTAATTGCCATAGTTTTTCACTAATAAACAAAATTGATCTCTCTCACGTCGAAGTTTTGCGTCATTCATCGGCATAGGAGATATATTGTATAACTTGACGAAAAAAGAACAACCGATGTCACCTCCTATATTTAAAGTTGAATCCATGATGAATACCAAAGTGCAATCTGTCTTGAACAAATCAAAAATTACAGAGGATATCTGCCGATGATCAATAAATCAACCTCGCGAAGCAGCCACCCAAAACCTCACAATGTAGTTAATAATATCTTCCGACATAGTTGGACATGGACATCTGGAGGACAACGGGAGGACACATGTCGCACACTGTCGGACCAATATGATGTTCGGTTTATTGTTTTTGACTCGGACACAAAACCCGCTTTTTTATATAAGGACATCAGTTGGACACCTCTAGGACACAAAAACATACATTAAACTAGCATTTCGGCAAATTAAACATTCTTAATCTCAAATATTTTATCACTTCCCTTCATCATCTTCAATAATCGAATGTGTCACATCTGCATTTTGAAGATGTTGTTAGTTTTAAAGTTAGCAAATTTTTATTATTGTATTGGATATATATAATTTATTTCTATATATTTATATTAAAAAATAAAGCAGTATCGGTGTCCTAGATTTTGAGATTGCGGTGTCCAGGCGTCCGTACTTGTGCAACAGGGTATAACAATATAACATTACTATAATTTACGCATAAGAAGAGTTGAAAAGTACATTAATGACATTTATTCATCTAAACTCGCATACTTTCGGAAGCCTAGCTCTCTTTGATACCTTGATTGAATAAAAACAATCTACACTATTCATCATTTTAAATTAAATAGAAACAATACTAAAGCCTCAAAGATAGATAAAAAAATAACTAAATCAAAGATTCCATATGAGACGACCACCCAATTATTTAGGCCAAACTACCAAATTAATAAAAAAAAGTAGGGGGCAAATGACAGATTGGTAAAAAAAAAAAAACTCCAACAACATATTGGTAAAAAAAAACAACACTAACTATCAAATTAGCCAAAAACACCACTTTTGGCCCGAATTCTTTTTTTTTTTTCCAATATATTCCCATGAATATCATGATTTAATTTTATTTTCTAAAGTATTAATAATATTACAAAAAAAAAATGAAGAAGACATTTTTTTCAAAGTAATGCACAAAAAAAAGGTTTAAAGAAATTTAGTTTCAGAAAAAAAAAAAAAAAAAAAAACTTGTAGCAAAAAAGTACACCGTAAATTAATCATATCGCCTAGTGCTCAATATTATCCGAATTCCAAACTGTCATCTCGCGTCTCGGTTCTATACTCTGTAAATTAATCATATCGCCTTGTATTTTAAATGTAGGTTATTTTTTTATTTCACAAATGCGTGCTAGTCATTAGACTACCACATAAAATTGTCAATCGAGATAGTACTTGTTATTGTAACCTAAAAACGAGCCGACGAAAGTTTGTTTTGTTGAAACCTTTATTTCATAACCTATATATTTTGCTTTGTTTTACTTTGTGGCATTATTAAGATAAAAAAAAAAAAAAATGTTTCTTATGTACTACTCCGTATCTAGCAGGCAAGCAGTCGTAGTAAATGAAATTTTTGTTCTATTTATAGGAGTACTCTTTGTTTTTGCTCCGCTTCAATATATACTGTCAATTGTTCCTTCCATTTTTCTTTTTTTTGCTACCGCATTAGTTTTTTTTTTTTTTCTCTTAGTATGAATTTAAAAAAGGGAGCTAAATAATTGTATTATAGGAATTATATGATAAGTGAAGTGAATTCCGGGCTAAAGATGTGTTTTTTTGGCTAATTGGTAGGTAGTGTCCATTTTTTTACCAATATGTCGTCAGAGCTTTTTTTTTTTACCAATTTGTCATTTACCCCCAACTTTCTTTACCGATTTGGTAGTTTGGCCCAATTACTTATCTCCTTAATTATATATGTAATGACCATTTTATACAGCTCGTGACCATTTGTGTAGGATTATCTCACAATTGGATGAAAATGGTAAATGTAACACCACACCCGTTTTATTATCGTAACACGATTTTTTTTGGAGAAGCAAATGTAGATTGGACCATAGGGAAATTGGACATCCTTCCAGAAACCAATTTCATATTCAAGTTCAACTGTCACAATTTGTAGCCCTCCAGAAATACAGAGGAAAAAAAAGGCCCCGTACATGGGATAACAGCGAAAAGACAAAGAAGCAACAAATTGACAATTTTGGAATTGAGATACATCAACATCTGGTAACAAACTGATTACATGATTGAACCAGCACCACTTATTCAGAAATATGAAGTGTGCCATATCCTACTCCTTTCATTTCAGAGGACAAGCCTTCTCAAATGCTTGCTGCTCGTCACGACACAAGTCGAATTCATTCGTATGGTAATACATACAGCCCGAATATGAGTCCATCTCTTTAGTGCACTTCTGTTGAAGATCCCTCAGCCTGCATGGTTGATTTGATGTTAAACTTCCAACAATCACATCATGGGTATTGCCAAATTCGTGTCCAAAGAATAAATCGACCATCCATCAATAATGACAGTTTCTTCAAGATATATGCACTAAGTTTTAAGTGTCTCGTTAAGTAAGAAGTAAAAAACACTACAACCTACTTCCAAGTACGACACGGACATAGCTAGGAAACAAAGAATGAGAAGACTTCAAGGATAAGAGAGGTAATCAAACAGAATCGATGTAAAGAAACAGACACTGTAGTTATTTCAATGGGTAAAGTATTGATGCAAACGAATTTTGGACCCTAGTCATGGGTACCACCCCCACAATGACCATACCAGTTGGATTAGCTAGAAAGGCAATATTGCTCATATTGGATAAACTACAGAAAAATGCTAAAGAAAAACGCACGATGCCTTCTGATGTAATCCATATGCATCTACAGAAGCAAGTGTTGATGACTTGATGCTACCACTAGGATCTGCTGTTACTTGTCACCGTCCACTCAGCACTAACATTTACAGAAGGTGGAGCATATAGAAATAACATATCCTTATTGCTTGAAAAAGGTTGAAAAAACTTTGTAGCAATTTCAGTAGACAAGAACACAGGTGGCAAGGTTAAAACAATTCTGCTCGGGGAAAATTGAAAACCTTTGTTAGTATCTGAAAAGTCAAAACACTTGCTTTTACCTTGAAATTCAACAGAAAAAAAAAAGGTGAATATGAAAGCCAAAAAATTTCCTCCATGAATGTCAAAGGGATGCACACAAATCATCGGCGGGAAAGAAAATAGGAGATTGCCTGGCGCACCAGATACATGAACAAAGGAGTCATCACTAGATCCTACCGAGAGAGATATAGTTTGAGTGTCTTGACTTGAGTCCACTCTTCTGCACTTCTGAAATCGACGTTTTGAGCCACTAGAAATTCTCTCTTTCATTAGTTTTCAGTCTCTTGAGCTACTGCTGTATCAACAAATAAGAGGTAACATGACCGATTTAAGCTTCTACTCTGTGGCAAACAGATACCAAATACTGCTCACTAATTCACTACGGAGTACACCCTTTCCATTACTGTCACTCAGTTTCCTTGAATTCTTGCAAAATTACCTCATGCTTGGTTCACGACCGATTTCTTTTTTACAACTAAGAGAGGATTCCAATACATTCAAAAGAAGACACCGAGAGGGTGACACCCATATACACAAGAGAGCTAATTAAGATCTCAAAACTACCAAGAGTATATTTACAAAATGAAGGAATGTCAAGTGCCAGTGAGAATGTAACACTTGGACTCCCAACTATGCAACAACCTCAAAAGGTGAATTTCATCTCTTGATGGATCGAAGCTATCATCAAACATTTTTGCACAACTGTCACTTAGTTTGGCAAACTAAGATGACTTCGTACAGCCAAACCATAACCAGATGTTGTCATGATCACTATCAATCCCAGAAAAACAAAACTGCTGAGATGCTAGTAGGAGATTCTGGGATCTATACCAGCCACATACATCTTGTATGCTTTGGTAAGAACAACTCTCCCCGCCCCTTTGGCAGCCAAACCAAGAAGCTTCACTACCTTATGAGTTAGGGTGCTTGGCTAATAGCGTAGCTCAGAAGACAATTCTGACCAATGTCGAAGACTATGAATTCCCATACCAAAGTACACTAACTAGAGCTGAAAATGGTAGTTGAAAGCTGTTTTGAGGAAGGATGAACACATCTTGGCACAAGTTGATGATGTTCCAAGTTTCCAACTCCATATAATGCTCTAGTCATGAAGACTTAAGATCCTGGAAAGAGCCAAACAAAAAATGGAAATGGCCTAGAAAAAGACGACCAAGGGACAGCAAGAAGGGCCATGTCCAAACAATGAGGGAGGAGTTGAAGAAATTAAGAGAAACCAAGAAGAATGAAGGAGTTCCTCTAATGCTAATGTAGCTTCTACACACGATGACCATTTGTTCTAGCAATGGGCAGTGATGTTGCTAATGAATCACAATGGCTAACTGAATTGGCTGCATTTCCTCATGTATGCCATGACACTGCTACATTCGATACCCTAAAGACAAAAGGAGTGTTTGATCATTTTAAGACGGGTGATAAGAGAAGAGAGTTGAAGGTGTTGGTGAGTTCAACATAAAGTTCACAATGGAGAAGTCTGAACTTTTAACAATGTACCAAAGTTGTAGAACCAATCCCATATCCATGCGTGAGACGACATAGGAAGGCTTCAACTTTGTGGGTACCACAAGATGCTGCAACGTATATAAGGGAGACGTTTCACGATGTGAGGCATAAAAAATGAAAAAACGATATATGTTATTTGGAAGGTCAAGTGGTGCTAGTGAGTGCATCTTATGATGACAAATCAAATGAGCGAGGTGACTTTTGCCGAAGTTGTTAAAGGTACACAGAAATATAGCTCTAGTGAGAAAAGGCAAGGCTCTCTGAGTTACCATAATGAAGTCAATTTTTAATTCTAAAATATATAAGTGCTTCGCCTGTGATTCATGCATGTCTTAAATCAAATGTCTAGAAATAACAGCATACAATGAATTGTTTAGTGCATGTGTGGGCAAGGGCCAAGGCTAGCACTTCTACACCCAAAAGGCTCTAGAACTATTGTAATTCTTATAAATAGGCACCTCGAGTTGAATAATGTGCAACAACCACAATTGATGGTGAGTGACAGTGAGTATCATGTAACGATTTCCATCTAAGATCATTTTGAGTATAAGGGTGTGCTTAGGTTTTTGAGTTGGTACTTCTTGTATGAGAGTCGTCAAGTTCTTCTCAGCTTACCCTCGACAGTATATTCCTAGTGGAGGAGGCTTACGCCAAACATCTCTAAAATTATTTTAAATTTACCAACAACTTACTGGAGGTTAAGAAATAACTTAGGATAAAATGCCTCAAAAACAAAGAATGAGGAAACAAGGCAGGGTGTGAAGTGTCAATAAAGTCATTTTGGCCAAAATGGAAATTTCTTTTGAAAGAGTTCCCTCCCCTTGCCAAAAAAAAAAAAAAAAAACCAAGCCTTATTCTCTTAATGATTAGGGGTTAGCTAACATGAATCGTCAGCTGTAGCCCGTAACCAACCGTCCTGTGCAGGCGAAGGCAGCACAAAAAAAAAAAAAAAAAAAAAAAAAAAAAAAAAAAAATCAACTGCATGCCAACATTCCCTTTGATATTTTCTTCTTAATGAGAAAATAAATATTAACCATAAAAAGAACCTGGATAAGAGAACAAAGAACAAGAAGTCTCACAACCAAACGCAAGCACCATATCAGCCTAAACTAAGAGATTTGAACTAGAGATAAAAGGTACTGAACCAGATTTCTTGAAGAACAACAACACAGTATAAAGTGGGAGGACAACAAACTACATTTGAGGTGGGAGGAACTAGGAAGGTGAGTCTCACAAATATAGGTGGTACTGTGGTAGGCCTCAAGAGCCAATCCAGACAACCAATCACAGAGGATTTTATCATATCTATGTGACCACAGGTTCGACAAAGTAGTACAGACACAGCACAAAAGAAAAATATGTTCTGCTTTCTGAGTCTCAAAAAAAAAAGACCCTATACATATTCTAATGAACCTAAGAATTGCTTTATTTCAGCTACTTAGTAGTTAGAACGATGGATAGTAATCTTAACACCATAGGTGAAATTGCATAGTGCATGTTTGGTTGGTGCGATTGTCATTGACTCATTGCAATGTAACAGGATCCACATACAAATAAAGTGTGAAATGAAGTAAGTGAGAGAGGTCGCAAGGGGGAGAGTGTAGTTAATCACATCTACGAAAAATGTTTTACATAGGTCAAGGTGAATAATGGTGATTACTCAAATTGAATGGAGTTCCCATTACAATGTCATGGAGATCACATCTAACCACCTTCTACCCTTCTTTTCCCAACTTAATTTTAGTAGTATATACTCCACTGTATTGCAATGGAGATCCTACTAACCAAACAAGCCCGTAGTAAAGTTCAACTCATATTAAAACCTCTCATCAAACGAGAAATGGAGTGCAGCTTCCATGGTCATCGTATCACCTAATTCGTGTAACCAGTATTTAGGGTTCTCTTACCAAAATTAAAAGTTCACTCACACCACATCAATGATCACACGATCATCCATGTGAAGGAAAGACATTCAAAGAATATACAAATGCTTCAAATATGTCTCAAGTTGCTTATACTATAGAAACCACCCACACTTCATCCATCTCCTTAAGGGAACGGCAACAGCTTGTAGAATGTCAAGTGTTGATAGCAAAGAGCATAGGCAAGAATGACGAAATAAAACCTCAAAGAATCCGGATATATCACCGCCAATGACCAAACTAAAAGAGTAGCTAGATTGGACAAGGTAAATGACCTCAGCCTAATTAAAATGTTACGTAGGATGAAGAATTAAGTAAAACATTAAGCTCATATCTTAACTAAATATTTTCACGAATTAACTCTCTAATTTCTCTCTCACACAATCACCAAGGCACAAAATTTTATTCTAGGTGATCCAAATCAAGTTTTTGTCCTACAATATCTTCTCTTCTTAGAGGTATAATGGAAGCTCAAATAAGCCCTCTCTTGTTCAAGGGTAGATATACAAAATCAAGGCGATCAAACAACCTCAAACATTGATAACATTACCTCACACAGAGTACGGTACTCAAACTTTTCATTGTAAGAGCTCCCAAAATTTACACTAATATCAACATCACATGTAACACCCCAAACCCGAATTTAGGAAGTTTAACAGCCCTAGCCACACAAACCAAGACACGTCTTTCTGGCGCACTTTGACCTCACTTAGTGGCCGTTTGGTTGCCAAGCACAATCATGGGAATTGGGAAATTGGATTTCATGGGAACTTCCAATTTCTACAAAATAGAGGAATTGGCTTACCTAGCCCCCCCTTGGTAATCGAAAATCCCCGTGTGTGAGAAATTCCCATGAATTTGTATATCCTAGGGAAATAGAATCTCATGGAAATTACGAATTCCACCGTAAAACCAAACCAGCACGCTTAAGAAGCTTCTAAAAGGGTCAACAATCCCTTTACGCAATTATCTTAGCTCCTCAAGTACCAATCAATCTCAGAACTCCGACCATTCCCAATGGAGCCATATATTTAACACTATACCTTCTATTTCGGAACACAATCGATTAAATAAAAATGGTACATAAAACCCCTAATCTAATACTATCAAATAATCAATAGTTCAACATCAATTTACCAATCAAGATCGTAACTTTCTTACCGACCAATTCATCAAACAGTTATTGGCCAGCAAAAGAAACGTCAAAGTGAAGATAAAGCTAAAAGAGAGAGAGAGAGGGAGCGTACAGGGAAAAGACACATCGGGTGACTTGGTTACCCATGTCAAGGCATTTCTCAGGATTAGCGTCTTTCTTCTTGCACTTCAAAAACGCAACGTTTTGATCGTGGCACCTCATTCCTATGTGCTTCGACGACGCCATTAGCACCGCCGACGTCGGCACTGCCTCCGCCGCCGCAGCTTCCACCTCACTTGCCATCTGTGTTGTAATTAACGGCGAGTTTAACAGTTGAAAATGAGAGCAAGAATTTTTGGGGGGGTGGGGGGGGGGGGGACCGATAGAAGAACCCAAAACTTTTTTTTTTCCCTTCACCTAGAAGAAACCGGATCAACTTTGGGAATTTGGGGAAGTTATGTCACATTTTGGACCGATCTTATGCCGAACCTTAATAATCATTCAAACTCGGTTAGACTTGTTACCTCTCACGCTTTGAATCAATCATAAACCGTAACTTACCTGAAAGCGGCTCTATAGCCGCTGTACATCCACGGCTCAATTAAACCATACATAAACGATGAAAAGCATTTTCAATGTATTCAATGTACACCGAGTTAAGCATGAATGTCTATATGTTACAACAGCGAGTCATTTGATTATGAATGTCTATTTGTTATCGCACACAACATGATTTGCTAGCCAAAAACTTACATCACAAACTTTTTTTTTAAACTTAATGCGATATCACATACTCCATTGAATAATGTCGTCGTTTGTTCTACTGCCTAGTCGATGTCCTTTAAATGCATCATCATATGCGAATACATGGAACATGTTTGGAAATGGTCATTCTTCGCACTAAGACTTACACGTCCTCTCACAACAATGAACAATCTTCTTTGATATAGTGAGAGGAAATGCACGTTAGTAACAACGGTAATAGAGTAAAGTGATTCGCCGGAGTAACACTCAAATAACCCAGTATCATGGCTCTCTTTGTCGTTCGGACACAAAATACATAAAGCTATGAGTCGAAGAAAACACTCAAGACCTCAATGGGTTCGTTCTTACTCCTTGCAGCAAAGTTTCCTTGTAATTTTCGCCATTAGCCCAAACCAGAACTTTTGAATCCACCAAAGATATGGTACTGCATACTGCTAAACATTTACACAACCGGTTCAAGCAACACAAAATCGACCTAAATCACACTGGCATGTGACAGGCCAAATCGCTGCATGCAGAAGTACCAAGGAACTCCTAATAACATCAAACTCCGGCTTACACACAGTGCTATAGGTTCAACAACCAAAATTGGCTCAAAACCTAAACCCTTCACCATGCAAGATTGAGGGGCAACAACTAAGACGAATGAGCTTCCACCTTGTACAAAGAGTAGAGATGGTACTCAACTAAGAAACTAGTACTAAACTACTAATGCAGAATACTTCCAAAGAGAAGACGAGACTCCAGCTAGCTATTTGTTGCCGCTGCAAAAGAAAAAGGGAAAAAAAAAAAAAAAAAACAATTTCATAACGATTCCAATTCAGACAAATGGTATAACATTAGAGAGAATGCACACAAAAATTACTAATTACAGAATTGGAAGAAACTCCTAATCAAACCATTTTCAGTCTTACTGACACACTCGGTATTTCATTCACAATGTCGACTTCATGACCATATGGTGTGACATGCACCCCCATTGCCCCAATTAGGCTCCAAACATTTAGCCGAGTGCTCCTCTGCTCCCTCTATTTCTTTTCTTAATTGTCAGTCTCCCACTATAGACACCCATGACCACCGATATAAAATGCGTGCAGTGCTGCAGTCCCTAATGGCCTAATACACTCGGTCATCAACAAGTTGATTATATTACAGCAGCAAAAGTACTACTTTGCAGCAAACAGAAACAACAACATTACCCAGTTCCTCAAAGGCTCCCGCCATACGGGGAGTGGGGGGAGGGGTCGGATGTACGCAGGCCTTATCCCTACGCTGAGAACATAGAGAGGCTGCTTACGGATGACCCATATGAAAGTTGCTTCGACAATCACACCGAGTGACTGCTACTTCACAACAAAAGAAGAGCCGACAGTTTTGTGAGCCATTTTGCTTTATTCCATTATATCCCAAAGTCAAAGAATAGTTGTTCAATGTACAAAACTCCTGATTATACTTGTTTAGGCTACTGAGGCAGAGCAAAGTTTCTGATGTTCAATAAAAAAAAAAAAAAAAAAAAAAAAAACATAACTTTAAAGAGTCCCTTTTGTCTCATCTTTGACAAAGTAATCAGATGGAAAGTGGGAACCATATTGAACAGAGCAGACATTCAAAGCAACGTTTTATATCATAGATGAAAGAAACTGGAGAAATGGGGGAAAGTTACCGGTAAACAAGAAGATCAAACCAAGCTGCTCTCATTCATCAATCCGCGCTAAAATCTCCCTTGATGTAGCTTCAGCTGTGACTTACAATCTCCACCAGGAATAGATTCTTCCTGTGGATTAACAGATCTTCCAGAAAACCATAAACCTTCCCCATCACAGACAGAAATATTCCTTGAACCAGTCTTCTGGTACTCCTCGTCATGAGGGGACAATTCCCCAGGACCTAGAGGCTTCTCAGATGACTTGTAACTATTCTCATCATGTGATTTTATGTCCCTGGGATTAGGTGATCTCACTCTATGGCTTTCCCGTTCATCTGAAGGACTAACATCACAAAGGGGAGAATACTTCCGCGGACTAACAGGTCTTTTAGATGACCTTGAAGGCATTTCTTCATCTGGACAAATCTCCCTTGATCTACGGGACCTCTTAGATGACTGATAGTCCTCATCACAAGGGGAACTCACTCCTCTCTTGTAATCCCTTTTATCAGAATGAGACCCCTTCCTAGGACTCACTGACCTCCTAGTTGACCTGTAATTCCTTTCACCCCGAGGAAATTCTGACCTACTAGACCTGTCTTTTTCACTGAGAGGAGAATGTGACCTGGAAGAGCTGCGACCTCTGTCAATGCGGTGACCAGGCGATCGAGATACAGACCTGAATCACAGCCCTTCTAGTGAGAAAATAAGCCGAAAGTGCAGAAAGAGTAAAACAAGACAAAAACAGAAAGCTTGCAACATATGTTCATTCTTATTCTTCATGAACCCAATCACCAACCTGAACTGTAACGTGAAAGAGTAGAAATCACACAACTACAAAAGAATATTAATCCTTACAAAAAAAATAAGTGTGACCATCTAATCATCAAAAAGTCATAAAATAAACAGGGTCTTTACCTGCACCTTTTCGGAACAAAATATGAAAGTTTCATCCATATAGCGACTAAGCTTTATGTGGATGTGCTGGTTCATCAGCATCCAGTAATGTAACGGCTCTGTTTGTGGAACTTTCTAAAACGTCAAATTATCTTTTCTTGGACAATCTCATCAAATCTCTTACTGGTAAAATCTTTTGAATTGCATTCCTTCTCTGAAGATGGTTTCTTTCTTTCAGCCAACTATAAGCTTTATGTTCTTTCTTAACTGGATAGTATGAAAGATCAACACAGAAACGCAAAAATGCCCATGAGACAAGGAAAGGAAATATTTGCCTTAGTGATCCGAATACCTCAATTGCACTATTAAATACTATTTATATTCCATAGAAGTATGTCCAATAAAAACACAAAAAAAAAACAAAAAAAAAATTATAAAAATAAAAATAAAAAAAAAGAGGTCATGAAAGACCAAAGGCTCCAAATAAACAATGCCAACACAGGTTAACAGTCGTTTAAAAAAAAAACACAGGTTAGCAGGGCACCAAGGGTCAAGCAAGAAGGAAAAAATGAAACCTTATCAAGATAAATGAGAAAGGAATGGTAACATAATACACAGTATTTTTCCTTCAAAATTTTAACTGCGAAATGCATATCGTTATTCATGATATGCACTAATTTCATATTGCTTTGAGAGACTAAAGAAAGATGAAATTTGAACCTAATGCTGTTAATATAAGGCTCAAACAAGAAAAAGACACGCCAAAGCATGAGATCCCAAATCGCATAGTTAAAGCCGCTAGACAATTCAAAATGTCAGATAAAGGGATTCTCTCATCAATGAACAAAATGAAAATGGAACTTGAGACAACTGCCTACATTGATCTACAAACTCACACAAGAAAGCAAGTCTAAATGGTGAAGACATACTCCTCCCTCAGACTTTGTTAGGTGTAAAAGAGAGTAACATGTTCAATACAATGATTCAGCACACTGGAAGACAGGACAGATATAGATAACTCCTCACGAGAAGCCAGATTATGCATACAACTTAGAAAATGATGGTGGAATTCACAGGACCGATATAAAAGGTACAACATTCTACACACCTTGAAACACGCCTTCTCGTAACTGGTGACTTTGAGTACGCTGCAGGCAAACACATGTTCCAATTAATGACACCCAAATGAAAGGAATGACATAGCTTATCAGAAGAACAGAAAAATATGGAAGACTCTAGACTCACAATGGTATCGGCGCCTCGGGGACCTTGTTGGAGTTCTCCTCCTCCCTTCATGTCTGCCACTACATAATACATAGATGAATTTTTGGATCAAAAGGTAGTAGCAAATACAAGTATACGTCATAAGAAAACAAAGACCAATCAGAGTTATCCCCAGAAGCAAAAAAATATGATAGGTTGATACATAGACAACTATATGGTACCTTGAATGTCCACTTCTCCGCATATCCCGTGAAGTCCTACGATTATCCTCAGCATAAACGATATGTATCTCACGTCCACCAATGACTGTATGATTAAGCCTATCCAGTGCTTTAGCGGCATCTTCAGGGTAGCGAAATTTTACAAATCCAAAGCCTCGTGCTTCCCTGCGATCACAAAGGATGTGATTCTTGCTGAAGCAACAGATAAGCAGAAACTACAGACAGTATAATGCAGAAATGACACCACGGAACCAAAAGTTCTATCAAGCACTATTTATATTGGCCCGGACTCTGGAATGTTGTTGTTTTTAAGCCGTATCAGTCCCAAACTCTCCATGAGAGCTGTGATTATCTAAAATTGTCAATACAGCAATTCAGACCCAAAACCGAGATTTAATACTATGAATCTAAAGACGATATCCTTGGAACCATGGTACAACACCAAATGCCCGAATGTAATAGCAGCTATGCAAATGAAAGGCAAGTATCTTCATAGACAAGAAAATACTATAAAACAATGAAGGACAAAATAACTCTTCTAATAAGACAAGAAAATGAGGAAACCACAACATTGACGTGTTCATAATCATCAATGTTGAGATTGAAGCATCTATGAGACTATCAGACTAGTATCCACACATAAGAAAGGAGGAAAATTCTAGGGCCATAGTTATTTCAGAACCACAGCTGATTTCCTTTACATCTCTTCATCGTTTGTCTTTCTTGTTTTAGGAGGACTGCATAGGTCTGTTCCACGTCTAAAAAAAGTTCATGAAAACTAGCTGAGCTTGGACAGACAAAGGACACAATGTCCCATATCTAAGCAAACAGCTTACCTATCTCACTGAGACCATAAATTTGTCAAAAGAAATCATAATCAGCTTTCTCATCTGCTCTCATACACCGGACATTCAGCATGTAAGCTGACTGCCAAAACTCAGCCAACCACCGCCATCCAATTTAGCAAATAACTAAAGCAAATCCAGGGAAAAGGTGAAAACAAAATTCGCTAATCAACGGCCCTGATGTATACTGTCGGTGATTGCTGTTGTCTAGAAAGGAACATTAATTCCATTGCTAGTAGTAGTTTGTAGTTTGTGATTTGTGAGATAAATGGACAAAAAAAATACTAAAATAAAGAAATTGGTCGAGGACAAATGTCATAAAAGAAGTTATTAACATGTCTGTATCGAGAATGAAAATGTCATTGGCCGGGGAAATAGATAAAGGAAAAACATAAAACATAAAGAAATCAAATGTAGCGAAACCAATACGATATGAAGGCGGAAGAAGGGGAAACAAAGAGCCAGCAAAGAGGATCGATTGGCAAAATCAAATTCTGGATAAACAATTGAATAGAGGGACAACTGGACAAGGTCAGCCACAATATTGTGAGATGAGTAGTTTACTGGACAAGACAAAAACCCTACGGGTTGCTAGCTGAGAAAGTGTTTATGTCTCTACTGTCAATTAAGAGTTACAAGATAAATACACTAATTTACAAAAACATTTATATACGACAGTGAGAAAGTCAGCAATACTAAAGCGTATCTGTAATGGAGACCTTAGCCATGTTAGCATCACTCATTTGCTGACGGTGCTAAAGCTTAAACAACATCAATAACACCTTCCTAAAATCTACTCCCTCCGTTCGCCTATAAAACGCGTAGGGCCGGAACACAGTTTTTAAGAAAAATAGAATAAAGAATGAGTTTTAGGGTCCACTTGGTGTAAAATTACACATAGGGGTATGTCCCACATGCATTTTTAATAAACAAGTAAGGGTGTTTTGGTCTTTATATGTACAAATAAGGAAAAATTCTAAGTAGGAAGTTTAAAGATAAACACCCCTAAATAGAAAGTAGGAAGTTTATAGGTGAACGGAGGGAGTACTTCCTCCATCCCAAATTAAACTTCCTACTTCATTCGAATATGTGAGGTTTTCAAATGAAGTCGGGATAGAGGGAACCGGGGGGGGGGGAGTAGATGAGAAAAGGGATTTTCAATGAAAAAGGATTTTAATTGGTTAATGAAAGGTGTCTATCAAAGCCTAAGTACAATATTTTAAAGTGTTTCAACCAGTTCCAATTAGAGACTCAAATAGCTCCAAGTTAAAAGTGTAGAGCCAATGAAAGAAAGCTCAACAATAATCTTTGTAAACACCGGATTGCTTGGAACAAGTTATTATAAATTAAACCAATAATTCCAATTAGGGTAAATTCATAATATTGATGAAAATGATATTCGATCATAGATGGATCGTCCATGAATGCACTAAGAATGGTAGTAGAATACAACAAATATAATATATAATGTTACTTGAGCTCAATTTGGGCAAATCAGACTTAAGATATGTTCAGTTGAAAGTCCAGCTAAGCCTACTTCAGCTTGACCCAGTTACAGTATTTATGACCCTTTACTGTCAAAGCACGTGGTCAATTATGTTGGTTCATTTTCCTGACGTTAAGAACATCAAACATGGCCAAACCAGCGAAATAGTAACACTTGAAAATAGCAGAATAACAAGGCCAAATCGTGAAATATTATAATCCGATTAAGTGAGAGTACAAGTGTGCACATTCATCTACAACTAAGACGTCAATATGACCAGAATATCAATGGAAAAGAATGAACCAAACCGGTCAAAAATAAATATCAAATGCAACATGCATGCAGCCAAAAGGGTTTTTCACCCTATAGAAATAATGAAGCAGCTATGCATACCTTGTATAGTAGTTTCTAGGTAGATAAACATCCTTCACTGGGCCAAATTTTTCAAATGGTATCCTTAGCTCTTCCGGCCTGAAATATGTTAAAATAGGGTTATAAAAATTGTGACCCTCGTTATTTTCTTAATGAGCAGGTTTAAGAAAAGACTACTGAAGATCGACGCTCAATGTAGTGCGTAAGATTTAACCACTCAGCATGTGTCTCAACACGGTTTGCTCCAGATAAAGGTTGGATTGATGGTACTAAAGCTCCACTGTACGAAATTTCTAATTCATTAAGAAAAATAATGCAGCAATTTAAATCACACATTGATCAACATACAAGCATGGTATAGGCCACTTAAGTCATTTCCACATCTCAGAACAAAAAGGAGATTAAGGATGGTACCCCAGTAGCACACACGAACCACCTATCATGATGGGTGAAAGTGAATGAAGGCCACAACATAGCTAAATGCTAGTCTAATTTCAAAACGTATAAGCAAGCCTTCATCTACACATAATGCTACATTGCAAATAAGGCAAATCGTTACTGACAAGCCAACAAAATCGCTAATTAGCACTGAACTGCAATATTCCAAACAAATTCCACCTCTTATTTCAAACAATGTGTACGCTGGGAAAAGGTTGCTGGTTTCACAAATAAAATAAGTATACCACTCCAATACACTCTCAGATAGTGTAAAGTAATAATACATGCAATCTGTGACTATCTTTTCTCCCATCAATTACAATTACATCACAGTGAAATATTGTTGGCAAGACAAATCCTCAATCCAAGTCCATAAAGCTAAAACTACCAAGAGAAACTCTCCTTGAAAAATCATCGAACCATAAGATTATGTTGAGACTTAAGAATTGGGAAATTTCCAGGGTTTTGTAGTAACATGATTTTTTTCAGATCCCACTATCTTACGACCCTGTACTCTGATAAAAAAAAACAGAAGTGGTACAACCAACGTTTTCATTGTAACAAGTACGGTAGCACCATGAAACTGAGAGAGTAATGAATACTACAAAAGCAGTTGGTTAAGATAGCAGGTTCAATAATTCTCTATTCAGTTCCTCTTTTCATAAACAGCATCAATAATTTAATGCATTCCTTTCAAGCATCACGACATTATCTTAGCAATGAACAATCATTTCAACCTTAGGAAAAAAAAAAAAAAAACTAGATAACCATATGCACATGCTAAGATGTATAACAAACATATAACAGAAAACAAGACGCAAAACCACAGAAACAAAAACTAAGGGCTCGTTTGGTTCATGATTTTTGGGGGAATTGGAAACGGAATCCTTATCCACACCCTTTCCTTGGTTTTTTTTTTTTTTTTTTTTTTGCAATCTCTTTGAAGGGGAGCCTTGGCGCCCTTGACAAGGGAAGGCTTGCCCTCATTACACCCTTGTGGTGGGACACTTTCCCGGACCCTCGTTTAGCGGGAACACCAATGTGCACCGAGCTGCCCTTTGCCCTTTTTCTTTTGCAATCTCTTTCCCAATCCCCCAAAATGAAACTCATCTAAAATTTAAGGTAACAATTTAAATCCCCCCCATCATTTTGTCTCTCCTCCCTTCCTCTCTCTCTTGCCACACCCCAACCGCACCAAACAACATTTAAAAAGAATGAAACTTGTCTCCACTCCCTTTCCATTCTTGTTTCCAATCCATTTCCATTCCGAAATGTGAACCAAACGCCCCCTAAGTGAATTCCTACTAGAAGTTGTCATACTACATTACTATGCATAAGCCAGCAACGACAAAACTCGCCTAAAACACTCGGTTTTTATGCATCCTAAGATTCATCCTCGATTCCTCGATACAAAGATTCACTGAAAAACCGAAAAAATCACACTCTTTTGATCAACCACACACTGAAACATTACTCTCTATCCTAATGAACAAATAAATTTGGTTAGTTTTTCGAATTCCTCCTCATACTATAATCACTCTCAAACTTTCTATTATCTTGATCTTCAAATTCAACATTCGTGCATTTCTCGAATTCCGCGAATAAATCGCAAAACGCAACGAAATGAATGAAATGAAGGGAGTAATATTCAACACGGCAACTATAAAAGGAGCGAAAATTAAACAACACGCTACAAATACAGCGAAAACGGACGAAAATGGAAGAGAAGAAAGGAGGCGTGAGTGAGAAGGGAGGAGGAGGAGTAACCGAGTATCGAGAGCAACGTTGCGAACGAGGAGGCCGGAAGGAGGAGGAGAACGGCGGTCGGAGCGGTGGCGATCGCGATCGCGAGGTTCGTCGTAGTGCTTCCTACTACTGCTGCGCGGCGGAGTACGGCGTCTAGGGCTGTCGCTTCTGCTCCGGCTTCTGTGTCTCCCCATTTTTCTTCAGTCAGATTGTTGGTGGAATGAAACCCTAATTTTGAAATTGGGGGATTAAATTTGTTGATTGTCGGAAAGATTGTGTTTCGAAATTTTGGAGGGAGAAATTGGATAACTTAGTCGAAGGACTGAATTTCTAGGGCTTTTCTAGGGCCAGCCTAGAGCTGATCAAATGGCCCAGGCCCAAAAGCCCGACCCGACTTTTTCCGGGTTTGGGCCGACCAACTAGGCCCGACAATGGCCCAAAGTCCGGCCCGAAAAAAGCCACAATAATATGGGCCAAGCTCGTGGGCCAACCCGGCCCACTTTTAAAAATAAACACAAAATTTTTTAATTTTATAAACCTAAGTTATGTAAACTAGTGTAAATGATGTCGGATTATAACGAATTTGGTAAAGTACTCAATGTAGCAAAATTAGGCAAAATATAGTGAATAAAGCATATTAAAATAATAAAAATATTACTATTAATAAAATAAAATATTGTAAATTATGAAAATAACATCAAAAACCTCTTGAAAAATGTATAATAATTTATTATTAAACTAAATATGCAAGTAGTAGATAATAATGGTGTGGCATGTCTGGAGTGGACGTCCTTTAAATCCTTCCTATAAGAACCTGTTCAATATAAAACCCTGCATCCTGTAAGCTAAGTCTAGGGAAGGAATTGATGACATTGGCTCTGAGACACCCTTGCTAATTCCTTATTTGATCACAGTCACAGTCACAGTCACTGTCACTGTCACTGTCACAGTCAGTCTTGTTATCTTATTAACATACCCCTTGACATCTGATTATATGCACTGTGCACGTCGTGGTAGCTGGCTTTATTTCCAACATTATTGTACCAAAATCTGATTGGCTTGCTCTTCTTTGTTTTTTTTAGCCGGTAAAATTGTAAGATATCATGAATCACAAAAGCAACCTTGCACTGATTGGTTGGTTCTGGCATCAATGACAGTATAGTAATCAATGATTCACTAGTCTACTTTTCATGCTCTAAACAAGCTAATCTTCTAATCATGAGCCCCAATCAGCCTCCCGAGAGCATGTTTAGTAGAGACCTAGTACTTGTCTTGATTTTCCTTCCATCTCACCATGAAAATTTATTTAATTTCAAATTTATTGGAGACCTACTTTGGTAGTACTAAAAATTGAAAATGAGATAGAGAATATGATTTTTTTTTTATGAAAAAAAATATTGAAATGTATATCCATTTGTAGAGGCAAAAAAAAAAAAAAGGTATATCTAAAGGTATATTTAATTTATATTAATTATTAACGAAAAATGATACTCCCCTCCATTCATATCTAAATGCCCCATCGAGTTTTAAGTTTTTGACTTATCATATTGTGAGTCACATATCAACCAATTGAATGATTCATTTGCTTTAAAATTAAGGTGAAAGGCAGAACGTGGCTCAGAAAGACGAGTGGGATTGAGACAGTGCATTGTCGAATAGAGTATTTGCTAATTTTTACATTAAATGAACATTTTAGTTCATCTAGAGATTTGTCCAAATATGTTCTTTCAAAAACCGCAAAATAAATGGGGCATTTGGATATGAATGGAGGGAGTAAAAAGGAAGTCTTAAAGATGAAAATGCTAACAAATTTGTAGGACAACAAAACGAAACATTTGGTGCAATATGATTAGCTCATCTTCAAAATACAAGGTGGTCTTCATTTTACACTTCCCGTTGATCATGGAGACCGACATTTCTCCTCTCTCTCCCTCCTCCTTTTATATTGTTTTTTTTTTGAGCACGCGAAAAACTCTCTCCAAATCTCAACCCGATCAACACAATACATGTCAAACAAACATCGAGAAATAGCGACCCGTCACCAACCCAAAGAGCCATCAACAAAGTGGAGGGAACAACGAACATCAAGGTCGCGTAGGAACCCAGTCGAACAGAACAACAGATCTATCCCCATCACCAAAAATGCAGCCGGTGTACTAAACCAACAACTTCGAGAAAAATGTCGTCATAATAATTAACTCATTTTTTTTTTTAATCCGCCCCCCCCCCTCCCCAAAAAATAAATAAATTAAAATCCCCAATCATGAAGCAACAACAAATTCACCAATCTCCTTTCAAAAAAAAAAAAAACAAATTCACCAATCACCACCACCAAATCGCTGACTTCGCTTCTAATCCTAACCCTAGTTTTCTCTCTCTCCTCAACCACCATTTTCACCCTTCCTTGATTCTCGGAGCTTCATTTCTAGGGTTCCAAAATTTGGGGATTTTTTTTTAAATTTAATTTAGTTAATTCATCATGGAGTTACCACCGTTGACTGCCGGAGACACGCCGTTTGAATGGAGTGAACTCTTGGATTTCACCCTCGACGATCAGCTTTTCGCCACCATCGACGCCGCCCTACCCGGCCCACCACCGGTGGAGGCGGCGGATACGGAGGTGTTGAGTGATCGGGTTAGGAAGCGGGACCCAAGGATGGTGTGTGAGAATTTTCTAGCGGGGTTGGTTCCTTGTGCGTGTCCGGAGCTGGACGCGTTGATGGAGAAAGAGGCGGAAGAAGAGGAAGAAGCTGCGCCCGAAAAGAAACGGGTTCGGGTTGGGAGGACACCGGGTATGTCAAGGTGTCAGGTGCCTGGTTGTGAGGTTGATATTACTGAGCTTAAAGGGTACCATCGTCGCCATCGGGTTTGCCTTGAATGTGCAAATGCGGGTTCGGTTTCCATTCATGGGGAGACTAAAAGATACTGCCAGCAGTGTGGCAAGTAAGCCCCTCCCCTGCTACTCTTTCTTTCTCTGATTTTTTTTATTTTTCTTTTCGGCATCGCAATATATATATAATGATCATTGCATCTGTTTAATTCCGTCTCGTTTCTCTTATATCTGTTATCTATAGGTTTGTGGAAGTGGAGGACTATGTGTTTGGGCTTGGTTGTTAGTGTATCAAAGTTTTGTTGCGAATTTTTTTTAGAGAGATGGTTTGAGGTTTATGTATAGAGACTCAGGTGTTGCACTTAGTGTTAGTACAAAGTCTATTCGTGGGCTCTTTTTACGCGTCTTGCCCATACGGTATTTATTTTGTTACCTGCCTTAAAATCACCGCCAAATGTAGATAGCCGTATAGAAGATTGGTCAATGTATGGATTAGATCATTAGACCTGCTACCTTATATTATTTTGGAAGGTGTAGGTTTAGCATCTGAAAATTTGGACCTACTGAGACGGAGGCTTGATTATTTGGGAGGTGGGCTCTAAATGCAATGGACTCAATAGAATTCCAGGATTAAATCGAGAAATTCTTAAGAACACCAGGATTACCAAATTCGTAGAAGATAATCGAAGGTTGTTCTTATAATCAAAAGTGTAAGCTGAAAGATTACACGATTGAAAGATTGTAAGACTTCATTGAGAAGATACAATTTCAGAAAATATCAAGCTTAATGAAAATGAGCAGTAACTAATCTATTTATAGCTAAGGCAGTTACTTCTATAACTGATTCTGTTATAACAGAATTCTGTTATTTGCTATTTGGCTGATGTGGAATAGATGACGTGTCCTGTCATCTGCTAGGTCCATGACACTAAATTGAAACCTTACTGCGAATATAGCTTTTGTGGTCAATTCCTTTTGGGGATTCTTGAGATAAATGAACCTTCCATAGAAGTGATGTTTATCAATATACTATCGCAATGAATGCAAAATCCTTGCAGATAAACTGGGCTGAAATTTTTGCGCTTTAGCTAGATGTGCATTTAGTTTTTAGAAAGCGTGGTGTTATCTTTTTGGAATTTGTCAAAATCAAGAATTTCATCAGGGTTTCCATGTACAGACAACTCCTTGATGTAGTTGAAGTGTCTGCCCACCACTCTTGTGCTACCTATGTGAAAGTTTTCTTCTTTCCTTCTTTCTTTCTTTTTTGGTGGTTTCTTCTTGTGCTAGCAGTTTCCTGAGGAGGTATCCGCGCTTCCATAAAAGATCTTCCAGTCCTAGCTCAGTGTGTCTATACCCTATAGTTTTGACTGCAAAAACAATGCAAAATGCATGTTTAATTCATTATGCAATAAGGTACAGCCGTTGATCCACAGTTATTCTATATGTTGAGGTTCCAATTATTGCTACTGAAAAAATACCCCTTTTGTCATGTGGTGGTAGTGTTGAAACACTCTTAGTTTAAGGAGGCGCGAGGCGCACCGAGGCACTGGGGGGGGGGTTGCGATGAGGCACGAGGCAAAGGCGCACGCCTATTGCACACGAGGCACACTCATTTAGCGGACAGACTTCCATTTTTCAAAACCATAGTCGTATTTTGCAAAAAATGACCCCTTTTTTGGTATTTAAAGAGGGCCAATGGGTAAGAATACAAGAGAAATAAAATTGGAAATTGTGTATTCATGCGCCATGCGTATGCCTCAGGTGCGCCTTATGCACACTTGTGCGCCTCAAGCTTCCGAGGCGATGCCAGCTGCGCCTACACCCGCTTTTTTAAACTAAGGAAGCACTTAAAGATAGACCTGAAAATGAAGGGTAAGATAGGAAATGCCTTCAAGTGTTTGCATTGGAAAACTAGGATGACATATTTTGGATCAGAAACAAATTCCGTGGATGACAAGCGTTATGGATCGGAGGGATTATATCTCATGAAATTCATTAATGCCGAGAAACTGTTTTAGGCTTTTAGCCATTTGACAGCTGCTCCTGATGTTGAATTGAGTATTCTTCTCATTCATCTTGATGAAAATGAATTCCTTACAATGGCTTTGACTGTTTGGTAGATCATTAATCATTGTTCTCATTCATCTTGATGAAAATGAAATCCATAGTTTTCTTGTTGTGAGTTAACAAGGTTATCTTACTGAAAACATCTGAGTGGTTGAGCAACGGAGCATCTTCAAATAAATAATGCATGCTGAATTGCTGACATACCAAAAGAAGGAAGGACTAAAGTTATGCCTTAAAGAAACACTTTCAAATGAGTCTAGTTGTCTACTCCGCACATTTAGCCTAATTATTACTTACATTGGACACCTTTTTGTTTTTGTGTATAGCTTTTTTTATTGGCTTGCCTAATGGTTTTAATTTTAAATACTTTGGTGAGGGGTAGCCTCGTGATCTATCTTACTGATGATTTATGTCATACGGGGGGTTTATGCTGGAACTATCTCATTCTTACTGAAAGGTTAATCACACAAGTTACTACTAAATTTCATTACAGTATCATTAGAAATCAAAAGGATTGTCTGAATTTTCAATCATTTCAAGGTAGTGTGTAAGTGAAGTCTGAGAAATCGAGGATTTGAGGATGCAAATAGCTCTGCTTGTGCACCTTTATTAAAATGAATATCTTATGTTCCAAGGTTCTTACTGGCTTCATGGCAGGTTCCATTTGTTACCTGATTTCGATGAAGGTAAACGTAGTTGCAGGCGCAAGCTTGAGCGTCATAACAATAGAAGGCGAAGAAAGCCTGCTCATTCGAGAGCTGCTGTACAAAAGGACCTTCAAGGGGATCTGCAGAAAGAAGATGTTTCCTCTGACAGTGAAGCTTGTAAAGGTATTATCGAATGTAATAAACACTTGTTTCATACTTTCAGGAATTTTTTATGGTGCCACTCAGCCAAAAAGTTTTACGGAAAAATTATGCCTCATCATGTCCTGTGTTATCTTCATGTTGTGGTGATACCTGCATTTTAAGATAGGAATTTTCATTATGACAGAGAATGCGTGGTCAAGCAGCCAAATAGCTGAAAGGGAAGATTCTAAAGATGGAACTTTGTCAAACCTCTGCTCAGCTCCAGAATCTCATAATGTTGACAGTGACAGCACTATGACGTTTACTCGAGTGGATAAAATATTAGAAAATTCAAAGCAAGATCATTCTCCACCTTCTGATAATAAGAGTGCTTACTCATCTGCGGTATGTTCTATTATCCTTTTATATATGTTGCTACCTCTATCGAATGCTCAGTATGATCTTCTTTAGTTGATAACTTCTTTTGTAGTGCCCTACAGGTCGTATCTCCTTTAAACTCTACGACTGGAACCCTGCAGAATTTCCTCGACGACTTCGGCACCAAGTATATGACCAGATTATTTTGCAGTTTAGAAGTGAAATAATTTTATATGGATATCCATCAGGTGATGACTAGCTACTATATGTTTACAGATATTTCAGTGGTTGGCCAACATGCCTGTTGAGTTGGAGGGCTATATCCGTCCTGGTTGCACTATACTGACGGCATATGTTTCAATGCCAGAGTTTATGTGGTTGAAGGTAATGTTTTTGTTAGTTGTTTCAGTGCTTAAGTTAGTGTAACCGCATTATTACAAGCTGAATTGCCAGCTAGAATGTAGTTTTCTGCTAAGCATGGATCTTGTTTGTTAATTTGTGTATGACTTTAGACTCTTGAGGATGGCTGAATGTTGTTGTGTAAGGTAAGGTATTGGATTTTAGCTATCTTGCTTTTTTCCTGGAATGGTTATGTATAACGATTAACTTAGCCAGCGACGAATATCTGGATTAAGGCTTTGGTGGTGTTGTCAACTTGTCATTGCATACTGGGTGGCTAAAGGTTAGTTCACGCTTGGCCCACCTAATTGGGTGAGGTGAAAGGATGTTGGGCCAACCCTAACATAGCCCATTCTAAGGTTTAAACTCAGTGGGCCAATTTACACAATACCCTTGATGGTGCAAACAGTATGGTGCAAAAGTCTTCCTATAAAGATGGACAAGTACCTGAAATACGAATAGAGTTGCAGAAAATAGAATAAACATCATGACCAGACCTTGACTCTACTACAAATTGCTTGGATGAGGTTCACTTGGGGCTATCCCTAACCATAGCCTGATTCTGACCCGAATCCGCCTGATCCTCCGCCAGTCCATCAACTGGAGTACTGGATCAGTGTTGTCTTAGTTCACAAGTCACAAGTTTGCCCGTTGACTTGACCCACCAAAGCTGAGCGTGGTCCATTTGTCTGTTCGCCATCTGTGTTATGCTGTAATGGGGTTAAAGAATTGGGTTTTATGGCTGACTACTGGTGGTTTTTGGAACATCACTTGTATCTACACTCTACAATAGACGAGCCTCCTTTTGATATGTTAAACCAAACATCACACACTTTGTCATGGGATAAAACTTCTCATAATCCTTTATATTTCTTGTTGATTTGGCCTCAAGCTGTCGTTTTGTTTTGTCGAATGTGAAAGGGAATTTTATTTTGTTGGTGACATTGTAGATTTAGAACCTTTCTTTTTCCTTTTTATGCTGTTGTTGTTGTTGGTGGTAGTGGTGCTGCTATAGGACGTCTGGAATGACTTCTGGAACAATGGCTAATTTTTCCTGTTCTCTTGTTGTTGGGTTTGACTTATTTTTGTTATTATGCCGTTTTACAGCTGTTTGAAGATCCTGTTTCTTACATACAAAGTTCTGTTGGACCTGGAGGGATGCTCTCTGGCAGGGGGGCTGCATTGGTTTACTTAAATGACACGACTTTCAGTATTTTGAGAGGTTAGGTGATGCCTTATTAGATAAATGTATATGCCTATGCTTCACCCACCATGCTCATCTGAGTTTTACTGAACATGAGGGTTTCAGACTTTCAGTCCTTCCATTGCTTATCCTTGTCTCATAACTTGTTTTCTGGTGATCTGAAGTATGAGTTTTGTAGGGTCCATCCGTTCTTAGTTTCTGAACATAGGAGGGTCCATTTTTCATTCGTTTCTTTGAAAGACTTTTTTTGCTGGGGTCCTTTTAAAGGTCAGGATTTTGAATACTCTTTCCATCTAATATGACCGTGTATAATTGTCTGCTTCAAACCCTACTAAACATACATTTCAGATATTCAGCCTTATTCCTGGATAGGTTGAAATTTCGAAATTTCAAGGAGCATCTTCACGGGTCAACTTACTTTCAATAGCTTTCATCTCACCATACAATTTTTTTATTTTTTTATTTTTTTTTTTATTTTTTTATTTTTATTTTATTTTATCATGAACTGATAAAAGTATGAAACAAGAGTAGACTATGATAACTTTCAATAGAACTAGAATCCAAAAGTTACAATAAGAGAACAATGATGAGTCATATGAAGGAGATAAAGGAATCATAATTACCTTTGGAGGTGGAACTTTGTAATTCAAGTTCGAACACTCAAGAACAAAATAACTCGTAAATCTTCTTCTTGGAAAAGACAGCGTAACTCGTAGAACATGTATCATGAAACTTTCCCCTTTTGACCCGTGTATCTTTGATTCATTAAAGATAAGCTTTCATTTTCTTCTAGTCTTATAGTTTTTTTTTATCATTATGGTTTCATGATTGTGTGACCTTTATAAGGAATATGTAGTATCTGGTGGTTCTTTTGGGCTTACTAATGCGATTTTAGCATAGAAGTTCACGATATGATCATTTACTGCAACTCTTGCGCAAGGTTTTGACCTTATCTTTCCCTTAAAACTCTTTTTTTTTTCTTTTTTTTTTGATAAGTAAGATAGGATATCATTATATTCAAAAGGACACCAAGGGGGTGACTCCCATATACAAAAAGACACCTAAAGGGGTGACGCCCGTAAGAAAAAGAGAGCTAATCACACTCTAGGACTATCATGAGAAATTTTATCCACAAAAAGAATGAAAGTCAAGTGTCGTTGCGAAAGTAACACTTGACTCCAACTATGCAACGTCCTCAAAAATCTAAAGTTGAAATCTTGGTGTGTCAACATAATATCATCAAAAATGCGATAATTTCTTTCTTTCCAAGTAAACCACCAAATCACTATTGGATGATGTCTTTCTTTCTTTTCCTTAAACTCTACAAACTATAATGATGATGTCTATTGGTAGAGTTCCTCGTTTTTTCTCAGAATTACAATTATTCTTAAACCTCCAAGAATTTCAGTGGTATGTGGAAGTCCTTGATGCGCTATAAAAAAGCTACCTTTATATGCATATATATAGGTGATTTAATGTTTGTTTTTCTATCTATGAAGAGATGAAAAAAAGCTGATTAAAGTTGTGCAATTGTTTTGAGCAGATGGAGCTTCTGTGACCAAAGCTAAGGTTGCTATGCGGGCTCCAAAACTTCACTACATATATCCCCCTTGTTTCGAGGCTGGAAAACCGATGGATCTCATAGCTTGTGGAAGCAATTTGCTCCAACCCAAATTTCGGTATGTTCTGTTTTCTTGTGTGTGTGTGCGCGCACGCATGTGTTTGTGATTTCTAGTGTTTTAATTTGTCAGTATGCAATGGGACTACTCGGGGCTTTTGTTTGTCCTCTGCTAGGCATAGCTACAGCAGTCCTTCGAAGCGTCTTTACATTGTGATACATTGTTTGTTCTCTGCCCCTTGGTCTCGAGTCAAACCCTGCATAGCCGATACCTTTAAGTAGGTCCATGCGACCATGCCAATGCTGATAGTTGATTTTACTATCTTATTATTATCGTCTGAGTCCTCACATTAAAAAAGAGCTTTGTGAACCTCTTATTTTGCCCATAGTTTTTTAACGGACCGGGATTGAAAACTGTACATTCCATTTCCAGTGAGCCAAAGATTCACTCTTCTTTGGCTATAGAATCTGATGGGATAAATCAGTGGCGCACTATATTGATAGATTGTGAAGCAGCACTCGATGCATGTGTTGACACGATTACCATGAAGGGTCATTTAGAAACATTATCTTTGTGTTCTCAGCACAGGATTATGCTCCATTACATAGGAGCTTTTGTGGCATTGGAGTAATGTTGTTGTAGAAGAGATTGAAAAATACAGCTTCACGAAGCTTCAAACTTGATGCTAAACCATTATGCCAACTGTGGGAAAGACTTTTTGTACCCAAATTCTGTATCAATTTCTATTTATCAGACCGAGTTGAACGCTGGCTTTTTGTGTATATATGTACTTGGTGGAATTAACAGTATGTTTTTGTCCCATACTGTCTGTAGTGCTTGTTTTAGAACATGTTTATCTAGAAATGTAAGAATGTTTCTGTAGTGTATCATTCAAGATTGCCTGTTCTTTTGGGAGTTAATTGTACTCTTTTGGTTGATTTTTCTGCCATCCCCTGGGAAACAGTCATCTAACTTCTTTCATCCGTTGTCCACAGGCCTTTTTGGTGTTGTTTTTTTGAAAAAAGACTTGCTCGTGTTGTTGCTGGTGTTTATTTGTGGTCAAATTAATAAGTCTGAAAAATCTTGGTCTTGGTTAATTGTGTTCATGCGTTCTCCAGTTATATAACTGGTACAATAGTTTTTTTCTGCTTTGTAGCTAGTCTTTGAACACTTGCTGGTAGTGGATATCAACTGATTGGTTTTTGTGTTTTAGGTCACTCATATCGTTTGCTGGGAAGTATCTGGCACATGATTATTATGTCACTTTTCCCCGTGGGAAGGACAGTACTGAACCTGGTTCTGATTTTGATAATCAGTTCTGCAGAATATTTATACCAAGCACCGAACCTAGTTTCTTTGGTCCTGCATTTATTGAGGTTGGTAATTTTTTAAAGTAAATAATTTACTCTATCTTCCCTATTGTATGTATTCTTCTGTTCAATTTCAAAAGTCTGTTGTTATTTTGATCTATGCTTGTTTCCTATGTTTTTCATGCTGTTTAATGTTTTTGTGACATGTACAATCTTCATAGATCTTACCTAAAGTATTAAAAAAAAAAGCATATAATAAAATTAATATACTGGTGTGGTTGCCGTTCAATCCAGTTTTAGAATCTTTCTGTTTTGTCTAAGGTCAGTAGCTAGTTTGTGGAGATTGGCAGGCTTGCCTAGTTTGTTATATTCAACATGGAGTTGTGGTGGTCAGGTGCCCTGATTGCTGTGGAATGTATCATATATCTGTTTGGTTTGTGGGGACATGTCGTTAAGTTAGTTTGAAAAAGCGCGCCTCACGTGTGACATGACTGAGGTGATGGTGCTATCGCCTCAGACAGGGTGAGGCGAGACAAGTTCCATGAGGCGACCTGAGGCGAATGTCTCATGGATCTGAGGGGTTTTTAAGGACAGCAAACTCTTGCATTTCATTTTAAATACTTGATTAGCCAAGCTTATTCTCTTTTAACTAAACACAGGACATCACGGCCAAACTACCAAATTGGTAAAAAAATTTAGGGGGCAAATGACATATTGGTAAAAAAAAAAAAAACTCCGGCGACAGATTGGTAAAAGAAAAATGACACTAAACACCGAATTAGCCAAATAGACTAAATTTTGGCCGGCCATCACTTCAACCAATATGGACTTCCTTCAATACAATTATTTAACTCCCTTTTTAAATTAATACTAAAAATACTAGGAGCAAAAAAAAAAAAAAAAAAAAAAAAACTACTTCGATAGATAAAAAAATGGAAGAAACAATCGACATTACATGTTTATATATACAGAGTATAGTACTGAGAGACGAGATGACAGTTCGGATATGTTATACTGTATGCAATATTGATTAATTTAAGTACTTTTTTGTTGATTTTTTTTTTTTTTTTCATTTTTCCTAAAACCCAATTTGCTTGAAGTTTTTTTATGTGAATTACTTTGAAAAAAATGTCATCTTATTTTTTGTTTATTTAATTTAATAGTTATTATTAACTCAAAAAAGGTAATTAAATTCATAATATTCATGGAAAATAGATTGGAGAAAAGAATTCCGGCCAAAAGTTAGTCTTTGTGGCTAATTTGGTGTTGAGTGTCATTTTTTTTTTTTAACCAATTTGGTAGTTTGGCCTAGGACATCATTAGAAAAAACCTCTTCTACCTCAACCTAAAACTACTACTAAGAAACAGTGTCTTGTCTTCAGCCAACATCTTTTTCGTCTGTTCTTCATCTGTTAGCCCAAGGTACTTGTTCTTCTTCTTTCTTTCCTTTCCTTAATTCCGTTTCTACTCTGCTTTTTCTTCTTCTTTAATATTTTTGAGAAAAAGAATAAGAAATGCCTTGCTTCCATGAGGCATTCGCCCCATTCTGTTGCCTCACGCCTTAGGCTGTCATTTCCTCGGAGCGTCTCACGCCTTTTCAAATAAGAGTGTAAATAGACAGCAACTTACATGTGGGCGATGTGGCTGTTTGGGTTTATGCCTCCAGTAGTCTTTCTAGATACTTACATATGGACGGACTGGAATAACTTCGAGCAATATTTTGGCCAATATCTTGTTGGCTTCAAATTCCAGAATATTCTCATTTATTGAATATATCCCCTAGGGAAAGAGAGGTAGGGAAGAGCTGAAGGGGACTGTGTGAGAGTAGGCAACCCACAGGCAACAGCAGACTACAGCCAAAACACGGCACCTCTCCATAGCTGTCTCGCTTTCTTTATTCTGAATGGAATCATGAAAGATCCAGGACACACCCATTGCTCCTCAGCTAGGAATCATGGATACTTGTATTTGGGTGGCATGCCAGTGTCTGACACAAAGACGCTCAGACACGCCGAAGTAGACCCAAAATGAAAACAAAAAAATTGGAACACGTGTCAGAGACGTTCGCATTCGTCAGTTTTGCATACCCACATGATTTTCACTGTTGTTGTTGGCTGCATTTTTGTTGTCTTTTGTAGAAGTAGTCTCTTTGATGTGACGTTCTTTTTTGCGAGTAGTAAAGAAGTATATTTGTCCTTTGAGCCAAAGATTCGCTATACAGAATGTGATAGGCTTCTTACAATGTTGTCTTTTGTAGAAGTAGTCTCTTTGATGTAACATTCTTTTTTGCGAGTTGTAAAGAAGTATATTTGTCCATTGAGCCAAAGATTCGCTATACAGAATGTGATAGGCTTCTTATATTGCGAAGAGAGTGAATCGATGCAACTGTTTACATTTTTGGTCATCCGGAAACAGACCTATACGTAGTGCTTGGACTCCCAATTTGCCTCACTAAGTTGTAGGAGGTACTTAATGACATTGGGTAATCTTGTTGCTGTAAAAAGAGTATTGGACTGAATAAGCAAGTGACTCTCTATCACAATGGAAGGACAGAAGTTCATTTACTAATAAAGAATCGCAAAAACATAAACATGGGCGGGAAGGGGGCACTTATAGTGATGGCAATGCTGTAGAGGAGTTAAGATTGCCTCTGAACATCCTATTTGATCTTTCAGGTGGAGAACGAATGCGGGTTATCTAATTTCATACCTGTTCTCGTTGGAGATGAACATGTTTGTGCTGAAATAAAGATGATACATCAGAAGTATGATTTCTGTCGATGTGGACAAAAGTCAAAGCTTAGATCTAGTGAATCTTCACTTGGAGGCTGTGAAGCATTTTGCTCAAGACAAACTGCATTTTCTGAGTTTATGCTAGATGTTGCATGGTTGCTTAAGTGGCCTTGTTCAGAGAAGCTTCAGCATGTCATAACATCTTGTCAAATTCAGAGATTTAGTTGCTTGCTGAAATTCTTAATTAGCAACAAATCTAATTTCATCTTGGAAAGAATATTACAATCTCTGCAGTTTGTGTTGGATGAGATCGAGTCGGGTGATGTGCCTACCATTACTGATTTTGACACAAGGTTGCTCAACGAACATTTCAGTCGTGCTAAAGATTTCCTTTGCCAAACTGTTCCCAAAGGTGAAGTGTTACCGCAGCATTTTAGAGATCCTATGCCAAAAGGCGATGACCTTCTGGAAAGTTCTGCTGATCATGACAATGTTAATTGCGCTAGCTCTCAGGTGATCCTTCTCCTTGTGTACATGTTTCTTTCCTTTTATCTATTAAAGGTCAGCTATTTCTGTCTGCAAAATCTTCTGTGATCATCATTTGTGCCAATTGTTTGATTAGTGTGGAGGCTGGTGACCGTATTATTGTTGCTACAATCTGGAAATATGGCATGCCATTATGGCAAGGCTAAATGGAGTAGGAATGTCTATGTATCTTGTTCTTGCATAATTTGCAGTGTGTTAGACATTGTTAAGCCTCTTCTACGGCTGGAAGTGGGTGAGGAGGTTGGTAGTTGAAATGACCGCACAACAAAGCTTAATGTCTGTTGTAGCAGTAGAATACCTGTGCACTTTCGTTGTTTTTGCATTTAAAATATCCTTCTTGTAAGTTCTGCAGCATGTGGTTTCTGTTCAGGAATATTCCATAAATTTTATGTATATACAATTACACTGATATTTCTCCCGAGGGACCGTACCATTGTGCTTAGACTGGTTTTACAATATTACAGGTTCTAGAACTGAGAGCAGAGATAAAAGCCAGATATTTGGAGTCTTCACACTTTCCGAGAAAAGAAGAAACCATACCATTTTTGGATCGAGAAGTTGCTATGGATGTTAACAGCAACAGAGAACGGCAAAGGACATCAAATTACCTCATGTCATCGAAGAGATTAGCCGTTTCCCGGCCCTTGATTTATATGGTTGCAGCATTTGCAGTTTGCTTTGGTTTATGTGCTGTTGTCTTACACCCTCACAAAGTTGCCAATTTTGCGGTAACCATCAGAAGATGTCTGTTTGACAATTCTCCGGACTTACATGGCTAGGAAGCCATTTTTTCAGCCACTGAGGGAGAATCTTTGATCAGATAGATTCTATAGTTAGCTCAGTGTTCTGTACATAGATATGTCTAGTGTATCAAGGCATAAAGAAATTCTATACAGTTTTTGTATACTGTCAGAAATGTATGGCTATTGTCTAACAGTTGGTAAATACTAAATATCAGAAGTCAATTCTCTTGTAAAAGAACGATAGCATTGTTTTACCAGTTTCATAAGCAAGTGCTTTTTTCAAACTTTTTCCATTTCATTGAATTCTCTAAGGTTTAACTTGTATATACGAGAAGAACTCGTATTAAACTAATCACTAGAATAATGTCTGGTCTAACACCGTTCCTAATCACACGCCCCCGGTTCATAAAATTGGATCTACCTCTTTTTATCGTCTAACCTGACCACAATCACACACAGGGGTAGCGCCGCGGAGGCCAAGTCCGATAACATGGGAAGGGTAGTTGAGCTAGCTAAGTTGAGACCTTATCTTATGTACACATAACACACTGCATAATATTCTTTACTTTTTAGGGTTAAAACTACAACAACAACAAAAAAAAAAAAAAAAAAAAAAAAAGAGCAAATGTGAGAAGAACGACAACTAAATCCAGCTTTTAGGCATAATAACGACGTCGTAATGCATCAATAATTAGAAGCTACTCCATAATATTACAATAATCAAGCAACAGTAGCAAGTGGAGAGCTCAGACAAGCCGAGTTACGGTCACTTCCACGTCAGTGACAGCTCCTTGCGCAGTCATATGGATCTTGGTTCATCACATATTCATATTATATTCGGATTTACACGTTTCATATGCGACAATCTTATGATTGATATATGTTTATTTATCTGCATTAATTTTTTATGTTTTTGATTCATGACTAAACTATTTATACTCGGAATATCCGGTAAAGAATCACTAATAAAAAATTCATCATTCTACGGGGTGACCACTTTAAATTCATTAGTAAGGAAGTCGATAGAACAATCCTCAATCAGCCATTATAAAAGAGATCAAAGTTTGTAAAAAGGTACGGTGATTTCATAGTAATTAAATTTCTTTTTACTCCGTATTGTCTTTGACGAGATCGGTCGAGCTTTGAAAATAGATTATTGTAAGATTTTGAATTTAGTTAGTTTATCAAAAACAAAAATGAATAATCTAGTTTAGTACTCCCTCCGTCACAACTCAAACGCCCCATGGAGTTTTTGTAGTGGAATAAGAAAAATTGATATACTAAGTTGAGTGAAGTAATATTAGAAAAAATGAGGAGAGAGGATGTGAGAATTAATAAAAGTAGGAGAGGTAATGTGAGAGAGGATGTAATAATTTAATAAATGTATGAGAGACAAATATGTTCCAAAATAGATGGTGTGTTTGAGGTGGGACGTCCCGAAATGAAAAATGGGGCGTTTGAACTGGGACGGAGGGAGTAATAAACTAATAACTAGCTTTTGTTCCCGTGAACTCACGGGTGTTTTTTCTGGTTCTTTTTAAACGAAAACTGTAGACATTATCTTTAGGACTAAAACTTAGTAAAACGTTGAGAAACATCACGGTGGTGGATATATTAACCAATATATGTAGTAACACTCTATAACATATTTCTAAGTAAAACATTTGTATTTATAATCAACCTATATATTCCTTCTCCCGCAATGCCTAGCTAAAGTGCTCAAGTGAACAACTCTAAATTTTTGTGCAAAGTGTTTTTTTCTTTTCTTTTAGAAAATCAAATAAAAAATAAAGTAAATACTATTTTGAAACAACATGCTTGTAGCTCAAGTTTTTGACAAACCAAAGGTTAAGAGAAACAATTTAATTTTTTTGGTAAAAAAAAAAAAAAACCTTTTAACTTACCTTAGAATTTAATGTATAAAAGTCTCATGCTATAAGAAAATTAAAAGTCTCCGTATGAATATGAAAATTAATGTATTTCCATTCAATAAATGTTCGTCTATCCTAAAGATGACCCTCACACATATAACTTGAAAATTTCTATTCGATAATAATAACAACGCGACACATAACTCTTATTTCATCAACGTCTTAAGCGGATTTTGATATGACCATATTCGATTCAAAGAGATGTGTCAAATCAAATTTGAGTATTAAGACTCTTGTTGGATGAATTTGTAATAATTGATGTGTTTGGTGTCCTTACAATATTGAAAACTGAAAACTAAAAATATATAAAGTAAAATATACTCGTCAATTACAAAATCAAAAATATACACAACCAAGATGATCTTATTGCATGATAGTAGTTCAGATACTATATAGATATATCAATTATAACATATTGGGATCAATTTATAATCACACAGTAAAACATAGATATTCGAATATTTTACTACGATAGACACATATAACAAATACTCATTCTAAGACCTCTATAAATCTTTGTATGAGTAAATCACTAAATAACATTTCTATATTCCTCTCGCAAACAAAATTTATCTCTTGTGACCAACTTATTTTATATGTATGAAATGAAATGAAATTTTATTCACACCAATATCTATCAAATTATGAAGATATATATAGTACCTTAAATTCAAATGTAACTACGAATTGGCAAACCAATAGCCAAAAGACACTATGTTTAATACATGTTTAATATTAATATTGAATGAAAGGCTTTCCGAGTACCCACAAATTTTAATGCAAATAACTCTTGTCATGAGGAAAACGAAAGGTCATAAGACAGGTTTTAATTGTTGAGCCCACACATTAAAGGGATCGATTACGTGGAGGAGAGAGAATGAAATTGCATAACGGGACGACACGTAAGATATGACGTGAAATTTTTTGGCTGTGAGTGCTTTCAAAGGCTGCCACGTAGGCGTGGAAAGTAGCCTATTAAAAGTATAGTATTGATTGAAGATTATGTTTGATTTGTAGGGCTGCCAAACTACTACGTATAGTAATACTCGCAGTCGCAGCTGATTATAAAATCGTGAAAGACAACAATGACCATCTACGTATGCATGGACCATCTCAATTTTGTAAACACCGTGATAAACTATTTATTATGAACACATATACCCCGCGCGTATGCCTTAGCTTCTGGGTCAAAGAGTATCTTATACTCCCTCAAATCAATATATGTCGTCTCGTTTCTGTATGTACGTAGTCCATACAAGAGGGAACAACTTTATGTGCTGTCTTAAAATGTGAGAACGACTTGTATATAAAGAAAAGAGAATTTTCTGATTGATCCAAGTGTGATTAAACACAATGCATGAACTGTAATGTATGCCGCTTAGGCGCTTACTTGTGTATATTGGTTGTAAATGTTTTACATTTTCTCCTTTTTTTTTTTTGGGTTTTCCCATTTTTAATGACACTTTTGACGTTTGTTGGATTAATTTTTTTCGGTTTTATCATGACGATTAATGTTAGCCGATCGACTCGAAAAAAACATCTTTGGATAGATTATGCTGGCTTGGCAAATAGTTGTCAAGTTGTGCGCCGATGTAAATGATAAGCACTTTGCACTTGTATACATCTCCCACTTGAAATAGGTGGTGGTTAGACCAATGAGCAAAGGCCTTAACAAACACACCTTCCGATTCTTTAGATTTGTCCCATTTCATTTTGCACAAAGTTTAATAGTAGTGGGCCGGGTAGCAAGCTTTGTTTTTTTACACTAAATGACATTTGTCCCATATGCACATGAGTATGTCTAACCTTCTATAAATAAAGGGTAAAATGAACTTAAGTCTATACAAATGTCACACATAAATAGAAATGGAGCAAATCTATTGCACCATCCAAAAAAGAAGGGCGAATCTAAAGAATCGAATAGAGTGTATAAAATTTTGTTCTTGAATAAATCAAGTTATATATATACTACTCCAGTATATATATAGATACCTCTTCTCCAACACCAAGACACATTTTCTTTTCTAGCTAGCACCTTTAACTTGTAGCTAGATATATACAGTACATTACTACTACTAGCTAGCTAGTTTACGTTTTCTTTTACTCAGACTCCAGTACGTACGTAGTAATAACATTTGCAAGATATATAGTTTTACAATGGCGATTGATATGAAGAAGGATGTGGAGAAGGCCATGGACAGTTTGGCCGCGCCATTGATCGGAGAAGGCAAGGGGAAGATTGTTGATAATAGCAGCATCGACGAGGAGAGTAGTGATGGTGAAGGATCGTCCATCACAATGGTGTTGCTCAGCACTGGTGTTGCTGTTTGTGGCTCCTTTGAATTCGGTTGTTGTGTAAGTTTTTTCATGGCTATCTTAAACATGCCTTTAATTAAGCCAAATGCTACTGGTGTAAGTGTGTAACGTGTGGACACTTAAAATTGTCTTCTATATGTGAATATTAATTTTATTGCACCAACAAAAGTTACTACTCCCTCCGTCCCCCTTTAAACACCCCATTGTGTTTTTCACTTGGATTAAGGTAGTTTTGTTTGTTTATTATTGTTGGAGATAATGATTTGTTTGTTTATTATTGTTGGAGATAGTGAGTGGTTAGTTTATTATTGTTGGAGATAGTGGGTGGTTTGTTTATTATTGCTGAAGATAGTGGGTGATTTATTTATTATTTTTGGAGATAATGGATGGTTTGTTTATTATTTTTGGAGATAGTGGAGTGTAGATATGTGGTGAAAACTTACCCGATTTAGTAAGTTTTGAAATGGGGTGTTTAAATAGGGACACCCCAAAAAGGAAAGCGGGGTGTTTAAAGGGGGACGAAGGGAGTATATATGTATACGAATAATTTTACTATCATAATTTCTTTATTTACCTATTAATATTTTTTAACGCAAATTAATGTACTCTTGTTGACTCAATTTTACTACAACTAATTACCCGAGTTTAGTACCACACATTCATTAGACAATTAATTAAACTACTCCGTAGTTTTTTGCCCCGTGAAATCACATTATTTATTTAATTTAGTTGTAGAGTTGCTATAACATGTTAGCTATACCAAAAATCCAAATAAAAATGCCAATCATGTTACTGAAAATAAACTTTACCAAAATGATCATATATCGAACTAAAAAATTGATAATAGGAGTCCAAATAAAATATAGCTAATTGGAATTACAATATCGATTCGCAACTTGTGCTCATATTTCGATAGTAAACTAACCCAGAATTATTGAAAATCTTACTACAATAAAACCACTCTTTATATATATATATATATATATATATATATATATATATATATATATATATAGGGGGCCTATCCAGTGAGAAGTGATGATTTGGTGAGAAGTGAGAAGTAATCTCAGCCATTGATTTCGCGTAACTCCAGTAACTAAACTACATAACTCTAGTTTTATAACTTCAGTAACTAAACTGTTTAACTCCAATGATTTAACTCCATTAATTTAACAAAATTATCTAACTCCAGTAATATTAATAATTTCATCAAATAAAACACGTAACACTAATAACCCCACTACCTAAATCATGTAACTCCGACTTAACTCCATCAACTAAAATACATAACTCCAACTTAAATTTCATCAAATAAAACACGTAACCCTAATAACTCCACTACCTAAATCACATAACTCCGACTTAACTCCATCAACTAAAACACATAACTCCAACTTAAATTTCATCAAATAAAACACGTAACTCTAATAACTCCATTAACTAAAACACGTAACTCCGACTTAACTCCACTAACTAAAACACGTAACTCCAACTTAACTCCACTAACTAAAACACATTACTCCAACTTAAATTCATCAAATAAAACACGTAACCATTATAACTCCACTACGTAAATCACGTAACTCCGACTTAACTCCATCAACTAAAACACATAACTCCAACTTAAATTTCATCAAATAAAACACGTAACTCTAATAACTCCACTAACTAAAACACGTAACTCCGACTTAACTCCACTAACTAAAACACATAACTCTAACTTAACTCCACTAACTAAAACACATAACTCCAATTTAATTTTATCAAATAAAACACATAACCCTAATAACTCTACTACCTAAATCACGTAACTCTGACTTAACTCCATCAACCAAAACATATAACTCCAACTTAAATTTCATCAAATAAAACACTTAACTCTAATAACTCCAATAATTAAAACACGTAACTCCGACTTAATTCCACTAACTAAAACACGTAACTCCAACTTAACTCTATTAACTAAAACACGTAACTCCAAAAACTATGACACATAACTCCACTAACTCCAATAACTAAAAGATGTAACTCCAACAACCAAAAGACGTAACTCTAATAACTACACTAACTAAAATACGTAACTTCAAGATAACTCCACCAATTAAATTACGTAACCGAGAATAAAAAAAAAAATCAAAATTTTCAGTTTTATCTCCTCCCACGCACACCCAGCCTCCTCCCCCCGCCACTACCCCAACCACCCACCCACGCAACCACCACCAACCGCACCGTCCACCACCTTCTCCCGCTCCACCTCCACCACCACGTGCTCCGTGATTCGGCGAGCAGAAGCCTCCTCCCCCGCCGCATCTCCACCACCTATTCATCCACCATTTCCCGTCTCTCACGCCCGTTTCTCTCTCCTCAAATTCCTCTCTTTCCGTCGCCCTACCCCCTCCTTCACCTCCTCCTGAAGCAGCACCACCTTATCCCGACCTCCAACCACGACTCCATCATCCCTGGTCAGATCTGATAAAAACGAGGACGAAAAACGTGGAGGAGATCGCGTATTTTGCGGTCAAAGGATTTTCGCACGAGTATTTGATGAGAATAGGGGCGGAAATTAGAGATGATGTCGGAGATGGTGTAGATTGACGGAGGTGAGCAGCGGCGGCGGCCTAATCTGAAGAAAACGCGCGCGAAAATGGAAGAGAAGAACGAGGTGTAACCGTGCTCGAGGGAAGGAGAAGACGTTATTCGAGGTGTAACCGTGCTCGAGGGAGGAGAGGAGTGGCCGACGATGACTCGAGGTAGTCAGTCGATTCGTCCGGTGGTTCCTTCGCCGTCGATGTAACACCCCCAAATTTATTTTCCTTTTCAAAAAAACATTTTATCGAGAATCAAAACACAAATAAGGAAATTCAGAGGTGTCACTCCGCACTCGAGTCAAAGACCCGAATGCAAGGAGATTTCAGAAGCCAAACTACAAATGTCTAATAGTCTAAAATAGTGTATTACAATCCCCTAATTAAATTACAACAATCTGAAATATGAAATATGAAATAGTCTAAGTATAATAAATGGTCTAATAACTTAGAGTCCACCTAATATCTAATGAGTTGTCGTTCCCGCATGCATCAATCACTGCAAACCTGTGGTGGATTTAAAACACAAAAACCACAGTTGAAAAAGTCAGTGAAATTGAGTAAGCTAACACCTCAACTCGTAGAAAATCAAAACTCTTACCTGAATTTTGAAAACATTTTAGGTTTTATTTTCGAAAAAGCACTTAGCACATAATCATATCAACCAAATGAATTCAATTCAATGACAAAAGATCAAATTTTACGAAATTCACAATCATCAATCCAAGCTTAGTTAAATAAAGAATCCACTCCGAACTTCCAATCCAATCCAACGTATTACTTCACAACTTTGTCAATTTATTGTATCATACCAAACCAAAGACTACTAGACCTTAAGTGTGCACACCCCCCATTAAGTATTTTTAACCTTAATAGAGTAGTACTAGAGCCAAGCCCACTTATAAACCGATGCGGTGAGGCTGTAATTAGGAATCGATGCGACTCCGTCACAATAATTAGGAGCAACTCCGAGGCTCCGACACATTAGGGGCAACTCCGAGGCCCCGACACAATCATTAGGAGCAACTCCGAGGCTCCGACACATTTATTATACCACCATACTCTGTCAAATCTCCATATCACCATCATAGTTCACGTTCACAATTTGAATCATTCATAAACCAATCACAACCAATATCACACATAAAACCACTTATATTTTCATTGCAAATAACCACACAAGTACCATTTAATAATCACAAAGAAAATTGAATCGTTCTCCACCTAACATGATACTAAGTTTTCATCCAAACACACCATTCACATATAGCACATAATTTTAAAAGATTTCTACAAGTTTAAGAAAGGTTGAGCATGCTAGCTTACCTTTTCAATATACACAGGAACACAACAGCACAACGGTCACTAATATTCTTCGTCTACGAACTCGAGGTCTACAATTACACAATCAATAAATCCCAAATTAATACTAATCTCACCCAATCATTAATCTTATACTTATCTTAGCTCTACTCTATATGCAATGCTCACCACAAGCTAATTTCTAAACCAACAATTATCAATTTAGCCAACAATTCTACTTCTAATTCAATAATTAAATACTAATACTCAATAACTCTCAATTTATCTTAAAAATTCCCAAAGACTTAAAATCACTTTTAAAACAAAATCTAATTCATAAAAATCAATCCTTAATTACTAGGATTTATTTAGGATTTATTAATACAATTTATATTATGTTTTAATTATCAAAACATGTTTTAATTACACAAAAATCCATAAAAACGAATTAAATCAACTAATTAACGAAAATCAGTTTATAATTATATAAATCATCTAATTTTCGAAAACCCCAATTACTTTAATTATTTAAGCAAATTATACTAATTAAGAAACAATTTTCTCAAAATTACTTCAAATTACAATTCCTACAAAACATGAACCAAGACCAACTCAAATCCCCAATTAAAATTAAGAACCCTAATTAAAAGATTATTAGCACACTAAAATCATAACTTCCGGAACTAATTGACCCTAATTCGAGTAATTAAGCTAATTAACCCCAAAAACATGATTAGTGAAAATCAACCCAAATCAAGCATCAAAACCAATTATTTGTGTATAAAAATAACTCAAATCAATAACCCGCTAATCATAACATCTATTAGTATCGATTAAACACAAATTAAAGCTAGAAAAATACTTAATAATCACGTTTTAAAGAGGAAGCCGAAAACAGGGGAAGAAAGGGGTGGTAGAGGCGTTACCACGACAGAAGAAGAAGTGAGGGAAGCGAGGTGGTCGACCGGCGATCTGGGTAGATGAATAGAGGCGGCGTTCGTGCGTGGGCAGTGGCGTGCGGCGAAGAAGGACAAGCGGCGTGAAGAAGACGGCGAACCGAAGGCGAGAGAAGAAAAGAAAACAGAGGGAACTCTGTTTTTTTATAGGGGGTGCGTGTCGGTTTTTTTTTTTTTTTCTTTCCTTTTTCTTTTCTTTTTCTGATTTCCTTCTTCTTTTTTTTTTTTTTTTTTTTTTTTTTTTTTTTTTTTTATGTTGGGTTAGGATGTGTTTGGTGTTTGGGCCAACTGGTGTGGGCTTGAGTTGTTGTAGTGTTTGGAAGATATCCCAATTCAGAAATTAGAAAATCGTATATAGAAAATCCGACTCCAAAATTCATTTCCGAATTCGGTTTTGAGAACGACAATTAATAATTAAAATATTTTCATTTCAATAATCTAATTAATAGATCTAAAAATATTAATATAAAATACTTTAAAATTTCGGGATATTACATCCTTCCCCCCTTAAGAGAACGCTTCGTCCTCGAACCGCAAAGTAAATAGATCAACCCATCAGACATCCATACAACACGTACCAAGTCGTAAACAACTCATAAGATGTAAAGTTATGAGTGTATAAATGCAATGTATAATTCTAAGTTTAATGCAAAGTTGACATTACAATCCACCCTCCTTAAAAGAAGAGTTCGTCCTCGAACTCACGAGTTACACAATCCTATATGTAAGTAATTAATCCCAACGCTTTGATGTACGAGTCACTCGTAAAGGAACACCATTGAAATATAGAATCTCCTCATCAATTTTGCGATATCAAACCAATACACTTTTGAACGTACACCATTGTATCAATTTTATAGTAACCCAAAAATTATAGCATCTCCTAGATCATTAAATATCCTCTATAACGAAGGCCCTTAATAGAGTCGAAACCAATAAGACTGCCAATCTCAAATAGTCTATTAACCTGATGGGTAAATAACAAATATACTTTTAAATATCCGGAGCCACATACCCAAGTAAACTTGCTCATTAATACTCGAGTTGCAAATTCAGATAATTTCTTTGTGTCGAAATTCAACCTCTCTTCTCTCCATGTCAACATACATTCAGATAATCCACCATACTATTGAATAATATAAATCCACATAAGATACAACACCAAACTATAACCTCCAACAATAATTCGAGCTTCCCCAATATTAATTCTATTTCAAAATAACATACTTAATACTCATATAAATCAAGAAACCTTATCGCCCACTCCATTCATTTAAATCAACAAATGCTCAACATTATTTGATACACATCCCAAAATTCTCAATTCCTCTGAACAGTTTGAGTAGTCATTGTCACACCTTAACTTACCAGAATCGTTTCTCAATATTAGTCAATCAGAATATACATTAAAATCCAAAAGATAAACAAGATCCACTATTACCGTTAGAGATTCAATTTCCTCGAGTGCCACAATTCTCATATATCAAATGAAACCAAACAAAACCTCTAAAATAAATCTTTTCGCCCTCAATCATTTAATAAAGACCATAATTTCCATATTATACAAAACTCATAAAAATCACCTTTAAAAATTATTACTCAAATTCTAGTAACCCAAAATGAAATTTGAAGTATTCGAATTCACTAAAGTCCCTTTGTCAATAAAATCAACTCTTCAAATCATAATGCAGTTTTATATCATGATATCAATGATAGAGATTCTAAACTCCAAAGATAAATATTTATGAGCCTAGGAAATCTCCAATTATCTAATCCGGTTTTTGTCGAAATACAACCTCCTTACATTATATATAAACCCCAAAGACTCAATTTAAGACACCACACTATTCCTGAAGATAAACCCATACAAAGAAAATATTTAAGATCATGGATCTAAAAATCATAGTATTCCAAAATAATTGTAACCTTCCATGTCAGTATTACTTATAACAACTCAAATCCGTTAAGCAATCAAGTCATGTATCTCAAAATAGCCAATTCAATAAGTTTCAAGTTCAACATTCCAAATTTTACCACATAAGAACACTTTTAATCTCTAGAAATCGACCAAACTCCAAACTCCAAACTTTATGTCGTATGTCACACTCAAATTTCATATTCACATCCCGTCATAATATTCCTTACAAATCTCATGGGAATCACCTTCAAACAATACAACTAAATTCTGAAACAGACTTCCACATAATTTAAAATCCATAATCAGTATAGTCATCACTAGATCGCCTCATTATCGAAAATTCACCATATAACCTCCATCATGTATCTCATTTTTGACCAAAATCTCATATTAAGCATCGACGTAGCGATGTCAAAACAAAGGTTTAAAATGCTAAATATAGGGCATAATAATCTACACATTAGCCACTAGTTCCACTACTAAGGGTAGGGTGGGAGGGCACTATATATGTTTTAGCATATATCCTCTATAGTAATTTCAACCCTTTAAGAATGATGCAGTAATTAGCTATCAAGCACTTAGTAACAATTCCAACACTAATAAATACCAAAATAATTTATGTCTCAATTGAGACACATTCCATGAAGCTAACATCGTATACATATCGAGAATACTTAAAATAGAGATATCATTTTCTCATTCTAATTCAGTGAATATCATTCCAAATAATAGGGTACGTTTGACCTTCAAAGACCAATAATTTTCATACATGTACATCAACTTCATACTTTCGAATTCCAATACCAAATTACATCTATTCTTAATTTCCAAGTGAATCAAATCATTCAAACCATCCAGTAACAAGTATATATATAAAACCCACATGTGAAAACAAGTAGCAATTCATAAATAAGAATAAGTCAATCACACATAAACAAACAAAGCAATACCCCTATATCCCCATACGGCTTGATTCATTTTATTTGTTTTTACTAATTAAATCATTTTTGTTCTAGCCTTATTAATTCAATTTAGCGTGGGACCTAACCTGGGCTCTGATACCAACTGTAACAGCCCGATCCATCATACTAACAACAAGGCCTTCACCTTTTAAAGCCCACGTGAGGATATTCGGGCTTAAGGGGTGACTACCCATCTTATTGGGTTGTGTTGCGACGTATGATGGATCGGGCTGTTACAGTCGAAGGTTGTGGACGGTGCACGCCGACGACGGTGGTGGGCGGCACGGGGCAGGGGCGCGGGGAGAGAGAAAGGAGGGAAGGGGGAGGAGAGAGAAAATGTGAGGGATAGGGGAGTTTTGGTGTATTTTTAATTTATTGTAATCTTTAATATGGGCCATTAGATCAAGTGGAATAGATGGCTGAGATCACTTCTCACTTCTCACGAAATTAATACTTCTCATTTGATAGATTTCCTATATATATATATATCTTCTCCTAGTTAAAATTCTCTTTTTGATAAACCGATTATTTATGTATGAAATGATATTTAACTCACCAAAATCAAACCAAAACTTAACATGTACACTAGTATATATTGATTCGAATTAAGGTTTAACTGACACAATTGGCGATTACACCCAAAAATATCAAGATTACACACGCTATTGCCAATTAAAAATTGTAAATACATATGAGCGAATAGATCAAATTATCACAATGGTCGCAGTATAATCTAACTATTTGAAATTGGAATACCAATATAGAAACAAATAATAGAGTTGAGATAAAAAAAATATGGATTTTTCTAACGTGTGTCCATATGGCACATGATAAGACTTAATTTCATTTCTTAATTAGGTGATATTCTCTTGAATTAATCAAAGAGATTCCACATTGTCAAGTGAGAATATCACTTAATTAAGGAAGTAGATGGAGTTTTATCATGTGTCCTATGGGCACACGTTAGAAAACCCAAAAAAATATACAAACTTTGGCTAGCCTTATCAATTATCATGATGTATGCATAACACTAATACCACTTCATGTCAAAAAAAAAAAAAAAAAACTAATAGGTAATTGATACCCCTTAAATCACTGATAAAAGAATAATTTGCATCTCTCTCTATATCATTTTGTATGAAGTGTATGTATATCTAATAAAACCGACCCAAAACAAACATATACGCGGTGTATATACTATCTTGAATTACATTGTAACCACAAGGCAAACCAAAAGTCACAGGTCACCTTATTTAATACTCACTTTAAATAAAAGTCTTTTCAAATAACCTTGCACTTAAAGCTTGGAAAAACTCATACATGCATGTAGGAAGACGGAATGACAACAATAAATAAAATCGAGACCTTATTAAAAAAAATTCATAATAATCAATGGAGTGACTATGACATGACAACTAAGCTGCGACCTTTTTTTTTTCAACGCTCTAATACTTTGCCATGTCAGCCGTGATGCTAGACAATTAAAAATTATGTATAGATATGTCTAAATGTTAGACCTCTAGCACATTTTTTTTTAAAATTTCTACCGAGGGCATATTGAGTCAGTTTTTGTGCTATACTTGAAAATTAATGAATATACTATAAAGCATAAATATTATTTGATTATTACGATAATTAATTTATAATGTAAAATTTGATGAATATGACAATCAGTTTAATGTATAGCAATGTGGTTTTTATAATAATTTGATGAATATGCATAATAATTAATTTTGATTTATGATTTTATAAATAATACATAATCCATCTATGATTTTCGCTTGTATTGTAGGTGGGTTACTCAGCACCAACTCAAACAGCAATTAGAGGAGATCTTAATCTTTCATTAGTCGAGGTTCATTATAATAGTCATGAATTATACCATTTTTCCGTCCTCACGAATTGTTTACTTTTCAGGAAATTAAATGAGAAAAATAACGCTTTCTTAATTTAAAGAAAAAAATATTTGATGGTTTGTGACAAATCTTTTGAGTTATGTTTGTGAATGCAGTACTCTCTTTTTGGCTCAATCGTGACCATCGGAGCCATGCTTGGAGCTATAACAAGTGGGAGAATAGCTGACCACGTTGGTCGAAAACAGGTTGGTAAACCTGACTTACCTGACAGATAAATGTTGTAATAGAATTTTATTATACGACTTACAGTCTTAATATTATTAATAATGAACTTTATATTAATATAACTAAGCATTTTCGATATGTTGTCTTTTTTAGATTATTTACTTTTAGTTTCAGATCTTACTAACAACTTTACATGTGATTTTTTAGATTATTTACGTTTAGTTTCGAATCTTACTAACAACTTTACATGTGAGTGATGCAAACAGGCAATGAGGATGTGTGCTTTTATTTGCATTCTAGGGTGGCTTGCTATTCACTTCGCAAATGTGAGTCAACATACCTCACAATCAAATACTCCGTAGCTAATAGTGTTATAGTAACCGTTATCCATATGATATAATAATGTATGGGTAGTAATTTTGTGGAAGCCATATTTATCTTGAAGACCCTTTGTGAAATAAAGGGGTTTCTTCTTTTGCGTGTTCATAGGGAACTTTACCACTTAACATAGGAAGGATGCTCACAGGATATGGAATCGGAGTGTTATCATATGTGGTAAAAATTCTTTTACATTCTACTTGAAGATGTGCATGATCAATTTAATTTAATTTATAGTGGATACTATACTATGATGAATTTTTAGGTGCAAGCGTTATACACTTTTGTGTATGTTGATTTATTAATTAATAGCCTAATAGGTTAAAACATGTCTACGAAATTTCATGTCACCAATAGTCTGAAAAATCCCCTAAAAAATGGCCTAAAATGCAGGTACCCATTTATATATCTGAAATATCACCCAAAAGTGTACGTGGAGTGTTAGCGACATCAAATCAGGTATACCTTTTACCATGTAAATTCAGTCATCTATCATTATCATCATATTATAAATTTGAGATAATTATTAGTTAACCATAGACAAATAAACCATTTTTACAATTTGTGCATGCAGCTTATGATTACCACAGGTGTAGCTGGAGTATTTTTAATAGGATCAATTGTAACATGGAGGACACTTGCTTTATTAGGTACACTCCAATTTCCTTATATAAGTATACATCTACCCTGATTACGTATCGTGGTATGATTCGTGGATAAATTTAGTCGATCAGAGCTTTGATTTTTTTTTTTTTTTTAATTACATAGAATTTAACTTCTTACGATACAATTTGAGTTTGGAATAGTAGACCGACTATACGACTTAACTACATGTTTAATCTCTATTGAATTATCACGTATCATTGCTACAATGTGAAGGAGTTGTCCCCTGCATTGCGCTACTTGTGGGTTTGTTCTTTGTGCCGGAATCACCAAGATGGCTGGTTAGTGATAATGAAATTATTTGAGCTTATATTATAAGTTTCAGTTTCTTCTGATATGTGAAGGCAATGAATTTCATCATACCATGATATTATTATTCATATACTTCTATCTTTTTTGGTGATCATGGATGTTATTCTAATTAATAACTATTTACAGGCCAAAATTGGTCATCAACAACAATTCAAATCAGCACTACAAAAGCTTCGAGGCAACGACAGTGATATTTCGAAAGAGACTGCACAAATTACCGTAACTCCTAAAATCACAATTTATTAAGCATTAGAAAGAATATATGCTCCCTCCATTTTATTCCGCTCTTTATATTTGTTCAAGCAAAGCTAAAGTTTAGAAATAGAAAAATTGGAGGGAGATGGGGGGTGACGGAACTTTATTTAATATACACTATGATAACTCTGGAACATGCAGGAAAATATAACTACTCTAGAATCTCACCCGAAGACAAAGTTATTGGACCTATTTCAGAAAATGTACATCCGTTCTCTAATCGTAAGTATAGTCTTTCGTCAAAGTTTGTTGTTCAAGTTATAATAGTTTTAATCATCAGTATAATTATATTATTCTTCGGTTATTTTTGTAGATCGGAATTGGACTTATGGTGCTTCAACAATTTGGGGGCGTAAATGGAATTGGATTTTATGTAAACGAAACATTTGTGCAAGCAGGTAGTTGATAATAAGAAACTTTTGGTTTGTTTATTTGTAATTAATAATACGTCTTGAGTATTAAATGATTGTGTCGAAGCAAGAAAAATAAAATAAAAATTGATTATGGTGTACATTAATCAATTGCAGGGCTTTCTTCGGGGAAACTTGGAACAACGATTTATGGTATAATTCAGGTAACTAGCTATAATAACACAAAATCTTATAAAAAACGGTATCTTAATAATTTATTGAGAGACTATTATACTGTGTTACAAACTGATTCTTTTACATTAATTGTAACCATGATAATATTTTTAGTGATCGTATTAATTTACTATAATAAATCACATTATCTATGATTTTGAAAGATCAAATCATATAAAATTAGCTAGAATTTATAAAGTAACCCGTTTGCAAATCTTGGATCAAGTGTCTAAAGTGTTTAACTAAAACGATTACCTAAAACAATATAATGGTCACTAATTATATAAATTACAAAGTCACGATATAAATGATATAATTGGTCTATCGATAAATAACATAATTGCTTCTCAGGTGCCGATTACGCTTATTGGAGCACTGTTGATGGATAAATGTGGAAGACGACCACTTCTACTAGTAAGTAAAACATGACCAAATGTCATTATTAGCATCTTTTTTTTTTTTTTTTCTTTTTTTTTTTATTTTTTATTTTTTTTTATTTATCTGCAACACACAAATTGATTGCATTGAGTTTTGGCAGTGCAACAATGTTACACTTTTTTTTTTTTTTACAAAAGTTTTACCGTTTCAATTCCAGACTAGAATACTTGAACCACAGCCGAACAATGTATTTGAAAAAGAGTATTAAATATGATTAAATATTGAAAATTAGGAGAATATTATATCAATAAAAATGTTTTTTTTAATACTATTTTATAAAACCTATCCAATTTAGCCTAATAATAACATGAATTGTGGGGGAGTATTATATCACACAAAAGGACATAATTAGATTTATGGAGAAGATTATGGTGGGGTTATTCAGTCTCTTAGAGACCAAAGTGAAACCTGATTCTTTCAACATGATTCATCTTGGGTTGGGGAGCAATTGAGCTATCAATACTAGTATGCATAGAAAATTGCTGCAAATTTCTTTGAGATGAGAGTGACATCATGATCAGAACTCCACTTGTTTTATGAGAGCAAATTTGTAAACCTCAAGAAGGACTAAATATTGGACTGGGCTGAAACTTATTTATCGGAGTTGGGGTGGGCCAGATACTACGATTTACGAAGTTTTAGCTAGTTTTATAGTAAAAATACGCAAAAAATTTCCAATCATCGCAAACCTGGGCGGGCCGTAGCAGGGGTAAGCCCCCTTGGCTCCGCCCCTGGAACTGGTGGCCTGGGAGTAAGAGATATTTTCAATTGGAATGTGCCCTGTCTGGCAAAGTATGTAGACTAGATTTATAAAAGAGCAGACTCTCTTTGGGTAAAATGGATTTATGAATACTACCTGAAAGGCTGTGAGTGAGAGAGCTACACCCCTCCAATGATGTAAGTTAAATTCGTTCAACAAGAAGTAAATTACAAGATAGGTATATAAATGGCCGGTGGATTGAGACTTCTACAAGGGAACTTCTACAAGGGAATACAGATTAGCTGATAGTTTTACCTGGCTAACTGAAGTCACTACAAAGGTAGCTTGGGGAAAACACATCTGAAACAAATATAACATTCCTAAGAGCAACTCCAATGGCAAGCTACAAAGTTTGTAGCTTGGCCATGCCATGTAGGAGAGAGAGTGATTTCAAGCTAATCCTACAAACTACACTAAAATTCTAACAACGTGAAAATACAACAATTGTAGTTTGGAGTGGGGCAATTTTTTTGTTTTTTTTTTGGATAAAATATCAATTTCCATCGAATGTTATTTTTTTGGAATTATTTTTAATTCTCAAGCAACGTGGCCTGGGGGAGCAACGTATGTAGCCTGGCAAACTACAACTTTAGAATTTGCTCCAATGGTACAAGTTGCTTACATCATTAGCTTGTCAAGCTAAACTACAACAAAAATTTACCATTGGAGTTGCTCTAAAGCAGCTTTTATGCTGGCGGGCAATGCTTAATAGGCAAAAAGAAAATTAGTATGATGGTTTGCTGGGTACGGGTCTCAATCTAGCTCAGCCTATTTTTCTTAAATTTGTATGATGCATGTGTACTGTAATCCTCATTTTTATGATAATTACTTACATTTTCCCCAAAAAAATAGAATAACATGAATGTTTCTGTTTGTAGGTCTCGGCCTTCGGAACATTCATAGGATGCTCTATGGCTGGCACAGGTTTTCTTTTTAAGGTACGAGTTTATTATTTCTCCCTATTACAAATTAAATAAAAAAAGATGCATGAGTTAGCTACTTTAATTTTAAATAGATATTGTTTTTACGTCGATTAATTGTGATTGACATATATTGTTACAGAACAATGGTGTGTTTCTTGAAACGGCGCCTATGTTGACCGTCGCCGGAGTATTGGTAACTCATCAACCGTCTTTATTATCGTTTTTGTTTTTCAACTTTTAATTCTTCTTTTAAGAAAATTAAAATCCTGTATGTTTTCATTTTTTTTTTTGTATTAGTAATTGAAATCAACTCATCTAATTAAATTAGTATAGAAGACGTGACATGCTATATATGCCTTGATATATTTCGGTTCTTACAAATACAATTGCAGGTTTATATCTCAACATTTTCAATAGGAATGGGAGGGATTCCTTGGGTCATGATGTCTGAAGTAAGTGAGCTCACACTGTTTTTCTACCAAAATGAAATACCAAAATAGTTTCATATTCGATCATGATACTTATCTTCATCGTAATGTACCATGTGTGACGATTACACCAATAATAAACCAAAATTTATCTGTTCAATAAGTGTCATTAAATTCCGGTGACATGTTTTTTTATTACTGAGAAATTTTGACTTGTAGTTAAAAATTATTTCTTCACACACTATATATCTTCTTCCTCTATTTTAAGAGTTTTACATTTATATACTTATTAAATAAACACTTCTAATTGAAATTATAATAGTACTAACTATTATTGTCTTCTTTATTGTTTTTTTGATCTACTAGATATTTCCAATCAATGTCAAGGGTATTGCTGGAAGTTTGGTAGTGTTAGTATGTTGGTTAGGAGCTTGGCTTGTATCATTTACCTTCAACTTCATGATAAGTTGGAGCACTGCGGGTGAGATAATTTTACATAATTGCACATTATTCATTCTTCTTCATTAATTTGAACCTCTGAACTCACTATATATCTTGGTCTAATTCTTGATTGAGAGTTTCTCTTTTAATTAAAATCACGGACAAAAACTCCTCTCGCACTAGGCCTTGTATGATTAAACTTAAGCATAACTCATTTGTTATCCCGTGTTTAGATCCATGAATTTGGTCTTAATGCTCAATAGCACATAAGTATACATACGTGATACGTGCAACGATGATTTTATATATGACATACTTATTATGAGCTTTGTGTTGAATCATGCGGAGCCTTATAGCCGGTACAAAAAGGTCATGTAGCTAGTTTATATAAATGTTCGCTTTTTTATTTTTATTTTTATGGGGGAGTATAATTCCACGACCAATTTATAATCTGTGCCACGAAATATCAATGCTTATACGCTCCCGAGAGCATAAGGAGCATGGTGGTCCTGCTCACAATAGAGGAGTAGAGACCACACTTAAATAGATTTTAAACTATTTTAAGTGTGGTCCCTACTCCTCTATTGTGAGAAGGACCACCATGATCATTGTGCTACCGGGAGTATGGTATAATTTGCAACGAAATATGTGTTAGCACGAGACCAGAATACCCTCAATGGCTACATCACCTGTTCTTTTCTTTTAATTTATTCAAGTAAAATTGAAAGTTTATTTTCCTTGGCGCAGGTACTTTCTACATCTACGCAGGATTTAATATCATAACAGTGTTGTTCGTTGCTAAAGTGGTACCAGAAACAAAGGGGAAAACTCTTGAAGAAATTCAAGCTTCTATAAACTTGTAAACTTGTAAGAAGTCCATAATAATGTATAAAGGAACTTATATTAATTATTATTCTTTTTTCAATAAATCTTTGAGAAGGTTAACTATAACCGTATGTCCAGGTCTTATATGTGTACCATCATGTAATTTCATACATTTTTTTTTTCTTTGATATTAGATTGTTTTTGTTAGAGTATACATCTATGTTGTACGCTGTTGAGATATTCACGACCATTGTCACATTGAATTAATTTTATTTCGCGGTGGCAATTAAATTGATAGATACTATGTACAATAAAAATGTATACTGTACTCTTAACATATATACATACACAATTCAATCTTATTCATATTACTGATCGAGCGTACCACGTATTCTATATACCCTTCGATTCTTAGCCGTTAGATATATGTAGTGGTCGAATTCAGACGGCTAAAACAGATCGATAGCTAAGAAGTTGCATGAAAAAAGACAATTGCGTACACGCAAGGGACAGCTAAAGATCACATGCACCCTAATCTACTCTCTGTTGTTTTTTCATTCATTGTATATACTTATATTATATTTATATGCATGCATTAATATTGTTTCTTTTCCAATTTAATCTAAATTATTTTTTAAATAACTTAATAAATTTTTCTAAAAAGAAAAAATTATCAAATTATATAAGATATAGTTTGTACGATGTATACATAAGCATAAAAGATTAAGGGCCTGTTTGATATCGTTTTCTGTTTTCAATTTTCTGTTTTTTTGAAAATCAAAGTCTCGTTTTTGAAACCCAGAAAAAGTGGTTTTCAGTTTGTCAGTTTTTATTTTCTGTATGACTATTATAGAAACATACAGTTTAAATTAAATTTTGCAACTTATTTAACTAAATTTTTTACGCAAAAAAAAAAAAAAAAAAAACCAAAAACTGAAAACGGCAGTGATACCGAACGGGCCCTAAATAAATGCAATTAACCATTTTTTTTTTCTATTTTTTTGGTTATTTACAATATAATTTATAAAATATAAATAATTAAAAATAATGGATGGTGTAGATTGATTTTTAACATTATGAATGATTGAGATGATGGCTCTTATGCTACTTTGCAGTACTTATTAAGGATCTTAGAATTACCGATGACTATATATATATATATATATATATATATATATATATATATATATATATATATATATATATATATATACTACTCCTACCCAAAGAGATTTTCCTGTTTCTTTTTGCAGTTTTGAGTTGCCATGTTGGGGACTATTTGTAGACTAAATGAAAGACCCGATAAACTTGAAATCAAGTAGAATTGGTTGACTGCAATACACAATGAAATACTTACTAATTTTTAAAGCAAGTGAACGATTCATTTGGTCTAAATATAGCTCCAAATATGGCAACTCAAAACTGCAAAAAGAAACAGGAAAATCTCTTTGGGTAGGAGGGAGTATAAGTTATAACAACGGTGGAAACCTCAATCATGCATGGGAGATTCAACTTACAGTATAATTACTACCTGACAAATTCATCAAAATATCTTCACTTTTTTTTAGTACGTATATAAGTATAACTATCTTTGCCTAGATCTTCTTCCTAAGACCAAACCTGGCCATCACGTACTCTTAGCTTCTCACTCACTACACTTATTTTCCCTATATTTTCTTTTCAAGTACGAAAATATGGGAATTATTGAAGAATGCAAAGAAAATAATGGAAGTAGTAGTGTTGAGAAAAAGTTTAATAATGGGCTGCTTGAAGATTTAGAATCGCCATTGTTGGTGAAATGCCAAGGAAAGAAGCAAGCTTGTATTGATGATGGGTCTATTGCTATGGTGTTGCTCACTACTTGTGTTGCTGTTTGCGGCTCTTTTATCTTTGGCACCTGTGTAAGTAATACTAATAATATAGATCCTTTTGGTTGATTATTCTCTCGTACTTTTGCGTATTTATATATATGAGACGGTCTTACACTAGCTAAGTTGTTAGTGTCGTCAATTTATTAAAATATAATAAATATGTACGTACTAATAAGAGGATCTGATCTTACCGTACATAATATAACGGTGTTATAACTTTCGATCTGGTCTCGGTCCACAATTTTGATTTTGGTGTAGGTAGTTTAGTAAGCTAATTGTGGGTTCATTTGTAAATAATGCAGGTGGGTTACTCAGCACCTACTCAGTCTGGGATCCGGAATGATCTCAATTTATCACTTGCACAGGTGTGTCGTACCTAATTGATTGGTGATCATGGATCATATGGATGTACTGATGCGATGACCTTAAGAAAAACAAAAACGACGTATCATGTGGGACAATATTCTTATGTCAATCCCATGAAAAATGCATCGTTTTTAACTAAGAAATCAAACTATATACTCCCTCCATTTCATTCAATTGTTTATGTTGTGTTTGGGTTCTTCTCACAAAACTCAACCTGACATAGAGGTACACTAATTACGAAGTAGTGTTTATGAGTTATGTACAATAGAAATTAACCATGCATGTTGGTAGAAAATAGAACTATGAGATAGGAGTTAATTGTGTTCAGTAAAAATGTGTTGCAATAAGCCAACGACAAAGTTTATTAATTAGGATGATCCTAGGAGTTTATATGTAGACAATAGATGTAAATTGATTTAATTCTCAAATCAAGAACCCCTGGTTGTCTCTCTTTCCTTATTAATCCAACATTTACAAAATTATACAACAAAATTAACTGCACATTTGATTAATTTTACTATAAGCTAACCATAAACATTTTTTTGTTTGTCTATATATAAACTTCTAGTATATTTGTATTAATTATCATTATTATTATTACATTTCTAACAGAGGAAACTTACCACTCCATCGTCTCAAATTAAACTTTCAATAACATTTGAGTATATGAGAGGATTTTAGATTTCACAGGAAGATTAAATTGGAACGAAGTGATACTAACTAAAAGCAAAAATACGTAGTATATAATCAACCGCGCATAAATCCAAAATTTCGAGTTTTGGACTGATCGATCATGGGGCATGTAAAAGTTAAGGGGTTGTGTAGATTTCCAAATTCATCACTTATAAATGTGTCTTCAAAGCATAATTTTAAAATAGAGTAGCTATTTAATTAATATTCTATTTTATGCAAAGTGATAGTGTGGTGCTAACTATTGAAATAATGATGACAGTTCTCAACATTCGGGTCAATATTAACGATTGGTGCAATGGCTGGTGCTGTTACTAGCGGTCGAATTGCCGACTTTGTTGGCAGAAAATGGGTACGTACTCCAATATTGCTTGTCCTATAAGTTTCCGAAATAGTACACCTTCCATTTTTTTTGTTCTTTACATTTGGTATGAATTTCTCACACATTCAAAACAAATGTAAAGAACTAGAAAAATGGAGGGAGAATATTAAATTGATTGCCATTTTGGTTTATTTTAAGCCGAACGACTGTCCAAATATCTAAAGCTGTTTGGCGCGAATTTTACTATCGCGCCGTAATTTTGGCCATTATTGCAAATGATTCAACAATTTTAACAAAATTTTACTGTGTATATTTCCGAGCTTAGCCAAATTTTCTCTGTTGAGCCACGATCACCAATATGACATGCAAATTAAATAATTACAGGTCTTTAGAGTAGACACAACTAAAATCTCTATGTTATGTTCAAAAAAAAAAAAAATTAAAATCTCTACAATGTAAAATTGAGTTAGTAATAGTACATCTAAGATTGGAGTAGTAAAATTAATTTGTAATGAAAATTCGGGAAGTAAAATCGATTGTGTTGGTTGTAAAATTTTGATAGTGTATACCATCAATTACGCAATTACTTTCATGTATAAATGAAAAGTTCCGTAGCGTCATTATTACTAGTCTTCTAAATTAAATGCATATGTGGATTATCAATGGTGATGAAAACAGGCGATGAGGATATCAGCGTGTTTTTGCATAATGGGGTGGCTTGCAGTCTTATTTGCTCAGGTATGCCCGCCACGCTAGCTCTCATTTCACGTAGACACGAAGTCCCTTCAATTGCAAGCTAAGTGCGATCGATCGACTACAAAATATAACACGAATTTTCCGCAATTATCTTAAGATGACAAATTAAGGATAATGCAACTAATAGTCAATTCGACAAAAAATTTCTAGTATAATAGGTCTTTTTTGTATTAAGTTTGTAACATAGTTTCATTTATGCTTGATTATATATGGTGAGCAGGATGCATTGTCTCTTGACATTGGAAGATTGTTCAGTGGATATGGCATTGGAGTTCTATCTTACGTGGTACGACTAACTATTACTAATTTGCTTGCCTAGCTAGCTCAACTCCTAAAGTTATACCTTCAAATTCCTCTTAAATTAATTTGGCCTGTGAAAAATTAACATTACCTCGACATTGTGAAAGTAATTTACTAATTCAGTTAGTCGATATCTACAAATTCTAGGTGCCAATTTTTATTGCCGAAATTGCACCCAAGGATCTAAGAGGGGGGCTCACCACTCTGAATCAGGTGCCCGACTCAATTTTTCTTCTACTAATCATTTTTCTTTTTTCTTTACATGAAATTTCGTTAAAGACAGTCTCACAATAAGTTCTCATAAAATCTAACACTATCATTTTTGTGACATGACCGTTATATTCAATCATATGATGCAGCTTATGATCGTCACTGGATCATCGATCTCTTTATTGATGGGTTCAATCATTTCTTGGAGAGCTTTAGCAATAATCGGTACTTCATTTTATCTTTTAATTACTCTTATCTTTTTTCTTGGCATATGAAAATTTACTTTTACGCAAGTTAAAATGTTTAATTAATTTGTGTTTTTTACGTGGTGAAGGGCTTTTCCCCTGCATTGTGCTGCTTTTTGGTCTTGCCTTCGTGCCAGAGTCACCCAGATGGCTCGTAAGTACCATTTTGTTTCTTTACCTATTCCGAACAAGCTAAAAGAAATATACAAATACGTAAAGAAATGAATAAAATGGAGCAATCACACTTAATCATCGTGTTTGATGTATTAAAAAATGTATAAAAGAGGGTTCCGTAATGTTAGCTTGATAATTGACAGGCAAAAGTCGGGCGCCAAAAAGATTTCAAGGTTGCCTTGAGAACACTCCGTGGCAAAGATGCCGATATTTCTCGTGAAGTTGCTGAAATTGAGGTTCGTTGATCACTGAAATAGCGTATATTTAATTTAAGTGGTCGCTTGGTTACCATTTCAACTCATAAAATGTGTTAAAAAGTCTCGGGATTGGACGATTTCTCATCAATTAAGACTAATTAGTCTAATTTGTTGGTTTTTGCAGGATTATAACATAATTCTTGAGGGTCTACCAAAAGGCAGCTTCTTGGATTTGTTTCAGACCAAGCACATTAGAGCTCTTATCGTAAACACCTGATTTTCTCTTAACGATCTCACACATTCTATTGTTTCCTTGCAATTTATTAGTTAATTTGTTTTGATAACAATGCAGATTGGAGTAGGACTCATGGTGTTTCAGCAATGTGTTGGAATAAACGGAGTCGGTTTTTACGTCAGTCAGACATTCGTTGAGGCAGGACTTCCTTCAGGCAAGCTAGGAACGATAGCTTATGCTATAATTCAGGTTCCGATAACTGTTGTTGGCGCGGTGCTTATGGATAAATCCGGAAGAAAACCTCTTATCACGGTATGTACTTCGAATTTGTGTGCACCTTTTGTATATCTTGGACGATTTTCGTATGCATTATTAGGTTGTTTAGAGGGCTAACTCAATTTCATCTGATTGTAAAGGTCTCTGCTTTAGGAACATTTTTAGGGTGCTTCATCATTGGCACCGGCTTTTTACTCAAGGTGATCGACATTCAATTATTGTGTTAGTCTGATTTATAAAGTTATTGTAAGACGGTTTTACTAAGTTCGTGTTTTTGCATATACCTGCTATGTTTCAGAGTTATGGTCTCTTTCTAGAATGGGTGCCTATAATGGCTGTTGGAGGAGTTTTGGTAAGTTGGATTTCTTAGAGTGCTCAAATTTACTCAACTACGTACTTGTGTAGTTATAGTTCTGATATTGTCGTTGCTGTTATACATACAGACTTATGTATCGGCTTTTTCCATTGGATTTGGTGGTGTTCCTTGGGTAATAATGTCTGAGGTATGTGATTCCGTGTCTACTGAACTGAGTGCTCATGGATCGACCAAGTTTATGTTCTACTCGATTTAAGTTGCCTTGCTTTCTACCAGATATTCCCAATAAATGTCAAGGGTGCTGCTGGAAGTTTGGTTGTTTTAGTGAATTGGTCTGGAGCTTGGCTTATTTCATACACTTACAATTTCATGATGAAATGGAGCACATTTGGTAAGAGAATGAACTCAGCATGCACAAATTAGTATTCATAGTGTTTGAAGTACCTATGACATACCACTTACTCCGGCGGCCTCTCTGCCACTGTGGCCTTTGCCTGTGCAGGAACGTATTACATATATGCCGTGTTTTGCGTACTCACGATTCTATTTGTAGCAAGAGTCATACCCGAGACCAAGGGGAAAACCCTGGAAGAAATACAAGCATCTATCAATTCTAAAAATGAAACTTTGAGATGACAAGTTTCTTGGGAAATATTGATCGAGTTAAAACACAGTTTTTGGAATATCATTTGTACTAGTCCCTCTATTTCATTCGATTCAATATGTTTTTCAAAATTTTCTCATATGATTTGGAGAACATAAAGAATCGAATGAAGTAAGAGACGTTATATTAAGGTTGTACTGATTAAAATTGTGTTGCAAATTTACAATATAATCTTATTATTTAGTAAGTAATACAAAACTCTTTTATCTCTGAGAACCGAGAAGGGGAGGGCCGGAGGGGTGGGCCATCCATTTATTGGATGCTATGATGCACCATTATTATTAGTAATTGCAAGCAGTAATGGATCTCTACTAGTATAGGTAAAGAAAGGTTATTAATCAAAGCACATTAGATCATTTAGCAATGGATAGAGTTTCTAACTTTTCAATTACCCTCCGCCCTCGGGTACTTATACTATACCTAATGCAAATTGGAGGGAGTATGTCTTTCTACAAGTTTTATACCTCTGGAACTATTTTTCCTTTAATACCTTAGATGTTTGGCGTTGGTGTTGATGTTGTTGTTGGTTGTACTTAGAGGTGGCCACGGGCCGGGCTAGTGCCGACCTCACCCGGGCTAGTGCCCAAAAAATCGAGCACTAGCACTAGCCCTACATACCCGGGCTAGTGTCAGGGCTCAATTTTCTGGGCACTGGCACTAGCCCTCCAGTGCTTTGACCGGGCTAGGGTCAGGGCGGGCCAGTGCTCCGGGCCTGCCTCAGCTGAAAAAAAAAAAAGAGGAAAAAATCGAGTTTGACCGGGCTTGACCAGGGCTTTGACCGGATTTGACTAGGGTTTTGACCGGGTTTGAGCAGGGCTCGTGCTTAAAAAACCGAGCACTAGCACTAGCACTAGCACTACCTAACCCGGGCTAGTGCCGAGCCGGACCGTGTGTTGACTAGGGCCGGGCCAGTGCGGGCCCAGGCTCCTAGTGCCCAATGGTCACCTCTAGTTGTACTACTTGCACCGAGTTTCGAACACTTGATCGGATGACAGTTGATTATTTAATCTGAATATATGATAAGATATCAAATGTTACATTGACGTAGTTAAAATATTAAACACAAAATCCTCCCTAGTATCAATTAGAGGTAATGAGGTATATACAATCATCAAGGTGTTACTGTGGCACAACAAGCCTCCACGATATTTTTTTAAAGGTGGAAAAAAGAAAAAAAAAACGTTCCTAGTGAACTATTGCCGGAAATGTGACATCGGGACCTCGGAAAGACAATTTAACCAGTGAAAAACGAAGCCGATGTAGGAACAATCTCCCATTATTTGGTTGCCCACTGTGACCATAACTTTGGCTATTTCAAGATCTACACGGTTTTCTCCCTCCTACACACCTTTCTTTCTTTCCCTTGCGCAAAACCAACCTTATCCCAATGTCCCCGCTATGCAATATTTTTTAGGATTTGATTAAAATATTATAGTGTACACAATTTTCAATAAGGATACAATCTATATGAGTTGAGTAAACTTAAACGGAGAGAATACTTAGATTTTTGGCCTACTCACTTACTCCCCCAGAACCTTTACTACTTTTGATTCCTAAACCTTTCAAGAAACGCTACTGAAGTGGTAAACAGTACGTGTAACGTGGTAACTCCAACATACTAATATGAGTCATTCATATGACTTGGAAGTTTAGAACACATAACTCACATGGTTAGCTACATTCCTCGCCCCAAATTATTTAGGTTCTATGAGTATCCGAACCTTAAAAAATCAACATACATACCAACTCGACCAACCTTAATCCTCGCAGAGCTCAAAGATCAAACGAATTCGACCCGACATTTCTACTCGTAATAACCAAAAAAAAAAAAAAAAACGGAAAATGCACGCGGTACCCCTGTACTTTGGGCTTTTGCACGCGGTACCCCTACTACTCAACTTTCTGCATGCGTACACCCCCGTACTTTGGAGAACTGCATGCCGTACCCAATATTCCTACTTCCGTTATAACTCCGTTAGGGAATCTTTTTGGCATCTTAGTTAAGTACATATTATACAACATTAACTACCTAACTACTCATTAAACATTAACCGATCATAATTTTAACATAAAATTTTGAAAATTTTTGAAAAATTATGAAAAAATTTGAATTTAAAAAAAAAAAAAAAATTCTCTCAAATTTTTATACTTTTTGCATATGGTACCCCTGAACTTTGAATGGACTGCACATGGTACCCCTGAACTTTGAATGGACTGCACACGGTACCCTCGAACTTTGAAGGGATTGCCCATGGTACCCCTATACTATTGGACTTCGCACACTGTACCTAAATTATAACGACTAGAAAACTAGCCGTTGGAACTTCCCTTTCTCTTTATTAACGACTAGAAAACTAGCTTTGCTTATGAATTTGTTTCTTATCTATGTTGTAATAGACAAAAAGAATTGAAAAGCAAGCTGTGTATCCAAAGTAATTGAAAACTAATAATGAAATGAGATTTGAGAAGCGTTCAACAAAAGATTGCATTTATAATTAGCAATACCCATGAGTTTATATAATTATGACAATATGCATGTGTAGCTCCAAAATAGGACTATTAGGCTGGCAACAGAATCCCAAGCTAACAACCACCAAGATATTTGGACAAAACTAACCTACTTAGCTTATGATTCTGACATCAAAATAATATCAAATGAACCAAAATTCAGCCAAAAAAAGCCACAACAGATCCATAATAAACTATTCAACCTCAAATAAGATGGTGGTAGACTGGTAGCCCTTTGACCTTTCCTTTTTTCTTGTTTGCCTCATCTGGGTTCTTAGTTTTGTTTCTCTTTGGCCTGCCTGCTCCTTTTTCTTGCACCGGAAGCTTCACTAATGGGAAATTAAAACTCGGCCATTGCTCTTGTTCAGGTACCGGATGCATATGGCCGAAGTAAGTTAACTTGTAGCACAATTCATGAAGTTCAAAATTTTGTTCTCGTGCAATGAACATCAACGAAAAAATAGCAAATAAATTGAGAAACTTAGTGTAGTTATTCAAACAAAAAGAAATCATCTTTCACCCATAAAACATGCAATAAATACATAAGAACAACATAAATTAGGTAGACATACATATGCTGACGAGAACATATTCAAAATTCAGTTTCCCCTAACTTTTATCCCAAAAACGATCAAATAACATAACAAAAGATTACCTGATAAATGAGAAATAAACCCTAGATAATTTGCTATCAGTGACAGGAAGTTGATTTCACCCACAATAATTGAGATTTGATAACATGCAAGAAATCAGAGTTTCAGAGGAGGGAGGAAGAGGGATCAGGAGAGAGAGAGAGAGAAAAAGATAATGGAGTAACAAGGAGAAGTGGAGGCAGGCACGAGGGAGGAAGAAATGGGCTGATGAATTTTGGGGAAATGATCAGACGATCAGTTAACGGAGTTATAACGGAAGTGGGAATATTGGGTACGGCGTGCAGTTCTCTAAAGCACAGGGGTACCGTATGCAGAAAGTTGAGTAGTAAGGGTACCGTGTGCATTTTCCGAAAAAAAAAAAAAAAAATTTGCACAACTTTCCCATCAAAATCGAATGCAAGTCTCAGTCATTCCAGACAAAATCAGGCGGTTAAGAAGTGAATGACGTGGCTAAATTACATCATTCCACAAATTCTCCCAATTCTTCACTTGAGTCATTACCAGGTTCGTCATCTTCAACCCCAAAATTCTTATACTTCCTACTCCGTATCATTTCGAGTTTGCTTTCTTTAATTGTTTCCTACACTCCTTCATTATTAGTATATGTTACACCATTTTCGTTATCGTAAACTTCTTACTTGAAATCTTTCCCGCAATTTTATATTGTTGTTTATTCGATTTCTTAAGAATCCTAGGCGGACAAGAAATTTATGAGTGGTCGGGTTAAGTACACGTCCTAATAATAACGTTATTATTACGTTTTTTGTCGAAAAGATTGATCACTGAGTGAAAATGCTAAATTGAAGTTGTAATCACAAATGGGTCATTTTTCTTTAGCTTAAGCTGCTGAGCTTTGTTTGTTCAGGTGAATTTAATCTTAATCTTGTTTTTTTTTTTTTTTTTTTTTTTTTTTTCTTTCTAACATTGTATGTGTTCTTATTCTTTTTTATTAAAAGCCTTAATTTGATTGATGTGCTTAATAAATTCAGTCTTTCGATCAATTGGGTTGGTGGAGTTTAGTGTGAATAATAATATGCGAGAGAAATTCAAACCAGACGTTAACATTTTAAGGGAGCGGAGGCAGTACTTGGTTAATTGCTTCATATCTAAGATTAGTGTTTTTCTTTTTCTTGATCATATGTTTTGTTGTCTATTCCTGCACAAATTGAATGGACTATGCTTAAATGTGATTGAGGTGTTTCTTTTTTCCCTGAAGGTTGAGTGGGTTATTAGACAATGAGTAGGTCTAAGAGGAATGCCAAGTTATGTGATGACACGACGGCTACTAGTAGTGCTGGTGCTGGTGCTAGTACTAGCAGTGAGATATTCGATGACGAAATTGTGCAGCTTACTAGACTTAGATCAAGACCTAGTGAGCGTATGAGTAGCAGGATCAATAGGAAGAGTAATGATTGGGTTTCACCTGTGACAATGTTGGCTGCCCGTGAGGGTAATTTTTCCCGAAGGTCTAGGTTTTCTGCAGCAGATGGTTGTCATGTTCTTAGTCGATATCTGCCCGTAAATGGACCTTATATGGTTGATCAAATGGAGAGTTGTGCATATGTCTCTCAGTTTTCACCTGATGGGTCTCTATTGATTGCAGGATATCAGGTATTTGGCATAAGTTTCCTTGATTTTGACTGTGCATTGGTGTTATTGATATTGGTCTTTTTCATGTGGAGTATTGAGAGTATGTGGTTTTCCTCTTGGCTCAGGGGAGTCGTATACGTGTGTACGATGTAGAACGTGGGTGGAAAGTTCACAAGGATATAATGGCAAGGAGCTTGCGATGGACGATAACTGACACATCCCTTTCTCCTGACCAAAGGTTCCTTGTAAGTTCGTAGAAATTATATACTTTCTTTCAGGATAGTTTAATGCTGTCGTGACTATGCTCCTTAACTTTATCGAATCCTTTAGAATAAAATCTCTAGGGCTTAAGTGCGGCGTCATTTATATAGAGTTTGAAGTCAATATCTTTCTTCTCCCTCCTCATTTGGTTGCTTTGCCTTACAAATTGATTGATGGTTAAGGTTAATGTAACAGTGATGGCTTTATACTCTCTTTTAGTAACTAATAAGAGAATTCTGTTATCGCAAAAACCTAGACTACTATGAGCATATCGACTTGCAATATCTATATTAGGCACCTAGAGCACTTTTGAGTTGCAAAGCTTATGATCACAAACATAATTTCACAGCATTAGTCTGGCAAAAGAGTAATGATAGAAATAAAGGACCAAATTGTATGTAGAGATATGAAAAAGGAAATCACCAGCTGCACTCAACCTGGATATTGTTTATGTCCAAGATGTATGCAGTTAGTGGACTAGCTAGGTTGTTTGAATGAGGGAGAGTATTTGTTTCCTCCATGAATTTAGGCCAGATTGGCACAATGGAAAAATCTTTCTTGCATAGAGAGATTTGACCAGGGTGTGGTAGAAGTTAGTTGTTAGTCACGAAGACTCGAAGAGTGAAACGAAGGGAGTAATGAAGTTTGTGGTGTTCAGATCTGTTGGAAAAGGGATAACAATTAAGGGCGTTGAACATTTTATATAAGGGGACGAGCAACATAACATTGTGTAGCTCTGCTAGAATCTCCTTGGATAAGTAGCGACTTGGGTCCTTGTTTCTATAATCGAACTTCCATAAACTTTATTTTCCTAGAGTCTAGAACTTCCTTCAGGAGCTCTGTGAAATAATCTAGTAGGAAGTTCTTCAGAGGACTATCTCGACTTTGAAAATCTGGCTGTCATCAAAATCAATTAGTTTTTATACATTTATTTGGTTACTGGGGTCTAGGGGTGCAATTTGGCTGATCTATTAGTGACTAATTTAGGAAAAATGATTGTATGATGATGACTTGTTGCCTGTAATTTTCATGACAATTGCAGGTTTATTCCAGCATGTCACCAATCGTTAATATTGTCAAGGTAGAATCTGCCGTTAAAGAGTCCCTTGCAAATGTTACGGTATGTTTTAAGCGACTGGTGAATGTTTGCATATCTGTTTCATTCTTGCTTGCTTTGCAGATGTGAAAATCATAAGCTGTACTTTTTTACGGATTAAGTTTTACTCTTTTTGTTCATTATATATAAGAAGGTCGACTCAGTTCTCGACACTTTCATTACGGGTGGTTTGGAAATGACCTTCCACCCTAGGTACGGTTAGTGTTCTAGAAGCTTTAGCTGATGAATTTTGCAGTCTGGAAACTATTGAGACTAAAATGTCGATTCTAATCTGATTTGCAAAAGACAAAAATAAGAGGTTAGGATCAGATTAGTATTACTTAGCCAAAACAGTTACTTTCTGGCGCCACATAGTGTACTATAATGTTCAATGTTGTGCTGATTTATATGTTATATTGCTTATCAAAATCCCCCAATAATATAGTACTACTGACTTACTGCGTGCTTTCTCCAAATCTGTTTTGTTTCTCACTTTACGTATCCAAAGGCTTGAGAGTGTGTTTAGAAGCAGCTAAAAGTGAATACTATCATCTTAAGGGCCAGTTAGGTTGAGTTTAATTGACTGTGTTTTTAATATCTTGTTACTTGGTAAGTTCTTAATTTTGCTAGCAAGACAATTGCTGACAGGATTAAGTTCATATCCTGTAACGTTCAATGGCTTTCTGTTTTCAGTTCTATGTCACCTGATTAAATCAAGTGTACCTGGAATCAGTAATGGCAATTAGTCCAGAATCACGAAATTCATAGCAGTCAATCAAATACGATCATCTGTAACTGGGCCTAACCTTGGCTTGTGTCAGTCAAGTGGTGTTAGAGGCCAAATAGACAAAATACAAATACTCGCCTTTGATGCAAAATATTTGTACTTAATATGCATGTCTTTCGTATTGGTACCTATAATTACAGAGCCTAAGTATCATGAAAAATGAAGGAAGTTACGGATGAGTCACTATCAAATCCTTCTTTATGATATTCCATGTCTGCCATGGTGAAGGACGATTCACAATCAAATCCTTCTTTATGATATGCCCCACAGAACCATCTGACAAAGAAGAGACGGACATCTACCCTCTTACCTGGCTTCAGAGCCTTTCAAGAAATGGCCAAATTGTACAACTCAATTGTATTGTAGCTACCCAGCTGTATATATGTCGTCAGAATCAGCTCATGAGCATTAATGTAAACTGTATGCATGCGCATATCCAGCTAATTGCTTTGTGCTTCAATAACTTACGTCATACTTGCAAATGCATTAATGCATTATAAAAGAACAGGAAAAAACTGTTATTATTTGGTGGTGCTGGTGCTGGTATATCATACACAAATTCCATTGTATGTTCCATCTTATTTATCAGTCAGAAAATTATTCAATTCTGCTCGTGCTTGTCTTTAAAGGAAATTCACGAAGGCTTGGACTTCTCCATGGAAGATGATGAAAGTGAAGAAGATATATTTGGGATCTTTTCTGTGAAGTTCTCTACCGACGGACGAGAGCTTGTGGCTGCAAGCAGTGATAATTCTATATATGTTTATGATCTTATAACGAACAGGTGCACTCTCCGCATAAACGCTCATGAGGTAATAATGTTTCTATGTGAGATATAGTTTAGTGGCTTTTCTAGCTCCTTTCATTTTAATGATTTTGGCTATGTGTAATGCTCAGATGTGTGTCTACTGTTTCTGTTGCAGGATGATGTTAATACTGTATGTTTTGCTGACGAATCGGGTCACCTTATATATTCTGGGAGTGATGACACCTCTTGCAAAGTAAGCCCCCTTGCTTGTTCTCCTAGATATACACTACTGGTTGCCCCATTTATATATAGAGTATCCGTGTTCTGTTCATGTGATTGAAATCATTGAGATTTGCTTCTGGTCTTCTATATAATCTATACAGTTGAGACTTTTTCTTGAGAAACCGTAATTTTCTATCCCATGAATGGGCCAATGCACTATTGCCCTTCCCCCGTTCTCTTTGCAATCACATTCCCTAGCTTGGTCTGAGGTTGCTGGACTGTTAGTATATGAGGTACAATACTCTTTTTAGCTGAGACACATGAATGGTAGGATAACTGGAAGACCCTTAAGTCAATATGCAACCTTACCTGGCCTACACTTTTTGTTACTTTGAGTGACGCATAGTTTCTGTGCGTTCTCATTTTTCATAGGCAATCCAGTCGGCAAACGCTAGGATCTGCATAGACTTCCCCGTAGCTGAGACAGTTTTGCAACAAAATCGTTTTTATCTTCTCTTATTCTTGATGTCAACATGGTAGATAACTGGAGGCTGAAAATGTAAATTCTACTGGATTGGTTTGGCGCCATGGAGTATAGTAATTTCTAAGACACCAACATGTCGGCAAAGACAATTGTTTACTGAAGTCCTTTGGCTTACCTGGGTACAGCACCTAGAAGTTTCTACGCACATGTTCTAATTTCAGATGCCGTGCGTATACTGTTATCTTGTGGGCGTGTGTCCACATACTTTGTAGAGGTTTCAGAGAAGAAAGTTGTATACATATGATAGCCTGCATATTATAAACATAAGTCCTATGTTCATGTGTATATCTTTTTTTTTTTATGTTTTTATATAAAGCATGGAACAATTGCAAAATTTCACTTGGAGAAAGAGGCTGAGAATATTATCAATAGGTGATCCACCTAGAAGGTCCTAGAACAGCTCGTCCACATATTGTGAATTAGTACATATCCCATCTCCTCTTGGCTGCTACACATTTGAAACTGACACTGCAGTTTCAGGGATTGGCTTGAAGGGTTACAAATTCGTTCAGAGATTATTTCCTGCACATTGACGGTTGACCCAAGGGTATCTGTTTTCTAGGTGTGGGACAGGCGTTGCCTCAATGTAAGGGGTCAGCCTGCTGGAACTTTGGTTGGTCATTTAGAAGGGATTACTTTCATCGACAGTCGTGGAGATGGCCGTCACTTTATATCAAATGGAAAAGATCAAACTATTAAACTATGGGATATTCGGAAAATGTCCTCCAACTCAATTGCAAAGTAAGTTTATGTTGTCCAATATGTGTATATATATTTTTTTCATCTTCTAGCAATCTAGCGTGTCACTTCAATAGTTCATTCTCGTGGATATCTGTCGGCATGTTTGTTGTAAGTTGTAACCCTGTTTGTAACACAAAAGTTTTGAGAAGGAGAGCATTGTTCTATCTTTGATCCTCCTACATACTAGTATGTTTTATGGCCTACATGATCAGGTAAAACTGTTATGATTGGCCTTTGAAAAATTTGATAGAGATGTGAGGAACTAACAGCCTTGTTCAGGTGCTCTAGTTACACTTGAGGAATCCTTTCTTTTTTAGCTTGGCACTGTTTGCTCTGGATATGAATATGATTCTTTTAGACTCCTGTGTCAGTATCTCAATGCGAGGAAACCATGACTGGGATTACAGATGGATGGAGTACCCGACAAAGTTTAGAAAGATGAAGCATCCTAATGACCAATCACTGGCAACATATCGAGGTCACTCGGTTCTTCGTACTCTAATACGCTGTCACTTCTCACCAGAAAGCAGGTAATTTTGATTCTGATGGTAACTGAGAGAGCTCTGTATTTACGTTTGTGATCTGATTTATTATCGTATGGAAGTGTATTTAGGGGACTGTCTTATGTACTGTCACTCAAAGCTCGCTTGAGACATCTTTGAACTGTACCCTGGAGTTTTCATGTGTTTATGTATGGTTTATGGGAAGTGGAAAGATACAAGTGATACCCAATCGTGAGTTAGTATGATGTATCACACAGACTACCTTGCATCTTTGTCCAAGTGATGATCAGTTAAACCTGTTTGCACAAAAATTTATTCATTATGTGGAAGTCTATAGTCTCTCTTGGTAGAGGCTTATAGCAATCCACTCATGGTAGTACAGACTGCATAATGAAGCTCCGACAATCTGTTTCTTCAGTCTTGTGCTAAAATCTTTTCAAGGCACACCACTCTATAGCATCCTGATAAGAGAAGTGAACACCACTCTTCTTCCTCATAAATTCTAGGCATTTAGCTGAGTGAATACACTTGAAACATCATCCTCACATTCTCCCATGGATATCAACTTATCTCTCAATTGTAACCTTAAACTGACAGCAAGCCATGAGATAAAGCTTGCTCTGGGAATTATATGGCCACACCAAATGAACTTTCCCCATCTGATTTTAGGGAAGTCTCCTCGGAGCCACCTGCATCATTCAGCAATAGTGTCCTCAATACTGCTCCCTGGTTCTAAATCTTCTGGCATTAGTTAGTACCTATTACAGGACAGTTTTAAATTTAAATGTCCAACACTCTTCCCAACTGGAATGTCAACTTTACTGTCTCGAGATCATTTTGGTTAGTCTAATCTAATCATTTCTGTGTTGCAGCACTGGTCAAAAGTACATTTACACTGGATCGAATGATGGTGCTGTTTATATCTATGATCTGGTGAGCAATTACATACTAGCTATCTTGCCAGGAGGATTAGGTCTTTACTGTTTGAGCCTCGTCTGTGTTGATGTAATATATAAGAATTTGTATTTAGTTGTTGATTTTGTTGGAGCCCATTGGTTACTCAGTTTGGAGTGTTTTTTTCTTTTTTCTTTTTTCTTTTTAAATTTGTTGGTTCATCCTTGAACCAGGTGACTGGAGCTGTGGTTGCCAAGCTTGGCCATCATGAAACAACTGTAAGAGACTGCTGCTGGCACCCTTATTATCCGACGGTCGTTAGTTCGTCATGGGACGGGATGATAATCCGTTGTGAATATCCTGGTGATGACGAGACTCCACCTCCTCTGCGAAGAAGCACTCGGCTTAGGCGGCATTTCTTTTGAGGCTATCTTATGACTCCAATGGGCAGTGGGTACGGCCGAAGAGGCTGCAAAATTAGCTCTGGAAGCTGTCCCTGCGTTGTACATTAAGAATTTGCAGCTCATTTCATACAATGCAGTTTGCTGTTTGAATATTTATAAACCAATGCAAAACCGTGTTACTCATGTATTTCTCTTGCCATAATTGCAGAAATCTGTGTTGGTCTTTGTGAATAAATAGAAGGAAAAAAAAAAAAACAGTGATAATTTTTAATGTTATTTTCAGGCCAATCAATGGTTGTAATAATATATACTTTCGTTTTGTCGGGAATTCGAATGGAATGTTAACTTTCTAAACAAACAGGGAGAATACCTGATAAGAAGTATCAAAACCATGAGAGATTTAGAAACTATACAATGCAATAAAGAGGTAAGGAGATACATAGGCAATGGTTGTATTATATGGTAAAGAAACCATACAAGATTTTGCTTGTTTAACCTGAAATCCACAAGGCACAGGAATTATACTTGTAGGAAGATGCAACTTCTGAGGAATTAAGTATAACTAGTAGAAGCCAGAAATGCTATGAAGTACAAGGTTACAGTTCTCTGTGTATCGTATACAGCATAACTCAACAGGGATATACAGATTTTATGAGATAGCTACTTCTGACAGGAACGGTTGTTTTGATCTAATGCTTTTGCCAGAAATTCCGCCAATAAGCAGAAGAATCCCAAAGAAAACAGAAAACCCTTTGGTAAAGACGGAAGATGTCAATTGATTATAGCAGTTTGAGCCGAAGATGTTAGGTATGCTACATCACGGAGATGCAATGGAGATGTGAATTACAGATCTCAGTCTGGAATACTTAAACTAGCAGACGTTGCAACTCCTCCGGCAGTAACCTGGAAGTTCTTTGCTGCCCACCATATACTCTGGGTTTTTGGTGCACTCACCAAGTGCAGCCCATTTCTCACAATTCTGATTATGATCATTGCAGCCATGTTCAATGATTTTGTCAAAGTTATCAACATGGATCCACTTGGTTGCTGACCATTTCTCACCCTCGATCACAGGGCAGCCTCCGTGGAGACTTATCTGATCAGGAGAGGCATTGGGGTGAAGACTGAAAAACAAAAGAGCATCTCCTTTCCTTGGTTTCACTACATGTCATGAATTTAGTATGTTAGAGCCACAAAAAAGAACTCCAAAATGAATCCTTTGAGACTAAGGTCAGGGGCATACCTGCAATGCCTTTCTTTGCACAGTCAGAAAAATCATCATTTGCTGCAATAGCTGCTTTTTGACGTTCAGGTACCTGCAAAAATAGTCAAATTAACTCTAGGATATGCTATGATAAAATGAACTCAAAGGTGATCAGCATTCAGCTACCTATGACAAGCCAGAGTTATAAGAATACAAGTGAAATACCAAAATTATGAGAAACAGACACAAGATTGGTAAAATAATGTATAAAACACTATTCATAAAAATAAAATAAAAAGAACATAACATCGAAGTAGAGTTATCAGCCCGTAGACAGTAGACTACAAAAATCTAGTAGTGACTACTGAGTACTGACTACGAGGATCAGTAGAAAATTTTGAAGTTTCACGCCACATTTTACAGTTTCATGCAGAAGACAACTGCAAACATTAAACTCCTTTTCAACCCATACTGTCACTGATTCACTGTAAACAACAACGGAAAATAAAAAAGACACCCACTGTCACTGCTGCCAGAACTTTTGCAATAAGTTGATGAAATGAACTAACCTCTGCATTCGGGAAAACTGTTTCACCACCTTTCTCAACATTTGATAGATACATAAGCACAGTTGCATAACGGTGGCCACCACGCGCAATGTTAACTTTATCAACAAAATAGTCATAATGAGCCTCATACTTTTGTCCTTCCTCATATCTCAGAACTTGTATGTCTTCTCCATTCTCTGTAATTAGGTAAGAGCGAAGGGATAAGCTTCCCATGTTAATGTAACTTCCAAGTTTTTCAAACACAGTATGCAGGAGCAAGTGAGCAATACAAAATTAATGCATGAACTTAGTTCTATTTTAGTAAATTCATAGTTCCACAAAAGCCATATTTCACATGATATTATCTTGACGCAATTCCGTTGGACGATATCAAAGTGTCCACTTTTCAAACATTATGCTAGATAAAATATACAGTAATTAGTGAGATATTTGCATTTGACGTTCAAATATCTAAGCCGCTCTGTTGACATAAAAATTTGACTTATATCGGATATGATGTATGTTTAAGGGTCACTTTAAGCTACTTCTCTGTTTAAGCTTTTTTATTTATTTATTTATTTTTATTTATTATTACAACAGATTCAAAGCATGAGCTTGGAGCACAAGCACAAGGAATAAACCTTTAAAACACTAAGTTCGTCCGACTACCACATCTGGCAATGCTTATCGAACAACAAAGTTGAAACAGATAAGTAAGAAGTGCTAGTAATTGTTGGAATTTTAAAGCTTGCGTACCCCCCACCCCCTCCCCCCTCTCACACCGCCTAATGGCGGTAAGCTTTGAGGCACTTGGGTAATGATGGTGCTGTATTAACATAATTAAATTGGATTTAAGGAGATCTGCACTGATCCCCTAGCACTTCCTAACCACCACCATCACCTGGCTCCCCCTTTCCTTTGTTTTGACATCTATTGCCATACATAATCCCCAATCCAAGCAAGTTTATAAAAACAGAAATATAAACCCATGCTCCCAGGAATATATCATGGAACACATCATATGCTGAGGTTTCTTTGTGCATAGAATAAGACAGGAGGAGAACCTGCTGGAAGGAAGGTCCAGGTTGCTATTTTTTCTTCAATACGTTGCACAATTTCATCCTGAAATTGAATAAAACATAAGCAGATGAAAAGAACAGGAAAGTAAAACCCCTAATCTGCAAGACCGTTTTTTAACCCACACAACTGAAAACTAACCAACAATGTCATCGTAAGAATTCAACATAATGATGACTTCAGCAAGTATATTTTGATTACCATAGGTCAAAATGAAGTCAAAATGACACACATAAACATGCAAAAGAAATTGCCACATCAATGACAACAATCCTGCCGTGGGCATATGCCATAACTCTTGAACTTGAGCTGTCATTGGAGAGGGCTAAAAGACATTATCCGTGTGGTCTACTCACAATTTCACTGTACATGCTCTAAGGTAACTCATGTTATAAAATTTTGTATCCATAAAAAGTCAGTCATCCATATCCCACATTATCAACTTTAATTTTTTTTTTTTTACAAGTTTAGCTGAACAAGCTTAATTCGGTATATCGCGACCTCTTATTAAAGTGAATCTATTGAACATGTTTGCATATGGAGGGAGGGGAGACAATTGCAACGAGAGGGGGGGGGGGGGGAGAATGAAATCCTCATATAGTAGAGGAAAAAGTACAGGGTGCGAGAGATCCAAAATTGGTCTCCAAGGTAATAAATGTATAGGTAGAAAGCGGGGGAGAGAACTGGAAGGAGTCATTTTCCCTCCTGTTTGAACAAACCCAAGCCTTCCGATTTCCCTCCCTCTAACACAGAGAAAACCATTCCTATGAGCTGCATCACGTAATACAGAAAGAGATAGAGAGTCATAATCTAGCGCACCCAAAATCTAGCAAAACAAAGCTTCTGGTCAGCTTGAGCAAAATCTCAGCTGACTAACCATATATGGCATGTATGCTCACTTTAGTAAGTTCTTAGAGATTGGGTAATATGGATTTGAGTGGCAAGTTTTTGCTTCCTTTCCCCCATTCTACCAATTCGTTATCCAAATCATCGATCTTTCACCCCTTCATTTCCTTCTCCTCTCTTCCACTCCATTTCTCTTTCTCGAAACAAACTCCAAGTCATTGTTAACATGCTACTTAATTCCTAGGAAATGAAACTGTTCGAATGTCGTTGTGTCATATACAGTGCAGGTTGTTAGAAAGTCCGAGTCCTACACAATGTAGGAAGTTGCTTACTGAAGGGGTCTCGATAAATATCGAGATACCCCCCAAATTCATCGAAAGTATAAACTGATTCAACTTTTAATCCCTCAAAGGGCAGCCGCCAGCCAAACAAGCTTAACGACACACAAAAAGATCGAAAACGCACCTTAGCCTTATTGATGAAGGCACCAGAGCTAGTCCTGACTTCACTAAACTGGCTCTTCCCGGACTCATTATCCGCCACAGCAGACCTCTTCAACTCCGTTTTCGCCTATTCGAATCGCGTAAAACACAAGAATCAGCTAACCCTCAATTTGTCAACAATAAAACTCTACCAAATTTGATGGGTATGATTCGAAATTAACCCCAACACATTTGCAATTACTTTGATCTGGGATTTAATTAACAGTAATTATGATCTTCGGATATCAAATTGAACGGCTAAAATCAAGAAATAATCACAATGTTGGGAGGGACTTACAATTGATATAAGATGATCGCATTCTTCATCAGTCAAAAACCCTTCATACACAAATGCTCTATACAAGATCAAATAACATACAACTCAGAATTTAACCCTTTTCATTCTTCTTTAAACAATGTTTGCGTAAATCAGAAGAAATTGAAAAGTTAGAGAAATTTGCAAAAAAAAAAAAAAAAAAAAAAAAACTGACCTGGGTTTCCAAGAAATTTGCTTGACTTTTGATGGGTTCAACTTGAAAAGATTGGAGCTTGCAGATTTGTTGATGAGGGATATGATGGAAAGTAAGAACAGAAGACGTAAAGCGGAAGCTCCGATCATGATCACTATTTACACAAGACAAAGAGAAGAAGATTTCGAGTCCGGGTACGAGTAGTTCCCTAACTTCCTACGAGTATGTTAAAATTCACCTTCCTGGATCCGATTAGATTAGACTAATTGAATGACCTTGCGTTGCACGTAGACCTGGCAAAATTGACCCATACCCGAACATTCGACCCGAATTACTTGACCCGAACATCCGAACTTGACCCGATATTCTAATATCAATTCAACCCGAAATCCGAATTGACCCGACCCGAATTCGAAAATGACCCGAATTCTGTTTGGCCGGATATTGACCCGACCCGAACATGACCCGAATTGAAATGATCCTGACCCGAATAACCAGACGTTTTAATGATTCGCTTGAGGAAAAATGACTTAGATTCGATATAACACATCCTTAATCACTCAAATTACCGTAAAACTTCAAATTAAGATAGTATTAGACAAAATTTTAAGAAATTTGACAATAATATGATCAGATTTGAAAATTTTGAAATGAGCCGATCCGAATTTGACCCGAACCAATTCTGACCCGACCCGAATTTGACCGTAGTTGTCACATCCGAACTAGACCCGACCCAAACCGAGCCCGACCCGATCTGAAATAGACCCGAAATACATGTCCCGAAAGATGACCCGACCCTGACCCGACTCGAATCACCCATATGCCAGGTCTAGTTGCACGGACTCTTAAATTCATCTCCTATTATACATTTTCATTTAAAGTTAAAATATTTTATTATATGATCTCAATTAGTACAAATAAAAAATATTGGTATACTAAAACTTTTTAAAGTTCAATAGTTTTAGAAGCAATAAATAACCTTATATCAATTAATGGTATATTCGTAATATTGACCTAAAGATGTGTGATTGCATCAAAGATAAGACTTGTGATGTGGGTCTTCTTCAGAGTATAGTGCCGTCTTTTGTTGTTGATGGTCATCAAGGGTATTCTCATACCCTCATTTCCTCTTGAAGATGAAGCGATATTGGGATTAATAACAGATGTCCATTATTCAGTGAAATCGGCTACATGGTTGGGTTATGGTCTTACCGAAGACGCTAAGGCTTGGGAGTTCGCTTGGATTTGGAGGCTTAGACTTCCACCTAAACTTCAAGTTTTTTGTTGGCAACTTCTTCAAAATGGTATCCCAATACGTCACAATCTCCACACTCATATTGTTGGGATTGATGACCGCTGCGCGCTGTACAATTCTTTGTCAAAAACTATTGATCATCTTTTTCATCAATGCCCTCGTGTAATGTCCTTATGGAATTATCCACGTTGTCGAAATTGGATTAATGGTTTGTTTTTCCCTTCCAGTTTGGCATTATTCCGATTTTTTGCCAATAAGGACAAGCAGATGCTATGTAAAATCATTTTCCTTGTAACACCCCCAAATTTCCTTTCCTTTTCAAAAACATTTTTATCACGAACCAAAATACAAATAAGGAAATTCAGAGGTGTCACTCCGCACTCAAGTCAAAGACCCGAATGCTAGGAGATTCCAAAAACCAGAATATGAATATCTAATGGTCTAAATTAATCTATTACAATTCGAAATTAAATTACAACAATCCGAAATCCAAAATACGAAATATAAATGGTCTAAGTATTATCAATAATCTATGGCTTAAGGCCTAAACTTTATTTGATTCAACTACTATCTAGTGAGTCGTCATCCCCGCAATGCACCATCTACTTCATACCTGTGGTGGATTTAAAACACAAAAACCACAGTTTGAAAAGTCAGTGAAATTGAGTAAGCTAACACCTCAACTCGTAGAAAACCAAAACCCTTACCTGGATTTTGAAAACGATTTAGTTTTATTTTCGAAAACACAATTAGCACATATTCCATATAAACCAAAAGAATTCAAATCAACAACGAAAGATCAAATTACACAAACTTTCACAACCATCAATCAAGTTTAATTAAATAAAGAATCCACTCCGAACTTCCAATCCAATCCAACGTATTACTTCACAACTTTGTCAATTTATTATATCATACCAAACCAAAGACTACTAGACCTTAAGTGTGCACACCCCCCATTAAGTATTTTTAACCTTAATAGAGTAGTACTAGAGCCAAGCCCACTTATAAACCAATGCGGTGAGGCTGTAATTAGGAATCGATGCAACTCCGTCACTATAATTAGGAGCAACTCCGAGGCTCAGACACATTAGGGGCAACTCCGAGGCCCCGACACAATCATTATACCACCATACTTCATCAAATCTCCATATCACCATCATAGTTCACAATTTGAATCATTCTTGAGCCATTCACAACCAACAACACACACAAAACCACTTATACTTTCATTGCAACAAACCACACAAGTACAATGTAATAACCATAAAGAAAACTGAATCGTTCTCCACCTAGCATGATACTAAGTTCTCATCCATCACACCAAACACATATAGCACATAATTTTAAAAGTTTTATACAAGTTTAAGAAAGGTTGAGCATGCTAGCTTACCTTTTCAATGCACACAAGGACACGACAGCACAACGGTCACTAATACTCTTCGTCTACGAACTCAGGGGCTACAATTACAACCAATAATCCCAAATCAATACTAATCTCACCTAATCATTCATCTAATACTTATATTAATTCTATTCTATATGCAATGCCATGATAATTTAAATCTAACCCAACAATTAACAAGTAACCAGCAATTCCAATTCTAATTCAATACTTTGCTTCTAATACTCAAACAACACTCAATTTATTTTAAAAATTCTCAAAGACTTACAATTACTTTTAAAACAGAATCTAATTCATAAAAAACAAACTTTTAATTATTATGATTTATTTAGGGTTTATTAATACAATTTATATTATGTTTTAATTATCAAAAACATGTTTTAATTACACAAAATTCATAAAAACGAATTAAATCAACCAATTAACGAAAATCAGTTTATAATTATATAATTCGTCTAATTTTCAAAAACCCCAATTACTTTAATTATTTAAGCAAATTATACTAATTAAGAAACAATTTCTCAAAATTACTTCAAATTACAATTCCTACAAAACATGAACCAAGACCAACTCAAATCCCCAATTAAAATTGAGAACCCTAATTAAAAGATTATTAGCACACTAAAATCATAACTTCCGGAACTAATTGACCCTAATTCGAGTAATTACGCTAATTAACCCCAAAAACGTGATTAGTGAAAATCAACCCAAATCAAGCATCAAAACCAATTCTTTGTGTATAAAACTAACCCTAATCGATTACCCAATACTTATAACATATACTAGGACTGATTAATCATGATTTAAAGCAATAAAACGAATTGAAAACAATGGTAATTGAAAGAGACGAAAAAAAGGGGAAGAAGGAGGGGCGGTATTGCTCACGCGATTGAACGAGGAAGAGAGAGAACACGGTGGTTGGGAGGTAGGCGCGGCAGCGAGCAGCTGGGCAGGAAAAAGGAGCGACCGGCGGCGGCGATGGGTGAAGAGGACGAGCGAAGAAAGGGGACGGTGCGTGAAGGAAAAAAACAGGGGAAGAAGGAAGGAGGTTCTGCTTTTATAGGGGGGGGTTTCGGGTTTCCTCTTTTTTTTCTCTTTTTTTTTTTTTCCTTTTTCCTTTTATTTTTCTGATTTCTCCCTTCTTTTTTTTTTTTTCTTGGGTTGGGTTGGGGTATAAGTTGGTGTTTGGGCCAATATTGTTGGTTTTGGGTTGGTGTTGGTCCATTTGCTAGAGTTGACCCAATTTAGGAATAGATGCCCAAATAGAAATTCCGATTTTAAAAACCCTTTTCGAACTCATTTTGAAAACGACTCACAATTAACATTTAAAATCTTTTGCACTCCAATAATCTAGTTAATAAATTAAAATTATTAATATAAAATACTTTGAAATTTCGGGATATTACATTCCTGGTATGGAGTATTTGGAAGGCTCGAAATAGTTTCATTTTTAGGAATGAGGATTTTATTCCTCTTACATGTTTTATTCGGGCGTTCCGTTCTTTTGTAGAATGGAATGCCCGGACGGACCTTGACCTCTTTTCTTCCATTCTATTTTCTCATTCTCCCAACTATACTTCTCATTCCATTTCGGTTTGTTGGTACCCTCCTCCTCAAGGAGTCGTCAAAATCAACTTTGATGGCTCAGTTCGGGATTCTCAAGCAGCGACAAGATATCTTCTACGTAATGCGGACGGTGATTTCTTGGATGGCGGGGCTATCAACCCGGGCCGTTGTTCTGTTCTTTTGGCGGAAGCGCATGCTCTTAGAGCCGATATCTTATTGACTCGTGAGAAGGGTTTCCAGGACGTCATGATCGAAGGGGTTAATATGGTTGTAATTCAAGGAATGAAAAATTTGCCACATAGCACCTTTTATATTCCCGAATTTAACATCTAGCACCTTTTATGTCCAATTCTGCCGAATGACACCTTTATTTTGCCTATTTTTAATACATCACACCAAATAGCCAATTTCCGGCCAAAATTTGTTTAACTCCAGCGTTGACTCACGTGATGCTTATTTTATTCTTTTCTTTCCTTTTCCCCCCAAAATCAACCCGACATCTCACTGCTCTTCTTCATTTCTTCTCTTCTTCTCTTCTTCCCTCTCTTTGTTTCTATTGGTTTCTTCCTTCTCTTTTCCATTTTCAATCAGGTAAGTTATATAATTGGTTTTACATTCTCTGTACTGGATTTTTTTTCGTTATTCCTAGGGTTCTATCATTCAATTAAATCGTGGTTCTATCATCCAATAATATTAACTTCTATATTCAATTCAGTCTAGTATTCGAACAAAATGAAATCAATTATCAATTCATTAATCAATTAACTAGTATATAAACACACAAACAAAGTCGTTGAACAATTTGATTGAAAATTAGGGTTTAATTCAAAAACAAATCCACTATGAACTAAATTTTTTTAGGGCGGAACCCAACTCCAATTGATTCAATTAAGCTAATGAAGTACTTTAAACGTACCTATTAAACTATATTTGAGTTCATTAAGGTTTAACATTTACCAAAAACACAAAAAAAAAAGGATAGAGAACCAGATAATAGGTGTACATGTCAAGCTTTTATATTTTGCAATCGACGTCACTTCAATGGCGACAGAGATGACGTAATTAGTGATGGTTGTTGAAGAGTAAATGTGAGGAAGACAATCTAATAATTGGGGAAAATTTTTGGAGGGAAAGAGAAATGAAGAGAAGAGGAGCATTACAGTGAGGAGAATGTCGGGTTGATTTGGGAGGGGAAGGAAAGAAAAGAAGAAAATAAGCAGCGCATGATAGTCACACGAGTCAACGTCGGAGTCAAACAATTTTTGGCCGGAAATTGGCTATTTGGTGTGATGTATTAAAGATAAGCAAATTAAAGGTGCCATTTGGCAAAATTGAATATAAAAGGTGCTAGCTGTCAAATTCGGAAACATAAAAGGTATTATGTGGCCAATTTTCCTCAAGGAATTCTAGGCGAGTTCAAAGTCCCTTGGACAACTGATTTTATTATCAGAGATATTAGGCGCATTTTGGAAGACTTCCGTTTCTGGTCGATTAATCACATCTTTCGTGAAGCAAACCGTGCAACTGACTGAGTAGTTTCGCTTGGGCACAATATCCTTAATTCTCAGGATGGTGTCGTTCCAATTGATTGGTTTCGTGACACAATGTTTTTAGATTTTATTACCTCTTATAAATTAGGTAATACCTTCGATAGAAGTGTCACCTAATTTCTACCTTTGTATGTTTACCTTTTAAAAAAAAAAATATTGATTTTACTTTCAGTGTCATAATTTTCCTGCAAATATGTTAAATTTACTACACAATCTTATTTTTAGAGTGATTCTACAATGGCCATCAAGATTCCATTGCCATTGTAATTAAATAGGATAAATCACACCGTTCATTCATATAAATTAAGAATTCTACAAATTATCACTTATTTAGGTAATCACTACGGCCTTGGCTTAGGGATAAATTTTGATATTAATGCTAATTAGTTAGTATAAAGTGCGCGAATGAGATATTAAATAACAAATATGACCGTCGTTCTCAATCTAGTATCGTAACAATTTTCGAAATTTCACACTTTTTGAAACCAGGAACTGTTCCTAACAAATGGCAAAATTTTGTGACCAAGGTGTTGTTTTAATCCCCTCAAATGAGTAATTACTTTGGCTGAAAACATTAACTCACAAAAACAAATAATATATAACTTTATAATAAAGAAGATTATTATGTCTAACTTTTGCAATTACCATCATAATTGGTTTGATACACCTATCATTTAAACTGACAAGACGACTAAGCATAAAATTTCAACCATAAGGAATAAGGATGGCTACACTAAAATAAATTCTTGAAAAGTATCGGTTATGCATGGTGATTGTCATTGTCGTAACTAGTTTTACATTTGCACTTTTATACCATGAGAAAACTTCATTATTACGGATGTTAATTAATATCATTCTAGACCAAGTAAACGCCTCAAATTCTTAGTGGCTGAACCATCAATTGGCATCACCTTTGTTGAGAAAGATGGCAAAGGGAGAGATTCCGGTGATGGTGAGACAACGAAAGCAGACCCCGCGTAGACTCCAACGGAGGGCGTGACAATAGATTCCGACGACCTTGATTCCCTCGTCGACTTTTCTTTCTTAATACTTTTATCTTTTCGAATCTCTTTTACATTAAACATGAATGAAATATTATCTTTTTCATTTGTCTTCTTCGACTTTTCTAAAGACTCGCCTTTTCTAAGCAACCTAATTCGTCCTACAACAAATCTCTTCGGCGTTGGTCTTACATTAGTAGAACATTGTCGTTTTGTTTCATTTGTGAACCTCGGCCACGGACCCCTATTTATATGGTTTGGAAATATGATAGGCATGTGTTGTGGATTGAATAACGAGTCACAATGATTCTGATTATATTGTAAATGTGTAGGAAACATAACTTGCTTCTTAAGACAATCTTGCGGACATAAGAGTTCGGTCCCCATATTTAAAATTGAGCAAGATGTTTCCCTCTGATAAATAAAAAATTCGATCAAGCTCAAAAGTATTAAGGTTTACAAGAAATAGAGTTTTATCACGAGGAAACAAAGCGAAAGGGATGAAATTTTAATAAGAATTTGGCCTTTTAAAAAGTATGGTGTGATTTAATTGGTATTAAAATTTCTTCCCTCTCTTTGGAGGATTCAACCTCCTCTAAAGAAAGGTGAGGAGGGTACGTAGAGATAAGAATGAAATTAACTTTCTTGTTATTTTCTTACACTTTGTATCTTTTTAATAGCTTTTTGCTAATTTATCGTTCACTAATTAGGAATCGAGTTTATTAGTTAAAGAATTATAGTGGCTGATAGACAATGAATAAAGGTAAGCAATTGGTTGGCACATGAGGCACAACTGTCAAAATAACGCTGTCGTCTCAACATTTTGATGGTTTAGGAAAAAAAAATAGGGCAATGGAGGAAAATTATTTAAGGTGAAAAGTGCTATAATTAGGTCTCCCCCGCCCCCCATACTGCTACTTTGCTCATAATTTGAAATTTTCTAGTGCATTCTAACAAGATGTAAAGATTATACAATAAAATTGGAGAAAGTAAATCTTTTCGTGCCAATGCGAGTCACACAAGTCAAGGATGAAGGGGGTCACGGGCAGCGTCAACTAGACATAATAAATATTCAGTTCCGTATAAATAATTTGTTGCCGTTAATATTAGGTAATACGGAGTATTGAATTAAGAACAACAATAAGAACTTAAATATTGTCTAGGTAGCACCGAAACGGACACGGAAACGAAACGGACACGGGTCCAGCAGTCCGAAAATTATAGGACACGGACACGTATAATTTAAATTATATAAAATACATATTTTATGTTTGAAAAAGTATATAACTAATTATTGAAATATTACTTTAATATTATATTAATATTGAATATATTATAAAACTTAGATTAAGAATTATATATATTACGATATTCAAAGAAACATCGATAGCATAATTCATTTTTTATGATAAATACTCTTCAACTCACGCCTTTATTATCAATATTCTATTAATTTTAGATTCTTGAAGTGTATAAAAGTGTCCTAGAGTTTCCCAATAAGCAAAAATATCAATATAATAATGGACACCGATTCAAGAGTTTCGGACACCTATTGTCAGGTGTCGTGTAGGTGTCGGTGTCGGACACGGTGTCGGACACGGACACGCTAGATCATGGAAGTGTCCATGCTACCTAGAATATTGTCGAGGCAAATTTTGGGTGACTTGCATAATTGGACGGGAATTCTGATCCGGTCCCCATTTTGGCACAATGATGTAGATCATAAAATTCAATTTTTCACCAAATTTTACCACTTTTTCGAAGTAGCTATTTAGGCCCGGTTCGTGACATTACCTCAACGTATGTAGATGAGGCGTGTTAGCAATATAAATTAAACTGATAACATATTTATTACACCAAGAACTAGTTTTAAGCGTACTTAAATGTTTCTAAAAGTGGTAAAAAGAGGTTTACTTTAAGGCTCTGCTCGGTTAGTAGTAGGTGCCAGGTAGCTGTTATCTTTAAAAGTAACAGTTGATATTAGACATGTTCGATAGAGGTACACTACGTCAAAAACGACCTTCAAGAACGGTTCCTCTAAAGCTAAGAAGAACGGTTGTGGAACCGTTCTCTAGACAACGGTACTTAAAGGCTAAGAAAACGGTTGGAACCGTTCTTAAAAGGTATGAGAACGGTTGTGTACAAAACCGTTCTAAAAGCTCTTTGAGAACGGTTATGTACAAAACCGGTCTCAAAAGTTGAAGCCTTTCAAAACGGTTTTCTTCAAAACCGTTCTAATATGTCCCCACTTTTTATAAAAAAATAAATTAAAAAAAAATAAATTTTCTACGCAGGACCCCTATCCACGATCCCCAACCCACATCAACAACAACAACAACAACCGCAGCAGCAGCGGCAACAACAACAACAACAACAACAACAACAACAACACACCAGCAACATAGAAATCTATGTATATAACCTCCACCGAAATTTTGTTCATCATTATATAAAATCACTGTGAAAAAATTACACCGTATATGTTACAAAATATGCAGAAATAAAAAACACTAACCAAACTTATAAATCTAACACTATTTTTAATTTCTCGCAAGTCTTCTCGCCATCGGCTTCTCCATCTTCTCCATGGTAGATTCTGGGTTTGTTCATCAACCTATACTATGCGTTCTAACCACAAGAAAAAAAAATATAAAGTGTTAAAATAAAGACGACGAATACAATAGGATAAAAACAACAGATTAATTGATGGTCGAATGATACAATAAAAAAACGCACTTAAAACACTTCCAATCTGAACCTTCAACTGATTTAAAAAAGTAAATCTAAAAACAAATTTTGAAATTAGTTAAAACGTAGATCTGAAAATCCCAAAAATAAATTACCCAAATCATATAGACCCTAAATATGATCCCAAACACTTGTTCAACAAAATAAACTATGAAACATACAAATTTCAAAAAACTTAAAACAAAATTCAAAGAATCAAAACTTACCAATTCAATCAAAACGTTGTTGTAACCAAATATGATCACCGGAACGACGCAAGCAGATTGGTATTGTAATCAAACAGAGTAAAGAAATGGACGACGAGGAGAACGAGAGGGAAGAAATAAGAGATTGGCAAAGAAAATAAGTTGAGAGAATAAGAGAGGAGAGAGTGAAGAATGGGCGAAAGAAATGAGAAGAGGCGGAGATATGACGAGTTGTTTTGGTGGGGGGGGGGGGTTTATGTTTTTTTTTTTATTATTTCTTTTTTTTGTTTTTGTTTTTTGGGTGGGATTATAAGAACGGTTATACCTTATACCCGTTTTGTAAAGGAAACCTACTAGAACGGTTTTGGTTACAACCGTTCTCTTATGTTTGGTTAATTTTTAACCATATATAAGAGAACGGTTTATTCTGGAACCGTTCTCTAAGGTCTAATTTTATTTTTATCTTTTTTACGTAAATTACATTTAAGAACGGTTTTTAGCGGAACCGTTCTCTTATAATTTACGAGAACGGTTTCAGTAAAATACGTTCTCTTAAGGGGGGTTCTCGAATCTTATTTTTGACGTAGTGGTAGCTGTTGAGTTATTAAAACTATATAATATATTGGAAAAATAAAATAGAAATACTAGTTTTTTTTTACCTCAAATGTTAATTTGAATAGCATTTCCCAAATGCTATATAAAAAGCTAAATGCTACTCAAACTGCTAATTGTATTATGTCAGCCAAGCATGTGTACTAGTAATTTGACCTGGTCAAAATGATACCTTCTACTTTTGAAGAAGAAATTATTCTAAGCATGATTACAGTTTTGCATATATAACTTCTTGGTTTGTTGAATTAGGTAGCAAACATCGCTTTTCACATCTACAAACCTTGAATAATTCAACCCAAAATTATCCAGACTCACCATCGACCTGCTTAACTATATACGAGTAAAACATAAAAAGTTTAATTTATTGATTATTTTTTAAAGAAAATTTTCATTTTGGATATCTAAGGTTTGGACAAATTCCACTTTGGGTACCTAAGGTTTGAGTAATTCCACTTTAGGTACCCAAGATTTGCAGATTGTTCCACTTTGGGTACCCAAAATGAAATTTTTCCTTTTACTTTTAACTATGATTATAATACAAAAATTGGCATGTAAGGGTATAACGTCATCCACAATAGTCTTTAGTCAATTAAATTCGTTATATCTATTTATGAGATTATGCATTCGTTTAAAAGTAACCATTATTCATAATAAAGGTAGAACTCCTGAGGCCACCTATTTGATGGCCGGTCGGATTTTTAAAGCATTAGGTATAATTTTTCAGAGGGTTCGACTTATTAGTTGAGGCCTAAATTGCCACTTTTAACCCATTATAATTATATCGGACAATACGCATGGGCGAAGACGGATCGAAAAATTGTGGTGGCGAATTATAACTACATATACGATTATACGCGGTATCTCTAACCGACAATTAAAAACTTATTTACTATATCCTTAATACGGCTAATCGCCTTCTTATGTGTTAATACAACTAATGCCACTCGAGTCTCAGCCAGTAACGTAGCCATTTGTTTTTTTATCTAAATTTCTCTAGTTCATAATTATTCATTTTTTCTAATGTAATTCACAATTGTGAAAGTTAAGGGCCTGTTTGGTATCGTTTTTTGTTTTTAGTTTTCTATTTTTTTTGAAAACCAAAGTCCCGTTTTTGAAAACCAGAAAAAGTGGTTTTCAGTTTTCAGTTTTCAGTTGTCAATTTTCATTTCTGTATGACTATTATAGAAACATACAGTTTAAATTAATTTTTGCAACTTATTTAGCTAAACTTTTTACGCAAAAAAAATCAAAAACTGAAAACAACAGTGAGATCGAACATGCCCAAATATATCAATGTTAATTTTTCTCTAGCATTTGACCACTCCTCGCACCATAACTCTATCATTAGTTCCTCAAATTGGTGAAATGACACCATCGAGTATGAATTTTATTGCCACACCAATGCACTCGTCTCTAGTGTAAATACATTCTGCACGTCTTCCTTATTTCTCATGCGCAAAATTCATAAAATTACCACGGGCACACATTCAAGCTTTTCAATAACTCTCCGTCTCTTACTCATATCTTCCACAACAAAGAGGACAAGCACCTACATCATTTGGTTTCAGCTTTGGAAGGATGTCAATGCAGGAGAGAAATATTGAAGATGACAATGGTGGGGAGAAAGAATGGGTAAGTTTTTTTTATCAGAGATATTGTGTTGTGGGCTAGGCTTACGCCGAACCACTCTAAAATTGTTCTTTTGCACTTTTTCTCTATTTTTGTGTGTGTTAGCACTGATTTCCCAACACTCCCTCCAAAATTTTCCTAAAATTTTTTTTAAATATGATGAGGTGGCAGAATATTATAACTGGTATAGGAAAGATTCATAGTAGTTTGGTATAAAAAGGTTTAAAATTGGAAGCGTTGGGTATAAAAAAAAAAAACAAAAAAAAAAAAGACCAATTTCGATGCATGTGTTTCGGGAGGCAAGTAACTAGCCCACCATCGGTAATCCTAACTCAATCTTAATTTATTTGTTAATTATTCGTGCTAATTGAAATTATTATCCCATCTCCTCCTCATACAAGTGTGCTGCTGCAGATGCCTAAACACAGGTACAAAGCTCAGCCAAACTTATTGAGTTATTTATTATTTATTTATTTATAAAAGCTGAAAACTTGATGGAATTTACAAGTATTAAAATCCAATTTTATGGAATCGGTTTGAACTAAACTAAATTGGTAATTGATAGTTTTTAATGAATTTAGGCATGAGGATTGGGTCCTCCAACCACATATATACAAGGAGTGTTCGAAAGCGGCGTGAGGATGAAGATACTGATAGCAACAGTATTGATAGGATGAGCAGCCTACCAGATTGTTTGTTGGCTGACATACTTTCTTTACTACCTACAAAGGATGCAGTTGCAACCAGCGTGCTGTCAAGGAGATGGAGGCATGTTTATAGTTGGATTAAACACTTAAACTTTAATGATTCACCTATATCACATTGTTTGGATCATCAACATCACACTGAAACCTTCCCTGGTTTCAAGAGTTTCGTGGATAATGTATTGCAAAAAATCCAGTCTGACAACATTACAAGCTTTACTCTTAAGTTTGGTAAGACCAAACCTAACCATCTTCCGTGGCTACGTACCAGTAGTTGGCAATGTAGTTCATGGCAAGATACTTGTCGTCCAGGTTGTTTTCCTAAATTACAACCTTTGCGTCTTAGTGCATGGTTATCCTTTCCCTTAACACATGGGGTCAGGATACTTGATCTTTGTGTTTATGTCAGGGAACCCACTAAGCTGCCATTGGACTACCTATTTCGTTGCCAAACATTGGAGGTGTTGAAGCTTGACGTGAATCGTCAACTTGAAGTTCCCACCCTGTGTTTCTGTTTGCCTAACTTGAAAGTGTTACATTACGCCTTTGTTAACTTCCCTGATTGTGACACCCTTACAAGGCTAGTCTCCAGCTGCCCGTGCCTTGAAGACCTATCTAGCTTTGACTGCAGTGTCTTGGAAAGCTGGTATTCCCATCAATATTTCAGCACATTCGCTTCGTAGGTTAGCCATACATATAGCTGATTCCTCAGATTCTTCAAAGCACCAAAGGTGTGATTTTGTTCTTGACACTCCTAATTTAGAGTTGCTACAGTATTCTGATTATTTTGCGCTGAATTATTCCATTGGAGATTTGAATGCTCTTGTTGAAGCAAGTGTCGACACGGCCTACGAGATTGATGATTCTGGTAGGCCTGAGCCCATACTTAGCCTTGTCAGGTCGTTGTCGAATATTCGGAGTCTGTATCTGGGTGGTGAATCTATGCTGGTTTGTTTTCGGAACCCTTTCTTTTCTTTTTCTAATCTTGAAATAATCGACTTCCTTACTTTGGTTTTAGGCTATGGAGGAATGTACATTACTAAAGCAAAAGCTGCCTGTCTTTCACAATTTGACTACTTTACATCTTGGTTTCGATGGATTCCATGCTTGGCATACAGTGTTGTTAGATCTGCTCCATTGCTCACCTTTTCTGGAAACAATTTCTTTCCCTGAGGTTAGTGTGATCTTGACTAAATTCTCGAAATTGGTTCGTCAAGACTGCCTGTCTATGTGATTGATGGCTAAAGAAGTGCCTGGTGTCTTCTCAGGGAATTGAATATGACATGAGCAATTGCGGGGATAGGGTTTTGCTGGAACCTCAGTATTGGAGTACTGTTCAAATAATCCCATCTTGTTTGAAGTTTCATCTGAAAAGAATCAGAGTAGAGGGTTACCAGGGGATGGATTATTTCGACCTTTTTATGATCAAATATTTTCTAAGAAAATCTGCTCTGGTGGAATTCGTCATAGTTTGTAAAAGTTCGATGACATTGGAAGATAAGATATCACTTGATACCATATTGAAGAAGCTACCAAGAGGGTCAGTGGCTTGTGCAATACAAGTTCAGTGATCTTCAGACGTATAATGTGTTGTGGACAGTCTGAAGTTACACTTTTTTAGGGCTATTGGCATAGCAAAATGTGGTATGAGTTTACAGGGATTGAATAAAATGTACTTTGAAGAATATAGTGGGACGGAGAGAGTAGCTTCAAAGCAAATATGGCATCAAAAAACAATACGGAGTATAGCGTTGGAAAAAGGCGTCATGGAGGTATAGAATTCACGCCGAGGATGACAAACTTGTACGAGTATGCGTTTCTTTTTGTTTCTTAGTTTGATTTTCAAACTTTTTCTTTTTACTTGTTTTTGAACCTTTTTGTCAAGAGTCGTGTAAGCCGTCCCCAAATTATTGCGGGACTATGGCTTTGTTGTTTTTTTTTTTTTGGCGAGGACAAAAACCAGGCTTGTTATTGTCGTCGTCGTCGTAAACTTATACTCACAGAATGTACACAAATTCAATAGAGCAGGTTTTGGTTACTGGCTGACCAAAACGTCATTATTACTGTTACTCAAATGTGTACTATCTATTTCTGACAAGATATGGGTTTGGCTGCTTCCACCTCTTTACTGTTTTTTTTTTTTTTAAACGTTAAAGACTTCTCATTCCATCGTAGCTACTACAAAATCTGTAGCAGCTATATCTAGTACAGAACTACAGACACAGGACCACTTACTGTTTTACCTACGGTTAAAATCGCATTTAGAGCTGTTGCTTCTGGAGTTCTAGTTGTTGTACGCAAATTTGTTGACTGTTACGGTCAAGGAGTGGACGCTCTGTTCTTGCTCGTTGCTCACATGATAATACTATAATCTATATGATCAGAAACATAGTATCCCTCAAAAACAAAAAAACATAGTAATACTTCCCTCAAAAAAAAAAAAAAAAATAGTAATACCACCTTTCAATTAACATGTTAATCTAGACTTGTACGTTGGAGTATCTAAATTTGCAATTCCGTTTTGAAGCGTAATCTTATCGAAGAATCCTCCATACCATCTTGTACCAAAGAAGTTAGCATTACTGATTGTGATTGTGAACCCGACCCAATGCTTGTGAGTAACCACCCTATGTCGTCACTTACTCTTAATTGAATAGAGTTGGTTCTTGCCGAGGGAGCAAAGCTTTGACATATAATCCCGTAAACCGAGTATGTTACCAAGCTTTTCCTCTAAGGCCGGCTTGACGGTTAAGAGGTAATTAAAAGACATCATCCTACCATGTCCACTCGGAATCTCCACCAAAAAAACTTGTAATTAGTGTTAAGTCGTCCACTCGTCTCTCATTTCAAATTCAATGTATAACTCACGGAATCATCAGGAAACTATGTTATACATTCTTTTCTCTCCGGCGGACACAATAAGAAAAAAACAAGTTTATATGCTCATACTAAATTATTACTTTGAGAGAGATTAACCATATTGTCGGTGTGGAATACTTGGGTCAACCCGAAAACATTAAGAGTGGGTATAGAGACTTGTTAGCTACTTTATCCATCCATTCCACTAATGTCTAATCCTCACGCCAACCACTCGTTGCTGCTAGTCTCGTTCTACAAGCCTGACAACCAGAAAACCTCAAACAAACATATAAAAACCAAAATTAAAAAAAAAAAAAAAAAAAAAAAGGGAGGAGAGAGAGAGAAAGAAAAAAAAGAGAGGAGGAGAGAGAAATGAGCAGCAACGAATTCGGACTCCCAGATGAAGTTCTAGAGGTACTACCCTCAGACCCTTTCGCACAACTGGACGTAGCGCGAAAGATCACCTCCATTGCCCTCTCGACACGTGTCTCCGCCCTCGAATCCGATTTGTCTGTTCTCCGCGCTCAGGTCACTGACAGGGATAATATCATCGCTGACCTTGAGTCTCAAATTCAGTCCCTTGACGCTTCTCTCTCCGACGCTACTCATCGCCTTACCCGCTCTGATCTGGATAAGGTCCCCTTTTTTTAAACCCGAGATATAAATGTTTGATGATGCACTATGTACCTTAGTAATTGTCTTATATATACAACGACGGTGCATCACGTATAATATTTAATGTTTGTATGGTTAAACTTACAGGAGAATTTGGTAAAAGAGAATAATGCGTTGTCTAATACAGTTGCCAAACTCCGCAGAGATGTTTCCAAGGTAATTTTTTAATTCAAAATTGTTTTAATTTTGTTATAATTTAATCAAAGATCATCCTTTGGTTTTTTTTTTTTTTTTTTTTTTTTGTTAGATATTCATAATGGTGTGGCATGTCTGGAGTGGACGTCCTTTAAATCCTTCCTATAAGAACCTGTTCAATATAAAACCCTGCATCCTGTAAGCTAAGTCTAGGGAAGGAATTGATGACATTGGCTCTGAGACACCCTTGCTAATTCCTTATTTGATCACAGTCACAGTCACTGTCACTGTCACTGTCACAGTCAGTCTTGTTATCTTATTAACATACCCCTTGACATCTGATTATATGCACTGTGCACGTCGTGGTAGCTGGCTTTATTTCCAACATTATTGTACCAAAATCTGATTGGCTTGCTCTTCTTTGTTTTTTTTAGCCGGTAAAATTGTAAGATATCATGAATCACAAAAGCAACCTTGCACTGATTGGTTGGTTCTGGCATCAATGACAGTATAGTAATGTAAGCTACTTATGAACAATCACAAATGGAGTAGAAAAGGAGGAAAGATGTAATGTGAGTCGATTTCCGTTTTGTATGCACCTCAATTACTACCAAAGTTCTGTCTGAAGGTATGTAGATGAGCTATGGACTGTTGTCTCAGGTGAAGTTTCATGTGGCGCGACACTTGTGAGGGACTAATTAAAGTGTTGGGAGGACCTCACTTCAATCTCCTCATATAGAATTGATGCAAACTACTCTTAAAAGGAAAAATTATGTTTCCATCAGTATAATGCTCAAATGTTTTTGGCAAGTGCTTTATAGTTGTTCTTCCTGGTAAACTGCTACTGTGTTTTGTATTTTTTTTCTCATAAGGATATTAAAAGAAATAAGCTACTCTAACGGTTGCAAGTTTAATTATTGGCTATACGCATTGAGGAAAGGAGCTGGATTACCTTCTCCAATTAGCTCACCGTTGCAAGTTTAATCATTAGCTGTATACTTTGAGTTGAAGGATCTGATGTATCTTTTTCAATTATGATGTGTTCAGTTGGAAGTGTTTAGAAAGACGCTCATGCAGTCACTGCAAGAAGAAGAAGACAAACCCGTAAGTGCACAAACAATTTCCCATGTTTTAAGCTTTGTCCTATCACTTTTTCCCAACTTCATGTGGGTTGATCATCTCCTGTCTTTGCCTGCAGGCAGGAGCACAGGAAACTGTTAACAAGCAGATCCGTGCACAATTGAGTTCTCCTGCTCATACATTAAGTGGAGGTGTGCAAATGCTGAATATATTGTTGGTTTCTGTGTGACCTCATCTTCTTCTTTTACTTTGCTTCCCTCATATATGCTAAGAACTTTTCTTCTGTTGCAGATGATGATATGCAGTCACCACCTTCAGTTTATTCTTCTACACAGAGTGAGAATTCGGAACAAGCAAACTTGGTGCCAGAGGATCGTGAACAAGATTGTAGGTTTTGCTTCCTATGCATTTTTATGAAATTATAGCTACACCATATTTATTGAATATTATGAGTGAGGACTACAGACTTCCCTCTGAGTCAAAGCTTTCTTTACTGGTTTAGAGCTACGGGTAGTCTTACCAAATAGGGGCTGTGCACTTCAGGTGCAATCAACTGAAGTAACTTTGGAGTTCTTTATGATTAAACATCACATATTTATTTTCTTGTGTTACTTTTGATGCATACAGCTTCAAGGCCACGGATTTCACAGGGGCTTTTGTTAGCATCACAGACAACCACTCCTCGTTTCACACCTCCTGGTTCTCCTCCTATCATGTCTGGTTCTTCATCACCGTCAAGAACATCTAGGTCAGCATCACCAAGGCGACATTCTGTTTCATTTTCTACAACTCGGGGGATGTTTGATTCTAGCACTCATGGCTCCTTTTCAAGTTCTGACGCTGGAAGCGGTATGTTATCACCTTTTCTTTTTTTTAAGTTTTTTTAAAGCATTTTCTTTCCTACTGCTTCTGCTAATTGTGTATTCACTGCTTCCCGTGAGTCAGAATTAAAAAACAGCTAAAAGATGGAAACTATATATTTTTTTTTTCTGAAATGCTGGTATTTTTAAAGTATACGCAATTGCATCCCTGCTAATGGTATAACCAAAGTCCACCCTTCTAGATTAATATCTAAGCAGTATAATGTTCTTGAGGAAGAGAGTGGCGTTAAACATAAACTTTCCAGATTAGTAATGCAGATGTCTACCTATCTATTACTTTTGAAATCAGAATCATGTGATATATGTACTCCAAGTGCTAGTTAATCTTGTTCTTGTGGTGCCTAATGTTTGAATTTGTCCTGTAGGTCGACCTCGAGTTGATGGAAAAGAATTCTTCCGTCAAGTCAGGTAAATCTTTTTCGTCGACTTCAGCTTCAAGTTTTGAATGTTGTATTGCTTGTTGCTTCTACATGTTACTCCATAGTGTTATTGGTTGAGTCTCTCTTTTCAATTTTATGTTGCTGTTTGGTTGCTGTTTTTCCTTGCCTGTTTATGACAGCCTCGCTGTTGCCACAACTTGTGAAATTAAACGCAGTATGTCAGGTTTTCATCATAGTAGTATAAATTGGTCTGTTCCAGGATAGGTCAATCCTTTGAGTTCTTTCTGTCGTCCTCTCAGTCCTCGTGTTACCATTAATTAAGAAAATTTTAGATTCTTCATACAACAAGAGAGAGAAATGTCAAGTGCTGTTTGCTGCACCCCCTCTGGTTGGACTGTGCATATAAAAATCGTGATCACTTCAGTAGAATGTTTGTCATTCGGCCTGCATGATTCAGATTCACACCAGCTTTTATTCTCTATGCTTCTGAAAACTAGCTTGAAATCAGTGTGCTGTCTTTTCGTAAGTGTGGTATCTGGAAGTTCATTGTCTTAAGATGTTTGCAAATGACTCAGTTAATTTTCTGCTTTCAAAACCACTCCATCTATTCAACCTGTCTGTCAGACGGCATTGAGGGCTCCCATTTCTCCGCACAGTCTATAGCTTACGCGTGCCTTTCCAATTTTAATGGGTTTAAAGCTATTATATTAGAGGATCTAATGGTATCTTAGTTTTCGCCTTTGCTTCAAATTTTCTGACCATCTAATGCTCTCTGTCTAAAGCGCTTTTCATTTGATCTCTTCTTTTGACTTTCTCAGGAGTCGTCTCTCATATGAGCAATTTGGTGCATTTTTGGCGAATGTCAAGGAGCTAAATGCACACAAGCAAACAAAAGAAGTATGTTTTTCATCTCTATTTCTCCTAAGCCACCTTGAAGTAAAATGTGTGTTAAAATTTGATAAAAGCGACAGTATATCTCCTGCTTATAGAAGTGAGAAAATAACTTAGAACAAGAGACTCTACCAAAAAAGTGCGGAAATGTATACACATGAAAGGAGTTATATAAAGGCCAATTCATCCTAGATCAGTTCTAAAAATGGTCAAGAATTCGATTTCTCCATGACAAAAACGAAAAAACAGGTCAAGAAACCAACTTAAGGGAAGTGCAACGAGGTATAACCGATGCTTTGTTCACTGAAAGTGAGACTGTGAGATGCAGAACCTGGCTCCGTCCATTGTCATCTATAACCAGTTACCTTTATATTTGATCAATTGAAGCTTCATTTTTGCTTTGTTTTGGGGCATGACTTACATTATTCTCATATTCTGTGTTATCCCTGTTATATTTTCTTAGGAAACTCTTCGGAAGGCTGATGAGATTTTTGGACCAGATAATAAGGACTTACATACAATTTTTGAAGGACTTCTCACTCGCAATGTCCATTGAAAGTTTTACACCAATGTGAGAGTTGAAGAGTTCTATACAAAACAAGCATTTACCATTTTTTTCTTATCAGGTCGATCTCAAAACCTGTGAACATAACATTTGGTTTCTCAAATGTACATTGTCCTGTGCAGCCTTAGTGTACATTACATCAGTAAATAGCCTCGCTTTTATTGAACTCTTCAATCGTGAATTTACGAGAAGGCGATGTCCTGAGCAGTTCATACTATGTATTAGAGATCTTAATTGTTTCATTATTGGATAAAAGAAGCTATTGATGCTACTGTGTTAACTGAGCTTTACTGTAGTAATCCTTGCGAGTTTTGATGCTTAAAGTTGGTGTAAACTTACGGACTTCTCTACTCGAAGCAGCAGTGCGATTCCCTCACAAAACGCCTTTCGCAAGGAGATGTGTTCTCATACATACAAGACCTAATCTAAACAAGATTTTGCCCCATTAGTGGACATTTTCGGTTCTTCATCCAGAATTTAGTAGCCTTTACTTTGTAAGCGGTTAGTTTACTTTGGACAAGGTTCTTAAAATCACATACTCCGTAATAAGTTGGCAAGGTTACTCTTGCAGAATATTTTGCGATGTTCTTTACCAATATTTGGCAGAAAAATGCCAATGCTGCTTTGAGCAAAAAGGATGAAACATTTGCATTTTAACAGCAAAGCAACCCCCTAAACATGAGGACTGAGGATGCCAACAGTAACAAAGTTACTCACTTGAGCTAAGTAAACAGCAATAGATTCCGAAATTTCAGATTATTAACTGTCTGCAAATTTCCACTATAACACATCAAGTGCCATTGTGTACGCTTACACACTGCGAGGAACAGATTCTAAGCTTCATTTGGAGAAAATCACGAACAAGATGCTGGTTGACATGCACTATAAACCCAAGCTCAGATAAGAAGTCTGCTGCCAGCTCTTCAGGGTTTCCTTACGACATGCGTTTTAGTGCACCAAGACGCCCACCAGGCAGAACTCCCCTAATGACCTCTGCATAACCTCCTCCTAATAAATTTTTCTGATCAAAGAATCGATAAACACAAAAAAGGTCTGTGCTGATTAAACTTATCAGCACACAGCATTAAGCAATATGAACGATAGTTTTGTCAAAGGATTATAGTTTTATAAGCACGCATTATGATCAACACTAGACCCCGAGAAATCACAACTTTGAGAGTATCTGATAAAACTGTCACGAAATGATCTGAACAATGAACTATGTTTTCTTGCATTCATACCACGAGCACAGTAATCATAATCTGACAATCTACACTTTCTTCGAATTCAGTTGCACATCCTGAACTGCCATTATAGTAAACACAAGTCTTCGGTCATTAGGCAATTTTGCAGATGTCTTCATAGTCCACAGCAGGAATCACCCTGCCATCATAAACACCCTTCTCAATCTGAACCTTGGCACAATACTTATCAGTATTAATAGACAGCAACTTGGCATTCGACCCTCGATAAGCTCCATTAACAATCCTCACACGTCCTCCAATCTGCGGGATTACAGTCTCAAGCTCGGCTTGATCAACTCTAAGTACATGCTTACTGTCAATCATTTCAATTTCGCCCACATACTTATCGATGACCTTTCTCACAACCCCCTTCATCTTATAATACCCTTTCTCCTTCAACTTACTACTCATAACCTTAACAACAATCCCTTCACACAACCAATAATCTTTCCTATTCGCCTTTTCCTTAACCTTCTCATCCTCCCTCATCAACTCATCCAATGCGGAATTCCCACCACCATTCTTAACAATTTTCGCACTTTTAGCCTTCTTCTTGTCCTCCTCATCCACCTCATCCTCAAACACAGTCTTTAATTTTACATTGCCCTTCACCCCTTCCCCCTTTTCTCCCCCCTTACTCCCTCCTCCCCCACCCCCACCAAGCGCAAACGCGACCTTCCCGTTCACCTTCTCCTTCTCCTCCCCCTCCCCCTCCCCTTCCCCCTCCTCACCCACCACCCTCCCCTGCCCATCAACAGGCATCCCCTGCTCAGCCCGCTCAATCTGCTTAAGAATTTCCCTCTCCTTCTTCTCCTCCTCCACCAACTCAGCCCTTAACCGCTTCTTCTTCATCTTCCCCTTAAAATATTCCTCAGACTCCCGATCAATATACGTCATAAACCACCCTTTCGGGGTCTCCTCCACCTTACACTTCCCCGTCCTCCCCAAATACTTGACAAACTCAGTCAAAGACAGCCACTTTGTCGAATTCATATGCACGTGATGACGGTCCGCAATGTACTCATTATAGAGCACCGTGGCCGCAATACGACTAAACCTGTGAGACCGTTTCATATGCTCCAAAAACATCTCCTCAAACTCCTCAGAGTAACCATCCAATATTCGGTCCGGGTTTTGCCCGAAAATCTCCATCTGTCTCTGGTGAGACTCACTCATACAATGACACTTGAAACCGTTTTCATCACGACATTGTTTCTGGCACATCTGGCAGTACCATCGCAGCTTTTGCAGCCCTTTTGCTTTTATTCTATTCCCAATTGCTTTCGGGGTCAGAAATTCGCTCTTCCCCATTATTGGGATTTCGAATGAATTAGGTTAAAACTGATTTGGGGTTTTTTTTTTTTTGGGGGTTTTGTTCAATCTGCCAGAAAATTATGCAAGGGGAAATCAAATTGGGTAAATTAAGCTACTAATACACTACTAAAACTGAACGAATTAACTAAAAATAAGCAAAAGAAACACAAAATCTTCCGGAAATTGAAAACCCTAATTGCAGAAAATAAAATTAGGGTTCTTGATAAAGATTGGAAATTGAACTAACCTGGAATCACCAGAATTTAAATTCGACGACGGCGAGATAAAATTAATCCGGAATTCCAATTTAATTTGCCAGCATTTGTCAATCGGAGGAGAGAGAAAGAGAGATAGAGAGAGGGATCGCAGGTACGACGAGCGAAGAAGAAGAAGAGTAAAGAAGGTGTTTTTTTTTTTTTTTTTTTTTTCGGGGAGATGTTGACGTGGAGATGTTCCGAGAGTAGATGGGTCAAACGGGTCAGACGAGCGTAGCCTCCAGTAAACTTTGATATAGGTAGAGCATGGTGTAAGTTATCAAAACAGTCATCTATACTATTTATCATAAAAGATATTTTAAATAATTTTTTTAACTGAAAATTAAAGAGTCGGAGAACGTGGTTGTTGTTTCTAACACAACAATTAATATATTGTATAAAATATAAAGACGAATAGAAGTTCTCAGGCTAAAGTACATTTGCGAAATACCAAACCATGTGGCCACTATCCATAAAAGCTTACATTGAAGAGGTAGTGGTGGATAAAGGAGGAGAAGGAAGAGACTAGACTCCAATCCCCGAAGAGGATGATACATAACCACCTTCTTACGAGCCCAATCCTAAAAACAGGATGAAATTTAGATTTTGCTAAATTACAATTTGACTTTGAACATAAAGTGCATCTAGTCTACTTTATTTTTTATATTTTTTTATATTCATTTGAAGATCATCTTTTCATTTTAGTCTCGATCTTAACTTTCCAAAATGGTATGTCACGTCTAGAGTGGACGTCCTTTAGAATCCTCTACGAACCTCTTAAACCGAACCCTGGATCTTGTTTTTCTGATAACCACTTTTATGACATCGGTTCTCAGAAACACCCCTTGCAACTTTTTGATGAAATGCACATCATGGTATGCTAGCTACATCTCCAATGCATTGTCCTGTTGATACTACTGGTCTACTGTATTAACTGAGTTCTACTGATGCATTAACATACATGGGCGTTCTGATGCTTGAATTTGATACACTTATCGTTCTTCATCCGGTCTTTGGTAGCGTTTACTATAAACAAGTTTCCTTAAAATGACATTTGAATTTGTTAAGGCTACCCTTGCAGATTAATTTGCATTGTTCTTTACTAATTAATATCAACATAAACATATGTTCCTGAGTAACAATACAACAGTCAATGCTGCTTTTAGGAAAAAGGACTTGAAACCCCTCTTTTTTCTTCCCTTGCATTTTTTACCAGCTGAAGAAGCGCCCTGTACACGAGGATGTCAGAACCCGACCCTGGCAAAACTGCCTTCTTTACAGGTCAGTTTACATATTAACATGACCAGTCAGAGTGTCATGCTATGTAATTGAACTGTGCAACCACTTTGCACTGTTGGCTGTTCATTACTCTTGCCAAATTCGCGCAGGCTGAATTTTTGAGGTGGTTTAACAGGCGAGTGTAACTGTAATTACCCGAAATAGAGTTTTCAGAGCTCCAGTGCAATGTGCATGAGCTGATCCACATCATTTAAGTACTTGGTGGAATTGTACTCTTCTGCATCAAAGAGCTCCACAGAGTACGATCTTTTAAGAGACGGTTTCTGAGTTAACCTAGAGATTTCTGTAGACTTGCTCTCGCCCTTCAGGATCTCCACCACCTGCAACACAGACTACTCGTTTAGATACCAGGAGCTCCGCCCTAGCAGTTTCATGACTTCTCTATTGCGCAATTTGTGGAACAATAAGTTAGCTTATAGAGTCATATAAGAAGTATTAATCTGATGACGGACCTCCTTCATTTGTGGTCGTTCAATGGAGGAATGGTTTATGCACATGTTGGCCGCGAATGCCATAATTTTCATTTGATCCGCGTCATAGCTTTCATCAAGACATGGATCAATAATTTTCTTGAGATCATTCTTGTCCAGCAAAGGTTTTGCCTGCACATAACGGGATTGAAGTAAGGGTTTTAAGCTCGCTAAACTAAGTGATTGAAAGACTAAATCGCCTGTAGCATCAGTCAGACTCCTACCCACATAACAAGACTTTTCTGAGTGTTATCCAGTGCTAGGCGACCTGTAATAAGCTCGAGTAACAGAACCCCATACGCGTAGACATCAGTTTTCTCATCAACTATGCCGTGCATGAAGAATTCAGGAGGAAGATACCTGCCAAACAATATTGGTTCAGAACTTGAACAGCTTTCTTGAAACAACAAAGTTGAGGTATTCAGTCAACAAACCCAAATGTGCCTTCAAATTTTGAGACTGTATGGTGAGTCCATTGATCCGGTAGCCACTTTGCAAGCCCAAAATCTGAAATCTGCATTGCACTTGGAATGAGAATTTTGTAGACAATTGAGGTGACACATATTGCACGAAGAAATCATCGCTAAATGCATAAACATAAAGCCAAATGAGGTTCCATTGCAAAACTAACAGGATACCTGAGCCTCGAAATCTTCTGTGAGCAGAACATTGGCAGACTTAATATCCCTGTGAATAATTCTCCTCTGACATCCTTCATGAAGATAGTAAAGACCTTCAGCTGATCCAACAGCAATCTTATATCTAATATCCCATTTAAGCTTTTCCCTTGAACCTAGCCAATGCAAACATAGATTCAGAATTGTCAGATTATCAACTGTCAGTCAGTTCAAGTTTCTACTGTAACATTTCAAAGAGACAATGTACTGTTACACACCGCGAAGAACAGATTCTAAGCTCCCATTTGGTGACAAATCGAGAACAAGATGCATCCCGCCTTCCACGCCGTAACCAACAACTTTTGCAACGTTGGGGTGGTTGACATGCACTATAATCCCAAGCTCAGATAAGAAGTCTGCTGCCAGTTCTTCAGGGTTTCCTTTTGACATACGTTTTACAGCCACAAGGTGCCCATCAGGCAGAACTCCCTTGAACACCTCTGCATAACCTCCTTCTCCTATTTTGTTTTCTGATCAAAGAATTCACAAAGTCAGTATTGGTGAACCTGATCAGCACACTGCACCAAGCCACATGAACAATATGGGAAAAAAATAAACCATAAAAGGATGTTTTGTCAAAGCTGTGCTTTTAAAAGCACATACTGTGATGACATTAGACCTCAAGAAATGTTAAGAGATATGGTAATATCATATTAGACAACCCATATTCCTAATATGATAATACCATATCTCTAACAAGAAATGAAGTAAATTTGACACACTGTCACTGTGTCACAGGTTTGAGATTAACTGATAGAACTGTCAGAAAATGACATGAACTGTGTTATCTTGAATTCAGACATACTGAGCACAGTAAAAGTAATCAGGTAATCTACCTTTGGTAAAGTTGTTAGTTGCTTCTTGAAGCTCCTTCATACTGAAATTCTTCCAAGAGGGTTTGAAGAAGCACATATCGCCATCTAATGAAGGTATGACAGGAATCAAGCTATGCCTAGCACTTCTACTCTTTCTCCTAGTAAGCTTTGGCAAACTCAGGGGATGAAATGTCTGAAAACGCTTAGGACCCTTCTTCAACATATGAATGAAACCGCGCCAGTGAGAATTGTGTCCACCAGAGTGCTGTTCCGAGTCTGAGGTGCTTACAGTATCAGACTCATAACTCTCTTCTGATACTTCTCGCGGTGAATGATCATCTGCAGTGGCTTCAGTCATCTCTAATGCCTCCACATCTAAGCGTGCTGGGTCTGCTATAATAAGGAAATGCTCAATCAGATCATTATGATCTAAAACTCGATAAATCGAACTTTTGCTGAATATTTTATCAGAGAATCAAGCATATTGATCTCACCATGAGCAGAAAAAGGATCTGAAAGTCCTGATAATCTTCTAACCCTGGTAAAAAACACCCTTTCTGGAGTTCCGGAAGACGTATTGCACGTACTATTGCTGCATATATAAGAAACTCTCAAAATTTATAATATATATTCACCAAAAAAAACGTTGATGACATTGGTTTATACACTCAAAGTCTCAAACAAAGTACTTCAGGAATAATTTAGTACAGTACATTCTTGTTTTGAATGATCCAAGACAATATTGCTGCTCCTAGTCCTAGGCTTCACCATTTCCAATTTCAGGAAACATAAAAAGACTACTCTATGTTACTCTGTCTCTTCTATTTCTCGTGTACATTTCTTATCATGTCTCATGTCACACGACAAGGCAAGACATACATTACGCGTTATGTAAACCTCAAACATGAAAATCTCAAGGATATAATCTCAAATGAGGTTCTTTTCATCATGTAGGTGACACCTAATAATCAATGAGAAATTTGGGATAGTCACATTTTGACAATAAAAGACTTAACTAATTAATAAATAAATCTAGAAATAATTAACACAACACAACATTTATTATGTACATGCTCCTTTGTAAATAGCATTTTGAACTTTGTCATGTAAATTCACAACTGACGACCACAAATGTTTTCTATCTTACCATGACCTGGGGACGGCTAACACGAATCTGACATACCCATACATGATATATGGCGTAATTTCGGAACGTAAAACAATGCCATGATATTCACATGGCAAAACATATACAACCTAAAAAAAACATAAAATCAAACACACAAAAATATTAAGAGCATGCAAAAACAACAAGATAAAATATTACATGACATTTACCTAGCTGATGCATCAGTATCCATGGCATTCTTAGTTTCCATGGCGTTGAAAGCAATGGGTAAATTTTTTTACCAAAATGACAGATGGAGAGAAAGACGAGGGAGAGAAAGAGAAAGACAGAGAGAGAGAAAAAGGGATTGCCCTGTTCTTTCTTTCTTTTACATTTTTTTCAACTCCGATTTCTTTGGCTCCATTTTCGTCCTCCACTATTTTTTAAATATATATGGAATTATTCTTTAGATTTATGTTATACTATGTCGCATGTATAAAAATTAAAAGGACAGTCCTACCAATAAGCTAGGTTAAATTATTGTAACAAAAAAAAAAAAATGAGAAAAAGTAAGGGTTGATTATTCATCGATGTGGTAACCGGTTTAATTTTCTGTTGAGATTCGATGTGTAATTAAGCACTGTTGGTAGTATGATGAGGAGGATCTCAGTCTCATATATAATACCACACACATACTAGTATTGAATAAAATATTGGCGTCAAGATGTATTATTATCGCACTGCTGGCAATACAAAAAAAGTCAGCAAATAGTAATAAAAAATACACATATAAAGCATTAGACAACTTTAAGCGTCTAGGAAATCAAAATTCCAACATTCGCCAAAGAATAAGTCTCTCTCGTTAGCAAGAGAACATCATGGGATCTGAGAAAGTAGTTTATATCAGCTTTTCTTCTTATCAAATGAGTAGGAGTAATATTTTGGGATAAATTTTGCATCGAATAAACAAATGATTAGAATAATTTTGGGTGGAACAAATCAAAGATATACTCTGATTCGTTTGTGTGGAAAAGAATGTTGATGGCACGAAGCCACGAAGAGTAGAGGAAGGAGTAGCAGGCCTGTAAAAATCCTAGACATTTGGCTGGAATAGGAATAGGGTGACGTTGTCTTTGGCACCTTGACTTGACACGGGGTTCGAATGAGTTTAATTATTAACGTTCTCTATGATTCCACTTTATGAAAGTAAAATGTTTGAGGGTAATATATGATATGAATGAATACAAATTCTTGTATTTGAAAATTAAAATTGTTAAACGTTGATATGAATTGTATTGTATCACCACAGTGGGATTTCTCTGATCTAAATTGTTTACAAGGCCATTTATGGATAACTTTAATTCATGATTGCTAAATGTAACATTTTTTTTACTAACGTAACTTGGTAAAATACCTAATATGTCCCTATTTTTCTCAAAATAACACAAATATCCTAAATCTTATTTTATTATACCCCAAAATAACATGGGATTAGCAATAAATTAACATTTAACATTTTCATAATATAATTTAAAAATCAAAATTAACAAATTCAAAAAAAAAAAAAAAAACACCAAAACTTTACTTTCACCTCAACCTTCCCCACCAGACGCACTTCCACCACCGCGGCACCGCCCAACCGCCAGTGTCGACTACCCTCGACCACCATCACAACCACATCTGACAACACCACGAGGTGTGCCTCGCCGCTACGACCACCGAACCCACCACCATCTACAACCCCTCTCCCTTCTCCTCCTCTCTTTTCTCGTTTCTTCCTTCGCCTTCTCTCCTCGGAAATCTCTCTCCCCCTTCTAGATCTGATCTTCTTGCGCATCCTCACCTGTAACAGCCCGAACCACCGTCCGTCGCAACACAACCCAATAAGATGGGTAGTCACCCTTTAGGCCCATATATCCTCTCCGGGCTCTAAAAGGTGAAGGACTTGTTGTTAGTATGATGGTAGGAATCTATTATAAACTGATCATTTGAGCCTTAGTTTCCCAATGTGGGACAAACCAACTCCATAAACCACTTTCCATATTCCATAGTGTTACATCACCTCTCTGCCATCCTCTGCCGCTTATCCCCCTCTACTCGACCAACACAGCGCCTCGTCGTGTGGTTGGAAGTTCGAGTATGGAGGAACAAGCGAGAAAATCGTGGACGAGGGGGAAGATGCGGTGGAGATATCCGTTGATTCGGTGGTCGTCGGAGTGATACGCATTTGTTGGTTGAGTCGGGGGCGGTTGTAATGGCTGTCGGGGATGGCCGGTGGTGTCTGGGCTGTGGTGGAGGTGGGGTCGGTTGTGAAGGCTGGGGAAGAGGAGGAGAGAGAAAAGGGTCCTAAATATATTTTTTATTTTTTTTTGTGTTACAAAAAATGTTAATTAGTTTATAATTTAATTATAATTTATATGACAGGTCACCATTTAACGGAAGGAAATTAACACCGCGAAATTGTTCGAAATGGCACTATGAAGTAGTTTGAAAAGTTAGGGGTACCACGCACATTTTGACATTACTCGGGGGAACCACATGAATTTGACGGGAAAAAAATAGAGCGTCTTACTTTGCCTGCCATGGCTTAGTCATTTTCTTTACCGCTTTTCGTTATATATCTTGGGGGTGTTGAAAAAAAATTGGCATCGATCTAGTTCTTTATGTTTCGTTTGACACTTTGAATATGTGAAAAGAATTACAAAGAAACGTAAAAAATAGGTTACGCTAGTATGTTCTAAGGAGGGGGAGTATCATTATTAAGGGTAATATTGAAAGAAAAATAGAAAAAATAGATTACGCTAGTATTTTTTAGGTTACGTTTAGGAGTCCCCATTTACTATGATCACTACTTTGATCTTTTTACTAGAATATGCGGTTGATTGTTTCATGTGGTTTATAAACCTAGGCATACTTACATTGACGGAGCTAGTTAAGGGCGAAGGTGGGCACTGGCCCACTGCAAAAATTTAAAAACTTGAGATGTTTTTTTGGGCTCTTCAAAAATATTCAATATTGGCCCACTGAAAATACTGTTAAAATCTGGCCCTGAAACTTGGAAGAGGACCAAAAAGTAACATGTGGTTCACATTTCACAATTGGACAGCAACATCATATAGTGTCATACTGTTCACTCTTAGATATAAGGGTTTTATTTCTTTCTTCTATTTCTTCAATTATCCTCCAAAAATTTAAGTTTGTATTATGTTTATTTTTCGAGCGGAAAATACGAACCTTCTCTAATCAAATGACCACAACACAAAGTCCGAGGCCGTAACATCCAAGACACACAAAGAGGCACATTTGAGTGAGATAATCTATCGATAATTAACAATATTTCGTGAAATTTTTTTATCGATGTAGTGATGTACGGTAATTAAGTTGAACAATTAATCTTTGGTATTTTACTATTTTTGAGTGTAAATTTTGTCATTTGCTTTTTTGACTGTTTATCGAGGTTATACATCTCAACTTCTGTGTAATTGTTGTTCGACTTTGGCCCCCCTTGACTTCATTTCCTAGCTTCGTCCCTGCATACTTAGGAAGAATTTCAACAAGAATATGCATTTATATGCGATATTCTAAGAAATGAGAAAAAGGACAAAAAAAACAAACAAAAACAAGATTAATGTTAGGAAGTAATAATCTATTTTCTTAAAGGAAAACAAATTTTTCATTATAATCGCTATACATTATTTACATCATTAATCTTTATAATGATACATATACTATTGCAAATATTTAATTAGCATATTTTTATGCGCAAACTAACAAAAGAAAATGGATCCCTCGGCCAGCTCGCTCCCCTTACCCTCCCTTTTGCTCCATTTCCCTATATCCAAACAGACTATAAGTGTTATAACTTTAGTTGACATGAATCATTCATGTGGTATAAGATATAACACCATTAACTTGTTGTTGGGGGGTGATTCCACAATCAACCCACCTCTAGTATATCAAGAAAAGCAGTCATAAACAGACTGGGAAGAAGGCTCCGAAAGGAGCCTCTAAAGTAGTTTCCCAGACTAGTTGACCAGCCCCAACCCCTGCTTGAGCTGGTCCAGACCCTATCTAAACAAGCTGGTTTGAAGCTGGTATAGACCATGTCAGAAGCTATAACAGACGAGCTTGTCCAGATGCTGGTCTAGACCAGGCCAGCACACTAGCTGACCTGGTATAGACCCGACCAGCAGGGGCTGCACCATCTCTTCAGATCCGGACCACACTAGCTCACTAGGTCCGGTCCAGACTAGCTCACCAGGTCCGGTCCAGACCAGCTCACCAGGTCTAGACCTCGTAAGGTCAACACACCAGGACATCACCCTGAAGTGGGCCTCTTTCCTGTAAACCGATGACGTGGCCGAATGTTGTCTATACATGTGCATTGTTTACAACCACAAAACTAAGGCAGAGTTAGTATAAATACCCCATACTCAAAAGGTATGAAGGGACATTTTTCTCTCTTAACTCTTTACAAAAATACTATCTAAACCCTTGCATCGGAGAGGGATTCCTCGGTCACCCCCCCCCGAGGGTAGTGACGTTTCTCTATGCAGGAGTAGAACCTGGAGGCTAGTCGGAACCTCCTCCATAGCGTCCCAAAGGCATTTTCCCAACTTTATAACAAATCTTGATTGTCCCATGAAAGAGGGACAACTTGGTCGTTATAGTCCGTCGTTTTGCTTGTATTTGACCTAATTTTTTTATACTTTGTCAATTAATTGAATTCCGTATATAAAAATACCTTTTTACCCATTATTAATGTATATGTCACATTTATATGGCTAAGCATCATGTAGTTTCACTCGTATTGGTTATTCTATAGGCAAGGGTGCGGAGGCCAGATTATTTCGCGACTCTAACGAACTTCTTGTAATTTATTATTTATAATTAATATATTAATGATAATAATATTTACATTAATATATAATGGTTTTCAATCCTAAATTGGTTAAAGTATCATCATCGAGCTGTTGACATTTACCGAATAATAATGTAACGTAGATTTCCCTTCAAAAAAATAATGTAAAGTAGATAAATTCTAATTAAGGAGCACTTAGCTTGTCAACTGATAGGCCGTGCACGAAACATTTCACAAGAATACTTCATTTTTTTCACTCATTTTAACTTTTAACCTCATTTGTTGGCACTTATTAGCCAATTAAATTGCCTCCATAACCACTTTTTATATATTTAACTTAATGTCATAATCATTTTGTTAATTGAATTGACATGCATCACTTACGTACGTATGATAATCTTGGTGATCTCTATAATAACTATAATCAAGAATATAGAAGTTCCTTATTACCAATTTGTGGAAAACTATGCGATTTATTGTCCATAAAATGACCATAAGATGTTTTTGTGGGTGAGGATCCTCTAGAGTTTGAATTTGGTAGAGTTGGTAGAGTTTACCAAAACAAGTAATAAGACAAAATAAAAAGAATTTTGAGGGTCACAAATAAATTGTTAAAAAATTTCTTCTTGCCTTTTTAGGCAAACTCTACCTAATAGGAAAAACGGAAAGTGACGATATTACGAGATAATATCGAGAGATATTATGGAGTAATATGGTCAGCAATATATTACCATATACGAAGTTATGGTAATATCGTATATATCGTGAATATCGTAGATATTGTGAATATGTACGAAGTACATTTATGGTAGGTTGTATTTAGGAAAGTCGTATTACTTGTAGGTTAAGACGGTGAATTGTAACTAGTATAAATATGTTGTACAATTGATGAAATCAATGTGAAACATGTACGAAGGATTGAGAAACCAGAGACGACTGAGAAACGTTTCGAATGAATTCCGCTGCGGAATTCGGGTCGATCGGTCGGTACCATGAAACAGTCCATGGGGAGAAACACACTCAGCGGAATTCATTCGAAACGTTTCTCAGTCGTCTCTGGTTTCTCAATCGTTCGTACATGTTTCCCATTGATTTCATCAATTGTACAACGTATTTATACTAGTTACAATTCACCGTCTTAACCTACAAGTAATACGACTTTTCTAAATACAACCTACCATAAATGTATTTCGTACATATTCACAATATCTACGATATTCACGATATATACGATATTACCATAACTTCGTATATGGTAATATATTGCTGACCATATTACTTCATAATATCTCTCGATATTATCTCGTAATATCGTCACTTTCCGTTTTTTCTATTACTACCAAATAGAGTTGATTTGCAACTCTAGAGGATCCCAACACGTTTTTGTGACGTGCAAAATCCTATACATTTCTTTAACAATTAATTATAAGAATATAGGGCTTCCCTAAATGTAAAAGAATAGGTAAAGGCAATGACTTTTTTTTAACCAAAATTTGCCTCCAATTATCTCTTAATGGCTAATTAGATGCATAGCATAGCCCTTGTTTGAAATTAAGGTCTTAAGAAATTAAAAAAGGAAAGTTAATCCTCGATCATTTTGATGACTACTTAATAAATTACAAAACCATACGATAACTATGTTACTTGGACACAATATCATTGCATTTTTCATAAAACTGTTGTGATCACATAACCGGTTTGTTTCAACATTATGAAATCTGAACTAAATTAAACTAAACTTGTTGCTTGTAAGTTAATTTATATAAAGCCTTACGAAGACGGAAGCAAAAAGAGAGCTACAATCATACTCAATTCAATGGAATTCTTTGATCTTATTGAGTAATCCTTAGTACGTACTACCATACCTTATTGAGTAATCCTTCTTTCATGCAGAAATTTTCCTTTCCAAGATACAACAATGTTCTATATAAGTTCGTCACATCTTCTAGCTGAAGTTATTGCGGAAATTTGTTGATAGGAAAAAAAAAATCCTTTCTTAGATGGGAATGCATGCAAAGAAACAGCTTCCCCTCCTGCTCTTTCTTTTGCTTATCCTCGTTCTAGGTCATGGCGTATGTAAATGTAAGTTTTATTTCCAAGAAATCTACTTTCCTGTATGTATATAGTCTACAGGATTTAGACTTCCTAATCAAATGAAGATTCTTCGTAATCAATATTTAACTTTAGTATATACAAATTTGAACTCCATTCTTGATTATCGACTTACTAATTACGCAAATGGCTGTAGGTACCAGCCAAGGCCAGGCACAGTCATATACCTATGTTGTATGTATCATACTCTTACTTCTTAATCAGCTTCACATGGTGCAATTCTTGAAACAAACTTCCCCAACAAGAGAAGCATAGAACAAATTTTTGTATGAACAATTTGTGTTTCTGGTGCTTGCATTCTGCAATGCAGGTACAAGAAGCACCATACACCCGACTCTGCAGCACAAAGTCGATTCTGACGGTTAATGGACAATATCCAGGACCTACTATCTTTGCATACAAAGGCGATACAGTTATAGTCGAGGTCATTAATGCCAGCACGAAAAACATCACCCTTCACTGGTATGACCATTTCATGTCTGTTCCTTTCCTTTACTGTTATGATCTCGTCTGCTGAAGACAAACGTCTCTTGCAGGCATGGAGTGAAACAGCCGAGGAACCCATGGTCAGATGGACCCGAGTACATTACTCAGTGTCCTATCCAACCAGGACGAAAGTTTATCCAGACAATCATCCTATCGGATGAAGAAGGGACTATCTGGTGGCATGCTCATAGTGAATGGGCAAGAGCAACAGTTCACGGTGCTTTTGTAATCTATCCAAAACCCGGAACTTGTTACCCATTCCCAAAGCCAGATATTGAAGTACCCATCATATTAGGTTCACAACTCAACAGATATGAAAGTTTTGAAGGGACAGATCTTCCATGGTTTCAGCCCTACTAAGTTGATCTTCATATGAATATGCAGGAGAATGGTGGAGGAGAGACGTCTACGAGGTTTACAGGGAACTCATTGCGACAGGAGGAGATCCGAATGTCTCCGATGCATTCACCATAAACGGCCAACCTGGTGACTTGTATCCATGCTCAGCACCAGGTTTGTGTTTCTCACATCTCCACATCCTGGGCAGTTTACGATACGTCTGTTTTCCAAGATATAAACAAAGGTTTTCTCATTCTGCAGACACTTACAGGCTAAATGTGCATCATGGAGAAACCATTCTGCTGCGAATGATCAGTGCGCCTATGAGCGAGATCTTTTTCATCTCCATTTCAGGACATTCCATGACAGTAGTTGGTACTGATGGAAGCTATACAAAACCATTTACAAGAGATGTTATCGCAATTGGTCCAGGCCAAACCATGGACGTTTTACTTCAAGCTAACCTGACCTCGGGTTGCTATTACATGGCTGCTAGAGCATACTCAAGTGCACTCCGGGCTCGATTTGATAACACCACAACCACAGCTATCCTACAGTATGATTATAGCTGTGACTGCCACTCATCTTCGCCATCATCCCTTCCGGATCTTCCCAATTACAATGACACCAATGCCTCTTATGCCTTCACTAGCAGCCTCAAAAGTTTAGCCAGTGAAGACCATCCTGTAGAAGTACCCCTGAAGGCAACACACAGAATTTTCACCACACTGAGTATCAACGGTATAGCTTGCCCAGTTAACCGCAGTTGTGAAGGGCCAAACGGGACCATACTCAAGGCAAGCATGAATAACATGAGCTTCGTCCTGCCTCCGATTGATGTGCTAGAGGCTTATTACTACCATATAAAAGGGATATTCTCTAAACATTTCCCAAAAAATCCTCCATTGTTGTTCGACTATACAGCAGAATTTCAAGATCTAATTCTCGAGACACCAGCTTTTGCGACCCGCGTGATGGTCTTACCATATAACTCCACAGTCGAGATGATTATGCAGGGCACCAATTTAGTTGCAGGAATAGATCATCCCATGCATCTTCATGGACACAATTTCTATGTTGTTGGCTTGGGACTCGGCAATTTCGACAAACATAAAGATCCCAAGAACTACAATTTGGTAGATCCTCCTCAGCAAAGCACTGTCATTGTCCCGAAAAATGGCTGGGCAACAATCAGATTCAAAACCCAGAACCCTGGTAAGTATAACTATTCGTGTGCAAAACAAATAATTGGTTCGTGATCTATATAAGCTCACCATAAATCATCTTCAAGATCATCCGGGTACCATACATGCAGTTATCCTGAACTAAACAATTTAGTTCCTAATCTTTCTCCAGGAGTTTGGTACATGCACTGCCATATTGATCGCCATCAAACCTGGGGTATGATGACTACAGTCATAGTGAAGGATGGTCCAACCCTAAACTCCAGAGTATTGCCCCCTCCACCAGACATGCCACCCTGTTAAAGTTAAGGCTTAACTTGGCTCTCTCTTTTATTTACATTTTTGCAAAATTGTGTGATTGTTCTTCAAATAGTTTGCTTGTTTGTACCTGCAGAAAGTAACACATTATTTATACCTGTTGCGTTTGTGACGAGTGAGAACCCCAATTTGAGTAAGACAATACATCTGTTCAATTATTAAAACAAGTTTCTACAACATTGGCTTCTGATTAGATCACTCACCGTATATTATTCAAGTATGGGGCATGAAGTGAAGCATCTATAAACTGGACAACAGCAGTATTACGTATTTTTGCATCCAATAAATAAGAGTCGATTTCATTAGACCTGAAACAAAGCACAAATTTATTACAAAACACCACCCAGCCAGTAACTCATATTTAAAAAAAAAAAAAAAAAAAAGCACCAGCTATCTAGCCTATATACCCAATGTAACCCCTTAACAGCAATGGTAAAAGGAGATACAACTAGGAGCGGGCGAGACAGGTTGAACAACACGTTAACAGGTCGGGCGGGACTGCGGGAGAGTCAAAGGCTTTTGTTAATAGGACAAGGTGCCTCGAGACCCATCGCAATACAACAACATCTTTACCCCAGTGCCTTAAAGGCTCCCGCCATAAGGCGAGGTAAGGGGGAATCGGATGTACGCAAGACTTACCCCTATTTGAACATAGAGAGGCTGCGCACGGATGACCCAAAATGAAATTGCTTCAAGAATCGCACCGACTGCTACTTCACAAAATAAGAAGAACAAACAGTTTTATGAGCCATTTGGCTTTATTCCATTATATCCCAAAACCAATGAACAATTAGTCTTTGGCATCCGACCTCCCTTTACCCCGCCTTATGGCGGGAGCCTTTAAGGCACTAGGGTTAAAGATGTTGTAATCAGTTACATAAGCAACATCTGCAATCCCATACTCGTGTTACCAGCTTCATAACAAAGTTAAAATCCCAAATTTCCATTTAGACTTTGTTTAGATGGGGTGAGGGAAGAAAGTCATTTATCTTGATTCCCTCTCCATTGCTGGAAAGATTTGGAAGCAAAATCGAACACCACAGTTTTTTCCCCTTTCCTCTCCTATCTTTCCCTTCACTCTCTCCCCCAGCCTCATTTCCTCCAATGTGCGTATCCAAAGTTCCAAACACACTCTTAAAGGAACAAATTCATTTCATTGTCTCCATCTCCATAACCATGGAAGAGAGTGAAATTGAAGCTCTAGAGGAGAGGGGAAGTAAAAGCTATCGAGGTGGGAGGAAAGAGGAAAATGAAGAGATAAGGATATCACGACAATAAAGAAAATAGACAAAAGGAATACAGCAGGTAGAGTTTTCTTTTCTTTCTGTTTACTATGGCCCGGTTTTAAACCCACCCCACCCCGTCCCGCCCTGCTTAATGCACATAATGGGCTGACTCTGCTGTGACCAACCCTATAACTACTGGAGTTGGGTATTACCCTGTAAAACAGAGGCGGGTCACTGATCATTAGTGAACCCCTTCCCGTTTAACAGGCCTAGACTCAAGATACAACCCCCAAAATACCTCACAACAGAGAGAATTCTAGCATGGATACACCTGAATACTCAAACCGGAGAATAACAAGACATAACAAATGTAATAAACCCAAATCAAACCTAAGCATGAAAAGCATGGATACCTGCTTGTGAAATATATTCACCCTCCACTCTTAAACTCGGATGTTCTTGTCGCTTCTATCAATTTTCCCCTGTGACAAAGGTAGATTGTCCAGAAAATCTCCTTTGACGTACCAGTGTCAGTAGTATCCAGTTTCAAAGCAACCAGGCTGCAGCAGTATTCATATTCGTGAAACTATATGAGATACAATAATTCTTGTCTTTTAACCTCCACAAACAGTGAGTTGACATAATAGGTGGCAATTGGTGTGATAGAACCGATCCTGTATGTACCATACAACTGATACAAGTGAAGCAAACAGAAGCCATCTTCATATTAAACCTTCTTCAGGTAGGAAGCATAGGAACACAATTACAAAACTTTCATAGCAGAACAATGAGCACTTGAGCAGTACCAGAATTGCGGACGCTATGCTGCATATCAGACCAGGAAATACGCAGACAACTTTGTGGCACCAATAAAACCAAACAAAGCCAATAAAGAAACAAACTCTGCCATGCCAAATGACCAACTAGAAAAATGGATCTTGTGACGTTTGGTATCACCTCGAAAACCTCGAACAATCATGGCCTGCAACAAGAGAGATATTACTATTAATGTGGCAGACTTCTGAAGAGCAACAGAAAGTTTATTTGTTTTCCAAAAAAAAAAAAAAAGGAGCTTCTCATTGTACCAAAACAGAGGTCAGATTTCAACGACACACAAAAAACACAAAACAAAAAGCCAAAAAGTTCAAAGAAAATTACACCACATAACATAACAATATACGAAGCTACATTCATGTTTTACAGAGAAAGGCCCATGTCTATGCACCAACCAGCCATCACCAAAAGGTATAAAGAGCCGCTTGCCCAAACCTCCAGTATTAGAAGGAATATCGGACATAGTTTACATTCCATAGTCCACATTCCACAATAGTCATTATACTGAAAGCTATCTAGGAAAGCTTATACAGTCGGTAAACTTATTGTCAAAATCCGAAAGCATGATAAGTATACGACACAGATGCCGGAAAAAAAAAAAAAAAAAAAAAAAAAACCCATTTTTTGAAATCAGCTCGTCTACCTAGTGTTTCGAGTCGACTCATTGCTAAACAGTCCAGCCGAACTCATTACTATTATTAGATTATTTTTTATTTTTTTTTCTAGTATACTTGAATTAGTTTTGAACTAGAGTTGCATTTTGAAAATAGTTAAGATAAGAAAACCCAATTTCTAAGATCATGCTCTCCCCAAACCAGAATACACCTCTGTTACTTGACTCTTCATCCTCTCTCAAACACTCATATCAGTCATATTGGACAAAACATAAACATGGACAAAAACACGGATACCTAGTTCTAGACCAGACCACTAAAAATATAGCAGAATACTTACAGGTGCGGTCGAGTACCACACAACTATCTAATTTTTATTTATCTGACAAATGGACAGAATCACAGAAATGTCTCAACTCTTACAAAAGTAATCCATACAGGCTACAGCTAATAAAATCAGTGAGACTTGCCACCAAATAGAGGGAAACATCTTAATTCATAGAAAGGAAACCAAGGTTGAATGTGTAGAACCTGTGATATTTGCTCCGCGTGGCTAAATATATTTTTGAAGATTCGCCGTATATACATGACAAAAACTGCAAGTCAAGAGAAACATCTTGAAAACCAATCGTTCCATCAGATGAAAGTAAGAAACATTAACAGATCTGTCTAAACTTCTTGTGGGTACGATGTTAAGATTAGCTTAAGCCAACACCATCCAGGGCAAACAATCAGACCGCATTTTAATCACTTGCTTGGGGAATACTCCAGTTGGGTAAAAACAGGAAAGTGCACGGAAATAGCACATGGTCAAACATCAAATTACTCATCATCTTGTGTATTTTACACTCTGAAATACTCCAGTTGGGAGGTTAAAATTAAAGAAGTCCAGGTAAATAGCTCATGATCAGATATCATCTTACACATCACCTTACGTATTTTACACCTTGGGGGTTCGAGGCCACTCTAACATCCTCGACTATCTTTACATTCTATTTAATAAGCCACAACAATGGCAAGAATAACAACTATGGACAGCAACTCTTCCATTTTATCTTCGTCTCCTCTGATTACTAATGTGAGTTCGTCACATACCACTTAAAATCAAATTATTAAAACAGTAAATATTCGCCTCGTGAAAGCAGTAAGGTATTTAATTGTACAAGTCAGAAAGACAGTAAGACATAAAGAAATGAGCCACATTTTTTCGTTAATAAGTCAAAGAAATGAGTCACTTCACGAGCAACAAAAACCAATGCAGAGAGATACGATTACTCAGTACAAGAATCATATAAATCACAAATAACTTTTAGTGAAATTGAAGAGGATGAAACAGCCATGTCACTTGTGCCGTTATATTTGTGGGAGGGGATCACATTGCTAGGAAATGCAAAAGAAGAATAGTGCTCCCGGTATGCAAGGTTATAAAGCGCAAATTATACCATGCTCCCGGGAGCACAATGAGCATGGTGGTCCTTCTCACAATAGAGAAGTGGGGACCACAATTTAAGTGTGGTCCCTACTCCTCTATTGTGAGGAGGACCACCATCCTCCTTGTGCTCCCGCGAGCATGGTATAAGCATTGGGTATAACCTGTTATAAAGCAACTTCATACCTAAAACGAATAATCCCACTAGTCAATAATATTCTTAATCATACGGTCGAAGTTAATCAAATTTAGGGGAGCGTAGATTTCCACATACCATCAACTTTCTCCATTAATGTCAACTGTTGCCAATTTATTCTACGAGATAGAACTCCAAGTGCAACATTGCGGACCTGAAAAATTACTATTTGTATAAGAAAGGTGACAGTAAATACCAAACAACCAGATCCCCACAGCTGAAATATCTTTTACAGAAATTGAAATGGTGTGCAGATATAGGATAAAGTACAGCAGGATCATGAAATTTCAGATATTAAGGAAATAAGTGAACAAAAGAGAAAATTGGGAAATACCTCATCAAAAATAATGTTGATGAACCTCAGTGAAAGCATTAATGTAAGCACAATTTCAGCAACTGGAACACCAATATGAGCTAAAGGGAGCAGGAACCACCGCAGAGCCGACGCAAGTTGTTCAGGGGAGGTGGTTGTCAAACAGAGACTTGCGCTTTGTAAGATCTATCAAAAAAGCAAAGGCTCACTTCGCTTAACATTAAACTTGAAACTGATACAAGAACAGAAAGAAGAAAAAAAGAAAAGGCAGAAGCAAGACTACACTAACAAAAAAAAAAAACAATAAAATAGCAAACGGAAATTAGTTATGGAGATTTCTGTCCAAGAATTTGCGGATGCTAACCAATATGAAAAGAGATCTAATTTTGACAGATTGTGTTCTACGCGATAACAAAGTTGGAAAGCAAAAGGAAAAACTTACAGTAAAAGTGAGACAAGCCGATGTGCTTGCCACTGAAAGTCCTTTCTTTGTCATCTGTAAAGGTCCAAACTTGAAGATCATATATGCATAACCCTTGGATGATGAAGGAACACTAACAAAGCCAGCCAGAGATGGTGGTGGAGTCCTCCAAGAGACACTAGGGATGGCACTATCAGCAGTCAAGCCGAGCACTATGAATAAAATTAAAGATAGCAAAGTCACTCGACCCAATTGATCCTGCAAAGACAAACAGCATTGCTCAAGCAAATGGATTATAACTGTAAATTTTTTATGGTTGAAACATTAGAAGTTTCATTGACTTCAGATTTGCACACCTTAAGTTTCAGATTCAACAAATGTACAGGACCGAATCAAAGACTCTTGAGAAGCAAACGGATACGCGAGAAGAAGAGACTTCAGATGCAAATGAATTGATAAAGCATAGTAGTTCAGTTGGGACCTCCAACATCCAAGTAAAGGAATCATAGAACAAGACACTCGAAAAGGAAGATAGTTTAAATGTTGAAGCAGAACATCAGAGAAGGTGTAAGACACGACACTAGCATCACTGGAAATTCCAATGTTTTGAGGGTTCCTCCATGAATGAAAATCCAAGAAACTAAAATAACACATCTACAGCGAAAAGCCTTCTAAAAAACCACAATGAAAGGTCAAATAAAAGGGGGGGGGCAGCCCGGTGCACATTGGCGTCCCCGCTAAGCGAGGATCCGGGGAAGGGTCCCACCACAAGGGTGTAATGAGGGCAAGCCTTCCCTTGTCAATTTAGATGACAAATCACATTTTTTTCCCTTACAATATCAAACGGCCTTACTACTCACTAGTAGTGAACACCACCTGAGCATTAACCAAACCACTAGGACTGTCTACAGAAATGGGATAATCAAGACTTCTCTTTAAATAAAGTTTATTATTGGAAACAAGAAGAGGGTCGAATTTATTAGCTAAAACACATGACAGCTCACAAAAATCCGCAGTTCAATAAACATAGCTCCACAAGATAAGGATGACCGAACTTACAATCCACAACTCTTGAGGGAGAGTCCATGTTGATAGCAAAGCTAAAGAAAGAACAATTCCAAAACGTGCGTAAATATGGGAGCGTGCTGGTAAAAGAACTAACACCACAAGCCAAACCTGCAGAGTGCAAAGTTCAGTTAGTTCTTCAATGATACAGATTATACATAGAAAGGTGAAAACAAAGATAAAGTAGGTGAACGAAAATATTCCAAAAAAAAAAAATATAGACAGAAGAATGAAGCTCAACCAAAGCATTAGCATCATCATCCCATACACAGCTCAACATTTCTCTAATGTTTAGTCAATTCATAAGAAATATTTTTATTTTCTATACCTTTGATATTCTCATCTCAAACCCAAATTGGTGTTTTCTTGTTATGTGTATTAATAGGATCTTTTATTTTGAGGGCCACCAAGAGTGGTTAAACAGTTATCAATACAATAAACTTTTGAATGATAATACGAATACATTGAGATCTTTTAGAATAGCATGAAACAATATTTTCTACAACAACATCTTTACCCCAGTGCCTTAAAGGTTTCCGCCATAAGGCGGGGTAAGGGGGGGTCGGATGGTATCAAGTCTTACCCCTATTGAAACATAGAGAGGTTTTAGAATAGCATGAAACAATATTTTCTACAACAACATCTTTACCCCAGTGCCTTAAAGGTTTCCGCCATAAGGCGGGGTAAGGGGGGGTCGGATGGTATCAAGTCTTACCCCTATTGAAACATAGAGAGGCTGCGCACGGATGACCCTAAATGAAAATTGCTTCGAGAATCGCACCGACTGACTGCTACTTCACAAAATTAGAAGCACAGACGGAAGACCCTATTGAAACAATATTTTCTGAGATTAATAAGATCGTTTCAATTGGTGTACTTAATACTATAGTCCAATTTAATTCCAACTATACGAAACAAACAAAACAAACTAATAAAGTCAACCACGCGCTTGATGACAAAGCCAGAATTCCCGGAGAAAAGACAGATAAAACTTTCGGCTAATAGTGGATCTGTTCCCTTTGAAATGCAGAAGCTCCCAACCGTATCATCCCAATATTCCCAACGAAGAAAGAGCATGGGGAGTGGGGACTATAGATCCCTACACTTTGCAATGGTGACTTAGGAAGGCACCTAAATCCATTCTACCCACAGTCATATTTAATCTAAATGCAATTTATCACTCACAACCCACATTCACAAATTACAAGAACAACAATCCTAATTTAGGAATTACAAATAGGCTAAGGCATTGGAGGATTGGAGGAGATTTCCCATCGGGTAAGGTGTGTTTTTGGTAAGAACATAAAACCAATTTTATCTCATCTCATATAGTGATGTGTGTTACTCAGTCGTGGATAAAACCCCTTTCTTTCATGACAGGGTATGGAACTGCTCTAATGGATATTTCTCATTAGGAAGTACCTGTCCTCAGCCGAAAGAAGGTGGCATTCACCAGCCAAAATACATTCATAGAACTACGCCTACATGGCTACATAACCTCCAAAGCTACATACTACGATTCAATCACAGATCATGAGTTCACTTGAAAGCTTATCTACAGCACTTCCTATTCATTCTGTACAAGACAGAAGTTATGGAAAACAAATAAACAATGGGAGTAAATGTAATACCCTATTAACTCATCCACTAAACATCATGCACATACACATACACCACTATGAGCATGATTATTGGCCCTGTTAAGCACGATCGCTGGCCTCAACAAGCACCACGTAGAGCTAAAATATTATAACAAATCGCCTTTTTTGTTCGTTCTTTAAACGACACTAGTGGTAGAAGCTTATGCCAACAACCCAGTTACCGTTAAGAATCATGATTTCATACAAAGAATAACTTCTTTGCAAGGAGAAAGTTACGGAACCTTATCTCAACAGATACAACATCCTAATTAACTCAGCCACTAAAGATACCCATTATCTGCCTATTAATCTCTCTCTGAATGCTCAAACCAGCGAAAATTGCATCCCATTCTTTGTTCCCAATACAAAAACCACAAATTATGCCAAGATGTGAAACATAAGTCTCGTATTATCGCCATTTATCAACAAGATTAGCCCGAACCATTGAATCCTCGCCCCAATGATACCGAAACCCACCAAAATTAATCAAATTCTCCAGCAACTCAAGCACAGTGGCGAAACCAAGATTGAAAGTTGGACTGCGCCGGAACTTATATTTAACAGCTGGGGAAGGCCAATTTCTACAATTTAGCTAATTTTAGTCAAATTTTCTAGTAAATTCATAGCAAAACAGTCTTACAAGGTACGACAACCAATCACAGGTACAGTCTCAATATTCAAACAGCAGTAACCATATAAGTTTGTAAATGATTTGGGATCGGCTAACATGAATCGTCATATATACGCAATAAAATGAACAGAAAGCTTCGAAAACACGATATCGAAAGGAAAGAGTTATACCAGTTTAATGCGAGGGTCAACAGCGTGCAAGAAAGTGGAGGGAGAAGAGACGAATTGGCAAATGGGGCTTGAAGTAGCACCAGCAATGGACCGGAGCACTTTATCCGGCCCAAACCCGAACCCGGCATTCTTTTTAAACCATCTTTTTATGTTGTACGGAGAATCTTCGCCGTCGCTGTCGCTGTCGCCGGCGGCGGTTTTACAGCAATGAATTTTCAGGGTTGTGCGGTTGGTGTAAGTAAGTGGTTTGCGCAGAAGAGGTGGTAGTTTGAAAGAGGTTGGTGGTGGTACGGTGAAAATTGCGAGGCGAGGAGAGAGAATGGGGAGTGCCGGCGCCGGGAAGGCGCTGCTTAGCTTCATCATTACTCAACTTTCAGGCGGAGAGAGAGGAAGAACTCAAATAAGTGAGTGAAGGCGCCGCGTAATCCATCCTTTTTCCGTTACCGTGATTTTGTATCGTCATTTTGAAAGTTTCGTCACAACTCGCGAGTCACTAGTCACGACTCACGAGTCACAACTCACTATGAGACAGTATGTTGCACGAGTACAGGCATCGGATATCGGAAGGACACGACATCGGGACAGGGCAATTTCAAAATGTAGCACACCGACATTGCTATTATATTTCAATATAAATATATAAAAATAATTATTTATCATATTTTTTAATAAATAATAAGAATTTTTAACTTTAAAACTTAAAACAAAAGTTTTAAATGGAGATATTACACACATGAATATTGAATATGTGAAGGGAAAAGTTTAGGAATTTGAGATTTAGAATCTCTATTTCGCCCAAATGCTTCCTTAATGTATGTTTTTTTTTGTGTCCTAGAGGTGTCCAACCGATGTACCTTATGTAAAAAACCGGGTTTTGTGCCCAAGTTAAATAGAATAAATCGGACACCGAACCAACCGTGTCCGCATGTGTCGTCCCGGTGTCCGTGTCAGACACCGTATTGGACACAAACGCGCCACTTGGGAGAGGTGTCCGTGCTTCATAGCTACGACATACAGTGATTTGGTATCGTCGTTTTAAAAGCTCCGTCACGACTCAGTTTAGCATGTTGAAAAACCATTCTACTTATTTTATTACTATAGTCGATTTGATCTTGATCATCTCAATTGAATTTTTTCATGATCTTACAATCTGAGTAAATTTTAGGGATCATGTTGATCATATTAACAAAACAAGTAGTAGTTGCATCACTACATAAGTACATACATAATGTGGTGAGCAAAAAAAGCGGGTACCCGGACCCGGACCCGCTTAGGACCCGGCGGGTTCGGAACCAGACCGGTTGTGGACGGGTACGGGTCTGGGTCCAAAATTTTAGGACCCGTTGGCAACGGGTCCGATTACAGGTCCTAAAATTTTGGACCCGTTACCCGCCGAGTACCCGTTGCTCAACGGGTTCAAATGGGTACCCGTTGCTCAACGGGTCTAAACGGGTACCCGTACCCGTATAAGTCAACGACTTGAAAAAAAAAAGTCTTTATATAAAAAAATATAGAATTCAAGTAATAGCTCAATTCAAAGATAACCATGCAAATGCATAGTCTAATAATATTGACGAAACTTGAAGTCCATGAACTATATCTACCACTCAAAGGGGTCTATTTATAAGTTAAAACTTTGATCACTCTTATTTCCATGACCAATGTGGGACAAAGTGTTAATTTTTCTTATGAACTTTGTCAACCTACATAGTTCGACACTAAATTTCGACCAGTTATTTGTGTTATTTGAGGAATATCCCGGAAACAAGTTTTGTAGATCGTATTGCTAGCTTTCCGTGAACGCTTGTTTCGACCATTTTCGAATTTGTATGTGAAAGTTACGATGAACGCGAGAACACCACTTACACATAAAATGGATGGCTATGTTACTTAGTAATCACTTATCAATGAGTTATGACCAAAATTGAGAAAAATAATATAAATCAATAATAAAAACCTAATGATCGCTTCGTGATTTCGCTAAGTTACCCAAGTGATTAGTATATATAGATTTCTATATGCTATAATAATTACAATTTCACTTATGACGATCATTACAAATTACAAAAGATGAGATAGTGTAAAAATTAGTATATATAAGAGTTTATAATGTTATTGAGTGTATCATAGTCAATAAAAATGTAAACATTCTGTGTAATTCATATTCCATTCTATACATTGACACTAGTAGGCACCATTTCCGACACATAACACATTGACCATGACCCGTAACGACATCGATCCTCATTGAGTTAAGCACAAATCGCTTCTCGACGAATATATTCATAACACCAACAAATACATACAATATAAAGAAATGGATTCTACACATTGCTAATTACTTTGGCATTCTAATGAAACTATTAATACATACTGCATCATGTATATTATGTGACTGTGCAAAAAAACTATTACTTAGCTAATAAGATAAAAATTTTGTCTTTAGCGCCACCCCTCCCCGAGCCATATTCTGACTTAAGCATAAGAGGGGCGACGCCTGGTGAAAACCGGGCTCCCTTTTTGCAGGTACCTGGCGAGGTGTCCTAGCTCACTGTCCTTCGAAGAAACTCACTCCAACAAGTGGCGCCGTCTGTGGGGACAGTTTGAAAGGAAAGCCGATCGAGAGTACCATAAGTTTCAAAGATGGCTCCGAGAGGAAAGGCCACGCGACCCAAGGGAGCTGTGGCGGATGATAACCCCATCCTCGGTCGAGTTGACCCAAAACCCTCGCGCTTCGATAATCCCGGTGAGGGGACGTCGAGAATGCTCGAGGCGGAGCTTCAGAGGAGGATATGGAGGAGCAGGTAAATCTGGAGGAGGAATACGAGCCTGTAACACTACGGAATATGGAAAGTGGTTTATGGAGTTGGTTTGTCCCACATTGGGAAATTAAGGCTCATATAATCAGTTTATAATAGATTCTTACCATCATACTAACAACAAGGCCTTCACCTTTTAGAGCCCGGAGAGGATATATGGGCCTAAGAGGTGACTACCCATCTTATTGGGTTGTGTTGCGACGCATGATGGATCGGGCTGTTACAGATGGTATCAGAGCAACCCTGCGACCGCGTGCTGGGTGCTGGGGCGAGGCCCAGACCAGCCGTCTAGCGGGGGAGATCTTGGACCTGTGTTAATGTTGGTATGGTTTGGTCGAGGCGCAACGGGGACGTTGCGGTCTTTAAGTGGGGGAGTTTGTAACAATACGAAATTTGGAAAGTGGATTATGGAGTTGGTTTGTCCCACATTGGGAAAATAAGGCTCATATGATCAGTTTATAATAGATTCCTACCATCATACTACCAACAAGGCCTTCACCTTTTAGAGCCCGGAGAGGATATATGGGCCTAAGAGGTGACTACCCATCTTATTGGGTTGTGTTGCGACGCATGATGGATCGGGCTGTTACAGCCGACGGATGACGAGGAGACGGAGAGCGAACCGCGTCCAAGGGACGTCGCCCTGATGAAGGAGTTAGCCGAGGCTCGTGTGAGGCTCGAAGTCCAGGCCGACTTGCAACAACAAATGAATGAGCGGATGGCGAAGCTGGAGAAACGGGTTGCCCCCCAGACCAAGGCTCCAATGGCCGAAGCAGCTCCCTCCAAGAGCAAGCGCAAGCGAGGCCCTCGAAAGACCCCATCTCAACGAACCGCGGCGGCCGTCCGCAGGATAAAGGAGATCTATGACAAGAACTGGCCTACCGAGCTGAGGGATACCATCAACACCCTAAGGAGGAAGAAAGAGGAAAAGGAGGCAACACAAGCCTCGCGAAAGAAGCATACGACGAATGGGGTGAAGGACAAGGGGAAATGCGTCCTGATAGAGGAGAATCCCACACGAGGACGATCCAAGCCTCATGCCAGCCACTCTCGAAGCCGGAAGAGATCCCACTCTCCGTGAAGAATGTCCAAGCATTCAAAGCCTTCACCTCAAAGGTCCAAGCCGTCCAGAAGCGAGACTCGTGAGATCAGCTCGGACTCCACGAGCGGTGACTCAGAGTCCGCTTCGGAAAGCGAGGCCAGTTCGAGGCATCATTCGCATCCCCCAAGGAGGACTTTCGTGTCGGAATCACCCTTCGCCCAGTGGATTCTCGAAGCTGAAAGGATTCCGGGGGTAAAGAAACCAAAAATGATTGAGTACGATGGAGTCGATGACCCCTTCGATCACTTATCATCCTACATACATAACATTGGGTATATGACAGAAGATAAGGCGACTGTGTGCCATTTGTTCCCAACCACGCTGACAGGGATCGCTCAGTGTTGGTTCGACAAACTGCCGCCAGGAAGCATCCGTTCGTGGTCAGGGTTGAAGAAGAGGTTTACCGGGCATTTCGTTACAAGTAAAACGAGGAAAAAGACTTTAATTCACCTGACTGCGGTGAAGCAAGGAGAACGTGAATCCCTGGACGATTACATCCAAAGGTTCCGCTCGACTGCAAATCACGTTGCCAACTTATCTGATGAGATCGGAGTGACTGCGCTAGTTAATGGAATGGCTGAAGCAAAGTGTAAGTATGACCTCGCGAAGCGTGAGCCTAAGACGCTCGAGCAGGCATATAAGCGAGTCGCTGCTCATATCAACGCCTCGCTGGTGAATAGGGCAGGGCACGTATCAAAGGAGGCCTCCACCCCTCGAACCAAGCTACAGCAACGCCTCGGCCCTCCCGTGATGCACAACAAGAAGCCATACCGGTTCAATGCTTCTCTCAGGACTGCATTCATGGCGATTAAGGAGTCAGACCTACTAAGGCCTCCCAGACCCATGACACAGGACGATCGAAGAAACATGAACCTATTTTGTGAATATCACATGGAAAATGGCCATGGGACGGCGGGGTGCAAGGATCTCGAAGAACTGCTCAAAAGGTTGGCTGATAATGGAATGCTAAATAGATACTTGAAGCGTCTGAAAGGACAAAGGGACCGGTACAGACAAAACAATATCCAGAGAGGTCCTCGAGGCGGCGGTCAAGCGAGGAATGGTGAAAGAGCTCGAAGCCCGGGAGTGATCGCCACCATCTCGGGAGGTCTCGCGAGCGGAGGACCGAGCCATCGAGGTCGTAAAACCAACATGAGACATTTTGTCAACTCGGTCTCCACCGCTCTCCCTGAAATTGTGATTTCCAAGATGATGATTCAGCAGTCAGATATCGAGAATGTTCGGACAACTCATGACGATCCGGTAGTGATTACCATACAGGTGGCCAACAAAATAGTTTGAAGATCACTGGTAGACACGGGCTCGTCAGTTGACATAATAACATTCGAGTGCCTCCAGAAGCTGAAATACACTGTGAAGGACATTACTCCGCTCCGAGAACCTATAGGAAGGCCATTGTTATAGGAAGGCCATTGCTGAATAATATTGTTGGGCTAGTTTTTCCCCTGGGTCTGTTGATGTTGTACGTCACAGATGATGGCCGAGCCGCGATCATCCGAGCCGACCAAAAGGTCGCTCAAAAGTGTTATCATGCTGGACTCAGGCCTCCCATGGTGAATCCTAGCGAGGCACGAGGAGAGGAGCCGCCCTCGAAGAAGAGAAAGGAAGCAAGCACGGCAAAGGCCACTGCCGAATCTTTTTGCTTAGAGACGATAGATGCCCGACACGGCCTCGAAGGGCCGACCCAGCCCTTCGAGGAGATGGAAGAAATCGCTCTGGAAGATTAAAGAGCCGACCGAACTGTTCGAATAGGCAAGTCCCTCAAACCCGAGGTTAAGGCCCCTCTGACATCATTACTAAGAGAATTCAAAGATGTGTTCGCGTTCGCGGTTGAGGAGATGTCAGGGCTCGATCCCTCGGTCATCACTCACAAGCTGAACGCCGACCCCACAAAGAAGCCAGTCTATCAGAAGCAGCGTCACTTTGGGACTGAGCGGGCCCACGATATCAAAGAGGAAGTCGACCGATTGCTCGAAGCTCGGTACATTGAAAGATGCACATATCCAGTTTGGTTATCTAATGTGGTGCTGGTGAAGAAGCCAAACGAGTCATGGAGAATGTGCGTCGACTTCACAAATTTAAACAAGGTCTGCCCTAAGGACGGTCAGCCATTGCCTCGAATGGATCGGTTGGTGGACTCCACCTCGGGGCATGAGCTGCTAAGCTTTATGGACGCTTATGCTGGGTACCACCAAGTCCCAATGGAGGAGGAGGACAGGCCGAAGACTGCCTTTATCACACCCTTGGGGGTATACATGTATTGAGTGATGTCGTTCGGCTTGAAGAACGCTGGAGCCATATCCCAAAGATTGGTGAACCAATTGTTCAAGGAACAAATTGGGAGGAACATGGAGGCGTACGTCGACGATCTGATCGTCAAAAGCGTTCGAACCGGCGATCACCAGAAGGACTTGAGGGAGACCTTTGAGACGTTAAGGAGGTATGGGATGAAGCTCAACCCAAAGAAGTGTGCATTTGGAGTGAAGTCCGGGAAATGCTTGGGTTTTCTCGTCAGTCAAAGAGGAATCGATGCGAACCCGGAAAAGATCAAAGCCATCTTGGAGATGCCTTCGCCCAAAAGTGTGAAGGATGTACAGCGGTTAACGAGGTGCGTCGCCGCCCTAGGACGCTTCATTGCAAAGTCGGCCGACCGTTGCCTCCCGTTCTTCGCTACCCTTAGAAAGAAGAAGAATTTTGAATGGGATGAGCAAGCAGAGAAGTCATTCCAAGAACTAAAAAAGTACTTGACAAAAATCCCGGAGATATCTGTGCCTCGAGAGAAGGAGGATTTATACTTGTACTTATCTGCAAATGAGCATGCGGTCGGAGCTGTGTCGGTAGTTGAGCGCGAGGGGGTCCAAAGCCTTGTGTACTACGTGAGCCATGCCCTCGCAGGGGCTGAGTTGCGATACCCTCCGCTCGAAAAGCTCGCCTTAGCATTGCTCATCTCGAGCCGACACCTCCGACCCTACTTTCAAAGTCATAAGATCATTGTGAGAACCAATTATCCCTTGGAGAAAATATTGAACCACTTGGATGGAACTGGAAGATTGCCTCGATGGGCTTGCGAGCTGAAAAGCCATGGCATCGAGTACGAGTCGAGACGCCGCCTCCAGGGGCAGGCCTTGTCAGACTTCATAGTTGAGGCGGCATTCAACGAACCCGAGGGGCCAATGAAGGAGCAGTGGACGCTGTACGTTGACGGCTCGTCCAATTCGGCTGAAAGCGGAGCAGGCATGATCGTCATCCTCCCGGGAGGGGAGGGAACGGAATATGCGCTTCGCTTCGGCTTCGAGGCGACCAACAATGAGGCAGAATATGAAGCCCTCATTGCTGGAATTCATATGTGCCTAGCGGCGGGAGCCACGGATGTGAGAGCCTTCTCTGATTCGGCCATTGTGGTGAACCAACTTAACGACAAATTCGAGGCGAAGGAACACATGGCTCAATACAGGGATAAGGTTCGAAGCCTTACCAAGAAGCTCACACACTTCCAAATTGAGCAGATTCCCCGATCAGAAAATCAACAAGCGGACGCTTTGGCTCGACTGGCCAGCTCGTCCATCAATGACAACCCAAGGGTCGTCAAGTGGGAGCTGTTGCCATTTCAGAGTATTGATCCCACTGCTCGCATTTTGGTACTGGACCGGAGTCCTGAGTGGATGAGACGATTAATAGCCTATCTTAAGGATGGAGAGCTTTCGGATGACCCGAAGCGGGCCAAGGCGACTGAAAAAAGGGAAGAATGGTTCACCTTGATCTACGGGGAACTGTACAAGAAGGGATATTCCTAGCCGTTCATAAAGTGTGTTGACCCGGTGGAGGGTGATTATATTCTAAGAGAAATTCACTTTGGAGAGTGCGGAGCGCATATTGGAGCTCGTGCGTCGGCATCAAAAGCCATGCGAGCGGGATTCTTTTGGCCGACCATGCAGGCCGATGCAGCCGCGATGCTGAAAAACTGTGACAAATGCCAGCGCTTCGGTCCAATCAGTAAGAGGCCTCCCACTCAGCTTCAGTCAATCTCAACGCCTCTCCCTTTCGCAAGATGGGGCTTGGATATCTTGGGGTCGTTCCCCAAGAGCTCCACTCGGAAGAAATTCATAATTGAGGACGTCGACTATTTCACGAAATGGGTCGAAGCCGAGGCGCTAGAGAGAATCACCGACCGAGACATCACCAATTTTATCTGGAGGAATATACTTACTAATTTCGGAATCCCTTGAATGTTCACATTCGACAATGGAAAGTAGAGACAGCCGAACAAGCCCGACTCGCCCAGAAGGTCACATGGCTCGAGGCATTGACTAACTTGAGACTCAGTTGGCCAGCGTCTGCCTTAGCGTGTGACAGCTCTTTCGCCAGCGAAATGGCCTTCGCATCCGCTTCCGATATAGCAGCCATCGCCTTCTCATTTTGCTCATGACATTCGGCGACATTCTTCTTGGACTCCGCCAACTCGCGCTCGGTCGCCTCTCTCGCCGCCTCCGCCTCCCTCAGCTTCGACTCGACCATCGAGCACTTATCCTTCCATGCAAGTGCCTCGCCTCGAGCCTTTGCCAGCTCCGCCTCGTGGGTGTACTCATCAAGAATCTACTCGGCGTCGCGCCTCTCGCCTTGACTAACCAGCACGACAACCTGCGAATAGGGAAACTGTTAGTATTCGATGAGGCATGAGAAGGGAAAAAGAACAGTTGTTACAAGTACCTGAAGAGCGAGCGCTACCGCTTGCTGAGCCCAGTTGTCGGGTCGAGGGGTATTACGAGCCAACTCGCACAACGACTTAGCAGCCCTCCATATGTCAGGAGTTCCAGGCAAAGCCCCCAAGGCACGCTGAGAAGCTAAACGACCGAGGCATAAAAGTCAGAAAAAACAACACCAAATATAGACACAAGGAAACGGTTCGAGGAAATTACCCGTCAAAAAGTCCGAGCCGCCAACACCCGATCTCTTGGCAGCCGATGACTCGCCCCCCTCGAGTGGCCTCTTGCCTCGACGCCGCGAAGTGAGAGCGCCCTGCGATGGCCGAGGCGTCAATATTGAGGAAAAGTCACCATTATAAAAGGGAGTGTTAACAGAAGAAACAAGATAGGATTACCTCTTCGTCCTCGTCCTCGGAGCCATCCGAGGCCACGATGGGAATCACCAGAGGAGTCGTTGCCCCGGATCCGATCACGACGCCCGAGGCCCTCGGCCTCGGAGCCGTGCCCGTGGAACCCTGCACTATCGCTCCACGATGGATCATAGAGTTAAGGGGAGTGGCAGCTTCGGCCATCGAGGGGGTGGCGGCTCGGGCCATAGTAAGGGGTGTTGGTTGGATGGGAGTCGTCGACACGTTCAAGTCCGGAGCGACCCCTTGAGATGGTCGAGGCTGATTTGGTCCAGCTGGCGGAGGTTGAGGCCGAGATGATGGAGAGGCCCTCGTTATAGTCGGTCGGTCTCCCGTTGCTCGAGCCCCGCCACCTCGCGGAGTTGTTCGAGCCGCCTCAGATCGGGCAACATTTTGAGCGCTCCTTGAGCTCTCCCTCCTAGCCCTTTGAGCCATGAGTCGATTAAGGTTAGGCATAGTGGCGCTTCAACTGTCAAGGCTTGCCTTCACTTGAGCGTGAGCGGCACCTGAAAAGCAGACAACGACAACGAGTTAAGCGGGGAGCAATGTGTGTAAGGGAAGCATACATTAAATCGAGGCATACTTTCCTCGGCGTCGCTCTCAGGTAGAACAAGACCCGAGTATATCAACCAAACAGGATCCTTCAACATAGATATGTTGGGTACCCATGTCTCGTCCCCCGAGCCACCATCGAGCCGCTGGTAAAAATAGTCTTTACATCGATCCTCTGTGTTAGAGAGCCTCGGACCAGTGTCCCGAAGACTCGACGGACAGGGGATCGAAGTGGCACGTCCATATGGCTACTCAACGGAGATTTGTCGGTTGTAGTCAGCCAGTAAAACATGTTCTTCCAGTCAGGCCCTCGACTAGGCTTCCCGGGGTGAGTAACAATTTGATGAGTCGCGGTTTTGCCTCGGACGGCGAAGTTTTTGAACCCCCACTGGTTGCTGGTAGCGGTGTGAAGGTACCGGAAAAGGTTGACGGACAGCGGAATCCTCGCCGCTCGGCAGGTCATTATGAAGCCATTTAAGGCTTTGACGGAGAGCTCGGAGGGGCAAATGTCGTAATAATTTAGAATGTGCCGAGAGAAGGAACATAAGGGCACGCGAAGCCCATAGGTGAAAGCCAACGCGTACACCCCGAGGCAATTGTCCGGGGGTGACGCGCATACCGAGCCCTCAGCAGGGACCACTAGAGTGAAGGGATCGTGAATGCGATTCTCCCTCTCGAAGGCCCGAACGATAGCATTCGTTTGAAACATCCGCCACTGTTCATCCACAACCGCCGTGTTGAAAGTGTTCGCATGAACCCTATTAGGAGGGGCTCGAGGCGCCATTGAGTGAGGGGGTTCCTGCGAGGGGTTAACGCCCGAGCTAGGATCGATACGAATGGCTCGAGCCCGTCTCGGGTTTGTTGAACCTCCTGACCTCTCGCTAACCGTTTGTTTAGTTCTCGCCATCTGAAAGAAAGAAAGAGGCGGTCACACACCACCTCATGCGAGCTTACGTCTTTCATTTCCCTTCCCCGATGACGAGACTGAACACCCCACACTCGATGGGTCAAGTAGGAGTCGAGGAGATCAAAGGGTCGAAGCGGGGAAAGCGAGTCAGCCGCGTGGCTTATCGCTTCCCGCCGTCGACCTCGAAAACCGAGTATGCCATTGGGCATTATCTGGGTTCCCAATCTCAGCGCACTCGGCCGGCATCCCTTTGCCGCCGGAGTGAGACCGACAACCCGGATTCGTCACCGGACAAGCGAAAACTAGACACGAAAAAGTCGTGGAAAGAGGATAAAAACACGTACCGTAATCGGAGAAGGAAGGTAGCGCAAGATCGGAGAAAAAACAACTTCGCCGGAGTCGAGAGCTTCGTCGGAGAAGGAGCACGGGCAAAGCAAAAGGTGAGGGAGGAAGAATTTCGGAGGGAGAAAGTGAAAAAGGTTGAAAGTGAAAATGAGGGAAACCCTCAGCCTATTTATAGGGGTAAAAGGCGATGGGCAAAAATGTAAAAGCGCATTTTACACAACTTTCCATGCGCCGTCAGTCATCATTACGGCGCAGCGAAAAGTTTTCGCGTTTTCCTGAGATTACTTTATGCGGGAATCGACGGGACAGTTGGCGTGGAAAACCGCCAAAATTCCCGCCAAGTCCCAAGGAAAGTAATGATTGCAAAAATTTTAAATTTTGAAATCTTTCTCCGATCTAATACGCCTCGGATAGGGGCTCGAGCCGGGGAGACACGGGGCGTATGATGTTCGAACCATTATCGGTTCGAGCCATCACTTCCCCCGCCTAGGGGGTGAAATTTTCGAACCATTATCGGTTCGAGCCATCACTTCCCCGCCTAAGGGGTGAAATTTTCGAGCTCTCCCAGGCGAGGTGTAACCCCCCCAAATTTCCTGTCATTTTATAAAACGTTTTTTTTTTTTAGAAAAATCCAAGACAGTACCCAGGAAACTTAAAGGTGTTACTCCGTATTTAAGTCGAAACTCAAATGCAAGGAGAATTTGAATATCAGTTCCAACAACTTAAATGGTTTAAAGTGGCCGTTTACATCCAAGAATTTAAAATTTACAATAATCCAAACTCCGAATGAAATACGAAATAACTAAGTTTAACGAATTGTCTAGCAAACTAAATTGTCTAGCTTTATTCAATAATCAAATCCTAGATTACGAAGGTGAAACGTGCCCCAGCAGTCAAGCATCACATCCCACCTGTGGTAGATTTAAAACACAAAAACCACAGTTGAAAAAGTCAGAAAATTGAGTAAGCTAACACCCCAACTTGTAAAACCAAAAACACTTACCTTGCTTTTCGAAAACGTTTTTACTTTTCATTTGAAAACAACACTTAGCAAATATTCACATACAAACAATCCAATAATGTTTCAACACAAACGAATATATTATCATCATTCCAATTGTAGCATTCAGGTAAGACCAATGAGTGGGAGTTCCGAATCATTTAAGGCGGTGTAACCATCCCTGTATAATGTGCAATCATTCAATCATTTAAGGCGGTATAACCAGCCCTACATAATCCAACCAAGACAATCTAGACCTTAAGTGTGCACACCCCCTATCAAGTATTGCCAACCCAATAGAGTAGTACTAGACGCCTACAAGCCCTCTTGAAGACCTATGCGGTGGGGCAATTATATATGCGAGCAGAAGTAGTATATGCGATCAATAATTTGCGGTCAATAATATATGCGATCAATAATTTGCAGTCAATTATATATGCGATCAATATACCCAACTCATTGTCTTCAATAACTTTCGATCATAATTCATAAATCATCAATCATAATCAGAGTAGCTTTCATTAAATCAAACCATTAACCATTTCATAAGTAATACGCGATCATTTTCCAAATACAGTCATCCAATAACAATAACCAACATGATATTCAACAGTTCTCCACCTAGCATGTATCTATGTTCTCAACCAACAACCAAATCACACTTAGCACTAAATTTTGAAAGGTTTTATATAAGTCATAGAAGGGTTGAGCATGCTAGCTTACATTCACAAACCCAAGCACAAACATCACTACTCACAGAAATAATCCTCGTTCACGAACTCCTCGTCTACAATAATACAAATATGAATCCAGATAAGTTACTAGTTCATTTATACACCCATCTAGCTTTCTAACTAAATATGCAATCCTATATGCCATGTATAGATGCCCTAAGATATGTATACCTTAATGTACCTTCCAAGCACATAAACGAACTTTGCGTACCACAAAAGTAATTCTATTACTCTAACTAGTTCATAACCACAACTAAGGCACTAATAATATGAAAATTCCAAAAGTCTCAATTAATTTTGTTAAAACAGAATTTAAACCTTCTAAAATCATACTTTCATTAACCCATATTAATCCCAATTTAAACCAACTAAATTCCTTATGTAAAAACCATCAAAACCCATGTTTTTGGCCTAATTAACCTTAAATACGAAAATTAGTGATTAAATTTCGAAAAATCAGAAACTAATTCCACAAATAATGATAATTTCGAAAATAGTTATAACATACTAATTTTGAGTTTTCAAAATAGATTTTAATTACAAAACTAATTTATATCCCTAATTTCAATTAAACAAAAATCATGGACAAACTCCACATACTACTCCAAACCAAAATTCGGAAACCCTAGTATCATAATTCATATCAATCTATCAACAATGTCAAATCAACAATGTCAAATCAATAACAAAAACAATCATCAAATCGAATTACAATAGCCCCAATCTCAATAATTCACAATTAACCCCAATAATTCAAAACTAGCATAAAAAATTACTCCTTTGTTACTAAAATTGATCCTACTCAATTACCCATCTAATATAACAACTAGTTAAGCATAATAAACACAAGAACGAATCAAAACGAGTAAGAATCGAATTGGGTTGAAATAGAAATCGAAAACAGAGGAGAGAGAAAAGGGGTTTATGTTACCCAAAAGTGACCGGAAAAGGAAAGAGAAGGCGGAAAGGCGACGGGAACAACGACGATGAGCAGTGGCTGGCGGCAGAGAGGTGGATGGCTGGGCGGTTCGCGTGTGGCAGAGAAGTGGAGAGCAGGGGGAGTTGTGAGTTGTGCGTGCGTGATGAAATAAAAAAGGAGTTGGTTTTTTTTTTTTTTTTTTTTTTTCCTGAGTTGGTTTTGGGTTAGTTTTGGGTTGGGGTGTTTGGGCTAGTTGAAGAAAAGATGGATCGAAATAAAAATAAGTCCAATTTAGCTAATCCACACTTAAAAACTCCCCTAAATCAATTTATTTTCTGAAAAACAACTTGATACCTTATTTGAAACTCATTTCCTAATTACGAAATATCACGAAAATTCGGGATATTACACGAGGGATTGAGGACTCGAAAGGGGTGAAATTTTCGAACCATTATCGGTTCGAGCCATAAAATCCCCCGCCTAAGGGGTGAAATTTTCGAGCTCTCCCAGGCGAGGGATTGAGGACTCGAAAGGGGTGAAATTTTCGAACCATTATCGGTTCGAGCCATAAAATCCCCCGCCTAAGGGGTGAAATTTTCGAGCTCTCCCAGGCGAGGGATTGAGGACTCGAAAGGGGTGAAATTTTCGAACCATTATCAGTTCGAGCCATCAAATCCCCCGCCTAGGGGGTGAAATTTTCGAGCTCTCCCAGGCGAGGGATTGAGGACTCGAAAGGAGTGAAATTTTCGAACCATTATCGGTTCGAGCCACCACTTCCCCCGCCTAGGGGATGAAATTTTCGAGCTCTCCCAGGCGAGGGATTGAGGACTCGAAAGGGGTGAAATTTTCGAAGCATTATCGGTTCGAGGCATCACTTCCCCCGCCTAGGGGGTGAAATTTTCGAGCTCTCCTAGGCGAGGAATTGAGGACTCGAAAGGCGTGAAATTTTCGAATCATTATCGATTCGAGCCATCACTTCCCCCGCCTAAGGAGTGAAATTTTTGAGCTCTCCCAGGCGAGGGATTGAGGACTCGAAAGGAGTGAAATTTTCGAACCATTATCGGTTCGAGCCATCACTCCCCACACCTAAGGGTGAAATTTTCGAGACATTTTAAACTAGTCAGAAGTATACAAGAGCCCCGGTAGGGTACGTTGCATCACACGGCTTTACCAAGGTCCACATAGTACACCTCGATAAAGGGCGGCCAGGGGTCCTACCCTAGTCGCTGCTAATGAGTCCGCCCATGTCGACAATGAAGGGAGCGACCAGGCTTCGAGGGGTTCTGTTGGTACCACTTTGGTAGTGGGTCATAGGCCTTAGGTCAGTGTACCTTAATAAAGGCCCATATGATGCAACAAAACCCAGTTAAGGGCAGCCCTTAGATGAAAGCAAAATAAAGGGTCAGGATTGAGTGAGAAAACCTAGGATGATTCCTAGGACCCCTATCATTTCCTATAAATACCCTCCTTTATGATCTATCAAATGACGGGGTCTTACAAATTCTCTGATATTCAATCATTTCTCTGATTATTCCCCTTGATTTACGCATAAAAGACCTTTTTTTGTCTTTAGCGCCACCCCTCCCCGAGCCATATTCTGACTTAAGCGTAAGAGGGGTGACGCCTGGTGAAAACTGGGCTCCCTTTTTGCAGGTACTCGGCGAGGCGTTCTAGCTCACTGTCCTTCGAAGAAACTCACTCCAACATTATCATACCTAATGGAGAGGTGATTGTTAACTAAGATGTCCGTTATTTGTGTAACTAGTGTTCTTGTTTCGATCGTAAATTTGACATACGAAGTCAAAAATGGTTGCAACTAGCGTCTACGGAAAGCTAACAACACGATCTACAAGATTATTTGATGGCATTTTCTCAAATAATACACTTATGTAGTCCAAATTCATGGTCGAACTAAGTAGGTTGATAAAGATTATAAGAGTGAAAAAAAAATTTGTCCCACATTGGTCATGGAGGAAAGAGTGGACAAACCCTTCACTTATAAATACTGGCGCGCGGTCCCCCAACATTAGGTGTCAATGGGCCAACATATAAACGAAAACGAATGCATGTCTAATATGATTGTTCTATTGCATGGTCTCCCAACATTAGGCGTCTACGGGCAATGTTCCGTAGACGTGTTGTTTTTCGAATCCATACAAAATAAGAACACGGCATGTACACAACGCCTTGAACCGGTAGCAAAATGGTAGCTTTGTGGCGCAAGGCTTAGAAGAGTGCCACATTGTTACATATTTTGTTGGAGGCTTAGAATAGTGTATCCTTGTTACATAACTTGTTGGTACTGTTTGAAGCCTAATGAAAAGAAAACACAAGGAGAGTGCATGTTCTAGGTAATATTACATGTCCAACAAGCAATCTAAATGCCTCGAGAGTAGCAAGGCAAGCTATCTCGTAACCCAAGGCGCAAGCGATCCTTTCATGTGTCTCAGTATGAACCCGAAGCATCAATAGCACCTTGTTGTCTCCACTCTGCAATGGTGGACATCGCAACAACCTTGTCGTTCATTAAAAAAGCAATTAGAATGACTGATAGCTTTATTAGCTTGCACAATAAGTAGCAATGTTTACAGCAATATAAGAACATATATCTTCGTCTCTAGAAGCTAGCTAGAAGACGTGGAACGGTACAAGTCTTATAACGGGCAAGCTCCTTCAAGCCTCGACTATGATTCTTAAGAATGCACTATATCCTAACCTCAATAGGATCCTCATTAGAGAAACTATGGCCATGGGGATGGTAGTAATGGGAATTCACAACATCAAACACAGGCACACGGCTACAACCCCCTCCCAAAAAAAAAAAAAAAAAAAAAAGAAAAAAGAAAAAGCATTCTAAGTTATCGCCCTCTGCAATCCGAATATCAAATCCACCTTCATTACCAACACAATATCCATGAGACCATGATCACGACCTCTGTCTATCTCAACCACGAAAAAGGGTTCTGTCAGGACCACGGACTTATACACTAATAACCTCATTTCGCCAAAATAAGCCATCCATGTTGACGACAAATGACACCATATTTTATGAATGATAAAAAGATACTCTTACATGTCACTCCACTACAGGTGACAATAATAAGAATTTGCAACCAAAGATGCCACCATAGAGCAAATAAATTAAGTAGTTAAAAAAAAAAAGTCTCTGAAGGTACCTGGACTGATGAGCAATGGCTTGGTATTCTTTAAGGGGATGGTCGCTGTGAAGCTTCACTCTTCTCATAGCAGTCGGGAAAACCAAGGTAGCTAAGAAGAGAAGTGTAATTTTAGTACAAATAAGATATGGCTTAATATGTCACAAACAAGCATATTTCCATCAGTTGATTAAGAAGTAAAATGGTGAGACATAAGGCGAACTGCACAAAATTATGATCGATATGGAATCCCACCAGCTCGGTTCAATTAACACCAGCTATGTAGTGCATTCTCTGTGCTGTCGTGAATGGGCCCTTATGCACCATTTCTTGCAAACAATGTTTTATTGGCTCCCTTATTTTATCTGTTTTGTTTTATAATATATGACTTTGGCAGGGATGAAATATAGCAAGCTTTGCCACATTTTACGTCTAAAACACCAAATGTTGGCGCATAAATGGCGACACATCAGGTGAGTTGCACCGAATGGTGGCGGCGCGTTGAACTACCGACCTAGGCACAACTCACATGAAGTACCACCAACTATGCAGCATAGCTTTTGTGTTCTAGAAAGCAAACTGCTAGTTTTTATTCAGGAGGGTATGTTATTTTCATTGTTATACGTGCAAATGTCAATTGTATTGATGTATAACAACAAATAAGTTAGACCCAACCTTGCAGGACAATACAGATGAATCTGTTTGGGATGAAATATAGCAAGCTAGGTTTTATGTTATTCCTAAAACACGAATTTATGGCGCTTAAGTGGCGATACATCAGGGGAATTGCACAAAACAATAGCGGCACACTGAATCACCGACTCCTGCACAACTCCCCTGAAGCACCGCCACCTATGTACCTTCAGATTTGTGCTTTAGAAAGCAAATTGGTGTTTTTTTATTAAGTGTTTCTTCTTTTCAATTGTTATGTTAGGCAAATGTTAAGTCTGTTGATGCATAGAAGCAAATAAGCTCAGATTTAACCCCTTAGGATGGCTTGATTTTAACAATTGGTAAATCTCTCCCCTTTATAACGATGCGAACGTGATATTTAGAAAAGGAAATGCTTTTATGCGAACAACTGGCATGGCATTATCACTTAGTATATAGGGTTTGCACACTAATAACTTAATTCGTACTGAATAAGCGATCCATGTCGATGACAGAGCATATCATATAATATCAACGATAAAGAGATACCTAAACATAGCATTTAAACTAAGTTACATCACACATGCGAAACCAAAGGGCTTACTTGGTAGTTCGCCCATGGACGTTGAGCCTTTTGGGACATTATCAAAGGAATCTATTGTAATCGCGCTGCACAAGTTCTCCACACTTGGATAGATCCATTAACCAAAAAAAAAAAACAAAAAACAAAAAAAAAAAAAAAGACTGCAACTTTGGAAGTGGAAGTAAAGCCTTGTGTTCAGCTCATGGCAACAAAATAATGCTCTAACTTGCTTAGGTGAGACAAATTCTGTCAGCTTCTTAAATTCTAAACAATAAAGAAGATGCAGACAGAGACATGTGAGCATACAAAAGCCAGCAGTGGCAAAGGTACACATCATACATTGCTTTCATCCATGTTGACTGCTAAGACACACCTAACTGACAATGGCAAAATAGTTTATGGAAGTAATAAAACAGAGTTTAAGCCACTAAAGCTCAGTGATGGCAGAGCCAGACACAATAAGAATAGGAAAGCTCAACAAAACAAAACCTGCTAAACAAGTCAGTAAAAGCCTCTTCTCAAGAATTTGATATAACTTTGCGGCAACCGAACAAGCCCTCTGTATGTCCAGGATAATAATATGCGTTATAATACCCCCCAAAAAAATCAGAATCGAATTCCATGAAATCAAGTTAGTGTAAAATCAAGTTAGGTTTACAATATCAAGGTTTGGCTAACCCTTAAAAGTCTCGTGTAATCTTAATTATAGGATGTAGTTCTATATATGCGACTTTGATGGTACTAAATGGCCTCGTGAATGTTGATTCTAGCTAGGATGTTGAAATGGGGAAGAAGGCAAGTCATATAAATGGCCTCACTAAGTACTCAATCGGCAAAAAATATTCAGATATATAGCTGCAATAACTGATTTTATGAATGTTCGTATTGCATAGGATATCGACAATTCGACATCGCTAAGCGAAATCCATCATTGTTGGTGTGTTGCCAAAAGATTGAAACGCAAAGCAATCAAGTCGTACAAATAACCCAAGGTTTGAATTAACTGTACTAAATCGAAATGAAAATGCAAGAACCAATTATAACAGATGTAGAGTAATTACCTAGTAATGCAACAACAAAACCAGCAGCGGCAAGGACGATTCGCACCACCCAGAAATAGACTACCAAAAATGACGAGAAGACTATATAAACCGAAAAGAGCAATTCTTCCTTAATCTGAAAATAAAGAAGCTGAAGGCAACTGAAGCACCATCGAATCCCCCCCCCCCAACCCAGAATCACCAAAGCAAGAAATATAGCAAACGCGAGCACAATGAGCTATTTGAAGGATTGGTGATCTACAAATTGAGTTCCAACATCAAGCAGGAGCAAACCTACTAACCCATCCAAAATTAGAAGAGGTGATGCCAAACTTAACATAATGAAGTACTCAAAGAATTAGACCAAGACCAAAACAATGCCAGATATATATTTATTACACAACTCATCCAAAAACCACCAGAAACATACAACAGGTGAGCGCTTACTTTAAGGAAAGGTGATAGACTAAATTAAGCGGAAAATGTAAGCAATAAAACTCAATTCGTAATTTTTGAAGGTCTTTATATCAAATTTGATAGAAAGAAGAGGAGAGAAAAAAGAAGTAAACATTTGGTGCTAATTTGAGTTGGTCGGAGGAGGAAAAAAAAAAACAATAAGAATGATAGTGAAGGAAATTACAATCAGAAATTAGAGATAGTTTACATACATACCACTTTTTACAAGCATCGGACTACTTGCGGAGCTCATCGGCTTGCCAAAACAATGAATTAAAAAAAAAAACGTGGGTGCCGAAGACCCTAGAAATGAAATCAAAATTCGAAATGGTAATTAAAATAGGCAGATCATTAAAAACCAGCAATAACAACAATCAACCTAGAAATTGATAATCGATCACATGAAGGCATAAAATGCAGTAAAACAGATTACAACTTTAATTAACACAAACATAATACAATCAACCCCAAAAAATTGTAACAATCACCTGAAAAAATCCAATAATTCTAAAAAAAACATCATAATCAGGAAGAAAGATTACCAAGAGAAAGCTTCAGCTCAAACGATGAAACGAACCAAAAATCAGAAATCAATCAAAGAAAATGTGAGATCAAATAAACAAAGATTAGGCAAGAAATGGCGATCACAATCAATCAAACGAGAAAAAGAAAGTAAAGAAATCAAAATCCTGAATTGAACAAAAAACCAAACAAACAATGATCGAACAAACCCACAATCAAATTGGCAGATGAAAGGAGGAGAGAGAAAGAAAACATACGTGGAGCGGTGGAGTCAAAGCTGGGCAGGCGGAGAGAACGATGGCGGGGAGAGCTGGAGCATCACCAGAGGAGCACCACTAGAGCAGCACCAGTAGTATATTGCCTAACTGCAGTTTACCCAAAAAATACTACTACAACAAATAAAAGAATGAATTGTGTAAACCAATAAAAGATCAAACTATCATTACGAGTACCCAATACTATGTCATAATCCACTTATTGCAAACCCAAGACCAAGCACGAAAGCTGGGAATTCACAAAACAAAGACGAAGATTTAGAGTTTGGTTAACATAACGGTTCAGAGATAATCAAAGGGCCTTTCTACACCAAAATAGCATAATTAAAGCAATTTTATGGTACATTTTGAAAGAATAAAGCAACCATCTATATGACTGTATAGAACTACATTCAAGCAAGTATCAACTTCACTTACCCAAGCAGCAAGCTACTGAAACCATAACACACATATCAATACGATAAAAACAACTATCCCAATTATTTTGACAAACTTCCAGGTCGAATGCATTGTTCTAAAACCTACTGCCCTAATATTCGGCAAGTTAGGATCCAAAATCCACGAAATAAGTCACCCAGACAATCCAGTCTCAAAAAAACTCAAAATGCCCAAATTCTTATTTACTAAATATATTTCCAACTCATCATATTCAATTAACCCCCTCCTATCCACTCTCTCCCCCATCTTCCTTTCAACTAACCGCAAGCTGGTATTGGGATAATACATAGCAATGAGACATACATGAGTACTAAACTAATGAGAAATATAATGGCAGTGAGATTATCCCTGAAGTTAATTTGTTGACGAAGAGCAGCTCTTGTATTTGCTCAAATCAGTTCTCTTCAATTAATTTGAATTGTTTTCTAATAAGTTTTCTTCTTCTTATTTTACGTGCCAAAGCAGACGGAAACATAAACCTAGCTATAAAAAGTTGAAATAATTCTACCTAAATAGCGTTAGACAGGGGCCGAAAATACATTGCATCAATTGACAATGATTAAGACTGTAGATAAAAGATTAAACATGACCTTATGATTGTGATCAATTTGCCTTGCTTGAGTCTGGCTGAAAAACCACTAATGCCACTGTTAAAACTAAAAACAAGATATCAACAAATTGTGTTGTAGTTGTACAACCTTTACGAAAAAACATAGACCTCACTTAAACCATATACCAACATCCAATCTCAGAAACTTCAACACCTTGACGTTACACTGAACACAACACACAACTAAAGCAATTAAGTAAAGAGCCCCTCCCCACTCCCTTACCAAAAAAAAAAAAAATCAACCCTTTTGAAAGCAAAAAATTTCACCAATAACTCAACCAAAGATCGATTACATAAGCCTCTTACTCAGGAATCAATTGAAATAAAGAAGAACGACTTACTATATGAATGGAGATATTCATGTATTGCGAAGGGCTCAACAACCCTAGAAATGAAATCAAGAATAAAAATCAAAATAAAAATCAAGAATAAGAATAAAAATGGAGACTGTGAATCAGAATCAAAATGAGGAGAAAATAAAAAATCAACAATTATAATTCCACAACATTATACTACAAAAAAAAATCCTAATTCATTGTAGTAAAAGGAACAGATTCTTAAACAATGAGATCGGCTTTGTTATGTAAGAAGGCAATTCTCCCGGACAAATTGGGTCAAAACATGCGGAAACCATCCCAAATTTGGAGGCACAGTTTTTCTAAAATCCTCTTCACCTTAATACTTCAACACATCGCAGCCAAGCAAATTTCAGATTGCATACGAGTATATGCATCAACAATGTAATAGAATTGTCGACAAGCCGACAATTAATATAAGCACGTCTATTCAGAATTACCAGACAGTAAGCGGAGTCCTTTATTCAACAATAGAATTCCAAATTTCTCAACCAAATCACTTCACCAAACAATAAAGATGCCCAATTATTCATTCTACAAGCATTCAAATCAGAGAATGATACATTTAAGACCCTGGGTCTCTACACAGCACGTAATCGCGAGTAATACCCACATTTCGGTGGTTATAGCAAGGGATGCCTACCATTCAAAGTCTCAATGAATAGGATCAGAAGGTTTTCACATAAGCTGAAATTGTAGTTGACAACAAGGGAAAGCATATAAAATTTATGCGATTACAAGCGAGGGTTCTAAAAATGGAACAAAATAATTATGAAATTATTGGTTAGAATGCCTACCTTGATGATCAAATCACTTGCACGAGTGGGAATCTGCGGGGGAAAAAAAACAACCATAAAAATCACAAATTAGAAATAGACTAAAACAAACCCTAATTTAAGGATCACATAGTCGTAAAAAAAAAAAAAAAAAAAGCTGAGATGTGGCCATTGAAACCTTCGTCGGAGATAAATGAGGTGAATGTGTGAGATTTGATGCGCCATAAAGATGCAATGAGATCAAACAAACAATGATAAAAAAATAAATTGAAACAAACGATGATTGAACACAAAATCAAACAAAAAAATCAACAAAAATAAAAAAAACGGAAGAACAATAGGAAGAGAAAAATTTTCGATCAACCCAAAAGAAAACGCTAATCCAAGGCTCACAAATTTGCAGAAAAAGCCTAAATTTTGCAACCAAATTACCCAGAATTTGAAAAACCAAACCTTGTAGCATTACTTACGGGAGCGAGGATCTGCAGATGAGAAGAAAGCAGGAGAAAACGTTTCAGGATAGAGGCAAATCAATGGGAGCAGCCCCATAGGAGAGAATCGTGGAAGCAACAGAGAGAACAAGAGAGAGAAATGAGGAGAGTGAGTGGTGGGAGCAGCGGAGAGAACAAGAGAAAGAAAGGAGGAGAGTGAGTGATGGGGAGAGTGTGTACGTAGCAAAGTGAATCAACGGGCCAGATTTCAGCACAATCAATGGGCGAGATTCAAGCTTAAAACGAGGCCAGCTCACAGCCGTTTGATTTGGCATTGTTCCTATGAACAGTTAAGACAAAATCAGATTAGCATAAGGAGTTGAATAAGAAGGAATTGAGCATATTTACACTCTTGCCATGTCTTACCTGCTTCTTTGCTTCAAATCCAACATGACCTGCTTGTTCAATGTTCGCCGATCCTGCCATGTCGATAAGCATCAGCCTCCCTCCAACAGTTGGGACGTCATGGATTATCTTCAAAAACCAAAAAGAGGTCAAAAGCTTGTTAAACATAAATTTTGTAAAACTAACTCAATCGGAATCGAGGCTAACACTGAATAAACAAGACCCTAAAATTTAAGGTAGCAGATATACAATGCAAGTCAAGAAACCGAGAAATCAGAAGCTCTGAGATAGGTACTGGTAGGAGAAAACTTAAAAAGTAGCAAATCACACTCTCCATCAATCTGTTTATACTCCCCATCTGCCAGCCATGATTCTCATCATTAGGAAATATAAAAAGTTTTAAAAGACAAAATAACGAGACATATAAAAGGGTGGTGAACCATTGTCAGCCAAGTGAATCGGCGTAAAAGGGAGAGACTGGGAAGATTAAAAATCAGAATAAACCACACATTAAACCCAAAATGAAAGATTAAAGCAATGAAAAACCAGGTAAAATTAATTAGAAAAGGAAAGTAAAGCAACCAGCCAAAGAAGTACAAGAACCCATCACCCCTACCGCCACTCCTCTCACGACAGCGTTTTTTAACAGGCGAAACCCATGGCTTCTCTTACACACGCTCTGAAGGTCAAAACGACTCAGTTTTTTCGACATTTTCGGTACCATGAGAAATTTCTTCCCTATGTTCCATTAACATGCACTTACTCCACTAATTAAAACCCAAAGTGTAACAGCCCGATCCACCGTTCGTCGCAACACAACCGAATAAGATGGGAAGCCACCCTTTAGGCCCGAATATCCTCTCGTGGGCTCTAAAAGGTGAAGGCCTTGTTGTTAGTATGATGGTAGGAATCTATTATAAACTGATCATATGAGCCTTAATTTCCCAATGTGGGACAAACCAACTCCATAAACCACTTTCCAAATTCCGTAGTGTTACAAACTCCCCCACTTAAAGAACGCGACGTCCTCGTTGCGCCTAAACCAAACCATACCAACATCAGCACAGGTCCAAGATCTCCCCCGCTAGACGGCTGGTCTGGGCCTCGCCCCAGCACCCAGCACGCGGTCGCAGGGTTGCTCTGATACCATCTGTAACAGCCCGATCCATCATACGTCGCAACACAACCCAATAAGATGGGAAGCCACCCTTTAGGCCCGAATATCCTCTCGTGGGCTCTAAAAGGTGAAGGCCTTAGCCTTAATTTCCCAATGTGGGACAAACCAACTCCATAAACCACTTTCCATATTTCGTAGTGTTACACAAAGTCACTAACCCACATGCCCTCCAAACATGTCCGAAAACCCAATATTCAGATCTGATGACAACAAATTCGCACAAAAATTAAATTCAATTCAAAATTAATCACAAAATTCAAACTTTCAAAACCTAAAAAATCACACTTTCGAGATCTCAACCCTAAAAATTCCCGATTAAAACATGAAAAACTGCAAACAAACTCGAGTTAAACCAGCATGCTGTAGAATTAACGAAAACTAAGAGCGCATGGTAAACAAAATTAGAAGAAAAAAATTTCAGATTATTTTACCAGTTCAAACAAATAAATCGCAAATTAATTAAATAAAAAATGAGAACATTACAACATGAAAATTGGGTAAAATTAAAAAGAAAAATTCATCAACTCTATAATCAAAACATCAACAAAAATACCCAGAAATATAAACAAAGGAGTGGGGAAAACGAACCTTTTTAACCTGGTTGCGATTTCTCTCTTGTAGAAATCATATTTGTCTTCCTATACACACACAAAAACATGATGAGATAAAAAAATCATCAATCATCAAACAATATCATCAAATAAATCAGACAAGGCCAATCGAAAATTCAAAAGAATCCGGAAAAAGGAGCAGAATATTTACCAATCAACCCAAAACAATCCTAATATTGAAACCAAAGAGCAAACCCTAATCCACGGCTCACAGATTTGCAGAAAAAGGAGCTGAACAACCTAATTTTTGCAACCAAATTACAAAATCGAATATAACAAAAAAAAAAAGCAATAATACTGACTATAATCAAATTAAACGAAAGAGGTATAAAATCCCAGAAATTGAACAAGAAAACGTTTGAGGAGAGAGGCAAATCAAATGGTGGGAACAGCGGATAAAACAAGAGAAAGAAAGGAGGAGAGTGATGATGGGGGAGCAGCGGAGAGACCGAGAGAAAGAAATGAGAGTGAGTGATGGAGAAAGTGTGTACGTAGCTAAAGTGTATCAACGGGCTAGATTTCAGTAGATCAAAGGGCCAGATTTCAGCAGATCAGCGGGCCAGATTTTGGCTTAAAATGAGGCGAGCCCATAGCCGTCCGATTTGGTACTGTTCCAATGAACAGTTAACTTGCCTTAGACATTTTTAGAAGGTGTATAGATACACTCTTGCTTGACTCTTCTAGTACTTGGGACTCAAAGTTGGTCTAAACTTAATGAACCATTGCATTTGCATGGTTGCATGGTTACCTTTAAGTTAGCTTAAAATTAAACGGGTACCCGCTACCCGTTGTAACTATTAACGGGTCCGGGTCCTAATTTCAAGGACCCGTTGTCAGCGGGTCCGGGTACGGGTCCTAATTTTTAGGACCCGTTAGAAACGGGTCCGGGTCCGTGTCCATGATTTTGGAGTGGGTACCCGTTCATGCTCACCCCTAATATTACATATGACTAATTTTGGTCCTATGGCTAACTAGTTAATTTTCTTGTTTAAGGAAAAATATTGGATCATTCTTATTTTTCTTGATACTTTAATAGATGTGTAATTGGTCTAAATGGAGTTGAACACATGCCATAAGAGATAAGATTCTTAACCACAAGGAGAACTTGAGTAGTTGAAAGTTTGACATGAACCCAACAAAAGACACTCGTATTGATGGCTATCAAACCACATACAGAGTACCTCAAGACGAAGATTCTAACCATCAATTCAAAGCTTTGGAAGTAGCCAGGAGCTCAAACAAACGAGTTGCCATAGAGCAAAGAGTCCAATGCAAAAGCAATCCAATTAAAATCTAGATTGAGCTGTTTAAACATGACTCACACGGTGAAAGCTATAAAACCATACTCCGAATCGTCAATCTTGTACTTAAAGGAGTGAGTTATTCCAATCAAACTTCTACATCTTTTTCGATAACAAAAATACTCGTTTTCCTATGATACATACATAGGCGGACAACCAATATTGTCAAACAACAAACGGAATATGCTTTCCCAAATCTCAGGTGCCAGGACCACCCAACAAAACACAACACAAGACCAGACAAACAGTCCAGCCTCGTTTCAACTAACGAAAGAAACCACCAAATTACATTGACAAATTGACCCCACTTTCCCTTTCCTCCCCAATTCAAATCTCTGCAAAATCAAATGAAAAACCCAGAAAAACTGAAGCTAAATTTTAATTGAACAAAATCACCGACCTTCAATCTAAATGGAGCCCACCACAAAGGGGCTCCATGATCTGATCAACTTGGTTACGCAACCTGCTGTAATCGAAACATTCGTCGACATTTTACTATGCGCCGTCCCTATTTGGCTAGCCATCATGATCGGCTTGGTCATCGGCTGGTCTTGGCGCCCCCGTTGGACTGGACTCTTCTACCTTGGCTTCCGCTCCAAGCTTCGTTTCCTCTGGACCGCGCCGCCTGGTTTCGGCGCCCGTCGGCTCTGGCTTGCTTTTACTGCGCTATCGGCTTTCTCCGTGTTGCGGAGTCTTTGGTCTAATATGCGGGGGAATGGTAAAGAGCGGGCCCCACTGGAGGGCTCGGTCGGCTCGTCGCAGTTGTTCAACCAGTTGGGACGCGATATTTCCGGGTACGCTTTTTTATTAGTCGGAATTATTATATATGACTTTCTCACATTTCGAGGATTAGTTTACTTTGTTATGTTATGTTCTCGTATTAATGTAATTTTCGATATGAATTCTACTGTCGAAAGTCAAAGCCTCACCTCGATAATTGATATGTTATGATGCCCATATTGCATAGTAATGTGGATTTATGGTCACTTGGAAACTAAGAGAAATGGCGTAATATAGTGTATATTGCATAGTCATGTACTCATGTGGATTTGGTGCTGCGTTTGGTTACGGGCACTTGGAAATAGCTGAAAGGTTGCGTATTTCCAATAGCCCTTTACCGTGCTTAGAGCGAGAGCCTTTGTATGAGCATTGGAGTGATGAGTTTGATGACGATAGCGTGTAGTAATGTGAGGTGAATTATGATGTGAGTGTGATAGGAAGCCACCAAATGCAAAGATTGTAGCTTTGTGGCGGAAGCTTGAGGAAACGACAGTAGCAGGCCGCTATGTGGAACTGTAAGGATTGACTGGAAGGGATATAGTGATGTTTAAGATTAGTTTCAATCAGCTAAACTTCACTCATGCAATTGCTTGGGGCTTTGGTGTGAGAGATTTATATTGTAACCGTTAACTCCTTGGAAAATAATGGCATAGTTGTGCCTTTGATAAGGGTATAACATTAGACTCTTTGTACCATGCTGAAATTAAAGAAAAAACTTGCTCTAGAAAGGTGGCCGGTAGGCAGACCGAACTTAAGAAAGCAAATAAAGTGCTCCTAAAAACAAACTTACTCACTATGATACAGGCTGTTTTATAAGGCAAGGTATAGAGTAGTGTCAGGTGTGGCCCTATAGGGCTCGGAGTGAGCAAATCGACTTTTGTCCTAAATCCCAAAGGCATCCACCAAGACTAGGTCTAAGACTAAGTCCAGGAGCTTCTTCCTGAAAACCACCTTAAGTAAATTTAGAAAAAGTGAACAGTCTTGTAATGCTGGGTTGAAAGTCTAAATGTTAAGGCATGAAACTGTAACTAGAATTTTATTTAGTGCTGGAGCATTTTCTGAAAATTAGACTAATTCACCAGATTATTTCGTTTGGAGGTTGAAGGGGGTTTGCTTTATAAAAGATGAAGATCTATATTGCTCAGTAGAAGTACTTTAGACGAGTGTAGTATTAGACTCGAGTATTCATCAAAAAGTTACATTTTATTGGTCTAAGATGTAGTATTGTCCATAGCCATGTTTGACTGTTGAGTGTCTCACATAAGTAATTGAGGAGCAGTGGAAAGTGCGAGCAACATAGACAGAGATAGCGCAAAAAGGTGAACCTTAAACCAAATAAGCTTAAGCTAATCGCAAGTAAAAGAAAATTACCAAGGTCCTCATGTTTACAAGGCCCTGTCTTGTATGGTTCATCCTGCCTTCCCAACAACCGAAGGCTGTTATGAACCTTTACTAAATCTTTGGCTCGAGCTACAAGTTACTAATTGCGCAATAGGTTAACTTCCAACTCAAGCCAAAGATTTAGTAAAGGTTCATAACAACCTTCGGTTGTTGGGAAGGGAGGATGAAACATACAGACATGGCCTTGCAAATATTGGGACCTTGGTATCTTTACTTGCAACTGGCTTAAGTTTATTGTTTCTTTTTAATGTCACATTACTGGAAGAGATTAGTTTGATGTAGACGCTGACATTCCGAGTTGGTGGATTTGTCAATTCATGATGCAGATAATGAGAGTGTGGTGTTTGATCTTGTTGGATGAGCAAGTTTTAATTTCATCTTGTTAAGGAGAGATACTGCCCGAACTTTTTTGTCCTTAGTAGCAAAAGAAACTGCCCAGTAGAATACCGAGTACACAATATCCCATTTATTGAGCAAGTAGATAAGTAGCTTCCAGGTCAGAAGCAGTATTAAACTATTAATAGCCGTGTGACATCCACCGGTTTATCTTGAATTTCCTTTCTGATAACATAATTTGGGTTCATGACAGGGCATCTCAGTATCTTCCTCAAATATCCTTGTTTCTAGCAAACCTCACGTGTGAATTTTTCTGTGTGCTATCTTGTTAATGTGGTTCTGGGGCGTCCCATGTAGCAATCAAATTATTGTATAGAAACCATTCAAAAGAGGAAGGGGACTTGTGAATTAATGTTATTCTCCTCTGAGTCAATTTGTGACAACACCACATGCTGTAAAGCGGGTTTTACAGTAACCTAGATGCTCAGGTTAAGGATCCTGGGTGTCACACTGTTAGCTGTAAGCTGTCCTTCGAACTGTATTTCTAGGTGCATTTGGCCAGCTTTTAAGTGATCAATGTGTTCATTTTTAAGTGGGAGGTCTCAGTGCTACCGCCAAAAAAAAAAAGGGTAATGGAAAGTTGAAGATCCTTTCACATCCAGTTTGTAGAGTTAGAATGTCAGCTATCTAGAGTTTTCTATGAAATTGTCTCCTAAATACTGATCTTAGAATATGGCTTCTATACAGAAAATGATTGATACTTCACAAAAATTACCCTATGGGGCATATGGCTTGATCTTGCTCAAAGTAACTAAGCATTGTTAATTAGTCTGGTGTGTGGTGTTTATGCTTAAAATCTCACTCTATTTGCAATTTTGAAGATAACAAATGTACTATGCAAAAAGACTAGGAAACTTTTCCAGGACTGTAATAAACAGCTTCAGACTTCAGATGCAGCGTCTGTTTTTCTGATAGTTAAGGGACCAGATAATAGTGTCCCTCCTTTCTCTGTTGTTATTGCGGAGGTGCAAACCTGAAAGCTTTAATAACTTTGTAGACGGGCCATCACCTGAGTTTAATCGTACAAATAATCAAAGCGTCTTTCCTGTTTTTACATGCTTCCATGCTGTCTTGCCACCAAAGGTTTTCATTACCTTGTAAGGGTTTAGCTACTCAAGTGTTAGGCTTCCGCTTTGCTCTTGTTACATTTAGTTATTATATATTGATGGGCATGTTCTTTGTTTATTTAAGTAATATACTTATGTGCAGTTTCAAAAGGTAAGCATACAGATAAAAGCATGACTTCTTTGTTCAAGTTTGGCTCTTCTTCTCAAAGGTTATGCTACATGATTTCACATGTATGTTGTAACTGATTTAATAAATGCTTTAGGTCTCGCTTTTCATTGTGGTAGAGACGGCAAACATAAGGTCATTATATCTTCTGTTCAAATCTTTTTCTGCAGCATTAGTCCCGGGGCTCCAGAGGGTGAAAACGATATGGTCACAGAGGGTGACTTAGAGCACCTCGTTCAGCTTCTTGAAGGAAAGGAAGGGGAAATTTCATGGCAAAGCTTGATGGAACGTACAGTTTCAAATATGACGTACCAAGCGTGGCGTCATGAACCGGAGGTATATTTTAAATAACTTTCTAATAGAGAGGTGTTGGAATCTAAGTTAATCTTACTTAATCATTTATCATAATTAATCATCATCATTATAATTAGTTAAATTTGATTTAATCAAATCTAAAATATTGTGGTCCACTTTAATTGGTAGGAAGTTATCCATGATCGAGTAACTCTTCTCCTCTATCATCTCCTCTTTTAACAACCACTTTATAATGTACACCAAATTTCAGGGCTTCTTTGGTGGAGAGACTATGTGTCATCTGGCTAATTTTGGAACGTACACTGATTTGCAGTTCATTTTATGGATCTCAAAAGTTTTATAACTTGAAATTAGTTATTCACTTGTTATTAAATCAACCATGTGAGGACGGAAAACTGACAACTAGGCTCGTCTGGGATCATTCTTGGTTTTCGCTTTTCTGTATCCAATTTCTTCTGAAACCAAAACACAGTTTTTGAAAATTCAAAAAGCTCCACTTTTCACAGTTCATATACGAGTAAGTACTATGAAAAAAAATCTATTTTAACTGTAACTTTGCAAATAATTAAACCAACTATAATGCTACCAAAAAAATAAAAAATAAAAAACTAAAAAGAAAAAAGCAAAGACAGTGATAACGAGCGAGCCCTAAACAGTAAAAGTTCCTTTTGCTCATTATCACTTTAAGTTTTGAGTTTGTCGCTGAATAGGAACTGAGAACTGAATTCCATTCTAAGGCTTTTGTTTCCTTGTTATGGGAGAAGACAGAATGAGTGGGGAGAAAGATAGAAGATACAGTCATTCAATACTGATTGATGAGCTTTCTTTTCGCCGAAAAGTTGATTAGGCAGTGGTTTTAAAAGGTTTTGGCTGTTATTGGGTAGTAGCTGTGAAAAAAATTGGGAACTTACTAGGTAGTAATTAACATTTTTTTCGTATTTATCAATTTTATCACGTCTCTTTGCTTGTTAAACTTGTTGTATGCAAGTTTGAAACTTTATGATCATTATTCATCTCTTGATTTTTTTTTGAGAAACTTTCTTCCTTTCAGAATGGCCCAACTATTTATCGCAGTCGAACTGTATTCGAGGATGCAACGCCGGAGCTGGTGAGAGATTTTTTCTGGGATGATGAGTTCCGTCCTAAATGGGATCCTATGCTTACATATTTTAAGATATTAGAGGAATGTCCGCATTCGGGGACGATGATTGTTCACTGGATCAAAAAGGTCTATTCATCTGATGTTATCACTTTGTATGTATTTCTCTAATGAGACCAGTCTTAGTGTTAATCTTATGTGTTTTATCTGCAGTTCCCTTTCTTCTGCAGTGACCGTGAATATATAATTGGACGGCGGATATGGGAAGCTGGAAAGGCATATTATTGTGTTACAAAGGTATCCCCTATGACAAATATTTCTTATCTTCACATTCAATCACTAAAATGGAGACCTTCCAAAAAAAAGGAAGATTAATAAGCTGGAGCTCCACGGTAAAACTGGAAATGAAAAGAAAACCTACTTTGGAAGTCTCTAATCATTCTTAAGATTTAGGGAAATAATCTGATAAAGCTGTTTTACCATTAAATTGTTTGCTGCTCCGTGAAAATATTGATACTCGTCCTGAGTTCCTTACCTAGCCCTTGGTCATTGTGCTAATGTGGATGTTGATCTTCTACACACTAAAGCCTTGTGCATTTTTCAACATTTTTGTATCAACTAGCAAGTATAGGTCTCGATAAAATTATTGAAGTGTAAGACTGTTTGTATCCTCGTCATGTGCTCTATCTTTGTTGGCAAGATTCAAGGGTGGAAGGGGACTGTTTATGTTGAAGTTTTGCTGCTCCAGAAACTCCAGAAATTAGAGAGAAGTCACATGTGCATTTGATACTTACTTTTCATATCTTCTTAGTTTCCCATTTTGGTTAGAATGCTTCATTGATGGGAACTATAGTTGTCTGGGTGAATGCAACAATCGAATTTGTTGAAGTACTTTTCAACTCTCAGTTCTCTATTTGACCATTAAAAAGTTTAGTGTTTGAGGGCTATCTTGGAGGATCTCGGTCCCTGTTCAAAACTTAAAAATGGGGCCGCTGGTAGTATAGAAATCAGCCTTAGAATCAAGTCATTATATAAATTAAGAAATACTGATATTCTCAGGGCCTTTAACTTAGACGACATTCTTTTATAGCAATGGCTGTAAAGGCAGATGTCTTGTCTCAGTTAAGCCCTACAATCTTCTAGACAACAATGAAGCTAAGATGTGGGCTATTGTGTTAGAGTCACTCGTGTTTGTATCCTGTCCTTTTTTTTTTATATTTTTGTAGACAGAGGTAAGTTAGTGTTGTTCTAAGGAAGTAGTAGCTGGTCCAGTACAAAAATGAAATTCTTGGGGTTATGATATACGGCTCCTTCAACTTAACCTTCTTGTTCTTTGCATTTTGGCTACTGGGACTTGTACTATGCAACCTTGTTGCCATCTGAACCTAGGTCACTCGTCCACTCATGTCAAAGAGAGTGGGGAACTTTCCTCTTTCTGACTTTGTAAACATTTAAATCAATGAAGATGGAGGTAGACTGGGCCCTCCATTCTTCCTGTCTAATTCTTCTACAATTGTTGTCAAACACAGGAGTATATCTTTTAGATCCTCCCTCTCTCCCATGTCATTTCATCTATTTTAACAGTACTTTCTCTTCATTCCCTCCTATTCCCTCTGCCTCAGTTCCCTCCAAATTCCCTCCCAGTCATTTCCCCAAATTTTGTTAGATGAACAAACTTTTAATGAGATTTGAACACTAGTTTAGCATGGTGATAGTGATAACGGAAATGACTTGATGTGTGGGTGGCTATTCCAATTCTAGTATTCGGGGTATCAGTGTGATAATTGACATTGAAATCAAGAATTAATACTTGTTAAGGTGATCATTTTTGGACACAAGGATGGGCAGGCTGGTTGAATAGAGAATAAGGATTATTGGATGATAGGGGTAATAAGTTGGAGATCGAACTTCAAGAAATAGTGAACGGTCTGGAGAGCACTCATCTTGGGGTGAGCTAACTACTTAGATGCCTCCTTTCATGTGTATAGATTTCCGCTTATTACATGCTTGGTTTCCGGAACGAGGTAGAGGTTAGATGATGGTCGGGCGTGTTAAGTCTTGGCACCAGATTTAGAGTCAACCACAATGAAAAAGCAGCAAAAGAAAAATAGGGAGACACAACTTTTTACGTGGAAAACCTCAAAGGAAATCGGGGAAAAACCAGTGCACTAGGACTTTACTTTCTCGGATGTGTTTTGTGATGTTACACCGTGATAGCTGAGATATTCTCTTTATATAATAGAGCCCAGGAATATCAAAAGATAAGAACCTTAGTTCCTAGTTAATAGAGTAGGGAAACCAAAAGACTATAACTGAAAACGCTCATTTAGTGTCTTATTCCATCTTAACTCCTCATAAAGTTTCCTTATCAGAATCCATAACTCAACAACCTCCCACTTGGAGACTGATGCTGAAGAGCAGCTCCATACCCAGCTTCTTACACCTCCACACATCCTTTGAACACCTAATGCGCTAACACCTCCTTTCACTAATCACGGAGGCTAACTAAGGTTCTGCACAACCTTAGTTTCCCAACATCGACACTCTTGGTGAGCATATCTGCTGGATTTTCAGAACCCGATATCTTCTCCAAACTGAACACTTTTTCTTCCATTAAGTTTTGAAAGAAATGATACCTATGTCGGATGTGTTTGGTCTTAAGATGACAGATTGGATTGCACTCTGACTGTCATTGAACAGCAACCTACGAGGCTGTCTCTTGCCTAATACCTTTAAAAAATTCCTCATCTACACCATCTCCTTGCCTGCTTCCGACATAGCTACATACTCAGCCTCTGTGGTTGACATGGAGACACATTTGGAGCTTAGACATCCAACTCACTGTTGTACCACCCATAGTGAAGACGTACCCCGGAGTTCTTTTGCTTGTATCAAAATCTCCGTTGAGATAAGCATCCACGAACCCTTCAAGTCTTGCCTTACCTATGCCAAAGTGAAGACCCACTTTTGAAGTTCCTTTTAGATACCTGGTTTTTACATAAACGGCTCACAACTCCCACTGCGTACGCTATATCAGGTCTGGTGCAGACCATAGCGTACGTTAGACTACCTACAACAAAAGCGTAAGGTACTTTGAACATGTATTCTTCGATGACTGTTTTCGATGACTGCTCCTTGGACAATTTGAGATGACTTGGTAGAGAAGTGATTCTGGGATTAGCATCTAGTATACTAAACTTTCTCAGCACCTTCTCGAAATACTCTTCTTGAGACAACTTCAAGGATCCAGTTGACTTGTCCTTGGTAATTCTCATGCTAAGCATTTGTTTTGCCTCTCCCAAGTCCTTCATCTCAAAATTATTTGAAAAGTTCTGCTTGAAAACATTGATTTCTTTCAAGTTCGGCCCCGCTATCGACAATTCAACATATCGTCTACATATAGAAGTAAGATAACATAAGACATATCAAACTTCTCATGGTAACAGCAGTGGTCTGAATTACTTCTCTCAAAGCCATTGCGAGACATGAACTCATCGAACTTTTTGTACCATTGTCTCGGAGCTTGCTTCAAACCGTACAAACTCTTGTTGAGCTTACACACCAACTCCTCCTTCCCTGGAACGCCATCTGGTTGTTGCATGTATACAGTATATGTCCTCCTCCAGGTCACCATGTCAGCGTTTTTACATCCATTTGCTCAAGGAACAATTTCTGAGCAGCAACTATACTTGACAAAATGCGAATAGTAATCAGTTTCACAACCGGAGAGAATATCTCGAAATAATCAATCCCATGCTTTCGTGAATACCCCTTGACTACTAATCTCGCCTTGTAACTTACACTGCCATCATGTTCTTTCTTGTCCTATAAACTCATTTGTTGAGTAGTGCTCTTTTTCCCATCCATAATTTTGTTAAAACCCAAATGTTGTTCTTTTCCAAGGAGCTCATCTCTTCATCCATGGCATGCTCCCACTTAATAGAGTCACCCACTTGTATTGCTTCTTCATAGGATTCCGGCTCACCTGCATCCTAAGTAAAAGATAATGCAGCGATGCATATTTTGACTTTGCCTTCTGTTTTCGTGTCTGTACTGCAGGATACGGATCCAACCTGGTGGTCTAGTCTTTCTAGTCTTTCTGGTTGATTTTCTTAAATAAGGATTAGACTTGCTCGGATTGAGACTCATCAGTGATAATTGGTTCATTAACGTCACTAGTAATATTACTAGTACTTTCTTGGTATCGAATATCGAACATCACTCTCTGTGATCTCCTCTAACTCTATGGTTTCAGGCTCCACTCCCACCTTCTTAGTATGATCACCCTTCTTTTTGCCTTGTTTTTATACAAAACACTCTCATCAAAGGTTACATCAGAGTGTCTCAAAACTTGTCTGTTTTTCTCATCCCAAAACCAATACCCAAACACGTCAGAGCCATAACCTATGAAGTAGCACTTGACAGCCTTTGGATCTAACTTTCTCGTTTCTCAGAATGTACGTAAGATACACATCCAAATATTTTAAGGTGAGAGAGATTATCTTGTTTACCTGTCCACACCTCTTCGGGGAGCCGATAACCCAAAGGACCATGGCCACACGCAATGGTATTTACGCCATCTGCCCAGAACATTTTTGGCATCCCTGCATGCAGCCTCATACTCCTTGCGCGTTCATCCAACGTCCTGTTCATCCTTTCAGCAACCCCATTCTGACGAGCCTTTCCGGGAATAGTTCTCTCCAAACGGATCCCATTATCAACACAAAACTTCTTGAACCCAGTGTCCTCATATTCACCTCCATTATCTGATCGCAAGCATTTTATCTTGTTGCCTGTATGATTTTCAACTTCAGCTTTCCAGACTTTGAAAGTTCTAAACACATCTGCTTTGTGTTTCATGAGGTAAACCCATACCTTCGGACTGAAATCATCAATGAATGTGACATAGAACCGCGAGCCACCAAGGGATTTCACTGATGGTCCCCACACAACGGCGTGTACTAGCTCTACCCTGCCCGTCTAATATTTTCTTGGTCTTTGTGAAGCTGACCCTTTTCTGCTTGCCCAAAATGCAGCTCTCACAGACCCAATTCTACCCACTTCAAACCAAATAGAACACCTCTAGAAGCTAGCATCTTCATCCCTTTCTCGTTCATTACTCCAAGCCTATCATACCATAGTTTGGAGTAATCTGCATCAACTACGGCTAACATGTTTGTACACGCTGCAGTAGCATACAAAATCCCTGTTTTCGAACCTCATGCAACCACCATAGCACCTTTGACTGCCTTCCGGGAGTTATCTCCGAAAATCGTCTTGTAGCCTGTCGTATCCAGTTGACCCACTGAAATCAGATTCTTTTTCAAGTTAGGAATATACCTAACATCCTGCAGCTTCCAAAAACTCCCACTCGAAGTCTTGATACTAACTTCTCCCTTCCCCATAACTTCTGAGGCTTCATCGTCCGCTAGATAAACCTTCTTGAAATTTCCAGATCTGAAATTGTGGAACAATTCTCTACGCGGTGAAGAACGGAATGACGCACCAGAGTCTAGTATCCAAGACTCAATGGGACTTTCGATGCTTAAGACCAAAGCATCATAAACCTCTTCTGTGGCAGAATTGGCAGAAGAGTCACCATCATCTAGCTGCCAGCAATTGTTTATCTTCTTCGTGGGATTTGGGCACTCCCTTTTGTAATGACCTTTCTCACCACAATCCCAGCACAAACCCGGAGTTTTGCCCTTTGATTTGATTTTCCCCTGTCTTTCAACTTAGATCTGCCATGGTTGCTTTGACCACGCATTTTACTTCTCCCTCTACTTTCAGCACTCCCTGAAGTTTCTCCTAGATCTTTCCTACCAATGCTTTTCCTAAGAATTAGGTCTCTAACTTCATCAAAGACTAGTGTCTCCTTTCCACGAGAACTACTGATAGTGGAATCAATAGTATCCCATAAATCAGGTAAAGAAGACAGCTATGTTACCCGCACTCGGCATATAGGGGCCTGTACCGGTGTCGCGACACGACGCGGCAGATGGCAGACGGACACGGCAAGGTTCTGTCAGCAGGAAAAGGTTCAGTGGGGAGAGGAAGAAGACGAAACCCAGGCATATTGAAGGTCAAGAAACCATCGCTGATCGACAGAAGAGAAGGGGACAACAATGGCTATCGAGACTCGAGGAAAAAAGAGAAGGGTCAATAAAAAATAAATGCGTCCCCCAGCCGTCACTCTCTCTCTCTTGGTTGTTGTACTTGTATAAATAAAGTATTACCACTTCCCCAGGTCATTGAAACAAGTCGCGTTCTATTACGGGAAATATGAACTTTAGTTTTTTTTTTATATATCGTATACTATAATTTTAAATTAGTCCCAATTATTATCCTTCATTGTCTCTATTTACGTTATATTATTTTATATTTTTAATTATTAAAAATGTCCCTGCACCCGTGTCCAAAACTAGGACGATGTCCAAGTGTCCTTGATTTTTGAAAATGGAGGGTCGGACAAGGGGATCTGTGTCCGTGTCGGATCCGGGTCAATGTCCAAGCATCCTTGATTTTTGAAAATGGAGGGTCGGACAAGGGGATCCGTGTCCGTGTCGAATCCTCGGATCCGGGTCCAGGTAACTCTTTGAATTTCTTGGAAAATCTTGGATCCTCGGATTCGCCGTCGTTGTTTCATCTTTGACACTAAAAGCCACGTTCTTGGCCAATGTCAAACGAACTACACCAAGTGCCTGTCGATCCAAGATTTTCCACTCATCCTCCTTTGTTCCTTCAGGCTTCTTATGAAGGGGAAGGTACAAATTTTTCTAGTACAGATAGTCTTTAATCTGCATCTTCCAGAAACCGAAATCTCGACCATCGAATTTATCGATTCTTACCTTCCCATCATCCATTGTTGACCCTTACAATCTGACACGACCTTAACCTAGCTAATGATAAGTCTTGGCACCAGATTTAGAGTCACCCACAATGAAAAAACAGCAAAAGAAAAATAGGGAGACACAAGTTTTTACGTGGAAAACCCCAAAGTAAACCGGGGAAGAATCACAACGCACTAGGACTTTACTTTCTCTTATGTGTTTTGTGATGATACACCGTAATAGCTGAGATATGCTCTTTATATAATAGAGCCTAGGAATATCAAGAGATAAGAACCTTAATTCCTAGTTAATAGAGTAGGGAAACCAAAAGACTATAACTGAAAATGCTCATTTAGTGTCCTATTATTCTTTATCAGGCTCCATAAGTCAACAAGAGCGTACAAAAAAATTTCCAACATTTTCAAGTTTAACACATGATGGCATGTTCAAGTGGTCAGGAAATAATGATATTCTCTGACTATGTTACCCGGATCCGACACGGACACGGACCCCCTTGTCCGACCCTTCATTTTCAAAAATCAAGGACACTTTGACATTGTCCTAGTATTTGACATGGGTGCGGGGACATTTTTAATAATTAAAAAAAAAATATAACGTAAATAGAGACAATTAAGGATAATAATTGGGACTAATTTAAAATTATAGTATATGACATATAAAAATAAAAAAAAGTTCATATTTCCCGTAAAAGAACGCGGCTTGTTTCAATGACGTGGGGAAGTGGTAATACTTTATTTATACAAGTATACAAGTACAACAACCAAGAGAGAGAGAGAAAGTGACAGCTGGGGGACGCATTTATTTTTTATTGACCCTTCTCTTTTTTCCTCGAATCTCGATCGCCACTGTTGTCCCCTTCTCTTCTGTCGATCGGCGACGGTTTCTTGACCTTCAATATGCCTTGGTTTCTTCTTCTTCCTCTCCCCACTGAACCTTTTCCTGCTGACAGAACCTTGCCGTGTCCGTATGCCATCTGCCGAGTCAGAGCCGGATTCTGTATCCGGATCCGTGTCGTGTCGTGTCGACACCTGTACAGGCCCCTATATGCCGAGTCCGGGTAACATAGATCTCTGAGAAAATAGGGGATAAAGTGGTGATGATATCTCTCAATTTCTCACATTTGTACTGCAAAATTTGGGGTGTCGAGCAACTATCCTAATTGTAGACTTTGGTATGATATCCTTCTAACATGGATTCGTGCACCAAACCCTCTGTGAATGGAAAAACAAGACACTATATGTTCACTTATTATGGAGCCACAGATTGGTGACCCACTCTAGATACTGGTGAAGTGGTGAGGGATCAAGGAGATGAATTAAAAACGTCGTTGTGGCCATGGCGCGTAACCTAAGATCTACTGAGATTTGGGCTCATGACTTCCAAGTTTTTTAATTGATCATGTTGAAAACTCTTTGAATTTCTTATTGAATTATATTGGTTGAATATGAAAAGGCGTACTTTTAGTTATGTAAATCCATGGAGGGTTTTAGATCTTGTACTCCTAGAAGACTCTAGAGCTAGTTTCATCTCATAAATAGGGACCTTAAAGTTATGCTGAGATTGAGTAGTAACCACAACAAAGAGTGAGTGTTGTGTGAGGTTTCTCCATTTAAGTTCTCTAGAGTGAGAAGGTGTACCCGGGTTCTTAGGTCGCTATTTTTGTGAGGGTTGTTAATTTTGCCTTAAACTTGTACTTGTGAAGTTGTGAAACTGCTTAATAAAGTTGTGTTTTGGAGTAGGCTTACGCCAAACTACTCCCAGATTTTTTTCTTGCACTTCTCCTCTGTGTCGTGTATGTTGCCACTGATTTGCCAACATATCAAAATCTATTGTAGGGATTTAGAAAATCTGAAAACAACAATAAAAAAAACTATGATAAGGCCATAAGGGAGGGCTTTGAAGATGGTTTCTTGTTACAACCTGATAGTTCGACTCTTTGTATGTGCTATAAAGGATGTCTTGCTCTCCATCTTTTTATAATGTTTGTTTGCCTATTAATAATTACCTTTTCTTATAAAAGAATGATGAGATTTTATACCTCAAACCTGCTCCACTCCACTGTTATTGAAGGCCATATGTATAAAAGCATTGTCTTTTAAATTTGTTTTGTTAGGCTCAACTTTTGTAGAGCCTTAACTATTGTCTTCAGTGATCAGGTTAAATTTATTGAATAAATGGGGTTGGATCGAGGTCATGTTTGTGTCACACATGTTCACATCAGGTCGTCAAAAATTCACTGGATTTACTTCACAAAAAAACAAAACAAAAAAAGGGCAGCCCGGTGCACATTGGTGCCCCTGCAAGGCGAGGGCCCGAGGAAGGGTCTCACCACAACGGTGTATAAGGGGCTAGCCGTCCCTTGTGATTTTTGGACAAGAGGCTGCTCCCAGAACTTCACTTGAACCCATGACCTATCAGTCACAAAAAAACACCTTAACCGTTGCGCCAAGGCTAGCCTTCTCACCCACAAAAAGAAAAATGCCTTGATGTTCAATTTAAAACCTAATTGGTGAAAGCTGAGGTGAAGTTCTAAGAGTCAGATGTGCCGTAATGGAATTTGTTTGATATGCTTCATTAATTCGGACTACTTATATAGTTATATGCAGTATGCTGTATATAAGTTGTAGTGCTTCATGTTAAATTACTTGCATGCAATTGCATTTTCCATGCTTATCCACATATTCTGATCATTGACATAAACTTGGCTGATATGAATTTAGGGGGTTGCATATCCAAATTTTCCTAAGCGTGATAAGCCAAGGCGTGTAGAGGATTACTTTTCTAGCTGGATCATAAAGCCTGGTGAGGATTTCAAGTTCTAATACATGTATATTTTCAAGCGCATGTGTTGATTACATGTATATTACATGAAGCCTGGAAGATTCGCAGATGGATATATTTTCTGATAAATTGCTACGTTTGTAACTTGAGAAAGTGGCTAATTACATGTCGCTTGTGTACTGAAAAATGCAGTAAAATCTGTCAAAGGAGATGGACATATGACTGCATGTGAAGTGACTCTAGTTCATTATGAAGACATGGGGATCCCTAAAGATGTAGCAAAATTGGGTGTTAGGCATGGTATGTGGGGTACTGTTAAGAAATTACATGCTGGTATGAGAGCTTATCAAACTGCTCGGAACTCAGAAGCTCGAAACTCAGAATCATCCCTTTCCAGATGTGCTGTAATGGCAAGCATGACCACAAAGATATCATCTGACCGACTTCCAGGTCTCCAAGGAGTATCTGCTGAAGAAGTTGAAAATCAAACGTCAGATACTCCTCCAAAGAACTGTATTGACTGGAAATGGATTGTATTAGGAGGAACCGTGGCAGTGGTTTGTGGCCTTCACACCGGTGTTGTGGGCAAGGCATTGATAATCGGAGCAGGAAGGAGAATTGCGCGAAGGTGAGGACAGAAGTTTTAGCTGCAACTATATCTCATTCATTTTGGGTGGTCCATTAGCACCACAGAGAGCCTCCTTTTCCTCATGTATAGTATTCGTCTTTAACATAATGAAATTAATTTAACTGTGGTTTCAATTCTTCGAATTGGTTCTCTAATTTGCAGTTCCAAGCCAATGCACCATCTATTTTTCGCAATGATGATTGCTAGTAAACTTCCAGAACCTTTTAGTTATGTTGCGTGTTTTCATCTTACACTTGGGTTTTAAATCGTGTCTTAACATTTGGTTCGACTATTTGAGAAAGTTGAATGCACTCGACGATCCACTTGACGATCAAAGATCACGTTGAGTGAAGGCAATTCCTGCGCATAGGCTTGAAGTCCGTATCAATACCCAGACTGCCAGAGGCAAGGTATGTATGTGTGTTACAATTATAAGAACACGATGTTGTACTATTAATTTTGTTCGGGATAATTTCTAGGATCTATTTTAAAAACATATTACCTCTAGCTAGCTTGAACTTTACGTCGTACAAAATATAGTCATTTGCTAATTTTTTTCGAGTTTTTATGAGTAGTACTAACAACAATCAAACTATAAGAAAATGATTTATCCATGTCCATAAGCAATTTTTTTTTAAGGTCAGAGTACATGATATGGAAATATTGTTTTATGATCATGCTAATTTTATAATTCTAAATGTGTAAAAAGTGTTTTAGACATGAATGATCATTTTTTGTTAATGAGTTCTAACCTTCCATTCACCACCAAAGTATTGACTTCATATTTTGTCTATCTTTATATTTATTCTTTTGATATGACCTTAATTTCTCTTTTAAATTTCACCCTTACAAACTTAAACTAAAATGATCACCAATAATCCTCATACCCTTCATTAACCTTTCTCTTTCTCTTCATTTTTAATGATTATTAACCTTTGTTTTTTGTTACTAGGACCTTATGAAAAAAAGAAGAAAAAAGAAAAAAAATTAGGTAAATTAATATAGACAGGATGGTCTATAGGGAATTCTCTTCCCTTGTTCCACTCATCGGCCTCCTGTCTTTCTTCATCCTCCACCCTATTACCACAACATACCCGGCCACATTCGCCATACGCGTTGGCCTAATAAGAAGACCATCGATCGATGCACCTATTTTTCGAGAAGCTACGTCGTTTGTGAATTCGGATATATGTGGGTATCGTGATGGTGACAATATACACATTTCCATGACCCTAGACGCAAACTACCTAAGAGGAACGATGGCAGCCGTGCTCTCAATTCTACAACACTCAACTTGCCCGGAGAATTTTGTATTTCATTTTCTTTCAGCTAGGCATGACCCAAACATATTTACAAGCATAACATCTACGTTCCCGTACCTAAAGTTTAAGATTTATCGTTTTGATTCCAATCGTGTTCGTGGTAAAATTTCGAAATCTATTCGACAAGCTTTGGATCAACCATTAAATTATGCAAGAATTTACTTAGCGGATATTCTTCCTTCCAATGTTAGACGTGTAATTTACTTGGATTCGGACATTATTGTGGTTGACGATATATCGAAATTATGGACTGTCGATCTAGGTGAAAAAGTTGTTGCTGCCCCCGAATATTGTCACACCAATTTCACTACATATTTCACTGACTCGTTTTGGCAAGATCCTATCTTGTCAAAAACGTTTGAGAGGCGAAAACCGTGTTATTTTAACACCGGGGTGATGGTGCTAGATGTTAAGAAATGGAAGAAAGAAGGTTACACCCAAAGGGTAGAAGAATGGATGGTTGTACAAAAATTGAAGAGAATCTACCATTTAGGATCATTGCCACCATTTTTACTTATTTTCGCCGGTAATATCAAGGCAGTTGATCATAGATGGAACCAACATGGGCTTGGAGGTGATAATTTTGAGGGTAAGTGTAGGAGTCTTCACCCTGGACCCATTAGCCTACTCCATTGGAGTGGCAAAGGGAAACCATGGCTTAGGTTGGACTCCCGAAAACCTTGCCCTATTGATCATTTATGGGCACCTTATGACCTTTACAGGTCTTCCAGAACGTGGTTAGAAAAATAAGTAACCATTTGATTACTTGCATATGAAATTAGAATCACGTGAATTTCTAATTCTCGAGAATTAGAAATTCGTCAAGAACTTGGTCACCAAACTAAGTTGACATTGGATTTTAAGGAAGAAGACTTTACAAGAAGTTATTTGATATCCATCAAGTGAGACTACTTACATTAAAATCAAGGGTCAAATTCTTCCACTTACAGTAGCTTACAACAAACGGAGAGTCTTTCTTTCAAAGAGGTGGCTTCTAGAATTAAGGTCCGAGTAACTTTCATTGTCGTTCGTATTTCTTTTTTATTCTTAACATACATTATGGTCGTCATGATTTTTTTTAATTTCTTCTATATGAACAATTAAAATTCTGCTAGTTAATAATCTTTAATTTATTTGTCATAAAAGTAAAATATTTATCCAATGTTGCCCCTAAACTAAAGTGAAATTTTGGGTCTTTTGATTGATAGGATGCGAGCAAAATCAATAGACGAATTATGTACTCGACGCGAGTTTTATACTCAGCCGTTTGAAAGAAAATCCGTGCAACAAGTATTATTGCTATAAGAAATATAATATCAGGTTAAGATTGTCATTTTAGCCACATCGATCGATATTAATAGGCTAACATCTGGGAGTTCATTTCGGGCCATTTGATTACGAATGTGGACATTTAGAGGTGCTTGATCTTCACAATTCACAGTCATAGAACATTTCAAGGACATGTGTGGTTTTAGATATCATGTGTTGTACATTATGTACCTTGGTACTTCGTGTATGCCTTAATAAATTTAGCAAAAGCTTAGCTTACTTCATGTCTAACTTCAAATATCAAAACCTTTTGAACTATCCAAAGGGTTTCTTGTTCCGACATTGTCAATGATATATATTTTTAAAAAGTTAAATGTTAAAACAAGTACAATATCGTTAATTCTTATAACAATAAAGTAGTTATATTGAAAAAAAATTAAAGATAGTACGACCGTATGTATTACAATGGTTGTATTATTTGACTTGCTACTAGGTATATTTTGTTGAGTAGTTGTCCTATGTTAAACATTTAAATGTAGCAACCCTTAAAAAAAAAAACATTAAAATGTAGTAGCAACAACGCATCCAACCAATTACAAAAATTTCATACAAGCGGAACAATTCGATTAATAAAATAATATAACCTCAAAAACTTAAATCATGACCCACACACCTTTATTGTAAGGATTAACACTTTGCTCTTGTTGGTTCTGAAATCATGGTATAAACATCGACCCATTCTACATACTAACACTTTGGTTATAACCTATAAATAGCCTAGGGTGCAAAATTTTCCCAAACCGAACCAACTTGATCCAGGTTACCGAAAGTCAAGCCGAAATACCTCAACCTTGCCCGACCCACAATGATTCCAAACAACATAAAATCGAGTATAATACCTGAATCCAAATTAACCTAATCCTACCCAAATTAAAAAAACTCGAACAACGAATAATCTGAAATCGACACCATCCAAAATAACATGGTATGATTTCGATCCAAATAACCCGTTTACAAGGTATGGGAAACACAAAGCAAAGTAGCAAAGAACAAAAAGCAAGAAACCTTATCTAAATAATATGATTGTGAACATATTTTCACCTCCCATTAATGTTTGAGAGGGTGTATTCGAACGAATTTCCGCCACTCGAAGATCATCACCTCTATCTACATTTCAAAAGCCACTTCTCCGCTAATTATTCCCTTTGTCAACGCACCATACCCCCCCCCCCCCTTTCACCTTACCTCACTCACTCACTCTTTTATTATTATTTTTTATTTATCAATTAAACTGAAAAACCTACTAGTAGTACTACTATAACCAAAAGCTTCTCAGTCACGCATTTTGGCTACATCTCACCCATTCTCTCTCTTCTCTCCCCCTCTTTTCTCTACTGACGTCCGCCATATTACTTTTGTACAATAAGGTACTGCTTTCTTTCTTCACCCTTTTTTTGTTGTTGCATTTTTAATTGTATTACTATGTTATTTGGTTGATAAATTGCGATTTATTTGTAAAAAGTGATGAAAAAAGTTGTTTGCATCATCCTTCACTTTAAAGTTTTTCTTGATTTTGTAAAGATCACATAATATCGCACTATATATATATTACTATGCTTATGCTCTGCTTGTTGTATATTTTTTTTTTTAAATTAAAAAAAAAAAAACATAAACTTTGCTGAAAATGTGATATGGTTTTGTTTCTTAAAAATACTAGAAAAAAGAATTATTTTCATATTTTGATCGAATGGATGAACTAGATTAGCAATGTGTCTTGCAATTCTTGCTGATTTGCGGTTTTTGGTAGTCTTTTGGTTTTGTTAGGAGTCTTAGGATGATGATCGGTTGCTAGAGCCTAGAAGTGCTAAGGATAGCATGTCCGATTCTCGTAATACGAGTAACTCATCGGTTTATAATAAAGTGGTAAATGTAGGGTATTTGTTATGACGTGAGGCTCAAATTTACACATTTTTGAATTTTAACAACTAACAAGCTCGTCAAGATTAGTCTAGTATATACTCAACCAGCTTAATTAGACGTAGTCGAAAAAAGCCGTAACCCACAAACACCGTCCCGGCTACTGCCGAGATCAGATATCTCCGGTGGCCAATACCACTCCCGGTTTCTTAACACAAATAAAAGACACACAAGTTAGATCGTTTTCACCGAGTGGTGGGCCCCATCATTCGCTTTATTTTATTTTATTTTATTTTTGGAGTTCTATTTATTGAATCTCAGCTCAAATAATGGTGTGACAATGGTTGGTGATGAAGACTGATTAAAGTTTCTTTTAATAGAAGATTCTTTTACAAGAATTATTATCGATTTGTTATTGGTATGGTCCTCAACTCCTCACTCTGTGCGAAAGGTCACAACAGACCAACATCTGTTTCGATAGGTTGAAAACTTGTTGCCGAATTTTCATGTCACACCATTAGCTGTAAAAGTCGGTGACAAAATTTTAGCTAATTAGCTAAATATTTTGGTATGTTGGTGACTGTTGTACACTAAATTTGTGTTACGACAATTGTACCAAAAACTTCCACTTATTAGTATACCGAGTATCTTTTTTTTGGACAAAGGTAATATGGTGTATTGTGTTGCTTAATGATTAAGATCTAAAATGAGGTGGACTGCCTAAAAACGTTACCCTGACATCAGTCACGAAAGAGAGTTTTTATTTATTTTGAAATTATCATAATGTCAACTTGCAGTGGTACGTCGCATTTTTCTACTACTTGGTCGCCGATTTTTGCGTCAATTTGTTTGTTACGGAGTATGTGTTTTGATGTGTACTAGCTTTGCATATTGTCTTGCTTTGAATTTTCTAGTGCAACAATTTATTTCTGTTTCTTAACGAGTGATCTGAATTCTTCAATGATTGTGCGACAAACAAAATGACTTGGTGTAGGTTTTCTCATTAGTGGACTTTAACGTAGACAACGACAACAATAAGGTCTTAGTCTTAACATGGTTTGAGATCAGCTAACAATACATAAGTTGTCATATTAGAGGAGGGAGAACGTAGGGAAAATAAGACGGGAGAGGTTTAAATAGAACAATCTAGCATGGGGGTGTAAGGATCAAACTTGACGAAAATCTTATGAAATATCAAATATTATTGTTCTATTTAAACCTCTCCCGTGTTGTGTTAGCTGATATGTATTCCATCTTGGTGTATGATGTATTGATGTTGACGCAATGTATTTCTGGACACGATTTCCTTATTCTTATGTTTTCGTTTTTTTGCTCGTGAGCTCTATTTGATCGTGCTTGGATTAGTTTACTTTTATCTTGAATGTACATTGTTATGTTATTGGTGCTTTTATAAACTTTATTTCGATGGAAAAGTGGAAATTTTATTCTTCTCTTATTGTTTCTCAGGGAGAAGCTGACCAAATATGGCGCAGATACTTGCACCAAACATGCAATTGAGCATGAAACTCACGAAAACCTCGACTACTCCATCATTGATGTCAAACACATGGACTTCTGTAGTGTTTAAACAGAGCCGAAAGGGCTCTCTCAAGACCTCGAGTAAATTTAGTGTGTGTGCCTCTCTCAAGGCCGATGATAGTACTGTCAACAGGGTGGAGCAGCTACTTAATCTGGATGTCACACCATACACTGATAAAATCATTGCTGAGTACATTTGGTACATGACCTTGCATTCACCATCTTTCGGAAATTCAGAATACATTTTCTTGCTTAAGGTATGCATTGTCGGTTTTTTATCTTCTGAAGAGACACAAAATGAGCTAACTGTTTTTGGTCTCTGAACAGGATCGGAGGAAGTGGGATTGATCTCCGTAGTAAATCCAGGGTATGTACTGTAACATTTATGCTGTAGCTCAATCTTACTATGTGTATCTTCTAGATTGGGAGCGTCCTCTTGTTCTGTTTACTAATCTATCTTTCTTGAGATCGTTCAGACTCTTTCAAAGCCTGTCGCGCACCCATCTGAGCTTCCAAAATGGAATTATGATGGGTCTAGCACAGGACAGGCACCCGGAGAAGACAGTGAAGTAATTCTTTAGTAAGATCCTGAGACAATGACGAATTTCTTTTGTTTTTGAGGGTAAAGATTAACTATGGTTGGGTCGTTATTGAATAGTTTTTTTTTTTTTTGCCAAATTTCAGCCCCCAAGCGATATTTAAGGATCCATTCCGTGGTGGTAACAACATCTTGGTGAGTTCGCTATTAGCCATGAACTGTCTACTGGAAAAGATTTTGATAGAATTACCTGAATTTGTGGCTGCTGAGAATAACAATTCTAATAGTACTTATCTGTCATAAATATAGGTAATCTGTGATGCCTACACACCAGCAGGGGAACCTATCCCAACAAACAAGCGACACAAGGCCGCTCAGGTGTTCAATGATGCAAAGGTTGCTGGAGAGGTTCCATGGTAAGAAAATTGCAGCATTCAGAATTCACAAGTCTGCATTGTAGTTATGAGTTATCATGTCAGGATAGGAGAAACTAATAAGAACTATTAAAATGCGACTGTTGCAACTTATGATCACATCAAAGTGTTTGGACAGAGTAAGAGAGATTTGAACGGAAAATTACCGCACTCTTAACATGTGCTGATTGGATCAACGTGATAGACCTGGAAGATCTTGTCTCGTGAACTGTCTTTATTTCACTCGTGTTTTCTTTCATGTTATTCATCTAAATACTCATTGTTCTCCGAAGGTTTGGGATAGAGCAAGAGTACACTCTTATGCAGCCAAATGTGAAGTGGCCCTTGGGGTGGCCTGTTGGAGCTTACCCTGGTCCTCAGGTGTGGCATTATACCCTTTTCAATAGTTTCTTAAATTACTATATTGTGAATATTTGTATCTCATGGGACTTGTTTTTCACACATTCAGGGTCCGTATTACTGTGGTGTCGGTGCTGACAAATCTTGGGGACGTGACATTTCTGATGCTCATTACAAAGCATGTTTATATGCTGGAATTAATATTAGTGGAACCAACGGGGAGGTTATGCCTGGCCAGGTATTCTTTCGGTCTATTCCAAATCCGTCTGTTACAAGTTAACTTTACAGAAGTATTGTCTGTTTCGTATCACATATCTTACCTAGTGTTATGTCTGTGGTGTGGTTTTTATTGCAGTGGGAGTTCCAGGTTGGTCCAAGTGTTGGTATTGAAGCCGGAGATCATATCTGGTGTGCTAGATATCTTCTTGAGGTACTTGGCTCTCAACTGGTTTAAGTATTGCTGGGCAATGGCCACTGGCCTATTTGTCAAAAGATATGCTCAACACTTAATTTAACATTCTCTTATTTTCCATGAAACAGAGAATTACCGAGCAAGCTGGGGTCGTACTCACACTTGACCCAAAGCCTATCGAGGTACTAGCTAATGGTTTCATATTCCTTCTCAGTCTTAGGCTCTTAGCCTTATAACACCCGATGGGTCTGATTTCCTGTTCTTCCTTTGTTGTTCAACAGGGTGACTGGAATGGTGCTGGATGTCACACCAACTACAGGTATCTTGATAAATCATGAAATCCTATGTTCTCGCGTAAATGTGGTTTACAGTGCCCTCATAACCTCATTCTATATGTTATAGATATTAAATGACAAAATGAAACACGACTTGAGCATGCACGCATGAAGTTTCCAATCTTCACAAATTTGGGTGCTAGCAGTAGCAGATATATCAAAGTTAATATAAAAGTATGTCAGATGAGCATGATTTCTGGTTTTTCTTACTTTGTTGCAGTACGAAAAGCATGAGAGAAGAGGGAGGTTTTGAAGTCATCAAGAAGGCTATTCTAAACCTATCATTGCGACACAAGGAGCACATCAGTGCATACGGAGAAGGAAATGAAAGAAGATTGACTGGCAAGCATGAGACTGCTAGCATCAACTCTTTCTCTTGGGTATGTTTTACAGTTTTCGTCAAGCTAAGTCCTATAATGTAAATTATCGCAGTAGAACAGATCTTAACCAGCGTACAAATGCAGGGAGTTGCCAATCGTGGTGCCTCGATCCGTGTTGGCCGTGATACAGAGAAGGAAGGCAAAGGTAATGACATCAAATTCTTGTTAAAATTGTTCCTCATTTGATTCCATGTTCTAGATAATCTTCTGATACTGCTGACACTCCTCCCAATTTATAAAAGTCTAATAGATAAATGTCGCTACATAAAAGTTTTGAGCTCGAATCCAAAGCTGAACATTTGGAATTTGACATAAAAACCAAGGATTTCGTACCTTTTGTGCATGCAAACTAATGCGGCAGGGGTAAATTTAACTCTTAGAATCGGTTTCAGTGTCGTAAATAAGTTCTTTCAAATCAGAATGCATGGAGACATAAAACGGGTTTGGATCGGTATTGGACCGCATACCATTTGAGTAAACATCCATTTCCAGGATGCTTGATAAGTCTGAGGACATTTCAGATGCCATAACTGCTATTTGATCTTGATCTACCTTCAGGTTACTTGGAAGACAGGCGACCGGCTTCAAACATGGACCCTTACGTGGTTACTGCTTTGCTAGCTGAGACTACTCTTCTTTGGGAACCTACACTTGAAGCTGAGGCACTCGCTGCTCAAAAAATCGCGATGAAGGTTTAACTGTCACATTGACAAACCTGAAAACAATTGGGAGCCGGGGTTGCCTAAACTTCACAGCTCACAATTGTTGTCTGGATGATAAAGCGTTTACAAGGACTAAACTTGCTTTTTAAGATTTCTCAGAATCTTGCCGAGTTCAAATGCCTTGATCTTGTATTACATGTCCTTTGTGAATTTGTTGAAACTATATTGAGATTGAAATAACTAGCTACTGTCGCAATTTTAAATCTTATAAGTGTTATTTGAAAGCTTCAATCAAATGGTTACCTTGGTGCTAAATAATTCGGGTTAAGCCTCTGGATGGGAAATCATCGATAATAATTCGGATACCAGTATCCGATCTCATACTCCGTAATCTTTACAATATCTCATTATCTCTAACAAACTGGGTCGGGATATGAATTGTTTAACAAAGCGGAATCTATGTCACCCAGTTTTTGGTTCGGATTAAAACAGCCAATTCGTAGGACAGTTTTATGTTGGTTAGAACAAGAAAATGCAAAATGTATAAATAAATAAATAAAAATAACAAAAAAAAAAATTGAACAGTAAAATCCGCCACATGGTATGACGGCCGAATGGCGGTTTCAACATTTTACAAATTTTTTCGCTTTGTATTTAACAAATGTACTTTAGCATATATGTAAAACCGCCACATGAAATGGTGGTTTTTACGAACCTAAAAGTAGGTGACGTGCACGCCATTTTGTTAAATATTTTATTTTTCGATCCATTTTGTTAGACATTTTAGCTTTGAACGCTACAACAACAACAACAACATCCAAGCCTTATTCCCAAAATAATTTGGGGTCGGCTAACATGAATCATCGTCTAGTAACCGTCTTATGTGCGCCATAAAATTTCAAAAACGTTGTGAACCATTTAGAAATGTTGAAACACTTTCGACAAGAGTTTTAGAAAATCCTCAAAATAAATAAAAAGTTTGAAAATTTGTGAAAAACATACGAACTTTGAACACCAAGTAAGGAAAAGTTTTGAAACAAGTTAGGAAAACAAAACAAAGAAACTAAAAAGAGTCAACTTAAGTCCTCCACATGGATAGCATCTCTCTGCACCGCCCTATCCAACACCATATTCTCTTCAAGCCCTAGGAACCTCATATCACTTCTAATCACCCTCATCCAAGTCATCTTAGGTCTTCCCCGACCCCTACTAATATTATCACTTCCCCACCCTTCTACTCGTCTAACCGGTGCGTCACTAGGCCTCCTTCTCACATGGTCATACCACCTTAATCGGTTCTCCATCATCTTGTCCGTGATGGGCGCAACCCCTACTTTCTCCCTAATAACTTCATTTCTTAACCGATCATGTCTTGTATGTCCACACATCCACCGTAGCATGCGCAGCTCCGTCACACTCATCTTATGAACGTGACACTGTTTCACGGCCCAACATTCCGTGCCATATAACAGTGCCGCCCTGATTGCCGTACGGTAAAACTTACCCTTCAACTTATTGGGCATTCCTCGATCACACAGGAGCCATGTGGCATTCTTCTACTTTACCCAACCTGATTTGATCCTATGAGCCACATCTCCATCTAATTCTCCATCCTTTTGAAGAGTCGATCCCAAATATCGAAAGAAATCTGATCCTTGAACAATCTTTCCATCCAGCCTAATCGTTCTTGTCTCCGTCCGCCTACTGCCGCTGAACTTACACTCCAAATACTCGGTCTTGTTTCGGCTCAACCGAAACCCTCTAGACTCCAAGGTGTGCCTCCATAGTTCCAACCTCCTCTCCAAATCTTCTTTCGTCTCTAAAATCAACACTGTATCATCCGCGAACATCATGCCCCATGGTATATCATTCTGGATTGAACTCGTCAATTCGTCCATGACTATAGCAAAGAGAAACGGACTAAGTGCGGACCCTTGGTGCACTCCAATTGTAATAGGGAACTCTTCTGACTTCCCTACACTAGTCTGTACACTCGTGTTAGCTCCCTCATACATGTCTTTAATGATGTTAATATATCTTTGCGGAACTCCTGTCTTAGTTAGAGCCCACCAAAGCACTTCCCTTGGTACCTTATCATAGGCTTTCTCCAAATCAATGAACACCATATATAGGTCCTTCTTCCTATCCCTATACGTTTCCATAGTCTGTCTTATGAGATGAATTGCCTCCATAGTTGACCTCCCCGGCATGAATCCAAATTGGTTTTCCGAAATCTTCACACTTCTTTTTAATCTATGCTCAATCACCCATTCCCAAAGTTTCATTGTATGACTCATCAACTTTATCCCGCAATAGTTGGCACACTCCTGAACATCCCCTTTGTTCTTATACAACGGGACCAAAGTGCTCTTCCTGCACTCCACCGGCATCTTATTACCACTCCAAATCATGTTGAAAAGCGTCGTCAACCATTCCCCAACTTTGTCTCCTAGACACCCCCAAACCTCAATAGGTATGTCGTCTGGCCCCCCTGCTTTCTTCCGTCCCATCTTCTTCAAAGCCATCCTCACCTATCCCTTCTGAATTCTCCGCATGAACTCCCGGTTAATAATACCTGGATGAATGTTCACATTCCAATATCTCCATTATTATGAGAGCACGTACAATGGTATGATACAGTTCAACAAAATGGAGAGTTAACTTTTGAAATGAGGGGAGAGAGAAGAAGTTAACTCCAACCTCACATGAGATTTAACACTCCACCAACATTTGATGTAGCTAACTCTCTACTTGCAGCACACAAGTAGCTGGCTACAACTCTCTTTCCTAGCAGATCCCCCACCCACTCTAACATACTCCGTAATATGCTATGAATTACAGTAATCAATCACGATTTAAATACTTGATTACCTTAGCTAAGTTCGAGAATAATTAATTTTCAAAAAGTAACATTTTTCTCAAAAAAAAAAATCAGTTTTTATTTTTAAAAAAATAATTTGATAATATGATATAATTTTGATGTCGGTTTATTTTATGTGATATTGAAAAATATCAAACTTATAATGGTAATTTATAAAAAAAAATGTAAAAAATGAGTGGAAAGTGAGAAGTTGTGATAGAATAATACAAATGATACCATTAAAATTGAGGTGAGGAGTTAAACAGGAGAGTAACAGCATTGTAGTCGTGAAGTAAGGTATTGAATCTTCAATTAGTGAAATTGTGTTGGAGAGTTAGTGCTTCACGGAGAGTGCGCTTTAGCGTTGTTCATGACAGAAGAGTTAGACAAGAGAGTGATAGGCTGATAGTATTGTAGTGGTGAAGTAAGATATTGACTCTCCAAGAAGAGAAAGTGTGCTGGAGAGTTAATGATTCACAGAGAGTGCGATTCAGCATTTTACATGACCACCTAATAGACACATACTCCCTCCTACCCAAAGAGATTTTCATCTTTGGGTTGGGCACAACAACCAACAACACATTAAACAAGTCATAATAAATTGGTAAGTAAGTAATTAATTAGACTAACTAATAAGCTTAGCCTCTAACCCTATCCTCCCTTACCACCATAAGACAGTCTCCACTACCGAAACCGGCCACCGGCGACCCACCTGCTCCACCCCCACCGGTGTACTCTCTCCATCATTGACACCTCTACAGTCGTTATTTTGTCGATCTCCCATCCCGTCGATTTGCCCATCCCCACATTCATCCTTTCCCCGCCGATAAGCCTCTCTTCTCATCTCCTCTCTCCTCGACCCTCTGCCGGCTCCTTTCTAATCAATTAATCCCCCAAACCGCGGAGCAGCCTTGCTTTCTAATCCCCCTCTGATCTGGTGACAATCGATGTGAAACGGTGATGAAGGCGATCGTCGATGGTGGTTGTCGCGTGGTGACTGGTGAGTAGAGATAGTGATTGAAGGATTTAAGAGATGGTTGTCGCGGAGTTTTCGCCGGAGCTCCGGTCATTATGGACCATCAAGTATGGATGAGGGAGGTGGTGACTAGTGAAATGAGAAAGATCATGGGCTATGGCAATGTGTATAAATTGTTACATAATTAGTTATTAAGGCTCAAAACACAAATTAGTTATTAAGGCTCAAAACACAAATTAGAAAGGGTAGTTTAGTCCAGTTAATTTGCCAAATGGGGTCAGTTTAGAAACAGGAAAATTTTAGTGAATCCTCCAAAAAAGGAATACAGGAAAATCTCTTTAGGTATGAGGGAGTATGATGTTTTCTTTCTTACTAACAAAATATGTACGTTTCTCTCAAAAAATTCTGCACCCCATAACCCAAATTCCTAACTCCGCCACTGACCATTACCAATCACGTTGTGAAAACACTTAATCAAGTTTGGACAGGATTGAGAACAAAAATATGAATAAAAATTGGGAAATATGAGAAAAGGAGTAGACTCCAAACTTGGTAGTAAATTACACCAAGTTAAAGGACCTAGCTAATAATCCAATGAACAATTTGGTATTTGTATAATTTACTTTAGTAGTTAAAGAAAAAGTGAATTCTAAATGACTAAAACAATGAACTAATTAAAGAGCCCTCATCATTTGCACAAAGTCTTCATAGTTTACTTGGCCATCACCATCCGAATCAGCTTCTTTGATCATTAGTTGTGCCTCTTCTTCCGTCAATTTCTCCCCAAGATTAATCATCACATTCCTTAGCTGATCAAATTATTAAAATTAGTCTCTTGATAAAACAAATGTGAAATAATATGGAATCTAGATTGATCAATTACGTATCCCAAAATTATTTAACTAAAAGGTGTCGCACTGAAATATGTTTACCATGCATGTATCGGTAAAACGTCACGTGTGTAAGCTAAGTTGGCGGACATTATTTAATTATCACTTAGTCACTATCAATAGTTTTTTTTTTTTAATCTTTTCATTTTCGCTATGTATCATTGAACGGAAAATACTTGATCAAATTTGAACTAATTAGAGTTGTATTTGACATTATGACTAAATTTTTTATTGAATTACCTCAGAGGCAGAAATATAACCATTTTGGTCTTTGTCAAATACTTTGAAAGCTTCTTTGAACTCGTCCTCAGCTTCAGTCTCCTATAGATATAATATACCAAAACACCATATATAAGTCAAAGAGCAAGTACAGTTTACTGCGTAAAAAACACACTTGTACAAGCAAATTCTCTAGTGCTTGAATCTTGATGCATTCTATGGTCAACTCACATTCTAATGCGTATGATGTAGTGTATGTTCAACACGGGAACTTCTCACGTGTATTACTTCTGTGAGATTGACTCGATTTTATATTTAGTGTTTTTTACTTTTATTAGAGAAATCACAAACTTGTGATATGATTTTGTAAGAGATATTATGTCACTCTTAATTTGTTATCAATATCGCGTTGTAACTATTTTGTTACACATACATTATTATTCCTCCTACTGAGTAAGTTACAAGTTACAACCTACAAGGTCACGAGACGTATAATACAAATTTAAATGGCGTAATAGTTTATGCTATTTGATAATTTGCAAAGATTTTGTTCTGTATGAACAAAACCTTTGTGAATTAAAAAATAAAAAATTCAGTGGCTTTTGTTGTGATAATCTTCTGAAACACGATTTCTTAAAATTTAGACATTTCGTCGTGAAACAAAAGAAAGCAATTAATGACCATGAAGGTGTATTATTTTTAGAGCAAAAGCAATAGACACAATGCCACATATGATTTTGAAAAACCCAAGTCATAAGAAATTTAAAAATGCAATAGATGATTTTTTTTTGGACTCATTTGCAATATTAATTGCATATACTCCACTTGCAAGTCTCTTTTTTAGCACAGAGTTTGTTCCTACAAACACGGTTACATGGATGACAAACAAACCATGATTTTGCAATAGATGAACTCTATATTTGGATTTTTATTGACAATCCCAATATAGAAGGACATCTATTACTTTTGCACTTAGAAACTATCTTGGGTCTGTAAAAATATGTTTATGATTGTAACCTAGATCTGATTTCTTTTAACTATTAGGAATTTTCATAAATATAAAACGTATGACAATTTCTCCGCGGCATTCCGAATGTGATAAAATAATCATGAACATTATATACTAATATATTGGAACTGATGGTACCTTATTATTAGATGATTGTGCCACTAGTAGTGTAAGAAGCTCGGCAACTTCAAAGGTGGCGCTCCAATCGGATTCAGTATCTTTTACCAGGTCTTGTACTTCTTCTTCTGTTGGATCTTGATCTAGTGACCTTATCACAGCTGCTAATTCTTCCACAGTGATGCATCCAACTGCCAAATGCACATGTTTCCACCCACACACATTTATCTCTCGAACACTAAGATATACATTGTTTTATTTGCAATTCAATACAATATAGTTTAATTTGAATTCGAGTCACATATTCAGTTATTATGACTGCAGTTAAGGCGACAAATAAAACTCTAATCTTTCCGTGAGCTTTTAAGTTTGTTTGAGATTATTGTTCTAGGGCTCAAACTCAGGACATCTTAGTATCTAGGCACTCGAGTTAAATATCGTGTTGAATTAACTAAGTGCTTAGAATAACAGACACCTAAAAAAAAGTTGAAAAGAAAGTAAAGCAATTATAGGGCTCCATTTGGCTTGTAAATAAAAGAAAAGGTTTACTCCTTATAAGCCTTCATTTTTGTATGGCAAGTTATTGTCCCCGAAAACTTGGAGCTTCTATGTCTAACGAAGAAATTTAGACTAAATGAGTAAATGTGATTATCAAAAGTGAGAAATGTTTTGGCCAAATTTCAATATCTAGGTCCTAAATGTCAGGCCAACCACAAATGTAGTCTTCATTTGAAATACCGTACAACCATAATCGGAATAACATTAAAAATTAAATTAAAGCAACAATATATCATGGTCATTATACTTGAGATAAAATAAGTTAACATTGAGACGTACCATCTCGTGCCTTGTCTAAGAAGCAAAACGGTTCTTGAAATTTGACCGTGTTTCCTTCACTAATCACATCTTCCATGGCTTTAATTAACTCTCTCACACTATTTCAGAGGTCAGAGAAGATTGAAATTTGAAAATGAAGAAAAAAAAAAATAGTATGAATTGAGAGAAACAGGAGAGAAACAGGAGTTGAGTATAGCTCAAGCTTAGCTGTATGTGCTCATATTTATACGTGCACAACATAGTTGGCCATTAACGTGAAAAATATTATAAAATAAAATTAAAACATACGGTCAAACTCTAAGTTGTAGGGCTTCCAGTAGGGGGGCATCTTCCTCTGACCGTATAATTACCGGGGTCTAGGGAATGAAATTTGTTTCAAATCTTCTTCTTTTTACTTAGTAAATTTTACTTTTTGGTTTAATTTTAGGACTACTCCCTCCGTCCCAACTCAAACACCCCATATTCCATTTTGGGACGTCACACCTCAAACACCTCATCTATTTTGGGACATATTTCTCTCTCCTACTTCTATTAAATTATCACATACTCTCACACATTATCTCTCCAACTTTTGTAAATCTTCACATTCTCTCTATCCATTTTTCCTAATATTACCCCATTCAACTTACTATATCAATTTTTCTTATTCTACTACAAATATAGTGGGACGGAGAGAGTAGGTTGTTAAGAAAATCAAACACTTACTCAGCCCTAAGCTGAAATTCTAATTTGACTCTGCTTTAAGCAATTTTTGTTTCAATTAGAGGCCTTAATCCTACTAATTACAACTCCTCATTCTTGCAAATTCGAAGGCAAGGTCGATCATACCGTCCTAGATTCGCTTCTCGCAACATCTTTTGCTTTATCTATTTAAAACTTAAATATCTAATCAAGTATACGGAGTATAAGAATCGAAATATTATTTATCAGTTGTACCAGGCAACCGTGAAAAGTCTTTCAAAGTTGTAACGTTTAGTATGGTGTATGTATCTTGGTTCTTGGATCTCATGGGAGGCATGTATAAGACTTGTTCTTGACAACTAATAATATTCAAAAGGGCTCCCTTACATACGCGCATTACCATGCATGCTTTGGTCAATTGTTAAGTAAAGAGCAAATCTTTATCCTTTAGTTAGGCTATTTAATTGCACAAGATTTGTTGTCTTAAGCATCAAAACGACAGCTGTGAAGTTTGATAATAAGGGGACAGACGCAGCTATTGGAGAGAGATATATGGGGATGTGTGTTCAATGTACTCTCTTCTGTACTTCTCCCACTTACCCATTTTGTTTATAATTACTTCTTAAACCTTAATTATTGGAACTAATAACATACATCTATCACTTGAGTGCTGATACGTTTCAAACAGGTTCGGGTTAAACGATCAAGTTTAGTCAAACAGGGTTTTACTGTTGTAAAAGCAAGGACTATCGTGGTGAAAAAAGATGCGACAATATAATAAAATAGATTTTAAATGTTTCGGGAAAGTAATGACTATAAGATAAGTAAATATGTTGACTATGGTATAAGTCGAATGGATGATCATATGATTTTATAGGTAACCAATAGAAAATTTGTCAATAACATATTCAAGTATGGTAAATTAAAGATTGCAAGTAGTAAATTATATGCTTGTATTGTAAATTTGACATGTTTGCGGTAAATTTATGAAGCTGACAGTAAAATCAACATTATTACTATATTTCCAAATGATTACTATATTTCCAAATGAAGGACATTTGACTGTCTCTCTTTCCTATTATAATCCAACATTTACAAAATTATGCCAACAAAATTTTCTGCACCTTTGATTAATTTTATTACAAACTAAGCGTAACCATTTTTTTATCGGAAAATGCACATGGTACCCCTGTACTTTTGGGCTTTGCACGCGATACCCCTATACCTCAACTTTGTACACACGGTACCCCGGTACTTTTAAAGACTGCACATCATGCCCAATTTTCTAACTTCCGTTATCTTTTCTCCCATGAAACATTAACTTTACCAAATCTATATAATAATATTAATAGGCTAACAAAACTAATCCACGTGGCATGACATAGTTGATTTCGCATAGTTGTCATCTGCAAATGTCATGTCACAAAGTTACGTGTCGCACTATATATAAATATATGAATTAAATATATTAAAACTAATGAAAATATTTTAATTATAAATATAATAAATAGAATACATTAATCAACTTATTTATTTAAATTAAATAATAAAGAATTTTTCATCTTCCACAATACATCTAATTTTTTTTAATTGAATTCTATGGTAGTTTGAAAGTTTTTTTTATTGATGATAATCAATATAGTGACTTTTGGCCGTTGGTTTTCCAAGCTTTTTGTAACATACGAATTCGACATACTATATATATTCTGGTATTTTGCTTGGCTTAGCATATAAAAAATATGTGTTTCATCGTTTTGTTTTTTAAGTTGTCAAAATAATGATAACTTTGGTCGGGACGAAAAGTGGTGCAGAAAAGGGATTCTCATATGCAACAATATAGGAGGGTGTTATTGCAAGTTATTTAGCCCCTAATTAGACTCCTCTAATTAGTACTTAATTACCCCTAATTAAGTTTAGCTAGGATCTTTTGTTGCATGTAAGATTAAAGCATAAATAAGGTAATAAAACATATTTTTTATACCTTAATCAAGAGGAATTTTGACCTTCCTTCAAAAGAAGGATCTTGAGCTGCTAATTAATGGGGATCCTCCTCCTTAGTTTTGAGTTTCCAAGTTAGGAAACCTCCTCTCTTGATCCACCAAAGAAGCTCTCCAAAAATCTCACAAAATGGACTAGTTTTAAGAGATTTTTTTTTTTTTTTTTTTTTAACCCTAAAACCAAAATAAAATTAGCTAACACTTTAGCTAATGTTATTCTAGGTTTAGTAAAGTGTTTTGATCAAGTTTATATTGACATGCAATGAAGAAAACTTGATCTTAAAAGAGTTGGAAGTAGGCTGAATTTTTAGAGAAATTAGAGGGTTTTCTCTCTATTCTCTCTCTAAAATCAAGTTTTTGTGTATGTAGAAATGATTTGTTGTGTTTATTTGACATAAAACACACTATATATAATGGTTGTGGCAAATGACCATTTTGCCCTTACTAATTATACCCCTTAACATCTTATGTTACAATTTGGGTATAATTTGTACACTTATTTCTTTAAGTGTTAGTTACTTATTATATCTCTATATAATAATTACTAATTACATCATTTTAAGCTAAAACTACAACTCTTTGTAATTTAAATAGCTAATCGTCAATTTTGACTATTTACACAAAAACCATAATTTATCCGACTCGAGTTCCGAACTCGTAAAACACTATCCAACATAATCAGTTAACTCTATAACTGATACATTAGGGTTTATATTATATTGTATTAAATACAAATATAATATCTTCTGGAGAAACTATCTTTATCAGTGTGACCGGGAGGGATCAGTTGATTACCGCCGTCAAAACGACAATAACGTCAAACTCTAGCCAGCCAAGCGTTATCGATTTACGTTAATCAACTGACTTAGTATATATAATATATCCCAGGTTTATTCCTAATTAGATTTAATTAGTCAACGCATTATTGTCGGAGGACACCTACTCCAACAATCTCCCACTTGTCCGAGACAAGTCATGCGTTACCGATTCTCTTGTCCGTTATATCTCCCACTCAATGCGAAGTATCTTTCAGGTCGAACTTGCATTGGATCTTTATCAAAAGTGGTTTTCTCGATCTGGATTATGACTGTCTGACCGGAATATCTATCATAGATCTCTTCCGAGCGTGGCCACGCATTTCCAGTCACAATTCCTCGAGTGGCCCAAAGATATTATACCCTGACGTGGGTGGACAATCCCTTCTTGACATATTTTCTTTGTTTCATACAGTAGGTAATGACCCAATAGAAGCCCTTTTAGCCTCCTTTTACGGCACGACTTAGAACATAAATCAAAGTCACTGCCTGCTGCATAAACTCAGACAAACAATCTCAGGTCGAAAGAATCGACTAATAGGAATAATATAGATTACCTTGTCACGACCAGACACAAAGGTTCTATAATTGGTCAAATGTCTGACAGAGTGTCATCTACAGTCTGTCTATGTAATCGGTTATTCATCTCTATGAATCCATGATTATTGAACTAGTCATCAACCGACTTACAATCTAGTCAATTGAGACGTCACCTCATTTTATGACTAGAGACAGAATACACTGTTAATCCTGTTCACTTAATAGGGTTCAAATCGTCTCCACGACCTATTAGGAATCAACAGAGCATATATATAATTCAGCATTTTATTAAAAATGAATTAATAAACGAGTTCAATAAAACTTAAAACGATGAATTTAATTATCATATATGTAAAAGGTAATACACTTATTAACTATTACAACATATAATCTAACACATGTCAGGCATACGCCTCAAACCCATCGAGGCAATATGACCATTGTGTTTAGCCTGTGATAATGGCTTGGTTAAAGGATCAGCGATATTATCGTCTGTCCAAACCTTACAAATCGATATATCTTCTCGTTCCACAAAGTCTCTAATTACATGGAACTTCCTGAGTACATGTCTAGATTTGTTACTAGATTTAGGCTCTTTAGCCTGAACTATTGCTCCACTATTGTCGCAATAGACTGGAATAGGATCCGCTGCTGTAGGGACTACATTTAATCCTTCCAGGAACTGCCGGATCCAAACTGCCTCTTTTGCAGCTTCTGACGCTGCAAGATACTCAGCCTCCGTTGTAGAATCCGCAGTCACCGATTGCTTGGTGCTCTTCCAGCATATGGCTCCACCATTCAGTATGAAAACATATCCTGATTGAGATTTTGAATCATCTCGATCTGTTTGGAAACTAGCATCCGCATAACCCTTTATACGAAGCTCAGAATCCCCTCCAAAAACTAAGAACGTGTCCTTAGTCCTTCTTAAGTATTTAAGGATGTTCTTAACGGCTATCCAATGGCTCTCGCCTGGATTGGCTTGGTAACGACTTGTCATACTCAAAGCATATGACACGTCTGGGCGCGTACACATCATAGCATACATGATCGAACCGATTGCGGAAGCGTAAGGTTTCGATTTCATGTGTTCAATATCCTCAGGTTTAGTTGGACATTGAGATTTACTCAAAATTATCCCACTTCCCATAGGTAAAAAGCCTCGTTTAGAGTCTTTCATATTGAACCTGTCAAGAATCTTATCAATATAAGTTTCTTGACTTAACGCTAGTATTCTTTTTGATCTATCTCTATAGATTCGAATACCTAGAATGCGTTGCGCTTCTCCTAAATCCTTCATTTGGAAATGTTTCCCGAGCCAGTCCTTAACGGAGTTAAGCATGGGGATATCATTTCCAATGAGTAATATGTCATCTACATATAGGATTAGGAGAGTTACTTTACTCCCACTAAATTTCATGTATAAACAAGGTTCCTCGACACTTCGAGTGAAACCATTTTGTTTAATCACATGGTTGAACCGATGGTTCCAACTCCGAGATGCTTGCTTAAGACCATAAATGGATCTCTTAAGTTTGCAAACTTTCTTAGGATTGTTTGGATCAATAAAACCCTCAGGTTGTGTCATATACACTTCCTCTTCCAGAAACCCATTTAGGAAGGCGGTTTTAACGTCCATCTGCCATATCTCATAATCATGAAAAGCAGCAATCGCTAAGATTATCCGAATAGATCTAAGCATTGCAACTGGCGCAAAGGTCTCGTCATAGTTTAAACCATGAACTTGTGTGAAACCTTTAGCTACCAATCGAGCTTTGAAAATATCTTGATTTCCATCCATGCCGGTCTTGATCTTAAAGATCCATTTGCACTGAAGAACCTTGGTTCCTTCAGGCAAGTTAACCAAGTCCCATACTTGATTCTCGTACATGGAATCTATCTCGGATTTCATTGCCTCAAGCCATTTAGCAGAATTCGGTCCAGACATGGCTGCTCTGTAGGTTGCAGGCTCATTGCTTTCTAGAAGCAAAAAATGATCACCACCATCCTCAATCACACCTAGGTATCGATCTGGTGGATGGCTTGATCTGCCTGACCTTCTAGGAGTGGAAAATGGAACCACAGAGTTAGACGATTCAGGAATGTCTTCTGGCAAAACATCCTGAGCCTCATTATGCATTTGTGGCTCCTGAACTTCACTAAGTTCAAATTTTCTCCCACTCTGTCTTTTAGAAATTAATTCCTTTTCTAAAAAGACAGCATCTCGAGACACAAAAACTTTGTTCTCTACACGATTGTAGAAGTAATATCCTCGAGTATGTACAGGATAACCTACAAAGAGACATTTATCAGATCTTTGTGTAAGCTTATTGTCAGTCTTATTTTTGACATATGCTTCACAACCCCAGATCTTGATAAATGAGAGGTTCGGAACTTTTCCTCTCCATAACTCATATGGAGTTTTCGGAGCTGATTTAGTCGGGCATCTATTGAGAGTGAAAATAGCAGTTTGGAGAGCAAAACCCCAGAATGAATCAGGAAGCTCAGTCTGACTCATCATTGATCTGACCATATCCAACAGGGTACGGTTTCTTCTTTCGGCTACACCATTTAATTGTGGTGTACCAGGAGGTGTAAGCTGTGATATGATTCCACAGTCTTTCAGATGAATATCAAAGGCATTACTGAGATATTCACCTCCCCGATCTGATCGTAAGGCCTTGATCTTCTTTCCTAATTGGTTTTCTACTTCCTTTTGAAATTCTATAAATTTCTCAAGTACCTCACTTTTATATTTAATTAGGTAGATGTAGCCATATCTACTAAAATCATCTGTAAAAGTGACAAAGTAGTCATAACCTCCTCTAGCAGTGATTGTCATTGGACCGCAGACATCTGTATGAATGAGGGCCAATAAATCACTGGCTCGTACTCCTTTTCCTGAAAAAGGTGCCCGAGTCATCTTGCCTAAAAGACAAGATTCGCATGTTCCATATGATCCAAAATCAAATGGTTTGAGAACTGCATTGGCTACGAGTCTCTCAATGCGTTTTTCGTTTATATGCCCTAAACGACAATGCCAAAGGTAGGATTGATCGGGATCTCCTATTTTGAGCTTTTTATTTGCTACATGATAGACCTCATTTGTCAAATCTAAAACGTAAATACCATTTATAGATTTGGCTGTTCCGTACACCATATCATTAAACGAGAAGGTACAACTGTTGTTTCGTATTGAAAATTCAAAACCTTCAGCGTCTAAAACAGAAACCGAAATTATATTCTTACTTAGAGTTGGTACAAAATAGCAGTTATTTAGATACAACTCTAGCCCTGAGGCCAGTGACAGAATATACGTTCCTACTGATACGGCGGCTACTTTAGCTCCATTCCCGACACGGAGGTCAACTTCACCTTTTGCCAGCCGACGTGCCTTCGTCAGCCCCTGCAAGTGATTACAAAGGTGAGATCCACATCCAGTGTCCAATACCCAGGACGTGGTACTTGCATAATTAATGTCTATCATATATATACCTGGTTTCGACTTCTTCTCCTCCAGGTACTGTGGGCAATTTCGCTTCCAATGACCGAAATTTCCACAATGGAAGCATTTTTGTTCAGGAGTCGCGCCTCTCTTAGCAATAGAATTGTTGCCCGAAGCAACTTTTCCTTTTCCTTTGCCACGCGCGGGTTTCTTACCCTTGCCCGCACCCTTCTTGAACTTCCCCTTTTGTTTTACCGCCATGGATAAAACATCTTTATTCGCGCTCCCACTTGACACCAAATCCCTCTCATGTTGTACAAGCATGGCATGCAATTCATGAAGATTTTTCTTTAAATCATTCATGTTGTAATTCGTCCTAAAAGGATCGAATGTTGCAGGCAAAGAATTAAGCAGACGGTATACCGCAAAATCTTCAGAAATTGGGCATCCTAACTTCTCAAGAGTTTCAACATTCTCAATAAATTTGAGAATTTGAGGACCAACTGGTTGGCCCTTTGAGAGCTTAGTCTCAAAGAAACTCGAAGCTGCTTCGTATTGAAGTATTCGCGGCTTTTGCGAGAAACTAGTCGTAAGCCGAGCGAATATTTGATACGCACTGAAATCAATCATGCGTTTCTTTAAACGCGGGTGCATAGCAAAAATCAATACATTTTTAATCTGGTCAGATTCATGCTTGTACTCTTCATACATTTGTATCATATCAGGGGTGGCGTCGGGACCTGGAGCGGGAATCGGGGGTTCGTATAGAAAACGTTGTTTTCTATCAGATTGAAGGGCTAATCGCAGGTTTAACTCCCAATCAGTAAAATTGCTTCCATCCTCCTTTAGTTCATTCTTTTCCATAAAATTACGAAGCCAGGAGTCTTTGGATATTACTGAATTGGACATTTGAGCCATTTTTGACTTTAAACTACAACGTGGGAAAAAAAAAAACAATCGATTAAATTCATCGTCAAATTCACATTAAAATAATTATTTGTGAATTTAGGCATTTATATAATGATCTCTCTAAATTATATAAATGATTCCGAGATCCGATCTTATATAAATCTAGGCACGCGGATGGCGATACATCCTAAATTTATGTAATTTCGGTAAACCAACTCATGATTGATTCTACACTTAGAACTCTCGGTTGATCGATTTCAACTAAATCAATCCTTTAGTCCCGTATTGCAAGACTTGTATTGCAAATCACGTCAAGATTAAACCAAAATTCACTCGTAATAACTCTTTATTAACCTACTCCCCCAAGGTAAAAAGGAAACACCCCGCTAGGGCGAGCGTGCCCCTAATGAACAAGGGTTGCATAGGTGTGAATTGTGGAAGGACTAAATCTCGATTTTAAAATTTTTTTTTTGTGAGAGATCTTGTCATATTATATCTATCGCTTTTAAGTGAACTAATTCTAGCGAGTCGCGGATAATGGATATGACAATGTGGGATTTGAGTTTGGTTATAATTGTGCGGAAATTAAACCAAGCATGCATCAAATAAATCCAAGTCCTAGTATGGCCATAAGACTAGAACCTAATAAAAGCTATTAAACCTAAATTAGGCTTCAAAAGGTTCAAAGGCTCCGTCTTCAATTCGATCTCGAGTCACCAACTTTTGGCTCCGTGAAAAGCGCCGGTCTACAATATAAACAAATGTACATATGGACTATCCTATTATACATTTTTTGAAAAAAAAAAAAAAAATTAAATATTATTACAAACCGGCGATACGAGATCGCAATTATTACAAACCAATCGGATACCGTCCTTACATTTCGGTACAGTACCGATACTATAGTACTCTATGGCCATACTATACTTAGAATCATGCAAATTAGACCGAAAATCAGATTTTCAACTTTACAGTACAAGCAACCCGGTAAATTTAGGAATTTCCGATTCTAACTTTAAAAATCAATAATCAACACTTAAAACACCTTTTAAGTTTAAACTAACCACCAACAAATTAGTTTTTTTTTTTTTTTTTTTTTTTCAATATTTAGTCTCCACTAAAATTGAATTAATTAGTTTAATTTGATTATATTTGCTAACTATTTGTCCAAAAATCACATAATAAACCCGAAAATATCTAAATAAATCATAACTAATTATGAAAAAACATTTAGAAATTATTTCATTATGTGATTTAAGCTCACAACCAGTAGCTAATTAAGGACAAAAATATGCAAAATTATTTTGGTCATTTTCTCTTAAGAAATCAATTTTCCACCATTTATATTATTACTAATTAATAACAAATGGCCAATTAAAATTATGAAATAATTTCTGGAAATTATACTCATTATAATTCTGGAAAAATTATAAATTTCTTAAATTACAAAAATCAACATGCATGTTAATCTAATTACCAATTAATTAGAAAATAGCATAAATCTTGTAAAAACAACCAAAATTAAGCAAGAAAATAGCAAATAAATTCCTAAAATACCATAATTTCGGTTGGAGCATCCACATGCCCAAAACATCACATGCAACTTTAGTTTATATGATAAAACCAATTTTTATCATTAAAAATTAATTAAGTTACCAATTAACCTAATTAAAGCTTAAAATTAACATGCAACTTAAACCGATGCTCTGATACCACATGCAAGTTATTTAGCCCCTAATTAGACTCCTCTAATTAGTACTTAATTACCCCTAATTAAGTTTAGCTAGGATCTTTTGTTGCATGTAAGATTAAAGCATAAATAAGGTAATAAAACATATTTTTTATACCTTAATCAAGAGGAATTTTGACCTTCCTTCAAAAGAAGGATCTTGAGCTGCTAATTAATGGGGATCCTCCTCCTTAGTTTTGAGTTTCCAAGTTAGGAAACCTCCTCTCTTGATCCACCAAAGAAGCTCTCCAAAAATCTCACAAAATGGACTAGTTTTAAGAGATTTTTTTTTTTTTTTTTTTTTAACCCTAAAACCAAAATAAAATTAGCTAACACTTTAGCTAATGTTATTCTAGGTTTAGTAAAGTGTTTTGATCAAGTTTATATTGACATGCAATGAAGAAAACTTGATCTTAAAAGAGTTGGAAGTAGGCTGAATTTTTAGAGAAATTAGAGGGTTTTCTCTCTATTCTCTCTCTAAAATCAAGTTTTTGTGTATGTAGAAATGATTTGTTGTGTTTATTTGACATAAAACACACTATATATAATGGTTGTGGCAAATGACCATTTTGCCCTTACTAATTATACCCCTTAACATCTTATGTTACAATTTGGGTATAATTTGTACACTTATTTCTTTAAGTGTTAGTTACTTATTATATCTCTATATAATAATTACTAATTACATCATTTTAAGCTAAAACTACAACTCTTTGTAATTTAAATAGCTAATCGTCAATTTTGACTATTTACACAAAAACCATAATTTATCCGACTCGAGTTCCGAACTCGTAAAACACTATCCAACATAATCAGTTAACTCTATAACTGATACATTAGGGTTTATATTATATTGTATTAAATACAAATATAATATCTTCTGGAGAAACTATCTTTATCAGTGTGACCGGGAGGGATCAGTTGATTACCGCCGTCAAAACGACAATAACGTCAAACTCTAGCCAGCCAAGCGTTATCGATTTACGTTAATCAACTGACTTAGTATATATAATATATCCCAGGTTTATTCCTAATTAGATTTAATTAGTCAACGCATTATTGTCGGAGGACACCTACTCCAACAGTTATTGTGTTAGTTCATATTATTTTTATGTACCCATTATCATTGTTTGTAATCCCATATTATTAGGTTCCAAATAATTATATCATATCGCACTATAACTATTATAATGGATCGGAATTGATCGATTTGGTCATTTATTTTTACGATTTGCAAGTGTTTAGTATTAAAATTTTAATATTGTTACATTGTTCCATGCATCAACTATGAGATTATTGAGGGCGAAAGTGACAATTTACCTCCTACACTTATAATCAATGGTGCAATCTAACAGCCTAACTTCTAAATGTGCAATTTAACACCAAATGTTTTTATCATGAGCAATTTACCTCCTATGTTATTTTCAGTTTTTGTGATATAAGCATTTTCTTAATTTTTCAAAATTTGAAAATGCAATAACTAATACACTAAATACTTTGTACTCAACTTTTGATGTGAATTTAGGTGTACATGAGTCAAAAATGTCGGCAAAGGAGAGATTGTTGAAACGAGTTCAAAAGAGATCAATAGTATCTTCATTCACATGCTGGATTAGTAAACTGGTAGCGATGGAGTGTTGGGAATATTTATCGGCAGTACTATTGTCCTTAATACGTAAATCACACATTAACTAATGAGAATAAAAATTTGAATTTGATTAGGTTAGGTCAGGGGTACTCCAAATGATATGATTACATGATGATAGAAAGTTAAAAAAAAATTGACAGTGATAATGGCCGTTAGGCTAAACCCTAAAAATAAACCGAAACGCAAACCTGTGGAGCATTTTTTAGACTGCGGAAACATTGGCTGGATATCAGAATAAGTCGGAAACTATATGGGTATTCTGAAAATACCCCTTTAAGATTTATAATTGTTATATAATTATTGTGGTTGATTTAGAGGTCGATTATTTGGCCTGGTCAACAAAGATTGGACCACGTTCAGTTAGGGTTTGTATTCTATGAGGTTAAGTTCGGGTTATTAAAAGGAAAGTTTTTGTAATACACGAATTAGTTTTGTCCAAATAAACTAACAGCGCAAAAATGTGGTAATAAACATTGACGATCAATTGAAATTAAGGTATCTCACATATATCCTTTTAATTTAATCAAGGAAAAGAGGTATAGAAGAAATGTATAACAGTCCCGTGATTGTCACGGGCGCAAAAACTAGTTATTTTTCTTAAACATTTACTGACCAATAATTATTGATTTAATCCAATTAGAAAAAGAAAAAAAGAACCCAACAACTCCTTTCTCTCTTCTCCCTTCCCATCTACACCGACCACCATTGAACCGACACCGGCATGAACCAACCACCACCATAGCACAATCGGCGGCGACTTCACAACGGCGATCAAGGTAGTCGGCCACCATGGTCCGCGACACTTGCAACCCCCTTGCCCCCCCCCCCCAATTATTCCGTCCTTCCAATTTTTCAATTTCAAGCCACAAAGGTTGACGCCGGCGATAATAATTTGCGGGGGTGGCGAACGAAGGGGGCCGACAACCAAGGGAGGTGTGGCGGCAAAGCAATGGGGTGGGGGAAATCGCGTTTGAGGGGGTGGGATTTAGACATTTAGTGAGGAAGAAAGGAGGTCGAAAGGGTATGGATCACTCCACCAGTGGAGTCGACGGTGGACGACTTTGAAGGGGGTGGATTGGCGGAAGATGGTGGTGGTGTAACAGAGGGTGGTACTGGTACATGATGGAGGCCTGGTGGGGAAGGGAGGAGGAAGGGAAGGGGAGAGAGTAAATGAAAGGGTGAGGGTTTGGTAATTTTTTATTTTAATTATTAACCATAATTAACTCAAATTAAGTAAGGCCACACCATCGTCTTAACAGAAAAGTTAACAAAAGTTAGAAAATTGGGCATGATGTGCAGTCATCAAAAGTACAAGGGTACCACATGCATTTTTCGTTTTTTTATTTATCTACATATAGACTCCTAATATTTTTGAAGTCGAATCTTGGCGTTTTCCCTTTAAAATGAGTAGATTATTATGCAACAATCCTCGAAATCGTTTACTGTACTCTACTATAAGAATATAGAATTTGATGCGGGGCATCGATCGGAAGACGGTAAAGCGTGACCGTTCAGAAACCTCTTAAGGTTGTTGGAGTTAGTTAGACGGTTATATAAAGTTGTTAGTCGGTTATTCTGTTAGTTATAGTTAGCCAAATGTGTATATAAAGCATTAATTGTAATCATTTTCAGTTTATGATAATAATACCCAATTCTCCTCTCAAATTCTCTCTTCTTCTTCACTCTGATCTACTTTTCTATTACAATTGGTTGAGCATAGCTCCCAATCTTCTCATACAAGTTACATACATTCTCCATTGCTGTGGTAATAAGATTTTACAGTGCATATTCTGTGCATTGTATCAGAATTCGATCGAATAACTGTTCCATGACGATCGCACACCACTTATTGAATTTGTGATCTTAACCTTTAATTCACCAAGGGCTAAAAGAATCTATATATGTTGTATGCTATAGCGCAGCTCCTACATTAATACGGAGTAGTGCATGGCTGCTATTGTTGGTAGTGCTCCCATGTAAACCTCAAAATAAAATAAATTTGATTCCTAGAGACTAGATATGGTCATATGTAGGGATGGCAATGGGTCGGGTCCTATAGGATCCAAACCCGGATCCATGTCTTTACAAGTAGACCTATATCCGACCGGATCCATCGGGTCCAAAATTTACAAATCCAGACCCAGACCCGCCAGGATCCAGCGGGTCTGGGTCCAAGTTGGGTCTTTTATAAAATCAAGTTTGTCATGTGAAAAACTTGCGCAACTTATGATACTTCCGTCTCGATGTGATTTACGATCCTTAATGTGTTGACGTGATTTGCGATCATCAATATGGTGGACATTCCTCATCCATCAGAACTTCAGAAGACCAAGGGAGAGCGGCAACGGCGGAGGTGATGTTGAGATTTTGAGGCGGCAGCGAAGGGTTTTGAGGCCACGGAGACTGGCATCGTGAAAAATTAGGTTTTATTTGATTTTTTCTATTTTTTTTGGCCGGGTCCGTGGGTCCATGGGTCGGATTTTGGGTCTCAAATCAAGGACTCATATCCAACCTGCACATTTATCGCCGGGTCTGGATCCGACCCAGATTCATTGGGTCTAAAAAAATGGACCCACATCCGACCCAAGTGGGTCGGGTCCACCGGGTCTGGGTCGAGGCTTGGATCCATCACCATCCCTAGTCATATGGATAGTAAGGTTGATATTATTACATCAAAATGTTCACCAGTCATCAATATGTTTGTTGGTAATGCAAATGTTTCAAGCTTTTTGGGAAACTTTGTAAACACATTTATGTTTGTCCCACATTGGAATTTTAGCAAATGTTTCATGGGTATATATAGAGCTGGCCACGGGTCGGGCTGGGTTACCTTTGGGGGCAACGCCATTATCCGGTTGTACCGTAGTCGGGGCGAAATTGCTTCTCATTCTGTGATTTCGATCATGCAACATCATTTCCAATTGTTTCATTTCCATTCTATTTCGCCCACAGTAGTCTATTTTTCCAACAATGTCAAGTTATGAAAGGGTACTTACTCTGGTTTGATGAATTAAAATTAAAATCATATATATCATATATATATATATATATATATCATATATATATTTTATAATTACCGGTACATTTCACAGCATTTTAAGCCGTCCACATCAGCTGTGACATCATCGCCACGTCAAATGCTGATGTCAAAACGTTACAATTTAGGCAGTCAAATCTCCAGATTTGTGCACGGATTCCATAGAGAAGAAAATTTACCGGAATTACAATTATATTAAATCTAAATGTAATCAGATTAAACACAATTAATGGAATGTATTCACATTACTAATAGAAAATTTACATTAGATATATTCTTAATAAAATTACATTTCCTACATTATCATGTATGATATTATACGGAAACTTGAAAAAATATGTTCTCACACACTGTGTAAACCAAATAATTTCCAAAAATGAATATTATAAATCGTAAATTTACGCTAATTCAATCATATTCCGTGTAAACCGTATATTACGTTTTTTTTAAAAGCAATCAAATCTCTTAATTTGTATTTAACATTTAAAATATGCATTAGATAAATCGATTAGTATACTAATATGGGCAAAAATTTCGTGCACAATATTTTAAAACCTGTAGCTGAAAATATACTTTTCCCTCATTTACTTATATAAGCTCTTTTAATCGATCAAATATCATCACATTAGCTCACCCTACTCCCCTCCCCCTAAATTTTTCTTATACGGAGATTGATTAGTTTGATAAACTCTTGCAGGAATGGGATATAAGATAGGCTGGTCATCTGCTAAGAAGGCACAATCTAAATCTCATCTCAAGCAAGTTAAGTTCACAACAATCAGGTCTATGAATAATTATGATTAGGTATGTATCTGATCATTCGTACAAATTAATTAAAACGATAGCTCTGTTTTTATCATTTGATATAATTGGGTCATACGAAAAGATGCATAGAAGTGCATGTCTAGCCTGATGTTCATCTTGAATGCACAAAAGGAGAGGAAAGTAGAGAGAACCCAGATCAAAGATGTCCGTTTTGAGTGCATGCAATCATTTCTGGATCAAAGATCGAATAGACAATGGTTTCCGTAAATAAACAACTGTATCAGAATCATATAAAAATAAAATCTAACTATAATATAATAAGAAACCAATATCGAAATAGTTGTATTCACATGTATAAAATCATGTATTACTAATATAAAATATAGTAAAATTGTTACAACGGAATATAATAACCATTCATGCACTAGCTAAATCGACTAATTACCAAATATGAATATTATACAGTATTAACATTTTGGAAATATTGGTAAGCATGAGTCATATTGCAAGCAGTAATATATTTAAAAAAGGAAACAATGCTGCCTAAATCAGTATATGTTCCATGTCTTACTCCATTTACGCAACTAAACAATATTCTACGCGATTTAAAAAAAAAATGAAATTATCCGTCATTCCTTGAATATGCAGATCACACTAATATATACAGTATTATGTACCTATTTATAACGATGATTCTATGGTCATCGTGATTTTGAACCTGTTCTTTCGATGACCCCTCTTAATTGAGACAATACCGCTAGTGGTAATCACCATAAAAATATATTATTTTAGTAAGGGTAAATATTTCAATGTAATATTTTAATTACATTGAAATCTTTTGTTTAGAATTAAAAATATATTTTTCTATTCTTTTTTTTAGGCTTTGTTTGGGATTAAAGTAGTCGAGATATTTACAGACGACACCATTGAGGAAAGGGACGATGAAGATGACCCATTACCCCAGTTCGGCCTCAAGTTCAAATTCGAACCTGAGCTAGACACAGGAAATGTATTCTTACCTGGATGGTACTCAACGGTACTGTAGGTGGGGAAGAGCTCAGCAGGAAGGTTATCCTCACCAATGTTGGCGTAGGACTTGGGGAAAGAGTTTTTGTGATGGCAAAAAGGGCAAAGCCAGATTTTTGATTGGTAATCAACACGGGCATAAGGGTTCAAAGCAGCGCCACATTTGATGCAAAGCAAAGGATCATAAGGAAGGACGGGGAGCTCAGGGGAATCCATCAATGGTGTGCACAAGACAGAGAGTGGGATAATAAGAGATGCTGCTGCAGCTTTCGAGGCTGGCCATGAGTTCCATGTCCGTCGGAGTCCTTCAATTGCCTCTAACTCAGTAAAGTCCATTTTCTTACAAGGCCTAACTATCACAAAGGAAAGATGGCTTTTCACAAGCCAGGGTTTTTGGTCTAAGTGACCGAATTTGCAATCATTAGTGTAAAGAGGCAACGAGGAAGTAGTAACTTGGCGCTTGCAGTAACTTTGGCATTTTGAACAAGTACCAAGAATATCCCAAAATAAGTTAGAGATAATTAAGCTATAATGTTGATGGTTTCGACTTTCAATGCCGACTCCAAACACTGCAAAAATGGCAACAAGTCGGAAAACTCAAGTACTGAGAGAACTCGAGTTTCGACTTTCCCTACTTTTTTTAAGGGAAAGTAGTAAGCCTAATTAATCCCAAACAAAGCTTGAAAAAAAAAGAATAGAAAAATATATTTTTAATTCTAAACAAAAGATTTCAATATAATTAAAATATTACATTGAAATATTTACCCTTACTAAAATAATATATTTTTATGGTGATTACCACTAGCGGTAATGACCATAGAATTTTCGTATTTATAATGATGCAATACGCCTGCATATACCCACAACTACAACGCGGAGATTTTTTTTTATTCGTTGTATAGTTATGTATCTGTTGATGACGAAATCATTTTAGCGTTCAACAGTATCATTTTAATTTATCGTTGTTGTAGCAATTTTACTCGCCTTCATACTAATGCATCATTTTCGTATCATTTTAACGGATCATATTTGCCTTCTTTCATTTGTTCCATTGTGAATACTTTCAATTATTTGATAAATTCGAGTTAATTGTTCATTTTGTTAGTCAGGATTACAAGATGGATATCAAATTTACGCTTTTCATGTGTAATTTTTCTTTTGAGTGTACAAAGAATTGTGCACTACAGTAGCACGAAGCGATTCTACGTGTGGCATAAATATCACGCTCATTCCTCCCTTCGATATGTGAATTTTTTCATTTGTGTCATAGTTATTCTTTAATAAAAAGTACCTATATGTCTATATAAGCGCTGCCAGGATATCAAAGTGACCGATTTTTTTACTGTATCATGTAAGTTGGTTATTGTACCTGGGGTCATGTAAGTTGGTTGTGGTCAATGGATGATGGTGACTAAAATGAAGATCAAGAAGTGTCATAGAGAGATAGAGTTTTGTGAGTTTTGAAAAAGATTGAACGGTGGATTATACCTATCAATCAAACATAAAATATATTGTATAGCTTTAGCAATTTTGAATTTCTTATGCAATCTCTCTATATTTTTCCAAAGTTTGGTGTAGTACACAGTAAACTCATCTAAGTTTCAAGGCTAAGCAGTTTTTTTTTTTTTTTTTTTTTTTTTTTTTTGAGGTCTAAGCAGATTCTTACAATAAGCTCGGTGAGTAGTAGCACAAAATAGCTTTTATCCAAAAAAGTTCTCTTATTATAGCTTTTTAATCAATATCTTTTGATGGGTATAGTTGATGGGTATAAGCGGCATATTGTAATATTCCAACTTCTCATACATTCCAAATTTTAAATTTTAATAGGTCTAACAAAATAAGAAATTTGGAATTTCTTAAAACACCCGTGCACGAGTGATAACAAAATAGATAAAAACTATTTAGTGGAGTATAAATATTATGAATTAATCATTTTTGTAAAATAGCTTTTATCGGGGCAATATTATTATATAAGTGAGTTAATTCGAGTCCTACGTGGTTTTAATCGCTTTGATCAAAAGGATAAGTTATTAGCTAATTCGAATCATATGTTGTTTTATCATTCTTAACTCAATTATTACGGATCAATGAGTCGGGTTAGGGTTAACCTTAATACATGTGTGTTAAACGTATTTGGTTTAATATGGGTCAGTCCCTCAGTGGACATAAAAATAGGATTATGACTCAAAAATAGCTGATCACGGGTCATATCAAACGATTTCATAACTCAAAATTTTGAAAATCATGCCTAACATTGTGTCATGTGATTGTTTTAATTATGTGTTAATCGGTTAGGTTGGTTTTCCAAACATGTGTTGGTCATAACGTGTCAATGTCAATACAGGTCGTGGAAGTAAAAGATGGCTTGGATCAAGTTTAGTTACCTGGTTGGATCGAAGCTCTGATGATGTATATCATATCTTATTTATATTAACCATAAAACAGCCTGTGCAATTGTATATTCTTCTAAATCATTTTTAGAACTTCATTTACGTCTTAATTACGGGTCAAATTGAAAGATCAAGCGAGGTTTGTCTAAAAAAGTTGCGTATCAAATGGTTTCGGGTCATGAACCAAAAAATGGCGGTTCATGATCCAATAATTAGCGGGTTCATGATCTAAAATTTTTAAGGACGTAACCCAAAAGACGGGTCAAGGGTTACGAAAAGCGGCTTCATTAAGCTAAAAAAGCTTTTGAGTGGTCTAACGTTGGATCTCCTATATTTTTTTTATTGTGCATTTATTAGTAAGAATAAATGAATAATTGTGTTATCAACTAATTGAAGCCTATATTCGAATTAAGCATTTAGTATAGATAGAGTTAAATACCAACATAATAAAACATACCGTCACGTTTAGAATGTTTTTTTTTTTGTATTGGAGTTACGACATCTAATTTTGGATGCCTCTTAATTTAATTTTTTGACCAGGCATGAATCAATATAATACTATTAAAAGAAAGATATTGAGTTATATAAAATATCTAGCTATTTGATGTATGTATTAAACGTATACTTAAGCAGCCCGTGCAATTTTGCACGGGTCAATAAACTAGTATATACGATATAATTACCGGTACATTTCACAGTTTTTTAGACTATCCACCTCAGCAGTGACATCAGCGACACGTCACAGCTGATGTTATCAATGGAAAAAATGTTCTAAAAAAGGCATGATTTGGGTCGAATTTAGCAAATAACAGCATCAAATCTTACAAATTTCCGTGATTTTGGTAATAAAAATCACATGAAATGGATTTAGGCAAGAACAATCGCATGAAATATTGCATTTTCGATAATTAAATGGCATATTCTATAATCTTTACCTTTATTGAAAAATTAATATGTATTTAGGAAAAAATGCGTTATTTAGATGATAGTTATTTCGAGGAAAATGAATAACTGTTGGCTTTTCCCCACAAATTTCGGTTATCTGACTCTAAAATTAGAGAAAAAATTGATCTCATTTATTCTCTACCTAAATTAAAAACATTTGCATCACCTTATACCCCCCCATACATATGTATGTTTTCCAGTCATAAAATACGTACAATCTTTGCTTTAGTGAAATTCGACTAATATGCTTAATTGATTCTACTTCCGTTCATATATTTACGCATGAGTATTCCATGTCTGATCATGATTATGTATTGACATATATGTTTATGTGTTGCAGAAAATTAGAGCTATAGCAGATTCACCGATTTGGAAGGCGAATTTGACGCCAGAATATTTCTCCGGTATTGCATCTATCTTTCTCAATTAAATCAGGTAATATATTCTTTCTTTATGTAGATGATTTTTTTTATCGTTAAATTGTCGAATTGGACGTTTCTGATCATCCAATTTATAAACAATTATATTGTTGGACGAATTCCGATTTTGACAAATACGTGACATTACCAAACTAAATCTTCTATCAATCTTCAGCAATTCTGAATTAAGCAAAAATCAAGGATGGTCATGATTGATCGAGTCGATCAATGTATAGTATATGGTGGGTCGATTTCCGAATTGGTTTGAAATTTGTCGAATTGCTCCTCAGGTATGTATGTTCTATATTGATTAAATAGCTAAGTATCGTTCATTAGCGGATTCTACCATTGTTTCCAATTATCTTGCTAATTAACGTAATGATGATTTATGAATTGTGATTTTAATATCCATTTACATAACCTATTTATATAGATTGACCAATTAGAAAGCATTGGGCCAGTTCATAAGAGAGAACCTTTCTTCGTATGAAATTGCGTCACTATGACCATTGTCGTGCTGGTTCGAAAGCTCTGCTTGCGCTTATCATGAAGTCATCATCTCAAATTTTTTTTGCTTTTTTCAATTTTTTTTTTACCTCGGATCTGACATTTTTGCTTTGCTTTTTGTCAAAAATGTGATTTAAAAGTTATACTCCCTCCGTCCCAACTCAAACGCCCCAAGACGTTTTTGTAGTGGAATAAGAAAAAATGATATAGTAAGTTGAGTGGGGTATTAGGGTAATATTACTGTGAAGATTAATAAAAGTAGAGAGATAATGTGAGAGATGGTGTAATAATTTAATAATATGTCCTAAAATAGATGAGGTATTTGATGTGAGACGTCCCGAAATGGATTATGGGGCATTCGAGCTGGGATGGAGGGAGTATCTGTTAATGGGTATTGTTCTATTAGTAACGATATTAGTAAAATGCTCAATGAAGGAATCCTACATGGCACTACGTTGTCGAGAAGATATCTTCATTGCAAACATTCAAGAATTCAAGAGTACAGTAGTATTTCACAAGCATTTGAAGATTCCCAAATTACATCCGGCAAGCCACTCTCAAAATTAGTCACAAAGATAATTGTATTGTTCGTTATTATAGTCTCGAGTGTAAACCAAAATGTAAATATCATAACTATTGCACTCCTTATGTATCATTTATTTGGTCAGTTGGCAAGATTTAAATTCTCTAATACTATTGCATTCCTTTTTATAATATTCGTGAGTCACAACAAATCAAAGCCTGTACATCTAAAAGAAGCCAGCAAGACAATGTCACGTAGTTTGTCAACACTAACCTAACCTTTTAATCAAACTTATGCCCTGTTTGATAGGACTTATTTTCAAATGAATTCAGCTTAGTTCAGAATCATTCAGATCAGATCAGAGTCATTCAAATCAGACAGATCAGATCAGAGTCATTCAAATCAGATCAGATCAGATTATAAATGTTCAAATAATTATCTATGTATTTGGTCCATAATTGACACTAATTCGTTGAAATTCAATCAAATGTTCAACCAATTTAGATCAGATCAGATCAGTTCAGAGTCATTCAAATCAGATCAGAATCATTTAGGTCAGATCAGATCAGTTCAGAAAGATGCAATCCTATCAAACAGGGCCTTAATGATTAGACTTTTATATACTTTTATAATTGTTAATTGTTGAATCAAATGTCATTTTTATCCAAATGAATTGATATACCTCGATTTTTAACTAAGAAATGGATGTCTAAATGGGCTTGAATCACTACTAACGAGTTACAAGTCGAAAATTTACGGGTTCTTGAACCAAAAGTGTAAGTAGGGATGAATCAGGCCTTCAGGTTCACTTAGGCAAATCACAAAAAACAGTACAATTCATTGATTGGTTGACTAATACGAAATAATAATGTAAAATTTAAGGTGATAATCTTATAAAAGTTAAATGAGCATAGGTTAATCAGTGGCTTCCCGAAAGTTTTCATATATTTCCGCACGTTTAACTTAACGGGTCAACACGATTACCACTAATATATAAATTGACAGTTTAGTGCCAAGAGTTTTCCAACCCGTTTACATTTTACATGAAAACGAAATTTTTTCGACTCTGTTCTTGACCCATAGTGGAATTTTAAGAACAAATACAACTAAACTTTAACTAGAAAGTAAAACTAATAAGTATAATATTCTTAGTTTCTTACCATGGTTTGATTGTTGAATTTCAGTATCTTCTACATACTAACGAATTAGATCGGTATAACTTTGAGTCTTTGATCCATAAATATAAATAAGTCATGGGTCGAATTTGATTGCCCTTATCCCAAAATTGTTTCCTTTGATTTAACCAAACACGTACAAAAATAGGTCGGTTAAAATTGCACGAGCGTGTTTATGTACATGTACATGTATTTGGTTAAAAGACAAGTTCGGGTCGTCAGGGGTCACAAACTCACAAGTTGTATAAAGCATTGTCATTACCTATAAAAAACGGGTCTGATTAAGCCGAGTTACTCGATTAGTTAATCTTTTAATTTTAAACAGGTCCAACGAAATACAGTGATTGAGAATAACTCATAACAACTTATGCACAGGGGATAACAAAAATGGCCAAAAATAATATATTGTAGTAAAACTTTTCTGTAAATCAGCATTCAATGGGGGAAATTTATTATAAATGAGTAAACTTGATCAAGTCATATGCTAATTTTTCCGCTGTCATGTAAAGGAAAAATTATTAGCTAACTCAAATCGTATATTGTTTTATCGCTTTTAACTCAATTATTACGGGTCAACATGTTGGGCCAGGGTTAACACTGAGATACATGTGTGTCAAAACATATCAGGTTTCATATGAGTCATTCCTCATTAGAAAAAAAAAAAAAAAAAAAGATTATGATTTATAAATAGCGGGTCTCGGATCGTAAAAATCGAAATCGTGACTTATCATTTTTTTTTACAAGTCTAACTTCGTATCAAGTATTATTTTTAATGTACAACTACTAACATAAGTATTAATTTTGTAATTTTAATACACATTGGCATATCGTCTATATTCAAATATAAAACATATAATATAAAGACGAATCATCACTAATATAGTAATATCATACAACCAGTGCAAATTTGCTCGGATAAAACAACTACGGGTCAAATACTGGTCAAGTTAACAATGGATCAGGTCGAGTGAGGTTGGTATAGGAGAATTGTTCATCATTAGTTTTGCCTTTTTGTTAATCACCTTATTTAATTCTTTTCTTTTTTGAAGGGACACCTCACTGTTCTGTTCTTATTTCCAGCATGTTATCTATCACAACAAAAACTGTGCAACATCAAATGGGAAGAACAGTGAGTCAAAGACGAATACATACCTATGGGTCTAAATAATCAAATTTAAACGAACATAAAACTAATAACCAAATAAGAGTTATTATGAAAAATGTACATTCTTCTAATTCATTTATGAGCTTAATATGTCGTTTTTGTTTTTGTCTTAATTATGTGCTAACAAGTCAGGTTGGTTGATCCAAAAAAGTGTTGCTTGGTCATAACGTGTCTAGGTAAATACGGGCCCTTAGATACTAAAAGACGCATTGGATCAAGTTGAGTTAACGGGTTGGTGATCAATAGTTTTGATATATCTAATGTGTATCCTATCTAACTTGCATTAAGACGCATCGATTAATATGCCCTTTTTTTATTATCAGTATTCACAACAATTCCATATAATAGCCCGTGCAATTTTTGCACGGGTATTAAACTAATATCATATATATTATATAATTACCGGTACAATTCATAGCCTTTAAGGCCGTCCACATCAGCGGTGACATCAGCGCCACGTCAAAAGCTGATGTCATCAACAGCTATTTACGGCAACCAAATAAACATAATTTATACTAATTACCTTTAATAAATGCTAATTTATATTGCATTCAACCATATAATTACATTCACACGTCATATGTACCGAATAAACAATGGTTTCCGTAAATAAATCAAATCATATATATCATACAGCCTCTAACAGAGACCCAAATTGTTTTAAAATCGAAAAAAGCTATCAAAATAATTTGTTTCCTTATAAAATTAAAATTCATTAATATCTTCCATAATTTACTCCTTTTTTTAACGTTTGATGTGCTAGAAGATCTTATATATTGCCATTTGATGTGCTAAAAAATAGGACATTTTAATGTAACCAGACCGCAACACTTCCTTCTTCCATAAATCGGTGACCATTAGGAGATTCAAAAACCACATTGTTGCTCTTAATACCGAGGTGGGGGACACCATCTCGGATGCTGCTGCCCTCCAGCAACACATCCTCGATTACTTCTGTAATCTTTTTGCTTCTGATCCCCTTGTGAGTTGCCCTGCCCAGCCCCCTTCCCCTCCAAATCGCATCCAGATTTCCTCTCCTCCTTCCCTTGAGGAAATTTTTGAAGCGGTGAAAGGCCTTGCCCCTCATAAGGCCCCTGGGCCAGATGGCTACCACATGTTCTTCTATCATCACCACTGGGACACAATAAAAGATGACTTGGCCTTGTTTGTTCACTCTTTCTTCTCAACAGGCCACCTCCCCCCGGGAATTAATGAGACCACTATTTGTCTCATTCCCAAATGCGACAATCCCACCACCATCAAACAATTCCGGCCCATCAGCTTATGCAACAACAGCTACAAAATCATCACAAAAATCTTTGTCAATAGGATTCGCCCTCTTTTGAATGATTTTATTTCGCCAAATCAGAATAGTTTCCTCCCGGGGCGTGGTACAATGATTAATTATACCATAGCCAACGAAATCCTCCACACAATGAGGAAGAGGAGAGGCAAGAGGGGCTGGTTCGCTCTTAAAATTGACCTGGAGAAAGCTTTTGATAGACTCGAGTGGAATTTCATCTTTCATAGCCTTAGAGTCTTTGGTCTTGATGATCCATCTATTAGACTTATCCGCTCCTGTATCACAACTTCTCAGCTCAGAGTCAAAATAAATGGGCACAACACTGTGCCCTTTACTCCTTCCAGAGGCATAAGACAAGGGGACCCCCTCTCCCCCTACCTCTTCATCATTTGCATGGAAGTCCTTTCCCGTAGCATCCACAACGCGTGTGACTCCGGGTCTTGGAAGCCCTTCCGCCTTCCTAGGAGCGATCTTTCTATCTCTCACCTCTTCTTCGCCGATGACCTTATCATTTTTGGCGATACCTCTCCTGGCACTGTTGATTGTGCTTTGGATACCTTGAACACCTTCTTCTCCCAGTCTGGACAAAAGATGAACCACAATAAGAGTAAACTGATTGTCTCCAAAAACACCTCAGCCTCTGACCTTGCCTACCTGAGAGACACCCTTGAGATCCAAATTAGCTCGGATCTTGGCACCTATTTAGGTTTTCCCCTCTCGGCCAAACGACCTAGCAAAGAACACTACCTCTCTCTTATTGGTAGAGTCAAAGATAAGCTTTCTTCTTGGAAAACCACCTCCCTGTCCAAAGCCGGGAGGGCCCTCTCCACCATTCCCTGGTACACCATGCAGACCATTGCTTTCCCTTCCTATGCACTTAATGCACTTGATTCGATTTGTTCCAAAAATTTTTGGGGTGATAAGCCCAATAGCCGGGGTATGCATTTGCTTGCGTGGGATAAGTTGTGCGGACCCAAGGATATGGGGGGGGTTAGGTTTTCGGTCCAGTAAACTGATGAGCACTGTTTTCATGATGAAACTCTGCTGGCAACTTGACGCTAAGTCTAATATTGCCACCCGCTTCCTCCACCAGAAGTACTGCGCCAATAAAGCTTATCCCACCCCCTTTGGCAAGGGATCCCATATTTGGAATGGCATCAAAAAAGGATGGGAGCTTTTCTGTCGTCATAGTGGCTGGGCCCTTGGTAAGGGTGACATTGCTAGCTTCTAGTTCGACGCCTGGGCCCCTGATGGGCCACTTCGCTCCCATTTTATCGGCCCCTTGACTCAATCTGATTCCTCCGTTAGGGTAGCTGAGGGCCTCACTCAACTTGGTAGATATAGCGATTTTTTGCCGGCAACCATTGTTCATAGACTAACCCATATGGTTTTGCCAAATTTTGGGGAGGACACTTTTTGCTGCAACTCCTCCCTTCATACCTTTTTCAATGCTTCCTTTGTTTATAATGACCTTTGGAGGACCCTTTTTCCTCTTAGTAGCAGGCAGGACATTTGGTCCCATGTTTGGTCCCTCCCCACTTTTCCCAGGATCCGTTTTTTCATTTGGCTTGCCCTTTGGGACCGTCTCCCCACTAGATCTACCCTCTCGAGAAGAGGGATGGGTTGTGGATTATCTTGTCCCTTCTGTCCTTCCGCTACTGAGGACATCCTACATGTCCTTAGAGACTGTCCCCGTGCTCAGGAGGTTTGGACCAGTTTTAATGTCCCACCTCACTTTTTTGTTCTATCCCTCCAGGATTGGTTCCACCTTAATCTGACTAGAGACCGTGCTTGGAGTACCACCTTTTCTTTTTTTCTTTGGGCTATTTGGAAGCGTCGTAACCTTTGGCTCTTTGAAATGAAAAATACAACCATAACCACCCTTGTCTGCACCACTCAACAACAAATTGTCAACTTTACCTCACTTGCCCCTGGTCCTAACCAGGAAACCTACACCCACACCCATGAGCTCATCCCTGGTCACCTCACCTTTCCCCGCCCTCACCTTACCCTCATTGTAGATGCATCCTTTGCTCCCTCATCGACTTTTGCAGGTATAGGTGGAATCCTTCTCCACCAGGATGGTACTTGCGGGGTTCATGGCATCCGTCTTTGCCTTGGATGCTACGCATGCAGAGGTCCTTGGCATCTTGACAGCAGCCAATTGGTGTAAAGCCCATGGCCGGCAATCAGTCACTATTTTAAACGATTGCAAGCTCGTCACTCTGGGAATCCAGGGCACTGAAAGAGTTAAGGACCGTTTCATCAACTTATATGACATGTGCAGGGTGTTCATCAGGGATGGTATCGTGAAGACGACCCATTACATTACGAGGACGTGGGCTCAAGTTGCTGATGTTCTAGCCCGCAAAGCTAGAGAGACCTTAACATGCATTCAATCTAAAGACTTTGTAACCCCTCCCCCATTTATTCAAATGTTCTTTGCTGATAACGGCACCTTTGTTCCACTCTTCAACCCGGGAGAAGATATTGACCCGGGCGGGATTCGTAGGACTTAACTATGATGTAATAATCTAAACACTCTTGTCGCTATCTTAATCAATGCTATGCTACCGCTCTTCAAAAAAAGATTTTCAGTAGAAGTATTTATTCTTGCCATTTATATAGTGTTAATTAAGGATTGATTAACAAGATTCTATGTTTACTAAAATCTCGCAGGATTATTCTTCCGACCCCTAAATTAAAATACTGCTTCTTTCATTGTTGACACAACAAATCCGGAAAAAAATATTATGATTTCTGGAAAATGGCACAATATATAAACGTTCATCCCCTAACTTCATCTCATATTCTGTCCAACTCAATACACTTACTATCATGTGCTTTATTTGCGGTTCTCTCAGGTTTTGCATGCTTGTGTATTGCATATTGTTTCATAATGTCTTTCAGTGATTCTAGAGATTAAAAGCATCCATATGTTACTCAGCTCACCTTTAGGCTGCATGATTTCGTTATTTTAAATCGGGTTGTACTATCATGTTATTTGTTTCTTCTTGCTGTTTAATTTTCATGTGCATTGAATTTAAATTAAACTGACCTGTATTATTAGACGAGTCTTTTTGTGTCGAGCCAACTTTGATAATATTGTAATATCTGTGCTTTACCGCGTACAGGCCGGTGGACAAGGCATATTTTCAAAAGAACAAAAAGATGAGAAGTCGCTGAAGTAATAGGGCTTTAATTTGGAGGCTCGGGATCAAAGGAGGACGGACTGACAGAGTGAGGATTATTCTAAACCATCTTGATTTTGTCATTTTTTAGTTTCATTTGTTCTGGTTGTTCATGCCAGATTTTTGTAATTTTGATCATCATTGACATTTTCGTAAATCTATGTACTGTATGTATTTTGTTCTTAATAGTGGTTCGGAACTTGCGATCTATCGCGTTCTTGCTCTTATTCATCTAAGATTACGTACAAACTGCATATTGATGACATGTTTTATTGTCAAGGTACCACTTACCATGGTCTTTCATGGATTGTATCTTAATCCCGTGATTGCTTAGATTACGTACAACTACATATTGGATGTCTACTGTTGGGATTTATTAGATTTTAGAATCAATGGTTGTGAATAATTAGTCATTCGATGTCACTTTGTACTTCTGGTGATTGGCCTTTGATGAACATCTTAGTGAGAAAGTGCACAATTAGTTTATCTTCCCTTTTCTGTATTTCTTTTCAGCTTGTTTGGTAGGAAGGAAATGGGTGGAAAGGAAAGGAAAGGAAAATAAATTTACAGTTTTCCAATGTTTGGTTTGCAAAAGAGGATGGAAGTGAAAGGAAAGGAAAGGAAATGGAAGGAAAACATCCTTCACAAAATTGTCAGCGCCTTTTCCTCCCAAAACGGTGGGAATTGGAAGGAAAGAGAGATTAAAAAGCTGTCAACGAAATTAATTACCCACTTACCCCCGAATTATTTTCCCTCCAATATCAAATTATTTCCCCCCAAAACTAAATTTTTCCCTCCCAAAATTTTCCAGTATAATAACCTAACCCTACAATAGAAGAGGGTTCATATCGTCAAATTTTTTTTTCCACAAAACTCTCCAATCTGCCTCATATTCAAGTCATCCCGAATTTCAGGTAAATATTGCTCTTCTCCTGTTCCTCCTTCATCTGTAGTATTCGCTCTTCTTAATCTGTGATATATTGACAGGCTTAGCATTTGCTTGAATTTTTGCCGTAATAATTGTGTGAATATTGACGGCCTTAGTTAATCCAATTAGTTTAGATGCCTTTCGGATAGTGATTTTCAGTATGACAGGCCTTGGAATTAACAATTTGTTCCGAGTTGTGATTTGATTGATTGCTAGTCTTATATGATGAATGGTGTGCGAATGGATTAGCATGAGCGAAGAGCTTTTCTGATTTTTCTTGGCATAGCAATCACACATAATATATAAAGTTACTTGGAAATTTGTGCAAGTTTGTATTGAATAATGAAAACATCCACCAACGAATTTGGTGAAGACAAGCAACGTTATTTATGCACTTTGCAGCAACACTAAAATGAAATGTGCTTTAGATTATTTTACACTCTAATGCTCTTGGTTTGGTACATATGATACTTTAATCTAGTCTTCCCAATAATTTTGCTAGAAATGATGATTAATGTCATTAATTTGTTGTTCTTGTTGTTGATATTATTAGTTTCACACCCTCTTGCTTATGTATATGTTTCGTCTAGGGTAATAGTTGGCTATATAAAAAGAGATGGAAGATGAGAACTTGTTCGGTATTCATGGTGATGAAATGTTAGAAGAAGGGGAAAACCATAGTAATAGTGATGGAGATCATGAGTTTGATGACTTGATAATGTCGTGGGATAGAATGCGCCAATTAGCAGTCATAAAAATGATATGTTTGGTAACTTATGGTTTATATTTGCTCCGAAAACGTCATCAGTCTACTTTGAATTATAACCACATGCCAACTAAAGAAGAAGCAATAGAAAGAGAGTCTGCACGAAGAAGTTTTTGTGAATATCTTAGATCCACTAGAAGATGTCAACAATTGCTACGAATGAAACCGGAAACATTTGCTCGTTTATGTGATATACTTCGATCTAGTGGTCGACTGAATGACAGTCATCAAGCAAGTGTGGAAGAGCAAGTTGCTATATTTTTATACATAGTAGGTCATAATCAAAGGAATAGTAGTATACAAGGTTCGTTCCGCTGTTCTAGTGAAACCGTAAGTCGATATTTTCATAAAGCCATGGAAGCTATCATTTCACTTGAAGACCAATTTCTTATACAACCAAATGGGTCAACGGTTTCTCCTGAGATATTGAACAATCCTAGGTTCTACCCTTATTTTAAGGTAAGTTGTAGTGATCTAATTAATTTTTATGAAATTAATATACATATACAACAATTAGGATATAAAAAGTCATAATATAAGTTCAATTTTATTTCAGGATTGTGTTGGTGCTATTGATGGTACACATATTCGTGTCAAAGTGTCAGAAACTAATGCACCACGATATCGCGGACGAAAACCTTGGCCTACACAAAATGTATTTGCTGCATGCACATTTGACTTAAAATTCACCTATGTATTGCCTGGTTGGGAGGGAACCGCTTCTGATTCAAGAATCATAAAAAATGCTTTAACAAGAGAAGATAAGTTGGATATTCCTGAAGGTACTAATATCTTAAAGTGTAACAATTATTTGGTTTATTTAGTTGATGAGTTCACCTTTAAGATAGTGTCGATTGGTCTTGTTAGGTAAATATTATCTTGTTAATGGCGGGTTTATGCTGAGAAGTAATCTTATAACTCCTTATAGAGGTGTACGATATCACTTGAAAGAGTATTCAAAACGTGCACCAGAAAATGCGAAAGAGCTATTTAATCTTCGACATGCGTCACTTCGCAATGCGATTGAGAGAGCCTTTGGTGTTCTAAAAAAAAGGTTTGCTATTATCGCTAGTACTAATGAGCCCCATTACCCTTTTGACGCACAAAGGGATATTGTTTCCGCATGTTGTATCATACATAATTTTCTTATGGGGGTAGATCCTGATCAGGACCTCATTGATGAGGTAGACCGTGAGCTTTCTCAAACACATATACGACGTCAATCACAACATGGTTCAGAAGATGAAGAATCTAAAGAAGGGGCAATTATTCGTGATAATATTGCAGCTCAAATGTGGAATGACTATGTACTTTAGCAGTCTTGCAATTTCTTATGAACCTTATTCTAGTCATTTTTTGGTTGAGCTGTTAAATTAGTTTATACAAAATTGTTTGCAATGTATTCTCTTTGTGCTCTTTTGATGAAACTATATTTTTTTTAAAAAGTTTACTTTTACGTACGTGTCTCTAAGTTATGTATTGTGATTTTGCATATATATTTTTCCTATAGATGGCAGGATCATCAAAAAAAGGTGATCGCGGAAGTCAAATTAAATGGACAGAAAAAATGGATGCGTTTCTGATTGATGCTTTACTTCATCAACAAGTGATCGGAAACAGAGTTAGTGGCCAATGGACCTCTACTTCTTATGATTCCATGGTCACTGAGTTAAGTGAGAAACTTGACAAGCCACTCAAAAAAGAGCACTTGATGAACCGTCAAAAAACCTTGAAAAAAAATTTCAATGAAGCACATGATATGTTCAAGAACTCTAGTGGATTCGGTTGGGTTGCAGAAACTAAACTTTTTCATGCAGAAGATAAAGTATGGGAGGCCAAAATTGAGGTATGTATCCATTTATTTTGTTGTCATACGTACACTAGTTTGAGGTATTAGTTTCTTGATCAATTTTTGTATATAAACTTGTATACAGGCTAAACCAGAAGCTGAAAAATTTAGGACTACACCTGTCCCTTTTTATGACAAGTTAGCGGAACTATATGCAAGAGACAGAGCAAATGGTGAAGGCACTAAAACTCCAAAGGAGAGAGCTCGTGAAAGCAACACCATAACTAGTATTGATGATATTGACGAAATGGTGAGTCAAAACAAGATTTCATTGGAAAATTATGGAACTAATGTTGTGTTGTCAGATGAAGGATCGTCCCCAACCGAGTCGTATCACAAAAAGACTCAAGGAAATGCTAAAAAATCAATTAAGGGTGAGACTTCTTCAAGAGTTAGAAAGAGAAAAGCAAGTGCTGATGACGACCAAGAGATCGCAATCTTGAAACATGGACTTGATAATGTTGCAGAGGCCATAAGAGAAGGTAATTCCGTTTTGCGACAAATTCGTCATAGAGTTTACTCCACTGATGAAGTATTTGAAGAAATTATGAAGATTGGAGTGGATGAAACCGAGCAATTTAAGGCGTACAGGTTTTTGAACGCCAAACCTAAGAGGGTTGATGAATTTTTTGGTTGTCCTTCACATCTTCGCAAAGCTTTTCTCCTTAGTATGATGGACGATGAAGGGTCTGATTGATGATAACCGTTGTTAAATGTCATAATATAGTCCTTTATTTCTATCATTCCTAGTGGTTAGACGTTTGTCGTAATTATTTTATTCAAGTGGGACTATTGAATTGTTTCGTTGTACTTCAATTTATTTGGTTGTCATGGATTTTGGACAAGAGGTATTGAATAAAAATTTTCTTTATTAATACAATGAAAGCTATTGCTTACTGTTAACGACAAGGGCATATCAAAGGGTAAGTGAGTAATTTTATCTAAACATTATATTAATATTAATTTCATATATTATGGATTCCTTTCCTTTTCTTTTTATCAAACCAAACATTGGAAAACTAACTTCCTTTCCTTTCTTTTCTCTTCCCTTCCTTTCCCTTCTCTTCCTTTCCTTTCCTTTCCACCCATTTCCTTCCTACCAAACAAGCTGTTTGTAACTTGGAAGTTTTCAAGGTTTGTACCCTTAAGTTAGATATGGTGGTAAATTGTACAGTAATTCTCGATGCTCCAATTCAATCAGAGCCAAATGACACTTTTTCAAATCACTTTTATGTCCATAAAACTAGGGGACTGGTAAGCGATTCATAGCAGATGTACATCGATATATCATAATCAGTTATGATATACCTGTACAACAAGTACTAACCAAAAAAATTCCAATACGTTGATCTCACATATGATTTTGGAAAGAATTACATAACAATATCACTAAATTATGCTCTATCATGTACGGGATGAATAAAATAATTCCTAGAATAAATTCTATAATAAACCGCACATTTAGGGAAAGATAAAATGGGCGAGTACCTCTAACAGACGACTGATATAAGCGACATATTGGAATATTCCAACCTCTCATACACTGGATAAATCAAACCATTTTCAAATGACTATAATAAAAACACAAATTTAGGAAAGATTACAATTGGCAAGGTATTTTGCAACCAATCGTATATTCTTTTCTACGATTATGGGCTACATTAATACCCTAATATTCCTTGCTAAGTACTACTATAAATGTATACCCTAATGTTCCTAATCGAAGGAGTATACATACGTGAGGCTTAAATAATTATATAAACAATAATAAAAGTAAAAATTGGATCTTGAGTTATTATGGAAATATTACATACTTCTAATTTATTTATTAGCTTAATACGACTGTTTTTTTTTTTTGTCGTAATTATGTGCTAACAGGTCAAGTTGGTTGACCCAAAAATGTGTTGGTCATAATGTGAATTTGTCAATACGGGTCGTGGATACTAGAAGACGGGTTAGATCAAGTTGAGTTACCAGGTTGGTGACGAGAATTGGAGATAGGTCTAATGTCGTATATTATACCATGGTCCCGATATTATTAGGTGCATAACAAAGAAAAGGTAAATAAAAAAAAAAAAAAATTTAAGTGTGGTCTCTAACTCGAAATAATGATTTAACTCTGAGATTTGAATTTTAAATAATCGATTTGACTTAATTGCGGGTAATCTTAATTTATATAATATAAATTGCGAGGTCTACCATACTAAAATTTGAAAATGAAATATGGAGAGTAAATTGTGTAGACCTATAATAAACAAGTCACATCAAGTATGAAGTCAGGTGTACTAGGGGTCATCTCAATAAGGGTTTGAATTGGTTTGAATTTAGGATGATTTGTGTTAATTGAGGGTCAAATTTGTCGAATCGAGTTTGAGGAAAAATATGTGGGTTAGTATAGGTCACATGTAGAAAAAAAAACGTGTTCAAAACTAAGAAAAACGGGTGAACTCAAATACGATCAACTTTTGTAACTTTAACTCCGTGAACCCTATTTATTTCTTTTAATATGCATCTATTAGTTTGGCAAAAGTTAAAAATAGCATCAGCATATCTTAGCCTAACAGTAAACATAGTGGTTTATCATTTTTATGAAACACTACATTTATTCTTTTATTGTACTTTTTTTTGACAATGCATAAATCTCTATATTACCATGAATTGAAAGAAATTGTCTTTTACAAACTTTTTATTTTGATGTTTGTATTAAACGTATACTTAAGCAGCCCGTGCAATTTTGCACGGGTATTAAAATAGTATATATATAAAGTTGGATGGAAATCGTATGAGCGCGACACGTCATCCTCCACCTCACGTGCCACATAGGTGACAGGCAAACGTGCATGTCACACTTGCGACTCCACCTCATCAGCCACATAAAATCCACCGCAAAAATGAGACTACAAAGACTTGAATCTGTGACCTCCATGTGAAATTGTAACACATTAACCACTATGCCAATTATTTTTGTTGATGCTTTTATTAACATAATTATATATAAAGGCCATTAATGTTGTGGTTATAAATAAATATACATAAATAAAAAACGGTAAAAGTAGTAAATGAGCCCCATACGTTTGCTCTTATGTGAAATTAACCCCCACATCTTTTAATTGTAGCAATTAACCCCCATACGTTTCTCATCATGTGAAATCGAACTCTTACCCAATTTCTCACTAATTTCTCTATAAAATCTCACCAATTTCTCACCCTCGAATATCTCTAAAAATGATTACACCTTTTTTTGCTACCATTAAATAATACAGAATAAAAATTAAAGATAATTTTTTTTAATATAATTAGTTGCCCATTCATCTCTCAAACCTTCTTCACTGGTCACGTTTTGTAGGTGTCCACTATAATCAAATTGTCGAATTATCTTTTTAAGATACACTGATGAACAATCGATAACCAATCTATACTCTTGTTACATAGATCACCAAAGCGCGCCGCACACACACGGCATGAGATGAGAATGATGAATTTTGTGGATGTAATTGCTCAAATTTTGGGAATAACATACGGGCTCTTAATTTCTTTGCGTGTGTTTTTCACAAATGATAAAGATAGTATTCTATTGTGTATTCTTTATTTGTGGGGATCCTCTAGAGTTTTTTTATGGTGGAGTTGGTAGAGTTTACCAATAATAGAAAGAATTAAATATATAATACTTTATTTGTGCATTTAAGTAACTTCTTTATTTTTATTTCTTTCCTTTATTGGTAAACTCTACCAACTCCACCATGAAAAAACTCTAGAGGATCCTTACCCATTTTTTATTCTTGCCTTTGAAAAAAAATACACGTAATCTTTTAAGAGATAATTTAAGGTGAGAAATTGGTGAGATTTTGGAGAAAATGTCATGAGAAATTGGGTAAGAGATCGATTTCACATGATGAGAAACGTATGGGGGTTAATTGCTACAATTAAAAGATGTGGGGGTTGATTTCACATGAGAGCAAACGTATGGGGCTCATTTACTACTTTCGCCAATAAAAAACAAAATATTTAGGGGTGATTGATATAAATAGTGGAATATAATATCGTTCAAAATTGTGGTAAGAATAAAGATTGAAATAACAATAAAGTGGAGAGGGAAGTTAGAGACTTAGTATCATGCGGTTCGGAGAATATTGAAGACGTCGATGACTAATATTGTAAAATTTCTATTTTACTATTTTAAGAATAATATCAAACATGCTAATCAATGAAGACCGTGCGTACGGTGTAAAGGCTAGTTTACTAGATTATTTAGTCTGCGTATGGAGCACATGAGCAATATGTATAGATTTACTTAAAGAGACCAATTCTTGGTCGAACCATTATCAACGACTAAATAAATTATCGACTAGTTCTTTATGTCAAATTAATTAGTAAGTACTGTATGGTTTATTCACGTATTGATAGTAAAATTGTGTTGTAAGGTTCATGTGATGTTTATTTGGATTGGTACACCTTTAACATTTGACATAATTGAATAACGTTTTAAAAACCACAAGGTTAATTTTACAAATTTTGGTTAAAGTAGATGGTGCAAATGAATCTTTTTGCAATGCAAAATCCATTATTACTAAGAAAAAATGATTACATCGTTTACGATAATATTGTTATTCGAATAGGAGAAAATAAGAGACATACAATGTACTGTACTACTGATCCAGTTTTCCATGATCAAAGATTTCAATGTTTTGTGCGTACTTTTAAAAATCCAACTTGATAAAAGATGTTTCAACTTATCAAAACAAACGAAAACAAAGAAAGATTAATACAACGAGGATGTTTTTGGTCAACAAACCATAAATTGCAAAATAAAAGTGTAGAATTACGGATAGGGATGGCAATATAACCCGAACCCACCTACCACCCGATCCACCCGATCACTTTAAACGGACGAGAACCCGATTTATATGGATGTTACACGGATTCGGGTGAATCGGGTTTGGTTGACGGATCGGGTTCGGGTGAAAAATTTTCATCCGTTACCCACCCGTCACCCACCCGTTTAACTTAATTATTTATTTTTTAATTTTTTAATCCAATTATTTGTATATGTAGCTTAATAATGTTACTTAAATTGTTATTTTTTTTCATATTCAAACTCATCCGTTTATCACCCGATCCATCCGATTATTTCATGGGTGATGGATGGATCGGGTTCGGGTGAGAGATTAGTCGGGTGATGGATGGATCGGGTGGATGGATGATAAACGGGTGATGGATCGGGTGAAGGTCCACCCGATCCGAACCCGATCCATTTACATCCCTAATTACGGATTAAGAAATATACTATCATTTAGAGTTATTTTATTTCTAATATTCATAGATAAGAAGAACAACAACTTTACTCAAGTGACTTAAAAGCTTTCACCATAAGGCGGGGCGAGGTGAGATGGGGGTCGGATACACGCAAGTCTTACCCCTATTGAAACATAAAGAGACTACACACAGGATGACCCAAAAATAAAAATTGCTTCTAGAGCGTGCTATAAATGGAAAACTGTATCTGGGTCTATTTTGGGTTCGGGTTCGAGTCGAATCATTTCGTGTTTCGGGTTGAACTCAGACTATAAATTTGGGTCAAATAATTCAAATTATATATTCGAATTTGGATTAGTTTTGTCACGTCTAGCCTCAACCGTGCTAGCTCTCTTAAGTCTCGAGTACTCCCGTAGTTGAGTAGTTGTACCTAAACCAGGAATATCCACAGTTCCCTCCATTTCATTCTTCGGTAATACCGAAGTTCCTTCCCCCCTCTATCGTACTCTTCACTCTACACTCACTCAACTTCATTCCTCAATATCAACGCCCCCCCAAAAAAAATGTCGACTTCCCTCAATTTCATCACCGCCAATCTCACCTTCACCACCCCCTCCACCACCACCCCCGCCACCGCTTCCGCCCAATCTAAACTCTTCTTCTCTCCTTCCACCACCAACCTCCGCCTCAAATCCGCCACCACTTCCATCAAATCCTCTTCCCACGACCTCACCGCTCCCTCCTCCCCACCGCCGCTGTATGTCCCCGTCTTCCCCGCCTCGTCCTCAGCGGCGATCGAGGTGGACACCGTCACGGAGGCGGAGCTTAAGGAGAACGGCTTCAGGAGTACGCGACGGACTAAGCTTGTCTGCACCATCGGACCGGCCTCATGCGAATTCGAACAGCTGGAGGCGCTCGCCGTCGGCGGCATGAATGTCGCTCGGATTAACATGTGTCACGGCAGCCGCGAGTGGCACCGCCGTGTAATTGAGCGGGTTCGGAGGTTGAATGAGGAGAAAGGTTTCGCTGTTGCGATTATGATGGATACTGAAGGTAGTGAGATTCATATGGGTGATCTTGGTGGTGAATCCTCTGTCAAAGCTGAGGTGTGCTCATTACGCTACTTCTTCTTTGCGTTATTACTTTTTTTCTTATGTTACCTGTGATGTGTTTAATGTTTAATATGACGTAGTAATATTGTTGTTGCGTATGAGTCACGAGTAACTGATATTTACATTACATTACATGGATATAAGCAGGAAAGTGGTGGTTACTTTGGTATTATTATGTTATGTTGTGATGAGGATTACATCCAACCACTCTCAGTCTCCTTAATTTTCGCACTAGAAAAGTTTGATTATGTTGCAATGGGACTATACTATGTCACTATGTGCTACCAAACAAGCCCTTAATGTAGTTGATTCGAGTAATGTTGTTTGTCGAGTTTGATGGAAATTGTTAACAAATGCAAGCAGGTTCGTAAAGTGGACATATATTGTTATAATTTGTAACTAAGCAAAAGGTGTACGTCATTGTTGCGGCTCTACTCAATATACCGAAATTGTTAATCAAAGTGCTGATGTGAATTCTTATTGAGTGGTTGAGAGTTGAGACCTGTTGTCCTTGAGTTGCTATTAAGTTTTGAACGTTTAGGTCAATGACCCGTTTACGAAAGAACATAGGAATGAACTATTGTAAATTGGTGTCAGTGAAGGTAATTCTCGCAATGTATTGAAGGCACTCCTAATCAATTTACTATTGGCAATCTTTTTTATCCCTTTCTTCTGTGTTGGTTGGGTTTTTGTACCATAAACCGTTCTCAAAAATCAAGATCCAGCTCAAATCTGTGTATCACTGACCTTTTGTCTTCTAATCTCAGAGTTTTCACAATAAAGACGTGGGTCTCGTTAGTATTGTGGTTGTGGTTTTGGTACATTGTTGGTCACAGTAATAACACAGACCTTTGGCCAAAATTAAGTCGTAACAGGAGTAGGAATATGATTTCTGTGGGTATTTTTGAGGTCAGAATTGAAATTGGTGAAAATTTGAGAGGGGCGACGCTTATATATTGCCATGTACTACCAGAACTTGACCAAGGAGAAAGCTGGACTCAATCACTGGAGGTCTTTTGCTACTGTAGAGATTACAGCTCAGCTATTGTGATATAACAGAAAAATAAATTTCCGCCAATTTCTTGAGCTAGTAACAATATCCAGTTTTGCTGTAACAGAATAATTTATCTTTAGATAAGGTATATGATTTAGAGAATGCAAAAGCCGAAGGTTTCTTCCTGATCAGTATATTTTCTTTCATTTGAAATTTGAAGAGTTTTGTTCCTTGAGTCTACTATAGAAGTGAGCTTAACTAAGCCTTTTTTTTTTTGGTGCAGGATGGAGAGACCTGGATTTTTACTGTCCGGGCTTTTGATCTAGCTAAACCAGAACGAACCGTTACGGTTAATTATGATGGCTTTTCTGAAGGTAATAAATTTTGTTACATAGACTAACTCACCTCAAAGCTCTTAATGTTCCGTAATTGTGCTTTGACTTCTTTGTCTTATAGAAGGTTGCTGTTATGCTGTATTCAGGTTTCTATTTCCACAGCTTAAATGTATCTGTCTAATTGACTTTTGTGTTATCCTCCTGTGTTTCATTGTTTGAAACTTGAAAGTGTATTCTGTTGTAGTTTGAAGCAAGGATTATTTTTAGTTTTTAGTGTCTTATATTATGTTGGCTGTGGTTTTGTTGAATACTTGAACAGATGTCAGGGTTGGGGATGAGCTTGTTGTGGATGGTGGAATGGCAAGGTTTGAAGTCATTGAGAAAATTGGTCCAGATGTCAAGTGTCTGTGTACGGATCCAGGACTATTGCTTCCACGAGCAAACTTAACTTTTTGGCGGGAGGGGAAGGTAGTACGTGAACGTAATGCCATGCTTCCAACAATTTCTTCCAAGGTAAGACCATCTCTTTTCTTGATATCATTTTCCCCATCAAGCGGTCTCTTCACAACGCCAATGAGAACTGGTATATGGTGTCCCTTTTTAGTTTTCAAGTCATAATTAAAAGCAAGACATACTTTGGGGCTGAAAAGTTTATTTATGAAAGAGCTTGTGAGATCTTTTCTGATGGTCACACGACTCGTTTAAACTTACTTCAGTGCCTAAAGCAAAAAAGCTTCGACGAAAGCCAGGAAGAGGGGGGGGGGGGATTGGTTTTAAAGGTGTGAGGCGCTCCGAGGTGATGAGGGGCAATGCGACCAGGTGTGAGGCAACAGAATGAGGCGAGCGCCTCACGGAAGCGAGATGTTCTTGTTTTTTCTAAAGTAAATTAAAGAAAAACAAGCAGAACATAAATTATAACAAAGATAGGAAAAAGGAAAGAAGAAGAAAAGAACCTTGGGCTAAGAGGATGTAGAACAGACGAAAAAGATGAAAGATACATTGAGGTGAAGGCGGGACATTGTTTCCAAGTAATATTAGGTTCAGGTAGGAGAGTTTTTTTTTTTTTTTTCCCGAATGATTTCTTTACTCTGATGTTCTACTTTTAGTTTAAATAGAGTAAGCTTGGCAGATCAAGCATTTAAAATGATATTCAAGAGTCTTCTGTCATAAAAAATGCCTCAGATCCCTGAGGTATGCCTCACCATGTCTGAGGCGATGGCACCTTCGCCTTGTCACCTCACACCTGCGGCGCGCTTTTCTAAACTAAAGGCGCGGGGGGGGGGGGGGTAGTAGTAAAAAGAAAGTCCAAACAAAGAGAACAAAAAGTCTGAAAAACAGGTGAAAGTGAACAAACAAGACAAAAATACTAACCAAGCTCTATCCACACAAGTTCTTAACCTTAGGTCACCCTCTCCAACACATGTTTCCGTTATGTAAATATTATCTTAGACAATACTTTGAAGTCCTGTGCAGGAATTCGGAATAAATTCTCTTGTTTCTTTGGGACCTTTAGTTGATTTTCTCATGTACTTCGTGAAAGCAAGAATGATTGTGAAATTTGTAATCTTGTAGATTTCTTTACATGGCTTAATTTGTTTGTGCTTTGATGGTATATTTTGACTCCTCCATTTCCATCTTTCTGGAGCCAGGATTGGTTGGACATTGATTTTGGAATTGCAGAGGGTGTAGATTTCATAGCAGTGTCCTTTGTTAAGTCTGCAGAAGTGATCCATCACTTGAAAAGCTATATTGCAGCTCGGGACAGGTGAGGACTATACTAGTTTGTCTTGGACAAAATTTGTTGATAGTTTAATTTTCAACCAAATTCTTTCTTTTCTTTTTCCTGGATTTCAATTTTCTCGTGAAATTTCATTTCTGAAGTAAGGAGTTCTCTCATATACACGCTTTTTTGCCTTTGCATTTGATATATTGTAATCACACTGGAGGTTTATGCTAAAAGGTCATACTTGTAGTTCGCGACCTTTCGAATAGTTATTACAGAAGGTATGGTTGTTGCCTCACTAGCTGGGCGCCAATAACCCATTTCATATAGTATGCTTGCCTTGCAAAGAAGGATAAATTACGTGAAATCCGTATGATACTGTGTGGATTTGGACTTTCGTGCATTAGATATCACAACACTGTTGTGATCTCTCTTTTTTAAACAATTCTTATTCTCTGTTCTTCTTCATAGTATTTGACTATTTCCAATTTTCCTGCAGCACCAATTTTGTGAATTTTCACTTTTTCTAACTATTGATTTTCATCTTACCTATGGTATTTCACAGGCTTTGGCCTGGTGATTGTGTTTCGGTACACACAGATCCAGAGCTTACATATTAGGTTTTGAAGCTCTGGAAACCTTAAAATCATTGACTGGAAAACATCGAACTTTAACCATGACAATAGTCTCCTGCTGAATCCTATTGTTCAAGCGTCGAGGTCTCTGTCGTGTTTGAATATCTATTCTTACTTTTTGTTTGTTGAATCCTGTGCAGCGACATATCTGTCATAGCAAAGATAGAGAGCATTGATTCATTAAGGAATTTGGAGGAGATCATACAAGCATCAGATGGAGCTATGGTGGCAAGGGGAGATCTTGGTGCCCAGATACCACTGGAGCAGGTTCCATCAGCCCAGCAAAACATAGTGCAACTCTGCAGACAATTAAATAAACCTGTCATTGTTGCTTCGCAGCTACTTGAGTCCATGATTGAATACCCTACACCTACTCGAGCAGAAGTAGCTGATGTGTCTGAAGCTGTCAGACAGAGAGCAGATGGTTTAATGCTCTCTGGCGAGTCGGCCATGGGTCAGTTTCCAGACAAGGCATTGGCTGTTTTAAGAAATGTAAGCGTGAGGATTGAGAAATGGTGGAGGGACGAGAAAACCTTTGAATCGTTGGAGCTTAATGAGGTGGCTACTTCATTTTCTGACAGCATTTCAGAAGAAGTTTGCAATTGTGCTGCAAAGATGGGTACGCAAAAATTCCTTGCCATTGTGCCTAAACTTTTACTGTCTTCACATATAAGATTTATATTGTATAGTCTTTCTCTGTTTCACATTGCAAATCCTCCGCAAAGTTGGGTAAGCCTTTGTGGTTTCGCTTCCACCCTTCACTACTGCCTTTATGACATAGTGAAAAGGGAGAGGTGGAGGGAATGTTACTCACCATGGACTTTGTCATCAGTTACAAAAGGGAAGTTTGCACCTAGATGACCTTAGGTTTGAATCATTTACCTAGGTGACTCAAAGTCTACATACTGCACTTAGGTGGTTTAGAACTTAAGACTCGAGTGACCTTATAATTTGGATGAATGTGTAGGTGAGTTAACCCTGATCTTTGGCAAAATGATTGAGCTTTAAGTGGTACTATCTTCATATAATTAGTTAAACCAGTCAATTGCCGAAGAATCAGATTCAGCTCACGAAGAAAATGGACTTTGCATCTTGAGTTTCACTGAGCTATTCAGTTTCAAATGTTTATCCCAAGTCCTTGTAGTTTTAAAAGTTTGTTCATTCTGATCTTGCAGCCAATAATTTGGAGGCAGATGCAATATTTGTCTACACCAAAACAGGGCACCTGGCTTCTCTATTGTCACGCTGTAGACCAGACTGCCCTATCTTTGCATTTACCGCCACACCAACAGTGAGGCGTAGGCTTAACCTTCAGTGGGGCCTTATACCATTCCGCTTGAGTTACTCAGATGATATGGAGACCAACCTGAATAAAACATTTTCTTTGCTCAAGGCCAGGGGAATGGTCAAAACAGGCGACCTTGTGATTGCTGTGTCAGATATGCTTCAGTCTATCCAAGTCATGAATGTGCCTTAAATGATAGAGTTTGATAAGACCGAAGGCGCTTCAAATTCTCAGTCATGCTGTTTGTTTTTTCTGAAGAGGTGGTATTGTGATTTAATGTTCTAATTAGAGTTGTGCAAGGCCCCTGGAGCTGAGAGATTGGCTGGTGGCTGGGCCTGACATGGTTTTTCCATACTTCCCTTGGGTGTCTACTGTACGGCTTAGTGATGCATGTTCCTGCAGATGTGCTGCTGTATTCTGCTACCAGTCGACATGTTTTCTGCAAAAGCATACATGGAGAAGAATCCTGTAGAAACTTGGTAATTGGGATTATAACAGGTTGTAGCTGCTTTTTCCTCATTTACCTCCTTCCGTCAAGTCTCTTCTTCAACACCAGGATATGATTCAAGAAAAACTAATCTAGCTCTCTTTAGTTTTGTAAAATGTGTAGCGGGACTTCGAATTCCTTTGATTGTGTTTGTAGTGTGCCCTTGCAATGTAGACTATTTCTATCAGGATTGTGAGATGACCATCAGATCAGTTTTGTGCTCAGGATTTGACCTCTTTTTTTTTTTTTTTTTTTTCGAGATCAGTTTGTTCAGTATCTTTGAACAGCTGTGACTGAATTTCATATCCTAGATAGTGTCTTAAACCACAAGATTTTGGACCAACAGAAAAGGAAATGATCACACAACTGGGGTTTCCAGATCCAAAACCTTCTTGGTCTGAATTAGGAAAGAAGGCTACTTTGACTGTTTGAGAAAGTAAGGTAAGAGCACTCAGAAGACGGCGAAAGTGTCTGGGAAATACGTCTTCCATACTTTTGAATTTTTGCTCACATATTCACATCACGCTTTAACACTCCAGAAAAATGGAGGGACCGACTCATCATTAAACATTGTACCTTGGGTAATCCATGCAAAACACTAGATTTTGGGGTTGCATTCTTCAAGTTAAGGTATTAAACCATCTAGTTCAAGCTGTTTGATGTTCGATTTTAATAATCCATAATTATATTATGAAATTATATTATATCAAGAATCAATAATAATTTACAAGTTGGCGGGGAGCCGAGATATGATCTGAGCCCCCACACCCTTTGCTCTGGAAAAACCAATCCTAGTAAAAATATGAGCTGCAACCTGTGCACCGATATCCTGCGTCCTGGAGAACTGCTGGATCCGCTTAAACAGAGCAACAACTGTGGGCTCTAACGCCATAACCCAAAGTAGCGCACCTCGCCTCATACTTGGGTTAGTTCTGGTAGCATTTTTCTTCCGAAGATGGTCTGTTGTCATGCGGTCTGCTAGAATCTGAAGTCGGATTTTGACTTGCCCCAGACGTGATTAGATGAGAATGGATAAGAGGCTCAAGAGGACGGTATAGTGATGAGAGGGTAAGAATATGGTTATTTCTGAGAGCAAACTCCAAGTGAACTCTGATCTTTACTTTGTCTTACACGATGTAATCTGACTCGAGATGTTCCCATCAATATTTTCCAAACAGGTCACAATTTTATACATACAACATTCCGATTCCATCCAAATTTATTGTGGAGGCTTTCAAGACAACTTTTAGGTTTTCACACAGGTTGTCAAGCCTTTGTTGCACAGGTTTCCGGTCAAGCAAAGGAAAAAAGGGTACTTTACAAAGACACTGAGCAAATTATACACAGGAGACAGGACCAACTTCAAAGTTTATCCCACACAAAATGTAAACAGGTACTTGTCACAGAGTCACAGACAGTGAAAGCCATCAAACAGCAACGGCAGCAGGCTGTGGGACCTTGCCATTTTCAGAGGACGATATACTGTCATAGTAATCGACCAAGACTTTCCACCCACCAGGGCACATAAAACCATCTGGAGGATTCTCATTGTTCTTTGCAAGAGTGCGCATCTGCAAGGAAACAGGCGTATTCAGTTTAACATGATTGTTATGCTAGACTAAGGATACTCAATTTGCTAAGATCGGACTGGTGCAGACACGCAGTTGACACATCTAAAGATCGAAATCCTAACAAGAATAACTATACCTTGGTGCCTGAGATAAAAATAAAATCTTGAGGCCTTGAAGGATCAAAGAATGCCATCTTGCCTTGTGTTTTATCATATGCAGCTACCTGCATTTCGCGAGGAAACCATGTTTGAGAATTTCACAATCAAGATATGACGGAGAAATTATAAAAACCTCGTAGTCTCAAACCTTGAAGGGAAGGATGTTAAGCCGTTCAAGTCCAGGAGCCATCCCAAGCACTTTCTTTCCATGGTCAGCATCATATAGATCTCTTTTCTCAGCTGGATGGCCCATTCCGGCAGGATCACGACCAACAATGTAGAAGTTGGCCCCAGAATTAATACGAGCCTTTGCATGCCACTGCACCTCAGTTGGCCCAGCATAGTGCATTGGAGAAGGAAATATTGAAACAACAGTCGTCTCTGGGTCTAACACACCATCTTCAAGCACCTGGCATTTTAGTTGAAAATGGAGTACATCATTAGAGGTGCCATAGACCCTCCAAAATTATTCAGGGTACACACATTGTTCCTTATCTCTGAACTTCCAAAGAAGTGGGAATAATCTTAAACATTCAGATCTCAAACTAATAGTTCACCCCCCCCCCCCCCAAACTCAATCCCTAATGTGTGCATAAAAAGTCGACATGACACAAGCATACATTATTAAATTAGGAAGAAGTAAAAAATGAACAAAAAAAAAAAGTGATTTCCTCTTCAAAATTGTTCCAAGGTAAAAGAATTGCTGTACTGGTCATGGGATCATCCTAGTCGAAAACTAGCGGAACTTAAGAGCTTGTTTAGATAGCGGATTTGAAAGGAAATGGAGGGGAGGGGAAGGGAGGAGAGTAAGTTGCTTGTCTGGATAAAGGTTTGGAGGAAAAGAAAGGAAGGAATTGCCCTCCCTGTCCTTAATAAACTCACATCTCTCCATTGTTGGAGAGATTCGGAGGGAAAATAAGACATGAAAGTTTCATTACCGCCCCACCCTTTCCATCCAAGCTTTGTATCCCAACAAGCTGTAAATTAACAAACAAATGCAACTAAAATAAGTATCGGCATGACCAACCTTTTCATGTTGCTTCATACGCCAATCAAGAGGAACATCATCTGCCTTTGTAAAGCCACCAAGTGGATGGAGTAAAAGAATAGGATTCTTATATCCCATCTCAAGAAGCCGACGACGTGTATCTGTCATCAGCAGAGCATGGCCATTGTGCACTGGGTTTCTCAGCTGGAAAGCAAAGACTGCGTCAGCATCACGTTTCAAAAATTCTTGGCGTAGCTCAGCTGGAGATAACCGAAACCTATCAAGGCCATCATTGTACTTGACAGGTTCAAGAACCTCCAAATCTCCTCCAATTAACCAGTCCCCAGCATTGACTATCGTTTCCTCTGCGTATGGCAAACCACGAGCAGTGGTACCCCATGTTCTAGCGATACGTTCTTCCTTGTTATGTTTGTATATCTCAATGCTGAAGGGCCAAAAGTTTGGGTTAGTAACAAACCAATGATACAACCTCCACCAACAACATCTTTAACCCCAATGCCTTAAAAGCTCCCGCCATAAGGAGCCATAAGGAGAGGTAGGGGGGTCGGATGCACGCAAGCCTTATCCCTATTGAAACATAGAGAGGCTGCGCACGGATGACCCAAAATGAAACCTCTGCAAACAAAAATTATCTAGTCGAATGGAAAACCAGATGATGGAAATTTTTCAGGAGCAACAAACATTCTTGAGCAAACAGTAACAGGATAACACCCTGGCCCTCAAAAAAAGAATAAAAAAAAAAAAAAAGAAGCAGGAGGGCACCCAAACCAATTAGCCATTCTTATGAAGGAACATAGAATAACCTTATCAGTTCTAGCACAAGAGTGCCACTGTACACTGATAATTATGTCTTTTCTCAGTAATCAACAAAATTCATTTTGGAAGAAGTTTCTTTTTGGGGGAGGAGGGTTATGGTTTTAAGGTTTACTATAAGACGTGGAAATTGATCAAAATACATTCCATGAAGTAAGCATTTACATGGCATTAAGGTTCCAATAAATCCGAAGCAAAGATCACCAATGAACAAATCCTTGGTTCTTGAAAGAATTTGTTATGGCCCTCTGAAAAACCGAGATAAAGACTATATACAAACAACAACATGACCCTAGTGCCTCAAAGGATCCTGACATAAAGACTATATAATTTTCAAGCAGTCCGTTAGCAATCATTTCCCAAAATCCATTGCCACTCAAATGCTACAATCAATGTTAGTAACTTTTCCTTAAAATACCAAGGAACACTTGCCTATATACAATGTTGCCTATATATGCAAGCACAAGTGCTAACATTATTATCAGACATCATATCATATGACATTACTCGAACACAATGCTACTCCATTTCTAACAACAATTCCAATCTCCTTAAGGTTAGAGTGACCAAAGAGAAAAGAATCTACCAAACATCCGAATCCCTCAATTCAACAAGAGCTTGCATACTTGATGACCATACAAACAATAACAAACTTGCCAAGCTAGTTGCTCCCAGTCTAGTTAAAGTAAAATGCTCAATGCATCTACCTCATATTGAGTAACATGCATACACACCTAGATAGGAAATTTTAATTGTTGCTCTTAGTGACGTATTCTAAATTTAATGAAAGCCGAACAAACACTAAACACGACAACTAAGGGAACCATACTATCTTCCTTCAATCGACTTGTGAGTTATAGTAAATTCATGGGAAAGATACTTACAACTACTAAGAATGCTCATAAAAGACGAGCACTAATGAGGTATCACAAACTTATACATCATAGACATATCACTTAGTGACCACATCACCATAATTTCTCAGGGTCCCTTATACAATGACATACCAATATGCAACTATGCAAGACTACATAGGATTTTTTTTTTTTTTGTTTAGACTCTTATACACTCCATCCATTATTTTCATTTACGTAACAAATGAAAAGAACGAGGGAGTAAAATACTACCACTTATAATAAACGTGTTACTACGTAGTTGACTAGTTATAAATTGACGAGAATTGCTACATGTAACACACCGTCAAACCACAGCACAAGACAACGACATTTTATTAGGCTTTGACCCCACTATATTGGGGTTAAAACTTAAAATGCCTCTTTACTTGTCTTATCCATGTCGTGATACACCAAACATTTCTCTACGTTTTCCCATTCATTTTCTGAATTGAAAAGGTAAAATCCACTACCCCAATATCTAAAATGATTTGAAAACGATATTATCTTCTTTCCACGAAATCCAATTCCTCACTACCAAACAAACCATAAACATACTAACAATCAATCTAACACCACCACACGAGTTGATCATCCACGAGCTCAGGGCCTTACTTCCAAAATGATTTTAAACCCCAAAACGGAAAAAACACAACACATTGACCAAGACCAACATACACAAAAGAAGGAAAAAAAAAAAAAAAGAAGGAAACGTACTCATGAAGAATGGCAATGGGCTCATCGGAATGAGGATCAATGAGGGCAACACTAGTACTCTCACCAATACGATTCTTATCAAAGTCATCGATAGCGAGAACGATGGGCACCGACATATTGACGACACGACCATCATCAAGGCGGAGCGAGTTAAAATGAAGCGTTTGGAGGAACTCAGTTTGTCTCATGAAGCCGGAAAGTGGGCTAGCCCAACCTTCACTAAGAACATGAACCCATTGAAGATCGATGCGGCTGAGTTTGACACGTGGCAAACCCAAAGCTTCCCTCTTTTTCTCTCTCCTCAACGGCTCATCCACCACCAGCTCCACCAGCTTCCCCCCGTCAGGCTCGATCAACCCGGATTTGACCCGGATGCCAAATCGGTGTCGGGTCGAAATGGATACCCTTTTCGGAGTTATGAACTGGGTCTTCGTCGGATTTTGGAGAGAGAAAGTGGGTGTTGGAGTTTTCGAAAATAAGGACGCCATTGATGCCATTATTTTCCAAGCTTTTTTTTTTTTTTTTCTCTTGGTTTTATGTTATCATTGGGTATTTATATATAGTAGCGTCAAGGTCACAAGTGTGATACTCCGTTTCTCGTATAAGGCTGCTGTGTCAGAGGCAAGTAAAAAAGCGAAACGGGAAATGATAACCACTGATAGTGTGACATGTGGCGATTTGGAATTTATAGTGTTTTTTTTGGTAAAGAAGAGTAGTGAAAAATGAACCTAGACGATATTTGGCAAAAGTTTCATTTTTTTTTTTTTTTTTTATTATAATGGTATTGGAATGCTAAGCAAGCAAATTTGGCTTGGCTTCCTTTGGTATGTGAGTATGTCATTGTGGTTCAACTTTGTATGTTAGGATTAGTCATTTAAAAGAGGAGCCTTTGTGTGACCACTATTTAAAAAATGGACTTCATTTGACATAAAATATCATTGGAGTTGTTATTAGTCTTATTATACTACTCTTATTTTAAGATATGTGTTTCGCAATCGATAACTTCTAGGAGTGTGTCTAAATACATAAGTCTAATTCTAAAGGTATTGATACGATGGATATCACATCAGTTTTATATTTACAAATTTGTGCGTAAAAAAGAAACCATCGTGTCATAACTATTTCGAAATGAATGATTCATTCATACAAGATTAAAATGGAACAATGATTGAAACATGTGCACTCAAAACTTTCTCGTATTAAATACAATTCAACTGTGAAAAATATAATCACTGCCTCTAGCTTAAATTCAGATCTCATATGCAAGTTGGTTTGCTTTCTTCTGCTAAAATAAAACCAAAACATAATAAAATGTAAAAAAAAAAAAAAAAAGATACGCATTATATTTACATATGTGAATTTGGATACAAGTCAGATGTTTACTTAACAAAAAATAATCTAGGACCACTTTGCGAGACGGTAGAGTAGTTCACTGCACTTCTGGAGGACTGAGTGTAGAGCTAATGACAGTTTCATCAAATCGTTGAAGTAGCTCTATTAGGCTTGAAGCCTTCCTCCTTGCCCTCTCAGTTCCGTTTTCCGAAAGTTCTTTCAACACTTGCTCCGCGTTGAGCTCCTTAGCTAGTTTCATGTAAATCCTATCACCCATGCACAATGACCAGACTACAGCAGCCGCATTCTCTCTGTTACGGGGAGAGCCTGTTCGTATGAGCTCGATCAAGAGAGGTATTGGCTCAGCCTGCCCTATAGCCGTTTTTCCTTCAGGGTGGCCAGCAATTATTGCTAGTATTGCCAAAGCTTCATCCACCATGCCGCCTTCAGCTTCCCTCAGGAATGTCATTAAAGGATTGATAATGCCTGCTCTCACAGCGCGTACCTTATTGCCCTGATAGATGCACAGGTTGAAAATTGCAGTGGCAGCATCTTTCTTTCCCCTTGGAGTTCCTTTAATGAGCAGATCAATTAAAGGAGGAATTGCCCCAGCTGCGCCTATGGCAAGTTTGTTTTCATCGATAACGGACAAGCTGAAAAGTGTTGCGGCTGCATTCTCTCTTGCCTCCATGCTGCCAGTTTTCAAGACTGCTACAATATCTCGTATTGCTCCATTGTTTACGATGATGCCCTTGTTGACATCATTAATGGAAAGATTGAGGAGTGCTGTCACAGCATGTTCTTGAGTCCTAAGATCGGGAGAGGATAACAATTCTATAAGCTGTGGAATTGCTCCTGCCTCCGCAATACAAATCCTGTTGTCTGCGTTTCTTTTTGCAAGCAGCCGGAGCTCTCCAGCAGCAGCTCGTTTTTCTTCAACATTCCCATTGCTAAGCTTCCTTAACAAAGCAATAATAGCAGCCCAGTCGCAATTGGATGCAGAGGTCCCAGTTTTCCTGTTTCTAGATGTTTCTTGTGTCTTTGGCAACTCTACACCATTGCTCTCACACCAGAGAGTAATTAGACTCTTCAAAACATAATTTGGTGTCAATGCGGCATGCAACAGGGTCTGCTGGGTCTTCGGACATGTCCTATGACCAGCATCAAGCCACTTCTGGATGCAGGAACGTTCGTATGTCTGTAGAAAGAGGGGTAGGAGGGAGGTTTAAGTCAGACGTGACAAGTCTTCCTGAACAATTGACTACAGACAACCCAAGGACGAAAGCATGATGAAAGAAATATTATTTAGGTATTAAATGACATCTGACCTGGCCAGTAGAGACGATGACAGGATCCCTCATTAGTTCAAGAGAGATCGGACAGCGGAAGTCATCTGGTATAACAGGAGACCTGTGCTTTGTGATGCCTTGCTCGACATCACACATTTCAACTTCTGGGTTCAGTGTGAGCAAATAATCATTAAGAGTTCTAAATAGAGCAGACATTATCTCAAAGGAGCCGCCCAGATCAAGACTGTTTGTGATAACCATTTCATGGAAAGCACGTGATTCTTTCCTCAGATCCTCCAATGTCAGAAGATGCAGGTTCTCTGATAGTCTCCTGAGGACTGCCGTGTCAGGGTCAGATTTGTCTTGTACTTCAGTCATATCCAACTCTAGCTGTAGATCAGGGGACTCCATTCTAGATTTTGCTCGCTGGAGTTGTGCACGAACAAGTCCAACCTAGTGACCAATATAGCGACGGCCACCAATTAAAATGGTTGTCCAAAATTTACCAAAGTTTTCACGTTGAGAACAATATTGATAGAGAATAATACCTGTTCCTTCACTTCATCAGACAAATCAAGTTGGTCATACGGTACCTTACTTAGTGCTGCCTCAATTTCTCCTGTTAAATGTAAAAAGTCGGATGAGATTTTGTCCCTTTGCACAGCCTGCGAAGCAGAAACAAGCGCATATGATCAATGATCAAAAACTTTTATTAAAAGACTACACCAAGCGCATATGATAAATGGTCAAGTTAGAAAAAGTAATTCTCAAGGCTATGTCATAGATGACATAGCAGAGGCACAAAATAATGTTGGCAATCCTGGAAGTATCCCAAGTGACCACAACAAGATCTAACAAGTTACAACCATTTTTCTGTCAATAAATTTTTTTGATATGTTTCGTTTTTCTCTATTAACATTTAAGCCATTGCTACCTTTTTCGGTTTCTTTCCTTGCATTTATTATATAACCATGACACATTACCATTTTTAAAGAAATATCACAACAATTGGACTCATTCCAGGAAACAATTGGACTTCAGCTGAAGTTTTATAATGTGAAACCCAAAAGTTAGGCTAAGGGATTTGCATGGACATTAAGACAGTCCATTGTCAAACAAAAGAGGAACACTAATGACACTAAGAGCTTCCATATACTAACATTTTCATCTTGGAACACAATACCAACCCAGAACAGTACTAATGGCAGCAAGAGCATCCAGCAATGAAACCGACACCGTGAATTCCTTTTGTTCTTCCAATTGAAAACGCTTCAGTCAGAAGCTTAAGCAATAACTGTTGATCAGGCAAGATTCAGGAATCCTCTTAATGTTGGAATGCCCCAAGTGGAGTCCACAGAAGCAACATCTACTTGGCAATTGTCATTTTTACATAAATTCAGTTCCTAAACGTCCTTTTCTTTTGACAGAGATATTAAACTGAAAGAACTACAGTCTAAAATAGTTATTAACCACAAACATAACTATATTGAACCTTTCCACCGTCAGGGAAAAAAAAACTATATTGTACCTTCCTAAGGTCATATGAATACTACGGACACAAAAGATTTTATGTTAATATGTCATCGGTCCCACTACAGATGTACTCATTGATCATAAACCATAGTCAACTACACAGCTACTCACAAAGACAGATCCCACATATTACTTCCTCTCGGTCCATAACAATAACAAAAAAAAAAAAGCACTTTTCACGAAGGAGCTAAGAAACACCCCTGTGTGTCACACAATCACCTGACTCCAAGTAAGCAATTGTTCATGGAGCTGCATGCCCCACACTTCATGCTCCTTCCTTCCTGTTCCCCCTCTTTCTCAAACTTCTCTCCACGTCACTCAGTCCTAAGAAACACCCTCCTTGAATCCCCTGCCCCTGCCCCTGACCACCAGAACCTCTAACCCCACCGCCTGAGTCACCACTTCCACCCAGCTCATTCTGCCGCTCTCCCCTATAAGCCGCCACCCATCCACGTGTCTCCTTTCCCCCAATCCCACTGTCTCCTCCACTTCTCTCTCCCATCAATCATTAATGTCAAGCCAGCAACAACCATGGACGGGCAGCCCACTTTGTGCATCCTTGACCAGAAACAGCAGTGAAGGGGCCAGCTGTTGTATTAATTTGTTGTGGAGTCTGACCAAAACCAAAGAATCGTCAAGGACGAGCATCACAACAACAACAACATCCAAGCCTTCTTCCCAAAATGATTTGGGGTCGGCTAACATGAATCGTCATCCAGTAACCGTCTTATGCGTGCCATAAAATTTCAAAAACGTTGTGAACCATTTAGAAATGTTGAAACACTTTCGAAAGAAGTTTTAGAAAGTTATCAAAATAAATAAAAAGTTTGAAAATTAGTGAAAAACATATGAACTTTGAACACCAAGTAAGGAAAAGTTTTGGAACAAGTTAGGAAAACCAAACAAAGAAACCAAAAAGAGTCAAATTAAGTCCTCCGCATGGATAGCGTCTCTCCACACCGCCCTATCCAACACCATACTCTCTTCAAACCCTAGGAAGCTCATATCACTTCTAATCACCCTCATCCAAGTCATCTTGGGTCTTCCAATCGTCAAGGAGGAGCATGATTGGCCCAAATGCCGTTCAGCCATTTCAGCTTCTTGGCTGATTGGCTATTGCATATTGATTTTTCCATAGCCATTATCTCGTTTATCTAACAGTCAATAATACCAATCCAAGAATAAAAGCCTTCTCCTTAATTATGACCATTTCTAAATTACCCTATCATGCAGCGCCTAATTTTAGTTTTTAAGACATAAACAAAACCCAGGCTGTGGCCAAAAGTTTACTCCTTATGACTGGATTCTATGTGCTGATTCCTTAATCTTTTTTTCCTGCCTGGCTGCCTCTTGTGTTTCCCTCTTGTCTTCTTGGTGTAGCTCCAAGATAAAAAGGCCAGGAGACAATTTCCATCCAATTTATCCCGCTCTCTCATTTCTTGGTCACTAAATTTATGCATTGAAATTCTTTTTACCCTTGGGAAATTGGACCATCAATCGTCCACTATGCCACTATTTCTTCCTACAACAACAACATTACCCCCAATGTGACAGAGACTCCCGCCTATGCCAAGGTAAGGGGGATCGGATGTACACAAGCCTTGCCACTACTTCTTCATCCCTTTAAAAGTTAAGTTGCCAATATAGCTTCAGTTTGTACACAGATGCAAGCTACCAAAGTAAACCTTGTTAGGAACTCTAGTCTCCATCAAAAAAGGTCTCTCTAACCAAATGCAGCCATCGTCCAAGGAGCCTTTCCACTCAAACACAGCAGTCCAAATCATCCAAACCAGCCCATATTCATGACATGTATCATGTATGTATCATTCCTGATAAAATGCCACTTGGCAATCTGAAGTGGAATTTTTTTTAAAAAGCCATGTATTACAACGGAATTGTTATCATTTTCGTGTGGCATTTGTGAAAATTTGGCCGTGCCCAATGTTGCTGCTGACTTGTCTCTTACGTGGTTATTTAATTACACGTGGGCCATGTGGCAAAAAACGAATCAGAGGACGAAAGAAAAACAGAAAAATTGCAAATCTTCTATCCTTCCTAGCGGCTCACCCTTCAGTTTCACTCCCCCATTACGCAGAATCCCAAGTCCACAAATCATTAAGTGTCGTTCATAATCAAACTCAATAGTTACAACCCATCCCATATTGCTTCGGCACCACAATCCCACCCAGTGCTACCAGCAATTGACCGATGTAAGTTACTTGCTCTCCTTGTTCTGTGCTCCTAGGCTACTAAGCTACTGTGCGACTGTGCACCACAATGAACTAAGATGGTTCCTTTTAACTGAATTCTGATTCTGATGGCTGCCAATCACTGGGTAACTTGTTAGCTGTTTAGCTAGCGATCAACTATGTTTTACAAATGTCTCTTTGCATGAGCTCCTTTGGTTTCTGTCCCTCAAAATGCTTTTTTTCATTAGAGGGCAGGATTAAACATCAAAAGTAAAGTGATATCTAAGGATCGGGCCTAATGGTTAGGAAATTAAGGGGCTGCCCCGGGTTCAAATCCTCATACCCCCCCCCCCCAGCTGCTCCAATGTACCCAAAAAAAAAAAAAAAAAAGGTAAAGTGAAATCCAAATTTGCTACATTTCATTGTACATTGAATTGCATCTTAATCTAGTCTGTTCTGGTTGGTCACTGTCAGTTTGACATTCAGATGGAGTTCTCCGAGTTTCACCATGATATCCTATTACTTTTCCTCTATATGAGATTTGTGCCCATACTCCTCAGTGTAGACTATGGTCCATTTTCACAAACGTACAAATCAGGCTTCTGTGTGCCAACTTGCCACTGAAGTTACAGCATCAAATGAGTTTCTAGCATCAAATCTTGTAGCAATAGAATCAGTCTCGGAGACTGCCTTGTCTTAGGTGTAGAAAGTGAAGGTTTGCCAAAATAGGGTAAGGGGAGTTTGAGCGATTCTACTTGCCCGAAAAGATGAAGCCCTCATGATGGAATGAAGATCAGTTGGTTAAACAAAATTCAAAACAATTCAAAACAATTCATTTATCTTTCCTAATAGCGTAAACTAGGACATTCTTCATGTCTCAATGAAACTCCAAATCAAAAGTTAGATGACTGCGGTTAGCATATCTTGTGCTCACACATTCAGAACAAAAGCTTCCCCGAAATTTCACAGGACCCAAACTAGTACAACCGAAATATAAAGATTGATTCTTAGGTATCATCCGGTGGTACAAAACTCCAACAACACCACACACATCTAATACTATAACAATCTCCAAAACCTCCCCGGTGCTACAAAACTCCCTCACCACCATAATCCAATACCCATATCTAACATTAGACAGTATTATTTCCAAAACACCATTTAAACTGTGGCTGATTCGACAAAATCCCAACACAAGTTATTACTACTAATCCATGCTCAATGCACAATGTTACAAGATTAGTATTCCCTACGTTTCATTAGGTTCTTTACATGTTGATTGAATTCCTCTCGCATATTCAAATGACACATAAAGAACATAAAAAAGACGGGGGAAGTACTCACTTTTGATTTGGGCTCAATTTCAAGGACATGGGAAAGACAGGAAAAAGTGATCAATTACATCGTCACAAACTAAAACAAAACATGATCACCAAAACCCAAGAACAACAACAACAATACAAAAGACAACAACAAAGCACTAGTCCCGAAACCTCGATTTGGGGTCGACTAACATGAATAGTCATATATAATAATAAAAAGGTACGAGGAGTACCTGAAAGAGTTTACTGGACTCCTGGACCCAATTAAGAAGCTTTTTAGCAGAACAAAAAGCAGAAAGCAATGATTCCAAAGCACGAATAACTTCAACAGGAAGCTGTTCCTCCTCCTGAATATCAATCAATTCTTCGAAAAGTGGGCTCAACAACTTAATTCTGCGGACCAAATTGGAATACATTTTCTTAGAACTGTTCTTACATTCAGGTAAACTAGAGATCTCCTTCACCACGCTCATCAGCTCATTTACCACCGCGTTTTTTACCGTTGGTGAATTCTGATCAGGACCCATTTTCGACGGAACCCAGAAATTTGGGGTTTGAGAGAAGATTTATGGGAAGAAAAAAAAAAAAAGGTACAAAGAGAGAGAAGAGAGGGAGAACGGGGGTTGGTATAATTTTGACGGGAAATTCGCTTACCAAGTCAGCTCTGTAAAAGCGTTGGAGGAAATGGGGAGAAGTAGCGTGGCAGAGAAGCTGCTGTCGGATGACTGGATGAGCATTGGTTTGACCATATGGACCGGTGTTGGTGTGGGAAATGTTAATGTCTCGTTGGATCCAAATCCCGCTCAAGATACCCCGACTAGAAGGGTTATCTAACTTTCGTGTTCTTACCAATGTTTAAAAAAAAAAAAATCAAAACTGGAAAGACTGGAATAATAACAGTTCGGTCCAATCAAAGACCGGAATTATCCAGGTCTAGGTCCGAGTCCTGAAATTTTGGCCTAACTGGTTCGGGTTCCTTTGCGGTTTTGGACCGATAAACGGCCGTAATTGCGATACTACTGTAAGATAATTTAGACTCGAAACATAGTTTGGATGGAATAGATTGCATTATGCTTCTCTTCGATATACGTGAAAAGAGGTTTTATTTTTTTCTTGTTTGAGATTATTAACGTTGAGATTGAATATTTGATAGTTTCTCGAAGCATACAAGGTTTGAATTTTACAACCAAATCTCTAATCCCCTAGGTGCTACCGTAATTGTTCCGGGCTATTTTAGCGCTCTTTGATGTTTGATTTTATCCTTATATGAACAAACATTTACTCTTCGTAAGGTGTGAATAAAAACGTAGCAACTCGAGACCATAAAGTGTTGTGTGGAGTTGTGCACGGTTCACGAGTTGTGATTAGATCGATCTTAAGTAGAGTACAAATCAATGTCCATTTTATATCGACTTTTCTTAGTTTGGACACTTCGAGATACCTCACGACATGTTGAACCATGTAGTGTGTTTTGATGATGACAAGATGATATGAGTTCTATGTTGATTACTCCCTTGTTATGAGCTAACATCTTTTTTAGGTTTGGTAAGCTAACATCTCAGGAAGGAAGATTGGATTGATCTACTAGTATACGGCTATACCAATGGAGCTACAAGATGTGAGGCATCAAAGACTATAGATTAGAAGGTTTATACTTTCATATAGTCTTGTTTAAGAAATAATATTTTCCAAAATACGTGAATCAAGCAAAATAAATCTTTGATATATTTGGTATCACTAAAAATCCTCTGTAAAAGATAATCACATTTTCTTTGAACCAATTTCGAAATCATTAGTTTCAGCAATACAGAGTTCAGTACTAGAAACTGTTCTCTGTAAAACAGTTTAGCACAATACATTAGACAGATTGCTGATACCACTTGTTGGGTCCAGGACAGCGGGCTCGTAGGAGTAGATTCGGAAGATAGGCCACAATCCCAGTGAGGTTCCATCCTAAAACCAATTGGCAATAGGAGGAGTAACCCACTAACTTATGAACCAATCTCCTCAACTTAATTCTACCGATGTGGGACAATACTTTTATGAACACTTGGGAAACCCCAACAATCTCCCTTTTCACATGTGTGTGGCTGCAACTCCCCCTCTGACTAGTGCCCCTCCGCACCATGAAAGACCGGTGTTGGTATTGATTAGTGCCCCTCCGCACCATGAATGACCGGTGTTGCTATTGATTAGTGCCCCTCCGCACCATGAATGACCGGTACTACTCCGCACCAGTACCCCTCCGCACCATGAATGGTCAGCCAACACTTCACACCAGTGCCCTTCCGCACCATGAATGGTCAGCCGAGGCTCTAGAGTACAATCATCACACTCCCCCTCAACTAGTGATTCTCCGCACCACGTGTGTGATCCGATGCAACTATGCACCAGTGCTCCTCCGCACCATGACAGGTGTCATGGCACAGCCCCACATCGCGCCTGGGTTGCCCCAAGCCGAACCATCGGCTCTGATACCACTTGTTGGTATTAGAGCCTCGTGCTCTTGATCGGCTAACACCTAGAGTAAAGATCCCGAAGATGTCGCGCAAATCTTAGGTTGAAGATGGCAAGTGTTTCAAGTGCAACAAATTTGACCATTACATGAAGGAGTGCCCTTTATGGAAGAAGAGAAAAAGTGTTGGTAGACAAACCGTCGAAGGATCGAACTTATGTCTTCTGCCAAATAGTTCAAGTCACGTTGATTCTGAATCCGACGACGATTCACAAGTAAGTCATGATGATTCTCTTTCTATTATTAAGAAAAAATTGCATTCTTATTCTACAAAGAAACTTGTTGAAATTCTAAGTAAAGAACTTGTTACTTGTGATGAATTGAAAACGAGTAAGAAACTTGTCGATGATAAATTGTCTACTAGTCTTGATCGAATTGCTAGTCTTGATCGAATTGCTTGTCTTGAAAAAGATTGTTTTAGGCTTAGATCTGATAATGAAGATTTGAAATTTCTCTCTAATGGTCTAACGAGTCAAATTGAAAGTCTTTTTCGTGATAATGATGATTTAAAAGCAAAGTTGATTAAAGTTTCTGCTCAGAGTATACATTGTCATTCTGTTCCTTGTACTGTTCCCGAAATAGAAAATTCTACTCTTTTAAAACGAATTGATTCTTTGAATAAGGAATTAGTTGAGTTAAAAGAGTGTAGAAATGTTGTTCCTCTTGATGTTTATAATGTATCAAAGTTACATGATGAGCATGCTAATTTAAGTGAAGATTTTGAAGTGTTAAGAATGCAAAATGAAAAGCTCTTTAAATCACTTAGCGTGTTTGATTCAAAACTTGTTGAGATTCAAAATATGTCAAATAATTGGAATAACGACAGTAGTGATGTCTTAAACAAATCTTCTAGACGCTTGCATGATTTTTCAAAAAGAGGTTTAAGATATGACACTATTAGACAGTACAGAATGGCAGACTGTACCCTTGAGAGATCTAACCATAATAAACATGTTTTTCGTAAAAGAAAAGGTGCTTATGAGGTGTAGCTCCACATTCGGGGCTCTGCTTCGACCCCGTCGCTGCTGTTATATGAGATCGTCGAATGGGTTGTCCATGACGCTCCCCGGATCTGCCGTGCAAAGTCTAGTGCCTATAAGGTTCGGTTACTAAGAGCCCTGTTTTTCTCGTTCGTGAATGTGCTCAGCTAATTGCAACTTCGGGCTGGACAATATTCGTTTTGATTATATTGGTTGCTATTGGCGAATGAGGCTGGGTCTTTAAAGTTTAGTGTGGTCACAGAAGTTTACGTGATTAAGTGGAGGTTTACCAAAGAAAGTTAGATTAAATGCAAAAAAAAAAAAAAAAAAAAAAGGTTAGTTTGTCTTTATCTCTTGTCTTCATATGGTCATAATGATTATTGTTGGAGTGGTACTTTGATCATCAGCTTTGCAACGTGAAGATGTTAGTGCCTTGATGGTAATTGTGAGTTGTTAACCACGTCAACACAGAAATTTCTATTGGAGATCAGTGAACCTGTTTGCAATTTGGATTGTAGTATTGTCTGCTATGTTGGTTAAGTTTACACTACTGGAGGTGGAACAATTTTTAGAGTGATCGAATCTTTATGCAACCGCATTTGATTATGATGATATGGTTGATTTTTGCTGGTACAATTCATCACTCATGGGCAATAAATTTCTTACCTCGAGCATTTGGAGCGTAGTGGTAATAAGGCTAATGAAATTGATCATAGTATGAACGACTGGTCCATTTGTACTAATAATGTTGATCAATTCGTTGGGTGAAATGGTTCGCACTAATTCCGCTCTTTCTTTATGGACTATAGATGATAAAACTATTACTAATTCTCGCTAGCTAGGATTGTGACCTGGTCTCTTCTTGATGTAGCTAGTTTGATATTGGGCTTGAGATACTTGAGCTCTCTTTTGGACTAATCGCGTGACTTTCACGAGTTTGGCTCACTCCCACTTTATCCCTTTTCGATGATGCCAAGAGGGGGAAGAATAACTTAGATGCACCTATTTGCTTGATATTAAACCTTGTCAAGAACCTTATTTCTCTTTGACCTTTTTTTTTTCTTTTTCTTTTTGTAGAACACTTACATTATATAATGAGAATATATAGAAGAGTATTTCGAAAAATCTTTGAATTAATCTCTCTCCATAAGTCATCAGGATGGATAATCAAAATTGTTCCTCAAATATTTGGTTGAATATCCCTGCAGATCTTGAAACTCAATTCTCACCTCTTAGTACAGAGTAGACTTTGTCTCATGCTTGACGAGCATATTACTTTTGCTACTGCCTCTTCTTCCGAAACCTTCTCACAAATTAACGAACAATAGTACAGAGAACCTATATGTACCATAAGCCTTATTTCGAAGAACGAATTTACCATATCATATCAAACCCCCAATATTGCACATTTGATCACATTCATAGCACTCATTCATAAATTGGACTATAGATAACTCAACCAAAACTTCAACTCAAAGCTAGAAAACTTAGGAACATTTCATAAATGTAGCTAAGAGAGAAAGAGGCGAGTCCTTTTCCTATTAAAGGGATTGACATAAGATGCGATAAACGGGTTCACTGGGTAGGTTGCGTAGATTTGGTTTTATGATGAGATGTTGTTCTTGACATGACATGCTCTAAAATGATAATTGATCTCTTGATAAGTGAAATTGTTCTAATGCTTGGTTTATGATATGCTTGTGTTGAGAGGGAACTTTGATTGTTTGTCACCATAAAAAAGGGGGAATAATGTTGAGTATGTATGGTTTTGATGTTGACAAGTAATATTGTATTCTATTATTTACGCTCCTCTTCGTATATGGTTTCGTGTTTGCATTTGTATATTCATTATGGTGTCGAAAGCATGCATTGGTTAAGGGGGAATTATGTTTATTTGTCATCTAGTTGTCATCGTCAAAAAGGGGGAAATTGTTGAACCATGTAGTGTGTTTTGATGATGACAAGATGATATGATTTCTATGTTGATTACTCCCTTGTTATGAGCTAACATCTTTTTTAGGTTTGGTAAGCTAACATCTCAGGAAGGAAGATTGGATTGATCTACTAGTATACGCCTATACCAATGGAGCTACAAGATGTGAGGCATCGAAGACTATAGATTAGAAGGTTTATACTTTCATATAGTCTTGTTGTAAGATGAGTTTGTGGGTTTGATTAACTATGTGGAAGTGCTGAATGGTGCAATTGATCTGTCTCATGTATTGTGCTAAACTGTTTTACAGAGAACAATACCCTATACTGTACTCTGTATTGCTGAAACTATTGATTTCGAAATTGGTTTAAAGAAAACTGATTATCTTTTACAAAGGATTTTTAGTGATACCAAATATCTCAAAGATTTATTTTACTTGATTCACATATTTTGGAAAATATTATTTCTTAAACAAGAATATATTTTTATATGTGATAATTATGTTTTAGGAAATTTGGAAAAGATTTTATTTGAAATATAATCTTTTGATTCTCCTAAATGTTTTAAAGAGATATTTTGATGTCTTGTATCATAATTAATCATCTTTTAAGTTGATTTTATTTTGAGTATATTTGAAGATATTTATAGGATTTAATTTGAGGTAAAACTCTATATTCTATCATTAACCGGTTTTATCCTATAGTTTTAACATGGAATAAAAATGATCTTCTAATTGTTTCCTAATAAACTAAGAGTATTTTTACTACATAAAAAGAAGTCTTGGTTTTGATAATTACTTAGACGTTTTCCACAATAAAGTTTTGAGCTTAATTTTCAAAAGAAAGCGTCCAGATAGTACAGTATCACGTACTGTTCCATGCACTGAAATCCTACACTATACTCATCATAGGACCGAAATTGTTACCACTATCCGCTTGTCTAATAAGCATTATTACGAGGTGATTGGTTTGTACTTTTCTCTTTTAGAGTGAGGTATTTGGGGTACGGGGTTATACTCGAGTTTCCTATTGTATGTCTTAGGTTGAGAAAGTAGGAATAGTTTCATAATTGAAACTAGCACAATTAGAGTTAGTTGTGGGGTTCCTCTACTTGTCTTGGGTTGAGCTAGTAGGGAAGAAAATTCTAGTGGATTTTGTGGACGTAGACATTGGGTTGAGGTCGAACCACGTAAATCTTGTGTGTACACTTATCATTGTTTCGTACTTTACTTTATAGTACAGATCTGTGCACTGTACCATCACAAACTACAATCTCTAGTTTGTGGTACAGTACACTAGTTTTAGTCTTCCGCTGCTTTACACAAGATAAACTCGAGCAAAATGAAAAAGTTTCAATCAAAGTCCCCTCCTCTTGAGTATATCTCGCAACACGACTTTTCACGAAACTTCAAACAACTCCAAAATGAAACAAAAACTATGAATAGTAAGTGCAAGTTAAGGAGTAATTATCATCGGAAATAGATCAAGTTAAGTTGTAATTAATAGCCGATAATCCCTTAATGAGGGTGATTATGAAAGTTACAAAAGATTATATACAACTAAGGTAACAATTGAATATTTTACATGACTACCTATACAGTTAGTCCTAAATTTCTCCTGATTAGTTCCTAATATGCTCCTGATTCTAGTGTATCCCAACTGAAGGTACCTGGGATACCGGTCAATTTCAGCCTGCTGTTGAAAAGCAAGGCTACACAGACACACACGACAGCGAAAGCCGCGGTCAAGATCATAGCTGGCTTGATCAGCAACCGTCGCCCAGATCGCGGCCTGCAAAGCTTACAAGCTTGTGGCTTGACATCCAGCACAACCTGGGCGTTCTGATGAAGTTTCCTTCTGATTTCCTTCTGACCAGCTCCCCGTAGCTGCAGTGGCCTCTCGAATTGGCATAATCAGAAGGAGTGAATCCCGTGCTGTCACGTGCCCTTTCTCAAGCTTCAATACCAACCTAAACAAGATAAGTTCACATATTATAAGCATAGTACCGTGCAATATCTCACAAACCATCCTCTATAAAAGCAAAACCGCCTCTATCGATTGTTCCACTAAAAAGCAAAAGTCGACTGACCACTTTAGCCATTTAAAGTAGAAGGCCATTCAAAGGAGACCCTTGTTGGTTCATCATGAATAATCTCCTTATCATTTCCATGTTATAATGTATCACAAATTTATAGAGGACACAACCTCTCATTGGTGTCCACATTAAATCATGAGCATTGATTTAATGAATGGTAAGATTAAGTTAGTTATAAAACTAGCTTCAAATATTATCCAAATTAATTAAATTATTTGTTAATTAATTCCATAATATCGACCCTCTTATATCATAAGGACACACACTTCCTCATAAACACCAATGTGGATCAATTAGACCACGTATATACATTGCATGGAAATATCCAACAATCCTCCACCATATCCGAGCAATCTTTAAATATTCCAATCTTAAGCATAAATAGATGAGTCTTGTGATTGAACCTCTACATTAGTGAAATGGTCTTTAAATAGTTAGGATGACATGGTAGACAAAGCTTTGAACCAGTTAGTCATCTCTTACTACTTATTTCCAAGTCACACACAACATACTTTATCCCCAATACATGTAGAAAATACCGAAACTTTTATGGTCGTGCGCCCTGTATCCATTTTAATGAGCATTTAAAAGTCTAAGCCAATAAGACTTCCTAGAGTGGCCTCACTTTATGGCTCACATAGGTAGACCTTTTAACATACTCTCATGTATTAACTAACGCTAGACACAATAACTTGAGTATATATCTCCTGTTTACGAAAATAAGACTTTCATCGTTAAGGTCTATTAAGAGTTTTAACGCTCAACCACCTATTGTCGGCCTCGACGACCCACCTAACAGGGCTCGCGTCGCCATGTGCGGCCCAGTGGTGGTGTATTCGGGGAGAGGGGTGGTGTTCAGCGTGAGCGACGGTTGTTGTGGGGTGGTATAGAGGGTGGGGCGGTGGGTGTGAGGTCGAGGTGAGAGCAAATAAAAATTTGGGGTTTTTATTTTATTTAATTATTAATTATTAAATACAAAATATTTACTAATTATATGCCAATTCACTGTTTAACATCCAAAAGTTAACGGCGTTAGGAAAAAAAGGGGTGATAAGGGAACCACGTGCCTATAGGTGTTAAGTTCGGGGGGCACCCACTACGTCAAAAATGAGCTTCGAGAACCCCCCATAAGAGAACGTATTTCTACGAAACCGTTCTCTAAAGGTTTAAGAAAACGGTTCCGCTGGAAACCGTACTTAAATGTATTTTACAGATAAAAGTAAAAAGAACAATTAGACATAAGAGAACGGTTCCAAGTAAAACCGTTCTCTTAGCTCTCACTAAAAGGTAACCAAATATAAGAAGACGGTTCTTCCTAAAACCGTTCTCTTATATATACCTAAGATAACGGTTTATATTGGTAACCGTTCTAATAGATTGTCATTAAAAAAAATAAAAAAAATAAAACCCCCAACCTCGTCCATATCGCCTTTATTCACAGTACAATTCTCATTTTCACAACTCTGCCTCTCTAACTCCCTCCTCCTAAAAAAAAAACTCCCTCTTCCTCTCCATTTCCCTCATAATCGATCATATAATAGCACAAGGGTTTCATTCATTCATCACTTCCCCTCTATTCAGAACTGCCTTGAAGACGTCTTCCGGAGCCGACTTCTTCGCCGCTTGCTCCAGCCGACCCAAATCGTGTTTCCGTTAGTAAAGTGAGGTCTTACATCAAACTTTCAGATCTCGTTTTGAAGGTATGGTGCAATTTATTTGTTAACACTTTGATTTTTATTGTATTGGGCGATCAAATTATTTGATTGCAAAACAAAATCTGAAATAATTATAGGAATCATAAAGAAAACTTATGGTACAATTTTTTTGGTTATAACTTTTTTTTTTTTACGTGAAGTCTCGGGAAAAAAGTGGTTGTTTTGTTTTAATTTTACCCTTGTTCTTCTTTTTTATATAATTTTAGATCTCATTTGGAAATTTCCATTTCAGATCTCGTTTTTGAGTCTAACTATATTATCTTTTTGACCATGTTTTTTTGTTAGTAAATTGAAGGGGAGATTGAAGATTCATGAAGAAAGTTAAGGCAAGGAAAAGGGTTAAAGACTTAAGAGGCACAACGATGGCGATACAATAGTCACGAATATAGGAATACTTGAGGTTTTCTGTTTTTTTTTTTTTTTTTTTTTTTTTTTTTTTTTTTTTTATGGGTTATATTCTCTGATTTTAATTGATAGAGTTTTGGATGGTTAGTTTAAAAAAAAAAAAAAATCTCTACTATAATAATTTGTAATCTTAGAGATGTTCCCATCTCCATATTCATATGTGCTATTGAATTTGATATTGTTCTGAGTTCAAATTCGTTTTTTCTTTATGTTGCAATTGAAGCTTTTGAATTTGAAGTCATTGATGTTCATATTGTTGATGGTGTTTCCTGGAGCAAGAATGAAGAACAAAACTGGAAAAATAAGATTTTATTTTTTTTAAAAAATTCGACCCATTTAGAACGGTTATTCATTTAACCGTTCTCCTATTATCAGACTTTTACAGGTCAGTTTTATAAGAAACCGTTCTAGTACACCTAAGAGAACGGTTTTGAGCGAAACCGTTCTAAAAGCTTTTTAGAAAGGTTGCAACCGTTCTCTTAGCCTTTAAGTACAGTCGTCTAGAGAACGGTTCTACAACCGTTATGCTTAGCTTTAGAGGAACCGTTCTTGAAGGCCATTTTTGACGTAGTGACCTCAATATACAAAGTTTCAAAGGTAGCGGCACCATGCGCATTCTGGCATAATTTGAGGGCACCATGTGAATTTGCCGAAAAGTTTTTATAATACATTTTACCACACAAGGTTACAACATATAATAATTTTATATGTATTCAAAATATTTTTTTCCTTATTTAATTTGATCTTTTTTATCTATACTTATCTTAAATATTGATCTATCTTTTCTTATCTTAAATATTTGAATTTGTATAGGGAAAGAACGTGATTAACTCCAATATCAGGAATGAAAACAAAAAAAGATTGAATGGAACTTAAATGAAACGAAAATAGTTTGTTACAAAATTTAAAGCAGTGTGGATCACCCGCCCCACTTTCCTATCCCACTCCGTGTACCCCTCCAATCACATGCTAGCATTTCATAAATTTTTTTAGAAAATATATTATTTTAAAGATAGAATAATGAAATAGTAGCACTCGATTGGAGGGGTACACGGAGTGAGATAGGAAAATGGGACAGGTGATCCGCACTGAATTTAAAGTGTGATTTTTTTGCACCACAAATTTATGATACGGAGTAATTAATTAATGAGTGATTCTACAATGGCTACCAAGCTTTGGTAGCCATTGTAATAGTTTGACCAATAATTAATTTTTAATTTATTAAATCACAATTTTAATATAAATAAAAAAACTAATTAAATTAAAAACACAACTCCCTTCTCCCATCTCAGGCCACCCTAGCAACCACCACGCTTCGACCCAACCAACACATGACCACCACCCAACACCATCCTAGGACCACAGATCACCGGCCAGGCGGCCATTACGGCTCTAATCCCCAACGACACCAACGGACACCTCCATTTTCTCCTTAATTTCTCCATTTCATTGGCGGCTGGGAGAGGGTTGCGCCTTTGGAGGCTAATAGGGGGTCCGGGAAGTGGAGGCAGGTGGTTTTCGTGAGGTGGGGGGCGGGAATTAGTGGGGGAGTGTGCGGCAAATGGGAAGTTCGAGAGGTGAGAGATGGGCCGTGAAGATGGAAGGGCACTACGATAGTGGTGTGTGATAGCGTATTTGGGATCGCCGGAGTTTCACCGGCCGGAGCGTGCTTGTCGCCAGTGAACTCGTTAGATTGGGTGTGGGGCGGTGGTTGTGATGTGGGGGTTGAAGGGTGGGGGAACGGGAAGGGGAGAACAGAGAGGAGAGGTAGGGGTGAGGGATGTTTTATTTTGTTTTTAGATAGTTTTAATATTTTTCCCATAGTCAAACTCTAAAGGGATGAGATTTGCTTGCATAAAATGGACGGTCAGATTAAGTCTAATTATAATGGCTACGGGTTAGTAGCTATTGTACAATTAGTATTAACTAGTTTTAGTGCCCGTGATATCACGGGTCTACTTTTTGGCTCCTTTTAAATGGAAATTGTAATAAACGGTATATCTTAAATCAACTTTTTATGATCTATCATAGTGTCACATTAACCAAAGTTTTGTTTCACGGGGACAATAAATAAATTTTTTTTTTTTTTTCATATGGAATACTCCCTCCTACCCACTAAGATATTCCATTTTCACTGTATTGTTTTGTCGGGCCATGTTGAGGGTTACTTGTAGACCAAATGACTCGATCACTTGTTGTAAAAATTAATACATATTTATTCTGCATTGCATTCTACTAAACTCACTTGATTTTATAGCAATCGGGGTTTTCATTTAGTCTAGAAATAGCCCGAACATGATCAGTCAAAACAGCAAAACAAAAGGAGGAAATCATTTTGGGTAGGAGAGAGTATTTGATATTCTTTTCTAAACTAAAATCAATACAAATCTAAATAATTCATGCACATCAATATGAGAAAAGAAAAAAAAAAAAACACAATCCTAGTTCCATTAAAAAAAAGTTTTAAACGAATTTTTGCTTAATGTGAAAATGTATCTTTTTGAATACGTGTGTCAAATAAATTTTTGAGAACATTATCGATGGATATGCAATTGATGTGTGTAATGTTTTTGCAATATTGATCGAACCTTGAAAACCATAAAAGTTAGAAGTAAAATTGGCTCGACAATTAAAAGTAACAAAATACACATAGCCAATATGATTATCGTATTCAATTGTAGTAGTTCAAATACAATACAGTCATATCAAATTATAACTACAATTGGTACCAACTTATAATAAGGGAGTAAAACACAGATAAGAAAGTTTTACACAATGTTGATTTAAACTATTCTATGGGAAAACCACGAACTACTCTTCCTATGTCTATTCTCCTATCTTATTTTCACTATTTGATCTATTTGTTGTATGTGCATGAAATGATAATTGTATTTCTTACCAAAACCTAGCAAAACCCCATGCTATATATAATATCTTGATATAAGATGTAACCGATACAATTGGCAACCCAATAGTCAAGAGACACCATGTTTAATGCCGTTATTAAATAATAGACCTTCCAACTAACCATAAATTTCAATGCATATAACTCAACTTAGGGGGAAGACGAAAGATTTGTTTCAAATTTATGACTGTCATAAAAATCGATGTGGATAAGAAAAAAGTAAGATGCAATTTGAAGCCGACGCCTAAGCGCTGAGGTAGTTTTTTTTTTTTTTTTCTACACCTTCTAATGTTTCGCCACGTCATCCGTTGATGTTAGACAATTAAAGTATACTAGTTTGATGGCTCGTGCAACGCCCGGGCTACTTATGTTTAAATTTTAAAATTATGCAAAAGAATTTTTTATCTAAAACCTAAAATCTCATTTCAAACACTCGTATGATATTTGTAATGTAGTTAGATGGAAACCCACCTTTAAAAACCTAAAGTCATGTTTCAAACACTCGTGGGATATTTGTAATGTAATTAGATGGAAACTCACCTTTAAAAAACCAAGGAAAATGCACATTTCAAAAGCCAAAGTCTCATTTTGAAACACCCGTGGGATATTTGATCAAATTGTCATAAATCAAGTAATTACTATATTACATAACTATTTTCCATAAATCAAGTAATAATGTTATTTTATTAGAGTAATATTACCATAATTTTGAAACACCCGTGAGATATTTGATCAAGTTGCCATAAATCAAGCAATTACTATATTACATAACTATTTTCCATAAATAAAGTAATAATGTTATTTACCATGTACTTACCATATCCTATTTTCGATAAACATTATTTATAATAAAATAATATTATTATATGTCACGTGTCAGTGTGGGAATTGAGCGGGTTCAGGAATACATATATATATTAGATATATTAGATGTATAGATTAACACTTGTAATACAGTACAATTACAAGGTAAATATCAAATGAAATACAATAATAAAGACCATCTCCCATCTTCAGCCAACACCCACAACGCACTTACGCACCCAACTCCACCATTAAAGCCACCAGTCCATCAGCCCACTCCACCCCGGTGACACGGTGGCCGATGTAACTGGCGGTACCGGCAAAAGCCAGCAAAAGTCACGGCCGACCACTGGAAAGAAAAGAAAAGAGAAAAAAACAACTATTGCCCCGCTACATTTCCTCCACCACCCCTGTAATCGCCCCAATATAGTCCAACTATTGCCCCGCTCTCCAACCCCAACGCCTCCAGCCTCGCTCCTTCGTTTCCCCTCTCTTCTCACCTTTCACACCTTTCATTTCACTCCACGGCGACGATGTGGAAGCACGGGGAGAGGGGACTGAGGAAAGTGAAAGATGCGGTGAAGATGGGTCCTACCGGAGGTGTCACATATGAGAGAGAAAGTGAGAGAAAAAGTGGTGAAAACCCAAAGAAGAGAACGACAGAGATTATGATGAAGATTGGGGATTTCTACTAAGGGTATAACAGGGAAAGGATATTTTTTATTTCTTTTTAGGGGAGAGACATTTGTAACTATTGATATATATTTTCACAAATCTAAATTAATACTCCTCTAGTCCTATTTAAACTTTCCATCCTCTTCTTCACGGTTTCGACTTGGTTTTTCCTATTCCAAAAATATTACGATTTTTGTTGAGTGGAAAATTAGAGAGGCAAGATAAAAATGTTGGTTATCATTGGCTTTTAAATTTATTTGCTAAATAAATCGTAAAGGATTATTTATTATTTCTTCTTTTGAAGTGCGCAAAAGAGAGCAGGAAGTTTAAACAGGACCGGAGGGAATATTTTTAAAAAAACATGTAATATTTTATTATTATAGTTAAATCTGATCCTAATTTCTGAATATCGAAAACTGACAATCACCATAGAACAAAAATTCTATTATAATTGTCAGTATTTGACAATTAGGATAAGGAATAAAATCGGGACCGGTAAATTAGGATAAGGTAAATTTCAGCCGTTTGATTTTTCTTAACCATGGTTAAAAAAGTTTCTATTATACATCTTACCACACTGGATCACAAACTATATTATTGTTTTATGGACTCAAAGTATTTTTTCCTTTAATTAATTGATTTTGTCCATAAATTCTTATCTGAAATATTAATTTTTTAAAGGAAAGAGAACTTCATTGATTCCCAATTTCACGCCTACCTGTATACCTCTTCGTCCTCTTTATTGCTCAATCTTCCATTAACGTACAATCTAACACCATAAAATATCTCTCCACACCTACTCCCTCCCGGCCACTACTTCCACTACTCAAGACCTTCTTTTCCGTCTGGCCAACACGCACATCAATGGCTTGCATCGCTTGGCTCGACGGGCAGCCGGTCTGATTGGCTTGTTCTCGGACAGTCATCGGCGTAGGGAGGACGACAATAATTCGCGGAAGAACGAATTTACGAGAGGAGAACGTAAGTTTGCAGTTTTCACTTATGTGTTGAATTCGTCGAAATGGAGAACGTACGCCTGAACAAAAGTATGATTAACATATATTTCTTGTTGTTGTTGATGGCTTGCTGCTCATTACTAAGTAATTCCTCCCAACGTCGTTTGCAACATGGACGACGATTCGCGGAAGAACATGGAAGGCTTTTTACTGTTATTTGATTTGATAGTATTTTTGTATAGAGGGTACTTTTGTCTTTTACGTACTCAACGACTAATTCTATTTTAGACTGTATTAGTTTGTATGCCCGACCCGCGCTCGGGCTGTATATCTATATTATTATACTCATTTTATGTAATTGTCAGTTTATCTTTGTTATAATATCATTAGCAACACTATTATTTTGCATAAATTAACTTACTACCATAATCACCATAAATTATATTATTTTCCATAAATTAGCTTATTTCCATATTATGTAATTACTTAGTGTTATCCAATTAATGAATGTCAAGTGTCGTTCTAGGAAAGACTTGATTTCACGTTTTAATATATATATATATATATATATATACATGCGGGTTCAGATGAGTCCGCCTACTCTGGTGAGTCCATGAGTCCTCATCTGGACCATTCGATGTATAGCCAATGAAGGGCTGAGATGCAGCCAAATAGACGCGTGGACAAATAGAGCTAGGGGTCAGCGAGAGTAACGTCATTTCTTTCCAAGTTGCCTCTCTCTCTAAATTTCTCTCTCCTTGTCTGCGCTCTCTCTCAGCCTTTCCTCTCTCCTCAAAAATCCCCAAATTAAACCCTAAAAAGTTCTATTCGATTAAATCCCCAAATCAAGCTCAAACGATCGAAAAATTACAACAACTGCAGCAATTGACGGCTTAATTTTTCTATAGATCCTATAACAACGATGAACAAGGTAATTTCGAATAAATCTTGTAGTTAATTCGATCTTCTTTTTTTTCGAAATGGCGTTCAATTTTTGTTGTGAATCAGTTGTTTCTACTGCTGTGTTTGTTGATAAGTATGAACATTAGGATATCAATTCCCAATTTCGATCGTTTTTTAAATTTCTGTATGATTTCGATTTTTAGATGGATTTTGCAATCACACATGTTCTTCCTTCGATTTCGATTTTTGATAGAATTTGCAATCTCACGGTATTGGTTATTGAATCACACATCTTCTACTGATTAAACGAAGAATGGATCAAAAAATTTCATCCATTTTTTTAGCAAATTCCTTAATTCGATCCTTTTTTAACTTCTATCTGATTTTCAATTTATAATGGAATTTGCAATCACACTGTTTTGCCTATTGAATCACACAGATTATGTTTTAGTTTTGATTAGCCAGAAATGAAGCGCAATTACTTGGAAATTAGGTCAAAATTTGAATCGAAAGTCTACAAAAAGGATGTGTGTGTTGGTATGAGGTGAGCATTGCGAGTTTTTTGTACTAAAACTTTCAGACGAAATTGGAGAGATCGACCTTGGTGGTGTTCTTTTGGTCTGTTTGATGATCAACTTACGCAAAACCAATTCGTAGTTTATGACCTCGTGCAATTGTAGAAGTAGATAAGTAGATCACTGTTGTCACTCTACGAGGGACAATAATTCCGTATGTTTTAAGGTCACTCTGGTTAAAACCTTACAGAATATGTTGAGTTAGATTTTCCCTGACTAGTTCCAACTACGATTATTATGAGACAAAGTGGGTAGGACAGTTGGAGTCTACAAAATTTGATTAGCCAGATTATCGTTTGTTTATATTCAAGCTTTCGTGAGATTCTATTTGTTTGTGTGACTGAATTTGTTATTGTGTGATTCAGTGTGTTCCTGGCTTACTGCGACATTAAATAGTTGAATGATTCTATTCATCAGTGTGTGATTTTATGGAATGATGTGTGTGATTCTATTAGTCATTGTGTGTGTGATTCTATGCGATGGTATGTGTGATTCTATTTGATGGTGTGTGATTCTATCTTATGGTGTGTGTGATTCTATCGAATCGTGCGTGTGATTCTATTCGCCAGTGTGTGTAATTCTATTTGATGGTGTGTGTGTGATTTTATGTGATGGTGTGTGTGATTCTATCTTATGGTGTGTGTGATTTTATCTTATGGAGTTAAAATGTTTAAAATTATAATCGAATTAAAATCTGACTTTTTTAAATAGAATTATAACGAATTTCAATGATTTTGTTTTGTGATTCTATTGAATTTGGTATGTAATTCTATCACGGTGTCTTATGATTTTGTTTCCGATTGTACTGGAGGTTGGTCTTTGTGATTCAATTTTACTATTTTGTAATTCTTATGTTAACGTTTGTGATTCAATTAGTTTGTGTTTGTGATTCTATTTGTTAGTTACGTGTGGGTTGTGGACAGGGCCTCGAGTGATGAGTAATACAATCGCGATGACACCGTAATTTAGTCGGTGATGAATTCGATCAAACGATGTGTGAGTTAAATCGCAAGGCTAAAGCTGTGAATAGAGTTATAGAGTACGTTTGGCTGATTCTCTTAATAGACACATTAGAAGACAAAGGTTTCCTGGAATTCACATTGAGGTTGAAATGTAACTGTTCTACATGTTACACTTTCTTTATGATTAGTGTAGAGCTTTATTTGGTGTGTGTGATTTTAATCAGGATGGTTTTATTTGGTGCGTGATTTTATTCGATGGTTTGTGTATTTTTATCAGTTGGTATGCGTGATTTTATTGGATGGAGTGTGTGATTCTATCGGATGGAGTGTGTGATTGTGTCTACTGTCAATTATGACCATTTCCCCTCTTGTAGCCTAGTAGCTCAATTGGCAGAGCACCGTGCAATTATGCGGAAGATGTGGGTTCAAATCCCACATAGGCTATTTAGTAAATTCTTCTTGTTCGAAATAAAATGGTCATAGGTTGTATCATTCGAAAACGAGTTTTTGGTATTATTTCAATTCATCAAACTTTATTGGCCCTAATCAGGTTGTATGTATGCAACTGATTGCCGGATTTCAGTGATAAGATAGGGCAAGTTTGAATATCTATATCGGCTTATATGCATTTAACATCAATGAACATTAAAGTAAACTGACTTTAAGGTCTGACAATCCTGAATGTGTTATTTAGGTGAAGAATACAGACTTTTGTAACGTCTCTAACAAAATATAGTCTTGGTCTTTTCTCTTGTTCGTTTATTGGTTAGGATAAATCGAAAGCTCGTTGTTTCTTCGCCTATGTGGGAATTGAACCCACACCTTGTGCCAAAAGCACAATGCTCTACTACTTTGAGCTAATAGACGTCACAATAATCATGAAACCTAATTTTAACTTGCCTGATTTGCTCAATAACATTGCTACTAGTCATTAATCTCCCAGTCCTCTGTTGATTGAGCCCTCCACTCGTCGCTATAAGCAAATAGCCATTTGACAGTCTCTCAGGGGCAGCAGCTACATTGAATTACTTAGAACACAATAAGAGCATTAGTTCATGCTTACCAATAATTTCACGTTTCAGAGTAGTACGTAGGGGAGAATGGGGATTAACAACGATTGACACAGCCCATTCATACAAACTCATAAGTAAAACCTTCGACTAAGGCACTACCACCATCTGCATGCTAGCAACGATGAAGTTAATACAGCGAAAAGTGGAGCAAAAGGAGTGACCACTCGTACAACAACAGGAACTGTACCCTGGAAACACAGGCCATGCAGAATAGGAGCAACAACCACCTGGTAAAAGACATTATCATCACCTTTAAACAGCAGAAACTGGTGTAAAAATTTCATATAAATTCTGGCAAAAACAAGCAACAGAAAAAGAGGTCTCAAGATGATTAGTGTACATGTAGCTGACCTGCATTGTGCTTATGGAAAGCTGAATAGCATCAACAGGAACATAAGTTCCTGCTAGATATTTTGTCAAAAGAGGCGTAACAATTGCTGCAGCAAGGGTGGTGCACATAGTCATAACAATTGATAAAGCAACATCTCCCCGAGCAATTAAAGTCACCTGCAACACTATTTCACAAGATAGCAGTGAGTAAACAATTTTTATAACTCCAAGATGATTTAACAATGTACACAGAGAATTTGGAAAAATCATGAAACAAAGGTCAGTAAGCTATTTGAACATTTCCGAGACTGGGACAAAAGATTCAAACCAAGAGTTTGATGTGATTCAAATTTTTAACTTTTTAAGAAGCAAATGACTGAGTACTGCAACATTGAATATACTTGTAATATCCCGAAATTTCAAAGTATTTTATATTAATAATTTTAATTTATTAACTAGATTATTGAAGTGCAAAAGATTTTAAATGTTAATTGTGAGTCGTTTTCAAAATGAGTTCGAAAATGGTTTCTAGACTCGGAATTTCTATTTGGGCATCTATTCCTAAACCGGGCCAGACATAGCCAATGGACCAACACCAACCCAAAACCAACACTATTGGCCCATACACAAATCATACCCCAACCCAACCCAAAAAGGAAAAAAGGAAATAAAAGGAAAAAGGAAAAAAAAAAAAAAAAAAAAAAAACAAACGAAAAAAAAAGAAAAAAAAAAAAAACCGAAACCCCTATAAAAACAGAAACCCCTTCCCTCTTCCCCTGTTTGTTTTCTTCTTCACGCACCGTCCTCTTCTTCGCTTGTCCTCCTCACCCATCGCCAACGTCGATCGCGGCCACCCTCTTCCTGCCCAGCTGCTCGCCGCCGTGCCTACCTCCCAACCACCGTGTTCTCTCTCTTCCTCGTTCAATCGCGTGAGCAATACCGCCCCTCCTTCTTTCCCTGTTTTTTTCGTCCTCCTTATTAAACGTCGTTTCAATTCGTTTTATTGCTTTAAATCATGATTAATCAGTCCTAGTATATGTTATAAGTATTGGGTAATCGATTAGGGTTAGTTTTATGCATAAAGATTTGATTTTGATGATGGTTTTGAGTTGATTTTCACTAATTACGAATTTGGTTTAATTAGTGTAATTATTCGAATTGGGTTTAATTAGTTTCGTAAATTATGATTCTAGCATGTTTATAATCTGTTAAATAGGGTTCTTGAATTTAGTTGAGATTTAATTGGGGTTTTGTTCAAGTTTGTAGAAATTTCAATTTGGGGGAAATTTGGTTAATTGTTTCTTAATTAGTTAATTAACCTAAATTAATTTTAATGATCAATAACTCAAAAAGTATGATAATTTAGGGGATTATAATCTGATTTTCGAATTTAGAATGATTTAATTCGTTTTTCTATAATTTTATGTAATTTAAAGCATGTTTTTCATAATTAACACATAATATGAATTGTATAAATAAATCCTAAATAAATCATAATAATTAAAAGTTTGTTTTTATGAATTAGATTCTGTTTTAAAAGTAATTGTAAGTCTTTGAGAATTTTTAAAATAAATTGAGTGTTGTTTGAGTACTAGAAGCAAAGTATTGAATTAGAATTGGAATTGCTGGTTAGTTGTTAATTGTTGGGTTAGATTTAAATTATCATGGCATTGCATATAGAATAGAATTAATATAAGTATTAGATGAATGATTAGGTGAGATTAGTATTGATTTGGGATTATTGGTTGTAATTGTAGACCTCGAGTTCGTAGACGAAGAATATTAGTGACCGTTGTGCTGTCGTGTTCTTGTGTGCATTGAAAAGGTAAGCTAGCATGCTCAACCTTTCTTAAACTTGTAGAAACCTTTCAAAATTATATGCTAAGTGATTGATGTGCTGGATGAAAACTTAGTATCATATTAGGTGGAGAACGATTTATTGTTTTGATTATTGTATCTTGATTGAATTGGATTTGATTATTGCATTGAGATATTGTTCGCTTTATGATTCAAAAGATGTTATTGGAATTATGATTGATAGGCGTGCAATTGATATTGATATGGCTGGATTATGAATGATTGTATGATTATTGGAATATAAGTTTGTGTGTAAATGACCAATATTATAAATAAAATAAATAAGTAAAGTATGAGGATACACGAGGATTATTTGGTTTGAGTCACATCGACTCCACTTCATTGCCCCACCGCATCGGTTTTAAGAGGGCTTGGCTCTAGTACTACTCTATTGGGTTAGCAATACTTAATAGGGGGTGTGCACACTTAAGGTCTAGTAGTCTTGTATGGTATGGTTTGGTAAGTCGGCAAAGATTCGGCTCACCCACGTATATAATAGTATGGTTTGGTGACTCGGTGAAAATCCGGCTCACCCACTTATCAAAATATGGATGGTATGGTTTGGATGAGTTGACAAAGACTCGACTCGTCCCACTTATAAAGATCGCAATGAATTTCTCATTAAAAATCGTAAATAATGACTTGGGTTATATTATGAAATGTTATACATTTGCTGTAGAGATTATGATACTTCTATTTTGGTGATTTGATTTGTCTTACGATTGGTTTATGTGTTAATGTGCTAAGTGTGGTTTTCGAAAATAAAACTAAAACGTTTTCAAAATCCAGGTAAGGGTTTTGGTTTTCTACGAGTTGAGGTGTTAGCTTACTCAATTTCACTGACTTTTCAAACTGTGGTTTTTGTGTTTTAAATCCACCACAGGTATGAAGTAGATGGTGCATTGCGGGGATGACGACTCACTAGATATTAGCTGAATCAAATAAAGTTTAGGCTTTAAGCTATTGACTATTGATAATACTTAGATCATTTATATTTCGTATTTTGGATTTCGGATCGTTGTAATTTAATTTCGAATTGTAATAGATTAATTTAGACCATTAGATAATCATATTCTGGCTTTTGGAATCTCCTAGCATTCGGGTCTTTGACTTGAGTGCGGAGTGACACCTCTGAATTTCCTTATTTGTATTTTGGTTCGTGATAAAAATGTTTTTAAAAGAGAAAGGAAATTTGGGGGTGTTACAATACTGGAATGCAGAGATAGTCTCTCGAATTAGTTGGAAGGAAGCTTAGTATCAGGTCCAATTATTTCAATCTATCATCTAGCTGGACCAACTCCTAGTTGCTCAGATGTCATTTCTATTTATGTCAGTTGTGCTGAACAATTAGCATTATATAAGTGCGCTTTACTAGTTTGCAGAGACAAAGAAATCGAAGCTATATGACTAGCTCGTTGGCAAAACGTCCATAATAAGTCATGCAATACAAATCGTGTGGTAGTGAATTCCATACGATTGAATCAAACTAAATCAAACGAAAATTGACATGTATAATTATGAGCAACAATCTCATTTGCTGCCATAAAAAAGATATTTAGCACCAGCTTAGTTACTGAAGCAGCACAAAAAAGTGTACAATGCAGTTTTATGGTGTGTGATTTCTCGTGGTCTTGACACTTGAGGAATCAGGGAGGAGCTATGGGGAGAGGAAAGATCGTTATCGAGAGAATTGACAACTCCACAAGTAGACAAGGGACTTTCTCCAAGAGAAGGAAAGGTTTGCTAAAGAAGTCCAAGGAGCTCGCTATTCTTTGTGATGCTGAAGTTGGAGTTATCATTTTTTCTAGCACTGGAAGACTCTACGAGTACTCAAATACAAGGTTTGATATTCTCTCTTCTACTTCCACAAATTTTATTTCCCGCATCATATGATCTGTTTGTTTTCAACATCTCTTCTTATCCCTGATTAATCGCTGTACATAAATGAATAAATACATTACTAAATTTAGGTGCTAGATATCTTGACAAATTACGATTTCAATGTCAAGCTGATTCTAGGCCGGCTTAACAAAGTATGTGGAACACTAGCTACTTCATGACTTTACAAATGTTAATGATTTTTGTGGGATACCTATGTTAGAATTTTGAAAACTTTGCACTATATATATGATGTTCAGGGTTGAGATACTGTTCTTTAACCTTTATTTCGCACTTGTAGCTTAATTTATCATGTTATAGATGTTGGATTCAGTAGGAGCTCTATAGGATCAGGACCTAAAGAAATTGAAATAGTCTTAAATCATTAAACTTAACTATGTCACATTGATATTTGTTAAACGAAAAATCAAAACCTATTAGCACCATATAGTTCACAGATTGTGATTCAAAGTTTTTATATGGTCCAATCTCACAACAATATGGGCAAAAAAAATCCAAAGATTTTATTTAATTATCTTATGCTTATGGACAGTGCATAATAGGGACCTTTTTCATTAATATGAGAGTAAAGGGAACCACAAGGCTGCAATTGATGCTAGTGTATTTTAGACCATGTTCATGACTGACCCCGACGACGTTATGATAGAACGACATATCTACAATTTCAGATAGGTTTCTCATATAACCTTAGCATAGAAGCAATTGCCACAAAGATGCAGTAAGTTCAAGCTTAATAAAAGATAATCTAATACAGTTCCCAATAGAAAAGCATATAGGTCCAATAAATTAGAAGCATTAGCTTTCTATGATGAGTACTTACCTCTTACATGACACTATTCAGATGCAATTTGCAAAAATTATAATTTAGTGTTGCAATCGAATGGAGGAGTGAGAAACGGCAATAAATCACACACCATACCAAATTGAATCACACAATATCAAATAAAATCACACACCAACGGATTGAATCAAACTAAATCAAACGAAAATTGCAATATGAGAATCACGGCGGCGGCGAGAATCGAGACCGGTGACATTTTCGAACAAATCTTCAACAATACAACCAAAAATCACTACACAAAAACCTAAATTATAATTTTTACACAGAATAACAAATTAGAAATCAAACCTAAATCGATTTGAACAGTCGCCAGATTATCTAGATTACGCGACGTCGCCAGAAACCGCCGTCAGCAGATTCTCGTCACCGGACGCCGTTAGATTGGCCGCCTCGCCGTCGCTGCTGTCAGGGTTTGCCTAAAAAGTAATAAATCGCCAAAAATGTAGATGAGATCGAAAAGCAACGATACAATCAATCAAAATGAAACATCAATAGTTTACAAACTCACATCATCAGATTGAAAAATGCAAAATTAAAAATGAATTAATCTAATCGCGTATAAACCAAACCCTAAAATCGAAGGATTTGTTGTTAAATTCATCAATTCATACCTTGATTATAGATGCGACAGAGATGATGAAAACATTGTTGGCCGGAGACGAGTAGAGAACGGTGTGTAGGAGGCAAAAAATTCACAACCTATCAAAATGCGCCACGTGGAGGTTGAAAAGTCTACGTTTACAAGTTGACCGGCCAATTATAAAAGGCCACGTGTCATTTTTATATTGAGTGACTGGCGAATAAAATATCGCCACATGTCACCTACGTCTCAAAGCCGGGAGGAAACTACAACAATATTATTCCTAATTAAATTGGAATAAAATAAGCTTAAAAGATCAAGTTGATTGGAAGACAATGACTTGCACCAGTCAACTTCCTCTAAGATAAAGTCCTACCTCAATGTTAATTCAATCTCTTGGGTTATCCTACCTTCCATCAAACTCTCACCTCCTCCACTATAAATAGAGGATGACCCTTGTCTTCCAGATTCCTGGAGATCAAGTCTTCCACATTCCTGGAGATCAAGTCTAGAAAATCCCTGAAAACTATCTTGGAGAAAGCTCTCAAGCACCAAGATCAAATCAAGCAACCCTCAAGATCCGGAGAAAGCTCACAAGCACCAGAAAGTCGCTGACAACAATCAACCTACAACAATCAACTTACAAGATCTGGAGAAAGCTTCCAAGCACCAGAGATCCAAAGAAGTTCAACAATCATTCAGTTCAAGATCAAGCCTAGGCCCTTGAACACGAAATTCGGAGTACCATCAAGGAGACTCTCAAATCAAGATTGTCAAAACCCTAAATTCAAATCCAAGTATAGTTCGAGATCAAGTCATCACGACCCTCGAATTGAAGATCAAAGTGGAGATTGAATCAGAGGATTTATTTCTATTTTAATAGAAATCACAGAGATTGTACACGAAATTATGATAAATATTAAATTCATTTGAAACTCATATTTTGTTGTCTTATTCAGATCTGTACAAAATTTGTGTCTAAAAATTTTTGGTGAACCCGACGTGAATCTCTCTGCCTCTCATCCCTTTCTCCGAAAGATTGTTGGCGCCCTTGTGAAGAAGGTTGCTCGCTCCCAACAAGAATTGTTCTCAAGGTGCACGAAATCCTCCACACTCTTGTCAAACCACAACAGTAGCGATTATGGTGATTGAAGCAGAGACCATGGAGGAACAAATTGCCAACATGGAAATTTTTCTCGAATATCTCATTAAGCAAAGGGAAGAGATCGATACAGAAATCAAGCACCGTGACGAGCAAATAGCCATCCTCACAGAAGAATTGGAGAAAAGTTCAAGAAACAAGTCCTCCAAGAACAAAGGCAAACAAAAGACAAAAGGAGGCGAAATTATCAAAGGATCTTCCTCCAACTCACTATCACGACAACAAATTCAAGACATGGTGGTGAATATGGTCAAGATGCAAGTGGACGAAGGTTTCAAGACCAATCAGCGATACGTCAAACCATACACCAGAAGGATTGACGAGCTCCGAATGCCCTTCGGCTACAAACCTCCAAAATTTCAGCAATTTGGTGGAAGAGGCGATCCAAGACAACACATTGCTCACTTCATCGAGACATGCAGCAGCGCTGGAACTAAAGGAGACCTCATGGTGAAGCACTTCGTTTGCACCCTAAAAGAAGTGGTCTTTTACTGGTACACAGATTTGGCGCCTGACTCAATCGACAGTTGGAAACAAATGGAAGAAGCTTTTCTCAATCGCTTTCACAGTACCCGTAGAGTCGTCAGCATGACCGAGTTGTCAAACACCAAACAACTTGATGGAGAACCAGTCATCGAATATATCAATCGTTGGCGAGCCTTAAGTCTTCAATGCAAAGATCACTTGTCTCAAGCCTCGGCCGTGGAGATGTGCATCAAGGGAATGCATGCAGAATTGTTCTCCATACTCCATGGAATCAAGCCCAAAAATTTTCAAGATTTGGCAACAATGGCGTGCGACATGGAGCATACAATCTCCAATTGTAAAGATTTCAAATTTCCAAGCAAAGTGGAGGAAAAAGCTGCGTACGAGTTGCCGTCCAACAAATCTGGTGCTGAAGATTCTGATGATAGCAGTACCACCACGTCTGATGATGGAAGTTCGAAGTCGACAACTTCAAAATCTTCGGAAGATGATGATCAATCAAATGACGATTCAGTTATGCCCGATGACGAATCAGAACATAATGCAGAATCAAATTATACTGCAGTTTTGATGACAAACCAGTCATGAAGAAAGCTCCCCACAAATCGCGAATTGTAATCATCTCAAATCACGAACTGCAATTCGCCACCACAACTCGTAAAGTGCAATTCGCCACCACCACTCGCAAACTGCAATTCCCCTCCACGAATCGCAAATTGCAATTCGTCTCCTCAAAGGGGGCAACTCCAGAATGGTAAGGCAGATAGGAGTTGCAAACTCCTCGTCTTCGACAAAGCAACGAAGTCGACATTCAAGCCAATCGTAGACGATTGTTCAAATCTGGACCAAATGAAGGTATCCTGAACAAGAAATCAACAAAATCAAGTGCTCCTAAGCAAGAGCCTAAACTGCCAAGTTCAAATCCAAATCAAGTGCTCCTAAGCAAGAGCCTAAACTGCCAAGTTCAAATTCAAATCAAGCGCTTCTAAGAAAGAGCCTAAACTGCCAAGTTCAAATCCCAATTAAGCGCTCCTAAGAAAGAGCCTAAACTGCAAGTTCAAGTCTAAATCAAGGGCTCCTAAGCAAGAGCCTAAACTGCAAGTTCAAATCTAAATCAAGACTTCCCCCTCCTCAGCAAGAGATGAAACTGCAACAACAAATCAAGATCTCCTCATCAAGAGACTAAATTACAACAACAAATCAAGACCTCCTTAGCAAGAGATTAAACTGCAACCAAACAAAAAAAAAAACCCACAAAAAACCCCAAATAAATGAACTACGTTATGACTTGATCTCACTCAAATTGTCAAGTGAGTACGTAGGCAGCTTGAAAAACCCCTCAAGTTCAGTCACACCACAACAACAACAACAAAAAAAAACCCTCAATCTTCACTTCGAAAAAGAGGAAAATTCATCTTCAGTTCTTCCTATGGTGATCGTGTCGGCTGAAGACAAAGAAGAAAAAGGTGGAATTAAGAGAAAGCATAAAGCACTTAATCCACGTCAACCATCACATCACCAAGATGTGAAGAAACCGCACTTGATCGAGAGAAAGCAAGAAGCTCGTGTTAAAGTAAATAACACACAAAGTGAATGACGATCGACAAAATGTTCAATCAACTCTAAGTCAAATTTTCAAAAAAACGGCGAGGATTGATATAAGGCGTCGTCAACTGCATGTTGGAAAGTCTCCAATTAAGTTGATGTAGACAGAATAACTACTCCTATTGTTTACGATCCAACGCGCATCACAATAGAACTAGTAATTCCACAACTCAAAGTTTGGGCAGTTCGTCAATTCACTTCTACAACGACTCGTCAATTCGTCTCTTTGCGACTCGCCAACTCGCCAACTCATCATTCAGCGATTCGTCAACTCAACATTTGAAGGTTCGTCAATTCGTCAAATGACAAGCCGCCTCAAACAACAGCTCAAAGTATCGAGCATTCCAAGACAAACTCAAGTTCAAATGCAAGGGCCGTCGAGTCAAAATCAAATTAAAGTGCAACGATCGTAGAGTCAAATTTGAAGATGAAATAAATCACGACGACTTAAAAGTCGGGGAAAAAAACAAATATTCAGCAACGGTGGTCACTCTCAAGTCAAAGTTTAACCTTCCACCGTAATTGAGGTGTCTCACAAGTCGTAGTTCAACCTCAACTGCAATCGAGGTGACCGTAAAGTTGAAGTTCAACCTCCCAGTGCAATTGAGGGACTCTCAAGTCAAAAATCGACCCCAGTCCAGCTACTTACAAGTTGAAAAAAATATATCATCAAAGTTGCCCAAGACTTTCAAATCGAAGATGAAAATCGACTACAACGACCTTCAAGTCGAACCAAAAACCAAGTTCAAACTGAACTGGTCAACGACAACGACTCACTAGTCCAAATTACAACTGAGCTACAACACCCAGGTGAAAAGAAAGAAATGTTCAAGTGACACTTTCACGTCGAATCTCAAAATCAAAATCAAATTCAGATTTCAACCGAGCTGGCTTCTAAACTGACAACGGTTCCATGTCATGAACATTTTCAAGTCAAAGAAAATAGATTCAAATGACTACCAAGTCGAAGTTGAAGTTCATCCAAGGTGATATCAAAGTTCATTGGACACCTGTTCAACAAAATGACTCCCAAGTCGAAAATCAAATAAATTCAAGTGACTTCCAAGTCAAAATCAAGGTGACTCTCAAGTCTAGAAAAAATTTCAAGTGACTCTCAAGTCGAAATCAAGCGAACTCAAATGACTTTCAAGTCAAAAATCAAGTTATTCGAGACCAGCCTACGTCTAAGCACTCCTAAGTCGTGCACGTAGCCTAGTCTCGAGGGGGCATTTGTAGGAGGCAAAAAATTCACAACCTATCAAAATGCGCCACGTGGAGGTTGAAAAGTCTACGTTTACAAGTTGACCGGCCAATTATAAAAGGCCACGTGTCATTTTTATATTGAGTGACTGGCGAATAAAATATCGCCACATGTCACCTACGACTCAAAGCCGGGAGGGAACTACAACAATATTATTCCTAATTAAATTGGAATAAAATAAGCTTAAAAGATCAAGTTGATTGGAAGACAATGACTTGCACCAGTCAACTTCCTCTAAGATAGAGTCCTACCTCAATGTTAATTCAATCTCTTGGGTTATCCTACCTTCCATCAAACTTTCACCTCCTCCACTATAAATAGAGGATGACCCTTCTTCCAGATTCCTGGAGATCAAGTCTTCCACATTCCTGGAGATCAAGTCTAGAAAATCCCTGAAAACTATCTTGGAGAAAGCTCTCAAGCACCAAGATCAAATCAAGCAACCCTCAAGATCCGGAGAAAGCTCACAAGCACCAGAAAGTCGCTGACAACAATCAACCTACAACAATCAACTTACAAGATCTGGAGAAAGCTTCCAAGCACCAGAGATCCAAAGAAGTTCAACAATCATTCAGTTCAAGATCAAGCCTAGGCCCTTGAACACGAAATTCGGAGTACCATCAAGGAGACTCTCAAATCAAGATTGTCAAAACCCTAAATTCAAATCCAAGTATAGTTCGAGATCAAGTCATCACGACCCTCGAATCGAAGATCAAAGTGGAGATTGAATCAGAGGATTTATTTCTATTTTAATAGAAATCACAGAGATTGTACACGAAATTCTGATAAATATTAAATTCATTTGAAACTCATATTTTGTTGTCTTATTCAGATCTATACAAAATTTGTGTCTACACGGTGGATAGAGGCGGCGAAGCGGTGGAGAGCGGCGGCAAAGATGATGAAAGCGCCGGCGAAGCGGAGGTGAGAGAAAGAAATATCGTGAATTGCAGAGAATTGGGGGAAACAAAGGTTGAGGAGAGAGAAATTGAAACCGTAAAAAATGAGGAAGAGTTTGATTCGTGCTTTCATATTTCTAATTAATTGACCTTTTTACCCCTATAGGCGCGGCGAAATTTGTAGCGTAGGATCTAGAGCGATGAATGGCTGAGATGAGGACTCATGAACTCATCTAATCAACAAGGACTCATTTGATCCTATATATATATATATATATATATACAGGCGAGATCAGGTGCGAACTCCTGCTCGTGTGAGAACTGCGCACCGCCATAGAGTGACACAGAGTGTCACATACAATGACACGCAAAAAAAAAAAAAAAAAAAAAAAAAAAAAAAAGACGCGCTATAGTTCTGATGGGAGGGGTCGAAATTTTTGACTCTCACTCGTTCATTTAAAAAAAAAACTCTCTCCTCCTCCTATCTACTGCTTTTTCTCTCTCTTCAGATTTAAGGAAAACTCAACCTCTCTTCTTCGTCGTCGTCGTCGATCTCCGCCACCGCCGCAGATCTGTCACCGTCGCAGCTCCGTCTCCTCGCTTTCAATTAGGTTTGATTTTGTTCTTTATCCTCTTCGTTTCGGAAAACAAATCGTCATTTTGAAATTAGATTTCGAGTTGAGATTTTGCTAATTTAATAGTCATTTTGAAATTAATACTGATTTGATTGATTATTTTGTCGATTAGATCAAGGTCTGTACCCCTAGATTTTGATTAATTGATTTTTTGACGATTAGATACATATCTGAAACCCTAGATTTTGATTCGTTTTCGATTGATTTGATTTTGGTTTGGATTGGGGATTTTGTTGGGTTAATTGTACGAATTTGATCTTTGGAATCATACAATCAATTGGAGGTTAGGTATGCTGCAGAAGTGTATATGTTGAAAGAAAACTACATGTGTGTGATTGTATACGGGAGTTGGTGTCTTTCTATGGACATCCTATGCCTCATGTGCCTAATTATATGTTTATGTGATTTAGCGTGGTCTGTCACTCTATGCACAAACGCGCGTCACTCTATGCACGACCCTGTGTCACGCACGAACCTGTGTCACTCTATTAACGAACCCGTGTCACTTTATGCACGAACTCGTGTCACTCAATGGTCTTTGTATCTCCCTTCCTGAACTGACTAGTTTTGAACTAGTGCGCCTTATGGAGCTTTTTAATATGTCGCCTACTAGGGTGTCGTGTTTGGTTTCTCTAAGATCATTATTTCATTGGTGTGGTTTATAGTAGCTGATATAGTTGCATTAATGAAAGTAGAGATCCTTATTGCGTTCATGCACTGGTTGGTAGTTAAGAGTTGGTTTGCGAAATCCAGATTTTTGTGTGCAAATGTTGAGTTGCGACCCTACAAATTTGTAGCCAATTTCGAAATCAATTTGTGTCGCTTAGAATCATAATGTGGAAGGTTTGTTTAAGTGTATACTGTGATAGCTAGTTTAACTACACTTCTTTGATTAAAAACAGATTTGGTACAAATTTGTTCATCCGACTTGTGTTTTTCTTTCTGCTTTTGTATTCGTCTGATCATGGTGTTCTCCTTCTCAAATTAAAGGGCCTCCTAGTTCATTGTTTAAATATTCCTATTGACTTTGTCTTTGCTTCCTTAGTCGTATACTCGTATGTTTGTGCTTAAGAGGGGATCAGTCTATTTTAGACATTATCATGGACACTTGTTGAAACAATAAAACGACACTAGGTTTGAGATTAATATTTAGAGTGAAAACAGCCCGTGTCGCTTTATGGACAAATCTGTGTCACGGTATGTACAACGTGTGTCATTCGATGGTTATGTAATTCTATGGACAAAAGTGTGTTACTCTATAGACAAACGTGTGTTACTCTATGGACAAACGTGTGTCACTTTATGGACAAACGTGTGTTACTCTATGGACAAACGTGTGGCACTCAATGTACAAACGTGTGTCATTCTGTGGACAAATGTGTGTTATTGTATGAACAAACGTTTGTCTTTTGAATTAGCATTTGACGGTTAGTTAGGATCTTAAGTGATTGTATTAGTTTCTCTTGTTGCTATGATTTTCGTTGATCTTGATAGTGCTTGGTTTATAGTGATACATACATTGTGAGGCAGTGTCATTCTATGGTAGTTTAGTATCATTGGATGGTGGGGTGTCTGTCATTGTGTGATGCTTTTGAGCAATTGCAAAGTGCAAACAGTCTTTTGAGTAGTGAGAAATGAGGATGAGAAATAGAGGGCTACAAATTATGTAATGTCTTATTTCGTCCCCAAGCCGATTAGCTTAAACTGGTAGAGCGGTGCAATGCACAAGGTGTGGGTTCAACTCCCATGTCGGCTATAATATGACAAGGAGGCTTATTAGCTCAAAATCGATAGACCATCATGTGATAGAATGAATGGTGTGGGTTCAAGTCCCACATAGGCTATTTGTTGCGCTTTAGTCCAGATTTTTCCGAGAGGATAGTTCGATCAGTCGTCAGATATCATCCTTAATTAGTGAAACTGTCTAAATAGTGTTAGTTTGTGTTGTTTCCAGATTCCAGCTTGTACAAGTGGCTATGCCTCTGGCCTTTTCAAGGCCAAGGACCTGCCATGCAAATGCATAGGCAGGACCTGACCAACATGTAAAACGCCAAATCTGATAACACATTCTACCCTATTTCTACAGAGTAGCAAGAGCATGGATCACCCACCCTAGCCTTCAGTTCGCTGTTTCCTTGAATAAATGTAACATATCATGCATGCAGCAGAATATTCAACTCTTCGTGGAATTCCCATTCAGATACTAATAAAAAACAATCTGAGCACCTAGCTAATCCATGATATGTGAAACTGAAGCATGAGAGTAGCAACCTATCCCGCAAAAAATCAAACATGGTACCAGACTACCAGCTCGTGCCTATGACAAGGCCTCGTTTCTAGAATTTTGTAACTGACGTGGGAGTTGAACTCACACCTCGTGCATTACACGATGCTCTTCCTATTGAGCTAGCCAGTTTTCGGTCAAAATTGCACCACCTCGTCCATGAGTCGGCGCTCTGAGCTAGTAGACTATAGGAGTACAACATAGTGGATAAGGCAAACTAAGAAAACCAGGGTGATAAGAAATTTAGTGAACAAAAACCACAGTTACCAAGTCGTAAAATAGAAAAAATGCAAATGTATCGACTAGGCTGAGCCTCAAACAGCCCCTACATTACAAAACCTAGACCTCAAACTCATTCATAAAATCACAGCGAACTATTTAATAGAACTACACGAATGTCCCATAGAATCACACGAATGTCTCATAGGATCCTACAAACATTCACCAAAGACCAAACTATACTAATACATTACCATCCAAACTTGTATCAGCATTTTACAACCTATGTCCCATAAAATAACATAGGCTTCTCATGAAATCATATGGTTACATGGTTTTACAATAAAATGGCAAACATGTCCCATAGAATGACACACATGTTCCAATAAATTGACATAAGTCATCGGTGTCATTTTATGCATAACCTGTGTCACTGAAAAAACAAAAACATATTCAACCTAAACTAATTCCCAACACCAATTCACTGAAAGCAGTAATGAAAGCTTCTTTGAGGCATTTCATCAAACACCTGCTACTCAATTTCATCGAATACATGCTTATTGCTGTGAACTGAAACTAAAATCTACCTAATTTCACTGTCCATTTTTTTTTACCTAATTTCACCATGAAGGTTTTTTTACCTGATTCCGTACAAATAGCTGAATTAATTCGATCTAAACAAAGAAAAATGCAGAAAATTAAATATAATGCCAAAGAAAATTACACTCATAAAAATGCAGAATCTCGCCGGAAAATCAAACGATTAGAACTCCATTGTAGATTCGAACAATCGCTAAAGTATGAGCGATGCCGATTTCGCAAAGCTGCTAATTTAATCAAATTAAGGTTTTAGTTTTAACACAACAATCAAAATTGGAAAATCGATCCGAAAATAAGATGTAAATGTGTAATTAAGGAGTGAGGAAGAGGAATTACCACATAACGTCGCTAGACTTCGCGAATGTGTCAGATTCGCCGCCGTCGCCAGACTATAGGAGAGAGAAAACAGATGTAAATCAAAGAGGACGACGAAGGCTTTTTCCGGTGATGACGAAGAGGACACCGGCGGGAGTGGAACCAGACGCGACAGAGGTGGTGGTATCGCTCGGTAGAGGCGCCGCTGAAAGGAGAGAGAGATCAGGCGTATAATCGCCGTCTTCTTCGCCGTCGCCGGAGACTGACGGCGAGGAGGAGGGAGAATGCGGTGTCGTACATGAGAAAATACGCGATGAAGGCGACGGCGATGGAGGGAACGACGACGGAGGAGGCGAAATTGACAGCGGCGGTGATGTATCGGTGAAGTGAAGAAGAGAGAGAAAATAAGAGGAAAAGACAGGAGAGAGAAAGAAGTCGTTGAGAGAAGGGAAATGTGACTTTTGGGAGTCTGTAATATATTTTTTTTAAATGCAGGGACACCTGGCTTAATCCAGGGCGTCGAAAAGAATAGATCGGACGGTTTATATCTGGTGCGCAGTACTCACCTAAGGAGGGGTACTCTTATGATCCTCACTCTATATTATATAGGAAATCTATCAAATGAGAAGTATTAATTTCGTGAGAAGTGAGAAGTGATCTGGTTCATCCATCTAACTTGATCTAATGGTCCATATTTAATATCATAATAAAAGAAAAAAATACAATAAAATTAAACTCAAACCCAAAATCAGTTTGATTTTCTCTCTCCTCTTCTCTCCTCTCCCCTAACCCCCGCGCCGGCCAACCGCCGCCGCCGCCGGTGAACACCGGAAACAACCAACGGCCACTGTGAAGCCGCCGTTCGACAGCTCCAACTCAGGCGAATCTTCGTCGAGCATTAACGGCCCACTTCGAGCACTATTTGATCGCGAAAAACGCCTTCTCAATGCCGATTTTTCGCTCTCGTTTTCGTCAAATCTGGCCGCCGACGTTCACCTTCATCGTTATCTACACCCTCGCCGACATTCACTCTCATTTCTGCACCTATTCTCCTCGTATCCTCGTACTTTTGGGAGGAGAAACGAGTGAAATGTGAGGAGAAGTTGAAATGTTAGGGGCGGTGATGGTGGCGTCGGAGATTGGACGGCGGTCTCTTTCACCGGATGTGGCCGATCTCGTTGGCTGCGACTGAGGAGGTGGTTCAGCAGGAGTTGAAGGTGGAGCTAGGGCAGGGGTATTTCGGGAAAAGAGGAATTAGAGGACAGAGAACGCGTGAAAGAGGTGGAGGAGATGCCGCGGAGGAGGGGTTCTGCTCGCCGGAGCACGGAGTACGTGGTGGTGGTGGTGGAGCCGAAGAAGGTGGTGGACGGTGCTGTTGTTGGTGGCTATGTGGGTGGTCGGGGTAGTGGCGGGGGAGGGGGTTGGGTGATGTTCTTGGGAGGAGAGAGAAACTCGTAAATTTGATTTTTTTTTTTTTTATTTGAGTTACGTGTTTAATTAAGAGTTACATATTTTAGTTAGTAGAGTTATCGGAGTTATGTGTTTTAGTTAGAGGAGTTATTAGAATTACGTATTTAATTAGTTGAGTTAAGTTGGAATTACGTGTTTTAGTTAGTGTAGTTAAGTTGGAGTTACGCGTTTTAGTTACAAGAGTTAAGTTGGAGTTACGTGTTTTAGTTGATGGAGTTAAGTTGGAGTTATTAGAGTTACAAGTTTTAATTTTGGAGTTACGTATTTTGCTTGATGGAGTTAAGTTGGAGTTATTAGAGTTACGGGTTTTAGTTGGCGAAGTTAAGTTGGAGTTATTACAGTTACGAGTTTTAATTTTTGGAGTTACGCATTTTACTTGATGGCGTTAAGTTGGAGTTATTAGAGTTACGGTTTTTAGTTAGTGGAGTTAAGTTGAAGTTACGTATTTTACTTGATGGAGTTAAGTTGAAGTTATTGGAGTTACGGATTTTAGTTAGTAAAGTTATGTTGCAGTTACGAGAGTTAGATTGAAGTTGGTGGAATTCTGATATTATTGGATCACTGGAGTTAGGCGTCTGGAGTTACGTGTTTTAGTTGGTGGAGTTAAGCAGCTGGAGTTACTGATTTTAGTTGTTGGAGTTACGACTGGAGTTATGCAGATTAGTTACTGCAGTTATGCGAAATCAATGGCTGATATTACTTCTCACTTCTCACCAAATTACCACTTCTCACTGAATAGGCCCCTATATGTCAAAAAAATCTCAATGTTTATTTTCAAAAGATTACGTAATGTTTAAAAATATTATTTAATACTTAACTATAGTTAAATTTTATCGTAATTGTCAAAAACTGACAATCTCCATGAAATCATTGCACCATAGAATCATCAAAAGCGTGTAATAACATGCGAAGGGTTTTACCAAGTTATCTCGAAAATAATTTTAGGAGTTAACTTTAAACTGTATTCCGTATATGTTAACTAGATTTCCCTAGCTTACAACTTTTAGCATGCATTCACACCGGACATTAGATACAAACGATCGCATGGGTAATAGAAAGTGTTACTCCGTATTTGATTTAAACTTTTTCCATTGCAGCTTCATGAAGACTCTGGCCGAGGAAGTCGTTTCGCAATTTCCTGAGACAAAACAACACTTTTAGATCAGATGTGGGAATCAATGTCAATTGGGTTATCATCAACAAGCACAACGACAAACCATTTGATTACAATTATCTCCTCTTTTCCACTCTCAAGCAAAATATTTTGGGAAATTATCCAATATACCCCTGAGGTTCCCGAATTTTTCGGGTATACCCCTCAGGTTTCCGAGCTATCCAATATACCCCTGAGGTTTGCAAAATGCGGTTTTTTTGTGTTTTTCACTAATGGACACTAACACCGTTAATCATTTTTATGAAAATTGATTTTTTTTTTTTTTAAATTTGACCAATAATAACACAAATTAAAAAAAAAAAACACAATTTTCTCTCACCTCCCTCTCCAACCCCAACCCAACCCACGGAGCCGCCGCCTCACCACCGCCACCCTGCACCGACCACCACCTGGGCCACCGTCACCACCACCACCATATGCGCACCCCTCCCGCGACCACACTCCGGCCACCCATTACCCCGACCACCCACCCCTCCATAGGCCACGACCCTTTCTCTTCAAACACACTCTCCCTCACATCTTCAATTAGATTCAATTTTATCTTCAATTAGATTCAATTTGATCTTCAAACACACGAAATATTACCCAAAAAGCATATAAATTGCACCAATTGAAGATCAAATTGAATCTAATTGAAGATGTGAGGGAGAGTGTGTTTGAAGAGAAAGGGCCGTGGCCTATGGAGGGGTGGGTGGTCGGGGTAATGGGTGGCCGGAGTGTGGTCGCTTGAGGGGGCCGCATATGGTGGTGGTGGTGGCGGTGGCCCAGGTGGTGGTCGGTGCAAGGTGGCGGTGGTGAGGCGGCGGCTCTGTGGGTGGGGTTGGGGTTGGAGAGGGAGGTGAGAGAAAATTGTTTTTTTTAATTGTGTTATTATTGGTCAAATTTAAAAAAAAAAATCAAATTTCATAAATATTGTTAACGGTGTTAGTGTCCGTTAGTGAAAAACACAAAAAAACCGCATTTTGCAAACCTGAGGGGTATACCCGAAAAATTCGGGAACCTCAGGAGTATATTGGATAATTTCCCAAATATTTTTCCCTTGTGCTCCTCTACATTTAAACCTGATTTCTGTTTGTCCATTGCAAACCTATCTAGAAAGGGGGCTCATGAGTCGTGTCTATTGCAATATAGGCATACACAAGCACATCAACTAATTCTTCTTGGGATGCATACTCTACAAGACGAGAAACCAAGTCCTTAATCTTGTTTAGGTATTTAGTTCATGGCAAGAAGACGACAACACAGAGGAATTTCTTTTCGTTTATATAGGTGATATCAAAAGTCTTATAGGGAGAGCAATGTGGACATGTGGATAACAAAATTTCATCTACTAAGAGACGGAAATGTCTAGGAGTAGTCGAGATTTAAACACATCGTTCTAACCCCAGAGGAAACAAGATAGTGGGAAGTGGCAAGGGACATTATGACAGACCATGGTGCCATACTTTTCGAGAAACACTGGCATTAGAAGTACTGAAGAAGTACTTTAACTTAAGACAAAGAGGTACTACTGAATGTGCTCTTGGGAGTAATGTTGGTTTACTATTAGATATAAAATAAAAAACTATATTTTTAAGATGTTCTCGCTACGCTCATTAGCTTCTTTACTGTCACAGAAGCTAAAAGTAAATCTACCCAGTAGCTAGACACCCATCACACAATACAATCTTTCTTCACCATCTCAATGAATTTCTCATCATAGTAGAGGTACATTAATGCATTATGCATACTCGAGGTACATTAATGCATTATGCATACTCTGTATGTTCTAGGTCTTTAAATAAACTGTTCAGAGTTCAGCCTAATCCTATCTAAGTAATTAAGTATGCGCTTGTTCAGTCACTGTTAGGTAATGCATTGGAAACAAGAGGGATTGATGATTCACCAAAGTTTTCAATTTTCATCTACTGACAATGACAAAACAGCAAATTTCATGATTTCTGCTGATTTGGCATGAAAAAGAAAGTTTTCGACACTACTTAAACTAAAACTCGAACCTCTGTAGGTTAATAATTTTAGAGTTCTAGTCCAAACTTGGAGAAGGTGTTAAAAGTAAGCAGGTAATAGGGAGACCCACTTTGGAAACGCGAGCTTTCAAGCTAGAAGCACAACAGAATATTTCAAACATAAGCTTTTTGGGATTAGAAGTTGGGAGGCGGGGCGATTTCCTAGATGGGAAGACTATTCTCCACTTCATTCGGATTTTTTTTTTTTTTCCCATACTTTAAAAGATGGAGTATTGAATGGAGATGTTAGTCACAGAATCATTGCGGGCATGTTTTCCTCAAGAAATCCCAACCACCATTGCTTTGCCTTATTATGTTAAAAGCTCAACAACCTCACATCTTTACAAGTTTCAGCATGTGAGAATAATACCCTACCCCCCCCCCCCATCCTCCTCCACCTTTACTTATCCATTCCTTAATCACCTTCTTCCACCTTTACTTCTCCATCCGTCATTACCCTCTTCTCAAAAACGGTCCAAATTTTCACTGTTACTGTCCAGAATACAACCAATATATCATAACTTATCATGTTTCTAAATTGCAAAAAACATGAAACTGTATCTGTTGGCTCGACCGGGTGAACATAGGGCTTTATGCCAAATATAATTTCTAAAACCAATACAAATCCAAATATCAGACCTCGTCTCACAACCTCTTTGAGCAATCTGGTCAGTTGTGGATAGCATCAAATGGCCCAAATAAGGAAGTCAACAAAACATAACGTTTATCTATATTAACAGCATGTGACAGAAATAGCAACCCAGCAATTCACTCATTTAATGTTCCAAATCAATATGCTCCGTTAACTTCAGACAAGGAATAACACTAGCTCGTGCATCAGACAAAATTAGAAAGCTTTCACATCAGAATAAAAAGTTGCATGCAAGGAACCTGTGTGATCGAAGCATAAAACTATACATCTGTCTGTGTGAACTATTCAAGTGAAAGAACCACATGGGTGCGGCAGTTTACTCATTTAGTGTTTTACTGTTTCAAGTAATCACCTATGACCCCAGTCAGTCCACATGTAAAATCAGAAAGCTTACATATCACAGTGAAAAGCTGAACATGCAAAGAACTAATGCAATAAAAGTACAGACTAATGTTAAAAACATTCACCTCAAAAAGCTGATTTATGTTGTCAGCGGTCTTCGCAGATGTCTCAATAAAGAACATATTATTCTTCTCTGCATATCCGATGCCATCCTTAAAATACAAATAGAAATCAAATCATTAAGTATCTACACAGAATGCTTTCTACGGAAGTTTTAAATCTCTTAGACATATTCCCCTCAGTCCAGATTAAACACCCCGGTGGAATTTACGCAGTCTCCTTTCCTACTTTGAACATCACTTTTTACATGTATATAAAACAAATGTAAACAATTTTGTGTCAGATTATAATTCATTTTATAGTTTAAAATATTGACGGTCAAAATTTGCATACTTTGACAAAAAAAAAAAAAAAAAGTACATGTGGTGTTCAACTGGATGATATCTATCTTTGCAGTCTTTGCAGATGTCTCAATAAAGAACATCCCATTCATATTTGCGTACTCGATGATGCTGTTATCCAAATACAGTGAAATATGAACGAAAATATGCTTCGGCTTTTATGTAATACTCACCTCTGTAGACACTTCTCTACGATCTTGAAGATCAGCTTTATTTCCGACCAAAGCCATTACTATATCAGGACTCCCATGCTTTTGCAATTCCTGAGAGTCATAGTCAGTTATTCATCAATATACTTTAAAAGTCCAGGTTTTGCTAGTTGATGCAATTTTCCCAATACAAATGAGCCTCAAGTCATTGCAGATATCATAAGAAAGGCATGATTGTTGAAGTTAAAGAAAAACCTAGTCTGACCACCAAGTAAATATCGAATTCTCAGGCACTAAGATCATACCTTGCAAGCATTTATTTACTCAACGCGTCTAGGCCGATAGTGCCTACTGCACTAAATTGTCCAATAGGGGCACTATAGGACAAAACAGGTGCATAGCCATTTACTCATTTGCCCTCACCTCTCACACCCCTCAAATTACTCATTTGCCTTCACCTCGTGCCTTCACCATTCCCAACTCCAACGAGCACCATCAACACCAATGCACACAAGCCGCAACCACTGAACCACATGCTACAACCCACACATACATCCGGCGGCGAAGCAGCCGGAATCTAGCAACACCCTAGGATAGGAGTGCTAAACCCTTTTGGGCCTTGATTGGGGTTGCCGGAAAAGGGTTTATGGTTGGCTTTTACGGCGCCGCGGTGACTGCGCGTGGGGGCAGGTTCCAGCTGGGTGCGATTTGTTGGTACTTGGGGTAGTGAGGTGGTTGAGGAAAGGTGCTCCTAGAGGCGGTGAACGGATAAGGTGGCTACAACGGAGTTTCTATGGCGGACTGGTGGTAGATGGAAGGAGAAAAAGCTGCAACAATGGCGTCAAAGAGGGGATATAGGATGAGAGAGAAGGAAGAAGAAGGGAGATTGAGGAAGAAGATGATGGTTTTTTTTGTCCTGTAGTGGCCCTATTGTACGAATCCAATAGGCTCTATCGGGCAAGAATTACTCTAATTTCTAAAGGGGGAAATTTGGTGCTTGAACTTTTGGTCAACAAATTTCATATCATTGTTCATTTGTTCTGTCCCAAAAAGAACTCACAAAATACACCTCTCAAGAAACCTCATTATCCTATCTACTCTAAATCTGACCAGCAATTGTCAGTTCAGGACCTAATTAATTAAATTCTAAGCAACAGAGCTTTTACATCTTTTCTGTTCTGTCAAACTCTAATCTTAGTGATCCTATTCTGTCTTGCTGGTAAGCTCTCTTACTATGATCCTAAACACACCCATAAACTTGAAAAGCCTTTCAAGTATACAATTAAAAGAATTATTCCAAGTGCTTGACGGTTCAGACCTGCTGCACTGACATTAATCAGAAACTGACTGCCCTCTTACTTGCCTCCCTAATGAAGTAGCTAAGTGCTAATAATCTTGAGCTACAACTCCGTTTGTGTGAATCAGGCTCATGGACTTCTAGTTGTCCGGATTGACATTTAGCTCTGGCTCCACATCTTGACCACAAACGTTTGTCAATGCTCAGAATTGTTAGACTTTATTATGGTGGGTTGGGGTGCATGACTGGGGGCTATCATATCAATACAGGCACAGCAGGGTTAGTGGCTGAGTCTGAGCATCATAGACCATCAACTATTCTGAAATCTGAATATGTGCATACAGCTATTAACTATTCACTAGTCCCACAGAAAGACTATTGAGTTACTTCATTTTAAGAAAGAATATTACGGGCTACAAACCTCGTACATTTGTACCTCACTTGGAAAAAAAAAGAGGGGGGTGGGGGTTGTAATTGCTTTACTCAATCATATGAATCTATGATCGCTAGTTCACTACTGCTATGAGTAATTCGTGGGTCAATAATCTAACAACTAGGCAAACAATTATGACTTACAGGAAGTGCAACAGCAGTAAAATGGAAAAAAAAAGGTCAGTGGATTCAACGAACTGTTAAGCGAATAAATGAACCCAACAGAAATATATATAGGCAATATACAGTGCTGGGACAGAGAGCATATTCTTCATTTTTGAGATTAAACCAGAAGACGGGGAAGTAAGCATCAGGGAAACATTATATCTCGAGTGTTGAAACTGAAGGGAAAGGAGAAAACACACCTTGACCCAATATTGTGCTTTTGTGAACGACTCAGGACTTGTTATATCATACGCAATAACCGCAACTCCAGCTCCACGGTAATAAAGCGGAGCAAGAGCAGCATACCTACCAACACAATCAATAACTTTCAGGCCCTTTAACTATAAAACAACTAGCAGCAAAATTACAACTGATTAAAACAACTTCAAAAGTGTTCTAATTACCGCTCTTGCCCAGCCGTATCCCAGATTTCAAATTTAACAGTAGTCGAATCCTGCAAAGCTATCGTTTGAGAAAGAAAAGAAGCTCCAACAGTCACCTACACAAAATCACAACCCCAATTCAGAACACAACAAACTTTCACACACACATACACTCCCTCTCACTCCTGTATCGGAAAAGCGTGAATAAGAAGCATTTTAAGAACCCTCAAACCTTGGACGTCGGATCAAACTGACCACGAACGAAGCGAAGAACAATACAACTCTTCCCAACACCAGAATCCCCTAGTAGAACAAGCTGAAAACACCAAATTCAGCAATTAGACCTCTCAACCAAGTCGAAACCGACACCGATCAAACTAATATACACCTCAATTGAAGCAAATTTACCCTCTTTGATCAATTAAAATTACCTTAACTTTGAGATTCTTAGCATCAGAAGCAGCCTCAGAGCTAGGTTTAAGACTATTTGGGCCCCTACCAGTTCTATCTGCAATCCCAAATAGTTAAAGAGATTAGGGTTTCTACGACATGGGTTTGATTCAATTGCAATTAAACAGCATGAAATATACAATTAAATTGGGAGAAATTGAACAATTTAAACAATGAAGATGAACAAAGATGAAGACTTACCCGGTAGAGAGGACCCGCAACCCATTAATTTGTGCGGGAAATTGGGAATTGGGGAAGCGTAATTGAGAAGAAAGGGATGAACTTTGATTGAAATTTGGAAGTTGGGGACTTGGTCAGTAAACAGCTTTGCTTCTCTGTAGGAATGAGTTGATTCTCGTTTAGATTTTTCTGCTTTACATTTTTCATCTTTCGCTGTTTTTACCGAGGTTGTTAGGTGCCATATTGGCCGATAATTACAGCACTGCAATGAAATAACCTACGTTATCGAATATGTCAAGCTAGTCAGTTAAAGTTGTTATCGTAATGGTGTCCCTTTTTCTTAACTTCCATTCTTACCGAGTTACCGGTTACTCCATAAAGGGTTTTAGTTTTACGACGTAAATTTAAAAGTTTATCTTTAAAACGTGACTCTAAATTGATTAAACAAGTGACGCAAGGCACAAGACTTAAAACACTCTCTGCGGATATTCTCGAATTATAGTCTTTATGAGAAGCTCCCACTTGGTGATCACGAAATCTAGTGAGCAATCGCATTTTTGTTCCCTCGGCCATAGGGTGGAAAATCACACAAAAGACGGGTACAAGAAGACCCTCTAGGTTAAGCAGTCTCACCTCTTGATACGCACCAATGCATGTTGATGCACGCAGTGGCAAAACCAAAGTGTCGTAACATAGCGATCGTCTACCTTTAATTCTCGAAAAATCGTAATTTTTAATATAAATTTATTACAGAACAAGTTAAAATTCGGTAAACCGTAATACTTTACCTCCTCAATATTTATAATGAATTTCAATCCAATAAACTTTCTCTCTTGATTCCGCCCTTAGATGTGCACGATTTAGACTAACGATTCCGGAGGACATTCACCACTATTTTTGTGTAGTAAGTAGTACACTCCCCCTAGTCCTTCAAAATCTAAGAGCAACTCCAATGGGGGCTTTTTGGAGTAGCTTGAGAAAGTGGGCATGCTCCCCCACCATTGAAAGAAAAAAACACTGTCCATCTTGAATCAAGTAGCTCAATTGAGCAGCCTGCTTACTCAACCCAATTTTGTGGGTCCCACACCTTAGCATTGTCTTTTTTTTTTTTCTTCCCCCTTTCCTGAACAATGTTGATACATTTTAGTGTTGAACGGCTAAAATTATTAAACGGTCGTTTCCAACGGCTAATTTTTTTTCTGATAATTAAAAAAAAAAAATTGTCTATTTTTTCCTATATATATGTGTGACTTGAACATTTTATTTTGCACAATCTCAACATCAAATATATTTTCATAACTCTCATCTTCTAATATATAATCTTAATTGTCATTCTAATAATGGATAATGAGAATCCATATAATACTTATTTAATTTATTACAAAATTCCGAAAATATTAATTCCGAAATTCCAACTACGAGTATTCAAAATCCAAATTCAAGTACACAAAATTCCCCGATTATACCAATTCGGAGTAATCATCCACAATCAAGTTTCTCAACCCATCCACAATATTTTTATCACCCAAATTATTTTCATTACGACCCTCGGATGCCAAGATATCCATACCCTCATTTATACCCTTATTTCGTAAAAATAACGTATTCAACTTATCATTAAATCATTTTCTGATTAGAAAATAGGTAAATATGCAGTGAGAACAAAAACAGACAGTGGGCCCTATCCAGGCAGTTTGAAATCCTGCTTAAACATTGGGGCAAATTGTGGTTTAAATCTGCCTGACTTTTTTGACATAACAACTCCAAGCGGGATAAAATCCCGCCTACCATTGGAGTTGCTCTAAGAAGCGGGTAGTGGCATACTGCTTACTGCGTCATACTCCTTAGGTCCTTTTTTCTTTTTTCTTTTTTGAGTGCACACATACCTAAGTGGTGTATTCGAACTTATGTTGAAATTTAACAAGATGAGTACTCCGTAGTATTTATCACAGTTATAACCTACAATATATGCAGCTGTATCACCTGCTTTAACTTTCTGCTGCACGAGGACCATAAGTCAGTAGTTCAGTACTCTGTACTCGGAAGTGTAGGCGTCACCCCGCCACAGAATGCACATTGACAACATTGAAGTAGTGTAACTTACAGTTTCATGGACATCTTACAAGATAATGCCAGGTGTGGAGAGTATAAATTAGAGTAATAAACGTAAAAACTGTTCCATGATCTAAATTCTCACTCTACATCTAGTAAAAGGGGCAAAAAATAAATAAACAAGTAACTCGGATCAAACACGACTATAACCCACGGACTTGCTGAACAGCTTTCGGATGTATGCAACTTGAAGTCCACTTGCTAGTATCAGCATCATGTACTCGGCCAGCGTATAATAAATGACACGCTTCCTTGTACTCTCATTTGCTGCACAAAATGAACACAATTCGATGAGACTCCACAATACAAACATTCAAAGGAAGGTTACCCAAACAATGGTTCCAAAGTCTCTATGTGTTCCAGAATTATCATGCCCCCAACCAAAAGATCTACACAGCATATACAAATAGCCGCCAATTCAACTACTCCAGGATTTAGTGATAGCATCCCCTCAAAAAAAAAAGAAACAACTATTGGACTAACAGTTTTTTTTTTTTTTTTTTTTTTTTTGGGAGATAAGAGTAACAGTTTTTGGGTGAGGGAATAACAGTTTCCTGAAAAAAAAAATAAATAAATAAATAAGATTTCCCGACCTCTTCTGTGGTTTACAGTGCTGAGGATCCAATTCACTAATAAGAATTTTCCACTGAAAATTCCTGTAAAATTAATTGTAAGTTGTAACCCAGCCAAACAAAGCCTAAGCTTGACACTTGCACATAGTGCTCAAACCCTTCAAAACAAATTCTAGAAGAAACATGACCCCCCACGATACCACTAGGGCATAAGAACCTACAACTTTGTCATGGGCTCAGGAGTCGGGACATAGTGCTCAAACCCTTCAAAACAAATTCTAGAAGAAACACGACCCCCCACGATACCACTAGGGCATAAGAACCTACAACTTTGTCATGGGCTCAGGAGTCGGGACATAACAAGCACTGCCAAGCAGCTCACGATTTACTTAGATCTTTTGAAACTTGTAAGACCAATTCAATAGATGTGAGATATTGGGCAGAGTCAACAGAATTATCAAGCCACTAAAACCTTACCATCATATTTTTATAAAAAAAAAAAAAAAAAAAAACAGAGGATAGTTGAGTGAATAAGATATGACACATAACTGTTATAAAAAAATCTGCTTACCTAGCAATTAAACAAATTAACCAGACTTAACAGTTTTACAGTAAACCACAGGTACTACAAAGAATCAGAACTTACTATGACGATGGCGAGTATCACGTGCTTTTAAGTACTTTTGTTCTGCAGTTACCGACTCTAGTGCTTCTCTCAGTTCAGCAATTTTCACATTGATAGGGTCCAAGTGCTCTGCATTATGACAGAAGAATAATGTAGCAAACCGAAAATCACAAGATGAAATGTGTTCGTATCAAAGAAATGATTATGTAATTGACAAAGTTAAGCTCTCACCATCTTTAGCAAGATTATGCTCGTTGGGAATGTGACCAACATGAATGTAGAAAGAGACAGTCTCTGGTGTCGAGTGAGGATTGTGGAAGCAGAATTTATACATTCCACTTCTAGGAGCTTTAAATTCAAACTTATCTCCGGCTGTTCCTTTCAAAGTGTGAACCACATTACCAGCGGGAGATGTAGCCTGAAATCAGAAACCCAATGGCATTATATTAAGGTACAAATAACAAGTACATGTAAACCAAAGGTGAAATGCACCTCACAATCAAAGTGATTCTATATAAGAAGCCTGGGAAGAGGGGTCATATCATCACAAATGGAGTATCATTCTGTGACTTCAAATTTGGAAGGAGGCCACTCGAAGAACGTCATACTCTTTTTCCTCGGAATTTACAAGCTTTTGGCAGCTTAATGTCAGAATACTGTCTATCCCATAGCAAAGTCTGCCCTTCATCATTTTCTAAGTTCTTCTACCATTTGGGTTCATCTATTACTTTAATAGGTTGAACAGACGGATCACTTTGTATCTGGAAAACTCTTTGGCAATGGACACAATCATCTAGCAAACTAACAGCAGAAAAAAAAAAAAAAAAAAAAAAAAAGGAAAGCAACGCAGCATGTCAGGCGCAAGCAGAACATCCCCCCCCCCCCCCACGTTATCCTAGTTATCCTATCTGTCAAGTTTCCCACACTCAAAAGATTTACGTAACACCCCAAGTGGTTAAGAGATGCGGTTTGTATCACATCGCCAAAACTAAGGAGGTTATGAAACAATTATAAAAGATTTAACTTATCACCTTATTAACAATGTGTTCCACTTATGTCTTATGGGCTGAAGTATGGGCTAAAAGGGAGTCAGCCATCTGTGAGTCGTTTCATCATGATGGTACACTGGCCTGTTACAACTACGGAATGGTAGAAACAAATCTTACAAATGGAATTATAGCACCCGATGACCTCATGTCGGGTGCTTGGGCAAGGTCCACCCCATCTCTATAGCGGGATTAGTGCCTATTGGTTGGACGCAACAAGAACAGTGTGTCCTAAACATAGGGAAATGCGTAATGCCCCCAAGTGGTTATAAGATGTGAGTTATCCAACATTGGAAACAGCAGCTTATAACATGTTTAGAGGAGATTCCTCCTATCATCTTAGTAACAGAATATTCCCCATTTTCATCTTATTGGTTTGTGTTACCACAGTGACAGAATGATAGGTTTGACTGTTGCAATCTAAAACCGAAATGCTTACTTTATAGAGTACCTCTATCCTGTGCCACTATGGCCAAGTTAGAAGAAAAAAATCTAATAACTCATTAAACAACTTCATTCAAATGAACCTGACATTAAACATTTCACCTTTTTTTAGGGTCATCAAATATTGCACCTTAACGTTGTCAAATTTAGCTGTTCGTTTTCAAGGACCACCCCTTCTGCACTTTTCTGTATTCCAGCTTCTCCACCACTTTTTCATTTGGAGAGAGGGAGGGATTGGTGCATGCTCCTTCTCAGAGAGGCAGCGACAAACTTGCTAGAGTTGTGTATCACCCCATATTTCTAAGCTATATTACATCATAAATCCAATGAAAATTAGGATACTATTACACCAGGAAGTTGGTGTAGCAGTTGTGACACCACCAAATCGGAAGTACAAAAGTGTAACATACACCAAGTTCTGCCTCCAGGATGAAAATCTTCTCATGCATTGAGCTCTAAAGGATTCAGCTAATCCCATTTAGGACAAGGATGAAAAGATCATGAACATGGTTCAAGTGACTGAAAAATTACTAAGAGCTTTCTGAAATTGAAAAGCTCTAGAAATCCTACAAGGTTCACGAAACAAGGGATGAGCTTTTGGAGTTAAATGTATAAGCGGGGGAAAAGAAAAAAGAAAAAAGAAACGTTCTCACCAAGGTTGCTAAGGTTTTGTCTCATTTGATGTGTCTAAATACTTAATGAAAATTTCAAAGCTTGGAAGTGTTTCAGTACCACTCTTTACATTTGAACTACCACACAGAGGAATGGATAAAAGTTGAAAGTTATCTCACCACATATGTTAACAGCCATATTTTCAACCTGAAGAGACCATGAGAACTGGTGTAATAAATACACTTTTGCAAGCCAACAACTAAAAAGTTTGCATCTTGACATTCTGAAAATCGAAGATAAATACTCCGTATGTTGTAAAACAGGTGTGCTGCGAGTTATATAGTTCCAAACTGTGTCTGCCAGTTACATATTCTAAAAGTAATAATTAAATCAAAATATTCCAAGAGGGTGCTAATCTAGTCGGACAATAAAGCTCATCTATAGGTTTGAAACACATCAAATCCAAACAGAGCATTCAATCTTCGAACCTTAAAGCTATAGAGCACCTAATTAAGCGAAATACCGTTAAGCATACATAAGAGAAAACAACCAAAAGATGGCTCGATGAAATTATTACCAGATTTCATAGTGAAGAAACCTTGCCATGAATCTCTATACACTTTCAATGGTTTCATTACCAAAAAGAATGGCACATTGTCAGATAAGCTGACACTAATCGAAAGTTTGAAACTCTTGCCAGTTACCGCGCACCATCCTCCTAAGTTCTCATATCTTCTACTTCACAAGAAATTACTAAAACAACATCACCCTAGTGTCTCCAACGCCCCTGTCTATGGCAACGTTAGGGACTCGAAACCATTAACAGCTAGGAATTAAAAACGAAGTAAAACCCGAACTATTACCGCCTACATTTTAGCCACAACAACAAACAACCCTCGTTACTAAAATCATCCTCCAAATCTCAAAAATAGATCAAATATGAATCTAATTTTCCAATTAACTCAAGCTCCACATTAATCATCTAATTCAATTTCACTGATTTATCAACCCTAACTGCTGAACAGATAGATAAACGAATCTTCATATTCAAGTAACTCCCAATATCCTAACAATTGAAACTCATCACCACCCTACAATCCTCACACTAATCATCCAATCAATTTTACTAATTCATCACTCCCAAAGAATCTTCATATTCACGTCACTTCAAAACTCGTAACAATTGAAGCTCATCACCACCAGCTCAAATTCATGTAATTAAATCCAAATTTTCATACGAATTAGATGAACTTCTACCTAATTATGAAGCAATTAACACAATAATTTCAATCGAAATTACAAATTAAAAAAAAAAAAAGAGTGCGGAAACATACGGTGAAATCGATGCCAGGGTGATCGGAGCTCCAGAAAATATCGTGATCGACGACAACAAAGTTGCCGGAGACGGAATCGCCGTCGTAGAGGACATACTCGTAAACACACTCGACGTCGTTAACGGTGACGGAGAGAGCGGCGAGCTTTGGAGCGTAGCAGCTCAACAACAGGCCCAAAATCACGCAGATCTGCGGTAATCGTTTTCTCTCCCTAAAATTGTCCATTTTTCCGGCGAAACTCCGGCGGCGGAGAGTTTGATTATTGGAGGTTTCACGGCGGAGGGAGGAGAGAGAGAGTGGTGGAAGAGGCGGAGGAGAAATGGTCGTGATTTTTATTTTATTTTTTTAGTCGAGTTTGATGAGGTCTTTTCATCCTTGAGTGTTGTGTTTTTTTTTTTTTTTGGTGACGTGGCAGTTTGTGATTGGCTCTAACACGTCTCTTTGAAACAAGCGTTGCTCACCAGTTTAAGTTGTTCAACACGGTTGGATTAGACGTGTTGGGTTTCGGGCGGGTGGTTCGAGTTAGGATACGGATCGACAAATTTTGGGTTATGATTAGTAGTGGCTTGGGTTGTTTGAACAGTGGTTTACGGGTTTCAACTTTAAAGATTTGGTTCATAATAATACTACGGAGTAGTTTGGTTGGGTTAACAATGAGTGGGTGGCTTCTACATTTGAAGTTTAAGTTCGATTGTAAATTTATAGTTGGCACATGTTTATTTGATTAGAAAAACCTGATCCTCCAATTCGCTTTGAATTTGTGATTAACTGAATCAGCCATATTTGAACGTAATTAATATCTAATATAACTCGATAATGTCCAACCTGGAACGACTTGAACCAATATGACATGAATGATATTACTTGTTTAATGACTTGCGATTGAGCTTAGTAGTGATCTAAAGTTAATATACTAGTGGATAACTTGGGGAAATAGTTGGGTAGTGTCGAGAGTACATGCTCTCCTCTATTTCTCCTCCCTTTTCTCTCTCATTTTGTTACGAACGAAATAATTTGCAAGTTAAGATAGAAGGATAGTATCGATATCAATGGTTTGATATACAAAGAAAGGGATTAAGATATTAGAAACAAGTAGGGAGGGGGACTGAATGTTGAAAGGGAGATGAAGAGTCAGCGTTTGATGCCGCCATACGCTCTTCCTTAGAGCGTATCGTAGTTGCTTATGGTCGTGTTTTGGTGATTGGCAGTGGAGGCTCGCTATTTTGTCTTTCTCTTTCCAGAGGGCTTGATGTTTATTCTGCCGGGGATGACGTCCATTACGCTTTTTTAGCATCGCGACTTCAGTCTGCTGACTTGTAGTTTAAGCTTCTTCGCCATGTTGGTGTCGTCTCTTCGGAACCTGCATTTGCTGCTGTTGGTGTTTTTAATATGACTATGGAGGTCGATATTTTAGGTAATCCTGTTGACATCGCTGCCCCCCAGACTTATGAAGAAATTGACAGATTTGTATTTCACATGGGTCGCTAAGGATGTCGCTTCTGATTATTCCTTGACACCACCGCGTCAGTTGGCTCTGTGGAGTCCTCAACAGGGTATGCACAGCTTCGATTGGCTTAGGGTAGTCCTGATTTCGGGGTTGGGTCAGACTATGAATGGTCGAACCTATTACTGCGTTCTTTGCTATCGTCTGGAGGTACCTTTGTTCACCGTGGATCACCCGTGCTCTCTTTGCTCGCGGGTGTTTGTTGGTGATATATTTGGAGATAATTTTGTATCTTGTGCAGGAGTTGTGGGCGTCAAACATCGACACAATGTCGTTCGTGACACGCTGGTTGACATTTGTTATTGGTCCGGGATCTCAGCTGGAAAAAAGTTTGACATTGACATGGTTAGTAATGATGGACGACCTCTACATCCAGCAGACATGCTGCTATATTCGTGGGCTGGTGGGCGCAATGTTTGCGTCGATTTGACTGGGTCTTCGCCCTTGACTCACACATGATTGACTGATTTTGAAGCAGGTAAGGTGGTGCGCGAATCGGCCAATCATAAACGTGCTAAGAACGAGGCTAAGTGCGCTGCTTAGGGTTATGAATTCATTCCCTTCTCTTTATCCTCTTTAGGGGAGCTGGAGCCGGCGGTTGCTCAAACGGATCGAGCAGTTCTCCAGGACGCAAAATATTGGTGCGAACGATTTCAATATAGTGCTAAAAAAAACTTAAAACAAAATGGTTGGAAAAAAAACTTGTTCAATAAAATGAGGTGCACGTCACCCATGTATAAAAGCGCCAAGGATCATGGCGGTTATACGACTTGTGAATTGTAAAAAAAAAAAAAAAATTGTGAACACTAAAACGCCAAGGTCCCTGGCAGTTTTACTATTACAAAATAAATGTCCTAAAACCGCCATGAACCTTGACAATTTTATATAAGGGTGACGTGCACCCCTTTTTGTTGAATAAGTTTTGTTCCAACCCATTTTGTTTAACATTGTTTTTTTCGAACACTATTTCAAAATATCGTTGAGAAAATGCAATAAAACAATCTCCCAATCATTTTCCACGAACAAGTGATTTTGTATCCCTTTATTTCTCTGCCCTCTCTTTCCTTCCATTTTTCTCTATCCAAACAAATTGTTATACAATAACAATGCAAGAAAGAAGATTGAAATATCAAAAAGTGATTGATTTGATCGGTAATTTCACGAGATTAGGTACATTATATGACCCATATATATAGATTCCCTCTAACATAGTTACATAGTCATCTAGAATAATAATGAGGCCTTAGGTTAAACTTAAAGACGGCCCCCTAATATTATAGCAGCTAGTTATAAGGATATATTCTGTAATTTTAAAACTCGGGCTCTATTATTTTGTTAACTTATAATTGAAACCATTTATTGTTATGCTACGTTCATTTTGTGACGTGTTATACTACGTAATAATAAGCTCATAGAGGTTCCAAAATATTTCTAAATCGCCCCCGATTACAAGATCCTTGTCCAACTCTTTCTCAAATTTTGGTGTTGTAGTCGTCCTTCCCTAAGAACCAAATTATTCATCTGTTGGCTTTGGCCGGGAAGATCACTGGGCATTCTCGTGATATTTAATAGAACTGCAAATTCTCCACTTAGTTGGGTAATTGCCTCAAGATTGTTTCCATATGAATACCATTGTTGTGGTATTGATTTTGTGATATATTCGGTTGAAGGTTTTAGTGGAAATTTATTTGGTTTTTTAGTTGTCACCATCCGAGAATGAAACCGGGTGGTCTGATCATCTTGATATTTTGAATGTTGTTGCTGCGATAGGGAAAGATTTGGGTTATTCCGTAGGTTGATTGTATTGTGAATTGTAAATTAAAGAGAATTAATTGGGCATTGTGTTGTTGTTGTTGTTGTTGTTGTTGTTGTTGTTGTTGTTGTTTATAGAGAGCATTCACTTCCTGAATATTGTTTGTGGTGGGCATACATCATTCGATTGCCACTTTCACCACATAAGTCACAACTAACACTCTCCACAATTCTTGAACTTGCCTCAAGAGTTATTGAAAGAGTCTTTTCATATCGTCACCCTCTCCATCATGGGTGACTTCTGGTTTTCCCTTACAACTACTCCAAACCATTTTCTCTAAGAGACGCCTTGCTCGTTATTTAGATCCTCAAAACTTATTTCGCTAGCCGCTAGAACCAAATTTTTGGTCCTTTCATTTAGATTTTAAAAAAACAACTTAGTCAACATCCAACTAGCAAATTCGTGGTGAGGGCATTTTCCTTAGCTTAGAGTTCTTTAAAACGCTCTCATAAGAGCTAGGTGAAAACGAGAAAGGACCCCTAGGCAAAATTAGTGTAATCTGATTACTCACCGGCAGTTGACATAAAAAAGATGTCTTTGAAAAAACTTGTCTGGGTAGGTTCTCTATTGAAGGTATAGGGAGGTTAGAATTTGATGTTCTAGGTTTTGTGCGTGACTTTTGCCGAGATTCAACGAATTTTCGTAAGTTTTGAGCTTATATGTAAGAAAATGATCTCGTTGGCATTATCAAGAAGGGTTGTGGAAATTGAGCTTGAACGTCATATTGGGAACAATGATTCAAGACAAAGAAGAAGAATAATGCCACAACGGTTGTGGGCGAGCACTACCCGTGATCGGAAATCAAGTCGCGCCCACAAGAGCGCGACAAAAGCATTTCCCGCGATTTGCCAAATTATATGCCACATCACCGTTTAACATTCAAAAGTTAACGGCGTTAGAAAAAAAAAAAGGGTGATAAGGGCACCACGTGCCTATAGGGGTAAAGTTCGGGGGCGCCGAATTGTACAAGTTTCAAAGGTAGGGGCACCATGCGCATTCTGACATAGTTCGGGGACACCACGTGAATGCCGTAAAAAATAACATATTGTTTCCAAATTCAATTATTGTTGTTTAATTTTGCACTTACCTTAACGCTCTTATACAACTTTTACACTCTCTTCCCAAAAACTAAACAAATGATATTTTTTTTTTCTTAAAGTTAACTCGGGCGTAGCCCCTTTGAATTTCAAATGTCTTTTATGATAAAGAGAGTAGTTGAACATTTATCCATGATGATATATAAGTGACTTTAAAAAAAAAAAAAACAAATAGTTTCTATCTATTGATTTATTATTTACCTTATGTTTGTTAATACTTACCTCATTATAGTCATTTACTTATTTAATCTCTTTTGTGAAGATTTAGTATTTTAACATTTTACATCTATTAAATAATATTTTTTTTTGTTTATTTACAAGAATAAAATGATAAAATTTATTTCGGACGTAGCGCGGGTAGTAAACTAGTAGTTTGTTATTTCCATGCCCCCAATTAACAACCCAAACAGCTGCCCTATTAGCTTCACAAACTTGTTTTGAGTTAAAATCATAAGCAAGGTTTTTTGTTTTTCTGGAGAAGGGTTAAACAAGTTCTTAGGCCCCGTTTGATATGATCGCATCTTTCTGATCTGATCTGATTTGATTGCTTTTGATCTGATCTGATCTGATCTGATTTGAATGATTTTGAGCCGATCTTATCTAATCTGAATTGGTTGAAATTTTGATTGAATTTCAACGACTTAGTAGCAATAAAGGATCAAACTCATTGATCGCTATTTGAACAATTCAGATCTAATTTCATTTGAATAACTCTGAGCTAATCTCATTTGGACGATTTTAAACCAATATAAATACTAGTATGCTACTTTAATTAAGTCCTATTAATTATAGGAAACAAGATAAGGAACACCTACCCGGCAAAAATATCTCATACCAAGTAATAAGAAAGAAAGGGATGATATTCAATCCAAATCAAATAAAGAAGATTATCCACAATAAATCATTGACACGTCGAAGAAGACATAGAAAATGGCATTTTATCCAAATTAAAACCAAGATCTCGGGAAATCCCCCCCACAAAAAATCAAGGGTAATTCCGTCAATTAAGCTCCTTCCCAAAAACCATAAATAGCTATCAAACAAATCTACCCTTCAAATCATTCTAACATATTCTGCACATTTTGATCATCTCTTTTGTATTTTTCTGGGTTCATTTTTTTTTTTTTTCTGGGTTTTTTTGTTAGAGGAACAAACAACGAAAAAAAAAAGAGAGAAAATGTTGGCAGTGTTTGACAAAAGTGTGGCACAATACCCAGAGGGTCTGAAACTTGAGAACCCAGATGGAGTTGTTCATGCATTAAAAGATGGAAATTTGGCTCAATATTTCTCATCTGTTCATCAAAATGCTATTACTATTAATCTTGCCTCTTCTGGTTTTGTTGCTTATACCAGTGATAAACAGAACCCCATTCTCCCAAGGTTACTTCTTCAACACTATTCCACCCCCCCCCCCCTTTGTAATGACCTTAATATTTTGTATAATGGGGTTGTTCTTTTGGTGGATGAAGTTGTGTTTTTTTTTTTAACCAATAAGATTAATATTATTATCATGTGTTTGATCTCAATGTTGATTTCTCTTGAATTATGATCTTAATTTTGGTGATTTGGGCTTTGTTTGTGTTTTTGGGTTTTCTTGCTTGATTTGTTATTTGTGAATTGTGATGATGAAGTTGAATATTTTTTAAAATAAGAATGGCCATTATGAATATATTTGTTTGATCTCATTTTACATTATGATCAAAGTTTTGTGTAATGGGTGTCTTTCTGTTTTTTTTTTTTTTTTTTTTTTTTTTTGGATTGGTGATTTGTGATTATGTGATGAAGTTTTAAGTTGACAAGAATTCCATATTAAATTTATATGTTTGATCTGTGTTGATTTCTCAAATATTATGATCTAAATTTTGTGTAATGGCCAATGGGTCTGTTTGTGTGTTTGGTTGGTAATTTGACATTTGAAATGAAGTTTAGTTTTTAGCCGACAAGAACCAATCTGACCAATCCTTTGGTCCAAACTTCAAAATGTTGATCTCTTGGATTTTGATCTTGATTGTGGTGTAGCCGTGTAGGTATAAATGTATAATCATCTTGACTGAAAATAAAAGGAAAACTCTGTTTTAAGGTTTGACTATATGGTACATGTTCTTATTGTTTGTTGTCTTGCCCACATTAAGGTTCAAGGTCCATGTCAAAAACCCCTGATTGTTTTCGGACTACGGCTTTGTCGTGATCCTTGGTCGTTTGCCTGCCCCTATGATGTTACCACTACACTATGTAAATCTCATTCATTGATCTAAAGCGTCATTTATTCCAATCACTATTTTGCATAGGACCCTTTGTTTTTGGATGATTGTGAACTGAATCGAATCCCAGTATTTGTTTGAATATTAGAAGCTGAAGTGATTTGTAAGTTTGGAACCCTAATCTGATCTATACCATGATTAAGAAATATTAAGGTCAATGGCGTATGAACAAGCTAGGATCCTCCATTACTTTGAGAGCTATATGTGATTGAATACTTAAAAAGGCCCAATTTTCACTTTCATTAAAATTAGGGTTAACAATGACTTACCAGAGGGAAAACGAGTAAGCTATTGACTATGTTTTGTGACTCGTGTTGAAGTTAGCCCTACATCGGCTACTTGAGTAATTCGTATGAATGGTGTAGCTAGTAGTTCTGAGTGACTGTTTATTCCAAAGCTCTTTATCTGAAGAAACTAGGGCTCATAGTTCAGGGTCTGGACATCTTGATTTGTCTTTGTTTTCTCGGGAGCTTAATTTAGGACCTCACAATATTGCATATGACTAAGATTGCTTCCTGAGGTTGTTTCCGTGCTGGTCTCGAGGTCTTTAACTATGATGCGATTTTGTATTCTTGGTTTTTGTTGTCATTTTCCTATGTTGCTTCATCAGTTTGCGTATCCCCTATTTTAAGAAGTTTGATAAGGGCCTGACCTAATTATTGGAGGATATAATATTAACCTAAGCTCATAATCTTCATCAGATCTCATATCCTCCAATACTAGTGACCTTGTATATGAGTTATGACTCATGGGTATAATCCTAGTTTTGAGTAGGTGGATGGACACCTATACAGGTCTTACAATATCAAAATATTATGTGCAAGTTTTTCAATAACATGATGTTGATGTTGGTGCATTTACAGGACATTGACACTTTGACAGGAGGAAGTATCGAGTTATTTTAATCTGTGTCCCTCTTTTTCTTTTCCTTTTTTTCCTTGACTTTTCACATATATTCGGCTTCTTGTCTTTCTCTTCCTTGTTTTGGATTGAGTGTTAGTCAGTAATTGTGTTAGCACCATGAGTTATTCTCAGTTGATCTATATTTTCCCTCGACAGATTAATGGCAGTTGTGGACAACATAGTCTGCTTGTTCCAGGGCCACATTGAGAATGTTGGTACTCTTAAACAGCAGTATGGACTGAGCAAGTCGGACAACGAAGTGAATATCATCATTGAAGCTTATAGGTCACTGAGGGATAGAGGTCCTTATCCTATCGAGCAGGTCATAAGAGATCTCCAGGGGAGATATGCATTCATCCTATATGATTTTTCTTCTAAGAACACGTTCTTTGCTGCTGTGAGTACTACCTTCTGTTTTTTTTTTTCCTTGAGGGCAGTATTACCTTCTGTTCTTTGAACTGATCACTTTGCATGATGCCCTGCTTACTCTGCTCATATGATAATTTCCTGATGCAGGATGATGATGCTAGTGTTCCTTTCTTCTGGGGAGTTGACTCTGAAGGCCACCTTGTCGTCTCAGACGATGTGGAGATCCTCAAAAAAGGTTGTGGCAAATCTTTTGCGCCATTTCCAAAAGGTAAAATCTTTGAGGCCATTATTGTTTTCTTTTAGTGCTTCTTTTTCATGACCTTACCGTGTGTACTGAACTTCTTTAATTATTCTGTTAATGTCAGGTTGCTTCTATACAAGCTCTGGTGGTTTGAGGAGTTACGAACATCCAAGAAATGAGTTGAAGCCAGTGCCGAGAGTGGATAGTTCTGGTGAAGTCTGCGGTGCAAATTTCAAGGTCGACTCCCAGGCTAAGAAGGAACCAATGGGCATGCCTAGGGTTGGAAGTGCTGCGGATTGGTCTTCAAACTATTGAGGAACGCTTTAGAGTGGGGTTTACGGTCTAACATTCAGATGTATTAGAACCCTAACCCTTCATCCCTCGTCGTCTAATCTAGTCTTGAATACTTTTTGCTTTATTTTTTCATGAAGTTGGGGTTTGGAAACCCCATATTTTACTTCATTTGCTATAAACTTACCTCCTATCATACTAGGAGACAATTTAGTTCCATACTTGATGATTTGATATCGATGAAAATCAAATACCGTTACCGTAAACTTGGATTGTCTCATACTATCGCTGTGGTTATTGTAGTGTAGTAGCTTTTATCAGAAGGTATGTGGTTACAGGTTTTACATAAGCAGGCATGGCATTTTCAAGCCCAGAAAAATACAGCACTAGTGCACAACAGTGATGGTCCGATAAACGCTACGAATTTCCATTTCCAGATATGATAATTGTTCAGAATTATTCTGCAAACTGCTTCAAGTTTTAAATCTACTGTAAAATCTAAATAATAAGAGTAGAGAGATAGCTAAGTTCAGCAAATTACAGTTGACACTGCATAGAAAGCAGGCAGACCTGAATGATAACATAATTTCGAAAACTAATCCAGTATGCTGGCAGTAGAACGATTAATTGCTGGCTTGATCAGTCCTTTGCATCAGCAATTCCACCTGGTGTTATCTGAAAGACGTGCTTCTGTCAAGGAGATCAGTTAGCAAAATACTTTTTTTCAGAATAGTACTGGATACGGGACAAAATGCTGGTGTTATCACTTCAAATTATAATGGTCGAGCTTGCTAGTTATAGTAGCAGAGGGGGAAGGGGCTAATAGTATTGGAAGGATATAGCTTCAGCCTCTGGAAGATTAGGGGCATCAAAGACCTTGCAGATTCGCTGTTCACCCTTGCCTTTCCTGAACATCAGCCTGATTGTTGATGCATGAGCAAGTACATGTCCACCAGCTGGTTTCTTTGGGTCTGTAACGAACACTCCTCCAGCAGGGTCCGAAATCACTGCAGCAACGATGGACAAAGTGAGCAAGATTGTATTGAATGGCATTCAATTGGTCATACTGATACGAGACTGAAAGTTTATGCAACTATATAAAGTGTGAGCAATAACAGTCAGAGTGATAAACTCTGTTTATGAACCCATACCTTGATTAGTGACATAAACTGCAACATTGAACTCCTCGGCTATCTTAATCAGACGAGACAGCATCTGAGCCAGTTTTTGCTGCAAAAGCAATTCAGCTCCAAATGAGAGACAGCACTAATGTCCACCAGCTCGAGGTATGAAACCAAGTACAGAGAATTTTTAAATGCTGTAATATCGGATTGAAGGAATTACCTGTCGCTCTGCCAGTTCTCCTCTTCCAGAAAAATCAACTCGAAAGAGAGCAATAATAGAATCCACGATCTAGAAAGTTCAACAAGAATGAAGTCAGTCCATAAACTACTGATTGATTTGTTCAGGTGTTCCTGAATTTAGCTCATTGGAAACTGCAATGACTCACCAGCAGGCGGAAGGGTTCCTCAGCCATTTTTGCTGCCAGGCCTAGAAGAAGGTTGTGCTGGTGCTCATATGTATATGCACGAGCATATATGATCTGAAACATTGAGGCAAAAGTAAGTGTAATTGTCTGCACATATTAAGGCAAATGTAAGTCATCAAAGTAGCAGGCAATTCTACTTACATTATCTAGAACAGCTGCAGCATCCATGCCAAATCTCTCAGCAATTGGCACTATACGATCTGGTCGGCTGGTGGTACAATTTAGTTAAGGAACACAGCTGAATGCAGAACATAGACAGAAGTATTCTATTCCAAATTTTCAGTAAATTCAAACAAAATGCAATCAGAGGGAGTGGATACAAAGTTCCTTCAGTATCAATATACGCGACCTTTCCATTTCCTCCTTTCATGCTAGTTGGGAGCTGCAATTCAAGAGGTACATTAGCATAGGTAGAACATTCCCCAGAATCAAGACATGCATCAGGATTTTCTATTCACTTACACTTTACACTGACACACTGCACCTTTAATAGTGAAAACAGAGGTTCTATCTCAACTGAATAGCACAAGCACACTCAGCTTCCTCCAATGTTTCAGACATTTGATTACACGATATACGAAACAAAGACTGAAAAGTAAGTTATACCGGCATACTGATAGCATATATGAACAATAGTTACTGAATTTGAAGCTAGCTTATACAACCAACTACTTAACATAGAGTCTCAAATATCCTTCCCTTAATTGATCATTAAAACTAGGACAGCAGCATGTCACAAACATGTTATTCCCACCAATTTTTTAGTTTTATGACGCTATTAGTAATATGGTAATGTGCGCTTCTAGATGTCAGACCACAAATTAAGCTGCTGTTTTGCATTATGAAGGATTACAAGGAATATTATGACTAAGGCTTAGTTGTTGTCAGATTAAGAAGTTTTACCTGAGTGGTGACGCACAAAGTATGAGCAAGCTGTGTTTTCCCAGAGCTGTGCCAATTATGATGCAGCATAATGTTAGAGGTGCAACTTGATCAGCCAGTAAACTTGTATACTCTATATCTAAGTAGAAGGTTGTATGATTGAAGAGACAGGTCTTATGGTTTCTTACCGGAACTCTCCAAATGTCTCAGTAATCGCAGAAGTCTCAATACCGCCTTCAATTCCAAAGTACAACTACTTGTTAAAACTGTACATTCCGAAGTCTAGAGGTATAAACCAAGTAAATATTCCAAAGAGAATTACCCGCTAGTAGCTCATCCAATGCCTGGCTTCCAGTGGTAACGCGAATCACTGACTTCCTCTGTTGCAAATGAACATTACAGTTGCGTCTTAATTAAGTTCTACTCTTAAGCACAAGAGCATTAATATACAGGAAACAGGCTCTCACCTTGAGTAGAGCATCACTTCCAGTAATGTAACCAAAATTCTGACATAGTAGATCAGTATAAGCATAATTAGTCAAAGATCACGAGTATATATAGACGGTGACAAACATATTATTGGCAAGACGAAAAGTAGAATACAAACCACTATCTTCTCAACAGCTTCACAGATCTTATCGACTTTAGCCTCAGACAGTCCTTTGATTCCAGTTAGACTCTACATAAAGCATTTAAAGAATAAGCAAAGGTAAGAGATACCGCGAAAGTAGAGAAAAGGAACTCAAAATCGAGCCAAGAATAGTGCTAATAACCTTCTTAGTGTGCATCAGCAGGCCATTGCAAGTGTATATTCCAGCATCTTGCAGCTTCTTGACATCTCCAGCGTTGATTCCTTGAGAAATCACTGCACAAAATTTCGATCATACAAGGAACATAGTGACCTTACTTTGATAACATTATTTACTCAACTCGAATTCCTTTCAGACCGAATCAATCAGTGCACAGAACAATCAAATTTAAAGTTTCAAAACATTGTTACTGCGAATCAAATGAGCTTCAGACATAGTATAAAATCGACACAAGCTAGAAACTGCGAAAAGTACCAGAAATTTGTGCGCTCAAAATCATTAACCACAAAGTTCTTTCGCATTACAGCGCCAGGAAATGCAGATACCATAGATCAGGAGAGGCAGTGCTATGACTTTATTTTTTCAAAATTCGAAATATTCGATCAAGAGTAACTTAAGAGGCAACTTATTCATCAGCTTCAGTTTACTACCAGAATATGAAAACATTGTCAATTGGCTACCAAGCACAAGAAACGATACTAAGAGAACTTCGATTGTTCGATTTTCGATCTATGAACCACAAACAAATTCATCAACCAAGTTCTTCACATTTCCGGCGCTAATATTATGAAAAAAAGACTAGATACCATGGAAGATATGACATGCACTGAGATTAAAAAAAAATCGGCGAAAATCGGAAGCTCCTCAATCATTGACATTAAACTTGAATCAATTCAAACAAAACGCTCAAAGGTATAGACGAATTCTAAGCTTAATATTCACGCTTCCGAAGCAATTTTCGGAAAACCGACAGCTCGCACAACATAATTTTCTAGCTAAAATTCGTCGCAAAAGTAAAAAAATCAGGAACAATTAGGCTATTGAACAGGCGAACTCGGTAACTCAGCGTAATTTCAGTTAACATTCAAATACAACAAAATACATCTTCAAAATAACACAAAATTCCGACTAAATTCAAAACATGTGAAATTGTGAGATCAAAATTTAAGACTCCGAAGCTCAGAAAATTCGCTCAACACAGAAATTCCAGGCGAAACTAAAATCAGGCAAATATCGGAATTACACACAGAAAAAGAGGAGAGAGAGGAGAGAAGGAGTGAAGAATACGCTTATCGATCGCTTCAAACAAGTCCTCCTCATCATCGAGTTCCTCGCGCTGAACGAGCTGCATTTGCTGGCTCTGTTCTTCAGACCTGCGTAAACAAAAACACGCACAAACAAAAATCAGCTGAAAATTACTCGATCAAAATTACGCAACGAAATGTAAGTAATTGTGGAAATAGAAATTTGAGATTGAAACGCGGAGATTGTTTATGTTTTTTCAGACTGAAACATACTTGAGTGATGCATACATTTCCGGCATTGGAGAGAGAAAGAGTAAATGAGAAAGTTGTAGAAGAAGATTGACGAAGTTGCTGTGAAATTGGAGAGAGAGAATGAGGAGAGAGATAGAGAGTTCAAATTTTTGTGAAATGAGTGATGAGTTTGTTATGGGAGGGTCATTTATATACTGAAGTGATCATCATTCATCAAGTAGGCGCGGAGTGGAAATGGTAGCGTTAAATAGGAATTCTAGTAACCGTCTAGCGTCTCCAGTACAATTGGACAGAAAATATCTTCTATTCTATTTTTTATTTTATTTTTTTTCACCTACTCCCTCCGTCTCATCTCAAACCATATTTCATTTCGGGACATCCCACCTCAAACACCCTATTTATTTTGAGACATATTTCTCTCTCCTACTTTTATTAATTTATCACAAACTCTCACATTATCTCTCCTACTTTTATTAATCGTCACATTCTCTCTCCTCATTTTTCCTAATATTGCCCCACTCAACTTACTATATCAATTTTTCATATTCCACTACAAATATCGACCGGGCGTTTGAGCTGGGACGGGGTAGTAATGTGTAATGTTATCATTTTGACTTTTAACTACTTCGATTTCATAAGTTGATAATAATATCTCAAACTACATAATTTACTTTAAAAAAAAATTATACTCCGTAGAAAGTCATTGTGAATACAAATATTTAACCATGTCACGGTAAAACTTTGTGTAGCAAACATGCGTGAAAACGAGAGACGATACACATACCGACACACTTTTTTTTCGGAAAATTCACGTGGTACCCTCGAACTTTAGCTGATTACACATGGTACCCAGTTTGACAGGATTATGCACAAGGTACCCCTAAAGTTTGAATATGTACACGTGGTACCCTTGTTTTTAACGGTCAGCTAACGCCATTCGAAGGAAAAAAAGAAACAGAAAAAACAAATAAACGGTTTTCTCTCTCCTACCCTTTTCCCCGACCCTCGTCTTCAAACTTGTTGCCGCCGTGCCCCCTACACCCCGTGGCCTCCGACCACCAGCGAGGCGACACCTCCGCCCAAACACCATCAGGACTCCACGAAAACCAGATCCCTGAGCCCCATTCATCCACTCCCAATCAAACCCCATAAAATGCCCTTCCTCCTCCTTATTGAACCCAGAATTTTCTTCCTACCCATAGCACCAATTTGTTCAATGTGGAATCAAGATTTAGATAAAAATCAACACAAACTTCGTACAATAGCATCTAAAATTTTCCCCAAATTTAACCCTAAAAATCGCACAAATGAAACCCAGAAATTCGTACAAATTTGAAATCAAATTGAACTCACCAAATTCGCCAAAATTAACCGTTCGCAAAAATTGTTGTTACCAAATTCAGCCCAAAGAATTCGCCCAAATAAATCTAGATTCGAGCAAAATTTAATGATGAAAAATGATGAATTCATGAGATGATAAGAATATAAGACGACGATTATATTTGAGATCGATGTGAGACCAGTTATGGTACATAGTAAATGAAGATGACGGTGGGTAAGATGACGATGATTGGGAGTGATGTGATGTGATGTGAATTTGTGGATGAAAATGGAGGTGATGAAGATGATGATACGTGAACATGGTGAAAGTGATGAGAGAGAAAGTGTGGGGATTTTAATTGAGTTTGTTTTTTTTTTTTTTCATTCTACATTTAATCACAACCCTCCATTTTCATGTTATACATGGCTCAGATTTTACAAAGAATGAACGTGACGTTAGTTTGACGGTGTTAAGTGTAATTTTGTTTTTAAGGCTACCATGTGCACATATTCAAACTTTAGGGGTAACTTGTGCAGAATCTTGTCAAATTGGGTACCATGTGTAATCAACCAAAGTTCGAGGGTACCACGTGAATTTTCCGCTTTTTTTTTTTTTTGACATGACACTTACGGTCATTAGTATATGTAGAATATTTATATATCACCAATTAATATGATATCACCTCACTATATTTTGAATTTAAAATTAAAATTAAAAAAAAATCAAAGGTATATTCTCTTGAATGGATAACCAAATATAAAGGTGCCACTAATGATGTATGAAAGATTCTAAATACGTCAAATGTATGTGTAGCCTTTCTCCATAAAAACGTTAGAACGTATATTATTCGGTACAGTAATGATGTAAGAGAATAATACGACCTATCTAATGACTTTGAATATGATGCTCCTACGAATAAAGAAGACGAAACTGAAATTCCCCGTGGTCTCTTTCTATACTAATATGCCTCCTGTGAACAATATTTGGAGCTCTCTCATGGCATCTGTAATCAAACCAAATATCGTCAATCAGAAGCTAACACCATGCAGATGTCGCTTTTCTAAATATTGATTCTAAGTGAGATTGTTATGATGTGAACTTGTGAAGCTAGCTTTGCAAATCTTCGTTAGTTTGGGTAATTAGAGGCCGAGGCAATGTACTAGTGCTACTTACATAAGAATCGTAGATTACTCGATTACTTGGAGAGTTTGCTAAGATGGGCTCATTAGGCAATGAGGCCATGGATCTAACACAGAGCAGTGTATTTGATTTACTGCATTCGGGCTACCAATGAGCTGTGAGGACGATACAAAATCGCTCAGTTGATGTTTCCTAAAGGAGCCCTACTAATCAACCCTGTCGTGTTCTGAAATGAATGCAGGTTCATAGTTCCTGTCTGGAAAGATTTTAATGTCTCTTTGAAGTTGAAGCTTGCAAGCAGATCATGCGCAGCAGGAGTCCTCATCTCCTCAATGGATGCCAAACTAGGTACTTGTATAACTTTTTTTGGTGTCTCTGTATAGCAATCAACCTGTACACAAAGGTCACATCAGAATCAAATCTCTAGAATGCGCATCCACGTCAGATTTGAGAAGCTTCTAATGTTACTGAAGGAGAAGCGTAATAGATAAGTTCAGAAAATGTACCATATAATCCTTAGTAAGGCAGACTTCTGCTTTGTTCCGGATGGTGGATAGACTTCTATTATGCTCAGTTTGCAAGAATGTGAGCTGATGTAGGCATTCACTCGACAATGAGTTTATCTTGGTTTTTGTATCGCAGTCCGTCATGAATGAGTCTGACAATTCACATTCACATACGTCAGACTTCGACATATATATTTTAGAATTGTACCATATATAAAACACAGTACTACTAGACTGCAATTGTACAAACAAGTTTACCTCTAATGTTCAGAAGCAGGCCTGACATGCTAGCATCAAATGCTGCATCCTGTGCCGAAACTGAAGCAACATACTGGTCTCGTGTGTGTTCATTATCACATAACTTTTTGCTGTGACATAGGAAAGCTGGTCAGATACGAAGTAAGCTTCTAGTTGCTAAATAAAAGGTACTGGAGCTAGGTAGCATTAAATTACTTAATCAACGACTGTATCTGCAGTCTGCTCTCGTTATTGAGATTGTTCAATGAATGCTGCACTCTCTTCCAATGCTGACTCGAGCAATTGACCTTGTCCGAGCTGAATATAAGAGAGTTAGTATAAGCTCTCCAATTCTGAAATGTCGTATCCTGGACTTCCAAATATAGAAAGCAAGAAATGGAAAACATACCACTGATCGATAAGATCCTTTGTTGTCTCTCTCATTTCAGTTAGCAAAAAGGAGTCAGTCAAGAAATGACTTTCGACATCTTCCATGTGTCTGCTCACGGCATTCTTTGCAACCAAGGATAATTGAGGAATTTTTGACAGACTCTGCTGGTATAACTTGTTCTCTTGTAGTTGTGTTTCATTGATATTCCTCAGCCCCTGAGAGACCTATTAACACCATACCAACAGCATAATCAGATATGTAAAATTCTTGCTTCCTGAAAGCTCTTAAGAAAGGAAGTTCAGAAGGTGGCCCGACTCACAAAAGCTGTTTTGTTTTGTGTTAATGTTGCCAAGGCTGCAACAATCTTTTCAATTGCCTGTTTTTCTTCTTTAGCAGATTCCTCCTGCTCATTACGACAAATATTAGAGTACCATCTTTATAGATTCTCTATTTAAAGTTACGCACAAGTGACTTTACCTTGAACATTTTCTCAAATTCTATGAGATAGTTGTGATTTCTGCTTTGGTTTTCCTCGAGATTGCATATTAGTTCAGAGGCATAACTGCAGATCTCATCGAAGAACCCTTGGATTGCTTTTGTGATTTCTCCTGCTGAAACCAGTGTCCTTTGTAATACCTAACACATGAACAAGTCCAAGAGGAAATAGATAAGTAACTAAAAGACACAAAGTATGACGGAAACTTACTCCAAATAAAATATGTAAAGTCTTGCATATTGTACCTGTTCTTGTTGCAGAGCAGAGAAAGCCAGAAGCTCCTTTTGCATAGAAAGAGAATTCTGCGTGTCTTTTATTACATCCTTGGCCTCGACAACCAATGAGTCTAACAACTGTGATTTCATACCGTCACAATCCATAAATACATTTAGCTTCAGACTACTGTAAAGACGTCCATAGATAAAAATATGCTGTAACTCATAAAGGTACCTTTTCCATATCCATAGTTTGGATGGCAATGGTACCATTTATGCCCTCAAAATCTGCAGAAGTTTGTCCGTGCATGGTGTTAGCAAGCTCCCTTAGAGCTGTTATCGCTGAAGTATGCATCTCTGCTATTTTCTGAATCTTTGATTCCAAATTCTTCGTTGCCTAAGTAATTAAATGAGGGCTCAGTCAGCATTCGATTAACTAAGCATACACCTAGTATCATTCTAGAGTTCTCTCACATCGTCTTTGCAAGCAAGAAATGAGCCCAAGTTTTCGTCCATGCACTTCAGTTGATCCTGCTGCTGTGCAACTGATCCTAAGATGGTTTTATGCAGGCCTTTTAAGCTCTGATCGAGCTGAGAACCCAATGTGAGTACCAACTTATGATTTTGTGCCTCCAGTTTGTTTTTTTCATCTGGTAAGACATCCAAAATTGCAGATGACATACTAGTTAATTGCTCCGGAAAAGCACATGAATTTGTTCACTATTTGAAATACCTATGATTCACACAGTTGCACTTCCTTATAGTCTGAACTCTTATCAAAATTAATAAGATAGTGATGGCTTACCTATCTTCATATGTAAGGCCGTTACGTCTTCCGAGGCACACTCCAATTTGGAACGCATCTCTTTTGCACGTTGAATCAGGGAATTTTCTATTTTCACAATATGATGTCAGCAAGTCTATGTCAAATAAGAAAATATGGATATATAAACAACAATGTGATGAACATGAGTATAGTACCTGAGTTCATTAGTTTTGAGATGATAAACTCTTTTTCATGGAGCTGCAAGCTGGCCAGCTTATTTTTTTCTTCAAGTTCCTGCACAAGCTTGTTGGTACTCTCCACTTTCATCTGAACAAAAATTAGCTCAATTTTTCAGATCGAACTCTACAGGTACTGAGAATGAAAATGCAACTCTTAACAGAAATAAATGTGATAGAGAACTGTTGATCCGTGAATAAAAAATGGAAATGAAATGCAAGACTAGCTGAAACCATTACAGATTTAAAGCAATTTGTACAAGGAGTTTGAAAATCTTACTCGGTAAAGACTGAACCATATGAAAAACATCAAACAAGCTTGTTCAGCTTTCTACTGACAAAAGAATGTATGAACTTTGATAGGCAAAACAGATCTTATTGAAAGAGGGTACACTACTCATAAATCCATATCCATAACAAATGTACTGCTATTATATCTGTAAACCTCCAAAAAGCTGTTAAATCTACAGCCTGAGTCATAAGCCATTCTATGTGTTTGGAGGGTGTTACCTTGCAGTCCCGAAGCTCAAGCTCGAAATCTAATTTCTGTTCTTGCTCACAGAGATATAGGTCATGGTATTTATGAGCATCCTGCACTAGTGAGAGTTAGTAACTTAGTATACACACATAACATTACTTAAAGGGTAAATTTGAGAGTTTGTATACAAATAACGCATACTTTACCTTTCTACTTTGCTCAAGCTCCAGCTCTAACCGCTCTATCATCTTAATCCTTTCCTGAAATGGTAAAATGGAGTCTTTGAGTATGTTTAGGAGGGATTTTTCGAGGATTTTGGGCACATTTTAATGACTGTTTAAGTCTTTTAACTATAGTAAGACTAGTAACAAACTTCAGAACTACTAGAAATTATGTAAATTTGAGACTTTTCAAAAATCAGTAACGGATTCGCTTCTTTAGATATTTTGAAGATGACTGACTTCCCATTTTTCATTTGTTAGCTGCTAAATATTACACATTAGGTCAACCATCTACCTTCTTTTCTGCTTCATCTTGAACAAATCTTTCATGTGGTACGTAGACCCCATTCATATCTCTTGCTGCTCGGACATCTGTATGAAGGTTTATTAAGAGGATCAAAGGAAGATAATCAGTCTTCTGAACAATTATAACATCAATACGGAAGTACACTTGCTTTGTAACACAACAGAAACCTTGTTTCATCCTCTCAAGTTCCATGTACAATTCTTTGAGCAGGATACTCTTGGACAGTTTCTGGTTAGCCTAGAAGATTTACAAACATTATAGAAATCAGACACTAGGCAAAAAATCGCTTGGGAAATACAATGTATCACATAAAAAAAAAAAAAAAAAAAAAAAAAAAAAAAAAAAAAAAAAAAAAAGAGTCGGACAGACCTCAGGTTTATTTTTTATGTTTTTTGCACGAAAAGCATAATCTAGTGTGCTAAGAGTCTCATCTAAACAATGGCCCGATGGAGAAATCGTTGCAACAATGCAGGTCTTAGTTTTCCCTCCTAGGGAGTCTCTCAATAACCTTGTTAGCTTGCTGTCCCTGGTTAACATAGGATAACAGTTAAACCAGAATGCTTTCTGAGTTTATGAATGAAATATTCTGGTTATCTAACACAGACCTGTAAGGTACATGAGCTGAATGCTCCACCAGCGCGTTAATTACTCTGCCAAGAGTAAGCAGGCTCTTATTAATCTCCCCTGCTTCTCGTGCTCTACTCTGCATTTTCATTTTCAGTGCAATGTCAATCCCAAAAGTACAAGTCCAAGTATAGTGTGTCGTCCTGTGATCTGTATGTTTAGTCAGCAACTAGATAACTGGCATTAGAGCATACCTCTCTCACACCAGAACGCGAAACATTCTCTGATCCTGCTAAATCGACAAGATTCAGCTTGCCACATTTAATGAGCTCCTCATCTCCAATAGTTTCCTTCAGATATACCATTATGGTAAATATGGAATGAGAGCGGCTGCAAAGGAGCATATTCATTAGCATGTGTAAATTCAAATCAACATCTGATCTTATTAGAGAAGTAACTACTGAGCAACATCCCTACCTGCTACGTTTGTTTAATAATGTATCTACTGTTCGCCTTTTGGAAGCTCCTCGTTCCATAAGTTTATAGATGTCATTGGCACTATATACAACTTCCTCTTCAAGTCCTCTGATTATGACACAACCCTTTCCATCCTCCATCAACGAAACTGATTTCCCTTGCTTGCCATCCATATACCTTACAATGTCTTCATGAGCTAGCAAATCTGTAATTTCTTCATTGTACAGTTCTATAGATGACACCTTCATGCTGTAGTCAGCATTTTGGGCTTCTAGCATGTCAAATATCTGACGAACTGCTCTTGGAATGACACCAGCCTCATCACACAGTTCACCACCCTAAAGTTAACCCAAGTAAGTTTACAGCACACTACATAACTTAGAATGGAAATTCATAAATCAGAGGTAATGATTCCTTTTCATACCTTCGATTTCATTCCTCCTTCCATCGTGTAAGTCTTACCCGTTCCAGTTTGCCCGTATGCAAAAACAGTACAGTCATAACCATCCAGGACGTCACGAACAATGGGAGCAATAGCTTGTTCATAAATGGACTTTTGTTGAGCTCTGGGACCAAAAACCTTGTTTCATTGACATAAAGTGAGAATGAAAGTTAGAAGCTAGTGTTAAAGGAACCTATTATGTACAGTTTACTTAAGAATAGTACCAAAAGTTAACAATGCTGATCGGAAGGAAGAGGCCAAACTGCACACAACATACCTTATCAAATGAAAAAGCTCTATCTACTTGTTTGTTAGCTATAGTTTGTGAGACAACAACTTCTCTCTTTAATTCGTTGCATGTTATCACCTTCGATGGATTGCTCCTTTGCTCCTCATCACTCAATGGCCTGTAACACAAACATAGAAAACCTCGATCATCGAAGAAATCTAGTCTTTCAGTCTCTTAAAGAAAGCTAAGAGAAAATGGAGTTTGCAGGCTTGCAGCAAGTACATTCAAATTTATAACATTTTCATCGAGAAGATTCCAGCAAACAAGAATCTCTACGTGATGAATTCAAATTTGCATAGCAGCTGGCAGTGAGAAAACTGAATTTTTAAACACCATTCATCAAAGGTAAATAAGCTACAACATACACCATAAATCCCACCAAGAACAAACACCGACCACTAAGAGAATCATCAAATCCTCGCAATATTAGAACAGTTCATACAATGTGTGATTCCCATAATGAAACAGACGCACAAAGTAAGACCGAATTCTATTTTAAGCATCAAGACACTTGAAGCATACACCCTAGACCCTACCTAAGAGAAAATTCACTATGGTGATAATTGTAGAAACTATTGTAAGATGTCCAAGGCTACATTCTCATACCAATTTTGGTTTAGCTCAGTCCAAATCAACTCAGCTCAAAAGTAGTCCAATAATCACTGCTCACAATATTGATGTACGCGGATTTATGTCAGCTGAAAGATTTGGAGATATAATTCCAAATGAGCCTAATGTGCTCTTTCAGCTGGTGATCTCCCTCACACCTTCACCCTTACACCCTCACACCATTACGCAATCTTTAGTTTCATTCGCGCAATCTGAATCAGTCGAACCAACCATGATTCAACAGTGCAGTGACACACATCTCAACCAGCCATTATTGACACTGTCAATCTTTGTTTTTCTAAATATATCCATTTTTTCCAACTAACCCTTATTCAAAATCCTCTTAGCTCCCTACAATATACACCCCTCCATTCGAATCCACGATAACACTTACCATTTTGGTCCCGACCCAAGCAATAACATCTTTTTTTGGTAAGAAAAGGTAAATGTGGTATTGGTGGGTATCGACTATTTTGGCTCACACTTGCCTGCTTGCAATTGCGCGTAAAAAGTGACGTTACATTCCTCCTAGACTAGATATATTAGTTCAATTCCCCTAATTATCAAACATGGTTCAATCAATTCACCCGTCTCCCTTAAACTATGCCCTAACCTAGTGATCAAATCTTAAAATTTTCAGGGTTTGTCTTAATTAAATGAAAAAAACATACAGAAACTTCAACATTACATCATAAAAAATACAAATATACATATATACGCCGAAATTCATAAATTACAAACTAGGTAAATAAAATGTACCTGCATCTAAGAATGACTTGCACATTAACTCCTTGATCTTTATTATCGGGTCGAATGGACGACAACCTAGCCTCGCTTCCTCGAACACTCATCCGAAACCGCTCCGGCCGAGGAGTGAAAAACGGAGAAGGGGACGGGATAACACCAACACCAACTTTCCTAAACTGATCTGGAGTCATTGACACCATTTCTTTTCACTGTAACTTTCTAAGATTAAAAAAAAAAAAAAATTCTTTACTTAGAAAGTGAGAGACAAGAGTAACTGATGAACTCTATTGAATGCTGATGAACGTTTATGGTAAAATTTGTGGGTTTTTTTTTTTTTTTTTTTTTTTTTTTGTTCTTCTTGTGTAACAGTTGGGAAATTTTTAGATTTCTTGCTGTGCTGAAATTTGGTTGAGCGTTTAGAAAATTGGGATGGAAATGATCAGAAAGGTGTGCAAAGGTAGGAACTTTTTTAACGGCTAGGTGTAAAGTTGAGTTTTTTTGGTCTTGGAAGTGGGGCCTCAAGCAGGAAATTCAAACTGGTGCTTTGATAGGAACATAGGAAAAAGGAAAAGGGAAAATAGTTCGCCTAGGCTATGGCTACGAGAAACTCGGGTTTGAATGTATCGGGTATGTTTGGCAAATGTAGCGTGTTTGTTTGTAAGATTTTCGTTTTAAGGTTGGATTTCTTTATTGGTACGGCTAAAATTACTCAATCCTAATATTATATCACGGGATAATATAATTTGAGAGATAACAAGTGCCTGATGATTTACTGGAGAAATAGAGGGGCTTAATTTTTATTATTAAAATGATTATGATTGGTCTTTGGGGATAGTACCCCAGGACTTCCACAATATCCAAAAATTCTATTATACTTGTCAGTATTTGACAATTAGGATAAGGAATAAAATCGGGACCGTTAAATTAGGATAAGATAAATTTCAGCCGTTTGATTTTTCTTAACCGTGGTTAAGAAAAGTCTTATTATACACCTTACCACACACGATTACAACAAATAACTTTTTTATGTATGTAGAAAATATTTTTTCCCTTAACCGATCTGATTTTGTCTATCCATTTTTATCTCAAATATTGATTTTTTTAAGGAAAGATCACTACTCTTGACTTTTATAATGAGTAATATTTTGACTTTTATTTTATTGATTAATGAATTACTGCGTACAAAGGTATATCGGAGAACTCGAGGGGTTGAGGATCGGAGGTCAATAGGTGTATGGACAAGTGGAGGCCGGAGAGAGGTTTACTCAGCCGGAAATCCGCCAAGGTCCGGCCAAGCTAGCCCGCCTCCGTCTATTTGTAACTTGCGCGCATACGCCGTGGGTGGTGCCATCTTGTTTGTCCTGCCCACCACCTTCATCATCGTCTCCACCGCGACGTTAGTATAGGCAGTGGGATTGTGGTCGGTCGGGTTAGGCAAGGATGTAAGGTGGTCGAATGGGTGGTCGCGAGTTGAGCGATGGTTTTGTTAAACCAGCGGTATTGGTGGTCGGAATGGACGTAGAGTTTTTGAAAATCAGCATAAACCTTTTTATTTTTTTTATGAAAAAAAATTTTATTCTTATTTTGTTATGACAAATCTTTTTTATTTTATAGTTCTATTTGTATTTGCTGCGAAATAAGTTAAGAAATTTAATTCAAAAAGATTATGAAATAATTTTAATTATTATTTAATTGTTAACTATGATTACATTTTATCCTAATTGTCAAAAACTGACAATCACTGTAGAATTATCGCCCCAGGACTTCCACAATATCCAAAATTCACTGCAAGGATAATCAGCACCTTTAACTTATCTCCAAATTTAGGTTTATCCATTTTCTAAATAGGATTGAAAAGGGAAACCCGACAATCAGAATGTCAAATTTTAGTGGATTAAAAAGCAAAAAGAAATAAAGTTTTGTTCTCGAGCATTGAGTAAGAGATTGAGCAGCTCCAACGAGGAGAGAATTTCGTGCTTGAAGTGTACGTGGGGAGACCATTAAAGGCTTCAGTTTGAAGCCAAAGTATGAACTTGTCGAGTTTTGAAATCCTGCCTAGGAAGCAAGTAGTTTTAGGAAACAACTTGGCTACTTTCTCTTTTTTTTTTTCGCACTCACATTGGTTGGCAAGTGGCAAAAATGTTTTCAGTATATAACCCACTTATAATAATCTAACGTTTTTAGGTATCATATATACGATCACTCAGATTGTAATACTCCGCCTCATCTCATGAAGCAGAAGTAGTCACCTATGCCAGTTTGTCAGGCTGTGTATCGACCCTACAAACCAACAAGGGTCCTTCCGGCGCACTTTGACCTCACTTGTGCGCACCCTAGGAAACTTCTCAAGAGGCCACCCATCCTAGGACTACTCCTAGTCAAGCACGCTTAACTATGGAGTTCTTATCACATGAGCTTACTAAAAGGAAAGTCGACATTGTTTGGTATGTGTAATATGAGTCTTTAATCTCTTATAACCTTCCTTTAAAATCTGGGGGATTACACTCACCCCCTCTTAAGACAACAACGTCCTTGTTGCACCTGACATCCAACCACGGTCCAACTTCAGGATCTTTCCCCCACAAGGCCGCTGACCTGGGCACTCCTGACCACGGGATCAACACGAGGTTGCAGGGTTGCTCTGATAGTATTTGTAACACCGTGGCTCATCTCATGAAGCGGAAGTAGTCACCTATGGCAGGTTGACAGGCTGTGTACTGCCCCACAGACCAACACGGGTTCTTCCGGCACACTTTGACCTCACTCGTGCGTACCCTGGAAACTTCTTAGGAGGTCACCCTTCTTAAAATTACTCCCAATTAAGCACGCTTAACTATGGAGTTCTTATCATATAAGCTTCCTAAAAGGAAAGTCGACTTTGTTTGGTATGAGTAGCATTGCCAATCCTTTTAAACATCTCATATGGGCCTTTAATATCTTATAACCTCCCTCTTAAAAAAGGGGTATTACACGAGGGTCGCATAATCCCAAACTGTCATAAATTGCACAGTGCAACAGACAGGGATATTTCGGTCATTTCAGCCTAAAAAATGTCCCTTTTGGGGGTTGATTTCGTCAATTCAACCCACTTTTCCTCCCAACCAGTCATCCCATCATTCACTAGATCAACCACCAGTCAACCACCACAACTCGCCGAAAAACGAAAAGACCCAGATTTTCCGACGAGGAATCTAACGACACCCTACGATGGGCAAGGTGACCCCCTCCCCCCAAAAAAATATATGAAAAATTGATTTGTGAAGAGTGGCCGGAAAAGGGTTTAGGTCCCACTTCCCGGCGCCGCGGTAGCTGTAATATCCCGAAATTTTAAAGTATTTTATATTAATATTTTTAGATCTATTAATTAGATTATTGAAATGAAAATATTTTAATTATTAATTGTCGTTCTCAAAACCGAGTTCGGAAATGAATTTTGGAGTCGGATTTTCTACATAGGATTTCCTAATTTCTGAATTGGGCTATCTTCCAAACACTACAACGACTCAAGCCCACACCAATTGGCCCAAACACCAACTTATACCCCAACCCAACCCAAAAAGAAATCGGAAAAAGGAAAAAAGGAAAAAAAAAAAAAAAAAAAAAAAGAGAAAAGAAAAAAAAAAAACGACTCTTCCCCTGTATAAAACAGAGGACACACCCCCCCGTCCTCTTCTTCTACGCACGCCCGTCCTTCTTCGCCGCACGCCAAGCACGCACGAGCGCCGTCCAGCTCGGATTTCTGCCGCCCACACCGCCGCTGGTTCACGTCGTCTGTTCGACCACCTTCCCACTGTTTCTCTTTTCTCTCTCCTCACCGTGAGTAACGCCCCTTTCGACCTAAGCTTCCCCTGTTTTCGCGTTTCTTCAAAATCATGATTCTTGCGTTGATTTTAATGCTTTAATTTGTGTTTAATTGATACTAATAGATGCTATGATTAGTGGGTAATCTATATAGGTTAGTTTTATGCCTAAAAGAATTGATTTTGATGATTGTTTTTAGTTAATTTCCACTAATTATGAATTTGAGATTAATAAGCTTAATTATTCGAATTAGGGTCAATTAGTTTCGAAACTTATGATTTTAGTATGTTTTTAATATGTTAATTAGGGTTCTTGATGTTAGTTTGATATTTGAATTGGGGTTTGTTCAAGTTTGTAGAAATTGCAAATTGGGGGAATTTTGATTAATTGTTTCTTAATTAGTTTAATTAGCCCAAATTAATTATGATAATCAAACTTTTGAAATTTTGATAATTTAAGAAATTATAAACTGATTTTCGTATTTTAATTAATTTAATTCATTTTTATGTAATTTTATGTAATTTAAACATGTTTTTGATAATTAAAACATAATATAAATTATATTAATAAATGCTAAATAAATTATAATAATTAAGAAGTGATTATTATGCATTAGATTCTGTTTTAAAACTTATTTTAAGTCTTTGGGAATTTTTAAAATTAATTGAGTGTTATTTGAGTGTTGGTATTTAATTATTGAATTAGAATTATAATTATTGGTTAAATTGATAATTGTTGGTTTAGAAATTTCATTGTGATGGCCATTGCATATAGAATAGAGCTAACATAAGTATTAGATGAATGATTGGGTGAGATTAGTATTAACTTGGGATTATTGATTGTAATATTATAGCCCCTGAGTTCATAGACGAAGAATACTAGTGACAGTTGTGCTGTCGTGTTCTTGTGTGCATTGAAAAGGTAAGCTAGCATGCTCAACCTTTCTTAAACTTGTAGAAACCTTTCAAACTTATGTGCTAGATGTGAATGGTGTGATTGAATGAGAACGTAGTATCATGATAGGTGGAGAACAATTCAATTTATATAATTTCATTATCATGATTGGTTGGAATTATTGTATTGATATTGGTACATGGTTTGGCTTGTGATATAAATGTGATTTTGAAAGGTAAGGTTGAACGTATATTGAATTGGTTGATTTGGTTTGGTTGTGGGCGCATAGCCATTTATATTATGATGTTGGTTTGGTATTGTTGTATATGATTATGTGATCATCAACTCTCTCTCAATAAGATATTGGTTACTTAGACGGAGCAAAAGAACTCCTAATTATTTATTCGAGCCAAAAGAGCTCCTATTTATTTGCTTGAGTCAAAAGAACTCCTATTCAAATGTTTGAGTCGCATCGACTCCTATTAATTTCCCCATCGCATCGGTTTTTAAGAGGGTTAGGCTCTAGTCTACTCTACTTGGGTTAAAAATACCCAGTAGGTGGTGTGCACACTTAAGGTCTAGTTGTCTTGGATTATGGATTATGGATTATGGATTATGGTTGATAGGGTGAACTGGCAAAAGATTCAGTTCATTTCTAAATAAGAAGGATTATGGATTATGGATTATGGATTGTGGATTGTGGATTGTTAACTAGGAATTGTGGATTATGGCTCGTGACTTATGAATTTCTTATTTATCGTTAGTATTTGATTTGTTGGGTATGGATTATGGAATGTTTCTTATACTATGAGTATGTGATGAATTGAATGGTGGATTCTGATATATGACTCTTAACTACTGGTTTGGAATTATTATTGGATGATTATATGTTTATGTGCTAAGTGTGTTTTCGAAAATAAAACTAAAAACGTTTTCAAAATCAAGGTAAGAGTTTTGGTTTTCTACACGTTGAGGTGTTAGCTTACTCAATTTCACTGACTTTTTCAACTGTGGTTTTTATGCTTTAAATCCACCACAGGTTTGGAGTGATTGATGCATACGGGAACGACGACTCACTAGAATTAGTTGGATTCAATAATTAGACTAGTAGTTATTAAACATAGACTATTTCATATTTCGTATTTTGGACTGTTGTAATTTTAATTAATGGGTTGTAATAGACTATTTTAGACCATTAGACAATTACACTGTGGCTTTTGAAATCTCTTTGCATTCGGGTCTTTGACTCGAGTGCGGAGTGACACCTCTGAATTTCCTTATTTGTGGTTTGATTCTCGATAAAATGTTTTTGAAAAGGAAAGGAAATTTGGGGGTGTTACAGTAGCGGCACCGGGAAGTGGGACTCTAAACCCTTTTCCGGTGTAACCTTACCGTGGTGGTCGACGATAATGGTTATGCATGTTGATCGATGATGCGCCGCCGCCGACGATGATGCAGAAGGTGGTAGATCTGGGTGTCGATGATGATGGCGGCCGTAATTTCTGGAGCGATTATGAAGTCACCATCAACAACCCCTTCTTTACCGTCGGTCGGAATCAACCTCTAGTCGGAGAAGAGGTCCGGTGACTTAACTGGGGTTCTCGGGGGGGTGTTGTTGTTGTGGTGGGAGTGATTATGTTTGATGATGGTGGTTGATTGATGATTTTGGTGGTTGATGATGGTGGTTGATTGATGATTTGGGAGGTTGATTATGGTGGTTGATTGATGATTCGGGTGGTTGGGGGATGAATTCTGGGTATGGCAGAAAGAAAGTGAGAGAGGGAGGGTTATGAATTGTGAGACTGACCGGGTATTTGTTGAGGGAAGGAGAGCAGGTAAAGTTTTTTGTCTTTTTGTTGTTAGGTGGGTTCCCAATTTATGTCGTCTGGGATTTTTTGGCCCTCGTATTACACAGATATGCTTCTAGCCTATACAATATTGAGCCACTATGGCCACGATCACCCACGAGGTCGACAAAGACCACTACTACTCAGCGAAATACAACCACCCACAAATACAACTATTCCATGACCATATTAAGCCGCTCACGACCATCCACACAGTTGGTAAGACACATCTTATCTTATAATCTTATATTATATATTAAAAACTGTGTTAGAGCCAACAACCACGTTCACCGGCTTCAGTTAAGACATCTGGCATGCCACGTGACATGTCTCTTTAGTTTTCACTTAAAAATTCATTGAAAATGTATTTTATGGTAAAGTGTATAGATGGACATTCCATCCATAATCACAATATTTTTTTTATTTTAATTATTTTAAGAAATCAATATTTACTATTACTTGATTTCATCTTTACCTTATAATTTTATACCTTCCTTATTACTTATTTGAACTGGAATCACATCACCTATATTGAAAGTGAAAGTTTTATAAATGATAAAAAATGCATGGTAGACAAATGTAGGTTTGCGAAAGAATTTCTTTTATACTGCCTAAAAGGAGATAATATGATATGAACTTAGGTGGGAGAGTGGTGGCGATGCTATAAAAATCCCCTTCTTCGGTATGAGTATCTCCGCCCAGATAATGAAATGAATGTTTGTTTTGTTCTTAAAACTAGTATATTAAAGGGTGGAATAGAGATTTGAAGGCATTTGATGATTTATTTGAGGGGAAGCAATTAGATTAATTTGGTGGAAAAAAATTTCGGGTTGATTGTTGAAGGTGGAGGAGAGATGAGAGACGAGAGAGAAAATACTGATAGCAAAGCTAAGGCACTCTCATGGTATCAGTGTCAATTTGGGTCAAAAGGCAAAGTTGAGGTCAAGCGGTGTTACCAATTAAGCGATCAAATGAGACGACGTCCTGCTTTTGGCCAAAAAAGTTACGAGGTCCAAATTTCATCAGTTTTGAAGAGTTCGAGTCCTAATTTCGGACTTAACTCATACTCCCTCCATTCAACTCCACTCTTCCTATCACTTTTCGGCACGCACTTTAAGGTGCGATTCTACCTATGTTTGAGATTACGTAAAATTCTAAAATTTTGTGAAAATCACTATTGACATTTAATCTTGTTTGTCTAAATTTTTTGGAATTTTACGTAATCTCTAACATAGAGAAAACCGCGCCTTAAAGTATGTGCCGAATAGTGTTAGGAAGAGTGGACTTGAATGGAGGGAGTATATAGGTCTTGTTTGACAACTATTCAGATCAAATTCATTCAAATCACATCAGATTCATTCAAATCAGATTATAAATCATCCAAATAACAAATAATAAATCTAATTTATTTGTTATTATTAACTAAGAAAATTAGTCAACAAATTAAAATCGAAATCAAATCAAATCAAACTGAATCATATCAGATTTGAGATTATAATCTCATCAAACAGAGCCATACTACTGCACAAGTATGTAGAATACAATTCTTGACAATGGTTCTTATACACACTTGCGTATATTCATCTTTTTCCTTAATAAGTTCTACCAATCACGTTTACAAAAGAATTTACCTTTTACTAGACACTCCTCCAACCATAACTACCACCTTTTGTTCTTCAATCTTTCTTAAAAAGTTTCCGAGTATTTAAACTCAGACGCGCAATATTTATCCATCCTTTTCCTTAACTTCCACGAACCATGTCACTGAGACACCTCGAGTTTATATAAATCAACAACATCAACGGCTCAAACCTCACTCCATCACTTTCTCTTTTTTTTTTTGACCTTTTTATTATTTTAATAATAATAAAATAATGAAACCATGCCGAACCACCCCCTTCATCTTCTTCTTCTTTCTAGGGTTTCTCTGGTTCGGTCCCTCAACATTTTTCTCTCTCCTCCCTCCATATTCTCTCTCTTAATTTAATCACACTCTTCACCCACACGCTTCCACCCCCTCCCCCAACAATGCATCAACAACAACAGCAGCTTGTAGATCAAGCTAATGTTGTTGTTGTTAATGTTATTAACGGTAACAAATCCCAATCCCAATCCCCCAAACCCAATTTAAAACCCTCCTTTGAAAAAACCACCACCACCGAAAACCCACCGCCGTCGGAAGTGGTGGTATCCGATGAGGTGGGCACTGATCCGGACACATCAATCGTCGACGTGTCCGGGAAGACGATGGAGCTATGTCCCTTTGATGGGGCCGTGTCCGTGTCGGACACGGACACGGCAGATGGGTTGTACGTGTACAAGAATGTGTTTAATTTGTTGCCGAAGTCGTTGGGGAGTATGGGGACACGGCTGAAGACGCTTAAGTTCTTTGCTAATGAGGTGAATTTGTTTCCGGCCGAGTTTCGGGATTGTCTGGAGTTGCAATGCTTGCAGGTGAAGGTAGCTTCACTGGGATTGACTGGTTTGCCCCTTACAAAGTTGAAATCTTTGAAGGAGCTTGAGCTTTCTAAGGCGCCGCCTCGCCCGTCGTCTGGTTTTCCTATTTTGGCTGAGATTGCTGCTCTTAAGAGCTTGACTAAACTCTCCGTCTGTCACTTTTCTATTAGGTTGGTTGCTTCTTTAACAATCTTCTTTTATTTTTATTTTTGTTGGTATTCGTTGTTACTATATTAGAATATTACTGTGCTTAGTAATGTTAATTTGAGTTGTTAGATGTTGTATTATTGGTGGGTTGTGCTGGGGTTTGGAGTTGGATTGTCATGAATGGGGGCGTCTTTTCGATAGATTTTGCGGGTGAGATCATATAATTTGGTTGATTGTGTGGGAAAGTTTATATCTTTGACTACATTTTGGGGTTTCCCTTTTTTGGAATCAGTAGTTTTTAACCAAAGTTGACACATTTGACATTTGCTATGAAGATTGGTTGTTATGGTAGTTTCCGAGTCAGGATGATGGATATCAGATATGTTTTGGCACAACTAAATTGAAGCTCTCAATAGTGTGATGCTGAAGATAATTGATTAGGCTAATCTTGTGACGAGAATTTTACAAAGTTGAGAACTTTTTGGGACTTTGCACTGTATGGGATGTTTATAGAACCATTGCTTTCAGAAAAGTTGACACCTTTGTAATGTTTTTATCAATTTTGTGATGGTATGCTGCTTTGCTTTTTGTTGCATTGCTGGATAGCTTTGATTTGGTGCACTAAGAATTTTGTACGAAGTTGTAGGAAAGGGCGAAGTTGAACCATATTTTGAAGACTCCTTTGTGAGTTTTTCATGCATATGCTACTTGTATAGTTTGGCTCTTTGGAAAAGATAAGATGTGATCTTGGTAATTACTCAATTGCACTTAACTTTAGATACACTACAGGTAGTTTTGTCTTTAGCAATATGTGCCAATTTGGAGAAGGGTAGATCGATGAAATCATGGCTAGAAGTCTTATAAGGTTGGTTTAGTTTATGTAAGGTTGAATTACATGATTTAGGATTATTCCTTGCATTTTCATATGCTTCAATGTGTAAAAGAGTATCCTTCTTTGGTGAAGCTTTGGATTTACAGTTCAGCAAGGGAACGCTTTTGGCATATTGTGTAGATTATTAGATAGCTTCTAATCCTTTGGAGTTGAAATATTGATCAGGGGTAACCACACAACTAATATCGTCGATGGTTTCGTTGGTCTTAACCTTTTTTTGGGTCAACCTTAGGTTTCTGAAAGAAATATGAAAATTTTAGGGCTATAAACTTTGATGCCTCTGCTGGAATGCTGTATAATGATTAAATGGTTTAAAATTAGGTTTTATGTGGTGTAAACAGGGACTATGTAGTGTAAATACTATTCCTTAATCGAAATTTAATACTCAAAAGAGTAATTTGAGCTAGGACTTAGAAACAGGAACGTTATGTGTGACTCAAGTGCTAATTGCTTTAAGAACTTTGCTCTTATTGTTTTTTTAATCTTTATTCCTTTAGTTACTTATTTTTCTTTGTTGAATGACAGTTGCGTGGTAGTGGTGCTATCAAAATCGATCTAATTTTATTGTGGTGTTATAGCTTCTGATGGCTTGTTACTTTTATTAGGTGACTAATTTTTTTGCTCATGGTTGATTCTTTCTTCTCTCTTCTTTATTCATGTCATTCTCTTCAAGTGAATGCCCGCCTGTATATAGACAATGTTATCTTTATCTTGCTTCACCTTTCACCAACTGCATCGAACTTTCATCTTACGTAGGTTTTTATGTTCATTTCCAGATATCTTCCTCCTGAAATTGGTTGTCTCAGTAACCTGGAGTATCTAGATTTGTCATTCAATAAGATGAAAAGCTTGCCAAAGGAAATTAGCTCTTTAAGTGCTCTCATCTCACTTAAAGTTGCCAATAATAAGCTGGTTGAGTTGCCAGCTGCACTGTCATCTCTACAAAGATTGGAAAACTTAGACCTTTCACGGAACAGGTTGACATCTCTTGGATTACTCGATCTTAGCATGATGCAAAATCTACAGAAGCTGAATCTCGAGGTACCTACTAATTTTTAGCTGGTATTTTTCCGTAATGTTTGATTAGTTATCTCTGTTTTACAAAAATGAGTGAAGTGACTGAAGTTATAGCAACTGGGGCTTAGGTTTACCCTGAATTGATAATTTAGTTCATCTATATCTTTACATGTTAAAGGATTTAATCATCTGTATGCCATTTACGTGAAAGTTGAGCAGTTTTGAAAACACAGTAATATAGTTGCCATATCTGCATCAAATCTTTCTCTCGTGTACCTCACTTAATCGTGATGCATCTTTGTTATTTAACTTTTTCCCCCCGTGTGCTTTGTTCGAGAATTAAAGATGTCAAACAAAGCTGACTTTTTAGTTTTAGATCTTTATAAGCCTAACAGGTTCTTTATCTTTATTATTATTGTCTAAGTACAATAAGCTTCTCAGTTGCCGCATACCGGAGTGGATTTGCTGCAATTTGGAGGGAAATGGCATAGATTTCTGGGATGATGACTTGATCAGTTCTGTTGTTGAGATGGATGTGCTTGAAGATACTATTGATGATGATGGAGGCAATTCTTTTGAAGGTTAGGCACTTAGGCATATAAATTTCTGTCTCTTTCTTTATTTATCAGGCATTGTTCATTACCATGTTATCTGATGAATTAAATACTGAAAACCTTGTGTGTTTTAACAATGCAGCATCTTCTAGCTCTTCATCGTATCATTTACATGGGTCTTCAGTGAGTGATAGATGTTCTGTGAAGCGCCGGTTGGGTAAGCGGTGGAAGAGACGACAATATTTGCAACAACGATCTCGACAAAATCATAGTAAGAAGTGGAAGTCTGATAACCATGGTGATATTATGACTATCAAGCCTGTTGGAAAGTGTGGAACCTGTAAAGAATCATTTTGTGCATCTGATATGCCTTCTGGTTGTGCCTCCGAAATCTCTTGTGTTGAGGATCAGGGCGAACAGTTCACTTGCAGAAATGTTGTTGCTGCAAATGATCTTGCTGAGGACGGTGGTGTGATCTCAAATAAGGAGCCTGCATTGGAGGATAGCAGTTGTGCTGTCGGTGGGGTTGATTGTGATGAGATAGGAAGTCACCATGAATGCTCCGATGGATCCACTACTGAGATATCTTCAATTAGCTCTCCTAATTTGGCCGAGAATAGTAAAGAATGCTCCTCTTTACAGGTGTCAAAATCATCTCAGAAGTGTAAAAGGCAGTCAGACAGATCTCTAGATAACCCAAAACCTAGAAAGTCTAGGCGATCAATGGATGATTATCCAGATGTATCTCGCAAGTATAATCATAAATCATTCTGTGGCATTGAGGATCGTCTACCAGATGGCTTCTACGATGCAGGTCGTGATAGACCTTTCATGTCTCTTGGGGATTATGAGCAACATCTGGAACTCCGTTCTCGCGAAGTTATTTTACTCGACAGGTTAGTTCTGGATTCATGTTGCTGTAGAATTTACAGGTACATATTGTTTAAGTAGATGCAGGGACACAATGAAATGTTTTCTTATAATAGAGTATTTCTTATTGCAGGGAAAGAGATGAAGACCTTGATGCAATTTCATTGTCAGCTCAAGTAATGGTACTTCGCTTGATGGAGCTGTCTGGTTCAAGGCGTAGAAAGGATCTGGCCACAGTTGATAACTTTTTGGTTGCTTCGTGGCTTGCGCTTTTTGTTTCGGATCGATTTGGAGGAAGTGACAGGAGTTCTTTCCTTGAGAGTGTTAGAAAAGACGTTTCTGGTTCAAATTATTACAAGCCTTTTGTATGTACATGTGCCACTGGGAATAGTCAGACTAAGTTGGAAAGTAAAAGTGTCCAAATAATGGATGATCTTGATATACGAGATCTGTGTGAAACGTCAATTAACTCTATTAAAGAAAAACGGAATTCTGTGGTAGTTCCTATTGGGACTTTGCAACTTGGTGTGTGCAGGCACAGGGCAATTCTCATGAAGGTAACATGTTTGGATATATCTACTTTTTGGATTTCATTTGTTTAGCTTGTTTCCTGACATTTGTGAATTGTTTCTTCTTGCATTGACCAGTATTTATGTGATCGAATGGAGCCTCCTGTTCCTTGTGAGCTTGTTCGAGGTTATCTAGATTTTTCTCCCCATGCCTGGAATGTAATTCTTGTCCAGAGGGGCGGATCATGGGTTCGCATGATTGTAGATGCATGTCGGCCAAATGATATACGGGAGGAGATGGACCCTGAGTACTTTTGCAGGTGTGTATTTTCATCTCTTTCCTTTCCTTTTCCTCTCCTCATATTGTGGATTTCATCTAATTCCATGTAGCATTTAGCTTTTGTTAACTAATGTTCTTTTACTGATTTATTTGAGCGGATAGTGTTGGTGTTTCAATCAATGGTGCATTCCTTCTCTTGACTTTTTAACTTTTTTACAGATATATTCCTCTTTCTCGAATGACTTCTCCAATACTCGCCCAAAGTGATTTGTCGTCAACTTCATGTTTCCCTACCATTTCAGAATGTGAGGAGGTAGAAAAGGCTGCTTCCAGTTCTCTCATTCTATGCAAAGTTGGTTCAGTTGAAGCTGCTGCAAAGGTAGGGCCTCTCATATATCAGAAGTATAGGCCTATAATTTATGCATCTGTTGTTTTTATTTGTGTTGCATTCTAATAAAGTAGAAAAACAAAATTGCAAGAGAGCATGCTAATTTCTTAAATATCATTATTTTTCCTTAAGTGATAAATACAATTATTTTATGAATTGAAGGTCACATCACTCTTCCCTCCAAAACTTCCACTCCCGTAGCTTTTTATTATAAAATAAAAAGCATTGTAGTTGTCATTTTCGCTATTAGTAAGGTTTCCTTCAGGAGCCTTAATCTTTCTTGTAATCAGTCTGTATTCTGTAACAATAGGCTGTTTTTAAAGCGAACCTTGATGAAAACAGCAAGAGTTAATTGAACCCAGTCCGTCTTCCCCTTCAAATATTTTGCTGAATAGCCTGAATGCCCTTGTTTCTGATTTGGCTTTTGGAATCGTATTACCGTTTTTTTTTTGCTGAGAATTGGGTCAACTGACCTTTGTTGGTGACTTCAGGTTCGCACATTGGAGATTTCTGCAACTTCATTGGAAGCCATTAGGCAATTTGAGTGCACCTGTTTAGGAGAGGTAAGAATGTTGGGTGCTTTAACGAATCATCGATGCATAGTTGAGATATATGGTCACAAGATTTCTTCCGAGTGGATTCCTGAATCCGATGGTAAGCCTGAGCAGCGTGTGCTAAAGTCTGCAATTCTGATGGAGTATGTAAGAGGTGGTTCTGTGAAGGTAATTATATTCAGAACTGTACAAATGGTATCTATTTTGTCATTGTTTCTTGTCTAATCAGTAATTTTTCACCTGTTCTATCCACAGGGTTACATAGAGAAGTTATTGAGAGCTGGTGAGAAGCACGTTCCAGTCCATCTGGCGTTGTGCATTGCAAGAGAGGTTGCTTGTGCACTGAAGGAAGTCCATTCTAAACACATTATTCACCGCGATATTAAGAGTGAGAATATTCTGATTGATTTAGAACAGAAGAGAGCTGATGGCTCGCCCATAGTCAAGCTTTCTGACTTTGATAGTGCTGTTCCTCTTCGCGCCTCTTTGCATAAATGCTGTATTTCTCACCTTGGAATACCTCCGCCTGATATGTGTGTTGGAACGCCACGCTGGATGGCTCCTGAGGTGTTAAGGGCAATGAATGACCGTAAAGAATATGGGCTGGTAAGTGTCATGTCCCTTTCCTATTCTGTTGAACTTCTCTTTCTGAATCTGGTGCTTATGTGCGGTTCATCGTGTTATTTTGTAACTCTATTGAAATTTTATATTGGGGAGATTTTCGCTGTTAGAAATGCCATATGAGACGCTCAATCTGTTCAACTAGATCATAGTGACTTTGAGTTTGATTCTGGATTTGGGAAATGGTGTGGCATGTACCAGATTTAGGCTGGGTGTAATGCAGCATATCAGATACTTAGTATTTTCAACCATAATTAAAAAAGGTTCTGGTGCTCTGAAAGATTGGCATGCTGAAGGTATGAGCCACTAAACCAGGTTGATGATGTCCATCTTAGCCTCTTAGGGTTTGACTCTGGCCTTGGACAATGATGCGGCTTGTGCCACATATGCTTTGCATTTTGCCTAGTTGGCAGCATATGCTGATGCTCAGCATGTTCTGCAACTCAGGTTATAATATGAAAGAAAATGTTTGGATATTTGATTTTGCTGTTGTTGTTAGACAATTTTATCATACGCTAGTTAGCTGCCCACTTTACTAGACCTACTTAAACATAATCGGGCTCAATTGGTGGTGGCTGCCATTTAATTGAAAATGTTGCTCCCTCCAGATGATATTAATTGCCTTGATAGAAGGTTGATTGTTTATTGTTGACTTGGACCAGAAGAAGCAGCTGCAATTATAGCACTTAGCTGTTGCGTCTATCCTTTCTGGGGTTTATCTCTAGTGGGGGGTTTCACAGCTCATTGTTAATGACATCAGTGAGAGAGCCGAAGTTAGTGGGTGGAATTAGACCTAGCAAACGGGTCATTCGGGTCGGGTTCGGGTCGGGTTGGTTCTGGCCGGGTCAATTTGGGTGCACTACAATATTCGGGCCACTTCGGGTTGGGTCGGGTTCGGGCCACTTCGGGTCTAGCATTCTTCGGGTCAATTTCGGGTACGGGTCAAATTATTCGGGTTAGTTCGGGTCGGGTTCATATGGGTCGAGTTAATTCGGGTCTAGTTGAAAAATCGAGACAAATAATGATTAGATTTGTACTATTTACATTTTTTTCCGATTGATTGACCAAATATAGATGGAAAACATTAAATTAAGTTGTTTAGGTACTTGTTTCATGTGAAAAAGATGAACATTATGCCATATAATGTACTCACTTTATATGATACAAAATTGAAGGCGCGAAATGCTCGTATCACTAAATCAAAGTTAGACATATAGTATGCGGAATCAGAATATTCAAGTCAATTTAGTACGGGTCTATTCGGGTTCGGGTGATAATCGGGTCGGGCTAGTTTAGTTCGGGTCATTACGTGTTCGGGTCAACTTCGGGTTATTGACTTCGGGTGATAATCGAGTTCGGGTCGGGTGTAATCGGGTTCGGGTCAAATTTTTCGGGTCGGGTTTCGGGTATCGGGTCACTTTTGCCAGGTCTAGGTGGAATAGAGTCTTGGGCGTGTTCTTTTCATGGAGAGTTAGAATATCATATCATTCTATATTTCTAATGGGCTTTTTTTTCGAACCATTCATGCTTAATTAATTCGTGATTGCAGACTTCTGTACCCGACTTGATCACCAATGCTATGTTCAGTCCTAACTGTGTTTTTATCAATCTGCAGGAAATTGATATATGGTCGTATGGGTGCTTGCTTTTCGAACTATTAACCTTACAGGTCCCATATCTGGGACTTCCTGACTCCACTATTCACGATCTTCTACAGGTAAATGTCTCTCATGTGCTTGGTTTTGTGTCTAGGGCTCATTAGTCATTTCGTTATCTCACTCACATTTTACTGCAATGACCTGTGAATTTGGCAGAATGGCAAAAGACCACCACTGACTGAGGAGCTGGAACTGTGGATTTCGTCGGACGAATCTTCAAGACCAAAAGCCCTTCAGGGGACAAAAACTGACTTGGAGGGTTTGAGATTACTGGTCGATATTTTCAATAGATGTACAAATGGTACTCCTGCAGAGCGCCCAACAGCTGAAGATCTTTACGACATGCTAAATGCCAAGACAAGCTCTTCCGAATCAGTCCAATAGGTTAGGGTATGAGAAAGCGCCTATGTATTTTTCATCATTGATGTAGCAAATTTTGTAGACGTAGGAATCAGGGTCTAGAAGCTGTATGATTAGAAATCTGTGTCATGTCCGGGGGCCAAAATTTGTCGCCCCCAAAATCGTATTTATCTGCATTTGTAGGGTTTTTCTTTAGCAGTTAAATTTGGGACATAACCAATTGTAGTCCAACTGTGTAGAATTGTACACCACACTTGTACTTTACTACGATGACATTCATTCTTGATTAATAAAATCTGAGCTGATTTCCTTTCTTTGTTTTGCTTATATTGCTACAAGTTTGCAGTGTATCAACTGTTACAATGTCTCGGAAACGTGTTTACTCATGTTAAGAACACGTTAACTGAAATATGTAATGTAATACACTCTCTACGTTCGCCTTTAAACTTTGTAGGACCAATGGACACGCTTTTTAAGGTGGGTGTACATATTAATCGGCTAATCGAAGTTCTAAAAAAATTGCATGGCGGGTTAGATAAAATATTGATCTAACCCGCCATGCAATTTTTTTTGGAATTTAGATTACCTAAAAAGCATGTACATCGACCTTAAAATGCGTATCCGTTCGCCCTATGAGGTTTAAAAGGCGAACGGAGGGACTACAAAGAAACATCGTCCTTGTAAAGAAAGTATCGATGTTTCTCGAGTCTTAATGTAAAGTGTCGTGTCAATGTCAGACACATCCTACCTAATTGTTAGTAGCGTAGTGTTGACATGAGATTATGCGACAAGTGGGTGTAATGTCGATTCTGATGTTTTTGTTATACCTGTAATAGTTTACTAATAGCAGGTTGGACACACCCAGTCTCGAAAGTCTTGTTAATAAATCATTTTTAACAAGGTTGATCTTCATCGAGTGTTGAAAGCTTGAAGAAAACATGGAGGACTTCCCCCCTGTAAATGTGCTCAAGGTAAAATTAGGAAGCCAAGGATTAGAGGTAAGTTTCTGTGAATCATATTCCTTGTACTGTTTCCGACTTATAATGCTTTACTTCTTCCATTTCATTGAATTCTATACGTTTAGTTTTAATATGTCAGCGGAATTCAAACCAAATGTAAAATAAATCGAAGAAACGGAGCAAGTGTAGTTTTGATTTTTCTCAGTGCTTCTGTTACTGTCATTTATTTTATGGGTTTCAGTAAATCATTGTGATCATGGATTCATGGTCAAGGTTATTTTAGAATCTTTAGTCCTGACTCTGATTTGTGGTTAATTACCTGGAGAATGAACTGTGCACAGGGAAAGCGTGATGGGTATGTTTCGGATGAAACTGCTAGAAAATTCTGAATAATTCTGTGCTTTCAGCTCAATTGCATGTGTTGGAATAAATTCTACTTGTCCCTTCAATCCCTCTTTGTTAACGAACTTATCTTACTTTTTTTTTTTTTTTCCTTATAATTATTTTTCGGTTTCCAATGAAGTCAAAGATTCGATATTCTTTAGCCTATGAATGTGATGGAATAAAACAAAATGGGTCACTAAACTGTATGTGCTTCTTAAGTAGCAGTCTGTATGATTGTATTTGTGATTTGAGGCGCAATTTTCGTTGTGGGTCAATCCGAATCAGCCTGTCTATGTTTTTTAACATAGGGGTACGGTTCTGTGCATCCGACACCCCTCACCTCGCCTTAGACATCTTCTGCTGGTGCCCTTATATTACGCTTATGATTTGATGTCTTAAACATACTTTTGTTTCCTTAATATCTTATTACTACTTAGAACACAGCTGCTTCATAGCCATCAAGTGACATTTGGTGAATTCATTCATGATATTTGGACTTTCTCAGGAAAATGAACTTCAGTTCCCATGCTGATTCACGTATTAGTTTAATTTCCTTCTGAGTTTCAGGTTTCGAGGTTAGGCTTTGGTTGCGCGGGACTGTCTGGCATATACAATGCACCTATATCACATGAAGAAGGAATTGCTGTAATTAAGGAAGCATTTAGCAGGGGTGTCACATTTTTCGACACTTCTGACTTGTATGGTGATAACTATGACAATGAGATCATGGTTGGCGAGGTAGTATTTTGTTCTGTGTTTGAGAAACCTCATCTGACTTTTGTCCATTGGATGCTAATCAAAAGTGTGATTGTAATTCGACAAATACGTTTATAACTTGAAACAACATACTGTCGTCTGTATTTCTTTTAGGTGTGAAGGAGTCCTGTTTCGTGGTTATCGATATTCTCATCTGTATGTAGTTCTTTATGTGCAGGCTTTGAAGCAACTTCCCCGCAAAGAAATCCAATTAGCAACTAAGTTTGGCTGCCTTAGGCATGAAAATTGGGGATTTAGTGCAAAGGGTACCCCGGATTATGTACGGAACAGCTGCGAGGGGAGCCTGAAACGGCTTGGCGTAGATTATATAGATCTATACTACATACATCGCGTGGATACATCCGTGCCAATAGAAGATACAGTATGCTTCTGGTCCATCTTCTGCTATACTTGAAGTATGAATTTCAGTGTGATAAGATGCAAATGTCAAAACACAGATGCTTGAGCTAAAGAAGTTGGTAGAAGAAGGCCATATCAAGTACATTGGATTATCTGAAGCGAGTGTGGACACCGTCAAAAGAGCACACTCAGTTCATCCTATCACTGCCCTGCAGATGGAGTATTCCCTGTGGTGTAGAGAAATAGAAGACGATATAATTCCTCTGTGCCGGTTAGTCTTTTCCATAGCATGATACTGTTTTCTTTGGAGGGTGGGGTTGGGTTCTTTTCTCTTAATTCAAGGGGAGCTAACTGAACAGGATGTTTTCATGGCATATTCTCTTCAATGTAGCGAGCTTGGGATCGGGATAGTCACATACAGCCCTCTTGGGCGAGGCTTCTTTGGCGGAAAGGCTGTTGTTGAGAGCTTGAACTCAGAGAGCTACCTGGTAATTTTCACCCAGTCTTTAACTTGTCTTTAAACATCAGCTGTTTGAAAGTGGGTGTTTCATGAGCCAAACTCGTCTTTGCTGATATCCGTGTTCACTGGTCATGTTAGCCAATTCCAAATCATTTTGGGACTAAGACTACTGTGCTGTTGTTTACTTGTTATACAGAATCTGTGTCCACGGTTCACAGGTGAGAATCTAGCAAAGAACAAACTACTGTACAACCGTCTTGCTACAATGGCGCCAAAGTATTCTTGCTCTCCTCCAGAACTAGCCTTAGCCTGGTTATTTCATCAAGGAGATGACATTGTGCCCATCCCAGGTACATTCGGCTTATCCTGAACTACATTCTGCCAATAGCCTTTTACCACCAAAGCTGACTATAGTGTCTCACTGACTCTCGCCAATGGCGAGGTTAGACAGCATAGTGTATGCAATCTTACTCCTCTGTTAAAAACTTAGAGAGGTTTCTTATGAATCATGATGAAATTATGTCGAAAATGTCACTAAACTCAACTATTACAATTAATGTCATTACATTGCTGTCTTTTAAGTTTTTACTCTTTAACAACTTAAATTCCCATACTTTGTTGCTGTGTTCCTATTCAGGAACAACCAAAATCGCAAACCTATGCACCAATATCAGATCAGTAGCAGTAACTCTTAGCAGAGAGGATCTGAAAGACGTTTCAGATGCTGTACCAGCACAGGAGATCAGTGGAGAGCGAGATCCTGACCCCCTGGCTAAGTTGTCATACAAGTTTGCCAATACCCCTAGCAAGCTGTCCACTCTGTAACTCCAGGTGACCTTTCTAACTAAATCTGCAGGTCTGCCGGAAAATAAACGAACTCTTTAGTGATTTTTGTTTTAATGTCATACGAGCGAATTAAAGAGAACATAAAACGTGCAGAGATGTGCACATTTTGTCAGAATTTTGCTGCATTCAATTAATTGTAGCACCAGTACAAATGACAATTTCTCGGACTAGAATTTTTGCAGTACAACATAATATATGCCCTCTACATTGCTTATATATCTCCTAAAACTTCCGTTCTGAAAGGACGTAGCAAAGAGGAGCGTTGAGATGAACAGGTTCGACGAGGTGTACAAGTAAATAGAAACTTTAGAACAATGAAGCATAACCACTGTTTTCGGGCCATTAGAAACGGTTTAATTGACCACCGGACTTTAAGAAACAGTTTGGTTAACCGAGCCTTAGAAAAGAGCGGTCTTTTTGTTTATCGATTTGGTTATCCTGGTTGTTAGATAACCAATTGAACCAAAAGTCTAGAGTACTGATGGTTAGAGCATCCACAATCTGATACCTGTTAGATAACTAATTGAACCAAAAGTCTGGACTGATGGTTAAAACACCCACAATGGTTTTATACCTTCAACACCGGTTCAACGTTTTGGGAACAGACCTGTAAGAATTGAGCTTCTGTACTATGTTCGACATTGTTGGCCTAGAGGTAACATCAGTTTGAACACTTTGTAAACCGAGTCGAATGCAATCTATGACCTCTTCACTTGAAAATGCGTTTCCAAGATATGGGTCCAAAACTTCTAACGGCTTTCTTTCGTTCCAGCACCTCCTGGCCTGCGCAATCGTTAATTTTCCTCCATTTATCAATCTTGTAATAATTACGAATCATTCTCGGAAAACAAGAACGCTATTAACTTTCACATTTTCAAACAAAACGTTAACGAATGATAAAAAAAACGGAGGGAGTATAATAAAGTTTATAAAAACTCACACAGCTTAATAGGCTTTCACCACTTTCTCCACTAATCATCCTTCTGCCACTAACAATCTCCAAGACTAAAATGCCGAAGCTGTAGATGTCTGATTTCACTGAGACGTGTCCCCTATATATATACTCTGGAGCCATATAGCCACTGCATACAATCGACCAAAGGCGGATATGAGAATTAGAACTCGAGACAACCCAAACTGGTTAACGGGCCGAGCGAGGAGTTGATTAAGAATAATGTAGTACAGTAGTAGCTAGTAACATAATGTTGAGTAATTGATAAGATCGAATTAAGTGGGAGACTTACAAAGTTCCAACGACACGGCCAGTACTTAAATGAGTATGATGGGGATCACATATCTTTGCTATTCCAAAATCGGCAATCTTTGCGCACATCTTGGCGTCTAACAACACATTTGCGGCTTTGAGATCACGATGAATTGTTTGAATTGGAGAATCTTCGTGGAGATAAAGCAGTCCCCGAGCAATACCCTTAATGATCTCGAATCGACACGACCAATTCAATTCCTTTCGTTTTTCGCCATCTATAAAAAGTGTCGTGGACAATAATGTGAAGATCGATAAGGTCATTTCATTTAGTAACGTTTAATTTGACTATGTGAGAGGAACGGAGATATTAGTATTAGTATGAAACAATACCGAATAAGAACATGTCGAGACTCTTGTTAGGCACATATTCGTAGACTAATATGGCTTCACCATCAGCTAAGCAAAATCCGAGCAACCCAACAAGATTTCTATGGCGAAGTTTTGCTAAGAGTATGACTTCATTCTTGAATTCTTGGTCACCTTGGCTTGACCCATTTGATAGTCTCTTCACGGCTATACGTTGTCCGTCTCGCAACGTGCCCTTCCAATATATCAAAAATAAATTCTCGTGGATTTTGCTTGTCAATCAAAACGACTACTGAATCTTAATTTGTTACGTATATTCAAGTGTATATTGTACCTTATAAACTATTCCGAACCCGCCTCGACCTATTTTGTTATCTATAGAGAAGTTGTTAGTGGCGGACTGAAGAGTTGTTAACTCATATTGTACCAAGTCTGCCGGCATGAACCAATTGGTTTGCATGGTTGCTGCCCAAGCCCGGGATATTATGCTCGGTCTACGTACCACTTTCTTTGCTGCTCCACCAAAAGATGATTTTTCGACTGAGGTTGCACTTCTACCACCTATCAAGTTAACAACATATATATTACTCTAATTAAGGGTTGTTTGACCAATATTCTATCTACTCAAGAAGGCATATACATATTAGTTAGTATAGGGGAGAATTTCGCCTCGTAATAAGACCAGGTAACAAGAGCTCGTTTATTTTTTATTACTTTCGTTTTTTAGTTAGACATACAAAATTGACTTTTTGATCATTTCTTTCAAAACTATGTACCAAAGAAAAAGTATTTCTTCAAAGATGATACTAAACAGAATTTTTGGATTTATGAGTAATTCTTATGATCCAAACAATCCTTACACATACCTGGGATTAGACACACCACAAATGCAACTGATAATACAGTGATTCCAAGCAGTAGCTTAAAAATTTTGGTTCCTGTACGACATAATATATACAGAAATGGTTAAACAAAAGTCATAACATGATCAATTGATCAGTGATCAACAAGCTAAGAACAACAACATAACATATCAGGACTAGTATGTAGTGTATGTTCTTACCACGGGTTTGACCCGAAGATTGCACGGGAGCTAATTTACGCAACAAGAACTGTGACAACAATATAACCACCACCACTATCACCACCACGGCCACCATCGCCCCATTTTTTTTGGTCTTGGCTGTCGTTCTCGCGTTACGGACACTCATGATTTTCGAATTATGCTTTGCTTAATTAATCTTTCCCTTGCGGCCTTGCAGTACGTAAAATGTTTTCTTCATCCATTTTGATATATACTTATAATTGACGGGGTCATTACATTGCGCAACTATGCAACATTGTTTATTACATTGACCTCACAAATTCATTCTAAAATTTCCCCTTGAATTCGTCTTCAATAAGTTTACTCGGCATTGGCATTGGCATTGACATTATTATCGAATATAAGTAGATAGTACGAGCCAACTAGTGGAGTAATGGCTAATTCATAGAATCAGTCATACTAGTTTTGCTGTAATTTCATAATTCAGGAACCACCAAAGTCGCAAACCTGTACACCAATATCAGATCAGTAGCTGTAACTCTTAGCAGGCAGAGAGTATCTGAAAGATGTTTTCTGCAGTCCTGCAGATGCTGTACCAGCTCACAGTCACTGCTCATGAAATCAATGGCGAATGAGATCATCATGTATGCCCTACTCCTGGCTGTCTAGGCAAGTTATTATTATACAAGTTCGCTACTTAATTGAGGTAGAACCGAGACGCAATTTCAACAATTATACAGTCACAAAAATTTATACCAGAGTTTCTTTAATTTAATTTGTTTCTAGGAGCTGTAGATCTCAAGACTGGGAATATCGTTTATTTGTTACAAGTATAAACACTGACATCACTCACATATATCCTCTACAATAAGGACCTTGCGACTACATCAACATATATGAACAAAAAAGAATGATAAGAATTACATTATCGCTTATCGGGCTATTTGATCTATTTACATACGGAGTATAAGCTTTTCAGAGTTACAGCTCCCAGGTACACAATCACTAAGGATCAAGCTCAACTTCATGCGCTTTGTCGTCTTCATTTTGGTGTTTCAGATTCTCTTCTTCAACGTATTTACTCTGCTTCGGAATAATTATAAGTTCAACAGTAACGTTAGCAGCAACAAAGAAACGAAAATCCACACAAGTAAACATACTGCAAGGCTTTTCCACAGAAAACACAGAAAGCTCATGGCAAGGAGGAATCGGTCATTACCTCCGGAAGCTGGTCAGCTGAAAACAAATTTATTTTGCTAGGACTGAAGGCAAACTCACTGCAGAAACAAACCAGATACAACCACAGTCAAAATCACAACTAAGCATAAGCATACGGGCTTAAAAAAATTACCAGAACCGCTAGACTGTTCTGCAGACTGCAGTTGACTCTTATCGAGGAAACATACAGAAACTTGCAAACTTATAACTCAGACTAAAAGTGACGGGGTCTAGCCTTTCCCTCAAAAAGGACGAATAAACCAACTCTCAGAGGACAGAAATGGACTCTGGTTGGAATAGAGACGGAGTATACCAGTGGGAAACAGCAAGTTGCCAAACATATGGGATAAAGAACTCTTCTGGATGACTTTCTTGTTCGTACGTGAACCGTAATTGAGTAAACATCTGACAAAAAAGTACAGTTTCCTGTGAGTGAACGAAGGTAGACAGTGGGTGTAAACATATAAAGAGAAGAAATAATAGTAGTTCCACCTTCATGCCATCACCACGCCATGACCTACAGTTGTTGATTATAACCTGGAGAACCTTCTCCACTGACCATTCGCCGTTTACTTCTTGTGCATCCATACGACTATTGAAAAAGTCTAAGACCTAAAATATGGAAATAAAGTAGAGGAATATCACAACAAGGATGAGTGCAAATGTAACCAAATAGGCTGAACAAAGTATAGCATGATTTTTCTTTTTTTCTTTTCTAGCAAATTTAAATACTGTATAGCATTAATTCTGGATAATCAGGAAGAAAGGAACAAGGGGGCCCTCCTCTTAGGAAGTTAAAAGAAATTTGATTGCTACAGAACTTACTGTGAATATGTTCTCAATTAGTTCATTAAATCTTGGATGATTTCTGAAAGGTTGGAACACCTCCTCTCTATGCAATACTGCATAAACCACCTGATGGGCACATCCAATTTGAAAGACAGAGATGAGATGGCATAAATGAGGCTTAAGACATGAAGTCCCAAATCCTTATGAAGTTTAAAAGGTTAGCAAATAGTACCTCTGGATTTCGTGGAAGGGCATACGTTAAGATAGCATTAATTATCTCCAGGACAATTCGTAAGAAATCGGTATAAATGTGCAACTCCATGGACTGCAAAAAATAAAATTCTAATCACCAACATAGTTTTGTAGAATTGACTGAATAAGCTATAAACCATAAGTGGCAGAACTTGGATGTATATGAAAGCCTCCAATAACATACCACATCTTCTAGAATGCCTTCTCCTTCCATGGAGTTGACTTTATTTATTTGGGTCTTGTCATTTTGTATCTGCGCTAATTTGGTGTATCTGCCACAAATATAAGCAAAAATATAATCATTACCAGCAAATTTCAAACATAATTACAGCCAGGAGAGGAAGAGGCAAAGATGATATACTTGCGTGATAGCATATGAAAGAGGCTGACTAGTCTTTGTGAAGCATATGCATCCAAACGGTGAACATGGGGAGCCATGTTTGCCAATGTAGCCAGACAGTTTGTGTGGAGATAAACATCCTGCCAGGAAAAACCTTAGGAGATAAATAGCAGAACAAAAAATAAAGAGACAATGGAAGTTAGATACAACTGCTGGACTTACACAGCATCACATTTACATTTAAGAAAGTCATATGAACAGAATTCATCACTCCATCCAAATTCCAAACTGGTTCCTTGGAACTGAACAAGAGTTCCATCACAATCTGCATCGCCCAAACTGGCGAACCAAAGTAGCAATGACAGGAAAAGCTAAGCTTTATTGTCCTACAATCCATGGCCTCCTTAATTTAGCTTTTTATCTACGCTTTCTCATTCTATCCTTCTTCTCTCTACCAGGTTATTTGACCAATGTTACCTTACATGTTCGACTTAGCAAATTCAATAATTCTTTTTAAACCACGAATTAAGAGGCCCTAGTGAGTTGGATTCACTCGAGTCAAGGGTGGCGAAGTCTCTTCTCGAATAGTTTGAATGCATAGTGTGGATCATGTTACAGTGCTCTTTAGCGACCTAAAAATCTTTATGATCCAATCATCTTATCGACAAATTGCTCAAAGTGCAGTTTTCAAATTACCTGAAGCCTAGATAAGTTGTATTTAACAGTCCTTATCAGTACTACAACCATCAAAGAACCAAGAGATGTATGATGAAGGCGCCGTTCCTGATACCAGGGCACACTGGGTAGCATCTGTTCCAACAGAAAACTACAGGGTGAGGAAGAAATAATTCGAAGAGAAATTAGAGATAGCAAAAGGCATGAATACGGTATGATAGCCAAGGTTTTACATGGTCACACAAAGTAATCAAAGCTTAATTAAGGAATCTTACAAGCTTGTGAACACTGGCATTGAAAGTAGAATCCTGACTGAGAATGAGAAGTATAATCAACAACATGTAGATCTGATTTGATGTCTTCTTTGCAGCATTGTACAATATTTCCAAGATAGGCATTAACTGGTTCATCAATTAAAATCAACAACAGATTAGGAAGTATACTCTATGCAACTCTTATCTCCAAGACCATAGGAAATAAGCAATTCACATGTAACTTAGACACTGATATGCGGACAGCATGACATCAAGTTCGAAACAATAACACGATTAAAACAGAAGGACGTCTTAACTCTAGCAACTTAATAATGGAAGCTTAGAACAGCATATTCCTGACGTCATCATAGTTCTATAGATTAGCAAGACAATGTACGGGTCTGGGCCATACCCACAACGTAGAGAGAGAAAGCCCTCTTCATAAACCCAAGAAGGTTCCAATGTTCCATCCTAAAACCAATTGGCAATAGGAGTAACTACTTGGTTTATAATGTCGACAAATCTCCTATTTCTCCAATGTGGGACATTCACATGTGGAGCTTATATGAGCACTACAACAGTAACAAACAAAAAAAAAAGGCATACCAGAGTATCAAGATCTGTTCGCACCAAAACATATTCCAGGAAGTCTGCATTCCCCTGCACCAAAGAATACAGCAGCAGGGCAGCAGCTTCATCAGCTAAGCACCTGAAATAGTTTTAGAAAATGAATAACTAGACTGATGAACGATCTCAGATTAATTTAAGACAAGCAGCTCAACACTTTGTTTAGACAATGATGGGTCTAATTTTCTGTGAATTTAGACAAAACAACCTGAAGAGACTGCAAAATATCATAGCAAAAAGACTTTAACAACATCTTGTCAGCTTATCGACTCAAATCCACTGATAGCTGCATAGGCCCACATCCAATCCCCACACAGTTACAAATATAACCATTCTTAATCGATAGGAGCATTTCCAAGAACAACCCAAACATTGTCCTTTATCCTTCCAACCCAAGCTTCACATTTCAAGAATGATAAGAACAAGGCAGAGCTTCAAAAAAAACAAAGCTACCCTTATGATATTAATATGCGAAAAAATCAGAAGTCATTAAAAGAAATGGATGACTACTAGATGATCAACAACATAAACTGACCCCTCGTCAAATACGTAATACCCTACAAACCCAGCTTCTTAAAACAAAATTAATATTTGAGAAAACCATGCTTTAACTACCGAAACTGATTGTACGAAAATAAAAAAGAAATCTGTGAACATGGTTTGGAAGACCAGAAGGGTGCCAAAAGAACAGACTGACAAGAAGCAAGAAAAAGTAAACAGAAGGTAAACCTAAATTGTATAATACTTGGACGAAAATCAAAAGGGGGGCAGTATGATTAGGGAGCTATTAAAAGAGCATTCTCTTCACGCTAACTTATGAGGTCAAGGTAAAAATAGTCAGCTTAGTTAGCTGAAACCTGAAGGGTAGCTCTTGAATTGAAATCACCCTAGAATACTTGCTGTAATGTAGATACTTCAAAAATTGAGCATTGTAACATGTCAGTGCTTCTCAAACGAGGCTTTCTATCTTTTGGACAACAAACCTTTTACAAGCTATGGCCCATCCCAATCATTTCGCATTGAAAGTACAAGCATGAAAGAGGGAATCAAAAACTCACTTCATCACAAGACCTACATAGCAGGACCTCGTCTAATGGGGAATCATGTCTTTCATAACATAACACGAGAATAGTTATTCGTTATTTAAAATTTTGAGAAGGGGGTGACACGAGAAATTTCCCCGTCAAAAAACAAATACACAAAGAAAAAAAAGAAAAGAAAGGGAAGAGAACGGAAAGTTCTATCAAAGGAGTCCTCCCCAACTAGCAAAGAAAGCTCAATAAGACCCACATCAGAAGAAAAAAAAACCATGTGCAGCAAAAATTAAGATCTATACCAAGCTTGTGTGCAAAAACAATGAATTACATACTGAAAAATATATAATACTACAGTAATTTAGATAAGACACACAAAGCACAACCGGGGATCAATAAGATCTTGTAGAATAAGGACTTGAGATATTCGAGGGGAACGTAGATCCAGAAAAGGTTAATTTAAGAAAAAGAACAGACTCCAATACAACAACAACATCAGTACCCCAACGCCTTAAAGGCTCCCGCCATAAGGCGGGGTAAGGGGGGTCGGATGTACGCAAGTCTTACCCCTATTGAAACATAGAGAGACTGCGCACGCATGACCCAAAAAGAAAATTTCTTTGAGAGTCGCAGAGTCCAATACGAAGATTAAAAACAAAACATCTTGAAAGAAACATGGGGAAGCACTCACATGCCTAGTGTATCATAAAGGGAAGCAAAGGGTACCCTCACAAGCGAGCCACAGTGAGCATTATCCTCAACATCTGCCCGATCAACTGCACAAATTAAACTAATCAGCCAAACATCATTACAGAAGGCTGCAAAGGCTAAGATAAAGAACAAACAGTTGGTACTTACATTCGACATCCCTTGCAGTTTCCAATGCCTTGCAGTATGGATTTTCAGAAAAAAATGTTTTCTTTTCCGGCAACGCATCTGAAGCAGCATCATCGTCCTTTTTACCATTGAGAGGCTCATCAGCAATTACACATTTACGGAAATGTACAAGAACAAGAAGCAAATGGAGACTGCTCTGGCCCAACAAAATCCTTGACGCTTCATTGTTCGAGCCAACAAAGAGATTGAGTGGCAATAATACCAAATTTGCTGCGAGTGCAAGCAGAAGTATCAGCAAAACCAACCACGAAGGTAGATACATAGATAACACTGGCGACAAGAAAACTTATGAGCAGAAACAACAACAACAACAACCAAGCCTTATTCCCAAAAACTTATGAGCAGAAAGTGTGTAACAAATTTTATCCTTCAAACAAAAATAAGTTTAGATAAGTAAACTACTCCTTTTATAGTTTTATACTTTTATTACGGTATTTTTGAACGAGTTCCCGAAAGAGCCCTAACGGTCAAACTTCTTTCTTCCAAATGGTGCACTAGAATGAAAAAGCAGCTAGGACTTTTTCACAAACGAAAGAGACAACAAATAGCATAAAAAGAAGAAAAAAGAAACGAAAAAAAAAAGCGACAAGCAATTTGAATTTGGGTCTTTTGTACTAACGTTTTTCGCGTTGATTCTTCCTACACACCACCCTCTCCAGCACAACATTTTCTTCCATCCTTCAATATTACAAATCCTAAAATTTGAGGTGTTCTTAACTTCAGTGCTACTTACAAGTTACATCAGCTAAGCTTAACAAAAACTGATGATATCAATTGACAAAAGAGTAAGATTGTATTGAAAATGACAGCCTTCTATTTATCAACAAATATCCAACAAAACAATAATGGCCTATGTCTTAAAATGACTCACCACTTCACATGAATGGTTACAAGGAACCGTAAAAGTAAAGTGGCACAGAAAAAAAAAAAAAAAAAAAAAAAAAAAAAAAAAAAAAAACAAAACAAAACAAAACAAGAAGAAGAAGAAGAAAGAGGTGGTACAATGCAGAAAAAATAAGTGAAGAAAAACAAAAACAAAATTATTTAAGCAAATCCATATGAATGAGAGCTAAAAGAAAATGCAATAGGGAGACGAGGTGTCAAGACTTAAATAAATAAAATGTACAACTTAGCAAACAGAACAAAGACAAGATGCAACGGCAGCAATATCACCCTAGTGCCTCAAAATCTCCCTTCAATGGCAAGGTAAAGAGAAGTTGGATGTACGCAACCTTAGCCGGTTATCCCTATGTTGAAAACATAGAGAGGCTGTTCCGGAAGACCCAGAACAAAGAAGATATGCAAACGGGTTGAATAAATTTGGAAAACAAACACAGAGCTATAATTAATAGGAAGAAAAGGCACCAAATCAATGAAAGAGTTCTACAATTGATAAACTCTAACTCTTGCTCTCTGAGAAAGATGAGAAACATGTTGCAGACACTATAGGGTATCTGGACTAATACAGTGACAAAGTTTTCATTCTAACACATACAATCTGGGTTTCAGTATGTGACTAATGCAATCATCGCCTCACATTTTGTGAAACAATACACAATGGAACGACAAATCTTTCACAACTTGAGAAATTATGCAGACCATGGCCATGTCCAAACAGAAAAAAACTATGTGGTGGGTGACCATCAGATATTCCCAATTTCCCATCATCCCACAACCAAAATTTCTCAAAAACTACCAAAATCATATTACGCAAGAGGAGACATAGACACCGAAGGTATCCTTACCCGCAGCAGAACCAACTTTTTGCAAGACACCAGGCTGACTCCCTTCTGAGTATGATGCCCCACTGAACGTACGTTTAGGTTGGGAGATGTAATTGAGCAATAGTTTATGAACCACCATTGTGACAAGAGAAGCTTCCTAAAAATTAAAAGGCAGACAATATGTAGTTGAACACTTTAAAGCCAAAAGGATAACATGCAAGAAAGAAATCTTGTCATTACCTGTGCCATAATTGCATTGGTAAATGGATGGACATCGTTTGGTCCTGGAGATGGCCCAGACAGAAGCTGAGTGGACATGGCAACCATCATGAAGTTTAGCAGTTCATAATGAAGCCGGTATGTGTGAGGACTAGCATTCCAAAAGAAACTGTATCAGGAGGACAATCAAGATACATGTCCTAGATGTAAATTGACTTTATTGCTTTTACTAGCATACCTAGCTTCAACTTTGCAAATAAACTTAACCACACTCTGGATGACAAAATTTTCAACGCTCTGACCTGCATTTCAGAAAAAATTATAGGGTAACTGAGGTTGTCCTACACATCAAGTATATAATAAAACAGGCTCACTATTAATAATCAAAGACAAAATGCTGATCAGGGGAAGGGGAGGGTTTACAGAGGCATTATGTACAGCAGATGAAAGAACACAATGTAACACAAAAAAGACTAAGACTGGCATACTATGACACTATTTCTATTGGAATATAAACCCTCAACCCAAAGAAAAAGAAAAGAGAAAACGGTATGCAAGGCTTTAAGCTAAATAGAACTACAAAAAAATATATCACTGAAAATAAAGTAAAAGCTCCTTAACGATAAAATCATTTTTAGCAATAATAGTACAATAAAGATGCCTGAGGAGACTTCTCAATATTCTTTTTAATTTCTTATCTTAAAGGTGAAGATAACAAACGGTATGGGACTTAACAAGATGCCAATCAAAGAAATATTCACCCAAAAAGTAAGACAATCAATTAAATCGCCAGAGCAGCTGGCAACACTAGTGAATTAATGATTAGTATCTTGTTAAGTCCCATACCACGTTCCAATGATCTATTTTACTTTTGCTCCATGTGATTCATTAACATAACTGATGGAGATCAACGTCTCAGCAAGAAAATTACACAAACAGCCAGAAGATCCAACTCCTGTAAATCATGGAGAAACTAGCAGGGAAGTAATTTGTGGCTAAGACTATCATACAAGAACTGATGTCTTTCTTAGTTACAGAGACATTCATCCAATGCTCACAAATTCTATAAAGTGCACTAAGGCTCTGCTGTACCCTATAGGACATCATAAATCTGACACAACATTGTAGTTAAGCTGATTACCTTTTGAAAATCCACTTGGTACATTCTCAGTATCATCCAACGTAAGGTATAGCTCTTCAAAATTATTACTTTTGCTATTTTCTATCGCATACTTCAAAAACACAGACGACAAGTATGCTGCATTTAGAGCCTTGGCAAAAGTAATGGACGGAGCATCAGAAACTGTAGTGCAGTCTTCCAAACAACATGCAAAGTGGATCAAGAGCTTCACTAGATGCCTTGTGTAGTAGTTGTTCTTCACTGTAAGAGGGCGCCATTGAATGAAACAACGATATGATTAGTATGGCTGAAGCTCTGGACAACCAAAACTAAAGGGTGAATACTATCAAATCAGGTTCCACAAGAAACAGTGCAAATAGCAGAAGAATTACACAAGTCTCAGGAATTGTACAAGTTGAAAAATTCTGCTCAAAGGGAGTTTAACTAAAATTTCAAGTAGAAACAAACATTGCTGACTAGATATTAGTCCAGCACTAGCATAGAAAGATTAAGTTACTGCTCAAAGGGTGTCTATCAAGAATCTCAAGAACTTTATTACTAATTATACCATGATCACTAGATATAAATCCACCTCTGAAGTCTACAATAATGAAATTACTAAAGCCAATACAAATTAAGAATGTCTAAAACAATAACAACGACAATCTGGCTAATTAAGCCAATAGAACACCCAAAAAAAAAGCGGCAAAGACGAAAAATAAGCTCAAAACTCCATCATCTACATGGAATCTTTCTCTCCAATCCGCTCTCTTCAATCACATGTACATTCATATCGTTTTCAATCACCCTTATCCAAGTCATTCTATGTCTTCCCTCCCTCTTACAATCTTATCACTTCTAATAATATACACCCTGCGTCCGAGTTTAAACACCCCATATCGAAAACACACCCTCACTTAAGAAGGTGTGCACACGAAACGGTTAATCAAAGTTCCAAAAAAATTGCATGGAACTTTACTAAGCCTCTTATCTAATTTGCTATATATTTTTTTGGAACTTTCATTAACCAACTAGTGTGTATACTCTCCTCAATACGGGGGCATTTTGGGTATGGAGTGTTTAAACTCGGACGGAGGCAGTAGTCAATCCAGCACCCTTAAATAGTTTAATTTGCATCATTGCTTCTGGTCACTACTCATAAATCCCACATAGAAGTATACGGAGCTTTATCAAAATTTGAGAACAAGTGTCATCTTCACGCTGAGATACTAGGAGAGTCTCACTGCAGTATATGCAGAAGGGAACCAAAGCTAAAGAGATTTAAGTTCTATCACTGTTTTAAATTGTTTTCTATGAATTATATCCCAACAAAATACAAACTAAAGTTGACCATTTTTTTTGCCCTCTCGGTTTCTGTATCATTCTTAAACAGCTGTCGCCAGAATAGATCTTTCAGGTTTGCAGAAAAGGGATTTAGCCGTTTAAATATGATCATTGCAACCTCTAATGTGAGATCAAGGGGGTCAGATGAACGGGATTCATTTCTTGATGGCAAATCATAAACATATGTTGAGCCAAGCTACTCAAGAACAGAATTTTACAGAGTCTACATCAAAGACCCCTTTTTCTTATATAAAGAGATATTTTACATTTTAGAGTAATTAGCCACCATCAGAGAGGATAATGAATCCTATTGACGTTATAAGGAGTGTTCATGAATCAATGAATCATGATATCACTATTTTCGACAAGCATACAGCTCGTTTTACTATCTTATAAGTAACCCTAAAGAAGTTAACCTATTAAAAGGCGATTAATCTAAAGAAGAAATGCTCTGGGGCTTGTCCAATTACCTTATTACATTGACTACAATATTTGATCTTTCTAGAAAGCAATTTGAATCTTTTCATGTAATAAACAGCACATTAAGAAACCAAGGTGCCACAACTGATGTCAAGAACCAGCGCTGCACCGCTAAGAGATTATAGCAGGCTACTAATGCTTATTCATTCCTAAAAGACGTTATTCATAATTGACAGCTAAAAGCCTCTCAATGGCAGTGCACTGCCCCTGGATAAAACAACCACCAACCAAGACCACTTCATGCACCAACAAACTCGTCATTTCAGAGCCGTATAACACGACAAACTCCTTCATATTCTTGCCGTATTAACATAAGCACCCACAACCAATCCAGTAGCCTCACTGCATTCCGCAAAATATGCCCAGTAACCCAAAAAAGATAACATCCCTCAAATAAATAAATAAACCCAGATAAAACCCCCTTCAAATTCGAATGATCTGAATTGTCTTGCTTTGTATAAGACATGGGGCCCAACTGCCTAAGCCAAACCCATGAAACAGAGAAAGACAGACTCCACTTCACAGACCCAATGCGGTTCCAATACCAAAATCAATTGCCAACCCGATAAGTCACTCGCTAGACATTCCCCAGCCCTGTGATTACCGCAGCACTAGTCTTAATCGACTCGAAATTCATATCACGGAGTCCTTGATCACATTATATTAAATGATCAAATCTACAATACCCGCAATCACACTTCAAATCGATGTGGTCCAAGTAGACAAAAATGTTAGGTGACAGCACTGTGCATCACCGCTGCACATATACATACACAACACGGGCTTCGGCTTAATAACCCCCCAAACCCCTAACAATTCAACCCCCCAAACCCCTAACAATTCGTGACAAAAAAGGCTCAATCGTATAAATGTGCATCGGAGATGCACTCTGCATTACCAACCAACTGTCGCGGAAATCAAACAAATCCAATGCAGAACCAAATAAACAAACTAATCCAACACAGCAATCACATAATAATTCATAAGATCAGAAACTATATACTATATAAAAATCAATTTAAAAAATGAAGGAGCCGACCTAGGGAATCGCAAGCTTGATGAACACGCTGAGAAGGCCAATGGAGGTGAAGAGGAAGCTGTAGCAAATTCTGCCAAAATTCGGACGTCAACGGAAACGTCTTTTCGCCGACAAAAACGCCGATGAGATACTCCGCCGTATCGTCGGGAATGTGACTCGTGTCACGCGGCGTAGACGGCGCACCACCCATTTTTGGTAAAATTAAGAATCGCGAGTCAGAGTGTCGGTAACCGAGTCAACTCAGTCGGTTGATCAGTGGGAGTGGGTGGCGTGTTTGAGAAGGAAGGAAATTGGCATTGCAGGATGAGAGATCAAGAGGAGAGAGACAAGTGAGAGCGCAGACAGTGGTATATCACACGTTAAGTTTAAGGAGTCAGTCACGAGGGAAGGAAGAGGAAGAAGATGAAATAAAAGGGAGCTTGTAAGTGAAGGAATTGGGAATTTGGGAGGAAGTTTACCGGATTATTAATCAACAAAGTTGATTCTGAATGGTCTTCTTTCTTCTTCTACGGTTTGAGACGCACTGGGATACCCATTGCGTGTCAATTCATTTTTTGGGTAGATTTTGACTAATATGATATCAAGTTTGATACATCTCTTAAAAATGATTTTACAATATGGTTTTGTTGTTCATGAAATGGGAATAATTATACCCGTAAAACTTCTTGAACTTCAATTGTTTCGGGTAAATTCGATCCAAGACAAGATGATATTACCAAAATTGGTCTCGGGTTTTCAATTAGTGTGGAATGATGAAAATTTTTGTTGTATATCCGCTTGTTAGACCAATATTTCGCATCAACCTAATATGATATCATTTTTTATACATCTCTTTAATGGTGTATACTTTTAGGGGATATACCTTTTCATAATGCTTTTGTTTTAGGGTAGACTTATATCTAGTGAAATGAATGCAAAATGTAGGCGTATAGATAGATCCAAAATTTTCTTAAAAAATGCGCTCGTTTCAACACGTAGATGCAGTTTCGTACGAGGTGGCTTCAAAACAAGGATATAAGGGGCTTATGATTTATTAACATAACAAGCACAAGGTGTTTCTCAAATCTCTATCATTGCGAAGGGTCTCATGTCTCAAAGTTGATTCACACAACCAATTAGCTGCAAGTCCTGATGACATTAGGGAATCTTGATTCGACACCTAACATTTTGCATGTAATATCACACATTGTGATCATGTCACACTGTTGTTTTCTTTATATGTCTCAATTGCTGAAGCATACATTTTGGGGCATAAGTTGGTGTGCTTCTACGTCAATGTCTTTGTATACTTGTAAATCACCAACTCCATTACACCGTATATCTCAACATTATTGGTGCTGCTGGTACATGTTCTTACTTTTGTACCCTCAATTTCAGGGATGGAGAGCTCAGTAGGTCTGCATGGTACGGAGGGAGACTCCTGTTCTACACAACCTTCACTCCAAACCAGGGTAACTAATCTCCAAGGGGGCTCAAAATCGAGAATGTAATAGTTATATTAGATACCGGGACCATAGGGACTGGATGGATTGAAACTCGACCATTTCATTGCATTGTCCTCGAATTATCTAGACCGTTTTCAAGCTGAGACATACGAAGTCAATACAAGTCTCAGAAGTCGTACAGAAAGTCTAAAATGTAAAGCAATGCAAACAGCATCATTCTAGACTCTAGAGTAGCCATTTAACTTGGAACGTGCTATTTATGAACAGAAATAACTCAGATCAAGCAATTGTCTTGATGATAAAAGGTAGTAGTTTCATCAGTGAGCAATGACACAATAGAAAGTTATTTTACACACCCGAGATTCGATCAGAACCACGATTACAGTATTACTTTCACAAGGGGCGTAAAACTTAACCGCAGGAGTATGCCCCATGTATAGCTATATATGTAAAGAGTAGAAAGATCATCTTTCACAGGTTTATTTTCTGGCAAAAGCTAATTGTTCATGCTGCAGCATCCACAGCTTGAACAGATGTTCCCTTGTTCACAAAGTTCGCCACATACTCCTTCCTGGAAACATGAACATTTGATCAAGACTAAAGCAAATCCAAAGCAACAAAACCAGATATAGAAGGAGCTAAGTTGCCAAAGCATACCTTGCAGGCAGCTCATCATTAGGTCTGTTATGAGGAGTCCAAATCGGATCACCGACAAACAGACGCATGGCCTGCAGGAATTTATGTCTATTGTTAGTAACAGGGTGAAGATTTGAAGTGATTAGCAGCCCAAAGGAGGTAGGCTTAAGAAACAGGTACGACCAAAAAAAAAAAAAAAAAAAAAAAAAAGTTATCAGAAGTAACATATACAGTAATTGTTCAAACGAAAGGGGAAAATAAAGCTTAGATAGAAGTTCGACTGATCTAATACATCAATACCACACAATCTATTCCTGAGCATGCATCAGGTTTACTATGCCAAGCCATTTCGCAAATATACAGATCAAAATTACACACAGAAATTAGACTCAGATTCAGGGGGACACAAAAGTTTCACAACTACTGGTTGTGGTTCAATACGTAGACACTTTGGAGTTTGGAGTACTGCTTCATTATAGCTCAACTACTTCCAGTACATCATCTCCATACTGCCTTCTTACCACAACAAAGCAAAGTGCGTTCAATAAATAAAGTACACAAACAATAAAAGGTACCACGAATGACGAATCCACAATAGCCATACCTTAATGTAGTTGTCCGAATCTAGAGTGAACCGATGGTAAATTCCTGCAGGCAAAACGATCATTGCCCCTTTCTTCACCCAGATGCGTATCCACTTATCATCACAATTCCTAACATCAAAATAGCCTTTACGGTGGAAAAGCAGAATAAGTTGTCAGTTATAAGACTTATCACCATATTCTGGCCCCACTGCCTTATACCCCTCCTTAAATTCATGGGAAACCAAAGCAAATGATAGAATGTCACCATAGTGGAATTATTTAACCTACCACTTCCAGCAACACAATAACGGATCTCTTCATCGGTGTGAAGATGCTCCTCATAGAAATTTTTGATTTTCTCTTCATAATTTGGAAGCTTCTCCGGGCAAACCTCACAGAAGTCCTGAAGAAAAAAAATAGATAAAAAAAACTTTTCCAGAGTCTAAAAGATAAGCTTTAACACATGACAAAAAAACTGAATAAATTGCTTACCATGTAGGAATAGCCACGATCTTCCCGGATTTTTTTCAATTCCTCATCAGTTTCATAGTTGTCAGCATCTAATCGCCAGCTAACTACTCCAAGTTCTGTGCGCCAGGTAAGAAAAGTTACAACAAGTTGACATTCAAAGAATGCCATCATCCCACACACAGCCTCTCCAAAAACAGAAGTACAAAACTGACGTGCAAGTTTTTGAGGGAAAAAATGTAGTTATACCATCAAGGCGCTCCAAAGAAACAAATTCTTTAGGATCTTTATGATGGGGAAGTCTCTGATCATCGTTACTGTCATCCATGTACCATGCCTGGAGAACTTCATCTCTAGGATCCTGTAAAGCATTAGCCAAAGAGGCAAGTATGACATATATTAGACTCAATTAGAGAATTAATGAAGATATAGAACGTTCTGATGCAGGAGTTGTGCAAAAGGAAACTAGTAACGACAGTGTTGTTCAGCCTCTTGTCTTACATTGACTAAGCTAAAACCTAAAAGTTTGAGATATATATAGATCAATCTCCATGGGTAAGACTGCCATTTTCCAAACCTTTCTCATTAACTTCTCGTCAAAGAAATCCATGGAGTTTCTAGCATCCAACAAAACCTCCGTACTGTGAAGCGGAAAGCACATGTAACATGGTCATAGGTCACACTAGTTGGGCAATTTCTCAAGGAATTTAACATGTCGGATCAACAACAACAAAAAAAGAAGCAATTTCTCAAGGAATTTTACATGACACAAGCATACAGTTGAGAGCCTTTCTGCTAACAAAGAATGTCACTCTGTCTCTCCAACACCATAGTCCAGCAGAAAGCCCATACTTAGGGAGGAGCTTTAGTATTCCATAATCAGTTTATAGTCCTACAAATAGGGGGAGGCTCTGCCCTATTCAAAGGCCTCAAAAAACGACAGTCCTTCAAGAACCAGCCTTCCACATCCTAATGTCTTTATCCTGCGACAAAGATAACAACTCGAGAGCAGGGATAATGGAAGAAAGCTCATCTAATTCACACTGGAGCCCTTCCGAAGTGAAGACCCCATGCATTACCTCCACTAGGACAGAAGGAACAAATAGTAGCATTACTAAAACATGAAAACAATGTATGGGAACCACAGATCATTTCTCCAAACACCTTCCCACAATTATACTTTCTCACTCTCTCCACCTTGCAAGAAATAAATCGAAAGAATTGTCGTTGCAATTGAGAATTGAAAAGGTGAAGTACAAAAAATTAGCCTCCCCAGAATTCCAGGTTATAACATCATCCCAAAAACCAACTAAAACCAGGAGCTGCCACCCCGTCAATTCACATTGCTTACGTTCTTTCACCAGAAAAGAGAGTACTGCTCTACTCTTTTTCAATGTTCACGAAACCCCACCATCTTTAGTTAATGACACAGTTCGATCAAATATCAAAACTTTAATACTTTCGTAGAATCTTAGTTTATTCTACCCTGGCCCTGCTATCAGAACTTTGAACATTCTACAAGCAGCTAGGAAGCTCAGGCTACGAGAGTTTCACAGGCTTAAGGATGAACAGGTCAAGGAGAACCGGACACGTATGTGATCAAACCCTCTACCGAATCGAAATACACCGAATTGAAACCTGAAATCAATGATACACACTCCACAAATCAACTTTTACAGTTGAAGACCTCCTGAGTAACTAGGATACTTCCCCAACTCCCGACACGTAAATTATACCATGGTCCAGATGGTGCTCCAACTCACAGTAAAGGGGTGAACCCATGACATAACAACATCTTTAACCCCAGTGCCTTAAAAGACTCCCTCCATAAGGCGGGGTAAGGGGGTCAGATGCGCGCAAGCCTTACCCCTATTGAAACATAGAGAGGCTACGAACGGATGACCCAAAATGAAAGTTGCATCGAGAATCGCACCATAAAAAAAATTATTTGGTCTCTACTCCTCTACTGTGAGAAGACCCCCATGCTCCTTGCGCTACCGCAAGCATGGTATCTTCACAAAAACAATCGAAATCAAACTAAAGTGGGAGAATAAATTTTGAAATCAACACAACAAATCTTCACATTGTAATAATTACCCAAAACCCATATCATAATTAAATGGTGAATGAAGTAACAAATCAACTATCTTATTACACAAAAAAAAAAAAAAAAAAAAAAAAATCAACAAAAAGCATAATTAAATGGTTTGATGAAATTAACAATCATGTTAAGCAACAGTTAGTTCCAACCCAAATCAGGGGAATTTATGGAAAAACGAAGTCCAATTGAGAGGTGGAAAAACTGACCTTGGGGATTTCAGACACCATTTTTTCTAATCGAAGTTTTTATCTGGGATTTCTGTATTTGTCCGCGTTTTTTTTTTTTGGGGGGGAAATTCTGAGTTGTGATTTTTATAGGTTTGATTGAAGTAGCGTGGAGACTCCGATGAATGTCGTCAGCTCATACATTAGCAAATCTTTTTGATAAAATGACGATTCTCACCTCGCGTAACTTTATTTTTTAAGTCAAAACGGTGTTGCCTTCCTCATTAGAATTTGCGGATTACAATCAGCTATGATTAGACACTATGAGTTACACCAAAACTCGAGTTTTCCCATGCCTCACGACTCGCGTTCTTTTTTTGGAGGAAAGATTAAATCTTTTAATAATGCTAAAACAATTATTTCTAAGTTTGGATCTCCAAAAAAAAAAAAAATTATGCCAAACGGGTTCATATAGGATTGAAAAATCAAAAGCAAGTTCGAGTTTTATTTTTGTGACATAGACCAACACCGTCATGGCGCGAGATGGTTTAAGACCAAAACTGATGTGCGCCATGACAGTTACGGGTAAAAAAAATTGTTTGTTTTGGAGAACTAGACATAAACCGTTGTGCACCATGGTGATTTTGGCCCTATGATGATTTTAACCAAAAAAAAAAGTAAGCATTGACTTACTATTCCCGGTCCTACACAAACCCATTATGCATAATTAGTTTTTTTGGCAACGAACGCTATAAATTTTAATTTTTAGAGCATTAAAAAAAACTCTTTTAATTTCCTCTAAATAGAGGAAATTGGCCTCCTATTACGGGTATAATGAGGGTGATATAAGGTATTGTTTGATTAGAGAAGTGGGAATGGAATAAATATGAGTAAGACGAAAATAAGATAATGTTGTTGTCATTTATCACCTATTAGACATTTGACTCATTGTTTAAATAGTCTTTTCTCTTTTTTTTTTTTTTGAATTTGTTTGAATCGTTTTTTGTATTTTATTTTTCAGTTTTGTTTTAAACCAAAGTTTCGAAAAAGTGGTTTGTTGTTTTCAATTTTTAATTTTCATTTCCTATATGACTTTTATAGGCACTATCAACCTAAGGTAATTTTATAATTTATTTAACTCAATAAAAAAAAAAAAAAAAAACGACAGTGATACCGAACGAGCAGTAAAAGAGTAAGTTGCAAAGTTAAATTAGTAACTTTACATAGATTGTTTCCAACTTTCCATAATAGTCTTATAAAATGAATCTTGACAACTAGAAACTAAATTCATTTTTTTTTTCAAAAGCAAAATTTTGGTTTTCAAAAAGATTGAAAACTAAACACGACACAAAACAAGCCCCAACTTGTTATTATTTATACAGTCTCCAAAACTTGTCAAGACCCGTAGATCAAGACAACAAGTCAACTATACACCGATAACTCTAGAATTTTCCAAGTCAACCGATTAGGAGAGTATGAGCAAATTCTACACTTGTACAATGCACACTCAAATCATAGTGGGTATTGGAATTGTGGCCTAGTGTATCTATCTAATCTATCTAATATATATATGTAATCCTGAACTCGCTCAATTCCCCCGCTGACACGTGACATATAATAATATTATTATATTGTAAATAAAGTTTATCCAAAATAGGATATGGTAAGTAATACTATATGGTGATATTGTTATAATAAAATAACATTATTAATTACTTGATTTATGGAAAATAGTTATGTAATATAGTAATTAGTTGATTTATGGCAATTTGATCATATATCCCACGGGTGTTTCAAAATGGGATTTTAGCTTTTGAAATGTGACTTTTCCTCTAATTGCATTACAAATATCTTACGGGTGTTCGAAATGTGGTTTTAGATTTTGAAATGTGATTTTCTATGTAATTACATTACGAATATCCTACAGGTGTTCGAAATGAGATTCTGAAATGTAACTTTTCATCTTATTACATTACAAATATCACACGGGTGTTCGAAACATGATTTTAGGTTTTTAAATGTGACTTTCTATCTAATTACATTACAAATATCACACGGGTGTTCGAAACATGACTCTAGATTTTTATGGCGATTTTCATCTAATTGCATTACAAATATCCCTCGGGTGTTTGAAATGAGATTTAAAGTCTTAGATAAAAATTTTGTTTATACAATTTTAACATTTAAACATAGATAGCTCGGGCGTTGCACGGGCCATCAAACTAGTATATATATGTAATCCTGAACCCGCTCAATTCCCCCGCTGACACGTGGCATATAATAATAATATTATATTGTAAATAAAGTTTATCCAAAATAGGATATGGTAAGTAATACTATATGGTGATATTATTATAATAAAATAACATTATTAATTACTTGATTTATGGAAAATAGTTATGTAATATAGTAATTAGTTGATTTATGGCAATTTGATCATATATCCCACGGGTGTTTCAAAATGGGATTTTAGCTTTTGAAATGTGACTTTTCCTCTAATTGCATTACAAATATCTTACGGGTGTTCGAAATGTGGTTTTAGATTTTGAAAGGTGATTTTCCATGTAATTACATTACGAATATCCTACAGGTTTTCGAAATGAGATTTTGAAAGGTAACTTTTCATCTTATTACATTACAAATATCACACGGGTGTTCGAAACATGATTTTAGGTTTTTAAATGTGACTTTCTATCTAATTACATTACAAATATCACACGGGTGTTCGAAACATGACTCTAGATTTTTATGGCGATTTTCATCTAATTGCATTACAAATATCCCTCGGGTGTTTGAAATGAGATTTAAAGTCTTAGATAAAAATTTTGTTTATACAATTTTAACATTTAAACATAGATAGCTCGGGCGTTGCACGGGCCATCAAACTAGTATATATATGTAATCCTGAACCCGCTCAATTCCCCCGCTGACACGTGGCATATAATAATAATATTATATTGTAAATAAAGTTTATCCAAAATAGGGTATGGTAAGTAATACTATATGGTGATATTATTATAATAAAATAACATTATTAATTACTTGATTTATGGAAAATAGTTATGTAATATAGTAATTAGTTGATTTATGGCAATTTGATCATATATCCCACGGGTGTTTCAAAATGGGATTTTAGCTTTTGAAATGTGACTTTTCCTCTAATTGCATTACAAATATCTTACGGGTATTCGAAATGTGGTTTTAGATTTTGAAAGGTGATTTTCCATGTAATTACATTACGAATATCCTACAGGTGTTCGAAATGAGATTTTGAAAGGTAACTTTTCATCTTATTACAATACAAATATCACACGGGTGTTCGAAACATGATTTTAGGTTTTTAAATGTGACTTTCTATCTAATTACATTACAAATATCACACGGGTGTTCGAAACATGACTCTAGATTTTTATGGCGATTTTCATCTAATTGCATTACAAATATCCCTCGGGTGTTTGAAATGAGATTTAAAGTCTTAGATAAAAATTTTGTTTATACAATTTTAACATTTAAACATAGATAGTCCGGGCGTTGCACGGGCCATCAAACTAGTTGAGATTAAATTTTAGGACTTTTGAGCACTGTGACAACATGTGAGATTTTATATATTGAAAGATTAACTAATATGAGGAGAAAAGTTATATGACAAAATAAATTAGTGTGTTCTAGGGGATGCTTGTATTGAATGACAAATTATGAAGAGCACGAGCGAATGTAGTCCCAAAAGTTTGGGAGTATATTTTTTCTTTCTTTCAATTTTTAGGTTATATTTAGATATTTATAAGGAACTAGTTTTAAGCCCGTGCGTTGCACGGTTCAAATATTATATTATTTTTAATGATTTTTATCATTATAACCAACTATGCTATCATTTCAGTTAAAATAATCCATACCAATTGTTGTGATGTCGCTTACATGTATTTTTAAAATTTGATCAATTAAAAAAAAATACAAATTTGTCTACACTGTCCATTTTTAAATTATACAACAACATTTATTGTATACTCTTCAAAAAAAACCCTTCTTTTAATAAAAACCATGTTTCCATAATATAGCTTTATGTAAAAGTTTAACGAAAATGAGAATCTCTTTGTGAATTGTTAATAATATTTTTTGTTCTTTCACCGTACACTAAAATCTTTATATTTTTCAAAACTTCTTTGTGTGAATTGTTAATAATTAAATTTATCCTCTCATTTTTTGCTCTTTTACCACCCACTAAACTCTTTAAGTATTTCTCAAATAATGGACTCTCTCTATTGCTCTTTCAACATACACTAAATTCTCAAACGATGGACTCTCTCTATTGCGCTTTCACCGTACACTAAACTCTTTGAGTATTTCTCAAATGGACTCTCTCTATACTCTTCAAAAATCTCTCTTTTATATCGAAAAATGGTGTAAATGGATGTCAAATTGAGATACATTTAGAAACAAATCTCATGATATATGTTTTTAACTTTTCTACGCAACCAATGTTATGAGTGATTATGTCTTAAATCTATTACAAACATTTATGAAAGAGTCTCACGAAACTAAGGATTCTATATGTGCATTATTAATTATTATCCGTGTGAGTTAATAATAAAATGTAGGTATTTCTCATATTTTAAACTCTCTCAGTATTTCCCTTTTGTTGGACTCTCTCTTTTGTTTGTTGAGTTTAGCTTAGGAATAGACACAATATATCATTTTTCCAATTTTCGCTCGATGACTGGTGTTTAATACAAAACATATGTATAAATGGAACTCATTTTAGATTAAATTTCAAAATAGGTTTGATGAGTTATATGTATAAATGAAAGTTAGGACTAATTATGTCGTTTCACATTTAAATAACTTTCAAATTACAATTTTATAAAAGTATGGACTCTGCTTAATAAATGTTGTGAGAATTTTCCATTCTTTGGACTCTCTCACCATTTCTCTTATTTTGGCTTCTCCCTAAACTTTTTAAGAAAAAAACAAATCTCTACTAAATGTACACGCAGTAACTTAATTGTTTCATATCGAAAAAATGTGTAAATGGATCTCAAATTGAGATACATTTCGAAAAAAATCTAATGATATATGTTTTTAAAATTTCTAATACACGTGACTAATGTTATGAGTGATTATGTCGCAAATCTATTAGATACATTTATTAAAGAATCTCACGAAAATAAGGATTCTACATGTGGATTATTAATAAGTGTCCGTGTGAGTTGTTAATAATAAAATGTTGGTATTTCTCATTTTTTAAACTCTCAGTATTTCTCTTTTTGTTGGACTGCGTTGCACGGTTCAAGTATTATATCATTTTTAATGATTTTTATGTTTATAACCAATTATGCTATCATTTCAATAAAAATAATTCACAGCAAATGTGTGATATTGCTTACATGTATTTTAAAATCTTGATCAGTTAAAATACAAAGTTGTCTAGATTGTTCATGTTTAAATTGTACAAATAACATTTCTTACCTATACTCTTCAAAACAAATTTTTTTTTTAAATAAATATAGTATATAAAGTTGATTGTAATCATTAAGCATTGCTTATCGGAAAATGTATAAATAGATCTCAAAATGAAATTCATATTAAATCACATAAAATAATATATGTTTCAAAAGTTTTTGATACACATAACCAATTGTATAATCAATTATAGCGTGTTTCTATAATATAGTGTGAATGATTAATAATTAAATGTGTAAGATACATTTATTAAAGAGTCTCGCGAAAATAAGGATTCTTTATGTGGATTATTAATAATTGTCCATTTGATTTGTTAATAATAAAATGTGGGTATTTCTCATTTCTTAAACTCTCTCAGTATTTATCTTTTGTTGGACTCTCCCTCGACTCTTCAAAAATCTCTCTTTTACATATATATATATATATATATATATAGATTTGAGGTAGTTAGCTACCTCATAAATCCGCCCTTATCAAGAGCCAACAAGTGGAGCAGACATTTCCTTCCAAATATCACTGTTAGAAGGATTTTGTTTAAGGGCACCTTTAGAATGATTAAGTTAATTCAAAATGATCGGTTTCTCATTTATCTGCACGTTGTTTGGTATTCGACAATGGAAATTGAATAACACCCCTCTCCCCCACCATCTCTTATTCTACCTTATCAAATCCTCTGTCGTGAGACCAATTCCAACCCCTTTCTTTTTCCTTCAACTCTTACCCGACCCTTCAACATTTCAGAAATATTACAACTTGTAAGTAAGATGAGATATAATACTAATTTGACTAGTCGGTACGAAACAAACCAAACTTAAATTTCAATTCATCCAAAATGAATTCCAACTCAATATAACCCACGTGGGCGACGCCGCGACGGGAGTGAGTAGAAATGTAGATTGGCAAAGAGAGCAAAGAACACACCCTAACTAATACACCAATTATCCGGTAAAATAAGAGCTACGTGTCAGCTTAGGGACAAGTATCCCCTGCTTAAACCCCCCCTCACCATTCTCTCTTGGAAACTCCCCAACCATTCTTCCTCCTTCAAAAGCCCACAAGGGTTAAATATTAAAAAATATAAAAACAATACGTATAGTAACAATAAATAATAATAAAATATTAGCAATTCTTATGTTCTTCCCCCAAATTCTGTGGGCGTCCGTCTCACACTCCCACTCGCACACTCTCTCTCTCTCTCCTCTTTCTCTCTCTCTCTCCTAAATAATTACTCTTCTTCTCAAAGTCAAACATTTTTACCGCGGAATGAACGGCGGGGTGACGGCGGCGCCACCACCCGCCGTCAAGTCCGTCCTCCACAAACCCTTACACCAACTCACAGAAGACGACATTTCGCAGCTCACGCGCGAAGACTGCCGCCGTTACCTCAAAGAAAAAGGTCTTTTCCCTTTCCTTTTAGCTTCTCCCTCACACTTTCTTTCCCCTTGTTTTCCGGAACTCAATAATGGAGCGCTCTTTCTCTAATTAAAAAAAAAAAAAGAGAGAGAGAGAGAATAAAAAGTGTGAGTAAAGAAATGGCGGAAAATGACACATGTGTGAATGTTACTTGTTAATGACGCAGGTATGCGAAGACCTTCGTGGAACAAATCTCAGGCGATCCAACAAGTTATTTCCTTAAAATCCTTGCTTGAACCTTCTCCGCCTAATGCCGCTGTTAAACCCTCCTTTCGCCCGCCGTTGCCGATTAGTTCCCCCACCACCAACTACACTGCCACTGTAAGCAAGTCTACTCTTTATTTTTGTTGCTTATTGTTCAAGTTATCAAGTAATTGTAATTTTATGCTCATTGATATGCTTATAAGTTATAACTGTGCAGTGTTGCCGATTACGGTGTCGTTTTGTACTAGGGGGATTAGTAGAGGGGGTTGAATTAGTACTTGTTAATAATGGAAGATTTTCCGCCCGAAACTAGGGTTTGTGTTAAATACTCCCTCCTACCAACGAGATTTTTCCTGTTTCTTTTTGCAGTTTTGGGGTGTCATGTTAGGAGCTATTTTTAGACCAAATGAATCGTTCACTTGCTGCAAAAATTTGTAAATAATTCATTGATTTTAAGGCAAACGGGTCTTTTATTTAGTCTACAAGTAGTCCTAAACTTATCAACTCAAAACTGCAAAAAGAAACAGGAAAATCTCGGAGGAGTATGTAAGAAGAATTTCGTCATTAGATATGCGAAAACATTAATTGAGATGTCACACGCTTCACTACTTGCGAAAAACGGCTAATTGTGATTTCCCTTGGTTTCATTTTCGTTGGCCTTGCTTGACAATACAAGTCGAATGATGTTAACATTGACTAAAATTCGTAAAATTGTGTTCTAGACGCAGCTGTAGGTAGATACGAGTACTAATACGAGAATATACGACTACTGAAAGTTTAAAGTTGATCAATGTTAAAGTGTTACCTATTCGTTTTGGAATAATTAACGGTCAAAGATAGGTGTCATTGACTACATAAATGAAACAGGGATGATTGAACAGAGAGAGTAAGTTATCATTGACTACGGTCAGTCATAGATTTGGGGTTGGCTAAGGAAGGTGAAGTTGATCATTGGCAGTAACTTATTTTTACGTCAATCCAAACACATGTTTTGCGCAACATGTGAAATGTAGATTAAATTTAATGAATAGCTATGGTGAATAGGATTTAATCAACTATTTGATTTTTATTAGTTAACTATACAAGGGAACCCATTATTGCGTGTCCAAGGGCTTAGATTTTGTTTCCGAATTCATATATTCACATTATATGAAGTGTAAACATATCCTTTGATAGATTGATTTATTGTTATTATTTCATGCAACTTGTAGGTGAATTCTAATTCATCTAGCTCCATAAAGGAGCTATGTATAGCTGAGGTGGAAGGTTCAGTTTCAGGATTGGGGGAGGTTGGATATCCAAATCGGCCAGAAGGGCCGTGTGAGCCGGATCTTGCAAGAGAAGGGGTGTGTTGTACCACAGACACCAAAGGCAGTCCTGACAGGTCTTTTCCCTTTGTAATATGGGCATTTGTTGGTTTGCTTGTTTGGTATGCTACAATGCGGTGTATGTCTTTCATTGGCGTGGCTTTACTTATTATGATGTTAAATCATATAGACTTGTTTTATTTGTAAAGCTCTTTGCTTCACTCAAGAGTGTGGTAAATTTTATCAAACTATGAAATGAGCCTAGTTTATTAACATCCTCCTAGGGCTGGATGTCAAACTTTGAATCAAGTTTACAAACTAATGACCATAAAAAAAAATGAAGATCTCAATAAAGTATCTAATGTCATCTTCTTGGTTCACAACTTCACACAGTACATTTGTTCTTGGAAGGGTAGGGTCTCTTTTTATGAAAGAAAATTAAAAAAAAAAAATGTATATCTCCCTTCAAGGTTGATAAGTCGATAACCTTCGAGACAGACTTCAAAAGCTACCTAAAAAAGACTGTACTGCTTAGGATGCCAGAGAACAATCTACAAGCTAGATTGAACTTAATGCAAAATCTAATTTCTTCTGAAAACTTTCTAGGTTCTCTCCCAGCAAATTCTTGTATGCTACAGGCAATGTGGGCTCACAGCCTAAAGTGTGTTGATCAGTAAAACTCTCCTTCAACGTCTGCTGAACCACTACATGAAAATTTTAGGTTCTTATGCTAATCCAAAAAGGTGTACAGATGTTTTAGTGAGCAAGATAAAAAGCAGTAGCCCATTTGCAGTAGACACCAATATCATCTTGTGTGAGGTTGCCAGACCCACACTGTTCTATTCCCACTCTAGGTCTCTTTAAAATGAGCTTCTGCTTTCTTCCTAGGCTTGTAATAAAGCTGATATGATTATATGATATTGTTGGCTAAAGTGGATATTCTGTGGTTCTAGATTGATTTTGACAGCATCATCTTTACAATAAGATAGTGTTTGGAAACAAGAATTTGAGAATTTGTAATCATTTCAATTCTATCATTTGAGAATGTGGAATTCAAATGTAAATCCAATTTTTGGAAAAACTCACATTTTGAATTCTAGAACTTGAGGTTTGAGAAGAGAGAGGGTGTAGGATTTCAATATGAGGGGTTTAATTTCAATCAGAATTTGATACAAATCCAAATTCACAAATTCTAGAATTCCAAAACATAGGATTTGTATCAAAAATGGATTTGAGAATGAGATCCATGTTCTCAAACGCACTCTAAGGGACTTCGGGTCGAATTCGTTACATTGACCTCTTTTTATTCTTCTTATTTTTTCCTCATTACTGTCTTTGCAGATGTAAAGATGGAGAAAATGTGGAATCTGATCAGATGACTATTTTCTACAGTGGGAAGGTCAATGTTTATGATGGACTCCCTGTTGATAAGGTACTCCTTCAATTTGTAGAAGAATGTATTGGACATCCTGGCTCAGGCTCTAATGTTATGTAGCTTGTTTAGCAGGCACGTACGATAATGCATCTGGCAGCCAACCCTATCCAGTTTTCTAAGGATGCACCCAGTAATGAGAACCTCCCAAATTTGAATACTCCATGCCAGTTGCCTACTTCAAGTGTTGATCTTAATTTGGCTGCGCCAGATGCATCAAATTTCCAGTCCATAGTACCAGGTAATACTAGCGACCCTGAAATTTTCTCTGTGCCAATTGAATGATGTAATATGGCGTCATATCTGTTTGATTCTAACACAATAACAACAACCAAACATTAGCCCCAAAATCATTTGGGTTCGATTAATATAAATTGTTCTCTGAAACCGTCAAACAAAGTAGTAAATAAATCGATTACAAAAAGTAAATAAACCAATCACAAAAGGGTGTGAACATTTTCAAAGTCGTTAGAAAGAAAGGATTTGTAAAGGAAAAAGTAGTAAATTGATTAGATTATCATTTCCAAACAAACAAAGAAACCCTAAAAGGTTACACTCTATCATCCACATGATACTAATAGTTCTCCATCAATTAATGGCCTCACAAGCTGGATTGTTTTGGTTTTTTTGTCACTTGGAATGAGTCTATAACTGGGGAATATAACGCCCATTACGAAATCGTATAGATTTACTGGCATGTTTCTGGCTGTTGGATCCCATTGCTACAGGTGATAGAGTGATGTTTTGTTCGGCATTGATTTCCTTGTATTTTCCTTGCTTTTTCACTAAGAGCGCTGGTGGGGTTTAGAGAAGCCCCCTCTCTGGGACATTTTGGTTGGGTGATGGTTCTGCATGAAATTCGGTCCCTTTTCGAATCTGTAAGCATGAAGTCGGTAACTGGTGTTATGTTCCAGCATTTGGTGAGAAAAGTCATCAACTAATGTTATGTTGCAGCATTTGGTCGAGGGTGCGCAACATTTAGTTTAAACTTATTGTAAGTTTTGCGCTTCGACGAGTTATTTGGGAATGATAATATTGTTACTGATTGGCGTTTGATAGGACTAAATTGTGGTAATAGATTGAAGGGAGAAGTCTTACCACATGACACTTAGGTTCCAGACACTATTAAATGATACCGAATGTTGGACCCTGAAATAGTGTCACATTTGAAGATCAAATATTACACAGATGCTCATGGTACAGTGGATTTGTGACCTTACAAGAAAGGGTTAGTTGAGGAATGAGGTGTATAGGGAGAAAATGGGAGTTGAATATATTGAAGATAAGATGAAGAGAATCTTGTATGGTGATTAAACAATGTAAGGCCTAGTGATGCACCATGGTTAGGAGGCTTAAAGAATGATGGAGTGTTAGGATTGTAGGGGGATGGAGATGAAAAAAGAAGGTTTCAATAAGGGTGATTGAAATTTGGAAGTGATATGGATTTACCTAGGATTGAAGAAAATATGCTGGAGAGGCCAGAGTGGAGGCAAAATTTTTATGTGGATTAAGGGGATAGACTTTGTTTTTTCCTCAATTGTTGTCTTCCAGTTTCCTACTGTTTGTTTTGAAAACTTTTTTTTTCGCCTTCACATGAACCATGTGTACTAAGTGTTTGCTGATCTCTCTCTCTCTCTCTCTCTTTTTTTTTTTCTTCACTCCTTATAACCTGTTTATAACTTTCACTCAAAAGTTTCTTGTATTTGTAATCTAGTCCTGTGCTACTTTTTGTGTTTCATTTTCACTGTCAATTCTTTGTTTACTTGCTTATCCTAATTCATTTTCACTGTTTGGTACTTTTAGTGGCTTTCACTCAGAAAAGGGTTTTACATTTTGCTACTTTTCTCTTCTTCGTTTGTTGTCTACTCAAATTATTTCACCTGAGCACCGTAATACTCATTTTGTTTAGTGCTACGTATGAAGTAGTGATTTTGCAAATTACATTAATCTGTCTTCAAGTTTCCCTTAAGATTGTATTTACTAGGTAATGTTTGTTTATCTCAAATTTGTTTTTTTCTTCTAATTTGAGACTTTGTTGAGCTTGCTTATGGTGCTGGACTGGATGTACGTATAGGTCTATGTCACACGTCCTTTGTGCAATTTTAAGAGGCTTGGTTGTGATCATGTGCAAATTCACTTCTGCCATCTTATAGCTAACACAATAACATTAGGGTCTGACGATGCAATCGTAATAATCTAAGGAGTAGGATTTAACAGTATCCTATCTGGATCTTTATAGTCTGTTTGGATGGTAAAACTAAAGGGAAAGGGAAGGGAGGGAATCGAAGAGAAAAGGGAAGAAAGGAAGGCCAGGGGAGAAAATACTCCTATGAAGAGGAAAGGGTTGGGTGGGGAGATTTAAGCTATTATTTGAGAAACAACTGTGTAAGGAGACTGTGGAAGAAAAGAAAGGGAATCGGGAAAACTACTTCCCCTCAATTTTAAATAAATCAAATTTTTGCAAAATTGGTGAAATTTGGAAGGAAATGCACCTCTTTATTTCAACATGTTTTTATAGCGTGTAACTTTCTGTGTAAAAGCAATTGAAAATAACCTAAAATAATGCTTAAGAAAAGGGCATCGGACTCTGGAGTTACTTTTAGTTGCAGTTGGCAAAAATGAGATCATTTAAGCATGTCATTAAATTGACAACCAACAAGACATAGACTACCTCCTAGTGACTTGCAGATTTTTCCTCCATTTCCTCGCTCATTACTATTATTACCCAAAAAATCCGAACAATGGATGTTAGACGGCTTAGACCCCTTTCCCGTTCCTTCCTCTGTGTCCACTTCTCTCTATCCAAAACAAACTTTTAAAGTGAAACATATTGTTGTTTCCGCTTGATTATTGTTTCTTTTGGTTCTTCACTACTACTTCTTTGTACCCCATTAAAACTTCTAGAAAAAAGTTTACTAGTATTTGTAGAAGCGTATATACATATAAGAGCAATAAAAAGACAAATGCAGTGGACCACCACAGTGTGAGAGAGGATCTATGGTCCACTATTATGTTATATTTGCTCTTATATATAAGCTTATACAAATAGCCGGACTCAAACTTTTATAACTAGTACAAATATGGTGATATTTGATGTTCTTGAAACATTTGGGCATTTGTGTGATTGGATCAAGAAGCACACCAACTCTACAACAACAACAACAACATCTTTACCCCAGTGCCTTAAAGGCTCCTGCCATAAGGCGAGGTAAAGGGGGCCGGATGCACGCAAGCCTGACCCCTATTAAAACAGAGAGAGGCTGCACAAGGATGACCCAGAATGAAAATTGCCTCGAGAATTGCACCGACAGTTTTATGAGCCATTTTGCTTTATTCCATTACAGTATATCCCAAAAACCAAAGAATAATTAGTCTTTGGCTCCATTCAAAATGAAAGCACACCAACTCTATCAAACTTAAATACTTCTCTTTCAGATGGAGCTAGATCAGCTCGTGCGTTATGATATTGGTGAGTTTACTCTTTAGCAGACATGCCTGGTCAGCATGAAATTACCTGTCCCACTCTCACCTTCATGCAGGGAACCATCGCTTGCAGATGTCGGTGAGTAAAACTGTATGGTATAATACAACTGTACAGGCGTATATACTCCCATCACATAGTCTGCTCTGGGTTAATTGCAGACCTATGCAACTAGACTGCATGACAAGATACTGAGATAGGAAACTGTGATGGGTAGGTCTTGATTTAACTAATTTTGAAGCAGATAAAAGAAGAACAATGCTTTTACTAAATTTTCCTTTGCTTTCCATTGTCCTTTATGGAGTGTAAATAAATGCTTAAAGGTCGGCTGTTTACGCCACTGCCTATCTTATGCAGCTTCCTTCTTTGTTCCTTACGGTTTCGGTATCGATCTCATATAGCTTCCAGTCAACGTACGCAGGGCTGCTTGAGTCCTATTACCAGAACTTAATAAAATTTCTTTGTTTTGCTATTCGGAGGTTTCTACTTCTGGCTTGTTACATCTATATGCACAATGAGAATTCCCACTAAATAACGGTAAAGCATATATTCTGATGAATAGAAGCCCATATACATTCGTTAATTCTCTAGATGATGACAACTTAGTAATGCCTCTTTTCTTGTTCATGTCAGATGTTGAAGGACAGACAAACAGACAGGTCTCGTTGCAGAGATACTTAGAAAAGAGAAAAGATAGGTTTATTGTCTGACCTGACATCTTTCATTTGTTGTGTATTTTGCTATTTACTTATGAGAGATTGTTTTTTCTTTCCTGTTCCTGTGAACCAGGGGAAAGTTCAAGATGAAGAAGAAAATTGAAACTTCTTCTTCTGGCTTGGAAATGTACTTGAGCCCTCAGATGAGAGCACCAGTCATTAGCAGGCAGAGTTCTGATAGCAACACTAGCGCTACTAGCCAACTTGGAGTAGGTTATGATACAAAGGAAAAATATCGAAAGAATCCGGGTCTATCAGTTGATTTGAATGACAAAGGTATGCAACAATATTACCGTATTTTTGTTATTGCGAATAATTGTTCCAATATACCAAAGTTTTGGGTATTGCTACCTGTAATGATCTCTATTCTGGAATTACACACCAACAATCTTAAGTTTGAGGACTCCTTACAATATTTTTAAGGTCCATATGATTGTATTAGGTAGTATAGTCTTATAAAGAAATGACTATTCCCAAGGCAAAAGGCAATGATTGACTTTTGTCTTGAACAACTTAAGCCTTGAAAAAGGCCTCTTCATCCCCCTTTCACTCTTCTAGGGTTCAACATCAAATAATTCAGACTCCTTGCATTCAAATTCATACTCTCCTTCCACTTAACCATTTCATTCCAACAACTTCCAGACAAACCAATTAGTGCTTTTGAACACACTTACCCGTAGACAATATGTACATATATCGAGGATCGCTTAGCTATGGTTTTGTATCTAGTTATTGAATAATGGAACTAAATGGTAAAATTTAAATTGGTTATTTAGAAATAAGTTGTGTTATCTGAAAAAAGAATAGGGCCAAGTTGGAGGGAATGAAGAAAGTAGGAGAGAAACTGTTGGAAATGGAAGAAAATCATGTGCCCATTGAACTGGTCCTTTTTGCCTTCCCCTTTCAAACTGCTGTTTCTGCCAGCTACTTGGCAGTTAAAAATCATTTGGACATGTTAACTGAACTAGTTGAATTGTTGGTATAAGTTTTGTAGTTGTTGGAAGATTTCGGAGCTATGGAAATTTTATTACTTCGGCAATTCCCAAATAAATACCTATTTGAAGTGGCAGTTGATATTGTTGTATAGTAGCTAGTACAATTCTGGCGATATAGTGCAAATACTGTATATCTTAAGAAAGTGTACGTTCTGTGGTATTACCTATGGTGGCTGATGTACTCTTCTCATGCTGGCTGCAGCTTAGTTATGCTTTTACAAACATTGGGCACACGGTCATGAGAAAATTGCTCTATCGGTTTTTGAGGCGCCTAAAACGAGTAAATAATCCCTTCATTGCTGATAATCAAAGGATCACCACTCTTGTGATCCTCTAGATGCACCCGCACAAGTCACTGTCGTGATATGTCACCATTTCGCCCTGAAGTCCATACGAGCATCGTTTTTGCCAGTGGTACGAGTTGTCAAATTTTGTATTTTAGTTTCATGGAAAGATCGAGTTCATGAATGTAAGGTCTTTTAGATGTATTGTGCAAGCCTCTTGCAGTGGGCATGGCAGAGTGTGTAAAAAACATGGCATCACTGTAATGGAAAGTTATTTGCGTACCTAGTCTATATACCGTGCTCGTCCTCGATGGATTTTTGGCTCCTGTTCAAGTCAGCGTGTACCAGGCTCATATCACTGTAAGACATACAGCCATTGATTTTGCTTAGCGTGAATTTTGGCTGAAATAATAAGCAAACCCTAAACTAGCTCAAAACACAACAATGTCCGCTCCATCTCCAGAGAAACAGTTTCCAGCTTTTTGTACACCCACATATAACTACTAAATAGTGTTGCTTTCGATATGATAGGGAAACGTTTCTGCAGTTTTTAAGTCGAGACTAAAGTCGAAAATTGTGCAAGAAAGGCCTCACCAGATCCTTCAATTGATACAAACTGTATAAGCAGTGTGGAGACATCAAATAAGATAAATTGTAACCAGCACGCTGAACAAAACAAGTAATTGCAGATGATCTTCAAGCATCATTGGCCGAATAGGCGAATACACCAACTCTGAATTGAACATGAAGCATAGTAGACAAACAGCAGAAAAAGTAACAAATCCTTTAGTTACAAACTGATTTGATAGTGACGCATTGACGCATTGACGCATTAACGATACGATCAATTTCAGTTAATCAACATAGCGTGTAATAGAAGAATGAAGTGAACAATTATGTTCAAACGTATTGAGAAGCATATCAATATTCTACTGTGACCACTAGTAGACTACTAGTTCTAGGATACGAACGTCTCAATTTCTATTTATACACCTTCCTTCTCAATCAATGGTAGTAGACGGATTTACAGAACTTCCAGCTTTCATGTGTAACGCTTGTAGTGAGTCACAAGCCTAACGCACGTTGAAAAAGCTGTAGTGGTGAGGAAACGCATAGAGCAGCTTAGGAGTCTGCTCCCTCCAGTAAAGAAAGCAAGGCAAGGAAGAGGTTGATGATGTCGAGATAAAGGGACACTGCAGCAGGGATGTACTCGTCATAGGTGTAACGCTTGATCAAGTTATCAGTGTCATATACGATATAGCCTGAAAAGAGTATAGCTGCAATGCATCCGTATATCATCAGGGACAGTTTTCCAAGTGGAATGAAGATCTGCACATTAGAAAATACTCGGTTTCAGATCGCATATAATCAATCAGTTTAGGAAGAAAAGGCATAGGTAAGAGATGCATTATGTGTACCTGGATGAGCATGAAGACCATCAACACCATGAAGCCAGCAAACAGGAAAGGGCCAAGGAAGCTGAAGTCCTTTCCTCTCTTCGTGGCCCAGAATGTGTACAGGGTCAGACTTACTACAACCACGGATGTCAGAACCAAAGCTTCCAGCACGATTTTCCCTGTGCAATAGGGCAAGTAAACAAGGTCAAAATGATATTGTGTGCCATCGGACTAGCTATCAAACTTCTATTACGTATTTTATAAGCCAAATCAATATAAAGTTGCAGTCCACTGATTCTGCTGCTGAAGGAGAGCCCATCATGGTATGTAGAAACAACTTAACGTTGTTGAAAAAGTTACTATACTACTATAGCTTAAGTATCAGTCTGCTTTCAAAGACCGGTTCTTGACAGTGAGCATATATACAACAAGAAGTGCCATGAAAGTTCAAGTGGTGAAGGTAGAAGTAGGAGAACAGGTCACGAATAGTCAAGTCAAATTCCAAACCCAGTCAGTGTTAATCAATGGATGTATCTAAATTTTTAGGCAAGGATCAATGTCATGTTCGCCACATTCCTCTGCCAGTGCAGCAGATGGCATTTACAAAAGAGCAATCAAACAAAGGATAAGTGCACAACACCACGTCAAGAAATTCTAGGGTGCAGAAAACTGCAGATAATAGGCAATGATTTTTTTCAGTTGAAACGTCTTTTCATTTAGTAACCAAACTTCATCAATCGATAAACTCAACTAGATGACAATCCTTTGTAAAAAACAGAGGGAGTAAGGTATCATTACTAATGTAAGAGTATATATCAAGTTATCAATGATATAAACTAAATACCATGATCAATCATAAAAAGTACGACCAAGCCAATAAAATGTTGTAACAGGGGCAGTCAGTTATCATTGATCAAGGTCAACAACAAATTTGGGGATTATAGGCTAATGCAGGTTCAAAACTCAACTTTGTTCAGTTACAGTCTATAGAGAAGGTGAACTTGCTTGTTGACAGTAACTTATTTTCACGTCATTACAAACAGGCTTTTAATGCAACATTGAAATGTAGGTTAATTTAGCAAAAAAATTACGCAATGATCAAGATTTGCCATAAAGTTGTATATGTATTGATCATAACGAAATATAATGACACGTTCACGACATTCCTGTGCCTTTCAAGCAGAGGCAAGGCATTAACAAAAGAAAAATGAAACAATAGATAACTCAATTCACAATTAACAAAAGAAAAATATAATCTACGATTGCTGTGGCAAATACATCAGGCAACATTGCAACAATCCTCTTAGCAGAACGAAATACATGAATCGACAAACTCAATTCGAAGATAATCATGTAAACTAATATATATGCTTAACAGCCATACACACATTAACACAAAATTTAGGTGACATTTCTATTTCACTTACAATTCCAAGCTTCCTAACTACTTCCATATGGTTGTTTGATACAACTCCAATACAACAAAAAAATGCACAGTTACCATTGCTTAAGCTAAGGATACACCATCTGTCTCATTTCGTTTATGTCATAATTCAACCCTCAACAAGATACTACAGCTACATTACTCGAGGGGGTTGGATATACGCAAGCTTTACCCCTATATTAAAATTCAAAGAGACTATTTCCGAACTCGATACTTGGTATCAAAGTCACTCAAATACCAACCAATATAATCAACAAATGGTAAAAGCAAGGCAATTGCAGTAAAAAGACGAGAAGTAAAGGAAACAAAAAAAAAAAAAAAAAAAAAAAGAACCCAACAAAGATTTCTTCAAAAAGTTAATTACCTTTAACAAAAGCGCAACTCATGCCAACACCAAACGAAAGTGCAATCGTAAACAACCCAAGAAGGATGAAATTAATCGGGTGCTTCTTCATGTACGCATACAACGGACACATTACTGTTACAACAACAACAACAACTACGTTTAAAATTACGACTTTCGAGGTCGACTAACATAAATCGTCGTATAAAACCGTAACACAAAAACCCGAAAAAAAGAACACAATCAAAAAAAGCAAAACAAATGACGTAAAACAAACGCAACAAAAACAAAAACAACAGAGGAAATACTTATGATGGGAGAGATGAGGATGACAATGTAGACACCGAGGCCGGCGGGTGTGGAGATCAAGAAATGTGAAATCGGCCGGACGAAAACGACGGTGGCGGCGACGACGGCGGTGAGAATCATTTGTACGGCGACGATCATGTACACTTTCCGGATAAATGCCCATCTGAATTCCGGGTTTTCAGACATGTTCGGGTAAAGTTGCCCATTGCTTGTTCCTGCTTCAATGTCGAAATTACCTTTTACCCTCGCCATTCTTTTCTTTATTTTTTTTTTACCACAACCCACTTTCTGAATTTTTCTGGGTAAATTTTGATAATATTCACAAAATTCTAAGAAAATGTAATGTTGTATATAGGGTTTAAAGGGAGGGCGGAATTAGAGTAAATTTTTGAGAATTGGGGAAAAAGGGTAAAAATTGATTTGGGATGGATGTGTAAGAGGAGATGTTTTTATGAAGAAGGTGAATTTTTATTTTATTTTATTTTAATTTTAATTGGGGAAGGGAAGTTTGTTGGGATTTTGAAAATGATTGGAGGTGATGAGAAAAGTTAGTTAAAGGGAGATTGTGTAAACTAATTACTTACTATTTTGGGGTTATTGTAATCTTTGTATTAAACAAAGAATTATGTCATGATCATGATGAAGATTCTGTTGTAAGTACACATTTATCTTTGTTTAATATATTGATCGATGATAATGTTTAGAAAGATCACGAAATTAGGTTTTACTAGACATGGTTCGTTCGTCTAGCGGTATTTCGATCAACCGCACATCTATAGAAATATGTGTACAACAAGTCTCATATGAGACGGTCTCACAATATATGACCTCATTTAAAAAAAAAAAAGTGTTGTTTCTAGATATATTCAGGGAATAGAATAATTTTTTCATAAGAATAATTTTCAAGGTATATTCTTGTCGATTTTAGTGGTAGGATTTGCATATAATTGTTGTAAATATAGCAACAAAATATATTAGTATCATAACTATATAGTGTGTATAGGCGCGTGTCTTGCGTATACGTGCGTGTGTCTTCCATTACTTTGTGAGTGATATTTATGGCATTTTTCATTTGACATCAGCGCTTACATGGATGGTCTAATAACGTTCAAAGGCACGGCTATTAATATAATATATATATATATATATATATATATATATATATATATGGGGTCAAATATTTAAAATTTTCTTTAATACCTAAACTAAATAAAAACAATAAATTACTTTTACCAGTTTCATAATGACAATAAATAAAAACGGAATTAAATGATGTAAATTAGAAAACATTTAGGAAAGAATAACTTAAGAAAAGAAAAAAAAAAACTTGTGCTTGATATTAAAAACACGTATTCATATACACCCGAAAACAATCATAGATATACATACTGAATTCATTTTATAAAATGCAATAAATCTTAGGGAATAAAATAAAATAAAAAAATGAAGGAAATCAAATCATATATTGCCGGATATATCATACTAGTATATACACCCGAAATTGCTATTGCTATTAATTAGTTTCCTGTATAATCTCCATGATTCTCGCATTTCCTAACATAAAAAAAATTACTAATTCAAAAAAAATTATAAATTATTTGCTCAATATTAATGCGGCAGCTTTCGTTAGTATATATAGCCGATTAAGGTTGGAAAATGCCTACAATCATTTAATTTCCTTCCATTTATTAGCCTTTTGATTGGAGTAATTAAAAATTTAGGGCAGATTTGAGCAGTACATTATTTTCTATGAAATAGTGCAAGTTTATTGAGTATACTATATACTATGATAACGTGCATTCCGAAAAGTAAAGAAGCAAAAAGCATTTCAGTTGTTGTTTTGATCAAATAGAAGCGTGCCATACCAGCGATTTGGAGGTTGCACATACAAAACTTAGAAGCAATTAAGCTTAGAGTTGGTTTAGCATACAATGCATGAATCCCTTCTTCCCATGCATAGCAAATTCCAATTAGTATACACTTCTAGATTGATTCGTTACTTTACTGATTAATGGAAGAATTAGTGTACTGTACTCTGAACCACGCAACTTTGCTATTCTTATTCATTTCCCATATTTCCCATGTAGGTTCAAAATATACACCGTATGTCATATTAATTCTTGAACCACCGAAGTTTCGTAGAGTCATTTTTTTTGTCAGTAGTTCAAAAGAATACCATTTTGAGTTTTTTTTCTTCCTTATGCGATACAGAGTATTATCATTTTAGTACCATGTGTTATGTTCAAAATCTCGAGTTGTATGTTGGTTGATCAACGGGTTAGTACACTTCCTTGCTCTTGCCTTAGTGTTTTTTTCCATTATTAATAAATTTCTTAAATACAAATATTTTTGACAATTTAGAGAAAGAAAAAAAATTGACCAATTAAATATCTACTTCACTTTACAACATATGCGGTTTTCAAGTTAATTCTAAAAAAAAAAATGTCAAATTTTCAAATATTGTACATACACTCTAGATGAGACACATATTCTCCTCATTTCGAGGGTAATCCAATACTAAGCTACTATGTAGTAACATTTAACACAACATAGTGGTCTATTTACGCGGTCACAACCTGTTAGCAAATTAGGTTATCACTAACTAGAAATATGCCACTCAAAGCTGGTTTGGGTTATTGACGGCCATAGCTCACAAAATAAAATAGTGTTTATGACTCAGTACAAGCGAGTACAGTCAGGTTATGTTCCGTCGGGCAAGGTTTTGACAGGCATAGAAATAAAATTCCAATCAAACTTATGACTTTCAATTTTTTAACTTAAACCATCACAAGACTATAATTAGTATTAACAATTTTTGTCTAGATGCAATCAACTTTAAGTTTTTCGATGTTTAACTATGCATGTATTCTTAATTGAAGTGTATTGCATTGATAATAGATGTATTTCTAATCTTAGTGTTTTTGGCCGCCTTCAGGTTTCTATATTCATAATTTGATCAACTCTTGCCACTAACATTATTTTACCTACTGATTTCATCGTTGTCGCTTAACTTAATTGTAAAGCTTGCTTTATAAGGTTTATTGTACTGATCTAAGCTTTGACCAGTGTCCTTAACCAACGTATTTGAAAATTACAATTGCACAATGACTTAAATATGTAAAATCAGAGAATAAAGTTACGCATGAAGTTATGGGTGTGCCGTGTGGGTGAATTTTTATTGCAAGTAAACAACACTAAATAAAAAATTGTTAGTTAATTTCCTTGTACTTGTTGATCGTCACACAGAGGACATGTGGTCTAAATATCTACGTTGGGTGGTGGACATCTGGTCAATACGTCTGTTTTGTGAGCGTAGACATGTGGTCAACACTTATGCACTATTCACGGAGGAGTCGCGAAAAATCGTTCATTAAAGGCGGCGACTCCTTAAGTTCATTAACAAGATGAATAAATGAGATTCATTTTCAGACGAATCTGCCGGTTCGAATTTGTAGTAATCGTTCGATCCGTTGCAAGGTTGATTCAGGCTTGAGCCTTGAGCGTAATGGTGGTGGTGGAAAAAAGTGGTGGTGATAGGAATTTGCGGCATTTGTCTGAGCGGTGAATGTTCGGAGATAACTTCTTATTTCCCCAAAGGAATATGAGTAATAATGATGTTTCTTTTAATTGTTTTGAGGGAATTGGAAAGCTAGAGGAAAGAAAAATTGTATGTGATAGAAATAGCATAATTAGAAAAGGTTGTAAAACTTGGGCAATAATAGTAAAACTAGGGCGACGAATAGCATTTCAATTTTTTTTATACCAATTTGGTCATTTGGCCGTTTCTGAAACCACCTCAAAACAATTTAGTCTTTACATTGAATTGTCATATCTGATTAGGCGGTGATTTATCCTACTACTTTGTGGATAGTCAATCATTTTCATTGCAAATGAAATTTACCACCTCTATTGAATCCTATTACTTATCATTATTAACGTAACATACTCCACAATTTTCCTTACATAATTAATCATTCTATTCTCATTCAACATTAAACCTCTAACAACGTCCTCCTTCTGTGCGATACAAGCCACCCAGTATTTTTACCCATTTGCTTTTTGTCGCCCTAACTTTGTCGCCCGTATTCCCGTATTTCCACTTGTGTCATTCACTAATTACATTCATTAATTGCTAATCTTTTCTACCCTCCCTCCCCCATTACTCCTGCTATACTTCCCCATTTCTATCCTCTCTCTTCATACTCTCCCATTTTTGCCATCTCTCTTCCCCATTGTTGTCTCTCTGTTCCTCATTCCTCATTTTTCATATCTTTCAACCCCATCTTGATTCCCTAATTCGTCAGATATTTTCTCCAAATATCCCCATCAACTCACACTCTTTTTTTCGAGAATTTGAGGGAATCATTCCCAAATTACGCGGTTGTTTTGTGCATATTGGAAATCCAGTTTTTATGAAAATTTACATGTAGAATTAAAGATTTGAGGAAGACAAACATGAACTCAAATACTTATATTTTCGATCATTAAAAGTAATTACACAAACTTTTCATATATTGATCCAGAAATGAAAATTTTCATTCAAATCACACTTGTACAAACTAATATTCCTACCCTAAAATCGACACATGTGGGCCACACCATGGTTTTTTACACGGCCCAACCATGGTGTGGCCCACATGTATTGACTTTAGGGTAGAAATATTAGTTTGTATAAGTGTAATCTGAATGTAAATTTTCATTTTCGAATAAATATATGTGTGATGTGAATGAAAATTTTAATTTCATTTTCGAATCAATATATAAGGAGTTTGTGTAATCACTTATAATGAAATGTATTCAAGATTAACACTCTGAATGGGAGATTTTAGTTTTGAATGTATATCATAAGCAAATTGTGTAGTTTTGTATGTACAAGAGTTACATCCTGAATGAAACATTTCAATTCTGAATCAATATATAAGGAGTTCGTGTAATTTCTTATAAAGAAATGTATTCTAGATTGACACTCTGAATGAAAGATTTTAGATGAATATATAAGGAGTTCGTGTAATTTCTTATAAAGAAATGTATTCGAGATTGACCATTTTGATTTCGAGATTGACAATTCATCTAAATTGTCAATCTCGAATACATTTCTTTATAAGAAAATTACACAAACTTCTTATATATTGATTCGGAAGTGAAAATTTTCATTCCAAATGTAACTCTTGTACATACAAAACTATCCAATTTGTTTATAATATACATTCAAAACTAAAATATTCCATTCAGAGTGTCAATCTCAAAACATTTCCTCATAAGTGATTACCCAAACTCCTTATATATTGATTTAGAATTGAAAATTTTCTTTCATATCACACATATATTGATTCAGATTTGAAAATTTTCATTCTGCTCAGACTTATACAAACTAATATTCATATCTAAAATTTGACACATGTGGGCCATACCATGGTCGGGCCGTGTACAAAAGACAACTTGACCATGGTCGGGCCATGTACAAAACACAGCTTGACCATGGTCAAGCCGTGTACAAAACACGACTTGACCATGGTCAAGCCGTCTTTTTTACACGGCCCAAGCATGGTGTGGCCCACTTGTGTCGAATTTTGGATATGAATATTAGTTTGTACAAGTCTGAGCTGAATGAAAATTTTCAAATATGAATCAATATATGTGTGATCTGAATGAAAATTTTCAATTCTAAATCAATATATAAGGAGTTTGTGTAAATACTTATAATGATCGAAATTATATGTATTTGAGTTCATGTTTGTCGTTCTCAAATCTTTAAATCTTTAATTCCCCCTTCACTTAATTAATTCTAAATCTTTTTTTATTTGTTGAGGAGGGTCGGATTGCATAAGGAAGGGAAAAGAATGGAGGGAAATGAGGGGGAGAAAGATTATGGAGGAAATGAAGATTAGCATAATTAATTAGGTTTCGGGTTATATAATTGAATAAGTAAATTTTAATTTTTTTTTAGGAGTGTCGAACAAACAACGAAGGTGGAAAATGGAGGGAAATGAGGGGGGTGAAGATTATGGAGGGGAATAAAGATTAGCATAATTAAGTCAAGATTAGTCAAGGGTATAAGTGGAAATACAAGGATATAATACGAAATACGGACGACGAATAGCGCATTTTAGGGCGACGAATAGCAAGTCTTACCACCACAAGATCTATCCCGTCTCACCAAGACTACATCTTATCTCGTCTTAAACAAGCAAGAAACAGAGCATTTGTATGTCTTCTATTTCGCTCTTCTCCAAGCTCAAATTCTAGACTTTAACACCAAATGAGTCTATTTGATCATGGAAGTTACACTACAGTCCTACTCAAAATCGAACCCCGAAAAGTCGAAGCCGATGAAACGCAACCTCCGACGCAGTTGTTGATAGCAACACCAAGTGAAGGGGGTGAATTTCCAGTGTTGTTGCTGCTCCATGGATATCTCTTATACAACCATTTCTACACTCAACTTATTCAACACGTAGCATCTCATGGATTCATAGTCATTGCTCCTCAGGTAATTTCCACTCTATATACAGTATATATATACTTTGTGTTTCGTGTTAATACAATCTTGATCTTGTCGTTTGTTAGAAAACCATCGTCTGACGTAGCTTGTGTAGCCATATCTTGATATATATATATATATACTTCGTATACACTGTGTTTAGTGTTGACAAAGTTGTAAATGATCTAGTCAAGGGAAAGATGCGCAATTAGGAGTAGAGAGCCCATTTTCTATTCAATATATAACCAATTGATAATTGAAAGAGTAAAAGTCCGTCCGTATTCTGTATGTTGTTAGATGGTAGACATAACTTCTTGATACCATCTTAGACATAACTTCTTGTGAAGTAAAACGGAGAAATTAAAGTATTTAACCTCGACCTCAAATTTGATTTAAGGGATCTTATTCGAGGCCAACACTTTCAAAAGGATGTACCGTGTACATGTGTGATGTACTCCCAAGTCCTGGATGATTTAATTGAGAATATAATGTATGATCTGGTTTGAATTATTGTTGAGTGTACGTGTTTATACCAATTGTATGACCAAATGTATCAGATATAAATTGAAATATAATTACTTATGCATAAAATAATAACCCCTATTACAATCCGTTTAACACAATTCATTGAGCTTCAAAGATAAGATTGATTACGTATTACCAAACGTAGACTATATAACGTACCGAGAGACCATATTCCGAAATGTCTAAGAAATCATCAAACTAAAATTATTGAATTGCATGTGTCATGTAATCATGTATGATGATCGTGCCTTTTTTCTTGTATCAATTACGATTTACGACAGTTATACCGATTTGCCGGAGCAGATGCTACAGATGAAATAAAAGCCACAGCCGCAATTATAAAATGGTTACCAGTCGGACTACAAGACGTAATTCCATCTTGTGTACAACCAAATATACACAAACTTGCAATTTCTGGACATAGTCGTGGTGGTAAAGTTGCATTTGGTCTAGCACTAAAATCAGTCACTACTTCCCCTCTTAAAATTTCGGCTTTGATCGGTATTGACCCTGTTGATGGAATGGACAAAGGAAAGCAAACACCACCTCCACTGCTCACCTACGTTCCTCGTTCATTCGATCTCGAAAATGTACCTACACTTGTTATCGGTTCAGGGTTTGGTGAAATGAAGAGGAACCTTGTGTTTCCTGCTTGTGCTCCGAAAGGGGTTAACCACGAGAATTTTTACGAGGAATGTGGAAACCCGGCTTGGTATTTTCTTGTTAAAGATCAAGGTCACCTTGACATGTTGGATGATCATACGACAGGAGTCAGGGGAAGGTCTAGTTATTGTTTGGCTAAGAATGGCAAGTCTAGAGAACCTATGAGAAGGTTCGTAGGTGGTGTTATGATTGCGTTTTTGCAGGCGTATTTACATGGGAATGACGAGCAATTGTTGTTGATAAAAGATGGGAATGGTGAAATCCCTGTCACGTTTAGTAAGGTCCATGTTCGTTCATGAACAAGTTAGTTTCAGAGTGTATCTTGTACTGTAATTTGTTATTTATAGAATCATCAATTGTAATGTACAAGGTGGATGTGGATGTTTGTTCATGAATAAGGTAGTTTCTGTTGGGAAGCGTGGTGGGGAATAGGCTAAAACACACTTGAACAAGAGGATATAAGAGAGGATATAGGAGGAGGAAACTCTTTCTATTATATGAATGTGTTTGTATTCAACTCCACACTTTCCACCCTCAACATCAAGGGATATACAGTATATACTAACAATATATCCTAAGTTACTTAAATTAGGACATCTGTATGTTATGCATGACTTATTGTAAACTTTCATTACTCTCCATGAAACCTACATCTTGCACTCCTCCGTTTCTTCTCCTTGAACATTAATGTGATAACCTCAAGATAATTAAGTCATAATCAACTTTAATTTTCAACAGTTTCAGGGTATATTAGCTTATTTCATCTGAACTAGAATGAATATGATAAAAAAAAAAAAAAAAGTTTTAACTTATTTTAGATGAATCAACCGAACAATTAGACCAGATTCCATGAAAGATTTGTAGAGAGGAGCAGTGTACTGGAGCATGATAAGGCTCTCCCTTTCGTGTAACAGAATTCTGTTATACTTGCCAGCTAGGATTAGTTGGTTACTACTCTATTGTAAGCCATTTGCTACGGCTATATATACACAAAATGTAACCGATTGCAATTCAAATGAAAAATAATCTTTACTCTCCTATCTTCTTTCTTACACTACTCATGAGTTTGTTTTACTGCTTTTGTATCTTCTTCAGGAAGATCACCTCATATTGAGGGATTCTTCATGATATCAGCTTAAGGAAACGATCCTTCTCAAACACACTTCCGCGCAATTTTCTCTTTCGTTTAAAGGTTTCTTTGAAATTCCTTCTGCACGCTACATTTCTTTGATTTTTACGGTAAAATCGAAGATTTTTCGGCGAATTTTTTGATTGATTTACGGTAATCAATCAAAATTTCAACGATTATATTAGCGTCATATTTTCTGACAAAACTAGCAAATTTGATCGAAATTCGGTCGAGTTTGGCATAATTCTGATAATTCGTTGATCAAAATTACTCATATTCTCTTGTTGTACGGTCTTCCTGATCAGTTTTGGTGAATCCTGGTAATTTGGTTGGAAAAATCCCTGTGCAGTGAATTTTTCTGATATATGAAGCTTTCTGGAGTTCTCTATTGAATTTCAGCAGGTTTTTTGGTTGATTTGTGGCATTCCGAAGCATTTTTTGGTTTAGTACAAGGCGTTCGAAGAAAGATTCTGGTATTTTCTGTGTTTTGGAACCTTCTGATTGAAGCTTCATCTGATTACCAATGGCGACTGATAGTCACAGCAACTCTGGCTCAACTTCGGTCAATTACTACACGGATCCTTATTATCTGAATCCAGGTGATATCAATACTACTCTACCTATTGTTGTTACGCCTTTAACTTCTGCTGGAAGCTACTTGCATTGGTGTAGAACAGTCAAGATGTCCTTAACTGTTAAAAACAAGCTAGGTTTTATCACTGGTGCGCTAGTTAAACCTCCTGCTAGTAGTCCTGATCTTCAGAAATGGATTTTTGTTGATTATATGATCAAATGCTGGATTCTGAATGCTATTACTGTTGTTTGTTGTTATCTCTGCTACACTGCAATATGCTCAGACATCTAAAGAGTTATGGAATGACATTAAAGAGAGATATGGTCAATCAGATAACTTGCAGTTGTATGAGCTAGAATCTACGTTACATGATCTAAAGCAAGATAACAAAACCCTGGCTGAGTATTATGGACAGTTCAAACAACTATGTGAAGATGTAGCTCTTCTAGATGAAGTTCCTACATGCTCCTGTGGTGTCATGGATAGTTGTTCATGTTTGGTTTTGAAGAGAATGGTAGATGCTGATAAGAAGCGCAAGATTGTTAAGTTTCTGCTTGGTCTGAATGATGATTATGAGGCTGTCAGAACCAATATCCTGACAACAGAGCCATTGTTTCCTCTGAACCTAATTTTCAGTCAACTTCTTCGAGTTGAAAGACAAAAATCCATGTCTTCACTCCATACTCCTAGTCAAGACATCTATGCACTTGCTGCAACCAGAAATTTCCTCAAAAATAAGAAGCCTGTGACTGAAAACAACAAGACTCAACCTCAAAAGTTTGTGCCTGAAACCAGCAAATTCCATTGTCAGAGGTCATTACCCATGGATCCTGAAACCTATCAGGAATACAAGAAAAGGAAAAAGGCTAGCACCTGCACTTACTGCAACAGGAAGGGGCATACTTATGAACAATGTTTTAAAAGGATGGACAGAATAGACAGAAACCTGCACTCACTGCAACAGGAAGGGCATACCAACCTTCTCCAGGATCAGAATAGACAGAAACCTCCAGCAAATATGATTGGGACTAAGGAAGCTTATCAGGCATCAACACTAGATCAGATGATGGGAGTATCAGGAAATATGGACTCTACAACTCTCAGTCATGCTTTCTCTCAGTTTATCAACACATATCAGCAGAACAAAGCTCCATCCTCAAGCTATGCTCCTGAATCTGGGAGCATGGCAAACTATACCTATTTTGCAGGTAAAGTGTCTTCAACATCCTCATTTGTTGATAATATTATGGTTTCCACTAAACTTGGATAATTGATACAGGAGCCACTGATCATATGTGTCCTTATATTCAATTTTTTGAGAGTATTCAACTCCTGCCAAGTCCCATTGTTGTTGGTTTACCTGATGGCAAGAGAGTTTTAGTAACTCATATTGGAGTGGTTCGGATCAATGATGTTATAACCCTGAAAGGAGTGTTCTATGTTCCTAGCTTCACTCATAGCCTATTATCTGTGGGCAAGCTTATACAGGAGCTTGGTTTCCCTGCTCAATTTGACAATCATGGCTGTCAATTTCAGGATCCATGCTCTAAGCAGATCTTACTTCGCGGACAGATGCTCAATGGATTATATAGATTGCAGACTCACCTGCAGCTGGATAGGTCTAGCAGTAGTGAGTGTCACATAAATAATGCTATTCTTACTGTTGTAGACTCTAAGCTAGCTGCAGCTACATGTAATCATGTTCCTGAGAATGACTCAAGTCTATTTCATGCTAGATTAGGTCATTCTTCTCTATCCAAAATGATACATGTACCTGGTCTTTCTATAAATAAAAATACTCCATTTGTCCGTGAATCATGTATTCTTGCAAAACAACATAAACTCCCATTTCCTCAAAGTACTCCTCAAGCTCAATCTCCTTTTGAATTGGTCCATATGGACCTTTAGGGTCCTTATAGGGTCAGGAATATCTCGGGAGCTCGATATTTCTTGACCATTCTTGATGATTATAGTTGGGCTGTCTGGACTTTTCTCATGCCTGATAAAATCCAAGCACCAAGCACTATTCAAGCCTTTATTGCCTTTGTTGAGAATCGGTTTTCTACTACTGTCAAAGTTATCAGATCTGATAATGGAAAGGAATTTATTCAACAAACTTGTGAGAAGTTTTTTGCATCTAAGGGCATTCTGTATCACAAAAGCGTATCTGGTGTTCCTCAACAAAATGGAAGAGTGGAGAGGAAGCACAGACACTTGGTAGAAATAGGAAGGGCATTGAAACTCTATGTTAGGTTGCCTGCCAAGTTTTGGGGAGAATGTATACTAGCAGCTACCCACCTTATTAATCTCATGCCTGCAAAAGTTCTAAAATGGAAATCACCTACCGAGTTTTTGACAGGCAAACTTCCAAATTATGATCAATTGAGGGTCATTGGTTGCGTATGTTATGCACTCATAAACCAGACAAGTAGAGACAAGTTTGCTGCCAAGTCCAGAAGGTGTATTCTTCTTGGTTATCCTCATGGACAAAAAGGCTACAAATTATATGAGATTGAAACTCACAAAGTGATATACAGTCGAGATGTTATCTTTAGGGAAAATATTTTTCCTTTCAAAGCAGATACTTCATTAGCTGTGCCTCCTTCTATGTCTGAAACTGTTATGCCTGGTTTATCTACTGATAATATTATGCAGACAGATGATCTTACTGGTGGTTATTAGTAAACTCATGAAAATATGAACAACTCTGATCCAGATAGTGAAACTACTCCAGCTGTTCATGCTCACAGCAATCTAGAAGACTCTATACCTGATGTTGCAATTCCTTCTGATAACTCAACATCTATTTCCAGCCAGAATTCTATTACTATACCCCAGGATAAATCTGCTATCAGTAACAATCCTCCTCCAGTGAGAAAGTCAACCAGACAAACCAAAGTCCCTGATAAATACCAGGATTTTCAGACAAGACTGATTCCTACCAGGATTGCACCTGAAACTGCTGAATCTAGCTCCTCTGAAGCTTTTCCTACTATCTTATTAAGAGATTTCATACCCTACAATTTAGAATACCAGGCATCACTAACTAGAGTTGTAACAACCCGATCCACCGTCCATCGCAACACAACCCAATAAGATGGGTAGTCACCTATTATGCCCATATATCCTCTCCGGGCTCTAAAAGGTGAAGGCCTTGTTGTTTGTATGATGGTAGGAATCTATTATAAACTGATCATATGAGCCTTAGTTTACCAATGTGGGACAAACCAACTTCATAAACCACTTTCCAAATTCCGTAGTGTTACAAACTCCCCCACTTAGAGAACGCAACGTCCCTGTTGCGCCTAAACCAAACCATACCAACATCAACACAGGTCCAAGATCTCCCCCGCTAGACGGCTGGTCTGGGCCTCGCCCCAGCACCTAGCACGCGGTCGTAGGGTTGCTCTGATACCATCTGTAACAGCCCGATCCACCGTCCGTCGCAACACAACCCAATAAGATGGGTAGTCACCTATTAAGCCCATACATCCTCTCCGGGCTCTAAACAGATGTATTTGTAGTTTGCCCAACAGGTTCATAAACAATTTGAGGTCGACTGTCTTATTGGTTTCGACTCTATTAACGGCCTTGGTTATAGAGGAAATTTATTGATCTTGGTGATGCTATAATTTTTGGATTACTATAAGATTGATACAATGGTGTACCTTCAAAAGTGTATTGGTTTGATATCGCAAAATTGATGAGGAGATTCTATATTTCAATGGTGTTCCTTTACGAGTGACTCGTACATTAAGACGTTAGGATTATTTACTTACATATAGGATTGTGTAACTTGTGAGTTCGAGGACGAACTCTTGTTTTAAGGAGGGTGGATTGTAATGTCAACTTTGCATTAAACTTAGAATCATGTAGTGCATTTATACATTCATACATTTACATCTTGTGAGTTGTTTACAACTTAGTACGGGTTGTATGGGTCTCTCATGAGTTGATCTATTTACTTTACGCTTCGGGGATGAAGCGTTCTCTTAAGGGGGGAAGGATGTAATATCCCGAAATTTTGGAATATTTTATATTAATAGTTTGGAATTATTAATTAGATTATTTTAGCGAAAAATGAATTTAGTTGTTGTGTTGTGAGTCGTTTTCGAAAATGGGTTCGGAGATGGTTTCTAAAATCAGATTTATAAATTTGGGTTTCTATTTTCTGATTTAGGTCATCCCTCATTACTACAACAATCACACATAAACTAATACATGTTGGCCCAAATATAAGGTCCAAATACCCAACCCAAACCCAAAGCAGGAAATCAGAAGAAGAAAAAAGAAAAAAGAAAAAAAACCGACATCCCCTCCCATAAAACAGTCCCCTGCCTTCCCCTTCCCTTCCCCTGCTTTCCCGTCGCTCGCACGCCGCACCAGCTCGCCACCACCTCTTTTCCCTCCTGCCCAGACGTCGCCGCCACTCACCCTCGCCGGCCGACCACCGCACCGCTCCCTTTCTTCCTCTTTCGCGCCGTGGGTAACGCCCCTTTCTCCCTTGTTTTCGGCGTCTTCTTTTAGACGTGATATTCAAGCATTTTTCTAGCTTTAATTTGTGTTTAATTGATTCTAATAGATGTGAGGATTAGTGGGTAATCGATTTGGGTTAGTTTTATGCATAAAGAAGTGATCTTGATGCTTGTTTTGAGTTGATATTCACTAATTACGAAATTTGGGGTTAATCAGCTTAATTAGCCATTTTGTATCAATTAATTTAGAAGATTAGAGATTGAGGACGATTATAAACTGTGAATTAGGTTGTTAATCTAATTGGGGAATTAAATCTAGAATTTGCTCATCTTTTTGTATAAATTGTTGTTAGTCTTAATATTGAAATTTAGATTTTAATTAGTTTTAATTTGCCCTATTATATCACTAATTGGGGATTTCGAAATATGAATATTCTAAATTTATTTATTTTTTCTGATTTTGGAAATTTATTTTCTTATTTTCGGATTTATGGACATTTATGTAATAAAACATTGTTTTTAATTAGTAAAACATAGTTTAAGTGGTTAAAATAATTTCTAATTAAATTAGAATAATTAAGGGTTAATTTTATAAGTTATATTCTGTTTTAAAACTAATTTTAGGCCTTTGTGAATTTTTAAAATAATTTTTGGTGTTAATTGAGTTTTATTAGATAATTATTGAAATAGGATTATAATCATTGGAAAATTGGTAATTGTTGGTTTGGATTTGGTATTGTCATAATCCTGCATTGCATATTGGATTATACTAACATTAGTTGGTTGGTTGGTTGGTTGGTTGATAAGATTGAGTGTTAATTTGGAAATGTCGTTTGTGTAATTGTAGAATATGAGTTCGTAGACGAAGAATACTAGTGAGCGTTGAACTGTCGTATTCTTGTGTGCAATTAAAAGGTAAGCTAGCATGCTCAACTCTTCTCAAACTTGTAGAAACCTTTCAAACTTACCTGCTAGTTGTGAGTGGTGTGATTGGATGAGAACATAGTGTCATGATAGGTGGAGATCAATTCAGTTTACACAATTATCGTATTATGATTGGTTGGATTTATTATTGATATTGGTATATACTATGGCTTGTGACAAATATGTTATTTTGAAAGGTAATATTGAATGTGTATTGAATTTGTTGATTTGGTTTGGTTTGTGGGTGCATAGCCAATTTATATATGGTGTTGGTTTGGTATCGTTTTATATGATTTGTGATCACCAACTCTCTCTCTCAATAAGAAACTGGTTACTTAGACGGAGCAAAAGAACTCCTAATTATTTGTTCGAGCCAAAAGAGCTCCTATTTATTTGTTTGAATCAAAAGAACTCTTATTTATTGGTTTGAGTCGCATCGACTCCTATTAATTACCCCACCGCATCGGTCTTTAAGAGGGTTAGGCTCTAGTCTACTCTACTTGGGTTAAAAGCACCCAGTAGGGGGTGTGCACACTTAAGGTCTAGTAGTCTTAAATTGTGGATTATGGATTATGGATTATGGTTGATAGGGTGAATTGGCAAAAGATTCAATTCATTTCTAAATAATAAGGATTATGGATTATGGATTATGGATTGTGGATTGTGGATTGTGAAATATGGATTATGAATTATGGCTCATGATTTGTGACTTATGAATTTGTTATTTATCGTTAATCTTTCATTTGTTAGATATGGATTATGGAATGTTTCTTATGTAATGAGTAAGTGATGACTTGAATGGTTGATTGTGGAATATGACTTTTGATTATTGGTTTGGAATTACTATTGGTTGAAGTATATGTTTATGTGCTAAGTGTGTTTTCAAAAATAAAATAAAAAACGTTTTCAAAATCCAGGTAGGGGTTTTGGTTTTCTACATGTTGAGGTGTTAGCTTACTCAATTTTTCTGACTTTTTCAACTGTGGTTTTTGTGCTTTAAATCCACCACAGGTTTGGAGTGATTGATGCATACGGGAACGATGACTCACTAGAAATTAGTTGGATTCAATAATAAGACTCGTGGTTATTAAACATAGACTATTTCATATATATTTATATTTTAGATTTTGGACTATTGTAATTTTTAATTAATGGATTGTAATAGCTATCTTAGATCATTAGACATTTTGTAGTTCGGCTTCTGAAATCTCCTTGCATTCGGGTCTTTGACTCGAGTGCGGAATGACACCTCTGAATTTCCTTATTTGTGTTTTGATTCTCGATAAAATGTTTTTAAAAAGGAAATGAAATTTGAGGGTGTTACAAGAGTACTCTCTGAGGAGGAACCCACAACATATAAGCAGGTGGCTGGATGCATGAACAAAGAGCTTGCAGCTCTGGAGCTTAATAAAACCTGGTTTCTGACAGATTTGCCAGCAGGAGCTAAACCTATTGGTTCCAAGTGAGTTTTCAAGGTCAAGCACAGAGCAGATGGCGCTGTAGAAAGGTTTAAGGCCAGATTAGTTGCAAAGGGATACAAGCAAATTGCAGGAAAAAGGACTATAAACACACTTTCAGTCTTGTGGCAAAATTTGCTACAATTAGGATAGTCCTGGCAATAGCTGCATCTCGAGAATGGCCCTTACACCAGCTTGACATTAATAATGCCTTCCTACATGCATGGTTATCTGGAAGAAGATGTCTATATGCTTCCACCTGAGGGTTATACTGTAGCAAAATCTGGTCAAGTCTGCAAATTGGTCAAGAGTTTATATGGGTTGAAACAGGCCAGTCGACAATGGAACAAAGAATTAAGTCAATTTCTGATGAACAAGCTGGGTTTTGATCAATCTAAACAAGATTATTCTTTGTTCACCAAGTCTAATGGAGATTTATTCACAGTGGTCCTCGTTTATGTGGATGATTTACTCATCACCCTCTATTATAGAAGAACTGAAGCAGGCTCTTGACAAGGAATTCACCATCAAAGATTTGGGCTTTTTCTTGGACTGGAAGTTTCTCAGACTGAAAAAGGGATACTCCTTAATCAAAGGAAGTATGTCAATGATCTGCTTATTGACACAGGAATGGAAAACTGCAAACCCTGCAAATTTCCTTTTCCAAGCAGCTGTAAGTTGTCACCAGATCAGGGTGATCTTCTTTTGGATCCAGAGAAATATAGGAGAGTCATTGGGAAGCTTCTCTATTTAAACCTCACCCGGCCTGACATTAGTTACAGTGTTCAACAGCTCAGCCAGTTCCTTAGTGCTCCTAGACAACCTCATTATCAAGTTGCAATGCATATCATGAGATATCTCAAGCATTCTGTTTGATGTGCGTTATTTCATTGTGGTTAAAGTCGGGTTTTTGAGGTGTTTAACGTTGGAGTTTGGATCATTTGACTACTAATTATATTATTTGGTGTGATTTGTGTTTGATACAAGAATTATTTGTTATTATGATGACCATTTGGAATCTCAAGAATGCCAACATTTGGTCCGGTTATGCAAGGCCAACTTTGGAGCTTCTACCTTTCTAAAAAGTGGTCACACGCCTTCACCGGATAAGTAACGAAGAAGTTATGCAAGTTTGAAAATTAGGTCAGAAAGTATGGCGCGGCCTGCGGAAGGCCTCGGCGGTCTGCGGGTTTGTTTTGCGCGGTCCTCGGCTTAGGGACGACGGTCCGCGGTGGGCGACGAGAGCCCGGTTTCCATATTTTGTTATTTTCCATATTTTATATTCCTATACTCTATTAACACCTAGGTTTTACGTCTTTATTTAAAACTTTACATTCAGAACTTATTTTCAAGCTTGTAATCAAGATTTATGGAGAACTAATCTCCCTATTTGGTTTATTACGGATTGAAGCTGCAGTTTATTGTCCTATTGTTAGATACTTCCTATCGATTCAATTGTGAGTAATTTCAATTCTCTTATTTTAATTCCTATATTTCATAATTGTTCTTGCTAGGAGTACTACTAGTTAGGCATTTTATGATTTAACTGCTTGGAACAAGTAGCAACCTAATCTGTTTGATCGATTGCTGATTCAACGTTAGATAGATTAGGGGAGAATTGATTTATTATTTGATTTGAACCGCGTGTGTCCTTATTAATTATTGTTGTTGATATTCTTAGACCTAATTGCTTCTATTAAAAAGATCTAGACGCGTGATTTAGATTGTTTGATAGTTAGGGCAATTTAGATACGCTGATTTGTTCTAAATAGCAAAAGAAAGAAGAATAGAAATCTTATATTCACAACAACGTGCTCACATTGATAGATAGGTGACCTTCTAGGATCAATTGATAAACTGTAGTGGATTGAAGTATAAATCCAATATTCGTCATTAATTGAATTCATCATCTACTTGCTTGCTTTTGTTCCTGTTTGCTAAGTTACTCATACTCAACCAAACCCCCCCCCCCAATTGGTTACCCAATCGACATTACATACATAAACATTAACTAATTCCCTGTGGATACGAACTTGTTTGCCCTACTACATAGTTTTAGGATAAGTATTGAATTAATTTGGTGCAACCCACGACATTTGCCTACCACTGTTGATGTGGGTTTGTTCTATCCAGCACAATCGAATCTGACTATTCAAGGGTTTACTGATGCTGATTGGGGCAATTGTCCATATAGTGGCACATCTATCACTAGATACCGTGTATTCATTGGTCCTAGCTTAGTCTCCTGGAAAACTAAGAAACAGAGGACTGTTTCTAAGTCGTCTGCAGAGAGTGAATATAGGGCAATGTCTGCCACTACAAGTGAACTGGACTGGATGATTGGTCTGCTGCATGATCTGCAGGTTGCTGTGCATCTCCCTGTCACACTCCATTGCGATAACAAAGCTACACAACAGATTGCAACTAACCCGGTTTTTCATGAACGGACTAAGCACCTCAGATTGGATTGCCACTACATTCGAGATAAGATATATGAAGGTTTTATTGAGACTTCACATGTGTCATCTGCTCTTCAATTAGCAGACATCTTTACCAAAGGTCTCCATGAAAATCAACATGCCAGCTTCATCTTCAAGCTGGGCATGGTCACTATGTCCCCACATCCAACTTGAGGGGGGTATGTAGAGAGGAGCAGTGTACTGGAGCATGATAAGGCTCCTGCACCAGCAACCATTGAAGAATAGCTCTCCTTTTCGTGTAACAGAATTTTGTTAGATTTCTGTTATACTTGCCAGCTAGGATTAGTTGGTTACCACTCTGTTGTAAGCCATTTGCTACGGCTATATATACACAAAATGTAACTGATTGCAATTCAAATGAAAAATAATCTTTACTCTCCAATTTTCTTTCTTACACTACTCATGAGTTTGTTTTACTGCTTTTGTATCTTCTTCGGGAAGATTACCTCATATTGAGGGATTCTTCAAGATTTAAGGTTTGATTTCAATAATAATTGAACCTAACTGAACTTAAACTGATCTTGTATGATTTTAATTTACGGTTCCTTAAAGTGAGTCAAGGCCTTAGATCAAGAGCTTAAGAGACTTTACTTCAAAAAAAGAGTTTAAGAGACTCTAAACGGTTAACTAGCTAGTATGACCCAATTAAAAAAAGAAGGAAAAAAAAAGTCGAATCAAGATCACATTTAATTACATAAATTCACATTAGAACTATGTGTTTTATACAATGTTTTAAAAACCGAACGGACATCAAATTGGTCGTCTCGGGGGTTCGATGGGTCAAAGGATTCGACCGGTTCAACAGGATCAAAACCAGATGAACTTATAATTATAAAGATATAAAAGAATAAAAATATTGCTAAAAGTATAAATTATAATATATGAAAAATGTTCAAACCGGTCAAACTCGGGTTGAACCGGCCGGTTTTGACCGGGTTTGGTCCGGTTCAACCCAATTTTGATCAGGTTTGATCATCCCTGGTTTTGTGTGCTAATCGGACCAGACCACTTATCGGTTCGCGGTTAAACCGGTCTGTCCAATCCGGTTTTTAAAATTTGGTTTAATAAGCTATTTAAGCCCTAAATGGGTAAAGTAATTTGGTTTGGTTTGTCGTATTAATCCGTTTACATCTAACTAAATTTACAAAAAATTGAAATCAAATTAGATTACAAAGGTGTCGTCCTATCCAGGGCCGTGTGGGAGATTTCAGGGGCCCTGGACGAACTTCAAAATGGGGCCTTTAATTTTTTTTTTTTAATGCGGTCGGCATCTTAAATATTATTATCTTATAAAATTTATTCTATGAACGAAGATTAAATATTAGTTACCACCTTTAAAGTTATTAATAATGTGTATAAATCGGAAAAAAATGAACAAGAGAAAACGTTGCAAACTGGAACAATGGTGGAAGCAGAAAACAAGAAAAGAAAGTGCATATAAGAAATTAATAAAAAGAAAATGAAAATGCGACCACGAGGAATCGAACCCTGGTCCCGAGCATCTATCATCTACGCCTTACCCACTGGACTAGCAATGTATATTTAGTTGAAATGGACCTTTTAATCTATTTGTTTGGTTTCTCTGTTGGGGCCCAACTCGCTTAGGCCCCGCCACGCCCCTGGTCCTATTAAGCAGGGCTTAAGTGATTGATCCAAAGATCAAAAATGCCCTAAACCAAAACCTAGATGTAAAATATTTTTAGTTAGTTCAAAAGAAAAAAAATTAGTTGGTCTACATCTAAACCGTGGATAAATAATCATTTACGTAGAATAATTAGGAAGCTAAATAATTTTGCTAGAGTAATGACTTCAAAGCCTCGATTGACTTTGAGCATGGGATACCTTTTATAGTAGTCCTCGCATTATTAGTGGTTGTTTGGTTGCCATATATGTTAAATCATGCGAATTTAGAATTCACGTGAATTGAAAAAACTAGAGTTGTTTGGTTAGCCAAATTCATATGAATTGAGAATTCATAGGAATTCTCAATTCCAATCCTAGAAAATGAAGGAATTGGCTTACCTACCCTCCCCTTGGTAATTGACAATTCCTACATAAATTTACTTAGTGGTCGTTTGGTTACATACGCGAATTCGGAATGCCCATGAAGTTCCACTTCACAGGTTGTAGAAATTCACATGAATTACTCAAAACTGTTTGGTTGCATATAGGAATTGCCAATTACCAGGGGGGGGGGGGGGGTTAGGTAAGCCAATTCCTCCATTTTGTAGGAATTGGAAATTCTCATAATTTCTCAATTCCCACGATTTTATGCGACCAAACAACTCCAAAATATTTAATTCATGGGAATTTTGAATTCCAATGATTTTGAGTGCCAACCAAACAACCACTTATTACGTCTAACCAAACAACTTTGAGAAATTCTCATGAATTAGAAAATTTGTAGGAAGTGAAATTGCATGCGAATTCCAAATTCCCTTATGCAACCAAAATACCCCTTAATTAATGTTGTACTTATTACACCATTCAGGCCCCGTTTGATAGGACTGCATCTTTATGCACCGATTTGATCTGATCTGGTTGAAAATTTGATTGAATTTCAACTAATTAGTATAAATCATGGACCAAGTACATTAATAGTTATTAATTTCTGATCTGATCTGATTTAAATGTATCTGATATGATTTGAATGAATCTGAACTTATCTGAATACTGCTTTTATTAAGTCCTATCAAACAGGGTGTAACACCCCATATTGTTGGGACTTCTAAATTATTAAAGTCGTCGGGAGAAATTCATTTTGGAGTTACGAGTTTTTATTTTTGGGAATTTAGAGTCACTTTCCTTTTTGGGTCATTTTCCTAAATAGGAATTTAGATAGCAAAATTACCAATTTGCCCTTACTAAACCCTCCCTCGCCTCAATATAAAAAAAAAAAAAAAAAAAAAACACACATCACTCAGCCTCACGCAGCACGCAGCAAAGAGAAAGAAAAAAAAAAGAAAGAAGAAAAGAACAGAGGAAACGAAGAGAAGAAGAAGAGGAGAAGCGCCGCTCGACTACTCGCGAACCACCAGCCGCACGCCCCAGCCGTCGCCGCTCAGCCACCCCCACCGCCGCCCTCTACCGTCCTCTCCCTCTTGATTTTAATCAAGAGTAGTAAGTTCCTTAAACTTTTCTACAATTGAATTAATCGGGAGTTTTCGAAATTGTGTTCAATTGATGATTAAGAACACGATTGGTTGATTAGCTTGATTGTTTTAGGGCTTTGGTCGTGTTTGCGTTGATTATGATTTATGGGTTATGATTTTCGAATTTAGGGGTTTTGATTTGGGGTTTATGTTGATTATGGTTGATTTTGTTTATGGAATTGCTTGATTTTTGGAGGAGGGCTTTGTTATGAATTAGGGATGTTGTAGTACTGTTTTAGGAGCGTTTGATAATGATTTGAATGAGGTTTAGTTCTACTGCCCACTTCTGATTTTTTATGTATTTTGAGCATTATTGTTGTTGAATTGGTGTTTAATTGATGAGTTTGTATAGCTAGTAAGGTTAGGATGGTGTGGTGCGAATTTGGTGTAATTGTGAGTCCGTTTGGATGTCGAAAACGTGAGTTGTAGTGACCTTGTTGTTGTTGGTTGGTTGTTTTGGTGATGGAGTTATGATGAAGATTGATTAGTAACCCAACCTTCTTATTTTTGTGATTAGGGTGTGTGTTTGAGGAGGTTCCCTTCTAGTCTTGGAGCAGTTTAGTGTTTTGCTCAGAGTAAGGTAAGAACGTTGATCGCCGCTTGAGCCTACGCATTGTCCTGTTACTTGACGATTCAGTTTGATGTCCTTTAATTGCACCCTCTGTTTGATCTTGTATTCTCACATTTGAATTCTTATCGCATTCACAAAAATTATAAGTCCTGCACTAACTCTTGCCACGCCATTCTGTTCTCGACTCCTCTGTGACACGGCCTTATGGCCTAGCTTCCTCTCGGCCACTTGGCCATCAGGTCGAGTGAACCGCCTGTGCTCTTGTTTCATAATGTTTAAATTGTTTCATTTTGACTTGTTGAGATTCCGGCCCCGGCCGTTTATAAATCGTATTATCGAATAACGTACCATCAAATAATGAATATAAAACGGATGAAAGAAAAGAACGTTATGATTACCACCTAGAGTGAATGTGATGCGGCACGGACCGATCACTGTTTATACCTCTGATCAAGGTACTGTTTCGGTCGGAGTAGCTACCGACTGCCTATTAGGCTTTCCTCCTAGAGGTACGCATCCTACTAGATCTCTAGCGAGGGGTGTGCACATTTTAAGTCTTTACGAATCGTTTATATGTACTCTAGCTCGCACCGGTTCGAGATTGTGGTGGCTGCGGGGTAGGAGCCCAGCCGTGTATGATTGACGAGACCGTTTGTCTCGTCAGCGATACGTGACTATCGCACTGTCGTGTCCCGATGGTACTCTGTATTTAATATTATATCAAAAGCTTATTATTTGTTAGCTACGCGCCTCAAGGCGCGTATCTTTGTTTCTCTGCTTTGTGTTTCTTACTCAACCTGTGCTGACGTTCTGTTTTCTGGTTTGTTCTCTACCGTATTCTGGGGCCTATGTCATTCTTCGATGGCATAGTTGACAGGTCTTGATGATGTGGATTCTTGCTGGAGGAATTTATTTGCATGCCGGGAGCTTTTCATAAACATTATTTAGACATGGATTATATTTGGTTTTGTAATTTAATTTCAGTTTTGAGAACTGTAGTTCGACATTCTAAGTCTTCCGCTGCCAACTTTTCAGTTGTTTGGATTTATTAAGCTGTATTTGAATTTCAAGCCTAGCAGTTGACTCGGTAGTCAACTGCGGCGTAACAATTCTATAATATTTCCTTATTTATTATTGCGAAAATTTAGGGTTGTTACAGTTGTGACGTTTAAAATCTTCTCCGACCACAGGGGCTTAAAGTACATATTTACTCAGAAAGAATTGAATAATAGGCAGAGGAGATGGTTGGAATTGATCAAGGACTACGATATGGAGATACAGTATCATGAAGGAAAAGCCAACGTTGTGGCAGACGCATTGAGTAGGAAGTCTCTACATACGGTTCAATTGGTAGTCCAAAGGGAGAGGCTAAGAGACGAATTCCTCAACTTCGGAGTTCAGCTGACTGAACCAGGAGCGATGTCAGGAACCACAGCTATTGAGGACGACGTCTTGGGCGAGATAAAAGAATTACAATTTGCAGATACGTTGTTAATGGATAAATTGGAGAAGGAGCCTGAATTGTTCAAGAAGGGTGGTGATGGCATCGTCCGATTTCAGGACAGAGTCTGCATACCTAGTGACACTACACTAAAGAACAAAATTCTGAGCGAAGCTCATGCTAGCAAATATTCAGTGCACCCAGGAGGTGATAAGATGTACCAAGATTTGAGAAAGGTGTTCTGGTGGTCTGGTATGAAGAAGAATGTGGCTGACTTCGTATCTAGGTGTTTGGTTTGTCAAAAGGTTAAGAGTGAGCACAAGAGACCTCAAGGCAAATTACAACCTTTATCGGTACCGGAATGGAAATGGAGTTCCATATCCATGGATTTCATTGCAGGGTTACCTAGGACACAGAAGGGGAAGAAGTATCCTCATCTGTTCGACTAAGGTACTCTCGGTTCGGGACGAACCTTTGTTTTAAGGGGGACAAGAGCCCCGCGCGCCTCGATTTCCCTCTTCATGACGCAATGTGTTACGTTATTAATTGTTATTTAAGCTTGATCTGTGCTGAATGTGTTGTGTGTTTGTTGTCCTTCGTTTCAACTTTCACTCAAAAACCTCTTACCTTGTAATACTTACTCTACTTTTTTATCAACGTTGCTGGTTGAGGGTGAAATCTTGAGGAGTGGGTTTAAAGATTCGGGACGAATCTTTGTTTTAAGGGGGAAAGACTGTGACACTCCATATTTTTGGGACTTCTAAATTATTAAAGTCGTCGGGAGAAATTCATTTTGGAGTTACGAGTTTTTATTTTTGGGAATTTAGAGTCACTTTTCTTTTTGGGTCGTTTTCCTAAATAGGAATTTAGATAGAAAAATTACCAATTTGCCCTTACTAAACCCTCCCTCACCTCAATATAAAAAACAAAAAAAAAAAAAAAAAAACAACACACATCACTCAACCTCACACAGCACGCAGCAAAGATGTAACAACCCTAAAATTTGCTCAAAGAAATATATAGAATTGTCACGCCGCAATTGACTATCGAGTCAATTGCTAGGCTATAAATTCAGACACAACAAACTAAACAAGAAAGATACAGCGGAAGTCTTAAAACTGTCGAACTACAATTCTCAAAACCAAACTCAAATTACATAATCCAAAAGAAATAAAGTTTCAATAAATGTTTGTGAATCCCCAACATGCAAATCGACTCCTCAAGCAAGCATCCAAAGCATCAAGACCTGTCAACTACGCCATCGAGAATGACGTAGGCCCCAGAATAAGGTAGGGAACAAACCAGAAAACAGAACGTCAGCACAGGCTGAGTAAGAAACATAAAGCAGAGAAACAAAGATACGCGCCTTGAGGCGCGTAGCTAACAAATAATAAGTATTGGATATAATAATGAATACAGAGTACCATCGGGACACGGCAATGCGATAGTCACGTATCGCTGACGAGACAAACGGTCTTGTCTATCATACACGGCTGGGCTCCTACCCCGCAGCCACCACAATCTCGAACCGGCGCGAGCTAGAGTACATATAAACGATTCCTAAAGACTTAAAATGTGCACACCCCTCGCTAGAGATCCAGTAGGATGCGTACCTCTAGGAGGAAAGCCTAATAGGCAGTCGGTAGCTACTCCGACCGAAACAGTACCTTGATCAGAGGTATAAACAGTGATCGGTCCGTGCCGCATCACATTCACTCTAGGTGGTAATCATATCGTCATTTTCTTTCATCCGTTTTATGTTCATTATTTGATGGTACGTTATTCGATAATACAATTTATAAATGGCCACAGCCGGATTCAATAATTCAACACAATCGAAAAACACAAGCCAAGATCAACAAAAGCATACCACTCGGCCGAGAAGCCGACTGGCCGAATGGTCGAGAGGCTCGGATCACAAAAGACCGAGGCCGAGTAAGGAAGCCGAGAGGCCGAGGTCGAGCAAACTCAAACGGGTTATGAACGAATATATATACATTGAAACAAGCGTAGGCAAATTGAATTAAGTGTATGGTTATGAATCAAACGTAGGAACAATGAGCAAGTGAACATGTGAATCAAGTGAGAGGATAGAATAGTCCAAAGATGAATGATCAAACGTTCTTACCTTTCAACGCTAATTTTTAAATTAAACTCTTATAACCAAGTCAATGAACTACACCACCTCGAATCCACAATCTAGACGCCCAATCAATCACAAAATCAATCGATGATCCCCTAATTCACAAGGTATAATCATAAGCCATAATCTCACAACTTTACAAATATACCATGAATCTAAAAGAAGACAGTGGTATTGAAACATAGATAACTCCTACCTCCGACATCGTATGACCACCAAAATTTAGTATGACATAAAGGGTAATGTCAGGAACGTTTCCTCCAAATTTTGTGCACAAACTCCAAGTGGATCAACGGGAATCAATCTCACACTGAACCATAAACACGAATTAGGGTTACCCACGAAATATAATATAACTTTTTATCCACATATCTAGATCTTACCAATTTTTGATATATTTTCAATGCTAGAGTAAGGAACATCTCCACAAAATATCGTTCTCAAATTCCTTAGGAGTCGACGGGAATCCTTAAAATACCGAGGGGCGGAACAGATTCTCGGGTAGATAGACACCTCCACTAAAACAGCTCCACAAGTAGCATCCTATGGAATCTTGGCACGATCTACATCTTCCCGAATTTTTATCGAAAGCACGGTTCTAACGCCACCAACCACGCTCCAATTAGAGATCGTATGAGAGAATTATGTATGTTTTAAGTTGACACAGTGATGCTGGGAATTTTATGCGGGTAGAGGCTACGAAAAGAAGAGAGAGGGAGAGAAGGAGGCCGAATGGTTATGAAATAAAGCAAGGGTTTTCTTTATTATATGTATATATAGATATGAGGGTAGACTCGGGTTTGGCCTTTATTCGTTGGGTGAGATGAGTGATCCATAAACCTGACCCAAACTCAATTATAGGAACTCATTTTATCTTCCAATAATCGATTTAAAAAGTAACACCTTTATTAAATAATTACCCAAAAATACGGGGTGTTACAGTCTTCCCCCCTTAAAACAAAGATTCGTCCCGAATCTTAAATTCATTCTCCAAAGTGTCCTCAATTACCGTCCTTCCAAGTTTATAGTTCTCCAAACACTTGTTCAGTCACACAACTCCATTTACAACCGCTTGAGCATTCGAGCAAAGAGAGGGAGATGAAAGTAAATAGGCTTATATGTATTTGATAATATACATGGTACTAGGACACCATATACGATGAGAATAAGTAGTGACTCAACAACAAAATTGCATGTATGAAAGGAAAGGAGTGAGAAATGGTATGTCAATACGTGTGCATCGTCAGTGCACAAAACGAGTACGTGTGCATCATTAATGCACAGAATAGGTATACATGCATCGTCAGTGCATGTAGTAAGTATGTCAATTTATCAGAATAATTCGATAAGATACAACACGATTCATATAATAACAAGTGAAATCACGTAATTCATATAATTCAGAGCCAAGGACGAACATGCGACGTTCTCATCCCCCTTAAAGAAAAGGTTCGTCCTCGAACCAATGTACTTTATGTATCATGCGAGGAAATTATCTGACCATCGATAAATGCCACTTTTCACTTGTGTTTCCCAAATTAATATTTCATTGTCTCTTTCTCATCCCCAGGTCGACCATGCTTTGTCGTATTTCCTCGTGATTGTCGTTGATAGACATGGAACACATTACTATAATAGAACCTTTCCTGAAGCCGGCCGGCAACTCAAACTTGTACCATATCTCGATCCTTAGAAGTTTTACTGAAATATTTATGTCCATTTGAATCTCATCGTTGCCACTTCCATGTCAAACCTTTATTGGAGTGTTCCCATCTACACAAGGTATTGTCATTTAAACCTCAGAGTACTATTTAGTATCAAGACCACCGTCGTAGAACTTGTATCTAAAATCTCAACTCACATGTAAGTTGAATTTCCACAGTCATATTTCTTAATGCATATAGGCAGCTGGCTAAACAATATCTTAACATTCCATGTATCCTTCACATTCTTGTTCGACAAAGTGAATTGACATCGATCGTCCCTCTATTGTGAGCCACTCAAGTCGTCATCCTCGTTATATTGTTGTGAGCTCATAAAAGACGTTGTAACCTTTTAAGCTAAACTTTCATCTCCATAATTGTTGTCATCTAGTGTCGTTTTACCCCGGCAAGATATTGTCGTCATCTAATAACTGTTTTATCGCACTGAGTAGACTCATTTTTTTTTTTGCTAATAACTTTACATAGACCTTTATGCTTGCTTGGTGTGTCCGGGATTTTTATATTCTCTATGCCATTCACGATGGTTCCATAACTCCTTAAGTTGTTGACCACAACTTTTGAGTTTTCACCTCATCGTTAACTTGTCGTCTCATACTACTCATTAAGTTTCAGTAATCTCGCTGAATGTCTGATGTTAGATCCTTGAATTATACACCTATTTCACCCTTTTCGTGATGGCCTAAACTCGAATGTCTCTAAAGTTTAAGACTATAATCATCACTTTAACCTCAATTCAAGTAGGTCATTCTTCTCATACTCATTGGGTTTCCTGAACACGCCCGCTGTAGTTCTCCAAATTTTATCCGTTCATGACTCATATCAACCCTTAAGTAATACTTATAGTCAACTTCTTTGGTTGTGCGAACGAGTTTAATCATATAATCATATGACCTTAATGTGTTAAGAGTATCACCCGTTAGCTAGGAGTTTTCCTTCCATATCCAGTTCTCATTTGATCCTCAAAACATATTGTACAGGCCTCGGAGTCACTTTTCTCTGTTTCTTGCACATTGGAGTCTTCTTGAATCCATGTCTCACAGGTGTAGACCTTAAAGCAATACACAAGCTTTATGTAACTGCAAGGAAACCCTTTCGGGACTTGATCAAACACATATTCGTATCCAAAGTTCCCAAGTGTTGACGCACTTTTTAGCCTTAGTCATTAAGACCATCATCCTAAATTGACTTGAAGAAACTTCGTCCTTGTAAACATGTAGCCTCAAGTCTCAAACTTGTCAAGCTAAAACTGATATGATTATCCTTAATTCTCTTTTGTTGTCTTCTCATCTGTTTCATAACACCAAAGCCGCCTGAACTAATGCAATACAACTGTAACTTAAAAAGGGGTTTAATTTTATTTTCAGTAACTCAATACCATAGGCGTTATGTAGGTAGTACCAATTCTGATCATAATAACAATCGCTAGATCCTCTATACAAAGTTCTTTTCGATTATCTAACACTTTTATATTTCTTCCACGACAATTCCAATCCCATAACTCTACATCTTCGAAGTTCTCATTCCTTTCCTAGTTATTTAAACCAAAATGTACTAGGAGTCATCCTTTAACTTGAAATTAAAATCAAAGCCTCCAACGACTTCAAATCTCGAGATATGATGCTCAAAGTGCCTTGAACTCAAAGGGCGCAACAACGCTACCACCTTGAAATTACTTCACATTCCATTAACTTGTTTGTCAGGGTAAACACTATCAATCCATATCGACTAAGTTCATTTGTCGCAAGCCACAACGTCAAGAATGTAAATTTAACCAAATTAGATATAGCGCCCCATACGTTATCTTTTCCATTAGACTTGGGTGTCAATCACTAAGCACGCCCCATCTCAATCTTAATTTATCCACCAAAACATGATCTACAATGCCTTCAGAAAGACCGATGCCAAGGGCATAGTGTACAAACACCACTCATGAATAATAGCATTCCATGCATATGAAGTCTCAAAATTAACCTTGCAGTAGTGGATTCAAACAATATCTTTATGTCGACTTTGCCCTACACATTATATGGTACATCAGTCCTACTAACTTATGACCTCGATATTGTTGTAGCACAGCGACGTTCCTTTTCTACTTACGTCTACACTCTATAGTTGAAAGTCCAGAAGCAACTTATGAAACAAATATTGTCCTAGTGGTTCTGTTGTGTTATGTTTGACTTGTAGGTTGGAGGTTTAAACCTTGTAACAAACAAATGTGTCTCATTTCCTTCGAGTCTTGCATGTACGCGACTAGTTGAATCTCCTTCACCACTTCGGTTTTCGAACAATTGTTGAAGTCATAACCATGTTATCTCTTCCATTTTATTAATTATACCAATCACGTACCAATAGGTGTAACTGACCTTGAACGTTGAATCTTTGTCCCCAAACCATCTAATTGTACCTCTAAAATTTTAATACTCAAATTTAATTGATCAATCCTCATGATAACCTCAAAATTTCACTTTCCATTATATATTAGGCGCCCAACACTTCTATCATATGATTTACCGAAAGAAAACTCATACAGGTATATCGATGATTCGAGAACTCATGAATGTGTCCCTTTGCTCATTTATATTCCATAATACTACAATCATGCATATGCAGTAATTACCAACGCTAGCCGTAATTCATACAATATAGTCCCAAATCAAATTTGATTACTCACTTAAAACCCATAAGCACCAACCTTTACCCAAACGGCCCTAACTTGAAGAATCTTGTTATGGGTCCCGAGGTAAATAGTTTACCTTTATGGTACGACTTTCAAATGAACCAAGTATGAAATCCCATGTAATACTAATAATCAACCAACCGTATTATTCGAGTGTTTTATTTGATCATACGAAATTAGAGTAGTGCTTTCCTGTTTAACTCGTCCATATGATTTATCAATTACTGATTCGATTCAAATTCTGTAAGGAGAAAGACAGAAAGTAGTGCAGGCTGCGCCTTGGCCAAGACCGGTGGACACTCTCCCTGGTGCCAACGTGAGCCATCGGTCAAACCGAGTCCGGCCATTTAGAACGGGTGAGTCGATGACACAAAACACACAGACATATAAGTTTTCAGATAGCACGTGATCTCAATCAAATAACATTGACCTGAACATATTTATAGGGGCATTGTCTCCTTTTTCTAAAATGATTACAAGACACATAGTCTAAATGCAAAGAAAACAAAGCAAGGGAAATCACAGAAATCCTCAATTTTAAAGTATCGAACCCAAAATCGTGTCACTTCTAGCTTGCACTACTTTAAAACCTCACAACTCTTGCAGAAATATATATTGACCTTCAATTTGTCCCAACAGAATTTGATTCATTTCGAGAGTTCCTTCAAAATTTAGGTGCTTCCACTACCGTAAATTGCATAACAAATCCTTGTCATCTAACCCCAAAATGTCGAAAACAATCATATGCCTGATATCCTCAATAAAATTTCTCAGTTCTCTTAACGTTACTTGGCATTCCCAATTTCTCAGTTCTCTTAACGTTACTTAAAATCCGCGTCGATGGCATTTGAATGACGTAAGGTCGAGTATACAAGAACCTACCACGCATAAGCTTAGCTCCTTCATAGACTCACCATTACTAGTCCCTTCTTCGACTTTTCACTTTCTCTTAAAATAATCGTTGTACTAGATTCAATTGGTGGAGCAAAGTTAGATTGAGTAGTGTCGGCTGTTTCTACAGGAATAAGCATAGGTTCGTCTCGATTCATTTTTCCCAACGATCTTATTTGATTCAATACCATGAATAGAGTTTTATGGTTAGGAAAAGAGGAAGTAGACGATTGCTTCCAAATTTGCGGTTTACCACCATCTCACATACACAAACCCAAGGGTATGTTCTGTCTCATATCTCACCTAAAATGGCCAGATCCTCGATAACTATAAACATTCAGTGCTCAAATACAATCATACTATCATCATCTTCAACTCATCCCTAATATAAACCCAAAAGGTGCTTAATGCCTCTATTTAACTTGCAATACAGTCGATCTATTCCAATACCCTAGTCGCCTTAAGCATTTCAATATCACATTCGAAACAATAAACTAAATTTCGAAACTCATAAATCAATAGATCATCAATTACTGTTAGCACCAAAGATAATCTCCAAAGTGGGTCGGTGTAAAATATTCACTTTTAGAACACCCAAAAATCAATCCAAGAACTCCATGGTGTAGGACAAGAAACAAGTAGCACGTAGCAACTAGCATGCGAATGAATGCACCCGACTCGCCCCCATTTTAAAACTTTCAAAATTTGTTTTGAAAACTTTTGTAGACTCGACGAATCAGAACCTAACGCTCTGATACCAACTGTAACAACCCTAAAATTTGCTCAAAGAAATATATAGAATTGTCACGCCGCAATTGACTATCGAGTCAATTGCTAGGCTATAAATTCAGACACAACAAACTAAACAAGAAAGATACAGCGGAAGTCTTAAAACTGTCGAACTACAATTCTCAAAACCAAACTCAAATTACATAATCCAAAAGAAATAAAGTTTCAATAAATGTTTGTGAATCCCCAACATGCAAATCGACTCCTCAAGCAAGCATCCAAAGCATCAAGACCTGTCAACTACGCCATCGAGAATGACGTAGGCCCCAGAATAAGGTAGGGAACAAACCAGAAAACAGAACGTCAGCACAGGCTGAGTAAGAAACATAAAGCAGAGAAACAAAGATACGCGCCTTGAGGCGCGTAGCTAACAAATAATAAGTATTGGATATAATAATGAATACAGAGTACCATCGGGACACGGCAATGCGATAGTCACGTATCGCTGACGAGACAAACGGTCTTGTCTATCATACACGGCTGGGCTCCTACCCCGCAGCCACCACAATCTCGAACCGGCGCGAGCTAGAGTACATATAAACGATTCCTAAAGACTTAAAATGTGCACACCCCTCGCTAGAGATCCAGTAGGATGCGTACCTCTAGGAGGAAAGCCTAATAGGCAGTCGGTAGCTACTCCGACCGAAACAGTACCTTGATCAGAGGTATAAACAGTGATCGGTCCGTGCCGCATCACATTCACTCTAGGTGGTAATCATATCGTCATTTTCTTTCATCCGTTTTATGTTCATTATTTGATGGTACGTTATTCGATAATACAATTTATAAATGGCCACAGCCGGATTCAATAATCACTACTCCAAATAATACATAAGACACCGGGTGTAAAACAAAATAGACACCGGTTGCAACCGGTGTCTGGACTGCCGGTGTCTTATGTTAAGACACCGGTTATTCTGAAAATAACCGGTGTCAAATATATATCCAGAAAGTCAACACTGGTATACATATGACACCGGTTTTGTGTAAAATCGGTGTCATATGTTGTTGTTATTTTTTTTCTCTGGTGGACATTTGACACCGGTTTTTACAAAAAACCGGTGTCATATGTTGTTTTTTTTTTTTTTTTTTTTTTCAGTTGGGCTTTAGACACCGGTTTTTTTAAATAACCGGTGTCATATGTTGTTCTTTTTCTTGTTTTTTTTCCTTCCAGTAGGACATTTGACACCGGTTGTTTAAAAAACCGGTGTCATAGGGTAGACTTTTTTTTTTTAGTTTGCTTGCTTCTGCTTCTGCCAGGGAATTGGCGACTACAACAATTAGTCGCCAATTCCCACATTACAAATAAACATACATTACGATTATGCCGTTTCAACGACACCAATTCCCAAAACCTCGACTACAAGAAACCAAGTCGATTCTTTGCTATACAACAATGGAGCTTCAAATTCACTCTATATATAATAAGCATCCATCCAATCTCAATTACTCCATCCACAACATTTCTCCAAAATACAACAATGGAGATCTTTTGCTTTTCCTAGTTTCTAATTTCCTAACTAAAATTTACTAACATTTCTAACTTAATGAGAATCTAAGTGTTTCAAGAAATCAAAGTAGATTTGAGCACTTACAAGCAAAACTCGCTAGGTAGTTAGAGATCATCATCGTCTCCTTCTTCATCTCCATCCACAAAGACATATGTAGCCCAAAGATCTCTTATTTCATCCACTTGTTCATTCGTAAATTGCTTGCATCCCTTCACAACATACTAAAACGACAAATTGATGAATTTAGATATCCAAAACTTAAACATTTATAAATTACTATAGGGTGATAGATATATGTTTTGATATTTACCGTAATTGGAATAGTTGTGGCTTTATTTTGGATTATCTCGAACATGTAACGACAAATATAATATCCACAATCGTTACTTCCTAAGGGTTGACGGGGGACACTACAAAACAAAATAAAAAATAAATAAGCCCAAATTCGAACGCATAAATAGGATATGAAAAGTATAGTTAATAAACACAAAAAATTCAAACGTACCATTATAGTATGCCATCTCATAAGCGTCGACTTCATATTCAACTTGTTTAGGGGATCCAAAGTCATGATCCTCGTTACGGCGCTAGTTAAATAACATGGTATTCCAATATAATTAAAAGATATAATTAAATAACAGTGGAGTTTAAAGAACAATGGAGTTTAAAAATATATAATATATACATACTCTTGTATTAGATTACGAAGAAATTCGGGTGGTTTCTTACTCCCTCTGGATGGATCTAACCAATACCCCGTTCCTGACGGTGGATGAATCACAGCTAACATCCAATGTGAACTACAAATTATCAAAATAATATAAGTTATGAAATATAAAATAAAAAAATCATCTAGAATTTGTAAAACTAGTTACCTCTCATTATAAGGTGCGAAAAATATCTTTTGCCCGTGTGCACATGTTGTACAAGCAAACGCACTAAAAATATAATTCGCACGATCATCCTCATCATCAACCGGTGTTATAGGTGACAAAAATGCCGGGCATAAAAAACCATACAAACCATCTACACGTGTCCTTTCACAGAACTTTTTCAAATACCTATGACAAAAAACCACAAAAAGAAAGTGTCACATGAATCCATTTACCAATATATATGAGTATCTAAACTAATTATTATTTTTCTTAAACAAATGTATAAAAAGTGACTTACAAGATAAATGCCGTAATGTGAGTAGATTGAATTTGCCATTGATAACACCATTGCTCCATCTCTTCTGGTGTCACAAACAAGTCTTGCATATTATGAAGCACATGCTCGGGTACATGCAAAATTTTTCCCTCATCTCCGGTTTTCTTCATGCTTCGAGCTTTCTTACAAAGCCACTTCATCAACACAGTTCTTCTCATATTCATTTTATCTTCCGGTGTTATGAATTCCGAAGAGGATGTTGAAATGGAAGTAGGTGTCGAATTGTTGATTGGTGGTGTGTTTTTCTTATTCGTAGAGTTATCCGTTTCATTCTAAATGATCAAACAAAATAAAACACTTGTTAGAATTTAAATATAAATTAAAGATAATATAAGAATTTCAATAATGAAGTATAAATTACCGTATCAGACAATATATATATGAAAGGAGAAGGCCACAACACATAACCACCAAGGGCCGAAGAGAGAAAACAAGCTTCCGGGGTTGGAACTGGCAATTCGGCATTTGGCACCAAATCTTTAGAGATACTCACTCTACTATAACCGGGAGGTACGATGTTATTGTGTAGAGTAAGTACCTCCGAAGCGCCTGGCACATACACTTCTCCTAAAGCTACCATCTCTTGTGAATTGCTAGGAAGTGACATTTGACACTTATGCCAACCCTGCATTATTTATAAAGTAATGTAAATTGTTGGTGCAACTATCACAATTAGAAAATATCATTCATTTGAGATAAAGTATGTTGAATTGATTAATAAAGTAAAGTAATATAACAATTATATTAGATACCTGAACCGGCCCTTCACACGTATCTTGAATTGATGAGATCGACGTTTGAGGGATATTACGAGCTTGTCTCGGAGATGAATGGGAAACAGGAGGCTCACGATCATCATTTAAACTCACTTCTTTTCCCTTTCTTAGAACATTAGAATCCTTAGACACTCTATCCTCTTCATTGTTTTCTATTGCTTGCGAATCGTTACTCATCATCGCACTCATCAATTCTTTCATATCAGCTTGACTCGGAGTTTCTCCGGCTACGAAATTGCAAAGTATTTGACTCATCTTGAACATTTGGGATTGCATTGTTCGCACCGTATTCTCTAACTTTACCTCGGACATCTTTTTCGTGGATCTACCAAAAACATTTGACAAATTGCTCATGTTGGTTACACCACGAACACGACCCGGGTGCTCCTCTTTGCCGATTGCACGAGACAATATATCATCTCGACCTTGGGGAACAAACTTTCCTTCTTTCACGGCTTCTTCCAACTCACCCTAAGTGACAATAACAATTTAATTAGAATTAATATGTGAAACGATTTTAAAATAAGTACAATTTCTACCCTTAAAAAAAATAACTTACAATTTCTTTCACCACTTCCTCGTCATACTCGGACATTGCCCCTTTCTTGGATTTATGACCTCTCAACCAAGTCACATGACGTGGTACTTCTTTGATTTGCAACCCTTTAGTGGCATATTCCTCAATCTATTACATTTTTGTGTTAGTAAAAATAAACGATTACTAATTTGTTAATAATAACGGAAAAAATAAAAAAAGGTGTATATTTACTTACAATTTCTTCGTTGATCCCAATATATCCTTTCCGAGAGCCAAAGTATTTAGTCTTCTTTTTTGCAGCATTTTCTTTACCATCTTTGCTAAGCGACTAGTTACCGTGAAAAAAACAAACAAAAATTAGAATATTCATTAAAGCTAAGATTTCAATAAAATTATAAAATTATATGTAAACTTACAAGAAACTTTTGATCTTTCAAATGATATTCAATGAAAGCATCCCATTGCTCTTGTGTGATTTGTGGATACTTTCCCGGTGGCTTCGTTACAAGTTCCCTTTCCTTGGTCTTCTTGTCAATTACATACATATACTTAAGATGAAGTTTGGTCTTCCAATTTCTCCATCTTTCACCGGCTATCTTCAACACCCAACGTCCTCTACGTTCGGGAGGAACATAAAATGCACCCTTGCAAAACACACAAAAAAAAAACAAAAAACACATTAAAAAAAAAATAAGAATTTAGATAACTTTTATAGACAAGACATATGAAATAAATTGAATATTATATCTAACCTCAATATCGTGTAAGACACGTTCTCTTGTGGCTTCGTCAAGCTTCTTCCACTCTCTCAAAGTAATAGGCACATGTGCACGTGCGATTGCGCCTATCCAACTACTAAACTTTTGGCGATGTTCGCCAATCGGATTTAACAACCCGTCCGTACTCCATTGTAGCTGAAAAGGAGAACCATCTTGTAATGCTTTTGCACAAGCGCGTAGTAAAGTTTGACCTCTTTCATGATCGAAATCGGAATCGGAATTATCACTAGGCTTTCTTCTTCTTCGAGTCGACATTATCCAACCTATATTCACAAAATATAAACATGATTATAAGTATTAAAAGACATAAGAGAAAGCTAAATAAAATAAAATAACTATAATAAGTCTAAGTAAATAATAAACATAAGTAACACAAATAAGATAAAGAGGAGTTTGTGCAATTAATGAAAATTATAATTACGTAAATGTAAAACCAAAATTTCCCAACTAGTTAGAGAACTTACGTTAGTCCTAGAACGTTTTTTTGTTACATTTGCATCATCTTGCACCCAAACTCCCTCATCATGATCATCTCTAACATATGATAAGGAGTTATCATCATTCTCTATCACTTGGACACATGCATTCGGAGCACCCAAACCTTCTAAAATCTCATCTTCAACATAATAATCAAACTCATGTCTAGGTCGAGCGGATAAAACAATAGACCATTTCTTATCCAAAGGGTCATTGACATAAAAAACTTGTTTTGCTTGGCTTGCGAACATGAACGGATCATCTTTATGCCCAACTTTATCAAAGTTTACCAAAGTGAAATCCAACTCATCTCTTCTAACACCATTGTTGTTGTCAACCCACTTGCATTTAAAAACGGGAATTCGAACAGTTTGGTAATATAATTCCCAAATCTCTTCAATTTGCCCATAATAAATCATTTTTTCTTCCCTTGGTTTCTTATCTTTAGCACTTGCAAAATGAATAGAAGTGGCCTCAACAGAAACTCCACTATTTTGCATAGTGCTTCTTGAATCTTGTTCTTTGGTGTAGAACGTATATCCACCGATGGCATATCCACTATAAGAGGAAATTTGTAAAGATGGACCAAAAGACATAATTCTCACATAATCAGGGAACTTATTAATGGGTTGACTTACAACTTGGTTCTTCAACCAAGAGCCAAATCTCTTCTTGTTCTCATTCTCAATCCACATGTCACTCTTATTTCTATGAAGATTTCTCAAATGCTTTTTATGCTCATCAATGTAAGAATCGACAACTTTATCATTGTGAAGAACATATGAGTGAACTGAATTCATTTCTTCGGCATTGAGTTGGATAATCTTGTGGCCCCTAACTCCTTTGCCTTCCATTTTGTCGACATGACGTGGCTTTGGAAGACCAACACGCTCATCATCAGAGAGAAATTCATAACAAAAAGAAAGAGCTTCTTCTATGATATAACGCTCGGCAATACAACCTTCTGGATGAGATCTATTAGTCACATAGTCTTTATAGATTTTCATGCATCTTTCATATGGATATTGATATCTCAAAAAGATTGGTCCGCATTCTTTAATCTCTCTTACCAAATGGACCGGCAAATGTATCATGATATCGAAAAAGGAAACAGGAAAATACATCTCTAACTGACATAATGTGAAAATAATCCCTTCCTCCAAATTGTCCAACTCAGTCGGATCAATCTCCTTGGTACAAATGACATTAAAGAATAAACACACCTTTGTAAGTGCAAATCGTACCTTTTTTGGTAAAATGGAACGAATAGCCACGGGCAAAAGTTGTTGCATGAGTATATGAGAATCATGAGATTTCAATCCAACAAGTTTCAAATCCTTCATCGACACACGATTGCTAATATTTGAAGAATAACCTTCCGGGACCTTTATCCCCTTGAGACACTCACAAAATTGTTTTTTCTCATTTTTAGAGAGAGTGTGAGCAGCGGGAGGTAAACGAGTTCGTGAACCCACTTTTTGCGGTAACAACTCTTTTCTGACTTTACGCTTTTCAAACATATCTTCTCTTCCTTTCAAAGTGTCCTTTGTCTTGCTCGGAATATCCAACAATGTGTTAACAATAGCATCACAAAAAAAATTCTCTATATGCATGAGATCAAGAGAATGTCTAACGGTCAAATCTTTCCAATAAGGAAGATCAAAAAATATAGATCGTTTCTTATAACCCTTGGATGAAAGTTTCGACCCATTTTTCCCGTATGTGATTTTCAAATGCTTGACTTTCTCATACACTTGGGCACCCGTCAAAACAATTGGACGCTCACGCATTTCCACTTGTCCATTGAAAGCTTTTCGTTGTCTACGATAAGGGTGATTGTATGGCAAAAATCTACGATGATCAAGATAAACATTCTTGTGAGATCTATTAAGATAGAGATTAGTTGCATCTTCTTCACATATCGGACATGCATTGTCCCCTTTTACACTATATCCGGACAAGTTGCCATAAACGGGAAAATCTTGGCTAGTGTTGAACAACATAGCACGTAAGTTGAATTTACGACCCACATGAGCATCAAACACTTGTACTCCTTCATCCCACAATAATTTTAAATCATCAAGAAGGGGAGCCAAATAAACATCTATGTCGTTACCCGGTTGCTTTGGGCCAGAAATCAACAAAGAAAGCATCATGTACTTTCTCTTCATGCATAATTTCGGGGGCAAATTATAAGTAATCAGTATAACGGGCCATGTACTATGTGCACTACTCATATTCCCGAATGGGTTCATTCCATCAGTAGATAATGCAAGTCGCAAATTTCTATATCTACAATCCTTGCTAAAATCATGGTATTTTGCATCAAAAAATTTCCATTGAGCAGCATCAGCCGGATGTCTCAACTTACCATCATGAACTCTATCGACACCAGATTTGTGCCATGTCATCAATTTCGCATCCTCTGGATTGGCAAAGAGTCTCCTCAATCTTGGTATAATGGGAAAATACCACAAAACCTTAGCCGGAACACCATTCTTATTCTCCTTATATCGAGAGGCATTGCAAGTAGGACAAACAACATCATCTTCATAATCTTTGCGATACAATATACAATCATTTGGACAAGCATGAATCTTTTGATACCCTAGACCCATTGAAGCTAACATTTTTTTGGCTTCATAAGTCCGAGTAGGGAGAGAATTACCACTTGGTAACATGTCATTCAACAACTCTAACAAACTTGTAAAACTCTTGTCACTCCAACCATTTGCCGCCTTTAAATTATACAACTTTAGAACGGCGGACAATCTAGTATACTTTTTGCAATTTTCATACAACTCATCTTCACTTTCATTCAACAAGTTCTCCATCATATTCGGGTCATCACCACTTACATCTACATCAATTTCATCGTCATTCGGATCATTATTCTCCTCTTCTCCACCAGCCTCTCCACTAGTGGCATCGATATTCTCGACATCATCATCCTCACCAATATATTCTTCAACACTCTCTCCAATATAGTCATCATCATCCTCTCCAATATCTTGTTGGACAAATTCTCTATTACTTTGACTCTCCATGCTCAAGTCATGTGTTGCCTCCCCATGAAAAATCCATTTTGTATAAGTTGAAGCAAAAGCGCTCTTAGCCAAATGAATTTTTACCGTATCAAGAGAGTGAAATCTCATATTATCACAATTACAACACGGACACCGCATACACTTTAAGTCTTCACAATTTTTCTCGGCGAAATTTATAAACTTTTGAATCCCCTCCTCATAATCACGGTCTCCTTGATTTGACATTGTTATCCATTTTCGATCCATGTCTATATAAACCAAAATTAGTAACCAATTATCCTAAGCTCAACCTAAAAAAAGTAAACACCTAAACATAACTAATTAAAACTACCAATTCAATAATCTAAATTTTATTGTTTTAATCAAACTAAACTCACTATTAGAATTATTAACCAATTAGTCTAAATTCAACCTAAAAAAAATCAAACATAAAAAAACGGTCAAATGTATAACCGGTGTCTTTGTCCACTAATCTATAATGCTTTAATTTTGTTTTGATACCACTAAACGCACTACTATCATACTATATTCATAATACCTAAACAAAACATTATTATAGATAAGACAACGGTCAAATGTATAACCGGTGTCTTTGTCCACTACAATCTAAAGTTGTACTCTATTCTACTCAACGAACGTACGGCATTTCACTAACTAACACATAATTCCATTCAACTAACGACAATTCACTAACTAACACATCAAAAAACAATAGCGGCGACACAGAGCGAAAAATTCATTATTTTGGCGATTAAACATTCAATTTTGGAGAACAATAATTGAACGAAAAAACAAAAATATACAAAATTGAATGAAAAAACAGTAATTGGCGACAAACCTAATTGAATGAAAGAGACACCAAAACACGCGACGAGCGGCGACAACGGAGGGGCGGCACAATAGCGGCGGCGACACAGAGCGGCGAGGGAGCGGCGAGCACCGAGCAACGCCTGGCGAGGGCTGAACAACGAGCGGCGAAGGCGAACAACGAGCGGCGAGGGGCGAGGGGCGAGCGGCGAGGGGCGAGCGGCGAGCGGCGGGCGAGGGGCGAGCGGCGACAACGGAGAAAGAACGGCGACGGCGAATTCAAATTTTCTTTTTCTGGGTTTCGGGTTTTTGGGGGTTATAGTTTTTTTTAGAATGGCAAATGACAAAGGCAAAATACCCTTTTCTGGGGTACCATAAGACACCGGTTATTCTTAAAACCGGTGTCTTATGTCCTTATTTTTTTTTTTTTTTCGGTAGATATATGACACCGGTTATTCTTAAAACCGGTGTCTTATGTCCTTTTTTTTTTTTTTTATATTTTTTTTTTTCGTGTTATAAGATAAAGTTTTAATGTTTTTTTCGCTGTGGGAGAAAATGATCCTCCCCTGGGTAACATATGACACCGGTTATACTTAAAATCGGTGTCTTATGTTCAACTTTTTTTTTTTTTTTTTTTTTAAGCTAAGTGAGGAATTGCGCTTAAATACTATTTTCTGGGGTAACATATGACACCGGTTATACTCAAAACCGGTGTCTTATGTCCAACTTTTTTTTTTTTTTTTTTTTTTAAGCTAAGTGAGGAATTGCGCTTAAATACCCTTTTCTGGGGTAACATATGACACCGGTTATACTTAAAACCGGTGTCTTATGTCCAACTTTTTTTTTTTATTATTTTTAGCTAAGTTAGGAATTGCGCGCAAATAGACTGGGGAAGCATTTGACACCGGTTGATTGAAAACCGGTGTCGTATGTTTTTCAGACACCGGTTCTAAACCTACCGGTGTCATATGTACCGGTGTTAAATGTCATTTTTGGCGTAGTGAATTCAACACAATCGAAAAACACAAGCCAAGATCAACAAAAGCATACCACTCGGCCGAGAAGCCGACTGGCCGAATGGTCGAGAGGCTCGGATCACAAAAGACCGAGGCCGAGTAAGGAAGCCGAGAGGCCGAGGTCGAGCAAACTCAAACGGGTTATGAACGAATATATATACATTGAAACAAGCGTAGGCAAATTGAATTAAGTGTATGGTTATGAATCAAACGTAGGAACAATGAGCAAGTGAACATGTGAATCAAGTGAGAGGATAGAATAGTCCAAAGATGAATGATCAAACGTTCTTACCTTTCAACGCTAATTCTTAAATTAAACTCTTATAACCAAGTCAATGAACTACACCACCTCGAATCCACAATCTAGACGCCCAATCAATCACAAAATCAATCGATGATCCCCTAATTCACAAGGTATAATCATAAGCCATAATCTCACAACTTTACAAATATACCATGAATCTAAAAGAAGACAGTGGTATTGAAACATAGATAACTCCTACCTCCGACATCGTATGACCACCAAAATTTAGTATGACATAAAGGGTAATGTCAGGAACGTTTCCTCCAAATTTTGTGCACAAACTCCAAGTGGATCAACGGGAATCGATCTCACACTGAACCATAAACACGAATTAGGGTTACCCACGAAATATAATATAACTTTTTATCCACATATCTAGATCTTACCAATTTTTGATATATTTTCAATGCTAGAGTAAGGAACATCTCCACAAAATATCGTTCTCAAATTCCTTAGGAGTCGACGGGAATCCTTAAAATACCGAGGGGCGGAACAGATTCTCGGGTAGATAGACACCTCCACTAAAACAGCTCCACAAGTAGCATCCTATGGAATCTTGGCACGATCTACATTTTCCCGAATTTTTATCGAAAGCACGGTTCTAACGCCACCAACCACGCTCCAATTAGAGATCGTATGAGAGAATTATGTATGTTTTAAGTTGACACAGTGATGCTGGGAATTTTATGCGGGTAGAGGCTACGAAAAGAAGAGAGAGGGAGAGAAGGAGGCCGAATGGTTATGAAATAAAGCAAGGGTTTTCTTTATTATATGTATATATAGATATGCGGGTAGACTCGGGTTTGGGCTTTATTCGTTGGGTGAGATGAGTGATCCATAAACCTGACCCAAACTCAATTATAGGAACTCATTTTATCTTCCAATAATCGATTTAAAAAGTAACACCTTTATTAAATAATTACCCAAAAATACGGGGTGTTACAAAAGAGAAAGAAAAAAAAAAGAAAGAAGAAAAGAACAGAGGAAACGAAGAGAAGAAGAAGAGGAGAAGCGTCGCTCGACTTCTCGCGAACCACCAGCCGCACGCCCCAGCCGTCGCCGCTCAGCCACCCTCACCGCCGCCCTCTACCGTCCTCTCCCTCTTGATTTTAATCAAGAGTAGTAAGTTCCTTAAACTTTTCTACAATTGAATTAATCGGGAGTTTTCGAAATTGTGTTCAATTGATGATTAAGAACACGATTGGTTGATTAGCTTGATTGTTTTAGGGCTTTGGTCGTGTTTGCGTTGATTATGATTTTCGAATTTAGGGGTTTTGATTTGGGGTTTATGTTGATTATGGTTGATTTTGTTTATGAAATTGCTTGATTTTTGGAGGAGGGCTTTGTTATGAATTAGGGATGTTGTAGTACTGTTTTAGGAGCGTTTGATAATGATTTGAATGAGGTTTAGTTCTACTGCCCACTTCTGATTTTTTATGTATTTTGAGCATTATTGTTGTTGAATTGGTGTTTAATTGATGAGTTTGTATAGCTAGTAAGTTTAGGATAGTGTGGTGCGAATTTGGTGTAATTGTGAGTCCGTTTGGATGTCGAAAACGTGAGTTGTAGTGACCTTGTTGTTGTTGGTTGGTTGTTTTGGTGATGGAGTTATGATGACGATTGATTAGTAACCCAACCTTCTTATTTTTGTGATTAGGGTGTGTGTTTGAGGAGGTTCCCTTCTAGTCTTGGAGCAGTTTAGTGTTTCGCTCAGAGTAAGGTAAGAACGTTGATCGCCGCTTGAGCCTACGCACTGTCGTGTTACTTGACGATTCAGTTTGATGTCCTTTAATTGCACCCTCTGTTTGATCTTGTATTCTCACATTTGAATTCTTATCGTATTCACAAGAATTATACGTCCTGCACTAACTCTTGCCACGCCATATGGTTCTCGACTCCTCTGTGACACGGCCTTATGGCCTAGCTTCCTCTCGGCCACTTGGCCATCAGGTCGAGTGGACCGCTTGTGCTCTTGTTTCATAATGTTTAAATTGTTTCGTTTTGACTTGTTGAGATTCCGGCCCCGGCCGTTTATAAATCGTATTATCGAATAACGTACCATCAAATAATGAATATAAAACGGATGAAAGAAAAGAACGTTATGATTACCACCTAGAGTGAATGTGATGCGGCACGGACAGATCACTATTTATACCTCTGATCAAGGTACTGTTTCGGTCGGAGTAGCTACCGACTGCCTATTAGGCTTTCCTCCTAGAGGTACGCATCCTACTGGATCTCTAGCGAGGGGTGTGCACATTTTAAGTCTTTAGGAATCGTTTATATGTACTCTAGCTCGCGCCGGTTCGAGATTGTGGTGGCTGCGGGGTAGGAGCCCAGCCGTGTATGATTGACGAGACTGTTTGTCTCGTCAGCAATACGTGACTATCGCACTGTCGTGTCCCGATGGTACTCTGTATTCAATATTATATCAAAAGCTTATTATTTGTTAGCTGCGCGCCTCAAGGCGCGTATCTTTGTTTCTCTGCTTTGTGTTTCTTACTCAGCATGTGCTGACGTTCTGTTTTCTGGTTTGTTCCCTACCGTATTCTGGGGCCTATGTCATTCTTCGATGGCATAGTTGACAGGTCTTGATGATGTGGATGCTTGCTAGAGGAATTTATTTGCATGCCGGGAGCTTTTCATAAACATTATTTAGACATGGATTATATTTGGTTTTGTAATTTAATTTCAGTTTTGAGAAGTGTAGTTCGACATTCTAAGTCTTCCGCTGTCAACTTTTCGGTTGTTTGGATTTATTAAATTGTATTTGAATTTCAAGCCTAGCAGTTGACTCGGTAGTCAACTGCGGCGTAACAATTCTATAATATTTCCTTATTTATTATTGCGAAAATTTAGGGTTGTTACACAGGGTCTAAAAGTCTATAACTATGTTTGTTACTATGCTTTGATATTAAAGATATAGAGTAGTAATTATCTTGCCATCTTTGTAACACTCTGAAATGTTATTATATGACTAATGTGAATATCAAACCATTATTTCATGAGGAATTCTATGGTACACGACAAGCACGGAAAGGCACCTTGATAAAATAAATTTTAAAAAACTTAATTATTTCCCATATGAATAGATAAAATTAAAATCAAAATTTTAGGGCCCGTTCGGTATCACTGCTGTCATCTGTTTTTGGTTTTTTTTTTTTTTTTTACGTAAAATATGTAGTGAAATGATTTACAAAATTAACTTTAAATTGTTTGTTTTTATAAAAAGTCATACAGAAATTGAAATCAGACAACTCTAAGTGGTTTTCAAAAAAACTGAAAACTGAAAACAAAAAACGATATTAAACAGGCCCTTAGATATTCTCTCTCCTCTCATGCCGACCGCTCTCCTCTCCTCCCACCTTATATTCTGCCGGAGCCCTGCCTGAAATTTTAATCAATGGACTTCGTCCTACCCACGCCAGAATCCCATGCTAAACCACCGTCGTAAATAACCCACGGTCGAAATACCTAAGCCGTAGCATGAATCCAAAGTATCACCCAATAATTCTTCAATCCCTTTCATAAAAAAAAAAAAGTTCAATCATAGGAGTCAATATGTAGACAAAGAAAAATGTGTCTAAACCTAGTGTATAGTAAATTTAATTATGGTTGCAGTAAATTTTATTGTTTAATTTAGGAATTAATTAGATAATAGGAAAGTGAGATGAATTTAGATTATTTATTTGGAAAGAAATCTTATATATATTTAATTTTAATAATGCCAAAAATTTACTTTAAATGATGAATATGTATTGTAATCACATACTTTTTACTATGTACCATCTTTTTTTTTTTGAAACCGACAAAGAGATATTAAAAACTCGGGTGAGCGCGGATATGAAATCCGCCGCCACTAAATCAAGTACAGTCGGGGGGCCACTATCAACCCAAACTCTAGTAGAATAGTCTATCAGATCTAAATGGGAAATAAGATGAGTTACTTAATTGCCCGACCTTTTAACATGACTAAAAACATAAGACTCAAACCTACGAAAAAAGTTAAAAACTCGAAGAGAAATAAGACCAAAACAGCTCGACCTTAAAAAAAAAAAAAAAAAAAAAAAAAAGGCCAAAATAGCTATAAGAAAAGGAGCTCGAACGCAACACATAAGGACTAAAGTATTAAAAAAAAAAAAAAAAAAAAAAAAGGCATTGTTAGATAATTACATTGTATGTTGAACATTATTTAACGTATGAAAAAAAATACTCGTTTAGTTTAGCTATGAATTTATAAGTGTCAGCTATCACTTAAAGAGTACTCCCTCCGTCCCACCTCAAACAACCCGTTGGGCATTTGCAGTTGAATAAGAAAAATTGATATAGTAAGTTGAGTAGGATAATATTAGGAAAGGAGGAGAGAAAATATGAGAATTAATAAAGTAGGAGAGATAATGTGAGACAAAATATAATATTTAATAAAAGTAGAAGATAGAAATATGTCCGAAAATAGATGGAGTGTTTGATGAGGGACGTCTCGAAATGGAACATGGGGCGTTTTAGCTGGGACAGAAGAAGTATTGGATATCCCTTATAAAAAATTTGATTACTATCACCTCCATAAAGTATAGATGGCGTTTTGATCGAGATTGAGATGGGGGTTTGACTTACAAATTTTAAGAATAAATATTAATATAAAATAAATAAAGAAATGCACATCATGGGATTCATATCGAAAAGTACTTTCATATAATGAATTATGAAAAGTACAATTTAATTCCATGTGCAACTGACATGAAACGAACTCAATATAATCCAACCCACTTTGTCCATACGTGAAATTGATCTGGCTCTCCTAATTTCCAACTCTATTTGCATTATTCATATATTATTATCTTTGTTGAGATTACAAAGAAACCTATAATTCTACATATACGTAATCGTCTTACCAAGAGAAACATATTTTGCTTAGTAATTAACATCATTATCTTTATATAATTTCTTGATTATCTTTACAAAAATTAATAAAGTCATTGACTATATAAATAATTGTGTTAATAAGTGTCATGTTCCTAATAAGAACTTTTAATCCAAGTTTTTGAAATATAACTCTTTCAACAATACATTACTATACAAACTAGTAAGTAGTAAAGAGAGAACTTTATAATCAATTTTAAAAATAATAACTAACTTAAAGACTTAATTATACTCCCTCCAATTTTGATGATAATGTTGCATCGTAAATGTTACGTATTGACCCTTGTTTAATGTATGAAAAAAAATACACTTTAGTTGTGACATTATAAATATAAATAAATATTTATCAGAGCCTATTATATAGTCATCATTCCAAAGTATTATTTAGTCGAACTGTTTGAATCAAAGGTGACATTATGCGAGCAATCCAAATACTCGATATGGTAGAACATGAGCCAACTCAATCCTATTCATGAATCAATGCTACAGGATAGAATAATGTTCAACCTGAACTTGATTTTGATTCTTATAAGAGAATGAAACTTTTAAAAATATGAAATAATAGTAATCAAGAAGCCCTATATATATATATATATATATATATATATATATATATATATATATATATATATATATATATATATATATATATATATATATATATATATATATATATATATATATATATATATATATATATATATATATATATATATATATATATATATATATATATACAGAGAGAGAGAGAGGACAAATTGTATAAACAAATTCGAGAAAAGAACTTCACTGTATGTCTAAAAATAAAAAAAATTGAACAAAATTCGAGATAATGCGATCAAATAGAGTTTAGTAACCAGCCCTAATGAGGATCTAAAAAAAGACATCACAAAAAAAACACCCTATAATACCCATCTCTATAGCAACCAAAACCAAAACCGACTGGATTCGACATGCCATGTACTTAATGTGACTTAACCCGCTCTGAACATACCTAGAAAATTAAGAGAAAAACTACAATCATATAAGCAACGGAAACATTTGAAAAATTAGAAACAATAGTAGTAAAGAGAATCCAAAAAAAAAGAGAAAATAAATAGGGAAATTTTCCAATTACCCCTGAGGTTTCCGAGTTTTTCTGGTATACCCCTCTGGTTTTCGAGCTGTCCAGCGTACCCCCGAGGTTCGCAAAATCACGTTTTTTGAGTTTTTTCACTGACGCCGTCAAACACCGTTAGTAAGTTATACTTATTCAATAAATTTACCCTTAACTATATCAATTAAAAAAAAAATCCTCACCTTTTTTTCTCTCTCTCCTCTCACCCCCCCTAACCCTTCTCCTCCCCAGCCCACCACCCTACACCACCTTCCCCGAGGCAGCCACCAGGAGAAACCACCATGAGGCAAAGCGGTACCACCACCATCGGAATCCCCTCCCACCGACGACCCCATGCCGACCACCACACCGACGACCCCCCACTCCTCCATTATCCGGGCCTCTTTCTCTCTCTCCCTTCTTCTTCTCTTTCTCAGTCCTTTCCCGCCCACCATCCTTGCCCCGACGCCCTCCAACAGCCTCGCCGCCCATTCCCCAACGTTTGCCGCCAATAGCCACCATTATTGCCGGAAATAGAACATCTTTGAGGAGAGAGAAAGGGTCGTGGCCTATGGAGGAGGGTGTGGCCGGCGTGTGTTCGCGTGAGGGACGCGTGTCTGGTGGTGAGGGTGGAGGTGCGCCAGGTGGTGGTCGGTGTTGGGGTGCGGTGGTGAGGCGGTGGCTGCTTGGGTTTGGGTGGGGGTTGGGGAAGAAGGTGAAATAATATTGTTTTTTTTGTTTTTAATTTATATTATTAGTGGTCAATGTGTTTTAAAAAAGTCAAACTTATAAAAGGGTTAACGGTGTTAAACTCCGTTAGTAAAAAAAAACTCAAAAAACGTGATTTTACAAACCTCAGGGGCACACCGGATAGCTCGAAAACTGAAGGGGTATAGAAAAACTCGAAACTCAGGGGTATATTGGAAAATTTCCCAAATAAATACTGGTCAAACTTTTATATCATATTCATTTATTAATTCTTTTTCTTTACAAAATTATTACTCTTTGTATAGATCTACTTTCTTCACTATACTCTAACATAGAGGAACAAATTATACTGCATGAATTTCATTCGCTTCTTTATAATGTGCTTGATTTTCCACATAGAAGCATTGCTTAATGTAGTTGAACTTTGAAGTATAACCCTTTCAGCTCTAAATTACCATACGGAAGAGTCAGATGGTAAAATTACAATAAATATAAGTTGTAAACGGAGAACTTTATGTAGTCACTTTTTATAATTATAATAAGTCACATTTGTTTGCATCAAACATGCCATAATCCGAGAAATCCAATAATTTGACGTGGTAAATCTGATTCAACCAAACCCTATTCGTGAACTATTGCTACATAATACACTGTGGAGTAATGTCCAACCCAAACTTGATTCTAATAATAATATGAAACAATCGTACTCAAGAAGCCACGAAAAAAAAAGAGAACAAATTGTATAGACAAATTCATGAACCAATACTGCATAACAAAATACACCATGTCTAACCCTATTCATGAACCAATAACTAACTCTTTGTATAGACATTTTTCCTTCCGTGCTACTGAGTAGTACTCCCTCTGTTCGCCTTTAAACTGCGTAGGGCCAAAAGACACGTATTTTAAGGTGAGTGTATACGCTATTTGGCTAATCCAAGTTTCAATAATATTGTATGACAGGTTAGATCAATATTTTATCTAACTCGTCAGCAATTTTTTTTAAACTTCGATTAGCCGATTGACGTGTTTTCCCACCTTAAAAGGCGTGTCTGTTGGCCCTACGCAGTTTAAAGGCGAACGGAGCCAATATATTCTAAACACAGTGCTTAATCATGTTGAATATTTTTGAAATAAAACTCTTTCGACGGTTGTAAGAAAGAGTCAAATTGGCAAAATTAGTAAATGGAAATATTTATAATCACTTGTTCAACCAATAGCAATCTAATATATATATGTAATTCTGAACCCGCTCAATTCCCACGTTGACACGTGGCATATAATACTATTATTATATTGTAAATAATGTTTATCCAAAATAGGATATGGTAAGTACATTGTAATATTATTCTAATAAAATAACATTATTAATCACTTGATTTATGGAAAATAGTTATTTAATATAGTAATTACTTGATTTATGATAATTTGATCAAATATCCCACGAGTGTTTCAAAATGGGATTTTGGCTTTTCAAAAGGTGATTTTTCCTCTAATTACATTACAAATATCCCACGGGTGTTCGAAATGAGATTATAGGTTTTGAAAGGTGATTTTTCGTGTAATTACATCACGAATATCCTATGAGTGTTCAAAATATTATTTGAAAAATATCCCACGACCACGTGTGTTCGAAACAAGATTTTAGATTTTGAAATGTAACTTTCCATCTAATTACATTAAAAAAATCAGAAGGGTGTCCGAAACATGATTTTAGGTTTTTAAAGGTGACTTTTCATCTAATTACATTATAAAAAATCAAACGGGTGTTTGAAATGAGATTTTAGGTTTTAGATAAAAAATTCGTTAACATAATTTTAACATTTAAACATAAGTAGTTCGGGCATTGCACGGGCCATCAAACTAGTTCACCTTAAGGCTTATACTTTTCTCCAATTCTCTATGATTTGCACTTTTTTTTACCTCTTTCTTTTTGGTTAAGAGATGTGTTGCAAAATGAAATTGTGTCACAAATATTATAATCATGATTAGCAGATTGGAAGAGAATCATATACTTTTTATAGATGGAAAATCATTTTTCTAGACGGTTTCTACCGTTTAATATTTTCTACACTTAATAGATTTTAAATCATTCCTTTAGCAATTTAAGTACAAATTATTTAAATATTCAACTAATTACTGTTGTGGATGTTTGGACAATACCAGAAGTCGGGAACACAATTTCTAGGCTAAGTTCTACTAAGGCCCTAATTGATAGAACTTAATAACAGTAATATACAGACCAGTTTAGAATCATTCAAATCAGATCAGAGTCATTCAAATTAAATTAGATCAGATGAGAAATGTTCAATTAACTATCAATGTATTTGGTCCATAATTGATACTAATTCGTTGAAATTCAATCAAATTTTCAACAAATTCAGATCAGTTCGGAGTCATTCGATCAGATTAAATCAGCTCAAAATCATTCAGATCAGATCAAATCAATTCAAAAAGATACAGTTTTATCAAACGGGGTCTAACTTAGAGAATGAACAATTCTTGTGAATGTCATCTAGTAATCTGAACTTCACTCTGAGTATTCGTTATCCCAAAGCATTCTGTAGATCTTTGTTGAGTTGGTTATCTAATAGTACATCTCTAATTGACAACCCAATTAATAATCCTCCTTGATCAAACAAAGCAATTTTGCACATCCTGTACGCATACGTCTACTTAAAAATGTCGTTAATACATTGAAGTAAACACCAAACAATATTGCTCTAAAAGCATACCACGCGTTATGATTTTGTAAAAGCCAGGATTAGACTAACAAAAGTGACCCCAAAAAACAATGCAAAACACACACAAAAATCACAACATGAGAATCAACACAAACAAATTAACAACTCATACTACTACTAATAACAAATTAATGATGCCCAATTCAAGAAAACATCAAACACAAAAGTTATTCTTTTAAGTGTATGTGTGCAGCATAGTAGTACTAGTACTATATACGTTGGTTGTTGTCGTTGGCCCCTTCAGTACGACACATCCATACTCCACACACGTCGTACGTTACCACACGGGTGCTTTGCTGTCACCCTGACAACGCCCTTTTTCTCCACTCTCTGCTCTCTTTTGCCTCACCTGCCCTCCTCTTTTGAGTAATATTACCACTTTAGCCACTTTCCTCTTTTAACCCTTTTTTTTTTTTTTTTTTTTTACTTTTTGGTGTTTTTACCAATTTCTCCAGGCTAACGGGTGCAAATAATTGAAGAATTTTCCTTTGTTTGTGGCAAGTTAAGGAGGAAATTTGTGCAGGACAACTCATTGGATTTTACGAATAATATAGGTCTATATATTGTTCATCAAGCTCTATAGGCTTTAGCCTTACTATTTGGTCGCTTCATGCCCTCATCTATGTGTTGTTTCTTATTTGTTCATATTCATATTCCATGTTTTGTAATAGTATGACACAAGTAGATCTATCGAGTTTGAATTTATTTGGCTAAATCACGCTCATCATTGGACTGTTCCAATGTCATAACAAAGTTAAAATAATGGAATAATGTTAAGAGTCTATTTTCACTCTAAACTATACCATAAATGGTATTGTTGAGGGAATATTCGTATTGTTGTAATAGTGTGACATTAGTAAATTCGGTCTGATTGAGTTATATGAGTATTTTTAATGTAGAATTATTATGTGGTTCTACTGTTGAGGGTTTATAATGAATTTGTGATCCCCAACTATACCATAAATGGTATCATTGGTGGAAAATTGGGAATACTCGCATTTTTGTCATAATGTGACATTAGTAAACTCAATTTGTATGAGTTAAATGAGTAGTTTTAATGTAGAATTATTATACGGCTCTAATAGTGTTTTGAATCTATAATCATCCCTAACCATACCATGGACGACATTATTGGGGAATATGACCTGTTGACTAATGCAAGCGTGGTGGCGAGTGGTGACTAATGACTAATAATTTGGCACTTACCATTGATGTTGTTTTCATGACTTATTGTTGAAGTACGTAGGTCATTTTTTCAATAGACCTATCGTGCACCAAGCTGTTTAGGCTATAGACTTACTATTACATCTAATTCTTAGTTGTTTCTTGTTTATTTTTCATTCACATGACTAATGGCTTCGATCCAATTGGGTTGATTCAATTGTTTAAATTCTAATTATTGTATGTATGGTTGTAATTGTTGAAACATTTTGGACGTAAGGAATTTTACTCAAGAGACTTTAATTTTAAGAAGAGGGACATATGGACTGTTACTTTCCGAAAATGTTTAATTTGAATGACAAGTCTTTTCTTTTATTCCTCGAAAAATATGAGTGATGTTGTTTATTATAGTTTAAATATATATATATTGGTAACTTGAAACAATTTTATGGTAAAATTTGGTGATGAGTAGTAACTAATGACTAATAATTTGGCACTTATCATTTATGAGTAACATTCTGACTTTGTCAAAACACTACATATTGCCTTTTACTTGGCTACTAAACATACCCTAATTATTGAAGTAGGTCGTTTTTTCAATAGACCTATCGTGCATTTGTGCATGCACCAAGCAGTTTATTTAGGATCGTTTGTTTGTTCATATTCATATTCTTCTAATCGGGTGACATGACTAATGGTTTCATTCCAATTGGCCTGGGTTGATTCAATAGTTTAAATTCTAATTATTGTACGGTTGTAGTCGTTGAAATATTGGATATAAAGATTTCTACTCAATAGACTTTTAAGAGGATGGACATATTATTTTCAGAAATTGTTTTAACTTGAATGATAATAGGTTTTTTTTTTCTAACGTGTACCCATAGTGCACATGATAATACTTAATTTTCTACCTTATTTAAGTGATATTCTCATGATTTAATCAATAAGATTTCATGATTTGTTTTTTCAAGCGAGAATATCACTTAATTAAGAAATAAATTGGAATTTTATCATGTGCCCTATGGACACACCTTAGAAAACCGATGATAATAAAGTCCTTTATTTTCATTGAAAAATACCTACGCTTTGAATTATCAAACCCTAGCTAATTCAAACCCATTGAGAGGGTGTGAAACATTATCATTATCAACAAAACTGCATAATAAGTAAACATTTCAGCTAAAAATCTCAGCATTTTAAAATCAAAACGTTAACCATTCAAGAAAACGTAATGAGTACACACTAAGTTGCGGAATTCCGGTGCCCCTATAAAGCAACACATGTGCAACAGCAAGAGAATAGCAAAAGGCTAACATACAGTGCAGTAGTAAATAAAATCATCTGTATGACTGTATGTTCACCATTCTCCCAAAATTTTCACATTCAGGATTCAGCACAATCAACAGTAGGTCCCATGATACTCTCTTCTCTTTTCTTTGTCCAAATATTATTTACAAAGAAAAAAACATCAAAGAGTGAATAGTCAGGGAGGTCCTCTCACTCATAAAGCTTCTGTCTTAGTCTTTGACTTGGACTCTCAATCCAAATCACAATAATTCCCACACTTACATTTCATAACATTGCCTTCCCTCATTTCTCACACCCAAAAAAAAAAAAAAAAAAAAAAAAAAAAAAAAAACCACTTCTTTCTCATCACAAACAATCTCTCATTTCAAATTTTCCTGCCACTAACTCAATTTCTGTATTCGTTAATATTAGACGTGTTCGGCACAAGTAGGTCACTCTATTATCCCACCAATGGGCCGGAACCGCCCCCGGTTCTCGGCCTCCTTGTTAATGACTTTGATCATGCTACTATTGATTATTAACAAAGCGACCCCGATTCGCCAAGCCGGGCTCACGTACTATGATGAGCCCGGCTTGGCGAGGCGGAGTTTGATAGGGCCCGGGTCGTCCCCTCCGACGTGTAGATCGAAATGCGGGCGGTGTACGCCGTGTAAGGCGGTCCACGTGCCGATTCAGCCAGGTGTTAGTATGCCATTGGAGTATTATCCGGAAGCTTGGCGATGCAAGTGTGGTAACAGATTGTACATGCCGTAGCTTAGCTAGCTAGGAGAAGAGTCTTCATCAGTACTCTACTAGTTGTCATATCATATGATATGAAGATACTACCAGTATGTAGCTAAGTAGAGTAGTATTACTATAGTATAGTATATTTTAGTATTTATTTGTTATTATTAAATTATTGCTAAGTTTGTAACCAAGAAATTATAAGTGTAATAATAATATTATTAAATTTTTAGAGGAGGGAGAGTTGAAAGAAGTGTATGTCAGGTAATTGCAATTAATGTTGAAACTGTGGACGCGAAATTTGATGATGAAACAAAATCAGCAGTGCAATTAATGAGAGGCTGCTGTTGGTATGTGGAATTGTACTGCGTACGTTGTTATTACTAGTGTATGTTTTCTATCAATGTTGATATTCATCATACTAGTATATGAAACGTTCAATCTCTCAGGTTGCGTCTCATGTGACTTGCGACTTGTGAGTTAGTGTCATTATTCGTCCGATTTTATCGGGATTTTTCTTGCATATGAGATGAGTAGTTTGGCAATAATTTGCGGTGAAACCATCGTCTCAGTGTCTCGCCATAAAAGTAATAATCGTGTTAATAGCTTAAATATGATCTTAATAGAAAAGTTATCAAGTCAATCGTATATGGTTATATTCACCGTTCGTTTTTTTTTTTTTTTTTTATGTGTTCTTAAGAAGAACAATGTGGAGAAATTCTGAAACCTTCCTTTGAGGACACTTACATATGTACTTCAATGGAATAAGACACGGATCAAAGAGTTGGAGGAAAGGACTTTTTTTTAGGACTGTTACTCTGTTAGTATGTACTTAATCTTATGTTTTGTCTAGTCATGCGTTAATTCGTACTGCTAAGGATCGAGTAAAATCCATCTAGCTCTATCCGAGAGGTTAAATCAACACTAACAGAAAAAAAAAATCCTAAGATTAACTAATGAGTTTAGGACAAACGTTGTTTACTATTTATTAGAATATTGATACGTTAAGATTATAACCTACCTTTTGCACTTGCTGAATGCGATTAAATCGAAATAATAGTAAATGTCCCTTGAAAGAATATGGAGCATAAGATATTAGTACTATGGGATTGGGAGGCTTCATCTCTACTCAAACATTTTGAACCACTCTTCTCTTCACTGTCTTGTAGATTGACAAATGACAACTCGCAAGTGCTACCTGCTGGCTGCTGTACTACATCTATGGATATGAATATATATGATCACATATGAATGTGTAATTATGTGTTGGGCTAATTTTCTGTAGAGATCATATCGTTTGTGAAAATTATGATATGGCTTGCCAGGTCCAGCCCAATTTTTTATCTTTTTCAATGGCCCTAAACCCATTACATTTTAAAATGGGCCGACTTTCCCAAAGGTACGAGTTTACGACCCTAGACCTCGTTGTGAAAACTGAAAAGACTCAAGAGACTGTGTTGTATAAATACTCCATTTCATGTTTTTTTTTTTTTTTTTTTTTTTTTTTTATATATATTTTGTTTCTACATTATGAGCATAAACTTATACAATTTATAGTGGCCTAATTACCTTCATGACCTCTGTAGTAAATTTTGGGCTTTGCACCCGACCCCTCTAAAAAGAGAGTAGTCAAGATAGTCTAGCTAAATTGAAGCAGTTCATGCATCATGCCTTTTACGGTCCAAAAGAGAATCAAAGTCCTTAATGGTGGAACAACACTTTTTCAATGAAAGTATTTATTACGCATTTACTAAAACTTGAACGTATAACCTCTTATTTGTTAAAACAACACTCCAATGAATAGATGAACTCAACTTTGATCCTTACTTTCTACATTCCCTCTCAATATGAGAATGAGGGGATTCCTAAACACCCAATTTGTTAATTAGTAGGTCTTTGTGTTGAGATACAATGGGAGTTTTAGTCCAAGTTGATGTCTAGAGGGAACATAAGAGGAATGATAGTTCCCTGAGAGATGATATCATCATGATAATTCCTTGATAAACATTATCTCTAGTGAAATGACAAACTGACAATCAATCTCTATGTGTTTTGCTAATTTCTTGTAGAACAAGATTCGCAACAATAGAAAGGGCAGCTTGACAACTTGATTGTCACGCTTTATCAGAATTGTGGTTTTTAAGGCCAAGTTCCTTAAGTAATGACAATATCCAAGTTTGTAATCCTAAACGTTTATTAATAGCAAAGTAGTCTTAGCTCTTAGATAAGTTAACCATAGTTAAACCATGTTTCTATAGTACTTTAGAACACCCACTCTATGTGCTGAGCGTCATCACGGAACCTGATCTTTCCTTAGTTTCGTGTTTGTGTTTTTATGTATTTCTATTTCAGTTTGCCATCGTCAAAAAAAAAAAAGTAGTACACCTAGTCACCCACCCTCCCCACATTGCATCTAACCTAGGTAGCACCGAAACGGACACGGAAACGGACACGGACACGAAACGGACACGGGAAACGGCAGTCCGAAAATTGTAGGACACGGACACGCATAATTTAAATTATATAAAATACATATTTTATGTTTGAAAAAATATATTACTAATTGAAATATTACTTTAATATTAATATTGAATATATTATAAAACTTAGATTAAGAATTATATATATTACGATATTCAAAGAAACATCGATAGCATAATTCATTTTTGATGATAAATACTCTTCAACTCACACCTTTATTATCAATCTTTTATTAATTTTAGATTCTTGAAGTGTATAGAAGTGTCTTGGAGGTGTCCTAGATTTTCCCAATAAGCAAAATATCAATATAATAATGGACACCGATTCAAAAGTTTCGGACACCTATTGTCAGGTGTCGTGTCGGTGTCGGTGTCCGACACGGTGTCGGACACAGACACGGACACGCTAGATCATGGAAGTGTCCGTGCTACCTAGCATCTAACTAATGGTTTTATTTTTGGTCTTTTCCAAACAATAACTTGACACTGTTACTCTAACATCTATGGTATCAATAAGACAATAAGTTATCCTCCGATCAAATGTTATTGCCGGCGAAGACGGCGGTGGTGGGGCTAATGGCCAATGCAAAGGTGGCAAGGCTCGGTGATCGTGCTAATTGAGTGTTGAGAAAAGAGAAGTAGTTCGACCCACTGGAACCACCGTTGTCAAATCCACCACTACGCCAACATCATAGTTGCCGTCAAAAGCGAACCTAGACGTCGACCTCAACGATGTTGTCAATGTCGATCTAAAGAAGTCCTCCATCAACAACATCTTTAACACCACCATTAGAAAAAATTATTCAAGTGATCCACGCCACTGTGTATCAAAATGTCGTGAGTGCAATTTCACAAACTAAACACAAAGGAATGCACCCCCACAGCCGCATAAAATAAAGCTCAAGGGAATCTGTTTGGGTTTTTGTCTGATCTTTACTCCAAAATCATCATCTTTCACTTTTCTCTTTTTTGACTGCCTCTACTCCAACAAGATCCTCCTTTTCCTTCCTCTACAACTTACCACCACTTTTTAATCCTGGTTCACATGGTTTTCTCCTACTTTCGATCCTTCAAATCTTATTTTAACCACTTTTCTTCAAACCAACATACAAATTTGAGTTCCCTTGGCAAAATTCCGCAGTAAAAAGAAAATTACAAAAAAGATCAAGATAAGCCCATTTTTGCAACTTTTTCTTCTTTAATTACCGCTTTTTACATTGGATAGAAACACATTAGAAAAACGAATAAACAAACCCCCACCAAGCTTCAAAACATTTTGTTAGTTGTACCAACGACTAGTCGACGACTACTACTACTACTAGTCTACTACTACTGCCAATAACCTATAGTCTAATTATGATTATACCCAAACCCCCTGCAAAAACATCCATACAACAACCACAAGGTCCATAACTCACATTTGTCACGATAATGCACCTAAAACGCGTAATCTAGATCCGAGTTTTGTGGCTCCTTTCTGCAGATAAAGCTAGAAGCCTTGACACTCCCTCGATCCAAACTTCGTACTCTCTTTGGTTACGACACTCAAACTCCACAACGCCACGCAAGATGGTCTTTAGTCCAAAGTATTTCCTACAGTCGCCACCCTCGAGCAAGTGACGCCCCGGCCATGCCGGCATGTCTTTGATGACCTCAATCACCACATCTACACATAACAAAATCACAAAGAAATAAATTAAATTCAATGAGCACAGATTACATATAAAGATGTTGCCTTTTAATCTTCATAACATCATCAAGAATTCTCCTTTCTCAAATCCCTATGAAAGGAGATTAAAGCAAAGCAAATACTTACTCTTTTTCTTCTTGGTGATGGTCCCAGCAACGTGCCTACTCTTCATCTTTAATATAACCTGCAATGCAATGAACAACAAAAAAAAGAAGGCAGTTAAAAAAAAAAAAAAGGAAGAATGAAGATCACAATGATGACTGACCAACTTTGATCCACTCAGGTTTGCTTTCCCTTTAAACTTTGAAAGCTTTTGTGGCTACGAAAGAAAGATATTCCTCAAGCTGCCTATAATCTGATCGATTCAAAATCATTAAGTAATCACTAAGAGCCTACTTTTTCAGGATTCAAGTTATCATGCATCAGTTTTGAACTATTTTACTGATTGTCCTGACTACTACTGAGAAGTGTGGTTTTAAATGTCGACTGTGACACTAAGACGTTGCTGATATATCGAGGTTTTTGGGTTTAATCGGGACTGTGATTTCTACACCTGGGATTTAATGCCATGCTAAGAACCAGCATTTAACTGAATTTCATGGATTGCAACCTAATCAACATACCTGATTCATTCTATTGATATAAACAGAGACAATTTTCCAGTGAAGATCACCTGCAACAGGTAACAGTAGTAGATTAGTTCAACATGGAAGAGAAAATCAACAGATTGCAAAAAAGAAGCACCACAAGAAATTAAGAATCCCTCGAACAGAACATACCGTTTCTGGTGCGCTTAAGAAGCTCACAGCCTCTGGCAAGCAACTCCCTACTGCAGATGCCAAGAAAATTCTCATCAATAACAATCTCACCGCTGTGACTGCGACTCGATGCATTACTGCCGTTATTGCCAGGCGTTACTCTTTCGGCTGGAAGCACAGCTGCTATATTCCAAACATCCTTCAGAGCTCGTGCTTTTAGTGTCGCTGCCCCACGTAGTGCTGCAAAAAATAAACAATGGAATTGCGGGTTGAGAATGATTTCTAACTGAAAATGTCATTGAACTTCCAAATTCAAGGGATAAGCTAAATGATGATTGAACAAAGATACCTGTTGCAGCAGCTGCCGTCAAAGTCATGATATCACCGGCTGAACGGACATTGACAGCAGAACTAACAACAGAAGCTAAATGCTCCCGCTCTGCACCCATAGTTTCTGCTGCTTCAACACATTGAGCAGCCACAAGGGTAGCAGCAGAGGCAACCGCCATATCAGTCCTAGCCGCCTCTTGGTCCTTCCTGGATCCAGATGAGGCTGCAGTCGCAGCAGCAATGGCAGCGATTGCTGCAGCAACCCCTGCCACAGACACAGCGGCGTGCACCTGCGCATTGTGGGTCCTGGTGTCTTCCTTTTTTTTCTCCTTTCTGTCCTTAAGCCACCTCCCCACAGTCTTTCCACTCGCAGCAGGCACAACGCCGAAGCCTGCGCCTGCATTAACGCTCATACCATTGTGGTTGTTTGATCTGTATTGGCCGTTCGACAGATTGTTTAAGCGACACTGCATTTCAGCCAAAAGAAATGATCAATCATAGGTCATTAACTCTGTCTATGACATTATTTGATTTGATAGTATGGTAAACTCTGCACAACATGGTGATTAATACGTGCCTATAAATGCAAACTGACTGAACTTAAAAGAAATAGAGTAGGTCACTACTTTAACAAGGTACATACTGAATTCCTGAGAATCAGAGATGCGTTAACATCAATCAAAACCCAACTCTTCGGTTTGTCATAAATAGATGTCAAGTTGGTTATCCTCTCAGTAAATACTTTTCTCGAGGCGATAAGTAACAAATAATGGTCTAGTACTCTAGAGTGGTCACCAAAAATGTTTTCAATCAAAACGTAACATATTCAGTGATCAATTCAGACGTTGTGCACAATAAATCACCGCTGCACATATAAAACCCACGTCTGTTTTATCTTGAAAAGGAATCGTTTGATGGGCTATTTTTCATCAAGATACCATTGTACAATAGCTTTTATTTCAAGACAATTTGTTAGGACAACTTTCAAGCAATAAATTGTAGAAATTTCCTCAACAATGAACACTTAAATGCCCATTTCCACAAGTTTCCTCTAGTACCAAAATCTTTTGCCATTCAAGTGAAACTTGTGGAAATGGGAGAAATAGAAAACTGTGGGAAAATGCACGAAAATTGACAGTTTATGGGATGCTGAAAGCAAAGAATCATTGGGTTTACTTAGGTGACAGTGCAAAACGCACTCCTTTCCACTTTTCTCTGCTAAAGCTTCAAAGAGAAATTTAATTTAATTAGTTAAAAAACACAGAGGATTTGGAAGTTTGAGAGAGAAAGACCCAGTATCACAAAGAATCGTCCTGTGTCAGTTTTCGTGTTTGTCACCCGAGAGACCATCAGACAATTACTTCTGAGTCCTGACTTTGCTCCAATACACATCTCTAAGACATAAAAAACCACTAAATTGTTTATCAAAAAAAAAAAAAACCACTAAATTACGATAAACAACGCTTTAATATATACGCGAGTTCTCGGGTCCGTCGGGTTCATTCAAGGAGTCTATAATTACCAACTCGGAAAATGACCCGAAACTTATTGAATTTCTCAACACGGCTCGCTATTTAGTGCAGTGATATCGATATAGTGGTTTGTACACATTGGACTCGATCATAACTAGTGACATGACAAGTACTAGAGAAAATCTAGCATAATGATAACGATTGTATGTACATAAATAGTACAATAAGACGGAGCGGGAAAAGTACGAACGGACGCACCTTAAGATCGTCGATTTCGGATGGAGAGACCGGGGGACTATCAGTCAAGGATCCATTAAGTGGGCCACTACTGTGAGAAAGCCGACCAGAAGTGCGGGGTGATACTTCTTGCTGTTACATCAATTTACACACATTAAGAAAAAAATAAAACCAATCTTAATATTATTTCATTACCAGTATATTACAACTTCGGCATTACTACATACAGTACCACTACTGTCGTAAATCATAATCATCACTACATCACTCGTCAAAATCAAACCAAATACTCCCTACTGTTCTATTTGATGTTCCACAATGAAATAGCGCGGATTTTTTTTTTTAGAAAGTAAGATGTGGTGGAAAATGAAAGTTGGTAGATCACAAACCATTAGGACCACAAAAAACATTACAAATAAGAAAAGTGAAAGATCATTTAAAACTGACTCAAAAAAGAAACCAAAAAATCATCCAGAACAGGACGGAGTATTCATATTTTATACCACTTTTACATGTTCACTCACTCACACTACTTGGCAAATTGTTACTTTCTATTGAAATTTTCATCACCTAATTTGAAAAACGTAAACAATTCATTGCACCTGAAAACGATAAAATAAAATTAGATTGTAGAAGAAGCCAACATGAGGACATACTCGTATTTGCCGGATTTTGTGGACTTCTAAACTCAAATATTCCTTTCCTAGGAACTAGTACAATTAAGTCTACACAATATACACAGATTGTGAGATTGTTTCTTTTTCTTTTTTTAGTTCTCGAAAGATAAGAACGATCCTGTTCAATCAGACTCATCTCGGGTTAACTAGCTCGCTCAAATTTGCGGGCCAGAGTCTTAATCCAAATGGACGGGGAACAGTTGTCACTCCTACTTAGTAATTAGTAGTACAGTAATTATTACTGATAAATCAACTTGTCAATTTTGTCAAACTAAGAACCAATACACATTGAATACGAGTACAACAACAATAAACCTTAATCATATTATTAATTTAGAATCCGCTAATATGAACCGTCACGTGAAATTGTCGAATTTCGTAACACTATAACAAAGATCAACAATTTGGCAAAATTAAACAAATTTCATATCGACCAATATTATGGAGTATCTGCTATTTTTCAAATACCTTAGCAATTATTAATTCCAACAAAATAAAATAAAATTGACACAAGATTCCAAACCATCAATTTTCAGATAGAATAATGTCCAACCAAAAAAAAAAAAAAACCATAAGAAACCTTAAAAACATTATTATTATTTAATCAGAAGAAGAATAAAACTTACGGACTGAGCCATAATACGCTCCATAATAAGTTGAGAAGTCTCAGACGACGCAAAAGAGAACGGATTCCCACTAACACCACCACCACCACCCACCGCCGCCGCGTCCTCCGCCACAATGTCCTCCAGTATAACACCTTCACCACCGCCGCCGCCGCCAATTAGCGCCTTAGAAAGCGAAGCTTTGTAATTAGAAGAAGGAGGAGTCAATGCCTTGGAAATCTCAAGAGCGGAAACACTCCAAGACCTAGAAAGGAACTCCATCGGCTCTTTCGGAGTCTCCGGCGGTTTGAATATTAACTCCGGTTTCATAACCGGGTCGGGTCTCCATGGCCCACCAATTGCCACTCCTCTATCCATGTATTTTTTTGTTTTTAATTTAAATTGAAGAAGAAGAAAATAAAAAAGGGAATGTTGAGGGAGTGGGGGACCTGAGAGTGGAGTGGAGTGTTGTTGGAGGAGAGGTTTATTTTGTGTGAGTGAGATTTGTTTTTTGGTTTGGCAGGTACTTTGGATGTGGAAGTGGTGGGGGGGGGGGGGGTTTTATAGGAGAGAGAGTGAGGACAAAAGTGTCAAATATGTCAGTGGAGTGTAGAAGAAGATTTTTAGTGAAGAGGGTATTTTTGGGTGAAAATTATATTTTTGGATTGATTAGTGATCTTATGTAGAGAGCGTGAGTGAATAGAGTGATTATTATTGTGGAGTGTGCAGTGATTGTGTGGAGTGTGAAAATTTTGTCTTCATTTATGTTTGGCTTGTCTTGGAGTAAACCATCATTAATTAATTTAAGTGTTGTTAATATTTACTCCCTACATATTTGTACATTTGGTCAATCGTTACGTAATACTCAAGTTTGGCACTTTGGCTAATTGCATGGTTTTTCATTGGCTGGATTATTGTTTTGATGGGATGGAGTAGTCTTACTCTAAGCTTAAATGCTGCCATGCTGGGATGTGCCGTATGTAAATCTATGCACATTGAAAGATGAAAATTAGCGCACTACAAGAAAATAGGGGAATTGCGGGATATATATATATATATATATATATATATATATATATATATATATATATATATATATATATATATATATATAGGGGCACGTTCCGCTAGAAAGCTATATATGGTATGAATGGTAGAAAGTACATATAAAGTATATCAATATTTGCGATTGAAACTTACAAAACCAATAACACATCTAAATAAAAAGACATTATTTCTTATAAATTGTGTTTTTAATTCAACAAAAGTCACTTATATTATTATAAAATGCAATTTTAATTACAAAATATTTATTGTTATAAATGCACTTCTACTTTAAAAAAAATGCACTTATTCTTATAAAAATGCATTTCTAATTTAACAACACGCATTTTTCTTATCAAATGCAATTTAAATTTAACAAAATACACTTTTCTTATAAAATGCACTTATTTTTATAAAATGCACTTCTAATTTAACAAAATGCATTTGGTTTTATAAAATGCACTTCTAATTTAATAAAATGCACTTATTTTTATAGAATACACTTCTAATTTAACAAAATGCACTTTGTCGTTTTAGTTTTATAAAATGCACTTGTAATTTACCAAAATGCACTTTAAATTTAACAAAATGCACTTCAAATTTAACAAAATGCACTTCTAATTTACAAAATGTATTTCTAATTAAACAAAATGCACTATGTCGTTTTATTCTTATAAAAATACACTTAAATTTATAAAATGCACTTCAATTTAACAAAATGCACTTCTAATTTACAAAATGCACTTCTAATTAACAAATGCACTTCTAATTAAATAAAATGCACTTTGTCGTTTTATATTCTTATAAAATACACTTATATTTTTACAAAATGCACTTCAATTTAACAAAATGGACTTATTATTAGAAAATGCATTTAGAACTTAACAAAATACACTAATTCTTATAAAATGCACTAATTATTGTAAAATACACTTATAATTGAACAAAATGCACTCAAATTTTCCCTTGAAAAAATGCACTCAATTTAATGTAATTAAAACTCAAAAAAAAATTAAAAACAAATTCAACCAGCTGATTTTCTCTCTCTTCCTCCCCTCCCCAAACCCGACCATCACCGAAACAACCCCAGCCGCCACTGACCACCACCAAAGCAACGCCCAAGCCCACCATAACTACCTCCCTCGTCCGGCGATCATAAGCCCCCTCCCCCACGACATCTCCACCGCCTCTCCATCCCAAATTTCTACTCTCTTTTCGAAATCCTCCATTTTCGGCGCCCTAGCACTGCCTTCACCACCTTCTGAACCACCACGATGGCAGGAAACCATACCAGCCACCGTCGAACCAAACATCACCGTCCAATCTCTCTTCTAACCACCTCCAGAAAGAAAAAATAGATACGCGATCTTCTAACCTCATACCTTCATTTCACTCTACGGTAGCGGTGATAGATGCGCGAAGGTGGCAGGAGACTGCTAGTGGTGAATATCGGCAACGGAAATAAGCTCCAACGACAAAATCTGAGAAAAACGTGACCGAGAAGATGGAGAGAGAGGGCGGAATTCGCGGCGATGTGATGATTGATGAAGGACACTGATGGCCGTCGAAGAGTTGCTGTTGTCGATGGATTCGGCCACTCCTGTCGGCCTCGGCGGTGGTGGTCGTCTGTGTACGGCAGCGACGGTTTTTCGGCGGATATGTGGAGGGGAAAGGATAGAGAGGAAATGTGCGAGATTGGTTTTTGTTTTACGGGATTGGGGGTTATTTTCGGTTTATTTTCAATTTTCTTTTGTTGTAATATTTGATATGGACCATTAGATTTAGGTTGGATGGATGAATGAGATAACTTTTTACTTCTTACCTAAGGATTACTTCTTATCGGAACAACATCCTATATATATAGATATATATAGGCTGCATTCGGTCAGAAGTAAATTTATGTCAGAAGGTCAGAAGTCATCTGAGTCACACATCCATCCAAGATCAATGGTCAAGATTAAACCAAATAAACAAAAATACAAAACACTCCCCCCTTCCCTTTTCTCTCTCCTCCCCCAACCCCCCTTATCCAACTCGACCACCCCAGCCTCGTCGACCGCCGTCGCCGACCACCACCGTCACCGGCCCGACCCAGGCACGACGACCGCATCCCTCCGCCGTTCCCACACCCCGCCGCCCTTTTCTTCTCCCCCCATTATCACTTTCACCCACTTTTCGATCTCCCATATCCTTTATTTACGGCGGTCATGGTGGTGCGCGTGGTCGGCGGCGTAGGGCGAGGGGTGGGGGACAATTTTTGGGCAGTAGCGGTTAGCGATAGGGGATGGGGAAGGGAGTGAGAGAGGAGAGAGAAAATGAGAAAAAGGGGACATGGAGGACGATGAAGGTGGTGGCGCGGGCTCAGGGGGTCCGCCGTGGGGTCGTCGGAGCGGCGCCCACCGATTGGTGGTGGTGGCGTCGTGTGAGGGGGTGGTCGGTGCAGGTGGCCGGCGGTGGTGAGGTGATTTGTAGTGGTGGTGGTGGGTGGGTATGGGAGGAGAGATAAAAAATGGGAGTTCACTTTTCTGATTATTTTTTTAAAGTTGTTTTTTTTTTTTAATTTTTTTTTTAGTTAAATATTGTTACGATAGAGTTGTAAAGTTATTAGAATTATGCGCTATAGTTACTGGAGTTACGAAGCAACTAAAGTTATAAGAGTTAGCGAGATATCAAGATGTGTGGCTCAGATTACTTCTGACCTTCTGACATATATATATATATATATATATATATATATATATATATATATATATATATATATATATATATATATATATATATGAACCATGTGAATCTTGTCTTTTAATTGGTGTCATAAGTAAGACCCCATATACATATACACTGATGGTGTGACACTATGTTGTGTATATCCGTATATAAAGAGGTTAATGTTATGTCTAAAAGCATTAGCAATGAAGTTGAGGTTAGATGGTGGTCGGGAATGAACAATCTAACAAATTGTGTACATATATACGAATGAGATACAATTGTGCATAACATTTCTCAAGATGCTTCATACAGTTAGATTGATAGTCAATTTTATGTCCAATTAAGGAGTACTCCGTATTATTTTTTGGGAGTCGGACTTGAGTTTATGTAACCAAAAAATAAAAAGGGGGACTTGAGTTTACATGTACTCCGTAGCAATTATGTCTAATGAGGTCAAGTCGAAGATCTTAGTGAAAGATTACATAGACTTATAGTAGTGGTGAGTATAATAATAGCAATAAGTGCACCACTGCACATACATGAGCCGCTGCTAGCTAGCAGCCTAGCAATACTAGCTTTAGCTTCTGGCGGCTAAAAATGGAAAATTGATTATGAGAGCCGTACGCCGTCGAGCAAAAGCAGACACGTGTACCCAACAGAAGGACTATTTCTTCTTTGTTTTACAGCGTTACTTTTACAGTTTACTTGACTGATTGATTGAAGACTTGGGCGGGTCGCAATTTCGCCATGGTTCAGGCTCACTCCAAATTTTACTCTTTTTTAGGCTCCACGTACAACTGCATGCTAGTAATCCTAGTACTTATTAAGCTTTATCTTCTCAACTCAACATTTTGCGGTAGTTGCAATGCGGCAGATAAAAATAAGTGGCTAAATATATCACAAGTTACAGATGTAATCGGTATTAAATTAAAGTAGAGTTCCACGAAAGAAAGGAAAAGCTTATGGAGAATGGAAAAACATAATTGTTGGGGAGAGCTGTCAAGGAGGAGTACCGGCCTATATCCATAAATCAAATGAGGTTCCATCTTAAAACCAATTGGCAATAAAAGGAGTCACCTACTACCTTATAAAGGTGTTCCAGTCACTTCAATTTTCCGATGTGAGACAACCGCTCACACATAAATTCTCAACAATCTCCCTCTTATGTGTGAGCTCACTCACTCCCCCTTGAACCAAACACCGGGCATGTCAAACCACCGCACTATTGGACCTTGACACCGCTCTTAACCGATACACCATGCCATCGAGCAATGTGTATGCGCCTCCACATGTTTCCGTGGCATCCACATGTAACCGTATCGCATCCCAAAGAGTCTTTAACCACACTCGCACCCACTCCATAAGAATCCGCATTCGACAGCTCATTCTTTTTTCCAGAAGTCCTTGTGCGTAATCCATATTAAATAAAAGTAGAGTTGTTCCAAGAAAGAAAGGAAAAGTTTATGGAGAATGGAAAAACATAATTGTTGGGGAGAGCTGTCAAACAGGAGTAACGGCCCATATCCATAAATCAAGTGAGGTTTCATCCTAAAACCAATTGAGAATAGAAAAAGCAACGCACTACCTTATAAATATGTTCCACCCACTTCAATTTTCCAACGTGAGACAACCGTTCACACATAAATTCCCAACAATAATTTCATCAAGTGTAGCTTATGAAGCTATGATAGATTTCTTTGTTCTAAACAAGTCAATAATCTTCAATCAAATTAAAGATTGTCAGAGCATCAACTGTAAATGCAAACTGAGTGAACTTAAAAGAAATAGAGTAGGTCACTACTTTAACAAGGTACATACTGAATTCCTGAGAATCAGAGATGCGTTAACATCAATCAAAACCCAACTCTTTGGTTTGTCATAAATGGATGTCAAGTTGGCTGTCCTCTCAGTAAATACTTTTCTCGAGGCGATAAGTAATACTCCCTCCATTCAAGTGCACTCTTCCTATCACTTTTCGGCACGCAATTTAAGGTGCGATTCTAACTATGTTTGAAATTACGTAAAATTCTAAAATTTTGTAAAAATCACTATTGACATTTAATCTTGTTTGTCTAAAATTTTTGGAATTTTACGTAATCTCTAACATATAGAAAACCGCGCCTTAAACTGCGTGCCGAATAGTGTTAGGAAGAGTGGATTTGAATGGAGGGAGTAATAGTCTAGTACTCTAGAGTGGTCACAAAATTCATTCAATCCAAAACGTATGTTATGCACAATACATCACCGCTGCACATATAAAACTCACGTAGGTTTTATCTTGAAAAAGAATTGTTTGATAGGCATTTTTTCATCAAGAGACCATTGTACTATAACTTTTATTTCAAGACGATTTGTTGGGACAACTTTCAAGCAATAAATTGTAGAAATTTCCTCAACAATGAACACATAAATGCCCATTTCCACAAGTTTCCTCTCGTACCAAAATCTTTTGCCATTCAAGTGAAACTTGTGGAAATGGGAGATGCCGAAATTACAGAGAAATGGAAAACTGTGGGAAAATGCACGAAAATTGACAGTTTATGGGATGCTGAAAGCAAAGAATCATTGGGTTTACTTAGGTGACAGTGCAAAACGCACTCTTTTCCACTTTTCTCTGCTAAAGCTTCAAAGAGAAATTTAAATTAATTAATTAAAAAACACACAGGATTTGGAAGTTTGAGAGAGACAGACCCAGTATCACAAAGAATCGTACTGTGTCAGTTTTCGTGTTTGTCACCCGAGAGACCATCAGACAATTACTTCTGTGTCCTGACTTTGCTTCGCTACACATTTCTAAAAACCACTAAATTAAGATTAACAACGATGTAATATATACACGCTAGTTCTCGGGTCCGTCGAGTTCATTAGAGGAGTCTATAATTACCAACTCGGAAAATGACCCGAAACTTATTAAATTTCTCGGCTCGCTATATAGTGGTTTAATTTGAGCACATTGGACTGGATCACAAATTCACAATTAGTGACATGACAAGTACTAGAGAAAATCTAGCGTAATGATAAAGGAGAGACCGGGGGACTATCAGTGAAGGATCCAATAAGTGGGCCACTACTGTGAGAAAGCCGACCAGAAGTGCGGGGTGATACTTCTTGCTGTTACATCAATTCACACACATTAAAAATAACCAATGTTAATATTATTTCATTATATTACAACCTATGTTGCACGAGTACGGACACCGGAAGGACGCAGACACCGGGACACCTTAATCTCAAAATCTAGAACATCGACACTGCTATTATTTTTTAATATAAATATATTAAAATCAATTAAATATTATATTTTTAATTAAAACAACAAGAATTTATAACTTTAAAACTTAAAACAATTTCAAAATGAAGATATTACACACATAATAATTGAATATGTTAAGAAAAACGTTAAAAAATTCGAGATTAAGAATGTTTATTTCGCCCAAATGCTTGCTTAATGTTTGTTTTTTATGTCCTACAGGTGTCCAACCGGTGTTTTGTGTGTAAAAACCGGGTTTTGTGTCCGAGTTAAAAAAATAAACCGGACACCGAACCGACCGTGTCCGACACGTGTCCTCCCGGTGTCCTCCTAATGTCCGTGTCCGACACCGTATCAAACACGGACACGTCACTTGGGAGAGGTGTCCGTCCTTCATAGATTACAACTTCGGCATAACTCCACTACTACATACAGTATACCACTACTGTCATAATCATCATTACATCACTCGCAAAATCAAACATAATATTCATATTTTATACCACTTAGCAAATTGTTACTTTTTATCTAAATTTTCATCACGTAATTTGACAAATTAAACATAAACAATTCATTGAACCTTAAAACGATAAAATAAAATTAGATTGTAGAAGAAGCCAACATGAGGATATACTCGTATTTGCCGGATTTTGTGGACTTCTAAACTCAAATATTCCTTTCCTAGGAACCGGTAAATTATTGTGTACATCCGAGAGTACGTACTCTCGATTCTCGTGTTGTGTATTTTAACATAGAAATTGATGTACTTTTACCCTAATTTAATGTACTTTAAGTATAATTTTGTGTATTTTTTGTTAAAACTGTGTAAATTTACTTATCAAATCATTTTCGTATAGTTTTGCTAATATTTATAGTATTTGGAAGTATAAGTATGTAGAATAGTACAAAGATGTACACGATCTTGAAGTACAAAGATGAAAAAAACCGATTATCAATTCATTAGAGTCTCTTAATGGGTGAAAATACTTACGTAAATAGGTTAGAACCTTAAAATATCAATGCAGATAGATTGCAAATGACTAAAATTATATATGAATTCACAAAAATACATAAAATATCCACTAAAGTACATGAAAAACTTGCAAAAGTACATTAAAAATCGGCTAAAGTACATAAAAGCAAATTCGGGAGTACATAGTCTCGAGAGTATGATATACATGCTCCTGGGAACTAGTACAATTAAGTCTACACAATATACACAGAATGTGAGATTGTTCCTTTTTCTTTTTTTAGTTCTCTGTTGAATCACTCATCTCGGGTAAACTAGCTCGCTCAAATTTGCGGGCCAGAGTCTTAATCCAAATGGATGGGGAACAGTTGTCATTCCTACTTAGTAATTAGTAGTACAGTAATTATTACTGATAAATCAACTTGTCAATTTTGTCAAACTACAACACCAATAACCTTAATCATACTATTAATTTAGAATCCGCTAATATGAACCGTCGCGTGAAATTTCGTAACACTATAACAAAGATCAACAATTTGGCAGAATTAAACAAAATTTCATATCATATCGACCAATACCTTAGCAATTATTAATTCCAACAAAATAAAATAATATTGACACGAGATTCCAAAAAAAAACTATCAATTTTCAGATAGAATAATGTCCAACAAAAAAACATAAGAAACCTTAAAAACATTATTATTATTATTTAATCAGAATAAGAATAAAACTTACAGCAAGGGATTCCCACGAACACCACCACCCACCGCCGCCGCGTCCTCCGCCACAATGTCCTCCAATATAGCACCACCACCACCGTCGCCGCCGCCGCCAATCAGCGCCTTAGAAAGCGAAGCTTTGTAATTAGAAGGAGGAGTCAATGCCTTGGAAATCTCAAGAGCGGAAACACTCCAAGACCTAGACAGGAACTCCATCGGTTCTTTCGGAGTCTCCGGCGGTTTGATTATTAACTCCGGTTTCATAACCGGGTCGGGTCTCCATGGCCCACCAATTGCCACTCCTCTATCCATGGCCCACCAATTTAAATTGAAGAGGATGAAGAAAATAAAAAAGGGAATGTTGAGGGAGTAGTGGGGGACCTGAGAGGCTTAGAGTGGAGTGGAGTGGAGTGTTGTTGGAGGAGAGGTTTATTTTGTGTGAGCGAGTTTTGTTTTTTTTGGTTTTGGCAGGTACTTTGGATGTGGAAGTGGTGGGGGGGGGGGGGGGTGGTGGGGTGGTTTTATAGGAGAGAGAGTAGTGAGGACAAAAGTGTCAAATGTGTCAGTGGAGTGTAGAAGAAGATTTTTAATTATATTTTTGGATTGATTATTAGGTGCTCGACAAGTATCGCAAATCAACATACTAAATTAATTTTAAATAATTTAATAAATTTTTCTAAAAGAAAAAAATTATCAAATTATATTAGATATAGTTTGTACAATGTATATATGAGCATAGAAGATTAAATAATTGCAATTAACTATTTTTTCTATTTTTTCTTGTTATTTACAATATAATTTATAAAATAAACCTAAATAAAAAAAATGGATGGTATAAATTGATTTTTAACATTATGAATGGTTGAGATGATGACTCTTATGTTACTTTACGGTACTTGTCAGATACCTTAGAATTATTCAGAGAATAGTGATCTAATGTAGAGAGCGTGAGTCAATAGAGTGATTATTATTGTGGAGTGTGCAGTGATTGTGTGGAGTGTGAAAACTTTGTCTTCATTTATGTTTGGCTTGTCATGGAGTAAACCATCATTAATTAATTAATTCAAGTGTTAATATTTACTCCTACATATTTGTACATTTGGTCAATACTTATTTTATGTAATAGTTTTCCCTCCAGTTTATTAGGTTTTTTGCATTTGATTTGAATCTGTGAGAGGAATTCAAACCAAATGCAAAGAATCTAATGAAATGGAGGGAGTAGTTCCTAAGTTTGGCACTTTGGCTAATTGCATGGTTTTTCATTGGCCGTATTATTGTTTCGATGGGATGGAGTGGTCTTACTCTAGGCTTAAGGAGGTATGCTACCATGCTGGGATGTGCCGAATGTAAAACTATGCACATTAAAAGATGAAATTTAGCCTAATGTTTAGGAACTCAACCTGCCTGGGGGATGTCCCGGGTCAATCCTCATACCCCCACCCCGCAACATTAGTTGCTCCTATGTACCAAAAAAGAAAAAAAGATGAAATTTAGCGCACTACAAGAAAACGGGAAAATTGCGACTAAAAATTGCGCGATAAATATATGATATGAACCATGCAAATCTTCTCTTTTATTTTGGCGATGTCTTAAGTAAGACCCCATATATATCCACACTGGTGTTGTGACTAGGGGTGGCAATGGGTACAGAACCCGACCCAGATGGGTCGGGTCTGGGTCCATTTTTTTGAAGACCCGGTGGATATGGGTCGGACCTAGACCCGTAAATTTATGTGTGGGTCGGATATGGATCTCTGATCTGAGACCCAGACCCGACCCATAGACCCGCAGACCCGAACATTATACATAAAAAAAAAACCAAATATCTCACGAAATCAGGCTTGCCGCTTGCTTCCATTTTCTCTTTCTATTTTCTCTGATTTCACGAAGTCCCTTAATCCTTACTACTTCTCAGTTCTCATAAAACTTACCTCAAAACATCCGCCCCTTCAAACCTCCGCCCAGCTTCTTCGCATCACCGACGAGGCGACTACAATCCGGCCAACTTCTTCGTCTTCAGGTACGACTCGTACGAGTTTGAAGCTTCGTTCGAACTTTTGTTGTTTAATTTATTGTTATATTCTTAAGATTATTGTGGTTGATTGAATGATTGTTGATACGATCGAATTTCATGCAATACTATTGATTCTTTCCCAAATTTTCGTCATTCTTCACTTATACGCTTCGTATTAAACCCTACCTTCGAATATCATTTCTTCAAATCAATCGAATTCAATCAAAACCCCTAATTTCTCACTCCAATTTTTCGAACTTATTCGAATTCGAATTTTTTTTTCTGAGCTGAATTCGTTAAATCTGTGATTGTGATTTGCTTTAGTATTTTGTTCTTATATTGCTAGAATGGATGAAGATTGTCCACCATCTTTTGCTGCTAGTAGCACCCCTATTATGACGTTGAGTGATGATGATTTGGGTGGTAATGGAGAAGGCTTTGTTGATTGTACAAACACTCAAGAGAGCAATCCTGCCGAAAAGGATGATTCGAATTGTGATGTCACTGGACATAGTAGTAAGAAGCTCACATCAGAAGCTTGGGACTACTTTAACAGAGTGAAGGTAAACAATGTTGTTAAGGCGAGGTGTAAAGCTTGTAGAAATTATCTTTCTGGTGTTACCTCTAATGGGACTTCTCACCTTCTTAAACATTCTAATAAGACTTGTAAAATGAGACATTTTGTGAATACTAAGGGTCAAACAACATTAAGAGTAAAAAGTGAACCTGATGGATCAAATTCTTTAGAGGTTAAAGAAAAGTATAAAGAATTTGACCAAGATTTTTCTAGGGTCAAGTTGGTTACCATGGTTGTGATACATGAGTATCCTTTGTCAATTGTTGATCACATTGGTTTTAGAGATTTTATTAGAAGTCTCAACCCTTCATTCAAAATGATTTCTAGAAACACTCTGAGAAGTGACATCTTAAGCATGTTTAGAGAAAATAAGCTTTCACTTAAGCAATTGTTTGAGATTAATGATAGTAGGATTGCGGTGACAACAGATATGTGGACTGCCTCTTTTACAAAGAAAGGTTATATGGTTGTGACCTCGCATTTCATTGATCAAGATTGGGTTTTGAGAAACCGAACACTAAGGTAATGAATTACATGTTATTGCAATGTTTTTTTTTTTTTTTTTTTTTTTTTTTTTTTTTTTTGCTTGTTATGTCTAATTTAGATAGAACCTTGATTTAACCATAATGCGTGACAAATCCTTTTCTTTTCCTTGCATGTGTTATTTTGAAGGTTTTGTTTTGTACCATGTCCACACACTAAAGGTGTTATTGCCAAAGTCTTAGTGGATTGTTTATCTCAATATTGTTTGGAGAGCAAGATTTTTTCGGTAGTGGTAGATAATTGTACCACTAATGATGCGATGATGAAGATTGTACTTAAAAATTTTGAGAAAAAAGTGTCTTATGTTGGAAGGTAGTTTCTTGCATATGAGGTGTAGTGCCCACATCTTGAATTTGATTGTAAAAGATGGGTTGGATGTGATTGAATCGGGAATTTTAAAAGTAAGAGATTGTGTCTCGTTTTGGATGTCTACTTCTAAAAGGATTGAAAAGTTTGAGGAGTCTTGTCATTTTTTGGGCATATCTAGTTCTAAAAGATTGGTTCTTGATTGTAAAACAAGGTGGAATTCTACTTTCTTGATGCTTCGATCCGCTATGCCATATGAGGATGTTTTTGATAGGCTTAAACGTCTAAATGGGAGGTTAAAGTTTTCTATTCCTTCTAAGGTAGAGTGGAACTTTGCTAAGCTTATTTGTGGGAAGTTGGAAATTTTTAACAAGGCTACTAAGGTGTTTTCGGGAAGGCACTACCCTACTTCTAACTTGTTCTTTCGAAAATCTTGTGAGATTAAACTTACTTTGAAGCGTTGATTAGTAGATGATGAGGATGTTATCAAATCCATGGCTTTGAAAATGATTGAAAAGTTTGATAAATATTGGGAACAAGTGAATGGTCTTTTAGCTATTGCCACCATTTTAGATCCTAGGAATAAGATGGAGTGTGTTAAATACTACTTTGGTAGGCTCTATGAGGATGATGATGATGAGTATGAGAGGGAGGTGAAGAAGGTAAGGAAGTTGTTGGATGATCTTGTTGCGGAGTATCAATTAAGAGGGGATGGAAGTGAGACTCGAGAAGAGGTGTCTAAAGGAAATGGAAAAAGAACACCTTCGGCTACTATTTGTGAGGATGAAGAGGATGAATATGCTAAGGCAAAGAAAACAAAGAAGAGAAAGGTGACGTTAATTGGTGAGGTGGACCACTATTTAGGGGATGATACGGAACCGGAGAATAATGCATTTGACGTCCTTGGTTGGTGGAAAGTCAATCTTACGTATCCCACATTGCGTAAAATCGCTAAAGATATACTTTCTATTCCAATATCTAGTGTGGCTTCGGAAAGTGCTTTTAACATGGGTGGAAGAGTAGTAAGTCCACATCGTTCAAGACTTCATGCTAACACTATTGAAGCATTAATGTGCTTGCAAAATTGGCACATGCAAGATATTCAAGGTAATATCATGTGCTATATTTTTTCGAATCTTTTAAATTATGTTACTATCATGAAATGTCATTAACATATGAGTGAGTTTCTTTGTATGACTTAAGGTAAATTGGAAATGCTAATAATGCTTGTTCTACCATCAACGAGGACTTTGATCTTGAAGGGGATGTCATTGATATCATTGACTTGGTAATGTCTCTTATCTCGTTTTCTACTGTACTACTTATTACAATTTAAGTTCTCTTTTCTTGAATTCTTTTGTCATGTGTTCATATATTTCTTCATCTAATTAGGATGTTGATGACATTGCGTTTGACGATATGGAAGCCGAATAATTATGAAAAGATTCGATCGTATGAAATGAAGATGTTGATGGCATTGCGATTGGATATATGGAAGAGAAAGAACCATGAGAAATTGAAATGTTTCAATCATATGAACTATAAACTTGTAACAATGAGACTTTGAACTTGTAATGTAAACTTTATTGTTTGTTTGAGATGGTTGCTTGTAAAATTTGGTTGTAGATTCGTTGACCTCGTAATTATGGCGCTTTGACGATTACCAGCCACATCGGTACGAAAATATCAACAATTTAGGCGCATTACCCATCTGGACCCAGACCCGGTCCAGATCCGCTGGGTCCTGACGGATCCGGGTCTGGATCTACAAATTCTGGACCCGGTGGGTCTGGATCTGGATCTGGGTCTGCCATAAATAAGCGGGTCTGGATCTGGATCTTAGCATACCCGACCCATTGCCATCCCTAGTTGTGACAGTATGTTGTGTATATCACAAGTATAAAGATTGAGGAAGGATGGGGATGTGTGGATAACGGTGCGTATATATCTAATTATCCGTATATAAAGAGGTTAATAATGTTGTGTCTTTTTTCTATGCTATGCTATGCTACTGATCTTCAAAAAAAATAAAAAAATGTTGTGTCTAAAAGCATTAGCAATGAAGTTGAGGTTAGATGGTGGTCGCGAACAATCTAACAAATTGTGTACATATATACGAATGCGATACAATTGCGCGTAACATTTCTCAAAATGCTTCATACGGATAGATTGGTAGTCACTTCTATATCCAATAATTATTTTTTGGAAGTAGGACTTGAGTACTTGAGTTTAAATATGTAACCAAAAAAAAAGGACTTGAGTTTACATGTAGCAATAATAATATCTAATGAGGTCAAGTCGAAGATCTTAGTGAAAGATTACATAGACTTAGTAGTGGTGAGTATAATAGCAATAAGTGCAGCACTGCACATAAGAGCCGCTGCTAGTAGCTAGCTATACTAGCTTCTGGCGGCTAAAAATGGAAAATTGATTATGAGAGCCGTACGCCGTTGAGCAAAAGCAGACACGTGTACACAACAGAAGGACTATTTCTTTTTTTGTTTACAGCGTTACTTTTACAGTTCACTTGACTGATTGATTGAGGACTTGGGCGGGTCGCAATTTCGCCATGGTTCAGCGTAGAGGTGGCCATTGGTACGGGTCAGCCCTGGCCCAATCTGAACCGGCCCGGTAAATAGCCCTGGCGGGTCGACCCTAGGCCGGGCAGGGTCAAGCCCGGCACTAGTCCTAGAAACCTAGGGCTGGTTCAGGGTTCAACATTTTTGGGCACTAACCCAACCCTAGCCCTAGCTCTTAGCCCGACCCTAAACCTAACCTAACCCTAAACCGACCCTAACCTGACCCAAAACCTGGCCATGACCCTAACCTAACCCTCAACCTGACCTTGACCCTAACCTAGCACTTAATCCAACCCTAGCCTAGCCCTATCACGCCGTTAATTTTAGCAAATCAAAGCCGTCAATATACTCATTCTTTCAACTGGTTAAAGCCAAATTGAAACAATTACATTTTTATAATAAAAGTACCCAATCTCTACTCGTACAATAGTATGTATTAACGATAATTACAATAATATGAAGAAAATAAAAAGTATAGACAAATTAAAATCGGCCAACCCTAACCCGACACTAATCCTAACCCTAACCCTAACCCCGACTTACCCTCGAACTCAACCCTAACCTTGTCTCAACCCGACCCTAACCATAGTCTGAACCCGACCCTAGCCCGACCCTAACCCTAGCACTAGCCCGCTTACGTTAGGGCTAGGGCCGACAAATTCTTGGCCCTGACCCTAGCCCTAGCTTGCCCTAAAAGTAGAGGGCCGGTTCAGTGCCAGACCTTAGGGAGCCCAGCCCAGGTGTAGGCCCGGCCCTAACCCTAGCCCGCCCGCCTAGTGGCCACCTCTAGACTTCAGCGGGGCGTATACCCTACTCCCAAGAGTAGGTAGTCCTGTCAGGGGGAAATTGTACTTGTAGGGTGTCATCAATTCCGCGAGCAGTGGGAGCCTATAATTGTTGAAGCGAAAGCTATGGAATTTGGCTTGCGAATGGCACGACAACAAGGTTTTAGGAATATAATTTTGGAATCCGATAATCTTCAATTCAATTAGTGTCTATGGTTAAACGTAGTGTTATGCCCTTGTCTTCCTTGGGTAATATAGGCAAGGTTTTGCTTAATTTGTTTAAGGTTTTTGAGTCTTTAGTTGTTGTTCATATTAGGCGTAGGGGTAATCAAGCGGCTCATTTTATTGCCCACTTTGGGCCGCTCGACTATTCCTGTAGGGTTTGGGTGTATGGTGGCCCGGAAAGGCTTCTTGATGTAGCATCTGCGGATTTTATGTCCACTTTTATAACTTAATATATCTTTTAGCGTTTTGATAAAAAAAAAAAAAGAGTAGGTAATCCTGCACTGCCACGTCACAGTTTTTTTTAAAACCCGATTTATTTGGTTTTTGACTCTTTTTAAATCAAACCGGTTTATTTGTGAAAATATACACCAGACATGTATTGTAAAAAACACTCCCACAGTCCCACCTTTTCTCTCTTCTTCCCTGCCACCACTGCACCACCACCCCGTCGGCGATGAAACACAAGCCACCACAAAGATCGTTGCCGGAGACTCCATCAGAGGCACGAGATAGTCCGACCACCACTTCTCCCACCAACGTTTCCGCCTCTCCGCGCGGTGGCTTTTTAACTCTACTCGATTTTGCCTCTCACTCCATTCTCGCCTAAAATTTGTCGGCTCAGGCCGGAATGTCCGAGGACGATGAGGTGCATGCGCGAACTGGGTGAGGTATGTAGTGGTAGTGGTGGTGGTGGTGGTAGGGGTCGGGGGTGGAGTGGGGAGGGGAGCAGGATAGAGAAAATGGGAAAATCTGATATATTATGTTTGGTTTGCGAGAAACAAATGCAGGTATGAGCTTGTCTTATGGCATCCTGATGCAGTGGTTAAGAAAGTGTATGATGATGTTAAAAAGAGACTTAGGCACACAACACATAATTTGAGTGCCAAAGATAGAAAATGGCTTGTCACTAGAGAATTGCTTTGAGGTAGTCGAGATACTAGAGTTTTTTGTTAGGAGCTAATTAGTCATGTATTGTTGAGTCTCAGGGGAATGCCCCACAGTTTTTTGTATCATATTTTTTTGATCAATATACTTACCATTCAACAAAAAAAAAGAAAATGGGAAAATGAGATGGGGTTAATTTTAGGAGAGAGAAAATGTGTAGGCTGGGATTGTGGAAATGGACTAATTAATGGGGAAAATTAATGGGTTTGAGAAGAAGAGATAGTTAGGGAGAAGGGGGAAATGAATGGAAAAAATAGAGAAGGAAGATTAATGGGAATGAAGTCAATCAATTAGTAAACACGTGGGAGGTGAGAGAAATGAGATAGTTAGACTTTATTTGTTTTTATTTATTTATTTTTTGTTTCTTCAGATTACTTATATAGTTATATGTACGTAGTTGATCGCTAAAAGAGTAAAATACGCTGAAGTACATTTTTGTCACACCATAGTACATAATTTAGACGCTAAAGTACATAACTTAGGCGTTAAAGTATATGATTGACACGCTAAAATACATAATTAATACACTAAAATACATAGCTACTACGCTAAAGTACATAATTAATACACTAAAGCACATAGCTACTACGCTAAAGTACATGATTTACATGCTAAAGTACGTAAGAAAAATGTAAAAAAGTATATACATAATTGATACACTAAGGTACATAATCAACATGTTAAGTTACATATTTGTTATGCTAAAGTACATAAGTTGGACATTAAAGTATAGAATTAATATGTTAAAATACATCGGCAATACGCTAAGGTACACAATACTCCGACTGATACGTTAAAATACATAACTTAGACGCTATAGTACAAACTAACTGTTAGGTTAAAGTACATAATTGATACGTTAAAATTTGATGCGTTAGAATGATTGATACTCCGTACGCTAAAAGAATACATTATTGATAAGTTAAAGTACATAATTTGGACATTAAAATACATTATTTATAAGTTAAATACATAAATTAGACGTTAAAATACATTATTGATATGTTAAAGTACATAAATTAGACGTTAAAATACATTATTGATATGCTAAAGTACATTATTGAGAAGTTAAAGAACATCAATTAAATGTTAAAGTACATACTTTGTACCCTCTAATTGTTACCCAAAATTTAAGTCAAAATAATTTATTTTTCTAATTGATAGTCAAAATGATTTATTGACAAAATAAAACCTTGTTAAAACAATAAAAAAAATACCCGATTGCTTTTTGTCGCCCGTATTTCCACTTTTCCGCTTGTGCCCTCACTAATTAACTTCACTAATGACTTCCCCGTATTTCACCCTCCCTCATTACTACTCTTCTCTCTTCTCCTCTCTGTTTCCCATTTCTCCCTCATTACTACTCTTCTCTCCTTCTACACTCTCCTTCTCCATATCTTTGAACCTCATTTCTCCATTTCACTTTTTCCATATCTATCTCCTTCGTATATTGTTCGTCTCATATTTTCCCCAAAAATCCCCAAAATTTGCTAACGGAATACAATTTCGTTTTCCTTTTCCTGATTTAATTGATTAAATATCATCAATTTAATCAGTAAATCCAAACTCATATGAGTTCATAACTTTTATTTCAAAAATTTGAGCTAATCAATCCCAGAAATCGAAATCCAGATCTGTGGAGCTTATCCAGAAAAGGTATGTTTTTATGTTCCAATTTAAACTCATAAATTGGCAAGGTTTTACAATTATTAGTTTGAAAAGCATTGATAATTGAATTGAGTGGAGAAATTGTGCCCAAAATCGTGAATTGGTGAATTGTGTGTTTTGATAGGAATATCGTAAATTGGAGAAATTTAGATGTTATTGAATTCATGGGTGTTGTAGGAAAAGCCTAATAATTGTGCCCAAAATCGCGAATGTGTGTTTTGATTAGGAAATTCGGAAATTGGTGATTTGTGTAGTGAAGAATTTGAATTGTAGATGGCATTGGTAGATGTAGTTATTTAGGATTAGGAAAATGGAAATTGGCGTTTTGTTTAGTGAATTTGTTTGAATTGCTGTAGATGGTAGGCGATGTTTATTGTGTTGGTGGGGGAGCTGGTGGTCGTGTTGGTGGACGTGGTGGTGGTCGAGTAATTGGTCGAGGAAATGGTCGAGGAAATGGTCGAGGTAATGGTCGAGGTAATGGTCGCGAAAATGGTCGTGGTCATGGATTGACCAAGGATTTAGGTGGTCATAAGTTTAGTAGGCGTGTAGCTGAGGAGGAAGATGATACGTCGTCGGAGGAATTTAGTCAGTCAAGTGAGGGTGAGGATGAGTTTAATACTGACAAAATTAGAAGTACAGTTGGTGAAGGAGGTTCTTCGACTGCGTCTTCTCGTGTTTACCTTGCACGAGGAGCTCGTGGTTGTTTTAGTAGAGGTGAAGAATCATCAGACTCTTTAGCATTACCTAAGAAGAGAAAAAGGAAGGATAGAGATATGTCATGGGTCCTAAGTGAAAGTGCCGCGGGAGGTCCAATGCAAGTGAATGTGATCCCTAGCTTCGGGGGTCATGTTGCTCATCATATTTGGAATGAGACTTGCAAAGACCGTGGTGTTATTCATTGCTACACCCGTGAGAGACATCTAGAGATGCTTCGTCAATATGAGTTTTTCCATAAGGTTGCAAAGGAGAAGGTGTCTGCTTGTGATTTGTCTCACTTGCAAAGTTGCATGATACGACATTTGGACATTCCTTTGATATCAGCTTTTGTTGAGCGATGGCAGCCTGACCCGAACACATTCCAGATGCCTTTTGGAGAGATGAGCATACTCTTGCACGATGTTTACTATATCCTTCGCATTCCTGTTGAGGGTGATGTACTTAGGGGTAGTGCATCGTCAGATCAATACAAGGCTGACATGTGTGACCTTCTTGGTAGGATGCCTGATGAGTTGAAAGAGTCGGTTGATCGAGATAGCGGGAGGAAGGCTCCTTGGTACAAGTCTGGGGGTGTTCTCGTGGAGTATATGATGGGTATGTTGAGGAAGGGTCATGATCCCGAGGTTGAGGTGCAGGGTTACTTGCTTTATTTGCTCGGTTAAACATTGTTTGTTGATAAAAGCGGAGACCGTGTGCGGGCTGCCGTGAACTTTTTTTTGAAGGATTATGAGCAAGTTAAGAAATAAGCTCGGGGTGCTGGGACGCTTGCATATTTGTACATGCAACTTGGTATAGCATCGCGAGCTAATGCGAAGGGCATATCAGGTTGTCTTACACTACTGCAAGCGTGGGTTTACGAGTACTTCCCTACTTTACGACCCACTAGATGCGAGGTTCGGTCAATTGGGGACGATGAGCCACGCTCACTCCTGTGGGACACTCGGGGTGTACCTGCCCTTCAAAGTGGTGAACGCCTAAGGCACTACAGGTTTGTTTTGGATAATTTGAAACCCACTGAGGTTATGTGGCTTCCATACGGTAAGGGGCCTGGCAAAAGGGTGCCACGTTCCTTATTCAGTGGAATTATTCGGTTTGGGGATGTTGGTGAGTCTAATGACCCAACTCGAAGCCTTAGACAATTTGGGTATGTAAAGGTTATACCCAAATCCCCCACACCCCCTAGTAGTGCGTACAGTCCGCGTCTGGGGTAGGGTACAAGGTGAGTTTTCCGGAATTGTTTGATGATTTGTGGGGTAGGCTAGAGTGTCATATGATGTCTTTAGATGCTATTTCAAAGGCGGCATAGCCTATGCATTCCGTGGAAGATGACTACGTTCATTGGTACCTTAATGTCTCTCACCCGGTTATTGTGAACCCGGCGGCAACATCCTCATTGTTGATGCCTAAAGGGAAAGAGAAATGTGTTGACTCTAACTCGGTAAGCTACTAATCAATTTCAAACTTTTATAGTAGCCCATTGTATTCGATTATAGTTTGTTTTTGAATTGTAGCTTATTAGTTTGAGTAATTTAACTTGTAGCAAGCGAAGGAGATTATTCGAAGACTGAGTCCATTACTTGAGGCATCGCCTTCTGAAAGATCGGCCAATATTGATGAGTATATGAGGATAATTGATGAAGATGTTCGGCCGTTGTACGTTGCGTACAAGCGAGATGGGCTAAACAGAGTCGCCCCGAAGTGATGTAGTCGAGCAGGCTTTGTTCTTTCTTATCATTGAATTGAGTATGTTCTGTTTCAGGCCCAATGCAGTTCGGTGGCCCAATTGGAAGATTGCTTATGTCGGCCCAAATGAAAATATTGAGAAGAGATGTGTTTGTTTGTTTGTTTATAGTTTTATTTCGAAACACCCAAATTTTCATTGAGATGGTGATGTATATATTTAGGCGTAGTTTTATAATTTTCATTTAGATAATACATTTAGTTTAGACTTAAGAATATCATTCAGATGGTTGTTTTTATTGAGTACACAGCACATTAGTGGTATACAAAGACGATATTTTTCGCAATATAATGTTCGCAATCTGAATGAATAATTTCAAAGGTAAATCAAAACCACGACATCCATGTTTGACGAAATGAGGACATCGATAAAATTGCTTAAAAAGTTGTAACTCTTTTCTTGGTGTGATGTGCGGAGTTGCTATTTAAGGTGTGAAGTTGTTTGTTTGTGTTTAAGAAGACTTTGTTTTTAAGAAAACTGATTGACATTGCAACATTAAGATTTTCGAATTTTTGATTGACTTACACATTTTGACATGTCGGCTTTCAGATTTTGATTCACTTGCACAATTTGTCAATTCGGATTTCGGATTTTTGATTCACTTGCATTATTTCACATACAAGGGTTGTTGAGATAAATCTCAATTTCAATGTAAACTCAATACAATCCATTCTGAATGAATATTTGTAAAAATAGATCATTAAGTGTTAGTAAATAAATTCCACTGTAGATCAACATTTGTAATACTAGATCATAAGATTGTTAACACTCAAAAACGTGAATGTGGTAATGGAATCAAAAAATGCAAAAAGGTAGGCATACGTAGGCAAAAGTACTTGCAAACCGTTAAATCCGATATACTATATATAAGGTAGACAAAAGTAGGCAAAAGTAACCGTTAGATCCGATATACTCTATATAAGGACAAGTAAATGTCCATAGTAACTATGCACGAAACCAAGGATGTCTTACATAATTCGAATAACAAAAAAAACGTACTTACCTTATCAAGTGAAGTCCATGCTCTCGCCGTATTACCATACTTAGATTAAGAATGATCTATGTTATTGAAGGAAACATGGAGAGCATAGTTCAGGGTTAATGATAAATACTACTCGAATCAAACCTTTATTTCATATTGACTCACACTCGTTTTAACTCTCATATGTTTATCACACATGACCGCTATTGAATCTCGTATGTTTACTTTTAGTTATCTCTTCTACGCTTGTGAAATCTTACACACGAACTATAGACCCAGTTGACCCTTAATATAAGACAATTATTGACCAAAATTTTTGGTATTTTATATATAATTTTTGGGATTCATGTCTTTTATATATAATTTTGTTAATAAAAGAATCAACAAAATGAACTGCCTATCGTGTTAGTGTTCCATCACAAGTGAGTTTATTAACTTCTATCATGTTGTACCGGTTTCATGTCCACCATGTATTATAACATATGAAGCACGGAGTGGAACACCACTCGGACACGTGTAGGATTATAAGTAGTTGTATTTAAATACTATATCGTATTTAGGCTCTGTTTGATAGGACTTAATAAAAGTAGTATTCAGATCAGTTCAGAGTCATTCAGATCAGATCAGATCAAATCAGAGTCATTCAAATCAGATCAGATCAGTTCAGAATTGCTCAAATAACGATCAATGAATTTGGTCCATTTTGGATATTAATTCGTTGAAATTCAATCAATTTTTCAACTCAAATCAGTTCAAAGTCATTCAAATCAGATCAGGAGCAATCAAATTCAGATTAGATCATATCAAAAAGATGCAGTTCTATCAAACATAGTCTTAGTGACCAATATAAATTCCCGATAAACTATATCTCGACATATTTTGTTATTGGTATTCATGTTCAATCATATTAAGTCTTTCCATTTGATCATATAGGTTTTACTTTAACTATCACTAGTTTTAAGCCCGTGCGTTGCACGGTTCAAATATTATATTATTTTTAATGATTTTTATCATTATAACCAACTATGCTATCATTTCAGTTAAAATAATCCATACCAATTGTTGTGATGTCGCTTACATGTATTTTTAGAATTTGATCAATTCAAAAAAAAAAAAAAAAATACAAATTTGTCTACACTGTCCATTTTTAAATTATACAACATTTATTGTATACTCTTCAAAAAAACCCTTCATTTAATAAACACCATGTTTCCATAATATAGCTTTATGTAAAAGTTTAACGAAAATGAGATTCTCTTTGTGAATTGTTAATAATATTTTTTGTTCTTTCACCGTACACTAAAATCTCTATATTCTTCAAAAATTCTTTGTGTGAATTGTTAATAATTAAATTTATCCTCTCATTTTTTGCTCTTTTACCACCCACTAAGCTCTTTAATTATTTCTCAAATAATGGACTCTCTCTATTGCTCCTTCAACATACACTAAATTCTCAAACGATGGACTCTCTCTATTGCTCTTTCACCGTACTCTTTGATTATTTTTCAAATGGACTCTCTCTATACTCTTCAAAAATCTTTCTTTTATATCGGAAAAATGTGTAAATGGATGTCAAATTGAGATACATTTAAAAACAAATCTCATGATATATGTTTTTAAATTTTCTACGCAACCGATGTTATGAGTGATTATGTCTCAAATCTATTACAAACATTTATGAAAGAGTCTCACGAAAATAAGGATTCTATATGTGCATTATTAATTATTATCCGTGTGAGTTAATAATAAAATGTAGGTATTTCTCATATTTTAAACTCTCTCAGTATTTCCCTTTTGTTGGACTCTCTCTTTTGTTTGTTGAGTTTAGCTTAGGAATAGACACAATATATCATTTTTCCAATTTTCGCTCGATGACTTGTGTTTAATACAAAACATTTGTATAAATGGAACTCATTTTAGATTAAATTTCAAAATAGGTTTGATAAGTTATATGTATAAATGAATGTTAGGACTAATTATGTCGTTTCACATTTAAATAACTTTCGAATTACAATTTTATGAAAGTATGGACTCTGGTTAATAAATGTTGTGAGAATTTTCCATTCTTTGGACTCTCTCACCATTTCTCTTATTTTGGATTCTCCCTAAACTTTTTAAGAAAAAAACAAATCTCTACTAAATGTACATGCAGTAACTTAATTGTTTTATATCGGAAAAATGTGTAAATGGATCTCAAATTGAGATACATTTTGAAACATATCTAATGATATATGTTTTTAAATTTTCTAATACACGTGACTAATATTATGAGTGATTATGTCGCAAATCTATTAGATACATTTATTAAAGAATCTCACGAAAATAAGGATTCTACATGTGGATTATTAATAAGTGTACGTGTGAGTTGTTAATAATAAAATGTGGGTATTTCTCATTTTTTAAACTCTCTCAGTATTTATCTTTTGTTGGACTCTCTCTCGGCTTTTCAAAAATCTCTCTTATATATATATATATATATATATATATATATATATATATATATATATATATATATATATATATATATATATATATATATATATATATATATATATATATATATTAGATTGTTGTTATGTAGATTGATTTGTGTAAATCACAACTTTATTATTGTCTCCATATATCCGCTCGTGTTCACATAGAATATGATTCATCAACTCTTTTTACATATCTAATCTAATACTATATAGCAAAACATGAAACCAAGTCTTTCCCATTAGCACAGTTGCCACTTATTAATTAGATAGCAGTTGGAAATTATATAATATGGTAATAATTAGCTAATTTATGGAAAATAATATAATTTATGGTTGTAAGTTAGCTAATTATGGTGATTTATGTTCGTACAATATGGTGGTAAGGTAATTATGGTAAATTTTATATATAAAAGTACATCAATTTCTTTGTTAAAGTACACAATAGGTATAAGTTGAAAGGAGATAATATGGTAACGGATAGAAATAGATAACATAATAATATTATAAGAAAGATAAGCCGACATTCTTATATAACGAGTATAACAATATAAACACGCAGACAACTAGTAGGCTATGTTCGGTAATCCTTTAAGAAATACAATGTACTATTAGTTATTATCATCATTTTTGGTATGTAGCATTAGTAAAAGTATGTCAATTTGTATGTTAAAAGTACACAACCTGAGAAACGAGAGTACACACTTATAAAGGAAGATTGTTCATTTGGAGCAATTTACCACATAGAAGAAGCTCATAAAATAGCTATATCAAAATAAGAAATAAATTAGACCAGAATAAAGTTATATAATAAATAAAAATAAAGTTATGAATTACGATATTCAAAATAAAGAATATCATTTTCGTCAACGAATATGATATGAATGATATTCACTAACCAATTACCCCACCTATGATGACCTGATTGTAACTAATTTTATTGAAATATTATACAGTACCCGCCAACACCCGATCTCGTTAAAAACCGGACTCGTATATGTAAAGTTTTATGACACCTAATCCTGACCCGACGCGACGTTGCCCGAGTTCCGATAATAATCTCAACCCAGCATGAACCAACCCAACCCAACCCGAATCAACCTGAATGGATTATAACCCAAACCCTAAGCTATCCAATCCGAACCCGACTCGACCCACCCCATTGCCGCCTCCACGCGTACAAATCTATAATAATACAAAGGTCACAAAAATCACCCATATTCATTCAATTAATATTACATTATCATTCCACATAGTCTATATTGATTTAGATGTCAATTTACAAATGTTTCATTTGTATGTTTATAAATTCATTTAGAACACCATTTATTGATTGATTCCAATTTCGATGTCTCTCTTTTGACGGTTACGTGTTTTGAAATTTGGTGGGAAATGTTCAAATATTAACACATTATGCCTCCTCTACACTCTATCTTTACTGTAACGTCCCATCCAGTCCCCTACCCTAACTCCATGTCGCACACATAGAGATCACTTCCACAACCATAATCCCCTCGATTGATGAAATTATTATCTCTCTCTCTCTCTCTCTCTCTCTCTCTCTCTCTCTCTCTCTCTCTCTCTCTCTCTCTCTCCGTCTCTCTTTATTTTCTTTGTCTCCATAATTAACTCCCTATCCCTCTCTTTCCAAAACTTCCCACTCTCATACGTCTCTCAATTATTTTCTTTCAAATCTTTAAGCACTTCCCGGAATCTCGCCGTTCGACAGCACAAGCCGGCGGTTAATTGGATCGAAGGTCGTTATCTCCTCGAAGGTTTACTTCTTTCATCCAGAAGGTGAGTTTAAATCAACCCGATTGTCTTTATTTGTAGTCATTCCAAACAAGTAGGTGTGAATGTTGTTCATGTAAATAGATCGAGGGTTTTATTTCATGTTTTAGCTCAAACATAGTTGATTTGAATAATTTTGATTAATGAAAGAGTGATGAAAATTGAAAAAAATTTACCTTGATTTATTTTGTAGAAAAAAACATAGATTTCGTATTGCACGTGTGATCAAGAAAGGAAAAAAAACAGAGTTTTAGATTAGCTTGATATATTTTTTAGTAAAAAAAAACATAGATTTCGTATTGCATGTGGGATCAAGAAAAAAAAAAAACAGAGTTATAGATTAGCTTGATTTATTTTGTACATTTATTATTTTGTTGTGGGAATTAGTCGGTGAAATTGAGGCATACCCGCATAAAGTTAGTAAACCTATACGTTTATTAGATTGATTGATGATCTTGCGTTTGGTTGACATTAATTCAGCTAGTAACACAAGTTATTCTTTTTGGTCACAATATATTGTTTACAATGTTAAGAAATCGTACTCAATATGAGTTTGTGTGAAAGCGGATGAGTATTTGTATTCGTGATACATGCTTCAAATTTCCCAATAGATGAGTTCATATGGTGTATTGCATTTTCGAGACCATTTGATAATTTTATTAAATCCGTGAAATTGTTAATTCGTGAATCAATAGTGCACATGTTAATGAAAAACTTTGTTGTAAGACTTTTTCTGATTTCAAACAATGTGGTGTTGGTGATTTTGAATTTATGACTTCATATAGTTTATGGCGTGTCCGAGACCGTTTCTGATTAACAATGAATATACGATTAATCTGATTACATTATCGCAGGAAAGCCATAATGCCGGTTAAGTCTGTTGCAAAAAAGATACCGCATTCACAACGAAGGACACGTATTGTTCATGAACAACCATGTGTAGAGATTCCTGAATCGGAAGAAGACAGTGAAGAATCAGAATCTGGTGAGGAAGAAGATGAAGATATCCCTTCTGATGATAAAAACTTGGTTAACACAAGGCTTACGATGTTGTACAAGATGCTCGTACTTCTTCCACCACAACGTCATGCCCTTATCAGGGACATGGGACTTGGGGTCTTCTTGGACTTGATTGTGTTAGGGACTTTGGACCGCCGCTTCTGCATGTGGCTATACAAGAAGTGGGATCCGAGTCAAAACTCGTTGGTGTTTGATGACGGACAGAGTTGCGGGTTCGTCCAAACCACGTTAGTACACTCCTTGGATTTCCAAGGGATGGTCGTGCTGTGCCAACGAGTGTTGATCAACTTCTTTCCGAGGATCATAATAAAATCACTACGTCAAAAATGGGCTAAGAGAACGGTTCCTCTAAAGCTAAGCAGAACGGTTCCGGAACCGTTCTCTAGACGACTGTACTTAAAGGGTAAGAGAACGGTTGGAAGTTCTTGGAACCGTTCTAAAAGGTTATGAGAACGGTTTTGGCCAAAACCGTTCTCAATGACCTTCCAGAACGGTTATGTACAAAACCGTTCTTTTAGGTTCTGGCTCTACCAGGACGGTTTTGTACAAAACCGTTCTGAAAAGTATTACAGTTTAAAAAAAAAAATGAAATTTAGTTTTCACAAACATCCTTACCCGGAAATGGCCGGAATAAAATAAATAAAATAAAAAACACAGCAATAAATCACAACACCAACAAACTTCAGTGTATATACTCAAAATTTCGCGATGATTTACACATCAAAACTTACAATATAATGAGTCCAATACATTGGAAAAATCTAAGTAAAGTAAAAAGTAGATCTAAAAATCAAACTAGACCTTAACAACATCACACGTCGCCATCGATTCGCGAACCTAGCTCTCCCGTCATCGGTGTCAGCACCATTATTGAAGAAGTTCGAATCTCAGTGTCGATCTAACAATTAAGAGGAAAAACGAGATATTTAAATTATAATCACAAAATACAATTAACTGAGATCTAACAATTAAGAAACAATCAGATAAATTAAAAGTAAACAGTGTAGCAAACATATGTTAAAGAAAATGAATCTAATCTCAACAACAGTCAGATCTAAGTTATGAAAAACGAATCAAATTTTCAGATATACAAATTCAAATTTGCGCCTTAAATATTAAATCAAATTTGCGAAACTACATTAAACCTTATGTCGCCTTAAATATTAAATCAAATTTGTGAACCTTGCTCTTCCGTCGTCGCGGTCACCTACCCCGTCATGTCGCCGTCGCTCACCCCGTCATGTCGTCGTCCTCCTCTTAAGTAGATCTGGTTTTCTTTTTCTTTTCTTTTTTTGGGTGATTTGTTTGAACAAAATCAAATTAAAAAAATAATTATATGAGAAAGCAAATTGATGAGAAAACGAGAAAGGATGAGGGAATGAGAAAATTAAGCGACGAGTTGTGGTAGAGGAAATCAGATAAGGTAGAGGAGAGAGATGGAAATATAAAAGTTCTGAGAATAAAGAGTAGAAGGGAAGGAGATGAGAGTTTAGGCGGCAATGACGAGGTGATATGAGGGTTTTATTTTGGTGAGGTTTTACTTTAATTTTTTTAATTTTTTTTATCTTTTTTGGGAGTTATAAGAACGGTTTTGTTTTGAAACCGTTTTCTTAGGTGGATGTATTGGAACGGTTTTATATAAAACCGTTCTCTTATGTCTAGTTCTTTTTCTACCAGTACATAAGAGAACGGTTTTGTCAAGAACCGTTCTCTAAAGTCTAATTTTCTTTTTATCTTTTTTACGTAAAATACATTTAAGAACGGTTTTAGCGGAACCGTTCTCTTATGTTATTAGAGATCGGTTTTTAAAAATTCCGTTCTCTTATCTAGGTTCTGGAAGCCCATATTTGACGTAGTGAATGTATGATAGGTTCAACATCAAGTACAAGTTCAACTATGGTATTTTGCTGGCTGTTCTGATAGAGGCCTTAGTGAAAGGCAATCTGAGTGACGATGAATTTTGTCTCGTATTTCTACACTATGTGCTAGGGACTGTGTTACGCCCTACGCAAGCACAGAAAATATGTGGTACTCTGTGCCTCCATAGGCACCTTTAGAAACTTCAAAGACTTTGCGTGGTTGTAGTTTGTGTATGATTGGTTGGTTGAAGCCGGTCGTCGTTTCCATGACTAGAAAACGAAGATCAGACGGGGGTACAATCAAGGTTGGTGTTGTTAACGGTGCTGGCGGATGTGCACTTGTATTGATGGTAAGTGATGTTTTCAATAAGTGTTATGTTTTGAATAACTTGTTTGTTTGTTCATTAGTTTTCATGTTTCACGGATTTATAACCTAAAGCAAAAATTTAAATTTTGTGCAGATACTATACCTTGACAACAAGCCTTTGCCAAACAGAGTGGACTGGTATCGCTCTCCTAGAATCCTAGCTTGGAACGAAGCGTCTCTGACCACTAGCATTGCGCGAGATTACAAAGGAGGGGGGCAGTACGGAGCGATGAATGTAAGTTGGACTCCAGTTATTCGTTTTTCAACCAAATAATCTGCTAACTTATATTGTTAACTGATTGTATGCTTGGCTTATGTGACAGTTTGTTGACAACGTCCCTTATGGAAGTGGTCACCCGTCCGAGCAGCTGCACATGCCTTACGGTGATAATCGTATGAGAGTCTTGCTCTCACGTAATAGTGCAAGGGACGCCACCATCAACGACATTCCAAGTGGTAGGCTGCCTCGTAAGCGAAGAAAGGGCGCTGTTGAGATTGGACGCAATGCGCCAAAACCACTCACTCAACCGCCTACATCTTCGAGGCCTTCAGTGTTGAAGAGAAAGGAAACCGATGGTAGACCCGTTGTCGTTGGCATCACGGCATTAGATCTTCATAAGCGGTCATCTAAAAGAATGCACGTTGGTGAGAGTTCCAACACAAACAACTTCGGAGAAGGTTGTACAACGGGAGATATTTCGGACAAAAACAGTGAGGTAGAGGAGATTCTGATTGTTGGTGACGGTTGCAATGACAATGACAATGACCTCAGTGGTCGATATGAGTATAATCTGCAAATGCAAAGGTTGTTAATGAGAGGAGCTGAAAGGAATGCTCAAAGCAGGGCTGCTAATAAGAGGGCCCATTACAAACAGTCTGACAGTGAGGAGGTGATAACGAGTATCAGTGGACAACCCAAGGGTTCCCTTACAGTTGAGGAACACCTCAGTCGAATGGCAGATGAGATCATGGCTGAGAGACGTGCTCAGGTTCTGGCCAGGTTTGCAGCCAAGAAGGAGGCAGGCGAGAAAGAAAAGGCTGAGAAGGAAGCAGCCGAGAAGGAAAAGTCTGAGAAGGAAAAGGATGAGAAGGAAAAGGCCGAAAAGGATAAGGCAGCAACCATCATGTCTGCTAAGAGAGCTGTCGAGCTTGGAAAGAAAAGGGCTGCTCAGATGCTGGCCTTAGAGCAAGAGGCGGAGAGATTGGCTGACGAGATGGAGAGGGCCCAGACAGAAGGCAAAAGCACGGAGAGCTCACCAGTTCATGAGGAGATACAGTCCCCGGTAAGGTCATAGAATGAAATTGGAAGGGCTGAGGAGACCATGGGGAACTTCGACGACCTGCTGGGGTGGGATGACCTGGCAGACATTACCAAGTTGTCTTCCAGAATAATGACGGATGTAGGTCAGCCTCCATAAAGACCTCCAAACACAACAACAAGCACACCTGTTGGGAAGATGGTGAATGACACGTTGCAACGTATCGCTGTCTACACTAGCGAGTCACAAGCAATAGCACCGGGCGGGACCTTGGTTGGCTGAAAACCTACTGAAGACATTGAAGAACTGATTCAATACATATCAACTTAAAAAGACCATCCTCGGGTTAGGTATGTTTGCTAACACTTCGATTCAACTGCCTAAAGGATGTTTTTGGTTAGATCTTTTTATTGTTTTACACATTTTCTGATTTTAATGTATTAACAATCTCACTTGACGACTTTTGTGAATAGTAGGACCCGAGGAGCTGTTCCTGCTGCCGTAGTGGACTCCCCAAATTTGGACGCCGTAGTTGTTGATGGGATGTTTTTGTATGTACACGACATACGTGACACCTTCGCCCTAAGACAACGAGCTCAGACTGATTTGGTTCGGACCGTCAACATCCTGTACAACAAGAAATGGGGTGGACAGCGCTTCATGTTTAACCCGGATCACATGGTTGGCGCTCTACACCCATACTACGGTTTACGCTTTCATAATTTTCACAATGCACTTTTATTTTATACTCGTACTTAATTTAATGAAATTATTGTGTAGGCTTCTGCATTTGTGTATAATTTAGAGGACAAGAAGGTGTTTAGCACTAATCATCTGACGTTCCACAATTCATTTGCAAAGCTTTGAGCGTCTGCTGCTCATCTTGACATGGACATATGCAAAATGGTAAAATTCTTGGCCCTTGTACTCCTCGCACTACATTATTAATACCAAAACCATTTACCATTACAGAAATATTTCACAATGTGTTGCAGTTCTTCTTCCCTATTTTATGGGAGACCCACTGGTTTTGTTGCGTCTTTGACGCTGGTGAAGAAACTGTAACTTTGCTGGACTCAATACATGCAGTGGACAGTGACTACTATACCCCTGTTATTAAAGGCCAAATGGTGAGCTCATTGCTAAATTCTTATGTCATTTTCTTATATCACCATATAATCGTATTACCTTATGTAACCGGGACATATTGTACTCTCACATATATCTCCCTATTCGTGGCATTGCTAAATTCTCTTCGAGGAGATGAATACGGGGATATGGTTCGAAGTTGGCGTACCGACTTGACTCGTATTCCAAATCAGCGTGACACGTAAGAAAACAATTCATTGCCTTATTTCCTTTCTTTTGTCACTTGTTTAATCATATATAAGTCTACAATTTTATGCTTCTATACTTTCTTCCAGAAGTAGCTGCGGAATCATGATGCTTCTTGCCATTTGCCTATGGGACAGAGGAGTGCCAAGTACTGCCGAGGTACAACTACTCTTACATGTTCTCTACTTACACTCGAAAGTGCGGTGAAACACAAGTAATTGTCGAGATGTGTTCTAATCACCACTAATCCAATATGTGCAGGTTTCATGTTACTTTAAGTCATGTCGGCCAGTGTTCATGGCACTGCTATGTCGTGACGAGTACAATGAGGCAGCGGTCACACTCATGGAGCTGGCTAGGACTAAGGCAATGGAGAAGAAGAACATCAAAAGAGGACGTGCGTCAACTTCTATTGGATGAAATTATCTGATCTATTTCTGTTAGATGACTGTAACAAACTACATTACATTATATTTTGGTTGTGTGGGCATGAACTTCCTGATCATGCTTTGTAAATTAAGATCAGGTTGACGTGTGATCGCAACTACCGCTACGACGCTGAACACCTTAATAGTGTCAATGGCAGTAAATTGTAAAAGACAAGGGTAGCAGGCACCAAGGCATTTGCACTGCCTTAGCCTTAGGCTTAGGCGTGTATGTAAGTAGTAGTAGTACTCACAACACTACCGGAACTCATGTACTATTTTCATCTCTTTTCCAATACATGTTTTCCGGTTTATTTGCTCACCATATCGACAGAGCATAAACATGTGTGGAATGAATTGCAAATAAATCGTTTACCGCAAATGTCAACTACTAATCCGAGGAGTCACTCAACTCACTCAAATGATCCGAGGAGTCACTCAAAATGCAAGAAGTTACTGGAATGGACAACTATAATACATCAATAAGGACATTTCATATAATTCACCAAAATCAACCCCTATTACATGGAGTTTTATCACATAACTAAGAACAACTAATGATCGACTCCCACAAGGCGTGATGTGCTCCATATAGGTTTGCCCATTGCGAGAGAAGTTCACGGTCACACAAATAGGACCACTAAGGTTCAACACGGGGCATTGGGAATGTTTCTTTAAGAAACAAGCTCGTCCCCTTGGTAACGACAATAATACACCACAACTGTCCAGTTGTGCATCGAAGAGAAACCGTATCCATCATTTGGGCAGTGCATCCAGTTTGGCCTCCCGCACGGTCCATTGTTTTCCCAACGAATGCGCATCGTTGCAACACCTCTTCTTTCTGCTCCACCGTAAATCTCATTATAAATAGGTTTCCCAATTTCGGCCATGAGGGCTACACGCATCCGTACAAAATGATCATCCTCTCCACGAAGGGCGTGAGATATACACCGAAAACCGCAGTGTCCATCTCCTCTAGGAGCGAACCACCCGATGAGGTAATCAAATATTTCGGGTGGGAGTTGACGCTTGTATGGGAAGGCATCGACGTCAGTGCAATAATTTCTCATCAAGGGTGCTCCGGGAACAACGGGAACTACATACACATACGACAATACAATTAATTTAGCAATTTACGATAATTAATTATCAAATTATTTTTTACAAGTTCTATGTGTATCGAAATTCATTTACCTAAATTCATTTATAAAACTCAAGAAAAACAATTTACCTAAATTCATTTATAAAACTCAAGAAAAACAATTTACCTAAATTCATTTATAAAACTCAATAAAAACAATTTCGATAAATTCATTTATAAAACTCAACAAAAACAATTTAAATAAATTCTTTTACAAAACTCAACAAAAACAATTTAAATAATTTCATTTATAAAACTCAAGAAAATCAATTTAAATAAATTCATTTACAAAACTCAACAAAAACAATATAATTAAATATCCCAAAAATCGAAGTACACATTTTTTCACCGGTATTGCTTGGCCTCGGTTGAGACTGCCTACGAGTGCTCCGACTTTTGCTTCGCTTAGAACCAGAATTGTTGTCGGGCATACGAGCAACATGTTCAAATCAAGACGGGTCTGCCCTCGTGCTCTTTTTACAAGGCCTACCCCTTGGATTCTCTTTCCTTTGCGGCTCCTTCTTACCTTCCTCCTCGGGATGGAGTACACTATTAATTATAATGTTTAGAGCTCGTACCGTGGCAGGTTGGGCGTTGCGGCCCTGGTTGACCAACATCTCAAACTCATCTAGCTCTCCTGTAACCTTGACCAAAATTCAGCTACATGGTACGGGTATAACTCATACCCCTCCTCGATTGCATTGTTAATCATACAAGCACACGGAAGGCTGTGAGTCCGAGACAATACACAACCGCAGTTTTCCACAACAGTCGACCCGAGGCTCTCGTACCGCTTCTTCTCCTCTTCCAACAAGCTAATGGAATATAGAGATATATGACAACACAATAACCTAAAAGGACGACCAAGCCCGGTTGAGCGAACCTTGTTACGAGAATCTTCAAGCAACCTCTTAATCTGTCTAATTTGGGCACAATGGTGATTGTGGATTTTCCGAAACACAGAATCGACAGACCCCGTACATGTCGATAACCATATCTTCAAAGCCGCATGAGCACTTTCCACACGGCTCGTACAAACGTTCCCGTAATGGCGTACGTTGTTCGTGTGTGCAAACGCAAACTTCTCGATATGTGGAAGCCACTCCTGATTGATATAATCCCAAAACTCACCAGTCCTACCCCATGTTGAGATTAGGTTCTGTATTGCTGATTGCAGACTATCCACTGTCGTAGCCTCCACAACCTTCTTCCAGGAGCCGTTCACAATTGCGTTCGTTAATGCCTCGGTGCCAAATATCAACTTCGCCTTTGCCCTAACGTTGTTATCGACATGCCACCTACACAACAAATGTCTCGATTGAGGAAATATAGTCGCTATAGGCTTAAGGAGCGACGCTTCCTTGTCGGTGCAGATATATGTTGACACCCGTGATTCAGACAACAAACTCTTCAACTTATCTAACACCCACGAGTATGATTCAGATGTTTCGTCGAGCATCATATAATACGCTATCGTGAAATTCGAGTTCACGGGGGTTAAACCAACAATCTCAACCAGAGGAAATTTGTACTTGTTGGTGTTATACGTAGCATCGATTAAAATGACTTCAGAGTACACTTGCAACATTAGAACATGCGTGGGATGTGCCATGAAGCAATGCGTCATCTCGCCGGTTTCGACATAGCTCTTAGAAAAGGTAATGTAGTTGTGTTTTGGGGCAAGATGAAATAGATATTGGATGACATCCATATCTCCCATAGCTTCACGTCTAATTTTCTGCTTCTCATTGTGAACCTGTTTCGAGTTGTGGCAACCATGCCCTTTGGAGTCCTCGATTATCTGTTTCATATGCATTACCCGAACGTTTGCGGCGTCCAATTTCCGAATTGTTGCTCTATCATCATCGTTGAACGCAACTCTCTGCCTATGACCCTCCGGGTACGACTCCAAACCATGGTTATGACAACCCCTTTTGTTGCCCATAAGACATAATCGCCAATTCGAGTCCTCCATCTCTACAACTTTGAGCGCAAAAGTACAACCTAACTTATGAGTACTAGTCTTTCTCGGATTATCAACTGATACCTTACTACTCCGTTTTCTAGGGCCATTCTCGCAATGTAGGTACCGCCTCCATAATCCATCAGTGTATTTGTTCCTTTTATACGAAGATTTTACCAAGAAAAAACCCTTGCTCTTTGCTATTTCATTCGCCCAAACGAAGGCTTCGTCGAAAGACGGGAATTCTTGGTCCGTCACAAACAAATGCTTATTATTGACTTTGTCTCCACCGTAATCTCGTCTATTCACCTACGTTACAAATACATAAATCAATATATTGTAAATCTAATTTAAATTCAACAATTAAATCAACTAATTTATAAGATATTACGAAACTAACGATTTACCAATAGTCCATATTGTTGGTACACATTTTGTAAATGGGCCACAGTCCTTAGAAAAGTGCTCATTGGAAAAGGCCCATGTGATACTCTCAAGTCCCAAAGGGTACTAGCCATCAGATCTTGGTTGAATGAAGAGTCAGGATTGATTAGGGGTACCTTGGTTATTCTTTGGACTCCCTATAAATACCCCCTCATTTGCCATAATCAAGGGACTTTTGGACTTTTACACACATACAATACATACTCTCCCTACTCTATCACTATCTTATTTTGTGACCACCCCATCCTGACTTGAGCGTCGGAGGGGCGTCGCCTGGCGAAAGCCGGGCGCCTCCCTTGACCGTTTGTTTGTGCGCGCAGGAAACCAAGGTTGATCCCGGTCTATCCCAAATCGAACTCACCCCAACATTTGGCGCCGTCTGTGGGGATAGACTGCGGGGATCGACTTAGGTTGGCTGTGCAGTACGAACTTTTGAGTGCGCTGTGCGCATGAGTATGAGTTACGAAAAGTACTTTAATTTTTTATCAGTCAGTGGTCCACATATTTTGGTTGCGCAAGAAGGAAACACGAAGCTACACTTCGAGTACAGAGCAGAGCGCGAATGCAAAGTGCGCGAGTGCGGGCTATGACCCGACCCATGAGCGAGGTGGCGTGGTCCCGGCTCACCAGGACCCGACCTTGGTTCGGGGTAGTGGTTCGGATTGTCTGACTCGAACGCCGCAACCGAGAGCTGGGTGGAGTTTAATGTTGGTCCTGTGATGGTGAAGTGTGGTTGCGGAGTAGAAAGCGAGTGCGGACGAAGCTCTGACCCAACCCATGAGCGAGGTGGCGCGGTCTCTGGCTCACCAGGACTCGACCTTTGTTTGGGGTGGTGGTTCGGAACCTCGGACTTGATCGTGTACTTGTTGCGGCAGCAATTCTAGCCGCGGCAGTTGAAGGTGTATATCTGGTTGAAGCGGATGCGGCATCGATTTCGAAGTGACAATTGAACCCCGGTGATCGCAGTGGCCGGGACTCGACCGCGCCGCCGAGAGCCGGGCGGGATGACGAGCGGCGGGTTCCCATATTCGAATAGAGACGCATAGAAGAGGAATATGGTGTGCGTTTGGATCTTACCTGAGTGCGGCGTGCGAAATGTTGTGTGCGAAGAAACTGGACCCGCGCTCCCGAAAGCGGGCCATTGGCCTCGTATTGGTCGCCCATGAACCGAGCTCGAGGTGGTCAGACTCGACAGTCGACACCACCTGAAGCGGCATCAGACCCGCGTCGAAGGGGGCAGTTTTGACCCCGTTTGTCGCGGTGGCGTGGACCCGTGCTAGACGCGTCGGTCGCTGCACGCTAGCGGCAGGATGGGCGAAAACGAGCGATCAGCCTCGGGTTGGTCACCTGCGACTGGATGTGCGAACTGCGGAGGCCGAACCCAACCGCGGCTGCTCAGACCCGACTTCGCTCGTGGCGGCGGCGCTGACCTGTGCTCGACGCGCCGGTCAACACGCGTAGGCAGCAAGACAATTGAGGCGCATTTGAAGCGTAGTTCAGATCCACGTTCATCGCGGTAGCTCGGACGTCGACCACCACCTTTCCGACGCGGCGGATTTGGCCTTGACCCGACCTCGGTTTAGCTGTCCGGAGGTGACGCCGGCTCGAGCGCGGCCCGCACTGAAGTGGGCTGCTCAGGGCTGACTCGTACTTGAGGCGACGGCTCGCGCGAATCGTGGTGCTGCGTCCCCTCGGACTCAGATCGCATCGGAGGCGGCCGCTCAGATACGCGTTCGGGGTGGTCGGATCTGAGGCATTCGCGACCAGCACCCGAAGCGGCAAAACGGTTTCGACCCGAGTTCGAAGTGGGCTGACTCGACCCCGTCTGAAACGCGGTGCGCCGTGCGCAATTCGTTCTGGGTGCGGTGCAGCTCGGACTCGACTTTGGTCAGGGCCAACTTGATTTGGCCCGCGACCGCGGCTGGTCGGGGGCGGCAGTTTGATCGGAGTTATTGTGCGACATTGAAGCTTATTTTCTACCTCTTTATTTGAGCGTAGAATGAAGATATTCTCCTGCACTCCCGAGATAAGTAAACCTGTACTGCTGTATTGGCCCATTTATATTATTAAAAAAATAAAATGCTAGAAAATAGTTAAAATACTCACAAGATTGTACTGCAAGCCTGTTACTTTACATGAAAACTCGTGTGAAAAGTGAGGAATTTACACCACTTGCTTGCTGCCAACTTTATAACGTACTCAATCAATGTTACGTGCCAAACATGATTAAGTTGTACAAATTTATATGATCAATATATTTATGTGAAAGATCAGATATGCTGCATGATTAATTGCACAAAAAGCATGTTTTAATAAATTAGAGGCGTGTTGTGATAATTATCCTATTTATCCATGTATATGTTTTGAAAATGTTATGCAAGCTATACGAATTAACAAATGTCGTATTACAAATGCTACTACATGTGATGAAATTGCAAGAAATTGTTACATGCGCGTTTTAAAGAGCACGTTGGTTGGTTATTCCACGCATAATTGCGTTAATTTGCACACTAAAGCATGTTACATGTTTATTCTCAAAAACGTGCCTCACAAGCAAATCCTGTTTAATTCGATAATGTGACATAAATGTTTCTCAAAGTATTTTTGTGTCCGCTTAAGGATTTGATTTGTATTAGTCTAAATGTGAAACCCGAGAAACTTTACTCGAATAAAAACGAGAGCTAATTAGCAAACATGTTAATTATTTGCATGACGAGAATGTTTATCGCATGTCATAATCAAATTGTTAATCGAGAGGCTTAATGAGAGCAAAGCATGAACTATGTGCATTTCAGTTATTAAATTTTTGCAAATTGCATGCGTCGTACTCTCGAGCTCGGTTGTTTACTCCAACTCAAACTCGAGAGTGGCGACAAGTTGGTGTGATGCATGATTGATTAATGTCCCGAAATCCTATATTCTTTGCCAAAATTGCCGTGAGTGAAACCCATATTGGCGGCGAAATTACGTCATTTGGGAATGTTTGGAAAGACAAGCTCGACTTATTTATCTATGAAGCGGCAAATGATTATTTCTTATCAAATCATCAACTCTTTATTTGAGCCAATATTATTATTATTATCATTCTATTCAACAAAAGGTATAACCAAAGTTATATCTTCGGGTCTCGAAGAGTGACCAACCAAAGTTGGTCGAATCGACAAGCTTCACTCTATATATGTGCATGTGTTATTACACCTATTCCCCTTTATTTGGGCAACGGTAGTCGGCTCAGCAAATTTCTTATTGCCGAAGACAATCAAAAAGTTGTGAGATTATATCATCCTCGACTCGAAAAGGGTTTCTTGACCGCGCCTCCTAATATCAATCCCTTGGCCTCTGAGCTAAGGAATTCGGTTATCTACCTCGCCTGGAGCAGAGCTCGGCTTGAGGAGAAGCTCATCATCGACCTCGCCTCGGAGCATAGCTCGGCTTGAGGATGAGCTTCAGACTATTGCATCGGCCTCGATGCGGTGAAATTTCTCGACCTCGGTCTTGAGAACTTTACCATCGGCCTTGATGCGGAGGAGGTCCTCAACCTTGGTTGCGAGGACCTCACCATTTACCTCGCCTGGGAGCAGAGCTCGGCTAGAGGAGAAGCTCATCATCAACCTCGCCTCGGAGCATAGCTCGGCTTGAGGATGAGCTTCGGACTATTGTATCGGCCTCGATGCGGTGGAAGTACTCGACCTCGGTCTTGAGAACTTCATCATTGGCCTTGATACGGAGGAGGTCCTCAACCTCGGTTACGAGGACCTCTCTACCTACCTCGCCGGGGAGCAGAGCTCGGCTCGAGGAGAAGCTCATCACCACCCTCGCCTCGGAGCATAGCTCGCCTTGAGGATGAGATTCAGACTATTGTATCGGCCAAAATGCGGTTGAAGTACTCGACCTCGGCCTTGAGAACTTCACCATTGGCCTTGATGCGGAGGAGGTCCTCAACCTCGGTTGCGAGGACCTCATCACCTACCTCGCCTGGGAGCATATCTCGGCTCGAGGAGAAGCTCATCATCGACCTCGCCTCGGAGCATAGCTCGGCTTGAGGATGGGCTTCAGACTATTGTATCGGCCTCGATGCGGTGGAAGTACTCAACCTCGGTCTTGAAAACTTCACCATTGGCCTTGATGCGGAGGAGGTCCTCAACCTCGGTTGCGAGGATCTCATCACCTACCTCACCTCGGAGCATCGCTCGGCTCGAGGAGAAGCTCATCATCGACCTCGCCTGGGAGCAGAGGTCGGCTTGAGGAGAAGCTCATCATCGACCTCGCCTCGGAGCATAGCTCGGCTTGAGGATGAGCTTCAGACTATTGCATCGGCCTCGATGCGGTGAAATTTCTCGACCTCGGTCTTGAGAACTTTTCCATCGGCCTTGATGCGGAGGAGGTCCTCAACCTTGGTTGCGAGGACCTCATCATCTACCTCGCCTGGGAGAAGAGCTCGGCTTGAGGAGAAGCTCATCATCGACCTCGACCCGGAGCATAGCTCGACTTGAGGATGAGCTTCAGACTATTGCATCGGCCTCGATGCGGTAAAATTTCTCGACCTCGGTCTTGGGAACTTTACCATCGGCATTGATGCGGAGGAGGTCCTAAACCTTGGTTGCGAAGACCTCACCATCTACCTCGCCTAGGAGCAGAGCTCGGCTTGAGGAGAAGCTCATCATCAACCTCGCCTCGGAGCATAGCTCGGCTTGAGGATGAGCTTCGGACTATTGTATCGGCCTCGATGCGGTGGAAGTACTCGACCTCGGTCTTGAGAACTTCACCATCGGCCTTGATCCGGAGGAGGTCCTCAACCTCGGTTGCGAGGACCTCTCTACCTACCTCGCCGGGGAGCAGATCTCGGCTCGAGGAGAAGCTCATCATCACCTTCGCCTCGGAGCATAGCTCGGGTTGAGGATGAGATTCGGACTATTGTATCGGCCTCGATGCGGTGGAAGTATTTGATCTCGGTCTTGAGAACTTCACCATTGGCCTTGATGCGGAGGAGGTCCTCAACCTCGGTTGCGAGGACCTCATCACCTACCTCGCCTCGGAGCATCGATCGGCTCGAGGAGAAGCTCATCATCGACCTCGCCTGGGAGCAGAGCTCGGCTTGAGGAGAAGCTCATTATCGACCTCACCTCGGAGCATAGCTCGGCTTGAGGATGAGCTTCAGACTATTGTATCGGCCTCGATGCGGTGAAATTTCTCGACCTCGGTCTTGAGAACTTTACCATCGGCCTTGATGCAGAGGAGGTCCTCAACCTTGGTTGCGAGGACCTCACCATCTACCTCGCCTGGGAGCAGAGCTCGGCTTGAGGAGAAGCTCATCATCGACCTCGACCCGGAGCATAGTTCGGCTTGAGGATGAGCTTCAGACTATTGCATCGGCCTCGATGCGGTAAAATTTCTCGACCTCGGTCTTGAGAACATTACCATCGGCCTTGATGCGGAGGAGGTCCTCAACCTTGGTTGCGAGGACCTCACCATCTACCTCGCCTGGGAGCAGAGCTCGGCTTGAGGAGAAGCTCATCATCAACCTCGCCTCGGAGCATAGCTCGGCTTGAGGATGAGCTTCGGACTATTGTATCGGCCTCGATTTGGTGGAAGTACTCGACCTCGGTCTTGAGAACTTCACCATCGGCCTTGATACGGAGCAGGTCCTCAACCTTGGTTGCGAGGACCTCTCTACCTACCTCGTCGTGGAGTAAAGCTCGGCCCGAGGAGAAGCTCATCACCACCCTCGCCTCGTAACATAGCTCGGCTTGAGGATGACCTTCAGACTATTGTATCGGCCTCGATGCGGTCGAAGTACTCGATCTCGGTCTTGAGAACTTCACCATCGGCCTTGATACGGAGGAGGTCCTCAACCTCGGTTGCGAGGACCTCTCAACCTACCTCGCCGGGGAGCGGAGCTCGGCCCGAGGAGAAGCTCATCACCACCCTCGCCTCGGAGCATAGCTCGGCTTGAGGATGAGCTTCAGACTATTGTATCGGCCTCGATGCGGTGGAAGTACTCGACCTCGGTCTTGAGAACATCACCATTGGCCTTGATGCGGAGGAGGTCCTCAACCTCGGTTGCGAGGACCTCATCACCTACCTCGCCTAGGAGCATAGCTCGGCTCGAGGAGAAGCTCATCATCGACCTCGCGTCGGAGCATAGCTCGGCTTGAGGATGAGCTTCAGACTATTGTATCGGCCTCGATGCGGTGGAAGTACTCGACCTCGGTCTTGAGAACTTCACCATTGGCCTTGATGCGGAGGAGGTCCTCAACCTCGGTTGCGAGGATCTCATCACCTACCTCACCTCGGACCGTCGCTCGGCTCGAGGAGAAGCTCATCATCGACCTCGCCTGGGAGCAGAGCTCGGCTTGAGGAGAAGCTCATCATCGACCTCTCCTCGGAGCATAGCTCAGCTTCAGGATGAGCTTCAGACTATTGCATCGGCCTCGATGCGGTGAAATTTCTCGACCTCGGTCTTGAGAACTTTACCATCGGCCTTGATGCGGAGGAGGTCCTCAACCTTGGTTGCGAGGACCTCACCATCTACCTCGCCTGGGAGCAAAGCTCGGCTTGAGGAGAAGCTCATCATCGACCTCGCCTCGGAGCATAGCTCGGCTTGAGGATGAGCTTCAGACTATTGGATCGGCCTCGATGCGGTGAAATTTCTCGACCTCGGTCTTGAGAACTTTACCATCGGCCTTGATGCGGAGGAGGTCCTTAACCTTGGTTGCGAGGACCTCACCATCTACCTCGCCTGGGAGCAGAGCTCGGCTTGAGGAGAAGCTCATCATCAACCTCGCCTCGGAGCATAACTCGGCTTGAGGATGAGCTTCGGACTATTGTATCGGCCTCGATGCGGTGGAAGTACTCGACCTCGGTCTTGAGAACTTCACCATCGGCCTTGATACGGAGGAGGTCCTCAACCTCGCTTGCGAGGACCTCTCTACCTACCTCGCCGGGGAGCAGAGCTCGGCTCGAGGAGAAGCTCATCACGACCCTCGCCTCGGAGCATAGCTCGGCTTGAGGATGAGCTTCAGACTATTGCATCGGCCTCGATGCGGTAGAAGTACTCAACCTCGGTTTCGAGAACTTCACCATCGACCTCGACTTGGAAGGGTTTCTTGACCTCGATTTTGAAGACCCTTCGCTCGGTCCTCGCGCCCTGAAGTGCATGATTATTGACCTCTCCTTGAGCATAGCTTGACTTGAGAGGTTTCACTCTTACATCGGCCTCGACTGAGTATAAGTACTCAATCTCGGTTTCGAATAAGTCATTATTCACCAGTGTATTATTTATCTATCGAGCTCTCACCAGTACAGTATTTGGCATCGGTTAAGTCCATTTAAGAATTCGACTATGGAAGCTGAGTCGAGCCCGGAACTTCACCGGTCTCGATGAATTATTTTCGATATCCGTTCCAAGGGCGAATGAAGTTTGACCGCGCCGGCTGCGTCTTGAACGCGCCGAGATCGCACCCAACCCTAGGGGCGAGTCTCGGCTGCGTCTACTTTCTTTAGTTGTGAGGGGCGAAGTTTGACCGCGCCGGCTGCGTCTTAACCAACCAAAGTTGGTCGAGTCGGCATAATTCACTCTACATTCATGCAAACTTTATTGTGCCCTATACCCTTTATTTGGGGAAGGATTATTCAAATTCAGTGAAAGAAGCTGAACCGAGCCCGGAACTTCACCGGTCTCGATGAATCATTTTCGATCAAGCCAGTGGCTAAAGCCAAGCCGAGTCGGTTGTGTCACCAGAATCGAACGGTGAATACCCACTGCGGGGTGGGACCTCACCACCTCGGATGTCCAGTTGTGGATCACCAATAGTATCAATTGGCACCTGGGTATCACTAATACTCGGGCGCGGCTGGGAAGAAGTCCAACTCCAAAATATACCTGGTTCGGGTTAAGACACTATATTCATTCCCGATGATTCGGGTGCGTGTTGAATAGGGTTCCATGAGATCGCCCGGCCCGCAACCAGAGGCAGGGCCGAAGTAACGGCCCTCGGCGAACATGTCTCCAGCTTGGATTCGTTCGCCTACGCTCTTGCACTCAGTAATCAGGGGACACCCTAATTCAAGGGTGTCGAACTGCGATGTTGTGTTTAAGTGGGACGTAGACCCCCAGATCTCCGGGCTCGGACAGTCGAGCCAAATTTTCATTGGTTAAATTCGATGTCTCGGGCTCGACCCTCGTTGATATTCGAGTTCAATTCGAACGAAGGATGGGCTGTAATAACCCACAAAAAACGAGCTGAGTCATAATATTCCACCCTTGGGCTAATACCCCGAGGGGCGCACCTAGATAACGAGTTAGTGTTTGTTATTGTTTTGCAGGTACAAGATATTATCATTATAAGGAAATTATTACAAGGAGCGAAGTTATTTGATCGAGTCGAAATCGCACCCAAGTTCAGGGGCGATGGTCGGCTGCGATTTCCGCCTCCTCTGCAGGGGCGAAGTTATTTGATCGAGTCGAAATCGCAGTTCAGGGGCGATGGTCGGCTGCGATTTCCGCCTCCATTTCAGGGGCGAAGTAATTTGATCGAGTCGAAATCGCGCCCGATTCCAGGGGCGATATTCGGTTGCGATTTCCGCCTTCTCTGCAGGGGCGAAGTTATTTGATCGAGTCGAAATCGCACCCGAGTTCAGGGGCGATGGTCGGCTGCGATTTCCGCCTCCATTTCAGGGGCGAAGTAATTTGATCGAGTCGAAATCGCGCCCGATTTCAGGGGCGATATTCGGTTGCAATTTGCGCCTCTATTTCTCAATTTCAGGGGCGAAATTATTTGATTGAGTCGAAATCGCGCCCGATTCCAGGGGCGATGTTCGGCTGCGATTTCCGCCTCCATTGCAGGGGCGAAGTTATTTGATCAAGTCGAGATCGCGCCCGATTCCAGGGGCGAAGTTCGGCTGCGACATTCAGCTTCTTCCCAGGGGTGAAAGTTTTTGTTCGACACGAAATCGCACCCAAGTATAGGGGCGAATTTTGGCTGCGATTCCGCCTCCATTCAAGGGGCAAAGGTTTTTAGTCGGCACAGAATCGCACCCAACTCGCTGGGGCGAATTCCGATTGCGACTTCGATATCCATTCCAGGGGCGGATATTTTGGTTGACTCGAAATCGCACCCGGCTCTAGGGGCGAATTTTGAGTGCGACTTCGGTATATGAAGAGAAATAGAAACGAGAAAGACGCACACGGCCATGAAGCTCGCAAGGGGCGAAGTTTTCGATTAAAATCGAAAATACGAGCCCCACGGCCTACGGAGGTGAAGACGATGCGACACAGTTATTGAGCACCACATGGCTTTACCAAGGTCCACTGTATGAACCATGGCAAAGGGCGGCCGGAGGATGCGCAGTCCGATCACCCTCTAGGAGCAGCGAGGTGCGGTGATTGACGAGTGCGATCCGACTCCGAGGGGCTCTGTTGGTACACATTTTGTAAATGGGTCACAGCCCTTAGGAAAGTGCTCCTTGAAAAAGGCCCATGTGATACTCTCAAGGCCCAAAGGGTACTAGCCATCAGATCTTGGTTGAATGAAGGGTCAGGATTGATTAGGGGTACCTTGGTTATTCCTTGGACTCCCTATAAATACCCCCTTATTTGCCATAATCAAGGGACTTTTGGACTTTTACACACATACAATACATACTCTCCCTACTCTATCACTATCTTATTTTGTGACCACCCCATCCTGACTTGAGCGTCGGAGGGGCGTCGCCGGGCGAAAGCCGAGCGCCTCCCTTGACCATTTGTTTGTGCGCGGAGGAAACCAAGGTTGATCCCGATCTATCCCAAATCGAACTCACCCCAACACATATGATATTGATTCAAAAGTTTAATTATTCATTCACAGTGTCAATGTCGAGGTCAATAGAAAACAAGGATTGAAATTACATATTTTGCTTTATATGATCATTGAATAATAAAATCATTGATTCAGACTCTCAATTCCACCCAATCATTAAATTATTAATTCTAAAAGCCTATTTATTCATTCAAAATCAAGATGATTCATCCACATGATGTATTAGATAACGAATATTACTGCCAACTTTTGGTCACGATACCCAATGTTTACTTAAGTAAATGTGGGCCACTACCATGCACGGCCGTGTGAAAAAGACGTCCTCACCATGGTCGAGCCGTGTAGAAAAGACGGCTCGACCATGGTCGGACCGTGTAAAAAACACGGCTCCACCATGGTCGGGCCGTGTTTTTTACACGGCCACGGGGTTTTCTGAGCTCAATCATGGCGTAAGTGATCGAAATTTACTGTAAATAGTACAATGAATTATGAAATTTTCTGGAAATTATACAATGAATTACAAGATTTCCAACATAACTTACATTCTCATTTGAACTCATTTTTGCATTCTTCAAATCTTCTCCAACACGTCCCTTCATAGCTCGGGATGATGGAGTTATTGAAGTTCGGAAATTTCCACAGCTCGGGAATTTCCTCACACAAGTACCATTACTTTGCAATCGGGTTGTATAATTCAGAAACTAAATTTAGTTATGGAGGGAAATGAGGGGGGTGATAGTTATGGAGGGAAAAAAGATTAGCAAAATTAAGTTAAAATTAGTCAAGGGCATAATTGTGAATACAAGAAAATAATACGAAATACGAACGATGAATAGCATTTTTTAGGGCGACAAATAGCAACACCCAAAAATATGGAGTATGTAACAAAGAAAATGGGAGACGTGTAATCCTTCTCCGAACTGGTGAACATTATCCAAATAAAAGAGTTCTTGCATCAATTGGATAAATGCATAATTATTTCTTGCATAAAAAGTGTGTCAACCCAAGAGCCTCCCTCTCATTCCGTAAGATTTCCTTCACTCTTTTCTCCCTCTTCTATTTTTTTATTTATTTATTTAAATAAGCTTTCTCCCTCTTCTATGGTTTGACCGAATACCTTGGCCTTGCACCACCACCAGTCCACCATCACCATCACGTCATTTGGATCTAGAATATCAAGGTGGAGGAGCTTCGATGGAGAAATAGGATCGGAATCAACAAATATGGAAAGGACGAAGAAGACCGCGGGCGGTGAACGGCGCATATGCCGATCACTAGGGTGGATGCAGTATTCCCGGTGTTGCTTAGCATTGGTGCAGGGGTGGTGGTCGGTCTCCGACAGTTGGATGGTGATGGACTGTCGGTAAGGTGATACATGGAGAGAGAAATTTTGGTTGGTGGGAGTGTGGGAGTAACTGTTTTGTTTATAATTTGGTTTGGGCCGGTTTGAATTTTTTTTGGGTCCGGTTTTTTAATGCTTCAATCGGCCAGCTATCTGACACGCGTGTGCCACTTCAGCGAGAGTAGGTACTCTCGGTACTATACAATAACTTTCCATGGTTGGGGCTAACTCCCAAGTTTTACTCTTTTTTAGGCTCCGCGTACAACTGCTAGTAATCCTAGTAATTTTTTTTTTTGATAGTCAAAAGGGATAGTAAATTAGTAATCCGAGTAGGAGTATTTATTACGTGGTAAGCTATCTTTTTTTTTTTTGTTAATTCACGTGGTATAGCCTTGAGTTTTGCCGATTTATACGTGATGTCCAGTGTTTTGCAAATTTGTATCAAATATATCTTGATACTAGGTACCACGTATAAATCGGCAAAACTCGAAAGTACCACGTGAATTAACCTTTAGCAAGCTCTATCTTCTCAACCTAACATTTTGCGCTAGTTTTAATGCGGGATGTGATTAGATATTTAGATGTGGATAAAATTAAAAGTGGCTAAATATATTGATCATAAGTCACAAACCAAGATTGGAAATTAGTACTTGGTATATTAAAATAAAGGTTAATTCACGTGCTACCATCGTGTTTTGTCGATTTGCATGTGGTATCCAATGTTTTGCAAATTAAATTTGTACAAAATACCCTTGAGATTTGACTATTTGCACACGGTACCCTAAACTTAACCCTCCCATTAACACCGTCAACTTTTTTTAACTTAAAAAAGGATTAATTCACGTGGTACCCTCGTGTTTTGCCCATTTGCACGTGATACCCAATGTTTTGCAAATTTGTACCAAATACCGTCAGAATTTGAATGTTTTAGCATGGTACTCTTACCTTTAAAATTCCGTGAACGCCGTTAATTGGGAGGGGAAACCTTGATTTTCTTCTTCAACTCATCTCACCATCTCTATTTTCCCCCACCACTTTCATCATCACCATATTCATTCTTACCCATCACCGTCATCATCTTCATCCTTTTCGACTACCACCATTATTTCACCCATAATAAACACCATAACTACCATTCTTTCCTTCTCCATTGAAATCAACTTTTAAACGACGTTAACAGAATTTTAAAAATAAGGGTACCATGTAAAAGGAATTAAATTTTCAAGATATTTGGTACAAATTTGTAACATTAGGTACCTCGTGCAAATCGGTAAAATACGAGGGTACCACGTGAATTAACCTCTTTTTAATCAAAAAAAGTTGACGATGTTAATGATAGGGTTAAGTTTAGGATACCGTGTGCAAACGGTCAAATCTCGAGGGTATTTTGTACAAATTTGCAAAATAGTGGAGACCACGTGCAAATTGGTAAAACACGAGGGTACCACGTGAATTAACCCTTAAAATAAAGTAGAGTTATTCCACAAAAGAGAGGGGAAGATTATGGAGAGTTGCAGAGTTAAGTGCTAAATTGGTCCTTGAACTTTGCAAACGGTGTGAAATTAGGCACCCATAACTTTTCTCGTAAAAATTGGGGTCTTAGTTAACATCCGTTAATTTTGCCGTTAACTCTTGCAATAAACCCCAATTCCATTAAACCCCCAATCCAAATAAACCCGAATTCAATTAAACCCCCAATTCAATTTTTCCGACTAATTAAAGCACAAACCCAGAAACGCAATTGTAACCCTAATTCATTTTTTTCGCATGCATAGAGCACAAACCCCAGTTTGCAATTGAACCCCGATTTCAATTAATCAAACAAAATCAACTTTTTTTCGCATGCATAAAGCACAAGTCTCACATTTGCAATTGAACCCCGATTTCAATTAATCAAACAAAATCAACTTTTTTTCGCATGCATAAAGCACAAACCCCAGATTTGCAATTGAAATGTGTATTAGAGACATACCTTGAACTTTGATGAATTGATGATGATTCAACTCATCAAAAATACCCCCGCTATCTTCGTTTTCGTTATCTTGAATTATCTTTAGGGATTTGATGATCAACTTTACTTCCCCAAAATCGAACATCAAAACCCTAAAAATAATTCTAGGTTTTTGTTGTTGTTGTGATACAAGGTGGATTTTGCAATGATTTTGGTGTCATTTGAGGTGGGAATTTCATTCATATTAACTGGGGTTTAATGGAGAAAGGAGAGATAAGAGAATTTAATTGGAGAATTGAATTGGGGTTTACTGGAGAAAGGAGAGAATTGAGTTAAAGGAGAGAGGAGCAAGAGTTAAACGGCAAAGATAACTGAGACCCCAATTTTTACAAGAAAAGTTATGGGTGCCTAATTTCACCCCATTTGCAAAGTTCAAGGACCAATTTAGCACTTATGAGTTGGAAGACCATTTCATCAAGTGTAGCTTATGAAGCTATGATTGAGTACTTTGTTCTGAACATAAATAGGTTTGATTTTACAAGTCAAATCTTATATCAATTTAAAGATTGTCGGGGCATACTTTTTTCTCTCGATTTTCTAACATTTTGACCTCATTAACCAATCCTCTACCTTAAATCCTTGTTGTTTTTTCGATAATAGGTGCAATAGACTCGACACGTATAACCTCTCCGCCTATAATAGGTGCAACACGCTATGAAATATGTAGCTTACAGTAGTACATTCATATTGAGTGTAGATTGATAGTGGTCCTATAAATGTACTCACCTTGAGCTACATATTTCATAGTCGCAACAACATAGAAAGGTCATAGTTGGACCTTCCGATGGAACAATCGATCAGCATTTGGGTGACTCGTCTCGCCTCGACGATGCATCCCTAGCCTTAATTGCCCAGGTTGTGATTTTGAGTTTGAAGAAATTAGAGAGCTTAAAGCTAGCCTACGTATTGTATATATTAGCATGCTTAGTGTGACGATCCAAGTCTTTCCACTTAGTTTTTTTCAAGTAACCTAGTTATTTCTTGTAATGTCTTTCATTCTATGTTTGTAGCATGTCTTTAGGAATCTTGTAACTTAGTTTATTTTCATGAAACTAAATGTATCCCTCTGCTGCACCACTTAATGTGTTCTGTCAAGAGATATGTAAAAGTAAATTTCCCTCTTGAGGAGAAGCTAGTCAATGAAATCAATCTTCTCCTAATTCCAACTTTACCCTTGTTGAAATTAATGTTGTTGTTATGATCTTTGATCTTCGTTGATATCGAACATGTGGGTTGTGCTCGGTCCCGAGACTAGCGATCCCGAGAGGCCCTCAACTTACAGTCCCGAGTTTAGGCTTGCACGAGTGGGCGATCCCCCACGAGTGCTTGTCCGCAATCGATAATTGTTTGCTTCATTGTCGGGAGAATCGACGAGGGGGCGCATCACGGTCACTCCAAATTTGGGACCGTGACACTTAGCAATTAGGATAACATGATAGGATTTCGGTCCTATATATTGTACATGTGTTGGCCTTTGGGATAGGAGTAGGGATTAATAGGGACAATCGGGGGCATTCATATTTCTTCTTATGTGCCATCATGGCCGTCTCATATTTTGGGGGCCTGTGCGATATTGAAATTGTAACACCCCGTAATTTTTGGGAATTCTAATAATTAAGGGTGTTACGTTTTATTGAATATTCAAGGATTTTGTCAACTTTATTGGAATTCGATTGTACTATTATGGGTTTCTAATTATAAAATTACACAAGAGGACTCATTATTACTCATTCGGTGATCCGAGTGCGGAAGCGTACTGAAGGTACAGAACTCGATTCTATACTGTCTTACTGACAAAACTGAAAGCTGTAGAACGGAACTAGGTTCTGTACTCTATAAAAACGAAAAAAAAACACAATCTTTATGGGTTTTTGTGGTTTATGAAAAACGAAAGAACAAGATCAATAAAATAAAGATATGATTCAACACCCGCAAGTAATTGAACCTAGCCGAATTCAAAGAGCCGCAACCCTTAATTCGATCCTTCGCAAAGGATTTTAGAACTCCCGCAAGAGTTTGTCGCCCGCAAGCAAACACAAAAGAATATGAAGGAAACTCCCCTCGACTCTTTCATTAATTTTCTTAACTCCAATCTCTGTCTCTAAACTATTACAAAGCATTGTTTAAATACTAATAGAAACTCTAGAAAACTCCCTAAACTCCTCCTAATACGATATGGAAAAACTAGACTCTTAAGACATTAAGGAAAGTGATACTTTACCTTAAACTTATTCCAAATAATAACTAAACTATTATAGCAAATCTCCAACTGAAGATGATCCTAATTTGATGGCCAAGTCGTCCTAAAACAATTACCATAAACGTTTAAAGAACATCCTTTAGCAGCAAGGTATAGATTGTCATTCTGTCTTCTCTGTAGACTGTTTCTACTAATTGACAGAACAGACCTTAGAACCGTCTCATAGGTACTTTATTTTGTATCATTCGGGTTTGGATCGGGTTGGTGGACCACTCATCTCAATCAACTCATGAAGCCAAAACCCGAGTCTACCCTCAACCTATTTATGAAAAATAAAGAAAAAAAACTTTGCTTCCCTTTGATAATCACTAGTTTGATGGCCCGTGCAATGCCCGGGCTACTTATGTTTAAATGTTAAAATTATGTAAACGAAATTTTTATCTAAAACCTAAAATCTCATTTCAAACACCCGTGGGATATTTGTAATGTAATTAGATGGAAAGTCGCCTTTAAAAACCTAAAAATCATGTTTCGAACACCCGTGAGATTTTTTTAATGTAATTAGATGCAAAGTTACATTTCACAATCTAAAATCTTGTTTCGAACACCCGTGGGATATTTTTCATGTAATTAGATGGAAAGTTACCTTTCAAAATCTAAAATCACATTTTGAACACCCGTAGGATATTCGTAATGTAATTACACGAAAAATCACCTTTCAAAACCTAAAATTTCATTCCGAACACCCGTGGGATATTTGTAATGTAATTAGAGGAAATGTCACCTTTTGAAAAGCCAAAGTCTCATTTTGAAACACCCGTAGAATATTAGATCATATTATCATAAATCAAGTAATTACTATATTAAATAACTATTTTCCATAAATCATGTGATTAATAATGTTATTTTATTAGAATAATACTACCATATCCTATTTTGGATAAAATTTATTTACAATATAATAATATTATTATATGCCATCTGTCAGCGTGAGAATTGAGCGGGTTCAGGATTACATATATAATATATAATATGTATACTAGTTTTAAGCTAGTGCGTTGCACGATTCAAATTGTAACACCCTGTATATTTTGGGAATTTGTTTAGTCGAGTGTTACTAATTATATTTATATTGGGATAATTTTCATAAATTATTAATGTGATTTTCAGATTTTAAAGGAATTGTATTTGTTTTTATAAACCAAAAAGAAAAATAAACTAATTAAACCAAAAACTAAATTCTATTTATATATCTTAATTATCAAATTACCTATTTACCCCTACCTAATTCCCTATACCTAACACTATGTAAAACCCTTTGTTTTACGCACACCCATCACCATAATCTCACGTATCATCATCATTGATCTTCTTTCACTCACGATCGCCGTCAACATTCGATTGCTCGCCGACTCCAATTCACAGCCCAGTTTTAGACGAAATTAGTACGTTAATCCTCTTTTTCTCTCCTCTACACAACGGTATGAATTTCTCAAAGTTTTATTACGGTTGTTCCGACATCGTCGTTCATAGTTTTGTCGATTAACTTTGATGTGTGAAATTTAATTGGTTTTAATCCTTGTTTTAGTGTTACTCATGATTTAATCGGATTTTAATTCGTTTTTATGAATGTTTTTAAGTTGGGCTTTTCTTTGAGAAGTGTCGTGTTGTTGTCGTTGCTGTTGGTTTTGTCGTCGGTATGATTAGTGTTGTTGGTGTAGCCGTCGGTGTTGTCGCACGGCTCTGTTTCGAGTTGCTGATCATTGGCCGTTGAGGTTCATGTGTGGTTATGCGAGAGCGGATGTGCGAAGGCCTGTGCAGGAGTGTGCGTGTGATTTGTATCAAGGGGCTGCTTGTTGTTGTACTGTATGCGCAAATAGATGAAGCTATTGAATGTTGATTTTTGGGTATTGGCATTAAGGTGGCATTTGGGTAGTAATCGTTGTTAGTGTGTTAGCCATGAAGTTGCCATTCTTTTGGTGGTGTCGTGATTGTATTGTCGATTCGTGGCTAGTATGAATTTAAGTAGTGTTAACAATTGTGGGGATTTGAAGATTTATTTATTTGGGTTTAAGTTATATAAACGATAGATAATTTGGGTCTTTTAGTGATTATCGTTTGGGGTTATGTTTATATATATATATATATGTTGGGTCTTTGGTTTACGTACTTTGTTAGTAATGTGGGTTATGTTTCATAGTTGTTCGTCTATTAATTTTAGTTATCATTTTATGGTATATAGCTTGCGGTATTAAAGAGGTTCAATTTGACGACTTTGAGAGGATTATTTAAGGGGAAGTTTAGCGCTATCGGTAAGAACGCCAACTCTTGAGCTTGAGCATGTTTTGTCATCTTCTAATGTGATCAATTCTTGATTCATTTATATTGACTTCTATAATTCTTCTAATTGATCACAATATCTCTTGTTTGGTTGGGAATTGGTTATATATCAAATAAAATATCTAATTATGGTTTGAATATGGGTTATGGAATAATGGATATTCTTCTATGCACTCTAGAGTAACGTGTTAACTCCTCCGGGGGTGCTCGTCTACGAATGATTTATTATACCTCTGATCAAGGTAACTCTTAACTAGATTAGCTACCAGTTACCTATTAGAACCTCCTCCTTTACCGGTTACATCCTACTGGCTCTCATGTGAGGGGTGTGCACACTCGGGTTCTCTTAGGGTGGTTTGGGTTGGTTAGCTCTAGAGTTGTTTCTGGTTAGAGTAAGACCCTTACCAAAGATGGGTTACTGATGCGGAGTGCCCATTCCTGTATACTTGATTCTTCTCTCTGAAATTCATAATATTATTCTTGGTTCATATCTCTCTTTAATCATCTTGGTTAATCCTTTGATTGTAAGCGTTGCTTGTTCAGCTACGCGCCTCAAAGGCGCGTATCTTATTTTCCCTTGTTTTGCTTTGAGTTCTTACTCAGCCAGTTTGCTGACGTTCTTTTGTTTGGGTTTGTCCCTACCCTATTCTAGGGCCTGTCTCATTTTCCGATGGCGCAGTTGACATGTGTGTCTGATGGTGATATGTTGAGCTTGCGGACGTCTGCATTCATGGGGTCTTTTATTTTGACAATCGTTGAACATTTACTATTTCATTTGGATTTCGGATTTGGATTCTGTAAACTTTGACTATGTCTTCCGCTGTCGTACTATTTTGTTATTTATATTTTGGACTTATTATTTTGGTTTTCGCCTTGCAATTAACTTGGTTAGTTAATTGTGGCATAATAATCCTAGGTTTTCATTAATTAATTGGGTCGAAAATTTAGGGTTGTTACACAAATAATATATCATTCTTAATGATTTTTATGCTTATAACCAATTACGCTATCATTTCAATTAAAATAATTCATAACAATTGTTGTGATGTTGCTTAAATGTATTTTAAAATCTAGATCAATTCAAAAAAAAAAAAAAACCACAAATACAAAGTTGTCTAGATTGTTCATGTTTAAAATATACAACAACATTTCTTATCTATACTCTTTAAAAAAAAACCTTTTTTTTAATAGATATAGTATATAAAGTTGATTTTTAAATTAAGCATTGCATATCGTAAAATGCATAAATGGATCTCAAATTGAAATACATTTCGAATCAAATAAAATGATATATGTTTAAAAGTTGCGGATAGACATAACTAATTGTATGATCAATTGTACCCTATTTCTATAAGTATAGCTTTATTTAGTTTCAAGAAAATGAGAATCTCTGTGTGAATTGTTAATGATTAGCTGTGTAATATATCCTCTTCTTGTTTGGACTATGTCTGAGCTCGTGAATCTTAATTATCTTTTACTGTTATGTATTTATCTTAAATGATAAATCTGTTTTATCTTGTTTACTACTCTTTCACCATACACTAATATATGTTTCAAAAGTTTCTGATACACATAACCAGTTGTATGATAAATTGTACCGTGTTTTTATAATATAGGTTTATGTAAGAGTTTTGCGAAAATGAGAAGACCTTGTCTGAGGTCGTGCATCTTAATTAAATTTTACTATTATATATTTATCTTAAATGATAAAGCTGGACTATTTCACCATACACTAAACTTTTTTGTTTACTCTTTCACCATGCATTAAACTCTTTTGTTTACTTTTTTTACCATACACCAGTGGAAGACGTTCTATACATATGGTCTATGGAGATTGCTTTAGAATATAAAGATTTGCTTTAAAATTATAGAATGAGTTCCAAAACATTACCATTTGATTAGTTTGTTTTGCCACTTTACATCATATTAGAACTTTTACTCTTAGTCTAATTTTTCCTTATACACATAAGGAAGGATCAAAGAGGATGAAGATAGGAAAAAAAAAAAACGAAAGGTTACACTAAATATGGCAATTATGCAACATGTGCTTTCCATCATATGCTTACACTAAACTTGAATTTTCTGTCACTATTTAAGTTAGATGGTAAGTTTTGATTGTTTAATATGACAATTCCATTATTATAGTAATTCCTAAGATTAATGCATATATTCTTTTCCTAAACTCACAAACTCAAAAGATTACAAATCTCTAATAAAATTAGAAATGCTCTAGACGCGTTAAATGACCACGAAAAAAGCTTCGTTTATTATTATAGTAATAATTCCTAAGATTAATGCATATATTCTTTTCCTAAACTCACAAACTCAAAATATTACAAAGCTCTAAGAAAATTAGAAATCCTCTCCATCTCTCTCATTCTCGTAGCCTTTACCCGCATAAGATCTCAGCACAAATGTGTCAACTTCAAACGCACAAAAAGATCACGTACGCCCATTGATTAGGACGTGGTTGGTGGCGTTAGAACCGTACATTTTATTCGAATCCATCAACATGTAGATCGTGCTAAGATTCCACTGGATTCTCTCTGCAGAGGTGTTTTAGTGGAGCTGTGTCTATATATCTACCGAGAACTGTTCCGCCCCCTCGGTATTTTGATGATTCCCGTTGATGCCTAAAGTATTTTGGGACAAGATTTTATGGAGATATTTCTAACTCTAGTTGTGACAACATATCTAAAATTGGTAAGTCCTAGATTTGTGTATCAAAAGTTATATCAGAATTCGTGGGTAAACCCTAATTTATGTTTATGGTTCAGTGTGAGATTTATTATCGTCAATCCGCTTGGATTTTATGGACGAAAATTGGGGTAGACGTTCCTGACATAACCTTTTATGACATATTCAAATTTGGTGGTCATCCGATGTCGGAGGTAGACGTTATTCATGTTTATTTACTACTGTCGCCTTTTGGATTCATTATATATTAGTGTTAATTGTGAGAATTATGACTTATGGATACACCTTGTGAATTAGGACATTATCGTTTGAGTTTGTGATTGATTGGTTACCTAAGTTGTGGATTCAAGGAGGTTTAGTTCGTAAATCTTGTTAGAAGAAGTTGATTAAAGATCTAATACTATATATTAAAACTTGAAACCAAGTCTTTCCTAGAATAACACTTGACATTCATTAATTGGATAGCACTAAGTAATTACATAATATGGAAATTATTAGCTAATTTATGGAAAATAATATAATTTATGGTGATTATGGTGGTAAGCTAACTTATGGAAAATAATAGTGTTGCTAATAATATTGTAACAAAGATAAATTGACAATTTCATAAAATGAGTATAACAATATAGATATACAGCCCGGACGCGTGCCGGGCATGCAAACTAGTTAGTGTTGAAAGGTAAGAACGTTGGCCTCCTAAAAGTTGAACATGATTATATCATCTGTTCTCATGAATTTTAACATTCGTTTCATCCTTTATTATGTTCTTTACATCTCTTGTTCATCATCTTTGAAATCCACGCTTATGTATATCTTGTTATATGGTAATGCCATTCGCAATTGTTGATTCAAATGTTGATGTTACCGCCTACGGTCATTTATGAATTGAAAGCGCAAGCACAAATAATATATCCTAAAGAGTTGAATTAATGAAATGAGAATTGAAACCCATCTAGAGCGGCGGACATAGAAGCCGTCACCACATCGAGATGATGTGGCTTTTATTTGTACCTTTGATGAGAGGTTTTGTGTTTAAGGGTTGGAGATCAGCTACCAAACCCCCTAATAGACTTCCTCCTAGGGACTTGTACTTCCTACCGTCCCCCTAGCGAGGGGTGTGCACACTCGGGTCTTTAGGCTGATATGACTATATTACTGTAGATGTGGTAGTCTTGGGGTAGGACCCTTGGCTTGTCTTTAAGGACCTCATAGAGGCCTCGAATAACGTATAATGTTGGTTTGTTTAGGGACCTCACAGAGGCCCTCGTATAACGTACAAAGGAATTAAAAGCTTGAATTGAGCGTGCCCGATTATTCTTACTCCTGTTGTTTCGGCTTTTGCTCATTTGTGAATCTTTGTCTATTCTTTGTTAGCTACGTGCCAGTAAGGCACGTATCTTAATCGTTTACGTTGCTTAAACTTCTTACTTAGCTTGTGCTGACGTTCTTTGTTTTGGCCTGGGTTGTGTCCCTACCCTATTTTGGGGCATGTGTCATCCTTTAATGGCGCAGTTGACAGGTTGTAGATTGAGATGCATTGTATGGTCGAAGCGTCAGTGCATATTGGACATTTGTTACGAGACATCAATCATTTAAATTGGGAAAGATTCGTAGTTTATCTTTTTGGTTTGATTTGATTTGTAGTCTCAATTAGAAGTCTTCCGCGTTGTCATTTATTCTGTTGGATTATTTTGTTATGAAGTTTGTTTTAAATTAGCGTTGCCGTTGACTTGGTAGTCAATGGCGGCATAACAATCCTTTACTTTTGTATTTAAATATAGCGAAAATTTAGATGTTGTTACAGAAATTTTGGGCACCACATGATAGGAAGTAAAAAAATTATTGTAATCGATAACAAACAAAAACTATACGGAGTACTCCATATATATGTATTAATCGGTATTAATATTTCAATGTGATCACATTATTTTTCATGTCAAATACCAAAATGAACCTTAAAAAAGGCATCTCAAAAACAATAAATACGACTTAGAGTGTGTTTGGAAATAAAGATTTGAGAATCAAATCCAAATTTGACACAAATCCTATGTTTGGGAACTCAAAAATTTGAGAATTTGAATTTGTGTTAAATCCTTTGGAATTTGTTTCAAATCCAATTAGGCAAAAAACAAATGACACTTCAAGAGGTGTCGTTTTGAAATTCCACCCTTCCCAAACATTTGATTTATATTTCAACTCCACATTCTCAAATGATGAAATTGAAATGATTACAAATTTTTAAATTCTTGTTTCCAAACATTATCTTATCGATATCAAAGAACAAGAAAATGAAAGTGAAGGAACAACGGATTGGAAACTCAAGAAATGAAATTAGAAATAGAAGAAAAGAAAAGGGTAAGTAGAATCAAAGGCGAGGTAGGTAGAGCCTAGAGACCCAGATTGTATTAAAAGAATGAAAAAAAGTGGCTAAAAAAGCCGCAGCTCGGCTTGAACTCGGAATTTAAGGAAACATATTTGGGCATCATACCAGCGCGCTACCAACAATATCATGTGTTTAGCTGATGAAAATAATAGATAAGGGGCCCTGTTTGACCTCACATCCTGCACTGGTAAATAGCCGGCCATGTGTGCCATATGCAAACAAACTTCGCGAGTGACACGAAAAGGCTAACTACGCATAATAGGGTTGTGTAACCGAGGTAGCAAGTCACAACTCACAACATAGCCGGGAAGCCCTAATCAAAGCGATCAAGGCCATCAATGTCATATTGGCAAGCCAACACGACCTATCACAAGCTAAATTTGAACCAACACCTCGGGAGAATGAGCACACCCACTCAATTGAAAATCAATCAATCTATCGAAAAGAACTCACAATGAATAACCCATTGACCAATTGTTAACATCCGTTTGGTTGGGGGGCTGCTAAACGTAGCCTAGGAAATACTAGTGTAACCCATTTTTTGTATTTTTCTTCCTCCTTTGCCCTTAATAATCTCTTCCTCCCTACAACTTTAAAAGTAAACTATTGTAATCGATTTCACAAAGTTTGACAAAATCATGAGATGTTTGATTGAGCAAAAACTATGATTTTAGCCCTATCCATATTTTAGCAATCATGAATTCCAATGAATTGTTATTTATTACCAATCTATTATTTAGCAAATAGTTTCATATTTCCGTCAAATAGTTTGATCACTCAGTTACTTGATAAATTTGTAACTAATTGGGGATTGATTTACTACTAATGAAAATAAGATTAAAAGGAATAGGAAACATGTGAAAGGCAAGCATCTACATGAAGATATATACAACTTGGCCCAAGATCAATGGAACATACGAACAACAAGTTGATGATGTGTCTTAAAAAAAACAATGGATGATGATGAAGAGCAAAGGCACATGCATATGGTGAAGAAATTAACGCATGACATGGAAAGGTAGTTACTGATTTGTAATTTTGTAAATTATAAGGGTAATATAGTAATTTAGACATGTTACGTTACAAAAGAAAATGTTACGTTTAACAATCATGGAAAAGAAAAGACAAATTCCAGAAACGAGTAGTGATCATTTTCCTATAAACAAGCTAAAGAGGTCTACATAATTAAAGTTCTTGGCATTGCCAAGTTTGCAATTGTTACCCATGTACAAGAGGGACGGGAAATCGAACGCAGCGTTCGATTACAACAGCGAACGGAGGGACTTAAATGCAATTAATGTCCACGTGACATGCACGTATATGGTAGAAAACCTGGCCATTAAATGCGTATACGGAGTTTTTGATAAAAACATGAATACATTGCGATAAATGAAGCAAATACATAATTATACTTTAAATAATAAATTATGTGGTTTAAACCGTCAGTAGTTGGAGGAAAACCACAATTTATGTCATTGAGATTAAACAAGCCTTTGTTGCATTTTATTTTCTTTCTATATTTCTTTAAAACTTAATATTTAACTATACACTTATTCAAAAAATAGGAAAATTATTTAGTTATTTTTGTTTTCCAATGCTTTACAAATAGAGACCAATCTTGATATATTTTGGACGAAAAACATGTTGGTAATGCAAAGTTTTCAAGTCTTTGGGAAAGTTTGTAAACACTCTTATGTTTGTCCCACATTGAAATTTTAGAGAATGTTTTATGGGTTTATATATGGGGGTCTTTGAGCGCAAATTATACAATGCTCCCGGAGCACAAAGAGCATAGTGGTCCTTCTCACAATAGAGGAGTAGGGACCACACTTAAATAGATTTTAAACTATTTTAAGTGTGGTCCCTACTCCTCCATTGTGAGAAGGACCACCATGCTCTTTGTGCTCCCGGGAGCATGGTATAAGCATTGGTCTTTGAGTAGTGTTTGAAGTGATTATGGAGGGTAGACTATGGACTCCCCACGGGCGCGCCGCCGCCGTCCGTCCGGCTCGGTTTCGTGGCACGTGCGCGGTGGGGTGGGGCTGACCTTTTTCTATCGCTCGGTTTTTTGACTGATCGTTTCTTTCGGAAACTCGCAAGCGTCCAGGTTCGTTGTATAACGGATTGATTTGAGAAATCCGTTTTCTCCTTGGTTACAGATTTAATTGTCAATTAAATCCCAGATTTTACTCCCATAATCAATTGACCGTTTCTGTTTTTTGGTCCTTAAAAGGACGTTGTCGATGCCCTGTTTTACACACAGAATTCATCCTCTTCCTTTCATACTGTTTTCCTTCTGATTCTGAGTACGTTAGAGTTCCACTTCTCTTGGGACAGGAACATAAAGGACACTGGCTATTTCCAAAAGAAGAACCAGAAGTCCTTTGGAGTGCAGAAGAACATGACTACCAATTTCAAGAAGAAGAAGGACGACAATGGACTCAAGGAGATGGGCTGCTTTGTCTGTGGCAAGTCTGGTCATAAGGCATGGCAGTGTTATCATCGTGTTGGTGGTCAAAAGCCAAACAACAAGCCTGATCAAGTCAAGCCTCAAGTCAATTTGACCGAAGACACCGAAATCATTGCGGCCGTGGTCTCCGAGGTCAATTTGGTGGAGAACAAGACCGAGTGGGTCGTGGACACTGGTGCAAGTAAGCATTTTTGTGCTAACAGGGAGCTTTTTGGTGAATTTGAAAATGCTAAGGAAGGCGAGGAGGTCTTCATGGGCAATTCGAGCAGTGCCGAGGTACTCGGTAAAGGGAAGATTTTTCTCTAACTCAATTCTGGAAAAATCTTAGCTTTACAGAATGTTTTTTATGTCCCCTCCTTTCGTAGGAATTTAATTTCTGGTGGTTTGTTGAATAAGGCTGGTATTAAGTTAGTTTTTGAGGCCGATAAGCTTGTACTTAGCCGTAATGGGGACTATGTTGGGAAGGACTATATGTCAGGTGGTCTATTTGTTTTGGAGACTTTCGTTGACACTAATAAAGCTTTTACTTCTGCCTATATTGTTGAGTCTATTGATCTTTGGCACGCTAGATTAGGACATGTGAATGTTAACTCCCTTAATCATTTGAGACAAATGAACATTCTCCCTAAACTAGACAAAATTGGCATTGACAAATGTGAGATTTGCGTTGAGGCTAAACACCACTCCAAATCCTTTAAATCCGTGACTTTGAGGACAACCGTATTATTAGTGTTAATTCATACGGACTTAGCAGACTTTAAAAACACGGAGAGCAGGGGTGGTAAGAGGTATTACATTACATTTGTAGATGACCATTCCAGATATACAAGGATATATCTTCTGAGAACCAAAGATGAGGCTGAACAAAAGTTCCTTATTTTTAAATCTGAGGTAGAAAACCAATTGGACTGAAAAATTTAGAGAGTGAGGTCCGATAGAGGTGGGGAGTATAGTAAGACTTTCCTAAAGGGAGTATGTGAGAGAGAGGGCATTATTCACGAGACTTCTGCCCCGGGCATACCCCAACAAAATGGGATAGCTGAGAGGAAAAATAGAACCCTTAAAGATATGATGAATACGATGCTAATTTCTTCTGGGTTATCCGACAACATGTGGGGGGAAGCTATCTTGTCAGCAACTTTTATTCTTAATAGAGTACCTCACAAGAAACTAGACAAAACCCCTTATGAACTGTGGAAAGGTTACCCACCTAACCTTAAATACTTGAGAGTGTGGGGGTGTCTAGCCAAAGTAGGGTTGCCTGCTATTAAACGCCAAACCATTGGACCTAAGACCTTTGATGCGATTTTTATTGGTTATGCTGAGAATAGTGCTGCATATAGGTTCATGCGCTTGCCTGATCGTTCTTTGTGTGAATCGGTTGATGCTGAATTCTTTGAGCATGTATTTCCTTTGAAATCTAGTTCCCGTGTTGTGCCTGATGTTAGTCCTACTACTATTACTCTTGTTTCTGCATCTTCTTCTGTGTCTTTACCTGTTGTTAATGATCCTGTTGAGCCACTTAGAAGAAGCAAGAGGCCTAGGACAAAAACTAGTTTTGGACCCGACTGGGTGACGTCGTATCTTACAGAACTCAATGATGTAGACAATCTTAATGAGTTAATTATTTGTTTATATTTAATTGATGACGAGCCTAAAACGTATGAGGAGACCATGAGATCTGTAGATGCTAGTTTCTGGCAAGAGGCAGTAAACAGTGAAATAGAGTCGATTATGAGTAATCATACTTGGGAACTTTTTGACCTGCCTAAGGGGAGTAAAGCGATAGGTTGTAAGTGGATTTTTAAAAGAAAACTTAGAACTGATGGTAGTATTGATCGCTATAAGGCAAGGTTGGTAATAAAAGGATTCACACAGAAATTCGGCTTAGACTTCTTTTATACTTATTCGCCTGTTACTAAGGTTGCTACTATTAGAGCTTTGTTCGCTTTGGCTTCAGCTCATAATTTGATTGTTCACCAAATGGATGTGAAAACTGCGTTTTTGAATGGTGATTTACTCGAAGAAATTTATATGGAGCAACCTCCGGGATTCGTTATTTCCGGACAAGAGAATAAGGTTTGTAGACTCAAGAATTCTTTGTATGGATTGAAACAAGCGCCGAAACAATGGTATGAGAAATTTCATAGAACTATTCTCAGTTTTGGTTTTGTTGTGAATGGATCAGATGCATGTGTGTATACTAAGATGTTTGATGATCATTGTGTGATAATCTGCTTATATGTAGATGATATTTTAATCTTTGGTACACATATGAGTGTTGTCGATGAAACTAAAAGGTTTCTTTCCTCTCGTTTTGAAATGAAAGACATGGGTGAAGTGGATGTAATTCTTGGAATTAGAGTAACTAAAACTAATAATAGTTTCACCTTGTCCCAATCACATTATGTAGAGAAAGTGTTAAAGAAATTTAATCACTTTGATGTTTTGCCAGTTAAAACCCCTTATGATCCTAGCATACATCTAAAGAAGAACAGAGGTTCTAGTGTATCTCAGGAAGAATATGCTAAAATAATAGGGAGTTTAATGTATCTTATGAACTATACTCGGCCTGATATCGCTTATGCGGTTAGTAGACTTAGTCGGTATACACATAACCCTGCCAATGAGCATTGGAATGCTCTTTATCGGTTAATGAAATATCTTAGAGGTACTATGGATTGGGGACTACATTTTGTAGGCTATCCATGTGTATTAGAGGGTTATTGTGATGCTAATTAGGTTGCCGACAATGATGAGGTGAGCTCCACTAGTGGCTATGTGTTCACTCTTAGTGGTGCGGCGATCTCGTGGAAGTCTGCAAAATAGACTTGTATTGCTCGGTCTACGATGGAGTCATAATTTATAGCTCTTGACTTAGCTGGGCAAGAGGCTGAGTGGCTTAGGAGCCTACTGGCAGATATACCATTGTGGGGGCGGCCGACGCCGCCGGTATCTCTACATTGTGATTCGCAATCTGCGATTTGTGTTGCTAAAAATGATGTGTATAATGGTAAAAAAAGACACATACGCATTAGGCATGAGGATGTGAGACGGCTCATACAAAATGGCGTGCTAGCGATGGAGTACGTCAAATCTGAGAGGAACGTTGCCGATCCTTTAACTAAAGGACTTAATAGGCGATTGGTCCTAGATTCGTCGAGGGGAATGGGGCTAAAGCCCGTTGGTTGAGGAATTCACAGTGGATCCCCGTGATCTTGTACTTCCAAGGTCTAGTGGTCAAATGAAGTTGTGGAAAGACTCATATTGTAACACCCCATATTTTTGGGTTACTTGAATTGTGCAAAGTATTGGGAGAATCTCGTTTTAAGGGCGTGAAAATCTATTTTGGAAATTAGGGTATACCTTCCGTTTAGAGACGCTTTCCTAATTGGGCAACTGTTGGACGAAATTACCGAAATACCCTTACTAAACCCTTCCTATTTTCTACAAAAAATAAAATAAAAACCCAAAACCCTCCCCTCACTCACTCACGGCTGCAGCAAGAAAGAGAAGAAAAAAAAAAAAAAAGAGAGCGACGTGAAGAGAAGAAGAGAAGAAGGAGAAGAGAAGAAGGAGAGCGCCGCTGCCCTAGCCGCCGACCGCCCGTCGCCGCCACCTGCGCACCACCGCCGACCCCCCCTTTTTTGCCCTCTCTCTTGGTTTTTACACCAAGAGTTGTAAGTTTAACCTCTCTCTCTCATAATTTTCAGATTAGGGCTTCCTTAATCTTATGCCTTTTGTAGTATGATCATGATTTTTATTGTGGGAATGACTTTGATTAATCCTATCCATGCTTGATTGTGGTTTTGGTGCATGAAATATTGGTTTCTATATTAGGGCTTTTGAAATTAGGGTTCATGGTTGTTTGGGGGTGATTTCATGGGAGGAATTATGTGAAATTTGGAGGGGATGCTTGTTATGAGATGGGTAAACCATGGTTTTGATTTGGGAATGTTTCATGAGGTTTTAATTGATGAGACTGTTTTCTGCCCATTTCTGAATTTTGCCTAATTTGGATGTTTAAGTTGTTATTATGGTGATTTATAGATGGATTAATGTTGTTAGTATACTTGGGAGGGTGTTGTGCGAATTTGGTGTTGTTTAGAGGTCGTTTGAATGTTGAAATCCAAAGTTAGAGTGCCTTGGATGCACTAGTAGGGTGATGGTTAGTAATTGGTGTATTGTTGGTTGATTTTAGGTTGTGTGTTCGAGGAAGTACCGTTCTAAAGCCTTGAGTTGATCTTGTGACTTCGCTAGTAAGGTAAGAACGTTGATCACAAATCTCTCACTAACCATTATCTTGTTTGATACGCTTGCTTGATCATCATATATTCTTGTTTTATACGTTCATTCTCATTATCCGTTTCGCTTGTACCTAATTATATCATTGAGCATATTTTTCCGTTCATCTTATCAATGTTCGTTGCGGTCTTTCGACCACCACACTCCCCACGGCCCTTCGGCCCTCTTGCCTTCCTCGGCCCTTCGGCCTCTAGCCGAGACCACCACTCGGCCACTCGGTCGAGTGGTGTGTTTGCTTGTTGCTTGTGTTTTTGTTTTGCTTAAAGTATCTATTGATTATGATCATTATAATTTGAATCGTCAAATAATGCATCTTTGAATAACGTATATAAAATGGATGAAAGAAAATAAATGACTCCACCTAGAGTACGATGGATTCGGCTCGGCCGATCATCGTTTGATATACCTCTGATCAAGGTACGTAGGGTCGGATTAGCTACCGACTTCCTAATAGTCTTCCTCCTAGATGGGAGCTCGTCCTACCGGCCTGTCTTGTGAGGGGTGTGCACACTCGGGATTATTAGGGCGATAATTACAACTCTAGCTCGAACAAAGTTCGTTAAGTGGGGCTATGGGGTAGGACCCTGGCCGAAAATATGATTAAGCGATATATATATATTGAGCGACGATGCTCTTTTGATAATGCACTCTGTTGCTATTGATATTCCTATGCTATAACGTCAATTCGTTCTTGTTAGCTACGCGCCTCAAGGCGCGTATCTTATTTGTTCTTTATACTTGTTATTTCTTACTCAGCCTGTGCTGACGTTCTGTTTTCTGGTTCGTCCCTACCGTGTTCTGGGGCCTATGTCAATCTTCGATGGCATAGTTGACAGGTCTTGATGATATGGCTGCATGCTTACGAAGCTGATCATGTTGGGGGTTTTCGAAAGACTTTGTTTTATCTCAGACTTCATTTCGTTTTAATTATGTAATTTGGATTTCGTTTTGAGAACTATAGCTCGACATTTAAAGACTTCCGCTGTTTTATTTCCCGTTTGTTAATTGTTGTTGAATTTCTAGCCTAGCAATTGACTTGGTAGTCAATTGCGGCGTGACAATTCTAAATTTATTTCTATTTATAGTTGGTCAAAATTTAGGGTTGTTACAGTTGGTATCAGAGCCATAGGTTCTGATTCGTCGAGTCTATAAAGGTTTTCAAAACTTGTTTTAAATGATTTACAAACTGGGCAGGGGATGGGTGCATTCATTCGCATGCTATGTGCTAACTGCTATGTGAAACTAGAGAAGGAGTTTACACTAATGGTTTTGACCTGCGAATTATGTGGTGTGCGTATACGATTTGGGTACTAATGCACTTGGAGTTCTCTCTGGTATACTGACAGAATGGCAGGCACGGGAACATATGTTTGGGAGTTCGGACCATCTGGTGTAAGGTCAATTGTTGGTCCATGGACGATACCGGATCATATAGCTTTTTCATCTGAGACCTTCCAGGACCGTATGAGAATTGGTGAGTCTGTAGAGGAGTTCGTCACCAGAATGAGGGCAAAACTGACTGAGGCAGCCGAAAGATTTTCATGGGCAATTAGACCTGAGGTCCAAGTCTTTGTGACTTTGGTCAACCTGAGGATACATCCCCGTTGGGAGGAGGTTCGAGCGAGACTAGAAAGGAATGCCTATTATGCTTGTCTCACAGGGAGTTCACAATACTTGAGGGACAGATCAGGCAGAGTGATAGATCTTGACAGGTTGGAGGTAATTCTGGAGTGGGAGTATGAGATATCCCTTAGCCTTGTGCAAATACCTGAAAATTTCCAAATCTACATACCTCCTGTACCCTCAAACCCTGATAATGGTAACCCTACCCCGGAACCTCGTGAAGCTTATGTGATGAAAGGGAGGAAGGTTCAGCTACAGGAACACGAAACACCTGGCCAATCGAGTCAGAAGAGAGTTAAAGTTGAGGAATATCACCATTCTCCTAATCCCCCGTCCTCGCCTATTGGAGAGGATGCACCAGTGGACACGGAGGAGGAGCCCGAGGAAGTTCCCACGAGTGAAGAGGAGGACGATACTATTGGAACTAGTGACACGGAGGTCATTGTGATTAGTTCGGATGAGGAGTTGAGCGACTCGGATCAAGATGATGGAGGGGAAGTCCCTAATGATGAGGATTATGACCCGAGTGGTGAAGCTTGAAGGAATAGTATAGAGACTTATAAAATAAAGGCATAAGGCCTGGTTATTAATTAGACGTCGATTATGTTTTATTATTAAACTTTAGCATTAAACATCATATCATACTTTGTCAAGTTTTCATTGTTCAAGTGCTTAAGATCGGGGACAATACCCCAACACCATTATGTTATTTCGATTGTTTCAAAAGCACGTTGCAAATTAAATGCTAGTTGATTTTCTACTGTGTGTTGATATTGCTGTTCTCGAACATTCATGTGTCCGACGTTTCTGATCCTAGCACGACGCGTGCTACAGTAACACGAGACGAGTTTCAAAAAAAAAAAAAAAAGAAAAAAAAACTCCGAAAAGTTAAACTCGGGCGAGACGAATAGACGAATGTTGATTTCGATATACTTACTCTTCTGAACTGAGTTGCCATCATGATTCGCTGGCTATGCGATTTATTGTTTATGTTTAGATTGAAATGTAGTGATTTATGCTTGATAATGCCTGAATGAATCTGTTATGGAGTTGGTTACGCCTGATTCAACCGTTATTACCTTATAGAAAATGGTGCGAAACAACAGTCCAGATGTGACAGCTATTCTGGCACAAATGGCACAGCAGCAGCAAGTGATGGTTGAAACTATGCAGCAGATAGCACAGATTAACGCTGCTAATATTGCTGCCCATAATGCTGCCAATAATGCTGCTAATAATGCTGCCAATAATGCTGCAAACAATGCTACAAACGACGGCAATGGGATTAATGCCGGTAATGGAGGTGGAGATAATGAAATGCTGTTAGCTAAGATGTCGGATGCTGTACAGAAGAAACGGCCCGACAATTTTACTGGGAGAGGAGAACCGAGTATCCTACTTGATTGGATCGAGGATATGGAGAGAATCTTCTCTGCTGTTGGAGTTCCTGACAATCTGAAGGTAAAAGTTGCTGCATTTTACCTTAAGGAGGTAGCTGGAAGATGGTGGATGAAAATTCAGGAGGAATTTTACAAACCGGTGCTGGAGGAGAAAGCTGATGGGTCTGTTATTGAGAGGTTTAGATATTGGAAAGTTTTCAAATACCTCTTAGAGAAAGAGTTCTTTCCGGAGCACTTGAAGGAACAAAAGGTGGCTGAATTTGAGGCTTTTCAACAAACTGAGGGCATGTCTGTGAAGGAATTCCATGATAAGTTTGAGGACTTGAATAGGTTTGCTGAGAGTGTAACGCCTACTGAGTCTTCTAGAGCCGCCAGCTTTCGTAAAAAGCTACTTTGGAGTATTAAGGGATGGTTTGCCTCTGAGCGATTCCATACTGTAAAGGATGTTTATGAAAGAGCCACAACAGCAGAGCAGAATATGGAAACAATGAGCATGGAACTCGGGGGGAAGAGAAAGGAGACGCCCTTCGATTTGGCGAACATACCCAATAAGAAAGGGAATTTTGGGGATTTCAAAGGTAAGACACAGTCTGCTGGGACGGGGAAGTCGAACTACAAAAATGTTTTCCACAACAGAGCTCATAGCCAGAGCTTTGAGATCGAGAGGCCTTGCAACAAGTGTGGCAATAAACATCCCGGGAAGACGTGCAATGGCGATAGGGTCACATGCTTCCATTGCGGAAAGCTTGGGCATAAGGCTAATGTGTGCTACTCCAAGATGGCTGGAAAAGCGCCTGTAGCGTCTGGGAGCTACTCAGTGGCGCCCAATCGATTCCAGAATTTCAAGGCCCAAAGTGGCTATGCGGGTTCGAATAACACTTACAAGAATCCGGCACCAACTAGGGGAACAACCTATACAACACCAGCTAAGCAAGCGGGATCGGCCAGTGTGGCCGCCCCAACTAAGAAAGCCACTGGACAGCTGTATGTCATGAATCCAGAAGAGAATGAAAACGCTGATGTCGTATCGGGTAAATTTCCTGTTAACTCAGTACTTGCAAATGTTCTATTTGATAGTGGTGCATCCCACTCGTTTATTGCTGATAAGATTGTTGAGAAATGTGGACTTAGTGATAGTTCAGCGGAAAACTTTGAGTTTTCAATGCGTGATGGGTCTAGTATTGCATGTAAGAGTCAGTTTAAAGATGTGCCTGTAGTGATTTGTGGACATGCGTTCAAATCTGATTTAATAACTTTTCCCCTAACCCATTTTGATGTAATATTGGGAATGGATTGGATGGGTAGGTATAAAGCGAGAATAGATTGTTGGATAGGAAAGATTTCACTTCGGGGACAGAAAAACACCCATGTGACTTATCGCATACTTCCAAAAAGACCAAGAATAAAGTTTGTGTCTGCCATGAATCTGAAGAAGCAGATAGCTAAGGGAGAACCTCTATTCTTATGTCATGTGCGAGACACTAGGGTAGAATACCCAGAGTTGAACGATGTCCCTATTGTGAGTGACTATCCTGATGTTTTCCCTGAGGAGATCCCGGGGATGCCACCCAAAAGAGAAGTTGAGTTCAAAATTGAGTTAGTACCTGGAACGGGTCCGATTGCTAAGTCACCTTACCGGATGGCCCCGGTGGAAATGCAAGAGCTGAAGAAGCAACTAGATGAATTGGTGGAAAAGGGTTATGTTAGGCCAAGTGTGTCACCTTGGGGAGCACCGGTCTTATTTGTAAGGAAGAAGGATGGCACAATGAGGCTATGTATCGATTATCGAGAACTGAATAATGTCACCATCAAAAACAGATACCCTTACCCAGGATAGATGACCTATTTGACCAGCTTAAGGACGCAAGTGTGTTCTCAAAGATCGACTTGAGGTCTGGGTATTATCAATTGAAAGTAGCTGAAGAAGATGTACCAAAGACCGCATTTTCAACTAGATATGGACACTATGAGGTCACGGTAATGCCATTTGGGCTAACAAACGCGCCTGCAGTGTTCATGGATCTCATGAATCGCACCTTCAGACCTTACTTGGATAAGTTTGTGGTAGTGTTTATTGATGATATTCTAATTTACTCCAAGACTGCAGAGGAGCGTAAGAGCCACTTGAGGATCGTATTGGAAATTTTGAGAGAAAAGCAATTATACGGAAAATTCTCGAAGTGTGAGTTCTGGTTGAATAAGGTAGCCTTTTTGGGACACGTAATATCCAAGGACGGAGTTGCAGTAGACCCGGCTAAGGTTAAGGCAGTAAAGGATTGGCCGACCCCAAAGAATGTAACAGAGATTAGAAGCTTTTTGGGACTAGCAGGTTACTACAGGAGATTTGTGAAGGATTTCTCTAAGATTGCTAAACCAATGACGACTTTGATGAAGAAGACAACAAAGTATAAATGGGAGGAGACTTGTGAGAAAGCCTTTCAGACTCTAAAGGAACGGTTAACCACGGCGCCAGTGTTAGCACTACCTGATGAGAACATACCTTACGAGGTGTACACCGATGCTTCAAAGAATGGTTTAGGATGTGTCCTAATGCAGAACAGGAGAGTAATCGCCTATGCGTCTAGGCAACTCAAAAGTTATGAGGAAAACTATCCGACCCATGATTTGGAGCTAGCAGCCGTGATTTTTGCACTAAAACTGTGGAGACACTATCTGTTTGGGGTTACATTCAAGATTTTCTCTGACCATAAGAGTTTAAAGTACATTTTCACCCAGAAAGAGTTAAACATGCGTCAAAGGAGGTGGTTAGTGTTGATCAAAGATTACGACATGGAAATACAGTATCATGAAGGGAAAGCAAATGTTGTAGCAGATGCACTGAGCAGGAAGTCTCTACATTCGGTCCAATTGGTTGTTCAAAGACAAAGACTAAGGAATGAGTTTCTCAATTTCGGAGTTCAGTTGATAGAACCAGGAGCAACCACGGGGACAACCGCGATTGAAAATGATGTCTTTGAGGAGATCAAAGAATTGCAGGAGACTGACAAGCTGCTTTTAGATAAGGTAGCGAAAGAACCTGCATTGTTCAAAAGATGTGAAGATGGGATAATTCGATTTCAGGATCGGGTCTGCTTACCAAACAACGCCACATTGAGGGATAGAATCCTAATAGAGGCTCATGCAAGCAAATACTCAGTACATCCAGGTGGAGATAAGATGTACCAGGATTTGAGGAGGGTGTTCTGGTGGTCAGGAATGAAGAAGGATGTGGCTGATTTTGTGTCTAGGTGTTTAGTTTGCCAAAAGGTTAAAAGCGAACACAAGAGACCTCAAGGAAAATTGCAACCCTTACCAGTACCAGAGTGGAAATGGAGTTCCATATCCATGGACTTCATTGCTGGATTACCTCGAACACCTAAAGGCAACAACATGATTTGGGTGATAGTGGACAGGTTGACGAAATGTGCACATTTTATACCAATGAAAGACACGTGGAAAAAGAAACAGTTAGCCGATGCCTATATACATCATGTGTTGAGACTTCATGGTACTCCAAAGGAGATCGTCTCCGATCGCGATGCACGTTTTGTCTCCAGTTTCTGGAAAAAGTTACAAGAAGCCTTGGGAACAAAACTCTTAATGAGTACCGCATTCCACCCCGCAACTGATGGTCAAACAGAGAGGACAAATCAGACCTTGGAAGATATGTTAAGAGCCTGTGCTTTACAATACCAAGGTGGTTGGGAGGATAAGTTGGATCTGATAGAATTCTCCTACAACAACAGCTATCAAGCCTCAATCAAGATGGCCCCATACGAGGCACTATATGGTAGGAAGTGCAGGAGTCCAATCTGTTGGAATGACATCAGTGAAACGATGGTTTTGGGTCTAGATTACATCCATCAGATGACCGACCAAGTCAAACTAATCCAGGAGAGACTAAAGGCTGCGCAGGACAGACAAAAGAGCTATGCCGATAAGACTCGCAGTCAAATTGAGTTTAATGAGGGCGACATGGTGCTACTCCGAGTGTCACCTACCAGGGGTGTAATGAGGTTCGGGAAGAAAGGGAAACTGAGTCCTAAGTTCATTGGACCCTACAAGGTGACCAAACGGATTGGTGAGGTCGCTTATGAGTTAGACTTGCCAGCAAATCTCGAAAAGGTTCACAACGTGTTTCACGTTTCCCAACTCAGACGATACGTTAGTGATCCGTCACATGTACTCAATCCAGAAACCATTGAGTTGGATGAAACCATGACTTATGAAGAAGCACCATTGAAAATCTTGGACACTAAGGTGCGCAAAACCCGACGAGCTGAGACACAGATGGTGAAAGTTCTGTGGTGTAATAACAACGTTGAGGAAGCAACCTGGGAAGTGGAGTCGGTTATGCGTGAGAAGTACCCTCATCTGTTTACTTAAGGTATATTCGGTTCGGGTCGAACCTTTATTTTAAGGGGGATGAGAGCCTCGCGCGCTTTGTTTTGTTTCTAAGCGTTTGTTTGATGTGATTTATGTGTGTTTTGATTCATATGTTTGCCGATTCTTCTTTCATGTGATTTGTTGCTTCGTACCTCGAGTACAGTATTTCCAACCCATTTTAATTCTCATTCAATTACCCTTCTATTGTTTTCCCTCGAGCATGATCTTATGATCTTATATTACATTTTCCAAGCACTCATTCTACCCTGTGATCAATGTTATTAGTTAAGAGCGTGTCTTTTGAAGGATGGGTTTAAAGATTCGGGACGAATCTTTGTTTAAGGGGGGAAGATTGTAACACCCCATATTTTTGGGTTACTTGAATTGTGCAAAGTATTGGGAGAATCTCGTTTTAAGGGCGTGAAAATCTATTTTGGAAATTAGGGTATACCTTCCGTTTAGAGACGCTTTCCTAATTGGGCAACTGTTGGACGAAATTACCGAAATACCCTTACTAAACCCTTCCTATTTTCTACAAAAAATAAAATAAAAACCCAAAACCCTCCCCTCACTCACTCACGGCTGCAGCAAGAAAGAGAAGAAAAAAAAAAAAAGAGCGACGTGAAGAGAAGAAGAGAAGAAGGAGAAGAGAAGAAGGAGAGCGCCGCTGCCCTAGCCGCCGACCGCCCGTCGCCGCCACCTGCGCACCACCGCCGACCCCCCCCTTTTTTGCCCTCTCTCTTGGTTTTTACACCAAGAGTTGTAAGTTTAACCTCTCTCTCTCATAATTTTCAGATTAGGGCTTCCTTAATCTTATGCCTTTTGTAGTATGATCATGATTTTTATTGTGGGAATGACTTTGATTAATCCTATCCATGCTTGATTGTGGTTTTGGTGCATGAAATATTGGTTTCTATATTAGGGCTTTTGAAATTAGGGTTCATGGTTGTTTGGGGGTGATTTCATGGGTGGAATTATGTGAAATTTGGAGGGGATGCTTGTTATGAGATGGGTAAACCATGGTTTTGATTTGGGAATGTTTCATGAGGTTTTAATTGATGAGACTGTTTTCTGCCCATTTCTGAATTTTGCCTAATTTGGATGTTTAAGTTGTTATTATGGTGATTTATAGATGGATTAATGTTGTTAGTATACTTGGGAGGGTGTTGTGCGAATTTGGTGTTGTTTAGAGGTCGTTTGAATGTTGAAATCCAAAGTTAGAGTGCCTTGGATGCACTAGTAGGGTGATGGTTAGTAATTGGTGTATTGTTGGTTGATTTTAGGTTGTGTGTTCGAGGAAGTACCGTTCTAAAGCCTTGAGTTGATCTTGTGACTTCGCTAGTAAGGTAAGAACGTTGATCACAAATCTCTCACTAACCATTATCTTGTTTGATACGCTTGCTTGATCATCATATATTCTTGTTTTATACGTTCATTCTCATTATCCGTTTCGCTTGTACCTAATTATATCATTGAGCATATTTTTCCGTTCATCTTATCAATGTTCGTTGCGGTCTTTCGACCACCACACTCCCCACGGCCCTTCGGCCCTCTTGCCTTCCTCGGCCCTTCGGCCTCTAGCCGAGACCACCACTCGGCCACTCGGTCGAGTGGTGTGTTTGCTTGTTGCTTGTGTTTTTGTTTTGCTTAAAGTATCTATTGATTATGATCATTATAATTTGAATCGTCAAATAATGCATCTTTGAATAACGTATATAAAATGGATGAAAGAAAATAAATGACTCCACCTAGAGTACGATGGATTCGGCTCGGCCGATCATCGTTTGATATACCTCTGATCAAGGTACGTAGGGTCGGATTAGCTACCGACTTCCTAATAGTCTTCCTCCTAGATGGGAGCTCGTCCTACCGGCCTGTCTTGTGAGGGGTGTGCACACTCGGGATTATTAGGGCGATAATTACAACTCTAGCTCGAACAAAGTTCGTTAAGTGGGGCTATGGGGTAGGACCCTGGCCGAAAATATGATTAAGCGATATATATATATTGAGCGACGATGCTCTTTTGATAATGCACTCTGTTGCTATTGATATTCCTATGCTATAACGTCAATTCGTTCTTGTTAGCTACGCGCCTCAAGGCGCGTATCTTATTTGTTCTTTATACTTGTTATTTCTTACTCAGCCTGTGCTGACGTTCTGTTTTCTGGTTCGTCCCTACCGTGTTCTGGGGCCTATGTCAATCTTCGATGGCATAGTTGACAGGTCTTGATAATATGGCTGCATGCTTACGAAGCTGATCATGTTGGGGGTTTTCGAAAGACTTTGTTTTATCTCAGACTTCATTTCGTTTTAATTATGTAATTTGGATTTCGTTTTGAGAACTATAGCTCGACATTTAAAGACTTCCGTTGTTTTATTTCCCGTTTGTTAATTGTTGTTGAATTTCTAGCCTAGCAATTGACTTGGTAGTCAATTGCGGCGTGACAATTCTAAATTTATTTCTATTTATAGTTGGTCAAAATTTAGGGTTGTTACAGGTGAGTGTAATACCCCAGATTTCAGAGGAGGTTCCTGAGAAATTAAGGGCTCTTATGAGATGCTTAAAAGGATTGACAGTGCTACTCATACCAACAAAGTCGACTTTCCTTTTAGGAAGCCCATGTGATAAGAACTCCAAAGTTAAGCGTGCTTGACTGGGAGTAATTTCAGGATGGGTGACCTCCTGGGAAGTTTCCCAGGGTGCGCATGAGTGAGGTCAAAATGTGCCGGAAGGACCCGTGTTGGTCTATGAGGTCAGCCCACAGCCTGGCAAGCTGCCATAGGTGACTACACTCGGCTCAGGCGATGAGCCGGGGTGTTACAAATGGTATCAGAGCAACCCTGCGACCGTGTGTTGATCCTGTGGTCAGGAGAGCCCAGGTCAACAGCCTAGCGGGGGAAAGATCCTGGAGCTAGACTATGGTAGGCTGCCAGTCGCAACGAGGACGTTGCTTTCTTAAGAGGGGGTGAGTGTAATACCCCATATTTCAGAGGAGGTTCCTGAGAAATTAAGGGATCATATGAGATGCTTAAAAGGATTGACAGTGCTACTCATACCAACAAAGTCGACTTTCCTTTTAGGAAGCCCATGTGATAAGAACTCCAAAGTTAAGCGTGCTTGACTGGGAGTAATTTCAGGATGGGTGACCTCCTGGGAAGTTTCCCAGGGTGCGCATGAGTGAGGTCAAAATGCGCCGGAAGGACCCGTGTTGGTCTATGAGGTCAGCCCACAGCCTGGCAAGCTGCCATAGGTGACTACACTCGGCTCAGGCGATGAGCCGGGGTGTTACACATATTTCATACACATTACCCATTCCTATGACCGTGTATTTGTAGGTTGAGATATCGCTCTTAATGAATCTATAGCCCTGCTTGTTCGGTGGTCCTTTGAGACGGACTTGATAGATTCACCACTGTATTGTGTGAGGTTGAACATTATATGTTCTTAATGGTTTCATATCCCTGTTTTGGGTGGTCTATGCTGAGATAGACTTGATGAAATCACCTACGTGAGTATGAAGGGTTAGCCGCCTTTTATGGAAGACGAGGGTTGTCTTCCTATTAATACTCATGAGCATCCCAAGGTATTTTGGCTATTGTTATTGTTGTGAGATATATCGCGGAACTCGAAACGGTTTTTGGTGCGATGCGTGCTGTTAGGCTCTTCTCTTGATTCGAGGAGTTCAAGACTTGTTTCACTTACTTGATAAAGAGTATCCTAGCTTCACTCTGTGTTGGTTCAAGACACGTTCACCAACACTTAAGTGTCAAACCTTCTTTATACCCGGAATCAATATTCTTTCTTCACCTTTGCATTAGTGGGGGATTGTTAGTAATGCAAAGGTTTCAAGCCTTCGGGAAAGTTTGTAAACACTTATGTTTGTCCCACATTGAAATTTTAGAGAATGTTTTATGGGTTTATATATGGGAGTCTTTGAGTAATGTTTGAACTGATTATGGAGGGTAGACTATGAACTCCCCACGCGCGCGCCGCCGCCGCCGTCCGTCCGGCTCGGCTCGGCTTCGTGGCACATGCGCAGTGGGGTGGGGCCGACCTTTTGCTATCGCTCGGTTTTTTGACTGATCGTTTCTTTCGGAAACTCGCAAGCGTCTAGGTTCGTTGTATAACGGATTGATTCGAGAAATCCGTTTTCTCCTTGCTTACAAATTTAATTGTCAATTAAATCCCAAATTTTACTCCCATAATCAATTGACCGTTTCTGTTTTTTGGTCCTTAAAAGGACGTTGTCGATGCCCTGTTTTACACACAGAATTCATCATCTTCCTTTCACACTATTCTCCTTCTGATTCCGAGTACGTTAGAGTTCCACTTCTCTTGGGTGAGTACACACCTTGGAGAAGCGTTGTGTTACCTTGGGGGGCAACGCCATAATCCGGTTGTACCATAGTCGGGGCGAAATTGCTTCTCATTCTATGATTTCGATCACGCCACAACATTTCCGATTATTACATTTCCATTCTATTTCGCCCACAGTAGTCCATTTTTCCAACAATACATTATGAGTTGAGCGAGTCTGATAAACACCTATAAGTTGAAGTGCGCCAAGAAAAGAGAGATACATTGTTTTTATAATGGAGTGTCATGCAATTGGGGGTCATCGATAAAGATAACCTAAGAAGTAAGGACCCAAAACGTAGAGATCGTCCAATAAAAATGATGAGCCGTTCGTCAATTTTTTATCTGCGTTCCGAAATACGAACGGCAGATCGTTGGGCAAGAAAAGAAGAAGCAAACAGAAATGAGGAGAGTGGTGTTGTGCACGCATGAAGACGAAAGAGGCCAGGGAGCACGCGCGCTGAAAGGCGTAAAACAATAGCCAACGTGAAATATTCACTATCAATTTTTTAGGCTTATTTTAATATTTAAATTTAATTTAAGATTAAAAGAGTTCCAAATTTTTCTAAATCTAACTCTATTTTTCATAATCAATTTCTTTAAAAATTGTTTTTTGAAAAAATAGTGAGTTTTTAGTTCAACATATTGCAAAAGCACTTCATTTGTTATTGTAATCCTTTGTTTTGCCAAATTAAAAATATCTCACAAATATATTATTTTTAGGGAAACAAAAACAGAAACATAAACGCCAATTTGGTGCTTCTGTTTTTTAGGGGCAATATAGAAGAATAATTTTTATTAAATAGATTCTAACTTCTATAAAACTATATTTTTGGTCAAGTTTATAGTTTCAGGGACTACTCCCTCCGTCTCAGCTCAAACGCCACATATTTCTTTTTGGAACGTCCCACCTCAAATCAGTGCGGATCACCCGTCGCCCCATCTATTTTGGGATATCATTACCTCTCATACTTTTTTCTAATCTTCCCACTCACTCTCACATTCTCTCTCCTACTTTTTATTAATCACCACATTCTCTATCCTATTTTCTCCTAATTTTTTTCCACTACCACTACTTTAATTTCTAAACTAATTTTTCTTATTCCACTACAAATGGCCCACGAGATGTTTGAGCTAGGTCGGAGGGAGTAAAACACTCTGAAAAGTTAGTGAAACCCCTTTGAAAAGTTAAACCAAACTGATACTACGTAGTAGGTCCTCCTATGATTTGTATTCGAGCATCTGAACCTTATACAACTATATCCAATACCTTCACAATCGCTGATAAATCACTTGGCATTGTTTCATAACATTTTGGTGCACCGATTATCTAGCTTAATAAGCCAGATTTGCAGGGGATAATTTGGCATGCTATGATGCTCCAATGTTAGGCCGACAACTTCCCTCGTAACTAGCAGCATCCTATGGCGGTTGCTCAATGGCGTGTTGAACAACGACTGACCTTTTTTTTAATTAGCGAGATATTGGAATCACATTGATAAATCATTTTTTTAATTAGCGAGATGATTGGAGTATAGTAAGGAAACAAAATAATCTTTTGGAGATATTTCCGTAAATTAAAATCACGGTTCAAATTTTTAAGCAACTAGTTTTAAACTTGTGCGTTGCACGCCGGTTAAAATATTATATCGTACGACGTACGTAATAATTATTATTTTATTTTATTTTAGATAAAAGTTGTAATATTATCCTTATTTTTACTGTCTCCCGTAGCCACTCCGTTTAAAATTGTTAAAGACAGCATTGAGTGGGTATGGGATACAAATGAGGGCGGAAGTTGGTATATGGTGTAATGGTTGGACAAAAATAATTATATTAGGTGTGGTATGATCAAATTTTACTACAGATAGTTCAACCAAAAATCCTAAATTATATTAACTAATTAATTGTTTGTTAGTTAAAATGTCTCCCCATCTCACTGAATCACCTCCGGAGTATTACTTTATCTTTACCTAATTTATTTGTTTTTGTTTTTTTTACTCATTTTTCACAAAAGTCACAGTCTTGACGATATATTTCAACCATATATGTGTATGGACCTTATATTAAAATACATTTCGACACGAATTTATTGATACATGTATCGTAATATTCTAATATATGTATCCCAAGTTATAACAAATTATATACGTTTCATGTAGATAACTTTATTTGAGAGTTTTACAAATATTGGACTCTCTCTGTGCATTTCTTCATTTCTAGTGCATCATAGGAATTTTTTAGTTCAAGATGTGTTGTAAAAATTCCTTTAATACTTTAGAAAAATGTCTCTTTTATATATAGAATATAATATATATTAATTCAAATAAATTTATTTTATTTGTTTACATTTTTAAATAATTTGGCCCATAATGTATGGCATTTTTATCGACCGTATATGTTTATCACAAATTATTAGGTACCCGGGGGTACCTAGAGCTACGTACCCCCCGGTTAACTGTTCACTCATTATATACCACACTAGTTTGCATATCCGTGCCACGCCCGGGCTATATATTTATGTTGTTTATATTCACTCTATAAGGAAAATGTTGGCTTATCTTTGTTCTAATAAATTGCCATAATGATTATATTCCATAAATTAGTTATATTATACTACGGCTTATATTTGTTCAAATAAATTACCTTAATAATTATTTTCCATAAATTAGCTATATTATACTACTCTATGATAATTTATTACCATATCTTAACCGATAATTATATTTAATGCTATTTTTATGTTATATCCAATTAATAAATGCCAAGTGTCGTTCTAGGAAAGACTTGGTTTCAGGTTTTAATATATAGTATTAGATAGTATTAGATTAGATTAGATTATAGTCATTATATACTTTCACTCGTTATTTTACAATTTTCACTCATTATTTCTTAATTTCACTCATTATTTTATAATTTTTACTCATTATTTCTCAATTTTCACTCATTCTCTTCCAATTTTCACTCATTATATATAATATTATAGTCATTATTTATTTTCAGTCATTATTTCTGAATTGATAATACATAAAAGTTAGATTTTTCAGATTATAATTTAAAAAAAAAAATGATATGATTAAATGTATTAGTTATTATCGACTACCCTAAAACTTTTCACAATTGGGCTATTTTTATGTAATTATTGGGCCCTTGAAGATCGGGTGGCCTTATATAAGATTGGAAGCTAGGGTTTAGAATTAGCCAAAATCAAATAAAAAAAATCATCACCGTTTTATCAGATCTGAGGAGTTATGGAAAGATCAGTGTATCTGTGGTACGAACACGATCCGTGTTCGGATATGGCTCATAGTCTGTTCCGAGTTATTACTGTGGATGATGCGGCCGCGAAGAGTGGTTTTGTTGGAGTACTCCCGGCGATGGAATTCCGTAAGAGTAGGGGATACGCATGGGGGATGAGATGTGCGTGTTTGGATTCCAAGTTGTACATCCTTGGCGGTGAGGTGGGGAAAGGCGACGAGAGAAGGTTTCCAAGCGACGTTCGTGTATTTGATTTGAAGACATATAAAACGAAAAAACTGGATTCAAAGCTCAATTCTGGGAAGCCTCGTCCAGTCGTATTCACGGCCAATGCTAAGGTTTACGCTCTAGCAAATCTAGGTGCCGTCAATTCATGCCCAATTGCAAAAGAAATTGATCTATTCGAATGCTATGACCCCGATACTGACCAATGGCGTGTCCTAGACGACCCCCCAGTTGACAGACGCACCATGTGGTACGGCTTTACTGTCCTCCCTAACCATCGTAAAGTTGTCCTCTACGGTTGGAACCCTTCCCACACCAAAAGCCTAATTCGCCTCTTGTTTGATCTTGACCAAGAGAAGTGGGCCTCTGAGCCCATTCCCATCGCTGGCAATGGCACCGGGCATGGCATTGGGGAACCTGTGTCCTGGGAGGAGGGAGACGGGATGACAGTTTATGGGATTGGATCATGGGGAATACCATTCAAGTCCAAATCCGGCATCTCTTTTGATTGGATTGAAATGTGTGTCGATGATGACATTGAGCTGTGGAACCCTAAGATCCCTTTCCCCGACCACCCCAAACCGGTCAAGCTAATGCGTTATGTCGGGGATGGATATTTATATTACATCGTCTCTGCCCCTGCTCCTCACCCCAAAGGTTACGACAAGTACAATCAACTCTTTCCTCAACCAAATACCCAACTCATTACTATCAATCTCTTGAGGGACCTTGCTCATCATCCTAAACAACAACAACAACAACACGCTACCTTCAAAGCTAAACAAATATCTCATGTATCTTTTGCCTTGGGAACTTGTGACGCCGGCCTAGCTAATCTGGTTAACTGCTATGTAACTGTGAGTATTCTTTATTTATATAATCTTGCATTTGATCATTTTGTGTCACTAGCTCTACATGCACACTACACATCCTATTACAACTCAATTCAGTGTCTACTTTGTCAATCCTCGAGAATTGCCGACTATGAATATGTCTCGTTTCTTGTCTATAATGCGCATCACCCTCCAAATGCTTATTTGTGCCACTGTTTGATTGAATCTGTACCACTGTTAGAATAGGGTAATGTTCTGCTGCTGCTGCTGATTTCGCTGCTCTATTATTTATGGCTTCTAGGTTGGATGTATATGAATGTCTTAGCAGACAATTTGTTTTATTTTATGCATGTATTTAGCATTTTAGCTTCATCTTGCCCACTTGTTAGACAATAACTATCGCCGAAAGTAAATGTCAAAATGCAATTTTTAGCCCTGAAATAATATTCTAAAGCTTTCTTATGTCCATGGAGTCTATTAAACCAGACACGGTTAGGTCTAAACTAAAAAATCGACTCTTCTTACGACTAATCTCCTACGACTAATATATGATGACCCTCTATCAATTCCCCTACTTAAGCTGCAAGTTGCAAAAATAAGAGCCTGAATCCCACTTGTAAATAATCCGAGGAACATGACATCGTACCATCAACGCCAATATTGGCAATGTTTGGGGGCATTGAGCGATCTTTTCATTTTCACCCAGCGAATGCGGGGCAGGGCAATCAACCAATGAATTAGGAGTTAATGATTTATTTGGGATGGCTTTCTGTCAAAGGCATTCAGTTCTCACTAGAGGTGATATTTTCTATTAGTACGAACTACGAAGGTATTCCTGGACTTGTAGTTAGCAGTTAGCACTCTAGTGCAATATATCTTTACTACTTGCCTAAATGGAACTTTTTGTTCCTTCGGAATTGAGAAGCCAGGAAAAATAATGAGTACTGATTTTGATTTTGCCTTGTTGGACATCTTATTTTTCTTGATGTCCGAAATTTGTCGAAATGGATTCAATATTGACATCCTGACTTGAGAACTTGATCATGTCTAGTGTATGACTCATGCAACTTAATTGGTAGCGTGTTTTGTGCAATTTCCTTGGTGGTCATTTATGTGCTTTCTGCTAAATCTTTGGTGTTGATTTTCAGTAGGTTCCTTGTGGAGTAGTTCGTTCAACAATTTGAGGCATGTCCTTGATCGCTCCTCATATGGTCTGGCTTGGCCCATCGCTCCTCATATGGTCTGGCTTGGCCCCGAAAATTCTGTTATGGCTTTGGACTGTAATAACTAGCGTTGGAAACAGTTATTGGTGCTGTTGTTGTTTGTTGTTTCAAGAATGAGATTCTGTGTGTCGTTAATGGAGGATAACGTGATATTTACGTGCTACGATGCTTGTTCACTTAGGGGTGTAAACGAGTCGAGCTTGCTAACTAAGCCCTCGGGTTCAGTTCGGTCAAAGCTCGGCTTAACTTGGATTGACCGAGCCCGAGGCCACAATCAAACGAACCGGCTCGTATTTTTCAAAAATAGCTAGTTCATATGTCAGACTTATTGGTAAATGTGTCTACATCATATCATATCATATCTAATATATATATATGTAATCCTGAATCCGCTCAATTCCCACGCTGACACGTGGCATATAATAATATTATTATATTGTAAGTAATGTTTATCCACCATAGGATATGGTAAGTACATGGTAATATTATTCTAATAACATTATTACTTGATTTATGGAAAATAGTTATGTAATATAGTAATTGATTGATTTATGACAATTTGATCAAATATCCCACTGGTGTTTCAAAATCATGGTAATATTATTCTAATAAAATAAAATTTATTACTTGATTTATGACAATTTGATCAAATATGCCACGGATGTTTCAAAATGGGACTTTGGCTTTTGAAATATGACTTTTCCTCTAATTAAATTACAAATATCACACAGGTATTCGAAATGAGATTTTAGGTTTTTATAGTAAGTTTCCATCTAATTACGTTACAAATATTCCACGGGTGTTCGAAACATGACTTTAGGTTTTTAAAGATGAGTTTCCGTCTAACTACATTACAAATATCAAACGGGTGTTTGAAATGAGATTTTAGGTTTTAGATAAAAAAAATTCGTTTACATAATTTTAAAATTTAAACATAAGTAGTCCGGGCGTTGCACGAGCCATCAAACTAGTATTATATAATTACCGGTACATTTCAAGCGTTCTCCGGTCGTCCACATCAGCGGTGACATCAGCGACACGTCATAGCTGATGTCATCAACCACTATTTACGGTAAAAAAAGTCATTCGAAATAATGGTAATTACCTTATTTAAATGGTATTTTAAATAATGTATATAAATAATCAGCGCAAATAATTAACCTTCCAAAAATCATAACATATTCCGTTTATAAAAAGGGAATCATATATTTTTTATTGTAGTTAATACCTAAAATATATAATGATATATATATTTATATATATATAAACAGAAAATATTCGTTCTTCTACTTAAAACAATGCATGAAGGCAAGTATCAGAATTATAAACAGAATAATCTTCCCCTAATAATATTCCTCCAAAATTGTGAACAAAACGGGTCATTTTGATTTATTCCCATCCAGATTGCAATCAATCACAAATCATATTTCCGTGAATAAATTCAGGGAATCTCTCCAAACCCTACAAAATCAAGCCACATCCTTTCAATCTTCTGTGTGAAATTTTTTTTTTTAATTCAATTGAACACCGGTGCAGTTTTTCCATCGCGATTGATTGCTAATTTTTTTTGTTTATTATTCTTGAATCTTAATCATTATTGCAATGTATAATTGTGTGATTAAAATTGATCTCCATTGACAGAGTCGGACACAAGGAGACGAGTAGACAAGGCAATCGCAGAGATGCGGACATGGGTATGTATAATTAAAGATTGAGAAGCTACATGAATGTCACGTCGTTGCCGATTATCGTATGCAACAATCATCCGAAATCACCAATTCGTCAGTCTGGGATTCAATCAGATTTGATTTCCTGGGTATCAGGTTAGCCACATTCCATTTTGCGTCAATTCATTTGTATTCATATCCTTTTCGATTTTTTAGCAAATTAGTATTGAATCTCTTTTTGGGCTTACTGTTTTCAGGTATAGTTATCGAGCAAGCACAGAGAGTACAATCTCGCACGTTAATACGTTATGGTTGAAGCTATTTCTACCAGATTAGGATTCAAGCATAAAGAGTTTAATCTCCCAGTTGACGGCAAAATTCATTAAATTCTCTCACTTCTCTTCTATTCAATCTAAATGAACTCATTGATAAAATATTTTACCTTCGCTTTCATTTTTTTGAGGTGATGACGATTGATTTGAAGCCCTCTTTTTAGTTGATTGTTAAAATATTGCCAATCACTTTGATATTGTACTATATAATTTTGTGTATCAGCTACAAATGTATCTAGAGAACCAAACGGCAAAGAGCTAGCAAAGGACAGCCTAAACAATGACAAGGACTGCCTTAATTAGTGTAATCTATGTGACAAGCATAGGGATGATTACCATATATATTTTGTAACACCATCAATCGAAAATTAGTGTATACAAATTAAACTAATCCAGTAATTTAATTTCATAATATAATGGAAAAGAAATCAAAGCATTCATATTTTGAGAAAGAATAAAATGGATTATTCTTTCCTCCTAAAATAAAGCTAGACTATCAAGTATTTCTAAAAATAATAATGCGTCGGGTCAAATTAGACAAAGAAATATGCGGGCTAATACATATTCGGGTCGTTAGGGGTCACGGGTTGTATAAATTAAAGTATTGTCATTACCTAGCCAAAATTGATTAGATTGAGTTGAGTTACTCGATTAGTTAGACCCTGTACGATTGGACTGTATTTTTCTAAATTGATTTGATTTGAATAAAACTGATCTGATTTGATTTGATTTTTGAATATATTTGATCTGAATTGAATATACTGATAAATTAACTACATTTAAACGAATTAATAACTAGAAGTAGACTACATTCATTGATTGTTATTTGGATAATTCTGATGTGATTTAATTTGATTTGAATGAAGCTGATCTGATTTGATCTGATTTGAATAAATCTGACCTGATTTGAAAACAATGTTTAATAATTTGAATCGCACAAGACCTTAAGCTTTTAAGTTTTAACAGGTCTAACAAAATACAATTATTAAGAATATCTTATGATAGCCCGTACACGGGTAATAACAAATGGACAAAACTATTTATTATAGAATAGATTTTTGTAATTTAATGGGACAATATTATTATATATGTGACTTAATTAGAGACCTATGTTGTTTTTTCATTTGATCTAAAGGACAAATTATTAGCTAATTTGAATTATATGTTGTTTTATCGCTCTTAACTCAATTATTACGAGCCAACGAGTCCGGTTAGAGTTCCCCAAATACATGTGTGTCAAAATAAATTTGTTTTGATAATGCCAATTTCTCACTGGACATAAAATTAGGATTATGACACAAAAATAGCAGGTCATGGGTCATATACAATCACAAGACTAATTTTAGTTTTTTTAACTTATTAATTAATTTTATATTTTTTCTAATTGCATTTTTTGGCACAATTTTTTTAATTATGGATTAACTCGATGATAATTCAAATAGAATATTGACTCAAATATATAATTGTCAGACCATATTCGCTCAACAAATCACGGGTCATAAAAAGCGGGATCATAACCCAAAAACTATATTATAAAGCGAGAAAAAAAGATAGAATAATTAAACATATTGTATAAAACAAATTATTGTAAATATTATATAACAATCAGTGGAATTTTCACGGGTCAACACTGCTACTATATTATATGGGTGAAAAATTAAATCATTGCGCCATTTTTGTTCCCTTATACGTAAAATTTAAAATAGCATTCTAAGAACTATTCCTCATTTAAATTAGTATACACTATATAATTTTTGTTATTTAAAATTATACTCATATCCATTAAACTTATGGGTTTGCCTTTTTGATATTTTTTTTTTGATAAAATTTACCATATTGATCTGAAAAATAAAATCATCAATTAAGTATCTACGTGACATTACATCCATTCATGAATTATTATACTAATCGCATTTTATTCTAAATCATCTTTTTGGACTTCATTTTTGTCTTCATAACAGGTCAAATTGGGTTAATTGATCAAGTATGGTCTCTCCAAAGCAAATCGTATCAAACGGGTTCCGGCCATGACTAGAAATGGCGAGTTGATAGTCCAATAACTAACGGTTTCGTGGTCCAAAAAATATCGGGGAATTGACCCAAAAGTCGGGTCAAGGGTTACATAAAGCGGGTTCATTAAGTACCCAAACTTCTGACGGGTCTAGCGTCTTATTTCCTATATTGGTGTTATTATTTTGATTAAATATAACAGCCCGTGCAATTTTGCACGGGTCAGTAAACTAGTTGTATGATTAAGTGTAGTACATAGAAATTACTTTGCATCCTTGACGTCGCACAGGATTGCAACCTTAAGTTCATAGTCTTAGTCGTTGACGATAGAAATCGAACCAACCAGACTAGAGCTTGTTTCCGATTTACTAGTAGCTGCAATTTTTGGTTTTGATTGAACAAATCAGTTTTTAAACGTAATTGAAACTTTTTTGATGGGCGTGTGTGATGATTGAAAATGTGGTCGAACATAAATGGAATTGAAATTGAGAATTTTGGTCGGATGATTTGGTTGAAAGTTGAAACTGCTTTGTACATATCGAGACACCTGGTCAACGCTGTTGGGTTTAGACGTGTGGTCAATGACTCAAATGTAGGGATGAGCATAGACCCAGGACCCGACCCAGACCCGTTGGACCCGACCCAGACCCGTTGGACCCGACCCAGATCCGCACACATTAATTACGGGTTCGGGTCTACACAAATTTCTACGGGTCCGGGTCTTAGCGGACCCGACCCAAACCCGACCCATGCCCATCCCTACTCAAATGTGTGTAAAAAATCGGACACACGATTATCACGTGTTGGAGCTGTCTCGGTGCTGGTTGAGAGTAGAGGTGATCATGGGCCGGGCCGGGCCGGGCTTAGGGTAAAAAAGTAGAACCGGTGTGCAGGCCGGACCTTTCTTTCGGGTCTAATCTGTCGGCCCAAGCCCGGCCCATTCGGGCCAAAGCGGGCAAGTTCGGGCTTTTAAAAAAAATCACGTATTACCTAATTTATACGTTTTTTGTTTTTATCACTTTACTCATTAATATTATCTACTACTTGCACATTTAGTTATTAATAAATTATTATACATTTTTAAAGAGGTTTTTGATGTTATTTTCATAATTTACAATATTTTATTTTATTAATAGTAATATTTTTATTATTTTAATATGGTTTATTCACTACATTTAGCCTAATTCTGCTATGTTGAGTACTTTAATTACCAAATTCGCCATAATCCGACATCATTTACACTAGTTTACATAACTTAGGTTTATAAAATTAAAAAAAAATTGCTTTTATATTTAAAAGCGGGTCGGGCCGGGCCAATTTTCGGGCCACGAGCTCGGCCCATATTATTGCGGGCTTTTTCGGGCCGGGCCGATTCGGGCTTTCGGGTCTGGGCCATTTTATCAGCTCTAGTTGAGAGTGGTCGTGTTATTAGTCTGTGAAGTTAGGGTATTACAAAACATGAATTTGGGGTCTGAAATTTCAATATTTTTTTCGTTTGGGGTCCAATGTTTTACTTTTTATCGTTAAGGGCATGTGAGTCATATGGCTGTTAGTCTTGTGGAGGAGGTGGCACTTTTTCGCCGGAGTGTAGAATAGTTTGAGAAAGGAGAGAGAAATGATAGGACTGAAAAATGATGTAGGTGGCTATGGAGGAATATGGGATTCATGTAGGAGAGAGAAAAAGATGAATGATCAAGGTAGTATATTTTAGACTTTTTTTCCCGGGTGCCACAACACATTTTATGTTTACGAATTTAACAACTTACGTCTTTTATGTCCAAATCTGCCAAATGACGCCTATTCCCGACCAAAACCAAATTGACTCCGACGTTGACTCATGTGCAACGTGCCCCTCACGTGATGCACGTTTTCTTCTTCTCTTCCCTTTTTTTTTTCCCGCAAATCAACTTGAGATCTCACTTCTCCTCTTCATTTCTTCTCTTGTTCATCTTTTTTTAAAGCAATAAGCATGGTAGTAATTCTCAATGCTAGAAAACAAATTTCGTTGTCTTCTCCTTCCCCATTTTCTGAGCTGCCTTGATTTCACTCAACTTTATCTTCAATTCTTCGAGTAGTCTTCTTCATTAGAGTCTGAAAGGCTTTCTCACAAGTCTCATCCCATTTATACTTTGTAGTCTTCTTCATCAAAGTCGTCATTGGTTTAACAATCTTAGAGAAATCCTTCACAAATCTCCTGTAGTAACCTGCTAGTCCCAAAAAGCTTCTAATCTCTGTTACATTCTTTGGGGTCGGCCAATCCTTTACCGCCTTGACCTTAGCTGGGTCTACTGCAACTCCGTCCTTGGATATTACGCGTGCCAAAAAGGCTACCTTATTCAACCAGAACTCACACTTCGAGAATTTACCGTATAATTGCTTTTCTCTCAGAATCTCCAATACGATCCTCAAGTGGTTCTTATGCTCCTCTTCAGTCTTGGAGTAAATTAGAATATCGTCAATAAACACTACCACAAATTTATCCAAGTAAGGTCTGAAGGTGCGATTCATGAGATCCATGAACACTGCAGGCGCGTTTGTTAACCCAAATGACATTACTGTGAACTCATAGTGTCCATATCTATTTGAAAATGCGGTCTTTGGTACATCTTCTTCAGCTACTTTCAATTGATAATACCCAGACCTCAAGTCGATCTTTGAGAACACACTTGCGCCCTTAAACTGGTCAAACAGGTCATCGATCCTGGGCAAGGGATATCTGTTTTTGATGGTGACATTATTCAGCTCTCGATAGTCGATACATAGCCTCATTGTTCCATCCTTCTTCCTTACAAATAAGTCTGGTGCTCCCCAAGGTGACACACTTGGTCTAACATATCCCTTTTCCACCAATTCATCCAGTTGTTTCTTCAGCTCTTGCATTTCCACCGGTGCCATCCGGTAAGGTGACTTAGCAATCGGACCCGTTCCAGGTACTAACTCAATTTTGAACTCCACTTCTCTTTTGGGTGGCATCCCCGGGATCTCCTCAGGAAAAACATCAGGATAGTCACTCACAATAGGAACATCGCTTAACTCTGGGTATTCTACCCTAGTGTCTCGCACATGACATAAGAATAGAGGTTCTCCCTTGGCAATCTGCTTCTTCAGATTCATGGCAGTCACAAACTTTATTATTGGTCTTTTTGGAAGTATGCGATAAGTCACATGGGTATTTTTCTGTCCCAGAAGTGAAATCTTTCTTATCCAACAATCTATTCTCGCTTTATATCTACCCATCCAATCCATTCCCAATATTACATCAACATGGGTTAAGGGAAAAGCTATCAAATCAGATTTGAACTCATATCCACAAATCACTACAGGCACATCTTTAAACTGACTCTTACATGCAATACTAGACCCATCAGGCATTGAAAACTCAAAGTTTACCGCTGAACTATCACTAAGTCCACATTTCTCAACAATCTTATCAGCAATAAACGAGTGGGATACACCACTATCAAATAGAACATTTGCAATTACTGAGTTAACAGGAAATTTACCCGATACGACATCGGCGTTTTCATTCTCTTCTGGATTCATGACATACAGCTGTCCAGTGGCTTTCTTAGCTGGAGTGCCACACTGGCCGATCCCGCTTGCTTAGCTGGTGCTGTATAGGTTGTTCCCCTAGTTGGTGCCGGATTCTTGTAAGTGTTATTCGAACCCGCATAGCCACTTTGGGCCTTGAAATTCTGGAATCGATTGGGCGCCACCGAGTTGCTCCCAGACGCTACAGGTGGTTTTCCAGCTATCTTGGAGTAGCACACATTAGCCTTATGCCCAAGCTTACCACAATGGAAACATGTGACCCTATCACCATTGCACATTCTCCCGGAATGTTTATTGCCACACTGGATGCAAGGCCTCTCGATTTCAAAGCCCTGGCTATGAGCTCTGTTGTGGAAAACATTCTTGTAGCTCGACTTTCCAGTCCCAGCAGACTGTGACTTTCCAGTCCCAGCAGACTGCGTCTTTCCTTTGAAATCCCCAAAATTTCCTTTCTTATTGGGTATGTTCACCAAATCGAAGGGCGTCTCCTTTCTCTTCCCCCCGAGTTCCATGCTCATTGTTTCCATGGTCTGCTCTGCTGTTGTGGCTCTCTCATAAACTTCCTTTACAGTATGGAATCGCTCAGAGGCAAACCATCCCTTAATACTCCAAAGTAGCTTCTTTCTAAAGCTGGCGGCTCTAGAAGACTCAGTTGGCGTCACACTCTCAGCAAACCTGTTCAAGTCCTCAAACTTATAATGGAATTCCTTCACAGACATGGCCTCAGTTTGCTGAAATGCCTCAAATTCAGCCACCTTTTGTTCCTTCAAGTGCTCCGGGAAGAACTCTTTCTCTAAGAGGTATTTGAAAACTTTCCAATCTCTAAACCTCTCAATAACAGACCCATCAGCTTTCTCCTCCAGCACTGGTTTGTAAAACTCCTCCTGAATTTTCATCCACCATCTTCCAGCTACCTCCTTAAGGTAAAATGCAACAACTTTTACCTTCACATTGTCAGGAACACCAACAGCAGAGAAGATTCTCTCCATATCCTCTATCCAGTCAAGTAGGATACTCGGTTCTCCTCTCCCAGTGAAATTGTCAGGCCGTTTCTTCTGTACAACATCCGACATCTTAGCTAACAGCATTTCATCATCTCCACCTCCATTACCGGCATTAATCCCATTGTCGTCGTTTGCAACATTATTTGCAGCATTATTGGCAGCATTATTAGCAGCATTATTCTGTGCTATCTGCTGCATAGCCTCAACCATCACCTGTTGCTGCTGTGCCATTTGTGCTAGAATAGCTGTCAAATCTGGACTGTTGTTTCGCACCATTTTCTATAAGGTAATAACGGTTGAATCAGATGTAACCAATTTAATAACATACTCATTCAGATATTAACAAGCATAAATCAATATATTTCGATCCAAACATAAACAATATATCGCATAGTCAGCGAATCATGATAATAATTCAGCTCAGAAGTGTAAATATATCGAAATCAACATCCGTCTATTCGTCTCGCCCGAGTTTAACTTTTCGGAGCTTTTTGGGTTTTTTTTTTTTTTTCCGGAAACACGACTCGTGTTAATGTAGCACGAGTCGTGCCAGGATCAGAAACATCAGACGTACGAATTTTCGAGAACAGCAACATCAACACGCGGTAGAATGTCAAATAGCATTTAATTTGCAACTACTTATGAAATAATCGAAATATCATAATAGTATTGGGGTATTGTCCCCAATCTAAAGTGCTTAAACAATGAAAACTTGACAAAAGTATAACATAACATTTAATGCTAAAGTTTAATAAGAAAACACAATCGACGCCTAACTAATAACTAGGCCTTATGCCTTTATTTATAAGTCTCCATATTAATCCTTTAAGCATCACCACTCGGGTCATGATCCTCATTATTAGGAACTTCCCCTCCATCATTTTGATCCGAGTCGCTCAACTCCTCATCCGAACTAATCACAATTACCTCCGTGTCACTAGCTCCAATAGTATCATCCTCCTATTCACTCGTGGGGGCTTCCTCAGGCTCCTCCTCCGTGTCCACTGGTGCATCCTCTCTAATAGGCGAGGACGGGGGGTTAGGAGAATGGTGATATTCCTCAACTTTAACTTTCTTCTGATTCAACTGACTAGGTATCTCATGTTCTTGTAGTTGAACCTTCTTTCCTTTCATCATATAAGCTTCATGAGACTCCGGGGTAGGGTTACCATTATCAGCCTCCGAGGGTACAGGAGGTATGTAGATTGGGTAATCCTCAGGTATTTGCACAAGGCTAAAGGATATCTCATATTCCCACTCCAGAATTACCTCCAACCTGTCAAGATCTATCACTCTGCCTGATCTGTCCCTCAAGTATTGTGAACTCCCCGTGATACATAATAGGCATTCCTTTCTAGGCTCGCTCGAACCTCCTCCCAACGGGGATGTATCCTCAGATTAACCAAAGTCACAAAGACTTGGACCTCAGGTCTAATTGCCCATGGAAATCTTTCGGCTGCCTCAGTCAGTTTTGCTCTCATTCTGGTGACGAACTCCTCTAAAGACTCACCAATTCTCATATGGTCCTGGAAGGTCTCAGATGAAAAAGCTATATGATCCGGTATCGTCCATGGACCAGCAATTGACCTTACACCAGATGGTCCGAACTCCCAAACATATGTTCTTGGGCCTGCCATTCTGTCAGTATACCAGAGAGAACTCCAAGTGTATTAGTACCCAAATCGTATACGCACACCACATAATTCGCAGGTCAAAACCATTGGTGTAAACTCCTTGTCTAGTATCACATAGCAGTTAGCACATAGCATGCGAATGAATGCACCCATCCCATTCCCAGTTTGTAAATCATTAAAAACAAGTTTTGAAAACATTTATAGACTCGACGAATCAGAACCTATGACTCTGATACCAACTGTAACAACCCTAAATTTTGACCAACTATAAATAGAAATAAATTTAGAATTGTCACGCCGCAATTGACTACCAAGTCAATTGCTAGGCTAGAAATTCAACTACAATAAACCAACGGAAAATAAAACAGCGGAAGTCTTTAAATGTCGAACTATAGTTCTCAAAACGAAATGAAGTCTGAAATAAAACAAAGTCTTTCGAAAACCCCAACATGATCAGCTTCGTAAGCATGCAGCCATATCATCAAGACCTGTCAACTATGCCATCGAAGATTGACATAGGCCCCAGAACACGGTAGGGACGAACCAGAAAACAGAACGTTAGCACAGGCTGAGTAAGAATTAACAAGCATAAAGAACAAATAAGATACGCGCCTTGAGGCGCGTAGCTAACAAGAACGAATTGACATTATAACATAGGAATATCAATAACAACTGAGTGCATTATCAAAAGAGCATCGTCGCTCAATATATACATTACTTAGTCATATTTTCGGCCAGGGTCCTACCCCATAGCCCCACTTAACGAACTTTGTTCGAGCTAGAGTTGTAATTATCGCCCTAATAATCCCGAGTGTGCACACCCCTCGCAAGACAGGCCGGTAGGACGAGTTCCCATCTAGGAGGAAGACTATTAGGAAGTCGGTAGCTAATCCGACCCTACGTACCTTGATCAGAGGTATATCAAACGATGATCGGTCGAGCCGAATCCATCGTACTCTAGGTGGAGTCATTTATTTTCTTTCATCCATTTTATATACGTTATTCAAAGATACATTATTTGACGATACAAATTATAATGATCATTATCGAGAGATAATAGAAGCGAAACAAACACAAACGACAAACAAACACACCACTCGACCGAGTGGCCGAGTGGTGATCTCGGCTAAAAGGCCGAAGGGCCGTGGGGAGTATGGTGGTCGAAAGACCGCAAACGAACATTGATAAGACGGAAGGAAAATATGCTCAATGATATAATTAGGCACAAGCAAAACGGGTAACAAGAATGAATGTGTAAAGCAAGAACACACGATGATCAAGCAAAGTGTATCAAACAAGATGATGGCTAGTGAGAGGTTTGTGATCAACGTTCTTACCTTACTAGCGAAATCACAAGATCAACTCAAGACTTTTGAACGGTACTTCCTCGAACACACAACCTAAAATCAATCAACAATACACTAATCACTAACCATCACCCTACTAGTGCATCCAAGGCACTCTAACTTTGGATTCAACATTCAAACGACCTCCAAACAACACCAAATTTGCACAACACCCTCCCAAGTAAACTAACAACATTAATCCATCAATAAATCACCATAATAACAACTTAAACATCCAAATTAGGCAAAATTCAGAAATGGGCAGAATGTATATTCATAATCAAAACACCATGAAACGTTCCCAAATTGAAACTAAGGTTTACCCATCTCATAATAAACATCTCCACCAAATTTCACATCAATCCACCCATAAAATCACCCCTAAATTCATAAGAACCCTAATTTCAAAAGCCCTAAATTAGCATTCAATTATTCATGCATCAAAACTACAATTAAGCATGATTATAATCTAATAAAGCAATTCCCACAACCACAATCATGTTTAAACCATAATTAACATGAAATTAAGAAAGCCCTAATTAGAAACTATAAAAGAGGGTGTAGAAACATACTACTCTTGATGTAAAACCAAGAGAGAGGGTCGGCTAGGGTCGACGGCGGCGGCTGGTGGCAGCGGCGGTGGGCGACGGCGAAGGTGGTGGTGATGCGCGGCTCTTTTCTTCTCCTCTCCTCTTCTCTTCTCCTCTTCTCTCCTCTTTCACGTAATTCCTCTTCTTCTCTTTTTTTTTTCTCTTCTTCTGTGTCGACGTGAGGTGAGTGAGGGAGAGTTTGAGTGTTTATTTTATTCTTTTGTAGCAAATAGAAAGGGTTTAGTAAGGGTATTTTGGCAATTTCGCCAAACAGTTGCCCAATTAGGAAAGCGTCTCTAAACGGAAGATATACCCTAATTTCCCAAAATAGATTTTCATACCCTTAAAACGAGATTCTCCCAATACTTTGTACAATTCAAGTAACCCAAAAATATGGGGTGTTACAAAAACGCCCCGTGCAACTTTGCACGGGGCAAAGAACTAGTTAGAGAAGAAAAAAACGCAAAAAACAACCGATTAAAAGTCGGCGGTCCGCCAATCCTGTCTGGTGTTCCGCCAACAATACTTGGCAGTCCGCCAAAGCTTTTCTGTCTATGTCCCTTTTTTCCCCCACATACGTGTTCCGTTACACTACCAACGAATCCATTATTCTTTTTACCATAAACAAACTTTGGAGATTACTACCATATCTCCAACACACTTTCGACATCTACTAGATAAACTTTTTTTTTGAGGTAAGTCAGTGGTTAATCATTCATATCAAGCTCCGCAAGGGATAACACTCCCTTCTGAAAATTGGTTACAAAGGTTTGTTCACACCCGCTGTCGGGAGAGAGACGAGCGACAAAATGTGCCACGGTGTTTCCAGCTCGTCTAACATGACTACAAAGAAAAGATTCAAAGCAAGGAATAATTGAGCATATATCATCAAGAAGAAGATCCACGACACCTCGACCGAATGATATGGTGGTATTAGTGGTGTCTAAGTAGTGGATTATATCTCATTTTGGTGGTCATTTTAGTGTAATTTATATGGATTGCGAGTATTCTCCTATTTGTTGGTTTGTGTTGTAATTCGGAGAATATAAGTTGCTTTTCTAATGACGAGATATAATCACTCCATTTGGATTGGTGATCGCGTGTTGAAGATAACAATACCCGAGTTAATACCAAGGAAGACACCACCAAAGACCAATTCTACCTACAAATGGCTCTAAGTCAAGAGTTGAAGTTTTGATAGCTAAGAAACACAATGTCAACTTCCGATCGCCATAACTTTCTTTGTAGATCAGTTTTTCAGAAATTCCACTTTGAGAGTAAAATTTATGTTCTGAGCTTTCCAACGATATATTATGAGCTCAAAACTGACTCCCGAGGTGAGAGTTATGTGCGATTATATAACGGCCTGCGGAGCAGTTTCTCGACTCGAGACTGAAATGTCTCGACTCGAGCCTAGTGCCTCGACTCGAGTTTGGTTCTTCTCGAGTCATGAATCAATTGTTGAGAAGGTTGTTTTGACGGGTTAAACCTCGACTCGAGTCACACAAGGCTCGATTCGAGATAACTAGTCTCGACTCGGGACGTTTTGTCTCGAGTCGAGAATACTTTCTCTCGGATGGTTTTTCTTTTTAGCATTCTCGACTCGTGATGACTTTCTCGAGTCGAGACGGTCATTTCCGGATATTTTTAGTAGTTTTATTTTCTTTTATCTTTTCTTTTATTTCCATTTTGTTGTTTTGTATATATAGGGGAGGAGAGAGAAAATCACATCTTATCCTCATTTTATTCCATTTTGCTTCATTTTCCTCCACTCTTCTCCTCTCCTTAGCTTCCCCAAACATTTTGTTCATCTTTTGTAAATGGAGAGCTAATCTCCCGATCTTGGTGAAGCACTAATCTTTCGATAATTAATGTAAGTTATCGTCTTTTTCCTTTACGTACTTGATTGGTTGTTATTCCTTGCGTTTATTTATAATCGCATCTCGTTTTATCTAGGTCACTACTAGATTTAGCTTGGTTTGATTATTAGCTTGTTTAGATAATTTGGTGGTATTCGATTATCTAGATTTGTGAAGCAACCTTTGTTTATTAATGCGCGGTTGCGGTTTTTAGACTTAGAAGGAATTAACACGATAATTGAAGGTTATGATTGGTTAATGCGCGGTTGCGGTTAATTAGTTACTAAACTTGTTATTCTTAATCGATATTAGTTCGTTGTTATTGCTATCACTAGGTTGAACCGAAGACGGTCGTTTAGGTTATCTAGAGTGGTTAGGGTGAATTTAGAGCGGTCGCTTAAATTCACTAATCTTAAGAACTAATAGAACTTTGTTCACGATTAAGCAATCAAAGTGAAGGAATAATTTGATTTCTTGCGGAAATAATTCGTTAGTGATAGTTGCGGATCCAAGACTTGTCCCTAATTAGAAATCACCTTTTATTTACTTGTTTTATGCTTGTTACTTCGTTACCAAACAACTCAAAACCCCCCTTTTGTGACGTTACTTTGCATATAATCACCACTAGAATTAATCCTAGTTCCTCGTGGATACGATCCCGACTTCGCGAATTCCCTAGCTACATTAGTTAGATAGTAGGGTTATTTGGTGGATATCGCGACAATATCCTCTCACCACCTGACGAGACGTTTTGCAGAGCTGAAATCATATTTAGAGAATCACTTTCCAACACAACATCTTTGAACCCCATATCTCGCGCGATCTGCAAACCAAACCTTCCCGCAGCAACCTCGGCAAGCCCTGCATCCCAACGGCATTGTAGCCTTCTAACAGCTATTGCCACCACTTTCCCCCGTTCGTCACGACAAACAACTCCCAACCCTACTCGTTCACCATCAAAAGTAGCTGCGTCAGTATTAACCTTGATCGTACCAAAGGGGGGGGGAACCAGTGAGAACTAGAAATAGGAGGTCGGTTTTCAGGATTGGCAAACACGCGGGGGGCATAGGCCCAGTAATCTTGTACAAGTCGTGAGTAGCCAGTAGTTAAAGTATCCAGATTAGGAATAGTCTTGTTGAAGATTTGCTCGTTACGGCATCGCCAAGCAGCCCAAGCACGGGCTAAGAAAAAGCACAGCTCAGCATGACTAACCTTTTTAGATGCCCATTCCAGAAAATCTCTAATCGTTGATGTAGGGCCTGCCCGCACAAGCTCCCTGTCTGCACTAGAATCCCATATTTTCCTGGACGACGAACACCAAAAAATAGCATGCATAATGGATTCTATGTCGCCACCACATATTGGGCAGATAGGGGACTAGACAATGTGTCGAAAGTGAAGGTTTTCCATAACTGCAAGACTTTCCACGCACGCCTTCCAGATGAAATGTTTCAGCTTCGGGAGAGTATTAAGGTTCCAAATTTTCTTCCATAAACAAGGTATTGATACCCCGCCAGTTCGTGGACCAAGCTTACCAAGCCAATACCCCGACTTCACTGTATAAATCCCATCTTTGGTAGTGCACCAGTACAAAACATCACTCGGAAGTCGTGGACTCAGGGGTATATCCTTGATTAGCTGTGCATCATCCTTTCCGAAAATAAGGTCGATCAGGTCAGCGCGCCATTCCCCTCTTATTGTGTCGATGATGTTAAAGACACGCATGTCATTGTCAATTAACGGGGTTGGGGTCGGAACCCGTGAGCAACCTTCCCCCGGCAGCCAGGCGTCTTCTAGGATTCTAGCAAGAGAGATTTAGCTCCCAAAATGCTTCTCCACGTGTAGCTAGGGTCGAAACCCCTGCCAGCGTCTTTAAAATTTCCATCCTTGAAATATTTAGCACTAAGGACACGAAACAGTAGAGAGGATGTATTTGTGATTAGTCGCCAGCCTTGCTTGGCGAGAAGAGCCTGGTTAAAAACCTGCAAATCACGAAAGCCCATCCCTCCCTCACTCTTCGGCATACATAGGTACTCCCAGCTCTTCCAATGAATCTTCCTCTCTGTATCTCGCGCACCCCACCAAAAACGTGCTAAAACCGATTGGATCTCATTCAACAGAGTGTCCGGGATGCGGAAAACACTCATCATATATGTTGGTAGTGCTTGAGCCACCGCTTTGATTAGAACCTCTTTCCCGGGTGCTGATAACAATTTTTCTTTCCAACCCTGCAATTTCTTCCATATCCTCTCCTTTAAGCAAGCAAACACTGCTTTCTTAGACTTACCAATGATAGTAGGTAGGCTAAGTACTTCTCATGCTTCTCCACTTCTCTTACTTGAAGAGTACCCAGAATCTCCGCTCTCCTGGTGCATGTGACATTCTTGCTGAAACAAACCCCTGACTTAGCATAATTTATCTTCTGACCGGATGCTCTCTCATATTGGCTAATAATATTAGCTAAAACAGAACATTCCTGGAGGTTAGCACGAGCAAAGAGAATGCTATCATCTGCAAAGAAAAGGTGGGATATACGTGGGGCGTCTCTACAAACCCGGGCACCATGGATTTTACCTTCAGAAGCTGCCTTCAAAAGTGATGTAGAAAAGGCTTCGGCACACAAGATAAAGAGATAAGGGGATATGGGATCTCCTTGTCTCAAACCACGAGAGGGAACCACTGAGCCTCGGACCTGGCCATTGTAATAGAAAGAAAAACGAACACTGTTAACACATTGCATTATTCTATCAACCCAACTATCAGTAAATCCAAATCGTCTCATCACATTCTCTAGGAATGCCCATTCAATGCGATCATAAGCCTTACTCATATCAAGCTTAAGAGAAATAGATCCCTCCTTCCCCTTACCCTTGCGTTTCATTGCATGGAAAGTCTCGAAAGCCACTAGAGCATTGTCCGTAATCAGGCGACCAGGCACAAAGGCACTCTGATTCTCGGACACAAGGTTAGATAAAAATAAGTGAGGCTTCAGTCTGTTAGCAAGCATTTTTGAAACAATCTTATAAAGGACATTACAGAGACTGATTGGTCTATACTCGCTAAGGGATTTTGGGTCTTTACATTTGGGAATCAAAACAATAGAAGTTTTGGTTATGGTCACTTAAAACCTCCCTGTGTCTCCACCATCTCCTAATAAAAGATACTACATCCCCTCCAACAATACTCCAGAATGCATACCGTCTGGTCCAGGGGCTTTGTTGGGATGCATTTGATTCAGCGCCATGTAAATTTCCTCTTCATTCGGTTCACGCTCCAAGTCTCTGTTGATCTCCAATGACACTCTCTTTGTGGTCCCCTCGAACTGCATAAAAGGACAAGATGAAAACAGCTCAGAGTAACCATCTGTTCAATCTTGTCTTCCTCTGTATGCCACACTCCATCATCACTGGTTAGTCCTTTTATGCAGTTGCGTTTTCTCCGTTGGCTTGCTTTATGATTAAAGTAAGCCGTGTTCTTATCTCCGTCGCGTGGAGAGTGGAGAGTAGTACACGACATTTTATTATTAATAAAATGAAATATTAAAAAAAAATTAGAAATTAAAAATGGATGCACATTTGAAAAATAAAATAAAATAAAATAGGAGACTCAATATGAGACTTGTCAAAGTCCGTTTCTTAGTTACAAATTCACTTTTTAAGACTCGTGAGTCATGGCCCGCTATATTTTGGTCACGAACACGCTATTTCAGAAACACAATATGAGACTTGTCAAAGTCCGTTTCTTAGTCACAAATTCACTTTTTAAGACTCTTGAGTCGTGACCCGCTGTTTATCTGGCACAAACACGCTATTTCGAAGTCATTGAACTGTATATATGACCAGTGTCCCGTATTATTCCAAAATTGTTTTGACCCACATGTATTGGGGTCAAATAGAACTGGCCTGTGGATCCGTAAATTTTGGGGCATGAACCTGCTATCCCGACCCCAGTCATTTCACAGAATTTCTTTTTCGAATGAAACCTCACCAGATTTGTTGACCCAAGTTCACTCGTAATTGAGACGAAATGAAGTCCCATGATGATATATAAAAATATATCATAATAATAATAATAATAATAATAATAATAATAATAATAATAATAATAATAATAATAATAATAACAACAGTAACTAGCCAAAAAAAAAAAAAAATCGGAATTCATGTTCAATCTTATATTATATCTTTGTAATAATATACATTTAAAATAAACTGGCGATATACTTAGTGAATCAGAGTTACTCCTCTGTTTCTTTTTAAACTTTCCATCATTGGGTCTCGCATTTGTTGTTCTCATTTTCAAAATATTACGTTTTTCTCAAGGTAATAACTATGAATATAAGATAAAGATGTTGGTGATAATTAGCATTTATTTTTATTTTTCTAAATAAATCATTAAAAATTATTCATAATTTTCCCTTACAAGGTGTGCAAAATGTAATGTGGAGTTTAAATAGGACTGTAGAGAGTAAATAAAAACTAAGTGTGCATAATGCAATGGAAAATTTAGGATCTAGATCCTCTGGAGTTATTTTTCCTGGAGTTCCCTGAAGTTTACTTGAAATGGAAACATCACTCTAGTATGTAGTGTTTTTTCTTATTTAAAAAAAGGTATTCATAAATATATTTTTCCATTTCAAGTAAATTTCAGGGAACTCTAGGAAAAATAACTCCAGAGAATCTTAATCCGAAAATTTATGGAGGGGGTAAATAAAACCTATAGGAAAATACAATGTCATGGTAGCATTTGTTGTTCGTAATTAGCATCCAAACATAACCTACACAAATCTTTTCGTCTTGTACTTCTTCTTGATCCAAGAACATATGTAATGCAAATTCACATCTCATGAATCACGATGACTGCAAATTCCAGAAATTTTCACAAAAAAAAAAAAAAAAAAAAAAAAAAAAAAAAAAAAAAATCTACATACAAAAGTCAACTTGATTAGGTTGACTCATTCAATCAGCACACAAAAATTTAAGAACCAAACCATTTGCGACTAATTCAGTGCTACCTTATTCCCATTATCATCAGTCTTCAACCATAAGGAACTTAGTATCTAGGCTGCATTCACAAAAGAAAAATACCAAAATCATTAGTAAACTTTGTTATAAGTTCTACTAATAACCAAAAAAACGGCATGGAGTCTAAATTTAAATCTTGTAAGACCATATAGTGTGACAAAACTCTTTCCTTAAGTAATTCCCGCTTAGAAATACCTAGGAGTCGGCTTAGGCGCCTTCAATAATATTGGTCAATTGTGTCTCATATCGACTCAACCAGGTGCACATACATTGTATATATATCACACGAAAAAAGATAACGAATTACGAAAGCATGAATCTTTAATTAGTTCGTATAACCACTTACATCATAAGAAACAACGGATCTGCAGTAGTTGTTATTGGTGAAGACAGAGCAAGACGAACCACACTCACTCTCCTTAAGCGAAACAGTCGACTTATCAAGCTTAATAGACCAAGGATAGTGAAAATTCTGAGCAGCAGTAGCAGACCCAACATGTGAAGAAGACCGCTGCATTTTAGCACCCTTTGGTATATTATTCCTCCCTTCAACAGACGGCCTGCGCCCACGACTAGGCTGTCTCTCGAACTCAGGCCTTTGCTTAGGCGCGCTCTGTGAGCGCGCCTTAGCCTTTGAAGACTGCGTGTTAGCCATGTAATTTGGGTACAATGGGTAGTCGTAGGACATGGTTTCTGCGTAATCAGGCTGTGGGAATGAGAAAGGTGTTCGTGATGATGGATCAGGCCTAGATAATGCTGAGTAGCATTGAGGGCTACTCTGCGCTGTCGCGAAAGAGTAGTCCTCGAAGTAGCCACTGCAGGTTCTTGGGCTCATATCTGTCATTGCTGATGGAGCTGGAGAGTTTTGTTGGTGATCATACTTTGAGTTTGCGCTTGGAGAAGGATAGTATGTTGACATTCTGCTGTCCATTCTATCAGCATTTTGCTGATGATGTTGTTGGTGTGAGTATTCTCCGTCATCCATTTCCACTATCTTGATATCCTCCTCCATATCCTGTTTCATACACATATCTATTACTCCCTTTGTCCCGAAAACGTATCAATCAAGTTGCCCTTATGAAGATCTAGATACAATATTGATCATTCAGACCAAACGTTAACAATCCAAGATCTGACTGTGTGGTAGTAACAGAATTTGCTGTAATGAATAACAATTTAGTCAATAAGAGTAAACAAGAAGCAAGAATACTAACATGATAAGAGTGTTTGATCTTCTCTTGGCTAAATCTTCTATGTGTAGAATGTCTATGGTTAAATGGTTTCCCATCATCCGCGGTCCGAACCCTTTGAGCTCTAGCTCTGGCCTGAGCAGTCACCAATGCCTGCATACATCTTAGCGTCGCGGTCGCTTGTTTCCGTACCAAGTGACCCCTCACCAATGCCTGCAACTTCACCAGCCCCCTAAGCGCCTTCAGCGCCTTTCTTGCCTGCATTGCATTTTCCAATCTAATTAATGATCACATTTTGCGTACTGCATACTTTTCTTTGAGAAAAGCAATTCTAACGGAAAAGAAGCGACACCATGTGAAAGAACCATCTCAACCAAAAGTCTAAACTGATGAAACTTACCAGATACGATCTGAAGACGGATTGTATTTTGGTGGCAGCAGCTTCTTCAATAGCATTATTAGCTCTGGTATTGATATTGCTTAAGCTGGTGAGCTGCAACATGGCTGCTGCTGCCAATGCTGCATCAGTCGCGGCAGCTGCCGCATCAACCTCCTCTACCACAGCCTGTTTCTCCTGATTCTGCTCTGACTCCGGCAATGCTGCAGTAACAGGAGCAAGAACTTCCGCAGAATTCAGATCTTTCGGGGCCGCAGTCGCAGTAGCAGTAGCAGTTGCAGACGATCTTCTGAAGCTCCATCTTCTCTTTTCCTTTGGTGTGGTTGGTCTCGGTACAACAGCAACAACAGCTGGAGTAGTAGTGGGATTTTGATGCTCAGCTGAATTCTGCTGATTTTTACTGGTAATGACATTCACTGCAGCAGAATTCTTCTCAGTTTTCTCAGCTTTATCTTTCTTCCCTGTCAAAAAACTCTTGAACCATTTACCAGTCTTCCCCATCTCATTCAGAATCAAACAGTTTCGCTGTCGCTCGAAATCGATAAAATTCAATGGTATATATGATGAAGTTGTGGATGAAGAAGAAGAAGAAGAAAGAACAATGTAACAGCAGAATTCTGTGTAAGTTTGTAGCTGTCAATGTCTGGTCAAATGGCTGGTTTTTAATGTGAATTATTGTCTTATGTATTATGGTACATGTTACAGAGGTATATGTTGGTAAAATGTCACTCTGTCAAAAGAATCACTCTTAAGAATTTTTACCCAATCTTTTTGTTTCTGGTTGTTTATTTAATGCACAAGAAAGAGAGACGAAGGTCGTTTTCCAATCATCTTGCTTTGCTAGTCTGTTGGGTAGATTAGATTTAAGATTCTTCTGTTTTTGTCTCTCTTTTCCAAGTGAGAGAGTACTTATGCATTAATGGACACTTTTTATTGTACTTTGATTAATCAACGATTAAATTATCGATTCAATTTCGAGTTACAAGATTTACTAACCTAGCACCGTGCATATATAAGATGAAAGGAAATGGGTAAGAATTTCACCTATTGACCCACCATTTCTCTCTTATCTTCTTGTGTGCACACTCACCACACAGTGCAGTGGATAGCATATCTCTAATTCTCTACAGTGAAAATTTTGCTCACAAGTTGTATTGACGCATCAATTGTAGCACTTTTATTGGAAATGATCTAAGTATTCCGTCTAAATCATTAACACAATCTTCAACTTTCATCCGTTTTATTTTTAACCACGATCAGAATACAATAATTAATACATAAGATGAAAGGAAATGGGTAAGAATTTCACCTATTGACCCACCATTTCTCTCTTATCTTCTTGTGTGCACACTCATCTAGCATATATCTAATTCTCTGCTAGTGAAAATTTTGCTCACAAATAATATCGACAGATGAGTTGTAGCACGCCTATTGGAAATGATCCAAGTACTCCTAATACATTTTACAAATTCTTCAACTTTCATCCGTTTTATTTCTGACTACGATCAAAATACATTCAACGGCGACTTTAAAAGAAGAGTTGGTACCTAACAAATTTCACAAAAATGATTGGGAGAATTATTGTGACAAGGGTAGTGGAGTAATTAAAGAAGCAAGCCATGTTGGTGTTTTCCAATAAGGTCAGAACTAAGCCATGTGAACAGGGCCAACAACATGGTAGAATTCGTGTAAAATACTTAAAATCAGAGTTAAAGGCGAAGATGAGGTTGGCCATAATTTGTTGGTTTCTATATTTGGGTCATGGACTCATGGGTGTCTCCCCCTTGCTAAGATCTCGTCACTCGTGGGTCCCACTTGATTGGTGCACAGAAAAGATGGTGCACGTGGTTGTGTAAACTCTCAGTTTATGATTTTTATTTGCTCTAGTCGGACCTCTGAACAATCCCAAGGAGTAGAACATGAAACTTCATTAGCAAGTCTCACTTTAAGTTCCTTTTGGATAACATTGTTTGTGATTTGTGTGGTTTCCGAAGAGAAGACTTGCATTTCTTTACAACAATAGGAATGGTAGATTGTAATCCAAGGATGGTAAAAAGAAAAAATGTGAATCGTCAATTGTAGAGCATGGATTAAGGAAATCTCTATCAAATTGAGTCGATTCACAATAAAATGTGTGTCGACATCAAAACTATATATATGAAGTACAACATTTGAAGTTTTGGACCTATTGGGGCTGTCCAAATCTATCAAATTACATGGGGGGAAATGTTTCATGAAGTCCAACAGTTGCATCAGACATTCAGACTCCCTTGGTGTGGAAACATCATCTATACAACTATACAAGATATGTGCGGATAAGATTAGACGATATCTTAAAGCGAGAGATGCCCATAGACGCCATCAAAGTCGCCATTTGGTCTCAATATTGAGTCGAATTACCGTGTTAAGGGTCGTATATACTAAAGATCATTCATGAGGTTCTCTAACAGTTTACGTACTTAAAAGTAGGGAATGAATGTAGACCTCGAATCGAATTAAAACAAAGTAAATGGAAAATGCGTGTACTCTTCCCAGTTCTCATCCCTTAATATCCTCACAGAACTCTTCATAGGCAAACTTTTTATACACCCTACTAAATGAAACTACAATATATGTATAGCTCTAAGGCCCTGCAACAGAATGTAACTTCTGTATGAGCTTTTAGAAAATGACTAAGAAAGAAGGGGCTACAAACTCTACATGCTAATCTAACCTTTGATCGACTAGAATTCAACACACATAGAGCAGAGGAGCAATTGACATGGCAAGGACAACCATTCCATGGAACAAGGCTTCTGGTTGACGTGATCTTGCTGAGGAAGGCGAATGGCGCAATGGTGAAGAAGCAGAAATACAGAAAAATCAGATGTTAGAACACTAAAGGTGATGAATAATTTAAATAACAAGTAGACTATAGTCCCTCTATTTCTTTAGGTTGTTTGCATTTGTTTTGAATATACGAGAGAAATTCAAATATACGCCAATAACGTAAAGAAAAGGGGAATTTGTAGTACTTAATGGCAAATGTAGAAGCTTTGTACCTTGGTTGCTGCCACTATGATCGGCTAGACTAGGCGGGGGCGCAGAAGCAGTCGATGCGTTGGGCAGTGAGAGTCCTAGGTTTGAACAGTCGCCTCCAAATGAACCTGAAATCATCAGTCATTCCAAGCAATATAAGTATCAAACTGTCAATCACTAAGGTGATCATTTTAAGTCCATTTTCGAGGTCTTACATTCTTTGAAACAGGGGAAGGCAGTGTTGTTAAGAAGATTGGAGTATCCTTCTTTGCATTCGCAAACATATGTGAAAACGGATTTCTTGTGGCATACGCCTCCACCACAACTCATCAAATGGCAAGCTAGGATGACAGTAAAACAACGCCAACCGTGAACATATAACATTATAACCCGAGAACAATAAGAATAGCGCGATTTTTGTAAGCAAAAAAAGGCAGTAGTGTTCTCTTACGTTCAAAGTCTGTTGCATTTGAGGCAACGTCTTGTGCTAGTGCTGGTGCTGGCGCTGCAGCTTCTGAGCAGGAATGGTTAAGCGTACCTTCAGAAATCAGATCCAAACTTTTATTTTGAGATATGTAGAACACAGGTTAAATGAATGCTCGCGCATCAGGATGATGGCATATTGACAATGTATGATAAGTTACTCAAGTGTGAATACTCTTCAAAAGATTTAGGACATTATTGCTCTTGTGGATCTCGATATGAATGAATAAACCGTCTCCCGTTTGACCTCACAAAAAACCAATTTACTTTCTAATCACTCCTCCTTTGTAACAATCCGCTAACGACCTCCTACCGTGGTAGACCTGCACCAGCGGCGTTTTCTCCAACCATACCACCATCATATCAACCGAACATGGTTGATTAAGGCCTCTATGATGTTAGTTTCCAAATTTCTCTCATATTCTGTAAATTTATAAATCTATATTTGTAATTTCCGAACTTTTTACATGTAGGTTATGTTATGATTGTTTCTATATTCGTAACGATCTACTTATGCACACTTAGACATAACATAACATAACAGGTAGACTCAATTCGAAAAACCCTACTGCTATAGATATTAGGTAATTACCTAATTCCACTGAAGCCTAAGTTCACATCACTTGGAACAATCGTCATACTTCCATCCCTAAGGCTCAAAAGTCGTTCAGCATACACTCGGCTTAAACAATAATTCAATAAAACAACTAGAGGAGCAAAGTTCGCCTAACGGTTGGGAGTTTGACCTGCCTAGAGCCGAGGAAGTCTTAGGTTTCTCCCAAATACAAGCCTAAACGCATAACATACAGTATTTCATTCTTTTTTTACGAGGGCACACATTATTTCATTCTTACATAGTTACATGTACCATTGTACCAAATAGATCATTCATCAAACGAAACACTTGTAGACTTGTAGTACACTCATAGAAACATACAGTATATTTTTTATATATTTTTTGATGTCATAGAAAATAGACATATCTGTACCAAAACAATTAGAAAACAAAGAAGACAAGAAAACGAATAAATACACATGCAAACATATAAATAATCATAAGACCAGTCTTTTTCGTCCTAGTCCAAGTAGGAAACTTAAGAAACAAATATCCGTCATTCGTCAGAGTAAAAATCCATCCACATTCACAATTTTACATCACACTTTCTATAGAACAGAATATTTGACATTATTTAATCGGAGGTACGATAAACCAATCACCGTAATTGACACAGTTTGAAAGAGAGAACGAAACTGAAACTCACAGTTTGGGATGACACAAGGGAGGAACTCCAGACCCGTAATATTAGAAAAAACAGTTTGCTTCCAACCCGGATCACATTCACAAACATGCTTCAACCCGAAGCTATCATTACCAGACATTTTGCATTTTCCTTTCCCACATCCAACTTCATTGCATATATCATCTGCACACCAAAAAAAAAAAAAAAAAAAAACAGTAGAAACATCAAAAGGAAGCAACTTCTGACACACTACTACTCTATCAGTTATTACATGAGCTCTTGGTTGAGTTGGTAAAAGGCTCGACTAGCTTTGACTTAAGATCTAGGAGTTCAAAAACCCATTATTGCAACAGTGTTGAGAACTCGTACTAGGCTCGAACCCGGACTAATTACTTAAACCAGATGGTGCAAACAATAAAACAATGGTACGTAGAAAAGAGGTAAAAGTATATTACTAGCAATAGGGGAGAGAATAGGCCCAAAGAAATCTGACGCACTGGTGACTGAAGAGGATGGGAAAAGTGTGAGTAAAACTGCGAAGAGGGTGATGATAGTAAGGGAAGACATGGTATCACGTAAAACTGCGGGATGAGGATATGAGGACGGATCAAAAGTTGTATAAGGATGGAGAAGTAGCAAGTAAGCAATAGAGAGATATAGTTGTGTTTGTGTGTGTGTAGGTGTAGATAGGTGGTGGGAAGTAGTTGTCCGTATTAATTGGGAGTTTTGACGATTTTTTGAACATCAAAGATTAACATTGTTGACAAAGATTAAGTGATCTCAAAGTAGTGGGCCGTTAGTAGTTGATGCCGTAGTTCCTTCTTATGCTTCACGTTTACTATTAAATGTGTTCATAACAATACACAATGTCGACCAACACAATTGAGTTAATAACATAGACACATTCAACGACTTATATAGCTAAAATGAGACGGTGTCGCATTATTCATTAGCATATTGTTACTATATCATGTTTCAAAGTCTATCTTGTTTTTTTACTCATAATTAAGGATTGTTTGGATAACACTAGAATTCCTACGGGGTGCAAACATATAAGAAGTTTGGTTGCGACAGAGTAGAATGTGAGGTTGTGAAATTCTTATCTTTCCCGTCAACAAGACTCAATATGGTGTCAATAAGTTATTTTGTAGCGATCTCATATGAGGCTTTGTATTATCAAAGAGAATTTTCGCGGCTATAGAAGCATAAAATTTTTCTTTTTCCCTGAAGAGAAGTGAGCTCCCCACACCCACACGGCAACAATGCCATTGTACAAGCCAAAATCAAAACACTACCAGATTCCTAGTAATTTGAATGCTAGTAAACAGGAGATAATTACAAACCAAAATGAAACAGTCTGCAAAATACAAGACCTGAAACAAGGGAGATTCAAGAAGGATGATTCCTGGAGGCATGTTTGTGCAAGCATGTATTCGGAATTTCAAGGCTTCTCCAGAAGATCAAGCACTTGAGAGTAAACACGTTCTCTACATTCATCCCTGTTATCAGCGTTTAGCTGGTTGAGAGTTGCACCTCGATAATTTCTTAGCCTTTTAACTGCACAAAGGTTACCAACAAAATTATCTGAGACAGTTCCGAATTGTATGAAACAACTTCTGATGCATATCAGCTTCCTTTAAACCATAAACGTTCAGTGTCATCTGAATTCTGAGTGTTAACAAATCTTACCTCCCAGAAATAGGATTTTAAGATTTGACATAGATTTAGACTATAACAAGAGGTCAAACAACTTCTGGACATGGCAACAACACAGAACGTGCACTTCAGACAAACTTTGTGCAGAAATCTGGTCTCTTTAACCACTGATGTTAAGCTAAGCATTTCAATACAACATAAAATTAAGAATAATCGATACCATCACCAGAACCAATTAATGATAGCAAATTGAACAATGACAACTTTCAGGTTTCGCACACAAGGATTAACATGAGCTAAAGCTAGGGACCATCTTGACATACTTCTTCAATTCTGAATGCTATAAGGATGTACGTATGCACGCAATATATAGCGGTGATCAAAACCCATGAGGTATTCAATAGCATACCTCCAGGTATATCTCTGCCATGTTTAATGACTGGTATAGTAGCCAAAAGTGGAATGTTTGAGTTCAGTAATCTCATAACTGCAGGGAGGAATGATGAACTATACAGCTCCATCTTGCCAACTTCGTCTATGACAAACAAGTCCGTGTCATCATGAACCTGATAAAAGAAAAGTTGGATTTTGAAAAAAGTATGCAAGAGAGGATAAAAGAAATCCCAATCATCCAAATTTAACCCGTGAATATAAATGGGTCTCCACTACATAACTCTCGGATATATTGAATAAATTTTGGGGCCAGTATCGCAATTTACACCAAGATAGCATAACTAAGGGACATTTCCACTTTGGTAATAGCAAGTTCTCATAATGTTCGTTTGGTGATGTAACGGCTCACATAACTTATGTTGATCCTTTTTGGTGCCAAAAAGAAACAGAGTTACTTTCCCATTCGAATGATAATGCAACCTGATGAACAACTACCCTCACATTTTGATGAAGTCGAAACTACACTGAAGAAAATTCAACAGCCGCATTTAACCTTGTGGTTCTGGGTGATCAAAACAAATTTCAATAATCAAGACTCAAGCTGTAATAATAGTGGTTCTCCATTATAGGACTATCTATATATTCAATTGCTGTTAATGTCAGTCTACACTTGAGATAACATAAATGTAAGGAAATTTCCACCTTGGTGTATTGAATGTCCACTTTGGTAACAGTAATTTTTCATAATGTCATTTTGGTGATCTCAATGCTCACATAACATAGATTGTTCCTTTTTGGTTCTAGAATGAAACAGGGTGATTTTCTTATTAGAGAAAAATTGTAACCTAATGGTAAAACTATCCTTGGCAGAAACAGCCATATAAACACATGCTGTTCTTCCGTTGTGAGTGGTTGTGCATTGATTTCCATCCAAAGTGAACTAAGCACATGAAATTCAAGAACAACGATAGACTGAAACTGGTTTTAACCGTTGGCCTCGATTAGGGTTTAAGGGAGAGAAACTGGTAAAGTGGAAACTGGTCCGTATCTAGGGAGGCACAATTTTCTCTGGGACTAGCTCAAGATTAGTGGATTGGGACAGAGGAAACAATTTCTGGGGATGGCGGAATTGAAGACTGTAAAAGGCCGTTAGGATTCAGGAGTCAGGGCACATACTTAAAAAAGACATGTTAAGAGACCTTAATGATGCCATTTCTTAAAAGCAAATGAAAATCTGTCACTTTAGGGAACCAAAAAGAGACAACTTGGTTACCAAAATAATTGTCCAAAAACTCTGTTCATACATCTTGATACTACATTGATGCAGAGATGCTATGAACACTTCAGTCAGGCCATACCAGAAGATCTCGGCGGGGCTAATACAACCAAAAACCAAAAAAAAAAAAAAAAGAAAGGACATTGCACACGAAATACAAGGACAGAGGACCAGGTTTGTAGAATTAAGCTGGAACATTGGATCTTGTCTGCTAAACTGCTAGAGTCTCTTGACGAACGAAGAGCCCAAGACTCTAATTCAGGAACTCCTTATGCATTTCCCGTTCAAAAGAAGTCCCATTTCTTGGTAATTCCTCAGAGGGTTGATATAGTTATAGCTTGTGGAGGTATGCAATCACTAAGTTGCCTAAAATCCTGTTATTAACTTAGCAAAAACGGTTGTCAACACCACCCAAGCAAAATAAAATCCCTCAACATGGAGAGTTGCCCAACTACATCTAAACCTTCCGCTTTCTTAGACTGCTAAACCTAGAGATGGTAACATCGTTCCCAACCATAAAAGAACGAAGAATCATAGGAATTGTCACACTGCTGATATGGTCAGGCTAAAATTGTAACAAGAAATTTGCATAGCATGAAACTAAGCTAGAGAAAGGCTCATAAGTTTACCTGCAGTTCAGGCAATGCTATACGTTCGAATGAGGCTACATCCACACACCTCCCAACAGTAGGCCATCCTCGAGATTGAGAGCTGTCAAAAAGCAGGTATTGGTCGGAGTCCAAGCCAGAGTGCAGAAAAAACAATGGCTCAATTATGAATTCAAGAAACTGGCACAAGGTTGATTTAAAAGCTAGGCATGGCCAAGAAGAACCAGGTTGAATGAAATACACCAACAATTAATCCCATTTAGAATCACAGACGCTGCTTCTATTAGCTGACATCTGTATCCTGCAAAGTCCGACACGAAACTCACAAATGCGAACTCAAGAAACCTAGCCACTTTTATATTCATTGTTAGTTTGGATATTTCACACACTCCAAGGCTATAAGCCACGAATGCGCGGGAAGAAACATAAGATTCACCAACAATTTGCTAAACACCCACAAGCTTCATTACGTTCCATTCAGAATCATAGACTGTTACAACAATAACCATAGTGCCTCAAAGGCTCCCGCCATAAAGCAGGGTAAAAGGGGGTCAGATATACACAAGCCTTACTCCTACATTGAAAACATAGAGAGACTGCCAACACATTACCCAATGCCTCAACGGCTCTCGCCATAAGGTGGGGTAAGATGAGGCAGGATGTACACAAGTCTTACCCCTATGTTGAAAACGTAGAGAGGCTACTATCGAATGACCCATAATGAAAATTGCTCCAAGAATAAAGATAGCATACAGTTTTGTGAGCCATTTTGCTTTATTCCATTATGTCCCAAAGTCAAAGAAAAGTTAGTCTTTGACTCCACTGGATATACTCAAATAGACGACCCATAATGAAAATTGCTCGTAGACTGTTAGCCGAATAGCCGATCATTAGTAATTACTTCAACCTATTTGAACAAGCAAAAATTGCCGCCATTGCAAACAAGCTTGCAAATACCTAGCATTTCCCATCTCACGACGATTCCTAATCTTAGACCAAAGACAGCAGGCCTATGGAATCAAGTCAGGCTAACCAACCACAAACCTACTTCCGTCCTAAAACCAATCGGTAATTACACGAGAACCCCACTAATCTACAAACAAGTCTCTTCGCCCCGTATTTCTACCATTGTCCCACAATACTCAAACATGCATTCATGCCATCATACTAGCACACAACAAAGGACAACCTTAAACTCTTAATCCAATACTTCTACTGATGTCGGGGAACACTCTAACATGTACTCCGTATCATACAAGCACAAAGAGCATAATCCTTCATCAAACATAAAACATAAAAATAGACAAAATTAAGTGCAAGAGATAAAAATAAGAGGAATTAGAATAAAATACCTGGAATTACTGATAGAAGCAAGGGGAGCTGTTTGACCATTTACAGTGATCACCTCAAATCCTACCCTCTGATTTTCTTCCCTAATCTCACCTAATTCAAACCAAACCCATCATCAATCGCACAAATTAAGAGACACCCACCAAATTATTAAAAATAAAAAAAAATAAAAAAAAGGTACTTACAGGTGTAGAAACCTTGAATCTTCAAGATGGGGTTTAAAGCTCTGAGATTTTCAAGCACTCTGCTTATGAGGGTTGTCTTACCAATACCCTGCAAATCCCAAATTTTAGTTCAGTGTCTGAAACGTCAACAATTTGTTTTGCGTATACGAGACGAATTCAAATTAAACGTAAAGAAATGAATCAGATAGTAGTAATATTTGGTTAATTGGTTTACTTACGGGAGAACCTGTCACCAAAATGCATTTTGAAGCCATATCAATTTTGTCATTTCCTCTCTCTCTCTCTCTCTGGTTTCCTTTAACTTCCGAAGCCACAACGGCACAAGCCCACCGGTTCGGCCCAATTTTTCAAAAGGGCCCGAATCTTGGTAGGTTGGGATTGGACTTAGCTCGTGTTTAAGTATTTGTATATTAGACCGACCAACCAAACGGATACTTTTTCGATACAGCAAAGGAACTAATGGTTCGGTGGGAATATGAGGATTCGAGCTGGAGACGACTTCAAGGGAGATTAACTTCGTTAACTTTAATTCTCAACCAAAGTGTGATCACATTTTGTGAACTTTTTGAGTTCATTGTGTGGGGGGTTAGATTGTCCACCTCCCCAATATATACCCAATAAGGATCTAGGATAAGGTGTTGTAAACCTAATTGGGCTCAAAAATTCTAGAATAACCACCGGTTATTGCCTGTTACACAAAAATATTAAATCTTGTCCATTAATTATGTAATAAGAGATCTACACCATTAAAGTAAGTTAACCATGGTTAAGTAGTTTTAATATGGTACACCCTCACTACACCTAATCACAACTTAATAAGTTTTCGGAAAATTTAAGTGGTGTCCCTGTGGTTTGCCATTTTGCACATGGTGTCCATACTTTCAATTTTCTGCACACGGTGCCCTTAAGGTTTGGATTTTTGCACATGGTACCCCTATTTTTAACTGACGTTACAGAAGTCCTAAAAAATTACTATTCAACGTCTACAAATCATCAACTTACTTACATTTATGAATTAACAAAAAATCAGCCTCTATATTCTCTTCCCCTCACCACTAATCCCACAGCCCAACCCCACCGCACTTCAACCCCCACCATCACCGTCGCCGGCACGCCACCATCATGTGTGATCCATGACCGACGACCAAATCCCAGATGTAAATACCCGCAGCCGTAGCCCCCTAACCCCGGCCCGTAGCATCGTCTCTCCCAATTTCACCCCCCTTTTCCTACTGCCACTCCCCGAAACATCCCCTCCTGATCTCCTGCAACCCAATACACCAAAAATCCCAAATCGATTCCTATTAGGAAAAAATCCAGCATCATAAAACAAAGAAAAGACGTCATATCCACAAGAACTCATCATGCTTACTAGTAGTTGCAATGCCAAGCCTTTCAAAATCAAAACCCAAATTATACCAAATCTAATTCAGGCACCTCCAAACATTACACATATGCAAGCCAATCCATCTATCAAATTTGCTGAAAATTTTGCCCAATATTGGGAAAGTAGTCCATAATAAATTGGGACACCAAAGGCGCTTCATTCTTGATTGATTTCGGGGTGAAGAGAGAGATGGAGAAATTTTGAGAGAAGGAGGGTTAGGTGACTTAGGTCGTAGTCCGAGAGTTAGCGTTGGTGGCTACGTTCGTCGAGGGTTGGCCAGAGGAGGGCAGTGCGTGGTGGAGAAGGCTGGGCTAGGGTGGATACTGTATAGAGGGGAAGAGAGAGAGAGAGAGAGAGAGAGAGAGAGAGAGAGAGAGAGGGAGGTGGAGTACAATTAGTTTTGGTTATAAAGAATTAATTTAGGTGTTTAATTAAGATTTTTAGCTGTTAAAAATGCTAATTTAACACCGTTATAACGGTATATCAAACAAATTTGAAATTAGGGGCACCACGTGCAAAAACCCAAACCTCGAGGGCATCATGTGCGGAAATTTAAAAGTGTGGGCATCGTGTGCAAAATGGCAAACCACAAGGGTACCACGTGAATTTTCCGATAAGTTTTTATTGAATAATGTTGCCCCCACCCATTTCCACCCATTTGCAAATTGCAGCCCCCCATCAATCACCCACGCAACCATCGGTCTCCACCCAACTCATGCTCCCGGACTCCACGCCCTTTCTCCTCCTCACCAACATTCTAATCGGCGGCCGATCTTCTCGTCGGCGGCGCCTTCTCCCCGGCCGACTCTCAGCAGACGCCCAGTCTCTTCTCCCTCATTTTTATGGTCCAATAGTTTCCTCTCTCTATTTGATTGATTTTGATGCGTAACAACGGCCGATTTCAATTTCACGGTACTGAAGAATGATCGGTAGAACAAAACATATAGAATGTTAATCAAACATGTAGAATTTTTTTTTCGGGCGTGAGATGGCCGGACTGTAACCGACGAGAGAACAAAGGTTGATGACTTGATGATGATGTTTTTTTTTTTTGTTTTTTTTTTTATGTGTACAGTAGTAACATATACTAGTAATATCTAATTTATCACAAATAACATTAGAATTAAAATCTTAGAGCAAATGGTTTAGTAGGGAAAGAAATAGGATTTAGGTCTTGTGTTCGACTTCGACTGCTTGGCAAGTATTTTTAAGAAGGGTTTTTGTTTATTTTTTACCTAATTACTTACATCACTTTCATTATTTATTTTTTTTAACTTTTTTTAAAAAAAAAATTCCTTTATTTACTTAATTAATTGTGGTAAAGTATACACCGTACTAGTCATCAAAGATAATGTAATCTCATTTGTATAATTGTATTATAAAATTGTGAAATTAAGTTAAATTTATGTTGTTGACTAACTCGGTACTGCACTTGAATATTAGTATATATAATCACAAAGTCTCATAAAAGATGACATATTAATTTTAATAAATTATTCGCATGATTTTGACAATTATTTTAATTTCTCATAAAGTATCATACACTAATTAATTAGAAGGTCGACGTTTCTAAATCAAGTCCAGTGCATCCCAACCAATACTCTCCTTAACGACTTAACCTAATGGCCAAATACGTGGCCTCCATTTGAGAGTTAACCCGTCTATGATACATAAATATAATGAATTGTAGGGACATGCAGTGGTGTTGGCCCCACCTAAGGAATCCAATACGTACAATCTCTATTTGATCCGTGGCTTGTATACTAGAACTAGACCACTTGTTGAGTCTACCTCACCACCAAATTTAATATGAACTTATGAAGTTGCATGTTTTAGACAAACCCGCACAATTTTATATTTGGGTTGTTTACTACCTTTTTAATTAGTTAAGTATTTGTAAATCCAGTCGTTTAGAGAGGCCGTTGATTTTGCTTTTGTATTTCAAACGTAGTTTTTGTGTTTTTCAACCAAAACTCGATATGTAGTACTTTTTATTATTCGTATTTGGTTATAAGAACAAACCGTGAAGCCTTACGTTGGATATTCGATGAAAACATTAGTAACTTCCGATTGAAATTAAATAGGCTAAGAATTTCATGAGTACATCCAGTTTCATATAAGTCTTTTATCAGATTTGTAGTATTATGAAAACAATTTTAAAACTAGTTTTTGAATCGAACAATGAGAAGTGGTAATTATTATCGATTAGTTGGATTATGGTGATGACCACTATACATTAATTGTACGTTTTAACTATTGTTTGCGGAAAAGCTTGATTTGGCGTTCATTTAAAAATTAAATTAACAAAAATCGAACACACATAAAGTACAAATGTTGAAAATAACTTTTCGTAAGATCAATGAACTTTTGTAATTGTTAAAATAACCACCTCACAAAATTTTAAGAAATTCACAAAAGTTTGAAATTTCAATTTTTTCTTAAAAGTTAGTAGATTCAATTTTGTTTTTTTTTTTTTGTTATTCAAATTTTTGGCACAAAATTTAAAAATATAAAATGTATTTTCAAATATTTGGGTTAAAATGTTGGCCCAATTAAATATGTCATGGTGAAGACTTGAACTGTGGTTGTGTGATAGGAACTACAAATCTAGAGCGATTCTATAATGGCTACCAAGGTATGGTAGCCATGGTAAATTTGACCATATTTAATAATTTTTTTCAATTAATTAAATTCAAAATTAAATAAAAATACTAATTAATAATACAACCTCATAGATTTCTCCCTCTTCTCCTTCCTCCCCTCAACCCTACTACCGCCCTAGCCACCTCCGGTTAGCACCCCAACACCACCATTGTACTCAAGAGAACCATCCCCGGGCGGCAAATGAAGGTGACCTCTCCCCCGAGCTATGCACGCACGATTCTCTCTCCTCCCAATACTCCTCTTTCCCGTCCTCTCCGCTTTGATTCTCGGGCCTCCGTCCCATGAAAACCCGCACGCTCCCGCCCCACGAAAGCCTGCTGCCCCTCCGACAATGCCATAGCAGCCTCCAAGTCGCCGCCCCCTCATAACTGTCATTGCCCATAGAAACGGAGAAGAGAAAGATAGAATGGAATCAGATGGCGTAGGTGATGCAAAGGGCCAGGCGCGTGGTTACAGGTGACCGTGGGTGGCAATGGTGGTGCCAAGTGACGTTTTGGTGGTGGTTTGATTGGACCTGCGGTGGCCGTTTGGGTGGTGGAGGTGGGAGGAGGAAAATGAGGTTAAATAATTAAAAAATTAAAAATTAATATTAATATATTTATCAGTTTTAATTATTAATTATGGTCAAACTAATCAACGATTCAGATTTAACTAGGGAAATCAAAGGGCTATTATTGCTCTTCTTACAATGGCTACCAAGGTTTAGTAGCTATTGTAGAATTGGCTACAAATCTAAACCAATTTAGCCAAGGTAATTTGTTGATAAATGACTAGTAACAAATATATTTGTATTTAGTTTAAATGTTAACCATGGTTAATTTTAGTATGACCGGCGATAACCGGCGGTTATTCTAGAATCCCACTAATTGGGCAGGACTAAATTGTGCAAGGAATGATAAAAAATTCTAGAATAACCACCAGTTATCGCCGATTATCCTAAAATATTAGATCTTGACCCTTGATTATGTAAGAAGTCATCTATACCATTCAAATTTGTTAACCATGGTTAATTATTTTTGTACAATACACCCTCACCACATCTAATCACACCCTAAAATAAAAAATTATTTAGTGTTTAATAATGTCTTTAATTCTTTCCTGTATACCACCATGGATCATCAATTTCATCGTCAATTAAAAGATTGGATGAACCAGCCCCACCCCTTCTCACCCACCGGCCACCAGCAGGCAGCAGCCCCTCCCACACGGCCACCCACGGTAATGGGTTCCGAGTCTTCTAACCAAATTTTTTAACCATCAGTTCCGAGGAATGATCTTGATTTTTTTTTTTTTTTTTTTTTTTTTTTGATCTTGATGAGATGCTCTATTGCGAGAAACATAAACCCACTGAGTGGGTCGTTTCATTACTTGGTGTTTGTGTTCACTTGCTCTCAGTTTCAACCTTCTCGGATTGTTACGGGAATTCGGGTCGGTCGGTACCATGAATCTAGTTCATGGGGAGAAACATAACACAGCGGAATTTATCAGACACGATTCATGTTTCGTGTTTCTCAATCGTACATATTCACAATATCTACGATATTCACGATATATATGATATTACCATAACTTCGTATATGGTAATATATTTCTGACCATATTACTCCATAATATCTCTCGATATTATCTCGTAATATCGTCACCTTCCATTTTCCCTATTACCCCCTCAAACTCATGGTAATTTGCGAAAATACTTATGGTAATTTGCGAAAATTTTCATGGGTTTGCCAAAACTCGTTCGGAAAGGAGCAGGGTAGATTGAAAAAAAATGGTAATTTTCTCGATAGTCGTTTCCTCGTCGTTCGTATCATCGCATCGGCCGTCATATATCGTCGTCTTCATTGTCGTTCTGTCATTTCGGTCTCGGATCGGTCTCATGTCGGTCTTGGAGTTCAAGTCGGGTCGGGTTCGATTCACATGTCGGATCGAGTTTGTTTGAATCAGGTCGTTTCGTCGAAGTGGGACAAATCCCACCGTTCGTTTCTTCATGCACGTGGGACAATACCCACTAGCACATGACACGTCAAAAGCACCTTGTGCTCATTAAGTCATTAACTCCGCCAAAACAGAGCTCAGTAACTCATCAAAGCCCAGAGCAGGCTCGCTCGGGTTCGTCGTGCTCCAATCAGGAACTATGTTCGTCATCATCGGGTCTATCGTTCGTTCGGATTATCGTTCGCCGTCGTCCATCAATCCATTAGTTGGGTCGGGTTCGTTCGTCAAACTCTGTTTGATTCTTCTTTCAACAAAGCCCATTACTGGGTCGGCTCGGGTTCGTAATCGGGTTGCATCGTCTTCAGGTTCAACCCGACTTCATCATGCTCGGGTTCGGGTTCGTAATCGGGTCGCATCGTCTTCGGGTTCAACCCGGCTTCATCATGCTCGGGTTCGGTTTCGTCAATTGGTCAGGAAGGAAGCCCCACCTATGTCGGGTCGTCTTCATTTGAATCGGGTTCGGTAATTCGTTCGCCATGCTTTAGTTCAGGGCCTATTCAGCCGTGCTCAGTCAGCCTCGTTCGTCATCGGGTCGGATCGTCAATACCCAATTTAATTGGGTCTGATTCGTTGTTCGTCAAACACAGCCTCTAGTTGGTCGGATTGTATGTTCGTGATCGGTCCGAGCAGCAAGATGAGCCCCCCCTGCGCAGCCAGGTGATCGTCTTCATCGTCGGATTGTCGTTGTCGGGTCGTTGTAGTCGTGGTCGGATCATCCTTAGTCATCTCTTCGAATAACACTCTGCCAAAACAGAGTGCTCGGTAAATCGTTCGGTTCGGTTCATCTCGTGCCGCCGTCGGCATTCAACATGCACCAATTCGGGGCTCGGTTCGTACACATACAACAAGTATGTCGTGGTCGTGGATAGAACTCGGTTCGTGGTCGTCGTGGTCGGATTGTCTTCGGTCAGTCGTGGTCGGCCGCCTGTGATTCGATCAGTGGTCGGCTGCATGTGATTCGATCGGGGTCGGCCGCCTGTGATTTGATCAGTGGTCGCCCGCATGTGATTCGATCGTGGTCGGATCATGATCATCTTCCGTTCGATCATGTTCGGTGGTCAATCATCTGTCGCCGTGAGGGTCGCGGTCGTGGTCAAGCCCACGATTCGGTTCGGTCATGCTCGTCGGTGGTTGGTCGTGTTTTCGTTTGGTTCGGATTTCGGTTTAGGGTTCGTGTTTCGGTTGTCGGCTAGGTTCGGGAGTCCTCAGGAACAAGGCTCTGATACCATGTTACGGGAATTCGGGTCGGTCGGTATCATGAAACTAGTTCATGGGGAGAAACATAACGCAGTGGAATTTATCAGACACGGTTCATGTTTCGTGTTTCTCAATCGTACATATTCACAATATCTGCGATATTCACGATATATATGATATTACCCCATAACTTCGTATATGGTAATATATTGCTAACCATATTACTCCACAATATCTCTCGATATTATCTCGTAATATCGTCACCTTCCATTTTCCCTATATTAGGGGAATTTGGGTCGATCGGTCGGTACCATGAAACTAGTTCATGGGGAGAAACATAACGCAGCGGAATTTATCAGACACGATTCATGTTTCGTGTTTCTCAATCGTACATATTCACAATATCTATAATATTCACGATATATATGATATTACCATAACTTCGTATATGGTAATATATTGCTGACCATATTACTCCATAATATCTCTCGATATTATCTCGTAATATCGTCACCTTCCATTTTCCCGATTACGGATTCTTGTGGATAATGAATTCCAGCCTCTCTTTCAGTCCTTTCTCGCCAGTAAAAATTTTGTTTAATGATTCTAGTGGGATTCCATTCTCCACGTTACTTTAATCACTTAATGTCAATAGGATTGAGAATACACCGAAAATCATGATTGAAAATCCCAACAAATTTTTGACATGGAAAATTCATCTGATAAATCTTAGATATCGATGTTTTAATTGGGCGAAATGGTGGTAGCGCGTATTTGATTGATTTGACTGGTAACTGGAGTGTAGAGGAAGAAGATTGTGATTTTTTTTTTTTTTTTTTTTAAATGGACAGAGTATTTACTATTAAATCGCTTCTTATCTGATCTACATCAAAAACAAATGCTTAGAGCAAATGGCTGAAGCGTCTCCTTTTCCTGCCCACCATTCAAGTTTGACTCTGCGTGGTTTTCATTTTGTTGGTTTTGCACTTTTCGTGTTTTTTTTTTTTTTTTTTTTTTTTTTTTTTTTTTTTTTTTTTTGTAATTCGTGTAACCATCAAAACAAAAAATTATCGTTAAAGTAGTCACATTATATGCTTTACAGACTTGTTCCATTTTGGTTTGAATCCAGCGTCCTCTAAAATGGTGATTGACGTATTATTTTAAGTGGCGTTATGCTAGTTTGAATTAAACTCAGTAAAACCAACGGGTTATTATATAATTGAAAATTGGCAAAAAACCACCTTTTAATTTCAAAAGTTTGAAAACAACCACCTTTTAAAATTATCTTTGCGCGGAACCACCTTATAAAATTAATAAGTCTTAGTAAAACCACCTATTGTCCTTTGGCCAACACCAAACCACCTTTGACCACCATTGACCACCCCTAGCCACCTGGAACCACCTTGTACCACCACCAGCCACCCTCGAAAATCGAAACAAAAAAGAAAAACTTGTTTTTCTTAATCTAAAAGCTTAATTACTAGTATGCTTAATAGATTATACACATCTTAATCCTTTTAACATTTGTAAACACCACCCCTATATTAATCAATTACTTTACTACTATCGTATTACCTTTCTCTCTAATGGGTAAAAGGGTTTTTTTTTTCCAAGTGTAATTAGTATACTGATTAATATTAACTGGGGTTAGATTAAGGGTAAAAAACAAAAAATCGATTTGCAAGGGTGGCTAGTGGTGGTATAAGGCGGTTTCAGCACATGTTACGAAAATTTGGACAAAATACTAAAATAGTAGGGGGTTTGTGTATATCACAGAGATGTGGTCAACGACTATTTCGACTAATTAACAAAAAAAAAAAAATCGAGTCTACTTTGGATAAAATGTATCATGAAATGATTAATTGAAATCTCATGGTGTTCTTAGAGAATTTTTTTTTCGAAATAGGGCTCAAAAAATAAATATTAAACAAAATGGATTGGATTGAAAAATGTGCAATCTTATGGGGTGCACGTCACCCCATTTAGGTTCGGGACAAAACCGCCAGTGCCACTGACGGTTTTAAGCGTCTTGAATAGTAGCTTTGAGGCTGAGAAGAAATTTTGGCTAAGGTGATTTCATTCATTCTAATTTAGGTTAATTTCAATTCATTAGTTTAATTGTTTGTTTTTTTAGTTAAATTACTAATTTATTCAATAATTTGCTTTGTTATTGTTGATAATGATTTGCATTTTCATGAGTATATAGTAGAAGTTGAATTTTTAGGAATTTTTAAGAATTTTTAGGGGTTTTGTTTAATATTGTAATTAAACCACCCTAATTTAGGTTAATTTGAGTTCATTGAGTTGTTTTTTAGGTTAGATTACTAATATTTTTAATCCAATTTAGTTAGTATTGATGCTTGAGTTTAGTTATTGAAATTCATAAGTCGATTTTTAGGGTTTTGGTTAATCGAAGATTTATGTTAGTTGAATTTCTTAATCAAATTAGTTTATTTTTCTCATTATAAAATAATGGAAATTACTGGATATCCTTTGGTATGTTATTGGGATGGAGAAGTTGTTGAAGCTAGTGGAAATGTTTGTTATAAGGGTGGAAATGAGAGTTTTGTATTTGCTAGTACTAGTATGACTTATAATGACTTCATTGGGGAGATTTGTGACGCAATGAAAATCAATAGAAATAGTGTTTCATTGATGGTGAAGATGAAGTATCCGAGTGCGGGGTGTTATAAGGTTGTACCCCTTAATAATGATCGTTCTTTACTTGCTATGTGGGAAATTGTTCGACACTAAAAGGTTCCTTCTATGGACATTTATCTTGAAGTGGGAAGGCTAGACTCTAGAAATGTATTGGCAACAACGATTTCAACAACGCCCAATACTTCTCTCACATCAATGAGATTTGGGGATGTTGCGCAATATGTTTCTATTGAAACCAATAACATAAATAAGGGAACCTTGGACGGGGATTTAGAAGGAGATGAGGCTGAGGAGGAGTTGAATGTTGTTGAAAGTATGATTGATGATGAAGATGAGGATGATTATTTGGTTGGGAAGAGTGCTCCACACGTAGAATTCAATACGATTCATAAAATTGATCAACAACATGTGAATGATTGGAAAACATGGGTCAATGAAGTTGAAGTTAAGGTTGGTAGGGAGTTTATAGTTGGTCAAAGATTTCCAAATAAGGCTGCTTTGATAGACAATGTAACTTTGTACTCTGTACAACGTAACCAAACTTTCAAAGTGCCTGAATCCAAACCCCACACTGTCACTTTCAAGTGTGGTAGAGCACCAAACTCATGCAATTGGAGGCTTAGGGCATCACAATAACAAGAACAGTTTTCAGAAGCCTTCACCATTGTCACTTATCTTGGGCCTCACGAAACTACCTGTGTTGGTGACGTTATTCCACGCGATCATATGAATTTGAAACAAGGTTTCATTAGTGAAGCTATTAAAAACCTTGTTGTCGAGGATTGGTCTATTAAAGTCCCAGTTCTTATTGAATTTATCAAAGATAAATTCAATTATACTATCTCATATATGAAGGAATGAAATGCTAAGCAAAGGGCAATTGCAAATTTATATGGTGATTGGGATGAATCCTACACTTTGCTTCCTCACTTTATGCAAGCAATGAAAGAATCCAACCCGGGAACTGTTGTGCATTTTGTGAATACGCCAACATGCAAACCTAATGAGGAAACTTTCTTTCGAGTGTTTTGGGCATTTGGACCATCAATTCAAGGTTTCAGCCATTGTAGCCCTCTTATAACTATTGATTGCACTCATTTATATGGGAAATATAAGGGTACTTTGGTTATTGCAATGGCAGTTGATGCTAACGACCAACTTCATCCACTTGCTTTCTGTATTGTTGAGAGTGAAAATACTAATATAGTTGGCCTTGGTTTATGGCATGTATAAGGAGGTTCGTGATAGATAGAAAAGGTCTTTGTGTTATATCAGATAGACATGATGACATCAAAGCTGCTATGAATGATGAACACATCAAAATGACTGAGCCTCATGCCTACCATAGATTTTGCATGCGTCATGTGGCATCCAACATCAACACAAAGTTTAAAAGTAGGGATTTGAAAAACTTGTTTGGTTGGACTGCCATACAAATCAGAAGAAGAAGTTCAATTGTGGTTTCAATCGAATGGGTGAAATAAATATTGATACACGACGTTATTTGACCAAACATGGCTTGGAGATGGAGAAGTGGTCAAATTATCATGACGGTGTGTTCAGGTATGGTATAATGACTACCAATATGGTGGAGTGTTTCAATGGAGTTTTAAAAGGAGGCCGATTCTTACCCATAGTCGCACTTGTGAAATCGACATTTTATCGAGTCAATGCGTACTTTGTGGAGCAGCGTGAGAAGGCAAAACAAAGGCTTGAAGAGGGACATGCATATTGTAAGAAAGTAATGGATGCCATTGCAGTAAATTCTGAGAAGGCCGCACATCATACCGTTGTGGCATTTGATAGAGGACTATTTCAAGTGACCACTGGGTCGGGGCATAGAGGTAGTCGAAAAGGGAAACATAAGCAAATTGTGAATGTTGTGACTAAAACATGCACTTGTAAAAAACTTGAAATTTACAAGTACCCTTGTTCACATGTACTTGCCGTTTGTAGCTCAATGGGTTTAAGTACAAATGCATTTGTGGATGTGTTTTACACTAGTGGTGAGTATTTGGAGTCATACACACCCAAATTTCGACCCATTTCGGATGAAGCTTATTGGACACCTCTTGATGGTCCTACAATCCTTGCTAATAAGGATATGAAACGTGAACCCAAGAAGAAGGGTACGAATGATAAGTCACATTCAAAGCGATTGCGCAATGAGATGGATGAAAAACCACCATCAAAATCATTATGTGGCATATGTCGTCAACCGGGTAATAACAAAAAAACATGTTCTTTAAGAGGATAACATTTTTTGTTGATCTTTATATTGTTGTCAACTTATTTTCGCCTAATTTTTTTTGTATCATGTTTTAACTCTCTTCTTTTTCTTTTTGTAGCTCTCATGGAAGCGGATCTTCATCCGGGACTGATCGACCCGTCTCTTCTCAAACTGCAAGACAAACACAGGAGAAGCAATTCGGGACGGAGAGGAGGTGAGTCCACTTAGATGTAGAACTCACATAAAATGGCATGACGAATATCGTCCTTGTAAGCGGGTAGTTAAATTTATTAGGAAAACCCAGTTTTATGGGGCACATAGAGTAGCTAGTGTTCAGTTAGATGCAAATTTAATAAGTGCTTTGGTAGAACGATGGAGACAAGAAACCCACACTTTTCACTTAACCGTTGGGGAAGCCACTATCACCTTGCAAGATGTGCAAGTTATGTTAGGTTTGAGGATAGATGGAAAAGCTGTGACGGGTTATACCAATTAAGATTGGGAGGGATTGGTGACTGAATTGTTGGGAAGAACACCGGGGGAAAATTTGAAGGGAACTTCTTTGAAAATTTCTTGGTTGATGACTCATTTTAATTATTTGCCCAACGGTGTGGACGATGCCACATTTCATTGCTATATCCGAGTGTATCTTCTCATTTTGTTTGGTACCGTTCTATTTCCTGATAAAAGTGGGGATGTAGTTCAAGTAATCTATTTGCCATTGTTAAGTGATGTCAGTAGATTGGATGATTACTCGTGGGGAAGTGCGGTACTTGCATAATTGTATCGTAACTTGTGTCGAGCATGTTGTAATGGTGCATTAGAGATAGCAGGACCTCTTATTCTACTCCAGTTATGGTTTTGGGAAAGTATTGCTATAGGACGTCCTATGAACATGAGACCATTAGAATATGATGAGGATTTCGATGAGGATGAGGATGAGGATGAGGATGAGGATGAGATTATAGATAGTCCATTTGGGTCACAACATATCTATGGGAGAGATACATTAGGACGTAAGTGGCTTATGATCGATTGACGAAGAGCCGATGAGATTTTCTCTCTTACCGCTTATAGAGATGCATTCGATTGTATGACTCATGATCAAGTAAGTTTACTTATCCACATTGTTTTGTGACTTTTTAAGCATGAAAATAATTTGGTAATTCACTTATTTATTTGTTTTATTTTAGTTCATTTGGCAGCCTTATACAGCGGATGTCATCTCAGCTCTCTCTCCGACTTGTTCTAAGGATGAACAAGATTGGTGTGTTTTAGCTCCTATGGTCTTCTTCGATATTGTAGAGTGGCATTGTCCGGATCGGGTAGTACGCCAATTTGGTTTGAAGCAAACAATCCCGGTGGATTGTGATACTTCGGAGAGTCTTCATAAATTAGATAGGAGAGGAAATCGTAAGATAAGTTGGAGTGAAATCCACAATGTCTATATCGATTTATGGCGTAGGTGTCGAGAGAGGGTGGTGGCTACTACCGATTTAGATGATGGCACGATGCATTACAATGATCCGTACATGGCTTGGTATCGAAACCATATTCGTCGTATCATTGGAGCTGTTAAACAATCTCATGGTGGCCCGGTTTCCTACCATCCTTCTTCTCCCTCAATTCAATTGCTTGTAAGTATCGTTTATCATTATTTCACTTTTATTGAATAGTAAGCATGTTTAGGAAATAATTAGTGCAACTTTTTGATTTTTGTGGTTGTAGACCCAAGGTTTTGCAACTCTACACATGAGGTGTGAACATGACCTTCAAGCTGCACTAAATGACGCATCTAGTGTCAATTTTGTTCAAACTTTAAGCGACATTCGCAAACATTGCTCCGAATGTCTCGAGAAGGTGGGATTTTCACATCTTATCCAACAATCCCAAGAACAACCAAGTGCAAGTTTGGAGGATCATTCTCCTCTCATACAATATATGCGTCGACGTAGAGGTGGTTCTCCTTTGACACCAATTATGGAAGGCAACACTTCGGGTTCTTCCTCAAGCCAACCCGCTTCCTCAAGCCAACGTCGAACTACACGCCGTCGCCGCCTAACGGAAGATTAACTGTTAATATAGTAGTTTGTAATGTATGGGAACAATTTGTCAAGTTTATGTTGTATTCGACTCTTTTAAGTATGTAAAAGACGATTTAAGTTATGAAATAAGATGCCATGCCATTCGAGTTCTCATCTTGGGTTGTTATTCAGGTTATTGAACGATTGTGGTCGTGCCATTTTGGTTTGGGTTCTTTGAGTTGCAGGTAAATGGAAAAGAAGGGGAAAAGAAGGGAAAACAACCTCAAAAAAAAAAAAAAAGGTAAAACCGCCATGGAGACTAGTGGTTTCAAGACGAAAGAAACCGCCAGTCTCCATGGCAACCTTCACAGAAATGAGAGTATGGAATTTTTAGAAAAAATTTTGGCTAAGGTGAAACCGCCATGGGGGGTGGCGGTTTCACTTGAAGTGAAACCTCCACCCCCCAAGTGAAACCGCCACCCCCCATGGCGGTTTCACCCTAGCCAAAATTCTCTCGTACCTCAGTTCTGTGAAACCGCCACCCCCCATGGCGGTTTCACCCTAGCCAAAATTCTCTCGTACCTCAGTTCTGTGAAAAAACCGCCATGGAGGGTGGCGGTTTCACTTGAGCCAAAATTTCTTCACAGCCTCAAAGCTACTGTTCAAGACGCTTAAAACCGCCAGTGGCACGGGCGGTTTTGTCCCGAACCTAAATGGGGTGACGTGCACCCCATAAGATTGAACATTTTTCAATCCAACCCATTTTGTTTAATATTTATTTTTTAAGCCCTATTTCGAAAAAAAATTCGTTCTTAGATTGCTTTGGTACTTTGAATGTAATCTTGCGTAGTTTCGTCATGTTTGTACTTTTAGCTATATGTACGTTCTAAAGAACAAAACCTGTATTTATGCTTACTTGTAAATTGAAATAATTTTAAGAACCATTATTAGCTTCTTATCGAAACTAAGAAAGCTAATAACTTAGTACAACCTATATAGGTGTCTTATAAGTTATGGATAAAATGTCAATTATTATAAAAAGGTTGGATTTTACATGTTGGCTCGCATTTACTTTTCAAATTACGACTTACAATAGTTTTAACCTTGAATGATAATGGCGACAATTATAAAATTGTTTTTACGTGTTATCTAATGCATGCGGTAAAATATGATCTCAAGTTTTTTTTTTGAATTAAATATTATAAAAATCGACGAAACATGAAGAAAAGTTTAAGTAAACCTTCCTAATTTTTTAAATTCTCCAACTTACGAAATTCAAGATAATCAGAATTTTGATATATTATTTTTTTTTTTCAAAATTTTCGCCAAAAAAAGTGAAATTATAAACGAATTTTTCAAAATCTAATTTCGAAAATTTGGAGATATACACGGAAAAAAAAAGGAAGAATAAATCTGGAAAAAAAGGAAAAAGAAAGGAGGAATAAATCTGAAAAAAAAAAATGAAAAACGTTCTAGGGGAGACTCGAACCCAGGTCATATGGTAGAAACTACAAGCCTCAACCAATTAGGCTGAGGTAATTACTTGGTAAATTAATAATAACAAATCTATATCTATTAAATTTTATTTTTAACCATGGTTAAAGTTGGTGTGACCGGCGGTGACCGGCGGCTATTCTAGAATCACTCGAGGAATGATTGCTGCTGGATACAACCCTTGGCCTGGCCCTCGCCCATAATTCAATCTACTAATTGGGGAAAATGGTAGTGAACTACCCTACTCCATTTGTGTCTCTCTTCAAACGAAATACGGTGTATCTAATTTGTGAAAAATAATTTTTTTTTACAACCAACTAATAAATCCTAATAATAAATATAACACCCTCTAGTGGAACTACATATGTAGCTATCCAATGTATTTTCTGATTTTGTGATTGTAAAATACGGTAGCAATTTTGTGATTATTAAGTTAATTTTTTGCTAAAAATCATCCAATTGAGTGTTAATTAATAATTATTACTCCCTCCATCCCAGCTCAAACGATTCGTAGGTTATTTGTAACGGAATAACAAAAATTGATATAATAAGTTGATTAGGATAATATTAGAAAAAAATGAGGAGAGAGAATCTGAAGATTAACAAAAGAATGAGAGATAATGAAAGAGATGAGGTGATAATTTAATAAAAGTAGGAGAGAAAAATGTGTCCCAAAACAGATGAAGTGTTTGATGTGGAATGTCTCAAAATGAAATATGAGGCGTTTGAGCTTGGACAGAGGGAGTAAGTGATTACCAAAAGTATAGTTTTTCTAAAAATAAACTAGAAGAAAAACAAATCTCTGCTAGTTATTCGCCAAAAAAGTGATATATGGTTCTATTAGAGATTTTTTTATTATTTACTTTCATTAAGTGGTTCCTCACTAAATAATCTCACTTAATTAAGGTAGGAAATGTATTCTTAGAATGTGTCCAATGGGCATACGTTAGAAAAACCAAAATTGTAATAGGTGTGTTTTCATAAAATGAAAAATATAATAGGTGCTTCCTCAAAATTTCCCAAATAATATCTTTCATTCAAAAACAATAAGTTTTGTGTGAGACGGTTTATGAGACTATCTCATTCGTTTTATAGTGACCTATTTTACGATTGTAGTGACCATCATACTTCTTCTAGGGATTGATTTAAATCACAACGAATGTGGTTAGGTGTAAAGTCAAACAATTACGAAAGGCAATGCAATGGTCACAAGGATCACTTTTTAACCAAGTAAAGTGGTCTTACAATAATTTATTGTGAGACTGTAACCTATGAGACTTTACCTTATTTAGTCTCGAACTCAAGAATAAATAGCAATGCAATTCGAACACATCTATAAACTAAAAGCAAAAGAATAATATAAGATAGAAAAATAAATTTAAAACTGAATATAAAGATTTACACAGTATGATCTTCATCAATTTGTGTCTACAAATCTTTACAAGGGAACAAATTGAAATTATTGGTGTTTTTTTATTGGATAATATATTATAATATAATGCCTTAATCATGTGATCAGCAAAAATTCAAGCTGCCTCTTTTTCCCTAGCACCTCTCCATACAAGGCCTAAAGCTTTATAAGCTTTATATTATTATTACTATCGGTAAAATCACATAACTGCATAAGAAATGGTCTCCCAATTAGTTACCACTTTAATTTAATTTGTCACAAAATGGTCGGTCGTTTTGTTACATGGTTTGTAATCATTTTACTGCTCTTAGTAGCCGTTATAGTAATTTTTAATGTTAGATTGCATTATCTATAAATTTAAGGATTACATAACATAAAATAAACTACGGAGTATATGGGTCACTATATAACACATTCGATAGTCTTTTAAAAAAATTATTGAGAGAACATCTCTCGTCATAATATCATAATCTAATATATATATATATATATATATATATATATATATATATATATATATATATTCGGGTGATGTCCTCCCTTCCCGTGAGGCGTGAGGTCTAATAAGAACCGTTGGATCTGATGCACTTAACAGCCCAGATTAGATGGAAACACGCGCCCTCAACCAAATCTCATGGGTCAGCTTGTCCATCCATCATTATCTCATCTCATTTTCTCTCTCTTCCCAGTTTCCCCTCCCGTGCTTTCTCTCTCCTCCTCCTCTCCCAAAATTCTGCTTCTCTCTCACCATCACTGTCGCAGCTCCTCCTCTCGCCGTCCATCAGTTTTTTTTTTTTTTTTTTTTTTTGTCTCTTCAGCTCTTTTTCTCTCTTCACGCAATTACAATTTACATATCTTAAATCCGATTTCTTCGGATCTCATTCGCTTTGTTATCTCAGATTTTCATAAACATTTCGATTCAATTGATATTTTTTTCGATTAGATTAAGGTCTGAAACCCTAGGTTTTGATTCGTGTTTGATTGATTTGATTTCGGTAAAGGATTTGGGAATTCGTTGTCTGACCTATTCGAATTTGATTTTCAAATCACACAATCATTTCGAAGCAACTATGCTTGTGTAACTTCTTTGTTATATTTTGTGTGATGCTATTTAATAATGTGTCTTATTCAATTTGTGTTTGTGATATTATTAGTTCGTGCGAGTGATTTCATTAGTTAGTGTGTGTGATTTAGTATGAAAACGTACAATTAATGGATTCCTTCGTCTCTTGTAATCAGCAAGACTATTCAGATTGTGTTTGTCTTTGTGTTTCTATATGTTAGTCTTATTTGATTCTATTTGTAAGTATATGTGATTTCATTTGTTAGATAGATTGAGTGATTTTATATCTTGGTGTGTAACTATTTTTAGTGTGTCTATGTGATTTTATTAGATAGTGTGTGTGATTCATTTAGTTTGTTTTTGTGATTCTAATTCGACCACATGAAAGCTCTGCGGCAAAGATCATAGGTATCTGTTATGTACATTATTCGAAGATCTAAGCTCTTCAAACTTTAATTCATCACATGGTAATGAATCCAGTCTACCTTCCTAGTGTTACGTCTTTAAAAGCTCTTTGATTAATCAAGTATCAAACTATTTTCCTAGATTCTGTCTTCACTCATTAGTCTCTAAACATTTTCTAGACTTGTCATTGAAATTTTATGATTGTATATGACATTCATGTAATTTTATTGTAGACTTGTGTGATTCTATTATGAAAACAATATGATTTTATTCGATGGAGTGTGTGATTCTATTCAATGGTGCGTGTGATTCTATTCAATGGTGCGTGTGATTCCATCGGATGGAATGTGTGATTCTATTCGATTTTGTGTGCGATTTTATCGAATAGAGTGTGTGATTCTATCAGATGGAGTGTCCGAGTGTGCGATTCTATCCGTTGGCGTCCGAGTGTGTGAATCTACTCGGAGGAGTGTGTGATTCTATGTGTGATTTTATTAGTGTCTGTGATTTTATTTGTTTGTCTATGTGACCATTTGTCTTAGTGTTGGATTCCATTAGTAAGTCTATGTGATTCTATAATATAGTAAGTGTGATTCTATTAGATAGTAAGTGTGATTCTATTATAATGGTTCAATGGTATGTGATTCTATTCGACGGTGTATGTGATTCTATTCAGTGGAGTGTGTGATTCTATCCGTTGTTGTATGTGATTCGATTTGTCAGTGCGTGTGATTTTATTTAATTTTGCTAGTAAGAGAGTTCTATCTGTCAGTGTGTGTGCAATAATAACTCCACTTCGAATGAAGGAGGTGTCAACATTTTTGCTCTAATAAAGTGAGACTTCTAATCTTGGTTTTGCTCTGATTTTCCTTTAATTGCAAAAGGTTGTTAACTCAATGGTAGAGCCTTGTGCAATATGCACATTGGTGTGGGTTCGAATCCTACACGACCTAATACCAGTTTTCTGTGTTTGTTGGATTGTAGCTTTGCATCACTTTCCTTGAACTTGCTATCCTCTTCTGTGTGGACGTAGTATGTACGCAGCTCGTCATAAGTGTACTAGAAAAGTATTGTGTTTGGTGGTTGAGTGAGTGGTACTATGGTAGGTTAGACCAGACTTTGCATAACTTGATTATTATAAAAGCTTATAGGAGTGCATTTTGATTGTTCACAGCTCTAACATTTCCTGGCCAATAGCGACAACTTTTGAGACACTGAGGTATTATTGTCTGTAATCTGATCCGAAGCCGAGCATTTGTTAAATCTCATTGATAGGTCAGTAATCATGTGATCAGATCTCGAATCCACAAATCTATTTGAACTAACTGAGACATCTTCCTACAATTCCCCTTGTTGTGTCATTGCTGATTTGAAGAAGCAGCATGTTTCAAATGTAGGTTTCCAACATTTCCGTAAGCATGGAGCTAATTTCTACCCTTTCACTCGTAAGAGGTTAGAGGAGGTAGATGGCAGTGACATTGAGTAGATGGCAGTGACATTGAGTTTTGATTTGTATGTGCAACATGCACTGAAGAGGGGTGTTAAATTCCTCTAAGATTCTACAGTATATAACCACATCACTTCATATGACCATATGATTCCCATGTTGCAGAAATTCTTGCTATCAGGGTCCAACTCTATCAAGTATACACATTCAAGCCAAAACTATACATCTAGTCTGCGTAGGACTCGCACCTACACCCTCCGTCTATTAGACGGGCGCTCTACCAGTTGAGCTAGTAGACTACAGATAATAGACAAAAAGCAAACTCAAGAGGCAAAATAAACACCAATGTTCACAGCAAAAAATGAAACAGTATAGGCATCCAAAAATGAGCATAATCTACGCCTCTGCAGATCGGATAACAGTAGCAGTTATAAGATATTCAATCACTTCATTCCTATCATATGAGAGTATTAAACTAGAGATATCCGTTTCCCACAAAACATAATTTGTACCTTCCGAATACAGCTACTACTTTTTCCAATATACAATAGGTACACCAAACACTGAGAATAATGATTGGAATGCTTTAAAAGCCTCCTGAATCTGCCATATTTTGATTGCTCTAAACAGAGCACTTGCCCAAAGCGCATTCCAGCAATATCATACCAAATCCTCACAAACTCCAGCAAATATTCAGAGATCTCATTAAGAACCTCGAACTCAGTTAGTCCAAATTGAACAGAAGTAATCGAAAATCAACAACTAAACTGCAAGTATCACTACACAAAGGATTCCTCAATCTCTCTTTACCGTTCCTCTACAGTAGCTGCAATAATTGAGCTACTGATGCTCAAATCAACAGCAACAAGTAACAACTCTCCACCAAGTACCTCATTCAAAAAATCAATGGAATCATAAAACTAAAAGAATCAAAATATAAAACCACACCAATAAACCAACAGAATCACAAAGAACTATCAATTAAACCACACCTTGTGCCAAAAGCACAATGCTCTACCACTTTGAGCTAATCAACGTCAAAGTAGTCAAGTCACACAAGTTGCACACCTCATCTTCTAACATATAACTCCAAAATACTAGTTACTGTGTTAAAATCCAAGCACTATTGTAGACAGGTGCACATAGCTGCCCTGCACCACTCCATACCTGATCATAGCCTAGATTGGATTCTGTTATTTGTAATTGAATTCAGTTATTATTGGCAGGAAGCTTTAGTCAACTTCTAGTCTTTGACTCTCTTGTAACTCTAGCTCTATATATAGCCATTGTATTTCATTAACAAATTCGAATGAAAAATTAATCTTCTTCTAAACTCTTTCTTCCCTAAGAAGTTTACCTCACCTTTGAGGTTCTCTTCATGGTATCAGACAAGTTCGATCCATTTCTCACGCAAATTCCGCACTAAAGTTCTTCAATCTTACGCATTTCGTCGAATTTATTGTAATTCGTCGGAATTTTTCGCTAAATTTGGTCGATTTATTGCAATCGATCAAGTTTTCTTCGATATTATTGCGATCTTCTTCGCGTCTACAGTAGCTTCTCTTTGAAGTTTGTTTGAGCTAAATCCTGTCAGTTTTAGCTTCACTCATAAGTTTCTGGAATTTGATCGATTGATTGATCAAATTTGTGACTTACTGTTTAAGATTCACTAAGCTGATTTGATAATTGTTGAAGAATTGGTTTTCTGAATTTTATTTCTTCAGAATCTACTGGTATCTGGAAATTGTTGCATTTTCAGAGATTTTTTCTCTTGATTAATCTTCATTTTTCGGAATTCCTGGAGTTTATTTCTTCAGTAATTGGATCATTTGGGGTGGAGAGCACTATATCTTCATCATTACGCTACAATGGCCGACGATTCCTTGACTTCTCATGCTTCTCAGGCCTCCAATTATTACACTGATCCTTATTACATGCACTCAGGTGACATTAATCCTTCTCTTGCATTGGTTTCAGTACCTTTTTCTGGTGGCAGTGACTATATACATTGGAGTAATACTGTTAAGATGTCTTTAATTGGCAAGAACAAATTAGTTTTTGTCACTGGTGCAATGCCTAAACCTGCTGTGACTGATGTTGCTTATCAGAATTGGATGTTTGTTGATCATATGGTCAAATGCTGGGTGTTAAATGCCATTATTCCTGTAATTGCTGGAACCTTACAGTATAATCTGACATCAAAAGATCTATGGGATGAGATTAAAGAAAGATATGGTCAATCAGACAATCTGCTGCTGTATCAGTTAGAATCTGAATTGTATGACCTTAAGCAGGATAATAAGACCCTAGCTGAATACTATGGTAAGTTCAAACAGCTATGTGAGGATGTGGCTGCTGTGGATGAGGTACCAACCTGTACTTGTGGAGCTATGGAAGCTTGTTCATGTCTTGTGCTTAAAAGAATGGTGGACAGTGATAAAAAGCGCAAGATTGTTAGGTTTTTGTTTGGGTTGGATAAATCTTTTGAGACTGTCAGAACCAGCATCCTCACCACTGAGCCTCTTCCTCCCCTTAACCTAGTTTTCAGTCAACTGTTTAGGTTTGAGAGACAGAAAACCATGTCATCTCTGCGAGCTCCTAGTCAGGAATTAAGTGCTTTTGCTGCTAACAGGGCATTCTACAAACCTCCAAAGCCAAGTTTTCAGCCACAGGATAATGATCAAACTCAATCTACCACAATGCCTGATTACAGAGAGCTTAAGAAGGCAAAGAAAGAGAGTGTCTGTACTTGGTGCAAGAAAAAAAGGGCATACATATGAACAATGTTTCAAGAGGTTGAAGAAAGTCCCTGACTGGTACAATGATCTACAAACTCGAAACAAGCAGAAAACTGCAGCATTAGCAACTGCTACTGAAGGTTCATCCTATACTACACCATTTGATCAGGAAATGGCAAACAATGCATCTACATCTGGATTTTCTGGTTTCTCTGCAAGGAATTTCAATCAACAACAATCTACCTCCAGCCTTAATCCTGAATCTGGTAGTATGGCGAATCTGGCACATTTTGCAGGTAATACTCTATCCACTGATTTATATATGGCTAATTTGGTTCATAGTGAAATATATTGGATAATTGACACTGGTGCCTCAGATCATATGTGTCCACATATTCAGTTTTTCACTGATCTTCAGCCTTTAGCCAAACCAATATCAGTGGGTTTACCTGATGGCAAGGTTATCTTGGTTACACTTGCTGGTAAATTTCCCCTTACAAATGGAACTGTTCTACCTAAAGTATTCTTTGTTCCTGGTTTCTCTCATAGTCTTCTATCAGTAGGGAAAATGATTGAACAATTTGGCTTCAAGGTCTACTTTAATGACATTGGATGTCATTTTCAGGACCCCAATTCTGACAAGATTCAACTGAAAGGGAAGAAGATCTCTACATGCTACCTCCAGAAGGATATGATCTGGCCAAACCTGGTCAAGTTTGCAAACTCACAAAGAGTTTATATGGTCTCAAACAAGCCAGCAGGCAATGGAACAAAGAGCTCACTCAGTTCCTTGTCAACAAGCTCCAATTCAAGCAATCAAGATAGGATTATTCATTATTTACCAGGGAAGAAGCTGGTTTATTCACTTTGGTACTAGTATATGTGGATGATCTGCTAATCACTGGTAATTATGCAAACTTCATCTGCAGCCTGAAACAATCTCTAGATCAGGCTTTTACCATCAAAGACTTGGGATCAATGAGGTATTTTCTGGGTCTGGAAGTTGCTCAGACATCAAAAGGGGTACTATTAAATCAGAGAAAGTATGTCAAAGATCTACTGATTGAAGCTGGCCTGAGTGACTGCAATGCCTGTCCTTTTCCTTTTCCCAGCAGCTCCAAGTTGTCACCTGATCAAGGTGATCCATTACCTGATCCTGAACACTACAGAAGGTTGATAGGGAAGCTGTTGTACCTGAATTTGACAAGGCCTGACATCAGTTACAATGTACAGCAACTCAGTCAATTTCTGAGTTCTCCAAGACAACCTCATCTTCAAGCTGCAAAGCATGTCTTAAGATACTTAAAGGGTACTGCAGATTTGGGTTTGTTATATCCTAAGGATGGTGATCTGACCTTGCAAGGATATACAGATGCTGACTTGGGCAACTGTCCATACAGTGCCAAGTCTCTTACAGGCTTTTGCATTTTCCTAGGCCCTTCTTTAGTGTCCTGGAAAACCAAAAAGCAAAAAACGGTGTCTAAATCCTCTGCAGAAAGCGAATATAGAGCCATGTCTGCTACTACCAGTGAATTGGAATGGCTCACTGGCTTACTACATGATTTACAGGTTGAAGTTACCTACCCTATCACTCTAAATTGTGATAATATGGCAGCTCAACAGATCGCGGCTAACCCCGTATTCCATGAGCGTACCAAGCATCTGAGGATCGATGCTCATTATGTTAGAGACAAGGTGTTCGAGGGCTTTGTTCAGACGAGTCATGTGTCATCTGCTCTGCAGCTTGCTGACTTAATGACCAAGGGCTTAGCAGAGCATCAACACAGGGCATTCACTTTCAAGTTGGGAATGGTGAGTGTTCCCCCATTCCAACTTGAGGGGGGTGTGTAGACAGCTGCACATAGCTGCCCTGCACCACTCCATACCTGATCATAGCCTAGATTGGATTCTGTTATTTGTAACAGAATTCAGTTATTATTGGCGAAAAGCTTTAGTCAACTTCTAGTCTTTGACTCTCTTGTAACTCTAGCTCTATATATAGCCATTGTATTTCATTAACAAATTCGAATGAAAAATTAATCTTCTTCTAAACTCTTTCTCCTACAATGTTCAGTTTTACATTTTCTGTATCTTCTCTAAGAAGTTTACCTCACCTTTGAGGTTCTCTTCAACTACAAAACCACAACCATCTAAATCCCCTGCCAAGGTCCCTCTGGGCAAATTGTCATCTCAAGCCCCCTCGATCCAACCGTCAATAGAATCACAACAACGAAAAGAATCAAAATAAAAAATCACACCAATAGACAATTAGAATCACAAACTTATTATTAGAATCACACACACATTATTAAAATCACATTAACTAATATACACCCTAGACCAGCCCCCTGTAGTTCGATAACCAATCGGTGTGACTTTATAGACCAATCATACGAATATCCAACAGAATCATACCTAATAAGCATTAAAACACACAAAATCGAACAAATTAAAGCTTGAATAACACGAAAATGCAGCAAAACTTTCGAAAACATCAAATAGAGCATCTAATCAACATAAATCAAACCTATTAATCATTAAAACACATAAATCGAACAAATGAAAGCTTGAATAACACCAAAAATGCAGCGAAACTTTCGAAAACACCAAATCGAGCATCTAATCAACATAAATCAAACTTAATAAGCATTAAAACACAATAAATCGAACAAATGAAAGCTTGAGTAGCACGCAAAAACTTCTAAAAATCAGCGAATACCTTCAAAAAACCATCAAATGTGGCGGTAATAGGTGAAAGAGAGCAGCGGCGTCACGGCGGAGGCGAGATCGGCGGTGACACGACGGAGAAGAGAGCAGCGAAGGAAGAATAAGTCGCAGGAGAGCACGAGAGAGGAGAGAGAAAATGTGGGAGGAAGCAAAAATTGTTTTCTGAAAAAATGAGGAGAGAGAAAATAAGATGGAATGGGGGTTTTGTTTATGATTCGCAATTACTGAACTACCCTCTATGACGTGTGCCAGTATTGAACCGTAGGATCTTTATGATTTAATGTCTGAGGTTAGACCTCACGCCTCACCTGAGAGGAGGACCTCACGAGATCTTATTTCTATATATAGGGGGCCTATCCAGTGAGAAGTGATAATTTGGTGAGAAGTGAGAAGTAATCTCAGCCATTGATTTCGCATAACTGCATTAACTAAACTGCATAACCGCAGTCGTAACTCCACTAACTAAAACTCTTAACTCCAGTCACTTAACTCTACTAACTAAATTGCGTAACTCTAGTAAACTAACTCCATAAACTAAATTGTCTAATTTGAGTATCATTATTAACACCACCAAATCCAACGAAATTCATTAACTCTAACGTAACTCCACTAACTAAAACACGTAACTCCAACACAATTTCCTTTAATAATAAAACACGTAACTCTAATAACTCCAGTACCTAAATCACGTAACTCCGACTTAACTCCATCAACTAAAACACATAACTTCAACTTAATTTCATCAAATAAAACACATAACTCTAATAACTCCACTACCTAAATCACGTAACTCTAATAACTCCACTACCTAAATCACGTAACTCCGACTTAACTTCATAAACTAAAACACATAATTCCAACTTAATTTCATCAAATAAAACACGTAACTCTAATAACTCCACTACCTAAAACACGTAACTCTAATAACTCCACTACCTAAATCACATAACTCCGACTTAACTCCATCAACTAAAACACATAACTCCAACTTAATTTCATCAAATAAAACACGTAACTCTAATAACTTCACTACCTAAAACACGTAACTCTAATAACTCCACTACCTAAATCACGTAATTCCGACTTAACTCCATCAAGTAAAACACACAACTCCAACTTAATTTCATCAAATAAAACACGTAACTCTAATAACTCCACAACCTAAATCACGTAACTCCAACTTAACTCCACTAGCTAAACACGTAACTCCAACTTAACTCTACTTAAACACATAACTTCAACTTAACTCTACTAACTAAAACACGTAACTCCAAATAACTCCAATGATTGAAACACGTAACTCTAACTCCACAAATAAAAATTCATTACTCCAAAAATGAAAAAATGAAAAAAAAAAAAACAGAAAAATACATATCTTTCCCCATTTTTTCTCTCCTCCCACACCACCTAAACCCGCACACCCTCCACCACCACGTCTACTGCTCGGCTCAACCTCGCCCTAACATTCGTCGCCTCAGCTCCGACCTGCCTCTGGCCTCACCTTCTCCGTCAACACCACTAGGATCGGGAATCGTCGGCGAATCGAGCGCAGACCTCCAATCGCGACGCCAACATGATCGTCACCCTCGTTTACCCCTCCCTCATCTTCTCTCACTTGTTTCATTTTTCTTCCACGGCGGCGAATGAGACCGGCGAAGGTGTATATCACCGGTGGAGAGCAAATGCGGCGGCCAGATCTGGAAATAACAACGCCGAAGTGAGGGAGGGCGAAGGCGTCGTGTGCGGCATGGTGAAGATCGACGGAGGCTGGGGATGTTCGACGAAGCCTCGTCGTCGTCGGTGGAGTCGGGCGGGGGTTTTTTAGCCGGCTGTGGTTGTTGTCTGTGTACGCGGCAGTGGTGGTAGGTGGCACGAGGTAGAGCCGTGGAGAGAGAGAGGGAGGGGGGAGAGGGAGGAGAGAGAAAAATGTGAGATTTGGGGGTTTTGGTGTATTTTTAGTTTTAATTTTCTTTTATTTCTATTTTTAATGTGGATCATTAGATTAAGTGAGATGAATGGCTGAGATTACTTCTCACTTCTCACGAAATTAATACTTCTCATTTGATAGATTTCCTCTATATATATATATATATATATATATATATAAGGGAGATTTTTGAAGAGCATAGAGAGAGTCCAACAATAGAGAAATACTAAGAGAGTTTAAAAATTGAGAAATACCTACATTTTATTATTAACAACTCACACAATTATTAATAATCCACATATAGAATCCTTATTTTCGTGAGACTCTTTAATAAATGTATTTGATAGATTTGCGACATAATCACTTATAACATTGGTTATATGTATCAGAAAATTTCAAAACATATATCATTAGATTTGTTTCGAAATGTATCTCAATTTGAGATCCATTTACACATTTTTACAATATGCAAAACAATTTAAGAGTCCATTATTTGATAAATACTCAAAGAGTTTAGTGTATGGTGAAAAAAGCAAAAAGGAAGAGTTAGTTATTTAAGAACTACTCAAAGTGTTTAGTGTATGGTGAAAGATAAAAAAGAAGAGTCCAACATTTAAGAATTACTCAGAGAGTTTAGTGTATGATGAGAGAGCAAAAACGAAGAGTTTAGTGTATGGTGAAAGAGCAAAAAATGAGAGGAGAAATTACACAGTTAATTATTAATCATTCACACTATATTATAGAAACATGGTATGATTAATCATACAATTAGTTATGTGTATCAGAAAATTTTGAAAAATATATCATTTTATTTGATTTGAAATGAATTTCAATTTGAGATCCATTTATACATTTTCCAATAAGCAATGCTTAATGAGTACAATCGACTTTATATACTATATCTATTAAGAATGACAACCTTTTCGATGATTCTACAGTGATTGTCAGTTTTTGACAATTAGGATAAAATGTAATCATAGTTAACAATTAAATAATAATTAAAATTATTTCATAATCTTTTTGAATTAAATTTCTTAACTTATTTCGCAGCAAATACAAATAGAACTATAAAATAAAAAAGATTTGTCATAACAAAATAAAATAAAAAAAGATTTTTTCATAAAAAAAATAAAAAGATTTATGCTGATTTCAAAAACTCTACGTCCATTCCGAACACCAATACCGCTGGTTTAACAAACCCATCGCTCAACTCGCGACCACCCATTCGACCACCTTACATCCTTGCCTAACCGGACCGGCCACAATCCCACTGCTTATACTAACGTCGCGGTGGAGACGATGATGAAGGTGGTAGGCAGGACAAACAAGATGGCACCAGCCACGACGTATGCGCGCAAGTTACGAGAAGACAAAGGCGGGCTAGCTTGGCCGGACCTTGGCGGATTTCCGGCTGAGTAAACCTCTCTCCGGCCTCCACTTGTCCATACACCCATTGACCTCCGATCCCGAACCCCTCGACTTTTCTGATATACCTTTGTACGCAGTAATTCATTAATCAATAAAATAAAAGTCAAAATATTACTCATTATAAAAGCCAAGAGTAGTGATATTTCCTTAAAAAAATCAATATTTGAGATAAAAATGGATAGACAAAATCAGATCGGTTAAGGGAAAAATATTTTCAGTACATAAAAAAGTATTATATGTTGTAATCCTGTGTGGTAAGGTGTATAATAGGAACTTTCTGAACCATGGTTAAGAAAAATCAAACGGCTGAAATTTATCTTATCCTAATTTAACGGTCCCAATTTTATTCTTTATCCTAATTGTTAAATACTGACAACTATAATAGAATTTTTGCAACCTTTTGACCCATTTCTAGCTAGGTTTTATTTTCTCTAATAACCGATTAATATTTCAAGACAATTCACTCCATCCTATCTATATATTGCAAGAGAAACTCAAGACCTTTGAGAAATGACACAACGAACCTCATAATCTATATTATTGCCAACACACTACTTACTAAGAAATCCAACCAATAACCTAGTTAGCCTCTTGTTGAGAATTTGTGTGAGCGATTGTTCCACATCGGATAATTGAAGTGGGCGCAAAAGTAGTGAGCTACTCCTCCTATTACCAATTGGTTTTAGAAAAGAACCTCACTATAACTAAAAACATGGGCCGGTAGTCGTCCTTGCTGGCGGCTCTCCCCAACACCTCCTCCATTTATAGAACTTGTTAAACATATCCATTTTGTTGATAATTTACCATATTAAGCCAGTCATTTAATTTTTTTACACTAATCAATAATTGATTTGATTTCCTCCCTTTTTGCCCCCCTCCATTCCTATATAATATACTACGTATTTACACCAGTTCAAAAACAAATCCTTTCTACCAAAAACAGATAAATTTAATCCATTTTTCTTATAGATAAAAGGGCTTTTGATTTTCTTCTCTTACCTTCATAACTTGTCTAATATCAATTTCTTATAGCTTGATAAGATTATTAATTATTATTAAACTCTATCTCGCTCTAATGGAGAAACAAGATGTAGACGAACATGAACACAAACACAAGCACGAATGTGGTAACGTTGGAGTACCAGTTCCTCAAGAAAAGCCCTTCATGACATCCTTGAAGTCAAACTTGAAGGAGACATTTCTCTCAGACGACCCTTTTAGAAAGATGAAGAAACAACCTCTATCGCGAAAATTACTATTGGTGTTACAATATTACATACCGATTTTTGAGTGGGCGCCTCGCTATAATATGAAATTATTCAAGTCTGATCTCATTTCCGGCATAACAATTGCTAGTCTTGCTGTTCCTCAAGGAATTAGCTACGCTAAATTGGCTAGTTTACCACCCATTATTGGGCTATGTAAGTTTATTTTTTTATATATGTTGCCCCTTATTATTTTTATTTTACCAGTTATTTTGCTTTTTACATGTTTATTTGATGTCTTGTTGTGGAAATGGCCTATACGAAAGAATGACTCACATTTCTGATCAATATACAAAATAAAGTTACGCAGTTATACTATATATTAATCGCGACAAAAATTAGATACGTTCATTGGTAATATTAATCGGACATTATTTGTATAAAAATTCTCATGTCGTTCTCCAAAAGCGTGGGGATAAAGTAATAATTTAGTTTTTGTTAAATGGATAGTTAGAGCAATGCTTATACCATGCTCCCGGAAGTGCAAAGCGCAAATTATACCATGCTCTTGGGAGCACAAGGAGCATGGTGGTCCTTCTCACAATAGAGGAGTAGGGACCACACTTAATAGATTTTAAATTATTTTAAGTGTGCTCCCTACTCCTCCATTGTGAGAAGGACCACCATGCTCCTTGTGCTCCCGGGAGCATGGTATAAGCATTGAGTACAAGGAGCATGGTGGTTCTCCTCACAATAGAGGAGTAGTGACCACACTTAAATAGATTTTAAATTATTTTAAGTGTGGTCCTCATCTCTCTATTGTGAGAAAGACCGTCATGCTTATTGTGCTCTCGAGAGCATGGTATAATTTGCGTAGTTAGAGAGAACAGATCACTTTTGTTGCGCAATCGACAATAAAATAAATTTCTACCATTTTTAATCAAAACTTTTATGGAATGACAAATCATTAAAAGATACACTTACCAAAGAAAACTGTTGTGATGATAATGCAGTTAGATAATAAGTTCATTGGATAGGATAAAGATCAAATAGCGTGTGTCACACACATGTATGTATATGCTTCAAATAGCGTGTGTCACACACACGTATGTATGATTCAAATAGCGTGTGTCTTCCACAAGTAAATATTTTTCTGATCTCTTTGATCTGGTGATCTACTTAAACATATTTCTTACTGTTATATTTCATCTACGTCATAATAATGTAGGTGAGAGTGTTTAATCATATTAACTTTCGGATTGTCAAATAGATATTTTTTGGTTCTGCAAATTTGTTAGATCGACAACTATTTCACAGCCCTGGTTGAGAGACTGCCTAAGTGCCTAACTGCATGCCTAATTATAATGAGCAATTACACCATTAAAATGTCAATTATTAAATCTGAATGAAGTAGGTAAATTGAACATTTTACTTGAAAAGAGACATTGCCTTCTTACCATTCCCTCATGCTAGCAATTATCGCACCTTACCCTTTATAGCATACTCTCATTCAAGAAGTCGAGGCACTCCTGTGTCAACCAACATGCACACGTCATGGTCTTGTTTGGTATGATGTCATAAAATTTAGTAATTTCGCTAAGGCATAATTTAATTTTATGTGTATATTTTCGTCTATTTCAATCTACATATAGACATATAGTCGATCATATGCATGCTTCCTTAGATCTCACCATATTAAAAATAAAGAGGATTAAAGTTGAGCTCGTGGTTAGAAGCACAACCTGCTTAGGGTTGTCTCGGGTTCAAATCCTCATGTCCACACCTCCGTAGTAAAATCGGCTCCTTTGTACAAAAAAAAAAAAAAAAAAAAACCATATTAAAAATTAAAATATAAATGCATTAATATATTTTTAAAACTAAGTTGCTTACAAAAAGGTCTTGATTTGAAGCTCAAAATAACTCGACCACATTTATTGAAATGAAATGTAACTCTACAAACCGAGTTTTATTCTGTTCTAAAACTATACGAGTATTATTTATATTATTCAAATTGAACTCTTGACCGTCGAAATTACAACAAAAATAATAATAATAATAATAGTGAACTCTTGAAGGCTCTTACACACACACAAAAAAAAAAAAAAAAAAAAAAAAAAAAAAAAAAAAATCCAACTTGGGATTGCTCAATTTAAAATCTCAAATATGCGCTCGGCCTATAAGATTGTCTTATCCAAGAATTATACCGAATTGAAATAAATTTAATGGGAAATTATTAGAGCAATAGATCGAATGCATATGTTGAATTGCTCGTTATTTATTGTGGAAATGCAGATTCAAGCTTTGTGCCGCCATTGATATATGCAATGATGGGGAGCTCAAGAGATGTGGCCATAGGAACAGTGGCAACTGCATCTCTCCTCTTCACCAACACCTTGGGTAAGGTTGTAAGTCCCACCGAAAACCCGACCGAGTATCTTCACTTGGCTTTCACGGCCACCTTCTTTGCCGGAGCTATTCAAGCTTCCTTAGGGTTCTTGAGGTAACTAAACATGTCCACTATATTAAAGTAGTAATTACTAATTATGAGGCGAAAGTGGCAATTTGCCCCCTACACTTTCACCAATTGTGCAATTGAATACCTTAACTTCTAATTGAGCAATTTACCACCCTAATTTTTCATTTCGTGCAATTTCACACCTAAGTCTATTTTTCAACTATTTTTTTTTTACGGGAATGTTAAATCTCATTGATAAATAGCCAAACGGCACTTACAATAAGCACGATCTACGATACTACAACAAAAAATACAACCAAGACAGTTATTTAAACAACGGGTTAGGTAAGGCTCCTTGTTTACGGATCGAAATCCAATATAACTTTTAGATGTTCTCACATCGTTTACAGCGGAGAAAAACACTTCGAGATGTGCTATAACCGTCTTGATGAATAAATTGATGGAGTAGCGAAGATCGGAGGAGCTCCAATGCGTCATTCCCGAAAGTGAATCTGAGTGGTTGGCGTTGAGGCACAAGAACAGCATGAATTCGACCGCCATGTGCAAACCAAGAGAGGAGTAAATCCTCCATCCACCATCCCGAAAACGGGCATATCCAAACAAAGAACACCAAGTGAAGAGATTGAATCTAGTAAGAACTAGATCAACCAAACCACACCACACACCACCTCTCACAAGTTGAGAAGCAAAAGATCCCCTTGACGGGATAGAACGACTCCCTAAAGGAGAGAAATTATTTATCAAACAACGAAGAAGAAGAAAGATACAACTAAAAAGCATAAAAATGGACGAAATCAAGCCGGAAATGACCAAAGAATGGTCATTCCCGGCCTGAGAAGCCAAGGGAGGCGGAGGAAACAAGGAGCTTTTTTAAGAGGAGAGAGAAAGGAGTTTTTTTTTAGATCAGATAAAGAACAAGTCTATTTTTCAACTAATTTTGTAATATAATTCTTTTTTCCTAAATTCACAAAATATATTTAAAAAAAAACTTTTAAGTATATTACACCTACAAAATAGCTTTAGCCGTAAAAATACATTACATATATTAAGTATAAAATTCGTAAATTTTGTACATAAAAATCATAAAAATCGTATAAGCATCTGTATAATATAAATTTCGAATTTTTAATAAAAAAAACATTTAAGTATAAAAATCGTAAATTTTTTTTTATATAACCTGCTGTATAAAATGTTTAAATAATTTTTTTTATATATTTTGTGAATTTAGAAATATATTTATATTACAAAATTAGTTGAAAATAGAAGTAGGAGTGAAATTGCACGAATTGAAAAGTTGAGGTGGTAAATTGCTCAATTAAAAGTTAGGGTGTTCAATTGCACAATTGGTGAAAGTGTAGGGGGCAAATTGCCACTTTCGCCCTAATTATGATATATGGAAGTCAAACCGTATTTTAATTACATGGCTCATCAGTATATTATATTGGAGAGTACGTATGTACATACAAACATTTTGATATCTAATACTATATATTAAAACCTGAAACCAAGTCTTTCCTAGAAGGACACTTGACATTCAATAATTAGACAGCATTAAGTAATTACATAATATGGAAATTATTAGCTAATTTATGAAAAATAATATAATTTATGGTTATTATGGTAGAAAGCTAATTTATAAAAAAGAATAGTGTTGTTGATATAAAAAAAGACAAACTGACAATTTCATCAGATGAGTAAAACACTATAGATATGCAGTCAAGGCGCGGGCCGGGCATGCAAACTAATATATGGTGTTGTTAATTTATGGCGATTATGGTGGTAAACTAATACTAGTATATGGTAATAATTTTAAATGTAATGTGATATAACAGTCAGGTTATGAGATAGTGAAATAAAAATAAAATAGTATAACGAGTGATGTACGAGTGGATAGAAAATAATAATATGATTAGTGACTATAAATATATTATATAATAATATTGTTGCTAACAATATTATACCAAAGATAAATCCAAATTTTTATAAACCGAGTATAAACAATATAAATTTGCAGTCCGGACGCGGGCCTGGCATGCAAACTAGTTTTCTCGTAAAGACGAGTTTAAAATCCTAATTACTACTTGTAAAAAGAATGCATTTACAAACAAACGTATAGCCCGTTCTTATTATACAAAGACTACAATCTACGATTGTATAAAAGGACAATAATATTATTATAATTTCGGCCTGCTTTCGTTCTTTTGGATTGTAAATTATGATGGATGATATAATATGATATGATATATGCATGCAGATTGGGATTTCTGATCGACCTGCTATCGGAAGCAACAATAGTAGGATTTATGGGAGGAGTTGCAACAACTGTTTGTCTCCAACAACTCAACAGCTTTGTCAATGTCAAACAGCATGGTCATGATTCTGACGTCATTTCTGTTCTTCACAGCCTTGTCTCCCAAACCCATCTGGTATTTTTTTTTCCAATAACAGCTTATCATAATTTTATTCATAATTTACCCTTATTTATTTACTAAATTAAATGAGATTAAAAATAAATAATGCATTTTATGTAATTTTATATATACCTTGATTCTGCCAAACACTCCTATCACTATCAGCTAAAAACTTTCAGTTACTATATAGCTATTATTTCAGCTTACAACTACTTCAGCGTTCAACTACTATTTCAATTAATTTTATCAAACATACCCTACACATTATTCCTGCTGGTCCAATATAGAATGATGGACATTAAAGTGCATTTTCATCATCTCTTCCACTTTCAACTTCAAATGTAATGTCAACCGAACACATTGCATGTCTTGGTAGCTTTTTCAACGTCAGGGTTAGTTAAATGGAGTATTCCATAGAATTTAACCTAAAATATACTTATGATTGTATCTTTGATTTGCGGCAGTGGAGGTGGCAAAGTGCTATCATAGGTTTCACCTTTCTCTTCTACATGATGTTGACTAAATACTATGTGAGTTTCTCTACCCTCCTTCCCTACTTTCTTCGTATTCTTTACAATTTCGATAAATAACTACGCCTAATTTCAGGAATGTAAAGAAATTGATGAAATGGATTAGAATACTCGACTATAGGCTCCAATAGCGCAACATAATAACGCGACTTTATAAAATAACTATGAATCCTTATACCATAGTCCTTTTAGTTTCGGATTTTACATTGATGACCATTTTAAGTTACAAAATGACGTCTTTTCGCGTGTTGGCAACGAGCAGGCTAAGAAAAAACCGGCTTTCTTTTGGATTAATGCAATGGCGCCTCTTACGTCTGTTATTCTCGGAAGCTTGCTTGTATACCTTACACATGCCGAGAGACATGGTGTTCAAGTGGTAAGTCATGATAATATAAGGAACGGACAAACATATATATAAGAGACAAATCGACTACAATTTTGTAAATATGATCCTCTCATGCAAGACTAGTCGATATATATCATCTTAACTTAGCTTGTACATACATACGTATCTAATCTTGTGAAATGCTACCTTTGATGTATAATGTACAGATTGGATCACTGAAAAAAGGGTTGAATCCACCATCAATCAACTATTTGGCTTTCGGATCACCTCATGTTATGACAGCGTTCAAGACGGGAGTCATTACCGCGATCATTGTCTTGGCTGTAAGCTCTTAGATTATGCAAATTACATGATTTACGTGTTTCGACCTAAATTAATCCTGTCATTTGAGAATTATTATTGATGCTAATAATGAAATGTTGGTTTACCAGGAAGGAGTGGCAGTTGGAAGGAGTTTTGCTTTGTTTAAGAATTATCACATTGATGGGAACAAAGAGATGCTTTCATTTGGACTTATGAACATTGTTGGCTCATGCACTTCTTGCTACCTCACTTCTGGTAAGAACCAAAACAGAACAACAAATAGTGTGACATTCACGCTATTGTTTATAAATATCCCAAAATGAATTAACCCACGTATAGATATATATATATATATATAAGTTACATTATAAGAAGCGCAAACAGTTTAACAAGTCATTAATCGACTATGCAGGAATATTTTCTAGAACCGCGGTAAATTTCAATGCAGGATGCAAAACAGCAGTGTCGAACATTGTAATGTCAATAGCAGTGATGATAACGTTACTGCTACTGATTCCATTCTTTCGTTACACTCCCCTAGTAGTGCTTGCTGCAATCATCTTCAACGCTATGGTCGGCCTAATCAAATACGAAGAGGTCATTCATCTATGGAAAGTTGACAAATTCGACTTTGTGATTTGCATCTGTTCCTACATTGGAGTCGTTTTTGGTAGTGTCGACAATGGATTGATAATCGCGGTATGTATGCACCCTGATCAACTTCCCTGTTTCGATTTTTACGTATAATTGCCGTGCAATGATTCAAATGTTTTAGGAGGTAATTAAATTGATCGAATCATTCTTTAAAAATGCAGATAGCCCTTTCTCTAGTAAGACTTCTTCTGGTTGTAGCAAGACCCAAGACTTTTGTCTTAGGAAACTTACCGGAAACTGTTTCGTATAAGAGCATTGAACAGTACAGCTCTGCTAAAAGAGTTGCCGGAATTCTCATCCTTCAGATTGAAGGACCTATCAATTTTGCTTGTGCCAACTATTTAAGAGAAAGGTATAATTTTCGCCTGTCTTGGCTTTTTTCATACGTAGAGAGATGATACACATACATTTGAACCCGACAGAATAGTCAATGTACAAAATTTATACGTATGTGTAAACCCTTTTGTATCAACACATTTGGTTTATTTCTTAAGTCGTTTTCGATTTTTCGAGCAGAATTAGGAGATGGGTTTATGAGGAAGAAGATAGAATAAACTCGTCTGCCCATCTAGAGACCCCCTTGCAAACTGTCATACTTGATATGGGAGGTACGTAAATGAAACTTTGTTATGATAATAATATGTCAATTCTCTTCAATTAAGTCCTGTTTGGTACCAACTACCAAGTAATTGTTTGAACTAATTGTAGCGTAATGTGTTTTAACAGCTGTTGGTAGTATTGATACAAGTGGAATCAGCATGTTGGAAGAAACAAAGAAATTTACCATGTTAAGGGGTCTTAAGGTACAAAGCAAAAAATTAACTATTTCGTGTAGAACTCATGTTACACTTTACGTGTCCTTCAATCTACCGGTCCAATCAGATTGGCATTTGCTGGAATATGATTGGGCCGCTGCGGAACACTGAAAGGCACGTATAGTGGAACAGAAGACCAACATTAATTAATCTACTGCTTAATCAAGGTTCGGAAATTTACGTACTAAATCACCTATTTGTGCTCCTGCAGCTAGTGTTAGCGAGCCCTGGAAATGAGGTGATCAAGAAGATGCATCTGTCGAAATGTATTGACGTTTTCGGCGACGAATCAATGTGCCCAACAGTAGCTGATGCAGTAAGACATTGCACCTTGAAGCTGCAGACAAGCAAGATGACGTCTGTAGAAACTGAGGATCAGGAACATCATGTCTGAAACTGATACATCAATACATAGTGGAAACATTATCGAAGTGTGACCTACACAACGGGTAGATATCAGTTTATGTAGCACTAAAGATGGAGACAATGTAACCAAAACCATATCTTCGAGGATGCTAGAGACCTCTTGATTGTACATATGTTAAATCCGTTCATAGTGAGTGATGATGAATAAAAGCAATAAGTTTGTGCACTTGCGAAATCTTTTTCTTTTCCAAGTCCACGTTTTTTCATCGTTGAAATCAAAAAGTTTTCGACACATTATTTAATCCGGGAAATAGAACTTTTCGTCTATAGGTCCACTTTTTTTTTTTGGTAGGATGGAATTGGATGGAAAAGAAAGGAACGAAAACAAATTTTACAGTTTTCCAACGTTTGGTTTGTAAAAATACACGAGAAGTGGAAAGAAAAGAAAGGAAAGGAAAGGAAATGAAATGATCATTTATTAAACTGTCATTTTTTTTTCCTCCCAAAAGGGGCAGAATTGGACGAAAAGACAATTTATAACATAAAAGTACTCACTTTCCTTCCAATTTCTCCAAATTTCTAATATGTCACTCTTGCTCACAATACGGACCACCCTAAACATCTCCCTATGAGTGACCAATTGACCATCACTATTAACTAGACCTGTCAGAACCTGACCCGACCCGACCCGCATTTGAACCCGATTAGACCCGTTTTTTTTACCCGCGACCCGTATATGACCCGAACCCGATCAACCCGAAAATTTGAGGGTAAAAACGAGTCAGGGTCAGGGTCAACCCGACGGGTCAAAGTCAAAGTCAAAGTCAAAGTAAAAAAAAAAAAACTAACCTATTAGTCTCACGAAGTCACGAGTCACTTCCTGCCTCTTTCTCATTCTCTCTCTCTCTCTCTCTCTCTCTCTCTCTCTCTTTTTCTCTCTTCCATTGGAGTTCCCAATGAAATCTCAATCACAAATCAGAAAAACAAATTCATCTCTCAATCTTATGTTCCTCACAATCAATTAATGCAACTTAATTTTGCCTTTGGGTCGTCAAGCTCACCATAGTCCATCATCTTCTCCGGCGCCTTTGGGTCGTCAAGCTCAACATCTTCCATCATCTGTTCCGGGTAAGACGTATTCATCATCAACTTCGCCTTTGCCTCAATTTTTTCCTCTTTTAATTTGATTTTTTTTAACTGGTTACCTTATTAGGAAGTATCTAGCTAGTACTCCGTATAATTTTGATGGATTATTAGTGAATGTAAGTGTTAGTTAAGACTCTAATTTTTTCTATCTAGTATATCTGTTTATGTTGATTGGATTTGAGTTTTTCATTTCATGTTTTTGTCTCCTTAATTGTAATTGAACTTTGATTTGTTTTGGGCAAAGCGAATATTATGCTAATTCTTGAGTTGTGCTGATTCTTGAGTTGTCGATTTTATGCTGCTGTAAGAATATTTAGGCAAAAATCAAATCGATGGAGTTGTTGCAGGTTTGTACTCAAAGAAGTGACGGTGAAGTCTAGGTTTTGAGCAATGTTTGGTCACTTTGGTGTTATTACAAGTGGGGTTCTAGCCAATTTGATTGGAAAAAATTGGGTATGAATGCATATATCCCCATTGTAGAGCTCTTTCATTTGAAATGTTCAAGAATCTAAGTTATATAATGTGGATTAATAGCACAAAGGACATATCTTTGTATTATGTTTTTTTTTTTTTTTGTTATATATACAACTATACAAGGCTATTAGCTCAACAGGTAGAGCTATGTGCAAAACTGCACTAGTGTGTGGGTTCGAATCCCACATAGCCTACATATAGGAGTATTATAATAATGAATTTATATGAAAAAAATTAAATTTCTGGTATTGTTCCAATAGGCTATGATAGTGTGTTGCGTTATTTGGTGAGCGTTGCAGTAGCCTTGTTGCATTTGAGAGGCAAATGCAACAGTTCCTAGAAGCTAATGCAACATTTTACTATAGGCGTTGCCTTAGACCCTTAATGGCGTTGCATTTCTAATGCAGCACGAGAGAAAGCAACTGTTGTCACATGTTGCATTAGACCTAATGCATGCAACGCATATACGCCCTAGTGCAACAAATTTTGGGGTGTTGCATTAGGTCACTTATGTAGTTGTATTTGTGACTTCTTATCGAAGTATTGAACTCATGATCGTGTGCAATGTGGAATCGTGATTTTCAATAATCATATCTCAAATTTAATTTCCAACTTTAATTTTCTAGCATGACTTAAATATGTGCAATATAAAAAAAGTGAGCTAAGCTTGAAGCAAAAATGGCGCTAAAAAGTTGTATATAAAAGGCGTTAAAAATCATACGCAAGGCGCTAAAAATCATACGTAAAAGCACTAAAGTTCAAGGAAAAACCCTGCGTAAAACAATGTTTTCGACCCGTATTCTGACCCTAACCCGACTCGACCCGACCCGTATTTTGACCTGACCCGTATTCGAACCGATCCGTATTGACCCGACCCTTATTTAACCCGACCCGACCCGTTTGGCAGGTCTACTATTAACGCATATTAGCTCAAACGTGCACAAATTGATAAAACACTACTCCCTCCGTCTCAGTTCAAACGCCCCGCATGGTTTTTGTAGTGGAATAAGAAAAAATTGATATAATAAGTTGAGTGGGGTAATATTAGGAAAAATGAGGAGAGAAAATGTGGGGATTAATAAAAATAGTAGAGATAGTGTGCGAGAAAATGTGATTATTTAATAAAAGTAGGAGAGAGAAATATGTTCCAAAATAGATGGGGTGTTTGAAGTGGAACGTCCTAAAACGGAATATGGGGCGTTTGAGGTGGGACGGAGGGAGTACTCCATTTCAAAATTTCAGAACAATATGCTCCATCGAATCGAAACTCCAAATCGCCATACACGACGTGCCATTTTAATCTAATCTAAAAATGTAACACATTTCTTAACAAGAAAGATTATTTTTCGGTAAAATGTCAAACCCCTTTGATTAAAAATGACATGTATTGATCTTGTTCAAGAACAGATGTCTTGAGCGAAAAATGACTGATTTAACATAATAACTCCACCAATTCACGGCATGTAAGGTAAAGAAACTTCAAACCCTATCTATCAAATCAATTGCATATAGTGACCTGAACTCGTTCAATCAACTTGTATAAACTGCAACACAATGAAATGAACAGACGAGAACCTGACCCGAATGACCAAAAAACTCTCCCAATGCTACTCCAACATCGTCTGTGTGGGGCATCAAACATGATCTAAAAACTGCCAGCCAATATGGCAGTGAAGACAATCGACGAAGACAACAATTAGTCACAATGAAGTCCAGATTTCTCATGAGGCGATCAGAACTGTGTATATACAGATGGCATCGGAGTACAGACTTTCATGACCATTGCTAGACTTCAGCACCCTTTTGCAGTTACATCCAGCATAAGAACTTGCAAATTCCACATATGCTCCGGTGCCTTGTAAGAAAGATCATCAAGTCGAAAAAGATATCAAGAGCTTTTCATTGTTTGAAGATACGTGGAAGGACTTCATGGGCACTGATGTCCAAAGCTTCAGGATCCCTGAAACAATATTATTGCACAAACTCCATTAGTTTCTGAAATAAAAGAGTAAACCAACTCTTTTTATCTATCACATACTACTATGACATGACATCAATTACATGACTGGGTATGCCCAAGGGAGAGGGGCTACACATAAGTTCAAAAGCGTTCAGACGAGATGCCAATAATGACCTCACGGTAACACAAAAGGGTTACATAAACTACAAATTCATGATAGTGTAAATGGAAAGGATGTAAATAGGAAAAGAATGAGAATTTCACCTGCATAGAATCTTCCCTTTCTCACTGCTAAAAGGGATGAACCACAATTTGCGTAGAAGGGGGGACTCAAACTGGACAAAGAGACCATCATTTTGCCCGTATTTCCATTTTCTAAATCCTTGACCCTTCCAAACCTGCAAAGACATAGTAATTTAATTTGATAACTTCAACATAGATTAGGTACAACAAATGGCTTGTGTTCAATTGTTCCTTTTGCATATTTAACATCGTTTTCCCAAAAAGGAACAAAAGATGGATGGAGGCAGTTTTAGCTCAAAATACCTAAAGTAGAGGAAAGTATGCAGCCACATCCTAACTAGCTAAGCAAGTGGGCGCTACTTACAAGAGTACACAAACCACAACAAGACAAAACCTTATTCCCAAAATGCTTTGGAATCAGATAACATGATCAATGTTCGTACGGTCCAGTCAATAGTAAGTGCAAAAACAATTACTAGAAGGTAGCAAAAAGGCAAGGACAGGTTAAAAAGATAAAATAAAATAATATCCGTGTAATACTAGGTCATACGGGTTTTTAGTGAAAGAAATTGTAGACGACATCAACCAAAAAAAAAAAAAGTAATATTAAAACATGGGAGAAAAATGATGAAATAAAAAAGATTGCCAAACAAAAAAGAAGTAAAAAGAAACAAATCGGACAGAAACAAGTGACACACCATCTTCTCATCCACATGAATCATTTCCATTCACACCGACAATTCCAACATAAGATCTCAGATACCAAGGAGACCTATATTCCTTTCATTCACCCTTCTCCCATCATTTTAGGCTTCCACCACCCCTTACAATCTCATTGGTTCTCCATTGTTCAAGACTTCTAACGGTGCATCACTAAATCTACTTTTCATCTGTTCAAACCATCTTAATGAATCTCTCTCACCTTATCTTCAACACTCCGATGTAACTCCTATGTTCTTCTTGCTCGCCTCATTTCTCAATTGATCCTTTCATATATGGCCACAAAATTCATTGTCGCATAGGCATCTTTGACAGTCATCTAATAAATACGACTCTACTTCAAGGCCCAATACTAGGTGCCATATAAATGTGCTGATCTAATCGCTTACTCAGTACAGAAAGGACAAATTTAACCCAGCAGCAAGAAGAAAGAATAGTCACAGGTCTATAAGGTCTATAGCCAGTGCAGATATTAAGTCCTAAATTCTAGACAACATCGAGACTATAGAGTATGTGGCTATCTGCCACATAATGAGACATAATAAAAATACCAAGATACTAAGGTATAACTGCATGTACATGCATCATCTCTAGCAACCAATAAAGGCCATGGATGTAGCACAAGGGATGTCTCACTATGTCTTATGCCTTAACCTGTATGGTTGACGTTCTAAATTAACACAGAGCACCATGTGTCTGTTACTATGCTACTGCATTCTGCATCACCGTCTACTCTTTACATATAAGGGAATACTAAACTCATTAAATATCATCACCACTCACTCTGTAACCCAATGCCTCAACGGCTCCATTTTATGGCAAGGTAAGGGGGTCAGATATACTCAAACTCATTATATAAAAGAAATTGTTCAAATGTGATTTTCACGAGATAAGACAAAGGCGCACGTGGTTAGATTTTCAAACCTAATCTGTAAAACAAAGGTAGATTATTTATAGGAATATATCAAAATTAAACCCACCATTGGACCAAACAGCTGCAAATATTAACTAGTTCATAATATATCCAAATGACCATGGCTTTTATCAAAATAGTACCAGTAGGCGGATAGATAAGTAGTAAAACTAGAAGTCTTCATCCACTAACAAAGACAAGACCACACCTTGCCTTGTACACTCTCGAGTGTGGCAATTAGAGCTATCTTATAAAAGGTAGATTTAAGAAACAAGTATCCATTCAAAAGATGCCTTTGGGCTGTCAAGGACAGGAAGTGTGTGGTGTCTACGGAGACCATTGAGCAGAAGACCAAGTCACCAATTCGTCCCCAGAAAAGCCATCAAGGCAACGTGCCAATACCATAAGAAATGAGCTCTTTTATACGATATTTGCAAAGACCAAGCAGAGAATTGACAGAAGGACAATTCATGGGCATAAAGATAATTAAATAGGTTCTTGACAGGTATTTGGCATATCACCAAATACCATTTCAGTGAATAGGACTTCATCTGCTCATTCATAAACCAAAACCCTCAGAGAGTTATTAGGCAGCACGTAAAAGTTGGAACTTCCAATCCCAATCCCACGCAATACGGTTTCTTACTGTCTTTCTCAAGCCTTTCCACTGACGGGTTATTTATTATCAAATCAGTAAATCTGGTGGCAGAGACCTCAGTCAACAACCACCAAGATCTAGTCCAAAAATGGTTTGGGGTCGGCTAACATGAATCGTCATCTGAGAACCATGTGTACGCTACAGAGTTAAAAATAGGGAGGGAACTAGTCTAAACAAGTAGTGAAATGATTTGAAACGAAGGTTTAAAATCAAACAAAGGAAGAAGCACATGTGCGCGCCCACACACACACACAACAACAACTTTACCTTAGTGCCTTCAATGCTCCCACCATAAGGAGGGGTAAGGGGGGGTCGGATGCACGCAAGCCTTACCCCTATTGAAACATAGAGAGGCTGCGCACGGATGACCCAAAATGAAAATTGCTTGCACCAACTGAATGTTACTTCACAAAATAAGAAGCACAGACAGTTTTATGAGCCATTTTGCTTTATTCCATTATATCCCAAAAACTAAAGAATCATTAGTCTTTGAATCGTCATCCGAGAACCATATGTATGCTACAGAGGTAAAAACAGGGAGGGAACTAGTCTAAACAAGTAGTGAAATGGTTTGAAACGATGGTTTAAAATCAAACAAAGGAAGAAGCACAAGCGCGCGCGCACAGGCCAAAAAAAAATGAGAAAAGAGTGAAACTCGTTAGAAAAACGTTTCAAGAAAGGAAAACGTAAAAAGTCAAACTCCATTCTCCACAAGAACTCTGTCTCTATACACCTCCAACACATTCATATTTTTATCGCTCACTCTCATCCAAGTCATTTTAGGTCTTCCCCTGCCCATTATGATGTGATTACTTCCTCGCGTTGCAAGTCTCCACCAATCTATCCCACAAACTTCAATTAATATAAAAACTTAACCTTCCTAATGACATAGCTTTTTCTTCTGGAAACTTTGAAACAATGTACTGCCTAAAGAAAATTGCAAAAGTATTTTTTTTTATAGGAAATCATTATATTCAAAAGAACACGAAGGGGGTGACTCCCATATACAAAAAGACACCTAAAGGGGTGACGCCTGTAAGCAAAAGAGAGCTAACTAAGCTCTAGGACTATCATGAGAAATTTTATCCACAAAAAGAATTGTACCCCACAAGAAGGTTCAAAGCATTGGCGGTATATTTCATCAGATTCCCATCTACTTCAGACATTCTAAAGGCCCTTCATGTTGAGCCCATTGCTTATTTTAATGCATTATGGATCGTTAAGATAAATAGATATTACAAAGCCCCCACCTAACCAAAATCTGAGAAGTTAGCTTTTGATTTGTAGTAATTTCTTCTTTAGGTAGGAGCTTCCCAACCTGCACCACACATATAGTAAAGGTGGGGGGGGGGGAAGCCTAGAAAAACCCATAGGAAAGAGAACGACACCACTGATAAATTACATGCCACTACTGTTTTACGCCTTTTATGTGTCGGTGAGAATGTAAAACTTGACTCTAACTATACAACAACCTCAAAAAGTGAAATTTCAAGTCTTGGTGTGCCCAACCAATGCCATAAATAATGCGATGATATCTGTCCTTCCCAGTCCACCACATAGCTAATGGTATCACCTTCCAAACTTCAACTAGCCACCCTTTCTTCATTCTCCTTTTCCAAGCAGAGAGGAGATCTTTAGCTCTCTGAGGATGAACCCAAGTCAACGGGAACAGCGACAAAGCAATATGTCATAAAGAAGACCCAAGGACAAGAGAGTAAAAGACGATCAATGGTTTCTTCGGTCTCACAACACAAAGAACAGCAGTTACCCAAACTAAAACAACTGCAGCAATCTAGTGTTGGGATTTTTAGTTGCCCAAGCAAGGGGGACAAGTTTTCGAAAAATATCGACAAAAGTCCTAACCCTGAATATTTTCAATTTCGCCAGGCAATCAACTTACCTCGTCATTTTTTGGAACAAGATCAACAAGTTCAACAAAAGAAAGTAAATCCAAGAGATTCAAAACTGAGTGTTCCTTCCAATCATTGAGGGACCTCGAAAACAAAATTTCTCAATGACGATAGTTACCATCCCGTAAAATAATATTACCAACTGTGGCATCCTCATTAAATGCAACTCATGAAGAGAAAAGGATTTTTAAAGGTAGATCCCCACACCATATCATGCCAATAAAAAGAACTTTTGCTCCATTGTTCACCTTAAAACCCACACATGACTTAAAAAGCTTAAAACCAGAGATTAATACAAAACTCCAAAGTAAATTACCCCTGAGAGCCTCATTGACATTGCGGAGGTGTCTTATAACAAGACCCCCATTCTCCTTTGGACCACATACGTCTTTCCAGTTTAATTTTTGTTATTCCAAAGGAGGCCACACAAAATTTTACAAATTCCAAGGCAATACTACTTATTCCAAAGAAAGAAAGCCATTTACCTAACTCCACAACATATTAACAACAACAACAACCGAGTCCTCTCTATCAATGATTGAATCAACATTGAGCTCACTATACCACAAGCCTTAGTCCCAAAATGATTCGAGGTTGGCTAACATGAATCGTCACCTAGACCCATTTATATGACTGAAGAGTATCATCACATAAGCAAAGAATCACTCCCCAACAATTATGGCCTTGTTTCTTCATGCTTTGGGGGATATATGAACAGAATGCATTTCAGAATGTCTGGTATTGAAAAACTTAATACCTTTTTCTAGTGCTATGTACTGAGTAAGTCTAGGAGTTAGAATCAAGGACATATGGAGACCAGCATCAGGGTATAATAAAATGAGCTCCTGTTAGTTATATGTAAGGACAATACACTGCAGCTTATTTTTCACTGTGTGAGCGATCAGTGGCCTGTGGCCGTATTGCAATAAGCTCGCATCAGCTCATTACCAGCCATCAACATATCCTTGATTTTTGACATAAGCAGCAGTTGAAGAGGAAAATGAACAAAGCAACAGGAAATTTCATGTATTCTATGTACCTGGGGGTAAGATATGATGCTTTTGGGAGTGACAAGACAAGCAGCCCTAGAGAAGGAATCCACGGCGTACTCCCTGAGAAATGAGAAGCATCTACTGTGTGTCTCGGGTGATTCAAAAGCCTGGCATATGTAACAAAGGGGATAATTAGTTCAAGAAAAAGAACACAATGGGCTAGGACCTACATTCATGGTGATTTTTTTTATCAATTCAAACTGTCATCTCTTCAATAAGCTTTATACTACTAATTGTGAATACAATAATATAAAACTTGAAGGAAACAGTACAAACCTTATCAATATTTACAGCAGGCGCGAATTTCTCAGTGTCTGACTTTTCCTTGTCAAGAAGGAAGTACACTCTTGGATCCACTTTTGAGGTTTCATGACACGTTTTGACAGCATTTTCCATAGTGTCAACAAGAAATGAAAAGACATCGCTTGAACATTCTTCATTTCCATACTTTTCTGCCTGGAACACAAAATAGACCAAAATGTTAAAGAGTCAAGTCTCAAAATAAACAAACACACAGTTGCATGATATATGATTACTAATGACAACATTTAGGCCTTTAAGCCTTGCACCTTCTGTTTATTACCTATCTGAATGATGGCACATACGTTAGTGGAGGAATCTAATTGAACAAGACAATCCACAGTAAATAAACAATTTTAAGTGAGCCCCATTGTTTACATCTCAAGCGCCAAAGACTGGCAGATATATCACGGGGACTCAAGAGATATCGAGTTTAAGGCATAAGTGACAAGATATCTATACATGGCAATATGAACCGAGTGCTTTTGATTAATATCGCACATGACCAATTATAAGCCATGACGAACCTAACAGCATAGTAGATTAATACTCCCTCCGTCCCAGTTCAAATGCCCCGGGCGTTTTTTGTAGTGGAATAAGAAAAATTGATATAATAAGTTGAGTGGGGTAATATTAGGAAAAATGAGGAGAGAGAATGTAGGGATTAATAAAAGTAGGAGAGATAGTGTGAGAGATTATGTGATAATTTGATAAAAGTAGGAGAGAGAATTATGTCCCAAAATAGATGGGGTGTTTGAAGTGGGACGTCCCAAAATGGAATATGGGGCGTTTGAACTGGGACGGAGGGAGTAGATTGAGTTAAAGTTAATATTTTGTAAGGTTGTCAGGGTGTTCCGACCACACTAATATTGCACTTGGTGGCTAACTAGTAACTAGTGATTCTTAGGGCTTGTTAAGTTGTAGGGGTGTAATGTAATCACCATTACCACCCATTTAGCCCAAAACAAAATAGGAGGGGGCAGGGTGAAATCCTCATTACCTTATAATGAAATCTCCATTGGGACCAAGGTAATCATCATTCTAAACTAAAACCCATGTAATTGTCGTTAAATTATTTTGATGTACCAATTACTTCATCCCCCCTCAACCCCCTAGTGGAGCCTCTATCTCCCTCTCAAACTTGATTTTGTACATTTCATCCCATTACATTGTAATCATAATCCCTCCAACCAAACATAACCTTTGTGTATTTGAGACTGCGGTCATGAAAGTACTTCTCTAGTTCTCCAATATTAACATTATCATATTTTTCACGACTTTTGAGCAGCTTTTCATTGTCCTTGTGCGTTCGATATTCTATAGCTATCCATGCAGTTTACTGATGACACTGTTCTATTCGCTCTGTTTTAATCTAATGTCAGGCCGGTTAGATTTTACTTACCAACTCAGATTTGAATGCACTCAAAGGTTTTGCCAAATCAATATTAGCCCTCATCTTCTCGACTTCCTCAGCTCGCTGCCTATCCTGGGCCAATTGTGAGATTCTCTTGATTTTCTTTGCTACCTCAGTACTTTGTGGATTATGCTTTGATGCGACTTGAAATGCATCCACAGCCTACAGTGTTCGAAGAAATCATTATATACTGCTAAACCTGAGGATTTAGATTAAACCAACACAAATGATCCAATAAGAAAGGATACCTCATCATATCGTTCCATGGCCTCCAATATGCATCCTTTTCTAAAGTAACCCTAAATGAAGAAAATTCAGATTGTATATACTTGCTCAATTCACTAAGAAATAATGAAAATGACGAATAAAAAACAAAGTACCTTCTCCCAGTTTGGATTAAGGCTGATAGTCATCTCAGCATCAGCAAGTGCTTTTGTGAGTTTGACAAGGTTCAGAAAAGCGGCAGCACGGTTGCTGAGGAATCATAAGACAGAATCATGCGAGAGAGGAATATCAGTATTTGGTAGCACATAGACACAAATCTCGTAGCCAAATCAGAAACAATAAGCATGTATTTTATAATTAGCAAAAAGCTCCGTTTTTATGTCTTCAAGCTGCCAACTAACTTGCTGTTGAATTCTGATCTCAGAGGAAAAAAAAAAAAAAAGCTGTTGAAGTCTGGCATGATTAATAGCCCGGCCGTAAAATATTACTGTTATTCGCCATTTTCCAGCTTGTAAAAATAAGCCCCTCTTCTAATTACAGCTATTTGCAACTTTTTCTAAATTGTGAATATACACATGTAACGGTTAGACTCTAAGGTAAGAGCAAAAAAAAAAAAAAAAAAAAAAAAACTCGTTCTAGTTTTGTGTCATTGTTTTTGTTTGAATCAAGCCAAAAATCAGTATGAGACCAGCTTCAAATGACTATGACAAGGGTTCTGTTCAAGGTTAGCGAGGTGGGGTCTGAGGACAGTGCCCAAGCTTGTAGGCCAAGGGGCAGCCCCTCAAAATGTATGGTATCCCATGTCATATAGTTCTGAAATACACATCTAGGAGTATTCAGCATTGCTAGGAGTTCCACATCAATTCAATTATGCTATGACAAGTAGCATATGAACTTCTCTCCTGCCAGCCTAGGCATTCTACAAAGTCTGAAGCTGTCATTGTACTCTGACTTGTGTTCTTGTAGAGAAAATCTGATGGTCTGCACGTGGACATGCCTAACACCTTGTTAGCAATTACATTTTAATCGTGGATTAGTCTTGATCGTTAGTTTATTTTCTCGTATGAGCCAAAACAAAAATCAATGTCAACCAACTAACAAAATGTACCTAAAATTTGGGTGACCACTACAGTAGAATGATGAACGATTGGCATCAGTTGACCAAATGCTTTGTATAACAAAGTCTATAGACAGAATGCTCACAAGTCCAAGATATGAACAAATCTTTAAAAGCTAGTGAAAATTTAGTGAACATCACAAGCAACAATTCGTAACTGGTCACAGCTGGCACTACTGGAAGGAATTAAAAGAACATCACAGCTACAATCCACCAAAAACGATGTTCCTTTGATTGTTTTTGCCACCAGCACGGGCTGTATCACCATAACAACTGATAGAAAACTATGTGACACATTTCAATCCACTACAGTAATTCGCAACAGACATCAATATTTGACTTTGATGATCCCTGTGGTATAGTTCAAATCTCAAACCTTTCACAAAAATCTAACCTTAACCCACAAAACTTCCCAAAGCTTCCTAATTGTCCTTCAAGGACCACACCCAGTTTTCATACCCATTCAGTAACACTTAAGCTACATCTCCCACAAACCAACTAACCATTTCCAATAAAGGGTCTGCCACATAACCCATGAAGTAGAGACCCACACCACTACCTATACTTGATCAAAAGCTTACCCAAGGCATTCCGTTGATTGCCAGCCAATTCAACCAAATAATACCATACACTAATCAGCTATACACATCGATACTCCACATTAATAATCCCTTGGTATAGTTCAACACGCTACATATCTCAAACCTTTCACAAGAACTAAACATGTTACAAAGTCTGAAACATTAACCCACAAAAGTTCCCAAAGCTGCCGAATTGTCGCTTCAAGGATCCCACCCAGTTTTCATACTTAAGAAACACCTCCTATATACCAACATACCATTTCCAATAAAGAGTTTGCTTGAAACCTATGAAGTATCTCACATTCTCACCTATACTTGATCAAAAGCTTACCCAAGGCATTCCATTGATTGTCAGCCAATTCAACCAAAGAACGCCATAACCTAATCAGCTACAAACTTCGATATTCCACGTTAATGATCCCGCCGTATAGTTCAACTACAGCTACAATTCCCATTTTCCCAAACCTTGATACAAAGTATCCAACTTTAACCCACAAAACTTCCCTATCCTTCCCATCTGTCCTTCAAGAATCACACCCAGTTTCCATACCCATTCAGTAACACATAAATAAATATTTCCGACGGACCGACATCAACAATTTCGATTAAAGGGTTTGCTCTCAACCTATTTCCCTAATGAATTACATGGGCTAATAATCAACAGTTTGGGCAATAAACATCAAACATACAGAAGATAATCAAACTGAAGAAAGCCATAGCGTAAACAAGAAGAAAGGGTAGTGATAACCTGTACAGAGTAGGGTTATTTGGGTCTTTTTTAATGGCTTGAGTGTAAAGGGCAGCAGCTTTCAGGTAATTCCCAGCTTTGAAAAACTCATTGCCCTGATCTTTTAGAGACACTTCTCCTCCTGCTGCTTCAGATCCTCCCATTCTTTTTTTATTCTGCTAGTTTTGATTGAGAGAGAGAGATGGGGGTTTAGGGTTCTAGCAGATACCAGAAGAAATGTGTTGGAGAAGACAAGCATATGTTGGTCTGGTTCTTTCCTTTCTTTTATTTGCGTTGCCGCTAATTTGTGCTTCGTTCTGCAGTTCCACGGTTCGGATCAAAGGTGGGTGCGGACTGCGGAGGCAAGTCGAGGCTAGGTTACACCAAAATGGATATGAATGAAATGTTAATTTCGAAATGATATTTAACAAATTCGTTAATTGGAGTGTCTCTCGTTCGCCTTCGGTCTGTGTGCATAGTCGAGTCTCCCCCAAATGAGTTGCGGTGAGCTTGGAGATTCACTCTATATGAACCTTGTTCAAGCTAGAAGGAAAAATTGTGATGTTTAGACGAACTCACGAATCTAATATTATATATTAAAACCTGAAACCAAGTCTTTCGTAGGTGGATCCCTTGACACTTATTAATTGGATAACACTAGGTAATCATATAGTATGCTAACTCCGGAGTTTTAACTAATTTATGGAAACTACTATAATTTATGGTGATTATTGTGGTAAGCTAAGTTATAATAAAATATTTTAAATATAATGTGATATAACAGGTGATGATATTGAGTAATGAAAATGAGATAGTAAAATGGGTGATGTAAATGTGGAAGTGAAATTATAACATGATACGGAGTAAGTGAGTAGATGTAACACCACGTAAATTTCGGGATTATTATTTAATTAGGGTGTTACGTTTTGTGACTCATTTTAAAGTGTAGTTTCTACCGTGAGATTTAGGCATATTTACCGTTTTGGGTCACTTTCCTAATCGGGCAGTTAATTGGCAAAATTTCCAAAATACTCTTACTTATTCCCTCACCTTACACTATACAAAAAAAAAAAAAAAAAAAAAAAACAGAAAACCCTCACCCTCAAACTCACGTACGCAGAAGAGAAAGAGAAAAGGAGAAAAAAAGAGGAAGAGAGAAGAAGAGAAAGAAAGAGAAAGAGAAAGAGGAGGAGCAGCGGCAGCCACCGCCCCCACCGTGCGCCGCCGCCGTGCACCACCACCGTCAGCCACCACCCACGCCTTCCCCTTTCCACCCACTTGGTCCTTGATCAAGTGTAGTAAGATTCTCACCCCTTTTTCCTCATAAATTTAATTAGGGCTTTTTGAATTCATGTTTAATTGATGATGTAAAGCATGAATATGATTGTGGTATTGTGATTGGTGTTGTATTCATTGTTGTTTAAGGATTTAAAGCATGAGATTATGAAGTTATGAAATTAGGGTTTTGTGTTTGATGATGATTTTGTGGGTGGATTCGCATGAAATTTGAAAGGGTAGCTTATTATGATATGGGTAACATGTAGTATGAATTTGGGAAGGTTTCATTATGATTTGATTGAGTTAAATGGCTTCTGTCCAGATCTGGTTTTGCCTTATTTTGGGTGTTATTGTTGATATTTTAAGGGTTTAAATGATTGAAAACGTTGTTAGCATGTTGGTGGAGGTGTGGTGAAAATTTGGTGCGACATGGAGTTCGTTTGGTTATCCTATGATCATAATTGTTTTGGGGTTGTCTTGTGGGATGTGAGGAGTATGGGTTATAATTATAATAAGTCACTTGAGGTTAACTACCTTGTAATTTGTAGTAATTCCGTTGTGTTCGACAATTGCTTAGGTGGTGATTTTGAGGAAGTACCTTTCGTGGACTTTTGACTTCATTGCTAGAGTTGTTGAGTGTTGAAGGTAAGAACGTTGACCCTCATAAGCTTGAGCTTCATTTCATATCATGAGAATCCTTCATGTTCATCTTCCTTTCGATTCTTTGCTCATATTCTCTATTTTGATTATCTATCGCCTATTGATATCAATTATCTATTGTGATCACCTTTTGAGCATCTATGTTGATTTCCTACATTGACTATTGTTGTTGATCATCTCTTGCATATCGTGTTCCGGCTTTGGCCGTTTATAAATCAAAGCTACTATGCGCGAATAACGTACTTAAGACGGATTAAAGATGTATATATATGTAACTGTATGCGTATTATGATGATTAAACCACCTAGAGCGATTAACCTCTGATCAAGGTATACGTAGCTAGGCCGGAGATCAGCTACCGGTCTCCTAAATGACTTCCTCTTAGGGACTGTGCGTCCTACCGTCTGAGGGGTGTGCACACTCGGGTCTTTAGGATCGTTGTATTCTCGATGCTCTAGTGTTGGATCGGCTTGGGGTAGGACCCTTCCCGCAATAATTTATATAAAGAATGCTAAATAAGATTATTGTGGTGATGAACACCCCGTTCGCGCTCTACACGACCCGTGCTCTAAGCACACGAGTCGTGCCCAGTTCTTCTTTGTCTTGATCGTTTGGCGTACCTTGTTCAGTTATTTATAGCTACGCGCCATTTTAAGGCGCGTATCTTATTTCCTTTTTATTGCTCTTTTCGCTTACTCAGCCTGTGCTGACGTTCTCTATGTTTGGGTTTGTTCCCTACCCTATTCTGGGGCCTACGTCATTCTCGATGGCGTAGTTGGCAGGTCTTGAAGGTGTTTGCTTGTCTGCTTGGATTTCGGTTGCATGGCATGGGATTTTCCACAATAAATTCGTCGAACATTTGGGTTTTTAAGAACGATTGTAATTTATTTCTTCCGGTTTGTTTTTGGATTGTAAACTTAGCTACAAGTGTTCCGCTGACCATCGTCGTTTCTTTCAGAAGTTTGTTTAAATAAGCCTTGTCGTTGACTCGGTAGTCAATGACGGCATAACAGTCCTTTATTTTCTCATTTAAATTCGTCGAAAATTTAGGCTTGTTACAGTAGAAACAGATAATATAATATTATCATTGCTAATAATATTATAAAAAGATAAACCGACATTTTTATAAAACGAGTATAATAATATAAATATGCAGCACGGGCGTGCGCCGGGCGTGCAAAATAGTATTGGTTAATTCGCCAAATAGGAATTAATACACCAACTTACTATAAGCATTTTGTTCACTACGTCAAAAATGGCCTTCCAGAACCTACGTAAGAGAACGGAATTTTAATAAACCGTCCTTAAAAGTTGTTTCAGAACGGGTCTCAATATAACCGTTCTTAAAGTCGAAGCGAGTGAAAAAAAAAAAAAACTATCTTTAAGAACGGTTATGGGTTAAACCGTTCTAAAAGCTTGTGTCAATTAAAAGACCAAAGCTTTTAGAACGGCTTTATCCAAAACCGTTCTTAAAGGGTGGGCTTTTAGAACAGTTATGTTGAAAACCGTTCTAAAAGGCAGGGTTAAAAAAAAAAAACCCCTTTCCTCCTCATTCTGATCTGTTTCGCGATTGTCTTCAACCCAGAAAAAAAAAAAAAAAAAAAAAAAGCTCACCAGCGGCGACTGACTTCAACCCAGAAAAAAAAATCTCAATTATTTGCAATAAATAATTTATATAATGTATTACCCAATTCATTATTAGTATTGTTATTCTTCTCAAAGTTATTATTCTCAAGCTAGGTTCTCGATTTTTATCCCTAATTGAGTTGTTGAAGATTGTTACTACAAATTGGGGCAACCATCTCCGGCGACCGGACTTCGATTTGGGCGATAATACTCCGGCGACTCCACCCTGCGATTTGGGCAATTATCAATCTCTAATTCAATAGCAAGTAAGTTTTTTATCTAGTTTTTTGTTCTTTAATTTATAAATTAAAGTAGCTAGTTAGGTTTTAGCTAGGTTAATTAAGTAGAAGAACTTTAGACTATATATGTAGGTTGCCCATCATATGTTGAGTTGGTGTTTGTGATTTAGAACGGTTCTTAGAAGAAACGTTCTCATATATATGACTATTGTATATGTATTTGTTTTTTGGATTTTTGTTCAAATTTGTCGCTTTGTGAGTATGATAGGATAAGAGAACGGTTTTGCAAAATTGTGTTCTCTTAGGTGATTACATTGTTTAATTAGTTATGCTAGGTAAACCACTAATTCAAAAATGACATTGCATATATATATGTCTACTTATCGATATAATAAGTTGAAACGATTGTTGTATTAATACAAATGACGCGGTGAATTTTATGTTAATTTATGACTATATATAGATATGGATTTGGACGATCGCAAATGGATAACAACATCAAAGATAGGTGAAAAAGAATATGAAGATGGAATTCTAAGATTCTTTGCATTTGTTGAAAAAAATTGTAAAGATCTAAAGAATGTGTCTTGCCCTTGTTGGAAGTGCCATAATATGAGGTGGTTTTCTTGGCAAACTGTAAAGATACATTTGAGAAAGTCAGAGTTTGATTCGGCTCATGTGAGATGGATTTTTCACGAGGAATCAAATGGTGGTGGTGAACCTAGTATTCATTCTAATGTTCACAAAGATGTTAATGTTAATGTGAATGTTAATGAGACTTTTGTTCAACAAGTACATGCGAATGATATAGAGCAAGATATGGATGTGCTATCTGAATACAATGATGGTAATAAGGAGTTTGATGATGAGATCAATGAGGTTGATGATAATATTGTTAATGAGGTTGATGATGATGTTGTTAATGAGGTTGATGATGATGTTGTTAACGAGGTCGATGATGCCGACATTAGTGGAGATGACCCAGAAATGATAAACAATTTATTGAATGAGAATGAAAAAAGTTTGTACAAGGGTTGTAAAAAATACACCAAATTGTCTGCTGTTCTAAAATTGTTTAATTTAAAAGCGACAAATGGGTGGAGTGATAAAAGTTTTACTGATTTGTTAGAGTTGTTGAATGATATGCTGCCCGAAGGGAATACTCTCCCTACTCGTACATATAATGCAAAGAAGATGATGGCTTCAATGGGTTTAGGCTATAAAAAGATACATGCTTGTCCAAATGATTGCATCTTGTATCGCAATGATTACGAGAATGAGATCAATTGTCCTATTTGCGGTGCTTATCGCTATAAGGAGAATCGATATGGGGTTCCGGCCAAAGTGTTGTGGTATTTTCCTATAATACCAAGATTTAGAAGACTTTTTGCAAATCGAGAGGATGCAAAGTGGTTGACATGGAATAAATCAGGAAAGGATAGGGAAAATGATGGTAAGTTGAGGCATCCGGCAAATGGAGCTCAGTGGAAGTTTATTGACTCCAAATATTCTGATTTTAGTAAAGAGCCAAGAAACTTACGCCTTGCTTTGTCCACCGATGGGATGAATCCGTTTGGCAATTTGAGTAGTACTCATAGCACTTGGCCCGTGATATTGGTGACTTACAATTTGCCTCCACACCTATGCATGAAACGGAAGTATATGATGTTGTCTTTGTTGATATCCGGGCCTAAACAACCTGGAAATGACATTGATGTATACTTGGCCCCTCTTCTTGATGACTTGAAATTGTTGTGGAATGAAGGTGTGCAGGTTTTCGATGCTCATGCAGGCAATTCATTCAAGTTAAGAGCATTATTGTTCAACACTTTACAAGATTTTCCTGTTTATGGAAATCTCTCGGGATATTGTGTGAAAGGGGGTAAGGCTTGCCCTATATGTGAGGACGATGCTGATATCATTCGTCTCAAAGAAGCAAACAAAAATGTTTATCTCGATCATCGTAGGTTTTTATGTGAAAATCATAGATATCGTAGATTTAAGAAAGCTTTCAATGGACGGACCGAGCACCGGCCGCGTCCTAGGAGGTTGTCTGGATCAGAAGTCTACGATAAAGTCAAAGACCTACCAATCACATATGGCAAGAAAGGTAAAAAGTCTAAAAACCAGCAAAGAATCACAATTGGGTATAAGAAGCGATCTGTGTTCTTTGAACTCCCTTATTGGAAAGATTTGTGTGTTAGACATTCTCTTGATCTCATGCACATAGAGAAGAACATGTGTGAAGCTCTTGTTAGTACTTTGTTGAATGTTCCTTCGAAGACCAAAGACACCGTTCAAGGAAGGAATGACATGATTGCATTATGGGAGGTAAGAACTGAATTGAAACCACAATTTAAAGGGTCGAAATACTTTCTACCTCCGGCTGCCCATACTCTCTCAAAAAAAGAGAAAAGAGCATTTTGTGAGTGCTTGAAAGGAGTTAAAGTTCCGGAAGGGTATTCATCTAATATCAGTAGTCGAGTTTCTTTGCAAGATTTGAAACTTGTAGGTATGAAATCTCATGATTGTCATACGCTAATGCAACAATTGTTGCCGGTGGCTATCCGTTCTATTTTGCCCAAGAAAGTTCGTTGTGCTCTAACGAATCTTTGTTTGTTCTTTAATGCCATTTGTAGTAAAGAGATTTCTGTTAAGGAATTGGACGCCTTGGAAGAGGGTGTTATATTCACTTTGTGTCAGCTTGAAATGTATTTTCCTCCTTCCTTTTTCGATATTATGGTTCATTTGCCTGTTCACTTGGTAAAAGAGGTGAAAGAATGTGGTCCGATATATTTGAGATATCAATATCCTTTTTAGAGACTCATGAAGATTTACAAAGATTATACAACCAATAAAGCTTATCCGGAAGGATGTATTGCGGAGCGTTACATCATTGAGGAGGCGCTTTCTTTTTGCTATGAGTTTTTGTCGAATGCTGAACGTATCGGTTTACCTAAGCCTCGTCACATTGATAGAATGGAAGGTAAAGGGATCAGTGGTCACAAGAACATCCAGCTTACTTCTGAAGAAAAACATATGGTCCATACTTATGTTCTAAACAATGATCCTGACGAGGACCTTCTTGCTTCTTTCGAGAACCATAAATTGTATGTGAGGGAAAACAATCCGAGCAAAAGTGAAATGTGGATAGAGCAAGAGCACCATCGGAAGTTTGGTACTTGGTTCAAGAATGAAATTTTGAATGAAGACCCTAACTATGTTTCCGATCATCTCTTTACTTTGTGTTTTGGCCCAAGTGCACAAGTGTCATCATATTCTGGCTATGCAATTAATGGGTACACATTCTATACTGTAGCTCAAGATGCTAAAAGTACAATGCAAAATAGTGGTGTATCTCTTGAATCAGTGGCATTGCACTTTGCTAGTGCAAAAGACAAGAATCCAAAAAAAGCTTCTATGCTCTATTATGGGAGAATCGAAGAGATATGGGAAATATTTTACCAATGTATTCGGATTCCCATATTTAGATGCAAATGGGTTGACAATAATAATGGTGTAAAAAAAGATGGGCCATTTACATTGGTGAACTTTGAAAAAGTCGGTTATAGAGATGAAGAGTTCATATTGGCTTCCCAAGCTGTACAAGTATTTTATGTCACTGATCCTTGTGATAAAAAATGGTCGGTTGTTTTATCTACTAAAGCTAGACATAAGGTTGACGAGTACGAAGATGAATCAATATTCAAGGGTTTAGATTCTCCAATACTCGTTGATGAATCTAATAATAATGATTCATTGGAATACGTACGTGACGATCATGTTGAAGGAGCTTGGGTAGATGTCGATTCCGTTCACGGAAAAAGAGGTTCAACTTCACAATCTAATAAACGTGTGCGTAGAGATGTACGTAGTTTACTTTTATTTGATTTAATTTATCATCATTTTTAGTTATGAACTTATATGTTCATTATCACATGATTTTTTTAGCTATTTTAATTATTATTTTTCTATCTAATAAAATTGTCAATGTTAATGTGTTTGTAGGTTGATAACTTGAAGGATGACGACTAGAAGGAGAAAATCAAGTGGTAGCACTAACGATGATGGAGGTGAGTCGGAAGGTGAGAGAGGTCCGAGTGTGCTTTTGCAATGTGCGAGGGCCTTACAAGAGAAGAGACCTATTCTTTTGGAGTGGAGTGAGGATCGGTTACTTCCTATGGGGACACACCGTTCCAATTTCAGTTCTTGGATAGGTATAATTACTCGTAGACACGTGCCTTGCAATTTGAGGAAATGGAAAGACCTAAACAAAGCAACCGCGAGGCGAATATGTGAAGACATTGAAGTAAGTCAGAAACATTTTTTTATCTAATATAATATATATAGTAGCTATTAAATATGACTTATCATTAACTTTTAATGATATGTAATTGTATTTGCATTATGTAGGGTGCTTTCTTTGTTCCTGACGCACGTAAAGGTCATTGGATTCTATGTGAGGCCGCTAAACATTTCAAAAGATGGAGATGTACCCTTCACATCCATCATATGTATATATATGACAAGGAAGACAAGAAACACACAAAGAGCTTAGGAATAAATAAGGTGAAACCTGATTGTTATGAGCAAATCACTCAAGAACAATGGGACGACTTTGTTGAGTATCATACCTCCGATGTATTTCTAGTAAGTTTGCAAAATTGAATCATCCTATTTTTGATAATTTAGATCATTTTTATTTATATTATTTGCTCATATTTACTTATTACGTTTTGTTTTAATTTGTTTTTTACAAGAAAAAAAGTAAGAGCGGAGTTGTCAATATTAAAGAGAAGAAATCACTATATTATGGGTCTCGAAAAGGGTATATCGGAATCAATGAGGAGATTGTAAGTCACTATATTATCGCTTCATTAAAAGGCTCATCTTCATATATATATATATATATATATATATATATATATATATATATATATATATATATATATATATATATATATATATTTATTTATTTATTTATTTTGTTAATTATAACTATCCTTTCTTTTCAATTTCATTAAGGTCGAAGATTGTGCAAAACAAGGGATCGAGATACAAGATGTACCTAGATATCTCACTTGGCTAAAAGGACATTCGAGAAAAAAAGGCGAAATGACCGATTATGACAAAGAAATTGCCAAAGAAATTGTAAGAACGAACATTTATTTTTCGATCACTAAATTAAATCAACTTCTTTTAGCTTAAAATTTTTTCACATTAATAATAATAATAATTTTTTTTTCCATGTAATTAGGCAAGGTTGGAAAAGGAGGCTAAGGAAGGAAAATTTATTCCTCAAGGCCGAAATGATATTTTGGCAAGTGCGGTTAAGAAGCGTGACCATCCTGGACGTGTTCTAGGGATGCCTACAAGTCTCACTATTTCCGATGTCTTTGGTAAACAAAAAAAATGGAGTGCGGAACTTAAGTTGGAAGAACAACTTCATGTTACCCAAGATAAGCTTAATTCAACTCTAAATAAGGTCGATATGTTAGGGCAAATTGTTATGTCTATGGGTGATGGTGTGCTTAGTCAAGTGCAAATGGAGTTGTTATCTAAAGTTTTTCCGGTTAGTTCTCAATTTTCTGGAAATCGTGATGATATGGAGGAAGAAGTAGCCGGTATTAACTCGAAAACTCCTCAAAATCAAGAGGATGAAGCTGATTATCATACTCCACCCCATATGCCATTTCAACAAAGTAGTCCGATTGTTATTCCAAAGACATCTCATAATTTTGTAGATCCCGGGCATGAGGTAAAATTTTCATTTATCTATTCATATATTATCGTAAGAAAAGTAAATTTTGTTTTATAATATTGATTTGAGATGTACATGTTAATTGTGTTCTAGGAATGGACAGAGTGTCTATTTTTATCGCCGAAAACGGGAGATATAGTGGCGGAGGGGAAGGCTAGGAATCATGATCCAAGAAGCACGGTTTCCATCCGTGTACATTGCATGCCTCTACCCGATAACTGTAAGGAAGTGATCATACTCAAAGATATCGTGCCACATGAACCATTGCCATATCCCAACTCAGAGTTAGCTTTTGTTAGTCAAGCCGTAAACATCCGAACTATATGGCCTATTGCATATATTTATCCCAAAGAATATTATAAGGTAATTTTATATTCATTTTTCTATACGTTTGTCATGATTATAATTTTTTTAAATTTGTTGATAGGTTAAAGTCATTTATTATTATGGATTTTTTGTTTCATTATTTGTTATTAGGCGGCGGAAGAACCATCCAAGAAAACTCGTCCGTCCTCCAGCTCCAAACCAACTCATGATCAAATCCAGAAGTTGACTGTTGAGCAGAAAAAGAAGGTCGTGAGAACAGTTTTGATAAAAAACCTTTGGAGAGAGTCTTTGAAAATGAAGGCGGAGAATGAAATGAAGGAGATTCTTATTCCTGAACATGTGACCCACAATGAGCAAACAGCATATGTTGGTTGGGAAGAGATGCAAGAATGGTGTCTTCAAGACGAAATTCAATCTACTCATATGATCATATTCATGAGGTAATTAAAGAATTTGCATACAATAGTTCTTATCTTCTCATTTTATACTTTTCTAAATTTATCACATTTTATACATGAAAAAAGTATGATATAGGTACTTGCATAATATGGCCACCCAAAATGGGACAATTCATTGCTATGGGTTTTTGGAACCAAGTATGTTGTCCCCAATTAGTGTTGCAAGCAACGAAACACGTGTGGCTTATATTTTAAAAGCATTTCAATGTACCTCATGTTTAAGTGGTGGTAAATTGTTCTTTGCTCCTTATAATGAAAGGTATCTTTTGCATTCTTATAACACGTTTTGATTATTTGTCTATTTTCGGCCATGAATGTGATATTATTGTTTCATAATTATAGTGCCCATTGGATGCTTGCGGTGGTGAATCCCGGAGCACGGATTGTTTATTGGTTAGATTCCGCCAATACAAGAGATGAACCCCCACAATTCTTATTTAATCTACTGGCCGAGTAAGTTTTATTTTTATCTATTATTTTAATTTCGAATTTATTACTACTATGTTATATGATAAGAACTTGTGATGTATATAAACTTATAATGTGTATGTAGGAGCAACAATAGATTCCATAGTGCTAATCCTCTTGCGAGTCTTGAAAAATCCTCAAAGTTAAGATGGACTGTGGTGACGGTAAATCAATCATAATAACTTGTTGTCTTTTGTTTTTCAATTAATTTTTTATCTAAAACATGTTTATATAGAGTAATTAACTTTATTTCGTGATTTAATGTAGGTCCCTCGACAACCTTTAGGATCAATGGATTGTGGCTACTATGTGTGTCTCTATATGAAAGAAGTAATTGAAACGGGCAAAAATTTCATTCCCAAATCGGTAATTATGAAAAACTACTAACTTTCATAAATTTAGATTTTTCTCAACAATGAATTTGGAATCCTCTCACAATAGGTTGTGATTATTGACTATAGTTTTGTGTTCTTTTGTAGTATGTTATCAAAGACCATCCGAAATACTACTCCGATAAAGAAATTGATGAAGTGCGAGACATATTGGCCGACATAGTTCTTCGGGTTGGTCAAAACGATGATGACATCATTTAGCATGCGTATATAAGGTAATTTAGTCATATGTAGTATCGGATAGTTAAGTACCTTAGCTTGAATGCTTATGGTAGTTGATAGAGAACTTATATTAGATTTTGTAGGATGGCAGGGAACTTGGATTTGTTGAATATATACTAGTTGTTAGATGAAAATGGTGTTGGACATTGCTATTGTATTGGAGTATGAGAATGGAGTAGAAGAATGGGTATGATTTGTGGAGTAGAAGAATGGAATGGGTATGGTTTTTTCTCATTTCTTCGCAGGTTATAGGCGCTGTCTCGTTGTTTTGACGACGGACTGCCAAATTTTTCTGGATAGGAGGCCTGTAAATTCATCCCAAAAAAAAAAAAAACACACCTAAGAGAACGGTTTTTACCCTAGGTACCCAAAAAAATGGCGCCAGCAGTGCAATTTAAAATTTAAGTAGTGCCTAAGAGAACGGTTTTTGACAAAACCGTTCTAAAAGGTAAGGTACCTAAGAGAACGGTTTTGTTAAAAATCGTTCTAAAAGATCTTTTAGAACGGTTTTTTTCATAACCGTTCTTATACCCTTTTAGAACGGTTGCAACCGTTCTCTTAGGCTTTAAGTACCGTCGTCTAGAGAACGGTTCTACAACCGTTCTGCTTAGCTTTAAGGGAACCGTTCTTGAAGGCCATTTTTGACGTAGTGGTTATATGATTACTCCCTCCATCTTCCTTTAAACACCCCGTTTTCCCTTTCAGTGTGTGTAAATTCAAACATCCCGCTTCAAAACTTTATATTTGGAGTAAGTTTTCACCACACATTAATAGTTTAATACCCCACTATCTACAAAAATAATACCCCGTAAACAAACCATCTGTTATCTCCAAAAATAATAAATAAACTACTCATTATATCCAAAAATAATAAACAAATTACTCACTATCTCCAATAATGATGAACAAACTACACCGCCTTAATCCAAATGCCGAAGGTAATAGGATGTTTAAAGGAAAACGGAGAAAGTATACCTTTCGGCAAAGGGACTACCACGTCACGACGCGAGCACCCACATCAAAGCAGGCGACTATAAATGCGTGTAAAGGAAGGCGACTATATATGCGTGTAAAGGAATCATAAAATTCAAGCTTGGGTTAGAGTATAACTTCAGAAGCCATACTACCAAAGAAGTATCATTTTAGGCACCAAAGTAGGATGAGTGGGAGTTAAAAATCACCAATGTTAAAACTTGGATTTATTGAACACTAAAGTTATCAAAATGAATTTATAAACCACTTAATCAACTTTAGGATTTAAAAACCACCAAATCACTAAAAATGGTTTCTTAAATATAGTTGTTTTTAAAAAAAAATATATATAATTGTAAAAAGAAGTAAAATGAAAACTAAGATCGAAAGAGGAATGTAACACCCCAGCTCATCGCCTGAGCCAAAAGTAGTCACCTATGGCAGCTTGCCAGGCTGTGTACTAACCCCTCAGACCAACACCGGTAATTTCGGCACATTTTGACCTCACTCATGCACACATTGGGAAAATTTCCCAAGAAGTCACCCATCCTGAAACTACTCTCAATCAAGCACGCTTAAATGTGGAGTTCTTCTTATCAGGTGGACTTTCTAAAAGGAAAGTCGATTCTGTTGGTATGAGTAACACTATCAATCCTTTAAAGCAACTCATATGAGCCCTTAATCTCTTAGGAACCTCTTCTAAAATATGGGGTATTACACTCACCCCCTCTTAAGACCGCAACGTCCTCGTTGCGCCTGGCAGCCAACCATAGTCTAACTTCGGGATCTTTCCTCCGCTAGACAGCTGACCTGGGCACTCCTGACCAAAAAATCAACACGCGGTCTCAGGGTTGCTCTGATACCATTTGTAACACTCCGACTCATTGCCTAAACCGAAAGTAGTCACCTATGGCAGCTTGCCAGACTGTGTACTAACCCCACAGACCAACACCAGTCCTTTCGGCACATTTTGACCTCACTCATGCGCACCCTGAGAAAACTTCCCAGAAGGTCACCTATCCTGAAACTACTCGATCTCTTCAAGCACGCTTATTTATGGAGTTCAGGTGGGCTTCCTAAAAGGAAAGTCAACTTTGTTGGTATGAGTAGCACTATCAATCCTTTAAAACAACTCATATGGGCCCTTAATCTCTTAGGAACCTCCTCTGAAATCTCTTAGCAACCTCCTTTAAAACAACTATGTGAATTATTCAATCTCCGGATAACTGGGGCAGGGTTAAAAACTATTTTATGTTGTCTCGTTCTATTGAACCATAGTTGTGTTGCATCTCAGATCGGCCCGATCATTATCCCTCACTCCACTTGAATTGGCATGATATGTCCCATGAAACATTCGTTGGTTGCGTCCGTTAACATTGCATTTCTTTGATCCTAGCTAAAAAAAAAAAATCAAATGACCATGCTAATACTTTGGTGGAGAGATAATAGAGAGCAAATTAAATTAAGAACAAATAATACATATAGTTTACTAGTTTTCATTCTATAATTTGATGATTATTTTCTCATTTGTATGCTCATTCTCATCATCCTATGCTCATCTTCTCATTTGTATCATACTTCCTTGAATCGGTATCGCATTTTGTTATCATTGAACGTTGTTGTTGCATCTCCCACGACCTCTCGGCCTCCCTCTCCCGTGGCCTTCGGGGTCTCTCAACACCCTTGACCTCTCGGTCATTTGTGATCCACGGCCCACTCCGCCGGGTGGAGCATCTTGCTTCTGATTTGAGTTTGTTCGTTATGATTTATGTATTGATTATTGATTTCCTGCTTCGGCCATTTATAAATTAATTTATCGAATAATGTACCTAAAACGGATTAAACGAAAAGTAATGTGAATGATATGTTAGGTTTTATGCTATTTGGTGGCGCTTATTAGATCATATTATTGCAAGGTTGGTAGCGGTTTCTTCATATATTTGCCAATTATTCAACTTATGTGTTCGGATTTGTCATTCTCATGAATATGAGTTGTTTAGCTTGTCTTTTATACTATATTAGCGACGAGACTCTGTATCTTGCCTCCTTGGTCATTCTGATAAATTTTGGTAGCGGTGAAGGAGCGGAATTGAAGACGAGACACAAAAAGGCAAAAATCGAAGAGTCACTACTCGTGGCTGAGCAAGGCAGAAAGTGCCACTACTCGTGATTGGGACAGTAACTTTTGAGATTTTAAGGTATTGACAGCCACGACTACTCGTGGCGATATAAGGAAGAAAGTGTCACGACTTGTGGCATGCGCGGACGAACCGAATAGGCTTTCTTATTTTCGATCTAATTTTTGGGAAACTATATATGGCCTTTTATTTTCTTCAATTTATTCCAAGACTTGGTTTTCTTATTATTCTCATGCCCTATAGAAGACTACGATGTACGTTGCTCTTGAAGACTATTTTCATTAATTTACGACAAAATTCAGTATTTTCTCTTTGTCAATTTACTTTCAATTATGCTCTCTTGTTTGATAATTGATTTTATTGTTTCAATCATGCGTAGTGAGTAGTCCTCTATCGATTTATTGTTAATTCCCAATTTTTAGGTCATGAATCCGGTTTTATTAGGGCTTGTTAATTAAGGTTGGATTATTATCATTCAATTGCTTTTCCTATCTTCTATAATCTAAATGCGGGAGCTGAGGTTATAGGTTAGATTAGATTCGTTTATTGCTTGATTATGCTAATTGAATTAAAATACGGGAGTTGAGATTCAATTTAGAACTACCTTAACTTGAATTATAATTCTTCTTACGAGAGTATGTTAGAATGATAGTTGAGCGTTGTTATACTGTTCGTAATGCTTTTATTGCTTGTAATTTACCTATGGGAGTAGGACCTTACATGAGGTAGATATATCTAATTGAGCCCGGGAGGGCATATTAGTTACATTTGTTGGCATAAGCTCACCTTATAACTGTTATATTGACCTATTAGCGGGAATTACGATTGAGTCATGCATGTTAGCTAGGGAGATGTCTATCGCCCTGGAGCCTTTCAATACTTGTCCAATCTACATCATTTTTGTAGACACATTAGTTTACACAACCAGCCAAAGTTATATTTAGCGTAGATATCTCATAATCTAGATCGACTAGTACTTGAACTGCACCTCCTCAAATCGATCTGTTTACTTCGATAACGCTTGCAGTTAAATAAAATACACAACAATGAATCTTACCACCTAGAGTGATTGTGATATGGTGTTGATCGATCACTGTATATACCTCTGATCAAGGTACTTTTGTGGCCGCAGTATCTACCGGCTTTCTAATAAGCTTTCCTCCTAGAGGTATGCATCCTAGTGGATCTCTAGAGAAGGGTGTGCACACTTTAAGTCGTTAGGAATTGTTTAAATGTACTCTACCTCGATCCAATTCGAGATTGTGGCGGCTCTGGGGTAGGAACCTAGCGTGACGAATAAATGTACATGTAAGAAATAAATATTGAAATTGTAGCGATATGGTGATTACGCAGCTTCCTGATTATTGTTCTATACTAATTGGAGTAATTGTTGTTTATTCTTTGTTAGCTACGCGCATCGCTCAAGGCGCGTATCTTCTGCGGTATTATTTACTTTGTAATTTCTTACTCCGCCCTTTGCTGACGTTCATTCTGTTTGGGTTTGTCCCTACCCTATTTTAGGGCATGTGTCATCCTTTTGGTGGCGTAGTTGACAGGTTTTGGTCAAGGTGCTTATGTGCTTAGACGTCTACATTCATAAGATAGTTCTTAGCTAATGGGAGATTATTATACATTATCATTTGTAAAGGGTTTTGAAATTTGCAAACTTAACTAAAGTCTTCCGCTGTTTACTCAATTATATTGGATTATTTATTATATAGGTTGAGTATTATTATTTATCGATTAGCCTTGCATTTGACTTCGTGAGACAGTTTCGACATAACAGGCCTAGATTTTTGAATTATATAATAGGCAAAATCAGGGTTGTTACAATTGGTATCAGAGCAATAGGTTCTGATTAGTTGAGTTTGCAAAAGTTTTCGAAAATTGTTTTCAAAAGATAAACATGGGATTGGTTGGGTGAATGCATTCGTATTCTACGTGATATATGCTACATGTTATTTGTACTACACTATGAGAAAGTTTGAGTATTGGTTTGGATTATTATTAGTTGGTACTATGACGTACTACATGTTACAATAATTGACTACTACACAACGGTACAACATTATATATTTGGTGCTACAATTTGTTTTTGGGTTATAGCTTCTGAAGTTTATATATTTGTATGAGCTTTAGTTGAACTTAAGGCATAGTACTCAAAGATGGGTATGAGAATGATAAGGTGATTCAAAAGCTGATTGAGAAATTGTGAGGCATCTTTTTGCAAGTCATTTAGAGATGCGAATGTTTTTTTTAGTTGTAATAATAATAAAACAAGAGAATATTAACTATGGGATTGTCAATGTTGAAATTTCATTTTTATAAGAGATATAAGTTGAACTTGGTAGATTATATTAGATAATTAAAGATGATTGTATGGATGATTCTTTTGTAATTATTGATTATAATTTTCAAAACTCGAAACCAATGCCTTCTTTCTTGACTTTAAGCCCAATACCATTTGGTGGATGTTTATGCTTACCCCTTTTGAAATAATACACTCTACTCCATTTGACTTTGTCACACCCATTAGTTTGGAAACTACATGCAACTCGCTCGTAAGGAAAAGTGAAAAGTCGAACAAGTGGCTAGTAATAATGAGTCTATAAGGGAGATAAGCATACGACTATTGAGAGGATTGTATATATTTACCCTATATCAGTTGGAGCTAGGGGATGAGAATCATGAGCAAAGTATACTATATTAGGTACAAAAAAAAATTGGGATGAATGAGAGGAATCAAACTCTGTTGATGCAATCGATAATGTGTTTCCTTGGATGATGGGGTTGGAAACAAGGGAAATTAGATATGACCATGAAAATACACTCTTTATTAAGTTTTGAGGATTTCTCTTTTCTTAGGGAATACAACTTTGAGAGCACGATTATGAGAAAATTTTGCGCTGAGTGTATTGCCCTCATTTTGGTTTTACGGGATGATATCAGTAACCCATTTTGGGGATTGTGAACTTATTTATTGCAGGTGTCGTTAGTACTTGTCATTGCATTCTTTTGTGGTCAGGAGAGAAAACCCCTATGAAAAACATTTCATTACTAACGAGATGTTTGGAATACTTGCTATATGCTTCAAGTGTGGTTGTTTAGGTGAGATAGGGTATGGTCTACGCGCTAACGTTTCGAATGTGATTGATTCGTCGTTGGTACATACAAAAAAAAATATAGGCGTACTCGGCCAAGCCGAGGCCACCCCATGCCATTGCCGGAGCCACTACTCATGGCCAGTGGAAGGGGAAAACGCCACTACTAGGGCAGCAGCCGTGGCGCTCCCAAAATACGCGAACGAGCCACGACGGGTGGCCAGCAAATAAGGAATGGGCCACGACTCGTGGCTAACCCGATTTTACCGGTTCTTACTTTGGCTTCGTGCTTTCTTGGTGGTTTATATATAATTGATTATTAATGGTCTACATGTTCAAGAAACAATTATAAAGAGTTTTTGCAAGTTTGAAATTGGTCCGAATTCAGGAAGACATCCAATCAATGGGTTTACTATCATTATTGGTTGATAACTATGCCACTACCCATGAGAATTTAGACTTACTCATGTAAAAGTCATGGTTAGAAGGATAGCTTATTTCGCAAATCTTGGGCGAATAATTTCATATTAAGCCCATCGTGGTAGAAACAATGCATGACTTGGTTTAAGTGATTGGACTTGGTTTAAGACAATGTTATACGAACTTCAATCAGGATTTTATTGGTGGTGGTAATCATGTTATAAGCGATGGGTACATGGTACGAATGTCACTACGCCAGAAAACACATTTAACATCGGGTCTAAAATCAACCAGACACCAGGTCGGTGTCTGGACTGCCGATGTCTTAGGGTAAGACATACACCAGTTGTTGTTTGAATACCTGGTGTTAAAAGTGAGAATATAAGACACTGGTTGTAAACAAAACCAGTGTCTTATGTCCTATTAGACACACAACTTCCGCAATACATACAACACCGGTTTTATTTAAAACCGGTGTCTTATCTCCACCAAAATTTCAAAAAAAAAAATTAAAAGAAATTTTCTCGGAGAGAAAGAAACAGAACGAGAGATATGGGGAAGATCAGAGCTAGCTATATATGACCCTTTGTCACCGATTTATCAATGGTCACCCATTGATCTAAGGACACCAAGGAGACGATGATGACCAATCGGAGAATATATGAATTTGTACTTATTTCCAAACATTAAAACTGCAGAAAATATGTCACGGAATGAAACTCCCGTTGTCCACATACAATAATATACAAACACAACATTCAAATTTGAACAAAGTTCATTTAGATCTGAAACTTAATCAAAACCACAGTTTTTACAATCAAAATTTGTAACATCGAAATATTACAATAACATGGACAAGGGAAACTATACCTAAAAAAAAAAAAAATCAAAATATTATAATAAAATGTACAAGGGAAACTAAACCTAAAACAAAAAAAAAAATCAAAGTATTACAAGTACATACTCTTCTCCCAGACCTGTGACTATTTCACCCAAATCTAGAATCGAATTGAGCGAAAATATCATGAGTTAATGACAGAAAATCGAACATGATTTCACACAAATGATGAAGAACTGAACATGATTTTGCCCATGAGGTCTTCGCCAGTCAGAAGGTCGTCGACGTTCGGATGGTGTTGAGGAAGTTGAAGACAGAAAAAGAAGAGGGGGGTGATGAAGATTGATATGAGTTTATGAGTGAGAGGGAGAGAAATTAAATGAGGAGAAATGAAAATGAATGAAGGATGAAATAAGGAGAGAGATGATGAAGAAGAGAAGAATGAGGAAATGAGGAATGACGATATATCAGAGGGGGAAAAAGGGGGGAGTTGGGGCGGATAAGACCAGTCCAGATCCGCAGTCCCACATCCTTGTCCCACTCTCTCACACACTGCCACGTGTACGTACGTCGAAAACGATAGAAACTGTCCACTTTCTTGGCTACCTTCTCAAATATCATCTGATTCTCACGCGCATAATGATATATTCACTGTCATTTTCCACTACCAAACTTTTCCTTTACAATTAATTATATCTTGACACAAGTTACTCTGAAAAAGTCTGAGAACATTCATTGAAACTTAAAAGACCATTCAAGTTTATCTTGGTAAATCACCACACTCTCGACTAAAATGGCCATTGAAGTTTGTCTTACTCCTATTATTGTAAATCACCATCGTCCATCGACAAATGGTTTCTTCAGCTAAAACAGTATCAAACACTGCAAAAATCATTGAATAAGTGATAAAGGAGGAGATAACAAGCAGATCTGAAGAATTACAATAGATGCGAGTAGTAAGCTCCATGTGCTTTGGGTTTCACAAGGTGTAATTTTGAAGAAGACTTGTTGCATGTGAGTTTTCTTGTATATAGATTTGGTCTTTCTCCGATTATGTTTTGTGAGTAAACATGGTATAGTTGCTTCTCATTGATAGTACCATTCTTGTTGTATGCATAACTATTCTGTGTTTTTATTCCTTTCAATAATGGTGTTTTTATGGGTTAGTGTCTACTGTGATGAAAATGGAAGAAAACAAAAGAATAAGAACAGAGGAATTATGATTTGGGCATAAATTATTTGAATAATTAGTAGGATCTATGTCTCTAAATTGTACAAAATTGCTTTAGATAATGGAAAGAACAAATAGAGCTAAATAAGAGAAATAAAACTCAGTTGAAATTGGTTGCAAGCTTGTACGAGTAGTACTTTTTCCTCTTCTTTGTTGGGTGGTACTTGTCCTTGTTCCTTATAAGAGAATTAGTAAAGGTAAAAAGAATGTCTAGAGAAGTCAACTTTAAATTGTAGTCTTAAGACTACCTTTTCAGTGCTTCCTGCAAGCTCAAGAAGTCAGAAGTAAATTTTCCGCAATCGAATAATCCATGCCCAGCAACTCTCAGTAGTCGGGGATATGTTGGCTTGCCTATAATGAGTAAGAAATGAACATTAGTTTAAGACTTAAAAGAATTGATGTTCCGGATTTTTCTACAGAGTTTAACAAAATACTAGTCGTTAACCCATGCAAAATTGCACGGGACGCCCTATTTCATTGTAAATTCATCATGTTTAATTGAATATCATTTTAGAGGAGTTATGCCAGATTCGATAAAATTAAAACAACTTAAAAAGTATCAGATTTAGTAAAATATTTTACGCTGATTCATGAATTTCAATGTAAGCAACACCACCTAAACCCTACTCCCTCCGGTCCAGATTAAACTTCTCATTCCCATAATATTACGTGTTTTGTCAACTGAATAATTAGGGAGGCGAGATAAAGAGATTGGTGATGATTAGCTTTTAAATTTATTTGCTAAATGAATCATTAAGAATTATTTATTACTTTTATTTTGAAATGCACAAAAGGGAGCGAGAAGTTTAATCTGGACCGGATGGAGTATATGCTAGTTAGTTTTAGGTTCATTTTTACGAATTATTATATACTCCGTATTCGATTGGACCAAAACATGTCAATTGGTCCCACTGGGTGAATTTTCTATATAACGCACATAATAGACAATGATATTCACATAGTTTCTTATTCACTACATATACCCATGGGTGTTTGATGAAGTGGGACGGACAAAATATGAAGTTAACATTATGTTTTTTTTTCTTTTAATTTTTAGCAAGCATTTTCTTATTTTACTGGTTTTGTACGTGTAGTTATACTGTGTAGTCCGTATTATTTTAAAATTTGTTAACATAAAATGGTCCTAGCTAACTCACCCGCAGAACATTTTTGTTGCTATCACCCGCGGAACCCGCGGAGCTCATTGTCAGCGTCTTACCTTTCGGCTTAGCTACCCGCCCATATTCTTTGTTTAATGCACGTATGTATTAGTTTGATTACTCCCACCGATTTGCATAACAATCATGTACAACTACCTCCAGCATAAACGTAACATAATCTCCCAGTCCTTGTTGCACATAAGAAATTATTCTGTAATTTGACATTAATGAAATATATGCTTACTATATATACTGAAATTGCTGTCAAAATTGAAGAAATGATCAAATGTTGTTTCCAAATAACTTATCGTAAAATATATAGTAGTATAATTATTGGACGAAATCGTTGTTTTAAAATTTGAACGAAATATTTCTTTCATATATAATTGGCTAATAAGAGAATCACCAAAATATTAATTGCCTTAGTGGTTGAAGTGTTACATTATGGGGAAAGTATTAATTATGAAGAGTTTAATAGATTATCATTACAACCCGCTTATAGAAAGGTGCCTAGGAACACTCTTAAGCGTCATACTATGACACAATATCACAAAACTAGAGGCGAGCTAATTGAATATTTTCGTTCATTTAGTGGACGTGTTTGCCTAACTAGTGATACATGGACTTCAAGACAAGGTGAGCCTTATATATGCATTACCGCTCATTGGATTGATAATGATTATAAATTACAAAAACGTATTATTGCTTTTGATGTTATGGAAGAGTCGCATACCGGCTATAACATATATTCTCGTATTCATGCTACTTGTAATGAGTTTAAATTGACTGATAAGTTGTTTACTATTTCATTTGATAATGCTTCGGCTAATACTAATTGTATTGGTCATATCAAGAGTAATATTCCAACTTATTATTAGATGGTATGTTTTTACATGTTAGATGTTCTACACATATTATTAATTTGTCTGCTCAAGAAGGAATTGCTTGTATTTCTCCTATTTTAAGCCCTATTAGAAAAGTTATTAAGTAGCTTAGAGCAACGGGCTTAAAAAAGCGCAGATACAAACAATTGTGCACTGAACATCAATTGCCAGCAAAGAGATTTGGTCATGATACACCAATAAGGTGGAATTCTACCTACACCATGCTAGGTGCTGCAATCAGGTATAAACAAGTTATTACTACTTTGTATAATGAACATCATTCTATCGATCCAAATGCACGACTTCTCGATGATGTTACTTGGGAACTTACCGAACCTCTTTATGATCTTTTGAAATCTTATTATGATGCTACAAAAGTTTTTTCGCTAGTATATGAACCAAATGTTCATTTGGTGATTTTACAATGCATTAAAATAGTTTTTGCTATATCTAATGTTGATCTTCTATTTACGATAGTTTAAAGCAAGTTGTTTCTTTAATGCGTGATAAATGGTTGGCTTATTTTACTGAATTTCCTATTATATATGACATTGCATGTATTCTTAATCCCGGTGTTAAATCTGCGGGATTGAAAAACATGTTAGAATTTTATTATTCAACATTAGAACAAGATTATGATGTAGATAATTATGTGAACAAATGTGTTTCTATTCTTACTAAATTACATGATTTGTATGATACACGTAGTGGTACTGATGCACAAGCTAGTTCTTCTTCCATGTCATCTAAATCTAAACGAAGTAGATTTGATTTTTATCATAATATTATTTTAAAAAAACAAAAAACGATTTTAGATGATACTACATCTTTTGTCAATGATTATTTAACACTAGTCCATGATACTACCGATGAAAGTGATTTTAGCATTCTTAATTGGTGGCATAAACATAGCCACCAATATCCGATTTTAACCCAAATTGCAAAGGATGTTCTTGTAGTTCCAGCTTCGACAGTTGCTTCGGAGTCCGCTTTTAGTGCCGGTAGAAGAGTATTGGATGAAAAGCGATCAAGGTTAGCTCCCGGATCCGTGAAAGTATGTGTATGCAAAAAAGATTGGGATCAAGCATTAAAAAAAAGACAAGGAAAGAAGTATGATGATGATGATGACGAAGAAGATGATCCATTCATGACAATGGATACTACATCGGAATCAGGAGCATCAACCGCATATGAGAACGTCTAAGAATGAACCGATCAAATAATCAGGCGACGGTAAGTAAGGTAAGTGAAGAACTACGTGGGCTTTGATTCTTTCGAGATACATAGGCATCCTAATTATTATAAGTATCAAATAATGATAAAATTATGGTAATTATGACCAAGCCCTTTTTTTTTTTTTGGGCCGAGCCAGCAGTGCCTGAGCACTGGCCCGCCCGGCACTAGCCCGGGTCAAAGCCCGGTCAAGCACTGGCGGGCTAGTGCTAGTGCCCGGAAAATCGAGCACTGGCACTGACCCGGGTGTGTTGGGCTAGTGCTAGTGCTCGATTCTCCGAGCACTAGCTCGGTGGAGCCCGGCCCGTGGCCACCTCTAGTACTTGTCCTTGGTCCTTATAAGAGAATTAGTAAAGGTAAAAAGAATGTCTAGAGAAGTCAACTTAGAATTGTAGTCTTAAGACTACCTTTTCAGTGCTTCCTGCAGGGTCAAGAAGTCCAAGAAGTAAATTTTCCGCAATCGAATCATCCATGCCTAGCAACTCTTGGTAGTCGGGGATATGTTGGCTTGCCTATAATGAGTAAGAAATGACATTAGTTTAAGACTTAAAAGAATTGATGTTCCGGATTTTTCTACAGAGTTTAACAAAATATGACAAGTAGTCGATTTACATGTTCTTGTTGTAATATATAGTTTCAAATGATATCCCTGGAGTTTGAAACTCGTGTGAATTGTGAACCTGAGATTATCACAAAAAGTGTTTGTTGTCGAAATGAGATTATCATAATAAAAAGGAAAGGTTGACGTCTCCTCCAAAAAAAAATTATTCACTACAAAATTCCACTAAGGTTATCTGAGGTAAGTGAGAATGCTTGTAAATTAAATCTGAACCTGAAGAACTTGTGATTTAATTGAAACCTCCTCTCTGTCTAAGGACGATGGTACCTTTTGCTTACCTCGTGCTCTCTTTCTTGTTGTCTCTAGAGCTCCTTTTACCTCTTACTTGAAGTTCCGGATTTTTTCTTCACTTTTAGACACTTTACCGTCTTTATTATCCCATTAGAATCCATAACTTTATCATGACCTCTTTCATTTGTATTAACATGGTCATCTTTGGTAGTGGATTGGATGTTGTTGTCTCCTATGTTCAAACAAAATTGCTCGAACAATTAATTAAGTCCCTCGCGAACTCCTCCAAATGCTTCTTCTGATTCTGCTGCCCTTGTAGTTAACCATGTATGTAACACCCCCAAATTTCCTTTCCTTTTTAAAAACATTTTTATCACGAACCAAAATACAAATAAGGAAATTCAGAGGTGTCACTCCACACTCGAGTCAAGGACCCGAATGCAAGGAGATTTCGAAAGCCAGAATATAAATGTCTAATGGTCTAAAATAGTCTATTACAATCCATTAATTAAATTACAACAATCCAAAATCCGAAATATGAAATACAAGATAGTCTAAGTATTATTAATGGTCTATAGCTTAAAGTTAAGCTTTATTTGATTCAACTAATATCTAGTGAGTCGTCGTCCCCGCAATGCATCAAACACTCCAGACCTGTGGTGGATTTAAAACACAAAAACCACAGTTGAAAAAGTCAGTGAAATTGAGTAAGCTAACACCTCAACTCGTAGAAAACCAAAACCCTTACCTGGATTTGAAAACGTTTTAATTTTATTTTCGAAAACGCACTTAGCACATAATCATATCACCAAATGAATTCAATTCAACAACAAAAGATCAAATTCCACGAAATTCACAATCATCAATCCAAGCTTAGTTAAATAAAGAATCCACTCCGAACTTCCAATCCAATCCAACGTATTACTTCACTACTTTGTCAATTTATTGTATCATATCAAACCAAAGACTACTAGACCTTAAGTGTGCACACCCCCTATTAAGTATTTTTAACCTTAATAGAGTAGTACTAGAGCCAAGTCCACTTAAAAACCGATGCGGTGAGGTTGTAATTAGGAATCGATGTGATTCCGTCACAATAATTAGGAGCAACTCCGAGGCTCCGACACATTATTATACCACCATACTCCGTCAAATCTCCATATCACCATCATAGTTCACATTCACAATTTGAATCATTCATAAACCAATCACAACCAATATCACACATCAAATCCACCTTACATTTCCATTGCAATAAACCACACAAGTATAACATAATAATCATAAAAGAAATTGAATCGTTCTCCACCTAGCATGATACTAAGTTCTCATCCATCACACAATTCACACATATAGCACATAATTTTGAAAGGTTTATACAAGTTTAAGAAAGGTTGAGCACGCTAGCTTACCTTTTCAATGCACACAAGGACACGACAGCACAACGGTCACTAGTATTCTTCGTCTACGAACTCGAGGTCTACAATTACACAATCAATAAATCCCAAATCAATACTAATCTCCTCCAATCATTCATCTAATACTTATGTAAATCTTATTCTATATGCAATGCTCATGACCTCTTAAATTTCTAATCCAACAATCAACAATTAACCAACAATTGCAATTCTAATTCCATAGTTAGCTACTATTACTTAATTAACACTCAATTTGTTTTGAAATTCTCAAGGCTTAAAATTTCTTTTAAAACAGAATCTAATTCATGAAAACAAACTTTTAATTATTATGATTTATTTAGGATTTATTAAAACAATTTATAGTATGTTTTAAACATGAAAAACATGCCTTAATTACACCAAATTATGGAAAAACGAATTAAATCAATTTAAATCCGAAAATCAGATTATAATTCACCAAATTAACACAATGTCGAAATACTAGCCACCATAACTAATTTGAGCTAATTAATCAAATTAAGAACAATTAACCCAAATTTTCCCCCAAATTGTAATTTCTATAAACTTGAACAAAACCCCAATTAAATCTCAAACTAAATTCAAGAACCCTAATTAACAGATTATAAACATGCTAGAATCATAATTCACGAAACTAATTGAACTTAATTCGAATAATTACACTAATTAAACCCAAATTCGTAATTAGTGAAAAATCAACATAAAACCATCATCAAAATCAAATCTTTATGCACAAAACTAACCCTAATCGATTACCCAATACTTATAACATGCATTAGAACTAATAAATCATGATTTGAAGCAAGAAAACGAATCGAAACTAATGATTACTAAATAAAACGAAAACAGGGGAAGAAGAAGGGGACGATGTTGCTCACGAAATTGAACGAGGAAAAAGAGAGAGAGAATACGGTGGTTGGAAGATAGGCGCGGCGGCGAGCAGCTGGGCAGGAAGAGGAAACGATCGGCGGCGGCGGGTGAGAAGGACGAGCGAAGAAGAAGAGGACAGGGAGGGGGGGACGCGTCTCTGTTTTATACAGGGGAAGGGGGGAGGTCGGTTGGGTTTTTTTTTTTTCCTTTTTTCTGATTTCTTTTTTTTTTTTTGGGTTGGGTTGGGGTATAAGTTGGTGTTTAGGCCAATGGTGTCGATTTGGGTTGATATTGGTCCATTGGCTATGTCTGGCCCGGTTTAGGAATAGGACCCAAAATAGAAATTCCGATTTTTTTTTAGAAATCATTTCCGAACTCATTTTGAAAACGACTCACAATTAACATTTAAAATCTTTTGCACTCCAATAATCTAATTAATAAATTTAAATTATTAATATAAAATACTTTGAAATTTCGGGATATTACAATGTAGATAAACGACATGAGTCCCTGTAACGTCTGCCAATTATTACCTTAAGATCTTCATCGGGCATCACCGCAATAGTCTTTCTCATACTTTCTTTTTTAGCATTGATTGTCCATCTCTTGTGTATGTATTTGTTAGGTATTTTTGTAACACCTTTATCAGAAAATACCTTTAGAGCGTGACTACATAGAATACCAGCAAACTCAAAATTTCTACAACTGCAAGAAATAATCTCTTCTGACATGCTATAGGAGACAACATATCTGTATTGTTTCTTATATGGTGTGATAGTATACCTCATAAGCCATTCATTCTCATCTCGCTCAACAATGATACAATCAAAAGCTTTAGATACCTCAAGTTGAAACATTTTCAGAATTGCATGTGTATAGCCAGAGGCTGCATGATTCAAAATTTCTACCTGCAAAGGTAACACCACTGAACTTTGACTAGCATTAAAATCAGCAGTCCTCTCGTCATAACGACGATCTTTAAGCAAGCGTTCAAAATTTGAGAAGAAACTCCTCAAATCATGCTTATAATTTACATAGTGTTTGATGTGTTTATTCATACTCTCAGCCCTTTGTGTAGTGGTCATATCAGCACAAAAGGTATCCCGTTCATAAACCAATGCCCATTTCTCTTTGATGTTAAACATTCTCTTCAACCAGTCATTAGATTCGAGATCATACTTGATAAGCATAGTTTTCCAGGAATCCAAAAAATCATCCTCATGTTCATAATCATAAACACAAGAGCTAAAATCTCAAGTAAACTCTTTGTACTTTGAAGATGCAAAACTCATAACCGATGATACGTCTGAGGCCATTGAGAGGCCAATGCTTTTGTCATAGCAGCATCTTGATCCGTGAGTATGGTTTTTGGTGATTTTCCATCCATAGCCTTAAAGAAAGCATCAAATAGCCATGTAAAGGACTTTGTTGTTTCGTCGTATAATTATGCAACCCCAAAGATACATGTTTGCTTATGATTATTAACACCAACAAATAGTGCAATTGGTCGGCCATCTTTATGTTTCCTATATGTAGTATCAAAGACCACACCATCACCTAACACCTCATAATCAGCCATCATTTTCGAATCAGCCCAAAATATATTAGTGATCAGATCATCCTCATCAACTTGTATGGCATAAAAGAAATTTGGGTCCTCTGATTATTTTTGGCTATAAGTATTCTAAAATGCCACTTGCATCACCCGACTTCATGGCTATACCTTTTGTTCGCAGGTGATTTTTATAATCAATGCGAGTATATCCAATATTTTCAATGCCTCCTGCCTCTTTAGTTAGCAATTCAAAACCAAGTCTAGGAGCTATACCAAAATCATCAACCATGTCTATTTGAGCACCTTGAGCTAATGACATATTTCGTTGTGATCTAAATAGATGAGCCTTACTTCGAATTGCTAAGTTGTGGTTGTGGTCAGGAATGAATTTGATGATTTCATATTTGTTACTTTGACGACAACTTACCTTGAGCTTTGCTGGACAGTGACATCTTGTCTCTGGTCAATGATTTGTGGAAGCATGAGTTTGTTTATCTGGACCTCGTGCACCCTCACATGAGCATTGTAAAATTCAAATGCTGCCTTTTCACTTTCGAATTCCATGCCAATCTGTGGTACGATCTCGGTAGGTAACTTAGAATGTAAGTCACCAGCTTGTTCAAAGTCTAATTTTCTTCGTGGTTGTGCATCTTGTACTAATCTTTCATCATAATCTACATGTGGTTGTAACTCATGTACCGAAGTGGTATCATCATCCATAGTCCTGGGTTCAGAATTATTTCACGTTAATTAAAATTCATATCATATTGTTAATGCTTATATGTATTGAATTACGGGGTAACTGATGATTTCAGGCTTGCAGGTTTCGCTACAATATATTAAGGGACTTAATTAGTTCATCTAGCATATGAAAGCAACTCTGTCGGGAGCAACAATGCATCAAGAAAAACGATCGAGCATAGAATACAATTATACCTTACAGCTTGATGAGCGAGTGAAGCTTTTGATGAGTGATGATGGTGACGTATCAAAAATCTTGTCAAGCACGGACTACATTATGTTTTTGGAGTCTATGAGAGGAAAGTATTAACTCTAAGTCTCTTAGGGTTTCATGTGGGCGACCAAACTAACTTTTTTGCTGAGTTTTTCTACTTTGTTGCGCGTGGGATCAATCTCTGTGTTATTGGATTCTGAAATTTTGATGTCAAAGAATCACCTTTTATATTTCTTTAATTAAAGTAACACGTGGCAGTGTGTGAGAGAGTGGGATGGGGATATGGGACAGCGGATCCGGATTGGGATAAAACAATGTGGTTTTTTTTTTTAACTTTGTTTTTTCAATCAACTTAAGACACCGGTTTTGAATTCACCCGGTGTCATATGTTGCACATTTGACACCGGTTATACGCACACCACCACAAACACAACCACAACCAAACCTTATTCCCAAAATGATTTGGGGTCGGCTAACATGAATCGTCATCCAGTAACCGTCTTGTGTACGTCATAAAATTTCAAAAACGTTGTGAACCTTTTAGGAATATTGAAATACTTTCAAGAGGAGTTTTAAAAAGTCATCAAAATAAATAAAAAGTTTGAAAATTAGTGAAAAATATATGAAATTTGAACACCAAGTAAGGAAATGTTTTGGAAAAAGTTAGGAAAACCAAACAAAGAAACCAAAAAGAGTCAAATTAAGTCATCCGCATGGATAGCGTCTCTTCACACCGCCCTATCCAACACCATACTCTTTTCAAGCCCTAGAAATCTCATACCATTTCTATCACTCCCATCCAAGTCATCTAGCGTCTTCTCCAACCCCTACTAATATTATCCCTTCCTTACCCTTCTCTTCAAGCCTCCTCCTCACATGGCCATACCACCTCAGTCGGTTCTCCATCATCTTGTCCTCGATTGGTGTAACCCCTACTTTCACTCTAATAACTTCATTTCTTAACCGATCATGTTTGTATGTCCACACATCCACCGTAGCATGCGCATCTCCGTCACACTCATCTTATGAACGTGACAGTGTTTCACGCCCCAACACTCCGTGTCATATAACAGTGCCGACCTAATTGTCGTACGATAAAACTTACCCTTCAACTTATTGGGCATTCCTTGATCACACTGAAGCCCTGTGGCATTCTTCCACTTCAACCAACCTGATTTGATTCTATAGGCACATCTCCATCTAATTCTTCATGCTTTTGAAGAATCGATCCCAAATATCGAAAGAAATCTTATCCCTGAACAATCTTTCCATCTAACATGATCGTCTCTATCTCTGTTCGCCTAATGCCGCTGAACTTACACTCCAAATACTCGGTCTTGCTCCGGCTCAACCGAAACCCTCTAGACTCCAAAGTGTGCCTTCATAGTTCCAACCTCCTCTCCAAATCTTCTTTCGTTTTTGAGATCAACCAGTTATACACACAACCGGTGTTTAATGCTTACACTATTTTTTTTCTATCGTACGTATTTGGCATTTTTTTTAATAATACGTATGACACCGGGTGATAGGAAACCGGTGTCGTAAATATTTTTGACACCGGTTTTTAACTTTCCGGTGTCATATATGGCGGTGTGAAATGCAATATTTGGCGTAGTGTGTATTTCTTAGGAGCCATGATATGCGCCATTTACTAGTCATTAAAGTTAGATTTTTGAGACGTTAACGTTGCATTGGTTTTGGCATTCGATTACTAATTCTATTTTTTGGTCTATCTTTTTATTCATAAGAAGGATTAATGGTCGTACTCTGGGATTGATTATTGACTCTTATTGAGGGCCTTATGCATAAATAACAATGATGGATTATTGATCACAGGACATGTAAAAGAAGTTGGAATTTGGATTACATCAGTCGGTCGAGAAGGATGGGTACAAAGAGAGTCCTATTTGTTATAATATATAAGGTTCTACTACATCCACAATGGTTGCGACATTGAGTAGTAGCACGTGCATAGACCACAATTCGATGAGTATAGTCATATTGGCCGATAATGTTTTGGATTGTAAACTACAAGAATTTGATAAAGGAAATCAAATGAGTACGACCCTAAAGGAAACTAAGGGCACACACTGGAACTAAGATTTATTTCAACTTTGGTTCGTAAGGTTGAGGAGACATGGTATACTTTTGTAAGAACAATAATCTTTTGGAAAGGAAGGTTTCTACAACTGTTGAGGCTAAGGGGTAAACCCATAAGTTGGGATTTCTAATGGACAAAGTACTTTGGATATATTCCTAAAATGTTTTCAAGGTTACCAAAATGGCTCATGATTTACTATACATATAATTAAGGAAAGTTTGTTATAAATGCAAGAAAACCCTAGTGTTAAGGATCGAGGAAAAGCGGCTCCAACACGTAAAAAGATGCGAAACTACATTTTAAGCATGGAATGAGATGTGAAGATGAAAAGAAAGCTCCTAGTTAAGGGGATGACACCCTTAGCACAGAATCGTACTATGATCGTAGTGTTGAATCGATTTGGAAAAGCAAAGAAGTGGACTATTGGTGATACCTTAAAGGATTATATGAGTTATGAATGGATGGAGATACAAAAACTATCACCTACATTTTCAGGAAACCTTTAGGGCACATTTAGGAATGACCTATGGATAAATGAGTGTCGATTGACTTAAACAATGACTTCTTAATGGAGTTGTTCAATAGGGTTTGATCAAGCTAGATATACAATCGAGGGAATGAAAACATGGGACACACAAGGTTAGTATTGGAACTCATCCTGAATTTAGAGGTGACAAGTTGATGATATATTGGAGGAAACCAAAAGTTGATAACAATAATTTCAGCTGTACTTTCTATCGCCAACAAGATGGACTTTACCTAGATTGAGAATGGATCAATTATTAAATATTGGATGTAAATTTATTTTACCTATTTCTTTAGGTAAGTCGTTGCAACTTTTGAGATTGAGGAACCGTCATATATAATTAGGAGATAAATTCTTAAGTTTTTGAATTCAACAAAACGAGCATATATAGAACTCTAGGTGGTGTTACATTCGACATAATGGGCTCTAATGGATAAAACCAATCAAATTTTTATGATGATGGATTCTTGTTAAGGTACATACACTGTCAGATATGATTTGTGATTATAAGAGATCAAACAAGGGCTACAGGTTTGCAAGATATATTGTAAGCGCGTTAAAACAGAGGATGATTGTGTGTGGTTCATTGATTGATGTACGAAATCAATTCACTTGTGGATGTAAATGGTACATGAATTAAGAAAACTTATGGCAGCTGCCTGTATGAATGGGATAGTAAGACTATTTAAGGGTTAATCATTTATAAATTGTGATTTTGGATGCGAGTTCTAGGGTACTCTTGATACCCATTGGCATACTGAGGTATAAAGTACAAAAGTTTCAACTATATAGAAACGTTTCAACACAAGTTCATTTGCCAAATGGAAACAACGAGATTTTGAACAGAAAAGAAAACTACGTTCAATCCTCTAGTTGTGATGAATTATCAAAAGGAATTGGTGAATGGTTACAACGACTTACATATGCCAGCTGGCTTTTAGATACGGTTACATTTCAAGGGTTGTGGCTCACGGCGTTAAGCGACGCGATTAAGTTTCTTCCGGTTTTTTTAACTTGGCTCCTGGGAAGCTCAATCTCATTTTGGGGCAATGATTCAATCATTGACAAGATGACATGTTTCTGAATGAAACACCTTACCTTAAGTTTTAAAGAGTACCCTGGAATTATTGAAGATGATCAACAATAACCAAAAAATATTAAAGGAAATCAATTTTATTGTAGGGTTGGTTGAAGAAGATTAAGAAAAATGATGAGTTTTTGGGGACAATATCACACTTTGGATTTTGAGGGGATATGGACAAGCTTTGATTGAAATTTTACATTTTAGGGAAGAGATGATATTATGGTGTTAGGATTGATTGTGATTGGGAAAAAAATTTCTGGGCGAAAGGCGATGAAAAGGAGGAGAGAGATCAAGCTAATACTACTGAGGTCTTGATTATAAACTTAACTCTTGTATGGTTGAAGTTAACTTCTTCTCTCTGTTCAAGAGTTAACTCTCTATTTCTTTGAAACTGACATTGTACGTGCTTTTAGCATGCGTATGTAGTCTTATATACAACCATATGCTGGAAAGAGTTAACTCTCTATTTCGTTGAAACTGACACTATACGTGCTCTTAGCATGCGTATGTAGTCTTATATACAACCATATGTTGGAATACTTGCTGAAGAGAGAATGTGATTGTATATCCTAGGAAGTTAGTTGGAAATGTCTCGAGTTACGATAATTCTATAGTGATTGTCAATTTTTGACAATTACGATAAGATTAACCATAGTTAATAATTAAAAAATAATTAAAAATTATTACATAATCTTTTGAAAATAATAAATAAAATTTGGTTGACATAATTTACAACAAAATATAAATACAAAATATAATTATCATTTTACACCCTCCCCTCTCGCACAAACACCCTCCCACAAATTGGAAGAGCCCTGCCATGCATTTTAATTCCATTCCCACCCACAAGTTTCCCCGGTTTGCTTGATCTACTGGATCAAAACTCAAATTATTCAATCAAAAGAAGAAAAGAAAAAAACCAACCGATCAATAATTTGGAATTCCCCGACGATAACCAACCACGGCATCCTCCTATAGTCCTATGTATCGGCCAACCACTATCTAGCTCGCCTGAACATTGTCGAAATTTGAAAACAGATCAAATTGGCCGTCAATACAGCAAGGGGATGTGTTTTCGCCGCCAGATTTGTAGGGCATAACTTCATTGCATATAATTCATTTATATTTTTAATGTTCCGAGTTCCGAATACACGTTCTTAATGTATAGTAAAGGACAATTGACACACAAATCGTTTAAGAGTTAAGACCCACTCCTTCCTCCCTAGGAGTATATTTGACCCTGGAAAAGAATTGGAGCAGTGAAGATGATGCCACTTTTATCATCAAAATCATATTATTTACGGAAAAATCTTTTGAATACATAAAAAATATTATGTTTTGTAATCCTGTGTGGTACGGTGTATTATAGGAATTTTTTTAACCATGGTTAAGAAAAATCGAATGGTTAAAATTTATCTTATCCAAATTTAATGGTCCTGATTTAATTTCTTATCCTAATTGTCAAATACTGACAACTATTATAGAATTTTTGCTCGAGCTATGTCAAAAATAGAGTTGTTGCAAAAACATGTAATTTGTCAAATGAGGAAAAAAAATGTGGCTGAATAAATTTTAATTTTGCAATATATATTTATCATCGTGTTCAGCGTCACAACAACTAATTATCTACCGAATAATTATTCAAAACATCTAATCTAACAAATAAGTACTCTAGTTATTAAATTCGCCCCCAAGTTCCAACACTAATGAAACATAACTACTCCTTCCATCCCTACTCAAACACCACATATTAAAATTGAACCGTTATTAAGGAGTTGGTGTACCTACTAATCGGTTAATGAAAGTTTCAAAAAAAATTGCATGGTGAGTTAGTTAACATTCTAATCGAACTGTGCTATCTGATTTTTTGGGGAGATTTGGTTAACCAATTAGTATGTACAGCCTCCTCAATGCAGAGATAGTTTGGTTATGGGGTGAGTATACCGTATAAGATAGAAAAATGGTAAGAAATCTTAGTTAATAAAGGTAACCTTCATGATGAAGTATTGAATATCATGATGTGTAACCATTAACCATAAAATTGGACCCAATCCTACTAAATGTTGGAGATGTGGTAAGTTGGGAACAGAGAATACAACAACCGTGTTTCTGGTGAGAATATTTCCCTCTTTGATCAGCTACAAAGAACATCCTAACATATTCAAGTCGCCAACCAGCTAAGTTTTCCACGCACCGTGCATGCCAGCACATTTTCTATTAATTAAATTTAAGAGTAAACTTATAAGAAAACCACATTAAACAACACAACAAATAACAAGTACACAATATTTGGTCATTGATCTTGTGTGATGGTCTGTTTCTGTTCATAAAAACTTTAGTCAAATTCTCACATTAAATGGATTTAGCCGCCACCTACTACTATCGTACCGTATAGTATACCCTCGCTTTCGAAACTCGACGCTTTAGAGTTCATAATGTTGTATACTTATATGTGTAGATAAGACATAAGAGTGAGTATATATGTAGTCTTTTCAATAACATTAAAGTGTACTATGTCATATTAAATCGAGATTAACATTAGTTATTAAATTAATTTGAGGTGAAATAACTAGCGTAGTCTATGTTACGGGGTGGGAATATGAGGATTTGAACCCGTGACAATCCTTGTAAGGTTGATTTGCCTAACGGCTAGATCAACCTTGATTAGCAAAAGTTAATTATTCCAATGGTAAAACTTGCGATGTCGTGTGATAATTAATTTAGCATTTTATTGGCTCTTCTTTCATAAAACTAACGACTCTACAATTTTTTGCTTTATTTACTACCACTTGTGAAGTATGAAGATTTCAAAGTTTGCTTTCAAACAAGCTAAGTCGTCGGCGCGTAGACGTATTCAGAATTTTTTTTACTATATGATTCTACACTATGCATGATGCCTAGGGCCGTGTGGGAAATCTTCAAAAATTTTGGGGCCCTAGGCGAAATTTATAAATGGGGTCCCAATACGTCGGATTTAATATGTTTAGACTACAAAAATCAAACAGTTTTTAGCAACATTTTGAGTGGGGGTCCTGAATTTTGAGTGGGGGCTCTGGGCGCACGGCCGTCTCACCCATGCTCATCCACACCACTGATGATGCCATATATGAATATAATTCTAATTTGAACACAATAATACATTATTTCTGGTACACTATCCTATGAACATAATGATAGTAATTATTTGATTAGTTAGATGGTTAAATGATACTAAGAGTAAGGTGCAATTATACACATCATAATACACACTGATTAATAATTTACAAGACATGAAAATCATTAGTTGGAACATAATCTAGTTTCTGTTAGCTTCTGTTGTTAGTATTTGATAATTGCATAAAGGGTACTACTATGAAGGATTGAGTAGCACAACGTGACTGTGATGATTAATTATATATATTACGAGGTTATTTTTTTCTTTTAGTTAAAGAAAATGCTAGGAGTCTATATTTAGACAAATTAGAATTTGTCTACATTAAGTTTGTAGTAAATAAAATGTGATGTGTTGTAAATTTTTTAGTATAAATATGGAAATAGTTAGTTTTAAGGAAATGACAAAAATTAAGGATTAGTTATTTTGGAAACAAATCAAATTATATATTGTTTCCATTGATATATTCAAAATATTTTTGATTTACTGTTACTGACATAAATTTACAACACATTTTTAAAATTTACTGCACAACCAAATTAATTATTGTCGACTAAATTTATTTTACTACACTTGGTGTACATAGTTTGAATTGTAGACAATTTTCTTTGTGTCTATATGTAGACTCCTACGATGATCCGTTAGTTAATACAAGGTAAAAATCGATAGAGATGAGTTACTATTGAAGAATTCTACTTTATACTTACTGCAGAGTATAAGTGTATAACTTTGGTTATAACATTCCAAGAGTTTATTACTTTCAAAGGCTATAATAATGTCAACACTACTTATCGCTCCACACATCTTAGAATATAATGTTCTATAATTTTTCGGAATCTCGTACATTTATACCAAACGTTCAAACAAGGAAATATTCAACATCTGTTAAACCAATCCATTATTGCTGAATTTCATCAAAAGACACAATTTTTTAATTTTAACTCGTTAGCATCTTGTTCTTTAGATCGAAGAAACGACCCACTCTTCATAACACCAATTCAATTAAATATACCCATAATGACTTTGTCTATTATCCCATGATCATTATGAATGATGTCTAAAACAAGGCAATGAAGTTATAGCTAATAAGGTCCCATGATCAAATACGTAAAATTGTCTACTAATATTTTACAGTAAATTTCATTAACCTAATCCTACTATGATAATCAGATCAGACTAACATATTCCAAATCAGCATCGAATAAAAAGTTTTTATCTGTATACTATACATTTAGTAGTGTCTTAATTTTTTTTGTCAAACTATACAAATCAACCGTAAGTAATCTTTACTCTTGAGTGGCATTCTGCAGAATTCCCAGAAATTTCCGACTAGTCGCATAAGATAACAACTACGGGTTCTCCATATATCATTTTGGATCAAAATGACGTACAGCCACCAGGGAATACATAAATCTTATTATTACAAACCAAATGTCATAATCTTTGTTTAATTAAGTTTGGTCATGTCATTTTCAACTAATGACAAAAAAAATGTTAGTCAACACCAAATTGCACCACCAATTCGCGACAAAGTCATGTTCTCTTATATAAACTCCACTTACAAGCAAATACCATAAACCTTCATCGTCTCACATACGCTACTCCAAAAATAATCAGTGATGATGAACACCACCCTCTCTGCCACATTCTATCTCCTCCTCCTCCTTTCCCTCACCACCGCAACTTCCACCCACCAACAATCCGACCACCCGGCGAAACAGACCACCGAAAACAACCCACGACTCCAAAAAGCCTACACCGCGCTACAAGCATGGAAAAATGCCATAACCTCTGACCCTCACCATTTCACTCAAAATTGGGTTGGCTGTGATGTGTGTAGCTACAAAGGCGTGTACTGCGCCCCTGCCCTGGACAGCCCGGCCGAGTTAACCGTCGCAGGTGTCGACCTTAACAAGGCCGACATCACGGGTACAATCCCAAATGAAGTCGGGCTGCTTTTGACAGACTTAGCACTTATACACATAAACTCAAACCGTTTCTTCGGTCCTATACCAGAGACATTCTGCCACTTACAGCTCCTCCACGAGCTCGATCTCAGCAACAACATGTTTTGTGGTTCATTTCCAACCGTATTTCTTACGCTACACAACCTTAAATTCCTCGACATTCGTTACAATCATTTCGAAGGTGAAATCCCACCTGCTGTTTTCGACTTAAAACTCGACGCACTCTTCCTTAACAACAACGCATTCACCTCTTTTTCCACTGGAAGTATCGGTAACTCCCCTGTCTCCGTACTAGTCATTGCCAACAACAACCTCAACGGTTGTTTCCCGCCCGGTATCGCGAAAATGGGAGCCACCCTCGAGCAGGTCATCCTTCTCAACGCAGGGTTAAAAGGGTGTTTACCCGCCAACATCGGAGATTTAACCAATGCGACCGTCTTCGACGTCAGTTTCAACCAACTTACGGGCGAATTACCGGAAAGTATGGGAGACATGAAGGCGTTAGAACAACTCGATATTGGGTATAATAAATTCATGGGAGCAGTTCCGGAGAGTATTTGCAGTTTGCCAAATCTACAAAACTTCACCTACACGCACAATTTCTTCTGCTCGGAAGCACCACAGTGTCTGCATGTGGAGGTTCATGATGATACGTACAATTGTCTACCATCTCGGCCGTTTCAAAGATCTGCAATGGAGTGTAAATCATTTCTCTCTCACCCTCCGACGTGTAACTCGCTCGGTTATTGCAGTCCGCCACCACCACCACCGGTGTACTATTCGCCACCACCACCGCCTCCGCCACAGTATTATACACCACATTCTACACCAGTGTACCACCCTTAATGTCGTCATTATTCCTTAGAATTGTTCATAGCATATAGTAGATTATCATATACTCCATACTTTGATTATTATTATTATTGTGAGGCGAAAAAAACAAATGAAAAAGACCAAAAGACATGTTATACATTACTCGTATATTACAAAGTCAATATCCAATACTATAGAGTATATAATTGTCACTTTAATTTGTTCATTTGAGGTAAAAATTAATAAAAATGGGCGACGTTAGAGTATGTAATAAGCCAGAGAATAAAGACATAGTCAACACGTTAATGTTGTATTTGTCAATTGTGACTGTCGTCTTAGCTGGGATTAGGAGGGAGAGAGAGAGATTGTTGAAGTGATCATCATTACTGATTAGGTGATGTAAATAAATACCATATGTTTGTATATTTAATGGTGTATGTAATCATTTTGATGGATGAAGTTGACATATTCTATCCATTCGTTTCTCGTTTTTTCTCTATCGTGTAGACCAGTTTTTTGTATATAGTATACACGGTGTTTGGTAAATCATTTAAACTATTGTAATATAGAGTACCAGCTTTTTCAAGGATTTGACTAAAACTGGTTCAATAAGATTGCTAACTTCTGATTTAAGCTAAGGATATGCCGCATCCGCTAACTTTTACGTCCTTACTCGTACTTGTTAGGTCGAATATCAAACTCATTCCCAATTGGTAAGAGTGTCATTTTTTTTTTTTTTTATGAAACCTACATTAATCCATTTTGCTAATCCCATGACCAAATGAGTTACATTGCCTTAAAAATCAACTGATTCTATTACCATCTCTTCTAGTTTTTTTTTTTTTGGTTACAATCTCTTCTAGTTTTGTCCCCCCCTCCCAAAATAAATATGGGTACCAACTAGACCTGTCAAAAGCTGACCCGACCCGAAAAACCGTCCGGGACCCGACCCGGAAATAACCCGAAAAAACTCGTTTTTCTCAACCCGGACCCGAACATGACCCGAACCCGAAAACGACCCGAAAGTCTGGGTCATAACCTGACCCGGACCGGGTCAACCCGTTGGGTCAAATGAATTGTGCAAAAAATATATTATAATAATAAAAAATAAAAAATAAATAGATAAATATTAATTAAATATTAATAATTGATTATTTAAGACATATAAGATACAAATATAATTAAACGATTATTATTATATAATATAATACATAAAATGCTTGTAAAATAGTAATAAAATAATAATTTGATTATAATAATTACCGAGAAAAAAAGGCGCGAGCATGTATTTTTGACCCGTTGGTCAACCCGTAACCCGACCCGAACCCGTATAAACCCGCGTATAGTCGACCCGTATTTTACTTGACCCGTATTTGACCCGACCCGTATTTGACCCGACCCGTAGTGACCCGAACCCGAAACCCGCCCGCCCGACCCGTTTGACAGGTCTAGTACCAACTAACTAACTAACTTGACGGCTACTATTAACTACCAGCCAGAGTAGCAAAAACCTAACTTGCATGAGCAATGTTTATTTTTTATTTTTTAAACTGATCATGAGCAATGTAAAATGCATGACCAAAGAACATATATGGTGCCGAAAACAGGTTTCAAACCGGGAATTAGAAATCAGCTTTCAAAATCGGAATCAAGGACATCCCTGCATAAAACTAATTAAGATTACATATTGGGTATAGATAGCGACAATAACTTATTCGATCTTAAACGTACACGAACGGGTTTAGGTCTAGACAAATTAAGTTTAGAGTACTTCTTTTAGCTTTTACTCTATAAGCCTAATATTTCAGAGGATCCCTCCAAATGCCAGGGAGTCAATGAATCAAGTTCGAACAACATAGGAGAATTTCTTACTCATTTTTTGAAAGATGCAGTTCTTATGCAGCCACAAAAACGGGGCTTCTTCGGCTTTTTGCTCTTCCTTTCACGGCTGTAGAAAAAGTTCCTGAGCAGAACAGCCGTGCTGCTTTTAGAGGCACTGTCATTGCTTTTACTGTGCTTTTCATCCTTCATACGGAGTAAAACATATTGCATTTTCTGCATCTCTAGCTCCAATCTCCCAATCTTCTCTGCCTCTTTCTGCGCTTGCTCTTCAACTCTATTCTGCCTGATACTCACAGCCTCGTCTGACTCTCCAACCATCCTTCTATCAGAAGTCACTGAAGTCCCCTCAATCGTCATCTTCAGTTCAGTATTCATCTCAATTAGCTGGACCAAAGAATTCTCCAGACCTTGTAGTTGTCCACTCAACGCGTCATACTCTGGATCATCAGTCTTTTTCCTTCTCTTGTTCGGCTCCAATTTCCTTTTTAGTTCTTGGACAGAGACTTGTAAACCCACCAGCTTTTGCGAGTCAGAAGCAAGTCTCTCAAGGGCATTTTTCTTGCTGCCTTTTCTATTCGACTGCCTTCCACTCCTCTGTACCTCTAACTTGTCGATTCCTAAATCCTTGTCAAAATGTGATTCCGGAATTGGATCATACCCACTTTGATCTAGAGCCCCAGACGAAGCATACACAATTTCATCTTCTATTGTATCCGTTCCATGTTCGAGCACCTCACTAATCAACGGACCACTTCTGCAATCTTGTTCTGCGGCTTCCCACAGTTCAAGCATCTGATCATCAGATGTAGCACTGCCTCTCTGACTCTTTCCACGGAATGAGCGGCCAGAAGCTTGGTCCAACGGAATATCCTTCATTTCCTCCCCTATTTTGACTTCTGAAGTTTCACATTCCGAATTCCGGGCACTATACTGATTCTGTTGTAGCTTCTTTTCATTGATCTGTGATTTCAGGTTCCCAATTTCCTTCAACGCTGCTTCAAGTCTAATGTTGGCATTTGCATTTTCCTGCATGACAGTTGTTTCCTTTTCTCTGTTCAAGATGTCCTCAATCACCTTGATTCTAGTCTGCAATTTCTCCAGCTCGGATACGCCCTGTGAGTATGTCGACATATTCTCTGCAAGCCCATGCTTTTTCTGCACACAAATTCTCAAGTTAAGCTTTATATGGAGATAGTAGCACAGGCAAATTCAAAGTATTGGAGTTCAATATGCGGAGGGGAAGGCACAAATAGGATTTTTCCATTGTCACGCTCCATACACCCCACCCAAAACAATAGGCTACATTTTATTAAGGCGCCCTGGCCACTTTGTAACCAATCTAGCTTAAGTTTCGGCCATCTCTACTGACAAGATGAATAGACTGACATTCTAATGACTTCACCTTTTTTTGAAAAGAAAAGAAAAAAATCTAATGACTTCTTAGATGCATTAGATTCACCATTAAATGAAGCTTCTTGGGCCATTCCTACTGACAAGACGAATAGACTAACTTTCTAATGACTTAAACTCATATTAAATAAAATAAATAAATAAATAAATAAATAAAAAATAAATAAATAAAAGGAAAGAAAAAAAAATTAATGACTTATTAGATGCACTAAATTCACCATGAAATGCAGCTTTTAAAGTACAGAAATGGTGGCATATTATTTGCTTGTAACTACAGATTTTTTGAGGAGTGCAAAAGGGTTTATAGGAAGCTATGGAGGCAGAAACTCCAAGCAGCTCTGGTCATGGCTTTTAGTTTACAGTTTATGGTATGCTCAGATATTAGATTAAGTTCTGCCAGTGCCTAGTACCTCCCATCAAAGATATGCATTAGATCTAGGAAGGTTAGCCGGAATGATGATAATGACTAGTGGTATAAACGTTTGTCATGGGCCTACAAGAGGAATCTTCCAAAGGTACTCTGGTCCCCTTACCTCCATCCTCCTAAGTCGTGTGTTCTTATGAAGTCCCAGGAAATTCAACATTTGATTGTCATTAAGAATCAAAACATAAAAAGATAGACATCAAGTAAAACCCTCCAATAGAAGCTCAGATAATAGGGAACCTAAAGCAAAGTCCTACAATTAGTCCAATACAAGCCAGGATTAATTGGACTCCTAGAGCATAAAGTAAAGATCTCGAAGATTCTTGGCCTTACCATAAGCTGTTAATAAATGGTGCATACCACCAATAAACATGCTATCCAGGAGGTTGTAGTGTTTAGGCCTGATTGGAACATCTTATCTATAGGGCAATTGCTTAAAAGAACATATTGTGAAGCTTCCTTCGCAACTCCCATAACTTCTTCGTAATGGCCATGGTGATGGATTCAGGTCTATAACCATGGGTTCCAATGTCGCCCCAAAATAAAGTGCTTTGAGTACTAGAAGAAATGCTGATCTTGATATCCGGAATCCTAACGTGGTTGATGACTCATATAATGCACTAGTCAACTTATCCATGGTACTGGTAGCTTGGTAAGTAATACAAGTTCATTTGTAAACGGCATGAATGATGAGCGCTAAAGGAAGGATCTTATTAATGTAAATATGTCCTCCCAAAGAGCTTAAGTAGCTCTGTTTTGTATGGGTGTTGCCTCCAAGGTGTCTTTTTGTAAATGGGGGTCAGCGTCACCCCCTTGGTGTTCATTTTGGATATATTGATATCCTCACTTACTAAAGAATTAAAAAAAGAACAGAAAAAAAAAAGGAGCTTGGATGGGATGGAGTGTGTTTAATAAGGTTCTAAAAAAGATGAAAAATTATACTCTCTTATTATTCTGAAGCATAGCATTTTGTAGTTAAACGTACGCCTTGAATGACATCCACAATCATTATTTGCAGTTCAAGCTAATACAAGGTTATTCAGCAGCGAGGCTAATGCAGAGTATAATTAAGCTACAAGAATGTCTTCTTATACGTTTTGGCAAGTGTAAGTTACGTGAACTTAGGACAATTGGACATAAACTATACAACAACAACAATATCTTTACCCCAATGCCTTAGAGGCTCCCGCCATAAGGCGGGGTAAGGGGGGGTCGGATGCACGCAAGCTTTACCCCTATTGAAACATAGAGAGGCTGCACAGGGATGACCCAAAATGAAAATTGCTTCGAGAATCGCACCGACTGACTGCTATTTCACAAGATAAGAAGCATAGACAATTTTATGAGCAAAATTGGACATCAACTATAATGAGGGAAAAAAAGAAAAAAGAACAAAGAGGGTGTATTAGGATTACCTGTAAAACTGGATTTTTCTCAAGTAATGCAACGTTATTCTTGAGGGAGGCAATAAGTGGTAGGCATGTTGTCAGCTGAGATTTGAGTGCTTCCGCTTCATTTTCCAAGGAAGTAACTTTCTGCTTCATCGTCTCAATCTCCACACTTCTCCTATTAGTTACCTCTTCAAGATCCTCACACAGACTACCAAGATCATTAACCTTGTTTTGAAATAGAACTTCTCGTACACACGAAAATTGAAGATCAAAGTAAAAGGATGCAGCCTCAGCCTCCCAGAGTTCAAACTCACTGCTTCTCTCATTAAGCTCTGAGGTCAAAATCACTTCTCTGATCTTACATTCTTCAATGTTTTCATGCAATTTACATACCTCAGCCTCCAGATTTTCATTTTCTTCTCGAAGATGTACAAGTTCGTTCTTCTGACAATTATTATGTTCCGATAACTCAACTATTTGTGTCTCCAGAACTGTTCTAATACCTTCTAGATCTTCTTGATCCTTTTCAAGGCACTGAATTGTGCTGCACAATTCTGTGTTTACATTCTGTGTAACTTTCAAGTTTAGTTCTGCTTCTTCAAGGTGTTTCTCCTTTTGGCTCAGCAAAACCCTATCATTTGATATTGTACGTCTCAACTGATCATTACAACCACTCAGTTCATGCTGCTTCTCTACCAACTTTTCCACTGACGTTTTCAAAGACAAATTTTCCACTTCTTTCACCACGAGTCTACCCTCCAATCCCATGGCTACATCTTCAAGTTCCTTATAAGCTTTGCTGAGGAACTTCATGTCGTCAAGGATTTTATTCAATTCCATTGCTTTCTCGACCCCATAGCGCTCCATGATCACAGACTGATAACTCAAGGCAAGAGCTTCAACAAGAATTACACCATTTTGCTCTTCTAACATGCTCTTTTCTCCTTTGGTATGCAGCAACTCCACCTCAAGAGATCTGTTTTGTTCAAAAGCTTTCATGTTTTCTTCCTGTAGCGTGAAATTGTCCTCTTGCAACTGTTTCCGATTCAAAAGTAGGTTCTCCACTTCACCTTTCAATACTTCTTCCCTTTCTTCTATCTTCTTGATTTCCAAATTCAGCTGCCTGCTTGCCTCTACTAGCTGATGCTTCTCATTCTTCACCACTAAAATCTGCTGAGTGAACATCAAAGACTCCTGCTGAAGGGCTGCTTTCCTTGATGCAAGCTCCCCACACTCAGCATGAAGCTGTGAGAGTAGAGTTGAGAGGATGGATTTCTCCATCCAAAGTTGCTGATTCTCATCCTTGCTTTCTGACAGAGATTTCTGAATGTTTCTAATCTTTGCAAGTACAACTGGAAGGAAATCTTGTTCCACTTCAGCTTGTGTCCCATGTTTGATATCAAGAGCTTTTAACACTTGATTGATTCCTGCCCTCAGTGAATCAATTTTACCCAACATGAACTCAGCCTCCACTTGCTGTATCATATTCTCACTCTCTAGTTCTGTAATAAACTGCTCAGAATATTTAGCTCGTTCTGCATGTCTCTGGCATTCAACCAAAAGTGAATAGTTCTTGTCTTCCATATCTTGAATAAATTTTTGCAAGATAAAGATTTCAACCTGAGCATTCACAGCTTTTTCTAGCTGCTCTTCAAATTCCTTCTTTCTGTCCTTATTTTCTTCTCGCAGTTCAAGGATGCAGCCCTCCAGACCTGATAGTCTTGCTTCACTTGTCGAAACAACAGATGCACGTTCTTGTTTTTCGATATCAAGTGAAACCCTCAACTTGTCGACTTGGCTGAGTGTCAATTGCTTTTTCTTTTCAAGATCAGAATACTTGTCTTCTAAGTTTGTGAATCTCATTTCCAGTTTTTCCAGCTTTTGCTCCACCATTGCCAGCCGGGAAACGAGGCTATTTTTCTCATCCAGCAGATAAGATCGTTCACTAGTGAGTAGCTGGCAGAATTCTTCTAAGCCCTTTGATTTCGCTCTTAAACCCTCCAATTCAGAAGTTGCACCACAAAGAGAAGTTTGGAGTGAGGTGTTCTTTTCAAGAAGACTCTGCATTGTCTCAGTGATTATCTGTAACTGGGAGAGAAGGGCAGATTTTTCGGCAACAAGAGCAGACTTGTCTTCAGTCAGACCATGACAAGATCCCTGCAAAGACTTGGACTGTTCTCTTGATCTCTGAAGCTCAGCATTTACCTCTGACAAGGAACTTTCCAGATTTGCGTTCTTCCTCAGAAGCTCTTCCATGTCTTCCAATTTCTTGAGAAGAACTTCTTTATCGCCCCTCTCTTTTATAGATATCTCTTTAAGCCTCGAATTTTCATCTTGCAAACCCCTAACTGCTGAGTCAAAACACTCTGGATCTAAACCAACAGACTCCAACTGCTGCACTAAAGCCTGGTATCTCTTGTATGAAGATTCAATTTCCTTTTTAAGATCCTGAACTTGAACCCCCAGTGCATCACTTTGCTCTGTCTGACGTAGAACCTCAGCTTCCAGTCTCTCTTTAACCTCCTTTAATCTCAAAATTTCCTCTTGGGAATTCTTTTCTGAGATAAAGGATAAATTATTTGAATCATTTAGAGTTTTGTTTTCGTCCTTCAATTGTTCAATCTCAACTTGAAGATCTCTTTTGCAGATCTCCAGTTCCTTCATCATTTGGAGCACATTACCCAGTTCCAGTGCTAGAGCTCTCTGCTCCTCCTGAGATTGTGAATGCAGATTCTGCAGGTTATGGAGTGTATCTTCTGCTTGCACAAAGCGATCATGTTCCTGTTGTAAGCTGAGCATTAGTTTTTCCAACTCAGCTTGCTTCTGTGAGATTGCTTCATCTGCTGCAGCTATGCTCTGTGCTAAAGTTTTTGCCTCCAGCTGCAAAGACTCATTCATCTTGCCAAACTGAACACGCCGTTCCTCCTCATCTTTTAGTTTAGCTGAACCCAACAACACCTCAGAGTTAAGCCGTGCATTATCTGCCAGAGCTTCACTTAACGATTGCTGTAGTTCGGAAATTGTTTTTAAGCTGTCCTCATACCTGACAGCCACAGTGTCTCTTTCTACATTTGCTTTCCTGATTTCCTCCTTCAATGCTTTTACTTCAGTTTCTGCTTTCTCAGATTGTTCAACAAGCATATTCCATTGTGCTTCACTAACTGCAAGATTTTTCTCTAAAGCAGCTATCTTTTCCAAACACTGTTTATACAGAAGCTCAGAAGCTTCCTTCTCCGCCACTAATCTTGCTAACTGTTGCTTGACATTATGAGATTCCAGCTCTTGTTTAGTAGCGCACTCACTCAATTTCTTTGAGTCCTCTTGAGCTTCATAGAGCAAACCTTCAGCAGCGGTTAACCTCTCTGAAGATTGCCTGCATTGCAGAAGACAAGTATCTCTTTCAGCTTCAAGACTTTTAAGCGTTCCTTGCAATGCTTGAATTTCAGCCTTGGCTTCACTAGCAACCTCACTAAGACTTTTGGAACATTTTTGGGCTTCACTGAGTTCTGTTTCTAGATTAGATAGTCTATTAAAAGCCTCCTGGTACTGGAGGAAGACGGCATCTCTTTCAGCTTCACACTTAGCAAGGATTTCCTTTAGGGTAAGCAATTCAGTTTCAGCTTTTCTGGCTCGCTCAGATTCATCATGAATCTGACTCCTCAAATTTTGATTCTCTTCTGAGTGCTGAGATCCCTCTTGGTTTGCATTGTTAGCTGCCATATCTTCAACTGCCCGAAACATATCATTAAGTTGTTTCAGACCTTTTCTGCCATACGCTTTTCTCGACTCTTCATTACAAGCTCCATTCCTTTTAATACCTTGTGAACTGGTGGTTGAATCACCTTGAAAATCAGGGTCGAGGAACGAACGAATTGGATGCGGTAATTCAGGGTTATCTGATTCAGAACCTGAGGCTGCATCATCAGCTGATGAAAAGGGAACTTGATCAGGAAACGCTTGTGCCATTGTTCGATGAGCTTGACGGAGCTCTCCAGTGGCATGATTGTATCTTTCAGCCAATGCACGGTAAGCCCTGTAGAACTCTTCAACCAGTTTCATAAGCTCAGGCCGTTTTTTGTAATACATCTCAGCCCTTCTAGCAAACGAGTCAGCATCCTCTTCTATGAGCTTGATCATTGCTTTTACTTTGGCATCCATATCTGAGGAAGCATAAGGGATTTAAAACCAACATACATATCTTGCTTAGACACTCGAATAATTTAGGCCAGTCCTTTCTTAATTACATAATTATATGGCAGGCATCAACCTAGCACAGAAAAACATAGGCAAGAAAAGTCATCTTTGTGTATGCCTACTTCTTTTAATTGGACAAGAAATTCTACATCAATTGCGGTTCACTTCATCCTTTTTTTAGCAGCACAATGGAAATGCCAAGAACTATCAAGACCAAAAGAATACTATCAAAACACAACAGCCACAGCTGAAGAGTAATGGCATACTGAAACTACTCAAGTAACATCACCAAACAAAGACACAATGGGATCGGTAAATTCGTCTCTCTACAGTTCCAGGGTTCAATCTGTTGCCAGTAGATAACTTCAAGATGCTACACCCGTACATTCTTACATTTCAAAAATCCACATTAGCCCCTTACAAAGAAACACAAGATGAGGTGACTCAATCAATTGGATTCTCAATTCTTTCCCAAACTATTCAGCAAATCATCCACACAAAAGCAATTACTGACATGAGAGTTAGACGAAAGAAAACCTAGACTTTAGCGCTTTGGACAAACATACACAAATCTTGATTCTAGCATAACACAGTCCAATTTAGCAAGTTGGAACACAGTGTCAACACAGTTAGAGCCAGTAATTATAAAATGAACTGCAACATTAACATCTCGCATACAACTTCTCTAGTACCATGCATTTGCATACATACATTCATACATATACTTCCCCATCAAATTGAACCACTGTACACTGTCTCATCATAGTATTTGCGATTTATCTTGCTAACAGTTTGATCTTCAAGACAAAGCTTTGTTTTAAGAGGGGGAGGATCTAATAAACCCGAAATGTACAATGATCCATTTCCAAGGAACATACCAGTAAGATTCTCCTGCAGCCATTTAGAATTCTTGGGGCTATTGTGGCTATCCCACCACCACGAATACAACCGCCTGGATTCGGAGTGCAACAAAGTCGACATGACTGCTGCAAGAAACAACCAAGCAACAGGTTTCGCCCTCACCGGAGGCTGGTTACCACACCAGGTCTGAATGATTTCCCAAGCCAGTATCTCAAACAATCAACTGATTCCTACACTACTATCTACTTAACTACTGCTTCTCCCAAACTACCACTTACCAACCTGCAATTTTTAACAAAACCCATCAAAAATTATGTCATTTAAAACCTATCTACACATCCAAATCAAGATTGATGCTATTCTATAACATCATATGTGCATTCTATTCATAGTTTCATAGTTTCATACTCAATAATAAAGCATAATGATTGATTACTAGAAATTCCACTGGGTCCAATACTATTCGTCAATTTGTTATTTGTCTTAATCCTCAAAACGAATAAACAATAGGACGTCAACAAAATGGGTTGCAATATATGACAAACAAACATCAAAAAGTTAAGATCTTTACAAGAAAAGAAGAAGAAAAAAAAAGACTGATTAATGAACAGAAATAAATACTAATAATGCAAACCAAAAAATACGCTAACAACGTTACCCTAGTGTTTCATAGGCTCCCGCTTATAACGAGGGTCGAACCTCGAATGTATGCAGTCGTACCCCTATATTGAAACTATAGTAGTTGTTTACAGATGACCCATAAATCGACAAATGGAGTATATGTATATGGAATATCAATTATAATGAACATACAACAAAATAAATAATACATCTAGATTCAAAGTAGACAAAACAAGTTTAATACATTAAAAAACAAGATGAGGAAACAAATAATGTAGATTAAAAACATACCAAAAAAAATGAGATGTGACGAAAATAGAAACAATGTGGTACTACCAAAAGTTTCTACTAAAAGATCAGAGCAGCTGTGATAGAGTGAAACCCAGCTGGCAGCTGCGTTTCTTCCTGGGTCACCCCATTGTTGTATCTTCTAAATGAAGCTTTCTCTCTCCTCAGTCCTCAGTCTTCACTCTTTGAGTATGTATTCTCTCTCTCTCAAAATGGTGGAGTAAAAAGATGAAATTGTAGTGTTAAGTCAGTGTTAAGGAGAGATTTGTAACGTACATAATTCAAGATTTAGGAAATAAAGTAATAAAAAAAAATTATGATTTGTGAGAAATAATTTTAAAATGGAAATTGCACATGCAAGTGTGCGAGTAGCACGGCCTAGAGCAGATAGCACCGCATTCATACAATTACACGACCCAACCACCTACTAGTATGTTAGACCACAGGATTGCACTTTGATTGGAATTTTTGTTGGGTTTGCTAACTACCGTACTATGCACTAAACAGTAATTAACAGTAATATAATCAGTTTATTAAACGTCGGAAAATGCCCGTGACGTCCTTCGTATTTGTCACTTTTACCGTCGACGGTTTTCAGATTTGCACATGTAGCGATCACGAAATTTTATTATAATGTATGGTGTGTTCAACTTTTTATTTAAGTTTACTGTTATAACGGCGTTAGATGCTTAAAGGGTATTTGCTCGTTAGAGCGAGATTAGGGAGAAGGCATCGCACAGTTCTATGTGTTAACTTTTACCGAATAAGAAAATTCAAAAACCGGATGAAATTGACAAAGAAACAAGAGTGAATATACCATCCAATACCATCCAATGCCATGATATAGTCTAGCAGTTGAAGTCATGTTATTTTAAATTACATCTTATTTATCTTATTTAATCACGATTTATTTCAGGTCAGTTATCTGAAATGAATCGAATTCACAAAATAGACAATTTATTTGTTGTTATAAACTTGGAAATATGAACCGAATTAAATTCATCGCTTTTTAAGTTAAAATCAATTCGAAGACTTTGTGTCAAAAAAATGTGATTCATTTTCTTTAGTCTATTGCATTAACAATATACCAAAAAGTAAGCAAGAAGTAATTACTTAAACCTTAATGGGGGTTGTTAGTGAGTTAAAAGGATGGAAAAGACTCTTTAGCGCGGCTCTAGGAAATTTGGTTTGCATTGTCAACATGTCATGTTTCAAGCAAGCAATGTAGCATTGATTTCCAAACTTGAATAGAGACCCAAACCTAATTTTCACTGCACTCCATTTTTGTCACTCCTAAGCTAAGGGGTCGTTTGCATACCCTCAAAATCCATAGGAATTTCATTTTCCTAGGAATTGGGTTTTTTTAAGGTTGTTTGGATCACCCATTTTTGTAGAAGTGGAGGAATTGAAATTCTAAGTTCCTAGATGGTATCCAAACGTTGTAAGGCAAATTCCCGGGAATTTACCATAGGAATTAATTTCCTGAGATATTCTATTTCCTATAGGAATTTAATTCTTATGCTATCCAAACGACCCCTAAGTATTTCTTTGTATTCTATCCCAAGTTAAGGTTGCATTGTGATTAAGTTTTAATTTAGCTATGTAATTTTCGGAATGATCGTACTGTCGATTTAATTTTTTTGTAAGAATCATTGTTATTGTTGGTGGTACCTACTCTCGAACACCGACCTATAGGTGAACGTAAAGCACCTTTTAACCAACAGGTCGGATGTGAGTTGGTAAGAATCATTGTTACTGTAGATGTGTTGTATAACAATTTATAGATAATATAATCTAAACCTTTTGATTTACTTGTTGTAGAAATGTAACATTGAGCTAGACTAGTTTAGTCATGATTGAGTTGAATTTCAAACGAATCACAATCGTAAAGAAACTACTCCCTAAAATATACTCCGAGTTCTATATAATGGCGTCTTAATAAAAATCTTTATAAACAATACGACCGTAAAACAATTCACTTACCTCTTAAAATCAATTTTTTGCCCCGAATATTATAGATACGCAATTTTTCAGACCTTAAAATCACTCTTTAAACAAAGTCCAAAGGACACTTGAATTTTTGGGGAAATTTTAATTTAAGGAGTTGTAGTACTTAATTTGATGTAACTCAGCACCACTAAATTAAACATACAAGTATGTTTTTGCTTTAGTCTTTAAGCATACTCACCCCACTTTGACAACTCCTTCGTGTCATCATCACACATAGCGTGTACAAAATGTGAAATGCAATTATATATATCTGTTGTCAATTTCATATTCTATATACATCCGATGTTTGATCATAGATTACTACATGTAACGATCCAAGAGACGATCTGTGCGAGAGAATATATGAAAAGCTATGTCTATTGTACTGAATTTGTATTAATAAAACGACCTTCTAATTTAAGGAGGTATGATCGACACAACACTCTACACCGCAACACTATTAATGTAAACTAGACTACGATCCCATGAACATTATATGCTTCAGCCTCTCTAATTCCACCACTTAGCACCCTACATATCTGAGCACGATGTCAGCATTAGTACATACGAAAGACGAATCCATAAATCACTCATCGACACAAAACTAAGATCGTATTAATGAGGAGTCGAAACTCTAACCTAAAAGTCGTTACTCGTGAGTTTATTTAGTATGATTAGATCCTAATTTTCCTTGCAATATTTAATGTTACAGCTAGACAAGTTTTAGAAGTAGCACATCCGCACATCTCATCTTCATCATTGCTAACATGAGTTGATAAAGAATTAAAGATTCAGGTCAATAGGACATAATGAGGGCTTGTTGGGTGAAGATTATACAAGAATTTTACAGTAGAAAAGAAAGGTTGATAATGTGAACCAACAGCTCTATATGGCCCCCCTCGAAATGACCCCATTGCCCATGTGAACCTGCTTCATTTATGTCACATGTATGGGCTGCGTTTGACCCCATTCCAATTGTCTCACCTTCGGACTTGACCACCCTAAAACATACCCAAATCCAATGGGCCACGACTACATGACTTATGTGAGGTACAGTTACAGTAAAACAGTTTCGTGATAAACACCGAACAATGTAGTGTCATCTTCTTAGAAGAACGTAATAAGTAGGAGCGTTAATGAGTCGAGTCAGGTTGAAGTGTAGGTCGGGTTGTGGGTCGAGCTTGAATTGTAGAGTCATGGTCGATAATCGAATTCTTGCCAAGTATTCATTGAGTTGGTCTCAATTCAAATACCCATTTGAACAAAAACGAGAATTAACAAACACGCGCACCAAAAAGAAAAGAAAAAGGCTCTAATGCACCAAGTATTCAAGCTGTGTATCACATGAACATCATTAAAAGGTTGCTCAGGTTGTTTGGAATACGTATCAAGTATCAACAAGATCTATATCAACTCGACATGACAAAAGAGCTGATGACAACCTGACTCGATAATGACCTACTCGATTAGTGAAGATGAATTATAGAACAGTGTAATACTCGGTTTAGATCGGCTTATTTACACCAGTGGAATTTAGGAAGAAATATGGTAAAAATCAAATGAACATATAGCTTTGGTCTTTTGTTTATCTTACAAGAACTCTACAGAGGAGGTGAATGTGCTAGATGAGCTTAGCACTGAGCGAAATGAGGGATTTCACTGTTCTTACATTCATACATCAAATCCTAAGTACTCTAAACATTCACATTATAATTTGACGAACCTATTTGGAAGATGAGCAGTATGAAAACTAAGATACAGCATTATTATACAGGTAGCTGATAATACGAAGGGACTGCTATGCTAAGCACACATCTTAACTCGAACTACAGATGATGATACTTGTTTCATTTCAGATCACCTTTCGAAAGTGATTTACCTTATCGTCCAGGAGTAAGAGAAGGAAATGATGGAATCGATTGCAGGATCAATTTACGGCTGGTCCTGAGTTTCGGAGACTGTCCTTTGCCATGGTGAGGAGGAGAGATCCTCTTGCTATTTGGAGATAGTGTCTTTAAGCCACTGCTTGGTGGACTGACATTCTGTAGTACTGCAGGTATGTCATCTTCGACATTCTGGTGATGTTTCTCAGTCTTGGACTGAGAGCGCAGAAATGTTGATCTTCCTTGTCCATCAATAGGGTGCAACAAAGAGGATGAAGTATTAGTCATTAGAGAAGATCTTGGCGGTTTTCCCTTTGAGGAATTTGGCAACGGAACGGATGGCCTATGACACAAAAGATTGCAGAATCAGCACCAGCAATTACAATAATGTACTAGACTGTATGGTTGGAAGAATTTTGAAGAACCAAACCTGTAATGCCTTATTGGTGTCTTAGGGAGGGAAAACTCTGAGTTCTTGTTGTCATCAATGCGGAATCCAGGAGGATCCAGGCGTTTTTCTATTACTCTTCTCTCCAACGCTTGTTCCTCTTCTGTATCATCTTCCATTGCATGTGAAGTCGACCCTGAATGTTAAGAATCAGCTCAATCAGATTCTTATTCAGGCAGTATATCATCAAGAGGCAGCACCAAAATGGCTGTGTTTAAGAGGCATAATTTGCTGTAGCATTAGGAACTCACCGTCCTTTCTTCCGAATGCATTTTTACAGCCCTCACATCTGCAGTTAATGGAGCAGCCAACACCACCCTTCAAAAGAAGAAAAAGTTGTTTACATGACATGATCATCAATGGTAAAGACGAGACAGATCTGGTAAGTTAAGATACCTGATAACATTCACAATATTTTTTGAGACAATTTGATTTCTTGCAGTTGCAACCTCGCTTATGACGTGCTGAAGCTGGTGTTCTGGTCGAATCTTCCTGTTTGACAATAAAGGTTTTTAACATTTTTATCAGTTATCTAGCACTTAAAAAAATTACAAGGAACTAGCTAGTTTTCGTATCAATTGACTTACCCCAGTTTCTTGAGCAGAATCTGAGGTCCTAATAACTTTGGGAGCAAATGCAAGTGGGTTACGAGATTCAATCTGCTTGCGAGTTGCAAGAACAGTTTCTTCATGAATCGGCTTGTTGAAACAGTCTTGACAGGAGCATGGCTCCACACAATAAACACCAGCAGCAAAGCATTCACAATACCTACACCCAGAAAGGAATGTTTAAAATCTGAGCCATAAAACTAGAATGTGAATAATACATACAAACAGTACTCCTTCTAAGATGTCTTCTTAGTGGAGCTCTCCTCAAAACTGAAGTACTCGAATCTGGGTCAACTCGTGTTTGGAAACACAACAAAAGCCACATGAACAGAAGGGAAAAAACAGAAAAAGGAAGCTTCCAGGGGCACGAAGCTCCACACATTGCTTTCAAAGAATTAATGTTAACCACAGCCATCCTAAAAAAGTATGGCTACTGACACACTAGAACATAAGTGATACTGGAAGGGATATGCAACATGAACTGAGTATCATAGGGTTTAGTGACAATGTGGTTCCAGGAGTTATGAAAGAAAGCCTTGGTACAGAGTGACTTACAGTTTCAAGCACTTCGACTTTTTGCAGTTGCAACGTTTACAAGACTCGGGTTCTCCAATATTGTCAAACTTCCGCCTGCAGGAATGGCCATAAAACATTGATTTTAGTTTAAAGAAATTATGCGAAGGAAAGCTCATGGATCAATAATACTAGTACAGAATAAGTATGAATTGCACATACCTCTTCTTCTTCGGACTCCTTGAATCTAGCTCCTCCGCAGTTGTGTATGCAGAAAGCTGTCCGTCATCCATTAGTTCAGCTCCATTTTCAGCAGGGCCCCCGTCATTTTCAAATGAGCCTGAACCTGATGATTGATTGAGAGGCTCTTGGCTTGTTGGAGTAATCATTTCTTGGTAGGGAATTCCAGAGTCCTTTGAAGCAGCTGCCAGAGCATTCAAGTGCAGACCAATGCCAGGAAAAACACACCTAGAAGAATCGCCTAGAGGTGTGACAGGCTGCTTACTGGCAGACATAGGCTTATCTACATTTTGCATTGAAGACATAGATCTAATATAGGGAGCACCATCAATGGAACTCTTTGGTCTTGCGACCTCAAAAGTAAGACATCTCCTTCGCATTCCTCGGTAGAAACTATAGTAATTCTGCAAATATACAGCATGAAGGGATTCAAAAGGAGATTTTCACGTCTAACCAAAACCAAGAAAAAAGATATAAAAGCATGATGCATACAGAAAACATGAATCCTACTGCTGCAACCTTGTCAAAACCAATACAACACATACAAATTTCGCAATGTGAGATGAATATGAGAAGAAAAAAATTCTTCTCACTAGAAATGCAAGTGTATCTAACCAATCCAATGACAGTAAAACAGCTCATACATCATATCACACGGAACCATGGATGCAAGACATACAAAGATATTGATGTGTGCTCTAGCTATCCAGGGAAGTTTCAAGCATGATAGTCTAGAGAACTTTAAATTAATCACGAATGAGCAAATGTGTAAGGTTTTCGTTACCTCATTTCCTGGCTTTTCGCCAGTTTCACCAGATAAGTATTCGTTCACACGTGGAATTCCCGATTCTTCAGGTGGCTGGTCGAATTGCTTCAGCTCATTGGTGTCTGAAGGTTGAGTCGATTGACCCACATTTTCATGTGCTTCATTATAGGCAGCTGCAGTTTCATGACATGAACTTTGCATGACATTGACTTCATCAGGTGGAAAGCGTGACAATAGAGAGGCATAAACATTTGTTTGTTCTTCTAAGGACTTTCGGAATGGTCCTTTCAGAGTTGCCCCGTCATTAGGTGAATCAAAAGCAAATAGTTCAGTATTGCAAGAGATCATACTTTGCCAATCACAGGCTGTCTCTTCACTATCAGGATTCGTCTCTTGGGAGACTATTTCAGTACCAAACGATCCTTGAATAGAATGGTCTTGAACAAATGGTACAAGTGCTGTTGATGTGGCTTGCTCACATGGTTTAATACCAGAGGAAGGCCCTGTCCTATAGTCAGGACTACCAGTTTCATAAGTCAAGACCCGTGGCAGCTCTGCTGTGTGCTCTGAAACATCACAAAGTCGATCATTAGAGGCTTCATTACATGAACCCCCTTCACCTCCAACTTCAGGATTCGCGGAACTGTCAGGCTGCAAATCAGTAACAGTTCCCTGGTCGGCTTCAGAATCTTTGTTCCCTTCATCAGTAAGGCACTGTGCTTTTGCTGGATCTGAAAGCAGATGCCTGACAACAGATATAATGAAGAGCACATATCAGGAGACCGCCAATTAAACCTACTGAAGCGTAAAATTGTGACATTGCGAAATTGAGACAGGAAAAAAAACCAGTGCATCACTGAATGTAATACCTTCTTAAGAACCTAGACTCCTTCTGTAGGCTCACATGTGGTGATGTGAAAACAGATGGAGGCGAGGTGAAACTAAGCGAGCTGAACGTTTGAGAAACATGTATCGTCTTCACAGCATTTATCGGAGAAAGACTGTTAGCAAAGTTCGAAAATGGAGACTCCTGCACACAGGAAAATGTTCAGACATATAGATCAATTCTCAAACACTTTAAACAAAGCAGCAAAGCACAAATTAACCATAGAATTTGAAGAAGACACAGGTATCCCTCAAATCGGAGCACAGAACTGGACAATCCTCATCCGAAATCGCCAATTTATTTAGCATCTCAGATCAGGAAGCATTATTTCCAAAATAAGCAGCAATGTGAGTGACTGACAGCAGAAATCACAGTACTACAGAAAGATTAAGTCTTTCTAATCATGATTTTTACACCACAAAATCCAGTGATAAACCCTAAAAATGATCACAATACAGCAAAGAAAAGCTTCAAGAACACTCAAAGCTCCAAACTTGGAAACTCAAAGGGGGTAGCTTCACAGTAACACCACCCAACCCACAAAAACAAAAAAAACAAAAAAAAAATCAACCCAGTAAAAAAATTGTTCATTTACTCACATACATTCATCCAATATTTCCAAATTAGTCACAATAACATCAAAATTACAACAAACCCAGAAACAAATCAATCAATCCTAAAAAAATTAACAATACTAAATTAAGTGATCTACACACAAAACCCACAACCAAAACCCTCATAAATCAAACTTTAAAAACCCACCCATTTCAAATTAAGCAACATAGAACAAATCACCGGCATGCAAAGTAAAAAAAATACCCAAAAAGATACCATTTTTACACCCACATCAAGTAAAAAATCACAGCAAAACCCCAGAAAAAAAATAACCCACATTACCAAAAACAATGCAGTAAAAAAATTTCACCTCGATTTTAGAAAGAGGGGTGCCGATCTGATTCCTCTCAGGAGTATCCATGATTTCTAACTTGACAAACACACTTTGCACAAAAAAAAAAAAAGACCCAAACTTTTTTTTTTCTTTGACTTACAAATTTAACCAAAAACAAGTGAATAACAAAAAAATGAAATGTAAGAAGAACCCTCTATATATGAGGCTTCTGAATGACTCTTTCTCTCACTGTTTAAGTGCTTTGATTGTGAATGTAGAGATGTTGCTGCAACACACTCGGGTATTATGTGAGTGGAGTAAAGTTGAAGCAGAAGGAGAGAGAAAAAAAAAAAAAGAGAGAGGAGATTTTGAAGAGGGGGAGAAGCGGGAAAGAGGGATGTGCTGAGATTTTCTCGTGCTGATAACCCCCCGACCCCACCTATTTCCTATTTCCACCCACCGTAAGATTTGTTACTCATTTATAATAAATCTTTTTTTTTTTTTACTGGGTCGTATCGTCATAGTATGTTGTCCATTTGACTTGTATCTAAGGACTTTGTACTATATCATAATTTCATAACGTACCATTCTCATGCTTTTATGAAGGGGGGAGGATGATTAGGGAGTAATCTATATCTAATCTAATCATATGTATTTAATTAGAGATTTTTGAGGGTATGATCACTATGATGACATGATGTGCGTTTCAGTTTTGTTATTATTGTGTAATTAAGGTCTTTGAGATTGTGTGTCTTTGATCTTTGACTTTGAGTTTCAAGGTGTGTAATACTATTGATTGTTGTATCGTAACTTTTGGGTTTTGAATGGTGGTTTTATGGTCGTTTGCTTGAGGTTGTATGCTTTTTTTTTTTTTGGTACAATGAGGTTGTATGTAAAGACTTTATACTCGGTAACGTATTATTTTCGTGAGTGTGTGTCAGGACTGGAGGGTAAGTTTGACTTTTATGTGGTCGTATCTTGAAGACTGTATGCTCGATCTGTAACGTATCATTTTTGTTATGCGTTTATTAAGGATGATGATTATGGACTTTATTAGGGTTTATAAACGTCTGTATTTATTGAGGTGAATTTATGACATTGTGCGTTATATTTTGTAATCAAAGGCGTTAGAGATTGTGTTTTTAGGCTTTTTCAACCGTTGCCTTCTTCTTTATCATTAGTATTTTTACGATTATTGGTTTTCGTAGGTTGTAACTAAGCAGTGCGGATCCTCTACTTTATAAGATGAAATTGAGGTGGAAAGAACTTATTCAGAAAACTCAAACAATTATGACAATACTCCCTCCATAAAGAAATATTTGACGTTTTCGGATTACGAGGTGAGGGTTTGACTTGCGATTTTTGAGAGAAATACATGTCGAAAAATTATGAAACGTATGACGTTGGATTCGTATCGAAAAATACATTCATGCAAGTATAGTTTCATAATTTTTACTAATATATCTTATGAAATATTGACGAATAAATGTGTTGTCTCGAAATGTGAGAAAGTCATGTATAATTTTATGGAGGGAGTATAATATATTTTGATTTTGTGTAACAGTTACATGGGAAAATGAAAGGATATATAAAAACTACTAAGACATATTCCTTCAAAACTTATTTTGGTTTTCTCGAACTACATTATATTACATAAATAAACTTTGGTAGAATCAACTTATTTTCCAATGGTTTCAGATCAAATTAAGCTCAATTAGTTCAAATTAGACAAGTTATTATGCTTCCCAATAAATCCAGTCTTTTGGTTAGTAAGTTTTTTCACCTAAATTCAGTTAAATTTCAATAGTTTCTCATTAGTTTAAAAAAGCTGCAATCCCATCATTACGACTACAAAACCCCCGTAAAACCAAAAATGGAAAAACTCAACCACCACAGAGTAACTGAACCAATAATCTCGAGGTTAGGTTAACTGAGAACCAACCCCATGGGGTAAACTTGCACAACACCGTCGATTCGAATTGACTCAATGTTTCAATGTGTTCTATCTTTGGTCGTCATTTCTTATTCTAATGACATAAGATGTTTCCAAACAGTTGTATTTAGGTTACTTATGATCGTGTAATATTATATCAACTAAAAATCAATAATAATTTACTAGAAGTTGGTGGGGAGGCGATATACGATCTGAGCCCCCACACTCTTTGCTATGGAAAAATCAATCCTAGTAAAAATATGAGTTGCAGCCTGCGCACCGATATCCTGCATCCTGGAGAACTGCTGGATTTGCTTAAGCAGAGCAACAACTGTGGGCTCTAACTCCCCCAGAGAGGAGAAAGAGAAGGGAAGGAAGCCATAACCCAAAGCAGCGCACCTCACCTCATACTTGGCACGCTTACGATCGGACGCTTCCCGCACCACCTTACCTGTTTCAAAATCTATCAATCCCGTCTGAGTCAAGGGTGAAGACCCAGTCAAATCGACGCAAACGTTGCGCCCTCTATCCCGGGAATAAAGCAGCACATGTCTGCTGGACGAAGAGGTCGGCCATCAGCACCAATCAACCAATGTCAACCTCCTTTCCAGCGGAGATCTCTGACCGATAACAGATGTCAACCAGCGTGTCACGAACAACATTATGCCGATATTTGACGCCAACCATTCCCGTACACAATACAACATGTTCCCCAAATATATCACCCACAAAGACCCGCGAGCAAGCAGAGCACGGATGATCCATGGTGAATAAAGGCACCCCCAGACGGTAGCAAAGCACGCATCGATAAGTACGATCATTCATAGTCTGACCCAACCCCGAAATAGGGACCACCCTAAGCCAATCAGAGCTGTGCGCACCCTGTAGAGAACTCCACAAATCCAACTGATGCGGTGTCAAGGAATAAATAGAAGCGACATCCCTAACGACCCGAGCGAAATGAACACATTTTTTCTCGATCTTTTATTTGAAAGTTTTTCTAGCCCTTCATCAATTAGTAAGAATCATTGGTCCTCCCCCCCCCCCCCCCTCCCATTTCGTATATATCATACAATTTCAATGGATGATGTTTTTATAGGCAAAAAGAGCAATTTTGTACGATTAATCAAAGATATGTTACAGAGTACGCACATGAGTCAAATCTATTTCACCACAATCTTTAATTTTATTAGAGTGGAGTTTTATTTTATTTTGTTTGATTTCTATTCGTTTGATATTGATATCTGATAATGTAGATGGAGCGTATGATATACCTTTTTCCGAGGACAAGAAGGAAAATTGCATCAATCAAAGGGAGACCTACCTTGGGCTTACCAGCCACCATCTCACACTTGATTAGACTAGTGAGTAGTCCACATTTCATACACGTGTCTTACGATAGACGATGTGATTTCCGCCTTTAATAATTGTATGTCTAACAAAATGTAAACCAAAAGAATAGTTGAAACTATCGGAAAGAGTAAATTCTCTACCTAGTTGTCGTAAATGGTAATTCCTGTATAACTAGTTGATCGATGAATTAGATTTCAAAGACTGATTTCGAAAGGAGTACTTCCTAAAAGAGTTCAACAACTAAACAATAAGTTAAATACGGGTAAATTGCAATATTCAACTGATTTCATGATCCTCTAGAGTTTGAATTTGGTAGAGTTGGTAGAGTTTACCAAAACAAGTAATAAGACAAAATAAAAAGAATTTTGAGGGTCACAAATAAATTGTTAAAAAATTTATTCTTGCCTTTTTAGGCAAACTCTACCAAATAGAGTTGATTTGCAACTCTAGAGGATCCCAACACATAGAAATTCCATAAGACCTCCATAACTATCCACTTAACCAAATTATTGAGTATAAGCTTATAATTTATCATCAAATCATCATCCTAACTCCAAAGCTCTATATATGTTGTAATTAACAAAGTCCCTTGATCTAAGAAAAATGAATTAAGTAAAACACCCTGTCATCGCACTGTCCCCCAAAGACCCAATATTGAAAAGCAATTTGGAGTCATTTTCTATAATTAATTGGGCATTTGACGTTGATATCTTGAATAATTTGCTCAATTTCATTCTGAAAAAGGGCAAAAAGATTACTAGCTCATCAAAAAGAGCTCCACTCTATTTTCTTAAGGGACATTGACCGAAACGTATGTATACACCTAGGAATCTCCATCTACATTGACTTATTATTAAACTCCATTCATATGTGACAAACTACGTTGGTCTTACGCTTCCCATTTTAACTAATTAAGTTAGGTTAATCCGAGGTCTATTATTACGAGTACTTCATATTTTGTTATTTCTCTGACGTCGTATGCTCCTAAAAATGAAGTTTGTCTCACCTTAATAGTCCTTATACATCGGTTACTAAATTCCGTTCTCTTAAATCTTATATTTTTTTTGAAGTCACTCTTAAATCTTATTTGATATCGTGTTTTATTTATAGTCTTGACCTAAAAATCATGTTTTGAAAACTAAAATACATACATAAGTGGTTTTAAATTATCGATACTTCATGTTTCCATCGTTAATTAGTTCACATGAGCATGATCAATGGGATCAATCGGTTGGAAAACATTGAAAACTACAAACAGATACTCCCTCTGTCCCACCTCAAACGCCACATAAGGTTTTTGTAGTAGAATAAGAAAAATTGATATAGTAAGTTGAGTGGGGTAATATTAGGAAAAATGAGGAGAGAGAATGTGAGGATTAATAAAGTAGGAGAAGTAATGTGAGAGATGTAATAATTTAATAAAAGTAGGAGAGAAAAATATGTCAAAAAATAGATCGGGTGTTTGAGATGGGACGTCCCAAAATAAAAAATAGGACGTTTGAGCTGAGATGAAGGGAGTACTCTATACGAACATCAAACAAAGGGTGGTGAATGTGTTGACTTTAAAATTGACATATGAGTGGAAATAATAATAGACTAAATTAATTAGATGATCATCAGTTTATATTTTGTAACTTTGATAATAATATGGACCAATTGTTTTGAGTTCGAATTACAAGAAATATTTTGTAGTAGTAAAAACCATAAGTAAAGAGACAAACGACGTTGGTCTGACGGTGCCAAATAAATTTAATTAACTAAGTTAATAGTACTATTATAGGTATGATGATTATGATTGTTGATCTGACGTCGTAACTCGTAGGCACCTAAAAATGAAGTTTGTCTTACATTAAGTATCTTGCTAATTGTCCTTGCTTTTATATTACCAAATTCTATTCTGTTAATCGAAAAACACACATTAACTAAGGGACAATTCCTCTAACATCTTCCTTCTTAACTTTTTACTAATCGACATTTTAGCTTATTGGGTTGCTCAATCACTAGCTTAATCATAATGTACACAAGTGTAAATGAGATTATTATGTAGACCTACGTGTATGGATCGACCCGACCTGCCAACTATGATGGTGCAGTACCTTAGCTTGGTCAACTCGATCTTTGTTAATCAAAAGTCATTGCTAATCATTGAATAGAAAACACCAAATATACTTTCTTCAATTATACTCTTACCCAAAAACTTCTCCCATTCGTTTTGAATTGTTGTTTTGACTGGTCGTATTAAAATCTAAATTTATAGCAAATGAAAGACCCGCTTACCATATAATCAAGTGAAATTGGTATATATAATGCAATGCAGAATAGAATATGTACTGATTTTTACAACAAATGAGTGATTTATTTGCTCCAGAAATAGCTCCCAACATGGCCAGTCAAAACGGCAAAACAGAAGAGGGAGAAGTCTTTGGGTAGGAGGTTCATACAATTGTAAACAAAGTGTACATCTTATAAAAAAAAGACATAGACTTAATTTAACCTTTTTTTAGACTTATGGTCTGTGATAGATCGAGTTTCCGCCACTTTAATTATTTTCATTTTTACTTACATTTATTATTATTATTAGGTCAGATTATCATACTTAGCATAAAAAAAAATGGCACGCTTTATTAACTACAATGAATTTGTGTACCATTGTTGAGAGACGTATGTAATTAAATCTTATATAAATACTACGAGTTAACTTATACATTTGTTTTAAAACGAAAACTTCCGGTACTACTTCCATGGTTCACCTACCTAAGCTTTGGTATCATCAATTTCATTCTTTGCCAAAGAGAAGAGAAAAGGGAAGTAAGTAAGCAAAGAAAGGAAAGAAACAAAAGAAAAAACAAAGGTAGAGAGATACAAAAGATCCATATTGGGTGCCATGCTTAAGAGTTACTCTACTCTTTATCACTTTCTTTTGTTCTCTTTTGTATTGTGTTATTATAAGCTTTCATTGTTTCTTTCTACGTAGGAGGGCAAATAGACGACTTAGCAGTAAATAATTAAATGTCGGAAAATTGAAGGTGGTCCATTAAGTGTATGAAGAAGGAAACATAAAAGCAAAGGAGGAAAACACGTGATAATTCCACTGTTATCCAAAAACTTAGGCACATTTTTACTGCCATCGTATTGCAGACGGAAAAGAGAATGTGGAATCATAATAATGTCGACTTCATGCGTATTACTAAACATTACATTTTCACCATTTCTTTATTCCTTAATCACCTGGTCTGACACCATATTATATAAATAATATAGTCATATTTTATAGTTTATACATTTATACTCTTTGATTGCATGGCAAAGTACGTGATTAATAAAGTTTATTGTACGTATAACTATATACATGTACGAAGGAATGTTATTAGTGAAAGTTAAGTGCGCACTTAGTGAAGTATATACCTCAATATGTATGGATATATGTACCTGTTTAAAAGTGTTAGCGATCCATGCAATTCTTCTGCCTCAGATTTTCAGAATCTACGGACTCATCACATGGATGCAACCTGAGAACTCCTTAATTAATTAAGTCATTAGTTAAAGTCATTTTAATTAACAGCACAACTAAAAGCAATTTTGTGTTATTTCTTCTAACCATTATTGTTCACATAATGAGAGTGCCGGAAATTGTAAATGCGACTGTTGTTCTACAAATTTACACAACCTACGGATGTTGCATTATTAGCATTTACGTAGACAAACGACTAATACGTGAAGCAAATCAGATGTGTGCGTGATTAATTAAGAATTTTACATATAGTATATACTATTTCTACATACGTCTAGATGACCTTTACATGCGTGTTGACTACTCCCTCCGTCCCAGTTCAAACGCCCCATATTCCGTTTTGGGACGTCCCACTTCAAACACCCCATCTATTTTGGGACATATTTCTCTCTCCTACTTTTATTAAATTATCACATCCTCTCTCACATTCTCTCTACTACTTTTATTAATCCCCACATTCTCTCTCATCTTTTTTCCTAATATTACCCCACTCAACTTATTATATCAGTTTTTCTTATTCAACTACAAAAAATGCCCGGGGCGTTTGAACTGGGACGGAGGGAGTACTTAATTAACATGCATCTTTGTATAGATTATCGCATGGATGTAGTAGGAAGACTTAACTCAAAGTTAGACGAAGCTCATCCTCCCCATTATTATAATAAATCTTAATGAAATTAAGGGTAAATTGTTATTAGTACTGACAAGTAAACAAGCCAACTAGTCAAGCAAGACATAAATTAACTTGTCAATCTGTTAATATACTATGGGCAAGGTGCAGTATGTATTCTTAATTAAGGGCCATTAACAATTTATTACCTCTCAGTCGTATTTTCACTCTAACAAAGAAAGACCAATATGTCTGAACTCTGAAGTCAGCATATACATTTAAATTAGCAGATTTAACTGCAGGGTGGCCGTGGCATCATCTACAAAGTTAAACGATAAGATTTAACAAGTCAAAGTTTTGGTGACATAGTTGTATATATATCTATGGAACCACTAAAGAAAACACCTACTACAATTACACAATGTATTTACAAACATGCTGCATGCATGCAGGCATGCATGTCAAATTTAGGGGTATGTATGTGGTACTAGATGCACAGGCTACCTGATTTTTTTTTTCTTTTTTCGAAAATATCTAAATATTGTTGAACTTGTAAGAATGGTTACTCTGATTTAATCAACTATATATACAGGACTAAGTTCTAGCATGATTTTCACATAGATGAACTTGTGAACAACCTTAATTTGGTGATCAGACTTGACACTTGTATGTACTCCTTGTATTGTTTTCATTCGTTAACAATTGATTTAAATTCCTTACATATTCACATTAAATGTCAACAAATCAAATCAAGAAAACGGATGACTATAGATATGGACGAGGAGTTCTAGGGTACAAAGTACTACAATAAATCATTTTTAAATAACTTAATTAAATTTTGTAAAAGTAAATATATTAGATATAGTTTGTACCATGTATGATGTATACGTAAGCACAAAAATTTAAATAAATGCAATTAGCCATTTTTTTCTATTTTTGTGGTTATTTACAATATAATTTATAAAATATATCTAATTAAAAATAATGGATAGTGTAGATTGATTTCCAACATTATGAACGGTTGAGATGAAGCATATTATGGTATTTTAAGATACTTGTGAAGTACCTTAGAATTACTCATACATATGGATTATGTGATAATGTGAAACAACCAAAGGAAGCACAAGTATAAGGTATGTACAAACTAAACCTGCATGCAAATCCTCGATTCTCAGGTGAACTTATGAAGAACAAGCTGTAAAATAATAATAATTGACATACAAGTATACAACCTTATAAACATGAGCACGTCTCGCTTGGTACGATCAGTAATCAGCACTTGGCGCTTGGGATAGAAACAACAAATTGTAATTTGAAACGGCCAGTTTTAGTTTGGTACCACTATTTCTGACTTTTTTATTTATTTATTTATTTTTATTTTTTTCTTTTTGTGTGTGTGTGTGTGTTTTTATTTGGTAAATAATACAGTCACTCATCAGTAAGCAACTGACAATTTCTTTCTAGGTTTCTGGTGTTAAGGCCCTCTTCAGTTAAATTGACTTTTTTGCACTATGCGTTAACCTGCTACAGTCGACTTTTACGTACAGCAAAACGCTCACACAGTCACAAGTCGTAACATACAAAACTTAAGCAAAGGTTCTAGCATATGATTGGCCTTTATGTATAATCATAACGAATTGTTTGTCTACTAGTACCACGTATGGCCATATGTATTAGCAATATTACAAGGAGTCTATATGTAGACAAATAAAAAAAATGTCTATGATTAGTTTGTAGTAAAATCAATCAAATGTGCAGTAAATTTTGTTACATAATTTTGTAAATGTTGGATTAATGAGGAAAGATAGACAATCAAGGATCCTTGATTTGGAAATTAAATCAATTTAAATTTCTTTCTATTTGATAGATTCGTAACAATGTTGATTTTATTGTTAGTTTCATAGATTTACCGCAAACATGTTAAATTTACTACACAAGCATATTATTTACTATTTGCAATTATTAATTTACCACACTTGATTATTGTATAAACAGATTATCTATTGTTTATATATAGACTTCTAGGATTATCTGTCCTAAAGTTAATACTAGTACAAATAATTTCTTCTGAAAAATGCACGCAACAAAATCATTTTTAGAGTTTTATTATTACTTGCGGTGGTACTTCATAGTAACACTAGTTTTAAACCTATGCGTTGCACGGTTAAAATATTATATCGTACGACGTACGTAATAATTATTTTCTTTTCTTTAAAAAAAAAGTTGTAGTATTATTCTTGTTTTTATTGCCTCCCGTAACCACTCTGTTTACAACTGCTAAAGGCATCATCAGGTGGGTATGGGGCACAAATGGGGGCGGAAGATGGTATGTGGTGTAATGGTTGGACAAAATGATTATATTAGGTGTGGTATGATCAAAATTTACTTCTAATATATGTAGTTCAACCAAAAATCCTAACAAAAATCCTAAATTATATTAACTAATTAAGGGTCTGCTTGGTAATGTTTGTGATTTTTAGTTTTTTGTTTGTCAAAAACTAAAAACTGATTTTGGTTTTTTAATTTACAAATTTTAAAAACAGATTTTAACTCTCACTCCTCAAGCTCATCTAATACTATATATTAAAACCTGAAACCAATTCTTTCCTAAAACGACACTTGTCATTTATTAATTGGATAGAACATAAAAATAGCATTAAATATAATTATCGGTTAAGATATGATAATAAATTATCATAGAGTAGTATAATATAGCTAATTTATGGAAAATAATTATTAAGGTAATTTATTTGAACAAAGATAAGCCGTAGTATAGTATAACTAATTTATGGAATATAATCATTATGATAATTTATTAGAACAAAGATAAGCCAACTTTTTCTTATAAAGTGAGTATAAACAATATAAATATATAACCCGGGCGTGGCACGAACATGCAAACTAGTAATAAATAAAAATAACATGAAATATTTTTTTTAATAACGTGAAGCTCACCCTCTCTCTCTCTTCTCACCCACCCTCTATCTCCTTATTCCTTACTCCCCTGCAACTCACAAGCAATCTATAATTTCAACCCACCACCTTCCATGGTACCAACTAGACCCGGCAAACAGGTCATTCGGGTCGGGTTCGGGTCGGGTTCGGATCGGGTTGGTTTGGGCAGGGTCAATTCGGGTGCACTACAATATTCGGGCCACTTCATGTTGGGTCGGGTTCGGACGGGTTCGGGCCACTTCGGGTCTAGCATTCTTCGGGTCAATTTCGACTACGGCTTAAATTATTCGGGTTAGTTTGGGTCGGGTTCATACGGGTCGGGTCAATTCGGGTCGGGTTAATTCGGGTCTAGTTGAAAAATCGAGACAAATAATGATTAAATTTGTACTATTTACATTTATTTTCGATTGATTGACCAAATATAGATGAAAAACATTAAATTAAGTTGTTTAGGTACTCGTTTCATGTGAAAAAGAGGAACATTATGCCATATAATGTACTCACTTTATATGATACAAAATTGAAGGCGCGAAATGCTCGTATCACTAAATCAAAGGTTAGACATATAGTATACGGAATCAAAATATTCAAGTCAATTTAGTACGGGTCTATTCGGGTTCTGGTGATAATCGGGTCGGGCTAGTTTAGTTCGGGTCATTACGGGTTCGGGTCAACTTCGGGTTATTGACTTCGGGTGATAATCGGGTTCGGGTCGGGTGTAACCGGGTTCGGGTCAAATATGGGTGATATCATTTCTGGTGTATTTCGGGTTCGGGTCAAAATTTTCGGGCCGGGTTTCGGGTCTCGGGTCACTTTTTCCAGGTCTAGTACCACCCCACGACCCACTGCCTCAACCACTTTGCAAGTTCCGACCTTAGCAAAACGCCAATTAAGTAGTGTTAACTTAGAGATAAAGACGACAAATAATGCAACAACCGGCGGCGATGATCGGAAAAAGGTGGCGATTTTTTTTCTCGAGATGGATCGTCTTGGGCCAGGATTTATTCGTATTGTCTTTATTGTGGCAATAGATCGGGAAGGCAACAACCTGCTTCGATGTCAGTGATCGGATGTGTAACAACCCTAAATTTTCGACAAACTTAAACAAGAAAATAAAGGGCTGTTATGCCGCCGTTGACCACCAAGTCAACGACAAGGCTTACCAAAACAAAATTCTGAAAGAAACAACGACGGTCAGCGGAAGACTTGTAGTTAAGTTTACAATCCAAAAACAAACCAGAAGAAACAAATTACAATCGTTCCTAAAAATCCAAATGTTTGACGAATTATTCTAGATCCCCATGTCATGCGTTGACCTTCAAGCAAAAACAAGCAATCACCTTCAAGACCTGTCAACTGCGCCATCATAACAATGACACAGGCCCCAGAATAGGGTAGGGACAAACCCAAACAGAAAGAACGTCAGCACAGGCTGAGTAAGAGGAAAGAGCAACAAAAAGAAAAGAAGATACGCGCCTTAAAATGGCGCGTAGCTACAAATAACTGAACAAACTACGCCAAGAATTTAAGTCAACGAAGAACTGGGCACGATTCAGGTGTAACACAGAAACCGGCAGAAAAGTGCCAAACAGCGAAAACTGATATTCTTACACCTCAAAACTCTGAACAGCAAAATACGATCATCGAGGGCCTCCGAGAGGTCCCTAAAGACAAGCCAAGGGTCCTACCCCAAGACTACCGCATCTAGAGTTACAAGTAACGCAACCTAACGACTCGAGTGTGCACACCCCTCGCTAGAGGGCCGGTAGGACGAAACCACCTCTAGGAGGAAGTCTATTAGGGGGTTCGGTAGCTGATCTCCGACCCACAATACTACCTTGATCAGAGGTACAAACACAAGCCACAACCGCGTGGTGTGGTGACGGCTCCTACGTCCGCCCCTCTAGATGGGTTTTATTTATCTTCACTTTCGTACAATACTCTTCTGCCTTAACATTAAAGTACATTATTTGTGCTCGCGCTTTTCGATTTATAAACGGCCGTAGCCGGAAACAACAACATAAAAATCAACAATGAGTAATGGCATTGTCATGAAACAAGACAAGCATGAATATGAGATTCAAGAGTGAAAAAGATGAAAGGAGCATAACGAATAGTTGAAGCGAACGAATGAGCTTATGGGAACGAAAGGTACAAACATGCTCAAGTCTTAGATGATCAACGTTCTTACCTTCAACACTCACAATGCTAGGAAAGTATCAAAAGCCCACGAAAGGTACTTCCTCAAAGTCACCACCTAAACAAGTGTCAAGTACAAAACGGATTACTACGAATCACAAGGTAGCTAACTTCAAGCGACTTATTATAATCATAACCCACACTCTACACATCCCACAAGACAACCCCAAACAAACATGATCATAGGGTAACCAAACGAACCCCAAAACGCACCAAACTTTCACCACACCTTCCCCAACATGCTAGCAACGTTTTCAACCATTTAAATCCTTAAAATATCAACAATAACACCCAAAATAGGGCAAAATCAGAACTGGACAGAAACCGTTTAATTCAAACAAACCATTATGAAACCTTCCCAAATTTATACTACACGTTACCCATATCATAATAAGCCATCCTTTCAAATTTCATGCAATTCTAACCATAAAATTATCATCAAACACAAAAGCCCTAATTTATAAACCCTAATTTCATAGCTTCACAATTTCATGCTTAAAATCCCCAAACAACAACGAATACAACGCCAATCACAACACCATAATCATGTTCATGCTTTACATCATCAATTAAACATGAATTTGAAAAGCCCTAATTAAATTCATGAGGAAAAAGGGGTGAGAATCTTACTACACTTGATCAAGGACCAAGTGGGTGGAAAGGGGGAGGCGAGGGTGGCGGCTGAAGGTGGGATGCACGGCGGCGGCGCACGGTGGGACGGTGGCTGCTGCCGCTGCTCTTCTCTTTCTCCTTCTTTCTCTTCTTCTCTCTTTTCCTTTCTTTCTCTTTTCCTCTTCTTCTGCGTACGACTTGAAGGGGGTTTGTTTTTCTTTTTTTTTTTTTTTTTTTTTTTCTTTTATATAGTGTAAGGTGAGGGAATAAGTAAGGGTATTTTGGTAATTTCGCCAATTAACTGCCCGATTAGGAAAGTGACCCAAAACGGTAAATATACCTAAATCCCACAGTAGAAACTACACCTTAAAATGAGTCACAAAACGTAACACCCTAATTAAATAATAATCCCGAAATTTACGGGGTGTTACAGACTTCCCTCCTTAAAACAAATCTTCGTCCCGAAGATTTAGGTTCCTCCTCTAAGGTAACACAGACTCATGTATAACCACACATTTCTCGGTCGGTGTCCCACATCCAACTTTCTACTTACTGATTTGGGCTGGGGTACACAAAGGTACACATGGAATAAGTAAAGGTGAAGAGTAAAAATGTAGAGGTATAGTAATATAAAAAAAAGGGGGAGTGCATCATCAATGCGCTCCCACACAAGGAGTTGTGTTTAGGAAGAAATACATCATCAATGCATTTCTGAGGTAGCGCGCACACGTTTATAAGTGAATTAAGCACATTTAGAAATTCATACAGTACTTCAAACACGGAAAAAGGAAGAAGGAACGCGTAAGGTTCACATCCCCCTTAAAAGAAAGGTTCGTCCCGAACCAAAAGTACCTTAGTCGAATAAGTGGGGGTATTTTTCACGCATGGCGGACTCAACCTCCCAAGTGGCCTCTTCGACGTTGTTGTTACACCACAGTACCTTGACCATGTTGGTCTCGTTACGCCGTGTCTTTCTTGTTTTGGTATCTAGAATTTTCAGAGGTGCCTCCTCATAGGTCATTGTCTCATCCAACTCGATCGTTTCCGGGTCAAGCACATGAGATGGATCACTAACATACTTTCGCAGCTGGGACACATGGAACACGTTATGCACTTGGTCCAACTTTGCAGGTAAGTCTAGTTTATAGGCCACTTCACCAATTCGTTCCAATATTTTGTATGGCCCAATAAACCTCGGACTCAGCTTCCCTTTCTTGCCAAACCTCATGACACCTTTAGTAGGAGATACTCTTAGCAACACCATGTCATCCTTTTCAAACTCGATATGGCTACGAGTCTTGTCGGCGTAACTCTTTTGTCTGTCCTGAGCTGCCTTGAGTCTATCTTTGATTAGCTTTACTTGATCAGTCATCTCTTGGATATAGTCAAGCCCCAATACTACAGTCTCACTGATGTCGTTCCAACAAATCGGACTCCTACACTTTCTCCCATACAACGCCTCATAAGGTGCCATTTTGATTGACGCTTGATAGCTATTGTTATAAGAGAACTCAATTAAGTCCAACTTGTCTTCCCATCCTCCTTGAAACTGTAGAGCGCAAGCTCGGAGCATATCTTCCAACGTCTGATTTGTTCTTTCAGTTTGACCATCAGTAGCTGGGTGAAATGCAGTGCTCTTTAAAAGTCTTGTGCCCAAGGCTTCTTGTAACTTTGACCAAAACCTAGACACAAACCGCGCATCACGATCCGAAACAATTTCGTCTGGAACGCCATGTAGTCTCAAAACGTGATGTATGTAAGCATTGGCTAGTTGTTTCTTCTTCCAAGTATCTTTCATCGGTAGGAAGTGAGCACTCTTCGTCAGTCTATCTACGATCACCCAAATCATGTTATTTCCCTTAGGTGTCCTGGGTAAACCAGCGATAAAATCCATGGATATCGAACTCCACTTCCACTCCGGCACTGGTAGTGGTTGCAGCTTACCCTGCGGTCGTTTATGTTCACTTTTTACCTTCTGACAAACTAGGCACTTAGCTACGAATTCGGCTATGTCTTTCTTTAACCCAGACCACCAGAACACTCGTTTCAGATCCTGGTACATTTTATCTCCTCCTGGATGTACAGAGTATAAAGTAGCATGAGCCTCCGTTAGTATCTTTTCTTTCAGTTGAACATTGTCGGGGATACATACTCTACTTTGATAGCGAATCACACCATCTCCAGTCTTCTTGAATAATTCGCCATCTTTCTCCAACCTCCCTTTGAGGTACTCATCCGAACTCTGAAGCTCCTTAATCTCCCCTAAGAGATCATTTTGAAACGTAGTGACCCCATGTTCCGTTAGCTGTACCCCAAAGTTTATAAATTCATCTCTCAGCTTTTGTCGTTGTACCACCATTTGAATATTGTGCAAGGACTTCCTACTAAGAGCATCCGCCACCACGTTGGCCTTACCCTCGTGGTATTGTATCTCCATATCATAGTCCTTAATGAGTTCTAGCCATCTTCTCTGCCTCATGTTAAGCTCCTTTTGAGTAAATATGTACTTGAGGCTCTTATGATCAGAGAATACCTTAAATGTTACTCCAAACAAGTAATGTCTCCATAGTTTCAAAGCAAATACCACAGCAGCTAACTCCAAGTCGTGTGTTGGGTAGTTCTCCTCGTAACTCTTGAGTTGCCTAGACGCAAAGGCGATTACTCTTCGGTTCTGCATAAGGACACAACCCAGACCGTTCTTCGAAGCGTCCGTGTAAACCTCATATGGAATGTTTTCATCTGGCAGTGCAAGAACTGGTGCAGATGTCAACTTAGTTTTCAGGGTTTGAAAGGCTTCCTCGCAGGAGTCATCCCATTTAAACTTAGTTGCTTTCTTCATCAGTGTTGTCATGGGTTTAGCTATCTTTGAAAAATCCTTAACGAACCTTCTATAATAGCCAGCAAGTCCCAAAAAGCTCCTAATTTCAGTTACACTCTTGGGTGTAGGCCAGTCTTTGACTGCTTTAATCTTGGAAGGATCAACAGCTACTCCCTCCTTAGAAATGATATGACCCAGGAATGCAACCCTACCCAACCAAAACTCGCACTTCGAAAACTTACCATACAGTTTCTTTTCTCTCAATATTTCTAGTACAATCCTCAAGTGCTCTTTGTGCTCCTCCTCACTCTTCGAATATATTAGGATGTCGTCAATGAAAACCACCACAAATTTGTCCAAGTAAGGCCTAAACGTTCGGTTCATCAAATCCATAAACACAGCAGGTGCGTTTGTCAGCCCAAACGGCATCACAGTGAACTCATAATGACCATACCTAGTGGAAAATGCTGTCTTGGGAACATCCTCTTCTGCAACCTTAAGTTGATAGTATCCAGATCTCAGGTCAATCTTAGAGAATACACTCGCGCCCTTTAATTGGTCGAACAGATCGTCAATTCTAGGTAAGGGATATCTATTCTTGACCGTTACATTGTTGAGTTCACGGTAATCAATACATAGTCTCATACTTCCATCTTTCTTTCGTACAAATAAAACGGGTGCGCCCCACGGTGACACACTAGGTTTTACATACCCCTTCTCCACAAGTTCATCCAACTGCTTCTTAAGTTCTTGCATTTCCGCAGGTGCCATCCTATAGGGTGCCTTAGCAATTGGACCAGTTCCAGGGACTAACTCAATCTTGAACTCGACCTCCCTTTTTGGTGGCATTCCAGGAATCTCTTCCGGAAAGACATCCTCAAAGTCTTTCACTACTGGCACATCACTCAAGGCCGGGTATTCCACACTAGTATCCCGCACGTGGCATAAGAATAATGGATTCCCTCTAGAGATCTGTTTCTTTAGGTTCATTACCGAAATCAGTTTGACTTTCGGTCTCTTTAAGCTAACACGGTAAGAAACCCTAACATCCTTAGATCCCCGCAATGATATTTTTCCCAACCAACAGTCTAATCTTGCCTTGTACTTGCCCATCCAATCCATTCCCAAGATGACATCAAAGTATGGTAAAGGAAACTCTACTAAGTCGGTTTTGAACTCATGACCTCCAATTACTACTGAAACATCCTTAAACATGCTCTTACAATTGACATTCACTCCAGTAGGCATAGAGAAATCAAAATCCACAATTAAACTAGACTTAAGACCACATTTCTCAACAAACTTAGAAGCAATAAAAGAATGGGAAGCACCGCTATCAAATAAAACATGTGCAACAACAGAATTGACAAGGAAATTACCAGCAACCACATCAGTGTTGTCAGCTTCCTCTTGGTTCATCAGATATAATTGCCCCGCAGCCTTCTTGTTCTTTGTCGCAGCATTAACAGACCCACTTGGTTTTGCAGGGGTTGTAGCCACATTACCCTTCGTAGGGGCCGGGTTCCTAAAAGTGTTGTTCTTAGACCCCACATAATCGCTCTGAGCCCTCTGGTTCGGGAATCTAGGTAACGCAACCGACGTTCCGGAAACGGGAGCTGGTGGGTTCCCAGCCCGTTTTGAGTAACAATCTGACGCCCTATGGCCAAGTTTTTGGCAATGGAAACACTGTATCTTATCTCCATTGCACAACGTGGTCGGGTGGCTACGGTTACACTTTCTGCAGAAATGCTTTCGCTCATTCCCTTGGGTCTGAGCGCGGTTTGCCGACAATCCTTTGTTGGAGTAGTTCCCCATGTTAGCTGATTGGGTTTTCCCTTTGTGACCCCCAAAATTGCCTCTTTTGTTAGAGAGCTCCAAAAGGTCTAGCGGGCTATCTTTCCTCTTCAGCCCTATGTCTGACTCCATCTTAGTCACCATCCTCTCAGTATTGTTAGCCTTAGCGTACAGTGCCTTGACAGTCGGGAAATCTTCACCAACAAACCAACCCTTAACCTTCCAGTGAAGCTTTTCCAAATATCGGTTGACTTGTGCTTCATCAGTGGCTACGAGGTCACCGCCAAATCGGCTCAAGTCCATAAATTTTTCATGGAAATCCCTAACACTCATTTTCTCCGTTTGCTTCAATTCTTCGAACTCAGCCTTTTTCTGTTTCTTCAAGTGCTCAGGGAAGAATTCAGCCTCTAGATATTTCTTAAGGTAGAGCCAGGTCCTCTCATAAGAAGTTACGGTACCATCAGCTGCTCTTTCCACTATTGGCTTGAAGAATTCGTCACGAATTCCCTGCCACCAACGTCCAGCCAAGTCCCTCAAATAATAGGCCCCGATTCGTACTTTATATGCATCTGGGCAGCCCACTGAGAGGAAGATCCTCTCCATATCCTCAATCCATTCATCTAATTCCACAGGGTCACCTCTTCCGGAATAATTCGGAGGATTCTTCTTTTGCACAGCGTTAGACATCTTTGCCAAAGTCATCTCCTCATTATTCGGCGTAGCAGTAGCCTGATTAGCAGCAGTATTGTTACTATTTTGTTGGTTTACAACTTGATTTGCCAGAAGTTGGGTCATAAAGTTGGTCATAGCTGCCATGTGTTGGTTCGAGGCTGCCATTTGCTGGTTTGAGGCCTCTTGTCCTGCAGCCAATTGCTGTAGGATAGCTGTCAACTCTGGGTTACCCTGATTAGTAGAACTGTTTCCGCGTGCCATATTCTATATGATAGTAACGGATTATATTAGCAGTATAGAATACTATATAAGGCATCTCACAGCTTGACGTAAACAACAAGGAGTAGTAAGGCAGAAAACGATAAATAGTTGAAACAGACGCCTCTAAGTTATTCGTCTCGTTTAGTTCTGACTTTTCTGTTTTTTTTTTTTTTTTTTTTTTTTTTTTTTTTTTTTTTGGGTACGGCACACGACTCGTGTTCGGTGTGGCACGAGTTGTGCCGAGAGCAGTAGCCTCACGGCGTAAGGGGCGAATTGGAAACGAATAAACCATGGCATAAACTCATTAGCAACACACAATTAGCGTATAATACTACCCATAACCTTTATTAAAGCAACATAATAGGTCTTAGGGGTCTTGTCCCCTAATTAAAGTACCAAAACGATATGACAAACATAAAAGCAAAGAGTACGCATAACATTCAACTCCAAAGTAAACAGAAATAAAACTTTACAAATCTTTAGATATCTAGTAGGCCTTATGCCTTTATTTATAAGTATCTATTGATCCTTTAAGCATCATCACTTGGATCATAATCCTCATCATTAGGTACTTCTCCTCCATCATCTTGGCCTGAGTCACTCAACTCCTCATCCGAGCTAATCACAATTATCTCGGTGTCACTAGCTCCAATAACATCATCCTCCTCTTCACTCGTGGGGACTTCCTCAGGCTCCTCCTCCATGTCCACTGTTGCATCCTCTCCAATAGGCGGGGATGGGGGTTTAGAAGAGTGGGGAGATTCCTCAACTTTAACTTTCTTCTGATTCAACTGACTAGATATTTCATGCTCCTGTAGCTGAACCTTCTTGCCTTTCATCACATACGCTTCATTAGGTTCCGGGGTAGGGTCACCATTACCAGGGTTCGAGGGTACAGGAGGTATGTAGATTGGGTGATCTTCAGGTATTTGAACAGGGCTAAGGGAGATCTCATATTCCCACTCCAGAATTACCTCCAACCTGTTAAGGTCTATCACTCTACCTGATCTGTCCCTCAAATACTGTGTATTCCCTGTGAGACATGCATAATAAGCATTCCTCTCCAGTCTAGCTCGAACCTCCTCCCAGCGGGGATGTATCCTCAGATTAATTAAGGTCACAAAGACTTGGACTTCGGGCCTAGTTGCCCAGGGAAATCTTATGGCTGCCTCACTCAGTTTTGCTCTCATTCTGGTGACGAACTCCTCTACAGACTCACCAATTCTCATACGGTCCTGAAAAGTCTCAGATGAAAAAGCTATATGATCCGGTATCGTCCATGGGCCAGCAATTGACCTTACACCAGATGGTCCGAACTCCCAAACATACATTCTTGGGCCTGCCATTCTGCCAGTATTTCAAAGAGAAACTCCAAGTGCATTAGTATCGAAATTGTATATGTACACCACCTAGTATCAATGTAAACTCCTTCCCTAGTATCACATAACAGTTAACACATAGCATGCGAATGAATGCACCCAACCAATTCCCAAAAATTTTTTTTTTCTAAAAAAAAAAAAACGTTAGTCACAAATTTTTTTTTTTTGAAATCATTTTGTAAACTTAACCAACCAGAGCAGTGGCTCTGATACCAACTGTAACAACCCTAAATTTTCGACAAACTTAAACAAGAAAATAAAGGGCTGTTATGCCGCCGTTGACCACCAAGTCAACGACAAGGCTTACCAAAACAAAATTCTGAAAGAAACAACGACGGTCAGCGGAAGACTTGTAGTTAAGTTTACAATCCAAAAACAAACCAGAAGAAACAAATTACAATCGTTCCTAAAAATCCAAATGTTTGACGAATTATTCTAGATCCCCATGTCATGCGTTGACCTTCAAGCAAAAACAAGCAATCACCTTCAAGACCTGTCAACTGCGCCATCATAACAATGACACAGGCCCCAGAATAGGGTAGGGACAAACCCAAACAGAAAGAACGTCAGCACAGGCTGAGTAAGAGGAAAGAGCAACAAAAAGAAAAGAAGATACGCGCCTTAAAATGGCGCGTAGCTACAAATAACTGAACAAACTACGCCAAGAATTTAAGTCAACGAAGAACTGGGCACGATTCAGGTGTAACACAGAAACCGGCAGAAAAGTGCCAAACAGCGAAAACTGATATTCTTACACCTCAAAACTCTGAACAGCAAAATACGATCATCGAGGGCCTCCGAGAGGTCCCTAAAGACAAGCCAAGGGTCCTACCCCAAGACTACCGCATCTAGAGTTACAAGTAACGCAACCTAACGACTCGAGTGTGCACACCCCTCGCTAGAGGGCCGGTAGGACGAAACCACCTCTAGGAGGAAGTCTATTAGGGGGTTCGGTAGCTGATCTCCGACCCACAATACTACCTTGATCAGAGGTACAAACACAAGCCACAACCGCGTGGTGTGGTGACGGCTCCTACGTCCGCCCCTCTAGATGGGTTTTATTTATCTTCACTTTCGTACAATACTCTTCTGCCTTAACATTAAAGTACATTATTTGTGCTCGCGCTTTTCGATTTATAAACGGCCGTAGCCGGAAACAACAACATAAAAATCAACAATGAGTAATGGCATTGTCATGAAACAAGACAAGCATGAATATGAGATTCAAGAGTGAAAAAGATGAAAGGAGCATAACGAATAGTTGAAGCGAACGAATGAGCTTATGGGAACGAAAGGTACAAACATGCTCAAGTCTTAGATGATCAACGTTCTTACCTTCAACACTCACAATGCTAGGAAAGTATCAAAAGCCCACGAAAGGTACTTCCTCAAAGTCACCACCTAAACAAGTGTCAAGTACAAAACGGATTACTACGAATCACAAGGTAGCTAACTTCAAGCGACTTATTATAATCATAACCCACACTCTACACATCCCACAAGACAACCCCAAACAAACATGATCATAGGGTAACCAAACGAACCCCAAAACGCACCAAACTTTCACCACACCTTCCCCAACATGCTAGCAACGTTTTCAACCATTTAAATCCTTAAAATATCAACAATAACACCCAAAATAGGGCAAAATCAGAACTGGACAGAAACCGTTTAATTCAAACAAACCATTATGAAACCTTCCCAAATTTATACTACACGTTACCCATATCATAATAAGCCATCCTTTCAAATTTCATGCAATTCTAACCATAAAATTATCATCAAACACAAAAGCCCTAATTTATAAACCCTAATTTCATAGCTTCACAATTTCATGCTTAAAATCCCCAAACAACAACGAATACAACGCCAATCACAACACCATAATCATGTTCATGCTTTACATCATCAATTAAACATGAATTTGAAAAGCCCTAATTAAATTCATGAGGAAAAAGGGGTGAGAATCTTACTACACTTGATCAAGGACCAAGTGGGTGGAAAGGGGGAGGCGAGGGTGGCGGCTGAAGGTGGGATGCACGGCGGCGGCGCACGGTGGGACGGTGGCTGCTGCCGCTGCTCTTCTCTTTCTCCTTCTTTCTCTTCTTCTCTCTTTTCCTTTCTTTCTCTTTTCCTCTTCTTCTGCGTACGACTTGAAGGGGGTTTGTTTTTCTTTTTTTTTTTTTTTTTTTTTTTCTTTTATATAGTGTAAGGTGAGGGAATAAGTAAGGGTATTTTGGTAATTTCGCCAATTAACTGCCCGATTAGGAAAGTGACCCAAAACGGTAAATATACCTAAATCCCACAGTAGAAACTACACCTTAAAATGAGTCACAAAACGTAACACCCTAATTAAATAATAATCCCGAAATTTACGGGGTGTTACAGGATGTATCGAGAAAGAAACAGCCGCCTCCATAGGCGACGATCGGATGTAGGTGGTGGCTCTGGGCTGCCGGAGGTTGTTGCAACTTAACCTCAGTGATATCGAAGGGTGGATATGATCCAACTATATGTTTGGTTCATTGTTATACGTATTTTACCCTCTTATATCATATTTTTAGTATCGTCTCTCGTGCTATTTGAGCTATTTGCCGTAGTTTTATTATGAGTCGGGTTTATTCACTCTTGTGTTAATTTGGTGCTTAAAGGATTCCTTTTTACTCATCTCGTTTGATTAATTGATAACCCGTATATTATCGATCGGAAAGTACACTAAATTCGTATTCCTGTAGGACTGTTTTGTATTTTGGCCATATCTTGCTCATTCGGAGTCGAAAATGGACGATTCAAGCGGCCACGGAAACCTGAGAACGAGACCTATAACTTTGTAGACGGACACATCAGCAAATTCCATCATATGCCTGGTCGAAAAAGCCCAGCACAGTAGCAGTGTACGTTGGTCTAATATTGAAGCAAGTGTGAAATTATATTGCTTGGGCTTGGCCCACATCAATCCCACCGCCACTCTTCTTGCACAGAAAGAGGAAAGATCAGAAAATTTCCCATTAAAAAAAAGGAAAAGCAGAAGGTATAAAAAAAGAGGAGGAAAGCGCGCAGAGAAGAACGCCGAAGTTCCGAGCCTTGACGCCGCTCGAAGTTCATCGCACAACACCACCATCAACACGATCAACTCTTCGATTAAGTTGTTGATTTCTATTATTCCCAAACACTCAAACACTTTAGTTAATTAGTTGTAGTTTAGTTTTAATCTTTTGGTTTGATTTTCGTTATTCCTTATTTCAGGTACTCAATTTTATAACTCTTACTTTAGTACTTCAATTTCAGTTTCAATTGTTAATTTCTGTTATAATTTCAATTCGTCTTTGTTACTTTTGGTTTGTTCGTTTGATTTGCTCGATTAATTCCATGTCTTGGTGATTGATTGTTAATTAGATTAATTTTGTTCCAGTTAGTCTTACCTTGCTCGTTTGATTAAATTAGTTAGCCTGTCGTTTTGTTTGATTGTGTTATTAATTTAGTTTAGTTGTTTGATTTGTTGTTGTGTTCATTAGTAGTAGTATTCGCACGTTTGTTTTGCTTCGATTTTAGGTAGTAGTTTGGTCTCAATTAGCAATTTCGCACTAATTTACACCGTAAAATAACTTGGTACAACATCCTCGTGGGATCGACCCGTAATTGCTAGCTATAACAGCCGTGCGCTTGCGGTTATTTAAAATTATTCAACACTATACATGAATGATTGAATGAGATCGAGAATTTCACAAAAGAACTTTGTTTTTGGAAACGACTAATATTGGTTTGAGAAAACAAGCAGTTTTTTCATGAAATATACGGGACTTTGTTTTTGTCAACAGATTTTATCGAACACAATTTGTTTTTTTTTACTAGGAAAAAAAAAAAAAAACAAAAAACCAAAAACCACAATTGTAACACCCCGTATTTTTGGGTAATTATTTAATAAAGGTGTTACTTTTTAAATCGATTATTGGAAGATAAAATGAGTTCCTATAATTGAGTTTGGGTCGGTTTATGGATCACTCATCTCACCCAACGAATAAAGCCCAAACCCGAGTCTACCCTCATACCTATATATACATATAATAAAGAAAACCCTTGCTTTATTTCATAACCATTCGGCCTCCTTCTCTCCCTCTCTCTTCTTTTCGTAGCCTCTACCCGCATAAAATTCTCAGCATCACTGTGTCAACTTAAAACACACATAATTCTCTCATACGATCTCTAATTGGAGCGTGGTTGGTGGCGTTAGAACCGTGCTTTAGATACGAATTCGGGAAGATGTAGATCGTGTCAAGATTCCATAGGATGCTACTTGTGGAGCTGTTTTAGTGGAGATGTGTCTATCTACCCGAGAATCTGTTCCGCCCCTCGGTATTTTAAGGATTCCGGTCGACTCCTAAGGAATTTGAGAACAAGATTTTATGGAGATGTTCCTTACTCTAGCATTGACAATATATCAAAAATTGGTAAGATCTAGATCTGTGGATAAAAAGTTATATTATATTTCGTGGGTAACCCTAATTTGTGTTTATGGTTCAGTGTGTGATCGATTCCCGTTGATCCACTTGGAGTTTGTGGACAAAATTTGGAGGAAACGTTCCTGATATTACCCTTTATGTCATACTAAATTTTGGTGGTCATACAATGTCGGAGGTAGGAGTTATATATGTTTCAATACCACTGTCTTCTTTTAGATTCATGATATATTAGTTAATTTGTGAGATTATGGCTTATGGTTATACTTTGTGAATTAGGGGATCATCGATTGAGTTTGTGATTGATTGAGCGTCTAGATTGTGGATTCGAGGAGGTGTAGTTCATTGACTTGGTTATAAGAGTTTAATTTAAGAATTAGCGTTGAAAGGTAAGAACGTTTGATCATTCATCTTTGGACTATTCTATCCTCTCACTTGATTCACATGTTCACTTGCTCATTGTTCCTACGTTTGATTCATAACCATACACTTAATTCAATTTGCCTACGCTTGTTTCAATGTATATATATTCGTTCATAACCCATTTGAGTTTGCTCGACCTCGGCCTCTCGGCTTCCTTACTCGGCCTCGGTCTTTTGTGATCCGAGCCTCTCGACCATTCGGCCAGTCGGCTTCTCGGCCGAGTGGTATGCTTTTGTTGATCTTGGCTTGTGTTTTTCGATTGTGTTGAATTATTGAATCCGGCTGTGGCCATTTATAAATTGTATTATCGAATAACGTACCATCAAATAATGAACATAAAACGGATGAAAGAAAATGACGATATGATTACCACCTAGAGTGAATGTGATGCGGCACGGACCGATCACTGTTTATACCTCTGATCAAGGTACTGTTTCGGTCGGAGTAGCTACCGACTGCCTATTAGGCTTTCCTCCTAGAGGTACGCATCCTACTGGATCTCTAGCGAGGGGTGTGCACATTTTAAGTCTTTAGGAATCGTTTATATGTACTCTAGCTCGCGCCAGTTCGAGATTGTGGTGGCTGCGGGGTAGGAGCCCAGCCGTGTATGATAGACAAGACCGTTTGTCTTGTCAGCGATACGTGACTATCGCACTGTTGTTTTCCGATGGTACTCTGTGTTCATTGTTATATCCAATGCTTATCATTTGTTAGCTACGCGCCTCAAGGCGCGTATCTTTGTTTCTCTGCTTTATGTTTCTTACTCAGCCTGTGCTGACGTTCTCTTTTCTGGTTTGTTCCCTACCGTGTTCTGGGGCCTATGTCATTCTTCGATGGCATAGTTGACAGGTCTTCATGTTGTGGATGCTTGCTAGAGGAATTCATTTGCATGCCGGGAACTTTTCATAAACATTATTTAGACGTGGATTATATTTGTTTTTGTAATTTAATTTCAGTTTTGAGAACTGTAGCTCGACATTCTAAGTCTTCCGCTGTCGTCTTTTCGTTTGTTCGAATTTATTAAGTTCTAATTGAATTTCAAGCCTAGCAGTTGACTCGATAGTCAACTGCGGCGTAACAATTCTATAATATTTCCTCATTTATCATTGCGAAAATTTAGGATTGTTACAACAATGATGCCGAACGGCACCTAAATGTTTGTTAGTTGGGATGTCTCCTCATCTCGCTAAATCACTTACGGAGTATTACTTTAGCTTTACGTAATTTATTTATTTTTATTTTTTACCCATTTTTCACAAAAGTCTCAATCTTGACAATATATTTCAACCAAATTCATACTTCACTTAACTTTTCAAAAATATGTGTGAATGGATCTTATATTGAAGTGCATTTCAACACGAATTTATTGATACATGTATCGTAATGTTATGATATATGTAGCCCAAATTATAACAAATTATATACGTTTCACGTCGATAACTTTATGTGAGAGTTTTACAAATATTGGACTTTCTCTGTGCATTTCTTCATTTCTAGTGCGTTGTGAGAATTTCTTGATTTATAAATGCGTCGTATGCATTTGTCAAAATCATGAAATTAGCTAGTTTACCAATTTACGACTTGGAGCGAATTTATGGGTTGCAGCTAGCCTGTTGGGGGGGGGGTATATCAACTACTAAAAAATGCCCGAAAAAGTTCAAATATTATTGTCTAATTTTTTTTTTTAAAAAAAAAAAAAAAAAAAAATAGACAAAATGAAGTTGTGTTAAAAAACGGTTACCCCAAATTAATGTTTTTGGGCCAGATTGATCGCCCATGACAACGGTTGTGATCCTTACTGGCGGGAATGCTGTAAATTAAAGTTAACGCTTGCAACATGTATTAATATTATGTATTCCTTAAGAAAACATGTATCATGTGAATTACGCACGGTTAAAATATTATATCGTACGACGTACGTAATAATTATTTTCTTTTCTTTTAAATAAAAGTTGTAGTATTATCCTCATTTTTATTGCCTCCCGTAGCCACTCCTTTTACAACTGTAAAGACATCTTTGGGTGGGTATGGGGCACAAATGAGGCGGAAGCTAGTATATGGTGTAATGGTTGGGCAAAATGATTCTATTAGGTGTCATATGATCAAATTTTACTTTTAATAGGCGTAGTTCAACCAAAAATCCTAAATTATATTAACTAATTAAATGTTTGTTAGTTAAATTGTCTCCTCATCTCGCTAAATTACTTACGGAGTATTACTTTATCTTCACATAATTTATTTATCTGTATTTTTTTACGCATTTTTCACAAAAGTCTCAATATATCCGTTTCATGTAGATAAGTTTATGTGAGAGTTTTAAAAATATTGGACTCTCAGTGTGCATTTCTTCATTTTTAGTGCATTGTGGGAATTTCTTGATTTATAATGCGCCGTATGCATTTGCAAACATCCTCTTTTATATAAAATATTATATCGTACGGCGTACGTAATAATTATTTTCTTTTCTTTTACAAAAAAGCTGTAGTATTATCCTTATTTTTATTGTCTCCCTTAGCCACTCCGTTTACAACTGTTAAAGACATCATTGAGTGGAGATGGGGCACAAATGAGGGCGGAACCTGGTATATAGTGTAATGGTTGTACAAAATAATTATATTAGGTGTGGTATGATCCAATTTTACTTCTAATATGTGTAGTTCAACCAAAAACCCTAACAAAAATCCTAAATTATATTAACTAATTAAATGTTTGTTAGTTAAGATTTCTCCTCATCTCACTAAATCACTTACGGGGTATTACTTTAGCTTTACATAATTTATTTATTTTTATTTTTTATGCAAAAAAAAAAAAAAAACAAAAAAAAATTAGACAAAATGAAGTTGTGTTAAAAAACGGTTACCCCAAATCAATGTTTTGGGGCCAGATTGATCGCCCATGACAACGTTTGTGATCCTTACAGGCGGGAACACTTTAAGTTAAAGTTAACGCATGCAACATGTATTAATATTATGTACGTATTCCTTAAGAAAACATGTATCATCATGTGAAGTACGCACGGTGCTACAGTAATTACGGAGTATTACTTTATCTTTACATAATTTATTTAGTTGTATTTTTTTACGCATTTTTCACAAAAGTCTCAATTTTGACGATATATTTCAACCAAATTCATATTTCACTTAACTTTTCAAAAATATGTGTGAATGGATCTTATAATGAAGTACATTTCGACACGAATTTATTGATAATGCATCGTAATATTCTGATGTATGTAGCACAGGTTATAACAAATTATATCCGTTTCATGTAGATAACTTTATGTGAGAGTTTTACAAATATTGGACTCTCTGTGTACATTTCTTCATTTTTAGTGCATTGTGGGAATTTCTTGATTTATCACGCGCCGTATACAGGCGGGTTCTGGTGAGGTCCTCCCTTCCCGTGAGGAGAAGGTCTTCTAAGGACCGTCAGATCTACAAGCATGGATGGCCGAGATTAATCCACTTAATACTGATTGAAAAAAAAAGGAAAGTGAAGGCCTTTGTCTTTCCTCATCACACGACTCTTTCCCCCACCTTCTCTCTCTTCAAAACTTAAAAAAATTCTCTGGGCTTCAATGGCCATGGATAATTCGAAGGCTCTAATTCCAGCAACGATGTCGACTGAAAATTCGAGTGATCAAAGTTCAGCAACAATGGAGACGGATCAATCGAAGTTTCAATGTCGAGCAACAATGGCGACAAATCGATCTAATAATCAAAGCTCTATCCCAATTGCGACAAATCAATCTGGTATGTGTTCTCAAATTCTAAGCAATTAATTTTCGAACGCAATTAATTGAGTTTTTTGATGTCGTGTTATTAGAAATTAGAATTACACTACTGAAAATTGAATCATAACATAGGGTGATAGAGTTGGGTGAATGTAAGTTTTTAGTTTTTAATGCATATGAATTTCATGGAAATTAGAATCATACTTCGTCTTGAATAGAATTATAAAGAGTTACAATGATATAATTTTGTGATTTTTTTTTAATTTTTTTTGCATGATTTTATGATGATTTTTTGTGATTTTGTTTATGACTTCGTCATTGTGATTCAATTTTTTTGTACTGGAATTTCATGGAAAATAGAATCACACTTCGTCTTGAATAGAATCATAAACAGTTTCAATAAAATGAAGGTCCTCACATAGAAGTATAAAAAGTTTCTGATGGAATCACAAAGGTCTTAGCATAGAGTCATACAAGTTTCGCATTCTATTCGTTTGTGTGTGGCACTGCTCTTTTGATTTTGATAGTGTTTGGAATCATAGTATCACAACCGTGTGTCTTCTCTCTTATATGATGGTGCGTGTGATTTTATTCAATGGTGCATATGATTCTATCGAATGGAGTGTGTGATTTTATTCGATGGTGTGTGTGATTCCATCGGATGGAGTGTGTTATTCTATCCGTTGGTTTGTGTGATCTATCGGATGAAGGGTGTGATTCTATCCGTTGGTGTATGTGATTCTATTTGTTAGTGCGTGTGATTGGATTAGTTAATTGGATAGTGTGTGATCCGATTTGCTAGTAGGAGTGATTCTATTTGTTAGTATGTGTGTTAGTGTGTGATTCTATTGGATGGTGTGTGTGATTCTATCCGTTGGTATGTGTGAGTCTATCGGATGGAGTGTGTGATTGTATCCGTCAGTGTATGTGATTCTATTTGTTAGTGCGTGTGATTCGATTAGTTAATTGAATAGTGTGTGATTCCATTTGATAGCGTGTGTGATTTTATTCGATAGTGTGTATGATTCTACTTGTTCATGTGTGTGATTTTATTCGATAGTGTGTATGATTCTAATAAGTCTGACCTTATTGTCGAAAGTAAGTTAATATGCTAATCATGAAGTCGGTTTGTTGTTTTCACTTCACTCAAGATAGAGCATTGTCGGATTAAGATAGGTTCATGATTCTATTGGACCACCTCGTGAACGCTCTGTGGCAAAGATCATAAATATCTGTTATGTACATTATTCGAAGATCTAAGCTCTTTAAACTTTAATTCACCACATGGTAGTGAATCCAGTCCCCCTTCCTAGTGTCACAAACACTAACTCTAATTCATGTAAATTTGTAGACTTGTGTGCTTCTATTATGACAACAATATGATTTTGAGATTTTCATCTGTACATGGTATATTGGTCTTCGCGCAACGTCTTGGATTTTTGATTGGCCAATATTTCTACTTGTGGAATACTTACAGTGGTAAGCTGACTTGGTTGGTGACACTAAATCACTAATTGTTGTATGGCGGATGTGACTTGGTGGGTAGGATAGAGGTGTGTCGGCATGGTACATTTGATTGTGTCGACTGTCAGTTATGACCATTTCCCCTCTTGTAGCCTACTAGCTCAATTGGCAAAGCACCGTGCCAAAATGCGGAAGATGTGGGTTCAAATCCCACATAGGCTATTTAGTGAATTCTTCTGATTTGAAATAAAATGGTCATAGGTTGTCTTATCATTCGAAATCGAGTTTTGGGTACTATTGCTATTCATCAAACCTGAGGGCCCTAATCAGGTTGTATGTATCCAACTGATTATCGGATTTCACAGATAAGAGCGAGCTAGTTTGAGAGTACCTATCTGCTATAGTATGCATTTAACTTCGCTAAACATTAAAGTAAACTGACTAAGGTTTGACAATCCTAAATATGTTTTACGCCATGCAGTGTAGGTGAAGTGTGCAGACGTTTGTAACGTCTTCAAACAAAATAAAGTCTTGGTCTTTTCTCTAGCTAGTTCTTTTATTGGTTATTATAAATTGAAGCTGGTTGTTTCTTCGCCTATGTGGGAATTGAACCCACACCTTGTGCCAATAGCACAATGCTCTACCACTTTGAGCTAATAGACGTCATAGTACTAATGAAATAACATTGCTACTGCCTACTAGTCATTAATCTCCCAGTCCTCTGTTGATAGAGTCCTCCACTGGTGCTATAAGCAAATAGCCATTTGACACTCTCTCGGGGACAACTGCTATATTGAATTGCATAGAACATAATAAGAGCATTAATTCATGCTTACCAATAATTTCACGTTTCAGAGTAGTAGGGGAGAATGGGGATTCACAACGATTGACAAAGCCCATTCCTACAAACTCAAAGTAAACCTGATATAGTAACAGAGCAACTCATGATAACACATCTTGTTTAGATGAAATGAAACTCATTCAGCCCGATAGACAAATCGGTAATGCAAATAAAGGAAAATTTCACATCTTTAAAGACTAATATTCCCCCACTTTCTTGTTGCGCCAAAATGAAGAACAAACACGTCAGGATTTAATAGCAATATATAAGAGCAGACAAGGCAAGGATATAGTGTCATGAAGCTACTGGACAAAGCAAATGGAGGTCGACGCAACAAAAACGAATGCCACATACAATGAAAATGTCTCCCTCCTTCACTGCATCCATGATAAAGCCACAATATAACTTGATTTCATCGCCCGACTACAGCCCGACCCCTCCTTCATACAACATTTCTTCCCCTGTTTACAGTCCCACTTCACATGTATACAGTCCCACTTTACCTGTATATAGTCCTAGCTCGCCTAGTTACAGTCACCTATATACTGCCCACAGTCAGGCATTAATCTGCCAGAAGACAAAACAGCTGCATAGAAACATAAACAGATCTAATCTTTCTGATTTAAAGCTACTGAGTTTACCATGAAGCAATGCAGGGCTGAAGATTAGGGCGTGCAGACTGGTGCTCTCAGTCTTGATACCAACTCAATAGAGGTCAATGATAATCTATACCTCTTAAAAGACAAACGAGCGAAAACAGAATTGTTTTGGTGGGAGATAAAAACAATCAAGGCACATGATTATTCAACCATATATAGTTGGAGAGGAAAAATAATTAAATAGTAAACTGACAGTACATTTGTACCTGAAGTGGCATCAAAAGAGGCAGCAGGTACGGATAAAAATTGTGGGCTGTAACATTATAGTATCAGCAAAGCCAACTTCACAATTCAACTATACTAGTCATTTATATAACTACTACCATATAAGAAGTCATGTTTAAATAGCCAAAGAACAAACAGAAACATAACATTTCAGAATGCTACACAGTTTGGAGAAGGCATTTCGACAATATGCATGAATCCGATCAGCCAGAAAATCACAGGCTCACAATGTGCTAGGCGTATCATACCCACTGACCACCCCATGTAACCACCAAACTCAAGGCACATCACAAGCTAGCCACTGATAACCAAACGTCAGGCACGTCACGCACCAGCTAGCCCAAGTATAAAAAAAAAGCCCATTAGAAACTAACTCAGGACACTCCATTTTACTGTCGAATCCCTTCACTGATGCACAACCAAAGAAGTAACCCAATCACAATAATGTTCTTACAACGCATATGGAGGTCGACCCAGAAAAAAAGAAAGGGACTCGCAATGGAAATGTCTTCCTCTTTTACTGCATCCAGCCATCCATGGTAAGCCTCTGTATAACTGGATTTCGAAATATTGATTAGTTTACGATGACCAGAGGCCTATACGAAACAGAAAACCAACATAATTATACATCTAACTGGCTCAAAACTTGCAATGATTTCAATACTCCAGCAACTCAAACTCACGAACAACTAGAAATCCTCTGTTTTCACACTCTACCACCACTCAAATAAATTAAAAAAAAAGAATATCTCGAGACAAAGAGAAGTGCAACAAAAATACGATTTGTGTGGAAATCAAAGAGTAAAAAATATTGGTGCAGAATTTATCATCATACAGAGGGAACACGCGTGACCCAAAGCTAATTTTTTTTTCTCTTTGCTTCGTTGTTTTCTCTTTTCTTCTTGAACAACAGCCCCAAATCTTGAAAATTCAAATTCGACAAATAGAATCATTCACACTGACAAATAGAATCATAAACGACATCAAATAGAATCGCACATACTAGGAAACTCATAGAATCATTCAAACTGACAAATAAAATCATACACAACATCAAATAGAATCGCACATACTAGCAAACTCATAGAATCATTCAAACTGACAAATAGAATCATACACGACATCAAATAAAATCGCTGAATCGCACATACTAGCAAACTCATAGAATCATTCAAACTGACAAATAAAATCATACACGACATCAAATAAAATCGCACATACTAGCAAACTCAATCACTCTAATCAACAAACAGAATCATACAGAATATCAACACAAAATCACAGTGAACAAAAATCACACAAGACATTCCACAAAATCACACAACATATTGAATAAAATCGCATTAAAAGGAACATACACTGGTTCATCATCGTCTTCTTGTTCAAACTTGATTTCGTCAATATCAAGTCCACTGTCTTCGTCGCTGAAATCCTCCTCACGCAACCTCTTGTTGCTTTTATGCAATACAACAGCACGCTGCTTCATCCTTACTCTACAAACAATTAAATCAACCCTAATAAGAATGAAAATAATTAAAATCGAACAAATAACAACTTGAATCAGACCAAAAAATACAGCAAAACTTTCGAAAACACCAAATCGAGCATCTAATCAACGTAAATCAAAATTAATAAGCATTACAACACATAGAATCGAACAAATAACAGCTTGAGTAACACGTATAAACTTCTAAAAAACCGATGATTACCTTTAAAAACACATCAGATAGCAGCGCGGCACGACGGAGGCGAGATCGGCGGCACGTCGGAGGCGAGATCGGCGGTGAGACGGCACGGCGGAGCGAGAGCGGTGACGAAAGAATAAAATCGTCGGAGAGCACGAGAGAGGAGAAAATTTGGGAGAAAAAATTTGATCTGGGAAATGAGAAGAGAGAGAAACTGAGATGGGAGGGGGGTTGTTAATTATTTGAAGTGACTAAAATGCCCTTATGACGTGTATAATCACGAACCATCAGATCTTTCTAATCTAATAGCTCATATTGGACCTCACGCCTCACCTAAAGTAGGAGACCTCTCCAGATCCTAATTATATATATTAATTATGCATGTTACGTTGCCAAAATCAATTAACGCTATAAGTAAGTAGGTTGTAAGTAGCTTATCACAAATAAAGAAAAATAAATAATAATAATCGGTTCGTTGTCGATAAAGGAAAAACTATTATTAGTTAAAATAATAATATTTTCTTCTTTTTCGGCAACGAAGATTTGGTATGATAAAGTGTTGTCGAAAAAAGACCGAGAAGTAGTCTAGAATTAGCAAACTTTCCCATAAGCTTCCCATAATTCCCAAGGTGAAAAAGGCCACTCAATTAGCAATTCCGAATGACCGAAGTAAACTGAATAAAGAACCGGATATGTACACAAAATTGAGTACCACCCCAAAGTAACAATGTAATTTGGATTAATTCACGTGGTACCCTCGTGTTTTGCTGATTTGCACGTGGTATCCAATGTTTTGCAAAATTGTACATAATACCCTTGAGATTTGATTGTTTGCACACGGTACCCAAAACTTAACTCTCTCACTAACACCGTCAACTTTTGTTTTTAAAAAAAGAGGGTTAATTCACGTGGTACCCTCGTATTTTGCCGATTTGCACGTGGTACCCAATGTTTTGCATTTTTGTACAAAATACCGTCAAAATTTGACTATTTTTACATAGTACCTTTACCTTTAAAATTCCGCGAACGCTGTTAATTGTGAAAAAACAACCTTGATTTTCTCCTTCATCACCATCTCTATCTTCCCCCCACCACTTTCATGGTCAGCATATTTAATATTCCCCACCACCGTCATCAACATCTTCATCCTTTTCCACCACCACCATCATTTCCACTTATATAACCACAATTTTTTCCTTCTCCATTGAAACCAACTTTTAAACCGCATTAATGGAATTTTAAAGGTAAGGATACCATGTAAAAACAGTCAAATATTCAGGAGATTTGGTACAAATTTGGAACACTGGGTACCACGTGCAAATCGACAAAACACGAGGGTAGCACGTGAATTAACCCTCTTTTTTTAAAAACAAAAGTTGACGGTGTTAGTGAGAGGGTTAAGTTTTGGGTACCGTGTGCAAACAATCAAATCTCAAGGGTATTTTGTACAATTTTGCAAAACACTGGGTACCACGTGTAAATCGGCAAAACACGAGGGTACCACGTGAATTAACCCATGTAATTTTCCTTGAGTAATTGCCGCAACCGGCTTCAACTATGCACCAAACTATGAAGCCCATGCTCAAGAGTCCATGTCCACATAGAAGCACACAACATCATATACTCTAACTTTTTATCTACTCACTCCAATCCAAAGAGATTTTATTACTCTTTGGGTTGGACACAACAACCAACACGACAAATAAACAAGCCTTAATATAGAATGATTCTAATATTCTACAATGGCCACCAAGCTTGGCTAGCCACGGTAAGTTTGACCTAAAAATTATTTTAATTTTAATTTTTAAATCTAAAATAATATAATAAATAATAGAACCACTCCACCCTTTCAGTTTCTCTCTCCTCTCTCCCTTTCTCCCAGCCCCCTCCCCCTTAACCACCACGCACCAACCCTTCCACCACCGCCGTCACCTGTAGCAATCACTATTTTACCAGCCACATATGCCATCACCAGACTCGCCCCGTTGCCGTCTAACCCACTGTGGTAATCCCATCCCCTCTCCCGATGTACGAAAGGTTGGCTAGGGCTGCGATAGAATAGAGGTGGGCTGGGCCTTGCCGGCAGTTTGACAAAGGTGGGTTGAGTGGTGGGGGAAGAATGAGGAGAGAGAAAAAAAGGGGATGGTTTTGGGTTGCTGGTTAATTTTTAATGTTGGGCATGGGTGGGCCGGTTGGGTGGAGGGTTTTTTGGTAATCTAGTTTTTTTTTTTTTTAATATTTTTCATTGGTTAAATATATTCAATGACCTAGATTTATTCATGGTCAATGAATGGATGTGATTTCTTTCCTAACAATGGCTACCATTGGTTGGTAGCTATTATAAATTTAGTACTTAGTAAATATTAATTAGGCAAATCAATACGTTTAACCTCTAATTCCACCCTTCAACTGATCTCCACCACCAAAATCACCGGCGACCTACCATATCCACCCCCACCGGTGAATCACCCCACCGACGACACTCGTGTGACTGTTTATCCATTGATTTCCCTTCCCCGTTGATCAACCTAACCCCAAAATATTCATCAGATCTCCCCATCCCCATTGCCAATAAGTAGTAATGATCGTCTCTCCCTCCGATCAGCCTCGCACATCTTTGTTCGACCCTCTACACACGTGCCATCTCTCATAACCGGCTCGCCTCGAATCAACCAGAGCTCATGGTCACGGGTCAAATGAGCATTAGTTTTTTTTTTAAAATTAATTAAATTGATGGACAAGAAATAAAATTGGAAAAATGGAAAAGATGTAAACTCTCTAAAGGGAGTTGAAGGAAGGAAATAACCGATCGTGGGTAATGGTGATCGAGAGGAGAGAGAAGGTAAGTTGTGGGATCTTCTTTTTTTTTTTAAATAATTTAGTCAAGAAAAATCATCAAATGGTGTAAGTTTTGAAAGAGGACCCAAAGAGGAATATATGAAAATCTCATTGGGTTGGATGGAGTACGTATCTATTTATTATTTATTTCTTTAAATGAACTGCTAATGCTACGGGTGTGGATATAAGGATTCTAACACGTAACAACCTTTATGACCTTAGTCATATTAAACTAGACCTATAAACCTTGATCCTCTTACTGATATTGTGGCTCGACCTCTCGAGGGAGCTTGGCTATAGATTTAGGCTATGTTTGGTACGCACAATAAGCTAGCTTATTTGGCCAAAGTAACTTATTTGACTAGTTTTTTAAGCCCTTTGACCAAATAAGATGGTTTCGTAACACCACTAGCTGAAATAATGAGCTAGCTTATTTAATAAATTACCTCATGTAACTTATTTAAAAATAAGCTAGCTTATCATAATCTTATTCCTAATTTACCCTTATTTATTTACTAAAATAAAATGAGATTAAAAATAAATAATACATTTTTATGTAATTTTATATATACTAGCTCCTATATCAGCTAATTCTGTCAAACACTCCGATTACTATTAGCTAAAAACTTTCAGCCAGTATTGCAACTATTATTTCAACATTCAACTACTATTTCAGTGTTCAACTACTATTTCAACTACTTTTTACCAAACATAGCCTTAGACTTGTCAAGTCAAACAACATACTAGCTCAATTCAAAAAGCCCGTGAGCGGTTTGAGTTCGAATTCACCAGAATTCTTTTGGCTATATGTAACACTTTTGTATTCATCGTATGTACTTTGTAATTTGTACTCATCTCGACTCGTTTTTGCACAATCTGTAACGTCTTTGTCCTTTTCTTTTCTTTTGCTTTTTTACCTTTCCATCCAAATCCCACCAATTTCGCAGGAAAGAGAACAACGAATTCCTTATGGTAGCGTTTGGGAACGCGTAATTCATTTCGTTTTCTAGAATTGAAATCTAGAATTTCAATTCCAAATCCAATTCCAAAGTTATGTTTGGGTAACCTTGGAATTGAATTTATAACAATCACCCTCCCCTCCCCACGCACCACCTGCCACCACCCTGCCACCACATGCCACCACTAGTCTTACACCGCCACCCACACAGCCGCCAGTCTTCCACCGTCGCTGCTAGTCCATTGGCCTCAACTCGGCCCCAAGACGAATTCCTACCAACAAATTAAAGCTTCAAGAATGTCAGGAGGAGAGAGAAAGAGTGAAAGTGAGGGTGGAGAGAGGACCATGGTCGGTCAACGACGGCGCAGAGTTCTGGTGGAGGCTGCCGGCAAACGGTAGGAGGTGGAGGAAGGCCTTCGTAGATGGCGAAAACGCGGGCCTGCCGTGGAGATGTTGGCTGCCAGCAGAGAGGAGAGATATATAGTGGAGGCGTGAGGGTGGCTGGGTCTGGTGTGCGCCGCTATCGGTAGCACCCACGGTGCGATAGGTGGAGGAGCGAGGTGGGTGGCCGCCGCGGCGGTGTTGCATCGTGGTGGCTGCAGGTGGTCAGAGGAGAGAGATTGGGAGGATGGGGGAGTTGAGAGAGGAAAAAGAATTAAAATGACTAGGTTTTTTTTTTTTTGAGGGACAACGAGAAGGGGGGAGATATATTAGCTCAAATCAAGGTCTGCCAAAGCCACAATAGCTTGGGGAAAGTTCGAGGTCAAAACAACATTTTCCCCTATCGAGGGGCACAATCTAGCAACACTATGAGCTACACAATTTCCCCCCCGCTTAACATGAGAGAAACATGAAAAGGTAAAAGAGTTCAGCAACATGCAAATATCCTCCTCAATAAGGCCTGAAGGTTTCCTATCAAACACTTTTGTCCGCAACGCTGTAATCACGCCCAGCGCATCGCACTCCAGAGCCACACGATCATACCCAAGCCGATGAGCAATCATAAGGCCAAATCTCGCCGCAGCCGCTTCCGCCACTCGTGGGCTCCATCTCGCAGCCACCCTCGAACAAGCGATGGCCCGAACAGCCCCGCTTGAATCACGAGCAACCATACCAAGCCCACTACCATTATCTTTAAAGACAGCTGCATCTGTGTTTACCTTAATCCAGCCAGCGTCTGGGCGACACCACTGGGATGCAGAGAGGCACACATTAGCACGAGGAGAGGGAAAAACCTTCGTAGCATATTCCCTGTAGTCAGCCACTAACCTGGATAAACCAACAGTCATGCAAGCAGCAGAGGGTGGCTCCTCTTCAAAAAACAAAGAATTACGCAACGTCCACGCCGCCCAAGTTAGTGACAGAAAGTTACATACCTCATCGCCATTGATCTTCTGCAGCACCCATAAAAAGCGGTCCATAAAGGAGCTAGAGGGCGCGTCGAGAAGGAGGTAAAGGAACGAACTTCTGGCCCAGATCTCCTGAACCCCGCAGCACTCGAAAAGAGCGTGAATAACAGTCTCTTCGTCATGTCCACAAAGTCCACACTTCGGATCAGAGGTAATATGTCGTCGGAATAAGTTGCCCTTAACAGCGAGGACATCAGCGCAGGCTCTCCAAATGAAGTGGGCAAGCTTTGGAGGAATATTAAGATTCCAAATAATGCTCCACAGAGACTCTTCGTTACTGGCTCCAGTTCTCCTGCACCCAGCAGCCCCTGTGATGCCAAACCAGTACCCAGACTTAACAGAATAATTACCGTCAATGGTTGGCCACCAGTAGAGTTGGTCCATAGGCAACCGGGTACTTAAGGGAATATCACAAATGAGCTCTCGATCACCTGCTTCAAAGAGAGCGTTCAGGACATCCATCCTCCAGGTCCCCAACTGTTGGTCAATAAGATCGGAGACACGCAATTCCTCGTTAGCATCTGATCCACGATGTGGAACAAGCCCAGAAGAGTCGCCTGGCAACCAAGCACAATCCCATACCCCAATCCTCATCCCATTACCAACCCTCCATTTCAAACCCTCCAGTAACAGAGCCTTGGAACCCCACAAACTTCGCCACGAGTAACTCGAGTCGTAGCCAAGCCTAGCGTCAATGATAGAATCGTTCTTGAAATACCTTGCCTTAAGGATTTTGTGAGCTAGCGAGTGCGGAGCATTGTAAAGCCTCCAAATTTGCTTCGCCAATAGAGCTTGGTTGAAAACTTTCAGGTTACGGAAACCCATCCCTCCTTGAGATTTCGGTCGACAAAGCTTTTCCCAGCTCATCCAGTGAATTTTCCGTTGAGCCTCCGAGGAACCCCACCAGAATCGGGCCATAATCGAGTGCAGCTCGTCAACAATCGCATCGGGGAGAAGAAAGATACTCATCATGTAGGTGGGTATAGCTTGGGCCACAGCCTTGATAAGGATCTCCTTCCCCGGCTTAGAAAGGAGTTTCTCCTTCCAGCCTTGAATCTTTTTCCAGACACGGGCTTTAAGACTCGCAAAAATTGTTTTTTTTGACTTGCCAATGACCGTTGGGAGCCCCAAATATTTCTCGTGCCTATCAACCTCACGCACATTAAGAATCTCCCGAATCTCCTCTCGTACCAACATAGGTGCATTTTTGCTAAAACAAATATCCGATTTTGAGTAGTTAATTTTCTGCCCAGAAGCTCTCTCGTACTTGCTGATTATGTCAGCTATCATGGAATTGAGGTGGAATTGGGCCAATTACTATTCCAAATTCTTGTAGTTCCCAAACACTGGAATTGACACAATTCCAGAATTCAATTCCAAATTCTAGTTCCCAAACATGGCATATAAGAAAACCCTACTATCATTTCCTTTCCCCTCTCTTATTTCCTTTCCCCTCCTCTTATTTCCTACACAGTTGTGGTAATCAACCATAAAACCTTCCAACCCTTGATATATGAACAAGAAAACATGTCCTTAACGGGATGATACTTACTTTCATACAAGTGCTGCATGGCTGTCGTTGGAAAATGATTATTTACATTTCCTTTACTTCCAACTCCTTAGTACCAAACAAGTTGTCTGAAAAACACATATTTTATAGTATCATATCACAGTTGAAGTTTTTGTAGAAAAGTATTACTAAAAATTGCGATTATTGATCAAAACTCGGCATCCTTGCATCATCGTTCTTTTGGGCTATTGGTGACAAGAGAACGTATCAAATACCACTAAGCAATTGTGGGTTGAATAAAAAAGATTACTAAACCTGATAACATTAAGACACGAGTTGATTTTAGACGGTAAAATCATTTGACATGTAGTACATGAGCATTTTTTGTTTTATGGAGTAATAATTTATACTTTACGCTTGTGGTTCCTTCCAATTTGAAATAAACTCTTTGTGACTCCGTCCGACTCCTTTAAAACCTAAAATAGATAAACGTAAAATTAAGAAATGGTAGCTGTAGGTGCTTTAGGACGACACTACAGATTAGCATTCACTTTGCTATATGTTGTTAAAAAAATATCCCTTATAATTTGCTTAAAGATAAATTGAGAAGTCAATATTCTACCTTATTTTTAGCAGGACCCTCTTGGAAATTTCAGGGGCCGTGTGCGAAATCCAAAAAAGGGGCCCTAAAACAAAAGACGTACTAGTAAACTAAAGTTATATATAAAAATATATCATTATAAAAGTGTTATTGTGGAACAGATAAACATGAGGTGCAAGGATTACCTGTGGAGTACTCCCTCCGTTCGTCTATAAACTTCCTACTTTCTATTTAGAGGTGTTCATCTTTAAACTTCATACTTAACATCTTTCCTTACTTGTACATATAAAGACCAAAATACCCTTAGTTGTTTATTAAAAGTCCAAGTGAGATATACCCCTATGTGTAATTTTACACCAAATGGACCCTAAAACTCATTTTTTATTCTATTTTTCTAAAAAACTGTATTCTGACCCAACGCGTTTTATAGGCGAACGGAGGGAGTATAAGTGAAGGAAAGAGGAAGCTCACCTTCTTTAGCTGGCTAAGCTCTTGCTCTCCTAGGACAGAGTGTGGTTTAGGTATAAAAGAGCTATTGTCTTGGAATAAATCCTTAATCTCAAAGCAGATTTGAAAAATCTACACTCATCAGGGATGCTTATGGCTAAGGTGGGTTATAGCTTATAACCTTAACAAGAAAGATATTTGGAATGTGGATAGGATGACTAATGACTTTGAAAATTGGAAAGGAATCATTGAATTTAGAGATGAGATTTTGCTGTCACAGGGAAATGCTTCTAATGCTAATAAGCTCATACCCTTATGGATGAAATGAGGAAAATTGTCTTAAAGAAGCTTACAACTACTTCAGGGGATGCTAAGGTAAAATACAGGGCCACGGAGTAATTTGGAGCATTTTAAATTTTCCTAGACACAACTTTATTTGTACATTGGCAGCACAGAAAAGCTTATCAACCCTGGATAATCTGATGAAGAGAGGGATGGTGATTGTGAATAGACGTATACCGTGCAAGAAAGATGGCGAATCCCACAGACATCTCGTTATTAGCTGTAACTTTACCAAGGAGGTATGGTAGGTTGTTTTTAATTAGATTGGAATGAAGAGAAACGGAAGGAATTTGAAGAGAGAACTATGCTGAGGATCGCAGCAAAAGCGTACAAAGCATCGGAAATACAAGTGGTACCGTGCTAGTCTCTCGGCTATGGTATACATGATTTAGTTCGAGCGCAATTCGAGAAACTTTGGAAGGATCGAGCATAATTTGAAGTGGATTATAAGTATGTAGTTAGTGTTAGATTACTTTCATTTGCTAAAAACCACCTTCATGATGAAATTGTTGAGAGTCTAAATCGATTTGTCTTTTTCCCCCATAGTGGAAGAATGAAGACTAAATTCTTACAAAAAAAAAAAAAAAAACATAAAAGTGTTAATATTAAAAAACTACCAATTCTACAATGGTTACCAAGGTTTGGTAGCCATTGTAAGGGGAGTAATAATGACCATTGATTTTCATCAGATAAATCCTAGCCATCTATTGCTTTGACCATAAAAATATTAAAAATAATTACTTGAATCAAATATTTTTACAGAAATTAAATAATTAAATCACTAAATCACATTTCTTATTTTTGGGAAATTAAATGGCAATTTCTTGTCTCTCCCTAAAAAAAAAAAAAAAAAAATGTCTGGCTTTTTTCGAAGACAGTACATCCTCTCTCTCTCTCTCTCTCTCTCTCTCCCCATACCCATGCATCATCAATGGCGCGTAGATCATCAGTGAGAGGAAGGAGGCTGCTAGGTAGCGTCCTGGGCTGAAAAGACCCATCCTTTTGTCTTGGTTTCGGTTCAAACTTCTCTCACCTGGAGCAACCGTCATTTCCAGGTTCTTAAGTTTCTCTCTGTGTCCCTCTCCTTAATCCCCATGTTTGATTGTTTGAATTTCATTTCAATTGATAATAAGAAATGGGGTATGATTTGATTGATACGAAATGGGTGAAAGTTTTGATCTTTAATGGGTCAGCTTAGTCATGTTGCAGGAATCAATGGCTGCTCTATTTTGTCTAAAAACGTCATCATATCATCAACTTTAATCGGGGATTCCATAGCTCGTTACTTGTAAGATTATGGATTTTCTGGGTTTGAGAAAAAGACAAAAAGAAATTAAAGATGAGTTTGGGGATTTTTTGGGTGGGACGAATTGAGTTTTTTTTTTTTTTCTGGGTTAATAGGAATGAAGAAGGGGAGATGAACGGATGAAGGGATGAGTTTTCTTGGTTTATAAAAATGAAATTCTGGATTTTCTAAGAATGTAAAGAAAAATAATGGGATGAATTTGGTTTACTGGGTTATGGAAGGATGAAGATAGATTTTGTAATTGGGGATTCTGGGTTTAGAGAGATGAAGAGATGATTATTATGGGCTTAATTTGGGGATTTTTGTGTGGGTGTTTTCTGGGTTGAGAATTTGGGAATTCTGGGATTAGGGAGTATGGAATAAAGATGAAGTTGTTGTTTGCACTGGAAATAGTAATCACATTATGAATTTGATTATTAGGCGTATGTAGGTGAGTACATGTTATGAAGTTAATCTGATATATGCATCAATGTGTTTTGTGATTCTTGTTCTGTTTTCATGACAATTATGCGGAAAGTTATCAATGTGAATTGGACGGTTGTGTTGCTGAAACTTGAAATGATAGATGTACATCATGTTTGATGAGTGATACACATTTCAGATGCTGATCATACTCCTAGTTATGGATTTTGAATGTTAACCTGCTTACAGCATGAGATTGAAATGTTGCCAATGGTTTTAGACGATGTAATTCCATGGCTACTGTCTAGACTCTAGTTTCTACATTCATAGCTTTTCTGAAATTGAAGTATGGAACGATGTATAATCTGATGTGTAACAGTACTCATCTTTGTTCTTTTGGTGGACGGTGGCATTTGAGTGATCTGACTGATATTAGTTTCTACTGAATCATGCTGGCTGTTACATACCCCGTATAAGATCTATGTTAAAATCTTAGTAATATTCGGTGAACAAATTATATTGGTTGTAAAGTTCCTTTTTATTTTTTATTTTTTTTTACAGAAGGGGTTTTGGTAGTAAAGTTTAATCGTTGTTGTCATTTATGTGAAAGCTGTCTAATGTAGAACCTGAGAGGCAGAAATATGTAGTTCAGTCACATGCGCAGCTATGGTGTTTTTTTTTTTTACAATGTCTCGAAGATATGAAAAATTAGATTCTAAATGTTTCCAAAGTCAACTTTCGTTTGCTTGATCTGCCAAGAATGCTGCTTGTCCAACCAAAAAGAAAAAAAGTACAAGGAGTTCTTTGAGGGATCATAATTGCAGTTTGATTGAACAGGCTTAGTGTAGTAATGATGTAAATAACTAGGAGTTCGGCTACTGTCTGCTTTTATCTTGTGAAAGTGAACGATACTTCCTCAGTTTGGGACATTAAAATCTTTGCTCTTTTGGTAGTCTTTCGTATATGATTGAATTTTCCTGCTCAAATGGTGGTTGGTCACTTATGAGACCAATAGTTGAGTTTTCAGTATATAAGATAGATCAAATAATTTTTGGCTTAAAGCTTTGTTGTTGTTATTGTTTTCATTATGTCAGAAAGGTCTTGGGTAAACAATCTTTTTGCTAATCCTAATGTGGAGGCACAAAAATGTGTGATCTAATTACCTGCACATCTGTGTATTGCTTCGAATGTTAGCCTTGTATTGTAGTTTATAGGCATAGCTTTGTATTTATGTTGATATGTGTATAATGTATGTTCTTTCTCAATCCTGCTTATAATTAGCTGTGCTTACAGACCTCTTGGAATATTTTCTGCGTGGCCTTAATTTGAACATATGGAAATTAGGGATGTCTTAGTTATCAGTTACTCAGTGATGTAGTTATCAGATTAGAGATGACCGATATGTCGTTTTAACATTTTCGTTTGCTTGATCTGCCAAGAAAGAGCTTCCTGTACCAAAAAAAAAAAAAAAAAGACTTTGTTGTTTGAACATAGAAGTGATCAGAAAATGAAAGCCAGCACCAGTGTTAGGCACATTGTCATGCCTTGTTGTGTATCTGCTAGGCCTGAACTCATCCCTGACATCATCCGTTGCTATGCCAGGTTTTTTCTATGTCCTTTTCCTTTGTTTACTTGATGTCGGGTAGCCAACCAGCTATTAACTTACTCATAACGTGATTATTCAGTGGTGGTCGGACAATAATCTTTGCGGAGACAAAAGAGTCGACTTCCCAGCTTGCTTTTATAGGCTTTTGTACAAGGTGTTCGACAGCTACACTAGTTGCAAGAAATACAGAATGCACGTATAAACCAATACTAAAGCCTAGGCTACAATTAGATCACACATTTTTGCAAGAAATAAAGAAATGAGGTTTGCCGCTGCAGCTGCTTCCTCCATTTGCGCCAGTCGGATGGTTTCTTGAAAAGAAAACGAAAACCATCTAAGGGAGCTTCTAGCTTTAGTCTTTGAGCTTGCTTCATGCTTAGAGATGACTCCACTACATTGTGCTACCCAGAAAGGTTTTCAGATTTGGACTGCGTTGTTAATATACGTTGTGAATAGGTTTTTAGATTTGACTCTTGAGGAATCTATGTCATTTGTCAGCCTTTATATTTGAAAATTTTCCTCTGTGGCACTCATTTCTGTCCTTTACATGTGCCCTTCTTATGCCAGGAAGAAAAGACCAGTTGCGCTTGCTGATTTCGAAAGCTGCTGATCTAAATGCTGATCTTTTCTTCTGGTACACCATTGATGTGTGCAGTACAAAAAAAACATGAAAGATGCTGCGGATATCTTACTCAAACAATGGAGCCAATGTAAGTGACAGGCATGGAAAGGCTCTAATGAAAGAGTATAATTATTTCAAAGGCTATAATTGTTTCAATATACAAAGGCTATTAGCTTAACGGTAGAGCTTAAAGGTGTGGGTTCCAATCCCACATAGCCTGACATAGATGATGATGCCCATAGGTAAGTATTGTATAGCCATTGCCATTCTAATGAGCCAGCTTTCATCCCTAGATTCAATTTGCATATCCTGCCAAATTGAAACACCTTCCAGACAACATTCTCCCAAATTCAAGGTTTACCCAGCAAGGAGTGAATGAATATATATAAATTCCTGGTCTACAGTTTCACAAGCAACATGATCGAATGTAAACCGAGTTTCAGGTTGGCCAATCCAAATAATACTCTGTTACATGGAGATGGTTTATCAAAGAAATGAACGGCATGAACATATGCTGCTAACTATATACTCATTGGTGCCTAGTACCTCTAGCAGCCTAAAACATCAGTCATCAGCGCATATCCAGAGGACAACGATCACCCAATCACTTCGTCCCAGATTGGAAACGACCACCATTTCTCAAACGTGCCCTTCCAGGCTTAGCATAAAGAATTGTGTCTACCTGCATGAAATGGTAACAGGCTTAGCAATATAAGACATGCTCACGCAGGATTGAATGTAAATCGGATTTCAGGTTGGCCAATCCAAGTAATACTCTGTGCACTTTCCTGCCTCAAAAACCTATTGTATCCACACATACTTCTCTCATTGCCATTCAGGGGCGTCAATAGTAGGAGTGTAGTTATACCAAGTAGAACATGATATTCCACAAGTACAACCGTAAAAACAAGTATCAATGTTCATCCCATTATGATTTGAGTCAAGTTTAAAAGAAAATTACTACATCATGTGGCCTGAAATAGCCTGCAATCTCAAAAACATGAATTAAAAACAATATGAATGCAACGCACACACTGTCTTCTAACAGAGAAACAATTCTAATCTTAATCAACCAAATTAATGAAATCCGGGAAGCCAAAATGCTTCGAATTGTTGTTTTTGCTCCCCAAAAGCTTGGCAAGTGCCTTAAAGCGCTCCACACGCATTTGTTGAGTCTACAAACAAATGAAAATAGTTATTATGCAAAAACTTGGACTAAGCTAAAATCAAGCATGAAAAGTTGGTAAACTTACCGTGTATGCTAAGTCGCTCCAATCTGTATTCTTTGATGCCTCAATATATTTCAAGACATACATAGCACTATCAAACCTACATAGATCATGTGATTATATCATGTGATTTTTTATCTCGAATAATTTTTAGATCTTACAAAATAAATTTGGGAAAAATGGTGTAACCGTTCTCTTGCTTGTGCACGCTGGGCATATCGAATGAAAAGCCAAGTCATAGAAAAATCTACCCAATCGTGGATCATTTCCAAATAACTTGGAAGCCTTTGACATCTATGAAATGAGAACATTAAGTTCATGTACTCGCATAATATCATAAATAACAATTATTTTTGTTCACATTTTAGAACAATAATTTGAATAGGGACAATTAAATTAACTCACGACATCTATTGCAAGGCTGATTCGACTTGTACGCGTAACCGATGAGTCTAATAAGTACCACCGTTTTTCAATAGCATTGATCACAAGCAATATCCAGTGTTCGTCGACGTTATCATATATAGGAATGTAAGCCTATAGATAGATTGAAAAATAAAAGTGATTACTAGTATTAATAGCATGATTAGAGTTTAAAGTTAACTTATAATAAGAAATGAACCTCTTCAATGTGGCTAGTATTCTCAGGGACAAATAAGTTGAAAAACACTCTCAACGCGGTTTCACCGGTAGGACTCTTAGTCCCCAAGACGTGAGACACTTCGGTCACCATTTCCTGCAAAAGGAAAATATTATAAAGATAAACAATAGATTAAGAGTACAAGATAAAGATAAAGTGTTTATATGACATGATTACCTGAAATTTCACCGGCAAATATAGTTTATTAGTGTGCTTTTCAAGTGCCCTCAAGTATAGATCATACATCAAAACATCCATGTGCTATAACAAGTAAAGCAGTAGCTTTAAGAACAACTAGTTAATAATATCAAATGCAAATAAGCATGTAGGGATAGTGTATGCTACATACATATGGATCCAAATCATCATAAATCAGCATCCCACGAGCCATTTCTACGGTCAATATCAAGTGACACCCACAATGTTTGTATGCCTGATCATCTAAGCCTCTCCAATTGAGGAGCTTCTCTAATGTTTGGATCTCCTCTTCAGTTAAAGAAGCCTTACACTCCTTGAATAGTACATCAAGTTGATATTGGTTCTCCTTGAAAAAAAAAAACACAATACACAAAACAGAAAGGAAAAAGGGTTGACAAAGTAAGGCCAAAATCCAATCTACACATAATTTTCGTCAATCAAAACTTGAGAAGAAGAGGAAAAATGGAGCTTTAAAGCAAATCATGGTATTTTAGGTACGACACAGACTAACGAGTCACAATACTGAAAAGTGGCTTTAACATTTTGTGAACAAAAGGCAAAGCTCAAAAGACACAAAATACTGCTGCTACGTCAAACTATAGCAAAATCCAACCCATATATCATGTATGATTCATGTACGTTACAACTAGCTATCTTACGTTTTCGCTCTGCAGGCCACAAGCAAGAAAGAAGTGTTATTCACCAGAAATGTCTAAAAACCTGCAGAGATGTACCTGCCTCAAATAAGTTCCATTCCCAATGTACCACTGATGAGACGACTTTCTCGAGTTCTGCAGTACCTTCCTCACCAAGTCCTTCTCCTGACTATCAACAAAATATCATTAAAGGGTTTGTACAGGTCAAGTATAGTTTGCTGCATTTTATGCTACTTTCGTCCGCAAAGTATGAAGGACAAAAGTTGTGCAAGTTAATGGAGTAGGAACAGTGAATCCTTCATCATGGGAAAAAAAAAGGAAGATGTTGCTGAAATGATTTGCATAATAATATTTGTGTTTCTGGCCTACTTCCAGTCTTCCAGTTTACAGGCTTTAACTCAACTAAGTGAAACTAATGTGTCTGAATATTACCAATAGTAACACCCTAAGAAGAAAGTTACATAGGAAGAGGACTTGACACAGCAACTAAATAAAGTTGAAATCTCAAGTTCTGATTTCTGGATAAAATAACTACACCAATTCTGTCCCAAAAAAACCTACACCAGTGCGTCTTTGAGGGAGGAAAAGGTACAAACTTGTCACTTGCCAAACAGTGTTTGTTGGGATGGGACAACAACAATTAGTCAACGAAGAAATGAAATTTGAAAAGCAATATCAAATAGCTGATGGATTGTGGAAAGACGATCATCCAGCCAATGACAATACAATACAATACAGGAGGCGCGTAAGTAAATGCCTCAGCAAATTTTGCACGAAATCTAATTGAGCAAAGTTTTCCGATATACCTCATCATCAGACGATTCATATTTCCTTTTGCCGCTTACTTTGAATGCCTTGTCTTTCGGAGGAGTCACGAGAACAACCGCATCCTGTTCAAGGTTTGGGATTTTCGATACATAATTACTACCCATTTTCACAATTAAAATTTGGATTTGGGGATAATGATGTGAGGAATATGAGTTTAAATGGACAGTTTGTTGTGAAGCTAAACATACTCTCACTTATGGAGTTATGGGGATTATGGTGTTAGAGAGGTTGAAGTAGTTTAGAGTAGTGGAGGTTGAAGGAAGGATGGGTTTGACTGTGCTAGAAATTAGGAAAGAAGCTTTTATGCTTCTTCACACGTTTTTTTTTTTTTTTTTTTTTTTTTTTTTTTTTTTTTTTGTACACAAGATGTTTCATTGTCTCCTTCTTCACACGTTTTTTTTTTGTCTTTTTTGTTTTTTTTGTTTTGTTTTTTATTTTTATTTCTTTTTTGTGTTGTTCGAGCACACCGTATATGGGACTATGGGTCATTGCTTTTAGGGGTTTTCGCGTACAGACATATCGACCTAGAGACGATTATGACATTAGAAATTTAGAATCACTTGACCCGCACATACAAATAGGACGCGAAATTGATAAAGCGGAATGACTTAACCCGATCCAAAATTTATTGAATTTCGTTGGACCCTATATTGACCCATACCAACTATGACCAGATCCGAACTCACCTAACTCTAAAATTCAAACAATTGAGCATAAAATGAATCGAATTAACTACACTGCAATTTATGAAATACTTTTTCTAACGATGTGTTTAGTCGTCTTAGATGTGGAGGTAGCTATTAGCTAGGAATCGTTTGTAGTAGCTGGTAGTAAAGAGTTGTTAGATGTTCACAGTTAGTAGTTTGTTGATATATACTACAAATTTTAAATAACATGGTTAATAAGATTAGGTGTTGAAATAACAAAATTAACATGAAATGCTACTCCCACCTATGAAATGCTACTAAATTGTATTTTACTTTATAGTACAATTGAGACTCTATGGATCTGTTCGTTAGTTCTAGAATTGTAGCTCTTCAGGTAACTTTTAGCCGTTGGGCTAGTTGTTAGTTGGATGAAAAATAGTTTTAACAATGACATTTATGACATGATCACTAGTCGTTAAGTCACTAAAATGACATATATTATAAAATTAGATGATTAAAAATGCTTCGTATATCATAAAAGGTATGAGGTAAATCTAGTGATGGGATGAAGAGAGAGTCGAGTAGAGAAGCTCCCGTAGGTGGAGGGTTGTCTCCAAACATTGAAGCAATTGAGAGTTGGAGGCGCTAGCTAGAAAAGACGACGAGGTGGTGGATTGAGGCACACGAGACATCGGGAATAAGGCAAAAAAATTTGCGATGATTGGATCGCCGATTAATAAGTTGATGTCAAGGGGGTATGAGGTGTCGATTGAGGGGAAAGATGATGATTTTTTTTTTTTTTTTTTTTTTTTTGGAATTTAGCGGTTATGTTATAAGATTGTACTTTGTTATACTTATACTCCCTCTGTCCGAGTGTGCGTTTACACCCTCTTTCGTGAGGGTGCGTTTTTCTTATGGAGTGTTTAAACTCGGACGGTGGGAGTATCTATTACGAATTAAATGATATGATATAGAATTAATATATCTAAGTCAACCCAATAAAATGAACGCGTTATCCCTAAGCATAATGTAGCTAGATTTCAGAAGATACCGTTTTCTTTGGAGCCGATGTCAAGTCTCCATTACTTGCCCCTGGTCTCTGTGTCCAAAACGTGAGAGATACGGACTCGTAACCCTTGAAAAGATTTAACGTGATAGATACGGACTCGTAACCCTTCAAAAGATATCGGTGTAACCTAGGACCGACCATGGACAAAGTCAGGATTCCACAATAGGGGGGTTCGGGAAAAAAAAAAATTGTTGATGGAGAGGGATTGAACCCGTGACCTTCCAAAGGTGTTCAAAGGCAAATGCCGCTACACCAGCTTCTTTTAGATGATTCAATTATACTCAAAATTTTATATAACTGTTAACACAACAGTAACTAAATTATACTCAAAATCTCTCTTGCCTTACCACAAGTATTTGCTAAGTCACTCAAAGTCAAGTTTATTAGACTATGACAACCACAAGGAGTACAAAATGCTCTGGGATTCATGTCTAACAATCTCTTTTGCAACTTGATATTTTCCTTTCATGTTAGAACCGTTATCATAGCCTTGACCTCTAACATTATCAACATCAAGACCAAGAGATTTCAACTCATCAAGAAGAGCATCTAAAAGTCCAAGACCACTTGTATCATTCACATTTAAGAATCATAGAAAAGATTCTTCAATAAAAAACTCAGCTCCCGAAAAGTGTGCATATCGCAATATCAAAGATATTTGCTCTTTGTGACTAGTGTCAGGAGTACAATCAATTATAACTGAAAAGTACTTCGCTTGCTTGATTTTCTTGATGATCTAGATTTAATAGCAGAAGCAAGCAAGTATATAAGCTCATTTTGGATATTATGGCCAAGGTAATGAAAATGAATATCATTGTTCGTTATGCGACCAACATGCTCTTGGATAACTGGATCAAACTCGGCCAACATCTCAACTAAAACCAAAAAATTCCCATTACCATTCTCATACAATTTCTCATTTCCACCACGAAAAGCTAGATTATGTTTTCCAAAAAATTTCACAATTGCAATAAATCTTGACAAAACATTTATCAGTGCTCTTTCTCTTTTGCTATTTGTTTTTAGGTCAATGCATCAATTGCTTTATTCTTTTTCAATCTTAAACGGAAATCAATAAATCATACCAAGTGGTCATATTTTAAGATGCTCCAAACCTCTTTCATGTTCTTCAAGTCTTTTCACTAAGATGAGTCCAATCATTGTACCCTCCTCTTGCTAATTCACCCCTGCCTTGACCTTTTCTAAAGATTTCCCAACAAAAACAGAAAGCTTTATCAAGGCTTTTTGAGTAAACCAGCCATTCCATGTCTCATTTTTCCCCGTTCGGCAAAATTCTAGTATAAAAATTTGAAGAAAAGTGCCTGTTAAATTCATCATTGGGCATTTCTCAACACTCAAATCTCTTTTAGGACCCCTAACTGCTACAATGTCTATCATAATGGCATTTAAAGCATCCCAATTAATAGGATCATAAATATCACAATCAACACCAATATCAGCATTATGATTCTCATCAACATTATTAGGTGGAGTAATGTGACTTTGATCGACATTATCATCATGAAAAGGTGCATCATTGGCATTTTCATCGCGTATGGCATCCAAATTCACAACATTAGCATCCAAATTCACAGCATTGTCATCCAAATTCACGACATTCTCATCCAAATTCACAACATTCTCATCCAAATTAACAGCATTGTCATCCAAATTAACAACATTCTCATTCGAATTAACCACATTCTCATCCAAATTCACATCATTCGCATCCAAATTAATAGCATTCTCATTCAAATCAACATCATTCTCATTCAAATCAAGAGCATTCTGACCGCTACTATTTTCATTAATAAAGGAAACAAGCAACTCTTTTGACAAACTTTTCTATAGCTTTTCTTTGGGAACGGGCTAAATTTTCCCTTTGCTTCTTTCTCTTACGTTTTTCATGGCCAGATTCATAATTTCTTTTGGGCGGCATATTTCAATAATTCCCCACAACATAAAAGATATCAGAGGCAGTTTAAGAAACAACCCGGATTGACTGAATGAGAAATGCTGCAAATTTATACTATGCTGCAACGTCCCCAAGTAGGACCCCAACAACTCTACCAAGCCTTCAAAAATCACAAACAGAAAATTATAATCCGAAACAAAATTGATCGAAAAAATGAAAAAAATTAAAATTAAAATTAAAATCACAATCAAATTATATCAATACAAAAATCAATATGAACCAATAAATAAAGATGAACTTACCGATGATGATGAGAAAAAATTCTTGAACCATCTCCTTGGTTATAGAAGCCATAATCCCAATATGATATGGAATAGAAGATTTGGGACTTAACCGAATGACATTTTTTAGGAAACTTACTAATTAAATTGGGAGTGTGAACAATTTTGGGGAGTACAAGATAATTCGGGACTGATTTAATTGATGAAAATAGGAAAGAAAGAGATTTGAGGAAAAAGATAGGGAAGTTTATGAAGAGAAAATCTGGGTACAGAATAGAAATAAGCGCGTTCTTCTTATGTGTTCTTTCTCTTTTCTATGTATTTTTATTTTCTTTCTTTGTTTTTTTTTTTTTTTAACTGTGAACTGGACTGGGCTTCGGGGCCCTGTGCGGCCGCCCGACCTGCATGTCTAAAATGGCAGTCTTGATTTAAAAACAAAATCAATAGTAAAGAGAGTTTTAACCTGCTGTGTTTTAAAGTAACTGTAACTAGCATTTCTCCTCTGGCAATCACGACTTGAGGACTGACACCCAGTAGCCGCTAAATAAACGACCAAGAGGTAGAGTCGAGGACAATAGTCATTCATTAGTGTCTGAAGTTAAACAATGCCCAATGCACTATTAGCCATTTGGCTGGTGGTTTCCTGTGTCCTACAAATGCCCACAAACATGGATGCCAACACCGCCAGATTTAATAAAACAAACTGCAAAGAACTTTGTAAGAGCTAACTCCAGCTCTTGTCCGTAGTACACATGATGGAACTGTGAGACGTGAAGGTAACCAACGTACGCTTCATAGCGTCACTTCGGCTCACTACACTCGTTTGTTTTTAAATGACAACCTTATTCGTGTGATGGTGTGAGCGCAGAATAAAGGGAGAACTTAAGTTGAAATGTATACATAACTAGTTACATATCATAAGCTACAACTTCGCCTCGCAAAAAAAAAAAAAAAAAAAAAAAAAGCAGAGAGATAAATGTAGAATGTGAAAGAATTCAACAATAAAAAATTGGTATACTCCCCTCTGTTCCATCTCAAACATCCCATATAAAAAAATGAATCGTCAATGAGGGGGTTGTACACACTAAGCGGTTACTCAAAGGTCCAAAAAAATTGCATGGCGAATTAGTCAAGATATCTAACTTGCTGTAGCATTTTTATTGGATATTTGATTAACTGATTAGTGTGTACATCATTCGCAACGACGGGGTATTTTGGGCATGTGGTGTTTGAATTGGGATGGAGGGAGTATAATTTATCAAATAATAAATCGCGGGCAACTCAGTGATAGTCCATTAGATGACGGTTCCACCATGACATATCAAACAACATACTACGACACTATATCATTCTATTTTTGATGAACCGAATTATAATCGAGTCATCTATGAAAGATAGATAGAAAGAAATAATTCAAAAATTAGTTTTTTATATGAATACATTATTCTCAAGTTGTGCTATCCAAAGGCTTCAAAGTTCAAACCTAGTTGTATACTATAATAGGGACTTCATTGATTCGTTAAAGTGAAGTTATAAAACTTATTTTGGATTTCAAAAAACTCAATGTTTTTTTTGTGGAAATTTTTTAGACTTTTATTCCTCCATTAAGGGTAAGAAGAACAAAAGGTACAAACACTCTCCAAAGGACAGTAATGCGCTACCCCGAGCTAACCACTACCTAGTACATTAGTTACTAGGAATAGAACTACTAAATCCAACTATAGCTCTAGTCCATACATTGAATTTAATACTTAGAGCAACTTGTAGAAAATTCCGCTCGATGCCTCTAAAAACTTGCATATTCTTTTCCCTCCACAATTGGTATATTGTACAAGTGAATGCACAACGAAGGAGGTGATGCTTTCCCCGCTTCCCCTTGATTTTGCGCCAAAGCCAGTTCAACTCTTGCTTGATATTCCATGTTTTTCCTTCTGTATCCAAGCCAACCAAGAACATCCCTCCAAACCTGATCTGAGTAACTACAATTGAAGAAGAGATGGTCCTAGTTTTCTTCTCTTTTCCTGCATAAGATACACCAATTTGGCATACTTATGCATCTTCTCTTCAAGTTATCTACTGTAGGCAATCCATTTTGGGCAGCTAATGCATATATTACTGAGTTTTTAAAACTCAGTGTTTTTATTAGAGTAATGATGGAGCTTATAAATTAACAATTTTATATGAGATTCCCCCAACGTATACAACATCTCTAAAGCAACAAGGATAGACAAGGTTGTGAGCGACACAAAACACCTCGATTCGTTTAGAGTAGGGGCTGTAGTAGGATATGGCCATGTGTTTCAACATGTAACCCGGAATTGAAAGTGACAGAAATCCACAACTGGCAGACACCCCGAGATCTAGTACACTCCTGCAGATCAGGTCATATGAGTCACCATGTTATCAGGTTTTATGATCATGAATGCAAGCACATATAACCGAGTAATGGCCAACCTTATATAGGATAAGAGAGTTATTGCTAAAGACAGCCAAAGGCTACTTGCGAGTCAATCTGCTTCTCATAAATTCACAAGTCTCCCACGTTTTGTTAGCTTGATTATTAGAGATGAAATCCATGTGAACAGAAGGATTTAGTATCAGCTGTGAAATTGTGATGCACAAATTCAGTGTTTTAAAGGGCACTAAATATCTACAAACAGAACTACAAAATTTAGAATTCACAATGAGAGTTTTGAGGACTTAAACTTTAACAAATGTTGTCCCATGTCATTTTTGTTCAATCAAGCAAAGATATATTCCTAAAAATAAATCTCCAGCAGCCTCAACCAAACGTCTCTCAATCTCATACAAGTAAATATCCGATCCACAACACATGTACGTGTACATTTCATCCTTAGTGTATCTCCATTCCTCGGTAACTTGTACATCACACTTGTGGGCACAAAAGGAGAATTGGCAAGTAGGTTGCATGATTGAAAACCGAGAGTGCCTCAACTAGGCCGTGGAACTTTTTTTTTTTTTTTTTTGGCTGAAATGTAAGTTTAATTGCAAAACAAGTGATATTTACACCATCAAAGGGGCATACCCCTGCAGAAGCAATAAATAATGAACAAGGTATTATATTAGGAGACTCTTCATGAGCAAGCCCATATCCTTATCATTGATACCCTGAGCCTTCTTCCTCATCCTACTTTTGATTTCCTCAAAAAAATTATGCACTAAATCCTGGGGCCTGATCATAACTTGATCTATTCTGCATTTGTTCCTAGCTATCCAGACTATGTAGATAAGATTACATACCAAAGCTCCTGTTGATAGGCCTCTAATCTTCGATTTGAATCTCCTTTTGATGCACCACTCGTGTGTTGCTGCTCGGGATTAATCCTCAATCTTCTGCTCAAAACAGCAAGGCATTTTCCACTATACACACAGTAAAAAAACAGGTGTTCATGTGTTTCTGAAGCTTGATGGCACATGAAACACAAATCTACGCTGCATACTCCTATCTTTTTGAGTTTCTCCTTGACTTGCAGTTGTCTCCTCATTGCTAGCCAAGTTATAAAACTAGTCCTAGGGATTATATACATCTTCTAGATATACTTTCCCCACACCACTTTCTGTTTATCAGCTACCAGCACCCTGTATCCTGCAGCTATGGTATAACCATTACTGCTCAAAGTCTTGTTTAAGCTCAGTTGGCTGAAGCTCTTCTTAATCTTGCACATTTTCCTCTAGTACCAACTAGAATCAACCGATGGGGAATAACTCTCCCAGTCCTCACTTTTAATGTAGATGCTATGCACCCACCTTAGCCATAGTGTGTCAGCTTTTTCATAAATACAAAACGCATACTTTGCAACTGATGCTTTATTCCAGGCATACAATCTTTTAATCCCAGACCTCCTGATTCTTTTGATGAGCAGACTTTAGTCCAAGCTACCCGAGGACTTCTGACCATTCCTTCCATACCATCCCATAGGTTACTCCTACAGATTGTATCAATCTTTCTTAGAACAGTTTTTGGAAGGATAAATATCCTTGCCCAGTAAGAATGCATGTTATCCAATACTGACTTTACTAGAGTAAGCCTGCCAGCATAGCCTAGCTTCCTTGCGCTGAAACTCCAGATTGGCCGTGGAACTTTCTTGGAAAGAATCTGACCAATTGCTCTTGCAAAATCTGGAGTAAAACTGAAGCACCGTTCAGCCAACAATAACCCGATCTCACTCCAGTAACTGGCAGAAAACACAAAGTCTTCATCTCAAGCCCTTGCTGCTTCTTGCAACCGACAAATTCATTATTCTTAGCATCTTGCCAACATTTGAATAATGACACACCTTCAGCAAGAGTAAATACCCATCTCTACACTGTCGTGTTCGGTGGCCAAGCCCCTCCCCCTCCCCGTCAAATTACAGACCCGGCTCCTTGGCCTCCCCCCACCCATCGACCCAGTTTTAAGAATTTAAGGGCATTTTGAAAAGAAAAAAAATACTAATTAATTGTTGCATTTAACACTTTTGTTGTTGTGTTTAGACGGTTCCATAAGATATTTACGAGGCGGAGGAAAAAAAAATGAAAACTGAGATGCATATCAGCCATTGTTTCCAAGGACCAACGAATGTTTTTCCGAGACTGGAATAAATGACTATTGGTTTATCAGTTGCCTATGGAGAATTAAGGTTTTAACATCTTTGGCTAGGACCAAAAACGGGAACAAATAAAGACAACAAACGTACTCTCTTATCTTCTAGGAAACTACAACTTTCGATAAACATTTTTCTTATTTACGGTAGCCATGAATCTGTGATGACTAACTTGGATAAGGGGGGTTTAAGGAAAAATTACTCTAGGGGAAGAGAGCATGAGGTCTCAATCCTAAGGCTAGCCCAGAAAAATTCACGCGTCTTGAACTTAGCTTCTATAGGATAAATTCAATGACTCATGAAAACATGCATCTTTTCTTGTAGTTACTCGAATGCAGCATTGTTTCGGTTTAAGTTAGGATGAGAAAAAAACTAACCTTCTTAATAGAGGTGATCAGACGCCAGATAAATTTTGGATTACAATCAATTCCTATAGCTTCAAAATGAGTGCACGAATTCACGATTGCAACACACTCTATGAGATGTGTCGCATCCTTGAAAACAAAAGAGAACCACACTGGAATGTTGACGCATTCTTTCTCAATCACATCGGAATATGCCTACAACATATCATAATATTTGTTAAAAATCTTTCAATGTATTTAAACTTACCCACTAGTCATAGTCTTCATAACAAACTCAGTTATAACAGCACGAACTTCACCTCGCTCTGAACAATGGTATCATCTAGGAGCGAAGCTAGGATTTTGAGTCCACGGGTGCCAACTAATACTAAATATATCGACGATTTTTATTTTATTTTTATGTATACCTATGAAATGAACATACATGATCGTTGTAGCGTCATTTTATGTTAACTACGGCTCAATAATGGCTCATATATACCACCAGATGCGCTTTTTAACCTACGCGAGACATACGGTCGCCCGGGGCCTTCAATTTTGGGATCAAAATCAAATACATATAGTATTGCTACATAGGATAATACGACCCATATGCATGTAGCGTAGCGGTAAATGAGTTCAATTATAAATGATTTCAACGAGTTTATAAAAATATAGAAATTGAGTATTATCACTACATAAGATATGTCTATTGTTGGTTGCTTTAATAATAGTGGTAACGTTCTAATGAAAGAGAGTAATGGATACCTTAGCTTCCGGCTTGTTTGGAATTCCTTCAAATACGATAAAGTCAGCTATTGGAGGAAAAAATCAGTCATGATCTTTTGCATCTTTCGAAATCAATCAAGCCAGAATTTTTGTATATAATTGATATTGTTGTATCGCCTGTTATTAGTATGTATTTAGCTCCAATTTCCAATTTTTCACACTCTGATTTTAGTTTCCTTTGAAATATGAATATAATTTAGAAACATAATGAATCGGTCTAATTAAGAATCGTTAATTAACTACCCACACTCATTGTCGAGAGCTGGCAAAACAGTGCTTATTAAGTCCACGTTGTTGACTATCCCTCTGTAACATATGCAAGCTTTGAGTCCCACGGTGTGGGCGACTAAACAAATTGATCAAATTTGTGCAAGTTTTCTGTGGGGCTCCACTCCTACACACTAAAAGTTGCATCTTGTGTCTTGGAATAAAGTCACATCTCCTATTAGTATGGGAAGTCTAGGTATTAGGTTGGCTAATCTCATGAATTATGTGCTTATTACTAGGTTTTGTTGGTGTCTTACCTCTAAAAAGAACCTGACTTCGGACTTCTTTTATCAAAAATATATTAGAGGTCGTAAGGAGCCTTTGGCTTTCAAAAAGGGTTCGTATATTTGAGGGATCAATTCAAGGGAAATGCGGATTGGATTGGGCTTTAGTTACTGGTGAATCGGTTAGTTTTTGGAATGATAATTGGTGTGGCGTCGGTCTTTTTGATATTTCAGTGAATGATTTCAAGAGGAATGTTAACCTGATTGATGTGGACTTGTTTTTTGATTCTGATGTGAAAAATGCTGTTTTGGACACGTTTGTGCCTGAAGTTGGTCTTGACCTTATGTGCACTTGTTTAGCTATGAGAAACTTTTTTAACACCACCGCTCTTTACAAAATTTTATGGGAAACCAAAAACGTGAGTTGTGTAGACAAGATTTGGATAAACTGTGGAGTCTAAATTGTGCACCTCGAGTCAAGTTTTTTATGTGGCTTATGAAGTTGAATAAACTGCCCACCAGGGCTATGCTGCCTTAGAGGAACATTCTCATTCCGTCTTCTTGCCCTTTTTGTCCACAGTCCAATGAAACTATACTGCATATCTTTCGGGATTGCCCTCGGGCGTTAGAAATTTGGGAACCTCTACATTTGGAGTCGGCTTGGTATCAAGTGGGTGAGGGCCCCCCGATGGCTTGTAATCTGAGTCAGGGCTCGAACTTAATTGAGAATTGGCCGATCATCATTCAGTGTTATTTGTTGGCTACTCCGGAAGAGAAGGAATTCTTGTATTTTTGAGAGAAAGAACATCTCGAAAAATACGGTTCTCCCACTAGCCAAAACACTAACTCACAAATACTCTAACCCCCCAGCTGTTTCTCAACAGCTATCTTTCACTCTTCCTAAAAACAACCTTCCTCCTTGTCCTTGGTCCAAGCCGGTCCTATTTACAGATGCGTCTTTCATGGAAGGGAGTAAATCCGCGGGGCTGGCTACTTATATCCTGGACTGTAACGGTCGATGGAGTAAGGGTGTTGTTGCTCATATACTAGCGACTGATGCTACTCTAGCTGAAGGTCTTGCAGTTCTTGTGGGACTCGTTTGGATGAAACATCTTAATAGATGTGATTTTACGATTTTTTGTGATTGTAAGCTCGGAGTCCATGAGATTGGGAAACCTGACCAACCCATGGATAGGTTAGCTAACATCTATTTGAAATGCAGAGAGCTCCAAATGGAACTCCATGCGAGTGTAGAGGCTGTCAACAGAAAGCACAACGTGGTGGCGGATCATATGGCGAGGGAAGTGAGAGTGACTCTTCCTCAGATATCTTTGCAGACTATTGAAGATTTCGGTCAAGTGGAAGTCGACATTACAGATATTGTGGGTCTGGCACAGTTCTTTGATGACGAATATATTATTTTGGCTTATGTGGAGGACGTATTAGATAGTAGTCAATTTTAGTATTCTCGTCGATTTACCAAAAAAAAAAAAAAAAAAAAACTACTCACACACACTCAAATCATAAACACGGGATTACGAGACAATTGGCCTAGAGCTCGATGAAAGGATCATTAAACAACACTGCACTCTGGACACGGTCTCCGGATATATAGTAAGTGATGGCGTGGAGAGGGATAGACATGGTCGGGGATGTCGATGACGGCGAAAACAGACTCGGGTGTAACAACTTTTCTCTGAATTCTTTCTTTTTCGATTCGCTTGCTTTCCGATTTTGATTTGTTCGCCAATAAATACAATCAATTGATTTTGAGCCTAGGTAGTAAATTGAATAATTGTTGCAGGCGGCTTCGACTACGCACCAGACCGTGAAGCACCGAAACCCATGCTCAAGAGTCCATGCCCACGTAGAATAGAAGAAACCATAGGAGCAGGCGATCAACTAATATCTAATGTTGCGGGGTGTGGGAATATGAGGATTCGAATCCGGGACAACCCAAGGTAGTTTGATTTTCTAACAGTTAGCCCCAAGAATTTACCAACGTTCAATGGTAACAATTTGCCCCATTCCCTTTTCACTCATGTGCATTTCAACTATTTTGTCTAATACTTTATTTTTCTATAAATTCAAAGTGGTGTTAATAAAAAAGCAAAAGCCAAAAAATTATTTTTTTAAATAATTTTTTTTCATGTTGAGTTTGTTGTATGTCTTCGTTTTTGGTATTTTCCATGCACACCTAATTTTGTTAGATGAAAATTATTTTAAACGATTTTTTGGTGTTGTGTATGGGTTTTAAGGCCGGAATTTAAATTTTATGGATTATAAATGATTTCCTATATTTTTAATTGTGAAAGAATATTTTTAATAGATAATTTGACTAATAATTAGTGAAAGTTAATGGGTCAAATTGTCACCATTTAACGTTAAGGTGGTAAACTATACAATTAAGTAAACTCTTGGGGCTAAATTACTACTTTCGCCCTTTTAATCAAATTATGGACATCATGCGGATGAGATATAATGATTCGAATCCGAAACAACTCTTAGGCAGATTGTTTTGTTTAACCGCTACACAGACAAACCTTGATCGTCTTACTTAATAGTGTGGCTCGACGTCTCGAGGGAGCTCGACTCTAGATTTTCGAATTCACTATAATTCTTTTAGCCATATGAAACAATTTATTCTTCACATATATACTTTGTAATCTGTACTCACCTCGATTCCTTTTTGCCTAAACTGTACTGTCACCGTCTTTGTGTCTTTTTTTTTTCCGGAAAATTCACGTAGTACCCTCAAACTTTGACTGATTGCACATGGTACCCAACTTAGCAAGTTTGTGTACATGGTACCCTTGAGGTTACTACTTTGTGCACATGGTACCCGAATACTAACTTCCGTTAGATTTTCCGTTAAGTAATGGTGTGTTAGTTAGTTGTTGGGTAATTAGTTGATTAAAGTTACTAATTAATAAAATAAAAATAAAAAATCAAAATTTTAGAATTTTTTAAACAAATCCAAAAAATATTTTCATGAAAAAAAAATCCAAAAAAATTGGTTTTTTTTCATAAAAATATATTTTTTCTTAAAAAGTATTCATAATTTGTGCACATGGTACCCTTCAAGTTACTACTTTGTGCACACGGAACCCTTGAAATCAAACATTTTACACATGGTACCCCTAAAATTTAAGTTTTTTTAAAAAAAAAAATTAGAAATAAAATATTGAAATAAAAAAATTGTGAAAAAAAATCAATTTTTTCTAAAAATTTATTATATTTTCTATTAAAAATACTAATTATATAATTAAATTAACTAATTACCTAACAACTAACCGACACATCATCACTTAACGGAAAAATCTAATGAAAGTTACTATTTGGGTACCATGTGCACAAAATAGTAAGTTCAGGGGTATCATGTGCACAAATTTGCTAAGTTGGGTACCATATGCAATCAGTCAAAGTACGAGGTTACCACGTGGATTTTTTTTTTTTTTTTTGTCCAAATTATTGTAGTTTCTTGGCATCCAAATCCCACCAATTTGGAAGGAAAAGCAAACAACATATTTCTTTTAGAAAACCCCCCTCTCATTTGTTTTCCCTTCCTCTCATTTCCTTCGCACATATGGAAATCAATCATTGGAAAATGATATTCACATTTCATTTATTTTTGTCCAGCTCCTCACTATCAAACAAGTTATCAGACAAACAATTCTAATGATATCATATCATAGTTAAAAATTCTATAGAAAAATATGACTAAAAAATTATCGCCAATTAGTCAAGACTCGGCATGGGCATTGATTTTTTGAGATATTGGTGACTTGAGATTATTGTGTCGAAATATCACTAAACAGGACAGTTGACGCGAGAAAAAGCGCCCATAGCAAAGGGGCAAATGTCGTGAAGCGAAAAAAACCCCGCGCAATAGAGAAAACAAGCAAAACCCAACTCAAAGTTGCCCTCTTTTTGGTTTTTTTATTTTTCTCCCAAGAGAGTGTCGTCTTCCTCAATGTATGTAAAATGGATACAACAATCTCCACTCATCTTTCCTCTCTCTTTCACTTTCAGCAAATTTGCAAACTCCAAAAATCTTAATGCAAAGTCACAAATAACTCGCATTTCAAATAATAATAATATTAAAAATTAAAATTACAAAAAATAATGGACCCCAACTACTTTCAATGTCGACGGCTCCTTTTTTATTCTTCAAGCAACACATCCCCTTTGGTATCTTCCTACTTTGACCTTTGAAATCATTTTTCTTTTCTTCACATATATACGCTTTATAAAAACATGCAACTTTATAGTTTATAGTTTATACTATACTATAGTTTTGCCCATTTTTACCAAATTTCTTACCTTTTGATGTGTTTTCTAGTAAATAGTTTGTGGGTTAAGTGTATTATATTAAAATAATTAAGGGTATTAGTCAACGTTTGGTGATTAAGTCCATATTGTTGCTTGTTGCTTGTTCAAAGTGTGGGTTGGTTTGTTTTGTGGTGATTGTATATATAGATAGATTAGTATGAATTAAGCAACTTTGGGGTTATTATTTTTATAATTGTGATAATTACCAGTCAAAAGTTGGATTATTCCAATTTATACTAGTCTAAAACAGCTTGCTTTGTAATCAAAGTGGGTCAATTTAATCATTTATATTCATATATAAGTTGATTAATATTAATTATTGTGTACGCAAAAAAAAGTTTGGTTGAATATTTGGTGGGTTGTTTGATCCTGCAACCTGTTGTTGGTGTTTGTGCAATATGGAGGCAAGAACAAGGGAGGAGGAGGAGGAGGAGAAGGGTTTTTTGAGGAAGAGTAAGCCAGAAGGCGAAAACGGGGTAACGGGGTCGAAATTGAAGGGTAGAGGGAGCTTAAGTGGTAGTGAAATGATGGTTAGGGCTGATAAGATTGATTTGAAGAATTTGGATATGCAGTTGGACCAGAGGTTGAATAAAGTTTGGTCTAAGGCAGCAGAGGCGCATAGGCCTAAAGAGGAGTGGGAGATTGATTTGTCTAAATTGGAGTTGAAGCATTGTGTTGCTAGAGGTACTTATGGCTCTGTCTATCGTGGAACTTATGGTGATCAGGATGTTGCTGGTATGTTATGACTTTTTCTGATAAGTTCGACTTTTGCTGTTGTTGTCGCCTGGTTGTTGTGTTCTTTGTCAAATTCGGATGATGGTAGTCTGCGAATTCTCTTTGGTTTAGCTTTCTCTGGCTAATTTGATTGAGTAAAGGTTACGTTTTATCAATTATATCGTGTTCCTTTGCATTTTTATAATGTATGATTATCCTTCTGTATTTGACTTATTCATTGATGAATGCCGCTTAGTTCTAGTATGCATCAATTGGAAATGTCGAATGTGGGGAAAGATGCTCAAAATTGAAATTGGTTAGAGTACTTTATAAGCTTTAGAAAACGTTTTGCAGGGAAATAAGATTTTTGTCTTTTGTCTAACTGAGCGCATTGCTGTACTTTGTATCATTGCTGTTTGAAACTTATGTCAAGTTGATTGTGTCTTTCATGCTGTGAATGGTATAGTATGAGGATTTGAACAATGTATGAGATTAGGGTTTGTTTTCTCCAATTGCCAAATCCAAAAATATTAATCTTGAGGGATCATGAACAATGTCACAGAACCCTGAGTAGACTTTTGTTTTAGCTAATAGCGGAACTCTGAATAATCTTATACTTTACGGGTCCAGTGAAGCTTCAACATCAGGATCTGTTTTGGGGTATTTGAGAAAGTTCATGTGGATATGAGCTGCTAATAGTTGGTCCTTTAGGAATTCCATCAGCTCGAAAACTGAAGTTTACATCTCCTACTGTCCTATCCTGACCAATGCTAGAGTAGTGCACTTTGTTTTATTTGTTGATGGTGTTGGTCTCTTATGAGCTGGTAAATAAAACATAATCTTTTTTTTTTGCTTGTGCCAGATACCATATGTTCTTTTGTACTTCCCCTGCTAGAGTATACTTCATGCTTTGGCATTTTATGAAAATTGAGAAGTCTGAACAATCTTGATGAGGGGTCAATGTAAATGTTTATTTATTTATTTATTTTTTTAACTTTTTTGTGTGTTGTTGTTGTAAGTCATGAGAATAAAGAAACTGAAATCCGTTGGTACTGAAAAGAATGGTCATCGTGCCATCATGTACCAATTATATGACATGTTAAGATTGAACTACATGCTATGTGATACAGCTTGAGGATCATGGTAGTATTTGATAAGGCATAAGTATTTGACTAATGTTTGCATTCATCTTTGTATCATTATATAGTGAAGCTCTTGGACTGGGGGGAAGAAGGTATGGCTACTGCTGCTGACGCTGCTTCATTACGAGCATCATTTCAACAAGAAGTTGTTGTTTGGCAAAAGCTTGATCATCTAAATGTGACCAAAGTAAAGATCTTTCCAGCTGCTTTTGCCTTCTCATTCAGCAGTCATTCTTCTGTCATACTTTGTTTCGTGCATCATTATAAGGCTTAACTAGTTTCAAGCTTCTGACTGAGTGACCTTACTCTAGCTCCCTCAGTTTATGAATCTCTTCACTGACGCATGTTTTTTTTTCAGTTTGTTGGCGCTTCCATGGGAACATCAAATCTGAAAATACCTAAAAAAAACCCGTCAAGTTTTGCTAGTAACCCTCTTCCTTCAAGAGTGTGTTGTGTCGTTGTTGAGTACATTCCTGGAGGGACTCTTAAGCAGTTCTTGATAAGGAATAGGAGGAAGAAGCTTCCATTTAAGGATGTGATTCAACTAGCTCTAGGTCTTGCTAGAGGGTGAGTCTCTCACTTGAACTTGTAGAAGTACCCTCAGCTTATCATATTGATTGTACTCTATCATGCTAAAATTTCCCCAAATTGTTTTGCAGTCTCAATTACCTACATTCGAAGAAGATTGTCCACCGCGATGTGAAAACAGAAAACATGCTGCTAGATTACGAAAGAACAGTCAAAATTGCCGACTTTGGTGTTGCTCGTGTAGAAGCTCAAAATCCAAGGGATATGACTGGTTCTACGGGTACTTATGGTTACATGGCGCCTGAGGTACGCTGTTTTTCTCCTCTTTGGACATCTAGATAGCAGTGTGAATAACAGAATTAAATGAAAATTTTGCGGTTTTAGCCAAGATGCAGTTTCAACTTTCCACTTATTTTCTTTTCTCATATATTTAGTTGCAATGGGCTTTCATCTTGTGAATGTTCTTGATGAACTTTTTAGTGAGAGTATTGGTTAATATAGAGATAACGTAGACGAGCTACGTCAGGTAACTTACTGTTAAATACCACTTATCAAATCATGGTTATCTCTTGCAGGTACTGGATGGGATGCCCTATGATCATAAATGCGATGTTTACAGCTTTGGCATTTGCTTATGGGAAGTGTACTGCTGTGCTATGCCGTATTCTGAACTTAGTTTTAGTGAAATATCCTCAGCTATTGTTGCACGGGTTAGTTTCCTTGAATACTCTTTTTTTTTGGCCATCAATAATTGTATGCGTGTCTTTATGCCTTTTGTTTCTGGTAGATAAGATTAGGAGATTATGCAAATATTATTTTACTACAAAGTAAAATTATTACAGAGGGTAGGTTATGTTTGTTAATTATAACTCATCAGCATTATTGGGATTTGGGAGGCTGGGGTCACACACCTTGGCCCTAAAAATTCTGGGTTGAAGGAATTCCGTATTAACTAGTCCTTTACTGCCTGAGTAGCTTTCTAGTCCGCGGTTAGACAAGATCTCCAGAGAGGCCACACTGAAACCTGTACCTCTGTACTTATTCCAGTGAAGCCTCTTGCATTTGACCATGATGTCAAAGTCATTTCTCCTGAGAACAAGCAGTAAACACGTGGCTTGAGTACCGTAAGCACAGCCAATACAGTAGATGTGATTGGGTCTCAGAGTGACTACCAGCAAGCAGAGACATAGCATTGCCACAAATCAAGGACAACCCGGTATGGCAAAGTGCCTCATTTATGTTCCAGTTATCAGGCCACAATAATCAACGCAGAGAAGTTTTGGCTGGTTGACACAATTCCCAAAACCTTCAGTACGAGCAAGCGAGTAGCAACTTGTAATTACTACCAAGTGATACACTTTATGGCGTATGCCTACCTGCAGTATCGGTCTACAGGCAGGCCTGCCAATGAATAATATGATCTCGCAAATGGCCAATGCAACCACAGATTATATCCTTTTTGGGAACTTGCCCTGGGAATTCATTCCAAGAACTTTAATCAGTCAATGTAGTGTCGTGCAATAAGTTTACCTGCATGGCTACATCCACATCAACATGAACATTACCTTTGTTACCATGATACCTCAGTCGAGGCTTTCACATCAGTGAAGTTGGAGGGCCTTTTGTAAGCAATCTTACGACTGGCTGTAACATTACAGCGAGAACAGTTCTGTTAGGCAGACAGTTCATGTAAGATGCAACGACTGTCTGATAGTTCACCATATAAAGAAGCTGGGCATTTCATCACAAAAACTCTGTTTTATTGTATTATACTTCATACAAATGTTTTGTTTATCTTTGCCTTCATTGGAAACAGATTCCTCTATGAAAATTCTATGTTCTGTCTAGTGGTGCACTGGGAATATGGGGAGCTTTGTCTAATTGCTTCATTCTATTTCCATTTTCTTTATTTGAGAAGGTGTATATATATATATATATATATATTATCTTTGTTGGAGCCTAACAATGTTCGACACTATATTCACAGAACTTGAGACCAGAAATTCCGAGATGTTGCCCCAGTACCTTTGCAAACGTAATGAAGAGATGTTGGGATGCCCAGCCAGAGAAACGTCCTGAGATGGATGAGGTGGTGCAGATGCTTGAAGCAATCGACACTAGCAAAGGGGGAGGGATGATACCAGAAGATCAAGCTCCTCGTTGTTTCTGCTTTCTCAAGAGACGTGGTCCTTAAGTCATACTGGTATATATACTGCCATGTGCTCACTTTCTGATCAACAGTGTCTGAGTCACATCGTGGAGAACTTACGCCCTCTAGTGTTTCATCATCGAAGAGATGTTTCAGTTGTGCATAAATTGATGGTACGTCGTGGATTGAGCCTGTTTTCAGTTTGGTATTCATATTTGTGATCCTACGCGGCAATCTGGAGAAGTAAATATCAAATTTTGACACAGATTGGTGTGTATATTATACATATACTGCCTCTTATATGAGTGTATCTATATTTACCGGTGGTGTAAATGTGATGGCATAGGTATTTTTTTCACCTCATTGTACAAATACAGATAGTGTCATATATTTCCATGTTTACTAGCAGTGATTCTCTGAACGCAAGATTTAACACCAAAATCAGACCTAGACCCAAAATTTAACGATTACAACTGGACTCTGGTTTGTGCTGCTATTCCGAGTATTGCTACCCACTGCACTGCGCATACCCATTCCTGATTCCCCTGTGCATTTGGTAGCAAACTTCTGTTATCCCAAAATAAGGTGATGGACGCCTGAGGAAGTATCGGAGAATTCTGTTTTCCTAAGTAAAAGTGTAAAACCACTCTTGTAGGCAAATTCTACAATGGATTCTAACGGCTTGAGTAATACGCAATCTGTTTAGAATACACCTAGATGAAATTTGAAATGCTATTACTCGTACTATGAATACACCTATGAGAGCTTGTAGATGAAGTCGACACGTTGATAGGGTGCTCCGTTAAACTAGTAAGGTATCGTATTTGATAACATTAGTAAATCAGAAGGCACCAAGAACAGAACATTGATTAACGAAATGTAATCTAAGCGCGGAAAAAGAGCATTCTATGAACATTCGCCAAAAGTCGCTGACATACACCCACATGATTAAACTTGTCTAATGTTTATATTAGTTTCAATAATATCACTAACAACCATTACATCCAAAACTCAAAAAGACGCCTCCGAGGTATGTGCACAAATTCATCTATATTCGCATACAAACTCTCAATAAATTCGATAGATCTGACTAAATTAACTCGGTTCATTGTAAAAGTAAGTTTTTTTTTTTTGTTTTGTTTTTTTTGGGGGTAATTTTTAAATAAAGTTTGATCAAATCATATTAGATTAATTAGTTTAGACCGTCTCTTAATATTTATTGAGAGACTAGCCATGTTATTTATATCGTGACCCCGTTAATGTAATTAGTGATCGTTATACTACTTTTGGTCATCGTTTTGGTTAAAAATCTTGACACTTAATCTAAGATTTGCAAATGAGTTACTTTATAAATTTTAGTAATTATATATGATGAGATCCTCCAAAATCATAGATAATGTGATTTATAATGGTAAATTAGTACGATTACTAATAGTCACCTTATAATATAGTATAATGGTCTCTCAATAAATTAGTGAGAGACCGTCTTTTATGAGAATTTGCGTAGTTAAACATACTCAATGACTTCTATTATATTTCATCATTACAAGTGATTGGCACAATCTAAATTTAACATAAGACTATATATTCAATCTTATCTAACACTGAACGCATTTATAACAAGAAATTAAGACATGAACGCAACTTTCCTGGCAAAGAATTAAGAAACAAACAAAAGCACTGTCAATGTCTTCTTCCCACTCCATGCTATAAAAAAAAAAAAAGCATGCAGGTGGCAACGTCTTAGATACTCAACAACAACATTGGTGGCAGCTTACTTCTTCTTCACTACTTTAAATAAAGATAATAGGACCTTATAATACACTTCATACACAATTTCCAGTGAAAAATTACAGCAAAAAATATGACTTCATTTTCATCTTCATTATCATCTGGCAAGGAGCATAGCAGATTCATCAGTGATTTCTTAGAGAAGTCTGGGCATGATTACGCAGTCTTGGATGGCGGGCTTGCGACCGAGCTCGAGCGACATGGTGCTGATCTTGATGATCCTCTTTGGAGTGCCAAGTGTTTAATTCATTCTCCTCATCTCATTCGACAGGTTGGTTTCTTCTGATCTTCCTCTATTTTGTTACACACGTTTTTTCGAACGTACGTTCTCTGTTTATTTGCATGGTATACTTTACCTGTTGGGCTAGTTGAGTGCTATTTTTGTGATCGTACGTTAAGAATGTTGTATGCATATGCTTAGAATTTCTAAATAGGGCCTAATATATATGTACTCTACTGATATATGTATGAACACTTGGTTGAGATTGTAGGAGTGCTCATTAAGGAGCCCAATGTAATTTTGTAGCCTTTTTACCTGCCTTGAACACGGACTAAATTGGAAAAGCGTATTAAGGGAAAACGGTGGTACAGTACAATATCGAACAGATGTCTTATAAAAACAAAATTTGATCTCTAGCTTGGTATTCATTCTAATGCGGAAAAAAATAAATAAGAAATGTTCTAGATAGGAAGGTCGGGGTTATTGTAAATTTTACAGGTTAGTAACGTCAGTTGTCAAACAAAAACATTCGTTTACGCAAATCTTTGGGTTACCGTGACTCACACTCTTTAGTCTTCACCCGTACTTATCCAAAAGTTTGAACCCCGGCTGTTTGCATATATACGTCTTCACAAAATTTGAGTTTCTGTTAGAAGGTATATATCGTTTCATTTTTGTTTTACTCAGCAAAATAACTAATGTTGTGGGGTGGAAATATTAATTTGATTTGGGACAATACGTATAGATATACACGTTGGTTTTCTAACTATTAGACCAACTTAGAACGTTAAAAAGTGATTTCTATCAAAGTTCGTACAAATGTTACAGTACAACAGTACAAGGTTGGATGGACATGATTGTTGAAGATTCTTCTTTGTTTTATAGGCCAAAAAAGTTGGGAGGGTAATGAAAATTATTTAAGAGTAAAAGGTGTTCTCAGCATCTATTTTGGGAACACATGCTTGATTGTTTTTTTGAAACAGAAGAGAGTGGAATACAAAAGTATAAAAAAAAGAAGATTATGGAACAAGTCAGATACCACTAATCACTATCAGAAAAAAATATCCAAAACTAGTCTAGTAAGAAAATAAGTTTACTGGTTCATTTGCGCGCCTCTGTATGTGCTAGAAATTGCTATGCATGATATCAAAAACAAGTAGTCTATTCATCTATATGTGTAGGAAATTAGCTCACGATAAAATAGCGAACCAAACGGGAAAACACCGAAAATAATCTGTTGTACACTTGTACTTGAACATTACTCGTTTAGAAGTAGTCCGTAGTGAAATTGTCATCAGGTTTAAAAAGCTACTACAAACCCCTTGTTTTCTCTGCGCAAAGTGGTTTCTTAAGGTGTCAGAATTTTTTGTCTTTCTTTTTTTTTTTTTTTTTTTTTTGTCACCATTTCCGACACTTATGCATCAAGATAACTTAGCCAACTGAAGGAAATGGTACATTTTATATACCTAAAACTAATACAAAGAAACTAGTAAAGCTTAGAATTTTCATTCTAAACCAAATGTTAAGTTCAGTAGAATTATTGCACCTCATCATCAGCTTGATCGCCGAAAAATGATTGCCTATTTCAGTCGTAATCGTTGAAAAATGATTGCTTCTTTGAGTCAAATCCAACGTGACCACCATATCCACAATCTGAAACCTACAAATCAAACAGTAGTGAAATCAACCATGTGTTGTGAGACGCATGCAATAATATAAGCATCACAGCCAAACAACACACCTGGTACATAACGGCACAAATACAAGTCATTGCGATATGCCTTTTAAACTTAGTACCTGACTCAGTGACATGAAACAATTATAGTCGGAAAAGTTGCAATCGAATTGTGCTAAGGTTTTTCGAGAGTGCCCTGTACAAATGTACAATCACAGCTACCCTGTACACTCTCTTAACAATTAACTGTGTAATTCAGCTTAAACGTAATTGTAAATAAAGAAAAGTGGTGAAAGCTTCAATACCAAACTTGTCAAAAACACTCAAACCAGGGAGGATGTTTCAGTGCAGAAAAATCTACCAGATTAGGAAGCATATAAACACCTGCCACAGTGCCACATTAGCAAGCTTGTTTGAAGCTCCAACTAAGAACATCTCAAAAATCAGCCTCTCTTTGTGACAAACCTATTGGCCAGATCAGAGTTCTTTTACACCATATCTCGCGATAAATAACTATTTATAGGATCATTAAAGGCTAGAATGAGTAGACAGAAAGAGTACCTGTGGATTTGTCATTTGTAAGACTGTCTTTGCAAGATCAGTGGATGTTTTTCCGGTATTGAGCACGTCCAGAAACTGTGTTGTCATTTTTCTCAACAACTGATTATTTTCATCATACTTTGCTTGCAAATCTTCATGTTGTTTGACCAGCTCCTTATTCTTCTCAGTCAAATCTGCCACAATATTTTCCATGTTTTGCATGGTTAAAGTGTCTTTGTTGCCGCTTCTAAATCCCTCTATCGTTAGGGCATTACGGACCCCGAATACGTCACTTTGTTTAACACCATACCCATAACCCACAGGACGCTTAGGAACTTCATCTCCATACATTTGTTTGTTAGAACAATCCATTTCAATCTCATGACCTTCTAATTGTGTTTCACTACCTCCCAGTACATCAGATACATGCAAATGCTTATCAAGAACATCACCTTTACCCAGTGGCGGACCCAGGATTTGAGGAGTGGGGGTGCATACAATCGGTAGTCAACACGTGTTTTTGGACTTGACCCAATCCCTTGAAAACATACCCAGCTCAAAAGGTTATTGGTAGAAATTGAACTTGACCCAATCCCTTGAAAACATACCCAGCTCACCACTACTCTAGCATTTAATAGATGATATACAAATGACAGTTTAAACATATATAAAAGACTCCCAGATTAATGGGGGTGCACGTGTCCCCCTGTGCACCCCCTGGGTCCGCCACTGCGGCTTTACCGTGCCGTATCCAATTAGTATAATCCTGGTAAAAACCTTTAAACAAAATATGCCCCTGAACTTCATTAAGCGTGAGCCAATAACGTAACTCACATTTCTTTACATGGACATTGAGTTTTTCCTTCCACAAGATTTTCTTCAGCTAACTCGAGAAACTTCAAACACTCATTCATGTAGTCAGAATGATCATTTGGCAATTTAATCCAGCTTGTGTCCATGTCTACACGACTATACATCCTAAAGCATTGAATACTAATAAGTTATACCATGTAAAAGTAACATCTCAAGAACCTTAGTTGGACTTATTAAAAAATTAAGTGATCAAAATATGTGGTAGCACATTAATTCCTACAATCAAAACTTCGATCTTGTTATCTGAACCAGGATGAAAGTATGAAACAATCCTTACATAAAGTATCATGATTTAGAAAACATTAAATTAGAACATCAAACTTTCAGATTTTTATAGAGAGCATATCAGAAACAAGTGCATAAGTTCAATTTCGCATAGTCAGATACTCAGACGATTGCAAAAGTTTTTTGAACAAGCAAATCAAATTAGTTTCCAGCGGGTTCGTATCTTTCTGGAAAGCTAAAGAATTTAACTAAATCATAGATTTGTAATTAAGGAAAAAATATAATATGTTTTTGCTACATTTATCATTTTGTGAAAACTGTCCAGTAAGAGTATGTTATAGGAACTGTTTCCGCAACTTTCCTCGAACTTTTTGGAGCTTCATATATTTTGATAAAGAAGGAATGTGTCAATGGTTATTATATGGGTGGAAATTTCAGTTTTCAAGCTTTATAAGGACCCCTTTTACGACTCCATTGAAGCTATGGTGTAGTATTAATAAAGGCTCACAGTTGGCGTGGTAGAATGCATGACCTGCATAACAGGTGACTGACCTGATGTCACTCAGAGGTCCATATCTCACAAACCATTATGAATTTTTGAGTAATACGTTTTTCAGATTAAACCTAAGATCTGTAGATTTAATTTGGTATATTGTGGGCTGCATGAATCATCTCGAGCAGAAAGTTAGGAGGACTGCAAGTGAGAAGTTGTGCACATGAGGAAGCAATCGAGTTCGATTTTGGACTAACAGCAATAGTTTCGTTTTGATTGCCTTAGTTTTGATGGCATTTAATCTGATACAAACTACTCGAACTCGATATACAATTCTAACAAAAATCAAACCCAAAACATAAACTTTGAACACTAGAATTAAATAAGTGCCCAAATTCCCAAATTTATCATATGAATAAGAAAACAGAAATATATAAACGTACCTTGAGCAAATGATTTAAAAGCAAGTTTAGATGTGAAGAGTCGGTGCTTGGGGAGCAGTTGATTGGAGTTGTGAGAGGTGTGAGATGAGAAATGTGAGAAAACGAAGTTAGGTTTCCCCATTTTTTTTTTTTTTCTCTAATAATATTAGGCTCGCAGAGATTATTTAGTTGATTGGAAAAGTGTTGCCGTTAAGAAAACCAGGGGACTGACGGATTGTAATAGTGTTGGACTGTTGGTTGTTCAGGTAGCTTGATGGCCTTGATCTCTCGTGGTTAGAGGGATTGTATCGTATTTGGTTAAATCGTATCGTGTGACTCTAACCACAACAGCCTCATAATCTACTTGCATAGTTGTATGATTCTAAAGTCTAATCAAAGATCGAGTATGGTGTTTCAGTACATGTAATAAATGAATCACGCCCTGGTGCTTGTTCACTCCCTCTGTTGGGTGTGTCGTTTTGTCATTATCACCTATAGTGACTCTCGATTTTGAGATCATTCAACGGATTCCATTAAACCAAAAGCTTAGACTAATAGTTCGGGCTCAATAATTGATTTTTATAGTTAACACTCTCTCTCACGTGAATGCCCATTGGGTTTGAAACGTAGATAATAAATACTCAAGCGATCCAAACCTTGTGTTGAAATTCCACTTGAAAGTAGATGGACTGAACTCAAAACCTAAGGATCAAATGGATCCTCAATCTCATGGTATGGGCGGGCCTGTGTAGTATCTCCATGGTTTAAGCCCAAAAAGTCAAGTCGTGTGAGTGAGAATGTTAAGGTATAAAATCATTGGTCCTCAACCATGACTTTTGGTAGAGTTGATTGTTTCAGATGGTATCAGAGCCCATTGGTCTTCGTGAGAGGGAATGTTGAGATTAAAATAACAATTACCGGGGCTTAACTATTAGTCTAGACTTTTGTTGAGTTAGACTCTTTTAGGACTATCGGTGATCACGTGTTTGTAAATTGTAATGTTGTAGCATTAGATATTAGTTTAAACATTATGTGATCTTAGCACCCTTTGATTTATAAATAAGGGTGATGAACTACAGTTTGTAGATACGGATGTGCACACACATTCCTTATTGTCTCTGTCATTCGATATAGCACAATAATTATTCTCGAAACCTTGCATTGTTTCTAAAGACTAAAGGATGATTCGATTAAAATGACAGGTACACCTAGATTACCTTGATGCCGGGGCAAATGTTATAATATCAGCTTCTTATCAGGTACCATTTCAGCATATCAACAACACTCTTGAACAATTCTTTACTTTTTTTTTTGAATTCCAATTGTATAAAAATTACAAAAAACAAAAATAAAACACAAACAAATTTTTACATGCAGGCTACAATCCAAGGTTTTCAAGAAAAGGGCTTCTCTAGAGGTGAAGGGGAAGAATTGCTCAGGAAAAGTGTTGAAATCGCTCTAGAAGCACGTAATATCTATAATGATAGATGCACAAAAGGTTCTTTTGATAACAATGAAAATGGAATGGATGTGAACAGGCGATCAATCTTAGTCGCAGCTTCTATAGGTAGCTATGGGGCTTATCTAGCTGATGGTTCCGAGTATAGGTGAGAGCCTTGCGTTGTTGTCAGTAAATTACGTTGTTGTGAGAAGGATCACCATACTCCTGGTGCTCCGGAGAGCATGGTATAATTTATCCTCTTTAGGCCAACGTTTCCGTCTCGTGTCCATGTCATATCCGTGTCCAACACCGACACTCTCAGATACTCTCACTATACAAAACAATGATTCTTCAACCTAATCGTCCACCACCAGAAATGGAAAAGAGCGAGGGGCTAAGAAACTAGTAATCCATAATAGATCTTTTTGAGCAAAGTTGAGCTGTTTCAAAGTTGATAACATTTTTTTTTTTTTTTTTTTTTTTGCTGTTCTTTATAGTGGAGATTATGGAGAGTTAGTAACTTTAGAAACATTGAAAGACTTCCATAAGAAAAGGATTCAAGTTCTAGCAGAATCAGGAGCTGATTTAATAGCATTTGAAACAATTCCAAACAAGCTGGAGGCTAAGGTACCGACAACAGTCTGTTAATGACATTCATTAAAACATTACGTATTCTTATGTGTTGTCTTTTGGCAAATATTATGATAAAATCAGTTTGTCATGTGGTCATCACTTCTAGCTGACTGAGACCACGGATATGTTGCAGGCGTATTCCGAGGTTATTCAGGAAGAAGACATTAGAATTCCGGCTTGGTTCTCGTTCTCTTCCAAGGATGGGACAAATGTTGTCGGTGGTGATTCCATTTTAGAGTGTGCTGCAATCGCAGACTCGTGCAAATATGTGGCAGCTATTGGGATAAATTGTACTCCTCCAAGATTTATGCAGGGCCTAATCATGTCTATCAAGAAGGTTAGTTATTCATGTAATTTTGACTCAACAATGTCGCACTTACATTCTAGGTTGAAATCCCGACAGTATTCAATCTTTGAACAGTTTGCAATCATAGCCTAACATGTCAAGCTTGTTTCTTCACAGGCAACTGATAAACCAATCGTCATTTATCCCAACAGTGGGGAGACATATGATGGTACCACGAAACAGTGGGTGGTAAGCATCTCAGTTTTCGTTTTTTTTTTTTATTTGTTTACATATGTTATTTGGTCTGATATATCGATTGTGCATGCTTAGTCATTTTCTGTTGCTGATGCCTGCACGCTTTTGCTGTCATTCTTCAATGTTAGCAAGCAACTAAGAATGACGAATCTGTTGGTTATATACAGGAGACACCAGGGGCTACAGATGACGACTTCGTGTCTTATGTCAGGAACTGGCATGACGCAGGCGCATCACTAGTCGGAGGATGCTGCAGAACTACTCCAAATACTATACGAGCCATTGCTCAGATTCTAACCCAGAAAGTTGCACAGCCGAATTGAGGCACCTTTACATGACCTATTTCCTTGACATTTCCCTCGTCTTGTTCCTAGATTAATGATGTAATATCTGGTTTGTGTTGTAATATGTACGCTTCGGACTATACACGAACGACATGTTGTCATGTTTATGAATCAGGCGAGATGTGTAGTAGAACATCTTTGCTTTTGGAGTAATATATCTTATTGTGAGACTATCTTATTCGTTTCTATAGTGACCTTTTTTACGCTTTTAGTGACCATTATATTCTTTTAGTGACTGATTTACATCACAACAAATGCGGATTAAAACCATTCCTAAAAGCAGTACAATAATGATTTATTGTGACACAGTCTCATATTATGAGACTTTGCCTTTCACAAGTATCATACATAATGATTCAGTTTAGAGAAACAAGGGGGAAAAAATAGTTCGTCTCACTTTTGATGAGCTGAGTTGTATATATACACATATATTTTCACTATGATTGAACAACAATAAACCATTTTTTTTACATAGGAGCGGCTGTAGGGGTGGGGATATGAGCATCCAAACTCGAGATAACACCCAATCAGGTTGAATTCCTAACCACTAGGTCAAACCTTAATGCTCATAAACCAATAATTAAATTATACACACATGTAAACTCAAGTTCTATTATATTTTGGTGCTAACATGAATAAGACTACAAAGTAAAGTTTCACAAGCTACGGTTGTTTCCTAACCTGTAATTTCAAAACAAACAAGTGTAGTGAGTCGAACTGGATGCTGTGAAGCATGCCTTGATTACCTTCACAGTTTCAGGCTTTTCAGCATGTTCTGCAATGAACGTGAGCTTTACATAGCTGCTTCAAAGATATCTGCAATTCGTTTTCCAAAACCTCGACATCCATGTTTGCGAGCAGTTGCATGATACAATAAACCACTAGCAAGAATGGGCTGACACATAAGCAAGAGCTCTTTGAAGACGATGCCTTGTGCATTGTTTTTGCATTAGTGAATGAGAATTGTCGCCAACTTGATGTAGGTCTCAAGCCATATTGGCTAAGTAGTCTACGAGCTTCTGTTTCGGCCATCCGTATTGCTGTAAGTACTCTTCTATCAACCTGCAAGTTCAATAACACAAAATATGAATATCTGAGAAGGGACAGAGGAATGGCGATTCACCAAGATAAAATTTTTACATACAGCTCCAAGACCTTCAACCAAAGTACACAGAACAACAACATCTTTACCCAAGCGCCTTAAGGGCTCCCGCCATAAGGCGGGGTAAGGGGGGTCGGATGCGCGCAAACCTTACCCCTATTGAAACATAGAGAGGCATGACCCAAAATGAAAATTGCTTAGAAAACCGCACCGACTGACTGCTACTTCACAAATTAAGAAGCACGGATAGTTTTATAAGTCATTTTGCTTTATTCCATTATATCCCAAAGGCAAAGAATAATTAGTCTTCGGCTCCATTGGAAATGGAAATACCCAAAGTACACAGAAGTTAATTAAAATTTCCATTACCGGAAGATGGTATATGGCCTGCAGTTTTGGAAATGCTCAGTATACAATGAAACACCACATTCGACCACTGACCCTTGATCAATAAATGAAATTCATCTAGATTTCAATGTCATTTGAAAGGGAATCGGAAGTACGATGCAACCCAGGAAATCCCCCATGAAAATGCTGTAGCCAAATTAACTAACTAAGAGGCCGCAATTGCATAACATTCTCTCTCTGTCAATATGTTAATTTAGGCCAGAACAAAAGAAGTAGGAACTACAGTTGTCTGTCGGGCTTTAAGATGAACAGATGGAAACAGTTGCCACACACTCATACGTATGATGATAACTTGACACTGAAGACAGAGAGACATAACCAATCATAGAATTGAACATGTGATGAGCCATATCCATTTTACACGACATAAGATGATAAAATCCGTCACAAGAATGGTACGTTCTAACCAGACACATATTTTCCACATCGATAGAAATTAATGGAAATTGTCTCACCTTGTCCTCGGTTACTTACAAATCCTCTAATTGATTTTAATTCTCGCAACATTTTCTCATACACAAACTTCTGCTAACCTCCAGACTATTACCTATACAGGAAAAACAGACACCAATTAGTAGTGTCCCAAGAACCATCACACTTAAAATGCTTTGGGTATTTTTACAACTCTAGGACTTTCCTCAACACCTTCTTGAGCACCAAAGAAGCATCTACTTAAACAACACAAAAAAGAAAAAGAAAAAAAAGGTGATCTCTGAAAATATACGAAAGACCAATAGATACATTTTGTTGAAGGTAACGATAGTATGCCAAATAACAACAACAACAACAACATCTTTAACCCCAGTGCCTTAAAGGCTCCCGCCATAAGGTGGGGTAAGGGGGGTCAGATGCACACAAGCCTTACCCCTATTGAAACATAGAGAGGTTGCACACGGATGACCCAAAATGAAAAATGCTTCGAGAATCGCACTGACTAACTGCTACTTCACAAAATAAGAAGCACCGACAGTATGCCAAATAACAACAACAAAGAAAAAACAAATACCAAATAAGTGTTCTCTGAAAGCATGCCAAAGACCAATAACACACCAAAGGGTAGTATGCCAAACAACAATAAGGCTTCAGCCAGTATCGTGGGACAACACAAACTCAAAAACTAAAGAATCAACTAAGTCACGGACATCTGACTTTTGGAAGTAAAGAAGTCTCAGAACGCTGACGCCGAAGGCTCACCTTAGTCTATAAAATTTCTCTATAGGTTCAAAAGCTTCAGCATGACGCTACCCCTCCTTTGACATCTTGACTCCTGCATTAGAAATTTAAACCCATTATGATAAACACATGATAAATACCATATGGAAAGATGCTTTCACAAGTATAACTGAATAAGCATGTTTCAATATATCTAGGGTGATTTTTATACGAATTGTCAAAATCGTATCAAATACTCGTTCCACTGAACTCTTGATCTCCTTTCTACTGGGATGGGGAGGACATGAACTGTCATCAAGCAATTTGTCTATAAAGTTTAAGCACATGTCCTATTCAACCAAATGACATAAAAATTCAACTAGTAATCATGATGCCAAAAAACATATCGTCTTTCTTCTTCTTTTTTCTTTTCTTTGTTTTTTAAAAAAAAAAAAAGATTATTAAGTGAGAATTTTAATATACCCAAAAAGAGCACCAAGGGGGTGACGCCCAATTAGAAAAAGACACCTTACAGGAGACTCCCATAGATAGAGAGCTATTAAGCTCTTAAACTATCGTCAGAAATTTTATCCACAAAAGAGAAGAATGTAAAGTGTTGGTGAGAATGTAACACCTGACTCCAACTATACAACAACCTCCAAAATCAATATTTTAAAGGGAATGATTTTTTCGATCAAAACACACGACCGGATAGCTAGTGGAACCATCTTCCAAAGTTCAGTGATCCACCCTTTCTCCATCCTTCTTTTTTAAGCAGAGAGAACATCTTTCACCTTATGAGGATTAACCCGACTTAACTCAAACAAGGACAAGGAAATATGCCACAGAGACAATACCCAAGGGCAAGATAGCGAACCATGATGAATGCTTTCTTTGGTCTCAACAACACAAGGAACAACGTCTAGCCAAACTGAAACCTCTCCTCTTAAGGAGGTCTGGTGTTGGAAATTTCTCTTTAATAGCAGCCCAAGCAAAAAAACAACAACAACAACAACAACAACCAAGCCTTATTCCCAAAATGATTTGGGGTCGGCTAACATGAATCGTCGTCTAGTAACCATCTTGTGTACGCCATGAAATTTCAAAACGTTGTAAACCTTTTCGGAGTATTTAAACACTTTCAAAGGAAGTTTTATAAAGTCGTCAAAATAAATTAAAAGGGTAAAAAAAAAAAAAAAAAAAAAAAACATATGAACTTGGAACACAAGTTAAAAAGTTTTGGCAAAAGAGTTAGGGCAACCAAACAAAGAAATCCAAGGAGTCAGATTAAGTCCTCCGCATGTATAGAGTCTCTCCACATCCCCCTATCCAACACCATACTCTCTTCAAGTCCTAGGAAGCTCATATCACTTCTAATCACCTTCATCCAAGTCATCTTGGGTCTTCCCCGACCCCTACTAATATTATCACTTCCCCACCCTTCTACTCTTCTAACCGACGCGTCACTAGGCATTCTCCTCACGTGACCATACCATCTCAGCCGGTTCTCCATCATCTTATCCCCGATGGGTGCAACCCCTACTTTCTCCCTAATAACTTCATTTCTTAACCGATCACGTCTAGTATGTCCACACATCCACCGTAGCATGCGCATCTCCGTCACACTCATCTTATGAACGTGACACTGTTTCACGGCCCAACATTCCGTGCCATATAACAGTGCCGTCCTAATTGCCGTTCGATAAAACTTACCCTTCAACTTATTGGGCATCCCTCGATCACACAGAACTCCTGTGGCATTTTTCCACTTCAACCAACCTGATTTGATCCTATGGGCCACATCTCCATCTAATTCTCCATCTTTTTGAAGAATCGATCCCAAATATCGAAAAACATCAGGTCCCTGAACAATCTTTCCATCCAACCTGATCGTCCCTGTCTCCCTTTGTCTAATGCCACTGAACTTACACTCCAAATACTCGGTCTTGCTCCGGCTCAACCGAAACCCTCTAGACTCCAAAGTGTGCCTCCATAGTTCCAACCTCCTCTCCAAATCTTCTTTCGTTTCTGAGATCAACACTATATCATCTGCAAACATCATGCACCACGGTATATCATCCTGGATTGACCTCGTCAATTCGTCCATGACTATAGCAAAGAGAAACAGACTAAGTGCGGACCCTTGGTGCACTCCGATTGTAATAGGGAACTCTTCTGACTTCCCTACACTAGTCCGTACGCTCGTGCTAGCTCCCTCATACATGTCCTTAATGATATTAATATATTTTTGCGGAACTCCTTTCTTAGTTAGAGCCCACCAAAGCACTTCCCTTGGTACCTTGTCATACGCCTTCTCCAAATCAATGAACACCATATGTAGGTCCTTCTTCCTATCCCGATAAGTTTCCATTGTCTGTCTTATGAGATGAATTGCCTCCATAGTTGACCTCCCCGGCATAAATCCAAATTGGTTCTCCGAAATCTTCACACTTCTTCTTAATCTCTGCTCAATCACTCGTTCCCAAAGTTTCATTGTATGACTCATCAACTTGATCCCGCGATAGTTAGCACACTCCTGAACATCCCCTTTGTTCTTGTACAAAGGGACCAAAGTGCTCTTCCTCCACTCCACCGGCATCTTATTATCTCTCCAAATCATATTGAAAAGTGTCGTCAACCATTCCACCCCTTTTTCTCCTAGACACCTCCAAACCTCAATAGGTATGCCGTCTGGCCCCACTGCTTTCTTCCGTCCCATCTCCTTCAAGGCCATCCTCACCTCTCCCTTCTGAATTCTCCGCATGAACTCTCGATTGACAACACTTGGATAAATGTCCACATTTCCAATATCATTCACTCGATCACCATTGAACAAGGTATCAAAGTACGATCTCCATCTCTCCATAATCTCCTTATCGTCAACAAGGACTTTTTGATCGACACCTTTGACGCATTTCACCCTACCAATGTCCCGAGTCCTCCTTTCCCTGATGCGCGCAATTTTGTAGATCTCTTTCTCTCCTTCTCTGGTATCCAATCTTGTGTAGAGGTCTTGGTTCACCTTTCCTCTTGCATCTCTTACAGCTTTCTTTGCTGCTCTTTTTGCATCCTTATACTTTTCGAAATTCTCCTCACTTCTATCTTTCCCCAAACTCTTATAACTTTTCCGCTTGTTCCTTATTGATTGTTGCACTTCCTCATTCCACCAAGATATATCCTTACTAGGTAGAGCTTTCCCCTTAGATTCACCGAGAACCTCTTTTGCCACCTCCTTTACCTTATGCGCCATAGTAACCCAAAACGAGTCTACATCTCTTTCCACACTAGTTGCCCAAACATCTGCCCAGCCATCTTCTCCAAGAAAACCTCCTTGTGTTCTCCCTCAAGCTTCCACCATTTGATCCTTGGCTCTACTTGTGGCCGCCTCTTCCCAAAGCCACCCTTAGCTTTGAAATCCAGTACCACCAACCTATGTTGCGTAGCCGCACTCTCCCCAGGTTGGCAATTCGTAAAGCTCTTACGCCAAACATTCCTTACCAAAAAGAAGTCAATCTGGTTCGCATTACTTCCGCTCCTATACGTCACCAAGTGAGACTCTCTCTTCTCAAACCACGTGTTCATTATACCCAAATCATATGCCAACGCAAAATCCAAAATGCTCGTTCCTCCTTCGTTTTTCGACCCATAGCCAAAACCTCCATGCACGCTTTCAAAACCGTGTCGTGTTGATCCCACATGCCCATTAAGGTCCCCACCAATAATCAACTTCTCCCCACAAGGAACCCCTTGCACCACCTCTTCTAGCTCCTCCCAAAATTTCTGACGAATAAATGCATCCAATCCAATTTGTGGAGCATAGGCACTTACAATAGTCATAATCTAATTCCCAATCACCAACCTCACAGTCATAATGCGATTGCTCTTCCTCGAAACCTCCACCACATCGTCTATGTACTCATTATCAATAATGATACCAACTCCATTCCTACTCTTATCCTTTCCATAGTACCAAAGCTTATAACCCCATGGTGTGATCTCCTTAGCTTTCACTCCAACCCATTTCGTCTCTTGTAGACACATAATGTGAATCCTTCTCCTCCTCATAACCTCCACAACCTCCGAAGATCTACCTGTCAAAGACCCGATGTTCCACGTTCCAAACCTAAGCCTACTACCCAAGCAAAAAAAAAAAAAAAAAAAAGCTTTAGGAGGAGCTTTGCACTTCCAAATTGCACCAGCCGGAAAGTCAAACATGAGAGACTGAGCTTTCAGCAGATTACCAAAATTCCTAACACTAAAGAATCCTGATTTAAGATGCATACAAATTATCCCATCCTCAACGACTTATAGCACCAGAAAGGAGCTCGAAAAAACTCAAAACAGAAGGTTCCTCCCCATCATTGGGGAGCCTAGAAAACTCAATGGCCCCACCATCCCCATGAGACAATACCTCGAACAGTAGCATCCTTATGCAAGGCTATTCTAATGAGATCAGAAAACAAGGATTTAAAAGGAACCTCCAGAGTCCCCACACCAAATGTCATGTGAAAACAAAACTGTTGCTTCATTTTTCACATTAGAAGCCACAGATGACTAAAAGAACTTGATCCCCGAGGTAATTGATTTCCACAGACTAACACCATGAGAACTATTAATCTCTTAAGTCCACCAACCCAATCTTTGACTCCGTATTTCAGAGCGATAATGTTCTCCTAAAGCGTTCAGTTTCAGAGGCAAACCTCCAAACTCCAAAGCCACTTATAGACTACGTAAAAACATCAGGGCCAAAAAGTTGCTAAATCTCCAACTATCAAAAGGAAAGAACTTGATGTTGATATACATACGATTAGGAAATGTGCATTATCTCTGGTGCCTCAAACCTAGAGAAGCGATTTCATCAGCCTCGTCAAGAAAACATTCAGTTATAATGGAAAAACAAAGGCGATTTAGAACAATGTTACCGACAAGGGGGGACAACATTAAAATATATGACCTGAACTACACTTCCTGCATTTTGCAGAATTTTTAATCGTTGGATCAGAACAACAACAACAACAACAACAACAACAACAACAGCAACAATCATTGAATTGTCCAACATGAATAGTCATCTGTCATCGTCATGTGCAGGCCATGAAAGTTAAAGATAGTTGCAAACAAGTTTTAAGAGAGTAGTGGAAACACATTTAGCAAGAGTTTTAAAAAACCACAGAAAGAAAAGGAACGCAAGTAAATTAAAACCATAAAACTGTTTTGTTTTTAAAGGCAATCATTTCTGGATTTACAATGTTGATATTAACTACTATCAATACATGTAAAGGGCCAATAGTCATATATTTTGGAGAAGAAAGACATGCATGTTGGATAGGTTTTTTGGCCACAACACTCAAATGGCTTTACAATAAGGACCTGTATGGATGACGTAAATATGCACAAAAATATACTAAGTACGGGGTAAAAATTTACCCCAAGTTATAGTGATCAAAAGGTTTCTGAAGTCAAATCAAACCTTCTCTCTCTCTCTCTCTCTCTCCCCCTCTCTCTCTGTTTTTTTTTTTTTTTGAGGTCAAGACTTGTGTGTGTACCCAAGACTTAGATGTACTCGTGTACATGAACTTTATTTTAACACATTTCAATATTTTAACAACATTTTCATAACGCTTGCTAATTTATATTTTCAACAATGAGGGTGGCAGTTGGCTTAACCAGTATTCTTGTACTTTTTTTTTTCTCATTTTTTCCCGAGGTCAGACTTCATCAGTTATTTGTAACCAACTTTAAGCCTAAAACCACGAGAATTCCATCATGGGTTCAAGCATTAGAGCATGTTTGTACAATTAATCATAATGAACATACCCTTCTCCGCGCAAGCTTGCTCTCAACTACAAAATTGCAGGGTATGTACTGGTTCCAAGTCCATTGAACAGCTGAATCTGCAACAATAACTTGGTTAGTAACTGAGCCCCTTTCCTAGGTGGAATGACAGTCTCAATCTTCAGTGAGATACTTTTTGAGGTACTCATCAGCCTTTGAAACAGGATGCTTCCCCTCTTGATTTCTTCAGTGAAATACTTATTGTGTTCACCTCTTGATGTTCTTCAGATTATGTAGCTCATCTGAAGCATCATCAAGGAAGCAGCTGAAAGTGAAACAACTCGTTTTTTGGGTTTCTTTTTGTCCTCTTTCTTCACGCAATGTTCAGTATGTTGCTGGTTGTAAGTGACAACCTCATCATCATCATCATCATCAACATGAGGTCTATCATCATGTGATAGTTCGGAATAGTTTTCTCGTCCGTCAATCTCATGAATCGATTCCTGAGCACAGGAATCTTGTGGACCACAATCTTTTATCTGAGGAACACAACGTTTACAGGCATCTTTCACTAGTCCGAGAGGCGAACACTTGAAGTTCATATCTATGGCTAAATGTTCTTCACCAGCAAATTGATCAGTTTTGGAGGCAGGTTGTCTGTGTAGATGTCCATCATCTTCATCATGGCTTGTATCACTGTCAAGAGATGCAACGGAAAAAGACTCGGCAGACAACTGCAAAAATTCCTCCTCCAGGAAATGGCGGCGATAGAGGATATCCTCCCGATACTGTGGAGGCGAATTACCAGGCCTAGAAGATGACCCCAACTCCCTAACCGGTGCACTACTGGGACATGTATTACAATCTTCTACATTTGTCCTAGCAGAAACTGAACCAGTAAAGGAGCTATTAGATTCACTGGCTGAATCTGATAAGTATCCTGAGTATCTAGAACTCTCTCCAACATGCGTCTCGTTACTTGTAGCTGTCAAATTGCTTCTGCCAAAAGATAAGAAAGCCGGGGTATGCTTACTATCATCCATCAGGTTTACGGGTTGCTGATCCACCCATCCCCTAAAATCCTCTAGCCACAGCTTGGGGCGCTCTTTCTTCATACTCTCAATTCTATTTAGTAGACTACTTATTCCACCTTCATAATCAGAAACAATTTTTTCACTTTCACCTTGACTATCATTTTCACAGGACAATGAATCTTGCTCACAAAGCATGTCGACTCCATGTTCTTCACCTTCTATACATGCTAGACGAGAAAATTTCTTCTGCACATTGAAAACACACAAAACTTGATATCAATTTCAACAAAGTCAGGTAAGGTACATGATATTTCTAACTTGAACATGCGCAATACCCGTAAGGAAACTATGATCACAGAGCACTTCTAACATTTTGGAGTATGAACAAACGCTTACCCTTTTTCCATTTATAAGCCCCTCTCTCTCATTGCTTTCGCTAGCAGGACAGTAAAAACCATAGCTCGCAGGCTTTCTCTGCCTTCTAGCAACAATTATCTGCCTCTTCCAAAACTCTCTTGTACTCATCTCTTTGTCGTCCAATGTCACCTAAGGCAGGCAGTAATTTTCAACATCAAAAGTTCACACTATAGATGACGAAGGTGTCATGGAGAGACATAACCCATGAGTCTGACCTTATGTTAGTATGTTTGTGTATCTTTTTCCTTTGTTTGATTATCAAACATTTTTTTCCTTGTTTCTAAATCTTTTTGTTATATTTTATCTCATTTGAATTATAGAGCCACCCGGATGGGTATCTCAGTGTGTTTCACTGATTTTTCCCTAAATTTTTCATCTAACTTATTTTAAAATTTCATAAAACTCATTTGTCTAAATATCGTGCTCAACTTATTCCTGACGTATGGTTTCATATAATGATTCATGTTACCCGATCCCAAAAATCATATTGGGTCTAAGGCTTTGTTGTACTTGTTGTATAAAAACACTCAAGAGTATTAAAAAAAAAAAAAAAAAAAAAGAAAAAAAAAAAGAAGAAGAAGAAGAAGAACGGCGACAAAAAAGTGTAATTCTACACATGTCAGCCTTCAACATTTTTCTCTATTACCGGTTCAGGATAGGAAATAACTTCCAGTGTAATCAAAGGGTATAGATCATGATGCCTGTGCCTCTGAGTGGAGATGCCCTTTATTGAAAATTCCCTATCTATGTCCACCTCAAGACGGCAACGTTTACTGTCCAAAACAAAACAGTTCGCTAATTTTCCCGAATGACTTCTTCCGCTTCTCTCCGAAAAAGAAAAGCAAAAGCAAGCAGAGGGTTCTATTTGAGAGGGTTTACTCATTAGCTTTCTCCAAATTTATATAAGACCCGAAAAGTTTAGTTTGCTGGGATCTAAATTTGTATAACCGTGTATTTTCTATTCAGGGGGGTAACACATGATTCCTGAGTGGAAAAGCCCTTCTCAGAAGATGACCTCTCCCATATCTTATGCTAATTTATAATCTATTTTGCTATAGATTCGAGGGAGAGGAGGGGGCCAGGGAAGAAGTATAGTCTGCATTTATAATAGAAGTTAGCTAAATCTCAGAAAAATTGTAAAATATTTGCTAGAAGAAGAGAGGAAGATATCAGAAATCTCACTTGTTGAGGATGTACAAAATAGCTGAAAACTTGGGGCCTGTACCATCGAGCACAACAAAGAGGATTTCCTTCAAGCCAAAAGTTCTTTAAACATGGCAGGCCAGAAACGACTTCTAACTCCAAAAAGTTGGAAATGATGTTGTAAGAAACATCGAGTCCTTCAATTGATTTTAAAGACTCAATCCCTCTTAACGATGTCAGTGCATTGCTTCTCAAAACAAGTTTTGTTATGTGACATGTAACCTGCATAGTTAAGTGAATAACACGAATTACAAGCTGCTTTGAGAGTTACATGCATTTCAGGATATAACTGCTTATAGCAGCAATAACAGCCAAAACTCAAGGAATTCTCAACCAAAATCAGATCTAAAGACATCATACAATTACTTCAAAAAAAAAAAAAAAAAGCCACACACCAAATAAAATCCAGTTACAGGCAATAATTGCTTGTAAGTTGTAACTAGAGCCTAAAAACTTTCACATATAGAATATATACGAGAAGGCAGATACAGCTGGTCAACTGTATTTTCCTGAGTTCAGTTGGAAAATGATGACGATGTAAAGACCAAACAGGGAGCACAGTGCTCAGTCTTCAATGGTAGAGATGACAGATTTTATGGAGACAACTTTAGTATTTCAGGAATGATGATATTTCATAACGTCTTTCGTAGTAACTGAATGAATGAAATGTTTCCAATTGACAATGTTCAATTGGATTAGATACAGCTAGATGAAGCTAATTCGAGGGGTTGTAAAGAGTACCACAACAATGGAGACAGTTAACCATTTAACTAAATCCTAACCAACTTTAGTGCCAAAAAGAAACTGCACTGCTAACTCCACTGTTTGGTTATACCATACCTTCCCATTATTTTTATTTTTATTTTTTTAAAAAAAAAAAAAAAAAAAAAAAAGGTTTGCCCTCAAGTCAGGTTTGTATTTTAGGAATTCTAAACTCATGAAAATACTTCTTCAAAGTCAACAGCAGCTTCCCGAGTAGCTTCAATTTCTGAAAACCCTTCCGATCGTACCAAGTATGAAGCTTGCACAAAATTCTTGAATGTCCTTAAATGGCTTTCTGAATTGGACGGCAATCAGGAATTTCCCCCTGAATCAAGGTGGAATTCGAATGAGCAGCCATTGGTTATATCCAACGAGATTCCATATGACTTATGTGGCTTGAAAACATAAAAGGAATCATGTTGTAAAAATTGATTATATAAGGCAAGGGCCAATAGCTGCAGCTACTTAAAAAGGATCACAGTACTGATGACTTATGAGCCAGTTTCTATTTTTTCTTTCCTTCCTGAAAGTATTGCTGTCCATAAGGTTACAATTACAACCATACCCAATCTCCCATTGAAACAATTCTTGAAAGTAGCTTTATCGACCATTCAGTTTGAGCACAGATAGCTTATGAACAGAGCCCCTTTTAGCATGACCTGTTTTCCTATCTACATAGCCATATCGCTTAAAGCCCAATTAGCTAGTCCCAGTGTACTCAACCACTGCACCCCCAAGACCATGTCACAACTCCGGAAATCAGTAAAGCATCAGCGGTGAAGTTTTGATACTGAAATTCCCAAGTACAATTCTTGCAAACATTCTGAAAAGCTAGGTAATTTTCATCAGCTACTATCACAGCTTGGGGAGAAATTTAATACAGTACCAAGTGCTCAATTGTACTTTCCAGACTTCAGTGAAAATGATGACTAATTGGGGAGCAGAGTGCTCAACCATCAATGGTGTCCATGAGAGATAACAGAATATTGTGGAGAAAAGGGGAGCAAGCGAGAGAAACATAATTTCAGGGAACTTATATTGATGTATGAATGCCAATGTACATATAGAATTAGGTACACCTAAATGAAGTTAATTCAAGACTTGTAAAGCAAAACAGAATGACCAATTCTGATAAGGATGGTAAACAACTATGGCGCAAAAAACCAAATTGTTTAGCTATGAAACTATAAAAACATTATTTCAGTGCCTTAACCGGTCCTGCCTATAGGAAGGTAAGGGGGAGTCGGATGCACGGAAGCCTTACCCCTACGTTGAAATATAGAGAGGCTGCTTTACTAATGATGCATAATGAGGATAGAGTCAAGAATAACACCGACCGACTACTACTTCACAATATAAGATGCGCAGACAGTTTTGTGAGCCAGTTTGCTTCATTCCATTATATTTCAAGACCCATAGATAGTGACAGAATTTGTAAAGACCAGAAGCGATTGCCCTATATAGTCTGGCAATCAAACTCCAGAATGCATCGAAATCCATAACAGATGTGAGGAAATAAACTATTACAGCATTTCTGATCAAGGTCCTAACAGAGAAAATAGAAAAATAGCAATCTGATACTAAAAAGTCATGTTGAGTTCTCCTATAAATCTGCTGTGCAATCTTCATAATCCTACCAACTACAATACTTACCTCTCTCAGCAATGAAACTGATCCCAGTTGATTGAATCCAAGATCCAAGTGTGACAACCTTGTACACTTACGTAGATTATCCACTTTTGCAAGCTTGTTTCGGCTAAGATCAAGGATTTCAACGGCCGGAAGGAGGTGCAATGACTCATCCATCAGAATCAACCCATTACATGCACATGATACAAATGATAGTCGGTTCCACTGCGGTGACTCTTTTATGTCTGCAACTCTACCAGCGAACACATGACGTAGTGCATCCTGTCATTCAACACAGGAAAATCATCAGGTCAATACAAATAGCCAGTCTCTGAAGCACTTGGATAAGTTCAGCATGGCATCACTAAGGAATTTCACCCGACATAGACTACAGATAAGCAATTTGAAGACTTTAATTACCCTCTTTACCAAAACCAAAAACTCACCAACTTCAACAGACTACGCACTTCCTTCCTATCCTCTAATCCGAACTAAGCGACCTTTTTATTTTCTGAGTACCTTCTTTTTCACTAAAGTTCTTTCCTTTCATGAAACAACTTTTAACCAAGGTAAGCAAATGATAAAGCTTCAGTGAACTTAGGGGGCATCGACACTGAAAAAGATCGGAGTTTGATAGTGTTTTAGTGTTGGTAATAGGGCTCTAATAAGGAATTACAAGACTAGGTTCAGTCTAATTACTAATGGTTCCATAAAATATTTCAAGCCGCAAAGGTTGCATGAAGTTACAAATAAATAAAGGGTAAGCATGAAAGTCGCCCGGTCTAAATTACCAGCCACCTCCTCACACACTGTTCTACGCTCTAACCATGGCAAGAGTCGACAGGACACCTCCAATAATGCTCGTTAGAACTACAAATGAGCTATACAGCAGTCATAACTCTCAATTGTAATTAGTTTCCAAGCGCAACAGCGACCTTTCGGGTTATTTTCTCTACTCCAAGGACAACAATTCTCGTTTGCTTGATGCTGACAATTGAAAACTATTGTTGCTAACTTGCTATACAACAACAAAATGATTTGGGGTCGGTTAACATGAATTGTCATCCACAGTTGCTATGTTACACTAAACCGTCATAATTTGGGGTCGGCAGTAATTAATGTCTTGGCAAAATCATCACCCGGAATACAAAACACATTCTCTAAAAAAAAAAAAAAAAAAAAAAAAGGAAAGCAATCAACAAACAAAAAAACAAACGAATTACAACCTACCGTGGAATTGTGACATATAAGTTTCTCCAAAGTATGCCTAAGCTGAAGTAACCCCTTAGCGGCCGACGTGGAAAGATCACAACCACGGAGCTCCAACACCTTCAACCTTCCAAACGAGAGCAACGACAGTGGCGTCGGATCACGCGACGGCGACGGCAAAACCGACACGATTTTCAACATGGTGAGGCGGCAAAGAATCCTCCTGAGCTGCTCGAGAGCGCGGTGATCGCCAAGATCAGAAACGTAAGCGCGAAGATAGTCAACCGGAGCACCATCTATAAACCTCTCCAGATCATGCAAAGCTTCCAACCTCGATTGCACATAGTGCAGTCCGACCGGGTTCAGCTTTAGGATTATTGTTCCGTCGATTAATCCGCCGGCGTTTTTCTCGACGAATTTTACCAGTGAATCGAGGTACCGGTCTCCGGTGACGATTTCCATTAATTGAGCTCTAGTTTGTGTGAAACTGGTGGTGCGCGCCAATTATTGTGGCGGCTGGTGCGGTGGTGCGGCGGTGGGAGGGTGGTTAGTAAGAGAGAGAGAGATTAATTGGAAATGCTGAGGCCGGCTTGACAGCCTGATGGTGATTACAATGTCTGTTTTATTCTCTTTTTAACAGTTGTCGGTTTTTCCACAGTGCGCTTGTTTATGCAGAGGTCGTTAAATAGTACCTCAATTAGCTGTTTTCGGTTTATTCTACTAGTAATAGTTTCCCTCGGAATCACCGATGTCGTTAGTACCGCAAAAGCACCGTAATAATCTTCATTTCAACCTTTCTTTATTAAATTTTTTATGTTTATGTATACATTGTATACAAAATATATAGTATATCTAATATAATTTGATAAATTTTTTCCTTTTAGAAAAATTTATTAAGTTATCTAAAAATAATTTATTATGGTGTTTTATGGTACTTGTCGAGCACCCTAAAATTTCTCGACCACCAATCAGTAAATTAAACGGCTCATCTAATGCTCAATGCTCATAGATTATTTTATGAAAGATTCTATGATTTATTATGGTGCTTTGCGGTACTTGTCGAGCACTCTAGAACTCCTTTTTTATGAATAAATTTGGCCTTGTGCCGCTATAACTTATAATATGCTCCGTACATCCTCACGTCGGAAACAAACACGAAACCTTCAAGGTTGGTCTTTTGTACCTTCAAACACGAGTAATATTTGGGTTGCGTTATAAAACATGAGTTATACATACACAATCAACATGCTATCATGTTTATAAATCAGGCCGACTAATTTCATATATGGAACCTTTGAACATTTGGAGTAATACATGTTTCATAAAGTATATCCTAAAGATTTATTTATTTAACGTTCAAAAAAACAATCAAACAAGCACTAAATCAGATTAATTTAGCGCATACAAATTCAGAACTTAGAAGGATTAAGATCCCCTGGAGTTGGAAAATAACTCTACATCGTAGAGTTTACTTAAAATGGAAAATTAACTCCACCATGTGCATTTATCTCTTATTTTCAAAAATACATTTTCAATTATATTTATATTTCCGTTTATTGGAAACTTAACTCTACCATGTGCATTTATCTCTTATTTTCAAAAATACATTTTCAAGTATATTTTTCCGTTTATAGTAAACTCTACCAACTCTATGAAAAAATAACTCCAAGGGATCTAAATCCGATTCAGAAGTATGTCGAAAAAGATTGAGCAGGGTAAAGCAATTAATGTATATTATGAATAATCTCAGTCTCAATGTGGTATTTTCTGTACATGTAAACTTAAGTTCTCCCCTAAATTTCGTGCTAACATGAGTCAGACTACAAGTTAGAGTTCACTAGCTAAGGTCATTGTCTCCTAACTTGTACCGTGTCGGAGTGTCGGACTGAATGTTGTGAAGCATGGCTTAATTACCATCACAGCTCAAAGATTCAGCATGTTCTGCAATGGACGTGAGCTTAATTTAGCTTCTTCAAAGATCTCTGCAACCTCGTCAACCATGTTTATGGGCAGCTGCAGGACAGAATAAACCACTAGCAAGAATTGGCTGACACATAAGCAAGAGCTCACTGAAGACGATGGCTTGTGCATTTCTGTAATAACTTTATGTCTTGATCCTATATCCAGTGGCTACTTGATCCAAAATTGTCAAACAGTGCGTCTCTTGCGACGTGAATATATGGACGGCTTTCCTTGGCTAAGTAGTTTGCGAGCTTTTGATTGCTGCCAGCCGTATTGCTGTAAGAACTCTTCTATCAACCTGCAAGTTAATAAAAAAGAATGTAAATATCTAAGCAGGGAACAGAGGAATGGAAGATTCGGGAAGGATTAAATGTTTACATGCTACAAATAGACTTCTGTGAAGCTGCTAGCTCGCGGTCTGGAAATGAGTCCTCCAAGCGGAAACTTAACCATACATACAGCTCCAAGACCTTCAACCAAATCCGCACATGTTAATAAAACTTCGATTACCAGCAAGTGGTATATGCTGCACAGGTTGGGAAGGCTCGGTATACAAATGACTGCAATTGTTGAAAACAAAAAAGTAGATGCATGTTGGACCGCTGACCCTTGATCTCCAACAAATGACATTCATCTAGACTTCAATATTATTTGCAAGGAAATGAGATGTACGATGCATTCCAGGAAATCCCCAGTAAAAGTGCTCTAGCCAAATAGATAAGGCTTGTTTGGAACCGTTTTTAGTTTTCTGTTTTCTGTTTTTTTGGAAAACCAGTGTCCCGTTTTTGAAAACCAGAAAAAGTGGTTTTCAGTTTTCAGATGCCAGCTTTTATTTTCTATCATTGACACAACCAATTAGATGTTCATTTTGTAACTTTAAGAGGCTGCATTACATAGCATCCATTCCAACAAGAAAAGTCTGACCTTGTGGATGGACTCCAGTTCCTGGAGTGCAGTTGGTGTTGTAGGCACTTTAAGTGTTCCAGGTGTGAATATTTCCCGTAGATGAACAACACCTTTCTTTGCATATGTTTGCGCAAACTGCTCTTTCAAAGATGAACTGTTAATCAAGTCTTGACGTGCCAAAAGGTTAAACAAGTATAAACCAACAAGAAAACGGGTAAATACCTGGACAAGTCCCTGAGACGATATATCATCATCGACATCAACTGGGCTGAGAACAGAGACCAAACAAAGTTATTATATGCCAATATGATAATTTAGAATCTATGATGCACTTAAGTCGTAGCATTAAAACTTTAGGCCGGAAGCAGCTGTCTAATAATTGCCACACTCTCTCCAAACAAAATAGAGAAGCATGCTGCCTGCATGGCATGTCTAATCATTATAATACTTCCACTAATGAGCACAATGATAACTTCACACTGACTTCATAGATACCTATCCAATTAGCACACAGTTGAAAAAAAATCAAAGAGTATCTCCTGACTACAAAAAGGGAATAAATGAAATTGAACCACCCAAAAAAAAAAAAAAAAAAAAATATAAAAAAATTGTCAAATGAAGACCATCACGGCATCACCCCTCTTCACCTAACCAGAAAAGCTTCATCAGAGAGTTCTGATTCTCATCTCAATATGACATGCGATGAAGCAAATCCAATTTACTCGACATAAGATGATAAGAGCCACCATTTTAAGTATGAATCTGAACAAGCATACTTGTGCAAGAATTCTCGACAAACTTCCAGGTATTTAAATCTCTAAAAACAAGTATTAGGTCAAACCTGCAGTGAATGGCAGCTGTTACTAATCTAAAGGGTTGAGGAAGAAGAGAGGAATTCCAAAAGTTGTTGTAGGATGACAAATGAGTAGTTCCCTTAGTTCCTTCCAAGTGAAATTCCTCTATTTTTCCTTTACTAGTCTGGGTAAAAATCTAGCTGATAGTTGGTAATCAGAGAGCTACATAAACAACTAACAGAAAAGAAAACATATAGTTGTATAACCTTATGTAAGCAAAAACTACAATACAGATCAGCCCCCTCACGTGTAAGTTCTGGCTTTGTCCCTGGATTGCTTAGTTTAAGGAGGCGCGAGGCGCACCGAGGCGCTGGGGGGCCGTTGCGATGAGGCGCGAGGCGTGAGGCGAAGGCGCACGCCTCATGCACACGAGGCGCACTCATTTAGCGAACAAAATTCTATTATTCAAAACCATCTTCTGCAGAAAATAACCCCTTTTTTGGTATTTAAAGAGGGCCAATGGGTAAAGAAGTATAAACAAGGGATTAAGGAGCAAAGGGAAGGGTAGAAATAAGGTTACAAGAGAAAGAAATTTCAAAATTGCACAGTTGTGCGCCTCGCGTGCGCCTCCGTGCGCCTCGGGTGCGCCTCATGTACACTTGTGTGCCTCAAGCTTCTGAGGCGATCCCGCCAGCGCCTCAGTGCGCCTTGCGCCTAGGCGCGCCTCAGGCGCGCTTTTTTAAACTAAGCTGGATTGGTTGGATTACTGAAACAAATTGCAGCATTTAGGCCTGGAGAGTGGGAGTTATCTTAGGAGGCACCCCTTTACATTGATTTTCAAGACCTAAGCCATAAATAGTGCAGTTCTCAGCTAGCATCCACCACGGATAATGCCCTCAAGGAGTCAGATAGCTCACATCCACTAGGATTGACACAAAGAGGCACTTAAACCAGACAGCGTCACATTTGGAGGCTTTCAGGAAGCCTTTTCAGAATCAAAATAAATCCCTTATCTCATTTAACTGGTCAACTTCGCTCATCCCTGCTCACTTGTCCCACAATCAATGCTACAATAATTGATGGCAGCTAATCCGCTGGACACATGGAGATGATGAGATTGAACTAACGAGGGAGATTAAACGGGGCCAGAAAAGACAGTGGGTAGTCGTTGGTAGGGATCTGTCATGCTCATTAAAAATATACTTCCCTTTCAAAATACCAATAGTGGCTGTAATCGTTCTACCCCCTAAAAGAGTAACAAACAAACTACAACTGCCTGAGATGACTCATTTTGACCCATCACCCATGATATATATTTTCTGAAACTCACAGTTTCGCACAGGACTAAATTATGCAGTATGATGGAACCAGACCGAGAGAACCAAAGCCAAGTTGTTAGTGTTCACAGATGCTGATCAAAAGATCTCCAATGCTACTCGAGGATGATTGATATGATAATATCACAGCATACATAGGAAAGTTTTAAAGTAACCCAGAAAGTGAAAAACTTATGAAACATGAAACCAGGAATCTCATCAGGATCAACACCAGACACCATTACACCAACATAAAATGATGGGGTGCAGAATACACTGGACAATAAAAGGGGCAGCCCGGTCGCACATTGGTGTCCCCGCAAGGCAAGGGTCCGGGGAAGGGTCCCACCATAAGGGTGTATAGAGGGCAAGCCTATATTTAGAATAGGCTGGACAATCAAAATTAAAAATCCAAATGAAAAAAAGGTAAAGTAATAGCCATAATAATTCTTATGTAGACTACATTTTAGATGTAGAAAGAGACCAGCGCATGATACAACAAAAGCATAGTGCAGATGCAGGCAGAACACAAAAATTCATCTGTAACAGAAGAAAAAGGGATCCACAAGAATTGATACCTGATACAAAAAAGGTATTTATCATGCAAACCAAGAGGGAGCTCATCAATGATGGCAGCTACTTTCTGCAACAGCAAGCATTTGTTAGCACTACAATAAGCCAAGGAACCAATTATCCTCCGTATATGTAGAAAACAGAGCAGATTTTTCAACTGTCCATATTTAGGTCCCAGATAAAGAATTTAAAGAAGTGGTCTTGAAGATACTAAAATAAAGATAAGGTTAGCAAAAAGTTCTGTTCAAAATGACACCAGATCGTCCAGATGAGAACATAAATTCTTTTAAAAATGACTGCTTTTACAATATAATTGGTATGATTGTAATGTATAGAAACCATTACCCAGCTACCTAACCAACATGCTCTACGAGTATAGAACATCACCACTAACACACGTCAACATCAAGCATCCAGGACCTTCTCTTATTCTTCATGTTATCTCCTACACATTATTACCACTATATTTGCCACCAAACTCGATCGCACACCACAAAAAGCCGAGAAGGCATACAGGGCCGCCTGTCAACACGAAACTGGCAACAGAGGCAATGCTCAAATGCCTTCATCAAGCCTTCGTACAACATATCCACCAAATTCTGACGGCACGCCAGGGCTTGTCGACGTCAATAATTTTAATTATATTTTAAAAAACTGGCTTTCAGCAGTGTGATTGGATGATATGACGTGGGAAATAAAAACAACCATTTCCCATGTTTATGGTCTTCAGATGATGGACGGGATGTGAATAAGGGATGCCTTATCCTCCCCTCTGTAATGACTTAAAATCTCTACCAAGTTATAACTTCCGGAACAAAATCATTAACCTACCCCTTGTCCCACACCCTTGTCCTTTCTCCTCTGCTTCCCTTATCCCCCTCTAGCTGCACTTATGACAACGCCTTGCATATCTCGAATCGCTTTATAAAAACAACCATTTCCCATGTTTATGGTCTTCAGATGATGGACGGGATGTGAAACTTAGGGATGCCTTATCCTCCCCTTTGTAATGACTTAAATCTCTACCAAGTTATAACTTCCGGACCGAAATCATTAGCCTACCCCTTGTCCCCCACCCTTGTCCTTTCTCCTCTACTTCCATTATCCCCCTCCAGCTGCACTTATGACAACGCCTTGCATATCTTGAATCGCTTTACTGAATCAAGTTACCAGCATAGTATGTAAACTCAACTAAGGCAATCAAGATTAAATCCAGCAGACTTTTGGGAAGAAAAATAAATAAAAGTTATGACAATATCAATAGCCTTAATCCAAAAACTGAAATCTATAAAATGGAAGATTTTCTAACTGAGGTTAGATCATTTTAAATGTGATATACACATTTGGGTGCTTCTCTTGTACTCCCTCCATTTCATTAGGTTCTTTACATTTGATTTGAATCTTTGAGAGGAATTCAAACCAAATGCGAAGAACCTAATGAAATGGAGGGAGTAATTGTTCAGGTCTTATCAAACAATTCTTACTATGTCAAATTTTTTTTTTTTTTTTAATACTATTATCTCATACTATAATTGTAATTATTTACTAAGAATAAAACCAATATTGAAGTAGAAAGCCATATCAAACTCTCTATTTCCCACAGCAGGTTATCCCTCTTACACTCTGATAAAACCAAGGAATGGTAATTTGCCTGTGTCCACCACTTCACCCTCGCAAGGCTTGAGATGTTCTTTAGCATGGAAAAGATGGATGAAAGATGGTCGGACCAGTGAGGTATGGAAGATGGTTTCTTTGGCTACTTGTTGGTGTACTTGGATAGAAACGAATCATTGTGTTTTATTGGTATCAATTGAACACGTCAAGAGTTCAAATTGCATTGCACTTTGGGGAGTCAAATGGCTCACTGTAATTAGCACTTGGTTTTCTCCCTTCTTAAGAAAGAACAAAAAATCTTAAAAGCTTAATGCCCCCCCCCTCCCCCCGGTATCTTTTTGCACTTAGGAATCCTTTAACCATTATCCCACTTAATTTTTTTTTTTTAAAAAGGCTGAACCCTATCATATGTATATTTTCTTTCATAGAAAAGAGATCCAGTCAGAAATCTAAGTAAGTAAAAGGGAATCAACTGCGCAACAAAGAGCAAGTACCAAAATGCCCAACTCCTTTGCACATAGGTTATCAGGGACCTCTTACAACTTGTTTGGTCGAGAGGAATTGAATGGAAAGGATATGATTTTTAAAACTTTGCAGCAATTGGTTTGTAATTAAGTATGGGCTGAATTGGGAGAAAAGAAAGTTCACAACATAGAACACACATTTTCCTTCCAAATCCTTCAAATTTTTATTATTTCAACCAAACAATGGAAATCATAGCTGCCTTCCTTTCTCTTCTTTCCCCTTCCTTTCCTTTCTTCCCATCCATTTCTACTTTACTAAACAAGCTGTTAGAGAGACTTGCTGCCTTAGCCCAAAAAAAAGAATCTAGGAAAACAATAGTGAAAAGACAAACTCGCCCTGAAAATAATCGTGAACTCCGCTAATTTCATATACACCACAAAATCATTAACACAACGTTCCCGAAGCATTTTATTCTCTTTATTAGCACCCAAACAAGAAACTTCATTTAAAGAATTCAACCACTGAGGCAGGACACACTCACTTCTAAGTTCCGATACCAAAGAGAATGAGCAAAATCACAATGCGAATGAAGCGAGCGTTGAATAATACATTATCGACTTAAATATTTGGAATTAGGGCAGTACAAATCTAGGTTGCAGCAGTGAAATCTTTATCAATTGAAAGAGCTCATATCTTCACAAGAACATGAAGTTTCCAAAAATCAGTCATTACAGAATACAACGAAGAGGCCATCACATTTGTGAGTATCAATAAGAATGATCTGCAAATTAAACTCCCAAACTCACGTGTCTAGATATCACATGAGGAGTGACCCTCCCAAACTCACATGTCTAGATATTAGATTAGGAGTCTCCCTTCCCACTTAACGATGACCTTCTCACATGAAGTTCCCATAAATTACCACCTTTAGAAGCAGAAATCGGAACATTGTGAAGGCATGAAGGTCAGATAAACCATATATCCCAGGAAACAGATAAGAGAAACGCATCTTACCTATCTAAGTATCCTCCCAAAATCTGATCCTCTGTTCATAATTACCCAATACCCACTACATAAGTCCATGAAAAAACACGTGAACTTGGTGCATTCTGAAGTTCAGACAAACAATATATGCCAGGACACCAAGAAGAACAACACATCGTACCTTTCTAAGTATCCTCCCAAATCTGATTATCTCTTTGTTAACCACTTTCTAAGTCACTAAAGGTAGGAAAACGTTTATAACATTTGGAAAACGAATTTTAAGGTGAAACATGAGTAGAAGAATAGCTTACCAAAGAATCTTGACTTTTAATTCTAAAGATCACATTTGCTACAAAAAAACACAAAGCCATAAGGAAGAAGCTTCTAAATGAAACTGCCACAAGACGTTTCCAAGTAAGGGTATATCTATGTGGACAACCCGACTAAAACCCAAGCCCTTAGCTGTAGACTATTACTGAAAATAAGCTGCCTACATGGACCAAACAACCCAACTTCATGGTTGGGCAGGAGGAGGCTACCCACACATCATAAAAAATGAGAGATTGTTTTCAAGTACCAGCAATTCTTCACAGTCGGAAATGAAATAGCTCGAAGACAGTTTTGCATTGGTTACGAAGTGTTCCTGCCAAATTAGAAATTCACAATTACAAAAAGAAATACAGTGCCATACATATAAATGAATATATGATGCCAGGAATTACAACTTAAAACACTGTATTACTAGCCCTCGGTATAATAACTACAGAACATGAAGAGTTGAGTTGAGCAAAATGCCTACAAGACACCTAGAGGAGAAAAATTGTATACAACCGGGGGCTTCACCCCCACTCACATATTTTACTAAAAATTATTGTATTATTTTTATAATAGAACTCCACCCCCTCTAATTTAATGTCAATAATCTGGGTTAACTGTTATTGGGGTGAGAAAAGATTAACAACCCCGGGGGCATGGTCTTGCAACTGCACCTAGAGACCAAAAGGTTAAACCAAGAAGAAGCCTCCAAACAACATCCAAATGATCAACAAACCGAACCACCAAAAAATGCGAAAAACTCTTAGTCTTAAATCTAAACTAAAGAAAAAACCATCCGATATTCTGCTGATGATTGAATCAAGCTCTGAGCAACCATACTGACTGCCCAACCAAGCACCGTCAAGAGGAATTGAATCCACATTCTCTAATCATACTTACATTCACAAACAACCAAGAGGAACGTCCTCTAGTACAGAACCTCGTGGTAAAAACTAAACAATAAAATAAAGAACCAAAGCCAGGACAAATAAAGTCAGATAAGAGAACATAACCGAAAAGAAACTTGAATGGACAAAAGAAAAGAGGAATGAGGAAGTTACAGATGCCCCGTGATCCCGTCATCGGCATTGGAAGGGTTTGAAGAATACAAGAGATGATTAAACTTCACTTCCCTCCCCAGTTTCCAAACATTTAAGATACCCACAAACAAAATGAAAGGTTGCATGTATTCTAACAAAACTAGTACTCCGTATTTCCTATGGTAACTCTAGTCAAACAGATTTGCATTTGCAGTGTCATTTTGGCTCTCTGGTTGTAAAAAAAAAACACTTCTTGCCACTTTCTCCGTTCAGACCAAAAAAAAAAAAAGCTTGCAACATAAAGCCATTATTGTTAACACGAAAAGTACCAGTCAGAAAGTTACTACGAAAGGAAAAAGATAGTTAGGTAACCTACCAATATATGGTATAAGCCATTTTCTGGATTAGCTCTTGAATACAAAAGCAGTAGTTCAAAGCTTGGAAATAGTCCAGCACGCTGCAAAGCATATAACACATAAGCAATTGTTTTAAGTGTACAAAGTCACAGAGCATAAAGTGCTGAAATAGTTTGATGATAAAGACAGCTCGTCATCAAGATTATCTGAATGCCTAGAGAAAAGATCTCAGTTCAGCAAGGTAAGAGGGGTGGGACATAACTCATAAGCATACTTTCTCCTTAAGGTCGTTTCCCGTTTACCCATAAAAGGAAAACAGGATAACCATATGCTACTTATTTGTAAAAAGGAGAGCCTAGGGATGTAAGAGCTATCTGGATTTCTTGGAGTATATCCCATTGCCAAAGAAAAATAAGTCTTGATCAATGGATATGTGCGAAAAAAATTCAGACAGCTAAGCACAATAAGTCTGCTACATGACAATTCTTCCTAGATTTCAAAAGCTAGCCATTTAATCAACATGAATTTTAATACTACAATTGACACATAAACAAACTCATAAATGTATAAGCTACTATCAAAATAACAATAATTACCTCTAGCTCTGGTGATGGACAGTTGAGTGATGAGTGCAGTAGTGGCAGGTCCTCGGCATCCAGGCATGTGACTTCACCAATAGGAAATTTAGACCCAAACCTTCCAGCTCTTCCTAAAAATATACAGAAACCATCCCAAAGATTAAAATAGAATGTCTACTTAATAATCTGACAGTTACAAGTAACCAAAATGACTTATTTAATGTCCGTATATTCATTGAGCCAACTTTGTAATAGGGCACTTTCGTAACAATCAACTTTAAAAATATCTATTATGGGAAAAAAAATCACCAAAATTATGTACATCATTAGCTTCAGTGGTCTCGCTTCTCATGCTGTATGATTATCAAAATATCAAATTAGACCTAGATAACCAGACACCTACCATAAGTATCATTCATATGTCGGACCACACAAAGTTGATAACGGCTTACAAACATGTTTGATCAGAACTCCTGGGGCTAAAGAGATAAAAACACCCACAAGGCCCGAGGCTTCACGATCAAGCGGTTATGAGTAAGCTAATTTGAAAGCAGAAAATAGTGCTAACCTGCAATTTGCTTGATCTCAGGCACAGTCAAGTCACGTGTCTCCACGCCATCAAACTTTTTCAGCGACGAAAATATGATTCTAGAAATATTCAAATTGAGACCCATTCCAATCGCATCACTAGCCACAAGGACATCTAACTCACTGGCAGCATCATTGAACATAGTTGCCTGCATTTCAAAGAAAAAGATGAGATCAGAGTCTCCAGCTGTCAAGGCCAAATTTAAACGCGATTATCCAGTTATCATTGGACAAAAAGTTGCTGGTCACCATTTTGCACATATACTGCATATTTTCAACTGACAAACAAGAGATTAAATTAAATATGGACAATTTGACATACACAATGATTCCCACCACTCAGATCAGATAACTGTTTATATGAGATACAATCAAACAAGTGATCCCAAAGTAGAACAGAGTGAAAATACTGGCATCTGTGGAAGACAGATTTTAGATCGAAAATCAAAATTTTCCCCAAAATGTATCCTAAAACAGGTTGAAAAATCAAAGTGAAGACTAAAAGGGCAGCCCGGTGCACTTTGAAAAATCAAAGTGAAGACTCATGAGAGAAAATAATTTCATTATCAAAAGACTCTAAGCAGTTAATCAAAGTGATTCTTCATTCCTCTGACGAGAAAAATAATTTAATAATTCAAACCTAATGATACAGAGGATGTTGATTTTAATTTGTGATAAGTCAGATAAATGAGCTGACTATTCAGCACTTAATCTTGTTTACTTTTGGAACAATCAATAGAAAACAGCCCAATTATCTTCAGCTTTCTACATGCTAATATATCTAGACACTAGTCTCATACTTCAACCCAAGTAACATGACCAAAAATGCAGAAAAGAGAGAAATCCCCAAACATTGGATACCAGGACAAGTAATGTCAAAAATATTAACCTTATGTTACCTGTCTTGTACGAGTTTCAGGGGGAAGTGAGCCATAAACCACAGAGCAAAGATGCTTCCCGACACCTTCTATTTTTCTCTAGGTGCAGAAAAGAGAAGACAAATTTTCAGTCAGAAGCTGAATTGAGAAATGCACAAATGATGAGGGTACGGGGGATAGATGAATACATCAAATCTGAAGTGTACTTATATCTAAAATACAAGGACAAAGATAGTGAAGTCACAATTTGTTTCAACGAATTCCAAACACCACAGCAAAAACTTAAGTAAAATACGAAGAACGTGCAAAACAAGTCATGATATTAGTAAGGGTTTTTTGTCAGACCACACCTAATAAAACAAGTTTTTTGTCAGACTACACCTAATAGAACATATTTTGCCAAACCACACCTAATAAAATCCATTTTTTTGTTAGACCACGCCTTAATACCTAATGTTGACTTCCAACCTTCATCCACCCATTGCCACCTTTTACCTACCCATTGCCGGCCTTAACTACCTCATTGCCTCCCATATAGCCATCCCATTGCCTCCCCTAATCCACATTCTTAACACATGACCAATTTCCCCCCCATTTCTAACACATTCTCTCTCTATCCCTAATGTTTTCTCCCTCTATTTCTTCACATTTCCCCTTTTTTCTTCATTTTATTTCATCACAAATTCATTCAAAGGGAGGTACTCAAATTTATCTTGGAGCTAAAAATCAAATTGGGGAGGAAATTAAGTTTGAGGAATTGAAAAGGGAGGGGGAAAAACCAATTTTGGTGGATGTAGGGTGGCTATGGGTGGGTAAGGGGGCGGTTATGGGTGAGTATGGGGCGGGGATGGGGTGGCTATGGGAGCGAGATGGGTGGCTATGGGTGGCTGTGGGTGGGTAAGGGGTGGGGATGGGTGGTTAAGGGGCGAAAGTCGACATAGGTGTAGTCTGACAAATAAAAAGACTTTATTAGGTGTGGTTTAACAAAAAAGAAGTTTTATTAGGTGTGGTCTCACAAAAAATCCTATTAGTAAACAGTGAGCAAAGCTATGATACAGGCTCATCATCTAGAGATGACTTTATTATACATTTATACTATCCAGTTTCTTGCAAAATAGAATCTTTCCAAAATCAAAAGAAAAAGGAAAAATAAATGCATTAAACAGCCCAGGACATCATCAAGGCCTAGTGCCTCAAAGCTCCGTCAATGGCGGTGTCAGATGCATGCAACCTTTCCCTTGTGGTACAAACTCAGAGTGGCTGTATCCGAATGATTTGGCCTCAACCCACTGCTACTTTACAAGATAAGAAGCATATCAAACAGTCTACTAAAGTAAATATCAACATACACAACTTCCTACAATTGAATCAACTTGCAGTATACTGCACATATACCTATAGACTTGTGGAAAGCAACCTCTACGAATCTGTTCTCTTTTTTTCAGAACTCTGCTGAATTACTTTATTATACATAAAACAAGTATCTTGTTATAATTAGCTTTTTATTCGCATAAGACTGCGGCTACTTCTTAGTTCTGACTTCTAGCCTAGGAGGCTCTTTGTCCTCCAATGCTGACATTGTTCTAATATCTTATTTTTCACCCAACATTATTAAATGGAAGAACACTGCTTTTGATAGTACTATCATCATCGCCATTACAGGAAATGAATAGACTAAAAGATTACCTTAAATCCGTATATTCCACGTCGAGAAAAGGTCACAATACAATCCCCTTTTTTAATATTGGAGAAAGATCCAAGCGGCACATTTAATGGAACCAGAGGTAATAACCTTTCATAATATTCAATCTGCCCTACAATAAATAGCAAAAAATTAGAGCACAGGAGGGGAAAAAACACATCCCGTCGATCACATAAAAAGTTAATCCAAAAACCTAAAGCCAGCAATATTATTCTAGAGCAAGTGAACCCAACACTCTCAAACAAGGATGATGATAGGTGTCATCAGGCTACACTCAGATTATGTATTATCCCCGTTAGAAATAATACAATATGGTGATTCCTTCTCACTGGGAATTTGGAAGTATGTATGAGATCCCATCTAAGGTCTTATCTATAGTTGCGAAATTGGCTGGACCTTTTGAACCGCCTAATGATCCAGGCTGTCAAATTATGGGTGGAGTTTGGTGACTTTGATCACCAAAGAATGCATGGACTCTGTTATGAAATCGCAAGAAATGTGGCTTCTTTAAAAGCTCGATATTGCCAAAAGGCATACAGAACAACTGACTCCGGCAGTTAAAGGATCTTGCTCTTTTGCCTTTTTGGCTTTGACTACTATGCTTGCTTAAGGAATATGAAAATGTCTCTTAGGAAATTTATGGCAAATTTACGCTCCACTAAATGGAGGAATCAGATATGGTTTCGCATCTTCATCATCCGCTGATCCGCTCCTCAGTACAAGTTAGCAGATATAATCTGAAGATTGAGGTTATTGACTAACATTGATTGGAGATTGTTTCTTCTTTACTTCGCCACTAAGATCACATAGATTATAAAAGTACCCCTCTTTCCATAGACAAAGCAAATGAAGCTGCTTGTCTCAAGCTACTTGGATGCTCAGCATTATTGCTACTTCTGTAAGAATCACGGGCAATGGCGTATTAGCAATGAAAAAGTTTCTGTTATCGCTAAGAATATCTTCTCCACCCTGGTTTGTGAAGCATCAACTCCACGGTCTGCCTTAGGAAATTTCAATGAATCTTGAGGTTGTGGTTAATCCAATGAGCTTCGCGACAGAAATCATGTTTATGAGACAGCGCCATAGAGAAAGTTGTATGTTAGCTCCTTGCAACGACTGATGCCTCATTTGATCCATTTCTCCAAGGATGACATAATGCTTTGGGTGCTACGACTTCTGCCTAAGAGTTCATGATTCAAACCCTAGTCGTTTTCTGATATACATTGGCTAAGCAAAGGGAGAAGCTATGATACAAAGACACGAAATTATACAGGCGTATCCAATGTCGAGCCGCCAATCTGACATTGGGCTGGGCAGTGGGGGCACGATGAAATCTGAGTGTGGGAATGAATGAGGAATGTGGAGACTGAAAGAAACACTGGTAAAGGATGATGGAAGTAGAAAGAGAGAGAGACGGATATATAATAAGCAAAATTGGGGTTGGCTTTGAATACAAGGGTCAGGTCTTCTAATTTAGTAAACTTCAGTGGAAAGAACAATTGAAAGTTCAAACTTGGGAAGTGTATTTGCAAAGAGTGTAATAGGAGTACATCTCTTACTATCAACGTACTTGCTAAGTGAAAGAATTTGTCATTATAGATTTACAGGAAGTATATAAAATCAAATGAACACAATTACTCATTGACTAACTCCAAGTATTCCTAAAACCATGCCCTCGTTTTTCATTTCAAGGATTGGATCCTCAGGTCTGCTATACGTATCCCCAAGTCTGGGTATCATAGAGTAGGAGTGACTTCAAAGTTCAAACTCAGGACACAATTTAGTGCCAACTATCTAGGTCCAGGGAATTACATTCCATAAACCTTTTCCATGCGCTGATCTCCCCCCACTCCACCCTCCTCTCTCCCAACCCAAAAGGAAATGACGAGGGTACTTTGATATCAGTTCTGATTCATAGAGTAATATGGCAAGGTTTTCATGTATCTCCAGTCTCCAAATCTGATACAGGACAACAGAAACTGGAATTCAACGGGCTAGAATTGTTAAGGACTTGTCCACACACAAAAAAAAAAAAAAAAAAAAAAAAGAAAAAAAAAGGAGAGTATTAGAATGAAGTCCAGATTGCATAACGGGAAAGGAGGGATAACTTATTAAGTTATTAGCACAGACTCTCCAAAAGGCAGGAACTTCCTACAATGTACTAACCTAGCATAAAGACAGCATATTCATATAATTTCTGATTGGTCCTATAAATTATCACTCTCACATTCTTTAGAGCTGCAGTATTCTCCATTTTTGGCCAATTTAATGGAATAGCAACAACTCTTATAGTGGCTAAAAGTAACATAATAAAAATCACCATCACACCCTTCTATTTTGAATTCAAAGACCCATGTAAGCCTGTAAGGGTATGGCCTACCTAATTTACCAATGATACCCTTCTTAAGCTTACCCCATTTGCAGCTTGCTCTCCTAAAAGCTATTGCCAATAGCTAATGAATATCGTATCGATGAAGCTAAATAATGGCATAAACTTGATGAAGACAATTTCAGGTAGTAATGGTACCAAGCAAGCTCAGAGATGCGTGACTACTTAAAATGTGAAGCGAGACTCTTTTCATCTCAGAAACTCACATGCAGGCATCGCAATACACATTAATGTGTACTCTTTATGCATAAACTGCCAAAAATATAATTAAAAGAAATATTATCACCTTTACGTTGTCGCCAGTAACCTTCAGTATTTCCTGAATGAGAGGTACAGCAGCAGGATCTCCACACAAGTGAAGCTCATCTGCAGCAAGTCCTAACAGAGCACGAGTGAAGGAAAAACCCCTGGTCCTACAACCCACCATCTGAAACATGAAAGAGGCTAATTATTTCAGATATAAGAGATAAGCTTTGTAAAAGACTTAATTTCATGGTCAATATAATAGATGTAAGCTTATTTGCTGCATACAGATGGAACCAATTACTGAATGTCCCCACGTGCTACACCAAATCATAACATCAAAAACAGAAACACTCGTACAAATTCATTGTTCAGTGTGTGCCACTTTCAATTTTAAAACCCCAATGCCACAGGTTAAGTATCCTAAAATCCTTAGATAACCTGTCTAGAAGTTCGATTAGTCTCTTGTAGCTTTAAGAGTAAAGAAGTGTATTGCATTCGCAAGTTGGCAACTGTTATGTATCCTTGTCATGGGAAAAAGCAACTGGCGTGCAGATATCCTTGCTTCAGAGCAAATGAAGATTCTTGCAATGTGATCTGAAATATGTCTTCTTTTGCTTCTCTCATTTTAATTTTTTAGATATATTTATTTTGGTCCAAATTGATGTACCCTCCCCCATAATACATTTTGGTGGAGGAACATTACACACCTGACTGTCAGCAAAATTGGCATGCCATGAAGACAGCATCCTAATCTATCTAATCTATGTAGCTACACGTATCAAGGACCTTCACGTAGAGAAAATTTCTTAATGATCTATTCATGTACCGTGAGGGGAAACAAAGGCTCTTCTATTTCAAGAAGAGAGTCTTAATAAAATGGATTTCATAATTGAAATGCTAGTGAAAAACTCGAGCATCTCAAATAATAGGACTAGAGTTAAGCTGGCAAAAGGTTGCATCCATATGTACATGGTAACTGTAAGTTAAAAACACAAAGCCATGACGTTGATTAGAGCCAGAGGTTGGAGAAAGTGTTCTATCAGTGCTCAATACCTTCACCAATGCGCCTGTTCTGAGTAGGGTTTAGGGCCATTTTTATTCAGTCAACCTAGAAGCTAATAACTAATATACAAAGATGTTAAGCAAACTAATTATAAGTTGTGGAACATGCCTGGATTTCGTCAATAATTGCACATTTGTAGTCTGATGTCACATCTGCCATCTCGACGGTCACAGCCAAATGCTTAGCGCCTTCTACTTCATCTCTTTCTTGTCCCGTGATCAAGTCACAAGGAACATTAGCTTTATTCAAACGCTTTGCTACTTCCCAAGCTAATAACCTTAACGGACCACAGTATACACCTGCATGATGCAGAACACCACCAAAGATTGTTAACCTGGTTAAGTGCAAATGAGTACCCAACCTCAATATTAACAGATTAAGCTTCTATACCTGTCTCGCTACTCTCCAAACGTTTTAATGCATGATACGTTTTACCACTGTTGGTAGGTCCCACATGAAGAAAAACATTACGCTTCTTCTTACGAGCATTTGGGTACCATGTATGAGGCCGCCTGATACAAGAATCCAATAGAAACAATGGTAAATAACATTAGCACACTACTGAATGATACAAAGAACAAGTAAACCTGGGTCCAAGATTTAATGATGAAACCCCGTCAAACAAAATCAAACAATCTGGTTCAACCAATCCTTTGGACAGAACTTAATCATCTCAAACATCTACCTAAGTGACTGATAAAAGAAGCTTCACTACGCCCATTTCCAAAGACTATTAAATATTTTCTGTGAAAAACTTTTCAATTTGACAACTCATTACTCAGATTTTATCTTCAATTTGGCCAACTCCGAATATCCTTACCAAGTAAATCTTTGAGCAAGTGGCTAAACTCATCCTTGTGGGTAATTTATCTATTGACAACACATAAGTCAGCAAAGAACTGTGCAATGCCATCATTACCATTAGCTAAGTGATCATATTGGCCTCCCGCTTAAACCATAGCTCAATGTTTGGTTGACTTCAAAAAAAATGTTTGGGCGTAGAGCCTTCATTAACAAAAAATTCTCCCAGAATTTTCTTGATAGAATTGCGCAAATCTCACAGCCGATCTTTCAATTTACTAATGTGTACAAAACAATTCATTATAATGATACAAACTCGGGTATAATCACGCATTGGACGGGTATTTTTTCCATATGGGATTCAAATTCACCCTAAAAAAAAGGGGGCAGGCAGGTGCACATTGGCATCCCCGCAAGGTGAGGGTCCAGGGAAGGGACCCACCGTAAGGGTGTATGGCGGGCAAGCCTTCCCTTGTCATACCACCGAAAAATTGCATAAATTTACAAATGTTTTCAAAGCCGACTAGCAGCCTAATTATCGGAGAGACATAATACTCGATGCTTATTTTGATGCCGCGTAAATCCCTAGCAAAAACTTATCTAGGAAGTGTGAAGTTGAGAGATTGTTTATTTGCCAAAGTGGCAAAGCTGTAGAATGTAAAACTTACAAGGAATATCATACCAAACATAGATGAAGCGAATATAAAATTGGCTGTTTCCATAAAAATGTGCTTTAACAACAGAAATTGGGACAAAAGGGATGAATCTTACGTTAAGTCGGTAAAATCAAACGTAGACGTGACGCTAGTGCTGCTGAAATATCTTAAGGAATAGCAATGATCATCTGGGCACAAAATGAAACAACGGTGGTGCTCGAACCCGGCTGCCGGAAAATAGCGTATCCCGTGTCGGACACGGGTTACGACACGGCAGACTGATCTGACCATTACGATGGAGAAAGAAGGTGTGAGGTTTGGGTGGGCAGGAGGAGAAATGGACAATTAATTTGGGATTTTAGGGCTTGCGAATTTGGAATATGAGCGAGCGGCAGGTGTTTCGCCCATGGCGGTTTGTTTCCGTGTTTTTTTTTTTTTCTTCTTAAATTATCAGATTAGTAGTCAAACAAACACTAACTAGTTATTGAACCCGTGGAAATCACGGTTCTGCTAATGCTACTCCGTATCTTTTTTTCCTGTAGAAATTAAGGGACTTCTTAAATTATCTTTTTTTTCGCGTAATTGTGTGTGCTCATAATTTAGATCTTAACTTGGAAGTATAAGGCACTAGATACGATTAGGTTGTGTATGTAGGTGGACGAAATTGGTTAGATCTTTTCTATCCTAGACTCCTAATATGTATTATTATGTTGTGTACATTATAGTCGTAACCACAATTTTCATACTCCTCTCATAATCATATAGAATAATATAGAGAATATTCGATATAGGAATGGGTGGGATGAGTTTTCTTCGAAGTTAAAGTGTGGTTTGTATTATTCAAATTATCCCAATGTGCATGCATTTATATAGTGTGGGTAATTGGGTTTTGCATGAACCTAGAGAATGGGAGTAGAATGACACATTCACATCATCTTTAGCATTTAGTAGTCTCTCTATCTCTCATGCATGCATGTTTCCAACTTAATTTAGCTTTGAGTTCATCAAAGTCTACATGATGATTAGTATATGCACAATTTCCTAGTAATATTAATGTGTAATGTGTGAAATCAACTTAGATTATTTGAATAATGGTTTACTTGTTCTCTAAGCTATCAATCCACACTTGTTCAACCCAATTTTATATAGAGATATATGATTTTCGATCCTTAAGTACACCACAAACTTTTTATTGTAGGAACTAGAATTAGTCATCTCAGGTACTTCGATGCTGACACCGACTCATCGTAATATACCATTTTGGAAAGATTGACAAATCAAAAAAATATTGGTGCAATTATGTAGTCGACTCTATTTAGTTTTTCTTTTTTTACATCTTAGAAGTTCCTCTTCATATGTATTTATATATGAATTTACATGTCAGAAAAATACAGATAAAAGGGAAGCATCTAGCAAGAAGTGATAAATTTGGTGTGAACACTGTGAAGTAAGAAGTAATCTGAACATTGAGTATTCCGCTTAACTCCATGTAACTAAACTTTCTAATTGCAGTCGTATAACTCCACTAACGAAAATATCTACTGTCTACGTCTAAGTGTCGAACTCTAATCTCTTACATCTATATACTTCCTCCAATGTAAACAATTGAATAGAATGGAGGGAGTATATGTGTTCATTTGATAGGTCCTTATCTGATTTGCGATTAACTTTGTCCACCCTTGACGTATATCTTTAGTGACCCGATATCCTTGTACTTCACTAATCATATCTTACTTTCACTTGATGATACATTTTAGCAACTCCTAATCATCACCTAGATAATAAATAGAAGAATGCATAGAACACTTACTAATGTTATTTGAATAACCCGCTAACACTCACCACTATATTTTTAATTTGAATGACCTGCTACATAAAAGCTAGCGTGGACATGAATATGATTAATATATCTAACAACGATGGACATCTCACATGAATGTAGATTCATTTGAACAATATGACAAATGTAGGTAAAAAAAAACATTAAAGTAAAAACAAAACCAATATGAACTTTATTAGTTGGATTGCATAAATAATAAGAAAGATACATTATCTTCATACATATAGATAACTAAGATGTAAATAGATAACACAAACTAGACAACTAAAGTACGCTAGTAATAACGCTTATGAGCATGATTGTCTCCATCTCCCTTCCAGGAAGTTCAAACTTCTTCCACCAAGACCCTTAACAACAAATAAGTAAGTCAAATCAGTTTAAACCTTGTAAAATATCAAGAAACACGACCTTTTTGCTAGAGCTACACACAATGTGATAACATCTTGGATGTCAAAACCCTTCAAATGTGCTGAACTGAGCCTATGAGTGTCAAGTTAACTGAAGTCGAGCAACAATAGAGCTGCAGAGCAAATTTACCTGATGTAAATTTTTTTTTTATCAATGACCCAACCTAAAAAAAGAAAAGAAAAAAAATTTGGCCATACCAATACACCTGCAAAAAAATTTCAACTCAATACTATTAACTAGAAAACATGACATGTAGTGCTTTGCTCACATGCCAAGTTTAAGAAGAACGCCTTGGATGATGAAAAGAACACTACCCTTAACATACAAATTCAAAACATATCAACTCGAAACAATCAGTTCACAACTTATCCAAGACAGCATTATGCCGATTATGACAACATCATAGACGAAGGACTCCAAAATCAATACTTCCTTCGTTCGCCTATAAAACGCGTAGGGCTGCAACACAGATTTTAAGAAAATAGAATAAAGAATGAGTGGTGTAAAATTACACATAGGGGTATGTTTCACTTGCACTTTTAATAAACAAGTAATGGTGTTTTAGTCTTTATATGTACAAATAAAAATCATCCTGTAATTGCACAAACTGCACACATTAGTAAACAAAAAAAATGAACCCTACAAAACCAATACAAACGTATAGCTATAGGACCTTGGTGAGAAATGTATACATGAAAATATACCAGAAGACAAACAATTCATAAAGAGTAAGTGAAGGGGGGGGGGATTCGATAAACATACCATGTCCATATGCAATGCGGTTCAAACTTGAATCTAACAAAGAAGAGTAATCTAGAATGGTAGATGCAATGAAAAGTTAATGAAAACACCAAGTTTAGACATAATTAAATCAACATATAATCCGATTATAATTAGTTTAGAACCCAAAAGCCTAAAGTGAAAAAATTATGGTGAGTTCCTCGCCCAAATTCTTGTGGAGAGATTATCGAAGATGATCACGTATTCTCATCGACAACTTATCATACAGGTTGCGTGGGATCAAATAATGAGTTAGATAAATTTTATCTTTTACCAGTAAATGCGGCCTAAGATTTGACAAACACAAAATCCAAGTTAAGTTCTACAATCCTTGCACATAAACTGAAGTAATTGCACCCTCTTGAAACACATACTGATGAGTGATGATAATACAAAATGAACGTCCCTGCTTATATATGATCGTATTAATCATAATCGATCAACATACAGTACCCAAAAAAAAAAAGTGACATCAGCCTGGGGTAAATACGTCTTTCCGTTCCCATAAACGACACAAACAAGAATCACTAAGGAAGAAGAGGAAACAAAGATAGTAGCCAGAAAATAAATTAGGGTTTAGAGATCAAATTGGTGGGGAAAGATGGAAGGAATGGGTAGTGGTAGTGGTATGAGGAGGATGGGGAATAGGGAAGGGAGAGAGTCGGAGATGGAGGAATCAAGAGCAAAACATGGAGTATTTATCAGAGCATTGAAAAAGCTTGGGTGCGTAGACAACACGTCGAACAACATATGTTGTATCACTGTGGTTCAAATTAGGGAAGAGATGGAGAAGATATTTCAAGAAAAACATGTTAATCTCAGCTTGAAGAACAAGGAAGTGTTTGATATGGTTTTTATGTACCAGCAGGGTCATTTTGTTCCACAAATGATTTGTGATAACTTGACAGCTGAGGTTGATAGTGCAATTCTTGGGTTGGGAGGTGGTGATCTTTTTTGCCCTTCCGTCACTCCGGAAGCTGTTTTCTACATCCTTGACGTACCCAAAACGTCAAGGAGGGTATCCCTCTCCCTGCGATTCAGAATTATATTGGCTATTCCCGCGACAAGGAGACGCTTAATTAGGCTCACTAATCCCTCTTTGTTTGAGGCTTACACTACCCCTAGTCGCTTGACAGGCTAAAGTCGTATGCCTACAAATATAAAATACCAGCACGAACCTAAATAGTAGTAATGGGTAAGTGGGTGTCGAATCCACAGAGAACGGTGATTGTCTGAGTATGCAAATGTAACTAAATGGGGGGTTTTGAGTTTCTAATGATCGAATGTTCAAACGAAAAGAAGTAATTTGCAATTCAATTAAGGGAAAAGTCTCGGACGATTAATATTCACTACAGTTCATCCAATTGATCATTGTCCTCACTTAGATCAATTATGTTGAGCACCTAGTTGTGAAAACGGAGTTTTCGATCGTTCCTAATTAATAGCTAGCAAGAGAGATCAACCCTGCCAACTAGCCCTAATCGATGAATAACAAAGACGCGCGCCTAAATTCAATTCAACGAAAACAATAAGCAATAGAACGATAACAACTAGGATATATAAGATCTAGACACACGCGGTTTTGATCTTCAATCAATATATCAATTCTCTCCTAAACCCTAGATCTATGATCAGCACGGAATTAAGGTTTAGTTTCTACTACCGAATCAATTAAACAAACAATTAGTCCTTTGAGTAATGATTCTAGCAATATGATTTAACCTAGAGCTAATTAGTTTGCAACCTAATTAATGATAAATCAATCAATAAGCAATTAAAACAAAGAGAATGATAATACTCAACAATAATTGAAATAGTTAGAACTCACAATTATCCGGATGAATTTGTAGCTTCAATTAATAAATCCGAGAAATAGGTCTTTAGCCTTGCATAGTCTTGAAAATAATACGACTTAAGTCTTTAATACTGAATACTGAATCCCTAAAACTACCGAAAGTTTAAAGTATTTATACTAAAAGATTACAAGACGGGATATGGAAACCCGTACTTAACCGACGCAGCGGCGGGACGACTCGTCTAGGCCTCTGTATTCGGGACGAGTAGTCTAAAGGCCTCTGAATCTGTCGCCGGACTGGTTCTGGCGACAGTTTTCAAACGGTCATAACTTTTTCGTTACTTGGCCTATGAGGACGTGTGACCACTTCCTGGAAAGCTAAGATCATGAACTTTAATATGTCGTTGGTCTCACTGCAAAATTCTAAGCCATTTGAAAGTTATGAACCTTCAAAGTTGACCTTCCATAAATGGACTGAAATTCCTCCAAAACTTGCCCAAAACTTGGCATCTTGCTCCTTGGATCCTCTTTTATCGCCTCACTGTCGTTCCACACAATCGCACATCAATCTTGAGGCGATAAATACATTCAAAAACCACTAATTCTTACATTAAAGCACAAATACACGAATGATAGAATTAGCTAACAAATTGATCCAAAAGCAAACATTTAAATGCATAAAAACCCATCTTTTACCACTACAAAGTGGTGTGTATCAAATTCCCCCATGCTTAGACATTTACTCGTCCTTGAGTATACCAACATCTACAAATTTTCCCCAAGGTCTTTTAACAAGCAATACGGGCGGAATATAACATCTACCTATCTCCTCTACTCCGTTTAGGGTATTCATCTTCCTAGTTAGGGGTCGTCACGGATGTAATCTCAACGCAACGGTTCCCAACCATCTTATGCACCATAAAACACAACCACAAACAAAATCAATTAGCAAAGGGGCCTACAATGTCCTAAATGTCACTACGCCGCTCACACACAACTCCCTCATGAGCCTAGGTTCGGAATAACACCGTTGGATCAAAGACTACCTCGATATAGCCACCAACCGCCCCAAACAACCAAGGGAATCAATGATTTTCTATCCTAAACAACCAAGAGACCTACCCAGACACGAACTTCAGAACATCATTCTTATTGCCCCACCGGTACAGTAGCAAACTCCACTCATTTTGCCTAGGCGCCCTTTCGGGTTTTCACCTAGCCTCTCGTTAACTTTTCCATGTTCACCAGCTCACTTTCTTCTCTCGTGTCTTTTCCTGACTTTCTTTTCCGCTCCTCTCTCTTTTCTGACCGTCTTCTCTCTTCTTTTTTCCTCTTTTTTTTTTTTTTTTCATTTTCGAGTTTTTTTTTTTTTCTTTTTTTCTCGAAAATACTAAAATCATGTACATATAATACAACAAAGATGATGGCATCTCCTCCCCTATGCTTAAGCCGAACATTGTCCTCAATATGAACCACACCAACAATAAAATAGGGGAAAAGATAAACAAGCACTCCAAAGGTATGCAAGAACGAACACCTACTTCGCATTATGATACTCAAGGCAATGGGCTCATAAAAAATGAAAACAGGTTGTAGAGCCACACACAACTCACACAATATCCCAAACACCCTCAAGAAAAAGTCGTCACCAATCCCCCACGCTTCTCACAACACTTCCATACTCCCTTAGATAGAAAAGTCCAAAACAATTAAAGGCCTATTCACCACTATCATGTAGCATAGATACACCAAAATCATATTGTAAACGTCAAATCCACCCTTCAAGAACACCATTAATGGAATAAATAAAAATATGGGGTGCAAGGGTTCAAATGGTGATGGGATAAGTAAAACAAAGTGGTATATCATAGGTGGGAACAAAGAGAGATGGTCTATAGAAACTGGTGAAAAGAATTGAGGTGGGAAAGAAAGGTGAGAAAAAGTAGGAGGAGAAAAGGATAGAAAGAATGCATACCCGATCATCATCTTTTTTTTTTTTTTTTTTAAACCTACACAAGAAACAAACAAATCAAAAGAAAAAAGAAAATAAAATTAGAATAATACTTGGGTTGCCTCCCAAGAAGCGCACTTGTTTAATGTCGTTGGCTCGACACATAACATGATTGTTTTCCTCAATCACTCCGAACAGATGAAAAGACATGGCAAGAGCGGAACAACTCAATGCTCTCAAAATTTTGTCGAATGAGCTAGCATAAGTCTCAAAAGATTGACAATAGAAAACGTTAGTAAACAACAGTGCATAAACAATAGAGGTCGCGATATCATGTAGATGAGGGTTATCTGGAACTCTACGCTCAAATCTATTCTCTATGTCACAATCTTTAGACTGTTGATGCAACAAATCATGGAACAAGGATAAAAAGGAATGACAGTAATTGACCCATGGGGGTTTGGGGACTAATGTAATAGGCTCACTAATTGGGGATGTGAGGGGAGCTCCCTTAATGGGGAGAACCTCAATATGCTCATGCATTGTCTCCCCAACCCAATTCTCCCTGTAAAAGTCACAAGAACCAATATAATCAATATTGTCATCCAAAACTATAACATCCTCCTTTGAAAGTGTACCACACTGGCTCACATTAGTCTCCATAACAAACGAATCCTTAATATGCTCTCGTGAAGGTTGACTAAGTTCTAGAATTTCTTTTTCGGTTTCCTTAATTTCAGCCATGTTCAAACAATCAACATCAATTTCAAAATTTGGAGGCATAGTAGGAAACGTTATATGACTATCCTTCAATTGTACCAGAAAAGATTCAAGTGCCATGTTCTTCCAAAGTTCAAAAATCTCAGTAGTGTCCATGGATTCAAAACTACCATTACTCATATAGTGAGCCAAATCCTAAGTTTCAGAGGTTATACCTCTAAGAATAATCAGATTTAATTCCCATTCAGCGAAAACACTACCACGACAAGCCAGATCAATTACATGTTCCATAAGTCGAACATAATAGTCATGAAACGATTCATCGGGCAATTGCTCAAATTTTATAATAGCCATGAATCACAACTGATGAAAACAACTCATGAAATCTAAGCTAAAACACACAAAGACAAATTAAAACCGTTCCCCGGCAACGGCGCCAAAATTTGACAGGCTAAAGTCGTATGCCTACAAATATAAAATACCAACACGAACCTAAAACGTAGTAATGGGTAAGTGGGTGTCGAATCCACACAGAATGGTGATTGTCTGAGTATGCAAACGTAACTAAATGGGGGGGTTTTGAGTTTGTAATGATCGAATGTTCAAACGAAAAGAAGTAATTTGCAATTCAATTAAGGGAAAAGTCTCGGACGATTAATATTCACTACAGCTCATCCAATTGATCATTGTCCTCACTTAGATGAATTATGTTGAGCACCTAGTTGTGAAAACGGAGTTTTCGATCGTTCCTAATTAATAGCTAATAAGAGAGATCAACCCTGCCAACTAGCCCTAATCGATGAATAACAAAGACGCGCGCCTAAATTCAATTCAACGAAAGCAATAAGCAATAGAACGATAACAACTAGGATATATAAGATCTAGACACACGCTGTTTCGATCTTCAATCAATATATCAATTCTCTCCTAAACCCTAGATCTATGATCAGCACGGAATTAAGGTTTAGTTTCTACTAGCGAATCAATTAAACAAACAATTAATCCTTTGAGTAATGATTCTAGCAATATGATTTAACCTAGAGCTAATTAGTTTGCAACCTAATTAACCATAAATCAATCAATAAGCAATTAAAACAAAGAGAATGATAATACTCAACAATAATTGAAATAGTTAGAACTCACAATAATTCGGATGAATTTGTAGTTCAATTAATAAATCCGAGAAATAGGTCTTTAGCCTTGCATAGTCTTGAAAATAATACAACTTAAGTCTTCAATACTGAATACTGAATCCCTAAAACTATCGAAAGTTTAAAGTATTTATACTAAAAGATTACAAGACGGGATATGGAAACCCGTACTTAACCGACGCAGCGGTGGGACGACTCGTCTCCATAGAGACGACTCATCTAGGCTTCGGGACGACTCGTCTGTATTCGGGACGAGTCTTCTAAAGGCCTCTGTTTCTGTCGCCGGACTGGTTCTGGCGACATTTTTCAAACTATCATAACGTCTTCGTTACTTGGCCTATGAGGACGTGTGACCATTTTCTGGAAAGCTAAGATCATAAACTTTAATATGCCGTTGGTCTCACTGCAAAATTCTAAGCCATTTGAAAGTTATAAACCTTCAAAGTTGACCTTCTGTAAATGGACTGTAATTCCTCCAAAACTTGTCCAAAACTTGGCATCTTGCTCCTTGGATTCTCTTTTATCGCCTCTTTGTCGTTCTACACAATCGCACATCAATCTTGAGGCCATAAATACATTCAAAAACCACTAATTTTTATATTAAAGCACAAATACACGAATGATAGAATTAGCTAACAAATTGATCCAAAAGCAAACATTTAAATGCATAAAAACCCATCTTTTACCACTACAAAGTGGTGTGTATCATTGCCTCCATTGTTAAAGGCGCCCCTCCTCCTCTGGTAATTTTATTATATTTTGTATTATGTAATTTGATGATCTCATATGTTTCCTTGGTTTTCATATCTTATAATTGTTCAAGGTTTTTATATAACACTAGTCGTTGGACCGCGCGCGTTGCGCACATTCCCCCAACATTGTTTACGCTAGTAATTGCTGAGCGGTGACAGTCTAATGACCTACTCCGTATACCATATAGCCATACAAGTACTTCACATACAACTTCGAGTGAGCAACGCGCAATTTGTTTATTGCATTAGGAAAGATAATCTCAATGACAAAATGTCAAATGAGTACAATTTTGACAACAAAATGCGTCAGATTCACTAAAATGGATGGTACGTCATGCAAAGAAGAATCTCAAGGGTATTACAAAACATTTGGCTTAAGGGTATTACAAAACATTTGGCTAGTTGCAAACATGCAACCTGTGTGAGTTGTCGGGTATAGTTGCAAAACATTTTCTTCTCGAAGTCAGAGTCCCTTCCAAGGGTTGAGCACTTCAATCAACTGCAAAACAATCATTGAGAAACCAGTTTCGCATGTTTCTTTTTTTTGTTTCTAAAAATCTGAAGAATTTCTTGGTTTAATAACTCAATTCCGAACTGACATAAATTTACCAATTACATTTGGGTAAAACATCTTAAATTAGTATAAGTATACAACATCTATAGAGCCAAATATATTTAAATCGTGTCCAAAATAACTAAGCGAATAGCTCAATCCCTCAATCACTGATTGATTAATAGGCAGCCGCCCCTTCTCAATACACGTCACAATTTCTTCAAAGTGATATTAAATTTACCAATTACATTAGGGTAAAACATCTCAAATTAGTATAAGTATACAACATATATAGAGCCAAATATATTTAGACCGTGTCTAGAATAACTAAGCAAATAGCTCAGTCCCTCAATCCCTGATTGATTAATAGGCAACTGATGTAACACCCCCAAATTTCCTTTCCTTTTCAAAAACATTTTTATCGAGAATCAAAACACAAATAAGGAAATTCAGAGGTGTCACTCCGCACTCGAGTCAAAGACCCGAATGCAAGGAGATTTCAAAAGCCGAACTACAAATGTCTAATGGTCTAAAATAGTCTATTACAATCCATTAATTAAATTACAACAATTCGAAATATGAAATATGAAATTATCTAAGTATAATAAATGGTCTAATAACTTAGATTCCACCTAATATCTAATGAGTCGTCGTTCCCGCATGCATCAATCACTGCAAACCTGTGGTGGATTTAAAACACAAAAACCACAGTTGAAAAAGTCAGTGAAATTGAGTAAGCCAACACCTGAACGTGTAGAAAACCAAAACCCTTACCTGGATTTTGAAAACATTTTAATTTTATTTTCGAAAACCACACTTAGCACGTTATCATATAAACCAATCATCAAGACAATTTACATCACCAGTATAGAAATATCACAGTAGCTTCAACAAGTATATAACATATCATTAATATAATCCAAATTATTCTTTTATATCTTTAATGAGGAATCCATACCAAATATTATAAGTGGGATGAGCCGAATTTGTTTCCAACTCATCCAAACCATACCAAACATATATTTATAAATGGGTGAGCCGGTTTTTACCGAATCACCAAACCATACAATTATATACGTGGGTGAGCCGAATCTTTGTCGACTCACCAAACCATTATATACGTGGGTGAGTGGTTCTTTGCCGACCCACCAAACCATTATATACGTGGGTGAGTCGGTTCTTTGCCGACCCACCAAACCATACCATATAAGACTACTAGACCTTAAGTGTGCACACCCCCTATTAAGTATTGCTAACCCAATAGAGTAGTACTAGAGCCAAGCCCACTTAAAAACCGATGCGGTGGGGCAATAAAGTAGAGTCGATGTGACTCAAACCAATAAAGTGGAGTCGATGCGACTCAAACCAATAAAGTGGAGTCGATGCGACTCAAACCAATAATCATCGTGTATCCTCATACTTAATTTATTTTGTTTATAGTATCGATCACTCACACAAGCATATAATGCAATAATCATACAACCATTCATAATTCAATCACATCGATATATTCGTACGCTCATTAATCATAATTCCAATAACATATTTTGAATCATAAAATCAGACAATTTGTCAATTCAATAGTCCAATCCAATACAATCAAGATATGATAACCAAAACAATAAATCGTTCTCCACCTAATATGATACTAAGTTTTCATCCAGCACACCAATCACTTAGCATATAATTTTGAAAGGTTTCTACAAGTTTTAAGAAAGGTTGAGCATGCTAGCTTACCTTTTCAATGCACGCAAGGACACGACAGCACAACGGTCACTAATACTCTTCGTCTACGAACTCGAGGTCTACAATTACATAATCAATAAATCCCAAATCAATACTAATCTCCTCCAATCATTCATCTAATACTTATGTAAATCTTATTCTATATGTAATGCTCATGACCTCTTAAATTTCTAGTCCAACAATCAACAATTAACCAACAATTTCAATTCTAATTCCATAGTTAGCTACTATTACTTAATTAACACTCAATTTGTTTTGAAAATTCTCAAAGGCTTAAAATTACTTTTAAAACAGAATCTAATGCATGAAAACAAACTTTTAAATATTATGATTTATTTAGGATTTATTTATACAATTTATATTATGTTTTAAACATGAAAAACATGGTTTAATTACACAAAATTATACAAAAACTAATTAATTCAATTAAACTTCGAAAATCGGTTTATAACTCTCTAAATTATCACAATGTCGAAATACTAACCATCCTAATTGATTCAAGCTAATTGACCTAATTAAGAAACAATTAACCCAAAATTTTCCCCAAATCACAATTTCTTCAAATTTGAACAAAACCCCAATTAAATCTGAACTAAATTCAAGAACCCTATTTAACATATTATAAACATGCTAGAATCATAATTCACGAAACTAATTAAACTTAATTCGAATAATTACACTAATTAAACCCAAATTCGTAATTAGTAAAAATCAACATAAAACCATCATCAAAATCAAATCTTTATGCATAAAACTAACCCTAATCGATTACCCAATACTTATAACATACATTAGGATCAATTAAACATGATTTAAAGCAAGAAAAACGAATTGGAATCAATGTTTACTAAGGAGAACGAAAACAGGGGAGGCTAGGGGAGAACGCGTTACCCACGGCGCGAAAAAGGAGGAAAGGGAGCAGTGCGGTGGTCGGCCGACGAGGGTGAGCGGCGGCGACGTCTGGGCAGGAGGGAGAAGAGGTGGTCGGCGACGTCTGGCGGCGTGCGATCGACAGGAAAGCAGGGGAAGGGAAGGGGAAGGCAGGGGCTATTTTATAGGGGGGGTGTCGGGTTCTTTTTTTCTTTTTTTTCGTTCGTTTTTTTTTTTTTTTTTTCTTTTTCTTTCCTTTTTCCTTTTTTTTTTCTTTTTTTTTTTTCCTTTTCCCTTTTCTGATTTTTCTTTTGTATTTTGGTTTGGGTTTGAGTTGGAATTCTGGGCCAATTTTGTTTGGGCTTGTTTAATTGTAGTAACTAGGAATTGGTCTAATTAAAATAAAAATCCCAAAACGAAACCCAAGTTTGACAATCTCGAACCGATTTTCGAAACGACTCACGAAATAACATTTAAAAAAAAATCATTTTCCACTACAATAATCTAATTATTATTTCTAAAATATTAATATAAAATATTACGAAATTTCGGGATATTACAACTGACCCTTCTCAATACACGTCACAATTTCTTCAAAGTGATATCCCCCTACAATTAACAGCAAAAAATTATTTTACTTAGTATCGAAATACATGATCATATATACATTCTCCCATAGTTTTAAGGGCTATAAGGTTGTCAGCTAAAAAAGGTAAAAACAGAAGGAAAGCACAAAACGTTGTTGAGTTAAATAAAAAATGGCATACATGTACCACCACCCCTTACATGTTTTTATTCACTGAACCAATGTCTCTCTCTCGAACCACCCCTTACATGTCCTAATGCACTATCTCTCACTCGATGGCGAATCGAAAACCAATTCCTGGCTCTCAGCCCATGTTCCCTTCCCACCCATTGTATATCTCTCTTGATTTCCTCCTTCACCTCTCTCCCCTATCTCTTTCACCCCTTATTCTCTTCTGCCTTACCCATGTTTTTTACGTTTCCTTTTCCAAAACAGTTTTGCCTTGCCCTAGTCTCTACATTATCGGCCATAGAGGAACATGGTTCCTAGAAAAAGATCGCTTATCTCACCGAGATGTACGCGATAGCAAGTTCTCGAAGGGTGCCTATTTATGTCCGAAGGGTGCCCATCCGTGTCCGGAAGGGTGCTTCTGCATGTCCACCGGAAGGGGCTGCGGCACATTCCAAGAAGGGGGGTTCTGCATGTCCAACGGAAGGGACCTTCAACTTTTTTGACGAAAAGGTCGTTCGGCATGTTCGCTGGAAGGGGGCTTCGGCCTGCCCGATGGAAAGGTGCTTCCGCATGTCCACCGAAAGGGGGCTTCGGCACATTCCAAGAAGGGGACTTCTGCATGTCCACCAGAAGGGGGCTTCGGCTTGTTCGACGAAAAGGTCCTTCGGCATGTTCGTCGGAAGAGGGCTTCGGCCTGCCCGGAGGAAAGGTGCTTCCGCATGTCCACCAGAAGGGGGCTTCGACACATTCCAAGAAGGGGGCTTTTGTATGTCCATCGGAATGGGCCTTCAACTTTTTCGACGAAAAGGTCCTTCGGCATGTTCGTCGGAAGGGTGCTTCGGCCTGCCCGGAGGAAAGGTGCTTCCGCATGTCCACCAGAAGGGGGCTTCGACACATTCCAAGAATGGGGCTTTTGCATGTCCATCGGAAGGGGCCTTCAACTTTTTCAACGAAAAGGTCCTTCGGCATGTTCGTCGGAAGGGGGCTTCGGCTTGCCCGGTGGAAAGGTGCTTCCGCATGTCCACCGAAAGGGGGCTTCGACATGTTCGCCGGAAGGGGGCTTCGCCTCACCCGAACTACTAATCCCGCATGTCCGAAATGGTGCTTCGGCATGTCCTGAAGGATGCTCCCGCATATCCGAAATGGTGTTTCGGTATGTCCGGCAAAAGGTACTGTGGCATATCTGAAAAGAGGCTTCGGCACATTCCAAGAAGGGGGCTTCGGCACGTACGCCTGAAGGGGTCTTTGGTTTACCCGGAATAGTGGTCCGGCACGTCCGGATAGTGAACAATCACTTCCGTCAGATACGCCACAATACGAGTTAGGGTACTCGCAAGTTTTAACGAAAAGAAGCCTAGCTACGGCTAGCTTCGGACTCTTGGAGAAGAGAAGGTCCCATTTGGAGTCTCTAAGGAGACCGCGAACCACCCACTCACATGTTTCCATCAAAAAGAAAAAATAAACCAAAACCCAACTCTATATTCTCTCTCCTTCCCTGCCCAATTGATCCACCACATACCACCACCTTACCCACCGCCGACATCACCACCTTATCCGCCAACATCCTCCTTCCGTCCTCCACCATTTTTACCACTTTTCTCCACCTCTCTCCTCCATAATCCAAGAGCAATCACAAAAACCGTCGAAAGACTAACCAATACCGGCACTTAACCGACGTCAACGCCGATTAGTGCAAATTATTGAGACAGCAGACAAAGACGAATGTCATCGAAGTAATGTTTATCAGGTTGAATGCGTATGTTCATCAGTTAGAAGAATGAAATCGAGGCTAAATAAAGTGATGACCATTCAGGTTAAATTTGATGAACATACCTTATAAGATTGATGAACATTCCTTATAATGTGATGAACATTTAGCTGTTATTTGATGAACTTACATTTGAGGATGAACGTGTAGGGGAGACAGGGGATAGCGGGTCGAGAAGGGAATGCGCGAAGTCTGGGCGGAGGTTGTTGGCCACACGTCACTTCGCCGGTGGTGGTAGTGTTGGCTGTTGTGGCAGTTGGTATGGCGGCAATGCTATAGGGTGGTGGAGCTAGTGGTGGGAGGTGAAAATGTTCATCAAATGGCGGACTCCATCGATGTTCATCAAAATTAAATAGAACGTTCATCCAAATTAGATTGAATCACTACGCCAAAAATGCAAATAGACACCGCTATTTATGACACCGGAATGACAAAAACCGGTGTCAGAAACCTTTAAGACACCGGTTTTGTGTTAACCGGTGTCATACATATTAAAAAAAAAAAGTAAAATTACCGTCAGTACACAAAAGAAAAGGAAAAAAAATTTTAAAAAAAAGGTATAGCACCTTTGACACCGGTTGTGGATAAAACCGGTGTCAAAGGTTGATGTAAGACACTGGTTTGGCCTATAACCGGTGTCTAAAGCTCTTTTTTTTTTTTATTCTGCAAAGTCATTCAATCAGCGCCTCCTTATTTCATTAATCAACCGCTTATTCCTCATCTTCCTCAATACGACGCGAGCGAAAACCCAGAATAAAAAAAAATCAATCACTACCGGTTATATAGGGTGTCTTATGTGTTCCCAAGAATATATAAAAAAAAAAAAAATTAATTGAACACTTTAGACACCGGTTAAGCTTAAAACCGGTGTCTTATGTAATAAAAAAAAAACTAATAACTATTCTTTGTATTCTTCGCCACTCCTATTAACTGCACACGCCTTTCTCTCACCTTCATAAGTTCATAGAAAATATAACCTAGACCATCTGCTCTCTCAACTTCTCTCTCCATAAAAATCTCCCACATAAACTCCATCTTCCCCAGTTTTCGCCTCCTTCATTTATCTTTAAACTTCTTTCACAATATGATACCCCTTCAATTCTTCCTCCACTATTTCAAAAATCAATTATTCTTCCCTAAAAAACCAATTGTTCCTCCACTCTTGAAGAAAAAACACAGCAAGGGGCTTTACATAAGGAAGAGAAAGATGATGTGCAAATCTGAAATTTTAATATGCAAGTTTATTATTGTAAATATGTAAGTTTTGTTACGGTTTTTTTAGGTCTAGTTTCATTTTTCGTTAAGCTTTGTAGATTTTTTTATATTGAAATCAAGTGTACTCGAATTCGACATCTAATTTATTAGTGTAATTTCGGATCGGTCTAAAAATCTGCTCGAGATTGAGATCTAATTTTTTTGTCCAATTTCGGATCTATAAGTGTGCGGATCTATCGTAAAGCTGCAATTATTTGTAATATCCATCTTACTTATGCTATTAGTTGTATTGTTAATTGTTCAAGGTAAGTTGCTAAGTACTCTTGTTTGGTAACTTTATTTGCCTTTGTTGTTTGTTTCTCCTTCTTCTATTATTTCTTGTAGTTGATTAGTTGAATTTTCATTGTCTTGTTGCAAAATTTTTATAATCAAATTTCTGAACTTGTTCTTGAATTTGTTTCTAATTAATAGATTATACACAAATTTCTGAACTCTTTTCGAATTTGATTCTAGCTAGTAAATGCAAATTTTTGGCAATATCGAATAATTCATTTTATTTTTTTATTATTTTTTTTTATTTTTTTGGTGAACCTAAGACACCGGTTGTAACTAAAACCGGTGTCTTAAGTGTGAACATGATATGCGTTGACCAGGATATAAGACACCGGTTTTGGCCCTAACCGGTGTCTTATGTTTAACTTTTGACACCGGGTTTTTTTACGACAACCGGTGTCTTAGCCTAAGACACCGGCAGTCCAGATAGCGGTTATAACCGGTGTTTGATTGATTTAAGGCCCGGTGTTATATGGTATTTTTGGCGTAGTGAATGTTTATCAAATTTAATTCGAAACATATACCTCAAGGTGCTGCAACTAAAAAAGAGAACTAACGCCGGCATCGAAGGGATGTCGTCGGCCACAAAATAAGTACAATGTATTGAAGGAGGGAGAATTTGAAAGGATATGCTCTTAAGCACCAAAGTCGCCGGGGATGACATCGAGGGAGGTAGGACGACAAGGTGGTGGAGTTATCGATGCAGGGCTGCGGCAACGACGGTGGTTGTAGTCGGGGGGTGGTGGTTGTAGTCGGGGGGTGGTGGTTATAGGTGAGAGAAGACCAAAGAGGTGAGAGGAGAGAATCAGTTTTGGAGAATGAAAAAATGAGGGAGTTTTCGTGTAATTAAAGTAGAATAAATCTAAGCCTTTGGATAGATTTATATTTAAAGGTTAAGAGCAATCCCAATGGTGGTTCTTACCTTGAGTTCTTCAAATAAGAACCCAAAAATGCAAGTTCTTTTATTGTGTGATGCTAAAATAAGAACGAACCTAGTTCTTGCGAAAACCAAGGAGAGAGAAAGACATGAAAATTTTAAGTGAGATAACTTAAGAAAAAGAAATATATAGTTTTTCCATTGTGGGTTAAGTTCTTATACATGGAGATTGTCAAAAAATGATGTGTCATGGGAAGAACTCAATTGTGAGTTCTTCCATTGCTATCGCTCTTAAGTGAAGTTCCTACCAAAACTTAAATGTGTATATGTATATATCATAAAGACGAATACAAGAGTCTCAGAGTACATAGCCAAAATTAAGACCTACTTCTACCTCCCGGGTCGATGTCTTCCCCCGAATTAAAGCGTCATCAAAATACATTTGTATAGCAACGGGAGGGGTTACAAAAGTGGAGTTACTATTTTGTCTGACTGACAGACCTTCGGATGTGGTTCTACTTGCCTAGATTGCCTTCAGTTTGATTTATTGTAATTTATATTTGACGAATTGAATAATGTAAATGAAAGCAAGTATATGACACAAATGTTTTTGTACGTGGAAAACCCTATGAATCAGGGAAAAACCACGGGGGGAGCTTGTATCCCGCCTTCGAAGAGCTTCACTAAGTATTTTGATGATAATCGAGTATAAGGAATTGAGATTTTAATGATTTATGTGTAAGTATTTTTCTGTAAGATAATGCATGCCTTCTCTTCTGAAGTGCCCAGCCCTTATAAATTGACAATCAGCAGTTTATCGCGGTTGAGGGGATCGTGCTTGAGCTTCACGTTCTTCATTCTTCAACTTCCGTCCACTTCTCCCTTCTCTCGCTTCATGGTCTTCGTGGGTCCGCTTATGGGTGTTGAAATGGTCATAGAAAATATCTGGAAAGTCTCCACTTTTTACTCAACCGCCTCAACCTTTCCCTCATGCTGATTTCTCGGGTTGACCAATTCAAACAAGTAATTATCCAAATGCTAACTGCTTCCCAATTTTGCTGGACACCAAACTGGGCTGATCTCTGGCCTGTTGGTTGGGTGAATTTTGGCCCATAACAGTTACAATGCAACTCAAATGGGTCCTCACCTCATGGGTTGCATGAACCCACTTCCTCGCAATGCAGTGGGTCGTCTTCAAGAATACATCCTCGATGATGAACACCCTGCACAAGTAATAGAGATTGATGAAACGATCTTTTACTATACCTCCACTTTGAATATCAAGAGTTACACGGGATGGGGCAGCATGATGAGAATGCTTTGCTAGTGAACAACCCTTATAAGGTCTGTTATTTTCTTGTGTTAAACATCTAGGAATTTCACTCAGAATTTTATTGTGTTTTTAATTTTGATGCTAATAATTATTTAATTTGAATTTTACCAGACTTGTGAGATCCTTGAGAAGGAGAAGGTGTGTTGTTTGGGGTTTTCTAAATTAATATTTTAATTACCTCGTAGTGGGATTATTGTCGTATATAGCTGGTAATTAATTCTGAAAATTTACTAGGCTGAACGTTGTACGGTGCGTCTTGAAAGAGCCATTTCTAGCGATTGTCCTATAAAATTTCACTCCGCTTTGAAAATAAAACCTGATTATATCTTGTTGGGGGTCGATTCCAGAACTACCATTGGAAGCATCCGGTACATCCAACAACCGGTTGAGAAGGCCTTCTTGAGGGCCTCCAAACATCGACCACAAGTGTCTCCATATTAGGTCTCTTGTAGATCCCCAAAGGGCTCTGTGACCGGAAGGGTGCTCCTACATGTCCGAAGGTCTTCGAACTATCCGGAAGGCTGCTCTTGCATGCTCGGAAGAGTCTACGACGCGTTCGGAAGAGTGCTCATGCAGGTCCGAAGGGTCTCTCCGACAAATTCGAAAGGGTGCTTCTACATGTCCGAAAGGTCTCCAAACCGTCCGGAAGAGTGCTCCTACATGTCTGAAGGGTCTTCGACCTGGCCGTAAAGGTGCTCCTGCATGCTCGGAAGGGTCTACGACGCGTTCAGAAGAGTGTTCATGCATGTCCGAAGGGTCTTTCCGACAAGTCCGGAAGGGTGCTTCTACATGTCCGAACCGTCCGTTAGAGTGCTCCTACATGTTGGAAGGGTTTTCGACCTGTCGGGAAGGCTGCTCATGCATGTCTGAAGGGTCTCTTCGACAAGTCCGAAGGGTGCTTCTACATGTCCGAAGGGTCTCCTTCCCGTCCGAGAGAGTGCTCCTACATGTACGAAGGGTTTTTCGACATGTCCCGAAGGCTGCTCATACATATCCGAAGGGTTTCTCCGACAAGTCCGAAGGGTCTCCGACCCATCCGGAAGAGTGTTCCTACATGTCCGAAGGGTGCTCCCCTATGTCCGAAAGACAGGAACGGAGCACGAACAATGACATCAAAGCATCATCAGTGACATCATCAGTGACGTCATATCAAATTCATCTATAAATACCCCAAACTGTCATAAGTTAAGGTAACTAATAGTGGAGACTTGCTCTCTCCCTTCTCTCTACTTTCTCTCTCTACACAAATACCTTGCAAAACCTGACTTAGGCATCAGAGGGGTCTTCCTCGGACACACCCCCGAGGCAAGTGATGGTTTCTCTGTGCAGGAGCATGTCAAGGACCTTCTATCCTAGCTCCGAAGCCTCATGAAGGACTGCCGGAAAGGTCTTCCCGACATCAAAACAAATCCTTGATTGTTGGTCATTTTTTACCAAACAATTTGGCGCCGTCTGTGGGGAAGACAAGCAGCCAGCTCTACATCTTCTATTCCTAAAGAGAATCCAACCACTTATGGATCTAAATATTTGTACGAGAGAAAAGAAACACATCTTTGAACCCTTCTACCCTTCACCACACAAGTGCGATGAGGCATCCTACGCCACTGAGTTCAAACAATCCATTGCATTTGCGCATCCTACACAAGCACGGAATCGCGAGGGAGGTGCCGGTAGGATAACATTTGGAGCGAGTGAAGCATATTCATCATAGAGGAACATGATTCCTAGAAAAAGATCGCTTATCTCAACGAGATGTACGCGACAGCAAGTTCTCGAAGGGTGCCCATCCGTGTCCGGAAGGGTGGTTCTGCATGTCCACCGGAAGGGGCTTCGGCACATTCCAAGAAAGGGGCTTCTGCATGTCCAACGGAAGGGACCTTCAACTTTTTCGACGAAAAGGTCGTTCGGCATGTTCGACGGAAGGGGGCTTCGGCCTGCCCGATGGAAAGGTGATTCCGCATGTCCACTGGAAGGGGGCTTCGGCACATTCCAAGAAGGGGGCTTCTGCATGTCCACCGGAAGGAGGCTTCGGCTTGTTCGACGAAAAGGTCCTTCGGCATGTTCCTCGGAAGGAGGCTTCGGCCTGCCCGGAGGAAAGGTGCTTCCGCATGTCCACCAGAAGGGGGCTTCGACAAATTCCAAGAAGGGGGCTTTTGCATGTCCATCGGAAGGGGCCTTCAACTTTTTCGACGAAAAGGTTCTTCGGCATGTTTGTCGGAAGGGGGCTTCGGCTTGCCCGGTGGAAAGGTGCTTCCGCATGTCCACCGAAAGGGGGCTTCGACATGTTCGCCGGAAGGGGGCTTCGCCTCACCCTGACTACTAATTCCGCGTGTCCGAAATGGTGCTTTGGCATTTCCGGAAGGATGATCCCGCATATCCGAAATGGTGTTTCGGTATGTCCGGCAAAAGGTACTGTGACATATCTGAAAAGAGGCTTCGGCACATTCCAAGAAGGGGGCTTCGGCACGTACGCCTGAAGGGATCTTCGGTTTACCCGGAATAGTGGTCCGGCACGTCCGGATAGTGAACAATCACTTTTGTCAGATACGCCACAATACGAGTTAGCCTACTCGCAAGTTTTAACGAAAAGAAGCACTGATTGCAACTTGGATTGATAAGGGGAAGTTCTCTGTCAAAAAAGCTTACGAATTTTTCAGAGAAAAATTCCCAAAAATGAAGGGCAGCAGGATAGTATGGGATGGGATTAATCTTCCTAAGCACTCGTTCATAGCCATCTTAGCAATTCAGAATAAGCTCCCCACGATTGACAACATTTGTAAGCGAGGTTTGGCTCTGGTGAACAGGTGTGTTTTATGTAAAAGAGCAGCAGAAACGAGCCTTCATCTCTTCTTTGAGTGTGCTTTCTCTAGAGAAATTTGGAGGAAATTGCTAAACTGGATGAAGATTGGTAGGAAAGAATGGAGTTTGAAGAGGGAAATTAGGCATTTGAGGAAGGTCCAGAAGAGAGGTTTTTGGCGGAAAAAATGGCATATATGCATCCTCATCACGGCTGTGTATATCATTTGGCAAGAACGAAATAGTAGGATATATCGGAAAATTGAAAGTACAATCCCGGAATTAGAAAGGAAAATTCATTTCATTGTTAGTGTCAAAATCTTTTCTTGGGTTAAAGATATTTGGTATAATGATGTAGTAGATAGTCTAGTTTCTTAGACTAGTGGCTTTGTTTTTTGTAAGAGTTTCTCGACTTTTTTCCCCTTTGAGGATGAATAAAAGTCTCACTACTTTCTTGCAAAAAAAAAAAAAAAAAGTCTTTTGTATCTAGCTAGTCTTTTGTATTTAGCTCTTTCGGCCTAGTGGCCTGTGACTTTTTCCAGTTTTCTTGTAAGTTTGAGTCGTGTTTTTTTAGTCATATACGTAGGTCGGGAAATAAGGTGGCACACTTTGATGCCCACTTAAGCCCCATCGATTACGTTACTAGAGTCTGGGTCGACACAAGCCCTTCGAATGTTCTTGATTTAGTGGCTGCGGATTACATTGCCGCAGTCACCTAAGATCAATACAAGGTTCCTGTTTTCGTTTCAAAAAAAAAAAAAAAAATTCGCCCGCACTGATAATTGTTAAATTTATTTATATACATCGTTTGATTACAACGGGTCATAAAAGTTTCTTTTAGTGTTGAGTTTCCATAAATTAATTCGAAAACTAGACAATTTTACACTATTCTTAATGACAGATGAACGCATCTCAAAATTGTACATCTCAAATTTTCTTAGACTCCGTACACAAAGTTTGACACCACTTTACTTGATAGATGAATGACCATACATAGGGGTATAATATGAAATTCAACATGATTATGTATTCCTCAAAAATTCAATTTTTAGACTTCATTTTTGTCTGAATTACAAGTGAAATTGGGTCACTGGATGGTAAGTTTGTCGTGCAATTTAGCACATACCGGGTGTTTGAAATATGACATAGGGAGTAGCGGCATAAAACAATGTTGGTCAATATGGGATACGGGTCATAAAAAACATGTTTATTACCCCAAAATGTGTTGGATCCTCACGGTCCATATCTGAGTTAAGCTTTTGGCATGTCTAACAATGTGACTTCCTATTTTTTTTAACTTTTCTATACATTTATGAATCTGGCAAATACAAATATTGCTATAATCTAACATGGGAGTACAAAAAAACGGATTTTTTAATCTAAACCATATAACAGCCCGTGCAATTTTGCACGGGTATTAAACTAGTATAAATACAATAGCGGTAGATTTAGAAGCATTTTAGGTTGTCCACATCAGATTTGACATCAACGCCATGTCATAGCTGACGTCAACATGCAATATATTAGGTAGTAGAATCTCCAGTAAAAATGATAATTTCCTTAATTAAATGATAATTTAACTAATTAAATATGTGATATATTAATCAGCATAATTTCCCAACAATATAGCAAGAAATATATTTTAGAATCTACAATATAATCTGAAAAAATATAAAATATCATAAAATATTTCCATATTAACCGAAATTTGTGAGGAAAGTAATCAAATAATATCAATTACCATAAACAAAAAAGAAAATTAGCAGCAACTATAGCACTTTCCATAACTAATTTTAATCTAAGATAAAATATAATTACATAAAATTATAATTTAAGAAACTATGTCAAATCATACAGAAATTATAATAATATAATGGCAAAATCTCTGCAACTTTTTGAAAAAAAGAAAGAAAATAAAAAATTAACCGTGAATACTAGCATTTGTATAAAAAAAATACAACTATCCATGATTAAATCACTAATAATAACAATCAGCATATTTTTCGCAAAAATTCTAGGGCTATACCAATTTCACACTTTACCCTACCAATATAAAAGGACAACAACAAACAATAATTTCATAGTAGCAAATATTGTATCATCCTTATTATTACTTCGATTTTCTTCTCTCATGCACTCTCTACCAAACTGATCATTTAAGGACATACCTTTTATTTTGTTTATATCTTTTTTTTTTTTTTTTTTGATTCCAGCATAATTCTAGCAGTCTGTAACTATGTAATTAGATTAATTGAAGGTCGTTGTTTTCTCTGCATCATTTGATCAATGGAAATGAAATCAATGTATTTGTGTATTCCTACTTCTACGAACTTTTCATGTTCATTAGTGTAACACTACATGTTCATCACAAAATCAATGTTCATTAAATTTAAATTCAATGTTCATAAATTACATTAGATTTATCAATTTCTTAGGGCCTGTTTGGTAACGTTTTCTGTTTACAGTTTTCAGTTTTTTTGAAAACCAAAGTCCTGTTTTTGAAAACCAGAAAAAAAGTGGTTTTCCGTTTTCATTTGTCACTTTTCATTTTTTATATGACTACTGTAGAACCAAATAATTTAAATTTAATTTTTTAACTTATTTAACTAATTTTTTTACGCAAAAAAAAAATCAAAAACTAAAAATGGCAGTGATACCGAACGGACCCTAAATATGTTCATTATTTGGTTACCCTAAAAATTAGCTGCGTAAAAAGAGAACATTTCAAAGTCTTAGGCAAGAAAATCTCCGTGATTAAATTGAGCATCAAATTTTAAAAATATAATTTTCATAAAAATGTGTAACATAAGGTATTATCCTAAATTAGAATCAATGGAAATGATAATATAATCTGAACAACTTAAAAGTATCCTAAAAGATATCAATTTATGCTCCTGCAATATTACAAGATATCATATATTGGATAAATCAAAAGGTTTCCAAAATAAATACTATGAAGTTGAAAATTTGGGGAAAGAAACAATTTCCTACCTACATCAATAAAAACTGATTTTAAGGTTATAAAATCTGAATAATATACTGGAATTTCACGTTAAGACAATAAAATCTGAATAATATATAGTTAGAAAAGGAAAAAATAATTTAGTAAGGCAATAAAATCTGATTTTAAGGTTATAAATTATGAATAATATACTGTAATTTCACGTTAAGGCAATAAAATCTAAATAATATATTGCTAGAAAAGGAAAAAATAATTTCTAAATTTTCTATATTACACTCGGTAAATCAGAATATTCCAACCTGTCATATACGGGATAGATCAGATAAATCCCAAAATCAGATAAAATCTACTTTAAAAGGGAAATCACACTAATTGTATTCATTCACACATGTAAAAGAATATTCTACTGTATAAATTCCCAATGAAATAACATTTCTTCAATTAACATCGGACGATATTATACAGAATAGTAAAGGAAACCGCTCTCCCTGTTTATCCATCTCTAATAGACGAATATTATAAAAGGTAATACGGAATATTAAAACATGTCATACACTAGATAAATCGAATAATTCCCAGATTAAGAAATATACCATTCGTTTTATTAAGAAAATATACAATTGACATATTCTTTGCAATCAATCATATATATCATCTCAAAGTATTAGACAAGAAAATCTCTGTGTTTATATTGAGCAGCAAATTTTAATAATATAAATTCCATAAAAATGTGTAACAAAAGGTTTTATCCTAAAATAAAATCAATGGAAATGATAATATAATTTGAACGAATTAAAATTATCTTTAAAGATATCAAATTTTGCTCCTGCAATATTCCAACTTGTCATATACGGGATAATCAAAAAGTTCCTAGTTTAAATACTACAAAATCGAAAATTCGGAAAAAGATACAATTCTCTACTATTAAAAAAAATATTTTTTTAAGGTTATGAAATATCAACAATCTATTGCAATTTTTCTCCGGATTGTAACACAATAAAATCTGAGCAATAACTTGCAATTTCCTAAGATTTTGATATTATTCAGGAAACAGAATATTCCTTAAATTAAAAAAAATACAAACATAATTTACCCCCTACCCATGAAAACGGTGCGATACAGGATAGTAATAAATTAGTGATATAATCAGTCAATTAAAAAGAAAAAACGTAGCAACTAATTGAAATCACATCCTTATAAAATCAAATCAAATCTTTTAAGTTACGGATATTATAAGGGCTAGGTATTCGGAAATAAGGTACAAAATAATTCAGAATTAAGTCCTATATATGTTGTTTCACTTAGAGATCAACGACTACGGTAGATTAGACCCAAATGTACATGCATCTAAATGAGTTCGAGTTAATAGATCACCGGTCATATAAAGCGGGTTCATAACTAAAAATTTGGGTCACAAGACATAAAAGCGGGTCATGAGCTAAAAAAATATGTGTATCCAAACAGGGTCAGGTTCGAGCCTTGAAACTCAGGAAGGCTTAATTTGATAACTCAAATACGGGCCAATTGGTTAGATCAATTTAAGCCTAAAAGTATGTGTATCAAATCGGTTCGAGTTAATACAGTTTACGGATCATGAATAACGGGTTCATGACCCTAATATAACATGGTCATAACCCGTAATGCTAGTTACGGGCCATAAAAGTAGGTACATGACCCAAAAACCAAAAGATATTTTATACGTCAAAAATCATGTCTCCTATTTTTTACAATATAATACCAATTTTTTTTTTTTTTTTTTTTGTTTTTTTTTTTTTGTAAAAGTTTTAGTCTTTATTCATCCACCAGGGGGAAAGGAAAACAAAGACGAGTTTTTACAAAAAATAACCATTATTGTAGAACATACTAATTTGCATTTAGATGCTCAACTATTTCCTCGTGCTAGTGATCCTTAGTTGCTGCTAATAATCTAACTCCAACTATAAATTTCACTTTATCTAGAATCCATTTTGAATCATGCTCAATATTCCCAAAAGCTCGGGCATTTCTCTCCTGCCATATCATATAAACCAAACTTGTGATGCTTGCACAATACCACTTGTATTTCCAGCTCTTTGAATGTTTTTGCTGAGCACCCCAGAGTAGTTCTCTCTTCAAACTCCACCCGTTTCATCGAATACCAATCCAGCTCAGTACATGATCCCACATTGGCTTAGTGAATTTGCAGCTGAAAAAGAGATGGTGGTGTGATTCTGCATCCTCTTTGCATAAAATACATATGTTCACTATCTGCATCCCTCTTCTAGCCAGGTTGTCTATAGTGGACAGGCAGCATTGAGGAGCTAGGTTGCAAATGAAGCTGTGCCTAGGAAAATTAGTTGTGTTCCAGATGACTCTATGGCCTTTCAAATTCCTTTGAGGTGTCCTGAAGAAGTTGTATGCATCTTTCATACAGAACTTGGCTCCCTTGTTCCAGGATAGGACCAGATTATTTGCAGCTAAAGGATTACCTCTATCTTTTAGGATCTCCTCCTTTACAATCAACATGCCCTTCCAGCTTTCAGAATCATTGACCTTGCTTGTGATTTCCCATATATTCTTCTTGTCAACTTTATAAGCCTGAACCCATCTTTGCCATAGCCCTTCCTGATTGACTAGTATTTTCCATAACCATCTTGCCATGAGAGCTTTGTTCCAAGCTAGCAGCTTCTTTTAACCCAAAACCTCCCTCAGTCTTTGGGAAGCAAGAACTAGCCCAGCTTTTAAAGATAAGCTTCCTTTTCCCTTCCTTTACACTCCAAAGGTAATCCTTGCAACTCCTATTAATCTGGATAATGATGTGTTTGGGAAGAAGAAAACTGGCTCCCCAAAAGTTTTCTATACCAAAGATTATAGAGTTGATGAGCTCTGCCTTTCCTGCATAAGAGAGTAGTTGAGCTGTCCAATGCTGAATTCCTTTCCTAATTTTGTTGATCAAATTCACATACATATCTGAAATGAGCCTTCCTGTGTTCAGCGGCACTCCAAGGTACCTGAAAGGAAAGCTACCCTCAGCAAATCCAGTATTACCTAGGATTAGATCTTTAACAGCATTTTTCACTCCCCCAAAATAAATCTCTGTCTTGGCTGGGTTTAATTTGCAACTAGGCCTGAGATTGCTGTAAAGATATCCAGACACTCTGTGGCTGCTGCAACTGATGGTGTATCCCCTCTTGTGAACAACATAAGGTCATCAGCAAATATCATATGTGTTAGTTTGATCCTTGCGCATTTAGGATGATAGGAGAACAGTTTCCTCTGATGAATAACTTTCATGTGTCTTGAGAAAATCTCCATACTTAGCACAAATAAGTATAATACCAATTTTCATTCTTAATTTTTGTGCACATTGCTTATATACAAATAAAATCTTATTACAGCAGCCCGTGCAATTTTTGCAAGCCTTCAACTAACTTTATCTTATTTAAGGTCAAATCGGTAAATAGATCGGCTCGAGATAGACAAAATATGGGGGTAAAATTGATTATGTGCCTGTAGAGGTCACGTAAGGGTCCTAAATAGTGATTTCATGATTTAGAAAAACCGAAGTCGAATTGGGTTGAGAAATTAAATTAGGTTTATTAAGTTTTCAATTAAGTGGTCTAACTATGTTCAAACTAATGTTTTATCATACGCATTTATTAATTTGGTAACCTAAATAGTATTATTACTTTCCCTTTGTCCAATTATGGTGGTGTTGTATTTTATTGAATAATTTTCTTTTCTTTCTATCCTTTTGTAGTTAAAGGACCCGATATACATATTTTTTTCCTAAAATATTATTAATAAAATAATTATCAATTTGTTGAGTCTCAAACATTTGTTTTATAATGACATTGTACACACCGTATAAATGGCAGCCCGTGCATTTTGCACGGGTATTAAACTAGTATCATATTGTAATATCCCGAATTTTCGTGATATTTCGTAATTAGGAAATGAGTTTTAAATTAGGTATCGAGTTGTTTTTCAGAAATTAAATTGATTTAGGAGAGTTTTTAAGTGTGGATTAGCTAAATTGGGCTTATTTTAATTTCGAACCATCTTTTGCTTCTAGCCTAAACACTCCAACACAAAAAACTAACCCAAAATCAATTCAAAAAAAAAAAAAAAAAAAAAAACAGATAAAAATAAGGAAAACCCCAACTTCCTTTTTCTTTTTTCTCACGCAAAACAAAAGGCCTCTGCCTTCCCCTGTCCACGCCGCGCAACAAACATCCACGAACGACCCTTCGCCGCCACTTCCCCACCGTTTCTGTCGCCGCGCCTCATTCCTCGTCGTCGCCCCTCCGTCTCCCTCTCTCTTTTCCGACCACTTTTAGGTAACACAAGCCCCTTTTCTCCCTCCTCTTGTTTTCGGTTTTTCTCTAAACCCAAATCCATTCTTGCTTGTTTTGCTTCGTTCTTGTGTTGTAGATGCTTAATTAGTTGTTATATGAGATGAGTAATTGAGTAGGATTGATTTTTGTGCAAGGTTTGAATTATTGGGGGTTAATTGTGAAATTATGAAATTGGGGATAATTATAATTCGAATTGTTGATTGTTCTTATGATTAATTTGATATTTTTGATAGACTTAGATGATATCTAATCCTAGGGTTTTCGAAAATTTGGTTGGGAGTAATATGTTGGGTTTGTTCATATTTTTGTATAATTGAAATTGGTTATAGAAATTAGTTTCTTTTTAATTTAAAACTATTTTGAAAACTCGAAATTTGAATGTTATTGTGAATTTCGAAATTATATTAATTTTTATAATTATTTATGATTTTTCGGAATATATTTACTAATTTTCGGATTTAAGGGTAATTAGGCCAAAAACATGGGTTTTTGATGGTTTTCACATAAAGAATTTAGTTGGTTTAATTTGGGATTATATAGCTAAATGAAAGTATGATTTTTGAAGGTTTATTTCCTGTTTTAACAAAATAAATTGAGTCTTTTTGAGTTTTCATGTTATTAGTGTTTTAATTGTGTTTATGAGCTAATTAGAGTGATAGAATTACATTTGTGTTATGCAAAGTTCATTTATGTGTTGGGGGAGGCCTATTCCTTAATATGTATATCATAAGACATTCATACATGGCATATAGAATTGCATATCTAGTTAAGAAGCTAGTTTGGTGGTTAGGTGAATTAGTGGCTTATTTAGATTCGTGTTTGTATTATTGTAGACGAGGAGTTCGTGAACGAGGATTATTTCTGTGAGTAGTGCTACTTTTGCTTGGGTTTCTGAAGGTAAGCTAGCATGCTCAACCCTTCTATGACTTATATAAAACCTTTCAAAATTTGGTGCTAAGTGTGATTTGGTTGTTGGTTGAGAACATAGATGTATGCTAGGTGGAGAACTGTTGAATATCATATTGGTTATTGTATTGGATGATTTTATTTGGATAATGATCGCATATTGCTTATGAAAGGGTTGATGGTTTGATTGAATGAAAGCTACTTTGGTTTATGATTGATGATTTATGCTTTATAATCAAAAGTTATTTAAGACAATGAGTTGGGAATATTGATCGCATATATTACTGACAGCAAATATTGATCGCATATATTATTGACCGCACATTATTGATCGCACATATTATTGACCGCAAATTATTGATCGCATATATTATTTTTGCTCGCTTATATAATTGCCCCACCGCATAGGTCTTCAAGAGGGCTTGTAGGCGTCTAGTACTACTCTATTGGGTTGGCAATACTTGATAGGGGATGTGCACACTTAAGGTCTAGATTGTCTTGGTTGGATTATGTAGGGCTGGTTATATCGCCTTAAATGATTGAATGATCGCACATTATGCAGGGCTGGTTATACTGCCTTAAATGATTCAGAACTCCCACTCATTGATCTTACCTGAATGCCACAATTGGGATGATGATAATATATTCGTTTGTGTTGAAATATCATTGGATTGTTTGTATGTGAATATGTGCTAAGTGTTGTTTTCAAATGAAAAGTAAAAACGTTTTCGAAAAGCAAGGTAAGTGTTTTTGGTTTTACAAGTTGGGGTGTTAGCTTACTCAATTTTCTGACTTTTTTCAACTGTGGTTTTTGTGTTTTAAATCTACCACAGGTGAGTTGTGATGCTTGACTGCTGGGGCGCGTTTCACCTTCGTAATCTAGGATTTGATTATTGAATAAAGCGAGACAATTTAGTTTGCTAGACATTCGTTAAACTTAGTTATTTCGTATTTCATTCGGAGTTGGATTATTGTAATTTTTAAAGTTTTTGGATGTAAACGGCCACTTTAAACCATTTAAGTTGTTGGAACTGATATTCAAATTCTCCTTGCATTTGAGTTTCGACTTAAATGCGGAGTGACACCTTTAAGTTTCCTGGGTACTGTCTTGAATTTTTTCAAAAAAATATTTTATAAAATGACAGGAAATTTAGGGGTGTTACATTTGGTATCAGAGCCAGGTTTGGTCAAACAAAAATGAATAAAATGAAACTTAGGATGAAAATGATAAAATGAGGCGAGCCGTGGGGGAAAGGGATGTGTCTATTTGCGTAAGTGCTTGCTTATGTGTAGTTGATTGCTTTTATCCTGTTTCATTCGTTCCTCAAGTTGTTGAAACTTATAAGAAAATAAATTTGATTGAAGCTACTGGATTTGACTATATGGATTGGAAAAGTGATATGCCATGGCCTTGGTTTTATATATATGAATGCTTGTGGGAATTGATTCAATCTTTGAAGGCCGAAAGAGCCCTATTTCTTTGCAATGAATATATGACAATTTTATATGAGAATTGTATGGATGTTTCCTCCGAATGGTGAGGTAAATCGCTATGTGTCGTGTCTTGAACACAATAATCAGACTACCAATAGATAAAGGTTTAGATTCGAAGTGATGGTAACTCTGTTACCATAAATTGTTTGAACTGATTTTATCTAAAGTGTTCATGGATGCTTTACATTACTTTAATGCTGTGACAAGACTGCTTCCACTATATTTTATTTAATGTATGTTCAGTATGTGGTGATTGTTTGCAATCTTTTCAAAATGTTTGCTTAAATGGGGTAGTAATTGAAATTAACTTATTGAGTGAAGGTTGCATGCGCCCTATACATCACCACTACACCAGGAGAAATAACCAAACCATGGCCCAACAGCAACAAATCAATGACCTGCACCAGATTGTTGCTTATGTAGTACAGTTGTTGCAAAACCAACAAAACAACCAAGCCCCTGTGGTTGACTGGACCAAGAAAATTGCCCAAATGAAACCTGATTTCTACCATGGTACGGAGGACCCTATAGAGTTGGAAAATTGGATCAAGGATATGGGTAAAATCCTGGATACAATCAACTGTCAGGCAAATGAGAGGGTAATTGGGGCTGTTTTCTACTTTAAGGGAGAAGCTGATACTTGGTGGACGGCTAATGGGGCAGCCCTTCAGGCACAACCAAACTTTAACTGGGATAGCCTTAAGACAGCTATGAGAGAGAGATTCTACCCTGAGCATATCAAAACCCAAAATATGAGGAGTTCATACACCTGAAGCAACTTAATGGGAGTGTCAGTGAGTATTATTCCAAATACCTAGAGTTGTCTCGTTTTGCTGGGAATATTGTGCCAGATAATACTAAGAAAATTTCCAGGTTCATTGCGGGTCTAAACTATCGTGTAAGGGCACCCATGACCTTAGTGACTTTTCCTAGCTTACACGAGGCCTATCAGAAGGCTGCTAGTGGTTGGAAAGTGCTTCAGGAGCAGTATGCAAATCAAAACAAAAACAAGAGGAGGTATGAGGAACCAGAGAACAGTACCAACATTGGGGGTAAGTACCTGAGCCAGGGATATGACAAGAGAGCTAAACCAAACACCAATGGGGGAAATCAAGGGTTCCAAAGAAACCAAGGTGGTGGACAGAGTTCTAAGACCGTGCGCCACTACTATTGTAAGCAATGTCAAGGAGATCATCCTGGAGTTAATTGTCAGGGGATACACGTAGACTGTAGGTACTGTGGGAAAAATGGGCACCGTGAGTTCGAGTGCAGGACTAAAATCCAGGCACAACAATCAGGGCCCGGGAGAAACCAAAGTGGGGGAAACAACTTTCAAAGAAATACCCAGAACTACACTCCAAACCACAACCAGAATACCTACAATTCCAACTACCGTGCCAACAACTTCAATAACAACCAAAATGGGAACCAGTTCAGAGGCAACTACCAAGGGAGTGTTTTGAAGAAGAACCAGGTGAATAATAAAGCACAGGTGGGGGATGGAAATGCAACAGGAAATGGAGGAAATGTGCAAGGAGGCAACAACCAGCGCAAGCCTGGACAGATTTTTGTGATGAATAAGGCACAAGCAGACACATCGACCAATGTGGTGACTGGTACATTTCTAGTTCATGATACTCCTGCTTTTGTTTTATTTGATTCTAGAGCCTCATATTCTTTCATTTCTTCTTCTTTTGTACAAAAATTGAACCTTAACCCTCCTTCTCAAATTTATGTGCCTATATCTATTCCTTCTAGTAGAGTCATCAATTGTGATAAGCTTTATGAGGAGGTAAACATCATGATCATGGGGAGTGTTTTACCAGCTGACCTTATTCAGATACACCTTGAAAACATAGATGTCATACTAGGGATGGATTGGTTAGGAAAACATAGGGCTAACATTGATTGTTTCAACCAAAAAGTGACTATGAGAGGACCCAAAGGGGAGCGCATTTCCTATAGGGGAATAGTACACAAACCAGGGATCCAAATTGTGTCAGCCATGAACATTATTTCTGAAATTAGGAAAGGCCACCATGCTTACCTCTGTTTTGTCCAAGACACTAGTGTGGAAGAAAAAGGACTGGGTGACATACTTGTGGTGAATGAGTTTCCTGATGTGTTTCCTGATGAGATTCCAGGAATGCCACCTGACAGGGCTGTGGAGTTTACTATTGACTTAGTTCCAAAAACTGGTCCAATATCCAAAGCACCGTACCGTATGGCACCTGCTGAGATGAAAGAGTCGAGGGATCAGTTACAAGAATTGTTGGATAAGGGGTACATCAGACCTAGTGTTTCTCCATGGGGTGCCCCAGTGTTATTTGTGAAGAAGAAAGATGGGGGATTAAGGTTGTGTGTTGACTACAGAGAGTTGAACAATGTGACAGTAAAGAACAAATACCCTTTGCCAAGGATAGATGATTTATTTGACCAGTTAAAGGGAGCTGACACGTTTTCTAAGATTGATTTGAGATCCGATTACCATCAACTGAAAATTGCAGAGAAAGATATCCCTAAGACTGCATTTAGGACAAGATATGGGCACTATGAGTTTACTGTTATGCCTTTTGGATTGACTAATGCTCCTGCTGTATTTATGGATGCAATGAATAGAATTTTCAGGACATACTTGGATCGTTTTGTTGTTGTGTTTATTGATGACATACTTGTGTACTCTAAAGGAAAGGGAGATCATGAGAAACACCTTAGATTTGTCTTGCAAACCTTAAGAGAAAACAAGTTGTATGCAAAATTGTCCAAGTGTGATTTTTGGCTCGATAGAGTATCATTTTTGGGGCATGTTATCACCAGTGAGGGGATTTCTGTAGACCCAGGAAAAATTGAAGCTGTGAAGGATTGGCCAATACCCAAGTCAGTGACAGAAGTGAGGAGTTTCTTAGGCCTTGCAGGTTATTACAGGAGATTTGTGCAGGATTTCTCAAAAATTGCTAGACCACTAACTAATTTGCTGAAGAAAACCACGAAGTACCAGTGGGATGAAAAATGTGAGGAAGCCTTTCAGACCTTGAAAGAGAGGTTGACCACAGCACCTGTGTTGGTTTTACCATCTGAAGATGAAGAATTTGAGGTGTACAGTGATGCATCCAAAAGAGGATTGGGTTGTGTGCTTATGCAGAAAGGAAAAGTGATTGCTTATGCATCTAGACAGTTGAAACCACATGAGGAGAACTACCCTACGCATGACCTTGAGCTAGCTGCTGTTGTATTTGCCTTGAAAATTTGGAGACATTACTTGTATGGGGCAACTTGTAAGATGTTCACTGACCACAAGAGCCTGAAATATATCTTTACCCAAAAAGAGTTGAATATGAGACAGAGGAGATGGCTTGAGCTGATAAAAGATTATGACATTGAAATACAGTACCATGAGGGGAAAGCAAACATAGTTGCAGATGCATTAAGTAGAAAATCTAACCACATTGTGAGCTCCATGTGGGTGTTGCCAAATAAGCTGTGTGAAGAATTTCAGAAACTAGAGATAGAAGTGATGGAACAAGGAGCTGTGGAACTTCAATTGTGTAACATGACTGCCACATCTGATATTTATGAGGAGATTCGAAATGGACAGCCAGGGGATGTAAAATTGGAGAGAATTAGGAAAAAAATTCAGGAGGGCTTAACCAATGAGTTTCAGATTTTTGGAGATGGGAGTATTAGATAAAAGGGTAGGTGGTGTGTTCCTCTAAAATGTAGTGAAGTGAAAGAAAAATTGATGACAGAGGCGCATACCACTCCATATTCCATACACCCAGGGGGAGACAAATTGTATAAGGATTTGAAGAAACACTTTTGGTGGCCTAAAATGAAGAGGGAAGTGGCAGAATTCGTATCTAGATGCTTAACTTGTCAGAAAGTGAAATTTGAACATAAGAGGATGGGAGGACTTGTACAGCCTCTTGAGGTCCCAAGTTGGAAATGGGACTCTATTTCCATGGATTTTGTTACTGCCTTACCTGTGACAAAGAATGGAATGAATCAGATATGGGTAGTGGTAGATCGACTTACCAAGACTGCAAGGTTTATCCCTATGAAAGATACATGGACTATGGAACAGAGAGCGGATGCTTACATTAAGAACATTGTTCATTATCATGGTGTACCTAAAACCATCGTTTCAGATAGGGATCCAAACTACTTGGCACACTTTTGGAGGGAATTACAGAAAGCAATGGGCACTAAATTGAGCTACAGCACCGCTTTTCACCCGGCAACTGATGGCCAGACAGAACGTACAATTCAGACCTTGGAGGATATGTTACGGGCTTGTACTATGGATTTCCAAGGGTCTTGGGCTGATAAGCTTCCATTGATAGAATTCTCTTATAACAACAGCTACCATGCTAGTATTGGGATGGCTCCTTACGAGGCTTTGTATGGTAGGAAGTGCAGAACTCCATTGTGTTGGAGTGATATAAGTGAGACAGTGGTACTGGGACCACAGTTGATTGAAGATACGACAAATCAGGTTCGTTTCATTCAACAGAGAATGAAGGCAGCTCAGGATCGGCAAAAGTCTTATGCTGATCAGCGGAGGAGACCGATTGAGTTTGAAGTAGGGGACAAAGTATTTCTGCGAGTTTCACCAACAAAAGGGGTAATGAGATTTGGTCAAAAAGGAAAACTGAGTCCTAAATTCATTGGTTCATATGATGTCTTGGAGAGAATTGGTGTGGTGGCCTATAGATTAGATCTGCCAGCGAGTCTTGAACGTGTCCACAATGTCTTCCATGTGTCCCAACTCAAAAAGTACATTCCTGATCCTTCCCATGTCTTAGAGCCAGAAGCTGTAGAATTTGATCCAAATCTGACTTATGAGGAACATCCTGTAAAAATTCTTTATTCTAAAACTAGAGAAACTCGTACCAAAGTCACCAAGTTGGTCAAAGTGTTGTGGACTAATCACCACACTGAAGAAGCTACATGGGAAGCAGAAGATGATATGAAACAAAAATACCCTCACTTGTTTAATCAGGTACTAACTAGAGTTACGAGGACGTAACTCTCTTAAGGGGGGAAGGATGTGATACCAACTGCACGCATTAAACTTAGATTCGTGCATTTGCATTCATGCATTCATACATGTGCATTCACTATTTGTCTATGTTTTCTAAATGCGTGATCGAATGAAATTTCTTATACTTGTAGCTTCGGGGACGAAGCTTGGTCTTAAGGGGGAGAGGATGTAATATCCCGAATTTTCGTGATATTTCGTAATTAGGAAATGAGTTTTAAATTAGGTATCGAGTTGTTTTTCAGAAATTAAATTGATTTAGGAGAGTTTTTAAGTGTGGATTAGCTAAATTGGGCTTATTTTAATTTCGATCCATCTTTTGCTTCTAGCCTAAACACTCCAACACAAAAAACTAACCCAAAATCAATTCAAAAAAAAAAAAAAAAAAAAAAAAAAAAAAAAAAACAGATAAAAATAAGGAAAACCCCAACTTCCTTTTTCTTTTTCTCACGCAAAACAAAAGGCCTCTGCCTTCCCCTGTCCACGCCGCGCAACAAACATCCACGAACGACCCTTCGCCGCCACTTCCCCACCGTTTCTGTCGCCGCGCCTCATTCCTCGTCGTCGCCCCTCCGTCTCCCTCTCTCTTTTCCGACCACTTTTAGGTAACACAAGCCCCTTTTCTCCCTCCTCTTGTTTTCGGTTTTTCTCTAAACCCAAATCCATTCTTGCTTGTTTTGCTTCGTTCTTGTGTTGTAGATGCTTAATTAGTTGTTATATGAGATGAGTAATTGAGTAGGATTGATTTTTGTGCAAGGTTTGAATTATTGGGGGTTAATTGTGAAATTATGAAATTGGGGATAATTATAATTCGAATTGTTGATTGTTCTTATGATTAATTTGATATTTTTGATAGACTTAGATGATATCTAATCCTAGGGTTTTCGAAAATTTGGTTGGGAGTAATATGTTGGGTTTGTTCATATTTTTGTATAATTGAAATTGGTTATAGAAATTAGTTTCTTTTTAATTTAAAACTATTTTGAAAACTCGAAATTTGAATGTTATTGTGAATTTCGAAATTATATTAATTTTTATAATTATTTATGATTTTTCGGAATATATTTACTAATTTTCGGATTTAAGGGTAATTAGGCCAAAAACATGGGTTTTTGATGGTTTTCACATAAAGAATTTAGTTGGTTTAATTTGGGATTATATAGCTAAATGAAAGTATGATTTTTGAAGGTTTATTTCCTGTTTTAACAAAATAAATTGAGTCTTTTTGAGTTTTCATGTTATTAGTGTTTTAATTGTGTTTATGAGCTAATTAGAGTGATAGAATTACATTTGTGTTATGCAAAGTTTGTTGATGTGTTGGGGGAGGCCTATTCCTTAATATGTATATCATAAGACATTCATACATGGCATATAGAATTGCATATCTAGTTTAGAAGCTAGTTTGGTGGTTAGGTGAATTAGTGGCTTATTTAGATTCGTGTTTGTATTATTGTAGACGAGGAGTTCGTGAACGAGGATTATTTCTGTGAGTAGTGCTACTTTTGCTTGGGTTTCTGAAGGTAAGCTAGCATGCTCAACCCTTCTATGACTTATATAAAACCTTTCAAAATTTGGTGCTAAGTGTGATTTGGGTGTTGGTTGAGAACATAGATGCATGCTAGGTGGAGAACTGTTGAATATCATATTGGTTATTGTATTGGATGATTTTATTTGGATAATGATCGCATATTGCTTATGAAAGGGTTGATGGTTTGATTGAATGAAAGCTACTTTGGTTTATGATTGATGATTTATGCTTTATAATCAAAAGTTATTTAAGACAATGAGTTGGGAATATTGATCACATATATTACTGACAGCAAATATTGATCGCATATATTATTGACCGCACATTATTGATCGCACATATTATTGACCGCAAATTATTGATCGCATATATTATTTTTGCTCGCTTATATAATTGCCCCACCGCATAGTTCTTCAAGAGGGCTTGTAGGCGTCTAGTACTACTCTATTGGGTTGGCAATACTTGATAGGGGGTGTGCACACTTAAGGTCTAGATTGTCTTGGTTGGATTATGTAGGGCTGGTTATATCGCCTTAAATGATTGAATGATCGCACATTATGCAGGGCTGGTTATACCGCCTTAAATGATTCAGAACTCCCACTCATTGATCTTACCTGAATGCCACAATTGGGATGATGATAATATATTCGTTTGTGTTGAAATATCATTGGATTGTTTGTATGTGAATATGTGCTAAGTGTTGTTTTCAAATGAAAAGTAAAAACGTTTTCGAAAAGCAAGGTAAGTGTTTTTGGTTTTACAAGTTGGGGTGTTAGCTTACTCAATTTTCTGACTTTTTTCAACTGTGGTTTTTGTGTTTTAAATCTACCACAGGTGAGTTGTGATGCTTGACTGCTGGGGCGCGTTTCACCTTCGTAATCTAGGATTTGATTATTGAATAAAGCGAGACAATTTAGTTTGCTAGACATTCGTTAAACTTAGTTATTTCGTATTTCATTCGGAGTTGGATTATTGTAATTTTTAAAGTTTTTGGATGTAAACGGCCACTTTAAACCATTTAATTTGTTGGAACTGATATTCAAATTCTCCTTGCATTTGAGTTTCGACTTAAATGCGGAGTGACACCTTTAAGTTTCCTGGGTACTGTCTTGAATTTTTTCAAAAAAATGTTTTATAAAATGACAGGAAATTTAGGGGTGTTACACATATCATATATATATATATATATATATATATATATATATATATATATATATATATATACAACAGCAGTAGATTTAGAAGCATTTTAGGCCGTCCACATCAGATTTGACATCAGCGCCATGTCATAGCTGACGTCAACATACAACATTTTAGGCAGTAGAATCTCCAGTAAAAATGATAATTTCCTTAATTAAATAATAATTTAACTAATTAAATATGTGATACATTAATTAACATAATTTCACAACAGTATCGCAGGAAATATTTTTTAGAACTACAATATAATCTGAAAATATCCAAAGTATCATAAGATATCCTCATATTAACCGAAATTTATGAGGAAAGTAATCAAATCTTTGAAATTAATGAAACAAATAATATCAATTACCATAAACAAAAAGAAAATCTGTAGCAACTATGGCACTTTCCATAACTAATTTTAATCTAAGATAAAATACAATTACACAAAATTATAATTTAAGAAACTATGTCAAATCATACTAAAATTATAATAATAGAATTTCAAAATCTTTTCAATTTTTTGATAAAAAGAAAGAAAATAAAAAATTTGTCGTGAATACTAGAATTTGTTTAAAAAATCCATCTATACATGATTAAATTACCAATATAATAAGTACCATATTTTTCGCAAATATTCTAGGGTTATACTAATTTCACAATTTACTCTACCAATATAAAAGGACAACAACAAACAATAATTTCATAGTAGCAAAGATTGTGTCATCCTTATTATTACTTCGATATTCTACTCTCTAGCACTCTCTACCTAACTGATCCTTTAAGGACATACCTTTTATTTTATTCATATCTTTTTTATTTGATTCTAGCATAATTCTAGCCATCTGTAACTTTGTAATTAGATTAATCGAAAGTAGTTGTTTTTTCTGCATCATTTGATCATTGGAAATGAAATCAGTGTATTTGTGTTCAATCCGCATCACTTATAACTGTTATAAGTTATATTGTTTAATTGTGTGTATTCCTACTTCTACAACTTTTCATGTTCATTAGTTTAACACTACATGTTCATCACAAAATCAATGTTCATTATATTTAAATTCAATGTTCATAAATTACATTAGATTTATCAATTTCCTATATGTTTGTTATTTGATTACCCTAAAAAATCAGCCGCGTAAAAAGTGAAAATTTCAAAGTTTTAGGCAAGAAAATCTCCGTGATTGTATTGAGCAACAAATTTTAAAAATATAATTTCCATAAAAATGTGTAATAGAAGTACTATCCTAAAATAAAATCAATGGAAATGATAATATAATCTGAACAAATTAAAAGTATCCTAAAAGATATCAATTTATGCTCCTACAATATTCCAAGATATTATATATTGGATAAATCAAAAAGTTCTCAAAATAAATACTATAAAGTTGAAAATTTGGGAAAAAAACAATTTCTGACGCAATAATAACTCATTTTAAGGTTATAATATATGAATAATATACTGCGATTTCACGTTAAGGCAATACAATCTGAATAATATATTGCTAGAAGAGGAAAAATAATTTCTAAATTTTCTATATTACACTCGATAAATCAGAAACGTGTCATATATGGGATAGATCAGATAATTCCCAAAATCAGATAAAATTTACTTAAAATAGGAAATCACACTTAATAAATTCCCAATGATCTTATAAAATTTACTGAAAACGAGTCATGCGCACAGGAGAAGCTTTCTCCTCAAGCTAGTCCGTACGTGGAGCTTGCGCCATGGCAGGGAAAGGAAAGCCAGGTCTCCCTGAAAAACAAAAGATACAACAAGATGCAGTGGAACAAGAGGAAGAGATTAATGGTAATATTGAGGAAAGTAATAAGGAATCGGAAGAGAAAACTAAAACCCAGCTGGAGAAGTCACTAAACTCGCCGGTAAGAACTTCTGACTCGGTTATTTCTGGTACTAATTCGTCTGAAAATATTCAGACTAATACCCAGGCTAGCTTAAACTTGGATTGTGAAACTAATTTCCCAAAGATTGGGGAAAAAGTTGGGGAAAATTATGGGCATAAGGTGGGAAATCAGTCAGGTAACAATAGAAAGGAGGGAGATAAAATCCCACAAAAGAAGGCATGGTCAAATGTGGTAGGCAAACCCCGGGCAGGAATGAGTCTTTTTTTTCTGTGAAAAGAGCTCAACCTCAGAGGATGTGAGAATTGATAGTGATGATGTGGTGGAGGAGCTAGAGCTCTTGAAGCACACGCTGGTAGGTCACGTAATTGGAGCTAAGGCAGAGCTAAAACAGATGCAGCAGATGGTTAGTAAACATTGGGAAAGGAAATGCATGGTAAAATACTATAGGAAGGGCTGGTTTGCGTTTTAAGTTTATCTCGCAAGAGGATATGGAGGTCGTGCTTCGAGGGGGGCCTTGGTTAATTGCAGGAAAGACGCTGATTCTCAAGCAATGGTCTCCTACGATTGCTTAGGAACTGGATATATTGACAATAATTCAAATCTGGGTGCTATTCCCAGAATTGGATCCTTACCTGTGGTCTGTCGCAGCTCTTAGCAAGATAGCAAGTAAGGTGGGGAAGCCTCTTTTTGCTGATCAAACTACGACCCTGAAGAGGAGATTATCTTTTGCTAGGGTAATGACTGAAGTAGATATCTCCAAAGATCTACCAAATTAAATTACCATAAACACACCCTATGGAGAGCAAATAGAGCAGCGAGTGGAATATGAGTGGGTGCCTTATTTATGCCAAGGATGCAAGAAAATGGGGCACACAGTCTCATCCTGCAAGCATGCTAAGCCAAGAGCTGTTGAGGCTAAGAAGATCTATAGAAAGTAGAGGAGAAAGTTGTGGATGCAGAGGAAGTAGAAACTAAGGTTACAATGCAGGAGTAGGAGCAAGAAAATGAGATAATGAAGAGTCAGGAAAGTGAACAATAGCAAATAATAGAGGCAGAGTTTCAGAAGGAGGCAGACTCGCCTTCTCCCCCGCATGAAATAGTTGATGAGTTGGGATTTAAAACAGTGGTGAGGAAAATCAAGAAGCAGGTAAGAATCAATAATCCAACTGGTTTGGTTACAAATAGATTTGCAAATCTATTTGTGGGAGGAGCCAGTGCAGGTGTCAGGGAAGAAATGGCAGTGAGTAGGGAAGTTATGGTAGGAGTTGGGGAAGGGGTCCCGTCAGATCCCCCTAACTTCAAATGATTATCCTCTCATGGAATGTTAGAGGGTTGAATCAAACCCTCAAACAACAGGAGGCTAGAGACCTTTTGTTGAAGAATAAAGCAGCTATAGCAGGGCTTATAGAGACAAGGGTGACAGAAAAGAATGCTAATAAATTGATTAAAGGTGTATTTAGAAGGTATGCTCATGTGAACAACTACAACAACCATTATAATGGGAGAATCTGGATTCTTTGGGATCCGCAGTTGGTTAAGTTTGAGGTCACTCATGTTGGTGAACAGATGATTCAGGATAATGTCATAGATCTATTAAAGCATATTAACTTCTATCTAACAGTAGTGTATGCAAAGAATGACAGTATAGGGAGACAAGATTTATGGGACAACTTGGAACTTAATAAACCAAGTATCCCATGGATAGTAATGGGTGACTTTAATGTAGTCAAGGATAGTAGTGAAAGAATAGGGAAGAGCCCTCCTAATGTGCAGCACATGGTGGAGTTCAATGACTGTCTCAATGGGTGTGGTCTAGAGGATATTAGAGGACAAGGACAATTTTATACCTGGATAAATAAGCAAGATGGGGAGGGAGAGCAGGTTATGGGAGAAGTTGGACAGGGCACTGGTGAATGGAGACTAGCTCAATGCTATTCCAGCATCCTTTGCAGAGTTCTTGACTCCAGGGATTTCAGACCACTCTCCAATTAAAGTGGTCATAGGAACCCTGGAGAAGATTACTAAGGCTTTTAAATACCTAAATTGTTGGTCTGAGCACCCTCATTTTAGGAAAGTGGTGGAAGAAGCTTGGAAAAGTAAAGAGCAAGGCACTCAAATTCATAAGTTATTTGCTAAGCTGAAGAAAGTCAAGCATGCTTTAGGAGCATTGAACAGAGTTTATTTCTCTAATCTGCCGGAGAGAGTCAAAAGCTGCAAATGTAAGTTAGAGGGTATTCAGAGGGATTTGAAAGACTATCCTATGGATGATAACCTTCTGAATTTGGAGGAGGAGACTATAGAGGAGTATTGCAACCTGAAAAGAGCTGAATTGAGCATGTTGCAGCAGAGGGCAAAAATTGAAGACATCAGGCTAAATGACTGTAATTCCAAATACTTTTATGCAAGAATAGCAGTCAGGAAAAATCAGAGCATGGTTGGAAAGATCTTAGACAAAGATGGAAAGGAATATACTGATCAGGAGGGGATTAAAAGGGCATTCATTGAGTACTACACAGGTCTTTTGGGGGAGGAAAAGCCTGTCCGGAAGCTTGATCCTGAATTTATCTTAAAGGGCCGGAGGGTTTCTGAATACTGGAAGAATTTCCTAGTTAGTACTGTTAGAAGGGAGGAAATTAAGAAAGCTTTGTTTGAGATTCACCCTGACAAAAGCCCTGGACAAGACGGGTTTTCAGCAGGGTTTTTTCAAAAATCTTGGGAGACAGTGGGAGATGAGCTATGTGGAGCAATAGAGGAGTTTTTAAGGAAAGGTAAGCTCCCTAAACAAGCCAATACAACAATTATAGCTCTAATCCCGAAGAAGGAAAATGCCTCATCTGTCACATACTATAGGCCAATTTCTTGCTGTACAACTTTCTATAAGATTGTTAGTAAGAAATTGGCAAATAGGATGAAGGAGGTGTTGCCTGAGCTTATAGGAAATGAGCAAACTGCTTTTGTGAAAAGCAGAAGCATTTTTGAGAATATAATGGTTTCTCAAGGTCTGATTAAAGGATATAAAAGGAAAAATATATCACCAAGATGTCTCATCAAGGTTAATATAAAGAAAGCTTTTCATTCCTTAAACTGGAAATTTATTGAAGATATGTTGATTGCAATGGATTTTCTAGTCCAATTTGTCAGCTGGATTATGGGTTGCATTAACTCCTCTTGGTTTAGCCTAAAGATCAATGGAGAAGCAAAGGGATTCTTTAAGGGCAAAAGTGGAGTAAGACAAGGAGATCCCCTATCTCCTTATCTTTTTGTGTTGAGTATGGAGGTATTGTCTAAGAAGCTAAGGGAATTTCCGAAAGAGCCTCAGTTCTCCTACCATCCCAAATGTTCAAGGGTGAAATTAACTCACATGATATTTGCTGACGATCTTATGATCTTTACTAGAGCAGACACCCCCTCTATTCCGGCTGTAACTAAGTGCCTAGAAGAATTTGCTCAGGTTTCAGGACTAATAGCAAATCCGGCAAAGACAGAAATTTATTTTGGTGGGGTGTCGAATACTGTTAAGGAGCAGATAATGAGGTGCACAGGGTATACTGAGGGATCCTTTCCTTTTAGATACCTTGGACTTCCTCTAAACCCAAGTAGATTAGTCACTAATATGTACTCCTCAATGGTTAGCAAGATCAAAAGCAGTATCAGCAATTGGTCGTAGAACATGTTGTCCTACGCAGGGAAAGTTGAGCTAATAAATTCTATGATATTTGGTATAGGAAATTTTTGGAGCTCAGGATTTCTCTTGCCAAAACATGTAGCTCAAAAGATGGACAAGAACTGTAGGAAATTTTTGTGGAGCATTGAAGATGGAAGGAGGAAGTTATCCTTTATGAGTTAGAGAAGAATGTGCAGTCCCAAAACAGAAGGAGGACTGGGAATCAAAGAAATTCTTTCTTGGAACAAAGCTGTGATGGCTAAATGGTTGTGGAAAGTTGAAGCAAAGAAGCAAGGATTATGGTTTGAATGGATTCAAGCTTATAAGCTTAAAAGTAGCTCCATATGGGACATCACCATGAAGGAGAGTGATTCTGAGAGCTGGAAAGGAATCCTGAAAGTCAGAGATGAAATTTTGGGTAGGAAAGGCACCAAAGAGGAAGCAGGAAAGGAGTTAGCTTCCTGGATTAAAGGTGGAAAATTCAGGGTAGGGGAAGCATACAACTTTTTCAGAGTCCAAGGAAGAAATAAAAGATGGAGAAAGATCGTCTGGAATAACATCAACATCCCAAGACACAGACTTATTTCAAACTTGGCAATCCAAAAAGGGCTTCCAACAATAAATAATTTGAGCAAGAGGGGGATTATGCTAGTGAACAGATGCTACCTTTGCAAGAGTAACTTGGAAAGCACTGATCATCTGTTTTTTGGATGTATCTTTGCCAAAAAGATATGGCAGGCTATGATGGACTGGATGGGTATTAGAAGGGATGGATGGAGTCTAGCGAGGGAACTAAGATGGGGTGCAGGTAGGAAAATGAGAAGACATTGACACTTCGATTAGTACTGCGTTTGCATCACTGCGATAGTGTATAATGTCTGGTGGGAGAGGAATGGCAGGGCATTTGAAGGGGTTGAGCAAACGGAGGATCAGGTTATTCAGAGAGTTAGGAAGTTAGTTTAAGGCTAATAGCAAACTCTAAAGAATGTTTAGAGGATGAAATAGTGGAAGAATTAAATGGTATGTAAAATCAGTAGTGGATACTCTTTTTGTAAATCTCGTCTTTTTTCTCATCTAAGGATGAATAAAGACTAATCTTTTACAAAAAAAAAAAAAAAAAAAAAAAAAAAAAAAAAAAATCCAATGAAATGAAATTTTTTCAATTAACATCGGATGATATTATACAGAATAGTAAAGGAAATCGCTCTCCATATTTAACCATCTCTAATAGACGAATATTATAAAAGGTAATACGGAATATTCCAACCTGTCATACCCTGGATAAATCGAATAATTCCCAGATTAAGAAATATACCATTTGTTTTATTTGAAAAAGATACAATTGACATATTCTTTGCAATCAGTCATATATATCATTCCAAAGATTTAGACAATAAAATCTCTGTGATATATTGAGCAGCAAATTTAAAAATTTAATTTCCATAAAAATGTCTAACTGAAGGTATTATCCTAAAATAAAATCAATGGAAATGATAATATAATTTGAACGAACTAAAATTATCCTAAAAGATATCCAATTTTTTTCCCTGAAATATTCCAACCAGTTATACTGGATAAATCAAAAAGTTCCCAAAATAAACACTATAAAATCGAAAATTTGGGAAAAAGATAAAATTTTCTACGGTAATAAAATATTTTTTTTTAACAATAAATTGCAATTTCCTAAGAGAGAAAATTCATAGTCAGTGTTAGAATCCTAGGCTGGGCTAATAAGGATATGCATAATGAGATTGTAGAAAATCTCAACAAATAATTTAGTGGCTTTATTTTTTGTAAGAGCTTTTGGCTTTTTATTTCCCCGTTGTGGATGAATAAACGCCTAACTAATTTATTGCAAAAAAAAAAAAAAAAAAAAAAGAGATTTCGATATTATCCACGAAACAGAATATTTCTTAAATTAAAAAAATACAAATAGAGGCTTTCCCCCATGCAAACGACGCTAAACAAGATAGTAATAAATTAGTGATATGATCAGTCAATTTAAAAGAAAAAAAATAGCAACTAATTAAAATCACATCCATATAAAATATTATCAAATCTTTTAATTTACGGAAATTATAGAGGCTGGGTATTCGGAAATAAGGTAATAATAATTTGGAAATAAATCCTATATATGTTGTTTAACTTAGAGATCAACATGTACGGTAGATTAGACCCAAATGTACATGCATCAAAATGAGTTCGGGTTAATACGTATCATCGGTCATATAAAGCGGGTTCATAACTAAGAATTTGGGTTACGGGACATAAAAGCGATCATGACCTAAAAAATATGAGTATCCAAACAGGGTCTGGTTCGAGCCATGAAACTCAGGAAGGCTTAAATTTATAACTCAAATACGGGTCAATTGGTTGGGTCAATTTAAGCCCAAAAGTATGTATCAAAATGGTTCGAGTTAATAAAATTTACGAGTAAAAAATAACGGGTCATAACCCGTAGTGCCGGTTACGGGCCATAAAAGTAGGTTCATGGCCCAAAAACTAAAATATATCTTACACGTCAAAGATCATGTCTCCTATTTTTTACAGTACAATACCAATTTTCGTTCTTAATTTTTATGCACATGGCTTATATGCAAATAAAATCTTATTACAACAGCCCGTTTAATTTTTTTCAGGGGTTCAGCTAACTTTATCTTATTTAGGGGTCAAATCGGTAAACAAATCGGGTCAAGTTAGACAAAACATGGGGGTAAAATTGAATATGCGCCTGAAGAGGTCATGTACGGGTCCTAAATAGTGGTTTCATGATTTAGAAAACCCGAGGTCGAATTGGGTTGAGAAATTAAATTAGGTTTATTAAGCTTTCAATTAAGCGGTCTAATTATGTTCAAACGAATGTTTTATCATACACATTTTGGATCTAAATATATTTATCCTTAAAAAACGGGCAAAAAAATATATAACCGAATCTTACAAACCGGAATCAAATCTTTCTAATTTGATCGATACCTAAAATGTAACATCAAATCTTTCAGTTTACCAAAAAATATCAAATATTTAAATTTGATTCGGAAATGGAATAAAATTTGTTAATTGTAAACGGAAAAACAATCAATTAGAAAATCATATCATATTTGAACAAAAGCGTTTATAACAATACAAAAAAAAAAAAAAAAGATTTTAATTCTTTATGAGGATTTACTTTTTTTCTAGGGTTTTGCTAATTTTAGACTTCTCCCCTACTATATAAAAGGACAACACAACACATTCATTCTCATAACATCCTACACCCTTTCATGTACCTACATACCATGATTAAATTCATTTTCTTTTAATGTTTTTGTATTCATTTATTTTTATTAGTTTGTGCCGAAATTGTAATCTCATGAGCATGTTGCTAACTTTTGGCTATCAAGATCGGATTTGTCATTTCAGTGTTTTTCAGCAATATCTTCTGGTTCATATAATGTACTCTTTTTTAGATTTTTTTTTTCCAGCAATATTCATGAACGAAAAGTGTCAAATATACTTTGATTTTTTTATGCAATTAGAACATTCATGGACGAGAATTACATTTTTTAAGGCAATTATCATCGGTTTATACCTTATATAATTAGTTAATTAAATGATATGTTAGTTCATTTTTCGCTGATTAATCAGAATATTACAATAAATATTTACTCGAAAATTAACTACGTAAAAAGTGAACATTTCAAAATTTTAGGCAAGAAAATCTCCGTATTTATTGAGCAGCCAATTTTAAAAATATAATTTCCATTATATTTGTAACAAAAGATACTATCATAAAATAAAATCAATGGAAATGAAAATATAATTTGAACGAATTAAAATTATCTTAAAACATATCAATTTATGCTCCTAATTATAGCAACCTGTCAAGACATAATCAATTTTCATGTAAATAACCTCAAGCTAAATAAAAACTAATAAGCCATGAAGGGAGGAAGCTTCCTCTCCAAGTAATCCGTACACTGTCCGTACAGCTTGATCCATGGCGAAGGAACAGCGAGGTCGAGGTCGCCCTCGAAAACAAAAACCCCCAGTAGATACATCGGAGTCGGAGAAAGAGAATGATAGTACTATCGGAGCAAGTGATGAGCCGAAAATGGAAAACCAGAAGGAGAAGTCGACACTCAACAAACTTCTTGAAGAAGCTTTCGCAAAATCTGGTATGAAATCACAATCTAAGCTAAATTCTGTTGTTAATACGCAAATTGATGATGGGATTAGTGAAGCAATCGGAGGAAATGAGACACATGTTCACCATGATGTAATGGAAACCATGAATTTGGGTGTAAAGGAAGGTGAAATTGGGAATAACCCTGTTAAGACCAATAATAATGCTGGAAATAAGACTAAAACCTGGAGTAAAGTAGTGAAGGACAAGCCAAAGAGGGGAATGGAATTGCATCACTATGAGGAGAATTTGCAAGCAGAGGAAGTTATAATAGAAAGGGAGGATATAGAGGATGAGCTTAACTACTGGAACAATACTCTCATAGGAAATGTAATCTGAGGAAAACCCACACTAAAAGGGATAAAGGAATTTGTTGGGAAAAATTGGCAGAATTTTGGAATCCCTGATGTGAAATACTTCAAAAGAGGATGGTTTAGTTTCCGGTTTAGATCTAAGGAAGAAATGGCGAATGTTCTTAAGGGTGGGCCATGGAGAATGGGTCTGAATACGCTCATTCTCAAACAATGGAAACCTGGAATTGCACAGGAGCTTGATCGAATCAGCAGAGTACCAGTTTGGGAATTGTTCCCGGAACTAGAACCATGGTGTTGGTCGGAATAAGCTTTAAGTAAGATCGCTAGCAAGATTGGTAAGCCACTGTATGCAGATTACATGACCACAATTAAGGAAATGTATGAATGGGTCCCCTTTTATTGTAAGGGATGCAGGAAATTGGGTCATGAAATACAGAGCTGCAAACTACAAAGAACTGAGCCGGCTGTGGCAAAGAAGCAAGTGTATAGGCCAGTGGCTAAGAACAATGAGGAAGAAAAGGATGTTGACTCTGGGAATGCTACACAGGCAGCTCCTGAAACTAGTGTAGTTGACACCCAGCAGCAAGTCATTTTGGATGATCTAAATCATAAGGAAGGACACTCACTAGGAGGTAAAACTCCAGGTTGCAGAGGAATAGAGGATATGGAGGTTGAAAATGCTGGTTTTGCAGCAGGGCTTACTAGAGCTCAGAACCAGGAATTATTGGATAAATCAGATGACCCTGACCAATCCTCAGATTTCAAGGTGAGCAGGAAACAAACAAAGAGGAAAAGTAAGATGTCTCATCACGTTGTCCCAACAAATATAGGGAACAGTTTTGAAAGCCTAGCAAATGATGGTATGAAAGAAGGGTTGAGCATTCTGGGAGCGCAGACAGATTTTCTAGGGGAAGAGGATCCTCCTGACCCTCTAACTCAATGATAATCTCATCATGGAATATAAGAGGGCTTAATGAAGCCCTCAAGCAGCAGGAAGTCAAGGATTTCTTGCAGAAACACAAGGTAGAGCTCATGGGTATCTTGGAAACTAGAGTGAAAGAGAGAAAGGCCAATAGTATCATTAGAAGGAGGTTTTCTAGTTATAAAGTGTTTACCACTTATAACTACCATAGGAATGGGAGAATTTGGGTAGTTTGGAAGGCACAACAGCTTAAGGTGGATGTTCTTCAAGCTCACCCTCAGCTAGTGCACTGTAAAGTAGCTCATATTACCACTAATAAGGAGGTTTTTTGTCACAATAGTTTATGCCAGCAATGACGCAGAGAAGAGAAGGGATTTGTGGAAAGAGCTATGCTCTTTAAATCCTGGAAATGAGCCTTGGATCATGCTAGGAGATTTCAATGTAATCAGGGACAGTAAGGAGAAGCAAGGAATTTACCCTCCATTGAATTATGATCTTGCAGACTTCAATAACTGTCTTCATCAGTGTAGAATTGATGATATCAGAGGTCCAATGCTATTTCACTTGGACAAACAACCAAGATGGAACGGCAAGGAACTGGTGTGAGTTAGATAGGGCCATGGTTAATGCTGGTTGGATTAATGAGGTCCCAAGTTCGTTTGCAGAATTCTTACCCTCAGGAGTATCCGATCACTCTCCTGTTCTAGTTAGAGTTCTTGAGTCTCCAAAAATCAAAAGACAGTTCAAGTATCTCAATTGCTGGGAAAAGCATGATAATTGTAAGCAAGTAGTAGGAGAGGCTTGGAATAAAAGTGTTGGAGGCAGTAGAATGAAAAGGCTTTTCCAAAAGCTCGAAAATGTCAAAATAGCTTTGATAGAAATGAATAAACATCATTTCTCAAAGCTAACTGAGAGAGTTGAAGCTTGTAAGAAAAAACTACTAAGCAAGCAGGATCAATTGCAAAGGGGGATGACTAATGACTTGTACAATGAGGTTGCTAAGATCAAGGAGAAATACCTCAAGTTAAAGAGTGCAGAAATGAGTATGCTTTTCCAGAGAGCAAAAGTTCAGCAAATTAATGAAGGGGATTGTAGCTCAAAATACTTCTATGCAAAAATTGCAGAAAGGAAGCACCAAAGCATGATTGGGAAGATCAATGACAAGAATGGGATAACTCATAAGGATCAAGCAGGCATTATAGAGGCATTTGTTGATTACTATAAGGGTCTTTTGGGGACTAATCATCCTGTGAGAAGGATTGATGAAAGAACTTTTGAATATGGTCCCAAAGTCAGTCAAGAGGATAGTTAGGAACTTATGAAAGAAGTGACACAACAGGAGATCAAGGAGGCTATTTTTGACATTGACTCAAGCAAAAGTCCAGGACAGGATGGGTTTTCAGCAGGTTTTTTCAAGGAGAATTGGGATATGATTGGAGAAGAATTCACTCAGGCTGTATTGGAATTCTTTTGCACTTCAGCTATGCCAAAGCAAGCAAATAGCCCTCTCATCACCTTGATCCCGAAAAAGGCAAATGTAGCAAGTGTCACTAATTTTAGACCTATCTCGTGTTGCTCCACCTTCTATAAAGCAGTAACCAAGCTGATAGCAAACAGGCTCCAAAATATTCTTACTAAGCTTATTGGGGAGGAGCAAGCAACTTTCATAAAGGGGAGATGTATTTTTGACAATATTATGCTCTCTCAGGGATTAGTCAAGGGTTATAAGCAAAAAAATACCTCACCTAGATGCCTAATCAAGGTAGATATTAAAAAAGCTTTTGACTCTCTAAACTGGTCTTTTGTGAGAGATATGCTGGTAGGGATGAATTTTCCTCAAAGGTATGTGAACTTGAAAATGGCTTGTATTAGCAGCCCATGGTTTTCCCTGAAAATCAATGGCAATTACGAAGGATTCTTTCCAGGCAAATGTGGATTGAGACAAGGAGACCCCCTCTCTCCCTACATTTTTGTTTTGAGCATGGAGGTGTTGTCTAGGCTCCTTAGGCAAATGCCTCACCAGAAGAACTTTTCCTTGCATCCAAAATGCGCCAAGATGAGATTGACACACCTGACTTTTGCTGACGATTTGATGATTTATACTAGAGGAGACCTTCCCTCAGTAAAAGCAGTTTTGGAATGCCTGAACTTGTTTGAAGGGATGTCAGGGCTGGCAGCTAACCCTGTAAAGACAGATACCTACTTTGGAGGAGTTAACAGTAGGGTGAAAGAACTCATCTTAAAGGAATCAGGCTTTACTGAAGGGCATTTCCCTTTCAGATACCTAGGCATCCCTCTTCACACCAAAAAGCTGAGCACTGATATGTATCAGGGTCTGATGAGGAAACTGGAAACTTCTATCCAACATTAGACAACACAGTTTCTGTCTTATGCAGGAAAAATACAACTCCTAAACTCTGTTGTTTTTGGGTTGGAGAACTTCTGGACTGCAAGCTTGCTTATTCCCATTGGAATTTTGAAGAAGATCAAAAGAGCCTGTAAAAACTTCTTCTGGGGCATCAAGGAGGATCAGAGAAAGATGGTTGTATAAAAGTTGGGATAGCTTTTGTGCTCCTAGGAGTGAGGCAGGTGTGGGGATAAAGGAAGTGTTAGCCTGGAACAAAGCTCAACTGGCTAAATGGGTTTGGAAACTGAGTGAAATGCAGGATAGCATTTGGTTGAAATGGTGTAAGGCATACAGAATGAAAAATGAGTGCTGCTGGGAAATTAAGGCAACTCAAGCAGACTCGAAATGCTGGAGGAGCATTTTACATGTCAGAGATGAGATAATGCAACATTGTGGTAGCAAGGAAAATTCAAAGGAACTCATAAAGTCCTGGGTGAAAGGGGGGAAATTCCAGACTTCTCAGGCTTATGAACACTTCAGGTGCAAGTTTATAAAAAGAAGGTGGTGCAGGGCAGTTTGGGATGGTGTGGTTATGCCAAGGCACAACTACATAGCTAATATGGCTGCTCAGCTGAGCCTGCTAACAATTGACAACATAAAAAAGAGGGGTATGTCTATTGTTAATAGTTGTATCCTTTGCAAATCCGAGGAAGAAAGTCATGATCATCTATTCTTCAAATGCAACTTTTCCTCCACTGTATGGCATTCAATCCTTTATTGGCTGGGCATTGCGAGAAGAAACTGGAACTTGAGAAGAGAGCTTAATTGGATTATAAGTGCCAGAAGGAAGAATCATTGGACCACCAAATGGTTCAAGTGTGCTGTAGGAGCTGCAGTTTACTTACTATGGCAAGAGAGAAACGCGCGGATTTTCAGAGATGAGGAGCATTCGGAAGCGCATATAATTAGACAGATAAAATACAATTGGTTTAGAAATGAAATTCCTACTAATGTAGCTGATAGTCTTGCTAGCTAGTGTGAGGTACTCTAAATTTTGTAAGATTACGTTATTTTCCCAATTGTGGAGGAATAAAACTAAAATTCTTACAAAAAAAAAAAAAATTATTGCAACATGTCATATACGGGATAAATCAAAAAGTTCCCAAAATAAATACTATACAATCGAAAATTTGGAACGAATGGCAATAAAATCTGATATAAGGTTATAAAATATGAGCAATATATTGCAATTTCCCGGATTTGAAAGCAATAAAATCTGAACAATATATTGCAGTTTTCTAAGATTTTCATATTATTTACGAAATAGAATATTTTTAAAATAAAAAAAATACAAACATAATTTCCCCCCCTTAAAAAGGTGCTAAATTAAAACAGGATAGTAATAAATTAATAATATAAACGCTTAAAGGTATATTATCATATCATATCATATATAAAATACAATAGCGGTATATTTAGAAGCATTTTAGGCCGTCCACATCAGCTGTGACATCATCGCCACGTCATAGCTGATATCAACACCTCCTAATTACGCAATAAAATCTCCTGAATAAATAGTAGTTTCCATAACTAAATCTGCAGCAAATATAACATTCTCCATAATTATTGTTGGAAAATATAATCTTGCACCATATTTTGATCTAAATATATTTTACCTAAAAAAACGGGCAAAAAAATATATAACCGAATCTTACAAACCGGAATCAAATCTTTTAAATTTGATCTAATACCTAAAATGTAACATCAAATCTTTCAGTTTACCAAAAAATATCAAATATTTAAATTTGATTCGGGAATGGAATAAAATTTGTTAGTTATAAACGGAAAAAACAATCAATTAGAAAACAAAATCTTTATAATCATGTCATATTTGAACAAAAGCGTTTATAACAATACAAAAAAAGAAGATTTTAATTCTTTATGAGGATTTACTTATTTTCTAGGGTTTTGGTAATTTTAGACTTATCCCCTACTATATAAAAGGACAACACAACACATTCATTCTCATAGCATCCTACACCCTTTCATGTACCTACATACCATGACTAAATTCATTTTCTTTTAATGTTTTTGTATCCATTTATTTTTATTAGTTTGTGTCGAAATTGTTTTCTCATGAGCATGTTGCTAACTTCTGGCTATCAAGATGGGATTTGTCATTTGAACTTTTTTCAGCAATATATTCTGGTTCATATATGTTTGATAATGTACTCTTTTTTAGAGTTTTTTTTTTACAGCAACATTCATGGACGAAAAGTTTGAAATATACTTTGATTTTGTATGCAGTTAGCACATTCATGGACGGAAATTACATTTTTTAAGGCAATATCACCGGTTTATACTTTATATAATTAGTTAATTAAATGATATGTTAGTTCATTTTTCGTTGATTAATCAGAATACTAAAATAAATATTTACCCAAAAATTAGCTACGTAAAAAGTGAACATTTCAAAATTTTAGTCAAGAAAATACCATAATTATATTGAGCAGCAAATTTTAAAAATATAATTTCCTTAAAAATGTGTAACAAAAGGTACCATCCTAAAATAAAATCAATGGAAAAGATAATATAATTTGAACGAATTAAAATTATCTTAAAATATATCAATTTATCCTCCTAATATATAGCAACCTGTCATATACGGGAAAATCAAAAAGTTCCCAAAATAGATACTATACAATCAAAAATTTGGGAACCAATGGCAATAAAATCTCATATAAGGTTTTAAAATATGAACCATATATTGCAATTTCCCGGATTTGAAGGCAATAAAATCTTAATAATATATTGTAATTTCCTAAGATTTTCATATTATTCACGAAATAAAATATTTCTAAAATAAAAAAAATACAAACATAATTTTCCCCCCTTAAAAGGGTGCTAAATTAAAACATGATAGTAATAAATTAATAATATAAACGCTTAAAGATATTAATTAGTCAATCGAAAAGAAAAAATTACAACAACTAATTGATTTCCTTATTTAATCAAATGAAATCTTTTAATTTACGGACTTTACATGGGCTTGAGATTTGGAATTAAAGTACCAAATAATTCCACCACAAGTTTACTAATTAGCTTCGTAAAAAGTGAACATTTCAAAATTATAGGCAACAAATCTCCGTAATTATATTAAGTAGCAAATTTCAAAAATATAATTTCTATAAAAACGTGTAACAGAAGGTACTATCCTAAAATAAAATCAATGAAATGATAATATAATCTGAACGAATTAAAATTATCCTAAAATATATCCATTTTTGCTTATACGGGATAAATCAAAAAGTTCCCAAAATAAATTCTATAAAATCGAAAATTTGGGAAAAAGATATAATTTTCTACGACAATAAAATATGTTTTTTAAGGTTGTAAAATATGAACAATATATTGCAATTTTTCCCGGATTTTAAGGCAATAAAATTTAAACGATAAATTGCAATTTCCTAAGATTTCGATATTATTCACGAAATAGAATATTCCTTAAATTAAAGAAATACAAACAGAGTTTTTTCCCCCATGAAAACAGTGCTAAACAAGAGAGTAATAAATTAGTGATATAATCAGTCAATTGAAAAAAAAAAACAACTAATTGAAATCACATCCTTATAAAATCAAATCAAATCTTTTAATTTACGGAAATTATAGGGACTATGTACTCAGAATAAGGTAAAAAATAATTCGGAAATAAGTCATATATATGTTGTTTAACTTAGGCCATGTGCGATTAGACAGCATTTTTCTGATCTGATTTGATTTGATATGAATTGAACTGATATTATTTGATTTGATTTGAATAAACTTGATGTGGTTCAATTCAACACTGGTCCTCTCAATTCCTCACTTATGCTGGTAAGATACAGCTAATCAACTCAGTGATTTTTGGATTGGGGAATTACTGGAATGCAAGCCTTCTTATTCCCATTGGTATAATGAAAAAAATCAGAAGAATGTGCAAGAATTTCTTGTGGGGAATTAGTGAAGGGAGCAGGAAAATGACTTACAAAAGTTGGGAAAGCATCTGTGCTCCAAGGAAGGAAGCTGGGATGGGAATTAAAGAGGTTTTGGCATGGAATAAAGCAATGTTGTCCAAATGGATCTGGAAATTAATGAATAATCATGGGCGCATATGGATCAGATGGACTAAGGCCTATGTCCTGAAACATAGGAACTGTTGGGAGGTGAATGTCAAGCCTGTAGATGCAGAATGTTGGAGAAGTATAATGAGTGTAAGAGACAGCATCATCCGGGGCTGCAGGAGTCAGAAAGCAGCAGAAAACTTGGTAAATTCCTAGAGCAGGGGTGAGAAGTACTTGGTATCTAAAGCTTATGACCATTTCAGAAAGAAGTATGAGAAGAGAAATTGGACCAAAGCTGCATGGGACAGTGTAGTGACTCCCAAGCATAGCTTTGTCATGGCCTTGGCAGCTCAAAGATGTTTGCCAACAGTGGACAATATCAAAAAAAGAGGCATGCCAGTGGTGAGTAGATGCATATTATGTAAAAAAGCAGAAGAGAATCACTCTCATTTGTTTTTCAAATGTGATTTCTCTAATGCAATTTGGCAGGAAATCCTCAAGTGGCTTGGAATTAGCAACAGAAACTGGGATTTAGTGAGAGAGTTGAATTGGATAAGCAGAAGAAAGAAGAAGCAGCATTGGACTGCAAAATGGTATAAGAGTAGCATTGATGCAACAGTCTATCTTCTCTGGATTGAGAGGAATGCAAGATTGTTTCAGAATGAAGAGCATAATCAAGATTGGATAATTAGGAAAATCAAGTATTACACTTGTGTTCGATTATACAATTGGTTTGGGAATAATGTTCCAAGTAATGTTTTGGATAGCCTAGCTAGCTAGGAAGTCTTTTAGCTTGTGATATGCTTTAGTGGGTAGTTTTTTGTAAGATACTCTATTTTTCCCTCTTTGGAAGAATAAATCACCATTTCTTACAAAAAAAAAAAAAAAAAGAACTTGATGTGGTTTGATCTGAACTGATACGGGTTCGATTAAGGTCAAATTAAATACGGGTTAATTTACATGGGCTCAAATCCCGGTCAATAGGCTTGGTCAAATTAGACAAAGAAATATACGGGCAAAGACAGGTTCAGGTTATTAGGGGTCACGAGTCGTATATATCATTGACATTAGTTACCAAAAACGAGTTGACGAGTGTTACTCGGTTAATTAAACTCTAAGTTTTAACAGGTCTAACAAAATACATTGATTAAGAATACCTTATAACAACCCATGCACGTGTGATAACAAATAGACAAAAACTATTCATTATAGTAAAACTTTTTTTTTTGTACAATAACTTTTAATGAGGGAATATTATTATAAGTGTGTTAACTCGAGTTCTATGCTATTTTTTTTTTTTTTTTTTTTTTGTGATCTAAATGACAAATTATTAGCTAATAACTCTAATCATATGTTGTTTCATATCTTTTAACTCAATTATTACGGCTTATCATGTTGGGCCTGAGTTAAATTAACCCACAAACATGTGTGTCAAAACTTAAAACATATTTGGTTTCATATGAGTCACTCCCTCATCGATCATAACAACAGGACTATGTTTAAAATGAAACGGGTCATGGGTTGTAAAAAAGCAAAATCATGGCTTAGAATTGTCTTTACATGTCTTGTTCGTGTCATGTGTCTAACCTGTCTTAATTTTGTATTAGTGAATGGTCAAATCGGTTTGAAATGGGTTCACGTCAATATGAGATTGGTGATAAAAAACATGTTTATTACCCAAAGTAGGGTGTATCGAGCTCCTCTTTTTTAAAGTTTAATACACACCTATTAACCAGGCTAATAAAAACACTTTTATGATCTAAGATTGGAGTATAAAAATAAAATTTCACCTATATCATATGACAGCCCGTGCAATTTTGCACGGGTATTAAACTAGTATTAATTAATAGGCAAAATATTTAGTGTAAATTTTTGCGTCCACATCAGCGATGATGTCATTGACACCTCATCAGCTGCCACATAATTAATTTTGAAAAAATATAGCTATGAAGGCTTGAACCTGTGACATCAGTGTTATATGTTAACACTTCAACCGCTAAGCCAATTAACTTTTTTGATTCTTCTATTAGCAAAATTATATATAAAGGACATTAATCCCTAATTTTCCGTGAATATCTCAATTTACCCACAAATCGTGCATGATAATAATAAAAATGGCATCAAATAATCTAAATTAAGGTGCGAAATCACGGGTAAAATAGGAATAATTTTTTAAAATCAACCCATATATAATAAATTCATCATAAATTTTCCAATAATATTTCAATTTACCTATAATACATGCAGTATTTATATGACAAAATGTCTATCCTAAAATTGAGCAATTTAAATATTGTCAGAAATTTAATAAATTTGGAATAATCAATGACCCAATATCTTAAAAACGGAATAATGTGTTTGGATCAATGCGGAATCAAGTTCTACAACTTATAGTACGAGTAAATGGGTGCAGGTCAATACATGTCACGAGTCATAAAAGGTCAACTCAGGTAAACGAGTGCAAGTAAATACATGTCCTGAGTCATAAAAAGTCAATACGGATAAACGGGTGCAGGTCAATTAACGTTGTATGTCCAACTTTTTTTTTTTAAACGCATTATTATTACTGGCTAAATTAGAAATATTATAGAATTGTTAAACAGAAGTATATAATAAAGTTATTGCGAAGCAAAATCCTTTTATTGTAATCACAAAAATTATTGTAGATATCACTAAACAATCCTTGCAATTTTGCACGGGTAACAACTAAAATTAGCTTTTGATTTATTATATTAACTTTATATTCCACTATTTCATTTTTGTATATAATTTTATTCATCTTTATTTTGTCTTGTATTAAGGGTCAAAATGGGTCAACGGGTCGACTAGACTTTGACTAAAAAATATGCTGATTAAATTGTGTTCGGTTAAAGATATGTCATGGCCTACGGGTCACTAAAAATTGGTTCATTGCTCAGACAAAAGCACCCAATCAGATCTATTTATTCGGTCGACTAAGCTTTAAAAGTTGTCTACATTGTTAATTTTAAATCGACGTAAAAATATCAAACTAAATAGTAAATACGATAACGACACTGATTAAAATTTGTTTGAATTTTTGTATAGTTAAAATTACTATTCAAAATGTTATTCACCTAAACAAGCTAAAGCTGCAGAGAAATAGGGTCGCCCGTGCAATTTTGCACGGGTACAATACTAGTTAGTTAGTCAATTGAAAAGAAAAAAAATTACAACAACTAATTGAAATCATTTCCTTGTAAAATCAAATGAAATCTTTTAATTTATGGACTTTACATGGGCTCGATATTTGGAATTAAAGTACAAAATAATCCCACCTCATGTTTACTAATTAGCTTCGTAAAAAGTGAACATTTCAAAGTTTTAGGCAAGAAATCTCCGTAATTATATTGAGTAGAAAATTTCAAAAATATAATTTCCATAAAAACGTGTAACAGAAGGTACTATCCTAAAATAAAATCAATGGAAAGGATAATATAATTTGAACAAATTAAAATTATCCTAAATGATATCAATTTATGCTTATGCGATATTCCAACCTGTCGCATACTGGATAAATCAAAAAGTTCTCGGAATAAATACTATAAAATCACAATTTTGGGAAAAGATACAATTTCTTACGGCAATAAAATCTTTTTTTAAGGTTATAAAATATGAGCAATATATTGCAATCTTCCGGATTTTAAGGCAATAAATTCTGAACAATAAATTACAATTTCCTAAGATTACGATATTATTCACGAAACAGCATATTTCTAAAATAAAAAAATATAGGGAAATTATCCAATATACCCCTGAGGTTACCGAATTTTTCCGGTATAACCCCGAGGTTACCGAGCTATCCAATATACCCCCGAGGTTTGCGTTTTCGCGTTTTTTGAGATTTTTGACTAACGGTGCTAAACACCGTTACTTTTATTTGATTTATTTTTAAAATATTTAACCTTTAATCAAATAAATTCAAAAATATATATATATAAATAAATAAATAAAACCCAAATTTTCTCCCATTTTCTCTCTCCTCCCCCAATCCCATTCTCCCCACCTGACACCACCACCCACCGCCTGCCACAACCACCACCGCCCTCACCAACCACCACCACACCGGGATCCACCACCACTATCCCGTTCGCCGTCCTCCGGCGTCATGGACGCCACTATCCCCTACACCGTCGCGCTCCTTCACCCCCATTATCTCCTTTTTCCAATTTTCTCTCTCTTCAAACATCTTCTATTTCCGGCAAAAATGGTGGCTAGTGGTAGTGCATGTCGAGGAAGGGGCAGCGTTCAAGTGTGAGGGTGGGCGGAGCAAGGAGTTGGGTGGAGGATTATTTGAAGGAAACGTTTAAGTGAGAGAGAGAAAAGGCTGTGGCCTATGGAGGAGTGGGTGGTCGGGGTAATGTGTAGCCGGAGTGTGGTCGAGGGAGGGGGGCGCATCTGGTGGTGCTGGTGGTGGTAGCCCAGGTGGTGGTTGGTGCTGGGTGCGGTGGTGAGGCGGTTGCTCCATTGGTTGGGTTGGGGTTGGGGAGGGAGGTGAGAGAAACTGATTTTTTTTGTTTTTAATTTATGTTATTGGTATTCAATTTGTTATAAAAAAATCAATCTCATTAAGGGCCTAACGGTGTTAGACGGCCGTTAGCAAAATTCTGGAAAAAACGCGAAAACGCAAACCTCGGGGGTATATTGGATAGCTCGGTAACCTCGGGGGTATACCGGAAAAATTCGGTAACCTCAGGGGTATATTGGATAATTTCCCAAAAATATAAACATAGTTTTTTTTCCCCTGAAAACGGTGCTAAACAAGACAGTAACAAATTAATGATATAATCAGTCAATTGAAATGAAAAGAAAAACCGCAACTAATTGAAATCATATTTTTATAAAATCAAATTAAATCTTTTAATTTACGGAAATAAAAGGGGCTGGATATTCGGAAATTAAGTACAAAATAATTCCACCTCACGTTTACTAATTAGTTATCCTATACTCCCTCCGGATCTATTTAAACTTCTCATTGCATTTTGCACACTTTGAAAGCAAAATTAATAAAAAATTCTTAATGATTCATTTTACAAATAAATTTAAAAGTTAATTATCACCGACATCTTTATCTCGCCCCAAGTTACTACCTTGAAAAAAAACGTAAAATTTTGAGAATGGGAAGAACTAAGGCGAGAGCCCAAAAAAAGAGATGGGAAATTTAAAAAGGACCAGCGGAGTAGATGTTTAACTTAGAGATCACGGGTACGTTAGATTAGACCCAAATGTACATGTATCTAAATGAGTCCTTGTTAATATGGATCACGGGTCATATAAAGCGGGTTCATAACCAAGAAATTGGGTCACGGGACATAAAAGCGGGTCATGGCCCAAAAAATATGTGTATCAAAACAATGTCGGGTTCAAGCCAACCCAGGAAGACTTAATTTTATCACTCAAATAGTGGTCAGTTGGTTGGGTCAATATAAGCGCAAAAGTATGTGTATCGAAATAGTTCAAGTTAATACAGTTTACGAGTCATAAATTACAGGGTCATGACCCTAAAATTACAGGGTCATGACCCTAAAATAACAGGGTCATAACCTGTAATGTCGGTTACAAGCCATAAAAGTAGGTTCATGGCCCAAAAAAAAAAAACAAAAGATCTTTTACACGTCAAAGGTCATGTCTCTTTTTTTTTTTTTTTTTTTTACAGTACAAACATTGCTTATATACAAATAATATCTGATCATAACAGCCCGTGCAATTTTTGCAGGGATTCAACTAATTTTATCTTATTTATGGGTCAAATTCGTAAATAGATTGGGTCAAGTTAGAAAAAATATGGGGGTAAAATTGAATATGCACCCATAGAGGTCACGTACGGGTCCTAAAATGGTGGTTTGATGATTTAGAAAAACTGAGGTCGAATTGGGTGGAGAAATTAAACTAGGTTTATTAGACTTTCAATTAAGCGGTCTAACTATGTTCAAACTAATGTTTATATCATACGCATTTATTAATTTGGTCCCAAAATAGTATTATCACTTTCTCTTTGCCCTATTATGATGGTGTTGTATTTTATTGTTTACTTTTATTTTTCTCTTTATCCTTTTATAGTTAAAGGACCACATATACGTCTTCTTTTCCTAAACGATTATTAATTACATAATTATCACTTTGTTGAGTCTCAAACATCCATTTTATAATGGTTTTGTACACGTCGTATGAATGGCAGGCCGTGCAATTTTGCACGGGTATTAAACTAGTATATTATATAATTACCCGTACAATTCACAGTTTTCTAGGCTATCCACCTCAGCGGTGACATCAGCGCCACATCAAATCTGATGTCATCATTTAGTATTTTCGGCAACAAAATCACTCCAAATAAATGCTAATTACCTTAATTAAACATTATATTCCAAATATAATACTGTGAAATCTTTTATAAATATAGCAAACAATCGATTATTCAATCATGATATTTAGACGAATTTTAAAAAACGGAATGAATCATATATTTTATCGTAAATACCTTTAATTAAAATCAATCAGAGCCGAAAAATCTTGACTGTTAAAATATTATCCCAATTATAACAATAACTAGTTTGCATGCTTGTGTCATGCCCGGGCTATATATTGGTACTGTTTATACTCATTCTATAAGAAAAATGTTGGCTTATCTTTGTTCTAATAAATTACCATAATGATTATATTCCATAAATTAGCTAATACTATACTACGACTTATCTTTGTTCTAATAAATTAACATAATAATTATTTTCCATAAATTAGCTATATTATACTACTCTATGATAATTTATTACCATATCTGAACCGATAAATATATTTAAAGCTACTTTTATGTTCTATCCAATTAATGAATGCCAAATGTCGTTCTAGGAAAGACTTGGTTTTAAGTTTTAATATATAGTATTAGATATAAACTGAAATCAATAAAAAAAAGGAAACAAATCTAATGCAATCAAATCACGACTATAATTACGCTAATTACGTTAAATCGGTTACTGTTAAAAATATATACCTTCCTAATTTATAGGGCATTAAAATGATATTCCATAAATGTAATCAATGAAAATGAAAAGATAATAACAAAATCTGAAACATATATGACATTCTCCATATTTAACAACTTATTTTCGCACCAAAATCAGTGGCCTAAGGAGGAATTAGTCTGCGATGATGAGGTAGATTACAACAAGTGGAATGATTTAAGGTGGCATAACAAACTTATTTTAAATTTATACGGTATGATTTAAGGTGGCAACTCCATATTAATCCCGAGTCTGATGGTGAGGTAGATTATAACATATGGTATGATTTAAGGTGGCATAACAAACCAATTTTAAATTTATGCGGTATAATTTAAGGTGGCAACTCCATATTAATCCCCAGTCTGATGGTGAGGTAGATTACAACATGTGATATGATTTAAGGTGGCATAACAAATCAATTTTAAATTTATGCAGTATAATTTAAGGTGGCAACTCCATATTAATCCCGAGTCTGATAGTGAGCTAGATTACAGCATGTGGTATATAAGCTACGATTCAAGTTGAGATTATCGATAGTCGACTCCTTAGGTGGGGCAAGCCCATGTGGCATATCCCCACAATTTAATATGTATGTATTATGGATGGAATATCGCTTAAAGAGAGACAAAATGTTTGTTCATTAGTTTATGGGGACTATTGGTTGTGATGTACAATACTTGATTTAGAAACATCCATCTTCTATATATGTGTGAAACTTTATGAAATATAAAACTCACTGTCAAAACCATTCAAACCTCACAAGTCACAACGGGTAATTTATTCATTATTCTAATAATACTAATACTCGTGTGGTAGTGGGTTAAATCAACAACAAAGATCAAATTAAATTCACAAGTTTATAACATATAACTCTGATGGTTGTACTTTAATTACCAATTTACCACAATTAATAAGCATCTATAGTTCCAGTTTGTTAATAAGTAAAAAGTAAACAAAAAAGATAAAAAAAAAAAAAAAAAAATGAAAGGTGTAATTGATTAGGCACCAAAATTAATTAAAACCATTACTTCAGAAAAGCAAACACCAAAGGGAGTCGAACGCGTGACCTATGGTATCTTAAGTTTCTCTTTAACCAATTGCTCTATGCTTTCTTCCTGCTACTTTGTATAATAAATTAAACCTTATACGATACTAGAGTATACATTTAAAAAAAACATCATCTTCAACCTTTGTTCGCCGGCTCGCCGCAGCCTCCACCCCTACCGGACTATCACCATTCTTCAAAAAACACGCTACCATTAATTAGAAAATCGACATTGGAAATGACTCTGGCGAAAATGGGGTGAGTATAGGTGGCCATCGGCGGACGGTTGGGCTGGGGAGTAGGACACGATGACAAGGTTGATATGAAAGATGACGATGACGACGATAAGACCGCCGTTGATGATAAAGTCAGTCATGATGACGACTGTTTAATAAAGGCGGTTGGAGGTCGTCGATGACGTGGGAGGGGCTGCTGCCTGCTGGTGGCCGGTGGGTAAAGGGGTGGGGCTGGTTCATCCAATTTTTGATTATTGATGATGAAATTGATTATATTGATCGATGAAGCCATGACAAATTCTGAGGTAACAAGTTGGTTGAATGAAACATTGTACATTTGTACATGAAATAATAAAAGACAAAATTAAACACTAAATAATTTATTAGGGTGTGATTAGATGTGGTGAGGGTGTATAGTAACAAAAATAATTAACCATGGTTAACAAATTTGTACGGTGTAGATGACTTTTTACACAATCAAGGGTCAAGATCTAATACTTTAGAGTAACCGACGATAACCGGCGGTTATTCTAGAATTTTTGTAGATATTAGGGTTAAATTAAAAAAAAAAAAAAAAAAAAAGAATACACGTTTATCTGAAACGTGAAATCAGTTTTTTTTTTTTTTTTTTTTGGATAATTTCCAAATCAGCTTTCTTTTGTTTTATTTTTTATTTTTTATTTATTTCCAAATAATTCTGGGGGTACTCCAGGTGTGTAGTATAGGAACTGGCTTGACAGGTGATACAACGATTAAATTTAAATAAGTCTTAATCAATTTCAAGTTCCTTAACCGTGATACCTCATGTTTCTCAAGTTCCTCACAATTGATCATCCCCTTTATTGGCTTTATATAAAATAACAATTTCGGTGTGTTTCTTTCACACACTCAATCTCAAACTATATTTGATGTTGCAAATCGCGGGTAACGAATTCAATCTTTTATTTAATGTCTTGACTACACTGCTATGTGCCTATGTTCATGGCGTGTGGATTCTGTATGGTAGTACCACTTTTATGTCTCGGTTGTTGTACCCTACCAATCATCTGCTAACATTTTATAAATATTTTTTTATAATGAAAACCCAACACATTGGTGGGGTACATAGAATGTGATGAAAAAATGTGGTACATGTGATTGCACCGATGGCCATGGTGATTTAAGTCATCGATTGTAGCTTCAAGAAGATTATAGTCACACTGGTGCAAAACGCTTATGGTCAAAATCAGGACCGAGATCTATCATTTTTTATAGGATGATCAAGTTTAACCTTCTAGAGTTCAAAAGAACTTATGAATGATCATTAATAATGTCTCAGAGAGCAAATCAAATCTTCATGCTATGATAAGGTGACTGTAGGTTTTAACAGTTGACCCTGGGGTCAAAAACATTTCGTTGCTATTTGCCTTACTTCTCTTTATCGTACTATAAATGAGGATTTTCTTAAGAGTGTAATATGGATTTCTATGGTTTTGATTGGAGGGGTACAGGGAGTGAGACACAAAATGAGCAATGATGCTCTCAGGGGCGCAATGAGTATGGTAGTCCTCACAATAAACGAGTAGTGACCACACTTAAAATTATTTAAAATCTATTTAAGGGTGGTCTCTACTCCTCTATTGTGAGAAGGACCACCATGCTACTTATACTCCCGGGAACATATTATAATTTACCCAAAACGAGACATACGATCCTCATTGTCGTACTATATATGTTTTTGATCCCTTTAAATGGGGAGGTAGTGAATAAAGTAGATGAGATTCGGGATTACTCTGGTCCAGTTAGAAGTTTAATGTTAGAAGTCTCAAAGTTATTTATGAAAGTATTTTTCATCAAATTGTTAGTTAAACCCTTGCCTGAAAAACAAAAAACGTCATATTTATACAAAAATAAAGGTAGTATCTACTAACATATAGTAATATATTACCTAAAAATCCATAATAATTTACAAGAAATTGGTGGGGAGCCGAGATACGATCTGAGCCCCCACACCCTTTGCTATGGAAAAACCAATCCTAGTAAAAATAAAAGCTGCAGCCTGCGCCCCGATATCCTGCGTCCTGGAGAACTGCTGGATCCACTTTAGCAGAGCAACAACTGAAGGCTCCAACTCCCCCAAAGAGGAGAAAGAGAAGAGGAGGAAGCCATAACCCAAAGCAGCGCACCTAGCCTCATACTTACCACGCTTACGATTGGCCGCTTCCCGTACCGCCTTACCTGGTTCAAAATCCATCAATCCCTTCTGAGTCATGGGCGACTACCCAGTCAAATCGACGCAAACATCTCGCCCTCGATCCCAAGAATAAAGCAGCATGTCTGCTGGGCGAAGAGGTCGGCCATCAGCACCAATCATACCAATGTCAACCTCCTTTTCAGTTGAGATCCCTGAACGATAACAAATGTCAACCAGCGTGTCACGAACAACATTATGCCGATGTTTGACGCCAACCAACCCCGTACACGATACAGCATGATCTCCGAATATATCACCCACGAAGACCTGGGAGCAAGCAGAGCACGGGCGATCAATGGTGAATAAAGGCACCCCAAGACGGTAACAAAGCACGCAACGATAAGTACGACCATTCATGGCCTGACCCAACCCCGAAATAAGGACCACCCTAAGCCAATCGGAACTGTGTGCACCCTGCTGAGACTTCCACAAAGCCAACTTATGTGGTGTCAAGGAATAAACAGAAGCGGCATCCCTAGCTACCCGAGCGAAATACATATCTGCCAATCGTTTCATAAGTCGGGGTGCAGTGATCTCGCCAGGATAACCCAAGATATCAACCTCTAAAGTCTGATTAAAAACACCAACAGCGTCAGCAAACGCAGACCTCAAAGAGACAACACCAGCATTACGGAGAAGCTTAAACTGTAGGTCAGCAGACAGAAGTCGCGACGCTAAAAAAGCATAATGGACAGCATCCCCGGCCGAATAGCCACCAAGCCCTCCGAATGAAAAAGGCAAAGTAGCGAGCCTCCACTGCCAATCACCAAAACCCGGACCTGAAGCAACAACGATACGCTCCAAGGAAGAGCGTAAGGCTGCATCAAAAGCTAGCCGGGCCGACTCAAAAATGCGCGGTGCACAAGTACGCAGGGCGAAATATAGCTTAGAGACCCCAGTGCAAGCCCGAATAAGTAACAACTCACTCTGAGGATCGTTAAGCTGAGCAACCGCGTCCATGAGTTCAATGGTCTTAGCCACCCTCTGTAAAACCATAGAACTACAAAACTCAAAATTGACACTAACAGGCCCACCTAATAACTTGACCCCAAGGAGAGGCCTAGCAATATTAGGAGGGAAGACACCAACAAGCTGGCTCCGCGGATCCTCCGTAGGCCAAAAAACCTCAGTTTTATCAACATTAAGGTGGAGACCCAAACGAGGACCATCTGCCTGAATCAGCTCCAAGACCTGGCCTACAACCAAGGTATCACCGACAATCGTGCCATCATCCAAATACCATGCCTGCAAACACAAGTCAAAAGCGTCTCTAATCTTACACGCCAAAGGGTGCAACACTAGAGAAAAAAGCAGCGGGCCTAGGGGGTCACCCTGCTGCACCCCCTGACACAACAAAAGAGTGTGCTTGCCATAATGTCAACAAGTCGGGTCATTTCTATCAAGAAATATGCTGATAAAAGGTGGTTTAAATTATTGTCGCTCATAACCCACAAAAATAGGCTTAGCGAAAACTGTTCAGATCGACGTGTTACTTAATCAGCTAAGCTTTTAAGTTAGAACAGGTCTAACAAAATACATTTATTAAGAATATCTACCATACGTAGGGGTATAATACAAAATTGAACATGAATTATGTATTTCTAAAAATTCATTTTATAATTCATTTTTGTCTGAATTACGAGTCAAATCGGGTCATTAGATCGTAAAATTTGTCGTGCAATTTAGCACAGAGTGATTGAATTGTGACATAGGGATTATCGGCATAAAAAAAATTATTGCAAAATCAGTGTAATTTTGCACGGGTGAACAGATACAGTTTATATTACATGGGTGAACAACTATACATATGTCGTGTAAACATGTCAAATGGGTGGGTCTGATAAGATACAGGTTGGTTCTAAAATAGGTAAAAACATACGGGATCGTATCGAGTTGGGTCAAAATATGGGTAAAAAAATAAATCTTGCGCCATTTTATTTGAAGTAACAAAGTTTCAATCGTACTTATAATTTTTTAAGCTTAAATATATAACAATAATCGTAAGATTATAATTAGTTTTATCTGATTTGATTTGTTATATGATATATTTAGATACATTTTTGGGTTAAACCAATATTGGATTTGTCTTGGTGAATGGTCAAGTCGAAACGGGTTCAAGTCAATATGGGATACGGGACACAATAAATATGTCCGAAAGGGGTTGGATAATCCCGACAGTTCCTATATGATTTAAACTTTTGACAAGTCTAACATCGTAACTTTCTATTTTTAAGTCTTTTCTACTATTAATCTAACTACTAAAATACGTTTATGATCCATGGTTGGAGTATAAAAAAGACTTTTTTTATATAATATGATATAACAGCCCGCGTAATTTTGCACGGGTCAGTAAACTATTTATATTAATTAATAGGCAAAACATTTAGTGTAAATTTTTACGTCCACATTAACGATGATGTCATTGACGATGTCACTGCCACCTCATCACCTGTCACATAATTAATTTAATAAAATATAGCTATGAAGGCTTGAACCTGTGACTTCAGGTTCATATGTTAACATTTCAACCGCTAAGACAATTATTTTATTTTTATTTATTTATTTTATTTTATTTTATTTTTTTTTTTTTTGTAAAAGGTTAGTCTTTTATTATCCACCAAGGGGAAAAGAAAAGACAAATTTTACAAAATATAACCACTAGAGATATTTCTCCTAACTAGCATTCGAGTGATCAACAATTTCATCATGTAGAAAATTTTTTGTTGTAGCTATTAATCTAACACTCACTATAAATTTTATCTTCTCCACTACCCACTTGATTTCATGCTCAATATTTCCAAAAGTTCGCGAATTCCTTTCCGACCAAATCATATACACTGTAGCTGCCAAGCTAGCACAAAACCACTTATGCCTCCAGCTCCTGTGATTCTTTTTCTGCACTCCCCATAGAAGCTCTCGTTTCAGACTCCATCCACCTCTTCGTAATCCAATCCATTTCAACACTTCCTGCCATATAGCTTTGGAAATTTTGCAGCTGAAGAAAAGATGGTGGTGAGATTCAGCATCCTCTTTGCAAAGAATGCATCTATTAACTATTGGCAGCCCTCTCCTCATCAAATTATCCACTGTTGCGAGACATTTTTGAGCTGCTAAGTTGCAGATAAAGCTGTGTCGAGGAAAGTTTGTGGCATTCCAAACAATCTTATGACCTTTCATTTCTCTTTTCTGCACTCTGAAGAAGTCATAAGCAGCTCTCAAATCAAACTTTTTATTCCTGCCCCATGACAACACCAGCTGATTTGCAGCTGCTTCACTACCTTTGGCATTCAAAATATCCTCTCTAACACAAGTGATGCCCTTCCAGCTTTCAGGGTCCTCACCACTTCTACTAACCAGCCAAATGTTGTCCTTGTTCAACTTATAAGCCATAATCCATCTTAGCCACTGTCCTGGTTGGCCTGTGATTATTTTCCAAATCCACTTAGTCATCAGAGCTTTATTCCAAGCAAGCAGTTCCTTAATGCCAAACCCTCCCTCTACCTTTGGAGTGCAGGAGCTAGCCCAGCTTTTGAAAATAAGCTTTCTCTTGTTTTCACCAACACTCCAAAGATAGTCCTTACAGCTTTTGTTGATTTGCAGAATTATATGTTTAGGAAGAAGAAAGCTAGCTCCCCAGAAATTTTCTATTCCAAAGATAATTGAGTTGATCAACTCAGCTTTTCCAGCATATGAGAGCAGCTGAGCTGTCCAATGCTGGATACCATTTCTGATCTTGCTGACCAGGCTTACATACATGTCTGAAATAAGCCTACCTGGATTCAGAGGCACCCCAAGGTACCTGAATGGAAATTTCCATTCAGCATAACCTGTTTCCTGAAGAATCAGCTCCTTTACATCTTGCCTGACTCCTCCAAAATAGATTTCTGTCTTCATTGGATTAGCAACTAGCCCAGAAATACTTGCAAAAATGTCAAGACACCTTGTTGCTGCCTCAACAGATGGAGAATCCCTTCTTGTAAAAAGCATTAAATCATCTGCAAAAATCATGTGTGTTAATCTTATTCTCGAACATTTTGGGTGGTAGGAGAATAGCCTTTGATTGTGAATTTCTCTCATGTATCTTGAAAAAACCTCCATACTTAAAAGACAAATAAGTATGGAGACAGTGGATCTCCTTGCCTAATGCCACATTTACCTCTAAAGAATCCATGAGTCGACCCATTAATCTTCAAAGTAAACCAAGTTGTAGATATGCACCCCATAATCCACTTAATGAACAGATGGGGAAACCTCAGAGCTTTCAGCATTTCTTCTAGGAATCTCCAATTTACAGAATCAAAAGCTTTTTTAATATCAACTTTCATGAGACATCTAGGGGATATATTTTTCCTGCTGTACCCCTTAATAAGAGCTTGAGATACCAATATATTATCAAAAATGCATCTGCTTTTGACAAAAGCAGTTTGCTCATCTCCTATCAAATCAGGGAGCACCTTTTGAATCCTCCTGGCTAGGATTTTGTTAGCAAGCTTATAGAAAGTAGTACAACATGCAATGGGCTTGAAATCCATGACAGTATTGGCATTCAATTTCTTTGGAATAAGAGCAATGACTGTGGTATTAGCTTGCTTCTCCATTTTCCCAGTGCTGAAAAAATGATGGACAGCTTTAATTATGTCTTTACTAATCAGATCCCAAGAATGATGAAAAAACCCAGCTGAAAAGCCATCATGCCCAAGACTCTTATTTGGATGAATACTATTGAGAGCTTCCTTTATTTCCTGGTTTGTTATGGGATTGATCAATTCTGTACCCCATCTATCTGAGACACAAGAGCCTTTACTGATAAAATCAGTATCCAATTGAGTTACAGCATTATCTGTACCCAACAGGCTTTTGTAGTACTCAACAAAAGCCTTCACAGCCCCCTTTTGATCCTCATAAAGCTTTCCATCCATTCCTATTACTTTCCCAATCAGATTTTGGCTTTTCTAGCAGCAATCTTGGAGTAAAAATAACTGGAGCTGCAATCAGTTTGCTTGAGATCATGAATCTTTGCCCTCTGATGGAGCATGCTCAGTTCAGCTTTTTTAATACTACAGAAATTATCAATCAGCTTCTTCTCATTCTCCATTAATTTTGCATCCCGAGGAGAATCCTGCATTTGCATTTGACATTTCTCAAGTTCCTCTCTACTTCTCCTCACTCTCTCTGGCAGATTTGAGTAGAAATCCTTGTTTAGCTTTGCTAAAGCTTTTCTGACTTCTTTTAATTTCTTAAACACCCTGTGCATTGGTGAACCTTGGACAGATGTTCTCCAAGCTTCAGCAACCAGTTCTTCATAGTTAGGGTGATCCCTCCAGCAATTCAGAAATTTAAAAGATTTTGCCACAGGTCCAATCACTCCAATTGTAACAATAATTGGGGAGTGATCTGAGATGCCAGAAACTAAATAATCAGCATATGCAGCTGGATAAGATGCTAACCATTTAGGATTAACTAGAGCTTTATCCAGTTTTTCCCATAACCTATCATCACCAGCCTGCTTGTTTGTCCAGGTGAATTCACACCCATACCCATTAAGATCATCCAGCTCACTGTCCATTAAACACTGATTAAACTCAGCCATATCCATCAGATTTGGAGGAGATTTGCCAATTCTCTCTAAATCTGCTCTGACTATATTAAAGTCTCCAATCAGAATCCAGGGTTCACTGGATTTAAATCCACAAAGATCATTCCATAAACATCTTCTCTTCTTTGCATCATTACTAGCATAAACAAAGGTGATGTTTGATGTTTGATGAGATAGCAAATGATTGATCCTACCATGAATGAACTGATCTGATTCTTGGATTTTCTCAAATTTGATAATCTGAGGGTTCCAAAAAAGCGAGATCCTACCACTATTATCAGCAGAATAATTATTATCATAGGCATATTGCTGGAAAAGCCCCTTGGTAAGCTTCTCTGAATTTCCTACCTTTATTTTAGTTTCCAAAACTCCTAATATATCAATTTTATTATGCCAGAGGAAGTGCCTAACTTCCTGCTGTTTGAGGGCCATATTCAGCCCTCTAATATTCCAAGTGGAGATCTTCATTTGTTTTGAATGTCTGGGGGGACATTCTCCACTATCAAAGCTTCCTCTGTAGTTTCCACCTCATCAACTCCTTTGCTAATCTCTACAAGCCCTTGTCCCAGTGCAATTGAAGTCAATCCTACACTAAGATGGGCAAATCTATTACTTATGATAGCTTGTGGACTTATATTTCCTTGGTGTTTCCTAGACTTCCTCACAACAGTCCTGAACCCCAATTCATCCACCATTTCAGCTGCAGGTGAGGGAGTATCATTTCCTTTTTCATCAAAATCTGCTTCAATTACCTGCTGTACCTGTTGAGTCTCTACCTCTGCAGTTTTGACTTCCTGCTCAGCAGTTTTCTCAGGTACAGCTTTTGCCTTGTACACTTGCTTTGGAGGAGCTTATTGCTTTGGTTTCTGATGCCTGCATTTAGAGATGTCATGCCCCATCTTTTGGCAACCTTTACAGAAAAAAGGTACCCACTCATAATCAATCTTTTGATAAATTTTTCCATTGTAGGGAGTATTTATGGTAACATACAATGATACAATGGTAACTCCTCAGAAATGTCAACCTCTATAAGCACCCGAGCAAAAGACAGTCTAGTCTTATGAGTGGTAATCTGGTCAGCATACAGTGGTTTTCCCACTTTGCTAACAATCTTGCTAAGAGCTGAAGCTGGCCAGAAAAATGGATCAAGATCAGGAAAGAGCATCCAGATAGGCAATTAATTTTGTTGATTCTTTTATTAACAAAATTATATATAAAGGACATTAATCCCTAATTTTCCGTAAATATCTCAATTTACCCACAAAACGTGCATGATAATAATAAAAATGGCATCAAATAATCTAAATTAAGGTGCGAAATCACGGGTAAAATAGGAAGAATTTTTTTAAATCAACCCATATATAATAAATTCATCATAAATATTCCAATAATATTTCAATTTACCTATAATAGATGTAGTATTTATATGAAGAAATGTTTATCCTAAAATTGAGCAATTTAAATATTGACAGAAATTTAACAATTTTGGCATAATTAGATCCCTTAGAGTTGAAGAATAACTCTACACGGTAGAGTTTACTTAAAATGGAATATTAACTCTACCATGTGCATTTATCTCTTATTTTCATAAATACATTTTCAATTATATTTTCCGCTTATAGTAAATTCTACCAACTCTATAAAAAAATAACTCCAGGATATCTGAATCCATTTCTTATTTGAACAAAGGTGTTTAATAGAGTAATCTTATGAGCTAAGATCATGCATCCCACAAAAAAAAAAAAAACAAATTTCTTACTTTCAATGTCTCCTTTTTTACACATACATCAAAGCAAGGCAAGAATTTTATGCATACATATTTTATAATTTTGACCTCCACCTACCAATATATAAGGACCACAACTTACAATCATTCCCATAGCCCATAGGTCATACGGAGTATGTTTCTTCCTGTACAACGTTTTTTTTTTTTTTTTTTTTTGAGTCGATTTGCCATTTGATGATTATGGGATTAATTTTTTTTTTAATGTGTATCAGAACGCTAAGCCCCATAGTGATGACTGATGCAAATGATTTTCCTTGGGCAATGCCTATGCTATTGTATGTGTTTAAGGCAGCAGTCCGAAAGGAGATATGTGTGGCAGACATACATATCCTTCTGTCAATATGACACTACCACATTGCAAAAGTTAGGCAATTCAATAAAATCAGCTCTTCATGATTATACATAAAACCCAATATTGTTATATTGTATATATCATGATGCTTTATTATGTTTTATGCGGTACAACATTGAGCCACGTACAAATCTTCCTTTTATTTTTATTTTTGTGTGTATTTTATCTAATTTACGGCCTTATTGAATTGGCAATATCACTCCTTCCTTTGTATTGGAGTAGTCAAATTCTATGTTTTGGATATATAGATTTTGGCATTAGTTTAACGTATGGACCATCCACTTTGATTTTTCTCGATTTGAAGACGGTAACATTTCGTATCCTTTGTACAATAAGCATTATAAAGATTCAAATGAATAGATTGTTGATCTTGATAAAGTAGTGATTACTCTTATTTTTTGTTTAATGCGAGCGACTAATAATTTTCTATTGCTATGTTTGGATCAATGCGGAATCATGTTCGTCAACTTATAGTACGAGTACATGGGTGCAGGTCAATACACGTCACGAGTCATAAAAGGTCAACACGGGTAAACGGTGCAGGTAAATACATGTCCCAAGTCATACAAAGTCAATACGGGTAAACGGGTGCGGGTCAATTAACATTGTATGTCAAACTTTTTTTTAAACGCATTATTATTACTGGCTAAATTAGAAATAGTATAGAATTATTAAACATAAGTATATAATAAAGTTATTGCGAAGCAAAATCTTTTTATTGTAATAACAAAAATTATTATATATATCACTAAACAATCCTTGCCATTTTGCACGGGTAACAACTAAAATTAGCTTTTGATTTATTATATTAACTTTATATTCCACTATTTCATTTTTGCATTGAATTTTATTCATCTTTATTTTGTCTTATATTAAGGGTCAAATTGGGTCAACGGGTCGGCTAGGGTTTGACTAAAACAATACGCTGGTTAAATTGTGTTCGGTTAAAGATAGGTCATGGCCTACGGGTCACTAAAAATTGGTTTATTGCTCAGAAAAAAAAAAAAACACCCAATCAGATCTATGTATTTGGTCGACTAAGCTTCCAAAGTTGCCTACATTGCTAATTTAAAATCGACGTAAAATATCAAACTAAATAGTAAATACGATAACGACAATTATTAAAAATTGTTTGAATTTTTATATAGTTAAAATTACTATTTAAAATGTTATTCACTTAAACAAGCTAAATCTGCAGAGAAATAGGGTTGCCCCTGCAATTTTGCACGGGTACAATACTAGTTATAATCCTAATAGCTAACGGAATGACCCCTTCTAAGATACTCTGCGTCAGAGATGATGTCACCGATAATATCATCGATGATGTGTCAATATAAGTTTATCTAAAAATATCTAAAAATAATCAGTCAAAACTCTATATACACAACTATAATATTCCTTACAAATCCAATAATTCCCAAAATGGTGTATATAAGCATCATTATCTAAATTTTGGAAGTAACATATTTATAAATTAGGCAACATCAATACATTCACACGCATAGCCCTATAATTTAGCCAAAATTTAATCCATGAATAATCTTTCCTTTATTTAAACCCAGTTTTAAAGCAACAAAATCCTATAAAATGATGTAGCCTAATGTTACGTTAATATTTAGGAACAAATATGGGTTTGACCAAATCCCTTCACATTATATGATTTGATTTAAAAAAAAAAAAAACAATATCTTTTATAATAACATAATAATATATATTATATCAACTAAAAATCAATAATAATTTACAAGAAGTTGGTGGGAAGCCGAAATACTATATTATAGTCCATTTTTTTTCTTAGAAAGTATTCAACTATTCATCCACCAAACAAAAATTCCTGTCATTTTTACAACTTTTAAGAGATCATTTTTCTTCTGAATCACGGGTCCACAGGTCGAGTTGTATTTGATCCAAAGATATATGGGACAAAAAGAATTCAGAATAATATGGGTCACTAGCTGGTCATAAAAACGAGCTTATGAGTTATGACTTATAAATATCGTGTTCGGAAATAGCGCGTCACGAGTCTTAAAAATCAAATTGGTGACTCAAAAACAGATTTTGACATGTTCAAATATTGTAATACTTTCCTTAAATGTGCATCCATTATTTTTTATTTTAACTTTATTACTTTATTCGAATTATAAAAAAAATGGAGTATATAAGCATCATTATCTACATTATATAATAACCGAAATAGGAAATAAGATATATATTCTTTTGGCTTTATTTTGTCTTATTTATTATAACATGGATGGATTATTATACTAATTGTATGTATAATCTACTTCATTTTGTCTTAATTACGAGTCAATTAGGCTAACATATCATGTTAGGTTTGAAAAAAAATGTGTGTCAATCGGGATCAGTCACAACATTGAACATAGTGGGTGAATTGCTAAAAGAAAATGACTTTGAGTCGAGGGTCTGTTGAACGCTAAAATTGAAGGACACTTTTATAGAAATGTCCTATCTTATAGAGCACTTAAATTAAGACTTGACCGCAATTAAAAAGAGCAATATAATTGAACACGAGAGATTATGCTAGAAATAAGAGGGTTATTGCAAACTTAAAGAAAATGCTTCAATTGCAAATAATATCAGGTTTGCTAACAAAGAGTCAAGGAAGGAATGACACAATTACCTCCATGCCTTCTATCTTCATTATGGAAAAGAGAAATGCTACTCTAAAACATAGACAGCTCGCGCTACGGGGCGAGGCTTCCCGATTGTAAGCTAAAGGCTAAAAACTAAAGAGTTTTGGTTGATTTGACGATTTTTTTTTCTTTTTTTCATTCTTCAATCTTCTGATCTTTAAATAGGATAAAATCCCTGACGGTTGGCGGATCTCTTGATGGTTACTCCTTCTTCCGTCCGCTTCTTAAATTGTGGGTAGACACTTCCGTCCGCTTCTTCAATCGTGGGTAGACACATCGTGGGCAGTTATTGTGGTAGTCGCTTCAACTGCCTCCTACTTTGGCGCCTATCCCATAATTCAAACTATGGGCTCGATCACTGTAACTGGCCCAAATTCTGATCTTGTGGTTGACGGGCCTACTCTGTTTCTTATAAGATGGCCCAATTTAAATTAAATCCATTCTCCATCCATGCTTCATCGCGCTGTATATCCATCACCCTTGACAAATTAATTTTTCATCAACAAATGCCCCCCTTTTTTGTGTTGTTGGAGATTTGAAACAACGCAAAAAATGATCCGTATCTGTGAATTTTTGGCATCTCACTTTTAGTTTGGTTTAATTCTTTCCTGATTTGTAAATGAATGTGTGTATACAAATGAATGATTTTGAAAGATTGTTCTCAAATAAATAGCAATTCATTAATATGAATGAAGCAAAATAAACTTTCTAAATAGATTACAACTCGTTAATACGAACGAGAGAGAATGCTAAATTCCATTTGATCTAAAATGGAATAAAATTGGAATCTTAAATAAAAACATAACCCCTTCAATTTCCTCTTCCTCCTGTTAGAAATTGGGTGGCATCCAGAAATGGGCATAGCATTCATTATCTGCCGCGATGTAAGTCCTTTCGTGACCGCCCTTCGTCTTGATTTTTGTGAGCCTTGGTCGCGGCATGAACTTGCTCGAGTACTTCTTGAATATGAAGAACCTCTCGCACTCGTACTCGTTGTCCTCAAATTCGTCATCACTACAAGCTCCAAGCCAATAAGCCTGCTCCTTTGTGGATGCATACTCATCCTAAGTTTCGCAGGTACAAAAGTATACAACCCGCTTCCCTCCTTGTTCGATTCTTCCCTTATACCATCCAGACCAATATTTTCTATGATAGTACAGTAAAGAATTTCTATATGCGAACTTCTCATTAGGCTTGAGGAACCCTAGTGCCATAATTTTGCCCCAGCGCTTGCATGTTCCCAGCATACTCATACCGTCCTCATAATTCAATTTTGGAATAATGAGTTTAGTCATTAGATCCTCGTTTGAGAGTACGAGTGACTTGCTCAATGATTCACCATCGCTGAAACTCATTCCTGGGAGTTCATCCTCCTTTTGATCAGGAAAGTACTTTTCAGTCATCATTTTCCACTTCTTTGTTGCAGTAGCTTCCTTCACGAACTCTGCTTCATCTTCAGAAAATTTGTTGCTTCGGAGGTGATGATTTGGACGCTCTTCACCGTAAGGTCTTATGCTGTCGCCTTGTAGGACAAATGGAACAACTCGCACAATACAGGACATTGCTGTTTCTTTTGGTTGTGAGACATATTGGTATTCTCGTGGGTCCACACACCCCCAGAAGTTCATTGCTAGCCTGTCGAATCCAGGCACATTGATGTCGTCTGTTGCGAAAACTGCCATTTGTGGGAAGCTTTTTGTGAGGGAAAGTAAAAGAAAAGAAGTTTCTCCAAATATTTCTGATATTTGAGAAAATGATTTGTTTTATCTCTAATCCCCTCGTCTCTTTTATATTGAGGTATTCATGGCGATTATCCCATCGTGGGTGAAATACGTGTGAAGATAAAACGGTTTTTCTTTTTATCGGGAAACTGCTTTTAGTGGGGTGAATAAATCCCATCATTAACTTACACGCCTTTCTTCCAATGCACCTAGGTTTTCGTTTTTTTACTGCTGCATTGGCTTTAAATGATATGACTTATGAACTTTCAATCTTCCGCATACTTCAAATACATGGGTATGGAAAGGGTTCATAAATTTATGAATTTCTCATTTGGAATTCTCATGAAATACTGCTGATACTACAAGAGATAATTAAAGAAATAATAAGTATGAATTATTTCCTAATTCTTTGGAAAATTAAGCATTACAACAGAACAATTCTATGACGAAAGTTAATTTGAACTTAACATGAAGGGTCTAGTTTTTGAAAACCAGACATCACACGCGATATAATCATGGAACCAATCATAATATCTTGGCAGATCTTTGTGCCAACATGGATACTGTGTATGGTTGAATTTCTGTGCATTCTCCCATTCTTGGCATAGGCATCTGTACTTAATCAACTTTCCTCCCGCGTCATATCGCTTTCTATACACCATCGTGAAGCTTGGTGCTACATAGGTATATAATTTGTTGTTATAATACTGTTTTATCTCGGGTTTTAGGAACTTAGGAGCGACCCATATGCCCTAGGCTTTACAAACCACGACTGCGACTTTTAAGTCTTCCCTTCCTAATTTTGGAAATATGTGTTCCATTAGGAAATCTTCATTGGCCAGAACCTTGTTTGCTATTGGCCTTGCATCGGCAAAGTTAACTTGTACCTTGTTTATTTTGCCAAAACAGGATACCATTGCCCTTTCCCATCGCCTCTCCAACTCTCGAGCAACTTCTTGTTGGTCACTTTCTAATTCATCATGCTGTAATTTGTGATTAAAGCATGGTAAATCTGGTTTTGGCCACGGGATTTTCTTCGTTAAGGTATATCCTTTAATAACCACATTAAAGCAACTGATATCCTGAATGTAATCTTGTTCATCATGGAACAACTCATATGTGTGAACAATATCTTTATCTTCTTTTTCCAACTTCCCACAGACTCTTGTTAGGGTTGTGTGGAACTTAAATTCCTTTTTTCGTTTGTTAAAAGGGATTGATTTCATCGCCAAGTGATGAAACAAAAATGGTTTATTATCTGGAATTGGATCCATTTTTAAGACAAGATTTCTATGCTTGTGTTTTTTGCACAATGGTAGAACATAATATATAAGGAAAATAAAGGAGTTTGATTTTGTCAAATCCTTAATTTTCGGATTTGTCCAACAACAAATTCAAAACATAACTCTCAACCTTATGGAAGTTATTCATCATACTCACGATTTAAATTAGATAATATTTTATATAAATTAACTTTATACAAAATATAAAAACCTTAAAAATTAAAGATCATTTTGGATCCTAAGGTTTTGACACTCGCGATGATAACTTCTAAGGCGACGGCCTTTTGTAATCGCTGTTGTTCTCGCTATCATCCGCGTCACTGTAATATGGCTTCGCGACTGACTTTTGCTCGCAAATCTCACAACCACAGTCTTCATGCTCATCTGAAGAGGTTTGATCATCAGAATCAGTCAAACTGATCCCTAAATCACTCGATGTCTCTTCCTCAATAGCCTTCCTAAATACCAAGGCACCTCTTGCTTTTTGTCAACTTTTGTACCACTAGGCTCCCCTTGATCTGATTGGGCAAGGTTGAACTCTGCTTGCCCTTTGACGTCCCTTCTTTTGGAAGAAGATTCAACTTCATTATGCTCCAAAGGGGCCTTCCTTTTTCCAGATTGATCCTTTTTTTGGAGATCCTGGGTTGCTCTCATCATCACTTATGATAAAAACCTGATGAGAGGTCACCTCTTCAAATTCGTCTTCTCTCAACCTACTTTTTGATGATACCTTTGTTGAAGTGAGATCCAGTGTTTGCCATTTTATTGTGAAAATGAGTGAGGTAAAAATGGATTTACAGTGATTTATAGAGTTAGAAGATAAAGGAATTTTGATACCCTCAGCCGCATGGTTTTTATTGTACCTATAAACCAATAAACTTTTACTATTCCCAAATTAAGTGGGTAAAAATGGAACTTTGGGAAACGGATGTAATCATGACCTTTTCAGGTGCAGTTTTCTTGATCCCTGCACGGATGAAAACCGTTCAATTTCCCAATGACAAGACTTGAGAGGGAAAATACTTTGATTTTTATGGATAATTATCCAAAAGATTTTTAATTGTTACAGTTACGTAACAAATATCCTGTTATGAGGGGAAAATGTGACACTTGTCCAAAATATCTATGCTCTGGAGAGAGAAAATCTAGGTCTATAAAAGGGGTTTTCCGCTCCAATTGAAAATTTGAACTTCTTCTTACCAACCTAGAAATTTTGCAAGGAAAAAAAAACTTATCAAATTCTTTCTGATTTGACAAAATGATTCCTCAACCAAAATCTCAACCTGGTCTCCGTTACACCAAGTTTTACTCCAGTGGGGCAAAACGACTTTGTGATGTAATTAATCAATATCAGGGCAGTTACATCCCGAATAACTTCTGGCTTCAAAGCCCTCATACTGACCAATTGCCTCTTCCTTGTGGGCAAATTTGTCCGTGTTTCTCTGTGACTCCGAAAACTATGGAAGGTCACGATCTTAATACTCTCATGAACGCGTTATATGATATTGTGTGTTCTTCAGAGTCGCAACCCTTGATTTTCCGTGAGAAATCCAATCCTAACTTGTTGCCTTCCACCACTAAGCCCTTAAAAGGGTGGGTTTCAGTAAATAACGCGATGGCGTGGTTCGAGCGCCTTTCTTCATACCATTCTACTTGGGAGATGCAAAAGTTAATCCATTTCTTAAGGTTAGCCTGCTATCCCCGTATTCCTATTAATGGTTCATTTACATCTGCTTTTATATCCTTATGGGATCCTGCCATGAATTGTATTGTCACTAGAGCGGGTTTTATGACCATCACTCTGGCTGATATTGCATATATTACCGGACTTGCCCCTTTTGGTGTTGAAGGGGAGGACATTTCTTTTGTCCAATGTGTCCCAGGGGCTAAGGAACTTTACTCCTCGGTCAATTCATTTTTTGATAGCGTCATGACTTCTGGCTCAAGTGGCCTGTCATTTTCCTCTTTAATAAATAATTATACCTCTTCCAAATCTGTTGAAGTTTGTGATGAGGAGGCTGCACTTTTTCTTGCTTTCGCTCTGAGTCGTTTATTTATGACGCGCTCAGGGAATATATCAAAAGCTTTTCTTATTTTCGCGACCAACATCCTTGTCGCGGGTGAACGATCTATCGCCCTAGGTCCAATTCTTTTAGGATCCCTATATTGGTGTCTTTACCGTTGTCATCATCATTTCCTTGATGAACATAAAGGCCAGTCTCCAAACCTTATCCCTGCGTCAGGCCCTTTGTAGTTGCTGACTTGTTGGGGAATGATGTATTTTTGCCATCTTTTTAATTATGCTGAGGAAAAACCTGTGGCCAAAGATTGTTGGAGTTATGGTGATTTCTTTTTCCGTGCTGTTGACGACAAAGTAATTACTCTCCCTCATCAAATTATTGGGTATTTGCTGGGAGTCACTCAATATGGTGATGAACTTCCTTTAGCCTGGAATCTATTTCTGCTGGCTGAAAAGGAAAAAGATCAACAACTCTCCTGGATTTATAATGCTCTCCCTGATTAGGTGCGAGAGTTGGAAATCACCCCAGCAGGCGTCCTTATTCCTGGTGAGAAAACAAGGACTTCTGATTCCGGCTTTTGGACCCACGTCCTTCAGTCCAGAGATCTATATGCTCTTGAACCTGGTTCATTGGGTTTTGAACTTTACAACCCACAGTTAGTGGCGCGGCAGTTTGGTCTGGTGCAAGGAATTGTTGTCCCTTTTTATCATACTCAAAATCGCCCTTGGCATTTGCGCAAGGTCCATTCTGAGGCAGCAATTCTTTCAAGCAAGTCTGTGACAATGAACTCTAACATCAGACCAGCATCCTGGCGTTGGTGTGCTCAAACAGTCAAGCTTTATCAAAAATGGTGGCGCCAGTCTCCCCATATGCGTAGTACTGAAAGGATTGCTGCCTACACGCGTTCTAGAGAACTTCTAGTGGTTGACAGTAAGTCTCTTATTCTAATTTGTTAATTTGATTTTATGATCATATATCTTTTGCTAAATTTCAAAATTTTTACAGAATCTTCAAATTCCAAGGTGACCAGATCTCTTGTGACTGCCACTCAAATAGAAGAGAACGTCACTGATCTATTTGATCCTGATGAAGGAGGAACATCTTCCCAGTCTTGGGCACTGGTCATCGTTGAGGAACCTGAGTTTGTAATTCCTCCATTTAAAGATGAATCTGAAGTTCCTCCTGTTGAGGAGTCTATGTCGAAACCGCGATCTAACAAGCAAAAGAAGGAGGACAAAAAGGTGGATAAAACACCGATTCAAGCACCAATTCTAAAGGCGTATGACTCTGATGATGACAATAAGCCCTTAAGTTTTGTGTTAAGGAAGAACAAACAATTATCACCATCCTCTGGTAAGGTTCCAACTCCAGATCCTCAAGGCGGTCAACTCAGAAAATCTTATGATGGAAGCCGTTTCAAGATGTCTGCCACCAAAAAGAGGCAGCCAAAGCAGGCTGCTACAACTGGTAGACCTTCAATTCCTACTCCAGATTCGACTGTGCAGGCAAGTGAAAATAAAAAGCGAGAGAGGGAAGAAAAACTGCCTGAGTCATCCCCTATTGAACAACCATCTAAAAAGATGATTGTAGTTCAGCCTTATATTGACTCACTTGCGGAATCCACCAATACCCTCCCTGAACAATCTTCTTATGAAAAAGAAAATACAATGGAGGATGCAACCAAGCTTGATGATGAGCCAGCCCAAAATCCTATACCTGAAGTTTCTATGGATCAGGTAAGTTTTCATTTTAGTGACAAGTTCTTTCTATGTAAGAAAATTTCTCTTCTCTTAATTTTGATTGTTATTTTACTCAGGGAGTCGACTCTATTGTGGAACAATCTGATCCCGCGTCGACTGATGCCAAAATTCAGTCAACTCCTGATGCATCGCGGGAGAGCGACGATGTCTTGGCAGCGGCAATTCCGCAAGGTAAATATTTCATCTTATGAATAACATTTATTTTTAAATATATCGAATTCTCATATTGTAAAATAACTATGTTTTACAGACAAAGAATTGTTGAAATCACTCTCCACTCAGGCGAAGAGCCTTCTTCAATCATGCTCTTCAATTTCTCAAGAATCCATTGAGGTTTCTCCCTGTTTGGCTGCCTTGGAGTCAGATCTTTTGTCTAAGAAAGATGCCCTCGCCTTACTGGAATATCTGGAGCAGATAGCCAGAATGGTAAAGGACACTAGCGTACTTTGGTGTCTGATATGCAGACAAGGTTTTTGAGTAATAAAAAACAGCTTTTTGATCTCCAACAACGAGCATCAGTATATGAGACTGTGCTGCCTCAATTACAAAGTGTTCAGGAAGAACTGGATCCCGCTTTGTCTAACTTGGAGGTTCGAGAGCGTGAGTATGAGAAGCTGCAGGAAGAAATAACTCAGATCCAATAGCAAATCAATCAATTGGAGGCTAAAAAGGAACTTCTTCAGCAACAAGCCTTAATCAGCAAGACTTCCCTTAAAGAGTTGAGTACCAAGTGTAACGCCAAGTCCACCACCATTGTAGATCTAATGACTCAGGCTACCTTGTACAAGAGCATTAAGGATGAAATCTGGAGCACGTAACAATCCATGAGGGTAACGCTTGGGACCATAGCAAACACTTTCCGCCTGTTTTCCAACAATCCATTACCATGACGCTGTAGGCTCCTTTGGGATTTCAAAAAATTGTTCTTCATATTCTTCATTTGAATTTTTGTTCAATTCCTGACTCAACTCTAATTCTCTTTTTTGTTCTTGTAAGCTATCATATAATTGTATGTGTAGTTTTTTGAACTCTGGACCATACTGTTCCCAAATAGATGGGTGAAATTTCTTTAAATATTTTGCATTTAAAGGTCTTGATGAGATCTTCCCTTTTCTTGACACCAGAATGTATGAATTCCCTAAACATTCTTTGTGAATCTTGAAGGGTCCAGCCCATTTAGGAGTAAATTTTCCTAAAATGGGATCTTTATACTGCCCCATGGGCAAGATCATTTTCCACACCAAATCCCCTTTTTGAAAATATTTGGCAATGACCTTTTTGTTGTAAGCCTTTGCCACTCTGAATTTTTGTAACCTCATCCTTTGTGCGGCTTCGAATTTGTTTTCTGCTGCATCCAAACGCTCTATGTTCATCGCCTCTAGATATTCTTTCTCTAGAAGTTCTGACTGCTTGGCTACCCGTGCTGACTGAATCACCACTTATGCGGGTATTACAGGATTATGTCTGTAAACCAACTTCAAAGAAGGACGAAAGGACTAATTCCCGTCGCGTCCTTCTTTGAAGTTCTATAGGCCCAAAGCGCAAAAGGTAATTTTTCATGCCACTTCTTTAGGTTTACATCAATCATTTTCCGCAATCCAGCGATGATTATTTTGTTCGTAGATTCTGCCTGCCCATTAGATTGAGCATAAAATGGCGTGGAATGCAGAATTTCAATTCCAAATTTGGTTAGGAATTCCACAAACAACTCACTACTGAAAACACTCGCGTTATCAACCGTGATTGACTCAGGTATTCCAAACCTAACGAAAATCTTTTCTTCCAAAAATTCTAACACAGCTTGGGTGTCAAGTTTTTTGAAAGGTTCGGCTTCAACCCACTTAGTGAAATAATCAGTTATCACTAATAAAAATCTATGGTGTTTAGATGAATTGGGTTTTATTTCTCCAATCGCGTCCATCGCCCAACCGCGGAAAGGCCAAGGTTTAAGAATGTATTTCATCGGGGCTGCTGGCGCTAAAACTATAGGGCCAAACTTTTGACATTTTTCACAGCCCTTTGCATACTTGATGCAATATTTTCTCATCGAGGGCCAATAAAATCCTGCTCTATGCAATGCCCATCGCATTTTCAAACCATTTTGGTGTGCTCCGCAAATTCCATCATGGATTTTTGCAATCGCGGTTAACGCCTCTCTGGCATCAATACATTTTAGAACTTATCCATCGATATATTTTCTAAATAACTCGTTTCCTTCAAGAAAAAAGTTATTTGCTGCCATTTTAATTCTGAATGGGATATCTCTATTATAAGGATTTTTAAGGTATTCAATTATGTTATCCCTCCAATCCTTTTCCGAACTTAACACATCAACGCTATTTATGGCATTAACAGGGTTATTTTCATCCTCATTAAAACTTTCCAAGGGACTCAAAGTCCTTCTTCGAATTATGACTGAATCATCCGGAGTTATTGCCATCTCTTTTGATGACGCGTATCCAGCTAACTCATCCGCGATATGGTTGATATCGCGTGGAATATAATGGAATTCGATCCTTTTGAAAGTACTAGCTATCTTTTTGATCTTCTGAGTTCAAGAAACCGCTACTGCCGCGATACATTTATATTCCCCTGTAACTTGATTTATGACCAATTGGGAATCTCCAAGTACTTTGACCTTTTCAATTCCCATCTCTTGGAGGATTTCTAAACCCATAATCAAGGCCTCATATTCTGCCCGATTATTCGTACAAACTCCTTCAAGAGTTATTGCTAACTTAGTTACTTGTTCACTGGGATCTACGATGACAATTCATGCCCCAGCAGTCGTCCTTGTCAATGATCCGTCAAAGAATAGAGTCCAAATATCATTTGACTCTTTAATCCTTTGATCATCACTAGGATGTGTAGCAAGGAAATCCGCAATTCCCTGTCCTTTCACCGCTTTTTGGGGTAAATAAACTAAATCGAATTGTAACAAATGAAGATGCCATTTGCATAACCTTCCTTTTAAAAAGGGTTGCAATAGCAGATATTTTAACACATCTGTTGGGGACGCTATTTCGACTTTAAAAGCCATGAAATAGTGGATTAATTTGAACAATGCATCGTAGAGACTTAGACACCGTTTTTCCGCTAGTGTATATCTCTTCTCTGTATCGTGAAGAATCCGACTTAGGTAGAACACCGCTTGTTCATGGCCCAATGCATTTTCCTGGGTCAAAAGACTCGCGATAGAATCTTGAGTCACGGAAAGGTAAATCCGTATGTCTACCATTTTGTTTTGGTGGAAGTATAATAGGAGGGCTTGCCAGCTGCTTCTTAATTTGGTCAAAAGCATTTTGATGCTCTTGTTCCCAAATAAACCTATCCTCTTTCTTAAGTCGAAGAAGAGGTGAGAATATCTTTTTTTTTTCCTGCCAGATTAGCCATAAACCGTCTCACATAGTTTATTTGCCCCAAGAATCTTTGTAATTCTTTCTTATTTGAAGGGGGAGGCGCGGCCAATACAGCTTTTGCTTTATTTTGATCAATTTCAATCCCTTTTTTGTGGATTAGGAACCCCAAGAAATTTCCGGCCTTTACACCAAACACGCACTTGAGAGGATTCATTTTAATCCGAATTCTCTCATTCTCTGAAGAGATTGTCTGATACTAGCGCGATGAGATTCCAAGTCATGAGACTTAATTGTAACGTCATCTATATAAATTTCCATAGACTTTCCGATCATGTCTTTGAACATCTGGTCCATAGTTCTTTGGTAGGTTGCCCCTGCATTCTTTAAACCAAAAGGCATGGCAACCCACTCGTATAATCCCATCGAACCTGGACATCTAAAGGCTATTTTATGACAGTCTTCTTCAGCAATCCTAAATTGATGATACCCTGCATATCCATCCAAGGATGAAATATATTCATACCTTGATGCAGCATCAATTAGCATATCCGCAACTGGCATAGGATATTGATATCTCTAAAATCTATGCAGACTCTTACTTTCCCGTTTTTCTTGATTACTGGAACAATATTTGCAATCCAACGCGCATATTTGATAGGTCTGATGAATCCAGCCTTTAATAATTGTTCAACCTCCTCTTGTATTTTTGGCAAGAGCCCTGGCGCCAACCTCCGTGGTTGTTGCGCGACTGGTTGATAATCCGGCAATATTGGTAGCCGATGTTCCACTACTTCTTGGCTTAGCCCTGGCATTTCACTATGCGACCAGGCAAAGCAATCCTTAAATTCTTGAAGAATCGCGATGAATTTGCCTTGTTCTTCTTCTGGAAGTAATTTACATATATATGTACATCTTGGGTTTTCTTTTGTCCCCAGATTTACTTCTAGCAACTCATCAGTTACATTTTGCCTGATATCATCACTTTTTGCCCATACCTTCTCTTCTTGTACTTCGAAAAAGGTTTCAGGGTCTTCTGGAATTTCATCCACAGTTAAAACATCGAACTTGATTCCAAATTTCTCTTGGTAATATGCCCATAAAGTTTCATCTATCTTTTCTTCATTCATCAAATGGGAAAATTCTTCAAAATCACTTATATTAAAATCCATTAATAAAAATTCTGATCAAATTACAAATAAAACAGAGTTAAATGTAGAACTTCGTTCCTTCATTGTCTTGACTGGTCTTTTCTGCGTCCTCTCAGCTATTTTGATGACTATGTCCATGGTTCAAGCTATTTACAGAGGTTAGTGATCAGACTCGTTCGTGAATCCTAATTCTTCATTCTCATCCAACTTCAGTTGTCTTGTCTCAACATCAGTTAAACATTCATGAGTGGTTTGGCTCGAATCGCCTTCCTCTTCGACTACATCTGTATAGTCTTCACCTTCTATTGCCGATATTTCTTGTTCTATTTCCTTCACAAATTCAAGATATCGGTCTGCCCTAAACTTGTAGTCTTTTCGTGCTCTTAAAGCAGACCTGGGGATTTAAAATTCAATGGTTAGAACATTAAATTCTTTATCCACCTCAACTATTTCGAACCTTTTACCATTCCATAAGATTAAAACTTGATAGAGGGAAGACGCGATAGAATAGTTACGATGCAACCAATCTCGTCCTAAAATTGCATTATAACCTAAATCACCATCTATTACGAAGAACGCCATAAAACTAATGCAATCTCCGACTTGCACTTTAATTTTAACAATTCCTTCGACTGCATATGGTTCTCCACTAAAACTAATAACATTTGCATTAGTTTTCCTAATATCTTTCATTGTCTTTCCTAATCTTTGTAGGATTGAAAAGGGCATGATATTGACCGTAGCGCCAGTATCTACCAATACTTGGCTGATAATTTGATCCTGAAATTTAGCCGTTATATATAGAGCCTTTTTATGATTTATGTCAAGATTAGGCCGTCTAAATAACGTATTTAGGATTTCTTGTGCCGTTGGATCATCCAAACTGCTTATAGTTGGAGAACGGTCTTTGATTTTTTCAAGCGCTCCCGAGTTTGTTGTACTGGGATTAGCTTTCTCATTTGCATCCAGATCCTTAATAATCTGCTTCTTTTTCTTAAAGGTATAGACCTTGTAATTTTCAGGCCAAACTACGAAAACGCATCGCGTACCTAATTTTTCGGCCTCCTCTACCTCATCGGCCCAAGATTCTGTTCCTAGTTTCACAACTTCGGTAGTCAGTCTTCTCTTGAAATCAGCAGGCAGGGTGATGACATTGCACTCTGAGGATGCCTCTCCATTCATTTCTAGATCTGACCCATAATCTGAATAATCTCCATCATCTCCCAACAAATCCTCATCATTGACTTTAATGTCAAGATCTTCTCCATAAGACTCTTGGTCCATATCGTCACTCCTGATTTGATCTTTTCGAAGGAGCGGTTCCTTCGCATTATCCGGTTTGTCTCCCGGCAAAATAGCCTCTTGTAACTCCCTCATCTTTTCCTTGATGCTTTGTTCATGCAAATGAGTGGAGGTTTCAGAATTCAGAACAGTTTTGAGAGTGGTTTCACCAGAACTTGGACAGTCTGTTTCCATCGTGACTGGTGAGTTAGTCACTTCTTCGCTTAGAGCGACTCTGTTTACTGAAATAGCTTCTTCATCGTTTCGGAGTTGGGCAATCTGTGCCTCTTGCTGCTGTGCCACTAATACATTTTGTCGAATTTTCGCAGCTCTCTCCTGTCGATCCTTCTTCTGGCTATTTGAACCACTGGTGAGATCAGAGCTACTCGATCCGTTTGACCCATTTCGTCTCGGAGTTGAAATAGGAATCGGTGATCGATACCTACCTCTTCCTCCTCGGAATCCTCCTCTTCCACCTCTTCCACCCCTGTTCTCCATTCTAGGAGTACTAGGTTGAGATGAATTGAAGTATTCCATGCTATCATGGTTCACTCTAACTCTTTTATTAGCCAACTTCCGATATGCCGGGACCCATTTTGGATCATTATCAATAACCTTTGTTCGGACTAATTCATGATGGAGATAATCCGCAAAAGTTGGACATAGATGATGTTGTAAAACTTTCAGGCCTTTGATTGCTTCTTCATGGAGAGGATTATGCTCAACAGCCTCTTTGACAGTCTTTGGCGCTGGCTTTTTAGGAGAAGATTTCTCTTTCTTGATTCTCGCTTTGTTTTGAGGAAATTCTGTTTCTCCAGCTTTCTCAGCAAATCTTAATTTCTCTTCATTTTGAACATAACGGATTTTGCTTAAATCCGCCTCAAGCTCACTTAGCCTCAAAGCTTTTGACTATTCTTCTGTGATTTCAATGAATTTCTTTTCACATTTCCTCTGAACTACTCCTCTAAAAGAGGCACAATCACACGTAGTGTGTGCAACTATTATATGTCATCTACACATTCCTTCCATTCCTTTTTCCTCGACTTTTGGCATAAATATGATGCCATCATCGACCAAACGATACAGCAGGGCTATCGCCATATCTTCTCGTTCCTCATTTTTCTGAAAAATCTGCAAATCAAGTAAAGCAGCTTTATCAACATTAATCATATTACAGACCACAAATTTTCCTTTCCTTTCAGTTTCATCTGCAAACAATATTATGCCCTCATCAACAAGATCTTGGTAACAATTTTTAGCACTGTTACACTCTCTTGTCCAGTGAGTGAAAGTATCATGCCATACACAATTCCTCCGATTACCAACTTCTTCTAGAATTTTAATTGTATGTCCTTCTTTTGGTTTTACAAGTCCTTCTTTGAGACTATACCTCACCAGCTCATCTAAACGAGAAATTTCAAAGGTATACTTCCTTCTTTCTTTGCTTTGGAAATTTCCTTTTGCAAAAGTTTCTTTTCTCTTAAGCGCGGGACAAACTAAAGGGGTATCGGTCTTTACAACTTCTAAGACATTAACCTCATATTGCGTATTGTCAGCATACACATTTTCATTAGCCTCTTCATCAGGTTGTTCTGCAACCTCTTCAGGCTCTACATGAGCAACGCGTGCATGATAAGAAGTTTTTGACTTATTACCATGCTCTCGATGCACATATTCTTTCTGTCCATGGTCTTTAAGACCGCGATCTTCTTTTAACTTTCTCATATTTAATCGCGCATCGCATTAATTCTGGAAAATCAATAAAGGTACCGCCTCCGAATTTCTTTCTGAATTCGAGGAGTAAACCTTCTTGTGCCATTTGCACAAATTCTTGTTCCGGGACCGACACTGGACACCTACCCTTTAAGCTTTTAAACCGGTTAAGGTAATCATTAACTGATTCTCTAGGGCCCTGTGTAATTCTTGCCAATTCACTTAAGGTAATCCCTGGATCCATTCTTAAGAAATGTTCTACGAATTTATCCCTAAGATTTTCCCAAGTAAAAATTGAATTAGGTGGTAAACTAATATACCAATTAAATGCATTTCCAGTTAGAGAACTAGAGAACAATCTAAGTTTGAGATTTTCATTATCTGCTGCTTCTCTACACTGAGTTGTAAATCTAACCAAATGTTTTCCCACTGACATTTGAGCATTGCCTGAGAATAAGGTAAAATCAGGGATTTTAAATCCTCTTGGAAAAGGATTATTCCTATCAATGTATGATGGATAAGGTGAATGGTCGAAAGCTTTATTTTTTCTACCCATTGGAACCCTCATTCTCTCTAATACAGTTTCAATCATACCCTCCAAGGCCATACCAGTTTGTTGGCCGACCCCTTGGTTTAGCATTGTTTTATGCTGGTTATGGAAATTCCCACCATAATTAGGTACAGAAGGTTCAGCTCTGAACTGTCCGGCAACATTGTGCGTCGCGGGTGGTTGCTGATTTCGGAAACCGTTATGCCTCAGTCCAACATCATTATGAATATTAAAATCTGGGTTCTGATAAGGTATTCCAAATCCTCCACTTTGCACTCCTTGGTCTCATCCAGGAGTGGGATAAGTATATTTCTCCGGTGTAGCATATGTGCCATAGATCGGGATATGATTAGGATTAGCGTATTGGGTTCCATCTATGGGAGTCGCCGCGTTAAACCCAGTTTGGGTATTATAATTCTATGAACCAAATCTTTGTGGATTGGCTCCCAAAGGGATACCGGTTGTCGGTAACCCAGCAGTTAAGTTATTAGTGGAATTTGCAGGATCAACCCTATTTGACTGAGTGCCTGGGCCTGCTGACCAACCTAACCCAGCCTCTGCTCCTTGGCTCTCAAATCTCCTAGGCTCTCCCCTATCTTCATTATGTCCAAAACCTGGAGGACGGTTGAGACGTAACGAAGAAGTTTGCGGGTCTATGTTGAGACTTTGAACCCTCTGTCCTGTCAGGACTACAGTAATTGGTGGATATCCTAATGGCTAGGAATCCGATTTATTAGCTCTATTAGCTAGTTGCATTTGGATTGTCAGTCGTTATTACTCTACTCCTAGTTTGGGCTATAGTTTGTCCCAACTCAAAAACCCTTTCAAGTTTTTGATTCAATTGTGCATGTCGTTGCAGCAAAGGTTCTAAGCGACAAACTACTTCAGTAGCAACACTCCTAGTCAGAGCATCAAAAGTTGCACTAAAGGTTTCATTAATATCAAGGATAACTCTATCAACTTGTCTAGTTATTCCATCCCTAGTATCTTCACACAAACTTTGAGTAATCTGAGTAAACGACCGCGATGACTCTTGGGTCAATCGCTGGATTTGAGATTCGAGTTGTTTCCTCTCGATCTCTTGACCATTAACCAACAATTTCTTAACTATTTTCACATAGGTTTTGTGAAAAGCAGTTAACTGAGTCTTAGAAACTTTGCTAAGATCTAAATTTGCGAACAGAATTTCTTCTGCCTGACTTCGTGAGGCCGGTGTAGTTGGTCCTTGAGACTCAGAATTTGAAGTTGAGTTATCTAAACTCACATTAATAACGGGTGTTTCGGAACCCGACACTTGATTAGGAGGATTATTATGTCCTTCTTGTGGGATGGGAGTTTCCGGCCCGCCATTGCGCCGAGAAGCAGACCTTGTTGTAGGCATAATGCTTTCTGAAGGATTCTTAATTTATGATTAAGAATTTATAGAAATTAAAGAGATTTAAGTGGCTTCGAAAGGCAAACAATAATTACAATCTTTTATGAAGATTATATATTACCTCCCACTGTGGTCGCCAATTTGTTGAACGCTAAAATTTAAGGACACTTTTATGGAAATGTCCTATCTTATAAAGCACTTAAATTAAGACTTGACCGCAATTAAAAAGAGCAATATAACTGAACACTAGAGATTATGCTAGAAATTAGAAGGTTATTGCAAACTTAAAGAAAATGCTTCAATTGCAAATAATGTCAGGTTTGCTAACAAAGAGTCAAGGAAGGAATGACACAATTACCTCCATGTCTTCTATCTTCATTATGGAAAAGAGAAATGCTACTCTAAAACATAGACTGCTTGCGCTACGGGGCGAGGCTTCCCGATTGTAAGCTAAAGGCTAAACACTAAAGAGTTTTGGTTGATTTGACGATTTTTTTTCTTTTTTTCATTCTTCAATCTTCTGATCTTTAAATAGGATAAAATCCCTGACGGTTAATTTATATGCCTGATGCGGAAATTAAAGAGCATATAGTATTTAATAAAACAACCCACATCGTATGATATTGAAAACCACAAAAAATGCACTAACACCCATTGCCCAAGAATTAAAGAGCTGTAATTTTCCATATTGCGCATTTCTTGAATTTAGTAAATTTTCCCTAATTAAGTAAATACTCCGTTTTGAAAGAGCAAAAAGTGCACAATTATTAGGTAAATGTTATATGTTTAATTGTTGTGCACTTTTGTCAAATTTTAGATCAGACCAACCGATTTGTTTGTGTAAACTAATTCAAAGACGGATGACCTACTAGCTAGTAGGTTGTTATTGGGTTGGTGGTGACCGATGTCATATCTTGGATATGAAATAGTACACAAATCACACAATAAACAAAAGGAAGATACTGTGACTTAAGAGTTTTGGGTCAATGGGATCGTGGTTTATACCGAAATAAGAAGTCAGATTTTATCGAAGGCACTTAAATTTTTTAAAACAATCGAATGAAATATAATTAAAATTGGAGAACTCTTGTTGGTTATTAAGTGATCAATGAATTGCTTAAATTTAAAACCTCACCTTGTATTTTAGGGTATGGAGTCTAATCATTTCATAAAACAAATTAAACAACAATGTTTTCATCTTGTTTGTCAATTGTTTTGATTCAATGTGCTAATTGTTACCCTAACCAGCAAATTTTTTCTACAAGTGCAAAATACCATACAAATGAGACATTCACAGCCTCACATGATGTGCCATTCCAAAAGTTACATAATCATCTAAATAACGGAAGTAAAAAAAATAAAATACAAAATCTACTCTCAAGGATAACCGAAAAGTAATACACTACTACAAAAGGGATTAATTTTCCGACATTGTATAAAAAAAAAGAATTCAAGTGATTTTCATACGATAAAATGATCTTGCCCTAAAAGTCTAAAACTACTATTTGGATCGCTCTTATAGAAAAGACAAGATACTGTATTGCAAAAGGTGAACAAATTAACGACAAAGTGCCGCGTTGTTCCAATTTGTTTATGTTTCATAATAGTGCATTGGAGTTAACGGCCTTGATATGGATTTTGTCTTTGCATGGACCATCGTTCATATGCCCCCCCCCCCCCAACCCAATCCCCATAACATGTTTCTGACTACATTCAATGCACATGTTGATTGTATCTACCGCGCGCGCCTTAGATAGTTTAAAATGTATAGTTAGTTGTAAAAGGGGCTAATTTGAAATAGGATGTGCATTCTAACTTACACTATAACACCCAATTTAGTCAATCATGAGCCATAACTTGCATTTTATTAGGAAGAGGTGAGTGAACAATAGCAGCAATTGTATCACAATGGTCGAGCCGGTACTCTAGTACTTAGAATGTTGTTAAGTCAAATGAGAGGTCATTAGTTCAACACCTAATAGAAGATGACCCTTAATAAGATAGACTCTTTGCTAGGAAGCTAGCCCTTCAATCTTTTAGATTTGACGTACGAACTTTGTCTAGTTTGTTAATTAGATTTTCTTGATTGACCGGGTAGTTTAGATATATATATGAGTCCTCGACAATGTACAAGGTCTTCATGAACATCGCGATGATTACTTGTAAGGACACATAATTTAAGGAAGTGTTTTGTTAAAAATGTATTCAAAGGGCTAGCTCGATCACGAAACCACTTACAGCTTTTGTACGTCCATAGATCATACGAGTAACAAATTTACAATGAGCTACCAAATTGCACGCCTTATTTGTCGTAAGAGGAGCTAAAAAAAGGAATTCGCAACATAAAGTGAAAGTATAACGGTGATAAAGTAGTGTTCTACGATTTGTCAAAATAAAATTTAAAATATAGTACGGAGTAAATAATGAATGAAAACCCTAAAGAAACGTTAAGGGAGTCCTTGGAATGGATGATAGGGCCCTCAACCATACATGCAAACACATTGAAGTGGTTGTTTGGATACCCCTAATTCCATAGAAATTTTACATTCCTAGGCTTATTTCTTGATCACGCAAAATAGCTTACCTTGTATGTCATATATTTATATTTGAGCTCAATGTACTCTCCCCCGTTTCAATGCATGGTTATATTTCAACTCCTCGTATATTATTCCATTTTGTCTCACTGTGACTGCCACGAGCTATCCAGACATGGGTGTAATTGCCACGAGCAGCTAATGCTGCGGGGGTAGAGGGTATGGGAATTTGAACCTGGGACAACCTTCAGACAGCTTGAATTGCTAATCACTAGGCCAATCTGATCCTCAGACATGGGTGTAATTGTGTGAAGGAGTGAGGTAAAGTTGGTTCACTTTGTCGGGCCGACCAGTATTAGCCTTTTTGCTCAACCCAACCCAGTATTGGTAAATCAGACCGAACCGGCCCACTCTATTATTTGGACTCCACACTACGTTGCATGAATGCGTAAGATTACCCATAATGGGTAGGGCATGAGGGGTTGGGGCAAGGGCAAGAGGCAAAAGAAAAAGAGTTGGGGTAAGAGAGATGACTTGGGGCAAAATTTGCCCTCAACTTACCCTGGGCAAAGGGTGGTGAGAGGAGAGATTGTGTTATGTTTTGGGTTTTTTCTCTCATTTTGTTGAAAATATTGAACTTTTAACTTGCTAGAAATAAAACAAAATAATTATAAATTATTCCAACAATTATAGTTTTTTATCTTCTACAAATAAAGACCACATTTGATATACTTTAGAGCATATTTTAATTTTCTCTAATCGAATATATATATATATATATATATATATATATATATATAGGGGGTCTATCTAGTGAGAAGTGGTAATTTGGTGAGAAGTGGGAAGTAATCTCAGCCATTGATTTTGCGTAACTCTAGTAACTAAACAACATAACTCCAGTCGTAACTCCATTAACTAAAATTCTTAACTTCAGTCACTTAACTCTAATAACTAAATTGCCTAACTCCAGTGATCTAACTTAATAGAGTAAATTGTCTAACTCTAGTATTATTATTAACTCCACCAAATTCAACGAAAATTCATTAACTCTAACGTAACTCTACTAACTAAAACACGTAACTTAAACACAATTTCCTTTAATAATAAAACACGTAACTCTAATAACTCCAATTTAACTCCACAACCTAAATCGTATAACTCTAACTTAACTCCACTAACTAAAACACGTAACTCCAATTTAACTCTACCAATTAAAACACGTAACTCCAACTTAACTCCAATAACTATGACTCGTAACTCTAATAACTCTACTAAAAACACGTAACTTGAACTTAACTCCAATAACTATGACTCGTAACTCCAATAACTCTACTAATTAAAAGACGTAATTTTAATAACTCTACCAATTAAAGAACGTAACTTCAAACTAACTTCACCGATTAAATTACATAACTTTAGGGAAAAAAAAATAGAAAATGAAAGAAATGAAAACAAACTGACAAAATTAAAAAAACCAATTTCTACCATTTTCTCTCTCCTCCCAAACCACCCAACCCAGCAACCCCGATGATCCGCCGCCCCCCCCCCCCCCCGACGTTAGCCGTCGCCGGCAATATGAACGTCTACAGGCCGGGAAGCAGGCCCATCCTTCAACCCACGAATCCACCATCTCCGCCCTCACATTTCCTCTCTCTTCTCACCTCTTAATTGTTCAATCGCTTTACCACGACGAAAGTGAGGGACGACAACGGTAATAGGTGCTGCAACATGACTGGATGCCGGAAAAGCTGAAGCTCGACGACGGCGAACACTAGAGGCGGCCGAATCTGGAAAAACGAGCGCGAAAATGAGGGAGGGAGAAGATGGTTTTTGCGGCGTGGTGAAGATCGTCGGAGGCTGGAAATGGTCGACGAAGCCTTGCCGTCGTCGGTGGAGTCGGGTGGTGATCGCCGATCCGGCTGTCGTTGTTGTCGGCGTACGACTGCGGTGGCAGGCGGTGGTCGTCTGGCGGCATGAGTGGGAGGAGAGAGAGGGAGGGGAGAGAGAAAATGTGAGGGTTTGGGGAATGGGTCTGATTTTAATTTTGCTTTTCTTTTTATTTCTGTTTTTAATTTAGACCACTAGATCTATGTAAGATGAAGGGGTGAGATTACTTCTCACTTCTCACGAAATTAATTCTTCTCATTTGATAGATTTCCTATATATATATATATATATATATATATATATATATATATATATATATATATATATATATATATATATATATAGCGGGTCGGGTCCGGGTCCAGCTTTTGAGACCAGGACCCGACCCGGACCTGCCTAATTTAAAAAAAAAAAATCTAATGTTGTTAGCATATGAGATTCCGCAACTGCCTCTCCAGTCTCCACTTTTAACACATTCATTCCTACACTCTTCATTTCATTCATGAAAATTTAACTTCATCTACTGTCGTTGGTCGCTGCCGATTTTTATCGCCGTCAACTTACACATGACTTGCCCTCCGTTATAAGGCCGATGGGAAATCATTAATTTAAGGTACAAATCAGTCAAAAAAAGCTTGAAAATTGATTGTTAAACATTATATTTTGTATGTTCTCAATTACATAGTTTAAATCTTTTTGTTTGTATTCAATTGTTATGTTGGGCAATAGTAATTTCAAATTATTATTTGGTTTTGGTTTTCAATTGGTAGGTCTGAGTGTTTTCGACATCTCTTATAGTATAGATATTCAATTATCATCACCTTTTAATTTCATCTTTTGAGTTCGGTTTACCCAAATATTTAATTATTGTTGGGTTTAATTATTATTTGTGTTTGGTTTACTTATTACAGATGTTCAACATATGCGAATTTCTTTTCGCGTATGATATGTAACGGAATATCGAAAGTAAATTGTATTCCTACTCAAAAATATCATTACTTATACGTATTAAGGCCTTCGCATATGGGACCCGCACGAGACCCGACCCAGACCCAGACCCAACGGGTTCGGGTTTGGGTCTAGAAAATTAGGACCCATTGGGTACGGGTCGGGTCCGGGTCTACACAAAATACCACGGGTCTGGGTCCGGGTCTTAGCGGACCCGACCCAAACCCGACCCATGCCCATCCCTAGTCTTGACGCTTCATTTTTATAATTTGACATACTCCGTATTTTGTTTTGAAACGAATATATTTGATATTTGATGGTTCCTATGAGAATGGAACCCTATAATTAAACAGGTGAGACCTTGAGATAAAACATTCCTATCCCTTTCAATCATTTGGTAGATTGCAGATCTGGACCGAGTCTCAGGGATGGGGCAGCAGGATGAGAATGCTTTGCTAGTGAACAACCCTTATAAGGTCTGTTCTTTTCTTGTGTTAAACATCTAGGAAATTCACTCAGAATTTTATTGTTTTTAATTGTGTTGCTAATAATTATTTAATTTGAATTTTACCAGACTTGTGAGATCCTTGAGAAGGAGAAGGTGTGTTCTGAATTAATATTTTAATTACCTCGTAGTGGGATTATTGTCGTATATAGCTGGTAATTAATTCTGAAATTTTACCAGGCTGAACGTTGTACGGGGCGTCTTGAAAGAGCCATTTCTAGTGATTGTCCTATAGAATTTCGCTCCACTTTGAAAATAAAACGTGATTATATCTTATTATCCCCTCATCAAATCTTCAACTTGATTTGCTTGAACAATGCCGTTCGATGTGCCTCTGATTTGTTGGAGTTCAAATTTGACACCTACTGGAGAGTCGACGTTAATGCCCCTTTGGAAGCTGGATTCACCCCTTTGCAGATTGCTGCTCAGAAACTGTCCTGCCCCATGATTCGCCTCTTTTTAATCCACGGAGCTAATCCCAATGATCCTCTTGTTGATGTCGAAAAACTTCCTTTGTATTTGGCTCTCCAATCCTTGAGGTTGCCCTGCTGCTTAATTATTCTCTCACTTACAACTTACTACTTACTACCTACGTATTTTAGTTTCAAATTTTCGGTGTTGTGTGCAGGAAACAGTTTCTAAGTGACTGGGGTCCCGAAAAATCTGTCTTCAAGCTGCTCTACATTTTTTGTCTCAAGGAATTGGTGAGTGCATAAGTATAGAGATACCACTGCCGTTGCATTTTTAAAACTGAAATATTGGTGGCAATCTTGGCAGAGTGAACCATTAGCTGCTGTCAAGATATTGGCATCCAGGACACAACACCAGTACCTTGAGATTATAAGTAAACGTTGCCTCGAAAAAGGGGAGATCCATCAGCTAGGCACTTTGCTGCAAGTTGCGTGGCATGCATTGGTAAATCCATCTGCTGATCGTAGGGGATTAGAAGCTTGCCAGATTTGGCAATGTATCTCGGACGAGCTCAAATCAGATCAAGAGTTAGTTTCTCAGCGTAGGACTGAATTGGAGTCTGCGCAGAAGATGCTCACAGTTATGGACAAAGCTCGTGACAAGCTTGAGTATTATCGTGATAGCCTTGAGTATTTTCGTGATATTCCACCCGTGAGTTGCTTTTCTGAATAGGTTTTATTTCTTCTTACAATATATGTGTTCTGTTGCTGTTTTGTTCTAAAGCGATGCTTTGCACTCGGTCAGAACATGGAAGCACATAATTTGCCATTTGAAGTTGGTAGCTATCTTAGTTTTGAGGCTAGGATCCCGATGGTGCCCGAAGATGTGTACTCCGATGATGTCAACTGGTAAGGATAATTGTCTAACTTTTCAATTCTATCATACAATGAAATGAAGTAGTTATCTTAGTACAATTCCCATGTATGATTCGTTGTTTGGTGAGTTTGTTTAAGTTTTGGTTTGCTTATGAGTGTTCATTTGTTTGTGATCATGATGCTTCAAATATGGATGTACAAGTTTGATGCCGAAGATTTCTGCCACTCATAAAGGTGAGAAGGCTATTTCTTTTAAGCTTGTGATTATTCACATTGCTGATAGACTTAAAACTGTTTAATGTTTGATAATGGGTGTATAAGACAACGATGAGTGTGCGTTTTTGGTTAATTCAATGGCTATGAATGATGGGTCTTGGAGGAGAGGAAAGATAAATTGATTAGAATGAGATGTGGTCGTTTAGGTGGCAGGGCATTATGAAGGGCGATTAGATTTTCAATTGTTGATGTATTTTCTTATCCCTGCACAGCTTTGCTGGATAAGGAGATTCGGGAACATATGGAATCAGGAATGAGTACTGTGTCTGTTGCCTCTAAGGTAACAATATACGGTATAGCTTTACTGTGAAGTACTATTTATATGCATTCGTGTTTGTTTGTTTTTATGTTTGTCCTGCTGCCACTTGAAAAGGAAAAGTTCTTTTGGGATCTGTTTGGTTTTATATGTGTTATGTATCTTTGAATTGCAGAATCACGGCACAGGATCAATGCTCTTTTCAAGGTCATTTCATACTTCACAAGCCTTGAATACTAACTTTGTAGTGGATCTGGAAAGTCAAGTAGATGATGTATTGCCTTCCAAACTAGGTATCATAATTGTTCACTCTTCCAAGAGTTTCTCTGGCTTCTTTTCCCAAATTTGTATTTTGTGTTCAGCATCAGTCTTTTGAGCAAAAGGAAAAGTCTAAGTCTAATCGTACATTTGAACTAATCATCATGATCTATTATGCCATATTTTTTTTATTGAACTTCACTTTCGCCACATTTTCAGTTGGTGAATACGACGAGATCAAGTATAAGGTGGTAGAAAGCACTGATTCTATAAAGTGCATCCTTAATGAGTATGATATAATGGATCTGGAGCCGAGGATGAAGGAGGTTCTTGAGAATGACAAGAAAGACGAGTTTGTCAATCTGATGAACACTTTGCCATGTGATGATGATGCTGTAAAATTCCTGATCTCTGACATGTTCACATATGATGCTGTGAAATGTGCTCAAGCTATGCTGAATGGCGAAATTACTGACCCTGATGGAAAATTTCATCTTCAAAGTTTTTTCCCTAAACATTATTCCACTCCTTTGAATGTGGCTGTCAACTGTAATGCTTTCCGGATAACTGCTTTGTTAATTGATCATGGACATGATGCGAATGCCAGGTCTAGTCCATTGGATGGTAGGGAAGGCTTATTGCCTCTACAGCTAGCACTTTTAGAAATTCAGTAAGTCGTTCAACAAAATGCTAATGAAATGAATTAAATCAGATATATTTGCACATATATGTCTACTGTCGAGGCATTAATTTGACCTTTTTTTGATGTAGGTGTGATAATAGCTTGGTTCATTGGAGACCTAGCAAATCTGCATTTAGGCTTCTTGCTGGACTTTGCTCTGCTAATATGGTCTGTTTCTATAACTCATTTTTCCTTTTTTTTTGTCTTCTTTTTCTTCTTCTTCTAATGCAAATATTACTTCCTGGTGAAACATTTTTCCATCTATTTTGTCAATGGAAGTTAACCTCATACCTGGTTTTTGCAATGTTAGAGCAACCCTTATAAGAAAACTTATTAGAGTTAAAAGTTCTAATGACAAGCAAATAATTAAAATGATGTGTTCTTGCGTAGCGATATTTGTTTGTCTGGTTGCAAATCAGTTTGCCCTTGATCGATGGGGGGAAAATGAATATCACCCAACATTTTTTTGGTTTGTCTTGTCAAAAGTTTAAACCCCTCTTCCTCTCCTTCAGGTCAAGCATTTAGAAAATGTAAGATTGCTTGCAGAACACACAAACGATATTCAGCTTGAAATCGATAATTATCTGAAGAAAAAGAAAATGATCGAGTTGGGAGCTCTGATGTTGGTGGGCTTCCGGCCTTCTTCTACACATCTCTCTGTAAGTGGATGTTGTGGATTTTTATATCCATATAAATGAACTGAATGTTGCGTGCGTTATAGGAAATCCGAAATCTTATGCTTGGTATTCTTAGTTACTTAAATTGGAAGGTAAAGAACCAGTGGACAAGGCACTTTTGCAATTGGTTGAGGTGTTTGATACGATTGGCGCCAAGCTTATGGCATATGTTAAACTACAGCTGCTGAATTCGGTACGTTTTGCTCTCCTCTTCATGATACTACGTCAGAGCATGATTAAGTACTGATAGTTGTCTCTAATTGTTGCAGAGAAGTCAGGATCAGGTGGTGACAGAAATGTACTCACTTTTTAAAGATGCAGGACTCCATGTAACCAGCAAGGATATTCCAATCCAAAATTGTGAAATTTAGTATGGAACCATGCATTACATGTTGCTTGGAGTATTATGCTTGTATGTATGCCAATTCATACGTATTTCTTATTTACGCGATGTTTTTGTTTGCAGTTTCGAGAGGCTGGATGATGACGGTAGGAAGACGGCATTGCCTTGGCATGTATGTGATTTGAGCTATTAGCCTATACACTTACTCAAGTTCAGGATGTATATGTTTTAAGCTTTGTTGATTGTGTTCTAGTCTTACCACTATGTTCAGATAGTTGATCAAATAATCTCAAATTCTGGTTTCCTTGATTATTTGTTCTTTGTTGGTGTATATACCAGGTGCAGCACGGTTTCATGCCTATTCGTACTTATTATTCATGTGTTACCAAGGCTCATGGGTCGTCTTTTTCAAACCAAAGGCAAAGGACTTCAGTTCATGTACCAAGGGCTCAAAATTGGAGGACATGTAACCGGGTCTTGTCATATTTAAGAAGGGGGATAAGGTATCTTTGATAACTTATCACCAATTTTAAGGTAAATTTCGTTCGTTCCTGTCAATTTTTCATTACTTCGTTACAGTTATCAGTAAACAATTCAGCAGTTCAGCAGTGTTAATGTTCATTTGATCAATCTCTATATTTTGACAGAATCGCACTTTCGTTCCAGGACCTCTTTTGCCGTTCATCCCATCAAGTACCTCCATCTTGTGTTGGCAGACTGATTATTGTGTATTATTAGCTGTTGTGTGTTGTGATCGATAAATGAAGACTCGGGTCGTAACTAGCTCTAGGTAAGGTGACTTTGGTAAGTATTATTAGCTGTTGTGTCTTGGGGTTGCAATTATCGGTAACAAAGTTAGTAGTAACAATTCGGCTCTTGGCAATGTGATCTTGGTAAGGCACTTCAGAGGCGTGCTTGTACACTATCCTTCTTTTGGCAAGACATTTCAGTAACATCTGCTGTAAACTTATGATGGAAGCTGGACTTCGCTTATTTTCTACAGTGTTTATGTTTAACCTGCATGTATCAAAATTATTTTCTTTTAAGCCGTTATTTCTTGGTGCACTCCCTCAGCCCCTCCTTCCCCTTATCATGCACCGCGGTTGAAGTGCTCTCAATCTCTTTATCAACCTCCTGTGATATCGAATTTCGACTTGGTCAGTTATTTCTTATAGTGTGATCATTATGTTGTTATTTTGTATCATTATTTTCTCCAATGTGATATTGCCTCCATAAGCTAAACGTATGACTTTCTCACGATCGCCTTTATCAATCAATATCTCATAAGATGGTAAAAATTATGAAACTATACTTGCATGAAATTCTGTCTGAATCCAACGACGTGTTTTTATAGTTTTTCGATAGTATTTCTCTCTAAAATTGCTACCCTCAGCTCGCAATCCGAAAATGTGAGGTAGTAATTAAAAAGATGAATTTGATCATCTATCTAGTTCTACTAAAACAGAAGCCACTAGGACACGTGACATCCAATGGCTATACATTTTCCCGCTAAAATTTTTGTTCCTAATAACATGGTTTTTAATAATTTTGTTCCTATTAATTTGTTGCAAATTCTAACAACTCTAAGTTAATAATAAAAAAACAGCTAATAGCTAAAGCCTTCTATTAACAAACAAACAAAAAAAAAAAAAAACAACTTTAATATGTTCCTAATAATTTTCTACGCTAAATTTATAAGACCATTTCAACCAAATATATATATACGGAGTATATCCCAAAATTTTGCTCTTCTTTATCTACTTAACAATCAAAATTTGTCCTCTTACTCACTGATGTAGTGATTAACCATTTCAATGGCTAAAGACTCGCTCAAATAGAGGTAACTAAAGGTCACTATTCTTTTCTTTTTGTGTTCTTATTATTTGTGTAATCTTCTAATGCAAATTTCATCTCTATTTCTAAGTCATGAGATTGTAAAGTCACTGAAATTTTGAGTTGGTAAATAAATTTGTCATAATACAAATGTTCCTTTACTAATATTCATACTTAGAGATACATTCACGCACACACACTTTGATGAGATTGCATTTTATCAAGTGCAAATTAAAGTCGTACGTATACATGATAGCTAAGCTATTCAGTTTTTTTTTTTTTTTTTTTTAAAAAAGTCCTTGATATCTTGAGTTGAGAAATAGATTCGAATATATAACTACGTTTCGAACGCCAACAATATAAATCCGTTTTACCAAGACAAAGTTAAGCTAGACGTGTTGCCGCACGTTACGATATTAAAACTTTTGGCTACACATTTCCGTGCATAGCACGGGTATTATACTAGTTATAAACATAATTTCAACAACTGAAAATCACAAATCCCATTTCTTTCTCCTCCCTCCTCTCCACCGGTCCACCACCGCCGTCCATCTCCAACTTTCACTGTTGGGCGATGGCGGCGGGGTGTTGCTGTAGTAGTGTTTTTGGACGGAGGAGGAAGGGGAAATAGAATAGAGTTGGGCCTAAAGTTAGTACTTAATTACCCAATCACCCGAATCCGAATTGAGTCATCCTAGTAAATTACGTAGTGTGTAGTTTTCTACACAGATTCATCGAGACCGCACTCAGTTGCAGAAATGGCGCAAAAAGAGAATGTGAACCCTAAAGTCTGTAAAAATACTTTTACTGAATTTTGTGTTAAAGCACGATCGGGCATGAGCCGCACCCGCACGGAGGAGAGAGAGTCCACGTCATAAGCCCACGAAGGTTTCATCCTAAAACCAATTGACAATAGGTGGAGTAACTCCTTGGAGTACACTCCCCATCACGTGTGAGTTCCCTTATTACTCAGCAGTTCCCACATCTCTTGCCCATCTGCGCAGACTTGACCTTCACAAGCTCACCGGGGCTCTTCTAGCTCTCTTCAGTGACATCGCAAACCGGGGCTCTCCGAGCTCTCTTCGGTTGCGTAAACTTGATCCATCTGCAACGGGCCAAGTTCATCTTCTTGAGTCCCAGGTCTTTAACCATGGGCTCTGATACCATGTTAAAGTACGATCGGTCCTGGCCCGCACCCGCACGGAGGAGAGAGAGTCCACGTCATAAGCCCAAGGAGGTTCCATCCTAAAATCAATTGGTAATAGGTGGAGTAACTCCTTGGTTTATAAACATATCAACTCTCTCATCTTTTTCCAATGTGGTACACTCACAGGTGGAGCTCACTCTAACATTTTGTTAGTAGTAAATTATTTGGATTGTCGTGGTAATAATTATTATAATTCTTCTAGTAATTGGATGTACCAGGCTGATCATGAGAGCATTGGAGAGTTACTGAAACATTTCATTTACATGGATGATAAAGATAGATTTATGGACGTTTTACGAGAACAATTTACCACTGGTGATACCAACGTATTCCCTTCTGATTTGTTTAAGTTGATTTGCTTAACTGATGCAGTCCGTTGTGCCACGGCGTTACTCGAATTAAATACGCCTTGGCGAGTCGATGTTAATGCCGCCTTGGAAGGTGATTTGACCCCTCTGCAGATTGCTGCTCAGAGACTGTCATCCCCCCTATTTCAGCTATTTTTACTGCACGGAGCTGATCCGAATTATTTACGTGATCATGAGCGTGATGTTGAACAACTCCCTCTCTGTTTGGCTCTCGAAACGTTGAGGTCTGAGTTTCTAAATGACTGGAGTCCGGAAAAATCAGTCTTTAAGCTCTTTTACATCTTTTTTCTAAAGGAATTGGTGAGTAAAATTAAATTAGTGTCTTAGTTGGTAGTAGCTACAGATCGAATTTGAATGGATAATTGGCAATGGTCTGTGAGTTATGAGTTTTGATGTTCCTTAAACTTTACGTCTTGGTATTGTACGTTGGCAGAGAGAAGCAGTAGTTGTTGTGAAGTTATTGGCATCAAGGACCAAACAACTTGAGATGATAAGCAAACATTTCGTCGAAAAAGGAGAAATCCATCAGCTAGGTGCTTTATTTGCTTCATGTTGCTTGGCATGCAATAGTGACTCCATCTGCTGATAAGGGTATAGAAGCTTGCCAGATTTGGCAATGGATATCGGACGAGCTAAAATCACATCAAGAGTTGAACCTCATCTCCTTTCCATCAACTCGTAGTAGGAAAGTCTTGCTTTCTCAACGTAGGACTGAATTGGAATCTGCACAGAAGATGCTCAAGTTTATGGAGAAGGCTCGTGACCATCTTGAGTCGTACCGTGATCTTAGATTAGTGAGTTACCTTTTGTTGTTGTTGTTCTTCTTGTTGTGGTTCTAAAGTGATGCTTTGCCTTCGTTCAGACCATCGAATCACATTGTGTGCCATTTAAAGTTGCCAATATATTGGTAGCTCTGCAAGGATCTCGATAGAGCGTGAAGACGTGTTCTCGGATGATGTGAAATGGTATGTTCAATTTTAGATACAGTAGTGAAATACTTACCTTAGTTTAGTACATTTTCTTATAATTATATGCCATTATAATTTACGTCGAACCTAGATGTTTCGCATTTTAATATCCGAACCTAGAATTAAACTCACACCTTATAATTTTCTCTCTCCTCCTCACCCCTGCACACGTCCCCACCTTGACTACGCAACCATAGTGGCTTGCGGTTGGGATTGTAGTAGGGTGGGTTATTTTTGGTGTGGATCGAGGTGAGATAGTGGGATTTAGTTTCAATTTTCAATTTTAATTTGAACCCTTAAATCTTATTAGGATGAATGACATGTGATTTGGTTGTAGGTTGTGGCTAAATATTGGGTTGCATAAAACTACAAAAGTATAAGAAATTATCCATTTTTAAATTTTTTAGATTTGGAGTACATATTAGTAGGTTCTGCAATGTTGAAACCACTTTAGAAACAAAGATGAAAGTTGAGATTATTTTGGGATAAATGAAAGTTGAGATTATTTTGGGAGAACCAACCAAGTTGGATTATTCTTGTTAAATTTTCCTATTATACAATATGTTTTAGATATCTCCAATCAATAGGTATCAAGTAGGGTGAGCATTGGACCAGAACCGGACCGAGGTTCAAAACAATTTGGACCGAGGACCGGAATGAATCTTATTCGAGCCGAATTTCCCAAAAAAAGTGGACCGAGGACCAGACCGAGCTCAATCTGGTTCGGGTTTTGGTCTGGATCGAGATTTTTCTCTCCCTTAGTGTCAAGTGTCCTCATAGGAAAGATATGGCTTCAGATTTATATATATAGGGCCTGTTTGACCAAGCTTCTACTTCTTATGAACAAATTTACACTAGAAGTGCTTCTTAAAAACTAGAAACAGTTTCTCATATTTGGGTATTTGGCTAGTTTTCAGTTTCTAGGACCCAAAAACAGTCCAAAAACATTTCAGGAGTTTGGCCAAACACACCCATAGTACTAGTTTTAAGTTCGTGTGTCGCACGTTTCAAATATTATATCGTACTTAATGATTTTAAGACTTTTCATCAATTATGTTAGTACTTAAATGAAAATTAATAATCATGTTTATTAAACCCCAATTTAATAGAATAAAAAAAGAAGAGCAAAATTGTCCAATATGTTCATGTATATACGCTACTTCATATTTCTGACTGCAAGTCATACACAACATACTTGTTTGTTAATGTTAAATTGCTATTGCATAGTATAACAGTGCAATTTAATCATGTATATATTCGTTTTTGTTTCTTCAAAAGTCATGGTAAAACTGTTTCAAAACTCTACTAATGTATAAATGGATCGTTTTTGCAATTTTCGTTGGATGATTGTTGACTAATACATATCTACCATACGGAGTACATATGTATATATGGAAGTCATTTATTTTGAAATGCATTTCAAATTACATTTAATGAGATATGTGTCCTAATTTTCTAATATACGAAGTGAAAGTTATGACTGATAATGTCATATCACAATGAAGTGATTTTTATATCGCAATTTTATGAAAGTTAATCTCTCTTATTTATTTATCCTAAATGATAAGCGACCGATACACTATATCATTTTGTTTTCAATGGATCACACTCTTTTACCATATGGTGGACTCTTTCAGCATTTATATCAAAGTTGGTCTCTCTTATTTATCTATCCTAAATGATAAATTGTTGATAAAATAATATCATTTTATTTGCAATAGACACTCTTTTACCATACGCAGGGCCGTGTGGAAGAAAATGGGAGCCCTGGGCGAAAATTCAAGGTCGGGGCCCTTAAAAGCCGGTAATATGGGTGAAACTCTAAAATTGGGGCCCTTAAAAGACGTTAACATGCGCTAAATAGTAAAAATCTTACGGAAATTTTAAGTCATCGTAAAAAAAACCTAAAAAACTAAAACTTTTCGAAAAAAAAATAAAGAAAAAAAATAGAGATTTTAACTCATCGTAAGAAAGAACTAAAAAAACTAAAACTCTTCGAAAAATAAAGAAGAAAAAAAACAGATTTGAAGGACAGTGGGTTTCGAACCCACACGAAAAACTACACTTCCTTTTCTAGCTTTTTACCACTAGGACAGCTTGAGACTATTGATTCTTAAGCAGACTAAACTGTATATATTCTGAACTTGAGATTATGGGACCCTGGACGTGGGCGCAGCTCGCCCAGCTTCCCCCACGCCTCTAACCATACGGTGGGCTCTTTCATCATTTATATCAAATTTGGTCCCTCTTATTTGTTTATCCTAAATGATAGATTGTTGATAAAACTATATCATTTTGTTTGCAATATACACTATTTTACCATATGGTGGACTCTTTCATCATTTATATCAAAGTTAGTCCATCTTATTTGTTTATTCTAAATGATAAATTGTTGATAAAACTATATCATTTTGTTGATAATAGGCGTTTTTTTTACCATATGGTAGACTCTTTTTGCATTTCTCATATATTGGTTCTCTCTCTCTATACTCTTCAAAAGAACTCTCTTTTATGTATATACATTGGATTAGATTAGATTGATCATCATATCCCAAAATTGATCATTATCACGAGTAATTGACTTCTATTGACGTAAAACCAATCATTTTAACACAACAAAATATGATCTTTTGTATCCCTAAATATATGATCATTAATACCAAATAATTGATCAATATAGACATCAAACTGATCACTACCCGATAAATTATTATTATTGACATCAATTTAATCCTTTTAACACAAAAACTAATCATTATATCCCAAAATTTGGATCATTCTAGAGTTTGGGTGAGCAAATTATAGATGGTAAGTGATGAGTCCCTAAATTTGCCCGTTTCTACTATAATTTCATATGTTTCGAGGCCTATAGTTTGATGGAATTTCTATGGTTCCGTGCACATTTTGATAGATATGAGTTCTTGATATACTCCGTATGGGATTTTTTTGTTTTTTTTTTTTTTTTTTTTTTTTTTTTTTTGTGACGAAGACGCGCAATTTTTTTTGGTAGCTTTCTTTCACATCTCCATCCTTCTAAAGAATCGTTTCCAAATATTGAAAGAATCCGATACTTCAACAACCTTCCTATCCAACACAATCCTCCCTTTGTTTGAATGCGCCTAATTCCACTTAACTTACAGTCCAAAGACTTGGTCTTGCTTCTGCTTAACCAGAACCCTCGAGATTCTGCAGTGTGCCGCAATAGTTCCAATCTCGTTTCAAAATCTTCCTTTGTTTATGAAATCAACACAATATCATTTGTAAACATCATGCACCATGTTATATCATCTGCGGATATCATATAACAACCGTGCAAATGCAAACGAGTAACAACTAGTAATACTATATATGTTTATTGTTAACCAATTCAAAATAGGATTATTAGGAGCCATTACAAACATTGTATTATTCTCTTCAAATTGGTCATTGGATATAAATGTTCATTTAAAGACTTGCCAACTTGGAATCCCTTTAGGCTTACGCTTACGCATTCCAATCAAGTAAAACATTCCTTACAAACACAACCCAAGAAAGGAAGATTTTGCAATACAAAAGAAGAAAAAGAACAGACAAAATATACCAAGTATCTCCTCAGCAAAAACTAAAAAATAAAATAGAATAGAAATGACTAGTAGTAGTAGTACAAACAAAACATTCCCTTTAACTCTTTTATATCTTACCCCATCTCACTACTTTAACTTTGCTAACTTAGACCAAATAACCTCCACATGACAAGCAAGGACTAGTCATTCTTTGCTGACCAACGTCCCCTCTTCCTCTGACCCTGTCGTTTTGCTTTTATCCTCTAAAGCAAACGACACTGCCCGGCTCTTTACCTTGTCCTCCCGGTTCTCGGGGCAAACCATCTGTCACGCTTCGCGCTCTCTTGTATCTCCTGCCATTAAGATATTAGTAGCTCATTTGAAATTTATTATACATCGATAATATTGGTGAGTTGTCAAGATCTTCACAAAACGGTACACCATTAAAATCAAAACATATTCAGTGAAACTATATTCCGAACACAAACCCAACATGACATCCCCAGTAGAATAAGAATTTGGATAAATTTGTGCAAGTTGTGAGACCAAAACTTGTCACATTAACGGACCCAATTTTTGGAAATGCTCCTAGCCTTTTGTACATTGCACCCATAGAAATAGTTCTAACTTATAATTTAGACTTTTTCATTTTAAAATGAGTAATCAAAGGAGTTAATTAAATACGAATAAGTTCATCCAAGCTAATTGAGTTAATATCAGAATTTGAGTCATATATCTCGACCAGTTTATGCAAATGGTTAGAACTCAATTCAATGCGGCATTTACCCTTTCACACGTCTATACATAAAACACGACCAATCTTATCCATCTAATACCTCTAATCATATGTAAGACTGAACACATACTCATGATACTCTACCCGGGTTTCCCAAAACCTCGAGTTTTGAATTCATTTCAAGAAAATCACTAATCAGTAATCATTAATCAATACCAAAAATAATTTAAAACTTAAAAAAACCATACAAATCTCTTTCTCTCTCAAGTCTCACCTGATCCCTCTTGCACTTTATTCTGTTCAAAAAAATGCTTTGATGTTACCAATAAATGACCCCTTTTACTTTTTTTTTTTCCTCTCTTCTCCAATACAAATACTTAAACCCCATTTTTCCATTTTTTTTTTTTGCGGCACTCTCTTTGTTATTTTGAAGTCCATGGTCGTTGTTGCGCTTTTAATTTCTCATATGGGCCCTCATTTTCTTATTTCTCTCTTCTTTTAAGCCTCCCTACATGTTTCTTTAGGCTCTCCATTTTGCTCAACTCTTAATGATTTTCGTACTTAGGTATACAATTATACATACGAGTACATCTTCTCCACATTTATTGGTTATTACTACTTACTAGTAAGAGAATAATAACAAGGAATCTTATGATTTACGCCCATTATTATCAAGTGGTGCATTTCTCACACTAGTGCCTTCAAGTCCCACTAAGCCGTGCCAAATTTTGTGTACACCCGTCTTACTAAGCGTGTCGAAATTTTTTATCTCGAACTCTTACTTGTCCAACTGGGCGTGCCAAATTTGTAATAACGTTTTTTTTTTTTTTTCCGAAAAAGTAGGCGGAAGGGGGGTGGGGGGGGGGGCAGGTGTTGAAGATTTTAGGTGTATGAAGAAGTGGTGAAACAATGTGTTCTGGAAAACCTAAGAAAAGCAAGGTATGGTTTTACTTTTATTTTGTCCATTTACATTTTACATCTTTTGAGATTGTGGGATAATAATGATTAATGAGGTTGGTGATCAACAATTAATTTTACTTTTGGTTAACTTTTGTGTGGGTGAAGCTTTCATGGTCAAAATCACTGATCAGGAAATGGTTTAATATCAAGAGTAAGAGACAAGCTGAGAATTATCATGCTGCTGATGAACTTGCTTTTGGAGGTATGTGATGGGTTTAATTGTGAAAAGTTTAATATTTACTGTTGTAATTCTAATTTCTTAAAATTTTAAAACTTACCTCTAATTTAATGCAATGTTCATCTTAACGGTCTTGTTAAATCAGTGGTAAATCTTTGCTAATTTAACCATTAAATTGCTGCAAATCAAATTTCTAACGGTTGGTTTTGTCGTATTTACCAAATCCTTTTGTTGTATGTTGCTATGTCTGGATGATAATTTCTGATGGATACTTTACTAAATGTGGAAAATATTATAATGTACTATGTACTGATATATCAGGTGAAGTTGAATGGAGGAGCAGTTTCTCTGAGAGGGAGCCTAGTAATGTCAAGAAAAGCAAGACAGGTTCATTATTAGTACATTTTTTTTTTTTTTTACGATTCGTGTTAGCCGATTCCAAATTATTCTCGAACTAAGACTTAATTGTTGTTGTTGTTGTTGTCGTAATGTGCTTGCCTGATCACAATGGTCTAATCTTGTCTCCTAATTGGAATCGTGTAGAGAAATTTAACATCAATGTTGACGGGTTGCGGCCTGGTGGGGAATATCTTGAGCACCCAAGAGTTATAGATGTACAAAATCATAGGTAAAAACTTTGGCTACTTGGATATATTTTTATACCATAAGTCCATAATCATAGTATTGTCTGATTCCTAACTGCTGTCTTTATTCAATTGAATATAGTGTGTTTGTAGCAACATGGAACGTGGGTGGAAAATCGCCACCAAGTAATATGAACCTTGATGACTGGCTTCATGCTTCATCTGCTGCTGATATTTATGTGCTTGGGTAAGCTTTCGTGTTTTGTTACTGCATTTGCTATCGCAGCATCTATTTATACGATAGTTGAATGTCAGCAATAGCTAGATAGCCTGAATTTTCTTTGTTATGGTAGATTTCAGGAGATTGTGCCCTTGAATCCAAGTAATATATTAGGATCAGAGGATAATGGCCCTGCTAAGAAATGGGTAAATCTTATAAGAAAGACGTTAAATAACCGGCCTGGAATCTGTGGAAGCAGTGGCAACCATACCCCATCACCAGTCCCTACTCCAATTGTAGAAATGAATGCTGATTTTGAAGGGTCTAGCCGGCACAAGGCTGCATCTTTTTTTCATCGAAGGTCATTTCAGGCCACGGGTAATTGGAGGATGGACAATGACCCTTCATCCTCCCAGCCACGCCTTGAAAGACGTTACAGTGTGTGTGACCGAGCTATATTTGGTCACCGGCCAAGCAACTACAGACCAAGTGATTACAGGCCCAGTGATTGTCGGCCAAGTGACTGTAGGCCGAGTGATTACAGGCCAAGTGACTATAGGCCGAGTGACTGTAGACCCAGTGATTATCGTCCAAGTGATTACAGGCCGAGTGACTTCTCTAAATGGGGTTCATCTGAAGAAGATTATTATCCTGGTGATTCACCTAGCACAGTGTTATATTCACCAATGTCATGTGGTGGATCCACCCATAGCGACATTTGTTACAGACAGGCTAAGCAATCAAGGTACTGCCTAGTCGTGAGCAAGCAAATGGTCGGAATATATCTCACAGTATGGGTCCGAAAAGATTTGAGGGAGCATGTACGCAATGTGAAAGTCTCTTGTGTTGGTAGAGGCTTGATGGGATACCTTGGAAATAAGGTACAAATTCTTGTTGGAACTTTTTTCTATGTTTGAGTTCCTATAACTATAAGTACCCATTGTGAAACATCACATATTTACCATGGTAAAAAGAAAATAGGAGAAAAAAAGTGATGTTTTAATCTCTTTCTGCAGGGTTCCATTGCTGTCAGTATGTTGTTGCATCAGACCAGCTTCTGTTTTGTCTGTACCCATCTAACCTCGGGGCAGAAAGAGGGTGATGAGCTTCGTAGAAATGCTGATGTTTTGGAGATCCTGAAGAAGACAAGGTTTCCACGAGTTACTAGCACAGGTGATGAGAAGTCCCCTGAAACAATCGTTGAGCACGAGTAAGTTCCTATATAATCAAGCATGGATCATGCTTTACTTGGCGTTGTTAAGCATGACCGTTCCAAAAGCAGAAATACTAATCTTTGTGATTTATGTTTTTGACACAGTCGAGTCATTTGGCTTGGAGATCTAAATTACCGATTGACTCTCCCTTATCGGTCAGTTAGAGCACTTGTTGAGATGCAGAATTGGCGGGCTTTGTTGGAGAAGGATCAGGTTTTTAACTTCCCAAAAGAGCTCTACTGTTTACTGTTAGCCTTTTATTTTTATTTTTTTTGGGGTTCCTTGTCCTATGGTTTGCATCACAGTCTCACAGATTGATTTCTTACCCTTTGAAATCTGGTCATGTTTTGTTTGTAGCTTCGGAGTGAACAAAGACGAGGAAATGTATTCTCCGGGTGGAACGAGGGAAATATATACTTCCCACCAACTTACAAGTATTCTCACAACTCTGACAGATATGCAGGGGATGATATGAATCCAAAGGAAAAGCGAAGGACGCCTGCATGGTAAGTGCAATTTGTTAACTTCATTGACAGTGCTCGGATAGTCATTTACATATTTGTCATATGAGAAACGAAAGAGACTATCAAAAAGACCAAGGAAGTAGTTTCAATTGAAAAAAGTAAAAGCAAATTCTCATGCTGACAAGCGACAGATAGGAATTTATGACATGACTTTCTTTTGCATATGGAATAGGGAGTATGTTTTAGCACTGATGCAACATTCTGACTTTTTGTTTGTACTCATGAAGGTGTGACAGGATATTGTGGTTTGGTAGCGGCCTCCACCAGTTATCCTATGTCCGCGCTGAGTCAAGATTTTCCGATCACAGGCCAGTTTACAGTATATTTTGGGCGGAGGTGGAGTCCATCCCTGCCCGGTTGAGGAGAAGCATGAGTTGCTCCAGTGCGAAGATTGAAGTCGCTGATCTCTTGCCCTACTCACATGGTTACACTGAACTATGCTTTTTCTAAACATCGGATCGTGATACTACATCTTCAAGTACTCCCTCTTTCTCTTCTAAGCCATGTGCATGTTCAAATCTAAAGACACAAGAAGATACATGCTGATTTGTTCCCATTAGTTTATTAACAGTGGATTTGTTTACTCTTACACAGAATGATCAACTCAAGCACTTCTCCTAATCCGCATTTCCAAATGCTCTACTGGTAAGATTCCTTGTAATCATTGGTTTTATGTCTGTACAGTTGCTCACTACACTTGGTAATTCTAATTCATATTATTTCATTGCTCTATTGGGTCTGACACAACATAAATTTAAAACCATGTCTCTGTCATTCCCTCCTTTTGTCCCTGTCGCTTTTTATTTATCTGTGTTTTGCCACCTTAGTGTGACATACCTATTTGACGATTCATGTTAACCGACCCCAAACTAAAATTCTACTGTCATCGTTGTTGCGTATGTCTGCAGTAGTGCATTCCATATGATCAGCCCAAAATGTGTTATTACCTGTTTAAGAGACATACATCAGATTTTAGCACGTTTCTATTGACATACTCTTGTTATGGTCCCCATTTTACAGGCGGGAATTACCTTTGAACAAACTCAATTCTTTACCTTGTAGATGACGCAGACACTTCCTAGCTCACAAATCGAAAAAGGTCAGTCACATACACTCTTTTTGGCCACATTACTGTTGACATCTCATCTGTTAACCCCCTTTTGCTTTTCCTAATCCCCATCTTATATTCTCTCTTATATATCAGGCGTAAACCCTGCATTTTTGTTGCCGACCCTCTAACACACCCGGATCTCGACTCGACTCGAAACTGTACATAAGCAGTTGGGATAATGATCATTATTCATTCATCTGGACAATGCTAACAAAGCACAAAAAAGTGACAAGTTTTGGTGACCTGCATAATCATTTAGAGTGATTCCATTTGTTTTATTGATTATTATATTGAAAAGAAGCTTAAGTTAGAGATTTGATTAGGAATTTGGTGTTATTATCAAAGTTATAAACAAGAATGCTATAGAATTACAAGTTACAAGATTAATCATTTTCCCCTGAAAAAGTTGTGGGTTTTCCTTGATTATCCCCAAAGTCCACTGCTTCTGTTTTATGTTTTGTTTTGTTTTTTGCTTTGGCTTTAACTTTTGCAGCGGGGGGTGTCCCAACAGCCTTGAAAAGCACTAGACAATGTCACAGGTTTTAGCAGGAAAATCTGGAGTTCATCATTTGTATGGAACTACTTATTACTAGTTTAATCAATTCATCATTTTATTCCAAAGTTGGATTTTTTATAGACAATGTTTGGTAAAGCTCATTGAACATGGTGGCCAAGTCCGACTTTATCCAAGCTAACGTGATATAACCTAATGATTAGGAGTAGAGTTTATTAGTTCCTTAATGGAAACTCCATGTAAAGCTCTCTAAAGGCGCAATCAAATTGGATTGAGTTAACTAGTCAATTTGGATCGGGCTAGTTTGGACTCGGTCTGTCCGAAACGGGTTTCTCTCGACATTCTTAGATACGTCTTCACTTAGTGGTTTAAACTTTGGACAATGTGTGTCATATATCAGACTTCAAACACACACACACACAAAAAAAAAAAAAAAAAAATAGTTAGCAACTTAAGAGGGCATAATCATATGTATATAGGGTGTGGCGATGCTGTTTTTTGGCATTTTTTTTTTTTTTTTGTTCTTTTTTTTTTTGGGTAAGAAAGTAGTTTTATTAATCCATATAGGGAAAATAACAACGAACTTACACGAAAAAACAGTCCCCTAGAAAACCTTACAAAACACCTGGGAAAGTTAAACACTATTTAGATGAAACGCAAAGGATACTTCAATAAAAATGAAGAGAGGGAAATCTAGTGAGAGAAGCTTTGAAGAAGCAACTTAAGGTGTACGGGTCCTTAAAATTTTGAAATTTCTTCACCTGTAAGGATCCTGCTAATCTGCTATGGCTGGATTCAAATCACAAAAGAAAAATCATGGTTCAAGGAATAAGAAGAATAAGAATATAACTAAAAAATTCTTCCGATGCGATAAGATTCATTAGATCTATCAGATATTGAGTCTCAAGATGTGATGCGGGAGCCAAGCAAGAATCGAGTTATGGAGTTTTTCTAAACTCATTCTATCTTAGAGGTTTTTTTATTTACTTAGGGAGTCTTATAATTAGTTTCTGATAATTAATATTTCTATTCATTTGAGAAGTATGATTATTTAGTAAGTTTTAAGTTAGTTTCCTTATTCTAATATAGCTGGAATTAAGGCAATAAACTAAACATTTCTACCCTATATAAGGTAAGATAGTCCCATGTATTTTTAGATACAGATTACACATTGGGAATTAATATCGAACAGTCGAAGGTTGTTTCCATCAAATTCTTTTGTGGTTGCTTGGGGGCGACAAACTCATGCGTGAGTTCTAAATCCTTTGCGGATGATTGAATTAAGAGTTGCGACTCTTTGAATTCGGCAGATTCAATTACTTGCGCATATTGAATCATATGTTTACTTTGTTTTCTTTAGTTTCTTTCCATATAAACACAAAAACACAAAAATAAGTTTTTTTAGTTTTAATTCCGCTGTAAAAACTCTTCGTTTGTTAATTTTAGATTAGCATACTCATCAAGATGATGAATTGGAAGCGGGACAAGGAATAGAGGAGCCAACTCAGGAAGAGCATGATGGAAATGAAGGGTGGCAAATGTACAGAAACAAAGCAGAGGTAAAGCTTCAAACTTTAATACTAATAAGGTGGTTAATAGCGGTAAAACTACGCCTAAGCTGATTTTAACTAAAGAGGATGTATTAGAAGGGGTGAATTATTGGAACTTTGTTGTGGTTGTTGAAGAGTCGTGTCGCGAGATATACTCAAGAGAGGGGTGAATAGAGTATGGACTTTGATTGGAACTTTTTTATTTTGCTCGAGTTTATCTTGTGTAAAGCAGCGGAAAAGACAGAGTAGTGGACTGTACCACAAACTAGAGATTGTAGTTTGTGATGGTATAGTGCACAGATTTGTACTATGAAGTAAAGCACGAAATAATGATAAGAGTACACACAAGATTTACGTGGTTCGACCTCAACCCTCAAGGTCTATGTCCACAAAATCCACTAGAATTTTCTTCCCTACTAGCTCAACCCAAGACAAGTAGAGGAACCCTACAACTAACTCTAGTTGTACTAGTTTCAACTATGAAACTCTTTCCCACTCTCTCAACCCAAGACAATAGGAGAACTCGAGTACAACCCCGTACCCCAAATACCTCACTCTAGAAGAGAAAAGTACAAAGCAATCATGATCACCTCGTAATAATGCTTCTTAGGCAAGCGAATAGATGTAACAATTTAGACCTATGATGAGTATAGTGTAGGATTTCAGCTGTAGGGAACAGTATTAATATTGTATAGTCCGCACGTTTTCTTTGGAAAATTAAGCTCAAAACTTTATTGTAGAAAATCGACTACCTTCTTAGAAAATCGAAGGCCTCTTTTTATGTAGTAAAAAGAGTCTTTACTTATTAGGAAACATTTGAAAGATAAATTCTTTTCCAAGCAAAACTCAAAGGATAATATCAAATAAGAAAACTTTATCCTTAATGAAGGCACTTAATGATTTCCAAATATGAAAACAGATTTTCCTCCAAGATTAAATCTGAACCAAATAATTACAATATCTTAACAAAGTATTTAGGAAAATCAAAAGATAAAATTGTAAATAAAATCTTTTCCATTTCTCCAAAAACAAGATTATCACAAACAAATATATATATTCTTATAAAAGAAATAATATATTGCAACATATGTGAATCAAATATAAAGTTATTTGGCATTTTGGGAAAATCTTTTGCAAAAACAAACTCACGTTTCCTTTTGAACCGTTTTCAAAATCAAGAGTTTCAGCAATACAGAGTACAGTACTAGGTACTGTTCTCTGTAAAACAGTTTAGCACAATACATGAGACAGATTGCCCGATGTGTCTCTTGCACCATTTAGCATTCCCATACACATCAATTAAACACACAAACTCATCTTACAAGACTATAAGAAAGAGCGAAAGTGGTTTATAACCCCCATACGTTTGTCTCCACGTGAAATGTAGCCCCACAAGTATTGAAAGGAGCAATTGACCCCCACAAGTTTCACAATTGGTGAAATCAAACCCCTTCCCAGTTTATCGCGAGATATTCAATATCTTTCCAATATCTCACCTACAAATTAATATTATCAAAAATACTATCTAACATAAAATAAAAACTAAAAAAATTACATTTTTTACGAGTCAATCTCACTGCTCCTTTTACTATGAGAAAAAAAAAACTTTGAAAATTGTGTTCACATTAATGACGATGAACGCATCACTGATCCCTAAATCTAATTTTTTTTTTTTTTTCCTTAGAATGTTTTTTCCCTCCTTTAGATGAATTTTTATTTTTAAATTTACATGTGATAAGATTTTATTTTGATAATATTGTATTTGATATATTAATTATAAATAATAAATTACAAGAAATTGGTTGGGAGCCGTGAAACAATCTGGCCCCCACACCCTTGGCTATAGAAAAACCAATACGTATGAAAATATGTGCCGCATCCTGCGCACCAATGTCCTGCGTCCTGGAGTACCGCTGAATGCGTTGAAGCAAAGCAACGACACCTGACTCCAATTCTCCTAAAGAGGAGAAGGAGAAAGGAAGGAAGCCCTAACCCAAAGAAGCGCACAGAGCATCATACTTAGTACGCTTACTATGGGCCGCATCACACACAACCCCGTCCGACTCAAAACCAGCCAAGCCAGACTGATTTGAACCAGTCAAATCAACACACACGTCACGCCCACCATCCCACGAATATAATAGTACATCCGCCGGACGAAAAGGCCTGCCATCAGTGCCGACCAGCCCAATATCCACCTCCTTGCCTGCTGAAATCTCGGACCAATAGCAGATGTCAACCAAGGTGTCGCGAACAACATTGTGACGATGCTTGATGGCCACAACCTCGGCACACGAAACATCATGGTCCCCAAAAATATCCCCAACAAAAGTCCGAGAACAAGCTGAACACGGCCGGTCCAAAGAAAACAAAGGGACCCCCAAACGATAGCACAGGAGACAACGATAAGTCCGACTATTCATTGTCTGCCATAAACTAGAAATAGGGACCACCCGAAGCCAATCCGAACAAAGTTCGCCCTGCTGTGAATGCCACAAGTCCAACTGACGTTGTGTGAGAGAGAAAGCAGAGGCATCAGACTGAGTGACTCTCGTAAAATATATATCTGCCAATTTCTTCATGAGTCAGGGGGCAGCAATATCACTAGAGTTCCTTAAAATATTAACCTCCATAGTTTGATTAAACACACTAAGAGCATCATAAAAGATGGGCCGGAAGACACAACACCAGCACGCCGAAGAAGCTTATCCTGCAAGTTAGCGGACTGAAGACGAGACGCTAAGAACGCATAATGGACAACATCACCAGCCGAAAAAACACCAAGCCCCCCATGGCAAAAAGGCAAGGTGGCCATCCTCCACTGCCAATCACCAAAACCCGGCTCCGAAGCAACAATAATGCGCTCTAAGGAGTAACGAAGTGCTGCATCAAAAAAAACCTGAGCCGACTCAAAGACACGGGGAGGACAAGTGCGCAAAGCAAAGTAAAGCTTAGACACACCGGTACAAGCCCGAAGTAACAACAACTCACAGTGGAGATCGCGAAGTGTTGCAACCGCATCCATAAGCGCAATGGTTTTGGTAACCCGCTCCAAAACAAGCGAACTGCAAAAGTTAAGATCCGCACTAACTGGCCCACCTAGAAGCTTAACCCTACTGTGAGGCCTAGCAATATTAGGAGGGAAAACACCTCTGTCTTATCAACATTAAGATGAAGACCCAAAGGGGAACCCGCCAGCTGAATCAACTCCAAGACCTGACTAACAACCAAGGTATCACCGACAATAGTACCATCATCCAAATACCAAGCCTGTAAGGACAAATCAAAGGAATCCCGGATCTGACAAACCAAGGGATACAACACGAGGGCAAAGAGCAACGACCCAAGAGGATCGACCTGCTGCACCCCCTGACAAGACCAGAGAATGTGCTCCCCACAATATAAACGAGCGGGACTCGAATAACAAAACTCAACCCAATGCAAAAGAGTAGGGCAACAAATCCGAACCTCCCGAAACATAGCAGTCCGATCCACCAAGTTGAAGGAATTCCTAAAGTCTACTAACAACATAGAAAGACCGACCTCATCCCCCCTTGCCTCGACCAGACGATTAACCGCATGCAAAATCGCCTCCCCTTCTGCTGACACACCCTCTCCAAACTGGAGATCAGCAAAGTAAGCACCCAAGGTAGGGCCCACCAAACTAGCACCAACCTTAGAGACCTGACGTCTCCATACTGTACCCACTGCAATAGGGCGAATCCCACCCCCGGTCTTAACCAGCGGAGTAAGAGGAGCACTAGCTATATAAGAGCCTAATACAGCAGGGCACCAACCAGCTAGGAAAAGGTTAACCACCTGCATGATCGACGCCAAGAGTTCATCTGAAATAGCCACCGTAGCACTACTCAAACAATCTAGAAGGTGTTGCGCACGCAATCCATCATGCCCACATGATGTACCACGCGGGAAACTCCGAATCCTCTCACGAACAACCGCAAAAGGAGCATCAAGAAAAGGCCGATCAGCAGGTAAGGAAGACAGAGATGGCCCCGACACGAAAGGGTGCTTAGCAGTCAGGTCATCCAAAGTAGCATCAGAAAAAGGAGCAACGCTAGAAGATGAAAGGACACGAACTGCTGCAGTATCATCTAAGACCTTACACTTACACTGCAAGATAGAACGCTCCCCCACGTCCTCATCCACCTCCACAAAAGGAGGCGGGCTAGCAGCCAATGCATCCTGCACAAGCGCCCATGTACCCCCCGGCTCACCCCACGACCGCAGGACACTAAGAGTACCCGCCTCCTGCAAATGACGTCTTATAGAAGATCGACGCTCACGACAACTCTGCGGAGAAAACGTCCGGAGGACACACGGCGGCAACACAAGCAACTGAACCCAGCAGGAATAGATATTAGATTTGAAGGTGGTATTTTGGGGAGAAGTTGAATATCTCATGATAAATTGAAAATATGTTTGATTTCACTAATTGTGAAACTTTTAGGGGTCAATTGCTTCTTTCAATACTTGTGGGGATACATTTCACGTAGAGGCAAACGTATGAGGGTTATAAACCACTTTCGCCGATAAGAAAGTATAAACCTTCCAATCTAGTCTTCAACGCCTCATATCTTGTAGCTCCATTGGTATAGCCGTATACTCGTAGGTCAATCCAATCATCCTGAAATGTTAGCTTACCAAAACTAAACAAGATGTTAGCTCACAACAAGGGAGTAATCAACATATAAATCATATTATCTTGTCATCATCAAAACACACTACATGGTTCAACAGTTGTCTATGTGTTAGGGGCGTATCCGCCACTAGATGTAATGGAGGGGTATTTCAACAGAATATGGGGAAATAAAAGACTAGATAAGTTCTCAGTTCTATCTAATGGAGTGTATGTTGTTAGATTTAAGAAGGTAGAAGATAAAGAAAGGATTCTGAAAGTTGGCTTTCATCTAATTTATAACAAACCTCTTATTGTCCAACCATGGTTTGAGGAAATGGAGTTTTGTAAAGGAATGGTAAAAAAGTGCCAATTTGGATCAAGTAAGCTCAGATTTGAGATAAAGTTTTGGTCGTTTGCATGTATCCAAAAGCTTGCTGGCATGGTTGGGAAATATGTCCATTGTGATGCAACCACTATTGGCAAAAGTAGACTTGGGTTTGCGAGAGTCTTTGTAGAGATGGAGATAGGGCAGGAGTTTCCCACAATGTTGGAATTTGTTGATGAAAAGGGAAAGAGTATTGAACAAGTGGCGGAGTATGAATGGAAACTTGACAAGTGTATTGAATGTCAAGAAATAGGGCATGATGCACAATAGTACAAGAGAAGGAAAAAGCCTGCAGGTAAAACTACAAAATTATGGAGGCCAAAACCAGTCCAGGCTAATCAGAATCCACAAGAGAGGAATGGAGATACATTTGCAACCCTAGTCAATCAGGCTACAATTCAACCAATAGTCGGTACTATGAGGCCAGCACAGAGGCAATTGAGTTTATATCAAAGTGGACCTTAGAACAGCACACTCTCTGTGGGGGATGAGAGTAATATGTCTTATGCTAGCATGGTTAGATTCGGAACTACAAGGAGTACATGTGTTGAAAATGGTAGTGTCAACCATGGTGAAGTTGACCATGACTGACATTGGATTTTGGAATATCAGGGGCCTGAACAACACTATTAAACAAGTTGAGATAAGGAACTCATGAACATGCAGCAAGTGGGGCTGTTTGGGCGTCTGGAAACAAATGTGAAACCTGGTGCCCTATGAAAGATTCACCTGAATATGTATGAAGGGTAGAGTATTAGTACAAATAATAGCAATCACCCATGTGTTAGAATGTGGATATGTTGGAACCCAAATAGATATAGTATTCAAATAACCATAGCAACTGCTCAACTTATGCATAATGAAGTAAAGGAAATTAGCTCAAGGAATATGTTTGAGGTTCCTTTGGTGTATGGGTCTAATGATAGTAAAGATAGAGAAGGACTATGGAGGGACCTGATGGATATTCACAAGGGAATAAAAGGGCCATGGATATGTATGGGAGATTTTTACAATGTATTAAAAGGAGAAGAGAGATTGGAAAGCAAAGTTAGTCTTGCTGAAATAAGAGAGTTTCAAAAGTGTGTCCAACAATGAGGAATACAAGACTTAACAGCTGATGGGTGTGTGTATACTAGGAATAAAAAGCAAGAGAACGAAAAGAGAGAGTCCTCCGAAATTGATAGGGCACTGATTCATGATGAGTGGTTGATGAAATACCCAGACAACAGATCAATGTTTCATTCAGAAGGGTTGTTTGATCACTCTCCTTGCACTGGTAAACTATCAAAATTAAAGCCAGAAATATGGAGAAGAGAAGCTAGGTATTTCAATATGTGGAGTTTAGCTACTAGATAAAAGGAGATTATGATGGAGGGATAGAATAAGAAGATCATTGGATCATCTATGTATCAAGTAGTGAGTAAGAAGAAGATCATTGCTCTGTTAAAGCTAGGAGGCTCAGAAACAATATAAACTAGATTCAGGATGTGGATGGCAAGTTGTGTACTGATGATGAAGTAATCCAAGCTGAATTTCTATCATTCTATCAGGACCTGCTCGGAAAGTCCACTACAACTAGACTAGTACATACAACTACAGTAAGGAAAGGGAAAGTCCACTACAACTAGACTAGTACATACAACTACAGTAAGGAAAGGGAAAGTCCACTACAACTAGACTAGTACATACAACTATAGTGAGGAAAGGGAAAATGGTTTCTGATGAGTTGGCAAAGAATATGGGTACTAGAGAGGAGTTTCGAAAAGCCATGTTCTCTATACTGGGAACAAGCCTTGGACCTGATGGTTATACAATTCAGTTTTATAAAGATAAATGGGATATTGATGGAGAGCAAGTATGTGAGGCTGGATAGAGTTCTTCAAAGAGGGTAAGTTGTTGAAGTAGATCAACAACATTATTTTGACTTTGGTGCCTAAAGTTGCTCATCCAAAAAATGTCACATAATACTGACCAATAGCATGCTGTAATACACTATACAAATGCTTTTCAATTCAAAGTGTTGTGAAATAATGAGAGCTTGCTTGCCTGATATTATACGCTAAAACCAGGGTGCATTTGTCTAAGGGAGGGATATTGTGGAGAACATAATGTTGTGTCAAGATCTAATCAAAAAATACAATAAGAGAGCTATATCTCCTAGGTGTTTGATGAAAATAGATATTCGAAAAGCAGATGAGATAGTTGAGTGGAGTTTTTTGCAAGAGATGCTGAGAGCTATAAAATTCCATGTTAAATGATAATTTTAATTATGGAATATTTTACAACAATAGCATATACAATTACAGTGAATGGGTCTCAGTTTGGATACTTCACGGCAAGAGAGGATTGAGACAGGGGGATCCTCTTTCCGCATTACTCTTTACCCTATGCATGAAGTATCCATCAAGAATTTTGATGGTGCTTGCAGGAAGAAAAGAGTTTAGGTTCCAGCCTCTATTGGTTTATGTTTTACTGTTGACTTAATGTTATTCAATAAAGGAGAAGTGAAGTCAGTTTGGCTGATGCTAAGAGGGTTTGCAACCTTCTCACAGGCTACATGACTGTGCTCTAACAATATGAAATCAGAAATGTATTTTGCTGCAGTGAGCACAAGTGTGAGGCAAGAAATTTTCCAGTTGTCTGGGTTTAGACAAGGAAGCCTTCCCTTTAAATATTTAGGAGTTCCAATAACAACAAGGAAAATCTCTGTGATCGACTGTAATGTTCTCATTGAGAAGATTGTTAGCAGAATTAGGGCCATTGGAGCAAGGAAACTTTCATATGCAGGGAGGCTCACCCTAGTTCAATATGTGTTGTCTAATTTACACAGTTATTGGGCAAAGTATTTGTCCTTCCCAAAATAGTGTTAACGAAAATCAATTCCATCTGTAAAAACTACTTGTGGGATAAGGATGATGTAATAGTCCGATTCACCGTCCGTCACAACACACCCTGATAAGATGGGAAGTCACCTCTTAGACCCGCGCGTGTATGCTCTCGTGGGCTCTAAAAGGTGGAGGCCTTGTTGGTAGTATGATGGTAGGAATCTATTATACCTTGATCATATGAGCCTTAGTTTCCCAATGTAGGACAAATCCATAAACCACTTTCTATTGATACACACCACTTAGTAGTTGTAAAAGATGGGTTTTTATGCATTCAAATGGTTATTTTTGGATCGATTGTTAAGCTAATTATATCATTCGTGTATTGTACTTTAATATAAGAATTAGTGGTTTTTGTATGTATTTATGGCCTCAAGATTGATGTGCAATTGTGTGGAACGACAATGAGGCGATGAAAGATGATCTAAGGAGCGAAATGCCAAGTTTGGAAGGGATTTCAGTCCATTTACAGAAGGTCAACTTTGAAGCTTAATAAATCTCAAACGGCTTGGAATTTTGCAGTGAAACCAAAGGCAGATTAAAGTTCATGATCTTAGCTTTCCAGGAAGTGGTCACACATCCTCACAGACCAAGTAACGAAGAAGTTATGACCGTTAGAAAAACATCGCCAGAGCCAGTCCGTTGAAGACGAATCGTCTGACTGAAGACGAGTCGTCCGGACGAGTCGTCCCGAACCAGACGACTCCCACAGAAACTTCAGCAAAAAGTGAAAAAGGTCAAGACTAGTCGTCCAGAACTAGACGATTCATCCCAATCCGGACGACTCGTCCGCTGCTGTGTCGGCATATTAACTGGTTTCCTTAATCCGTTTTGTAATTTTTTTTACTATTTAAACCTAAGTTGCGTCTTTTACTCATTATTCAGTATTCAGAACCTTTAGAGATTATTTTCAAGGCTATGCAAGGCTAAAGACCTTATTTCTCGGATCGATTAATCGAAGCTATAGTTTACCGACAATTGTGAGTTTGATTCTAATTCTTTAATTCGTTTGAGTATTGTTTATTTCTCTCGTTCTTATTGTTATTCATTGATTTATTGCTTAATTAGATTGCAAACTAATTAGCCCTAGATCTATCATATTGCTAGATTCACAATTTAAGGACTAATTGTTTGATTGTTGATTCACAAGTAGCAACTAGCCGAGTATTTCTATGCTGAACATCGGTATTAGGTTAAAGAGAATAAACATATTAATTGAATTGAAGATCGAAACCGCGTTGTGTCTAGATCTTGTTAATCTTAGTTGATATCGTTTAATTGCTTTATGCTTTCGCTGGATTGAATTTAGGCGCGCTTCTTTGTTATCCACGATTAGGACTATTAGGTGTGGCTGATCTCTTCTCTTAGTTACAATTAAGAAACGATTAGAAATTATATTTCTACAACTAAGTGCTCAACGGATTTGGATTAGTTGATAACTAGGATCAATTAGGTTAACGATAGTGGGTATTAATTGTCCGAGATCTTTTCCTCTGTTGATTTACAAAATACTCTTTTGCATTTTTATTACTTGATCACTTATACTCATATACCGCCCATTTGGTTACTTTACATACTTAGATAATTACCGTTCTCTGTGGATACGATCCCACTTGCCCATTTACTACGTTTATAGGTTTGTGTGGTAATTTATGTTTGTTAGGCATACGACTTTAGCCTGTCATCTATATTCCGTAGTCTTACAGACTCCCCCACTTAAAGAACGCAACGTCCCCATTGCGCTTCAACCAAACAATACCAACATCAACACAGGTCAAGATCTCCCCCGCTAGACGGCTGGTCTGGGCCTAACCCTAACACCCCGCATTTTTGGGTAATTATTATGATTGGGTGTTACGTGTTATAAATTCATTTTGAAAAATTATAATTACTAATATTGGGAATTAATTAGTATTAATTGGGTTTTTCAGGAAATAAGTCAGAATTTCTTAATTAATTGGGACTACGAATTTCTGAATTACTAGTATGCCCTTACTAATTTGGAAAATTAAGGGACTCTTTGGAATTTAATAATTCAAGTCTCCTCTATATAAACATGAGTTGAGATCAAAGCCTTATGCATAAGAAATAAAACCCTAACCTATTTCTCTCTCCCTTGCCTCTCTCCTTCGTATTCACCACCCGTATACGTTCTCAGCACAAATGTGTCAACTTCAAACTCACATAATCTCACCTACGACTTCTGATTAAGTCTTGGTTGGTGTTTTAGTGGAGCTGTGTCGATCTACCCGGGAACTATTCCGTCCTCTCTGTACTCATATGATTCCCGTCGACTCCTAAGGTATTTCTAGACGATATTTTATGGATATATTTTTAACTATAGTTGTGACAACATATCCAAAAATTGGTAAATCCTATACTTTTGTATCAAACGTTATATTAGTTTTTGTGAGTAAAACATAATTGTTGTTCGTGGTTCATTGTGAGGTTGATTCTCGTTGATTCTCTTGAATTTTATGGACGAAATTTCAAAATGATGTTCCTGACATAACCTTTTATGACATACTAAATTTTCGTGGTCATCCAATATCGGAGGTAGATGTCATGAATCTTTCTTTACTATTGTCCTTGTGTGGATCCGCGTCAAATTAGTGTTAATTGTGGTTATATGACTTATGGTTACACCTTGTTGATTAGGGGATTATGAATTGAGTTTATAATAGATTGTGTCTAGGTTGTTGATTAAAGGAGGTGTTGTTCATAGACTTCGATAAATAAAAGGAATTTGGTTAAGGAGTAGCTTGGTAAGGTAAAAACGTTTATCCTATGATCTTGGGCTATTCGCCATCATATTCTAAATTGTGATCCAATCCTTTTATTCATTTGGTTGCATATTTATATTCATGATTTCACATTATATCGTTATCGTTCTATACTACTATTCACATGATTTAATTGTGTTGGATATTGAATCTCTTTGAGGCCATTTGGCCACCTTGTTTTGGTTCATGGCACCCCGGCCTCTCGGCCTACACGGCCATTTGGCCCCCGCGGCTCCCTCTCAACCCCTCTATCTCCCTCTCGGCCTTCTTGGCCTTTGCTCCTCTCGGTCACTTGGTCGAGTGGTGCGCATTATTGTTGGTTCGGATTATGTACGCTGTGAATGATTTATTACTTGTTATAAGTTGGGTTTCTGACTCCGACTATTTGTAAATTGGATTGTCAAATAATGTATCTAAAATGCTTTAACAGTTAAATTTGGAAACTTAATTTCAACCCATTAGAGTGATGCGATCCTTGATCCATCAACGAATACTAAACACCTAGGCCAGGTATCCAGCTAGATTGGAGATTAGCTATCAATCTCCTAAGTGGACTTTGTCCTAATTGTGGTTCCATCCTACTGACCCTCTAAATAGGGGTGTGCACACTCGAGTCAATTAAGGTAAGATATAACTGAGATACTCTAGTTTGGGGGTGATTTTGGGGTAGGACCCGATCACCAAAAAGTTACTTCTCTGGACGGTAACTTCACTATTCGTTGTTCAATCATGTGTGTCGTGTCTCTTAAATACGAGTTGCATTGCTTTCTTCTTCTAGGCCCTTGGCTATTTATTTATTTGATTAATTTGTTTTTTTTATTGGTAGCCACGCGCTATCAAAGCGCTTGTCTTATTGTTGTTGGTTATTTACTTGAGCTTTTACTCAGCGCTTTGCTGGCGTAGTTCTTTCTGTTGGGTTTGTCTCTACCTTACTCTGGGGCCTGTGTCGTTCTTTTGATGGCGCATTTGACAAGTTTTGGCTAAGATGCTTATGTGCTTGGACGTCTGCATTCATGGGATATCTCTTAACTAATAGGATATAATTATACTTTATCTTTTGTAAAGGGTTTTGGATTTTGTAAGCTTAACTTAAATCTTACGTTGTTTACTCATTTATATTGGGTTATTTATTATATAAGTTGAGTTTTATTATTGGCTAGCTTTCCAATTGACTTTGTGAGTCAATAACGGCATAACAGTCCTAGATTTTTGAATTAAATAAAAGGCGAAAATTTAGAGTTGTTACAAATACACACCTTCCACTGATAGTAGTTGCTATTGGAGAAGGATTTGTAAAATTAAGGAGAAATTATGCCAGGAATTTCTGCAAGGGTGCATGGGCTAATGGAGAATATACATTTGTGGCAGGGTTAAATAGCTTAGAGGAGATTACACTAAGGTGAGTTGGGGCAAACTTATTTGGAGCAGGCATTGTATCCCTAAAACAACCTTTATAACTTGGCATGCACATAAAAAATGTTGCAGGTAAATGAGAGACTCAAGAAATTAGGGACATGTGATGAACATGTATGTCCATTATGTCAACAAAAAAGAGAGAACCGTGAGCATTTGTTTTATAAATGTGAGTATAGTAAGAGATGCTTGACTGAAGTAAGTGAGAAATGTGGGATAGTATTCCCCCAAGTATGATGCCATAGACTGGTGTGCTAGCAAAAGATGCAAGTCCATAATTCGGAAGCAGGTGGACTTATTCCTCAGATTTGGATGGCCATGATTGGAACAACTGTAGATTGGAGAATATGGTGGTAGCTCTAAAGATCTTAGGCAAATTAGTGTATGATTATGTTAAGACTAGGATGAGAAACACGAGTAAGAATCTAACTCCTAGTGACAGTAATTGGTTGAAGGAGATTCAACTTTTTACGTAGGAGATTAGAGAGAGTGGGGTAGGAAATCAGGTTAGGAAAGAAATTAGAAGGTATTTCTGCGGGGGTATACCCTGACAATCCTTGTATCATACTTTGATTCATAAATATATACATTTACTTTTAGAAAAAAGAAGTTACACGCTATTTAAGCAATCCACAATGTCACCATGGAGATCCTACTTAGTCCAAGCTAAGAGCCTAATACTAGTCTATATAATAATATTAATAGGTTAACAAAAAAGTTTCCAAAAGCCACGTGTCATGCTAAGAGCGATTTCTTTTAGTTTAATTCCACATTATTAGCCTATGTGTCATTCCCAAATTAATTTTAGTGAATATAGTCTTTTGAGTTGTCTTCTCCAATGTTAAAAACATTTCAATTTCTTCCTAATTAATTCTCATCAAATTCATCATTTATATGATAATTTATCATCATTATTCATTCAACTAATGGCAATAAACTTTGTGTCTCTTAGCTATTCGCTTGCCAATTTATCAGTTACATGTTAGTATGAGATACTATATATACCTTGGTTATTTGTTTGATTTGGAGACAAAAATTTGCATGAAACACATATTTGACATGTTGAAAGAGAGAGCAGAGTTAGGCTAAAGAATTAGATATTAACATAGTGGAGTATATATTGTTTTCTCATACAACAATTTAGAGGAATGTTAGAATCTTTTAATAGTTTTATGTATTAATAGTTGTTAGTCTTTATATAAGTGTTTGTGTTTGTACTCTCAAATTATTGTTACCTCCAAATTATATATCGCAATTTTTTATATGGCTGTATTGTACTAGAAGACTATATATATTGTAGTTTGATAGTTTTGGTAATTGATATTTTTAATTTTGCATTAGACTATGAAAATGTGATTTTACTAAAATGCATGCACACACCATATATCGATTATGGTTACATGAATCTTAGAATATGATTCGCTTCAAGGTTTAATGTTTTTGGATCAATTATCAGTGAAGAGTAGAATATGTGTTGCGGTAAGCTTAGATTAAAAACGAGTCAAGCTAAGTCGCAGTCTTTTAAGAATCATGTCAATTCATTTTGAAATTTGGACTAAATTCGGAATGATAATAGCTTAGGCAATCAAGTTAGGTCATGATGGGGTTTGTCATATTCGGTCACTTCATAGATAAGTTCAATCGAAATTGGTCATTTTAGGTTTCCTCAATTATGATCGAATTATTATCGGATCTTTCAATATTATATCACATAATATTTCAAATTGATGTTCTATTTCAAAATCAATCTTTTAATAATTGGGATTTTAATGTGGTTAATTTGTCTCATTTAGACTCTGTTTGACAGGACTTTAAAAATAGTGCATTGAGATCAGTTCAGATGCATTGAAATCAAATCAAATCCAATGGCTTCAAATCAAATAAGATCAGTTCAGAATTGTTGAAATAGTGATTAATGAATTTAGTCAAGTTTTCATATAAATGCGACGAAATTCAACAAATTCAGATTAGATCAGATAGTCATTCAAATCAGATTACTTGCAATCAAATCAGATTTGATCAAGTCACAAAGATGTAGTCCTATCAACATAGCGTAATAGGACTTAGGCTTAGTTTGGTATGACCTAATTAAAGGAGAATTTAAATCAGATCAAAGTCATTCGAATCAGATTAGATCAAATCAGAGTCATTCAAATGAGATCAGAGCAGATCAGATCAGATCAGACCAGAAATGTTCAAATAACGACCAATGAATTTAGTCCTTAATTGTTACTAATGCGCTGAAATTCAATCAAATTTTCCAAACATTTAGATCATATCAAATCAGTTCAGAATCATACAAATTAGATCAGATCAATATTATCCAAATCAAATCAGATTATATCATAAAAATGCAATCCTATCAAATAAGGCATTTCGGATAAGAACAGATGCATTCAAATCAGATCAGACCAAATTAATTCAAATCAATTCAAATCAGACTATTCAAATAATGGTCACTAAGTTTAGTCCATTTTTTACATTAATTCGCCCAAATTCAGTTAAATTTTCAATATATACATATAAGATCACATCAATTCAGAGTCATTCAAATTAATTGTCCAAATCAGTTACTTTCAAATTAAATCAGATCAGATTAGATCAAGTAGATGTAAACCTATCAAACAAGACCTTAACCCTTAAAAGTCTTAAAATTTGGGCTTGGTCAACAGTGATCGAGCGAAATTTAATTAGGGCTTGCATTCGTTCAATCTAAATCAGGGTCATTTAAGAATCATCTCAGTACATTTAGATTAATCAATTATAGGCTAGATTCAGATATTTTGTTCAGTCTATTCGACAAAGATAAGGAACTCAAAGATGTAATACGAAATATTGTAACACTCAAATTCTAATGTCAGAACAATCTTAAAGGACAAACCGATAATTAATGGTAACAAATAAATGAATAATTGTAATTGAGGTGTCTCATGAATTTCTTTCTGTTTTAAACAAGGAAAATGAGCAATGACGAAATATAAAAGCAGTCCCGTGATTTCACGGGCGCAATAACTAGTTACATTTTTTATTTGTCTAATAACCAATTGGGTGATCAACCTCTCTTAAATTAAAAGCCTCAAATTCCTTTCTAATCAAATCATATATGTCATTGCAGCTAAGCCACAACAAGACCATTTGTATCTCCAACTTCTCTTGTCTTCGATTCCCTTGCCAATTATCTTCTAAGACTTTAAAGATTTCTCCTTTTACCAATCCAAGAGAGGATTGCCTCCTAAATACATCTAGTGAATTCACGGATAAAGAAAATATGAGTGAGTTTCAGCATCCTTCATACATAGAATGCATCCGTTGATGATTATCAGACCCCTTCTGCAAATGTTATATATGGTAGAAAGCTTTTTATGTGGGCGAAGGTGGTTTATAATCCCCATATGTTTGCCTCTACACGAAATGTAGCCCCACAAGTATATATTGAAATGAACAATTGAAGTTTCATAATTGGTGAAATCGAGCACTAGCACTAGCACTACCTAACCCGGGTTAGGTAGTGCCGGGCCGGGCCGTGCGTTAACCATGGTTTGACCAGGGTCGGGCCAGTACGGCCCCAGGCTCCTAGTGCCCAGTGGTCACCTCTACACCTACCATATCTCACACTAACTTATCCATTGATTTTTTTTTTCTCTCATTTCATCATGGATGTGACACAAAAGTATCTACACTTAATAAAAAGAAGTATTTCAAAACTGGATTGCTATTTGACGCCCGAAATGGTGGGCCTATTTGCCGCCCGTAATATGGAATGCCCATTTTACCCCTGTTTGTCTTTTCTGATTTTTCTTGGTTTACCTTTTTTGCCCTCTACCTTCCTCCTTTCCTCCCTTCTTTACTGTCTCCCTCTCTCTCCTTCTCTAAACTTTCCTCCATAACCAAAACACTTTTATCAGATGTCACCGATATCGTTTTTCAAGCCCAGATTTCTCAAACCTTCACTCCTTCCCCAGATGCTTCTCTTACGATTTGCCAGAAGAAGACGTGCTCATACAGGAGCCCAAACCACGGCCGCCATGAACAAATCGACTCCACCGACCCCTCCTGATCGACTCAGATCAAGCACCCTCCGCTTTAAGCATCTTCTACTACCCATCTATCATCTAATGCTGGTATTTTCATCCTTTGTGTACCCTTTAATTGATTTTTATCAATTAAAATCAAGATGAAGTAAATCCAGATGAACTTAAAAAAAATAACGATGAAGATGATAGAAAGTAAGGAAATAAATGAAGATGATAATAAGTAATAATTATCATAAGTAAAGTTATTAAACTAGGTGTGAAGCCTTCATGAAGAAACAACAAAGAGGCAAGAAACAGCTAAGGGGCACAATGGGTAACAAAATCTGAAGATTTTAAGGGAAGAGGTAAAGTCGGTACATCACATTTGTGGGCGGCAAATAGGCCCACCAAATTCGGGCGTCAAATAGCAACACCCTTTCAAAACTCATAATGACTTATAATGAGTTTTAGAAATATTATGATCAAATATTAAACTGTTAATAACTGCTGTTAATCAACTTTTCAACCGCTGTAAATTATAATAAATGGCATAGTGTTGGCAAAATAACTTTCATAGTTTGGATTTTCACATGTAGCACCTTTCAAGTTTATTTCTCCCATATGACACCTTTTAACTTTTAGATAGTTTTGTTGCCCATATTTTCCTGCCCATATTTTCATTGACTTCGCCGTTGACTCACCCTACATAACCACTTATCAAGATTATCACCCAAAAACAAGTAAAGCATGTTTATTGTGTGTGTGCGCGTGGCATGTATATCTCCCTCTCTTTCTTACCCCCGCTACTTCTTTCTCTATCTTACTGTATTCCGACCCAACAACTTCCACAATCTCATAATCAAAATTCACCACCCAAAAACAAGTAAAACTTGACGTCAGCTGATGTCATGCGACTAAATCTTGACCCCTATCCATTTTTCAAGTTAATTTGTCTAATAACCCACATGTCAAGAGTAAAATTGAGTTAGGCCTTATTTGATAGATTTTAATAAACGTAGTATTCAGATCATTACAGAGTCATTCAAATCAGATCAGATCAAATCAAAGTCATTCAAATTAGATTAGATCAAATCAGAATTGTTCAAATAACTAACAATGTATTTGGTCCATAATTGATATAATTCGTTGATAATCAATCAAATTTTCAACAAATTCAGATCAGATCTGATCAATTCAGAAAAATGTAGTCCTATCAAACGGAGCCTTAGTGGAGTAAAATAGAGTTAATAGTAGTAAAGGATGTGGAAAATATTATTGATTTTTAATTTCTTGTAATTTATTATTGATTTTTAATATTATTATGATAATTATTATAGTAGTAAATTTACTTTTTTTTTGGAAAATATTAGTAGTAAAATTATTAGATTGGGATATCAAAATAATTGTGTTGGTTTCAAAGTTTTGCTAGTGTAGTACAATTAATATCGACCATAACAAATAATTATGTCTAGTCAAACCTATAATGCTTAACCTATAGCAATTAGTATTAATTGATTATGACCAAATGTGTAGAGAAATCTAATGTATATATCTAGAAAATGGTTTTTTTAAAGAGTTTACAGAGAGTCCAAGAAAAGAAAAATGGTGAGGGAATCTAAATAAGAGACTCTCACAAAGCCAGACTTATTCGATCATCTTTATTGAGTGACTTAAAACGGATCTCAAAATGAAGAGCTAAGGTTTTTTTCCTAATAGAGAGAAATTTACTAGGTCTCGTCTTTATATCAGAGACAATCTCATTGTTAAAGCGACCCTATTTTTGCCAAATTTAAATTTAATATTGTTTGATTTTTATTATAGAGACTCGTCTTGAAGTCTTGCAAATAAAGTATAAGGTCTCAAAATGAGTCTCAAATATCAAGACAATACGGTTTTGAAAACCAATAAAGATAATCTTAGGTAGAGTCCAAAATTTCATAACACTGTAATTCAAAAGTTATTTAAATGTGACACGGCATAATTAGTCATAACTTATATTTTGTATATCAGAATATTACAATGCAACACACATCTCACTAAACCTGTTTTGAAATTTTATCTAAAATAAGTTCCATTTATGCATATGGATGTTTGATAGAATTGCATTTGTCAACAACCATCCAACGAAATTTACAAAAACAATTCATTTATGCATGTAGTAGAGTTTTAAAACATTCTTAGCATTGTTAGATTGTCAAAAAATGTTAATCCATAAGATAAAACCATATGAGTTTTGCATGTATAAAACTATGATAAAATATCAATTGCTAAGAGAATCCAACCAACATAAAAATTGTTTGCAAAATGATTAATTTCTATATGTTTAGTTACATGAATCATGGAAATACTACGTCCTAACCGCAAGATATACAACATATGTCAAAAAATTTCTTAGGTCACATATTTCTACATTATCGAATACAGATCTTTTCATATCTTTTTTTATCGCACTTGGTTTTATTTATTTGTATTACATGCCCTTTTTTTAAGTGTATAATAATGTTTTGAATGATTACTTTATATGTGTACTTTTCACATTATATAATTTCAAATTATTCACTCAAACAATTCGTAAAAGTTGTTAGATAACTTGACCTAAACAAGATTCACTTTATAAAAGATGTTGTTAGATAATTAAGCAACAACGTTTTAGCATCAATAATGAGTATTTGTGTATGCCTTGCAGTAAGAATATGAAGTAATGTATAAACATGAATATATTGGACTGTTTTGTTGTTCTTTTATTTTCATTTTATTAATTCAAATTTAACTCAAATGACTATTGCTCGATAATTTTCATTGAAATGCTAATATAATTGATGATAAGTCTAAAACTCCTAAATAACGAGATAATATTTGAACCGCGCAACACACGAGCTTAAACCTAGTTATGTAGACCTTACAGTATAACCGTGTTGGGACTGTTGGTAGTAAAATTTTGTTAAATATTAGACAATTTTTAACTCTCCACATTGTACACCTCTAACAATTGACATAAATCATTCTAAATTGAATCATACACGGCCTAAGCTCCTAGCTACAAGCTATTATTCAAATATTTCCATAGTAGTGATAGATATCACATTATCACTCTGTGCTAAGGGAAAAAAAGTAAACTCCGTCCATATAAATCAGCCTAGCATGTGAAGAGAGCGCATGTTTTGAACGTGGCATCTACTCTACAACTTGAAAGTTGATGAGTTCATACAATCATACACACGTCTTCAGGTATACGAACACGAATGCATGCATGCACATTCATATACGCTTAAAATTTTCAGGGCAAGTTTATCACTTCTACATCTCTCTCACTATATAACCATATATCTCCAATTGATCTTCGTACATTTAATTTTGCATGCAAATAATTAGAAACACTACATAAAAAACAATGAAGCTAAAAATAAGTAGAGCTAACTCCGGTTTCTTGTTAATCACACTTTGTGCAATACTAGTTTTGTGTTCATGTGAAGAGTTGAATAGGGATCCGGAGAGAGACCTAAGGGAGTGCGAGCAAAAGTGTCAAAGGCAGCAGCCGTATTTCGAAGAGCACAAGTGTCGGCAGGTGTGCCAACAGCGGCATCAGACTGATGAGATTGTAAGGATCGGTGATGCGGAGAGGGCGTACGAGCGGTGTCAACGTACATGTCCCGGTTCAGGGTCGAGGAAATGGCAGTGCCAGAGGACTTGCCAGGATGCGTATGAGGAAGCTCTTAGGAGAGAAAGGGGGGAAAGTGAGCACGGCCACGATCGCGAAAGCGAGCGTGAACGGGAACGGCGAGAACGTGAACGTGAACGGGAAGAACGTGAACGTGAAGAACGTCATGGTGGTGGTGGAGGAGATCGGTATTGAATGTCATCTATTCTCCTTGATTTTTAGCTACTTATTGTTTGCTTAGACACTTGAGTTTATTTTCATCTTTTGCAAGCTGTTAGCAGTTAGCATCTTGGCTACACACTAAGTCACTAATATATAGGGAGTATGGAAGAAATTTAAAACACGCACCGTTATTTGCACATATAAAACTAGACCGATCTACTATTTACCCACTTAGCTTGTTAAAGAAGGAAGAAAAGGAGTCGGTGACTCCGTGAGACTAATAAACTTTGTCCCATAGAGTATTCGATCTTGTCCTTAGGTCCTACATACATACATATAAATTCCTTGAACCATGCAAACTTTATCATTTATTTCTCGTCAAAAATCAACCCTCTATTTTTAATTATATTAATTATTATTGAAGGAGTAATCCTTATTATTACAAAAGAAAGAAATTTCCGTTCAATTAAAAAAAAAAAAAGGATGATCATAGGAGTCTACATGTAGACAATAGAAAAGTTGTTTATAACATAATTAAGTGTAGTAAATTAAAGATTGTAAGTAGTAAATAATATGCTTGTGTAGTAAATTCAACATGTTTGCAGTAAATTTATTAAATTTATGAAACTGACAGTAAAATCAACATTGTTACAAATTTATCGATAGAAAGAAACTTAAATTGATTTAATTGTCAGATCAAGGACCCTTGATTGTCTCTCTTTCCTTATAATCCAACATTTACAAAATTATGCAACAAATTTACTGCATCTTGAGTTAATTTTACAACAAACTAACCATAGACATTTTTTTTATTTTTCTACATATAGACTTAATATTTTTGTAAAAAAAAATATTTACGGACTACGGTTGTACAACTTAAAACCATGTAAGCACTACTTGTACACTACCGTTGGGTGTAGACAACTACTCTCTCTAGTCTCTATCATGCGAAATGCTAGATGTACACCTAAAATTGTCTAGTGTTGACATTAGTTAGTTTTACTTCTCCAACAAAATTTTACTAACACAATCACTACAACAATTCATCCCTATAAAATCCCTCTGTGATACCTTTTTTACAATGTACCATGTTTAAGTACACTTCTAGTCTTGACATTAATTAGTTTTACTTCTCCAACAAAATTTTACTAAACACAATCACTACAACAATTCATTACTTGTACCACGTTTAAGTTTGTGGCACGAGTGCAAAATATCGGTGGCAAATCTATATATTTAATTATCAATTTGTTATTGTAAAAAAGTTTGCTATCAACATTTTTCAGTGACATCTAATTTTACTTTGGAGAATTTAGCAAGTAGGTAATTACTATATTCGATCAATAGTGAATCTTTTTTTTAAGTGCAATCAATAGTGAATCTTACATCTTGCTTAGACGACATTCGTTTCATTTCGATTGGAGGAAGTATATAAAGGAAACTTCTCTTCTACACTCGAGTGTAGGCATGCTGATTTTTCATTTGTTGTACTTTTTGGCATATTTGTTGCAGTTTTTCTTTGATTTGTGTATTTTGATTTAAATGTATACTATGCTTTTGCAATTCATTTTGATATATCAACTGTCCAATTTGTTTTAGTTTCCAAGTCTTGAAGCATGGAGCCCCCCCACCCCATTCTATGATGATATGCTTGGAGATTAAGAGAAAAAAAAAGTGATGAACATTGAAATATATATTATTAGGACAATACACCAAAAAATATGTCAGTCCAGGTCTCCACCTATATCCTATATATAGGTCTATATAGTGCGGATACGAGTAATAAAAGAGAGAGAGAGGGGTGAAAATTGTAAGAGAGTACTAACAATTATTAGTCATTGTTTGTGAGACTAATATTGCGGTTATGTAACCTCCAACGCTGGGTTGAGGCACAACATTTTTGAAGAAAAGTGAGTTTGGCAATTTCAGTAAACTATATTGTAGCTCTTTAGGAAAAAAAAAAAGTGAGTTTAAATCCTCTCGGCTTAATTGCTAATTAAAGGATGTGGTCAAGATGCGACTACTCACAATGTTGTTGTGGTAAATGACTTGGCCATTTGATGCTTAGGTACCCTCGAGAAGAAACCTACAGGCACTGCATGAAGGAGTGTGAAGACAAGGAAGAAGGTTTTGCTAGGCAAAGGCAATGCAAATTACATTGTGAAGGACATGGTCGCCGGGAGCATCGTGGGCACAGAGAGGAAGAACAAAGAGAGGAGGAACGAGGACGTAGAACATATGATAATAAGCAGCGCAAATCAAAGGAGAAGAAAGAAACTGATAATCCTTATTTATTCAAATCTCAAAGTTTCGACTCTCGTTACTCGACTCAAGAAGGTAATATGAAGGTACTCCCGCGGTTTTCAGAGAAGTCAGAACTCCTTCGTGGAATCGATAAATTCAGAGTAGCCTTGTACGAGGCAAATCCTAATACTTTCATGCTTCCTCACCATTGGGATGCCGACTCTGTTCTCTTTGTGATTGGAGGTATAACTCTATCATCTTTGTTAAGAACTTAACTTGGTATACAAAATGTCTTCCTCTACATATGTATTATTTCCTAACAAAACCATATATTATCGAACAGATTTGTGAAGGAATTCAACTTAACTGGTATGATTTCCATAACTTGAAAATGTAGGAAGGGCTGCCATGACCTTTGTGACCCAACAAAACCGCGAAACTTTCAATCTAGAACGAGGAGATGTGCTGATGGTTCCTTCTGGAACAACATCTTACTTAGTGAACACCCACAACAACGAGAAGCTGCAGATAGCAGAGCTGCTACACCCTGTTAATAATCCTGGCCAATATGAGGTATTGACATTCTCTTTCCCGTGTTCATCGAAATCATCTAAATCATGATTAAAACACACTGGTATTTATATAAATCTATGGTTGCAGCAATTCTTTGGAATTGGTGGTGAAGAGCCTGAATCATTCTTCAACAGCTTCAGCACAGAGATCCTGCAAGCAGCCCTTGATGTATATGTTCTTTACTACTACTTATTCTAGCCTGCTGTCTTTACTCATTCAGTGATAGATTTATGAACTGATGCAAGCTTTTTGAGCGGCGCACATATTTGTTTGATAGGTCCCGAAAGAGCAGCTAGAGAAGTTGTTCAAGCTGCACAAGGAAGGAGCAATAATCAAAGCTAGACAGGGCCAAGTGAGGGCAATGGCTCAACAAGGGATGTCCACAAGGAGATTTGGAGCATCGAGAGGCCTATTGAATCTGCTGAACGAAGAACCAATGTACGTTAATGATCATGGGGAGTTCTATGAGGTTTCTCCAAATGACTTTGGGCAGCTCGAAAATCTTGACATCTCTGTCACTTACACTGACATCAAACAGGTAGAATGTACTCTTTGAAACTTCATGTTGGCGTCTTGTCCAAAATAAAAAGACAATATGCTTATCTTGAATTCTATAATGTGATAATTACCAGGGATCGATGATGGCACCACACTTCAACTCTCGAGCAACTGTCATTATGTTGGTGGAGGAAGGGAGTGGATACATTGAGATGGCATGCCCACATATCAAGAAACAAAGCAACAAGGAACAGCAAACCAGCAGCCCAAGGTACCAGAAGCTTCAGTCCAACTTATCGAAGGGCGATGCCTTAGTTATCCCTGCCGGACACCCGATCTCAATTGTCTCATCCGAGAATGAGAACCTTAGGCTGGTTGGATTCGGAATCAATGCCCGAAACAACCAGAGAAACTTCCTTGCAGGTAACTTCATAGTGTATTTTGTCTCTTCGCACGTGCATCCTACATTCCTATGTATAGATGAACGAATTTGGATAGAGTATTTAATTTGGTTCGTTCTGGCCTGGGTCTGCAGGACAAGAAAATATGATAAACCAGCTCGACAACGAGGCAAAGGAACTGTCGTTTAAGATGCCCGCAATGGAGGTAGAGGGATTGTTCCAGAGACAGCAGAATTCTTACTTCATGGCTGGACCACAACAACTACAGCAACAACAGCAGCAGCAACAAAGCCGCTTGCTTTCAGTTTTGGACTTCGCTGGCTTTTAAAGTTTTGCTGATCTTTCCAAGAGTTTTAAGGTTTTAACTTGTAGTATATGAACAAAATAATAAATGTTAATCAGAAGTGTTGAAATAAATAAATAAATGTCACATTTTGCATGTAGAACTCGCAGTTTCACAGATTGTTTAAAACAACCTGTTCCACCTAGAGTTAAGAGAGAGGCCGGTTTCCATTGCAACCGAATGAGGTGTAGGGAACAGCAAGCAGTAGGGTGATCCAAACTGATCCCAACACGCTGTTAACTGACCCAGTCGCGCCTCTTCTGAAAGAGCGCAGGGAGGAGTTGCAAAAGTGGCACCTTTGCACCCCTCTTTTGCAGAAATTATATATCTGCGCTGGTATGAAGTTCTACGTGCACTGTGGAATTTCCGAACCATGTCATACCACTGAGTCACTGACACCATGTCATACCACTGAGTCACTGACTAGTGGGACGCGACATTTGTGTGTATGCTTTCAGATGATCGGACACTAACAAGAGAACTGCCTTCAGTAAGTATGGGTGAAAATCATCCTGGCGAAAATGGAGGTGGATGCATAATCCATTTTACCATAATATCTAATGACAGGTCTTCTTCATAGCCAACAGGAGATACCATGCGATCTCTACATCAATACACAGAAATCTAACGACCATTGCTGGCTCAATAAGAAACGAGTCAGCAGACTTGAACACTTCTAGGACTTTCATTTAGCCACTAAAGCCAGCAAAAAGTTCGAAAATAAACATGCCAATGGCAGAGACAGGGAGCATACAAATTCGGGCGCGGACAGAAAATATCAGTCTTCTAGAACACCAGGGCGCTGCAAACATTAAGCAAACGGTCCTATGAGCCGCTTATGACATGCTTCAAAGTTTCATGCAGAGGCAACACTTTCATCTTTGATTGACTGACGCCATGCATGCTCCCTTGCTCCATTCTTGTCAACAATCTTGATGACAAAATTTGAAGGGGCGACAACAAGCCTTGACCTTATCTCCAAAATGCACTTGTCAACCAAGTCAGTTGCTTCTTCCAGTGACATGCCACTTCGGTAATGCCTATCCATCATCGAGAGGGAAAAGTAGGCACCATAGCCAAATGCGCCCTTGTCGACCTTGTGAAGGGTTGCAATGTAATCAATGAAGTACAATGATGGCCCAGTTTCCTCGTCATAGCCAGCCAACAGTATATTCACAGAGTACGGATTCTGTATAGGAAATATAACCATCAACATATAATTACTCCATCAGCCCAAATACTAGTATAGCTCCATCACTCCAAATTGGTAAAGACAAACCAAAAAAAAAAAAAAAAAAAAAATTAAGAAACTTCACAAGGAAGAAGATAAAACCTACCAGGACACACAGACATACGAGTAAGAAAAAGAAAATTGAAATAATAATCACTTTATTTGGCATATGCTCAGGATAACATCAAATCAGCCACAGTGAGGATTCAGAGAGGGAAGAATCCGTTGGACTTAACCTACCTAAATATGAAGTTCCGCAGGAATCTACACCCAGACTACTGGATGAAAAGAAACACTAAGCAAGATAAATTGTGCTCAACAATTATTTCAAACACAGCTACGTCCTTTGGTCAGATTATAGAGACTTCTCGAATCTGTTCTGAATCATCTAGTCTGAATGAAATTAAATTTGTAAGAGCTTTCCCAAAACCTTTAAAACTTGAGCACAAAGTCCTAAGTAAGCTTCTCAAATCAATTTTCTGACTTTCTACGTGTTTGGCTAACACTCATACCGACACACCAACTTAAGATACCCTCGCTATTAAAGCCAGAAGCCTTTCTAGTAGAGAAAGAAGGAGAAGATCTTGGCTTACTCCAAAGGGCATAAAGAGCTGTAACAGAGTCCAACTAACAAAAGATACCAGACCTGTAACAGCAAGGCCAACAGATTTATCAACTAACGTAGCATAATGTGTAATAACCAGTTTCATCAGGCAAAAAATAACACCTGATCCATGCACAAATAAGAGACCACACCCCACTCTCAAGCAGGGTTGCCAGAGTCGCAAGTCGCTCGAGATCGAAATCACAGATCGAGATCGCAATTCGCCCAAAGTAGGGAATTGAATTCGCTAGGGAATTCCATTCCTAAGAATTCGCACTAATTCGCCAACCAATTCGATAGGAAATCACTAGTTCTTCCCAGTCATATATAAGGGTATTTAAATATATTTGTGAAGTTTTAATGGCATTGGGAAGGGACAAACTGACAATAATGACAAAGAAAAGAGGCCCTCAAAAAACTAAAACGGGATTACTGGTAAACATATGTTTTTAATGACATTGGGAAGACAAAAATTTTATTGACCCTGCTTTCTTTCATCTTCAACCTTTTCTCTTTCTTCTTTAACTCCATTGTTATCCCTTTATCGAATATAACTCGAGTTCGCTGGGTTTAACGATTTGAGTCGCGATTTGCGACGACCTTTGCGAAAATGCACTGCAATTGGGGGCGATCGTACTGATTCGCAAATCGCGGGGGGTAGGGGCGATTTCGGTAACCCTGCTCTCAAGCCCCCCAAAATGAAAAACAATTGATCTTCCAGATCTAGACACTCAATTCCATGAATAACAGAAACTCATGCTGAAATAGGTCTGAGGTAGGTTGTACCAAACAGGGCTGTGTGGGTATGAACATGGTAAAAAGCCATTTGAGAATTGGTCTCAAGAAATTACATCTGCAAAGCCACAACGTGATTCTAAAACCCCCAAGCATTATGAACCGAATGAACACTCCTAACCTTTGAATAAAACCCCATAACCAAAATAAAAGTACATTTAACAAGTTCAGTGAACCTCTTAGTGAAGACCTTGAAAGAAAATTAACTTGCATATAGTGACAGATTAAAATGGAAACAAACAAAACCAATAGTTTCTAGAACAGGCTCTATTCTTCTTCCAGTCGGGCCATCCCCATGTCACTCCCCCCCCCCTTCCCCACCCATCCACAACAAAAGGGTGCGCAAGAATCCATGATATCACCTGTCAACTAATACACACCTACCATCAACATTCCACAAAACCAAACATAAGTTCATCTTCATCTTACCTCATTTTCGGCTTTTCTAATCTTAAAACCAGTACCTGATGTCCTATTGCCCACCTACTCTTGACCACTCAACTAAAGGAGCCAACTTTCATTTATAAAGCTGGCCTTGAGGTCATAAATTAGAAGCATGCCTCAGCAATGGCATATATAGTCCCATTTTTTCTACAAGGATCCCCAGGATGGTTCTTGCAATATCTATCCTGGCACATCCAAATAGAATTAAGCAAAGACGGGAAGGGGTGAAATGGTGAGTGTTACAAACTCATCAATAGAAGCGATAGCTTCAGCAGGGGAGGAGACAAGGAATACTAAGAAGCTGGCTTTTCAAACCCTGTAAGAATAAGCAATACCTACGTAACAATATTTAGCACTTCTATCCCAAATAAGTAGGTTGTTAAAGATTGACTCAAAAACTACACACTCAGTCTCAGGAGAAGTTTTCAAAGACAGATGAGAATACGAGAGCTGAGGTAAGAGAAATGTAAAAGGGGATGAGAAAATGACATCAAAAGAGTATTGACCGGCAATTCAAAAAGTATGAAATAAAATGAGAGTGGAAAGAGCAGCGCTCACTCTTTTGGAATTCTAGTACTTGTGAGCATTCTTAAGTGCCCATGTAATGCTTTGGAGCTCAAATGTCAAACCCCACATCCACTTCTACCAATATTAGATATTAACTTAAAAACGAAATCTAAATGGTGATTCTCGAACTTGTACCGTTACGACATTGGCCACTCAGAAATAAAAAAGGAGACTGAGTCACAATAATTTACCAAGTCTCATGGTAGAACATCTAATCCGCCAACATGACGGTAAGACAAAGCATAACTGCACTATTGATAAGGTAAATTTAAGAAAAATTATAACTCAGCACAACTTGATGCAAGCATATTAAGAAGATGACTTGAAATTAGAGACACAGGGCAGTCAGTGGCCCTGCATTGTTGGTTAGAGACTGCTTAGAAGGACACCCACACACACAGAAAGAAGAGAAAAAACACAAAGAAAGAAAGATGCATGGTATCCCCAAATTCAGCTGTGAATTGGCACCTAAACAAAAAGCCACAAACTAGAAACCAAAAATACCCAACGCACCACACTACCATTCCTCATATGAATCGTGCTCCTGATTCGGAAAAAAAAAAAATACTGATATTTAGAGCACAAATGTACCGACTGGAATGAAATCATTTGGCGTTGGTGTTCAGAGATTAAATGGCAAAAAAAATTAAAAAAATCTCATAAACTTTCAGCAGCTCATCCAAAGTTTATAAACAAGCATACTAACATGATCTCATCTCATAGATCACATCACCAAAAAGAAAAAGAAAAAAACAAAAAACTTTTAAATGATTGAGAAGCTCATTCAACAAAGGGGACATACACAATTCTGAGTACATAACACCACAGGAGCCACCCCCATCTCCACCAATATGGCTACATACAAACATGCCCTTCGAAATCACTACAACCATCACCATTAGAATTTCAGTTTGAACTGACTAAAAAAATGTTCTCACTAATGAAAATCAGCCAGTAATCTTCACAGTAAGATCTAACAAACCACCAAAGGGAAGGCCACTTTTTTTATCCAGAACAAGTTTTGTCTCACCAAAGCTCTGACGTAGAAGTACTATCCTACGTTAGCTACAAATATTCAAATACATGCCAATGAAATTGAAGCTATTATGGCTGCATTTCAGTAGCACCACTAAAAGGGAGCTCCCCCCACCCCCCCCCCCCCCATTAATAATTGATAGACTTCCTGGATTACACTACATATTCAAAAGAGCCAAGCATAGAAACTATAAACATGCCATTAGTCATCTACTATGCAGAGATAGAAGAAACGGCTAAACAAAAAAAAAAAAAAAAAAAAAAAACACCAAGTCATGATTGACCGCATACATCAGAAACTTGATCCCTCAACTAAGCTAAGTCACTATATCAAATCAAACACCATGCTTTGTTCTATAATATCCCCAGATAAGTCTATTCTCCCATCATCTAAACAACTTAAACCTACAAGCAGACCTAGTGAACCAAAACTACAGGTTATTTACTCATCTACTATAGGAGAGTAGCTATACTATAACAATGCACTGCTGCAAAAAAAAAAAACACAGGTTACTTATTTAAAATCCACCAATCCACCTGAGATAAAATGTCTTTCATTTGAACTTTCTTATATATAATTCCTAACTACAAGCTCAGCCCATCAAAAACTTAAACATACTTAAATGCATGATTACTATCCTAGATTTCATTACTCCATTCCTTGCCTCTCCAAGCTTTCAAGCCACACCCATCACACAAATTGAAGCACACCAAGCAGTAACGTGTAAAAGATGGAAACTTCCCAAACAATCCATTCTAATCACTCATTAACAGACTATCAAAGTATCTGAAAATCACACCAGAGACAAAGAACACAGAAGATAAAAATGACCTTTCTCAAAGCGGTGGCGAGTTCACCACGAGTAAAATTAGCAGTTGCCGCAGTCGTCAAGGGGATGCCATTCCTAAACTGGTACAAAGCTATATTCTTTTGGATGTACTCAGTGAATTGAACTCTGCAAATCAGACAATCAATCAATTCAATCAATCAACCAATCAGTCCACCAGAAAATCAAAACCCCTAATTTCTCCCACACCCATTAACAAAAACACAATTAAACCCTAATTTCTTCCAAACCCAGTAACAAATTCACGATTAAAACCTTAATTTCTTACAAAACCATGAAGAAAAACAGAATTAAAACCCTAAATTCTTCCAAAATCATTAGCAAAAGCACGATTAAAACCCTAATCTCTACCAAACCCATTAAAAAAGACAATTAAAAGGCGACCCAAGTGAAGAAAAGAGAGGAGAGAGAAACCTGTCGCCGGCTTCACCACTGGCACCCATAAGTTTGTGAGAATCGAGGATCATGATCTTGTCTTCATCGGATTTGTGGACCAAGATGCTGTTAACTGCAGATGTGTCTGCTGCGATTATCGTGAATCCGTCCCCAACCAATCCGAAAACACACTCCATTTTGTTATTTGATTCGTTGTTGTTCTTGTTGTAGAAGATTAGGGTTCTTGAGTTTATGTGATTTGGGGGTGGGAATTTTGAGTTGTGAAACTTAAGCAGTGAGAGAGAGAGAGAGAGAGTAGTCCGAATAAGTAAAAGATGGCTTCTTGAGGAACAAGTTCTCTCACAATTCACTTCTTTTTTTTTTCTACCTTTCGGTACGATTAATTAATTTTACAATAAGACCATGTATTGTGATTTTCATTTTATTCCGATCAAAGAAAAAATTGAAATTACTGCAAAACAAATTAGGGAGTTTTAGGCTCTATTTGATATAGGACTGATCTGATTCAAATGATATCTTTTATAACTTAAATGACTCTGAAGTTGTCTGATCTTAGTTGAAAATTTGATTGAATTTCGATGAATAGATAATAAGAACTGGACTAAATTCATTGATCGTTATTTGAACAATTCTGATTTGATTTGATCTGATTTAAATGACTCTAAACTGATCAAATTTGATTTGATCTGATTTAAATGACTTTGAACTGATCAGATTTGATTTGAATGCATCTAAATCATATCAAAGTCTTGTTAGTAAAAGAATACGAAGTAGTATTATAAGCGACAAATTATTAAATTTACAAGACACTTAAATTGTATACTCCATATGTTCTGGAGTAACTGATCATTAGTATAAAAAAAATCATTTAAGAAAAAAAGCAAAGAAAAAATAAATATCATGTCGTAGTAACTAGTAAGCGAAGTCACATGATCATTAGTGCGCAATCTACGTCTAAGGCAATGTTTGATATGATTTAATGAAAACAATATTCAAATTAGTTCAAAGTCATTCGAATCAAATTAGATCAGAGTTATTCAAATCAGATGAGTGGGGATCAAATCAAATCAGAAATGTTCAAATAACTATCAATGTATTTGATCCATAATTGATATAAATTCGTTGAAATTCAATCAAATTTCCATCAAATTCAGATCAGATCACATCAGTTTAGAAAGATGTAATCCTATCAAACGGGGCCTAAGAATGCTGAAATTTAGATCTGCTTTACTTAGTTAAGTCAGTGTTACAACTAGTGAAATTGTGTGAATCATCACTTGTTGTTTGTTTCACAAGTTCAAGTCACATAAGATAATCCTTTCTCTACTTATATCTTCAATAGATGTACGGAATAATGATTTTCGGTTTCTCCAAAATCACTCTTGGTTCTCTTTCCTGAATTGGACCCATATTTCTTGAAGTCTAAGTGTTCCTCAATGACCGATAGCGTATGAGTACTTTGCGTTGGTTCTCCCTGCCTTAGTGGATCTTAGCTTCATTCTTTCGCCTATGCTTCTTTGTATATGACTCAACATCCACAGTATCATAAGCATCTCTACCACATTAAACCTTCGAAAGTGACAATGTTTTACATCATGTAACAACACAATGATGTGGGAATGTGGAAAATCCCTCCTAATGAATGATTGGATTAAAGTTTTTCGACAATCTGAAGTAACATCCATGACCACCAGTGGTCGCTCATTGGTCACGACTACTTCCAAACACAACAATACAATACAGCATTACTTTCGCTCAGGCTCAACCTCCCTCCTCATCAATCTCATTAACAATCTTCTTTTTGAGATGCACTCTCCTCTAATTACTCTTTTCCCGAGTCTCTATATAAACTAAGTGTCCGTTTGTTATCACTGCGATTTTTAGTTTTTGATTTGTTTTTGCGTAAATTTTTTAATTCAAAAAGTTACAAAATTAAATTTAAATTGTTTAATTCTACAATAGTCATGCAGAAATTGAAAACTGACAATCATAAACTGTAAAACCATTTTTTCTGATTTTAAAAAACGAGACTTTAGGGCTCGTTCGGTATCACTGCCGTTTTCACTTTTTTTTTTTTTTTTTTTTTGTGTGTAAAAAGTTTAGCTAAATAAGTTGCAAAAATTAATGTAAACGGTATGTTTGTATAATAGACATACAAAAAATGAAAAGTGACAACTGAAAACTGAAAACCACTTTTTTTGGTTTTCAAAAACGGGACTTTGGTTTAAAAAAAAAAAAACTGAAAACTGAAAACAGAAAACAATACCAAACAGACCCTAGTTTCAAAAAAAGTGAAAAATAAAAACAAAACCGATACCAAACATGCCCTAAGGGCCCGTTCGGTATCACTGCCAATTTCAGTTTTTGGTTTTTTTGCGAAATTTTCCAATATACCCCTAAGGTTCCCGAAATTTTCAGGTATACCCCTCTGGTTACCGAGCTTTCCATCGTGGCCCTGAGGTTTGCAAAAGGGGGTTTTTTTTTTTTGTGTTTTTTACTAACGGACACTAACACCGTTAACCATTTTGATAAATTTTGAATTTTTTTAACAAATTGACCAATAATAACAAAATTTAAAAAAAAAATCACTCTTCTCTCACCTCCCTCCCCAACCCCAACCCAACCCACGGAGCTGCCGCCTCACCACCGCACCCTGAACCGACCACCACCTGGGCCAGCACCACCATATGCGCCCCCCTCCCGCGACCACAATCCGGCCACCACTCCACGGATGTAATAATCCAGGTTTTCTTATAATCCTTCACAGCACAGAAAATAGCACCAGAGACAATTAACCAAAATATTCAACACAACCACACATATCTAACACGCCACATGTAACATTTGAACTAGACGGACAGGTAAAAGAAGTCTGATAATGTTTCGAATGAGCACATGACCAAAAATATCTCATTCATTACTTTCTAAAAGTTACCTTCATGAACTAGGTCAAGTCCTATATATAACAGTACTTCGAATACATAACCAATCACAATAATATACTTCCTCCGGTCCAGATTAAACTTCCCGCTCTCTTTTGCGCACCTCCAAAGGAAAGCTAATATATAATTCTTAATAATTCATTTAGCAAATAAATTTAAAAGCTAGTTATAACCAACATCTTTATCTTGCCTGCATAATTATTCACTCGACAAAAAACGTAATATTTTGGAAATGGGAAAAACAAAGTCAAAACCTTAAAAAAGTGGATGAGAAGTTTAATCTGAACCGGAGGGAGTAGGTATTAAAAATAGCCTCTTTGCTATTGCAAGAGAGATGCTACACACATTTGCAACCCCGTCCCTGTAACAACCCTAAATTTTGACCAACTATAAATAGAAATAAATTTAGAATTGTCACGCCGCAATTGACTACCAAGTCAATTGCTAGGCTAGAAATTCAACAACAATTAACAAACGGAAATAAAACAGCGGAAGTCTTAAGAATGTCGAGCTATAGTTCTCAAAACGAAATCCAAATTACATAATTAAAACGAAATGAAGTCTGAGATAAAACAAAGTCTTTCGAAAACCCCCAACATGATCAGCTTTGTAAGCATGCAGCCATATCATCAAGACCTGTCAACTATGCCATCGAAGATTGGCATAGGCCCCAGAACACGGTAGGGACGAACCAGAAAACAGAACGTCAGCACAGGCTGAGTAAGAAATAACAAGTATAAAGAACAAATAAGATACGCGCCTTGAGGCGCGTCGCTAACAAGAACGAATTGACGTTATAGCATAGGAATATCAATAGCAACAGAGTGCATTATCAAAAGAGCATCGCCGCTCAATAAATATGTATATATATATATATATATATATATATCGTTTTGTCATATTTTCGGCCAGGGTCCTACCCCATAGCCCCACTTAACGAACTTTGTTCGAGCTAGAGTTGTAATTATCGCCCTAATAATCCCGAGTGTGCACACCCCTCACAAGACAGGCCGGTAGGACGAGCTCCCATCTAGGAGGAAGACTATTAGGAAGTCGGCAGCTAACCCGACCCTACGTACCTTGATCAGAGGTATATCAACGATGATCGGCCGAGCCGAATACATCGTACTCTAGGTGGAGTCATTTATATTCTTTCATCCGTTTTATATACGTTATTCAAAAATGCATTATTTGACGATTCAAATTATAATGATCATAATCAATAGATACTTTAAGCAAAACAAAAACACAAGCAACAAGCAAAACACACCACTCGGCCGAATGGCCGAGTGGTGGTCTCGGCTAGAGGCCGAAGGGCCGAGGAAGGCAAGAGGGCCGAAGGGCCGTGGGGAGTGTGGTGGTCGAAAGACCGCAAACGAACATTGATAAGATGAACGGAAAAATATGCTCAATGATATAATTAGGTACAAGCGAAACGGATAATGAGAATGAACGTATAAAACAAGAATATATGATGATCAAGCAAGCGTATCAAACAAGATAATGGTTAATGACAGATTTGTGATCAACGTTCTTACCTTACTAGCAAGTCACAAAATCAACACAAGACTTTAGAATGGTACTTCCTCGAACACACAACCTAAAAACCAAATAACAAATCACCAATTATCAACCATCACACTACCAACACCAATAAGACACCTCTAGACTCATATTCCAACTCTCAAACGATCTCCAAACGTAACCAAATTCGCACAGCACCTTACTAAACATACCAACAATATAAACCCATCATAAACTCATCAAAACCATGATGATAATACTCAAATTAAGGTGAGATCAGATCTGGGCAGCATGCCTTTTCCACCATTAAAACATCATAAAACATCTCTAAACCCTAATCACGAATTCTACAAATCATATCAAACAATCCCTCCAATTACTACACATCTCAAATCATAAAATCATCATAAAATCATTATAACTTCAATCGCGGGAACCCTAATTCACAACTTTAATATTTTATGCATCAAAACACAATTAATCACAACTAAGAACCCACCAACAACTAATCATCACCTAATTCATGCTTAAACTTCTATTAACATGAATAATAGAAAAGCCCTAATCTGAAAATCATACTAAAAGGGGGTTTAAAACTTACAACTTTTGGTTACAAAACCAAAAGGAAGAGCAAAGAGACGCGGTGGAGGCGCTAGGGTGGTCGGCGGCGGCGAAGGGTGCGGTCGGCGGCCTCGGTCGTGCGTTCTTCTTCTTCTTCTCCTCTTCTTTTTTTTTCTTTTCTTTCTTTTTGCTGCTGCTGCCGTGAGGGGGAGTGGGGAGGGTTTGGTGTTTGTTTTATTTTTTGTAGAAAATAGGAAGGGTTTAGTAAGGGTATTTCGGTAATTTCGTCCAACAGTTGCCCAATTAGGAAAGCGTCTCTAAACGGAAGGTATACCTTAATTCCCAAATAGATTTTCACACCCTTAAAACGAGATTCTCCCAATACTTCGTACAATTCAAGTAACCCAAAAATATGGGGTGTTACAGTCCCCTCCTTGCCCCACTTGAAGCAAGTGCCTCTTATAGTCATTGGGGTGGCCGGAGTGTGGTCGTGGGAGGAGGGCGCATATGGTGGTGCTGGTGGTGGTGGCCCAGGTGGTGGTCGGTGCATGGTGCGGTGGTGAGGCGGCAGCTCCGTGGGTTGGGGAGGGAGGTGAGAGAAATTGAGTTTTTGTTTATTTTTAATTATGTTATTTATTAGTGGTCGATGTGTTTTAAAAAAATCAGACTCATCAAAGGGCTAACAATGTTAGTGTCCGTTAGTGAAAAACACAAAAAAAAAACCCCCATTTTGCAAACCTCAGGGCACACTGGACAGCTCGGTAACCAGAGGGTATACCTGAAAATTTCGGGAACCTCAGGGGTATATTGGAAAATTTCCCTAAAAAATATAGTTATATAAGTTACAAAATTAACTTTAAATTGTTTAGTTCTATAATAATCATATAAAAAATGAAAATTGACAATTGAAAACTGAAAACCACTTTTTCTGGTTTTAAAAAACTAGACTTTAGTTTAAAAAAAAAAAACAGAAAATTGAAAACAGAAAACAGAAAACGATACCAAACGATTTTTGAAAAACATTCATGATTTGGAGTACGTAAATTGGGGTGTGGACATCCACAGGGTGTACTGTGTAGGGTAGACAAATGGACCGAGCGAACAAAAACGATTGTCGTCACGAAGCCGAACAACAGTTCAGAAGGTTGAGAACCCCTCGTCACTAAGGCCCTGTTTGATATGACTTATTCTCAGATGAATTCAGATCAGTTCAGAATCATTCAAATCAGATCAGATCAGATCAGAGCCATTCAAATCAGATCAGATCAGATCAGATCAGAGTCATTCAGATCAGATCATATCATATCAGAAATGTTCAAATAACTATCTATGTATTTGGTCCATAATTGATACTAATTCATTGAAATTCAATCAAATTTTCAACCAATTTAGATCAGATCAGATCAAATCAGAATCATTCAGATCAGATCAGATCAGATCAATACAGTTTAGAAAGATGCAGTCCTATCAAACAGGGCCTAATTCACACTTCAGACTTACGTTATTATTGATTGATTCATCCTAAAATACTTCTTCTCTCTCGTCACTTCAACAGTTTATCACTCTCTATTTCACAGAAATTTTAATAATTCGTCTTATTAGTACTCCAATATTTTCATCTTCTTTATGCTCTCAGGTGGGTTTAATCCGAATTAGTGTGCGGTGAAAACCCTTTTCCTGGGTAAGTTTTCATTCCACATTTGTCCTTAAAATTTCTTCAATTTGTTTTGCTACTGTTTGTTTTTGCTTCTCTGTTTAATATATGATCATGAATTGTACAATTGGCTAGTGTTCTTAATAATGTTGTGTTTATTTTACGTTAATGTGATTAGTTTCTGTTGTTAATTTTAGAAGGGGAGTAGTTTGAATTGAACTAATTGATTATACAGGGAATTCGATCAATCATCCCTAAAATTTGTGTCAAATGTCATAAAATTTACTCCCTTTGACTCTCTGTGGTTGTGGCCCTTGGGTTAATTTTAGTATTTTGTGGGTGTTTCTTATACAATCGTTCGCGATTGCTGGGTTATTTGTAGCATTTTGTGGGTGGGTATTCCTGGGCTAGTTGAGATTGTGCCACCAATATGTATTTGTGGGTGCATTTGATTTTGGTTGGTGGTAGACTGGTAGGTTGTGGGTGTGTTGTATGTGAATCAATGCTCTTGATTCCGGGGATTTGTTGGAAAGTGTCTAGCTTTCGCCCAATTTGAAGACGAGTGGAGGACCTAATACTAGCTTCGAGTTTAGATTCTATCAGTGAAATGTTTTCATGCTTCCGCCTAGTTTATATTTCACTGTACCACTATCAGTCGAACATACTTGTCGAACATGAAGTCATGAACATATGTGGAAGGGGCAGGGACAAATTTTCACCAAATTTTTAAACATGTTTATGTGTTACTTTGTGTGATTCTTCAGCTTATCTTATTGTTATATTCTGAATTGTCTTTAGCATTTTAAGTGGGTGATGAAGACAATCTTAACATAATAGTGATCCATTAGAGTGGATGAGTGGATTTCTGCACCGTTCTTTCTTTTTGTGACATGGAACTTTTGATTTTGACTTTGGCAAGTTAGTATCTTTCTTGTTGTGTAATCCTGTCAGCTGTCAGATTGTATGCTTGGGTGCTTGTTTTCTCTCCTGTTGAATATTTAACATGTTTTTTTGGCTTTAATTTTAATTTGTTTGTTTATGTGGTATGAAATTGTTCTAAGCCTTTTAGTTGATGACAATATGGCATTACTCAATACCTTGATATGATTATTGTGATGCCCCTATGCTCATCAGCTGTTCTATTTAAGATGACACATCGCAATGCTCTGAACATCTGTATCTTTACAGTTAATAGTGGTCTTTCATATTGTTTCCTGTATACGGAGTATTTACTTTCTGCCAATCTTGTCCATAAGATCCTTGATTCTTTTTTTTTTTTTCTTTTTTTCTTTTGTGTCCTTTGCTTTCATTTTGCTGTTGTTGTGGTTAGCTTCTGATTCCTAATTTATGCCTTACAAATAGCCTGCTAGACTTGTGTTCCGTGAATCAATTATGGTCATCAGTAGAACTGATCTTTGGCATCTTTTACTATTGACTGTTGGTGGACAATACATCATAGATACTGATGATTGAATGTAAGAAGTGATAATATCTAATGCGGAGTTTCCTCTGTAGTTCTATGAGTCTTAGATTAGGACTTAATTGAGATCGGGAACAAGATCAACGCTTTGGGTCTTTGACTGTTGAAATTTGGCTGCATTACCTTGATATTAAATAGCTTACATGTATGTTGCTACATTTCTGTACGTTAGTGAGCTATTGGTACTTGTTACTGTGCTCCTAGGATCCTAGTTTTTCAGATTGATTTTACAATTTCTTGTGTCTTCTTTATTTATGATAGGTCTGGCCATCCTTCTGGTTTTTATGAGCTTGATATTTAAGATCTTGGCAAGAGGAGTTGGGATTACATCTGAGATAATTCACTCAAAGATCAGAAATGAGTATCTATGGTGATAAATCGGATGGCGAATACTCTGTCATAGGAGACAAAGGAGAGATTGGGTTTCTCGATTATGGAGATGATAAATCTGTGTGTGGCTACAATCCCAGTGATGAGGGTCCTGTCATAATTTCAGTGCCTTTTGCGTTTGAGCAGCAAAGACCCCAGTCAGTATCTGTTGACGAGGTCTCTTCCAATGCAATTACCATAAGGAACACTTCTTCAGAATCTGTTGAACTTTGGGGGATTCAGATATATGCATCAAACCCTGCAGATTCATTTACCCTGTCCTTGATGGAGCCGTCCAAACCTGGATTTGTAGGTTCATCCTCTTTGGAAGACCGAGTGCTCCAGCCTAGTAAGACATTGACAGTTTGGTTATCTTGCAAGCCCAAAGAAATTGGAATGCACACATGTGTTGTCCATTTTGATGTTGGAGACGATAAGATAGAACGAGTGGTATTTGTTTTGGCAGAAGACAAAATCTCCAAGGCTTTAGCTTCGAAAAAGCCTTACCAGAGAGGAGAAAGGAAAAAGGCCCAGTTTGCTGTAAATTCATATGTCACAGGGGTACGTCCTGCTAGGGCACCCGGCCGTGGTTACCGCCATAAGCTTCCTGTTTATGAAATACCAAAAGAGGTAAGAAGTATACTAGAGGATAAGCAGGTTCCTGATGCCATTCTAGAAGGATTATCAAAGAAGAATTATGTTCCTTACTTTAGAACACTGCTTATCATGGAAGAGTTGCGGTTAGAGGTGATTAGATCTCTTACACTTTGACTGCTTTTGCCTGTGTAGGCACTGGTAGAGGTACACTGAAATCCTCTATTAATATTGACCTTCTCATATTGCCTTTATAGGAAGATATAAGAGCTTATGATGTGGAGAACGCCATTATGAAGAGTCGGGGACGTCAGTTTCTGGTACTTGAGGTGCTAGGATTAGCTGAGAGAAGGCCTTCACTTGTCCACGGAGATTCTGTCTATGCCAGACTTGCAGCTCAATGTGCTGACGACACTTCAGTTTATGAGGTACACATACGCACAGGAAAGTGATTGGTTTCTGAAGTAACTTTATTTGTTTTATTATTTTCAACTGCCAAATACTATATCATGAGTAAACAGTATTTGTGTGGTCAAAATAGGTTTCTCCTACTTTATATGAGATTTTGTTTACATTTTGGTGTGCCTGTGAATTTATTTTAGTGCAATAACAATAGCAACAAACCCCATATTGGTTGACATCAAAAGTTTTCTCAAGGCGTTGATAGATGACTGTTAACTGCTTAAGGGGTGCTTTTGGTAAGCTTAACATCAGTTTGCAAGATCATCTCATTTCTAAGAGTTTCAACCTTTAGAATTTTGTATTAGTTATAGTAAATGTGTTGTGAAATGTTCTTAATTTACTTTAGGACAGATCCATGAAACCATGACTTTGAGAACTGGTTGACTATCCATATGCGTGCTTTCCTTACTTTATCTGGACTATCACATATTGTGTCATGCTTATTCAGTCAAGTGTATTTTTGGGCAGGGTTATATTCACCGTGTTGAGGCGGATCAAGTGTACCTGAAGTTTGCTGATGATTTCCACCATCGTCACAGTGATCGAAATTCATATAACATCAGATTCATGTATAATCGTGTTAACATGAGACGATTGTATCAAGCAACCGAAGCTGCAGAGGAAATACCCGCAGATTTCCTCTTTCCATCTGAGTCTGTCACAAAGAGACAGATAAAGCCAACTGCTATTGTCCCGATATCTGGTAATCTTAACGAGGAGCAACTGAATGCTGTTAAAACGATCCTCGGGTGCAAAGGGGGAGTTCCATATATTATAAATGGGCCCCCTGGTACTGGTAAAACCAGGACACTTGTAGAAGTGGTCCTTCAACTTTACATGAGCAGAAAGAACCCTCAAATCTTGATATGTGCATCATCGAATAGTGCAGCTGATCATATTTTGGAAAGAATGCTAGATCAAAGAGTCACCCATCTTCGAGAGAACGATATTTTCAGGCTCAATGCGAGTAGTCGTCCATATGAGGATATGAACCCTGATTATCTGCGATTTTGTTTCGATGAAGAAGGTCTCTTTAAGTGCCCTCCTCTGAGGACCCTATTGCGTTTCAGGATTATTATTACAACGTATATGAGTGCCTCCCTTCTTCATGCAGAAGGTGTCAAGAAGGGAAACTTCTCTCACATAATCCTGGATGAGGCAGGCCAGGCTTCAGAACCAGAAACCATGGTTCCGATTTCCAACCTCTGGAAGAAGGATACCGTGATTGTTCTTGCAGGAGACCCGAATCAACTTGGACCTGTCATTTTCTCTTCAGATGCAAAGATGCATGGGTTAGCAAAATCGTATCTGGAAAGGCTGTTTGATTGTCAGCTGTATAGTGAAGGGGCTGAAGGATATGTAACAACCCTACTGCGGAACTACCGATCTCACCCTGACATACTTCAGCTGCCTTCGGAATTATTCTACGGTGGGCAATTGATTGCATGTCATGAGGTAATGAAATCTGTACCTTGGGCTGATCTTCTTCCCAACAAGGAGTTTCCCGTTCTCTTTAGTGGTGTCCAAGCTTATGATGAGAGAGAAGGAAATAATCCGTCATGGTTTAATCGAACTGAGGCAAGCATAGTTGTTAAGCTCGTCAAAAAACTCAAAGCAAGGAAAGTAAGTGAAGATACTATAGGGGTAATCACACCCTACAGGCAGCAAGTAGCAAAAATAAAAGTGGCTCTGGAAGATGCAGGGATCTTGAATATCAAAATTGGTAGTGTTGAGCAATTTCAGGGTCAAGAGAGAGAGGTCATCATCGTATCAACAGTTCGGTCGACCGTCAAACATGATGAATTTGATAGAATCTATTACTTGGGATTTCTGAGCAATCCAAAAAGGTTTAACGTTGCCATTACCCGAGCTAAATCCTTGCTTGTCATAATTGGGAACCCTCACATTATTTGTAAGGTATGTTGGTGGAGAAATTTTCTCATCTAACGCTTTAGCATTATGACTGGGCTGCTACCCCCCTTGAGATGTCTGTCCATATTGCCTTTGCATGATCTTAGACAACCGAACACCACAATCTAGTAACTAAGTTTCCCAAATGATCCTATTATGTTGAAATACTTGTCACTTTCATGTTAGCATTATTCTTGTCTGATGCTGAAATGCTATGTCTTGGCTCCTGAATATGATTGAGCAAAACGACTCACAAAACTGTCTCCTCTTCTTATACTGTGGGCTCGCTTGGATTGGGGGTAGTTGTTATGGGAGTAATGGACCAAAAACAAAGGGAAAAATGAGGAAATGGTGATGGATAGAGGAAAATGAAGGTGAGGGGATAATGATTACCTCATAAAGGGGGGTAATAGTTACTACCTGCCCCCTAGGGTAATGCATTACTCCTAAGCGGGTAATAAATTAAAAATTCCCCCTCCACCCCATTACGACTTCTTCTACCACCACCATTTCTTCCAGCTTCCCCTAATTTTAGCCTCTATGACTCCCTTAATGATTACCCCCATTCCAAGCAAACCCTATGAAGTAACTGTCGATCGATGCAATTCTCGACACGATCTGCATGTTGTTGATGAAATTGATGATGACTGTGTTGATGGAAATGACGACGACTATTTAATGGTTTTTCTATCTGTTCTGGTCCTGGTTGTTGCTAGAACCTCTTTGGAGGCATTGGGGAACAAAGCTCATTTGATGGTTCTACCCTTTGTATGCGATCTCGTATGTTTGTCATACGCATTTTTTTTTTCCTTATGTATACATAAAAAAAGTTCAATTTGAATTCTAAATGCATAGTGGAGTTTAAGCTTTGGATGCTAACAGTACTTTGGATGCTGTTGTTGCTTAGGATCATAACTGGGCAAAACTGTTGTGGCGCTGCGTAGATCATAACTCTTATGAGGGTTGCTCTCTTCCAGAAAGGCAGTTTTTTAATTATGATAATCCAACAGAGGAATGGTCGCCTGCTCCAGTGCACGAAACAGAGGATTGGTCTGGTGCTGCTGACCAAGAGTCACAGTGGGGGTGGTCCGATGCAGCGGTGCAAGGTAGACATTGCGAAGGGTCGGATGTTGAGCAGCAAGGGTTGACAGGGGGATGGTCTGATGGTGTGGGCAAAGAGACACAGTCGGGATGGTCAAATGCAGTGGAGCAAAGTACAGAAGGGGAGTGGTCTGGCTTTCCAGAGCAAGCGATAAAGGGGGGATGGTCTGATGCTGCAGACCAAGAGACACAGTGGAATGACCGAGATGAAGTGCAACAAGGTACAGGAGGTGGATGGTCCGAATCTGCAGAGCAAGGGGTAAATGGGGGATGGTCTGGTGACGCAGGCCAAGAAACACAATGGGGATGTTCAGACGCAGGGGAGCAGGATACTGTAGGGCATCGGTCTTATGGTGTTGAGCAAGGGATGGAGAGGGTAAGGCTTGGTGGATCAGGGCAAGGGGTAGAAGGGGGATGGTGTCATGCTCCAGAAAGGACACAGGTGGGACAGTCTCATGCTTCAAAGGTACACGAGGGGAATAGGCCATATGTAGAGCAGGAAGGTACACGAAGAGGATTGTCTGACTCTGCAAAGCGAGGGATAACTCGCGGATGTTCTCTTGATGCACGCCAAAAGACACAGTGGGGGCATTCAGATGCAGGCGAACTAGGTGCACAACGACATTGGTCTGATGGTGTTGAGCGAGGAACACAGGATGGAGGTTTTGATGGTTCAGATCAAGGGGGACGGTCTCATGCTGTAGTGCAATGGATAGAGAAGGTACGGCCGCATGCTGCAGAGCCAGGAGTACAGAGAGGATTGTTGCATGCTTCAAACGGAGAGATACAAGGAGAGAAATCACATGCTTCAGAGCAAGGAAAAGAGGTCATCGAGGCTGAGGTAGATTGCGGTCAAGAGTTAACCTGGACAGAAGATTTCCCTAAACCCGTTAAGGATGAAGATGAATGGTCTGATGGATGGAAATGATTTCTGCTGTGGTCGACCTTAGCTGGTTTTTTAGTCCATTGTGACTATGGTCATCCTCATTTACTCCTGTATAACATTTTGTGGGTCTTGTGTAGGTTAGGATTCCAAACATTGCCAGGCCTGATGATTTATGCGTGGCTGTGCCAAGGGCGTTTCAAATGAATTGCAATTGCTAGTTTTATCTGTTTCTGGTTTTCACCTACAGAGATGAGTGCAAAGAAAGCATCAGTGACGAAATCCAACTTACAGAACCAATTACCATGACCATATATATATATATCTCAGATGAAGAGCAAAAATTCAGAAGGTTTCTCGAAATGCATTTTATTCACAGTTGATTAGCAATTCTGATAACAGGAGTGATCTTCAGAAAACAGCTTTATCTAGGAAGTTCATGAGTTACATATACTCTAAAACGTTGCTATAAGATGATCAAACAGCCTTGACAGTTAATTGCGCGTAATATCTTGTTTCTTCTTTCACACGCACCACAGCCAGATGTATGACAGTAAACTGGTGCTAAAGGTGCTCAAAAATGTATGACTACATCAGACATTGCCGATCAAAGTGAACCAGCAAACTGTGGCAAACCCTGAACTTGCTCTTAACAGAACCATTAGAGCATCTGCTGGACAAAAGGACAAACACTCAGAAGACGAGACAACACAGGCAGGATCCAGCTCCTCCCGGGTTGCATGATCCTCGGAGCTGAGGAAACCTCAGAAGTGACAAAATGGAAGCCTCTAGGTGCTGATGGTGGCGGAAGTGAATGTCCATCTGTCAACGGCCTTGACTCGATGCTATAAAGTGGACATGGAGCTGGTGCTGATGCAGGTGCCGAACCTGCACAGTTTCAACAAACACTTCAACACACCAAATCACTGTAAAGTGTACAGCAACAGCAGGAGTTCATCTGTAACTGAAAACAGGAGATTATACCGGGGGACAGATCGCTAGAGTCAGAGTGATTCAGATATCCTTGTCCAGGGCTCATCGGTGGTGGCGATGCTTCTACGTCTAGCCAAAAGTATGAACAGGCGGATCAGGGTTAGTTCAGGAAATTCAATGAAATTAAAAACTGTTTCACAAAGTCACTGAACAATTCATCAATTCGTCTTGCACACACTTTCGAGTTTCGACTGAATCCTTCGGCAAAGCTGTCAATCTTCTTTTATGTTCTTTTCTCCCAAATTATGCGATTTTATTCGTCAAAAAATCACATAAAAATACACATAAATTCTTGATTAAAGTTGAACTTCATAACAAATAACGAAAATTCGCGCATTTCGTAGAAATCAAAGAATCTAATTTATGATTACAGCTGACAAATCCAGAATCATAAGAAATAATCAGTTGAATCAGATTTCCGCAGAAAAACACCGAAACGATGAACATTGCTTGATAAAAATGAGCTACCGATAATTTACAAAGCAGAATCGCAACCACGGTGATATTTACTTTGATCAAAATTCATACTATCAAACTAATTCTAGATCAAATCATTCACCAAATCAAGAAAGAAACAGATAAATTAACCAGAATGCAATCCAAGAATTGAAATTATTACTGCACCTAAAAAAAAAAAAGAAGAAAGAAAATACAAAAAAATTGAAAGTAGAGTGACGAAGAAGAAACCTGAGCAGAAAGATTGAAGCGTGTAATTCCGAAAGATTGCGACGTTCCTGAGCCGAGGAGGAAGAGGACAAACAGAGGAGAGAGAGAGGATTCTGGTGGAATTGAGCGGGAATCCGAAGATAAACGGTTCGTCGAGAAGAGCACACAAGCAGGTGCCGTTGCCGGAAGCGATTATTTCGACGAAGTTGTCGCAGCAGTCGGAGGAGGCGGAGGAGGAGGAGTTGTTTGGCGGTTCGGCGGTGTAAGGGAGACAGACGGAGAAGGAGACGAGTTCGCTGATGCAAGTGGCGGTGGTTGGTGTGGGCGAGAGATAGAGGACATTGGTGGCGGCGGCGGCGGTGGTGGTTAGGAGGAGGAGGGGAGTGAGGAGAGAGAAAGTGGAGGCGAATGATATGGTCGTCATTGTTGAGTAACAGAATGTGTGGGGGACAGTGGCGTAACGGTTTCTTATATTGGAAAAGGGCGGGAAAATGGAGTGATGACAGATATTTTTAGGGTTTTTTTTTTTTTTTTTTCTTGTTAAAAAGAGTGTGTCTCAAGATTCATTAAGTCAGTACTCACTGGTGTGTGTGGTGGTGTAAACAGTCCGAGAAATTGTTTATATCGGATCGGACAATCTAGATCAACTCATTCATAAGGCAATATTGGAGAAATGAGTGAATATAATACAACACATATATATTCATAGTCATGAAAATAAATCTCGTAACACTAAGAAAAACCACAAATCGACACAGGTGATACCATATTAGACACACACTAGATACAGAACAAATACAACCGTTAGAAAAGCCGAAACACTATAAACAAAAAATAAGTACTCTGTATCATGGAAATGATGGGATACTTGACTTAAAATGTCATAACATAATATCATCTCAACTTTCGTGCCAAAAAAATAGAATTAGGTTTAGTCATTAGTGGGTGTGAGAGGAAGTAGCCCTCGGCCGACAATTAGTTTGTCAATTACCATAATAACATGACAATTAGAAACTTAAATATGTACAAAACGTCAAACTTTTATGCAGAAGCTCGATTTCGAGTTCATTGAAACAATTCGAGTTTAGTCCATCCAGATTGGTTATGTTGAGACTTACTCACACGGCGGCAAAACCCGATGTTTACTATTTTTGTCCTTATTCCTTGCTTGGGCCACTAAGCTTTTACTTGAACGGCAATTACAAGGAAATGCCATATGCATAATTAGACTGAAAATGCTAGGAGTCTCGATGTCTACACATAGTTTGTAGTAAATAATCCAAGATTAATTAGAGTTGCGGTAAATTTTATAGAAACAGCTAAAAACATGTTTAGGCTACCAGGGCCATGAAATATAAAGCTACAGAGAGTAATAACCAAGTATAGCAGTACACAATGTTAGTCGCTTTGTTGCGTTCTGATGCAGTGTTTCCTTTCTCCGAAACATGTAAAATCTGAGTTACATTTTTACTCAGCTGTGCTGGGCTCTTAACCGTGTTGGACGTGTCATTTGAAGTGGAGGAGGTAGACGAAATGTCGACTGGCTGTTGAGGGGGTGACAGGGGTACCAGCTGCTTTGCTTGCACAGGTTGCACCTCCTGAGATGGATTCAAAGGTGGAACTGGTAGCGCGATTGGCATTGTACCTAAATCTTTAACAAAAATAGACCGAAATTTGTTCAGTTTTTTTTTATCGTTGTTAATTTGTCACCTTAAAATGAGTACGTTTTTAATTTCGGATAGAATATCAGTTATTACCTCGGCACATTGTCATAGGAGGGACTGAAATATAGCAGCTGGACATGGACAAAGGAAATAGGGTAGAGAATTGCGGCGTATCCATTGACAGCACGGAGCATAAGCAGTGGAAACCAGTCCGAAGAGCGAGGTTGAGCGCTCTGCAGCAGGGTTCAAGGAAGACGTATTCTCCGTTTTGGTTCAAGCATTTGTCAAGCTGTAGGCCTTGCAAAGAGCAGCCTGGGTTTTCAGATCTAATGCCCGGAAAAGCGCAGACAGATAGTATCAAGGTAACTTTTAGAGCAAATTTGAGACTCATATTTGCCTTCAAACTCATTACTGAATTTATTTTGGAAAGGATCATGATCAAATAGAGCTGTATTTATGTTAGTTATACACTGAGGGGGTACAACATGTATGTCTGATCATGGGTTCATTTTTCCAATATTGCCCTTTGGTTCATTTAAATGAAATGTACTAATTCTGTATGCATCTGTATATAACTGCACTGACCTGATGGGCAGAAGAGTAATTGAGGATTGCTCACACATATGAGATCAGAGTCATGGCTTTGCTACTCGTTTCGAGTTTTTATTGCAGCGAAAATGGATGACTTATGTCACAACTGAAGCATGAGCTAGAGGTTGAATTCAACCATTCCTGTAGTTGTCATTCATGTGCACTCACCTTTCACAGTAAATGTGTGACGCTTTGATTTGAGTCAAGCTTATTTCAGTGATTTTTGTAAGAGTTTTGGCTAACAGAACTCTGAATGTAAAAATCGCGCCAGGAAAAATTGCATTACACAAACATAGAAATTCACATAAATAGAAAATCACACTAACAATGTTGAACTAATACACAGACTGACAGACCCCAAAAAAAGCATGTACTCGAATGTCCTGAAAAGAATGATATATTACAAATCAGTGGGTAACACCATTTAGAAGTACTTCATCATCATGATAGCAGCAGAAGATAGCAGGAGAAAAGGCGAAACACTGAGAGACGGCATAGCAGCAGACGGTGTGAGACTGGAGCCAGTTCCTGTGGATGTTGGTGTGGATGGCACTGATCCATCAGTTGTAGGTGTTGTGTCAGTGACAGGAGCCAGAGCTGGTGTCTCAGTCTCAGGAATTGTGGCAGCTGCATCAGTCAGAATTTTACTGGAATTAGTACTATGTTTTATATTTCATTTTCCAAACTGTGACTGTACAGAAAAGCAAAAAATACTCATGTTTAGGATTCTAAAAGACGCTACCTGAAGGACCAGGGGCGACACCAGCTGCAGGGGAGGCAGATGGGCTAAATGCTCCAGTAGGACCTGAAAATTATGAAGAAATGAGCTCAATAAACTTGCTATTTTCTTATGTCAACAAAAAGCAAAATATAAGCATGAAATGTGAGCAGGTAATCTTACCAGGAGCAGGAATAGGAGCACCAGCAGATGCTGAAAATCAGAGAAAATTTGTTAGATAAGGCACGCTAGCATGTTCTCTTGATTCTTACGTTTGAATTGAACTTCTCTCACATAATCAAACTATACGTAAAGTAATTGACAAAATAGACGGAGTGCATTAGTGCATTATTACTAACATATATAACGATTACATAAAAAATTATCTTATACTACTAGGTTACTAGCTAGCTCATTAAAAAATATTACTAACGTTATTCATGATGCGTTAGCTATAAGTTTATAACTGACCTTTGCATTGAACAGGTACACCGGGCTGGTTGCAGGCCTTAGGTAGCGAGATAGCTAAGGTTCGGTTAATAGGAATACGGAATGGAACACCTCCGGTAACAATTTGACAAAGACAACCGGTTCCATTGGTCATAAGAGACCTTAAGGAGTTGCAACAGTCGTTTGTAGGCGACGTTCCGGTACCGGTACTACTAGTAAGGTAGTTAATACAAGGTGTGAAGCTTGTAAGCATTGAGGTTGTGCATGGAGAAGTAGGAATTTGTGCATAAGTTTGAGAATTTAGCAATGTAAAAGCCATTGCTAAGGCTAGGAAAGAACTTCCCTTTGAAACTCTCACCATTTTTTGTTTAATAAAAATTACCTTAAACGGGTACTCGAAACCGAAACCGAAACCGAAACCGAAATTGTCGTGTATGTATGTATGTATGTTTAAGGGTTAAGGGTATGTTTGAGTTTGGAATTGGTGATATTTGGAGGGTTAGAGTGAACAAGAATTTATAGTGTTTAGGATGTTTAAGGAAATAAGAGGGGAATATTTGGTAGTTTTAAAGTGGGTTAGGAGCTCAACTACATTTAACGGATCTAATTAGAAAAGAAGGAGATAAAAGTAGGTGGGTTTAGCTGTTTTTGGTTTGTAATTGATGTAGATGACTAATTTTGATTGGTTATTAGCTCAAGCAATACTTATTGTTATCATTTCCAACACTCACAACTTATAACTACTACAACTTAATTTTCCTTGAACTTGATAAACATACCAAGCAAAATTTTTAAAGCCATTTCCCCCTTTTATAAGTAATTAAGCAGAACTATAAATCGAGTAATACGTTACATTTACTGTTCGTTCTTTACGTGAGAAAATTTAGGCTAATGTTAAGAAAAGAAGACCCTAGGGACGCTTGATCTCTTGGATAATATAGTTCGCGCTGAATGAATCTGACGTGGAATAATAACGATAATAAACCATTTTAATACCATTAGTTGAGAAGAAAAATGTCAACAGTAAAATTGACCGATGAATGTGACCCTAGTGACTACCCAGCCATATTTTCTGTTACCACCAAAAGCATAGTCGTATATAATATGATCGATGCATATGGTAGCATTATTTGTTATTAGTTTGGGTTAGGTAACCTGACTCTCACAATCTGCATACTCTGCCATGTGTGTATATAGAACCCAAATAGTGTACGCTGAAGCCGAAAACTTGCCCATAATATCAAAATCACAAGATCTAAATCCGACAAATTTTTGGCCACAATATAGAGAATTTAATTAGCACAAAAACAAGACAGTTGACACTGACACATGGACGATGGACATATGTTTGAGTATATAGCCTTCCAATTTCTAGCCATTCAAGTCAATAATTTAGGCTCGTTTCGTTCACCTAGTACACCCATACATTACTTAATGTCTACATTCGCAATAACATAACAAGCATATTAAGCACCTTATAAACTTCGTTACATAACTCATGAACACCCCATTTGATATTTTGATGCAAATAGTGTTTTCATCGTTAATTTTTTTCTATTATATACACACAAGTCTTTAAAATAAAACGTTTTAGAAAAGACGATTAATATAACAAATATGAGTTGTAAGATAGGTGTTACGTTGGTTATATTTGTGTCGGTTTTGAGTTGTTTCGCGGAGGTTGATGCTCAATCAAGTTGTCCTATGGCGCTTACGTCCTTGACTCCATGCTTAAGTTTTGGCGTTGGAAGGAATTCGTCCACACCGTCGGCATCATGTTGCTCAGAACTTGCAAATCTAGCACAAACGGCTCCAATGTGTCTTTGCCAGGCGCTCAACATTGGAGGGGCTCAAGCTGTGGGGTTTGTCCTTGGTCGTGTGCTCCCTAGTTCTCTTCCTGGTGCATGCAACCTCCAAATTTCCCCTTTGGATCAATGTAATGGTAAGTCGTACATTTATTTTTTTATTTTTTTTATTTTTTTTTTTTTTTTTTTCAGCAAATTCACGTGTTGCCCCTGAACTATGTCAAAATGCGCGTGATGCCCATACCTTTGAAACTTGTATACTACGGTGCCCCCGAACTTTGCACCTATAAGCACATGGTGCCCTTAATCCCCCTTATCCCCTAACGCCGTTAACTTTTGGATGTTAAACGATGATGTGGCATGTAATTAATAAAATAGTTCAAGGGCACCACGTGAATTTGCCTTTTTTTTTTCCTCCCTCGCATAGAACAGTTATATGGTACTTATCGAACACACTACTAAGTATTTTGATAAAATGGTTATTGCAGGGTTAGGTTCGGATCCTAATAACTCACAAGGAAGTGCAAGTGATGGAAGTGCATACTCAAATGGCTCGATACTGAAAATGCCGTTACTGTTTGCTATCTTCATCACACTCCTAGCCTTATATGCGATACTTTTAGACTAGAGTTCCAGTTATACGTATCATCAAATTCATTTAATCATGTCCTACTTCAATGACTTCTATCTGTAAATCCAATTCACACACACATATGTGTGTGTGTGTTCATGTTCAATTTTCTACTTAATACAAGTTCGTCTTTTTTGAAAAAACACGGTGAATTAGGCAGAAATAGAGTAGTCTCTTATACAACTTAATAAGAGTTTCTACTTAATACTTCCTCTTATGCTATACGGAGTACTATATATTTCACGAAACCATATAAACATTCCAGTCATGTATATATTCCGCCATAGAATTAAAAGTTAAAAAATATGCCAGATTGACGGACGAGAAAAGCACCATAAGCATTTGCCACCTAAGGATTAATCCCTCTATTGATAATTAGTTTTTATTGTGTAAAAAGCAGAAAATAGACTCACAAAACGGGCTCTTAAAATATTACTACAAAATGGGCTCTTAGGATTTTTCGATATGGTTTGAGTTTCTCTTTTCTTTTCACATGTTCAAGCAAATGTAAAAATTTCAATATAAAATGACTGAGAAGGGGTATTACACTACGTAATCTCCTAGAGCTGTATAGCGTAGACTGAGATCGGAATAATATTAAAAAAAATTACTCCAATTTGAATGATTAATTTAGTAAAATTAATTGTCCCCGTAATAAAATTATTTGTGCGGGTAGAATTTTTTTTTGCTAGTGTAGTAAAATGATTACTAACTGTAGACAATTTTAAGTGTCTACATGGTCCGGTATATATATTACATATATACAATTAGTCAGTGAGCCTTGTTTGATCAAAAACTAATTTGGCCTAATCAGATATTATCTATTTCAATCTGATAGGCAAAGTTCGACTTATAGATACTACATATAAAAATGTTTTTAGATCTACAAATAGAACTTTTTTTATCAGCTCATTTTTACTCGTGAAAAATCCGTTTTACTAAACTTGTGAAAGGTTAATATGAAGTTGCATTCTCTTACTTATCTTACCAAAAAGGATGAAAAATCAACATTTACATAACACAACCATAGGCGTAGGTCGTCAGCATCGAAGATACAAGAATAGGCCTTTGAACCATATACAATGACATTGGTCATCACTCATCAACATCAAATATCACATTGCCTTTTACAGTCTTACAAAAAAAAAAAAAAATACTAATAAAGAAAAAAAAAAAAAACGTCTTTGAACTGTTTCATTATTAATGCAACAAAAGGACACAACCATAGCTTACATGCATAAGCCATTGTCATCAGAAAGGCAGCAGGCTTACGAGCAACGCGGGCATATATCTTGGGAAGTGTGAAATTTTGTTTCGAGTGGAGTTCTCTCTGCTTCTGTTTATATAAATGGTAAAATTTCTGAACTTTGAGGGTTCTTCAAAGCAGTAACATGCTTCTTGAAGGAGGCAGATGCAGTCTCCCTCTCTTCGACCTTTCCAATCTTATTGTACACCATAGCCATCAGATAAAATCCCTCTGCAGCTAACTCGTGATACTGCAAATGACGATATATTTTGTACCGAAACATGATACAAGCATTTAGGATTTAGTTGGCATAGAAAAAGCGATAACAAAAACAGCAATGCAATGAACTCTTTTCTTTTTTCTTTTTTTTTTTTTTTGGGAGGGGAAGCAATGCAATCAACTTTTGATCATGCTTAGTACACTTATAAGTAAAACGATATCATAGACGAACACAAAACAAGAAAGCATTAAGCTTTTAATTGATATACAGCATGGACGAGAAATTGAATATGGGCAGAGGAACAAGTGGTTATCTGGTGTCAAATGCATGACTGCAATGTAATCACGACAACTTTATGCCTGATGAATTGAACGAATGAGAATGAAAGGAACTGCAACGGCACTCACCTCCAAAAGTTCAAGCTCCTCACAGGCTTCTTTTAGAGTATCAAGCACAGCTTTTGGTTCTTGACAAACTGAAAACAGCGATCAAATTGGGAGTTTAGAAATTCTTTTTTTTTTTTTTTTTTTTTTTTTTTTTTTTTTTTTGAGGGGATTAGCAAGTAGTTGCAACACTGTAAATAGCAAGGAATAGCTTTTAGCTCTTGCTGGTCCAGAGACATTGTGAAACCAATTAACATTCACATACTACAAATATAGTTGAAACTAATTTGATACTAACCAGCTTTGATAATGGAAGGATTCCTTTTCATTAGAAAAAGTAGAAGTTGATACACTTATTTCTTCACTTGTGCATGCATTCTAATGAAAATTTCCTTGTTTAACATCACTAAAAGATCAATGCATGCATTCTAATGAAAATTTCCTTGTTTGACATCACCCCAATGGATTATTGATACACTTATTTCTTCACTTGTGCATGAGTTTAACACATTGCACAACAAAAAGCAGTCGAGAATGCAATAATGGAATGTTAAAAGAAAATATGTTTGGTTGTGAGGACGGGAGGGATGTCTAATACCTGAATAACTCGGATCAGAAAGGAGACATTTTGCCTCTGTAATGTGTGCTCGTGCTCGGAGTTCCAAACCCCCATGTCCAAGAATCATCGGGAAGACTCCATGAAGCAGGGCCAGTGCTCTTTGCGCTTCACTTGGTCCAAACATGAGCCACAACTCAGCCAATGTGAGGGTTGCAGATGCTTTTAGAAGGTCCAAGTTGAATGACTGGCAAAACAATATGCTGGCCAGTGCATATGGGAGGCCTAGAGCAGCGTTCCCCGCTTTCTGAAAAAATAAGAAAGAAAAAAGGAGGATGTCTCAATTATCTGTGTTTGTTCTTTTTATTATGTTGAGGAAGAAAGGATTGCAGTATCGATCAAAAAATGCGAACAGCATTGCAACAAAGAAAACGGGACCAGAAAATCACAAAACAGGAATACTTGAGGCCCCTTATGACGACAATTCACATAGGCACTGTAAAGACTATGACATGCAATCTAATACCTTGTGAACTTCAGCCAGAAATAGGAGAACTGATGCATTTTCCACCTGCAGGTTGAATTTGTAGCATGTGCAGAAGAGGGAGTTTGCAACCTGTGCTGCCTGAAATAAGCACAATGTTTGAGCTCAGCCGTAAAAGAATGCCATATAAAATCACTCAACTGCTACAATATCACACAATTACTTTCGGCTAGTACATAATGAATAAAAGGAAATGCCTCAAAAGATAAGCTAAATAAAACAGTCCAGCACTACTGACGGGGAAATTTTCATCCTTTATGGTTGACATAGATCACTGTGATACATAAAGCCAAATCTTCGCTCGTACTTGGACGAGGTTTTCTTTGTAGGAGCATATGATACCCATAAAGATATTTAGAGTAAACTACTTTATGGCCTCTTAGTTATCCATGAAATGTCCGCCCAATGGAAATTTGTACAAGCAAATCAACACCTGTGCTTAGTATGAACAAACAGCAACCATAGTCTCACTGAGATCTGGACTTCTACTTTCTTTGAAACGATATTATTATAAACATGCCGCAAATTTTATCAGCAACAATTAACAATGCCGATTCATTTATTGGTTTCCTTGGGGATACTTTTATGTATTGTGAGCCCGTGTGGGGTCCATTATCTTTCTTCGTAAATGTTGAGGGTCACTAGCTAATACTATTCCACAATTAAGGGCTGAAACAGCATGGGTGTTTACGCTTGCTAACATGAAAAAAAACATAAGCTATGGTAGTGAGTTTGACAAACAACTCATTTGGCAACAATGACATGTGAGACTCTTTATCATTGCATTTTCAAGAACAGATGTAAAAGCCTCCACAACTGGAAGGAGAAAGACCTCGCTGAATTGGTTTGCAGCCAGTAATGTCCGAGCTTGACGAAGGCTTGCTTCAGTCTTTATATCTGCATCAACACCAGTTACAGAGGAAGCCAAAGCACCAAGCTCATCACACACTTGTTGCGCAAGCTTTAAGTGTCCTCTGTAAATAAAAATTTGAGCTGTTAGGAAGAGTCATCGAAACCAGCATCTCAAAAAGCCGCATATCAGATTTCTGAAATTTGCATTTACACATTTAGCCACAATATGACAATACCACAAGCCACTTGATCTTAATAAACTCACCTATGCAAAGCATGCTCATGGAGAAGCTGAAGCTTCAGAAGTGAGATTCTTGATTTAGAGATCACATTGAACTTTTCCTCTACTATTCTAAATGCTACAAACGCATCTGAAGAAAGCACTTAAAATAGTAAGGATACTGTTCGCTTGGTTGTTTTGATATTAAATATCAAAGTACAATACTAAGAAGAAATAGATGACCACCCATGATAAGATATAAGCTTAAGTTCTATTCAAATCACTATTTATGAGAGTTAGTTGGATGAAATCTCACCCTTATAGCCTTTAAATGCTGCAAGATGTTGAACAAGCTTCACGCATGCTAACGCAAGATTATCCAAACTGATGTATACGTGAGGACAACATACAAAAAAGCAAGCTTAGGTTCCATGTTCATGTACAGCTTGGCATAACTTCTTATAAAAACACATGAAATAAAACTAACCTCGAAGCATCAGCAGAACAGGAAGCATACACTAGCGCATTTATCCTTGCAAGAGGGGTGCTGATAGAATAATTTGTCAAACAATTAGATTAAAAACCAATTTTGGAACTAAAGCCAGAATATTACAGTTGCAAAAGCCTGAACAATAGGAAATCTCATGTTAATAGACGTAAATAAAAATGAATAAATTTTTTGGAAAGTTTGTGAAATTTCCGTGCACAAAAAATGCTGAAAGCTGGAAATTGTTATCAAATCACCAGCCCCTAAAAACAACTAAGTGAGTTCAGAAATCATCAAGCACAAAATCAAACAGTTAGGGGGCATATAAATTGGAAATAAGAAGCCCAAAATTTTGAGTAAAGGATGAATAAGACATCGTGAATTCTCACCTGCCATACATTTCCCAGGCTGTGGCGCGGACTAAGAACGAAGAACCAAATGACTGAAGTACAGGTCTAGGAATTGAGCTTTCTTGAGCACAAAACTCGAAAGTATTATTTCTAGATCGTTCTGGATCTGTAATTAGAGAACTCATATTCTTCAGCGAATTCTTTAGCCAAGAACTAGCAAAAATGCCATCACGGGGTATATCAGACCCTTCATTGCCAATATCACTTATTACATGAGAGCTTAATCTCAGTTCCTACAGAAAATAGCAGAAGCAATAAGAAAATTTGAAGCACCAAACACCAATGCTATTTAAATGAACTGTAATACCTGTATGACATCAGGAGGACGTGTTTTAAGGTTAACAGAGGCTTTAGGTCCAAAGCACAGCATAGGTCTTTGAACATGCTGCATATTCATCACCCAAAATAGCATCTAGGTAAATTTACAGAAAACAATATACATTTGCAGAATATTAAAAGCTTCGATTGTATAGTTAAACAAATGTAGTTCCAATTTTCACATCATGTGAATAAGTAATATACAGGAAAGAAATGGGCCAGCCTCAAAGTTACTCATATTGACAATCAACAATGATAGCAAGAACCACAAAAACCAACAGCAACACCAACAAAAACACATAGCCCATGATTTGTTTGGGGTCGCCTAACATGAATACTAATATAAAATCGTGTGAAATTTTTATTGCTGCTGCTGCAGCTTCCAGACCCCGAGGTTCCCTCTTGAAAAGTAGAAGCCCTACTAGCCATTGTTTATCGAGAAGAAGGAAACATACAAAATAAATGTAGAGAAATAGAAGCAAGGCAGCAATAACTCACGAGAAAACTATAATAACCAGACTTTTGGTGAAAATCTTAGCAAGTCTTGTAACTTTTTAAATTATTTCGAAAAGCTAATATTGCAAGAAAACTACAACGAAATTCTAGAAGTACGGGACATGAAACATAACTTATCATAAGAGAATAGCTCTCACAATCAGTACTCAATCACATATTATCTAGCGTCTAGTCCAATACACTAATAACCCATAGCCCCTCCCCCACCCCCCTCCTTTCCCCTTCTTTCGTAGTACACGTGACTACGAGAGGCACTGGTCTTACATCTTTTCTTCTTGAATCTTAATACGTAATTAAGCTCCAATTCGTCAAGAATACTGGGTTTTACCCCCTGAGTTCTAATTCCAAAAAGACGTGGTAAAAAATTAAGGATGAGACAGAGCAGCCACTGGCAATGGTAGAAAGCACTTGAAATATACACCTTATTGGGGCAGAGGAAATGACTAGGTTTGTGCAAGTTTTTTTCTTTTTTAGGAATAACAGGTTCTTTCGAGGATCTAACTTGACTGTTTAAATTGACTAAATTTGTCGGAATGAAAAAAACCTGGTGTTTCATGGTCATGATAACTATTTTGCTTATAAATAACAGATACAGGAATTAATGTCGTTGCAACTTTCCTTTTTTTTTTTTTTTTTTTTTTTGTTTTTTGACTTCAGTCATTGCCACTTACTTGCATGGCCTTCTATCATCTAAAAGTATAGGGTAAGAGGTTCTTTGGTTTATTTGCCTACATCTTCAACTTAATAGAATCAAACACCAACACATAAGATACTTAAACAGAGGCAAGGTGAGTTCTTCATAGAGGTCAACTCACTGTACGTTAGTTTTCTCTATTATTTGCCCTTCTGTCAGTTCTAACCTATTATTTCAATTTCTCATCAGGATAATTAAGTTCATTTCTATTCTTGATGCTATTTCAACAGAGGTGAAAGGCACAACTTAGGCCTAGTGTTTGCACAAAACAACCTTTGTAGTACTTAAATTCTGCTACTAACATTGGCTAGTTCAACAAGAATCAAAAGTGCATTGGGCTCTCTTTGTGCTTAACTCTGGAGATGTGAGAGGCGCATCAAAGATACTGTGGTCGGGAGCTTTATGTAGAGGCAACACTTCCATAGTGTGTATTTTTTCTCCATGAAAATCAAAAACCACACTAAAAATTCTAGAATGATTGGATTGGTTTGTAGCTCTCTAATGGATGGAGTACTCAACTAAACAAAATGTTATAACATAACTAACAACATCTACAACCTTACCATTAGGTCAAATTTAGCCATTGCGAGATGGTTGGAAGACACCAATGGTGTCAGCTTTAGAGTTTCTGATCTAGTTATGGCTCTTCTCAGGAGCACATATAACTCTTGATGGGTGTTTAACGAGGACTCCGTGCTTGTCATAGGTGAGTATGATGATCCAAGTATCCTTGTTGCACTTGCTACACAGAATTGCGACAACAAGTTGCATATGACTGTCAAAGTATGTGCAAGGCAAGTGTCATTGCTTTGCTGCATGAAACCAACATTGAACTTAGTCCTACGGAAGTAAAGATGAAATTAATAGAGCAGCGATACAAAAATCTTTATCATAGAAATAAATGATACTAAGAAAAAAGTAGCTTCCAGTGAGCAACAACTCATAACCTACTCGACATGAAAGAGTTGCATACAGCATTTAGATATCCACTAGAGTTTAGTGAAAGGCATCATAAAGCAGCCTTTTTGGCTGATATAAAAGCGCAAAGAGCAACTTATGCACATGAACAGGTGACATGCATTTTACAGCTTAGAAGAAAAGAAATGCCACCGTGCCTGCTGTGAAATATGCACTGCTTCAGTTAAAACCTGGCATTAGCAAAATGCAAATGAGATATTAGGAGCCAAAAAAAAAAAATCCAAACAAACAAAATGTATATCGCCACATGTCCTTTAGAAAATTTCACCTCTAGCGCTAACTTAGGATGGCCAAAGTGCACATGCAACATGCCCAAGCATAACAAGGCGATTTCGTAATTCCCAAAGCTGTTGCCCTCGAAGGAGGATGAACAAAGATCATACCCCTCCATCCCTGCACTTCAGCTCCATTGGTTTCATGTCAGCTCTCTAATAAGAGAAAATGGAAGGCAACGTACAATAAAAGGGCAGCCCGGTGCACATTGGCGTCCCTGCTAAGCGAGGGTCCGGGGAAGGCAACGTACAATATTCTTACAAATTAGATACTCGCTTTAGGTTTGATTCACAACCCCGATGCCATCCAGATTCCAGACAGGCTGTAACGCCAATCGAGGCAAAGGGGTGCCAGACATACATAACCCTGAGATTGAGGCTATTTCTAAGTGACCCTTAGCCGAAAAAAAAAGAACCATCTTCCCTATCGTGAAAAAGAAGTGCAGAAGGTTTTAGGAGAAATTTAGTTTAGCCATTATAGTTTATATCCCAACACCTAAAAAATAATTTATCTTTTCCGCCAGCAGTAACGGAGGGGTCACTTAGACACAAAAACTCGCCCTATCACCAAAAGTCCAATAACCCCACCACAGAAAGTCATCACTTTCCGACCATGAGCTTCATTGCCTTAGTGGTTTGGTGATCAATATTCAGCCTCTGAGGTTCTGCTTCTTGAAGTTTGACGGGCAAGTAGAAAGGTAAATGGCAGGTTTGAGTTGTTACTCTTAGTCCTTTTCTCTTCATTCATTTTTCTTTTCCGAATTTGGCTTGATACAGTGTAATGGTGGTGGTGAGCTACGGTGATTCTGAAACTAGCAATTATGGGAAGAAAAGGGGGGAAGGTCCAAAATCTGGAAGTGGAGAGGAGGTATCGAATTATCTGTCACAGCAGGGTGGATGTTGCCTTCATGGTGACAGGTGGTAGGAGTGGAGGTCCAAACTTGGTAGAGTGATCGGATATGATCTCCGTTGATGAGTTCGGGTGGCCATGGTGAGATGCCGACAAATCAAAGATGTGAAATGGGCAGATCATTGGGGGGGGGGGATATAGATCAAGGTGGGGAAGTAAAACAGAATTCCAAATGGTGACGTCAAACAATGTGGCCAAGGTGCAATTCTTTAGAGAACAGCCAAACACACAGAAGACGAACAACCTCTTGGGAATAAAATCAACAATGTCGAGTGGCCAAAAAGAAAAAGTATGCAAAGAACAAAATACAATTACAGGAAATTTAAACCCGATTTTGCACGGTCCTAAAATTGTTGTCGATCAATTACTAACTGGTTTAAATTATAAGTGATGACTTTACAGGTTCAGAAGATAAAATTAAGCCCTCAATAAGCAATCCTCGTATTGAAACTGTAATCATCGAGTGAACACAAAGCTTGACTATATTGACAAATGTTCCACCGATGCAGACACATGGACACATGTATTAAAGGCCCTCGCCATAAGGGGGGTCTGATGCACGCAAGCCTTACCCCTATTGAAACATAGATAAACACATGAATACACAAATAAAAGAGAAGCGTGCAGTGAAACAAAAAAAGACTAAGAGAGCTTACCTGTAATCAAAATACCGATGAAGATTATCCAAAGCACCTGAATAATCGTCATGATACAGCATATTCAAGTACCGCAAAAAATGAACCTGCATTAGGGAAGAAAAAGCTTTTAGCAAGGTGTAATCTTGTCAAAAACACAACTCATTCATTAAGAAAGCTTTCCGAAGAGGTACCCTCACCATCACCTTGAATTTTCAGCAGAGAAGATATTTTTAGGGGATTACTTACACGATGCAGCTCCGGTGCTAATTTCTGTAGTTGCTTTAGTTTGGAGTCAAGAAAATTTAGAGAAAAAGAACTTCCACACCTGAAAGAAGCATATTTGGGATCTATCAGGATTTTAGCAATAACCAACAATATGAGGATATGTGCAACACATCAAAATGCATACTTTTCAATCTCATCAGCTTGCTCTAGCAAGTATCCATGAATTTGCCAATTTGCACGCAAGAATATGGAAGGATTAGCATCGGGTGTTTCTGACTCATCAAATTCACGATGCCCAGTTTTCATTTCTCGAGCTTTAGTACCACACTTTATGGCAGCTGGAACCTCTACACCTGCAGTTAGAAGTTAGAACAGCATCCTTTACAATTCACTACTGCTTTAAAGTGCACGTCATCATTATTTCTTCAGCATCAGCTAAAAATATCAATTTATTCCAAAATAACAAGAAAAAATTACTAACAATTTTCTAAAGTTCATCACAGCTCAATATAAAACTAGAAAAGGATGTGGGTCACATGTAAGACTTGATATCCTCAAATGTGGAAGTTAGCTGCTTTTCTGAGAAAAATGCTCTTTTCCTTGAAATTCTGGGTACTTTAAAAGAAGTAAGGGTGTACAATTCACAAGCACGAATCCAAAAAAAAAAGACCAGGAAGACCCTCTGAAGAGCATATGTGGAGTCATGTGAGTTCGTTTAAACAACAGAAGAGACTTCAGCATTTAGATGACAAGAATATTCCCTCAACAAACTAAAGGCCCAAGATATCGTTGGCACTCCGCAGCTGTGATTCACGGATGTTACTGACATAGAAGATTCTCAATTTACAGAAAGTAGCACCCTGTATGGTGTATTCACCAAGTAATTTGGAACGAAAGCAGCACATTAGAGTCGCTCAGAAATCCAAGTGAATAGCATCACTAATGTCCTGTCCGAAAAGAAGGCTAAGTTATCTTAAAAAAACATATTGGGATGGTCCTTGAATAAGGGAGGCAAACATGCTGATACCCTTTAGTCTCTTTCCACCCCACCTCTTGCAGTTCTGTAACCATTATTGACCTCCGTCAAAGAATGCAAATGGTTTCAAACTTTCAATAAGCTTACAGAGCATTTGGGGGTACAGTCAGTTCTCACAGAGAGCTCACATGAAGGTTTGTTATATGGTTTCAAACTATGTCTTTAAGAGGAAGTCATAGGCCTGATATAGTAATAAGCACAGATGTGTGTGAGTATTGGAAACGTCGTGAATCAGGGTGTTGTCTAGTTTGTACCATGAGACAGCATATACAAAGTGGCTCTAGTTGATTGGCATTAGTGAGGTATGACATAATGTACTGATGGACTTCATCTCAGTTTCTGGGTTTGGTCAGTGCCAAATACGGAAATTTGTTATAAGAATCTGCTATGCTCGCTGTACTGGGGTAAACCAATTTATTTCCCGTACAAGGCCTATATCATTCTATGGAGCATACAAGGGAAAGTTTAGTTTTCTAAATTCTATAAGGGTGGGAGAGGATGCTTTTAGAAGAGCCAAACTTAAGTTGGAGCTTGCTAAGACTTACTCCCTCCGTCCCATCTCAAATGCCCCATGTAAAAAACGATCCCATACTGGGGAGGTGTACACACTACTCGGTTAATCAAAGTTCCAAAAAATTTGCATGGCAAGTTAGAGAAAACTCTAATCTAATGCTATATAATTTTTTTGAAACTTTGATAAACCGATTAGTGTGTACACCCTACTCAACACGGGGGGTATTTTAGGGATGGGGCGTTTGAGCTAGGACAGAGGGTGTAAATTTTATCGATTCTCTAATAAATTAATAATACAAAGAGAAACACTCCTATAAGACTTTCTTGCCAAAGGTTTTAGAAGGTTTTAAGATAAATGATCAGATGTCAAGACAAAAGAGATAACAAAAGATCATAGAATGTTTTCCATTATTTTCAATCAAAACTAAACTTGTGACAAACTGACGTACGTATACAAACCAGCCAAAGAAGAGCACATTTCAAACGTTCAAATCAAAACTCATATACCTTTGGCCAGCTCATCCAGCACTATAGGCACATGCAAATGGAATGGAACTCCTTTACCACCTCTTTCTTTAGATTGAACTTCCTCAATAACATCTTGGCAGGAAACATTATCCAGATCCATGTTTTCATATTCTAATCCCCCAGGTTCATCATTACAAGCATCCAAACGAGTCAAATCAAATGACGGGGAACTAGGAAATAATTCTTTGCCATACGACTCGATATCTGATAGCAAATGGCAAACTCCCTGCATCAGTAAACATATTACAAAAGACACAAAGAATAGTCACTTAATCGAACATCCTTTACACACATATATTTCCCAAAAATCACCAAATCTTAAACTTATAGATATATAGAACAAGAAGGTATAGAATGAAAGCATCACCAACAAACTTTAGTAGACTACCCACATAATGAGTAGCGGCAAAGTTGTCATTCGGGATCACTACCACATAGGAAGATTCTTTACAAAAATGAAGGAAATGAACTAGATCTCCGATCGCACCACTGAATTATTTTCTAAAAGGGTACACCTTTTATTGTAGTGGAGTTTATATATTAAAATAATCCTGTGTGCCATTTAAGGAGGTTAACATTTTAAGAGGCAAAAAGTTAATAAACAGAGCAGAGTAAGGTAAAATTAAAGAGCGAAAAGAGAAGGGATACTAATTGCATTGTTAGGCGCATTAGTGTGCCAAAAAGAAATAAACCAGAACGCTTGGCGCCTTGGTGCACCACAGGCGCTCTTTTCAAATGGCCATTCTGCTATATTACACTTCTCCAGGTCATCCGGATTTACAACTTCACAGCATGAAACTAAAATAAATCATTGACTGACAAAACCTTATGGAGGTAGAATCAAAAGACAGCTAGTAGATAAAATACGACACTCCTATAGTCCTATGCCATAACTTTGGCTTCATAGCCAAGTAACATTTGTGTTTAGTCAGTACCTCAAACGACAGCACGCTGAAGGCCAATATGCATCGACGCAGGAAGATTCCAAGGTTGCTGCTGGAATCCAGACTAATCTGATCATCCTCCAAAACACCGGAGTCAGGGCCTCCAAGAATGACTAAAAAGACATACATTAGGTTAAAAAGGTTTGCCATCAATTCATATGGTTTGACAGGATGGATTACGATAAGAAAACCCAGCGACTTGAGGGGAGGGGGAGGGGGAGATTTGCTTTCAGTATTGATTTGAAGTTTGAACAAAAAGATAGAACGATAAGTTTACAGGGTACCTTGAAATTCACTGAATAAATTAAACAAATTATCAGGTTGTAATAAGGATGATAATTTGAGAGTTAATCTCTGGTCTACCAAGCCACCGATTTCCTTCAGTTGACAAATAAGTTCGTCCAGCTTTGGCTCCAGAATTTCATCATAAGACTAATAGAAATCAACAGTGTTAAGTCAGCCACTCTCGTGACAAAGCAATAATTTCAGGACCTATCACTCAAGTTTAAATCTCAAAGAACATGAAAGAGAGCGAAAAATTAGAGAAAAAGAACAGATCATAAAGATTAATACCAACGGCACAAATTAGATCACAGATGAAGACTCCCAAGGTGAAGTTATACATCTATTCAAATCGTACGGAGTCTTTTACGAAATGTTCACAAGGACAAACAACAACATCTTTAACCCTAGTGCCTGAAAGGCTCCCGCCATAAGGCGGGGTAGGGGGGGCTCGGATGCACGTAGAGAGGTTGCGCATGAATGACCCAAAATGAAAATTGCGTCCAGAATCGCACCGATAGACTGCTACTTCACAAAATAAGAAGCACATACAGTTTTATGAGTCATTTTGCTTTATTCCATTATATCCCAAAAACCAAAGAAAAGGTAATCTTTGGCCTCCATTGGAAATGTTCAAAAGGACACGATTAATAAATTTGAAATCCAAGGGGAAAACATTATATGGAGTGGACTATAAGCACATAAAGGGCATAGGAGATAATACTGCATCCAGCATACTATAACTATGCTTTTAAAAGAAGCTCATAAATCGCACTTTCGATAGGTATATATGCGGAGTGATAAAACCTACTACAAATCAACTCAATCTCTGTTAGACGAGAACTTCTTCAGCAAGTTTTTCCTGCTTTCACATTTTCCACCCCTCAATTTCACTTATTTTCTCTTCAAAAAAATAGGCGCCTAGTTTCCACTTAATTTGTGCTAAATGCGTGTTAAAGGAGATTACATTACTGATAAGCTCAAGAGCAATAACAATCAATTCCTTCCTCTTCACTCAAACAATTACCACAACATTAATACCATAAACAAAACAAAACAATTACTCAAAGTAGGAAAACGTAAAAAAGAAGGAAAAAAAGAAGGGGGGGGGGGGTACCTTAATCAAAGACATCAAGAACAAGGCCAAGGAATTGTGGTGGGAAACAGAAGAGAAAAACTCAGGAAGAAAAAAAGGACCAGGAGTTGCATAGATTTGAATTAGTATACAAATTGACACTTTATGCGGCGACACTGTGAATATACTTCTTCTTTGCCCGTGATCGTTCATTTTCTGCTGCTGTTTGATTTGTTTGCTGAATCGCTAAATGCGAAGTGGAGCACGCGCGCCGTCGCCGTCGCCGTCGCCAATATCAAACTTTGGCTTGATTATTTCATTCTTGATTTTAATTTTTTTTTTTAATTCAGAATCATGGTGCCCAAAAATGCAGGTTTGTGTTTGAGGATTGTTTGAAAGTTGGAACACAAGTCCAAACGTATACAGTAGTTGAGTATTGGACCTAGACCTCGCAAAAGGGGTCATTTGGGTCAAACGGGTCATTTTGAATTAGACTCTACAATTTGAATTCATCTAATTGCCTCTAGCAGAAGAATTGAGTTGACTACTAACAAGAGTAGTTTTTTTTTTTTTTTTTTGAAAGGAGAAGATCTATATCATTAGTTAAAAGGTCATACGGCATCTACAATATTGTTGATATAAATCGAATACAAAATTATCAAAATCAGACAAAATCATCCATCAAAATAAAGATCACTAATGTTAGAATATGACGGTTCTGCATACTCTCTATCATATCGTTGTTTGAGACAGCCTTCCACGAGGGGGCCAACGGATCTGGAGAAATTTTGATGTAAAGAGATTTCATCTAACCTCGTAACATGTAGACGATTATATGATCGCAATATCATGCCGTACGAAAACATTGCCCAGATCTTCCACATGCTCTGAAATATCAGAGATCTCGATGCTCTCATAGTGAGAGAAAAGACCCACACATAGATGGGAAAAACGCTCTCATATGGGGAGAATGGAATTATTTTAATCATTTTTAAAACTTAAATTGAAGAAATTTTGGGAATTTCGGGGCTTACCACCATCTAATTGATATGTGGTAGCCCCTAAAATGAGATTTGGAGGCTAGGGTTTTTTTAATAACAATAGTAGTTCTTTCTTGTATGTTGTAAGTTTGGGGCAGAGTACCAAGCACTAAATTATCGGGACATTTAGAAAGAAAAGTTTGAGTTAGTTCTTATCTGGGCAAATTTCATTGGATATGCTCTCTTCTTTCTCTCGTGAACATGTTAATTCACTTTCAGAGAGGTAGGTCGGGGAAAAGACTCTTTAATTGTGCACTAGTTTGTCACTGTAGTCTCTTGTGCTGTTTTTTATACTCTGATAATTATACGCAATTTCTAGATGCACCGGTTTATGTTTTATCAGGCATTGCATCTGGTTCAAGTGAGTCTACTATAATTTTGGGTATTTATCAATTTCACTTCTGCTAGTAATTGGGCCAAAGAACAACATAGTCTGACATGCATAGTAATATTGTTTGCTCAGATTGTGAGACTTCGTGACAACTCTTCCTCGACCATTCTTATGAAGATATATATGGATCCCTTTTCTTGATGGTGGACGACTCTTTTGCCACGTATATGGTCATTGATAACTTGATCGAGCGATCTTTTGGAAGACGTACGTCAATATATGGGTATGTAGCATAGAGTAGGTGGCCGTTTGGCTTCAAAACGTTACCAATGGCTTGAGGTTGTTATTAGACTAAGAATATTTTTGTATGCCATGGGTGTAAATCGAAAACTATGTAATTGTGAATCGTCAATTGTAACAAATTATTACTTTATTTCTTTATATCAAGTAATGGCAATCCAATATTTGTGGTGCACTTTTTGTGCAACAAGCTTATTATCAAGTAATTCTTCATTTATAGAGAAATATTGTTGATTTTGTTTTAATAAATATGAAAAATGCCTGTCAAATTAAAAGGCACCTTTTACGATGAGAATTCGAAATGGTTTACGACCAGATAGTAGAAGTCGGAAGGTTCGCCAGAACATATCTTACGACGATATTTTCTCATCGCAAAACATTTGATCGAAATGGACCTTAAGTGCCCCTGTCTTACCCTTTGTCGCATTTCGCTATGGTGCATCTGTGACTCGGCATCGAAGGCGATCTTGTGTCACATTCTTGCCCAAATGGTTTATGTATCCGCGTTGCTCCTAGTATTTATCAATAGTTTTTCGATCTAGACTTATGCTACTTGATAACGCTAAATACTAAATCCCATGATCAGAGAACAGTCGCGCCTAGTACGTTTTTGCATATCGCTAGTCGCAGTCGCAAGTTGGCTTTTGACGAATGCTTTTGGTTGCTCCTGACCCTACACTCTTACGTAACCTGAACTCAGATTACATTGGTGTACTTGGATATGGGGTGATTAAAAAATAAGTCTTTGCGCATACTCGTGTGTATGCAACTCTGCTCAAACTCTTTAACCGTGTAATTTAGTGATCTAGTACAGTGGTCGGAAAAATCCCTAAGTACTCGTATTTGGTTTAACTTTATATGGATCATTCTGTTACTCTGTTGTGATGCAAGCTTGATCCCAGTTACATCTATGGCGATGTACCTAGACGAATATGGTTTCGTCTTATCCTAGAGATTTAGTACGTGGACGAAAACATCTCTAACTATTCGGATTTGATTTTAATCTATTTTGGATCAGTGAGTTTACTGTAAGAACTGGATCCTCATACATCTATGCTGATGTGCTTTGACGAATATAGTTTCGTCCCAACGAATATGGTTTTGTCCCCTAGAACTTCTAAAGGAAAAGATAATGTACCTTAAAAACCTAGTATCGCATAATGAGGTTAGGATGCGTGTCTATCGTGACATGCCTAAGGGATAAAAGCGGAACGGTGGGATAAGGGTCTATGGTGACGGCGTCATCCAGTGCAGAGCCATCTTTATCGTACCTCTTATCGTGTATCCTAATGTTGTTCTGAAATGTGCCACTAGTGTGGATATCTTCCTATGGTGGGAGTTGCATGTTTTTAAGCATACGCCTTGATGAGGTCGTCAAATTCTTTTAGTGGGGGAGGTTTGTAAGACCCGTAAATACGGAGTCCTAATACATGGCTATTCAATGGTCGAAGAAACAGGGCCTTCCCCGTACATATGTGTGGCTTATGCGTACGTCGTCACTTTGCGATTAATCAGACGTATAGGCATAAGGACACGGACGCTTAGGCGTTGTGCCTTATATGTCCTTGCGTACGTTCCTAGGCTTTGTGGATATTTACATGATGAGATCACTGGCCTAACATACGGTTTATGGTGATCGTTAGTCACCACTAGGGCAGTTCAAAAACTAGCCCGGACCGTAGACCGACCCGAGACCGATCGAAGACTGGACCGGACCGGACATGACCGACCCGAGCTATTTGGTCCGGTATTCGGTCCTCAAATTCTCGTCTGTTCAGGTTCGGTCTTAAACCAGGAGTTCTCGGTCTTGGGCCGAGGACCGAATTGAGCCAAGATTTGTTCAAAAATTAAATAAAAATAATGAAACTCTCCTTAATTCCCACTTCCCAGACCCCGTGAAATACTAAAAAACATCTACCGCCGGTCGGCCGATACTCCACTACCTACCTTGCTAGCAAATTTCGACTACAAAGCGGAGCTAAGTTGCATCATCATCCGTTTGGGCGTCTTCATTTCTAGTATGTTGTTTCCAACCTAGTCTGCTTACCATCATCATCAATCATATCGCCGGAGGATCTTTGATCTCAAATCTCTTATGCTTCTTTGTATTTTACTCATAATGCTTGACTTCTTTTTTGTCGTCTTGTTTCTTGTATGAAACAACGTAATAACATATCTAATCTTCAAACCAATCTTTAAATGGCTTTGGGGCCTAAGCTTTGAAATACTTTTAGGTCAAGAAGTTAACGCATTAAAAATCGAAAAAGTTATTGTGTATATTGGTTCGGTTCGGGATTGGACCGGACTTTCCAGTCGATCCGGGTGCGGTCTTACTCAATTCGGTCCGAGCGTCGGTCTTGGCTTTTCGGAATGTTCGATTTTCGGTCCTCTCGGTGCGGTTCGGGTTTGGATCAGTGAACACCCTTAGTCGCCACGACCTGGTACCGATACCCCTGATGCTCGGATAGGCTTATGGTAGCTTAGACGTAGCTCATGAAGTGTCCAGGTAGCTAAAGCAGCTTGGTGATCAGTCCATGATCAAACCACCCAGCAATTCCTCAGATTTTCAGAGGTTTAAAGATATAAGGAGGTTATATGAGTGATTAAAGGGATTGATAGTGCTACTCATACCAACAAAGACGAATTTCCTTTTAGGAAACCCATGAGATAAGAACTCCACAGTTACGTGTGCTTAATTGGGAGTATTTTAAGGATGTTGACCTCTTGGGAAGTTTCCCAGGGTGCGCACGAGTGAGGTAAAAGTACGCCGGAAGGACCCGTGTTGGTTTGTGAGGTTCACAGCTTGTCAAGCTGTCATAGGTAACTATTTTCGGTTCAAGCGATGAGTCGGGGTGTTACATCAGTGACCAGTCGTCCAGCTCAACCAGCTCAACAAGGGCTGATGAGCGATCGACCAGTCCACGTAGCCAGTGGTCAGTCCAAGGAGCTAGCTAGCAGTCCAAGGTTCTATTTTGCTAGTCCATGAACATGGTACATGTTGGCATGGTGATGTGTCTTACGTGACTGTTGACATTGGCGGTTACATTATGTATTTGGATGGATTGTCTTGTGAGGTGTCACGTTCATTCACCAAGGGGGATGTTCCTGCATGGACATCCAACCTAGACACAATGAGGATGTGTCTATATCTTATATTTGTGCATTGTTATAGACCTATTTGAGTGTGATAGATCTATTTATGATTTGAATTTATCGAAAATTCTTTGTTTTGACTATATAAATAAAAAGACAAGAAATGCGGTGAACGTGGATCCAACCTAGACACATCGTATATCTTATATTTGTGTATTGTTATTATAGACATGTTGTCCTGTTTGAGTGTTTGATAGATCTATTTATGACTTCGATTTATCGAAAATTCTTTATTCTAACTAAAATAAATTAAAATATAAGAAATGCGGTGAACGTGGATCGAACACGTGACCTTCAGATCTTCAGTCTAACGCTCTCCTAACTGAGCTATCCCCGCTTCTTGCTACAAATCCGTACCCACCATATTTATACTACTCCACATACCTGAAAATAAATCGTAACCTTCAGGCTTCAGCTTCTCTAACATCTTTTAACAAAAGAAACTTAATCGTTCAAGCGCCCAAATATTTTTTTCTCATATATGGGGCTATGTTTATTTATCTGATGTATGCGAGTTTATTTTGGCTAGAAGATAGGCCTAAAACACTAATATATTTGATTTGGCCACTCTACTGGTACTAGTACAATAAGTTTGTTTTCAAAATCTGCAACACTATTCATGCACTGTGGTCTGTTAGAGAAGTAGTGACGATGCGAGCGTACGGATACAACAAACTGATCCCCTAAATCGGGATTGAGCTACATTCTCATATACGCATCAATGGATGTACAAAAAGATTGGGTAATACAACTATAGAAGGTAATGTTCCACAAGAACAATATACTATACACAAGATAATAAAGGATACTAGTAGCGCGTTCTCTTATTCAACATTGTTGCATAACATTACTGTTATAGGATTATGGAAGTATTCCTATATTGTACTAGGAATATGATTAGGGAATATCTACATTATGGAGGAATAGTATTATGGAATAATGTGAGTAGATCCCCGCCTTACGGTACTAACTATTGTAACGATATAAATAAGGGTTCACCCCTCATCAATAATAAGAAAACACAACTATTTGTAAGATAATGATATACTACTCTAATAATTGACTTAATATTATTGAAGAGGCAAGCCTCATTATATAGTACAATAGAAGAGGATTCCAAACCTAACCCTAGTTCTAGAATCTTCTATTCTAGACTATTCAAAATTCATCCTCTATCACTCACCCACAGTCGGAACGACAGTTATATGAATGGTTCGGCTGGATGCAAGTATGGCAAGGCACGACATGATCAGAGAGGCACAACCACATAATAGAGGGACACGGACCACTGTGAAAAGAAAACAAAATGCGAAAACAAACCCGTAAGCGAGGCCGTGGGCTCTATGAGGGAGGCAGGGTTGTTGAGTCTACTATCCCCTTAGGGCGATAGGACAACCATGAAAATAAAATAAAAAGCAGAAAAATTAAACAGTGGCTGGATCCGTGGGAAGGGCTACCCCGGCATCGGCGAAAGTCTCGGGCAACAACGACTGAGCGGCAACAGCGACTTTGGCGGCTGAGAGGCGGCGGAGTGTCTTGAAATACTCAATGCGCGACATGAGTGGCGAAGCGGGCTGGGCGGTTGTGGGCTGTGCGAAGCAATCGTCGCAATCCGTGGGTGAGGCTGAGCGACAACGTGGGTCGTTAGGGGCTGCAAGGTGGTGTGGTGGCCGGATCAGCTGGTCTCCTCGGAGGCGGTTGGGAGGGTATGCCTTGGTAACCATCGATCGGGAGGAGTAGATAGGCGGAGAGATTGAATAGGTGGGATGGAAATCTATTGATAAAAACCTAAGACTAAAACCGTGTAGTGGTTTCATTTTATTGGAGTTGATAAGAAAACTAATGAAAAAGAAGACAAATAATGAAACTAAACATGCCTGACCAAAGATGTGTAAAAGAGAAGCACCATCTTCGCCCGAGAGCGCGGAAGCAAAGAGAGTTGTTTTTAGGGTTTAGTTTGTAACCTAGCTTGATACCTTGTAAGATCATGATATACTCTAATAATTGACTTAATATTATTGAAGAGGTAAGCCTCATTATATAGTATAATAGAAGAGGATTCCAACCCTAACCCTAGTTCTAGAATATTTTATTCTAGACTATTCTATATTCATCCTCTATCACTAGAGGTGGCCATTGGGCACTAGGAGCCCGGGCCCGCACTGGCCCGGCCCTGGTGAATGCACGGATCGGCTCGGCTCGGCACTAGCCCGACACTACCTAGCCCGGGTTAGGTAGTGCTAGTGCTCGATTTTTCAAGCACTAGCCCTGGTCAAGCCCGGTCAAGCACTGGTCAAACTCGATTTTTTCCTGTTTTTTTTTTCTTCAGCCGGAGCACTGGCCCGCCCTGACCCTAGCCCGGTCAAAGCACTGGAGGGCTAGTGCCAGTGCCCAGAAAATCGTGCTATGGCACTAGCTCGGCCCAGCCCGGTCCGTGGCCACCTCTATCTATCACTGTCATTCACAACCCTGATTACATATCATTCACAACCCTAATTACATCTTATCATGGTATCAGAGCCTCTTTCCTGGAAGACTCTGCAAAATCGCTTCCGATGGGCTGATAATCTATGGCGCCCACCGGCGGGATTTCTTAATGATCAAAATTCTTAAGCCTTATGATTTATTACTATTACGTACAAACTATTCTCTAGCTTCAACTTTACTTTTCTACTTACCCTACGTAAGTTTAGCCAAATTCCTACTCAAAATAAAACAAACAACACTCCTAAATTCCTAGTTTCTCCACATAAACCCCCTTTGATCTAAACATATGACCCACAAAATCCCTTGTTTATTATGTTCAGCCTTTACTACTACTATTCGGTCGTACGATTTTCGACCCTCTCACGAATATTGTCAAACCTATTTCTACGCTTTCGCGACAAACTAAACCTTGTCGAACCAATTTCGACCCTTGACAAACTACAAACAACTTTGGTTTTTCGGTGTTCATCAAACCGTGACAAACAAACTACTTGTTTTTTCGGTGTCCATCAAACCGTGCAAATTTAAGTTTTCGGTGTCCACTAAACCATCTCAAACTGTTGCTGAACAAGGATGAACGAGGGATTGCGGATCGGTCAAGTTACTATGGATACTGTTTTTTTTTACACAATTATTGTAATTTTCAAACCCATGGAAACTTTTGCAAAGTTACCATGAGTTTGAGGGGGGGTGTTAGAAGATTATGGAAGTATTTCTATATTGTACAGGGAATATGATTTGGAAATATCTAGATTATGGTAGGAATAGTATTATGGATTAATGGGAGTAGATCTTCGCCTGACGGTACAAGCTATTGTAACGATATAAATAGGGGTTCACCCCTCAGATCATCAATAATAAGAAAACACAACTATCATTCACAACCCTAATTACATATCATTCCCAACCCTAATTACATCTTATCAATTACAATTATATACATGATTCGCAAGAGCACTACAAAATCATGACTGACCATGCTGTCAAAACGCGGCATCTCCAATTTGAGCATACAACAAATTCTGAGTAATGATATCAGACATGCTGTATAAAGAAATTTGCCTGTCTTGATGGTTGGCCATCACAGCAGATATTATATTGCTACACCATTGTGTTCAGGCCACCGTGACTAGTCGTGTAGCTATACCTTAACATAGCCTCTTTGTTGTATGAACTTCCCATCTTCAACGAAACGAGAGAGTATAAATAAGCACATGTATATCATTTCTGTCTGTTAAGTTACTGAGTTAGCATTCAGAGGTGATATACCTATGTAACAATTGCGTAAAGTGGCAGCGTGCTATAACTACATACAAATGGTCTGCACAGACCCCCTAAGAGAAGGAAATGAACAAGCAAGGGTTAAGTTGTATGACTTAAAAAGAGTTAAATCGTCAAGCAAACTGATCTTACATCATGACAAGTCGTGCAATGACGAATTTAGGATCTCCCATTTCGCAGGAGCCGGAGCCAAACTTGAATTGTAACATATTAAGTGCAATGTTCTTGTTTTAGAGACGTAATTTGTAATTTGAAGACGGAAAGTGCAAAAGTATGACATAAATGATCAGGAGAATAGTCTTTGGAGATCTAACCAATGTCCACAAGAAAATTGCAAAGCCAAATGAGTTCATGAAAAGAATGACATAAATGACCAAGAGAATAATCTTTGGGCGCCTGAACCAAAAGTAATCATCCGAAGGTTGGATTCGTATATCTCCTACAATGAGTGTATGTCTCTGAGACAGAGAGATATGCCAGGTCTGTGATCACTTGCTCCAATTTTGTTCCAATCACGTGTAAGAGCTAAAACAGTAGACATTATAAAAAATACTAATATGATTTCAACCTACTTTTGAATTTGACACTTTTGATGTCCTTGTGTACTTTTGTAGTTCTTGACTTCTTTCTAATGCTTATTCATGACGCTAAAATATTTGCAAAGAAGAGAGTCTACTTACAAAGATGGGGATGAATGATAACAAGAAATATATGTTCCAACTTGCATCAGTTATAATCATGTCAACTGTAATCAGCCTAAATTGTAGTTCACACATCACAGAAAGTTAAGTGACACCAGAGCAGATTTTTCATTATTTTCAAGTGAAAATGGTGATCGATGTTGGTCTTTCTTTAGGAAGGCCTACGAGATATGTTTTGTTGGGCGTAACAGCAACACAGTGAAGCATAAATGAGCCTTCTTCGGCTACATAACAGTGGCGACAAAACCACAGACTTTGCGGTAATACTACAGCATACCTGTCACATTGAATGTCAAAGAGCTCACTGCAAATAGCCATAGGTACCAACTGCACCGAGGGTAAACATGTTAAAGAGTTGATGGAAAGTAATGTGAAGGTCACATCAGGTGCTTTGTTTATACCTTATGGATACGACTTTCTCAAAATCAGCTTCATATGCATATACCATATAATTGTGAAAGTTGAACCTTTGATGTCCATTGCAGTGTGTCTGAAGAAGCTGAAGAAGCAAGATGGCTCATTCTAAGAAATATTGCTGTAAAACTCAAATTGAAGTGACAAGTCTTTGTCAAGGCATGAAACTTTACCAGAATAAAGCCCAATCTCATTACTTCATACTCCGCTTTAGTCACCAGATTAGCAAGGTGCATGAAGAAGGAAAACTGCCAAAAAAAAAGAGATAAAGAAGTGCATGATATTAATTGCATAACAACTTTCTAAAAACACAAGTCTTCAAGTGCTAAAACCAGTAGATTACACAAAAATTAGCGAGGCTTTGCTTTTTACTAGATAGTGTATGTTTCTCATGATGTGATGTCTATGCGAACCAAATATTTCTCGTTGTAGTATTCACGTGATCTGTGAACTAGTATTTTATGTTTAGAGTTGTTCTTCTGTCTGATCAGAAATCCTTGGCCTACAAAATGTTGCTATAATTTATCACCTTAGTTGTTAGTGAGCCTCCTCATTATACCATAATGTTAAATCATTTAGGCAGAAGATCTACGCTCTCAGGCTTTTTTTTTTTTTTTTGGAAAGAGTTAGCTATAGTTTTATTCATCCACAAAGGGGAGAAAACTATTACAAGATTCTTTCCAAGGATGGCAGAGTGCCACCCTAGAGAAAACCACTAGATCATGTACTCGGGATTACAATGCTAAACCTAGTTATTGCTCGGACACTTACATGAAATTTAATTGATAATGCAATACTTTCATTTTCTCTAGCTAAGTCTCTGAAGATCCTAGCATTCCTTTCTTTCCATAGTTCATAAATGGTTTGAGTAAGAGCACACCTTAGCACATGCTGTTTGCCTTGTTTTCCTCTGACCTTGTGCTTGAACCAGTTTAGTTCATGGGGCAGGCTCCAATTCCTCTTGCTGTATCCGAGCCATGCTAGCACTGAATTCCAAACAACATTTGATACATTGCAGTTGAAGAAAAGGTGACTGGCAGATTCATTTTCCTTCTTGCAGAGAATGCATCTATTGGGGATGTATAATCCTCTACTCTGCAGGTTATCAATTGTGGGGAGAGCATTGAAAATTGCCAAGATGGTAATGATAATGCTCTTGGGAACACAACATGTATCCCACACTGTTTTGCACCACTTTACCTGGCTCCTCTTCTCTCTATAGAAGTCATAGATTTCTGAACTTTTCTTGCTGGAGATCCCCCATCCCTCAATATTCCTGATGGCAGAGCTCTTATCTCCTGATAGTTTAACAATTTCATCTCTAAGGCAAATCATTGTTTTCCAGGAGCTTGAACTGTAACACTATGGAATTTGGAGAGTGGATTATGAAGTTGGTTTGTCCCACATTGGGAAATTAAGGCTCATATGATCAGTTTATAATAGATTCCTACCATCATACTACCAACAAGGCCTTCACCTTTTAAAGCCCAAGCGAGGATTTATGGGCTTATTGGTGACTTTCCATCTTATTGGGTTGTGTTGCAACGTATGATGGACCAGGGCTGTTACATGAACAGTCTGCTGCAACATTGACATCCCAGAAATTGTGACCCTTTAGGTAATAAGCCCTCACCCACCTGCACCAAATGCTCTCCTGATTCAGATGAACTTTTATGATCCATTTAGTATAAAGGGTTTTGTTCCAACTTAGTACTTCTTTAATGCCTAGACCCCCTTCTCTCTTTGGGGTGCAGAGCTGAGACCATTTTATGAAGGTGATTTTCCCATGCTCTTCATCAATACCCCAAAAGAATTCCCTGCAAAGCTGCTTGATCTTTTGTAAAATGCCCTTTGGGAGAAGCAGGACTGATCCCCAGAAAGTTTGCAGCCCTAGAATGACAGAGTTTATCAGTTGAGTTTTCCCAGCATAAGATATGTGATTACTTGCCCAATTTTGCAGTTTTGATCTGATTTTGTCAAGTAGAGGGTTGTACATTCCTGAGGTGAGTCTTGATGAGTGGAGAGGAACACCTAGGTATTTGAAAGGGAATGAACCAATCTTGTACCCAGTTTTCTCAGTGATTTCCTTGATTTTGCTTGCTGGAACACCTCCCAGATAGATATTAGTTTTCATGGGGTTAGCAGCCAATCCAGATTGCCCTTCAAATAAGCTGAGAGTATTAGCCACAGACAATACTGATTTCAAGTCTCCCCTGGTGAATATGAGCAAGTCATCAGCAAATAACAGGTGATTAATGCTGATTTTATTACATTTTGGGTGTTGGGAGTAACCCTCAGTGTGAATCAACTTCCTCAATTTCCTGGATCTCTCAGGCACTTTTTGCTTCCTTCTTATATGTCATTTAATCTATATCCACACTCAGAAACAGGACTGGTCCTGTAACATGTAGCCCCCCCTGCCTGAATCGTAAAAGCTATTCTTTTTTTCCTGTTCTGTGTGTTAAGTAGAATGTTCCTACACTATATACCAGAGTTTTCACTAGTCTTGTTACAGTGGACAGATCAGAGAAAGGGTACTTAGTAGTACTTACCAGATAATGTCTTTTCTTAGCATCAACACCTTGAAACTGCTCCTTTATAAAAGTAAACGTTCTGATGTAATCCATTATGTATGTATCAAAGATGGTATAAAGCCTCTTAATTTTAAGCTTATATAGAAATGTCTGAGAACAATTCTTAGGAGATCCTCATGTAAGCAAAAATGAAACAGTATTTTAGTGAGAACTTACCATCATCAAGCACTCTCTTATTTCTTATATATTCCTCCCATTTCTGCCACTAACTTATCTACAAATTGTTATTCCAAACAGAATTAGAATGCACAATTTATGATATTTGTAGGAGACTAGGAGTGTATGCACTAAAAAATTTCTTAGGGTTAGTTGCATCGCGTTAAAAGATTACCTTAACTTCTCCAAGAACAGCTGTGATTGTGGTTCTTATTATGTCCACCACCGCTAAAATAAAGATAAGGTAGTGTATATCATAAAGTACACCAATTGATGTGAATGGAACCTTTCCCTGCACAAGGGAAAAAGAAACAGATCAAGTTACTTGTAATACTGTGTGTTGTCGTTTGTTCGATTCATTATCTTCTTTCAAAAAACAGTCTAAACTTCTCCTTGGAATAAAAAGGTTCTGACATTCAACATGTTTGATATCAAGTCTTTTTCCGCATTTTGTTCTTTCATCGGACTATTCTGACATGTTAATTAAAGGAAAGACCCAAGGACTTGAATGCCAACTAAGCTGAAGAATTGAAGGGTACCTCTGGGCAGGTGGAGCTGCCAGCGCTCTCAGCTAAAAGGACGGCGTCTGTAGGGAGGTGTAGAAACCTGAAAATGAGCGGTAGTAGTGTTGCTGCTGTTATGACAGGGATGCCACTTCTGAGACACCTTCTCTGGTATGCACCAATGCACAATATTATCTTGAAAAACCGCAAGCAGCAGATATACAAATCCCATCAACATCTGCAAAGGTAGTTTTCGTAAATTTTTGTCAGGAACAGGTTGTAAGTTTATGAAGCTCCCTGAGGGATTTCTGCATTGTATTCCGTGTATATATATCAATATACAAGGGGCTTATGGTAAATACATAATAAGGAAAGTACAGAAATATAATTTACACTTATATTCTATCACACCCCCGCAGTCGGAGCGGGAGAAGGACGCACGCTCAGGCTAGAGCGAAAACGAAGAAACAACTGACGTGGCAGGCCCTTCGTAAAAATATCAGCGTACTTAAACTCAGCAGGAACATGGAGTACACGGAGGTCACCAACACGAACACGTTTACGCACAAAATGTATATCAAGCTCGACATGCTTGGTGCGTTTGTGTTGTACCGGGTTACCGGGAAGATACACTGCACTAATGTTATCACAGTAAACAACGGTAGCTCGGCGCAGTGGTAGATGAAGCTTAAGAAGCAGATTACGGAGCCAGGTGGCTTCCGCAACAGCATTGGCAACCCCCCTATACTCAGCTTTCGCACTAGAACGAGACACAACACAATGACGCTTGAACGACCACGACACTAAATTATCACCCAAAAAAACACAATAGCCAGATGTGGATCGTCGAGAATCAGGACAACCGGCCCAATCGGCATCAGAATAAGCAGTCAGACCAGAGATACGGGAAGCTGAAAGAGTTAAGCCATGATCTAGAGTGCCCTGAAGGTAACACAGAATACGTTTAAGAGCCTGAAAATGGCACTCCCGAGGATCATGCATGAATAAACATACCTGTTGGACGACGTAAGTTATATCCGGACGAGTAAACGTCAGATACTGGAGTGCTCCGACAAGACTCCGAAACAATGTGGGTCCGAAACAGCGGGTCCACACATTGCACTCAATTTAGAACCAACATCCACAGGTGTCGCTACTGGCTTACAATTAGACATGGAAGCACGAGCAAGAATCTTCTCAGCATACTTCTTTTGCGACAAAAACATTCCCAACTGATCACGAGAAACCGCAATGCCAAGAAAATGATGAAAAGATCCAAGATCAGACATAGCAAATTCCCGAGATAACAAACCATTAAAGTGTCGCAAAAGAGCATCAGAAGATGTAGTGAGTACAATATCATCCACGTACAAGAGGAGAAAAGCTGTGTTAGAACCAGAGCGATAAATAAAAAATGAATTATCACGCAGGCTGCCTTTAAATCCACACTGTAACACATAAGTCGCAAACCTGTGATATCAAGCCCGAGGAGCCTGCTCTAACCCGTACAGAGATTTTTGAAGGCGACAAACATGATTAGGTCGAGCAGGATTAGCAAAACCTGGGGGCTGGAACATATAAATAGTCTCTTGTAAATCACCATGAAGGAAGGCATTCTTGACATCCAACTGGTGGATCGGCTAAGAACGAGAAGCAACAATGGTGAGAACAGTACGTATCTTCGCAGGTTTAACCACAAGACTAAAAGTCTCGTCACAATCAATACCAACCTGCTGGGATTTACCGTTAGCAACAAGACGCGCCTTATGGTGCTGAAGAGACCCATCAACGTGAAATTTATGGCGAAATAGCTACATACATCGTATAACATGAGCATCAGGAGGGCGCGGAACCAGGGTCCATGTTCCGGTCTCCATCAAAGCATTAAACTCAGATTGCATGGCAGCTTTCCAGTTAGGGTCCTTAAGGGCGGAAAGGTGGGACGTTGGAAGCGGGGAGATGGAGGGAGGGGTCTGGGTGTGAAGGCTTTGAGGCACCCTAGGCTTATGGATATCGTGCATAGCATGGGTGGTCATCGTACGGGTTGGGGGTGGTGGTGGTGGAGGCACAGTGGGTGAGGCGAGAACCGTAGAGGTGCGAGTGCGACGACGAGAGTAGGTGAGGAGAGGAGGAATTTTTTATTATGTCAGGGACAACTAATGTGTTTTTAAGGTGCAGAGGACGGGAGGGGAGGTAAAAAGTTCTAGTTCCGGTAGCTGTAACGGGAATTGAATCGTCATTACCAACCAAAATAGAGCGTATAATACTGGGATTGAGAGCAGAATGAAGATTACCTGAGTCCGAAGTGAGATGTGATGTGGCACCGGTGTCCATGTACCAGTTTTCGTCCGGGGGATTAAGTGACATAGAGCTGTAAACCTCAGCAATATCACGTGACTGCAAATAATGGGAAGTGGGTGCAATATAGGATTGACCCGAAAGTTGACCAAGAGGAGCACGCATCACGTTTCGATTTAATCGGCGGACGGATGGTACTAAGGGTGGCTGGCGGCCAATCGGAGGCATCCAATAGGATGCGCTCGAGTAAGGGCACGGGGGAATCGCCCACCAAGGGCACCATGGCTGCGACGGAGGTGGGGCATAGACCGGAGCAGGAGACTCCCCAGGTGGGTCGCGCAAGTGAAACTGACCCCGTTGACCGCGATTTTCGCGGTTGTGACAGCCCCGACCGCGCCCACGACCGGAATTCGAGGGACCGCGCCCATGATTTGTCGATCCTTGTCCACGACCAAGTGAGCCGGACCGGGATGAAGATTCGTCGTAAAATGGATCTGGGCGAGCGGTGGCAGCGAGGGCGGTGGTACCTGAGTTGAGTTCTTGGGTTGCGTGACGTTGTTGCTCGTTGCGTAATTGGGTGCAAGCATCTTTGAAGTCGGGCATGGTATGGTGGAGGAGCGAGGCGGCGATGTCATATTCAGTGGGTATGCCATTCACCAATTGAATGACGAGCCGCTTGTCATCCATGGGAAAGTCGAGAGCCTTCAACCTATCGGATAAAGACTGCAACTTGTTGCAATAATCATCGACATCAACACAATAAACCATTTTAAGGGATACGAATTGGTTTTCCAGGGAAACTGCACGCGACCCCTTATTGTCCTGAAATATGCGCTTGAGGGTGTCCCAAATTTCTTTGGCGGAGTCGGCGATGGTGAGCACTTGTAGCACGAGTTGCTCTGTCATTGTGGCGAACATCCACTGACCAACGAGTTGGCCTAGCTTAGCGTGAGTGGCCGAATCCGTGCCCGATGGGGCAGGCTTGCCTTCAATATGGTGAGTTTGATCATAGGTGCCGAGGTGGCGCTTAAACAATTTGCACCAGGCGAGATACTGATCATTTTTTGGATCAAGAGTTAGCGGAACAAATTGTTTGACATTAGTGACGGCGAAAGCAGGATGAATGTGCTTGACGCCGGAGGTGTTGGTTTCACCATTCATGATGGAGGTGAGGTGGTGCTCGACGGGGAGAGGCAGCGAGTCTTAAAGAGCGACGGCGTGAGGCTGTCGTCTAGGGTAAACAGAAGGTCGTAACCTAGTCTGATACCATGTAAGTTTATGAAACTCCCTGAGGGATTTCTGTATTGCATTCCGTATATATATATATATGTATACATATATATATACATGTATATATATATATATATACATGTATATATATATATATATATATACATGTATATATATATATATATATACATATATATATATATATATATATATATATATATATATATATATATATATATATATATATATATATATATATATATAGGGACCCCATCCAGTGAGAAGTTGTATTTTCGTGAGAAGTGAGAAGTGATCTGGACCGCATGATCAATCCTCATCTACGGACAGAAACACACGCGCGGATGTATATATTGCAGCAATTTTTTCGCGCGGACAGAAAACTTCCCTAATTCTTTCTCTCTTTAAAACGCGACTCTCGCTCTCTCTCCAAATTCTCCAATATTCATTCATCAAAATTTCTCCAAAATTTCATTCATCAAAATTTCTCCAAAATTCATTCATAAAAAATCCCCAAATATTGAGCGACTTCCTCAAAAAGTTTTCGGTCATTCTATCAACCAAGCATTCCAAAAGGTAAATCGCAAACACATTCTCTAGAAATTCATAGTCACAGCTTCAAATTAAAATCATTCAAAACGAAGTAACTCAATTATTTTGACGATTTTGTTTATTTTATGTAGATTAAATTTGTTCTTGATCGATTTTTCTATTCATGTTGATTTTCTGCTGATTAATTGTTGTTGATTAATTGAATATAATTTTGACCAACTATAAATAGAAATAAATTTAGAATTATCACGCCGCAATTGACTACCAAGTCAATTGCTAGGCTAGAAATTCAACTACAATTAACCAACGGAAAATAAAACAGCGGAAGTCTTTAAATGTCGAGCTATAGTTCTCAAAACGAAATCCAAATTACATAATCAGAACGAAATGAAGTCTGAGACAAAAACAAAGTCTTTCGAAAATTCCCAACATGATCAACTTCGTAAGCATGCAGCCATATCATCAAGACCTGTCAACTATGCCATCGAAGATTGACATAGGCCCCAGAACACGGTAGGGACGAACCAGAAAACAGAACGTCAGCACAGGCTGAGTAAGAAATTAATAAGCATAAAGAATAAATAAGATACGCGCCTTGAGGCGCGTAGCTAACAAGAACGAATTGACGTTATAACATAGGATTAACAATAGCAACAGATTGCATTATCCAAAGAGCATCGTCGCTCAATATATATACATTGTTTAATTATTCGGCCAGGGTCCTACCCCATAGCCCCACTTAACGAACTTTGTTCGAGCTAGAGTTGTAATTATCGCCCTAATAATCCCGAGTGTGCACACCCCTCGCAAGACAGGCCGGTAGGACGAGTTCCCATTTAGGAGGAAGACTATTAGGAAGTCGGTAGCTAATCCGACCCTACGTACCTTGATCAGAGGTATCTCAAACGATGATCGGCCGCGCCGAATCCATCGTACTCTAGGTGGAGTCATTTATTTTCTTTCATCCGTTTTATATACATTGTTCACGCGTGCATTATTTGACGATGCAAATTACAAAGATCATAATCGGTAGATACTTGAAGCGAAACAAAAACACAAGCAACAAGCAAACACACCACTCGACCAAGTGGCCGAGTGGTGGTCTCGGCTAGAGGCCGAAGGGCCGAGGAAGGCAAGAGGCCGAAGGCCGTGGGGAGTATGGTGGTTGAAAGACCGCAACGAACATTGATAAGATGGAAGGAAAATATGCTCAATGATATAATTAGGCACAAGCGAAACGGGTAACAAGAATGAATGTGTAAAGCAAGAACATGCGATGATCAAGCAAAGTGTATCAAACAAGATAATGGTTAGTGAGAGATTTGTGATCAACGTTCTTACCTTACAACGCTAATCCTTAATCATCCAATTATAAACTCAATCCACAATTCCCTAATCAAAAAGATGTAACTATAAGTCTTACAACTCACAACTATCACTAATATGAAACGGATCCACAAAGGGACAGTGGTAAAGAAACACGAATAACGTCTACCTCCGATATTGGATGACCACCAAATTTTAATATGTTGTATAAGGGTATGTCAGAAACCTCTCCTCAAACTTTCGTCCACAAAATCCAAGCGGATCAACGGGAATCAACTTGACAATGAACCACGAATAACAATTAGGGTTTACTCACGAAAACCAATGTAACTTTTGATACAGAAGTCTAGGCCTTACCAATTTTGGATATGTTTTCAAATATATATTTAGGAACATCCCCAAAAAATATCGTCTTAAAATATCTTCTGAGTCGACGGGAATCATCAGAATACCGAGGCGGCGACACAGTTTCCGGGTAGATAGATATAGCTCTACTAAAACACCTCTACAGTGAGCATCCCATGGAATCTTGGCATGATCTACATGTTGTTAGATTCGTATCGAAAGCACGGTTCTAACGCCACCAACCAAGACTTAATAAAAGGTCGTATGAGAAAGTTATGTGTGTTTGGAGTTGACACAGTTGTGCTGAGATCTTGTGCGGGTGGAGGCTACGAAAAGAAGAGAGAGGGAGAGAAGGAGGCCGAATGGTTATGAAATAAAGCAAGGGTTTTCTTTATTATATGTATATATAGGTATGAGGGTAGACTCGGGTTTGGGCTTTATTCGTTGGGTGAGATGAGTGATCCATAAACCCGACCCAAACTCAATTATAGGAACTCATTTTATCTTCCAATAATCGATTTAAAAAGTAACACCCTTATTAAATAATTACCCAAAAATATGGGGTGTTACAGTCTTCCCCCCCTTAAAACAAAGATTCGTCCCGAATCTTAAATTCATTCTCCAAAGTGTCCTCAATTACCGTCCTTCCAAGTTTATAGTTCTCCAAACACTTGTTCAGTCACACAACTCCATTTACAACCGCTTGAGCATTCGAGCAAAGAGAGGGAGATGAAAGTAAATAGGCTTATGTGTGTTTGATAATATACATGGTACTAGGACACCATATACGATGAGAATAAGTAGTGACTCAACAACATAATTGCATGTATGAAAGGAAATGAGTGAGAAATGGTATGTCAATACGTGTGCATCGTCAGTGCACAAAACGAATACGTGTGCATCATTAGTGCACAGAATAGGTATACATGCATCGTCAGTGCATGTAGTAAGTATGTCAATTTATCAGAATAATTCGATAAGATGCAACACGATTCATATAATAACAAGTGAAATCACGTAATTCACATAATTCAGAGCCAAGGACGAACATGCGACGTTCTCATCCCCCTTAAAGAAAAAGGTTCGTCCTCGAACCAATGTACTTTATGTATCATGCGAGGAAATTATCTGACCATCGATAAATGCCACTTTTCACTTGTGTTTCCCAAATTAATATTTCATTGTCTTTTTCTCATCCCCAGGTCGACCATGCTTTGTCGTATTTCCTCGTGAATGTCGTTGATAGACATGGAACACATTACTAAAATAGAACCTTTCCTGAAGCCGGCCGGCAACTCAAACTTGTACCATATCTCGATCCTTAGAAGTTTTACTGAAATATTTATGTCCATTTGAATCTCATCGTTGCCACTTCCATGTCAAACCTTTATTGGAGTGTTCCCATCTACACAAGGTATTGTCATTTAAACCTTAGAGTACTATTTAGTATCAAGACCACCGTCGTAGAACTTGTATCTAAAATCTCAACTCACATGTAAGTTGAACTTCCACAGTCATATTTCTTAATGCATATAGGCAGCTGGCTAAACAATATCTTAACATTCCATGTATCCTTCACATTCTTGTTCGACAAAGTGAATTGACATCGATCGTCCCTCTATTGTGAGCCACTCAAGTCGTCATCCTCGTTATATTGTTGTGAGCTCATAAAAGACGTTGTAACCTTTTAAGCTAAACTTTCATCTCCATAATTGTTGTCATCTAGTGTCGTTTTACCCCGGCAAGATATTGTCGTCATCTAATATTTGTTTTATCGCACTGAGTAGACTCATTTTTTTTTTTTTTTTGCTAATGACTTTACATAGACCTTTATGCTTGCTTGGTGTGTCCGAGATTTTTATACTCTATGCCATTCACGATGGTTCCATAACTCCTTAAGTTGTTGACCACAACTTTTGAGTTTCCACCTCATCGTTAACTTGTCGTCTCATACTACTCATTAAGTTTCAGTAATCTCGCTGAATGTCGGATGTTAGATCCTTGAATTATACACCTATTTCACCCTTTTCGTGATGGCCTAAACTCGAATGTCTCTAAAGTTTCAGACTATAATCATCACTTTAACCTCAATTCAAGTAGGTCATTCTCCTCATACTCATTGGGCTTCCTGAACACGCCCGCTGTAGTTCTCCAAATTTTATCCGTTCATGACTCACATCAACCCTTAAGTAATACTTAGAGTCAACTTCTTTGGTTGTGCGAACGAGTTTAATCATATAATCATATGACCTTAGTGTGTTAAGAGTATCACCCGTTAGTCAGGAGTTTTCCTTCCATATCCAGTTCTCATTTGATCCTCAAAACATATTGTACAGGCCTCGGAGTCACTTTTCTCTGTTTCTTGCACATTGGAGTCTTCTTGAATCCATGTCTCACAGGTGTAGACCTTAAAGCAATACACAAGCTTTATGTAACTGCAAGGGAACCCTTTCGGGACTTGATCAAACACATATTCGTATCCAAAGTTCCCAAGTGTTGACGCACTTTTTAGCCTTAGTCATTAAGACCATCATCCTAAATTGACTTGAAGAAACTTCGTCCTTGTAAACATGTAGCCTCAAGTCTCAAACTTGTCAAGCTAAAACTAATATGATTATCCTTAGTTCTCTTTTGTTGTCTTCTCATCTGTTTCATAACACCAAAGCCGCCTGAACTAATGCAATACAACTGTAACCTCTCAAAAAGGGGTTTAATTTTATTTTCAGTAACTCAATACCATAGACGTTATGTAGGTAGTATCAACTCTGATCATAATAACAATCGCTAGATCCTCTATACAAAGTCCTTTTCGATTATCTAACACACTTAAATTTCGTCCACAACAATTCTAATCCCATAACTCTACATCTTCGAAGTTCTCATTCCTTTCCTAGTTATTTAAACCAAAATGTACTAGGAGTCATCCTTTAACTTGAAATTAAAGTCAAAGCCTCCAACGACTTCAAATCTCGAGATATGATGCTCAAAGTGCCTTGAACTCAAAGGGCGCAACAACGCTACCACCTCGAAATTACTTCACATTCCATTAACTTGTTTGTCAGGGTACACACTATCAATCCATATCGACTAAGTTCATTTCTCGCAAGCCACAACGTCAAGAATGTAAATTTAACCAAATTAGATATAGCGCCCCATACGTTATCTTTTCCATTAGACTTGGGTGTCAATCACTAAGCACGCCCCATCTCAATCTTAATTTATCCACCAAAACATGATCTACAATGCCTTCAGAAAGACCGATGCCAAGGGCATAGTGTACAAACACCACTCATGAATAATAGTATTCCATGCATATGAAGTCTCAAAATTAACCTTGCAGTAGTGGATTCAAACAATATCTTTATGTCGACTTTGCCCTACACATTATATGGTACATCAGTCCTACTAACTTATGACCTCGATATTGTTGTAGCACAGCGACGTTCCTTTTCTACTTACGTCTACACTCCATTGTTGAAAGTCCAGAAGCAACTTATGAAACAAATATTGTCCTAGTGGTTCTGTTGTGTTATGTTTGACTTGTAGGTTGGAGGTTCAAACCTTGTAACAAACAAATGTGTCTCATTTCCTTCGAGTCTTGCATGTACGCGACTAGTTGAATCTCCTTCACCACTCCGGTTTTCGAACAATTGAAGTCATAACCATGTTATCTCTTCCATTTTATTAATTATACCAATCACGTACCAATAGGTGTAACTGACCTTGAACGTTGAATCTTTGTCCCCAAACCATCTAATTGTACCTCCAAAATTTTAATACCCAAATTTAATTGATCAATCCTCATGATAACCTCAAAATTTCACTTCCCATTATATATTAGGCGCCCAACACTTCTATCATATGATTTACCGAAAGAAAACTCATACAGATATATCGATGATTCGAGAACTCATGAATGTGTCCCTTTGCTTATTTACATTCCATGATACTACAATCATGCATAGGCAGAATTACCAACGCTAGCCGTAATTCATACAATATAGTCCCAAATCAAATTTGATTACTCACTTAAAACCCATAAGCACCAACCTTTACCCAAACGGCCCTAACTTGAAGAATCTTGTTATGGGTCCCGAGGTAAATAGTTTACCTTTATGGTACGACTTTCAAATGAACCAAGTATGAAATCCCATGTAATACTAATAATCAACCAACCGTATTATTCGAGTGTTTTATTTGATCATACGAAATTAGAGTAGTGCTTTCCTGTTTAACTCGTCCATATGATTTATCAATTACTGATTCGATTCAAATTCTGTAAGGAGAAAGACGGAAAGTAGTGCAGGCTACGCCTTGGCCAAGACCGGTGGACACTCTCCCTGGTGCCAACGTGAGCCATCGGTCAAACCGAGTCCGGCCATTTAGAACGGGTGAGTCGAGGACACAAAACACACAGACATATAAGTTTTCAGATAGCACGTGATCTCAATCAAATAACATTGACCTGAACATATTTATAGGGGCATTGTCTCCTTTTTCTAAAATGATTACAAGACACATAGTCTAAATGCAAAGAAAACAAAGCAAGGGAAATCACAGAAATCCTCAATTTTAAAGTATCGAACCCAAAATCGTGTCACTTCTAGCTTGCACTGCTTTAAAACCTCACAACTCTTGCAGAAATATATATTGACCTTCAATTTGTCCCAACAGAATTTGATTCATTTCGAGAGTTCCTTCAAAATTTAGGTGCTTCCAGTACTGTAAATTGCATAACAAATCCTTGTCATCTAACCCCAAAATGTCGAAAACAATCATATGCCTGATATCCTCAATAAAATTTCTCAGTTCTCTTAACGTTACTTGGCATTCCCAATTTCTCAGTTTTCTTAACGTTACTTAAAATCCGCGTCGATGGCATTTGAATGACGTAAGGTCGAGTATACAAGAACCTACCACGCATAAGCTTAGCTCCTTCATAGACTCACCATTACTAGTCCCTTCTTCGATTTTTCACTTTCCCTTAAAATAATCGTTGTACTAGATTCAATTGGTGGAGCAAAGTTAGATTGAGTAGTGTCGGCTGTTTCTACATGAATAAGCATAGGTTCGTCTCGATTCATTTTTCCCAACGATCTTATTTGATTCAATATCATGAATAGAGTTTTATGGTTAGGAAAAGAGGAAGTAGACGATTGCTTCCAAATTTGTGGTTTACCACCATCTCACATACACAAACCCAAGGGTATGTTCTGTCTCATATCTCACCTAAAATGCCCAAATCCTTGATAACTATAAACATTCAGTGCTCAAATACAATCATACTATCATCATCTTCAACTCATCCCTAATATAAACCCAAAAGGTGCTTAATGCCTCTATTTAACTTGCAATACTGTCGATCTATTCCAATACCCTAGTCGCCTTAAGCATTTCAATATCACATTCGAAACAATAAACTAAATTTCGAAACTCATAAATCAATAGATCATCAATTACTGTTAGCACCAAAGATAATCTCCAAAGTGGGTCGGTGTAAAATATTCACTTTTAGAACACCCAAAAATCAATCCAAGTACTCCATGGTGTAGTACAAGAAACAAGTAGCACGTAGCAACTAGCATGCGAATGAATGCACCCGACTCGCCCCCATTTTAAAACTTTCAAAATTTGTTTTGAAAACTTTTGTAGACTCGACGAATCAGAACCTATAGCTCTGATACCAACTGTAACAACCCTAAATTTTGACCAACTATAAATAGAAATAAATTTAGAATTGTCACGCCGCAATTGAATACCAAGTCAATTGTTAGGCTAGAAATTCAACTACAATTAACCAATGGAAAATAAAACAGCGGAAGTCTTTAAATGTCGAGCTATAGTTCTCAAAACGAAATCCAAATTACATAATCAGAACGAAATGAAGTCTGAGACAAAAACAAAGTCTTTCGAAAATTTCCAACATGATCAACTTCGTAAGCATGCAGCCATATCATCAAGACCTGTCAACTATGCCATCGAAGATTGACATAGGCCCCAGAACACGGTAGGGACGAACCAGAAAACAGAACGTCAGCACAGGCTGACTAAGAAATTAATAAGCATAAAGAATAAATAAGATACGCGCCTTGAGGCGCGTAGCTAACAAGAACGAATTGACGTTATAACATAGGATTAACAATAGCAACAGATTGCATTATCAAAAGAGCATCGTCGCTCAATATATATACATTGTTTAATTATTCGACCAGGGTCCTACCCCATAGCCCCACTTAACGAACTTTGTTCGAGCTAGAGTTGTAATTATCGCCCTAATAATCCCGAGTGTGCACACCCCTCGCAAGACAGGCCGGTAGGACGAGTTCCATCTAGGAGGAAGACTATTAGGAAGTCGGTAGCTAATCCGACCCTACGTACCTTGATCAGAGGTATATCAAACGATGATCGGCCGAGCAGAATCCATCGTACTCTAGGTGGAGTCATTTATTTTCTTTCATCCGTTTTATATACATTGTTCACGCGTGCATTATTTGACGATGCAAATTACAAAGATCATAATCGGTAGATACTTGAAGCGAAACAAAAACACAAGCAACAAGCAAACACACCACTCGACCAAGTGGCCGAGTGGTGGTCTCGGCTAGAGGCCGAAGGGCCGAGGAAGGCAAGAGGCCGAAGGCCGTGGGGAGTATGGTGGTCGAAAGACCGCAACGAACATTGATAAGATGGAAGGAAAATATGCTCAATGATATAATTAGGCACAAGCGAAACGGGTAACAAGAATGAATGTGTAAAGCAAGAACATGCGATGATCAAGCAAAGTGTATCAAACAAGATAATGGTTAGTGAGAGATTTGTGATCAACGTTCTTACCTTAAAACGCTAATCCTTAATCATCCAATTATAAACTCAATCCACAATTCCCTAATCAAAAAGATGTAACCATAAGTCTTACAACTCACAACTATCACTAATATGAAACGGATCCACAAAGGGACAGTGGTAAAGAAACACGAATAACGTCTACCTCCGATATTGGATGACCACCAAATTTTAATATGTTGTATAAAGGTATGTCAGAAACCTCTCCTCAAACTTTCGTCCACAAATTCCAAGCGGATCAACGGGAATCAACTTGACAATGAACCACGAATAACAATTAGGGTTTACTCACGAAAACCAATGTAACTTTTGATACAGAAGTCTAGGCCTTACCAATTTTGGATATGTTTTCAAATATATATTTAGGAACATCCCCACAAAATATCGTCTTAAAATATCTTCTGAGTCGACGGAAATCATCAGAATACCGAGGCGGCGACACAGTTTCTGGGTAGATAGGTACAGCTCTACTAAAACACCTCTACAGTGAGCATCCCATGGAATCTTGGCATGATCTACATGTTGTTAGATTCGTATCGAAAGCACGGTTCTAACGCCACCAACCAAGACTTAAGAAAAGGTCGTATGAGAAAGTTATGTGTGTTTGGAGTTGACACAGTTGTGTTGAGATCTTGTGCGGGTGGAGGCTACGAAAAGAAGAGAGAGGGAGAGAAGGAGGCCGAATGGTTATGAAATAAAGCAAGGGTTTTCTTTATTATATGTATATATAGGTATGAGGGTAGACTCGGGTTTGGGCTTTATTCGTTGGGTGAGATGAGTGATCCATAAACCCGACCCAAACTCAATTATAGGAACTCATTTTATCTTCCAATAATCGATTTAAAAAGTAACACCCTTATTAAATAATTACCCAAAAATATGGGGTGTTACACATGGTCTGGTATCCCCTAGATTCGATAGGTTCCAAAAGATTAATCGAAATCTTGGGATGTATCACAAAAAGATGTTGATACAAAATGCTAGAGTTAATGTTGGGACTGCAAAAACATTCAAGGCCTGTAAAGAGCAAAGTCAGGGGTATGAAAATGTTGGTGCCACACTTGTTGATTTTTATAACTTCAATAGAGATATGAGATGTTTCATGGGAGAAAGGGATGGACAACTATTTCTGGACAAGTTGGGAAGAGAGAAAAAGAAGAATGAGGCTTTTTATTATGCCTATGAAGCAGATGAAGAAGGGCATTTGACGAGAGTGCTTTGGGCAGACTCAACTTGTAGGAGAAATTATAGGTTGTTTGGTGACTGTATGTCGTATGATCCTACATATTCTACAAACAAGTACCGCATGTTGTTCACGCCTTTTACAGGGATTGACCAACACAAAAAATGCGTCACTTTTGTTGTGGCTTTAATTGCAAAGGAAGATACAGAGTCTTTTGAATGGGTATTTGAGAAGTTTTTGGATTGCATGGATAACTCCAGTCCGCATTGGATAATAACCGATCAATGCCCTGCAATGAAGATAGTTGTTCCTAAAGTATTCAAAGATATAGGGCACAGATTCTGTGCATGGCATATTATGGACAAAGTTACGGAGAAAGTGGGGCACGGAATAGCCAATGACACAACTGACTTTCTTGCTAGATTAACTGCTGCAGTATGGGGTAAGGACATTGAACCCTCAGAATTTGAAAGAGAATGAGGAAATATCCTTACTGATTATAAGCTGACCGAGCATCCATGGCTATCTGATATCTTTGGGATAAGAGATAGATGGGTCCCTTGTTATTTCAGGGATACCCATCTAGGAGGAATTCTGAGAAGTACCCAGAGATCAGAAAGTGAAAACAGTTTTTTCAAGAGTTTCCTTGGTCCGACATCAAGTTTAGTAGAGCTCTAGATGAGATACGAAAGTGCATTAGATCAACAGAGGGATGCAAATGAAAAACTCAATTACGAGTCGTCGAATTCAAGTGTTGTGCTGGTAACACCTTTACCTTTGGAGGTACACTCATCGGAAGTATACACACAAACCCTTTTCTATATTTTACAAGAAGAGTTAGTAGCGGCTTTGACGTGTGGGGTTGCTGGATTCCTCAAGTCAGATGATATTGAGACAACGTTGGTACATGATACTGTGAAAAAAAACCAGGTAATTTCTGTTTTTAAGCTTTATAGCATATATATGAATAACGTCAGGTACTACTTTTGTCTGAAACCAGAATCTTTGTATGAACAGGTTGAACTGTTGTTCAACACATCAACCAATGAGATAGAATGCTCCTGCAAGTTGTTCAAAAGAATCGGATTGCTCTGTAGACATGCCTTGTGGTTTTTATCTGGGAAGGGGTGGAAAACAATTCCTGATAGATACATTCTCGAGAGGTGGACAAAAGACTCTTACCAAAAGCCTGTGTACGACTCAAAAGGTAATGACTCTTTGAATTAGCCTGCCAAATATATATGACCTAATGACGCTGTTATGACTGTCAGGTAATCTTCTTCAAGATCACACAAAGGCAGATAGTGACAAGAAAGCACATTCTGCATTGTGGAATGAGATTTACAAAGTCATGGATGTGATTGAAGGCAGTGAAGAGGACGTTGTTAGTTTAACAAATACAATAAAAGAATTCAGGCAGAGACTTTTGGATTGTAATACCACTGCACCAAAGACCAAGACACAGCAGCTGGAACAACTTTTGGGTGTCAGCTCAACAACTGAGTTGACTGTATTCTGTCCGAAACAGTCCAGCAACAAAGGTACGGGCAAGAGGATGATTTCTTCGAAAGAAACTAATATAGGCAAGAGCAAAAATAAGATGCGTACCTGCTCAATTTGCAACAAAAAAGAGAAACACAATGCTCGCACTTGTCCAATGAAGGGGAAACAAAAGGTATGTAGAGCAACTTAGTTCTCATCATTCTTGCAGTGGTCCTTTTACTCCTGGAGTTATGTGTTTAAGTCTTGAGAGTTATGTGTTTAAGTCTTTAGAGTTATGTGTTTAAGTCGTTAGAGTTATGTGTTTCTGTTTCTAGAGTTATGTGGTTTGGTCTCTAGAGTTATGTGTCTAAGTTTCTAGAGTTATGTATTTTAATTTCTAGAGTTATGTGTTTTGGTCTCTAGAGTTATGTGTTTCAGTCTCTAGAGTTATGTGTCTGAGTTTCTAGAGTTATGTGTTTACGTTTCTAGAGTTATGTGTTTCCGTTTCTAGAGTTATGTGTTTCAGTTTCTAGAGTTATGTATTTTAATTTCTGGAGTTATGTGTTTCAGTCTCTAGAGTTATGTGTCTGAGTTTCTAGAGTTATGTGTTTACGTTTCTAGAGTTATGTGTTTCCGTTTCTAGAGTTATGTGGTTCCGTTTCTAGAGTTATGTGTTTCAGTTTCTAGAGTTATGTATTTTAATTTCTGGAGTTATGTGTTTCGGTCTCTATAGTTATGTGTTTCGGTTTCTAGAGTTATCTGTTTCTGTTGTTACAGTTAGAACAATGAAGAATCAAAATCACGATCTAATCTAATTTTATTGCCATACAATCACAGGCCCCTGAAGAAGACGAAGAGGATGAGGAAGACGAAGAAGACGATACTTAGAAATCTTAAAAAGATAGAAGAACAGGAAGAAGAAATGAAGTTGTGAATTTGGAAATAATTTTGGATTTGATACTTTTGGAAACATTCAACTATATAACGATTCGATACATATACCAAGTGCATTGTAATGTTTTGATTTCCTTAAAATTTCTACATTTATCACAATTTTGTTGAGTTAAGCAGCAATATAGTTACGTAGTTCAGTTTTTCAATTTATTCTTTAATTCTAGTTATGCAATTGCGTCAATAGAGTTAAGCGATTTTAGAGGTGGAGTTAATGAGATTCAAAAGAGACTAGAGTTAGCGAAAAACACATAATTGTTGGAGTTTTTTAATATTAGCGTGAAATTAAAGTTTTGGAATTTTGTGTTAAGATTTAATCACATTCGAAAGTCGATTTAATCACAGAGTTAGTGAAAACTGTTTATGGAGTTAGTCTATTTCAGAGGTGGAGTTAATGAGAGTGAAAGGGACTAGAAATAGCCAAAACAGTTTCTAGAGTTATATGTTTAAGTTTCTGGAGTTATATGTTTAATTCTTTGGAGTTATGTGTTTTGGTCTTTGGAGTTATGTGTTTTGGTCTTTGGAAATAGCGAAAACAGTTTATGGAGTTAAGAGATTTAAGACCAAGTGTCAACGAGCAAACTTTAGCACACAATTAAGAGAGAATAAACTTCAGCAAACTTTAAATTTACGAGATCGATTTTTTAATATTGGCGAAAACAATCACTAGAGTTAACGAAAAAGCAGTTAACGAAAAAAACACACCCATCCACGGGATACTACAAATAAACCTAAAAACTAAAAAAGATCATTTCATCTCTTGTCTTCTCTTGTACTTTTTTTCCGAGGAAGGAGCAGCTCCAATTTTCAAATTTTTAATCCTCCTACACAAACAGAAAAAGAATAAACAAAAAAAAGGATTAAAACTCTAATTAATAACGGATGACTCCAAAATAACTCAGATGCATAACTCCACTAGTTTAGATGTATAACTCAACAAATTTAAAGACCTATAACTCCAGTAACTTCAATGATCAAAGGAAACCAACTTACTTCGACGTTGAGAGTATTGGTGCTGCGTTAGCAGAAGATGCAGTCTTGGTTTCGACCATCTTCATTTTAATCTTCAGTTTGGGCATCACGATGTCTGACACAGAAGTCGCTTTACTTGCTTTTGATGGCGCAACAACCTCCTCATTCCTCGCATTAGCAGTTGGTACACCATCAATCTTTGAAGAAACAGCAGCCTCCTCGCATTCCTTCCTGGTCTCAATAGCTCTACGACTACCCTCACCAGCATTAGCTCCCTTCTTCTTCTTTTTATCCCTCTCACGTTCCAACAACGTGTTCTTTATACCACTTATATCAAACTCATTATTAACCCTCCATAGCACATCTTCTCTGTGCAAATTTTTGTCACTAAGGACAAGTGAAGCACATATCTCAGCACGAATCATCTTTCGGTCATTTGCTCTTTGAAGGTGAGCCTCAAATTCCTCACCATCATAATTAAGACAGTGAATCATCAGATAAACCCCAGAATCATCATTTTCAGCTTTGCTCTGCCAGGGCAAACTGACATCATTGTACTTGAATTTAGTAAGTGCAGTTGCGTGTGGGTGATTATGATGCAGCAGAAATTGTTGAAAACCATTTATCTACAAGAATCGAAAATACAATCGCCATTACAAGATTGACCAATAAGAATATATTGCACAAATCAAAGCATTTTAACGACCCAAAAAGATTACCAGAATTTCTGCATTTGTCTTGCAAGAACTACTCGTCTTCTTATTGTCCAACAAATCTATTGTTTAACCCTTGAAGTTCACAACGATCAGAGAATAGTGTTCCTCAAATTCCATCGGAATGAAGATCTAAAAAACAGCAAGATAAAAAAGTCAATAACTTCACATATTTGATTGCATAACTAGAGCTAGACATAACACATAACTAGTGATGCTCGCCTTTCTCCTCAGTTTTGTAAGTGAACGAAAGGCCTACACACATATCTCTAGAAAACTCTCAACAAATAACTCCATGGCTTACAAATATCTCTAGACACCAACATAATAGAACTTACAGTGCTTACAAAGCTAATTGCAGAACTTACAAGATCTATATCATTTAACTTAGCAGCTTCTGGTTGAAATTCTAGCCAAAAATTCCAGAAATCGAACATCTTCTTTTCAGGAGACGTATTAGTGTCAACTGGGTAACGAACATCATGGATAGCATCCTATAAAAAAAAAAAGAGAAAAAAGTAAAACAATTCCATCATTAGATAACTGACCAAAAAGAACAGATTAAAAAACAAAAAATGGTTAGCAAAACAAAGAATAACTAACCATATGGCCTAGTCCAAAGAAAAAACGGGAAGGCTCCATCTTATCCTTGGACTCCAATTCATTAAGAAGCAAACACCAACACTCCACGACCATGTTCCCAACCATCTTGTCGCTACCCAATGTTAGAAGATCTTCTCTTAACAAACAGAAACTAGACCCATAATGAAGAAGTTCCTCGCTAAACAAAAAGCAAAGAACAAATAAAAAAACAAAAAAAAAAAAAAAACTTGTAACACATAACTCTAGAAACGGAAACACATAACTCTAAAGACTTAAACACATAACTCTAGAAACGGAAACACATAACTCTAGAAACTTAGACACATAACTCTAGAAACTTAGACACATAACTCTAGAAATTGAAACACATAACTCTAAAGACTTAAACACATAACTCTAGAAATTAAAATACATAACTCTAAAAAAAACTTGTAACACATAACTCTAATAAATCTATAACATAACTCTAATAACTGCATAAATAATTCCAGCAAAAATTCTAAAGCTTGATTGACAAAAATATTTAAAAGAAAAAACTTACGTTTTATCGAGCAAATCGTCTGCATCAACGAAAGAGTAATCACAAATCCGCTTTCGGCAGGTTGGCATGTACTTCAGCAACTTGTAATATTTTCGCATGAACTCTGAAGCAACAACTTGTTTATCATCGAAATGATCCATAACTAACGAGCAGCCCAGGCCATCAGACTTGCCACCTCGGGAAGGCCGAGAACCAGATATAAGAGGACTACGGTTAATACTTGGGGAAAGAGGTGGCGACTTATCAATGCTAGAGCCTCTATGCCCAGGTACACTGTCATTGACATCTCCTCCCATCTCAGTAGTACGGGATGTCCCAACAACACTTTCTTTGCTACGTTCAACCGCAACAGCACTTTCTTTGCTATATTCAACCAAACTACGATCCACCCCTGTCGTATTCCCAACTATTTTATCAAAAACAAAGTTATCTATAGTCTCCTGACACAATATTTTATCCAAGCCATCTACTCCCTCAGATAAACCAGTATCCAAAGGCCCGTCCTTCATCATATCAGCAAACGGATCCGAATGTGAACTAGAATCACTCTTAGTTGGGGATACTATTTCAAACGTAGGCATCTCCTCAGCTGCCTGCTTGAATAACTGAAACCTCTTACAAACATCATCAAAAATGGCCAAAATCTCATCTTTGTGCACGCTAAACCATTGAGAGTCAGACATTTGATAAGGGTCAGCAGTAACATCCTCTTGAACGGAATCACAAGTAGCTGCCTCGTGCCCCTTGCCGCTGCTTTCACCAACCTTTTGTGTCTGCCCAATGACATGACCCTGACCTGGTTCTTCAACTTGACTCAAGAAGGCATCCCTTGTGTCTGACAATTGGGACATGTAATACCTGTGAACAACGTCCATGTCCCTCTTATAGAACGTCATGACCTTCTGGAAATTCTGTTGTCATAAAAAAAGATCAGAATTTAGAAACACATAAACTATGTATACAATTTCTAACTCTAATGTCATAATAAGTTAACTTTACTACCATAAAAGAAGAACAGAAACTTACATTAATGGACATTGCATTAATTTCTTCATCTGTTTTCACTCCTGGAGGTGATATAAATGTAACTGTTCTCATATCTGTAGATGAACCAACAGCACTTGGTCCTAGCAAAGGAGGTTCACTTGTTCCAGTTAAAGTAGGGGCACTATATCGACTAACACCATCACCTAGCCTCTTCTTCAAACACACGGGATATGTGTCCATGTCCAAAGGCCCATTTCCAACTCCCCCACTTTGCACTTCATCTTTTATCCTACGCTCAAACTTCTCTGCTGTCCAATGTTGGGCTAGTGGCAGTGTAGTAAGTTGATTCTCGCCCTTAAACTGAAGCCGGTGGAAGTACACTAAGTGTAGAAAAAACAAGCAGCCCTTAACATTCGAAGTTTTATTCTTCACATGCTCAGCTATGCCTTCCCCTAGTCTCTTCAGCACATATCCGCACCAATCCCATTTTGGGATCCTACTTGCATCATCAACAGCATTTAACAGCTTTAAATCAACTGTAATGTTGGAAGTTGGGGCCAAAAACATAGAGAAGACATACAACACAAACAGCTGCTTGAACTTATCACCATGCCCAGACTTCTTTATCATATCCGGAACTAGGGCTAATGGGATCAACACATTGCCTTCTAACCCAAACACAGCCCTCCACTTTTTCTTTAGAGCAACATCCACATCAGACGCATTTGGGCCAGTTTCCGTCTCAACAATTACATCCCCATTCATAGGCAGCATAAAGCAATCATACACATCTTCCTTTGAAACTAAAAATTCTTTACCATTTCCAAAATTGAAATAGTAACTTGCCCCATTAAAAGCCCGAATTAGAGATGCCACCAAGTTCAGAGGAAAAGATGTATTACACACATAAAACAACCCCCCGAATCCAATAGCCCTCACAACGTCCTTCTGTTCATCAGACAGGCCATGAAGAAAAGTATGCAATGTTGCTGGTCGGCATCGACTTGATGGCACAATAACACTATAACCAGAAAAAGAACAAACCCCAATTAAATTTGATTAACTCCATAAACTTTAACACCTAACTCCAGGAATTGAATTACATAACTCCACAAATTGCTTAAACAGATAACTGCACTAGCTGAAATCTATAACTCTTATCAATAACTCCAAGAACTAAATGACCTAACTCTAGTAACTTTGACACATAACTCAGACAACTGAGTGAGATAAATGTAGTAACTCTGACACATAACTCCACCTCTTAAATTGCCTAACTCCATAAACTGTTTTCGCTAACTCCACCTCTTAAATCACCTAACTCCATAAACTATTTTTCGCTAACTGTAGTCCCTTTGACTCTCATTAACTCCAACAATTTATTGACGTAACTCCATTACTGGCATGACATAACTCCAACAATTATCTCCGCTAACTCAACACGTATAAATGCAATAACCCTAACACATAACTACATAACTAAAATGACTTAACTCCAGTAAATCAAACACAAAATAACATTCATAGGATCATGTAAAACACAAAATAAAAATAAAAAACACACACAAAAAATTTAAATTACGAGATCAGATAGTGTAACGTACAAGGATTCAGCCATCTTAGCTTTCTTGCTTAGTCTATTCGGAGCACGACGTCTTGGAACCTTGACTTCATCGAGGTCGGACGTGAAGTCAGATGTGGAAGATGGCGCAACAACTTCGATATCACGAACAATCGCCATTATCTTCGAACTAATTTCTTCACTAGCGTCAGGCTCTTTTCGTTTTGACATTTCTGCGCAGTAAACATCAAAATGTTAACACAAAAACTCCAAAACCCTAATTTTAACATCAAAATATCAACAAAACTCCAACAATTGTATTTATTTAATCAACAACAAATTAAATCGGCAACAAATCAACATGAATAGAAGAATCGATCAAGAACAAATTGAATCTATCAAAAACAAATTGAAATTTTAGAAAATGTGTTTGCGATTTACCTTTTGAAAGCTTCGCTGATAAGAATGGCCGGAAAAATTAATTCGCTTAGATTTTTGGGGAAGAACAGCCGGAAAATTTTGATGAATGATTTGGGAGAGAATGAGAGAGTGAGAGTCGCGTTTTAGAGAGAGAAAGAAATTTGGGGGAAATTTTGATGAATGAATGAAAATGGATCGGACCCCTGGGTTCCCTCTCATAGGAAAAAGACAAATTTGACCCTTCTGCTATGGATTACACGCGCGTGATTGTGACCGTCGATGAGGGACGATCTGGCGGTCCAGATCACTTCTCACTTCTCACGAAATCTTTACTTCTCATTTGATAGAAATCCTATATATATATATATATATATATATATATATATATATATATATATATATATATATATATATATATTATATCAATATACAAGGGACTTATGGTAAACACTTATATTCTATCACAGGTAACAATTTAGCATTAGGATTGTTAAACATGTTGTTCAGATAACAATCTAACCTTCTTTGATCTTCACCAAAGCCTTAAAACCTGCAATTTGTTTCATTGTTATGTTTAGCACCCCTCCTCTCAAAAGTAACTTCGCTTTCACAAGTTTAAACAGCTTGTAGAATTTACGGGATACTAGAGTAGAAAACACACCATTTGACTGTATTGCAGATGTAAGTCATTAGGAGAGTGAAAAGAGGAAGAAGAGTTACATTTCCATTGCCCTAAAAAAAAGAGTTACATTTCCAAAGTAATCAAGAAGCTTTTCAATACACAAATAAATGCCAACAATGACAAAGACGACTGCTCCGATGATCCATAATGGTGTGGAGTCGAATGAAGGACCACCTTCACCTTCAGCCATTTTATGTTCCAAATGTGCTACCAGTAGTTTCGATATCGTATTGATCTGAATGTCCTGCTGCAGATGCCTGACAAGGTCCGGTACAGGTTTATGCAAAGAAAGTTTGTCATATGACAATAATTCTTATAGTATATGTTTCTTAGAACATGCTACCCCGGTGATGTCTAGGATCGGAGTTTAGTCCATGAACCAGCCACAATTCTACAGGCGATGACCAAAAGACATATTCAAATGTGGTCTTTGGTGGAATTTCCAAAGTCAACCTCTAACACTTTGACATTTCTCATCATAGGTTGTGCAAGTTGTAATAGAAAAACATCAGATTTCAGATAATGTGACAATCCCAGGCCTTGAAAGTGTTCATGGGTGACCTACCAAAAACCGACCAATGCCGAAAAATCAATCAAGACCCAACTCAAAAACAACTCAAAATGACTTGCCTTTTTCAAGCCTTGTTAGAATAATTCATAAAAATCTAAATCAACAATAAGGATAAAAATTAACAAGTTTTTAATCACACAAAGGCTCTGTTTGATAGGACTTAATATAAGTAGTATTCAGATCAGTTCAGAATCATTCAAATCAGATCAGATCAGATCAGGTTCATTCAAATCAGATCAGATTATATCAGAAATGTTCAAATAACTATCAATGTATTTGGTACATAATTGATACTAATTCGTTGAAATTCAATCAAATAATCAACGACTTCAGATCAAATCAGATCAGTTCAGAGTCATTCAAATCAGACCAGATCAGACCAAAATCATTCAGATCGGATCAGATCAGTTCCGAAATCTGCAGTCCTATCAAACAGGGCCAAAGACCTAATAGACCGAATCCCCTGAATCAGGATTGAGATATACATTTTCATATATACATATACAGAGTTTGGGTAATACAAGGTAATGCTCCACAAGATGAATACATGTATCAACTACTTTTCTTATTCAATCTTGCTGCATAACACCACAATATATAATTTGCAAGAGCAGTCAAACCAGGAAATGCACTGGAAAATCATGACTGATAATTGATGTCAAAACGCGGCATCTCCAATCTGACCATTCAGAAAACTCTGACTAATGTGTTTCTATTCTTAGTTGCATCATGATTTGCCTGATGTTGACATGATATCAGACTTGCTATTTGAAGAAGAATTGTCTTGCCTGTCATGGTTGGCCATCTCAGCAGATGTTGTTGCACCAGTGTGTTCAGGAACCCTGCCACTGTGAGTAGTCGCGTAGCTATATCTTAACATAGCCTCTTTGTTGTATGAACTTCCCATCTTCAACGAAACGAGAGAGTATAAATAAGCACACAAATATCACTATGTCTGCTAAGTACTGGGTTAGTATTTAGAGGGTGACATACCTGTGTAACAATTGCGTAAAGTGGCAGTGTGCTGTAACTGCAAATGGTCTGCACAGCAACCCTTCCAGAGAGAAATAACTAAAGAAGGTTAGTTTGTAATACTTTGTATGACAAAGAAGCAATTTAACTGTCAAGCTAAGTGATCTTACATGACGACAAGTCTTGCAATGACGAATTTAGGATCTCCCATGATGCAAGAGTTGAAGCCGAACTTGAACTGTAACATATTATCAAGTGCAAAACTCTTGTCTTAGAGACGTAATTTTGTAGTTTGAAGGCGAAATATTAGTTAAAGTAGGAGATCTAACCAATGTCCAGAAGAAAATTGCAAATCCAAATGAGTTCATGAAAAGGATGACGTGAATGATCAAGAGGATAATCCTAGGCCGCTGGAACCAAAAGTGATCATCCGAAGGTTGAATTTGTATATCTCCTATAATGACAGTATGTCTCTGAGCCAGGTAGGTAGCCAGGTCCGTGATTACTTGTTCCAGTTTCGTTCCAACGACGAGTAAGAGCTGTAACAGCAGACATTAAAAATACTGATATGACGTAAAGACACTTGTGAATCTTTAAACTGTTGATGTCTAAATGATTTTGCTTTTAGCTGGTCAGAATGTTTCCAAACGATCAAATCACATCGACAACATGAGTGTTGAGTCTACTTACAAAAATTGGGACGAATGATAACCAGAAATATATATTCCAACCTGCATTAGGCATTAATTATGTCAAGAATCAACCTGAATTGTAGTTCACAATGAGTCTTATGACATCATAATTCAAAACAGATTTTTCATTAGAATCATACTTATTTGAGTTATTTCAAAATGTAGAATGTTGTGCTAAATCTAATAGCAACATTGTGAAACAGAACTGAGCCTTCTTCGGCTACATAACAGTCGCAACAAAACCACAGACTTTTCGGTAAAACTGTTACATATAAATAGATACCTGCTACATTGAGTGTCAAAGAGATCACTGCAAACAGCCATAGGAACCAACTGTGCCAAGAGAAAACGTGTTATGGAGATGATGGTGGAAAGCAATGTGAAAGTTACATTAGGATTTTTGGTTTTACCTTATGGATACAACTTTCTGAAAATCTGCTTCATATGCATATACCATATAATTGTGAAAGTTGAACCTCTGATGTCCGTTACAATGTGTCTGAAAGAAGCCGACTTTTGATAAGAAACATTGCTCAAAATCTCAAATTGAAGTGACGAATCTTTGTTAAGGAGCTAGAAACTTTACCAAAATGAAGCCTAATCTCATTGCTTCGTAATCTGCTTTTGTCACCATTCCAGCAAGGTGCTTGAAGAAGGAAAACTGAAACATAAAAATAAATTGAATTCACAACTCCAGATATTCATCATACACAAACCTCTGCATCGTGTTCACGATTTCTAATTCTAGTTTTCAGGTGACCCTAGAACAAGTACTTCATGTTCAGAGTTCTTCTGTCTGATTATCAGAAATCCTCAACTTCCAAAATGTTCTTATAATGTATGAACTTAGCTGTTAGTGCACTTCCTGATTGCGTCTTTTATGCTTAACGCAAATGGACAGAAGATACGGTCTCTGGCAAGTGATGCAGCCTTCATGGATATCATTTAAACCATATCCCCACTCAGAAACAGGACTGATACCGGAACATTAGCTGCGCTGCCCGTATCTTAAAAGCTAGTCTTTTGTCATATTTGCTGTGTGTGTGTGTGCGTGTGTGTGTGTGTGTGTGTGTGTGTGTGTGTGTGCGCGTGTGTGCGTGTGTGTGTGTGTGTGTGTGTGTGTGTGTGTGTGTGTGTGTGTGCGCGTGTGTGCGTGTGTGTGTGTGTGTGTGTGCGTGTGTGTGTGTGTTAACTAGACTATTTCCTGTACAACATACAATAGTTTTAACTAGTATTACTGAGAGAGGCTACTTAGTACTTACGAAATAGTTGCGTTTCTTAGCATCAACACCCTCAAACCGCTCCCTTATAAAAGTAAATGCTCTGATGTCAATGATTTGGTCAGTCCTATCTGTATGATAAACGCAAAAATGTAATCCATTATATATGCGAACAAGATGGTAAAAAGCTTGTAAAGTTTAAGCATGTGAAGAAGCAGCATCTTCTTCTATTTGAGGTTTTTTGAGAACAATTTTTAGCAGCTCCTTCATGTAAGTATAAAAACTGAAAGGTATTTCAGTGTAGAACTTTACCGTCATCAAGCGCACTCTTATTTCTTATGGATTCCTCCCATTTCCACCACTGACTTATCTACAGCTTGTGATTCCAAACACAGAATTAGAATGTACTACGTATATTTTATGATATGTAGGATTGTATGGACCTGAGATTTCTCAGACATGCATCGCGTTAAAAAGGTTAATTACCTTAACCTCTCCGAGAAGAACTGTAATTGTGCAGCTTATAACGTGTACAATTGCTAAAATAAAGATGAGGTAGTGTAGATCATGAAGTACACCAAGTGATATGAACGGAACCTTTCCCTGCAAGGATAACAAAATGACAGTTCAAATTAATTGTGGCATTTGTGTGTAAATCATGTTCTGTTGGTTCATACTTTTTATTGCTGTTTGTTATCGCTGCTCAATTCATTATCTTCTTACGGTGAACAGTCTAAACTTCTCCTTTCAATTGACCTGTACCAAAATCTACAATGTATTTTCTACTGTCACATTACTCATTTCCTGTTAACAGATAAATGTCAAATGAAAGTGGTTTTTGGTCATTTAACCTTGCTTATTCTGCGACATTTTCAGCAGGCAGCTCATGCTTCAGTCTTCAGATAACAGCTACTGATAATAAGTGTCTGCGTCATTTCACTTCTGAAAACATCTACGGAGAATGTCTTTTGTCTATTCAGAAGTCATATAAAAAATCATCTGTTTTAAACTTCTGAATGAATTATGTCTCTGACATTGAAGTTATAATTATCCATCTTTTTTCGCCTTTTGTTCATTCATAGGACAATTCTGACAAATTACTCGAAAGAAAAAGACTCAAAAGTCAGCTGCGCTGAAGAACTGAAGCGTGTACCTTTGGGCAGGTGGAGATGGCCGCGTTCTCAGCTAAGTGTCTACTAACCAGAAAATGAGCAGGAGTAGCCTCGCTGCTGGAATGACTGTGACAAGGACGCCACTTCTGAGACAACGGCTCTGATATGCACCAATGCTGAATCTTATCTTGAACAAAAGCAAGTAGCAAAGATACAAAACCCATCAACATCAGCTCTGCAAAGGGTAGTTTTCAAAAACAGCTGTCAGTAACAGATAAAAAACAAAGCATTAATACTTAAAACAGTTAAACCTGTTACTGATGCTTCTCATGTCATCACAGAATACAGCCTGACCTTCTTTGATCTTCAGCAAAGCCTTATGAAGTGCTTTCTTCTCCTTCCTTTTCAACACCTGGAATTTTTACCAATGTTATGTTTAACACCCTGCTCCTGGAAAGTCACAGGGTCGAACAACTTGTACCCTTTCCGCGACACTAGAGAGTTATAAACAAAATTACAGTATTTTGACAGTATTGCAGAAGTTCGTTTAGCCATTAGGAGGGTGAAAAGAGGAAGAAGAGTTACATTTCCAAGGTAATCGAGAAGCTTTTCGATGAACAAAGAAATGCCAACAATGACAAAGACGACTGCTCCGATGATCCATGATGGTGTGAAGTCGAACGAGGGACCACCTTCTCCTCCAGCCATTCTACCTTCCTAATGTAAAATGTGCTACAGAATTGTCCAAAGAATGTTTATGATTTGGTAATGCCTATTTGTTGCGTACGACGTGCTATCCCAGTTATGTCCAAAATCGGAGTTAGTCTATGGATTACCTACCACAATTCTACAAGCGGAAAATATATGATGGCTTTACACAACTTCAAGCGTTGTGTTTCGAAGAAGTTTCAAAGTCAACACTCAACAGCTTTATTGTTCTCATCTTGGGTACTGACTATGTACTGTAAGTTGTAACAATGACCTCCAAAACCAAAAGAAAAAATCATCTTAAATTCAGAAAATGGGTCAGTCCCACCAAGTGGTGTTGGGTTTAGACTACGCATCATTCCTGTCTAGGTAATACTCCCTCCATAAAATTATACGAGTATATGACTTTCTCACATGTCGAGGCGTCATATTTATCCATCGATATCTCATAAGATATATTAGTAAAAATTATGAAACTATAATTGTCAATAAGGATTTTTCGTTACGAATCCAACGATATATGTTTCATAATTTTTCGATGAGTGTTTCTCTCTAAAATAGCAAGTCAAAACTCACCTCGTAATCCGAAACCGTCATGTATTTATTTATGGAGGGAGTACTAACATCCTTCCCAAACACTTCTTCCCTTATGTTTTGCTATTTTGACTATTTTAAAACAAATGAGTGTTTCATTTGGTTTAGAAATAGACCTCAAAATGACAAGCCAAAATAACATTTCGAAAGGAGGAGAAGTCTTTGGGTAGATTTAGTATTAGCTCAATTTCTATACGTGTATAATCTAGCGAAGGTTGGAGTATATTACAATCATTCAAAAAATTTGACAATAGTCAAGGGCTACTTACACTCCAACCTAAAAACGTTTGCACTCTGTTCAGTTTATGCTTATCTATGCTACCCGTTTCTGAAAGAAAAAATCGTCAATAAACAAAATAATAAAGGTGATCCAACTCAATCATAACTAAGAACAACAGAATAAGAAATGTAGAGTCGAAATTACGAATCTTTCATACATACCCAAATAACTAATCGATAATCTCAAAAACTTATAGTACCGAATCGCTAATTACATATTCCTAATAACAAATTGCTCATACTAAACAATAAAAATGAAATAATTAGAAGATAGATTGAACTCATTGAAAGGACGAATTGATCGAGCTCTGAAGCTGAAGTTTGCGTCGCCGTCCTCAGTCGGCCGATGTCTGACCAGATTTTTTCTTTCAATTGCTCCGTTTTTTTTTTTTTTTTTTTATCTTTGTTACTTTGCCGCCTCAACTATCCCATTATTTATTCCCCTTCAACTTTTCGTGTGTAATCACCCATTTACCGAAATACTCCCTCGGTCCCCTTTGAAACACCCCATTCTTTTCTTCTTTTATTTACATGAATTAAGGTGGTGTGGTTTGTTTATTATTGTTGGAAATAATGAGTGATTTGTTTATTATTTTTGGAGATATTATGTAGTTTGTTTATTGTTTTTGGAGATAATGGGGGTGTGTGGTGAAAACTTACCTCATTTAGGATGTTTTGAAATGAGTTGTTTAAAAAGAGACACACCGAAAAAAAAAAACTAGGGTGTTTAAAGGGGGACGGATAAAGTATATGTCATTCTCACTTATCGAAGTGTAATGTTCAAACGTAAATATAATTTAAATGACAACGACAAAAAATTACAAACTTATGATATTATTGAAATCATATTTGTATACGAATCTAACGATTACTCCGTATAATTTTGCCCATATAAATCCTAATCGCTTTTTGTTGAATTGAAAGTCAATGGTTCATCTCGAAAACCGAAAACGTCACCAAGGAGGGAGTAATTCTTCTGACAACAGAAACTTTTATTCGCGTTGACCCTAGCGGATGGGTATATTACATCATGATTTCTTCCACTAAATTGTAGTTATCGATCTTAGCTTTCTACAGCTTCTTGAATCGTCATAATCTGATATCACGATAAAGTTTATGAGCAAAATGCGATATTAGTCCTCCAGAGCTAATAAACCCAAATTTATTAGTGTAATTTCCAATCGTCAATGAGATGGGTGATAACTAATCAATAGAAATGATAAAAATAAGCTAAAAAAATGAATACAAGTAAATAATACCAAAATACTCCATAGTACCGAGAGATAGATAAGTGCTAGTTAACATCGTAATGTTAAAGTTATGTTTTTGTATAAATAGAGGCTTATCCCCAAGATCAATGTCAAGCAAGACAATCGACAAATATGTTCTCCTCTACTATAATTTTCATGGCATTAGGGCTTTTCCTTGAGAACTTTTCGAAATTCGCTTCCGCTCCCGATCAACGGGCAATTTGTTTAATCCACCGGCGAAATATCTTGTCGACCATGATCAATGTCTCTCGTTTTATTTATTCACGTAAAAACAAATGTTCTAAATCCCATCTTTCATAAGCAAAATTTCCGAAATCCTTACCTCTTACAAGTTATAACCAAAAAAAATAATTCTACCTTTAGTACACATTTTTTTTATCCTTTTTCGTGCAAAAACTCTATTTTAGGCATGCTCACTATAATCGAGCGTTGATCCTCTCTTTCTTTTTGGTTTTCCTCCGATCTTTCTCAATCCCCCTAAAATTCGTTTTTTTTTTCTTTTCGATTCTCCAATTTCCTTAACATTGTACATATTCCCCCCCCCCCCCCCCCAACAGTCTTCCCACCCTCTATCGATAGTTTTTTCAAAATAGTGTTTAGAAATTAAATGTCTATTAAATTGGGTCGGGAAATAAAATGCTAAACAAAATAAGTGCATGTCGCCTACATTTAGGTTCATAAGACCGTCATTTCAGGTAACAGTTTTATGTGTGTGTTTCTACAGCATGCCCTTCTCCCCTTTCTCTCCCTTTTGCCCGACTGTCCGAGAAGACGTTCTCCACAATTGCTCCTATGCTACATATGTTATGTCTCTTTTGTCGACCCCCTCCTTTGGAACAGTTTGGGCTTCACTTACTGGTTGACCATGAATATCTCAAATAATGTTGATCATGATTGGCGTTGTTTATTCAGTAACATCTGTTGGCTCATTTGGAAAATGCACGAATGCGTGGATTTTTGAGAGAAAGAGTATTCTCTGGCTCCCATGATTGTTATTATTGTACGGTGCACTTTAACTACTACACTACTTCCACCATGTGACATCCGGTCGTGTTCGTCTTTGTTTGTGGACGCATCTTTCGTTGGGACTAAACTTTTTGCAGGATTTAGTGGTGGTCTCTCCCTAGTCCAAATGCTCGCTGGAGAATAGGCTTTCTGGCTAAACTGTTGCTGGGGATGCTGCGGAAGCGGAGTGTTATGCCATCTTCTTGGGGCTATCCTGGCACCACACCCACCATGTGTGCGGAATCTTTGTTTACTCAGATTGTCGAATTGTTGTCAGTGGTATAATTCTATAAATAATCCCAAACACTCTAAGGCCGGATAGATTAAGCAATATGTATGTAGTGAACATGATGGTTTCCTCTTACATACATATGGCATTTGAGACCGAGTCTCTCTTGCGTGGCCGATCCTATGGTAGTGATAGTGATAACTCCCTAGAGCATTCAACGAAATCCAAGTACGACGCTAGACCTCATAAAAAATGCGTTAGATTATGCTCATGAGATAGTCACGATGCCAGCGATATAACAAATCCTTTGTACGATGGATGGTCGTGGATTGGGTGGTGCTTTCATATCACTCCTCTTTGGTTCAAAACTTAAGTTACCACTTGGAGCATGACCGCGAGCTTAAATTCCACATTGTGGTGATTCAAGTCGCGATACATCAGCACATATACCTAAAGTCCTTCGGATGTCGCAACTATGCTCATTATTCTCAGGATGCTTGTCGATTAGTGGGGGATTGTTGGAGTTAATCTCCAAGCCTAAGTGTTTTTAGTAGATAAGGGAATATATATAGCAAGGCATGGGTGAAGGAATGTGACCGAGATCAGAAGACTCGTGGCGGACCGCGGACAGCGGGCCCGAGTTGGTGTGTTTACGCACTTATTACCCTATTTTGTCTTTGGCTACAACGCTCGTCCCAGACCCTAAGAGAAGATGATGATGATATAATCTCTCAAAAAGTCCCAAAGGGATGTTTACCTGATTTGAGCATAGAGGAGATATCCAGGGTCTGTTATATCAACCGAGCTTCTTCAGTGCAGACGAAGGTTGGTGTTATGTAATATGGAAGGCGACCGTCATGAGGAGCTTGCATCGTGGTTCGACGAAATCGTATTTAAGTTCAGAGATAGTAGTGATCTCGGCACAACAATTTCGTTACTACGATCCGATCAGATAAGTCGGATTAATTCCAATATTTCCAACAATAAATAATGAACACAAATAAAGCACGATTAATATTAGCACAAGGTGCTAGAGTATAGATTCAAATGCCAATTCCATGTAAAAACGGAAAAAAAAAAACGTAGTAAAAACGGTAATACAGGGTAATGCTCGACAAGAACAATGTACACAAGAAGAATACATAGCATCACAAAGTCACAATCTGTGATTATGAGTGATCCGACCATTGCTGTCAGAGCGCGGCATCTCCAATCTGAGCATTATCAGTTGCTCGACGTCAAATGGTATCAGACAGGATATCTTAGTTAATGGTTGGCCAACTCAATTCTCAGCAGATGATGTTGAACCAGTATGTTCAGTAACCCTGGCACTGTGAGTAGACGTGTTGCTATATTTTAACATAGCCTCTTTGTTGTAAGAACTTCCCATCTTCAACGAAACAAGACAGTACATAAGCACACATAAATTTCTGTCTGCTAATTACTGAAATAGTATCTGCAAGCACTGAATAAGTACTTAGATGGTGATTTACCTGTGTAACTATCGCGTAAAGTGGTAGTGTGCTGTAACTGCAAATGGTCTGCACAGCCACCCTTTCAAATGAAATGAACAGACAAGGGTTAGTTTGCACTCTAATTAACGATCTTGATGATAAAAAGGAACTGTTGAAACTGTCAGAGCTAAGTGATCTGTCTTACATGACGACAAGTCTTGCAATGACGAATTTAGGATCTCCCATGATGCAGGAGTTGAAGCCGAACTTGAACTGTAACATATCAAGTGCAATGTTCATGTTTCAGACACGTAATTTTGTAATTGATTTGAAGACGTAAAGTTTGTTAAAGTTGGAGATCTAACCAATGTCCAGAAGAAAATTGCGAATCCAAATGAGTTCATGAAAAGAATGACATGAATGAACAAAAGAATAATCTTTGGCCGCTGGAACCAGAAGTGGTCATCCGAAGGTTGTATCTTTACGTCTCCTATAATTATGGTATGTCTCTGAGCCAGATGTGTAGCCAGGTCTGTGATAACTTGTTCCAGTTTTGTGCCAACGACGAGTAAGAGCTGTAACAGCACAGATTAGAATACAGGTATGATTATAAGCCTGTTCTGAATCTTTAAACTGTTGATTGATGAAAATATCTCAATATGATCAAATCATATCAAAATTTTTTTGTAAGGAGACATGATTGTTCGGTCTACTTACAAAAAGTGGGACGAATGATAACCAGAAATATAAATTCCAACCTGCATTAGCCATGTCAAGAATCAACCAAAATATCTGTTAACAAAAGGTTATGTGACATCAGAACAGATTTTTCACTTCCTAAGTTCCTAGTTAAAAGGGTATATTACATATTACATATTATATATAGCCTTTCTCTTGAAGGTCTTTTAGAAATGTTGTGCAGGGTGAGAGGTGTAACAGGCTAACAGAAACACTGTGAAACAGTACTGAGCCTTCTTGGGTACATAACAGTCGCAACAAAACCACAGACTTTTCGGTCATGCTGTCACATATAATTAGAGCATACCTGCCACATTGAGTGTTAAAGAGAGCACTGCAAATAGCCATAGGAACCAACTGTGCCAAGAGAAAATGTGTTATGGAGGTGATGGTGGAAAGTAATGTCAAAGTCATGTTAGGTGTTTTGTTATACCTTATGGATACAACTTTCTGAAAATCAGCTTCATATGCATATACCATATAATTGTGAAAGTTGAACCTCTGATGTCTATTACAATGTGTCTGAAAAAAGCCGGCTTTTGATAAGAAGCATTTCTCAAAATACAGTAGTCAAATTGAAGTGATGAATATTTGTTAAGGGGCAAGAAACTTTACCAAAATGAAGCCCAATCTCATTGCTTCGTAATCTTCTTTCGTTACAAATCCAGCAAGGTGCTTGAAGAAGGAATACTGAAAAACAACAATAACATGCATCGACATTTGCAATGACCCACTGTATCCAGCCATGAGCCATTCATCAGACACAAATGTCTGCATCGTGATCACGATTTCTAATTGTAGTGTTCAGGTGATTATCAGATATCCTTGAATTCCAAAATGTTCTTATATTATTTAGCCTTAGCTGTTAGTGGACCTCCTGATTATGTCCTCTATGTGAATGCAGGAGGACAGAAGATTCGGTCTCAGGCAAATGATGCAGCTGCCTGCACTACCTTCTTATACGAGTATACCATCTAATCCATATCTCCACTCAGTAACAGGACTGATCCCGGAAAATGTAGCTTCCCTGCCTGTATACAAAAATCTAGTCTTTTTTCATATTCTGTGTGCGTGTGTTTGTGTGTGTTAACTAGGGTATTCCTGCACTACATATAGTTGTTTTAACTGTTGGTTGGAGTTTAACAGCAATGGGAGGAATGGAGAAAGGTTAAGAATTGGGTTGTTTATCTGAAAACCCTTTTTAGTTGCTTATTCATTACTTGAAGTAATTTTACAGCAGCTAATTTATAGCATAGATGGATTATTCTAGACTTTTAGGAAATTCATAAGACTCCGGAGTTAATACAGTACGCGGAAAGATTACAGAGAGGCTAGTATTTACCAGATAGATCATGCGTTTCTTAGCATCAACACCCTCAAATCGGTCCCTTATAAAAGTATATGTTCTGAGGTCAATGATTTGGTCGCTCCTATCTGTATGATAAACGTGAATAACCCCATTATAGAAATGTCTGATGAACAATTCTTAGCAGCTAATTTAAACGATGTCTCAGTGTACAACTTACTATTATCAAGCTCTTTCTTATTTTGTATGGATTCCTCCCATTTCCGCCACTGACTTATCTACAGATTGTGATTCCAAACACAGAATTAGAATGTATAATTGATGCTATGTGTAGGAGTGTATGAACCTGAGATCTCTCAGAGTTGCATCGCGTTTGAAAGGTTACCTTAACTTCTCCGAGAAGAACTGTGACTGTACAGCTTATAACGTGCATAACTGCTAAAATAAAGATAAGGTAGTGCAGTTCATGAAGTACCCCAAGTGAGATGAATGGAACCTTTCCCTGCAAAGGATAACAACTGACATCAAATTCCTACTATATGTAAACCGAATTATGATAATTTTTATCTTTAATTGCTGTTTGTTATTGTATGTTAGATTCAGTATATCTTTCAAAGGACAGTCCAAAATTCTCGTTCCATCTGTACCAAAATCGACAATCTATGTTGTGCTGTCACATTACTCCTTTCCTGTTAAGTGTTTAACATATAAATGTCAAATGACCTTTTGATTTTGAAGGAAATCGACAATGTATTCTGTGCTGTCACATTACTCGTTTCTTTTTAACATATAATTGTCAAATGACCTGTTGATTTTGAAGGAAATCGACAATGTATTTTGTGCTGTCACATTACCCGTTTCCTGTTAACGTATCAATGTCAGATGACCTGCTGATTTTAAAGGCGACATCTCAGAAGGTAGCTCATGATTTAAATGACAGCTATTGACAATATATGTCTGCATCATTTCACTCCTTAAAGCATCTATATCCTTGACTATTCAACAGTCAAGTAAACCATCATCTGACTTAAACTTCTGAATGAATTCTGTCTGATAATGGAATAAGTAGTAATATTTCAATTGAATGAAATATGTTTGTATCCTTAAATTTTCTGCCATTTGTTCATTCATCAAACAATTCTGACAAATTACTCGAAGAAAAGACAGAAGACTCAAAAGTCAACTGCAGTGAAGAACTGAAGCGTGTACCTCCGGGCAGGTGGAGATGGCCGCGTTCTCAGCTAAAACACGGTCTCTGCTGGACCCTCCAGAAACCAGAAATTGCGCGATTGTAGGGTTGCTGTGAGTGTGACAAGGACGCCACTTCTGAGACAGCGCCTCTGGCATGCACCAATGCACAATCTTATCTTGAACAAAAGCAAGCATTAGGGATACAAAACCCATCAACATCAGCTCTGCAAGGGTAGTTTACGAAAACAGCTGTCAGGAACAGGTAAAAACACATCATCAGAACTTCAAACCTGCTACTGATGGTTTTCAGAGTACAGTCTAACCTTCTTTGATCATCATCAAGGCCTTTTGAAGTGGTTTCTTCTCCTTCCTTTTCAACTCCTGCAATTTTTTACAATGTTATGCTTAAAACCCTGCTCAGCGAAAAGTAACATCTAGACTAACAATGATCTTCCCTGTCACAAGGTTGAACAATTTGTACCCTTTTCGCGACACTAAAAAGACAAACCAAGTATTTTGACAATACTTCATAAGTAAGCCATTAGAATTTAGGAGAAGGGGAAGAAGAGTTACATTTCCGAGGAAATGGAGAAGCTTGTCGATACCCAAAGAAAGACCAACAATGACAAAGACCACTGCTCCGATGATCCATGATGGTGTGGAGTCGAATGACGGACCACCATGGCCTTCTCCTACGGCCATATTATCTTCCTAATATGCTACCACTCAGTTTCGATGTCGTCTTGATCTGAGTACTGTCCTGCTGCTAGCTGATGCCTGACAGGGTCTGCTACAGATGTCTGCAATGAAAGTTTAGGATTTGACAATGTTTATAAGTTGCGTAGAACGTGCCACAACTTACAGGTAGGAAAATAAATAATGGCTAAAGACAAGTTCCGATTTTGTGTATGGAAGAAGTTTTAAAGTCAACACTCAACACAACAGTATGATTGCTCACATCTTAGCTACATTAAGTTGTACTTGAAAAACATTAGAATTCAGATAATGTGTCAGTCACAGTAAGTTTTTAATTACTTTGTGATTGCCAAGTCTTCATATTTGGCCAAGATATTTGATAACCCAAAAAAATTAAGAAGCACAAAGATAAAGACAAAAAAAAATTGTGGCCGCTACATATAGCGCTACAATATGATAATCGTATATTCGTATGTAATAATTTATTTGAGGATGTCCAACAACTAATTAAAATGAGAAGCCCAGTCACTATCTTTTTTTTATTTTCCCAACACGTTAGATTTATCATGTCATAACTGTATTTAATCCCGTGCACATGCACCATGAATAATACATCATATTAGTTTAAAGAACAATTAAGACCTAACAAATGTGGAAAAAATCAAAATTTGTTAAAATAATACTCATTATCTCTTGTACTCAACAACCCCATCACCCCGGACAACCAACTGCCAGTTTAAAGGAAAAAATGAACATAACTAGAATTCAATACAAAATGCTTTAATTTGTCGCATGTTCTCTTAACTGTCTAGTGTACACTGGTAACTTGTGACTTGCAAATTCGGAGTTCCAGTTCCTCTTCTAGGATCTTGGACAACTGAGCTGTTTCTGTTGGCGTATCACTTGATTCTGATCCTCGTCTTGTTTTGACATCACCATCTTCATGGCCGAAAACAGAATTCTTCCTGGCTTCCATGCGAAGAAACAAAAATTAACAAAACACGAACTTTTGAAGGGTACATGCATGACCTGAAGGCTGAAAACCGAATCAGTGTGAAGAATTACCAGAGTTACGATTGTATAGAGTGGTAGAGTGCTATAACTGACAAGAATCTGCACAATAATTCTTCAAGCAGGCCGAAAATTATTGCAAGTTAGAAATGCCCCTTGATGAATGGAAATAGACTGAAATAAAAGAAGCAGCATTGCAGCAGTGATACCTAAGATGAGCAAAAGCTGCAGATAAAGAGTGATCATTTTAATGTCAGTGCAGCTTTTTCTAAAGAAAGAATGAAATCTTAAGTATATATGTAATGCATCTTCTCAGACCAAAAGAAATGACCAAGTCGTTTAAGTAACGCGACTAACGAGTCTTAATGTCCAAATTAAAGGCCTGAGTATGCATGACCTTGCTAAATGGCCATGACGTAAAAACTTCTTGCACTTACTACGAAGGGAAAAAAAGCTATCCAAAAGTAAATATGCCAACCTGCATAAACAAAACTGTGAAATTTAGAAACAATTAAGATCTGATTATGTGAGCATAGTCAGATACATTAAATCTTACCAGCTAAGTTGAGCAACAAAGAGATGACAATGAACACCCGCATGTACCAGCTGCAGTCGAGAAAGAAGCGTTTAATTTGATCAGAGTCTAAGAAAAGAATAGGATCAGAGGGAGCATCTGTCTCAAATGCTTAGAGTCAACTGAAGCTGTTATATAAGTTTCAGCAACTATTGGAAAGTGAAGATTAACAATATGCAGAATCATGTAACCAAGACAAAGCGCATGCGCATTGCAGCATAATCTGATTCCGTCACTGAGCCATACAGATGCTTCGCAAATGATTGCTGAGACACCAAAGCAGAGAAAATTAATCATGCACAACCAAAGATCAGAGTTTCTTGCTAATATGCTTCAACTGTAATCATTTCTTTGAATGTTGTAAGCTTACTTACCTTTATGGCTCCAAACAGGACTGTCAAAGAACACACAACCACATGGACTACGGCTAATACAAAGATCAACATATGTACGTAGATCATGAAGTGCGTGATAAGATAAGAGAGGGACCTTTCCCTGCAAAAAATAGCAGGTAAGATCAAATTCAGCAAAATCATACTTTCCTAAAAACAAACTTGTTTAGATTTGTATGACTGTCAAATTTGGAATCACTTTGATATTTGAACAGTGGGGCTTGACGAAGTCATGGTAGCTCAGTCCTAGAGATTTCAAGATGTCTCATGAACACTATGAATGTCTATACAAAAATATCATTCAAAGTTAAAGCTCACAGAACCCCCATACGTAAAATCCTACCTCCGCCCCTGTCTCCATTGGTCTTTTCTTACTCGGAAATGGAGGGAGTATATAATAATATAAAGTCCCATAGACTCAAGAGTTCAGGGCAAAAGTTTTTTAATTTGCAGCGTCATGAAGGCAGATCATCATAATATAAGCTTTCATGTCTCATATAGCAGTTTCATAACTAATTTGAAACAAGAAGGCGAGAATGCTACCGAAAAACACAGAATTCTGCTTGAATCAGTTATGTCACAATGAAAAACTGAAATGGCTATAGTCTTGATCAGTAAAGAGTCATATTCTTCTCCATTTTGAATAATTTTGTCGTAAAATCTGACAATTCAAATCCAAGTCTGTTTAGGAATAAGCTGATATAATATGTGCTCTAATGACTGATATCGATTCCTGCATCTCCATGCAGAATAGGAATCAGATAGGTAAAACATTTGGAGATGGAAAATACCAGACACTTCCATCATTCCGTCATCCATCAGCTACCTTATAATTCAAGTCATTCAGTTCAATTTTTACCACGTCGTCTAAAGGCGCTTTTATAGCTTTCGTCATTCCCCTTTATTTTGCGTCTCCTACGCTCAAGCAGCAGCAACAACAGATGACAGAAGGATTTAACGATAACCAACTCCCAAAAAGTTCATGATGCTCTTTGCCTCTTTATGATGCCATCGATGCTGCTGAAACAGTGAAACTGCTTCCGTTTTAATGAGATCGAATCTCTCCTCACTTGTGCTGACCTAGTCAAACAACCAAAAGAGAAGCGATACACCTGATCACCGCAATTGCGTAGACTTTTATAACAACGAAACTTGAACCACTTTAAGAATGAAACCTTAAGTGATCAATTCTAAATCTGGTCACTTATATCAAGGACTCGATGCACTAACACCAGTGACATCACTACTGTTTACAAGTCTCTGTAAAAGTGAAATTTGTTTAAAGGTGTACTCCTTCCATTAGGAGTGTGTTAAAAATTAGGGAAATTATCCAATATACCCCTGAGGTTACCGAAATTTTCAAGTATACCCCCGAGGTTACCGAGCTATCCAATATACCCCCGAGTTTTGCGTTTTCGCGTTTTTCCAGAATTTCGCTAACGGACTCTAACACCGTTAGTTCATTTGACTTATTTAAGAAAAATAAACATAATTAAAAAAAAAAACTAACCGCCTGCCACCGCAGTCGTACGCCGACAACAACGACGGTCGGATCGAAGACCACCAGACGACTCCACCGTTGACGACGAGGCTTCGTCGAACATCCCCAGCCTCCGTCGACCTTCACCACGCGGCGTACAACGCGTTCTCCCTCCTCATTTTCGCTCACATTTTCGCTAGATCTGGCCACCGCGGTTGCACTTGGCCGTCGATATACACCTTTGCAAACCTCCTCCCTCCTTTGACGCACCTATTGCCAGCCCCACGCTCCGATTCCTATGTCATAGAGCGATTGTAAACGTGTGAGAGGGGATGTGAGCGAGGAAATGAGGGGGCGGAGATGGTGGATTCGGTGGTCGGAGGTCGGGGCGTGGTTCGCGAGCAGTGGCGGGCCAGGTTTCGCCGGTCGTATGGTGGTCCTCGCCGGAGCGCTGGTGGTGGTTCATGTTGGAGGCGGTGGTGGTTGGGGGTTTTGGAGGTGGTAGTGCAGGTGGTAGGGAGGAGGGAGGAGAGAGGAGATGGATGACTTTTTTATTTTGGGAAATTGGTGGTATTATTAAAGGTTAATTGTTTTAAAAAAGTCAAACACAATAAGGACCTAACGGTGTTAAAGTCCGTTAGTGAAAAAACACAAAAATTCCCCATTTAGGAGTACGCTGGAGGGATTTTGCAAACCTCGGGGGTATATTGGATAGCTCGGTAACCTCGGGGGTATACCTGAAAATTTCGGTAACCTCAGGGGTATATTGGATAATTTCCCTAAAAATTATTAAAAGCAAGTAGGAATGGGGACAATAGCACTTTGGAAGCATTTCATTGGTTCAAATGTTACCAAAATAAGAAACAGGAAGATTGGATGTGAATTCCCCTAAAAGGAAAGCAGGAAGGTTGGATATGAATGGAGGGAGTATGAAATACGTCGCAAAATCAGACAATTATGTTCGCATGGACATTAGATCAGATTTCACTCACACTTCTTAATAACGTGTAAATATATTACGGGCCCATTCGTTATCATTGTTGTTTTCTATTTTTGATTTTTTGTGTCACAATTTTGTTAAATAAATTACAAAATGAATATCAAATGAATTGATTCAATAATAGTCATATAGAAAATGAAAACTGACAACTGAAAACTGATAACCATTTTTTTCAGGTTTTGAAAAACGGGACTTTGATTTCCAAAAAAACTAAAAACTGAAAACCGAAAACCAAAAACGATACTCAACAGGCCTTACGATTTTCAGTTCAAACTATCAATGAGCTCAAAACAGTACTCCATAAATGCGGACTACGAAACTTGCTTGCATCCAATTATAATGCTTCCTTATACACAAGTGAGCGTGCGTCCGGAGAAATTAAAATACACAGTCACTACCCCAAGGGCTCCTAATTTACATGCTCAAAAACAGGCTGAGCTCAACAAAATAGTGTAGCTGAGAGCATCTAAAAGAAAAGTCACAGGCTCTGGTTAATAATGCTCCTAACAGGTGCTACAACAGTCATCATTCCCTAGTATCAGCCATTACACCGAGATCCTCGAGTAGGTCAAAGGACTAAATAACTCCAAACCAACATGGTGGCTGCAATCAACACGCCAACAGTGTAGTTAACCCCACAACTGCAATCGTCAAGCCTTGAATGGCAGAGGTTCTCTAGGTCTCAGCATCAACCAAACCGATACTACAAATTTGCTTGTTGCCTGCAAAGTACAGACTCCAACGATCAGTATCAGTTGGCGTATACTTGAAGTTACTAGCTTCTTTCTCCTGTCCACAGAATTAACAGCAGTGTATGCGGTGTGCTAACATGACAACAGGGAATTGTGGGGTATTAAAAAGTTCAAAAAAAAAAGAGAGAACAATACTCTGTAATAATAAGGGAACCTAAAAGAAGGCAAATATTGTATGAGAATAAAGAAAGTGCAAGAATGAGCAAGACATCAATTAAGTACGCTAAACTCGAAAGCATGGTTCCATGATATGTGAATGATCAGAAAACCCACCCCGGAGCATGTTCACAGAGAAAACTCCCATCGCCAATGTTTTAGGGAGTCTTACAAAAGCCCAGAAGCCAAAGTCACTCATTCCAAAGTTCAGCCATAAAATGGATGAACCAGCAGCACATAGACAAAGGAAGACAAAGGAAGACAAACGACAAGACAAAGTACACAATACACCATACTCCCACCTAACTACAACATCCAATTAACATCCTCTCCCTCAACATATGCTCTGTTGTTAACAATTACATCCACCATGATGCTAGGCATTGCTAGCCTTGCCTCTCTGACACTGAAAGGAGACATGGATTATCCAGGAGAAGCTAAAAGTGAAAAATCCATGCCTAGAGTCTAACTTTGGCTTCTTTTCCACCATCACACGGGCTATATTGGAACACCCATCACATGCTTACTCCAGAACCTTACTCCAAAATAAATATAAAGCACTACAACCTTGGTTCAGCCTAACATAATGTGATTAAGAACAATCCTGAAATTCACACCCTATGAAAAATCAACAGTGAAAGCTAACCACAGTGTATAGCATACCCATGAAAAAGCACTATTGAGTCGATTCCACCAATCAAAAGTCAGCCTAGTAGTATAAACAATTTTTCACCACTCGCGGCAAGACAGCCATATTCTCCACGAGGAACTCCTGAGATAAGGAGACTACCATGCAGCTGCAACACCAGCCAACTCTCCAAGTAGTCAACAACCCTATCTTCAACAAAAATTCAACAACCTTGTCTCCAAAAAAGTCCCTTAGTAGAAGGGGAGGGTCAAATATCATTTAAATTTTCCAACGGTATTCAGTCCCCAGAATGTAACCAATTGGATGAACATCTCAGAATGCATGACTTACTCTCCAACCAAATGCAACAGAATAGAACTTATAGAGCTTACATTGCTCATCGCTCTAAGAATTTCCCAATTATGTGTCTTCTACAACATCATCATTACCCCGACACCATATAGGCTCCCGCCATAAGGCAGGGTAAGGGGTAAGAGGGGGTCGGATGTGCGCAAGTCTTACCCCTACTGAAAGTTAACATAGCTTATAACAGTATTGCCAGTATAGCACACCTCAAACGTAAAGGGACAATCATCCAACAAACAGCCATCTAGTATCTACGAGTCTGAAGTCTGAACTCGCACATCCCCAACAAACAATTGATAAGAGAACGGCCTCGATAAAATTATCAAGAATTTTAGATGGAAGCATGCGAAATGTGTCAGCCAAATAGTGCCCAGGATAAATTATTTCAGGTGGCCGATTGCTGAATAATTACAAAATAGTCCTCGTCGATGACTAGAGAGGTCGTGTCTGCTTGAAAGAGAGCAGACACATATATCAGCCCATTTAAGAGCCCAGACCACCTCCAAGGTTCTGGACCATTTTGTTTTCCAGGTCAAACATCAAACAATGCTATCAGGACTCAAAAGCTAAGTCCACATCCCAAAATTTTACCCTGGATTAAGAGTAACTGAAAAAGACAGCTTCCACATCCCAAGCAAAATGGACATTGACCTCATTTCGATTTTATTTTTACTTCTCATAAGACATTGGGCTCATTCATAGATAGCATGATCAGAAGTCAGAATGAAAACACTTCAAACACTAGTAAAACTGATCTCAGTGATTGTAGGAGGAAGACTGGCTCAATGCATCTATTCAGCCTTTGGTTCAAAATCTACTTTAAAAAACAAATGAGAAAGGAGCTCCAAAATATCAGAAGAATGTATGTAATGACATTAGTTGGATACAAACTTCCTCCTCGTCTCATGTCCACCCTTGTCCTAGTTCGTTGGCTCTCTATGAAAGCTCATGCTCCGCTCTGAAAGCTAATATTCCTAGATGAAGCACTTCTACTAAGAAGGAACCCTTAACTGGAGCCTACCGTTGTCAATCATAATGCATCATAATTATAGTCTCTGGAATGAACAACAAATTACATTTGTTACATGCCATTACTAAGAAGAACAGAACGTAAAGTCTGTCTCTTTACCAACCAAAATCAAATATACTAGATATCCAAAACTGATTGGCACCTCTGATGTTTTAGGACAAACAAGTTAAACTTCAGCAGCCTGTATTGAGCATTATAACTACTTCCTCAGCGTCTCTTTAGGTTCTTTATGTTTCGCTTGAATTCTCTCGTATATTTTACCAAAACATAAAAGACGGAGGGAAGAGTAGTTATCACAGAAAGAGATTGTTACAAATTATAACTTCAAGATTACACTGGAAATCTTTAAAATCAAAAGTGGGCAAACTGTTTGCGATAAAGCAAATTGATGTGCAGAGAATTCACAATAAAATAAAGACCCTTAACATCAGAACAACAAAGACGAAGAAACTTCACATATTTTAAATTTTTAAATTACCCTAATCATGTACAAAAGAACCACTAAAATCCATTAATTTCAACTTCTTATCATTTTGGGATAGGTACATCACACCTGAAGTTAAAGATCTGTATCATATTCTTAATATGGGAACAATACAGCCAAAAGAAGCTTACAAGAATTTCTAGTGTGCCTCACGAACGTGATCGAGCAACGAATTCTTCTAATTTACTCCAAACCTCAAGAGCTGCAGCCCTGTCCTGGTGTCGCTTGTTTTTGCTGATCTGCACCATGACATTTTTCAAATCATTAGGACTTTTAAGAGTTAAACATCTCTCTCCCAAAGTACTCATAAACATAAAAGTGAGCATTAGAGAACAAAACAAATGACCATATTAGGTAATCAAGCTGCTTCAGTTACAAAAAAATAAAGCACTTACCGAGATTATCTTTACATTCCACTGTTTGACGACCTTCGCAGATTCTATGCTATCATCCTCAAAACGCATGAAGAAACCAATAACTGGAAAAATAACAAACATCAAACTATATAATTAAAACACACATAGATATACAGAAGATACAACAACTTGCTCGGATATTAGACTATCCTATCACAATCACCAATCTGATCCTATATTACATCCATCATTTCCCAAGAATGCACAATTGAATTTAAAGTAATCAGTCGAAGAATGCTAGCATATTACAGAAATCACATCATAATACTTGCAAAATGTAGTCAGTTCTGCTACACAATTAGGCAACTGAACAAAGCGGCTTCTGGTTCATCCAAAAAAAAAAAAAAAAAAAAAAAAAAAAAAACTTGACACATATCAATCTTTATTGGATCAATAGCAATCAACCTTATTAAGTCAGATCAAGGTGAACATGTGATATAGCAACATATGGAGTAGATTCTACATGAAGATCATCCGCATTTGGCTACCCAACAAGCAACTGCTAGATATATTTTTATAAATGCTTTTAATTAAAAAAAAGCCTGCTCCTCCTATTGCCTTTCCTTTAGGATCTTCTATACGAAATTGAGGAGTTGCTAATACTCCCTCCATTGCCTCCAATTCTTCCCACACTTCTACAATGCTAAGAAACTCAGGTTCTCAATGCGCGCAATGTCCTTTGATCTAAACCTACGATAAGTGTCTGCAAGCTAAACTTTTATTAAGAACCACAACGAGGGTCTCTTTTCAATTATGGCAACCAGCAATAACCAAATAAAAGCGGTAACGTAATCTCGTTGGGTAAAAAGAACTCTCCTTTAAAATGTTCAATAGCAACATCCTAAACAAATACACTGCAGTGCTAATCCATCATCCACAGAGAACCATACTATGGAGTTGAAACATTGGCTTGCTGATTGGTTTTCTCTTGATGCTATCATCATAGATAGTGCAAACTTCAGATATCGTACTCCTTAAAGTAAATATTTATGCAATACAAGCCTACACAAAATCTCAATTCAAGATTACGCTAAATATTTTTTCCTACACCTACTAGTAAACGAATTTTGACACACGAAACATGGCAAACAACAAGAAGCAAACAAATAGAGAGACATGCTTCTATTTGCATCAACCAAATGCTTGACAAAGAACACTACTTTACAATGACTGTTAATCCTACACCATCACCCAAAGCACATAAATCCCCAAATGCTAGCTAGCTACTACGGGCGATATGCATCAACAATGTAACTAAAGTACAGCACATACAACCACAATACTAAATTCAGTTCACAACTTCAACCACTACAGCAATGTCATACAGCAATAGAAATTTTCAAAAGAGCGATACGAAACAATTCTGCACAAGTGAATTGAACAAACTCACCCTTGTTGAATATATCAACATGATCCTTATCAGGCCAATCTTTAAACTGCCATTCCTTCCCCAACACGAAAACAGCGACAACACGGTCCCAATCATCACGCTTTAAACTAGAAGGCTTATCCCTAACCTCATAGGCAGCCATAACCTTATCTTTATCCCTACTAAACTTCTTCTGAACAGTCACACACTCGGGTTTCGGCCCTTTCATCTGCTTCATCTTAACATCAGTAGGAATAAACACACCATCCTCCAAAAACTCCTTCACATTGTAAATCGTAATCAAAGTATTAGACGCACTAGGGACAAGTATAATAGGCACCCCTTCCCCAACCTTCCCACCTCCTTTCAACATCTTCGCCTTTACGCCACTTTCCTCTCTCTCAATCGTCCGTCCTTTCGCCCCCGAAATTCCCCCGCCGCCTCCTCCACCGCTCTCCTTCCTCTGCGGCGCGTCCCTCTTCTTCTCCTCCTCCCTCTTCATCGCTCCGACATAAATACTGAAGAAATCGCGGTTTCGACACTGTAGAATCGCGTTCCGGTCCCTCAACGGCCGCTCAATCGCGCTAATCAACGCCATCACATCCTCCTCGGCAAGGTTTCCTTCACCACCGGAAACCTTGGCGGCGGCGGAATCGTCCTCCCAATTGGACATAGCGGCGGCGGAGGCGTCGTCGTGAGCGGCGTCATTGAGGTTGACGTCGGTGGATGCGGGGACGGAGAATTGGGGATCGTCGGGGCGGTACTCGTCGACGGCGTCGGAGGAGGCGGAGCGGCCTTCGAGGTAGTCGGAAAGGGGTTTCCGGTCGACGAAGGTGACGACGGAGGAGTGGTGGTTGGTGGCGAGTTTGATGTATTCCGAGGGCTTGGCGTGGCGGTGCTTGGCGAAGAAAACTAGGGTTTCGATGGTGTAGGAGGTGCCGGACTTGGAGCGGTAAGGCGGGATGAGGTTGCAGGGGAAAGTGTACTGAGTTGAGAAGCGTAACTCGTCTTTGCCGACTCGTTGGATTTTGTCGAGTTCGCCTCGGATTGTGTAGTCCCGGAGGACTGCCATGGGATTCATTGTGATTTGACTGATGCTGGAGTGACAGCGGTAGTTTGCTTCTCCTCTTATAAACCAAACGTTTACTTTACGCTTTCGGGAAAGCTGACTTTCCCTAGGACTACCGAGGCTGTGAGACGAGAGAAACCTAAATAGGACGACTTCACTCCTAAGATTTAGCCAACTCGAGAATTAAAAAACCGCTTACTTCAGAGCATTGTTAAATAATACCGGGTTAAAAGTAGGGGTGAACAAGAAAAGCGAGTACCCGGATCCGCTTAGGACCCGACGGGTCCAGAACTGGACCCGTTATAGAAGGGTACGGGTCCAAAAATTTAGGACCCGTTGGCAACGGGTCCGGGTACGGGTCCTATAATTTTGGACCCTTTACCCGCTGGGTACCCGTTAAGCTACGGGTCCAAACGGGTACCCGTTGTTTAACGGGTCCAAACTAGTATCCAAAACCCGACAAACCTTTTATTTTTAAAAAAATTGAAGTTTAACCTAAAAATAGGCCACTTTAAAGATAACCATGGTTACCCATTAGCATTGTTATCTTTGAAAGTAATAACTTTTGGATGACTTTTGACTCGTGCATCTACAAATCTTATTGCTCAAAAATCAAACGGGTACCCGTTGCCCGTTGTGGCAATTAACGGGTCCGATTCCTAAATTCTAGGACCCGTTGGCAACGGGTCAAGGTACGGGTCTAATGTTTTAGGAACCGTTTGTAACGGATCCGGGTCTGGGTCCATGATATAGTAGCGGGTACCCGTTCGTGCTCACCCCTAGTTGAAAGGTGATATTCATTTTCTCTCACCTACTTTTTAGATTTGTTTATTATTTTCTCTCTCCAACTCTACTACCTACTATTTTGGTCTCACTCTCTCCCCTCACATGCTCCTTCACCAGGGTTGAAAACTTGGTGGAAACTACTGCGAAGTACCAAGTATAGACTTTCTCTCTCTCTCCTCCTTTTTATTTATTTAGATTTGTTTAATTTTGGCCCTAATTTTAACTAGGTGGAAAAATTCCCATTAAAAACACTCTACGAGCTCAGTTTGTATACATAAGAAAAAGTAAATTGCAAAGTTAATAAATCAGATAGATGTGGGTGTTGGAGAGGCGTGTCCATTTGCAAGTGATCATTCTATTCTTTTGACACAATAACCACTTCCCAAAGAAAACAGTGTTTGAATCACACGTAATGCCAGTTTTTAGCTATTGAAGTGTAATCACGCCTATTTCCATCTGACTGTGGTCTGGGCAAAGTTAATGAACTTCATTCGTTTTTGCGAATGCAAATCTTAAATAATCGTACGAACTCTATTCTGTAATGGATTGAACTTGTTTTTTGGATTCTGATTGACAACCTTAAGGTGGAAGAACTATCATTGTTGTGTTTGCTCTAAAGTGAATTCCTTTTATACAAGAACACTTCTTCTATCAAAATTATTTATTTATAACCATTAGATTACAAAATAAAATATCCAGATCACTTCTCACAAAAGGACTGGCAGGAATCATACTTGCGTGAAAGTGTTTATCTCTACTAATCTAACGATATGCTTTTGGTAATTTTTGTGTGTATTTTTTTCCTTGAATCGCAAGTCAAACCTTTCGTCTCAACATAGATGTGAAAATGACTTAAAAGAAATAAAAATTTAAGGGGGAGTAGTGACTCTATTTGGTCAAAAACTGTTCTTGGTCGTTCCCAAAAAAGAAAATATAAGTGTTTTCAGTTTTACTTGACGACGGATTGTTAGCTTACATGATAATGGGAGAGACAGAGTTAACTAGCCTGACACACCCGAAGTACTGCCCTACAAAAATTCTATTAGAGTAGTCAATATTTGACAATCAGGATAAGGATTGAAATCGGGACCATTGAATTAGGATGGGATAAATTTCAGTCATTTAATTTTCTTTTAACTATGATTAAAAAAAAGGTTCCTATAATACACCTTATCACATAGGGTTACAAAATATAATAATTTTTTATGTACTCAAAAAAAAATTCCTTGATAAATTTGATTTTGTATGAAGGAAAGAGAACTTGCTTGATTAATTTCCAATTTCACATCAACCTGTATACATGAATTTCTCTCCACACCTACTCTCTCCGGCCACTAATTCTACTACTCAAGACCTTCTTTTTCGTCCGACCAACACGCACGGCTGAATGATTTCATTATTGTGGTGGTGAGTGGGGTATTACAATGGGTTACCGGAGTACATTTTCCGGTAATAAATTTGCCGGAAACGGTGGTCAATGGGACATGAGAGAGAGAAGGTAGTGTGATATCACCTGGAGAAAGCAGTCTAATTGTTGATAGATTGAATGTTTTAGCTTGATTTGTTGAGTCTAAAGATTGATTATTGTTGATTGATTGATTTTTTATGTTTATACTATTTTGGAGAAAAGGGGAGCATGCGTGAATAGGGAGACTTGTTATTTTAACAAATCTAAATTAATGGAGTCGGAGGATACTAAGTGGTCGTTTGGTTGCCACTCAAAATCATGGGAATACGGAACTCGCATGAATTAAATTTTTTGGAGTTGTTTGGTTGCGTAAAATCATGGGAATTGAGAAATCATGAGAATTACTAATTCTTACAAAATGGAGGAATTGGCCTACCTATCCCCCTTGGTAATTGTCAATTCTTGTGGTATTTCAATTCCTTCATGTAACCAAACAATTTTACAACCTGGGATGTGGGGGTTCATGGGCATTCCGAATTCCCGTATGCAAGCAAATGACCGTTAAGAGTGAAGGAAGGAGACTTAACAAATCTAAATTAATATTTTCAAAAGAATATGTAAGATTTTATATTATTATTTAATTATTAACCAAAGTTACTAGTTGTAAAAAAGTGACAATCACCATAGAATCATCGTCATATCCTAAGGGTAATAATCAACCAAAAAAAGAGAAAAATCAACAATAGCATTACTCACTCTTTGTTGCCATTTCTAAAGTAGCCGGAATTCCAGTTGCCTTCAACTCAACGAGTTAAGCATGCGTTTAGGGTCTAAACTTTGCTTTTTTTTTTTTCTTTTTTTTTTTTTTTTTTTGAGATCAGGGTCTGGCAACTTTTTTGGGTGAGTTTGGGGTCTGGACTAACGGTCATCCAGTTCCGTCAAGGTAAGCGTGTGTTGGGTTGATGAGCTGGCAGTTTGCATTAAGTGCTATGCAAGGAATTTCGGCGGTTGTCATTTCATGCACGACTTTTACTGTGTTGCTGCAGGGGGTTGTGTTTTTGGCGCAACACTCATCATCTTCCCCAACAAATATAACAGATCTTCCCCCCCCCCCCATTTTCTCCATAATCTCACCAACCATTTTCTCCCCCCCCCCCCCAAAAAAAAAAAAACTCTGATTATATAAAATAAAGCATCTCAAATATTCGATTATCAATGTAAGTATTTTTTCAACTTCATGTTAATTTATTTTTCGCATTATTTGAATTTTTTCCGCAAAGAAATAGTTGTTTCTTTATGTTATAATTGATGAACTTGTATTTGAGGGTGCATGTTGATCTATATATGTTTTTTATGTGTTGATCTATTTATTTTTTTTGTTAGATTTTTTTTTTTGGGAATTAGGGTTTTCATCTGTTATTTTTTTTGTTGTTGAATGATATGTCTTTGAAATTAGGGTTTGCTCTGTTATTTCATTAATTTATGTTTGATTTAGGTCGATTGATATGTTGTATTGTCGTGGTAATTGATGTGTCGTTTAGAGCATCATTTTCATCTGTTTTCTTTGGTTTTTATGATTAGGGTTTTGCTTAGCTTGCTCTGTTTTTGTTGTGTCAATATGTTAGATCAAATGGATGCCTTGGCAGATGCTCATCCTCTCTTTAGCATGGAAGATACCTTGGTCAACCATATTTGGGTTCGTATAGACAGACTCCATAGGGCTAAGTGTTGTCTTGCTTGCAAGAAGTGGAGGGAGTGGTGCTATTGGAAGGAGGGAGTGCCTAGGAAGGTGAAGGAGTACCATGAGGACTCATACAAAGCTTTAGTGGATGCTTTCTTCTTTGAACCTGCACTTTATCGAGCATTGGTGGATGGTGATTACCTCTACTATTGTGATGGATTTCCTATGCTATTCGGTGACTATGAAGCATAAGAGAACTTGTGGGGGTAGTGGGATGTGGATAGTGTAACATTTTGGGTAGTTTGAATGTAGTTTGATCCATTTGGCAGTAGTTTAATGTAACCATGTAAGATTTGATCCATTTTGTGTAGCCGTTGTGGCTTTGATCAATTGCAATGTACCTATGGTATTTGTCTGTCAAGTGGAACAATATGTAATGACATTGTGGTATTTAAGTGAATGAACTCTGTTTTCGATGTTTATTGCCAAGTTCTTTTCATTACATTAAAGCTTTTCCATTTTTTATGATCAGATTAATCGATGTTAAATCCATCCATATTGCTGCATCATGGCGGATATTGGAAAGTTTCTCCAAAATTTAAATATGTAGGAGGTTAGTGTATTACATTTGACAACCTCCCTTTTGACATTAATGTTGCATACTTAAAGAAAATTATTGGTACGTTAGCTGGTGACGATATCATAAAGATACATTATGAAAATCCTAAACAAGATTTGCCTAATGGTCTTAGATTGTTGTCTGATGATAGTATTTATGAACATTTGTTGTTACTTCTAAATACGGGGCAAGATATCAGAATTTTCACTGAACATGAGCATGAGCATGCTGTTAGTGTTGTTGATTTAGATAGTGAACCTGATATGCCTTTGACTGTGTATGTTAGTGAAAGTGAACAACCTGTTAATGAGTCTTGTTTTGGGATTGAGGAATGGTCAGATGGAGGAGAGTCAGATGGAGATGAGTATGATGAAGAGGGTAGTGATGTATCTAATGATGAAAGGGTTGATGCTAGGAATTTTAAAACCCTAAAGAAAGAGTTACAAGCAGAGTTAGTTAGTTTAGAGCTTGAGTTGAAGAGGGATGGGTTAAATGTTGATAGTGACTATGAGTCTCAATCTGATATGGGCAGCCCTATTGAGGAGAGTGAGGATGAGAAAGTTGGATACATTTGTCCTCCTCCTCTTAAAAACAGGGTTAAAAGAAAGAAATGTCATGTGTATATAGGAGGTGTGAATCCAGCTGATAGTGTGTTTTATGTTAATCAGAAATGGGATACTTCAGATCAGCTGAAAAAGGCAATTAAGGATTACTTTGGGACAAATGGAGTGGATTTAGTTTACACTAAAAACAATAGAGTCAAGATTAGTGTTAAGTGTAAGACAGTGGGCTGTCAGTGGTGGCTTTGGGCATCTACTGATAATGATAACTCTGATTATCTAAGGGTTAAAACTCATATTCCTGAGCATTCACATGGAAGATTGAGGACTATTAGACAAATTGATTACATTTGGGTTGCTGAAAAATTTGCTAATAAGTTCAAAATTAACCCTTACATGAAATTGGAACAGATTGTAGACCTTGTAAGGACAGAAGCTAGTATGGAAATCAGTGATTACTGTGCTTATATGGCTAAGAAAACAGCCATTGATATAGTTGTTGGTGAGTATAAAGAGCAGTATAAACTTCTTTATGAATATGCTAATGAGATAAAAAAAAAGGCAGATATCAATAACACAGTCATGTTTAAATTGGATGGTGGTGTGTTTCAATGTATGTACATTGCATTTCATGCCTGTGTACATGGTTTCAAAGCTGGTTGCATACCTTTTATCTCAGTTGATGGATGTTTTCTAAAGGGTCCATATGGGGGTCAATTTCTAGTAGCTATTGGGAAGGATGGGAACAACCAAATGTACCCTATAGCCTGGGCAATAGTACAGCACGAGGATTATGAATCCTGGTATTGGTTTCTTGATTTGTTGGCATCTGATCTAGGCACAACTGATGGGGCTGGTTTTGTAATCATGTCTGATCAACAAAAAGGTTTATTGAAAACAACTGATGATGTTTTTGCTATGGCTGAGAAGAGATGTTGTGCTAGGCATGTGTATATGAATTTTAGAGATGTGTTTGGAGGGAATAATGAGTACAGGAGGTGGTTTTGGAGGATATCTAAATCCACAACTGAAGTTCAATTCCATGAAAATCTGGAAAAGCTGGGAGCCATATGTATTGGGGTAGCTGAAGATCTGTTGGAGAGGAACTTTCAGAAATGGGTTAGGGCATATTTTACCACAATGTCTTCCTGTGACAGTGTTGACAATAATCTAGCTGAAGTTTTTAATGCTTACATCCTAAGGTCAAGGCATAAACCCATCATCTCAATGCTAGAGGACATTAGGGTGGCAGTGATGGAGAGACACCATAAGAAAAGAGACCTCATGGCAGAATCAAATCTGAACATATGCCCAAGGATTCAAAAACTGTTGGAGAAAGGCAAGTTAGCTGCTAGGCCATGGTCAGCTAAGTGGGACGGGAAATTGACCTATGGTACTAAAGAGGGGTTTGATCAGGAAAGGTTTTTGGTTGATGTGGAGTTTAACACATGCACATGTAATTCCTAGCAACTAAGTGGCATTCCTTGTGAGCATGCTATTTCTGTTATTTGGCACCGTAGAGAAGAGCCTGAGGGATTACCTGTCTGACTACTATACGAAAGAGTACTACTTGAAAGCATATGAACTGATTTTGCCAAATATCCGAGGTGCTAAGCAGTGGGAGATGACAGGAAAACCTGAAATTAAACCGCCACCAATGAAAGAGGTGAAAAAGAACAGGCGTAAGACTAAACGTACCCCGTCTGTTGGTGAGGAAACAGCAAAGAAATCAAGGAAAGGTTCAACCATGAAATGCTATTATTGTGGTGTGGTTGGACACAACAAGAAAGGATGCAAGTTAGAGGCTGCAGCAAAATCAGAAATCGAAAAGGAGAAGGAATTGGCCAAAGCTAAGAAGAAGCAAGCTTTTGATGAAAGGAAAGCAGTGGCACTTGCTAGGAAAAAACAAAAAGCAGCTCAAAAGGCCATGACTATTCAAAACAACACTGCAACAAGAAATAAGACTCGATTAGCCAAGAATCTGACTCAATCCAAACAACCTGTACCAATGCACAAGAGGGGGATATGGGAATTATACCGACTCCAATGGATTTTCTAGACCTGCCACTGTAAGTACATACTACTCATCTACCATTTCAGTCTACTATTTCTCATACTCATACTCTATAACTCACTAACACAACTGTACTAACAGATGCAACCACATCAGAGAAATATTGCATTGTACACTACTTTGAAGGGCAACAAACATTGAAGTCTGTCTCTCAAGGTCCTCCTGTGAACTTGTCCCAAACAAGCTCTAGTTCAACTCCAAACAACACATTCATGGACACAAGAGGAAGACCTTCAATCTCTAGCCAAACATTACAGGTAAACTAAATTACCATTTAGTTGAAATAGTCGAATTTACGTTCTATTTGAGAAAGTGTGCTAATGTAATCCATTTCGGAATTAGGAACGAGTGCAAAACAAAATTGCAGCAATTGGAAAAGGAAAGTTTGCATCATATGTGCAATAATCGACAGGTAATTTATTCATTTCATACAATACTTCAATTCCTAACATAGGTTAAATAAATTACAACCAAAACAATTCCAACTATGGATTTAAAGCTCGACATAATTCTCTTCCATGAATGACCTTCATTCTCGAGCACCTGAATTCTTCTCATCATGTAAACAATTTCTGAGTGGATTTCTTCAGCATGTGGTGGATCAATCCACTCAAAAAAATCGCAACCAAATGATTTCTTGTATCTTGTACATATGTAGAACCTTCTCAATGGGTTGCGCATTGTTTTTGAAAGCGATTGTTTAGCTCTGCGATTGCAAAAACACCGAACCTCACCCATATTCATGATCTTTATTTTTCAGAGTTGGAAGTGATTTTTTTAAGAATAACTTTGCAGACAGTTTTTGGGGAGTTTTTTGGGAGGAAAAAGAAGAATGAATGTTTTGCTCTGTTCTTCTTATATGTAATTGCAAAGCCTGCAACGGCTATTTTTTTGGGAATGATTAGCTACTGTTGTAAAACAAAGTTTAGACCCCTCTATTTCTCAGCAAATTTCAGACCCCTTTTTGTCAGTGTTTTTGCAGAATATTGTGCAGGTATGCCAGCTCATCACCCAACTCATGGCAAAGCAACGGGAAGTGGACGGAAGGTAGTCTAGACCCCAAACTCACCCAAAAAAGTTGCCAGACCCTGATCTAAAAAAAAAAAGCAAAGTTTAGACCGTAAACGCATGCTTAACTCTCAACTCAACTATACACCCCCTATCTTCCTTACACCCACACGCCAGAAATGACGAACGATTAATTCAAATAATGCTCAAAAAAATAAAACTTATCAAAATGTGGTTGTAAAAAACTTATTTATCGAAATGGGGTGCACGTATGCCTGGGAGCCTAAAACTCGCCATGGCGCATGGCGAGTTTGTCCTCACCATCTTCCCTCGAATTAATCAGTCAACAGAGCAAAAACGGTCAAACTCGCTACGCGCCATGGCGAGTTTGTCAAAATCGCCACGGGCCATGGCGAGTTTCAGGCTCCTAGGTCAAACTCGCCACGCGCCATGGCGAGTTTCAGGAACGCTTAATTCAAATAATGCTCCAAAAAAAAAAAACTTTATCAAGATGGGGTTGGAAAAAACTTATTTATCGAAATGGGGTGCACGTAGGCTCGGATACCTGGGAGCCTGAAACTCGCCATGGCGCGTGGCGAGTCTTAGAGTATATGGCGTTTTCTTTTGTGGGGCGTAAAACACGGATTCTGCACTAGAACCGCCAAGGCGCATGGCGTGTTTATCGGTTTTTTTTTTTTCGTTTTGCTTGCCATCAGCCTCACCCTCCCTCACCCTTACCGTCTCACTCTTACTCTCACCGCTCTATTGCCTCAACCTCGCAAACACGCCAAACACCACCTCCTTCTCTCTCCTGCTGCCGATAGCGATCTCCACAGTGGTTTGCCGTCGTCGCTACGGGCTGGTCGTCGCCGCCTGTACTGCTCCCCAACACCGCCCCCTTCTCTCTCCATGTAATATTCTAAAACCCTAATTTTTTTAATTGAATTTAATTCATATTATTGTCATATTAATTTTTAAATTACTTTTGTCATCATTTTATTGTTTGACTTTGAGATTTGATTTGAGTTTTATTAATGTTATATAAATTGATTTGAGTTGGGTTGGGTTTATATTTAGGGTTTTTTTTGGTATGACAATGAATTAAGTTGGGTTTATGTTTTTCTAATTTTAATTAGGATTATATGAGGGCCAGGTTTTTGTTTAATTAGATGTTCTTATTTGTAACAACCCTAAAATTTGCTCAAAGGAATATATAAAATTGTCACGCCGCAATTGACTATCGAGTCAATTGCTAGGCTATAAATTCAGACACAACAAACTAAACAAGAAAGATACAGCGGAAGTCTTAAAACTGTCGAACTACAATTCTCAAAACCAAACTCAAATTACATAATCCAAAAGAAATAAAGTTTCAATAAATGTTTGTGAATCCCCAACATGCAAATCGACTCCTCAAGCAAGCATCCAAAGCATCAAGACCTGTCAACTACGCCATCGAGAATGACGTAGGCCCTAGAATAAGGTAGGGAACAAACCAGAAAACAGAACGTCAGCACATGCTGAGTAAGAAACATAAAGCAGAGAAACAAAGATACGCGCCTTGAGGCGCGTAGCTAACAAATAATAACATTGGATATAATAATGAATACAGAGTACCATCGGGACACGGCAATGCGATAGTCACGTATCGCTGACGAGACAAACGGTCTTGTCTATCATACACGGCTGGGCTCCTACCCCACAGCCACCACAATCTCGAACCGGCGCGAGCTAGAGTACATATAAACGATTCCTATAGACTTAAAATGTGCACACCCCTCGCTAGAGATCCAGTAGGATGCGTACCTCTAGGAGGAAAGCCTAATAGGCAGTCGGTAGCTACTCCGACCGAAACAGTACCTTGATCAGAGGTATAAACAGTGATCGGTCCGTGCCGCATCACATTCACTCTAGGTGGTAATCATATCGTCATTTTCTTTCATCCGTTTTATGTTCATTATTTGATGGTACGTTATTCGATAATACAATTTATAAATGGCCACAGCCGGATTCAATAATTCAACACAATCGAAAAACACAAGCCAAGATCAACAAAAGCATAGCACTCGGCCGAGAAGCCGACTGGCCGAATGGTCGAGAGGCTCGGATCACAAAAGACCGAGGCCGAGTAAGGAAGCCGAGAGGCCGAGGTCGAGCAAACTCAAACGGGTTATGAACGAATATATATACATTGAAACAAGCGTAGGCAAATTGAATTAAGTGTATGGTTATGAATCAAACGTAGGAACAATGAGCAAGTGAACATGTGAATCAAGTGAGTGGATAGAATAGTCCAAAGATGAATGATCAAACGTTCTTACCTTTCAACGCTAATTCTTAAATTAAACTCTTATAACCAAGTCAATGAACTACACCTCCTCGAATCCACAATCTAGACGCCCAATCAATCACAAAATCAATCGATGATCCCCTAATTCACAAGGTATAATCATAAGCCATAATCTCACAACTTTACAAATATACCATGAATCTAAAAGAAGACAGTGGTATTGAAACATAGATAACTCCTACCTCCGACATCGTATGACCACCAAAATTTAGTATGACATAAAGGGTAATGTCAGGAACGTTTCCTCCAAATTTTGTCCACAAACTCCAAGTGGATCAACGGGAATCGATCTCACACTGAACCATAAACACGAATTAGGGTTACCCACGAAATATAATATAACTTTTTATCCACAGATCTAGATCTTACCAATTTTTGATATATTGTCAATTCTAGAGTAAGGAACATCTCCACAAAATCTCGTTCTCAAATTCCTTAGGAGTCGACAGGAATCCTTAAAATACCGAGGGGCGGAACAGATTCTCGGGTAGATAGACACATCTCCACTAAAACAGCTCCACAAGTATAATCCTATGGAATCTTGGCACGATATACATCTTCCCGAATTCGTATCGAAAGCACGATTCTAACGCCACCAACCACGCTCCAATTAGAGATCGTATGAGAGAATTATGTGTGTTTTAAGTTGACACAGTGATGCTGGGAATTTTATGCGGGTAGAGGCTACGAAAAGAAGAGAGAGGGAGAGAAGGAGGCCGAATGGTTATGAAATAAAGCAAGGGTTTTCTTTATTATATGTATATATAGGTATAGGTATGAGGGTAGACTCGGGTTTGGGCTTTATTCGTTGGGTGAGATGAGTGATCCATAAACCCGACCCAAACTCAATTATAGGAACTCATTTTATCTTCCAATAATCGATTTAAAAAGTAACACCTTTATTAAATAATTACCCAAAAATACGGGATGTTACATTATTGAAACTTGTTTTTTTATTCTTTAGAACATAAGATGGAAATTGTCGATTATCCACTATTGTGTTATTGGGACGGAGAAATTTTGGAAGCAAATGGGAATGTATCATATCGGGGTGGTAGTCAATGTTTTGTGATCGCTAATAGTAAGATGAGTTACACAGATTTGGTTTTCGAGATATATGAGGGTATGAATGTTGATAGAATGGGTATGGAGATGAGAGTGAAGATGAAATTCTCTAGTTCGGGATGTTATAAAGTTCTGCCTCTAAACAACGATCGTGCTTTACGTGCGATGTGGGCTTGTGTAAGCCATTCAAATGTCCCATCAATGGACTTGTATATTGAATTGTCAAGGGTAGAATCATCTACTCGGAATATATTGCCAACACACAATTCTGGAATTCCTACCACCCAAATGCCTACTACTCCAATTTCTACTATTCAAATGCCTACGACTCCAATTTTTACCACTCAAATGCCTACCACTTCTACCATAAGAGATTCTCAAATGCCTACCACTTCTACCATAAGAGATTCTCAAATGCCTACCACACAAATGCCTATTATGGGGGGTTCTTTCACTAGATTATTCACGGATGATCAATTTTTTCTTGATCAATATGGGTCACCTTCAACTCTTAGAGTAGACGATATTTCCCCATTTGTGTCACTTGAAACTAACTAACAATGCCAATGAAGGAATATTTGATGGGAATTTAGAAGGTGATGAGGCGGATGGTGCCATTGATGAAAATCTAATTAATTCGGGGGAAGATGGTGAGGACAATGTCGTGGGTAATAATGCTCCGATCCCCGAATTTAATAAAATTCATGCGATTGATGAAGAACATGTGAATAGTTGGATAACTTGGGACAATGAGGTTGAACATAAAGTTGGTGAAGAGTTTGTTGTTGGTCAAACATTTTCAAACAAGGCTGTTGTGACGGAAGTTGTGACTTTGTATAATGTGCAAAAAAACCAAACCTTCAAAGTAGCCGAGTCTAAGGCTCATACTATCACGTTCTTGTGTGGTAGATCCCCCAATTCTTGCTCTTGGAGATTGAGAGCAACTCAAAAAAATGAGATCAACTCAGAAGCTTTTACGATTGTCACTTACAAAGGTCCTCATTCCGCTTCATGTGTTAGTGACGAAGTTCCACGTGACTACATGAATTTGAGGCGGGGTTTCATTAGTCTTGCTATTAGAAATCTCGTAATGGCTGATTGGTCAGTTAAAGTGTCTGTAATTGTTGAGTTTATTAAAGATAAATTTAATTACACTATCTCATATACTAAGGCGTGAAATGGGAAACAAAGAGCCATTGCGGATATTTTTGGTGATTGGGAAAAGTCGTATGAATTACTTCCCCGTTTCATGCAGGCGCTTAAAGATTCAAATCCCGGCACAATAGTCCAATTTTGTACTAAACCAAACATAGATCCCAATAAGGAAACATTCTCACAAGTGTTTTGGGCATTTCATCCATCGATTGAGGGTTTCCATCATTGTCGCCCAGTTATAAGCATCGATGGAACTCATTTGTATGGTAAATACAAAGGAGCCTTATTGATTGCAATGGGGGTTGATGGTAATAATCAACTATATCCACTTGCTTTTGCTATTGTTGAAAATGAGAACAATAGTAGTTGGTCTTGGTTTATGACATGTATAAGGGTAGTGTTTGTGACCAAAAGATTTGGACTTTGTGTTATCTCCGACAGACATCCTTCTATCTTGCATGCTATGACCGAACAAGGATGGGAGGAACCCCTTGCCTATCATAGGGTATGCATACGACACCTTGCTTCTAATGTGAACACCAAATTTAAGAGTAGGCTTCTTAAGAATAAGTTTGGTTGGACTAAGCAAAATCAAAAGAAGAAGTTTATCTATGGTTACAATCAAGTGGGTGAACTGGACATTGAAGCTAGAAAATACCTTGAAGAAGCTGGGGTTGAAAAATGGTCAATTTATCATGATGGCGGGCATAGATATGGTCTCTTAACAACTAATATGGCAGAGTGTTTCAACAATGTTTTGAAAAATGCCCGTTTTTTGCCCATCACTGCATTGGTGAAGTTGACCTTTTATCGGGTGAATGCTTACTTCGTGGAGCGTCGTGAATGGGCAAAGAAAAGAATCATGGAAGGCATTCCATACACATCAAAAGTGACGGAGGCTATCAGACTCAATCGTGATAAAGCAATGCACCATACCGTGGTGAACTTTGATCGAGGTCATGGTATTTATGAGATTACTACGAGTAAAGGAGCCAGAATACATAAGAAAGGAAGACATACCCATACTGTGAATATAGCCACTAAGACATGTTCATGCAATAAGCTCCAAATTTACAAGTACCCTTGTTCACATGTTATGGCCGTCTGTAGCGAAATGAGTTTGAGTACAACTCAATTTGTTGACCCATTTTACTCAAATGGTGAACACTTGGGTTCGTATGCACCTAAATTCCGGCCCATTTCGGATGAAGCTTATTGGCGCCCATACAATGGCCCTCAAATAGTGTGCGATCCAGATATGAAACGAGATAAGGGTAGACAATCGAAGCGGCTACGTAATGAAATGGATGAGAAACCTAAGTCTAAATCATTATGTAGCTTATGCCGCCAACAAGGCCATAACAAGCAAAGATGTCCGTTAAAAGGGTAATTTAAGCAACTCAATTTGGACTATGTGTATGATTTACTTTTTTTCAAATTAATTCATTTTATTTCTAATATTTGTCTTTCATTGCATTTTTTATTTTTTTATAATATTATTTGTTTATTAACGAATTAATTGTTTCATTGTGTAGTTCAAATGGAGGCGAATCTACTTTCCGGACCCGTGAACCCATCTCTTCTCACACTACAAGAACTTCACAAGAGCAAGGTAATTTGGGAAGGAGGTGATGTACGTCCTCTTAGATGTAGGGCTCACTTGACTATGCACGAGGAGTTCAAAGTGAGTGATCGTGTTGTAGAGTTCCTAAAAAGTAGTCAGTTTTATGGTGTACATAGATTAGCTAGTGTTAAATTTGATGTGGAGTTGATTAGTGCTTTAGTCGAACGTTGGAGGCAAGAAACACATAGTTTTCATTTCACCGTAGGAGAAGCTACGGTAACTTTACAAGATGTGCAAGTGTTATTAGGATTAAAGATTGATGGTGAAGTTGTTAGTGGTGACACATACTCTCATTAGCCTGATGTGGTTTCCGAGTGTTTGGGGTTAACACCTCCGCTAGGAGTGTTGTCGGGGATGTCCCTAAAGATCTCTTGGCTGATGGAGAACTTTAGTAAACTTCCTGAAAATGTCAATGATGATGTGTTTCACTGTTATGTTAGAGCATACTTGCTAATTTTGTTCGGGACCGTACTATTTCCCGACAAAAGTGGCAATGTCGTTCCAGTGATTTACTTGCCGTTGTTGAGTAGGTTGGACAGAATAGACAATTATTCATGGGCCAGTGCCGTGCTTGCATCATTATATCGTAACTTGTGTCGTGCTAGTCGTATCGGTTCACGTGATATAGCAGTACCTATCATTTTGTTGCAATTATGGGCATGGGAACGGGTCACAATTGGTCGACCTTTGATTGTTGGGCCAAGATATCCCCCACATGAACAAGGGGCTTTTCCTTTAGGTTCACAACATCAAATGCGTAATGACCCCTTGGGTTGTGTATGGTTAAGAGTTGAAAGAAGAAGGCCAGATGAGAAGACTTCTCTTCGGGCATATAGGGATGCATTGGATTCTATGACCCAAGATCAAGTGCGTATTTATAATTATTAACCTATTTGTTACTACTACGGTTTTTTTAGGCATTTACTAATTGCTTTTTTTTTTTTCAAGTTCTTGTGGCAACCTTATACCGAAGATATCATGAGATTCTTGCCTGAAAATTGTCATGGCGATGCGGAAGATTGGATGGTCAAAGCACCATTGATATGGTTTGATGTTGTTGAGTTGTACTTTCCAGATAGAGTCGTACGCCAATTTGGTTTGAAACAAGTGATTCCTGCACTTTCTGATACTTCAACCACGTTACATAATGTGGATAAGAGAGGGTCTTCTAAGCAGTGTTGGAAGACTTACCACCATCACTATGTGAGCTTGTGGGATCGCCGAAGGGAATTTAGAGTAATGACCACCGAGAGATTCTCGGGGCATATGGATTACTTTGACCCTTACATGGTTTGGTATAGGGAGCACACTCGGCGAGTCATTGGCCCCGTAGCTCGAGCACAACCAAATCAATATCAATCCTCCGCTGCACAAATTCAATTGTTTGTAAGTCTTTTTATTTTGTGAAGTTTCATATCATAGTTCATATAAGCTTTTGCCTATTTTATATTTTTCGTATTTCCGCTCTATGTTTGTAGACGCAAACCTTAGCGAATATGCACTTGAGATGTGAAAAAGAGATTCAAGCAATGTCATAAGATGTTTCTTCTCATTTTCGATCGGTTATGATTGATATCCGCAAGACATGTGCCACAAGTCTCGAAGAAGGAGGATACAAGCATATACTTTCTCCAACCCAAGCCACGGTTTGTTCTTCTAATTTGGGCGATGAATCACAAATCATCCAATATAGAAGACGACAACGTCGTGAACCAAGTTCTTCAACAGCAAGCCAACCTCCAAAACGTCACGAAAGCACTAGGGAAACCACTTGAAATGAATGTCTTTGGTATCTAATGTTTTAGAAGTTGTAGTAAAAAATTTGAACTCTTTGTTAGGTGTAAAACAATCGTCACTTGAGCCTTTTATGTTATATATGACACATTTTGGATCGTCATTAAAATCTTTTGGCTTTATTTACGTTTTCAATTTCGTCGTGGTTGGATAATTTTGGCAGGAATTTTGATCGCATAACCAAGGCTAAGCTTGGCTGAAAGAACAGAAGACACGCCATGTGGCATGTCGTGTTTTAGTCAGGCCCCGTGTAATGCGTAGATTTCAGTCAACAAAGCAGAACCAGTCAAACTCGCCATGGGCCATGGCGAGTTTTAAGTCAAACTCGCCACGCGCCATGGCGAGTTTCAGGCTTCCAGGTATCCGAGCCTACGTGCACCCCATTTCGATAAATAAGTTTTTTCTAACCCCATTTTGATAATTTTTTTTTTAGCACTATTTGAATTAAGCGTTCGAGTTTCAGGTTCCCAGGTATCCGAGCCTACGTACACCCCATTTCGAAAAATAAGTTTTTTACAACCCCATTTTGATAAATTTTATTTTTTTTGAGCATTATTTGAATTAATCGTTCAGAAATGACCCTATTCCCCTATAAATATCACTCTCATTTCGGAACGATTAATTCAAATAATGCTCAAAAAAATATAATTTATCAAAATGGGGTTGTAAAAAACTTATTTATCGAAATGGGGTGCACGTAGGCTCGGATACCTGGGAACCTGAAACTCGCCATGGCGCGTGGCGAGTTTGACCTGGGAGCCTGAAACTTGCCATGGCGCGTGGCGAGTTTGACAAACTCGCCATGGCGCGTGGCGAGTTTGACCGTTTTTGCTCTGTTGACTGATTAATTCGGGGGAATATGGTGAGGACAAACTCGTCACGCGCCATGGCGAGTTTCAGGCTCCCAGGTCAAACTCGCCACGCGCCATGGCGAGTTTTAGACTCCCATGTATCCGAGTCTACGTGCACCCCATTTCGATAAATAAGTTTTTTACAACCCCATTTTGATAAATTTTATTTTTTTGAGCATTATTTGAATTAATCGTTCCTCATTTCGAACCTTACCTCCCAAGAAAATTATCAAATTTTATTTCTTAATTTCCCTCTCGAGGTAGGATCCTATACCTCCTCACCACAACTCTCCACCTCCAAGTACCTACTAGACGCCTCTATCATCAAGAGTCTCCATATTTGCCTTAATGAAGCATTCCGCTTGGTTGATTACTTGAGTTTGTACCCCCTCCCCCACTAGTTCCTTTCGCTAATTCGATATCGACTATGCCACTACCAAAACTTTCGAGAATCTCTTATGTTTGATAATGCATAAACTTCCCCAATAAACTAGTATGAGCACACTCCCTCCATAGTAAGCACCAAAGAATGAAATTTACGCTTAAGATTTTCATAAATCTGTCTGATAAATTGAATCAATATAACTAATTAACTATTCAGAAGTACCAAATCTCCACATCGTACAAGTCTAAAAGACGAAAACCATATTGAACACGATCACAGTACACGGGTGTTCACGCTTCATAGCACGGGGGTATCACACCTCCACTCGTCTCCCTCCTTAAACAAACCACGCAAAGGCAGCCATGTCCATGTCCCAACAATGAATATGTTGGCCATAGTTAACACTTAACAGCTTAACACACAAGATACAATCTTCTAATAATTAAATTAAACAATTCCACAGTAAAATTCCATGTTAATCTCAACTTCACCATTTCCCACAACTCCACTAATTACCACTTCACCATCAAAATCTTCTCCTTTACTCTTCTCTCCCTCTCTAAACCAGATTCACCACTTCACCCCTCTTTTTGTCGCCGGCCTCCGCAGACCCTCTCGCCGGAGACCTCGCCGCCGGAAAGCTGAAATGCCCGCCTCCACTCCCGCCCCGGCGGCCACCCCCCGCCGCCGCGATATCGATGACGAACCTTTTTTGACGGCCGTGGATGGTAATTGCTTTTATTTCTTACCTTAATTTGACAATTTAATCTGTTTCTTTATGATTTTTTCTTGTTTGGTTAGATTTTGTGTTAATGATTGCTATATTTAGTTTAAATTTGACTTTGGTTATGCTAATTAGATTGTTTAGCTTATTTATGGTGTTAATTAGTGGATGTAATCACTGTATATCTTGATTGATCATGGTGGCGTAGTGGAGAAGTTTATGAACATAGAATGTTGTAGCAATTCCGTTCCGAAAGTGGTTGTCTTTTTAGTATTAGTGAAGATATTCTATAAAACCTTGTTTGGATTGAAAGGTATGGAGGGAAATATAGGGGTGAGAAATTGGGGGTGGGGTGGGGGTGGGGGGGGGAGGGCGGCGGAGGGAAATCCATTGTTTGGATAACGATGAGAGTTTTAAGGTTAGCCCGGAACGTGTAAGTAACAGTACTTGGTAAAATGCGATTGTATCTGTAATGTGCCCCGTCTACATTCATCAACGAGGCAATTGTTGGATTTGTGATTTTAGAATGCACATGTTGGAGAAATTGAGCATGCGTAGCTCATGCCTCAGATTTGACACACTCTAAAGATGTGCTCAACAAACTGTGGACAATATTGCAAGCGAGTGAACGTTGTTATGCTATATAGAATTTGGGTGTCGAAGATAACACAGAACATATATCTAGATTCTGGAGTTAGTGGGGGAACTTTCTTTCCAATGTTTTCCAACAAAGTAAGGATATTTTTTATACAAAAGGAAGGGAATTGCTCCTCATCCGTTGCTCTTCCTTATATTGGACCCCCGCCCTTGTCTCCCTTCATTCTCCCCGCTTCCCTTCCTTCCTTATCCTTTAATGCTAACAAAGTGCAAATGATTGCAACAGTTAGTAGCTCATGTATTGTATCAATCTTTATTCATTAGATTCCTAACTACAACCATTTCCTACATAATTACAAATTTATATTCTACTGAAAGTTGATGTTACCACACCTATAGCTCATCGTGGTAACGAACATTGGTAAAAATACTCATAAGTGTAATGACTCATTGCGAACAAAAAGGTAAATTGATGTAATTTAGTTAGGGAGGGAGTACATCGAGAAGATATACTTAGTACGAGGACCTTCCCTCTCTCTCGTACAATAATCAGGACATATCTTATACGAGGTCCTCATGGTTATCTAAAGATTTCAAACATGTGCCTCTTTTACTCTGTGATGATTGTTCATCGTGTGGAGCTCTGATGTTAGGTGCATTGTGTTAGAATTCAAAGTTAGCTAGCAAAACTTCCTCCTTAACCCTAATGAAAAAAAGGGTGACTTTTGCTTCACTGATTAGATTGGAGTCGAATTTAGGTAAAATTGCAGATGACACTAGAGTAAGGGGTAACCAGGATCTGTCTTGGTGCTTCTGGACTCTATAATCGTGTTGTTGTGGCCCCATTCCTCAAGATTTGCAAAAATTAGATCTGAACTTGGATATTCTGATGTTGAGAAATCAGAAATGTAGTCATAATCACAACTCTTAATATTATTACAAAGTTTTTACTAGTCAATTAAATTCGCGAATGGCTATGTGTCTACCATAAGGTGAATTACCTACCATGGGCATTTGAATTAGTATCTAGACTCATTGATTTGCCTCACGTGTCAACCTGTGAAATTTATTTCTTCCCTATATTCAAAAAAAATATTATTTTAGATAATAATCAATATGTATGTTTGAGAGATAGCTGTCCATGCAAAGCTCAGGGTGTACGGGGTCTCGAGAACAGAGTAACCGTGGTGCCCCACCCTGTCTATACCCACGAGACCATGATTTTTTTTTTCTTTTCCTCTTGGAAGTTTTGTGGAATAGAACTTCTAACGACTGATTGGAAAATCTTATTAAGCTCATTATCAGAGGCAGTTCAAGCCTTGTGGGAAGCAATTGAATATTTGATATTAGGGGATGGGTAACACAAAAGGTGCTTCACCCTCGTTACATTCATATAGCTGTACCATTATCATATTTTAGGCTGAAAGCGGTGAGCATGGGAGTAAAGAGTAGGTATGTATGTTGTTGTATGCAGACTCTTTCGAGTATGGTCAATGGTGTTCAGTGTGGCTGATGATCCCTTTAGTGACTGATGCATATATGTGGCAACAAAGAACAATAACACGTAGATGAAAGCAAGACTCGATGGTTTGGAGTCTTGGGTCTGGGTAAATTATACCATGGTCCCAGGAGCACAAGGATCATGGTGCTCCCCTTACAATAAAGGAGTGGGGCCCATATATAGAAAATGAAAAATTATTTTTTAAGTGTGGTCCCTACTCTTTTATTGTGAGAAAGACCACCATGCTTTTGTGCTCCCGGGAGCATGATATAAGCATTGCTGGGTCTGACTCTATTTTTGGTAACAATGGCTTATGGAAGGGAGGCTCCTAACTGTCCTCGGGGATTATTTTTATTGGTACTCGCAAATGTGGTGGTCTCTACTCTGTCCTTTGAAGCCTATTTGTAAGTCTTGATTTCCTCTCAAGGTACAAGCTTTTCAGTGGACTATGGTTTTAGAACTTGTAATATAGATGCGGTGCATGCCTGCTACTGCCCTATGCCTGAATATTCACCTCATGTGTTAATGCTCATCTATTCGTTCATCATGCGTGTTTCTTATTCAAAGCAGTGAAGATCAGTAAATGTGTCCTGCATCTGTGGTTGATTTTCTTCAAAGGAAGTTTGTGGATTTGGTTGCTAATAAGAGAAGAAGTTTTAATTGTGATTCGCTGTGTTTGCTATTCTGAGGTTCATTTAGGACGTGTGAAATTCACAGATTTTGAAGGTTCTTCTTTGACTATGCTTGGGTAGAGTTGTTTTCTTGCTTGTTCTGAGGCAACATGAGTCTTTAGACTGTTTAGAGCAACTCCATTACCTCAATAACTTATCAGCAAAGGAGTTAGGCACGTCTGGAACTGTCATAAGAACAATGAATACTCCTGCTTACTCACTTGTTTCTTATTTTATATCGTTGGAACTTATTTCTTTCAGTAATATAAAGGTTGCTTGTATGGTTCTTTACGTTGCTGGGTTCAGTTCAGAGGGAATTGGTGGACTACTATGAAGGTAGAGATCTTTAGGTAGATGTGTGAGTTAGAAAAGCCTCATACCAACACTGGAAGGTTGAGGTGGTTAATTCTTGTCAACAAGTCTTGTCGTACTGTACTGCTTCTAAAGGCGCTAAGTTTTAAGATGGAAATGGAACCTCTGACAACTCCATGTTCCTCTTGTTTTTTTTTTTACTTTGTCCAGTAGAGACACAATCACCTTTTAAGACAATAAGAATGATTGTTATATAATTGGCTGAAACCCTCTTGTCCCACCTGATCAAAGTTGAATATCTAATACAATTAAATATGGCTTCATAATGTTCTGATTTGTGTGCATTCTAATATGTGTTGACCTATGTGTCGAGTCACAAGACCTTACAGGTCAGCACTCATGAAAAAGTTCTACCGAGCTTCTTTAGTAAGAGAGATCCTTCTTATCACATTCTGTGTTTCTGTCTACTTATTCTCAAACCTTTGTTTTCCTTTACAAATGTTGGGAGTTTTAAGGGAAATATCAAATATGCATTGCATCTTCCACAGCTTGGCACATTGTCACTGAATAAGTGGTAAGTTCTGTTCATGAAACAGGTGCATGAATGTGTTTCCTAGGTTGCAATATGATGTCTAATCTAAATTGAACGAAAGAACAGAGGGCCAGATCTAATTTGAGAACTTTCAAGTTTTTCTTGAGCTGTGTGGCTGCAACATTTTGTTCGCAGTTAGGTTATAGTTGTTATTTTCTATTGGATTCCATAGTCTGATACCAACTGCTTTCCTTACGTATTCATGATCAATGTGTATCTATGTAATTACAAGGTTTACAGTTTTCTAGTATTCGCCATGCTTGTTGATGCTATCCTCCCTTATTCCTCCTCACAGTGCCTGTTGATCTTCTTTTGATCTAGATGCAACGGAAGTAGATCTCTTAGCAACTGATGAGGAGAGCTTAGGACGCTCTTCTAGTAAAGTTTCCATCAGACGGAAGAACTATGCCAAGATATGGTTTAGATGCTTTGGTGTGGACATGTCAGCAGATACGATTGCTGTTGCTATGGTGTACTTTGTGCAGGGTGTTTTGGGCCTCGCTAGACTTGCTGTCAGTTTTTACTTGAAAGATGATTTGCATTTAGATCCTGCAGAGGTAAAGTACATTACTTTGTTGTAGTTCTTCACTATTTCTTTGTTATTCTAATATTATTACGCCACTCAAATAATGAGCTCAAAGACTAGCTTTCAATTTCCTGTCTTGCTGAAGTTTTTGTTTTTATTTCAATTGGTTAAAGAAGATGCAGCATATAACTCTTTATATTGGACCCTTGGGTAATTATTAATGAACCAAACGTATACTTACTGATTGTTTGAATGTTGGAAATAGAGGTAAAGGGAGGGGAGGGCAATCCCTCCAAATCTTCAACAATGTGAGAGATTGAATTTACTAAGGAAGGAGGGAAAATAGATCCCTCCAATTCCTTTACTTCCCTTCTGAAAACGCTCACCTAAAAAAGGGATTTATTTCCCTTCCTCTCCTTTCCCCCCTTTCCTTCCACACCCCCCTGTCCAGACAAGCTAATAAGGGTGAACGTAATGTGATCATATCACTCTACATTTCTTGTCCAGGTGTCGTGTAGGCAATATGGTTACTAGAATATCATGAAGCAGGAGAATTTGATTTCTCTATTCCATACAATACTAGGACTGACAAATTTGTTGATGACCAACTAGACAGCTGTTATTTCTGGGTTCTCTGCATTTCCGTGGCTTGTTAAGCCTCTTTATGGCTTTATCAGGTACTTTTAGATCCTTTTGGGTCATAAGATTGATTTTACCAATTTGTTCCGTTTTGGATTATTGTACCTTGCTTAATGACGATGAATAATGGTTGCAGTGATTCTATACCTCTTTTTGGATATCGGAGGCGATCATACTTGGTTCTGTCTGGGCTTCTAGGTGCATTTTCGTGGAGTTTGATGGCTACTATTGTTGACAGCAAATACAGTGCTGCTTTGTGCATTCTCCTTGGATCCCTTTCAGTCGCCTTCTCTGATGTTGTAAGCATTTTATTAGCAATTACTTGTATATGGTTAAGTCAGCGCTCTATGAATGTCATATCTTTCCTTTATGATTAGGATACTTTCACATGTGGCAAAGGTGTATACCTATATGGTATGTGTTTGACTTCAATGTCTCTGGGCTATGTTACACAGACTCGGCGTGTGGGACACGGGTGTGTGTTTGAATCAGCTATTTTGTGAAGAATTCATACTTCTTGGCCTAAAATCGAGTATCCAAGTGTATTTGGGCGTTGTATCTTCTGTTGTGCTGCCATTTTGCCTTTTATGTTTTATTTCCCTTCCTATTGTGACATGAGTAATATCTTGTGTAGCATAATTGATGCAGCCTTGAATATTGAATCAGGAAAGTCCTAAAGCATGATGATCCTAGGCATTCGTGTCATGATACTGATCGCTTGATTTTTAACCTTTTCATAACTACTGTGGAAGAGAAGGGAGTGGGACTGGCATATGTCATGTCAACAGCCAGGGAAATCCGTGAGTTGCAATTGATTGGGTACTTCCAAAACGCCAAAGAAGTCTCTTAAAAACTTGTGAATTCCGTGACTTCCGAAAAAATAAAATAAAAAAACATGTGAATACTGGTTATAGGAAATCCTTTTTTTTTTTATTTAGTGTTCCAGTTTTATTGCCTCTGCACTTCGGTCTAAAGCTATAGCGTCTGTTTAGGCTTATTCATTGATGAGATGAGTTCATCAATGTACAACAACTTTGAAGTGTAACAGAAGTATAAATGTCCATTGATATTTGCAAGAGGTTTTAGAAGTATGGCACATAAGACACTTGGTCTTCTGGAGATTCATGTGTCATGTTAAGGAGTATCATGACTGAGTGATTGGAGGGTGAAAATGTGTCATGGGAGCCCCATCTTAGTCGCAATGAAATAGTGTTAGACTTAGAGTAAGGATCATGTCTTTACGCTGTGACATAGAATATTGTGTTGTCTGAAGTCTCATAAAAGAAAAATAGTGAGTATCAATCTTGTATGATCCCTTATTTTATGGTATTATTTGCCATATGAAGTGCTGATACATGTTTTAGGTTGTAGATTCCATGGTTGTCGAGAGAGCTCGTGGTGAGTCACAAAGTTTATCGGGTTCTCTTCAGTCACTGTGTTGGGGATCTTCAGCTTTTGGGGGCATTGTGAGTGCTTATTTTAGTGGCTCTTTGGTTGGTGCTTATGGTGTAAGGTCTGTCAGAAAATTGTCCATGAATTTGTAAGTTTTGTTCACCTTCTGCTGCGAAGGATTTTAAGCCTTCTTTAATTTGTATTTCAGATTTGTTTTTGGTGTGACTGCGTTGCTACCGCTAATCACATCTGCTGTTGCCGTTCTGGTGGAAGAACGACGTATACTTGGACCAACGTCAGAGCTTAATCTTGGTGCATCAGGGGTTAACTTATTGGAAAGTTTCAAGCGGAGTGTCGTCCAGTTGTTGGAAGCTGTGAAGCAACCAAACGTATACTATCCTACCCTATTTGTTTTCCTATGGCAGGCAACACCACAATCAGATTCGGCTATGTTCTACTTCACGTATGCTCTCTTGTATTCTTCTGCTTTCCACTTTTAGACAACAATAGTTTTGGCCAAGCACAACTTATACTGCTTCCCAAACTACTGCTGTTTCTGATTTATTGAGATTAAAGTTTTACAAAGGTAAACATTGCACACAAAAGCTTTGATGAAGATGTCTTACCATTACTTATGGGCTGACTGTGTGGGTTTGTAGATGAAATATGGGCGATTTTCCTTCGCAACTCTCGACTTTCTCTAGTTTGTCACTATTGTCATTCATCAATAATTGAACGTTATTTTTCAGAACAAACAAACTCGGTTTTACCCCCGAGTTTCTTGGGCGTGTCAAGCTTGTAACTTCTGTTGCTTCGCTTCTTGGAGTTGGACTTTATAATGGATTTTTGAAGAAGGTTCATCTCAAGAAGATATTTTTGGCAACAACCATTTCTGGAACTGTGCTAGGCATGACTCAGGTTTGTTCCTAAGGGTGGAGGCTTGGTTGAGCCCTTAATATTCATTAAATTCACTGTCTTTTGGTCTTATTGTCAGGTCATCCTTGTAACTGGATTCAATCAGCAACTTGGCATCAGTGATGAATGGTTTGCCGTAGGGGATTCCCTAATACTCACTGTGCTGGCCCAGGTAAATGCTAATCCGAGTTTAAAAGTAGGCGTTCCATCTTGCATAAGGATTGAGTGTCTTTTAGTATAGAGCCCTAATGCTATAAGGAAATAGTTATTGTTTGGCGTCGCATGTAAAATCGAGAAGCTGCCTCGCGGAGTCAATTTTGGAGGGTCTTGTATCTATCTGGATTGTAGGAGTATAAGTTTATTTTTATAGTAATTTGAAGTCTGCAGCCATTTCTTTTCTAATTTTATGTAATTTGGTAGATTTTGCACCATGTCTTATGACACCAAACAGTATCAATGCTATTGTCCAGCTGACGAAGAGGTTACCGGGGTGGAATTTGATAGCCTAGCGTAGATGTACTAAAGGGTCAGCAATCTTTAATTTGGAGCCTCTTCTCTGTTCTCAAGGCAATTTGACGATCATTGATTTGACTTTGATTTGTGCTCAGTTTCATTTTAAAAAGTAATATGTTGGGCGCAAAAACTGATGGCAAATGGGGAAGTAAAGATCAATTTTTATGGTTGATGCCTCCATGATTATGTTAGATTTTGCTAGAAATAGTTTCCTTGAACTGAGGTGGGGATTCCTCATGCGCATGCCCGAGACAGACCATTGGGGCCTAAGTGATTCGAACCTTGGTGAAAATTGTGGTCTAGATTTAGAACCTTGGTGGAATTGGTGCTATTATGCACTTGGATATGCTGATGGAAATTGGGGTCTACGATTAGAACGTTGGTGGAACTTGGTGCTATAGAAGGGATCCAAGTGGGTAGTGTAGTAGTGTGTATTATGCACTTGGATATGCTGATGATCTATCCTTATTTATCTCAGCTTATGGATCTGCGTATGCGGACACGCGCACACTATTAACATGGATAAACAGTTGCTCGAGGAATCTGGTAATTTAGTTGGTTTCCAAATCCTAAAACGCCTCTAGCTGATTTTGCCTGTTCCTCTAGGGGGTCCAAAAACGATACCTTTTTAGGAGCTATAGTGGTGTATGGAGTATAAGGTATGGATTGGTGAAAGGGATTTTGCAGGAATGGCAAATTAAATTCATCTGAGTCTTGACTCTATCCTTGCTTCCTATACGATCTTTCCTCATTCATGATATAGGTGATAGAAGAAAGATCATCTTGGTGCTTGAGATGAAGAGAATATTATGTTGTCAGAGAAATGATTTGCTATTTCCTCTTAGATTTCTTAATTTTTTTTTTTTTTTGGATCTCATTCCGGAATAAAACTTGGGTTTCATTGACGGGTTCTTCTGCTATTCATCCCTTTCTTTGAAAATCTATTTCCCAGTTTCAGAGTTCTTCTTTCCTGATTCTTTAAGCCTTTTGTTGTTATTAGGTTAGTTTGTTTTTACAGCTTTTGCTCTTGATTTTTTATTAAAGTTGGTTCCAAACATATTACATCTCATTCATTACAATATCGTTTTCTCACAACTTTCAACCTGTTATTGCTCACATCTGACGGATTCATATGACGATTCACCATAGCTGACCTTGTTGGTAATGGGGAGGGGAGATCATTTTTTAGTAGGATACATAGAAAGGTGGTGCATGCTTTTTTGCTGTCTTTGTCTTTTCGGAGAATGATTATCTGATGCCTTCTTTTGGGAGGATACACACTGGTTTCAAGTGCTGTAGCATTTCTGACGCCTTTGTCTTATCCTAATCTCTTTGAGTTGTCTTTTGCAGATCTCGTTCATGCCAATCCTTGTTTTAGCCGCGAAATTATGTCCAGAAGGAGTTGAAGCTACCCTCTTTGCAACGTTAATGTCTATATCAAATGCAGGAAGTGTATTAGGAGGCCTGATTGGTGCTGGATTGACCCAGGCTTTTGGAGTCACCAAGGACAGATTTGATAACTTGGCTGCTCTTATAATCCTTTGCAATCTCAGCTCCTTGTTGCCTTTGCCACTCCTAAACCTACTCCCCTCCGAAGACTTTGATACAGAAGCAAATGAAGACAGTGATATTGAGATGAAAGCAAATTGAATCGGAAACATCATCATAACCTTGAAGCACTTCATCTGAAGTCTTTCTGATGCACACGCAGGTGCAACACAATCCCCAGGCCATCTCGATTGACTGCTCAGTAGCACAAAAGGATGCCATTGGAATATCCGTTAAGATGCTGCTGCTGCTAAATTGATGTTGTACGCCAATTATCTCCAGTTGTTATCTATTGCAGCATAGGATACATTTGAGCAGATTTGAATTGACATTCGACAGTAGTGACATGTATAAACTGGCTGACAAGCATAATATTACTGTTAATTTTTGAATCTAGTGGAGTAGCCAGGGTGTGGAGTTGTATGTATCAAAAGCCAACTTGAGTATTGCAACATGTTGGCGTTAGCTTGCAATTGTAACCATATAGGAATCCTAGTTTGATACTCGTACTTGATAGTGTCATATCGTATGCACCACTTTCGCTTTCTGATGCCTCAGTTTGTCAGCACCTACTAGTGAGTGGGTCTTAAGGACTGTGATGAACATCGTGTTTCCCTTATAACAGGCAGTAATGGCAAAATGAGAAATGGCGGTGTCTAAATTCAATGATATGGAGTACATCGAAGCTTCAGCAACATTGGCCTGAATTCAGAACGACTCAGGACTTGACCTGCACTCAAAAGATAACTAAAGTTGGGCAAATCTTGTTGATGTGCTAATTCTACATGCTTAACTTATTAATCAATCAGAGTTGCTGCTATTAACTTCCAAGGGCAAATGATGATGCCACGATAGACATAGACTGCTCCACGACAATCTGGGTGTGGCGCATCTGTTACACAGTACCGGAGTCGTATATATAAGGCTGTCCTGTCCACATAAAAAGGAACCAAAGTGAATCAGCTTCCACATATCCATATATATAAACTAGGATGAGTTGTGATATACTCCGTAATGAGGTTGACTAAGACATATTTGGAGAATAGAATGAGTGATGATGAAGTGATGGGTCTCTTTACTCCATTTTCTGTTGGAACATGTGTGAGCTTGTCTCATATTGAAAAATAAGTGGGATATTTTTAGTCATATAAATAAGAGGGTTACTCCTCCTATTGGCTATTGTCAATTGGTTTTAGGATGGAACCCCGCTTGGGTGTATGGCATAGGGTTTGACTCCCCCGTTTGGTCTCTCCTCCCCTAAGGCTACCCGCAATGGTGCCCTTGCCCGCCTTAGGGCAACACACCAAAAACCGATTTTTTATTACTTTGCCCTAGGGCAATGCCATGGTAGGTCACATTGGTGCCCTACCTTACCCTAGGGCATTAGCACATTTTTATTAATATGAGGTATGAATGAGAAATAAACAAAATGAAAATGTATACCAAAGTATATCAAATGTGGTCTTTTTTTATAGAGGACGAAAAAACATAGACGTTGATGTGTTTTTTTTTTATATTTTTTGAAATTTTTATGATGTAAAAATAACCGTTTCAATGTGTACCAAAATATGAATTTTTTTTTCTCTCTCTCCCTTCCCACCCAATGCCCTAGGTTAATCCCAAAGGCAAGAAATGCCTCTTGCTTGCCCCAATCGCCTCAAATTTTTTTCTTTTCCGTTTTTTTAATTGCTCATGCTCTTGCCCTTGGAGGTTTTGCCACACCATTGTGGCTAGTCTAACAAGTGATATCTGAGCCCAAGGTTCGGCCTGGGTTTGGGTGCAGACATCACACCGTCAATTCTGGTAGGTCATTATCAGATTGGAAGCTCAATTTGGTGGTGACCCAATTTGGTTCGAGGGGGAGAAAATTTAATCTTACTCCTCCTATTGGAAATTGGTTTCAGAATAGAACCACGCTAAGACGTATGAGCTTGAGTTTGACTCCCTCGTTTGTTCTCTCCTCCACTAACATTTTCTACTTTAATCATTTGTGTTCGAGTACTTGTTATTCGACCAGCTTATCAATTACGTTATGCAATCAAATGCGTTTTGTATCCAGCATGTCACATGGGGTCTTTTGTGGACTCTGCTCACTTAGACTTTATTCCGAACTTTGTTGTAATAAAGACGAAGAAAACAATTTCCTAATGATTCAGTTTATCCAGAATCTACCACATGATGTTTTGTCTTATCTTAATCTAAGTAGCACTTAATCACTTAAATAGTTGTGAGTAACACCAATGAGATACAAACATAGAATTTTGTCAAAGAATAAATTAAGTTTTATTGGGTGTTAGGAAAGACAATTATTCGTAAATAAGTTGCGAAAAAGGTCTCATATACTCATTTTTAAGGGAAAGATAACTATTCGCAAACCGCTTTTCCACTCTCCTACCTATGGACATACTTGTAACTAACGAGTTGACAATGTTCTCACAGTTAAAAAACGAGGCATATAATAGTGACAATCAGATATGCTTATAAATCGATGTATTAAACTTTAGCATGCGTCGTTGACTTATTAAGGCACACGTTAGTAAACACGTTTATAAATTGACACGACATTAGCTATATATACTAGGAGCCAAACTTTGGTATAATCATCATACACCAATCACCAATGATAGGGAGCACATGGGAAATAGTCTTTTTGCGGCGTTCAGATGAGTAGATGACTCTTTTGCGGCTTTACCTAACTAAACTAGTTTTAGATTACTTATCGCAAAATGCATCTGACAATCTTGTACATTTGTAATCATCAAGAATTTTTTTTTTTTTTTTTTTGGCGAGGACAAAAACCAATCATCAAGAAATTATGTGACAAATAAATCTAACCACATACATATGTTGTCTAGAATTACATTACACATGATATATGTTAATATTTATCCAAAACTAGACTCTCATCATTGGCATTACCTAAAACTGTTGCACATGCTTTTCAACCTCTACAAATGTCGTTATATGATCATACTCTTTCTTAATTAACAATCGAATTTCCGATCTATTATCACACTTACTAATGCACCATTCGTTTTTTTTTTTTTTTTTTTTTTTTGTGTTTAGTGAAAAATGGACAATAATACCACCAAATAAACATCATGTATAAAAATTACGTGATTCATCACTGATATAATAGTTACATATATAAAGTCGATTGTTGAGGTGCAAATTTGAATTTCACATTGGAGAGACAATGAATAAAAAAAACTTCTTTGTAGTAGACTGATGACCTAATTACTAATAAATTTTTCAGATAGGAATCTGAAAACAAATACGGAATATGTGAGAACTAACTGATCCACAGCAAACAATATCATACTAATTGGATCAGTTATGGAAGGCAATAATGACGCCCAACGAATCAGGTTTAATCTTTGTTTTCGCAATCATCATTTTCACCATCCACATCAAAAACACCTGCCACGGCTCAAGACAATGGATGTCGATCACGAAAACTGCAAAATTTGAGAGGATGAATGCGTAGGATACAAATTACATGTAGACAACCCCACATGCAATGACCATGTTGATTGTGATATGTGGACCTTTGTGAACATTAGGCTTTAGGCTATTTGTTTGCGACAGAGACTCAACTTTCACCCCATCTTCACATGCCAAAGTTGTTCCACAAGGTTGTCTATCTATATATGTTTATGCTCACTAGTTTACCCCATTTGCGCTAAAGCCGCCTAATTGTCCAACTCTTTCATCCTTTTGGCATTCATTTTGACAAATATATGACATTTATCAAACTTGTTGGAGTCGCCGAGTCGACGTTGGGCCGTGTGGTGATTATTTAAGTAGGTGCGGGATAGGAGGTGGATATTACAAACCACCACGATCCTACCTCATTTTTAATACTCCCTCCATTTCATTCACTTGCTTACGCCGGCCAGGGTTTTGTAAGGGAAATCCAAATCCAACATAAACAAATGAATGAAATGGAGGGAGTAATAACCTTGCGCAGAACTCTAGGACACCAAACCATGCACAAAGAAGACCACAAGGCAAAAAACAATGGGGTCGTTTTGCATGCGAATTGAGAATCACCATCAAGCATACAGCTCGGTTTGGGCCGTGCCGGCCCTTCGTGGCATGACCACCGTTCCTTCGACTCGAGCTTATCCCATGCCGAATATCCAAAACCAGCCCATCCATGACATGAGGCATGCACACCTGCATGCGATGCACAAAATTTCAATAGGTCACTAAGATTATCTATTTCGGATTGTTAATACTCAGTTTGAACATGCAAGAAAAACACAAATCAATTTTAAGAATACAAATGAATGATGTGAAGCAGAATAATACAAGTAGTCAAATTTAACGAATGACGACTCATCTACATCATTACTAACCCCTTCCTTTTACCATCTCATGAAATCATTTCTACTTTAATTATGAAGTGAACCAACTACCATAGACATTAAATAACTTTCTCACACCCAACCTTTTGTATATATATTCACTATCTACTTAATATTTACTTAAAGCTAGTAATGATATATAAATCAATTTCTCTATTCAACCAACCAATAATATGACACATATATGAGGCCCCTAGCCCAAAAACATTGACCCCAATTGTCTTATTTAGCCACTACCCTTGTCCCCATATAACATGCAACAAATCATGGCTAATTTCCTTACCACTATATAACCTCCCTCATCACTCTTGACTAATAATTCCTACTCTTCTCTTCACAACTTTCTCACAAAATCTTGAACTTTTCATCACCAAAACACAACAAATTAAAAATAATGGAAGTAGAGCTAGTAAAGTGCGAATGTTGTGGCCTAAAGGAGGAATGCACGGTAGAATACATAGAAGGCGTAAAGGCGAAGTTCAATGGGAAATGGCTATGTGGGTTGTGCTCCGAGGCAGTCGGAGACGAGGCAGGTGGTGTAGAGGACGCTTTAAGGGCGCATACGTCCTTCTGTCGGAAATACAACTCGAGCCCGGCGTCGAGGGTCGCTGATGGCATGAGGCAAATGCTAAGGCGGAGGTCCGGAGACTTGAACCAAAATTCTTCTTCTAAGAAAAAGTATGGAAGATCAACTAGTGTACTATAAGCTAAGCTAAGAACGTGGCATCTTAATTTGTTTCCCACTAATTTACGTTCGAGGTTTGAAAATGCAACAGTGTTAAAGACTCTGAGTGAGGCCCGTATAGCTTTGTCGCTTTACATGTAGTCTTACCGAACTCGAATTTCGACTAAATGAGATGTTGCAAACTAAAATGATTAAGAAGCACATGAGCTCCGTTATTGAAAGGCAATCATGGTTTGTGCTTTTTTTTTTCTTAATCATTAGTGGAATTGATTTTTAATGTTTGAATATGTTAATATATGCCTAAACTTTTTTTTTTTTTTTTTTTTTTTGAAATTAGACGCCGTTATATGCCTAAACTCTAGTGAACAATAATTTGCCATTTTCATCCGTTTGGCTTTGACGCCCGATCTTTCAAGGCATAAGACAACGATATTATGACATTATATGGGGTATGTAATTTGTGTACACATTAAATGTGAAAAGAAACAAGTCCATAAACAATGCTCACTTTTATTAGAGTGAAGGTGGATGTCACATTTTACTCACGAATTAAGAAAATTAAAGAAAAAAGGTTGTTACTCAAATGCAAGCTAAGCGATGTTAAAAATAAGTAGGTTTCTAGTTAATCTGATGAAGAAAGATAAAAACAAGTAAATAATGTTATATTATTTCGTTTTGACGGTATCAAATAAAAAAACAAGTGTTATACGTAGTATTTAATATGGATTGTCAATGGTTATATTTAATCTAAATTAAAAAAAATTATTTAAAGGTGTGGACAGAATAGTATAGGTAATTAGGTGCTTTTTTTCCTTCTCTTTTTTTTTTTTTTCTTTTAAAAGGAGTTAGATAGATGCTAATTAAATGGATTCATGCAATCATGCCAAATGACAAAGAAAAACACCACTTGAGAAATGGTTTCACTTTCCACAAATGATGTAACCAAGTTGAACAATAAAAGGTGCCCAACTTGGTCCCGCCAATAATGGAGGAAACGCTATTAATAAGTTCATAACCACCCCTTAGCCAAAAAAAAAGTTAATAACCACCCCGGACCGCTAAATTTTTACATGGCGAATCTAATACTATACTATATATTTAAACCTGAAATCAAATTGACATTCATTAATTAGATATCACTAAGTAATTATATGATATGATAATTATTAGCTAATTTATGAAAAATAATACTCTCTCCAGTTCTGAATGATCTTCTTGTTTCCTTTTTGAGCCAGTTCTAAATGATCTTCTATTTTCCTTATTTGTTATGTTATTTGTGGTCCTAATAGATTGTGACCCACCTACATTCATTTTCCACCACATCTTACTACCTACAAAAAAACTTCGTGCCACTTCCATTGTGGAACATCAAAGTGAACTGGAGGGAGTATAATTTTGGTGATTATGGTGGTTGTTAATTTATGGTAATAATGTTAAATATAATGTGATATAACATGACATGATAAGTGAGTAGCAACAGATAATATAATAATATCGTTGCTTTTAATATTATAACAAAGATAAACCAACATTTTTACAAAACGAGTATAAATATACAAATGGGGAGCGGTTCGAACATGCAAACTAGTTTTAAAGTAAATTCGATATTTTTAAATATTATTCTCAATTTTTTTTTCTAAATTCGCACGATACCTCTTACAATATTCAATAAATCCAACCTAATTTAGCAGCAGCAGCAACCCTGAAATACGATAACCTATCTTGGTATTAGTACCTATCTATCTACGGCATGCAATCACTCTCGAGATTATGTAGCTCCGAATTTACTTTTATGTAATTAAGCGGGTTTTTTATGTACTTTTGCAAGTTTTTCATGTACTTTAATGGATATTTTATGTATTTTTTGTGAATTTATGTATAGTTTTGGTCATTTTCAACCAAGATAGATTAATAAAACTTTGAACTGGTTTTAAGGTTCTAACCTATTTACGTAAGCATTTTTCATCCATTAAGAGACTCTAATGAATTGACAATCGATATTTTACTCGTTGTACTTTAAGATCGCGTACATCTTTGTATTATTCTACATGTTTATACGTCCAAAAACTATAAATATTAATAAAACTATATGAAAATGGTTTGATAAGTAAATTTAAACTGTTCTAACAAAAAATACACAAAACTGCACCCTGTACATTAAATTAGGGTAGAACTACATCAATTTTTATGTTAACGTACACAACCTAAGAGCCGAGAGTACAATAACCTTCCATCTATCTAAGTTACATGTATCCATCATATTAGTACTTCTAACGTCAATGTTTTACTATCAAACTATATAATACATGGCAAATGGAAATTTTCATTTCAAATAGTCATATTGTTGAACTACTTTCAAGAGATACAATAGTTTTGGTTCATCAATGATAAAAAAATAAAAAATAAAAAATTGGTCATCCTATCTCTCAACTACAAGTTTTTCCATTAAAATCCCGCCAAAACTGTTTACAAACCAAAAAGATTCGGATCGCATTTCCAATACAAGGACTAGAACTGTAGAACTGTTTCGGACTACATCTCCGCTGATCAAAACTTACATATTTCTATACCATGGCCTTAATAACACAGATTACAATCCCAAAATCGATGTCTAATGAATATGTATGAGGAACAAAAAAGGTTACAAGGAAGAAAAAACAATCGAACTTCCAACAGCTAGAACAAAAGGGGCATCACGTAACACTATGTGGGTACAACAGTGGCTGATTTGGGCAACACCCGCAAGAGAAATAGTCCGAGTACTAAGAGCAACAAAAGTAATTGTATGAAAAGGTATGCCCCAAACTTAACCATCCAGCTTCGCATCTTTTGTATTTCTTCACCATCTGTAATGTCTGTGGGTATGTTTTCCTTCTGAGATTGGCCTTGTGGGATGATATGTGTGTTTCCAACATCTGCTGTCAATTGAAGGGACTGTTGGCGCTCACGAGCTTCAAATGTTTGGTCCCTCAAATTCTTGATTTCATCCAAAACCTGAACAGTCAAGTCCTTTGTAGACCCAGTCATTGCAACATACTGAACTTCAGCTTCAAGTTTTAGTTTGAAGATGCCTTCTAGCTCAGCTTCCATCTCTAGCCGCTTGTTGCGCTCCAACTGTATGACACCATGAAATGACTCCATGTTCCTACCTTTAATCGCCATTTCCAGTTCTTTTATCTTCAATTCCTTCTCATGAAGCTTAACTTTAGCTTCATCCAGCTGCTTTTCAAGGGTTTGGTCATAGTTAACCTCCGCATTCCACCCATAATCACGGTTCACACTAGCTTCATACATGGAGTTGGCAAAACCATTTGTCTCCTTGCCCGAGTCACCACATAAAGAATCAATACCCTTGCCAATCTCCTTAAACATCTGGACTTCTGCAAGGGTTCCAGATATAGCGATTAAAAAATGTTTCTGGTACACACAAGAACATTTATAACAAGGTGCTGCAAAAGGCTATTCAGTGACTTTTGGTCTCAAACAGTTTGTCTAGTCCCACAATACTCATGACTGGAACAATGGACAGATAAAAAAGAGAGAAAGAAACTTGTACATTTTTGCAAAACAAAAGCAGCTTCACTATTCAACTTTTACATCAACAATACAACAACACTATCGCAGTATCAAGGCTCCCGCCAAAGGCAAGGTAGAGGGTGGGGGGTCCGATATACGCAGCCTTACCTCCATATTTTTAGTGACGAATTGAATTTTAAAGTAATCAAGAAGCTGATGACTATTGATGGGGCTTCAAATCATTGTCTTGCACCCATTTCTCTTCTCGTTTCCAGATTACCTCACTACCATTCAATCTAATGGTAAAATTGATCTTACCTTCATATTAACTCCCTTCTTGGAAAGAAGGGTTTCCCTTGCAGTAAAGCAAATCTAAGCACTAGCAATTAGTAAGACTTCGGTAGTACTCTAAACTCTTTAAGGGTATCAGACAATCATCTATTAGTAATCCAGAATACCTTATAGGTTCTTACATAGGGTATCCAGACGCTTTATAGAATTCCTTAAAGATATCAACTTATATATGGAAGACATGAATTTTCTTCCTCATGCACGCTATTGAGTTGTTAGTAGGTAAATTCGCGTTCCAGTAACTAATTATAAGCAAAGGCCATCAGCATCAGTACAAAGAAAGTTCGTTTAGTATCAGTTATATGGGTCTTTCCTCATTGATTTTATTCTATTCTTTTGCGCAAATAATCGAGCCTTTAACTAACAAATATGAAGAAACGCGAGCAGTACAAATAGAGACAACATATCAAGTACCAGAAAGGACAGATTGTTATGTCAACACATAAATCAACAAAGCGGGAAACTATGCTAGCACCAATGAAGTATTCAAAATTCAGAATCATACCTCTCTGGAGAGCTTCTTGAGCAGATTGTAGCAGCAAAATGGAATTAAGTAGTGGCTCACAGTCTCTTGAGAGCTGGTGATCCTTGCTATCTCCTATGTTTGCGTTGGATGACAATTCAATTGAACACGTTGGTGAAAGATTGCCATATTTACAATGATCAACTTGATGTTCATCAGATGACTGCAATTCACATGCTTGTTCATCATAAGCATCTTGTTCATAGAAGTTTGCAGACCTTCCACTTTGTATTTTATCACTATTTACAGATGAACAGCCCTTCTGAAGCACAGAAGTATAACTTCTTGAATCAGATTCCAAGCTGGAAAGGGAGTTTTCTTTGTCCACACTAATTACTTCCCCTCTGGGTTTCTTACTGGTGTCAGCCTGGGCATGACCTTTGTCCAGTTGAGACCGTTGACCTGTATTGTTCAAATGTCTGCCGCTCGTGTTCTTCGCCCTATGCTTCTCCCGTTGATGTCCTGGAGGTTTCACAACATCATGCTTATGCTTGGGAGCACTAGCTGCAGTTGATGACTTGCTACTTCTATCCTCGCTGTCATCAGCGCCAGCACTAAATGTGGTATCAAGAGCCAATCCACAATTTAAACTTGGAGCAGGGTTGGAAAACCATCCTGGCTCTACTGGACTTTTAACAAATGCGTTGGTGGATGAGACTGAACCATCATTTTGTTCCTTCACATCTAAAATGCTTGCCTGCCCTCTTTTTAGCAATTTAGTAGAATCTAGATTAGAAATTGAATCCTTGGTGCTATCTCTTCTAATTCTTCGCCACTTCTTCAGCCCATGTCCCTTAGTAGTTTGGGGTGGGTTTGGGTTTGCCATTGACGGAGATGAGGAGGAATCAAGCAGCTCAGAATTTCCAACCTCCGTTCCTTTGGAATTGCTAGCCAACAACACATTAGCTTTTGTATGTTCACTGGAAGTAAAATCCTTGAAGTCATTGTGATCACCATAGCCCGCCTTTTGATTGGAATTGAAAACGTGACAGTGGTCATGATCATTCTCCTCTGCAAGAGTAGAACCATTTCTTTGAATGTTGACTTCCCCATTCACATCACTGTTGCCCCCAACAGATTCTTGCCCGGGATGCCACTCTTCATCAAGCAAATGCGAAGAGGTTTGCTTTTCTGACGACAAACACAGGGAATAATCTGAAATTTCGCAAGCCAAGGACCTTGACAGACTTGAAAAATCACTCCATTAAGAAAATAGACAAAAATTCATACCAGCCAAAAAGGGTGCAGAAATATCTCCATCATCATTTCCTTGTCCATTGTCCAAATTAGTGCTGCACTCCTAGAAAAATTAGAAACAGAAAAAGGGAAAAATGAACGACAAATGCGTGAGAGGACAGTGAGAAAAGGAATATGTCAGCTAACATGACATCTTGTATGGAATCGTCAATATAGGAAAAAGATGAAAAGTGAAACGTAGATTGTAAATTAAGAGAGGGATAAGCAATGAAGCCAACATATCGAAAGAACAAAGGTTAAAGACAAAATAGATAACATAAAAATAATGAAAGCTATGAAAGATTTTGTAGAGTGAACCAAATTTGTCGAAAAATCAAGAGAGGGATAAGCAATATAGGAAAACAATGAAAAGTGAAACGTAGATTGTAAATTAAGAGAGGGATAAGCAATGAAGCCAACATATCGAAAGAACAAAGGGATAAAGACAAGATAGATAACATAAAAATAATGAAAGCTATGAAAGATTTTGTAGAGTGAACCAAATTTGTCGAAAAATCAAGAGTGAAAGGTTGTACCAAAAGTCCTAGTACAGTAAAGAAGTTAGAAGAACAAACACAACAATGGTGAGCAAAAAAAGAGAAAAAAAGGCACAATTACAGTTAAAAGACATAACACCACAAATCATTTTCCTCCACTCAGCACATTGCAACATCAAAGTACAAGATTCTCCCTCACCTTAGCTTCACAAGGGCCAACTCTTATTTTCTCCCTAATCACATCATTTCTTGAAACGACCGTTTTTTGTATAACTACACATCCACCACAGCATAAACATCTCCACAACATTCAACTTATAACCTTGACATTGTTTCACAGGTTGATATGTGGTACCCATACCGTACTAGCCGAATCATCATGAGACAGAAATTTTCATTCAATCATTAAGGATTGGGGAGGGGGGGCTCTATGGTTTAATGAGCCACATTTCCATCCAATCCTCCATCCCTTTGGAGAATATATACCCACCAAAAAAAAAAAGTCAAAAGCTCCAACAGTCTTCTCATCCAATGTGATCACGCATGGGGAAGCACCTTCTAATCGCACTAGAATTACGCTACGTATTAATTACAATATAGTTACAGATGGCGATTCATGTTAGCCGACCCCAAATCATTTTCAAAATAAGGCTTGGCTGTGGTTGTTGTTGTTATTGTTGTATAGTTAGTGTTACTCTTCCTCAATCAAGTCTTACAGAATATGAATATAACCGGCACGTTTTTAGAGTAAGTTTTAGTCATTCCCTTGCTGAAAATCTTATCCACATATAGATTCCTTCCCATTCATGGTTTCAAATTGAGAACAAAAACTAGTCGAAATTGTTATTACCCAAAAGTAGGCTTCCTTTTCATGCCTACATTATACACTTATGACACTGTCGATCAAGGAACAACTGAACTTCAGGTTTGAAAATGACGAACAAATAATTGATGACGTCAGAAAGAGAAGCAGGTTTCACAAAGCCAGTAATATAGGGGAAATGAAAGAAGTAACAAATCAAATTTTGAGGCAGCAAGCTTTACACCTAGATGTGGAAAGTTACAAGTTCAATATGAAAGCCAGGAAACAACTACATGACAGTTAAAACTAATGTTAAAGTACGTTCGGGCCTGGGCTGCACCCGTAGGAGGAGAGAGAATCCACTTCATAAACCCAAGGAGGTTCCATCCTAAAACCAATTGGCAATAGGTGGAGTAACTCCTTAGTTTACATACATATCAACTCTCTCCTCTTTTTCCAATGCGGGACACTCACAGGTGGAGCTCACTTTAACAATTAAGTTGAAATTCTCTTTTTGGTAGACTGGTTAGGAGCCAATGGACAAAATATGCACCCTATACGCTCAATTCTAAGGTTGCAGGTGTTTGTTTTCAGTACACAGGAGGTATCTTTCAAACAATTAAAACTATCCTCTTGGAACACTTTAGGCTTTATATATTCCTAAAACAACCCTAAAACATAACTTTTTTAATCTCATCATTTAGCTGGAAAGCTCCATCTAGGCAAAGGGTTAAAATACAAAGTTAGCCATACCTGGACAAATGGAACCCCCATATTAGACTCTTGGCGTATTTCTGGCTGAAAGGATGCAAGATTCATAGTGGATTCATCTGGATTGTGGGCCCGCTCAATTGGGGATGACCTGACAATATCACAGGATATAATTAGGATAAAGTTTGAAATAGGTGGTAAGCGATATGAATTGCAGAAACGTTACTGATTGTAAAATGTGAAGAACAATAATTCATACACAAATACATAAAGTGCAGTTTAACAGGTCACAACAGTCTGAGCAGAAAGATGCCTACTGTCCATATTATAGGCTTGTGCTAACATAAGAACCTCAGAAGCTGCTCAAGAAAAGAAATACAAACATTTTGTACATGCTCACGGACAAGTTGAAAAGACAAATGCAGTATTGTGAAAAGATGCTGACATGTGGTAAGTCCACCAAATGCCCTCCCCCATGACCCCATCTCATTTCTTATTTTCTTAAGCTTACATATATACAATTAATTATTTGGTTTGTGGAGTCAAAAACTACTCACAAGGAACCCAAAGAGCATGCATACAAAGACAAAGCACTTGATTAAAGTCATTAAACAACATAATGATGCAGCCATGAACTTATGTTGCTTTGTCATACAGCTAGACATTATTCTTGGCCAAAAGCTTGAATAAATTATCTACTTCATAGAAATAGAAATGGAGGAAGGCGAATTGACAACAAAGAGTCAACTCGCAAGGTATAATGTTATAGCTAACTAGCTTGATGAACCCTAAATTATCAAAACGAACACAAAGTCAGCCTCCATTCTAATAACAAGAGCCTTTCAGCCAGCAGTGTTGCTATGACCAATTTTAGTCAAACAAATAATATTGCCCAGTGCCCAAATTCCTCGTGGAAGGGAATTTTTTTTTAAAGGGCAGCCCGGTGCACATTGGCGTCCCCGCTAAGCGAGAGTCCGGGGAATTTTTTTTTTAAAAAGATAAAAAAGAAAAAGGACAACTTGACTCTTATTCTAGAGGAAAAGTAGCAAAAATCCACTTTTTATTAAACCAAGTAAGGAAACATCCTCCTTTTAAAGTGAAATTAAGTTAAAAGGGTCTTTTAAGGTGGTTTCAGGTGGTGATGGGTGCTTTAGTGGTGGGTGAAACGAAATAAGGTGGTATTACCTGGGCCAAATGCATTTAAAAGGTGGTTGTAAACAAACGTTTTTTTAAAGGTGGTTGTTTTCAGAATTTAGTTTGGTAAAAGATGGTTTCTTGCAAATTTTCCTATTCTAAAAAGAGTGATAACTTCATTTCAAACCACAGTGGCAACTGAAGCGATTTTCAGGTTGGCAAATTCCCTTCAACCCCTTTCTACCTACTCAACACTTCGATTATTTTTCAGTGTTCTTCTGCCACAACGTTGAACCATACCTCATCGCCACTAGGATAACCCTATCCTTCATCCTGTCCAAAATCTACATAAAGTTCTACATAATGTTCTGTTTATCTGCACCAACTACCAACTATATCATCAACCATAACATGGGATGCTTCATTCATTCTAACCACCTCGAGAGCATTGCATATCCCTACCCCAATAAAATCAATTTTATGACCTCATTATAACTTCTAATCAAACAAATCTACACCTTCCATATCCAACCCAGCCTCTGAAACATAAGAAGATAGAAGTTGCCTAAGAGGAGACCTGCCCAGCTGCCCCATTTTGCCCAACATTTTCCTGATCTGCCCCTTATAAACCAAACTCAAAAAAGTCACCTTCAAGTCTTCACTATTAAAGTCAACAAGCACATCTCTACATTGTTCAAGACTACCTTCTCCAGTTTCCTGATCTACCTCTTGTAAATCAAATTCACTCTCCCAAATATTTAGTATTATCACTAATTCTCCCCAGTTTAAAGGCATAGTAATGCCAACACATCAAACCCTCTGATCCCTTAACAAGCTACCACCCCAATTCAATTATTGCGGTCACACAGAGCTTATCACTTACGAGAACACGAATTTCGTGTCGGACAGAGTAACCTCACCAAGTTGACTTGTCGATATCGAGATCATAACCCAAACTCACCACAACATCAACTAAAAAAGTTCGATTAGTCTAAATAAATTTCGATTCTCCCGTCCTCGACCCCATTAATCATCACTAGCATAAACTACTTAAAGGATGACTAAATTTCACAAAATGAAAAAACTTGTAAAAGAAGCAGAATAAAAGGAGAATTACCCAGTAGAATCTGAGACAACTACAATCAAATCTCCCTCTTGAACACCCACTTCACTTAACTTATCATCGTTCTTCATCTCTTTCCCATTATACAACAGCTCATTTTGCTGCAAACCCATGATTTATCAACTCAAATTAAGCTCAATTTTCATTTTAAAAAACAACAATAATTGCAATCATCACAAAATATTCAATCTTTATCATTACTCAACTCAAAATAAGCTCAATTTTCATATTAAAAACAACAATAATTGCAATTATCATTAAATATTCAATCTTTTATCATTAATCAACTCAAATTAAGCTGAATTTTCAAGTAAAAGAAACAGCAAAAATCGCAAATTAATATGGAAAATCAAACAACCTGGAGTTTGAGCGAAGCTTTGATGTTTCCAACCTGCAAAATTCAAATCAAAGTTAATTAAACAAAAAAAAAATGAAGATCAACCCACTAAAAAATAAAATTAATTGGGGGAAATTGGATTGAAATTGAGGAAGTACAAGTTCATGATGATCGAAATCTAAGGAGATGATCTTTTTGTCGAGGGTTAAGACATTAATCTTCATGACATTTGGAAAATTATTGATGGGGAATTAATTGAAGTTGGAAATTGGGGAATTTTGGTGATTAAATGATGAGAATTAAAGTAATAATAATAATAATAATAATAATAATTAGGGTGGAAGATTAGGAATTATGAGATGAGATGAGAGATGAGTCGCATGGCTTAATTATTTGAGTGTCGAAATTTCGGAGGAGGTGTAACTTTTGGAAGATGATGGATTTGACGTGTGAGGGACAGATGTTTAGTTGTTGTCTGTCAGCACATGTGCGTGCGGGTGGGGGGAGGGAGTTGGGGTGGAATTCTATGTTGTTGCGATATTTCGAGCACCGTAGAACACCGTAATAATCTTCTTTCTAGGGGCTTGTTATTTCATAATATTAATGGGGCTTGTTATTTCATAATATTAATGAAAGTCAAGTCGTTGAAATAAACCTGGTTTGTTATGGTTGACATAAGCAATGTATAATCTAATTGCATTGTATTTTGATCTGATTCTTTCTACGAGTATGTTTAAGGTCGAGTTAAGGTCTCATTAATTGGATTCTATCTTATAAGGTAAAATCATTAACGTTAAGTAGAATCACATGCAACCTTCTAATACTCCTAGTAACATTAATGATATGTACTCCCCCCGTCCCAGCTCAAACTAGAGCTGATCAAATGGCCAGGCCCGAAATCCCGACCCGGTCCGACATTTCCCGGACTTGGGCCGACCAACTAGGCCCGAAAATGGCCCAAAGCCCGACCCGAAAAAACCCGCAATAATATGGGTCGGGCTTGGCCTGAGTTCATGGCCCGAAAATTGGCCCGGCCCGGACCCGCTTTTAAAAATAAACGCAATATTTTTTTAATTTTATAAACCTAAGTTATGTAAACTAGTGTAAATGATGTCGGATCATGACGAATTAGGTAATTAAAGTACTCAATGTATCAAAATTAGGCTAAATGTAGTGAATAAAGCATATTAAAATAATAAAAATATTACTATTAATAAAATGAAATATTGTAAATTATGACAATAACATCAAAAACCTCTTTAAAAAGGTATAATAATTTATTATTAAACTAAATATGCAAGTAGTAGGTAATATTAGTGTGTAAAGTGATCAAAAACGTATTAATTAGATAATACGTAATTTTTTTTAAAAAGCCCGAACGAGCCCAAAATGGCCTGAAAGCCCGCTTTGGCCCGAATGGGCCGGGCTTGGGCCGGTCGATTAGGCCCGAAAGAAAAGCACGGCCCGCACACCGGGCCTACTTTTTAACCCTAAACCCGGCCCGCACACTGGGCCTACTTTTTTACCCCAAGCCTGACCCGGCCCGGCCCATGATCACCTCTAGCTCAAACGCTGCATATTTCATTTTTGGACGTCCCACCTCAAACACCTCATCTATTTTGGGACATAATTCTTTCTCTTACTTTTATTAAATAATTACATTCTTTCTCACATTATCTCTCCTACTTTTATTAATCGAAAAATGCACACGATACCCCTGTATTTCAACTTAGCGCAAACGGTACCTCCGTACTTTTAGGAACTGCACAGTATGCCATTTTTTTAACTCCGATCCCGTTAGTTTATGATTAATAATGTTGACATGACTACAATTAACTTAAGTTAATTACCAAATAATATAAAATAAAATTATCATAATAATTAGAAAAAATCAACCTTTACCCCTTCATTTTTCTCTCTCCTCTGCCCTTTCCCCTTTCCCTTCCCTGCCCACCACCACCACGTACTAACTTACAAAGTAGGTTAATGTGTATTAAGGGAGATAAGTTAATATTTAATGTGTAGTTAGTATGTTAATGACGTAGAATGGTTGCTTAAATAAAGCACTAAAAAGATCGGAAAATTCACGTGGTACCCTCGAACTTTGCTTGATTGCATATGGTACCCAATTTACCGAGTTTCTGCACAAGGTACCCTTCAAGTTTGATGTTGTGCACTTGGTACCCTCATTTCTAACTATCACTTAACGGCGTTAACTTACAAGTTGAGATAATTTTAGAACTGAAATTAAAAAACCAAAACCAAAAAAGAAAAAAGAAAAAATTCCAAAACCCTCACCCTCCTACTCTCTCTCTCTCTCTCTTTCCCAACCTTCAACTTCCATAGTCTCTATCCCGACCACCAATAGCCCCCCCCTTTTAAACACCATCGTGACTCCATCATAACCAAAGTCGACCACCTCTCCTAGCCACCACCACCCACTCCCAATAGAACATTCTCCTTATTTAACCCAACTTATTGCACCAATAGATTTGCTCAGATTGGAACAAAAAATTCGTACAAAATCAAAAGAAATATGGACTGGGTAGCGCCCTATATTCTGCCAAAATAAATCGTCCAGATTAGTCTAACCAATCGCACTAATTTGAACCCACTAATGCACGCACTAATTCACCCAATTTAACCTAGAAATTCGCCAAACAATTGTTACCAAATTCGAGGAGAAGGCTGCTGAGAAACCTTGAATTCTCTGTCGAAGAAGAGAAGCTTGGCGGAGGCGTCGATGGTGGCAGTTGGTGAAGAAGGAGGAGGAGAGGAGAGAGAAAGAATTCGGATTTGAGAATGGGGATCGGAGTTGGAGTTGGAGTTGGAATTTGTCATAGAGATTGACGACATCGAAGATGATGATGAGAGCGAGAGGATGAGCGTGGTGTTGGTAGGTAGGTGATCCGGATGAGGAATTGGTTGCGCTGGACTATAATTGGAGTTGGATTACCTCCTCCATCGGGTCTGCGGTGGTTAGGGGGAAAACATGAGAGAGAATATCAAGAGGAGGAAAGAGAATAGCATAGGAGTAGCCATATCTTTTCTTTCGTTTGATTAGTTTAGGTTAAGTGTTTGGGGGTCGTTTGATTAGCTTAGGTTAAGTGTTTGGGGGTTACTAATTAGGTAGTTAGTGTTTAATAGATAGGAAATTGTATGATTACCTAGTTAACCTAAGTCCATTATAACAGAAGCTTTCTAGAAGGGCGCCACGTGCACAATCTCAAACTTGAAGGGTACCTTGTGCAAAAACTCGACAAATTGGGTACCATGTGCAATCAAACAAAGTTAAAGGGTACCACGTGAATTTTCCGTAAAAAGATTCTCTAATGATGTTATGAGGGAAGAAGCAAAAAAGGGTATGGTGTGCAATTTTCAAAAGTACGGGGGTACCGTGTGCACTAAGTTGGAGTATAGGTATACCGTGTGCAAACCCCCAAAGTACAGGGGTACCACGTGCATTTTCCGTTTATTAATCCTCACCTTCTCTCTCCTCTCTTTTCCTAATATTACCCCACTTAACTTATTATATCAATTTTTCTTATTCCGCTACAAATAACGCTCTGGGCGTTTGAGCTGGGACGAAGGGAGTATAGGTAACTTTGTCATTTTAGAATGGTGACCGAAGATATGTGATGCAACATGGTGTTTTAGTGTTGTAGCCTTATACGACTAACTCTCAGTAAGTCGAGTTTGTCCTTGTTTGTTCATGCGTCGTTTATGACTAATGAAAAGCTTGTTGGTCTTTGATGTTGTGTTGTGTGACATAAATGGAATTTGGGGGAAGGGTTATTTTGGTCATATTTACGCAAATTATGCGACTTAGCCCGATGGAATAGCAATCTTGATGGTACTGAATTGGCTTGGTATTTTGAACATTATCAACCTTCAAGTATATGTGATAATTAACAAATTAATACCCCGAATTTAGTCTATTCAGTGGAGATAATGAGCCGTAGTTGGAATCGACCATATAAAGGGATTCCACAAAAGTCTTATAATTCTAAACATTTTTCTAACAACTTGTTACTGTACAAAAATAAATTTTGAACTTTCAAAGTCAGTATTAAAGGATTAATATCACACAAATAGTCAAGTACACAACCTTAATTACTTCAATCACTTTACTCAGTTTCATGTCTCACTTTTGTTCTTTTTCTTCTTGGTGAGGTTTTACTAGACACGATCGTTAGATACCAAAACAATAAAAAAGTGTGTTACATACTACTTCTGAGTTCTGTCGAACGAAAACAGAAAACTTAACGAACACACACCCCCAAAATCGAACGTTAGAAGTTCAAAATTCAAAAAAAGATCCCTCCTCTCATTCCTGAACAACAAAAACCCTAACTTCAAGAACACAAAAAACCCCAAGTTTCAGCTGCAAATCCCCAAATCTCTAATCAATCAAATTACCCACCATGAAAACAGTGATCCTCACGCCATCATCAGTAAACCCGAAAACCCAAATATCAGCAGACATCAAATCCGAGGAGCGATCAGAAAGCTGTTACTTCCCAAAATGTCGCAAAGATGCCAACTGTAACTGCGACATGTGCTTAGCAAGCATCAATGCCACCCTTGATCTCATGCCCATGAGTGCTCAAAGAAGCACCCTTACTAAGCTTTCCGCCTCGAAACAGTCTCTCGAAACGACACCTGTTTCCATTGATCCCACCCTTCTGTCTACTCCTGTTTCCACAACTCCACTTCCTGTTCACGCTCCTGCTCCTGTTCCTGTTGTTGATGAGACCCCTATTCGTTCTACGGCTAAATCGAGTAATAATACCATTAATCAGAGGAAATTTGATGTCAAGAAGAGGAATTTGAGATTGGGAGGGAAGTTTTGGAGGTGGGTTTTGTTCTTGGGGTTTTATTTTGCTGTCGAATTCGGGTTTTCTTGTGGGGTTCGGCGGGTCTTACGGCCTGCATTGTCGGAGGATATGATCAGAGACGTGTTTAAGGCGTCATCGGGTGGTAGCGAATTGAGTGAGAGATTGAATTTGGTTCAGAAACAATTGGTGGGTATTGTTGGTGATCAAGTATCAAGGTGCAATCTTGGTAATTCTACTTGGAAAATTGATCAGGTTTGATTTTTATTGTTCTGGGATTTAATAAAGTATCTTTGGTATTGCATTTGATTTAATTGAATATCTTTGTTATTATTAATCAGAATTAGAGAACAACAACATATGTAGTGTGCTAATCTTGGTTGCTGTATCTTTTGTTCCTTGAAATAAGAGTACAACAAATCTCTGAAAAAAATTGTGTTTTAATCCATACGAGTATATATTTTGATTTTAGTTATACCCAAAATTTATTACAGTTTGTAGGAAATTAAGTGCCTTGATCTTTCTGTGTGTTTTTGGTGGTTTAATGCGAATTTCTAGCAATAAATTCCAAGGTAAGCATATTTAAATCGTAGATGGGTGACTTGGATGTAGTATTATGCTGCGGTTGATGCTGAATTTAGAGAAGAGAAGACTTGTTTAGAAAGGCCAAAAGCTGGAGAATTGATAGTGATACATATTTTGAGAAGGCAAAACAAGGTACCCTTGGATAAGCTAGGTTCACAGTAAAGATTCAAGTGTGTTAAAGAGGTGGAACCTGCAATTGTTTCAGACTCCGCCAGACTACAAATAATGCAGCAAAACGGCACTTAGGTGAGGTTGGGGGTGGAGAAATAACTAGAAAATTGTACTCAAATTTTCTGTTTGTGCTGGAATATCAGCTGTGTTGCCTAATCTAGCAATGACATGCAAGCATACATGTCGAAAAGTCCTCCAAACTTCTAAATGAATACTGAAACAACTTGAAGCTAAAATATCAAAACCACATCAAAGTAGGTATTATCATCGCGTGTGGAAATGAATAGACTTTTTGCACAAGCAAGAATGGTTAGTGAGGGTAGAGTACTATTGCAGACAAGGGAATAGGATGGCTAATTGGCTTGCTAATTATAAAGTTACGGGTTCACTAAATGGCTAAACATAACCTAGCTTCATGAAAGTACTGAGTGAATAAAGTTATGAGTTCACTATTTAGCTAAACATCATGGACTACTTTGTACGCTTTGTGGAGGGCCAAGGCTGCGTGTTGGGCCTAGGAGCACAGGTACAGCTTAGTTGCTGTATCCTTGCTTGTTTTTGGCCTCCCTTATTTCTCTGTTCTTTTTTCTTTTCTGTTGCTGTTGTGTTTCGTCATTAGTGTGATGGAATACCATGGATGTCAACAATTCCTCCACTCCTCCTTATTGCCGATTCTACATTTAATACTGAGGCCACTTGAAGTTAGTATACCATTACCATATCTAAGTAGGTACTCTCATCCGGTGTGGAGATGCATAGACTTGATGCACATGCAAGAATGGTTAGTGAGGGTAGATCACTGCTACACACAAGGGAATGGGACGGCTGATTGGCTTGCTGACTACTATGTAAAAAGTTACGAGTTCACTAAAATGACTAAATATAACCTTGTTTTCATGAAAGTGTGGGTGGACTGTGGACTACTTAGGACGGAGATGCTTGTCCCAAGGTCACATGTGGTGTCTAGGATCACAGTTTAGTTGCTTCATTCTTGCTTATTTCCTTTTAATTTCTGCCATTTTTATCTTTCAGTGTTCCCTTGTTTTGTTGTTTGCCTTTCATGGATTCATCAGTGTTTTTCATACTCTCCAATTTATAGGATGGCTTGATCACACATTCGTACTGCATACTGTACCAATCAGCAGCAGAGGAGGTGGTAGCAAGGGGATGGCCTTTTCAGGCTACTGGGCTCGTCACAGCAGGATTTTCATCGCGCTCATTTGCCATTCTGTCTGGCAGACTCACAGAGGTAAGAGCACAAACAACATCAAGCCGAATAATGAAATTTCATCTGTGCTTCTCATTTTGCCAGAGCAGTTCTGAACTCCTAATTACTGATTTCATGTTCTCTTCAAATTGCCTTTTGACAGTGGCCTGAAGGCAACATGGTGTATGAGGTTCGAGACAAAAACTCGACATGGATTCTACAGAAATGGAGTGCATCTTTTGTCAAGTTTGAAGCAAACACCTGGATTATTGAGTACAAAAAAAGCATATTTTTAGAGGATCCTAGTATCTTATTGGCATCAGTTAAGTTCTTGAAGTTCAGGATCAAAAAGTTTGTGGGAAGAATGAGGCAGCATCTCTGGCTGTTGTCTGATTTGAGAAATTATGCTGCCTACATCTCAGAGGAAACGTCAAGCTTCCCGACTTGAACGATCGAAATTGTACACATTTCTCATGTCTTATGAGTAGATTGTGATAGGTAGATCATCCTCACTGACTTACTTCTGTGTGAAGTGTTATAATTGTGAATGCATCAATGTACATGGAAGAATATTGTCAAGAGTTCGGATTATCGAAAATGTATATGTTACTACCATAAGTTCACTTGTCATCATGTTTCTAATTGAAATCAGAAGATGTTCTCATGTCCATCAACACTCCCAAGAGCAGTCCTGTATCAGTCCCAAAAGCTCTATCATCGCAAGTTCTTTACTCTGATAGAAGAAAATTATGTCAAATGAACCAGCATCTGAAGCTCATAATTCTAGCAAATTAAGTAATGAACCATATTTGATTGTTGGGTCACTTTAGGTCATGTTCGATCCAGCCAATTCGAGTTTAGGTAACTTTCGGTTCACTTAATTAAGAAACTAAGAAATACGGGTGTTCGTCAGTACTCGAGTTGTGGGATCTTGTGCTTGTTCAATAAGCACAACAAAACGAAGTTTTAACCTGTTTAGTTAGTGAGTCATGATCACTCCATACTCTAGCTAGTGATACACTCGTATACTTGGGGTCAACCTACTTAATTCATTACCCAATAATTAAGCTTAATAATGATCCAAATTTAAAATATTTTCATCTGATAATGCAAAAAAAAAAAAAAAAAAAATGTATTGACGACAAATCGAAATGATGCAAATTAGTAACCATCAGTAACTCTACACGAGACGACCCGACAGAAACCGACCCGAACCAAAACCAACACGACCCCAAAATTCATTTTGATTTGCCAAGACCTAAACCCGATATGAACCGATCAATCCGATTGCACTCTCTTGCAAAGTTTATAATTCCAACCAAATACCCAATAATTTAACTTAAGGTCATTTTTTTTAGGGTAGTAACTTAAAGGTCATTAGCTTGTCAAGAGTCGAGACCATCCGGACCGAAATGAGCCGCCCAGTCGGTAACGTACTAAACGACTTTACTATAAGCGATAAAACAATGGGACACAGACCCTGTGAAAATTTCAGTTGATTTTCAACCACCGCAACTCCGAAGAAAAAAAAAAAATCAAATCGTTGGCGATTTTCCAGACTGTGTAAAATACTGAGATTGCTAACAAAGTGGAAAAACAACAGAGAAAATCCTTCGAAATTGGGGAAACTTCATCACGAAGATGGCTCTTGTGCTAGGGGAACTCTTACAAAATCTTGTTACCAAAGATGTAAGCTTTATTCTCAACTTTCAACTACTACTCTTTTTTGCTAGTTTTTTTTTTTTGTGATATTGTCTTAATTTGTCCCCAAAATGTATGATGCCCAGATGAACAATTGAAGAGTTTTTCATGTAATTGAGCTGATTTTATTTGCTGGGTCGTGTTTAATTTGATGATTAGGGTAAGGAGAAAATGACCAAAGAAGAAGGGCAATTTTTTCTTAATTGGAGGGCAAAAACGATCAAGAGTTGCATTGTTGTAGGCTCTGCTGCTACCGGTCTTGTTTGGATTGGTAATTTGTACTCCTTTCGATGTCGTTTTACTGTAATTTGGTTTATCATGTTCATAGTTAATCAAGTATATGCTTAGACAAGTGTTTAGGAAGATAAATTTCGCCTTCTATAACCACAATGTTGGCCCATTCCGGAATCTAGCGTACGGCCAGGTTCATAGAGATCAAAAGGGAAACAACCTAACCCGAGACCCTATAGTTAAAGCACGGCTTTTCAAAGAAAAAGTTGAATTGAGAAGAAAAGATCGATTTTTATGATTTAGTTAAATGTGTTATTGGGAATAAAGTGGTGCAGCGGTTATTCGTGGATCTTAAAGAGGGTGTAAACATCTTATCACAATTGTATAGGTAGATGGGATACAACTCTAAAATCACTTGAAACTTTGGAAGTATTATACATTTAGCATTAGACTGTCAAGGCAAACTATCTCTCCCATTTTAGGAGGAATTCTCTCAATACAATCTCTCTTTTGTATCAATGTTAGGGAGCTAGCTTACCCAGCTTCCTCATCCAGTCATCCCTGGGCGTTCATGCGGAATCTTTTTGACACTCTTCAGTCTTCTCTCGGGGATTAATGGGCTTCATTATATATAACGTAGCAGCTCAATATGCTAAAAAATACTTACTTTAGAAGCCTTGTCTTTTTTTCAAGATGGAAATTACTTTGCACTCAACTGTAATAAAATAGCCCAACCATGGAAATGGCAAATGAGTTATTACGTAGTTGCTTGGGTCTCACCCAAAACTAGTTATAAATAGGATAGCTAAGTAATTATAAAACAACAAATTATCATTCATCAATTTATTGTGTAGTTTATACTTTGGGAGTGTGAGGCATCTTGAACTTCCTAGCCTATCCTTCCCAGCTTATTTCTATAATGGTGTTATCACCACCTATCTACTACCATGACTATCCTACGGTGTCGTCTCCTCTGCCTATCTATCTGAGTTCATCACATCAACATGTGCCGATCCAGGCCCTCAAAAAAATAGTGTGCCCCATTTCTGTGATTAGAGTACGAGACTAGTTAGATATGAACTGAGGATGGTACACATATAGCTATTCATAGGCTATTCCCACCAGTGAGATTCATAAGCGTGTATATTTTATCAAGAAAGAGCCCAAAGAGGAGAAGAAGAGTAGAATAAGAGGACAATAAATCCTCAAACACACACAGGGTAAGAGAAGAATATAACAAATGACGTGAGTTGCATGAGGCGCAAGTGGTGGAGCCTCAGCCTTGGTGAGGCCAAGTTCCAGAAAGGCGCACCCAAGGCATACAACTATGCAATATCCAATTTTTTTCTGAATATTTTTACCTCTACCCTTCCCCTTGCCTCTAAATCCTAGTTTCTACCTCTTTACGTATTGCCTCTTTACCTCTTTAAGTACCAAAAATATCTTTTTTGTCGATAACCTCAGACCAATCAATAATGGGGTAATTTTTTGCAAAATATTGTTTTGGAAAATAGAAGTTTGTTTGCTAAAAAGAGTGCACCTTGCCTTCATGAGGCGTGCGCCTTCTTGTCACGCCCTATGGCTCTTTACTATAGGCCCTCATAGCCTCAGTGTTCCTCGCACATAATTGAAAACACATCAAAACATGCCGAAGAAACCTTTCTTAAGACCTTTGTATTAAAGTTAAATCTCCGACTTCATATATTTATTCTGAGTCTATGCCATTTATTCTTCCTACCGTATGTTTGTGTAGTAGCCGAGCTTGATTTCTTAAGTGATAAATCAACCAACTTTAGTGTCATCTTGTTGAGAAAAATTAGCTGCCCATTTTTCTACTTTAGCTCCTTGCTGAATGAAGCATACGTTTGTAGGTGTTTACTGGCTGTTCTATGATGGTTATCTCTTTGCCCTAGTTATCAAACTTGGCTCACAGCTATGATCACACTAATTGATATATTACTATTGTTATCTCTTTTATGTTTTTTATCTAGTTGCTAACAACATTCTATCCTCTTGCAGCAACAACAAAGAGGAACCCGTTTTGCCCCACCCTTGCTAACCGATTTCGCCTCACCCTTGCTGGAGGTTAGTTTAGCTTCTCGCGAGCTCTGTGTGTGTGTGTGGGGGGGGGGGCGTGCGCTTTCAGCTCAAAAGTTACACTGAAGTGAACCATTTCGAAATACCATGGTTTGAACTGTGAAGGTTGATTCCGCACAATGTGTGAATGTTTTATATTTGGCAACACTTGGGTCTCTTGACATTGCGTGGTTATTATCAAGCCTAAACTTCGATTTTGCATTATTTGCACATAGCTGTCCCTATACTCCTTTATGTCCTATTCTTTTTCTCTTTCTAAAATCTACTACTAAAGTACTAACCTAAGGTAGACCTAAAAGAGCCGTGTAAGGTTTATGAATCTTTTTATATCGGAGCTCCTATATCAATCACCAGGAAAAATGCTCACTATAGAAGACCAGCAACATAGAACGGCTGAGAAAGCTCACCTGTATGTTCCTATACTGGAAGTTAGAACACTTTAGGGGTACTCATTAAAGGTTGGTGCCACAGCTCCTGAAACTTATATGTTTCTCTCATGAGATGGGTGATTTTGTTTGTTCACTGTGTCAGTAGATAAATTGACAAGGGAAGGTTTGCCCTCATTACACCCTTGTGGTGGGACCCTTCCCCGGACCCTCGCTTAGCGGGGACGCCAATGTGCACAGGGCTGCCCTTTACTGTGTCAGTAAACTTAATGCAAAACTGCTGCAAATGCTATTCTGATTTTGATTACAATTATTTGTTTTGTTGAAGTTGGGGTTTATATTAGGTATAAGTCCTTTTCAGGAGGCATGTAGGTCGTATAAGAAGTGGCAAAAACATGGGTTTACTATTGGTTTGTCTTTTGTAAAGTGGCTATATAAATGATTTCACTAGGGTTAATTGATAGCATGTATTCTCATAATGAATGAACCTAATTTAGTAGGGGAAGATAAGGAGATGATGGGTTGCTTAGATGTAATCTCACTACAGTTGCTAAATTAATCAACATTGTTCAACCTTAATCTATGTGATCACCTTTACTCCATTAGATGTAATCGATTGTTCTCTCCATGTTGTGACTTCTCTGCATACTTCTTATATTTACCTTATTCGTAATAAATTTGATTCCATTACTTTTTTATGATGATCTCTCCACCAAACATGCACTAAGATTTTGGGGAGTCAATTATTTAACTAATTAACAGGTTATATATTGGATAAAAGCTATTATGAGCTTCCGTCATGATGAATAAGCCCAACACCTCGTCCAGTAGTGTGACCATCGATTGTGTCTATACATGCATTACTTTTGTTGAATGGATCTGGTATGCGTTGACATTAAGAGTTGTTTCCTGTCTGATCCCGACATGTGAAGTTATCTTAGGAGTGTTTTCATTTATCTCTACTTGCCTTAGGAGCTGGTGCTACAGCGGGATACTGGAGATTACAAGATTCTTTGAATACATGTGTTGATCAAGTGCTTGGTTTAGATGGAAGTCGGATGCAGCGGGAGCTGAAAAAAATGTATGCATTCTGTCTTGTCCTTCACCTTTCTTCCACTTTTCATAAGACATATAGCTAAAGTTATTTGTGATAGTAGTCTGGATCGGTGAACGCTGATGATGTTTTTGGTTTTCTGCTTGTATTGTTTATGTTTACCTTTGTGTGCTTGTGATGATATCCATTGCTTGAGAGTTCTGTGTGGAAGAGCAAGGACTCTATAGAGTATAGACTATTCAAAGACTTATAATTTTTGTGCCAAAGGATATGCAATTATGTGGATTGCACAGGTCATTTTGTTGGAATTTTTTAGTGATTGGTGATTACAGTCTCTAGTTTTACAAGAAGGAGCTTCTGAGATGATTATCTCGGAGTCCATTTATCTCCAAATCATGATTTATCACAGCGAAATCAATTTTTCATTCAATATGTATTGTAGTTCTTCACCTGATTTCTATTTTGTCTTGCGTTTCAAGATAGCTCTGACTCTGAGTGTTTGTTGGGTTATTACCATATGTGATTGGACTTTAGATTCTGAGACACCTAAATTGGCTCTTCAGTGGATTGGTATCAAGCTCTTGTGTATGTATGTATTTATGTATTTGATAAAAGTTTATCTACTCTTGTGTATGTATGTATTTATGTAATGGATGATGACTTGACGAGTTGTGCATGACTAAGTGCATCTACAAATAGTGTCTTTCTGCTGGACAATTTGTGAACCTTTTGGTGACCTGAGATCAGGAGAGAAGCTTTTTATCACCAATTTATATCTATTCATGATTCTTGAAGGTGCTTGTTTTAGAAGGGGCCAATTCGTCTTTTTACAATATCATATACAGCAAAAAATAAATTATCCCTTTTGGAATGTTCGGACACAACTTTATCATTTATGAAGACTAGACTTATCTGTATTCCGTAGCACATGCTTGGCTACTTAAAAGTGGCCGTCATGGCGAGTAAAGCGTTTCAACATTTGTGAACTACTCAGGCTAAGAAGCCTTGATATAGATTGGTCCAGGGTTCTTTCCTTGTTCCTCATCACAGTTTCTTGCTATGGGTTGCAGTCCAACATAGACTTCCTGCTAGATCACCTTAGGAGTTGTTGTAGTCTCATTATGGGCTTGGTGTGGCACTATGTCTCAGACGCACGGGCACCTTTTTCTGGCATGCTGTTTCTCTTGGGATATACAGGCTAGGATCCACTGCAGGCTGAGTATCTTATTCTGCCCGCTTTTTCTTTCATCTTATGACTTGATCAATAATGGGTGCCATCATAAACAGTCCTGGGCAGATGATAGCTGCGGCTTCTCTTGCTCCTTTCATGTCTCTTATTTGGGAAGTGCTCAATAGTACAAAGTTTGGGAAATGAGTACAGCTTGATCTTTAGTAATGTGAGGATAGGGGATACTTACTGAAATTCTCCTCAGGCGTGAGATTATTGTACCACGAAAAGGATTATCCCTATTAGAGGCTATATCCAACTATTTTGTGTAATCAAGTTTTTGCGCTGTGGTCCTGTATGCTGGATTCTATACTTCATTGCCTTTTGGATGCTACTAAAATTTCCTTAACATCCAAAAAAAGGCCCTTGGCATCTTTCAAAGTCGGTGAGGCTGAAATAAAAATTCCACTGTTTTTCGGTGAGTGAACACAGATTGAGCTCGATTCTAAACAACATTATGTGAATTTTCCGTTTTACGGAGCATGTTTCTATCCCAAACAGTTGTCCAAGCATTGAGTTCTTTCAGTGAAAGGCCATTCTGTGACAATGCGTCATGTTTGATTGGTCGGGACTTGGGGCAATAAATCGGATCTTTTAGAAAACTCTTTACATTTTCTTATTCCAAAAAAGTTTCTCTGTCTTGCTTCATGGTGAAGCTTGTTAGACAGTCGTTGGTTTTTGTTCCCGATGTATGTCCCATTTCGAGTGGAGACAAAGACTTACTATTCTTCGATTTAGGAGAATATAAAGTATTCCTCACAAAACTGTATGCGCTTCTTGATTGTGAAGTAGTAGTTGGTCGGTGCAATTCTGACCACATATTTAGTTGAGTCATCCAGTAACAGCCTCTCTATGTTTTCAACATAGGGAAAAACGTATGGTAGAATTGCGTATGCCTGATTCCCCATGCCTTGCCATTGGCGTGAGCCTTTAAGGCATCAAAGTAAGGTTGTTGATGAATGTTCCTTGTGTGGATCATTGTTGTATATCGCTGACCATTGTTTATAAATGCAGAGTGGTACAGAGGTATGGGGATGATCCTCGCCAAATGCGACCTTTTTCCAAACATTTCTACTGCGAAGAGATCTACAATGATTCCAATCCTCAACACCCTAGATTAGTGTATAGACCGCGGAGCGTGTTTATGGATAATCCGGAGGTAGCTAATGAAAATGTCTATGGTTCATCTGATGCTGATGGGAAACAGCAGCATCACAACCAGAGGAGTAATGATCCCAACTCCCTCAAACGGCCTAGTATGGAGATCAAGCAAGTTCGGGTATGTATGCACCCATATTCTTCCTCTTAAGACAGTTTTGTATTACTTTCTGTTGATTCCTTTGTTCCAGGAAATCGTAAAGTGTTTTAACAGTGCTGCTGGCTAGTTGCTTACTCCCTCCTCTTTAACTGAATTGTTTACGCTTAGTTTGAATGTGTGAGAGGAACTGAAATAAAGCATAAAGAATTGAAAGAAACACAGTGTGTATGTGAGGAAGATTCGTCTGGTTGTAGTTCAATCATTAGGATCTCTTATATGTATAGTAAGAATGTCCCTGAACTAAATTTTCTGCCATAGTTCGCACTGCCGTTGCCTCTATCACCTGTATCTTGCAAATCAGGAAGTTTTTTGAATTTCCACCTTCTCCATTGCCTTTCTCTTTTGCAACTGATAAGACTTATTAGTCCCTCCGAAATAGATGAAGTTTCATAGTTGCTATGATGCTTTTGACTCTCAGTCTAGAAAACAAGGTGTAGTACTAATATCCACTTCTTGATAAATAAAACTAAGATTTGGGAATCATATTATTGATTGACCATGTATATTCACCACAAATCTGATAAGGGCAATTTGCAAAATCTGTTTTAAGCGGTATGCGAGTGTGCGGTCTGGAACCTTCCTATTGTTGTCATTAATGTTGATGTTAGATTTATGGTGTGACCTGTCTGATGACAATACTTACCTGCAGATAAATCCTGGAATAAGCGTTTCTGGATATGGTGATCCACTTGATCTTATGCTTGGTTATACATTAGCAAATGAGGATGTTCAGCAGCCTGATGCATCAGAAGATGCAACAAAAGTGCACGGTCGTAACAGTAGAAGGAATCGTCGAAAGCAGCGTATGCGCCTCCGCCGGGATCCATTGTCACTTAATGAGGCAGCCACTTAGCCACTCTAAGCGGCGGCTGAGACAGCCACTTAGCCACTCTAAGCGGCTGAGACAGCCACAGTCGGAAACTTGGAATAATCAAGTTGTAAAGATGCTGCTTCAAAGATGTCTCTGCTGCTATCACTTCGAAAATGCAATAGCAAAATTAAAGCTAATCAATGTGAAATATTGTTGAAGAACTTGTGAACAATAATGTCTACCAATCAAATTCATCAACAAAGGATGAGTTGTTCGTGAATGTTAAATTTTTGTACGAGTGAGGCATTGAAACACTCTCTCCTATCTCGGACATTAGCTCCATGGAACAATATGCTACGGTTGAACTCAAAGGTTGTTACTTATTTTCGATATTTTCCCCCTTGTGTTTACGTACATGTTTTCGAAGTGAAACTTTTGTATAGAACCGTTGACTCTATCGTTGCTTTTTATACGAGAATAAATCGTTAAAATGCGCCCGAATAACCCAACTTGCCTTATATTTAATGTGCTACTGTAGACATTTTGGGAGAGGAAGTACTCAATTCATGCCCTTCAACAATTTAATACTCCATCGTTGTCTAGAAGAAGAGACGAAAAGAGGAAACATCTCATGTATTTTCCTGGTAAACTTCAAGATTACGCCGCACAAACGCGCAAAATGATGCAAGACTAACACCACACGTTAGCCCTTTTAAGTCGGTCTTCCATACACTCCTATAAAACCATTCATTGTTTGGAATTGAAGAGCATAGTTATATACATGTACTATCCTGCAAGAATTCGATCATTTTAGTTTTGTAATCTCTACTATATACTAAAGTTATCGATGATCAACAAATCCTTGGAAAGATAATCAAAGTGTTATAACTTCAAAATTTCGACAAAACACTATTCCGTATATAAATTTAGACTGAATCAAACCCCGTTTTCATCCATTCCAATCCATCAACATCTCCTTTTCCCCAATCTTCCATATTATTCCTCCATTTCTTCATTGTCCCTAGATTGATATAAAGATTTGTGTAACTTTAATCAAACTTACTTTTTGATTCCCATCATAAATCACCAGCCATTAGTTGATGATTCCTTTGTCCTTTCTTACACTAATTTTATTCCTATTCCTATTCCTATTCCTCTTTACTATTCCCATTCATTCTTTCTCAAATTCATCACAATTTAACCCCACAAACACCCACAATCTCAACATGCCTGGCAAACGCACCTTCTCATCTTTTTCCCAACAAGAACCAACAAATATACCAAGCATGGGAAGTAACAAGAAACTGAGGCGTCTTCCACACGTTTTCAGCAAGGTTTTAGAGCTGCCCTTTACGTCAGATGAAGAAGTTTACGTCGAAGATAGACATGATTGTCTAAAGTTTGTTGCCAATGCGAATGTCGAGGTCGTTGGAGGTGGTATCCATGTTGTTAAGGTGCATCCAGGGATTACGAAAGTTGTGGTTCGAAGACGAGGGAGTCGGGCTCAGATGTCTATTGATGAGCTTGAGCTTGACGTGTGGCGCTTTCGCCTACCGGCTACCGCCCGTCCGGAGCTGGCCTTTGTAGTGTACGATCGTGGGCAGCTGGTTGTGACCGTGCCGAAAAATGGGTGGGGGGAGAGGAATGCTAAGGAGGGTGATTGTAAAGGGGGTTTCAAGGGTAATATGGGTGGTCGTCTTATTACTGTACAGTGATTTGTTTGCTTGTTACTTTTTTTTTTTTTTTTTTTTTTTTTTTTTTTTTTTTTGTGGGTGGCTTATGCTTGTTGGTTAATGAATAAACGTACCACTTCGTCGGACTCTGAGACCGCCTCTGTTAAAACTAATCTAGAAAAATCTAGTCAAATGTTAAATGATCAATATTAAGTAGAACCTAGAAACATGTAGAGTAACTCCTACAAACTAGAAGAGATAGGTGGTGTCTAGAAAAATCTAGGATAATCATGTAAGACCAATAGTTTTCGACATGTCCATTGTAGCACTATAAATAGCACTTGTGTGCTTTGTGATGTAACAACAACATTCAAAATATCAATAGCATCAACTTCATTTCTCACTCTCCTCCCAACAAATAAATCAAACACATTACTAATAGCCTCATAGGATGATGACGCTTAATATAGCTATTCAAATAGTCGTTTTGTATATGTGATGGTAATATAAACTTTGTCAGATGACACAATGTGAATCGTGTTATTCCATTCAAAGATTTACAACTAAAGATGTTAAGCACTTTATATACAAACACGAACACAAATCCAACACGCCAAAATGACACTGTTACACGATATTTGTCGAAATGATGTGGTAGGAGTTTTCCTCGCTGTGTTATTCGTGGTACAAGTTCGGATATTCGTATTTATGATGAAGGTTGTTTTCACCCATATCTGGAAGCGCAAAATTCACTTTACCTGCAGGTGAGAAAAATTATGATGGTGAAAATAATTTAGGAAGGTAGGACTACCACATAACGAACTTCAATGATCATATATTGAACTGAGGATGGGGTTGGGTTCAAACCGTGTTCACCAGTATTGTGACAAGTACAAACACAAATTGATGTCACAAATGAGACTTGCCTGAGCAAAACAGATTCAATCTGATTCAGCTCCTTTTGTGAACCTTCTTCAGCAAGTCTGGTAGAATGCAACGGCCATCTTCATATCTTTTTTAGATTCAATGGATTCAGTAATTCACAAGTTTCTAGCCTACACTACCTTCAACTGCTCTGCATGACCATATATAGGACCATCAGTGACTGACTTGCTCCACATCTGATGAACCTGTTGCCTCCAAAGGCTAGATCTATGATATTGCAATAAAGAATACAACAACAGTCTCGGAAGAATGCCGGTTCACTGCAGCAAACATCACATACAAGACTGACTAGCTGGAAATGGTAATACAATACCCTCTCTTCCACCACCACTCGATCCGAGCAAAATCTGTTACCAGCTTTATAAACTGCTACACCAGACATGAAATTGGAAGGAGACTTCTCTTGCATGTCTTTAGAACAATGTTCGTCTTCAGACAAAAGAGCAGCAATAATGTCAGAACAGACTGTAAATTAACTACATTTAGCCCATAAGTAATTTACAACTACTTTTTCAGAAGAGGGATAAAAAGAGTAGCCTTGTGATTGACCGTCATTCGCACAGCAAAAGGTTGTGAGTATAAGCACCACATCAACCTAGACAAAGATGACAGTTTAACAGATGTATTCTCATTTGTTTTTCAAGTCGAGATGTATTTTAGCATTATTTCTGCTCTTCTTCAAAGGCCAACCGCCTACTAACACCACAAACCAAGTAGGGTTCCAGAGACTTGAGATGGTGTTAATTTTAGGTACTGCACTCATGGCCTCAAAGTATTTTAGCTCAATTCAGTGTTTTTCGCGTTAACTTCCACCCTTAAGTTTCTTCTTTGATAAGTTATACAGAGATTGAGGGTGACCTAAAGGTTGACCCCTCTTAAACAAAGCAACACACTAATTGCCACGGTTCAGCCCAAACTATACCTAACTAACTTGCCTACGGAGTGTTATCTTGGTAACATCCTCAACAATCTCTGCCTTTTTGCGCAGAAAAGACCAATTTGAACAGGAAGGCCAAAAGTAACTCAAACTTTGGATCAATATCTCCAAAAGCAGTTTTCTAATTCTTACGGAACCTCTTTCTTACCAGGTAAGAGCAAGGAGTTCCAGTTAGCAAACTTGAATCCCATTTTTACTGAAGTTTAGAACAGAGGTTTCATAGCAACGTCCAATCTGGCTTGTTCAGACAAGGCTAGAGTTTCTCAGCAGATAAACAGCCGGCTCGATCATCACAAAACTTTTACAACACGTTCCCTAAATCCACCACCATCACACCTACACAACCATTACAAGCTTGAACTTAACTAAATGTAACTAATATGTCTGAATATAACCAGTAGTAATAGTAACACCCAATCTGGCTATTTCAGAGTGTTGAACTATCCATGTAAATTTTGTAGATGACAAGAGACATGATTGTTTATTCCCTAACCTCTCATGATCCGTTTTTAGTGAGCTTGTGTTTCAGGTGATAATGAAGGAAAAGATCGGTCATTCGTGTGAAGACTTGTTAATAGAATTCTTGTTCTAGTCTTTTGTAACCGTGAGTAACTTGGTGAGTCTATGTTGAAGTGCTATGATAAATATTGCATGGTACAGATCTAGGTACTGTCTCTTGCTACTTGATAATATCATAGTAGAGAAAACAGAACTGTGGTCTGTTCTATGATTTGGTATTGGACGAATTTTTGCTAGAATTTTCAAAGATAAATGTCACGTTTGCTATGGTTAAGAGAAGAATATTTTTATCGATATTTCCTGTTTCGAAGTTAGAGAATTTCAAATTTCATAATAGATTTGGTTCTTGTAGAAGTTGGTTTAGAGTTTTGGAAAATTCATTTTCCTTAAAATTCTCTTATTATCTTCTAATTGGTTTTTGATAAAAATGAGCTGAAGATTTTGTTACAATTGAATCTTAACAAATTTAAAGATAAATCATTTTATAGTTTCCTTTGAATCGGACTCTTAATTTCTATGATTGAGATAATTATCTTTTATTTATGGTGAACAATTAAAAATTGATTTGGTCTAGATTTACTTGACAGCTTCTGTGCTTTATAACGTGTGTTTTGGCTGAGGGAAAAATTACATGTTTTACAAGTAGAAAAATTCTAAGTGTTGTTTTGGAGAAAAACGTTCAGTACCTTGAGTGCTTATTGGATTTATCTTGTTATTCATTGCTAGGCTTAAAGCTATCTCTATCCGCTTTAATTGAATCACTTGTTGAGATACAGTTTGTAATCTTTCTCTTTTAGAGTGAGAACTAGTTTATTTACCCGTGCAAAATTACACGGGTTGTTATGTAATGTAGGTAATGACTCGTTTGTATACTATATTTTTTATTATTCGAATAAAGCATTAAATTAAAAATTAGAACTATATTTGTACGTTTTATTAAACAAAAAAAACGCGAGACATGTCAAAATCTGTTTGAGTCACAATTTCGCTTTTAAAAAGTCATAACCCGCTATGTTTCAGCCAGGAACACGCAATCTCGGAGTCATGATCCCGTGTTTTATGACCAGAGACCTACACTATTCGGAATCTGTTTTGACCCACATAACTTTGGGTCGAATCAATCCCAACATGTGGACTCGTAAATTTAGAGCATGACCCGTTTTCTTTAGCTAGTCACCCGTTATGTTCAATGTTATGACATACTGATCTGGCTCCATTTGACACACATAATTTTCTACGTCATTATGACCAAAGACTCGCATTTTGGCCCTAAACCCTTTTTCTTTTAGCCAATCACCCGCCAATCAATCCGTGTTCTATTTATATTATATTGTTTTACATTTGAAGCAAAATAGCTATAAAAACCGTACTTAGTATATCGAGTCTAATACATAAGAGTGCACAATTTAAAATCGTATTTATCTTTTATTTCGAGTTGTGTAAAATGGACCTATTTGAAAATGTGTTTGTAAGATCACTTGACATACCTTGATTTCCAATTTAAGAAATTCAATTTACTAATTTTTGCAATGGGTTGGTAGAGTGCAATCCAGAATATAATATTTACTAAGTTTTGCAGTAAATGAACGATTCATTTGGTGTATAAATAGACCCCAATATGGCATCTAAAAACTGTAAACTGAAACGGGAAAATCTCTTTGGGTCGGAGGGAGTATATACATATAGAGTTAAGATCTTGTGAGGTCTATTCTTAGGTGAGGCGTGAGGTCCAATACGAGCCATTAGACTTCTTAATATTACTACAATTTTTTTTGCCAACATATAGACTTCTAGTATTTTTAATTGTGGTAGTAATACGCATAAGGAAAAATTGCTAAAACCATAGATTATTAATGGATAATTTTGCAAATACATATCTGTTCAATTAATAATTATGACACAGGGACTAGTTAGGAAGTCAGTTTGTTAGCTTAGTGATCGTTTGGTTCATGTTGGAATTTAATTCATGTAGGAAATAACATATCCCATGAATTGAGTTCCTGTATAGAATTCATGTGAAATAGTTTAAAGTTGTTTGGTTGACATCAAGGAATTTGAATTTCCCATGAATTAAATTCCAACATCTCGTTTGGTTGCACCCATCCAATTCCCTTATTTCTAATTCGTAATTACTATTATATCCCTTATAAAAACAAATTTTCTATTTCGTGGGGGACAATTTTGTAATTTTCATTTAAAGATGGTGGGGGAATTCAGAGTTACCAAGGGGGGAGTTGGTAAGCAACTTCCACCATTGTGTGGGAATTTCATTTTCCCATGGAATTTCCAATTCCCCCATTTTTTAAAATTATGGGCAACCAAACAACACGGAGAATATGTAATTCATGGGATTTTGGAATTCCTGTGTTTTAAAAGGGCAACCAAACGACCACTTAGTTTGTGTATAAATACCCCTTTTGCTATATTCATTTTAATCATCAAACATAATAATCAGAATTTCTCTCCCAATTCTCTGTCGTCAATCTTTCTCCTCACTCTTCTTCTTTAATTTCTTTTTGTTACAAGCGGTTGAGCTCTGCTCCCGTTCTCCTTCTTCTATCTTTTTCTCCAAGTTTCTAATCTTCATCTTCTTCCTTCATTCATTATTGATCTTCAACCTTCCTTGTATCTTCATTACTCCTGAGTAATTCTATGCTAAAATGACCTATTGTAGCAAATTAGGAGACCATACCTTATTGTTCTACTAGTATATATATATCTTTGTTTTCCGGGCCAAAATGAATCAATCAATCTCCGACATTGACTTTATCTTATGTGCCAAATTTGATTGCTTTACCCAAAAAACTTTACCCAACTATTACTAACTGCAAATACAGAGCAATACATAAACGCGTACGTATAGATCAACATCACTTACATACTTTTCAACGTCCCGCCATTCACAAACCGAAAGCCGAACAAAGCTACAAACCCTTATAGTTATACTCTATATTAAGCCGAGCATGCATGAAAGCTTCTATTATACACTAAAGCACATACATGATACATACAGCTAGCAGTACTATTCAATTGATTGTTTGTTTACACACCGATGCGAGATCACGGGCTTGTTCCTTCGTTTAGCCTAGCAGCTGCAGCAACAGACGCCGCCACTCCACCCGGATGTGTAGCCACATTAGGGTTGTTCCTCAGCTCTGCACTCACCACTCCCTCCGCATCCTGTCGAGTCGCGTCCTTATCTGCTGGTAGCTTCAACGTCGCATTCTGATACATCCCACATAATAATTAAACACAAATTCTACGGTGAGACCGTTTCATACCACAAAATCCACTTATAGATTAAAACCAAAAATAATCAAAATAATGTACGTACGGTTAAAACGTCAGCCAGCTTGATTTTATCCTCGTCACGGTCAGTTTGTGCATTTGCAGAAGCAGCTGATTGAGCAGAAGATGCAAGACCACCAGGAGTAATCACGTTGCTGCCTGTTGCCCGAACCTCTGCGGCTTGGATAGCGGCCGCATCACACTGCTCCACCGGCTTGTCCCCAGCCGTGGCTGCCACCGCTTCTAGAGCTTCCCCGATTGTTATCTTGGCGCTTCGGCCGCCGCTCTGCCTTGCTGTCCCACCCTGCTCGGATTGCTGTACCGGTTTTGCCTGTATAAACTGCCCTACTACCTACACACAAATAACGATAAAAACACGACGTGTTTTCAGGAAGTTAACATTTGGTTTAATTACTCGATAAATAATATATATGTACTCCGTATATTATAAATAACCTGTCCTCCAACGGACTCGGTTATGATCCGAGCCCCTGGCATATCAGTCTCAGTGACAGTGACACCCTGGTGCTCAGCAGGGTCAGAGGCATCATCATGGCTTACAAAACCTGCCCTTTCATTCACGGTTGCGGCCGCCTGCATGGTAGCTGCAGGGCCGCCTTTCTGGGTCTGGCCGAACACGGCGTTCTCAGCAGTCTGCATCATAGCGGCATCTCTCGGTGCGATGGGTTTTGACGCCAGCTCGCCCGAGACTGGGAAAACGTCGCCGTATTTGACTGGCTGATTCTTCTGCTGCGCTCCCTGCTGATCTTGTTGTTGTTGAGACCTTTGAGGTTGTTGTTGGCTCATCTTAACAAAAGCCTTTTTTTTTTTTTCAACTTAAAATCGTGTCTATATATGATGTTAGAATTTGTTTTGGAGGAGTTATTTCAATTCAGTGTTGTTTGCGATTGTATATATGTTGGGTGTTTTCAAGAGGAGCTAAATTTAAGACACATAGATATGTCGGGTTAGATGTGGCGAGTGTGTGAGCTTGACTGCTGGCGCATGATATCCAATTACACGATGATCTTGCTCCCTTTTTGTTGAATAGATGGCGCTCGACAAGCATCGCAAAACACCATAATAGCCTTCATTTTAATCGTTTAATGTTAAAAATCAATTTGCAGTTCTGCACCATCCATTATGTTTATTTAGGTATATTTTATAAATTATATTGTAAATAACAAAAAAATAGTAAGAAATGGTTAATTGTATTTATTTAATCTTTTATGCTCATGTATACATTGTACAAACTATATCTAATATAATTTGATAATTTTTTTCTCTTAGAAAAATTTATTAAGTTATTTAAAAATGATTTAGTATGGTGCTTTGCGGTACTTGTCGATCACCCTAAAACTCCTCAATTAGTTATTTTAGATTGAGGAGTTGTAGGGTACTCGACAAGTATCGCAAAACACCATACTAAATCATTTTTAAATAACTTAATAAATTTTTCTAAAAGAAAAAAATTATCAAATTATATTAGATATAGTTTATACAATGTATACATGAGCATAAAAGATTAAATAAATGCAATTAACCATTTTTTCTATTTTTTTTTTGTTATTTACAATATAATTTATAAAATAAACCTAAATAAAAAAATAGATGGTGTAGATTGATTTTCAACATTATGGATGGTTGAGATGATGACTCTTATGGTACTTTGCGGTACTTGTCAAGTACCTTAGAATTGCTCATTTTAGACTACTTCCCATGTATACTACCTCTGTTCCCGTCATTTCCTTGCCCTTTCCTTTAGTGTCCGTCTCAGTCATTTTCTTACCTTTCCGTTTTTAGGTTGATTTTTGCTTGTTAAATAAACATACATGTTGGTGTTGAAATGACAATATTATCCTTACCCATTACTGTCCAGCCCCACCTTCAATAACCCCCATCCAAACCCGCCTACTCCCTAGACCCCCACCCCAACCACCATGTCGCCACCCCCTGGACCACCCCAACCACAACTTCGACCTCTATCGACGACCCCAGCGACGACGCAACCCCAACACCCACTCGACCTCACCCCTTCCCAGATCTGATTTGAGGAGAGAGGTTGTGCTTGGGGTAAATCGTATTGGATGTTGATCATCATCATCATCATCATCAATTCAATGATATTTCCAGAAGCAATTCAATGATACTCCCAGAAAGTCAAAGCAAAAGGACGACTCTAGGCCCTTATTGAAATCGGCGGCGTGAACATGGCGGTGGGATCGACAAGCCTTCCATCAACCTGGCGCGTGAATAGAGGTGGTTGGGAAGAGACTTGGAGGAGTTTGAAGGTTAGAGGATGAGAGTATATTGCTTTGACTTTGAATAGAGAATAGTAAAGAGTATGTTTGGGGTTGGGGGGAGAGAGAGAATGAGAAAGTAAGGGTGAAAGTGTAATCTTAGCATGTTTAGTGGCCTTTTGTCAAACCCAATGGTAATAAGGAAATAACCGGGACGGAAGGAGTATCATATTGTCTGATTCCGTTGTGCTATCTAACTAATAGTTGTCAAATGTTCTTCTAAGAAAGACTTGATTTCAAGTTTAATAAATAGGTGTATATAGTATATTAGATAACGTTCTAGTTTGATATCGATGAAAATTTTATCAATAAATTTCACCTTATTAAATGAAAAAAATATCACTAAGGCCATGTTTGATAGGACATAATAAAATTAGTATTCAGATCAATTCAGAATCATTCATATCAGATCAAATCAGAGTCATTCAAATCAGATCAAATCAGAGATGTTCAAATAATTATCAATGTATTTTGTACATAATTGATACTCCCTCAGTGGGGGGAAACCAAGGTGGGTAGAGAGAGAAAGAGATTAGAGAAATGAGGGGCAGCTGTTAAGGGTACTAATTAGATATTAATTTTTTCTAAGATCTCATCCCCACCACCCCCTCCGTCGCTGCTTCCACTGCTACTTGTACCCAATCGATGCATCGTCATCATCGACATCTAATTCAAAAAAAAAAAAACAAAGGATGACCCTTGATTTGAACACAAGTACAAAAACAACTAGATCACACAAAAATCACCAGAATTCCAACAAACAAATTGAAAAAAAAAAAATTCAGACCACTGCACTGTTCCCATTCACCATTTTCATCTCTCCTAAAAAACCCAGAAAATCCCTATTTTGATTTTTTGATTGAATATGCAAAAGAGGGAAACCCAGAAAAAAAAAACCCCCAATTTGATTTTCTTAGCTGAAAATGCAAAAGAAACCCAGAAAAAAAAATCCCCAATTTGATTTTTTCGATTGAAAATGTAAAGGAAAAGAAACCAGAAAAACCCCAATTTGATTTTTATTTTGATTGAAAATGCAAGAGAGAGATTGGGGGGGGGGGGGGGAAGAAGACATGAAGATGGGTGATTTGGGGATGAAAGAATGAATGTTTTTTAAAGATGTGATTTGTAGATGAATGATGACATGAATTTTGGAGATGAATAAATGAATGATGAATTGAAGATGGAAGAACAAATGAAGAATGAATAGATGATGAACATGTATGATACGTGAGTTTGTGGTTGTGTGGGACTGTGTGGGACTGTGGGTGGCTTAAAAGAGTGGAAAAAGATTAAAAGTAATTGGGTTGGTTTTGGATTAATTAGATTAAATAATTCAATTAGAAAAATTGTTAGTAGAGTTAGTAAGGGTAGTTACGGAAACTAATGTAACAAATATTGACCCGAAAAGGAAACGTAAAGAATCAAAAGAAATTGCCAAAAGAGTAATACGTAAAGAATCAAAAGAAATGGAGGGAGTACTAATGTTGAAATTCAGTAAAATTTTCAACCAATTCAGATGAGTTCAACATCATTCAAATCAGATTAGATCAGATCAGAGTCATTCAGATAAGATCATACCAGTTCAGAAAAATACAGTCCTATCAAATGGGCTTAACACTATTTATAATAGTTAGTGATATTTTTTTTAATAATAATTAGAAAATTAATAAGTTGGTAGGGAGACACAAAACAATCTACGCCCCCACATCCCTGGCTACAGAAAAACCAGTAAGAGTGAAAATATGTGCCGCAACTAGGGATGAGCATGGGTCGGGTTTGGGTCCGCTAAGACCCGGACCCGGACCCGTGATATTTTGTGTAGACCCCGACCCGACCCGTACCCAATGGGTCCTAATTTTCTAGACCCAGACCCGAACCCGTCGGGTCTAGGTTTGGGTCGGGTCTCGTGCGGGTCCCATATACGAAGGCCTTAATACGTATAAGAAATGATATTTTTTAGTAGGAATGCAATTTACTTTCCATATTTCGTCACATATCATACGCGAAAAGAAATTCGCATATGTTGAACATCTGTAATAAGTAAACCAAACACAAATAATAATCAAACCCAACAACAATTAAATATCTGGGTAAACCGAACTCAAAAGATGAAATTAAAAGGTGATGATAATTGAATATCTATACTATAGGAGATGTCGAAAAACTCAGACCTACCAATTGAAAACCAAAACCAAATAATAATTTGAAATTACTATTGCCCAACATAACAATTAAATACAAACAAAATGATTTAAACTATGTAATTGAGAACATACAAAATATAATGTTTAACAATCAATTTGGAAGCTTTTTTTGACTGATTTGTACCTTAAATTAATGATTTCCCATCGGCCTTATAACGGAGGGCAAATCATGTGTAAGTTGACGGCGATAAAAATCGGCAGCGACCAACGACAGTAGATGAAGTTAAATTTTCATGAATGAAATGAAGAGTGTAGAAATGAATGTGTTAAAAGTGGAGACTGGAGAGACAGTCGCGGAATCTCATACGCTAACAACATTAGATTTTTTTTTTTTTTAAATTAGGCGGGTCTGGGTCGCAAAAGCTGGACCCGGACCCGGACCCGACCCGTTATTTATATGCTCTGGTCTGGGTCGGGTCTAGACCCGTCGGGTTCTAATTTTTAAGACCCAAACCCGACCCGACCCGAGCTGGTCGGGTTCTGGGTCCATGCCCATCCCTAGCCGCAACCCCTTTGCCCTCGTGTTGCATCACTTGGTGTGTCAAATCCGGGATTCCTTCAATTTGTCCTTGCAGGCTTCGTATTTGGATAATGGCACCATTGTCACCATTGTCGGAGATACCTTGGTTGTTTATCAGATCTTGGAGTTGATTCAACTGGCGGGCGCACCTTCGGGTCTTCATCTTAATGTTGATAAGATTGAGGTGTTTTGGCCCCAAGAGGACCTTCGGAGTAGGCTCGACGACATTTTCTCACCTAAAAGTGCAAGGCCTCTCCTGGGGGTTAAAGTTTTAGGTTGGCCAATTAGTGCAGATATTACATAGTAAAACTTTTCTAGATGATAATAGAGAAATTTGGATAAGTTTTGTGCAAGCGTATAAACCTGAGAGCACATCCGTTTATTCTAAACTCACAAGCGTATAAAACCTGAGAGCACATCCGTTTATTCTAAACTCACAAGCGTATAAAACCTGAGAGCACATCCGTTTATTCTAAACTCATCTTGTTGTTTATTCTCAACTCTGACTCCTCCACCTACGTACACAATTATTGATTTATGATTAAATTTTAAATTTGTCAAATAAATGGCTCAGTCTAATTCGAATGACTTGAATCAGACCTAATATAAATAGCACGCAATACTTGGAAAAATTGTTTTATTTATGATAATGTAACTAATCGTTATATATTTATTATTATTGTATTTATCAATAAATTTGAGGCTAAAGTACAGTAAAAATTACTTGTGTACTTTCTTAATTGTGTTTTATTCTTATTTAGTAGCTCTATTAATTTTGTAAGAATTCATATGCTCTCGAACTCTTTGGAAATATAATTACTCATCGATCGATTTAAGTGTAAGTTAAACATAATTAATATAAGTATAATAAGTTATAAGTGAAAAAACTCTGAAACTTAACTCTTTAATGGGTTGTTTAATTTAAGTTATAAGTTACTAGCAACTCATATATTTTGATATTTCAACTCATAAATAAGTTGGCAACTTTACAAAGTAAAAGAATCCGTAAAAAAAAAAAAAAAAGAAAGAAAGAAAAATGGCTCAATCTTTCAACCGTCCCTACGCTATATTAGTTTTTATTTTAGTATTAATAGGGACAAAGTTTTCACCAACTATTGGTCAAATTAAATGGCGCGACGAATTCCAAATCATCATTCATAATGCCCTCACATCAAGTGCTCTTGACTTACGGTGTCAATCTGCAGATGAAGATCTTGGTATGCATACTCTCCAAAAAAAAATGAAATTTACGACTTCAAATTCAAAGTAAATTTTTGGCGGACAACATTATACTTCTGTCACTTCTATTGGGGAAACAAAGACTATAGTTATGATGTATTCGACTTACAAAAAAATCATGAATGTAATACTCTTAAAGGCTATTGGCAAGTTAGAGACGATGGTTTGTATACTCGTTGTAATTCTGCCATACATAATGGCAGTTGGGAGAAAAGACATGATTGATATAATTATTGGGTTTGGAAACTTTTTTACTGTATGACAACTGCGATAAGGAAACAATAAAAATATATAATTATCATGTTATCGATCATTTGTTGCTGCTGTTATATGTTTTTATGTCCTTTTGAAAAAATCAACAACTCAATTGTATCTTGTAAAAACGCAAACGGGGCTGGCCACACCCAAAGGAGGAGAGAGAAAGCCCACTTTATAAACCAAGAAGATTCCATCATAAAACCAATTGGCAATAGGTGGAGTAACTTCTTGATTTATAAACTAGAGAATTTCTCTTCTCATTTCCAATGTGGGACACTCACATGTGGAGTGTAAATGGGCACTTCAACGGTATCTAAGCACTCTATTAATGAAGGAATTGCATGCAACCATTTTGTACAGTGATTCTCACAATTAACTACCTTGTCTAGCTGCTTTGTTATTAACTAGATAAAAAAAAAAAGTGTGTCAACAATAAAGTGCAAAACTTCAACTATGTACACAACATCTGAAATTGATATCCCAATATTTTAAGATACCTCAAACACTTTTTTCTAAAATTTCTAATATTGTCGTTCCATTCTTCCACTTTCATTACAAGAGATCCTTGTTTTACATATCATAACAAAACGAATTCAAACTCATATGTTCCGATGATTTTTTTGCATATCGATGATTCAGGTAATTAGAAATATTGCATAATCTACTAAAAATATCGTTTTAAATTTTGACATATATTACAACTCAACAAATGACAGTTAATGAGGTACACTCATACTCGATTGTCGTATATATTACCAACCAAAATTTTCTTCCCATTTCTATCTTATATTCGATCCACTGGAGGAGTGTACGTACAATAATGGTGTCGTGGGGATAAAGAACACAAATCAACCTTATTATACCTGCAAATGGAGAGACTGAAAAGCAAGGAGATTGAGTTAGTTGTGGTGATACAACAATCAATTCAGCCCTTCCCGAGGGACTTCCACCAGTAAGAGATGCCCATCATTGCATTGAATTGGTACCAGGAGCTTCAATACCAAGCAAGGCAGCCGATGTCGTAACAAAAGTGGTATTCAGTACGACATGTCACCCACAAACAGATGATGGGCAGTCGGAACAGATCGAAAAAGTTGTTAGATAAAAGCAAGAGGAGTTGATTGAAAACAAGGATTTAATACAGATCCCAGAATAAACCAAATAGAAATCCGAAAAATGAGGTGAGTGCAAGTAAATATTTTCAAAAGCATGCATTACACGTCCATGGAACTCAAAAGAATGTGGAGGTAGGTGTTCGACAATATGGGCAAGATGCGTTTCGGAGAAGCCAGTCAAAGATACATAGATGGTGAAAAGAGTGACCACAGTTCAATTTAACGACATGCCACGAGTGATCCTCCGGGAGCCATTTTAATGTATCGTTACTTTGAGGAACAAAGTCTCCCTCTCCAAGTTTTCTCCAGTAAATCGCGCAATCACCTGCCTTGTCCAACTCCTCATTCGGGGCTATGTTGAACCCGGAACCTCGAGCACCCGGACTCAACTCGAGTTCCTTGAGCTGATAGGGTTTGACTTCCACCAATTTCGCAGACGGGTCCATTCTCCAGTCCATGACCTCTTTAAGAATCGGTTTTTGGTGCCAGGATATGTCGAACTCGTCATTGTATTTTCTTTTCTTCCTTGTGACACAAGTTTGCCTGCGGCATTTTGCAACCATTACATTGCACAACCACTCCAACTCGGGATCAAGTTGGAATCGAACAACCTCCCGCCTTTGAACATCCGCAACAATTACCATTGAGTACCTTTCGTTTGATTCTCTGTTAAACTTGTAAAACAAGGCAAGGTGATTGAACATGTCCCGGATCAGCTTACGAGCGTTGTGGGGTTTGAACACCTCCTCTAGCCCGCATACCTTTAGTTCATCCCACTTGTATTCTCCATCCTCGTACAAATCAAGGGTATTAAACTTAAATCTGCGAACCCAACGAGATTGTGTCTCCGATTCTGGGGAACTAGAGTTACGTCCAACTCTGTAAACTGTATCAACTACGTTTAGGATAAGTAACCCTTCAAAATCGACTAGCTTTCCGGAGCCGCCTTTTTTGTTTCCGATGTATAGCATGAGACCCTCGTAGTTGTGTACGTTCTCCCACTTTAAAATCCTCACGCGATGTAACAACAAAACCTCCTCCTCGTCCGTCTCAACCTCCTCCTCGTCCATCTCAGTCTTCCGCACTACCTTCTGCTTTCTTTCGTCGTCCATCGCGAAAAACCGACCCAAGTCCATCACCGTTTGTGAAATTCAAACAAAACAGTGGCCTTCTGTTGCTATTTACTAGTATTTATATGTTGTATTATGGAAAGTCGGTTCCAATAGACCAACTTTCGACTAATTTTGTTTTGGTAACTTTGACAAACCTCTCAAGTGAATTCTTTTCCTCTTCACAGAAAAAAAAAAACAGTTACGAGTAATAAAACACAAACAATGCACGAAACACAATAGAATCTTTCCGTGGCCTTCTTTTGCAATTTATATTTACGCATGCTGCTGTATTATGGAAAGTCGTGATAGAGGATGAATGTAGACGATAGGGTGAATACGGGGTATGTAATTTATTATGTACCTTGTACCTACAAGGTACATTGTATTAGCCATTGGGTTAGGGGTGATGAACTTGCTTATTGTCTGTACTATAAATTCCCATAATGTTTTCAATAACAGACAATAAGCAAGTTCATCACCCCTACCCTAATGGCTAATACAATGTACCTTGTAGGTACAAGGTACATAATAAATTACATACTCCGTATTCACCCTATCGTCTACATTCATCCTCTATCAAGTCGGTTCCAATAATTTTGTTTTGGTAATTCCAGTTGGCCCAGCTACTACACAAAATGCAAATCATCACCATGAATTCGCTCAGCGCCGTTTGATTTCCTCTCTCTCACACACACACACACACACACACACACCCCAAAGGAAAAAAAAAAAAAACAAAAAAACTGATTGCGTTACTATAAAGCTTACTAAATTTGATCTAAATTGAATTGAAGTTTACAAAATCACAGGTCTAATTTAGATTAAATTTACCGTGTGCCTGTAATGAACTTACGAACACAATGTTATTCAAGTCGGAGAGAACCAGTCAAATTTATAAGCCTACTAGTCTAATCCTAGCACAGCTCTTGTACCAAGGGGTCTTCGACTTCGGAAGGTGTGTAACTGTGTATGACATGTAACTGACTAAAACACTAGTACTGTAACCATCAAGCTTAATTAAGCAGAGCGAAAGCATGTCCAAGAGTTTAACCATGAACTGGACTGGACTCTGAAAACCAGCAATCCAAGGAATAAATCTGTGTTTAGGAATCACATGTAACTGGGCTTTTCAGAATTCCATTTTACACTCTCTTACTCCCAGCCCTTCACCTGCTTTTGACTTGAATAATCAGAATTGTCATACTCCTCAAAACAGAGAAATATCACCATCACTTCCTAAACTCTTTTCCCTCTCACTGTCAATATTTCTGTAGGGAGGGGTATTGGCGTTCACTTATCATCAATAAATGTCGCCAAATTTGTAGACCATATTGTTAGATCTGTAGGTCCATTTTGGCTGACTCTTATTCGAGTAACTTTCCTGCAAACAAGTTATTTGAGTATCTTACACCATTCACATGTACATGGTAACATGGACCTGAATGCATTATTCTGTTTCAATTTTACAGATAATTTTGTCTTCTCATATACTAGCACAAAGAATATCTAAATGTTTTTTTGTTCGGGGCTCTGCCCCTCTTTGTTACCCAAAACAAAAAAAAAACAAAGAATATCTAAATTTCCAGCCATGATTGAGGTATCAGTAACCACGCTTTTCGCTATTATATCACAGAAATTTGAGGCCAATATGACCTAGATTACCAGTGGGAGATCTTAATGGAGTATATCAGTAAAGTCTCGGTGTCACGGCCGTATCTTAAAGAATATTTGGCATTTGACATGAAACCATTTAACTTTTCTCCTAGCATGTAAAGAAAAACCCTCTAAATGGGTATCTAAGGACCTACTGACTCTTGCATCAAGGGGTATTGGGGCAATGGCTTTGTCTTGCTTTGCTCACAAGGACATTTAGGCTGAGACTTGGCTGCACTCACCTTAAAGTTAAGTCACATGTGTAGCATTCCCTTATTTTGCTTATTTACAACTATTCTATCTTCCCTTTTTTAGCATCTAAATTTAGGACAAGAGAAAAGCAAAAGTGGAAGTACACTAAAATTCACCCAGACTAGAATGCCTATGACTCTATGAGGCTATCTCTCTATAGTACCACAACATTCACAGGGTTCCTACTTCCTACCCTCCTTGCCCTCCTACATCTTAACTTGAGGAGAATTGGTGATGCATGCTTAGTATGCCCGTAACTATGGCATTGCACCATCCATATTTTGTCATGCCTCGAACTTACGTTTTTTCTACATATGAATCAAACCAACACAATGGATATTGTGTTGATTTTAAGGGCTTAGGAATGAGGACTCAAATTATTCCATGGAACCTACTTGATCAGTTCAAAACGGCTTTGATAGAAAATGTAACTTTGTACTCTATACAACGTAACCAAACTTTCAAAGTGTCTGAATCCAAACCCCATACTGTCACTTTCAAGTGTGGTAGAACGTCAAACTCATGCAATTGGAGGCTTAGGGCATCACAAAAATAAGAACAGTTTTCAGAAGCCTTCACCATTGTCACTTATCTTGGGCCTCACGAAGCTACCTGTGTTGGTGACGTTATTCCACGTGACCATATGAATTTGAAACAAGGTTTCATTAGTGAAGCTATTAAAAACCTTGTTGTCGAGGATTGGTCCATTAAAGTCCCAGTTCTTATTGAATTTATCAAAGATATATTCAATTATAATATCTCATATATGAAGGGGTGGAATGTTAAACAAAGGGCAATTGCAAATTTATATGGTGATTGAGATGAATCCTACACTTTGCTTCCTCACTTCATGCAAGCAATGAAAGAATCCAACCCGGGAACAATTGTGCATTTTGTGAATACGCCAACGGGCAACCCTAATGAGGAAACTTTCTTTTGAGTGTTTTGGACATTTGGACCATCAATTCAAGGTTTCAACCATTGTCGCCCTCTTTTAACTATTTGGCACTCATTTATGTGGGAAATATAAGGGTACTTTACTTATTGCAATGGCAGTTGATGCTAACGACCAACTTTACCCACTTGCTTTCGGTATTGTTGAGAGTGAATACTAATAGTTGGCCTTGGTTTATGACATGTATAAGGAGGTTCGTGACAGATAGAAAAGGTCTTTGTGTTATATCAGATAGACATGATGGCATCGAAGCTGCTATGAATAATGAACACATCGAAATGACTGAGCCTCATGCCTATCATAGATTTTGCATGCGTCATGTGGCATCCAACATCAACACAAAGTATAAAAGTAGGAATTTGAAAACTTGTTTGGTTGGACTGCCACACAACATCAAAAGAAGAAATTCAATCATGGTTTCAATCGAATGGGTTAAATGAATATTGATACACGACGATATTTGACGAAACATGGCTTGGAGATGGAGAAGTGGTCAAATTATCATGACGGTCGATTCAGGTAAGGTATAATGACTACCAATATGGAAGAGTGTTTCAATGGAGTTTTGAAAGGAGGCTGATTCTTACCCATCGTCGCACTTGTGAAATTGACATTTTATCGAGTTAATGCTTATTTTATGGAGCGGCGTGAGAAGGCAAAATAAAGGCTTGAAGAGAGACATGCATATTGTAAGAAAGTAATGGATGCCATTGCTGTAGATTTTGAGAAGGCCGCACACCATACCGTTGTGGCATTTGATAGAGGACTATTTCAAGTGACCACTGGGTCAGGGCATAGAGGTAGTGGAAAAGGGAAACATAAGCATAATGTGAATGTTGTGACTAAAACATGCACTTGTAAAAAACTTGAAATTTACAAGTACCCTTGTTCACATGTACTTGCCATTTGTAGCCCAATGGGTTTAAGTACAAATGCGTTTGTGGATGTGTTTTACACTAGTGGTGAGTATTTGGGGTCATACACACCCAAATTTCGACCCATTCCGGATGAAACTTATTGGACACCTCTTGATGGTTCTAAAATCCTTGCTAATAAGGATATAAAACGTGAACCCAAGAAGAAGGGTAAGAAGGATAAGTCACATTCAAAGCGATTGCGTAATGAGACGGATGAAAAACCACCATCAAAATCATTATGTGGCATATGTCGTCAACCGGGTCATAACAAAAAAACATGTTCTTTAAGAGGATAACATTTTTTGTTGATCTTTATATTGTTGTGAACTTATTTTCGCCTAATATTTTTTGTATAACGTTTTAACCCTCTTCTTTTTCTTTTTGTAGCTCTCAGGCGGATCTTCATCCGCGACCGATCGACCCGTCTCTTCTCAAACTGCAAGACAAACACAGGAGTCAAGCAATTTGGGATGGAGAGGAGGTGAGTCCGCTTGGATGCAGAACTCACATAAAATGGCATGGCGAATATCATCCTAGTAAACGGGTAATAAAATTTATTAGGAAAACCCAGTTTTATAGGGCGCATAAAGTAGCTAGTGTTAAGTTAGATCAGGATTTAATAAGTGCATTGGTAGAACGATGGAGGCAAGAAACCCACACTTTTCACTTAACCGTTGGGGAAGCCACCATCACTTTACAAGATGTGCAAGTTATGTTAGGGTTGAGGATAGATGGAAAAGCTGTGACGGGTGATACCAATCAAGATTGGAAGGGATTGGTGACTGAATTATTAGGAAAAACACCGGGGGGAAATTTGAAAGGAACTTCTTTGAAAATTTCTTGGTCGATGACACATTTTAATTATTTGCCCAATGGTGTGGACGATGCCACATTTCATTGCTATATTCGAGTGTATCTGCTCATTTTGTTTGGTACCGTTCTATTTCCTGATAAGAGTGGAAATGTAATTCAAGTAATCTATTTGCCATTGTTAAGTGATGTCAGTAGATTGGATGATTACTCGTAGGGAAGTGCGGTACTTGCAACATTGTATCGTAACTTGTGTCGAGGGTGTTGTAAGGGTTCATCAGAGATAGCTGGACCTCTTATTCTTCTCCAATTGTGGTCATGGGAACGTATTGCTATAGGACGTCCTATGAACATGGGACCATTAGATTCCGATGAGGATGAGGATTAGGATGAGGATGAGAATGAGATTATAGCTAGTCCATTTGGGTCACAACATATGTATGGGAGAGATGCATTAGAACGTAAGTGGCTTATGATCGATCGATGAAGAGCCGATGGGATATCTCTCTTACCGCTTATAGAGATGCATTCGATTGTATGACTCATGATCAAGTAAATTTACTTATCCAATCCATTGTTTTGTAACTTTTTAAGCATGAAAATAATTTGGTAATTCACTTATTTATTTGTTTTATTTTAGTTCATTTGGCAGCCTTATACAGCGGATGTCATCTCAGCTCTCTCTCCGACTTGTTCTAAGGATGAACAAGATTAGTGTGTTTTGGCTCCTATGGTCTGCTTCGATATTGCAGAGTGGCATTGCCGGGATTGGGTAGTACACCAATTTGGTTTGAAGCAAACAATCCCGATGGATTGTGATACTTTGGAGACTCTTCATAACATGGATAGATGAGGAAATCGCAAGATAAGTTGGAGTGAAACCCACAAGGTTTATATCGATTTATGGCGTAGGCGTCGAGAGAGGGTGGTGGCTACTACCTATATAGATGATGGCATGATGCATTACAATGATCCGTACATGGTTTGGTATCGAAACCACACTCGTCGTATCATTGGAGCTGTTAAACAATCTCATGGCGGCCCGGTTTCGTACCATCCTTCTTCTCCCTCAATTCAATTGCTTGTAAGTTTGGTTTATCATTATTTCACTTTTATTGAATAGAAAGCATGTTTAGGAAATCATTAGTGCAATTTTTTGATTTTTGTGGTTGTAGACCCAAGGTTTTGAAACTCTACACATGAGATGTGAGCATTACCTTCAAGCTGCACTAAATGACCATCTAGTGTCAATTTTGTCCAAACTTTAACCGACATTCGTAAACATTGCTCTGAATGTCTCGAGAATGTGAGATTTTCACATCTTATCCAACAATCTCAACAATCCCAAGAACAACCAAGTGCAAATTTGGAGGATCATTCTCCTCTTATACAATATATGCGTCAACGTAGAGTTAATTCTCCTATGACACCAATTATGGAAGGCAACACTCCGGGTTCTTCCTTAAGTCAACCCGCTTCGTCAAATGTACGTCGAGCTACACGCCGTCGCCGCCTAACGAAAAATTAACTATTAATATAGTAGTTTGTAATGTGTGGGAACAATTTGTCAAGTTTATGTTGTATTCGACTCTTTTAAGTATGTCAAAGACAATTAAAGTTATGAAATAAGATGCCATGTGTAACACCCCTAAATTTCCTGTCATTTTATAAATTTTTTTTTTTTTGAAAAATCCAAGACAGTACCCAGGAAACTTAAAGGTGTCACTCCTCATTTAAGTCGAAACTCAAATGCAAGGAGAATTTGAATATCAGTGCCAACAACTTAAATGGTTTAAAGTGGCCGTTTACATCCAAAAACTTTAAAAATTACAATAATCCAACTCCGAATGAAATACGAAATAACTAAGTTTAACAAAATGTCTAGCAAACTAAATTGTCTCGCTTTATTCAATAATCAAATCCTAGATTACGAAGGTGAAACGCGCCCCAGCAGTCAAGCATCACAACTCACCTGTGGTAGATTTAAAACACAAAAACCACAGTTGAAAAAGTCAGAAAATTGAGTAAGCTAACACCCCAACTTGTAAAACCAAAAACACTTACCTTGCTTTTCGAAAACGTCTTTACTTTTCATTTGAAAATAACACTTAGCACATATTCACATACAAACAACCCAATGATATTTCAACACAAACGAATATATTATCATCATCCCAATTGTGGCATTCAGGTAAGACCAATGAGTGGGAGTTCTGAATCATTTAAGGCGGTATAATCAGCCCTGCATAATGTGCGATCATTCAATCATTTAAGGCGATATAACTAGCCCTACATAATCCAACCAAGACAATCTAGACCTTAAGTGTGCACACCCCCTATCAAGTATTGCCAACCCAATAGAGTAGTACTAGACGCCTACAAGCCCTCTTGAAGACCTATGCGGTGGGGCAAATATATATGCGAGCAAAATAATATATGCGATCAATAATTTGCGGTCAATAATATGTGCGATCAATAATGTGCGGTCAATAATATATGCGATCAATATTTGATGTCAGTAATATATGCGATCAATATTCCCAACTCATTGTCTTAAATAACTTTTGATCATAAAGCATAAATCATCAATCAAAAGCCAAAGTAGCTTTCATTCAATCAAACCATCAACCATTTCATAAGCAATATATGATCATTATAACTTTTCCAAGTACAGTCATCCAATAACAATAACCAACATGATATTCAACAGTTCTCCACCTAGCGTGCAACTATGTTCTCAACCAACAACCAATTCACACTTAGCACCAAATTTTTAAAGGTTTTATATAAGTCATAGAAGGGTTGAGCATGCTAGCTTACCTTCACAAACTCAAGCAAAAGTAGCACTACTCACAGAAATAATCCTCGTTCACGAACTGCTCGTCTACAATAATACAAATATGAATCTAGATAAGTTACTAATTCACTTATCCACCCATCTAGCTTTCTAACTAAATATGCAATCCTATAGGCCATGTATAGATGTCCTAAGATATGTATACCAGGCAATGTACCTTCCAAACACATCAACGAACTTTGAGTACCACAAAAGTAATTCCATTACTCTAACTAGTTCATAACGACAATTAAGACACTAATAATATGAAAATTCCAAAAGTCTCAATTAATTTTGTTAAAAAAGAATTTAAACCTTCTAAAATCATACTTTCATTTACCCATATTAATTCCAATTCAAACCAACTAAATACATTATGTAAAAACATTCAAAAATCCATGTTTTTGGCCTAATTAACCTTAAATCCGAAAATTAGTAATTAAATTCTGAAAAATCAGAAAATAATTCCACAAATAATGATAATTTCGAAAATAGTTATAACATACTAATTTTGAGTTTTCAAATTAAATTTTACTTACAAAATAAATTTCTGTCACCAATTTCAATTAGACAAAAATCATGAACAAACTCCACATACTACTCCAAACCAAAATTCGAAAACCCTACTACCATAATTCCTATCAATCTATCAACAATATCGAATCAATAACAAGAACAATCAACAATTCGAATTACAATAGCCCCAATTTCGATAATTCACAATTAACCCCAATAATTCAAAACTAGCATAAAAATTACTCCTTTGATAATAAAATTGATCCTACTTAATTGCCCATCTAGTATAACAACTAATTAAGCATAATAAACACAAGAACGAATCAAAACGAGTAGGAATCGAATTGGGTTGAAATAGAAATCGAAAACAGATGAGAGAGAATAGGGGTTTATGTTACCCAGAAGTGGTCGGAAATAGAAAGGGCGGCGGGTAGGTGATGGAAAGGCGGCTGTAACGGCGGCAGAAGGCAAGGATGCGGTGGTCGTTCGTGGATGTTGTCGCGCGGCGTGGACAGGGGAAGGCAGAGGCCTTTTGTTTTGCGTGAGAAAAAGAAAAAGGAAGTTGGGGTTTTCCTTCTTTTTATCTGTTTTCGTTTTTTTGTTTTTTTGTTTTTTTTGGGTTAGTTTTTGGTTGGAGTGTTTAGGCTAGAAGCAAAAGATGGATTGAAATTAAAATAAGCCCAATTTAGCTAATCCACACTTAAAAACTCTCCTAAATCAATTTAATTTCTGAAAAAGAACTCGATACATAATTTAAAACTCATTTCCTAATTACGAAATATCACGAAAATTCGGGATATTACACCATGCCATTGGAGTTCTTATCTTGGGTTGTTAAATTGGGGTTATTTTAATTGTGTTTTAATAAAATATAAGTTTTAGTGTACCAATATTTGTTTTTTCTTAAATGATATCATAGTATATCATTTTCACCTTAAATAAAAACATAGTCAATTTTGAGTTTAAACCTAGAGTCTGTGCAACGCAAGGGCATTGTAATGACCCAATTTTGTTAGTGTTAATACTATTCCAATAGTACACAATTATTACAATAGTATTATTATTATTATTATTATTATTATTATTATTATTATTATTATTATTATTATTATTATTATTATTATTATTATTATTATTATTATTATTATTATTATTATTATTATATCGAATGAAAAATCAAGAATAATTTACAAGAAATTGGTGGGGAGACGAGATACTATTTGACCCCCAATAGTATTATTATTACGTTCAATAGTATTATTGCCAATAGTATTACTATTTCCTTCAATAATATTAATGTCAATAATATTACTATTTCCAATAGTATTACTATCACTAGTGATTTGGACATTTCAGGGTTCTTTGTATATTTTTTATTTGTTCCAAGATTTGCATAGGGTTAAGTTTGTCTTAATATGTAATTATAGAAGACAAATAGTATTTTACTTATCCTTGCACTAATTAGTTTTATCTTATCTTCTTGAAATCCCTTAAATTGAGGATTACCCTAAGATGTAGTATTGTTCTTTTGTAGACAATTTTCTCTATAAATAGCAAACATTTTTTCACTAAAATTGACAAGGCAACAATTACTCAAACGGAAGAGAGTTGTAAAGTTTGAAAAATATAAACTACGAAATAATTAATCGTATTCCTGCAAGAGAATTAGTCAATTATTACCAAGGTTCTTCCAAATTAGTAACTACAACTTAACTCGAGTAAGGTATGTTACTTCAACTATTTTTGACTTAATACCTTTAAACAACGTCGTTATTATTTGTACATGTTTTCCAATAATTAATCTTGTGGCGAGTAGTTGTGTAAGTAACTCGGTGGAATACTCCAGTTTGTGAATATCACCGTTGGTAACAACTAACTCAAGATTAATTGTTGAGGTATATGTAGTGGAAATAGTAACTCGATGGTAAAAAGTAATCAGGCGGAAATACCCCATCGGTGAAACAACCATATAGTGAATACCTACGACTAGGTATACTGAACTGATCAAAATAACAACTCGATCAAATAAAAGACATAGACCCATATTTTAGGTATCACGTTTGGACATTGGACATTATTTGGACTATTGGACAGTTAACTATTAAACTGAGTCGACAACATAATTTAAATAATAAAGTGATCTTAAATAAATAACTTACGCGACACTTATTACTTCGAACGAGAGAACACGTAGAAGAAACATCACGACGGTTCAAATATCAGGTAAGGGACTTTTTTTTTGGAAAGTTTAGCGTAATTTTATTCTTCCATATAGGGCCAGAGAAGAAAAAATACAAAAACACTCCCCAAAAAAGGATAGCAGAGTACTATCCTTCAAAACCATTACAAGCCTAATCCTTAGGGATTGCCTCACTAAATCGATTTATGACCCTAACACAAACAATAAACTTAATACACAGGGCTATTTCCTCTATAATTCTAGCTCTATTGGTGAAGATTATAGCATTTCTTTCTCTCCAAGTTTAATAAACTGCACAAGTTAGGCTGCACCTAAGGAGGTGTTGTTTCCCTTGCTTTCCTTTAACTTTGTGCTTGAACCAGTTGGTTTCATGCTTCAGGCTCCTTCTTCTATTATTTTATCCCATCCATCTGAGGATATTACACCAAATTCCATTAGTAGTCTCACAGTTGAAGAAGAGATGATCTGCTGTTTCCTCCTTCTTATGACATATGTTGCATCTATTTGGCATTGTGATGCCTCTTCTTTGAAGATTATCAACTGTGGGCAGAGAATTATGGATTGCCATCATGGTTATTATGCTAGCTTTGGGAATGCAACAGGTATACCACATTGTCCTAGCCCATTTCTTAATGTTTTCCTCTTTTCTGAAGAGATTGTAAATTTCACCACTTTTGTGATTGGTAGTATCCCATTCTACAATCTTTTCTGCAGCCTTGTCATCATCTCCTGTAATCTCCACAATCTCATCCCTGATATAGAGCAGACTCCTCCATGTTACAGAGCAGTCCATCTGCTGTTTGACATGCCAAAAATCATGTTGCTTAAGGTAGTAAGCTGTAGTCCACTTGCTCCAAATGCTTTTAGGTTTGCTGCAAATCTTGACAATCCATTTTGTCGTCAGTGCTTTATTCCAGCTAAGCACTTCCTTGATACCAAGACTACCCTTTTTCTTGGGAGAGCATAAGTGTTTCCAGTTTATGAAAGTGATCTTGCCCTTTGCTTCACTAATTCCCCAAAAAAATTCCCTGCATAGCCTACTTATTTTCTTGAGAATTGCTTTTGGTAGAAGCATCACTGAACCCAAGTAAGTTTGCAGACCAAGAATGACAGATTTAATAAGTTGGAGTTTCCCTACACAGGAGATGAATTTATTTGCCCAATGAAGAAGTTTGGCCTTGATCTTTTCCAATAGGGGCAGGTACATTGTCGTTTTGAGTCTAGCTGAGTGTAGGGGCACTCCTAGATATTTGAATGGAAAGTTATCTACTACATACCCAGTCAGTGACGTTATCTCCTTGATTGTATCAGCCTTAACTCCACCTAGATAGATATTGGTCTTCATTGTATTAGCTGCCAAGCCAGATTGCTCCTCAAAACTTTCCAGAGTTTTGGAGACTTCTGTGATAGATGTTGTGTCTCCTCTTACAAAAACTAGTAGATCATCTGCAAATAATAAGTGGTTGATGGCTACTTTGTTGCATTTAGGGTGTTGGGAGTACTTTTCAGAATGAATAAGCCTCCTAAGAATCCTAGACAGCCCCTCCATACACAAAACAAAGAGGTAAGGTGAGAGGGGGTCCCCTTGCCTCATGCCTCTTTTAGCTGGAAAATACCCAACAGCAGCTCCATTGATACACAGGGATAGATGGACTGTATTAAGGCAAGTTGAAATCCAGTTGATGTATTTGTCAGGGAAGTTATAGGCCCTTAAGATGTTTAGCAAAAAGCTCCAAGACATAGAATCAAATGCTTTTTTGATATCAACCTTTATTGTGGCTCTGGGGGAATATTCTTTCCATCATATTTCCTGAAAATTTCCTGAGAAAGTAGGATGTTGTCGAAGATATTCCTACCAGGGACAAAGGCAGATTGCTCCATGCCAATAATTTTAGAAAGGGTGGGCTGCAGTCTTTTCACCAACATTTTGCTTATAATCTTGTAAAGAGTATTGCAACAAGAAATGGGTCTGAAGTCAGCCACTGAGTGCGGATTTTCCTTCTTTGGTATCCAGGTGATCAGTGTAGAATTTATTTGCTTCAACATTTTACCTGATTTGAAAAACCCCAAAACAGCATCATAGATGTCATTCTCAACCAGGTTCCAAGCTGATTTGTAGAATGCAGCTGTAAAATCATCAGGGCCAGCTGATTTGTAGAATGCAGCTGTAAAATCATCAGGGCCCGGGCTTTTAGAATCATCAATTGAATACAGGGCATTTCTTACATCCTCTTTAGTGAAAGGTGCCATCAGTTTGCTTTGATCTTCTTTACTTATTCCTCTTCCAGCAAAATAACTAGTCTCAAACTCCTTGATTGGTTGTTCTGTGCCCAATAGATTTTTATAGTAATCCACAAATGCATCATTGACCCCCTTTGGAGTGGTATGCAGCTGACCTTTCATGTCATGAATTTTCCTATAATGGAATGAGCTCTCTTCTCATTTACCTTAGCATGGAAGTATTTAACGCCAGCATCATTCATTTGAATGTCTTTGATTTTTGCTCTTTGGTAGTAGAAGCTTATTTCAGCTATTTCCATTTTAGTCAGAATCTTTTGCATCTCTTTCATTCTCCCCAGATTCTGAGGCTTAGTGTGTAGGTCTCTTTGAATTCTATGCACCTATTCCCTATAATTCTCAACCCTAGCAAAGATATTAGAGTAATGTTGTTTATGCATAATCTTAAGAGCTTTCCTGAGCTGTTTTTGTTTTTCAACCATAATGTACATCTTAGTACCAGAAATTTTCTGATTTAGCTTATAGTATTATTTTTCGTATATTGTATAAATGCTTATTTTGTTAAAGAGGATCAAATACTGTGGATTCTGAATATTTTCTAAACTACTTTTGAATTGTGGGCTAGTTATATGTTCTGCTAACTGTGAACTGAGGATATCCGTCTGGTCCTGCATAGGGATTAAACTGGCACTGATTGAGAACTTGTGAACTAACCAGAACAATTACTACCCACTTCTGAGATTTTTTATTGTACTATATGAATTATTACTTGTTTCTTCTGTTTTGGCACTTGCTTTATCCGGTTAAATTAGAGATTGTCTTTTACTGGGCTGTTGAGCTTAGCCTTTCAATTATAACCTATTTCAGGTAGCTAGACTTAGCATGCAAAAGGCGGGGGTGAGGCACCTAACCAAGGTTAACCTTGTAATTCCAATAAATGACGGTTATAGTTGTTTGTATATTACTTGTCGGAAGTACATTACTTTGTAGTATTTGTCTTGGACCATCGACGATAGAAGAATGAGAAAGGCTTAGCCTACTTTTGTGGGTAGTCGTCTGTTATGTTCCAATATTTGTTTTGGGGCGTGACAAGCATTCAACTAGTTTACATATTTTGTAACAATTAATTTACAATTAGTGTCAATGAAGCACAATGCATAGTTTGTCTAAAACAACGCAAGGACTACATGACTACAACTATTCGGTGTTCAACCATAGAGGGATGAGTTCTCTGATCATATTAATGGTCTATCTAATGCCAACAGTTTCCTAGTAACTATTTAATATCCTTAAAAGAGAGTTATAATGACGTTCTCAAAGTCCTGGGTATTTCAAGAAATCCTAGTCTTAAACAATGGATACTAAGCGCTATGCTTATCAAACCGTGCAGTCACATAGAAGTCTTGCAATAGCCAATAGAAAAGTCATGCCGGTATAGCCGAAACCTTCGATTGTTTGGTAGAATCCAGTTATGGTAAAGGATGGTCAAGGCAAACATGAACAATTAGTAGTAAAGGAATTAAGGAGATGAGATTTAAAACGCACGAGGAGATGTATGTTCGGCAGCCAATTAAAATTCCAACGATTTGAGAGATGTCGTTACCCTAACTTTTCTTTTCATAAAATTCATATGGTGCCCTCGAACTTTGCTTGATTTGACATGTTACCCAACTTGCCAAGTTTCTGCACAAGGTACCCTTCAAGTTTGCATGTGTGCACGTGGTACCCTCAAATACAAAAGTTTTGTTAACTCCGTCAAAATGGTGTTAACTTGAATTTTTGTTTAAATCTGAACCATCTATTAGCATCAGATCAATGGTTGTGATCAAGTCATTAAAAAAAAAAATCTCAAAGATCATATTCCCCCACCTTTTCTTTCACCACCTTTAGCACCTTCATCTTTATCCATATTCTCATATCATCATCTCCATCTTATAATCTCTATTCTCCATCTTTTCATCTTATCAGTCGTAATCATTATTTAGAACCATCTTCCCACCATGTTCCATAGTTAGGTGATAAGTCCTTATTTTGCATAGTTATATAGGATTTTGCGGTGCTATAATTGCTATATTTGCCCCCATTTATACTTGATTATCATTCATTCTCGCAATATTTCACGTCCTTGGTATAGTTGTTGGTTTTTGAGCTTTTCGGGCATAAACAGGACATTTTGCATAACTTAAGATGCGGGATTGAAGTTCATTTGCACAATGCCAACTTCGGAGCTCAATATTTCCCAAACCACTTGTAATTTTGAAGAGAAACTAATTTGAGGTCAAATATTATGATCTTAGCTTTCTAAAAAGTGGTCACACGCCCAAATCGGATAAGTAACGAAGAAAATAGAGGCGTTTGATTGGACTGTCGGACCAGTTTTACACGACTCGTGCGCTGATTGCACAACTCGTGTAAATTCATGATTTGGTCACTGTAATGGGCACGACTCGCGTAGCTACACGAGTGGTGATTTCCGTATTCTTTATTTCGTTTTCGGGGGTTTATTTCCTATTTTTAAATAGATAATCGCAAAATAAACCTTCTAGGTATTTATACCTAGTCGAGCCTTTGTATTAGACATCTAAACTTTCATTATTTTTCTGCACACCGTTATTTTCCAAACTTCTAAGTTTATTTCAAGGTTCAAGCACTTTTGTATCAAATTCGAAGATTTATTTTCTTTTTTATTCAGAGTATTATTCAGACCACCACAGTATTGCAATTATTTCTCACTACTCTTTTAATTATGTTTTTCTTTAATTCAATTGTTGTTGTTGTTAATTTAAATATGTGTGAGTAGTTTTTCTCTAGGGGTTTGATTGAACCCTAACATGTTAGCTGCTACGATTTGATTCATGAAATAGCAAGTTATATTTATTCATATGACATGGGAGATGTTGCCTTATCTTGCCAGTGTAGAAAAGACCATATGTTGCCCGTAGAGTAGTAGATAGGATGTCGTGATAACAAAGGGCGGGGAAAGAGATGGGGTGAAAATGGAAATTAAATAATTCCATGAGAAGAGAAAGAGTATATCGAGGAGACTAGGACAAGAAGCGAAAATTGTGAGCTAGTAAATCATGAAGATTTAAGAAGGTAGAAGATAAGAATAAAAGTTTATCAAGAGTAAGTATATGAAATCATGAGAATTTGCCTGTGATGACATTATGGAGAAGAAAATATCATCAACATCAAAATAATAATAAAGAGATTAAGAAATTAGGCAAATGAGGCCACGTAATAAGGAAGAAAGAGCAGCAAAGACATATTACAATATGTTCAGAGGGAGGAGTATCGCACAAAGAGGGAGATAGATCAATATCATAAGACGAAATATAGAGAAAGAGATGGGGAAAGCAACTAAAGAATAGGAAAATAAGGCAGCAACATGAAGATTTATAGATCAAGGATAATTATACCACATCCAATGGCACGCTGAAGTTTTGAGCTATCCGCATCGAACATACCCAAATAATGAACAACAAACCCGAAGAAATAAAGCTTAGAAGTCTAATTTGTGTGGTAGACTAAAACAAAATAAATTGTGAAAAAGTTAAACAGAGTGGTGGACGAAAACATACCAGCCGGAGATGGAAGAATAAAGGCCATCCCCGACCGGAAACAAGTGCACAACTAGGGTGTTCTTTTGTGTTTTCCTAGGACTTTTTTCCGTCTAATACCATGAAAATAATTTAGGATTACCACACAATAAACTGACTTATTATTATTGAGAATGACAAGAGTTTATATAGGTTACAATAGTGTGAACTCTAATATAAACCCTAAGCTAAGATAATATAGGAATAATATCGTTTACATAAATAGAATATTTATCTTTTACGATATTATTCCCTATTACAATTAGAATATGTTCATTATTCTCTTTTATCATGGAGGTGATTTTTGGGGGGTTACATTGGTGTTTAACGGGGAGAGGGGGGAAAGGGCATGAGAGAGAGAAGTTATATTTTATAGGTTGTTAAAGGTGCCATTATAAGTGCATATATTTCAAATCAAGAGATGAACTCATACGGCATGGTTATTAGTCATGGTATTATATGACGTCATCTATCTCAACCACGCGTGTGTTAATATCACTACGTACATTTTTTCTTTCAAACAAGTTTCTTTTCAATTCAATATAATCATACATACTATCACTCGAACAAAAATAACAATTGTACTAGTTAAACACGGTAAGATAGTTGAAAATTTCAGGAGTATGTGCGTTATCAAACAAATTCTCTTAGGGTAACATTATATGTAGATATTTTTTGTAGATATAGGCGATTTAGGTTGTCCATTGCCGAACATGTTTTTTTCCTAGAGGTAGGAATTTTGTTCGTTGCCACATAATTGTGATTTGTGAATATCTTGTCACATATGGGTAAAACACTTGTGGGTATGGCCTTGTTTACGTGGGGGCATTTTATTAAACATGGATTCGAATGACCCAATTCAACGAATAATGCACAATGCATGGCTCTCCATTATGCGTTTCCGTAAGGTAACTAATAATTAAACAAATTTTCTTCTATGCTTCTTCCATCATAATTATAAGCAACACAAGTATAGTTTTTGTACTTGTCTCAGATTTGGTCGCTACTTTAAGTTTGTCTAATCGCCAAGAATTGATGTAACATAATATTTATTTTTCTAACACTGTTATTAGACTGAGTTCTCAAGGAAACATAACTAATTGTTCATATGTTAAACAATTCATAAAAGTTCTTGAGGTTTAACGCTATTGTAGTAACAAATTGCATGTATGATCTCTATGTAATGTACTCCAAGTCTTATTTTACACCATTCACAATAGCTGGCTCCATCTCATACAAATCTAGCTATGGATACATATATATAAATATTTCGGCTACAAAATAATTAACTTAATTATAGTATAACGTCAAACAATTTTGTTCCATTTATTTACCCACCTTTCAATTCTCACAAACATCTTTGTATTCTCTTTGGGGAGATAAGGGTGTCTTAGAGACCAAAAGTGAGATAGAGAAACCTTTTAGGTCTAATACAAGGATAAAATTTCATGTATCATGGAAACTATAACATAACGAAATGTTAATAACTTTGTATCTAACAAGCAAAGATTATCATCTATGAAGGCTGACATATTGGGTCAATTATATCAAGGAATATTAAAGGTACTTTCTTCTTGGAATGGCTTACAGATAGCTATAAGAAACAAATGGGGTGGCCATGATACTCACAAAAAATCGGAAGAGTTTGTGGTTGATATTTTAACTTGGTTTTGTCATTCCAAAGGTACATATCTTATTTGCATAGACAATAAAGTGTTTTTTTAATCTTATATTCTAATTACATACCATCTTATCAGGCTTGCATAACTCGTTTGATTTTTTTATTTGTAAATTATGCCTTGATGTTCAGGATCTTTTTGTACTGAAGATCTAGAAAATTTGTTGCACGAAAGAATGTTGTTTTCTTTCAACACAGATATCGAAGATGGTAGCATAGAAGAGGTAATATTATATATTTCTTATAAGAGATATTAGAATAATATTCAAAACATTTTTTTTTCTTTTTTACCAATGTAATTAACTATCTCATGGATTGAGATACTCAATTATAAATCTAGTGTTTGCAAAAAGTTAGAATTTCTACTCTAAAATTTGAAAATACAATTCTCTATGTCTCATTGCACATCTGCCTTCACCTCGTTTGGCTGAGGCTCATTATTCAATGTAGAAATTTAACTGGTAATACAAGGAACTTAAAGTTTGCAATTTAAACTTTACAAAATAGATGAAACATGTTTCTACAGCCCATGGAAAATAACAAATGAAACCACCCAAAATAACCAAATATAGAATTTTAGAAACATAGACTTTGAATTATATTATATTATATTTAATAGTTTTATATTTTTATTGTTGTTACTATTTAAATCACATCTAACCAAAGGTTCATTTCATTTTTCCGTTTCATACCTCCCTAACTCCTTATTTCATTTCCCTCTCAATATTAGCATAGTCCGAAAATATAATGGGTGGTGTTTAATAATGCTAAAGGTAAAAAAAATGTTAGATTAAGATGGGTAAGTATATTAATTAAGTTTACAAAACAAGAAAAAACCGTTTTTTTTTTCTTTCTGTTTTGCTATTTTCGAGGGTGGTTGTTGGTGGTATACGATGGTTTCAGGCGGTGAGGGGTGGTCAATGGAGGGAGAATTGGTGGAGGCGAAAGGAGAGTAAGAGTGGTCGTGCTAGGACTTAATGATAATATAAGGTGGTTCCTCGTAAACTTACTTTTAAAAGGTGGCTGTTTCCAAACTTGTGAAACTAAAATGTGTTTTATATTGAATGACATAGATGTCAACTAACTTTTATACCTTTATGAAATTCATAAGATCCACCGTTGTTGGTATTAGCTATACATCTCCAACTAATTCGATGTTAAAAGAACTAATTTTTACTATCTTCATCATCACGTTGAATTTTCCCTGGCACGTGTAGTCTAACATTTCTCCAATATTGTCAGCATAACATGTATTTCTCTACTCCTAACTAATGGGGCCTTTCCGAGAGTAGAAGATCGCCGTCTACACATCCCCGCCCACTATCAGGACCAACCTTAGTTTCAACCACTTATCTTGACTAAAACACTTCACTTGCTGCCACCTATTGATTGCCATTGTCATGTTTTGTTTGCCAGATTAATAAAAAAAAAACTACCATCTTCATTTATTAAATGTCACCGTAGGTTAGACCCTCATTTATTTAGCAAGTATGTTGTTGATCTAGTTGATTTTATTAATTAAAGCATTGACGACATTTGTTTTCAGTTCTGTTATAACAAGTTAAGCTAGATTTTTAACTTTGGAACCTAACCCATACAAATGTCTAGAAAATATTTCAAAAGTATGTTAAAACTATAATATAAACTAAATGTCACAAAACAAAGATGAAGATATCGAACATGATAACATTAAGAAATTGACTTTGGCAATAAGTTTCAAGAGTAAGTGTATGTTTTACTAAATATGACTTAAATTAAAATATCACAAACTAAAAGATGGTGGTATTCTCATTTTGTATTTTGTGTTTCCTTGCTATGCCTTTTCTTTTAGATAGCTGGCCATATGATACACAATCCTTACATGAAAATGATGTGAATGGTATCCTTAGTGATTTCCTAAGATGATTGCATCAATTAGTCAAAAAATATATCATAAATCTAAATACTAAATAAGTCGAAAGGGAAAATCCTACCGCTAATACGCTACTAAGGGTGAAGGTTCAATTTGAAAAATCTTTCTTTAAAGTACAAGTGTATACCATTAAGGTAAAGCTTAGTTCTCAACGTGGGCCAAACTACCAAATTGGTATAAAAAGTGGGAATCAAATGACATTGGTAAATAAAAATACTCCGTCGACAAATTGGTAAAAACCATGAAACTTGACACCAAATATGCCAAAAACACTCACTTTTAGCCGGAAAATCTTTTATCCAATATATTTTCATCAATACCATGATTTAATTACCTTTTCCAACTTAATAATAGATATTAAAAATAAATAAACAAGCAAAAACTTTTTTTTTTTCAAAATAATGCACAAAAAGTTTAAACTAATTGGGTTTTAGAGAAAAACTTTCAACAAATGGGATGCACGTAGGTGATTTTTCGAATTCGCACAAATCTATAGTATGATGAATAATGTCGAAATGTGAAGATAAAAAAGTTGAAATTTTAGGGGGGGGTAGTTGTATATCTTATCCAAATTAAACTTTCATCCCGCGTGTAGGTTCTATACTTTACTAGGATGGAGCCACGTGCATTGCACGAGTCACATAACAATGTTACTATTAAAGGGAATAAAATTAAAATTGTAATATATATTGCCAAAGGAAATGTATGGTTAAATATCCAAAAAAGTATCACAATTTTAAATTATAATCGCATAAGCTATGATTAAAGTTACATTTAGAGTTAAATTATATAGGACGCATGTTTGTGTCAAAGTTGTTAATTTGACATATTATATAACCATGTTATTCCTAAATAAGCTTCTTTAACTTGTGAGGTGCCAATGATGTGCCTCATTCTAGTGTTCGACTGTTTTTTTTTTTTTTTTTTTTTTTGGCAGAAGGAAATAAACGGACTTACATAGCTCATTCTAGTGTTCGAGTCTTACTAACAAACCAATGCCAAAGTAAACTTTAGTCTCTACTTGTTAACTGAAATTATCAATACAAAACCATAACATCAAAATGCATCACACGCAGTAGCAAAAAGTATACAACAAAGCAAATTAAAAGGAATTTGTATCATCCATATAGTTATGTTGACTAAGATCTTATGCAGTCAATGAAGGTATGACTTCTAAGATCTACGGTTAATCCATAGCAAAAAAGTTTATATCATTCAAGCTTAGAATCATACCATGGTATAGGGCTGGTAGCTGGCGGACCATTGTTGCGTGGATGACTTACGCTAGCGTTTGAGCTTTGCGTCTAATAATACGTGGTAAGAGATCGAGATAACATATTATGTAATTATAAGTAGAGACCTACCTAAATTCTTATTAGATATATTTTCAATATAATATTACCAAGAGTCTCTAAAAGAGCTTGTTGTGAGAGCTCAAAGAAAGTCTCCTTTAATAATATAGAAGGATTAAACAGATCGCCTAGTGTTTTAAACAAATTATTTTATTTTTTTGTTTTGGTAAATGGGTACTACTCACTGTACCACTACATAAAATTGTCACACGAGATGTCGGTTGGAATTGTAACCTAAAATCGAGCCAACTATGACCTCTTTTGTTGAAACTTTTCTTGTATAACCTATTTAGTTGTGTGTGTGTGTGTGTTTTTTTTTTTTTTTTTGCATTATTAAGAAAAAAAATAAATTACTTCCATGTTCTAGGAGCTATCGTAAATGGAAATTTTCATTTTATACTATTTAGTGGTTTACTTCTCTTAAATTGTGTCAATTGTTTCTTACATGTTTTTTATTTTATTTTTGCTATTAAAATGATTTTATTTTCTTTTAATATTTGTAGTATTAATGTAAAAAAAAGAAGTAAATAATTCTACTAAAGGAAATATGTGAGGTAAAGTGTACGCGCAGGCCAAATTTGAGTCTTTTTTGGCTTATTTGGCGTTTACAATCTTTTTTTTTTACCAATTTGTCGCCAGAGTACTTTTTTCACCAATTTGTCACTTGCTCCCTACATTTTTACCAATTTGTTACTTGCTCCCTACATTTTTACCAATTTGGCAGTTTGGCCTCTCAATGTGTACCAAAGTTAACTACTGAAATGAGTCTAACGTTTTCATAGTTTTTGAGAAAAGGACCCCAAATGTTTTTTTGGTCCATATGAAGCTAATGATGTTACTTTTGGGCTACACAATTCTATTCTCTCATCTTCTCCATTTGTTTTATTTCTCTCTCTCCTCAATCATTTCTCAATTCCTCCGTAAATCTGCAATACTCCACAACATCACTTTCGTTCACATCACAAATTCACAAGACTCCCAACAAAATCTTGCATGAATATATTCGAAATTCATCATCTAAAAAAATCCTAAATTTTTCTTCAATTGACATAAATTCCATAAACTAATTCTGGGTTTTGTGGATTAACAAATAAACCCAGAATATTCAACCATCCAATTCGAAATCCATGGATTTCTGCGGGGGTTTTCGAATTTTTTTCATACCCCTCTTTCTTCTTCATTAATCCAAAGACCCCTCTAATTTTCTCTCTCATCGTGGATTGTATCCTAATTGGATTTTTTAGGTGGTATTGTGTTTTATTGTTGTCAATTATCGGTTTGAATATTTTGGCAGGTTATGATAGTATATCAACCATCATCGTAAATCTTCACTATTTTGTGCAAGTGTATACCATACTCAACACTCCCTTTGTATCTTGTTAATTTCCCCAAATTTTGTTGTTCTAGAAGCAAGATGACAATTATAAAACCAAAAAAAAAAAAAAAAAAAAAAAAAAGAGGTGGGATTAGAGAGAGGAGTTGGTTACTTGACTGATTTAGTATCTCTATTTTTGATAAGATTTGATGTTTAATTTGATGAAAACTGTGATTGTTCTGTGTTTTTGGTTTTGTGGGTATGGTTAGTAAATTTTGCTTAAGGAGATAGCCGATAGGTATGATTTCAGTTTGAAGATGGCGATGTGTGGTGGTGGTGCGTGGTGGCAGTAATGGTGGAAGGGAGAGGAGAGAGAAAATTGAAGATGTTAGAGGTGCTAAAACAGAAAGGAAGAAAAATAAATAAAATATCTAATAATGCAATTAACCAATTTGGATGTAAGGTATTTGACGGACCAAAAAAACGTGTGGGGGCCTTTTCTTAAAAAATATGAAAACGTTAGAGCCTGACTTGGTAGTTCACTCACGTTTACCACATATTGGCATCTTTATCGTCCATTGGTAGTGAATTTTGTCAGAAATTATTATAACTAATAATTATTTTTGGTTATTGCTTATAGGTTGCTGAACAGTTATTAATCATGCATGAAAGCTGTTTGCAAGGTGGCCCCATGTAGATTGTGGAATTGAGTCCATCTCTTGTCTAGGCACTAAGGATTACTTTTTAGGGGGTAAATAATACTTGGAACTCTTTAGGGAATAAGTTTTTTCTTATTCCTTTTATTTTTTCAATAATAAAGATCATGGTTGAATAAATTTGAAAATATAAATAGCTTAAGCAAAGTAAGAAATTAAATGATCACATTTGTAGTGTACATCATCACTGAGTTGAAAGTGAAACTAGAGCAACCTTTCGATACTTATTGTTGTAGCCCATTGGTTTGTAAGTATAAAAGAGTTTCCGGCTTGTGAACACATTCATGCATCATCAGAAGTTTAGAGAATGCTCAAGTACTACGATTCATGCCTAGAAGAAGTGTAGTTGAAAAACTATGATATTTAAAGGTCTGAAAGTGTATATTTGTGGGAAGTGTGAACTTTGCCCCATGTCACCTTTTTGTCTTTAGTGTCTTCGAGTTAAGTAGAAATAATTTTACCTTATTTACAGAAGTTTAGACACGCACGGGATGCGTGCAAAGTTTTAGGCAATCCATGGTACCCCTGAACTTCCCGTTTTTATCCAGTGTACCCTTGAAGTTTCGCATTGCCCAATCTACCCCTGAACTTTGCGCTTACTCTAATTGCACCTATTTTTTCATTTTTTCACTAACTACACTCTAACACCGTTAATCCTCTCCCCATTTTTTCTCTCTCCTCACCAAAACACCCCTAACCCACTCCCTTTGATTTCCTCTCCCCTCACCCAATTTCACCACCATTACAAACTTTCTTTTCCCCTCTTCCTCTCTCTCTCTCTTCCTCTTCATCTATACATAGTGCCTACCATTGGATGATAACAATGGAAGGAATAATAGAAGAGCAATGGATGAAAACTTATTATATGATATAATTAGGAGAGATAGATCAAGCAACTTTAGTGACAACGTTTGTAATATCTTCTTTTTTCATCCGAATCTTCTTCAACTTCATGCCCATATTTAAATCTGTGGTAAGTTCTTGTTCCTTATTATTGTTAGTGAAGTTTTTTCATAAATTATCGTTGAAATTTTGAAATGGTGGTAGTAGAGTTTGGTGGGGAGAGAGGATTGATGCAAAGAGATGATGATGAACATACCGCTTTCTTCTTTCATGTTGAAGATTTTGAAGATGGAGAAGATGGAGTTGGATGAGGAGAAAGAAAATGGGAAGGGGGAGGCTAAAGGTTTTCAATTTTTATTGTTAACGGAGAGTGAGTAATGACGTTAGTTGGCCTGGTGTGGTATTAGTGAAAAAAGGAAAAACTGGGTGCAATTAGAATAAGCGCAAAGTTCAGGAGTATATTGGGCAATGCGTAAAGTTCAGGGGTACGGATAAAAACGGAAAGATCAGGGGTACCATAGATAATATCCCAAGAAAAACACATAGTTGAGTTCATACACTTAAAACTAAAATAACCTTGAAGTCAAGCATAAGGTACGTACATAATGTGTACAAGTGAATCAATTTACTTGATAAAAGAGCCACCTCGAGTTCAGCGGCTACTTAGTAGAGCAAGGTTGAGTTCTTTTCTTCCTAAAGGAGAAGACTTTGAACTTGGAAACCTAAGACCTTCCGACCTGCTCCCCTTTTACCTTTGACAAGGAGAGAGAAGCCTACCATAAAGAAGATGTTCTGCTAGAAGAACAAATAGGTATTCTGGAAGTGATGGGGGAACTTGGGAAACTCCACCTAGTCTCGAGGTGGTGTACCCGTAGGACTCGCTACTTCCGCTCCTAGCTATCACTAGGGGGAAAAAATCATTTTCAAGAAAAAAAAAATATTAGTGTTGTTATTCCATTATAAAGACAAAATGAAATCTCAAGCAATTGCATTAGTGAAATCATACGAGCCTGAACCAAATCCCTATTATAGTAGAAAATCCAAGGACATAACGCTAGCATGAACGTTTAAAAAGAAAATAGTATTAGTAGTATATATGACCAAATTTGTCAAGTGAAATGGATCTCAACTTGAACATTTAATTAAGAAGTTAAGGGGTTTGAGTGAGGTTTATGCAACAAAGACGGTTACTTTAATTAGGGGGATTGACAACAACACATAGGGAATTGATTCATTCAAAAAGAGGGACAACAAGTGATAAAAAATCCTCTCAAGTAATTAATCTAAATCCCGATTAATCGATTAAATCATTCTCATGCAATTAATCAATCAATCCTGCCCACTTATGCTTAATTGGGTCTCAAATCTCTTATGTTGGCCTAATTAGTGAAGGATACAAACTACCCAAGTGTACATCTTAAGCATTTTTGCAACTAAAAACATAAGGGTAGCAATTAGGCACAAATCACATGAAATACATAACAATAAATAAATTCCACACATAAAGATACCACCTTTGTCACATTTTCCACACCCCCTAACAATAGGACTACTCACAAATCATTAAACCAGCACTACTTGCATTTAATAAAGTCCTAAACATAGAAATTAGATAAATATTCAAACTTCGATGAGTAAACTCATCTATTATATCTGGTTTATGAGGAATAATGTCGAAGTGAGCAGGCTATTTGGATGCCGAATCACATGATGCAGGTCATTTGGAAGGAGATGAAGAGCAGACTAAGAAATGTAGTTAAAAATCTGTCTCGGAAGGATAGCCTTTGGTTGGAGAGTGTTGCTCTGTTATAAGATTATTCTTAGTAGGTTTTTCCTTGTTTCTGATTGTTAATCTGTATATGTTTTGTTGAACTTTTACTGGGGTATGCCCCTTTTAGTTTTTAATTTTGATCATCCTAATAAAATCCTTACATTTCAACCAAAAAAAAAAAAAAAAAAAAAAAAAAAAAAAAAAAAAAAACTAATAAACATGAATTTATAATAACTAACAATAATTAAGACAAAATAAATAACAATAAATAAAAGAGAGAAGAATTGTTACCCAAATGAGGTTCGATGGACTGCTCACTAGTGGTAATGCGCTGGGCCGTTCGCTCGGCGAGCGTATGGCCGAGCGGTCAAAGACTGACGCGCGCACTTGACTTTGGAATGCTATATCTCACTCGTTTCTTGGTCAAATGGAGCTTATAATATATTATTAGAAAGCTAACGGGATGATTCATCTCCAACTTAAATCATCCCAATATCTTCTCTAAAACATGGTCTGACCATTTGAAAGTACCTCTTTGTGCGAAGAGTCTTCAACTCATGTGTTTGGCCCTCTCTTTACTTGCAAACTTATATCCTCATCGCTTACTCTCGATCCGCGTGACTAGGTTCCCGCTCTAAGCTCCATCTCCACTCTTTGACTCTCCAATGACTCAGGTTCCGCTCAAACATTCTCCATAGGTGTCCCTACAAAAGCCAAAAGCACACCACATAACCTGATTCTCGTACACAATAGGAAATGCACTAAAATTTGCAAAATTGCATGAATTTAGCCAACACAAACACATATATGAAAAGAGCCGAAAAACAAGTATACAATAATCAACAGTAGAACACGAGAGGACAAGAATCACCTGAAAAGGGGACAAATTAATCATATATCATTAATAGCCTTACAATCACATTTTTCGATCTTTTTATTAGTTACTATAACTCCAACACTTATTTAGTTGGTGAAGTATATATCTCAATCAAAGTAAAGTATTGCTAATTTTTTACAATGTGCAGAATTAAACACATATTTATGCCCTAAATAGTAATACAAAATTAAAGAAAGGACAAAGATATGACATACTTGGTTTTTTTGATCGCTAATGGCATACTCCATATTGAAAATCAAAAGAAAAGCATATTGATCAGGGAAAAACGGGCAAACATTTTCTATTGTTAGCACACATGTTTTTCTCTTGGATCCCAAGAATGATATAAAAAGAGAAAGACCTAATAAGACATGAACTATGCAAAAAACATAACCGGCATGCATATGAAATTGGGAAGCAATAACGACTTATGGGCAAATCTAATATATATATGTAATCCTGAACCCGCTCAATTCTCACGCTGACACGTGGCTTATAATAATATTATTATATTATAAATAATATTTATTCAAAATAGGATATGGTAAGTACATGGTATTATTATTCTAATAAAATAACATTATTATTTTAATTAATGAAAAATAGTTATGTATTATAGTAATTACTTGATTTATGGCAATTTGATCAAATATGCCACGGGTGTTTCAAAATGGGACTTTGGCTTTTGAAAGGTGACTTTTCCTCTTAAATTACAAATATCACACTGGTGTTCGAAATGAGATTTTAGGTTTTTAAAGGTGAGTTTCCATCTAATTACATTACAAATATCCCACGGGTGTTTGAAACATGACTTTAGGTTTTTAAAGGTGAGTTTTCATCTAACTACATTACAAATATCACGCGGGTGTTTGAAATGAGATTTTAGGTTTTAGATAAAAAAATATGTTTACATAATTTTAAAATTTAAACATAAGTAGCTCGGGCGTTGCACGGGCTATCAAACTAGTAAATAATTATTTAGTAAATCGAAAACAAATTAAATAAGCCTTAAGAATCATCTATGAATCATCAAATCAATGATTAATTGAAACATACCTGATGATTTATGTAAAAGGTTAGTTGGTTTCTTCTTTTTTTTTTTTTTTTTTTTTTTTTTTTTTTTTTTTTTTTGACGGGTAGTTGGTTTCTTCTTAGCACATATTAGGGGAGAGCAAAAACTCGATCCTGACTGAAAACCGGTGACCGACCAGAATAATCTCAACTTTGTATTACTGCCTCAAAATAATGCCAACTATCAATTATCTTAAATAATATAATCATATTTGTAAGTATTTCTTCTAAAAGTGGTCCTGAAAATCCAAACCTATCTTACCATACCTAATACCTTTCCCAACCCTGCTACAACCCCTCACATTACTTAATTATTTTACCTTAATTATATATTTTTTGTGTCCTTGGAAACACAAAGGACGACAAAAAAAAAAAAAAAAGTTTCATCATCATCCTCAGTTCCTCTTCTTAATTTTTGCTCCATCACTCTTCAACTATCTCTTATAAAGTTCCTATCTTGATTTTGTGGGGCTCGCAAAAAGGTTTGGGTTTGATGGTTATTGACTTAACCTAGGTTTGATCATTGAAAACTCAGAGTCGTCACCATGTCTTTACCCCAACAACGAAAGGTTTTGAAACAAGTTACAAGTTCGAAAACAAATGAAAGAATTTTAAGGAAAACTTTTCGAAAACCAAAAATGACTTTATGCACCCTAAAGGCCAATTTCCGTTTTATTGTATTCACAATTTGGAAAAGTAGTCTACGAAGTAGATAAAAAGGGATCAGGGCCTTGATTAAGGGGTGCGAACATTTGGAACTCGTCTCCCCTTCCGTCATAAAGACGACCACTTACGAATACATCATTTCCTTCTTAAGAGTGTCGATATATTGGTTACGTTAAGATCCACATAAATTAGAAGAGATAGAAAAGCACATATATTTACATTATCATTCACATGCAAGAATTTAGAAGAAGAATTTACAAAAGTTCCCGAGTGTTTTTGTACGGACTTGTGGGGTTTGAGCACCAAAGTTGCCTTACGTACCTTTCATTGTAGGATTGGAATCCACTCGAGTATCAAAACTCTACGTAGTTCTGACTGGCGGCCCCACGATAATGGAATTTTCCATTGGGGGTAGCGGCTAATATCCACGAGGGTGGGTGGATGGATCCACAAGGTAGATATAATTCCACTGGGGAAATGATCGGGTTGATACCATTGGGGATATCATCCATGTGGGGGTACATATGGGCTTTTACTTCGCTTGGAAGGGGTAGAAAGTTGTTTCGCTCAAAGTTGTGCTATTGAGAAACTTGATAGTTGACTCACATTAGACTCAAGTCGATCCACGGTAGAATAGAGCAAGGCATATTCCGCTTGCATCTATGTGACTCTCATCGAGACGACGATCGGCATGGATCGGATCCCCATGCCTCCTGAACCAGGCATGCCTCCTGAAAAAGGTCTTAATGTGGATGGCTCGACCTCTAATGCGAATTTAAAGATTAGGCCTCTCAATAGTTTGACTATGGTTGAATTGACTCTCGTGGGGATATTTAATGGAATATGGATTGGGTTAGGTGTTTGGGGCTCGATGGAATTGGTCTCGTTAAAGCTGCCCGTGGGCCCTACAACAATATAAGGAAAATAAATCGCCGATTTGATTATGTTCGATCAAAAAGTGTTCCAATGGGGCGTTGGTAGAGTAGTTGGTAGAGGTTTGAAAATAAATAAGAAAACATTTTTAGGGGTTTTTAGTTTTATTAATAACATTATTTACCAAGAGGGTCAATTTTAGTCTTTATTGACTATAATCGACTTCTACATTTAATTCTACATTTACATCTACATTTAATTGTATTCTCTCATTCATTTCTCACATCAAACTCCACCCTAAATTCCTAATCATTTGCAATAAATGTGTAGTATTAGGATCACATTTAGACCATAGAAATAATTAAAATAGTTATTTTTCTATAGAGTGCCCATGGGCACTCTATAAAAATGATTAATTATAGCATTTTCCAATAAAAATTTAATGCTCGTTCGGTATCACCGTCGTTTCAGTTTTTGTTTTTTTTTTTTTTTTTTTTTTTTGTTTTTGCTTAATTAATTTAGTTAAATAAGTTACAAAATTAACTTTAAATAGTTTGATTCTATAATAGTCATATAGAAAATGAAAACTGACAACTGAAAACTGAGGGCCCGTTCGGTATCACTGCCGTTTTCGGTTTTTGGGTTTTTTTTTGCGTAAAATATTTAGCTTAATAAGTTACAAAATAAAGTTTTAATTATTTGTTTCCATATAGTCATATAGAAAATGAAAACTGACAACTGAAAACTGAAAACCACTTTTTATGGTTTTAAAAAACGGGACTTTGGTTTTCAAAAAAACAGAAAACCGAAAACAGAAAACGATACCGAACAGGCCCTGAAAATCACTTTTTCTGGTTTTCAAAAACGGGACGGTTTAAAAAAAACAGAAAACTGAAAACAGAAAACGATACCAAACAGGCCCTTAATTTTCACCTATCATACTACTATTAAGACGTCCACAAAAACTCACGGTCTCTTCCAACAACAATTACTGCGAAAGAAAGATAACGCACAACTCACTTTTCTGCCTCCGGAATCTATAGACACCCTATAACCCAACTACTAAATCCTTTTGGGATATGATTAAATGAGAGAAACAATTTAAGGTTCCCGAAAAAGGGTTTAAGGTTGGGTTTTCCGGCGCCACGGCGGTGCCGGGAAACCTAACCCTTTTTCGGTGAGGCGTCATTTTTTGTGCACGGGAATCACATAATTAAATTGACATTAATTTTGTATGGAAAATAGAAAAAACTATTAAAAATTATTGTCATTCTTTTTTGAAAATAGTACAAAGAAGAAAGATTACAAGTAAGAAATTTAAAGATGAAGACCCAGAAATCGAAAGTAAAAAGTTTATAGACAAACGGAGCGAGTAATAGGTAGCTCGAGCGTAGCCCGGTCATACATAAAAGAAAGGAAATATACTAGTCCCGTACTCAGTATAAAATTGGAAATTGTGCACTACAAGCCGCCTCAAGGAAGAGGACCGAAGGAGCCCAAAAGGAGAGTTGTGTTTGTTCAAACTAAACTTGAAATCTCCAGAAAAAAGAAAAGAAATGGCGCATCGATTGCTGAGAGACAACGACGCCGATGGATGGGAGCGGTCCGACTTCCCGATCATCTGTAGTACTTGTCTCGGTGACAATCCCTACATTCGTATGGTAATCTTTCTCTCTCTTCCCCTTATCTCAATTTTTCTTTGAACCCTAATTTTTGATTGATTTCCCCCTTCTTGCAAAACCCTAATTCTGAACTTACACCCCACTTTTTTTTGTTTAATTTTTGTGGGTTTGATTTAAATTTTGTCTGTGCAAGTTATTCTAGGTTTAATTTTTACTGGGTGGAAATTTTTTAGTTTAATTTTACTGCTACTGGTAGCTAATACCCATTGGATATGGAGCCCTAGTTTGTAATTTTGTGTTAATTTACGTTGCGTAAACAAGAATTCAAGAGTGATTTTGTATGAGAGTAAATTTGAATTGGGAAGTTTTTGTCGAAATTGTTTGTTGCGGAAGCGGAGCATTTTTGTGTGTTGGCTGCTTCGTGGTTCAGGGAACTTGTAGACCTAGGGTTTTGCCGAGTGAGAGTGACGCTTTTCGGGATTTTAGCCTGACTTTGGTGCGTGTCGGACGCCGCTCAGCGAGCAGGTGCGGGTATTGTGTCAGATTGTCATCATTGCTAGCAAAGAGTTGTTCAGGATTTATGTCTGTGAACGAAACCCGTCTCTACCATAGTTGTTCTGAGTTATTTGGTATGTTTCAGTGAATTCTCCATGGTTTCCACCTTTTGTTTTAAAGGGGATTTGACGAAACCTTCCGTATCTTATACACTGTTTACTAAAGTTGAAACCTTTATTTTAAGACAATGGTGTCCCTTGCTTGCTTATTACTGGAGGGATTAATTAATTTTACGAACTAAAATAATAGGATAGGCTTTATAGTATAAAGTGAACCTTGAGCTTTTAGTCTTTGATCGACTGTACGTAGAGATAAGGTTATACATCAGCATGTTCTATCATTGTATAACATGATAATTAGCGCATCTACTAGATTTCTGTGTACTTCACTTCCATTTCTCTACAGGAAGTGTTTCTTTTGATCTGTTGCATTCTTCTTTTTATTCTGTCTTTATAAATTTACTCATTGTGTTTGAAGGTTTTAAAGATGCATGAAGTTATTAATTTGATTTTCTTTTCTCGTATTCTTGATGTTGATCTCAAGCAATGCATTAAGAATATATATATATTTTTTTAAATGGCCTTCTGTATATCTGTGGAACAAGGTTCTCTGTGTATATCCTCTATAGATGAATATTTCGAAAAGGGCTAATTTTCATTTTATCCTATTTCAGACCAAAGCAAATTATGACAAGGAATGCAAGATTTGTACTAGGCCTTTTACAGTGTTCCGTTGGAGGCCAGGCAAGGATGCTAGGCATAAAAAGACAGAGATCTGTCAGACATGTTGTAAATTGAAAAATGTGTGTCAAGTCTGCCTCCTGGATCTTGAGTATGGTCTGCCGGTCCAGGTTAGGGATACTGCTCTCAGCATCAGTACCCATGATGCCATCCCCAGGAGTGATGTCAATAGGGAATACTTTGCAGAGGAGCATGATCGTAAGGTATGCATATCTTCAATTCTGGATAACATAATGTTTTGCGTCTACTTGAGCTAGACTTTCATCCTGAAGCTATGAGTATAGCTCTGATGAAATTACTAGAAAATATCTCAATTTTCGTTTTTAAATCTTTTTTTCTTCTTTTGATTAGAAATTTATTTGGTCCTCTTCTCATTTTTTTCTCTTCAATTTAGTAGGTTCTTCTTATATATACATTCGACATGTTCCACATTTAAGATGTTTTACTATACTTCAACGTTGTGCCATATACAAGTTGGACTAAACTGTTGAATGATTCTTGGGGCCAATCTTGTACCGTTGTACATTATTTTTTCTTTGCTTTATTTCAATTTCATGTGAAAGATACTGTAAAATGGGGGTAGTGATTTTTACACTCATTATGAGTCACATTTGGGAACATGCTCCTCTCACAAAGATGAGTGTAAAAATCACTGTGAGGAGTGTAAAAATCACTTTGAGGATTGTAAAAATTACCACCCGTAAAATGGAGACCTGATAAGTCGGTATTAATTTGTACTCGTTTACTTGTGCAAACTGAGAATCTGTAGTTTCAACTCAAACTTGGCAGTAATCCAAGAAATACAAAAAGGGCCCAGTTTTTCGAATTAGAGTTAGTTGCTAAATTACCTTTACAGATGATAGGGACTGAATGAGAAGCACTGTGATCTTTCTTTCTTATTCCAAAACTAGCATTGTACCCTGGTTCCTAGTTTACCTATGTATAGAAGTCATGATATCCTTAGTTCTGTGCATCATCATTCACTTTATTGTACCGTGGCATGAGTTAAAACCTGCCTCCTGATTTTCTAACATTGAGCGATATGCCGACATGACATGTCATGCGCACTAATATGTCAATTATGGCTGGGGACATTTTTGTAGTCATAAAATCCCAGTGTCGCCATATCTTCTCCCTGTCTTGTCTTACCCTGTTTTCTAAGGCAGAAGCATGCTAATAAATACTCACCTTCTTATTGTCATACAACTTATAGTAGCAGTTCATTTTAGCTTATCCTGAATCATATTAGGTCATGAGCTTTGGTGGTGGTTTTCAAATTTTAAAAAACTAATACTACTTCATGTGCCAACTGGAACAGATCGAGTATCTGTACCATGGGTCAGCCATTGAGTAATAAGGAAAAATGGTCTGTATTACGAATCTGCTTCTATGTGTATTAGCATGTAGGACGTGATCTCCTAGCTGGGATTATCTTCCACAATTATAGTTAGTATTAATTCTTTATTATAGCACTGGAATAATATTAAGGATTGCACTAGTTTTCCTTAATAGGTTAGGAGTCCTATGTATATTGTACTAGGATTAGCTTAAGGAATAATCTGGAGTTTCCAGTTTAGTATTTAAGAAAGGTTTGTACGTTAGTTTTATAGAGATTTGGTTTATTCCTTTTATTAGGGAATAAGAGTCTGAGAGAAGTGTTGTTATCTCTTTTGTATTCGGTTTTTGTTCTGAGTGTAAGTGAACTCAAAACAGGAAGCGGAAGGCAAATTGCCCTATGGTTGATCGGCTAAAGGTACTAGAGGTCAAAGGCTAAATCTAAATAAAGACTGTTTAAGGATTAGCTTAGCTTGATTGGATCTCTAAGGGTTGAGGTTCTTTCGTTCATATCTTTTTTATTTTTTTGTATTTTTAAAAACAAAACACAAGACCTTTCTACAGTACAATACAGTCGTTTGTACTATCTGTGAGGCAAAACAGAACACCAGTCTGTTCTACAGGGTCCTTTATTACGCTGCGTTATTTCATATCATTTGTGTCTGAGCCGTGTTTTTGTTAATAAGCATTATGAACATTTTGTTGACCATTTTAGCTCGAGTTATTGCTAGGCATTGTGTTGCTTCCTTGCCAGTCCTCAAGTCTTATTGTGATATATTTATCATTAAAGGAGATCCATTCCGCAGTTTCTTTGCTTGTATTACTGTGTTTGCTTGCAATAGGTTGTGTTGTCTTGAGATTTGCCATGTGATCTGTTGGATTGCTCGTCTGGTCATTGTTCACTCATGTAACTTTGAATTCTCTGTTGGTTGTCTTGTTACAGGCTAGAGCTGGTTTGGATTACGAATCCTCATATGGCAAGATGCCTCCCAACGACGTTATTATGAAGCTCCAGCGAACCTCACCATATTATAAAAGAAACAGAGCACATTTGTGCAGTTTCTATCAAAGAGGTGAATGTACAAGAGGGGCTGAGTGTCCTTACAGGCATGAGATGCCAGTCGAGTCAGAGCTGTCACAACAGAACATAAAAGATCGTTACTATGGGTAAATTGACGATTTTGTTTTATGTTTTTTACATCGTCCTGAGGTCTTCTACCCTGTAGAGGTACACGAAGTCAATGGTGTTATTAGGTACTATATGAGTTATACATGAAGCACTTTGATGCTCGTGTGATTGATTGTTTGGCACATGACATTATATATGTTTGCTATCAGTCCGGTGACTGTCTAATTTTTTAATATAATTCTTAAGATCAGGTGATCGGAAGTATCGAATTTTGGTTTTAGGTTTTACTGTCTGGTCTAAATGATCATTTGTCTTCATTGTGATAAATATCTGAGCGTGATTGTTTGTTATCCTAAGATTTACAACGACAACGACAACGACGTCCTATCATTGTCTGTTAAGTGCTATAAGTTTTATAATTTTATCTTCCATTTGATGCAATCATGTTAAGCAATTTTCATTTTGGGTCATTTGAACAACCTGTGTGTATCAAAGCATCTGACCTCCACCCCTGTCGCTTCGCATAGGTCAGATGCATTGGGGCAATGTTCTTGTTGGTTTAATGAGCTATTTACAGTCTTAGAGGAGACATTTGACTTTGAAACATCTTGCTTTCCTTTTTTAGGTAATAACAAGTTGAGCTGTTTTAACATGATGACACTGACCGCATCTGTTATGTTGCACTTTGAACAGAGTGAATGATCCAGTAGCCAATAAGCTCCTCAACAAGGCTGGTGAGATGCAGACTGTTGACCCACCGGAGGATGAGAGCATTAAAACTCTGTATGTGGGTGGGCTTGATTCCAGAATTACTGAGCAAGATCTAAGAGATAACTTTTACGCTCATGGTGAAATTGAATCCGTAAGAGTGGTGCTCCAGCGAGCTTGTGCTTTTGTGACCTACACTACTCGTGAAGCTGCAGAGAAGGCCGCAGGAGAGCTGTCAAACAAACTTGTCATTAATGGTCAAAGGCTGAAGCTAACGTGGGGTAGGCCTCAACAGCCAAGGCCTGAGATGGGTTCAGAGCAAGCAAAGCAGCAGGCGGCAGTGGCACACAGTGGGATGCTTCCCAGAGCAGTTATATCTCAGCAGCAGAATCATATTCATCCACCAGGTACAACTCAGCAACTGATGCCTCCACCAGCGGAATATTTCAATATCCCCCCACCATCTCAGGGCTCCTACTACCCATCAATGGATCCTCAGCGAATGGGTGCAGTAATACCTTCTCAAGATGCTTCTAGTTCAGGCTCTGGGGAGACAAAGCCTGGTCCACGGAACCCTCTCAGCCAGCAGCAGTATGCCTATCAGGGCATGCCACCTCCTCTGGGACCATATCAACAACCATTTTATGCCCCTCCATATGGTGGTTATATGCCACATCCCCAGCCGCATTACCAACATTACCCTGCTCAGTATCCCCACCAGTCTTCAACTGCAACCCCACTTCCACCAATGCAGCCCCAGCCGTATCAGCAGCCTGCATCATCAAGTTCTACTCAACAGTAAGATGTGCGCGACACAGCAAAGGCTTTGCATCTGCTTTTGGTAATCAATCTCATTCTAGCAGTTTTGCGTTGATTTATAATTACCTGTAATTCTTAATCTTATGATAATTGGATCGTTTTACCATCTATGACGGAGATTCTATTTTCAGATACGGACATATTGTCGTCGTTTTTGTTAATTACTATTGCCCCCCTCCTACTTGTTTTGCTCGTTTTAACAAATGCATTGATAAATGTTAACAAATGTGGAGGTTAGATATTCTCAGTAGTTCTAGCTGACTGATGGATGATATGTACCAAACAGTGGCTTCGCTCTTGATGATTATATTCACCAAGTGTTCCTGGGTCCTGTAAATCTCGTTCTGGCCGGCCCGGCTCCTGGAAGTTGTGCTCTCATTTTCACTGATATTATAACTGCATCGGCTCCATCCGAGCGTGATTGTGACTTGACATACTCGTCTGAGAGAATCAGACAAGGGGATGGTGTATCAACTGTTGCATTATGTCACAGGTGACCTACAGCGTTTTGAAACACTACCAGTTCTGTCATGTAATGCATAGAATAAACCAAGTCATTAAGGCCCATGTCACTCCACAGATTTCGTAAATCTCAGGACATCGATGGAACTATACCGCCGTGTGATATGCTACTGTGCCGCCATGTCGTCTCTGATATGCTACTTATCGGCAACATGTCTGGTTCTTCCAAACTGATCGTGCACACTTTTGTTGTACTTGAGAATGTGAAAACTGAAGTAGACATAACACAAAATGACAATGGCGTACCAAACAGTGACAATGATAGATAGGCCGCTTTGATCACGTTTGGATTCTGTGACTTGTAGCTTACTTTTCTGTGCACAGTTCACATCCATGTGGAAAGGATGGATGAGACTCAGAGAGCCAACCCCTCTTCTTTCACAAAGCTGTGCACTATATTTCCGTAAGCAAATTAAGATTCGTTACTCACTTTGCATTATTAACTAAGAATAGTACTCATTTTATTGTTTATATTTCGTCGGAATTTTTTTACATATCCAAATGAAATACTATGAAATATTCATTCAAAAAAAATGAAAGGAATATCGATTTTGCATCGGCGATTTCAAGCGAAAGGTGTTTTATACACTATGTCGAATCCCATCTCAAACTCTCAAGAACGGGACATGAAAAGGAAATTTAATTGTAACGTTCCAAAAAAATCAAACGACCACTTGAATAATCGCATCATATAACTTGGTCATTTATTTGCAAAATAATGAAACGCTTCAAATATCATCACGACCTTATCAGAAATTGCTTGCAACAGTTGTGCATATCTAGCATTGTGAATTGCACGGATTCCCGTCGTTAGCGCTTTGCCGTGGAAAGCATGAACTCAAAAGCTGTCATACCATTATGCTTGAAATCTTCTCACTTGTGCATGACTTTGTCTAATTTACATTGCTAATACATTACCCTATAGATGGAATTAACTCACCAAGTTTAGTTTGGCTTAGTGATCGAGGTTGTCATTAGTGTCACTCCCTCCTCTTCTAGACACGTGGGTTGAACCCGAACCATAGGCGCGAATACACTTGGTTGCCAGGTGTTGCCGTTACAACCATGATCCCGTCGTTGAAGAAACTTCTTGCCTTGAATTGTAAATTTGACGACTTAAGAAGTGAATTTTACAAGTTTTGATATTTATAAACAACACCGAAATCAAATTCTAAATTTGCCCCATAATCCCAAGCTACCGGGAAATATGAGGCCAGTTAAGGGACCTGATCTTACAAAAGAAAGAAAATACCAGTCTTCTAAAACAGCTATTCGTACTTAATAAATCTTATGGTGATGGTGAGACTGTCATTTGTAATTATTTTTGTCATTTTTCTCATGGGCTATCTCCAATTGATTGCCCCATCTATAAAATAACGAATTTTTGTAACTTTTGTGCAAATTAAAATCAAAGAGAACAATTAATTAATAGAGTATGGTGGAATGAGTATCTAAATAAAAACTTATTAGAGTAGGGCTGTGTTTGGTATGCACAATAGGCTAACTTATTTGATCAAATTAGCTTATTTGACTAGCTTTTTGAGCTCTTTGACCAAATAAGTTGGTTTGGTAATACCACTAGTTTAAAAAATAAGGTAGCTTATTTAAGAAATTACCCCATGTAACTTATTTTAAATAAACTAGCTTATCATAATTTTATTCCTAATTTACCCTCATTTATTTACTAAATTAAAATAAGATTAAAAATAAATAATGCATTTTATGTAATTATATATATATCACCTAATTCTGCCAAACACCCTAGTTACTATCAGCTAAAAACTTTCAGCTACTATTTCAGCTATTATTTCAGCATTCAGCTACTATTTCAGCGTTCAACTACTATTTCAACTAGTTTTGCCAAACATAGCCTAGAAGAATTCTTAAAAGGCAATCATATTATAAACTAGATAGATGCATATATTAACTTAATCTTAATTAAAACTAGCATCTTAGTTGATGGATACACTATTCCTAGATGAATATGACAACAATAATATATTTTTTTTTTTTGACGGGAGACAACAATAATATTAACCAAACATTATACAGCTTATATAAAGTGTGAGCTAGTGTCCTCCATTTACTCTTTCTATACACCATCACAATACACAAATAAACCCAACATTTCAACCACTTTGTGTCTTTGTAAAACCCACTCCAAAAAAACCAACCAAAAAAATGTCATCCATGTTCAAGAAGAAGAGCCTTCATCTATGCTTCTTCAAGATCAAGTGTTTGCCTACATCTCTCTCTCCTCCATTAACCCTAGAAGACGAAGACGAAGACGAAGATAATCATCATTATTATCCTCACAAATTCCTCATTAGCAACACTAATGACAATGCTAATCATGTTAATCATAATCAGCAAGAAATGATGATGAAAAACTACAACTCTATATTTGACCTCTCTAATACCCCTTCTTCTACCACATTCACCACTACTACTACTACAACAACCACTTCCTCCTCCTCCCTCTTCTCGACCTCGGCCGATACGAGTACCGACGATTACGACTCCCACCTACCGGACTTCCCCACCGTCTGCGCCTCCCAGCGCTTCTTCGTCTCGTCCCCGGGGCAGTCTAACTCCATCTTGGATTCCTCCCCCGGAGACGTCAATAAGAAGCTTGTGGGAGGCGGAGTTCCGGTGAAGAAGTACTCTCCGGACCCGTATTTGGACTTCCGGAGATCAATGCAAGAGATGATTCAAGCAAGGGAATGCGACACAAATGATAATGATGATGGGTGGGAGTTCTTACATGAGCTTCTCTTATGTTATCTCACACTTAACCCTAAGCATACACACAAGTATATTGTTGAAGCTTTTTCGGATGTAATAGTGTCAATGATATCGTCTCCATCACCCATGGCTGAAATCGTGTATCGACTTGGTGATGTTTCTTAGAAACGCAAAAGTCAATACAATCATCGTAGGATATAAAACGCAACGGTCAATATCGCACAATAATGTAATAGTGTACAATGTAGCTGAATTAGAGGTGGTGAGTTAATTCCCATTTACACATCTCATTGTCAACTTTAATGCATAGTACCGAGTACATATATATTTCAGTTTCATCGTAAATTATAACACTTTAACCAATTATTAACGTATCATCATGAACATACATTAGAACATACACCAGTTTGTGCAGGCCAGGTTCGAGCGATCAGTAGATGTATGTGGTGGGCTAAGATGTGTGTTGCGGGTAGGGTAGTTAACCTTGATTGTGAAAGGGAAAGACGAAATGATTTGGTGATGATGATTGAAGGCTCATTACTCACGTAGAATAGGGGCCAAAAATTGTGGGACCTTGGTTGTTTGATATTGTTCATTAATATTCCTATGGTAATTATTGATCATTGATTAGTTTTGGTATACTTAAATTTTTGGCTTTTGAGAAAGTCAAAGAGCAATGATATCTAAGAGATTTCGAAGTCTGATTCTTGAATTCGTTATGTGATTGGACTGATAGCTATCGTTTAAATTTGACATTAAGAAAAGTTATATAAATATTATAAAATTAGAGGGATGAATTGTAAAACAAGCTAGTATTGTAGAGTAAGAGATCTTGTGTTTCTTGCTAATTAGTGTAAGAATGACTAGCAATAGTATCTGTTCATGCACCTATTTTGGACAAAAGAATGGGTTTGATCATGCACATGTGCACTTACCTCCTATAGGCCATAGTAAGTTAGTAACTCTTTTTCTTTTTTCTTTGCTATGAAGTGGTTGGGATTAGTGAATTGTGCTTTCAATGATAACATTAATTAATAAACTAGTTTTGTCCCTTTGCTTAGTGTTGTTGGCTCGCATAGGGGCAAGTTTGCTTACTTTCGTGTGCTTATCAATCCATAATGATGATACGGAGTATATATAATTATTAAAGAGTATTCCAAGGTCGAACTCTCATTTTTTTTTTTTTTAAATTTGAATAATAGGATGTCAAGAAACTACTTGTAATGGTTGGTACAAATCCATTTATTATAATAATGGTTAAATTAGCAATTGTCACAAGGACGCGACATCAAGGAATCAATTGTACTACTAAATTAAGAAATCAAATGTTATCACGGTGCAATTCATCCAAATTTATATTATGTCAATTATTTGATGTATCTAGGAAGTCAAGAATACATATTTCCAATTGTATAATTTTAGTTAATTAAAATAGTACATTTTTAGAAGTTAAGAAAATTTCCATACACTTGTTAGAAGTTAGTTATAGGAAAAGTAATGAAACAACTATGTTTTTGTTTTCTAATTAGACGGGATCTAACGGCGGTATCATTGTTTAAGACGGATTAAGACTAGCAGTCTAACACTGATGTCATTTCAATTTGAATTCAACCATAAGTAGATACTCCCTCCGTCTCAGCTCAAACACCACATATTTCATTTCGGGACGTCCCACCTCAAACATCCCATCTATTTTGGGACATATTTCTCTCTCCTACTTTTATTAAATTATCACATCCTCTCTCAAATTATCTCTCCTATTTTATTATTCCTCACATTCTCTCTCTTCATTTTTCTTAATATTACCCTACTCAACTTATTATATCATTTTTTTTTTATTCCACTATAAAAATATCGTCTGAGACGTTTGAGTTGTGATGGAGGGAGTATGCATCAAGTGTTAACAAGCTTCTTCATTATTAAGTGTTAGAAGAATGAAAAGATATAGTAAATTCGAAACTACCAACTCTTATAATGATTACTTTGTATGAGTTTAAGTGTTCTTGTGTTAAGTTTCTGTTCCACAACTTTGACAAACAAATTATAGAACCCTCCAAATAAATTTAGGTGGCAATCAAATAAGCACTCAAATTTTAATCTATATTCCCTCCGTTCCAGTTCAAACGCCCCACGTAAAAATCGACCTCTTATTGGGAAGGGTGTACACACTACTCGGTTAATTAAAGTTCCAAAAAAATTGCATAGCAAGTTAGAGAAAACTCTAATCTAAGTCGCTATATAATTTTTTTGAAACTTTGATAAACCGATTAGTGTGTACAATCTTCTCAACACGGGGGATATTTTGGGAATGGGGCGTTTGAACTGGGACGGAGGGTGTATAGAGAAAATCCTTGGAGTTAATTCGATGCGTTCGATCATTCATGATACTCTATTATGAAGCTTTTATTTTTAGAAACATTTTTTAGGAGTTCTAGGGTGCTCGAGAAGTACTGCAAAACACCATAATAAATCATTTTTTAAATAACTTAATAAATTTTTCTAAAAGGGAAAAATTATCAAGTTATATTAGATATAGTTTGTACAATGTATACAAAAAGCATAAAAGATTAAATAAATGCAGTTAACCATTTTTTTCTATTTTTTTTTTTTTTGTTATTTACAACATAATTTTTAAAATATACCTAAATAAAAATAATAGATGGTGTAGATTGATTTTTAATATTATGGATGGTTGATATGATGGATCTTATAATACTTTGGTTACTTGTCAAGTACCTTAGAATTACTTTTTTTTTTTAATTCTTTTTTATGTATGATGTCTTTTTGGTAGTTTCTATGCTTACTTTTGTATCAATTGAGTGTGTCAACATTGGGATGCATCACATATGTAAATTACAATGTCTTGATATTCTTTCACATCTTGTGATTAATTGACCATTGGTTTTGGTATTGTTAATTGGCTTATGTTGATTAACAATAGAGACAAAGATATTGTTGTCTTTAAAAGCGGGGGTTATTGGCGTCTCAATAATGTTTTCATGTCTTGTATTGGCGTGCGGGTGTGCATTCTCCTTGTAACATGTGCTCACAAAGTGTATTATGTTTGAACATGTCGTTAGGCTTGATGACAAAATCCATTTGACATAACAATATTAATTAGGTTATAGGGCATAATGCATAAAGAATCAAAATGTTTATGAACATACAAAGTTCGAGATAGTAAGCTTGGATCTAAGGAAAATAGATAAAAACACTAATATAACTATGAATTGTGTCAAGTGACAAAATTGTAAGAAGTGATCTGACCGCACTCATCGCAATCGTTATATCATGCCTATTATCAATGGTCATAATCATAAATTTATTTTCAATAACTATATCATCTAACATCAATATGTAACTCGACTAACTAAGAAAATACCTAACTTTACCAAACTCCTCCGCCGCCTCACACCAACCTCTCTACTGCACCCCCCTCACCCAGTGACGACGGTGGTCGCCATTGTTTTGGCGCTGGCCGCCGACGAGAGAGGGCAATAGTTGCCGGATTGTAGTTGTGGCTAGTAACTAGGTGGAGCAACAATAAACGTTCTCTTGTAATTCCTTAGTTTGTGCTTTCTAGCATTGTCTCGAGTTAGCATGCAATCTACACATTTTAATTCAATTTCCATTAATATAGGTATTCTCTCGAGAAAAGGGTTTGAACATATGTATTCTGTTTTTTTTTTTTTTTAAAAAAAACGAAAATAAGTATTCTGATTGGGTGAGGATCCCCTAGAGTTATTTTTTGGTAGAGTTGGTAGAGTTTGTTAAAACTAGTAATAAGACAAAAAGAAGAAGATCTTGGAATGCACAGAGAAAATGCAAAATAATTAATTCTTACCTTATTAAGTAAACTCTACCATGTAGAGCTTATTTTCAATTTTAGGGGATCCAATTCCATTCTTATTGTTAGATATTAGAGAAGAATCAAGGGTCGCTAAAGCCCAAGTGTTGCTAGGCATTCTGCATTTCCATTAGATATGCTCTCAAACAACACATGAAACGGAAAAGACCATTATACCCTCATATCAAAATTGTGCATCAACACACGATCCTTTATTCCTTATCTATCCCAAAAACAAGCACCACTCCACAAAAATGGCAGCCGCACTCCCCCGCTCCCTCCACCTCCCCTTCTCACCCCTCCGCCCTCCTCCGCCACTCTCTCTCCACCACCACCACCACCAACCCTTCCTCCCCATCAAACCCCTAAACCTCACTCTCTCTCTAACCTCCTCAAAGCAACGCCGCCTTTTCCTCACCCGCGCGTCGGAAAATGGCGACGCCGAAACTCCGACGACAACTCCTCCGAAGGCCTCCCCTGAGTCCGATCAGTTATCCGAGGTCGGCGCCGAGATCAAGAAGGCTATGAAAGAGCGCGAATTAGCCACCGGCGGTGGTGGTGACGGCGGCGGAGAAGCGTATTTGAGTGGAGTGGTGGAGGAGATAGGGCAGATTGAGTGGCCGGAATTCGGTAAAGTTTTGGGGACTACTGGTGTTGTGCTTGGTGTTATTGCCGGATCGAGTGTCGTATTGCTTACGCTTAATGCCGTTCTGGCTGAGCTCTCTGACCAGGTTTTTGCTGGCAGAGGTGTTCAGGATTTCTTCGGTGGCTAATAACAGATTGATTGTAAATGTGAAGTTTCGTCATCTATACTCTTCTTTTTGTCCTATGAATTCCATCTTTTTGTTCATACAATTTTTAAAATTAGGGTCAAAATTGAACCGAAGATCAGTAGTTTGGTAATCAGATTATTGATCAACTATACTAAATGTTGTCGATGTACACATTTCTTGAATCGCATCGGTTGAGAAAGTTTCGAGTGTAATCGTATTTACTTCATCACTTTAGTTTTAAATCACAATGTCAAAGACGATGCAATATTATTGTTATACAACTATTGAAATGGGAAATGTATATGTAGGAATGGTGAGACGTAAACAAAAGAGTCGGCCTATATGTAACGGTGCACATTGTATCATCTAACATCCCCGTGTAAGACATAAAAGAATCACAATTGGAAACCATATTCTGAACAGGGCATACGAACAGTGTAAATTGGTTGTTTTAGCAATCTAGAAGGAGAGAATAAAGCTCTGTATTTCCTATACGATATGGAGACGGGACATACTCCGACTTTTCTGTCCTCGTTCTTCACTTCGCTATTCCTCCTGCTGTTGAACTTCTTCACTTCGCTATGGGTAAACAAACTTGTATGAAACAAGTCACAGCACGATGAATCAAACCTAGTTCCACAACACGAGCAACTTGAGAACAATAGGCTCACCGGAGACGAGAAATTCAACATTTCATCATGGCAAAACAGATGGTTCAATTGATAAACGCAAACAAGGCAGCAATGCCCTAACGGTTGCAATCATAAGTTTTAGGGATCCAAGTAAATTTAAACAAAAAGACCAATATTTGTAATGCAAGCATGTGGTGCCTCGTTTCATCAGAGCTCGGCATTGCTAACTCGAAACCTTTGTCAACAACTCAGCAGTTCTTATCTAACAGCGCAATAAACGTCTTCCTACAGATACGGACCAAAAATGTCACCTTAAACAAAGAAGAGACTAAGTTGAACCGCCATAAATCACAGAATACCACGCCTATTGCATCATATATGGTGTAAGATATATGAATGTTTCAGACAACTACTAGTTGAGAGCCTACGATTCACTTGAGCCAGCTGGGCCGACAAGGACACCCTGTGCAGAAGCTTCTTTCATGCTACTATCATCCTTGACATCATTGTCCGACTTTCTGATTCTTATCTTATACTTAGCTTCAAACTCAGTGATTTCTTTCTTCTTTTTCTCTAGATTCTCATTGAGCCTAGAAATTACCTCCTCCAGACCCTCCTTGTTCCGCTGAACAGCTGGTAAGACCTCCTTGACTGTTCTTTCAACCAGCACACCTCCAATCATACGAAAGCATTTCCTTGAGGGATCAAGTGGCTGAATGGCATTAATCACCAGGGTATGCTCGCTTACTTCCATCTCGAGTTCAGTGATCTTTGAATAAATCTGATTTAGCTCTGACTTCATAGCAGCATACCTGTTAGCAACCGCCTGTTCGTTGACAGGACCTCTTTCAGCTTCAGATTTGCTGGCCATTTTAATTCCTGCAAATTGTAGAAAAGAGAATCCGTTGAGTCAACTGATAAGTCTAACATATATGCTCTTCAAATGCACGAGAACAAACCACAAGACTACAAAGCATTGTGAAACCCTAAGGCATAAGCAGTAAAATCAACTATCTTTTCACAACAGTAACTACTCAGGAAAAAAAAAAAAAAGATATCAAACTATTACTACTTTGGAAAACATTAGTTAACATTAGGAATGTCAGCCTTCATTATCTACCGAGCAGGAATCAGATTGTCTGGTTTCAGGGATGCAACAAAGATTGTAATGAGATCAGTATGCTTTAAAATAAAGAAACAGCACACATGAAAGATTAAAGAACACACAATAAAGAACAGGCAACTCCAAAGGTAACAGAGCCAGCAAACACAAGTACAGAAAGACCAAACCAGTTAAACAATTGATAAATCTTTCAACCTCTATCACGAGCCATACGGAAAAATTTCACTCAAACATTCAGACCGTCATGAGAATCAAACCTCAAGCTAAGGGCAATACAGAATCAGGTATCAAATCCTGAACTGTTTTCCTAGATTCAAACAGATTAGAACGGGGGAAGCATGGGAGCGGAAAAAGACACACCCCTACCTAGATTAGAACCCACTCCACCCAGTCAGGGCATCATATACCTAAGAACAAAAACCCTAATGATCACTGGCACACGCAGCATACCATAAAGGAACCAATAGAAGCTCAGTCCAGTTCCTTTTATAAATGATATGAAACAAGCGTCATTAAAAAAGCAGAAGCTAATTTGTAGTCGGAATAAAGCAGTTCATCATCCCCTCCTAAATGAGGAGAACAAGGGAAATGATTGATCCAAATTATTTGTTGGCTATTGAGCACATAGCATCAGGTGAAAAGGAGATGCAAACAACGGCAATTTGCGGCTTCTTTTTCTGGATATTTCTTATCTATTGGAGCCTTGGGGACTCCCAATAATTGTCAGATTCTCAGAGATAGTTTGGACAAAATTCAATTTGTTGGCTGGACACAGTTAAGAGGGGCTAGGCCAACACAGTTCCTTTTAATGATAACAATGGCTACGATAGGATTCATTTCGCATGTGACGTGCAAACTACAGAAATTAATTCCATCTAGAATGGAGAAATCTCATTTGAACAATTCTGCGATTACCAGAGTGATTTAGTCTCCCGTGTCTACCAGTGGCAAATCCCTCAATCCCTAGGAGCGACTAAACATGAGAAAGAAAAAAAACAAACTGTGATAACAGTTCAAGAATAAAAGAGAACACGCTACACAATATATATGGGCAACTTTTCCATCGTTCTGATTTATATGTAAACCACCACACGCCCTCCCCCCTCCCCCCTCCCATCAATATGGTTAAGGTTAAGTATGTAGCATTGTAGCAAAGTAAAGTGTATGCCCATTTAAAGACTCAAGGAAGTTCTAAATTTGGGCAACACTTTCATGTTCTCCACATTTTGCAATCACATCTCCAAACTTAGCCTATTGGTACTCTATCCACTCTATCTTGGTTTAATGAAATACGCCTCAAGCCCCTTAATGTCCACATTCATACGACAAAAGAAAGGAAATAGGGTTGTCTGACATGGCAACAATAGCAAATAAGATGTCAATAACAATCAAACTTAATTTGACAGCACAGAACAAGAATTCAAGCTCCATGAATCTCTATATTCTAAGAATTACTACACACTTGCCAGCCAAGAAATATTCACACCAATGCCATCCTTTTGCAAATAGAATACTCCGTATTGACTAGGATGGACATTGGGAAATTAAAATACTAACCTGAAGACTCAAGCTTACTAAAAGCATCTCTATTTTCGTGTAGATATTTTGAATTGGTTGCTTTTTTTTTTTTATAGCAAGTGTACTAAGAGCGGCATTTATACCATACTCTCGGGACTATGTAGTGAATTTGCTTTTATGTACTTTAGCGGGTTTTCATGTACTTTTGCAAGTTTTTCATGTACTTTAGTGGATATTTTATTTATTTTTGTGAATTTATGTATAGTTTTAGTCATTTGCAACCAACATAAATTAATAAAACTTTGAACTGATTAAGGTTCTAACTTATTTACGTAAGCATTTTTCATCCATTAAGTGAATTATAAATTGATAATTGTTATATTCATCCTTGTACTTCAAGATCGTGTACAACTTTGTATTATTCTACATATTTATACTTCCAAATACTATAAATATTAGCAAAACTATACGAAAATGGTTTGATAAGTAAATTTACATCGTTTTAACAAAGAACACATAAAATTGTACTTAAAGTACATTAAATTAGGGTAAAAGTACATCAATTTCTATTTTAAAGTACACAACCTGAGAAACGAGAGTACGTACTCTCGGGTGTATACAATAATTTTCCGACTAAGAGAGTACCCGAAAAGATTAAGGAAGACAGAACTCTATACATAGCTCCACTGAATCAGGAAAATCTAAAAAAAATTCTAGTTCATCTCCATTGTTAAAGGTAGTATTGCAGCAAGCCAAGCCAATACAAAATTGAAACAACGGCAGCAATACATTCACCAGAATACATGCAGGACCAACAGTGCTGACAACCAACTTTGACAAATTGAGTTGAAACAATCATAGGCTGCATCGGTGCAACAGCAACTGAGGCTTTGGTTCATTAAAACTTCCAAGTGTGAATGTCAAGGAACATAGAGCAGAACTATATTATGAAGCTCGAAGGAGTATAGACGTATGCTTCATGAGATTGACAACCATTTTTTTATGAAACCAACTTATAAATTATCGTCTATGTCATCAACATTGTACAAAAAACATGACTATATCAATGGAAGTGCAAAGAAGAAAAAAAAGCCTCATAGAGTCATACTTTGACGTAATGCTGACGCAGCTCGTCCACACAACATCAAACATCACAAAATGCGGTTATCACCAGAAGCGTAAAAGGAGTGTCAAGCCACAAACAAAATTAACAATTTCTCAAAGCTATCAGAAATTAAACCCATAGTTCCGTGGAATCTACAGCATCATTGGCTGGGCCTAAATTTCCGGAATGGGGTTACAACAAAGGCAGCTAAACCCCAAGGCAAACAGATTTCGAATCAGGGTTGCGAAATTTCCTCTTAATGCAATAAGCGCCAAACAAGATACGAACTTTTTCTTCAAAATTCACAGCCAAAACCAATAAACTAAAAATCTGCCCCTACGAACCAGCGTCTTCACAATTATTAATCTTACGATTTACGAAAACTTGGACAGCACAATAACCACGAATTCCACTCACTAAGAATCAATAAGTATAATTAAAACTGAATAATTAAACTAATAAATCATAAAAAATCAACACATTTGGAACAGGATATGCAATTATTTCTGTCTCAAAAATTACACCTAGTAAAACCTAATTGCCGCTAAATTTGAGCTTCAAAGCACTAAATTCAAGAAATTCAATCAGAGCAAGTATATCGTGATATTGACGCCACATAGGAGGGTATCAGCAGCTACGAAATGCATAATTAGAAAAACAACAACCCTAATCGTTAAATTGAATGAATTCGGTGTGGTGGAAACTGACCTGGTTGAGTCGGATGAGCGGCGGGATACTCGGTGGGAAGTGCGCGATCGACGGTGGCTACTCGATGGCTGGTGAAGTTGCAGGCGGAGCTGCGGTGGCGGGTTTGCTTTTGACAAGTAGGGGGGAACTGGGGAAGCCGAATTAGAGACTACAAGCAATGTCGCAGTTGGGGAACGGGAGTCGTCTAACAGGTTATTTTCGACTACACCGAATTCAAGTCGGGTAAACCGGTAAATGTCCTATTTTTACTAGGAGCTCAAACTCGGTGAGATTAGTTTACGATTTTATCCCAAATACCATTAGGTGATTAGCTTTTCAAGATTTTAAGTGTAGACACATTTTGCTTTGTCTATATATAGATTCCTAGCATTTTGCTTTGACAATATAAGGACTTCCAAATCATTACGAGGTTTTATTATTTCAAAGTTGTCGATTGAATTCAAAGCTTTCTCCTTTTATCAATTTGTTGCAACAAATACTTAATTGTTGACTTCTTGTTAGTTACACGTTGATTATAAGAAAGCGTTTAAGATAAGTAAAGATTCAGCTTGTTAAAATGTGCTAGTGCTACCATTGCAATGAAGTGTATAAACCTAGTTGATTTTTATTCCTTCAAAGAGGGGTTACTATTTCGAAGTGAGGAGCTATTCACCGGCTTCTCATAATTAGAAAAACTCCACATATGATTTTTACTATCGTCGCATCCTCATAATCAACCTAACCATCCCCTTCTCTACGGTATATTAACCCACAAAAAAGAAAAAAGAAAAAAAAGAATCCAACTGCCATCCTGGTTCCCAATCAGCAGCAAAGTGAACCTTATCCTCGCACAAACCACAAAATCCACTACCCTCACACCAAACTCCCCAAGTCTCTTTCTTCCACCACAAAGACATAACATAACCATGGCCACCCTGCGCTTCACTTCACCATCTGCATTCACTCTTACGCGGCGAAAACAACCAAACCCCACCAAACAAAACACTCCCTACACAAACTTCCCTCAAAGCGGCACACGACGGTCTTCATTGTCCCTCGTTGGTGCGTACAAAGTGGTGGTTGAGCACGCAGGTCAGACCACTGAGCTGGAAGTTGAACCTGATGAAAGCATCCTCGATAAGGCGCTCGACAGCGGTCTGGACATCCCGCATGACTGCAAACTTGGCGTGTGCATGACATGCCCGGCGAAGCTGCTGAGCGGGAGTGTTGATCAGAGTGGAGGCATGCTTAGTGATGATGTTATAGAACGGGGGTATGCTCTTTTGTGTACTTCTTACCCACGTTCAGATTGTACCATCAAAGTCATCCCTGAAGAGGAGCTCCTGTCTCTTCAACTCGCCACTGCCAACGACTGATTACTTCTTTTTTGTGTATCTTGTTGTTGACTCTTCGTTCTGCATTTCGTATTGATTTCGGCATAGTTGAACTCATAGATGACCCAGAGTTAGTGAAGAGTGGTGTCATTACTGTTCCTCTGCATTGCAGGAATCTGTAATTAGTTGCATTACAAGAATTTGTAATCCACTAGCATGTCCTGCTGTTCACTGCTATGTTTAGTACACAGAAATGGCAATAATATTTTCGGCGAATGATGGACATAAAACTATACCGTCACTTCTCAAGTGTACCTGTGTAGAAATCATAATACTCGGCGCAATACTCCGCAAAAAGTTCGAATAGAGTAGGATGTACACATACATGCCTTCGATAGCCTAGTATCGGAATTTGAAAGACTGAAACGCTGCAATAGAAACGTATCACTAGAGTGTTCCCCTGTGAACAATCAGGTGTCAACATTCTCTGATCAAGATACCAATGGGCCTGCTGTAAGGCCAATTATTCTATTGTGTTCGCGTTGAATTTCAGATGCGGTCCAGGTGATTGCAGCTCCTACAATTCCTCCCTAGATCATACTAGAGAGTTCGAAAGCCAAGCAACTTCGCTTCCAATGGCATGATTCCTGCCTTAAAATCAAGTCAGCTAAGGACCTTAATTGTAACTTGTAGCCTTGTACTGATCTGCTGAACACTACCCTGCTGATTAGAAATCAGCACCATACAGATGGACATAAAGGCAGTACACATACAGCAGCATCTGGAACTAATAACTCCTCTCTTGAGCAGAAGAGTCTCCTATTGATATCCAGCCAAGATAAATTGATGTCGATAGAAAGATCCATCCATAGTGAATCCTGCTTCAGTATGGCATAACGCAGCTACTGCCCCATCTACTACTAATCAAGGAATGCCGGTTCGAAAGCATTCAAGAAACCCAGAGCAGCAGAATCAGAATTTAACCTTCATATAAGATCATCTCGAGCTCTTGAACACACGTTTCTTGTAAGATAGTAGTCAGCATATGACATAACTGTTAAATTGTTGAAGCTCAACCAAATCAATATGAAAAAAAATGTGGACCTGCCAATTGCTGACAAAACTACTGTTGATCCCGTCCATCAGTCAACTATCTTCCCATAGGTCGGCTTGGATTCCGTTGTTTCAGCTTTACCTTCACTTGAATTCCGTTGTCCATAACTGATTGAAGTACAACCTGAAGTTTTCCCTCCAGCTTATCTCCTCTCCTAGGTGTATAAATCACATCGTGAATATCATCTTCCAGAGCTCGCTGTGCTAGAACTCTGCCGATAGCAGCAGCAATGGCTACACTTCTCGTAGAACCTAAATCAAATTTCAAGTCTTTTGAAATGGAATGTGCAACAACCACCACCTTGCTGGTTACTCTGTGTACTATGCAGGCACGTACTGAACCTTTCGACACATAAATGTCCAGGCAGAAAGGTTCATGGTAAGGCCCTGTGAGTTGATTGAAAGTTAAGGTTCTCTTTTTCACCACACAAGAACGATCTTGAGGTGTATGAACAAGATATTTCTCTTTAATAGTTTTAATAAGCCGCTCTTTGTTCACCAAAGGGCCATGCTTTAACTTATCCTTCTTGCTGATCTCCTGACGACCTTCCTTGCTCTTTAAAGGCGTCTGACCATTTGGCATTGTTTGACATCCAAGATTCTCATTCTTCTTCCTTTCCCTCATGTCATTATTTTCAGATTTGATTTTCTTTCCATGAAAGTCAAATTTGTATTCATCAAACTCCATCGAATTCCGTTCTACCTTGTAGAATAATTTTCCACGAATTCTCATATCTTCGACGTCATCAAAATCAGGATTGGTTTCAGTTTGTTTTGGAGTGTGAGCAACCCCATCCCCTATTTCCTCCAAACCATTTTTTTTAAATTGGGATGTCTCTTGTCCACCATTTGACAAATGGGCTAAACCTGAAGAAATTGACCATGCATCTGAATCAATAACCTTGATTTGATGGCTATCAAGTGATGGTTGTTCATGCCACATCAAGGGGGAGCTATGTACCCCAGGATGATTCCGGAAACTAAAATCAGTTTGAAAAGCAAATGTTGACTGATCAGAAGTTGCCTCATTCTTCTTCATGGACGACCGGCTTTTTGAACTATATCGGTAAAACTGGGAAATTGCACAGGGATTCGCAAATGAGGTAGAGGCAGCAAATCTTCTTATAAGCACTATCATCATGCAGAACATGAATGACAAAAGCTTTTATTGAGGGCAAAAAGCTTTTTCAACTGGTTCCCTCCCATTTCCCTCAGGCCTCCGCTTTATGAGCCACATTCTGCAAAATTAACAAGTTTAGATCACATACAAGATCAAAACAATGATGACATGAAATCTCTCACACGTTTACATATCTGAAATGAACTTGACACATCATCAAACACAGCTATAAACCAATGAGTAACAGATTCACATAAACCCTTTTTCAATATTGACATTTTTTCCTTAGTAGATTTGGGGGGGAACCACCAATTTTCCTTCCAATGTGACTTGAGGGGCACAGAATCAAATGACCAATATCATGCAGCGCAAAAAGACCTAAGTTTGCACACTCCACCGTCTAAGACAAGATTCATTTCGTAAGTGACATGCAAACTACAGAAGATTACTCCATCTAAACTACAGAAGCTTATTCCATCTCATGTGCCTTTCTTCCAAACAATAAATAAATAAATAAATAAACATCTCATGATGAGGCAATCTCATTTGAACGAAATCAGGAATAACTCAGTGATGTATCTCAGTATCTACCAATGGGAAATCTTGAAATTCCTCAATCGCCAGGAGTGATTAAACATGAAAAAGAAAAAAAAATCACTCAGTGATGACAATTCAAAAATAAAAGAGAACATGCTACACTAATATATAGGGGCTACGTTTCCATTATTTTGATTTATGGCAAGAAATCCCACATCAGTATCATTATGATTAAGTCTGAAGCAAATTATGCGTATGTCAGCTTAAAAGTCTCCTAATGGCACTATCGAGGTATGGTAGTCAAGGAAGTTATTTGGGTAACTATTTCACGAAACGAATACGTCAAGCCCCATATACAATTCATACACGATATAAAAAAAAAAAAGTATAAGTGAAATAGCCAACAACAGCAAACAAGATTCAAAAAACAATTGAACATATTTCAACAGCAGAGAATGGAGATTTCCAATTCCATGAATATAATGAGCATTTTCTACGAATAATACGCTTGCCAGCCTAAACACAGCCACTTCAATGCTGTCAATTTGCAAATACGATCTTGGCTACCGCAAAAATGGGATAACAAGCTTAATATCGTGTCCAGAAATTAGATTAGAGTTAACCAAAGCTGTAAAACATCTCTATCATTTGAAGATATTTAGGATTGGTTGCTTTTTTAGCAACTAGCAAGTATATATGACTCTAGAGGATATTCGAGAATATCAAAGAAGTCACAACTCTATATATCGTCGAACTTAATCAAGAAATAAGATTGAATACTGTTCTACTTCATCTACATTTGTCAAAGCTATTCTTACAGCAAGGTCCGCAAGGAAGCCCATACAATATCAAAACAGCACTAGTACAATACATTCTAAAGAATATATGCAGGAAAGAACAGTGCGAACAAACAACTTTGACAAATAGGAAAACGGAGGTGCCGCTTGTTCTTACTGACTGCAGTAGCAACTGAGGCATTGGTTCAAGAACAAGTTTAAGGTAAGTGTCCACCGGATCATCTGTCTAAGACTCTATGCGAGGAACACAAACCAGAAGTCAACTTTGAAGCTCAAAGGAGAATATTTCGTGTGCTTCATGAACATGGCAACAACATTTTTATGCAACCAACTCATAGAAGACAGCTCGTCGACACAACATCAAACACCACAAAACATGCGGATCAACAGCAGCATAAAAAGAGTTTAAAGCCATGAACAAATTAACAACTTCTGAAAGCTTTAAACATTAAAACCCTAAGCCAAACACGGTATAGGTTTTATGCCAGAGCCGACGGACAATTTCATAATCAGTGTTACGAATTTTCTCTTGCTTTAGTTATGGAAACCGTAAGGGATAGCAATGTAATGCCAAACCAAATACAAACTTTTTTCACACGACTCAAGTGAATGACACAATAACCATATTATCTGTTCACTAATAACCAACAATATAAACAGTCAGGGATAATGGAGGTTTTAGTGTGAGTGTCATGGAACATAGAGCAGAACTAGACAACGAAGCTCAACGGAGTATAAATGCACGCTTCTTATGAAACCAACTTAGATCATCATCTATGTCACCAACTTTGTACTCAAAATCACGACTACATCAATGGAAGTGCAACGAAAAAGAGAAGGCTCATAGAGTCATACTTTGACGTAATGCTGAAGCAGCTCGTCCACACATGACACGACATCAAACATAACAATATGTGGTGGAAAAATTCATTAGAACAATTCATAATTTCATTACAACCCCAATTAGAAAAACAACAGCCCTAATCTTTAAATTGGATATGGTGGAAACTGACCTGGTTGTGGCGGATGAGCGGCGGGATACTCGGCGGACAGTGCGCGATCGAGGGTGGTTTCACGGAGGCTGATGGTGGCCGGTTAAATTCCAGGCGGAGCTGCGGTGGGCGGTTTGCTTTGAGAAGTAAGGGGGAACTGGGGAAGCCGAATCAGAAAGTAGAAGCAATGTAGCAGTTGGAGTTGGGGAAAGGGGGACGGCTTTTTTTTAAACAATGCTCAAAAACAATTTGTTAATTACGGAGTATAATGGTTTGAGAACAAATTGTTCAACAAAATAGCAATTGTTATACGGAAAATTTTCAATGTATTTATGAGGTTTTCGAGTTTTCTTGGTATATCCCTCTAGTTTCGAGATGTTTAATGTGTCCCTGACGTTTGCAAAATTAAATTTTTTCCAGTTTTTGACAAACGGAGTTTAACACAGTTAGAACTTAGTGAGTTTGACTTTTTTAAAACATATTGACCCTTAATAACATTAACTATAAAAAAAAAAAAAAAAAACTCAATCTTCTCTCTCCTCCCTCTCCCCCACCTACGAGCCACCCATGCTCCGCCCCCATCCACACCACCGCTCGTCCCCCCACCACCAACACAGGCTCCACCACCACCGGTCGACACGTCTCCCTCAGGCGACCCCACGACCATACTCCCAGAGCCCCGCTCCTTCTCCAACCACTCCCCTTTCTCTCTCTCTTTCTTCATCCTCCATTTCATTCTTTCCCCCTCTCCCGTCCATCCTCCTCCGCCTTTTTACATACTTATTGCCGCCTCATCACCGGTGTCGCCCCTCCTGTCGCTGACCCCTTAAACCGCCGAATAAAGAGCCGAGGGAGTTGGGGTTGGTACTAATCTAGGGAGGGGAAGGCGTTGCGCGGTGGGGAAAATGGCTCGCGGCAACCAAAGGTGGGAAAATGTGGTGTGGTTGCTAGCTATCATGGAAGGGCGGGTGAACGGCGGCGAGGGAAGGGGCGGAGCAGGGTGGTCGTGAGTGGGGAAAGGGGGGAGAGAGAAAGTGGGTTGGTTTTAGGTTTTTACTTTTGTTTTTATTTTACAATAATTTTAGGAAAATTTGCCACATAGCACCTTTTATATTTCCGAATTTAACACCTAGCACTTTTTATGTTCAATTCTGCCAAATGACACCTTTAATTTCCTCCATTTTAATACATCACACCAAATTGGTCATTTCCGGCCAAAACGGTATTGACCCCGGCGTTGACCTCGTGTGCCGGTCACGTGACGCCTCTCTCCCCATTTTCTTTTCATATCCCCCCAAATCAGACCCGATACCCCTTCATTTCGCCATTTCTTCAACTTTTTCCTAATTTTGCAATTGAAATGGAACAAGGAACAATGTGTTTCAAATCTTCTCAGTTTTTTCATTCAATTCAAAGAGGTTGTTATTGCTGAAAATGGCTACAAGAAAGAACTCTAAACCTTATTGAAAGCAATAAGCTAAGCAAGGTAATGATGGCCAATGCTAGAAAAAAAAAAAATTCCTTGCCTTCCCCTTTAGCCTGAACTGCCCTCATTTCACTCGGCTTCATCTTCAATTGAACCACTACTTTTGACAGCGGCACAACAATGTACTCTTCAGTTCGATCATTTTCATCACGTATCGGATTGATGACATCTCTTTGCCAATCGGTGCTCACCCTATCATACCAACCAAAAAATTCATACATACCCCTTTACTTCACATGGTCGTATTTGTGGCATCCCAAAACCGCCTCCCCGAAGTTGCCCTCGTCGTAGAAGTTTGGAGAAATGCAGCCCTACCACAATGACAATTAGGCAAAGCATTTGCCATTGGACCTGATTCAAGACAAACCCAAACCCTAAAATAAAAAACCCCAATTTAATTGGATGAATAAAACCCTATTATAGCCAGAAAATTCAATTACAATGAAAAAAGTAAACCCAAGTAAATAACTTACCTGATTGAAGTCGTAAGAGAGAAAATATATAAATTAAGGAGAGGGAAGAAAAAAAAAAGAAGGGGAATCAAATCAAGGAGAAGCAAGGAGAAAGGAAGAGAAGAACAGAAGAAATGGTGAAATGAAGGGTATCGGGTATGATTTGGGGGTAAATGAAAAGGAAATGGGAAAAGAGACGTCACGTGACCGGCACAAGTGGTCAACCCCGGGGTCAATACAAGTTTGGCCGGAAATAACCAATTTGGTGTGATGTATTAAAAAAGAGGAAATTAAAGGTGTCATTTGGCAGAATTGAACATAAAAGGTGTTAGCTGTTAAATTCGGAAATATAAAAGGTGCTATGTAGCAAATTTTCCATAATTTTAGAATAATCTTAATCAATCAATCAATACTATATCTTTAATAGACTAATTTTGACGCCTACGTGGCAGCCTTTGAAAGCATCCATAGCAAAAAAAATCCACGTGGCATGTCGAGGGCGAATTCTATCAATTTAATTCCACGTCATCAACCTATATGTCACTCTAGATTAATTTTGACCTTTGAATTGCCTTCTCGAATTGAAAACATTTCAACTTTTTCTAAATTAAATTTCATTATTCAAATCATAATTCATCATCATTATTCATCCTTGGCTATTAAACTTTGTGTCTATTGGTTGTTCGCTTACCAATTTGTCAGTTACATGTTAGTTTAAGGGACTATATATACCATGGTTATTTGTTTAATTTTAGTGAGAAAATATGCATGATACACACATACTACATGTTGAAAGAGAGAAGTTGGGTTAGAAAATAATTAGATGTTAAAATAGTGGTGTATATAGATTGTCTTTCATACAACAATTTAAAGGAAATGTTAGCATCTCTTATTAGTTTTATGTATTAATTGTAGATAGTTTTTCTATCGTGTATGTGTTTGTACTTCCAAATTATTGTTACCTCCAAGTTATATGGCAAATTTACCAGATGCCTATATTACACTCTAAACAATTTATAATGCATCCTTATATATACGTTATATGAGAAAGGATTCCATTAGTTTAGAGGGGCATGTTAGTTATGGTTAATCCCTTAAAGATATTGATGATACTGAATACGGTGGTTATCACAAATATAATAAAGTCGCACGTACTGTTGCGGTTGCGTTTATCACGACAGTAAAGAATTACTTTAGGTTTGGAGTGAAAATAATAGATGATATCATGGGGGAATATATCATATTAACATCGTACCAAAGACGGTAATCACTCATGAAGTAACCAAATGACTTTTAAATTCTGCTTACATATTAGTGCTAATTCCAGAACAATTTCCAATCTTTCTATATACTATAATTCTAGTTGTCTAGCATTAACGTTCACGTACGAGTTTTGGGGGTTTGACCGCATTGAAAAGCCACATTTCACTAGGAAATATTTTCACAACACTGTTATTATTATTGTTTTGGGCTGCACATATAGAGGTTATGAGTCACTTCAACTTCTTACATCTCTTTAAAGTTCCATAAATTACTCATTATTCATCACTATTATTCATCATAATAACGACATTAAATATGGTGTCTCATGGTTTTTCGTTTGCCAATTGTGTCGATTACATCTGAATTTGAATCAGTATATATATGTTATGACTTTGTTTGATTTTGGTGAGAAAAAAAATCATTTCATGTACAATTAGTTCAACAAAGAGAGATTTTTAGCCAGGTGAAGATATATGAGTATATATTTAAAGAGCCTGTTTTTATGTATTTTTTCGTAGTAAGACTTTCTAATGTTTATATTTTACTATCAAAGTATAATGACAAGTTGCGAATCAATATTGTAATTGCAAATAGTTTATATTGTACATCTTTTTTTTCAAGATATGATCATCTTGGTTGTATTTATTTTCGATAATGTGATTGCCAACTTTATTTCTATTTTCCATATAATTAACATGTTATATTGTAAATTTTCCCATTGTTATATCTACCGTCTTTTGAGTACAGTACAGGTACATGGTCTCTAACTAACACACTCAATATAATTCTGTAATAACTTGCTTACAAAGATTTTAGGGCAACACCCTATTTATACTAATACATGCATTGACCCTTACGTAACCTTATCACATAATATAGTTCTTGGAAAAGTATCCAGTTAGAAGTGATAATTTTGTCAGAATTCATAAATAACCTGGTTCAGAGGGATGCTATAGTTACTCTCTTTGGGAGAGTGACAAGGAACACTCAAACTTTTATTGGCTATTCAACAAAAAAATAATCATTTACTTGTAGTATTAATTACACCACTTGTGAATTACAACCAATAAAAATTTGAGTGTTCCTTGTCATTCTCCCAAAGAGAGTGACTAGAGAGCATCCCCCTGATTCATTCATCTTAGTTGATCTAATGCCCTATATTAAATATTAAAAGAAAAGAAAAAAGAAAATAAAAACATTCCCAACTCCATAATCACTCACATGTTCTCTTTCCTCTCCTTCCATCTTCTCTTTCCCCCATCTCGTCCCCAACCACCGCTAGCCACTGCCGACGATCACCATTGTTACAGGGATTAATTAGCAAATTGATAAGGTCATGGGGAGGCCATTAGAGATCAGTTAGGAAGTTGTTAGAGTTAGTTATAGGTGGTTAGGCTATGACAATGACAGCTAACAAACTATGACAATGACAGCTAACAAACTCAAAGTTGTATAAATAAGGTTGTAAGATGTTTATGCAAAAATTGAATGAAAATTCCCTTCTTTTCTCTGATTTTCTGTTTCTCTCAATTTCCTCTTCTTTCCTAATCTTCCTCTTCAAGTTTCTGGGTAGAGCTTGCTCCCCTAATCTATCTTCTTCTATTTCTTATCTAAAACTTCTTATTCAAGTTTCACAAAACTAGATCAGATTATTAGTTGAGCTTTTGCTTCTAAAATCTGATCATATCTTATCTAATTGCTCAAGATTACAGTGCAAATTCTATGTACTGTAACACTGGTATCAGACAGAGTGACAATCCTTGGAAACTTCTGCGACAAGATCAGATTAGTTACGATCCTCAACAAGCTTCCGCAACACAATGAACCCAACCAAGACAGAAGGGGCAGAATCACGAGTAAGCTTTGAGGCAATAATGGCAGAGTCACAAGCAAGGTTTGATGCACAAATGGCGCAATTGAGGGGTATGATACAGAATATGCAGCAACAGCCTCCAAATAGCAACAAGAGCATTGAAAGTCAGGGCTGGGGATATGAAAGTGGAATTTTCAACAACACCACAAATCTTTCGTATGATACTCAACTGGAATTTCCTTCCTTTGATGGTAGTGGTGTGTCTAATTGGGTGCACAAATGTATCAATTATTTTAGTTTGTGCCAAATACCTGACACTCAAAAGGTAGACATAACATGCTTGGGTATGGTAGGAAAAGCAGATATTTGGGCTAGAAGTTATCAGGCAGTCGTCCATAACAATGCATCTTGGGAGGAATTTATGTTGGCTTTATCCTCAAGATTCAGGGATAAACCGAGTTATAATGTTGATTATAAGCTTAATAATCTGTTACAAAATGGGTCATTGGATCAGTATGTTGTTGAGTTTGAAAGCTTAAAAGGGTTATGAAGCAGCAAAATCCTCTTTTAGATGACTCCGTTTTCTTGGAAACCTATATTAGAGGTCTGAAATCTGACATTAGACTGGTTGTCCGAGCTTCCAATCCCACGAATATGGCTGCTGCCATAGAACTTGCAAGATATCAGGAAAATTCAGTAAATGCTAGTGCAACAGTAGTATGCCCAAAACCCATTTTTAGTGGACATTTTGAGAATCAGAATTTTGGGAATAATGGAGGCCTTGGCAGCAACGATGGTGATGGCAATGATGGAAATGTTGCAAGTATACCGTGCCAGCTTAGTGGTGTTATTCTTGCAGAAAAACCGCCACTAATGCCCATTCCTGTACCTCAGAAGACAGTAGTCCATAATTTTGCTGTACCTTTACAAAACAAACCTGAGATTTCTGAAAATGTTGAACCTTCAGAATACTCAGAAGTTTCAGAACACAACTCACCTGAAGATTCACCAAAAAAACCTGTCCACTAAGATTGCTGAATCTCTGCAATAAAACTCATCGACTGATAGGGCAGGAACTTCAACAGGAAAGCCAGCAGACAATGACTTCCATTTTAGCATCAAACCTGCCTGCAAACTGAAGCTAGCATTGGAAGCCCTCTCCGAATTGGAGTTCAATCCGACGAGGACAGAAAGAATCGATGTTGATAGGGTTTATGGAATCACCAGGGTGGGAAATGAAAATCATGCTCAAGAAGACAATCAAAGAACCCCCATTAAAGCAGATTGATACGACTCACTTAGTTGTGGGTAATTTTGGGTTTTAATGCTAGAAAATGATAGCTTTTGGATCGGTTTATTGGCTAATTCGATTATTTGATTATTTGTTCTTTAATCTAAGAATTAGTGGTTTTCGATTGTATTTATGGCCTCAAGATTGATGTGCAAATGTGTGGAAAGACAATGAGGCGATAAAAGATGATCCCGGAAGCGAGATGACAAGATTTGGACAAATTTGGAAGCTAGGTTGAGAAATTTCAGTCCAATTACGGAAGGTGAACTTTGAAGTTTCATAACTTTCAAACGGATTTAAATTTTGCAGTGAGACCAACGACATATTAAATTTCATGACCTTAGCTTTCCAAGAAGTGGTCACACGTCCTCATAGGCCAAGTAACGAAGAAGTTATGACCGTTTAAAACACGTCACCAGAACCAGTCCGGACAGAAACAAAGAGCTTTAGACGACTCGTCTGTATTTGGGACGAGTCATCTTGACGCTTAAGACGAGTCGTCTAGAATCCGGACAAGTCGTCCCGCCGCTGCGTCGGTTAAGTACGGGTTTCAATATCCCGTCTTGTAATCTTTTAGTATAAATACTTTAAACTTTCGTTAGTTTCAGACATTCAGTTTTCTCAAGACCTAAAGTATTATTTTGAAGAATTATGCAAGGCTAAAGACCTTTTATTCTCGGATTATTAATCGAAGCTATTATTCACCGATAATTGTGAGTTTGATTTCTAATTCTTAATTTCGTTTGAGTATTGTTTATTCTCTTGCTATCATTGTTATTATTGATTGATTTGCTGTTAATTAGGTGGCCACTAATTAACCCTAGATTAATCTTTATTGCTAGATTTTCAATTAAAGGATTAATTGTTTGATTTTTGAATCGATTAGTAGAAACTAGGTCTAATTGCATGCTGATCATCGTAATTAGATTTAGGGGAGAATAAACATATTAATTGAAGATCGAAACCGCATGTGTCTAGATCTTATTAATCTTAGTTGATATCGTTAAATTGCTTTATGCTTTCGCTGGATTGAATTTAGGCGCGCATCTTTTTAATCCACCGATTAGGGCTATTAGGTAGGGTTGATCTCTCCTCTTAGCTACAATTAAGAAACGATAGGAAATTATATTTCTACAACTAAGTACTCAACGAATTAGGACTAGTTGATAACTAAGACTAATTAGGTGAATGATAGTGGGTATTAATTGTCCGAGATCTTTTCCTCAATTGATTTACAAATTACTCTTTTAGCTTTTGATTACTTGATCAATTACAAACTCAAAACCCCCCATTTAGTTACTTCTGCACATTTAGACAATCACCGTTCTCTGTGGATTCGACACCCACTTACCCATTACTACGTTTTAGGTTTGTGTGTTAATTTATATTTGATTTAGGCATACGACTTTTGCCTGTCACAGATGGAAGGGCTGAAAAGGAAGCTGCAGGTTTTGAAGCTACAGGTTTCTCCGGGTATGGTGATCAGTCCTCTGATTAAAGTGGAGAAAACTTGATTGTTCAGGAAAGAAGCACCAAAGGCAATGTCATGTCTATTTGCAGGGGTACCAAGTTCTGTGTCTTGCGACGACGAGGAAGAAGTTCGATCCAGGGGGCAGGACTGATATTGCAGGGACTTGGAATGCAAGCTTAAGCTGTGGCAGGGACTTGAGAGCAAGTGGAGATGAAAATAAAGCAAAGACTTGAGGTCAAGTCTTGTTCTAAGGAGGGTGAATTGTTACAGGGATTAATTAGCAAATTGATAAGGTCATGGGGAGGCCGTTAGAAACCAGTTAGGAAGTTGTTAGAGTTAGTTATAGGTGGTTAGGCTATGACAATGACAGCTAACAAACTCAAAGTTGTATAAATAAGGTTGTAAGATTCATTTCTCAGTTTATGCAAAAATTGAATGAAAATTCCCTTCTTTTCTCTGATTTTCTGTTTCTCTCAATTTCCTCTTTTTTTCCTAATCTTCCTCTTCAAGTTTCTGGGTAGAGATTGCTCCCCTAATCTATCTTCTTCTATTTCTTATCTAAAACTTCTTCTTCAAGTTTCACAAAACCAGATCAGATTATTAGTTGAGCTTTTGCTTCTAAAATCTGATCATATCCTATCTAATTGCTCAAGATTACAGTGCATATTCTCTGTACTGTAACAACCATCGTCGGCGCCGATAGTAGCGGCCCACTCCACTTACCTCCGCGACTCCATTGCCAGAATCACCGGCCTTCTGCGAGCACCACTCCACCGCAAAAACCTCCATCTTCTCCCCTTTTTTGCGCTCATTTTTGTCAGATCTGGCCGCCGCCTTAAACCCCCGTCGTCGTTAAAACCCCTACCGGCGTCCTCTCTCATTTTTGCACTTATTCCGCTCCTATCCTCGTATTATCGCCTCCGTTGAGGGAACGAGTGAATGGTGAGGAAATGAGAGAGGATTCCTGTGTCGGAGATTGGAGAGATGTCCTCATCATCGGCGACCAGTATGGATGGTTGCGTGTGTGATGGTTATGGAGGAGGTGAGGGCGGTGGTAGGGTGACGGAAAGAGAGTAATTCGAGGAGAGAAAAACAGGCGTGAGAGAGGGAAATGGTGGATGGAGATGCCGCGGAGGAGGGGGCTTCCGCTCGCCGGAGCACGGAGTACTTGGTGGTGAAGGTGGAGCCGTAGAAGGTAGTGGACGATACGGTTGGTGGTGGCTGCGTGGGTGGTCGGGGTAGTGGCGGGGGAGGGGGTTGGGTGGTGTGAGTCGGAGGAGAGAGAAACTGGTGAATTTGATTTTTTGTTAATTTTTTTTATTGGAGTTACGTGTTTAATCAAGAGTTAAATATTTTGGTTAGTAGAGTTATCGGAATTATGTGTTTTAGTTAAAGGAGTTATTGGAGTTACGTGTTTAATTAGTTGAGTTAAGTTGAAGTTACGTGTTTTAGTTAGTGTAGTTAAGTTGGAGTTACATGTTTTAGTTAGATGAGTTATTGGAGTTATGTGTTAAAGTAGTGGAGTTAAGTTGGAGTTACGTGTTTTAGATAGTGCAATTAATTGGAGTTACGTGTTTTAGTTAGTAGATTTATGTTAGAGTTACGAGAGTTAAGTTGAAATTGGTGGAGTTTTGATGTTACTGGAGTTGTACAATTTAATTGATGGAGTTAGGTGACGGGGGTTGGGGATTTTAGTTTGTTGAGTTAAACAGCTGGAGTTACTGAATTGAGTTGGTGAGTTAAGCAACTAGAGTTATGCAGTTAAGGTTATAGAGTTAACTGAAATCAATGGTTGAGATTACTTCTGACTTCAGACAAAATTTATATTTCTGATCGGATACACCCCCTATATTCCTAAACCCATCTTCTATTATATATCGTATTCCTAAACACATAATATTCCTTAATCGGAATTCTCCGGATTCTTCGTAATATCCTCTATTACCCCCTCAAACTCATAGTAATTTGACTAAAATTACAATGAGTCTGCCAAAACGATAATACAACAAAATAACTCCGCCGAGATCTTCAAAATTTCAAATCTAGCGTTGTCACGATACAAGTCGAGCAAGGGAACGCCATTCTTTAAGAACCCACTCGATCATCACCCAAGGAACACTAAAAAATACTGCAAATTACCACGATCAACACCACGAATCGCCCATAATCAATTTCACCACTAAAAAATTATGAAGCGGTCATTATCAGCTTTATCTAAAAAGAACCAAACATGACCGGTAGGGGCACTCCCAAATAACACACCAAAAATAAATATCATGAATAAACATGGTCTCAAAACGTGAAGTCGTTATTATCAACTTCACCTGAAAATATCAGACATGAGAAGTAGAAGCACACCCCCATTCCTTGATCGGCCTAAGATCATCAAATAAATCCACCAAAATCTCAAAAGAGTGTTCTCACAAAAAAAAAAAAAAAAATCAGACGATAACATACGACGACACAACGATACCAACACAACATCAGAATCCTAAATAATCAACCCACGAAACATCAAAAACGCTCAAAAACTCACCCAAGTACCCGCAAAAAAATAACCCATAAATTACTATGGTCTTCAAAGAAATTAGACGAGATTCTTCATCATGAGTGTTCGTTTGCCGTACGTACGTCATCCACGCCGACCTTTTAGAGTCCTCTAGCAAAGAGCCTCTGATATCATGTTAAATCACGCTCGAGATTGGTCATACCTATAGGAGAAAAGAGAGTCCGCTTCATAAACTCAAGGAGGTTCCGTCCCGAAATCAATTGGCAATAGGAGGAGTAACGCCTTGGTTTATATACATATCAACTCCCTTCTCTCTTTCCAATGTGGGACACTCATAGGTGGAGCTCCCTTTAACACTCCACCTCACGTGTGAGTTCCCCTTTTTACAAGCAGACTGGGCTTAGGGGCTAGCCGAGGCTCTTCCAACTCTCTTTGGTTCCCACATATCTTGCCCATCTGGGCAGACTGGACTTTCACTGGCTCACCGGGGCTTTTCTAGCTCTCTTCAGTAGCATCGCAAACCGAGGCTCTCCTAGCTCTCTTCGGTTGCATAAACTTAGTCCATCTGCAACTGGCCCAGTTTCTTTCTTAAGTCCCAGGTCTTCAACCATGGGCTCTGATACCATATGAGAAATATAATGCACAATTTGGAGAATCTCATAAACTCAATATAATTCCGTAATAACTTGCTTACAAAGATCTTAGGGTAGCACCCTATTTATATTAATATTTGCCTTGACCCTTACGTAACCTATCACATAATATATTCCTAATCTCATATTCTAGTATATATCATATTCGTAAACACATAGTATTCCTTAATCGTAATTCTCCGGACTATCCTTTGATCTATTATTGTCTTCTCTTATTGAGGTACCTTAGATTGATACTTGAATGGGTGGTTTAACACTAAATCTCAAGGTCCAGGTACAATTTCTCCGTGCGTGTTGTAACAGCCTGAATTCACCGTCCGTCGCAACACAACCTAATAAGATGAGAAGCCACCTCTTAGGCCCGCAAAACCCTCACTTGGTCTCTAAAAGGTGAAGGTCTTGTTGGTAGTATGATGTTAGGAATCTATTATAAACTGTTCATATGAGCCTTAGATTCCCAATGTGGGACAAACTGAACTCCATAAACCACTTTCTATATTCCGTAGTGTTACAAACTTCCCCACTTAGAAAACGCAACGTCCTCGTTGCGCCTCGGCCAAACCATATCAACATCAACACAGGTCCAAGATCTTCCCCGCTAGATGGCTAGTCTGGGCCTCGCCCCACCACACGGTTACAGGGTTGCTCTGATACCATCTGTAACAGCCCGAATCCACCGTCTGTCGGAACACAACCCAATAAGATGGGAAGTCATCTCTTAGGCCCGTAAATCCTCACTTGGGCTCTAAAAGGTGAAGGGCTTGTTGATAATATGATGGTGAGAATCTATTATAAACTGATCATATGAGTCTTAGGGCCTGTTTGGCCAACCTTCAACTTCTCTAGAAGTACTTCTGAGAATTAGTTTTCGAGAAACTGTTTCTGGAGAAATTATTGAGTGTTTGGTAAATTTATTTTAGAAGTGCTTCTACACTTTGAGAAGTGTTTGGCCAAGTCTTGAAAATAAGGTGAAAATAATAATACAACATAATAAAACAAAATAAAATTCAACTAGGTTCATCCCCAACGGCCCAACCCATTTCTCTCTCTCCTATACCCTTCGCCCACCCCTAGCTTTGCTGCAGGACCACCACCGGCTATCACCCAAACCCACCATTACTCCGACGTTCACCATATTCTGGTCGACGACACATTGATCTGGCCGTCTACGCCATCATCGTTCGTCATCGTCGAGTCATTCCTTCCCCACGCGCGAATCTCTCTCCTCTCAAAACTTCCCTTTTCAACCTTCTTTCCCACCGAATCCTGGCCCACTCCTCAGGAAAACAACCTCTCGCGCCTCCCTCGAGCTTCTAGTAGATATTGTTGGCCGTGTGTGATAAAAAATCAAGAAGAGAGAAAATTGAAAGAAAGAAAAAGAGAATGGTGTGGCAGCCTAAGGAGAGGGGGAAGTGGTGGACGCACTACAAGAAAATCTCCATTTAGGGACGCATGTTTTAGTTCCGTCTCTAAGTTAGAGATGGATAAGAAGGATTCCGTCTCAAATTTTCAGCAGAGATGGATTTTATAATTTCATCTCTAATTTGAGACGAACTTCATTAATCCGTCTCAAATTTGAGACGGAATGTAATTTCATCTCTAAAATTGAGAAGGTCAATCACTATCCATCACTATTGTTTTTTTTTTTCTCCCTTTGGCTGCTCTATATCGTTCTCTCTTTCCTCATCTATCGCCTCTTTCTTTCTTTCCTCATCCCCAGTCTCCATCTCCATCCTCTACTCCCCCCCCCCTCTCATCTCCAAATTTTTCTACTAGCCCTTAATCTAATCTAATACTTTGGTTGCTTGCATTTCTCTTTGATAGTTTCTATGTCCTCCATCTTCTCTCTCCTTCCATTTTATTCCTCTCGTCGATCTCCGTCTGCAAACAACATCTCTCCCTTCCATTAGATCAGGTATAATTTTCCTCTTCTTATGTACTTATCTGCTTGCACGTGGGTAATTTTGTGCCCAAAACTAGGTCGTAATTTGTTAATTTTTATCAGGTTCGTTGACTGGATTGTATTTCCTCCGATTTGTGGGTTTTTGTTTGAGTCTTTTAATCTTATTTCTAGGGTTTTTAGTTTTTGGTCGATTGATTTTTAATTGATTCCAAGGTTTTTCTTTTTTCTCTTCCATTTTGTTCGATTATTTGCTGGTCGATTTCTAGGGTTTATTTATTGATTTAGTGTGTTAATTTTTTAGTGATTCAATTCACTTAATTTTTTTTCTTACCTTGTTTTGCAGATTATAAACACATCTTGAGGTTCGAGATCTTAGGTTTCTCAGATTTGACCACTAAAACGTAAGCTCGATCTTTTCGCACCCTCATTTCCATTCTTGTTTCTTATATTTCACATTTATTTGGTATGGGTTTTTGATAATTTGTTACAATGTCAATTGTTGTGATTTTATCCCATTTTTTCCACATGTATGTAATTTCTGAACCATCTCCTTTATTTCCATGTTTTTTTTTTTCCATTGACAGATAATTTTGGGGTTCTGGGTGTGTTAAATCTGAAGTGCGTAGGTATAAAATGTTTCATCTTATGGCTACCATACTCATTTTCTCATGAGTTAGAGTTCCTAGGAATGTGAAATTGAGTAGTTTTGAAATTTTTTGGGACAAGTTTTCATCTTTTATTATATCATGAACTAAGATAGAGGTTTATAAATGTAAAATCATGTAAAATAATGTTGTGAATATTTACGGGAAAATAAAGGTGTTCATCTTTTAGTAATGTTTCTACTTGTAATCTAGTTCTTCTCTGGTCATTTTGAAGGGTAATGGGGTCTTCTTTTAAGAACAAAGTCGAAGCTTTTATGTAAGCTGCCAATTTGATCTCGATGTGGTTTGTTTATAAGGGCCTTAATGACGTAAGTTATGTCTAAATTTGAGTACAATATGATTCTCGGAATGATAAGTATGTGGAGTTCAAAGCTATAAAATTGGCTAAATAACAGGTAAATTTCTAGCCAAATCAATTTTTTTTTTCTTTGCATGTATGGCGTTCTTCATTATGGTCTATGTTGTTTCCATCATCTATTGTTTTTTTAGTTCTTTAGGGCACCTTGTCTTTGTTGTTGTCTGTTTTATTGATTAAGATTTGAGTTTTTACTGTCCCATACATGTATTTGCTCTTTTGACCGAAAACCAACATGCCTATTACAAATTAATTAGTAAAACAACTTTGGCTAACTTGTGGCTTATGAGACCATGTCAAATCTATTGAAATAATGAAATTAACAAGAGCAGGATATCAAAATGCACAAATTGGATCGACGTGAGTCGATGATGTATTAAGTTATTATCAAACTTGTATGAGCTAGCAACTTATGACGTGAGCAAGATAGCTTAGTACATTTTCCTGACATGCTCTGCTAATACTTGTTTTTAGCACATGTACGTAATCATTTTGTGATATTTGCCTAAGCTGGGTTATCTACATACTTGACTACATTTAAATTCTGTTGGATGCACTACTACCACTTCATTACCCACTTCAAATCCGTCTCTAATGGCCGTTAGAGACGGATTTCCTTCACAAAATTCCGTCTCTATTTAGCTTATTTATTGTAGTGACGACGGCTCAATGTCGTAGGGATGAGATCGGAGGGCTAGATGTGTTGGTGGTGGGGAATGCCGATGGCGGTGACTGGTGGTAGGTGAGGCGGGTTGGGTGGGATTGGGGAGGAGAGAGAATTTACTATTAATGAGGAAAAACAATTAAAAAAAAAAGAAGGAGAAGGAGAAACGGAAACAGGAGGAGAAAGAGAAGCCCCAATTTGGTGTTTCTCCTTCTGGGCACTCTAGAAGGTGTTTTGAGCTTCTCAAAACACTAGAAGTGCTTCTACCATTACCCCCGTTTGGCCAAGTTTCACCTTCTCACCTCCAGAAACAGTTGTAGAAGCTTGGCCAAACGGCCACTTAGTTTCCCAATGTGGGACAAATCAACTCCATAAACCACTTTCCATATTCCGTAGTGTTACGCATGTTGTTAGTCGATTTACTCTCACAGACTTTATTGTGTAAACGATAATTCATTTGGTTTGAACTATATTTATATACAAACCTTCATTGCTTATCTGAAATCTGGTATCAAGAAAAAGAAGTGTGACAGAATACTTCTTTGGAGCCAATGGTTTTGGTCTTCTAAATCATCTCCTAAGAAATTTCTTTCATTCAATCTAGGCCCCATAAGCTATTGGATTGAATGTATGTTGGTTCTTTGTTATAGTAATCAAATTTTATTTTCTAAAAACCCATTCTAGGTCCAAGAAACCTTAAGAATGGTATTTTATCGTTTTATTTCTATCCGCCAAGAGAACGCTCATTATGATCAATGTCATCTAATGTTTCCAACTGTTTTTCGAGAGTCTATGCAATGAATTCTTCTCAGTTTGCCTTCTCAAGGAGCTTAGAACTTTTATTATTACGGTTTATTATTAAATGAATTCAAGTTTCTGGAATGTCTGTGGTGCCGGCAGGAAAAAAAGCCCCTCTATAACTTTCTCGTTGACCATTGCTTTTAAGTCGGAACGATTTATAAGTTGTGAAGCTCATGATTTTACTTTAAATAACAAATTTATAATCATATTCGCATATGCTCCTCCAAGAGAAGCTCAAAAACGAGAGTTTTGGGAAGAATTAACTACTTACATCCAATCTCTTTGTGTGCCCTTTGTAATTATTGGAGAATTAAATGAACTAAAACATGCTAGTGATAAGAAAGGGGGTTTACCTCCTTGTAATGCCATTTTCATTGCTAGACTAGTCGAGTTCAAGTATAACACAAATGCGATTGACCTCCCATTTGTGGGTAATCAATTTACTTGGAGAAAAAAACGCAAAGATCCCGATAATACCTTTGAATTTTAGAAAGAGCGTTAGCCCCTATGAGTTGGTTGCAACTATTTCCCGACTCTAAATTCAACCATCACCCGTTTACAACCTCTTATAATTACATCATTTCTCTTTGTTTCACGTATAACATAAGGGGCAAATCTGCTCCGTTTTGATTCGAATTGATGTGGGCAATGCGAAAAGATTTCAAATTAGTTGTTCGTAAAGCATGGAATGATAGATTTCATGGCTCTCACATGTTTAGGCTCGAGAAAAATTGTAAAAGTTTAAAGATAAAAGCAAAGGACTGGAACAAAACAAAATTTGGCAACATTTTCAAACAACTTTCTTATGTAGAGTTAAAAATAGAAAATATCCAGAAGGCACTACTCGTAAATAACAATAACATGGAATTAGAAGTAGCTCAAGAAAAATGGTTAAAAAGGAGAAATTGCCTAATTAGTAATAATAAATATTATTGGATCCAAAAAGCCCATATTAATAAAGCAAATTTCGGAGATAGTAATACTAAATAATTTCAAGTCCAAGCAACTATTAGAAGAAATAGGAATGCTATTCACAGATTTACTTCTTCTAATGGCATCCAATTTATGATTTACAAGAAGTAATAATTGTCATTTCAACGATTTAGATTTTTCTTTAATTAAAGATCAAGTTTCAGGACACGACAATGACTTTCTTATTCAAGAGGTTACTTATGAGGAAATTAGAATGGCAATGTTTCAATTAACGGCAGATAAAGCACCTGATCCAGATGGGTACCCCCTGCCTTTTTCCAAAAATATTGGCATATTGTTGGCAATTCGGTAGCCCGAGCTGTTTTGGCATTTTTCCATTCAGGTAAATTACCAAAAGAAATCAACCATAATTTTATAGCTCTTATTCAAATAGATAATCCCGAAATAGCAAACCATTTTCGACCAATTAGTCTTTGTTCTACAATTTACAAGACTATTTCGAAGGTTTTAGCAAATCGTCTTAAAATTATTGTAGAAAAACTTATTCATCCATATCAAGGGGCTTTTACACTAATAGAATAATTCAAGATAATATACTTTTGGCACACAAATTTTTTAGCTCGTTTAAAAAAAAAGGGAGGAAAAGGTGGATGACTAACTATAAAATTAGACATGAAAAAAGCCTTTGATCGCTTAGAATGGGGTTATATTGAAGAGATATTGCGACAGTTTGGATTTCAATCTATGTGGATTAGTTAGATAATGAGTTGTATAAATTTAGTTTCTTCTTCTGTGCTAGTAAATGGCTCAACGAGAGAAAATTTTAATCAAACGCGAGGAATTAAGCAACGAGAACCTCTATCACCTTATTTATTCATTCTGTGCAGAATTCTTTGCAAAAAATTTACTAAAAGCTAGTTGTAACACCCCCCCATATTTCATTTCTTTTTTAAAAAACATTTTATCACAAATCAAAAACAAATTAAAGAAATTAAGAGGTGTCACTCCGCACTCAAGTCAAAGATCCGAATGTTAGGAGATTTCAGTAGGCAAACTGTAAATGTCTAATGATCTAAAATACTCCCTCCTCACCCTTTCCTCTCTCATCTCTTTATCTCCAGCCGGCTAAATATTTACTATTTTTCATTTACTCACATAACAACGGACATCACATGGCAAAACATCATCGACATATCTATCCATACCACCAGATTAAAACCCCAAACCAACATGACGAATTTACTTGCATGTAATTGGTTGATAGCCAGCCACAATTGTGATATTTATGAATTCAAACTCACCGGAGAAATGGCTTAGGGGTCCATTTTCTGTGCCATGGGGAAACGGAACCCTAACCTCTTTCTCCGCCACTTTAGAATAATTTTAATTATCAAATTTTTTGAGGGGTTTATCCCTCCATTACTAGGGTGTCTATTTGGTTCGACGGCGGGAAATTAGTGCCGCTTTATGGTCGCCGTCTAGGTGGTGTTTAGGGTGGTGATTGGTGGTCGAAATCGGAATGCAAAGAATTAACAATAAACTTTTACGTAAATATAGAATAAAAAATATTGAATATTTTATAGTAAAAAAAAGGTTGAATGATATTTACCTTGTTATGTTTTTGATAGGGAATGGAGTAACCCATGGCCACCATTAAAGTGATGAAGAAAAAAGAAAGCTATAAACATCCATGGTAAATCATTTTTTGAAAAAACCATTTTTTTTTCTTTTCTCTTTGATTTGATATGGATAGTGTTGTGAAATTTGAAATGAAGAGTGAGTGAAACCTTTTGTTATATAGTACATAGAGGTGAAAGCGACATCTTAATAGATTTTTCCAATGATTGTAAGCGCCTGAGCGGTATTAGAAGAATAGTGTCGTTATTCTTTATTCTGCTGCACCTCGAGATTCTTTCTCTTCCTCTTTGTTTAAGTTTGATGATTATATGGTCATTTTATTACCACTAGATGTCATTACCACTAGTGGTATTCACCATAAAAATATCTTATTTTATTAAGGATAGATATTTCAATGCGATATTTTAATTGCATAGAAATATTTTTTTAGAATAAAAAATACTCCCTCCATTTCATTCATTTGTTTACGTTGGGCCATGTTTTGTGAGGGAAGCTCAACGTAAACAAATGAATGAAATGGAGGGAATATATTTTATTATTCATTTTTTTAGGCATTGTTTGGAATTAATTAGTGGGGCCATAATGGCACTACCCTTATGGCCTTATGTACTCTTCCACGGTATTTCATGTCATTGGACTAAAATATCAACACGTTTATGCACCTTTGTTCTTCATACAATGCAGTGAACAAAGGTAGCTTGGTCCACATCACAACAAATCACGTGGATAAGGGTACTTCAATTAGGATGGAGGGCGTCGTCCGTACCTCGTTTGTCTCTTTGTTTTTTTTTTCAAGATAATTAATTGATTGATCTAGTGAAAAATGACGGCTGATGACGAGAAAAAAAATGTATACAAACCCGTGATTTTCGAAGTTGTCAAATTATAAAGTCGAAGCAAAACAAGTGAAGTAAAACCACTGTTACTTGAGCTATCTATCGGCATTAAAAAGAGTTGAAGCATACCAACTACACCAATTGTGCAATTTCGATCCAAAAACTTGAACAATTCCAAACCAACAAAGCACGATTTTCAGTATCTAAATTTTAACAAAACTCAATTCCAAAAAACAACTTCGTTTGACATAAATTCACCAAATATAGACAACAAAAACATCTCCCAACAATATAAGTATTCAAAATGTATAGAACTAAATCTAATTGAAAAAACAATGTATATGTATGTCCACAATTACTGAGCAAATAGTTCGATCCCTGATTTGATTTATTCCAACAACAGCCCCTTCTCATGATCCATGTTCCACAATTTCTTTAAAGCGAATATCTCCTTGTAAACCAAAACTTTTTATATTTGGTATAGTAATACATTATCATATATACATTCTCCAATAGATTTAGGGCTAATACTATGATTTGGCCGTTTTCTATTGTTTGATTGAACCCTTACATGCTAATACTATGATTTGATTCACAAATTGCAATTCTTTCGATTCATATGATTAGAGCTTATTAAAGCTATGTTTAATTACCAACTTGAGTTTGATTATCTATATAAACCAGAAGCCAATGTCATCAGATGACATCATCATTGGCCACATGGCAGCAATAAATGCAAAATTTTCCCGCCTAATTTCTCTCTGCTAGTAGCATAAGGGAATTAGTTATAGCTCATTCAAGTTTGTACTTTTTTATACGAGTACAAAGTTTACAATTTCAATACTCTCTTCTCTTCCCATGCAATTTCCACTTTCCCATGTCCTCCCGGCGCGTATACCATAGTCCCGGTGCCACGTCATCCTTACGTCATCCCCACGTCACCGGTTTTATTGAAAAAACCGGTTTATTTGTAAAAACAAAACCAAAAATATGAGAAAAAAAAAGCACAACTTTTCTCTCTCCACCCCGCCAGCACTACATCATCCCCAGCCGCCAACAAAACCACAACCTCTGTCCCCGACGATGCCATTAGAGGCTCTTGGGGAGTGAGAGAATCGAGGGAGAGAGAGTAAAGATGGAGGATCGACTAGGCGTCGTGGTTGGAGAAATCTAGCCTTAGCGTCATATCCGGCCGGTTTGGGAGAGTGGTGGTGCATGCAAGATGGTGTAGAGGTGGTGGATGTGAGGGGAATCTGGCCGGGTTGATGGAGGTGTAGAGGAGAGAGAATTGGGAAAGAAAAAGGAATGGAAAAATGGGGAAGGGTGAGAATTGAGAAATGTGATGCTGGGATTCTGGAAAAGGGCATTTTCTATTTTTGTTTTTGGTCAAATTTTTATGTCTATTAGTTCAGCTTATGTTGTTCTTATACAAATTTGTTTGGCATTAAAGTACATACGAAATAGCATGGTAAAGTACACACTAGTATTTGAAGAGGCGAGGAACGTAATTGTTACGCTTAAGTGCATATTTCGGTTGTTATGTTAAAGTATATAATTAATTTGTAAGTACAATATTATTTCGTAAAAGTTTGATGGGATTTTAAAATGTTTATTTATTTATTGAAATGTTATTTTTAAGTTATACCAGGAAGAAAAAAAAAAAACACGAAATTTTTTTCATTTTATTTTAAAAATTACAATAAAAACATCTAACTTAACCGACAAAATAAATAATATGTTAAGTTATACTATTAAGAAGTTAAAGTACATGATTTTTACGTTAAAGTACATGATTGGTGCCTTAAAGTACATAAATAAATAGCACGTCAGAAACATAGTTGGTATGCTATAAATATGATTTTTATGTTAAAGTATGTGACGAATACTATAAAGCACGTAGTTAATATACTAAAGTACATATATTATATGTTAAAGTACATAACTGATACGCTAAAGTTTGTAGTTTAGAAACTAAAGTACATATATTATACGCTAAAGTACATAACTGCTACGCTAGGCTTTGTAGTTTAGAAACTAAAGTACATAATTTAAAAGTTAAAGTACATATATCATACGCTAAAATACATAACTGCTACGCTAGGCTTTGTAAGTTAGAAACTAAAGTACATAATCTAAACGTTAAAGTACAAAACTGAGACGCTAAACTATGTAGTTTAGAAACTAAAATACATAATCTAACCGTTAAAGTACATAATCATTATGTTAAATGATGTAATTTATGCACCAAAGTATGTAATTTAAATGTCAAAGTATATAATTAACAAGTCAAAGTACATAATTTAGACGTGAAAAAGACAGAATTAGTACGTTAAAGTTCATAATTAGAATATATCATTTTTACGCTATAATACATATTGTTTAAGGTAAAATATATGATTTGTGTATGCTAAAGTACTTAAATTTGTATACTAAAGCTACCAAATGATTAATTAACACACTAAATACATAATTTGTATGCTTTTTTTTTTTTTGATGAAATGTGAATTTTATTGAAAATGACCCTTGAACTAGTCAAATACATATTAAGCTAGGCCTCTATCATGAAGCCATTGATTATCTCTACTTGAGCAGTTTTTTACAACATTCCTAATTCTATTTCTAACTTCCTGAGCCACCATGGTACTAATCCTTCTCGGATGGCATAAAACTTGGTCTATTCGACACTTATTCCTTGCCATCCAAACGTAATATATCAAGCTACATATTATAGCCCCTGCCACTTGCTTCCCCAATTTAGTTCTCTGTCTCTTCTTTGCACACCACTTGAGAGTATCTCTATCAGGGAACTCAATTTTGCTCCATTTGCTCACCATCTCAAGACACATTTTGGAGAAAGGACATTGGAAAAGTATGTGTTCATGTGTCTCTTTTGCATTCTGACACAGAATGCATGTATCATCCTGACAAACCCCAACACTCTTCAGCTTGTCTTTGAGTTGGAGCCTGCCTAATGTAGCTAACCAGCTTATAAAGCCAGCTCTAGGGGTGATGTGTCTACACCACACAAACTTCCCCCAGCATACTTTAGTATACTCTCCTCTCATCCATTTATAGCCTGCTGAAACGGAGTATCTAACACTTGGGTTATCCCATTTTGTGGTATCAATATCTTGCTTTAGATTGTCTTTCACACCACAGATCTTCTTCCAATACCAAGCGCAGTCACTAGGAGGGCTGTACTCCCTCCAGTTGCTCGACTTGAGGTAGATACAGTTAACCCATTTAATAATTTGTAATTTGTATGCTTAAGTACAATAATTTTGCACTAAAGTACATAAATTTGTACACTAAAGTACACAAACTTATATACTAAAGTATATAAATATTACATTGAAGTATCAACTATCAAGTATATATATGAGGGATGAAGGAGTTTTTTTTTTTTTATTCATTAGAGACCCTGAAAAAAAAAAAAAAAATTAGCCAAAGGAAATAATATGCGTGACTTCAGTCAAACCTCTCAAAGTCTCACCCACCATTTATTTTAAATTGCTACAAATCTATGTACCACTTTTAGAATCCCACATTTATAATTTTATACATCAAAAACCACCCACCCATTTTAATCTCCTCTCTCTCCTAAGTCCTAACTATTCTGGAGCCTTCCTTCAGAATAGTACCTCCACCAACCAAGCCCGCCTACTTCTCATTTCTTTTATCTTCCTTTCTCACTCTCTCTCACAACGGCAACCACCCGAGTTGTGGCGCCATTCTAGGGAGATCAGTGGTTGGGCGAGGGTGGTGATATCGTATATGGGTGGCTGGTATGGGAAATCGGGTGAGAGTAAGAGTAGCGAGAAGTTTTGGCTGGCGAGCGGAGGGAGTCAATGGCGGCGGGAGAGGTTGTTGTGGGTGAGGTAGCCGGCGACGAGGTTCAAGATGGTAAGTATTACGGCGGCGGTGGGTGGAGGTGGTGGCTCAAGCGGGAGTGGGGAGGAGAGAGAATACTAGTTATAAGCCCGTACAAAATTGCACGGGATGTACATTGAATAAGTTTATATTAATGTAATTTTAAAAATCAGGTCTGATTAGTCAAAATTAAAACTACTTCATATATAGAATTAGTTACACTTATACAATGTTTAGTTTAATGTCAAAGTAACTTTTGAAGTCACGACCCATTTTTAGTGACCCTTGGGTTGTGGTTTGTATTTCACCAAGCTTGTTTTGAGCGGCATGATTTTGGGTTAAATAAAACTTGACCTATTTCATTGTAAATTCATCATGTTTAATTTAATATCATTTTAGAGAAGTTATGCCACATTCGGTAAAATTAAAACAAATTAAAAAGTATCCGATGAGCGGTAAAGAGTGTGTGCTAATGAGGAGATTTTAGATGCTTTTAGGGGTGTTTGAGCTTGTTCTTAGCGTGACTCGTGAGCCATATGATGGTGTATATGATTGGAGGTTAAATGATGGTGTTACGAATTGTTTTTGGCTCAAACCCCCGCTTTCCATCCCTAGCCCAAATCCCGAGAGAAGACCCGAGAAGACCCTTGGAGCTAGCACGAGGAAAAGGAGAAAACAGATCTCCTCGGCCCGAGAAACACCTGTCTCGGTCCGAGGAGGGAGGTTCTCGGGCCGAGAAGTTTAAACTTCTCGGTCCGAGAAGATCGTCTCTCGGGCCGAGAAGATTCGTCCTCGGTCCGAGAAAGACACCATCTGCGAAGCTTCGTGGCCTTTTGGCGGTTACTTTTGTCTTGGATTCTTTTGCTTTTGTCTTGTAGTATCTTTTGTACTTATCTTGAATAAAAGGGGCATAAAACCCCTCCCTAGGGATTATCACCTTTCATATCTTTTTCATCTAATTTTCATTTTAGAGAGAGAAACTTGGAAAGATTAGTGAGAATTAATATTTTTATTATGATTTTCATCTCAAATCTTGTTGTAATAATTAATATGGGAGGCTAATCCCCTTCCTAGACTCTTGGTGTAATCAAATTCTTCATCCTATGTATCAGTAAGTATTATTCTCTCTAATTTGCCTTTAATTTCATATAATTAATTCCTTGTTCTTTAATTGCTTGATTTACCTTTATTTTATCTAATTGGTTGATTGGATTGAATTGGGTATTTCATATGCTTGGTTGATAATTGGTGGTTATTGATTATTAACCCTAAAGGAAACAACTTTCACATGATTAGTGTATGGTTATGACTAATTTGTGATTGGGGAATTAATTAGGCAACTAATAGATTATATTTGATTAGTGTCGAGGTTGCGGCTAATTAGATACTAATTTGGGTTGTTCTTAATCTTTCATTAGTCCTTGCTCTTCATGCCTTTGGTTGTGATTTGTTTGAGTGGTCACTAAACAAATTAGGAGTAAAAGGAGGGGAATTTGGTAGCGGTTGCTCAAATTCCCCATAAAAGAGGATTAATTGGTTAAAACCGAGATTATTAGTGAGATTAATTGGTAATATTAGAGAGAGGTAAAACTTACTATATTAGGGTGTTAGAAGAGATTATCACCGAGTGTCGCTTTAATCAAATTGATAGTTCGTTTATTTCGCTTTTACTCAAAATTCAAACCAAAAACCCCTCTTTTTAATTATTTATTTCTTTTGTTTATTTCATTTCCGCATTAGAATTGCATATTAGGCTATCCCTCTTCCTTGTGGATACGATACCCACTTACCCTTGCTAGTTTAGTAGGAATAGTGGTAATTTGACTAGGAATAACGACTTTCTAGCTTGTCAAATTTGGCGCCGTTGCCGGGGAAGAGGCGTTTTTAGTGTTTTTGCTATTTTTGGGTGGTATTTGTAAATATTAGTTTTTCTTTTCTTTTTGTTATTTTTGTTATTTTCATTTTCTTTGAAGTGTGTTTGAGGCTTGTTTTCATTCGTTTCCTACGGTGTTTGGGCCACTAGCCTATGTTCGAAACCCGAGCTACTAATCAAGATTCGAGTTATTTTGAGATAGATTGGGAACTTGAGAGAACGTTTAGGCAAAGAAAGAAGTCATCACTGGAGCAAGTGGACCGTTTGATCTAGGAGGAGGAGAACCCTTGGTTTGGAGGGTCAAGTAGAGGTTTTGAAGAATTTAGTGAAGAGAGTTCTTGGACGTCAGCATCCTCCGAATTTGGTGATACTAGAGGCATCATGAGCATAAGGGAGTTGACCGCGCCGGATCTTTCCCAACAACCCTAATGTATTGTATTTCCCGAGGATGAAGCCACCTCGAGAATCGAGATCAAGGGAGCATTGTTACACCACCTACCCACATTCTATGGCCTATGCACCGAAGATGCCAACAAGCACATAATGGGGGTTCATTTGGTGTGTAGCAACATGAAGCCTCCGGGGGTTGACTTGGATACTTTTTTTCTAAAGGTCTTTCCATTTTCGTTGAAGGATCGTGCTTTGAATTGGCTCTATACTCTCCCCCACAATAGTATCACTTCTTGGGAATTATTGAAAAAAGCCTTCATTCTTAAGTATTTCCCCAATACTAAGGCTTCGGCTTTAAAGAAGGAGATATCTACGATTAAGCAACGGGGAGAGTCACTTGCTTCTTATTGGGACCGGTTTCGAGAGTTGGTAGCTAGTTGCCCCTACCATGGCTAAAAGGAGCAAGATTTGATCCTATTCTTTTACCACGGCCTCGATGATCAAGACTATAGGCACGTGGTAACTTCAAGCAATGAGGGATTGGACAAAATGTCCCCGGCCGAGGCTTGGGATTTCCTTGAGGAGCTAGCAAAGAACTCAGGGGATCGAGAATTCAAGAGGTGCTTGAAGAGGGTGAATGTGGTAGAAACCCCTTCAAATGATTCACAAATCGGGGAGTTGGCTAGCATGATGAAGGAAATATTGAGGAATCAAGGTAGAAACTCACCCCCTAGAGAATTTGAGGAAGTTGATGCGATTAGTGGCTTCCAAAGCAATCAAAGAAGATTTGACGGTTTCCAGGATGGGAATAGAGGCTACAATCAAGGTAGTCAAAGCAATCGATATGATGGAAACCGATTTCAAGATCAAAGGAATTATGAAGCTAATGAAGGCCAAAGAAATCGAGAAAATCCGACCTATGGAGGTCATGGGGGAGGTAACAACTCACAAAGAGGAATGTATCAAATGAAACCACCCTCCAATGACCAAAATCAAGCTCAAGGAGGCACTTGTCCACCATTGCATATAGAGGAAATGATGAAGGCCCTCACACAAAATGTCATGACAATGCAATCCACAATGGTGAGTAATCAACAAGAAACCAAGGCAAGCATTCTAAATCTTGAGGGACAAATGAGCAAGTTAGCAACGGTGGTCAATCGACTCGAGTCTAGAGGTTCCAACAAGTTTCCCTCTCAAACTGAGCCAAATGCCACCAAAAATGTGAGTTTCATTGGCCTACGGAGTGGTAGGAAACCTCACATCGAGTTTGAGAAGGGAAAGCGAGGTATGAGGATAGTAGGGGAAGAGTTTGGACAATGGGAAGATCAAGGAGAAGGTTTAGAACAAGATTGGGTCGAGGAGGACCAACCTCGGGCCGAGGGAGGTTTGCCTCGGACCGAGGAGGCTATACCTGAAAAATGGCATTCTGACCATTTTTCTCGTCCCGAGAAGAAACTGTCTCGAGTCGAGATCAACAGGTCTCGAGTCGAGACAGATGCGTCTCTAGTCGAGAAAGGGACGTCTCTAGTCGAGACTGGCCCTTCTCTGGTCGAGACTGACCCTTCTCGAGCCGAGACCCCTGCTTCTTGGTCCCCTTTGGTTGTTGATTCTTCTATTCCCCAAGATGATGATAGAGATGATAATGTACCATTTCCCGAGGCTCTTAAGGACACTCGGAAGCTCAAGACCAACAACACCGAAATGTACGCTCTTTTTCAAGATTGCAAAGTGAATATACCCTTCCTAGACTTTGTGAAGAGTGTTCCAAGGGTGGCTAAATTTGTGAAAGAAATGTGCACGGTCAAGAGGAAGCCGAAAGCTAAAGACAAGAGGAAAGTGGTGATGAGTGAGCAAGTTTCGACCGTTTTTCAACAACGGCTACCTATAAAGTGTGGTGATCCCGGTATGTTTACCGTTCCAGCAACCATAGGTAACACTACTTTTCCTAAGTCCATGCTAGATCTAGGTGCATCTATTAATGTTTTGCCACTCTCTTGCTATAATTCGATGAAACTCAAACCAATGCATGAAACCGATATTGTGATAGAACTAGCGGATCGTTCTAAGGTTTATCCCGAAGGAATTGTAAGGGACGTGCATGTTAGGATAGATAATTTTGTGTTTCCCGCGGATTTCTATGTCCTTGATACAAATCATAGTGAGCATGACCCCCCTCTCCTTCTAGGACGACCCTTCATGAAAACCGCAAGAATGAACATTGATATGCACACCGGTATTCTTGCACTAGAAGCTAATGGTTGTCGAATAGAGAAGCATGTTTATGATTCAAAGCATGATGTTGATATTGATCATTCGGTTCACTCCATTGATACATGTGTTGTGAAATCTCCAAAGCATGATCCCCCTGATCCCAAAAGCGCAAGTATCAAATGTATGTCTTTAAATTGTGTGCAAAACATGAAATCTAATGTGAAAAGCATGTATTTCACGCTAACCAAGTCACCCCTAGAATGTGGAAAGTCTTTGCCATCGGTTTTGCAGATTTCAAAGGCTAAAAAGACCATTCCTCATACTCCAAACAAGAAAAGGAAAAATGCCACCAAAGTCGGGGTCAAGAATACCCTTAGGTGGAGGGTGAAAGGAGAAGGGGTAAAGTGCGATTTGCTTGACTTGGGGTTTGGATTTGGTTGATGGAAATGGTATGACTTGAGTCGAGCCAACGACATTAAACAAAGGCGCTACTTAGGAGGCAACCCAAGCTTATTAGTTTGTTTTGTTTTGTTTGTTTTTTATGTGCTTTTATCTTGTGACACTTGCCATACAATGGAGAAGTCAAGGTATGATATTACTCTTCCCTACACCTTCTTCTCATCTCATTTCTAACCAAGTCACTCCACCACCCCGTTTTGTCCCGTATTTTTAACCATCTCTCTTCATATTGACCCCTCCCGTTTGTTCCACATGCTTGTTTGCCCCTAAACCATTGATATTGGCCCGTTACTCACAAATTAATCACAAAATGACCTATTTTGTTTTGGTTACTGGACACATGTTGTAGTGGGGTCATTATGCTCCAACAAACACACGAGGGAGATGGGAGTTGGTAAGGTGATAGGAGTCGACATATTTTGAGGAAGACGGGGTTGTGAGGTGAGAGAGTGGCTCTATACCGGTCTTTTGATCATGAGCTACTTGTTTTGACGGTAACTGAGGGAAATGGAGCTCACACAAGGTATGTTTTCTTTTCCTTTAACTTATCTCTCTCTCTCTCTCACAATTCTAACCACTACTCCCCACCCGTTTCACTAGCTTGTTTCTATACCATCTCTCTTTGTGCCCCTCCGCGTTTGCTCCCCCCCATTCTTCTTGTTTTACCCAACCCATTTCACCCTTTAAACCACTAAAATAGCCTTGTTTGGTTCATTTTGGTCGGGTTGTTTTGGATTATTGGTTGTTGTTGGAGGAGTATTCGTTGTGCCTATCGTTAATGAGGGAGATGGAGTAGTGAGACGAGGGATGGTTTCATTTTCGAGGAAGAACAAGGGAGTGAGATAGAGTGGGTGTCTCTTGGCCCGAGAGCCCGTTATTTCCTTATTTGATGAGATGAGATGATTTAGTTCATTGTTGTGTGGGTTAGTGGATATTTTGATGGTACTCCCCTCCCCCAACTCGTTATTGCCCAATCTTTTGGTTGGTTTTGGTTGTCATTGGGGGCAATGACGAGTTATAGGCATGGGGGAGACAGTTGGCATTTTGTTGTATTTCGATTATTGGCATTTGTCACATAGTTATAATATAGGTGTGTTTTTTTCTTTTGCAAAAAAAAAAAAAAAAAAAAAAAAAAAAAAAAAAAAAGAGATTCATGGATACCACGACGGGCGATATAAGAAGAGGAGTTTGGGGCGATACGGGTTAGGATCATCAAGGGAGTTATAAGGAGGTTCGGTGGTTAGAAATTGGTGGTCTTAGATAGAAATTCCTCTTGCATTTCGTTGATATAAGTGGCGTCGGTGGTTTAAGAAGAGGTGAGTCATATTCCATGGCTATCCCGGATATTGGCTTAAGAGGGAGTTGGAGAGCAATTGGGGAGCTTAGGACTCATTAGTCCCCATTTGCTTCACTTGTTCCGGGTCGGTAGTATAAGATGGTTAGAGATGGGGTGTTGAGCATTGCACCCACTCCAACTCTAACTAGGTTCTTGTGTGGTTTGGCTTGCGGCTCTTATTTGGAGGAGTTAGATTTTGTGTGGTAGCTTATTCCATGCTTCAAGAGAGACCTAGGTTTTGAGTGAGGAGATTTGGATAACTCGAGGACGAGTAATGGCCTAAGCATGAGGGAGTTTGATGTGCGGTAAAAAGTGTGTGCTAATGAAGGGATTTTAGATGCTTTTAGGGGTGTTTGAGCTTGTTCTTAGCGTGACTCGTGAGCCATATGATGGTGTATATGATTGGAGGTTAAATGATGGTGTTAGGACTTGTTTTTGGCTCAAACCCCCACTTTCCATCCCTAGCACAAATCCCGAGAGAAGACCAGAGAAGACCCTTGGAGCTAGCACGAGGAAAAGGAGAAAACAGATCTCCTCGGGCCGAGAAACACCTGTCTCGGTCTGAGGAGGGAGGTTCTCGGGCCGAGAAGTAAACTTCTAGGTCCGAGAAGATCGTCTCTCGGGACGAGAAGGTTCTTCCTCGGTCCGAGAAAGACACCATCCGCGAAGCTTCCGGGTGGCCTTTTGGCGGTTGCTTTTGTCTTGGATTCTTTTGCTTTTGTCTTGTAGTATCTTTTGTACTTATCTTGAATAAAAGGGGCATGAAACCCCTCCCTAGGGATTATCACCTTTCATATCTTTTTCATCTAATTTTCATTTTAGAGAGAGAAACTTGGAGAGATTAGTGAGAATTAATATTTTCATTATGATTTTCATCTCAAATCTTGTTGTAATAATTAATATGGGAGGCTAATTCCCTTCTTAGACTCTTGGTATAATCAAATTCTTCATCCTATGTATTAGTAAGTATTATTCTCTCTAATTTGCCTTTAATTTCATTATAATTAATTCCTTGTTCTTTAATTGCTTGATTTACCTTTATTTTATCTAATTGGTTGATTGGATTGAATTGGGTATTTCATATGCTTGGTTGATAATTGGTGGTCATTGATTATTAACCCTAATGGAAGCAACTTTCACATGATTAGTGTATGGTTATGACTAATTTGTGATTGGAGAATTAATTAGGCAACTAATAGATTATATTTGATTAGTGTCGAGGTTGCGGCTAATTAGATACTAATTTGGGTTGTTCTTAATCTTTCATTAGTCCTTGCTCTTCATGCCTTTGGTTGTGAATTGTTTGAGTGGTCACTAAACAAATTAGGACTAAAAGGAGGGAAATTTGGTAGCGGTTGCTCAAATTCCCCATAAAAGAGGATTAATTGGTTAAAACCGGGATTATTAATGAATTGGTAATATTAGAGAGATGTTAAACTTACTATATTAGGGTGTTAGAAGAGATTATCACCGAGAGTCGCTTTAATCAAATTGATAGTTCGTTTATTTCGCTTTTACTCAAAACTCAAACCAAAAACCCCCCTTTTTAATTGTTTATTTCTTTTGTTTATTTTCTTTCCGCATTAAAATTGCATATTAGGCTATTTCTCTTCCTTGTGGATACGATACTCACTTACCCTTGCTAGTTTAGTAGGAATAGTGGTAATTTGACTAGGAATAATGACTTTCTAGCTTGTCAGTATCAAATTAGTAAAATATTATACGCCGATTCATGAATTTCAATGTAAGCAACGCCACCTAAACCCTACTCCCTCCGGTCATTGTAAATTCATCATGTTTAATTTAATATCATTTTAGAGGAGTTACGTCAGATTCAGCAAAATTAAAACAAATTAAAAAGCATCAAATTAGTAAAATATTTTACGCTGATTCATGAATTTCAATGTAAGCAACACCACCTAAACCTTTCTCATCCTCTTTTTTATGGTTTCGACTTTGTTTTCCTCATTCCCATAATATTACGTTTTTTGTCGACTGAATAATTAAGGAGGCAAGATAAAGATGTCTATACTATACTTTTAATAGGCTAACATTAACATCCACGTGGCCGTGCATGAAGACGTTCTTACAAAAAAAAACCACGTCATATGTGAGGTGTCTGTCCATCGTGAGTCTCTTCTCTCTCTTCCACGTCACGTATGCTTTAATATCTATGTGGGCGAAAAAAAAAACTATCTTAACAGTAATGGCTCTTCGTTCGCGTGCGTCAAGAAAACCCAAAAAGTCTCTTCTCCTTCCACTACTGTTCGTAACTTTTCTATTCTTTCGTTCTAATGGCAACGTCGAAGGTGGCGGTTATGAAGTTGCTGGAAGGCATTTTCTGTGTTGCCATATCTATACATAACTAATAACATGCTAACATTCATCCTACATCGCGTTTTCTTAGAAGTTTTAGGGGGTTGTCCGCATGGAAAAGACACGTGTCACTGCGAGATGTTTTCACAACAACGTTATCAATATGATGGAGATATTTATCTTTTGGACTGCCTATCTAGACGTTAGGAATCACTCCAACTTCTTATAAATAAATGTCTGTAAAATTACATAAATTCATCATTATTCATCTTAATAAGGATATTGAATATGGTGTTTCTCGGCTTTTCATTTGCCTATTATGACCGTTACAACTTAATTCGAATTAATATATATAGCTAAATCTTACGTTTGATTTTGGTGAGAAAACTATCATTTCCTATACAGTAAGTTCATCAAAAAGAGATTTTAGGTAGGGAAAGATATATATTTAGAGCGTATTTTTAGGTATATTCTTCATAGAAAGACTTTTTATGTTTTATAATCAAAATATGATGGCAAATTGCAAATCGATATTGTCATTGCAAATAGTTCTATTGTACATCAACTTTTTATTTTTATTCAAAATATGATCATCTTGGTCATGTTAATTTTCGATATTGTGATTGACAACTTTATTTTCATTTTCGATATAGTTAACATGTTAGTACAATAACTCTATATATAATTTAAAATGATCCCGTGAATTCACGAGGCAAAAATCTAGTTGGTTATGATTAGCTTTTAAATTTGCTAAATGAATCATTAAGAATTATTTATTAGTTTTATTATGAAGTGTGCAAAAGGGAGCAGGAAGTTCAATCTGGACTGGATGGAGTATATTCTAGTTAGTTTTAGGTTCAGTTTTACGAATTATTATATACACCGTATACGAGTGGACCAAAACATGTCAATTGGTCCCACTGGGTGAATTTGCTATATAACATAGACAATAATATTCATATATTTTCTTATTCACTACATATACCCATGGGTGTTTGATCGAGTGGGATGGACGAAGTATGAAGTTAACGTTATGTTTGTTTTTTTTTTTCAATTTTTAGCAGTTAAGCATTTTCTTAGGGCCCGTTCGGTATCACTGCCGTTTTCAGTTTTTGGTTTTTTTTTGTGTTAAAAATTTAGTTAAATAAGTTGCAAAAATTAATTTAAACTGTATGTTTCTATAATAGTCATACAGAAAATGAAAACTGACAACTGAAAACTGAAAGCCACATTTTCTGGTTTTCAAAAACGGGACTTTGGTTTTCAAAAAAACAGAAAATTGAAAACAGAAAACGATACCAAACAGACCCTTACTTTACTGGTTTTGTACGTGCAGTTATACAGTGTAGTCCGTTTTATTTTAAAAGCTGCAAACATATAATGGTTCTAGCTAACTCACCCGCGAAACATTTTTGTTGTTATCACCCACGGAGCTCATTGTCAGTGTCTTACCTTTTGGCTTAGCTACCCGCCCATATTCTTTGTTTAATGCAAGTATATATTAGTTTGATTACACCCACCAATTTGCATAACAATCATATACAACTACCTCCAGCATAAACGTAACATAATCTCTAATTCCTTGTTCCACATAAGAAATGATTATTATGTAATTTGACATTAATGGAATATATGCTTACTATATATACTGAAATTGTTGTCAAAATTGAAGAAATGATCAAATGTTGTTTCCAAATAACTTACTGTAGAATATATAGTAGTATAATTATTAGGTGAAATCGTTGCTTTTAAATTTGAACGAAATATTAGGAATTACTGTCCTTCATATATAATTGGTTAATAAAAGAATCAACAAAATATCAATTGGCTCAGTGGTTGAAGTGTTACATAATAACCCTAAGGTCACAGGTTCAAGCCTTTACAACATCATTTTTTCAAAATTGTTATGTAGCAGGTGATGAGGTCGCTACAATAATTTGCCTAAGAAATGTATAGGGATGTGAGTGTATACAATAATTTGCCCGTCCTCCTACTCCACTTTCATCTCCCAAGGTGAGCATGCCTCTTGCAATAAATCATCAACCATATGGCATACGTATCCATCCAAAACATAACTTCTTTTTAATCACCATCCAAGCTTCTCTTCCTTTCAACTCCCTATTCATATTTGATCATTTTATCTCTCAACTTCTGTGCAGATCTTTTTTTCCGTTTGTGATAAAGAAAAATAATGTTGCCTCTGTAAATAGGTACTTCTTGTTTCTCTCTTCTTCTTTTTTATCATTCCTCCAATTAAATTTTAAGTTTTGTGTTGGTTTAAACTACCAAGCTGCTCATCTTCTGATAATCCTTATTTCAAAACGGGCTTAATTGCTCCGTCGACATCGTCAACAACAAATTATAGCTTGTATAGCGGAGATAGAAAAACAACAAAAAATTATGAAGGATCGGGTTCAATCGGTGTACGTGCCGCTGCACCAACGCCTCCGCTCAGTCGTAATCGTCCCTTTCACCTCCAACTCGCCGTCGTCTGTTTTTGCAACCAAACACTACTGTTTCACTTTAATAAGTAGCGAACCGGTTCTCCGTTGAATTACAGCAACGGTAACGGTAACGCAATAGTAACGGTAGTCGTAATGATTAAGAGGAACATAGGAATGGAGCTGGAATGGGAATGACAATAATTTTCGGTACAAACATTATGAACGTCGTCTCGGAATGATTTCTCATCGCAGTGGAGTAATGTGTTTTCCACTATTCCGTTGATGGTTCCGATCGCAAATTCAGCGATTTCTGGCCTTCGGCTTGTCCAGCTAAGATGAGTGTCTTAAAGTTAATCTTTCGTACTTCATGCATGGTTGTTTTTGTGTGTTGTTTGTTGAACTGGAAGACTTATAGTCAAGCATTTGCCAAGGTTTATCCTCACTTTTATTTTCAAAGTGTCTTACCACATATCGAATGCTTGATCTCTTTTTAGCAAGGGTGCTTTTTTTGGAGATTTTTGCTTCATGACTTAGTCTAATTATTAATTATCAGTTTAGTATCATAGTTGTTATGGGCCAAATTCTACCCAACCGACAGGTCAGAGATCAGCCCAGTTTGGTGTCCAGCGGATTCGGGAAGCAGTTGTCATTTGGGTGATTACTTGTTTAAATTAATCAATCCGAAAAAGCAGCGTAAGGGAAAGGTTGAGACAGTTGAGAAAAGAGTGGAGACTTTCCAGATATTATCAATGACTATTTCAAAGCCCACAAACTGACCCACGAAGACCATATAGCGAGAGAGGGGGGAAGTGGACAGAAGTTAAAGGACGAAGAACGTGAAGACTCAAGCACAATCCCCTCAACCGCAATAACTGCTGATTGTTGATTTATAAAGGCTGGGCATCTCAGAAGAAAAGGCATGCAGAATCCTAGAGAAAAATACTTACACAAAAATCATTAGAATCTCAACTTCTTGTACTCGATTATCATCAAAATACTTAGTGAAGCTCTTCGAAGGCGAGATACAAACTCCCCCCGTGGTTTTTCCCTTTTTCATAGGGTTTTCCACGTACAAAATTCTTGTGTCATTTTATTTGTTTTCATTTACATAATTCACTCGACCGAATCTAAACTGCAAATAACCAAGCCGAAGGGAATCTAGACAAGTAGAACCAGATCAGGAGGTCTGTCAGTCAGACCAATAGTTTTTCACCAAAACAATTTGGCGCCCACCGTGGGGCTATTTGTCTAAAACACCCTTCAATCGTCGGAAGAAAAACTACAATGTCAGGATCAACATCCGACATCCCACAAACACCACCTAACCAAGGAATGCTGATCAGAACAGAAGGCGGACCAAGCAGTTCCACTGGACCAATCAGTGATGTGGTTGCTCAACTAAAGCGAGCACGTGCAAAATGTTCGCAACAAAAGGCTCGGAAGGAGCAACTGGAAGCAGAACTTGCAAACATGAGAGCAGTGCTGGAATCAGGAAAGTCTGGTGCTGGGAGATCCAAGACACCTAATCAGAGACAACATGAAGCAATCCCCATGATGGATCTGCAAGAGCTAGATGAATAACCCTTCAGGGGTAACCACCAGACAAACAACTACCAGCAGGGTGGCTCTATGAACAGAGACACAGATTCAGCACGCAACAACCTGGCGGGCAGCCCTGGTGGAAGACAATTGCATTCAGCTTCGCATGAGGAGCAGTTGCACCTTAACAATGGCGAAAACGACTTTAATAGATCCATACTTTCAAATATAATGTCTGAAATTAATCCGATGTTCACAGCTATGAAGAAGGACATACTCAACATGCACCAACAAATAGTGAAAGTTCTTGGAGTAGCACCACCAATAGAGCCAACCGCCCAAAGTTCTCATGAAGAATCACCGTTCGAAAGGCACATAGCAACTCGTGCTATCGCAAAAGTCCTTCGCCCCGCAGGACAAAGACATATACGAAGGCATGACTGACCCGGAGGAGCACATTAGGAGATACAGTACCTCCATGAAAATGGTTCCGATCCAGGCCATGGCAAGGGAGGCCACACTCTGCAAAGCCTTTGGTCAAACCTTAAGGGGACTAGCACTGACCTGGTACAGCAACCTGCCAAATGGCAAAATCGGAAGTTGGGCAAAACTGGTAGATCTGTTCCACCAACAATTCGCCAGCAGTCGCAAGATGATAAAGAGGACTAGTGACTTGTACAGGGTGATCTAAAAGACAGGAGAATCTATGAGAAATTTCCTCTCCAGGTTCAACAATGAGAAGATCTCAATCCCAAACTGCGACGCACCAACGGTGGTTGAAGCATTCAGACAAGGGCTGGTAAGAGACACTGATTTGTATAACGAGTTAACCAAATATCTCTGCTCTGCCTTTGAGGATGCACAAGCAAAAGCTCTTGCACATATTCGGCTAGATGAAGACAAGTCGAGCAGGCTGCTCTATCAAGAAAGCCCGACTGGAAAACGAAACCAGGCAAGCCGATCAACTACATACAGGTCTGCGCCGTATAACAAACCAGATGTCAACGCCATCAAGAAGCCAGACTGGAAGAATGAACTGTCGATTCAAGAGCAAGGTTTCAAAGTGTCATGTGCAGAGCCGGTGGAATACTTCAAGGCGTTAGGAGATCCTGTACGATGGCCCAGGAAGAATCCACCAAACCCAAAGCGCGACCAGACCAGATGGTGCGATTTGCATGCTGACACAGGACACAACAATGAAGAATGTGTGGCTTTAATGAGAGAAGCAGCCCGACTCAAAAGGTCAGGATATTGTCAGGATATCTAGAAGCAAGGTGTCAACACTAGTTCGATGATGACGGATAGTCCTTCAGCCGACTTATTCACTGGATCCAAGGTAATCAATGTTATTTCTGGAGGATCTGAGATATGTGGATTAACTTACTCTGCAGCTAAGCGGAACGCCAAAAAAGCCAGTGTGAGACCAACGCTAAACAAGCTAAGACCCAAAGATATTCTGGTCATCACATTCGACGAATCAGACGCTGAAGAGGTAGATGAAGAACACCATGATTCTCTGGTCATTACTATCGATGTTGGACCGTGTATGGTGAAGAGAGCATTGGTGATGGAGGCAGCTCAGTCAACATAGCAATGTTGCACGCTCTACAGGAGATGGGTATCCATGAGAAGCATATTCTTAAGAAAGCAACGCCCTTAGTAGGATTCGGTGGCGAGACCAAGATGTCGCTCGGTGAAATCAAACTACCGGCTCAAATCTGCGGGAGCGGTTCCTTCTACTTACCACCAATGTGTCAAGGTTCCATCCAAGTGGGGAGTCATTTGTGTCCGAGGTGATCAACAGGCTGTGAAAGAATGTTACAGAACTGCCCTGAAGCCGCAGGCGCAGACCACATCAACGACATAGCAATTAAAGCAGAACTGTGCGTCCGTCTTGCAGACCGAAGATAACCCCGACGAGTATAAGCTGATCAGTCTGTGGGGAGAACACCCTGAAAAGGAAGTCCAAGTCGGGCGGGAACTGCTAGAACCAATCCGAGCACAACAGTTAAAGTTTCTCAAAGAGAAGAAAGATTGTTTTGCATGGACGCACAGAGATATGACTGGCATACCACCAGAGGTAAAAACACACAGACTTAATATTAACCCTGCATTTAATTCAGTCAAACAGAAAAGAGGGAAATTTGCACCAGAAAGGAATCAAGTGGTAGATGAAGAGGTACAGAAACTATTAGACATGGAGATGATCAAGGAAGTTATGTACCCACATTGGCTCGCTAACGTGGTTGTAGTCCAGAAGAAAAATGGGAAGTGGAGAATGTGTGTAGATTACACAGACCTCAATAAGGCATGCCCAAAAGATCCATTTCCCCTACCACACATTGATGCTATGGTAGATGCAACAGCCGGTCATAAGGTTCTGACATTCATGGATGCTTCAAGCGGTTTCCACCTGATCAAGATGGATCCAGCAGACCAGGAGAAGACGGCATTTATGACTAACAGAGGTATTTTTTGCTACACCTCCATGCCATTCGGATTGAAAAATGCAGGCGCCACTTACCAAAGATTGGTCAACATGATGTTCAAAGACCAAATCGGAAAGACCATGGTGGTATACATCGACGACATGGTTGTCAAATCAAGAAGGGCAGAAGACCATGTGAGAGATTTGGCGGAAGCATTTACAATCCTGGAAAAGTTCAACATGAAACTCAACCCGTCAAAATGCAACTTTGGAATGGTCTCCGGCAAATTCCTGGGCTACATGGTAACAAAGAGAGGAATAGAAGCAAGTCCAGAGCAAATCAAAGCAATTATTGATCTCCAGCCTCCAAGTAGCATCAAGGATATTCAGCGGTTGACGGGCAGAGTTGCAGCTCTAAACAGATTTATCTCCAGATCGTCTGACAAGTGTAAGCTGTTCTACGACACATTGAGGAAAAACAAGCAATTCAACTGGGAGGAAAAGCACCAACTAGCATTCGAAGAACTAAAAGCTTATCTGTCATTGGCACCCTTGCTAGCAAAACCAACGCCAGGTGAACCACTAGACCTCTATATGTCTGTCACCAATTCTACTGTCAGTGCTGTGCTGGTAAAAGAGGTGGATAACCAGCAGAAGCCGATTTACTATGTAAGCAAGTCACTCCTTGATGCTGAAACCAGGTATTCCTACCTAGAAAAACTTGTCCTCGCACTTGTCATGTCCTCAGTTAAATTACGACCTTACTTTCAGGCCCATACAATACATGTCGTAACCAATTACCCTATCAGAGTAGTAATGTCGAAACCAGAATTGTCGGGTAGAATGGCCAAATGGGTTGTTCAATTAAGTACATATGACTTAGAATACGAACCCAGGTCAGCAAGAAAGTCACAACCCCTAGCCGATTATGTAGCGGACTTCAGTCCACAAGCCAAAACCCAAGCCGATATAGAACCTACTCCCTTAACCAACCAAACACTTTGGGAAAATGGTTTTTATATACAGATGGAGTTGCAAACGTTCGAGAAACAGGGTTAGGAATAATACTCAAATCTCCAAAAGATGACATAGTGGCCAGATATGTAAGCTGCGAATTCAGAACAACAAACAATGAAGCCGAATATGAAGCTCTGATCGTCGGGCTCAAGCTAGCTCTAGACCTCAAAATCAGTCACATTGAGGTAAGAAGTGATTCATTATTAATTGTTAATCAAATTAACGGATCATACGCAGCCAAAGACTCAAAGATGGCAGCATATCTGGAGTTCACAAAGAAGTTGGTGAGTCAGTTCGAAGAATGCTCAATTCAGCAAGTTCCACGAGACCAGAACACGCAAGCTGATGCCCTGGCCAGTCTGGGTTCCAACTTCAAACCGACGAGCCTAGATGGTGTACCAATTGTGCATCTGATGCAATCGAACCTAACTGAAGTAGAGCCCCAAGAAGAAAAAAGATATGAAACGATGACAACCAGAACAGATGCAAACAACTGGACAACTGACTATATCAAATGGCTTGAAAGCAGCATAATGCCCGACGGATTGACGAAGACAGAGGCTAGGTTGTTCAGAATCAAGGCGTCCAGGTACACCATTATTGACGGAGTGCTGTTCAGAAAATCACTAGTAGGGCCACTCCTATGATGCTTGACAAACGGTGAAGCATTCAAGGTCCTCGAAGCCCTACATGAAGGAGATTGCGGTAACCACTCAGTAGGAAGAAGTTTATCTCACAGGGCACTAAGATTGGGTTATTTCTGGCCAACAATGAGGAAAGATGCTATTCAGTATTCTAAGAAGTGCGATGCCCGCCAATGACATGCGCCAATCATACACCAACCGGCAGAGCTGCTCCATCCGATTTCATCACCCTGGCCATTTATGAAATGGGGGATGGATATCGTTGGACCACTACCAGCTGCACCAGGAGGACGGGTATACTTCCTGGCCATGACCGACTACTTCTCCAAATGGGTTGAAGCGGAGGCGTACACAAGCATAAAAGAGTCGCAGGTAATATCCTTTATCAAACGTAATATCATATGCAGATTTGGAATACCCTCAGCGATAATATGTGACAACGGTTCACAATTCATTGGCGGGCAAATTGTGAGATTCTGTAAGAAGTGGAATATAGACCTGCACAACTCCGCTCCAGTTTACCCACAATCAAACGGTCAGGCAGAGTCAACAAACAAGATCATTATCAACAACTTGAAGAAGAACCTGACAGCAATGGGCACCAGCTGGGCAGAACAACTTCCATACGCCCTATGGGCGTACAGAACAACACCAAGGTATTCGACTGCTAACACCCCCTATTCATTAGTCTTTGGTGCAGAAGTTGTCCTGCCAGCAGAAGTGGTAGTCCCTACATTCAGGTATGGATTGACTACTGAAGAAACCAACAATGATAACATGACCGCCTGCCTGGATACGATTGATGAAACTCAACTAGAAGCTCAATTGAGGATGGAGTCGTTGAAACAAAAAGTAGCCAGAAGCTTTAACAAGAATGTTAAGATACGAACTTTCGAAGAAGGAGACATGGTATTGAGGAAGGTGTTCCACAGGAAGAAGCTAGAGCCCAACGATAAACTGCAACCCAAGTGGGAAGGCCCATTCCTAATTGATGCGGCAGTAGGTCAAGGCGCGTACAGGCTATCAACAATGGCAGGACAGATGGAGGAACGACCTTGGAATGCGTCAAACTTAAGGTTATATCACTACTAGAAGTTGTATATACCCTTTTTGTTAAAAAAAAAAAAAAACAAAAAAAAGGGTATATATGTGCATAAATAAAACCCAGATCAGTACATAAATAAACCTGAGCTCAAAGTCAATCCTATCGGATCACCAAACATCACCTGACCAGGTATGCTCTACTTCACTTATCACAGTCAAACACCTTCTACCCATTATTTACGATACTGGGCATTAACTTCAAATTGTAAGTGTCAGGGCCTGTTCAAATGAGGAGAACAAGAACACAACTCATGCCCTCAAGCCAAGGCAACAAACACCAAACTACAGAGTTCATCAGTACGCTAGACACTGCTGGCAAACGGGACAACGACCCTACAAGTGAATACACACATTCACTCACAATCAGGTACCGATACTACACTCAAAAGCGCGCTACATACATACACGAACACATGCACGTCTTGCATTAATCGTTTCTGATTATCTAAACAATATGCATAAACAAAGCACAAGACAGAATCTTAAATCCAAATACGCATGAAATACTAAGATAACATTGTCCGATACAAAATTGAAAACCACATTATCCTGTCAAAATAATCAAAGCTAATTTACTTAACCTAAGCCCCCTCAGCCTGCTCGGGGGCAGACTTGTCAACAGGTCCTTCTTGACCAGCAGCATTGTTAGCATCCATTTGGACAACCTTCTCCTGAGCCACACCCTGACCTTCGGCAACTTGGTCAGACTTCTCCTCAGCAACAACAGAAGTAGCAGTGTTTGTTGGAGTCTCATTCATCGGGTGCGAGCTCACCTCACGACCGTCTGAAGGTTCCTGATTCTTGATATCTTCCAGGAGGCTTTGCTCCTTGTTCTTGTTCCAGTCATCTCCCTCGATGTCTCCACTTTCATACTGGCAGAGCATCTCCATCTTAGCCTCAACCGAGTAGACCAGAGCCAGATATTTCTCTCGAGCTTCAATCTCCTCAATTACAGCTTGCTGATAAGCTCTCTCTTTCTTCAAGGATTGCACCATCATCTCCAACTCCCTAACGCGAGCTTCAGCCCGTCCCTTCTCAAGGATAGCGGTGCCATATTGGAGTTTAGTTGCATGCAGATCAGACTGCGACTCCTTGAGCTGATCACGAAGATGGCCTTGCTCAGAGAGCATATCCATCACCTTGCGATTCAAAGCAAAGACGGATTGGAGGGCCTGCATAGGTGTAAGCAAAACGTTATTAATGGATGGACAATCTAGCAAAAACTGCAACCTGGACTACATATGAAGAAGAGTTCTTGCATGATAAGAATTTCCCACAGCCCTAAAGCTCAAAGGAATCGGCTCAACAGCATCCAGGCCTGGATCAACCTGAAAAGCATCAGAATTCACAAAGCGCTCCCCCAAAGTAGCAGGAGCCTCGTTGAGCCCGTAATTGAGAGGTACAACCCGAGTCGCTTCAAGCTTCCTCTTCTAATCAACACGAGCAGGAACCACCTGGGCCGGCGGCACCTCCTTGCCTTTCTGAGACAAGTCAATCACCGTCTGTTCATTAGGGGGAGGAGACTTCTCACCAGATTTTGATCTCTTCATGTTGGCCAGCAGAGCTTTCAAGTCAACCTTGGGGAAACTGGTACTAGATCGAGTTCTTTGACTCACTTGAGAGGTAGCTACAAGCAGGAAGGAAAAAACAGAGTCAGTCACATGTATATGAGAGATAACCACCTGGAAATGGGGAATTGACAAAAAAACTATACTCACAAGTCGACATCTTGGGAGACACTAGGATTTCTGCCTTAGATTCTTGTTGATGGATTTCGATGGCGTCAAAATCCTCCTTGCTTTCAGAATCGCTCTCCTCACCCTCGGGATTCTCAGAACAAGCCTTTCTGCTAGTAGAAGTCTTGACGCAGTCACCAATTGCTTTGGGGTAGGTGCGGTGTTTAAGTTTGATCTTCAAGATGGGCTCGAGCAGACTAAGTGAATGTTCAATCTCGCTATCCAAGTCGTCACAAGCTGCATACAAATGCAAGTGAGGAAACAATTTAGGGAACAAACAACATCGGCAACACAACAAGAGTTAACGAGGTATACCTTTCTCCTTCCAATCAGACCTTAGCATCTGACCAAAATCACCAAGACTACTCTTTTTGACAAAAAAGTAGTAGTTGGCCCAGTTCCGATCATCAAAGGTGCTAGTAATGTTTATCAGTTCGTATTTAGGATTCTTCACCCTAACACTCACCCTCCCATGTGCGTACCTCCTAAATGCGTAGCAAGCACTAGCTACCTCAAAGTTGAAAGGAAACCCATACTTTCTCCTAAGCTTTTCCAAAAGAGCAAACACCCTCCAAAATCTCGCCATATATTGACACAAGGGCACATCTATGGTATTGATTACGCTCATTAGGGATTTAGAATAAGGGAGACCCAAACCTAGCTTGAAGGGACACTCATACATGCAAACCCATTCATGGTTGACCCAGTCAGCACGGATGGGCGAATCAGTAGGGGGAAAGAGCAATTCTGCTCCGGCAGGAATCAACCCACAAGATTTCATCAGATTCTCAAATTCAGAGTCAAGATAGTTTTTATACTAACCCAAATTTCCCCCAATTAGTCCTTCAAACTCTACCCCGTTAAGAAGCTCGATAGATCTAATAGGTTTGGATTCAGAAGATTTTTTGCCCATTATTAAAACTAAGTTGGAAGAAGGAAAGAAGAATACCTGGAACAAGTTTGACTCAAGCCAGACGAGGAGAAGATGCACAGGAATGAAAAATGATTTTCCAGAATTACAAGGGATTTTTGAGATGCAAAATTGAAATTTGACAGGTGCGTGCTGAGTATTTATGATGAAGTACCAGAAGGACGTTGGGGAGGCAATAATTGAAGCGAGAATTTCTAGGAAGCACGGATAAAGAGCAATGGCCTAATTTCAAACTCTACAGTCAAATATTTTTAAAAAGATAAAGACTTATCTTTTCAAAAATAGGGGGCAATTGTTATGGGCCAAATTCTACCCAACCGACAGGTCAGAGATCAGCCAAGTTTGGTGTCCAGCAGATTCGGGAAGCAGTTGTCATTTGGGTGATTACTTGTTTAAATTAATCAATCCGAAAAAGCAGCGTAAAGGAAAGGTTGAGACAGTTGAGAAAAGAGTGGAGACTTTCCAGATATTATCAATGACTATTTCAAAGCCCACAAACTGACCCACGAAGACCATATAGTGAGAGAGGGGGGAAGTGGACTGAAGTTAAAGGACGAAGAACGTGAAGACTCAAGCACGATCCCCTCAACCGCAATAACTGCTGATTGTTGATTTATAAAGGCTGGGCATCTCAGAAGAAAAGGCATGCAGAATCCTAGAGAAAAATACTTACACAAAAATCATTAGAATCTCAACTCCTTGTACTCGATTATCATCAAAATACTTAGTGAAGCTCTTCGAAGGCGAGATACAAACTCCCCCCGTGGTTTTTCCCCTTTTTCATAGGGTTTTCCACGTACAAAATTCTTGTGTCATTTTATTTGTTTTCATTTACATAATTCATTCGACCGAATCTAAACTGCTAATAACCAACCCGAAGGGAATCTAGACAAGTAGAACCAGATCAGGAGGTCTGTCAGTCAGACCAATAGTTTTTCACCAAAACAATAGTATATTATTAGTATCCCAAATTGGTTTGTTTCACTGGGAGCTCTTAAGTACTCCTAATTGGGATTTGTTATTCCTGCTTTCGCAGCCACATATCTCCAGCGATCGCTCACAATTATATTGAATTAAACATATAAGTTGCTGAACGGAAGCTCTCTTGCCGCAATGTCGCCCTATCGGGTGTTTCTTTATTGTTTTTTTTTGTTCTGAATCTGCCCTTTTGTTTTTGATCATTTTTACTCAAATAAGATTTTTTTGCAAAGGGAGTAGTAGTTATCATTTCATCAAAGAACAGTTCATGGTGAGGATAATTCATCTGATTGATTCATTTTCACGCAGAAAGTATAGATTCAGCATTGATTATGGTTGGATTTTATGACCACAAGTTTTGTTATTTGGTCATTGGTCCATATACAAATATAGTTCATGTTCATGGCAACAGATGTTACTTCATATTTCTATCTCATCTATGTTACATTATAAATGGGATATGAAAGAGGAAGCAAATTGGTTAAATGAAGAAAATGGGCTATGTAAAAGATATCTGAAGAAAGAAGAATTGAATTTTTGGGAATGGGTATAGACAGAGATTATGGCTAATCCGTGGCTATACTAGAATTTACATGAGCTAAGTGAGGTCGAGTATTATAGAGTTTGTCCGCCATACTGTGATTTCTCTTCTTTAATTTGTATTATTCTTCCATTGTTGAGCCTTAAATTTTGGCTGCACTAAATTGTTATTTTTTTTTTTTTTTTTTTTTTTTTTTGTTAAGAATGTGTTTTGATTTTTATTGTAATAACATGGATAAAAAGTTCTGTTTGTAGGTTAAGGTGAGGTTGTGATATGAAGATTCAGATGAGTGACATACGTGGTTAGGAGAAAGGAGCCGAGTTAGACAAAAATTTCAAGTATATTGAATTACGGCGAGACGAGGAATAAATATTGTCTTCGTCTAATAGGATTGATTTAAACCCGTAAATTCTTAATAACAAGGGACTTTTAAAAGAACGGAAATAACGTCCTACAAACTTGACATGTATTTGTTTTAAAAAATCCCTTTCATTTACCTGTTTGGTTAAAGTATTATGTATACAAGATTGAGTATTATCCTATTAATCGATCACATCAAATAAAGGAACCTTGAAAGATGAGATTAAGAAAATATGGGAAATGCAATGTGATCATGTGGATGTAATGTCTTGTAGGTGACCAATTACTTATCATTTTTAATGTTTTTGGGCATTAGAATTCAGATGTATATTGATGGATTGTTATGATTCCTTAAATTCTACTGTACATAATTTGACAAATCCACTAGATCTAAATTAAATACCGACTTTTCTATCGCTAACTTTATCTTGTATGTATGAAATAAGTTAATATCTTAAGGCTATGTTTGGTAAAACTAGATGAAATAGTATTTGAAAGCTGAAATAGTAGCTGAATGCTGAAATACTAGCTGTATTTGTAGCTGAATGTTACCAGCTAATAAGCTAGCTAATCCAACGTGAGTGTTTGGTAAATTTAGCTGATATAATAGCTGTTATTTGCAAAATTACATAAAAGGGCACTCTAATTTTTATCTTGTAAAAAATTGAAGTAAATAATAAACCACAAAAGTCCTTCATAGTATCATAGTATGTCATCATCTACTCCATAACAAATCGGCTATGTGATCACGGATTTCCTTCATTTCTTGAGACGTCTCGGATGAACTTTGACTTCTGTTCCCATGATTACCAAGATCCGGGAGCTCTTCATCAGGTATGTAATCTGGATATTGCTCAAGCGTAGTGAACATAAGATCTCCTTCTGAGTTTCTTTTGATATAATTGTGTAAAGCGAAGGTCGCCATTATGATATCAATTTGTGTTTCCACACTAAACTTTGGCATACTACTTAATATCTTCCATGTTTTTTTTAGCACTCCAAATGATCTTTCGATACAACTACGAAGTGATGAGTGTGATTGATTAAATCTTTCCTTAGCGGTAGTTGGTGCCTCATACTCAAATTGAGACTTGTGATACCTCGTCTTCGGATAAGGTACCAAATACCCATTTCTATCTGGATAACCTTTATCTACCAAATAATATCGGCCACTTGGGGGTTTTGGAAAGTTGAGCGCTGCGTTGCAAATAGCATGAAGAAAAACACGACTATCATGTGCTGAACCTGGCCAACCAACAGAGATAAATGTAACACACATATCAAAGTCACAAGCAGCCATGACATTGAAGGTAGGTATTCCTTTTCTCCCTATATAGCGCAAATGGTCTTCTATAGGAATGCATGCGGGTATATGTGTGCCATCAATACATCCGATACAACCCTATAATGAACATACATATATGATAAAATATAATTAGAACCAATACTTTTTAAGCATAAAATGATACGAGCATGACAAAAAGAATGGGATTAATACCTTAAAGTAAGGCATGTATCTTTGATCGTTAGCAATTTGTGGTGGGATAAACGAAAATGTTGAATCTTGAGGTTTTATGACATCACGTGCCAAGCCCATATATCCCTTACTTCTACCGCATATGGCTTCCAAGACATCATGAAATGCTCTACTGATTGTTTCGCCAGAACGTTGAAATCGCTCTGATGCATCTCTATTTGAAATACCTAAAGCAATAGTATATAAAAATATGCCAACTTTCTCATGAAGTGACATATTATTACTTTCTTCTAATCCATACTTTATGTGAAGATCTTCACACAATCGTCTAAAAACACTGGTATCCATCCTAAAAGCATTGACACATCGTATAGGATGTCCATTTAAAACCTCCATCATCCATTGTTCTCCTGTTTGAAGAGAAGTCATACATGGTTCCTTGTACATAAATTTATAGATGTAGTTATAGCCCCTGCAGCACATGTTGTCATAATAGAAAATAATTTTCGCCGTTTTCTTTTTCTTCGTTCAATTTCCATATTGTACCTAAAATGAAATAGTTAAAAGTTATAGATGACAAAAATATAATAGATTACTTAATAAAAAAAAAAACTACATCTCAAAAGAACATAGAAAAACATAAGTGTAAAATCCAAAAGTTCACCTAATTCATATAAGTAAATGTCTACGAATAAACTCTCTTACAAATATAACTAAAAAACAACAATTCACTTTTTGTTGGCATGCAAGTACATCAACCAAGACATTCTATCATCATCATTCTCCATTTTCATGAATAACTCTCTTCTTACACCATCCTCTAGCAATTGGATCAGGAAGCACCACTGTTCACTAGGCTTCTGCAAGTGACCATCACGAACCAAGCGGTTGACTATATCCATTGATGTGCTAATACTCGATTCAACATTGTTTGAACCAACTTGGTTATTCACACTACTATTAGGAGCAATAATATCTGATTCCATAAGTTCAAGAGCACGACTACATGCATTTACCATGGACCCAATTTGACTTTGCAACATTGCCGATCCACCTGATTGCCTCCTCTTCCGCTTCAAAGTAGATGGTGTGGTATTAGGTTTGGTGGTTTGAGGTTCTTTTGCGGCCTCAACATGGGTTGGATGAGCCATTTGACTACTAGCACCTTCATTTAGATTTTGAGTTAGTCTTTGAGTATCCGATGTGACCTCTCTTATAAAATCACCATAAAAAGAATCTGTTGGGGTCTCTAGATCCTCCAAGCCCGAGAACCGAGTGTAGTGTGCATAAGCATTTTCACTACCACTCACATGAGTTGTATTGTCCTCTAGATTATCATCATTTCCTAGGCTCACCACATTGTTAATTGAAGAAGGTTCTATACTTGGTGCAACAACATCTTCATCTGTAGCATGTTTTCCCCCAACGATTCGAGCATATAAGTCTTCTATAGTTAGAGGTAATGGTTTGCTGCGGAACTTTCTAGCATCTGGTTTTTCCTACACACGTGAAGAAAAATATTACTACTAAAATTGTTGAAATATGTTTTCTAAGTAGAATTTTTTATTAAACAAACTAACCTCAATTTTTTTCTTCCACCAATTATGGGAAGCATTGATCCTTCCTGTTACAGCATCCCAACCAAGTCCAGTTTCTGAATTCTTCAAGAACTTCCAAACATACCAATCTCTCTTCATTGCATCATACTTATTCTTAAGACTCTTAGAATGACATTTGCGATTTATTTTTTGCTCAAGTTCTTTGTGAACTAAATTCCACTTATAGGGTTGTTTACGCCCGAACGTTTCACTGTGTTTGATTAAAATATCACACAAAATCTTCACATCATCCTTAGTCCATCTAAAACTTCCATCCTCCTTATCACCACTCGAAGTCATCTATAAAAATGAACCACAACAAATATTCAGAAGGAGTCTTGTATCATATGAAGTACCTAGGTTTTTATAGTATTCAAAATATTTACGTAAGAAAGACTAGGTCTAGCTGAACAACAATAGTAAATTGCAATTTAACCAGAGCCTAGAACAGGGAAGCATACCACCATCCATTAATATATATTCCAGCAACACCCAAATCAAGAGTGCGCATAACGAAAACATCATATTCTACGTGCAACATAGTTCTTTTAACCCTTCTGCATCAAACAAGTAATAAGAACACCGTGCCCCTAGATTTTTATAGTATTTGCCTAAAATTGTTGTTAATATCAAGATCTCAGTGCATAGTTAGATTCGTGTGCTTTGTATGAGAATAAATTTAATGATGCACATGCATGTTTAATGTAATGATACTTGCACATGATTGAAGTTTCACACTTATATCTAATGGTGATAAGCATGATTCATATAACAACAAACAAAAAAATTGAAAAGCTAAAGCTAGGGGGAGATGCTTACCTCAGTATCGTCAGAGAGGAGAGGTGGAGGCAGGAACTATTGATAAAAGCACTACTACGAACTCGACAGAAGAAAAAGGGCTAAGATAGGGTTGATATTTTTTAATTTTGATAAGGGTAATTCAGGAACCAAAAAAGTAAAAAGTAGCTGAAAAAAAAATAAGTTACCTAGGGCAACTTATTAAATAAGCTAGTGGTGTTACCAAACCAACTTATTTGGTCAAAGAACTTAAAAAACTAGTCAAATAAGCTACTTTGGCCAAATAAGCTAGCTTATTTGCCATACCAAACATAGCCTAAGTCATTTGGAGAAAAGTTAACCACCATTTTCAAAAATCTATAATTGATTATCTACTACAAGTAAAGATGGTTTTTGTTCTTAGAAAATAAGTAACTTTAACTAACAGTTTTGCAGTCGTGCAACACACGGGTCTTAAACTAGTTGTTGTCTAATTTATATGCATGTTGCTGCGATTAGATTTACACTAATTTATGCTTATTGAGTTCTAAACGGAGTTTATAAACGACAATTACGATTCTTGTTTAGTGATTAACCCTCTACTATCGATTAGGTCTGTTTCACCACGTAAGTGAGTTGCTAAATTTAATTGGGAAATTTATGCGCTCTATTGCATGATCATTTCATTACGGAAATAAAACTTAGGATTAGAAAGTCTATGATAGCCTTGCTCGGATAAGTAGTAATTGTGTTGAATAATCTCTCCCAATCTATGTTTTTATGACTTGATATGTGTTTTATTATCGTGGTTGATGCATGTTAGTGAAATATCAATGAAGCTTTTAATCCATTTATTTACAACAATCCATTTACATTCGTGTTAGTTTTCACCAATCTCTTCGCCATTAGCGTAGCGTAGCTGCCATTTAGTTTTATTGACAACCTAGACATCATTCATACCTTCCTTTGATCGACCCGTTATCTACAACTACCAGTACGCTTGTGGGGTAAATAAACACGTAACACATACTAACTAAAACTCTATAGAGCAGCTCAAATAACCATAGTAGATCAGTCGGCGCATGAATGGGCGATATTGCGAAAGTTTGCAGCCATCCCAACACTAGTTCAAATATTGGGATAACAAAAGCTGGTCTCAGTCGAATTTAAATGCTTGAAAGGCCCAATGGCTACGCTAAGGCGGAGATGAACGCAGCAATGTCGGTCAAGATCGGAGTTTTGACCAATAGTGCATTGAATAACATCGGTAACAACAAAAAATTATACTGATTGCAGCGGTCAAGGTTTTGGGTGGGTCCAGATTGTTAAAAAGTGTTGAATTGGAAAATGCTACGCTTTAATAGTGATCAAAGCCCAAACCGAAAACGTTATGACGCGCACAAGGATTATAACCCATGATTATGGGCTCTGACACCAAATAAGACAAAATATGAGACTTAATTAAAAAGAACAAAAAACAAGTCAAAGTGATTAATAAGAGGGTCGGGAAGTCAAATGTAGCATTTGATTATATAGTGCAGAACGTAGATAAAACAAAAGCATAATTCACACGTGCAACACACATAGCTTAGTATATTATTTTTGATGGTAAATACATATGGTAAAAATATTACCTTCTCACCTTTTTCTCTCACCTCTCTTTATCTTTAACCGACTTAATATTTACTATTTTTTATCTACTTACATAACAACCGACGTATGGGCAGTAGGGAGGGTGGGGCAGTGGGGGTAAGACTGAGGTGAGAGAAAAAAATGTTTTTTTTTTTTTTTTTTTATGTTTTTGTTATTTTAATTATTAATTATTAATTAGTAAATACAAAATACTTAATTATTTTCACTAATCATATGCCACATCATCGTTTAACATCCAAAAGTTAATGGCGTTAGGAGATAAGGGGTGGTAAGGGTAAAACGTGCTTGTAGGTGTAAAGTTCGGAGGCACCGAATTGTACAAGTTTCAAAGATAGAGGTATCGTGCGTATTTTGACATAGTTCAAGGGCATCACGTGAATTTGTCGTAACAAAAAATAAACTAAAGGAATAAACCGCGTACATATTATAAAACTAGTTTGCATGTCTAGCCTGCACCCGGGCTCTATATCTACGGAGTATATTGTTTTGTTATGATATTATTAGCAACACTATTATTTTTCATAAATTATCTTACCACCATAATCACCATAAATTATATTATTTTCCAAAAATTAGCTAATAATTTCCATATTATGTAATTACTTAGTGCTATCTAATTAATGAATGTCAAGTGCCCTTCTAGGAAAGACTTGGTTTCAGATTTTAATATATAGTATTAGTTTGCATGCCCGGCCCACTCCCGGGCTGTATATTTATATTATTATATGCTCGTTTATAAAAAAATATGGGTTTATCTATTCCTACGCATTTATCATTTTATTATTTCTTTTCCACTTTTATGTAACCCATTATACTATCTCATTTTCATTCTACTATCCCGTTACATGCTAAATCACATTATATTTAAAATTATTAACATAAATTAGTTTATCACCATAATCACCATAAAATATATTATTTTCCATAAATAAGCTAATAATTACCATATTGTATAATTACTTGATGCTATCCGATTAATAAATGTCAAGTGTCCTCTTAGGAAAGACTTGGCTTCACGTTTTAATATATAGTACTAGTTTGCATGCCTGGCCCGCGCCGGGGCTATATATCTATGTTGTTATATTCATTTTATGAAATTGTCAATTTATCTTTGTTATAATATTAGTAGCAACACTATTATTATCCATAAATTAGCTTACCCTCATAATCACCATAAATTATATTATTTTTCATAAATTAGCTAATAATTTCCATATTATGTAATTACTTAGTGCTATCCAATTAATGATCGTTTTAGGAAAAACTTGGTTTCAGGTTTTAATATATAGTATTAGATTAGATTAGATTTCTAAATATTTAAATTATGACTTTTAAGTAAATGTTTTTTCAATTAAAAAAATTACTCCAGAAATTTTGGATATTATCTTACATTAACATAATTTTTTTTTTTAATCAAGATATAATAAAATATTGTTTTTGGTTAATGAGGTATCCAAAGTGAAATTGTATCCAAACATTGGGTACCTAAAGTGGAACTACTTAAATCTCAGGTACCCTAAAGTGGAATTTGTCCAAATCTTGGGTATTCAAAATGAAAATTTTCCATATTTTCTTTTAATAAACATTTTTTTTTTTTTTTTTTTGAAACTTTACTTATCGAGCACTATTTGAAGGAAAAAGAGATGACTTTGAAACCAGTCACAAAGATGGTCCAAACAGTGACAAGGGATAACGCTGGGTTGGCTACAACGAACGAGCACAGCCTGGATGCTTTTCCTAACCCACATTCTTGGCTGCAGCCTTTGCTTTCCAAAGAACGTGTTGTATGCCATCAACATCCCTTTAGCACGCTTACTTTGTCAGAGCATCAAAATGACCAAGCTATGATTAACTCACACTTCGCAGTTCGCATTATCGTGAACCAGCACGAGCGATTTATGATTGATCTTTACGCTTCCTCCTTACAAGGCTAAGAGCCCAACTAAAAATGGCATACTTCTTCAAGCGTAAGCAAGTACTTAATAACTGTGGAATATAGACCATCAACAGTCAAGATCACAGTTTCGGAACCAAAAGAAGACGCAAGATTCACAAGCATATGAATTAGTATAATGCAAGTTGCAAGGCAGTTTATCTACCAGAAGTCTTGGGGGTTCGCCCTTGGATATCATTAAAACTTCATCCTAGATACTATTTCACAACCCCTAGAAGCTACAAGTTTGATTAACATTAGGAAATACAGAACTTTTCCATAAACACACACATCGCTACCATTAAAAGGTTAGTGATTACAAACAAGCCGTTTCTGACATTTAGTGGTCATTGTAGTCACCATTATCAGCGTCATGGTTACCAGTCACCTCTCAGTAGTAAGCCTGCGGATAAGATGGGGTCATGCCGTTGCTGTAACAATATGCTGGGTAACTTATAGGCGCACCAGAGTATGGTCCAGCCATTGGAGGGGAAGGAACGGCCTCTGGTGAGTAGTGGTATGGAGGGCTGCAGTTCCCATACATGGAAGTAGCGGGCCTGTCATAAGTGTAAGCTGCAACCCCAGCTGGGTATTGCTGGTGGGAAGGAGACCTAACAAATGCAGGAGCCGGTGGAAAGGATGACACATAGGCATTTGTCAGACGACCAGCTTTGGCTGGAGGCATTGGGCCATTGTTGCACACCCTTGTCCTCTTGTTTGCAGGAGCTGGCGCAGTTCTCTTCTTGTCGATCTTGGTCTTCTCCAATTGCTCCAGCCTCTTCTTCAGGCTTTCTGGGGGAAACTCATCTTCAAGCTTGTACTCTTCAATGCACTTGAGAACTGCCCGGAGAGCAGACTGCTCTTTCCGATTAGCTAGATGCTACAAGATGGACAATACAAAGTCACTAATCAGGTGAAGAAGTAAAGGCAATGCAGTATTATCAATGGGGATTTCCCCTAACGGACAAGAGAAGGAAAGAAAACACAATCATTCAGCAAACTCCCTCCAAACATGCCAATGCTTTCTACCACTAGCATAAATAATTATTCAAGAGAGCGTATGTACTTCTCAATCCATGACGAACTGGACTACGGGACTCCAGGTATTCAAGAAAACAACAGCCAAACACAAGGTACAGGACGGCATGAAGGCTGGTGGTCTCAGAGCACACATCAGGAAGTTCTTAGAGGACAAACAGAAAACTACAGCTGGTGGTCTCACAAAAAAAAAAAAAAAAAAAAAAAAAAAAAAAAAAAAAAAAAAAAAAAAAGAACACCAATGATTCCAGATTTTGAGTGAACCAAGCACAATCATGCGATTAATTAATACTTCACAGTTCAGGTATCTGTCAAGTCCCGACCATGCAAACTATACACATTTTGCTGCTACCAGATAAACTTTCATTGAGATAGAACTATGTCAGTAATTCAGTATACGATACATATTCTGAAAAGAAACCCACATCAGTAAAAATAAACACTCAATCATCACGATTCAGTAAGAGACGAACTGAAGATACTTAAAATATTCACACAAATAAATGATCATCCTGTTAGAAAAAGGCATTCCAAAAAGAATCAGTAGAAGTACTAAAAAAAGAGATAAAGCATGATAACAGTGGTAGATTGTAGAATGAAAAGAAGCCACCCATCTAGGTCACAAGAAACAAACACCAGAGGCGAAATAGAGATGTACCGCAGCTCGTCCACTGTTATTAGGGTCTTCCAAAATTGCAGCTGCAGCCTTCTTTGCATCCTTGAGGAAAGATTTTAACAACGGAACAGGTGGGAACCTGTCTACAAAGCCCACTTCATAGGTAAAATGAACAGCATCAACCTGTTGGCCCCTACTAATTAATTCTTCAATCATATCTGTGGATAATTAAAAACATATCAGCATCAAATCATATAGCAAATAAATCCTTCCCACATAGAACCAAACCAGCACAATATCAAACTGAATAATCAAGTCAGCTTCAAAACTACTCTGAAGAAGGCAACTAGTCAACAAGTAGCACCATGATTTCCAGTAAGTATAACCAGAAATTCAGCTTAAATTTGCCTTTTAGAGAAATGTTGAGATCAGTTTGTAAGATAGTGAATACAGTTTAAAATATATTTAAGAAATACATACAAAGATACAAAAAATTCAGCAAAGAGTATTTAAAAAAAAAAAAAAAAAAATAAAAACCGTTGCAGAGACATGAAGTTCCCTGCACCTATGAGGATAAACCTGGACGAACTCATTATAAAATTAATCGACAACTACATTCTTCACAATACCATCAAGCCAAGAGACAAATGAGTATAGTAATGATGGTTCTAAACATCTAGAGGCAAGCATGACAGTAGCAGAACACCTGGGAACTAATCCGAAATCAAAACAACGTTCTATTCATTTGTGACTATATTACAAAATAGCATACAAACTTCTCCAATTCAACCAGATTATAGAATCAGCCTCCAACTAGTCCCCATGACAACACTGCATTCCAGCACTTCATTCACAAAGTTAATGCATATCTCAGTATTTGCTAGTTTCAAGTTTCAACAATCACGTGGATGTAAAAGGTATAGCATTGGCCCTAGTGACTTACGAGCAAGCACTCAATCAAGATAGCAAGTATATTTCATGGTTCCAAAGGTTAAACAAACCTATCTCAATTATTGATCTCCCAAGCACAAATAAATAGCACAAAGCAGCAAAGAGGAGAAGAATGTAGCAACATAGCAGAAGTCAAATTGTTCTAGAATTTTCGGGACATTGAGCCAACTGACAGCAGACCAAGAACAGTGAGTCTAGGATAAATCAGATTAATACACCAAATATCATACCAAAACACAGTATGGACATATGAGTGAGTACAGGTAAGAGGTAACCAAAAAAGAAGCTAGTGATACGAAGTAGAAAACCCCTGTATATGATAGTAATAGTAGTCACAGACTCACAGTATCATCTATCAGAAAAGCACATTTATATTGAAGGAGTTCAAAGATATTGCCAAAGCATCTGTATGCTATAAAACTTCAAGCTTGCAATAACCACAAAATGGCTCTAATTAAATGAAAGATCAAGACTAAGTCTAATGGGTATGTATTCTTGACCCACTCCATTCAACTTAGCAAAGGGTAACCAAAGATTTTCGAAAATTACATTACATCACTTTTCACGGAAGAGAATCCCCTTACCAGAAAGTGTTAACCCATTATCAAGGTTTCGTGCCCTCACGTAGTTCACACAAATCAAAGCTATAACTCTTCTAGATCCAAAACAATAATCAGCTAATACACGGAATACGTTTATGCAAAGTTGCAAACCAACACCATATGTCCATATACCATCAAAAGCACCGTCATGTAAATCTCGACATTCTCCATATAGCCTAAAAGCCCTAACCAATTGCATTCATCGTCATCTATATATAGAACGAGACCAATTCCCATTTTTTCATCATGTTAGGCCAAGTTTACCCCCTTTAAACAAATAAAAGAGCAATAACTCAGAACGAATCCAGACACCCTAACACTTCTATAGTTAAGCATAGTAGAGAAATTATTCCTGCAAAATCTTATTTGACACACAACCATTTTTTAACTCAACAAAACAGCCCAAAAATCTATACACTTGTTCACAGAAACCGATAGTTTCCTCAGCTAAGAATAAACGAGATCCGACTTACCAAATGCCACATACTCACTCTCAAAGATTTCAACTTCCATAAGACCATGTTAAAAAGAATAAAACCATTGACTCGGGTCTCAACCATTAACTTAGACTTTCGGTTGAGATGGTTCTTCCACGGATCAGATCACAAAAACGAACATAATAAAAATACTTAACCCCCGATATAACGATAAATAAATAAATAAATAAAAAATAAGATAAGATAAGATTGAGATGATATGATATCATACCGGGCATATTATCAGCAAGGCCAAGAGAAACAGCAAGCTTAGGCATCTGTTTACGCCAAGCAGAGCCAACAACAAGCTTCCTATAAAGACCAACATCACCCTTCTTAACAATCCCAAAAGTCACCAAATGCTGAAGAAATGTATGAACATCAGGCGTCTTCACATTCTCAATCCCACCGCGTTCCTCTAAGCTTCTCTTCCAAGTTTCAGCAATTCCCTCAGCTCTCCTCCTCACGCTCGGCGTCACCAGCAGCCTGTCCTTCCCAACCACCGGATCAACCACCACCGGAATCAGCGACTCTAACAGCAGAACACACGCCCACCCTAAATCGTTCCCTCTCTCAGCCTTTTCCCCTCTCTTATCAACCGGAAACACCTCCGACATCGCCTCCAGTACAAACTTTGACGGATCCACACATTCTGATAACGCTACCGGAATCTTCGCACGTAGCAGCTCCAGTTCCTTCTTCCTCACGATAACCACCTTCCAAAACTCCTTGTAGTCCATCCAAGCACAGCAGTCTTTCAGCTTCATCATCAGCCCCTCCGAATCGTCCACCTCTCCGTCTCCTCCAGCGCTGAAGCAATGATTCACCTCAGCAACAGCAACACCGCCGCCGCTGACGGCGTCGACGTCGCCGCGGAAGAGGCGTAAGGCGGCGTTTTTAGATTCCTCGGCTTTGCGGATGGCGATGTCGACGGTGGACTCAATAGTCTTTTCGCGCTTCTTGAGGTTGTCGAGGGAGGCTTTAGTCTCGTGGTCGAGAGTCTGGATTTTGCGCTTGAGAGCCTCCGATTTGCGGCGGAGGTCCTCCTCGAGGTTGGTGAAGTGGTCGGAAAGTTCCTTCCAGAGAAGAGTGCAGGACGTCATGAGTGACGTCTGCTTCTGAAACTCGTCGAAACTCGGCTGAGTCGACTCACCCGGGTCAGGTATCGAACTCATCGCGGCGGCGGAACCCTAGAAATTGGGCGAAGGGGAAGGGGGAGGGGGAAAGGGGGGGAAGAGAGGAGAGTAAAGGAAAACAGGGGAAAGGTGGGTTTGGTGGGATGATAAAAAAGCAGAAAAGATGGTGGAAGAGAGAGAAAGGGGAAAAGGAGGAATGATGACGTGGCGTGATGTGAAAGTGACACGTACTGGTGGGAGAGTGGGAATTACAGGAAAAAAGTGGAGAGAGAGACAGAGAGAAAAGTGAGAAAACTAGAGGACTGTGCTAATGTGCTCATTTGTGCTTCACTGCCTACTTGTGTCTTGTGTCAGTGTGACACTATCATTTCTGTCTTACTTTTTTTATTTATTTTTAAATTTGAACTCATTTAGGTTTTGCACTTTTCTTTAATAACAAATTAGGATACACCATTGTTCCGTCAAAAAAAAAAAAAAATTAGGATGCACCAGTGTAGTAAAAAATCAGGATGCACTCTAGAATGTCAATTGCAATCTTTTTTTTTTTTTTTTTGACGGTCAACACACCTTAACTTCTATTACGAACATCGTTAACAAGTACACAATTGATTTGAGGGAGGTGATTTTCAATCCAAGTCATTTCCCCCTCAAAAGATCTACTAAGCTGGGCAAGCTCATGAGCTCCCTTATTTCCACTCCTAGGAACATGAGAGAAAGAGAGCAATCTAAAACTAGAAGATAAAGACTTTATATTAGAAACGACCATGCCGAAACTTGAACGTTCAGTGAATTTGCAACGTAGTTGCGTGATAAGTCTGAGACAATCGGATTCCAAGACGATGTCATGGAAGCCCATCTCACGAGCAAGGTCTACACCATATCTTGCAGCACAAGCTTCCCCTTCACTAACATCATCATTCCCCTCCTCGGTTTTACAAGCACATGCCATGACTTCACCCCGTGAATTTCGAACCAAAACACCGTACCCTCTTCTTCCAGCCACGAACATTGCAACATCAACATTAACTTTGTAGGTATTAGGATCGGGGGGGGGGGGGGGGGGGACCAAAACTTCGGGCTACCAGCACTAACCACAAGAACTCTGGGATTCTGGTTTGCGGCTTTGACATAGTCATGGAGAAGGCGGGTACATCTGTCAACAATTATCCTCGGGTCAGAAATAGACTTTTCAAAGAGCCACTGGTTCCGGCTGCACCAAATACCCCATGCTAGGCAAAGGAATAAAGAACGCCAGTTCTCATCTTTTTGGTTCACCAAGATTTCTTCCAGCCACCATCGCATCTGCAGGGCACTTTCTTGAGGGGGGTCTAGCCGTAACGGGGATAACCTCCATATCACTTGGGAATCTCTACATCTAAGCAACAGATGTTCAAGAGTTTCAGTATATTACCCGCATCTTGGACATCTCATATCAACCTGCATACCTTTCTTTGCTAGTTCTACCATAGCTGGGAGAGCTCTATGCATGAGACGCCACCCAAAATTCCGAACTTTTGGTGGAGCCTTTGCACTCCAGAGAAGGCTCCAAATCTAATTGCAGCCATCAGATGCTTCAGCGATATGATTAACATCCTCCATACGAGCATGGTACGCACTTCTCACAGAAAACTCCCCATCGGAGGAAAAATGCCAAGTCCACACATCATCCTGCACAAAAGTTGAGATGGGGATTTTTAAAATTTCTTGCATTTCGGTCTCAGAAACCCAGTGGCCAAAAGTGTGGGTGTTCCATCTCCGAAGGTCCCAGTCAATTAAGTCACACACTTTGAGGTGTTGCGCGTCGTCAGGAGTAGGGGACAGAAGTTTGAAACCTGGAAGGCCAGTGACCCATGGGTCTGACCAAACCATGGTTTGAGCGCCATTGCCGATCACCTTACGAGCCCCTTTGCGGAGCAAATCCCGGGCAGAGAGCAGAGATCGCCATGTATAGCTGCAAAGTGGTGCTGCTGTAGCATCCCAGAAGCTACCTCTCGGAAAATATTTAGCCTTGAGAATTCTCCCCATTAGAGAGTCACTGTTTGTGAGAAGACGCCAACACTGCTTGCTAAGAAGAGCACGATTAAAGGCGGGAAGGTCGCGCAAACCGACCCCACCCTTTTTCTTGGCACGACAGAGCTTCCCCCAAGCCACCCACGCCATTTTCCGTTCATTCCCTTTCTGACCCCACCAAAAATCACGGTACATGCGCTCCATGTAATGTAGACTTTCATTGGGAATTTTGAAGCATTGCATCGCATATGTAGGAATTGCTTGTGCTACTGATTTAATAAGAACTTCCTTTCCCGCTCTAGAGAGATGTCTCTCCTTCCACCCTTTCAACTTCTTCCAGACACGATCTTAAATTCCTTGGAAGACCGCTTTCTTCGATCTCCCAATGTAGGTGGGGAGGCCAAGGTAACGGTCATGAGTCTCAACTACCTTAGAACACAACTTCTCCAGAAGCATTTCCTGCTGCTCATTGCTCACATTTCGGCTAAAAGAGACCTCTGACTTCTCTAGGTTCAATTTCTGTCCGGATGCAGTTTCATAAGTGGCAAGGATATCCAAAACTTCATCCGCTCCCTCACCTCAAGCACGAACAAATAAAAGAATATCATCGGCAAAAAAACAAATGAGAGATGGGTTGAGCCTCCTGACAGATTTTTACACCATGGATTCCTTTCCTAGCTTCTGCATCACGCAAGAGGGTAGAGAGCCCCTCTGCACAAATAAGAAACAAAAAGGGGCTAAGGGGGTCTCCTTGACGAAGTCCCCTTCCAGGCTTAAATTGAGGAGCTGGAAAACCATTTATAAGAAGAGAATAGGAAACAGAGGACACACATCTCATAATTACATTAACAAAATTGGAGTTGAAGCCTAACTTTAGTAACATTTGACGAATAAAAGACCACTCCACACGATCAAAGGCTTTGCTCATATCAAGTTTTAGCCCCATGAAACCTCTCTTCCCTTTCTTTTTCTTTCTCAAGTAGTGGAAAAGCTCATAGGCAACCAAAATATTATCAGTTATCAGCCTACCCGGAACAAAAGCACTTTGAGATTCGTGGATGATCAAGGGGAGGACTTGCTTCAGTCTATTTGCAAGAACTTTTGAAGCAAGCTTATACAAGACGTTGCACAGGCTAATCGGTCTAAAGTCCTTCATGTCATCAGGCTGTTTCGTTTTCGGAATAAGAACAATATGGGTTTGGTTGATATCATCAGCTGGCATTACGTCATTCAAAATACGCAAGATATAATCAGTCACATCCTTTCCCACCACATTCCATGATTGTTGGTAAAAGAGGGCAGGCATGCCATCTGGGCCCAGAGCCTTTGTCGGATGCATTTGGCAGAGAGCTTCATGTACCTCCTCCCCCGTGAATGGCTTGCCAAGCATGGCATTCATATCATCAGAGACACACCTTTTCACCTTATTGATAACTGGGGTTGAGTCAATGCTGTCAACAGAAGAGAAAAGGTCAGAGTAGTATCTTGTGAAAGCAGCCTCTATCTCCTCTTCTTTGTCGTACCAGACCCCTGAATCATCCCTCACTTTACTGATTGTGTTTGTACTCCTCTGTTTGGCCTTATTATAAAAGAAACTAGTGTTTTTGTCACCATCACGAAGCCAATTTTGGCGGCTGCGCTGGCTCCAAAAATCATCAATTCTTGCCTCGAGCTCATCCATCCGCGCATCAAGGGCACGGATTTTGTCAATGTTCTGCTGAGAGGGATCTAGTCGTATCAGAGTGTCCATTTGAGTTCTACAGTCTTTGAGCTCTTTCTCTTGCTCACCAAATTTCTTTCTACCCCAGCAGGAAAGTTGCGTGGCACATCCTATAATCTTGCTACGAGCATCAGATTCATTGTTTTCCCACGCTTGTTTGATGACCTCGCCACATTCCTCATCAAGAAGCCACATTTTTTCAAAACGGAACTGTTTCCTTCTTTTTACTGTGGTTTGTGGTAGCTTGTATAGCAGATTGGATTTTCACTAAGACAGGAAGATGATCAGATTTGCGTTTTGAAAGATGGTGAGAAGAGGAGCAAGGGAACAAGTTGCACCATGAGTCTGAGACTAAGACCCTATCCAGGCGCTCCTGCACGTTAGCTTCTCCCCCTCTCCCATTGCTCCAGGTGAATGGATGCCCTGTAAAAATTAGTTCACGCAAGCCACAATCCAAAATAGCATCTCTAAACCCTTGAATTTTCTCATCATTAGACAAAATGGAATTAAATGCAGCTGGGCTGATTCCCAGCCACCGCCAAAACAGGAAAATCACATTCCATTGTAAACCTCATGCGTTTCTCACTTGCCTCCATTTCTTTGTCGTTCACTTGTTCAGACATATGGACATCCCGTTTCAACCCTTGCTTGAGCCTGTCCTCAGTCTTACTATTCCCCAAGGTTTCCTTCTTGTCACGCTCAACGCGTTTCCATTTAGTTTCAGGTTTACCGGCACCTACCTTAACTAAAACAGTCTCCTCAGGGTTTGCATTTGCAGAGAGCTTTTGTTCTGCAAGTTGTTCAGGCTCCACTATATTGTCACCGCAGCCTACATTTTCGGAAATTTTAATCCCTGCCGTCCTACTTTTGTTTTCCTCTAGTGAGACCTGGTTTAGGTCATTAGCAATCCAAGTTAAGTCACACTAAAATCAGGGATTTTTGGGGGGCTTTGAAAATAATTGTCGTGCACAAGTTTGTTCAGAGTTTATGCTAGAGTGCATAGAACGCATCACAGTCTTCCAAGGGGATGCGCCCATCAAAATTCCTTTTCCCATCCCCCAAGTTGAGAGAATCATCACATGACCCAAATTTCCACAAAAATAACAAAAGAGAGGGAGCTTTTCATATCTTACCTCAACGAATTCATCAGCACCCCCACGCATCTTTAGCTTAATCTTTTTTCTTCAGGGGTTCCCGAACATCCACAAAAACACGAATGCGGAGCGATTTGTTGATGCCACTCTTATCAGAGGTATCCAAACTGATGAAAGAGCCGATTTTGTTTCCAATGGATTTTGCATTTGCCAAATTGGTTCTTCCTTTGATAGGGAGGTCATAGACCCTCGCATTAAGAGGAACGAAGCAGAGGTTGACGGAAGAGGGCTTTTCATCTCCAGAGATCGTGTTAAGGACGAGGATATGTTTGTTGAAATGCCATGGCTCACCTTCGTACGTCCTGACCTTCTCCCGACAATTTCTGAACTTGAACAAAAAGGTGTTGTCGCCGAGGAGTGTTACCTCCATACCGTTGGCTAAGCTCCAAACTGTCAATTGCAATCTTTAAACAAGATACCACTAAAGATTTGTTAAATATATACAGTATGCGAAAAAATATGAAACAAGTTAAAAAGACTTCACCGAGTGTTGTATATTGTGCCGTGTTTCTTTTTATTTGAAGTTCCGTACAATCCTTTGTTAGAGTAGGGAAAAAAAAAAAAAAGACTCGTGGCACTACCATTCTGTGTCGACTGGGTATGCTAAAACATGAAACTATCAAGTTATTATGGAGTTAAAAGAGGGTGCGATGATTCTATTTCTCCCTTTTTTTTGTAGTTTGATAGTCCAAATTTTTGGATAAAACCAATTACTCTCTCTGTTCTTTTAGATTCTTTACGTTTCAATTGAGTTCCTTTCACATATTCAAACGAAATGTAAAGAAACTAAAAAAAACGGAGAGAGTACAAATTTACAATGCGTGAAATTCTTTTAAAATTAAAATTTTCATTTTTCTTATTTGTTTGGAATTGGTAGCATGGAAAAACATCAACCGAATGAGGAAAATAAACGAGTTTTACTAATATAGATCTGTACCGCAGGTGGAGATCATTTCAGAATGCCGTCGATCAAAGATCGGCAGACTTAAACGCGCCAGAGACAATGGTGCATGGAACAGTCAAAATGTCATGAAATTACCCCCAAAGAGGCGGAATTGCCAACAACAGAACCGTAAGGGGAGCTCAAGATGCGAACAATGCAGAGAGAGCAGGGATGGCGAGGAAACGACTGGGATTTACAAACTCCAGTGGACAGAACTGAAATCGTGGGCTCTCCCGCCACCAACAATGTGAAGCGTTGGAGGATATATGAAAGCACCACATTGTCTACGAAGCCTGAACTTAGTTTCCATAGGGAAACAGTAGCTGAATGTGAAGAGTGCCACTACTACTCCGTTATCGGAACCACGCACTGCCAGACCCATAGAGGTACACAGCATTTGCACGAACAATCAAACTCTAAATTTGTAAAGTGAAACTTGAATTGCTTTCTAGTTTTGCCTATTTACCAGTCAAAATTCCAATAGGCAATACAGAAATATTTGCACCACCATGGATACAATATAAACACGAACCAACAATTGATCCACCTTAATCACATTGCCACAATATCAAGATAAAGCCCAACTTGAACAGATAGGCGCTTAAACAGCTGCTTGGCCCGTCCTGCGTGTTGAACTAGAATCTGCATCTGCAATAGCGTTCAAATTAAACAGTCGTCAATCTTTGCTATAGAATCAATAATTTCTCGTAAAAAAGATCTCCTCTACTGTGCAAGGATTGACATCAATGAATAATTGAAAACCTGCAACAAAATGGATCGATGCACATCCCCCCCCCCCCCAACCCACACCTTTTCCCCCCGGCTTTAGACATAGAACATAAAAACACAATTCCCAGGCACTGTACTTGACCTATCATGAACTGGTATGCTGCTCCAATAACATAGAAAAGATAATCAGCTCCTTGAGTTTTGACAGAATACCAAGAGCCTCACCTGAGTTTATTTGGAAGTACGCAGCTTTTCAAGTTTGCTTTCTATAACAGCCTTCTTTCGTGTATCAAAATCTACTTTCTCCAGGTCAGAAGCTGTCAAAAGATAGCCGTAAAGTATTCTTCTCCTCTCCCCTGTCCTCTCATCCACCATTACGAGGTTGGGGTTGTTTTCGTCATCCCAGCAAGCACCTGTTGATTGTAAGTGTGCCCAATCTCTACGCCCATGGCGATCTTTCTCAAAGTGATCAGACAATCGCATAGCCTCCTTCAGCCCCAACTGATCAGCAGTGAACTTGATGACAGTGATGCCAAGATGACCATCTCTATTGTACAAGGACTTCGACTTGCCTCCCGAAAATCCAAGATCTGGAGAAGCACTCAAGCATGAAAAACGGAACATAATTTGCACCAATATCCTCCCAGTTAGGCACATAACACAACAGCATTCCCAATACACACATAAGTTTCTTACTCTAACCAACTACTTCTTTTCAAAAAAATATCAATGTTTACCAAGACCACCAGACAATTGTCAAATGAACTGCAAAGCATTGCATTATCAGATGAATGGCAGAAGCTTCCCTCACAAACAAACAAACAAAAAAAAAAAAAAAAAAAAAAAAAGAACGGACGAATGGCAGAAGCTCCAACTATGTTATAAGCTGTGCAAGTGAAAAGAATAATCTGCAGTCATGGCACCCATTGGAATGGTAGTTTGATATAAATGCCCTACGAAGTTATTTTAATTTTCCCAAGCTAAGCTCATACTAATATAGTAATATCCTCGTGCAATTCCCATTGAGAATTTGTAGCTTCTAACATTTGGTTCTCCCCGTTATTCTGTATTTCATAACTCAAAAGACTTCTGAAGGGCCAGATCATTTTAATTCAATCATAATCACTCCACATTCTAGAGAACAGTGGCCTGTCAAATCTTAAAGCTGAACAGCTTCATTAATTAAAGAACATAAACCAAACACCAGTCTGCATGCTCCATATCTCTCTATCTGCCAGTGTACAGTAACTTCCCAGGAAAGAGATTCCGGTATTTCAGAAGAAAGGAAAGAGATCGCACATATCTTGGAATCTAAATCACTTACAGGTTACACTAGAATTCCACATCAACTATTGCTGTACCTGAAGTTTTGCTATAAATATGTGTAGAGAATGACAAAGAGTTAAGCCAAGATGTATACCTACCCATCGAGAAACTAGTAAAATCCTACCTACCATATCCACCTCTACCAGGCAGTGAAGGCAGCCTCTATAACGACACACTAAAGTTCTCCACATATATCTTCATGATCCATCAACAGCTATTATAGATCCAAACCATAAATATTATATAAAGCAGAAGTCAGAATTCTCTCTCACCCAGCTTAAATAGCCTATCACGTGTGCATGTTGCAGAAACTTGGTGCAGCTCACTTGACAAAATCTCAAGCTATCTAACCTTAAAATATCACAACACTCCTCGAAATAGCATTCTATATAAGATGGGATAGGCCAAGCCTGGCTACCTACCCAAGTCCCCCAAGGCAAACAGGACTCTGATATCCCAGATACCAGGGAAGCGAAAATAACAGAAGCCGAAGCCACAAATCACCTCCCAAAAGATGAGATAAAGGATATAGCTGACGAGCCGTAAGAAAGAAAGCAAGCATAAGTGAGTGAACCGGAAATAAAGTCTATTAAGTCAGACATAAAGCCTATCCTGTTGGGTAGACAACCAGAAAAAATAGATTTTATCACATTTCAATCGAGGCCAAAAGCTGCACTATACAATATACAAGTGACTCGAACGTCGAAAAAGTTGAACTACCTCACCAATGAGAATTTAACAGTTGGCTGAATTGAACAGTCCACATGGTTAGCTACAGCAGCAACATAAACAAACACAAGTGACGGCTCCGAAATAAAAAGCCGTGAACAAAATTGGTGAAGTACCAATTGAAGAGGTAAAACATTTCAGAAAGCATCACCACTTTCCTCTAGATTTAAATACCATCAACACAATACACTTCACAACTCTCCCTCTTTTATATTACAGAGCCCCGAAAGAATTTCCATTAAAAATTGTAGCTTTGGTAAGACGCAAGCAAAAAACTTATGACTAATATGTCCAGCAACAGCCTAAGGACCAAGCTTAAGATGTCCTAAGATGAAACAACTGGGAGCAAGCAAGAGAAACGAAAAAGCTTATGTGCTAAACTCTGTAAGAAAATTTTATCCTGGCTTGATCAATCAAACCCCATGTTCAACTACCCAGTATAAGTAAGATTATCTACTAAATAGTTAAAAAGCTAGAATAGGATGCAAACACATGCAGCAGAGAAGAAAAGGCTTGATGCCCTAGAATAAAGACAATGACAAGAAGAAACTGATTTCATGCTATTCATGCCCGATATTCATAACCACCAAATACAAGTCATGAAGTTGGTCCAGAAACTGAAATTGCATGTCCATAACTTTAGAAAACCACAATGGTACCTCTATTGACCCATATAATTAACCAATTACCACAATGGTACCAAGAATAAAAAGGAGTAATACTTCCATTTTAAAGATAATGTAATGTTTATTGGTTACAATCTCTTAGAGACTTTTGCCTCATCCTATTTTTAAGCCTGGTTCTTTAAAGAAACTCTCAAAGCATATGGCTCAAACCTAAGCACTGAGTTCTATCCTCTGACCCAAGTGGAGCATGCATGAAAGAGTCAGACACTTCTTCCAAGGTTTCACTGGCAGTCTGGCACAAAAAAGAGTCAACAATGCGAACCACAGAGACAGCCATCAATGGTTTTGACAACTTTCTAGTCACAACATGAGTGTCAGCATGGCCAAACCATGTCAGTCTGCAAACACCAAAACGAGACACATCGCCTTAAAAGGTGTATGCAAACAGACTCTAAACCATTTTTCCTTATAGATCAATCACTTTTCTAAGATCCCAACATAATAATATAAAAAAGAAAAAGAAAACAACAAAAGAATAGCATTCATTGAATGGCTTTAAGAATATACACTCAACAAGGATAGGGTATTGGAACATTAATGGTCAATTCCTTCCAGCAGCCTAAGCGGTGCTAGAGAAGTCATCTAACCCAAAAGATAAGCTTAAGGGTCAGAACAACAACAACAAGTAAGCCTTATTCCCAAAATGATTTGGGATCGGCTAACATGAATCGTCATAAGCTTAAGGGTCAGAACCTCCAGAAAAGACACAAGATGTCCATCCAACATACGACACTATAAAATTGCCATTGAAGCACACGTCCATAAAATCTTTTTCCCCTTGCTGTCCTCAAAGCCTAAAAAACCTTCTAATAACACGATACATGCTAGTCAAACCCATTGCCCCACTCTTGACTTTATAAAACTGCTTCCATTAGAGGTGAACCAAACAACAACAGAAACAGATGTGAAATAGTCTCACGAACAGCGTCTGCAACTCAAACTGCCCACAAGCTTTAACCCATCTCAATATCACCACAAACCCCAAACCAGTTTCCTTTATTTTATTTTATTTTTGGTAAGTCAAAGTCTGACACTCCTTTCAACATAAAGAAAAATCCAGTATGAAGGCATCATAATAATAACTGAAGGACGAGTATGAAACTCTCTAAGCCAAACGAAAGGAATATTGGCACTTAATAAATGCCAATACCTATAGACACTCGTCAACCTAGTTAAACAAGAATTAAACTGTGCTCACAATCTCACTCATACAAGCACAACACCAAAGCTTTCACTGCAAGTCATATTAGTAACTCCGTCAACAAGAGGACTAGTTCAAGCTGAGATGTTTTCAGTCCCAAATTTCGCACTACAGGGAGCTATTTGCCCTTTTGCAATTAACTCACAGTCAACAAGAATGCTGAAAAGCTGCTGTCAATTACTGCAGTGTGATGTCCACATTACTAGACCCTACCAACAGCATTTCTTTGCTGTGTGTAGAATGCACGTCGTTTTTTCCTTTCAATATGGGATAAGAAAGAAATTGTGCTGCCTAGAAAGGGTGTCACTTGATTTTTGTTTTCATAAGTAAAAGGGTGTCACTTGATTAGCTGAGCACTTTAGTTCGCGGACTGAATTCAAAAGGAGCATTCACTATCCTTTAGAGAGTCCGGTTCGCTAGACGTATTGAATTTAAATTTCTGGTAAAGTAACACTCATCCATAAAAAAAAAAAAAAAAAAATAATAAATAAAAAAACCCGAGAAAGAGAGTCTTTTGATATATCATGGGGTTGGTGGTTAATTAAGATAGTTCCCTTATTGCGTATCATTGTAAAGAGTGCATAAGAGTTAGACAGCAAGATGTTCACAACAATGATTAAATAATGAAAGTATTACTTTCATTAAAGTGGAAATCAGACGAAAAGGTAATACCAAAAAGGAAGATTATCGAACTAAAAGATAATCCACATATAATTAGATGCATGCCATCTCTCTAATTCATATTCCCCCTCCTAGTCCTACAAAGTTTTGAATTCTGCATTCCACCGTATTAGTTCGGAAACAAACTAAGAATTAGTGGACCTAGTTCATAGTTCAAGGGGCAGGAGGGGAAACGGGGGCTAATTTCATAGACACTGGTTTGAAGGAAGTATACAAACAATAACTACAGTGAACTGCACTCACTGTCTCAGAAATTGACAACACTATTTGAGACAGGGATATATAGTTATATACCTATATACCTACATTCCAGGGGAGTTCATTTAAAAAAAACACGGTCGAATCCAACACCAGCTACTATCCCACCATACTAAAAACCAGACAAGACAAGATACAACTGACAATCATCCTCCAGAATCTGAGGATCATCAGAAACAGATTGTATGTATTTCTCTAATTTGAAGATTCTATGTTCCTATAAAAGATGCAGATGCCCAGAAGACCATCTGTTTAATGCAGTCAAGACTCAAGAACACAAAAGAAATCAGATGGTAAATTAATCAAAGAGCCCCTAGATCCTAGCAAACATAGCATCTATATTTAAGTAATGAAGGGTGCAATATACCTCTAAGTTTACTATCCATTGCCTTATTTCCCAAACCCTCCATGCGTCCATCTTTACCCTTGCCGGTATTTGTGTTATGTATAATGACCATGGGAGGCCACATGATCAAATCATCCTGGAAGGCAGCAGCTTCATCAGCAGGCAGAAACTGATACATTCTGGAGTTATCAGGAGCCCTCATGCAATTCCACCCCATTAGGGCACAGAGAGCTCTGTGTAAACCCAGGTGATCCACACGTGAATCTGCATTTTCTGAGTTGTACGCGTGCATTACAAGAGCGTGCACATCTGGAAAATCTTTAGAAGACCTGTCATTTCCAATACCAACAGTGTCGGACAATGATATCTAAACTTCATTCTCGCATATTATTCAAAGTTTGCAAATGAATTTAGAAAATAGCGAGTGTGGAGGTTAACCACCTACACTGATTACACTTTCTGCCAGGTAACAGTACACCTTTAATAGGTAAACTAAGCTAGAGACCACCTATTAAGACTTCCTTTGGATATGAAGTCGAACCTGTATCCAGGTTTAGGAAATTGACACGACAACATCTAACCCACTATCTCATCTTAATGTCTCCAGGGACCAACTATAAAACACGTAGAAACTTAGAACTTTGGGGGTCAACCTCCAGGTATGTGAAGACCCCCAGCTGAAAGGTGAAGACAGCTGAAAATACTTCAGAATTTATCTCTGACTGTATATCTAACATGTGATTGATAAATGACTAAAACAACATGAATCATAAAACACAGGCAAACTTCTAGAACACCCGTAGCACTTCCTAAAAAACCACTATCCTTCCTTGCTTCTCCCAATCAATCAATAAAAGAAAGAAAGCCTTTGTCGGCTAACATAAGTTGTCATATGGGGGCAAATCCTTCAGCCAAACAACTATTAAAAAATCAATCAAATATACAGAAACATCTTCTTTAGAAGACCTGTCATTTCCAATACCAACAGTGTCGGACAATGATATCTAAACTTCATTCTCGCATATTATTCAAAGTTTGCAAATGAATTTAGAAAATAGCGAGTGTGGAGGTTAACCACCTACACTGATTACACTTTCAGCCAGGTAACAGTACACCTTTAGTAGGTAAACTAAGCTAGAGACCACCTATTAAGACTTCCTTTGGATATGAAGTCGAACCCGTATCCAGGTTTAGGAAATTGACATGACAACATCTAACTCACTATCTCATCTTAATGTCTCCAGGGACCAACTATAAAACACGTAGAAACTTAGAACTTTGGGGGTCAACCTCCAGGTATGTGAAGACCCCCAGCTGAAAGGTGAAGACAGCTGAAAATACTTCAGAATTTATCTCTGAGTGTATATCTAACATGTGATTGATAAATGACTAAAACAACATGAATCATAAAACACAGGCAAACTTCTAGAACACCCGTAGCACTTCCTAAAAAACCACTATCTTTCCTTGCTTCTCCCAATCAATCAATAAAAGAAAGAAAGACTTAGTCGGCTAACATAAGTTGTCATATGGGGGAAAATACTTCAGCCAAACAACTATTAAAAAAATCAATCAAATATACAGAAACATCTTCTGGCAGTTAGTCAGGTTTGCATTATGCATTACAAATCTGCCCTTCAGCACAAGTAACTGCTGGATAAATTATATAAGACAAGGAGACACAAGACAGAGCAGCTAGCCATAGTCAATGGGAAGGACAGAATAAAGTTGGAGCTTACAATAGAGCGAGTCCTACAGATCACACAAGATAAATGTATCATAGTATAAATGGTCGTCACTTGATGCATGCCATATAAATAGGTCTTAACGCCTCAGGTTCTTCCACGATGACAAGCTACTAGTACTACAACCAGGAAGGGGTAGAGAAAATTATATATAACAAACAGTCCTGCGTATTAAATAGCCAACACATCTAAGTAATCACCACGTCAATCAAAGATGCAATAAGTAGGTAGCTTCGATAACCATATATAGATACTAAAGGTGAAAGACAGAGTTATTTTACCTAGATGAGAATAAAAGGATCAAACTCCTCTGAAACAGGACAATGGAAACCTTCGGAACATCACCAAAGCACGAAGAATATTTATAAGCAAAAGCAAGATAATAGACAAGGTTGGAGAAGAACCTCATAAACCAAATGTGTACAACAAATGGCAATAGTGGGGGTTCTTTGACAGCCAACATCCACAGCCTTCTACACAAAATAAGCTACCACGAATTCTACTTGACTTGATCTATCTAGGAAACTTTAAATAATATCTTACCGTGACGATAGTATCTCTACTTGCCTAAGTCTGAACAACTTTGTACCTATGGGTCAATCTACATATAAATAAATAATACCAAAAGAATTCAAAAAGGTTATATAGAAGACGAACGATGACACTCAATTAATCCTGAGACATCAAACATGCAACTAATAATTATTTTTCCTATGCATGTTTCTTTCTCTTCTTCTCTACAATTTTGCCAATCTTGATTCGATTTATGATCTCATTCCGCTAGTTCTCGCTTTCTCATTGACTTCCTACTGGCTTCGAGATCACGATCCCCCTTAGCCGACACTAGACCATCTCTGGACTAAGACATTGTTGCAATATTGTTATAGCTGCTATTAAAATCTGTTAGAGTATGGCTCTAGAGGGGTTTTATCATTCTCTTAGACTAAAGAACACAAACATATTCAAAAGACTCAGTCAGTGATTCATGCACTGGTGATTGAGGTCAGATCGACTCCATAAAACCAAATTCATCATGGGACTAAAGCTACTAATTCAGACACTACATAATAAGATGCTCAAAACAAGAGCAAAAACAAGAGCATGGCTCAAACTATGTGACAGCCAAAAGAAAAAAAAGAGATTGGATACCTAATACACAATTTCAAATATGACCTAAAAAGGGACCTTCCCAAAACTTCCAAAGTATTCAAACGAAACACCAATCTGTCATACTAAAAACCTTAGAAGTTTAATTTAATGTCAATTTGTGTGACACCGGGTTATGCTTGTAGTTGTCAGCACCTCTCCCAAGAAATGGCTCCGCCCTAAATCACTCGTGCATTTCATTCAGCTAGAAATTTTTAGGCGAGGGGGAAGCAAAGATGGGAGAGTGCTATGACATGTGTGGTTTTGGCAGTTTTCAGCTATGGTTGGTTTAACCATAACTCCTAAGATTAAGCGGAGGTTGGATAGCTTTCTTAGCTTCTTTATAGGCAAAAGCTGCTGGTGCTTCCAAGAGGTACAATGTCCTTGCTTCAGGAGAAATTGAGTATTACTTGTAAAATCATAACAACGAAGACTACTAGTCCTCTCTTGTTTTCTCATTTTAAAGTAATAAAATCTAGAATCAAACAAGAGAAACCACATAATCCTTACATATTAAACAACAAAAAGAAGTAATGTGTGCAACTTCTCTCTAATCTTCATTGGTTTAATACAAGGATATATACATGTAGGGGAAGATACCTAGCATTTGCAGTTTCCATCTTTTCACCTCCCTAACTAATAAGGCTTCTCCTTGATAAATTATGAGCCTCAACCACTAAAGGACACTAGCTTAATGATCAACCGTCTCCACATAGTCCAGGTACCAGGACTCTGATCAGAAATCCCACCATAATGGCAGAAGCTGTGAAGAACCAAGCATAAAGGACAATTACTTAATAGATCGTGACTGTAGATACAGCCATGTCAATAGCAACCTCATTAGTTCAAGAATTGAGGGACTTTGGAGGTTCAACTGTTCAAGAACAGATGAATTAAAAATACAGCTCAAGATCTATCATGCACCAGCAGGCATAAGATGATTTAAAAGTAACAATGCTAGTTAATACTTGCTTCTGACCACTCAAGGACTCCAGCTTCAGTATGGTGGGAAAGAAGTACAGCAGCCAAGTACAACAAACACTAACAAAAGCCACCTCAAAGAGTATTTTAAGAGCCATAAAAACAAAGGCTTCTGTATGCCCAAGTCAAGCCCCACATCCACCTTTTTCATAGAACAAAATAAATTCCAGCTTTACGTCTTTACGTCTTTACCCCAGTGCCTTAAAGGCTCCCGCCATAAGGCCGGGTAGGGGGGGTCGAATGCACGCAGGTCTTACCCCTATTGAAACATAGAGAGACTGCGCACGGATGACCCATAATGAACATTGGTTCAAGAATCGCACTGACTGACTGCTACTTTACAAAATTAGAAGCACAGACAGTTTTATGAGCCATTTTGCTTTATTCCATTATATTCCAAGGCCAAAGAATAATTAGTCTTTGGCTCCATTGGAAATGGAAAGAACAATTTACTCATTCCAGCCTTTCGAGAAAATCTAATATTCTATTTACTCATTTCATCAGCAACTTAAAACCTTCTACAAATCAATAATCATAAGTTCATAACCAAGCCCAACTGTCACGCCTTTTCTTGCTCTAGCTTTTGATAGTTTTCCGAGTCCCGACCAAGTTACCAGCACTTCAGACTACTGTCCCACTTCTATATCAACGAGATAACAAAGAGCAGGTGAAGTTTTAAACCACCACCAAGGTTTAAAAAAAAAAAAAAAAAAAAAAAAAGAGGAATCCAGGTACTGTAGTAGGAGAGGAAATAAAGTCGGGTCAATCGTTTTTTATATGATACAATAACAGAGAAAATGCAGACAAGGTATCCTCATTGCCCTACAAAAGATGAATTGACTGGGTCCATATAAATACCCCAGCTACCATAGTCTTGAAAAAGCAAGATAAACAAACAACCATCCACCAAACATAGTATGAAGACAATGAATTGGCCCTCAAAACATTTGAAAATTTCACTCCTTCCAAGACCACCAGAAAAATAGCATGCACAACACAATTCGAAAGCAACTTCTTTTGTTTATTTCCCCCAAACCTACAAACATCATTTGGAGAACAATAAACACTCATGCAGGATAGACTCACTGCTTTTCACACAATGCTGTGCATATGCCACACCAAACAAGCAAAGTCACAATGAAGGAAGAGATAAGTATTACATCCACTGTCTTTCCAGCATATGAAGTAAATATGTGGACACAAAGGCAGCAGTAAGCCTACGTCACTTAAATATGTAACAATATAACAAGTATCAATCCTTCCTAAAACTATAGTCCAACAAAATGGTTGCATCTATAGAGGGACTTTAGACTTCAAAGTTCAAACCCTGGCTACGAGTACCATATCAAACAAAAAAACAATGCCACAATGTCGTCAACTAATCCCTTAAAGGCCTAGGAGCATTATACTCCTAGAAATTGAAATCAAAACAAGTACTAAGCCCAAGGAAACCACCAAACTACAAATGGTTAGACAGAAATCCGTTTCTAGGAAATATAATGCCTGTTTGTTCTTCAAAAGCCTGAATTTGTCAAAGTCTATCTGACAACAATTTTATCGGATGAATCTCACTCAATCATTACTTCTTATTAGTAAAATTAAAGTGAGCACAAAAAAAAAAAAAAAAAAAAAAAAAAAAAAAAAAAAATACAACACCCATATCTGGCATCCAAATTAAACTAAGACCAAGTTCTAATTTAGAAACACTAATATTTGTAGGAACCAAATAGGACACAAGACTTTTTATTCTTATATGAATACTCGAAACCAACCATATTCGTTTGAAATCATTGAGGAATTGAGAGGAGTTTAAGAAATTAATTAGTTTAACAAACCACACAAAGTGGTTTTCTAACTTTCCGATGTAAATTTATTGACATTAGATACCTTTCCCTTCTCATTCTAGTAAGAAGCAGAAATAAAAATAAAAAAACCTAGGCCTGTCCAACTGTCCAAGAAAAACACTTAAACTATGAAAACCAATTGACGTGTAAAATATTGTACGGACCGTTAATCCTCGGATATCTATTAACTAAGTGCTACAATAACCAAGTGCTACAATAACCAAGTGAATTCACAGATACCTAAGAGAGCAATGGGGTAAAGAAAATCCAATGAAATGAAGCAATCATAGAGGGAAAGCATTTTCCCTAAGCTCTATCAAAGTCAGGAAGGCTACCATAATTCATGTCAACGCATTCTAAGCGACAGTGCTGAAATTATTTTAGGTCTACATCTAAATAACTCCCACTCAGAGAAATGGTCAAGCTTAATATATTCGCAGCACTATAAAGGATAGACAGACAATCTTGTAGTAATTATCGAAAGGCATAGCACTACCACAGGTCTAAAAGCGTAAATAACTTATTACCTAAGTGTTACAAACCCAATGAAATGAAGCAATAAGTGCACAGAGAGAAAGCATTTCCCCTAAAGCTCTATCAAAGTCAGGAAGGCTCCCACGATGCATGTCAACGCATTCTAAGCTCTACAAGTAAGAACTCGCACTCATAGGAGTCATCAAGCTTAAGACAATCTTACAGTTATTATCGAAAGGTATACCACTACCACTACCACTACAACAGGTCTAAAAGCATATAAACAATAACCTAAATTCCCAATGTAAGCGACAAATAATCGAATTTATAAACCGAAACAACAAGAGAGAGAGAGAGAGAGAGAGTGAAGGAGATGATGACTAACCCGGGACAAGCGAGGCATTGAAGCGGACCATTCTTGCCATTATCCAAGAAATTCCTCTTCTTATCAAAATTCTCATTGATGACCTTAACAAAATGCAGAAATGCCTTCATTATTGGGGGATCAATCTTCACCTCCTGCCTCATACCTCCCACATTACTACCTCCTCCACCACCACCACCAATTCTCATCGCTTTCGATACCCGAAACTCCTCCTCCCTCTTCATAGGACTACTCAACCCCGGCCCCGGCCCCAGTCCGGCCCCAACGTTACCGTAATGTAGAAGCTTCTGCTTCTGCCTAGCGAACTCATCCCTCTCCCTCTCCATATCCCTCTCCTCCCCGAACTTGCGCTTCATCGGGTGCTCCGGCCCGCCTCGGAACCCGTCTGGGCTCATCGGACCGAACGGGAGGAGCCGGCCGAATCGCGGCGGTGGAGGGAAGTCCTGGTAATCAGGAGGGAGGGCTAGGTATGAGCGGACGCTGTTATCGGCGAGAACGATGGTACGGCGATCGAGCATGTGGAAGCCGTAAGTCGGCGGCGGCGGCGGTTCGTGGAAGGGGAACGGCGGGTGAGGGTGGGGGTGTGGGCCCGGTGGTGGGTGAAGGGCCGGGCTTGGATTAGGGTTGTGTTTATTGGAGGTGGATTTGTTAGGGGTGGATTGTTTGGTGGTGGGGGAAGGATTGACGGTGGCGGGGCCAGGTTTGGGGGAAGGTTTAGAGGAGGAGGAAGAATTTTCCCAGCGAGACATGCGGTTGGAGGAAGTGGAAAGAGGGCGTTTGTTGGAAGAGGACGGTGGTGCGCGACCTCCGCCTCCGCCTCCGCCGCCGCCTTTGGGTTTGTCGCCGGCCATATGAACGTTAACGGTGGCAGAAGCTGGCTTCTCAATTACTCCGAACTACGGAGTAATCTTTAATGAGTGCTTAGGGTTCTGAATTCGTGACCGGTTTGGTTTTTACTGCGTAGCCTCTCTTGTCACGGTCTCACTACTTTGTAGGGGCAATCGGTCGGGTTTGTTCAGCTCCTGTCGGGTTGGTTTTCGTGACGAGCGTTAGACAAGTTCGTTTATAATTTTCATGAATGAATGGAAATGGAATTTTTTTTCGAAATAGGGCTCAAAAAATAAATATTAAACAAAATGGGTTGGATTGAAAAATGTTCAATCTTATGGGGTGTGCACGTCACCCCATTTAGGTTCGGGACAAAACCGCCAGTGGCACTGGCGGTTTTAAACGTCTTGAACAGTAGCTTTGAGATTGGGAAGAAATTTTAGCTAAGGCGAAACCGCCATGGGGGGTGGCGGTTTCACTTGAAGTGAAACCGCCACTTCCCATGGCGTTTCATCACCGAACTGAGCTACGAGGAAATTTTGGCTAGAGTGAAACCGCCATGGGGGGTGGCGGTTTCACTTGAAGTGAAACCGCCACCCTTCATGGCGGTTTCACTCTAGCCAAAATTTCTTCTAAAAATTCCATACTCTCATTTCTGTGAAGAAACCGCCATGGAGACTGGCGGTTTCTGTGTGTTGAAACCGCTAGTCTCCATGGCGGTTTTACCTTTTTTTTTTTTTTTTTGAGATTGTTTTTTTTCTTTTCCCCTTCTAACAACCCAAACCAAAATGGCACGACCACAATCGTTCAATAACGTGAATAACAACCCAGGATGAGAACTCGAATGACATGGCATCTTATTTTATAACTTAAATCATCTTTTACATACTTAAAAGAGTCGAATACAACATAAACTTGACAAATTGTTCTTATACATTACAAACTACTATATTAATAACTAGTCTTCCGTTAGGCGACGGCGGCGTGTAGCTCGACGTTAGCTTGAGGAAGCGGGTTGGCTTGGGGAAGAACTTGGAGTGTTGCCTTCCATAATTGGTGTCAAAGGAGAACCACCTCTACGTCGATGCATATATTGTATGAGAGGAAATGATCCTCCAAACTTGCACTTGGTTGTTCTTGGGAATGTTGGATAAGATGTGAAAATCTCACCTTCCCACCTTCTCGAGACATTCGGAGCAATGTTTGCGAATGTCGCTTAAAGTTTGAACAAAATTGACACTAGATGCGTCATTTAGTGCAGCTTGAATGTCATGCTCACACCTCATGTGTAGAGTTGCAAAGCCTTGGGTCTACAACCACAAAAATCAAAAAGTTGCACTAATTATTTCCTAAACATGCTTACTATTCAATAAAAGTGAAATAATGATAAACGATACTTACAAGCAATTGAATTGAGGGAGAAGAAGGATGGTAGGAAACCGGGCCACCATGAGATTGTTTGACAGCTCCAATGACACGACGAGTATGGTTTCGATACCAAACCATGTACGGATCATTGTAATGCATCGTGCCATCATCTAAATCGGTAGTAGCCACCACCCTGTCTCGACGCCTACGCCATAAATCGATATAGACATTGTGGATTTCACTCCAACTTATCTTACGATTTCCTCTTCTATCCAATTTATGAAGACTCTCCGAAGTATCACAATCCACCGGGATTGTTTGCTTCAAACCAAATTGGCGTACTATCCGATCCGGACAATGCCACTCTACAATATCGAAGCAGACCATAGGAGCCAAAACACACCAATCTTGTTCATCCTTAGAACAAGTCGGAGAGAGAGCTGAGATGACATCCGCTGTATAAGGCTGCCAAATGAACTAAAATAAAACAAATAAATAAGTGAATTACCAAATTATTTTCATGCTTAAAAAGTCACAAAACAATGTGGATAAGTAAACTTACTTGATCATGAGTCATACAATCGAATGCATCTCTATAAGCGGTAAGAGAGAAAATCCCATCGGCTCTTCGTCGATCGATCATAAGCCACTTACGTCCTAATGCATCTCTCCCATAAATATGTTGTGACCCAAATGGACTAGCTATAATCTCATCATCATCCTCATCCTCATCCTCATCCTCATCGGAATCCGCATTATATTCTAATGGTCCCATGTTCATAGGACGTCCTATAGCAATACGTTCCCAAGACCATAACTGGAGTAGAATAAGAGGTCCGGCTATCTCTAATGCACCCTTACAACATGCTCGACACAAGTTACGATACAATGTTGCAAGTACCGCACTTCCCCACGAGTAATCATCCAATCTATTGACATCACTTAACAATGGCAAATAGATTACTTGAACTACATCCCCACTTTTATCAGGAAATAGAATGGTACCAAACAAAATGAGCAGATACACTCGGATATAGCAATGAAATGTGGCATCGTCCACACTGTTGGGCAAATAATTAAAATGAGTCATCAACCAAGAAATTTTCAAAGAAGTTCCCTTCAAATTTTCCCCCGGTGCTCTTACCAACAATTCAGTCACCAATCCCTTCCAATCTTGATTGGTATAACCCGTCACAGCTTTTCCATCTATCCTCAAACCTAACATAACTTGCACATCTTGCAAGGTGATAGTGGCTTCCCCAACGGTTAAGTGAAAAGTGTGGGTTTCTTGCCTCCATCGTTCTACCAACGCACTTATTAAATCCGCATCTAACTTAACACTAGCTACTCTATGCGCCCCATAAAACTGGGTTTTCCTAATAAATTTAACTACCCTCTTACAAGGATGATATTCGCCATGCCATTTTATGTGAGTTTTACATCTAAGCGGGCTCACCTCCTCTCCGTCCCAAATTGCTTGACTCATGTGTTTGTCTTGCAGTTTGAGAAGAGACGGGTCGATCGGTCCCGGATGAAGATCCGCTTCCATGAGAGCTACAAAAAGAAAAAGAAGAGAGTTAAAACATTATACAAAAAAATTAGGCGAAAATAAGTTGACAACAATATAAAGATCAACCAAAAATGTTACCCTCTTAAAGAACATGTTTTTTTGTTATGACCCGGTTGACGACATATGCCACATAATGATTTTGATGGTGGTTTTTCATCCATCTCATTACGCAATCGCTTTGAATGTGACTTATCCTTCGTACCCTTCTTGGGTTCACGTTTCATATCCTTATTAGCAAGAATTGTAGGACCATCAAGAGGTGTCCAATAAGCTTCATCCGAAATGGGTCGAAATTTGGGTGTGTATGACCCCAAATGCTCACCACTAGTGTAAAACACATCCACAAATGCATTTGTACTTAAACCCATTGAGCTACAAACGACAAGTACATGTGAACAAGGGTACTTGTAAATTTTAAGTTTTTTACAAGTGCATGTTTTAGTCACAACGTTCACAGTATGCTTATGTTTCCCTTTTCCACTACCTCTATGCCCCGACCCAATGGTCACTTGAAATAGTCCTCTATCAAATGCCACAACGGTATGATGTGCGGCCTTCTCAGAATTTACAGCAATGGCATCCATTACTTTCTTACAATATGCATGTCCTTCTTCAAGCCTTTGTTTTGCCTTCTCACGCCGCTCCACAAAGTACGCATTGACTCGATAAAACGTCAATTTCACAAGTGCGACAATGGGTAAGAATCGGCCTCCTTTCAAAACTCCATTGAAACACTGCACCATATTGGTAGTCATTATACCATACCTGAACCCACCGTCATATATGAGATAGTATTGATAAATTCAATAAGAACTGGCACTTTAATGGACCAATCCTTGGCAACAAGGTTTTTAATAGCTCCACTAATGAAACCTTGTTTCAAATTCATATGATCGCGTGGAATAACGTCACCAACACAGGCAGTTTCATGAGGCCCAAGATAAGTGACAATGGTGAAGGCTTCTGAAAACTGTTCTTGTTTTTGTGATGCCCTAAGCCTCCAATTGCATGGGTTTGGTGTTCTACCACACTTGAAAGTGACAGTTTGGGGTTTGGATTCAGGCACTTTGAAAGTTTGGTTACGTTGTACAGAATACAAAGTTACATTTTCTATCAAAGCAGCCTTATTTGGAAATCTTTGACCAACTATAAACTCCCTACCAACCTTAACTTCAACTTCATTGACCCATGTTTTCCAAGCATTCACATGTTGTTGATCAATTTCATGAATCGTATTGAATTCTACGTGTGGAGCACTCTTCCCAACCAAATCATCATCCTCATCTTCATCATCAATCATACGTTCAACAACATTCAACTCCTCCTCAGGCTCATCTCCTTCTAAATCCCCGTCCAAGGTTCCCTTATTTGTGTTATTGGTTTCAATAGAAACATATTGCGCAACATCCCCAAATCTCATTGATGTGAGAGAAGTATTGGGCGTTGTTGAAATCGTTGTTGCCAATACATTTCTAGAGTCTAGCATTCCCATTTCAACAAAAATGTCCATAGAAGGAACCTTTGAGTGTCGAACAATTGCCCACATAGCAAGTAAAGAACGATCATTGTTAAGGGGTACAACCTTATAATACCCCGCACTCGGATACTTCATCTTCACCGTCAATGAAACACTATTTCTATTAATTTTCATTGCGTCACAAATCTCCCCAATGAAGTCATTATAAGTCATACTAGTACTAGTAAATACAAAACTCTCATTTCCACCCTTATAACTAACATTTCCACTAGTTTCAACAATTTCTCCATCCCAATAACATACCAAAGGATATCCAGTAATTTCCATTCTATAATGAGAAAAATAAACTAATTTAATTAAGAAATTCAACTAACATAAATCTTCAATTAACCAAACCCCTAAAAATCGACTTATGAATTTTAATAACTAAACTCAAGCATCAATACTAACTAAATTGGATTAAATATATTAGTAATCTAACCTAAAAAACAACTCAATGAACTCAAATTAACCTAAATTAAGGTGGTTTAATTACAATATTAAACAAAACCCCTAAAAATTCAACTTCTACTATATACCCATGAAAATGCAAATCATTATCAATACTAACAAAACAATTTATTCAATAAATTAGTAATCTAACTAAAAAAACAAACAATTAAAGTAATGAATTGAAATTAACCTAAATTAAAATGAATGAAATTAACCTAAATTAAGGAGAGAGACACATTACCTAAATAATAGGAACAATTAGGAGTGTAGGAGTACAACCGGGCGGCGACGGAGCAACGACTGGTGACGGCAGCGGCAGCGGACGACGGAGCAGGGGCGGCGAGTCGGAGCAGGAGATAGGGATGTTATGTGGAGAGTTGGGGGTGAGTCGGGGGTGAGAATCGGGGGGTTATGTTTTTTTTTCCCCAAAATACGCATATAAGGGTTGAAAACAAAAAAAAAAAGTTGAAACCGCCATGGGGGGTGGCGGTTTCACTTCAAGTGAAACCGCCACCCCCCATGGCGGTTTCACCCTTGACAAAAAATTTTTATTTCGATTTTCTATACTCAGTTCGGTGATGAAACCGCCATGGGAAGTGGCGGTTTCACCTTAGCCAAAATTTCTTCCCATTCTCAAAGCTACTATTCAAGACGCTTAAAACCGCCAGTGGCACTAGCGGTTTTGTCCCGAACCTAAATGGGGTGACGTGCACCCCATAAGATTGAACATTTTTCAATCCAACCCATTTTGTTTAATATTTATTTTTTGAGCCCTATTTCGAAAAAAATTCATGGAAATGTGGTGTTGTTGCCAAATTTCATTCATGAGATGAATGAATTCCACACCAAAATAAGCACAACAATTGGAGTCCACTTCACACAACTTCCCCCATTTTATTTATTTATTTAGGAAAAATTTCTAACTCCTACCTTTTATATACAAAAACTTCCAAACTCCTACCTTAATTTTAAAAACTTTCCAAATCCTACCTTATAAAACAATTTATTATCAAACTCCTACCAAAACTTTGTCTCCAGCGGCTTTGACTGTTTTCCGGCGGGTTTGACCTTATCACCTCTCTCATCTTCCTCACCCGCGTGATCATTTGACCCTCCCCCCCATTTCATTTCACCCATTTTTTTTCCTTTCCTTCACAAATTTCTCTATATCTCCTCAACAATCCCCATCCGCGTAACCCGAAATTCATCTTCTCTTCACTTTTCCTGACCCAGCCTCTCCTTCACGTTCAAGGGACCATCTTCTCCTCATCTCATTTGGAACGGTAATGACGAATTGGGATCAATTAGTACTTTCGATCAACACACAACTACTTTAAAAAGGTATGTTAAGGCTTTATTTACTTTCAATTTCACTTTGATTGAATTAAACCCAAAAATTTGAATCAATGGTGCTATAATTAAAGCCAAAATGTGATGTGATTAAACCCTAATTAATCAGTTTTTTTTTTGGAATTATGCGTCAATTAGTGAAATAATTAGTAGTTGGATTAAGTTGATTTTTTTTATGTGGTTAATTGAATTGAAATAATTACTAGTTGAATTGAATTGAATTTGACTTTTTCGTTTGAATGCTATATGTAGGTTATCGGTTAATTTCGATGAGGACGAAACTTCGGGTTTATCATGGGGGTAAGTTTGAGACCAGAAAACATACAACTACATATGTGGGTGGAGGATTGTATTTGAGTGATGATGATGATGAATTGTGCTATTTCAATTTGAAATATATAGTGACGAAAGTGCTACATTATAGTGATGTGGGACAAATGTGGTATAAGAGGCATGGTTTGAGGTTATGTTATGGTAGACAGCAGATTAAGGATGATAAATGCATTGGGGATTTGCTGGAAAGTGTTGATGAGAATGGGTATGTCAATGTGTATGTGACTCATGGTGAGAGTGAGATAAATATTGACAGGCCCCCAAAGCCAACAAACCGAAGTTATAGGATACCCAAACTGGCAGTAAGAAGGCCCATTGAGCCCATTACCACAACAAACCCTACCCCTGCCTCTACATCTTCCTCCATTGATCTCACTGTGCCTAGCATACCTGCAAACCTGTCAAATCAACCCACTAAAAAAAATCCCACTTTCAGATGCAAAAGACCTAGAGTGGTTGGCAGGGGTGAGAATTCAAGCTTACACCCATTTCACAAGGCTTTGTATGCTGATGTTCAAAGAAATGTGAGTCAAGTTGATGTTGAGGTTGGGAACAATAAGAATCATGTTGGGGTTGAAAATAGACTCATTGATGCTGATGATGCTGATGAGAATGACGAGGAGTTATATGTTGATAATGAAGATGGAAATCTGTTGGCAATTGTTCATAGAAGTTTAGGGTGTAGAGATAAAAGTTTGGAGGGAAATGCCACTGATGGGAGTGACACTGATGAGGAAAACTCCATTCATATAGAGCCGGATGATGATGTGCTTTCGGATGAAGATGACATCAAGAGAAGTCATGAGTCTGATGAGGAGGAGGTAGATCACTATCCTAAATTTAACCCTGATGTTGATTTCAAAAAGAATATCGATCTTATTGTTGGTTTAAAGTTCCCCACAAATGATGTTTTTAGAAAAGCTTTGAGACATCATTCTATAGAAAATGACTATGAATATTATCTGTTGCATAGTGGGACAAGGAGAGTGACTGCATATTGTAAGCATAAGTGTGATTGTGAGTGGTCAAAGAAAAAGGCTAAGATTGTGGCATGTGTTTGCAATGCAAGAAACAAGTGTATGTTTAAAGTTCATGCTGCTAAGGTGAAATTAGAGGAGACTTTTCAGATTAAAAGTCTAAGATTAGATCATACTTGTGGGTGGAGAGAAACTAATTCTAAGGTGAGTGCAGCTTACTTGGCACAAAGGTACATTGATTTTTTTAGGATTGATCCAGGTTGGAAAATTAAGTTTTTCCAAGATATTGTGACAAAGGACCTAGGTGTTCAAATAAACTATCAGAAAGGGTACAAGGCTAGGAAAAAAGCACTTGAGATGGTATTTGGGACTGGAAAGGATGAGTACAAGAGGGTGTGGGACTATTGTGAGACTCTGAAGAAATATAATCCGGGTTCCACTGCTGTTGTGTCCGTGGTATCCAATGAAAAGAATCAACCAGAATTTCAGAGGATGTACATATGCCTGCAAGCTTGCAAAGAGGGGTTCGTCAATGGTTGTAGGCCTCTAATAGGTCTAGATGGCTGCCATCTGAAAGGGCCATATGATGGTATCATTCTCACAGCCGTGGGAAAAGATGGTAATACTAACATCTTTCCAGTTGCTTGGGCTGTGGTTGAAGCGGAAAACATTGACTCATGGACTTGGTTTTTGGAGTTGTTGGTCAAGGATTTGGGTTCAATTGCTGAGACTGTGACCTACATAGGGGAGACAGAGGATGAAAATGAGCAAGAGCAAGATGTGGCTTTCATGTCTGATAGGCAGAAGGTTTTTTTCTCTCCAAAACTTTCATTATTTAACATGTTTTTATAACTTGTGCTCTTTTTCTGGTTGTAATAGAATATATATATATATATATATATATATATATATATATATATATATATATATATATATATATATATATATATATATATATATATATATTTGTCCTTAGGGTTTATTGGAGGCTTTTTCGAGGGTAGTACCGACTGCGGAGACTAGATTCTGTTGCAGGCATATTTGGGCTAATTTCAAGCTTAAATTCTCGGGGCTTGCTTTTAGACAAGCCTTTTGGAAAGCTGCTAGAGCATACACTAAGGTATGTTTATTACTCCTTCTGCCTTTTTATTTTTTATTGTGTGAGTGTTTAGGCTGAAACAAAGTGCATGTGTAGGTTGATTTTAAGAGAGAAATGGAGGGTATAAAGCTGTTATCTGTTGATGCATTTGCTTATTTGGATGCAATACCCCCTAGACATTGGAGTAGGCATGCTTTTAGCACAAAATGCAAGAGTGCAATGTTGTTGAATAATTGTTGTGAAAGTTTTAACAATGTGTTGCGGCCGGCTAGAAAAGAACCAATTTTGACCCTCATGGAATGGATAAGGAGGTATATGATGAAGAGAATGTATATGAAGAAGCAAGGTGCTGAAAAGCAAGAGGGTAGTTTAATGCCTGCTGTTTTAAAACAGTTTAAACAATGTAATGATGAAGCTAAGGGGTGTATTTTAGTACAGGCTAGTGTAGATGATTTTGAGGTTGATTTTCTAGGAAGGGCATATGCAGTGAATCTCAAAGATAGAACTTGTGGATGCTACAAATGGGATTTGACAGGAATACCTTGTTCACACGCGTTTGCATGTATTTTGAGGAAAAGACTAAAACCCGAAGACTTTGTTCACCATGCGTATACCAAAGAAACCTACTTGAAAGCCTACAGCCCTTTCATACGCCCTATGCCTACTTTAGAAGGGTGGGAGATCACCTCTTACCCTCAACCACTGCCTCCAAGCAAGAGAGATAAGCCCGGCAGACCTAAAGACAAAAAGAGGAAAAAAGGAGCTGATGAAGATGATGACAACAAGTTGGTTAAGAGGAAGAAAAAACAGAATAGGTGCCAGAACTGTGGAGGGTATGGACACAACTCCAAAGGTTGCAAAAATCCTACTGTTGATTTTCCTGGAAAGAAGAAAAAGAAGAACAAAACAGGTGCACAACAGGTAAATACAAGTTTGGTTCAAACAGGGGTTTTGTTTTAATTTTCTAATTTGTGTTCATTTCCTAATCTGAGTTCTCTTACTTATGAATCAGGAAGCGGAGGGTGGAGAAGGTGGAGACAGCAATTTGTTGGTTCAAACAGAGGTTGCTATGTCCTCAAGCCAGCCTCAAACTCAAAGCCAACATCAATCTCAACCTCAAGCCGAGTCTCAACCTCAAGCCGAGTCTCAACCTCAAGCCGAGTCTTAACCCCCCCAAAATGCTTTAGACAAAAGGCCAATTTGGAAGCCGTGATATTGTGATGACACCACTTGTTGTCAGCCATGTACTCGGGTTTGGCACACGTTTTATAAGCCATAGACAAATAATTGGCAAACTTTCACTCTTGTAATCACAATTAGCAATGACACTTGTTTTGTAAGGCATGGACAAAGAATTGGCAAATTTTCAGTCTCGGAATGAGAATGTAGCAAGCTTGAGATAATTCCTTCAAATTTCGTATGGCGTAAGATTCCATTGTGCCAACGACGCTCCATAATCGTCTTCTTGAAACATGCATTTGGCTGTTACGAGCATTGAATTTTCGTATAGATTGTAAATTCATTATATCTAATGTAGTAAAAACCAATTGTACAAAGAACATCAGAAGAATGACATAAAGTTCCAACTTTTATTATACTTTCTTAAAATCCGTCAATTAGGTCACAAAATGAGAGTAATACACTAGTTTATTACTCAATACAAAGTGATTCTAAATCACTAGCTAATTAAGTATACACCATCCCTAAAACAACAACAATGATAATAGCAAAAACAACCACCTTCCTCATAAACTCTGTGCTTGATCTGGCATTCTCATACTCACTTTTCATGGCGGAATATGCTCCCTCAAGCACAATGTTCTTCTCTTTCTCAAACTCCAGATCTTTCTTCAACAGATTCACTTCATCTTTCAATCGCAAAACATCATCTTGCAACCATTTCTTCTCATCACCAAGTTGGTTAATGATATTTGTTTGCCACTAGGTCGAATCCTCATCGTACCATTTGAAAAAGTTGCAGCCACGCCTTTGGGTTCGCGAACAATAGAACTTGCAGCCCCAAAATCTTCTACCGGGGTTATCACGGGTCGATGCTGTGCGAAACGCAGCAGGTATGGAGCAGTTGCACTTGATTCCTTTAGTTGAAGGGGAGTATGAGCATATTGTGCTCTCTGACATTGCAAATGAGAGGAGAGAGAATAGAGAGTGTAAGATGTGAGAAAGATGAGAGAGAAGATGAATTTAGAGTGCAATTTGATATAGTGTGGGAAATAGGAGAGAGAAGGTGAAATTGGAGGGAGAAATTGGAGGGAAAACGAAGGAAATCGCGCCAGAAATTGGAGGGAAAACGAGGGAGAAAGGTCAAACCCGCCGGAAAACAGTCAAACCCGCCGGAAAACAGTCAAACCCGCTGGAGACAAAGTTTTGGTAGAAGTTTGATAAAAAATTGTTTTATAAGGTAGGATTTGGAAAGTTTTTAAAATTAAGGTAGGAGTTTGGAAGTTTTTGTATATAAAAGGTAGGAGTTAGAAATTTTTCCATTTATTTATTTATTTTTTTTTATTTTTTTTTTGCCAATAGTTTGGATTAGCATTTATCAAAATTTGCAATGCTTATATTTTCTAAAATACTTTATAAATATTTTCTACAATGGCTATAATAACTCGGTAGCCATTATAAATAGGACGAATAACTATCGTAGATCTCTATAAGCAAATCGTAACCATTAAATAGTTTGACCATATTAATAAGAGTTTTTTGTCAGACAACACCTAATAAAACAAGTTTTTTGTAAGACTACACCTAATAAAACATATTTTGTCAAACCACGCCTAATAAAATTCATTTTTTTGTTAGATTATATCTAAATACCTAATGTTGACTTCCAACCTTCATCCACCCATTGCCGCCTTTTACCCACCCATTGTCGGCCTTAACCACCTCATTGCCTCCCCTATAGCCACCCCATTGCCTCCTTTAACCCACATTCTTAACACATGACCTATTCCCCCTCATTTCTAACACCTTCTCTCTCTATCCCTAATGTTTTCTTTCTCTATTTTTTCAAATTTCCCCTTTTTTTTCTTCAAACTATTTCATCACAAATTCATTCAAAAGAAGGTACTCAAATTTATCTTGGAGCTAAAATCATATTTGGGGAGGAAATTAAGTTTGAGAAATTGAAAAGGGAGGGGGAAAACAATTTTGGTGGATGTAGGGTGGCTATGGGTGGCTATGGGGGCGGGGGATGGGTGGGTGTGGGGGTGGGATAGGTGCTATGGGTGGATAAGGGGCGGGGAAGGGTGGCTAAGGGGCGAAAGTCGACATAGGTGTAGTCTGACAAATAAAAACACTTTATTAGGTGTGGTTTGACAAATTTGGTTATATTAGGTGTGGTTTGGCAAAAAAATAGTTTTATTACGTGTGGTCTGACAAAAAACCAACCCTATTAATAATTAACCTTATTTTTCTCTCTTCTCCTCCCTTCCTCTCCCCACCCTGGGAACCACCGTTGACCCAACCAAACTTCCTCCTAACCGTCTTTTAATACTAACCCTGAGACCGTAGTCGTCGGCCACCACCTTCTCCACCGTGGAGTTACCCGGCACCCTCCCCTCCACCCTCATTTTCTCCATACTCTAGGCGTCGACAATGGTGATGGGGCGGCCATACTAGGAGGTCGAGGGAGAGGCAAGAAATGATTTTCATTGGGTAGGGCGTCGGGAATAAGTGGGTCAAAGGGTAGGAAATGAGAGATTCGAGAGGCGAGATAAGGTGTCGTGGGAAGGTAGGTAGGCCATGGTGGTGGGAGATGACGGCCAGAGCGTAATCGACAGCGGGACGCCGGTCTGCTGGTGGTGCCTTGGTTGTCTCCGCTGTAGTGGCTGCTAGGAGTGTGTGGGCCGATGGTGGCTAGAGTAGTGGTAGTTGAGGGCAGCGGCAGGTGGTGGTGCTAGAGGGAAAGGAGAGGAGGCGGAATTACGGGGTTGGGAGTTGTGGGTGGTTTTTTTTTTTTTTTAATTTTTAATGTTTTTTTTTTCCAGTCAAATTTTTGAGGGTCGAGATCAATTTATGAAAATGAACGGTGTAATTTACTCTATTTACAATGGCTACCAAGCTTTGGTAGCCATTATAGAATCACTCATTAGTAAAAAAAAATATCAATAATTCTAATTTCACATTACCTACAAATAGAGACCCATTTTGTTATATTTTGAAACAACATTTTAAATTTTTTATTAGGAGACAAAAGATGTGGTGGAGTATTGGATGAATCAAAATTCATTCATGGTAGTAGGAGGTGAATGAAAAATTGATTAAAAATATGGGAATGAGAGAGAAAGTTGGTAGAGAAATTTGAATGAATGAAAAACTTGTGCATGGTAAAGGGTGCTCTTAACTTTGTAAACTATGTTTTAGTTGATAAAAAACATATTGAATCATCTTATAAATTGAATCGGGTCAAGTCTAATACGATTCGGGCTGCATTTGGAGAGGTTCGAGGGTTACGGTCGGGTTAAAAAATGGTCGGATGTATTAGAGGATATATTACGAGCATATATGAGAAAGATCACCAATAGGATGAATTTATGCATTTTCAAACTAGCCTTTTTTCCCTCTCTCTTTGATCTCTTGATTGACCTTAAGGCTTAAACATAGATCGACTGGGATGAAGTGTGCTTGCAATCCTTCCAACTTGATTGTAATTCTTGCTACCAAGCTTGCTTACAGCTTAGGGTTAAGGCGTAGCCTTAATGGCCTTGTCCAACGACAATTAAAATCTTATTGGGATTTCTGCATGCTCACTGGCAGCAATTGTAATCATGATATTTATGCTTCCCATTTGCTTAAACTGAATCTTAATAGATTAGAGTAGGATATATTTACATTGAATTAGTAGTGCAACTATAAGCGGTAAGCCTTTCATCTTGAAATCTCAAGGCTAATGTCAAACTTTTTCCACATTTTCTGTTAACATGGTTTGACCTCAAATCTTAGCGGTCGATAACCTGAAATTAAGTGAATAATGAGTGGCATTTTGGCTCACAAAAGTTGCAGCAATTATCAAACCTACAGAATTGCATCTCAAGAAAGGTCTTCATGCATTTTACTTTCTGACGCCATAGTTTGCAGCTCAAAACGCTTTATGAGGCTCACGATACATCAATTTGTAGCTACAGATGTTGGCTTCCTCTCAGAACAACTCTCACCAAAACATTCTTCCTAATTTGAGAGAGATTTAAATTTTACACTTGACAGGTGGGGTCCTGACTTGTGCAACCTTCAGCCTGCACAACTTACTTGAAATGCGTACAACTATGATTCTAGGTCTGATTTTTGCTGCGGAAAAAAATATAAGACTTAGATGACATATCAAGCTTTCCAGAAATATTCAATGCTTGTTTGGACTTCGGACTCATTTGCAGAGCCAACAATGCCAATAATGATGTGAAATAACAAATCAAATCATACAACTATACAAGGATGAGCTTACACATGCCCAAACACATTAGGAATCGGCGAAAGTGGTATATGACCCTCATACGTTTGCATCTACGTGAAATGTAGCCCCACAAGTATTGAAAGGAGCAATTAACCCTCACAAGTTTCATAATTGGTGAAATTAAGCATATCCTCAATTATCATGAAATATTCAATATCTCCCCAAAATACCACCTTCAAATCTAATATTATCATAAAACTAGAAAGAAAAAAAATGATATTATCAAAATAAAATCTTATCACATGGAAATTTAAAAATAAAAATCAATCTGAAGGAGGAAAAAAACACTCCAAGGAAAAAAAATATAGATTCAGGGACCAGTGAGGCAGTGATGCGTTCATCACCATTAATGTGAACACAATTTTTTTTTTAAAGTTTTTTTTTTCCTCGTAGTAATAGGAGCAGTGAGATTGAGCCGTGAAAAATGAAATTTTTTTATTTTTGATTATAACTTAAATAATATTTTTGATAATATTAATTTTGTAGGTGAGATATTGGAGAGATATTGGAGAGATATTAAATATCTCGCGATAAATTAGGAAGGGGTACGATTTCATCAATTTTGAAACTTGTGGGGATCAATTGCTCCTTTCAATACTTGTGGGGCAGAAACCTGAATACAAAACAGCAAGATCATGAATTAATGCCCACTTGTCATAACAATGTAAACAAGCAATATAGAACGGGATGTAGCAAACTCACCTGGCTCACAAGGGCATATAGTGGAAGTGTATGATAGCTACACAAAATCATGGCAATTATCCTGCAAAACCATATAGTAGTCAATTAATGAGTTTTTTCATAGAATAGCTATCCAGTCTTTGAATGACAGAAGATTGAGGTTTTACCCGACTAAGATCTTATAAATAGTTAAATAAAGTATATCGATCAAGCAAGAAACTCCTCCAAATTCAATCTGTAGTAAACAAGAAGTTTAGTTGTAAAACTCTTATTTCCAAATTCATAATGCTAAATCAATACATTAAAAATGGTAAAATTCTTACCAACACCCACAAAAAATATGTTATCTGGAATGTATTCTACATAAACAAGAAGTGATACAAATCGTTAGATCCAAATGTTTGGTATTTTTCGGCAAAATCAAAGTTTTTAGCTAACTACCAGAAATATAAAGATATGCAGTAGATGAAGTAGAAGCCCTGGGTTGGAAAACCAGAAGTAGCTTTTCGGCTGAAATCTCCTCATCATTTTTGCTAGAACCACTTGTAGGTGAGTTCCGACTGCTAAAAAAATCTGAAATTGAAGCATCAGTTAGTATAGCATATGATAAAAGAATCTGATTTAATAGCACAATTAATTATAGAGATTAGTAACAATATACTCAATATCACTGGCTGGAACAAAGCTATTCTATTGAGATGGCTTGTAAAGCTGCACCAACACAGCACTGATGTTTGGACACAATGGATTGAAAAGTATAAAACAACTGATTTTTGGACAGCTAATCTGCACCCTAGTGACCCGTGGGCCTGGGAAAACCTAATGCATCTCAGGGATCAGGTTGTACAGTAGGCAGGGGATTGTAGGAAGGCAAAAACTCGATTAGGTGAATGGGTAATGGGAGGTAAATTAAAGATTAATGCCAATGTCTTATCTGTTGGCAATAACATCCTTTTTCTGTACTTCTAAGAAATTGTGGATGATTTAAACTCTTGCTTTCAATACCCTGTTTGCACTTGTTCGGGTTGCAAATGTGATATTGGTAATAAATTGAGCACAATTCGTGACAATGAGTGTGTATGATCTATTGATGGGTCTTGACTCTTGACGGTCGATATTCTTCAACTCATTCGCAAATCTTGAGAGTGGAGCCTTTACCAGAGCATCGGAATGTTTATAATCGCCTTGTTCAGGAAGAAGGCGTCTATAATCTTGCTGCCAAACACGATGCTCTGGTGACTGAAGCAGTGGCTTTTGTAGCCCAAGCACCCTCCTCTGCGTCCCCTGGAGTCAAGGCTAGTTCGGGTGCCGATAACATGACCGGTGGGTCTTCTGGAGGTAGCAGCGGCAGTGGTGTTTCGGGTGGTGGTGCTGCGTCGGGAAATAGGAGTATGGTCGAGTGCTATAATTGTGGAAAGAAGGGGCACATAGCCCGCAATTGTCGATCCGGTGACAGGGGACGCTGGCAGAATTATAACGGGAGGAATTTTTTCGGCGGCCGTGGTGATAACTACTCCGACGATGGGTATGGTCGTGGCAGAGGACGTGGTAGCGGGAACAATTACCGTGGCGGTCGTACTTCAGCTTTTTCAGGCGTAGCTCGCGCGACAGGGGGGGAATCTCATGCTCCTAGCCGTGGTGATCTAAGCCATCTTAGTGAGCAAGAATGGTCCGAGCTAATCGATTTATGACATGATCGTAAGTCCGATCGTCTCAGTGGTAAGTCTTTACTTACATCGTGGATTATTGACACAGGTGCTTCTCATCATATGACCAGGCGTCTTGCGGTTTTGAGTAATCTTGTCACGATGGATCAGACTCCGATTACGCTTCCTAATGGTGATGTTGCTATGGCAACTAAAGTGGGGGATGTAGTACTTGGTGAAAAATTGACCTTGCGGGGTGTATTGTATGCACCTAAATTAAATTGTGACCTCATTTCGGTTTCTTGCTTAGTTGTTGATTCCAATTTTACGATACAATTCACTAACAATTTGTGCATCTTTCAGGACCGTATTTCGAGGACGGTGATTGGACTGGGTGAGCAACAAGATGGACTACACTATTTAAGCATAACTAAGCCTATACAAGCCAATAAAGTCGCGACGGGAGCCTCTGCAGAATTGTGGCATCGACGTCTGGGGCATCCGTCATCGACAGTAGTTCGGTCTCTTCCTTACATTTCTCGAAAGAATTGTGATACTTTAGATAATCATATTTGTGATGTTTGTGTTCGGGCTAAACAAACTCGTGAAACGTTTTCTATTAGTAATAATCAAGCATTCGAGCCTTTTGAGTTAATTCATATTGATTTGTGGGGTGCTTATTCGGTCAAAGCAAGTTGTGGTTCGTAGTATTTTTTAACGATTGTGAATGACTTCTCGCGTTGTGTGTGGACGTATTTGTTGCGGTTTAAAAATGATGTGTCTCGGATTTTTAAGAATTTTCTAGCTTTGGTGGAACGTCAATTTTCTAAACAAGTTAAACGGATTCGTAGTGATAATGGGAAGGAGTTTACATGTTTAAATCCCTATTTTGATGAACATGGTATTTTTTTTTTATACTTCGATGGTGGATACTCCTCAGCAAAATGCTAGGGAGCAAAATGCTAGGGTTGAGCGAAAGCATCGTCATATTTTGAATGTTGCTAGGGCCCTTATGTTTCAAGCCAGCTTACCTGTTAAGTTTTGGGGTGAGTGTGTTTCTGCTGCAGTTCATTTGATTAATCGTACCCCTGCTAAACTGTTGCGTTGGCAAACTCCTTTCGAGGTTCTGTTTGGTCGTTCCCCAGCTTATTCTCATTTGCGGGTGTTTGGTTGTTTGTGTTACGGGAAGACATTGAATCGTTCCCGAGGCAAGTTTGCTAGTCGTCGTCGGCGTTGTGTTTTTCTTGGATATCCGTATGGTAAGAAAGGATGGCGGTTGTATGACTTAGAGACTCACGAGTTCTTTGACTCTCATGATATGATTTTTGACGAAATTGTCTTCCCCTTCCGTGTTGCTCCGCCATCCCCTACCTCTCAGGTCATCTCTCCACTTGCCTTTGATGATGTTATGTATACGGCGCCTCCACCAAACCCTGTTGCACCGGTTGCTGACCCGGTTACGTCTCCCTCCATGGAGGCTGATTCTGGACCCGACAGTTCCCCTGGTTCGGGCTCTCTCTCTCTCCTCGGGTGGTGAACCCAGCTAGGGGTCTTCTCCCCACGATTCGAGTGGTTCTTCGAATGTAACCGATGCGTCTTATGAGGAATTGGAGATGGGTCGCGGTAAGAGACCCAAGTTCGAGAATGTTCAATTAAAAGGCTTTGTTACTAATGCGATTAAATGAGCGTATAGTCCATCGCCCCCTCGTTCATCATCTTCCTCATGTACGTGTTATCCTCTTGCACATTATTTTGGTTATGAGCGTTTTTCTCCTGCACATTGATGTTTTCTTGCAGCTGTAGGTCTTGGGGTGGAACCCACTCATTTTGGTGAAGCTATGCGCAATGAGCGGTGGCGCAAGGCCATGGCGGAGGAGGTTTCCGCCTTGGAACGTAACAATACTTGGATTGTTTCGGATCTTACTCCTGGTAAGAAGGCTATAGATTGTAAGTGGATTTATCGTATCAAATATAAGTCTGATGGTTCTGTTGAGCGTTATAAAGCGCGATTGGTGATTCGAGGTGACCGGCAGACTAAGGGTGTTGATTATAATGAGACTTTTGCACCTATTGTTAAGATGGGTATAGTGCGTACCTTGTTGGCTGTGGCGGCGATTCGCAATTGAGAGTTACATCAGATGGATGTTCATAACGCGTTTTTACATGGTGACTTGGATGAGGAGGTTTACATGCGCTTTCCTCCGTGTTTTCATAAGGCTGTTCCTGGTAAAGTATGTCGCTTACGCAAGTCTTTGTATGGTCTCAAGCAAGCTCCTCGATGTTGGTACGCCATGCTTGCTTCTGGTTATGGTTCTTATGTGCGGAATGGTGTTCGTCTCCACATTTTGGTTTATATATGTTGATGATTTGGTTATTTCGGGCAACGATTATGCTACTATAGCACTGTTTAAGAAGTATTTGGGTGATTATTTCCATATGAAGGATTTAGGCCCGCTTAAGTATTTTTTGGGTATTGAGAGAGCTCGCAGTAAGGACGGTTTTTTTTTGTCCAGGCATAAGTATACTCTCGACATTTTGGAGGAGTCGGGCCTGCTCGGTTGTCGTCCGTCCTCGGTTCCCATAGAACCAAATCATCGATTGTCTTCTTCTTTAGGGGAGTTGCTTGCCGATCCTCTCCCGTATCGTCGACTTGTTGGTCGTCTGGTCTATTTGGCGCATACTCGACCGGAGTTGAATTATTGTGTTAATTTGTTGGCTCAATTTATGAGTTTTCCTCGTGATGCTCGTTGGGATGTTGCTTTGCGTGTTGTTCGTTATCTTAAGGGTGATCCTGGTAGTGGTATTTTGCTGCGCTCTGATTCTTCGTTGGGTCTTGAGGCTTACTGTGATGCTGATTGGGCTAGTTGTCCTGAGAGCCGTCGGTCGTTGACTGCGTATATTGTTTTTCTAGGTGGCTCTCCTATATCCTGGCGCACTAAGAACAGGTCACTGTGTTGTGTCGCATTCCTCCGCTGAAGCTGAGTATCGGTCTATGTCTTCACTTCTCGCGAGATTAAGTGGTTATGCCAGATTTTGACTGTGTTGGGTGTTGATGTTACGTCTCCGGTTCCGCTCTGTTGTGATTATCAGGCTGCCCTTCATATTGCGCGTAATCCGGTGTTTCATTAGCGTACCAAGCATATTGAAATTGATTGTCACTCGGTTCGTGATGCTGTTCAGGATGGTCTTATTGCTCCTAGTTATGTTCCTACTACTCAGCAGCTTGCCGATATTCTTACTAACGCTTTAGGTAAATGTGCCTTTGATACTTTGTTGTCCAAGTTGGGCATTTCGTCCTTGCATGCTCCAACTTGAAGGGGGGGTATTAGGAAAGTCGATTTATGTAAATATCGTAATATCTTTTGTTTTCCTTATGTAATTAGGAGAGTTATATGCCTTGCTTTCCAAGGTAACGTTTGTATAAATAGGACGTCGAATTGTGAATAATGCATCAATGAATTCCAGAAAATATTGGTAGGGTTATTCCTTTAGCAACAAAGCAAAACCCAGTTTTCTGATCTCTGCCTTTTTCTTTCCCTATCCATAATAATCTGATTGGAAATGTCGAAAATAATCTTAAGGCAAATGTAAGGTGGGGAAGGGAGTTGAGTTTACGTGAGGGTAAAACAGTCTTTTCAAGTTTAATATAAGATACTCCCTACACCTGCAACTGCAATGGTCCCCTGCTCCCCTTATTGGTAGAAAGACTATAAAAAGCAGAGTATTCAAAATCAAACCCGGTCAATTTCCATTCGAGCCATTTTACTCGTTTGTAAATTTCCTCTTACGATTTCCATTAATGGAACTAGCAAGAAGATACGCATTTACTATCATGTGCATTTGTGCAACCACCACAAGCGAATTCAACCTCAGATAAACAAACAATTCGTAGTTCGAAATGTTAAAGCAATTGTCACCCAAAAAAACATAAACTTTAACGAGCTCATTACGGTGAGACCCAATGGAGGAGGAGAGACATTTGGATGAAACTTCCATCTGGGCATTCGCCGCCGTCCTCATGTTAATGGTCATCTTGGGTTTGTTTTGGGCGATGACAGTAAAATGGTTGATTAAGGCCTTTTTTTATTTTTGGCGAAAGTGGATAATAACCCCCATACGTTTAGCGCTATGTGAAGTTAAGCCCCATTAGAATTCATTGGAGCAATTAAAGCTCACAACTTTTTTAATCAGTGAAATCAACCCTTTACACAATTTCTCATCAGATATTCAATTTTTCACCAATATCTCACCAACTAAATTAATACCCCATCAAAATTCACTCAACTGATCTTTATGGGGATTCCACTGTGAAATTTCAGTTGCTTATTTTATGCGACCTTATGGTAATAATCAATAGCAGTTAAGGCACTTGTGAAATGTGTGTACTTATAATTAGTTAAAAACAAATTAAGATGCATGCAGTTAATGGACAAATGAACTCGTATTTTTCAATTTATCATCACATAATGCGAGTGCTTTTAAAAAAAATCATCATATAGGAGCATATGTGGCTTTGTGATAATTTTGGAAAATCACTATAGAGCATTCTGCATAGTGGTCTTTGTAGATAATCATTTTTCTTTGGTACTTCGTAGGTAACAATTCATAAACAAATGATTTAATTTCATGAATTATGGAATTGTTTTGAGCAATACAAAAATTTTCTTAATCGTTAGCTCCATTATATATTAATCATATACTCCTATATATAATAATAAGTTGGTGATATATTGGTGAGAAATAGAAAATCTCATGAGAATTTGGATGGGGGTTTGATTTCACTGATTAAGAAAGCTGTGGGGCTAAATGACACCAATTAATTCTTATTAATTTCACATAGAGGTAAAAGTATGGGGGTTATTATGCACTTTCGCCGTTTATTTTTATATATCCTCCATTTTATTATATTTGCACAATGTGATCGTTCCTTTGGTTTTTAACCTTGTTAGTTCCCCCATTGTTGTTGTTGTTCTTAAAACAAGATAAACTAGAAACCAAATAATTGATGGAATTCAAGGCGGAGTAGATTACTTGGATGATCTTAGTATTTCGATCTCATTCTTCTCTCATTTTATATAAAATAATTGTGATTGCTGTGTTTTTCTGAGTAATGTGGGTTATGGCTTGTGAATTGTGCCGAATGAGATAATTTGATTTTATTTTGAGGATGGTGGCGCGTGATGTCGGTAATGGTGGAGGCGACTGGCGAGAGGAGAGAAAACAGTAATGGTGGTGTGTGGTCTTCAAATTAACTGAAAATGTCAATAACTGAGACTGTTGCCGGCTGCATGTGTTTAGGGGTGAGCATGAACGGGTTCCCCGTTGCTATATCATGGACCCGGACCCTGACCCGTTACAAACGGTTCCTAAAAAATTGGACCCGGGTACCCGTTGCCAACGGGTCCTAAAATTTAGGACCCGGACCCGTTAATTGCCACAACGGGTAACGGGTACCCATTTGATTTTTGAGCAACAAGGTTTGTAGATGCACGAGCCAAAAGTCATCCAAAAATTATTTCTTTCAAAGCTAACCATGTTGATGGGTAACCATGGTTATCTTTAAAGTGACCTATTTTTACTTTAAACTTCAATTTTTTTTTTTTTTTAAAAAGCTTTGTTGGGTTTAGGGTACCAATTTGGACCCGTTAAACAACGGGTACCCATTTGGACCCGTAGCTTAACGGGTACCTGGCGGGTAAAGGGTCCAAAATTATAGGACCCGTTGCCAACGGCTCCTAAATTTTTGCTATTTAAGGAAGGAACGACCAGACGCTTGAAGCTAAGAGAGTTCTCATGGAAGAAGGGCGTAGCTACGGTGCAGCGGCTGTTCGAAGTTCAAGGTTGATAGGGGGACCCGGACCCGTACCCGTCTACAACGGGTCCGGTTCTGGACCCACCGGGTCCTAAGCGGGTCCGGGTACCCGCTTTTCTTGCTCACCCCTACATGTGTTGAGGCTTCTCCCTTAGGTTGGCAGAAACCCCCCTTTTTTTGGGGGAAATTTCAGTTTCGACTTTTCCAGGTTATACCCATTCTTATTTTACAATTCCAGTTTGTGCCCCTGAAATATTCATTTTGTCCACAATGTGACCAAAGTACCATATTTCCGTTAGTAAGCAGTTAAGTTTAACATTTTCTTCCAAAAGTTTAAGAAAAACACACATTATACCCTTTTGGTTTTATATTTTACGGGATATACCCATTTTCAGTAATCTCCCTTGTTTCTCAAAAATTTAAAAGTCTAGTAATTAGTTTGATCTTTTAATTAATTACATGTAATTGTTTTTTTGTTAGGGAATTTAGCTACTTAATATTTCTTTATGTAGCAATTAATATATACTACATAAAAGCTCAATGAATTAATTTAACGAATTTGAAACTCAAAAGAACACTTATCCTTACTTGTTATGACTTATTCCGTACAATATAACATAGCAAATGATTACAATAATTTCAATAAAAGTGGCTAATGTTGACGTTAATAATGAAGTGACGATGAAATATAACACAAAGAATTTGTAAATAAAATAATACTTATAACTAATGGGTATATTCCGAAAAATAGTGAAACCATAGGGGTACAAGTATGAAATTTTTTTAACCTTTTTAGATGAAACATCCAAATCTGAAGGCTCACTAACGGCAATATGATAGTTTATTTAGTTACATTGTGAACAAAATGTATATTTCAGGGGTACAAACTGGAATTGTAAAACAAGAATGGGTATAACCTGGAGAAGTCAAAACTACAGGGGTACAAGCTGGAATTTCCTTTTTTTTTTTTTGTAATTTCGACTTTTCTTATGATTTATGCACCTTCCGTAGGGCAGTCTTAGTCATACACGAACTTGACGAAAGCAAAGACAAAACATTGAGCTGTCTGTAATAGACTTTAGAAGTTTTACCTTGGGTGAGTAGTATCTATCTGAAAGGCCAGGAATTGGAGTGACTACAAACCCCCCACGGATTTGAGCTGATACTGGAGGAAAATCTGTGGAGTTAAAGAAGTGTTGAACGCAGGTATAGAAACTGGTAGCTGGAAAATGGTCCCAGATACACAGTAACAAATGGATAAGAGGGGACTATGCCAAGGTTGGATGGGTTAAGTTTATATGGAGTAGGCATATAATCCCTAGAACTGCTTTTATAGGCTGGTTGGCTGTTCAAGGAAGGCTGCAGCTTAAGGATAAGTTGCATATGTTAGGGATAAGCCAAGATGATACATGCATTCTTTGTCGGAATGCAAGTGAGACACACAGTCACATGTTTTTCCAGTGTCCTTACTCGAGGAAGTGTCTGGAGCTGATTAATCAAGCATGTAATGTGAACATTCCAGAAATTGATGCTATGGCAAGGTGTACAAGGAAAAGAATGGTAAGTAAGTTGTTGAAACAAGCTATTGGATCAGTAATTTGCAGCCTTCAATACCACATCTGGATGGCGAGGAACAAGTGTAGGATAGATCAAGTTTTAATACTGCCTAGCAAGATTTGTAATATGGTAATGAAGGAGGTAAAACATAGAATTAGAGTTGTTGTAAACAATTGTAGCTTGAAGGATCGAGCTTTGCTTGAATCCAGTAAGATGATGTAAGGTCCTTTATGTCTAGTTGATCCACAACCTGATTTTCACTCTCTGCTTAATAAAATTTACATTTTTCCCAAAAAAAAAAAAAAAAAAAAAAAAAAAAAAAGTTCTACCGTGGAAAGACTACCACAAACAGTAGACAAACTGTAGGAATTCCAAATTCACTAGAATGAGAAAGGAAATTAGACAACTTGTTATTGAAGCTTTGTCAAATCAGAATATGAACTGATGGTTGAGACTTGAGAGTACAAGAGTAATTGACAAAGAATTGGTAAAATGTCAGAAAGACTACCACAAACAATTGACAAACTGTAGTTAATTTTGTTATGCAAATAATAGAACTCTGATTACTTAGTAACTAACTTCTGCTTATGTTGCTGAGCTAGGATCTGCGTCTGTTACAATGTATCCCTTGTATTCTATGACTTTCTTACTTTTTGGGCCATAATCAACTTGCTATAGAGTATACTCGTAGACCATTAGTGCAGAAAATGTAAATCCAAGAAAGTAAGCACCCTGGTGCCTATGTTCTGAGTTTTGCAGTAGTGATGGATGTCTAGGGTAGTAAACACTCAGTGAGCATGAAAAATGTGAATTTTAATTTTGGTTAATTAATTAATTGATCGAGCAAGTGATCACAGGAGTCTGATATTAAGCAATGGATATTTTTTACATATTTTTTGATGTGTTGTGTTTGATTTGTTTTCAGTTCTTCAAGAGACGAAGGAGGACAACGTTACTGCAAGTTTTGAAGACAATGAGAAACGGTATTACATACTGAAAGTATGTAGTATAGGCACCGAAGATTTGATAGTTTTTGACAAAATATTACAATTGTTGCATCATTCATTTGTGTTACAATTTGAATTCATATTTTCTTTTTAGAATATACGATGTCTCCTTTAATTTAACATTTTGTCGCTACAAACTTGTAGACTTGATGGTGATGGGGGCCGTTGCCCTTCTCTTGGGCTCTTCTTTAAGCATTATGCTATCAAGGTTTGCGTTCCTCCAACCGTCGCTGTGTCAATGTGGTCCTGCAACCTCAAGTTATTTCCTCGAAAATTAAAACATGGTGGTTGCACTAAAGTAAATAAGATCCTATTTTTGCTGTGTGTATTGTTAATATTCTTGACGTTGATGCCGAAGTGTTGATGTTCTGTTTGTAATTAGTCTATCTTATTTTGATGTATTCGTAGTTAGAACACTATATAATGTTTAGTGGTGAAGTAAAAGGTTAATCTGGCGCGGTAAATTGCAATAGAAGATACCTTGATTTGATCATGTATAAAATTGGACTCTGAAATATATTTAGACAGCTCAATTGTAAAAGTAAACAAATTAAATTGTCTAGTCTTTAGAAAACAAAGTGAAACTGCTGGTGAGGATAAATTTTCCACTATGTAATGATGGGTGGCTGTATAAGACTTGTTCATTTGTCCTAAAAGTGGTAACTTTGTTGTAACAGGGGAAGTTGCCACTTATATCAATCGAGGGTGGAGATCAAATTCACATCTTGATTGTCTCCCTAGCAGTCATTCATTTCATGTACTCCGGTGTGGCAATCGGTCTTGCAAAACTAAAGGTGCGTAATTGTCATATACTCCTGCCGTATATTATACGAAATATGTCACCACTCAGTCACTCGCCAAGCTATTGTAACACCCCGACTCATCGCCTGAGTCGAGAGTAGTCACCTATGCCAGTTTGCCAGGCTGTGGGCTGACCTCACATACCAACACGGGTCCTTTCGGCGCATTTTGACCTCACTCATGCGCACCCTGGGACACTTCCCATGAGGTCACCCATCCTGAAATTAATTCCAATCAAGCATGTTTAACTTTGGAGTTCTTATCACATGGGATTCCTAAAAAGAAAGTCGACTTTGTTTGTATGAGTAGTACTGTCAATCATTTTAAGCACCTCATATGAGTCATTAATCTCTTAGGAACCTCGTCTGAAATTTGGGGTATTACAGCTATAAATTATGAAGATTGATATGATATATAAGAGCCATATCTAAAGCACAATAAAGATTTTGTGATAAATGGTGAACATAGTTTGTGTGAAACTCGCAATTGAATATTGCAGCTATATTGATGATCTTTTTCTCTCTTCCCCTTTTTACATTAGCTAAGACTACTCTGTTGTAAATTCTAAACCACATTTTGGTAATGCTTGATTTATATAATTCTTACAAAATCATTTGTTTCTTGTTACTTCATTAAATGTGTTGCATCATGCTCTCTTTTATAGAGCTCAACACCGGTCATACATGTTCTTGCCGACATACTACGTAATTGTTGAATTCTCTAGATCACTCATTCTTCTTGACTCCTAAACATTCTTGAATATTTTGGACTAATTTAAATTTTCCTAGATTAAATTTTCTAACATACTCTTGATACACGCTAAGTTAACCTAGAACATTTCTAGAACAAACAGAGTTGTAGTTGAGTAGTTGACATGACAGAGACAGCACTTCACATGTACAAACAACTTGGTATGCATAAAAACATTGACAAATAGATAGGAGAAGGTTCTCCAAGTTCTTTCATCTTTACCTGCTGTCTTATCATGCTTGGAGCAATTTCCTTGACCAGCTCTTCAACAACTAGTTTGACAAGGGAAATTGTTACTCCTTTTACACTCCCCCTCAAGATGGGAGTGGGTGAATCCATCACTCCTATTTTGCTTAGAAGATTTGAATGTTTTTTAATGGTTAGAGGCTTGGTAAATACATCAGTCACTTGCTGATGAGAGGGGATATAAGATGTTTGTATTACACCAGAATTCACCTTATGATGAAGTGACAGTCGACTTCGATGTGCTTGGGGCGCTCATGAGATACAGGGTTCATAGCAATAAACAATGTAGAATGATTTTCACACTTTAGAGCTGCATATTTTAAGACCCAAGCCTTTCACCTCACATGTCGTTAAGGTCATTGCTCAATACTCTGCCTCTAGGGCTGTTCACCGATCCAGACCCGAACCGGACCGCATGGATCGAGGACCGAATCTATAGGAAAACGAAGACCGAAGACCGAACCAATTGGACAAGGACCGAATTAATTGGACAAGGACCGAATCCGGACCGGAAAGTGCGGTCCAAACCCGGACTGAACCGGACCGGAGCCCCGGAACAATCTATAAATCAACCCAGAAACCCAAAAAAATGATACCAACTACTGCTTTTATACCACATCTAACAACAGTGACATCACTAATAAACCTAATTTTGAATGACAATTTCTCGATTTAAAACCCCCAAATCAAAATACGAACTCTAATTCATAAACAATGGGTTATTATATGACTTAATAAATCAATGATAGAGTACCTTTTTTTTTTATTGGTTCAGTCTTTATTAATTGAGTTGTTTATAAAGGTGGTTAGTAAGCACATCCAATTTCATATAAGTCTTTTAGTTTTTAAATTGAACAATAAACCTGAAATTTTTTTTTTCACCATAGCAAACATAAATTAAAAAGTTTAAAATAAACTTTCTTAATATCAATAGAGAAATTCAGAAATTTTGAAATGCTTTTTTTTTTTTTAAGTTAGGTAGATTTAGTTTTATTTTATGTTATTTTTCAAAACTTTGGCACAAAAATTAAAAAATATAGTAGAATAAATATCTAGAAGGGAAATGACAAGAAAATATATTAAATTGAACCCTAGTTCTCTGATAGAATTTACAAACTTTAACCAGTTGAGCCAAATTGATTTGTTGATTGAAATCTATTAAAAATATATTTAAACTAATTGTAACTTTAACCATGGTTAAATTTAGTGTGACCGGCGGTTATTCTAGAATCATTGTTGAGACTTGAGAGGATGGTGATGCGTAAGTTGTGGGAATTTTTTTGGTAATTGGTGGTAATGGTGATTGAGAGGAGAGAGATGGTAAGATGTGGTTTATTTATTTATTTATAATTAGTGATTCAGGCTCTAAACAGAAAATTTGTAGGGGTAATTTAGTCAAGAAAATTTGTCAAATGAAGTAAGTTTTAAAACAGGAAAATCATAGTGAATTGACCCGAAGAAAAATATAAGAAAATTTCTTTGGGTCCGAAAGAATATAAAAAACAAGTTAAATCCATCTATTACTTTTAATAATTGCGTGCAAGAAAAGCTGACTTGGCGAGCTTCAACGTACAACTGACATGTCAGCAATCATTTAACACCTCATTACGCTCATTGGCAAAAAATGTCTGAGGCAAGATTTGAGTCATTGACCTATTAATTAGGTCTTCAACACATTACCAATGTGATGTCTACTACTTCATGCACATTATTACAATTTATTTTATAAGAAGGAAAGATCCAGTACAAATCAAATGTTGTTGATTTAGTGTTGACAGAATTACAAAATTTTAAAAATAATGTGAAAAAAAGATTTCTACTCACTCCCAAATATGGAAACAAAATAATTAGACCATAATACAACGATTAACATAAAATGGACCATTATATTGATTAATACAAGAAATTCATATCCAACTTTAAAAAAAATGTTGTAATTTATTATCAAATGAACATTGGCCGATTAATGTTTCCAAGACGTTAACACTAAGCATTCAAATTTCCGAGCCCCAACATCTCAAATCATGAATGATTTGTATGATGGACTATAGTTAAAAAAAAGTAACATTTTGAGAATAGAAGTAAATTATAATGGAATCGACTATAGTGTTTCACAATTTTAGATGAAAAAATCAATGATGATGACTTAGTGACTGATGATGACATGATTAAAAATTCGCATTATAGGATTCATTCTTCTTGGTATCCTAAATTCCTAGGCCTTCCTGGTTAATGATCACGAATTCTTGGGTAGGCAATAACAGGAGGGAAGATGCTTTAGGTTAGTGAATTCAACAACATTTTTAAAATATTTACAAGAAAGAAAGAAAAAAAAATCATTTTCAATAAGGACAATAACACAACGAAAGAAATTTATAGTTTTATACCTTACCTAGCTATTCTTATATGCTAATGGTCGTAAGGTACTTTTTGTTTTTATATATTATCATTTCTAATCTAAAAGTGATGACCCATAATTATATTGACAAATGATGTGGTAAAACTAATACGTTGGTATTAACTATGCTCATCTAAGTGTTTTTTATTTGACTTAATATATTTATGACATGTATCAATCTTACGTCAAAGTAGAACATGTTTTAGTAAGTCTACTGTAACACTACGGAATATGAAAAGTGGTTTATGGAGTTGGTTTGTCCCACATTGGGAAACTAAGGCTCACATGATCAGTTTATAATAGATTCCTACCATCATACTACCAACAAGGCCTTCACCTTTTAGAGCCCAAGCGAGGATTTATGGGCTTATTGGTAACTTCCCATCTTATTGGGTTGTGTTGCGACGGACGGTGGATCGGGCTGTTACAGATTGTATCAGAGCAACCCTGCGACCGCGTGCTGAGTGCTGGGGTTAGGCCCAGGTCAGCCGTCTAGCAGGGGAGATCTTGGTCCTGTGTTGATGTTGGTATGGAATGGTTGAGGCGCGCCGGGGACGTCGTGTTCTCTAAGTGGGGGAGTTTGTAACACTACGGAATATGGAAAGTGGTTTATGGAGTTGGTTTGTCCCACATTGGGAAACTAAGGCTCACATGATCAGTTTATAATAGATTTCTACCATCATACTACCAACAAGGCCTTCACCTTTTAGAGCCCAAGCGAGGATTTATGGGCTTATTGGTGACTTCCCATCTTATGGGGTTGTGTTGCGACGGACAGTGGATCGGGTTGTTACAGATGGCTCTGATACCATTTGTAACACCCCGACTCATCGCCTGAGCCGAGAGTAGTCACCTATGGCAGCTTGCCAGGCTGTGGGCTGACCTCACATACCAACACGGGTCTTTTCGGCGCATTTTGACCTCACTCATGCGCACCCTGGGACACTTCTCAGAAGGTCACTCATCCTGAAATTACTCCCAGTCAAGCACGCTTAACTTTGGAGTTCTTATCACATGGGATTCCTAAAAGGAAAGTCGACTTTGTTGGTATGAGTAGTACTGTCAATCCTTTTAAGCACCTCATATGAGCCATTAATCTCTTAGGAACTTCCTCTGAAATTTGGAGTGTTACATCTACGCTTCGACTAAATTTTGACAGGGTTGAGGTACGGGCTAGATAATTTGATGGGGTGGGAGTGTGAGGTATGATCGTATGGATGTTAGGAAGACGGGTAGCTGAAAGGGGTTGAGGGTCAACAAGATCTTTAGACGAGAGTATGAGTTTTAATTATGGAGATCGGGTAGAGAAATCGGTTAGGGTTAGGAGTTGGCTAGAAATTTGACATGAGTAAGAGGGGTGCAGACTGTCCAAAAAAATGTTATTAATCCCCATACATGTGCACGGGTACCAATTACATATAAACTAGTTTGAAGGGTACAAAAATAAAGATAAAGATATAAACAATTTGGTTAACATATACATATAAAGGAAAATATTCATTTAGGGGGTCGAGTTTCAAAATTAGTGGTAGGTGGGTCGAGCAAAGGAGTTGATGTGTTGTCGTGAGTTGATAGGAGATGTTAATATAAATGATTCGATTTTAGGAATCAACGGGTGTGAAGGGGTTACTGTAGGATTTAACCTGGTTAGGGAGTTCAGGTAAAGTAGAGCGTGAGGTGGGGAATAAACTGAGTAGGAGACGGGTGCGACTACCGGTTAGATAATTTGATGGGTGTAAAGGTGTCGGTTAGGGAGGTCATCTAAGGAATCGACGAGGAATGAGTCGACTAAAAAATTTGACCAAGGGTGAGAAGATGTCTTCTAAAATTTTGTTGGATATTGGGTGTTGATGATTAGGAATGGGGATGGAAGTGGTGGGTGTTAGATAGGGAAGCAGGTAGGGTGATGATTGTCCATTGGTGGTTTGCGTAAACAATTTAATGCATGCGAAGTTGATGTCGCCTTGGACATATGTCGCAGGAGGGAGCCACCTAAGAAAGTTGAAAAAAGTTGTCGAATACATACAAGAGTCGACGGGTGGTTATTGAGGGGTGGAGCAGACTCATTAGGTTGGTTAGTTGGTATGAGGTCGGACTTCTCAGACGGGTCCTAAATTCTTAATTTTGAACATGATTTTTAAGTTAAAATTCTTTAAGAAGGTGTTTTGGGAATGCTATTGTCAAATCAAAAATTTACCCAAATCATATAATTGGCAATCCTAAAAATTACTCGAGAATTTGGATCTCTTAATTTGAAGCAAAATTTCCATGTGTACACCAAATACAACCCCCGAACCGCATTCTACTTTACCAAACGTTAAAAATGGTTATCAAAAATTTCAAATTACAGTTTCCAAACGCTATATAAAATGCTTTTGTTTTAAATATTTTCATAGCAATTTTATATTATATGACATACATAATTATATTTAGAAAAACATTAGTAATTCCTGTGCATTTACACGGGTCAAAAAACTAGTTAATATCAGTAAAGAGGAAAAATGTTTAGAAGATCCCCTCCACGAGGAAAGCACGACATCGTCTTTAGGATATCCGACCCGAATAATATCTTAACGAAGTATTAGCCGGGTCTTTGGTTTTTTGGTTGTTTTTTTTTTCTTTTTTTCTTTCTACAGTGGCAACACCTCTCTCTGAGTGACCTCCAATGGCGCTGCTGTGGAATCCTGGTAGTCAGCTCTTGAATAGTACACCAAAACCCCAAATCTTGAGGCCAACTTCTTCCACAAGTTTCATATCTCCTCCTCTTCAACTTCCCATTTCTCATAAACCTAATTATTCCAACAAATCTCTCAAACTCATGACATCCCTTACCCCGCACGCTTCTTCGCTTGATAAAAATGGCGCTCCTGCTTCCTCCTCCTCTCCTTCTTCAATCGGTGGTTCGATTCTGTTTCTTTAATCTATCATTTTTATTTATTTTTGATTAGTTACATATTCTGTTCATCATGCTTTAACGATTGTACCCACTTTTAGTTCATCATGCTTTATTAATCTCTATTCGTTATATTTACGGTTTCATATGACGATTCATGTTAACCGACTCGTAATCATTTTGAACTAAGGCAAAAGGGGAAAAAGAAACTAATTTATAGTTTAGAGGTAGCTATTTGTAATTGAAATTGATTTCTGTTTTGTTGGTTGTGATCAGTGGGACGAGTTGGAGAGGTGGAGAGGGTGACGAAAGAGACAAACGTGCGTGTGAAGCTAAACTTGGATGGTAATGGGGTGGCTGATTCCAGCACTTCAATTCCTTTCCTTGATCATATGTTGGATGTTAGTACTTTCGAATTCAATTTTGGTTCTTTTTATTTCCTTTTGTTGGTTATTAGGTTAATGAAAAATTTGATCTGTATTTTATTATTTTGTTGACCGTAGCAACTTGCTTCCCATGGATTATTTGATGTACATGTGAGAGCTACTGGTGATATTCATATTGATGACCATCACACGAACGAAGATGTTGCTCTCGCCATTGGAACGGTACTTTACTTGGAACTCTTTATTCATTAGCATCAAGTTTTCAGTTTTCGTAGCTGTATGATATTTTCGTTATTGTCATTGTGTTTTGCTGATTGCAACAAGTAATGTGCGAAACTTGGTTTATCGATGAATTCATACATGCTAATCAATAATAAGCAGAATTTATTGATATAGAAATGCCCCTTTGAAAACTCGTTATTGCTTAGAAATGCTCAACGGGTGTTTTCTTAATATGCATGTCTTCTTGATGTAGGCTTTGCTGCAAGCTCTGGGAGACAGAAAGGGAATAAATAGATTTGGGAACTTCTCTGCTCCTCTCGATGAAGCTCTAATACATGTCTCATTGGTATGTCTTCTGGATGCTAATACACCTTGTCACTTCTTTGATCGGATATTCTCGACACTATTATCTGAGCCTGAGGTCCAGGGATCTTCTCCACGAGTAGGACTGAGTGTATTCTGCCTAGTTTTGTTTATCTGATATGAAGTACCAAAGCTCAGTCAGTAGGCTTCATATAGGATGAGCTTTTCTACCCGTACTTCATGAAGAAGTTTGTCTCGTTACTCTAAATTAGAAAAGGATGCCATTTTGTGGTCCTTCTGTGTAGGATGGTACCTTGCATAGATGTAAAAGGACGATTTGCATGGCGGGATATGAATTAAAAAAAGGAAAGACATTGCAGCATATGTAGGATTTAGCTATGGGAGATGTAAATATCTAAAAACACGCAAAGATACTGTGAGATCCTCATCCTTGTCGGTCGGTCATAGGGTTTGTAGAGTAGTACTGTACAGGCTTCGACTTTATAGTCTAGTATCTATCTTGTTCAATGAATGAGAAAAGTTCTTTGCAGTTATATTGAATTGTTTCAGTTCAAAAGAAAAAAAAAAAGTAATATTGAACTGTTTTCTATAAATAATCTTGACAATGAGCTTAGGATGAGAAGTTCCAAGAACAATTACAAACCTCACCAAAGGGGTAGCAAGGAGCTACTCGAAACTAACAGCTACCAAGAGCAACAATGCTCAAGGGATATCCATACTAAAGCTCTTTTGAGCTCTAACACACTCTTGAACCTGAATACAAAGAGTGGTTTTCTCTAAAGTTCTACAATTTCTCTCATGCCAAATCTCATACACCATGGAAGTGAAGGTGCTTCTTAGTAGATACTAGATGTTGCTTCCCTGCATGCCAAAGACCTTATGTTTAAGCCAATTGAGCTCATGTGAGAGGCTTCAGCTATGCTTACCTTGACCCAGCCAGCGCAAACTTCTGCCCCATACTTCATAAGAAAAGTTGCAATTGAAGAATAGGTGAGCAACTGATTCCTCCTGGCATCTGTAGAGGGTGAACCTGTTTGGGATACAAATGCCTCTCCACTTCAGATTATCTTTAGTGCGCCGAGCACCTCGAATAGCCAATGCAGCAATAGCGAGCTTTTAAGGACACAACAGGAACTCCATATATTTCTGTGCCAGTTAACAACAGTATTCTGGTTTCTAACCTTCTATAGAAATTATAAATGATCTCAGACTTGCTGTATCTCAGAAATCAATCAGAAAACAGGCTTTGAGCCCCACTAGCTCCACCAGTTCTCCCCAAAAATTTGTCCGTCATGGAGATGAGGGTTCTCCAGGAAGAGGAACAATCAGCTTTTACTGAGCAGTTCCAGAAATCAAGTTGCTTTAAGTAATATGCATGCATCCATTTGCACCATAAGATTTCCTTGCAGTGTAGTAGCTTAATAAGCCATTTAGTATGGAGGGGTTTGTTTCAGCTAAGGACCTTCTTAATACCCAGACCTTCTTCAGATGTTAGAGTGTTGTCAATGGATTCTGTGATCGAATGCCACTAGATAAAATCGCTCAATATGATACAAATGCTTCCCACTTATGAAGGGTTAACTTCCCACGACTGTCAATAATACCCCAAAAATTATCTCTGCACAACTTGCTGATTTTCTTTAGGACAACCTTTGGGAGAAGAAAACTGAACCCCAATATGTTTGCAGATCCAAAATGAGTGAATTTATTAGCTGGAGCTTGCCAGCCTAAGAGATAGTAGCATTTGCCCAATGCTTCAGCTTTGCTCTGATCTTATCAATGAGAGGGTAGTACATAAATTCTTTGAGTCTTGAAGAATGCATTGGAACAACCAGACATCTAAATGGAAAAGACCCAATAACATGTCCGGTTTTTTCAGAAATATTTGGCCCTAACATCAGAGTCAACACGACCTATATATATGTTTGTCTTGAGTGGGTTTGCAGCTAAACCAGACTGCTTCTCAAATTTGTGAAGCACACTATCAACAGCCATGACTGATTTCAAATCCCCTCTGGTAAAAATAAGCAGGTCATCTGCAAAGAAAAGATGATTCGATTTTGTGGCATTTGGGATGCTGGGAGAAGCTAGGAGAGAGACATAGACTTTTTAGTTGCCTTGAGAGCCCCTCCAATACGGAGAACAAACGGATAGGGAGACAAGGGGTCTTCTTGTCTCAGACCTTTTTTCGCAGTAAAGAAACCCACATGTTCACCATATATATTGTGAGTTAGATGAGCAGAAATGAGACATACCATCCAGCTAACAAAATTTGAGGGGAATCCAAAAGTAATGAGATGGTTTTATACAGAGTGTTGCATTAAGAAATTGGCCTGAAATTAACAAGTGGATCCGGAGTGTTTTCTTGGGGATAATAGTAATGCGGGCGCAGTTCACTTGTCTCAACATTTTTCCTTAGAAAAAAAAATTCAGAACAGCAGAGCAGAGATTATCACAGATGGTTTCCCAAGATTTTCTAAAGAATTTAGCTGTAAAACCATCTGGCTCGGGACTTTTCAAGTCAAATAGAGGAAAGAGTGCCTTTTTTACCTCATTTTTGTAAGGCTAAAGAATGTTCTTTATAGCCTCGAAGAGAACGATGGAATAGGGTATTTTTTATGATATTTCTTGTAAACCTCAAGAGTTCGAGTGTTGATTTTTGAAGTTCTATAGTTGGAGTCAAGTGCTACACTCTCATCCACCCTTGTCTTCTCGTCTTTTGTTGATAAGACTACTCCTGATAATATAAGAATTAGAAGGTAAATGTCTAAAGATAAAAAAATTTGTGCTTGAAAACTGTGCCATGCCATGGTACTTTAAAGAATAAATTGATGAGTTAATGACTTGTGAGTTAATTTCCTGAATCCTAGTACTGCTAAAACTTGGCAAGATATGAATGACAAATGGCACTTGAACATCCTGTTCTTTACGATTCTTATTACATTGATGTAGATGTTGATTGTATATACGGGTACAGAGGACTATAAACCATATGAAATAGGATGTCTTATTTAATTATTTATGAAGCATGCTGATCCTTGTGCATTGTTTATTTGCTTCTTTTTCTACAAGTTTCCGCACGTGTTTCTGTGGATGTCCTCATTTACCTTCTTTCTGCTGTGAGAAGTTGAGGAGTTTTTATGATACCCAAGGCTACGACTTACATCCCCCTTGAAGAGTTGAAGCTAAATTTGGCTAAAAGTTCTTATACTCTGGCAAATGTTGGGCTTTTGTCTGTTGCTATGGCTGTGTCAAGTCGTCCGTGTACTTTGATGCTTTGTAACTCTAAATTGCTGGCATTTTAAGATGCCATTTGTCATTTATTGAAGAGGGTTACTCTGTATCTTGAGCCGTATCATCATACATCTGGAGGTTTGGTTTGTGAACTGGCTTTATTTAGTCGTGGACATTTCTCCACTGTATTTCTTCCCTTTACTCTATCCTCCAATATCGAAGGGAATACCTCTGTAAAGGTTTTTGTCCTTTGTGGAAGATGAAGGACTTGACTTGTGTGTGACTGAAGTGTTCATGTCATAAGTTGTCCCACTTGGCATGTATATGGATTAGCTCAAAGTCCTTAGGTTTGTAGTTCTTTGTATATTTCTTGTGCTCTTGGACATGTGAGATTGACGGTCTTTTGCTGCAGGATTTATCTGGGAGGCCTTACTTGGGTTATGATCTGAAGATACCTACTGAGAGAGTTGGGACATATGACACCCAGGTAACTTGCACCCGAGCAATCTCATTATACAGTACAACACTGTAATTGGTTCAATCAGTTTGTTTATAGTTTCAATGCTGATTTTTTGGCACCTGATTTTTTTATTTTATTTTATTTTTTATTAATAGCATCTGTTGAACGGTTAATATAAAGCTCTCGCCTTCTCTTTTCTTTGTTTTAGTCGCATTAGTGAACCCATGCAGCTCCTAGAGCTTGTGTTACTAGATTCTTAGATAGTACTGTCCGTGTTTTGTAATCCCTATGTTTCTAAGTTTCAGTGATGAGGCTTTTTATCAACATAAGTTCTTTTATCTGTATCTTTTAAATCCACTCATGAGACATAATGGGAGAAGTAGATTGTTTTTGGTTCTGATTTTGTATCACGCTGGCGTATCCTATTATCTTAAGTTGTCTGGTAGGGTGTCTTGCACATGCTCTCATTTTGTTTACTTACTCCTTTCTCGTGATAATACAATGTGGAACTCTTACTTACTCTGGCGTCTTTATCTTTAGTTAGTGGAGCACTTTTTCCAGTCTTTGGTGAATACATCTGGCATGACGCTTCACATTCGGCAGGTATGCTTTACTTCTAATGTAGTTATGTGTCATTAACTCGCGTTATATTTTTTCGGCCTGAATTCAACCTGCAAAAGTGACTTGGCATCAGCAAATTTATTTAGTTTTTACAAGTCTAATATACCAAAGTTACAAGTCTAATTTACATCCTTATAATACTTTTCTTTGCTATAAAGACACAAAGTAATTTTGTCTTCACTCCTACTTATGCAGCTTGCTGGGAAAAATTCTCACCACATAATTGAGGCAACTTTCAAGGCTTTTGCTAGAGCTCTCAGGCAGGCTACAGAATGTGATCATCGCCGTGCTGGGACCATACCAAGGTTTGTACATCTGGTTTAAAGTGTATTTGCAGTTTCTGGTCCAGTTGTTTTCACAGAGTATGGCTAAATCAAATTGAATCGAACTGAAGTCAATGTAACTGAAGTAAATTGCTGTGAATTGAGCTGAATAGGATCGAATGAGCAAGTACTCCAATTAAATTCTGTTGGACTTTGCACCTCTTTATCATTTGGAAACTTCTCTAGGGATAATATCAACCCTGAACTTAGAGCTCTTGGTCGTTGAAATACTTATCCAATGCTTTCCTCCTCCATAATTAACTCCTGCATTCCATGTAAAAAGACCGCACAAACTCACTACAAACACAGAATTTGATCAATTCATTGATCATTGATGAAAACACATATTAATAGTCAAATAATACCTTGTCTTCGTTTCCTTTGTGAGACAGTACCTTTTATAACTTCTTTTTAAACTTTTAGATGCTTGACTATGAAACTTATGAATATTGAATTGAAAATGAGAATCTCTCTTGGAATTTACTGTCCTAATATTCTATTTCCTAAGACGGTAGACGGAAAGATTACCAAAACTTCATAGAAAACTACACAAAAAGGGGCAAAAAGAGGTTTTAAAAAGAAGGCTATTCTAAAAACTTCTACAAACATTCATAAACAACTTAGTTTACTCTTAAAAACAATGTGGTTACTCCTTATTTCACTATTCTAGAGGTTAGCCACTAATTAAGGAACAACAGAGCATTAAAGCCTCCCTAAAAGTATTGATTCTTTCAGCTAGTTTGAACCTGGTTGCCTTGCTAAAACTAAAAAGAACACTAGACCACCTAGCTGCTCCTACTTTTTTGAGTCTATCTTTAAAGATGACCATTTGACTTAGGTGCAGACACTTGGCATTACAATATGTCCAGAAATATGAAACAGATTTGAACTCTAGGCGAGACTGCCACGGTGTTTGTAGCCAAGTCTGAACAGCCTAGTATATAACAAAGAAAGTTACTAAGAAAAAATTCCCTTAACTATAGAAGCGCTTCATCCAATGCCTTAGTACGCTTACATATGCTGCTGAGAAGAATCAAACACTATATGCTGTACATCTCTTGTTCACTTTTCAACTATCCAAAGGGGAGGTAATACATAAAGGTGACACAAACAAATCATAGGTTTGGCAGCTTAAAATAATCAACCAATCTATTGATAATTTAGAATTGGCAAAATTAACGTAAATAACCCAACGTTTTCCATATATTCTTAAAATAATCCAACCTTTTCACTTTAACAAAAATAACCCAAGGTTTATTTTTGTGTTACAGATATATCCCCTGGATCATCGGAGTAACAATCTCCGGCAAATTAACTTGACCGTTAAAAGGCAAATTACGAAACATCTCCGATCAGGATAATTACTTACCTTTTTCAAAGAAAATAAAAAGAAAGGGAGAAATGGAACTTACTTTCTCTTCCTTCATCTAATCTTCCACAACGAATATGGTCCAATGGGGACCAAGTAGCTGCACCAGTCAATCGCCTTTCTCCCCCCTTTCTCTACCAAACTTTGAGCAAACAACTATGGCCAGTTGGTTTCGATCAACCAACGTATACCACACTGATGGTCGATCAGTGAGCTTAATGATCGTTTTAGAAGTGACGACAACTGTTTACATCTTTATCATGAACGATTAATTCGAAAACCTTGGCAATCCTTCAGGTTTCAAATACAGTCATAATTATAAGAGTTTTCCTGCTCAATTTTATTGTTGTTTAGTTTGGATTCATGAATTCGTTGTGGTTACAAGGCTTTTGTAGTAATCAGTCATGTTAACTGTGTAGAATAATAATTTGATTGATCAATGTCAATTCAAAAGAATTCGGTTTTGCAAGAAATATGTTTGTTTTTTCTCTGCATATCATAAGAAGATATTTTCTAAGAGTTTTAGTCGGGAATGAATCACCAAATTTTGCGGCAGATTTTTTAAGGGTCACGTCATCACCGGAGATTCTCATTCCGGTGACGCTTGGGATACAATTGTAACGCATGAAAACGTCGGATTAATTTCATTAATGTTGAAAGGTTGAGTTATTTTTAGAAGATCCAGCAAACGTTGGATTATTTTTGTTAAATTTGCCTTTAGAATTTATGCCGGTTTATGCCTGGCATTTCACACACCACACCATAGTGATATATATCCGACATCTCACGTTGAATGCTTCACCACTTCTGTGTAACGTGTACAAATGGTAACATCACCATAGAAAATTATGATTTTCCTGATCTTCCCTTGTGTGTGTGTGTGAAACAGCCTATGTTTTATGATGTGTGCTGCCTCGTACTTCAATTGCCTCTTAAGCTTGTGTTTTTCCTTCAGCTCAAAAGGGGTCCTATCACGTTCTTGATGTCAACCATCTCTGGAGTTGTGCCTGTGCGTCTGCCGTTTGAAGTGTAGAACCTATGGTATTTGGAGGGCCGAGACTCAAACTTAGCTTTGAGATCCTGTCATCCCGAGTTGTTCTATGTATTAAGAGCATGAGGTGATGACGTCAGCAACTTAAGTTTTCGAGAAATGGTACACATTTTTTTGTGGATGTTCAGGTCCCAGATTTTAGTACTCTTACGCATTATCATATGTACAACACTTATTGCAATGAAGTTCCGTTCAGAGTTACTAATACTGTGCGAACCTGAAGTACCTCTGATGCATCCTTACTCATCCCTCCATTAGTAGGAGACTTTCCTTCAGCATCAGAAATAGTACTCTTACGCATTAGTAAGCGTTTGTTTAGCTCGAGCTCCCTATCTACAGCATGTAGTATATTTAGCTGCTTAATCAAAAGATTGAAAGGACCAAAAATGCATAAACCTGAGGTAAGTAATAGCAAGTTACCTAGGGTTCATGTAAACGGAAGATAAGAATGGAAATTAGAAGTGAATTATCAGAATGAGATTGACTGATATTAATTCATTAGTGGCTTAAAATTTACAATTTGCAATTAGCTAGGAAATCCTACAACGATAATAAAATGCAGACAAGACAACATTCCCTTGCGCCTTCCTTGTACCCGATGTCCCTCCACTATCAGCATTTGAATCTTTCTGATACAAACCAAGGTCAAGGTCAGCTACAATTTGCATTGTCAACTGCCACGCAGGCATCCAAGGTCAAAGGAAAGGATGAGGAGAACTCAAAGGTTGGATTGTATGAGCTGTGTAAGAGTGAGCTGTTCCAAATGGAGTATTTTAGCAGGAAATGATTAGCAAAACCACCTGGTATTCTGCACAGAGTTTTGCAGAGAATAAAAAGCTATCATTTGTCTTTTTGTAGCGCTGGCATTAGGCCGTTGTAGTTGGTACTATAAATCAAGAGGAGCGCCTGATTGTAAGATTTTATCCATCAATTTGTAATCTTCTCGCTTCTATCTTAATATTCAATCTTTCAGCCCCCTTAATTTGCTTCTCAGTCTTTTCTCATTACTTCTTTAATGCATTTTGGCTTGACTTCTGTTAATAAAGATTCAATCTTTATCATTGGTAATCAGAGCTAGTTATCCTCCGACCTGTCAAAACAAAAATGGCACCACAAAATCAACCCAGAACCCAAATACAGACAATTCCGATGAGAATCGAGCGCGTTTGCAGATGGAAGATTGGTTGCGAACAATGGAACAGAGGTTCACAGCCATGTGAGAGTCGATACGGAAAGGAACAGAGGAAAACATGGCCAGACTGACGAGGATGATGGCAGGACTGTCGGCTGAGTATCAAAGGCTCAACTCCCGGTTCCAAACACAAGGTGAGTCTAGCAACAACAACCAGGGTATGAATAACCAATTTCCTGCTAGGTTGGGTAGACTAGAATTTCCTCAGTTTAATGGTGATAATCTAGATGGATGGTTATTTAAATGTGACCATTTTTTCTCTTTGGGTGACAACATGACTTAGGAGTATAAGGCTGTTGTAGCTGCTATGCATTTAGAGGGTATTGCTTTAGAATGGCATCAATCTTTTCTTAAAACCAGGAATAAAAGTGGATTAAACCCTGTTAAATGGGAAGAGTATAAGAAATTGCTGCATAATAGATTTGGAAGGGTTTGTGATGATCCCATGTCTGAATTGGCGAATTTGAAACAAGCTGGTACTTCTGTGGATGATTATCATATCGCTTTTGATAGATTGCTGCATAGAGTAGAGTTGACTGAGGATTATGTTGTAAGTTGTTTCTTGGCTGGTCTCGATGATCACATAGAAAACCCTTTAAGAATGTTCAGACCCAAAACATTTCACGAAGCAATTGAACTGTCCAGAATTCAGGAGGCTACCCTAAACCTAACCCATAAACCAGCCAGGCCAAAGCAACCACCTTTATTACCGACACCACCCAAGACACTTCAAACTACTGCCCAAACACCACCTTCATCAAGAAATAACCAACCTTACAACCCTCGCAAAAGTCTTAACATCAACCCCATACACCAATGGCATAAGGAAAACACTCACTTCCGCTGAAATGGAAGAAAGGAAGAGGAAGGGTCAATGTTTTTGGTGTCCGGAGAAGTTCACACCTGGTCATAGGTGCCAAGTGAGAAAAAACCAGGTTTACACTCTGGAAGTAAGAGACTTGGGTGACACAGATGATGGGTATGAGCTAGAGGACAGTGAGGTGGAAACGATAGAAGAACACCAAAACACTCACCAGTGTGTAGCCATGATTTCTGCTTGTGTTCTAGGAGGAGTAGAGAGTTTCCAAACAATGAGAGTTACTGTGTATAAGGAAGGTAAACCATTACAAGCTCTAATTGACAGTGGTAGTTCCCATAACTTCCTGAATATGGACACAACCAAGAAAATAGGGTGTAAGATGGAAGGGATGAATCCCATGGAAATTTCTATGGCTGATGGAAACACACTAATATGTGATCAGGCCTTTCAGAAGGTTCTCTTAGGAGCTACAGAAGACTGAGTTTGAGGATCATTTTTATCTCATTCCACTTGGTAATTGTGATATGGTGCTAGGAGTGCAGTGGCTAACCAAGTTAGGGTCAATTGTTTGGAACTTCAGTCAGCTAACTATGGAGATACAACATTTGGGTAAGACTGTGGTGATTAAGGGACTCAAACCTGGTAGGGTTAAGATCGTACCCCCTAAAGAGATGGCCAAATTAATCCAGCAAGATGTCCAACTAGCTGTGAAGGAAGGACTGGAAAAATCCTTCTGTTCATGATGTACAAGTACTCCACCAAGGGAGCATATCTTTTGATGGTATAGACCAGGTTTTACACTCATTCAAACATGCTTGTGAGAGATGGGCATGACCATAAAATTCCCTTAAGGCATGGTACAAACCCTGTAAACCTAAGGCCATACAGATTTCCAGGTGGATAGAAAGATGTGATTGAGAAAATCACTAGAGAGTTGATGGAAAATGGGGTCATACAACACAACAGTAGCCCTTTTGCCTCTCCTGTGGTATTGGTAAGAAAGAAAGATGGAATTTGGAGGCTTTGCATAGATTACATGGAGTTGAACAAGCATACCATCAAAGATAAGTTCCCCATTCCACTTATGGAGGAGCTCTTAATTGAGTTACATGGAGCAAAGATCTTCACTAAGTTGGATTTAAGGTCTGGTTACCACCAAATTAGGATGTTCTCTGACGACATTCACAAGACGGCTTTCAAGACTCACCATGGACACTTTGTATAACAGCCCGATCCACCGTCCGTCGCAACACAACCCAATAAGATGGGAAGTCACCCTTTAGGCCCGAATATCCTCTCGTGGGCTCTAAAAGATGAAGGCCTTGTTGGTAGTATGATGGTAGGAATCTGTTATAAACCGATCATATGAGCTTTATTTTCCCAATGTGGGACAAACCAACTCCATAAACCACTTTCCATATTCCATAGTGTTACAAACTCCCCCACTTCCCGTTGCGCCTCGACCAAACCATACCAACATCAACACAGGTCCAAGATCCCCCCCGCTAGACGGCTGGTCTGGGCCTCGCCCAAGCACCCAGCACGCGGTCGCAGGGTTGCTCTGATACCATCTGTAACAACCTGATCCACCGTACGTCGCAACACAGCCCAATAAGATGGGTAGTCACCTATTAGGCCCATATATCCTCTCTGGGCTCTAAAAGGTGAAGGCCTTGTTGGTAGTATGATGGTAGGAATCTATTATAAATTGATCATATGAGGCTTAGTTTCCCAGTGTGGGACAAACCAACTCCATAATCCACTTTCCATATTCCGTAGTGTTACACTTTGAATTCGTGGTCATGCCATTTTGATTGACAAATGCCCTAGCCACATTTTAAAGTCTTATGAACTCTATTTTCAAGCATGTCCTGAGAAAGCATGTTCTTGTTATTTTTTTATGACATACTCATTTACAGTCAAGATTGGGATTCACATCTTGAGCATGTTAAATCTGTGCTGGAAACTCTCCAAGAGGAGCAACTGTTTATCAAAAGAAGTAAGTGTGATTTTAGTGCTTCATCTCTGGAATATTCGGGGTATGTAATATCAGACCAAGGGGTAGCTATAGATCCTGAAAAAATTATAGCCATTAGGGATTGGCCGACACCTACATCAATCAAGCAATTGAGAGGGTTTTTGGGGCTGGCAGGGTATTACCGGAGGTTTATACAAGGGTTTGAAGGTATTGAAAAACCCTTGACAACACTATTGAAGAAGGGGGATTCAGCTCGTCCGAAACCGCCACCACAACCTTCAATTAACTTAAGCAATCACTAATCAGTGCCCTAGTACTTGCACTGCCTAATTTTCAGAAATAGTGTATCATGGAGACTGATGCGTCTCAGGAGGGCATTGGAGCTGTATTAATGCAAGAAGGACACCCGATTGCCTGTGTTAGCAAGGCATTGTCACCCAAGAACCAAACCATGTCCACCTATGACAGAGAATTGCTTGCCATACTCTTTGCAGTAGGAAAATGGCATCATTATTTGATGACTGGTACCTTTATCATTAGGACTGATCAGCAGAGCATCAAGTATATCTTAGAGAGTAAGATGTCAACTCCTTTCCAACAAAAATGGGTCACCAAATTGCTGGGGTATGATTTACCGATCGAGTACAAGAAGGGAAGCACTAATCTTGTAGCAGATGCCCTATCCAGACTCCCCATTAGTCAGTTGTTAGCCATGACTGTCTCAACTGTCCAATCTAACTTGTTTGACAAGATTCGACAGTCATGGGAAAAAGACCCTCTACTGGTCACCTTAATAACTGAAAAGGCCACAAGTGAAAACAACCACCCAGATTATACTTGGCTAAATCAGCAACTCCGGGGAAAGGGGAAGTTAGTAGTGGGAAATGTTGGTGAGCTGAGGAGAGAAATAATTCATATTTGGCATGACACACCCACTGGAGGTCACTCTGGGACTAAGGCTACTTTAAGGAGGATTCAGACACTCTTTTACTAGAAGGGAATGTGAAGAGATGTCAGGACTTACATTAGATCATGTCACATGTCAAAGAAACAAGTATGAGACGACAGCTTCACCAGGATTAATCCAACCCTTACCCATCCCTACTACAGTCTGGTCTAACATAGCTATGAATTTTATTGATGGACTTCCAAAATCCATGGGTAAAGATGTCATAATGGTGGTGGTCGATAGATTGAGCAAGTATGCTCATTTCATTGCTTTATCTCATCCTTATTCAGCCACTACAGTAGCTCAGGCATTCCTGGATGATGTCTATAAAATACATAGCAAGCCAGAAGACATAGTTTCGGACAGAGATCCCATCTTCATCAGCAATTTTTGGCAATCCCTGTTTTCAGTCCATAGAGTTTCACTTAGCATGAGCTCTGCTTACCACCCGCAAACAGACGGTCAGAGTGGTGTTGAACATGTGCTTAGAAACCTACTTAAGGTGCATGAGCTGTGATAAGCCAAAAGAGTGGGCAAAATTGTTACCAATGGCGGAGTTCTGGTACAATATTAATTACCACACATCTGCCCAGTCCACCCCTTTTGAGATACTATATGGGCAGGCCCTCCTATACATATTCCTTAAATACCCGGAGAGACAAATGTGGAAGCTGTCTGTAACACTACGGAATTTGGAAAGTGGTTTATGGAGTTGATTTGTCCCACATTGGGAAAATAAAGCTCACATGATCAGTTTATAATAGATTTCTACCATCATACTACCAACAAGGCCTTCACCTTTTAGAGCCCGGAGAGGATATATGGGCCTAAGGGGTGACTACCCATCTTATTGGGTTGTGTTGCGACGTATGGTGGTTCGGGTTATTACAGATGGTATCAGAGCAACCCTGCGACCGCGTGCTGAGTGCTGGGGTTAGGCCCAGGTCAACCGTCTAGCAGGGGAAATCTTGGACCTGTGTTGTTGATGTTGGTATGGTTTGGTTTAGGCGCAACGGGGACGTTGCGTTCTTTAAGTGGGGGAGTTTGTAACACTACGGAATTTGGAAAGTGGTTTATGGAGTTGATTTGTCCCACATTGGGAAAATAAAGCTCACATGATCAGTTTATAATAGATTCCTACCATCATACTACCAACAAGGCCTTCACCTTTTAGAGCCCGGAGAGGATATATGGGCCTAAGGGGTGACTACCCATCTTATTGAGTTGTGTTGCGACGGACGGTGGTTCGGGCTATTACACTGTCGATAGAAGTTTACAAGCCAGAGAACAGGTTATTGAACTACTGAAATATCACTTAGGGAAGGTGCAAAACAGGATGAGGCAAATGACTAATAGACACAGGAGTGAGAGCAGTTTTGAGGTTGGAGATTTTGTCTATGTCAAACTACAGCCATACCGGCAGAGTTCAGTGTCTACAAGGGGAAATCAGAAGCTCTCTCCTAGGTACTATGGCCCTTACAAGGTCTTGGATAAATTGGGACCAGTTGCATACAAGTTGGCTCTTCCTCCAGGGTCTCAAATATACCACACCCTCCACATCTCAAAGCTCAAGAAACACATGGGAGATATACCTGAATCCACCTACATACCTACCATCCAAGGTCCCGGAAATGGAGCTCGAAAAAAGGGTGATTAAAAAGCGCAACAAGGCCATGACTCAGGTACTTGTCAAATGGCTTGGTCACACTTCTGACAATGCTACTTGGGAGGATTTCTCTGCATTCACTGAGCAATTTCCTCATTTTGATCCTTGGGGTCAAGGATTTCTAAAGGAGAGGGTATTGATACAAACCAAGGTCAAGGTTAGCTACAATTTGAATTGTCAACTGCCATGCAGGCATCCAAGGTCAAAGGAAAGGATCAGGAGAAGTCAAAGGTTGGATTGTATGAGCTGTGCAAGAGTGAGCTGTCCCAAATGGAATATTCTAGTAGGAAATGATTAGCAAAACCACCTATTTTGCATAGAGTTTCGCAGAGAATAAAAAGCTGTGATTTGTCTTTTTTGTAGCGCTGGCATTAGGCGGTTGTAGTTGGGACTATAAATCAAGAGGAGTGTCTGATTGTAGGATTTTATCCATCAATTTGTAATCTCCTCACTTCTATCTTAATATTCAATCTTCTTTTTTTTTTTTGTTTTTTTTTTTTTTTTTTTTTTGTAAAAGATTAGTCTTTATTCATCCTTTGGCAGGGAAAAAGACGAGATTTACATCGGAATCGGAATTATCACTAGGCTTTTTTCTTCTTCTTCGAGTCGACATTATCCAACCTATATTAACAAAATATAAACATGATTATGAGTATCAAAAGACATAAGAGAAAGTTAAATAAAATAAAATAACTATAATAAGTGTAAATAAATAATAAACATAAGTAACACAAATAAGATAAAAAGGAGTTTGTGCAATTAATGAAAATTATAATTACGTAAATGTATAACTAAATTTCCCAACTAGTTAGAGAACTTACGTTAGTCCTAGAACGTTTTTTTGTTACATTTGCATCATCTTACACCCAAACTCCCTCATCATGATCATCTCTAACATATGATAAGGAGTTATCATTATTCTCTATCATTTGGGCACATGAATTCGGAGCACCCAAACCTTCTAAAATCTCATCTTCAACATAATAATCAAACTCATGTCTAGGTCAAGCGGATAAAACAATAGACCATTTCTTATCCAAAGGGTCATTCACATAAAAAACTTGTTTTGCTTGGCTTGCGAACATGAACGGATCATCTTTATGCCCAACTTTATCAAAGTTAACCAAAGTGAAATCCAACTCATCTCTTCTAACACCGTTGTTGTTGTCAACCCACTTGCATTTAAAAACTGGAATTCGAACAGTTTGGTAATATAATTACCAAATCTCTTCAATTTGCCCATAATAAATCATTTTTTCTTCCCTTGGGTTCTCATCTTTAGCACTTGCAAAATGAATAGAAATGGCCTCAACAAAAACTCCACTATTTTGCATAGTGCTTCTTGAATCTTGTTCTTTGGTGTAGAACGTATATCCACCGATGGCATATCCACTATAAGAGGAAATTTGTAAAGATGGACCAAAAGACATAATTCTCACATAATCAGGGAACTTATTAATGGGTTGACTTACAACTTGGTTCTTCAACCAAGTGCCAAATCTCTTCTTGTTCTCATTCTCAATCCACATGTCACTCTTATTTCTATGAACATCTCTCAAATGCTTTTTATGTTCATCAATGTAAGAATCGACAACTTTATCATTGTGAAGAACATATGAGTGAACTGAATTCATTTCTTCGGCATTGAGTTGGATAATCTTGTGGCCCCGAACTCCTTTGCCTTCCATTTTGTCGACATGACGTGGCTTTGGAAGACCGACACGCTCATCATCAGAGAGAAATTCATAACAAAAAGCAAGAGCTTCTTCTATGATATAACGCTCGACAATACAACCTTCTGGATGAGATCTATTTGCCACATTGTCTTTATAGATTTTCATGCATCTTTCATATGGATATTGATATCTCAAAAAGATTGGTCCGCATTCTTTAATCTCTCTTACCAAATGGACCGGCAAATGGATCATGATATCGAAAAAAGAAACAGGAAAATACATCTCTAACTGACATAATATGAAAATAATCCCTTCCTTCAAATTGTCCAACTCAGTCGGATCAATCTCCTTGCTACAAATGACATTAAAGAATAAACACACCTTTGTAAGTGCAAATCGTACCTTTTTTGGTAAAATGGAACGAATAGCCACAGACAAAAGTTGTTGCATGAGTATATGAGAATCATGAGATTTCAATCCAACAAGTTTCAAATCTTTCATCGACACACGATTCCTAATATTTGAAGAATAACCTTCCTGGACCTTTATCCCCTTGAGACACTCACAAAATTGTTTTTTCTCATTTTTAGAGAAAGTGTGAGCAGCGGGAGGTAAACGAGTTCGTGAACCCACTTTTTGCGGTAACAACTCTTTTCTGATTTTGCACTTTTCGAACATATCTTCTCTTCTTTTCAAAGTGTCATTTGTCTTCCTCGGAATATCCAACAATGTGTTAACAATAGAATCACAAAAATTCTTCTCTATATGCATGAGATCAAGAGAATGTCTAACGGTCAAATCTTTCCAATAAGGAAGATAAAAAAATATAGATCGTTTCTTATAACCCTTGGATGGAAGTTTCGACCCATTTCCGTATATGATTTTCAAATGCTTGACTTTCTCATAAACTTGGGCACCCGTCAAAATAATTGAACGATCACGCATTTCCACTTGTCCATTGAAAGCTTTTCGTTGTCTACGATAAGGGTGATTGTATGGCAAAAATCTACGATGATCAAGATAAACATTGTTGTGAGATCTATTAAGATAGAGATTAGTTGCATCTTCTTCACATATCGGACATGCATTGTCCACTTTTACACTATATTCGGACAAGTTGCCATAAACGGGAAAATCTTGGCTAGTGTTGAACAACATAGCACGTAAGTTGAATTTACGACCCACATGAGCATCAAAGACTTGTACTCCTTCATCCCACAATAAATTTAAATCATCAAGAAGGGGAGCCAAATAAACATCTATGTCGTTACCCGGTTGCTTTGGGCCAGAAATCAACAAAGAAAGCATCATGTACTTTCTCTTCATGCATAACTTCGGAGGCAAATTATAAGTAATCAGTATAACGGGCCATGTACTATGTGCACTACTCATATTTTCGAATGGGTTCATTCCATCAGTAGATAATGCAAGTCGCATATTTCTCGGATCCTTGCTAAAATCACGGTATTTTGCATCAAAAAATTTCCATTGAGCAGCATCAGTCGGATGTCTCAACTTACCATCATGAACTCTGTCGACACCAGATTTGTGCCATGTCATCAATTTCGCATCCTCTGGATTGTCAAAGAGTCTCCTCAATCTTGGTATAATGGGAAAATACCACAAAACCTTAGCCGGAACACCATTCTTATTCTCCTTATATCGAGAGGCATTGCAAGTAGGACAAACAACATCATCTTCATAATCTTTGCGATACAATATACAATCATTTGGACAAGCATGAATCTTTTGGTAGCCTAGACTCATTGGTAACATGTCATTCAACAACTCTAACAAACTTGTAAAACTCTTGTCACTCCAACCATTTGCCGCCTTTAAATTATACAACTTAAGAACGGCGGACAATCTAGTATACTTTTTGCAATTTTCATACAACTCATCTTCACTTTCATTCAACAAGTTCTCCATCATATTCGGGTCATCACCACTTACATCTACATCTATTTCATCGTCATTCGGATCATTATTCCCCTCTTCTCCACCAGCCTCTCCACTAGTGGCATCGATATTCTCGACATCATCATCCTCACCAATATATTCTTCACCATCCTCTCCAATATAGTTATCATCATCCTCTCCAATATCTTCTTGGACAAATTCTCTATTACTTTCACTCTCCATGCTCAAGTCATGTGTTGCCTCCCCATGAAAAATCCATTTTGTATAAGTTGAAGCAAAAGTGCTCTTAGCCAAGTGAAGTTTTACCGTATCAAGAGAGTGAAATCTCATATTATAACAATTACAACACGGACACCGCATACTCTTTAAGTCTTCACAATTTTTCTCGGCAAAATTTATAAACTTTCGAATCCCCTCCTCATAATCACGGTCTCCTTGATTTGACATTGTTATCCATTTTCGATCCATGTCTATATAAACCAAAATTAGTAACCAATTATCCTAAGCTCAACCTAAAAAAAGTAAACACCTAAACATAACTAATTAAAACTACCAATTCAATAATCTAAATTTTATTGTTTTAATCAAACTAAACTCACTATTAGAATTACTAACCAATTATTCTAAATTCAACCTAAAAAAAATCAAACATCTAATTAATCTAGCTAGTTGAATAATCTATAATGCTTTAATTTTGTTTTGATACCACTAAACTCACTACTATCATACTATATTCATAATACCTAAACAAAACATTATTATAGATAAGAAAGCGGTCAAATGTATAACCGGTGTCTTTGTCCACTACAATCTAAAGTTGTACTCTATTCTACTCAACTAACGTACGACAATTCACTAACTAACACATAATTCCATTCAACTAACGACAATTCACTAACTAACACATAATCCAAACATATCAATCAAAAAACAAAAATACAAAATTGAATGAAAAAACAGTAATTGCCGACAAACCTAATTGAATGAAAGAGACACCAAGACAAAGCGGCGACACGAGCGGCGAACCACAGAGGGACGGCACAGAACGACGGCGAACAATAGTGGCGAGCGGTGACAACGAAGCAAGAACGGCGATGGCGAATTAGAATTTTATTTTTCTGGGTTTCGGGTTTTGGGGGGTTATAGTTTTTTTTATTAAGTGCCAAATTAACATCGACGACAAAAGAAAAATACCAACTCATCAGTACAACATATGACACGGGGTTTGTCAATAACCGGAGTCGTATGTCCATTTAATTTTTTTTTTAATGTTTTTTTCGCTGAGTGGATTATTGCCCTTTTCTGGGGTAACATATGACACCGGTTCGTAAGTCCATTTTTTATTTTTCTGTAATAGGATAAATGCTATTTTTTTGGGTAACTTATGACACCGGTTTTCTTATAACCGGTGTCGTATGTCCAATTTTTTTATTCTTTATTATTTTTTGCTAAGTGAGGAATTGCGCGCAAATCGACTGGGGAAGCATTTGACACCGGTTGATTGAAAACCGGTGTCTTATGTTTTTCAGACACCGGTTCTAAGCCTACCGGTGTCGTCATATTTACCGGTGTTAAATGCCGTTTTTGGCGTAGTGTGTTGACAGTGAGGTGGAGTTAGCTCCTAAGCGGGTTGAGCCTCAAGGTCAACCGAAGGAACCCACGTTTGACTTGGTGCCTCAGTGAGGCGATCAGCGCCCCATCGGGGGCGTGTTCGGGCTTCGGGCGGAGCCGTTGGTTGGAGCTCTAGGTGGAGCTCGTTTGTGCCTCGTAGGGGGAAATTTGGGACTCTAATGAGTCTGTTGCATTTGGGTTTCAGAAGAGATCTTTTGGATTCCTTGAGGAGTCGTTTAAATTTGAATTTGTTTTTGGTGTTCCTGGAGCAATTTGGTTAGATTTAGTCTAGTATTTGTACCTCTTACTCAGGGGGGTAGTTTGGCTCTTTGGGATGTTTGGTTCGGTCTTGAGTGTTTTGCTTGGTATAAAGCAATTTGGTGTCTGCAGCACATTTGTTTACTCAAGAGGGACAATTCGTATTTGTAGTGGCCATTTGTGTCTTTAATTAGACTATTGTGTACCTTCGTACAATCGGCCATTTGAGAGGAGAAACATTTGGTGTTTGGTAGCTCGTGCACATTTGGTTATACCGTTTGGCTTGTGGCATTTGGTATAACATTAACTGGGATTGTGATGATGATGGCGCTCTACGATTTGGTGTTGTGGTGCGACGGCATTGCGATCACTACATCAAAAATGGCCTTCAAGAACAGTTCCCCTAAAGCTAAGCAGAACGGTTGTAGAACCGTTCTCTAGACGACGGTACTTAAAGCCTAAGAGAACGGTTACAACCGTTCTAAAAGGGTATAAGAACGGTTATAGACAAAACCGTTCTAAAAGGTCTTTTAGAATGGTTTTGTTAAAAATCGTTCTCTTAGACTCCCTATCTTTAAGACCCTTGCTCAAATTTAGATTTGCTCTGCTGGCGCGCCTTTTTTATTGAGACCTATGAGAACGGTTTTTGTTTTTTTTTTGGATGAATTTACAGGCCTCCCATCTAGAAACTTTTGGCGGTCCGCCATCAAAACAACGCGGACCGCGCCTACAACCTGCTAGGGAATGGGAAAAAAACAATGCTCCACAAATCATACCCATTCTTCTACTCCATTCTCATACTCCAAAGTACAATACCAATGTCCAGCACCATTTTCATCTAACAACTACTATATATTCAACAAACCATCACCATTGCTATCTCACAAAATCCAACTTGTCCAACCTACAAAATCCAAAAGTTGTCCAACCTACAAATCTAAGTTCCCCGGCCATCCTACAAAATCTAAGTTCTCTATCAACTAGCATAAGCATGCAAGCTAAGGTAGTTAACTATCTGATACTACATATGACTAAATTACCTTATATACGCATGCTAAATGATGTCATCATCGTTTTGACCAACCCGAAGAACTATGTCGGCCAATATATGTCTCGCACTTCATCAATTTCTTTATCGGAGTAGTATTGCGGACCGTCTTTGATAACATACTACAAAGGAACACAAAACTATAGTCAATAATCACAACCTATTGTGAGAGGATTTCAAATTCATTGTTGAGAAAAATCTAAATTTTTGAAAGTTAGTAGTTTTTCATAATTACCGATTTGGGAATGAAATTTTTGCCCGTTTCAACTACTTCTTTCATATAGCGACACACATAGTAGCCACAATCCATTGATCCTAAAGGTTGTCTAGGGACCTACATTAAATCACGAAATAAAGTTAATTACTCCATATAAAAATGTTATAGATAAAAAATTAATTAAGTGAAAAACAAAAGACAACAAGTTATTATGATTGATTTACCGTCACCACCGTCCATCTTAACTTTGAGGATTTTTCAAGACTTGCAAGAGGATTAGCACTCTGGAATCTGTTGTTGCTCCTACGTACACATTATAAGTTTATATACAAGTTCTTATCATATAACATAATAGTGATAAATTTCAAATTAAAATAATAGATAAAAATAAAACTTACTCGGCTAGTAGATTAAATAAGAATTGTGGGGGTTCATCTCTTGTATTGGCGGAATCTAACCAATAAACAATCTGTGCTCCAGGATTCACCACCGCAAGCATCCAATGGGCACTATAATTATGAAACAATAATATCACATGCATGGCCGGAAATAGAAAAAATTTAATTAAAAAGTGTTATAAGAATGCAAAAGATACCTTTCATTCTAAGGAGCAAAGAACAATTTACCACCACTTAGACATGATGTACATTGAAATGCTTTTAAAATATAAGCCACACGTGTTTCGTTGCTTGCAACACTAACTGGGGATAACATACTTGGATCCAAAAACCCATAGCAATGAATTTTCCCATTTTGGGTGGCCATATTATGCAAGTACCTATATCATACATATATCGTATAAGTATACAAATTGGGAATTTATGCATGTATAAAATGTGATGAATTTAGAAAAGTATAAAATGAAAAGATAAGAACTATTGTATGCAAATTCTTACCTCATGAATATGATCATATGAGTAGATTGAATTTCGTTTTGAAGACACCATTCTTGCATCTCTTCTCAACCAACATATGCTGTTTGCTCGTTGTGGACAACATGTTCAGGAATAAGAATCTTCTTCATTTCATTCCCCGCCTTCATTTTCAAAGACTTTCTCCAAAGGTTTTTTTTACCAAAACTGTCCTCACGACCTTCATTTTCTCCTCAACAGTCAACTTTTGGAATTGATGACGAGTAGGTTTGGAGCTGGAGGACGGACGAGTTTTCTTGGATGGTTCTTCCGCCGCCTATTAACAAATAATGAAACAAAAAAATTCATAATAATAAATGACTTTAACCTATCAACTAATTTAAAAAAACTTATAATCAAGACAAAAACATATAGAAAAAAGAATATAAAAGTACCTTATAATATTATTTGGGATAAATATATGCAATAGGCCATATAGTTCGGATGTTTACGGCTTGACTAACAAAAGCTAACTCTGAGTTGGGATATAGCAATGGTTCATGTGGCACGATATCTTTGAGTATGATCACTTCCTTACAGTTATCGGGTAGAGGCATGCAATGTACACGAATGGAAATCGTGCTTCTTGGATCTTGATTCCTAGCCTTCCCCTCCGCCACTATGTCCCCCGTTTTCGGCGATAAAAATAGACACTCCATCCATTCCTAGAACACAATTAACATGTACATCTCAAATCAATATTATAAAACAAAAGTTACTTTTCATACGATAATATATTAATAGATAAATGAAATTTTTACCTCATGCCCGGGATCTACAAAATAATGAGATGTCTTTGGAATAACAATTAGACTACTTTGTTGAAATTGCATATGAGGTGGAGTATGATAATAAGCATCATCCTCTTGATTTTGAGGAGTTTTCGAGTTAATACCGGCTACTTCTTCCTCCATTTCATCACGATTTCCAGAAAATTGAGAACTAACCGGAAAAACTTTAGACAACAACTCCATTTCCACTTGACAAAGCACACCATCACCCATAGACATAACAATTTGCCCTAATATATCGACCTTATTTAGAGTTGAATTAAGTTTATCTTGGGTAACATGAAGTTGTTCTTCCAACTTAAGTTCCGAACTCCGTTTCTTTTGTTTACCAAAGACATCGGAAATGGTGAGACTCGTAGGCATCCCTAGAACACGTCCCGGATGGGTCTCGTGTAATATCCCAAAATTTCAAAGTATTTTATATTAATAATTTAAATTTATTAACTAGATTATTGGAGTGCAAAAGATTTTAAATGTTAATTGTGAGTCGTTTTCAAAACGAGTTCGGAAATGATTTCTAAAATCGGGGTTTCTATTTGGGCATCTAATCCTAAACCGGGTCAGACATAGCCAATGGACCAATATCAACCCAAATCGACACCATTTGGCCCAAACACCAACTTATACCCCAACCCAACCCAAAAAGAAAAAAAAAAAAAGGAAAAAGGAAAGAAAAAGAAAAAAAAACGAACGAAGAAAAAAAAAAAAGAAACCCGAACCCCCCTATTAAAACAGAACCCTTCCCTCTTCCCCTGTTATTTCTTCACGCACCCCTGTCCTCTCTCTTCTTCGCTCGTCCTCTTCACTCACCGTTGTCGATCGCTTCCCCTTCCTGCCCAGCTGCTCGCCGCCGTACCTTCTGCCAACCACCGTGTCCTCTCTCTTTTTCCTCGTCCAATTTCGTGAGCAACATCACCCTTCTCTCTCTTCCCCTGTTTTTCGTTTTCTTCGATTATCATCGTTTCAATTCGTTTTTATTGCTTTAAATCATGATTAATCAGTCCTAGTATATGTTATAAGTATTGGGTAATCGATTAGGGTTAGTTTTATGCATAAATATTTGATTTTGATGATGTTTTTGAGTTGAATTTCTTTAACTACGAATTGGGTGTAATTAGTGTAATTATTCGAATTGAGTTTAATTAGTTTCGTAAATTATGATTCTAGCATGTTTATAATCTGTTAAATAGGGTTCTTGAATTTAGTTGAGATTTAATTGGGGTTTTGTTCAAGTTTGTAGAAATTTCAATTTGGGGGAAATTTGGTTAATTGTTTCTTAATTAGTTAATCAACCCAAATTAATTTTAATGATCAATAACTCGAAATTATGATAATTTAGGGAATTTTAATCTGATTTTCGAAATTTAATTGATTTAAATTCGTTTTTCTATAATTTTATGTAATTTAAAGCATGTTTCTCATAATTAACACATCATATAAATTGTTTTAATAAATCCTAAATAAATCATAATAATTAAAAGTTTGTTTTTATGAATTAGATTCTGTTTTAAAAGTAATTGTAAGTCTTTGAGAATTTTTAAAATAAATTGAGTGTTGTTTGAGTATTAGAAACAAAGTATTGAATTAGAATTGGAATTGCTGGTTAATTGTTAATTGTTGGGTTAGATTTAAATTATCATGGCATTTCATATAGAATAGAATTAATATAAGTATTAGATGAATGATTAGGTGAGATTAGTATTGATTTGGGATTATTGATTGTAATATTGTAGCCCCTGAGTTCGTAGACGAAGAATATTAGTGACCGTTGTGCTGTCGTGTTCTTGTGTGCATTGAAAAGGTAAGCTAGCATGCTCAACCTTTCTTAAACTTGTAGAAATTCTTTAAAATTATGTGCTATATGTGAATGGTGTGTTTGGATGAAAACTTAGTATCATGTTGGGGGAGAACGATTCAATTTTCTTTGTGATTATTAAATTGTACTTGTGTGGTTATTTGCAATGAAAATATAAGTGGTTTTATGTGTGATATTGGTTGTGATTGGTTTATGAATGATTCAAATTGTGAACGTGAACTATGATGGTGATATGGAGATTTGACGGAGTATGGTGGTATAATAAATGTGTCGGAGCCTCGGAGTTGCTCCTAATGATTGTGTCGGCGCCTCGGAGTTGCCCCTAATGTGTCGGAGCCTCGGAGTTGCTCCTAATTATTGTGACGGAGTCGCATCGATTCCTAATTACAGCCTCACCGCTTCGGTTTATAAGTGAGCTTGGCTCTAGTACTACTCTATTAAGGTTAAAAATACTTAATGGGGGGTGTGCACACTTAAGGTCTAGTAGTGTTTGGTTTGGTATGATACAATAAATTGACAAAGTTGTGAAGTAATACGTTGGATTGGATTGAAAGTTCGGAGTGGATTCTTTATTTAACTAAGCTTGGATTGATGATTGTGAATTTCGTAAAATTTGATCTTTTGTCGTTGAATTGAATTCATTTGGTTGATATGATTATGTGCTAAGTGCGTTTTCGAAAATAAAACTAAAACGTTTTCAAAATCCAGGTAAGGGTTTTGGTTTTCTACGAGTTGAGGTGTTAGCTTACTCAATTTCACTGACTTTTCAAACTGTGGGTTTTGTGTTTTAAATCCACCACAGGTATGAAGTAGATGATACATTGCGGGGATGACGACTCACTAGATAGTAGTTGAATCAAATAAAGCTTAGGCTTTAAGCTATAGACTATTGATAATACTTAGACCATTTATATTTCGTATTTTGGATTTCGGATTGTTGTAATTTAATTTCGGATTGTAATAGATTAATTTAGACCATTAGACATTCATATTCTGCCTTTTGGAATCTCCTAGCATCCGGGTCTTTGACTTGAGTGCGGAGTGACACCTCTGGATTTCCTTAATTGTGTTTTGGCTCGCTGGAAAATGTTTTTAAAAAGGAAAGGAAATTTGGGGGTGTTACATCTCGCTTCTTAACCGCACTTACTAAAATATCATTTCGGCCTTGAGGAATAAATTTTCCTTCCTTAGCCCCCTTTTCGAACCTTGCCTAATTACATGAAAAAAAAAATTATTATTATTATTAATGTGAAAAAATTTTAAGCTACAAAAAATTGGTTTAATTTATTGATCGAAAAATAAATGTTCGTTCTTACAATTTCTTTGACAATTTCTTTGTCATAATCGGTCATTTCGCCTTTTTTTCTCGAATGTCCTTTTAGCCAAGTGAGATATCTAGGTACATCTTGTATCTCGATCCCTTGTTTTACACAATCTTCGACTTTAATGAAATTGAAAAGAAAGGATAGTTATAATTAACAAAATAAATATATTTATACATATAGTATCGAAGATAAGCCTTTTAATGAAGCGATATAGTGACTTACAATCTCCTCATTGATTCCGATATACCCTTTTCGAGACCCATAATATAGTGATTTCTTCTCTTTAATATTGCCAACTCCGCTATTGCTTTTTTTCTTGTAAAAAACAAAACAAAACATAATATGTAAATATGAGCAAATAATATGATATAAAAATGATCTAAATTATCAAAAATAGGATGATTCAATTTTGCAAACTTACTAGAAATACATTGGAGCTATGATACTCAACAAAGTCATCTCATTGTTCTTGAGTGATTTGCTCATAACAATTAGGTTTCACCTTATTTATTCCTAACCTCTTTGTGCGTTTCTTGTCTTCCTTGTCATATATACATATGATGGATGTGAAGGGTACATCTCCATCTTTTGAAATGTTTAGCCGCCTCACATAGAATCCAATGACCTTTACGTTTGTCAGGAACAAAGAAAGCGCCCTCCATAATGCAAATACAGTTACATATCATTAAAAGTTAATGATAAGTGCCTATTTAATAGGTACTATATATTAGGTAAAAAGATGTTTTTGACTTACTTCAATGTCTTCACATATTCGCCTAGCGGTTGCTTTGTTTAGGTCTTTCCGTTTCCTCAAATTGCAAGGCACGTGTCTACGAGTAATTATACCTATCCAAGAACTGAAATTGGAACGGTGTGTCCCCTAGGAAGTAACCGATCCTCACTCCACTCCAAAAGAATAGGTCTCTTCTTTTGTAAGGCCCTCGCACATTGCAAAAGCACAATCGGACCTCTCTCACCTTTGACAAGCTAAGAAGTCGTTATTTCTAGTCAAATTACCACTATTCCTACTAAACTAGTAAGGATAAGTGGGTATCGTATCCACGAGGAAGGGGGGAAGTCTAACATGCAATTAAAGTGCGGAAAAAGCTAAAACGAAATAAATAAAGCAATAAAATGGGGGGTTTTTTGGTTTGAAAGTCGATTAAACAAGAAATAAACGATTTATCAAGATTACTAAGGTGACCCTGGGTGATAATCTCATCTAACACCCTAATATAGTAATTTTACTCTTCTCTAATTACACCAATTCATAGATAATCTCGGTTTTCACCAATTAATCCTCTTTTATGGGGAATTTGAGCAACCGCTACCAAATTCCCCTCCTTTTAATCCTAATTTGTCTTGTGACCACTCAAACAAGTCAAAACCAAAGGCATGAAAAGCAAGGATTAATAAAAGATTAACAACAACCCAAATTAGTATCTAATTAGCCACAACCGCGACACTAATCAAATCTAATCTATTAGTTGCCTAATTAATTCCCCAATCACATATTAGTCATAACCATATACTAAACATGTGAAAGTTGCTTCCTTTAGGGTTAATAATCAATGACCATCAATTAAAAACCAAGCATAAGAAATACCCAATTCAATCTAATCAACCAATTAGAGAAAATAAGGGTAAATCAAGCAATTGAAGAATAAGGAATTAATTACCATGAAATTAAAGGCAAATTAGAGGGAAGAAAAATCTTACTAATACATAGGATGAGAGAATTCGATTACACCAAGGATCTAGAAGGTGATTAGCCTTCCATACTAATTATTACAATAATAATTGAGATGACAATCATAATGAAAATATTAATTCTCCTTGAGTTTCTCTCTCTAAAATGAAAACTAGATGAAAAATAATATGAATGGGTTCTAATGACTTGAGAGGGGTTACAAGCCCCTTTTATTAAGGATAAGTACAAAAAAAAAAACACTACAAGACGAAATAAACATTTCTTAACCAAAAAGAAACCGTCAAAAGCCTCAGGAAACTTCCCAGAAGTTGGCTTCCTCTACTCGAAGAAAGAGATTCTCGAGTCGAGCGACGGAATACTCGACTCGAGGAACACTCTCCTCGAGTCGAGCGAGGAGGCTCCTTCCTCTCGAGTCGAGGAACTTGAATTCCTCCCTCATTTTTCTCCTTTCCTCCGTGGCTCGAGCTCTTGTGATTCCCATAGTATAGTGCACCCGAGCTAGCTTCTCTCGAACCCCGATTTGACTCCAACTCGATCCACGTTCCCTCATAAAGCACTCCAAAGGGTCTTGAGCGAATGAAAATCCCGTAAAACCCCCAAATAAGTTCCAAACAACTCCCAATGGTGTGGTTTACGAATCATGATAACACCATGCTAGAATAGACCCTAAGGCGTCTAAATTACGCGGATTAGCACACTACTCTAACGCCATATCAAACTCCCCCATGCTTAGACCATTACTCGTCCTCGAGTTCACCAATCCTCCACGCTAAACACCTAGGTCTCTCTCAAAGCACGAGGTGAGTTTCAACAATCAAGACTCCTCCAAAACAAAGAACCGCAAGCCAACAAAACACCCAAACGGTGCTAGCTAGAGTTGGAGTGGATGAAATGCTCGACACCCCAACTCTAACCATCTTATCCTCCCTTCTCACGCACTCTAAGCTAGGGGGAACTAACACACAACGTTCCCCATGCTTGGCTCAACGACTCCCTCAAAGCCCTGTTCACAATGAAGTTATCGAGCACGACTCACCTCCTATCAATCCACCGGCGCCCCTATCATCGTAAAGTAAGAGGATTTCTAACCTAAGACCACCAATTCCTATCACCGAACCTCCTTATAACTCCCGTAGTGATCTTAACCCTTTACGCCCCAAACTCCTCATCTTATGTCGCCCGCCATGGATTACCTCAATTTTTTTTTTTTTTTTTTTTTTTTTTTTTTTTTTTTTTGCAAACGGAAAATAAAATCACACTTATATTACAAACAAAGGGACAAATGGCAAACCAAATTACACTATCATGCCAAGCGTCTCCCAATGCTTGAACCTCGTCATTGCCCACAATGACCATCAACACCAACCGAAAGATTGGGCAACCACGAGTTAGGGAGGGGGAGAACCAGCAAAACATCCGCAAGCATCCCATACAACTAGTGCAAATAGAAACCGTCTCATCTCATCAAGTGAAGAAATAACGGGCTCTCGGGCTAAGAGACACCCACTCTACCTCACTACCCTATCTTCCTCGAAAAAGAATCCTCCCTCATCTCACTACTCCAATTCCCTCATGAAAAATGACAATAACGCGTCATCCTCCAATAACAACTAACCATCCCAAAAACAACCCAACCAAGATGAACCAAACAAGGCTATTTTATTGGTTTAAGGGGTAAAATGGGGTGGGTAGAACAAGAATAACGGGGGGGGGGGAACAAACGCGGTGGGGCACAAAGAGAGATAGTATAGAAACGGTTAGTGAAACGGGTGGGGAAGTAGAGGCTAGAATCGAGATTGAGAGAGAAAAGTTAAGGGAAAAGAAATCATACCTCGTGATAGCTCCATTTCCCTCAATAACCGTCAATGCAAGTGGCTCATGGTCAAAAGACCGGCAGAAGAGCCACTCTCTCACCTCACAACCCCGTCTTCCTCAAAATACGTCGTCTCCTATCACCTTACAAGCTCCTATCCTCCTCGTGTGTTTGTTGGAGCGTAATGACCCCACACCAAAAGTTGTCAAAAAATCGGAAAGAGGCCGTTTTGTGAGTTGCGGGCCGAATGTCAATGGTTTAAGGATCAACAAGCATGTGGAACAAACGGGGGGTCAATATCAAGAGAGATGGTATAAAATATTGGACAAAATAGGGTGATGGAGTGACTCGGCTAGAGATGAGATGAGAAGAAAGTGTAGGCAAGAATGTATTCATACCTTGGCTTCTCCAAATGAATGGCAAATGTCACGATCGAAATAAGAGTAAAACACAAAAAACAAACACGAAAAACAAAAAAAAATACTCGGAAATCGGTTAGACAATATGATACAAGTATACAAGCAAGAACAATAATCCTCCCCCATGCTCAATATATGTCAATAAATGCAAATCAAAGCATAAAGAGGGAGGGTGGAAAGAAAACTCACTGAGGGTGGCCTGGTGGGCGGAACTGCTGCCCAAGAATGGAGAGAAGGCAGAGACGCTTATCGATCTCCGTGAAGTCAGGAGACTCGTAGTATGGAGTCTGGGCCCTCATGTGGAGGTTATGGTTAGCCTCCATAAACATCATAAGGCGCTCCGTCTGGGCCTCATGGACCATCATCCTATGGTCCATGCCATCCAACCGATGGCTAACTCCCGTCCTCCAAGCCTCGAACTCAGGGGGAAACGCCATCTGGGGCGCAAATCCGGGTCCTCCCATATGCACTCGTGGAGGTCCCGGGATCTCCTCTAATACAGCCTGCCCCTGAGCGACATTAAGTCGCAGCCCCTCAACAAAAAGCTCCTCCGCGTCTTGACCCTCCTCAATCCTCAACCGATCAGCGTTGGGGAGCAATAGGTAGCTCTGCGCGTCTGTCCCCAAAGTCCAGTGGTAACGCCCCGCATACTCTCGCAATCTCAACACTAGGGTTATCCACCTGATCTTCCGGAGGGCTTGGATGTTCAATGTCGCGAGTCCCTCCAAAGCCACCTCCTCATCAACCCTCGCTACCTCACACCGACGGGCAATGAGGGTAATCATGCCCCCCAACCCGATAGAACGCGAGGGAAACATCTGACACGCCATGCACGCCTCAGCAAAAAGCTTGGCCCACCGCGGTCTACCATTCTCATTCGGTATGAATGAGGCGAGGCAACCCATCTCCATAAACTATATGTTATTGGGCTCTCCATGCCCAAAAACACACATACCAATCACCCGATAAATAAGCCTCATGGCCGGGTGGGGAACCATCAAAATCTTCCCCGAGGGAGGAATCACCGGCTCCCTCGTGAGCTTTGTCCATAAGACCTTCGCCTCATACCCCCCGTACAAATTGTACAGCTTACTCTCCTCCTCCTGAGTGTGCCACCCAAAGCACCGATCTATATCGCCATAACTCCACTTACCAAGGCGATTACCAATGCGGAAGAGGATCCTCTCATTATCCTGCTCGTGCTTGAGAGTGGACAAGAACTCATAGATCCACCTCTCATAGGTGGGGGCCAACTTGCCCAAGAAGTCTAGCATGCCCCCAATGTCCAATTGAAAACGCACGGACTACTCGAGGAAACCCAATTGCTCAAGTGTGGCCGCATCGAAAAATTTAGTAACCACGAGCTTCTTGCGCTCGTACATATCATTGAATCGGGCTTTCTCTGTATCGTCCAACCCCTCGACACCCATGGTCTCCCAATGCTTGGGATCCCTTATTTTCTTTTGTTTCTTAGAGAGGCCGGCTTCATCGTCATTTTATCCCCACACAAGCACGTATCTACCCCAATCAAATGCTACTTCACAATGCACTAACCAATCCCAAACAACCAATAACACACAATTTGCACAAATTCACCCAACACCGAAATACACACTACAAAGATCAAAATTCACACTACCCAACTTATTTCAACCCACAACAATCTTTCACCAAGTTAAAGCAGACCAATATATCATCACCAAGCCAACAATAAACAACCAAAACACCTATAAAGGCCAATTTCGAAATTGGGGACGTTTCTTACCAAAATGGGCTCAAAAACGAAATTTTGATCGAAGTTGATCCTCCAAATTGCTTCCAATAGCTTCACTACTACCCCTAGATGCTATTCCAACCATGAAATCGACCCACAAGCTTCAAAAAACAAAAAGCCCCGAATTTCTAGGGTTCTTGAGAAAAATTGAAAATTTTGGGTGAAATTTGATACTCTAACGCCATATCAACCTTCCGACTCACCTCCATCATCGTTAGTGCTACCACTTGATTTTCTCCTTCTAGTTGTCATCCCTCAAGTCATTAACCTACAAACACATTAACATTGACAATTTTATTAGATAGATAAAAAAAAAAAAAAATTAAAATAGCTACAAAAATCATGTGATAATGAACATATAAGTGTATAACTAAAAATGATGATAAATTAAATTAAATAAAAGTAAACTACGTACATCTCTACGCACACGTTTATTAGATTGTGATGTTGAACTTCTTTTTCCGTGAACGGAATTGACATCTACCCAAGCTCCTTGCACATGATCGTCACATACGTATTCCAATGAATCATTATTATTAGATTCATCAACGAGTATTGGAGAATCTAAACCCTTAAATATTGATTCATCTTCGTACTCGTCAACCTTATGTCTAGCTATAGTAGATAAAACAACCGACCATTTTTTATCACATGGATCAGTGACATAAAACACTTGTACAGCTTGGGAAGCCAATATGAACTCTCCATCTCTATAACCGACTTTTTCAAAGTTCACCAACGTAAATGGCCCATCTTTTCTTACACCATTATTATTGTCAACCCATTTGCATCTAAATATGGGAATCCGAATACATTGGTAAAATATTTCTCATATCTCTTCGATTCTCCCATAATAGAGCATAGAAGCTTCTTTTGAATTCTTGTCTTTTGCACTAGCAAAGTGCAATGCCACTAATTCAAGAAATACACCACTATTTTGCATTGTACTTTTAGTGTCTTGAGCTACGGTATAGAATGTGTACCCATTAATTGCATAGCCAGAATATGATGACACTTGTGCACTTGCGCCAAAATACAGAGTAAAGAGATGATCTGAAACATAGTTAGGGTCTTCATTCAAATTTCATTCTTGAACCAAGTACCAAACTTCCGATGGTGCTTTTGTTCTATCCACATTTCACTTTTGCTCGGATTGTTTTCCCTAACATACAATTTATGGTTCTCGAAGTAAGCAAGAAGGTCCTCGTCAGGATCATTCTTTAGAACATAAGTATGGACCATATGTTTTTCTTCGGAAGTAAGCTAGATGTTCTTGTGACCACTGATCCCTTTACCTTCCATTCTATCAATGTGACGAGGCTTAGGTAAATCGATACGTTCAGCATTCGACAAAAACTCATAGCAAAAAGAAAGCGCCTCCTCAATTATGTAACGCTCCGCAATACATCCTTCTGGATAAGCTTTATTGGTTGTATAATCTTTGTAAATCTTCATGAGTCTCTCAAAAGGATATTGATATCTCAAATATATTGGACCACATTCTTTCACCTCTTTTACCAAGTGAACAGGCAAATGAACCATAATATCGAAGAAGGAAGGAGGAAAATACATTTTAAGCTGACACAAAGTGAATATAACACCCTCTTCCAAGCCGTCCAATTCCTTAACAGAAATCACTTTACTAAAAATGGCATTAAAGAACAAACAAAGATTCGTTAGAGCACAACGAACTTTCTTGGGCAAAATAGAACGGATAGCCACCGGCAACAATTGTTGCATTAGCATATGACAATCATGAGATTTCATACCTACAAGTTTCAAATCTTGCAAAGAAACTCTACTACTGATATTAGATGAATACCCTTCCGGAACTTTAACTCCCTTCAAGCACTCACAAAATGCTTTTTTTTTTTTTTGAGAGAGTATGGCCAGCCGGAGGTAGAAAGTATTTCGACCCTTTCAATTGTGGCTTCAATTCAGTTTTTACCTCCCATAATGCAATCATGTCATTCATTCCTTGAACGGTGTCTTTAGTTTTCGAAGGAATATTCAACAAAGTACTCACAAGAGCTTCACACATGTTCTTCTCTATGTGCATGAGATCAAGAGAATGTCTAACACACAAATCTTTCCAATAAGGGAGTTCAAAGAACACGGATCGCTTCTTATACCCAATTGTGATTCTTTGTTGGTTTTTAGACTATTACCTTTCTTGCCATATGTGATTGGTAGGTCTTTGATTTATCGTAGACTTCTGATCCAGACAACCTCGTAGGACGCGATTGGTGCTCGGTCCGTCCATTGAAATCTTTCTTAAATCTACGATATATATGATTTTCACATAAAAACCTACGATGATCGAGATAAACATTTTTGTTTGCTTCTTTGAGACGAATGATATCAGCATCGTCCTCACATATAGGGCAAGCCTTACCCCCTCTCACACAATATCCCGAGAGATTTCCATAAACAGGAAAATATTGTAAAGTGTTGAACAATAATGCTCTTAACTTGAATGAATTGCCTGCATGCGCATCGAAAACCTGCACACCTTCATTCCACAACAATTTCAAGTAATCAAGAAGAGAGGCCAAGTATACATCAATGTCATTTCCAGGTTGTTTAGGCCCGGATATCAACAAAGACAACATCATATACTTCCGTTTCATGCATAAGTGTGGAGGCAAATTGTAAGTCACCAATATCACGGGCCAAGTGCTATGAGTACTACTCAAATTGCCAAACGAATTCATCCCATCGGTGGACAAAGCAAGGCGTAAGTTTCTCGGCTCTTTACTAAAATCAGAATATTTGGAATCAATAAACTTCCACTGAGCTCCATCAGCCGGATGCCTCAACTTACCATCATTTTCCCTATCCTTTCCTGATTTATGTCATGTCAACCACTTTGCATCCTCTCGATTTGCAAAAATTCTTCTAAATTTTGGTATTATTGGAAAATACCACAATACTTTGGCCGGAACCCCATGTCGATTCTCCTTATAGCGATAAGCACCGCAAATAGGACAATTTATCTCATTCTCGTAATCATTGCGATACAAGATGCAATCATTTGGACAAGCATGTATCTTTTTATAACCTAAACCCATTGAACCCATCATCTTCTTTGCATTATATATACGAGTAGGGAGGGTATTCCCTTCGGGCAGCATATCATTCAACAACTCTAACAAATCAGTAAAACTTTTATCACTCCACCTATTTGTCGCTTTAAAATTAAACAATTTTAGAACAACCGACAATTTGGTGTATTTTTTTACAACGCTTGTACAAACTTTTTTCATTCTCATTCAATAAATTGTTTATCATTTCTGGGTCATCTCCACTAATGTCGGCATCATCGACCTCATTAACAATATCATCATCAACCTCATTAACAACATCATCATCAACCTCATTAACAATATCATCATCAACCTCAATGGTCTCATCATCAAACTCCTTATTACCATCATTGTATTAAGATCGCACATCCATATCTTGCTCTATATCATTCACATGTACTTGTTGAACAAAAGTCTCATTAACATTCACATTAACATTAACATCTTTGTGAACATTAGAATGAATACTAGGTTCACCACCACCATTTGATTTCCCGTGAAAAACCCATCTCACATAAGTCGAATCAAACTCTGACTTTCTCAAATGTATCTTTACAGTTTGCCAAGAAAACCACCTCATATTATGGCATTTCCAACAAGGGCAAGACACATTCTTTAGATCTTTACAATTTTTTTCAACAAATGCAAAGAATCTTAGAATTCCATCTTCATATTCTTTGTCACCTATCTTTGATGTTGTTATCCATTTGCGATCGTCCAAATTCATATCTATAGTCATAAATTAACATAATATTCACCGCGTCATTTGTATAAATACAACAATCGTTTACACTTACTATATCGATAAGTAGACATATATCCAAGGCCATTTTTGAATTAGTGGTTTACCTAGCATAACTAAACAATCTAATCACCTTAGAGAACACAATTTTGCAAAACCGTTCTCTTATCCTATCATACTCACAAAGCGACAAATTTGAACAAAAATCCAAAAAACAAATACATATACAATAGTCATATACTATATGAGAACGTTTCTTCTAAGAACCGTTCTAAATCACAAACACCAACTCAACATATGATGGGCAACCTACATAATCTAAAGTTCTTCTACTTAATTAACCTAAAACCTAACTAGCTACTTTAATTTAGAAATTAAAGAACAAAAGCTAGATAAAAAAAACTTACTTGCTATTGAATTAGAGAGTGATAATTGCCCAAATCGTAGACTAGTCGCCGGAAAATGGTTGCCCAAATCGAAGTCCGGTCGCCGGAGATGGTTGCCCCAATTTGTAGTAAAAATCTTCAACTCAATTAGGGATAAAAATCTTGAGATAAATTGAGAACCTTGAGAAGAATAACCTTGAGTAGAATAACTTTGAGAAGAGTAACTCTACTAATAATGAATTGGGTAATACATTATAGAAATTATTGATTGCAAATAATTGAGTTTTTTTTTTTTTTTTTCTGGGTTGAAGACAGTCGAATAGAAGGGAGGATGAAGATGGGCAGTTTTTTTAACAAGGCCTTTTAGAACGGTTTCCAGAAAAACTGTTCTAAAAGCCCAGCCTTTAAGAACGGTTTTGGATAAAACCGTTCTAAAAGCTTTGGTCTTTTAATTGACACAGGCTTTTAGAACGGTTTTTACCCAAAACCGTTCTTAAAGCTAGGTTTTTTTTCCCTCGATTCGACTTTTAAGAACGGTTATATTAGGACCCGTTCTGAAATAACTTTTGAGGACGATTTATTAAAATTCCGTTCTCTTACGTAGGTTCTGGAAGACCATTTTTGACGTAGTGGATACATTTGGTATCTTGGGTACATTCGGGTAGGTGCTACATTGATCAATTTGGTGATGCGATACGTTTGGCCACGTGTGGTGCACTTGGTACATTTGTATTTGGTTTTGAGTTTGGGTGTAAGAGTGTTCAAGTCAAGGTAGATATTGTTGGGAAAATGCCTTGAACATGACTTACCGATTTGGGTATGTCGTAGTGGTGGCCGAGGAGGGAGTTCAGGACATGATAAGCTACGGTGTAAGGGTGTTGGGCGAGAATTGGAATAAGGAAGATCGACCGAGAGTTCGCGCGGTCCGTGGAGGTAAAGCCGCGGAGCGCGGCTGATTTCGAGAAGACGATGCAGAAAACTCGACGCGGTCAACCATGGATGGTGGCGCGGACCGTCGTGGCCAAGCGCGGACCGTGGTGGCTCGATGCGGACCGCTGCTTATTGGCGAATGTCGGCGGTTTTTTCTGCTTTACGCGTCTTTTGTTTCCTAATCCCGTTTCTTCGGCCTATTAGGTTTATTCTTATGAGGTGTATTATATAAACACCCTAATCCCCTCATAACCTCCCTAAGACACAAATTGAGTGATTCTCTTGTAATTGTGAGTACCTAGAGTCATAGTTGCGGGTTTTCTCAAGGTTGTAGCTTGTTTGCTCTGGTGAGATTCAAGGGCGTTTGTTTGGGTTCTTGGTTGATCGCAAGAACGTTTGGCTCTTAGACCTCGTTCGTATATGGTGAGTTCTTTTCGGATTGAACTCATATATGTATTGGTCCTATTCTCCATATAGTGAATATTTCTCCTCTGTTTGGTTGACGTAGCTGGCACATCGCTGGTGAACCACGTTAATTCTGGTGTCTTTTCTTTACGTTCTATTGCTTGTGTTATTGTTGATACCACGTTTGTTACTACATCTATTCACGCCCAATCACACTCAAACCGTTCGTTGTTGGGACTGGACGCCTCTGTCACAACAGGAGCTCATAACTTTCAAGTAAAGCTAAGACATTAAATAAATCATGCAATTGGAATTTATTTATAATGTTTTGCGTTTAGTATTAAGTACTGCCAGCAGAATTATGCTCAAAAAATGCAGTTTTGCGCAAAATTTTTGTGCAGATTGAAGTTTATGAAGCTAGCAAATCAAAGGTAAAAATTCTAGAAGCATCCGATGAGTGTTAATATTTCTGCTAGCCGTTTCCGCACTATGTAACAAGCCGTGATGCTCTGTTTCTAAAAAGAAGATTTCTGTTAAAGCATGTGTTTGGGGTCTGAACTTTGCTTTAATTTTGAGATAGGGTCTGTGAACTTTTTTTTCGCGTGAGTTTGGGGTCTGGATTAACTTCCGTCCACTTCCCGTTGCTTTGCCATGATTTGGGTGATGAGCTTGCACTACGTGCACAATTAACCACAAAAAACGCTGACAAAAAGAGAACAATCTTGGATTAAATAACTCCCACACCATCATCACCATTATCATATTCATCCTCAACCCATCTCCGCACCATCATCATAATCATCATCTTCATCTTTCGTCGATCATCATCTTCATCCCGTCACCATTAGAAATTGTTGTTCAATCACCCATCAAGCAATACCCAGCAAATTACAAACTTCATAAACTCATACAAAATTGACTAGAAACATACGCAATCAGCAACACCCAGATGATAAACAGAAATTTGCCCGCTTCAAAAAATTACACATATTCATCAATCAAACAAAAATCAGCAACACCCAGATGAAAAAAAAAAAAAAAAAAACAAAGTACCCACATCACAGAATCAAACAAAATCACCAATCAAACAAACAAACAAACTTCAGTGTGAAGATAGAGATAGAAAAAGACCAGAAGGGGACATGATGATGAGTTGCTGAGATTTAGGAATAGAATCATCATGAACTTTGAGAGTGATATATACTGCCACCAGTGCCACCAACCCAACCAACATTTATTTTACATGAAATCAAACAAAGATTAAGTTTTGTTATACTTACCTTATGATGATAATCAGATTTTCTTTTTGCTTCTTTGATAATAATCAGGTTTGGGAGAGAAAATGGGGATTTAGGTTCTAATTCATTTATTATTCTCTGCATGCAGTAAAAATCTGATTTTTTTTGCCCCTTTTGTTCTGATCTGCGAGTTGGGGTTTTTAATCCTCAATTTGATTATTCTCTTCATGCAATAAAAACCTCAATTTCTCACCATCTCCCCCAAAATTCTTCAAAAAAAAAGATAATTTAAATAAACTCCACTGAATTTATAGTATTGAATTGTAAAAAAAAAAAAAAAAAAAAAAAGAATTATTAGGTATGAATTTAATATTTAATTTACAATTAAAAAAGGGGAAATTGAGGAGAGAGAATTTGAAAAGGGTGGGAAGATGAAGATGAAGATGAAGATGAAGATGAAGATGGGATGGAGAAGAGATTGACTCATGAAGACGATGAATATGATGATGGTGGGAGAGGCCTGGGTACGGGAATGAGAGAGAGAGAGAAAAGAATAACAACAAAAACAAAGTTTAGACTATCAGTACGTACACGTCATACTTAACTGACGGAAGTTAGTCCGGACCCCAAACTCACGCAAAAAAGTACGTAGACCCTGATTTCAAAACAAAATGAAAGTTGAGACCCAAACACATGCTTAACTCGTTATTTGGGATATAAGTGTGATACTGTGGCTCGAGTTTTGATTGACTAATGCAACTCAAAGAAGGAAATCCTCGAGTAGTGAAGGAGACGTTACCAAAATGCTGGAATTTGAGCCTCGAGTGTGGCTAGCAGCTCACTCAATTTGAGCCTTGATTAGAAGACTTCACCTTAAAGGATCCTAGAATTAGTTGGCATTTATCAAGCACAGCAGCTCTACTAATGTAACTTTTTTTACTTTATGTTTTTATGTTGGAGCCAAGCAAGGGAACGCCCATGCCTCAACCTGAAAATTACAGAAGACTGATATCACCAGACCTCATATATCTTCTTCAGACCACTTGGTAAGTCAGTTTATGCAGCAACGAACATCAGATCATTGGCAAACGTCAAAAATGGCCTTCAAGAACGGTTCCTCTAAAGCTAAGCAGAATGGTTGTAGAACCGTTCTCTAGACGACGGTACTTAAAGGCTAAGAGAACGGTTTCAACTGTTCTAAAAGGGCATAAGAACGGTTTTGAACAAAACCGTTTTCAAAGACCTTTAAGAACGGTTATTAGAAAAACCGTTCTCTTAAGTTGATGCCTTACAAAACGGTTTTATTAGAAACCGTTCTGTTATGTACCCCTTTTTTTTTTTTTTTTGAAAATCAAGTTTTTTTGTCCACGATCCCCAACCCAGATCAGCAGCAGCAGCAGCAACAACAACAACAACAAGATAGAATTTTTTTTTATATAACTCCCATCAAGATCTTATTCATAAAGAATCACTGAAAAGAATTACATCGCAAATCTTACAAAGTATGCAGAAAAATCACTAACCAAACATATAACCTAACCCTATTTTTAATTTCTCTCAAATCTTGTGGCCATCGTCTTCTTCATCCCACTTTAGATCTGGGGTTTTGATCATCAACTTGTTTGCGTTCTAACCACAAACACAAAAAAAAAAAAAAAAAAAAAAAAAAAATTAAAACATTACATTAATAACGAAAAATACAATAGAAAAATAATCGATGCAATGATTAAACAGATAGACGAAAATTGACGGGAAAAAAACCATAGATTAAAGCATTAAAAAAGGACTTATGTGAAGCCGAAGTAACAATAATACGATATGTTGTGTAGTATAGTCTACCAACCTGAAGGGGGTTGCACCTACATCATCAACAAAGTATACCTTCACTTCCAAACCCCTTTCATTTCGTCTCCAAAGACCAAAACATACGCAGACAGTTTTGCAGACACGCCACGCAGTATACTGTTCTCATTCAAACATTTCTACCAACTAGAATAATATTAATTCATCATTTCAACCTCTATGATTCTCATCTCTTCTCACGATGAAACCAAAGATCTGAGAAAAAATTGAAATTCGAAATTATATAAAAAGTAGATCTGAAAACGAAATTTGAAATTAGTTAGAAATAGATCTGGAATCTCCAGATTAAATTTCCAAAATCACATAAATCACAAAAAAACATATGAATTCAAGAAACTTAAAACAAAACTTACCAAAAGAGACGACGACCGTGAAGGGTTTGTAATTGATCGTCGACAAGGCGCGAGCAAGTAGAGATGGTGAGGAAAGGCGGCGCCAGCAAATTGAAGTGATCGACGAGGAGAAAGTGACGAGTTATAGTAGAGGAGATCAGAGATGGTGGAGGAGAGAGAATGAAATTATGGAAGTTATAAGAATAGAGAGTATTAGATCAAAGAATAGAAATGAAAGAGAGAGAAAAAAGAGTACGTATAGGCGGAAAGGACGAGGTGAGGGTTTTATATTTTATTTTATTTTTCTTTTTTCTTTTTTGGCATGAGTTTAAGAGCGGTTTTGTACTATAACCGTTTTCTTAGGTAGACATAATAGAACGGTTTTATATAGAACCATTCTCTCATGTTTAGTTCATTTTGAATCGTATATAAGAGAACGGTTTTGTCATGAATCGTTCTCTAAAGTCTAATTTTCTTTTTATCTTTTTTTACGTAAATACATTTAAGAACGGTTTTTAGCGGAACCGTTCTCTTATACTATTAGAGATCGGTTTTTAAAAATTCCATTCTGTTAACCAGGTTCTGGAAGCCCAAATTTGACGTAGTGAGGGTTCTAATTAAGTTATCTAAAGGGTTCTCCTGGAATTCTACTTGCAAACTTACCCTCTACCAAGCTGACAACCTACTGCGATTCCGACTGGGGGTCATGCCCAGGGGCGGACCTAGGGGGGTGCCCAGGGGGACAAGTGCACCCCCATTAATCTCAGAATACGTATATATCTATATGTAAGTAGTCTTCTTTTATACATCTGTGATATGTTGGAGTAGTGGTTAGATGAGTTTGTTTTATGGCAATGAGGCAAGTTCGAATCCTCCCACCAACAAATTTGTTGGTTTTCTTACTCTTTTTTTTCATTAAAATTAAGTTTGGTTTTGTTGGGATTCAAACCGTAAACACTCGGTAAGAAAATCATCTAAAAAACCAATTGAGGTAGATGTTATTTATGCTAAACACAATGAATTCATTATCTAATTTAAATGGTGTAGGGATCCTCTAGAGTTATTTTTTTGGTGAAGTTTGTAAAGTTTACTATTATTGGGAATAAAACAAAATAAATTGGTTACTTCAATGCACAAATAAAGAATTAAATATTTAGTTATTTCCTTAATTGGTAAACTCTACCATGTAGAGTTTGTTTTAAACTCTAGAGGATCCACACCCATTTTAATGTGGGTCAAGTTTTTAGTAGTTGTTTGTATTTTTTCTTCTTATTTATTTAGACAATTAATTAGATATTGTGTCATTTTATTTTGTAATCCATCAAATAAGATGTTGATAAATGTTATGAGTGTTTTTGTCAAATCGTAGCTAAAATTTTGCGAATACCCTATCCAGAAAAAAAAAAAAATCGTCGTTAATTTTTTACTACTACAACTTTAAAACTTTAAAACACGCGTTGGCTGCCAATTATGTGCACCCCCACTCTCCAAATCTTGGGTCCGCCACTGGTCATGCCCCCTTCTGTAGGAGATCAACTATTGGCTACTACTGTTTGAACGATCTCCTATCTCCTGAAAATCAAAGAAACAAGGTATTGTTGCTAGATGCTAGGTCGTCTACTGAGGTATTTATCGAACTTTCATGTGAAACTCTGAAGATTCAGCGTAGCCTCGAGATTTTGAATTTCTGTGCTGTCATCACCAGCACTGACCATGTCATCAACATACACTAAAAAGTAAAAAATGTATCCTTTACGACACCATTTTGTAGAGATCTGTGTGGTACAGTAGTTTGGTGCATAATTGCTTTCTCCTCAAAAAAATTTTGACAATGTTTGTCTTCGAATTCCAAGTGCATTATCTAATTTTGTCAGTTTGATTTTGTTGCCAAAATGATACTTGGCACTCATGGCAAGTTCCATCTCTCTTTTTCCTTCAACACCTTCAACTTCAACTTGGACGAAAATGTAAAGAATACGAAATTTAGAAATCTAATGAAAAATTTAGACAAGATTTACCTTAATTTGGCCTTGACTAGAGGTTGGAGCTGAGAATTTCCCCTTGGCCTTCCGACGAGTGGCGACCACCGTACCACAACTAAGCTTTGTTTTCGTGGAGAAAAGAATGAAATAATTGAGCTGAAAACAGGTGTAAACCTGTTTGAGTTCATGAGTTTTAATGGCAGTGCCATTAGTGGAAATTTTGGAGTAGAAGTGCAGATGAACAAAACTGGACAATGGTCGCGTAAATGGCAATCCAATTCACTCAGTTTTTTTGAATTCTCTAACATTTATATCTTATTATGGTGGCCTTCGTGAATTCGTACCTAGGCTGACATTTTGGAACTTCTGCGGTGGGGGAGCAGGGGACCATTCAGGTGTCTTCTATAATAAAGGACAGCAAATTGTCAGAGGTCTATCGGGTAGACACAATTAATTTGTCTACAATGTGAAATTGAGTTAATAGTAGTTAAATTGAGATCGGGGTAGTAAAATTAATTGTAATGAAAAATTCACGTAGTAAAATTACTGTGTGTAAGTAGTAAAATTTTGATAGTGTAGTAAAATTATTGTTGATTGTAGATAATTTTGGATGTATATACTGTACACCCCTACCATTGTCCGGATGGATAATATATAATAATATAATAAAAAAGTTGTAAAACCGTTTTACCCTTACCTAAGCCTAACCCCGTCTCCCACCTTATATCGGTAAATTATACCATCTTGGATGAATTTTAAAATTATTTTTAAGTGTGGTCCCTACGTTTTAAAAAGGGTCACCATATCCCTTGTACCCCGAAAGTATGGTATTAGTATTGCCTTATATTGGCCATTACCCCCATATCAAGTGAATCTTAATCAATCGATCAATCACTACGGATGGGTTGTGCAGACGGTGGTTGGGAGAATGTTTGGGAGGTAGGGTGAGAATGCAACAAGAGGGGTAATTTTGACATTTTGGATCTCTTGGTATAAGTAGTTTATACCAGATATGTGGATAGCAGAAGGAAAAGAAGAAATCAGGAAAGTGGGTGGATATTGCTCTACTAAACAAACTCCACCTCCTGCTGATAAATGTAAGTGAGCTCTATATATGTTGCTATGATTCCTATTGTATATATTATGATTGATTGATAGTTTTGAACTTTTGATTTGGCCCGAGTATTGTAGGACACAAAATTGTATAATGTTTTTTGTTTTTGAATTATGTGATTAGAACAGCAATGTTGCATCGAATATTCTCAATTGATCGACATGACAAATTCGCATATCCGATTATGTGCATTTTATGATTTCATGATTATGTGCCGGTAGAATCAAATGTTATTGATAAGTAGTAGCACTTGTGAATATGAGTACAAGTAGAATCTAATATTAGCTCAATGCATAATATGTAGGTAGTCTGAAATTCAATTGATGATAGAATAGAAGGACAAAAGAATGAAGAAATGATCCATTCTTCATTCAAACTGCTCGTGCGGAAGTTTGATTATGATGTCATTGAGAGTTCTTTGTCACCCCTATCTATTATGAACTCTGCTAGTCATGCACCATTGTTTGTGATAATTGTAGTTTCGTGTACTTAGTGTTTTCTACTTTTCATTGGTCGTGGTATGTAACATCTTTCATGTAAAAATATAAGCATGTATGTATAAGCAAAATTCCCTTGGTTATCGTATGTAACATCTTTCATTACAGGATGTCTTCCATTGTGGTCCTTTTTTTTTTTTTTTAGGAGCCATTGTGGTCTTCACATGACCAATTAAATAGTTATAAAATGAACTGGATTTGAGATTAGGCCGTGAGCTATTACTTGGGGAATATGTTTCCTTCCTCGAATTTGAATATAGTTTGAGTTAGCTTTTGCAACATGAAGGTTGGATGACTTCTTGCATGGAGTAACATCAAATAATACGCGCTAGTCACAGAGAATATAAGATTATAACGTGTTTTATGCAAACCATTGCAGTAATAAATATGAAGAGTACTCTCTTTGGGGATGGGCGAGTTCCTCCAAATGGGTTCCAATTGGTGCAAAACCACTTGAAAGATGGTGAGGGAAATTTTTCCTTAGAAGTATCAAGCTATAATGTCTATCACAATCCTTCTTTGCCTGTCATGGATCTTAGGTTCAAGCTCCTACTAACTTTTCCTTTTTTGGTGCCTCGGCCTTCCAACGGTTCTCTTCTGTTGTTTAGTTGGACGCTTGGTCTTATATAGCTACGTACTTTATCATACATACCACTACCAAAGGGATCTTTGCTTATACCTACGTGCTTATATTTTTACATGACAGAGAAATTACAGTCGAGATATCACTCAATGCATTTTCCTGGTGAAGCAAAACTTAGCCGCAGGCAGTTATGTAACGTGACTTCCTGGCTAACTATTCTGACATTCAACCACAGTATACCGTTAAAATCAGTGAGAGCAGAGGATAAAGCAGATGATCAAGAAATTGATGATAGCATAATTGGCTCAGTCAAGTCATTGTTTGATCCCAATGAGGTAACAAAGTCGGGGAAGGTGTTGCCAAAAGCCTATTTGAAGTCAGCCAGGGAAGTTGTGAAGAAGCTTCGAGAATCACTGGAGGAAGATCCGAAAGATATGGCTAAATTTAGGCGAAATGCAGATGCTGCGAAGGAATCTATTCGTGATTATTTGAGCAACTGGAGAGGCCAGAACACTGTCTTCAAAGAGGTAAACATTCTATACTATGCCTTTCTACTAGAATTCAGTAATTAGTTTGCGTGTATCTTCTACTTGTTTTCACTATGGCAGTTTGAATTAGCCAACTGCAATTCATTTTGGGTCTAAGGTTTTTTATCTTACTTGTTTGCTAGCCTTTTAAAATAACTCTGACTGTTATTCCCTCATGAAAGCATGCCCGTGGTTTCACTTTCAGCAAAGCTTACTTTACTGATATATATGAACAGTATTTATTTCCTACAATTGGATAGGTGAAAATAACTAGCACTCTCACTGCTAACTTGGTTTATTCAATAGCGTCATCCATCAATGTCCCTATCACAGCTGGGCAATTAGTTGTTTAAGGTTATGTCTTATATAGCTAAGAGGCAAAATTTTCATAAAGTTGATGTTCTTAGGACTGCCAAGTCCCGGAATCATATTCTGAACTCTGCGAGGGTTTCAGTACTTGTGAATTGTGATTGGCGCAGGCACACTCTTTTGTTTGGTTTTAAGCTAGACTAATGCAGTAGTAAGATGCTTTTAACATATATTCGTGGCTATAATATTTCTTCTGGGAGGTCCTTAGCTTAAGGATCCTTCTGACAGAAGTTCTGTGGTAAGCTGATAGCTCTTAGCAGTTTAGCACTAGAGTGAGACTAATGTTGTGGTCTGTTTGGTTTCCATCAGTCTGAGAAGAAAAATAAGTAAGCAGATTCGGTCAGGTTTTATTTAGTTTCTATCTCTGCCTTAATTGCCTCATTTTGCTTTCTGTTTTCTTTTATCCACTTTTCAAATTTTCTTTCCTATCATTCACGTGTACCGACACCAAGAACATTCTGGGACTGCGCCTTTTTTGTTGTTGTTGTTGTATTTGCTGGTGGTGGTCGGTTTATCTCTTAGCGAGCTGTGGGTATTAAATGCCAACTCAATTTTGTAAGACCAGTCTTCGGGCTTCCACGTCCATTACGTGTATCTCTGTTCGCTCTCTCAGATCACCCAAGTACTGCGAACTGTGTCACCAGTTCACCATTGAAGAAACTAACTCTACCTTGAGACCTTGTTGTGGTTTCTCTATGTATCTACTAGGTTTAAAACCAGTCTTTGGAGTATGCACATTACTTGGGGTGTATGTAGTACTACTAAAAGCCATTGTATTCCCGTGCAACCAATTTAGTTTTGCAGAAATGGAAAACAATGTAGGGAATAGGGGTTGCATTTCAATCTCTAACAATGTAGGTAACACAAGCAATGGCTATACTGAGGCTAGAGGATGTTTCAGAAGAATAATTTAATCGAAGTTTGAGTAATACATTCTATCCCTCATAATTTTCATCATCGTGGTTTGGCTTCATTGCAAAGGTAGCTAAAAAACGGTATGCTGTCAGACGCACATTTATACATTCGTGTAGTATTCAGCATTGTAGCTCAAACATGCACTGAAGTCCTTAGTCCAGATATTTGGCCCTTTTCTTATGGTTTTGCATTTTATTTACTTATCATGATTTAATTATTAAAAAACAGGGCTCCATTAAAAAACAGTCTTCTTCAATCCTGATCCCGAAAGAACTCAGGGACCAGGTTTCCAAGTACTCTACCTACTTCATTCCTTGACTCAAACATAGGTCTCATCATCTAACTTTTGGATATGTCGGCAGATTGACCATTGTCCCTCAAACGAGAGGAGTTGATTTCAGCATGGTGGTTCTGATGGGATGCCGTGACCTGGTTTAATTAATAGTTTTCTTGCCTTGTGAAGAAGAGCTCCATTGGTGCCTAATCATATCACCTTCTGGCATCCTGCATGTATTATATAGCTTGTTCTTAATCATGAGCTAATTTTGAATACTTTCTCATTGTTGGATCAATTATATGTTTGTGCATCTGATGTGCTCGGGGTTTTGTTGACTCCACAGATTGTCAGATACAGATTTCTCCATTATTCTGGAACAAATTTTCTTTCTTTTCTTTTCTTTCCTTTTTTGTTCTTAGGGTGGAAAAGAAGCCTCAGTGCAAATGATGTTTTGTTTGGTTTGTTACTAGTTTTGGATAAATATCTGAATTATACCCTCCTTAATCTTGTTATCCTGCTACATATTATCTGATATTCTTCTGGTTTATTGATGTTCGCAGGAATCTTATGTGGAGCTGGAGAAAGCATTTAGGAATCTTGCCAAGTTTTACGCAAAGGCAGGGCCGTCTGCCCCGCTCACTGATGATGTCAAATCGGAAATCCTGCATCATTTAGATACGGCAGAACAATTTTTGTAGCATCACAAACTGCTAAAACAAATTTGTATCAGGTTTTGAGAAGATACGTGACTAGTTTTAAACTTGTACGTTGCACTAAATATTATATCTTACGATGTACGTAATGATTATTTTTGTTTTTTTAAATAAAAGTTGTAGTATTATCCTTAATTCAGGTGTAGTTCAACCAAAAATCCTAAATTATATTAATTAATTAAGTGTTTGTTAGTTAAGATGTCTTCTCATTTCACTAAATCACTTACGCAGGATCACTTTATCTTTACCTTATTTATTTACTTTTACTTTTTTACGCATTTTTACAAAACTCTCAATCTTGATAATATATTTCAACCAAATTCATATTTCATAAGTTTTCAAAATTATGTGTGGATGGATCTTATATTGAAGTACATTTCGACACGAATTTATTAATACATGTATCGTAATATTCCGATCTATGTAGCCCATGTTATAACGAATTATATATGTTTCGTGTAGATAACTTTATGTGAGAGTTTTACAAATATTGGACTCTCTCTTTCTAGTGCATTGTGGGGATTTCTTAATTTATAGATGCTTGCCGTATGCATATATAGGGGATGCATCCGGTCAGAATTAACCCTAATGTCAGAAGTTAGAAGTGATAACTGCACTACTTAATTAGCTAACTATATCTATATAACTGCACTAACTAAATTGTGTAACTCCAGTTACTCTACTAACCCCATCACATAACTCAACTAACTGTGAAAACCACCACCAGACCACTGTCGGACCACCACTGCTAACCACCATTGACCACCGTCGGACCACTGTTGACCGTCGTCGGATCGTCGTTGATCATTGTCAGACCACCGTTGGCCGTCGTCAGACCACCATTGACCGCTGCCTGACCAGCGTTTACCGCCGTCAGGCCACCGTTGACCGCTGTCGGGTCGCCGTTGACCACCGTCGGACCACCGTTCACCGCTGCCGGATCGCCGTTGACCACCATTCACCGCTGCTGGATCGCCGTTGAACACCGTCGGACCACTGTTGACCTCCGCCGGACAACCAGCGGTGGTGGTTGGTGTAGTGGTTGGGTTGGAGTGGTGGTGGAGTTAGTTGATATAGTTAGTGGAGTTATAAAGTTGATGGAGTTGAGAGTTAGTGCAGTTATGTAGTTTTGTAGGTAAAGTTATCACTTCTGACTTGTAACTTTAAGAGTGCTTCTGACCTGATACAATTCCTATATATATTTATGAAATTTAAAATATGTTTTTCGTCCTACTGAAAAGTCATTCAAAACAAGATTTGGCACAGAGGCCGTTGAAGGATACCTACAATGGTTCTTAGGCCACTCTCATCCACACGTATCTCGAGACGTGAACTCTGAGACAGTGCAATTGAACCCCCGTTCTATGACAGAAGTTGATGTATGTGTATATCAATTTTGACTCTTCATTAACTGTTTTCATGATACGTGTTTCATACTAATACTTACTTTCTCTTTTTACTTGTTTCAGCGCATGCAATATGTAGCTGGATTATTGTTTTCACTACATCCGCTTGTGCGTCCTTACACTAGTGATGAAGAGTTTTGGCGATGCCTCGATGAAGTTACTGTGCATATGGAAGATTTGATGTCTGGGTTGGACGAATATCGCTCTAAACCTGCACATGTATAAGGAAATGCAAGACGAAGTGTTTGTCGCTAATTTTGTTGTCCTGCTTTATTTCTTTTCCATATGTTAGACTTCAGTTATTAATAGTCAACACTAAAGGTGAAAGTTTTTTTTTAGTAAACCAAATTATGTACAACTTATTCATTTACATCAATGCCATTATCTCGATTAATCCTGATACGAGGTCTGTTTGTGACACCAAAGTGTTTGTTAGCTTCCCTGAAAAAATGTTCCCAACGACTGCGGAGAACTGATCTCCAATCTAAACAATCTGCAAGACACGTTCGAAGCCATGGGTTGTATAATCTCGGCACTGGAACGTCACTAGGCATTGTTAGAACTATAAAGTGAGTACAAGAAGAAACATGTCCAAAATTAATCTCAAACGTTGGAGCTTATTTTCCCGTTCTAGTATCCAATGGCAAATAACTCAGTGAACTCGATATGCCGAAACAAGAAACAAATGCACGATATCTTGTAGCAATGACACATCCCAACTCAAGTAAATCTAACCATTTAGAAGATGGAGCTGGAGACTTGTCCCAATCTAAGATGGCGTAAGCTTTCTTGAAATAAATGTCACCCCCTAAATAATCAGTGTGCATGCCTCGGTGAACATTCATTTCTTCCATATATCAAATCTTGTCGTACTCGCAACCATTGCTCCTCATCGCCATACACAAAGTGAGCCACGACTAGAGCTGGCATCGGGTCGGGCCGTGCCGGAGATTTGAATCTCGGCCTAGCACGGCACGAGGCCCGCGGGCACGTTGGGCTCGGGCCGGGCCATGCTCGTGGTTCGGGTCGTGCTCGTGGTTCGGGTCCGTCGGGCCGGGGTCGTGCTTCGGGTCGGGCCTTTTGAATTTGACTTATCTTTTTCAAAAAAAAAAAATTCCAAAATTATTTTTTTCCAAAATTATGGATAAAATCAAAGTATTACTAAGACTTTGTGTAATTTAAATTGGCTTTTGCATATTGTTAGTGAAAATTTATTATTTTTCGTATTTATTTAATTGATTAAAATAAACTAAAGAAGTGAGACAAAATATAACTGAAATACCTCATATATATTTATTAATAGTCGAAGAGAGTTACAAATATAGATTATTGATACTAATGCTTTATTGATTAAACATAGTTAAATACTACGAAATAGTATACTACTCCAAAATAATGTAAAGTGATAAAATGCCATGAATCATATTAATTCATGAGTTGGTGATTGTTGGGATGTTGTGCTTGATTCGTCGGAGCTAATATCGTTATCAATGTTTTCGACGCCTTGACATTGTGCTTCCGCATCCAACCAATCCTTGTAGCACACACACATTTCAAGGGTGTCGGATCTCAAACTTGTTCTTTTTTCATCCAATATCCTTTTAGAAGCACTAAAGGCACGTTCCGAAGCAACCGAAGAGACTTGAATGCTAAGGAAGTCTTGTGCCATTGCAGACATCACCGGAAGTTGCTTACGTTGATCGATCCACCAAACCAAAAGATCCAAGTTGCTCGAATCTTCATCTGAAAAAGGACCCATATGATCATAACTCAAATACATTTGATACTCGGCCAAGTCGGATCTAGTAGATTGTCCCACATTTGCCCCTCTTTGATTAATTTTGGATTTAAGAGTAGCATACTTTGTACTCATGTGATCACCACTACTACCTGCACCGGAATGTGAAGACGATATACAACTTCTTGCACCAAAACGAGACTCGTAACTACTAAAAACATTAAAGAAAGCAGTTCTAATCTCATCACTATATGTATCTATATCGAAATTTAAGTTCATCATTTTCATATAGTATTCAATCAAAGAGATAGTACCATCAAATTTCCACCTAGGGTCTAAAATATGGTAAAAACATAAACAAGTGGAATTTTTTTCCAATACTTAAGAAATTTTGCCTCCATTTTGGGTAAAAACCCACTATAAGAATCTGAACCACGATTATTAGAAAATAGTTCTGCAATGGAAATAATGTTTGAAAGAAAATGAGGAGAAGTTGGCTTATAAACATGAGAGAAAGATTTAGTTGCATCGGAAAAAGTTTCTAAAAAATCAAAATACATTTGCATATTGTTCCAATGCGTATCAAGTAAAGGGTTATCGGAAAAAATAGCATTCCAAAAGTTAGTCAAAGGCACTCTATATGGAATAATAGCAGACAACATAATATACATAGAATTCCACCTAGTGTTATTTTCGCAAGGAAATTTTCTATATTTCACACCAACTTCTCGGCAATAATTTCTCCATGCTTGACATCTTACCTAGTTGGTGTGCAAGTGGAGAACTACAGTTCTAAAATAATCATGATATTGTCTAAGTCCTTCAAGACCATCACTTACACATAAGTTTAAAATATGACAAGCAAATCGCATATGCAACAAATCGCCGTTCAAAAGAACGTCATCTAGACTACTTTTCAACATATTAGCCACAGCCGTCATACTTGTGGCGTTATCAAAAGTAAGTGATAAAATTCTAGATTTAATACCATAATCAGAAATGCCATTAAGAATAATGTTATGCATGTTTACGGCATTATGAGGATGCTCTAACTTTGAAAAGCAAATAATACGTTTTTGTATTTTCCAATGAGCATCTATCCAATAAGCAGTAATGCATATATAAGAAATACCAACACCGGAATCCCAAGCATTAGCGGTTAAATTAAACCTGCATGTCAAAGAAGCAAATTCAGAAATTAATTGATGCTTCATAGTTAAATATTGTGCCATTGCATTGCTTTTGCATGTTCTCCTTCCCGTTGGCTTATGCTCGGGGTTGTTTGAAGTGACATAACTATTAAATGACGGATGCTCAACACTTAAAAATGGACTTTCCATTTGAATAACCATTTTAGATAATTGTGCACTACAATGATCATAATCATAAACATATTGCTCTTTTCCTTTGGATTTAGACATGTAATTGTCCATTGATCTTTGACTACTATCGGGCAATTTAGAACATATTTTCATGTGTCAAAGCAAATGGTCGGTTCCATTTTTTGATTTGCAAGTAAATATAGTACTACAATGCACACACTTGGCTTTTAACTTGTCAACGGTTTGGATAAAAGATTGCCATACGGGACTTGCTCTAACTCTATTTCTAATTGGTGCCATTTGTTCTTCGGTCATCCAAACATCCGTGGGATCGGGCGGGATGGTTTGATCCAAATTTGTAGACGTTTGTGTGGAATCTTCTTGTGATTGTGGAATTGTGGGAATTTGAGGTGGAATTTGTGGTGGAATTTGTGGAGGTCGGTGATCAAAAGTGGGATTTTGTGGCATAAAAGGAAACGTATTAGTATATGAAGGTGGAATTTGTGGGGGTCGGCTATCAAAGCCGGGAGGAGTTGAAAATAATTTTGTCGGAGTTATTCTTGGATTTTGTTGTTGAGTAAGATCCAAAGCAAACGGTGTAAAAGATTGCCATTGCATGTTTTGTGGGTGGGAAGGAGTATAATTTGTGAATTGGTTCATGTTCGTTGCTTGGGTGGGTGGTGTTTGAGGGGATGATGTAGATTCATCCCGGAGACGTGATCTTGGAAGTGGAAAAAGGGTTTTGAGAATTTTGTTCCATAGCCAACAATTATGCAATGCAAATAATATAATTAATTATGTTGAGTGAAGTTGTGAACTAATGCAAAATATAATTACGTGAACTAATGCAAAAATAACATGCAACAATGAATATAATGTTTGAAAATATAAAGTAAAGAAATTTCTCCCCCAAAATCGGTTTCGGAATAAGTGCGTCGAGCTTTTGAGAAGCTTGGTATTTGATCGATTCACGACTTAGAACCTTGGAGGTTGGACTCCGACCCTTCACCTTTTACTCTAATTTCCAAAATTAACAATTGAGTAATTATAATAAAATTATATATTATTTGAGTAAGTATGTAATTATTTGAGTAAGCAATTATATATATAAAATATTACAATCAATTAGTGAGAGAAATATATAAGAGAATATTATACTAATGTTTTTAGTAATTGTAATGACTAATATAAGATATAATTTAGGAATTGAGGAATTAATATATTATTTGAGTAAGTAATTTGTATTTATAATATTGCAATGGAGAGAGAAATGTGTATGAGAAAAGTATAGAAAAGATCAGTAGAAGAGTTGGAATGAATTGTGAAAAATTGAGTTGAAGTGTTGGGTATTTATAGTAATTGTGTATGGAGGGATAAGTGGTGTAAAATTAATTGGAGAAAGATTTTTCGGGCCGTGCCGGGCCTGAGATAAAAAAAATCAAATAGCCGTTGGCTCCAACGGTACTTTTTTTCAGGTCGTGTCGTGCCGGGCCGAAGAAAAATCAATAAAAGTATATGAGAATCGGGCTTCGGCGGGCCGACTTCACGTGCCTAGTTTCGGGCCTAGAACGGGCCGGGCCATCGTGCCTCGGGCCGGGCCGTGCCAAAGCACGGCTTCCTCCCCCATTTTAAAGCCGTGGCCCGGGTCAAGCACGTCGTGCTTCAATTCGTGCCGGGCTGGCGGTCGGGCGACTCGTGGCCCGCCGAAATGCCAGCTCTAGCCACGACTCTAAAACCATAATTCCCGTCTCCTATCACATCAACGTAAGATTGTATATACGGTAGAATAAATGGCAACATGTCCCTGACATAAGGAAATATTGAAGTAGATTCAGCCTCTTCAACTTCATGCTCCACAGGATGTTCGCCATTATCTTTCGATTTCTGTTCCTCTGATCTGACATATCCACAACATCTTTTTTCCTCTTTTTCCACAACAAAATAATGGCCAACATCTAAATCTTCCAACTTATCATTACGTTGTTCTTTAGTTCCACAACCTAAATCCTGTAACTGATAGAAGACACTCATTAAAAATCAGTACAACCATGAATATAGCCTACGATACCCCCTTATAAGGTGTCGACCAAGAACAGTCAATACCCCCTTATAAGGTGCCGACCACGACAGTCGACACCCCCTTATAAGGTGTCGACCAAGACAATCAATACCTCCTTATAAGGTGTCGACCAGCATATTCGATACCCCCTTATAAGGTGCCGACCACAACGGTCGGTTGTCCCTTATAAGGTGTCGACCACAACAGTCGATACCCCTTTATAAGGTGCCGACCACGACAGTCGATACCTCCTTATAAGGTGTCTCGTTCAGGCTGGCCGACAATCTCTCTTAGGTGTCGATTGTGACGATTGACACTTCTGAAAAATTCATTCTTACCTCAAAAAAATCGTTAGGAATCTCGTCCGTCATAATCACGATAAATTAATATGGAATTATTGAACAAATTATCTGATTAGGATTTATTTGGGTTTTTATATAGCTTTAGTTTACCTAATTAAAATTGGAAAAGGGTATTTTAGGGAAGTTAAAAAGGTATATTTATTTAGGTTATTATTTTATGCTGCGTTTAGACGGTTTTTTGCTCCATTTAGCGCCACCCATATTTAATGATATACCATAATACCAAGTACATACAACCAATTAACCAAATTGGTATATAAAAACACACTCTTGTGCCAGGTTGGTATAAAAAAAAAAACGAAAGAGACAAATTGGTATATAAAAAGTTTACGGGAAGCAAATTGGCCCATTTTCAACCAGTCCTCAAGGCGTGCGTGACACATGTTACTGAGTGCGTACATATTATGAAGTCATTGAATAAATAAATGAATAAATAAAAAAAACCTCTTTCATTTACCTACCACATCTTCTCATCTCAAATCTATTCCTCTTTGTTATTTCTCTTGTGCCGCCCACAATCACATAATCAATCTTCCAGATTAATTCAAGCATGAAACATTACAAATCTTCAAGCATGGGTTCAAGAATCAAGAGAAGCAATTGAGTTTACTCAAAGAGAAAACGGTTCTACTCTAATCTTGTATGGGGTTTTTTTTTTTTTTTTTTTTAACAATTTACATTGATCATAAAAGTAGGATGAAAGTAGTGATCTGTTTTACACACACAGCTCTCTTTAATGTCTGATGTCGGACTGCCATGTCAAGCGCTTGTTTTTTTCGAATACTCATTTGTAGAATTCACCTTATTTATGTATAAGTTCGTTGTTATATTGCGTCCTCTGTTTCTTTAGCTGAGATTTTTTGCGTAGCTCGAACTTTTTGACGTATTAATTACTTGTTGAATTGTCATTTTAGACATTTTTTGGTCGTAAGTGTGTGCAATTGTTACTTTTTTGGTCGTAAGTGTGTGCTTTATTAGACACGCAATAACAAATGAAATTTGTGTTTGGCACTACTGAATATAATACCCATGTTTTGCTATTGGTGAAGTTATAAAATTTGAAGTTAACTGAGTTCCGTAGGGCGTAGAGTGATAAGTATTATCATTATAAAATGAAAAAATAAAGGTTGAACTAAATAAATAATAAGAAAAAAAGGATAATAGATCAATTTACGAGGTGTAAAACACACACCCAACTCAGGCGAGAAAATGGGTCAATTTGTTTCCCGGAGTCTTTATATATACCCATTTGTCTTTTCAGTTTTTTTTTTATATCAATTTGGCACATGAATGTGTTTTTATATAACAATTTAGTTAATTGGCCAAGTACATACACAAGTAAATTGTAAGAGAAATAAAATTTGTATATCCTTATACTATGTTCAATCTTGAAACTAAATTGCACACAAAAGGTTAGTAAAAATTAATTAACCAAATAATTATATAAAATGAGATCATTAATCATAGTAAAAAGCAAGAATAATCCGAGCCCAACGAATACACGTTGTGTCCTTAAGACGTTCTTGCCCCCACTACGGTATTCAAGGTTTATGGGCATACGTATCCCAAGATAGAACAGATTGCGTCCTTACCATAAGTAGTACTCCAATATAGTAAAGCTCCAGCGAACTCAACATGTGCTTGTACTCAATACCGATGACACGGACAAGGGAGACAAAATGACACATATACATGACTTTAGACGCTTAAGCAACATTTTCACAATTGATTCTCTCACATAAAAGACCCACATAAACACCTTTATATAGGCAATAAAGGGACACGAAGTGAAAAGGTACGAACGAAACAATGTATTTATTCATGATGAATGAAGACATCTTTTGGAAATTAAGTGAATTTGGACAACCGTCATGGTACAATGTATCGTGAATTTCTTATTCATAAATTAATTTTTATTTTATTAAATAAAATTTCCAACATAAATTTATAGAGTGATTCTACAATGGCTTCCAAGGTTTGGTAGCCATTGTAAGTTTGACTTTAAATTAATTATAATTTTATTTATTAATAATGTAAAACTAATTTAAAATAAATTAATAATTTAAGGAGATATTAATTCTAAATAATTAATATCGATGATTCTACGTTGATTGTCAGTTTTTGACAATTAGATTATGATTTAAACTAGAGCATAGTTAGTATTTAAATAATAACAATATTAAATATCTCATAATCTTTTGAAAACATTAACTTAAATTTATTAACATATTTTACAACAATTGCAAATGCGATTTTAGGACAATGGCAAAGTACCATTTCTAAACAATATTAATCAAATCCAAGCAATCATAATTACTCCGTACTTGGGATAAATATCCCACTTTTTCGTTCAAAGTTCTCTTATCAAAGAAGGGCTAGTCCCCTAAATCAGACCCTAGTGTAATTAGCTGATGCCTTCCGTACTCCATTGACAATGACCAACCAACAACCACGCGGCAACCCATCCGACGAAGTACTCGACCACTCGTTGCCATCGTCGTACCCTTGTTGGTTCACTCCGTTTACCGGCCTGACCCCAACTGACCGCCGACTTGACCCCGATCGTTGACTTGACTCTGATCTCCACTTGACTACTACTCCTAGACATCTTGCTTATAGCCCCTTGTCGGTAGACCTCACTCCGTTTGCCACCCATCCTGACCCCGACCCATTCGAGCACTCCCATTCACCGTCGTCGCCCAGTCGGCCACACGCATCACAAGGCCTGCACCTCTTCCCTCCACCCATTATTCATGGATCAGTTATTTGGTTCCTTAATTTCAGTTTTTATTTTCTAAATTTGGAGTTAATAAAATTGTTTAAGATTAAAATAGATAGAGAAAATCAAAGTAATTAAGGAAAAGATAATTTGAATAAATATAAAAGTATTATATGGTGCAATCCTATGTGGTAAGGTGTACTATATAAGAATTTTGTTTAACCATGGTTAAGAAAAATCAAATAGTTGAAATTTATCTTATCCTAATCTAATGGTTCCAATTTCATATTTTATCCTAATTATCAAATACTGACAATTATAATAGAATTTTTGTATTAATTTTCACCGTTGTTTCCCCTACAAAAATCATGTTGTTAATTAACCCTAAATTAATTCTGGGTTTCATCATCATCTTCCTCAATACTCCGGCCACCCGTACATCAACATCGTTTGCAATTTCTCCTTGCCTCTTCTCACAATAATACGTATACTCCTTTTCGTCATCAACACCTTAATTGTGTTTTTAATTTAAGTACAAGGTGATGAGAGAAGTTTGAATCAAAATCAAGACAAAGACGAGTGTTTTTAGCACGACAGATTATGGAGCAGCTTCAATGATGTATGTCATTGATGATGGAAGAGGATGAAAAGAGTGAATGCCTTGGTTTTTAATCTAAAAGTGAGAGAATTTTTTTTTTTAATGGAAAGACAAGAAAAGCCACAGATAATTTAGATTTAAATTCTCCCAAAAATAAGTACTTTGATTTAATTAATTGGTTTCTATAATAATAAATTGGTTTAAATAATAGATTATAATTATTTTCATGGTCAAATCAGTTGATGGCCAGGATTTGTTTGATGAAAATCAATGGTCATTATTGCTCTCTTTATAATGGCTACCAAACCTTGGTACCTATTGTAGAATTAGTACAAAATTTTATTACTCATTCAATTAATTTTACTACCTGAATTTTTCATTACAATTAATTTTACTACTCCTATCTCAATTCTACTATCTATTAATTCAACTTTACATTGTAGATAAATTAATTGTGTCCACACTGTAGACCTCTAGCAATTTGCAAAAATAATAGATGAATCAATTCATAGTTTTAATTAGTTAACTTTATTAAAGCATAAGCATATGATATATTTGCAACTCCCCAAACTAAAAAGTGGAATCAGTGGTCTTTTTAACAAACACAGCTAGAATTCCCCACTTTTATTGAGTTTTCTACGGAAAAGGCTACATATACACTTGTTCTATGTGCCTTACCTCCCTTTTCCAATTAATATGTCGAGTTTGGATTCCATGGAGTTGAAATAAACTCAATGGCAAACAACACCCCAAGAACACCAACCGTCAATCCGAAACCACCACTATGTTGCACCCTGACCTACAAACCCAACCACCCATGGGCCATGGCCAACCGCCATCCGGCCCTCCGATCCCCCACACTTCATCGACATTTCTCTCTTCTCAGCCCCCAACCCACTCCGCCCAAATATGTAGTCCTAAACTCCTAACCCACGAGTCTACGACCCACCACACCACAAGCCTCTATCCATCTAGCCTTAGCCTTGACCATCACCCTAAGCCCAAACCCAATGCAAATAATTCAAAATAAAATAAAAAATAAGGGAGTAAATAAAAAGAAATGAAAACAAAACCTACATGTAAAACGATGAATGAGTTACATACCCTTTGATCCATTGGACGAAGGACCTAACAAGGAGAAGCAGAATGTAAGACATTACGTTGAAGAGACAAGTTATGGCTACCCAATTACAGTCGTTCCTTGACCAACCCCAAACGCCGTGATGCAAATCCAAGACTAGAGGTAGCAAGAAAAACACCTGTACACAAAATTTTCACAAAGTAGAAATAATGGTGAACATAAATACCTTAAATATAGACCAAACAAAGTAGAAATAATGGTTTTTTAATCATTTGTTAACGTTTGAGTTCAATTCTCTCGCATATTTAGACCAAACATTAAGAAATGAGAAAAAAACGAAGAATATAATTAAGAATAGAATGCAATTAGTATGGACGAGATGTGATTACCAGTGGGCAAAGTATAAAGAAGAAAACATATACTACACAATGTTGTATCCCAAGTAACGAACGGGAAGACTGCGCCGAGAGTAGAATAGCATTGCTACTCATAGTAACATGGAGAGACATCAATGGTATTAGCTTTTCGTAATTATCTCCAATGTTTAGGCTTCCCACTCCAAATGCGCTATGATAATGCAACGAGAACAAAAAAAGTCAGAACTTTTGTTTTAATCATAAAGTTGTGAGCAAATTAGTTTGACAGTACAAAGAGGAGAGTGTGTTTAGGAGATATGTTAGGAGTCTACGTGTCCTACACGTAGACATAAAGATTTGCAATGGTTATATTATGTTCCCGGGAGTACAAGGAGCATGGTGGTCCTTCTCATAAAAGAGGAGTAGAGGCCACACTTACCATTATTTTAAGTGTGGTCCCCACTCTTCTAATGTCAGAAGGACTACCATGCTCCCTGTGATCCCGAGTAACCATTGGGCAATGCTATTGAAGTTCATTTTTTTTAAGGTCAAAATTTGAAGGGCTGAGATTTTGTTTTGTAAAATGGATGGTTGGATTGAGTTTTTTTACCATGGCTACCATGGTTTGGTAGCTATTGTAGAATTGGTACTCTTATTTATCATCAACAACAAAATATATTACCTGGAACACATTTGTATTGTTGGTTGCCCAAAATAATAATACAGTCATCACAATCGAGTATACGCCTAGAGCCGTGCCTGTTTTAAGTACCTCGGCGAGCCTCCACCGATCCGGTGCAGCGGATGGTTTCGCCTCGTACAATATTGGATGAGCTATACTCATCATAACTGCGAAAAAAAGTTGCTCTTGAGAATCTGTTAAAACTAATCTAGAAAAATCTATTCAAATGTGGAATGATCAAGATTATGTAGAACCTAGAAAAATCTAGAGTAACTCCTACAAACTAGAAGAGATAGGTGTCTAGAAAAATCTAGGATAATCATGTAAGACCAATAGTTCTATACATGTCCATTGTAACACTATAAATAGCACTTGTATGCTTTGTGATGTAACAAAAAAAACAATCAACAACAATCAAATATCAATAGCATCAACTCCTTTTCACTCTCTCCTCCCAACAAATAAATCAAACAAATTACTAACAGTGGTATCAGAGCCAGTGTTTGCAAGACCTCCAACTAAAAATCAAACACCACCAAAAATCATTCCAAATCCCAAAACAAACCTCACAAAATGACAATGGCCAATTACCCTCAAGTTAATTGGGTACCAACATTCAAAGGTGAAAGATATGACCTTTGGAGTATTCAAATGAAATCGATATTCATTTCACAAGGCCTTTGGGATTTAGTACAAAACGGGTACGATATGCCCAGTGATGTTGTCGAACATGAGTCATGGAGTGATGCAAAGAAGACCCTATATGCCGAAAATCAAAGAAAGGATCACTATGCCCTATCTTTGATTTATCGAGCCTTGCATGAGACAATATTACCACGCGTAATGTCCGCTACAACAGCTACGGAGGCTTGGAGGATCCTGCAAAATTCTTACAAGGGCTCTGGAAAGGTAATTACCGTTAAACTTCAAACTCTTTGGAAAGAATTTGAGAATATCTCAATGTCGGAAGATGAAACAGTTGAAGCATTCTTTAACCGTGTCACAAATATAATCAAGCAAATTCGTTCATATGGTGATACGATTGAAGATGCAAAAATTTCACCAAAAATATTGAGAAGTCTTCCGAGAAAATTTGATCATGTGGTGGCTGCTATAGAAGAATCAAAAAATTTAAAAGAACTGACTTTAGTTGATCTTATGAGTTCTCACCAAGCACATGAAGAGAGAATGAAAAGATTTGAAGAGCCTCCACTAGAACAAGCTTTCCAGGCTAAATTAAAATTTAACGGTAAAAATTCAAATTACCACGGTAAAATTTTCCAACAAAGAAAAAGCAATTCAAGTAGCCGTGGTAGGGGGAGAGAAACTTACAATAACAATGGGAGCCAAGGTAATAATCAAACAGGGCCATATTGTAACTTGTGCAAGAAAGGTGGTTATGATACTAATAATTGTCGGTTTAAATGCAAAAGATGTAAAAGACATACACATTTTGAGAAAGATTGTTGGTTCCGACAAAAAGATGAGGCAAATTTCACTGAAAAACAAGAACCTGAGGGACAATTATTTTATTCTTGTCTAAATACCCAACACCAGTCCACTGATATTTGGTATTTGGATAGTGGATGTTCAAACCATATGACTGGCAATAAAGATTCATTTGTCAGTCTAAATGAAAATGTAAAATCTCAAATCACTCTTGGTGATGGGAGAAGCCAAGATGTTGCAGGCAAAGGGACTATTGCCGTCAAAACAAAAAATGGTTCATCTAAACACATCCATGATGTTCTCTATGTCCCTGGCCTAGCACAAAATCTACTAAGTGTTGGGAAATTAATCCAAAAAGGATATTTGGTGAAATTTGAAAATGATAAATGCCTCATCTATGACAAGAAAAACGGTCAATTGATCGCCTCGGTACAAATGGCCCAAAATAAAATCTTCCCATTAAGAATGATGTTGGAAAAGAATTTGGCTCTCAATTGTATTGAGGATGAATCTACATTATGGCATCTGAGATTTGGGCATCTCAATTTTAACAGTTTGAAACTGTTAAAACAAAAAGAAATGGTTATTGGTCTCCCTACTATCAAAATTGAAAAGAAAATATGTGAGGGTTGTATATATGGCAAAATGCATAGATTGCCATTTAAAACATCAACATGGAGAGCAAAAGCCTCGTTAGAGTTGGTTCACGCAGATGTTTGGGGGCCAACGAAAAAGCCATCCTTTGGTGGTAAAAGATACTTTCTGTTATTTGTCGATGATTACTCCCGCATGATGTGGGTGTATTTTCTGAGACAAAAATCATAATTTTTTTACCATTTTCAACAATTCAAAGCCCTCACAGAAAAACAAAGTGGGCATTCTATAAAAATTGTAAGAACAGATCGTGGGGGAGAATTCAGAAGCAATGAATTCAATGCTTATTGCAAAAAGCATGGAATCAAAAGAGAATTGACAGTATGGCTTACTCCTCAACAAAATGATGTTGCCGAAAGAAAAAACAGAACAATTGCGGAGATGGCCCGTAGTATGATGAAAGGCAAAAACCTGCCTAAAAATTTTTAGGCAGAAGCTGTGCACACAGCTATATATCTCCTAAACAGACCGCCCACGAAAGCAATATGGGGTTCTACTCCATACGAAATGTGGCACAAAAGAAAGCCAATTGTCGAGCACCTTAAAATTTTCGGGTGCATCGCATATGCCCACATCCCGAAAGAAAATTGGGAAAAATTAGATGAAAAGGGAGAAAAATACATCTTTATCGGATACAGTGATGAATCAAAAGGTTACCGTCTATATAATCCGGCATCCAAAAAACTTGTTATATCAAGAGATGTGTTTTTTGATGAAGCTACAAAATGGAGGTGTCAAGAAGATAAGCAACAACACCAACATGAGCCAGATTACCTTCCCTTAACCCATTCTAAAACAGTTCAAAACACTCAGCCAGAAACACAGGATTATACACCTCCAACAACTCCTAGAACTCCACAAACTCCAAATTCACAAAGACCAGAAAACTCTTCTCCAATAAGCCAAAGAAGTTCACAAAGCCCAATTACACCTCAACCAGTTCCAGTTCGACAATTAGTTCGAGAACGACGACGTCCAGTTTGGACAAAGGACTATCATTGTGGCCAACCAATCATGGCACTTTTAGCCAGCGAGCCACAAAACTTTCAGGAGGCGGCAAAAGAAGAAAAATGGATTGAGGCCATGTCTAATGAGATTGAAATGAGCGAGAAAAATAAGACATGGGAGCTTGTGGATAAGCCAGAAGACAAAGAAATCATTGGCCTAAAGTGGGTCTACAAGATCAAGTACAACGACGATGACTCCATCCAAAAATACAAGGCACGTTCAGTAACCAAGGGATACTCACAACAACCAGGCGTCGATTTCAATGAGACATTTGCTCCTGTTGTCCGCATGGAGACAATCAGGTTAGTTCTAGCTCTTGCTGCTCAATTTAAATTACCGATATTTCAATTAGATGTGAAATCTGCATTCTTAAACGGCGAGCTAGAGGAAGAAGTCTATGTGGAGCAACCACAAGGCTTCATAGTTGAAGGCGAAGAAAATAAGGTCTATCGCCTCAAGAAAGCATTATATGGGCTAAAACAAGCCCCGCGAGCCTGGAACAGCAAGATTTTTGGATATCTCTTACAAAATGGGTTCATAAAAAGCCCAAGTGAGCCATCACTATATGTCAAGACCCAAAGCCAACATGATTTTCTCATTTTATGCTTGTACGTGGATGATCTCATCTACACAAGCACTAATCCAAAGATGGTCGAAGATTTCAAGAATGTTATGATGTCAAAGTTCGAGATGACCGATCTTGGACCGATGAAATATTTTCTTGGCATACAAGTAAAGCAAAGTCCGGGTCGTATATTTCTATCACAAGAGAAATATGCAGAAGATCTATTGAAGAAATTCAATATGATCGATTGCAAGCCAGTGACCACACCTATGACCACGAGTGAGAAATTATCCAAAAAAGATGGTCAAGAGAGGGTTGATGAGTCCATATATCGAAGTTTGGTTGGGTCATTGATATACCTCACCAACACGAGGCCAGACATAGTCAATGCAGTCAGCATCGTATCAAGGTTCATGAGCGAACCTAGTAAGGCACATTTTGCAGCAGCAAAGAGAATTCTCAGATATATCAAAGGAACAAAGAATTATGGTATTATGTACGAGACAGAAGAAGACAACGATCTCACAGGATTTACAGACAGCGATTGGGCTGGAAGTGTCGATGACCAGAAGAGTACATGTGGATACATTTTCAAGTTGGGATCAAAAGTAATCTCATGGTCGTCTAAAAAGCAAGCAACGGTTGCACTATCATCGGTTGAAGTTGAAGCTGAATACGTGGCAGCAACAAGTGCAGCATGCGAAGCAATATGGCTAAGAAGAATTCTAGGCGATCTACATCAGTCTTCTACTGGTCCAACTACCATATATTGTGATAACATGTTAGCTATAGCGATGACGAAGAATCCGGTATTCCACAGTCGTATGAAGCATATCGAGATACGACACCACTTCATACGAGATCAGAGCTCGTGGAGAAGCAAGAGATCGAGTTGCAATTTTGCAAGACGGGGGAGCAACTAGCAGATATATTCACAAAGGCAATCCCAGCAGAGTAGTTCATACAATTCAGACAGCAACTCGGAGTTCAAGATTTTTCAGATTAGGAGGAGTGTTAAAACTAATCTTGAAAAATCTATTCAAATGTGGAATGATCAAGATTATGTAGAACCTAGAAAAATCTAGAGTAACTCCTGCAAAATAGAAGAGATAGGTGTCTAGAAAAATCTAGGATAATCATGTAAGACCAATAGTTCTAGACATGTCCATTGTAACACTATAAATAGCACTTGTATGCTTTGTGATGTAACAAAAAAAAAAAAAAAACAATCAAAACAATCAACAACAATCAAATATCAATAGCATCAACTCCTTTTCACTCTCTCCTCCCAACAAATAAATCAAACAAATTACTAACAGAATCATTTTCAACAAATACCATATTGAAACCGTCATGAAAAAAGAACAATTTAGGATAGGGTGTAAATGAACACCAACACTTGAGAATCAGTTCTCGAAAAAGTTAAACCTAGTTCGAAACCGGACAATTGAACTCGAGACTGCTAGTACTCAATTAGCTCAATGTAGCTTGCTTACACACCTAGTCGGAATTAGAGTTACCGAATTCATAGTACAATCGATACGTATTCGTCGTATGATCGATACGAATTTGTAGTACATATACGTGATTAGAAGGCGTATCTGATATACGATATGCCATTATTACTATTTATGCTCTTCTTTTGCCTTTAATAGACCAGTAAAATAAATCATTTTTTGTACGTCCAAAAGATAATACGCCACACTATTCCTTTAAAAAAAAAAAAAGATACACGTTTTTTGTTAATGGAAAAACTCGTTTTCACCATATTGAGACCTTTTCTTTTATCAGTCGCTCACCTCTTTCATCTCCTCCTTTCATTCTTTTTCTTTTAAAAATGAAGTCACTACACTAATTCGATTAATCCACCGAACTCGGAATTAAGTAAAAGTTAGAATACATACGATCGTTAATGTTGACGGCCAAAAGCAACACTAAGGGCGGAAAATTAAATTTCCATAATAGTGCGAGCAGCATGAAAGCAAGCTGTAATCAAAAGAGGGAAGGGCATCATCATTAACGACACGTTAGTATTAGGATATGTATTTGGTAAATATATTATGTATTATACTTATTTGATTATTTCCATTGTAAATGATTTGTTCCCACTGTATTTTAGGGAATTCAGTTATACGTTCCTTGACTATCAAGGACGCAGTCTGTATATAGCCGCAAGGCTTCTCCGAGGAATAACAACACAGAATAATTCCACAAACGTGTGCAATGTTCTTCTTCTGTGCCTAAATCTAATAGTTAGTTACCAAAAGTATTCAATGCAATACAGTAAAAGAAAAGGATGGAAAGCCCCTTACCACGCTATAAACGGTGAATGCAACTGCGTGAATCTGAACATGAAAAAGTTAGGTTAGGCACAAATACATCTAAGATGGTTGAAGTGACTAAATTGGGTCCGTTATGGACATAAACGTTAACATGAAAAAGTGTACTCCGTAGATGGAATGACGACTTACACAATAAACTTTTATTACGTATGAGATCTTTCATGATGTTAGCAAACAACGAAGGAGAACACCAGGGCCAGCCTCGGTGAGAAGAATATCACAAGTTTCTCAAGCTGCATCACATGCATTTAAATCAGCTACTCCGATATCAGCCTTCTTTAAATCGAGGCAGTCACCAACTGAATTTCCAGTCATTGCACAAATAGTATGTTTTCTGGACTGTAGATGCTCTATAACTGCATGCATGTGTCCTGATGAGAGTAGTAGAATACACGTATCAAACCATGAACATACTCGAAGATCAAGAACAAATTGTCATATAAAAATGATGTGAATGTATTTTTTTTACCAGGGAGAACATCAGAGAAGCCATCAGCCTTTTCAATCAGGTTAACAGCCAATGAAATAGAATTTATGCCATCCTTGCTCAACAAAGTAAATGAAGGATATATATTGACCCCCTTGCCTAGGGAACGACTTGTCTCCTTTGCTATCGACAATGGATCAACTGAAATGGATATCGAGTACATCAGCTTAAGCTTAACAACGGAGTATAACACTATGCAATAATATATTGGGCGCAACAACAACCGATGAAAATACGAGTCCTGACCGGAACTTATCATCCGAAAAGAATTATCCAAGAACTAGTAAGTTACAGCATATGAGCATACTAATTTGTTCTTGTTGGAGTGACAACGAGCCACATGTTAGTTGTGGGATGATATACCACATTGAAGTAATAGAAGTATGGGGACTAGTTTATAAGGTGGTAGATTACTCCCCTTATGGCCAATTGGTTTTAGGATGGAATCCCACTAACTTGTGAGCTAGCTCTGACAGTTCTCACTATAAACAAAACCAACTAACCTGTAAATAATTTGACGTCAATACCAAGATCATTAGCTCTCCTTATGAAGTCAACACTGTCACATCTAGGAGAGTTGAATACTGGAACAACACCAATAAGTTTCCACTGAATCTGAGAGTCTTCCCTTAAATCCTCACTATCATTAACTTCCTGCAATTGTACACAATCTAAACATCAATAATCAATCAATCAAGTTTCGTACCAATACCGCACAGTAAAGGGCCAGAGATTATTGCATTGTATGCAACAGCCATTGCTTGGAAGCCTTTGTCGCGAATCTTGTCAGTAACTCTCTTAACTCTCCCTTCTATAACTTGCTTGTTACTTGCCATACTTAAAATCTGATCAAATAAAGTTTGATATTAAAGATGAACACCAAAGAAGCTATGAGTTTGAATAACAATGAGAAATGAGTATACCTCTTCCGGAGGCCCTGTACACACATTTTTATCCTCATTTAAGATGTAAGAAATTTTTTCTGTAGGAGTTTCATCAGCATCATTTTTGCATGCTCTGTTTACCATAGAGCCAACAAATTCAACGTCTACCCCATCTGCAAGTACCTATGAAAGATCACATGTGAAGATGAACAATCATACAACAAATAAGTATAAATTAAATTAAACCACTACCGCAAAAAATCTCAAAGAACACACCTCGATAAGATCATTGAGAATTGTAGGCTTGTCTTGTGTTAAGGTTCCCAAAGATGTATCATAGCACACTACTTCCAAGTCAGCCATCTCCTTAACTAGAAGCAATCTCTTCAAAATCGCACTCCTGTCACCACCATCTTTAAAATCTCCTAAAATTGTTTCTAATACAGTTTTGCGAAGGAGGACTCGAATTCCTACAATAACGAGCACTAGTAGATTTTCGATCCCATCTCGAAGTGCTTGGTGCTGAATGCCATACATAACAATAATCTCTACCAATATTCCTATGAAAACGAGCCACTCTGACATATTCTTGATTGTAGTCAATACCTGGAGAAGTAGTCATAAAGTAGGATGTATTAGTTTAATAGAATCCTAGATTTTTAAGGCCAGTGAGAATAATGAAGGAAAAGTAATTGCATACCTTATCTAAAGGAATGGGAAACAGTAGTCGTGACAATAAGAGCTTTTGATTCTCCTTCTTCACATATAGAACCTGCATACACAGCATCCGCTGCTGTTTTCTTTACCCTATAGTACTCTCCTTTTAATGCCGACTGCAAAACCGTACACAAATAATAATCATTAGCTACACATAAAATGTGGCAAAATGGCCTTCCTACTAATTCAAAAGGTTAGTTTAAGTAATCACAGCCACAATCAGGGACGGTTAGACGTTTAGTAAACTAATTATATTATCTAACAAAGCATTAAATATCCACCTGATCCATTAGCAAAGCGTCTCCTCCAAGAAGTCGACAATCAGCTGGAACTATATCCCCGGCTTTAATAATAATCACATCACCTGGAACTAGCACTGAAGCTTCTTCCCTACCCCACCTTCCATTACGCAGTACCTATATATGATCATCAACTTTATTAGGAGATATTTACAAAACAGTGAATTAAATCAAACAAATTGGAAGCCTTATTAGTGCTAATTGGAAAAGGAGAACGAGTGTGTTTGGCTCGAAAACAAATATCACAAAGGGTTGAATCCAAGGACTCACAAGTTTTACGAGAAACAAAAGAAAGGGTCCTAACTATGGTCGATGAAGGGTGACCCAAACGGCGATGCCAAAGCGCAGCAGACTCACCCACGCCAACTTTATTTGCACGAACAGTCTTTGCTACTCTTAAAAAATAAAGTCCGGCACGCTTTTCACCCAGTCCAATCAGCGTCCTCGAGATACGGTCCTGAAAAATGCACAGATTGTTAGTGAACTGCAGCACAAGTTTTGAATGAGCGACCAAACACGAGACCGAAATTAAATTGCAAGTCAACTGTGGAGCATAAAGCACCCCACGTAGTATCAAATTGTCCCCAAGCATAACATCACCAGATTTGACCGCCACATCCACGTCTCCATTCGGAAGTGTTATCGGAGCCGGTTCAATATCACATAAATTCCGCAAAAAATGGATATTACAAGTCATATGTCGAGAGGCACCGGTATCAATTATCCAAGAATTAAAAGAAGACGTACCGGTTAGACGATCGGAAGTGGGCTTACTGTCATTCCAAAGAGCCAATAAATCGGACCATTCTTGATCACTAAGGTGAGCAAGTTCATTTCGAGAAGGACCAGAGTCCTCCCCAGCAGCCCGCGCAACCCCAGAAAATGTCACGGCCCCATTATTACACTACGCCAAAAACGGCATTTAACACCGGTACATATGACACCGGTTATCAATCAACCGGTGTCAAATGCTTCCTCAGTCCATTTGCGCACAATTCCTCACTTAGCTAAAAATAATAAAAAATAAAAAATTGGACATACGACACCGGTTATAAGAAAACCGGTGTCATAAGTTACCAAAAAAAAAAAAAAATTGGACGTAAGACACCGGTTTTGAGTAAAACCGGTGTTATATGTTACCCCAGAGACCACTCAGCGAAAAAAACATTCAAAAATTTATCTTATTACAGAAAAAAAAAAATTGAGGAGCACATTTGACACCGGTTTTTTGAGAAACCGGTGTCGTAGATGTTCCCTAAAAAAAAAAATGCGTAGTGAACACATAAGACACCGGTTGTGTCTAAAACCGGTGTCTTATGTATCATTAAAAAAAAAAAAAAAAAAAAAACTTGTAATATCACGTTGTTTTATCCGCCTCTCACCCATCTCCTTGTACGTATATTCACCCCATCTCGTTCAACAAAACAAACCCCTTTTATCTCTCTCCTCAAATCCTCAATCATCAACTCCATCTCCCTAGCCTTCTCCAAATATATCAACCCTCATCTTCTTCCTCAATCATTTACCCTTCTTCCAACACCCTCATATTTTGAATCTTCTCTTCGGCATCTCTACATGATGGTACAACTATGTGACGGTTTAGGTAAAATGTTGTTTTTGGTATTTAATTCGAGTTTTATGTTATTGTAGATAAAATTGGGGATTTATTTAGGGTTGAGATTGGGGAGGAGGAATGTGTATTGTGTGATTTTTTATAGATCTAGAAATTAATTGTCTTTGTTTTTATTTGTTTTAACAGTGTTTGATGTTGTGTTGTTATTCCAGATCTCTAAGGAAGTTTGATTTCACTATCATGTTTCATGATTTTGGTGACAGGTATTTTGGTTTTTCTTTTTTCGTTTTTAATCAATCACTTATCATTTTTGATTGATCTCTCATACTTTTTCATTTACTACTCTTTTGATTTCAAGTGCGTGTATTTTTCTACCCTAAACCCAGATTTTCTAAACATCAACACCATTCATGTTTTCATTTTTAATTTCCTTGTGATTTTCTTTTATTTGTTTCTTTTTTATGATGATTTTTTTGGTGTTGTGTTTGATTATGTTTTGTTATCACATTTTAGGTCTATGTAGTAGAGGAAACATATAAATCGTTGCAAGATGAGATGGAAAAGTACTAGAAGGCAGAAGGAGAAGCTAAGATTTGGATGGAGGAGTTGATGATGATAGAGAACAGTCTGAACACGATAAATCCATGAATTTTTTTTTTTTTAAACATAAGACACCGGTTATTTACATACCCGGTGTCATATGTGTCCTCAAATTTAATTCGCAATTAACACAAAAGACACCGATTTTGTACACAACCGGTGTCTTATGTCTTCATTTTTAACACCGGTTTTTCCCATTGTAACCGGTATCTAATGATAAGACACCGGCAGTCAAGACACTGGGTATAACCGGTGTCTTCTTATTTTTATACCCGATGTTATATGCATTTTTTGGCGTAGTGTTACCGCGACCACCTCTGCCTCCGGTACCGCCTGTGCCGCGACCACCCTTGCCCCGGCCAGAACCAGAACCACCATCGCCTCCCCAACGAGGAATTATGCCCAGCAGTTCCTAGCAATATGACCGACACGTCCACAACGAAACATACCGTGTCACATTCTTCGGCCGAGGCGGAATAATGTTCCATGTCTTACACTACTCGAGAAATCAAATGGTTGCGTCATATTCTTACGGCTTTGGGTGTTTCGACTTCTGATCCCGTCCAGCTTCACTGTGATAGTCAGGCGGCTTTACACATTGCTCGTAATCTAGTTTTTCACGAACGTACGAAACATATTGAGGTTGATTGTCATTCGGTTCGTGATGCTATTATTGAGGGTACTATTGCTCCCAGCTACGTTCCCACTGGTGATCAACTCGCTGATATTCTAACTAAAGCTCTCAATAAGACGCATTTCGAGACACTTGTGGGCAAGTTGGGCATTTCATCCTTACATGCTCCAACTTGAGGAGGGTATTAGGAGATATTTAGAAAATATTGAAAATATTTTGTAAATATATATTGTTATATTATTGTGAATACTTTCCATGTAAGATAGGGTTAGTGCCTTGCGGATCAAGGAGATGTTTTGTTTAAGAGGCTGCGCTTCCTTTGTGAATAGATACACAGAAAATTGCCAAACAGTGTTTTGCGTATTAACATTCTCTTTCATATTGTGTAGCGTCTACCTCTAACAAACTTAGGATTGATTTTCGTTTCAACTCTTCACCAACGTTGTTTTTTTAGAGACCGAGATAATTAAGATCATAACAATGTAAGTTAGTCGATCAGTACCTTGACTTTCTTCGCAAAAGGTGCCATGAGTTTGGAAATACTTCTGTGAATATCCTTGTCAATTTGGTCATTAGAGATCGCGAATATCAAAGGCCATACGACGAAACAAGCTAGAGCAATCAGAGTTGAAGTAGCATATTTGCCCTGCACCAATACATCACAATTATACAAAGTAGGATAGATCAGTTACGTACTTGACTACTTGCGACAAGTGACGACAACATAATTGTGTAAATTCCATGAACCTTTATTTACTCACCCATTGATTAGCAGCCCAGATAATCATAGCTAATACGTGGGGATGAAACAAACTACGCCAACATAATTTCAGTAGATGGCCTAGACGGGCTAATCTTTTATCGACAAAGCTACGTTCCATATCCTGAAAATCTTGATTATCCTTGGGTACGTTATACTGCAGTCAAACGAAACATATAATGAGAACAAAAATCATCACAATTGTAACACCTGATTCATCTATCTATCTATCTAATCATTTAATAAAGAAAAACACTAATTACCCGATCGATCTTTTTGTTTGCGATATCCAATCGTGTATGCAAACCTAGCTAGAGCAATACAATCAAAGACCAGTTGTATTTTTTATTTGGCAATCGTTAGTTTAAATAGTTTTGACTAGCATAAGTCAAAAGCATAGTAGGTCTAGGAGTATACTAAAAAAAAAAAAAGGGATTAGTCTCGGTTCGAGAGTCGGAATGAGTCTCGTTAAACCGACCCTACAATTGAGATAAAAGAGAGTTTTTTGATACTGATTTCATTCTCATGTACAAATTTGACTTAATACCTATCTTCATTACCGGACCTCCAAAAAAAAAAAAACAAAACAAAAAAAAAAAAAGATTCAATGAGCGTTTTTATATAATAAGTGTCATATCATATTCTTATGATTGGTATTGATATATAAATTATAAATAACTAGTTTGCATGCCCGGCCCGCGCCCAGGCTACCTGTTTATATTGTTTATACTCGTTTCATAAAAACAAAGTAGGTTTATTTTGTTATAATAATATTATGAACGATATTTTACGTACTTTTTTCTTTCAACTTTGGTCACTCGTCATATATACATAATTATTTCTACTAACTCATCGTATTTTTATTTCTTTTCCACTTTTACGTCACCCATTATATTATTTCATTTTTATTTCATATCGCGTCACCCATTATACTATTTCATTTTTCATTCCACTATCCCGTCACCCGCAATGCTTATACCATGCTCCCGAGAGCACAAGGAACATGGTGGTCCTTCTCACAATGGAGGGATGGAGACCACACTTAAAATAATTTAAAATCTATTTAAGTATGGTCCCTACTCCTCTATTGTGAGAAAGACCACCATACTCTGTGTGCTCGCGGGAGTATGGTATAATTTGCGGTCACCCGTTATATCACATTATATTTCAAATTATTACCATAAATTAGCTTTGCCATAATTAGCTAACTTATCACAATAAATTATACTTTTTTTTCCATATATTACCTAATAATACCTATAATATATAATTTCATTGTGCTATCCAATTAATGTGTGCCAAGTGTCCTCCTACAAAAGACTTGATTTCGGGTTTTAATATATAGTATTAGATTAGATTAGATAAATTACAAGAAATTGGCTGGGAGTCGCGAATAGGCCCCCACATTATTTAAATTACAATTATTTCTAGGATAAGGTGGTATATTGCCGAGTCCTGCCCTTCTTCTTTATTGAGTCATGTCCTTTTTAATTTTAGTTTCGTTGTATCGATGAGTGACAAAGCGTAAAAGTTATTATATTTTGATCGGCTCATACAACTTGTAACACCCCGTATTTTTGGGTAATTATTTAATAAAGGTGTTACTTATTAAATCGATTATTGGAAGATAAAATGAGTTCCTATAATTGAGTTTGGGTCGGGTTTATGGATCACTCATCTCACCCAACGAATAAAGCCCAAACCCGAGTCTACCCTCATACCTATATATACATATAATACAGAAAACCCTTTCTATACAAATTCGGGAAGATGTAGATCGTGCCAAGATTCCATAGGATGCTACTTGTGGAGCTGTTTTAGGGGAGATGTGTCTATCTACCCGAGAATCTATTCCGCCCCTCGGTATTTTAAGGATTCCCGTCGACTCCTAAGGAATTTGAGAACGAGATTTTGTGGAGATGTTACTTACTCTAGCATTGACATTATATCAAAAATTGGTAAGATCTAGATCTGTGGATAAAAAGTTATATTATATTTCGTGGGTAACCCTAATTCGTGTTTATGGTTCAGTGTGAGATCGATTCCCGTTGATCCACTTGGAGTTTGTGGACAAAATTTGGAGGAAACGTTCTGACATTACCCTTTATGTCATACTAAATTTTGGTGGTCATACGATGTCGGAGGTAGGAGTTATCTATGTTTCAATACCACTGTCTTCTTTTAGATTCATGATATATTAGTTAATTTGTGAGATTATGGCTTATGGTTATACTTTGTGAATTAGGGGATCACCAATTGAGTTTGTGATTGATTGAGCGTCTAGATTGTGGATTCGAGGAGGTGTAGTTCATTGACTTGGTTATAAGAGTTTAATTTAAGAATTAGCGTTGAAAGGTAAGAACGTTTGATCATTCATCTTTGGACTATTCTATTCTCTCACTTGATTCACATGTTCACTTGCTCATTATTCCTACATTTGATTCATAACCATACACTTATTCAATTTGCCTACGCTTGTTTCAATATATATGTATATATTCGTTCATAACCCGTTTGAGTTTGCTCGGCCTCGGTCTTTTGTGATCCGAGCGTCTCGGCCAGTCGGCTTCTCGGCCGAGTGGTATGCTTTTGTTGATCTTGGCTTGTGTTTTCGATTGTGTTGAATTATTGAATCCGGCTGTGGCCGTTTATAAATTGTATTATCGAACAACGTACCATCGAATAATGAATATAAAACGGATGAAAGAAAAGAACGACAAATGTTTACCACCTAGAGTGATTGTGATGCGGCCCTGACCGATCACCGTTTATACCTCTGATCAAGGTACTGTTTCGGTCGGAGTAGCTACCGACTGCCTATTAGGCTTTCCTCCTAGAGGTACGCTTCCTACTGGATCTCTAGCGAGGGGTGTGCACATTTTAAGTCTTTAGAAATCGTTTATATGTACTCTAACTCGCGCCGGTTCGAGATTGTGGTGGCTGCGGGGTAGGAGCCCAGCGTGTATGATAGACAAGACCGTTTGTCTTGTCAGCGATACGTGACTGTCGCACTGTTGTTTTCCGATGGTACTCTGTATTCATTGTTATATCCAATGCTTATTATTTGTTAGCTACGCGCCTCAAGGCGCGTATCTTTGTTTCTCTGCTTTATGTTTCTTACTCAGCCTGTGCTGACGTTCTGTTTTCTGGTTTGTTCCCTACCGTGTTCTGGGGCCTATGTCATTCTTCGATGGCATAGTTGACAGGTCTTCATGTTGTGGATGCTTGCTAGAGGAATTCATTTGCATGCCGGGAACTTTTCATAAACATTATTTAGACGTGGATTATATTTGTTTTTGTAATTTAATTTCAGTTTTGAGAACTGTAGCTCGACATTCTAAGTCTTCCGCTGTCGTCTTTTCGTTTGTTCGAATTTATTAAGTTCTAATTGAATTTCAAGCCTAGCAGTTGACTCGATAGTCAACTGCGGCGTAACAATTCAATAATATTTCCTCATTTATCATTGCGAAAATTTAGGGTTGTTACAGTTGGTATCAGAGCCAGGTTCTGATTCATCGAGTCTACAAAAGTTTTCAAAACAAATTTTGAAAGTTTTAAAATGGGGGCGAGTCGGGTGCATTCATTCGCATGCTAGTTGCTACGTGCTACTTGTTTCTTGTACTACACCATGGAGTTCTTGGATTGATTTTTGGGTGTTCTAAAAGTGAATATTTTACACCGACCCACTTTGGAGATTATCTTTGGTGCTAACAGTAATTGATGATCTATTGATTTATGAGTTTCGAAATTTAGTTTATTGTTTCGAATGTGATATTGAAATCCTTAAGGCGACTAGGGTATTGGAATAGATCGACAGTATTGCAAGTTAAATAGAGGCATTAAGCACCTTTTGGGTTTATTATATTAGGGATGAGTTGAAGATGATGATAGTATGATTGTATTTGAGCACTGAATGTTTATAGTTATCGAGGATTTGGCCATTTTAGGTGAGATATGAGACAGAACATACCCTTGGGTTTGTGTATGTGAGATGGTGGTAAACCACAAATTTGGAAGCAATCGTCTACTTCCTCTTTTCCTAACCATAAAACTCTATTCATGGTATTGAATCAAATAAGATCGTTGGGAAAAATGAATCGAGACGAACCTATGCTTATTCCTGTAGAAACAGTCGACACTACTCAATCTAACTTTGCTCCACCAATTGAATCTAGTACAAATATTATTTTAAGGGAAAGTGAAAAGTCGAAGAAGGGACTAGTAATGGTGAGTCTATGAAGGAGCTAAGCTTATGCGTGGTAGGTTCTTGTATACTCGACCTTACGTCATTCAAATGCCATCGACGTGGATTTTAAGTAACGTTAAGAGAACTGAGAAATTGGGAATGCCAAGTAACGTTAAGAGAACTGAGAAATTTTATTGAGGATATCAGGCATATGATTGTTTTCGACATTTTGGGGTTAGATGACAAGGATTTGTTATGCAATTTACGGTACTGGAAGCACCTAAATTTTGAAGGAACTCTCGAAATGAATCAAATTTTGTTGGGACAAATTGAAGGTCAATATATATTTCTGCAAGAGTTGTGAGGTTTTAAAGTAGTGCAAGCTAGAAGTGACACGATTTTGGGTTCGATACTTTAAAATTGAGGATTTCTGTGATTTCCCTTGCTTTGTTTTCTTTGCATTTAGACTATGTGTCTTGTAATCATTTTAGAAAAAGGAGACAATGCCCCTATAAATATGTTCAGGTCAATGTTATTTGATTGAGATCACATGCTATCTGAGAACTTATATGTCTGTGTGTTTTGTGTCCTCGACTCACCCGTTCTAAATGGCCGGACTCGGTTTAACCGATGGCTCACGTTGGCACCAGGGAGAGTGTCCACCGGTCTTGGCCAAGGCGCAGCCTACACTACTTTCCGTCTTTCTCCTTACAGAATTTGAATCGAATCAGTAATTGATAAATCATATGGACGAGTTAAACAGGAAAACACTACTCTAATTTCGTATGATCAAATAAAACACTCGAATAATACGGTTGGTTGATTATTAGTATTACATGGGATTTCATACTTGGTTCATTTGAAAGTCGTACCATAAAGGTAAACTATTTACCTCGGGACCCATAACAAGATTCTTCAAGTTAGGGCCGTTTGGGTAAAGTTGGTGCTTATGGGTTTTAAGTGAGTAATCAAATTTGATTTGGGACTATATTGTATGAATTACGGCTAGCGTTGGTAATTACTGTCTATGCATGATTGTAGTATTATGGAATATAAATGAGCAAAGGGACAGATTCATGAGTTCTCGAATCATCTATATATCTGTATGAGTTTTCTTTCGGTAAATCATATGATAGAAGTGTTGGGCGCCTAATATATAATGGGAAGTGAAATTTTGAGGTTATCATGAGGATTGATCAATTAAATTTGGGTATTAAAATTTTAGAGGTACAATTAGATGGTTTAGGGACAAAGATTCAACGTTCAAGGTCAGTTACACCCACTACAAGAAATAGGTCATTTAGAGACCAATTATAGCAACCAATGTGAAATTGGTTGCTATTCCGCAACCAACTCTTTTTTGGTTGCAAATTAGCGACCAAGATTAAATTGGTTGCTAAATCGGTTGCTACTTTAGCAACCAACTGAAATTGGTTTCGAATGTGCAACCAAGTACATTTCAGTCGCAAAAATCGGTTGCTAAATAGCAACCAATCAAAATTGGTCTCAAAAGTGCAACCAAGTAAATGTCGGTTGCAAAAGTCGGTTGCTAAAGAGCAACCATTATGAGTTGGTTGCAAAATAGCAACCAATTTGCAACCAACTAGCAACCAATATTTGATATGTATTTGGTTTAAATATAGATACTATAGAGGTATTCAAACCTAACGGTAACAATCAAGGAGAGTATACTCTATGATAAGGTCAAAGATAACTTACATTTGAGCATTTGTGGAAATAACGTTAGTTCTATAGACGTATAGAGACTCGATAACAACCTAAACCAAAATTGACACCCTAACACAATCTTTCTTGGCAACCCTTCAATACTCGAAAACGCGTATCGAAGGAGTAGTGATTCCTTCGATCAAGTAGTCTTATAGTTCGGTTATTGATTATAAAGTTAATTATTTCAATCACGTTTAGGTAGTCATAATGTTTAGGCTAAAACCGCTTGTGGCTTGTTAATTAATATATTCAGAGATCCTTGACAGTTTTGATAGTTTTCTGCATATAGTTTTATCAAAATCTAACAGTGGAGTGGTACCAGAGCGATCTCACATATATTTAATGTGTGTTTCGTTTTTGTGATATGAGTGTGTTAGAATTGCATTAGCTTAATTGGATTTAATCGGAATTAAATTTTTGACTTTATTAGATAGTTGATCCAAAATTTAATCGGAATTGCATTAGATTAATTTCTTTACCATATATCTCACCAAACAAGGCATTGGATGCTATTTTAATTAAAAAAAAGTTAAAAAAAAGGGTAAAGTGAGCTAGTCTAACTTGTGGTGAGGGGATCATTTCAAAAAAAAAAAAAATTGGGGTTCCTTTTGGCGGTAGGATTTCCCTCCCTTTTTCAATAAACTAGTTTCTTCTTATCCTTTTTTTTTTTTTTGAAATAATTCTTCTTATCCTTTTACTCTATTCCCAGCTCATCACTACTCATTCTTCTTGCATGAAAATAAAATAAAATCACTGCTCATCCTTCACTGCTCTATCTCCAGTTCTGCTCATTCGTCACTCTCACGAACTCAATAACCAACATCACCCGATTTTAACAAGATGACGAGAGTAGGATAAAGCTCACCACCGAACCATTTCCTAGGTGAGTGTTTCCCCTTCTTCATCCTTTTTTAGGTTATGGTTCTCAATTTAATTAATTTTTAGGGTTTTGATTTTTGTATAACAAAACTTGTTTGATTGTAGTTGAAATGATAATTGTGTGTTTATAATGTCTATTGTTTGGTTCTATCTTGAGTTAGCATTTAGGGTTTTAAATAACTTGTATAATCCTAAAAATCATAAATAACTGAAATATTCGGTGAGCCTAGAATTGGAAGGTAGATGTGTAGGTTGCTGAAACTAATCAGCAAATGCATTAAAATATTCGGCATAATTGACAATAACAATAGATGTGTAGGAGAGAGAAATAAAAGATTATATTGGAAGAACAGGAGACAAGAAAAGGGCACAAAAACTTGTGCCTGACGATTGCCATGGTTGTTACAGTCATACAACTGGTCAACTGTTGTTTGGGTTGGGTTTGAACTAAGATGTGTTTCGTGTTTGTGATTTTGAGTTTTGGGTTATGAGCTAATCTCACCTCCAATGGTTCAGATTAAGGTAGGAAACCATGTACTACGTAAACAGTGGTTATTATTATTTATTAGGGGCCGTGAATGGTGATTGAGGTGCCATAGCAGATTCAGAGTCCAATTTTCAGCAAATGACGCAGTACGGAAGTGGCTATTAGACATAGCAAATATCCTCAGATGATGCTCTAATTGGTACCACTGGAAAGCTCTCTTCAAGGCCTTCAATCTGAACTCAAATTTTGCCCAAATACCATTTCGGATGTAGGAGATATGGGTTCTCAAAGTTGAACTTGTAAACTGCGCGTTTTCGACAAACCTGCTGGACAGTCCTGTTTAAGCTTAAACTGCGACTAAGTAAAACTATATTACCTTCTGATTCCAAAACCATGATTTAGGTTACTCTCTTAGCTTTCCAAAATGGTATGATACATATTAAATAGACTTCATTTGAGCCTCATAAGCAGCTCTTTAATCTGGGTGCGCAAAGCTGCAAACCTGTATGCACCTGTAATTTGGACTGAGATCTGTAATTTGTTATGGTGTAGATATTGGCATTGCATTAGTTGGTTATCCTGTTTCTCTCTGTAGTTTGTTTTGAATTGGAATGATTTAGCACAAATGTTGTTTGAATTGATTACTAAAAATTTTGTGGGGTAGTTTTACTTACTTGCAGGACGTGGATTGTACCTGCAACATTACTTTGTTCATTACGATACAAGCCGGAGATCAAAGGTACTATTCTGTCCAATATAAATGCATAGTTTCAGATAGTAAGTAAATTATGAGAGCTGATCGGGAGTGGATGTATAAGAGGCTTGATGGTAATAACTATATTTGTTCTGATTTTTCTGTTGGGGTAGATAAGTTTATAAAATTCGCTTGTGAACAAGATTGTTTTAAGACAAATGCAAAACTAAAATGTCCTTGTACCCAATGTGATCTTGTACCATATATGAGTGCGGACACAATCAGGTTACACTTGTATAAGAATGGATTTCGTGAAAATTATTATTGTTGGAGTTATCATGGTGAGATATATGTTGAATCTTCTTCGCAAAATGTTGGTGCTGATTTCGAGCATGAGAATGATCATGCTGCCTCGTCGAGCGTTCCAACAAACCCTTCTCGGAACATGGTCATGGATGCATTTCATCTTCAAAGTGATGGTTCAGTACAACATAATATGGTTGATGCTCCAGAAGAACCACACCCTCAAGCCAAGCGTTTCTTTGACTTATTAGAGTCTGCAGAAAAGTCTCTCTATGAGGGTTGTAAGGAGTCTTTGTTGTCCGTTGCTGCAAGAATAACAAACTTGAAATGTGAGCACAATATTCCTCATCGAGCCATAGACGCTTTCGCGTCGTTGGTGAAGGATGTCTGTCCTAGTGATAATCTAATGACTGAAACCTTTTACTCTACTAGAAAGTTGGTTAAGGGTCTTGAACTTCCACATCAAAAGATTGATGTATGCCGTAACGGGTGCATGTTATTCTGGAAGGATAACGCACAGTTAGAGACTTGTGGAGTTTGTAAGGCAGATCGATATAAGAAGAAAGCAAATGGCAAGAAGATATCGCAAAAAGTGATGACATATTTCCCTATTACTCCAAGGTTACAGAGACTTTATGCTACTAAAAACACAGCCAAACAGATGTTGTGGCATAGTGAGAATCAACGAAAAGATGGGCTCATGATTCATCCTTGTGATGGAGAGGCATGGAAAAGTTTTGATTCTGAAAATTCAGATTTTGCAGAAGAACCACGTAATGTACGACTCGGATTGTGCACAGATGGATTCTCCCCATTTGGCAAGTTTGGCAAAAGTTACTCTTGCTGGCCAGTAATTCTTGCACCATACAACTTGCCACCTGGGTTGTGTATGAAGAGGCAATATTTATACCTAAGTTTGATTATTCCTGGTCCGAAAAGTCCTAAAGAAAATCTTGATGTATATTTGCAGCCTTTAGTTGAAGAGTTAAAAAGAGTTATGGGATGTTGGGGCCATGACTTATGATGCATCACGAAACCAAAACTTCAAGATGAGGGCATCACTCTTGTGGACTATAAGTGATTTTCCTGCGTATGGCATGCTATCAGGTTGGTGTACGGCTGGAAGGTTAGCATGCCCTCATTGTATGGGAGAGAGCAAGTCTTTTAGACTTAGCCATGGCAAGAAGGAAACTTGGTTTGATTGCCATCGTCGTTTCTTACCTTCTGATCATGTCTTTAGGAAGAACAAAAGTGGCTTTTCCAAAAATAGAGTCGATAAATCCTCAGCCCCGGCCACATTAACGGGAGATCAAATCTTGCAGCATGTGTCATCCTTGCCTACAACCGATGATGGTAGTGGTTCCATTGTTAGATCCAAAGACCACAATTGGAGAAGAAAGAGTATCTTTTGGGAACTACCCTATTGGAGCAAGCTTAAAATTCGACACAATTTGGATGTGATGCATATAGAAAAGAACTTTTTTGAGCAGATCATTCATACAGTTATGGGTGACAAGAAGAAAACAAAAGATAACAAAAATGCAAGAAGAGACGTGGCCAAGCATTGTAAGAGACCAAAGTTACATCTTGAAGAAAATGTAACAGAGACAATGCCTAAGGCTCCCTTTGTGCTTGGCAAGGAGGAAAGAAAAGCGCTTTGTAAGTGGATATAATCACTTAAATTTCCAGATGGGTATGCATCAAATTTAAGCAGATGCGTCAACTTGTCTGAAGGCAAACTCTTTGGTCTAAAAAGTCATGACTGCCATGTGTTTATGGAGAGATTGCTTCCGGTTGCTGTGAGAGAATTGCTCCCATCTCATGTATGGAAAGCACTAACCGAGATTAGTCAATTTTTTAGGGATTTGAGCTCTTCAAAACTGGGAATTGAGGATATGAGTCGTCTTGATAAGAACATTCCTGAAATAATTTGCAAGCTAGAGAGAATTTTTCCTCCTGCATTCTTCAACGTCATGGAGCATTTACCTATTCATTTGCCATATGAGGCGATTTTAGGCGGATCTGTGCAATATAGGTGGATGTATCCCTTTGAAAGGTTTCTTCATCATTTAAAAATGAAAGTTGGGAATAAAGCTCGGGTTGAAGGATCTATTTGCAATGCTTACTTAACAGAGGAAATCTCTAACTTTTGTACCCATTATTTTGATTCTAAAGTGAATACAAAAGCTAGGGATATTGGCCGCAATGTTAGTGGATGTTCTGGGTCTAAGGATGTTCCAGAATTATTTTGCAAGGATAGGGGTCATGCCACTGGAAGTGGGGAGGTCAAATACTTGGACGATAAAGATTATAAGGCTGCCCATGGATATATACTTCAGAATTGTGATCTATTATCAAATTATGAAAGGTATGATACCTTTTAAACATTAGTACAAGCTTAAGAATGAAGGAAAGCTAATATATTGGTTCATTCTAACCCATGTTTCTTTGCTAGCATATTTGAGGACGAAATCAGTGCCAAACATCCACGAATGAATGCCAAAAATGTCTGGAACAAATTTGAACACAACTTTCCAGATTGGTTGAGAAAATATGTAAGTCTATCTATACTCATATATATGCTTTAGGATAATAAATTTAAGTTTGACGTAATAAATTATCGGTCTTAGATTCATAAGTATGACAAACTCACATTTTAATAAATTTACTTCTCTTATTGTAGGTTGAGAGTTCGGATCATATTGGCAATGATGTAGTTAAGATACTCTCCATTGGTCCTTTCAAAGTTGTCAGCAAGTTTCATCAGTATTATGTCAATGGTTTTAATTTCCAAACGTTTAATTATGGGAATAACAAGTCTACCATGAATTACGGTGTTTGGGTGAAGGGTAATAAAGGGGTGGATTATTATGGAATCCTTCAAGAGGTGATAGAGTTGGTGTATGGAGGCGAGGAAAAGAACTATAAAACAGTTTTATTCAAATGTGATTGGTTTGATCCACGAAGTGGTATGAGCGTGCACCCGAATTATAAACTAGTGGATGTCAATCACACCAAGAAATATCCAATTTACGACCCATTTATATTAGCGTACCAAGCTCAACAAGTGTACTATACACCTTATCCAAGTATAAGCAATGATAAAAATCAATGGTGGGCTGTATTCCCAATGAAAGCAAGATCGACTATTGAAGCTCCTATAGACCAGGTGACATTTCAAGAAGAAACGAGCAACAACCTGCCCTTGTTATCAGAGCCAAATGAAGATGTACCTGAGCTTGTACATGTAGATGCAGATGATTTGCAAGTAGAGTCGGAAAGTGATGAAGAAGACGAGTTCTTATCTGAATCAGATACGGACACTGGCAACAATGAGTTTACATCAGATACGACCAACTCTGACTTTGACGATTCTAGCACAGATGATGATTTTACTGCTTAGAAATGTGGTTCCTTGGAGACCAAAGTTTATATATGTTGGTGTTATTGTAAAAAATGTGATTATTTTGAGCTTATGGTTGGTTTATGAATCGTCTGTTCTTATTTGATTATCATAATGGCTTCTTATTTGATTATCATAATGGCAGAGTTATACTGTTTTTTAAAGGCTTCTCGGATTCTGGTTTGTTTGATTCAAACTTTATTTTCATTTGCCTTTAATGAACCTTTGTGGTGCTACTCTCTTACATAGTATATGTCTCATGAATGTCAGGTGGATGGAGATGACTTCCGGTGGGATTGGCGCAACAAGGTGTAGAGGTAAAGGTGTTTTATTGCCTGAAGATTCCGATGAGACCCAAGAACCTTCACAGGTGCATTCAGAGGAAGTACAAGAAGACATTCAAGAGGATAATGCAGACAATAATGAAGTAGAGAACCATGCTGATGGTGTGGAAAACCAAAACCACTTTACCAATGCTTCTGGCAACACAGCATCTGCGTTTACTCTCGCGCCTGATGGATTGTGGTAAGGTTATGTAGAATGTGTTTAATTAAGAAAGTGAAAATTTTATAATTTATCAGAGCCTATAGAAGATTGAAAGTTTTGATGGTCATCACTTCATAGGTTTGATGCACGCGAAGTTGTGAACGTTGTTACGGATAGCATTCAGTCTTTTTATGATGTTCCTTGTACTTGTTGGACCAAAGCCTCTGATCATGCAAAGACGCAGTGGTGGAGATACTTTAGGGTACATTCCTCGATTCCACACACGCAAACAATTATAAATCTTCTCTTATATTGCTTGAATTTATCAATCCCTAGGAGAAGTGTTGTTTTGATTAATATTTAGTCTTATCTCGTTACTGGGTGAATACAAAGTGGTGTACGTTAATCTTGTAATGCTTGCTGGCATGCTATATCAGTGCTCAACAGGATTATATGTTCAACAAATTTGTATACTGCTTTATTGACTTCAGGTTTATGTTTTTGAAGTCAAAATATCAATGGTTGCCGGGTCATGCACCTGCAGTAAAGGCTGCATATAGGGGAAAGGCTCAAGCTCGCCTCAAAGACACTGTCAATAAGGCTAGTAAGGTCGCTGCTCATAAAAACATACCTTGGATGTTTGCTGATATTAGACGGGGGTTGAAGGCTGTTAGATCCACTAAGGAGTTTAAAGCAAAGTCAAAACAATTTCGTAAGAACAGGATGCTGGGGCTGAAAGCTTGCACAAAGCATTGTCAAGGTTCTGTTTCATCGATGCACATCGCAAAACGCTTGGTAATAATAATACTCTTGTCTTTTTTCTATTCTTTCTTTCGAAATCAAAATATTCATGAGTTTGTTTGATGCTTAGATGAAAGCTAAGGGGAGACTACCTACACCTGCTGAACTGTTTTTAGTAACACATCAGAGAGCCAAGGACAAGACTTTTTCTGATCCAAGAGCAGAGAAAATATGGGTACGCTACTATATTTACATAATAGTAAATGTCATTAATTTTTTTCCCAACTTCAACAGATTCTAAAATAGGAGATTTCATAAATTTGCTCAGAAAGAGTATGACAAAGCCAAGGCAGCTGCTCAATCAGAGGGTTCTAACATCCCACTATCAGAGGCCGATCTTTTCTTGAACGCTGCTGGTGGTTTTTCAAAGTCAGGGACTGTTTATGGGGTTGGTAGTGGTGTAAGTCTTTACTACAAGAAGACGGCTTCTCGAGCATCAAGTAGTACAAGTGCACATGTATCCTCAACACTTGTGTTTACCTTACAACAACAACTAACAACAACTCAAGAAGAACTGATAGCCACAAAGCAACGCTGCGTCGAACAAGAGCAACGGCTGGCTGACCAAGAGCAACGACTGATGAAAAAAAACAAGACGATGGAAGAACAACTCCTTGAATAGAAGAAGTTAATTGCAGATATGCAACATGCGCAGGATTTGTTGTCTCAACAGATGCGTAAGTGCGCGCCAAGCCAATTCAGTGATTGAAGAATCTTCCTCAATGCCTACCATGCATCTTTTTGTGAATCATCAGGAGCAGCCTAGGTATTTATTTAGCTGATTTTGATTTGATGATTCGGGCAATAGGTAGCAGACTAGGTAGCAGACTAGCAGCACGATCCCATGACATCTAACCCGCATATATTGCGCTTTTGTACAGCACTCAAAATTAGAAACTTGATGTGCTAGGTTGTCAACACCTTTAATTGGTATAGTTGATCATTGGCAGCCCTAGTATAGCTTACCCTTACCCTTAGAGTAGCTTATGATATATGAATCAAGCTCTCATGCATATATTTTGTGGAGGACTTATTAGCCTCCAAATCTTTTGTAAACACCACATACAATTATGGTGTAGGGTTCGTGTTATTATATATGAGAATAATTTGGTTGCAATGACATTATGTTCGCAATATTGTAAGTTGGCATCCTAATGGTAATAGTGCTATATTGAAAAAGAGATGCAATTGAAATTTTCTAGCGATTTTGCAATGCTGATGCTAATTAGTGCTTGAGTACATGATCGCAAGTTTGTGACTGAATTGCTACGGTCAATACAATGTAGTCGCTAGTTAGAGACCAGTGGCTTTTTCGGTTGCAATTTTGCAACCAATATAGACTTGGTTTCTGGTTAGTGACCACCAAAACAGTCGCAAATTAGCAACCAAATTGCAACCAATAAGTAGTTAGTTTCAAATTGGAGACCAAACTATGGTTGCAGTTTAGCAACCAATAAGAGGTTAGTTTCAAATTAGAGACGAAACAGTGGTTGCAGGTTAGCAACCAATAAGAGGTTAGTTTCAAATTAGAGACCAAACTGCGGTAGCAATTTAGCAACCAATAACAAATTGGATGCTAATCAGCAACTGATCAAAGTTGGTCGCAATATTGGACGCAACATTGCAACCGAAGATTTGGACACTATTTAGCAACCGAATTGCAACCGCTGTGGTTTTAGTTGCTAATTTGCGACCACAAAAATTTGCGACCAGGTGTTTAGCGTCTGGCCAAAATCGGTCGCAAATTGGTCGCAAACCACGATTTGCGACCGATTTGCGACCGATTTGCAACCGTTTTGGCGGTCGCTAATCAGTGTTTTTCTTGTAGTGACCTATTGGTACGTGATTGGTATAATTAATAAAATGGAATAGATAACATGGTTATGACTTCAACAATTGTTCGAAAACTGTAGTGGTGAAGGAGATTCAACTAGTCGCGTACATGCAAGACTCGAAGGAAATGAGACACATTTGTTTGTTACAAGGTTTGAACCTCCAACCTACAAGTCAAACATAACACAACAGAACCACTAGGACAATATTTGTTTCATAAGTTGCTTCTGGACTTTCAACAATGGAGTGTAGACGTAAGTAGAAAAGGAACGTCGCTGTGCTACAACAATATCGAGGTCATAAGTTAGTAGGACTGATGTACCATATAATGTGTAGGGCAAAGTCGACATAAAGATATTGTTTGAATCCACTACTGCAAGGTTAATTTTGAGACTTCATATGCATGGAATGCTATTTTTCATGAGTGGTGTTTGTACACTATGCCCTTGGCATTGGTCTTTCTGAAGGCATTGTAGATCATGTTTTGGTGGATAAATTAAGATTGAGATGGGGCGTGCTTAGTGATTGACACCCAAGTCTAATGGAAAAGATAACGTATGGGGCGCTATATCTAATTTGGTTAAATTTACATTCTTGACGTTGTGGCTTGCGACAAATGAACTTAGTCGATATGGATTGATAGTGTTTACCCTGACAAACAAGTTAATGGAATGTGAAGTAATTTCGAGGTGGTAGCGTTGTTGCGCCCTTTGAGTTCAAGGCACTTTGAGCATCATATCTCGAGATTTGAAGTCGTTGGAGGCTTTGATTTTAATTTCAAGTTAAAGGATGACTCCTAGTACATTTTGGTTTAAATAACTAGGAAAGGAATGAGAACTTCGAAGATGTAGAGTTATGGGATTGGAATTGTCGTGGAAGAAATTTAAAAGTGTTAGATAATCGAAAAGGACTTTGTATAGAGGATCTAGCGATTGTTATTATGATCAGAGTTGATACTACCTACATAACGCCTATGGTATTGAGTTACTGAAAATAAAATTAAACCCCTTTTTGAGAAGTTACAGTTGTATTGCATTAGTTCAGGCGGCTTTGGTGTTATGAAACAGATGAGAAGACAACAAAAGAGAACTAAGGATAATCATATCAGTTTTAGCTTGACAAGTTTGAGACTTGAGGCTACATGTTTACAAGGACGAAGTTTCTTCAAGTCAATTTAGGATGATGGTCTTAATGACTAAGGCTAAAAAGTGCGTCAACACTTGGGAACTTTGGATACGAATATGTGTTTGATCAAGTCCCGAAAGGGTTTCCTTGCAGTTACATAAAGCTTGTGTATTGCTTTAAGGTCTACACCTGTGAGACATGGATTCAAGAAGACTCCAATGTGCAAGAAACAGAGAAAAGTGACTCCGAGGCCTGTACAATATGTTTTGAGGATCAAATGAGAACTGGATATGGAAGGAAAATTCCTAGCTAACGGGTGATACTCTTAACACATTAAGGTCATATGATTATATGATTAAACTCGTTCGCTCAACCAAAGAAGTTGACTCTAAGTATTACTTAAGGGTTGATGTGAGTCATGAACGGATAAAATTTGGAGAACTACAGCGGGCGTGTTCAGGAAACCCAATGAGTATGAGGAGAATGACCTACTTGAATTGAGGTTAAAGTGATGATTATAGTCTTAAACTTTAGAGACATTCGAGTTTAGGCCATCACGAAAAGGGTGAAATAGGTGTATAATTCAAGGATCTAACATCAGACATTCAGCGAGATTACTGAAACTTAATGAGTAGTATGAGACGACAAGTTAACGATGAGGTGGAAACTCAAAAGTTGTGGTCAACAACTTAAGGAGTTATGGAACCATCGTGAATGGCATAGAGAATATAAAAATCCCGGACACACCAAGCAAGCATAAAGGTCTATGTAAAGTCATTAGCAAAAAAAAAAAAAAATGAGTCTACTAAGTGCGATAAAACAATTATTAGATGACGACAATATCTTGCCGGGGTAAAACGACACTAGATGACAACAATTATGGAGATGAAAGTTTAGCTTAAAAGGTTACAACGTCTTTTATGAGCTCACAACAATATAACGAGGATGACGACTTGAGTGGCTCACAATAGAGGGACAATCGATGTCAATTCACTTTGTCGAACAAGAATGTGAAGGATACATGGAATGTTAAGATATTGTTTAGCCAGCTGCCTATATGCATTAAGAAATATGACTGTGGAAGTTCAACTTACATGTGAGTTGAGATTTTAGATACAAGTTCTACGACGGTGGTCTTGATACTAAATAGTACTCTGAGGTTTAAATGACAATACCTTGTGTAGATGGGAACACTCCAATAAAGGTTTGACATGGAAGTGGCAACGATGAGATTCAAATGGACATAAATATTTCAGTAAAACTTCTAAGGATCGAGATATGGTACAAGTTTGAGTTGCCAGCCGGCTTCAGGAAAGGTTCTATTTTAGTAATGTGTTCCATGTCTATCAACGACAATCACGAGGAAATACGACAAAGCATGGTCGACCTAGGGATGAGAAAGAGACAATGAAATATTAATTTGGGAAACACAAGTGAAAAGTGGCATTTATCGATGGTCAGATAATTTCCTCGCATGATACATAAAGTACATTGGTTCGAGGACGAACATTTTCTTTAAGGGGGATGAGAACGTCGCATGTTCGTCCTTGGCTCTGAATTATGTGAATTACGTGATTTCACTTGTTATTATATGAATCGTGTTGCATCTTATCGAATTATTCTGATAAATTGACATACTTACTACATGCACTGACGATGCATGTATACCTATTCTGTGCACTAATGATGCACACGTACTCATTTTGTGCACTGACGATGCACACGTATTGACATACCATTTCTCACTCCTTTCCTTTCATACATGCAATTATGTTGTTGAGTCACTACTTATTCTCATCGTATATGGTGTCCTAGTACCATGTATATTATCAAATACATATAAGCCTATTTACTTTCATCTCCCTCTCTTTGCTCGAATGCTCAAGCGGTTGTAAATGAAGTTGTGTGACTGAACAAGTGTTTAGAGAACTAATGATACAAAATAACAACATAATGATCACACTATAAGAAATAACTGACCAAGTCGAAATTCGATATCACAGGAGGTTGATAAAGAGATTGGGAGCACTTCAACCGCGGTGCATGATAAGGGGAAGGAGGGGCTGAGGGAGTGCACCAAGAAATAACGGCTTAAAAGAAAACAATTTTGATACATGCAGGTTAAACATAAACACTGTAGAAAATAAGCGAAGTCCAGCTTCCATCATAAGTTTACAGCAGATGTTACTGAAATGTCTTGCCAAAAGAAGGATAGTGTACAAGCACGCCTCTGAAGTGCCTTACCAAGATCACATTGCCTATAGCCGAATTGTTACTACTAACTTTGTTACCGATAATTGCAACCCCAAGACACAACAGCTAATAATACTTACCAAAGTCACCTTACCTAGAGCTAGTTACGACCCGAGCCTTCATTTATCGATCACAACACACAACAGCTAATAATACACAATAATCAGTCTGCCAACACAAGATGGAGGTACTTGATGGGATGAACGGCAAAAGAGGTCCTGGAACGAAAGTGCGATTCTGTCAAAATATAGAGATTGATCAAATGAACATTAACACTGCTGAACTGCTGAATTGTTTACTGATAACTGTAACGAAGTAATGAAAAATTGACAGGAACGAACGAAATTTACCTTAAAATTGGTGATAAGTTATCAAAGATACCTTATCCCCCTTCTTAAATATGACAAGACCCGGTTACATGTCCTCCAATTTTGAGCCCTTGGTACATGAACTGAAGTCCTTTGCCTTTGGTTTGAAAAAGACGACCCATGAGCCTTGGTAACACATGAATAATAAGTACGAATAGGCATGAAACCGTGCTGCACCTGGTATATACACCAACAAAGAACAAATAATCAAGGAAGCCAGAATTTGAGATTATTTGATCAACTATCTGAACATAGTGGTAAGACTAGAACACAATCAACAAAGCTTAAAACATATACATCCTGAACTGGAGTAAGTGTATAGGCTAATAGCTCAAATCACATACATGCCAAGGCAATGCCGTCTTCCTACCATCATCATCCAGCCTCTCGAAACTGCAAACAAAAACATCGCGTAAATAAGAAATAAGAAATACGTATGAATTGGCATACATACAAGCATAATACTCCAAGCAACATGTAATGCATGGTTCCATACTAAATTTCACAATTTTGGATTGGAATATCCTTGCTGGTTACATGGAATCCTGCATCTTTAAAAAGTGAGTACATTTCTGTCACCACCTGATCCTGACTTCTCTGCAACAATTAGAGACAACTATCAGTAATCATGCTCTGACGTAGTATCATGAAGAGGAGAGCAAAACGTACCAAATTCAGCAGCTGTAGTTTAACATATGCCACAAGCTTGGCGCCAATCGTATCAAACACCTCAACCAATTGCAAAAGTGCCTTGTCCACTGGTTCTTTACCTTCCAATTTAAGTAACTAAGAATACCAAGCATAAGATTTCGGATTTCCTATAACGCACGCAACATTCAGTTCATTTATATGGATATAAAAATCCACAACATCCACTTACAGAGAGATGTGTAGAAGAAGGCCGGAAGCCCACCAACATCAGAGCTCCCAACTCGATCATCTTCTTTTTCTTCAGATAATTATCGATTTCAAGCTGAATATTGTTTGTGTGTTCTGCAAGCAATCTTACATTTTCTAAATGCTTGACCTGAAGGAGAGGAAGAGGGGGTTAAACTTTTGACAAGACAAACCAAAAAAATGTTGGGTGATATTCATTTTTCCCCCATCGATCAAGGGCAAACTGATTTGCAACCAGACAAACAAATATCGCTACGCAAGAACACATCATTTTAATTATTTGCTTGTCATTAGAACTTTTAACTCTAATAAGTTTTCTTATAAGGGTTGCTCTAACATTGCAAAAACCAGGTATGAGGTTAACTTCCATTGACAAAATAGATGGAAAAATGTTTCACCAGGAAGTAATATTTGCATTAGAAGAAGAAAAAGAAGACAAAAAAAAAAGGAAAAATGAGTTATAGAAACAGACCATATTAGCAGAGCAAAGTCCAGCAAGAAGCCTAAATGCAGATTTGCTAGGTCTCCAATGAACCAAGCTATCATCACACCTACATCAAAAAACGGTCAAATTAATGCCTCGACAGTAGACATATATGTGCAAATATATCTGATTTAATTCATTTCATTAGCATTTTGTTGAACGACTTACTGAATTTCTAAAAGTGCTAGCTGTAGCCTGTAGAGGCAATAAGCCTTCCCTACCATCGAATGGAATAGACCTGGCATTCGCATCATGTCCATGATCAATTAACAAAGTAGTTATCCGGAAAGCATTACAGTCGACAGCCACATTCAAAGGAGTGGAATAATGTTTAGGGAAAAAACTTTGAAGATGAAATTTTCCATCAGGGTCAGTAATTTCGCCATTCAGCATAGCTTGAGCACATTTCACAGCATCATATGTGAACATGTCAGAGATCAGGAATTTTACAGCATAATCATCACATGGCAAAGTGTTCATCAGATTGACAAACTCGTCTTTCTTGTCATTCTCAAGAACCTCCTTCATCCTCGGCTCCAGATCCATTATATCATACTCATTAAGGATGCACTTTATAGAATCAGTGCTTTCTACCACCTTATACTTGATCTCGTCGTATTCACCAACTGAAAATGTGGCGAAAGTGAAGTTCAATAAAAAAATATGGCATAATAGATCATGATGATTAGTTCAAATGTACGATTAGACTTAGACTGTTCCTTTTGCTCAAAAGACTGATGCTGAACACAAAATACAAATTTGGGAAAAGAAGCCAGAGAAACTCTTGAAGAGTGAACAATTATGATACCTAGTTTGGAAGGCAATACATCATCTACTTGACTTTCCAGATCCACTACAAAGTTAGTATTCAAGGCTTGTGAAGTATGAAATTGTTGGGATATTCCCTCCTAATTGGAGGAAGGAGCCATATGTTTTTACATATGATGTTGTAAGTAAAGGTGGTAGTAAAAAGACCACTTTGCCCTTACTTAGTTTCTTCTTTTGGAAGCTTGGCAAACAAAAGAGGAAGGCTTGAGAGCAGAAAAATGAGATCAAAAACACACACACTAAACACATTCACAAAAGAGAAAGAAAGAGAGAAAAGAGCTTAACCCGTATAACCCTAAAAACCCCAAATTTGAAGTCCTGATTCCCGCTCCGTCCGAGCTCGCATTGCAGCCAAATTTGGAGGGGTGTCTACTGCATATACAAGCTTCGTTCCTGCCAATTTTTGAGTCGTTTCGACTTTCCTAGCTGGTACTTTCGTTCCCTCTGCCTCTTTGTGTATTTTGGTGTTATTTGCTACTTTGTAGTGGAGATATGTGTGGTTGTTTGTCCAAGGTTGTTACCTTGAGATTGTGGTTGCCCCTAGTGGTTACTAGGGAGGATTGTAGTGTTGTACTCCATTGATATTGTTGTTAGTGGAAGGGCTTGGTACCGGGCTTACGGTACCTGTGGTTTTTTCCCATCTTGGGTTTCCACATAAATCCTTGTGTCATTTGTTTTCTTGTCATTTGTTTTTGGGGATGTTATACAGTCCCGGAGGGCTGCCGAAATTTCCATTTTTTTCATTGCACTTGGTTAGTTTCATCTAACGGCACAAACGGGGAAAAGAGTAGTTTGTTTGTAGCTTCCGCTAAGACCTCTTTTTCCCAACATAGTGGTATCAGAGCCATAGGTTTAGGCCTGTGGTTCATAGCTTGTGTCATTTAGGATGGATGATAAAGTGGGTACACAAGGGATGATTTTTCTAAAATCCGGGAATTACGTGGATTGGAAAATAAAAATGGAAGACCTCTTGTATGTCAAAGACTTGTATGAGCCTATTGTAAACAAAGACGTTCCCACTGGTGTAATTGAAAAGGATTGGAATATTTTGCATCGAAAGGCGGCTGCTACTATACGACAATGGGTCGATAGTAGTGTTCTCAACCATATTGCCAAAGACACCGATGCCTATGTGATGTGGCATAAGTTAGAGGGGCTGTATGAGAGAAAGAATGCCTTGAATAAGGCGTCTTTGATGAGAAAACTAGTGAAGTTGGAGCTTAAAGCGGGTGATAGCATAGTAGTACACATGAATGACTTTCAAGGGTTGGTACACCAACTTGCGGCTGCACAAATGTCTATTGATGATGAATTGCAAGCCTTGCTACTACTTTGCTCATTACCGGAAAGTTGGGATACACTTGTAGTGTCTCTTAGCAACTCGGCTCCGGAAGGTAAAGTGACCATGGAGATGGTCAAGTCTAGTCTTTTGAATGAAGAGACAAGAAGAGAAGACATGAGTACCTCCAGTGAAGCAAATGTGGTCCATGACCATGATAGGGGAAGGAGCAAAAATAAAGATGCTCAAAACCGTGACAAGTCCAAGGGGAGATCCAAATCAAGGAGTAAAGTGATTTGTCACTATTGTGAGAAGTCGGGTCATATTCAAAAGTTTTGCCGAAAAATGAAGAGAGATAAAGGCAAAGGAAAGAAAGGGAAAGGTAACTCATCGGGTCATTCCGAAGAGAAGGACACCACGGCCATTGCAACTAGTGAGGAAGAAGAGTTGTTCTTCATTGGTGATCAAGGTTCTTTGAATCTTGCTTGTGATGATTGTACATGGGTGATAGACACGGGTGCTTCATATCACCTTACTTCACACCGTGACTACTTCTCATCTTACACTAGCGGTGATTTTGGCTATGTAAGAATGGGAAATGAAGGTTCATCCAAGATTGTGGGTATAGGTACAGTGTGCCTTGAAACTCCCGCGGGTTGCAATTTGGTCTTGAAAAATGTCCGACATGTTCCCGATATCCGGCTGAATTTAGTTTCAGCGGGTATGCTTGATGATGGTGGTTACTCTAGTCACTTTGGTGATGGTAAGTGGAAGCTTACCAAAGGTAGCCTGGTCGTGGCCCGAGCTTCGAAGGTGAGGTCGTTGTATGTGATGCAAGCTAAACTATGTCCTGGAGAAGTAAATGTTGTCGATGAATCCTCCGTTGATGTGTGGCATAAGAGGCTTGGTCACATGAGCGACAAAGGTATGAAAATGCTTGCAAAGAAGCAAATTCTCCCTGAAGTTCAAGGTATGTCCTTGAAAACCTGTGTTCATTGTTTAGCTGGTAAACAACATAGGTTAGCTTTCCGTTCTCGCCCCCCTTCGAGAAGAAAGCATGTTTTAGATTTGGTACATACTGATGTTTGTAGTATGGATGCTAAATCTCGTTCTGGTGCACTATATTTTGTCACTTTCATTGATGATTTTTCCAGGAAAGTGTGGGCTTTTCCTTTGAAAAGCAAAGATCAGGTCTTACAGACGTTCAAGGAGTTTCATGCTAGAGTTGAAAGAGAAACCGGGCAGAAATTGAAGTGTGTAAGATCGGATAATGGTGGAGAGTACCGGGGTCCATTTGAGCACTATTGTAAGAGTCATGGTATCAAGCTTGAGAAGACGGTCCCAAAGACACCTCAGTTGAACGGCCTTGCGGAGAGGATGAACAGAACCATTGAAGAAAGAGTTCGATGTATGCTCTCTCATGCAAAGTTGCCAAAATCATTTTGGGCAGAAACTTTGCTCACTGCCATCTACCTAATAAATCGGTCCCCTTCGGTTCCACTTGAAGGTGATGTTGCCGAGAGGGTGTGGACCGGTAGAGACGTGTCTTACAAGCACTTGAGAGTCTTTGGATGCAAAGCACATGTCCATATTCCGAGAGATGAGCGATCTAAGCTTGATAGCAAGACGAAGGAGTGCATTTTTCTAGGGTATTCGGATGACGAATTTGGGTACAAATTGTGGGATCCAAATGGCCGGAAAGTGATTAGAAGCCGAGATGTTGTTTTCTTTGAAGATGAAACACTTGGTGATTGTGAGAAGGCTGCCAAAAACATGTCTTCTCCTGATGCTCCGGTTATTATTGATTTCATTGGTCGCCCTCTGATCCCTGGAGCTGCAAATGGTATAAATGGTGGCCCTGATGGTATAAATGAAGATACTGATGGTATAGATGGTGATGCAGATAGTATAAATGGTGATGACGAAGAACAACATCCTGAAAATGAGCCACACCATGAACAAGCACCACCACAATCTCCTGAGCTCCAGCTAAGGAGATCCACCAGAGATCGAAAGGCCTCTAATACATATCCACCTGATCAGTTTGTTCTTCCTAAGGGAAGACATGCGGCTTTGGCCGAAGGGGGAGAACCGGATAGCTATGATGAAGCTATGGCCGATGTGCATCATAAAGAGTGGTACAATGCCATGCAAGACGAGATGACATCTTTGCATGAGAATCACACCTTCGAGTTAATGAAGTTGCCTAAGGGCAAGAGAGCACTCAAGAACAAGTGGGTGTTCAAATTGAAGACGGAAGAAAATTCATCACATCCAAGGTACAAAGCAAGGCTGGTTGTGAAGGGTTTTAGTCAAAAGAAAGGTGTGGATTTTGATGAGATATTCTCTCCGGTCGTGAAAATGTCTTCTATACGAGTTGTTCTTGGTTTAGCTTCAAGTTTAGACTTGGAAGTTGAACAACTTGATGTGAAGACTGCATTCTTACATGGAGACTTGGAGGAGGAGATCTACATGGAGCAACCCGAGGGGTTTGAGAAGAAAGATGATGAGAAGCTTGTATGCCGGCTGAAAAAGAGTTTATATGGCTTGAAACAAGCTCCGAGGCAATGGTACAAGAAGTTTGAGTCTTTTATGCATGACCATGACTTTCACAAAACACATGCCGATCATTGCGTGTTTGTGAAAAAGTATGCCGAGGGTGATTTTCTGATTCTCTTGCTCTATGTAGATGATATGTTGATTGTTGGCAGAGATACAAAGAAGATTGCTAGTTTGAAGAAGGCTTTGAGCAAGTCCTTTGCAATGAAGGATCTTGGCCCCGCAAAACAAATCCTAGGCATGAGAATCTCTCGTGATCGTAAGAACAAGAAGTTGTGGCTATCACAAGAGAGATACATTGAGAAGGTACTGCAACGTTTCAACATGGACAATGCTAAGCCCGTGACTTCTCCACTTGCCGGTCACATGAAATTAAGCACAAATCAGTGTCCTACAAGTGAGGAGGAAAAAGAGGAGATGAAAAAGGTGCCTTATGCATCAGCCGTGGGTAGTTTGATGTATGCCATGGTATGCACAAGGCCGGACATCGCCTATGTTGTTGGGGTTGTTAGTAGGTTCATGGTGAATCCTGGAAAGGAGCATTGGGCAGCAGTAAAGTGGGTTTTCAAGTATCTCCGAGGTACTTCTAGAGTGTGTTTATGTTTTGGTCCCGGGCAGCCCGTGTTACATGGTTTTACGGATGCCGATATGTCCGGAGATATTGACTCTAGCAAGTCCACATCGGGCTACTTGATAACATTTGCAGGGGGAGCTGTTTCATGGCAATCTAAATTGCAAAAGTGTGTTGCATTGTCAACCACGGAGTCCGAGTATCTTGCCGCTAATGAGGCCGGTAAGGAGCTAGTGTGGATGAGAGATTTTCTTGAAGAATTGGGTTTGAGCCAAGAAAAATTCATCCTCCATTGTGATAGCCAAAGTGCTATCCACCTTGCCAAGAATTCTACTTACCATTCTCGAACCAAACACATCCGGAGGAGATATCATTGGATTCGAGAACAAGTAGAAGAGAAAGTCTTTGAGCTTGAAAAGATTCATACCGATGACAATGGATCGGATATGATGACTAAGGCGTTGCCTAAAGACAAGCTTGTTACTTGCCGCTTGAAAGCGGGATTGGTGTTACCTCCCATGTAGGAGTGAGGGGGAGATTTGTTGGGATATTCCCTCCTAATTGGAGGAAGGAGCCATATGTTTTTACATATGATGTTGTAAGTAAAGGTGGTAGTAAAAAGACCACTTTGCCCTTACTTAGTTTCTTCTTTTGGAAGCTTGGCAAACAAAAGAGGAAGGCTTGAGAGCAGAAAAATGAGATCAAAAACACACACACTAAACACATTCACAAAAGAGAAAGAAAGAGAGAAAAGAGCTTAACCCGTATAACCCTAAAAACCCCAAATTTGAAGTCCTGATTCCCGCTCCGTCCGAGCTCGCATTGCAGCCAAATTTGGAGGGGTGTCTACTGCATATACAAGCTTCGTTCCTGCCAATTTTTGAGTCGTTTCGACTTTCCTAGCTGATACTTTCGTTCCCTCTGCCTCTTTGTGTATTTTGGTGTTATTTGCTACTTTGTAGTGGAGATATGTGTGGTTGTTTGTCCAAGGTTGTTACCTTGAGATTGTGGTTGCCCCTAGTGGTTACTAGGGAGGATTGTAGTGTTGTACTCCATTGATATTGTTGTTAGTGGAAGGGCTTGGTACCGGGCTTACGGTACCTGTGGTTTTTTCCCATCTTGGGTTTCCACATAAATCCTTGTGTCATTTGTTTTCTTGTCATTTGTTTTTGGGGATGTTATACAGTCCCGGAGGGCTGCCGAAATTTCCATTTTTTTCATTGCACTTGGTTAGTTTCATCTAACGGCACAAACGGGGAAAAGAGTAGTTTGTTTGTAGCTTCCGCTAAGACCTCTTTTTCCCAACAGAAATGACCTTGAAAAGAGCATTGATCCTGTGCCGTGATTCTGCAATTCAAAGATACATAACACATATAAAACCAAACAGATCCCAAAAGAACTTTTCCTTTTCAAGTGGCAGCAGGACAAACATAAAAACAAACAAACACGAATGCATATAAATAGTACTAAACAGTAAAGCTATACTGTATATTGTTACCTTAAAGGCAACAGACAGAGTACTCATTCCTGATTCCATATGTTCCTGAATCTCCTTATCCAGCAAAGCTGTGCAGGGATAAGAAAATACATCAACAATTGAAATTCTAATCGCCCTCCATAATGCCCTGCCACCTAAACGACCACATCTCATTGTAATCAATTTATCTTTCCTCTCCTCCAAGACCCATCATTCATAGCCATTGAATTAACCAAAAACGCACACTCATCGTTGTCCTTATACACCCATTATCAAACATTAAACAGTTTTAAGTCTATCAGCAATGTGAATAATCACAAGCTTAAAAGAAATAACCTTCTCACCTTTATGAGTGGCAGAAATCTTCGGCATCAAACTTGTACATCCATATTTGAAGCATCGTGATCACAGACAAATGAACACTCATAGCAAACCAAAACTTAAACAAACTCACCAAACAACAAATCATACATGGGAATTGTACTAAGATAACTACTTCATTTCATTGTACGATAGAATTGAAAAGTTAGACAATTATCCTTACCAGTTGACATCATCGGAGTTAAGCCTGGGCAACGGGCCGGGCCGGGCCTGGGTCACTCTTAAACGGGTCGGGGCGGGCCCGGGTCATGCATATTCGAAACGGGCCGGGGCGGGTCATGGGTCAGTTTTAACCCGGCCCGCCCCGACCCGTTGCCTGATAAGGAGTGCTTTGTATGCAATAGAGGATCACCATACCTAGCTAGGAATCTGCCTGCCATAGATGCGTTTGATCATCATCGTAAACCAGATAGACGAATTAATCACATATACGTACATACAAGTGATCCAACTGCATGGGTTCAGGCAAAAATGTAGGCTAATTAATAATACAAAGGTATTACTGAAGGCCGAAGACTAATAAAGCTCCAACACCAGCAAGACCAGCAACTAGCCCTACAATGACTCCAATTGGAGGTAAACCTCCACCAATGGCCTTCCCTATGTTCACATCATATCGCGCAAACCTCTTCTTTGGTGCTATACATTGAGGACATGCGTAATCCTCCGGCTGCACAACACCCAGCAGTACACCAACATTAGAGACAAGTATTAACATGAACCGTCATATGAAACCATGCATCAGTAATCTAGGGAGGTCACAACATTATTATTAATGAAAAGACAATTCAAAGTACTTGCCTTCTTTGATTCGGACAGCTTTCGGCCAAAACGTGGTGGTGCAGGACGTTTGGGAAGTCTCTTTACATCCATATCAAGAAAGAAGATCAAAATTAACACTTACGGTATTTCTATTCAAATAGGCCTAGATTATCATCCTCCTCGTCGATATCATCATCACTATCACCCTCCTCAAGCAAATCAAATTGGCTAGAAGAGTCATCCTCGGCACGACGCCAATCTTGAACACACACGAGTGCTTGAACAGTCTTTGAGGCTAGAGAACTTCGAGCCGGAGAAATAGTTTTCCCTCCAACACTAAAAGCGGATTCGGACGCGACACTAGAAACTGGGATAGTCAACATATCACGAGCCAGATTGGAAAGCACAGGAAATCTCACTGAATTTTGGTGCCAATACTCCAAAACATCTAACTCCAAAGTCAACCCAAGGGGATCCTCTTCTAAATACAATTCAAGTTGTGACCTCCTTGTCACCCTCCTAGACCTCGTTCCCCTAAAACTTGAATAATCCTCAAATAAGTTATCTTGTTCCACTCTTGGAGCAGGTGGACTAAGAGCCGACACACCCAAAGATGTTTTATACTCATCATACAAGGCCTTAAGGGTATCCAATATATTATCAACTCGTCGCACCGCTTCTTCCACCCCAAAAATTTTAGTGAAACTATATTCCACAAAGTCCACTTTAAACCTTGGATCAAGAATTGCGGCACAAGATAAATGAACATTATATTCCGACCAATACTTGTTAAATTTCTCCATCATCGGCCTTACTATATCAACAAGAAAATTATCCGGGCTATCTAGCGCCTCAAGTAACCGAACATGGATCATACAAACTCCTTTGAAATAAACATTGGAAGTAGGCTCTTTAACACTAGAAAACATACATGTGACCTCGTAAAAAACCTTCAAAAACTTGTGAATTACATTTAACTTATACCATTCATCTTCCGTTGGCACAAAAGTTTTAAAAGAAGAATTGGATGATCCCACATACAAAAATACTTCTTTGTAGTAAAACACGTTATCGAGCATTTTATATGTCGAGTTCCATCGCACTTCCATATCTAAGCTCAATTTCCTCCTTGTTTCCAAATGACACATCTTATCTGCTGTCTCATAGAAATCTTTGCTTCTTTTAGAAGAATTTTTGATCGATTTCACTAATACTCTAATCTTATCCAAAATGTTTTTTATAGAATCTAATCCAGATTTAACAATCAAATTCACAATATGTGCACAACACCTTATGTGCAAAAACCAACCATTGCCAACCAACGTCTCTCTTTGAAGGAGACGACCTCGTAAATGGTTAATCATGGAATCATTGTAAGAAGCATTGTCAACCGTGAAAGTCAAAACTCTACGTTCTAGATGCCACTGACATAAAAACATATAGATCTCATTGGCAATACTTTCACCATCATATGGAGGAACTAAAGCCCTAAACCTTAGTATACGTTTTTGCAATTTCCATTCCGAATCAACAAAGTGAGCAGTGATGCAAATATAATGTTGCCATGAATGAGAAGAATTCCAATTATCAGTGGTAAAACAAATACGTCCAGGAGACAACGCTAAAGTATTCATCAACTTGTGCCTATGAGATACATAGAACATAAATAAATCTCTAGTAGCTGTTCTTCTACTAAATGGCACAAAGTGTGGAGTGGCTTTATACATCATACGCCGAAAACCATTCTCCTCTACAATTGAAAATGCATGTCCTCCCTCAACAACAAATAGCACAATTGCTTTTCTTAATTCATGCATGTCAAACACAAATTCTTGATTAATCTCACAATTACCACCAATTACAAGACCCTCGGGCCTTTTCGGACATCGTTCCAAATGACGCTTAAGGTGAGAAGTACCTTTAGAAGGACCAGCAATCAATTTCAAGCCACAATAAGTACAGATAGCAACTTTCTCACCTGATTCGTTTACACCCTCAGTTAGCTCATTCCACACTTTTGATGTTTTTTTCCTCTTTGAACCAGAATTCACCGTGTACTCACTAAAACCATCATCAACGGGAACTGAATTTTCTGTTGATTCAATCTCCATGTTCAATCAAGCCTTACCTATAGCAAACAAGAAACTAATTATAAGACACTGCCTCTGCACATACATTCTATAAATAGAGACACTGCCTCTGTTCATACACTCGGACACGACACTAACACAACAAAACGCTATGGGGTGCCTGAGGGTGACTACTCCAACAAAACTTTGCGGAGAGTACATCTTCCAGATCACAAGCTATATATGTAGCAACAGATGAAAATAAATTCTCACAGCCTAGTTATCTACTGATCCATAATACTAGATAACAGTAATAGATTCGTATTCTAATGAACAAAAATGCTGACAGTGAAGACACCACTTCCTAACTGTAAACAACATACACCAATAGACTAGTTGCGACTTCATCACTTTACAGTATAGCTCATTCAATATGATTGATTCCCAACAATAGTCAACACTATCTTAGCCTAAAGTAAGATAGGGTTGTTCCTGTTAGTGGCATTGTTAACGCTTGCAGTTTGGAAACGAGGATACTGCCCAGGCAATTCCTCCTTTAGAGCATCTTCCAACTCACCAAAAGTCACCTGAATCCGATTTCCAAAGTCGGCTGACTGAATATTTTTGCCTTCAGTTGCATATTTGGCCACTAACCTTGCTTTTACTCTGTCCGCAAGGGTATCAATACAAAACTTCTTGTAAGTGTCCTTCATATATTGTTCATATTGAAGTTGAGTCATAGCCAGTTGTTTTGCCATGTTTTTATCAAAACTTTCACCACATTTACATCAAACAAACAAGCAAAGCTAATCTTCTCCAACAAGCAACGATAAAAGAACTACACAATACACCCAGAAATTGAAACTAACACAAAATTCGAAGAAAAAAAAACGAATTTATTCAAAGATTTTTTTTTTGACAAATTAAACAAAAATACCAACCTGAATATTCGAGGAACTTCAATTCTTCTTAACAAATTAAACAAAAGCACCAACCTGACAAATTAAACAAAAACGAATTCAATTTAGAGAAGAGGGATTAGATTAAACTGAAGAAAACCCATATCATAATAAAGTTCAAAGATGATAAATTTCAATTGAAATGATTAAAAATTACCAGGAGTAAATCAATCGAAAGCCAACAACTTTATCTTCTTCCCCAAAGATTAATGAAAATTAATAAATACCCACTTTGTAAATCAATCGAAAATACCCAAAGATTAAAACTTTTTCATGATTCAAGATGATTGGGGATTTGTGGGTGTGAGATTTTGTAAGGTGGAGTATTGAAGAAGATTAGAGATTTTAGTTGTGTGATTTTGTGATGAATTTGGGGAAGAAATTTGGAGACGAAGAAATTTGGAGACGAAGCAACTTTTTTTTTTTTATTTGGCTGTGTTTTTTTTTTTTTAATTTGGGCCCGTGTTTTTGTTTTTTTAAAGGGTCAGGCCCGCGTCGTTTCTTAAAGGGTCTGACCCTTCTCCTACCCGCCCCGTTAATTAATAGGCTGGGCTTCGACCCTCTTAAAGAGGGTCGATTGTGGGCTTTTCACGGGGGCCTGCCCCGTTGCCCAGGCCTAATCGGAGTACACATCTTCGGGCACCATCGGGATCCTAGCCTCAAAACTAAGATAGCTACCAACTTCAAATGGCAAATTATGTGCTTCCATGTTCTGACCGAGTGCAAAGCATCGCTTTAGAACAAAACAGCAACAGAACACATATATTGTAAGAAGAAATAAAACCTATTCAGAAAAGCAACTCACGGGTGGAATATCACGAAAATACTCAAGGCTATCACGATAATACTCAAGCTTGTCACGAGCTTTGTCCATAACTGTGAGCATCTTCTGCGCAGACTCCAATTCAGTCCTACGCTGAGAAACTAACTCTTGATCTGATTTGAGCTCGTCCGAGATACATTGCCAAATCTGGCAAGCTTCTAATCCCCTACGATCAGCAGATGGATTTACCAATGCATGCCACGCAACTTGCAGCAAAGTGCCTAGCTGATGGATCTCCCCTTTTTCGAGGCAACGTTTACTTATAATCTCAAGGTACTGGTGTTGTGTCCTGGATGCCAATATCTTGACAGCAGCTAATGGTTCACTCTGCCAAGATTGCCACCAATATTTCAGTTTTAAAAATGCAACGGCAGTGGTATCTCTATACTTATGCACTCACCAATTCCTTGAGACAAAAAATGTAGAGCAGCTTGAAGACAGATTTTTCGGGACCCCAGTCACTTAGAAACTGTTTCCTGCACACAACACCGAAAATTTGAAACTAAAATACGTAGGTAGTAAGTAGTAAGTTGTAAGTGAGAGAATAATTAAGCAGCAGGGCAACCTCAAGGATTGGAGAGCCAAATACAAAGGAAGTTTTTCGACATCAACAAGAGGATCATTGGGATTAGCTCCGTGGATTAAAAAGAGGCGAATCATGGGGCAGGACAGTTTCTGAGCAGCAATCTGCAAAGGGGTGAATCCAGCTTCCAAAGGGGCATTAACGTCGACTCTCCAGTAGGTGTCAAATTTGAACTCCAACAAATCAGAGGCACATCGAACGGCATTGTTCAAGCAAATCAAGTTGAAGATTTGATGAGGGGATAATAAGATATAATCACGTTTTATTTTCAAAGTGGAGCGAAATTCTATAGGACAATCGCTAGAAATGGCTCTTTCAAGACGCCTCGTACAACGTTCAGCCTGGTAAAATTTCAGAATTAATTACCAGCTATATACGACAATAATCCCACTACGAGGTAATTAAAATATTAATTCAGAACACACCTTCTCCTTCTCAAGGATCTCACAAGTCTGGTAAAATTCAAATTAAATAATTATTAGCATCACAATTAAAAACAATAAAATTCTGAGTGAATTTCCTAGATGTTTAACACAAGAAAAGAACAGACCTTATAAGGGTTGTTCACTAGCAAAGCATTCTCATCCTGCTGCCCCATCCCTGAGACTCGGTCCAGATCTGCAATCTACCAAATGATTGAAAGGGATAGGAATGTTTTATCTCAAGGTCTCACCTGTTTAATTATAGGGTTCCATTCTCATAGGAACCATCAAATATCAAATATATTCGTTTCAAAACAAAATATGTCAAATTATAAAAATGAAGTGTCAAGACTAGGGATGGGCATGGGTCGGGTTTGGGTCGGGTCCGCTAAGACCCGAACCCGGATCCGTGGTATTTTGTGTAGACCCGGACCCGACCCGTATCCAAAGGGTCCTAATTTTCTAGACCTAGACCCGAACCCGTTGGGTCTAGGTCTGGGTCGGGTCTCGTGCGGGTCCCATATGCGAAGGCCTTAATACGTATAAGAAATGATATTTTTGAGTAGGAATGCAATTTACTTTCGATATTCCGTCACATATCATACGCGAAAAGAAATTCGCATATGTTGAACATCTGTGATAAGTAAACCAAACACAAATAATGATCAAACCCAACAATAATTAAATATCTGGGTAAACCGAACTCAAAAGATGAAATTAAAAGGTGATGATAATTGAATATCTATACTATAAGAGATGTCGAAAATACTCAGACCTACCAATTGAAAACCAAAACCAAATAATAATTTGAAATTACTATTGCCCAACATAACAATTGAATACAAACAGAAAGATTTAAACTATGTAATTGATAACATACAAAATATAATGTTTAACAATCAATTTCAAGCTTTTTTTGATTGATTTGTACCTTAAATTAATGATTTCCCATCGGCCTTATAACGGAGGGCAAGTCATGTGTAAGTTGACGGCGATAAAAATCGGCAGCGACCAACGACAGTAGATGAAGTTAAATTTTCATGAATGAAATGAAGAGTGTAGGAATGAATGTGTTAAAAGTGGAGACTGGAGAGGCAGTTGCGGAATCTCATACGCTAAGAACATTAGATTTTTTTTTTTTTTTTAAATTAGGCAGGTCCGGGTCGGATCCTGGTCTCAAAAGCTGGACCCGGACCCGACCTGTTATTTATATGCTCGGGTCTGGGTCGGGTCTAGACCCGTCGGGTTCTAATTTTTAAGACCCAAACCCGACCTGAGCGGGTCGAGTCCGGCGGGTCTGTGTCGGGTCCTGGGTCCATGCCCATCCCTAGTCAAGACTACGTATCAATAATAATAAACAGAAAAATCAATAATAATTTACAAGAAATTGGTGGGGAACTGAGAGACGATCTGAACCCCCACACTCTTTGCTATGGCAATCCTAGTAAATATATGAGCTGCAGTCTGTGCACCGATATCCTGCGTCCTGGAGAACTGCTGACCCGCTTAAGCAGAACAACAACTGTGGGCTCCAACTCCCCCAAAGAGGAGAAAGAGATGGGAATGAAGCCATAACCCAAAGCAGCGCACCTAGCCTCATACTTAGCACGCTTACGATGGGCCGCTTCCCGCACCACCTTACTGATAGGCCCGAAAAATATAGTTATATTTCATTACTTTCACTCTTGATTTTATATACATTTGTCGTATAATTTGTCGATTTACGCTAATTTCCTTCCCTAGAGTCGTTTACAACTGCAATTGTATTTTTTAAATGCAGGAGAAGGATTTTAGTACGCGAAACGAGCAATTCATAAATTAGAGTTTTGGGCCAGCCCGTTTTTCAAGTCCACTTCATCTTTCGATCCAAGTTTTCAGAGGCAAAAATCAAAAGCCTGGACAGAAGAACACAATGAAGAGCCGGTTAGAACTCACAGAATAAGATATAAAAGGGAACAAGCAGAATTATATTGGCAGTTAGTTTTTAGGCTTAAGAAAATGAAAAAAAAGGCTGTATCATCTTATCAAAAGAGAGAAGGAAGAATAGATAGAAGTACGTCGGACATTACAAATAGTTAGGCATGTTTGTTTATGTTGATCAGAAGACCATTGTTGCCGTAAGTTAGTTTCAAGTAAAACACAACATTATCGTAGAAGGAGATATGTACAATGCAGGTTCTTTCTTAATTTCTATTTGTTCATCCTTACGATTCTATACAATTCAATTCATCAACTGTTCTTCTTTTAAGTGTGTGTTTATTCTTAATCATTAGTCAAACTTTACATAGCCTTAATTTGATGATTTATGGTGTTTTTCGATATGTATAATATAGTAGGCTAAATTTACGATCGGGGAATATATGTAAGTGTACGATTAGCGAAGTTGTGAGAACATAATTTTATGGTTCGTATGACGATCGCATATTCTCTAAATTGGATTGATAATGGTTTCTATGATGTAACTCTTAGATTGTATGGTAGATTGACCGTCTTTCGTATGATCTATTAGTTGATTGCTAGGCTAGTGCATTAACCTGTAATCGTTAATTGTACAAACCAGAGTAGCACTGGATCATTAGACTTGTAAGTTAAACTTGTCTCATTTTCTGGAATTATTGATTCTTCAAGTTGCACAATTCGGGCTTGTGTATTTGTGGCTTAATTTGACCTTAGTGTGTCCGTTATTGTAATTGAATAGTCGAGTCGAGAGAGCATGTTCTAGATTGCTGTTTGATTAGATGATATTTCAAGAACTTGTTTGATTTATCGATTTTGTGGACATTAGATGATGTAGGAACTTGTCTACATTCATGGTCAATATTTAGAAGTATGTGAATCGATTTTCGTTTGATGATCATTTGTTATATAGACACCAATATATATTCCCTGGTCTTGTTTTCATTGTTGTTAATTTAGTTTGGTTAGTTTAGTTTTAGAAATTCTCGTATAAGGGTGATATACAACATTGGAAATTGGTAATAGAAGTGTCATTTTCTCCGTGGGATCGACCCCTACTTACTCTAATTATTAGTTAATTTTGGGGATTAATTTGGGTGACCACGACATTACGCCATATTTTGGCGCCGTTGCCGGGGAATATTGGCAACTTTTATTTACATTTTCTTGTGTTATTTTTAGTTTTTGTGACTAACAGGTTCTGATGTGCTTCCTAGATTGTGTATGTCTGACAGGTTGTTAAGGCACCAGAGATTACGAAAATTTGCTGCAAAAAACAGGGGCCTGATAATCCCTCCGTACAATCCATTTTCACTTTCTCCAGTGGCTGCTCGAACAAGAGCACATCAACTTGAGCAAGCACGTTATACACCGTTACCGCTTAGTGATAGTTTTTCTTCATCAGAGGAAGAGTCGAGTAACGAAACTGACTGTGCGCAGCCTAAACCAATGGCCAATCGCACGATCAAAGAGTTGGTTGCACCGACTTTCAATCCGGATTTGCTTTGTATCACATATCCGGAAGAAACCACACCATGTGAAATCAAGCCTGGTTTAATACGAGCCCTTCCTACTTTCACTGGTTTTCGTGACAATAGTTCGCTTGGCAGTGGATATATCCATGATCCCTACAAGTTTTTGAAGGAGTTTCATATTTCTTGTCAAGGAATGAAGCCTACACGGGTAGTTGTTGATACACTGAAGTTGAAAGCATTCCCGTTTGCATTAGCCGATGCCGCTAAGGAGTGGTTGTATGATCTGCCAGCAGGTTCCATTACAACATGGGCAGAGATGGAACGAGCTTTCTTAGGAAAATATTTTCCAGCATCAAGGGCTACCATTATCAGAAAGGAAATTTGTGGGATTCGACAAGAAAAGGACGAGTCTTTTCATGATTACTGGGAGAGATTCAAGAAGTTGTGCAATAGTTGTCCGAATCATCAAATCAGTGAGCAATTATTAGTGCAATATTTCTATGATGGAATGTTGCCTATAAATCAGAACATGGTGGATGCTGCAAGTGGTGGTGCATTGGTGGATAAGACTCCAACTTAAGCAAGGAAGTTGATTGCAAATGTGGCATCTAACTCACAATATAGTAAGAGTAGAACGAGCACAACGTTTTCGCACCAAGTTAACGAAGTCAGCATTTCACATTTGGAACAACAAGTTGCTAACCTCACTTCATTGGTGCAACAAGTTGTGTCCGGAAAAGAGCAAGTCAAGGTTTGTGGGATATGTGCATTTCCGGGACATCCTACTGATATGTGCCCTTCATTGAAAAATGATCAGCAATTAATGCTATAGGAGGTCCCCAACAGCGGAAATATGATCCATACTCTTCAACATATAACCCTGGTTGGAAAGATCATCCAAACCTGAGATATGGCAATACTCAACAGTCTGCAAATTCAAATTTCAGACCACCTTTTCAGCAACAAAATTACTCTTCTCCACCTGGTTTTTATCTTCAGAGACCACCACCACAACAATCTTTACAGCAAAATCACGTGCCGTCATTGGAAGAGATGGTGCGAAACATGAGCAAGTCTACTTTACAGAAGCAAGAAATGAGGAATGGAATTAAAAATCTGGAAAATCAAGTTAGTCATCTTGCCGAAACTGTGGGGAGGTTGCAATCTCAGAGTTCGAATAAACTTCCTAGCCAACCAGAGCGTAATCCAAGGGAAAATGCCAACGCTATTACAACAAGGAGTGGAAAGAAGTTGGATGGTCCTAGTAGAGGTGTGAACGAGGCTGTGAGAGATAAGCAAGTTGAAGAAGAAAGTGTGCCAGAAAAGAACAATGAGGCAATACCTTCTCAGGTACATTCTGATCCTCCTTTGAGTACTAACAAAATTCCGGTTCATGTGCCTTTTCCTAGCAGGTTAGCCAAGAATCAGAAAGTTGATCAAAACAAGGAGAATTTGGATGTCTTCCGCAAGGTGCAGGTGAATATTCCATTGCTTGATGCTATCAAGCAGGTGCCTCGTTACGCAAAGTTCTTAAAGGACTTGTGCGTGAACAAGAGGAAACTGAAGGTAGATGAAAAGGTGAGTGTAGGGGAGAGAATGTGTCAGCCGTTCTTCAGAGAAAACTTCCACCAAAATGCAAGGATCCAGGTATGTTCACTATCCCGTGTCGTATAGGTGATACAAGGTATAAACGGGCTATGCTAGACTTAGGTGCTTCAATAAATTTGATGCCTCTTTCTATTTATAAAGCACTTAATTTGGGTCCTTTGGTTGAAACTCGAGTTGTTATGCAGTTGGCTGATAAGTCGAATGCATACCTGGAGGGGGTTTTTGAAGATGTTTTAGTGAAAGTGAACGAACTTGTATTTCCGGCTGACTTTTATGTATTAGATATGCATGATGACGAGTCTCTAATCACAACTCCAATTCTGTTAGGAAGACCGTTCCTCAAAACAGCCCGTACGAAAATTGATGTGCACAGTGGGGTTTTAACCATGGAATTTGATGGTGAAGTCATTCGTTTCAATATATTTGATGCCATGAGATACCCTACTGATTTTGAATCTGTTTTTAGGGTAGATGTGATTGATTCTTTGACTGAACAATGTTTTGATCTTAATTCTGATGATGCATTAGAAACGGTATTGACATCGTCAATTGAGGATCAGATTCATGCTAATTTAACGGATAAGTTTGAGTTATGTGCAGAGATTGAGGAAGTTGTTTCTGATCTGAAAAGTCTTCCCTTAAAATCTGGAAAATATGCAAATCAGTTTATAGAATTACCTGTCAGTGTTAACCGTTTGTTACCATCTGTAGAGCAGGCCCCTGACGTGGAACTTAAACCCCTACCCGAGCATCTGAAGTATATGTTTTTGGGGGAAAACAGGACGTTACCTGTCATTGCAGCGAGTAATCTTTCTCCACTTCAGGAAGAGAAGTTACTGAAAGTCCTCCGAGAACATAAAACTGCTCTTGGATGGACCGCAACTGACATTAAAGGAATAAGTCCCTCGATGTGTATGCATAGGATATTGTTAGAAGAAGGGGCTAAATCTTGTGTGCAGGTGCAACGTCGTTTAAATCCGCCCATGATGGACGTCGTGAAAAAAGAGGTTCTGAAACTTCTAGATGTAGGAGTTATTTATCTAATTTCCGACAGTAGGTGGGTAAGCCCATTGCAAGTGGTACCTAAGAAGACTGGGATCACAGTTGTAGAGAATGACAAGGGAGAGAAAGTGCCTACTCGTGTGCAGAATGGTTGGCGTGTCTGTGTCGACTATAGGAAGCTAAATTCAGAAACGAGAAAGGATCACTTTCCCTTGCCGTTTATTGATCAGATGGTAGAGCTTTTGGCAGGTCATGAGTTTTACTGCTTTCTAGACGGATATTCTGGATATTTGTAGGTACCAATAGCCCCTGAAGATCAGGAAAAGACGACGTTCACATGTCCCTATGGCACGTTTGCCTATCGCCGTATGCCTTTTGGCTTGTGCAATGCACCAGCGACATTCCAAAGATGTATGTGCGGGAGGTGCGTTCTTTCCTTGGACATGCAGGGTTCTACAGAAGGTTTATAGAAGGATTTTCAAAGATAGCACAACCCCTTTGCAAGCTTTTGCCGAAAGATGTCGACTTTGTGTTTGATGGGGCATGTAAGGAGGCATTTGATTGTTTAAAGGAGAAGCTGATCACAGCCCCTATATTGCAGTCTCCTAATTGGGAGTTACCTTTTGAGCTTATGTGTGACGCCTCCAATTATGCTCTAGGTGCTGTTTTGGGACAGAGAGTAGGAAAGACACCCCATGTCATTTATTATGCTTCCCGAACCCTCAATTCTGCCCACGCTAACTACACTACCACAGAAAAAGAACTTTTGGCTATAATTTTTGCTTTGGAGAAATTCAGGTCATACTTGTTGGGTACCAAAATCATTGTGTATACCGACCATTCCGCCTTGAAATACCTTTTATCCAAAAAAGAAGCTAAGCCTAGACTAATTAGGTGGATTCTATTACTCCAGGAGTTCGACATTGAGATTAAAGACAAGAAAGGAGTAGAAAATGGTGTAGCAGATCATCTGAGTAGGTTGCCTATGGGTAGTTTAGGTTACAATGCTCCGACAAGTGAAGAATTTCCAGATGAGCGATTGTATGCCATTGAGACTGAAATTCCTAGGTATGCCGATTTGGTGAATTTTCTGGTTACTCAACAATTTCCAGTTGGTTTCACTAAGGCACAGAGGGATCGAATGAGAAGTCAGGCAAAGTACTACATATGGGACGAGCCCTATCTCTGGAAGTTTGGTGCCGATCAGGTTATTAGGAGATGTGTTCCTGACAGTGAGGTCCATTCTATATTGAGTTTCTGTCATAGATATGCTTGTGGCGGTCACTTTGGTTCAAAGAGGACAGCACACAAGATTCTCGACAGTGGTTTCTTTTGGCCCACATTATTCAAGGATGCTTATGATTTCTGTAAAACTTGTGGTAAATGTCAGCGTACAGGTACATTGGGACCAAGAAATGAAATGCCACATACGCCCATTTTGATTTGTGAAATATTTGATGTTTGGGGCATAGACTTTATGGGTCCTTTCACGAATTCTTTTGGTTTTGAGTATATTTTGTTAGCCGTTGATTCTGTTTCGAAATGGGTGGAAGCCAAAGCCACCCGTACTAACGATTCAAAGGTTGTTGCAGAATTTCTAAAATCCAATATTTTTGCAAGGTTTGGGATGCCTAGAGATCATAAGTGATAAAGCTTCACATTTTTGCAGCAGGACAATTGAGGCATTAATGCGCCAGTACCATGTCCTTCATCGTGTCTCTACAGCCTACCATCCGCAAACGAATGGCCAGGCAGAAGTATCTAACAGGGAAGTCAAGTCCATTTTAGAGAAAACTGTCAAGCCTAATCGGAAGGACTGGAGTCAGCGTCTAAATGATTCCCTGTGGGCGTATAGAACAGCCTATAAGACGCCAATTGGAATGTCTCCTTATCGACTAGTATATGGTAAACCTTGCCATTTACCAGTCGAGATGGAACATAAAGCGTTTTGGGCAGTCAAGCAATGTAATATGGGCTGGGATGCTGCTGGTGATCATCGCAAACTTCAGTTACAGGAACTTGAAGAAATCAGAAATGATGCCTTTGAGAACAGTCGCATTTACAAGGAGAAAACGAAAGTGTTTCATGATGATCAGATTTCCAGAAAATCTTTCGTTGTTGGTCAGAAGGTAATCCTATATCATTCTAGGCTCAAATTGTTCCCAGGCAAGTTGCGGTCTCGATGGGTTGGTCCATTTGTGGTGACAAAGGTGTATGCTCATGGTGCTGTTGAGATAAAGAGTGAGAAAACTGGTAAGGAGTTCAAGGTGAACGGTCATCGTCTAAAGCCGTATTATGAAGGTTACCAAGTCCAAAATGTGGAAGTGATGGAACTTGAAGTTCCTGTGTATGTGGATCAGTGATCGTGGGTACTAAAGGGGTGGAGCTGTAGACCATAAACAAGCGCTTCGTGGGAGGCAACCCATGTCTTACTACTGTATTTTATTTCAGTGTGTTTGGAGTGCTGTTTTCTTCTGAGTAATTTGATTTCTTTGTTATTAGCTTAATTTTCATCTATCTACATTATTTCTGTAAATTAATTGTTGTTTTCGATCAGCACTAATTTGGGTCAGTGCAATTTTAATGGTGGTTTGCAGATTTCTGAGCAACAGTCGTGATCATATTGCCGACTTACAGGGGCGACAAGAATGGTTTTGTTTGGTGTTATATTGCTGGGTTTTCAGTTGTGGCCTTCGTCACAGTGCTTTTAGTGTTGGTGTTTGGTGGGTCGATGAGACATACTAAAAAAAAAAAAAAAAAAAAAAAAATCAAGGGATAGAGAAATTCAAATACGAGAGAAAAATGGAGACTTACCATCCCTCATTTCTTTTCGCCCGGTCCCCTCCGCCTGCCGCTACTGCTCGCGCTTCCGTCTCCGATTCCACCCTCTGCATCAACCATCTTCTCCACTCGCCTGATCCTCACCATCATCACACCCCAAATCCCGATGAAATTAGCTCCGCGACCACCTTTTTCATCCTCCACTCCGATAGCGTTCTGCCCAAGTGTTTTCTTTGACCAGCTTCCATTTTCGTTGGATTGTATACCATTGGTTGGATTGTTGGATTGTATACCATTGGTTGTGGATTGATGTGCTGTAGATAGTATAAAGTGTGCATATTATAGGTTAGTTCATTCATTTAGTTTAGTATAGTAGTCTAATTATTGAATTTCATAGTTTAGGATTCATATAGATGCATTTAGAATACTCATCTTGTCACTCACATACCTTGCCAGAGAACAAAAATAAAAATTTTGAGCAACTATTTTCTTTGAATTGAAATGAATTTGAGATTTTGGCTGCTCGAGTTTAGACTTGTTTACAATTGGAAATGTGAGGCCAATGTCATCTTTTGATTCATTCTCTGATTATAAGTTGAACAGAGTTTGATTGGCATAACCTGTGAGCTTTATGAGCCTTTGATCGACACATTTATATCGATCTTTTGATTTCTTTTGTGTGTGTAACTCCTCATGTGATTGTCTTTGCCGAGTTTGAAGTGACAATCTTCGAGCCTACATTGACATATGCATACATTGAAAATGATTGAGGCCTTCATTTGATTGAACTACATTAGCCAAAGGCCACCCCATTTCCTTTAACTGACTTTCTGCAACCCCGTCTAAGCTTGTAACCTGTTTTGTTCGGTAAGCCTGTATCATAAGCCACTTACCCCATTCTCCCATACCCTAGTAAGGACTAGTGCGTATAAATTTGTTTTGGATGAATGAGTGGTAATTGAAAATAAGTTTGGGGGAGTAGTTGCTGGTGGTATTGTTAATTTTTGCCAAAGCACAAATAAAAAAATAAAAAATATAAAAAATCAGTTTGGCTGTGTAGGTTAAAGTTGTATGATGTGACCTCTGTTTTCTCAAAATCGGGCCTAATTTATTTTGAAGCTCGGGTGTGTTGCCTAATTCAAAAGGTCAAAACCATTGTGTTTGATCCATCCTAAGAAATGGTGTGACAAAATTTAGTGAAATCAAACTGAAAACAAAGAAAGATTGCAGTTGCTGTCTCAATTTTCTTTTTGATCTTTGTTTCATAAATTGACAGTAATTGAAATATTGCTCTAAACATTCTGCTTGGGCATGGAAAAGGAGTTTTGAGATTGGAATTATGATGAAAAGTTTGGCCTGAGTTATTAAGGTGGGCACTTTGACGACATTGTTACTAGATGATGGTGTAATGGTGCATTTGATTACTTGTGTATACAACTAGTCCTTGCTCACTCACATTTTCCTACGAATTCAGTACTTTTAACTCGCCTTATTTCAACCTCAAAAGCACTCATGATTTGTGCATGCATATTGTTCATTGTAGAGGAGAATCGAGAGTCATGTCAAGGTCATTGCATTACGTTCTCATGGTATGGAGTTTTGAGCAATCTTTGATAACCTTTTAAACACATGAGTGTTTGAGTGTTTCACTTTCCCAAAGTGAGGGCCGGTCAACTTGTTCGATTTATGTTCATGTGAAGAAGATCATTTGTGACTTGGACTGCAGTACTTGAGGAAAGTACATCCGAACGTTCCCCGTCTATTTTCCAGCAGCCCATAAATTCTTCTTAAACTGACACAGTGCAAATCGTTTTCTCACAAAATTTTTGAAGTTCTCTGTCTCTGTCTTGTTGTGTGATGTGCTGGGTGCGTGCTCTTTGCATGTGACTTGTTATCTCTGTTAACGCAAATTTCGTACTGAGACAAAATAAGGAAACAAATGAATTTTATTAATATCAGAAAAGTTGTGTGTTTACAATCTCTAATGTAATCCTCTGAATTCTACTACGCAGTAGGGGGTACGCCGTACGATACACTACACTGGTAGCGTACGTGCTGCAGGGGGGGTGCGCGCGTCGTCCGCGTGCGTTGTCGTTGTTCTTGAGAGGGTCGCAGGGGACTTGAATCTCTCCTTGAATTTGGTTATTTGAACTTGTGTTTGATTTGATTTGCAGGCGGCACAGATGTGCTTGTTGACTGCGTGTGGCTGGGAGTTTGAAAATTCCTCTGGGGGTTTTCTTCTCTCTGATTTTTCCAACCTCCCAAATGAATGAGTTTCACTGTATTTATATAGAGTGAAACCCTGATTTCTGGTGGGTTTGTAGTCACGGGCCCATTTCGTGGGCTTGACAGGTGACTTGGCCCAATTGCCTCTTTTATCCGAATCATATCCGATTAACCCAAATTAGTAATCAAATCAACCCGGATCTCATTTACGAGGTAAAATTAATTAAATTGAGTTAAGATTTAATACTAACTCATAATTAATTAATTAATTTAATTTACGGCACATTAACGAATTTTTAGTGCCAACAAATTGCCCCCTCGGTACTTTGTCGCGTACACTATGCAAGTGTTTTAACGCGGTGAAGTACCGACTCATTTGATTTTGACTTAGAAGTCGATGAACACCGATTATGTTGTAAGAGTGTTCACACATTTTTTTAACGTCATCCTGTCATTTGTCAACTTGACGGATGACAATTTTGCCCCCAGTACTGACATCATCTTGTCATTTGTCAGATTTGGTGGATGATAGTGGAGCAACATACGCTACCCCGGTAATTTTGTAACCTTAACGGATAACATAATAGTGGGCGTTTGATTAACGTCATTTTGGTACCAGAACAGGTTGACGTATATCATTTTGCAATTTGACATTTTTCCATACTCTGTCGAACTGACTTGACGAGTACAGAGAATTTTATTACTTTCCTTCTCTCTTTCCTTTCTTTTGGAAAATACACCCAATGACATTTATGAAAATCGGGTATAACGGGATAAGGAAAAAGTTTGATTCGGAAAGTTTGTATGAGATTCGACGGCTAATCTTGACATAGGTTTTTTTTTTTTCTATCTTTGCTTGACTATGTACCTATATAAGTTAAGCCGATTGCTCTGTTGAAGCACACCGTAAGTCGAAGATTGCCGCACAAGATAGGTTGACATCCGACATTCGGCCAATTCAGGCAATCCGATATCTTGTTTTTTTTTTTTTTTTTTTTTTTTTTTTTTTTTTTTTTACAAGTCGTTTTCTTGCAACAGTTGCACGTGTTGTTTGCTTGGAATATGCCAACATCATGATTGTTTGATTGTTGTCTCCTAGACTCTTAGGACCTTGATACATGCATACGCATAAGCTTTGAACCACTCATGGCATTACGTACGTATGTTTTAATTGATTCGCATACCGTAGCTACGAGCATTGCCACGTACATAATTATTTGGTGTGTTAAGTACGTAATCTTGCTCGTATCGTTTCACTTGGATTTTAATTTTAATCCACAAATATTTTGTTGGACAGTAACGCTTCAGCACATTATTCATAGGAGTCTTCGAAAAAGGTAGGTAAGCACGGTAAGTAGTAAACCTCGATATCTCGTCTCGTTTTTTTTTTTCTCTTGTTCGGTTAAGTGCAGGACATCCAAGACTATCCAAGACTTTTCCAAGACGTATCCAAGACTTATCCAAGACTATCCAAGACATCCAAGGCGTATCCAAGACTATCCTAGACATTCAAGATTTTCCAAAACTATCCAAGACCATCCAAGGCATCCAAGACCGTCCAAGACAGTGCAATGATTTTGAAGACCATCCAACACTTATCCAAGATTATCCAAGATTTTTTTTTTCAAAAGACCGATCATGACCAGCCGCCTCTTGTTGATGGTATTCTTTTTTGTAATTCCTCATTTTTTTTGCAGGTATGGTCTACTTTTCGCACTACGAGAAGGGTGATCGGGTATTCCTGAATGTCGGCGACAATGAAGATGATCACGAACAAGATACTCAACTTGCCGTGACGAAGTCCCTACTGCTCATTGATGAAGGCGCACTGCCGAATGATAACTCAGTGGAGTTTCCAGAGCACATGTCCCTTGCATTTAAGGCGAGTAACAAGGGAGATGGTCATACGTTGGTGAGTACCCTGTGCACTGAAAACATGCGGGGTTTTGTGATCCCACTTCTTGGCCGTAGGATTGTATCTGGAAAAGTGAAGTAGGGAAGTCGCATCATCCAGACTCTTGGAGAATCGAATTTCATCTCTGGTTATTGGGAGTGGACTGAAAATATCATTTCTCGATTCGGCCCAGTCTTGAGACAGTGTTCAGCTTTCGAAGGGGTATATGCCTCGCTGTATTCCTATGACAAGGAGCCTTCTATTCTCCAAGCGTTCTGTGAAGGGTGGTGTCCAACAACAAATACTCTTCACACCATGATTGGAGAGCTTTCCATCAGTTTATGGGATCTTCACAGGCTTAGTGGGCTACCTATCATTGGCTCTTACTATGATGAAGCAGTACCTAGTTTTGATGATCTCGAGCGACGCGATGCAAATGGTGCTAGAGTGGTTCCTCGTGCTTGTCACTATTTGCTAGCCGCTTATCACTTTCTCAGAAAGCAATCAGAAAAGGGTGTGACTGCGCAACAATGGGTCAAATTTTGGTGGAGGAATGTCAACGTGAAAGATTTATGTGCTAATGTTTCAACACTCATTTCGAGTGTCATCCCGGATCCGGAGAAGAAGCTTTCGAAGGCCACAAACAAGAGGGGCGGTGTAGGCGCTTCTCATGACCGTTCGCATACTCATTCGATAACAGAGGGTACTGGTGAGAGCCTAAGTGTTCCTCACACTTCAGAGCCTTCAGCCGTCGTGCGAAAGCCAAACCATATCTTGGCTGTCGAGAGTAGTGATGATGAATCTGACGCAGACTTCAAACACAATCGTCGTGGAAAAAGGAAGAAGGTCATACATGTTGGAGAGTGCTCCAGTCTTCTTGAGAAAGACATGTTTGATGGCTTATCTGACCGTCCGGATGCTTCACCTATAACCTTGGTATCCTCACTTTTTTTTTTTTTTTTTTTCAGCAGTTTGATGTTAACTCTTGTTGTCCTTTCAGGGAGACAGGCCATTTGACTTGACAGAAGAGGTTCTCGTTGATGGTATGGACCTTGATCCTCATCCACAGAAGTTTACTTCGCGTAGAGGTAAGGAGATGAAGTTCTTGACCCAGAACAACGCATTTGCATCCTCAACATCGCACACTTCAAAGTCTGCTGGTCGTTCGCCCTCTACTAGTCAGAGATCCGTCGAGAAACCACGCTTGTCTTCTGCTGCTATTCTCAGGGTTCCTGAAAAGGAGACATTTGGTACTGTTGTAAGTGTGAAGAGGACTGCGAGTCCTGAGGCTTCTGAATTTACCACCATGCCTAGAACCAAAGTGAAAAATACCATTAACGATATTCTGAGAGTGGCCGCCAGTGGTTTGCTAACAAACCTGCAGGATGCGGACCTTGCTGAGGTGGAGGACCTTGCTAGAGATGGAGACGTTGTGTATAAACTTGTGAAGTTTTGTAAGGGTGACCCAACACTTCTGAAAGAAAAGATTGATTCTTATTCTGCAGGTGTCCAGACTCTTCTGCGTTTAGAGAAGACTGCTGCTGGAAAACATTGTCCAGAAGATTTGAAGGAGACTCTTGACTTAGAGCGTGAGGAGCTTCGAAAGGCCGAGTCTGTTGCCGCCGTCGCTGGGGAGGAATATGATTCCATGGTTAAGCGTCGAGCTTCTACCGAGGAAGAGATTGCTTCCCTTGAAGCGAAGTTGAGGATAGCTCGAGACCTGCTGGACCAACAGACAACCGACTTGGGGTTATTCGAAGTGTCATGTGCTGCTGCACAAGAGAAGGTGACTGCAAAGTTGAAAAGAATTGCTGACTTGGAGGGTGTTCCAACCTTGAGTGCTGAGGATGCAGCTGCACTTTGGGAACAGAAGCAGTCGATCTTGGAGCTGCGGTCGTCTCTTAACCCAGATGATTGGGAGAGTTTAATTTTGTAGAGCAGCATTTCTTTTCTTGTTTGTCTTGTCGTTTCTTTCCTTCGTTAGCTTATTTGACGATGTAAGAACCATTTTCTTTCGTTCGTACGCGAGCCATTTATGAGATTCATTCTTCCATCATGTGTTTGCTTTGTGTTTGATTTTGCCGTTCACAGTTTAGGCTCATGCGGGCCAGGAGTTTTTTTTTTTTTTTTTTATGAAGGGGTGGAGGTTGTTTTGTTGTTGGTGTGGCTGCACCCAAGTAAAGTGTTTACTTAAGCTGCCTACGTACCTGCAAATTCAATTTGCAAGATCAAGCCAACGTAGTTCATTTGGGGTATGCAGTTTTAGCTCGTGCTTAGGAGCAGCTTTGTTTGTGGTGTTTAGGGATAGTATCGCTTCAGAAACTTCCCATTGATTGGGCCAACATGTAAGCCATCATGGTCAACAATTTTGTATGCACCGTTAGTGTAGACTTCTTGCACCACGTAAGGTCCATCCCATTTGGGTTGAAATTTACCTCCAGTTTTGCGAGGAATGATGATTGGTCTTCTGACTGCTAACACCAAGTCTCCCACTTGAAAGGAACGAGGTCGCACCTTTTTGTTGAATGCGCGAGCCATTCGTGCTTGATAGCACTCAAGCTTTTGTTGCGCTTGCAGTCTCTTCTCGTCGAGCGCTTCTAACTCGGCGAGGCGCAACTTGTCATTCTCATCAGTTGTGAGTCCTTCTTGGATGGCGACCCGTAGGGATGGGATTTGAAGTTCCAATGGGACCACTGCTTCTACTCCATATACCAGTGCGTATGGGGTTGCTTGAGTCGCTGTTTTGTATGTGGTACGGTACGCCCATAATGCTTCGCCTATCTTTTCATGCCAATCGCGCTTTGACTTAGCAACTACTTTTCGCAACAAATTGCAAAGTGTTTTGTTGAATGCCTCAGCTAGGCCATTCGCGGGGGCATTGTACATCGACGACTTACATTGCTGAAAATTGAATTTCTCGCATAAGGCCGTCATCATACGATTGTCGAAGGGTTTACCATTATCACTTATGATCCGTCGCGGTATGCCGTGTCGATAAATGATGTGGTTTTTGATGAAGTCGACGACATTTTGCTTCTTGACTTCTCGTAATGTGACGGCTTCTGCCCACTTAGAGAAATAGTCCGTCGCTGCTAGGATGTAAGCATGCTGGTTCGATGCCTTTGGAGTGATAGGCCCTACAACGTCAAGTCCCCAAGCTTCGAAGGGCCATGAAGAAACGGTAGGATGCAGATGCTCTGGTTGTTGATGAATAAAATTTGCGTGAAATTGACATGGTTGACCTAGTTTAGCAAATTCCATGCAATCTCGTACCATGGTCGGCCAATAGTAGCCCAGGTGTTTGATTCGGTCATAAAGCTTAGGACCGGACTGATGGGCGCCGCACACACCAGCATGAGCCTCTTGCATTGCATCACTTGCTTCTTCATCGCTAAGACATCGCAACCATTGTCCTTCGAAACTCCGTCTATATAGCGTTCCCTTGTAGTGGAAGAATTTTGGAGCTCGTCGACGTATCTCAACTTTATGCCTTAGATCGTCTGGCAACCTTTGGTGGTCCAAGTAGTCAATGATGGGTTGACGCCAGTCCTCCTTGTCAACTTGGTGTACACAAATCATGTTTGAAGACTGTACCACCTCTATCGCTTCTTCTTGTGGTACTACCCAACGATTGCATACAGGGACTGTTACTGATTCTTCTGCCCCCAGTGCCAAGTTGGCTGCAAGATTGGCAAGCGCGTCAGCCAGCTTATTGGCACTCCTTGGAACATGTCCCACTGTTATGGAATTGAATTTATTAAGCAATTGGATCGCTTGTTGATGGTAGGGGACAAGATCATCCTTCCTAACTTCGTAATCGTCGAGGACTTGGTTTATGACGAGTTGTGAATCACCGTAAATGTCCATGTCCTTAACACCAATTTCAAGTGCCATTTGTAGACCAAGTATGAGGGCTTGGTACTCGGCGACATTATTTGAGCATAATTCAGTCAAGACGAACGAGTATGGAAGAATGTGGCTTTCTGGAGAAGCGAACACTACTCCAGCTCCACCTCCGTCACGTCGTGCAGCTCCGTCGAAGTACATCTGCCATGGTGGGAGCACGTCGACATAGAAGATCTCTTCTCCTGGGAGGTTCACGCATAGCTCCCAATCTCCAGGGACGGGGTGGTCAGCAAAGAAATCAGCTATCGCTTGGCCTTTAACTGCTTTTTGAGCCACGTACACGAGATCGTATTGCTTGAGAAGTACTGCCCATTTGGCTAACCTACCAGATAGAACTGGTCTTGAGAGTATGTACTTGATAGGGTCGGCCTTGGAGACCACGTGTACAGTATGTGCCTGCATGTAGTGCCTCAACTTTTGAACCGCGAACACCAACGCAAGGCATATTTTTTCGATAGGGGAGTAATTCAACTCAGCCCCTACCAAAGTTCTGCTCAAGTAGTAGAGAGCAGTTTCCTTACGTTCGTCATTTTCTTGGGCGCACATTGCCCCCAGCGAACTTTCTTGTGCTGCGATGTATAAGATGAGGGGCTTCCCTGGAATTGGTGCCCCCAGCACAGGTGGTGATGACAAGTATTTCTTCAAGTCATCAAATGCTTTGCGGCAATTGTCATCCCACTCGAATGGTGCACCTTTCTTCATGAGATGGCTGAATGGTCGACAACGACCAGCAAGGTTGGATATGAACCGACGGATGTAGGCTAGACGACCTTGCAGTCCGCGCAGTTGCTTGAGGTTCTTGGGTTCAGGCATTTCTTGGATGGCCTTGATCTTGTTTTGATCGATCTCAATGCCTCGATGAGTGACCACGAACCCGAGAAATTTTCCTGACGTGACGCCGAACGCACACTTGAGAGGATTCATTTTGAGTTGACATTTGCGAAGCCTCTCGAAAACAGAGCGTAGATCATCGATGTGGTCTTCTTTCTTCTTGGATTTGACGACCACGTCATCAACGTAGCACTCTATTGTCTTATGCAGCATGTCGTCGAAGATTTTCTGCATAGCTCGTTGATATGTCGCACCTGCGTTCTTCAGACCAAAGGGCATAACCTTGTAACAAAATATCCCTTTTGGAGTGCGGAAGGCCGTAGCTTCTTGATCTTCAGGCGCCATTAGGATTTGGTTGTACCCTGCAGTACAATCCATGAAGGAGAGGGCTTCGTGCCCAGTCGTTGCGTCAATCATTAGTTCAGTGACTGGCAAGGGGAAGTCATCCTTAGGACATGCCTCGTTTAGATCGCGAAAGTCAACGCAGACGCGCAATTGTCCGTTCTTCTTCCTTACAGGGACAATGTTTGCTATCCATGTAGGATATTTTACTTCGCGTATAAAGTCGGCTTCGATGAGCTTGTTGACTTCCTTTTCAATTTCAGGGACTAACTCCGGCCTGAAACGTCGTTGGGACTGTTTCTTAGGATTAACCCCTTTTTTGATCGCGAGACGATGGACTGCAATTTTGGGACTAAGCCCAGGCATCTCTTTGTAACTCCAAGCGAACACGTCTTTGTATTCAGAGAGTAGCGTGTAGTACTCTTTCTCTTCATTTTTGGTTAGGAGAGCACTAACGTAGATAGGGCGTGGATCTTCTGGAGTACCCAGGTTTAGTTCTTTTAATTCATCCACTGTCGATTTAACCCCATCTTCAAGTGGCGCTGGAGCTTCATCAGCTTCGACCTCTTTGTTAGGGTCAGGTAATTCCTCCACGGTGATGTGATAGGATGTTACTACTTCGTCACCCATTGAGGATTCTTCATTTGGTGGGACATCCTCCTCTCTCACTTGATATTTGCAACGAGAACATGTAGTAACTTCCTTATAGTCATGACTTGAGGACTTCGATTGGTTGGTCAACACTACTACGCGACTCTTTGCCACTAGAGGTTCGTCATTGATGATGTCTACCTCTCGTGAGCGTTTCATGCGTGAAGGCACGCTACTCCTGAGATCAGCGCTGAGTGGAGTCTCCTCATCACCTTGAGTCGCTGCGATAGGTTGGGAAGTCCTGTCATCAGCTGTATCATTAAGGGTTCCTAAACGATCAAAGATCGTAGGAGGAGCTATACGGTCAAACACAGATCTTCTCCGAACTGGAGTGTTAGATGATTCATCCCCATTGTTAACTTGTAGTTCACCTAATCTGCCGAACACTGACGGACGATCTCTTGTGGGGAGTTGACGTTCTGCATATGTTTGTCCTAACCTCCGAAACACAGGAGGCATCCTCCTTATTGGTGGATTCATCCTATCGAAGACGGATGAAGTGCGTTGTGGGCTTTGTTCCACCTTTTTTCCATTCGTCGACTTCTTCCACAGTGATGTGTTGACAGGAGGAGGTGTCCTTGCGTCGAACGGAAATTTTTATTGGCGCGGGAGGCTCATAACCCAAACCGGCTTTGGTGACTGCGAAATCACCCCCTTTCTTGAACAGTTTCTTTTGGGTTGCATTAAGACCGTACGGTTCCACCTCCACAACGTCGCCTAGTGGAATTGGGTTTTGAAAGTCGTATCCGGCCTTCTCCATCAACTTGTACGCATTGGAGTCGAACCTCCCTACGTTCTTCTCGCTTGAGGCGTTTTCTTCATTTGCCATTGTACCTTTGGTTGAGGGAGTAAATCCTGCAACTGGTGGCTTCACAATTGAGGTTTGGTTGCTGCTAGGTAGAGGTGTGACAACTTTCTTCACCCATTCTTGTTTGATGGACTTCTTGGTTTTATACACCTCTATAGTCTTTGGCTTCAAGCTCTGACATGCCTCAAAAGGGTTTTGTCCTTCCTTGCGACGTGACTGTGGGATGTATCGCAGGACGGCAGTCGTAGTCTTCGGTATTGGTTGCTGAACTTTGACAGTTGGAACTGTAGTTGGCTTGATAACAACCTCCGGTTGACTTTTCTGGTCGTTTGTTGATGAAGGGTGATTATGTGGCGCCTTAGCTTGAACCACAACCTTATTCCTTTTTGCCCCTTTGCCAGTTGAAGAGATGGAAGATGGCAGCAACTTAGATGAGCAAAGGTCTTCGTCAAAAAACTTAGCGTCAGCGAAGTATGAATCTGCTTTGTCGAATGGCTTCGCATCCCCATTGATTTTTCTCTCACATCCACGATAGTACTTCATACATTGGTGAAGGGTTGACGGTACAACTCCATTTTGATGTTGCCATGGTCGACCTAGTAACAACTTGTATGAGGCCTTGGCATCTATCACGTGAAACAGTGTATCCGAAGCGAGATCTCCTATCGTGAGGTTCACGCGAATAAGTCCAATAGCACGTTCAGCATTTGAGTTGAAGCCGTGAACAGTCATACGACTGTTAGAGAGTTCATCCATCGTGATCCCTAACTCTGTCATGGTTGTTTTTGGCATGAGACTAACGCCAGAGCCTCCATCGACAAGGATTCGGCGAACTTTATGCCCCCTTATGTAGCCTGACACGTAGAGCGGCCTATTGTGAGGTTTAGACCCCAGTAGGAGATCCTCATCAGAAAACGTCACAGCCGTGCTGCATGAAGCGCACTTGGATGATTCTTCTTCAAAGTCTGTAGCATCTTTGGTCTCTTCTACGTACAGCTTTGGGTTCTAGAGAGCTTGGATTATGTGTTGTCGCGTCTCCTCTGACAGACCGAAGATTTGTTTCCACCCCATACGCGCAGGGAGAGTGCGTAAAGTGGCTGACATCCTCTCGTCCTTTTTAGGGTTGGGTGGTTGGACTACCAAAACTTCATTAGTTGGGACTTCCTCCTCGTCATCCTCGCTTACCGAAGTTGACACTGCGCATGTAGTGACTTTGTCGAGGTATTCTGCTGGGAAGAACTCCTTCAGGGTGACAGGCGCCGATGGATTTTGTTCCAAGAGGTCGATTGGCAGCACATATGGCTTTACGACCTTCTTTGGCTTCTTCTTTCCTTTAGGTCGACGGGGACCCTTCTTCTTTGGCTGTGTCCTTTTGTGTGACATAAATTGTGGTTGAGGCTTCGCTTGCCTCCTTAACTTTCTTCTCGTCACCAACGTCCACCCCTCATCGTCATCGACATCTAAGGAGCCTGGTGATATGTTTGATTTCTCTTGTGCCTCTACCTCTGATGACACAAGATTTGGTTGTGGGGTCGGTCTTGGACGCCATACTAGCATAGGTTCAAGACTACCAAACCGGATGGAGTGGGCATACCACTGAGCTTTGCTATCACATGGACAAGATGGGAGTGAATCCTCCATTACTGTAGTACAGTTTGTTTCCACGACGTCGTCGTAGTCCCAAGCTACCACACCCCTTTTCTCGAGGTCCATCATTTTCTCTTTTGCGTCAACACACTTTCCTGTGGGATGACTAACCAGCCTGTGATACGCACAATACCTAGGATGATCGGTTTTGCCTACCTCTTCAGGACGCTTTGCTTCAGGTAGCTCGATGAGCTTGTTCTTTAGCAGCTGTTCCAACATCTCTGGCACGTCGGAGTCGGGAAAAGGATACTTTTTGGCCATCAGCTCTTTCAAAGAAGGCCTGTCGCGGTTGTACTCCCTTGTCGACGTATCCTTTTTCTTTTCGTACTTTGGTTTTGTAGAGATCTTGATGGGACCGCTGCTGGTGGTGACGGCCATAGCCTCCTTTGTCGTGCCCTTGGAGGTCTTGTCACTTTTCTTGTACTCCTTCTTTTCAAATAGAGTTTTCGTAAAGGAGGAGGTACGTTCCTTCTTACGCGCCTTTAATGTGAGCTCCAGGTCATAGGCGCGTGTCGCAAGGTCTTGGAAGTCTTTAGGCTTATTTGACTTCAAACTATACAGCAAGTCCATGTGCATACCATTGACACACATCTCTACAGCTGAACTCTGGGTTAGCCTATCTTTGCACTCAAGACACAGTGCACGCCAACGGCTGATGTAGTCAAGAACGGGTTCCTCATCCCATTGGACGGTATTTGTGAGCTCGCTCATACTAACAATGCGCCTAGAGTTGTAGAACCTGTTCAAGAATTCATCTTGCATTTGCTCCCAACTGTCGATAGACTCAGGATCCAAGTCGGTATACCAGTCGAAGGCGATACCTTTGAGGGACCTAACGAACTGCTTGACCAGTCGATCGCCTCCAGTTCCAGCATTATTGCATGTTTCCACAAAGTGCGCAATGTGCTGTCTTGGGTTGCCCTTCACGTCGAACTGCTGGAATTTCGGCGGTTGATAGCGTGAAGGCATCTTCAGTTTGTCAATCCTCTTGGTATAAGGCTTGACGTAGCGAAAGCTATTCGCAGAGCTTTCACCAAACTGATTCTTAACTGCATCTGCTATCAGCATCTGCAGCTGCTTTTGGGAGTAGGAGCTCTCCTTGGTTTTGATGATATCATCATGCTCAGACTCCTCCTCGTCATCCTCCTCTTCCTCTTCATCGCTGCTACCCTCCTTTTCGGAGTTAAGTGGCTTCTCAGCCTTGCGCAGCTCAGCTACCTCCTTTTCGAGATCCTCAATCTTCTTGTTCTTTTCTTCGTTCTCGAGCCTGAGCTTCTCGAAGTGGGCCTGCATTTCTGCCAACTGTTCTTCGACAGTCTTTGGTGTTATCGTCATGATAGATGCGACGATTGACTTATACTTCTTCTCAGGGCTACAGGTCTTCACATCCTTAATCTTCTTGCGCTGAGGGGAAGCAGACGCAATTATAGCAGTAGCTGCTGCAGCGATGGAGGCAGCAGAGAATCTGCGAGACCGCTTAGGAACCTCGGCAGCACGAAGGCGAGCAGCAGCAGTGTTGACGACAGCCTTCTTCGCCATCCCTCTGGTGCAGATGCCGGTGGGTTGCGCTGTAGTAGCGCTAGGAGAACTCTGCGTTACTTTGCTAGAGGCTTCTTGGAGGAACGAGGAGTGTGTTGTTCAGCAGACATCGTCGTTGCAGTAGTTGATACGTACGTAGTAGGGATGAGAGGTAGAGCTTTCACGTCGGGTTCACCAAAATTTGTTAACGCAAATTTCGTACTGAGACAAAATAAGGAAACAAATGAATTTTATTAATATCAGAAAAGTTGTGTGTTTACAATCTCTAATGTAATCCTCTGAATTCTACTACGCAGTAGGGGGTACGCCGTACGATACACTACACTGGTAGCGTACGTGCTGCAGGGGGGGTGCGCGCGTCGTCCGCGTGCGTTGTCGTTGTTCTTGAGAGGGTCGCAGGGGACTTGAATCTCTCCTTGAATTTGGTTATTTGAACTTGTGTTTGATTTGATTTGCAGGCGGCACAGATGTGCTTGTTGACTGCGTGTGGCTGGGAGTTTGAAAATTCCTCTGGGGGTTTTCTTCTCTCTGATTTTTCCAACCTCCCAAATGAATGAGTTTCACTGTATTTATATAGAGTGAAACCCTGATTTCTGGTGGGTTTGTAGTCACGGGCCCATTTCGTGGGCTTGACAGGTGACTTGGCCCAATTGCCTCTTTTATCCGAATCATATCCGATTAACCCAAATTAGTAATCAAATCAACCCGGATCTCATTTACGAGGTAAAATTAATTAAATTGAGTTAAGATTTAATACTAACTCATAATTAATTAATTAATTTAATTTACGGCACATTAACGAATTTTTAGTGCCAACAATCTCATTGTACTGTCTCGTAGTTTCTTTTTGTACGCGCATCTTTACTAGTCAAGAGTGTCTTCCTCCATAACTCATTTGTTCTTTGCTTGAGGACAAGCAAACGTGTTAGCTTGGGGGAGTTTGATAGGCCCGAAAAATACAGTTATATTTCATTACTTTCACTCTTGATTTTATATACATTTGTCGTATAATTTGTCGATTTACTCTAATTTCCTTCCCTAGAGTCGTTTACAACTGCAATTGTATTTTTTTAATGCAGGAGAAGGATTTTAGTACTCGAAACGAGCAATTCAGAAATTAGAGTTTTGGGCCGGCCCGTTTTTCAAGTCCACTTCATCTTCCAATCCAAGTTTTCAGAGGCAAAAATCAAAAGCCTGGACAGAATAACACAATGTAATGTCGGTTAGAACTCACAGAATAAGATATAAAAGGGAACAAGTAGAATTATATTGGCAGTTAGTTTTTAGGCTTAAGAAAATGAAAAAAAAAAAAAAGGTTGTATCATCTTATCAAAAGAGAGAAGGAAGAATAGATAGAAGTACGTAGGACATTACAAATAGTTAGGCATGTTTGTTTATGTTGATCAGAAGACCATTGTTGCCGTAAGTTAGTTTCAAGTAAAACACAACATTATCGTAGAAGGAGATATGTACAAAGCAGGTTCTTTCTTAATTTCTATTTGTTCATCCTTACGATTCTATACAATTCAATTCATCAACTGTTCTTCTTTTGAGTGTGTGTTTATTCTTGATCATTAGTCAAACTTGACATAGTCTTAATTTGATGATTTATGGTGTTTTTCGATATGTATAATACAGTAGGCTAAATTTACGATCGGGGAATATATGTAAGTGTACGATTAGCGAAGTTGTGAGAACATAATTTTATGGTTCGTATGACGATCGCATATTCTCTAAATTGGATTGATAATGGTTTCTATGATGTAACTCTTAGATTGTATGGTAGATTGACCGTCTTTCGTATGATCTATTAGTTGATTGCTAGGCTAGTGCATTAACCCGTAATCGTTAATTGTACAAACCAGAGTAGCACTGGATCATTAGACTTGTAAGTTAAACTTGTCTCATTTTCTGGAATTATTGATTCTTCAAGTTGCACAATTCGAGCTTGTGTATTTGTGGCTTAATTTGACCTTAGTGTGTCCGTTATTGTAATTGAATAGTCGAGTCTAGAGAGCATGTTCTAGGTTGCTATTTGATTAGACGATATTTCAAGAACTTGTTTGATTTATCCATTTTGTGGACATTAGATGATGTAGGAACTTGTCTACATTCATGGTCAATATTTAGAAGTTTGTCCTATGTTATATATTTGTTAACTTATCGTTCTTTGGAGATAGGCTATAAACTAATACAAGTAATGTTTCTGCAAGGTGAGAGAGAATTTTTGATGTTTCGAATTCTTGTCCATATCTATCAGAAGCGTGCTTTGCTAAAAAAAAAAAAAAAAAGATAACATTATTGTAAAAGTTTATCATTTTGGGAATAAGACTCGATTGTTGTTGTATTGCAAAAGCTTCGTTACCACTACCAAAGTACGAGGAATAAGCCTATTTGTTTCTTTTTCCTTTCCTATTTATTCAGTGTAATGGTGACTTTCTACCTTACTCCTTTTGTAAGCTTATGACAGGGATCAGAGATTGCATAATTTGGTTTTTTAAGAAATGATGTTTTGCCTATGGGACAAAATTAGGTATTGTGCTGGTAAGAAGCATGGTGTACATATTGCAGCTGAACTTGATGCCGACGGCAAGGTTTTTTCCTCTTTGGATTTTATAACAGTAAAAAATCGACACACTGCACACTAACTCAAAGAGGATGAATTGTTGACATTAAAAGCCTAGAGGCGAATGATAAATGAAAGCTACAGAATTTGTATGATATGAGATTCTCCGGAATTTTCATTTTTGATAGATTTTCACAGGAATGTAACCTCTCTTTTCAATAACATTTTTCTTTTACTGGTAGGTTTTCCCTTCTTTTTCTTTATATGTTCTACAACGCACTTTAGATAGAATTACAATCCTAAAGTCAGTATAATGTGTAAATTTGGATTTAGTGAAATGTGTAAATTTGAATTTTCATAGTGTAATGTCTAAATTTGGATTTTTAGAAGAATGAGACACTGTGTGGGATAGAAGATTCACATGGTTAGCAACCATCATTTAGGTCATGGTGATCATAATCATACGACAACAATGAACAAGAGGCACAGAGAAGGCTTGCGGAAGCTCTTCCTAGAAATTTCGAAAACAGATAATTGCTTTGCTCTATAATATGCTAACTTGAGGACATTCGTTACTATATAAAATATACGTCTAATGAGTTGTTGGGGTTCATTTTATTGATGAGGCCACAGCCCTTGGGAAGGAAGGCCCAATGCCCTTGATAAAGCCCATTGATGTCCTTAATATCCAGCAAATCTCATCCGTTGGATGTCAAGGGAATGGAGGGTCAAGATGAAGGGGGGACCCCTAGGAGTATTCCTTGAGGGTACCTCCTCCACTATAAATACCCCTCCTTTTCCCTCATTTGGTAGGATTCAGACTCTGAGCTCTGAGAAAGCCATTTTATTGCTATCCTTAAGATAAGTGATTATCGGTACCACATTTCCCGATCGCACCCAATACTGACTTGACCGTCGGAGGGGCGTCGCCTGGGTAAAACCGGGCCCACTTGACAGTTTGTTCATTGCGCAGGACAGAGATTTAGACCCCATCTATCCCGAAGTCGAACCCAGGACCAACATTTGGCGCCGTCTGTGGGGATAGATCGGAGAAGTCTGAGTTTTTGCTTGTGAGTTGAACATCTTGACTGCGATAGAAATGGTAGCCGAGACGCGAAAAAAGGTTGACAAGTCAAACGCGGCCACTGTGCATGCGGGTGCGCTACCCCCCGGTGACAACCCAATCATCGGCCGTTGCGACCCGATGACGGGTGAGTTATTGGGGCCGGTTACGTCCACCGCAACCGCATCCACTCGAGCCCCGGAAAGACAAAAGGCAGTGGAAGCTGCGCGCCTACTTCCCCCTGTAACCATCGAAGACGGGCGTCACCGCAGAGGTTACGTCGTCGAGGACGAAGACGAGATGGATTACACAGACGAGGAGGAGACGGAGACGGAGACGGAAAGCCAGGGCACTGCGGCCTTTGAAGCTCGGGTATCCGCAGTCCGAGAAGAGCTTCGCAAGGAGATGATGGAGAACTTGGATGCCCAGATGGCGGCATTCCGAAAGGAGCTGAGTGCGCAGGCGCCACCGGTCTCGGGGCAGTCGCAACCGGGATCTTCCGGAGCGAAGAGGGGGAAGAAGAGGCTGTGCCCCTCAGTGCGCATCCGCAGAGCGGTGGCACGCACAGAGGAGGCGCAGAGGCAAGCCAACCCTAGATTCTTGGACGCGCGCCTCGTCATCGATGCGGGGAGGGCGCGCGAGGAGAAGGAGAAAAGGAAGAAAGAGGAAGAGGAAAGGTTGCGGAAAGAGAGGGAAAGAGAGAAGGAAAGACAGAAAGAGCGACCCCAGGCGTCATACAAAAAATTTTCTGCGATGGAGAAAGGCAAGGGTATGGTAGAGGAGGATCGGGCATCAGTGTTTGACAGATTACGGCGGGATTCAAGGCGACGCAACGCGCCCCTGTGGATACGGTCCCGGTCTCCTCCACCCGCACGAGGCGTGGCCCTCACCTGTCCCTCGCAACCACAGCCCAAGACTTAATCTCAGCACGACCACCAGCATCATCACGGTGAGCGGCCCCGGAGTCCACTTCGCAGAGGTAGGACTCGGACGCGAAGCAGTAGTGAGAGCGAGTCCGAAATTGAGGGCGAGGCAAGTTCCAAATACCGGGGCTGTGGTCATCGGGGACGTTCAACACTGCTTTGTGACTCCCCATTCACAAGTTGGATCTTAACCGCAGACAAGCCGCCGGGCATTAAGAAACCCAAGATGACTGAGTACGATGGGGTAGGAGACCCGCACGACCACATCTCGTCATATCTACACAATATCAGTTACCTGACCATGGACGAACCCATCATCTGCAAGCTGTTCCCGTCTACACTAAGCGGAATCGCGCAGAGGTGGTTTGACCAGTTACCCCCAAACAGTATTGACTCATGGAGAGAGTTGAGAAGGAAGTTTGCTGGCCACTTTGTAACCAGCAAGACTAGAAAAAAGACATACATCCACCTTGCCACTGTGAAACAGGGAAACAACGAATCTCTGGATGAGTACATCCAGAGATTCCGCATGAATGCAACGCATGTGACCAACCTCACTGATGAGGCGGGGGTTGCGGCGTTAATCATGGGAATGGCAGAAGGTAGATGCAAGTACGACTTGGTTGCAAAAGAGCCCAAGACCATGGTGAGCGCATATCAGAGAGTGGCCGTGCACGTGAATGCCTCCTTGGTAAATAGCTCGGGACGCAAAGAGAAGGCGGCCGTGGTGGCGCAGAACAAGAGCCAGGACTTCCTGTCTGCACGCCGGCCGAGCGGCGGCTTGTGCAACCCCGGTCGATTCAATACATCGATCAGAACAATCTTTATGGCAATCAAGGATGATGAGATGTTGCCGGCACCAAAGCCAATGGCTGACGCAGATAGGGTCAACCTGCAGCAATTTTGTGAGTACCATATGGAGAGCGAGCACGGTACCCGAAACTGCCCTAATTTGGAAGATGTGTGCCACAATCTAGCTGACAATGGAAGGTTGCAGAGATACCTGACCCGGCTGCGAGGACAGCGGGACAGGTATAAACAGCAATGGCAGGGTCGCGGCAACTACAACAACCGCAACAACAACAATGGCTGGCCTGGGAGTAGGCCGCGACCACCCAAGGGAGGAGATAGGGAACACAGCCCCGGTGTGATAAACACAATTTCGGGTGGCTTCGCCAGCGGCGGACCAAGTCACCGGGGATGAAAAGAAAATTTGAGAAACTTTATCAACTCCATTGCGTCTCCGCAGCTGAGGCCGATAAGGATCCCTGATATCACTTTGAAGCAGTCTGATATTACGGAGGTTCGTACACCACATGATGATCCGGTGGTGATCACCATGAGGGTGGCGAATAAGGACATAAGAAGATGCCTGGTGGACACAGGATCCTGAGTAGATATAATGACTTTGGATTGTTTATTAAAGCTGAGATACACGAGAAAGGATATACAGCCACTACATGATCCTATTGTCGCGTTCGGCGGGCAAACTATCTATCCGCTAGGTTCGGTTCGACTCCCTGGTGCCATTGGTACTGGAAGTGCGATCAGGACCGCAATGGTGGAATGCATCATCATTGACATTCCATGCGCATATAATGTGGTCATCGGGAGGCAGATGTTAAACGAAGTGGTTGGTCTGGTGTTTACCTTGGGACTTTTAATGCTATATATCACCGATGACAGGAAGCCGGCAATAATACGAACCGATCAGAAAACAGCTCGAGAATGTTATCACGCGGGGCTGCGGCCGCCGATGGTCAACCTCGAGGATGCCGCACCCGAAGACCAACCTTCCAGGAAGAGGAAGGAGAGGAGTGGTGAAACCGTCTAGGCCGCGATGACGTACTCCATTGAGACTTTGGATGCGCGTCATGGGCTGGAAGGACCCACCCAACCCCACGAGAAGACAGAAGAAGTGGCTTTACAAGAAGATAATGAGGAGAGAGCTGTACGCATTGGTCGGAATCTCGCAGTGGAAGAGCGAGATCCACTGGTCGCGTTGCTCAAAGAGTATAGAGACGTGTTCGCATTCGCAGTAGAGGAGATGTCGGGTCTCGATCCCGCAGTCATTACACACAAGCTGAATGCGGACCCAAAAATCAAACCAGTTCACCAGGGAGAAGACATTTTGGGACAGAAAGGTCCGAAGCGATTAAGGAGGAAGTGGGTAAGCTCCTTAAAGCTGGATACATAGAAGAATGCTTATACCCGACGTGGCTATCGAACGTTGTGCTTGTTAAAAAGCCCAATGGGTCGTGGCGCATGTGCGTTGATTTCACTGATCTAAACAAAGCATGCCCGAAGGATGGCCAGCCTTTGCCGCGCATGGATAGATTAGTTGATTCGGCCTCGGGCCATGGACTCTTTAAGTTTCATGGATGCCTACGCAGGATATCATCAAGTGCCCCTCGAGGAGGAGGATAGACCAAAAACCGCATTCGTCACTCCGCTAGGAGTATACATGTATCGTGTGATGCCCTTTGGGTTAAAAAATGCGGGTGCGTTGGCTGCGAACCACACACAAGATTTGAGTGAAACTTTTGCTACTTTGAGGAAGTACAATATGAAGCTGAACCCCAAGAAGTGTGTATTCGGGGTGCATTCGGGGAAGTGCCTGGGTTTCTTGGTCAGTGAGCGCGGCATTGACGCAAACCCGGAGAAGATAAAGGCCATTTTGGATATGCCTTCCCCTCGGTGCGTCAAAGATGTGCAGAGGTTGACTGGTTGCGTGGCGGCACTCAGCCGATTCATTGCCAAATCAACTGACCGCTGCTTACCCTTTTTCGATGCACTCCGAAAGCGCAAGGCGTTTGAGTGGAACGACGAGGCCGAGAAGTCCTTCCTAGAACTGAAGGAGTATCTGACTAAGGTGCCAAAGATTGTGGTACCAAAAGAGGGGGAAGAGGTAATGATATACTTATCTGCGGAGGAGCGAGCAGTGGGGGCTGCGCTGGTGGTCGAGCGCGAGGGCTCACAATGCCCGGTGTATTACGTGAGCCACGCCCTCGCCGGGGCCGAGTTGCGATATCCACCGCTCGAAAAGTTGGCATTGAGTTTGCTGATTGCAAGTAGGCGGCTGAGGCCTTACTTTCAGAGTCATAAAATTGTTGTGATGACTAATTATCCACTCCAAAAGATACTGGGAAGCCTCGACGGGAACGGTCGATTGCCGCGTTGGGGCTGCGAGCTGAAGGGATTTGGAGTGGAGTACAAATCCAGGAAAGCCTACAAGGGACAAGTACTAGCCGACTTCATCACAGAGTGCATGTTTAGTGAGGAGTCCGCAGTACCGAATGCACAGTGGCTGTTGTACGTTGATGGATCTTCGAATTCCGGCGGCAGCGGAGCAGGCATAGTAGTTATCCTCCCAAGCGGGGACAAGACTGAATATGCTTTGCGTTTCGGTTTCGAAGCTACTAACAACGAAGCAGAGTATGAAGCCCTAATTGCGGGAATGCAAATGTGTGCGGCTGCGGGCGAGAAGAATGTGAAAGCATTCTCGGATTCGGCTGTTGTGGTCAATCAAATAACTGATAAGTTTGAGGCCAGAGATCACATGGCTAGATACCGGGACGCAGTCAAAGAAATGGTCAGGAGCTTCGAGGTGTTCGAGATTGAGCAGATCCCGAGGTCAGAGAACCAGCAGGCCGACGCACTAGCATGCTTGGCTAGTTCGTCGGTAAATGACAACCCAAGGGTGGTACAGTGGAAGGTTCTGCCGTTGCGTAGTATTGAAGCGACTCCGAACATCGCAGCTCTAGACCGCAGCCCAGAGTGGATGATCCTGTTGTTTGCATACCTGAGGGATGGTGAATTGCCAGAAGACGAGAAGGAGGCGGAGAAGGTGAAGAAACGTGCTGAATGGTTTACGCTTCTGAACGGTAAGTTGTAAAAGAAGGGGTACACCCATCCGTTCTTGAAGTGTGTAGACCCAATTGAGGGAGATTATATCCTCAAAGAAATCCACCATGGTGAGTGCGGCGGCCACATTGGAGCAAGGGCAATGGCCGGTAAAGCCCTACGGTTTGGGTTCTATTGGCCCACAATGCAGAGCGATTCGGCCGAGATCATGAAAAAGTGCGACCGATGTCAGAGGTTTGGTCCAACCTCGTATCGACCTGCAACTCCACTTAAACCCATAACTGAACCGCTGCCATTTGCGAGGTGGGGACTCGACATTGTGGGTCCTTTTCCTCGCAGTCAATGCCAAAAGAGATATCTGATTGTTGGAGTGGATTATTTCACCAAATGGGTTGAAGCGCAACCAGTCTCTCGCATCCGAGATACAGAGACCATGGATTTCATGTGGAAGATTATTTTCACCAAGTTCGGGCTGCCCCGCTGCGTCACCCTCGACAACGGCTCGCAGTTTGACAGCAATCGATTCCATGAGTACTGCGCAAAATATGGTGTGAAAACTTGCTATGCCTCGGTTGCCTATCCGCAGGCCAACGGTCAAGTTGAATCCTCCAACAAGTTGATTGTGGGCGCACTCCGCAAAATGGTCGAAGGGGCCAAAGGAAAATGGATTCAGCATCTACCAGGGATCTTGTGGGCGATGCGTACCACTACTAAGCGCGCTACAGGAGAAACCCCATTCCAGCTCGTTTACGGATCAGACGCGGTATTGCCAGTGGAGTGGGGAGCTAAGTCCTTGCGGATCAGCACCTACGAACCCGAGCAGAATGAGTCGGACCTGCGCATCGCGTTAGACTTGCTGCCTGAATTGAGAGGCAATGCTTTGCTGCGAATAGAGAGACAAAAACAAGACATGGCTCGCGCTTACAACAAGAGGGTAAGCCCAAGAAGCATTGAGATTGGAGATTATGTTCTAAGAAATCTTGCAGCTACCGGAAAAGAGGTTCCAGGCGGGAAACTGAAGCCCAAGTGGGAAGGTCCTTTCCTTGTGGTTGAAAAGATAAGGGAGGGGACATTTCGCTTGGAAGAGCTTGGCGGCGAACCCATCGAGAGGCCATGGAACATTATTCACCTCAAGAAATATTATGCTTAGGTTATGGGTTGAGTTGTAACGTAATCAGTTCGTTGTTTATTTTTCATCAAAAGGATAGTGAAGCGCTAGACGCATCCCAAAAACATGTATTTTAAATTCTCAGTAAATGAAATGGCCTGCGGCCCAGTTGTTTTTGTTCACCCGATGTGTCAATTTTAATTAGAATAGTTAGAGTACTATAGAGCAAATTCTGACCAAGTCTGGAACTCCACCAATCTCGGTAAATGAGTTTATACCGAGCCCGGGATTTGCCGGCTGTGACAAGAATCACGATCAAACCAGTGGTTAAAGCCAAGCCGAGTCATATGTATCCCCAGACTCGGACGGTGAATACCTACTGCGGGGTGGGACCTCACCACCTCGAATGACCAGCTGCGGATCACCAATAGTATCAATTGGCACCTGGGTATCGCTAATACTCGGGCGCGGCTGGGAAGAAGTCCAATTCCAAAATATACCTGGTTCAGGGGACACCCTAATTCAAGGGTGTCGAACTGCGATGCTGTGTTTAAGTGGGACGTAGACCCCCAGATCTCCGGGCCCGGATAGTCGAGCCAAACTTTCATTGGTTAAATTCGATGTCTCGGGCTCGACCCTCGTTGATATCCGAGTTCAATTCGAACAAAGGATGGGTTGTAATAACCCACAAAAAACGAGCTGAGCCATAATATTCCACCCTTGGGCTAATACCCCGAGGGGCGCACCTAGATAATGAGTTAGTGTCTGTTATTGTTTTGCAGGTATAAGATATTATCGTTATAAGGAAATTATTACGAGGAGCGAAGTTATTTAATCGAGCCGAAATCGCACCCAAGATCAGGGGCGATGGCCAATTATCGTTATAAGGAAATTATTACGAGGAGCGAAGTTATTTAATCGAGCCGAAATCGCACCCAAGTTCAGGGGCGATGGCCGACTGCGATTTCCGCCCCCATTCCAGGGGCGGATATTTTGATCGAGTCGAAATCGCGCCCAATTCCAGGGGCGATGCTCGACTGCGATTTCCAAATCCATTTCGAAGGCGACGTCATTTGATCGCGTATTATCACAAGTATACAAGGACAGCAACAACGTATAAGAAAAGATGAAGAGAGATAAACGCCGGACCATATAAGAAATTGATTCCAATAATTACAAGGGTCAGAAATAAAAATACAAAGTTTAAGGAGCTACATCCCCTGCTAGATGGGCCGCGCCCTCTTCTTCCTCAGCATCATCGTCGTCGTCATCATCATCCCCATCACCCTCGAGGTTGATAACAATTGGACTCCATTGGGGTTGTATCCTGGGCTCTGGGGCAGGTGGCGCCTCGTCAACATTGATTGACTCAGGCAGCTCCCAGAGATCTTGCCGCGCTTGGAAGAGGGTCCCGCTTCGCTTCGCGGTCAGATATTCTAGATCCTTAGTCAGATCTTTGGGATCCTCAAAGGTGGCCAGATACTGGTCGCCGAGACGCTCCAGAGCAGAGGTAAAGGCAGTCACATCAACCGGGGCCAACGTTTTAGGATGTTTCTCCGAGATTGCACCCACCTCCCTCAACGCGGCCATAGCAGACTCCTTCATCGCTTTCACCGCTGAGAACCGGACATCACCCATCCTGTCATTAAGGAGCACCTCATAGTCTGGGGAGGCCAGGAACTTTGCCTTGGCGTTACAAGCGCGGTGCGCCCAGAAGTTGATGTAGCCCTTAGCATTTTCAAGCTGGCGCAGCAGGTTCTTCTCCCTGCCAAGGGCCGCAGTCAGGTCCCCCTTCAGCTGCGCGTTGGACTCGCACAAAGATTTGCTGATCTCTTTGAGTTGAGTAACTTACGCAGCGGTGGTGGCCGCGTAGCTCACCGCGGTTTTGGCTTCCCTGGCGGCCTTCTCAGCCCTTTCTTCGGCGCCGCTGAGCTTAGCCTCGGCAGCTTTAGCGAAGTCTGCAACCTTCGCGTTCTCCGCGCTGAGCTCGTCCACGCGTGTCATCAACCTCTTTATCTCCTCCTCTCGTTGGGTGGCAACCGCAGACAATTCGGCGAACCGATCCGACTGCGTCTGAATGTATTCGGAGGGATCACCCATGGTGTCGAACACTATAAGTATAAAAGATGAGTGTAAGAAAGCAGGTAAAAAAAAAAAAAAAAAAAAAAAAAAAAAAACTCACACTATATGTATGAGCGGCAAAGCGCTCCAGCCAGTTGCCAGGCCTTTCTTGGCGGCGTGCCCAGCGGCGAAAGGGAAGGAGGGCATCGTTGAGAGGGTCGCTTATCCCTCTGATGGCCCACAGACTCTCCTCGCTAGCCAAGGGCACACCCATATCATCGGTCACCTGCATAACCTGAGGAGATACACCACCCAAGCCTGACCGCGAAGGAAAGTCAGTGTGAGAGTAAGTGAAAGGCCGATTAGCGCGCGTGGAAAGAGACTTACTGGGGCCGAAAACGGTGTCGTTGTCGATGGGGGGGAGCAGTGTTCATGGTCTGCTCACTCCCTTCCAGGCTCGAATCGCCCAGACTCTGGCGCCGCATGTAGAAGCGAGGCGATTTGCCTGCGCGGGGATTCTCGAGAATCTGTAAACAAAGAAAATTAGAACCAAGCCAGTAATACATGCACGCCGGAGATAAGATAAGAGCAAGCACTCACCGGTGATAGAGTCTCGGAAGTAATAGGGGCCCCCTCCGAGAGAAGTCCCTTTCCTTTATTTCTACCGGCCGAAGATGAGGCCGGCTCCTCAGACGTCGGTGCTTGCGTAGACACCAGCAGCTGAGTAGGCTCGGGCTGCGGGGTAGACACCTCTTGTTGAGGAGGCGCCTCCCGAAGAGGGGTCGCAGCCACGGGAACGGTGCCTGCGGATCTTTTCCTCGGCCTCAAAGAGGCCGCCTGCGAAGAGGAAGACTCAGGCCGTTTGCGCGTCCCCCCTTTGTTTGTCTCCTTCGTCGCGGCAGCTGCATTCATCGCCGCCGTTTCCTCCCGAGCAACTTGCATATTCTCAGGAGCGTTGGCGGCCTTTTCCCGTTGGGCGCGAACCTTAAACATATCTGCTTGCGGAAGAACGTTCGCGATGTGGGCCTCAACGGTGTCGAGAGCTTTCACTGCAGAGAAAAGGAAACAAAAGAAAGTTAGTATCATTTGACCATACAGGCAATAAAGAGAAAAGTATGGATGAAGAGGAAGAATCCTACGGCGCTCAGCCTCATTTACGACCTCCATGAGACCCGCGCTTATCAACCAGACGTTCTCCAAGGACTGGTCGAAGGTAGGGGTCCAAACACGATGGCCCTCCCCCGGCGTCTTAGCTTGGACAAAGTAGTCGCGCACGGCGCGCATAGAAGGAGGGAGTACTGGTTGTTCTCGGGTGTCAGCGGGGACTTCCCCCTTGGACAGCGGGAAGTTAAAGGCATCGGCAGCAGTTGCACTTGCATTAAGACTAACCCAAAAGAAGTTATTCTTCCAGACAACCTCGTTCTTGCGGGGTTTCTTCGGCTGCATCACGATGCAGTGAAGATCGCCCGCGCCGCGAGGACTAAAGGTGTAGAACCCATATTGGTTGGCAGACACACGGTGCTGGGATTGAAATAATTTAATGGACACCGGGATCAGCGCAGCCAAACAGGTCATTACGAAACCGCAGCCCGTTAGTAATGGCCAGCTCGTGGACCGCGAAGCAGCCGCGCGGCGGGTTAGACAAGACGGATCCTAACTCGGGGACAGTTAGGACAATGGGAGACCTAATGCCATAGTTTGCGCAAAACTTCTTCAACCTAGCGGGGGTGTACTTCGCAATGAATTTTTCAGAAATCGGAGCAGTGTCATATCTTCCTAACAGATCCACGCTCGTGTTCTGCGCGGCCGCGGCATATTGAACGGCCTCCGCCTCGGTGAAGGTCGCATCTGATGCGAGGATGTCGGTGCGTGCATGAGGTTTAGAGGAAGAAGAGGAGCCGCCTGATCGCGTCATCTGCGTGGAAGGCAAGAAAGCAACGGTTACGTTATATCGACACTGCCAGCGACAGATGTCGGCTTCGGGCTCGGAGTCGGAACCAGATGGGTCAGAGTCGGAGTCCAAGTCAATAAACGACGACGAACGACGGGGATCAACGGGAATCCCGAGTGGAATTCGCCCTCCATCCCACGTCCCGGGTCGCGATAACCATACTTTCGCCTCCCAGCCCAGATCGGCCAAGGGGCGTTGCCCGGGCCTGTAAGACTTTTCAAGCCATGGGCAATCAACCCACACGTCGGCCATGTGAAGCGAATCCAGTTTTAAACCTCGGATCGTCATCTTGAGACGCGAGGGGAGGGCTAAAACGGAAAAAGAGGAAAAAGGGGTCAGGGCAAACCAACGGTTACCCCAAAAGACAAGTACAGAAACAGGAGAAAGAGAGGAGGAGTTACCTTGGATTGGCAAAAGATTGATCGAAAACGCCGAGATCTTCAAAGAAACCTTGAACAAGGTCGGTATCAACTGGGAATCGAAAGGTTGGTAGAACGACAAGGACGCGAAACCCTAATTCAGAGGAGTGAAAGTTGAAGAGAAGAGGGGCGAAAATTTTGGCAAAAGAGAAAGAGTAACTCTGTATGGGGGCAGTACAGGATATTTATGGAGGAAAAACCGGGGGCAAAGCGGTAAAATCAAATGGTTTTACACAGTTTCCATAAAAGACATCATTAACTGTCATAATGAACAGTTAAAGGCAATTGTCTTTTTGCCGTTTCGAGGTGACCTTTGGATTTTCCAAACACTGACGGGTAGAAGGAATCTTTTCGAAATCTTTCCAAAATCTTTTCGAATTATTCACCAAATAAGTGAGTGAAAAATCCCGAAGGCAATACATTGTTCGCATCGACAAAGGGCATCGCACCCAATTCCAGGGGCGACATTCGCTGACATTCGGCTGCGATTTCCGCCTCCACTTCAGGGGCGAAGTTTATATCACCAAGCCGAAATCGCACCCAATTCCAGGGGCGACATTCGCTGACATTCGGCTGCGATTTCCGCCTCCACTTCAGGGGCGAAGTTTATATCACCAAACCGAAATCGCACCCAATTCCAGGGGCGACATTCGCTGACATTCGGCTGCGATTTCCGCCTCCACTTCAGGGGCGAAGTTTATATCACCAAGCCGAAATCGCACCCAATTCCAGGGGCGACATTCGCTGACATTCGGCTGCGATTTCCGCCTCCACTTCAGGGGCGAAGTTTATATCACCAAGCCGAAATCGCACCCAATTCCAGGGGCGACATTCGCTGACATTCAGCTGCGATTTCCGCCTCCACTTCAGGGGCGAAGTTTATATCACCAAGCCGAAATCGCACCCAATTCCAGGGGCGACATTCGTTGACATTCAGCTGCGATTTCCGCCTCCACTTCAGGGGCGAAGTTTATTTCACCAAGCCGAAATCGCACCAATTCCAGCGGCAGAAGGTGAAATGGAACATGGAAAAACAAGAATGACGCGTACGACTGCGAAGCTCGCAAGGGGCGAAGTTTTTCGATTAAAATCGAAAAATACGAGCTCCACGGCCTAGGAAGCAACCAAGACAAAGGAGCGACATCATAGAACTTTGTCAAGGCGCATTACATGACCCACGACAAAGGGCGGCCAGGGGATGCGCAGTCAGGTCACCCTCGGTGAAAGGAAAACGCCGAGACGCAGTGACCAATGAGCGCAACCCGACTCCGAGGGGCTCTGTTGGGGTTCATTTTATTGATGAGGCCACAGCCCTTGGGAAGGAAGGCCCAATGCCCTTGATAAAGCCCAATGATGTCCTTAATATCCAGCAAATCTCATCCGTTTGATGTCAAGGGAATGGAGGGTCAAGGTGAAGGGGGGACCCCTAGGAGTATTCCTTGAGGGTACCTCCTCCACTATAAATACCCCTCCTTTTCCCTCATTTGGTAGGATTCAGACTCTGAGCTCTGAGAAAGCCATTTTATTGCTATCCTTAAGATAAGTGATTCTCGGTACCACATTTCCCGATCGCACCCAATACTGACTTGACCGTCGGAGGGGCGTCGCCTGGGTAAAACCGGTCCCCCTTGACAGTTTGTTCATTGCGCAGGACAGAGATTTAGACCCCATCTATCCCGAAGTCGAACCCAGGACCAACATGAGTGTTTCGATCAAGTACAAGATTTATTGTTGAAATTGTGACTAGAAAGGTCGCAATGATTGAGTCTCGAGAATTGATAGATAGCGTTGATGATGTATGCATGTGGAGAAAACATAAGATAGAAGAAACGATTCCGGGTTCTTCTTTGCTTGATGTTTGTCTTATTTCCTAATTACTTTTAGCGTGTTTTGGGAGATTACTAGCTACTACTTTCCTAAACTCATTAGGTCTTTTGTTAAGGTGGTTAATATATAAAACCCACCTCCTCTAGCTTATATGTTGAGAAGGGAATTAGTGAGAGAGCCACACAAAGAGAGTTCTTAGACTACCAGATTTAGAGAACTGCTCAATTCATCTTGTATCTGTAATTCCCCACCATAGTGAAATTGATTCCTAACCCCTGTGGACATAGCTATCACGTTGATAGTGAACCACGTTAAATCTTGGTGTGATCTTTTCTATTGTTGTTTGTTATCGTTCTTATACGCTTTCGAATTTTGCGCCCAATTGCACAACATTTATGAAGATCGAAGATAGCAATCATTTAGAAAGGATAAACACACCTACAAGTTCAGCTTATAAAGGGGGTGTTAAAAACCTCAAGCTTTTGTTGAAGGTCACACAATGGTTAATGGTAGACTGCAAAAAGTATTAGTTATAGAGATAGCGTCTGTAATTTCCGTTCAAAAGGAAGTAAAAAAAATAGACTCGTGAGTTTACGGGCATAAATACTAGTTTGTGTTTAATCTTGTAAACCTTTAAAGTTTGTTAGTCATCTAAAATTATCTCTTCGATATCCTATATAGTTTTGGAGACCTCTTAAACCTATCGAAAAGACAGTGTCTCCAGCCAATTTCTGTAGAATTACATTAATCCATATCTTTCATATGATATTGATATTATAGGCAATATTTCGAGTCAACTTCCGGTTAATTCAAGGAATCAGTTCGGTCACATTCAATTTCCTCGATTTGCGTTCGAATGAGGATCTAATCGTGTCAATTTGGTGTGGTTAGGTTTGGATCACCTTCGGTCAAAATGACTTCGGATATATCGATTTGTTTTAGATTGAATTCTATTTCGTGTCAACTTTTGAATCCAAACTTGGGTCAAATTCAAATTTGAGGGTAGCACATATGCAAACCGGCAATTCAAGAGTATCACATCAATTAACCTTAAAAACAAATATGATTCTTGAGACTTCTGTTTCTGTCTCCTCTCTCCACCCGTAAACCACATCCCCACCCCCACCACGCACCACCCTATCAGCGCTAGCCACCTGCTCACGCCACAAGCATATTCCAGCCTTCCATCACCACCTCCATGGTCACCTTAATCTTTTTCTACCCCTTCTCTATCTCTTTGATACTCTCCCTCTTTCCTCCTGTACTCACATTTTCCATGGCCAATGTCACCTAGGAATTGTCCCTCACTCCTCACATAACGAAGGTTGCTGCCACATCACCATTGTTGTTGTAGATCAAGAGGTTTTTTTTTTTTTAAAATGAACGATTCGTAACCACCCTAGTGTTTATAATTCCTCGCATGTGGTGGGCCATTCCAAGGCCGATGAAAGTCGCCGAAAATTAAAGAAATCCGAGAAGAAAAAAAATTTAGGAGAAGGAAGAAGCGCAAATGTCGCGGAGGCGTCAGAGTGTAGTACCTGGCAACCAGCCCTCCTAGTGGTTGGAGATGGCCGATGGTGGTGGTGATCAGGAAAGGCTGGGGTAGTGGGGGAGGTGGGAAGGGGCTGGGGAAGGACGGGGAAAGGGGAGGGGATTACGTCGGTCTTTTTTTGTTTTTTCTATTTAAATTTCCTATTTTTCACAATAAGACTAATTTTTTACCATGATTAATTCACACTTACTTTACACAGTTATGGACTAGTAAGAGCGATTTATAATTGATCTTTACACTACCTCATTACGAGGCTAAGACCCTGATAACTAATTCCATCTCTTCAAGCAAGTAGGAATTGCAAAATACTTTGTATGTATGAGTATAGATAAACTACAAACTAAATACAAGATAACAGTTGATATTGAGGCAAGACCTGAGATACAGAAGCATACTCATATGACTTAGTATAAAGCAAGTTGTAAGAAAAACACTAGAAGGATATACCTTTAACTTGTCACATTCTTCCCCTAGCCAATCTATGTTATATTACCTACTATATTGCTAGATATGCTAATTTTAGGTTATATTTGCAACTTGTCCCTTATTTTGCCCATTTCTACCACTATTGCGCGTTTTCGTTGGAGTACGCTCTAGTTTGACTGGAAGTGAACGTGGCAAGAGATTTCCATTGATATATGGTGCACGTAAAACACAACCCAAACGGATGTCTAATGGGCCTTTGAAGATTCACCTCGGAGATTCCCTCGCTAGGTGATTCCACCCTTCGCTAAATTAAAGGAACCGGTCGAGTGAATCTCGACCTAGCCGGGTGGATCGATTTGATTTACCCACAAGGTATCTTTGGCACAGATTCATGCGGCCAGCAACCGTTGGGGCCTTTCGTTTGTATTTTTAGTTTGTTCGATACAGTCTCACTTTTATCATTGTAACCTAGACATTATTTTCTCAAATAAATTTTGGGGAGCTCCCACTGTTTTATCGATTTTCTCTCTTCTAATTGTAGACCAAAGTAGATCTAGCTTATGGATTTGCAAGAAAAGAATATTCATCTAATTTATACCTTTTTCATTGAAGATTTGTACAATGATGTGGTGTGGTTTTGGTGCGATAATGTGAGTCATTTAGTCGTATATATCGAGTCTTTTGGCATGGTTTTAGTGCTATCCTAATACCCCATCATCTAACTTTGTTTGAGCGTAATTTGGGGGTTTAGGGTACCTTTGGAGCCGAGACATCGTTGGGCGACTCATTTGACTAGCGAACAGCTGATCAACATTCAAGGCGATTGATCACGACGAGATGACGACCGGCCATGACATTGAGAAGCCACGGACTAGCATCCCCTCGAGTTTAGAGGCACTAAGCTAGCTCATGTCGAGGGAACAAGTGTAACAGCCCGATCCACCGTCCGTCGCAACACAACCCAATAAGATGGGAAGTCACCAATAAGCCCATAAATCCTCGCTTGGGCTCTAAAAGGTGAAGGTCTTGTTGGTAGTATGATGGTAGAAATCTATTATAAACTGATCATGTGAGCTTTAGTTTCCCAATATGGGACAAACCAACTCCAGAAACCACTGCATAAACCACTTTCCAAATTCCGTAGTGTTACAACAAGAGAATAAGGAGGCGTTGAAAAATGTGCTAGCCACGAGTCCATAAATTGGGTCTCGAGTCAAGGAATATATGTGTCTCGACTCGAGTGTTGAAGATATCGAGTTGAGAATTATCCGTGTCTCGACTCGAGACCTAGAATCTCGTCTCGAGTCGAGACATGCACTTTGCGGGTTCCTTCCGAAGCTTTTAATCCGGATCTGTATTTCACTTTCGCTTTAATTTTTTAGTGGTTTATTCCTAGACTATACATAAGGGGCCTTTGAATCCCTCGATCATCATGTATTCTTGAGTTCTAATGATATTCACTAGAATGAATTCCTAGAGAACAATTAAGACATTTATTATCCAAAAAATTAGTAATTTAATTATGATTCCATTCCAATAATTCTTGTACTAGCGAATTAGCATGGGAGGCGAATCCCCTTCCTAGACTCCTGGTGTATTTAATCATCCCATTTATGCAATAGTAAGGATTTCTTCTCTCTTTTGTGCATTTAATTCTTATAGTAATTGCATGATTAATCGGCCTTGTTTTATCTAATTGGATATTAATTCTACTTGGGAGATCGATGTACTTGGTTGATAATTGATGGTATTTGATTATCAGCCTAAAGAAAGCAACTTTTACTTAATTAGTGTATAGTTATGACTAATTAGCTAGTAATTGTGGAACTAATTCTACAACTAATAGGTTTGATTTGATTAGTGTCGTGGTTGCGGCTAATTAGATACTAATTTGGCTGTTTCTAACCCTTGATTAATCTATATCTATCTAGTTCTACTAAAACAGAAGCCACTAGGACACGTGGCATCCAATGGCTACACATTTTCCCGCTAAATTTTTTGTTCCTAATAACATGGTTTTTAATAATTTTGTTCCTATTAATTTGCTGCAAATTCTAACAACTCTAAGTTAATAATGAAAAAGCAGCTAATAGCTAGGGCCTTCTATTAACAAAAAAAAAAACAACTTTAATATGTTACTAATAATTTTCTACGCTAAATTTATGAGACCATTTCAACCAAATATATATACGGAGTATATCCCAAAATTTTGCTCTTCTTCTTTATCTACTTTACAATCAAAATTTGTCCTCTTACTCACTGATGTAGTGATTAACCATTTCAATGACTAAAGACTCGCTCAAATAGAGGTAACTAAAGGTCACTATTCTTTTCTTTTTGTGTTCTTATTTATTTGTGTAATCTTCTAATGCAAATTTAATCTCTATTTCTAAGTCATGGGATTGTAAAGTCACTGAAATTTTGAGTTGGTAAATAAATTTGCCATAATACAAATGTTCCCTTACTAATATTCATACTTAGAGATACATTCACGCACACACACTTTGATAAGATTGCATTTTATCAAGTGCAAATTAAAGTCGTACGTATACATGATTGCTAAGCTATTCAGTTTTTTTTTTTTAAAAGAAGTCCTTGATATCTTGAGTCGGGAAATAGATTCAGGTATATAACTACGTTTCGAACGCCAACAATATAAATCCATTTTACTAAGACAAAGTTAAGCTAGACGTGTTGCCGCACGTTACGATATTAAAACTTTTGGCTACACATTTCCGTGCATAGCACGGGTATTATACTAGTTATACCTTTAATAGCCTAACATCACGGATGACGTGGCGTAATATTAGAGCATTTTCAAAAAAGTAAATCCACCTCATCGCCTATGGGTCAGCTCTATATTGCATTAGCCATGTGTCACAGCTTCATCAAAGGACTTATTAATGCGGTGTAAATTTAATCTTCTAAATTCCCCACTTTGACGTCTTGAATCACTTCAACTTCTTATACATTAATCTTATTAAAATTCCTTAAATGAATCATTATTAATCACACCATTATTCATCTTAATAACAACATTAAACATGATGACTTTTGGCCTTTCGTTTGCTAATTGTGTCAGTTACATCTACTTCGAATTAGTATATATACACTAGGCTATCATTTGATTTTGGTGTGAAAAATAATATCATTTCTTACATATACATTGAGTTTATCAAAGACAGAATTTAAGTTATATGTAGTCATTGTAGTTCGACTCTCTAAAGTTTAAGTTTTACCATCAAAACATGATGGTATGTTTCAAATCGATATTGTAATTCCAAATAGTTATATTATCATCTTTTTTTTTTTTTTTTTTGTGTTCGGGATATCATCTTGAATTGGTCATGTTTATTTCTTGATATTGTGATTGACAATTTCATTTCCATTTAAGTTATAGCTAACATGTTTCGACAACTCTAACAATAAATGAAAAACGATAAAAAAAAAAAAAAAAAAAAAAAAAAAAAAAAAAAGCTTTGCTCTTAACTGTCACGTTTATGCTTATTGTACTTGAACTCCTATTATCATTATTTTAGTTCCAAATATGATCATCTTAGTATGTTTATTTTCGTTAACATGATAGACAATTTTATCTTGATTTTTGGTATAGCTAGCTAACATGTTATAAAAACTCTACAAATAAATTAAAAAGATCCCGTGATTTCACGGGGCAAAAAACTAGTTGACAATAAGTGAATAAGTTAATGCCTGCCCAACTGAGTTACAACAACTTGTTTATGATTTTTGCCACTGACAAATAATTATACCTGGGCACCTGGGAGTATGGAATATCATGCTCCCGGCTCCATGGTACAACAATTGACAAAATTGCTCGAGAAAAAAAAAAATCTGCCCTCAACACGTATGATAACCTTGAAGTTCCATGATGGTCACTGCGCTTTCTTAACCTTCAAATTTGTAGTGAACAGTACATATTTATTACGTAGTAGTTTAAATACAGAGAAATACACCCTCTCCATCACCAACTTAACTCTTCCCCAAATTTCTCCTCTCTCTAACGCAAAATCTACTGATTTGCCCTAGTTATGTTAGATTCACCCCAATTATGGCCACTATTTGTCAATTTCTGTCGTTGCAGGTAACCATCTCTAAACCATTCAAGTACATTTGCAAATATTTTAATTCTTCGAAAATTAGTTACCCCAAAATCGTTCCAATTATTTAGTTTCCAGTTATATGTTTTTCCCAATGACCTCAAAAATAAAATCATTTGATGAATTCAACAACTAGTTTTTTTTTTTTTTGTTCGAAGAATTATATGCCGCATATGTGCTCACATGAACTAGGCTAACTTTCTTTACATTTCTACAAATATTACACATGGATTACTCATGTATTGTTAAAGTAGTGGGCTAAAGTCCGGAAATTCAAATTATTCATTACCAATTCGCTAAAGATGGAAACGGAATTGAAAACATCCAGTAAAATGACGAACAATCACATGAATGATCAACGAACTCTTAGTGAGCTCTTTGAATGGACAAAAAAAGGATGGCTCTAATGCCACGCCTCATATATACTAGTCCACGGTTGTTTCTTTTTTTTGACGAAAATGCCCCTACTCACCTTACTTTCCTATGTGTTGGTCCCACTTTTAGCGTGGAAGAGAAAGATTTAGCTGTGGCATTATGCCCAGCCCAAAACAAATATGTAGGCAACTAGTCTGGGTGACAAGTGTGTAAAGCGGCAAAGTATTGTAGCGCATAGAATCATATTAAATATCCTGCAAACCCAGATAATATTTATTCTCCCATTTTTAGAATTCATAGCAATCACATCTTTAGATAATCACACTCGATAGAGCTTTGGTCTTACACGACACAAGTCTTGTAGAACATAAGAAAAACTTTATCAGCCATGCACGAGGTTCTACCGAATGCATACTGTGGAGACAATCAATTAATTTATTGAATAGTTTCCCAATACTCCTTAAGAGCATCAAATTCCTCAACAAATAAACCAGTTTACTCTAGTATTACTTTGAATTATTCAACAATAATATAAGTCATTTCAGCATGGTGACAAAATTACAGCAAACTCATCATAATATTCTATCATATAATTTATTACTTGGAAGTACTAGACCTGGGCAACGGGGCGGGGCGGGCCGGGGCAGGGTCATTCTCAAACGGGGCGGGGCGGGGCGGGTCACCAGTCTGCTCGAACGGGCCGGGGCGGGTCATGACCCATTTTGACCCGGCCTGACCCGACCCGTTTCCTCATCACTACTCCGTCCTCTTATACTGCAACTTCTAATTCAATCAGAGACTGATTCTCTCCTTCAATTCTCCTCTCTCTTTTTTCCCACCATATCTCACCAAACAAAAAAAGCCAAAACTTCACACAAAATTTGGATAGAAAACTTAATCATAAATAAACAAACAAATAATCACGAAATCAATCGATAAAAACAAAAAAATCCAGAAAAAAAAAAATCATTGAAATCAAAATTTTCCAAAAAAAAAAAAAATCGTGATTTCAATGAATTTAGGAGAGAGAAATCATCTAAAAAGATGGGAGTTTGAAGAGAGAGAAGTGTGCAGGAGAGAGAATTCAGATGAGAGTTTGAGTTTTCCAGCCAAAAAAAAAAAAATGAGAGTTTGAGTTATAAGAAAAGATGTATTGGTATACGAAGTAAAGGCTTCTAATGTTTCTTTGTGGGCTGGCCCACAGTGCATCAAGTCCATTATAATTGTCTTTGTTCAGATGGGGGAGACCCGTGTTTGTTGTTTTTAAGAGGGCCAGGCCCGCGTCGTTTGTTAGAGGGTCTGACCCTTTCTCGGCCCGCCCCATTAATAGATAGGTCGGGCTTTGACCCTCTTTAAGAGGGTCGGTCGTGGGCTTTTAACGGGGGCCTGCCCCGTTGCCCAAGCCTACTTGGAACATCGCAAAATAGAGCAAATGAAGTAGGAAGGCAAGCGCCGAAAACCAAAAATAGCCTTCTGAGATTTGCTGTAGTAGGTTCCGTTGCGCCCTTACGAGCTGGTTACTCATTTCACCAAAGTAATTTGCAATTTAGTGCCAACTACTAGAATAACCTAGTCAAATAAGTTAAATGAACCATTCGTGTATATGATTTACCTCCTTTAACGTTCAATATCAAGAAACATGCAGCTATTAACCATGAGAAATTATATTCCGTCCACAATGATAAAATCATCTTTTAGTGATCTTTTGATGCGGCCTTGAAAATCAAAACCACCCGGAGACTGATAACCTCAAATAAAACAACAATGACAAAAAGAAGTTAGTAATTCCAATTCTACAAGTATTACACATGTATTAGACTTTGACATTACCAACATTAATGAGAACTAGGCTAACTTTCTTCACATTTCTACAAGTATGACACAAGTATTACACATGTATTGTTAAAGTATTGTGCTAAACTCCGCAAATTCAAATTATTCAGTACCAAGTCGCTAAAAATGGAAACGGAATCGAAAACATCCAGGTTCGGCAAAAGCAAAAACATTAACCAAATGCAGATATCTACGGCTCTACGTACACGAAGCGTACCTTAACATTTGCGTGAAAAGATTTCTAATAGTTTCATTTCCTTCCCGTTGTGGATGAATACAGTCGGTTGCACCACATCAACGTATAAAAAAATCAATTTTATTTTGCACACTGAATTATTTCAGTTTGGAACATACTCTTCGTGATATAAAAAAGTCTAAACTACGTCTTTCGCAACTCAATCATTGTAGGTGCGAATTGAGCTGAGACTTGTGTAAACCAGGGATATTAGGTTCAAATTTACCGATTATCAATCCCCATGTTTCAGTCTTTCAGGTGGTGTTCTGGCCGACCAACGGGTACGTCTAAGTTAACTTGTGCTAACAATTCGAAATCTTTTTCGGGATAACAAAATGTGTTATGAATCTTACGATAGAGAGGATGATAACTAAGATGACCCATCTATCTTGATTGTAGTCAAAGATTTGAGCAAACCAACCACAGTAAATTTTTTACAATGGTGAAATCAACAGATTAAGGTAGTGAGTCGAATGATAGAATAATCAATCAGTAACATGAGATTTCATTAAACAAAAATAAAAGGTTTAATTACTTACACCTGTGATTGGAATGGAAGTATTATTACCATGTACTATACAGAAAATCTAGTAATCTCACAGTTTTGACATGGTAGCCTCGTAAGATAAACGCCCTGCAAGCTAAACGTTTCCCTGACGCCTGGAGAAAATAACAGCAAGCGCAGCAATGCGAAAACGCCGGGTAAAGAAACCAGACCCTTCTAGGAATGGCTCGTCTGTTTCTTGTAGCTTTCGGAATCCCCATCGCTGCTTCAAGTTTTTGATGGCCGTGAACACAAAAGGAACTACCCCTGTGTACTTCTGTATCGAGATCCTGATCTTCATTGGAGGCGCGAATTAGCTATAACATTCAGAGACTTCTTGGTTGTGCATGCAGGGCAGAATGGGAGGTAAACAGATGAATATAAAGAGGATGGAATCAGAGAGGAGGAGTATAATAAACTCAGGTGACTTGCATGCACGATCAGTAAGTGGAGCAAGTGAACAAGTCCACAATCTTATAATACGTTAATAAATCCATGGAAAATTCCCACTTTGAGACTTGACAAAAGCAAACAAGCAAGGAGTTAACAACAAATCAGTTTAGTACATAGAATATGTTCACAAAACCTTCCTCTAAAGTCATACAAGAGGATGTATAATGCCCTGATTCTCCTGCACGATCATTCTGAACACCTGAAAGTTTCAAGCTGATTTCCTGTCTTTTTAATCGAACCTGTTATTTTTACGGTAAAGTGCGATCTGAAACAGCTGATGTGGAGGTCAAGCATTTCTAAAAATGTTGGCACAGCTGCACAGGGTGCAAGAATGGTAAGTTTGACAAATAACAGGTCTTTCACATTCAAAATGAACAAATACCGAATAACCTGCATCAATGGCTGTCATATGATAAAAAAAAATTACCAATTACACCAAGTGGGCGGATGAAACCAGCCCTTTCACCTATGCGCCAAGTTATAAGTATACACAAAAGTTACATTTGAGCTACAGCTAATAATCATCTACGTAATTTGGAACATTCTATTTCTAATTCTCGAAGATAGCCAGTCGAAGAAGACGATTGAATCACCTTTAGCAAGAAGTTGACGCGTGGACAGCATGGCTTGAAAGATCATTTGAGGTTATGCATGCAATGAGGCCTCCTCAAGGACAGCATCCTGACCACTGTGAAAATGTCAGGAGCATTCACACAATCAAAGACCTCATATGTATCCCTTAAGGAACAAAAGAGTCGAATTTCCACCGGCCGAGGTACATTTGAGGTCCACGCCAGTTTCTCAGAGTACCTTCAACCCTGTCATTTTCTTCTCGTCTCACTTGGCACTCTTGTCCGCGTTCTCACCGAACGACATCGCTGCACCTGCAATGTCATGATGACACCGGCTGCCATCAGCAGAAATGGGGATGATTTTCTACAGCACTATGAGGGGTCGTCTCAGCATTCTCGGCAAAAGTTCCACTGGCTAATTGACCAACTGATTGGACATCAGCTACTCCAGTGATAATTTTTCCTACAATCTTCACCCCACCCTCTAAAACCGGCCGACTACCAACTGCATTACATGAATCAAGATTAGGCTCCACAGCACCAACAGTGTCAGGAATCTCATTTTGTGGAGATCTGCAGGCTCCATCAGCACCAGGAATTGACAACTCTTCAGATGGAGAGCAAACCTCATCATTTCCGCAAGCATTGCTCTTTGGTTCATGAGATGCATCAAAAATTGTAGTGTCACTGGATTGCAGTTCAGAACAAGAATCAATGCCCGGGGCTGTCTGAGCATCATCTACATTGGCTTGTGAAGAGTCTCCAATCTTGTCTACAGCAACAGCAGATTTTTCAATCAATATGTCGTCCTGAGACGTTTCCCTCCCAACTTCAGATCCAGCATTAAGAGAGAACGAGTCCTCATTCTGGGCTTCATCATTGTTAAAACTACAGCCCTTAATTTCTGTATGAGTCATGCATCCTTCTTGAGCCAACTTAGATTCTGAAGACACCCCACATTTCCCAGCAGAATTGTCCAAGGCATGTTTAGCAACATCAATGCCTTCTCTAGTAGGTGAGGTAGCGTAATTCTTCAAATCTTCAGAAGAATCCTTCACCTTATTGTCCAATTCCAATGGAGAACTTGTGCCCCTTTGATTTCTCTCATCTGAAACTACTAGTGTTGCTTTGCTGGAAGTAACATCATCATGAGGAGTTAATGATATCAATTGATCATTACCACGAGCAACAGATCCTACATCAGGACATAATGAGTCCTCATTCTGGGGTTTATCGTTCCTTGAAACATTAAATTTGGTCATTTCTGCATCAATCTCACAAGCGTCTGGTGTCAATTTGCATTCAGCAGATACCTCAAGTTTTCCTGCAGATTCGTCCAACCCATATCCACTAGCATCAGTCCCTGCAGTACTTGAGGCAATATGATCCTTCGATTCTTCAACAGAATTCAACGTAATGTTCAATAGCAGAGGACAGTTTGGGGCACCTTGGTTACTCTCACCTGACACTATGGGCATAGCTTCATCGGAACCAATATCATGAGCTGTTTCTGGTGTTAACTGATGTTTACCACCAGCAACAGATCCATCCTTATGAGATACAGAGACATCTTCCTGAGCATAATTATCTCCAGGAAAACCATCATCTATGACATCTGTATCAATCTTATCGGCTTCTTTGACCAACTTACAGTTTGCAGATACTTCACGTTTTCCGGCAGAATCGTCCACGGCATGTCCACTAGCATCAATACCTGCCGTTGTTGAGGTGATATGATCTTTCAAACCTTCAGCAGAAGTCAACGTAGTGTTAATAGGCAGAGGAGAGTTTGGAGTCCTTTGGTTTCCCTCACCTGAAACTACGAGAAAGGCTTCATCGGAACGCATATCATGATCTTTTTCTGGTATTGATTGATGTTCACCACCAGCAATAGATCCATCATTAGGTGATATAAAGTCATCTTTCTGGGCATTATCATCTCTAGAGACACCCATATCTACTGTATCAGTCTTTAAGGCTTCTTGCATACAGTTAGCAGATACCTCGTCTTTTTCACCAGAATTGTTCGAGGCATTTCCAGTAACAACAATCTCATCAATTGTTAATGTAATTTGACCTTTCAGATCTTCAGCAGACTCGTTCAACTTAGGGTTAGATCTCAGAGGAGAGCTTGTGTTGCCGTGGCTTCCTTCACCTGGAACAAGCATCCCATCACTGGAACTAATATCACCAATACATAATTCCGCTTTTGTTTGATGTTTACCACCACCACCAGCAGCTCCCCCACTAAGGGACAAAGAGTCATCATTCTGGACTCTATTATTCCTAGGTGAACCATTGCTCATGATATTTGCATCAGTTTTAGAGGTCCCTTGCGTCAACTTGCATTCAACAGACACCTCTTGTTTTACTGCAGAATTGTCCAGGGCTTTATTAGTATCATCAATATCTTCACGTGTAGATGAGGGAAGATCATTCAAATCTTTGTCATCCTCCTTCATCCTTATATCTGATTGCTGAGGAGAGTTTATGGTCCCTTGGCTTCCATCACCTGGAACTACTCGAACGGCTTCATTGCAAGTATCTGCAGAGGTAGTGTGTGTAGCAGGCTTGAATTCTTCACAAACATGCTGAGGACTTTCAATGGATGTTCCATCCACAGAACCCGCAATGTCTTGACAACTGCGATCACCAATGGGTTTGTCACTACTCTTTTCCTTATCTTGTGATGCAGTGACGACACAGGGACCAGGAGATGAATCAATATCAGAAGTTTGATTTAAATCCACCACATCTGAAGTTTTATGCCCAGCGTCAAGTAAAACCACACCTACAAGCACATTTTAACAACAAAAAAAAGATATTGAAAAAGTTTCAAACAGCAAAATCATAGAACTGTCACACAAAAACTTAAAGAAGTGCTACCTGCCAAATCTCTTTCAGAATCATTACGATCAAGTAGCTTCTTCTGGAGCATATCGGTTCCAGGAAACACCAACATGTTCATTGACTTCATTTCTCGTTTATCTGATTCCTCAAGAGTACTGAAGCGAAAAACTCTAGTCCAGGTATCCATCAACTCAGATATGGCAGGAATGATCAACTTCTCCACATTAAGAGAACATAATGCCTGAAACATGAAACGGGAAGGTTTAATAGAATAAAACCATGTCACTCAACAAGTAGAAAAACTGCCTAAAAATAAGCGAGAGTTTGCAACATGGTGCGCGATGAGGGAATCAACATCTGAGAAAAGGAGCAAACAAGAAAATTTCAGACCACATTCGATGTTATATGCTCATTCCACAGTAACTAATGAAACTAACACTTAACTTCCAATTCATAAGACCAAGTTCAAACGTTAAAAGCTCAATTAAAAATTATAATGAAGAATTTATCCCTCAAAAGAGGTTTAACAGGAGAATTTACTATTTTTCGAAATAGAAGTCCGATTTATCCAAAAAGAGGAGGTAAGACTACAACAGCAACAACATTATGCCAGTACCTCAAAAAATCCCGCCTACGATAAGGTAAGACCGTAAGACTTAAGGATAAGGAATCAAAATAAAAAAATAAAAAAATAAAAAGGCAGCCGCAGCCCGGTGCCATTGGCGTCCCCGCATGGCGAGTGACCGGGGGAAGGGTCCCACCACAAGGGTGTATAGAGGGCAAGCGTTCCCTGGTCACTTTTTGGACAAGAGGCTGCTGCTGTTGCCGCTGCTCCCAGGACTTCACATAAAAAATAAAATGTGACTGAAACATTGCTTTCATATATTCTTTGATAGAAAGAGAGATAACTTATGCAAAAAATGGACTCAGACAGCTATTTACAAAAAGCGTAAACTGTAGCACCATGGTCCAATGTAGTACGGCAAGACAAATTTATCAAATGTATCTTTTAAATGATTAACATAAATACAAGCTGCAGGCAATTTCAGATATACCGATTCAATGGCAGAAAAGAGTTGTCGACACATCCCTTGACGCCTGTAGATGTGGCGAGTTCCAATAAAGGGCATCTCTGCAAACTGGGTACCATGTATCCTGGGGACAGGTAGATGATAACATTGAAATTATATAATGATATAAAAGGACTCTAAAAAGTCACACACAAAAAGGGGGAAAATAAAATGAGACATTTGTGATCTGAAATAACAGAGTGCCTTGCTAGCTTTTTGAGGTATCTGACTGAGCTTGTCCAAATAATGAAAGAACAATATTGGAGTCAGATTAGAAAAATAAACATACCAGCACTTTGTTAAAGGTCAAACACACAAGCTCCCTACAAAGAGATTACGGGTGCAATTCTAAAGGGTCACCACCTTAACCTCGTGGTTAAGGTCAACTTGCTCTCCTAGGACTAGAGCACCTAATTTCCAGCTCCTGTAAGGTTTTCCATTCCCCCCAACTCAATTTAGGACAGGTTCTGTTGACCAGCCAATCATCAAATACCCTATCTGAAAGGCTAATAACCATAAACTCAGTTTTAGAATTGAGCTCAACAATGTACTAACCATCTAGAGCAAATTGACATTTATCACACCTGGAAACAAGGGAATTAGGAAAATGTGATAACCCATACAGAACAGACTCTGTCAACACAAAAATGTACTTAAGGTGTCCTCAGCAAAAACTTTGAACTGTTCATATGTTATGAAAAATCAAAATTCTGAAAGGTAATTCTACATTCGGATTTACCAATTAAATTTCATCGTAGAACTTACTTAAAGTTGATAGAAGATTCAAAGAGGCAACCAGATATTTGATCGAGGGAAGTACCAGTATTGATTAGAAAAAACACACATCCAAAAATTGTCAGAGAACAATAGAAGGGGTATTCAAAATGAATTTTGAGAAAGAGACCTTAAACTTTCAAAAATTTATAGGATAGGGTGGTAGTTTAGTTAGATTGTTACTCATGCTTAAAAGGAGATAAAAGCCTTTTGACCAATAGGGTTATTGAACAAATCCAACAAGAATTGATTCTTACACCTTATTGGCGAAGGTTTGTGGGGTTGAGAGGTTGGGTCTCCTTACCCTTCCTACGGCCTGTCTACCACTCTCCCGGTCTCCCCAAGTGCAAGACATGCTTAACTGGGTTTGTTTGTTTTTTTTTAGTGTTCCTTCAACGCCAACTAATACATGGCTGCACACTAGAGATCCCAGTATGAGATCTGTACCATATTTAGCAGTTGGCGATCTACTTGGTTACTGCATGTCTGCATCCATGCAAGATAAGGGTCAAAGAAGACGTCATGGATAACCGGCTGGAGAGATCCAAAGAAAACAAAGAATGCTTTCTTTTTGTTGTTCCTGATAGACAGGAGAAAGAAAGTTGAAAAACAGCTCATTGTATGCAGAAACCACAAGACATACCGGCGTGTTTGGTTCGTTTAGTAAGTCGTATTATGTCCTAAACTAGGCGGGCCTTCAAAGTCTTATTCTATCTCTGCTAGATAAACTTTATCCTTTCCCCTACATATTTAAGTTTCTCCTACTTGTGGCCCAAAAATTTTATTCCAACACATATGTTAGGCATTCAACGATGAATTACTACATATTATCTGGATTACATTTGTTATTGAACAATATTATTATTTTAAGGATAAAACGAGGGTGAACTGCATAAGGTGGTACGACCATGTGAGAAGCTGAGAAGGAGAACATTGATGCACCATTCAAGAGGGCTGGAGGGCGGAAGTTTCCACAAACATAGTATATTTCAGCTCTTAAGTTTTCATATTCCACACCACCTAAAAGTTGTAAACTTTGTCGTCCATAAGGTCCTCCCATCATGATATCATTGAAACTTGAAACCCGTTCAAAAAGAACCAATTAACATCTAATTCATGACACAATTTTTCTGTGTCACCGGTATCAATAATAATAGGAGTGCGCAAGGAAAGTACACATGTATGACGCAAAGCAGTGTGGAAATGAAATCTTCTATGTTGTAGCAACTACAATCAAGACCCATGTAAAATATATCACAAAATAACCATAATCTGACTACACATGGACATTCTTGCATGTTCACACGCCAAACGAGGGGTCTATTAAAGAAAATAATTTATTAAAAGATGGATACAGGATCAGGCAAACAACATAATCTCTTAGCAACGAGACACTCTGTGACAACATACCTGATCGATGCAGCAGATATTATTTCATCACTTCTCTCCAATACAGCAGTGTAAAATCCATTGTAATTGAGTCTGGTGAAATTTGACCTGAAAGCAAAAAGCTGATATACTCACCATCCCTGACCTAAAAAACTGCACGATAACTCTCTGATAAAACATAAAAAAATTAAAATAAAAATAAAATAAAGCAGCATACGCATGTGATAACACAAATAGAAAAAATCAAACACCACAAATTTTGGAGATGAGACAAAATATCAGTTGGATTGCCCTCTTGAAACATCTATAAGTCGATGGCTCACATGAAAACAATCACAAAGAGATTGGATGTAATCATGTGGAACCAAGCCACCAAGGTCATTATTTCATATTAAGTCGTCATTCCATAGGGTAGTCTTTATCCGGCAAGTGGGGGCAACAATGAGCAGCAACGACTTGCGAGCAACTCGAGACAGATTCAGTCAAAGGTCAATCAAAACTCAACTCATTTGAGCTCAACCTGAGTTTAAGACTCATGATACTATTTAAGTGATCATGCAAACTAAACTTAGTTTAAGCCACGATCCAACAATCATTGCTTAATGTCATTTGGAATAGAGGTAAATGATGAATGAGACAAAAACAGCATAAATCAAGATGAAAGATATATAACATCAGGAACCATAGTTACTCCCAGCTCCAATGCTCAATGGCCAGTGATACAAATGTGCATCATACTTGTGCTCCCTAATTATTGGATAAAATATCTAGCAGCATTCTACCACAGGCAACCTTCATCATCAATCATTAAGGCATTAAGCAATGAGCCTTTCCCTTTGTCTGGACTCTCCTTTGTGCAGATCGTAAGAGCATAAAGGCCCATAATCAAAAAAAATATGAGATTCAGTTGCGGGTAGAACCAAATCTCATTTCAAATTAATATACCTCAAATCATTGAATTCACTCATTCACTTCTCACTGAGCACCACACTAGTTTATGCCTAATTCTAGAAATTATTTGCAAACTTTTAATCTCCTCTTTGTAACCCAAAGAAGAAGGAAAAAAACCAATCTTCCAAATTTTTGAAAAACAATTCTACATTTCGATAGAATAAAGGAACCAGAACACTGTAGTTAAACACTCCATGGTTGCAAAAGTGAGCCTGTCAAGAATCTCTTCAAACACGAGATAAACATCTTGTTCCTTGAAAAACATGATTTCTTTTAAATTTTAAACTTCCCAAGAAGAAGAAAAATTAGCAATCTTCCAAATTTTTAAAAAGCAATTTTACTTCTCAATAGAATTAAGGAACCATCATACGTAGAACACTGTGGTTAAACACTCCATGGTTGCAAAAGAGAACCAGTCAAGAATCGCTTTAAACACGAGATAAACATCTAGTTCCTTGGAAAACATGATTTCTTCTCTAGAATGAAAATAAGGCTATTTTTACCGTCATTCTTTGCATAGAAACGTGTGTTAGCATAATTATAGGTTGCAACTCTTCACAGTCCAAGTACACACAACAACAACCATACACAACGATTGCAAGGTCTCCATAGGTCTAGATACCTTAGTTTTTTTGGTACATACGACTACACGAGCACCAAATGCTGCGGGGGTGGGGATACCGGGATATGAGGATTTTAACCCGGGACAAACCCCAAGCACGTTAATTTCCTAACCACTAGGCCAACCTTGATCCTCAGGTCTAGATAACAGTCACACATGCATCTCTAATGTATACCTGAACCAATATACCTTCCAGAAAGCATGCAGAAAAAGAACAATTTCTAAGAAGGTCGTCACGGAAAGGAAAAGAGGATAAAAGTAAGCAAGTCAATGACTAATAATTTTTTTTTGAAACAACAACTACAGTGCGCCATCAATGAGAAAGGAGTAAACTAAGGGAATATTAAATAACCACAGTACCACAAGCACTGACCTCATGGAGAGTTGCCAAAGTTCATAATCATACACCATTAGCAGATAAAGATATTAATGTCCTCATATCAGAAAATAAAAAAGAAAAATAAATAAATGAAACTGTAACGAAAATATTCTTACCCACAATTGTAGAGAACATTGTGGATCATATTAATACCGCTTCTCCTGTCCTTTATGGGCAAAAAGCACTCGTCCATGATAGAAAGAGCCACAGCGAGCTTAGAATTCCATTCCACTCTTTGGGGAAAGCTTCGAACTGAGTTATCAGAACCTAGGTCTGTACGATGAATGAGAGACCAACACAATCCCCCTTCTAGTTCATGCTTGACCCCCAGAAGCTTCTGTAAATTCTCAGAGAGCTGTACAAGTAACAAGTATCCATACACAACTTTCAGCTTCAAATAATACTCGGGTCTGAACCGGTAGATGGAGATTAAACTTTCAGATTGCAGAACCTAGAACATGGATATCATTGGAAGACAGGTAATTTCTTTTAATTCTTGCGTGGAGGAGGGGGTGACATCCATATGAAGGGTTAGCCGAAATATGTCATAGCACTCTTAGAAGAGCACGTGAATTAGCTGAACAGAGTTGACCAAACAGTATATTACTCAGAGCTATGTATCTGACACAGGTTCATCACTGCATGTCAGACTCTGATGTGTTTGAGTTTTCGGCCTAAGATAATGTCAACTTCTCTTTACCCAGGTTTGATCAAGTATCCAATGTAGCTGTTCGAGGAAAATAAATGGGTCTATAAACTAGAAGCTACTTTTCAAGCTATTAAAAGATGACACAACACAAAGCATCTTTTTCAAAATGTTTGTCATGAGCAATGTCAACTATATATAAATACACTTCCTCAAATGATGTACGAAATATGCCATTCCTGATGATTGTTGACACCGCTGCTATTATAGTGCATAATTAAGGACCTGGAATAAGGCCATACTGGGACAGTCGGTAGTGTGCTACACAGGTCAAATCTTTTCGGATAAAGTAACCGCTCAAACAGAAATGCTGGCTCTCATATCTTCGACAAATGGATGTGCAGATATCACAAATGGATCTGTCTAAGAAGATTTTTTCAAAAGTTGATGTGATGCATGCATCTCTTCAACTGACATAATAAATTTTATAAAAAGTTGGTTTTTGCACGAGGCAAATAGAGAACCCACCCCTAAATGACTGCTTCTCTCAGTTGGCCTAGAAAGATCAGTCAAACTAAGAAAAGCGCTTCATAAAGCAAAAGATAACCGTGCTAAACGTTTTTAAAAATAAAAGTATAGAGAATTCTTGTTTCAGCTTGCACATAATTCAATGCAAGTAAACAGTCGGTAACTTCAAAACTTGGACCAAATACTTCAATTTCTACACAACTTCTCATGAACGATTTATTATAGAGTGGAGGAGGTAACAAACAAGTTTATATACTTCAAAAACAGAACACGAGAAAGAAAAAGTAGAATACCTCGAAACAAACTTTCCCACAGAAATGCAGAGGGCCATTTGAATTGATGGGAGACACGTCCACATCCGCACATGAAGAGTGATCTAAGTAATTCAAAAGCAAACAAAACGGACAGAAAAAGTTACATTAGCATAGCAAAATGAAGTACGGGCCTGTAGCCCGGATATACACAATATTCAGATAACGTTAACAAATAGCAAAGACAAGGAGTATTACATTTTCTCTCACATAAGCTGCATGCGAATAGTATAACCTCTTTACTGTCTTGCCCTTCAGACATACCCACATCAGCTAGGCCGCAAAATTTGCACGAACAATGCGGGCAGTGCCAATCGCCAGGAGGAAGCATCTGCAAGTATTTACGAACACACTGGTTAGAGCGGGATGCAGTCTCAACATAAGTAAAGACAAGCCAAGGGAAGAAGAAATTTGAGCTCAACAGTCTAAAGACAAAACGACAACATTCCTTTTCCTAGTTGTCATCTGTTTAAGAAGACATCCTACGAAGGCATAACTCTCACGATCAACACACTCCCTGCCACCCTGTAACATTATCTCAAAAGCCACCCACAGCCTCCACCCCAACAGATTGTCTAAATAGTTAACAGCCACTTGTTTTCTTCATTTATTCTCAGCAGATAGCTCTCACAGATCTATATTCTACAGCTTTCCCCCTTTTATGGAATAATGACCATTGCAAACTACAACTTACTGCACAAATCCTGTTACGATACAGTTCCACATACAAAATGCAAACAGGAAGGTGCTGGCAAAACAAGTAAATCATGAGGAGCGTGGGCGAGTGATTAAGTGCCAATATAGAGAACAAAACTGAATTGGTGTATCATTATGCTCTAATGCTAGGCAGTAAGAACTTTGAATTCCTTTCTTCAATATGTGTCTGAACTGTTAACCGTTCAGTTTTGGACTTCGACCTTCCAAATAATTTAGTTATGCAATCTTAAAAAAGAATACAGTGTTTGTGGTGCCTCCTCTATAGAGCCATAGCTTTGGTAAACGTCTATCAAAAGGGAAAAAACATAGCTCAGGGAAGTAGATTGAGATCAATCGCATAAACAAGTAAACATCAGACTAGGATGGACAATAAGCATCGTGAGGTGTGATATCGCATATAATACTTCCACTTTGATATTATTTCATTATCAATTTACTGATCTGAATTGCTAAAATATCAGACTAAACTATGGGGAAAAAAAGCCTTCACATATAGGTGTATCCACAGCGGAAATGAATGAGAACGAGGAAATTGGTTTCACCTGGATATCCAAGCAGTTCTGATGAAATGTTGAAGGACAGCTGTCACAACAAATCAAATTTCCTCCATCACCGCAAATTGCACAGGTATCATCATTAGGATCATCCCCGTCAACATCGATTTTATTAAAGCCAGTACGTAGGGACTCATCTTGTTTGTTCCATGTATCTACTTGGCATTCCAGAAGAGAAGGTCCTGTGCTCAAATATATGTTCTGGAATGGTTGCCGGAGTTTGCTTGCGGCATGGATTTCAAATTTGGACACGGAGAGAATTTTACTACAGCAACCGCAATGAATACCATCCTTTGTGATCCAGCCCTCAAGCATCACTCGTGTGCGTCTTCGATTCATATAGTGCACTTTCTCACTGAGCCCTACAGTTCCAGAGTCGATCAACCACGAGAGCAAATTGCGTTTACCGGTGTATGGGACAAAACCATCAGGTCCAAAACCATGCCCCTTCTCAGAACCACGGACCAGCAAAGTACATCTGCCAATCTTATTACTTTTTCTTGCATGAATGAACCTAGAACTAGGGACGGCTTTCTCACCCTTCTCTTGCATATTATTGTTTGAACTACTTATTTCTCTCCAAACATCTTTTGATGAGCATTTCAAAAGCTTACCACTTCGTTTCATGTACGAACTTAACTTTTCGTCAGGTCTGCCACTACCTGAGCTATATGCATCTGACTCATCCTGTTCAAAGTTCCTAACGAAACGCTTTCTCTTAGCCCCATTTTCCTCTCGTTTCTTTCTTTTCAGTTCCTTCTCAATCTTCTTTCGAGTTTGCCTCGTCAGTTTACTCAATGTGTCCTCAGATATTGGAGCAAACGAAGAGCTATCATCGCAAGCTTTCGGGCTCTTGCCTTCTTCATCAAGCTGCTTCTGAAGTGCATCATAAGCTTTAATAATCGACCAATAAGCTGTACCTGTGGGGTTAACATACACTGCATCAGAGTAGTCTCTACCCCGCCTAGGCCTATAATCAATTGTCCAACCAGCAGTGATGAGCATGCTCTTTATTTTCTCACGTAAAAGCTGCTTCTCGGTACCACTACCACGCTTAACTTTCCCATCCTTAACTTTGATCGGTTGCGATGTATCAGGTGATTGCAAACTTCCTGCTCTTCTCCCTCTTTTAAAGGGTCGGCGACCCTTCACATTATCAGATTGGAACTTCAAAGACGACTCATCATCCTCCGATTCCTCATCACTCTCATCACTACTCTTAGCTGACATTGACTTGCGCTTATCTACAGGTTTTTTGCCTATCCTACCAGCTGTTATCGGCTTCTTTGGCAGTTTCCTTTCGGAATAAGGCGAATGACGCTGGATAATTATGCTCTTTGCAGTTAGCTCCTGCCCCCTACCAATTCCCTCCATAAATCTATAACTTTGTGGAAGCTGATCAGCAACCTCTGCCTTATTCTTGACCCTCACTTTCAGGACCCCATTTTTACCCTGCAGCCTAATAGCTTCATCAGAACCACCAATTGACATACTTCTCTTCCCCGAATAATAATCCTCGCTCGAATTCCCATGGAACGAATTCCTCCTCTTGTAAATAATATCACCCTTACCGGACCCACCCTCGAATTCCATACCTCCACCACTACCACTGCCACTCTTCGTGCCATAAAACCGCCTCTCACTACCACCGCCACTCATATCTCGCTCGTAAAAGTACCTACCCCCCATCATTTCCACATCACTCAAATCATCATACTCATCAAAGTCATAAACATCAAGTGCACCCCTCTTCATCCCTCCTCCTCCCTCCCTCATCAACCCATTGCTACCAAAGCCCACATCCCCGAACGCGTTATAACCAACAGAACCACTCCCTAACGCGCCCTGGCTCCGATAATACTCCAATAGCTCCTCATCACTAGAAACCGAGTCCCCGGCACTAACCCGAGCCCTCTTCTTCGCCTTTTTCGACTCGTAAACCTTCCGTCCACCGGAAGACCCTGCCCCACCTACCCCATCCAGTTTCTTCTTCAACACTAAACAACCCGATGAGCTCCTATTCTTCAAAACACCACCTGAATTACTTTCACCCGCCATTTTATTCATTCAACCATCACAATATCAACAACAACAACAACAACAACAAATTTTCCCCCAAATCAAACCATAATTTCAATTCATAATTATTAATCACAGCAGAATCCGATATTCCAAGTAAAAAGACCTAAACTTTGTGCAGAAAAAACCCAATTACAGAAGCATGCAAAGTCAGATCTAAGCTGAATTGCGCCGGAAAACCCTAATTTATCGCCGGAAAATTCAATCCGCCGGAATTACACTGTACGGTAAATAAGATATTTCCTCTTTAAAAAAAAAAGGACAAAAAATTGCGTACCTTGTTTAAGAAGCTAGGGAAATTTGAAAAGAGATAAAAAGTAGAAGGAGGTGATTTGGATTAGCAGACGAAACGATCCAAAAAGAGGAGATGAGAAGAAAGGGGAGAGAGATTGGGGAAGAACGAGTTTTTTAATTTCCTTTTTCTATTTTGCAGGTTTTATTAGTTGATTGAACCAAAAGCTTCTTTAATTTAATGCACTGGGTTTCGTTTCAATTGCTCTTTTTTTTCGTGTTTATTTATCAATGTGGACTGGACGGGGAGTTTTGAGCTACGGCTACCACTCCTCTGTGGTGGATTGGTTGGTTAAGTTGTGTTTGCGAGTAACTCGTATTTGATTTGGTTATAAGTCTATTGAGTCGAATTTGAGCTTAAAATTTAAGCCGATATAACTTATTTTTGGTATGATTGTAACATCTAGTTCTACTAAAACAGAAGCCACTAGGACACGTGGCATTCTGTGGCTAAATAATTTCCCGCTCAAAAGCTCCAAGATATTTTCGGTTTGCTGCAAACTAACTCTCACCCTAATATTGCCTATAGTTTAGGAATAAAATATTAAATTCCTAATATTGCTCAAACAAACCCCTGATATTTCTCCTTCAACCTGCTACAACAAATTGTGTTGTTTCTCAAAAAAAAAAAAAAATCGCCAACCACTATAATATGCTGTCCTCTAAAAAAAAAGTTGGATCAAATATGATATCCTGGCCTTCATTAGGTATGATTATTACTTCCCCTTGCTTATGAATATGATATGATCCCTTATAATTTTATACAATCGAGGGTGGATGTAGATAAACTTATTGGGTAGTTCTATCGAATCTAGGTTGACCATAAATTTGAGTATTACTGTATTAGTGTATGTTGATGCTTGTTGGTATTATGTTTAGTGACTGATTTTCTAAATACATACATTCCTATATCACATGGTACATTCCTCCATAAGAATTATGATGAGTTGCGTTACATAATTTCATGAGTTGTTGTACAGGTTAAATTTGTATGTCAAATTGTTCCCATAGCTACTATATTTATGGCTTTTGCTGATTGCATCATTAGTATTTTCTTCTTTTACGAGATATAATATTGAGTTGCTAAACCATTTTTTTTTTTTAAAGTTGTTGTTAAACCATTCTACAGTAAGTCTATGGCTCTTTTTTAGCCATTACTCGTATACAATTTGATACTATCACTCACATCAAAAACCTATGACTCCTATGATCATTACATAGATTTGGACCTATATTTAGACAATGGTGTGTGTGTTTTGCTCGAGCTATTCAATTTTTTTTTTTAACATGAGATGATTTGAACTTGGGTTACTAAATAAGTTCTCAACAACAAATAATATATAATTTTATCGAATATATTGCTAAATATCTCCGTGCAACGCACGAGTGTTACGCTAGTGCTTTTATAAAAGTTTTAGAAAAAGAACTCATATGATTTGATTGCATCTTTTTTTGTCTCATTTCATCTTTTTGAATAAATTTGATCTAATTTTGAATTATTGCAATATAACAAACAAATTTCCTCCAAAAGAAATCACAAACAAATAAGACTAGATTCATTGGATGTTTTGATATTTGTTATCATTCATTTCTTTGATTTGATTTGTTCTAGTTTTAGTGCAATCGATTGTGATTTGAACGAAATTACATAACTTCTTATGAACATTTTCTAGAAATAGTATCACTTGACTTAGATTAGATAGTTCCAATCAAATCAACAATATTATTGTCTCATCATTTAAGGAGTAGAATTGTATGAAATGTGAAATGAAGAGCTAATTAGTGGTAAAAAGAAATACTCGTGGTGAAATACACAAATACAACCTAAAGAGCGATTTGATTATCAACATGTCAAATTCAGACTATATCACATTCATTCCATCAAATCATTAGATCTCATAATAATCAATGAGTTTGTATATTCCCCTAACTCGACAACTTTTTCAAGATATTCAAATCTAATCACATTCATTCGAGCTAGATCAGAAGATGCACATAATTTTATTAGTTGTCACTCTTTCTCATTACGTTGAATCAAAGTCGAACCTTTTTCCGGAATACATGAACGTATTAAACACCTCAGTTTTCTTGCCTTCCTAGGCAATACAGTATTATGTTACTTGCCTGTCTGTTCTTTCAGGACATACTCTCCAAACACACAGTATAAATTTTGCCAAGCATAACCAGCATCAAGCAGACCGGCAACATTGCACTATAAAATGGATAGCATCTATAAACTCTTTCTCTATCTCTGTTTACAGTATAATTCGACATCGGCTCAAGAACAAGTGATCCTACTGATAGGATCACACAGTACAAAGAAGCCAAAAAGAATGTTTCTTGTATTATGAATCACATATTCACATTATAAATACAGTTGAATCTGTTGTCGCGCTTGAATGTACCAGCCTGAAGAGTCTGAACTCTGTAATGATGGTGTGAAGGGCAAAAGAAGGAACCGATATGATGAGTAATTAGCAGTCCACAGCATCAACTGGCAGAGAAGTTGTTCTCTGAAGAGAATGAGGGAACGAGGGGCCCCTGTAACTGCTTTCAGCCATCACAGGGTTTTCAGGACTGCAGGACTCACTCTGGAGCTTTCGAGTCCGTGTACCTGAGCGTTTTCTCTGCCCGAAATCCCAAGGAAAGTGAGGTGAAAAATGCTTTCGCAATGCATTTTTCAGATCACTCTCGTTTAATCCTCGTTCTGTGGGACGTTTGGGTATCTTCTTATCTCTCTTCAATTCGTTGTTATCCTTTCTCCCGGATAATAATGGTGGCTTCTCTTTTGAAGAAATTTGCCGCTCTTTCAATTCTCTGAGCTGCATTTGGTACTTGGCTTTCAGTAAACTCATATCCTTTTTCACATCACCCTGGTACTCGTTATCACCCAATATTGAGCCAGCTGGGGAGTTGTATGGTGTCCGAGTATCTCTCTCGAAAGCCCTCTTGATCTTCCTGCTGTCACTCTCACAGCTCGAATGATCAAGCTTTTCACTAAATTCATCTACGTCAAATCTTGTTGACTCGTGGAAGTTCCAGCTTGGTCGATGATCATGCTGAAATCCAATATCTGCGTGTTCCATCTCAACAGATCCTGTTCCGCTTCTTTCAGCACTGTCACCTTGGTAGGTTATCTCCTCAAAGCGTCCACGCATAGAAGTAGATCCATGACTAGCACAGCGAAGCATTTGGATTCTGCGGGGGCCTGGGCTACCAAATGAAATGAAATCTGCTAACGTTGTTTTAGGAGCAGAATCGGTATCGTTGTTTACGCCTGTACACTCAGAAGCTTCTTCTACGCTTAATTCTTCCTTCAACTCAGGGGCCGGTGAGACAACTTCACTATCTTCTACACTCGGTCCTGACTTCCAATCTGGGACCAGTAAGACGATCTCACCATCAATCATATCTGCTATTCTAGTCACATCTTGGTCATTAATTTCTAGTTCGGCTACCATTTCTGTAGCAACGCTCAGAGCTGTGTCAGTCTCAATGTCAAAAGGGAAGTAGATATTCCGAATTCGGCCTGCAAAGATAAAGCACAACCAGTGAGTAAACTACATTCCTCCCTAAATTTATTTGGAATAAGCACGTGCAGTTGTGCAGTCTCAAAACCTTCTCTGTCAGTCATTCTGAGCCTTAGGAAGATATCCCCATTTGCTTTTCTTCTACCTTGGATGGTGACGTCTTCATTATCCGAACTGTCGTCCTCCTGTGAACTGAATAATCCAATTTCACTGGCTGCCAACTCTAGAGTTTGGCATTCATATTCATGATCAGGCTCATAGCCATCAAATTCACTGTAATTCATCGAAGAGCTGCAATTTTGGTAAGGTGCTTCCATCACAGGTGCACTTGTTTCGCCACCATCTTTATCGTGACTAATTGGTCTCATATCATATCCTCTGTCATCATTTTGCAGAAAAGGGTCCTCTAGCAGCTCCTTTGCAGAGCGTCTATCAGACACAGTCGCTAAGCATTTTTCAACAAAGATCCGAACTTCTGGATCCTTTACTTTATATAAAGCCTCTGGTTTTTTACCCTATCAGGAAGATCACTAAAACATTTCAGCAGGCGAAAACCAACAGCTGATCAAAGCAAATAGTAGGAAGCTTTTCCGGTATTCTTACAGAAACGACTTTCTTGTAGATTTGAGCAGGGTGTGTGCATTCACTGTACGGATAATCAAAAGTAACCATTTCCAGCACACACATCCCAAATGAGTAAATGTCAACTAATTCATTGTACTCCTCAGCATAAACCTCAGGGGCCATGAATTCCGGTGTGCCTGAAGTACGAAACCTCAATTATTACATCTTGCTAACATCATGGAAAAGCCATTCATTTCTCATTACCAATCATAACGTAAATGATTGCTTCCCCAAGTGGCAAAACACAATAATTTCCCATGGATCTATGTGTGAAATGTCAAACAAAAGAAAAATTGCCTCAATGATAACTTCAAGATGACAAATCATTGAACTTAGGATTAATAAAATGCAAATTATTGCTCCAATATATGGTCCTCCCATATAATTAACATCATCTGACACAGTATCAATGATTAAACTAGACAGCTCAAACTTACCTACGCAACGCGCGGCGTGAGATTTCCTGAGAATGGCAGCCAACCCAAGATCCCCAATCTTGACTTCTCCTTGATTCCCATTAATGAAAATATTGTCACATTTAAGATCTCTATGTATCACCGGTGGGTCGTGACTGTGAAGATACAGCAACCCTTCTAGGATCTGTCTACACCATTGCTTTACTGCTCTAATGTTCACTTTCTTGTGCTTCAATCTATACCTACAATTACGGGGCCGAAAACCAATGTCAACACATCAACCATTCTCATATAAGCAATTTCCAAAACTCACACATCAAGTCCCCATAACAACATTGTACGAAAAAACCAAGCACATGTACTAACAACGACTTTACCAACTGAGCTAGCTGACATCCGCAAATATAACATGTACGTAATTTAGAAGTGTGGACTGTGGACTTACTGTCTAAGAGTACCAGAGGTGAACATTTCAGTGACAAAATTGATGTTTCTGTTATTAGTATCAACCCAAGAAGTATAAAACTTCATGATATTCTTGTGTTTCAAAGTTTTGAGCAGGTGGATTTCACTGTAAAGTCTCTCAAGATCTTCAGGTCTTTGTAGAAAATCAGTAAGCTTAACTTGATTCCACGCCACTTCAATCCCTTCATATTCATCAAATGCTCTATATCTGCACCCATTAACAAAACATTCTCCAAATCAATCTCAACAAAAAAAAAAAAAAAACACAACATCAATCAAACACCCATATGCAAAAACAGAAGCACATCCCCAAAATCAGAATCGTAAAGCTTACACTATCTTTGATGAACCTTTGCCAAGAATTTCATTGTACTGAAACAAAACAAAACAAAAAAAAAAAAGACGATTTCTTTGAGTAAGAGGATATTAAATTATCACATACATATAACATGAATATACATCAAGATGAATAGGAGAAGGGGCCAGGGGGAAGTGTGAGGCATACTCTTCCATATCGACCAGTGGGATCAACCTCAACATACTGGGAAAGTTCATCAGAATCATGATCAATCAAACCAAACCCATTCATACCCTTCTTCCTTACAAAATGTAAGACTAAACCAAAAAAAAATATTAAAAGATCACTAATTTGGGAAAAATGGTGGTAAGAATTGTAGAAATGATCAAAAAAATCTAAGGAGGGGGGGAGGGTGAGAATAATATGACTAATCTACCCAATAAATAATAAATATCAAAGAAGGTGAGAATTGGACAAAATGAAAGTGAAATGATTTTAATTTAATAATAATAATAAGAAGAAGAAGAAGAAGAATTAAAATGTTGAAAAAATGAAGGAATTTGTGATGTGAAGGAGAAGGAAGAAAGAAGAGAAGAAGTGGCGTTTTTTTTTTTTTTTTTTTTCGTTAAGACTTAAGAGGAGAGATGAGAGAGGTAAAGACCAAAAAGGACAAGGTATGTGTACAACAGGGGTAGGGAGAGTACAGGGGGACAAAGACAACAAGGCATGTGCGCATATAATCTCATTTTCAGATGAGAGAGCCCCCCCCAGTGTTTGCGCGCTATCGTAAATGTGGATAGAAATGGACTTTGCTGTGTGTAAGTGAAGCTGTGGTCTATGGATCAAAGTCCAATCATGGATGCAGTTTTTATTCATTTTTGGACCATACAATATCTTTGATATATTCAGGGTTAGTGCTGAAATCTTATACTATTCCCCATTCACTTCATGTTGGAACAAATTGAGATAGAGACGCAGGTACTACTCAAAGAGTGACACGGATACTATACGGATATATTAGATGTTATACGGACATGTTAGGTGGATATGCGATGGATAAAAATGAAGTTGATTTGTTACCTAGTTCTGAGATTGGTGGGTAGCATCATGCGTCGAATTTAGGTACGAAAACGAGTCAGGATAGAGTTGAAATTAAAGATAGCTATGTCATGTAGAGTTTATATGATATAATGAAGCATTACTTGGTATGATTCCAATTGTATCTGATATTTCTTCTTATATTTAGTAGACTATATCAACTCTATAGAAAAATAATTCTACAGAATTTAGATTTCACTGAAACAAATATGGACACAACAAAGGCATGATACGAACATCAAACAAGTGATACACCAACCAACAAAAAAATGTGGGGGCAATGTGTTGACACAAAGTCACTAGAGAGTAGAAGTGTTTGTGCTATCTAGTGCAAGAGAAGAGAAGAGGAGTTGTTTATTACTACTTTCTGGACTGCACTGACTTTCATACCACTAACTTAGAAGTTGGCTTGAGCGTGAGATTTGGAGTATGTAAGTCGCACGTTCATGTCTTCAGATTTCCCATTAGGCATTTTAGCGTGATGGGATTGAAAATTATTTGGTTGGTTTAGAGAGGAACATACTTTCTCTATTTTTTTGGATTATTAACATTTTATTTGAATATGTAAGAGAAACTACTACTGAACATAAACAATCGAACAGACTAAGGGAACATGTGTTGAAAGTGTTATTAAATTATATATTTTATGTTTTTTAAGATTGATTATTATTAGAGGAATAAATTTAACGTTTACATTTTAATTGATAGGAAAATAATAGCTATGGTAATTCTAGTTGAGATTGCCTCCTCATGTAGACCATGTAGTTGTTACTTCCAGAGTTTGTTAGTTTACTTTTGAATTTATTTGACTATGAAAATCAATCAATACATTTTTAAATAAAGTTACTTTGCGAAACCATATCCCTGTTTAGATAATATCGAGTCATACTTGAGCTAATAAGGTGTCTTGTCATATGAGCGTTGTCATTGAAAATTATGTATATAGAAATATCGTTACTTATAAAGCCATGAATTGTTTTGTTTTTATTTATCATAAATGTTTTTGAATTACCTTTTATGCTTTTAAGCGCCATAAGTTGAAATGAAATGTTGAAACTTCAAAAGAATAATATAAAATGGACATATTTTTTTATGTGTTGGACACGAATTACCTACTATCATGCTGCCTGGTGACGAGTTGGGTGTCGGATGCGGAAACTCTAGTTAGTAGAGGTTTAGTACATGTGGCACCTAAGGACATATTCAAAGGAGGTTTGTCACTCATTGCACAGTACATTATGTAGCATATCTCAAGTCGAAATTAATCGTGACTCGGGCTTGCGTCTTGGAGGCTAGAGCATGCAAGTCCCCACTTAAACCGCATTTTCACAAAATAAGGAGTGCTTTCTTAGTTAAGAATATAACGCATATTTTAACAAACTGAAAACATATACTAGTATGGGTTAAAACACGCTTATCATTTGTAATACGATGGAAAATTTATTAAATGTGACCAAATTGATTTAATTTCATCATATCTAATCTGATACTCGTTCATGTAAGCCGATATGAACTCAATTCATTAACGTAAAGCTCACGCTGTCCGAAAGCTCATCGAGCCGCGAGTCCATTCTCTCCTCCACACACAGACACACACCAGACGAGCCACTTAGCCACATTGTTCTTTCAACGTAATTTTCCCCATTCCCGCTTTACACTCGAAAGTCTCCGCCGCGACCGCCGACAACAAATGGCGTTTAGGCCGACAATCATGGTGACAAACGACGACGGAATCGACGCCCCCGGGTTGCGCGCATTGGTTAAAGTCCTCGTCTCCACCAACCTTTACGACGTTCGCGTCTGCGCGCCTGATTCGTAAGTACTTTTCCTCTCCATTTTTCCACTTTCCGGCTTAATTCCCCTATTTAATTGATCGAAAAACTTTATTCTTTGATATTTTGGTATTTTAGGGTTTGTCTGTTTGATAATTGTCATTTATTTGTACTGTTTACGCTGTTGAATTATGAATTATGGCTCATGTCTTCGATTATTTGGTGATCATGCTGAATTGCATAATTGAGTTAATTGGTTTGCATTGTATTGGTATCTGTGAGGGGAATTCATGGTCCTGTTTCGACACGGTATCGTTTTTTGTTGATAAAACCACTTTTATGAAGAATGCACTTGGTAGAACTGTAGAAGTTAGAGACTGAAAACATAGCTTATGGTGGCAAAATGGTGAAAAATGGTCGCATTTGGCGCTGACCGAGTTAAGTGTTGATGCGAGTATCTTGTTGGTGGTTATTTGCAATCATTTATCATGCAGCTAGAGTATCTATGAGACTATGAGGTGGTTTTGTTGTTGGACTCTATAACGATGGAAGTTCTATTTCCGGGATGTAGAATAGTAGCTTTACTTTCACTAAATCAATGAAGTTGCCTAACAAGTTCCCGAAATTGAAGGAGAACTCCCCATAGGAAATGTAACTACGTATGCTCAACCATATTACTTCTTAGGGTACTTCGCTGGAATTGATGTTGTTGTTGATGTTTTATTATTTATATTTGTTTGAAATTACTGTTAGGTAGCGTTTAGAAACAAGAATTCGAAAATTTGTAATCATTTGAATTCTATCATTTGAGAATGTCGAATTCAAATATAAATCCAATGTTTGGGAGAGGGTGAGATTTAAAAATGAGGGCTATTGGGGTGTCATTTGTTTTACACTAGAAAGAATATCAATCAAATTCCAAAGGATTTGACACAAATCCAAATTCTCAAATTCTTGAGTTCCCGAACATGGGATCTGATTCAAATTTGGATTTGAGAATGAAATCCTTGTATCCAAACACTCTCTTATGTGAATCACTTTAATGGAATTGTATGGCAAGTTTTGTTTAGCCTCTTCAAGTAAAGGCTAGACATGGTTATGACCACACAAAAATATGCACGATTGTAGATCTTGATTCAGCAGTCGTGTTCTATTTTTGGGAGTGGGCATAGGTATTTCAGTTCTACTATCTGCAGCTGGGATTCCATCTTCTATCACGCACTGTATAAAACTGTAGCTTTCAATTTATACGCTCAATTGATGATGCTATTGAAATTATTTGTACACCCCTCTGCTGACAAACATCATACGGAGTATGACCCATGTTTTCCGAACGAGTGATCAAATGAACTCTAAATTTTGGAGATGATATTTGATAAAGTTACTCACTAATTAGTGTTCTGAAATCTGATGCCTCTTGGAGCTCAGGTCTATCATGAAGTGTTGAGGATTGGTCGTAGATTCTTTGTTGAGAACAACTATCAGAAGTAAAAGGGCATTGAATTTTATTTAGCTGTGGTGTAGTTCATTTTCCACGGCTGATAGAGATATCATGTAGGAACTGAATGCTCATAGTGAGGGATGTGTAGCATATTAGCATGTACACAAACGAAGGCTGTTTGGTTGCTCATTTTCAAATTACATACATGCACTATAAGCAACTTACATATTATCCTTTATACAAGTGAAACTACCTTTACTTCCTTTGGATGATGAGATTTGAAGGCGAAGCCGCGAAGACCTATATGTTCATTGAAAGAGAGGGCATAGCCAGTTTGACCACGTGAGTGTGAGGAACTAGATTTGAAGTAAGTCCTAATTTTGAGGGTACGAGTTATGAGAACGACTTTTGTGGAACGGGAACATCTTGACTTTTGTTTTGTTATGGGAATGCAAGGCTACTCCGAAGGATTAAGCTTTTATTTGGACTATAATGTTCGGTAGGATTAATACTAATGACTTGATGTAGAGAAGAAGACCTAAAATGTCTGTTTCTCCAAATATATGCATGACTTGTCGACACAATCCTTCCTATATCTCACACCTTGTTGTGAAACTATGATGTTGCTCGAAATATAGGAAGACTTGGGCCTCTTGGAATCATGTACCACTTACAAACTAAGCATGTTGGGCTATGACGAAAAAGGAAAAGAACTCTCGGTCTTCTCTCTCGTTTTATTTGCTTCGTTATAGGCTGTAGCAGTTGGGACTTGTAAGGAAATCTCTATCTTATTTCTACAAAATTCGAAATGTTTTTAATTGCCCGTCTTCAAGGTCACCTTTCACTAATTTTCTTGTTTGCTTATACCATACTTTTTTTTTTCAATGCCCAAAAAAAAAAGAGGAAAAATCAATTTGAGTTTGTTGGAAAGTATCATTCATAATCATTTTTTCTGTTCTTCCAGAGAGGCAGTCATGCATGGAAATAGTTGAATACCTCTAGGGGGGCTAATCAGCTAATGGACCTATCCTAACAAGCTTTGATTGTCCTCCATCCTTATTGGGGCCTAGCATAGCTGAGAAAATTGTTTTAGAGCTTTGGTCGTCTTTCCTTTTTTTTTTTTTTTTTTGGTTCTTTTGGTTCTTTCAATAAGGACTTCTCGATTTTTATGTTAATTACTTCACCCATATGTTTTCACTATACATATATTCTTATGTCCATTGTACCAGTCTTTCTTTTACTTCTGTCACTTCAACTTTTTTTTAACTCCATTTCGAAATTAAATCTTTGTTTTCCACTTCACATTGGTGGTATCATGTCACTGTTCATGTTAGCCCGACTCAAAATTTCTCCTCATGCCGTAGAATTTTGGAAGTCCGTCTTAGCTGGCTATGAACAGTTTCAGGTTGCTAGTTAGCTTCTTGGTGAAAAGTTGTGCAAAACAGCAAGGGTATTATTTCTGAATGACATTTGGTGTGAATCACATAAAAGGACAGTTTATACGTAAAACCTAGTCTATCTAATTTTTGTGTTCATGGATGAAAATAGCTAAATAGAAAGTCACCTAGAGATTGTCATGTACATAAATAGGCCAAAGACACAAAAACAATCACGCCCTCTTCTGAAGCATCTTGGCCACCTTCAAATTTGACAGGGTTACTCTATTTGCAACTCTTGACCCAGCTAACACCATATCTTGAAATATGAAACTTATTTGTCTGTCAAGTTCTGCTCTCAAAAGTTCACCGGAACCTGCCCTTTGAATATCACCAAGAACTAGCCCGTTCGGTTGTCTACTATAGTTTTATAATATACGACTTCGCCAATCGTCCTTTTTCTACTCTTGCAAGCTGGACATCTCAACGAAAGATAGAGCTACATGCCAGCACATCTCACCCAAGTATTGCAAAATGATTAGTTGCTTCTTCCTTTGGGGGCTTGGCCACATCTGTTTGAAGAGGATAAGTATCATTGTTAGCATATCTCTAATGGGATCTTGCATTTGGGGCAGCCCCATGCATACAAACAAACTTTCAGCTCCTTCAAGCCTTAGAGTAGACAGGAAACAGTGACCCCCCACAGTGAATGTATGTACAATATTATCAACTCAGGAGGCACTTTTCCCCGACTAATATGTAGTGTCCTTAAGCACCATGGCTTTTAGTGTGGTATCTTTGGAACAGGTGATTATGTACCCCTCCATTCAAATCCAAGCTTCCTAAATTCAGAATCCCTCACTCTCTCAGGCTCTCCCACAAAAGAGGTGGGCCCAGAAGCTTGGCTGTGAATGGAGGGAGTAGAAGTTTGGAAATTGTTCCTGTAAAGGACGTTCTCAGACATTAAGCTTAGTTGTTTATTCTTGAAAGTTGAAACTTTTGCAACTAGAGCTTCCTATCTTTCTATTTATGAGCTGCTACAAAGCACTCCCTAAACTCTATTCCTAAGCCATACCCGACAAACAGTAGAGTAGAATATCTTGGCAGCTTTCCTTTCTTTGGCATTTTTTTTGTTTCATAACCATAATGAAGCTATTCAAATCACGTTGTATTAATCAAAGGGCATCTCTCACGACTCATAGACACTTCCTTAGCTGAGTTAACCGTAAAATCTTAACGTGCCTTGACTTCATCGTCGTCTGAAAACAATACCTTTTTATTGCATTTTGCCGTGTTATCAAATGATGCATTGACTTAAATCTTTGTCTGTCAATTTTCCTGAACTCTTTACGTTTTGATATTTAAATTGCTATGATATGCTGAAGAATGGTTGGTTGTTGGATGTTGTATCAATTTTTTTTTTTTTTAATTAATATTCAAACTTGAAGGGGAGCCTTGGCGCATCGGTTAAGGTGTTGCTTTGTGATCGATAGGTCACGGGTTCAAGTCCTGGGAACAGCATCTTGTCCAAAAATGATAAAGGGAAGGCTTCGCCCCTATACACCCTTGTGGTGGGAGCGTTCCTCCGACCCTCGCCTTGCGGTGACGCCAATGTGCACAGGGCTGCCTTTTTTATTTATTTATTTATCAATGTTCAATTTCTTATTGCTGTTATTATGAATGTGTATTTTGTTGTGTGTTCATGTATTTCTCCAAAAGCAATTGTACTGATGAAACGTTGTACTTGCAGGGAAAAATCAGCTGTTAGTCATTGTATCACTTGGAGTCGTGATATAGCTGTTAAGCAAGTGGAGATTGAAGGAGCCACAGCATTTGCAGTTACCGGTATTCTGCTCACGTACTCATGTAGACATGTAGTAGTCTTATATGGCTTTACCTCACATTTCATTATTCCGTTAAGGCCTTCCAATTAGGTATTTTTGTAGGCCCATGGAATATTTAGAGCTGCCTTCATGTGATGTTCTCTTTATATGAAGTTTTAGATATAGAACAGTCACCTACTAAAGCCCTGTCGGTGCCACTGTATCTTAAAATGGATTCACCCAAGAACTTAATTATTTACAACACTCTACTCTATGTTTTATTTAGGCCTTCTTTCAGAAACTTTTGATTTTTCAACGACAGACTCACACATGTCACTAAAGTATATTTACTCTTGGATTGTCGTCATATACCTGTGGCTAGGAATGAGTTTTTCTGATTTATTGCTGTTTCTTAGGGGCTGATATGTTGTTCTAGCTTATGCATACAGGGACATTCTCCCTAGGATGCTGTGCCTATCAAATAATATACCGGATATGTAGCCCTCTCTTTGGTTCGACCACTAACTATTACGGTGTAAACATACTGCAGGAACCCCAGCAGATTGCTCTTCTTTGGGTGTTTCAGATGCTCTATTTCCGTCAACTCCGGATCTGGTAGAATTTTATACTCTTTGCTTGGTTAATTTCTTGTCCACGCCTTGCAATCAGCTTTGGTGGCATTTTGTGTTTTTAGATTCATTCACCACTAGTGGTCTAATGCAAAATTATACTTTTAATGTGATACCTTCTGTCTTTTCTTCTTACCATTTTTCTTACCTTTGTATCAAAATAATTTCCGCTCACACTTTTAGTTGGCAAGCTTTTAACAAAATGCACTTTTCAGAAGTACTGTCTAAGTATAGTTCCTAGCATAAATCTCTCTAATCATTACTAAAATTGATACATTATTAACATAGATTTAATTTGATCATAATCAAGCACAAACCGATCATTACTTGTGCAAAACTAATTATTACGTATGTACATTATTAACATAGATTTAATTTGATCATAATCAAGCACAAACCGATCTTTACTTGCGCAAAACTAATTATTACGTATGTAAAATTAATCGTTATTAACACACTAGATATACTCATTATTAATAAAATTTTGATCATTATCAAGCATATTTTGATCATTGTCTTATTATTTCGAATCATTATTTCATTCTTTTGAATCATTACTTATTTTTTACTAAATCATTTTCAATCGTAAAACGATTATTATTATTAACATAGATATGAGCATTATAAACATAAAGTCGATCATTATCGGCATGATTTTGATGATTATCAATTGAATTTAGTTTTACAGTGCAACCAAATTAACTTCTCTTTGTAAACTAATTTTAAAAACAAAATGAAAAAACACCAACACCAATTTTCTCTCTCCCACTCACCTTCCCCTTTTCCATCACAACATGGGAAGGAACTAAGTAGCTAACATGCTTTTACTTTGTTTACAGGTACTTAGTGGCATAAATATTGGAAGTAACTGCGGTTACCACATGTGAGTCATGCTTCAGTTTACTAGTTTTGAATTTTTGATCCACTATGTACAACCAGCTCAATAGTTCCAACTCTTCAATTGTTGAACAAAGGACAGTTTTGAGGGCTTGGCTGTTGGTACCAAGTATTCATTGTCATATGAGAGAGAGGGAGAGGGACTGAGGGAGAGAGAGGGAGGGAGAGGCAGAGTGGAAGAGGGGGAGACAAATTTTCCAGGAACTATCTTCGTGTAAATTTGCTCCCTTTCTCAGAAGAGGAGAAGATAGGTGTCATTGAGACATTTATCTCATTCTCTTTAATTGAAATAGAGACATTGCTTTCCACACATTTATTCTTCAACACCATGTTCATGTGTCATTCAAAATATCCAGGAGAGAGATGGGAAATAAGTTTAAGGAAGGGTGTTTAAGTAAGTTACTTGCTTAATTATGTATTCCACCTTTCATCATGAATTCTAATATATATGAACAAAAAGTAATTAGATTGATTTGGGTGATTTCTAAAGGAATGCTGTACTGATACTATTTAAAAATGCTTGTTCTGTATCCTAATGGCAGTGTTTACTCTGGGACTGTAGCTGGGGCTCGAGAAGCCTTTTTCAATGGAGTACCGGCGATGTCTATTTCCTATGATTGGTATGTATCTATTGGGATCTTATTTCATTTGATCTGTGCTTAAATTTACTTTTGTATGTTTTGATCTGTCCATGATGTGCTCCAGTGAAATATAGCAGACTATACTAGTGGGATTGTTTACGTTAAAGTTGACTAGTGATGGCAAACCATCTGAGTTTTAGGGATGAATATTATCTTGATAATAATGCGCCCAAGGTAGCTTACATGATCAACCTACTAATTGTATAGTAGTAAATGAATCTTTTGGGGATGTAATTCCTGCTTTTTTTTCTTTTCAGGGAGTGACTCTTCCTGTTGGTTACTTTTGGGGATAAAATCTTAACTATGCATCCTTATGGGCTAAGTTGCAGGGTCTTTTAGGGTAATTCTTATCACGATTTTGCAACATAATTGGGGAAGTTGTAGGCTTGTAGCTTGCTCTAATTCTCTGGAAAATTCCTTATCCTCAAGCTCATGTATCACTCTTATAAAGATTAATTAATGTAATATTTTCTTATCAATAAAATAAATGAATCTTGAAAATATCTATTTATGATTTTCTGTAATGAAATTGTTTGAAAGTCGTTTTGTTATTACTTAGACCACTGGGCTCTCCGGTGTTGAGATGCAATTTGTTATGGTCCTCCGTTCCACATTGCTCGGATATAGTACTACAGTGCCCTTTTGACGTATCTTTTTCTTCTAACATTCCTGATAACAAGTAAATTGCTTTTCTTTATGCTGCTGTGGTAAAACTGGTGTTGTCCCTTCATCCTTATACTGGGTAAAGCAGAAATTCTCAACTGTACTTTTTTGGTAATATAACTCTGTTGATATGAGTACATTCACGTGCTGATGGTATTCATTATGTGATTCAGGGCTAAAGGTGAAAGCCATATTGATGACTTTGGTCTGGCTGCTGAGGCATGTCTACCCATCTTTAATGCAGTGCTAGCTGAAATAAAAAATAAAACGTATCCACAAAGATGCTTTTTGAATATAGACCTGCCAACAAATGTCCGGTGTCATAAGGTACTTCCTAAAAGTGTGTTATCATATCTGACACTGAATTGTTAAGAGACTCATAGCAGTTCTTCTTGTTAGAGCTTTTATTCTGTATATGTGATCATGGATCTTTCAAAGACACAAGCTTCTGTATCTGGTTCAAGCAGAGGCTCTCCCTCTGATAGATGGATATCTTTTGATTGCCTTTGTGGACTAGTTCTTTGTATCTTTCTTATCGGCTAAGGGTGCTGGATTTGTTAGGGATTTTCCTACTACAATTTCATGACATAACTGGGGGAACATGTAGTTTGCTTTGGTCTCTGTCCTCCAGTCATGTATCACTCTCTTGATCACTAATAAAAAAGTTTTTTTTTTTACTTTTTCATTTTCTCTGATTGCTCATTTGGTTTACATCTGTACTTGTATGTGTATCTGTCATGCTTGATGGACTTTTCTCGTCTATGAGCTGCTTTTTGTATATCTTGATCTAATAATAACAATCCTAAAGTACATTCCTTTTTTACTTCTCTTTTTATTTCGTTCATGTTGAGGTTTTACTTTACTGCTATTTTCATATGCTTACTCCAGAGCTGAATCTTTTATTTTATACTAAATGAGTTGATATGTGTCCTATTCTCCATAGGATTATGATTCTTGCATCTTTTAAGCCCGAGTATGTTGTTATATCTCGAGAAATGAAATTTTGCCACTTCATCTTCCTTCCAAATTTCTATAACGTGTGACCAACCATCAAGTTAATATCATGTATGTTGCTGTTGTCCTCTCCGTCTCATATTATTATTTTTCTTGATTTTCTTGTGCTGTTTGGGGAGTACGAGCAACCTTTCTAATTTGATTGACTACTTAATGTTGAAGTGCCCATTTACACTCCACATGTGAGTGTCCCACATTGGAAATGAGGAGAGAAATTCTCTAGTTCATAAATCAAGGAGTTACTCCACCTATTGTCAATTGGTTTTAGGATGGAACCTTCTTGGTTTATAAAGTGGGCTTTCTCTCTCCTCCTTTGGGTGTGGCCAGGCCCGTTTGCGTTTTCACACTTAAATTTGAGGCAACGTATATGTGGACACCCCATGCCTGCAAATCGATGGATCTACATTGAGTTGTCATTGTTTTTGTTAGTTTTGCTTGACGTTGATGTTTCAATGATCTAAACCATGTTCCAGGTTCAGTCTGTTTATGTATAATATTAGCTTGCTGCTTTTCATTTTGGAACTGCTTGAGCACACTGTGAGTAATTGGTTTACCGTCCTCTTAATATCTGAATTTGCAGCTGGCATGGGTTCCTCTGGTGTACACAGTTTGGTAATCTAGTTTATTTTTTGCCACACACAGGGCTACAAATTTACTAATCAAGGTAAAAGTCTTTTCCGGATGAGATGGAGTCAAGTAACTTCCGGTACTCAAGGAAAGATGCTGTCAACAATGGAAATGGATGCCACTTCCGAAACTCCGGGGATCAATCCTCAAGGCGAACGACGGTTCAGAAGAGAAGTAAATTTTCTATCTATGTTGCCTTCTTATAGAATCATGCGTAGAAGTGCTACCAAAAATCTTAGACACTGTTTGTGCTTCTTGTATTGTTAAGTGCTATCGTTGTTGCGATTCTCGTTGCTTTATTATGGGTTATCTGTAAGCAACCTCCCTGTGTTAAAACATAGTTCAACATACGGTTAAGGGTTGCATACATCCGACCACCCCCCCACCTTGCCATGGGCAGGAGCCTCTGAAGCACTGGGGTAATGTTGTTGTTGTAGAAAGAGGGGGTAGGGGTTTGAAATTTCAAGTTCTTAAATGAGTATATAATTGACGGGCTAGTGGTGTTACCAATATCTAAAATCATCAAAGGTCTTGGGGTCTTGGGGATGTGGAGTGGAGTCAGTTGATGTAGAGCCATCCTCATTGTTTGGACGAGTGCCTAGCCAAAGATTTACACGTTCTTGGGGCTCTCTAGTTTGTTCTCTTTTCTTTTTTTCTTTCTTGACATGATCATGGAAGGAAGAGTATCTAGATGGCATGGATTTTTCACTGATATGATTGATTACTGAATATCTCATATTGACCGCATTTCGTGTCGTGGTAAATGATAATGATGGTTCCAATCTCCCGTATTGAACCGAAGCTCCCAATTGACTGTTTAGATAAAGTGTAGATAAACCACAAGTCACAAATTCTAGGTTAATAAAAGCAAGGGCAAACCACCCCCCCCCCCCCCCCCCCCCCGAGGATACGGATACCGAGGTGAAACTCCCAAGCTGAACGACTGAAATTTCATTATTATAATAGTACTAATACACATGATAACTAATGCTGGGGCCAAATATACAAATGAACATCCTTGCACCAATGGAAGCCGAGTACCAAAGTAAGATTGAAGTACTGTTGATATAATAGTAGTAATAAAACGGTTGTCCCAAATTGCATAACCTGTTTGGAACTCATCATAATTTAGGTACTGTTGATAAACTACCTCTGATTTGTTGATTATCCTCAAATCTCCACAATACAATTTGCTGTTGTGGTTTGTATACCAGGGTACACATACCAATTGCTCTTGAGAATTCCGGCAAAACGATTTATTAATCAAAGAATATATGTTCCCTTGAAATTTGCCATAGCAACCCAGCAATATAAATCTTTATCCGAAATACAATCCACATAAAAGACAAAGGCCAGTTATCTTCACGAGCAGAAGCTGAAACTTTGTAATTTTTTTTGTGGTGAACATAACATCATTCTAGTGGGATGGAAACTTGGGTAATACTAATGCCCAACAGTGACATGCTTGTGAAAGTGTGAAGTCCTCGTGATTGGCCAGTTTCAAACATCTTGACATCTTGTAAATGATGAGGATTTTAGGTGCCCCCCTCCCCCCTCCGATTCCTGGTGTTGTTGGTTGACAGATGGCAGCAATTAAGAGTAGCTAACATAGGTGTTGGAGCTAGAACTTGCCAGTAATTTTCTGAAGTGAGTGAGTCCTCACTCACCTGACTGATTGCGATCACCCAGCAGGCCTTTTTAACTAGTAAAGCTGACTAAACAGTGACATTAATTGTCTTTCTAAATTGTTCAAGTTCTTAGGAGATGTAGCCATAACCTTCCGAGGCAGCCCATCTCTGATTGATATTCTAAGAACTGATGCTTTTAAATACTATGATGAGCTCCGCACCAATGTGATTTTCTTGTTGGAAGTAGCTTTCCCAGTCCTATGACTGTAAGTAGGTGCAAATGAGTGGGAATTGGAATGACTGGTGTAGTGCTAAGATAGGCTGAGTCGCTTCACCCCCCTTAAAGCATCCGCCCAAAGCTTGTGAAAGTGTATTCCGCGCTCTCTATCCTTCTTTAGTAGGAGTTCAAGAGAGGATTTAGATATGTGGTAAATGGCTTTGGAAATTGAGAGAGTTTGATTGAATATAGAGATGTTCATCTTAGACTGTTAGAGAGCTCAACTTAAGATTTTGAGAACATATATTTCCTACTTTTGTAAATTATTTTTTCTTTCCTTAGAATTGGGGTAGACTTGGACTTAAAGGTTTTTTTTTTGGGTGTGTGTGTATACTCAGACTCGTGATGGTTTTCACATCTCCGCTATATTCTTCTGAGGAGTGCTAATCTGGGACGTTCTGTACTCGTGTAGGTACTAAGTCACCAAATTGCTGATGGTGATACTGACACGCGGGCTGTCAAAGAAGGATATGTATGTTCAAAGATATCTTAATCTTTTGTCGTTTGATTTCTGGGTGAATGTAATTCGTTTATGCATGATGTCATTCAGATATCAGTTACCCCTCTCGGTGCGATTTCCCCTGCGGATGCAGAATGTCAGGCATACTTCACGGACAGGTTTCCTGGTGCAATGGAGCGCTCCTCAGCATTGTAGATGGTATCCTTTCTATAGCACTTTTATTTATTATTTTGTTCAACAGTTATCTTGAAAAATGTTTGATGTAGATTCCAGTGCTCTCCAAAATTAGAAAGGAAGTCACATTTGTAGGGGAAACAGGAGTAACAAGTGGAATTTGGTTAGGGTGGCGTAGCGGGGATAAAACTTGTGCAATGGGAGTATGGGACAGACGACAGTAGCAACATTTATCTTGCTAAATCAGAGAGATAAGCATTCAGAGTTAGGTTTATAGAGCACCCTATGTTTTTCTATATGTTTCTCAGGAGGTGTCAGGCCGGTGATCGGCTTGCACTAATCATTTCCAGCGGGGTGTACAGAATCTGCAACTGATGAACTGATATGCTTTGATTCTGTCCATCTGGATTTCTAGTCCTCATTAGTGAAACTTTTTCTATTGTTTTTGGACAGTGCATTAGTGAAACTTGAAGCACCAATAACAGTATGTTGTGAAACTTAAAATCCCTTCATCAAGCTTTTAGTTCACTTATTTATTAATTCTTACATTCGAGTTCCCCATTTATGTCATGCAGGCTTCTTTTCAAATTAGGCATTCAGGTCATTGGGTTCTGAATATCGTTCTGGTTTGGGTCTCAATTGCTTTTTGAAGAATCTGCACACTCGTGGATTCGTCATTTCAGTATCAGGTGAAAGTCTGTTGCCTCAAATTACATAGCCTTGTTCTTCAATTTGCCGTTGAGTGAAGCACTGGTATATTTTCGACTCCTATGTCCTCATTCATTGGCTGCAAAGCCCTGCAATTGGTTGTCATTGGCATAGCGTAACTATATTTCCGGTATGTGTATATGGCTAATGGTTTAGCTGAACCAGTGATTATGCGAACGGTTTAATAGTGGACTTTTAGTCTTGTAGATATGAAAACTTGATTTATACTTTGCATATATGTTATTTTACTGTATTGCGTAGCTTTACACTGTTACTTTATCTTACTTTGAGGAGATTAAGGTACCTCTTTAATTATCGTCTTATCGTTGAGATTCTCAAGCTCTTTATATAAGTATACTCCAATGAACAGATACTTCCAAGTAGCTTTTGTTTACGTTTTTCCTTCTTTTTCTCCTATTACTCCATATTAGTGTTCAGACTTGGGACTTCGCTTAGAATGACCTTAATCATTAAGGGTGTATCCGAGAAAACAAAGGATGCAAGAGATGGTGATTGTGGTTGATAGAGGAGAATGAAAGAAGGAATCGAGGGTACTCGAGAAAAAACGAATGCAAGAGATCGTGATAGTGGTAGTCGGTAGATAGGGGAAAACGAGCAGAAGAAAAGAGGGTAACACATCCAAAATGACGAGTTAAGTATCAAACGAGGGACTAATATTTTCGTATGAACAAGGGACAAAGGGATGCATTTCTCCTAACCAGTTCTGAAGTGATAATAGCCGATAGAAGGGAAAGCAAAGTGAATTATCTCTCAGCTTTCCTCCAATCCCTTTCCCCAAGCCCGTGTCTAAAGCCCTAAACTTTGGAGAAGGATTCCCTCCCGTTCCCTTGTCTTCTGATCTCCCTATCTAAACACATAATTGTAAGAAATTGTCATTTCAAATTTTCAATTAAGCCAAATCGTATGAGATTAGCTTTGCTTATTGCAAGAGGATTTGCGCAAGACTACATCAATGGTGTATCATGCTAAAACGTATAGAGTTCGACTATAAGACATGGAAATTTTAAGGTGAAAGAGTGGCGTATCTTGAAAGAATTTCGACATGTTGAAGACCATATTCATCATAAAACTGTTTGCTTGTACTCGGCATCTTATTTGTGCAAAATGTCTCTTAATCAAGACTCCGATGTTCATAATTTTAAATCTAAAGTAATGTGTTTGCTACTTGTTACTTTTATGACTCGCACTTTATTTTTATGAGGAACTCTGTCATAGGAGTATATCTGAAATCGTCGGGAGTATTATCATCTCATAATGTAACACGGTTTTAATGAGGATCCTTTATGACAAAAACCATATTTTAGTTGGGTATTCCGAAAATTCTCGGTTTAGCGAAAGTATGCAATCACTTTATATAAAAGTCCAATAATATCATTATATCAAGTCCACCAAATCAGAAATCTTATAACCTTACTATTCTTCTACTTTTGTCACTATTAAAAGCAGTTGTAGTCTGGTAGACTTTGCTTCTTTCATATGAGCCGTTACTCAGCTTTTAAAATACTAAAGTTGCTTAAACACCACCTGGTTTTATATTGTCCATAATAAACATTGATACTCCTAGAGTCTCAGGTTATTATGAGCTACTCACGTTTCCATAAGATCATATAATAAAATATCATTGGAGATGACAGCAGCTCCGTTCGTTAAGTTTTCCAAGGGTAGTACTCATAATCAAGGTTTAAAACCAGTTTATATGAAACATGTTAATAGATATATTGCGATATGACATTCATAATCAAAGTTCAAAACTCGAATATACTCTTAAAATATACTCGGCCTTAAAAGAAAGGATATTTTCAGATTGGGCGTAATCTATTTGTATTTGGTGGGCAACTAAGTCGCAACTGATGATGAACAAAGATCCAAAAAAATTCTTTTAATTTATGTCATTATCAGCTAAGATTCATGAGTAGGACTTGTACAAATTTCTTTAATATGTATGGGTTGTCCCATCTATTTCTATAGCAAACCATATGTGACCTTCAGACAAACTGCTTATCAACCGCTGAAAACTGACAAACTAACAACATGGAGAACTAACACTTTCGGAACTTTGCTTAAGTTACCGTCTGCATCCATAATTGACAGAAAACTTGAAGAGATGGCGATTAAAACTCGAAAATGAAGGCGATATACGTGCAAATTTGTGGACTTCACTAGCCAGGCAGCGATAAAGGTCTAGACGTCTAGTATCGAAATGACTTACTGTAGTGGTGGTCGTTTTTGTCGTTAATAAATCTAACCGAATGGTACATTTGACACAAATTTAGAAGAAAGGTTGTTTGATGTAAGATGATTTTTCCATATATTTAGTGTACGTGTAGCGTATTCCTAAAGCAGAGTACACATTCCTGAGCTGTATTCGGAAAAAAATTGAGGATTTCAGAAAGCTCAGGAATGGCATTCTGCAAAAACAGGGGACTTTTTATTCATATATCACACACACTGTAAACCGTAAGAAGCCGATATAACACTAAGTAAGACTTACATTTGTAGATTTATATACCCAAAATAAAAAGCCTTTTTAACTTATCATATGTACAAGACTGAAGGTCGTCTGATCATCATCCTCGCTCATTCACTTGTTCAGGCGGTGGGCATAAGAGTTTTGTTTGTCTATATGGCAATGCTGCACTTGTGTGTGACTCTACCAGTATGGACCATAATACATGCACGTCTTCATACTGGCATGATTTAACATCTTCGTACAATATGTAAATTCCTCGACCTGCACCCCGAAAACAACAGCATTAGGACTAAGAACAGTTTGAACGACCAATACATAAACCCGAAACCTTCAAAGACGAGAAAATTTATAAACCAATTTTCCTAGAAACGGGTACTAGTTGTATTTAACTTCTGATGAATTGACTTACTCGATTTTTTAGGAGAATGCAGGCGGAGAAAGAGCTTCTTTAATGGAGAGAAAAGGGATTGTAGCCACCCCATATGTAGAAGAAAATTGGGTGTGGCACATTCTAGGTGAGGAAGGAGTAAATGTAGGAAAAAAAAAAAGAGGAGAGTTTGCTTAGACAAGGGTGAAGTGTATGAGATCAATACCACTACAAATCCTTTTCTTTATGATTTATTTTCATATCACAAGTAAATATGACACTTCTTTTCTACATAACTAGCAACTTTATGAGTGGAACGTTTGTTTCGAAGGGATTTAACTTGCAAAATAATCATTGAACATATAGTTTAATCATCACATTTTCTCATTTTTTGAAGCTCTTTGGTCTTTGGTGAAATGTCATTTTCCAAGACCTTTTCCCCAAGATAAAGAAAATGCAACCCGGCCAATAAGCAGGGCTTCTACTCCACTTTCACACTTCCCACAAGGCCCTTTTTCAACTTTTGGTGCTTACATGTCAATTGCCTTCTGCTTCAAGCTGTTGCTATATTCCTATACTACATCAACAACAATCTGCTAATGGGTCAAAGCCTCTAAGGCTATCAGCCTATCATCTATTGTAAAAGGTCACATGTACGCAAACTGTTGTATGCGAAAATTCTTGTGAGCTATTCTATTTCGTTTCATTCCCTTGTGAGTTGTGACATTCAAAATCAAATTGAAGAATGGCAAGTCGTCTTTGACTCTATATTAGAAATGGTGATACTATTTCCGCAAAAAAAAAAAAAAAAAAAAAAAAAAAAAAAAAAAAAAAACGGTGATATTGGTTGTTATTCCTATATGTCAAGAAAATCGTACTTTCGTTTTTTCTTTTAACACTGGAACCCGACAGATGTTAAAGAGAGCTCCAGCTGTGAGTGTCCCACATTGAAAAAAAAAGAGAAAGTTGAGTTGTATATAAACCAAGGAGTTACTCCTATTGCCAATTGATTTTAGGATGAAACCTCTTTGGGTTTATGACGTGGACTCTCTCTCCTCCTATGGGTGCGGCCCATGCCCGATCGTGTTTTAACAGTAGACGCCACCTTAAGTGTGCTCCCGGTAACCCCGGTAGTATAAGCGACACTCTACAAACCCCGTAATTAGAAAAGTCACATTAGGCCAGAGTCTAGAGACATAATCTCAAGTATGACACTTTTTTTATTTTTTTTGGCTACTATATGCGTATTTTAAGTAAACAAACTCTTTCAAGTCTTATGGGAGCGTGTAGTTGAAGTATTCTGTTACATACACCTATCTGTCCCGCTGATAGAAGCTGCTCATTATTGTCATACGCTCTATTTGGGGTAACCGTAACTCGTAAAACAATATTGCATCAGTATCAATTTCGGTATGACCCCTGATGCTATCAAAGACAGAGCCGCAGAGGTGCCAGAGACAGATTTGCCCTCTGGCTTGAGCGTAAGCCTGAGCTTGGATTGAGGGGCTCGGATTACACTAGGACCCGAATCAGTTATGTCCGTTGTTGAATCAGTTATAAGTTTGTAACTACTGTACTAATGTGTTCGTTTTTGTGGAATTTGGCATTAGCACCTCATATCCTTACATTGTATCTATAAAATCTTCTCTACTGCAGACTTTAATGTTTACTCAGCATAATACTACCTTCGTTCTTTTTATTTATTAACGTTTCATTTGAACTAATCAAACCAAATATGAACAAATGAAATGACCAAACCAAATACGGAGTATGAACGAATGAAGTGATCAGAGCAAAGGTTTACCGTTTAGTTGTGCCGATTTGCCCTTCATGGGCCTTGAACACTAAAGAACTTTTTTAACCAAAGTTATAACCTTTTGTCCCAAGTCCAAATGACCACCTAGAAACTTTGAACACAGTGTCTGGGCTTAGTATCTGTTGTTTTCTATCATCATGGCCCATTAACTACCCAAGTTGTGTTGAACTGCTGAATGTGTAACAGCATCTCCAATGCTAAAATTTTGTTTGTAATGGTTTGTTTCATAGCATTTTCTGTTTTCAGTATTTTTTCAAACTAAAGTCCCGTTTGTCAAAACCATAAAAAGTGGTTTTCAGTTTTTAGTTGTCAGTTTTCATTTCCTATATAATTATTATAGAAACAAATAATGTAAATTTAATTTGGTAACTTATTTAACTAAATACCTTTATGCAAGAAACCAAAAATTAAAACGCCAGTGATACCGAATGGGCCCTTAGTTTCACAAACCACTGATGTCAATAGGTTGTTTCATTGGTGAACTTTTATCTTTTGTAATTTTCTTGGCTACGCTTGCCCAGGCTACATGGCTTGGACAATGCACAATTAAATTGAGAGAGTAGTTAATTATGAATATTGATTATAGAAAGAAAAATGTAATATAAAATTATTGTGAGTCCTAATTTAAGCCATGCGCAATGCAGTTTACCATTAGAGTACAAACCCTAATAGTTTAGAGTTTTAGCTTAATATGATCTCTCCTATTTGGCAAGCTAAACTACAATATTTTTGTAGCTTGCATTGGAGATGCTCTAATGAAAACGGAAGATGTAAGAAATGTTTGCATGACCTAATCAAAGAGGCATCTCGATTATGCTTGGGTGCACAAATCTCGATTCCAAATTGATTTCCTTTTAGCAAATCTCGAATTCAGAATGTTGTAATGAGAGACTCATCCACCACTGTTAGGTTCACGGCATGTTGTTCCAACTAGACTAGCAGAAGCAAAAGTTTGTTGTTTACTTGATTGTTAGCATGCGATGTGCTAAACCGTAAGAGAGTGGTAGGGAGAGAAAAGCAACAAAATTGAAAATTCTGAAACACTGACATTTAAATTTAAACAAGATAATAATTGGGTATTTAAAGCAAAGTAGAACATGATTATCAGCCCATTGAGTGCCATGATCTATTATGACTTGTATAGCATGGTGCTAGTTGTGGGCTGCATGGGGTCTTTAGCCCATGATTAATCTCCTTATGCTCTGCTGTTACCATAATACGGAGTATGTAATCCCAAAGTATTGCGCTCTAAAATTTAAATCTCTCACTTTGTTTTTAATTGGAAGGATGTACTCCTATATGATGATCGTTATGATTCATCGATCCATTTGACTCTTTTGCGTTTTAATGTAATATTTATCGTACTAATATGTATAGTTAGAGTGTTAAATGAGCAAATAATTTATATAGACCCGCTAAGTTTTTATATCAGTACGAATTATTCATGATTGTCTGATCTAGGCCATCTAGCTTTCCAGAAACAAGTAAAAATAGTTCTTGATACGTGAGAAATATGTTAGAATTAATAAAGTAACAGTTGCTTTAAAGACTACTTACACTAAGTATGGGCAAAGTGTAACAAAGGTCTACGACGTACAACGGACGGTGGATGGACATTCCTTTTAAATATTCCGAAGATGTCATGACATATACCAAGGTTTTGACTTATGGAGCTCCATCCTCAATAGTCAATATTCATAATTAACTACTCTCTCAGTTTCACATCGTAATTCCTCTAATTGTTTTGTACATTATTGGCATTTGGCGTGATTTTTTTTTTTTTTTTTGGTGATGCATTAGATATTAATAAGCATTATCGAAACAAACAGGAATATGGACATACAATATGAAAACGAGATGCATGCACTTTGTTCACTGTCTAGGAGATGATGAAGAACATATAATCTCAAGTAGTCAAGATGAGAGATTCATAATTACTCAAAGTTAATTGAAAGGGCGATGAGAAATTCATAATTGCTCGAAGTTGATTGGAAGGGCCTCTTTCTTGTGTGCTCGCCTCTTCCCACAAATAATTAAATCGATTGTGATGCATAAATGGTGACATAAATGCATATCACATAGTAGTAGATTAGACAAGACGACCCCTAAAATCTAAGATTAAAATACCAAATTAATCCCCACTACGTTATAGAATTGTTAATTGATCACGGTGATTACGTGAAATTAGACCATGTGTAAATGATTTTTGTACTATTAATCCTTACATAGTTACATGTAAAAGAAAAGAAAAAGAACTGGGGGACAAGAGGACAACAAAATGAGGGAGATAGCTAAGCTAGAGTGAAGTTGAAATTGGGTGTAAAATGGTACGATTTGGAGGTCTACTTCAGTTTTGACTTTCACTCAAGTACAGTGTCTCCACCTTATTCTGCTTCTTTTTACCATAATCATATAAACTCCAAACTCCTTAGCTTGCACTTGCAAAAGCCAAAGTTAAAAAGATACAAAGTAACTTCATTAATGATGAGATTATAACGGGTGACCTTACACTTTACTGCTCACGGGCGGGGTCATATTTTCCAAATTAAGCCAATATATACACACCCTCTACTCTTCTTAGCCCATATTTACCAAAGCGTTCGGAAATTTTACGTATTACGGTAATAAAGTTGACGTGGTGTTACCTTTACCATCTCTGCTAATTAGAAAACTTAAATCATACTTTCGCATTCTCCCAATCAAGCTGGTAAATTTATCATACTCCGTTTAAGAGTATATTGGAGCATGCTCTAAATTTTCAAACTGTATTTACCGTTTATTTTCAATTTCATGCCTTACGGTAATCAGGTTGACGTGGCATTACTTTTACCCTTTCAACCAATCATAAACATTAAATCCTATTTCCCATTTATTTTCAATTTCAAAATCTACAAAAATAAAAAATGCGTGTCTTCAGAGTTGCTGACTTATAAGCATTACGATCACACTACATATATTCCGTTCCCTACTTTTATAACGTATACCCTAGCAGTTGCATACTCCTATAGTCCTACATATTTCGGACCGTTCGATCAGACACAAAATACTGACGCTAAGCTAAGATCATTTTTAAAATTTTAAACCATAGTTTATGATCATAGTCAATGACATAATTATACCAAAAAAAGTCGGCTTCGTTTTATAATCATCAGACTATATATACAAGTGCGTCACTTACTTCACACTTCACTTATACTTTTCTCTCTCTACTTTCTTTCTCTCACTCTTTTACTCTGTCTTCTGAAACCCAGAAATTAAACACTCTCGTGAGTTCCATTTTTTGAGTCGTTGGTAGCGTCAATCAGAAGTTTGTTACACAAAGCCAAACACACCCAATATTATTTTTCCCAACCCAAATTATTAATTACATAAAGTTTTCATTTCATAAAATTTGATCGGATTAATGGGGAGAAACAAGGAAAGAACCAAAGTTGAAGCTGTTCTTGAATTACTCCGAAAACAATCTCCTCTCTCTCTTAAACAAGTAAGTTTAATTTAATAGCACCAATTTTAATTATCTTGATTACTGTTTATTTATTTATAATTGTATGAATTAATTTGTTTCTTAATTTGTATTAAAAAAACAGGAGAAATTCTGTAACACAGCATGTGTGGAGAGGTTTCTGAAGGTGAAGGGAGAAAACGTGAGGAAGGCTGCTAAAATGTTGAGAGCTTGTCTTACTTGGAGAGACACCATTGGCACTGGTAACTAATAAATTTACTTTTCGACGTTCCGAGAAAACTCTGGTCCCATCTATTTAAATTATACTTACATTTGCGCCTCATTTTATTAACAGAGAATTTAATCGCGGACGAGTTTTCGGGGGAGTTGGCTGATGGTATAGCTTATGTTGCTGGTCATGATGAAGAATCAAGGCCTGTCATGGTAAAAACTAGTGAATTAATCATATATTTAATTAATGTTCTGTTTCTATAATTAGTTGTTTAATTCAAATTAATTTGATTAATTACTAGTTTGCTGAAAGAACATAAAATGACAAAAGTTCAACTTTGTGTTGTCTTTTTTGTAGGTTTTCCGAATCAAGCAAGACTACCAGAAGTATCATTCACAGAAACTGTAAGTTTTTCACCTACCTACATTAATTATTTTTTTACCCTTTTGAAGATAATTAATGGGATCAGAAAACGCAACGAGTTAAATTAATTTTAATCTGAATATGGTGATTTTGCAGATTTACTCGTTTGATGGTTTTTACCCTTGAAGTGGCCGTACAAACAATGTCAAGATATGTTGAGCAATTTGTCATCCTCTTTGATGCCAGTAAGTTTTCACTTTTTACCAACTGTTTCTAATGTTTTAATTTTTTACCACTAATAAGTTGACGAAGTTACCCTTGTTGAAACCCTTTCCCGCCCTGAATTAAATTTGAAAATGAAGGGTAGTTTAGTCATTCAGATTGACTTGATTCCTTCCCCATGAAAAGGCTGAATCTGGATTATCAGGCTTACAATCTTAATACACCTTTTAATGATTCCCCAACTTTAATTAATTAAATAAATTAGCTTTATGAATAAATACCCTCTTCTCCTTTTTGTAATTTTTCTAGATAATGCAGCGTTTTTAATCACTTTTTACAGTCTAATAATAATTCTGATAATCTGATTTATTCCCCACTTTTTATTATCTAAATGATCTTTTTAAGAGCACGCCTAAATAAATAATTTTGCATGCTAATTTATGTCTTTTTGGCACAATTATTAATTTTCCACTGAAATTTAATTCATGGTGTTGGTGCATGTTTCATTCTCATTAAACACTGTTTTTCTGTCTCTCAGAGACTTGCACTTTTTTGTCTCTCACTTGTACAAAAGCAATACACTCTTGTGTCGTAAAACCAGCAATTTGTTTGGGCGTGTATTCAGTATCCCACTCTTCCCATTTTTTCGTCTTTCATTTTCTGTTTTCAGTTCCAGGACTGCCCTTCAAATGTCACCATTACACAATACGTCAATACATACCATGACACAATGACACCACAACCTAAAACGAGTAAAGGGGTGGAGTTCCCAAGGGTAAAAGTGGAATGTCATGGAAATTTGTAAAAAAAGCAGTATACTAAGATCGGTCAATTTTTACTGAGTAGGCCGGCCTGACAATTTATTTCCTTTTCTTGTTATGGGGGTTATGAACAGGAATGACTTAGTACTTTCCTTAAAAAACATGAGAAATTAATTATCACATGCAAGTATGCAACCTTGACATTTTTTTTGAAGGCGTGTTTATGACTTTACTAGTATGAGTTTAACTTATATGGAGTACTATGTTGTTTGTATGGAGTTTTGACTGTTAAGAGTTGGTGTAATATTAATGAGGGTAAAAATAAAATATGTGCAGGCTTTTTCAGATCAGCTTCAGCTTTTATGAACGTTGTGCTCCCAACACTAAAGATTGTGTCCGAGCATTATCCTGGTCGTCTTCACAAGGCCTTTGTCATTGACCCTCCTTCCCTCTTTCATTATCTCTGGAAGGTACACCCTTTGTCATATTTCGCGACGTGTTATGTTTGCATTTCTTATATGGACTGATTACGGGTTAGAATGAATTCAAACTAAGCCATTATGTAGAATGGTTTGTTATAGGTAGACGTTACTTTTGCACAGTGGGGACGGAAATGGGGGATAAAAGCTAGAAAATGTGAAATCCAATGATTGTAAAAGTGATAAGTAATTGAGTGACTTTTGTAGTTGAACAATCACATGTAGAATGTGAACAGTGATCAAAGGAGGGAAACTAATTTGAACTGTAAGACTTTTTGAGCAAGTAGTAACTGCAAATGATGGACCAATCATAGCCGTTAAAAAGTGGCCATCATTTCATCATTTTTACCCCCCCCCCTCTTTTTCCTGAAAATTACTACTACTAGTCAAAATTTGTTAGGTTAGTTCTGTTTTTTCCCCCACTGTTATTCTTACGGAGTATTCTATAAGCCTTCTCTCTGTTCAAACTTCAAAGTTCCAACTCTCATTATCAACTCAGTTTTTTATCCTGCTTTTTTGGGTTTGTGAGTCTGTTTTCTTAGACAGTAATTTTTCCCTAGTTACCCCACCAAGTAGGCCAGTTTTACACAGTAAAACTCCCATGTGATGCGCATATTGGCATTGTGTCCAAATTACATAATTAGCTACAAATCACAAGTTCAAAACTGTACTAAGAGGGCCCTTTTAAACTCAATTTACCAAGAAAGAATTCAATCTAATGTCAACGTTTTTGTTATCTTCTGATTGTTATTTTCTCAGTGACCCATCTGGACTAAATTTGAATTATAATTTAGTACTGTAATCACTTAATCAGATGCTCCTGTTTTACGTGGTTATTGGCTTGACATGTTTCTATTATTGCTAAGTAAGTTTAATCTTTGATGTAATCATCGTACACCAAATTCACACTAATACGGAGTATTATATAAGACGGTCTCGGTATTATTGTAAGATTAGTCTCGTTTATTTGATTGAAGGAGATGAATTCGATTGTGCTTGTTATATCTAACGAAATCCTTTCAAATCATTTTGTGTGGAACATATACTACCATGAAAGTTTTACTAATGAGTTGTTAATTTTGGATCATAGGGTGTACGTCCATTTGTGGATCTCTCAAACTTAATCACACTAGTCTCATCAACCGACTTTGAAAACCCAGTCTCACTAGATTATAGTGACTTCTCAATGTACCCACGAGCCGCCTCACTTCGGTTCGACCCTTCCTCCATCCCGGTCAGCTCATCCTCGTCCGCCAAGATCGGCCCGTCGGCCTCAACCCGGTTCTCCTTCACGGTGGCGCACCACTTCGACTCCCTCAAGCCATGGTACCTTTCCCTAGGTGGCGAACCCTCATCCTCCAAAGTAGGCCCCGCAATAACAAGCAACTCATCCACGTCATCATCCATATTGGGTCCCACAGCAAGATCCTTCTCCTTCGCATCACCCATTGCACGGACGCCACGTGGAAGCATCAACGGCGGAGATAAGCTCCTACGAAAGAACTTCATCCCATCAACTCCACTCCCACAGAAATCCCACAATGCTGACGCCGCCAACGCCAAGCTGCCCCGCACGCCGAAGCCGTCGTTTCTACACTCCCCGGCGGCTGCTCTGTTCGGCCGGCGCGAGCCGATGATGTCAACTCCAGCTAGCCACGTCAGCGGGAAGGCAGAAAAGTCTCGAGAAGCGTTTTTCCAGTACTTCAAGTTTTACCGTAGGCCGTACGATGAGATGATCTACCGGTCAAAAATGAAGCCACCACTTGGCGGGTTAATCTCGATCGTTGCTCCTCATCATCATCATCATCATCAGCTCCACCACCAGCAGCGCCGCCGCCACCACATGTCGGTTTCGCAACGGTTTTGATCCAAAAATGCAACAATTCGGAGATCAGAGTAGTACATAAGGGAAAAAAAAAAAAACAAGAGTATATTCGGGGTAAATCAACAATGTTCGTCATTATATCATCAACAACAACAATGTTAGTTGTTAAAGTCCAGCTAACAGCAATTAGCATTATTATAAAAGCTTATAATTATGCTCTTTCTTTAGTTTTGATCACTTTACAGTTGCAAGTTAAATAGTTGGGTTACTTAGTTACTACATTATTGATATGGGTTTAATTCAAAGTTCTGAATTCGATTATTATTTGTTTGCATAACCTTGTTCATATCAAATCATAGCGAATTCAATCACGTATACTTCAATCTAATCAAAATGTAACATGACTTTTATATAGTAATTTACTTCGCTCCCATCAGAAGGTACATTTCGTTTGGATTTAACCATGAAAATATTAAAAGGAGTGTTACATATAGCTCAAAGTAACCAAGGCGATGGAATAAGCTCGCTCTCAGACAAATTAAAAACGCTCGTACACAAGATGAATAGCGCTTAACATACATGATACATACAACGAAGTGTGTTCACTACTACTGTAATCCGAAAGGAGCCTGTACTGTCTATTCTGATCTGTCCCAGATAGAATGTTGACCAATTTAGCAATGAGACTTAGTTGATTAAAACGGTCATAATCAATAACAACGTTATATTATAATTATTATCATATGATATGGTCAGGTAAGTCTAGAAAACAGAGTAGGGAGGAACACTCACCAGCCCATGCACTCGTGTGGGTAATTAATGACTTAGGAGAACACAGGAATAATTTACCAAAGTCAAGAAATGGTCGGGAGACAACGTAACAAGAGGGTTGTTATTATAAAATTTACTAACAGTAATAATAGTAAAAAAAAAAAAACGATGCATGGGATTGGACGAGGAAGTAAGGTAGCGTGGTCGAAACGTTGACAAAGCTTTGGAGAAAATCAAAATTATTGCAATCTCCAAGTTTGTTATTATGAACATCATAAAATAGTCAGCAAATCTAACATATATATGAATTCTAGATTATAACTGACCAATGTAGTTGTTGGTATGTACTATTACAAGGATTTGCGTCATTTAATTTGAACTTCAAAAATGTTGGCTAACAAATATCAAGAAATAATAAGATGGTTGGTAGATTTTAGGTTAAGCTTTGTTTTCTGTTGGACTTTGCTCTGCCATGCATACATCAGTTACGATCATTCTCACACTAACTAACCCCTCATCGGTCATCCCCACACTTTGATAAAGTTGATTTCTTGTTACACTTCCTCTCACTACTTCGATCTCGCACATTAATTCAAGTTTTAATTTTGTAATATCATTTTTGGCTTCACGAATTACAAGTTAATTAGCAAATGATGAAATGAATCATAATACTTTAACAATACATGAGTAATACATGTGTAATATTTGTAGAAATGTAAAGAAAGTTAGCCTAGTTCATGTGAGCACGTATGCCTATTTCTCATTAATGCTGGTAATTTCAAAGTCTATACAAACAAAAGCTCATAAGTAACAGTAATGGGTAAGCAAATGTATGGTAGTTGGTAGATGTTACTAGGTTTTGTAGACATTCTCGAATAGCAAATGAAACTTACACTGTACTGGAGACATTTACATTTCAATATGTAAAGTTGAAGATATATATGTGTTAATTAAAGCACTGATTTAGCAATCTAGCTAAATAAGTTAATTGATGAATTAGTAAACGATAAACCTACGAGAAGACACCAACTAAATCTGTTTATTGCACGGGTAACTGGTTAAAGAATCAACTAGGCATAAGGATTTACCATGAACATTTAATAATATAAAGCAAGCTGAGGAGATCCACGAAAATAATCTGATGCTCACAACAACAACGAAATTATCGTCAAGTGACTTTCTAATCAGAGCGTGAAAGTTTACGTTTGGAAGATCATCACAACTCTAAAAAATAACATTTGAAAATACAAGTTATATATCACAATAATTATTGAAATAGACGACGCCACAATCAACTAGAACATCTAGTGACGAAAACTTACCATCACGTACAATCTTCTCAAAATCAAATAGTCGGTTCTATGGATCATCTTGCCAAGGTGTCGAAAAGGGCAACGCTATAAGACCCAAGATGAAATTAACTTAGTTTGTTGATTGGTGCTTTAATGTTAAAATAGAGCATGTGGAATGAAATACATGTCTTTTAATTACCTTATAATTGTAACAACCCTAAAATTTGCTCAAAGAAATATATAGAATTGTCACGCCGCAATTGACTATCGAGTCAATTGCTAGGCTATAAATTCAGACACAACAAACTAAACAAGAAAGATACAACGGAAGTCTTAAAACTGTCGAACTACAATTCTCAAAACCAAACTCAAATTACATAATCCAAAAGAAATAAAGTTTCAATAAATGTTTGTGAATCCCCAACATGCAAATCGACTCCTCAAGCAAGCATCCAAAGCATCAAGACCTGTCAACTACGCCATCGAGAATGACGTAGGCCCAGAATAAGGTAGGGAACAAACCAGAAAACAGAACGTCAGCACAGGCTGAGTAAGAAACATAAAGCAGAGAAACAAAGATACGCGCCTTGAGGCGCGTAGCTAACAAATAATAAGCATTGGATATAATAATGAATACAGAGTACCATCGGGACACGGCAATGCGATAGTCACGTATCGCTGACGAGACAAACGGTCTTGTCTATCATACACGGCTGGGCTCCTACCCCGCAGCCACCACAATCTCGAACCGGCGCGAGCTAGAGTACATATAAACGATTCCTAAAGACTTAAAATGTGCACACCCCTCGCTAGAGATCCAGTAGGATGCGTACCTCTAGGAGGAAAGCCTAATAGGCAGTCGGTAGCTACTCCGACCAAAACAGTACCTTGATCAGAGGTATAAACAGTGATCGGTCCGTGCCGCATCACATTCACTCTAGGTGGTAATCATATCGTCATTTCTTTCATCCGTTTTATGTTCATTATTTGATGGTACGTTATTCGATAATACAATTTATAAATGGCCACAGCTGGATTCAATAATTCAACACAATCAAAAAACACAAGCCAAGATCAACAAAAGCATACCACTCGGCCGAGAAGTCGACTGGCCGAATGGTCGAGAGGCTCGGATCACAAAAGACCGAGGCCGAGTAAGGAAGCCGAGAGGCCGAGGTCGAGCAAACTCAAACGGGTTATGAACGAATATATATACATTGAAACAAGCGTAGGCAAATTGAATTAAGTGTATGGTTATGAATCAAACGTAGGAACAATGAGCAAGTGAACATGTGAATCAAGTAAGAGGATAGAATAGTCCAAAGATGAATGATCAAACGTTCTTACCTTTCAACGCTAATTCTTAAATTAAACTCTTATAACCAAGTCAATGAACTACACCTCCTCGAATCCACAATCTAGACGCCCAATCAATCACAAAATCAATCGATGATCCCCTAATTCACAAGGTATAATCATAAGCCATAATCTCACAACTTTACAAATATACCATGAATCTAAAAGAAGACAGTGGTATTGAAACATAGATAACTCCTACCTCCGACATCGTATGACCACCAAAATTTAGTATGACATAAATGGTAATGTCAGGAACGTTTCCTCCAAATTTTGTTCACAAAATCAAAGTGGATCAACGGGAATCGATCTTACACTGAACCATAAACACGAATTAGGGTTACCCACGAAATATAATATAACTTTTTATCCACAGATCTATATCTTACCAATTTTTGATATATTGTCAATGCTAGAGTAAGGAACATCTCCACAAAATATCGTTCTCAAATTCCTTAGGAGTCGACGGGAATCCTTAAAATACCGAGGGGCGGAACAGATTCTCGGGTAGATAGACACATCTCCACTAAAACAGCTCCACAAGTAGCATCCTATGGAATCTTGGCACGATCTACATCTTCCCGAATTCGTATCGAAAGCAAGGTTCTAACGCCACCAACCACGCTCCAATTAGAGATCGTATGAGAGAATTATGTATGTTTTAAGTTGACACAGTGATGCTGGGAATTTTATGCGGGTAGAGGCTACGAAAAGAAGAGAGAGGGAGAGAAGGAGGCCGAATGGTTATGAAATAAAGCAAGGGTTTTCTTTATTATATGTATATATAGATATGAGGGTAGACTCGGGTTTGGGCTTTATTCGTTGGGTGAGATGAGTGATCCATAAACCTGACCCAAACTCAATTAGAGGAACTCATTTTTCCAATAATCGATTTAAAAAGTAACACCTTTATTAAATAATTACCTAAAAATACGGGGTGTTACAGTCTTCCCCCCTTAAAACAAAGATTCGTCCCGAATCTTAAATTCATTCTCCAAAGTGTCCTCAATTACCGTCCTTCCAAGTTTATAGTTCTCCAAACACTTGTTCAGTCACACAACTCCATTTACAACCGCTTGAGCATTCGAGCAAAGAGAGGGAGATGAAAGTAAATAGGCTTATATGTATTTGATAATATACATGGTACTAGGACACCATATACGATGAGAATAAGTAGTGACTCAACAACATAATTGCATGTATGAAAGGAAAGGAGTGAGAAATGGTATGTCAATACGTGTGCATCGTCAGTGCACAAAACGAGTACGTGTGCATCATTAGTGCACAGAATAGGTATACATGCATCGTCAGTGCATGTAGTAAGTATGTCAATTTATCAGAATAATTCGATAAGATGCAACACGATTCATATAATAACAAGTGAAATCACGTATTTCATATAATTCAGAGCCAAGGACGAACATGCGACGTTCTCATCCCCCTTAAAGAAAAGGTTCGTCCTCGAACCAATGTACTTTATGTATCATGCGAGGAAATTATCTGACCATCGATAAATGCCACTTTTCACTTGTGTTTCCCAAATTAATATTTCATTGTCTCTTTCTCATCCCCAGGTCGACCATGCTTTGTCGTATTTCCTCGTGATTGTCGTTGATAGACATGGAACACATTACTATAATAGAACCTTTCCTGAAGCCGGCCGGCAACTCAAACTTGTACCATATCTCGATCCTTAGAAGTTTTACTGAAATATTTATGTCCATTTGAATCTCATCGTTGCCACTTCCATGTCAAACCTTTATTGGAGTGTTCCCATCTACACAAGGTATTGTCATTTAAACCTCAGAGTACTATTTAGTATCAAGACCACCGTCGTAGATTTTGTATCTAAAATCTCAACTCACATGTAAGTTGAACTTCCACAGTCATATTTCTTAATGCATATAGGCAGCTGGCTAAACAATATCTTAACATTCCATGTATCCTTCACATTCTTGTTCGACAAAGTGAATTGACATCGATCGTCCCTCTATTGTGAGCCACTCAAGTCGTCATCCTCGTTATATTGTTGTGAGCTCATAAAAGACGTTGTAACCTTTTAAGCTAAACTTTCATCTCCATAATTGTTGTCATCTAGTGTCGTTTTACCCCGGCAAGATATTGTCGTCATCTAATAACTGTTTTATCGCACTGAGTAGACTCATTTTTTTTTTGCTAATGACTTTACATAGACCTTTATACTTGCTTGGTGTGTCCGGGATTTTTATATTCTCTATGCCATTCACGATGGTTCCATAACTCCTTAAGTTGTTGACCACAACTTTTGAGTTTTCACCTCATCGTTAACTTGTCGTCTCATACTACTCATTAAGTTTCAGTAATCTCGCTGAATGTCTGATGTTAGATCTTGAATTATACACCTATTTCACCCTTTTCGTGATGGCCTAAACTCGAATGTCTCTAAAGTTTAAGACTATAATCATCACTTTAACCTCAATTCAAGTAGGTCATTCTTCTCATACTCATTGGGTTTCCTGAACACGCCCGCTGTAGTTCTCCAAATTTTATCCGTTCATGACTCACATCAACCCTTAAGTAATACTTATAGTCAACTTCTTTGGTTGTGCGAACGAGTTTAATCATATAATCATATGACCTTAATGTGTTAAGAGTATCACCCGTTAGCTAGGAGTTTTCCTTCCATATCCAGTTCTCATTTGATCCTCAAAACATATTGTACAGGCCTCGGAGTCACTTTTCTCTGTTTCTTGCACATTGGAGTCTTCTTGAATCCATGTCTCACAGGTGTAGACCTTAAAGCAATACACAAGCTTTATGTAACTGCAAGGAAACCCTTTCGGGACTTGATCAAACACATATTCGTATCCAAAGTTCCCAAGTGTTGACGCACTTTTTAGCCTTAGTCATTAAGACCATCATCCTAAATTGACTTGAAGAAACTTCGTCCTTGTAAACATGTAGCCTCAAGTCTCAAACTTGTCAAGCTAAAACTGATATGATTATCCTTAATTCTCTTTTGTTGTCTTCTCATCTATTTCATAACACCAAAGCCGCCTGAACTAGTGCAATACAACTGTAACTTCTCAAAAAGGGGTTTAATTTTATTTTCAGTAATACCATAGGCGTTATGTAGGTAGTATCAACTCTGATCATAATAACAATCGCTAGATCCTCTATACAAAGTCCTTTTCGATTATCTAACACTTTTAAATTTCTTCCACGACAATTCCAATCCCATAACTCTACATCTTTGAAGTTCTCATTCTTTTCCTAGTTATTTAAACCAAAATGTACTAGGAGTCATCCTTTAACTTGAAATTAAAATCAAAGCCTCCAACGACTTCAAATCTCGAGATATGATGCTCAAAGTGCCTTGAACTCAAAGGGCGCAACAACGCTACCACCTTGAAATTACTTCACATTCCATTAACTTGTTTGTCAGGGTAAACACTATCAATCCATATCGACTTAGTTCATTTGTCGCAAGCCACAACGTCAAGAATGTAAATTTAACCAAATTAGATATAGCGCCCCATACGTTATCTTTTCCATTAGACTTGGGTGTCAATCACTAAGCACGCCCCATCTCAATCTTAATTTATCCACCAAAACATGATCTACAATGCCTTCAGAAAGACCGATGCCAAGGGCATAGTGTACAAACACCACTCATGAATAATAGCATTCCATGCATATGAAGTCTCAAAATTAACCTTGCAGTAGTGGATTCAAACAATATCTTTATGTCGACTTTGCCCTACACATTATATGGTACATCAGTCCTACTAACTTATGACCTCGATATTGTTGTAGCACAGCGACGTTCCTTTTCTACTTACGTCTACACTCCATAGTTGAAAGTCCAGAAGCAACTTATGAAACAAATATTGTCCTAGTGGTTCTGTTGTGTTATGTTTGACTTGTAGGTTGGAGGTTCAAACCTTGTAACAAACAAATGTGTCTCATTTCCTTCGAGTCTTGCATGTACGCGACTAGTTGAATCTCCTTCACCACTTCGGTTTTCGAACAATTGTTGAAGTCATAACCATGTTATCTCTTCCATTTTATTAATTATACCAATCACGTACCAATAGGTGTAACTGGCCTTGAACGTTGAATATTTGTCCCCAAACCATCTAATTGTACCTCTAAAATTTTAATACTCAAATTTAATTGATCAATCCTCATGATAACCTCAAAATTTCACTTCCCATTATATATTAGGCGCCCAACACTTCTATCATATGATTTACCGAAAGAAAACTCATACAGGTATATCGATGATTCGAGAACTCATGAATGTGTCCCTTTGCTCATTTATATTCCATAATACTACAATCATGCATAGGCAGTAATTACCAACGCTAGCCGTAAGTCATACAATATAGTCCCAAATCAAATTTGATTACTCACTTAAAACCCATAAGCACCAACCTTTACCCAAACGGCCCTAACTTGAAGAATCTTGTTATGGGTCCCGAGGTAAATAGTTTACCTTTATGGTACGACTTTCAAATGAACCAAGTATGAAATCCCATGTAATACTAATAATCAACCAACCGTATTATTCGAGTGTTTTATTTGATCATACGAAATTAGAGTAGTGCTTTCCTGTTTAACTCGTCCATATGATTTATCAATTACTGATTCGATTCAAATTCTGTAAGGAGAAAGACGGAAAGTAGTGCAGGCTGCGCCTTGGCCAAGACCGGTGGACACTCTCCCTGGTGCCAACGTGAGCCATCGGTCAAACCGAGTCCGGCCATTTAGAACTGGTGAGTCGAGGACACAAAACACACAGACATATAAGTTTTCAGATAGCACGTGATCTCAATCAAATAACATTGACCTGAACATATTTATAGGGGCATTGTCTCCTTTTTCTAAAATGATTACAAGACACATAGTCTAAATGCAAAGAAAACAAAGCAAGGGAAATCACAGAAATCCTCAATTTTAAAGTATCGAACCCAAAATCGTGTCACTTCTAGCTTGCACTACTTTAAAACCTCACAACTCTTGCAGAAATATATATTGACCTTCAGTTTGTCCCAATAGAATTTGATTCATTTCGAGAGTTCCTTCAAAATTTAGGTGCTTCCACTACCGTAAATTGCATAACAAATCCTTGTCATCTAACCCCAAAATGTCGAAAACAATCATATGCCTGATATCCTCAATAAAATTTCTCAGTTCTCTTAACGTTACTTGGCATTCCCAATTTCTCAGTTCTCTTAACGTTACTTAAAATCCGCGTCGATGGCATTTGAATGACGTAAGGTCGAGTATACAAGAACCTACCACGCATAAGCTTAGCTCCTTCATAGACTCACCATTACTAGTCCCTTCTTCGACTTTTCACTTTCTCTTAAAATAATCGTTGTACTAGATTCAATTGGTGGAGCAAAGTTAGATTGAGTAGTGTCGGCTGTTTCTACAGGAATAAGCATAGGTTCGTCTCGATTCATTTTTCCCAACGATCTTATTTGATTCAATACCATGAATAGAGTTTTATGGTTAGGAAAAGAGGAAGTAGACGATTGCTTCCAAATTTGTGGTTTACCACCATCTCACATACACAAACCCAAGGGTATGTTCTGTCTCATATCTCACCTAAAATGGCCAGATCCTCGATAACTATAAACATTCAGTGCTCAAATACAATCATACTATCATCATCTTCAACTCATCCCTAATATAAACCCAAAAGGTGCTTAATGCCTCTATTTAACTTGCAATACTGTCGATCTATTCCAATACCCTAGTCGCCTTAAGCATTTCAATATCACATTCGAAACAATAAACTAAATTTCGAAACTCATAAATCAATAGATCATCAATTACTGTTAGCACCAAAGATAATCTCCAAAGTGGGTCGGTGTAAAATATTCACTTTTAGAACACCCAAAAATCAATCCAAGAACTCCATGGTGTAGTACAAGAAACAAGTAGCACGTAGCAACTAGCATGCGAATGAATGCACCCGACTCGCCCCCATTCTAAAACTTTCAAAATTTGTTTTGAAAACTTTTGTAGACTCGACGAATCAGAACCTAACGCTCAGATACCAACTGTAACAGCCCTAAAATTTGCTCAAAGAAATATATAGAATTGTCACGCCGCAATTGACTATCGAGTCAATTGCTAGGCTATAAATTCAGACACAACAAACTAAACAAGAAAGATACAGCGGAAGTCTTAAAACTGTCGAACTACAATTCTCAAAACCAAACTCAAATTACATAATCCAAAAGAAATAAAGTTTCAATAAATGTTTGTGAATCCCCAACATGCAAATCGACTCCTCAAGCAAGCATCCAAAGCATCAAGACCTGTCAACTACGCCATCGAGAATGACGTAGGCCCCAGAATAAGGTAGGGAACAAACCAGAAAACAGAACGTCAGCACAGGCTGAGTAAGAAACATAAAGCAGAGAAACAAAGATACGTGCCTTGGGGCGCGTAGCTAACAAATAATAAGCATTGGATATAATAATGAATACAGAGTACCATCGGGACACGGCAATGCGATAGTCACGTATCGCTGACGAGACAAACGGTCTTGTCTATCATACACGGCTGGGCTCCTACCCCGCAGCCACCACAATCTCGAACCGGAGCGAGCTAGAGTACATATAAACGATTCCTAAAGACTTAAAATGTGCACACCCCTCGCTAGAGATCCAGTAGGATGCGTACCTCTAGGAGGAAAGCCTAATAGGCAGTCGGTAGCTACTCCGACCGAAACAGTACATTGATCAGAGGTATAAACAGTGATCGGTCCGTGCCGCATCACATTCACTCTAGGTGGTAATCATATCGTCATTTTCTTTCATCCGTTTTATGTTCATTATTTGATGGTACGTTATTCGATAATACAATTTATAAATGGCCACAGCCGGATTCAATAATTCAACACAATAAAAAAACACAAGCCAAGAAAAAAAAAAGCATATCACTCGGCCGAGAAGTCGACTGGCTGAATGGTCGAGAGGCTCGGATCACAAAAGACCGAGGCCGAGTAAGGAAGCCGAGAGGCCGAGGTCGAGCAAACTCAAACGGGTTATGAACGAATATATATACATTGAAACAAGCGTAGGCAAATTGAATTAAGTGTATGGTTATGAATCAAACGTAGGAACAATGAGCAAGTGAACATGTGAATCAAGTGAGAGGATAGAATAGTCCAAAGATGAATGATCAAACGTTCTTACCTTTCAACGCTAATTCTTAAATTAAACTCTTATAACCAAGTCAATGAACTACACCTCCTTGAATCCACAATCTAGACGCCCAATCAATCACAAAATCAATCGATGATCCCCTAATTCACAAGGTATAATCATAAGCCATAATCTCACAACTTTACAAATATACCATGAATCTAAAAGAAGACAGTGGTATTGAAACATAGATAACTCCTACCTCCGACATCTTATAACCACCAAAATTTAGTATGACATACAGGGTAATGTTAGGAACGTTTCCTCCAAATTTTGTCCACAAACTCCAAGTGGATCAACGGGAATCGATCTCACACTGAACCATAAACACGAATTAGGGTTACCCACGAAATATAATATAACTTTTTATCCACAGATCTAGATCTTACAAATTTTTGATATATTGTCAATGCTAGAGTAAGGAACATCTCCACAAAATATCGTTCTCAAATTCCTTAGGAGTCGACGGGAATCCTTAAAATACCGAGGGGTGGAACAGATTCTCGGGTAGATAGACACATCTCCACTAAAACAGCTCCACAAGTATAATCCTATGGAATCTTTGCACGATCTACATCTTTCCGAATTCGTATCGAAAGCACGGTTCTAACACCACCAACCACGCTCCAATTAGAGATGGTATGAGAGAATTATGTATGTTTTAAGTTGACCTAGTGATGCTGGGAATTTTATGCGGGTAGAGGCTACGAAAAGAAGAGAGAGGGAGAGAAGGAGGCCGAATGGTTATGAAATAAAGCAAGGGTTTTCTTTATTATATGTATATATAGATATGAGGGTAGACTCGGGTTTGGGCTTTATTCGTTGGGTGAGATGAGTGATCCATAAACCTGACCCAAACTCAATTATAGGAACTCATTTTATCTTCCAATAATCGATTTAAAAAGTAACACCTTTATTAAATAATTACCCAAAAATACCGGGTGTTACAATAATACAACATTCTTTCCTTGAAGTTAATATGATTCTATGAAGCTACAACACTTGGTCGTTTTACATATTTTTTTCACCCAAGTTAGTTGCCTACATATTTTTTTTTTTCCAGACTCCAAAGGGCTCACTAATTCGTTGATCCTTCATTTGATTCGTCATTTTACTCGATGTTTTCCATTCCATTTCCATTTTTAGCGAATTGGTAATGAATAATTTGAATTTCGACAGTTTAGCACAATACTTTAACAATACATGTGTAATACTTGTAGAAATGTGAAAAACTTAGACTAGTTCATGTGAGCGCATCAGCCTAGTTCTCATTAATGCTGGTGATTTCAAAATCTATTGATGGGAGGATTGTCGTCAAATCCTATCAAATTACCACTATATCAAGCTAACTAGCAAGGGCACGTGGGTATCGAATCCACAAGGAAGATGGACGAGTCTAAATTGCAATTAAAGTGTAGAAATTCTTCCCTACGCGCTCAACTCAAGACAAGTAGATGAATTGCACAATCAACCCAATCGTGCAAAGCCCGATCGAGTACAACCCCGTACCCCAAATTCTCACCCTAAAAGAGAAAGATTACAGTAGGAAGATATCTTAATGAATGCTTCATAAAAGCTGATAGAGATACTTTCGGCCCAAGTATGAATAACTAGAAATGATCTATTGAGAGTACAAAATGCAACTCTGTGTTGGATGTTTTTCTCGGTTAAAGCAAAGATCAAGATTTTCACTCAATGTAGACGTCTGACTTTTTTTGATGAAGAACGAACGCTATAAAAAAGGCAGTGGAATATTTCAATAATCAAATATTTGGAAAATAATTTATAATTAGAAACTCAAATATTATGAGATAATAATCTTTTCTTGAAATAAAAGATAGAGTTCCAACTAAGGAAAACTCTCGAATAGATTATCTCAAAAAGATAGTTGTAAATCAAGAATCAAATCTTTTACGAATTATATTATCTTCAAAATACTTAAGAGAATAAAATGATTTAGGAAAAAAGAGTTTTCCAAAATACTAATTTAAACTCTACAAGAAACCAATCTAAATAAATTAAAAAAAACTCCTTAAAGATATTTAAGCTGAAATCTGAAAAAAATATAATTGAATCACATGCCTAAAGAATAAAACGTGATATCAAAATCATTCACTCAATTTTCGTCCAGCACTGATAAGCTAGTACAGATTTCTGTACCTATAAAAGTACATGTACCACTCCTATAGGGGAAGACAATTGTGGTTATGAACTTGCTATTGAAGCAATGCACTTCTATACTGATCAAATCTAAATTACTCACACTACAAAAAGACAAGAAATAAAGCAACACCCATCTAGTCTTCACAAATGATCGAATTCTTCTTTTTCAACATAGATGCAATCGGTAAAACCTGAAACACAATATCAACTAAAAACGATCACATACAAGTGGCTCTAAAAAAAAACGATCATAAGTGTTAGGGATATCAAACAACAGAAACACTTGTCATCATCAAAACATACAAACATAGCTCAACAAAACGATTATAATATTTCCAAAATCCCTTTCAAGCCCTCTAAGACCAAATTATTGAGATATATATGTCATCACACTCTTTGAGATCATGTTGAGAAGCAAATTATTTGTCTTGATTTTGTGCTACCGATGACCGATTGGCCGATATTTTTAGGAAACCACTTGCTAGAAACAGATTTGAGGAAATACGGTTAAAAATTGGTTTAATAAATTGTATTTAATCAAGCTATGTGGTTTAATTCTTCCAATGATTGGCTGGTCAAGGTATCTAAGATTTGTTCGATACCAATCCAACGGTATTCTTTTCGTAATGCGCATTCTTTTTCTTAAATCGCAAGTCAAATGATCAAGCAGCCTCGATAGGTAAAAGTCTAATGTGAGTGTGTTACTCAGCTCCCAAACAATAGTATAAACATTTTACACAAGTGATATACGGGGTATACCATCATCATCTAACTATAAACTAATTAAATAATAGAAACTAGTTGTCATCATGAATCAATAAGAAAGGGCTATATGGTCCATGATCACTTGATCAGTTCTAATTTTGGAAATCAAAGCTCAAATGTTCCATAAAACCAACCATGACATGTGCATCCGTTTGTTTACATTTGAAAGGATGAAGTCCGATCCATCTCAATAATTTAACAAATTGATTGTAATAAACCTATCTATCTATCTAAATCTATTATCTATCCATCTAGATATATTCTATCTATTGAGTCAGAATTTGAATCATTGACCTGTTACTTACTTATTCATCACATTACCAGTGTGCTAACTGTTACTTCATGTATATTTTTTTTCAACTCATACTATAAAAAGGAAAGAACCAGTCCAAATAAATGTAAATGACCAAATCTTTTATTTTTGAAAATTTAGGCGAAATATGGAAGTAGATATAGATATTGCTGCATTATAATTATCAAAAATAATACGATATTCTGTTTATAAAAGGTAATCGAATATTCCGTTATAAAAAACGGAATGAAATTTTTATAATTATATTTAATACCCACGCATTTATAATATCCCTTACTTTTTGGCAAGAAAATCCGTACAAAAACGAAATTCCCCACAATTAATAATATATACCCCGTATACAAACACCGAAAATATTAATTCACAAATAGCAAAGAATTTTGGCTTATATTTGTGTGAAATTTAACAAAACGCAAAATATTCAGTAATACAATATTCCATTTCCAAAGTTGAGATTGAAAAAAAATACAATCAATGTAAAAAACGCAAAATCTCTATTAATATTTCATTAACATGTTTTCGGCCATAATTAAAATGAGCATATTATTAATCATTTAATTTTCAAAAATATTGATATATAAATTAAAATCTGCATTCATACTTAACTTTCACACAAATATAAGCCATTGTAACAGGAAGAAATATGACCATTAATTTATGAGAATCAATCATATCCCTTGATTAATTGACCAAGTAAAAAAAACATGTGAAAATATATTAACATTAAATAGGTTTTACCCAATTTATTTTTTTCCTCTCTCCTCCCTCCTCTCCCCCAGCCTCCCACCGCCCTAGGCCTTAGCGCCGCCTCGAGCCGACACCACCACCACCAATTCACCTGGGAGCATTACATCCGGCCGGAAACACGACGGCGACCCCTAATGCGCCATCTCCGGCCACCTTAGTTGCATCGTGGTTGGTTGTCCTCGCTCTTGTGAAAACCACCCTCTCTCGCATTGATTCCGGAACCCCCGCGTTACGAAAAAGAGCAAATGGGGGTGGAGGAGAGGGCGGGGTGCCGGCGACCGTCGGTCAAATAGGTGGTGCTGGGGGGCGATTTGTGGTGGTGGGTAGGTTGGCCCGCGGTGGTTTCCGGGGTGGGGAAAGGGAGGGAGGCAGGGAGCAGAGAAAAAAGATGTCTCATTTTATTTATTGAATTTAATTATGGTCAAACTAATTAAGGGCTAAGATTTATTCAGTGAAATCAACGACTATTATTCCTTTTTTTACAATGGCTACCAATGGTTGGTAGCTATTGCAGAATTGGTAATCAACTATAATCTAAAAATATGCTAAAAAGAGGAAACAACTCTTTATAAATCATTTTGTTTCCTGAATGATACGAAGCATATTATGTGGCACGGCTCCACAAATCCCTTGCTACGGAGTATTCTCTAACCCATGTTTCTCACTAGAATTGTTTTTGTTTTATTACATTCCTCGCCAAAATTGTGATTAGTTTATGCGCAAATTATACCATGCTCCCGGGAGCACACGGAGTATGGTGGTCTTTCTCACAATAGAGGAGTAGAGACCACATTTAAATAGATTTTAAATTATTTTAAGTGTGGTCTTTACCCCTCCATTGTGAGAAGGACCACCATGCTCCTTGTGCTCCCGGGAACATGGTATAAGCATTGTATTTTATGTGTTGGTTGTTTTTTTTTTTTTTTTTTTTTTTTTTTTTGGTTTTGGTTTGCTTTGGTCTAATTTCTGTATGTGTTCTTTGATTTTGCAGGTTAGACAGAAAATGCGAATTCATGGGGGTGCATCTACAATCTCCATGATTAATTAGACTGTATGTTTTAATTGGCGACGACAATTCAAGCTTTGGTCTATCTCTACTCCGATACACACGAAGTGAGTAGTAAGTCCTCCGATTGTTTTGGCTTTTTGACAATCACGCACTCCGTAAATGTAAAGGCTTTTTCGATTGCAGAGACTCCAAAATGTTGAACATAGTTGCATAATTTGTGTCCTCTTGACGTGAGTCTTCCAATTTTCGATTTTTTGATCTTTTGACCCATTTTTTCTCTCTATTATTCACCCTCTGTATAATCTTTATGCTTTATAAGTTGTATGTTCATCATCAATGTAATTCGAAATTGTCAATACTCATTTATCAATTGGTTTAACGTCATGGATTTTCGTTTCCATAGTTTATGACCATTATTATCACCTCGGTCTCATCGTCGTTGGCATTGTCATGGTCATCATCATTAAATTTTGATCGTAAAACCCACCATCGATCTCATTTTTGAATTGATTGGCAGATTCAATTGTGGCAGATGAGTGGCCGTGGCTCAGGTCAATCCTGAAATGTCTAATGTCAACTTCCTTCTCCTTTTTCGGTGAGAAAAATCTGATCTTTCAAGTACGAGAATTGAAAATATGACGATCTTTCTCTACTGATTGTCTTTCTCAACTCGAAATAGTGCTGCTAACTTTATAGAGTTTAATTGTTTTTCCATACACAAGTAATTAGACAAGGAAACTATTTTTAGATGAGTAATTAGACAAAGAAACTATTCTTGATTTTGACTTTTCTACTTCTTTTATGTGATGTTTTTTGGTATAATCGATTCATGAATGGTGTAGAATTGTTAAGGTTTTTTTTTTCCACTAATGGTAATCTTACATATGTGACAGGTTAGGTAAAGAAAAAGCGATATGGCTTCAAAAATCTATTTACAATAACAATATAAATAAGATCAAAAAATTAATGAGCAAAAAAATGTTTGTCACGAATTTTGCTTCTTTTTTTTTTTTTTCCAGCCATTATAAATCTGAGTCAACAATTTCACAAATTTCGATGCATGGCTACTCAAAACAAGAAAAGAAATGGGTAAAACTCTTTTGATCGGAGAGAATATATAATAGAGATGCACATTACTATGGTTGGTACTTGGTTATTGAAAAATGTAATAATACTTCAGGCGGTTCAGAATCGATATAGGAAAGAACGTCATGTTACATCAACTTTCGATCAACTATCATGATATAAACTTTGCTGGGTTTAAGTTGTAGTGAGTTTATTGGTGGATTTGTGAATTGTGGTGTTGATTGGAAGATGCCCAAGATGGTGTCGTGATTTTCATGGAAGAAGCTGTTGATTTTTTTCCTTATTTTGTGAGAGTTATTTGAAAGATTTTAGTTATGTAATTGTCTTTTCCCCTCACACTGTTATTTGAGTATTACTTTGTCATTACTCTCACTTACAAACATTATTATTATTACAAGCCTAATGTAAGACTACCTATTTTGTGATTTTTCATATCTTATCACTTATAATTTCCTTTCTATATTTTTTAAATGTGAACCTTTACGAATCTAAGAACTTTATTTTGCCCCTATGAATCCAATTAGTTTTTTGTTAAATAAAAAATAAAACTCACCAAAAAAAATGTCTCATATTCCTAGAATGAGCGAGTATATACATAGCATTATTAGAACTAATTCACATAAACATTTAAAAATCCAGTGCATGGCACGAGTTCATAAGCTAGTATATTTTAATAAAGCCGTGCCAATAAGCTGATGTGACACGACTTTGTTAAACACTTAAACCATCGACATGTCAGCAAAAAAAATATTCCACTCTCCAAGTTGTTTGTGACTCGTAATAAAACAAAACGGGAAATGATCATAATAATGCCTTATTTAACCGTAATTTATGAGGAAAAGAGATCTCATTCTTAATTTTATGATAAATTAATTGGAGCAATACCAACATAAAATTTTTTTAGGGTACAGATTTCTCATTAAAAAGGCAAAAATATCTCAATTAAAGCACATTATTACACACTATTACCGTGATTTCCTAAATTATTATAGTAATTTATAAAACGACTTCCTTTAAAATAGGCAAGAAATCTTTGAAAATCAAATTCTTTAGAAAATCATAATTAAGTCATATTATAAAGAAATATATTCCAAATTTAAACCATCTTTCAAAAATGCCTACAAATAATTAAAAATATTACGAAGGATATTCGGCGTTATATTTTGCAAAAGTTGGCAAAATTTTAGCATCAAATCTTCTAAAAATTGCCATAAGAGTAAAGTTAGGAAGAAAAACTTAAAAAAAGAAAAAAAAATCATATTTAATAGGCAATCCCACCAATTTCGTTGACTACAATAGTGTAGGCCGCGGAAGGCATTACAATCACAATTTTCCTCATTTGATTAAACTAAAACAGAAAAAGGATATCACAATCTTTAAATTATTTTGGCTTGATATCAGTACATCTTCATGAGTTTCGATTTTCTCCATTTGCCTCTCAATTTACGGCCATCGCTCTGTTTTTTTTGCATGCGTATAATTTATTTTTGTAATTTCATTTCCAGGGGTCGGGACGATGATTAGCTCTTGCGGTAGTTGATCAAAGTATTTGGGAAAATGAGAGTTTGCGCAATCTTGAATTAGAAATAAACATGATTAGTAATACTGATAATTGACAACTCTGTTTGGTACAGTTAACAATTTTCATTAGTCCATGTAAAGAACCGGGGCCGTGATGGAAGCAAAAATGTGAAGAACGAGCAATAATGGCCATTGAATGTTCTTTTCGTTTTTAGTTCGGCATTTTGTGCGTGTATTCTGTGCAATGAATGTACTCCCTAATTTAAATGCTTAAAAGCAAACGCATTTAAAAGAATAGAACGGCAACAACATATAGATTCACCAATTTAAGAGTTTTTTTTAACTTAAAACCAAAACTATGAGAGTTTCTCATCTTGGATAATCACGCCAATGATAAAGTTTGACACTTATGCCCAGATTGTTTGTATTGGACATATTTTACTTTTTAGTAAAAATAATTGTTTATCGCAAAATCTTATATGAGAGTTCTATATATATTTCTACCTTGATAAAATGAATTAGTTTAGTATCATTCAAATCAGATCAGAACAGACCAGAGTTATTTAAACCAGATCACAAATTCACAATTGCTCAGATAACGTTCAATGAATTTGGTCCATTATTTATAATAATTCCTTGAAAATTCAATCAAATATTAAACAGATACAAATCAGATCAGCTTAGAGTCATTAAAATAAAACCCACCTCAAAAACCGTAAATGTCACATATTCCGAGAATGAGGGAGCACTATTGGCACTAATTCATATAAACATTTATGAATCCCGTGCATTGCACGGGTCCATAAGCTAGTAAACGCTATACCAATTTTCTCTATACGAGTATACTCCCTCCATTTCTTCTAGCTATTTTTGTTCAATTTGAATAATAACCGAAAATAATACAAGGAAACAAAGTCAGATGGACCATATGGCGCAATTTCGGAGACTCAATTTAAAGACCATGATATTAATTTGCCATTGTCCCATCTCATCTTATGGTACAAGATACAAACATTTGCCCATAAATATAATTGTCACGTACCATTTGTATATATGCAATCTCAAAATTATTCTCATCATAAGTTGCAATGTCAACATCATATATTCAGGGAACTTGAATAAAAATCCTGAATCTAGGGAATAGTCAAACAGTATTTTCTTAAGAATTTTAACTGCTTAAAAATAAGAAAAAATCCATTTGGGTTAGTACAGGCTCTGTTTGGGCCGTCTTGAGACTCTGGGTTTTTCTTGTCGTGTAATCGGCTGTCCACAAGCAATCAAGGTGTAAATCTTTTCCCCCTAGAACTACAAAAAACAAACACGGCCTTAGCTGAAAACATTGAGAAAAAGCCTTGACTCAAAACATGGCTTCTTGTCCACTTGTTTCTCTCTCCTCATCACTTGCATTTTAACTCTATGTAGTATGGATTTTTCATGTGGACAAAACTATATAGTATACGAGTACTTTTCAACTGTTATATGTTACATTTTATTTTGGTTTGTAATGGCTTTTATGTTGAAGTCATATCATTGTCTTTTCCCTTTTGGAGTATAATGTTTAGTCATTTGTATGAAGTTTATATGGATTTTTTTCTATGTTTGATTTAGTTCGATGGATCTTATTTTAAGCTTTTGGTAGCTGAGTAGGTCTATTTGGAGCCATCTCGTCTAGTGTAATGTCTACGTCATGGGATTATGATTATCATGCAAGTCTAAAATTCAAAATATACTCATATACAAAGTGTAAATATACAAATTAAAAATAATAAAAAATCAATATACCCCGTAGTCGCAAACGAGTCGCTTGATTCTTAGTGACAATTTGTTATAGATGTAAATGCAGGAATATACGTGTATACATCATAATCTATCCGTCTCATATTGTATTTGATTCATGAATCATAACTTTCTAGACATGCCAATACGTATAATATGCCTTTAACAATGTATGCCAATTAGATTTTAGAAATGCTATGATTCTCTACTTCTTTGTGTCTTTTTTATCTCAATGTCTATGTCTGTAATCGTACAACCTATATAATACCCGTCTTCCGAAGAGATACAAGAATTGCAAGAATAATGAGTTCATCATTGATTCCTTCTTGAATTCAAAGATTAATTGACATGTAACCTTATCAGTTTATAGTCTTTTCATGTACCATAGTACATGACATCTGAATTTCTGCTTTCTAGTCCTCCGCCACAAATCACAATTCTGTGTGAAAGATACGAAGATTACACGTGAAGGAGATCAGAGGTCAGTTGAATGCATGAATTGTACACATTTGGTAACAAGATCCTTGATTTTGGGGGCTTAGGTTGGGCCTTTGGGCAGAGGTTTGGTGTTGGGCCTGGGCCACCCTTCTGATTTCCTTCAGAGATGGGTCCTATTTTCACCTGCAAATTTACCCATTTCAATCCCTTTTCAACATCTTACTGTAGTAAATAGTTTTCACTAATCGTTTCAAAAAAAAAAAAACCAGTTTTCACTAATTACCTTTTCGTACATCCTATGGGTAATTCGGTAATTGGGTCACACCACACCCGCTCTTATATACAAGGGCGAATTTTTAACAGCCGTGGAATAGTACGGATGACAGGGGGCGTATGAGTTTAATATACTTTTGTAGAGTTTGTATGATTCCAAACAAGTCGGTGCGAGCACCGGTATAAAACAAGTTTGTATTTATAAACAAGATCAGGAAATGAAGGAACGAAAACAGTTTCGAATACTAGTTAACCGCAATAACTCAACATTTAAGAGCATCTCTAATGCTAATTTTTTTGTTGTAATTTAGCTTTGTGGCCAACATCAGTAGCTCACCCATTGTTTTTTTTTTTTTTCCTTACTTGTAGCCTGACAAGCGATGTAGCCCCACCAACGTTGTTTTAAGATTTATGGAAATAACAAAAATTCATAAAAAAAAGAGCCAAAATTAGTTTTCTTCACAATTTTAATTGTTTTTTCATTACAATTAAAAATAAAATTAATTTCTTGAAACTACCCTAGTTGTAATTTGCATTGCAAAAGAATCTGTGTAGTTTTGTTAGGTTGTTTATCCACCCTCTCTCTCCACGCTTGCAGTTTAACATTGAAGATGCTCTAACTTGACCAAAATTATCCGTTATGATCGGTTAAGTAAATATTATTTCTCTTTTTAGAAATCCGAATGACATTCTTTGTCAATTGTCTACCTTGAGCTTCATGATGAAAACAACTTTACTGATTTGGGGCTTACGCGGTTGTCTATAGTGAAAAATAAAAGTTACTCTACTACTACGTACAATTTACAGTCTAAAGTAACTATAACTATTTATATACTCTAATTAGGTGAGAAATTAAAGTCGGATACCGGTGATCCTTATAATAATTAGCACATTTGAAAACAGTCTAAAGTAACTATAACTATTTATATACACTCTAATTAGGTGAGAAATTAAAGTCGGATACCGGTGATCCTTATAATAATTAGCACATTCGCAACATAGATCATTCTACTTTATTCCATTGTTATATTTTTAATTTTACATTATATGTACATTTATTGTGTTTCCACGGAACGGCATTTCAAACTTCCTTTCAAATGTAAACTGCTTAGACTGTACAGGGTACACCACAACTCTACTTCATGCCTGAGTCTTGTTATGTACCGTAATCAGGTCCACAGTACAACCGTACATTCTATTCAGAGCTTCACCGCACCAGCCATGCCCGTCATCGACTGTTGGCATTCTGACTTCCATAATCGGAGTCACAGGGTGTTGGCTTCCCGGAATCATGACCCCAACCAACACTCGCAGCACGTTTGAAGCGTCAATGTCCATGCACACATTGATCTCTGGGACTCCCTTTGACAAGGGAGGGATTCCAGTAACCATGAAATACCCAAGCAGGTGGTTCTTCTCTATTTGCACCTCATCACCTTCATAGACAACAATTAAAGCTTGAGTCTGGTTATCGTAAACTGTTGTAAAAACCAAGTCCTTTCTTGCAGGCACAGTTGTGTTCCTCCGAATGATGGGAACAAAACTATTCCCATCTGCTCTGATTCCGATGCTCAAAGGAGTAGCTTGGATGGTTAACAGGTCCAGATTTCCAAACGGATCACTGACTCCGGAAGCCACAGCTCCTTCCAGAGCAGCCCCTCTAACAGCGGCCTCTAGGGGATTTATTGCTTCATATAGGCGGTTTGTCTTACACGTGATTTTGATGACATCTCTTACCTTGGGAATTAAGGAACATCCTCCCACGAGTATTACATCAGAGAGATCACCAGCTTCTACCTTTGCTTCTTGCAGACATTGCTTTATAAGGCTTTCACACTGTTCAAATACCATTCTGTTCACATCCTCGAATTCCTTTCTGTCCACAACCTTTGACACCTTTCTGCCGTTTCCCATATCAGCTTCAATATTGATACTAGTCTGAAAGGAAAGCATGTGAATGGCATTCTGAGTTGCAATTCGAAGAGACGCCATCGATTTGATCTCATCGAGTCCACGGCCTGCAAAAGTAGTGTCAAACTCCGGAAAAAGGTGACGCATCATGTTCTGCAGAATGTCTTCACCTCCAATTGGAGCACCTGATAATGCCTTTATCTGTGAAACACCACCAGCAGTTGCACTAACAGCTACGTCACAATAGCCAGCTCCCATATTGAATATGAGGGAAACCTTCTCACTCCCACTTCCCGAACTATCATGAACATTCTGCAGTTGCTGTTGTGCATATAAAAGTGCTACAGCAGTTGGTTCAGGCATCAACCTGAGGACATGAAGGCCTGCCATGGCACACGCACGCTCTATTCTTGTTAACTGGAAACGGCTGAATGAAACTGGGATTGTAAGGACAACATTACGTATAGGCCACTTTAACTGCATTTCCGCCATGGCCCTTAACTCCACCAGAAATATCGCCAGAACTTCTTCAGGTGTACTGGATCTCCATACATTATTAACCAAGGCAGCAATAAATGGCCGGACACCAATGCCCAAGGTTTGAACTAAAAATGGTAAGCTTTTACTAGCATTAACAACTGAGTCAGTGTCAACTCGACCAATTAGTCGCTTCATATTGAAGATCGCAGCCCCAGATAAATTATCATGCTCATGGGTGAGCTGACTGCCGACTCCACCTGTGGGGACGTCATCCTTGAAGCTCACATATGATTGCATTAACTTCTGATCCCTTGTGTTCTTAAGCAGCTCTAACTCAGAGCCATTCCAAACCGCTACACTACCTTGTGAAGTACCAATATCGATACCAATAGCGATTTCAGGGAAAGCGGAAGATTTATCTTCTCCAGTAGTCTCACTGTCGGATGCCACGGTGTATGCCTGTTCAGCCATTCCTGCACTAAACAAACAAATTTCAGTCTATAGGTTTACACCTCAACAGCTTTTCAGTCACCTGACAGTTACTGGAAAGCAAGCTTTCAGAATTGCTGGACACTATGAATTCCTTGCACGACAACAGCATAAAAAATACTAGCAGCACTCAGGAAAAACACAAACCAAGCAGAGTCCCTTTGTTTTAAACTTCTAATATGCGGAACAGCCTCGGGGAGTAACAACCATTTTAACAGAAAGAGGACAAGGAAAAATGAGAGCGCAGGGGGACAGGGGGAACTGGGTGGTTCTGCCACTGTAGCACTTTTTGATGTGACCCCTTACAGCCTTGTAGAGTTGTAGCTTCATAATGCACTTTGAAGGTGCCTGATTTCATTGTCAAAGATTGAAACACAACTCAGTAACTCACGATCAAGTTTTGATTAGGTACAGACAATCGATATGACGAAATCAATCGAAGAGATTTCGGCAAAAAAAAAAAAGAAAAAAAAAAAGCTGGATATGGAGTATAAGCATCATTTGAGATAGAAAGGGTGCAAAGAAGAGACAAGAAGATTCAGATATCACAAGGAGTTTAAGATAGTATCTTAAATAGACATCTCACGTGGCTAGAAGTTTAAGACACATAATGACATATATGACATCCACAATTGATGAGAAGAACATGAAGAGCTATCAGTCCTAGCATTTGAGCATGTAATTCCGTTCCAGTGAGCAATAGAAGGTAGATATCAAAGGACCTAAAACACTGTCTTGGAAAGCAGGCGAGCAAGTTAAAGAAAGGCCAAACCAAAATACAAGCCTAAGCGATCTTCAACTAGAATTTGCTGAAATTCAGAGACAGATTCATATTGGTCAGTCTCGTAACGAAAATCAAAGGTCTCTAACATGAGTAGGATGAGCTATCTCGAAGAAGAAAATTGGCGATGTTCGCCCTGTGTCTCAAACTCACAGCACCTGATTCTGCTAACTACATTCCAAAATTTGAAGGACCTCCCATGCAGTAACTTTGTGTGTTTTTTTTTTTGTTGTTGTTGTCAAATGCAGTAGTTTTAGACAACCAAAAGGATCACATTTCACGGTGGAAGCAAGAGTGGAAAATATGTCTACTCAGCTGACATCTTCAAACTTAAGTCTCAGATAATAAAGGTTATTGACAATGAAGCAGAGATAGGTGAGCAAGAAGGCATCAAGGGAAATATATTGTATACATGTATGTCGTGCAACGAAGGCTAAGAAATTGAACTTAATGAGGATGATGGAAAAAAGGATATAAAACCATCATCAAGTAGAATAGGGTTCTGATGAACTGTAAGACCACTTAGTTTTTGAGAACACAAGACTGAATAAAGATAAAACTATCACGAGAAATATACAACCATCAAAGAAATGATCGTAAGAAACTTATAAAGCAAATAAAAGAAAGCTTGTTGTAAACTTGTAATCTATTTCCAAATTGTTATAACAAGACAGTTGAAACATCCCAGCAACATAGAATAAAGAAAAATGGAATTGCAACCTCAACCATTTGCATTGTTCTCCCAGTGAGATATGAGCCTCGGGAGAATCAATGTCACGGGCTTGAAGAGCACAAATTATCAGCACTGGATGACACAGTACCCTCACACCTGAATAGAATAGTCATTGACACTGACATCAATCACTTCAGAACTAACCATATTCTGGACATTGTGTTTCAACAACTTGTTACTTCAACTGAATGACGAAAAAAACTGATGTACACAGAGGGGAATAGCCAATAGCTGTTAATTCTACCCTGAAACATCACTAGGTTGAAATCATGAATACAGGTAAAAGTTAGGCAGTTAGCACATAATAGCAGATTAGGTGATCCTGATGTTTGCCTACATATATTTCTGGCTTCACAAAATTCCTTACAATGGAAACCATTATCCACACGACTGGGAAAAGAAAAAATAATCAAGCCTAGCAATTCAAAAAGAAAATGGTTCAAGTTATGGCAAATGAGGCACTTAACATAACCGTTGAGTTCCCACTCAGATCTTTAACGTAGACACATAGAAACACGAAGTTCAAAAACAACAACACCGACCCAGCCTTATCATATGTTGAATACGCTAAGTCTGTGGTTAGGATGACCTAAAAATCTATGATGGAAATTAGCTCCAGCAATTGCAACTCCGAACTCCTACTTCCCAATCTAAGAATCATATAATGTTTCGTGATTTATACTACTTTAAAATTAAGCTAGAAGAAATGGCGTGCAAAGCCAAATACTTTAGGCTCATCAGTAATGAAAACAAACTGTCTATATCTATCATCTCTAACATAAATGCATCATCATTCTCATTATCCTGTTGCTTCAAAAGAGGCTCCGTCCTAAAGCGCAAATAACCGGGAGATCAAATGTATGCAACCTTACCCCCCTCCCCCCGAAAGTCTTATAGGATGTGTCGATTGACCCTTCAGCCCAGAGTGTTTTAAGAGCTATTTGCCTTCCTAATCATACCAGTTCCATTGATGGTACCCAAACTATATATCAATGTCACTAGAAACCAATTCTCAGATCACCTTCCTACAACCAGCAATGAGGAGATGTAGACCAAACCCAATTCTAAAAACTTGATTAATAATGAACTTCTCAAGTAAATAATCAACATTAACAACAACAAAGACCCAAAATGATTTGAGGTGGGCTAACATGAATTGTCATAGACAATAATAACAAAGCCTTAGTCCCAAAATGATTTGGTGTCGGCTAACATGAATCGTCATAGACAATAACACAGTCTTAGCCCCAAAATGATTTGGGGTCGACTAACATGAATTGTCATAGACAATAATAACACAGTTTTAGTCCCAAAATGATTTGGGGTCGGCTGATATGAATCGTCATTGACAATAATAACAAAGTCTTAGTCCGAAATTGATTTGGGTGAGCTAACATGAATCATCATGGACAATAATAACAAAGCCTAGTCCCAAAATAATTTGGGCTCGGCTAACATCAATTGTCATAGACAATAATAACAAAGTGTTAGACAGGAAATGATTTTGGGCCGGCTAACATGAATGGTAATAGACAATAACAACAAAGGCTTAGTGCCGAAATGATTTGGGGTCGGCTAAAGTGTATCTGTCATACGAAATCGTAATATTCGAGCAATGAATATTGAAGTAGCATTGCGATTAAAGTTAAAAACAACGCAACAGGGTATAACTTGTAAAGAACCACAATTAATTGCTACGAACATGCATTAAAATGAAAAAGAGAGAGAAAGAGAGAAGTATGGAGTACTTACAGAAAGGATAGAGTGGAGGGGGAGAGGAGAGAGAGGAAGCGGTGGAGATGGGCGAGAAATGTGGAGAAGGAAGGAGAAGAGCATAGAATAGAATAGTTGAGTTTGGAAGTGTGATGAAGAAGCCGAGTGTGACGAGGACTCTTAAATACTCCGAAACTTCACAGTATGCTGTCATCTTCTCGATCATCCCAGAAAACCTCCGAAACTTCACTTTGATTATCAAACTGAAAGTGTCTCGGGAACTCACACTAGTCAAGTCTCAACTCTCAAATCTCTAAGAGTCTAAGAGTGTGTTTGCCCAAACTTTTGAAGTGTTTGTGGACTGTTTTTGAGCCCTATAAATTGGAAATTGGCCAAACACACAAAATTGAAAAACTGTTTCTGGTTTTTGAGAAGCACTTCTAGTGTAAATTTGTTCATCAGAAGTGGAAGCTCCAATTTGGAGCTCCTCCTCCAGAAACTGTTTCTGAAGAACACTTCTGGAGAAGTTGGAGCTTGGCCAAACAGACCCTAAGGCGCCTTATATTTCTACTCCGTATTAAGTAACACCGAAACAAATTCGGTATACAGAAGACATACTTGTTTTGATTGAATATGATAATGCCAAAAAAGAAAAAAGAAAACCAAAAAAGTTCACACTTATTTCTTGTCATTGAAATTTGAACAAAGTTTATACTTAAAAAACAAGTAGAAAATGTTGACATATACTCCCTCCGATTCAAAAAGATTTTCTGTTTCATTTTGCAATTTCGCGGTGTCATGTTGAGGTCTAGTTTTAGACCGTACCAAATGAATCGTTTATTTCCTGCAAAAATTAGTAAATATTACATTCTGCGTTGTACTCTACCAACTCTACTTGATTTTAAGGCAAACGACCTTTTTATTTGGTCTAAAATTAATTCCTAACATGGCAACTCAAAAGTGCAAAAAGAAAATAGGAAAATCTCTTTGAATCGGAGGGAGTATTCTTTTTCTTAAAAAAAAAAAAAAAAAACGTTTAGGTAGAATTGGCTAGGATATAGTGTCCTTGTGTGTTATGTTTTCTTTTCCCATGTCCGTAAAGGGTAATCAGGCAGCGTATTAATGGTCCATCTATGTCCAATAAATAGATGAGTTTTTTTTTTTTTTTGTGAGATTCAAGGCCGTGGGACAGCTCTAACGGTCACAAAAATGTATTGTTTTCGTACTATATGTATGCGTTTGAGTAATACATTTTGGTTCATCGTTTCAACAAACAAATCGAAGATAATTTCTTGTTAAATGCTCCAGTAGTTGGAAGTATAAAACTAATATCGACAGTATTAAGCGTAATTTTATCAAGAGAGTATGAATCAACTTTCAAGCTAATTCTCACTAATTCACTAAATGTGTGGCTATCTCGTTGTCTCCAAACAAATTGATTTCGTAAACTTCATCTCAATCAAAACTACTAAAGCTAAGATCGACAAACCCCCTCTTTCCATGTTGGATGCCTACCCACTCTTTCATGCCTAAATCGATCATCAATGATGCCAATGTCATAAAGGGCACTCTATTCTAAATTTCTAACAATATCGGTTTTTTATGTAAATAATATTACACGATCTTTTATCTATAGACGATTTCGTATTCTAAAACAAGTTGACATTGAAAACTCCTTAACCAAAGTCCAAAAACCAAGCCATTGTAAACTTGCATCCAACGATCTTTATTCTTTACTTTTTAGGAGTCGATCTTTTCCCCTTCTTTCCACTCTTTTGTATTTGAAGTCAACGATATCTTTCTTATAGAGTTGTGCGACCTATGACATCATACATACACTCATAAATCATGATGTATATATAGCAAATTGTTAGAGGTGTACAATGTAGACACAATTAATTTGTTTACAATGTAAAATTGAGTTAGATATTGCTCCCCCCGGCTCATGAAGAAATTGGCAGATATATATTTTACGAGAGTCACTCAGACTGCTGCCTCTGTTTTCTCTCTCACGCCGCATCAGTTGGTCTTGTGGCATTCACAGCAGAGTGGGCATTGTTCGGATTGGTTTCGAGTGGTCCCTATTTCTGGCTTAGGGCAGACAATGAACAGTCGGACTTATCGTTGTGTCTTGTGCTATCGTTTGGGGGTCCCTTTGTTTTCTTTGGACCGGCCGTGTTCTGCTTGTTCTCAGACTTTTGTTGGGGATATTTTTGGGGACCATGCAGTTTCGTGTGCAGGGGTTGTGGGCATCAAGCATCGTCACAATGCTGTTCGCGACACCTTGGTGGACATCTGCTATCGGTGCGGGATTTCAGCAGGCAAGGAGATGGATATTGGGCTGGTTGGCACTGATGGCAGGCCTCTTCGTCCGGCGGATGTGCTATTATATTCGTGGGATGGTGGGCGTGACGTGTGTGTCGATTTGACTGGTTCATCGTCCTTACCTCAGTCTGGCTTGGTTGATTTTGAGCCGGGCGGGGTTGTGCGTGCTGCGGACCACCGTAAGCGTATTAAGTATGATGCTCTGTGCGCTTCTTTGGGTTATGACTTCCTTCATTTCTCCTTCTCCTCTTTAGGAGAATTGGAGTCAGGTGTCGTTGCTTTGCTTCAACGCATTCAGAGGTACTCCAAGACGCAGGACATTGGTGCGCAGGCTGCGACATATATTTTCACTCGTATATGTTTTTCTATAGCCAAGGGTGTGGGGGCCCAGATTGTTTCACGGCTCCCAACCAACTTCTTGTAATTTATTATTTATAATTTCTTATTCAATAATAATAGTATTGTAGTAGTAAAATTGAGATTAATTGGATTAGGCAGAGAAGACACAAGAGGCATTGGAGGAGGAGATGGATGATTTGCAGTCTAACTGCAACTGTGTATTCCCTTTGGCGGGAGAGAAATTCTCGATTATTTGCTGATAAGCAAAATGACATTCCCTAGATTATTAGATCAATCAAATACATTGTAAGTGTGAGAATGTATGCAAGCTCAAAAAATTGTGAGAGTGATGAAGTCGTAGAAAGTTTAGCTTCTTAGTTTTATTCTAAGGTCGGTTTCTTTAGCGGTGTCAGACTTTGTAAGTTTTCCTGCCTTTTTATTCTCTTCTAGATGAATAAAAAGTTAAATTCTTACAAAACAAATTGAGATTAGAGTAGTAAAATTAATTGTAATGAAAAATTTAGCTAGTAAAATTAATTATGAGTAGTAAAATTTTGATAGTGTATGTAAACATTATTGAGTGTCTAACTGTCTACACTATATATCTCTAACATTGTCCGTATATATACACTCCCAAAATCACATAAACTTATAAAGCCATTTCTCCACTCCATGGTTTTCCATTTGCAATGAAGATGACAACATTAAATTACAAATCTCTCACATTTTTCATAATCAACAACATCTTATTAATCTTCTCCTTTACATCTTCTTCTCACCCACTTGATCCTCTAATACCTTCAGAAATCAACAAAGTCCAATCCACAATCTCCCAACTCTACTCTCCTCCAACTCACACTCTCACCTTCCACTATATGGGCTTAGATGACCCACCCAAGCCCACAAGGCCAAGCCCAAGCCCAAGGCCAAGGCCAAGCCCAAGCCCAAAAGCCCAAGCCCAAACCCAACTCGACAAGCCTACTTCGTGGCCCGGATCAACAAAACAACCCACGAAATTACCGTGGACTAACCAAGCCTACGGTAAAAAAATCCAAAAATCATCTCTAACAAAATTTACCACGGTAACGGGTACCCAATACTGACCGGGGCAGAGCAAGCAGCTGCGAGTGAGCTGGTGCTAAAACACGGCCCGTTCGAGGCGTCGGTGAAGAAGAGGAGGCTTAAGCTTGAAGAAATGGTATGTTTGAGTTTTGTCATTGGGTGATACGGGAAGAAGAAAAGAGAAGGGAGAGTAGTGAGTGTGCAGTGTTACTATATGGACGGGACTGTCAATTTTTACATGAGACCAGTGGAGGGGATAACGGTGACCGTTGATTTAGATGAGATGAAGATCGTAGGGTTCAGAGACCGTGTGGTGGTCCAGGTGCCGAAGGGTGCAGGCACTGATTATAGGGAGTGTGTGTAGACGAGTAGCCCTCCTCGCCGTGGGGTTTCGAGTGTTCAGACAGATGGACCTGGTTTGCTATTTGTCGCCCTAAAATACGCTATTCGTCGCCCGTATTTCGTATAATATCCATGTATTTCCATGAATACCCTTCACTTAATTATGCTAATCTGTTTTTTCCCTCCATAATCTTCCCTCCCTTTCCCCCTTCCAGCTTCCCTCCTCCATATTCGATGCTATTAAAAAAAAAAAAAAAAATTGTCATCAACACTCCATAGCTTCCCTCCTCTATAGCTTCACTCCATAGCTTCACTCCATAGTTTCCCTAGCTTCAAATCCCTCCATTTTGCCCTTCCAGCTTGTTCGATCGTCATAAAAAAAAAAAACATTCTCATGAACACTCCATAGCTTCCCTCTATGACTCCATAGCCTCACTCCATAGCTTCACTCCATTCAATAGTCTCCTTTCTCATCACTCCATCATCCTGAATACGTGGAAGCTTTGAATTGACGTGTTGGAGAAGATTCGAAAAACGCAAAGATGAGTTCAAATGAGAATGTAAGTTTGTAACAACCCTAAATTTTGACCAACTATAAATAGAAATAAATTTAGAATTGTCACGCCGCAATTGACTACCAAGTCAATTGCTAGGCTAGAACTTCAACTGCAGCTAACCAACGGAAAATAAAACAGCGGAAGTCTTTAAATGTCGAGCTACAGTTCTCAAAACAAAATCCAAATTACAAAAACAGAACGAATGAAGTCTGAGACAAAAACAAAGTCTTTCGAAAATCCCCAACATGATCAACTTCGTAAGCATGCAGCCATATCATCAAGACCTGTCAACTATGCCATCGAAGATTGACATAGGCCCCAGAACACGGTAGGGACGAACCAGAAAACAGAACGTCAGCACAGGCTGAGTAAGAAATAACAAGCATAAAGAGCAAATAAGATACGCGCCTTGAGGCGCGTAGCTAACAAGAACGAATTGATGTTATAGCATAAGAATATCAATAGCAGCCAAGTGCATTATCAAAAGAGCATCGTCGCCCAATATATATATACATTTCTTAATCATATTTTCGGCCAGGGTCCTACCCCATAGCCCCACTTAACGAACTTTGTTCGAGCTAGAGTTGTAATTATCGCACTAATAATCCCGAGTGTGCACACCCCTCACAAGACATGCCGGTAGGACGAGCTCCCATCTAGGAGGAAGACTATTAGGAAGTCGGTAGCTAATCCGACCCTACGTACCTTGATCAGAGGTATATCAAACGATGATCGGCCGAGCCGAATACATCGTACTCTAGGTGGAGTCATTTATATTCTTTCATCCATTTTATATACGTTATTCAAAGATGCATTATTTGACGATACAAGTTATAATGATCATAATCGATAGCTATTTGAAGCGAAACAAAACACAAGCAACAAGCAAACACACCACTCGATCGAGTGGCCGAGTGGTGGTCTCGGCTAGAGGCCGAAGGGCCGAGGAGGGCAAGAGGGCCGAAGGCCGTGGGGAGTATGGTGGTCGAAAGACCGCAAACGAATATTGATAAGACGAAAGGAAAAATACGCTCAATGATATGGTAGTGAGAGATTTGTGATCAATGTTCTTACCTTACTAGCGAAATCACAAGATCAACTCAAGACTTTAGAACGGTACTTCCTCGAACACACAACCTAAAATCAACCAACAATACACCAATCACTAACCATCACCCTACTAATGCATCCAAGGCACTCTAACTTTGGATTTCAACATTCAAACGACCTCTAAACAATACCAAATTCGCACAACACCCTCCCAAGTGTACTAACAACATTAATCCATCTATAAATCACCATAATAACAATTTAAACATCCGAATTAGGCAAAATTCAGAAATGGGCAGAATACAGTCTCATCAATTAAAACCTCATGAAACATTCTCAAATCAAAACCATGGTTTACCCATCTCATAACAAGCATCTCCTCCAAATTTCACATAATTCCACCCATGAAATCACCCCCAACAACCATGAACCCTAATTTCAAAAGCCCTAATATAGAAACCAATATTTCATGCACCAAAACTACAATTAAGCATGGATAGGATTAATCAAAGTCATTCCCACAATTATAACCATGATCATACTACAAAAGGCATAAGATTAAGGAAGCCCTAATTCAAAAACCCTAAATTAGCATTCAATTATTCATGCATCAAAACCACAATTAAGCATGACTATAATCTAAACAAACAACACCCAATACTACAATCATGTTTTAACTTCAATTAACATGATAACTTAGAAACCCTAATCTGAAAATTATGAGAGAAAGGGGTTAAACTTACAACTCTTGGTGTAAAACCAAGAGAGAGGGCAAAGGGGGGGTCGGCGGTGGTGCTCGGGTGGCGGCTGCGGCGGTCGGCGGCGGTTCTCGGGGCCGCTCTTCTCCTTCTTCTCTTCTCTCTCTTTCTCGGCTCTCCTCTCTTCCTCTTGCTCTTTTTTTTTTCTTTTTGCTGCTGCTGCCGTGAGGGGGATGGGGAGGGTTTGGTGTTTGTTTTATTCCTTTGTAGAAAATAGGAAGGGTTTAGTAAGGGTATTTCGGTAATTTTGCCAAACCGTTGCCCAATTAGGAAAACGTCTCTAAACGGAAGGTATAACCTAATTCCCAAAATAGATTTTCACGCCCTTAAAACGAGATTCTCCCAATACTTCGTACAATTCAAGTAACCCAAAAATATGGGGTGTTACAATCTTCCCCCCTTAAACAAAGATTCGTCCCGAATCTTTAAACCCATCCTTCAAAAGGCACGCTCTTAACTAGTAACATTGATCACAGGGTAAAACAAGTACTTGGAAATGTAATATAAGATCATAAGATCATGCTCGAGAGAAAAACAATAGAAGAGTTTTTGAATGAGAATTAAAATGAGTTGGAAATACTGTACTCGAGGTACGAAGCAACAAATCACATAAAAGAAGAATCGGCAAACATATGAATCAAAACACACATAAATCACATCAAACAAACGCTTAGAAACAAAGCGCGCGAGGCTCTCATCCCCCTTAAAATAAAGGTTCGACCCGAACCGAATATACCTTAAGGAAACAGATAAGGGTACTTCTCACGCATAACCGATTCCACTTCCCAGGTTGCTTCCTCAACGTTGTTATTACACCACAGAACTTTCACCATTTGTGTCTCAGCTCGTCGAGTTTTGCGCACCTTAGTGTCCAGAATCTTCAATGGTGCCTCTTCATAAGTCATGGTTTCATCTAACTCAATGGTTTCTGGATTGAGTACATGTGACGGGTCACTAACGTATCGTCTGAGTTGTGAAACGTGAAACACGTTGTGAACCTTTTCGAGATCTGCTGGCAACTCTAACTCATAAGCGACTTCACCAACTCGCTTGGTTACCTTGTAGGGTCCAATGAACTTAGGACTCAGTTTCCCTTTCTTCCCGAACCTCATTACACCCTTGGTAGGTGATACTCGGAGTAGTACCATGTCGCCCTTATTAAATTCAATTTGGCTGCGAGTTTTGTCTGCGTAGCTCTTTTGTCTGTCCTGCGCAGCCTTTAGTCGCTCCTGAATTAGTTTGACTTGGTCGGTCATCTCTTGGATGTAATCTAGACCCAAAACCATCGTTTCACTGATGTCATTCCAACAGATTGGACTCCTGCACTTTCTACCATAAAGTGCCTCGTATGGGGCCATCTTGATTGAGGCTTGATAGCTGTTATTGTAGGAGAATTCTATCAGATCCAGTTTATCCTCCCAGCCACCTTGGTACTGTAAGGCACAGGCTCTTAGCATATCTTCCAAGGTCTGATTTGTCCTCTCTGTCTGACCATCAGTTGCGGGGTGGAATGCGGTACTCATTAAGAGTTTTGTTCCCAAGGCTTCTTGTAACTTTTTCCAGAAACGAGAGACAAAACGTGCATCGCGGTCGGAGACGATCTCCTTTGGAGTACCATGTAGTCTCAACACATGATGTATATAGGCATCGGCTAACTGTTTCTTTTTCCACGTGTCTTTCATTGGTATAAAATGTGCACATTTCGTCAATCTATCCACTATCACCCAAATCATGTTATTGCCCTTGGGTGACCTAGGTAATCCAGCAATGAAATCCATGGATATGGAACTCCATTTCCACTCTGGCACTGGTAAGGGTTGTAATTTACCTTGAGGTCTCTTGTGTTCGCTTTTAACCTTTTGGCAAACTAAACACCTAGACACAAACTCAGCCACATCCTTTTTCATTCCTGACCACCAGAACACCTTCCTCAAATCTTGGTACATCTTGTCTCCACCTGGATGTACCGAGTATTTGCTTGCATGAGCCTCAGTTAAGATTATATCCCTCATTGTGGCGTTGTTAGGCAAGCAGACCCGATCCTGGAATCGAATTACCCCATCTTCACATCTTTTGAACAATGCAGGTTCTTTTGCTACTTTATCCATCAGCAGCTTGTCAGTCTCTTGTAGTTCCTTGATCTCCTCAAAGACATCATTCTCAATCGCGGTTGTCCCCGTGGTTGCTCCTGGTTTTATCAACTGAACTCCGAAATTGAGAAACTCATTCCTTAGCTGTTGTCTTTGAACAACCAATTGGACCGAATGTAGAGACTTCCTGCTCAATGCATCTGCTACAACATTTGCTTTCCCTTCATGATACTGTATCTCCATGTCGTAGTCTTTGATCAACTCTAACCACCTCCTTTGACGCATGTTTAACTCTTTCTGGGTGAAAATGTACTTTAAACTCTTATGGTCAGAGAAAATCTTGAATGTAACCCCAAACAGATAGTGTCTCCACAGTTTTAGTGCAAAAATCACGGCTGCTAGCTCCAAATCATGGGTCGGATAGTTTTCCTCATAACTTTTGAGTTGCCTAGACGCATAGGCGATTACTCTCCTGTTCTGCATTAGGACACATCCTTAACCATTCTTTGAAGCATCGGTGTACACCTCGTAAGGTATGTTCTCATCAGGTAGTGCTAACACTGGCGCCGTGGTTAACCGTTCCTTTAGAGTCTGAAAGGCTTTCTCACAAGTCTCCTCCCATTTATACTTTGTTGTCTTCTTCATCAAAGTCGTCATTGGTTTAGCAATCTTAGAGAAATCCTTCACAAATCTCCTGTAGTAACCTGCTAGTTCCAAAAAGCTTCTAATCTCTGTTACATTCTTTGGGGTCGGCCAATCCTTTACCGCCTTGACCTTAGCTGGGTCTACTGCAACTCCGTCCTTGGATATTACGTGTCCCAAAAAGGCTACCTTATTCAACCAGAACTCGCACTTCGAGAATTTACCGTATAATTGCTTTTCTCTCAGAATCTCCAATACGATCCTCAAGTGGTTCACATGCTCCTCTTCAGTCTTGGAGTAAATTAGAATATCATCAATAAACACTACCACAAATTTATCCAAGTAAGGCCTGAAGGTGCGATTCATGAGATCCATGAACACTGCAGGCGCGTTTGTCAACCCAAATGGCATTACTGTGAACTCATAGTGTCCATATCTAGTTGAAAATGCGGTCTTTGGTACATCCTCTTCAGCTACTTTCAATTGATAATACCCAGACCTCAAGTCGATCTTTGAGAACACACTTGCGCCCTTAAGCTGGTCAAACAGGTCATCGATCCTGGGTAAGGGATATCTGTTTTTGATGGTGACATTATTCAGCTCTCGATAGTCGATACATAGCCTCATTGTTCCATCCTTCTTCCTTACAAACAAGACCGGTGCTCCCCAAGGTGACACATTTGGTCTAACATATCCCTTTTCGACCAATTCATCTAGCTGTTTCTTCAGCTCTTGCATTTCCACCGGTGCCATCCAGTAAGGTGACTTAGCAATCGAACCCGTTCCAGGTACTAACTCAATTTTAAACTCCACTTCTCTTTTGGGTGGCATCCCCGGAATCTCCTCAGGGAAAACATCAGGATAGTCACTCACAATAGGGACATCGCCCAACTCTGGGTATTCTACCCTAGTGTCTCGCACATGACATAAGAATAGAGGTTCTCCCTTAGCTATCTGCTTCTTCAGATTCATGGCAGACACAAACTTTATTCTTGGTCTTTTTGGAAGTATGCGATAAGTCACATGGGTGTTTTTCTGCCCCCGAAGTGAAATCTTTCCTATCCAACAATATATTCTCGCTTTATATCTACCCATCCAATCCATTCCCAATATTACATCAAAATGGGTTAAGGGGAAAACTATCAAATCAGATCTGAACTCATGTCCACAAATCACCACAGGCACATCTTTAAACTGACTCTTACATGCAATACTAGACCCATCAGGCATTGAAAACGCAGAGTTTATCGCTGAACTATCACTAAGTCCACATTTCTCAACAATCTTATCAACAATAAACGAGTGGGATGCACCGCTATCAAATAGTACATTTGCAAGTACTGAGTTAACAGGAAATTTACCCGATACGACGTCAGTGTTTTCATTCTCTTCTGGATTCATGACATACAGCTGTCCTGTGCCCTTCTTAGCTGGAGTGGCCACACTGGCCGATCCCGCTTGCTTAGTTGGTGCTGTATAGGTTGTTCCCCTAGTTGGTGTCGGATTCTTGTAAGTGTTATTCGAACCCGCGTAGCCACTTTGGGCCTTGAAGTTCTGAAATCGATTAGGCGCCATTGAGTAGCTCCCAGACGCTACAGGTGCTTTTCCAGCCATCTTGGAGTAGCACACATTAGCCTTATGCCCAAGCTTACCACAATGGAAGCATGTGACCCTATCACCATTGCACGTCTTCCCGGGATGTTTATTGCCACACTTGTTGCAAGGCCTCTCGATCTCAAAGCCCTGCCTATGAGCTCTGTTGTGGAAAACATTCTTGTAGGTCGACTTCCCAGTCCCAGCAGACTGCGCCTTTCCTTTGAAATCCCCAAAATTTCCTTTCTTATTGGGTATGTTCACCAAATCGAAAGGCGTCTCATTTCTCTTCCCCCCGAGTTCCATGCTCATTGTCTCCATGTTCTGCTCTGATGTGGTGGCTCTCTCATACACATCCTTTACAGTATGGAACCGCTCAGAGGCAAACCATCCCTTAATACTCCAAAGTAGTTTCTTTCTAAAGCTGGCGGCTCTAGAGGACTCAGTTGGCGTCACACTCTCAGCAAACCTGTTCAAGTCCTCAAACTTATCATGGAATTCCTTCACAGACATGCCCTCAGTTTGATGAAATGCCTCAAATTTAGCCACCTTTTGTTCCTTCAAGTGCTCCGGGAAAAATTCTTTCTCTAAGAGGTATTTGAAAACTTTCCAATCTCTAAACCTCTCAATAACAGACCCATCAGCTTTCTCCTCCAGCACCGGTTTGTAAAATTCCTCCTGAATTTTTATCCACCATCTTCCAGCTACCTCCTTAAGGTAAAATGCAGCAACTTTGACCTTCAGATTGTCAGGAACTCCAACAGCAGAGAAGATTCTCTCCATATCCTCGATCCAGTCAAGTAGGATACTCGGTTCTCCTCTCCCAGTGAAATTGTCAGGCCGTTTCTTCTGTACGGCATCCGACATCTTAGCTAACAGCATTTCATTATCTCCACCTCCATTACCGGCATTAATCCCATTGCCGTCGTTTGCAGCATTGTTTGCAGCATTATTAGCAGCATTATTGGCAGCATTATTGGCAGCAATAGTAGTAGCATTAATCTGTGCTATCTGCTGCATAGTTTCAACCATCACTTGCTGATGCTGTGCCATTTGTGCTAGAATAGCTGTCACATCTGGACTGTTGTTTCGCACCATTTTCTATACGGTAATAACGGTTGAATCAGGCGTAACCAACTCTATAACATATTCATTCAGGCATTATCAAGCATTAATCAATACATTTCAATTTAAACATAAACAATAAATCGCATAACCAGCGAATCATGATGGCAATTCAGCTCAGAAGTGTAAGTATATCGAAATCAACATTCGTCTATTCGTCTCGCCCGAGTTTAACTCTTCGGAGTTTCTTTTTTTTTTTTTTTTTTTTTTTTTTTTTTTTTTTTTTTTTTGGAAACACGTCTCGTGTTACTGTAGCACGAGTCGTGCTAGGATCAGAAACGTCAGACACGCGAATATTCGAGGGCAGAACCATCAACACACAGTAGAAAATCAAATAGCATTTAATTTGCAACGTCCCTATGAAATAACCGAAATAACATAATAGTATTGGGGTATTGTCCCCGATCTAAGCGCTTGAACAATGTAAACTTGACAAAAGTGTAACATGACGTTTAACGCTAAAGTGTTAATAAGAAAACACAATCGACGTCTAATTAATAACTAGGCCTTATGCCTTTATTTTATAAGTCTCTATATTAATCCCTTAAGCTTCGCCACTCGGGTCATAATCCTCATCATTAGGGACTTCCCCTCCATCATCTTGCTCCGAGTCACTCAACTCCTCATCCGAACTAATCACAATGACCTCCGTGTCACTAGTTTCAATAGTATCGTCCTCCTCTTCACTCGTGGGGGCTTCCTCAGGCTCCTCCTCCGTGTCCACTGGTGCATCCTCTCCAATAGGCGAGGACGGGGGGTTAGGAGAGTGGTGATATTCCTCAATTTTAACTCTCTTCTGATTCGACTGACCAGGTGTTTCGTGTTCCTGCAGCTGAACCTTCCTTCCTTTCATCACATAAGCTTCACGAGGTTCTGGGGTAGGTTTACCGTTATTAGGGTTCGAGGGTACATGAGGTATGTAGGTTTGCAAATTCTCAGGTATTTGCACAGGGCTAAGGGATATCTCATATTCCCACTCCAGAAATACCTCCAACCTGTCAAGGTCTATCACTCTGCCTGATCTGTCCCTCAAGTATTGTGAACTCCCTGTGAGACAAGCATAATAGGCATTCCTTTCTAGTCTCGCTCGAACCTCCTCCTAACGGGGATGTATTCTCAGGTTGACCAAAGTCACAAAGACTTGGACCTCAGGTCTATTTGCCCATGGAAATCTTTCGGCTGCCTCAGTCAGTTTTGCCCTCATTCTGGTGACAAACTCCTCTACAGACTCACCAATTCTCATACGGTCCTGGAAGGTCTCAGATGAAAAAGCTATATGATACGGTATAGTCCATGGACCAGCAATTGACCTTACACCAGATGGTCCGAACTCCCAAACATATGTTCTCGTGCCTGCCATTCTGTCAGTATACCAGAGAGAACTCCAAGTGCATTAGTACCCAAATCGTATACGCACACCACATAATTCGCAGGTCAAAACCATTAGTGTAAACTCCTTCTCTAGTATCACATAACAGTTAGCACATAGCATGCGAATGAATGCACCCATCCCATGCCCAGTTTGTAAACCATTTAAATCAAGTTTTGAAAACCTTTGTAGACTCGACGAATCAGAACCTATAGCTCTGATACCAACTGTAACAACCCTAAATTTTGACCAACTATAAATAGAAATAAATTTAGAATTGTCACGCCGCAATTGACTACCAAGTCAATTGCTAGGCTAGAAATTCAACTGCAGCTAACCAACGGAAAATAAAACAGCGGAAGTCTTTAAATGTCGAACTACAGTTCTCAAAACAAAATCCAAATTACAAAAACAGAACGAATGAAGTCTGAGACAAAAAACAAAGTCTTTCGAAAATCCCCAACATGATCAACTTCGTAAGCATGCAGCCATATCATCAAGACCTGTCAACTATGCCATCGAAGATTGACATAGGCCCCAGAACACGGTAGGGACGAACTAGAAAACAGAATGTCAGCACAGGCTGAGTAAGAAATAACAAGCATAAAGAGCAAATAAGATACGCGCCTTGAGGCGCGTAGCTAACAAGAACGAATTGATGTTATAGCATAGGAATATCAATAGCAGCCAAGTGCATTATCAAAAGAGCATCGTCGCCCAATATATATATACATTTCTTAATCATATTTTCGGCCAGGGTCCTACCCCATAGCCCCACTTAACGAACTTTGTTCGAGCTAGAGTTGTAATTATCGCCCTAATAATCCCGAGTGTGCACACCCCTCACAAGACAGGCCGGTAGGACGAGCTCCCATCTAGGAGGAAGACTATTAGGAAGTCGGTAGCTAATCCGACCCTACGTACCTTGATCAGAGGTATATCAAACGATGATCGGCCGAGCCGAATACATCGTACTCTAGGTGGAGTCATTTATATTCTTTCATCCGTTTTATATACGTTATTCAAAGATGCATTATTTGACGATACAAGTTATAATGATCATAATCGATAGCTATTTGAAGCGAAACAAAACACAAGCAACAAGCAAACACACCACTCGACCGAGTGGCCGAGTGGTGGTCTCGGCTAGAGGCCGAAGGGCCGAGGAGGGCAAGAGGGCCGAAGGCCATGGGGAGTATGGTGGTCGAAAGACTGCAAACGAATATTGATAAGACGGAAGGAAAAATACGCTCAATGATATAGCTAGGTACAAGCGAAACGGGTAACAAGAATGATGGTGTAAAGCAAGAACATGCGATGATCAAGCAAAGTGTATCAAACAAGAATATGGTAGTGAGAGATTTGTGATCAACGTTCTTACCTTACTAGCGAAATCACAAGATCAACTCAAGACTTTAGAACGGTACTTCCTCGAACACACAACCTAAAATCAACCAACAATACACCAATCACTAACCATCACCCTACTAATGCATCCAAGGCACTCTAACTTTGGATTTCAACATTCAAACGACCTCTAAACAATACCAAATTCGCACAACACCCTCCCAAGTGTACTAACAACATTAATCCATCTATAAATCACCATAATAACAATTTAAACATCCGAATTAGGCAAAATTCAGAAATGGGCAGAATACAGTCTCATCAATTAAAACCTCATGAAACATTCTCAAATCAAAACCATGGTTTACCCATCTCATAACAAGCATCTCCTCCAAATTTCACATAATTCCACCCATGAAATCACCCCCAACAACCATGAACCCTAATTTCAAAAGCCCTAATATAGAAACCAATATTTCATGCACCAAAACTACAATTAAGCATGGATAGGATTAATCAAAGTCATTCCCACAATTATAACCATGATCATACTACAAAAGGCATAAGATTAAGGAAGCCCTAATTCAAAAACCCTAAATTAGCATTCAATTATTCATGCATCAAAACCACAATTAAGCATGACTATAATCTAAACAAACAACACCCAATACTACAATCATGTTTTAACTTCAATTAACATGATAACTTAGAAACCCTAATCTGAAAATTATGAGAGAAAGGGGTTAAACTTACAACTCTTGGTGTAAAACCAAGAGAGAGGGCAAAGGGGGGGTCGGCGGTGGTGCTCGGGTGGCGGCTGCGGCGGTCGGCGGCGGTTCTCGGGGCCGCTCTTCTCCTTCTTCTCTTCTCTCTCTTTCTCGGCTCTCCTCTCTTCCTCTTGCTCTTTTTTTTTCTTTTTGCTGCTGCTGCCGTGAGGGGGATGGGGAGGGTTTGGTGTTTGTTTTATTCCTTTGTAGAAAATAGGAAGGGTTTAGTAAGGGTATTTCGGTAATTTTGCCAAACCGTTGCCCAATTAGGAAAACGTCTCTAAACGGAAGGTATAACCTAATTCCCAAAATAGATTTTCACGCCCTTAAAACGAGATTCTCCCAATACTTCGTACAATTCAAGTAACCCAAAAATATGGGGTGTTACAAAGTTATTTGATGATGTTGTAATTCTATCAATGTTGTAATTCCATGAATTTGCCATGATCGAATCCACGATTAAGCACAAAAATATTAGTGGCCGTGTGAAAAAAGATGGCTCGACCATGGTCGAGCCGTGTACAAAACACGGTCTGACCACGGTGGAGCCGTGTGCAAAACACGGCCTGACCATGGTGGAGCCGTGTTTTGTACACGGCTCCACCATGGTCAGGCCGTCTTTTTTCACACGGTTGAGCAAGGTCGTGACCCACATCTGCTAAAGTAAACATTGCATAACGTGCCCAAAAGTTGGTAGTAATACTTCTTATATAAACATAATGTGGATGAATAATCTTGTTTCCCAATGAATAAATAGGGTTAAGAATGAATAAATGAAGTGTTGATGGAATTGAGCGTTGATATATAAACATAATGTGGATGAAAAACCTTGATTATGAATGAATAAATAGGGTTAAGCATGAATAATGAAGTGTTAATGGAATTGAGCGTTGATTTATAAACATAATGTGGATGAATAACCTTGACTCTTAATGAATAAAAGGGGTTAAGAATGAATAATTGAAGTGTTGATGGAATTGCGCGTTGATATATAAACATAATGTGAATGAATAACCTGGATTCTGAATAAATAAAAAGGGTTACTAATGAATAAATGAATTGTCGATGTAATTCAGCATGAATCAATGATTAATTTGATATTGAATCATAAAACAAAATCATTATGATAATTGAACCTCGAATCAATATGATATTGAGTTTGCGTAAATCGTTAGTTTTGTAATATCTTATAATTCAGTTGGTTTAATTGTTGAATTTTTATTAGAATTAGAATTGATTTTATGTGTATATATGTAACTTAGGTGAGCACACGAGATTATGGTGGAATCAAAGTCGATTATAATCATTTGTTTGTGACGAACCAAGTATTTCTGACTTTTGACGAAGCCTTTGTTTGGGCGAATGAAATAGTAAAGAGCAAAGGTTTTTTCTTGGTAAAAGCTTCGTATAAAAGGAACAAACACACTAATGGTCTATGGAGGCAATACTTACATTGTGAGAATGGCGTTAGAAAACGGTATAATAAGGCATCCCTTGAAAATCCGAGAAAGACTAGTACTCATAAGTTAGGTTGTCCGTTTGCACTAAAAGTCGTAGAGATTGAGGACTCGACTTGGCGATTATGTCTTATGGACGGCGATAAGGGTTATCATAACCATGGATTGGAATTCTACAGAGAGGGTCATAGGCAGAGAGTTTTGTTCACCGATGATGATAGAGCAATGATCCGGAAATTGGACAGTGCAAACGTTCGGGTGATGCATATGAAACAGATAATCAATGATTCTAAAGAGCATGGTTGCCATAACTCGAAACAGTTTCACAATGAGAAGCAGAAGATTAGATGTGAAGCTATGCGAGATATGAATGTCATCCAATATCTATTCCATCTTGGTGAAAAACACAACTACATTACGTTTTCTAAGAGTGATGTCGAAACCGGCCGGATGACACATTGCTTCATGGCATATCCCGAGCATGTTCTGATGTTAGAAGTGTACTATGAAGTGATATTAATCGATGCTACGTATAACACCAACAAGTACATCTTTCCTCTGGTCGAGCTTGTTGGTTTAATCCCCGTCAACTCGAATTTCACGATAGCGTATTGTATGATGATCGACGAAACATCTGAATCATACTCGTGGGTGTTAGATAATTTGAAGAGTTTGTTATCAGAATCACGGGTGCCAACATGTATCTGCACCGACAAGGAAACGTCACTCATTAAGCCTATAGCGACTATATTTCCTCAATCGAGACAGTTGTTGTGTAGGTGGCATGTCGATAACAATGTTAGGGCAAAGGCGAAGTTGATATTTGGCACCGATGAATTAGCTGAAGCAATTGTGCACGGGTCCTGGAAGAAGGTTGTCGAGGCTACGACAATCGATAGTCTACAAACAGCAATACAGAACCTGGAATCAACATGGGGTAGGACTGTCGTGTTTCGTGATTATATCAATCAAGAGTGGATTCCACATATTGAGAAGTTCGCGTTTGCACATACTAACAACGTACGCCATTACGGGAACGTTTGTACGAGCCGTGTCGAAAGTGCTCATGCGGCTTTGAAGGTATGGTTATCCACATGTACGGGATCTGCCACCGTGTTTCGGAAAATCCACAGTCACCATTGTTCCCAAATTGGACAGATTAAAAGGTTGCTTGAAGATTCTCGTAACAAGGTTCGCTCAACTGGGCTTGGTCGTCCTTTTAGGTTATTGAGTTGTCATATATCTCTATATTCCATTAGTTTGTTGGAAAAGGAGAAGCAGCGGTACGAAAGTCTCGGGTCGACTGTTGTGGAGAACTGTGGGTGTGTATTGTCTCGGACTCACAGCCTTCCGTGTGCTTGTATGATTAACAATGCAATCGAGGAGGCTTACGAGTTCTACCCGTACCACGTATCTGCATTTTGGTCAAGACTTATCTATCAACAACCTTCGATGACGACCGAACATCCACGTGACGCTCGTACAACATAGTTGGATGAGTTCGAGATGTTGATCAACCAGGGCCGCAACGCACAACCTGCCATCGTCCGAGCTCTAAACATGAGAATTAATAGTATACTCCATCCCGAGGAGGAAGGTATGAAGGAGCCGCAAAGGAAAGACAACCCCAGGGGTAGGCCTCGTAAAAAGAGCACGAAGGCGGACCCGTCTTGGTTTGAACATGTGTGTCATCTCCCAAACCGCAACTCTTCCTCAAAGCGAAGCCGAAGCACTACTGGCCAGCCTCAGCCGAGGTCGACTTGTAATACAGGTGAATGAATTTCTATTTTGATTTTGTTGATATTTAATTTTAATTTAATATTTAAAATAAGGAATTATGTTTATTTGTACAGGTGAATGAATTTCTATTTTGATTTTGTTGATATTTAATTTTATTTTAATATTTAAAATAAGGAATTAGCTTTATTTCAGTTTTATTTTCGAAAATAACTAATTTGATTATCATGATTATTTGAATTTTCTAATAAAAAATTGATCAATTGTATTTATTGAGTTTTTTTAAATGAAACTAGGTTTTTAAATGAATTTATGTAAATGAATTTTGATACATACAACTTGTAAAACAAATTTGATAATTAATAGTCGTAAAGTTCTAAATGAAATGTATTGTCGTGTTGTATATGTATGTAGTTCCCGGAGCACCCTTGATGAGAAATTATCGCACAGACGTCGATGCCTTCCCATACAAGCGAATACTCCCACCTGGAGTATTTGATTACCTCATCGGCTGGTATGATCCTGAAGGTGATGGCCATTGCGGTTTCCGATGTATATCGCACGCCCTTCGTGGAGAGGAGGATCATTTTTTACAAATGCGTGCATCCCTCATAGATGAAATTGAGAAACCTATTTATAGTGAGATTTACGGTGGAGCAGAAAGTAGAGGCGAAGCAACGATGCGCATTCGTTGGGAAAACAATGGACCGTGCGGGAGGGCAAACTGGATGCACTGCCAAATGATGGATATGGGTTCTCTTCTATGCACAATTGGACAGTTGTGGTGTATTATTGTCGTTACCGAGGTAATGAGCTTGTTGAGTCCTCGGGCTACACCATTTTACCGATGCGTACTCCTATTGGCATGTCCGAACCTGCTGGAATATTAGTTTTGTTGAACACGAGTGCTCATTGGATTCGCTTGTTTCTTAAAGAAACTTTCCCAATGCCCCGTGTAGAACCCCAATGGTCCTATTTGTGTGACCGTGATCTTATATCGCATTGGGCCAACCTATATCAAGCACATCATGCTCTTTGGGAGTCCATTATGATTTTACCTTAGTTATGTAATAAAACTCAATGGTTTAATTTGTTAAAATATATGAAGCTCATTTTTGGTGAATTATAGTTATCGATCATTTTTGGACCGAGTCCTCGATTTAGTGATACTTTGTTTAGGAATGATTTGTTTGCATTTCATTGAACACATGTTGTTTATGGTCATTCCTCGATATGCTTACAATAGACACAGATATTTCACCGTCCAAAGAAAGCGGAAAACATGTGTTGGAAAAAAAGAGATGAAAATAGTACACGAGTTCTGCAAGTACCAACGATTTAGAGGGTGACTACTACTACTATTTACACGCCTAAGGTAGTAGCGATACTTGCGTTCACATGTCAACCTGAATTCACTTTACAAAGCATGATCGCCAAGTTCATGCCCATACCAAAATATACTATAGTTTGTTAGTCAATCACAAGTGCCATGAGCAGATAAATTTCATCAGTTTCATCCAACAGAAGTTGTCGCCCGAGCTCTTTTGCTACGCTTCTTCTCCATAGCCTTATTCCTAGCATGCTCCATGAGTTTGTCCGATGCGGAATTGTATTTATCAAGACATAGAAGTGCCATGAACACTGATCGACACGACATAAAGTAACATGAAACCTGCACACATTGGTTTAGTGTTATTACAAGACATCGACAATTACTGCACTTTTGAGGGGAAGTACAACATGTAATAGGAGTCGTACCTCGGTAGCACTAGGCACTCCTCTGTCCCATAGGTAAATCCTAAGAAGCATCATGATCCCGCAGCTAGTTCTGTAACAAAAAAAAAACAACGGTTGAAAATGTACATAACCATAATAAGTTCACAAAATGATAAGCTAGGTACGTAATTGTTTACTTACGTGTCCTCTTGAATTGGAATGCGAGTCAAGTCTGTACGCCAACTTTTGACCCTTTCCCCGTGTCCATCTTGAAGAGAATTTAGCAATCCCACTAACATGGAAATCTATGACAGTAGAATATCACGCGGTTACATAAGGTAATATGATTATATGGTTACAGAATCTGAAAGTAGAATTTAGCATTTAGCTCACCATTTGGGGTTTAATAGGCCTATGGTAGTCGCTGTCCATTGCATGTATTGAGTCCAGCAGAGTAACTGTTCCTTCACCAGCGTCAAACACGTAACAGAACCAGTGGTTGTCCCATAAAATAGGGAAGAAGAACTGCAAAACATTTAGAAATTATTTGATGTGATTAGCAGGAAAAGAAGAATGGGATGCAAGGACTAGAAGGGCCAAGAATTTTACCACTTTGCTTATGTCTATGTCAAGATGAACAACAGATGCTCGTAGCTTTTGAAATGAATCTACGAACGTGGCATGAGTAGTGCTAAACACCTTGTTGTCCTCTAAATCATGCACAAATGCAAAAGCCTACACAATAATTTTATTTAATTCAGTAATAGTAATAAAAGAGCGTTATAAAAATAATTAAAGTAAACCATAGTATTAGAGTGCAAACCATGTGGTCCGGGTTAAACATGAAGCGCTGTCCACCCCATTTTTTGTTGTACAGGACGGTGACGGTCCTCACCAAATCAGTCCGAGCTCGTTGTCTTTGGGCGAAGTTGTCACGCACGTCGTGTACATACAAAAACATCCCATCAACATCTACGGCATCCAATTTGGGCATCATAGTGGCAGCACCAACAGCTCCCCGGGTCCTAGGATCGAAAAAACAGGTAAATTGACATTGTTTATACATTAAAAATTGAAAATGTGTGAATCATTAAATATAATAGAACTCCTTAGGCAAGTAAATGGGAGTAAATAGCAAACATACCTAGGATGGTCTTTGTAAGTTAATATGTAAACAATCAGTTCTTCAACGTCTTCTGCAGGTTTCCAGCCAACCAAGGTTCCGGCGGGTGTTATCGGTTGAGACTCACTAGTGTAGCCAGCAATACGTTGCAATGTGTCATTTTGCACTTCAACTGGTGTGTTTTTTGTTGGTGTTGGTCTGTTTGGTGGTGTGTATGGAGGCTCACCTACGTCAGTCATTATCCTTTGAGACAACCTCGTAATCTCACCAAGGTCATCCCACTGCAGTATGTCTGCCAAGCTCCCCATGTTCTCGTCAACCCTTGCAATGTCATTCTCGTTTCTTTCGGGTGACTGTTTCTCCTCAGGTTGTTGTGAGGTCTCCATGATTTTGGCCTCTTTGTTGGCCCTCTCCATCTCGTCGGCCAACACCAACGCCTCCTCCTCTAGAGCAATAACCTCGGCCGCCTGAGCTTCAGCTAAAAGCTTTTTTTGAAGCTCCATTTTTCTCTTAGCAGACATGATGGCTGCAGCCATCTGCTTTTCTGCCTTGTCCTTCTTGGCTCCAGCCATCTCCTTTTCTGCCTTCTCCTTTTTGGCTGCCTCCTTCTCGGCTGCAACCCTTGCTCTCTCGGCCAAAATCTCAGCTGCCCTGCGATTCACCTTCTCCGGAATTGTAATGGAAGCCTTCGTTGGACCACTGACACTCGTTATGACCTCCTCGCTCCCTGGCTCTTTCCAGCCGGTACTCTTATTTAATGCCATGGTTTGAGCATTTCTCTCAGCCTCTCTGACTAACATCCTTTGCATTTCCAGATTATACTCGTATTGACAACTCATGTCATTGTTATTGTCACCAACAACATGAATCTCCTCGACCTCACTGTTTTTGTTTGAAATATCACCCAATGTACCACCTTCCTTGAAGATGTTTCTCTTCGAACTCTCACCGACGTGCAGTCTTTTAGAACCCGGCCTTTGAGGATCTAATGTCGTTATGCCAACGACAACGGGTCTAGAGTCGGCGTCCTTCCTCTTTAACATTGAAGATCTTGAAGCATTGGGAACTGAAGAGGTAGCAGGTTGATTGAATGGTTTAGGCGCATTGCGTCCAATCTCAACAACGCCCATTCTTCGCTTACGAGGCAGCCTACTACTTGTAATGTCGCTGATCGTGGCGTCTCTTGCAGAAGTTTCTGATAGCAAGACTCTCATACGACTATCACCGTAGGGAATGTGGTGGTGCTCGGTGGGGTGTCCACTTCCGTACGGAATGTTGTGAACAAACTACCACATAAGCCAAGCATACAATTACAATTCCTTATAATAATGTTAGCAGAATATTTGGGTGAAATACAAATTTTGGAATCCTAACGTACCTTCATAGATCCGTACTGTCTCCTTCTTTTGGAATCTCGTGCAATGCTAGTCGCTAAAGAAGCTTCGTTCCAAGCAAGCACTCTAGGTGAGCGATACCAGTCCACCCTGTTTGGCAAAGGCTTGTTGTCGAGGTATAATATCTGCACAAATTTTGGAGGAAATTTGCACTTTATCTTTTAAATCAATGATAACTTACTCAAATAACTTATTCAATTAACTTATTCAAAACATAACTTACCATCAATATAAGTGCACACCCGCCAGCACCTTTAACACCACCACCCTTCTTTGCACCCCGTCGGTTCATCGTTTTCTGGTCATGGAATCGACGCCCGGCTTCAACTAACCAATCATACACGAACTGCGACCAAGCAAAATCTTTGAAGTTTCTGAAAGTGGCTATGGAGGCAAGGAGTAGAAAAGCAGATATTTTCTGTGCTTGTGTCGGGCATAACACAGTCCCTAGCACATAGTGTAGAAACACAAGACGAAATTCATCGTCACTCAGATTGCCATTGACCATGGCCTGACTCAGAACCCCTGGCAAAATACCATGGCTGAATTTGTACTTGACGTTGAACCTGTCATACATTTCATGCTGCTCCGCGGAAAGCAATTAATCAACACTCGTTGGCACGACACGACCATCCCTTGGCAATCCAAGGATTGTACTAACGTGGTTAGGTCGAACCCGCAACTCTGTCCCGTCATCAAACACCAACGCATTTTGACTGGGATCCCACATCTTGTACAGCCACATACAGAAGCGCCGGTCCAAACACCCTAACACACTCAAGTCCAAGAACACCCCAAGTCCCATGTCCCTGATAATGGCATGACGCTGTGCTGGAAGCTGTATCAGCATCTTGTACAACATATGAAGCCTTGTGTTAACCAACTGTTTTTCATCAGATGGGCTTTCATCGTCTTCTTCATGCGAATTTGCTTGAGGGTCAATAACTTCATCTTGTTCCTCATATTCTGATTCTTCATCGTCTTCAGATTCCAGGACCTCTAGAAAGGGCTCTTCATTCACCGTACGTCTCCCTCGTGAACGATGCAATCTTTTTGCTACAGATTTAACCGGAATTATGGATTTCCTGCGATAAATGAAGTAATATTAATCGTATAATCATTAAAAACCATAATGGCACCCAAGAAATTAATCAAAATAATCAGAATAGTAATCCAATTAATGTCACAATACAAAGAAGATATCTACGATGAGTTGCATAAGTAAAATGGCCACATAGGGATAGATTGTCGCACTATACTACAAGAAATTTCTCGACACAGTTTATGTTCTATTTTGACAAGGTTAAAAAATATCAGTTCAATGTTAATTCAGTTATTAGTCTACACAACACCCACCTGAAATTCAAAATAGATAGAACAAAAGTGGAGGATACATAAAAGTAATTCGTTGTGGTATGTCATGGGCTGTCAAAAAATTCAGGAGTTAAATGTTCTGGCCACTGAAAGTCAGAAGTGGTGCGAGAAATATCATTCTGATGCCACTAATCTAGAATTCCAGCGACAACTTCAGTTTTCGGAAGTCTTTGTTGTTCAAAGCTTAGTAAATATTTTCATAAGTTTTGCAAAGATTTGAGGACATATCTTTTTTTGAAGAAGGGGATAATGATGCAGGAAGAAGAAGTTGAGCCAAGATTTTAACGGCAAACATTGATGATGTGGTTTAAGGGCTTATTTGATCATCAAATTTAAAAAACACATAGCCTAAAAAGAAAGGTAAAGTCCTAACCTATTGATTACTTATTCAGAGCTAATCAAAGACATGAGATTTAATTAAATACATATTAAGCATGTATAATGAAGCCCCTAACAGTAATTAGGAGTGCATCATGATGGGTTACTCGAGAATAGCCCATGAAACAATCAAATGTACAAATCAAGAGGGCTTTAAAGGCTGATATGGGGCTGGGCTTTAAAGGCTGATATGGGCTGGGTTAAAGGCAGTGCATTTGTAGGAAAATGTGAGTGAGAGCAAGCAGTAGCCATAAACCAATACAGAATCAAACGAAAATTCCGGATGCAAGAACTCAAACCAACATTGGACCCAAATTTCACTTTTAAAACAACTTCCTAATGCACCAGAATGTTTTTTATTATCATTTGGGTTGTACCGGAGTCTTGATAATTTCATAGAAAATAGAGGAGAGAGAAAACATTGGTTTGATGGGAAGTGGATTACAATGACTAACGGCAACGGCAGTTAGTCTCATACCCCAAATGATAATATAAATCAGAGGCAACAACATACATCTTACAATCTACACACATAAATTCAATTTCGATTTGGCAAGAATTAAGAAAACCACCATAATATCATACAAATATACACATGCAATACCATATATATGCCCATTATCAATTAATTTTCATAAAATCGCCTATGTTTGAGGTAAACTCAATCTATTAACATGAACATGCTTCACACTAATTTTCACAAATTTCATGCAAGTAATACCCAAAACCAAACGCTTTGCTTGATGTTAAACACAACAATGAAGATTTTACAAACCCTAGGAACCGAAGATCATAAAACACTAAATAAATTAGGCACATGCAAACCAAAATCAATGAACTTCATGAAAAAATCAATCAATAGAAACAACGAGGCGAAATGAAGATCAATCGGGTTGATTTGAACTCACCTTTGGGCAACAAAACTTAAATGTTCGACGAGAAACGGACTCCGATCGGCGAGATTGTCTAGCGGCGGTTTGGGCTCCTAAACGGCGAATTTCCGGCGACTTTTTTAGGATTATAATTTCAAACAATAATTTTGGAGATATGTAAGTATTGGAGATATGTTATTAATTTTGGAGAGAGAGTGGGTAAGTTTCGGAGAGAGGGGAGGAAAGTTAATTTGGGAGCGATAGAGAGAGGGAAATAATTAGTTGGTTAATCGAGGGTTAGTGTGTTGAGGAAGTGATCTCCATGTGTGCGTCATTGATTTAGTGTAGGGGACTGGATGGGACGTTACAGGAAAAGCTGGTGTCAGAGGATAGAGGGTCACTTAATTTCTGAACATTTCCCACCAAATTTCAAAACACGCAACTGTGAAAATAAACATTTCAGTAAATGTTGTTCTAAATGAATTTATAAACACGCAGATGAATAATGTAGGTGGATAGTATACGAGACTCGTTCATTCACAATTCAATGAATACTATTTATTTTGAATGAGTATGTGTCGGTAACTAAATCAGTAAGGGGTCATTTATGTTATTAAAGGATTGCCCTTCTCGAACGACTTTCGTAATTGTAAAATCATACGACGTTATAAAAATTTCAATATGTTTTCAAACTATTTTTAGTATCTTCGTCATTTGTATTGCATGTTTTATTCTCATCTTGTAACAGGTATAGTCTTACAATCAGGTTGTAGGTGGCCCACTTTATGCAATTCAGAAATTTAGTCTTTTAATTAATTTAATTAATTTATTTAGATTCCAATGAATTGGTAGTAAATAACTGAAATGTAGGGAGTTAGTTCTTAATATTCTATACTGTTCAGTTTATATTACAATAGTACATAAAAGCAATTCGTTGTTACATAGTCTCGAGTGTATGGTATACATGTTGCGTATGACAAATTATTGTATACAGCCGAGAGTGTGTCCTCTCGTTTCTCATGTTGATTAATTTAGAACATAGAAATTAATATACTTTTACTAATGCTACATATAGGAAAATGATAATATATAACTAATTCTACATTCTACTTCTTAAAGGATTGCCGAACAGCCGAACATAGACTATATGTAAGAAGAGTTGATGAATGATGGTATAGATGAACACGAGTATATGACACCTAAAGGTAATTTATGAAAATAAATTTTAATACAAAGTGATATAACGGTGATCCTTTAACTAGATAGGTCACGGAGTTCTATTCAAAATATTAAATAATCTCTTCCAATAGGTTCGGATGTACAAAGCATATTCAAGTCAATTAATCCAATGGTCTAGATAAAAACAAACAAAACTCTCGTGGAACGTTGTTTCCCAAATGGTCTAGATAAAAACAAACAAAATTTTGTTATTTCATAATATATTGAGCCTATATATATTACGTCCTAAATTATATCCAAAAATGAAATGATTTAATATGATTCAAATTATCTCGTGGAACGTTGTTTCCCAAATTATCTCTTAAACTCTTAAATCCTTTATATATAATTTTTTTAATATAACTATCAAAAAAATTAGTTGCCTTGGTGGTTCAAGTGTTAAAATTGTAACTTTGAGGTTATAGGTTCAAACCTTCACAAGCCAATTTTTTATGTACTCAAACACATGGGGTGGGTATTGGTTAAATTCTTATATTGTGTGTACACATCACATTTCACTTAGTGAAAATGTCATTTTACTTCTTAAATGATTACCGAACATAGCCTATTTGTAATAAAAGTTGATAAATTACACTATATATGGATTATATATGGACACATGTGGATATATTATCGTTAAAGTACAACATATAAGATCAAATTGAAAAACTTAATATGATTAATCCTTAGTATGTAGCAGGTACATAACTGTAAGCTCTAAAAGTAGCACTTCATATCAGACGTATTTGGCAGAAATACAGGTTGGGTTATTAAAAGTACATAAAATATAAAAAAATCATTTATAAATTGTGAATGCTCTTTTGACATTAAATGTTACTTAAATTATAACTAATCTGATCGAGTGAAAATGACATTTAACTTCTTAAGGGATTAAGGAACATATTCTATATGTAACAAGGAGTTGATGAATGACACTATATATGAATTATATATATGGACACAATTTGATATATTATCAATAAACTACAACGTATATGATCAAATTCATAGACTTGAATGATTAATCCTTTATTTGTAATTTCAATATAACTTTTTTATGATTCTTATAGTCTCTTATTGGAGGAAAATTGCATACTTAAACAGGTAAGAACCTTAAAATGTCATATGAAAGTTTTTTAAACGTATATATATACAGGCCACATCCGATAAGAAGCTAATTTATCGTCACAAATAAAAAAACAATCTGAGCCACTCATCAAACCTAAATGAAGTCAACCAAATAAACAAAAATAAAAACATAAAAACAATAAAAAATAAAAATTAAACTCCCAACTTGTAGGTATACAAGTTGGGTGAGGATCCCATGGAGTTCATATGTTGTAGAGTTGGTAGAGTTTTACCAAAACGGGTAATAAGACAAAATAAAGAGGATCTCAAAAGTACAAATAAATTAATAGATATATTTATTCTTACCTTTTTTGGTAAACTGTACCACATATAGTTTATTTTCAACTCTAATGAATCTAAACACATAAAAGTTGGGCATGGAAAATGATTGTACACACCCGAAACTATGTACTCTCGTTTCTGAGGTTGTGTACTTCAACATAGAAATCGATGTACTTTAACATAGAAATCATGGAGCAAATTTCTTTTTCCTTTCTTCCCTCTCTTCCCCACTTGAGAACACATGATCTAGATAAAAAGAAATGACTAATAAAGATGGTCTTATGTGTCAATGGAAGATGTAACATGAATTCCAACAATCCAACATCATATTTGCAGTGTCAATCAATATAATGAAATGTAAATCAAAATCAGTAACATTTAGATGATTACCTATTTTCATATTCTGAAGACAAAACTTATGTCTCTCACTTTAAGTCCTCCCTACCTAAATACCACAATGTCCTCCATGAAAAAGTCGATCTCCGGGAATAGTTGTGGGTCATCACCATCATTCTCAACTAGTATTAAATGCTATCACGGTTTGTTTGCTAAACATGATACTGTAAAAAAGCCAACACAGAATTTGGGGAGGAAATTCTATGGTTGTCCCAAGTACAAAGTAAGTTTACTTTCCATTGTTTATTAAGAAATTAAAATGTATGGTTTCTGCTTTTGCAATAATTTTGTCATCCACTCTTTGGTTGTTGTTCTAGATCGATAATTGTGAATTCTTCAAGTGGGACGATGAATATGAGAAAGAGATTAGCTCTTCCAGCATTATTCGAACTAATGAGGAGAAAGGAGTAGAGGAATTACTAGTACAAGTCCAACATTTGGAGGAACGCATCTCAAAGTCAAAAATAAAAGCAAAGAACAAAGATGAAATCATAACTTCTCTAAGAAATGAAAACCACATCTTGAGGACTCAAGTGGCGAAGCATTCGAAAGGTGAATCGTACGCCATAGTTGCATTGGTTATTTCATTGGTCGTATTTTGCGTTATGTACTTAGAGAAGAAGTAGTGATCTGAATGAATGGAAGATTGTGTTTAGTTCCAATGTTAAGGCATCTGAATGAATGAATTTGTAATAGACATTTAAATTCTAATTTGGAGTCCTTTACACCTTATCTTTCTGTAATTTGAGTAACCGTTCTTGTACCTCAATCAAAACTCGTAAGACTAAATGACTGTTTGGGTTTTGAATGTTCGTTCCTTCAAAGTTCAATGTCAGTATGTAAATGAGCGTATTGGAAATGTCAATGTATATGTGTACACGTTTTAAACGTTAAACAATGTATATGTGTACACGTTTTAAACGTACATGGTCTTAGTTAAAAATATAAGACAAGTCATTATTATTCATAAGTCACTTTAAAACACACAAACAACGCTCTCAACTCATTATCATTCTAAGGTGACCCGCAAGCCCAAACATTTTTCTTAACAACTCCTTCGAGGTCATGTATTACTAATGTATAAATAAATTCAACCATGTTCTTATGTTAATAATGTTTGTTAGTAATGTTTATGTCGATTTCCATGTTCATATGTAGATGGAGAATGTAGACATGAATGCTTTCTCGGATATCTTAGTGGGAGGACGTATTCAAGATATTTTGCTCACTAAAGTTCTTAAATCTCGTAACCAATCTATGCTAAGATCTCACCAGCTTTCATGCATTGCGCGTTCTCGGTTAGACGGTGTAGAAGAAATTTATTATCACCTAGATTATCCATTTGCTCATCCTTTTTTAATGGGTTCAATTTCAAGGTTTCGTATGTGTAATAAGGTTGGAATCATAAAACTTTGATCGAAATGAAAAAATGTGTAATACGTTGGAATCATAAATGTTTGATCGCAATGAAAAAATGTGTAATAAGTTGAAATCATAAAACTTTGATCAAAATGAAAAAAATGTGTAATAAGTTGAAATCATAAAAATGTGATCGGTATTAAATTACCCCTTAAATTATTGATATAAATATTGTCGATTATTTGGAGTGTAACGTCCAACAAAACGATAATTAAGTCCTCACCAAATTATCCCTCACTTTCGAATAAAAAGTAACAATAACATGAACCTACATAAGGTGACAAAACAACACTTATTCTACGGTTTTGTACACGCCCGTGGTCATCGGTACTTTTTGAGATGAATAATCGAGAGTTTACACATTTGCTCAATGCTAACTTAATTGACGGACACATACACCTCACATACCAACTCGGCACATCAGACAAGAACAAATACAAGGGTTTGTTACATATTCCGAATATTAAAAAAACCATAAACATACGTCTACATAATTGTCCTTCAAATGAAACAATACTTAATGCATCGCAATTGTCTTTTATGGAAACAAACTTACTAACTCGAAGATGGTGGCTTATTCTCCTTGTTATGCATGGCCTCATACTTGGCCTCCTCAATTAGCATGTCTAGTGTAATAGTGGAGTTTTTCATCTTATTTGGGATTTTTTCTTCTTCAACTGTGATTGCATCAATCTCTTCTTCGAGTGTCCAAAACTTCTCCATACTCTCGTAAATCATTAATATAGATGAAGTCCGATATCCACTCAAATCAATTTGCACCTACAACAATACATACGTTTTTTCAAACATTTACGATTATCACTTAACAATGTGTACGTCTAAATAGATTACAAACAAAAATCAATTACAACGGAAATTCTAACCTTTGCAGACCCATATAGTTCACGTAGCTTGTGCAAGAAACACTCCAATTCAACCCTTAATGCATGACTCTGATGGAGGATGGACGGGAGTATGGAAGTCCAACTACGACCAAGTTCAAATTGTCTAGTGATCACCGAAGTTCGACCATCCTGAAACAAAGAGTATAGTAGCGGAGTTTTTTCGCTACATAACATAGAATCCAAGAGTTTGTTGGGGTCTATACCTAAGCTCCCTTTTAAAACACTTAGAAATTCAAGATATTCTCGTTCATACTCTAACATGTTGTGAACTGTAAGTTTGCAGGAGTAAGAGGCGTCGATATCATCTAACATAGTAACAAAAACGAATTAAAACATACATCGACTACAAATTTATTATAATTCACATAATAAAAATAATGTATATACTACAATTACCACGGTTCGTCTTCGATTCGTCGTCATGATCGAAAATTATGCTATTCCTGAAACCCATAAAAAAAATTTTCTTGCGTTTTAATATGTAAATTGTCTGTAGCAGCTCATACAATTTATAGAGTAAGACTAAGATCACCTAACTTAACTAGCAATTAATAGTTTGGGTAGGTAATTTTAATAAATTTTACGAGAAGAGGTACAACTTTTTTAAGGACTTTCATCGGTGTCCTCATTTGGTCAAACATGGAAGTCGTTTTCATTTACTTTTAAAATTATTGATTCAGATTGCAAATATTATACTATAGTTGGAATTAAGGTTACATTTTACATCCACAAGGAAGTGCGTAAGACGTAAGACTACTAATATCACCTAACTTAACTACCAATTAATAGTTTGGGTAGGTAATTTTGATTAATTTTACGAAAAGAGGTACAACTTTTTAAGCACTTTCATCGATGTCGTCATTTGGTCAAACATGTAAGTCTTTCATTTACTTTTAAAATTATTGATTCAGATTGCAAATATTATACTATAGTTGGAATTAAGGTTACATTTTACATCCACAAGGAAGTGCGTAAGACGTAAGACTACTAAGATCACCTAACTTAACTACCAATTAATAGTTTGGGTAGGTAATTTTGATAAATTTTACGAGAAGAGGTACAACTTTTTAAGCACTTTCATCGATGTCCTCATTTCGTCAAACATGGAAGTCGTTTTCATTTACTTTTAAAACTATTGATTCAGATTGCAAATATTATACTATAGTTGGAATTAAGGTTCCATCTTACATCGACAAGGAACCGCCGTAAAACGAGCATAATATTGCGAACATTATATTGTGAATAATATCTTATTTGTATACCACTAATGTGCTGTACTCAATAAAAACAACAAACTGAATGATATACTCAAGTCTTATATATAAATGAAAATTGTAAAAACTACGCCTAAATGTATACATCACCATCTCAATGAAAATTTTGCTTTTTCGAAATAATACTACAAACAAAGAAACAAACACATTTGTTCTCACAATTTTCATTTGGGCCGACATCATAAACTGAAACCTTGTTGCAATTGGGCCGCCGAAGTGAATTGGGCCTCAAATCGAACATACTCAATTCAATGATAAGTAAGAACAAATTTGTTTGGCCCATCTCGCTTGTACACAATGTACAACGGCCGAACATCTTCATCAATTAACCTCATATACTCATCAATCTTGGCCGATCTTTCGGAATGTGATGCCTCAAGTAATGGACCGAGTCTCCGAATCATCTCCTTCGCTTGCTACAAGTTCAAACTAACTAATAAGCTATAATTTTAAAACAATCTATAATCGATTGCAATAGCGTAATATAAAAGTTTTAAATTGGTTACTAGCTTACCGAGTTAAAGTCAACACACTTCTCTTTCTCTTTAGGCAACAACAATGAGCGTGCTGACGTCGGGTTCACAATAACCGGGTGAGAGACGTTAAGGTACCAACGAATATAGCCGTCTTCCACAGAATGCATAGGGTCTGCCACCTTTGAAATAGCATCTAAAGACATCATATGACACTCTAGCCTACCCTACAAATCATCAAACAATTCCGGGTATCTCACATCGTACCCTATGGCAGACACTGGACGGTACGCACTAAAAGGGGGTGTGGGGGATTTGGGTATAACCTGTACATACCCAAATTGTATAAGGCTTCGAATTGGGTCATAAGACTCACCAACATCCCCAAATCGAATAATCCCACCGAATAAGGACAGGTACACCCCGAGTGTCCCACATGAGAGAGCGTGCCTCATCATCACCGACCACACGACCCTCGCATCTACTGGGTCGTAAAGTAGGGAAGTACTCATAAACTCACGCTTGCAGTAGTGTAAGACAACCTGATATGCCCTTCGCATCAGCTCGCGTGCTATACCAAGTTGCCTGTACAAATACGCAAGCGTGCCCGCACCCCAAGCATAGTTCTTAACTCGGTCAAAATCCTTCAAAAATAAATTCACGGCAGCCCGCACACGGTCTCCGCTTTTATCAACAAACAATGTTGAACCAAGCAAATAAAGCAAGTAACCCTGCACCTCAACCTCTGGATCACGACCCTTCCTCACCATACCCATCATATACTCCACCAGAACACCCCCAGACTTGTACCAAGGAGCCTTCCTCCCGCTATCTCGATCAACAGGTTCTTTCAACTCATCAGGCATCCTACCAAGAAGGTCACACATATCAGCCTTGTATTGATCTGACGATGCACTACCCCTAAGTACATCACCCTCAACAGGAATGCGAAGGATATAGTAAACATCGTGCAAGAGTATACTCATCTCTCCAAAAGGCATGTGGAAGGTGTTCGTGTCAGGCTGCCATCGCTCAACAAAAGCTGATATCAAAGGAATGTCCAAATGTCGTATCATGCAACTTCGCAAGTGAGACAAACCACTTGCAGACACCTTCTCCTTTGCAACCTTATGGAAAAACTCATATTGACAAAACATCTCTAGATGTCTCTCACGGGTGTAGCACTGAATAACACCGCGGTCTTTGCAAGTCTCATTCCAAATATGATGAGCAACATGACCCCTAAAACTAGGGATCACATTCACTTGCATTGGACCTCCGGCGGCAGTTTCAGTTAGAACCCATGACATATCTCTATCCTTCCTCTTTCTCTTCCTAGGTAATGCTAAAGAGTCTTCTGATTCTTCAACTCTACTAAAACGACCGCGAGCTCCCCGTGCAAGGTAAACATGAGAAGACGCAGTCGAAGAACCTCCTTCACCAACTATACTTCTAATTTTATCATTAACAAACCCATCCTCACTTGACTCAAAGACTTCCTCCGACGTATCAACTTCCTCCTCAGATACACGCCTAGACTCAACACCACCTAAATCTTTGCTCAATCCATGATCACAACCATTACCTCGACCTCCACCATTTCCTCGACCTCGACCATTCCCTCGACCATTTCCTCGACCATTTCCACGAACACCACCACCGCCACCAACACAAATATAAATATCGCCTACCATCTACAACAATTCACACCAATTTCACTATAGAAAACAACAATTTCCAATTTCCTAATCCTAAATAACTACATGTACCAATACTATCTACAACCATTCAAATAAATTCACTACAGAAAATAGCAATTGTCGTTCGAATTTCCTAAATTTCCTAATCAAAACACGCATTCTTGATTTTGGGGAAAAATATTGTGCTTTTTCTACAACAACCATGAATCGAATAACATTTCTTCAACAACCATGAATTGAATAACATCTAAATTTGACCACTCAAATCAATTATCAATACTTTTAAAGTAATAATTGAAAACCCATTGCCCAAAAAAAACATACCTTTTTGGGTTGATTTCACAAATCTGGATTTCCGATATGCGCAAAATTGGGGGATAATATCAACGAAACTAACAGCAAAATTGGGGGATATTTGGGGATAATATCCGACGAACAGTCCCAAATAAAACCTCGAGGATGAACAATATGGGTCGGTGGATACCACAAATGAGGACCAAAGATCGAGAAATGGATAACTGGGGAAGATAGAGACAGATGAAATAGGCAAAAATGGGGATGAGAGAGAATAAAAATGGGGAAGAGGGAGGACAAAAATGGTGACAAAATTGGAAAAGAAAGAGGACGGGGAATTATAAGAGAAGTAATGGGAGGGAGGGTAGAAAAGATTAGCAATTAATGAAGGTTGATTAATGAAGGGCACAAGTGAAAATACGGGAATACGGGCGACGTATTTAGGGCGACAAAAAGCAATCAGGTATTATATGTACTCATCTCTTTACTCGAATTCGGATTGATTTCGGAAAATACACTATAATTAATAAATGTTTAACTAGATGTTTTGAATTGGAGACTAGTAAATACAACTATGCTAAAAATTCTAGTGTGTCATGTGGTCACTATCTAATCGCTTAACTTTACCTGTTGTCCGCATTTTTTGCTTTCTTTTTATTCGATAACACTCCCTTTTGCTACTTTTAGAATAAAAAAAAAAGGCTAAGCAAATTTCACGTTCTAGCAAACGAAATAAAGAATAGCTAGCAGTATATGTTTAGTATTCCGGAGATTCGTCAATTTTATCACGGTACTTATTATTAGAAAACACTCTCACCATATTTTAAGGAACTATACTTATTATTGGAGAACTCTTGGAGTGACAACGATCTACATGTGAGCCGTGAGATATTGTCACGCCCCAAGACTAGCATTGGAACATAATAGATGGCAACCTACGAATGTAGGCTAAGCCTTTCTTAATATTCAAATGTCAAATATACAAGGGAAATATTACATAATTCAAACATGCGGAAAACGGTAAATAAGGCCATTTATTTAAATTACAAGGCTAGACTGGTTCGGGTAATCTCACTCAAATTGTAACACCCCCAAATTTCCTTTCCATTTTAAAAACATTTTTATCGCAAACCAAAACACAAATTAAGGAAATTTAGAGGTGTTACCGATGGTATCAGAGCAACCCTGCGACCGCGTGCTGGATGCTGGAGCGAGGCCCAGACCAGCCGTCTAGCGGGGGAGATCTTGGACCTGTGTTGATGTTGGTATGGTTTGGTCGAGGCGCAACGGTGACGTTGCGTTCTTTAAGTGGGGGAGTTTGTAACACTACGGAATTTGGAAAGTGGTTTATGGAGTTGGTTTGTTCCACATTGGGAAACTAAGTCTCATATGATCAGTTTATAATAGATTCCTACCATTATACTCCCAACAACGCCTTCACCTTTTAGAGCCCACGAGAGGATATTCGGGCCTAAAGGGTGACTTCCCATCTTATTGGGCTGTGTTGCGACGGACGGTGGATCGGGTTGTTACAGATGGTATCAGAGCAACCCTGCGACCGCGTGCTGGGTGCTGAGGCGAGGCCCAAACCAGTCGTCTAGCGGGGGGGGGGGGGGTCTTGGACCTGTGTTGATGTTGGTATGGTTTGATTGAGACGCAACGGGAAGTGGGGAGTTTGTAACACTATGGAATATGGAAAGTGGTTTATGGAGTTGGTTTGTCCCATATTGGGAAATTAAGGCTTATATGATCAGTTTATAATAGATTCCTACCATCATACTACCATCAAGGCCTTCACCTTTTAGAGTCCAAGCGAGGATTTATGGGCCTATTGGTGACTACCCATCTTATTGGGTTGTGTTGTGACGGACGGTGGATCGGGCTGTTACAAATGGTATCAGAGCAGTCCTGCGACCGCGTACTGGGTGATGGGGTAAGGCCCAGACCACCCGTCTAGCGGGGGAGATCTTGGACCTATGCTGATGTTGGTATGGTTTGGTTTAGGCGCAACGGGGACGTCGCGTTTTTTAAGTGGGGGAGTTTGTAACACTACGTAATATGAAAAGTGTTTTATGGAGTTGATTTGTCCCATTGGGAAAATAAGGCTCATATGATCAGTTTATAATAGATTCCTACCATCATACTAACAACAACGCCTTCAACTTTTAGAGCCCAAACGAGGATTTATGGTCTTATTGGTGACTTCCCGTCTTATTGGGTTGTGTCGCGACGGACGGTGGATCGGGCTGTTACACAATAACCCACTCCAACCTTAATGATGGTTACCTGAAAAGAATTTATTAAGGAAAGGGTGAGCTCGACAGCTCGGTAAAAGACAGTCTCCAATCTAACCGGATCAAGCAAGTGTCAAAACAGTAAAACAGATAATAATAATAAATCATAGGAGTACAATTGATGCGTATGTTAATATAGAATTAACAAACTAAGAGTATTTGCAGCGAAATTAAAAACTAAAAGAACCTATTTTTGTGTTTTTGTATTTATATAGAGATTCAATACCCGCAATTAATTGAATCTGCCGAATTCAAAGAGCCGCCGCAACCCTTAATTCGATCCTCCACAAAGGATTAGAACTCACGCATGAGTTTGTCGCCCGCAAGTAACCACAAAAGAATTTGAAAGAAACTCCCTTCGACTATTCGATATTAATACTCAACTGTAATCTGAAATCTGTCTAAAAATACATGAGACTATCTCACCTTATATAGGTTAGAGATGTCTAGCTTATTGCCTTAATTCTAGCTATAATATAATTAGGAAACTAACTTAAAACTTACTAAATAATCAGACTTCCCAAATAAACTAAGAAATACTAATTATTGGAAACAAATTATAAGACTCCCTAAGCAAATAAGGAAAACTCCAAGGTAGAATGAATTTAGGAAAACTCCATAAATCGATTCTTGCTTGGCTCCCACATCAACAATAGTTCTCAAAAGAGGGTAGTAATAGTTCTGCTTAGTTCAGAAATTCTCAGTCAGTGCCAGTTTAATCCCTTGGCAGGGCCAGACGGATATCCTCTGTCCACAGTTAGCCAGAACATATAACTAGCCACAAATCGGAGTAGTTTTGAAAATATTCATATTTCACAGTACTTAATCCTCTTTCAAAAAGAAGCATTTATAGAGTATACGAAAAATAATACTATAAACTAAATCAGAAAAAGTCCCTTACCTGATTCCTGAATTGCCGTGAGGTTACTCCTTTGCGTTCGCTCGCTCTAAGTAATAAAAATCGCGTAAGTTATTACTTAAGATTACTTTGTTATTCCAATTATACAGTTGATTAGTCTGGTAATTTATTGTTCAAGGGTCTAACAACGTCCGAATTCTAAAAGTGGTGATTATCTAGTCAAATTGTTAATTTACCATTTATCGTCCTTCAGCGGAAATTATTCACTCTAAGATTATTTTCACCACTGGGGTAATTCCGCCAGGTTACTTTTTAATCATGGAGTTACTATTTACCACTAGCATATTAAATGTAATCTCAGGTTAGTTGTTAATACGGTGACGTTCACAAATTGGGGTAATTCCGCCGAGTTACTTGCACCGTAATATCTATTAGCCACAACATTAATCAATTATCGAAAATGTGTATGAAAATATTAATGGCGTTATCTAGCGATAATAATTCTATAACAGTTTAAGAAATTATACCTTGGTTACGTTAAGTGATGATGACTATTTCGACAGAGCCTCGTTAATAAACTATCACTTTTCCCGCTTACGCAACGACTACTTATTTCGTAAATTATCTTCACGAAATCTTATAACACTCGTAACTCACTTTATATGTGGTGTGCTTATGGTCTGAAGCACTTCAGTTTAACTCTCTCTTTAACACTCGTCAAGTGCGATGCGTCGAAAAAAGCATACGAGGAGTGCCTATTTATAGGGTGTCTTCCACACGAGGAAACAAGCAAAATTCCTGAAATCCCACTAGAACACTCAGTAAACTTGTGCAACTCCTCAATTTTGGGTGATAAAGCCAAAGTGCAACATACTTCTTATCCTTCAAATCATTTCTTCTTTGTCCTTTGTTATTGTTTGTTTTCTCTACTACTGCTACTACTACTACTACAATAACTACTAGTCTTAGGCTCTTAGATAAATATGGGTCATTACAGATATCCCACATTGGAGAAATAGAAGATTGAAAACTAGTTTATAAGGTGGTGGGTTTGTTACTCCTTTTATTGCCAATTGGTTTTAGGATGTCACCCCACAAGCTTGTGAGCTAACCTTCCACGAAGGGGTCAATATTGGTCCATGACGACTCTGACAAGAACATTTGATCTCTGGCAAAACGTGTGTAAATTCTCGAGTTATTATCACCAAATGTTTAAAACAAAAGAAGCCAAATAGTAATATGTTTCTTTGTAAAAGTGGAGAATTTTCCTTGTCATGTTATATCCTACTGAGTATATAAGTAACAAATTAAAAGTTGAATATATTTACTTTCTTTAATTTCGATAATAGAGTATTATGGAGTATTCCGGTTAAGGAATATTATGTGTGTTTAGGAATACGATATATACTAGAATATGTGTTTAAGAATATATTGTCTGTTTCGTAAGGGTCAAATCATGTAATAGTATAAATAGGGTTTACCTAAGGTTATTGTAAACAAGTCATTCACGAGTTATATCGAATTTATGAGATTCCCAAATAGTGTACGTTATAATTCTTATATGATATCAAAGCCTCTTTTCTAGAGGACTCTAAAAGGTGCTTGATCTAATATTTTAGGGTTTTGTTTTTCAATTTCAGGGTATTATTATTGTTTAAGAGTCTTTGTTTAATTTTATTTGTGTTTGAATAAATTTCTCCCCTCATTGGTTTCTCGTTGGTTATTTTGGGTTGTTTATGGTGTCAAGATGATTAATCGGAATTATGAAGAGTAATGATTCGGTGTTGATCGATTTAAGTAGTGACATTTGGGTTGTCGTTGTTGGACTTTTGGAGCCTCTGGCTTATGCACTTTGTTTATGCAATAGCTTTGGAGTCAGAGAAAGGCAGTACATACACCAATTATATATGGGTCCTGTTTCGTTGCTGATGGTTTGCTGACTATCATGGAGATGGAGGTGTTTAGTCGACTAGTATATTGACGTGGGTTGTTGGCTTGTTGTCGTTGCATCCTACTTCGTTGCTATATGATTTTTTAGGCCGATTAAGGAATGGGGGTGTGCCCCTACCTCTCATGTCTGGTAGTTTTAAGGTAAAGTTAATAATGATCACTTCACGTTTCGAGACCATGTTGATCGATTCATGGTATTTGTTTTTGGTGCATTATTGGAGAGTGCCCCTACCAGTCATGTTTGGTTCTTTTTAGATGAAGCTGATAATGGTCTCTTCATAATTTGTGAGACCGTGGTGATTCATGGTTTCCTTGTATCTGGCGTTTAGTGGTGAGCTTATTATGGGCGTTTCATGGTGTTGATTTTGAGTGTTCTTTGGATGAGTGTGGGTGTACGAGTTACTCGACTGGTTTTGCGACGACGACGATCATCGTGCCGGATTTGAAGATTTGAAGATGTCGATGTAGTTTTTATTTTTTTCTTATCGTTTTGGCAAACTCATTGTAATTTTAGTCAAATTACCATAAGTTTGAGGGGGGTAATAGAGGATTATGGAGTATACCGGAGAATTTCGGTTAAGGAATATTATGTGTGTTTGAATACGATATATAATAGAATATGTGTTTAGGAATATATTGTCTGATAGGTTTCGTAAGGGTGAAGTCATGTAATAGGAGTTATTAGCGATTATATTAATGTTAAGAGTATTCCCAAACAGTGTACGTTATAATTCTTATATTCAAAATCATATTTTTTTTTTTTATTCAAGAGTTGAATTAATAAGGGGCATCCTTGGTTTTTTTTATAGAAATATTTGATTCACGGCAGTTTGCACGTGAAGTTTGCAATTCATTTGAGTCTTAGATACTTAGATAGCATGAGTATTCGGTAAGATACTAAGATCCTACTCATGTTGACAAGAATAAATAAAGGATTCTCCTAGGGGTCTACATTGTAGACAAGAAATTTTGTCTACAATTTGCCATGTAGTAAAATTGGGTAATATTTAGTAAATTAATTTGCTTGGAGGTTTAGGTAAGGATTTAGCTATAGTATATTGTAGTTGAGGTAAGGAGGATTCTTACATGAGGAAGGTGAATAATATAATAGATAAAATCTCTATCTCTCTCCAATCAAGCGTATAAAATAGAAAGTAATAAATATATAGAAATATCTGATTGTGTAATCAATTATCTCTATGTATATATATAAAAAAAAAAGTACTCTAATTTGATTATAATGTTTTTCTTTTTTTTGACGTACAAAAAAACAAGTCACGGTTTCAAAAAAAAAAATTGATCTACATCAACAAATATGTTATTGATTAATATCAAAACTGTTTTCCTTCTAGTTATTTTGGTCTTATTTCTCTAGATGTCAATTTTACTGTGCATAAATATGAATTTACTGCAGACAAGCTAATTTGATTGCATACAAATTAAATTTTACTCCTTAGAGGCTTGAAAGATCAATTCACACATTCAAATATTTAATTCTACGCTTTTTTTTACCATTAATTATACTTTACATAAATATGATTTTACTACACTAGCTAATATTACTACATGCCGTTTATTTTTCTCATTATATTTTTGAAATATAAATTCAATCTCAAACATTTACTCTTAACCTTTTTTTTCATCTATTACATAAATATGATTTTACTTCTCATTAGCTAATTTTATTACATGTAGAACAATTTTGGGAATCTCGGGTTTGAAAGATCAATTCAATTTCACTTTCAAAATTTTAGGAGCTAATTATTTGAAAATTAAAAATGACAGCTTTACTATGGGGCTAAATTTTAGGATTCCTATCTCATCTCTAAAAAGGCTAATTGACTTTAAAAATCGTATTTATTACTAGCTAGATAATTGTTTCCAAAAAAAAAAAAGAATTTATTACAACTAATTATAGGGGTAAAAACAAGGGTGAACTAATTTATTTAGAGGAAAAAAACGTGGGTGGGGTGTTTATTGGAAAATTAATAAGCTATATGGAACATTAGCCAACTTTACTATACATAGATAAAATTTTATTACTCATTATCTAATTTTACTGCATGCTAATTAATTTTACAAATGTGACACAACACATTTGTAAAATTAATTTTTTTTTTTTACAAATGTGAGTTTTGCAAGAAACATTCAATTCACTTCAAACTGTGAGTTTTACATACTAATTTAAAGTTTAAAATTTCAATTCAATTTCGGCCTTAAACAAAAAAAAAAATTCAAGTAATTTCTTTTTGATTTACTTCTACCCCGTTTAATAATGTTGAAGTTTGTAAATATTAGCCAATTATGGCGCTAACTATAAAGATTGTCTAAAATCCAATTGATATTAGGAAAATTTGTGGAAAACCACCTTCAACTTTCACCATTTTTTGGGAAACCATCTTATAAAATAAATTTGTGGAGAACCACCAAATATAAATAAAACCAAAGGGTAGAACCACCTTCTTACCCAAACCACCATCTCACCACCTCTAATGACCACTAGCCAGCACCATTCTTGCCGCCACTGCCACCACCCACCGCCGACAAGGCCACGCCGACCACCACATTCTCCCAGCACCATGTCCTCCACACTCCACGACCATTTTCTCTCTCCCTCCATCCTCTTTTTCCTCTCGGTTTCCGACCGCTACAAGCATAGTAACCGGCGATCGGCGACCGCTACTTGGAAGTTTTTTTATCAGAGTTTTTAAAAAGCCAATTCAATTTTGTACTCAAACAAAAAATTCAATTCAATTTCAATTGTAAGATATTTTGTCGTAAGTGATTTGTTAAGTAAGCTCAAGCTCAACTCATAATTCATTTTAGTACAAATGTATACAAAACTCTTATAATTAGACACAAACACAGGGCCGTTCCTGACATTTTGGAGGCCCTAGTGCGAAACTACTATTATGGGCCCCTAAATGCTCAAACTTCCGGCAATTCTCGTAGTAATTTTCTTAGGATTGGGAGCGAATTTTTTTTTTTTTTGTTTTTGAGTGTGGATATATATAGTCGCTTTTAAATAAATTAAATCGCGGAATCAACTATGTTAGAGTCATTAAAATGTATAGCTTTTGTATTTTGATGGAAATTATTATTTTTATATTAAGTATAGTGAGTTGCATGATTCTTTAGCTTGTCAATATAGGACTAAAACTTGGTTATGAATTGAAAGAGTAGGAAATATGGTGATTAAAAACACAAAGGAACAAAAACAAGGAAATCCTTTATAATTAGCCAAAGAAAAAGGAAATCCTTAGTAATTAGCCAAAGAAAAATGAACAAAGAGGTGATAGTAAACTGAAAAAAGAAAAAAAAAAAGTGTGGGTAACAGGAATCGAACCCAAGCCCATACACAAGAATGTAGCATCCACTACCAGTATGCTATGAATATCATTACATAATATATTGCTGCTTAATTTATATAATTATAAATGCTGTATAGCTCATCAGATGGGCCCCTTTTGGTCGTGGGCCCTAGGTCGTCGCACCCTCGGCGTACCCTCAGGGCCGGCCCTGCACAAACATATATGCCTACCATTAAAAAATAAAAAACTTCACTAGCTAGAGTGTACGTCATCCATTCACAAAATCATTTAAAACTCAAAGTTATAATTCATTATAATCTATTTTGATTATTACCACAATAATTACAAAGGTCAAAGGTTCGTAGATAAATATTGGGATTAAGAGGCACATACCATTTAAAACTAGGGAATAAGTGGAGATCTCAAATGAACATGTGAAACTCAAGTATAAACCCAACATGAGAAAGATTACTACATTTGTACGTGACGTAATTTGAAATTGGAAAGATTACCACATGTGAAAAAACAACTCTATCAAACGAACTAAAAAAACCTTATTAAGCTAAGTGACGTTGCCTAAAATAGTAGAAATAAAGCAATTTAATATAACAAAGGTAAATTTTATGTATTCCCAAATAAAACAATTCAACATAACAAAGAACTTGATACAAAATCATATTCACAAATTCTTACAAAAACAAATATAGAATTTGTACAGGATTTGAGAATGAAATCCATGTTCCCAAACATACTTTAAGTTTAGTTCTTGCCATACCAAAATTTAGTGGATATTATTTACAATGTTCTAGCTTAAGTCATGATTTGTTATGTAAGTTCATGATCAACTCATACCTTAAGTCGAAAGTTACTATGTTTGTAAAGTATTGGAAGGCCGGAACGATTACAACAAATAATAACCACCACTAAAAATCTAGAATCAAAACAAAACCAAATTAAAAAAATGTTTATTATTACAAGGGGGTTAAATTTCCGCTTTCCATTCCCAAATAGCCAAATAGTATAAATTTATGTATTGTACAACACCAGAGTCATTTGCAATTTTACTCGATGAAAAGAATTCTCACATTTTTATGCAAGTATCGTAATCATCTGTTCCTCGAATTTTTTTTCGAAATAGGGCTCAAAAAATAAATATTCAACAAAATGGGTCGGATTCAAAAACGTTTAATGTTATGGGGTGCACGTCACCCCATTTCAGCTTCGGGACAAAACCGCCATTACCACTGGCGGTTTTACATGTATTGAACAGTGAATATGAGTTTCAGGGGGGATTTTGGGCAAATGTAAAACCGCCATGGGGGGTAGCGGTTTCACTTCAAGTGAAACCGCCACCCTCAATGGCGGTTTCACACCCGAACTGAGTATGAGAATTGGTAGATTAATTTTTGTAAAAGGGTGAAACCGCCATGGAGGGTGGCGGTTTCACTTCAATTGAAACCGCCACCCCCCATGGCGGTTTCACCCTTTACAAAAATTAAGCCACCAATTCTCATACTACTTGAATCTGTGATGAAAACGCCACTGAGAGCAGCGGTTTCTTTGGTTATAAAACCGCTGTGCTCCGTGGCGGTTGTATATTTTTTTTTTTTTTTGAAGGTGTTTTCCCTCTTTTCCGTTTCACCTGAAACTCAAACCAACCCAAACCAAAATGCCACGACCACAATCGTTCAATAACACCAATAACAACCCAAGATGAGAACTCGAATGGCATGGTATCTTATTTCATAACTTAAAACGTCTTTTACAAACTTGAAAGAGTCGAATACAACATAAAATTGTTTCCATACATTACAAACTACTATATTAATAGCTAATCATCCGCTAGGCGGCGTTGGCGTGTAGCTCGACGTTGGCTTGAGGAAGCGGGTTGGCTTGAGGAAGAACCCGGAGTGTCGCCTTCCATAATTGGTGTCATAGGAGAACCAACTCTACGTCGACGCATATATTGGATAAGAGGAGAATGATCATCCAAACTTGCACTTGGTTGTTCTTGAGATTGTTGGATAAGATGTGAAAATCCCACCTTCTCGAGACATTCAAAGCAATGTTTGCGGATGTTGGTTAAAGCTTGGACAAAATTAACACTAGATGCGTCATTTAGTGCAGCTTGAAGGTCATGCTCACACCTCATGTGTAGAGTTGCAAAACCTTGAGTCTATAATCACAAAAATCAAAACATTGCACTAATTATTTCCTAAACATGCTTACTATTCAATAAAATTGAAATAACGATAAATCATACTTACAAGCAATTGAATTGAGGGAGAAGAAGGATGGTAGGAAACCGGGCCACCATGAGATTGTTTAACAGCTCCAATGATACGACGAGTATGGTTTCGATACCAAACCATATACGGATCATTGTAATCCATCGTGCCATCATCTACATCGATATTAGCCATCACCCTCTCTCGACGCCTACGCCATAAATCGATATAGACATTGTGGATTTCACTCCAGCTTACCTTGCGATTTCCTCTCCTATCCAATTTATGAAGAGCCACCGAAGTATCACAGTCCATCGGGATTGTTTGCTTCAAACCAAATTGGCGTACTACGCGATCTGGACAATGCCATCTACAATGTCAAAGCGGATCATAGGAGCCAAAACACACCAATCTTGTTCATCCTTTGAACAAATCGGAGAGAGAGCTGAGATGACATCAGCTGTATAAGGTTGCCAAATAAACTAAAATAAAACAAATAAATAAGTTAATTACCAAATTATTTTCATGCTTATAAAGTCACAAAAAATTGGATTGGATAAGTAAACTTACTTGATCATGAGTCATACAATCAAATGCATCTCTGTAAGCGGTAAGAGAGAAAATCCCATCAGCTCTTCGCCGATCGATCATAAGCCACTTACGTCCTAATGCATCTCTCCCATAGATATGTTGTGACCCAAATGGACTAGCTATAGTCTCATCCTCATCCTCATCCTCATCTTCATCCCCATCCTCATCCTCATCTTCATCCTCATCCTCATCCTCATATTCTAATGGTCCCATGTTCATAGGACGTCCTATAGGAATACGTTCCCAAGACCACAACTGAAGAAGAATAAGAGGTCCGGATATCTCTAATGCATCCTTACAACACCCTCGACACAAGTTACGATACAATGTTGCTAGTACCGCACTTCCCCACGAGTAATCATCCAATCTACTGACATCACTTAACAATGGCAAATAGATTACTTGAACCACATCCCCACTCTTATCGGGAAATAGAACGGTACCAAACAAAATGAGAAGATACGCTCGAATATAGCAATGAAATACGGCATCGTCCATAAAATGGGTCATCAACCAAGAAATTTTCAAAGAAGTTCCCTTCAAACTTCCCCTCGGTGCTATTCCCAACAATTTAGTCACTAATCCTTGCCAATCTTGATGGGTCTCATCCGTCACAGCTCTTCCATCTATCCTCAAACCTAACATAACTTGCACATCTTGCAAGGTGATAGTGGCCTCCCCAACGGTTAAGTGAAAAGTGTGGGTTTCTTGCCTCCATCTTTCTACTAACGCACTTATTAAATCCTGATCTAACTTAACACTAGCTACTCTATGCGCCCCATAAAACTGGGTTTTCCTAATAAATTTAACTACCCGCTTACTAGGACGATATTCGCCATGCCATTTTATGTGAGTTCTACATCTAAGCGAACTCACCTCCTCTCCGTCCCAAATTGCTTGACTCCTGTGTTTGTCTTGCAGTTTGAGAAGAGACGGTTCGATCGGTCCCGGATGAAGATCCGCCTCCATGAGAGCTACAAAAAGAAAAACAAGAGAGTTAAAATATTACACAAAAAGATTAGGCAAAAGTAAGTTCACAATAATATAAAGATCAACAAAAAATGTTACCCTCTTAAAGAACATGTCTTTTTGTTATGACCAGGTTGACGACATATGCCACATAATGATTTTGATGGTGGTTTTTCATCCATCTCATTACGCAATCGCTTTGAATGTGACTTATCATTCGTACCCTTCTTCTTCGGTTCACGTTTCATATCCTTATTAGCAAGGATTTTAGGACCATCAAGAGGTGTCCAATAAGTTTCATCCGGAATGGGTCGAAATTTGGGTGCGTATGACCCCAAATACTCACCACTAGTGTAAAACACATCCACAAATGCATTTGTACTTAAACCCATTGAACTACAAACGGCAAGTACATGTGAACAAGGGTACTTGTAAATTTCAAGTTTTTTACAAGTGCATGTTTTAGTCACAACATTCACAGTATGCTTATGTTTCCCTTTTCCACTACCTCTATGGCCCGACCCAGTGGTCACTTGAAACAGTCCTCTATCAAATGCCACAACGGTATGGTGTGCGGCTTTCTCAGAATTGACAGCAATGACATCCATTACTTTCTTACAATATGCATGTCTCTCTTCAAGCCTTTGTTTTGCCTTCTCACGCCGCTCCACAAAGTACGCATTGACTCGATAAAATGTCAATTTCACAAGTGCGACGATGGGTAAGAATCGGCCTCCTTTCAAAACTCCATTGAAACACTCCACCATATTGGTAGTCATTATACCATACCTGAACCCACCGTCATTATAATTTGACCACTTCTCCATCTCCAAACCATGTTTGGTCAAATATCGTCGTGTATCAATATTTATTTCACCCATTCGATTGAAACCACGATTGAACTTCTTCTTCTGATGTTGTGTGGCAGTCCAACCAAACAAGTTTTTCAAATCCCTACTTTTAAACTTTGTGTTGATGTTGGATGCCACATGACGCATGCAAAATCTATGGTAGGCATGCGGCTCAGTCATTTCGATGTGTTCATCATTCATAGCAGCTTTGATGCCATCATGTCTATCTGATATAACACAAAGACCTTTTCTATCTGTCACGAACCTCCTTATACATGCCATAAACCAAGGCCAACTATTGGTATTTTCACTCTCAACAATACCGAAAGCAAGTGGATAAAGTTGGTCGTTAGCATCAACTGCCATTGCAATAAGTAAAGTACCCTTATATTTCCCATATAAATGAGTGCCATCAATAGTTATAAGAGGGCGACAATGGCTGAAACCTTGAATTGATGGTCCAAATGCCCAAAACACTCGAAAGAAAGTTTCCTCATTAGGTTTGCATGTTGGCGTATTCACAAAATGCACAACAGTTCCCGGGTTGGATTCTTTCATTGCTTGCATGAAGTGAGGAAGCAAAGTGTAGGATTCATCCCAATCACCATATAAATTTGCAATTGCCCTTTGTTTAGCATTCCACCCCTTCATATATGAGATAGTATAATTGAATTTATCTTTGATAAATTCAATAAGAACTGGGACTTTAATGGACCAATCCTTGGCAACAAGGTTTTTAATAGCTTCACTAATGAAACCTTGTTTCAAATTCATATGATCGCGTGGAATAACGTCACCAACACAGGTAGTTTCGTGAGGCCCAAGATAAGTGACAATGGTGAAGGCTTCTGAAAACTATTCTTGTTTTTGTGATGCCCTAAGCCTCCAATTGCATGGGTTTGGTGTTCTACTACACTTGAAAGTGACAGTGTGGGGTTTGGATTCAGGCACTTTGAAAGTTTGGTTACGTTGTACAGAGTACAAAGTTACATTTTCTATCAAAGCAGCCTTATTTGGAAATCTTTGACCAACTATAAACTCCCTACCAACCTTAACTTCAACTTCATTGACCCAAGTTTTCCAAGCATTCACATGTTGTTGATCAATTTCATGAATCGTATTGAATTCTAAATGTGGGGCACTCTTCCCAACCAAATCATCATTCTCATCTTCATCATCAATCATACGTTCAACAACATTCAACTCCTCCTCCGCCTCATCTCCTTCTAAATCCTCGTTCAAGGTCCCCTTATTTATGTTATTGGTTTCAATGGAAACATATTGCGCAACATCTCCAAATCTCATTGATGTGAGAGAAGTATTGGGCGTTGTTGAAATCGTTGTTGGCAATACATTTCTAGAGTCTACCCTTCCCACTTCAACATAAATGTCCATAGAAGGAACCTTTGAGTGTCGAACAATTGCCCACATAGCAAGTAAAGAACGATCATTATTAAGGGGTACAACCTTATAACACCCGGCACTCGGATACTTCATCTTCACTGTCAATGAAACACTCTTTCTATTGATTTTCATTGCCTCACAAATCTCCCCAATGAAGTCATTATAAGTCATACTAGTACTAGCAAATACAAAACTCTCATTTCCACCCTTATAACAAACATTTCCACTAGCTTCAACAATTTCTCCATCCCAATAACATACCAAAGGATATCCCGTAATTTCCATTCTATAATGAGAAAAATAAACTAATTTAATTAAGAAATTCAACTAACATAAATCTTCAACTAACCAAAACCCTAAAAATCGACTTATGAATTTTAATAACTAAACTCAAGCATAATACTAACTAAATTGGATTAAATATATTAGTAATCTAACATAAAAAAAAAAAAAAAAAAAAAAAAAAACTCAATGAACTTAAATTAACCTAAATTAATGTGGTTTAATTACAATATTAAACAAAACCCTAAAAATTCAACTTCTATCATATACCATGAATATGCAAATTATTATCAATACTAACAAAACAAATTATTCAATAAATTAGTAATCTAACTAAAAAATCAAACAATTAAACTAATGAATTGAAATTACCCAAAACAATTTGGTACAATTAGAAGAAATGAAATTACCTTAAAGAAATTGGTACAAAAGAGGGCGGAGCAGCGGCAGCGAGAGAGGACGGAGCGGCGGGAGAAGCGGCGGAGCAGCGGCGGGAGAAGGGCGGAGCAGCGGCGGAGTAGCGGCCGGAGACAATGGGGACGTGGGCTGGAGAGAGAAGTTGAGGTTGAGAGTCGGGGGTATTTTTTTTTTGTAAGGAGAGAGAATGGTGATCGGGGCTGGAGAACCCGATACAAGTCATTAAAAAAAAAAAATTGTGAAACCGCCATGGGGGGTAGCGGTTTCACTTCAAGTGAAACCGCCACCCTCAATGGCGGTTTCACACCCCCCATGGCGGTTTCACCCTTTACAAAAATTAAGCCACCAATTCTCATACTCAGTTCAGGTGTGAAACCGCCATTGAGGGTGGCGGTTTCACTTGAAGTGAAACCGCTACCCCCCATGGCGGTTTCACATTTGCCCAAAATCCCCCCTGAAACTCATATTCACTGTTCAATACATGTAAAACCGCCAGTGGTAATGGCGGTTTTGTCCCGAAGCTGAAATGGGGTGACGTGCACCCCATAACATTAAACGTTTTTGAATCCGACCCATTTTGTTGAATATTTATTTTTTGAGCCCTATTTCGAAAAAAAATTCTTGTTCCTCTGCATAGCTTCTTTTTTAGAGTTTGATCTCCTTTTACGATGAACGCGCGATTTTGTAGAGAACTTTTTTTTTAATAAATTTGCAATATTCTTTTAAATTGTAAATTATTATCTTAATTATTTTGCCTACAATACCCTTAATTTCTATGCCTAAAAAAAGGACAAAAAGGGGAAGCCATGGAAGTGCAGGGGATGTTTATGGAGATGATGCAAATGTGCAATGAACGTTGGAAATTATGCAGGGAAATCATGAACAACTTTTTGACTAGTATTTTATATTTATGTAATTATAATTACAATATATATTTTGAAAATCCTTCTATACTATTAAAGGAGGCTTTTTTAGAGCTCTCATAATAATCGAAGGTTTTTAGAGAGTTTTGAGAATTTTATAATATTATTTAGTTATCAATTTTAAATGAAACTCTCTTAATTATTAGACAATCATATGGATGCATAATATATATTCAGAGTCCTATATTCGTAGAATTGCTATAGTAGCGGTCATAACTCAAAGATAAATATGTCATTGTTACATATTATTTCGCAACACATAATAACCTCCGTGGAGGCGTGTATTATATATTTATATGGATCACATTATAAGTCAAGCTTGACTAATTTATTAAGGAGCACAACCCAAACTTTATAAATGAATATCATATGATTGTATTAGCGTTCTTAAATAATCTAATCCCAATAGTTCGTATACTACTACCTATGAGCGAGATTTAGAGTCATATATATGAAGTATATGCTAATGAGGTGGATTAACAGACACACTTTCTCGACATATTTCTTAGAAGGTTTAACTGGACAACACATATATATAGGAGGCGTTTTCCAATTACAATTACAGTATACGTACATAACATAACCACTATCAAATCATACTTGAACTAAATGAAACATGTAATAATCCTACGTATATCTATGTATTTAATCCTACTACACGTGCGTACATGAGTTATATAATTACGTGTCTCCCATATATGATATCTAGCCTATCTATAAGTTGTATAAGTTTAAGAGTTAGTTGATATATTAATCAACAAGCTAAGATGAAATAAGAACACTTGATCATAAACATGATCAGGGTTAGAGGATCTGATCTCCATACAATCATACATGGATGGAGGGGAAATAGAAGTGTCCTGTACTACTAAGAACTTTGTACCTTTTTATGTTTTACATACCTTACTCCATGTGAGAAGTTTCATAAATATTTTGAAATATTATTTCGTCAAATTGAAAGTCAAACCCCTATCTCGACAAAACGAAAACATCATATATAAATAAAAATGAACGGATTAATATAAAAAAATCTTTGTTTTTTTAGAGATTTATCACACATTCTCTATATCCAAGCATAAACTACCAATTTTAGTTTTAAACACGTCTAATACAAATCATTATTAAGAGACCCGTGCAACGCACGGGCTTTCATCCTAGTGTTAATGATTTTCGGGTCTAGCTTGATTTATTTCTTTTCCACAATTAGTTTTTGACTTGTATAGAATATCCTCTAGGTTTGATTTCCTAACCAAAACATTACTCCTAACCTAATCTCTAGCCTAATATAAGTGGCCCCACATATATGCCACTTCATCGTACACATCAGCGACATGTCAACTGTAGACAACAATGTAGATCTTTAGCAATATGCATAAATCAAATCGTGAATTAATTTGATCATTAATTTATATTACAGACTGTGGTGAATCACTTTTTTTTTTTTTCATTCCTGAATCGGATAATATGGCAGGTGGGAAAACTGGGAGTTTCACGTAGCTTTTGACGCAAGAGTAGGCTTAATCTTATCAACCGCATCAATTTTCGACTACCAAAAGGATTCACGCCGTAGTGTATTGTACAGAGGATTTATATCTGAGCTATTTGTGCCGTACATGGACCTTACAGAGAAAAAGGTATTATCGGACATATTTCGATGCTGGCGAGTACGGCATAGGCTTATGCGCAGTGTCTCTTTTGCCCAAAATAGATTGCCCTGAAATTGCTATTTACATGGACGGCTACTACGTTGATCAGGATGGTAAGCCTGTCAAATTAACTAATGTGTTCTGTATTTTCGAGCGGTATGCTGGAGATGTCATGTGGCGTCACACTGAAGCTGGAATTCCTGGTCGAGTGGTAAGTACTGAACCAAATCTATCACTAGTAACTAGTAAGCCAAAATATGTAGCGTGACTTATTCATTCAGGCCCCCATGGCAGATTTTTGTCTATTGGCGACCAATCGGGAACGCAAACAATAAATGTGTGTAATGGTTGCAACCCAAAATTCTAACTTTGACGTTTCAGGTGTTACGTATGTGATATTTGAAACTTGTTGGAAAATACTGCAGATAAGTGAGTCCAGACCAGAGGTGACATTAGTGGTAAGGATGGTATCTGCCGTGGGCAATTACGATTATATATTTGATTATGAATTCTTCCAAAGTGGCTCTATTAAAGTTAAGGTACGTAAATATTTTGTTTTGCCAACATTAATGCTCTTCTGATTTACTTTGTTCTTCCTAGAATTCCGTTTTAAGTAAGTTCACAATGATGTATAGGTCGGTTTAACCGGTCTACTAGAAGTGCGAAGCACAAATTACACTCACAATGATCAAATACAAGAGGATGTATACGGCAATTTGTTGGCAGAAAATTCTTTGGGTGCATTCCATGATCATTTCATCACGTACCATTTTGATCTAGATGTGGACGGACTTGAGAAATCGTTCATGAAATCCGTACTAAAAACCGTAAAATCTCACCATCAATCTCCAAGAAAGAGTTACTGGACTGTCGAACGTGGTGTCGCAAAGAAAAAATCAGACGCGCAAATTAAGCTTGGCGCAACACCAGGCCAGCAGCAGAATTGCTGGTTGTGAATCCAAACAAGAGGACTAAAATGGGGAATGTGGTAGGTTATCGTCTAATTCCTGCACCCGCGACAGGGCCGCTTATGTTGGAAGATGATTATCCACAGGTTAGAGCAGCATTTACAGATGATAATGTTTGGGTTACGCCGTATAACAAGTCTGAGAAATGGGCTAGTGGTTTGTTTACTGACCAGAGCCGTGGAGATGACACTTTGGAAACCTGGAGCACCAGGTATAATATAATGTATTTTAGTTGATTCTCCATAATCGATCCATTTTAGACGACCCCAAATCATAGTCGATTTATGTTATGCAGTGACAGGGAGATCGAAAACAAGGACATTGTGTTAGGGACTTACTATTTGTCGCCCTAAAATGTGCCATTTGTCGCCCTAAAATCTCATTATGCCCTTCACTAATTATCACCCTTCACTAAATCATCTTCATCCCCCTTCTTTCTCCTTCACTAATAACTTCCCTTCTTTATCCTACTGTAATTTCATGTATTCCATATCCAATGCATTGCAAAGAACTCACGAGTTTCACTGCAAATTATTGGAACTCATCCTTCACTTTCTCCTCTAAATCACTCTATCATCCCGAGCTTGTGCAAGCATTCAAGTGACGTGTTGAAAAAGTTTATATGTAATTCCAGAAAATCCCTATGAAAATCTCCCATGATTGTTACCCTTCGTTTGTTTTGTGAAGGTTGTGGCCGTGTAAGTTTTATGAAGATTTACATGTAGAATTAAAGATTTGAGAAAGACAAACATGAACTCAAATACTTATAATTTCGATCACTATAAGTAATTACACAAACTCCTTATATATTGATTTAGAATTGAAAATTTTCATTCAGATCACACATATATTGATTTAAAATTGAAAATTTTCATTCAGCTCAGACTGGTACAAACTATATTCATAGTCAAAATTCGACACATGTGGACCACACTATGGTTGGGCCGTGTATAAAAAACGGCCCTACCATGGTGGAGTCGTGTTTTATACTTGGCTCGACCATGGTCGAACCGTCTTTTTTACACGGCTGTGCATAGTGTGACCCTCTACTGCTAAAGTGAACATTGAAGAATGTGTCCACTACATGTAACGAATATTTGATATCTATATACCATGTGAATGAATAATTTTAATTCTAAATCAATAAATAGGACTTTGAATAAATAAATGAAGTGTAGATAAAATTGACGTCTGAATCAAGGATTTTATGATTCAATGAAGATAATACGCAAAATATATAATTTCATATTAGTTTTGTATTTACATCGACAACGACACATTCAATGGATAATTGAAGGTTTCAATCAACACAATATGGATCATAGTTATATCTTTGTGACGAACCACGAATTCGTGTCTTTCCGCGAAGCCTTTGTTTGAGCAAACAAAATAGCAAAAGGCAAGGGTTTGTTATTGGTAAAAGCTTCGAATAAGAGGAACAAACAGAGTGATGGGCTATGAAGGTGTTACCAACGTTGTGAGAATGGCGTTAGAAAACACAAATATAAGGCATCGGTTGATATCCGAGAAAAACTATTACCCACAACTTAGGTTGTAAGTTTGCGCTAAAAGTTTAAAAGATATTCTTTATAGAAACATTAGTTCTCTCTGATGAAATTTTCATTTCTGAATCAATATATAAGGAGTTTGTGTAATTACTTATAATGAAGTGTATTCGAGATTGACACTCTGAATGGAAGATTTTAGCTTTGAATGTATATCATAATCAAATTGTATAATTTTGTATGTACAAAAGTTACACTTTGAATGAAAGATTTCAATTTTAAATCAATTTATAAGGAGTTTGTGCAATATCTTATAAAGAAATGTATTCGAGATTGACACTCTGAAATCTGAATGAAAGATTTTAGTTTTAAATGTATATATTAAGCAAATTGTGTAGCTTTGTATGCACTAGAGTTACACTCTGAATGGATTATTTCATTTTTGAATCAATAAAATATGGAGTTTGTGTAATCTCTTATAATAAATTGTATTCGAAAATTGAGTAATATCTTATAATTCTACCGTGAGACCAACTCATACAATGAGACCTCTCACACATTTGAAAGTTAACTTAGACTTTTCAAAACTAACCTATTTCAAAAGTAACCTATTAAATGGTCTCATACGATGAGACGCGTATTGAGACAGTCTCACCGTAAACATACTAAACTTATATCAATTAAACTTTGACATTACTATAGTCTATAGATTTATCAGTACTATAACAATCTAATCTAATTTCAATCCTCGCATATATATGAATACTATATTCATATATGTATAAACTTGAACCCATATCTTTCATATGAGAATGCTTGCTAACCATTCATTGGATATCAATAACAAATATTGATATAATGACTTAGAGCATATTTGGTTGATGATTTTGGAATCCAAGTAACGGAATCCCACTCCGGTTACGTTACTAATTGTTTGGTTTGAATTCATTTTTTTCCCACTCCATTACTCTTGGTTTTCAAATGAGCCGAGTAAGGTTTTATATGACTTTTTAATTGTATAAGTTGGCACGAAGCACTATAAATTAGGATCATTCTCTACTTTCGATTGACCGATAGGTTTAGCGATATAGTAAATTAGAATTTATTTATACTCTAAGCGTACAAATGAATCGAGAAACGTTTTATGTGCCTTTTTCATTGTATAAACTAAGTTAGTAAAGACAATATAAATTAGGATCATTATCTACATTAGATAGTCATATAAGTGTAACGATAACAATCAATTGGAATTTATGTACACTCCGGCTTACAAATGATCGGTTAAGGTTCTATACCTATATGACTTTTTAATTCAATAAGTTGGCTAGAGGCATATCTACATTCGATAGGCAGATAGGTGTAATGATAACAATCAATTAGAATTTATGTATACTCGATCTTGACTTACAAATAATCCGGTTAGTTAAGGTTCTATATGACTTTTTAATTCAAGAAGTTGGCTAAAGGCACTATAAATTTGGGATCATTCTCTACATTGGGGAGACTGGTGTGTTTGATGATATACTCATTTAGAATTGATGCTAACTCTTTGGTTACTCTAACATAATAATTTTCTAATCTCAATTTAATATACTCTATCACTTTATAAAAGACAGGTTTCCGAAATGATAATGTTAATAGGAATCAAATAACATATTATCAAATGAAACGTTCAAATGATTTACAAGTTCAAATAACACTCTATAAATATTAAAAAATATTGCGAACTTATAGTACCTGTTGCCGACCTTATTCGGTTATTTTGTCTCCCAAGAGTATACATAAACTTTAAATTAATGACTATGCCATCAAATCAATTAGTCGGTTGAATTTAGAGGAATATCCAAATTTATAATGCCTCTTGCCAATTTATAAAATTTATTAGCCAACTGTATACATCAATTCTAATTGACTATTATCGTCAAACTTACCAGTCTATCGAATGTAAAAATGATCTTACTCAGTTTATTTGTATGTAAACAGTATACATCAATTTTAATTGACTATTATGGTCAAACTTATTAGTTTGTCTAATGTAGAGACCGATCCTAATTGTCAAATTTAGGAAATGATCATAATCTTAATTGATTATATCATCAAATCTATCCTAGTAGAGCGTCGAGCAATAGGACGTGACTTTTACATAGGATTATTGCAATACTAATTGTTGAATACCGTCTGGAATAGATATAAAAAAATCTGATGTGCGCTATTTCGATGTGGTTCAAGTCGAGTTTTTGAGGTGTTTAACATTGGTTTTTGGATGATTTGACTAAAAATTATATTATTTGGTGTGATTTGTGTTTGATACAACAATTAGTGGTTATTATGACCATTTGCAATCTCAAGAATGCCAACATTTGGTCCGGTTATGCAAGCCCAACTTTGGAGATTCATATCTCTCAGAATATTTGGAACTTTGAATTGAAACCAATTGGAGATAAAAGTTCATGATCTTACCTTTCTAAAAAGTGGCCACACGCCTTCACCGGATTAGTAACGAAGAAGTTATGCGAGTTTGGAAACGAGGTCAGAAACTTTGGCGCGCTCCGCGGCTGAAATCCGGCGGTCCGTGGGAAGGCTTGGCGCGGTCAGCGGCTTGATTCCGGAGGTCCGAGGTGGGCGACGAGAGCCCGTTTTCTGTATTTTGTTATTTTCCATATTTTATATTCCTATACTCTATTAATAACTAGGTGTTACGTCTTTATTCATAACTTTGCAACTTGAGACTATTATTGAGGTTGTATTGAAGATTAATGGAGAACTAATCTTCCAACTTGGTATTTGTGGATTGAAGCCGTCAATTATCGTTTGATTGTGAGATTTTCATCAATTCAATTCCTTTGTGAGTAATTTCAATTCTCTTGCCCTAAAATTGCATGATTTATACTTGTTCTTGCTAGGAGCGCTACTAGTATAGTACTTGTACGTTTCTATCGCTAAATTCGTAGCAAATGCATCTTTCTAAATGATTGCTGATTCAACGTTAGATTGTTGTAGGGAGAATTGATTTATATTCCATTTAAGCCGCGTGTGTTTGAATTGATTATCTTCGTTCACATTCTTGTAGATCTTATTGCTTTTATTGAAATATATCTAGGCGCGTGTTCTAGGTTGATTAATAGTTAGGATTAACTTTGATATGCTGATTCATTCGAGTTAATTACTCAAGAAAGAATAGGAATTTCGATTTCGCAACGTCTTTCTCACGAGATTAAATTAGGTGAATATCGATGATCAATTGATAATTGTTGGTGGATTGAAACATAAACCAAGATTTCTCTTTAATTGAATTCAACTCGATCATTGTTTTATTAGTTGCTTAGTTAATTAACTTTTAATCAAAACCCCCCCAAATTTGGTTACTTAATCAACGTTACATACCTAGACAATACCTAGTTCTCTATGGATGCGAACTCTACTTAACCTACTACATAATTTTAGGTTGAGTATTGAATTAATTTGGTCCAACCCACGGCAATTGCCTACCAAATTTTGGCAGTTGTTTGTGAGCGGCTTAGGGACATCTAGGGCATTTTAGGTCCCTTTGCCATTTGGTTTGGATTGTGTTTCGGTTGGATGATATAAGATGAGTTGGTCCGTTGCGTGAGATTACATTTGTGGCGGACCTAGCTAGCAAGAAGAAGTCTCACCACCCTCGATTGGAGTAGAGGGGATAGGATTTGATCATTTTCCACCCGTGCTAACTGTTATAAAGACCATGGAGAAATTATAGAGGGGAAGTTAGGATATACTCGAGGACGAGTAAAGGTCTAAGCATGGGGGAATTTGATGTGCGCTATTTTGATGTGGTTAAAGTCGAGTTTTTGAGGTGTTTAACGTTGGTTTTTGGATGATTTGACTGCTAATTGTAATATTTGGTGTGATTTGTGTTTGATACACGAATTAGCGGTTCTTATGACCATTTGCAATCTCAAGAATGCCAACATTTGGTTCGGTTATGCAAGGCCAAATTTGGAGCTTCATATCTCTCAGAATATTTGGAATTTTGCATTGAAACCAATTGGAGATGAAATTTCATGATCTTACCTTTCTGAAACGTGGTCACACGCCTTCACCTGATAAGTAATGAAGAAATTATGCGAGTTTGCAAACGAGGTCAGAAACTTTGGCGCGCTCCGCGGCTGAAATCCGGCGGTCCACGGGAAGCCTTGGCGCGGTTTGCGGCTTGATTCCGGCGGTCCGCAGTGGGCGACGAGAGCCCGGTTTCCGTATTCTGTTATTTTACATATTTTATATTCCTATATTCTATTAATACGTAGGTTTTACGTCTTTATTCATAACTTTGCAACTTGAGACTATTATTGAGGCTGTATTGAAGATTAATGGAGAACTAATCTCCTAACTTGGTATTTGTGGATTGAAGGCGTCAATTATCATCAGATTGTGAGATTTTCATCTATTCAATTCCTTTGTGAGTAATTTCAATTCTTTTGCCCTTAAATTGCATGATTTATACTTGTTCTTGCTAGGATCACTACTAGTACAGTACTTGCATGTTTCTATCGCTAAATTCGTAGCAAATGCATCTTTCTAATTGATTGCTGATTCAACGTTAGATTGTTGTAGGGGCCGCGTGTGTTTGAATTGATTATCTTCGTAGACATTCTTCTAGATCTTATTGCTTCTATTTAAATATATCTAGGCGCGTGTTCTAGGTTGATTAATAGTTAGGATTAACTTTGATATGCTGATTCATTCGAGTTAATTACTAAAGGAAGAATAGGAATTTCGGTTTCGCAACGATTGGGTCACAGGATTGAACTAGGTGAATATCGATGATCAATTGATAATTGTTGGTGAATTGAAACATAAACCAAGACTTCTCTTTAATTGAATTCAACTAGTTCATTGTTTTATTAGTTGCTTAGTTAATCAACTTTCAATCAAAACGCCCCAAATTTGGTTGCTTAATCAACGTTACATACCTAGACAATACCTAGTTCCCTGTGGATACGAACTCCACTTACCCTACTACATAGTTTTAGGTTGAGTATTGAATTAATTTGGTGCAACCCACGACAATTGCCTACCAAATTTTGGCGCCATTGCCGGGGAACTTGACTTTTTTTTTTTTGTCTTTTGTGTGTTCAGCGTATGATTTATTGATTTGTTTCCCTTGATTGTGATCTATGACTATTTTCAAGCTTAGTCAGTTAGATAATGAACTCTTTCATGAGTTCTTCTCTAGATTGGAAATCTGTGTTGACTATCTTGGTTCTCGTGGTCATTTTTATTCTGATTATGATTTATGCTATGCTATCATAAAAGGAATGAACCATAAAACATGGAAGTTGGCAGAGTACATGAGTAATGGCAGAATTTCAGACATGTTAGCTGGTGAGTGGTGGAATTTCATTAAGTTCATGGCTTTCCAATGTTTAGAGGTAGAGTTGAATGCTCCACCGCCCCCTTGTTTGATGAGGAATGATGAATTAAAGGAGCCCAATGAAATGTTTCTCTTTAATGTCGAGCCTAATAGAGTTATTGAACTTAGTGTTCTTTCCCACGAGAGTGAGATGTCTGTTTCTTTGAGGGATGTTGATGAGCTTTTGGAGGATGGGTTCAAGGATGATAAAAAAGAAGATGAAGAGGATGCAATTATTGAGGTTTATATTCCATCTAATGAGGAACGACCTTTAACATCTATAAATGAGTCTCTTTTGTTCGTTGGTTCTTAAACCTCCAATGATCTTAGATCGAGTATCTTTTGTGCCTCAACCATCTAATTCTTGTTTGACTAATGAGCCCATAATTGGTATGAAATTGTTGTTTGATAGCATTGCTCATATTCAACCACATCTTAAGCCACATCGAGAAGTTTTTGAGATGGTTCCACATGTGATTAGTTGGGTTAATTTGCTACCCTCATATAGTAACTATTCTCGATTGGTTGACAAGTTGACAAGATCGTTAACTGCTATTATTGCTAATATATATGTATTATTTTGCTATGTATGCTTGTCGAGAGAGTTTTTGCAGGTTTTTCACTTGAGAGCTTTGATAGCTTCTTGATCATGAAAGTTGGGAACTGCGTCGAGCCAACGACGTTAAACAACAACGCTTCTTGGGAGGCAACCCAAGTAGTTTTATTTTAGTTTTCTTTTGTGTGTTGTATTTTTATTCCTTTACTTTTTAATGTTTGCTTGTGTGTGTAGGATAAAAAAGAAAAAGAAAAAAAAAAAAAGAAACAAAAAAGAAAAAAGAAACAAAAAAATAAGGATGACCGATGCTAGAATGCAAGGTATGCAATTTCTTTTCCTTTATCTCTCTTCTTCTATTTATTATCACCTTTCTTATCCACTACAATTTTCTTCACCATGTCTCTTGGACTATCTCTCTTTGTTTCCTACCCACAATTACCACTTTTGCTTGTTCTTTCTACCAAGTTTTAACCCTTCCCTCCATTTTGGACCACATGATAACTTTTGTTGTGTTTGGAGGGTGGATTTGTGTTATTTGAAGGAGGAAGTTGTGCTCTTATGTGCATTATTTTGAGAGGGAGATGGAGGATTTGTGAGGACAATGTGGTTGATTGGTGGCGACTTTTTCTTGAGGGTGTTGGGATACGGTGTGAGTTGAGAGTGGCTCTACACCCTATTTTGTTTTTCTATGAGCCCATTGCTTTCAAGAGGTTGCGGAGATGATGCTGGTTTGTCACTGTTAGAGAGCATGTTTTAATTCATGTGGGAGGAGTGCATCCTTTTGGTTTGTCATTGCATTCATACGAGATTTTACCTTCCCCAATTTTATTGTTGTCCTATTTGGTTGTTGTATTTCACATTGAGGACAATGTTTAGTTCAAGCATGGGGGAGTAGATTCTCATTGTATTTTGTATCTACTTTGTAATTTTATTGCTTTTCACAAAAAAAAAAAAAATGAAAAAAAGGGGAAAAAAGAAAAGAGAAGGAAATCAGAAAAGAGAGAGAAGCGGAAAAGAAAGTCAGAAAAAAAAAACACGATAGAAGAAAGTGAGCCGGTGAGCATGGAAAATTTAACGAGAGGCTAGTTGAAAACCCAAAATGGCGCCTAGGCAAAATAAGTGGAGTGTGCTACTGTACCGGTGTTGCAATGAGAAGGGTGTATTGAAGGTCGTGTCTGGGTAGGTCTCTCTTGATGATATAAAGAGGTTCGGTTGGATTGAATAGTATGGTGATAGGATTGAAAAAGGTTGATTCCCTTGGTTGTTTGGGGCGATTGGTGGCTATTTCAAGGTAGTCTTTGATCCGACGGTGTTATTCCGGACCTAGGCTCACGAGGGAGTTGTTTGTGAGCGGCTTAGGGACATCTAGGGCATTTTAGGTCCCTTTGCCATTTGGTTTTGATTGTGTTTCAGTTGGATGATATAAGATGGCTTGGTCCGTTGCGTGATAATACATATGTGGCGGACCTAGCTAGCAAGAAGAAGACTCACCACCCTCGATTGGAGTAGAGGAGATAAGATTTGATCATTTTCCACCCGTGCTAACTGTTATAAAGACCTTGGAGAAATTATAGAGGGGAAGTTAGGATATACTCGAGGACGAGTAAAGGTCTAAGCATGGGGGAATTTGATGTGCGCTATTTTGATGTGGTTAAAGTCGAGTTTTTGAGGTGTTTAACGTTGGTTTTTGGATGATTTGACTACTAATTATATTATTTGGTGTGATCTGTGTTTGATACAAGAATTAGTGGTTATTATGACCATTTGCAATCTCAAGAATGCCAACATTTGGTCCGGTTATGCAAGGCCAACTTTGGAGCTTCATATCTCTCAGAATATTTGGGATTTTGCATTTAAACCAATTGTAGATGAAATTTCATGATCTTACCTTTCTAAAACGTGGTCACACGCCTTCACCGGATAAGTAACGAAGAAGTTATGCGAGTTTGAAAACGAGGTCAGAAACTTTGGCCCGCTCCGCGGCTGAAATCCAGCAGTTTGCGGCTTGATTCCCGCGGTCCGCGGTGGACGACGAGAGCCCGGTTTCCGTATTTTGTTATTTTCCATATTTTATATTCCTATACTCTATTAATTCCTAGGTTTTACGTCTTTATTCATAACTTTGCAACTTGAGACTATTATTGAGGCTGTATTGAAGATTAATGGAGAACTAATCTCCCAACTTGGTATTTGTGGATTGAAGCCGTCAATTATCGTCAGGCTGTGAGATTTTCATCTATTCAATTCCTTTGTGAGTAATTTCAATTCTCTTGCCCTAAAATTGCATGATTTATACTTGTTCTTGCTAGGAGCGCTACTAGTATAGTACTTGTATGTTTCTATCGCTTAATTCGTAGCAAATGCATCTTTCTAATTGATTGTTGATTCAACGTTAGATTGTTGTAGGGAGAATTGATTTATATTCCATTTAAGCCGCGTGTGTTTGAATTGATTATCTTCGTTGACATTCTTCTAGATCTTATTGCTTCTATTGAAATATATCTAGACGCGTGTTCTAAGTTGATTAATAGTTAGTATTAACTTTGATATGCTGATTCATTCGAGTTAATTACTAAAGGAAGAATAGGAATTTCGGTTTCGCAACGATTTGCTCACAGGATTGAATTAGGTGAATATCGATGATCAATTGATAATTGTTGGTGGATTGAAACATAAACCAAGACTTCTCTTTAATTGAATTCAACTCGTTCATTGTTTTATTAGTTGCTTAGTTAATCAACTTTCAATAAAAACCCCCCAAATTTGGTTACTTAATCAATGTTACATACCTCGACAATACCTAGTTCTCTGTGGATACGAACTCTACTTATCCTACTACATAGTTGTAGGTTAAGTATTGAATTAATTTGGTGCAACCCACGACAATTGCCTACCAATATCTGAATCAAAATCTTCCGTAGATTGAGATGTGCAGGCCACTTAAGCAGTTTAAATTTTTACCTTTGTAATAGGTAACCTCTGAAATCATACTTTCACATTGTAAATCTTGTGGATACATTTGACTATAAGAAATAAAACACGTTGCTTATTAAATTATATCGATTTACAAATGAAATAATCCATTCACTGTGTAAATAATGTGTATACACTTCATTATAAGAAATTACACAAATTACTTATCATATTCATTCACAACTGAAATGTTTCATTCAGATTGAAAATGTTCTGCATACACGTCATTATAATAAATTACACAAATTGCTTACTAAATCCATTTGCAACTGGAATCTTTCATTCAGATTGTAAATCTTCTGCATACGTTTCACTATAAGAAATATCACAAAATGCTTATAATATCGATTCACCATTGAAATCATCTACTCTCATTGTAAATCTTGTGTATAAACTTCATTATAAGAAAATACACAAATTGCTTATTATATTCATTCACAACTGAAATTATACATTTAGATAACACTCGTATAAACGAATATACCCATCTAGTAACATACACAACAATTGGACATATATGGGTCCCACGTACGGTGGACGTGTTGGAAACACGGCTTGACCATGGCTGGGCCGTCTTTTCTACACGATCGGCTTTTTTTTTTAACACTCGTACGATTTTAAGCTTCAAATTGGAATTCATATTCCAGAATCAAATCAAATGAAAAGGATCATCATGATGCACTTAGATCTGTATAATTTGGATCCATGTTTTTGTTGCTCAGTTATGATATTCTTCATATAAGTCTTCAAATTTTTTCTTCGATTCCATCTAAGTCGAAGTCTTCAACACCATTATTGAATTTCCCCCAGAATCCAGAATTTATGCAAATTTAACTATACTAACTTTGAATGGACAATGGGGGTGGTGAATAGTTGCACAAGCTTCATCACGTCATTTGTTGTCCCTCTAAAGGAGTATGTAATTGTACAAAGAGAGAGAGAGGGAGGGGAGGGTAAGCATGATTTCTAGAAACAAACAAATTAAAATAATGAAGTGAAGAATAGGGGAAGGAAGAACATATTAGGGAGGGGTAGAAAGGATTAGGGAGGATTAGGTTAGATTAGTGAAGGGCAAAATTGGAAATCTGTAATTTAGGGCGACAAAGTTAGGGCGACAAAAAACAATCGGGTTGTGTTATGGCACACCATGGGTTTTCATCATGTGACATACTGGGAAGACTTTCCACTAATGCCAACTATTAGTAACGGGTTCGAGCTCCGCCCTGCTAACTTTTTCGAACGTAATCCTGTCTTGTCTGTCGAGACTCCCAAAACATTAGATTGATTAACTGTTCTGGGGTAACATATGACACCGGTTATACCTAAAACCGGTGTCTTATGTCCAACTTTTTTTTTTTATTATTTTTAGCTAAGTTAGGAATTGCGCGCAAATAGACTGGGGAAGCATTTGACACCGGTTGATTGAAAACCGGTGTCGTATGTTTTTCAGACACCGGTTCTAAGCCTACCGGTGTCATATGTACCGGTGTTAAATGTCATTTTTGGCGTAGTGCTAAGGTGGTTGGTTGATTTACATTAATATTGTATCTATCAATTGTGATTGCACACCAACTCTTATTTTGATATGAAAAAATTGAAACTCTTGGTCTATGTTGTCTGACGTGTGAGTTGTGACATCATACATACACTCATGATATATATAATCCCAACATTACATAAAGTCATTTCTCCACTCCACATAATTTTCTATTTTAAGATAACAACTTTAAATCACAAATTTCTCACATTCATAATCAACATCTTAGACTATGTTTATTCATGCCCCAAAAACTTATGGCATGAATAAGACAATTCACTCTCACGTGTGAAAGAAGGAAGGAAATGTAATAAAAAAAAGCTTGAGGCAAGCAATTGGGGCGTGCCTTGCACTAGTTTTGTGCCAATTTTTTTTGACAAAAGACACCACGTGCTCTCTCCTCATTGGCTATATTTATGTTTTTTTCTTCTGGAAAAGAGAAATCAGAAAACTAAATATGGAGTATAGAAAAGAGTATGTATGAGCAAGAAAAAATGGTAGGGTATAGAAAATAAAAGGAAAGAGAGTGAGGTATGAGGAGGCACCAATACACCACAAAATCTAACATTTGGGGCATCAAAATGGAATTAGGGCAACAAATATTTTTTTTAATGTTAACACTTGGGGCAAGGAGAGACATGGATAAATATAGTCTTATTAATCTTGCCCTCATCATTTGACATTCTCACCTATTTGATCCTCTAACACCTTCAGAAATCAACAAAGCACAATCCACAATCCTACAACTCTACTCATCTCCAACTCACTCCCTCACCTTCCACTATATGGGCGGTACAATCCACAATCTCACAACTCTACTCCCTCACCTTCCACTAGATAGGCCTAGATGACCCACCGAAACCTACAAGTCCAAACGATTGTTAAAGCATGATCGGGCCTGGGCCCTACCCACAAAAGAGAGAGAGTCCACCTCATTATAAATCGATGGGGATTCCATCCTAAAACCAATTGGTAACAGGAGGAGTATTGGTTTATATACATATTAACTTTCTCCTCTTTCATCCAGTGTGCGACACTCAAAGGTGGAACTCTTCTAACTCTCTTCGGTATCATCGCAAACGGGCTCTTTTAGCTCTTTTCGGCAACGTAAACTTAGTCCATCAGCATACGAGCCCAATTTAATTCTTGAGTCCCAGGTCTTCAACCATGAGCTCTGACCGCTATGTTAAAGCACAATCAGGCCTGGGCCGTACCCGGACGAACGAGATTGAGTCCACTTTATAAACCCAAGGAGTTTCCATCCTGAAACTAATTGGCAATAGAACGAGTAACTCCTTGGTTTATGTACATATCAACTCTCTCCTCTGTTTCGAGCTCACTTTAACAGCAACCAAGCCTAATCCAAAATCCAAACCCAAGCCCAACCCAGTAAGCTTAAAAAGACCCGATAATCATCTTAACAAAATTTACCACGGTAATTGCTACCCAATAATGATCGGGGGCAAGCCGCTGCGAGCGAGCTAGTGTTAAAACACGGACCATTCATGACGTCAGTTACGAATGTGTTGAGGACTGTCAAGGCACAGGCTCCACAATTAGTATGGTACTGTACACTTTGGGCTGGAGACAAGCTTGTAGGGTTTTTGAGAAGTAGTCATCTTTACCCAAAAGATCTCATAGTAATGAGTGAAGGCGGGTACTTATAAATCAATGACTTATCAGTTGTTTTTTCAATATGGGACTTGGGTTGAGATCCCAACAAAATGTTGTGAAATGTGGCCTGGTGCATATAAGGGTGGATGAAACTTAGGTGGAGGAATAAGACGCAATCGCGATGGTGGAGTTGAGTTGCGTGGTGGTGGGGCTGTGTAACAACCCTAAAATTTCGCTTAAGTAAATACGTAAATAATTTAGAATTGTCACGCTGCAATTGACTACCGAATCAATTGTTAGGCTATAAATTCAACTACAATAATCCAAACGAAAATGAAACAACGGAAGTCTTTAAATGTCGAACTACAGTTCACAAAACCAAATCCAAAATACATAAACCAATTGAAAATGAGAAGTCATTAACTGTTTATGAAACCCCAGCATACAAACGAACTCCTCTAGCAACCATCCAAATCAACAAAACCTGTCAACTATGCCATCGAAGAATGACATAAGCCCCAGAATAAGGTAGTGACGAACCAAGAAGAGAACGTCAACATAGGTTGAGCTTTATCAAAAGTATATAGAACAACAAATAAGTTACGCGCCTTGAAGCTAACAAAGATTAGATTAAAATTATCCTTGAGGAATTCAATATCGATAGAATAGACATAAGTAAAGTATCATCGCTCGATACATAAATCTGTACATGAGTACAAGCCAATAAATCATGAGTATATAAGCAAAGTATCATCGCTCGATACATAAATCTGTACATGAGTACAAGCCAATAAATCATGAGTATATAAGCATACGAACGGCTAGGGTCCTACCCCACATCCACCACACTATCGAACATAGTTCAAGCTCGAGTTGTAAGTATAACCCCTAATAACCCCGAATGTGCACACCCCTCGCAAGACAGGCCGGCAAAAAGAGATCCCATCTACGAGGAAGACTATAAGGAAGCCGGTAGCTAATCCAACCTAAAAAGTACCTTGATCAGAGGTAAATAAAACGATGATCGGTCAAGCTGCAACATCGTACTGTAGGTGGTATCGACTCCATTATTTCATAATTCAATCCGATATTAATACATTATTTGAGTGTACATTATCTGATAATTCAAATCGTAATGATTTCAGCCAAAGTGAGATACTTGAAAACAAAATAGGAACACAACCGATAAATCAATAAGCCACTCGGCCGAGAGGCCGAGGGAAATGGCCGAGAGGCCGAGAGAATTGGCCGAGAGGCCGAGAGTCGAGAAAAATGGCCGAGAGGCCGAGAAGCAACGTCAAGCTCAAAGTAGACTACATATATATATATATATATATATATATATATATATATATATATATATATATATATATATATATATATATATAGAGTGAGGATCATAAGAGTACCTACTCTTAGGTGTGTACTGCGCACCTCATAATAGCCGTCCGATCTAGCATTTTCGACGCTCCAGATTAAGCCATTTGTTCCTTTAATAAAAAAAGAAAATAATCCTGCTGACTTCCCCAACTCCCATCAATTGGATTTTTTTTTGTTTCTCTCTCCTCTCATTTGCTCTTCCCAACTTTACGACATTTCCTTCTTCCTCCAAATCACAATTTCTCTCTCCTCGCCCTACGCCACCTCCACTTCCGAGGCGTCGTAGCCCCTTCCGCCACTTTCGTTGCATATGGTGAACGCCGCTGCGTCGTCTTACCTCGTCGCCGATCTTGATGTATCCTCTATTTAGGTTTGCTATTATTTGTCAATTTGTTTCAATTGAAATCTCATTTAATTGAAATCTGTGATTCATCTTTTGTTTTCTTCATGATTCGTTGTTTTCTTATCAATTTTTGTTAGATTCAGCTTGTTTCTCTTTCATCTTTTGATTTAAATGTTTTTCGAACTACAGTGATGACGGCAGCGGCGACCGCGATCGCGGCTATGATTTTCTCCGGCTGTGATGAGCGGCGACGACAAAAACGTGTGCTATTTGTTGATGTTTGAATTTTGATTTTTACAGTATGTCTTCATTCTTGTCGCATTGTTTGCCGATTTTGACTTTTAATCACTTTGATTAAATTGATTTTCCGGCGAGATTCTGTATTTAACTTTTGTTTCGGATTGTTTTGATTTTGTTCGTCCTAATTGATCGTTTTGATTTTGTTCGTCCTAATTGATCGTTTTGATTTTGTTCGTCCTAATTGATCGTTTTGATTTTGTTTGTCCAAACAGTTTTGATTCTGTATCTTTTTTTCCAGTTTTTTTCGGTTTAGATTAAAATAATCTAGGGTTTCTACTTTATTTCCTGCAAATTATATGAACATTTTGATAAATTTGAGTGTCATTGTATGGACTCTGTTGTGTCATTGTATGGACACTCTTGTGTCATTGTGTGAAAGTGTCATTGTATCGACACTTTTGTGTCATTGTAGGAGGTGTCATTGTATTGACACTCTTGTGTCATTGTATGGACAACGAGCGTCATTTGCTGGAGGTGTCATCGTGTGTACGCTTTTGTGTCATTGTATGGACAATAGGTGTCATTGGATAGAGGTGTCATGTAACACCCCCAAATTTCCTTTCCTTTTTAAAAACATTTTATTTCGAACCAAAATACAAATAAGGAAATTCAGAGGTGTCACTCCGCACTCGAGTCAAAGACCCGAATGCAAGGAGATTTCAGAAGCCGAACTACAAATGTCTAATGGTCTAAAATAGTCTATTAAAATCCATTAATTAAATTACATTAATAAGAAATATGAAATATAAAATAGTCTAAGTATTATTGATGGTCTTAGTCCAACTAATAACTAATGAGTCGTCGATTCCCACATGCATCAAATACTCCAAACTTGTGGTGGATTTAAAACACAAAAATCACAGTTGAAAAAGTCAGTGAAATTGAGTAAGCTAACACCTCAACTCGTAGAAAACCAAAACCCTTACCTGGATTTTAAAAAAGTTTTAATTTTATTTTCGAAAACCGCACTTAGCACGTTATCATATAAATCATTTATCAAGACAAACTACATCACTAAAATAGAATTATCACAGTAGATTCAACAAGCGTATAACGTTTCATTAATATAATCTAAATCATTCCTTTACATCTTTAATAAGGAATCCATACCAAATTTATAAGTGGGATGAGCCGAATGTTTGCCAACTCATCCAAACCATACCATTATATACGTGGGTGAGCTGGTTCTTTGCCGACCCACCAAACCATACCATACAAGACTACTAAACCTTAAGTGTGCACACCCTCTATTAAGTATTTTTAACCCAATAGAGTAGTACTAGAGCCAAACCCACTTAAAAACCGATGCGGTGGGGCTATAGTTTGGAATCGATGTGACTCCGTCACAATAATTAGGAGCAACTCCGAGGCTCCGACACATTAATTAGGAGCAACTCCAAGGCCCCGACACAATAATTAGGAACAACTCCGAGGCCCCGACACAATAATTAGGAGCAACTCCGAGGCTCCGACACAATCATTAGGAGCAACTCCGCGGCTCCGACACAATCGTTATACCACCATTCTCCATCAAATCTCCTCACCACTTTCATAACTCACATTCACAATTTCAATCATTCATAAGTCAATCACAACCAATACCACACACACAATCCACCTTACCTTTATTTCCATTGCAATTAAACCAAACAAATACAATGTAATAATCACAAAGGAAATTGAATCGTTGTCCACCTAGCATGATACTAAGTTTTCATCCAACACACCAATCACTTAGCATAAAATTATTCAAAGGTTTCTACAAGTTTAAGAAAGGTTGAGCATTCTAGCTTACCTTTTTAAGCAAACGAAAACCCAATAGCATAAAAATCACTAGTATTCCTCGTCTACGAACTCATGATCTACAATTACACAAACGACATTCCCAAATTGACACTCATTCTTTCTCAACCAACCAACCAACTACATACCTATATGTTAGTACGAACCTATGTGCAATGTATGAATAAGACAATACCAAATTGAAACCAATACCAATTATCCAATAATTATAATTCTATTTCAATAATTATCCAATAAAACTCAAATAACACCCAAATTATTATAAAAATTCCCAAAGGTCGAAAATTAGTTTTAAAACAGAATCTAACTTATAAAAATTAACCCTTAATTATTCTAATTTAATTAAAAATTATTTTAACCACTTAAACTATGTTTTATTAATCAAAATTAATGTTTTATTCCATAAAATACAATAAATACGAAAATAATAAAATAAATTAGTAAAATCAGAAATATAAGTTTATAAACAACCAGATTTCAAAAACCTAATTAGTGATATAATTGAGCTAATTAAAAAAAATTTAAAACCTTAATTTCAATCTTAAGACTAATAAAAATTTATACAAAAGATGAACAATTATAGCTTTAGTTCTTTAATTAAAATTAAAAACCTAATTAACAGATTATAATCATCCTCACAACTATAATTTTCAAAGTTCATTGATACAAAAGGAATAATTAAGCTAATTAACCTCAATTTCGTAATTAGTGAAAATTAATCCAAAACCAACATGAAACTCAAATCTTTGTGACTTAAATCAAGTACCCACTAAGTATAACATCTATTAGTATTGATTGACAATAATTTAAAGCATAAAAATCGACTTATTGATTGATGTTTTAAAGAGGGACGAAAACAGGGGAAAACAGAGGAAGGGGGTGATACCCGCGGCAAGGAGAGAAGGAAAGAGAGGTAACGAGGTGGTCGGGCGTCGAGGACTGGCGACAGAAGCGGTAGAAGACGATCGGCAGTGGGCTGCGAAAGGCTTGCGTGCGTCGCGTGTGGGCGTGAAGAACAGAAGAAGAACATGGGAAGAGTTTTTATAGAGAATGGGAGGGGATGTGTCGTGATTTAGATTTTGTTTTATTTATTTTTTTCTTTTCTTTTTCTGATTTTGTTTTTCCTCTTTCCTTTTGTTTGGGTTAGATGTTTGATGTTTGGGCCAATATGGTAGTGGGTTAGTTTATTTTGTAATAACTAGAGATGGTCCAAGTAGAAATAGGAAACCCAAATAGAAATCCAAATTTAAAACCCAATCCCGAACTCATTTTTGAAAACGACTCACGAAACAACAATTAAATCCATTCTTAACTATAATAAGTTAATTACTAATAGTAAAATATTATTATAAAAATATACCGAAATTTTGGGATATTACATGTCATTGTATGGACATTCTTGCGTTATTGTATAGATGATGGGTGTCATTGTATGGAGGTGTACTTGAAAAGAAAGAGTCTTGGAGTAATTGTTTTGATATTGTGGGGGGATTGTACTTGGAAATAGAGAGGCTTAGAGTTCTTTTTTAATCAATCTTAACTTGCCTTCAGCTTCATTTCGAACCATCAAATATGCACGTATGTATTAGACCTACTATATATGGAACCAGAATGTAGGATCAACGAAATCATATTTTTGCCTTAGTTCTAATTTTGTGTCTTATTCTTGAGGTTAACTTTAGACTTTCAGTGTCGTTTTTGGGTTGGGGTGGTGGTTGTTGTGGTGTGGTCGCATTGTTGGAGGTGTAGCAATTTGGTGGTGGTTGTTGGCGATATTTCTATGATCTTTGAAGTTTAGAGGAAAAGTCGTGGCCATCTAGAAGTGTACAATCAAGACCCCAATAATTTGAAAGACACGGGTTTGTGAATAAAATGACACGGGTTGCTGTTTTCACGTGCTATGGATTTGATGAAAATCTAGCTCAATTGGTATAACATTTATGCAAATATCCATTGATGTCGTAGGTTCAATTCCTACATGAGTTCTCTAGATATTGATTGTAGTGGAAATGGAGCCTCCCACTAAAGAGAACTTTTCCCACTAAGCAACAAAGCAACTTTGTGCATTGTCGCTAATGCTTACTATGTTTCTCTTTTGCAATCAAGTGAGTTTCTGTTTGTCTTCATGTGCATAAGAAAGAGTAAATCAAACTTCAATGGATGTATGACGACTAAAATTTATCAGCTTGTTGAGATCCTAAACAGACGCCTCGCCCTCGTGCGCTTTTTGCGCAATCTCAAGGGCTAGCTGATGTTGAAGTTTGTAGCTAATTAAGCTGATGATACGATTCAAGCCTCAACTAAACATCTAGTCTATGAAGGACTCGAACCTAAACCCTTCGTCTATTAGACGGCCGCTCCACCAGTTGAGCTAGTACACTACAGAATAGCAAGATAATAAACAAAGCAGACTAATAGGCAAAAATAACACCAATATTCACAGCAAAAAAATGAATTAGTTTAGGCAGCCAAAAACGAGCATAATCTGTGGATAACAGTACCAGTTATAAGCATTAAACAAGAGATATTTGTTTCCCACAAAACATATTTGTACCCTCCAAATACAACTACCTCTTTTTCCAATGTACAGTATGTACACCAAACACTGAAAAAAAATGAAATGGAATGCTTTTCAAACAACCTGTATGTTAGAGCACAGTCTTGCAAGATGCAGACCCCTGATTTAAAAAAATGGACATTCTTCTGAACTTTTGCAACTACTTTCATTGCACTAAAACTCTACAAGTAAAAAAAAAAAATCTCTTTAGTCACAATGCTGGATTTTAAAGTTCAGTCTGCACCAAGCATTCATGTGGTGCAATTCTTACGATCAGGCCATTGATCCTGTAGGAGATTTACATCAGACATCTAAGCAGACCACACATTCATAGTCAGACAAATAATAGTTTCAGCAAAGGGAATATACCAAGTACATCATAATTCACAAGTCGTCGAGTTCACATTACGGTATTTACATGACGCTTCATGTCAGCAGACCTCAAGTAATTTTGGGCCTACGGCTTTGAGTTTTTCAGACAAGTCGGAACTGCATACTATACAAAATATGCAAGGGAACTGTATGTATCATATTCTATTCATAATGCTTGTCGTATAAGCTTCTTTGTCAGCAATTAATCAAACTACTAGTATATGCTTGATTAATTAGTGGCCATTAATGCTGAAGCAAATCCTTATTTTATTGCTTTGTTTTTAACCTTTGATTAGAGGCTGTCATCATAGGACATGCTTATAGATTTTTATTTGAAAACACACTCTTCAAGGTAAGACTTCAAGGAAAGAAGAGAAACAAGCATTATCATAGGGCTGCTACTTGAAATTGATACACACAACGCCACACAACAAATTGACAAGTAACTGACAAAGTAAAACGCTAATATAACCAGGAGTCTCAGAAAAAAAAAAAAAAAAAAAAAAAAAAATGTTGAACCAGAATGCTATTACAAGGAGAAGCAAAACCAGCCATGTTATTATCACATTGATTTTTGAAAGAAGGGTGAATGGTGGTTCAAATTTCCAGGTAACACAACAAAGAAGTTGAGAAAACATATCTAAACATGGTGATGACATCCATACAAATATACAATGACACAGGTTTATCCATACAATGACACACGTTTGTTCATACAATGACACCGGTTTATCCATACAATGACACACGTTGGTTCATAGAATAACAAGGGTTTATTCATACAATGACACACGTTTGTTCATACAATGACATGGTTTTATCCATACAATGACACACGTTGGTTCATAGAATACCACGGGTTTATCCATACAATGACACACGTTGGTTCATAGAATAACACGGGCTTGCTCATACAATGACAGAGAATTGTGCATACAATAACATACCATCCAATGACACGGGTTGTCCATATAATGACACAAAGTTGTCCACAATGACACAAGTTATCCATAGAATAACACAAGAGCTCCCATACAATGACATTTACTAAATTAATGACATGCTAGAACACCAAATTCATGGCGTAAACAAGCGGTAACTAATACAAGACTGATGATTAAAATTACAACTAAATTCAAAAAATCAATCAAATCAGTAATAATTTCAACATTGACTATAAAATTAGCAAAATCGCAAATCAAAATCGAATCAAACTTGTTGCTGAATAGATTTAAACGATTCAAATTGTTCTAATCAACAAGAAAAAAATTAATTCAAAGTATATATACATCAATTAACAATTACATGAGTAAACACCTAAAAATTGAAATTAATTACAAATCGAAAGAGAAGATTAAATTAATTGGAGATTAATTATGAATCTCATCTCACTCATTTTAAAAGCGCACGATTTGTATTGTGAAATGAAGAGGACAGAGAACAAAATCAAACCTGATTGAAGGAGAGGAGATGGAGCTACGACGGTGGAGTGCACCGCGACGGATCAGTGGCGGTGGCGGAGACGCGACGACGACGGATCTGCGGCAGTGGCGGAGATCGACGACGACGAAGAGAGGATGAAGTTTTGTGAAGTTTTTTGAAAATGCAGATGAGTTTCCATGAAACTGAAGAGAGAAAAAGAGCAGTAGATAGCTCTCAAAAAAAGAAAAAAGCAGTAGATAGGAGGAGGAGAGAGAGCGTGTTATTTTTGGAGATGAATGAGTGAGATTAGAAAATTTCGACCCTTCTCACCAAAACTGTAGCGCATCCTTTTTTTAATTTTTTTTTGCGGGTGTCATTCTATGCAGCACTCTGTGTCACTCAATGGTGGTGCGCAGTTCTCACGCGAAGAGGAGTTCGCACCTGATCTCGCCTGTATATATATATATATATATATATATATATATATATATATATATATATATATATATATATATATATATATATATATATATAGGAAATCTATCAAATGAGAATTGTTAATTTCGTGAGAAGTGAGAAGTAATCTCACCCCTCCATCTCATCTTAATCCAATGGTTTAGATAAAAACAAACAAAACTCAAAAAAGAAAAAAAAAGAAAAAGAAATTAAAAAATACCCCCCACCCCCAATCCTTGAGATTTTCTCTCTCCTCTCCTTCTCTCGTTTCACCACCCTACGCCCCCACCCCTGTCCCGCCACAATCGCCGGCGGCGTGCACGGGAAGCCACCAACGCCACCTCTGACGCTACCGGAAGACTCGCCAGGCTTCGGCGAGGACCACCGGCTTCATCCCCTATGAACCACCGCAATCGACGCCTTCTCCCTCCCTCGTTTCGCGCTCTTTTCTCCAGATTTAGCCGCCGCCTTGGCTCTTCACCGTCGATATACACATTCGCCGATCTCACCTCACATTTCCGCACCGATTGCCGTGGCGTCCTCTCATTTTCGCCGTCGTTGAGGAAAATGAAGCAAGTGAGAGAAGGGGATAGAGGAGGAAGCGAGGGCGGTAGGGCTGTTGGTGTCTCGTCAGGCAGGCCGGGCGTGGTTCGCCGACGGTTCCCAGCCCGACTGATGGCGACTGGGGAGGTGAGGGCGAGGGTTGAGCTATGGCGGGGGGACTGGTGGAGGGTGGGTGGTGCATGAGGGGAGAGAAATGGGTTAAGGTGGGTGTTTTCAATTTTTTTTTTATTTTTTTATTTTTTTTGGAGTACGTGTTTTAATTATTTGGAGTTACGTGTTTTAATTATTGGAGTTAAGTAGAGTTACGCGTTTTAGTTAGTGGAGTTAAGTCAGAGTTAATTAGAGTTGCGTGTTTTAATTAGTGTAGTTACGTGTTATAGTTCGTGGAGTTACGAGTTTTAATAATGGAGTTAAGTTGAGTTATGAGTTTTAATTAGTAGAGTTACGTTAGAGTTACGTGTTTTAATTAGTGGAGTTACGTTAGAGTTACGTGTTTTAGTTAGTAGAGTTAAGTTGGATCGGAGTTACGTGTTTTAGTTAGTAGAGTTAAGTTGGAGTTACGTATTTTAGTTAGTGGAGTTAAGTTGGAGTTACGTGTTTTGGTTAATGGAGTTAAATTGGAGTTACATGTTTTAATTAGTGGAGTTAAGTTAGAGTTATGTGATTTAGTTAGTGGAGTTAAGTCGGAGTTATGTGATTTAGGTAGTAGAGTTATTAGAGTTACGTGTTTTATTTAATAAAATTAAGTTGGAGTTGTGTGATTTAGTTAATGGAGTTAAGTCGGAGTTACGTGATTTAGGTAGTGGAGTTATTAGAGTTACGTGTTTTATTTAATGAAATTAAGTTGGAGTTATTTCTTATAGTTAATAGAGTTAAGTTGGAGTTACGTGATTTACGTTAGAGTAAATGAATTTTCGTTAAATTTGGTGGAGTTAATAATAACACTCGAGTTAGACAATTTATTTTATGCAGTTAGTTTACTGGAGTTAGGCAATTTAGTTATTAGAGTTAACTGACTGGAGTTAAGAGTTTTAGTTAGTGGAGTTGCGACTGGAGTTATACAGTTTAGTTAATGCAGTTATGCGAAATCAATGGCTGAGATTACTTCTCACTTCTCACGAAATTAATATTTCTCATTTGATAATTTGGTGAGAAGTGAGAAGTAATCTCAGCCATTCATCTTACTTAATCTAATGACCCACATTAAAAATAGAAATAAAAGAAAATTAAAACTAAAAATACACCCAAACCCCCAAATCTCACATTTTTCTCTCTCCTCCCTCTCCCCCCTCCCTCTCTCTCTCCACTGCTCTACCTCGTGCCGCCTATCACCGCTGCCGCGTACACCGACAATAACCTCAGCCGGCTAAAAAACCCCGCCCGACTCCACCGACTACGACGAGGCTTCGTCGAACATTCCAAGCCTCCGTCGATCTTCACCATGCCGCACACGACGCCTTCGACCTCCCTCACTTCGGCGTCGTCATTTCCAGATCTGGCCGCCGCATTTGCTCTCCACCGGTGATATACACCTTCGCCGGTCTTATTCGCCGCCGTGGAAGAAAAATGAAACAAGTGAGAGAAGATGAGGGAGGGGTAAACGAGGGCGACGATCATGCTGGCGTCGCGATTGGAGGTCTGCGCTCGATTCGCCGACGATTCCCGGTCCTAGTGGTGTTGACAGAGAAGGTGAGGCCGGAGGCGGGTCGGAGCTGAGGCGACGGATGTTAGGGCGAGGTTGAGCCGAGCAGTAGACGTGGTGGTGGAGAGTGTGCGGGTTTAGGTGGTGTGGGAGGAAAGAGAAAATGGGGAAATATATGTGTTTTTCTGTGTTTTTTTTTTTCATTTTTTCATTTTTGGAGTAATGAATTTTTATTTGTGGAGTTAGAGTTACATGTTTCAATCATTGGAGTTATTTGGAGTTACATGTTTTAGTTAGTAGAGTTAAGTTGAAGTTATGTGTTTAAGTAGAGTTAAGTTGGAGTTACGTGTTTTAGTTAGTAGAGTTAAGTTGGAGTTACGTGTTTTAGCTAGTGGAGTTAAGTTGGAGTTACGTGATTTAGGTTGTGGAGTTATTAGAGTTACGTGTTTTATTTGATGAAATTAAGTTGGAGTTATGTGTTTTAGTTTATGAAGTTAAGTCGGAGTTACGTGATTTAGGTAGTGGAGTTATTAGAGTTACGTGTTTTAGGTAGTGGAGTTATTAGAGTTACGTGTTTTATTTGATGAAATTAAGTTGGAGTTATGTGTTTTAGTTGATGGAATTAAGTCGGAGTTATGTGATTTAGGTAGTAGAGTTATTAGAGTTACGTGTTTTATTATTAAAGGAAATTGTGTTGGAGTTACGTGTTTTAGTTAGTGGAGTTACGTTAGAGTTAATGAATTTCGTTGGATTTGGTGGAGTTAATAATGATACTCAAATTAGACAATTTACTTTATGGAGTTAGTTTACTGGAGTTACGCAATTTAGTTAGTAGAGTTAAGTGACTGGAGTTAAGAGTTTTAGTTAGTGGAGTTACGACTGGAGTTATGCAGTTTAGTTACTGCAGTTATGCGAAATCAATGCTTGAGATTATTTCTCACTTCTCACCAAATTATCACTTCTATATATATATAACAATTAAGCATAGGTGAAGCGATAGTCGAGTATATGGGTATGAATCAATTATAGGAGTAGTGAACAAATGTAAATATGAACTAAGCAAGAAAATCGGTTAGTCCGAGGGATCATGATCAACGTTCTTATTACCTCCAACGATTAATCTTTCCTTAGTTATAATTCTCAAAGTCGACAATTGAACTTCCTTTAACTCGTAAGCTATTCATAGCATCAAACGATAATAACCAAATTAATGATACGGTTTACAAGACCAAAACTTAATCAATTAATAACCGAGAAAATTCCCAAATTTTACTAACATTAAGTTAGTTACTTGAACACTAACTTCGCCAATCCAACGGACCATACACATAATAAAATGCTAAAAATGCCAGTTAAAACTTCACTGACTCACTAAAATGGCTTTACTAGCCACGATATCCATGACCAACCACGCCAAGGTCGACAACAGCACGACACTTGCCACAACAATGCCACAACAATTCCACAACGATGCTATTCCAATGCCAATAGCAATACTACCCTAGCCACGTAATATCAAAAGCACCCATAAAACCACCACATCAACACTACGCCCAAACACCACGACATCGGCACAACTAAGTCACACGCAACCGCCATCATAATTACACAACTCCAAAAGCCCCATAGTCGAATTATAAACCCATAAGAACAATGGTAATCAATCATACAACAATTAAGATGATGAAATTCTTCAAAATCAATGGTTATAACGTATCGTATCATATATCGCTAATGGTAAGACCTTAACCATATGGAATAAAACTTGTACCTTTAAGTAGAGGAGAAAGAGGGGAGTCCGATGGTGTGAATTTCGTCAAAAATGGGCTGGAAAACCGAGCGTGCGTGGTAAGAGAATGAAGGTGGCGGCTATGGTGAGGCATCGCGGTGTCGACGACTGAGATGACTGATACATGATGATGATGATGATTATGGGTTTAGGGAAAAGAAAGGGTTTATTATATGGTTTAATAGTTATTTAGGTTTATGGAAACTTAGGGGTAAAATGATAATTTCATCAAACCAATAATAATAAAAATATAATAATCATCCCAAATTTATCATTATAAACCCCCAAATAAGTTATTAGAACCTGATTTAATTACGACAATCAACTTAATAGATTAACACCCTTAATAAATAATTACTCAAAAAAGTGGTGTGTTACAATCTTTGTAATATCCCGAAATTTCGGAATATTTTATATTAATAGTTTGAAATTATTAATTAGATTAGATTCACGAAAAATGAACTTAATTGTTATGTTGTGAGTCGTTTTCGTAAATGGGTTCGGGAATGGGTTTGGATTCGAATTTCTATAAGGGTCTCTCAATTTGAGTTGGACCATCTCTAACTACTACAACTACATCAACCCATTACTATATTGGCCCAAATAAGAAAGGCCAAACACAAACCAAAAGCAATAGAAAAAGATATCTGAAAAAAAAAATATATATATAAGAAAGGAAAGAAAAGGAAAAAAAAAAAAAACAAACAAACCTCACAAATTCTCTCTCCTAAAACACGTACAACCCCCTTCCCCTGCCCCTTCTCTGTTTTTCCTCTGTTCTTCACGTATACATGCGACGCACGCCTCGCCTTCGCCGCTCATCACATCGCCCAGCTCAGAACTTTGACGACCACACTCGATTCCTCTTATCTCCGGCCTCCTGGTCGCCTTTCCATCGCTTTTCCCTCTCTCTTCGCCGCGGGTAACGCCCTCCATTCACCCTTGTTTTCGTGTTCTTTAAGAAACACGATTATTGAACCAAATTTTATGCTTTAACTTTTGTTCAATTGACACTAATAGATGTTATGATTAGTGGGTAATCGATTTGAGTTAGTTATATGGATAAAGAATTAAGTTTGATGATTTTTTTGAGTTAATTTCCACTAATTATGAATTTAGAATTAATTAGCTTAATTATTCGAATTAGGGTCAATTTGTTTCGAAACTTATGATTTTAGTATGTTTTTAATATGTTAATCAGGGTTCTAGAATTTATTTTGAGATTTATTTGGGGTTTTGTTCAAGTTTATAGAAATTGCAATTTAGGGGAAAATTTGGTTAATTGTTTCTTAATTAGTTAATTAGCCCAAATTAATTTTAATGATCAATAAATCGAAATTATGATAATTTAAGGAATTATAAACTGATTTTCGAATTTAGATTGAATTAATTCGTTTTTATGTAAATTTATGTAATTTATACATGTTTTAGATAATTAAAACATAATATAAATTGTATTAATAAATCCTAAATAAATTATAATAATTAAGTATTTATTTTTATTAGTTAAATTCTGTTTTTAAAACTAATTCTAGGCCTTTGAGAATTTTTATGATTAACTTGGATGTTCTTTAAGTTTTATTGGATAATTATTGAAATAGAATTATAATTATTGGATAATTGGTAATTGTTGGTTTGGACTTGGTATTATCATGTTCATAAATTGTATATAGGATCTACTAACATAGAGGTAGGTTAGTTGAATAAGTTTGGGTGTTAATTCGGGAATGTCGTTTGTGTAATTGTAGAGCCTGAGTTCGTAGACGAGGAGTACTAGTAATTATTGTGCTAATGAGTTCCCGTTTGCTTGAAAAGGTAAGATAGCATGCATGCTCAACCTTTCTTAAACTTGTAGAAACCTTTCAAACTTATATGCTAAGTGATTGGTGTGCTGGATGAAAACTTTGTATCATGTTAGGGGGAGAACGATTTATTGTTTTGATTATCATATCTTGGATTGGATTGAAATATTGCATTGATATATTGTTTGGTTTATGATTCAAATGATGTTGTTGGAATAATGGTTGATGGGTGTGAAATTGATATTGATATGACTGAATTATGAATGATTGTATGATTATTGGAATATAAGCTTGAGTAAAGGATCGATATTATAAACAAAATAAATAAATAAAGTATGATGATACACGATAATTATTGGTTTGAGTCGCATCGACTCCACTTTATTGGTTTGAGTCACATCGACTCCACTTTATTGCCCCACCGCATCGGTTTTTAAGTGGGCTTGGCTCTAGTACTACTCTATTGGGTTAGCAATACTTAATAGGGGGTGTGCACACTTAAGGTCTAATAGTCTTGTATGGTATGGTTTGGTGGGTCGGCAAAGAACCGACTCACCCACGTATATAATGATATGGTTTGGTGAGTCGACATAGATTCGGCTCAACCACGTATATAATGGTATGGTTTGGTGACTCAGTAAAAACCGGCTCACCCACTTATAAATATATGATTGGTATGATTTGGATGAGTTGATAACAAATTCGGCTCATCCAACTTATAAAATTTGTATGGATTCCTCATTAAAGATATAAAAGAATAGACTGAATTATATTAATGAAACATTATACACTTGTTGAAGGTACTGTGATATTTCTATTTTGGTGATATAATTTGTCTCGATGAATAATTTATATGATAACGTGCTAAGTGTGGTTTTCGAAAATAAAACTAAAACGTTTTCAAAATCCAGGTAAGGGTTTTGGTTTTCTATGAGTTGAGGTGTTAGCTTACTCAATTTCACTGACTTTTTCAACTGTGGTTTTTGTGTTTTAAATCCACCACAGGTTTGGAGTGTTTGATGCATTGCGGGGACGACGACACACTAGATATTAGTTGAATCAAATAAAGTTTGACTTTAAGCTATAGATCATTAATAATACTTAGACTATTTCATATTTCATATTTCAGATTGTTGTAATTTAATTAATGGATTGTAATAGATTATTTTAAATCATTAGACATTTGTAGTTCGGCTTCTGAAATCTCCTTGCATTCGGGTCTTTGACTCAAGTGCGGAGTGACACCTCTGAATTTCCTTATTTGTATGTTGGTTCGTGATAAAAATGTTTTTAAAAATGAAAGGAAATTTGGGGGTGTTACAGTCTTCCCCCCTTAAGACAAAGATTCGTCCCGAATCTTTCACTCATCCTCCAAAATGTCCTCAATTACCTTCCTTCCACATTTATAGTTCTCCAAACACTCGCTTAGACAACAACTCCCTTTACAACCACTTGCGCATTCAGGCAAAGAGAGGGACATGAAAATAAATAAGCTTTATATATATAGGATGAGAATAAGTAGTTGATTCAACGATATTTTTTTTATCATGAATGAGAAAGAAAGAAGTGAGAAATGCATCATCAATACAGGGACGGCGCCCGCAATTATAAGTAATTTAAGTATTGGCACAAAATGGTGCCAAATAGTATTACGTATGCAACGTAAGTGCATAAAACGAGTACTTGTGCATCATTAGTGCACAAAATAGGTATACATGCATCAGCAGTGCTTGAGGTAAGTATCTGGGTTCATTAGATCAATTTGATAAGGTCCAACAAGGTTCATATAATAACAAAATAAAACATGTAATTCACATAATTGAAGGCGGAGGAGGAACACGTGACGGTCTCATCCCCCTTAAAAAAAAGGTTCGTCCTCGAACCAAAAGTACTTCATGTAAACACATGAATTTTTCCGCATTTTCACCTTGGTATTGCATCTCAAGGTTTGTACAAGCTCTCCTTGTTTTCTTTTCAATCCGTAGGTGGACCATACTTTGTGGCATTTCCTCATGAACTGTAATCCTAGTAATATCGAACTATTCAGCGCAAAAAAATTTCGAACAAAAGGATCAGTCCAAAATGATTGTCGTTAACCGGCATGGAACACATTACTAAAATAGAACCTTTCCAGAAGCCGGCCGACAACTCAAACTTGTAGCCATATACCAACAAAGTTGTTAAGGAAATTCCCTGACCTTTGAAATCTCATTGTTACCATTTTCGATCTCAAACCTTTGTTAGGGCGTTCTCATCTATTTAAGGTATAGTCACTTATAGCTCACGTATCAGTGAACCACCCAATTCGTCCTCTTGTTAATGTCATAGCAAGCTCACAACATATCTCATAAACTTTTGGCCTCCATTTTCACAATAGCTTTCGTTACTCATGGAGGTTCACAACATCCAATGTCACCACAAATCCCAACCGAAGTCGATGCTAACCACTTACAATTTTTACATCTTTATACATTAATAACTTGTCGTTTCATAATTCACAATTTGCACAGCTGGTCCGTAATGACTTCCGATCAGTCTAATTGTGGAGTTATTTCCTCTAACTAACTCAATAATCTCTAAATATGAGGTATGCTTTTTTTCGCATTTCTATAAGGCAGCCCGAAAATGTACAATGTACCGTTTGTATTACCACTCGTTTATAACTCATACAACGCTTCTCTGCTTGTCGGAGTTGAGTCGACTTCGTGATGAGAGTGCCTTTACGTGTCGGGAGCATCGATCTCTACCTACGGGTTTTCTTTCCAACTACCAATCTCATTCAATCCTTAAATATATACTGAAGACGTGGGAGTCGCCTTTTTTTTCCCCTTCCTTGCAATTATTAGAGTCTCCGGGTTTCCACATCTTACAGGTGTAGACCTTAGAGCCATCTCATGAGCCTTTTGTAACCGAAAGGAAATCCTTGGGAATTTGGTCAAAGCACCTAGAGTCGTAATTAGAAATCTCAAGTTTTGACCGCACTCCTTGGCCTTAGCCATTGGGTGACACCTTCACACCCTATTTGATTCAATGAAACTTTATACTTTACAATACCTACCCTCATATCTCCACCTCGTCGACCAAAACTAATCTTACCTTTTGTTAAGGTTGGTTCTCTCGAATGTCTTTGAGGTCACCTTGGTTTTCCCGTGGTGTCTTTGTTTTATCTTAAAACACCAAGGGTGTATCCTCCAATGTTATCGAAGTCCTTCCACACGATTTTCGCCCTACAGGTCCTCATCTTTGAATTTTCATCCACTTCATACACGTGTCAGTCAAAATATTCAAATGGGCATGCAGTTCTCTAAATTGATAATAAAAATCAAAGTCTCCAACAACTACAGCCTCAGGATATAGCGCTTAAAGTGTCACGATCTTTCAGGGAGGCAACATAACTACTGTCAGGATTCGCTCACAATCAACCAACGCGTTCCCCAACGCATACATTAACAATCGAAATTGTTGAGGGTATCATAATCGTTTAATGAATTCCTTTTTAGTCTACAACCACAATAGACACATACAAATGCTAAATCCATAGTCCAACTTACTACCATTCTAAAGTTGAGATTCAAAAACATATAAGGTAGCTCGTGTTCACGACTTTTCCCATACCTTAACCTTATAGACGATAAGTGACTCTCGGAATTGAGTTTTATCTTCATAAATCGAATAGTATTCATGCGTTTAAATCCAATTAATTCGTCCATGATATACGTATAGCCTTATCTTAAATAGATACCTCAATTTATATAGTACTCTATAACTTTCCTTTGTTTGAACTTATACCCAATCAATTTAAAGTACACAGGTGGCAAAAACGAGTGTATAGCAACTTCGTTCAATAGCTTTTCCATTAACGGTACTGTAGTCTTTCAACCCTAAAATCCAAAAATTGTGCCTTTTACTTTTATACTTATTGTTGGAAGTCCCAAAACAGCTTATAACTTGTCTTCGTATATCCAAGTTATATCCAAAAATTCGTCGTGTAAGTACTGATCTAGGGTGGGAGCACCTGACATAACAGCTTAACTCCATGGTTGATGCCCAAATTTTAATCATTTATCATACCTCAAGTTATATTTGTGAGTATTTTGTTATTTACCACTTTTGATTTTCGGATAGTTCTTGACCCCATAATGTTCCCTTTTCTTTCACCTTATGTTTTACACCATGTCTGAACCTAGGTGCGGCTGGTCTTTTATGGTCGGGTCTTCATTCACTCATCTTTACCTTCGAATTTAAATCCCCAATACATAGCCACTAAGTTAACCTTGAAATGCACTTGACCATGTACCATTCTCAAATATATATATATATATATAGCATATAAAACACTTCGATCATGGGATCGCCCAGAAGGTATCTCATGCATGAAATCCCATTCGAGAACACCTGTAAACATCCCCTAGCTTTACCACGTCCCAAGTTGGTATAGTAGCGGCCGTCTATATCCATCAGTACTATAAAACCACACATATAGAGTAATTACAACCGTTGATCGCAGTCATAGTTCTCACCACATAGGCCAAATCAATTACGTTCATTCACTAAGAACCATAGGCACGAGTTTCTACAAAGTTTGTTTCCATATGAAGCATTCTAATAGGGGTTCTCGAAACAAATGAATATACCTTCGAAACATGATGTTCAGGCAAACCCCATCTGCAATCTCACACAATTCTTTAAGTAAACAAATTATAGGAATGTCCTATTTGATTTCGAACAGTCTCCGTATTCAGGGTAGTTCCATACTGTTCAATTCGTGGTCGTACAATTTTTCGAGTAGTGATCCGATTCAAATTCTGCGGCGAGAGAGACGAAAGGTAGTGCGGCTCGCGCCTTGGCCGGGCCGGCGGGCACACTCTCTGGTGCCACCGTGAGCCCTCGGCCACGCTGAGTCCGACCGTTTCGAGCACATATAGAGAGACATCAAAATACACACACACACAAGCTTGCTTTCAAATAGCATATAATAACAATCAAATGACTTTAATACAAAATAGATTCATAGGGGCATTGTCCCCTTTCTAAAATGTTAGCAAGATGGACAAGTCTAATTATCAGGATTGAAGCAATTAAAGACATTGGGATCCTCAAAATCTAACACTCGAATCCACGCTCGAGGTCAGGTTAACTTGCCATCGATCAAATCTCATCACCCTCGGAAATTATGTCGACTCTCACGCCATTAGATCAGTTTGGTTCCTATGGAACATTCCTAGAATTACGAGTGTCTCAAATAAACAAATTGCAAGAGAATTCTCACAACTAACCCCAAGATACAACTTGATTAGTAGACATGACCTTCTCAATAAATTTCGATTAGTCTACCCTCCAAAATCTCAATTTTTCGAGTCGGATCAATTAGAACTTACATCGTTCTTCTTTATCAAAGTAACTCAAAGATCAAAAAGGAATAACCATTCATAGGGTCACTGCTCATATGCTCCCTCTTAAACTCACCTTTAATAGTCTCTTCTTCCACACTTCACCCTACCTTAAAGATAATTAAAGACTCTTACCCATTAGGTGTGACAAAGTCAGACAGAGTAGTATGGGTTGATCCAATAGGGCTAGGCATATGTTTGTCAATGGTTTCTCCGAATCTTCTCTTTTGACTCAATACCATGAATAGGGTACTATGGTTAGGAAAAGAATTGAGGATTGTCTCGAACTTAGAGGATTACAATCAACTCATTCACAAATTTGTCAGCAATAATCATCCACTTTTACTAGCAATATATTCGCAATTATCTCTAACTCAAGGATTCAACGCTAGCAACCCATAAGTACATATTATAATTGTCACCCTTCTGTACTTTCTTAAAGGACCTCAAGATTCTCGGGTTCTCACAATTAGTTTACATAGGTATTAAACTTCTCCGAATCATCTACCAAATTACTTTGAACACCGAGAACGCCCATCAAACGACATGTTCCTTCTCATGTAACATCGATTGAGCTATTTTCTTCATCAGGTTTGAGGTTTTCAAGAATCGAGTGCTAACTTGAGGTGCAGGTGCTAACTTCAAGTGCACCCAAGGGAATTTCAAACAAACCCCAAAGTAAAAACATTAGATACCAATAATCTTCCCACGTAGTAGCACAATGCATATCATAAACTCTGTAGTAAGTCTCTAAAAGATCAAGTAGTATAGTATCGGTAACACATAGCACTTAACATGTAGCATGCAAATGAATGCACCCGACTCGCCCCATTTTAGAAAATTTTTGAAATTTGTTTTTAAATTTTTTTGTAGACTCGACGAATCAGAACCTAACGCTCTGATACCAATTGTAACAACCCTAAAATTTCGCTTAAGTATATACGGAAATAATCTAGAATTGTCACATCGCAATACCAAGTCAATTGTTAGGCTATAAATTCAACTACAGTAATCCAAACGAAAATGAAACAGCTAAAGTCTTTAAATGTCGAACTACAGTTCTCAAAACCAAATCCAAAATACATAAACCAAATGAAAATGAGAAGTCATTAAATGTTTATGAAACCCCAGCATGTAAACGAACTCATCTAGCTAGCATCCAAATCAACAAGACATGTCAACTATGCCATTGAAGAATGACATAGGCCCCAGAATAAGGTAGGGACAAACCAAGAAGAGAACGTCAGCACAGGCTGAGTAAGAATATCAAAAGTATATAGAATAACAAATAAGTTACGCGGCTTGAGGCGCCTAGCTAACAAAGAACAGACTAAAATTATCCTTGAGGAATCTAATATCGATAGAATAGGACATAAGTAAAGTATCGCTAGATACATAAGTCTGTACATGAGTACAAGGCAATAAATCGTGAATATATAAGCATACGAACGGCTAGGGTCCTACCCCTAAGCCACCATACTATCGAACATAGTTCGAGCTAGAGTTGTAAGTATAACCCCTTATAACCTCGAGTGTGCACACCCTTCGCAAGACAGGCCGGTAGGACGAGATCCCATCTAAAAGGAAGACTATTAGGAAGCCGGTAGCTAATCCAACCTAAAAAGTACCTTGATCAGAGGTAAATAAAACGATGATCGGTCAAGCTGCAACACCGTACTCTAGGTGGTATCGACTCCATTATTTCATAATTCAATCTGATATTAATACATTATTTGAGTGTACATTATTTGATAATTCGAATCGCAATGATTTCAGCCAAAGTGAGATACTTGAAAAAAAAATGGGAACACAACCGATAAATTAATAAGCCACTCGCCCGAGAGGCCGAGTGGGAAGCGTAGGCCGAAAGACCGAGAGCAATGGCCGAGAGGCCGAGGGAAATGGCCGAGAGGCCGAGGGAAATGGCCGAGAGGCCGAGAGAATTGGCCGAGAGGCCGAGAGAATTGGCCGAGAGGCCGAGAAGGAACGTCAAGCTCAAAGTAAACTCTATATATATATATATAGAGTGAGGATCATAAGAGTACCATTCCTTAGGTGAGTACTGCGCACCTTATAATAGCCGTGCAATCAAGGATTTTGGACGCTCCAGATTAAGCCATCTGCCCTGGAATAAAAAAAAGACAATAATCCTGCTGACTTCCACATATCTCGTCAATTGCATTTTTTTTTGTTTCTCTCTCTTCCAATTTCTCTCTCCTCTTATATCCTCTTCCCAGCTTCCCGACATTTCTTTCTTCCTCCAAATCACAATTTCTCTCTCCTCGCGCTACGCGACCTCCACTTCCGTCGCGCCGTCGCCTCCTCCGCCACCTTCGTCGAGTCTGATGAACGCCGTTGCGTCGTCTTACCTCGTCGCCGATCACATTTTCTCAGATCTCTGATCCCTGCCGCCGCCGCGCCGCTGTCTCCTCTCGATCTAATTCTGCCTACGTCGTGTCGTCGCTGCCACCGCCACCTCCTTCACGGCCTGCACGCACTATAGGCTCTCTCCTTGCCGCCGTCGACATTCTCTCTCATCGCCGCTACGAAGAAGCTAATTCGATGACATTTGATCGACATTGACGAGGATCTCAGGTTAGTTTATCATCCTATCTTTCCAATTAACTCATCTAGTGCTCAAGTAAGTTTGAATTCAATTTTAAATGTGTGATTAAAGCTAATCGATTCCATTTATATATTTTAGGTTGAATTGAATCGAAATGTAATTTGCAAAATCGGTGGCGCTCATACTCTAGCGATTGTTCGGATTTACAATCGTTTGATTTTCAGGCGAGATTCTGCATTTTTTTTTTTTTGTGTTTCAATTGATTTTGTGACTTTGATTATAAGCGATTTAATTTTTTGAGAAACTGCTAGAAATGATTAGCAGGTGTTTGATGAAATGCCTCAAAGAAGCTTTCATTGCTGCCTAAATTAGTTTTATGTGTTTTACGTTGAACTTTTTGCTAGAAGCAAAACGTGTCATTCTATGGCCTATTTGTCATTGTATGGATAATCGGTGTCATTCGATGGACACTAGGTATCGTTGTATGGAACTTTTTGCTAGAAGCTTTCTTTTTGCTAGAAGCTTTCATTGCTGCTTTTAGTGATTGGCGTTGGGGATTAGTTTAGGTTGAATTTGTTTTTGGATTTTTCAGTGACACAGGTTGTGCATAGAATGACACCGAATGACTTATGTCATTCTAATGGAACATGTGTGTCATTCTATGAAACATGTGTGCCATTCTATTGCAAAATGCATGTAGCCATATGATTTTATGAGAAACCTGTCATTTTATGGGTGTGGGTGTGGGTGGGGGTGGGGGTGTGGGTGAGGGTGCGGGTGAGGGTGCGGGTGCAGGTGCCATAGAATGACACGAGTTTGTCAATAGAATGACACGTGTTTGTCAATATAATGACACTATGCGCACTTCGGTGTTATCGGTGGTTTGCTCATAGAATGACACAGGTTTGTCAATAGAATGACACGGATTTATCCATAGAATGACACGGGTTTGTTCATAGAATGACACTATGGACACGCGATGTTATTGTTCGGTGTCATTGTATGAATTGTGGTTTTGATAGCTCATTTGGTAAAGCATTTGTGTACATACACGAATGTCGTAGGTTCGATTCCTACATGAGTTCTAAATTTTCATGTCATTGCATAGACTTTTCTCTGTCATTGTATGTAGGTGTCATTCTATAGACATTTTGTGTCATTATAAGCGAGTGTCACTCTATGTGACACTCAGTGTCACTCTATGGCGGTGCGCAGTTTTCACGCGAGCGGGAGTTCGCACCTGATCTCGCCTGTATATATATATATATATATATATATATATATATATATATATATATATATATATATATATATATATATATATATATATATATATATATATATATATATATAAATATATAATGAGAAGTATTAATTTCGTGAGAAGTGAGATGTAATCTCAGCCATCCATCTCACTTGTTCTAATGACCCACATTAAAAACAGAAATAAAAGGAAAACAAAAATAAAAATAAACACAAACCCCAAATCATTCACATTATTTTCTCTCTCCTCTCTTATTCCCCTTCTCTCTCCTCGGCCCTAACCCCCCCGCGCCACCACAACGCCGCCGTCGGTGTCCACCGGTGACCACCATTTCCAGCGTCGACACCACCGCCGGACTCGTTGGACTACCGCGAGTCTTCGTCGCACACGAGACTCCTCCGTCGAGCATCGTTTGGCCGCGAAAACCGTCTTCTCCTTCACCCTTTTCGTTTTTATTTTTTCCCGGATTTCGCAGCTGCCGTCGAATGCCGCCGTCGATCGTCACCATCGCCGGAATCCTCTCTAATTTCAGCACCTACTCCCAACCGTGTCTTCGCCGATCAATAACGGCCTCTGACGTGCATTATTCCGCCGCAAAACACGCTTCTCTTTCACATTTTTTTACCTCATTTTTGTTAAATTTGGCCGCCGACGTCCATCTGCGCCAGCGTTCTAAACCCTCGCCGGCCGCCGCGGTTGCTCGCCGTCGTCGATCTACACAACTCCGACATCGCCTCTCGTTTTCGCCGTGGTTAGTTGAATTGAAATGGTGGTAATGCGAGGAAACGAGAGGGCGAAGATGGTGGAGTTGGCGGTTGGAGGTCGCGCCTTGGTCTGCCGGCGACTGAGTCACTGCTGAAGTAGGATAGGGCGGGGATGGGGCAGAGCAGTAGCGGGGGTAGCGTTTGGGTTGGGTGGTCTGGGAGGAGAGAAAAAATGGTAGAAGATTGTTTTTTTTTTTTTTTTTTTCATTTTCATTGGTTTTTGAGTACGTATTTTTATTATTTGGAGTTACGTGTTTTTAATTATTGGAGTTAAGTGGAGTTACGCGTTTTAGTTATTGGAGTTACGTGTTTTAGTTAGTGGAGTCATGTGTTTTAGTTACTGGAGTTAAGTCGGAGTTACGTGATTAAGGTAGTGGAGTTATTAGAGTTACGTGTTTTATTTGATAAATTAAGTTGGAGTTACGTGTTTTAGTTAGTGGAGTTACGTGTTTTAGTTAATGGAGTTAAGTCGGAGTTACATGATTTAGGTAGTGGAGTTATTAGAGTTACGTGTTTTATTTGATGAAATTGAGTTGGAGTTACGTGTTTTAGTTGATGGAGTTAAGTCGGAGTTACGTGATTTAGGTAGTGGAGTTATTAGGGTTACGTGTTTTATTTGATGAAATTAAGTTGGAGTTACGTGTTTTAGTTGATGGAGTTAAGTCGGAGTTACGTGATTTAGGTAGTGGAATTATTAGGGTTACGTGTTTTATTTGATGAAATTAAGTTGGAGTTACGTGTTTTAGTTGATGGAGTTAAGTCGGAGTTACGTGATTTAGGTAATGGAGTTATAAGGGTTACGTGTTTTATTTGATGAAATTAAGTTGGAGTTATGTGTTTTAATTGATGGAGTTAAGTCGGAGTTACGTGATTTAGGTAGTGGAGTTATTAGAGTTACGTGTTTTATTATTAAAGGAAATTGTGTTGGAGTTACGTGTATTAGTTAGTGGAGTTACGTTAGAGTTAATGAATTTTTGTTGGATTTGGTGGAGTTAATAATGATACTCAAATTAGACAATTTACTTTATGGAGTTAGTTTACTGGAGTTACGCAATTTAGTTAGTAGAGTTAAGTGACTGAAGTTAAGAGTTTTAGGTAATGGAGTTACGACTGGAGTTAAGATTACTTCTCACTTATATATATATATATATATATATATAAGCATTGGTGAAGCGATAGTCGAGTATATGGGTATGAATCAATTATAGGAGTAGTGAACAAATGTAAATATGAACTAAGCAAGAAAATCGGTTAGTCCAAGGAATCATGATCAACGTTCTTACCTCCAACGATTAATCTTTCCTTAGTTATAATTCTTAAAGTCGACAATTGAACTTCCTTAAACCCGTAAGCTATTCATCACATCAAACGATAACCAAATTAATGATACGGTTTACAAGACCAAAACTTAATCAATTAATTACCGAGAAAATTCCCAAATTGTACTAACATTAAGTTAGTTACTTTAACACTAACTTCACCAATCCAACGTACCATACACATAAATGCTAAAAATGCCAATTAAAACTTCACTGACTCACTAAAATGGCTTTACTAGCCACGATATCCATGACCAACCACGCCAAGGTCGACAACAGCACGACACTAGCCACAACAATTCCACAACGATGCTATTCCAATGCCAATAGCAATACTACCCTAGCCACGTAATATCAAAAGCACCCATAAAACCACCACAGCAACACTACGCCCAAACACCACGACATCGGCACAACAACGCCACACGTAACCGCCATCATAATTACACAACTCCCAAAGCCCCTGTAACAACCCTAAATTTTGACAACTTAAAAACAAGAAAACAAAGAATTGTTATGCCGCTGCTGCCTATCAAGGCAACGACATGCTTATTAAAATAGACTTCTGAAAAGAAACAACAGATGTCAGCGGAAGACTTGTAGCCAAGATTACAATTTGAAAACAAACCAAATGAAATGAATTACAATCGTTCATAAAAACCAAATGTCTGACAAATTATAATAAAAATCTCATGCCATGCAACGACATCCAAGCAGACAATCAATCACCTTCAAGACCTGTCTACTGCGACATTACAACAATGACAAAGGCTCCATAATAGGGTAGGGACAAACCTAAACAGAGAGAACGTCAGCTCAGGCTGAGTAAGTAGTTTAAGCAAATAGAATTAAATAGGATAAGGTAAATTATGATGCGCGCCTTAATGGCGCATAGATGTCGATTAAAGAAACGAACCGCGCGTAGAAACAACAAAAAGGCGGGGAGGCGCCGAGCACGAATCGTGCTTAAGACGGTAGGCGAAATTCACGATCGACAGGCCACAATTTCGCAAGGTTCATTATTTTGCTTTCGAGCATTCTTTTCGTAGTAAGCGTATAGGGCCTTCGTCAGGTCCCTAATATGGACAAGGGTCTTACCCCAAGCCATCCCACATCTAGAGTTACTGCAAAACTACCCTAAAAACTCGAGTGTGCACACCCCTCGTTAGACAGCCCGGTAGGACGAGTTCCCATCTAAGAGGAAGTCAATTAGGAGGTTGGTAGCTGATCTCCAACCTAGAAAATGTACCTTGATCAGAGGTTGTAAACGAAACATGCCCATAGGACATGGTGACGGCGCAAAGTCCGTCACTCTAGATGGGGTCACAACAATTATTTCATTCCTTTTATCTTTCGGGTACTTTATTTTCGTGCATGCGCTCTTTCAATTTATAAACGGCCGTAGCCGGAACCAATAGATAATAAACTCAATGGAAACGAGCAACATATTCATGTAGCAAAATGAATCACAGACGATAGAATGTAAAATGGTAATGGTTAGGAAACCAATGAATCATTAAGAGATGATTAGTGAAAGCTCAAGAGAATGATAATGAGAATCATGCTTAAACATTAGGATGATCAACGTTCTTACCTTCAAATACTCAAAGGAAGCTAGCAAGTATCAAAAGTCCGCGAAGGACACCTGTAACAGCCCGAACCACCGTCCGTCGCAACACAACCCAATAAGATGGGTAGTCACCTACTAGGCACAAATATCCTCTCTGGGCTCTAAAAGGTGAAGGCCTTGTTGGTAGTATGATGGTAGGAATCTATTATAAACTGATCATATGAGCCTTAATTTCCCAATGTGGGACAAACCAACTCCATAAACCACTTTCCATATTCCGTAGTGTTACAAACTCCCCCACTTAGAGAACGCAACGTCCCCGTTGCGCCTCGACCAAACCATACCAACATCAACACAAGTCCAAGATTTCCCCCGCTAGACGGCTGGTCTGGGCCTTGCCCCAGCACCCAGCACGCGGTCGTAGGGTTGCTCTGATACCATCTGTAACAGCCCGAACCATCATACGTCGCAACACAACCCAATAAGATGGGTAGTCACCCCTTAGGCCCATATATCCTCTCTGGGCTCTAAAAGGTGCTGGCCTTGTTGGTAGTATGATGGTAGGAATCTATTATAAACTGATCATATGAGCGTTAATTTCCCAATGTGGGACAAACCAACTCCATAAACCACTCTTCATATTCCGTAGTGTTACAGCACCTCCTCAAACTCACCACCTAAATATGTACCAAATAGAGATGGATTACTACAACTCACAAGGTGGACATACTCACATAACTATGCTAAACTCATAGTTCACATACACCATATTCTCACATCATTCAACATGACAATCCCAACAATCTTGGTCATACGGTAGTCAAATCGACTCCAATTCGCGCCAAACTTGTACAACAACTCCATAATCATATTACAATTGATTTTACCATAAATACTTATCATAATAACATTGTTTAAGCCATAATACCCAAACCATCAGAAGTAAACTAAATTGATTAACCCCCATTAAAACATGTTAAACAATCACAATATCATCAATAATCAATCCCAACATCATAAAGACACCACCATTAACTCCCTACACAATACTAGTATGAAAATCACAACACACCCTCATCAAACTCTTATGCCCTAATTCAAAACTTAATAAATTTATGCACCAAAATTCCACAATAATAAGGATTGATCTTAGAGATGCAAATCCCATAATCACGATCATGCTTTAAATCATAATAAACATGAAAACACCAAAATCCTAATTTGAAACTTATGAAAAAGGGATTAAAATCCTTACTACTCTTAATATAAATCAAGAGGGGAGAGGAAGGAGTAGGGCGGCTGGCGGTTGGCAGTGATCGGCGGCTTCGGCGGTGGTCACCGTTTCTTCTCTTCTTCTCTCTTCTTTCTCTCTTCTTTCTCTGCGTACGTTCAATAGGATATGGGGAGGGTTTGATTTGTTTTTATATACTGTAGTAGTGGGAGGGAGTATTAGTAAGGGTGTTTAGGAAATTTTCCAAAAAACTACCCACTTTAGGAAATCGACCCAGAGTAGAAAAATCCCAAATAAATGTCACCCTAAATAAATAGTAGTCCCAAAAATTACGGGGTGCTACAGTCCCATAGTCGAATTATAAACCCATAAGAACAATGGTAATCAATCATACAACAATTAAGATGATGAAATTCTTCAAAATCAAGGGTTATAACGTATCATAACATACATTGCTAACAGTAAGACCTTAACCATATTGAATAAAACTTGTACCTTTAAGTAGAGGAGAAAGAGGGGAGTCCGATGGTGTGAATTTCGTCAAAAATGGGCTGGAAAACCGAGCGTGGTAAGAGAATGAAGGTGAAGGCTATGGTGAGGCATCGCGGTGTCGCAGACGGAGATGACTGATACGTGATGATGATGATGATGGGTTTAGGGAAAAGAAAGGGTTTATTATATGATTTAATAGTTATTTAGAGGATCAAGGTTAGCCTAGTGGTTAGGAACTCAACCTGCCTGGGGGATGTCCCGGGTTCAAATCCTCTTACCCCCACCCCCGCAACATTAGTTGCTCCTTTGTACCAAAAAAAAAAAAAAATTAGTTATTTAAGTTTATGGAAATTTAGGGGCAAAATGGTAATTTCATCAAACCAATAATAACAAAAATATAATAATCATCCCAAATTTATCATTATAAACCCCCAAATAAGTTATTAGAACCCGATTCAATTTACGATAATCAACTTAATAGAGTAACACCCTTAATAAATAATTAATAAATTATGTGGGGTGTTACAGGCTGAGTTTAGGTGGTCTGGTTGGGCAAGCTTGCATTATTGGTGGATTTGGTGATAGGTCGTTAAGCAAGGAAGGAGGTGGTGATGTTATATATTGTGTGTTGGGTGTATTTTCTATAGGGAAGGCATAACATCACGGTATGAATCAGCTGATCCACGCTCTTTTGTGCATGAGAAATTATAGATCCACGCGTGATTTGCCAGACACAAATGAGCGTGAATCAGTAGATTCTCGACGTGGCCTTATCATTTTCCTTTCTATAATAGTGATGTTGAGTACATGTGGCCGATTAAAATCTAACGCCTTATATACAAACTCCACCCTCATAGAGTTTTTAGGGATATGAACGCAAAAATAATAGGATTATATCACGAGAATAATTATATTTGGTAATTTTAGGTGGTCGCGGTGTCGGTAAATTGTTCTAAGGTGTTTGATGTTTTGGTCAAAATATGCACTAGCTGTAACACTACGGAATATGGAAAGTGGATTATGGAGTTGATTTGTCCCACATTGGGAAATTAAGGCTCATATGATCAGTTTATAATAGATTCCTACCAACATACTACCAACAAGGCTTTCATCTTTTAGAGCCCACGAGAGGATATTCGAGCCTAAAGGGTGACTTCCCATCTTATTAGGTTGTGTTGCGACGGACGGTGGATCGGGCTGTTGTAGATGGTATCAGAGCAACCCTGAGACCGCGTACTGGGTGCTGGGGCGAGGCCCAGACCAGCCGTCTAGCGGGGGAGATCTTGGACCTGTGCTGATGTTGGTATGGTTTGGTTTAGGCGCAACGGGGACGTTGCGTTCTTTAAGTGGGGGAGTTTGTAACACTACGGAATATGGAAACTGGTTTATGGAGTTGGTTTGTCCTACATTGGGAAATTAAGGCTCATATGATCAGTTTATAATAGATTACTACCATCATACTACCAACAAGTTTTTCACCTTTTAGAGCCCACGAGAGGATATTCGGGCCTAAAGGGTGACTTCCCATCTTATTGGGTTGTGTTGCGACGGACGGTGGATCGGGCTGTTACACTAACGCCTACTTTCGACTTAGCGGTTATCTTGTCACCTTAATACTATAGGGAACTTCTGTTCCGGAGGTTTTGAGTGTGGATTCACGGATCATGTGATGTAGATTACAGGTCAGGGGAAGTAGGAATAATGCAGTTTTGGGGAAGTAGGGTTGCAGTTCTAGGGAAGAAGTATAGAAGACAAAAAGTACTAGAAATATGAGAGATAATCGACAAACAAGACAAGAGAGTTTTTCAGGTGGAAAGCCCTTGTGAATAAGGGAAAAACCACCGGGGGAAGACTTTGTCCCACCAAGTATTCCACTAGTTCCGTTGTAGGTAGCGTACAATTAGTATGTAGGTTCCTAGACTAGCTAGTAATACAAGAGTAGATATGTAGGAACTCGAATATAAGTATAGTAATCTAATTGTGGTGTTGAATATCCTCTTCCTTTGCCTTCCAGTGTCCTTATATTTCTACTCCCTTATTAGTAATAAATTCCGCTCATTATTGTCTTCCTTGAATCTCTCCTCCAACTCTTCCTGTGGTTCCATCGTTCATTCGACATCATTTATTGTCATAAATGTAACATTAATCCTCATTATTACAGAATTTATCCTCCTCATAATGTCCAATTTAAATTGGGCTTCTTAATTGTGTAACATCTTAATCATTGTTGCCGCTATTATCTCCTTAATTGATGGAGAATTAATTGCATTAGCCGTTGTTGAGTTATACAAACGTTCTAAGGTCTCCCGATGTGGAAATAGAAGTAGTTCCCCCGTAACTCTGCAGGGTGGTTCCACTTTTTCTACAGGGTGGATCCAGATTCGTTCTAGATCTGAAGTAGACATTTATGTTGGAATTGCACTCCCCAACAGTTGATTGATTTACATTGTATCCATCAATTGTGATCCACACCAACTGGCAATTATTTTGAAGCAAGCAAATTAAAGATATTGGTCGGAGTATCAAGTTATACCATCCTAATAAATCTGACTTAGTATTATCGGAGGGAGAGAAAGGGAGATTTCTCGGACACAATGCATAAGATATGTGTATGAGCTACCTCCAGACCAACTGGAACCGATCTCTTAGAGGGCTGTTTCGATTTCAAACAAATCTAATAATTGATTATCTACTATCGGAACAATGTTTATTAATTCCCTTTAATTTGTAACGATGTTTCTTAATTACGACATGTTCCTACGGTTTGACATAGAGAATACTTTAATTGCGAGCGTGACAATGGAGTAATGGACATAAACTTGACTGGACATATCAAATTTTTTTATTACAATTATTTTTAATTTCAACTCTCCCCATAAAACTATATATGACTTTTTCACATTTCGAGGTGTCCCCTTTATCCATCAATATTTCATAAGGTATATTAGTAAAAATTATGAAACTATACTTGCGTAAAATGATTTTTCGATACGAATCTAACGATATCTGTTCCATAATTTTTCGATATGCATTTCTCTCTAAAATCGCAAGTCAATATCTCATCTCTTAATCCGAAAACGTCGTATATTTATTTATAGAAGGAATATTTTTCGTTACGTCTCTTGTGTAGACTTGGTCAAACATTGGGTTAGTAAATTAATTACCAATCTTTGACTTGAAAAAAAAAAGGTTGACCTAAATCACGTCTCGATTTGAACCTGCTCAAATGCTCAATGATTATTGTTCCACCATTGAAGCTTCATATGCTGTCCTTTGCACCATTAGCTTATCGGATCGGTGCTGCACCATGAAGTAATGTTTGACGTGATTCATACGAGTACTCATCAACCAAATGGGATTACATAAAATACAAGAATTAATATATAAAACTCTTGCTTTGTCAGAAAGATGAGTACAGTGATAACCAAAAACTTAAAGCCACATGAAAATTATGTGTCTTAGCTGAAAAATTAGTCAGGATATTCCTACTTCAGCAAGCTCTTATACGTACTCTTGCCCTCAAAGCAACACATACATTGACTGTCAACTTCAGCTTAATTAAAACTGATATAAAACATGTTAAACTATTTATTATATATGAAGCAGATTAAATTCAACAATCCAATTTCCTTCACATATCTATTCTGTTTAATTCATTTTCGACATTCACATGAATTACATCCCAGCAATCCTGCTATTGTTATTCGTAACACTAAAATGTTCGCAAATTCAAAGTTTTCGACATCCTTTAGACCCATTGACCCCTAAGGAAATCAATGAAATCAGGGGAATAATTCAGAAATCATCACATCTCAAATCTCTTCCGAATGTAACATATCACTTTGTAGAACTCGATGAGCCGAACAAAGACGCTGTTCTCGGTTACCTGTCATCGAGAAGGAACACGAGACCATTCCCTCGTCAAGCTAGGGTTGTGATTCGAGGTGGCCGAGAAACGCATGAAGTTATCGTAAACTTGAACAAGAAATCGATCATATCGGACCATGTTTATAGTGGTCACGGTTATCCACCTCTAACATTTGAAGAACTCTTACAAGCAGTCAAACTTACACAAAAATACCCTCCATTTATAGAGTCAATCTCAACACGAGGCTTAAATGTTACGGAAGTTTCATGTTTACCTCTTACAATAGGCTGGTATGGAGAAATTGTCTCGAAAAGGGCAGTGAAAATTACGTGTTTTTATCGAAATGGTACGACTAACATCTACGCTAGGCCGATTAATGGCTTAACAATACTCGTCGATCTCGAATCGAAGAAAGTTGCACGGTACATGGACCGGTACCAAACTCCGTTACCTAAGGCTCAAGGTACAGATTTTCAAGCTTCGGCACTAAAACCCGGCCCGGTTTTTCCTAACGTCACAAATAGCAAATTGAGCATACGACATAATATGGTAACATGGGGTGATTGGAAATTCCATGTTGGGTTTGATTCAAGAGCAGGGATAATTATATCGACTGCTTCAATATATGACTCCAAGGAAGGAAAGCATAGACGAGTATTGTATCGCGGTCACGTGTCTGAGACGTTTGTGCCGTATATGGATCCTACGGAGGATTGGTATTACAGGACGTTCATGGATTTGGGCGAATTCGGGTTCGGGAAATCAGCAGACAGTCTAGAGCCTCTGGTTGATTGTCCAGGAAATGCCGTGTATATGAATGGGCATTTGGTTGATGCTTTGGGGCAGCCTCAATTGGTGCCGAGAGCTATTTGCATTTTTGAGAGGTACACTGGTGATGTTGCTTGGAGACACACTGAAATTGGTGTTCCTGGAAGAGTGGTATGTATATTTTATGATATTTTGGTAATTTTATTTTATTTTAACGATTACAATTTAGGGAAAAAAAAAGCACAAATTAAAAGACGGGTTCTTTATTTCGATAACATAACAGTTAGGATCGGTGTTGTGCGGAAACGTATACTCCCTCTGTCCCAACTCAAACGCCTCATATTCTTTTTTGTCCCACCTCAAACACCCCATCTATTTTGGGACATATTTCTCTCTTCTACTTTTTTTAAATTATCACATTCTCTCTCACAGTATCTCTCCTACTTTTATCAATCTCCACCTTCTCTCTCCTCTTTTTTCCAAATAATACCCCACTCAACTTATTATATCAATTTTTCTTATTCCACTACAAATAACGTCTGAGACGTTTAAGCTGGGACGGAGGGAGTATGCGTTAAGATAATCGATGACAAAAACAACAATAAAGAACACAAGAATTTAACGAAGTCCACTATCAATGTGATAGCTACGTACTCCGGGATCTAGAATCAATCTCACTATGATGATGAGAGTTTACAGATACAAAAGATGATCTGGGTTCTCAAGATCTGCCCTCTTGAGAACCCTGTTTGGCTCTCCCTAATTTTGTCCCATGAAGAATAGAGGCTAGGTTAGGAGAGGTTTTATATATTAACTCTCCTTAACAAAGACCTAATTAGTCAATAGACGAAATAAGGAAACCCAAAACCGTAACATGAAGTTCGCGGAAAAATCAGCCGACACACGTACAACTAGGCGACGACTCGTCACCCCACACCGACGAGTCGTCGGCCTAGCCTGCCTCACGCCGACGAGTCGTCGACCATGAGAGACGACTCATCGCCCTTGTCTGACCTCGTCCGCGAAACAACAGCCCCGAACAAAAGCTACCGACAAGTCGTCGGTGGTCACCGACGACTCGTCGCCCCCTATTGCCTTGTTGCTCGCAAACCTCCGACAGTCCAGACCATGCCGACGACTCGTCGGCTCCTCCGACTCGTCGTCGCATGGTTCTGCCTTGCTCTTCATTCGAAAGTCTCTCGCCATTTGCCTAACCTAGCTTGTATCATAGAAGTGAGTCGGAACACGTGACCAAGACACACTATCCCAACAAATCTCCACCTTGACTTGAACACGCATTTAGCAAACGTAATCCAAATCAAACAACACGACCCCCTGCAAGTATTCCCGCAAGAATACCAAACCGAGTTCTAGTTCATGCGCGCCAAGCTTGAACTCCATAGACTCAAACCCGAATCTAAAACCGTTCAAAATACCCTGGACTGGGTCTTTAATTCTCTAAACCCGGATATGGTCACTCAAAGCTCCACCTTGAGCTCAACACCCCAAAGGGATAAGACAAACATGTCTTACAACATTCCGTTAGTTCATGCAACAAATGAACAAATAGAACTCCACCAGCTTAGCAAAGAAATATCCGAGATTGTCAGCTATCTCCTTTTCTTCTCACACTCTCAATACCCAAGAAATAATACCTGACATCAACGTGCTTGCAACCGTGTACTTGACAATTGATCAACAATAAGATAGTTCTCAAACTAACACCCCTTTGCCGCCGCATCAAACCCGTAGAACAAACTAGTCCACTAGCTGCAGCAACTTAACACCCTCTTGACTTATTTTGCAAAAGTCACTTGTCTTTGTGGGTGACAAGTCCACAAATGACGAAACCCCGACTTCTCTCACAGCAAAAGCACCCCCAAGTGTCAAGTAACAAACTAGTTACACAACTAGTACCATCTAGTCAAGTAACACAACATGGAATTTGCAAATTCCAACCAACATGCACCTACAATTACTTCCACTAATGAGAATAACCAAGCCGATCTTCCATGATGAATGAAATCCACCACAAGCAAGTGTTCTCCCTTAGGTTGAGTCATAAACCTGAATAACACTAGCTCCGCGCAAATTCCGGCTTACATATACTACAATATAAATCAAAGCCAACAATGTACCATCCTAGCACATGGTACTCAAAACATGCAAGATTTTCAATTTTAGATAGAGGTAACCACAATATCGAAAGTCCCATACCTTTCATATTGCCAACGCTAAAACTGAACAATGCCAACAAAATGCACCTCAGCATCAATCACTGCATAAGTTCACTCAATGACTACACCATGCAAAGAACACCGTTCTCACTCCACAGAATTTCGAACTCCCATATAGCTTTATCAGAAAACCATCTTCAATACAACATGAAGAGAACACGATCTTGACATAAATTGCTCAAATTCTTTGTCAAACACATGCTACTAAAACTAGCAACACTAACCAGATGTATGTTGAATCTCTGCTGAAGATACTTCAACTCTATCAACTCCACCTAAATGACTGAACTTTATTGCAACTTGTAAGACCACAAATCTGACCCACACTATCAATGGAATTCCCCAATTCTTCTTGAGAACATCCTTGCAAATCCACAACACTATGCTTCGAGGTAACGGCATCAAATCACATGTCTCGAACATATAGCAACAAGTCATTGCACCCAACTTGCTCATTTCTATTGCTTCACTATTGATGATTTTCCCATGACTCGATCCCATCGGCTACTACGATGCAACCATCATCCAATCAGTAGGTAATTCCCACTACAAAACATTGTAGTGCGACATCTCTCTAATAAATCTGTCAACAATCATGTCCACACATATAGGTAAAACAATAACCACCAACAGAATCATAAGATGTCCTCTGTGTATATTCCTCCTCAAAGGAACACAAAGAAGCTCGGCAAACACTGGCTTGGCATCCACCTTGATCAACCAATGTAGCAACATGGACAAAGCGGCTGGAGCCACCTCAAGCTCCACCTCTTTCTCGACACCATTATTCTTGTCAACACCTGCAAACACCACCATGAAATACAATAATAGAATTTCGTCAAAAGTTTAAGTCATGTGGCAACATGACGCTTTGAACCCATAATTCTATCTCCGTATTTCTCAAAGTGTCAAATCATCTCGGCCTCAAATGAAGAATGGCAATCGAACACGATCAAATGAAGAACATGTGGACAAGAATATCACCCATGTCGATCCATAACTCACTCGGAACTCCGCAGTCTATCCCATACAGTGAGATCCACATCTGATCAAGTAATCAAGCAGTTTTCATAACTGCTACCAGCATCTCCTAGCATGACCTACAAATGAAAGTATGCATCCAACTTTCTTGCAGCGTCCAGTTCATGTGTTTTGCTACACCGTTCTGCCAATGATGTATATCCCACGGTATGATGCCCCAAATACCGTCACAAAACTCAATGAACACAAAAGTAACAATAACAAGTTATTATCCAACACGTAGCCATTTGATTTTCTTGCAACTCTTGATCTTCAACTCAAAGTCTATTGTTGCACCAAGACTTTGAACAACTGGCTCCATACTAGAACTTGTTCATCAACGAAAGAACCCTATCAAGAACTCCGGGTGTGAGCACCCATGCTAAACTTACCCATGTGTTTCCTAACCGAAGAACACACATATCCCTCACAACACTTAAGAATCACATCTTGAGACAACAAGAAAATCCACCCTAGATAATAACTATATCTTCCTATCACCCCATGACCCAAGTTCAAATCACTTGACTTAAGTACTCTCAGCAGAACTAGTCAGTCAACCTCACCTTGTAAACATTCAAAGTGAATCTCCTGATACTTACAAGTACCAAGCTGGAACTCTTCAACGAGACAATTCCCTATCTGAGCCTAGAACACACCAATCGACCTGTATGGCCAAACCATCAATCGATAATCGTTCACACTCAGGACTTGAACCTGTCTCAACGATCAAAGTATATGCTTCTCAAGTCGCCTGTCTTAAATCGATCGATCCAACCACAACCTCCGTACATGCAGCATCTATTGTCACAACAATACAATCACAAACAAAAGGCGTTGTACGAACACAACCAATCACCATAAGACACACATGACACAAGCAACCCCGAATAAAGATCCAATGATCCTTGTATGTACCACTACCACTGTGAAAAGTACACACGCCCTAGACCATCCCTACTCTACTTCGATCAATCTCGCATATAAACATATGCAAAAGTTTCCTGAAGAAGTAACAAATCACGGTGCCACTAGATCTCAAAATCTAGACTCTAACTTCTTACAGAAAGAAGTTTCCGCAATTAGGTGAGCTATCAATTAACATAAAACGCACCAACCCAATCTACTACTTCTAATTCCATTGCTCCACGCAACATCCTAGCAAGATGCCTGACTCCACATCTTCTAAGATATCAGTTTCAATATTGACAACAATATGATCTCACAAGAACATACAACAACACCAATAAAGAAACACGAGCAGATAACCAAGCAACATCCTCATTTAACGACTTAAAATCTATTTTTGAGCAGATCCACAATATATATATTTAAGCATACAAGAAGATAGCTAAGTGACGAACTTACATGCAAAAACTGACAAATAATGGTTGTTCAAAGAACAACTTACCCCGATGAGCGGATTTGTCAATTCCACTCTCCAAATTCACCAAACACGAATAGCTATTGTATCATAGCAAACCCTAAGATACCTCCATCAGCTAAACACCGCATGATGATGGATTGAGCCATCTCCACCATGAGCACCGCAACAGTCTCCATAGGTTCGTCCGGATGTGCTTCACCCCTTTGCCTACCACAGTAGACAAAATCTCATCTTTATCTGTCATAGCTAAAATTATTCCACCCAAATAATCTCGTCGATCTCGTTGTCTTCAACAAACCATCGAGTTGCCCAAGATCTTACAACCAATAGCTCTGATGCCAATTGTTGTGCGGAAGCGTGTATGCGCTAAGATAATCGATGGCAAAAACAACAATAAGGAACACAAGAATTTAACGAAATTCACTATCAACGTGATAGCTACGTCGTCCGGGGTCTAGAATCAATCTTACTATGATGATGGGAGTTTACAGATACAAAAGATGGTCTGGGTTCTCAAGATCTGCCCTCTTGAGAACCTTGGTTGGCTCTCCCTAATTTTGTCCCATGAAGAATAGAGGCTAGGTTAGGAAAGGTTTTATATATTAACTCTCCTTAACAAAGACCTAATTAGTCAATAGACGAAATAAGGAAACCCAAAACCGTAACATCAAGCCCGCGGAAAAATCAGCAGACACACGCACGACTAGGCGACGACTCGTCACCTTACACCGACGAGCCGTCGGCCCAGCCTGCCTCACACCGACGAGTCGTCGACCATGAGAGACGACTCGTCGCCCTCGTCTGACCTCATCCGCGAAACAGCAGCCCCGAACAAAAGCTATCGACAAGTCGTCGGTGGTCACCGACGACTCGTCGCCCCCTACTGCCTTGTTGCTCGCAAACCTCCAACAGTCCAGACCATGCCGACGACTCGTCGGCTCCTCCGACTAGTCGTCGCATGGTTCTGCCTTGCTCTTCAAAAGTCTCTCGCCATTTGCCTCACCTAGCTTGTATCATAGAACCGAGTCGGAACACGTGACCAAGTCACACTATCCCAACAATCGGCCTCTAGACGTTGTTCTTTTATTTTAATTAAGGGAACATTGTTGTCCTAACACATCTTCTATGTGTCACATAGTAAGAGACATTTCTATTTACATCTGGTCTCTTATGTATGCGTCAAATAAGAATCAAGTGTGTCCTGTTACGGCCCGTATTATTATGACCTAAAATGGATACTCATACTCAGTCCTTTATTTAACTAGAAGTATACAGCTTATTATCATGGTAATTGTAAGATCATAGCAGGTTGGTAGCAAATTTCATTGCTACAATTGTGTAATCTCATTGAAAATCATCATTTTTTTAAAAAGGAATAATCCGTCTCGGTCTCGGATGATGCTTAATTACTATGGTGTGACATTTTGTAGATTAGAAGAGGAGAGCCAGAAGTGACATTGGTGGTAAGGATGGTAGCTACTGTTGGAAACTATGATTATATTCTCGATTGGGAGTTTAGACAAACTGGTTCCATCACTGTTGGGGTAAGATTTATTGTTTCTCGTACACTTTTTCTTTTTTAAAGACGTGGACGATATCCAAGTATACGCTGTTATTAGCAAATTATATCATGTTCTCATGTTCATGAGGAGCATGATGGTTCCCTTCACGTTACATACACGTGTGGGCGACAAAATGAAATATAAGATTTTCCATGGAATTGGTAAATAATGTTTTTGGTTAAATTTTGTTCATAGGTTGGTCTAACCGGAGTCTTAGAAATGAAGGCAACGTCGTACACATCAATGGACCAAGTCAATGAAGAAATTTATGGTACAATGGTGGCTCCAAACACAATTGCAATTAACCATGATCACTTCGTCACGTACTACCTTGACCTCGACATCGACGGAGGCGCCAACTCTTTCGTGAAATCGAAGTTAGAGACGGCTAGAGTGACGGGATCTCCTTCCCATAGGAAAAGTTACTGGAGGGTTAGGAAGGAAGTCGCAAAACATGAAGCCGAGGCGAGGATACGCCTCGGCTTAGAGCCAGCCGAGCTGGCTGTAGTAAATCCTAATAAAAAGACTAATGTAGGAAATCATGTGGGTTACCGGTTGATGACTGGCCAATCGGGTTATTCAATGTTGGCTGACGATGATTATCCTCAACTACGAGCTGCGTATACTAAGTATCAGGTTTGGGTGACCGCCTATAATAAGTCAGAGAGATGGGCTGCTGGTTTTTATGCTGATCAAAGTCATGGTGAGGATGACCTTGCCGTTTGGACCCGCAGGTAAATTAATGTTTTCTAATCTTATTAATAATATTAATCCATTTTTCATTTCACATCACGTTAATTACAATAAGTAAGAGTATGTTTGGCCTAGTTTTTCTAAATCTATTTCTACTTTTTGGAAAAAGGTTTCATTAAAAACTGTTTTTTTGGAAAACCAATAAGTGTTTGGTTCAACTTGCTGTAAAAGTACTTCATTTGTTTTTTATTACTACTTTTTATTTTTTCCAAATAAAAAAAAAAATTCTCATAAATTGATGGATATTAAAGAAACGGAAACACCAAATAGGTGCTTCTGCTTTTAGGGGTCAACTAGTTTGCATGTCCGTGCCACGCCCGGGCTATATATTTATATTGTTTATACTCATTCTATAAGAAAAATCTTGGCTTATCTTTGTTCTAATAAATTATCATATTGATTATTTTTCATAAATTAGCTAATACTATGCTACGACTTATCTTAGTTCAAATAAATTACCATAATAATTATTTTCCATAAATTAGCTATATTATACTACTCTATGATAATTTATTACCATATCCTAATCGATAATTATATTTAATGCTATTTTTATGTTCTATCCAATTAATGAATACCAAGTGTCCTCATATGAAAGACTTGGTTTCAGGTTTTGATATATAGTATTAGATACTAGTAGATAAATAAATTTTGGTTTTTATTACACAGTTTTTTCTTCTTCTAAAAAGTATACGAGTATATTTGACCAAATTTATGATTTTAAGGACAAAAAACACTTTGAAAAATCAGGTCAAACGCATACTAAATCCGGTGAGAGACAATTATTGAGAATTGAGCAGCTTAAGCGAGTTTGTAAACACATGACAAGATATTTCTTATAAAATGATCAATCTTGATCAAATTCCACAATAGTCAATGTGAAGACCTATTGTGATCAAGAGTCATCTTTAATCGATTATTGAAATGATTTTATCAATGTTAGAGTCGTCTTTCTCATTTGTGATCAAGAGTCATCCTATTGTATTTGATAGGTTGGAGTTTTTCACGCTAACAAACTTAACCAATCGATAGATATATCTTTGTTGAGTGCTTAACAATTTCATCTCAAGTAATTGAATAATTGTATTTCTTGTTGCAGGAATAGGAAGATAGACAACGAAGACATAGTCTTGTGGTATACGATGGGATTCCATCACGTTCCTTGTCAAGAAGATTTTCCTATAATGGCAAATCTACGCAGTAGTTTTGAACTTCGACCAACCAACTTTTTCGATAAAGATCAAACTCCTTATAAGTCTAATTAGTGAAACTTGAAATGAATTCAGTACAAAAAGGTATAAAACATAATTGTGAAATTCGTTTTCACTATTGATTGATAATAATGAACGCTTGAAGGGATGTTGCTAACATCTTTTAAACAAGACCTAGCTGGCCTTGCATGACCTTTTTGCATCATTTCTCCATTATTAAAATTATTAAATTTTATGACCTTTTTTGCATCAATTGGCCATTCAAGGCTCCATCTTTCGTCTCTCTTGCCCTCACATTTCTCAACAAAACGGCAAAGCCGAGCGTATGATCCGCACCATTAATAATGTTCTTCGCACTCTCCTTATTAAAACTCATCTTTCGCCACAATATTGCCCAGATGCTCTTCGATCTTCATGCGACCTATCTACTTAATCTCTTACCCACCACCACACTCCTCAATAAAACACCTTATCGGGTGCTCCATGGCGTTGCTCCCACCTATGCGCATCTTCGTGTGTTTGGTTCCCTTTGTTGCCCCAATCTCACGGCTACCTCTCCACATGAATTAGCTCCTCGCTTCACCCTGTGTGTATTTCTCGGCTATCCTTTTCACCACCACAACTACAAATGCTTATCTCTCTACACGCACAAACTCATCATCTCTCGTCACGTAAATTTTGACGATTTTGTTTTTCCTTTCGCCTCTCGGCCTTTGCCATCCCCTTCGACCTACGACTTCCTTGACCATGGCAACTCTAACAACCCTCCTCCCTCGCACATTGGTCGTATCATCTCTCTTGAACCTCAGCTTGGACCTTCCCCTGGATATTCCACCTGACCCTCTCCCTCGGCCTCTTTGGGACCAGCCAGCCCCCGTGGCTCACCACCTTGTCCCTCGGCCTCTTTGGGACCGGCTAGCCCCCGTGGCTCACCACCGTGTCTCATCCTTACCGATTATATCCCCAGTGCCTTTCCAGCTTACCTCCCCACACTCGAATCTCTCTTCCCCTGTGCCTACTCCTACTCCACGTCTAACTCATGGCAACCCGTGCTCAACATGGCATTTTTAAACTAATTGATAAACTTAATCTTTTGCTACATCTCTAAAACCTATCAATCCGCCATTAAAGATATTAATTGGTATAATGCTATATTAGACGAATATAATGTGCTAATTAAAAATGGGACGTGTGACCTTGTTCCCCGTCCACCTCTGACCAATGTGGGTGGTAAGTGGATTTCCAGGCACAAGTTCAGGTCCGATGGCGCTTTTGAGCGCTATAAAGCGCGTTGGGTTGTTCGCAAATTTACTCAGGAGCCCGAAGTTGTTTATGATGCAACTTTTAGTCCAGTGGTCAAGCCCGTAATAGTCCGTACGGTTCTCAGTCTTGCTCTCTCGAAGGATTGGCCTATTCAACAACTTGACGTATGTCTTTCTTCATGGTAATCTCTCCGAGACTGTGTACTGTGAACAACCCTTCGGCTTTCAGTTACCCGTCTATCTAAATCATGTATGTCGTCTTAATCGAGCATTCTATGGTCTCAAGCAGGCTCCGCGGGCTTGGTACAAATGGTTTGTGACTTTCTTGTACTCTTTGGGGTTCATATGGAGAAAGTGTGATAGCATACTTTTTATTTATAGTTCCAGTTGTGACACATCATATTTGCTCCTTTATGTTGACGATATTGTGTTGACGGCCTTATCTAATGCTCTTCTTCGCCGTATAATCACCGCCCTCGGTGGTGAATTTGCTATGACGGACTTCAGTAAGTTACATTATTTTTTAGGTATCTTCGTTGCATGCTCGTACCTCCGACGGTCTTTTTCTTTCTCAATCTAAATATGCTGCTGCGGAGATACTTGAGCGGGCTGGCTTGACTTCTTGAAACTCCTCCTCTACCTGTGTCGACAACAAGGCCAAGCTTTCTGGTACATCCGACCCTGCTATTGTTGATGCCCCTCTTTATCGAAGTCTCGTAGAGGCCTTATAGTATCCTACTTTCACATGACATCAGTTATGCAGTTCAACAAGTTTATTTATTTATGCATGATTGTTACGTGTTTATTAAACCGCAAGAATATGGGTAGTTGTAGCTAACGGGTCGGTCTCAGGGAGGTATGAATTATATCAAGTTTGTCAAAATAATTGAAGTCAGCTATGTTATGACCGAAATGGTTTGTGAATGTATCAACTAATGGTAACAAGAATGTAAATGAAATTGGTGTAAATCAATGAACAAAAGGCCTAAGGTGGAGATATCCCCACTAACATGCATCTACTACGATATTAAAACACATAGCAAGTCAATTACACATACATTAGGGGAGATTATGCAAAGAACTACTTATCCTGGCGAGGCTATCATAGTCTAATCCAATTACTATCTTAAATCCTACTTCCGTAGTGAAATGATCAAGTAACAAGAAGCATTAAAAGCGCATAATAATTCCCAACTAGTCCTAGCAACCCACTTCTATGGTGAAATAGTCCTAATCAATATTAGAGGGCTAATCACTAAACAAGAACCGCAACTGCTGTTTATAAACTCCGTTTAGCAGTCAACAAGCATAAATTAGTGTAAATCTAATCGCAGCAATATGCATATAAATTAGACCACAATAATCAAACTCAAGTTGATAATTAAACCTAGCCATAATAAGCCCTAACCATATGAATAATCTAACTTGCTAATTCATGAATCAAATCGTAACATCTAACATGTTAGGGTTCAATCAAACCCCAGAAAATGACTACTCACATATAGCTAAATCAAGAACAATAATAATTGAATTAAAGCAAAACATGATTAAAAGAGTAAAGGGAAAAAAATAACAATACTGTGAATTGGGCCTGAATCATACTCTGAAATATAATGAAAATAATCTGAAGAACAATAGGCGTCGTAGTCTTGAAAAGTAGCAGATCATAAAATAATAAAAGCTTCGATTAAAGTTACAAGGGCTCAACTAGGAATAAATATCTAGGAGGTTATTTTATAATTTCCTAATAGAAAATAGGAAATAAACCCCCGAAAACAAATTAAACAAATCCCGTGGAAAGCTAACCCATGCAACTACACGAGTCGTGCAACTTAACGCACGAGTCGTGTCCACTTCAGTGACCAAATCGTGAATTTACACGAGTCGTGCAATCAGCGCACGAGTCGAGTAATATTGGTCCTACAGTCCAACTTCAAACGCCTCTAATTTATTTGTTACTTATCCGATTTGGCTGTGTGACCACTTCATAAAGAAAGCTAAGATCACAATCTTTCATCTCCAATTGGTTTCTCTGCAAAATTCAAAGTGGTTTGGGAGATATTGAGCTGCGAAGTTGGCCCTGCGCAAATGACTTCAATCCCGCATCGTAAGTTCTCCAAAATGTCCTCTTTATGCCTGAAAAGCTCAAAACCAACAATTATACCCAGGACGTGAAATATTGTGGGAATGAATGATAATCAAGTATAAATGGGGGCAAATATAACAATTATAGCACCGTAATGTCCTATATAACTATGCACAATAAGGACTTATTAACTATGCACAATAAGGACTTATTAAACTCCTCCAAGCTAAACCTTTACTCGTCCCGGAGTAAACCCAAGGATTTAGGCATTCAAAACAAGGTCTAGTCAACATGTAGCCCCAAGCACTCAATCAAAAATGCGATCAAAGTTTTCGAAAAGACTTTAAAACTAGTTAATAATCAATTTGATTTCGAAAAGTTGGACTAAGACATGTTCTAGCAATTAGCCTTAAGATATGTAAGTCATGTATGCAATTCAAAGAATTACAAGTGCTCCCAGGAACCATTTCCTCCCAAAATCGACTCAATGGAATATTATCTCACTTTAGCCCTGAAAATATTTGAATGTATGTGAACCTGATTTGCCTCCTAGCATAGAACAACTCAAGAATGGTTTTAACACGGATCAAATGTATCATTAGTAACCGGCATGGGAAGGGGCTATGACAAAGCAAAAAGAAAACAGACTAAGGGATAGAGCGGGAGCAACCCCCAAAGTAGATGAAATCTTAGAATCCACCTCTATTCTACGCCCTCAAAATGTATCTATATCCTACCATCTTTACGCCATTGTAATGACCGAACTCTATCACCCCTTTTGTCTCCCGCCTAACACCACCAAGAAGATCCAACCAAATGTACACCAACAAACCAACAATTCAAATTCCAACAGCACCGATGTTCCACAACAACAAACGAGACCAATTACAAACAAATGAGAGAGAGTGAAAAGCTTATTGAAGTACTATATACATGTCTTTCTCTTTCTGTTTGATTTTTTTCCTTCTGTTTTTTTTTCTTTTTATTGTTGTTTCTTCCCTTTTTCACTTTTTATTTTTATTTTTTGTTTTTTGAACGAAAACTAAAATAGAGTGATGTGATTCCACACTCTCTATTACAAAGAAAAGAAAAGAATAACAACGGAACCATCGGTAAGTAAACTCCACTCATAAGAAACAAACTAAACCAAGTGGAATAGTCAATTTTCAATCATTTCCCCCAAGCTAGCCTCCAAACATCCCCCCACCGTCGCATCCCCCCACCTAATTCTTAATCCACCTATCTAAACCCGAGCCTCCATTTGTTGCTCCTCTTGCTCGGTAAGGATGGGGTGTAAAGGGTTGTAATGAGGTATAAACAAAGAAACATAAGGCTAAGGCACATAGGGTATCAAAATGGTACTTTCAAAAACGGGATTTTGGCATTTTTGTATTGTGGTGATGATAAAAAAAAATTGAAAAACATGTGAAAAACCACATTTCATCGTCATTGTTCTATAACCGTCTTCTCAGCATAATAATAGGCAAGCAAATATACTCTCGGGAGGTGAGGTCTCATAAGGGCAACACTCATTCCAAAGAGTCGATAAAGAATTAAAAGTCATGCAGACAAACCGTCATAGGCGTCTAACACGTGCACAAAGTCAAAACAAAACCATTTAGGAAAAGCATTTCACAAAATAGGCACCTCCTTGATCATCCTAATGGTAAGTACAAGTGACACATGCTAACGTATTTTTGGTCTTTTTTTTTTATTTTTATATGCAACTAAACTAAATGCAATCCTAAAATCTATATGCAATGCAAGTTGTATTTTTGTATTTTTCTAATTTTTTGATTTTTTTTGGATTTTTTTAATAAAGCACACAAACAAAGAAACCACACAAAAGCAAAACCAAACATACAAACAAATACAAGTGAGTCACATAAAACCCTCCCCCAAGCTTGAACAACACATTGTCCTCACTATGCACAAAAGGCATGGCCACACAAAGAGAGGCAAAAATATAAAGGAGGAGAGAAAGAAAACTCACAAATGATCGGGTTGCCAACAGAGAAGAGTGAGAACTCTCTCAAAATGCTTCTTTAAGGTCATAAGCTCGACCCCTTAAATACTCAAGAGTGGAAGCAGTCAAAGCTCTTAGCAACCTGTCAAAGGAACTTGCACATCTCTCATAAGACCAACAATAAACGAAGTTAATGATCACACAAGACCAAGCATAAAAAATAGACAAGAGAGCTTGTATGAAGGGTTTACGTCGTCCTTTATGTTTCACTTGATTAACTACGTCTTCTTTGGACAGTCTAGCAGAATATTGAGGCACATAAGTCACAAGAGATGACAAGTTGATGAGACATGGTGGGTTAGGGACATGCTTAGGAGCGACCACAATTGGTTGATGTAAAGGAGGTGTGGGGGTCTCATTTTGTGGAGGGCAAAACTCAATATGCTCGTAATCTTTTTCTTGCACTCTAAACTCCTCTAATGGTATAATTTCTCTCCCACTCTCAAAAGTCACATTCAAAGAACCTCCCAATGGCAAGTAATAATCACATTCCATGGTAAAATCATCTCCAACATGTAGGGGTGCAACATCATCAAGACTAGTGGAAGGAATTGGTGGAGTTAAGGCAGAATATAACTTACCATCATCCACAAAATCATCATTGTCATCAAATAATAAAGCATCACCTTTAGAAAGTGGAGCACAAATATCACTCATCATATGATCCGTTGGGGATGGAACAACCACAAAATCAGATACTCGTAGAGATTCATCAAAACCAAATCCAACACTATTGTATGCTTCAAATTCTGCCTTGGACTTAGCACATTGAGCCATAAATTTCTCTAGAGTGATTTGAAGATCAGATTTAGGAGGTGGAGTCACCAACTCAACCTGTAAAGTGTGTGATACCAAGTAATCAAGGAAATCCCAAATTGCGTCATCTTTCAAGAATAAAGGATCGCCATACTCAATGCTAGAGATATGGTTTCAGAGGTCATGTCATCGATAATCACATTGTACAATTCCCCCCAAGAATAAAAATAACCAAGAGTACCGATATAGATCACGTACTCCTTAAATCAAGAATAATAATGGTAAAATAGTTCACCATCATATTGGAGAAAACTGAAAACAGTCATGGTCTCATGGAGAAGCACAAGTCAATAACAAAAAGAAAACAGAAAAAGATGTGTAGACAAACAAATTAAATCCTGAAGAAGAAAAAACATGTAATAGAGTAAAGATGAAGAGTAAGAAAGTTAGAGAGAGAACCTCTGAGAAAACAAGATAGAAATTTCTATTTTAGGAAATAATCAGTTACCAGAGATTCGAGCTATCTCCTTAGGAACCAGAACCAGCTATGGCAAGATCTAGGGCCTCAGGAGGGAATCGGAGATCTGGTAAGAAGAATAGGAGTAAGAAAAGTCGAAACAGTAACAAGGAGAATTCAAGCAAGGATGGACCGACCACATCAGATGGTAGAAAACACAAGGCTGTAGCTGAGATTCAAGGTATACCACCACTGGTGCTTACAGATGAAGAGGAATCGGATCAGGAGAATATTGAGGAAGAAGATGTAACCGCAGGAGAGGGTAATGTAATTGATACAATCATAGAGGAAAATGAGGAAGACACTGAGGAAAACTGGCAATTGGTGGGCGCCAGAGGTAAGTCACATCCATCTAACTCTGGAAATAAGGAAAAGAACACACCTTTAATGGCTTTGACCAAAGATGATGTGTCTGAGAATATTGATTACTGGAACTGTGATGTAGTTTGTTTTGTGCTTGGTGCAAACCCTACCCCAAATGTTATGAGTGGCTATTTTAATAGGATTTGGGGAAAAAGGGATTGGATAAGGTGTCTTCTTTGCCAAATGGGGTGTTTGTTGTTAGATTTATGAGTCTAGAGCAGAAAGATAACATCTTGAGAGCAGGACATCATTTATTTGATGATAAGCCACTTATTGTCCAACCCTGGACGGTTGAGTTGGAACTTACCAAATCCTTCATCAGAAAGGTTCCAATTTGGATCAAACTCTTGAAGTTAGATATAAAGTTTTGGTCCCTAACTTGTATTAACAAGATAGCTGGGATAATAAGAAAAGTGGTAAAGACTGATAGAGCTACAACTGAGAAAGCTATGTTGGGATATGCAAGGGTTTTGATTGAAGTGGAGGTAGATCAGGCTTTCCCAACTGTTTTGCAGTTTCTGAATGAAATTGGTAAGGAGCTTGAACAAATTGTTGAGTATGAATGGAAACCAAGTGTATGCAAGAAATGTAAGGGAATGGGGCATGATACAGATAAGTGCAGGAAGGAACAACAAAGACCACAGGGCCAACAGAGAAGACCACAGGGACAGGCTCAGAGGGTTAGGAAAGAATGGAGACCTAAAATACCAGTTAATGTTCCTGCTGCTGAGACTTATGAGGCAAAAGGAGATTCAAATGGATTTACTACACTTGCAGGGACTACACCAGTCATACCTAATACTATTACTAGGCCTGTAAATAGACAACTGGTCCTATTTCACCCTAGTTCTAGTAATGATCAGCCTTCATATGCAACTGTAGTGAGAAGTGGACAGGGAATAAGAATTGGGGAGATTGGTAGTGTGGACCATGGTCAATGTGACCATGGCTAACCTTGGATTTTGGAATGTGAGAGGCCTAAACAACCCTTCAAAGCAAAATGAAATTAGAAGATTCCTTAATATGCATAAGGTGGGGTTGTTTGGCCTCTTAGAGACTAAGGTGAAGCCTACTTTGGTAACTAAGATTCACCTTAGTATTTGTCAAGATTGGGCCATTACTACTAATAATAGTTGCCATAAAGGAGGAAGAGTATGGATTCTATGGGATCCTAATAGATATGGAGTTCAAGTTGTATCTATGGGAATGCAGTTTATTCACATTAAAGTTACGGATACTAGTAACAAGAGCCAATTTTATGCCACTTTTATCTATGGATCTAATGATGCATCAGAGAAGAATAATCTGTGGCAGAAACTGATTCAATTCAGCCAATGGATTGGAGAGGCTTGGATAGTATTGGGTGATTTTAATAATGTCTTGCATGTGGATGAGAGATTAGGATCAAAGTCCATATGTATGAAATAAAGGGGTTCCAAGATTGTCTTCATAACTGTGGGCTGAGTGATATGAAAACAGGAGGGAGCTTCTTCACCTGGAATAACAAGCATGCTGATGAAACAAGAGTGTTTAGCAGAATAGACAGAGCTGTAATTAATGGGAAATGGTCAAATGCTTATCAAGATAGTCATGCCTATTTCTATCCTGAAGGGTTATTTGATCATTGCCCTTGTATCATTAATCTAAAAGCTTCTCAACAATAGTATGGGAAATCAAACTTTAGATACTACAACATGTGGAGTAGGGCTCCTAAGTTTGAAGATGTGGTCAATGAAGTGTGGAGCACAAATGTTGAAGGAGTTGCAATGTTCAAGGTGGTTAAAAAACTTAAGAATCTGAAGAAACCACTAAGGGATCTAAATAGATCAACCTTCTCTAATATTGAGAATGCTGCAGCACAGGCTGGTGTAGAATTGAATGAAATTCAAGACCAGCTACATAAAGATCCAACGAATGCAAGTCTGAGAAGTAAGGAAAATGCTGCAGCCACAAAGTATAAGTTCCTAGCCCATGCTAAAGAGAGTTATCTAAGGTAGAGGAGTAAAATGCATTCGGTAGATGAGGGGGATGATAATATTGCCTTCTTCCACGCATCTATCAAAGCTAGGAGATCAAGAAATCAGGTTTTGGAGATCACAGATATCCATGGGCAGATTCAGAGGGATGGGAAAGGTATTGAAGGAGCTTTTCTGGAATTTTATGAAAAGCTGCTGGGACAATCAAGTCATAGGAGTCATGTCCATGTTAGAACAATCAGAAAAGGTCCCATTGTTGATAGCAATATGAAGGAGAGCATGCTCAGGCTGGTCATTAAAGAAGAGATCAAAAAAGCAATGTATGCTATCAAAGGTACTAAGAGTCCTGGCCCGGATGGATATTCAAGTTAATTCTTTAAAGATGCCTGGCACATTGTGGGGAACTCAATCACTGAAGCAGTATTGGAGTTTTTTGAGAATGGCAAGATATTGAAGCAAATCAATAGCACAATTCTAACTTTGATACCCAAAAAACAAAACCCTAGGTCAGTCACAGAATTTAGACCTATTGCTTGTTGCAATACTGTCTATAAATGTATTTCTAAAATACTCTGTGATAGAATAGGGGGTGTGTTACCTAGTTTAATAAGTCAGAACCAAGGAGCATTTGTCAAACAAAGAGATATAGTTGAGAGTGTGATGATTTGCCAGGATCTTGTCCAGAAATATCATAGGAAGGGTGTATCTCCTAGATGCATGCTAAAAATTGATCTCAAAAAGGCCTATGACTCAGTTGAATGGGGATTTCTGGAGGAGATGTTAGTGGCACTGAATTTCCCTGATAAGATGATTAGAATGATTATGGAGTGTGTCAGCACTCCCTCCTATTCTATTGCACTCAATGGGAATTGCTTTGGCTATTTTCAAGGAAAGATAGGGCTTAGGCAAGGTGACCCCCTGTCACCTCTATTGTTTAGAATCTGCATTGAGTACCTCTCAAGGATTCTAAGAGTAGTGTCTGAAAAGAAGGGATTCAGATTTCACCCTTTATGCAGCAAACTCAGGCTAAACCATTTATGTTTTGCAGATGATCTTCTGCTTTTCTGTAGGGGAGATGTAAAATCTGTGAGTCTTCTACTTAGGGGGTTTGCTACTTTCTCAGATGCTTCAGGGCTTAAACCAAACACACAGAAATCCGATATATATTGTGCTGGAATGGGGAAGAATGTGAAGGATGAAGTCCTGGCCTTTTCAGGTTACAAAGAAGGTAATATACCTTTTCGATATTTGGGTATCCAAATCACAGCAAGCAGATTAAGTGTTATGGATTGTAACATATTGACTGAGAAGATAGTGCAAAGAATTCGAGGACTTGGAACAAGAAAGTTGTCGTATGCAGGTAGGCTTACACTTGTTAAAGCTGTCTTGAGTCATCTTCATGATTTTTGGGCTAGAGTTTTCATCATTCCAAAAATGGTGATGAGGAAGATCTCTGCCATTTGCAGAAATTATCTGTGGGATAGTGGTGAGCATCAGATTAGGAGCCCTCTAGTGGCTTGGGAAACTGTTTGTAAGCCGAAAGATGCAGGAGGACTGGGCATTAGAGATATTATCATGTGGAACAAAGCTAGTATAGGAAAGTATGCTGTGTGGATCTTTCAGAAAGCAGATAAGTTGTGGATTAAGTGGGTTAATTGTATCTACCTTAAGTCGAGCAACTGGAGGGATTAAAACCCTCCTAGTGACTGCAGCTGGTATTGGAAGAAGATTTGTGGTGTGAAAGACAATCTAAAGCAAGATATTGATAGCACAAAATGGGATGACCCAAATGTTAGATACTCCGTTTCAGCAGGGTATAAATGGATGAGAGGGGAGTATACTAAAGTATGCTGGGGGAAGTTTGTGTGGTGCAGACACATCACTCCTAGAGCTGGCTTTATAAGCTGGTTAGCTATATTAGGCAGGCTCCAACTCAAAGACAAGCTGAAGAGTATTGGGGTTTGTCAGGATGATACATGTATTCCGTGTCAGAATGCAAAAGAGACACCGAACACATACTTTTGCATTGTCCTTTCTCCAAAATGTGTCTTGAGATGGTGAGCAAATGGAGCAAAATTGAGTTCCCTGATAGAGATACTCTCAAGTGGTGTGCAAAGAAGAGACAGAGAACTAAATTGGGGAAGCAAGTGGCAGGGGCTATAATATGTAGCTTGATATATTACATATGGATGGCAAGGAATAAGTGTCGAATAGATCAAGTTTTATGCCATCCGAGAAGGATTAGTACCATGGTGGATCAAGAAGTTAGAAATAGAATTAGGAATGCTGTAAAAAACTGCTCAAGTAGAGATAATCAATGGCTTCGTGATACAGGCCTTTTCTAATATGTAATTTGACCAGTTGAAGGGTCGTTTGCAATAAAATTCACATTTCATCAAAAAAAAAATCCTAAAGAAACCTAGAGTTAATACCGTTACCTCACCGGCAACGGCGCCCAAAACTTCTTACGTGTTTATTTAACCGCAAGCGTACGGGTAGTTGTAGCTAACGGGTCGGTCTCAGAGAGGTATGAATGATGTCTAGGTCGTCTAAAAGATTGTAGAGTCAGCTATGCTAATGGTCGAAATAGGTTGGTGATTGTATCAATTGGAACAAACAATATCAAGAATGTGATGTAAATCAATAAACTAAAGACCTACGGTGGAGATATCCCCACTAACATGCATCTACTACGATGTTAAAACACATAGCAAGTCAATTACACATAGATTAGGGGAGATTATGCAAAGAAGTACTTATCCTGGCGAGGCTATCATAGTCCAATCCAATTACTATCCTACATCCTACTTTCGTAGTGAAATGATCAAGTAACAAGAAGCATTAAGAGCTCATAATAATTCCCAACTAGTCCTAGCAACCCACTTCCGTGGTGAAACAGTTCTAATCAATATTAGAGGGCTAATCACTAAACAAGAATCGCAATTGCCGTTTATAAACTCCGTTTAGCACTAAACAAGCATAAATTAGTGTAAATCTAATCGCGGCAACATGCATATAAATTAGACAACAATAATCAAACTCAAGTTGATAACTAAACCAAGCTAGCCATAATAAGCCCTAATCATACAAAGAATCTAACTTGCTAATTAATGAATCAAATCGTAGCATCTAACATGTTAGTGTTCAATCAAACCCTAGAAAATGACTACTCACACATAGCTAAATCAAGAACAATAATTGAATCAAAACAAAACATGATTAAAAGAGTAAAGGGAAAAAATAACAATAGTATGACTTGGGTTTGAATCATACTTTGAAATATAATGAAATAATTCGAAGAACAATAAGCGTCGTAGTCTTGAAAAGTAGCAGATCATAAAATAATAAAAGCTTCGATTAAAGTGACAAGGCCTCAACTAGGTATAAATACCTAGGAAGTTATTTTATAATTTCCTAATAGAAAATAGGAAATAAACCCCCGAAAACAAATTAAACAAATCCCGTGGAAAGCTGACCCATGCAGCTACACGAGTCGTGCAACATAACTTCAGTGACCAAATCGTGAATTTACACGAGCCGTGCAATCAGCGCACGAGTCGTGTAATATTGGTCCGACAGTCCAACTTCAAACGCCTCTAATTTATTCGTTACTTATCCAATTTGGGCGTGTGACCACTTCTTAGAAAGCTAAGATCACAATCTTTCATCTCTAATTGGTTTCACTGCAAAATTAAAAGTTTTTTGGGAGATATTGAGATCCGAAGTTGGCTCTGCACAAATGACTTCAATCCCGCATCTTAAGTTCTCCAAAATTTCCTCTTTATGCCTGAAAAGCTCAAATACCAACGACTATACCAAGGACGTGAAATATTGTGGGAATGAATGATAATCAAGTATAAATGGGGGCAAATATAGCAATGATAGCACCGTAAAGTACTATATAATTATGCAAAATAAGGACTTATCAATGATCCTTGGGAACCTCATCTTGCCGCGCTTAACCGCATTCTCCACTATATCAAAGGTACTCTTCACTTTGGTTTGCAGCTACATCGGGGCCCTATTTCACAGCTCATTGCGTACTCTGATGCTGATTGGGCCGGTTGTACGTCCTGACACTCGGAAGTCTACATCCTTTTTTTGTGTGTTTCTTGGTGATTATTTGTTGTCTGGGTTCTCCAAGAGACAAAATACCACTGCTCGCTCCAGCGCCGAAGTTGAGTATTGCGTTATTGCTAATGCAGTCGTTGAGACGTGTTGTTCCATCATCTTCTTTGTGAACTTCGTTGTTCTCTTTCTAAAGCCACTCTTGTGTACTGCGGCAATATAAGTGTTGTTTATCTCTCTTCCAACCCAGTTCAACATCAACCAACAAAACACATTGAAATTGACATTCACTTTGTTCGGGATAACGTAGATGTGGCTCATGTTCGAGTTTTACATGTGCCTTCTGCAGTATGCCGATATCTTGAATAAGGGTCTCCATGTGCATTTGTTTTGTGATTTTCACTCCAGTCTTTGCATTCGTGCTTCTCCCACTTCGATTGCGGGGGTGTGTTAGATTATACATTTTTGTTGTTCATTTATGTCCATTGTATTTATCATATGCATTGTATTTGTATCATACACTCTTTGTATACTCTTGTATGTATCACTATATATATCACATATATGAATAGATACACCTCAAGGGGTATACTTCCATAATTCTACAGTATACGATGTGATTCCATCACGTTCCTTGTCAAGAAGATTTGCCTATTATGGCAAACCTACGCAGTCGTTTTGAACTTCGACCAACCTACTTTTTCGATAAAGATCAAACTCCTTATAAGTCTAATTAGTGAAACTTGAAATGAAATCAGTACATAAAAGTATAAAGTATAATTGTGAAATTCGTTCTTACTATTGATCGATAATGTACGCTTGAAGGGATGCTGCTAACATCTTTTGAATAAGACCTAGCTGGCCTTGCATGACCTTTTTGCATCAATTGTCCATTATTAAAATTATTAAATTTTATAACTTTACAATAGCTATCAAGCCTTGGTAGCTATTATAAATAGAAAAATCGTATTCGTTGATTTCATTAAATAAATTGTAGCCCTTCAAACATTTGACCATAGTCCACAAGATTAATACTCAAAAAACAAACAAAAACATATTAAAAAAAAATATTAATTACCCCAAGCCTCATCTTCTTTTTCTCTCTCCTCCCCCTTCCCATTTCACCCACCACCAGACTCATCCCTGCCGTTATCGCTACGCAGCCTTGATTTACACCACTGACAGGCTAAAGTCTTATGCCTACAAATATAAAATACCAACACGAACCTAAAACGTAGTAATGGGTAAGTGAGTGTCGTATCCACAGAGAACGATAATTATCAATGTATGTAGAGTAACCAAATTGGTGGTTATTGAGTGTAAGTGATCAAGTAAGCAAAATGCCAAAGAGTAGTTGGTAAGCTAATGGAGGAAAAGATCTCGGACAATTAATATCTACTATCATTCACCTAATTGGTCCTAGTTATCAACTAATCCTAACTCGTTGAGTACTTAGTTTGTTGTAGAAATATAAATTCCTATCGCTTCTTAATTGTAGCTAAGAGGAGTGATCAGCCCTACCTAATAGCCTTAATTGGTGGATAACAAAGACGCGCGCCTAAATTCAATCCAGCGAAAGCATAAAGTAATTAAACGATATCAACTAAGATTAATAGTATCTAGACACACACAGTTTCGATCTTCAATTAATATGTTTATTTATCCCTAAATATAACAACAATGTTCAACATGCAATTAGATCTAATTTCTACTAATTGATTCGACAATTAAACAATTAGTTCTTTAATAGGTGAATCTAGCAGTATGAATCGATCTAGGGTTAATTAGCGGCCTACTAATTAACAGTAAGTCAAAACAGTAATAAAGATCAAGAGAAATAAACAATAGTCAAACGAAATTAGGGACAGAATCAAACTCACAATTGACAATGAATGATAGTTTCGATTAATAAATCCGAGACAAGATGTTTTAGCCTTGTATAATCTCCTTGAAAAAACTCTAAAAAGGCTGAATACTAAATGCTTAAAACTATTGAAAGTTTAAAGTATAAATACTAAAATATTACAAAATGGGATTTAGAACCCATGTAATACGCCGACGCAGCGGGACGACTCATCTAGATTAGGACAAGTCGTCTAAATACTCATGTTGAAGTCGTTTGGACAGGGACGACTCATCTTCCCTCAGACGAGTCGTATTAACTGCCCTTGTCGCTGGACTGCAACTGGCGACGTTTTCCAAACGCTCATAACTTCTTCGTTACTTAACCTGTGCCGACGTGTGACCACTTCCGGGAAAGCTAAGATCATGAATTTTATATCTCGTTGGTTTCACTTTAACATTCCAAGTGGTTTGAATGTTATGAAGGTTCAAAGTTGACGTTCCATAAATGGACTGAAATTCCTTTCAAACTTGTCCAAAACTTGGCATCTCGCTCCTTGGATCATCTTTCATTAGCTCATTGTCTTTCCACACAATTGCACATCAATCTTGAAGTCATAAATATATTCAAAAAAACTAATTCTTATATCGATACACAAATTATCAAATAGTGGAATTAGCCAATAAAACGGTCCAAAAGGTACCATTTTCTAGTATTAAAACCCAATAATACTCACTACTAAGTGGGTTGTATCAACCACCATCGTCGCCTCCCCGGCCATCCCGGCTGCCTAATGTCGGCGGCCCTATTCCCTTAAACCCGCGATCTTGCCTTTATCTTCTCCCACATTTCATTAGGATGCATCAACGAGGATGAAGAGTGGTGAGCGTAGGCGATCCGCGAGGCAGAAAGCACGGGAAAAGTGGGGGGCGGAGCTACTGTTGGCCGGAAATGAGAGGAAAAAGGATGGAGGGAGAGAAAGAATAGCTCATGGGGTGTTTAGAAAGTAGGTCAGGGAAGAGGGTGGTCAATGTTGATTAAACGGCGACGGTCGAGTATTTTAGTGGCGATGGCAATCGATAAAATGGTGCTTTGTACTGTCATAGTGGTGGAGGGCTTGGTGAGTGGTGGTGGGACTGGGAGGGGGAAAGGGAGAGGAGAGAGAGAAAATGGAGGCTGGGGCTGGGTTTCTTCTTAAAAAAAATGTGATTTAAATTAATTTTTTAATTTAATAAAACAATAAAAATAAATTTAAAGTCAAAATTACCGTATCAAGTTTTAATAGCCATTGTAGAATCACTCTAAATGTCAACATCTTTATACTTTGAGTTGGATTTAGCAATATAAGACCTAATTTCTTACCACTAGACCAAACTAAACAATTTGTGAAAGGCATGCATGCATAAATGTCACTACTTCCTTTATTTACTGATCGGTAATCTGAATTTGAGGGCTTTCCCCTCTACTAGAAAGCATCTCGTGCTTCACACAGGTTTATATTAAGGTGAACGAAATTCGTATATATTTGATTTTTATTTTATACTCACTCATATGAAATACGATGTGCATATTCACTCACAACCATATATGCATAGCTCTTATTATACACCATAACAATTAGCATTTCAAATAAGTCACTAATTTGAAGTGTGTTAATAATCATCATCACTAAATGATTGCATTCGTTTTAGTGCAAATTACTCCCTCGTCAAAATATATGACGTTTTTGGGTTTCAGGGTGAGTCGTTGACGTTCAATTTAATAAAAAACTATTAGCAGTTATATGGGCAAATTGATCTTGTCTCGTCTTATTAATTCACGAATTAATTTAGTTACTTTTATTATGGTCGATTAATCACTTTTTCGTCGTACGAAGTTGGCACTATTATTTCACTAACTTTTAAGAGAAAATATATGTATTAATAATGGAGAACCGTCGAGTAGTGATCTCTCATAATATTTGATAGGACATTAGAACTTATATGGCGGGCGACAAATAACACCTCTCATATTTTATGCTGTATTACAATTTACCAACTACACTTGATTTTAAGGCAAACAAGTCTTTCCTTTGGTCTACAAGTACTCTCTAACATGACAACTCAAAACTGTAAAAAGAAAGAGAAAATTTTCTTTAAATCAGAGGGAGTCTCGGGGTATGAAGGAGTTTCTAATATGATCAGATCTGTAGCCAAACATGTGGGCCCATTTGGTTGCATAAAAGGATAGTTTTAAGGTGTGATGAGGTAAGCTAAGCATCAGCATGATGGTGTAATGGTCAGGGGCAAAGCGGACAAAGGGGGATCCACTAGAGAAGATGGTGTTGGAATGCTTGTGCAGCCCAACAATGACTACAAACTAACGGGTAATACTTTCAATGTGATAATTGTGCTTCTTAACGCCCACACTATTGGGCGTGGAAGCCTACAGAATGCTGGATAATATAATCTGGATAGTAATTAATCAATGCTAGTTTTGGAAAGTTATGATGGCGATGCCAATTGGCTTCCATGGCAATCTCTGGTTTTACTTTTAGTTATCACTAGAAATGCAATGGTTATACTATATTTTTGGGAGCACAAGTAGCATGTCGGTCTTTCTCATAATAAAGGAGTAAGAACCACACTTAAAATAATTTAAAATTTATTTAAATGTGGTCCAAACTTCTTAATGTGAGAAAGATCACCATACTTCTTATTATGCTCTCGGGAATATTATTTACCCTAGAAATGAGGTTGAAATGTTCTTTCATAACCATTGTAGAAACACGGTTTTACATAAAAGCAATTACTAATATCACCCAATATATTCCCAAAACACCCCTTTCAATTTTAAAAATTCATGCCACAATTTCTTAACCTAAATCCTAATGTTGCTGAAAAACATTTAACCCATCCATTCCCCAAGTCACTCAATCTCATCTTCTCACCCAGTTTCGATAACCCCTAACTGTCAAATGCCCTATCATGAATACCAGCAACACGTTCACACCGACTCGGATGCCTAGACCATTCTGAGACGAAAGACGTCTGATAAACACGGTTGCCTTCCCCAAAGACGTGTGGTCAACACGTCCATTTCCAATGGCGGACATGTAGTCAACACGGCTGTCCTCTAACACAGGACATCCGGTCAACATGTCTGTGTTTGGTCACTTGTTTGAAAAACGCTTTCGATGGATGCGGGACGGCAGCGATGCAGTTAGTCTGCAGTTTACAACGACTTTCGATTGAATTACATTGAATTGATTCTTTTTAATGAGTTCATGTATATTAATTATTGACTATGCCTCCTAAGGAGCCGAAGAAATTTCATCGTATTGTTAAGTTAGAATTATGGCGGTGATTGTAGTGGTGGTGGAGGTGGCGGCAGTGGTGGGTAGAGGGATGAAGAGTCATCACCTGGATGATGTATGCAAATCTTAATAGGAAAAGATAAAGAGATAGATGATTATGTGATTTATGAAATAAGGGCATAAATGGCAAAAGTTGTGCAAAATTTGGGCGACAATAGTAAAATAAGGGCGACAAATAGCTATTCACTAAAATATATACTAATTTTTTCACAATTTAACGTTTCATTTGGTCTAAAACTAGTTCCGAACATGGCACCTCGAAAGTGCAAAAAGAAAGAGGAAAATTTCTATGAGTCGGAGGGAGTATAGGGTAAAATGTTACAACATATCCAAAATGTACAATAAATTCAAAAAACGTACTAAGAGATAGAGGAAGTAAGCAATTTCAACTGAGTCCAATTTCACAAGTATTAGTCGAAATAAAATAACTCAACCTTAGCTTATCACTAAGTTGTAAAAATGATACTACAAAATTATGTAATTGTTGGGAAATAAGCAATCAACTGGAAAATATCTATAAATAATACAGTAGTAAGTTCATGAAGGATTAGATTGATGGTGGATTAGATTGAATTAAACTAGTAGATCAGATGATGTAATATTATGGTCCAAAAAAGAGGGGGGGGGGGGGGGGGGAAAAAAAAAAAAAAGATGATTGGAAGAAGGTGAATAAGATGATGGTGGGTGAGGCTGGCGTGCCACGCCGTTGTCTTTAGAACACAACTTATGATGGAAGCCTCTGCACGCTCACTACTTTGCTTATTCATTCTCTCTCCAAATCCAACTTCTGCGCAACTTTACCTCATTTTAAACCTGGCCCTAATCTTCGGTAATTGTCGCCCACAATCATCCCCACTTTTTACCATTTCCTTCTCTCCATAATTTACTTCTAAACACAATTCGATGCCAATGTGTATGTAGTATCATTTATCAAAGAGAGTTGTTCATCGTATATTATGGTTATAATATTGTTTTATATCACGGCGGGAACACTTAACCTTATATTAAGTTCATAATACGATTTTATCTAAGGTTTACCAGACGTAGGTTTTGCAGGAGATATGTAGTACCTATAGATTATAGTATTAGTACTATATATCAAGATTATTATGAGGAGTAAGATTAACCTACTGATCGATTAGCCTGAGGATTATCCAATATTGAGATTTAATTATATCTCATATCTTGTTCCGTAGTATTTGTTGCTGACCTAACTTAAAGAAAAACAAATAGACTAGATTATTACAGCACAGTAGGTCTGTCTTTCTAAAAACTCTAAACTAATAAACTTTAGACACAAAAAAAAGAAAAGAAAAAAAGAACAACTGATCCGACATCATTTGCAATAGTGTGGCTAGATTAACCCCAGCCCCCAAAGAGGATAAAGGGATTTGCACATCTCTCGTTCTACTCAATGCATGCAAAGGTTATCATACTTTCACTATGATTTTGTGTTGTATTTTATGCTGGTCAACTGGCCACCATGTAATAGTGCCTCTTTTGTTGTTTTGTGTTGCTAAATAAAATCTTCATTTTTTTTTTAAATTATAGAGTAATGGATTAATGCTTCTCCGACATAATAATACCATAAAAATGTCGGGTTGATCTAGTTAGTTTTATTAAATTTTTCATAAGGGAGATAAAGGTTGCTCTAGCTAAGTTATTGAAATTTAAAATTAAGACAAAAGAAAATAGATACATTTCGAAATCAAAGAGTTTTCTTTAAGGTTAATATACCTTAGAAAGCCATAATGAGGAAATATCTAGCTCGACGATATGACAAGATAAGAACTTAGCCAGAGAAATATTCAAAAAAAAAATGTTTGTTTAATTTTAATTTACCTATAGTATGTAACTTTTTGTTGCATAAAAAGTTGTCTAAGACCCTGTTTGATAGAACTTAATAAAAGTAGTATTAAGATCACTTTAGAATCATTCAAATCAGATTTAAATATATGTTTGAAATTTTGCAGAATTGAATTTGATTGATCATCCTAGGAATAGAAGCACGATTGTTGGTCATGGGATAATAATGATCTTGAATATGCTATATATACTCCCTCCTACCCACTATGATGTCCCCTTTTATTTTGTCTAGTCATGTTGGGGAAAACTTTTAGACTAAGTGATTAGTTCACTTGATGTTAAAATTAATACATATTTGATTCTGCATTGCACGCTACCAAATCCACTTGATTTCATGGCACTCGAGTTTTTCATTTGGTCTAGAAATAGCCTCAAGCATGGCCACTCAAAACAGAAAAATGAAAGGGAGAAATCATATTTGGTAGGAGGGAGTATAGTGTATGCTTTGTTTTGTTATTAATAAGCACTAAAATTAATACATCATATATTTTTACGTATGACTATATATCCTAGCTTGTTCTTAATAAATAAAATGCTGAAAATGACATAACTTTATTGTTTGTCAGTAATTTTCTCCAAGTTAAATAATCAGCAGATATTAAAAGTTTCGCCAATTTCTGATCGCGGTCGATCAACATGCTCCAAAGTGATGTGTCTTTTGTTGTTACATAGAATCGTCCATATCGCCTGTATAATAAAGTTTGAATGATATGATGTCATATATACAGATGAAATATATATACTCGTAAAATTTAACGGGGGTTTAGGTGGGATGAAAACGAAATGTGGAAAAGGGGATGATATATAATAGCCAAGAAGATTAAATTAGGCTACATACATGCATTAAGAGGCAAAGATCAGCTAAGCAAAAGCCACGCGAGGGTATCATCCTTAGAAACCGCACTCTTGTTTGTGATGTCTCTACTTTTCCCTTCTTCTCATCACTTATTATTCTCATCGCTGGAATCAATGAGGATTCCATTCCATTCCATTCCCTTGGCCTCTTCTTAATTCATTGATGAGCACATACACCCACTTCCCTCCAATCTCATTCCCTTTCCCAACCTCTTTAATCATTACCCTTTCCCATTTAAATACCCCCCCTTCCCTCCCCCCTTCTTCCCTCATCACTCACCCTTCTTCATTCCTTTCTCTTCTAATTTAGCTTAATTCTTAAGTGGTAATTCCTATTTATCCGAAGATGGGGAGTTTAGTTGTTAGCAATGGGATTAGTGAGAATGGGTTTCATGGGAATGGGAATTGCAACAATGGAGTTTATGTTAATGGGAATGGGATTTATGGTAATGGGAATCCTACTAATGCAAGTGTTAATAAGAAGATTCAACCGGCCGTAGCAAGTGAGCAAATAACCCAAAGAAGAAGTTGTTGGTATGAAGAGGAAATTGAGGAAAACTTGAGATGGTCCTTTGCCCTAAATAGGTAATAATAATTTCGTATTTAACACTCATCAGTATTGATCTTGTTTATTTTTATTTTCTCTTTAACATGCGTGGATGCTACTCGTATAGACCAAACTTACGAAGGAATAATACGTGTTTTTTTTTACTATCAGAATTGGTATAATAATTAAGTGACGTGAATGAATCGTTTAATATTCGAAGAAATACAGAGGAGAAAAGATTCGATTGATACTATTCTTGTTGTAAAATTGACTAGTAATTTTGCGTTACCGTAAAATCACCTACCTACATACTACGTCATTTTGAATGATATCAGACATGAAATTATTATAACAAAGAATCAAGATGGTACATACAAAAGTTGGTAATTCTTATCTGGTGACTTGTGTGTTTGGTGGATATAACACTCAATATTTTTAAACTACGCATGGTATGGTTTGGTAACATGTAATTATGTATGCATGAATCATCAGCATCATTGCATGACGATGCCTAGCTAATTAAATTGGAAAGCCTTCATGAATATGAATGAGTATAACACTTGCTCCCCACTTCGATTATCATCCTATATTGTTTCACTTCTTCTAAACTTATTAATCAAGCTATTTTTACCTAACAATATCATTTGATCATTTGATTCGAACAAACACTTGGTATGGAATAATTGAATACATTAAACTCTTGACATTTAATTTGAACACAGGGTCTCTTGTAGCCTTCGCAACTAATTTATCACCTCTTAATGCTATCTGTAGACACCCTACTTACTATCTAATTTAGATTATTTTGTTTCATAATATCTCTTACGTACTATGTTTACATGGGATTATTGTTTCGCGACTCCCTACCAACTTCTTGTAATTACTTATTTATAATCTAAAAATTATTTATTAGATACTCTCATATTATCATCAGTAGCTAATTAGTTGTGGCAAATAAATGTTTATGTATTCTTTATTTAACTATGATAAATTTTTAAAAATGGTGCTAAATTTAGGACAAACTTGTTGTCGTCGTTGTTGTTGTTGTTGTTGTTAGTGTTGTAGAAGATTCATTCATTTATTGTACCATGTCGAGGTAGTATAAGTTACGTGGGAAATCCAAAAGGGTTAATACCTTTTGATCTTGGCCTTTGGGTGAGACAAAAAGATTAGTAACAATCTGATCTTTTAGGCCTATACACTTTTGATCTTGATTTTGTTCTTTCTTTTTACAATTTTAAAGTAGTACAGTGTTTCTCTTTACCTTTACTCATATTTCTGCCAGCAAAAGGCAAGACATAATTAGATGTTGTTAAGTGGGAATTAGTCTTTTGATCACAGTAATTATTTCAACATTATCATCATAGTAACATTGTTTAGTTAGTTCACATTATTATCCCTTAATGAGATTTTAACTGGTTTGTTACTTTACAGTATTTTACACACTGGAGCTACTCAATACCAGGACATTCAGCTTTTGGACACAAAGCCTTTTGGGAAGGTACACGAGTACAGTACAGTACACTACTCATCAGACCATAACTTTACAATTGTTTAACACGATAACTCGATAGGACAGTCTCATGCAAGATCGACTATGAATTTGATGGTATTAATTAACGAGAAATGTACACGCACCTATATCCGAAGCATGAAAAATTTACATACATCAAGCGATTTATTAGTTTGATGCTTTGAATCATGGACCCATTTCAAAATCCTTCTGCTTTTGAGGTATCATCATGTTATTGATGATGATGCACATCACACCAAATGTATGTGTAGCATCTCTCGTGTTCAATTGAATTGCATTGTTACATTATGTGTAATTGATTACTAATTACTGATCGATTTTTGAATTTTGTCACAGGCTTTAGTGATAGATGGAAAGCTTCAAAGTGCAGAGATTGATGAGTTTATCTACCATGAATGTCTTGTTCACCCACCTCTGCTTCATCATCAAAAGTAATTTACACTGTTATGCTCGAAATTACGATGTCCTAAGTTCATAATACGATACATATACAGATATACTGACCTACTATATGCTTAATAATGCCAGTCCGAAGAATGTCTTCATTATGGGAGGAGGAGAAGGCTCAACTGCAAGAGAAATCCTACGGCATAAGACTGTTGAAAAGGTTGTCATGTGTGACATCGATGAGGAAGTTGTCGATTTTTGCAAGTCATACTTAGTTGTGAACCGAGGAGCCTTCTGTGATCCTAGACTCGAACTTATCATTAACGATGCCAGGTACATTACTTAGTTTTTCGCTATTAATCTCCCACAATTTCATCTACATGATGTCCTTCCTACATAACGTGCTCTACATTCGTTGTAACAAACTGGTTTTATGCTTGACAGGGCCGAGTTACAGAGCAGAACTGAGAAATTTGATGTGATCATTGGGGACCTTGCAGATCCAATTGAAGGTGGACCCTGTTATAAGCTCTATACCAAGTCCTTCTATGAGTCCATTGTGAAGCCTAGGCTTACCCGTGATGGAATATTTGTGACACAGGTACCAATCAAAAGCGCAGACATAATATATAACCTTACACGTACTCTCAAATAAAAAACATAGCGTGATTTAGTTCCAAAATGATTTTGGGTCGATAATGTTGCAGGCAGGACCAGCTGGAATATTCAGTCACACCGAAGTTTTCTCCTGCATATACAACACTCTTAAGCAAGTATTCAAATGTAAGTCCACATTCGATATACTACTAATTTGCTCCATCAAATATTTAGCCTTACATGTTTGTCATTCTTTTGCAGATGTTGTGCCTTACTCGGCTCATATTCCATCCTATGCTGACACTTGGGGTTGGGTCATGGTACAAAATCTCAGCTTATTTTCTAGCCATTTTGATTAATAATAACAACATTAATTATGTTAATTTGAGTATGAATAATGTATCATTGTATCATATTCTTGTTAACAAAAGCGGTAATTTGAATTCGCAGGCATCAGATTCCGAGATCATAATCAATGCTGAAGAGTTTGATATTAGAATCAAGCAGAGGATGAACGGAGAAAACAGATACCTTGATGGCACAACTTTTCTGTCTGCTTCTACATTGAGCAAGGCTGTCCGAAAATCGTATGCATTTTCCTCATAGTAACACTATTTTCCCCTGTATACAATGTGTATGAAGCTGATATGTTTGAAATATAACCAACAGGTTGTACAACGAGACACATGTATACACTGAAGGATCGGCAAGGTTCATTTACGGGCATGGTAAACTCAACTAAGCGTCCAGGCCGGAAGCACAAGCTAGCACAGCATGCAGTAGTAATCACGAAAGAACAAGAAGTACGAAATGGGACTACAACTGCCTTCTTCTAGATCTTTTCTGTCCTTGCATTTTTATTTTTTTTGGTTTCTCTAGTCATAAAAGGAATGATGATACTTGTTTGGTAATGTACTCTTAAAAAATATTACATCTTATGGCTTCTTGTAATACTGTTTCCTGAAATATTTCATCAACTACAGCACGTTGCAAATCTACTCGTGAGTTTTATGACATATTTGGTTCAATGCCGATCACATTTCCCATGTTCCTCTCCCAATCCATGTACCATTTCAATCACGTGTTAGTGTTCCATTATTTTAATTTTTAAAGATTATATTCTTTTGAAAAGATTTTGTTTGGGCTTATCAACCCTGGGCCATACTTAATGGGCTTGATGGAGAAAGGAAGGAAAAGCCCAAAGAGGGGAGACAGCCTCTTTCCTCCTCACGTGACCAGCACGAGCCTAGCATGGGCCTGACATCACGCCTATAAATACGCCCTCTTGGGAGCTGGACAAGGTAAGTCACTCTTACCCAGTAAAACACGGTAAACCTACCTTCTCACAAAGACAGTCACTAACTAGACCGTCGGAGGAGGTCCCCGCACTCCCCCAGGGTAGTGACGTTTGCTTCCCGTGCAGGTGATGAATCCATTGGTCAAGGACCAACGCTCCCTCATCACAAATTCTTGATTGTCTATTTTTCATCGGAACAGATTTATAAGATTTTAGAATGTGATTTGAGAGGTAGAAGGAGTGGGCGGGAAAATGGAACATGTGAGTCTTGATTCGATGTTTCAACACATATTTGTTTTGACAATTGTCACATTCATGGCCATCACTAATCCAATTACCATATACTCCGTAGTCCATGAACTCAACAGAAACTCGTTTCCTCGCCAGTTAGAGCTGGCCACGGATCGGGTTGAGCCGAGTTACTCCGAGCCCAATCCAACCCTGGCCCTGGCCCTGGCCCTTGCCCTACTCTCCAGGGTCAGGGTTGGAAAATCTCAACTCAAACTCTTACCCTTCAGGGTTTGATCGAATTGACAAGGTTTGACCAGGATTGGGATTTTTAGGGTCAGGATTTGAAAATCCCAACCCTAATCGTAAAGCTGGCCATTTGGCACAAGGAACCCGGCCTGCACTAGCGCGACACTGGTCAAGCTCTAGTTAAATCCTGATCTGGCACTGGTCAGCCCGGTTAAGGTAGTGCCAGGGCTAGTGCCCGATTTTTCCAGCCCGGTCAAAGCCCGTCCCTAGCCTGCCCTAGGCCCTAGCACTGGCACTAGCCCAGCTCTGGCACTGGCACTAACCTAGCACTAGCCCGTCCCTATCCTGCCCTAGCTTGCTCTTAATTTTTCATAATTTTCTTCCAATAATATCATTATTCAATAAACTTATGATAATTATGATGGCTACACATCTCGAAAGAATCAACACTCACGTAGTTCTTCACTTACCTTACTTACCTAATTTACCTTTGTGTTTGATCAGTTCATTCTGATTTCAGGGTTAGGGCAGGGTTAGAGTCAAGGTTAGGGCCGAGTCAGGTCCGAGTTAGAGCCGAGTTTGACCAGGGTTTGACCAGGGTTTGAGCAGGGTCAGGGTTTGAAAACCTCAACCCTAACTTGACCCGACTTCAAATAGGGTTGGCCGAGTTAGGGCCGGATTGAACCGAGTTACGGTTTGACCATGGTTGGATCAGGGCGAGCCAGGGTTGAACGGGTCGGATGGCCAGCTCTATGTGTTCAATTTGTCCTTTGTCATTGATAGTGTTAGGCACTGTTTTGTAGGATTGCGTTTTTTCAAGGAATTTGATTTGATATGGATTTGTTGATAATATAATTGAATTGGACGAATTAATATCAAGATTAAAATTCGGTTCATTAATCATAATTTGAATAATTCCAAACTATTCTCTTATCTGATTTAATTTGAATGGATCTGATGTAATCTAAATACAATTTATATTACGGAGTATCAAGTTGTATCAAAAGGCCTCAAGCAGAAGAAAAGTGATTCAGCACTTAAAAATAGAAATTTGGGGCATTTGGATTAGTCTCACGTGCAGTAAGTCCAACATTAATTAGTCCGGTATCAAATGAAAGGAAGAAAATTACGGCCCATATATATGTATTTGTGCACTAACCCAATCTATGACTTGTAGTCGAACAATAAGTCAAACTTGGTAAACTATGTGTGTGGAGATTAGATCAACAAATGAGATCAATTTGAGATCATATTTATTCAAATGAGAACAAATCAAATCATATCGGTTACAATAATACTCGATGAATCTAGTCTTGTTATTGGTATTAATTCACCCAAATTTAACTAAATATTCAATAGTTCACTTCAGTTAGAATTATAGTTGTATCATTGAAAGTCCTAATAGTGTGTGTACAAGTTAGATCTTGTTAACAAGTGTATGTAACTATTTATCACGAGAGTTGTATCGTCTTCGATGAATGTCAAATGCAAAAGCTCTAAAGTGTAGACATTTCAAAATTGTCTAATGTAAATATTAATTTTACTACAACAACAAGCTTTTACTATCACCACAATCAATTTTACATTACTATATTTTTCGTTGCTAATCAACTTTACAACTAATAATTCAGTTTAACTAACGAGTCAATTTACTACCACATACTCCTATACCGTAGACACATTAAATTGTGCCTACATTTAATACCTCTGCCTTGTCCTCTATACCAAATAATGCGTAGTTAGGCGACTCTAACTCTTTAAGGAGCATCAAACAATCATGTAGAACGAAATATGATTGTCTATATATTATTTTGACGAAGGAAGAACGATTGAACATACCTGGCTACCTGCCTATATACAAAGTCCAATATTACATTCAGCTGAAATTAACACATTTACACGTGTTAGTATCTTCGGTTAGACATAAGAACACAAAGTAGTGGAATTGCTTTTTCATACACGAATCCAAGCGAGTATCAAGTTCCTAGTTTTGTACTTGTACTGTGTTTTCCTGGATATGGGATACGAAGAATCATATTCATCTTATTTTTGTATGTGATTATGTAAACAATTCAAAATGACAGCGAAAAGATACGGTGAAAAGCAAGCATTTATGATTATCCGATTTTGTTTCGATGTGATAGTTACGTCCGTGGAATCAAACATCAATTCATCACTACAAGGAATCTTAGCTGGAAAGGAGGTTGACATTGGTATGCTTGGTGCTGATGGCCGACCTCTTCACCCACCAGATATGCTGCTTTACTCTTGGGATAGAGGACACGACGTCTGCGTCGATTTGACAGGGTCGTCGTCCTTGACTCAGACAGGATTGATTGATTTTGAGCCAGGTAAGGTGGTGCGGGAAGTGGCCAATCGTAAGCGTGCTAAGTATGAGGCTAGATGCGCTGCTTTGGGCTATGGCTTCCTTCCCTTCTCTTTCTCCTCTTTGGGGGAGTTGGAGCCCGTATTTGTTGCTCTAATTAAGCGGATCCAGCAGATCTACTGAACACAGGATACTTTTATTTGTACTAGGATTGGTTTTTCCATAACAAAGGGTGTGGGGGCTCAGATCGTATCTCGACTCCCCACCAACTTCTTGTAATTTATAATTGATTTTTCGTATATCATAATAATAATATGTCAATTTTACTATAATAATCGAAATTACAAATACAAAACAAAGGATAAGTTCTTCAAAAATGTCGATCTTAAAACTTTCACTTTTCATGACCTCAAATCTGGCAATTTAATTATAGTAGGTGAGATTCGACATCATAACAGACAAATAATGAAACGTAGATGACTAAGAGAAATGACAAAAAAATAAAAAATAAAAAACCTTTAAAAAGGAATTTAACGAACGAAATAGTAGTTAAAAAACCGAAAGTAATAACCGATTGTATCCCCAAAATCCCAGCTCCCGCAACAAAACAAGAACTCAACTTCAGAGTGTGGGGCAAGTCATACCGTTAGAGTATACATTTATGTTGTACATTGTATCTATCTTATGCATTGTATATGTATTATACACTCTTAGTATACTCTTGTACGTGTTTTGGTAAAAAACTACACGTCTAGTGAATCGGATTGTCTGGTGGATTTATCTATCTGATCTTACTATTATCTAATGTCGATCGGAAATGAAATACGAATAACAGTGAATAAACGAAATAATTATAACAATGACACCAAGAATTTTTGTATGTGGAAAACCCTCAATGTGAAGGAAAAACCACGGGGGGAAATCTGTGTCCCACCAAAGATTGCACTATGGATGATTTTAGATGATCTCTCTCGTACAATTATGAGTGTTTGTAATTTTTATGACTTCTAGGGTTAAAGCTTGTATATCCTCTGGCCCCTTCTGCTAGCTTCCCCCTCCCCTTTTATGCTTGACTGTCATTCGGGCTTTTAACGGCTTCCTCCCCCTCTTTCTCCACGTTCTCAACCTCCCTATATTCTCTCTTGACCAAGTCGCGCCTTATCCTCCTATATGCTCGCTTGACAACGTCCCTTTTTCTGTTTGCTCCTCATCGTATCTTGTTCCAATACTCCTCAATCTGCTCCGTTATCCACGCCCCAAATCCCGCAGCTGGTCAGTTGCGTAACTTCCTGGTTTGACTCCATCTTGCTAGCAAATGGTAGTGACGCTATCTGATACATGCTGATAGTCGGACTATATTCTTCCATCGGACAACTGGTATCCGAGTGTCATCAAGAATCCTACATCGAGTAGAATTTTATTGCCCAAACAATTGTCCCCTGATTTTTAAAGATAAAACTTTATCTTTAGAAATCATTTCCCGAGATGGCTCGTGCTTCAACAGGTATCCGTTACCCTTCAGAATTTCACACTAATTATGATTGCTCCAACGTCTTTCTCAACCACCACTATAAATACAACTTCCATCTTCTCTCTCCTAACCCTAATTCAAATTCACCCCCAAATCAATCTCTGCAAAATCACACTGTAAATTACTCGTTGTCATAATTCATCCAGGCGCGTTGTGCAATCCCCGAATCACCTCTCTCGCTCCCATCCAGGTAATCTTTCCTGTTGTTTTTATTAGATCTAATTTCCGATGGGAAAAAAGTCCGTCGCGTCAAAACTCAGTTCTTCCAAAGTTCAAATTACCTCAACCGAAATTAATAGGGTTGTTTTTACTCGTTCCGAGCATGATAACTTGGCTGCTTTCGAGTGTTTGTTGGACCCTGGATTCGAGAGTCTGATAAAGAGTCAGGGGTTGATCCCCGACACTGCTGAATTGCTAATTCCCTCCCCTGATTCCCCAATTCGTGCCGATTGGGTCAACGAAGAGTTTGTGTGCATGTATGAGTATCCGTTTAGGCTAAAAGTAAAAATACCTTTAACTTAGCCCACGATGGAAATCGTTAGGGCCCTAGACACTCCCTTGCATCAGTATCTCCTCGGTTTTTGGAGGTTGCTTGCACTGATGGAACACTTACACCTTCGTCATGGGTTTAAGTGGGGCTGGGAAGTATTGAGTCCTACATACGGCTTTAGGAAATATGCCAACAATCGCCTAGGTGCTAGGACCAAAGGGACAGATCTAGGGTTTGTACCTGCTACCTCGGAGGATAGGAAATGGGCAAATTATGTTTTCTTCGTCAGAAAGAGTTCCTTGGGCAAGTTCGGTTACGAACTCCGATCGGATTGGAATCCAAAAGGTATTCTATCTGACTATTTTTCCATTAGTTAATCCACCCTCTAAATCTTGTTCTTACTTGTTTGTCTGTGCAGCTGGTGACTACTTTGTTACTGACCCGGGCTGTGACACTGACGCCCTCAAAGCGATCTATAAGATCCCAATCGCTGAAAGAACCTTTCCTGGAGCCATCGGGACCCTTGCTCATATTTCAACCAGAAAGAAGAGAGGTCTGATTGAGACACCTGAAGTGTCTGATTCTGAGGGTATAATTGTTACTGGAGAACAACAGGCTGACCCAGATACTGTCATCGCCCCGGTCCTTTCTCCAAAAATGTCGACTAGTAAGTCTTACTAAAAAACTAACCTTTGCTTGTGTCCGACCTCGATACTTGATGATTGTATGTGCCTGACTCTACACTTGTTATTCCTTAGGTACTTCGGTTAGCCAGAGAACTCCTTCCAGCGGATTGGGTGCCCTTGATCCGATGCAAGCTTATGCTGAGCTGATGAAGGAGAAAAAACCTAAAGCTGACGCTCCTCTCCCCAAAAAGGTCTCTACTGATCTTAAGCCAACTCCCAAACCAACTGCACCTTTGGAAAAGAAGAGGAAAATAGAATCTTCCTCCCCAACTCTTGAAGGTACCGGTGTCGATGATCTCAAGAAGATTGGGGATAAGATCGCCCAAGCTGCGGGAATCACACTCCCAAGTGATTTCTTGACGGAAAACGCATTGGGCTTGTGTCAGCAAAGCATCGGAGCTTGCTATCATGTAAGTATGCTCTTTTGTGTTGTTCTGATAGTTTCTTGACCCTTCTGAAACTTTAACTCCTCGTTTACCTGTCTCTCAGGCACTACTCTCCATTACTGCTGTTTACAAGAAATTGTCGGACATGATGAGCGAGGCAGCCCATCTCAAGGATCAACTCAAGGACGCCCAAGCTGACCGTGACAAGGCAAAGTCTGAATATGGCGTTGCCATCAGGGAAAAGACTCAATCTGACTCCAAAGTTAAAGCTTTAGAGAGAAATCTTAGTCATCTCAAGGAGAAATGCAAGGAGTTTGAATCTGACAACCGGTATCTGACTGGACTCGTCAAGGAGCACGACAGGAGGGAGAAATTGAGTGCTGTCGTGTACACAGTAAGGGCCAAGCTGGAAATGTTGTCCGACTATGAGGCTGGAGAGGCATCTGGGAGCAACTGGGATCGGACGTTCTTAGAAAAAATGCTCCAGGACGTTGAAGGTGATCCAGATGCTGAAGAGAAGGAGATCAACTCCGCTGTTGTCAATCAACCTACTGTCGTGGGAGCTGGTAGAGTCGACAGGGATGCTCAAGATGTCGGAGAGTTTGCAAAACCAATGAACGAGACTCCTAAGAACGATGAAGGTTTGAACTCGACAGTGGTAGTAGGTCCATCAGAGTCTGCTACTGACAATCCGAATGATCAGGCTTCTGTTCCTGCCACTGTCATTCAGGCCCAATAATGTATTGGTGATATGTTTTTAGTTTCTATCGGACAATTTCTTTTTTGATATGTTAGATGTTAGGTATCTTTGTTTGTGATGAACAATGTAGTTTTACCTGGATGTATATCCGGGGTTTGCGATAATAATATAAGTATGTTTGTTTTATCCAGTGTGATGTTTTAATGTGTTTTGATGTCATGTGATAATCGTTGTAGCTAGCTTATGTGACCGTACCTGGAATGTAGATAGGGTATGTGTTCCCATCGTGTAGGATATGGTATCCGTTGTGCGTTGTATCGTTGTCATCAGGTACTGTGATGCGCATCATGTAGATGTGTTGAAGTCGACTTGCATGTGTGTGTAGGCCTGTCTTTGTTGTGTTCCTGCAAAATTGAACGATATTGCTAGGGTTGGCCGTTGGCGTTTGAGCCAACGGCCGTCCGACGCTCAAGTCAGATTATTGTAGTATGCATAAATGATAAAAAAAAATTGAATGCTCAGAAAAGTATGTAAGGGAAAAGGTACATTAATTTTTTTTTTTTAAACGAATATATAACAATACCTAACAATAATACCGTTTGAGGCTGGAGACATTCCATGGTCGCGTAATCATGGTACCATCGAGTGTTGATAGCATGTATGCACCTTGTCTGACAAGGGAGTGTATCAGATAGGGTCCTTCCCATCGGGGTTGGAGTTTGTTGTCGGGTTCATCTTTCTTCTTGTGATAGACTTTCTATCCTAAGTACCAAGTCACCTTCTTGAAAGACCCTGATCTTGACATTCTTATTAAAACTTCTTGCTACGGCTTGCTGATGTGCCACCATCCGAAGCTTGGCATCTAATCGGGGTTCATCGATTGTATCCAAACTGGCTATCATGTGATCTCGATTTTCTTCCTCAGTCATCGTCCCATACCGAAAGGTAGGGACTAAGACTTCAGCTGGAAGTACTGCCTCAGCTCCGAATACGAGGGAGTACGGTGTATGTCCCGTCGCATTCCTTGGAGTAGTCCGATATGCCCAGAGCACATATGGTAATTGTTCTGTCCAATGTGTCCCCTTATCTGTCAGATTCTTTTTCAAGTTTTCCAAGATGATCTTGTTACTTGATTCAGCCTGACCATTTGTTTGTGGGTATCTCGGCGCGGATTTTAATAGATCAATGTTCCATCGAGCACAGAACTTAGACGTTTTACCTCCGACGAATTGTGCTCCGTTGTCACATACAATAGATGAAGGTATGCCGAACCTGCATATTATGTTTCTCTTAATAAATGATATTACCTGGGCTTCCTTGATGCAAGAGTATGCCTCTGCCTCGATCCATTTTGAAAAGTAATCCGTCATGGCGAGGAAATAAAGTTTACCGTTTGGTGCTTTTGGTAACGGACCTACAATATCCATCCCCCACTTCATGAAGGGCCAAGGGGATGATATCGGATGCAGAAGCTCTGCTGGTTGGTGTATCATCGGGGCATGTCGTTGACAAGCATCACACTTCTTGGCGAATTCAATCGAATCTCTTCTCATTGTTGGCCAGTAGTATCCTGTTCGTAGCACTTTACATGAGAGACTTTTTCCGGCTGTATGTGTAACACCCCCAAATTTCCTTTCCTTTTCAAAAAACATTTTATCGAGAATCAAAACACAAATAAGGAAATTCAGAGGTGTCACTCCGCACTCGAGTCAAAGACCCGAATGCAAGGAGATTTCAGAAGCCAAACTATAAATGTCTAATAGTCTAAAATAGTGTATTACAATCCCCTAATTAAATTACAACAATTTGAAATATGAAATATGAAATAGTCTAAGTATAATAAATGGTCTAATAACTTAGAGTCCACCTAATATCTAATGAGTTGTCGTTCCCGCATGCATCAATCACTGCAAACCTGTGGTGGATTTAAAACACAAAAACCACAGTTGAAAAAGTCAGTGAAATTGAGTAAGCTAACACCTCAACTCGTGGAAAACCAAAACCCTTACCTGGATTTTGAAAACGTTTTAGTTTTATTTTCGAAAACGCACTTAGCACATAATCATATCAACCAAATGAATTCAATTCAACGAAAAAAGATCAAATTCTACGAAATTCACAATCATCAATCCAAGCTTAGTTAAATAAAGAATCCACTCCGAACTTCCAATCCAATCCAACGTATTACTTCACAACTTTGTCAATTTATTGTATCATACCAAACCAAAGACTACTAGACCTTAAGTGTGCACACCCCCCATTAAGTATTTTTAACCTTAATAGAGTAGTACTAGAGCCAAGCCCACTTATAAACCAATGCGGTGAGGCTGTAATTAGGAATCGATGCGACTCCGTCACAATAATTAGGAGCAACTCCGAGGCTCCGACACTTTAGGGGCAACTCCGAGGCCCCGACACATTCATTATACCACCATACTCCGTCAAATCTCCATATCACCATCATAGCTCACATTCACAATTTGAATCATTAATGAACCATTCACAACCAATAACACACACAAAACCACTTATACTTTCGTTGCAACAAACCACACAAGTACAATGTAATAACCATAAAGAAAACTGAATCGTTCTCCACCTAGCATGATACTAAGTTTTCATCCAAACACACCATTCACATATAGCACATAATTTTAAAAGATTTCTACAAGTTTAAGAAAGGTTGAGCATGCTAGCTTACCTTTTCAATATACACAGGAACACAACAGCACAACGGTCACTAATATTCTTCGTCTACGAACTCAGGTGCTACAATTACAACCAATAATCCCAAATTAATACTAATCTCACCCAATCATTCATCTTATACTTATCTTAGCTCTACTCTATATGCAATGCTCACCACAAGCTAATTTCTAAACCAACAATTATCAATTTAGCCAACAATTCTACTTCTAATTCAATAATTAAATACTAATACTCAATAACTCTCACTTTATCTTAAAAATTCCCAAAGACTTAAAATCACTTTTAAAACAGAATCTAATTCATAAAAATCAATCCTTAATTACTAGGATTTATTTAGGATTTATTAATACAATTTATATTATGTTTTAATTATCAAAAACATGTTTTAATTACACAAAAATTCATAAAAACAAATTAAATCAACCAATTAACGAAAATCAGTTTATACTTATATAAATCATCTAATTTTCAAAAACCCCAATTACTTTAATTATTTAAGCAAATTATACTAATTAAGAAACAATTTCGCAAAATTACTTCAAATTACAATTCCTACAAAACATGAACCAAGACCAACTCAAATCCCCAATTAAAATTAAGAACCCTAATTAAAAGATTATTAGCACACTAAAATCATAACTTCCGGAACTAATTGACCCTAATTCGAGTAATTAAGCTAATTAACCCCAAAAACGTGATTAGTGAAAATCAACTCAAAACCATCATCAAAATAAAATCTTTATGCATAAAACTAACCCTAATCGATTACCCAATACTTATAACATATACTAGGACTGATTAATCATGATTTAAAGCAATAAAACGAATTGAAACGATGTTTAATAAGGAGGACAAAAAACAGGGGAAGCTAGGGGAGAACACGTTACCCACGGCGTGAAAGAGGAGGAAAGGGAGCAGTGCGGTGGTCGGAAGAAGAAGAACGGCGGCGAGCTGGGCATGAGAAGGTGGCGGCGAAGGTTGGAGTGGGTGAAGAAAGGAAGGAGCAGGGGAAGGCGTGAAGAAGAAAAAAAACAGGGGAAGAGAGAGAAGGGTTCTGTTTTTTTATAGGGGGGTTTCGGGCTCCTTTTTTTTTTTTTCTCTTCGTTCGTTTTTTTTTTTTCTTTTTCTTTCCTTTTTCCTTTTATTTTTCTGATTTCCTTCTTCTTCTTTTTTTTTTTTTTTATGTTGGGTTAGGATGTGTTTGGTGTTTGGGCCAATTAGTGTGGGCTTGAATTGTTGTAGTATTTGGAAGATAGCCCAATTCAGAAATTAGAAAATCGTATATAGAAAATCCGACTCCAAAATTCATTTCCGAACTCGGTTTTGAGAACGACAATTAATAATTAAAATATTTTCATTTCAATAATCTAACTAATAGATCTAAAAATATTAATATAAAATACTTTAAAATTTCGGGATATTACTGTAATATCCCGAAATTTCAAAGTATTTTATATTAATAATTTAAATTTATTAACTAGAGTATTGGGGTGCAAAAGATTTTAAATGTTAATTGTGAGTCGTTTTCAAAATGAGTTCGAAAATGGTTTCTAGACTCGGAATTTCTATTTGGGCATCTATTCCTAAAACGGGCCAGACATAGCCAATGGACCAACACCAACCCAAAACCAACACTATTGGCCCATACACAAATCATACCCCAACCCAACCCAAAAAGGAAAAAGGAAATAAAAGGAAAAAGGAAAAAAAAAAAAAAAAAAAAAAAAAAAACAAACGAAAAAAAAAAACCGAAACCCCCTATAAAAACAGAAACCCCTTCCCTCTTCCCCTGTTTGTTTTCTTCTTCACGCACCGTCCTCTCCTTCGCTCGTCCTCCTCACCCATCGTCGCCGCCGATTGCTCCTCCTTCCTGCCCAGCTCGCCGCCGTTCTTCTTCTTCTTCCGACCACCGCACTGCTCCCTTTCCTCCTCTTTCACGCCGTGGGTAACGTGTTCGCCCCTAGCTTCCCCTGTTTTTCGTCTTCCTTAATAAACATCGTTTCAATTCGTTTTATTGCTTAAAATCATGATTAATCAGTCCTAGTATATGTTATAAGTATTGGGTAATCGATTAGGGTTAGTTTTATGCATAAAGATTTGATTTTGATGATGGTTTTATGTTGATTTTTACTAATTACGAATTTGGGTTTAATTAGTGTAATTATTCGAATTGTGTTTAATTAGTTTCGTAAATTATGATTCTAGCATGTTTATAATCTGTTAAATAGGGTTCTTGAATTTAGTTGAGATTTAATTGGGGTTTTGTTCAAGTTTGTAGAAATTTCAATTTGGGGAAAATTTTGGGTTAATTGTTTCTTAATTAGGTCAATTAGCTTGAATCAATTAGGATGGTTAGTATTTCGACATTGTGATAATTTAGGGAGTTATAAACCGATTTTTCGAAGTTTAATCGAATTAATTCGTTTTTGTATAATTTTGTGTAATTAAACCATGTTTTTCATAATTAACACATAATATAAATTGTATAAATAAATCCTAAATAAATCATAATAATTAAAAGTTTGTTTTTATGAATTAGATTCTGTTTTAAAAGTAGTTGCAAGTCTTTGAGAATTTTTAAAATAAATTGAGTGTTGTTTGAGTATTAGAAGCAAAGTATTGAATTAGAATTGGAATTTCTGGTTAGTTGTAAATTGTTGGGTTAGATTTAAATTACCATGGCATTGCATATAGAATAGAATTAATATAAGTATTAGGTGAATGATTAGGTGAGATTAGTATTGATTTGGGATTTATTGGTTGTAATTGTAGCCCCTGAGTTCGTAGACGAAGAGTATTAGTGACCGTTGTGCTGTCGTGTCCTTGCGTGCATTGAAAAGGTAAGCTAGCATGCTCAACCTTTCTTAAACTTGTAGAAACCTTTCAAAATTATATGCTAAGTGATTGACGTGTTGGATGAAAACTTAGTATCATATTAGGTGGAGAACGATTTATTGTTTTGATTATTGTATCTTGATTGAATTGGATTTGATTATTGCATTGATATATTGTTCGCTTTATGATTCAAAAGATGTTATTGGAATTATGATTGATAGATGTGCAATTGATATTGATATGACTGAATTATGAATGATTGTATGATTGTTGGAATATAAGTTTGTGTGTAAATGACCAATATCATAAATAAAAATAAATAAGTAAAGTATGAGGATACATGAGGATTATTTGGTTTGAGTCGCATCGACTCCACTTTATTTGGTTTGAGTCACATCGACTCCACTTCATTGCTCCACCGCATCGGTTTTAAGAGGGTTTGGCTCTAGTACTACTCTATTGGGTTAGCAATACTTAATAGGGGGTGTGCACACTTAAGGTCTAGTAGTCTTGTATGGTATGGTTTGGTGGGTCGGCAAAGAACTGACTCACCCACGTATATAATTGTATGGTTTGGTGATTCGGTAAAATCCGGCTCACCCACTTATCAAAATATGAATGGTGTGGTTTGGATGAGTTGACAAAGACTCGACTCGTCCCACTTATAAAGATTGCAATGAATTTCTCATTAAAAATCGTAAATAATGACTTGGATTATATTATGAATTGTTATACATTTGTTGTAGAGATAGGGATACTTCTATTTCGGTGATTTGATTTGTCTTACGATGGGTTTATGTGATAATGTGCTAAGTGTGGTTTTCGAAAATAAAACTGAAACGTTTTCAAAATCCAGGTAAGGGTTTTGGTTTTTTACGAGTTGAGGTGTTAGCTTACTCAATTTCACTGACTTTTCAAACTGTGGTTTTTGTGTTTTAAATCCACCACAGGTATGAAGTAGATGGTGCATTGCGGGGATGACGACTCACTAGATATTAGCTGAATCAAATAAAGTTTAGGCTTTAAGCTATAGACTATTGATAATACTTAGATCATTTATATTTCGTATTTTGGATTTCGGATCGTTGTAATTTAATTTCGAATTGTAATAGATTAATTTAGACCATTAGATAATCATATTCTGGCTTTTGGAATCTCCTAGCATTCGGGTCTTTGACTTGAGTGCGGAGTGACACCTCTGAATTTCCTTATTTGTATTTTGGTTCGTGATAAAAATGTTTTTAAAAGAGAAAGGAAATTTGGGGGTGTTACAGTTGGTATCAGAGCTAGGTTAGGTCAAAAACTTAAAATGAATTAATAAGATTAGGAAATAGAATGAAAGAATGAACCAGACAAATAATAATATAGAATTTAAAATGAACCAAGCCGTATGCGGGATGGGTTTGCTTATTTATGTGTGCTTAATTTCTCCTTACTTACTACTTGTATTAATACTGCATGTGAGGTTATGTATGATTACTCTTGATTGAATTCAAATTATGGTGGTGGAGTTCTGATAAATGAATGCGATGATTTGAAAATTTAAATGATTGGAATGCAATGAATGAGATTGATAGAATTCCAGAAGACCAAAAGTTACCTTAAATGCTTGGAATGATATGGATCACGTTACGAAATTATGAATTTTACAAGTATGCTATGAAATGTCTATGGTTGGTAAATGTACTGTAACTAAGGTATGAATGTCATAATCTCTTGTGATGATTGGAATAATCCACATTTGAGCTGGTGGAGGTTGAAATGTTAGGAATTTCAAGTTAATTCATTTATATGTTGATTATTGTACTCATAATTGCTTCATTGGGGATAAGTGCTAAGTTAATGTGTACCTTTTATAGGATGGTTCGTTTAATTAGGACACCAACCAAAGCTGAAATAAAAGCCGACAACCCATTGAGGCTTAGGATGGGAGACGATGAAGAGATCGTGGCATATTGTCAAAGGGTAGCTAATCAATGTGATTATTATGGGCAAAAATATAAGGATGACTACTATTTCCACCCTCTTGCTCAAGCCAGATTTATTCTAAGGACTCTACCAAATAGAGCGCCCTGTGCGTATTTCAAGGGTAAATATAAAGATCTTATTAAGAAAGGAGCATTACCCAATGTAGAGAAGTACACCCATCAAGGTAGATGGTTGATCACACCAGAGATCCTAGCTACGAGACTCCTAGAAGCACACAAGGAATGGCTAGAGGATGGAGAAGTAGTTGACTCGACTATAGAGGAAGCATAACAAAACATGGATAGTACCCTCCCACCCTACCCTTAGTAATGGGAGTTAGTGACTAGCATAATAACTATAATAAAAATGCTCTAAAGTAGCATCTTAGATTATTGTTTGGACATCGCTGCGTCGATGATTTATATGCTTTATTATTTATGGATGCTTTAAGCTTTATTATTAATGAAATTTATATGACTTCTTTTATTAATTACTTGAAATGTTATTTTGTGCTAATTGCATTATATATTGAACTATTAAGTAAAGTAGAAACGTAATCATAAATAATTCATTAGTGTAGGTTATATGCACCCCATTCATCGCTACTATACACGACGAATTAACAGAAACATGAACCAACAACAACAAAACGATGGATTTCACCAGTTTGCAGCTGCTGTGGTTCAATTGCTGCAAAACAATAACCAACCACCTGTGATTGACTGGGCTAAGAAGATATCCCAAAGGAAACCTGAGTTTTACTATGGGCGTGAAGATCCTACTGAACTTGAGAATTGGATAAGAGATATGGAGAAAATCTTCAACACCATTAACTGTCCAGCAAACCAAAAGGTAGATGGAGCTGTCTTCTACTTTAAAGGAGAAGCTGATATTTGGTGGTCAGCCACTGGAGCAGCCTTCCAAGCTCAACCAAACTTCAATTGGAATAGCCTTAAGGATGCCCTAAGACAGAGATTCTACCCCGAGCATGTTAGACAAAGGAAACTCTCCGAATTCCTAGCACTGAAACAAAACCGGGGAAGTGTGAGTGATTACTATGCCAAATTCCTTGAACTTTCTCGTTTTGCAACCACTATTTTACCAGATGATGCCTCAAAGATCACTAGATTTATTGAGGGACTTGACTACAGCCTCCAGGAAACCATGGTCATGATGACCTTTACTGATGTGCATGAGGCTTATAGAAAAGCTACTAGTGGGTGGAGAGTGCATGAACTCAGGGAGGAAACCCGCAACAACAAAAGAAAGTTTGAACCCCAAACATCCAACACTTATGAAACTGGCAAGAACCACAACCATGGGAATGATAAGAGGGGAAAGCCAAACAACTTTGGGGGTAACCAAGGGTTCAACAGAAACTCTACAGGGAACAATTTCCAAAACCGTAATCAGGACAAGAAGCTTGAGCGTCATTATTATTGTAAGTCGTGCAATGGAGATCACCCTGGAGTTGATTGTGCTGGAAGATTGATTAACTGCAATAGCTGTGGGAAAAGAGGACATAGAGCATTTGAGTGTAGGTCTAAACCCCAAAATCAAATGGGAAGTGGTTATGTGGGAAACAATAGGGGAAACCAAAACTTCAACCAAAATTCATATAATAAAAACCCTCGTCCTACTTACCAAAACAACAACCAAAATTCCTACAACAATAACACTCGCCCCAACTACCAAGGCAACAACCAAAACCAGAACCAATTCAGGGGCAACTATAATGGGAACAATGCTAGATTCCAAGGTAACAACAACAATGCTCAAGCTGGTAATGGTAACAACAATGGAGCTGCTGTTAGGAATGCCAATGGGAACGCTGGTGGGAATGCCAACATTAATGCTCAAGGAGGGAACAACCAGCGCAATCCAGGTCAAATCTTTGTCATGAATAGAGCTCAGGCTGATACTACGACCAATGTGGTGACCGGTACTTTCCTAGTCCATAATACTCCTGCTTTTGTCTTATTTGATTCTGGAGCCTCTTATTCTTTCATTTCATCTTCATTTGTTCATAAGTTGTGTCTTGAACCTAGTTCTCAAATTTCTACACCTATAGCTGTTCCATCTGGTAAAGTCGTTACATGTGATAAAATCTTTGAAGGGGTAGATGTAGAAATAATGGGAACCAAACTACCTGCAGACCTTATCCAATTCGACCTTCTAAATATAGATGTTATCCTAGGGATGGACTGGTTAGGTAGGTATAAGGCCAACATTGATTGTTTTGAACAAAAAGTTAGTATGAAAGGACCCAAGGGGCAAAGAATTTCTTATAGAGGGGTAGTTCATAAACCAGCTATCAAAATTGTGTCTGCCATGTCCATCTTCACCAAAATTAGGAAGGGCCACCTAGCCTATCTCTGCTTTATCCAGGACACGAGTGTGGAAGAAAAAGGACTTGATGAAATTGCCGTGGTAAATGAGTTTCCAGATGTGTTTCCAGATGAAATACCAGGAATGCCTCCTAATAGAGAAGTAGAGTTTACCATTGACTTAGTACCAGGAACTGCACCAATTTCCAAAGCACCATATAGGATGGCACCGGCTGAGATGAAAGAATTGAAAGATCAGATACAAGAGTTGATAGAGAAGGGATACATAAGACCGAGTGTATCGCCATGGGGAGCTCCTGTTTTGTTTGTTAAGAAGAAGGATGGTGGGTTAAGGTTGTGTATTGACTATCGAGAGCTGAATAATGTGACCATTAAGAACAAGTACCCATTGCCGAGGATAGATGATTTGTTTGACCAGTTAAGAGGTGCTGACACTTTTTCTAAGATTGACCTGCGATCTGGGTATCATCAACTTAGGATTGCTGAACAAGATATCCCTAAAACTGCCTTTCGGACACGTTATGGTCATTATGAGTTCACTGTGATGCCTTTTGGATTGACTAATGCTCCTGCTGTGTTCATGGATGTGATGAATAGAATCTTCAGAACTTATCTTGATCGTTTTGTCGTGGTTTTCATTGATGATATTTTGGTGTATTCAAAGGGTAAGGAAGAACATGAAAAGCATCTTAGGTTAGTCTTGCAAACATTGAGAGATCATAAGTTGTATGCGAAATTGTCTAAATGTGAGTTTTGGATTAATAAGGTAGCCTTCTTGGGACATGTCATTAGTAGTGAAGGAATTTCTGTTGATCCAGGAAAGATTAAAGCTGTGAAAGATTGGCCTACACCTAAATCAGTTACTGATATCAGGAGTTTCTTGGGTTTGGCTGGCTACTATAGGAAATTTGTGAAGGATTTCTCGACCATTGCTAGACCCCTCACTAATTTAATGAAAAAGACTACAAAGTATGAGTGGGATGACCGTTGTGAGGAAGCATTTCAGAAATTGAAAGAATTGTTGACTACGGCACCTGTTTTAACCTTACCGTCAGAATCTGAGGGATTTGAGGTGTATAGTGATGCATCGAAAAAGGGTTTAGGTTGTGTGTTGATGCAGAAAGGGAAAGTTATTGCTTATGCGTCTAGACAACTAAAACCTCATGAAGAAAATTATCCCACCCATGACTTAGAATTAGCTGCTGTTGTGTTTGCATTGAAGATATGGAGACATTACTTATATGGCACGACTTGTAAAATCTTTACTGACCATAAAAGCCTTAAGTATATCTTCACACAGAAAGAACTGAACATGAGACAAAGGAGATGGTTAGAACTCATTAAGGATTATGATTTGGAGATTCAGTATCATGAAGGGAAAGCTAATGTTGTTGCAGATGCTTTGAGTAGGAAATCGAGTCATACCTTGAACTCTATGTGGGTCGTCCCTAATGAACTGTGCGTGGAGTTTCAGAAAATGAATCTAGAGGTGGTAGAACATGGGGCTTTGGAGAATCATTTGTTTAGTATGACTTCCACTTCGGACATATTTAATGAGATTCGTCAAGGACAACCTGGTGATGTCAAGTTGGAAAGAATCAAGAAGAAGATTGAGAGTGGTTTGACCAATGAGTTTCAGATTTTCGGTGATGGAAGTATTAGATTCAAAGGTAGATGGTGTGTACCTCAGAGGTGTAGTGATGTGAAAGAAAGATTGATGACTGAGGCGCATAACACTCCATACTCAGTTCACCCTGGGGGTGATAAGTTGTACAAGGATTTGAAGAAGTTCTTTTGGTGGCCAAGGATGAAGAACGAGGTTGCAGAATTTGTTTCTAGGTGTCTTACTTGTCAGAAGGTAAAGTTTGAGCACAAAAGAATGGGAGGACTAGTGCAACCATTAGATGTACCTACTTGGAAATGGGATTCAATATCCATGGATTTCGTGACAGCATTGCCAGTTACAAAGAATGGTATGAATCAAATTTGGGTGGTTGTAGATAGACTGACTAAGACTGCTCGATTTATTCCTATGAAGGACACTTGGAACATGGAGTAAAGGGCGCATGCGTATATCAACAATGTTGTGAGATATCATGGGGTACCTAGTACGATTGTTTCTGATAGAGATCCCAATTACTTAGCTCATTTTTGGAAAGAATTTCAGAAGGCCTTGGGTACAAAATTGAACTTCAGCACTGCGTTTCACCCAGCCACAGACGGTCAGACTGAGCGCACGATTCAGACCTTAGAGGATATGTTGAGAGCTTGTGCTATGGATTACCAAGGTTCGTGGATTGATAGATTGCCATTGATTGAATTCTCCTACAACAATAGCTACCATGCAAGCATAGGGATGGCACCGTACGAAGCACTTTATGGTAGAAAATGTAGGACACCTTTGTGTTGGAGCGACATAAGTGAGACAGTGGTTCTAGGACCAGAGTTGATCGAAGATACAATGAACCAAGTTCGTTTGATACAGGAAAGAATGAAATCAGCACAAGATCGTCAGAAGTCATATGCAGATCAGAAACGGCGTCCAGTTGAATTCGAAATAGGAGAGAAAGCATTTTTGAAAGTTTCACCGACAAAAGGAGTTATGCGATTTGGTCAGAAAGGAAAACTAAGCCCAAAGTTCATTGGTCCTTATGATATTCTAGAGAAAATTGGAAAGGTGGCCTATAGACTAGATCTTCCTTCAGACCTCCATAGGGTTCATAATGTTTTTCATGTGTCACAACTCAAAAAGTATATTTCACATCCTTCTCATGTTTTAGAACCTGAAACAGTCGAATTAGATCCATCTTTGACTTATGAGGAACATCCAGTGAAAATCTTAGACACAAAAACTAGGAATACCCGTACCAAGGTCACCAAGTTGGTCAAGGTGTTGTGGACTAACCACCAAACTGAAGAAGCTACATGGGAAGCTGAGGATGACATGAAACGAAAATACCCACACCTCTTTGATCAGGTATAACTAGAGTTACGAGGACGTAACTCCCTTTTAAGGGGGGAAGAATGTGATACTAACTTCGTTCTTTTACTTTGACCATGCATTGCATTCATACACTTGCATCATATGATTTGGTATGTGTGATGTGTTTGTTTAATGAGTTCACCTAATTACTTTGCGCTTCGAGGACGAAGCATTTTCTTAAGGGGGGAAGGGTGTAATATCCCGAAATTTCAAAGTATTTTATATTAATAATTTAAATTTATTAACTAGAGTATTGGGGTGCAAAAGATTTTAAATGTTAATTGTGAGTCGTTTTCAAAATGAGTTCGAAAATGGTTTCTAGACTCGGAATTTCTATTTGGGCATCTATTCCTAAAACGGGCCAGACATAGCCAATGGACCAACACCAACCCAAAACCAACACTATTGGCCCATACACAAATCATACCCCAACCCAACCCAAAAAGGAAAAAGGAAATAAAAGGAAAAAGGAAAAAAAAAAAAAAAAAAAAAAAAAACAAACGAAAAAAAAAAACCGAAACCCCCTATAAAAACAGAAACCCCTTCCCTCTTCCCCTGTTTGTTTTCTTCTTCACGCACCGTCCTCTCCTTCGCTCGTCCTCCTCACCCATCGTCGCCGCCGATTGCTCCTCCTTCCTGCCCAGCTCGCCGCCGTTCTTCTTCTTCTTCCGACCACCGCACTGCTCCCTTTCCTCCTCTTTCACGCCGTGGGTAACGTGTTCGCCCCTAGCTTCCCCTGTTTTTCGTCTTCCTTAATAAACATCGTTTCAATTCGTTTTATTGCTTAAAATCATGATTAATCAGTCCTAGTATATGTTATAAGTATTGGGTAATCGATTAGGGTTAGTTTTATGCATAAAGATTTGATTTTGATGATGGTTTTATGTTGATTTTTACTAATTACGAATTTGGGTTTAATTAGTGTAATTATTCGAATTGTGTTTAATTAGTTTCGTAAATTATGATTCTAGCATGTTTATAATCTGTTAAATAGGGTTCTTGAATTTAGTTGAGATTTAATTGGGGTTTTGTTCAAGTTTGTAGAAATTTCAATTTGGGGAAAATTTTGGGTTAATTGTTTCTTAATTAGGTCAATTAGCTTGAATCAATTAGGATGGTTAGTATTTCGACATTGTGATAATTTAGGGAGTTATAAACCGATTTTTCGAAGTTTAATCGAATTAATTCGTTTTTGTATAATTTTGTGTAATTAAACCATGTTTTTCATAATTAACACATAATATAAATTGTATAAATAAATCCTAAATAAATCATAATAATTAAAAGTTTGTTTTTATGAATTAGATTCTGTTTTAAAAGTAGTTGCAAGTCTTTGAGAATTTTTAAAATAAATTGAGTGTTGTTTGAGTATTAGAAGCAAAGTATTGAATTAGAATTGGAATTTCTGGTTAGTTGTAAATTGTTGGGTTAGATTTAAATTACCATGGCATTGCATATAGAATAGAATTAATATAAGTATTAGGTGAATGATTAGGTGAGATTAGTATTGATTTGGGATTTATTGGTTGTAATTGTAGCCCCTGAGTTCGTAGACGAAGAGTATTAGTGACCGTTGTGCTGTCGTGTCCTTGCGTGCATTGAAAAGGTAAGCTAGCATGCTCAACCTTTTTTAAACTTGTAGAAACCTTTCAAAATTATATGCTAAGTGATTGACGTGTTGGATGAAAACTTAGTATCATATTAGGTGGAGAACGATTTATTGTTTTGATTATTGTATCTTGATTGAATTGGATTTGATTATTGCATTGATATATTGTTCGCTTTATGATTCAAAAGATGTTATTGGAATTATGATTGATAGATGTGCAATTGATATTGATATGACTGAATTATGAATGATTGTATGATTGTTGGAATATAAGTTTGTGTGTAAATGACCAATATCATAAATAAAAATAAATAAGTAAAGTATGAGGATACATGAGGATTATTTGGTTTGAGTCGCATCGACTCCACTTTATTTGGTTTGAGTCACATCGACTCCACTTCATTGCCCCACCGCATCGGTTTTAAGAGGGTTTGGCTCTAGTACTACTCTATTGGGTTAGCAATACTTAATAGGGGGTGTGCACACTTAAGGTCTAGTAGTCTTGTATGGTATGGTTTGGTGGGTCGGCAAAGAACTGACTCACCCACGTATATAATTGTATGGTTTGGTGATTCGGTAAAATCCGGCTCACCCACTTATCAAAATATGAATGGTGTGGTTTGGATGAGTTGACAAAGACTCGACTCGTCCCACTTATAAAGATTGCAATGAATTTCTCATTAAAAATCGTAAATAATGACTTGGATTATATTATGAATTGTTATACATTTGTTGTAGAGATAGGGATACTTCTATTTCGGTGATTTGATTTGTCTTACGATGGGTTTATGTGATAATGTGCTAAGTGTGGTTTTCGAAAATAAAACTGAAACGTTTTCAAAATCCAGGTAAGGGTTTTGGTTTTTTACGAGTTGAGGTGTTAGCTTACTCAATTTCACTGACTTTTCAAACTGTGGTTTTTGTGTTTTAAATCCACCACAGGTATGAAGTAGATGGTGCATTGCGGGGATGACGACTCACTAGATATTAGCTGAATCAAATAAAGTTTAGGCTTTAAGCTATAGACTATTGATAATACTTAGATCATTTATATTTCGTATTTTGGATTTCGGATCGTTGTAATTTAATTTCGAATTGTAATAGATTAATTTAGACCATTAGATAATCATATTCTGGCTTTTGGAATCTCCTAGCATTCGGGTCTTTGACTTGAGTGCGGAGTGACACCTCTGAATTTCCTTATTTGTATTTTGGTTCGTGATAAAAATGTTTTTAAAAGAGAAAGGAAATTTGGGGGTGTTACAATTACAGTATGATTTCCACATTCGCCTTCATGTGTCGATTTGAGAATAGCTTGTGCTTGATCATGCTCGAGGCATCGGAGTAGAGAACCTGAAAGTGATTTTCTAAACAGTACCCCCTCCTTCAATGTGAATCTAGATGCTGTAATTCTAAATGATCTGGCTTCCGTCCTATTGAGCCCCTCGGGGATGGTTTCATTTTTTAGCCACTCGATATAAGGTTTTGTCCAACCATTATCAGATTGTCCTATGTCCAGAATTCTCTCTGATGAGTCTGACTGTATAGGGTGTGATTCTAGACTCGACTTTAGGATATGGATAATGGGGATATGATTTAAGTTAGTAGGTTTGAAACTAGATCCGAGGGCAGCTAAGGCGTCTGCTTGGACATTTTGTACTTGTTGTATTTTAAACTTTTGAAATTGGGCTATTAATTCTTTTGTTTTGTCGAGATAAGCTAGCATCTTAGAGTCTTTGGCCGCATATGATCCGTTAATCTGATTGACAATTAATAGTGAGTCGCTGTTTACCTCGATGGATCTGATATTCAAATCAAGTGCTAACGTTAACCCGACAAGGAGTGCTTCGTATTTTGCTTCATTGTTTGTCGTTCTAAACTCACAGCTTATAGCCTTGGTGTGATGTCCCCTCGTGGTGATTTCAGCATGATTCCTAAACCTGTTCCTCGCACGTTTGCTGCCCCATCGGTGAACAGAATCCGTGTCCCCTGATCGTCCCCCTTTTCTAACCGTTGGACTTCGATTTCCGCCTGTGGTTGAATACTCGGGCTGAAATCGGCCACGAAATCAGCTAATGGCTGTGACTTGTTTGCCGTCCTTGGTTCATATGTGATGTCATAGGTGCTTAACTGTACTGACCATTTAGCCATTATGCCCGATAGTTCTGGTTTCAACATCACAGATCTTATCGGATAGTTAGTTTTAACAATGATTTTATGTGCTTGAAAGTAAGGTCGTAATTTAGTCGATGACATTACCAAAGCTAAGACTAACTTTTCTAAGTAAGAATACCTGGATTCAACATTGTTGTCCATTGTCCTCCTTGACTAGGACTCCGCTTACAGCGGTTTCCGTGACTGATAAATAGAGATATAAGATGTCACCTGGATTTGGCTTTGTGAGCAGCGGAGCTGATGACAAATACTTTTTCAAGGCTTGGAATGCTTCATCATGCTGCTCGGTCCATGTAAACTGTTTATTTTTTCTCAGGGTGTCATAGAACAATTTACACTTATCGGATGACCTTGAGATGAATCTGTTGAGTGCAGCAACTCTTCCCGTCAGCTTCTGCACGTCTTTGATGCATGTTGGTGGTTGGAGGTCGAGGATTGCTTTGATCTGCTCTGGACTCGCCTCGATCCCTCGCTTGGTAACCATATAACCCAAGAATTTGCCAGCCGACATCCCAAAGTTACATTTAGTCGGATTGAGCTTCATGTTATACTTTTCTAGGATGTCGAAGGCTATCTTCAAATGCGTTACATGATCTGATGCTCTCTTTGACTTGACCACCATGTCATCAATGTATACTTCCATGGTGTCTCTGATTTGGTCTTTAAACATCATGTTGATGAGTCTTTGATAGGTTGCACCCGCATTTTTTAGACCAAATGGCATAGATGTATAGCAATATATACCTCGATTTGTCATGAAAGCGGTTTTCTCTTGATCTTTCGGATCCATCTTGATCTGATGGAACCCACTTGAAGCGTCCATGAACGTCAACATCTCGTGTCCGGCTGTTGCATCTACCATAGCGTCAATATGAGGTAGTGGGAAGGGGTCTTTCGGGCATGCCTTGTTTAGGTCTGTGTAATCGACACACATTCTCCATTTCCCATTCTTTTTCTGCACGACTACCACATTTCTAGCCAATCAGGGTACATTACCTCCCTGATCATTCCCATGTCGAGGAGTTTCTGCACCTCTTCGTCCACAACTTGATTGCGCTCAGGTGCGAATTTTCTTCGTTTCTGTTTGACAGGCTTATATGATTGATCTATATTAAGTTTATGAGTGATTACTTCGTTTCTGTTTGACAGTGAATAAACGAAATAATTATAACAATGACACCAAGAATTTTTGTACGTGGAAACCCTCAATGTGAAGGAAAAACCACGGGGGGAAATCTGTGTCCCACCAAAGATTGCACTATGGATGATTTTAGATGATCTCTCTCGTACAATTATGAGTGTTTGTAATTTTTATGACTTCTAGGGTTAAAGCTTGTATATCCTCTGGCCCCTTCTGCTAGCTTCCCCCTCCCCTTTTATGCTTGACTGTCATTCGGGCTTTTAATGGCTTCCTCCCCCTCTTTCTCCACGTTCTCAACCTCCCTATATTCTCTCTTGACCAAGTCGCGCCTTATCCTCCTATATGCTCGCTTGACAACGTCCCTTTTTCTGTTTGCTCCTCATCGTATCTTGTTCAAATACTCCTCAATCTGCTCCTTTATCCACGCCCCAAATCCCGCAGCTGGTCAGTTGCGTAACTTCCTGGTTTGACTCCATCTTGCTAGCAAATGGTAGTGACGCTATCTGATACATGCTGATAGTCGGACTATATTCTTCCATCGGACAACTGGTATCCGAGTGTCATCAAGAATCCTACATCGAGTGGAATTTTATTGCCCAAACAGTACGTATCACTATATATATCTCACGTATTCACGTATATGAATATATACCCTCCTAACACAGAAGTGGCTTGACTCGCTCCTCCGATTCCCCTCACCGTAAGTCCTCGCCTTCGCCAACATTTAAACGTATGATTGCATGAAAAAGTTCATCTAATTCGCCAGTGCATAAATTCCGATCGACTCTCGTTCTTTAAAACGCGAGAAAGAACTAATAAGAAGAACACATCCGCGTGGGACCTCACCAAACTTACACGGTTCATGTGATATTTTAACATCAAATATAAAAAACGTGAAAAGACAAAGGATAGAAAATGCAATGGCGTATGTTAGAAGATGAAAGTCTAGTCAGCAATCAACATCGATCGTCATCTTCATTTCCTTGCATACTGTCGTTTTTCTCATGATTGCCACGGCCTATACACTTATAAATACCACCCTCTTTCTCTCTTCTCTTCCTCTCCTCGCTTCCTCATTTACTAACTTCTCCATCACAGTTCTCAAATATCATCATTTTCTTGCTAATATTTCTGATCAACTTCTCTGTTTTTGCTAATCATGGGTTTCGGAAAATTATCAACCTCCTCCTTTGATTGCCTCTTGTTTGGTAAGTGGTAACCCCTTTTGATTGCTTAATAATTAATTCGAAACTTAATTTTATAGTAAAGTTTTTATTTTGCATAAATGCGATTAAATTTGTGGTGATTTTTGTATATGAATTTGCAGACTTGGATGATACTCTGTACTCTTCTCACACTGGAATTGGTCAGGCCACTAAGAAGAACATTGAAGGTTTGAAATAACTAAAACTTTATAATTATGTTCAAAAATGTTTCTTAAAGGTTACACTTATCATTTTTTAGCAATAAAAGTAACCCGTATTGTGATGAACTACTTTGGGAATTTGAAATATATACAGTGACGGGTCTTTACGTTTTGTTCAAATTCATTTAGTCCGATTCTCGTAACACAAGACGGTCTTACTAATGATCGGATGTTTGAACTTTGAAGTATAATATAAGGAAATTAATTTGTTGTTCGGTTTTCGTATTTGATTTGGATAGAATTTCTAGTGGAGAAATGTGGATTTGGACGAGACCAAGCTGCCATTCTCCGGGTTGAACTATTCAAGACATACGGCAGTACTCTTGCTGGCCTACGAGTAAGTCTTCATTCTTTGATTATTGTAATCATCAAGAAATCTTATTTGAGGCAATCCTTATATTTAATCATAGTTCGATTACTTATATAGTTATATATATACCCATCCTCGGTTGTCTTCTATCTTACGTTTCATATAAATTTCTTGATCATTGGTGAGTTGTGACGTGCTAAAAAAACAAGTTTGAAAAGATTAATAATGAGTAGTGTTACCTAAATTATAGTGACTTGTGTGTCACTTTATTCCTTTTTCTAAATGTCGTTACGTTACATGTCCAAGTTTTGGTAGATAACGTCGTTACTAATAGTAATAAAACTTAATTTTGATAGTGAAGTTTACTTAATTCGAAATTATTGGAGGTAAAATAAAAAAGAAAGCTGATGTTAGCATTGATCAACTTTTAGTGTCCATACTTGCAAATTTAAGTCATGTTTATTTGTGACTTGCATTGTAAGTCTTAATTACCTTCAATCGTTGTCCATAAGTAACATAATTAGTAACTAATTAATTTGGCGGCCATTAAATTTCACTATTTATATCTTCAGTGTCACTGCAACAATTGTTCTACCATATCCTCTCACACCTAGTAACCTAATAACCTAAGACATTTATCCCGACTTGATTTCGATATGCTCTTTTGAGTTTTTGAGGGCTGGGATTTTTACGCTTATTGTTGTGGGAGGTCTGGGTGTGTAAGTGGATCTCGGTGTCTGTACCCTTTATAATCGAGTTTCTGAGTCCACCTGCCTCATCCCGGATAAACATAGGTCTTTGGGCTAATCTTGGCTTTGTATGTTTCTTATTCTTTTCTTTTCCTTACTCCCTCTGTACCGGCACTTAGGGTTACCGCAGTAGGGGGCCCTATTTGTGCCTTTCTTTTTCCGCTTACCATTATAAAAAAAAAAAAAACAATTGTTCTGAGTCTAAAGATTTTTTGTTAAATCTTCCAGGCCCTTGGATATGATATCACTGCCGACGAGTACCACAGGTTAGCACCAAGATTATTTACCTAAATTTACATTTGGTTTTTTTTTATTATTATTTGAATAACAAAATCATAATCTTTTAAATTCTTTAAGTATTTAATTCGGACGACTACAAATGCTCCCTTTGAAAACGTAAATTGTCATATCTTGTTTCTTCATCCATCTAATATAGGATTGTGTTACTTAAATTTTTGTCGACTCTGACTTACGTATATTTGTAATTGGATCAGTTTCGTGCACGGGAGGTTGCCATATGAGCGAATCAAGCCAAACCCTCAATTACGAAACATTTTAAACAGCATCACGCAAAGGAAGATCGTGAGTCAGAGATCTCTAATAAATTAACTAATTAATAGTCCATGTAATTATTTTTTTGTTCTCTAATCAAAATCATTAAAATTACTTTGCAGATATTTACCAATTCAGATAGCATCCATGCGACTAAGGTGCTAACACTACTTGGATTAGAGGATTGTTTCGAACAAATTATATGTTTTGAGACGATTAACCCAAACCTTCCCAAGGCAACTCGCCCTAACGAATTTCCGGTTATCTTGAAACCTTCTCTTGACGCCATGGAAATCGCTATTTCTGCTGCCAATGTCACTCCTCATCGTACCGTAAGCAGTCTTGATTTTATTCATATTTCTTTTTAAAATATCGGTACAATTAATTAGGAATTTAATTAAAAACTTGACAAATTGATTACTTATAGTTAAGGAACTTCTTGATGCGGGTATAAAATGTTTTTTTTTACAAGCTAGTACTTTCATTCTTGTAAATTATCAAGTATAACGAGTTGCAACGTTACCAATCTAAGAGAAATGAATAAAATGCCGTAATCTAATTCCGATTATGTGGTGGCGGTGTTGCAGTTGTTCTTGGATGACAGTGTGAGAAACGTCGCCGCTGGCAAAGCAATGGGACTCAAGACAGCCTTGGTAAGTTAAACTCTGTTCGTTCGTTCATTTCGGCCAAATGTACACCGACCAAATACAGAGTAGTACAAACATCTTTTTGTCGTCTTCCTTAATAAATTTATTTCGGATTTATACCTAATTAACTAACCGACGTATAGCCCACCAACTGGCGGGAACGACCTTATTATTTGCCACGTCTTCATTCTTGTTATAGCCCATGTGATTTTAGGCTTAGCTTACGCGCTGTGCAACAGTCCTATGAAGCCTTAACTTGTTATGGAAAAAGAAAAAAGAAAAAAAAAACAATCCTATGAAAAAAACCATTAGTAAAGTCGGAGTTGAATTATATGGAGCTTAATTAACTTCTTTTGAATAAATGTGGAAATGTACAAGTTTCCGAACGGAAGTACAATTAAAGAAATAAACCTGCATAATTGTACAATTACAACGAATAACAGGCGTAAACGTGACTGAATCATATTGCTCACGTTTCAATATTGACTATTTGACCTTTATAAGGCAGGAATGGTGTTAGGATTCTTCATCTTAGAATGGTGTTATGTTTTTTTTTTTTTCTTATAACATTAGAACATGATAGTCCGACATTTAGTATATTTTTGTGCTACATATTTCTAGTCGTATCTAAGTATATTGTTAGTGAGGGACACGAATGATATTACTTGAATATTATTTGACATTGATGCGGGAGTGACACTAGCTAGGATGCTTATTTTAGAACGAACCAAATTACAGCCAAAAGGTATTTTTTCATAAATCATTGAAACAGGATAGCCCGACATTTAGATATACATTTGTACGTATGTAAGTGAGATACTTTTAATCGTGTCTAAATACATTGGTTTATGAGTCACAAGACGGATAACGGGATAAGGACGGGAGTCATGTTTGAATTTTGAAGCCATCTTAATTAACAAACTGAAAACTGAATATTAATTTGTTTGTTTCAGGTTGGGAGAAGCACAAAGACTGCTGAGGCAGATTATGCACTGGAGACAGTAAACAATTTGGCACAGGCAATCCCAGAGATATGGATGATGACTGGACCGTCGAATGAAGGACAAAACACAATCGGACGGTCCAGGAGTGATGTTGAGACCCTTATGATGACAGTTGGTGCATAATAATGAATATATGATCGCACTAACAATAATAAAGTTGGTCGTCGTGGAAGATCGATCGTAACATGGAAGTGGTGTCATGTAGCATGTATATCTTAGAGGAGAGGGAGAGAGAGAGAGGTTATGTCGTGTACAAAATGTAACACTTTAGACATCGCCAATCTTCTTGTACATTTGTAAATGTTGGTGCGTCTTGTCTTAGTGTCTTATCAATAATAATTATGGAACCTAAATGAAAATAAAGCATATCGGCGAGCTTGTTCAACCGCATATAATTATTCCATAAGCTTGCATTACAAGAAATAATGTGTCACTATTCCATAAATTAAAAATTGTATGTGGTACTATACATTCATTTTAATCTGTTTCTAAACAAATGATCGTGATTGATCTTTATAGGTGTCATTATTGGACTCGTTTTTACCAATAATATGACCTATAAAGTTTTGCCAAAGTAAAGGTCGTCTCCAATCGACAATCACCTTAGCAAAATATCGTTTGTTCCACCAATGTAGGTGCTAAAGGAGTTGTAAGGACTAATGTTGATCAATGATGATGCTTGGCATTTTCAGATTTTTTTTTTTTTTTTTTTATGTAACTTGAATACTCCACTTGATTGTACTTCACTACTTTGTACTTTGTAATTTCGTTTTGGCGAAAGTGGTTTATAACCCCCATACGTTTTGCCTCTACGTGAAATATAACCCCAAAAGTATTGAAAGAAGCAATTGACCCCCACAACTTTCATAATTGGTGAAATCAAGCATATCCTCAATTTATCATGAAATATTCAATATCTCCCCAAAATACCACCTTCAAATCTCATATCATACAATTAAAAAAAAAATGATATTATTAAAATAAATTCTTATCAAATGGAAATTTAAAAATAAAAATCCCTCTGAAGGAGGAAAAAAAAAAACTCCAAGGAAAAAAAAAAAGATTCAGGGACCAGTGATGCGTTCATCGCCATTAATGTGAATACAATTTTTTTTCTTGAAGTTTTTTTTACTCGTAGTAATAGGAGTAGTGAGATTGAGCCGTAAAAAATGTAATTTTTTTAGTTTTTATTTTAACTTAGATAATATTTTTGATAATATTAATTTTGTAGGTGAGATATTAGAGAGATATTGAATATCTCGCGATAAATTGGGAAGAGGTCCGATTTCACCAATTATGAAACTTGTGGGGGTCAATTGCTCATTTCAATACTTGTGGGGTTGCATTTCACGTAGAAGCAAACGTATGTAGGTCATAAACCACTTTCACCGTTTTATATATGTACGGACCTAAACAAATTGTATGGGTTGTAGTCCAATATCTTTTCAAGTATCTATCTCAAACATTAGGCAATGTAGGCTGGGCCTTGGCATTAAATTGCAGTATGTCAAGTTGTCAACCCAACAACTAATGACATAACTAATTTACTACTTCCATCTTTTTCAATTTCTTTATGTATTCGTCTTTCGGCAGTTTCAGTCGATTCTTTACGATTCTATTTTGAGACAATTTCACCCATTTAAAATTCCAAAATTACCCTTCTTAAACTCATAACCCTTAGTATGTCCAACCAAATTTTGCTTTCGAAAGCAAGACGGATTCAAAAGTCATGACTTTTAGGATAAATTTCCAAATCCTACATTATATGTTTACAATCTTCCAGTTTCCTACCTTATATGTCCAAAAATATATTTTTCTACCTTATAAAGTACTTTGTTTATCCAATTCCTACCAAAAACATTATTCCGGCCAATTGACTCTCCATTTCCAGCGTTGACGTTTTATTTCCCTCCAATCTTTCGTGATTTCCCTCCAATTTTTGCGATTTCCCTCCAATTTCCCCCAGTTTTATTAAATAGCGCATGCAATGCAGTAATAACAATGAAGGGGTAAAAATGAAGGTTTCATGTGGTAGAGAAGGAAGGATTTGGAGAGGAGACTTGGATTTGGAGAGGATATAGAAGTGTTATGAGTAAAAATGGAGGTTTTGACATAGGTTCGAGAGGAATCACGCGAAAGATTGAGGTGATAACTAAGCCACGTGCAAGTCACATGAGAGTCAACGCCGGAAATAAAGAGTCAACTGGTCGTAATAGTGTTTTTGGTAGGAAATAGATAAAAATAACACTTTATAAGGTAGGAAAACATCTTTTTGGACATATGAGGTAGGAAATTGGAAGATTGTAAATATATGGAAAATTTTCCTAACTTTTATAATAAGGTATAGAGTATTTTTCATATCATTATTCTCTTATTTGTCAGGATTATAGAGAACCATCTCAATCAAAAATTTAGATTGATGGTTGAGACCCAATAATTATTTTGATAACTCAACACGCCCCCTCACGGGAATATCCTTTGGGCTAGAAGCTTGGAGAAAATGTATAGGCCTCGCGCATACCATGTGCTTGAGAGTCCACTGGATAGAGGAGAGAGTTAGCAGTATTTGAATTCAAGAACTTGATGTGAAGCTCTGATAATATCATTTTACAGAATTATTCCAACCAAAAGTTTAAGTCGATGGTTGAGCCACAATAATAATTGGATTAATGCCTTAACATATATCAGTATGAACATTTGGCCCAACTATAATGAAAATTTGTTAATTCATCAATCTCGCTCATCATGATAGGCTACTACTATGATAGTATCATTCAATTAGCTTCTAGAAGGATGTAGTGGATCTAAGGTATACGATGCTATAACATCATGAGCTAGATATCAAGCTTAAATAAAAGGGATATTTTCTATGGTGGTCTTACACTTTTCGACTTTTTCTGTGGTGACCCAATAGTTTTCGACCTTTTCATGGTGTCCCTGAGTTTTGTGTTTTCGTGAAATCCGTAATAAATGGGCTAACGCCGTTTTGGCCGTTTGCCTCCGTTTCCTTCTGTTCCTCTTCCACTCTAATTACAAAGCTATACACCCCCACCTAATCATATATTATCTTTATAAACAAACAAACAAAAAAAAAAAAAAAAAAAAAAATTAACAAAAGAACCCTCCTTTTCTCTCTCTTCCCCCCTTACCCACCATTCACCTTGCGCACCACCCCTTCCCCACCGCCCCTCCACCCCCGCTGATCGACACTAACTACAACCCCATCATTCCGGCCGGTGTTGGCCGGCCAACCCTTTCCCCACCACGGTACTCTCATTTCCTTCATCTCCCTTCATTTCCCTCATCTCCCTTTATTTCTCATCTCCCTCTTCTCCTTCTTTCACCCTCCAAATCGAATCTCTCTCCTCTACTCCTTCACACAATTAAGGAGAAGCATCCCTACGTGATGGTAGAATAGGTTGTTATGGTGGTTTCATGGAAGAGGGGAGAGGGAAAATGGATATGAAGGGTTAGAGGGGGAGAAGAGATGGGGGAAATGAAGGATCGGAGAAGGAGGAATGTGAAGTTGTGGAGGCTGTGTCAAACCTGATCGGAATGGTGGTGAAGGCACAACGTTGGGTGGCGGGGGTGGGGCATCAGCGGGGAATGGGTGGTTGGCAAGGTGGAGGGTGGGTGAGGGGGGAGAAAAGAGAAAATGGGGTTTCTATTTCTAATTTTAGTATTATAATTAGAGTAGAAGGGAAACAGAAGGAAATGAAGGCTCACCAGTTACATATTTCACGAAAATACAAACCTTAGGGGCACCAGGAAAAGGTCGAAAACTACCAGATCATCACATAAAAAGTCGGAAAGTACAGGATCACCATAAAAAATATTCCTAGATAATATCGTCTAAGGACATGGACTAATTGTTTGAGAAAATCGCCTTATATTTATCTTTATTATATTTGTAATATGACCGTCTCCTTTGATTATCATCATGTTTTTAATTTACTAGAGGTTGACATAAAACTGGAATGCATCCATGGCGTTCGTGCTACGGTTTTCTTGGTTCATAAGGGTCGGTTCGTTATATCCTATGGATCCTACGGAGTACTTATGTTTGGACATTTGAGGGGTGCTAATTTGCCAAATACGCGCAATTGTACTTTCATATTCCACACACTAACATTCGCTCGAACCAAATCTCCGCTTGAAAAAACAGATACGAGTAATTAAAATTAAAGGAGAATATACTAATATCATAAGCAGTCAAAACACAATAATAATAATAATAATAATAATAATAATCACATACTAGTATTTGAGTCGTCATCATCATCATCATAATCCCAAACATTGTAGAATTCAAAAGATTACAATAAACAACAATCTTAAATAAAGTATCAATGTTTTTTTTTTTTTACACATCATAGGGTTGTTTGCCAGTGAACTTAACCTCAATAGGGCTAACATTCTTACCAATAGACCTCATATTCTGACCAACACCTTGTCTACCAGGGTTAACCTTCTCAGGGTACACCCCATCCTTAGGGTGTAAGTACTGTACCTCCCCATTTGGGAACACCCTGTAAAACTGATACTTAATCTTATACTTTGACCTCAACCTTGTCCCCAGCGCCAAACACTGCTCCTTCCTCGCCAACTTCAGTAGGTTCGGACCCTCCCTCATTATCGCTGCTCCGCCTGTCGGCATCTCGAATATCTGCTCCTTTGGTGACTCCCATGTGATCACGTAGAATTCTTCCACTTGTGCCTTCCTCAACAAGCCACCTGTGCTTCCCGCAAAGATTGGGGATGGTGTTGTTGGGTCTAGCTCCGGTGGGGTGAACCCTGCTGGGGCTTCCTTTTTGGGCTCGGTGGCGGTGGGTGCGCCTTCTGATGCGGCGGCCTTGATGGCGAACCTGGTGGGTTTGAAGAGGGTGGTAGTGGGTTTGAAGGAGGAGGAGGTGGTGGTTGTGGTGGTGGGTTTTGGGGAGGAAAGTGATGTGGGTGTAAAGAGGGCAGTGGCTTGGGTTGCCATGGCCATTTTTTTTTTTTTTTTTTTTTTTTGTTGGGAGTGTTTGAATGTGGAAATAATGAATGGGGAAGGGTTAGTGTACAGAGTTGTAAGTAGAAGAAGAGTGTGGAGGAAGTTGCATGGGATTGTAAAGATGACAAAGAAGGTGGAGTTGTAGATAAGGTGATATAGTTAGACCAATTAGATGGCTTGATTTTGATACGGAGGTGTGTGTTAGCCAACAGCCACACAAGTGCACAAGTGTATGTACTCTTGTTCTGATTTTTTGGGGCATTTTGATCAGTACTCCGTATATTGATTTTGCAATTTGTATTCTTCTCCACGTGTGTCTCTTGGTCTTATTATATGGTGTGGATCGGGTTGGCTACTTGATTTGGCTCGAATTGAGTCAAGTTATGTCTCTGTTACGAGTTTAATTATTTAGCTCAAATGTACGGGTAATTGTGGCCATTGGCTAATGAGTTGCTTAATCTCTCGAGGAGGTAACAAAGACGTCATTTAAAAAATTTCTACTCAAATTTAGGTGTTCCAATCTTACGGGATTTTCTAGGGCATTAGTCCTCCTTCCTCAGAGCTCTTTCTTGATGTTTGTTTTTTCCTTATTTTTTCTCTTTTTTTATCCGAACGAATTTTTGAAATAATGTAAAAAAAAACTGTTAATTAAAATGGGTCTGAAAAAACTTGTTCAACAAAATGGGGTGTACGTCACATGTATATAAAACTGTTAAGGACCACGGCGGTTCTATGACTTATGAACATAAACCAATTTTTTTTTCCTTTGTGAACTGTAAAACCGCCAAGGACCTTGGCGGTTTTACTATTAAAAAAAATAAATTTTAGTCATAAAACCGCCGAGAACCTCAGCGATTTTATATATGGGTGACGTGTACCCCATGTTGTTGAATACGTTTTTCTTCCACCTTTTTACGAATGGATAACCCAACAATTTTTTTTTGACAGATAACCAACATTTTTTAATAGTGTGTATATACAGTAACGAGAGTTTATAAAAGGGTTCCACCACAGGATTGTATAGGAAACAAGTCTTTCCTTGTCACTCTTTGGACCAGAGTGTAAACACAAATTTTGTACTTGAGACAAAATATGAAAACAAAGCAATATTTTATTAGTTTAAAATTTAATCGTGTACAGTCTCTGGGGTAATTCTATGAAATAAAATTGACTCCTTTGATTAATTCTCCACTTGATTTGACTTCGAGGGCTTGTTGTAGCTTGGTCTCGAATATGGATTTGACTTGACTTTTGAGATCTGGACTTGAAGGTCTTCGTAGATCTCCACTTGTATTCTTCAGACGACTCTGAAAACTTGATTTCTCTTAGTAGAGGTTTTGGGGGAACTTCAGGGTTTTCTGATGATCTCCTGTGAAAATGTTTTGTGACCTCCGTGGACAACCTGATCTCCTCTATTTATAGTGGAGAGGTGAGAGAGTCAGCTGGAGTACATCTCCTAGAGGTGTAGCCAATTCACAACTCTACCTCTCAGAGTTTCAGTGGGAGAATGCCATCTTTAAAGGGTAATTAAAATTTAATAATTATCTAAATAAAAGATAATTATTATTTAATCCCCGTAATTGAGAATCAACACCGAGTTGTCCATCTCCAACGATGAGTCACATGAGACACGTGGCGTTTTCTGATTGGCCACTTGTAAATGACGCAAGCTCGTTATGATTGGTCAGTCAAATAGTCAACTCTGACTTTTCAACTCTTACGTGGCACATTTTAATTGGCTGATCATTTTTAGCCTCTTACAAATGCCCCCTCGAGACTTGGCTGCGTACACGACTTGGAGTGTTTGAGCGCGGACTGGTCTCGATCCACTTGATTTTGACTTAGAAGTCATTTGAACTTGATTTTCTTCGATTTGAATGTCACTTGAGTTTAACCCGATTTCAACTTGGGAGTCACTTGAATTTACTCGACTTGAGAGTCATTTGAACTTACTCGACTTGGAAGTCACTTTAACTTGCTTGACGGCGGTATCGACTTGAACGTCACATTTGGTTTATTATTTTTTTTTTTACAAACCACATACTCCAAATTTGATTCGGAATAGGAAATTTTTTTTTTTTTTTTTTTTTTTTGTTTCTCTGTACTTCAAGAATTGTGTAGAATTTGTAGTCGGTATCCAACTTCGAATAGGATTTGGAGAATATATCCTAATTCGAATTGGAGATGTACTGCACCATAACCTATAAATAAGGGTACTATGCTGAAATTTCGAAGAACACGAACCGTACGTTTGATCCTGCACCAGCTAAATTGTGATCAGGTACGACAAATTGCACTTCTTTTTGATTCTTCTTGCCAAACTTTGTTTTCCCAGCTTTGACATCATGATTGTTTGAACAGGTACTCAACTTGGATTGAATTCCACTCCACCAGACGAGCATAGTTTGAATCTGGTCTAGTCATTCGGAATCGACGTCCTCAAGAATTTTCAGTGTGTCAAGTGGGTACTCCCCCACTTAGCTTTTCTTTCATCTGACTTACTTAGACGATGCCCACGTAAATTGCGTACGAGACTATGGTACACAACTACATATGGACGGACTTCATCAGCAACTCAATTTTGATGCCCCCTTACTAATTATGAAGATCGCAGAATGTATTATTCTTTAGAAGCAGAATTTCTTCCAGTGTAATGCGCGTTGGCTCGTGTAAGCACTTGGCAGGAAATTAACTGGCTAACGTCGGAGAACTCTTCTTGGTGTGATGCGCGTTTGATCGTGTAAGCGCTAAGGAGAGTTCCCCTGCTACAGGAGTATGAATTTCATCTAGCGTGATGCGCGTTGGATCGCGTAAGTGCTAGAGGGAGTTTGACTTAGCAACCGACGGCGAACTACACCGAGTGTGATGTGCGTTGAATCGCATAAACACAAAGTGGGGTTTGATTTGGCCACCGATGGCGAATTATATTTAGTGTGATGTGCGTTGGATCGCATAAAAACTAAGTATGATTCCGACCGAATCACAATTTGCAATTCCGCCAACTGCAACTGACATCGACGAGTCACCCTATTTCTTTTGAAAGGAGAGGAGCAACTGAAGACTGTGTACCATATGTCCGTATGCAATCTGCTGCTGCGTCGAGACTTGTATGTAGTTGCTGACCCTTTTTTTTTTTTTTTTTTTTTTCAGGATGAACCCTGCTGAAGCGTCCCTTGTCCCATCGATGGAGATTGTAGACAAGTGTCAAGGAGCAAGACTTGCATGTGATGAAAGTGAAGAGTATCCATACTTCTTAAAGTGTTCGAAAGATGGGAAAACCGGAAGCATCAACTATCTTCTTGTCCGTGATCAAGAGGGCGAAGAAATTGAAAAGGCGACACGATGCGCCTACTATCCCTCTGTGATTGGGAGTTGCGCACTTTCCTGGCCTTTCGATATTGCTCATATGCCAAGATTGGAGGAGTGGGTTCACGAGGAAAAACACGAGGTATTTACGTCTCGTAGCAAGACCCATAGTCGCGGAACGCAGAAGGAGGTCTTTATCTTGCAGTCTACACTGCACATTGGGGCACGAGAGGAAAAGATTCCTTACACGCTCGGTCATCGCATTTACCACCATGAAGCCAAGTGGGGTGAATTGAAATTTCCTGGTGAGTTCAACCCTCCACCAGGATATTGGGAATGGGCAGAACTTATTCTTCATCAGAGCAAAACTATATTGGTGGATGCAGGTATATATGGTGCCGTGAAAGCATCAATGTTTCCTTATGATCGTCGCCGTGATGTGCTGAGGGAGTTTTGTGAATCATGGTCATCGACCACAAATACTTTGCATACAGTTGTTGGTGAGATGTCGATCTCATTATGGGACCTTAAGGAGCTCTGTGGACTTCCTATCTTGGGCGAGTTTTATGATGAAGTCACCCCCAGTTTTGAGGAAATCACTAGTCTTGACGCGAAAGGGGATCCTGTACTTCCTTTTAGCTGCTGGTTCATGTTTTATGCATACCATCTGGCGCGGACTCAAACACAAGGAGAGAGCGACTTCACAGCTGGTTTCAATTACCGATTGGATAAAATGGTGGTTTAGGGGTGAGGTGGTTTATGATAACCCTTTTACCACCAAGAAGCCTTTAAGGGAAATGATCCTTCCAATAGGTCGAACGTCTTCGCGAGGCCGCACGAAAGAAGAGAACGTCATATTTGGAGATTTAGGAGTTGAATGGCGTGATGAAGATGAGATTTATCTTACAGCCTTCTTATCTACCTGGCTATGCCTTTTCGTACTTCCCAGCAACCGCGGTAAGTATATACATCCTGAAACCTTCAAGATCGCGTCGCTTATAGCTCAAGGGGTCAGATTTTGCCTTGCTATTCCTGTACTCACGAGCATCTATAATGGATTGAATTGCATTGCCGGAAGTGTAGAGCCTCTCTCCCTTGGCACTATATTTACGCTTGGATAGGTGAGTACTTCCAACTTTACAGCCCCAAAGTTCGTGATGCCGATTGCCCCGCGATGTGCAAGTTCTCTGGCCTTGCCGCATGCAAAACTTCCAAGCAAAATAACGTCTTTCAGCAAAATGATGGTCAATACTGGATCCATACTCGGAAGAGATGGGTAGACGACAGAAAAGTTGGCTCAATTGTTGAAACTGCAAGTCATAGGCTTGATGTTGATTCATTTGAATACTTGGTTAGTACACGTACATGCTACTTGACTTTGAGACGAGGCAATATGTACATGGTGGAACCCTATAGTCCGCACAGATTTGCTAGGCAGTTCGGCTACACACAGGACCTTCCGGGAGCTTTATTGAAAGACATGCGATCTACTACACTGCGGGAACTTGTGTTCTTGTGGAAGTGTAGTCTTTACCGCTATACACCCTGCAGGCTTTACTACCCAGAAGCATTTCTGAAACATGACCAGGTCAACTACACCAAGCGCTTCATCGAATGGTGGAAAACGGAAACGTCAGAGTACTTTGAGAAGAGTGGCAAAATCCTCGCCGCGAGTTTGGATGCGACATTCAAATTGTACCAACTCCCAAAGGGCAGCATAGGTCACATAAACAAGCATGATCCACCATTGGTCGAACCGCGCTCAGGTGAGGCTTCTGGCGTTGTTGATGTTGCTATAATTGAGGGTGAAATCCTTGCCTCCGAAGAACCGTCAAAAGAACAAGTTGAAAAACGTAATTGCTCCAATTCTGAGAAACAAGTCGAATCCTCCAAAGATGCATCAAAGAAGCATAAGCTCTCTAGTAAGGAGAACAAGGTGAATTCAAATAAGCCTCCAACCAATCCTCGCCCCAATCGTTCGTCCTCGAAACGTTCTAAAGTTGGTGATAAGGTTGTAACTTTCCCTTGTTATTTCTTTCTTGACTTTCTTCTTCTTTTTTATGACATACTGACAATTTTCTTTTCATAGGACTTGTCAACCATGAACATAGAGGGGAATGATGTCGTTGTTCTTGATCAACAGCAACCTGTAAATGATGCAAGAGTCATTCCTATCGTCGTTCCTACTACTGAAGAAGGCGGAGCTGCAAAAGACATTGGTACTTCTTTTCCAGATAACGTTCAAACGCGAATAGATGGAACTGTTGAGGACACGGCTTCTTCACATGGAGAGGGTCTTCCACTTGTAAGGAGAGAAGTTGGTGAGACTAAAAGAGCGACTACGACTGCACGTCCTACCACATCCCGTTCCATTTTCCACCCTTCCAATGTGTATAGTAGAGGTCGAGAAAAGGCTATAGCACTGCAAAACTCCTTACTCGAGGACTTGATAAAAGCTCCTTATGCTGAAGTTGAGAAGGTGAGGAAGGGTGCTGATGAATCATATAGCCTTATTGAGCAAATTGGTGGAGATCCATCCTCTCTTCAAAAGACGGTTGACGATTATGCTGCAGACGTGCGGGCTTTTCTCGTACTACAAAAAGGAATTTCAGGAAGGAGTACCAGTAGCCAGATAGCCCAAGATGTCTCTATTGCGGAAGCTAATCTGAAATATGCACAGACTTCACTTGAGGAAGCTTTATGCTATGAAGAAAAGTGTAAGAAGGAACTCGCCGCAATGGAAAAGGAAGAAATTGCCTTGGAGGAATCCCTTCGTACTCTTCGTGAGAAACAATTAGAACTGAAGGGACAACAACAAGAGCGCCTTGAAGCAATATCTTCATCTCGAGCGTCAATTGAATCTTCAAAGCGAAAGTTAAAAGAACTGAAGTCCACTCTTATCGTGCATGAGAGAGAAGTAACTGCCTTGAAAGAGATTGAGAGGATCGTGGAGGACAAGAAGAAAGATTTTAAAGCAGCCCTATAGTAGCTTCCATTTCTTTTTCATTGTACTTTTGACATTTCTTGCTAGCTTCGAGACACTTGTAATGACTTTCTTCTTATATTTCTTCTGCACTTGAAATCTAATTTGTTCTTTTGAGAACTCCTATGAATGTCATTGCAATGTCAACCAACTTGAATCCAAAGGCCCTTTTTTTTTTGTTTGATTTAGCCGTACACAGTTTAGACTCATGCGGGCCAGGAGTGGATTTTTCTTTGTGGTTGATTTAGCCGTTCACAGTTTAGACTCGTGCGGGCCAGGAGTAAATTTTTTTTGTGGAAATGTGAAGGTTTTGTTTTTTTTTTTTTTTGAAAAGTGTGGATGTTTTTTTTTTTTTTGAGGCATGGAGATGTGAGTTTTTTTGGGAGGTATAGAGATGTGGATTTTTGAAGGGGCGACTGGACTTGGAGTAAAATGTTTATTCAAGCTGCCTACGTACTTACAAGATGACAGGATGTCAATTTGCAAGATCAAGCCAAACGTAGTTCATTTATTTGAGGTTTTTTTTTTTTTTTTTTTTTTGTGGTTGCTTTTTTTTTTTTTTTTTTTGGTGGTGCAGTTTAGGCTCGTACCCTGGAGCATAACGGCTATTCAACTCATGCGTAGTAGCGCTTCAAAAATTTGCCGTTGATGGGTCCGATTTGCCTTCCCTTACCGTCAGCAATCTTGTAAGCTCCACTAGTGTAAACTTCTTGAATCACGTGAGGACCGTCCCATTTGGAAGTGAACTTGCTCTTGTTTTTATGAGAGGTGATAATTGGTCTTCGAACAGCAAGGACAAGATCACCCACTTTAAAGGAACGCGGCCGGACTTTCTTGTTGAAAGCTCGTGACAATCGAGCTTGATAACATTCCAACTTCTGCTGCGCTTCTAGCCTCTTCTCATCGAGGGCTTCCAACTCTGCAAGCCGAAGTTTATCATTTTCCTCTTCCGTGAGACCCTCTTGGATGGCAATTCGCAATGACGGAATTTCGAGCTCCAATGGTAAGACGGCTTCTACACCATATACCAAAGCGTAAGGGGTTGCTTGAGTTGCTGTCTTGCAGGTTGTTCTATATGCCCATAAGGCTTCTCCAAGCTTCTCATGCCAATCCCGTTTGGAACCTTTAACGACTTTGCTTAAAAGATTACAAAGAGTCTTGTTGAATGCCTCCGCCAAACCGTTGGCAGGAGCATTGTACATGGAAGACTTGTGTTGCACCATCTTGAATTCGGTGCAAAGAGCAGTAACCGACTTGTTGAAGAATTGCTTGCCATTATCAGTAATGATCCATCGCGGCACACCATATCTGTAGATGATGTTTGATTTGAGAAATTCCACGACGTTCGCCTTCTTCACTTCTCTCAAAGGAACCGCTTCGGCCCATTTTGAGAAGTAATCAGTGCCAGCCAAGATGTATGCATGTTGCGCTGAGGAATTTGGTGTAATGGGACCGACGATGTCGAGGCCCCAAGCTTTGAATGGCCAAGACGCGACTGTAGGATGCAACGGCTCTGGAGGTTAATGAATCCAGTTTGAGTGGAATTGACAAGCTTTGCACTTCTTTGCATATTCTACACAATCATGTATCATTTTTGGCCAATAGTAACCCATTCTTTGGACACGTTCATAGAGTTTTGGGCCAGATTGATGGGCACCACATACTCCTGAATGTGCTATGTCGATTGCTGTTTTTGCCTCCTCATCTCCTAAGCATCGAAGCCAGAGTCCATCAAATGAACGCCTATAAAGTGTTTCCTTGAAGTAGACGAATCTTGGAGCACGGCGACGGATTTCAACCTTGTGTCTTCGATTGTCAGGGAGTTTCTTATGTTTGAGAAAGTCTATGAGTGGTTGACGCCAATCTTCTTTGTGAATTTGGTAGACAGAGATACTTCCAACTTCTTCTTTATCGTCTTCCTCAGATACATCATCACTTGAGTCTTGAAACTCTTCTCTGAAAGGAGTGGCAATCCAACGATTACATACTGGTACGTTTGTAGCTCCTTCTGCCCCCAGTGCCAAAGTGGCTGCGAGATTTGCAAGGGCGTCGGCCATCTTGTTGGCACTTCTTGGAACATGAGCAAATTTGACAACATTGAACTTGTCAAGCAATCCAGTAGCATACTTGTGGTATGGCATCAAATCTTCCTTTTTAACTTCGTAATCGCCCAAGAGTTGGTTAATCACCAATTGGGAGTCGCCATAGACATCCAATTCTGTAGTTCCCATCTCGAGAGCCATCTCTAGACCCATGATCAAACCCTGGTATTCTGCCATATTATTTTAGCACAAGTTTGTGAGTGCGAAAGAATACGGAAGAATGTGTTTTTCAGGAGATACGAAGATAACTCCAGCGCCTGCACCATCATGTCTTGCAGCACCATCAAAGTACATCTCCCATGTAGGGATTATTTCGACAAGGAAAACATCTTCGCCTGGGAGATCGTCAGAAATCTCCCATTCGTCAGGTATAGGATGGTCGGCTAAGAAGTCAGCTAACACTTGTCCCTTTACAGCTTTTTGGGAGATGTAGACGATGTCATATTGCTTGATCAACACAGCCCACTTTGCTAGTCTCCCAGAAAGGACTGGGCTTGAGAGTATGTACTTGATTGGATCGGCTCTGGAGATCACCTTCACGGTGTAGACTTGCATGTAATGCCTTAGTTTTTGGATGGCGAAAACTAAGGCAAGACACATCTTCTCGATTGGCGAGTAATTCAGCTCAGCTCTAACAAGCGTGCGACTCAAATAGTATAGGGCCGTCTCCTTTCCTTCATTATTCTCTTGTGCACATAATGCCCCCAACGATCTTTCTTGCGCGGCGATGTAGAGAATGAGAGGCTTTCCAAGAATAGGAGCTCCGAGGACTGGAGGACTTGTTAAATACTTCTTTATGCTATCAAACGCATTTTGACATGAATTGTCCCACTCGAAAGGAGTGTCCTTCTTTATGAGGTGGCTAAAAGGTTGACAACGTCCAGCAAGATTGGAAATGAATCTTCGAATGTAAGTAAGACGACCTTGTAGACCACGAAGTTCCTTAGCGACCGAGGCGGTGGCATTTCTTGAATTGCTTTAATCTTCGTTTGATCGATCTCGATTCCTCTATGGCGCACTACAAAACCTAGGAACTTCCCAGACGTTACTCCGAAAGCACACTTGAGTGGGTTCATCTTGAGTTGACATCTTCGAAGTCTTTCAAAAATTTGACGAAGATCTTGTAAATGATGGGATTTTTGTTTTGACTTGACCACAAGATCATCTACATAGCATTCTACCGTCTTGTGCATCATGTCTTCAAAAATATTTTGCATCGCCCTTTGGTATGTAGCGCCAGCATTTTTCAAGCCAAAAGGCATGACTTTGTAACAAAATATTCCCTTGGGTGTGCGAAAGGCAGTCGCCTCTTGATCTTCGGGTGCCATGAGAATCTGATTGTAGCCAGCAGTGCAGTCCATGAACGAAAGAGCTGCGTGGCCAGTTGTAGCATCAATCATCAACTCAGTGACTGGCAGTGGGAAGTCGTCTTTCGGACATGCTTCATTTAAGTCACGAAACTCGACACAAACGCGAAGTTGCCCATTCTTCTTTCTAACTGGGACTATGTTTGCAATCCATGTTGGATACTTCACTTCACGAATAAAGGCAGCATCAATGAGTTTGTTGACTTCGGCTTCGATCTCAGGTACTAACTCTGGCCTAAACCGTCGTTGAGATTGTTTCTTGGGACTAATGCCTTCTTTGATTGCAAGACGATGGACAGCGACTTTTGGGTCGAGCCCTGTCATTTCAGTGTAGTTCCATACAAAAACGTCCTTGTACTCTAAGAGTAATTCGAAGTATTGTTTTTCCTCCTCTTCAGAGACAAGTTCACTTATAAAAACAAGTCGAGGTTCATCCATAGTTCCGAGATTTAACTCCTTGAGATTGTCGACCGTTGTTTGCACTCCATCTTCAAGAGTTGTTGGAGCTTTATCTTCCTCGATTTTAGAACCTTGGTCGTGAATTGCTTGAGCTGTAACATGACCACAAGACGTCGTTTCTTCCAACATCTCTTCTTGAACTAACTTCTTTTGGTTTGTAAAAACCACCAATCGACTTTTTGCTTGCAGGGGCTCGACATTGGTGATCTCTACTACTTCCAAGCGCTTCATCCTGGATGGAATGACGCTTCTGAAATCGTTACCTCCAATCGTTTTCATCTCCCTCCCTTGGGACCGACGATACTTCTTCTTACCAAGAGAAAAGCCCGACATTCTACGTGTGAGGACTTGTTCCTTTGATTTGAGAGGCCTAACTTCTTTGGTGAGGCGTCCTCCTAGTCTTGTGAATACCGACACCTCAGGCTTGCCAACACGCTTAAAAACTGGAGGTTGATGTTCGCCTAGTCTTTTAAGGACCGAAGGTTGATGTTCGCCTAACCTGCTGAATACCGAAGGTTCTCTTTCTCCCAATCTATTAAAGACTGAGGGTTCTCGTTCTCCTAATATATCGAAGTTTGAAGGTGATTTTGGACCTCCAACTCGGCTCAAGGCTGCGGATGCAGATTCACAGATCGAAGGGAGAATCCTGTCAAAGACGGAAACAAGTTGAGGGTGAGTTACATTGTTTTCACCTTCGCTTTCTTCCATCTCATTAGCGGTTATATACTGTGCAGGGCTGAACGATTCTCCTTTCTCCTAACATAGATCTTGACAGGTGGAGGAGCTTTGTAGCCTAATCCAGCTTTTGACGAACTCAAACTTCCTTCAAATTCGTAGACTTTTTTCTGTGTCTCGTTGAGACCATGTGGATGTATGTCAATGACTTGGCCCAAAGGGATTGGATTGTCAAAGTCATATCCGGATTTCGCTAGTAGATTATAAGCTTTGGCATCAAATCTACCCTTGTTGACACCTTTGACACTACTTTCGGCTTTTGTCTTGGAGAATGAGGAATTCAAGGGAGCCTTGATGAGCCTACCTCCAGTCGATTTGGCTATCGGGAGAATGGCTTCATCTTTTAGAATTTGTTGACCTTTCTTGTCGTCTTGCATGTTTGATCCTTCTTTTCTATGGTACTCTGTAAGTGGAGATTGTCCTTCCTTACGGAGAGATTTTGGGACATAACGCAAGATAGGAACAATGACAGTTGTTGATGACTTGGTCTTTTCGACTGATGGAGTTGCGATCGACAACTTTATTTTGTCTTTGTTGTCAGATTGCTCCTCTTTATTGGGGGTAACATCGTTACTCTTTTTTGCAGCAGTTCCCTTGCCCTTTGATTGAATGGAAGATGGCAAGATTTCGCCCGACATGGCCCCTTCTACAAAGAACTTGGCATCAGCAAAGTGAGAATCGGCTTTACTAAATGGCTTGGCGTCTCCATTGATCTTCTTTACGCCATCACGATAGTACTTCATGCATTGGCGGAGAGTTGAAGCAACGACACCATTCTCATGAAGCCATGGCCTTCCAAGCAGTAACTTGTAGGATGTTTTAGCATCAATGACGTGGAACAACGTACTTGACGCAAGTTCGCCCATGTCAAGCTTCAATCGAATCATGCCAACCACACACTGACTATTGAGGTCGAATCCTTGGATCATCATAAAACTTTTTGCAAGCTCTTCAATGTCAATGCCTAACTCGCTCATGGTGGCTTTCGGCATAATGTTGACAGTTGATCCTCCATCAACTAGAATGCGCTTGACTTTCTGTTCCCTAATATACCCAGATACAAACAAAGGACGGTTGTGTGGTTTAGATCCTAGCAAGAGATCTTCATCGGTGAAAGCCAACGCCGAAGCTGCTGCGTTACAAGCGGCACATTTTGTTGAATTTTCAGCGTCTTCATTGTCGTCCTTTAACTCTTCAGAGAACATTTCTAGATGAGATAGGGCTAGGGCCAGCAATTGGCGAATGTCTTCTGGGAATCCGAAAGTTTGTCTCCATTTCATCTGCGAAGGGATTGACCCAAGAGCAGCAAGGATTTTGGCATCCCTTTTGGCATTCGGGACGTGAGTGGTCGCCTTTGAGGATTCGTTGCCTTCAGGATTATCATGCTTATTCTCTTCGTCATTGGTAAATGAGATTGTACTGACAACAACTGCATTGAAGTAATTCTTCGGAAAGAAATCCTCCAAAAGCAAGATTTCAGGGCGTTGTTGCTCAAGAAGGTCGTTTGGTGAAATTTGTTCTTTTTCTTTCACTACCCTTTGCATGTTGTTGATACGAGACTCCTTCTTGATTTCTTCATTTGCTTTGGCATGAGGTAGAGCCACTAGTGCTTGTGGTCGAGTCATGACTTGCTTTTTCGACCTCCTCCTTGTAACTAAAGTCCATCCTTGGTCATCATCTTCTTGTAGGATCAAGGAAGACTTTTCTTCATGTTTTGGCCAATTTTGAATCGGAATCTTTATCATGACGGGCTCCAGAGTACCGAATTGTATCAAGCAGAACTTAGTTGATTGTTCGCTAGGGATTGTTAGCTTCTCTTTCAACATCATACAATCCTTTGTTGAATGACTTGTCAGTTTGTGATAATGACAATATTTTTGATGGTTGGTCCCTTTAACACCCTTAAGATGTGTTGCTCTTGTCGGGGGCTCGCACGATTCATCAATGACTGATATTTGGTTGGTCGCTGCAGACTCGCTCTCCAGTAATATCTTCCCATCTCTGGATAACTCCATAATCTTCTCTTTAAGCGTTACACAATCTTCAATTGGATGACTTATCACCCTATGGTAGCGGCAGAATTTGGGGTGATCAGTCTTTCCAGCATCTTCGGGACGCTTCGGCTCTGGTAGTTCGATGAGTTTGTTTTCAAGTAACGCATCTAACATTCCAGAAAGCTCTGAATTCTCAAAAGGATACTTCTTTGCTAGAAGCTCCTTCAAGGTCGGTCGGCTTCTCTTTACCTCTTTTGAAGATGACTCTTCCTTCTTTTGATACTTCGGATTTGTCGAAATCTTGACAGGTTTTGTAGAAGTAGTAGTAATCGTCATAGCTTCTTTTTTTCTCTTGTACTCCTTCTTTTCTACTCTTGCATCAGAGTTGTAGAATAGCCGACCTCCATGACTAGCGATCGTGATCTCCATGTCATGAGCCATAGTAGCTAGATCTGGGAATGATTTTGGCTTGATCCCCTTTAGTATATAGAGCAATTCCACATGCATGCCATTAATGCACATCTCGACTACGGAAGGTTCAGACAATCGATCTTTGCATTCTAGGCTTAAGGAACGCCAGCGGTTGATGTAGTCTATTACTGGCTCATCCTTCCATTGCTTGGTATTTGTCAACTCTGTCATGCTGACAATCCTCCTGGTGCTGTAGAATCGGTTGAGAAACTCACTTTCCAATTGTTCCCAATTGTCAATGGATTCTGATGGTAGGTCCGTATACCAAACAAATGCTATACCGCCAAGTGAACGGACAAACTGTTTCACCAATTGATCGCCCTCGGCGCCAGCCGTATTGCATGTTTCGATGAAATGGGCAACGTGTTGCTTCGGGTTACCCTTTCCATCAAACTGTCGAAATTTGGGGGGCTGATAGCCAGTGGGCATCCGTAGGTTATCAATCCTCTTTGTGTAGGGCTTCACATAATGATGATTTGCATGAAATCCTATACCCAGTTGAGTCTTAATAGTGTTTGCCACTAACTCTTGTAGTTGCTCGGTAGTCAAAGATATATTAGATGCGCCTTTGGGAATGCCTCTTACCGAACCCTGAGAATTCTCGATCTCGTGGTCACTTTCGTTGCCATGGGAACGCTCGCTTAATTTCTTTATAAGGACTTCAATTTGCTTGTCCTTGAGTTTCATCCGAGCTTCATTTTCTTCATTCTCCTTTGCGAGTTTTTCAACGGTTCTCTGCAACTCAGCCATCCGTTCTTCAAAATCTGCTCCAATCGTGTTGACTGGGGCTGCGAAAGAACCAAAAGACCCAGAACCAAAATACTCAGACTCCATCTCCATGTTTTTGATAGGAGATGAATGAGAGTGGTTGCTTGTCTTCTTGTCCTCATCCTCCATTTGGATAGTGAATGAGTCGAATATTGGACTGGTATGCACCGTATATCCTTCTCCTGTCTCGCCGAGAATTTGTTGCAGCGAGGACGAAGTAGCTCCTTCTGGTTGAGTTGGGGATGTCGAACCAAAGACAGGGATTTCATTCACCCTCCTTCCTAATCCAGATGAGTGGCTTGTAGTGTCATTTTGAGCAGGAATTCGGCGAGATTTAGGCACGTAAGCCTGGATCGGCAAGCTTGCATCTGAGGTTGAGCTAGCGGCTCTTCGCCCTCCTCTTGCAGATACTGAAGTAGATCGCAGTCTTTCTGCGGCAGCAGTGAAAGCAGCTCTCCTTGTGGTACTTCTTTCTGAGGCTCCGGATTGGCTTTTGTTAGGGTTTCCTCCGGCATTGCTCGGGTCTTCAAGGGCTTGAGATGAACTCCTCTTTGGCGCCATTGAAATTGACCGTTGATTTCTTGTGGAGAAAAAGATGAAAGGCAGAGACTTTCACGTCGGGTTCACCAAAAATTTGTAAACACAAATTTTGTACTTGAGACAAAATATGAAAACAAAGCAATATTTTATTAGTTTAAAATTTAATCGTGTACAGTCTCTGGGGTAATTCTATGAAATAGAATTGACTCCTTTGATTAATTCTCCACTTGATTTGACTTCGAGGGCTTGTTGTAGCTTGGTCTCGAATATGGATTTGACTTGACTTTTGAGATCTGGACTTGAAGGTCTTCGTAGATCTCCACTTGTATTCTTCAGACGACTCTGAAAACTTGATTTCTCTTAGTAGAGGTTTTGGGGGAACTTCAGGATTTTCTGATGATCTCCTGTGAAAATGTTTTGTGACCTCCGTGGACAACCTGATCTCCTCTATTAATAGTGGAGAGGTGAGAGAGTCAGCTGGAGTACATCTCCTAGAGGTGTAGCCAATTCACAACTCTACCTCTCAGAGTTTCAGTGGGAGAATGTCATCTTTAAAGGATAATTAAAATTTAATAATTATCTAAATAAAAGATAATTATTATTTAATCCCCGTAATTGAGAATCAACACCGAGTTGTCCATCTCCAATGATGAGTCACATGAGACACGTGGCGTTTTCTGATTGGCCACTTGTAAATGACGCAAGCTCGTTATGATTGGTCAGTCAAATAGTCAACTCTGACTTTTCAACTCTTACGTGGCACATTTTAATTGGCTGATCATTTTTAACCTCCTACACAGAGCTTTCCCTATACATAGTGAATGCAATACATTAATTCCGATCAGGGGGATTCATAACAACATTATATGTCTCAGTTGCTTGACTCGTTATTGCACATTTTACCGGTCTCTCAAAACTCTTCCCTACCTTCTAAATTGTACTTCTCCAAAGAAGGGGAGCTTGTCAGCTTGATAACTCCCAACCCATCTTCTTTTCCTCCTATCCGAACACACCCTTAGGCTCTGACCCTGTCTAAAACTTGATAATTTCGGCTCAAGGACATTGCAACTTTAAAGACGGAAAAACTTAACTAAGGAAATTTTTTGCACATAGCTAATTACATTCGCATCAAACAATAGTTTACTACATTATGTCATTATAACTCGAATACTGGCAGTATTATTATCAACCTTTTATTAAAAACAATCCCTTAAAGGTTCAGTATATAATCATCATTCAACATATACTGATGCTTTATAGATGAATGCCTAGTTCTCGACTTGTAGTTCATATTGAGACGCTGTTTGGAATTCCCTTGCCTGTAAGCCCCCCAACTTTGGAGTAATCTGATGTGTTTGGGTACAGTAAGGTGTATGGCACCTTAACTGGCCCCTGTCGATTTTTCAAACTCTTATCATTGTTCCTTTCTACGATTTTCTTTTCTATATCCAACAGTCTCATCCGAAACCTGTCAAATGCAGCTAGTGGTTCAGCATCCGTAGTCCACTCAGGGGTATCTCTCTGCCCGAGATAGACCTCATCCGATGAGTGCCGAGACAGTATTTCTATCAGGGATACGCCTAACAGCGTCTGGAACTGAGGTGTTATAGTCAGTAGGAATGCTTTTTCAGGGTCGGATTCAAGCTGTGCATACTCAGGAGTGCCAGGCTGTGGCATGAAGCGTCTGCTGACAGTAGGACGGTTTGGTAGGTATCCTGCATAAGGGTACTGTCCAAAATTGACAGCAGCATGCAGTGCTGATGCAACCCATATGATGATGGTGCACATTTTTACAAGATCATCTTTTGTCTTCATGTCAGGCCACCATGGTTCATGTTTCTTGTCACCATGGCCTACATTGCATATCTCATACCACCATTGTTGGAGCTCGGGATCACTTTCAACTACACTGTTGTTGGAGTAGTAGGAGGAGCAATAATCAACAACCCAAGTTTCGATGGCATACCAGATGTCAAGCCCATCTACTGCAAACGGGTAATCTTCTATCAAAAGGTTAAGGCCATGTGGGTAGCTGGAGTCTTCAACTGCCATTCCTCTGAAATCGATGTAAATAGAAGAGGATTAGTCGAGAGAGGGTGTGGAAATTACTAATGACATTTCCATGTACTGCAAAGTTTATACCTTTTAAGGAGATCAGCAGGAAGTGCATGGTCTGTCAGATTCCAGTCTTTGTAAATTACTGATGACATTTCCATTGCAAATTTTGCTGGAAACACTGTTGACTCTAGGACTCCACCAGCATTGATTAGGATTTGCCTTGCCAAGGCATTTATGTTCATTGTGTCCCGGAAATGTGGCTGCAAAAGCTTGAAGATTGGGTGAACCACACTCAACTGTCGATTAGTTGCAATGATGAATGGTTCAATCACAGCATGTGTATTCAACCTGCAATTATTATACAGCACCATTAAGATGATTTTATATAGTATGAACCCTGAACTGCTATGATTAAGGTCATCAAGATGTCCTTTGGACTCCTACCAGTGACTGACTAGCTGATGATAGCCCGAATCATTGACAGCTGCGTAAGCTTTGGCCAATTGCCATACTGAAGATTCAACACCTTGTTCAGCCGGAGTGTAAACGTGACTAATAGCACCATGGCTGTCCCCTTGTGGATGAGGCAAGCTGAGCTCGATTGCTAATGGTTTTAGTGTTCCGTCATACTTCTTAAAAAGAATCGTCCTGGTGGCATATGTCTTTGTGGATGTGGAATTCACTCGTCTCAAGTATGGCATCAACGCATCATGATGATTTAATATATACAGCCTGTTGCTCTTGATTGCCTACAAATTTATGGCAATAATTGGTCAGTTACTGCTGATATCGTAACCAGGAAGTTATTCTGCAGTGGAAGTAACATGAAGTTGAAGTTGTATAGGATTGAAGTATGAAAAGATTATTACTTTCTCTACAGAGTAGCCGTCCATATTCATTTCTATATGTTGTCTTGTTATTGTACTGTGCTGGTTGCCATAGAGTTTCGGGTTCAACCTGCTTTTAGGAGGAAATTCCTACCAGAGTACAAAGCCAAGACGCGTGTTAGCTTACATAGTCTAATAGCTTTGAATAGCTAAATTAGTGATACAAACACGTCCGAGAAGATTTTATGTTACCTCTAGACGGCAGATACAAACAGGATTGACTCCGGCTAGCATTTCTCGTCCAAATTCCTCGTCAGTTCGCCAAGCAGATTTATGCTCTGAAACACAAGGTCAGAAAAGTACAGTATGTAAGGAGTAAAGATAACCAAGAATGTTTACTTTTTCAATGCTTTTACTGAATATGTTGTAATTGTACCTTTGATGACATCAGGTACAGGTAATTTGAGAAATTGTGCACCATCAGTACGAACTAACTCCTTAAGAAGCTCCCATGGAATTCGATCTCTTAGTTTTCCTAGAATCCCTTCGGATAGCTTAAAACCGCCTTCATACAGCTCCAATACCTCTCCAAACGAGTCAAATTCTTTGTCGAATACATGTTTGAGTTCAGGAAGTAGAATTTGACTAATGGATTTTAGAGCATAAGCTAAGAAATCCGAAAATTTTATATGTCCAAATCGCTCATCTCTTGGTACGTAGATGTTGAGGCTAAGAAGAAATAACCGAGATTCAGTGTTTGGATCGGTCTTTGTAGGTTTGCGACCAGTTCTTCCTCTGCGAGGGTATGGATACTCACTCGAACCCCCAAGGACAGGGCGCGCACGGTCTTCACCCTTGTCAGGGAGTCCCAAGTCATTGTAGTAATCATAGTCGTAAACTCTATCCCACTCCTTGAGCATACCTTTCCCATCACCTCTTAAGTTCAGAAGTTCTTCTTCCCTGTACTTTTGTAGTGCCTCTGGTGTCTCATGAGGAAGATAAGTCTGATGCAACGACAGTGAAAATTCAACATCAGAAAACTATCTACATTTTAGAAAACTATGCTTCCTGCTGTCGCATTTGTTTCTTGTTTACAGCTGATTCTCAATTAATCTTTTTCGTTTCAAGAACGGTCCATTATGATACAAACAACGACTTGTTCGATTTGTGAAACACGATTATGTCACAAGACAACCAGTAGATAGAGAGCCAGATACAGTAAAACATAAGCATCAATCCTAATTCAGTAAAGAAAAGAGTATACTGTACACAGTACACCCCATGAAGAAAAGGCTACATGAAAGTGAAATACAATTTGAAAAGAGTTCAACTGTCTTAATTATTGATTCAGAATAGACTTTTATCATGATAATCTTTCAAGATCTACTCCATATGATTGTTACTTTTAAGTTGGCCAGTAAGGCCACAATTAGCTCAGCTTTACTAACTTCGGAGTTTTCTTACTTGTCACCGCGCTATAGGAGAATTTTTCACGTTTCATTGATCTAGGAAAGATCAATGAAGGAAGTTGAAACTTTCATTTTTTATTGATTATATTGTTCTAGTCATTGTTTCCATTTCCAATGGAGCCAGACTACCTATTCTTTGGTTTTTGGGATATAATTAAATAAAGCAAAATGGCTCATAAAACTATCTGTGCTCCTTATTTTGTGAAGTAGCAGTCAGTCGGTGTGATTCTTGAAACAATTTTCATTTTGGGTCATCCGTCCGCAGCCTCTCTATGTTTCAATAGGGGTAAGGCTTGCATGCATCCGACCCCCCTTACCCCGCCTTATGGTGGGAGCCTTTAAGGCACTGGGTTAAAGATGTTATATTGTTCTAGTCATTGTTTACCTGCACCATTAGTGACATTGTTTGTTTAATGAGTTGAGGTCACAGTAGAGTACTTTATGTTAAATGCTATAACATAGAACTTCATGTAAGCCGACCCCAAATCATTGTGGAAATAAGACTTGATTATTATCGTTGCTATAACATAGACCAAAAGAAAAACACACACTATTTGGAGAATTCATAAACTCAATATAATTCGTAAATAACTTACTTCCAATGACATTAGGGTAATTCCTATTTATACTAACACATGACTTGACCCTTACGAAACCTATCATATAAGATATTCCTAAACACATATTCTAGTATATATCATATTCATAAACACTCGTGATATTCCTTAACAGGAATTCTCCGGAATACTCCATAATCCTCTATTAAGCAAGTTATTACAGAATTATATAGGGTTTATGAGATTCCCAAATAGTGTACGTTATAATTCTTATAGAAAACATAGACCAAAAGAAACTAACAGTGTGCTAACATGAACTTGATAAGTAGAGGTAAGTACCTTATTAGAGAAGAAAACGCGATTATATTTGTATCGATGAGTAGGATAAACCCAAGAGTTGCAGACAAAATGTACGCGGCCATGCTTAGGAACATCAAGTGTTACAGTCTTGAGGTAAAACTGACTGTGGTGAAAATTCTTAATGATGAAAGCTCCGGGAACACCCATGGTCTCATGCCAGTCAAATGTGACATTGAATGCTGTTTCACTGGCTGTTACTGGTGTGATTGTACTCACCCATTTCTCCAGGTATGCTGCCTTCCCCAGCTTTCCCTGTAACCCTTTTCCTGAAAAAACAGTCAGGAAACACAGGTTTTAAGTACATGCCCTGATTTGTACATACTAACTTATGATTCATTTTACTAGTTTTCGAGCAAAAACTCGTAATATTACTTTCGATGTTACAGCCATGGTCATCAGTCTGGAAGATTGATTAAGAGATTAGAGTGCTAATTAGCCTTGATCAGGAGGAAAATGTTGCTGCCAAGTCCGTCCAGACTGTTTATGTAGCTGTAACCTGTATGATTGTCTCAAAATCTTGTACCAAATAGGGTGATGTAGTTGCCATGGTTATGAAATTGTTACTACATTCTCCATTATATGCCCGAGATCAAAATTCAAAACATTAACAGTTCAAGAAAACGGAGGGAGTTATTTATCGATCGGTGTATAGTTTATTGGTATTTTCATCTGTAGCGTTTGTTATTGTGAGAAAATAAGCGTATGTTATATAATGTGAAAGAGGACGGGTCCGAGCCCATATATACAAGAAAAACACTTGGGGTGGGCTGACATGAATATTCTTTTCTTTGTGGCTCCTCTTTTGATACGCCAATAGGATGCCGAATGAATTTTGATGTCGTCAGCAGAAAGTACGAGGGTCTAAACTTCAGACGTACTTGCGTTAATGTTTAGTTTGGATTCAGAAATTCAAACCAAAGGTTAACAATTCAATCGAAAAAATTACGTTGTATTAATCGTTTGTTAGATTTGACGACTTTTATCTATTTGTTCATGATTATCGTTACACAAAGTGAAGAGATCGAGCAAAGAATGTATACCTTGTTCAAGTTGATCAGAACTAATGAGTTGCAAGGAGACACCTTTACCAACAAGTTCATGAATACGATCAAGCAACGAAGCCGGAACGTCATTGAGGTCTAGTGAATTCTTCTTCATCAAGATAACTGTCCCTTTGATCTTCTTGTCGCCATTTCGATAATTTTGTTGCTTCTCATCGTCACCACTATTATTGTTTTTAATGGTGTGACGATGATTGTCATTTACAACCTTGTAAACATTTTTTCGGCCGCAGATTAATTTATCTGCGGCCGTTTGAAATAGTTTCATACTTGGGCAAAAACCCATATTTTGGCTCACCTTGGCCAATAAGGCAGCAAGAGGAGAGAATGCCAAGGAATGAAGAGAATATGGGAGTAGCTTGGGTTAGTAGGCAGCCAAAAGTTTAGGTTTTATTTGATAATGATCCTTGAAGTGTCCTTATAAATAAACCATAGTATACTTTTTATGTTATTGTTAATAAAATTCCTTTCCACAAATGTCTGATCACGTTTTGTTGGAACTTTTGTGTGGACTTGGGCAGACTTTTATGCCTCCACAAGTCTAGCTGTGATGATTCTGTGAAAAATGTGGTATTAGTTGATTTGTAGGTAAAAGGGAGAGTATCTCTTTACAGGGTGAACTTTTTCGTTTTTGATATATATAGGGGAATAACGGCATTGTCAAAAAAAAAAAAAAAAAAAAAAAAAGTAACGGAGTATGGAAAATTCTATGGTCATTACCGCTAGTGGTAATCACCGTAAGAATATAGTATTTTATAAGATTTGATATATTCTAATATTAATTTAAAAAACAGAATATAATATTTTTTAAAATTTGATATCTTCTTATATTAATTTAAATATAAAATATCTTATTTTTATATTATAAAACATTGTAAAACCTAATACATGTTTGGTAGAGCTCAGTTAAACTTTTCAAAATATTAATTATAAGTTACCATTAATGCTTAATGTTCATCAAAAAGTAGTACTCGTATCAAAATTTGATTAAATTTTCATCAATAATTTAAAGTTAAAAAAAAAAAAATACTACAATAAACCTCATTTTCTCTCTCCTTTCCCTTCCCCTCCACCCCTAACTACCTAGTTACACCACAAATCCCACCGCCTGACCACCCCACATTAGCACCAATCACCACCAACCAACTATCGGCATACACCAGAAGATGCGTCCACCTCCGGCGACCACGCGGCGGTCAATGTTGACCATAAACACCACCCATCACGCCAATTCTACGTCGAAAAACAAAAACGAAAAACACAATATAGGTGGCTGTTTTGGTCGTTTCCGGAGGCGAAACTCCGGGAAGGATGGGCGACCGTGAAGAAGGAGGCGGGGGGCAGGGCTAGACAGCAATTACGTGAGAAAAGGGGATGAAGAGAGAAGAAAAGTGAGTGCGAGGAGAAGTTGACTCGAGGAACAGACAGATACGGTGGTCTGGGCGGCGGACGTGGAGAAGAATGGTGGAGGTCGATTGGACTGAGGTGGTGGTGCAGGCTGGTTGCCGGCGCTGCCCATGGGTGGTGGTGGCGGTTGGCAGTTGGGGAAGGGGGAGGAGAGAGAATATTTGGGGGTGGGGTTTGTTTTTTAATTTTTTTCAATTAAGTAGTAAATCTTAATTTTCCTAATTTTTTTGTGGGAAAGTTGATACCAAACAAAGCCTAAAAAAATGAATAACAAAATATATTTTTAATTCTCAAAAAAAAATTTCAATTTAATTAAAATATTACATTGAAAAATCTATACTTAATAAAATAATATTTTTTATGGTGATTACCACTGGCGGTAATGACCATAGAATCATCGAACGGAGTATGTAATATTGAGGGAGAGAGGACATGAGAATTCAAATTCTTGACAAATTTTAGATAAGTTGGACTATAAATAAATGAAGCTAAGGAGTTTAAAGTGGAACGAAAGTAGTACGTGATTACATAACTTTAAAAGTGTTGAATTATCACTAGCATTATACACTCAATATATGTTATTAATCTTAATATATACTAACAAAGACTGCATCAATCGTGCATCATGTGTTTATTAATTATGTTAATTTCATAGTACTTCATCAACAACATTTTATCTCTTCTCTTGTAAAAAGCAATGGTCTAATAATAGAGGGGTTTAAAAACATCCCAATCGTGGGCAACTCAATTTAAAAAAGTGCAAGCTAAGTGGAAAATTGAGACCAATTTCAACATGCGCATGTGAGCGTATAACTTCTAAAAGTTAAATCCAAATGAACATAATTACGAGCTTTTTGTCGGTCGTCATGGGACAATATCGAACTTCTCGTGAAAGACTAGCTTACAAATTGGTGGGGTTTCATTCTAAAACCAATTGGCAATAGGGGAAGTAACCCACCACCTCATAAACTAGTCTTCAGTCTTCTATTTCTCCAATGTGGGATATTATCCCACATCTCACACGCCCCCTCACGCTCACGCAAAGGCCCACTTGGGCTTGAAGCGTGGGTGTTTTACTGGCCCACAAACACAACACTTAAACTGAGCTCTTTTTATTAAGGAGTCAACACAACAATGGAGGGGGCTACCAGGATTCGAACTATTGAGTCTCCAACATAATAAAGGAGGGGGCTAGCAGGATTTGAACTCGAGACCTCAGGATCACCGAGGCTTTGATACCATGTTAGAATCGTCATGGGTCAATATCGGCCCTCTCGTGGAAGACTAGCTCATAAGCTGGTGGAGTTCCATCCTAAAACCAATTGGCAATAGGAGAAGTAACTCACCACCTTATAAGTTAGTCCTTAGACTTCTATTTCTCCAATGTGGGATATTATCTCACATCTCACATCTCACACGTAAGTCGTTACCGCTCCAACACTTTTCTTGTAACAAGATGGAAAACAACCAATCAATTAGCAAAGTTTGAGGGGTCATGTTGAGTACGGAGTAAATTACAGTATAAGAATGAGATTAGAAAGAAAAAAAAGGGCCTAGGACAAGTTAGTTGATAAAAGTAACATTTCAACGGACGTTATATGAATGTTTCTTAATGAAAACTCAGCTAAGACTTTGAAACTAAAACCTATTGCCACAATTATGTGCATCATTTATTGAACGAGGTTTGCTTATGGGCAATGTTTTTAAGACATCTATCATACAATTCGTATTCAATTTCTTCAAGTACTTGTTGCGAGATATGGCCTATGGGGAATAAGTAACTAGTTGATGGTATTAGGTGGACACTCTAGAGAGGGGTGAATAGAGTGTTTGAGGGAATTTGAGTAAAAGACCCGAATTCTACAATTTTTTCGCACTTTATGGAAGATAACGATATAGGGGAGCGGTGTATGGAACAGTGTATGTGAGACTGTTCTCTACACAAAGGAACGATGAGAGGAATGCTACAGGGAACAGTGTATGTAGAACTGTTCCCTGTAATATGGACATAATGCAATATGTAGATAACACAGAGATTTACTGTGGTTCGACCTTACCTCAAGGTCTACATCCACCCTAACCTAATCTTCAATAATTCACTATTATCAAAAGAGTAATACAAGCACCAATTCACGTTCTTACCACAAGAACTAATTGACGTTCCTACCACAAGAACCTCTACCCAAATTTTTATAACAGATATTGAGACTCTACCCGCAACACTCTTAAGAAAATTAAGATTACAAAAGAATAGCTATCTCGATAAGCTTCTCGAAAGACAGGAGAGATATTATAAGCCCTAAATCAAGATGACGTACTAGAAACATTGTTTGCCTTGATGAAATACTGTTTAAGCTCAAATCGTTTTTAATCTCAAGGTGCGTCCATAACACAATGTGATTTGTGTTCTACTTATAACAGAGATTAGGTCTAAAAACTGATTAGGAAAGAATATTCCAAAAGATAGAGTTTCCAACTTAAATAAAGTATTTTGGAAAAATATCTTATAAAACAATGAAAATCTCTTTGAAAGACAATACCCGAAAATAGGATAAATTATGAGATAATCATTTTTACTAAAATCTTTTTGAGACAAAATCACAATCTTTATGAAAGATTGGTTTTTTGAAAAATCACGTATAAAGATTAGCAAAATCTGAATGCATAGGAACAGTGTATGGAACAGAGACTATGAACTAGTCTATGACTCTGTTCCATGCTCTGATCCCTCCTTTTTCTCAAGGCAAAGTCCGTTCCGTGCATCAACCAAGATTAATACAAGAGATCTATACTCAACTAAACCAGATGTTCTTGACGTCTGTTGTAGTTGCACGACACTTGCAGTCGTTCCATTGAAACTCGACTCACCATCGTTGGTGAAACCTGTTCTTATAAAGAACAAAAAAACTCAACAAGTATTAGATCATAAGGTTAGTTCAATAAGCACATCAATCAAAATATTAACCTTAATTATGCAATAATATTTGTTATCATCAAAACCGGAAACCCAACACTAGTTCATCCCTATATTGCAAAAACGCAGTGTGTATACTGTCAATATATACTCGACTACTTGTCTTGATGACGACTTTTGGTGGATATCCGAGTATCCTAAATCACTCAAAAACTCAACAGAATTGCTGAAATTGCACATGGATCAAGCAAGAAAACCCACGAGCACATTGATCACGCAAGTATGGAACATAATATAGTTTGAACCTTCCACACAATTTTATAGAGAAAATTTGTCAGTTAACACCTTTTATATTTACGATTTTGATGGCTAGCATCTTTTATGTTGATTTCTTCCAAATGACACCTTTAAATTATAATACTAAAACACATTATACCAAATTTGCTATTTACGGCCAATCTCCCATTGACTTCGGCATTGGCCACATATGTTCCTCGACTTCCTTAAGCTTCTTCCCCCCCCCCCCTTTTTGGGAAAAATGTTAAGACTTTCATTAATCAAAGAACGGAGTTACATACAAATGATTATGCAAAATATCAAAACAAAAACAGCCCCCAAAAAACAAACCCAGTTTTATACTATTCCTCTATTGCACATCTAATCTAAGTCCTTTGCATTTGCATTTTGGATTTTCTACTTGATCCTGGCTTTAACCTCCTTCTTCATATGCTCTACTAATTTCTCAGGCCTTGTCATGCAGTTTTCAATCCTGCATTGGTTCCTCATACGCCATATATGATAAATCAAGTTGCAAATGATAGATACCGCTACCTGATTTCTCAGTCTTGATACCAGCTTCTTCTTGCAGCACCAAATGAGCGTGTCTTTTGCAGGAAACATCAGGTTGTAATAGAGGAGTATAGAATATTCCAGAGAATTTCCGGTTAAGGAATATTATGTGTTTAGGAATACGATATATAGTAGAACATGTGTTTAGGAATATGTTACGAGATAGGTTTCGTAAGGGTCAAGTCTTGTAATAATAGTATAAATAGGGGTTTACCCCAAGGTTATTGTAAGCAAGTTATTTACGAATTATATTGGGTTTATGAGATTCCACAATTGTGTACGTTATAATTCTTTTATGGTATCAGAGCCCATGGTTAAAGACCTGAGACTCTAGAAGATGAACTGGGCCCGTTGCACATGGATCAAGTTTACTCAACCGAAAAGAGCTAGGACAGCCCCAGTTTGCGATGCCACCGAAGAGAGCTAGAAGAGCCCCGGTGAGCTTGTGAAGGTCCAGTCTGCGCAGATGGGCAAGAGATGTGAGAACCGAAGAGAGCTAGAAGAGCCCCGGTTTGGGCAAGAGATGTGAGAACCGAAGAGAGCTAGAAGAGCCCCGGTTAGCCCCAAGCCCAGTATGCTGAGTAATAAGGGAACTCACACGTGAAGGGGAGTGTTAGAGTGAGCTCCACCTGTGAGTGTCCCACATTGGAAAAATATGAGAGAGTTGATATATGTTTATAAACCAAGAAGTTACTCCACCTATTGCCAATTGGTTTTAGGATGGAACCTCCTTGGACTTATGACGTGGACTCTCTCTCCTCCGTGCGGGTGCGGACCAGGCCCGATCGTGCTTTAACACGTTACACCATTTACTTACCAGCTCCAGGCACTTCATGCTATATTCACATCTAAAAAAGATGTGTTCATGGCTTTCAAGTTCAGCCTGGCATAGTAGACAAGTATCTTCAGAGCATACTCCAATTTTAACCAGTGGCTTCTTTTCCCCTTGATACTCCCTCTTTCTGACTGCTTCTTCTCTTCTTCATTCTTTCCTCTCCTTGGTTATTTTGATTTTTTCTGTCTCCTTATCTCTTTTGATTTTCTATCTCCTCCAATTTAAGTTAAGAAATTGTTAGACTGTTTTACTTTCAATCTCCCCTTGAATTTTGTCATTTTCCTAGGGTTTAATCATTCAATCGAACCGGTTTTTTTTAGGGTCCTAACTTGAATTATGTGCAATGATATAGATCAAAGTCAAAGTCTTTTTTCGTCACTTCACCTATCGGTCATTGTGGTATACTTTCCTGGTTCCATACTTCTTGGACATGTACAATTCGGGGAGACATTTTTTTAGAATATTACATCTACGACCATGTGAAAAAGAGAGGTATGTGTAATTGTTTTGTTTTTGATAGGGTGAGCACTAATTGGCAAACAAATGTCATCAATTCTGCGAGTGATGAGAAAGATTGAATTAAAGAGTAAATTGTTGTTGTGCCATTGTCAAATGAAGTTGATGAATTGAAAATGAAGTTAGTGTGAAATAAGTGCAACTCAGAAATGGGAAAGGGGAAAACCATAGAAATTGTTTTCTTTGTATATTGGCAATCATTAGCATGCTTATTGCTAACATGAAGGTTTGGAGTATTTGATTGTAGCCCTTTTTGGTAATTTGTATGCTCTTTCAATTGTAAAAAGTTCCGAAGATTTGAATCAGATAATTTGTATGTTGTAGGAGTGTAGGACGTCCCTAATAAGCACATCAATAGTCCATGGCCAACGAAAGAGACCTCGAAGACAATTGATGACGATCAGATTATCGCCTTCAGTATGCAAGCGGTCAATGTTGAGCCTGCATTCCGCAGGGTAGTGCTTCTGCGGCAATAATAGGACACACACACACACACACACACACACACGACAAATCCATCTTTAATTTGAAGACGCATGTGTCAAGGCGCGTGACGTGTCGAATACTCGAGTTTGATCTTGTTCGTTGTGGCCTATCGGTTGCGCCAGACGATGAAGTGGAGGACATCTGAGGAGGATTTTGAGATGGAAGGTGGTACACATACACTAATAATTATGATTGATCTAACAAAATTAATTGATCACACTAGTTGCCCACCGCGTCGTCAGCCCCAACCACCAGCGGCCATCATTCCGACAACACCACCAGTATCCCCATGGACTGCGAACCCACCCAAGCTATCACCGATCATCGTCGAGGCCGCCTCCACCCCTCCTCGACATTTATCTTCTTTGATTTCCGATGCGAGAGTGTTACCCAAATTATTGATCTAATTCATCAAGAAGAACAAAAACCCTAATTTTCAAGATTAAATAAATTGATTTGGGGGAAACTGACCTAGACGGTGGCGTGGCGGCCTGGTGGTTGCGAAATCGATCGGGAGGTAGTGCCTCCGAAGGATGGGAGAAATCTGATCGTGGAGCATGATGGTTGATGGTCGCGACTTGGGGTTGGGCAGAGCAAGGTGGTGGTGGAGTAACGGCGTTGGGTGAAGCACCGGCCACCGTAGATGGACGGGTTGCCATGAGCAGCTTAATGGTGGTAGAAATAGCAACCCGATGCTCGGTGGATGCGACAGCGAGTCAGGATGGTGGTGGCAGCGGGTGTTATATGAGCGTGCGATGGGTGGTGGTGGTGGTGGTAGCGTTATGGGATAGTGTGGTGGTGATAGGTGGGTAGAGTTGGTGATGGGATGGTGGTTGTGAAAAAATGGTAGCTTTAATGACTTTTGTTTTACTTGTTATTAACATTTTAAGGCAATAACAGTAAATGATAAAGATCCAATGTATGAGATTCTTCATATACTCGGTGTATATGTATCCTTATCCTTTTGAGATGGTTGTAAATGGCAATTGAGGTTGACTCGTGTTTGCTATTTTTTCTAAGCAAACGTGCTATTTTAAAATAACTGTTAATATATTGAAGGGTAAAGAGCGGAAGATATTAGCATTTCTTTCTTTCCAAATAAACCAAAGTATGTAGGTGAATAGTTCACTTTGAGTCTTAGTAAGTTGGGCATGGATGCCAAATAAAGAAAGAATGGTGTGGGAGGTGATGCATGTTTTTAACCAAGAGCATATTGTAAGAAAAGGTGATCCTTTGTTTCACCAGTTTGAGTACAGAAGAGGGAAGGTGGGAGGAATACCCGGAATTTGATGGGCCAGGCAGCACAAGTGGGAATTCCATGATTAAGGGAAAGAAAAAGTTTTGGTGTGACACATCCAAATTCCAGATCCATTAAAAGGCCAAGTTGATGTCGTTGGAAGTTTATGAGCAATCCAAGTGGCGGAACAGTTAAATCGCCAGAGAATGAGACACCCCAACAAAACGTGTCGGGGATTGGAGTAAATGGTAAAGAAATTCCCGAAATCATGCGTATATATAGTATTAGAGAGAAGAGCGCCAAGGGTTGAGAGAAGCACAATATTCCACGTGTCTGCGAGTATATCTTTGGAACGGAGTAAGATTATTGTTTAAAACCAAGTCTTGGTCGTCTTTTCGGCTCCTCCATTAATAATATATATACCTACTTCCTCCGTTTTTACTCTTCTGGTGGCATTATGTCTTCCTTCGTGTCTCTGTTCTATCTTAAAACTTGCATGTAGACCTTTTTTGTTTCGGCTTTTGAGTTAGTTTAGCGGCAATAACAACTTGAAAGTTTAAGGAGGCACAACAAATGTATCGCAATAGAGGCTTGTAAGAGAGTGACAATAATGTTCTACGAGAGCTGTCCAGCATTACAACAATACCTCACTAGGGTTCACGAGAAGGACATGAACAAATGAAAGTTTGAAGGGAATTGCAACTATATCTCGAAAGAGGCTTGTCGACATCACATCAACATTTCATTAGAGTTGCCAAAAACTACACCAGTAAATCAAATTACATTGTTCATTCTTCCATTGGCGCTGCGCTCTGATCAGCAGCAGGAGCATCTTGTACTGGAGCATCTTCTGGAGCAGGAGCAGCTTCAGCTTCAGCTGCTGGGGCATCTTCCTCGACCATTTCAAACGAGCTGATCAACTCCTGGACTGTTTGCTGATCCAAGGTGTAGAACGGCTCCCCAACTCCAACCACAGAAATTGTGCATATGGTGCTCTTCATCTTCTCTCCCTGTAATGTCTCCTTTATCGCAAAGAGTGCATGCTTGATCAGTTCGTCTTTGGAAGCATCGTTAAATGTCTCAAACTTACGTTCCAAGTATGTCTTTGCAGCTTGTGATCGGGACCCAATGGCAAAAGCCTGATACTCAAAGTAGTTTCCACTTGGACAGTTGTAGTAGAGATGAGCCCCTGCTTCATCTAAACCCCCTACCAACAGACCAACACCATAAGGACGCTTCCATGAACGTTGTGTACAAACCTGTCAGAAAGAAGTTAGAGAACGTGATGACAGAACTATACATATACTCACAGGGTCCTTAGTACAAATCCACAACAGATTCAAAGTTCATTCCATAACCAATGAAAACAACATGCAAGAACATTTACCAACACCAACAACATTACCCCTTGTCTCAAAGGCTCAGACAATGCCAAGGTAACCAATGAAAAGTAAAAGCGAAGATCATCATCTATACACAACTAGGGTCTCCTTATCTGCCCTGTAACACCCTTCTTCTGAGCTTATGTCATTTAATCAAGTGATTGAAGCATTAACCTCAAAAGGTACTACCTCCGTCCACCTTTCAAGTTCATATGCCTTTTGGGCATGCATATGCTTATCAAAGAGGACACATAGACAAATCGTATGAAGTAACTAGTAGCCTTTCCCAGATGTTATCTACCTTAAATAAAAATATCACTATTCGTGAGTTTCCAGCATGCAGAGCTAAAGTAAAAACTTTCAGTTTTAGAGAGCAATTTGAAGACCAACAAGTCAGCAACCTTTCAAATGTTCTAATGCTGTACAAATACACTAGGACTCAGCCACTGTATGTCTGTACCTAGAATTATCAAGCATTAGTAACTAATGTTGTTATATGTAATCTGCACACTGAAAAAGACCTTGCACTGTCAAGCGCCACTATTGCATTAAAGGGTACAAGTAAGCACAAGCCAACACATAAATATTTTGTTTAATCATGTGAAATTTTGTTTAATCATGTGAAGTGACATATTCCGATTACTCCCTCTAATGAAGCCCATACTTCATATTCCTTTCTCTACAAAATTTAAGACACCCAATAAACAGTGACTAAGTACCATGGTAATAAAAAAATAAAGACAAACTCGTATGTATTCGACATAGTGAGCCTCCCAAGCCCCATAACCAGACCAGAACACCAACCTCTCACTATCAGCTTATCGACTATCTCAAACCACCATTGACACATCCTAGCCTCCTCTTCTCACAGCCCTTAACAAGCCATAGCTAACTCCACTGGCACACAACCACACGTACCTAGTCAAAAGAGAGAAGAATGTTGGTGGGAGAGAACAAAAGACGACCTTTCAGTGAGAGAGAAAGCCGGTTTCGGGGGAAATCTCAAGTGAAGGCAGTCATGTCCCAAGTCTGGTTGCCCAAGGGAAAATTTCAAGCCATGTCTGGCCATGAGGGTAGGGGGAAGGAGTAGGGGTAGGGCCATAGGGTTATATCTCTAAGGTTGGGTGGGCTGAAAGGAGGCAACAGATAGAGACAGGGTAGTGACGTGAGTAGAGAAGAGGAAGAAGTACATTGGAAACAGAGAGTGTGGAGATGACGGTTTAGGCCTTAATGTTTAACACTTCTGTGAGCAATAACTAGTGGCATTATTTGCAATTCTTAGTATTCCAACAGGACATTTTGGGGAAAAGAAATTTCCAAACAAGAAACAGGACTAAGGGTTTCAAAAAATCCCCATCAGGAAACCAGGACAAGCAGACTTGAATGGACAGAGTAAAAATTTGCAACCACTGAAATTCGACAGAAGTCACAAAACATAGAGCTATAAAGTGTAAGTCATTAATGTGGCAAGGTATACAAATAATAGGTCAAAATACAGTACTGGTTAAAACAACTATAGCGTGCACTCTGTTTGAGCACATCTCCAACAGTTGTCTTAATCAATTCAATCTGGGACACTATCAAAGGTCCATTCAACAGACCAGAAAGAGTTGAGACCTTCACTACCTATTTTACATATAAGACTTGATACTCGGCCTATAGCTGATAAAAAAAAAAAAAAAAAACATTGATATTCACTATTCGGAAATTTCACCCCATTTGGTATAGTTTGAGGGATTGAAAAGTGAAAAGAAAAATTAAAAGGCAATCACTTTTGATGATAGGGTAAAAAGATTGTTTCTTTTCTATTCCTGAAAAAAAAAAAAAAAAAAAAAAAAAAAAAAAAAAAAAATCCTTGACTCTCCAATGAGTATTTCGATCCTTTCCCCTTCCTATACAGTGTAACAGAACAGCCCCTTAGCTAGCAAGCCTTCTAGAAGGCTAAGGGAAAGGACAATGTCGTCATGTGGTTATGAGTTTTCCATGGGGAGCAATCTATCTAGAGGTTACAAAGAGGAATTAGTTATCTAATCAGATTATCATTGTTTCAGTTAATTGTTTAGGTTTACATTTGGAGTGTGAGGTCACTCGAATGTCCTCTACTTCCGTGACTATGGCATTTTATCCTACCGTATTGACTCCTCTGTCTAACTATGAAAAGCATCACATACAGGTATAAAAGGCATTTATAAGTGCCACAAATAGTATTGTAAAGAGAGGTGAACCTCAAATACAAACCCTAGAAACAGAGATAACACCACCTTCACCAAAACTACTCATCAAAAACAAGAGTCTAATTGATTCTTTCAAGTGGTTTCAAAGAGACCAGAAGATGAGAACCATTTTTGGCATTTCATGAAAATCTTCTGTGTGCTCAGCAGAACTTTCACCAATGTGCATTTCCAGGGAAGATAGAAATTAACAAATAGAAAATTTTGAAAGGTTTCTTTTCAAACAAAGAAACACACTAAAAAAAAGGGTCTTGCTAGGAAAAGCATAAAGAAAACTCATTTTGAGGACTAGTATACCGTCCTGGTCATTGCACAACTTCGCCACAAATTTACATGGTTTACCAGTAATCGTACCACCTTCCTCATTACCCAACCTTTTTAAAACTGGCATCAATTTCAATATTACTACCAGAAGTGACCAACATCAGATCCTTTTTTTTCCATCTTGTTTCCTTTTATTTCATATGTTATCAAGTCATGCACGGACCTCGAACGAAAAAAAAAATATTACAATTATATCTTTTTCAAAGTGTTAAAATGAACTCGGTACGGAGTATTTAATTCTTGGCAGTCACTTTAAATTTAATATAAATCAATTTAGATTAGCTCAAAAACATTGTAAACCTAAAACAATTCATGAATTGAGAAATTTCGTCATTTTGCAACGTAAAAATACTATTCGCATTGTGTATTGTTCTTTGGGTTTCTTGTAGCACAAGGGGCCCCAAATTTTTGGATTTCGCACAAGGCCCCCGAAATCTACAAGACGGCCCTGCAGCCGAAGAGGATGTGTTACAATAGTCAGGATATACCTGTCATTGAGTCGAGTGATCCATTTGCGGTAGAAGGACATGATGAGAAATTATGAGTTGAAATAATGAAGCTGCAAGGTGAGAAATCATGTAAAAGCTGGGACCTTTGAAAAAATAGGGAATTTGAAGGAAACCAAACAAAGTCTTCGGAAATAAAGTGTGTTAATACCAATTCTACAACTACCATGGTGAAGGCTTTTCCACCAATCTCCTGATTTGCTTTTCTTCTCTTGGAACACAAACAAATGCTACATCCTCTAAAAGAAAACCAAATTGGTTGGCAAGTTGGTTATCTTGGAGCCAACAAGGGCATTCAAACTTTACATGTGCACTCCCACCATGTTCCAAAGGTGGGTTGCTTACACAAAAAGTCACCAAAAGAAGCAGCTCATACATGCCAGACAATTGGCCAAGAGGTAGAAGTTGACAAAAAAGAAGAGGAGATGGAAATTTTAAGAGAAAAACTTGTCAATTTGTCAAGAATATGCTTTTGAGCTCATAATATGGGAGTTACAAGCTTGATACAGGCTTATACCATATTAAACAGTTAAACACACTTCACTTTCTTCCCAAAATAATTAGCTTCAAACATGGTTCATGGTTGGACTGTAATACTGTATTGGTGTTGTCTACTATTGTAGCTATGGTTACAATCAAGTACAGTACTTAGTAGAAATTTACGCATATTGCTTTCTATTCAACTCATAACTCCATTATAAGTGGAAAAATAATAGAAACCCAGACCAAGTATATCTAGCAGATTTGAAGTAGGACGTTGACATTGGTCTAGGTAGGCAATGAGGAAATACCATGTCCATCCTCCAATCAGTCTAATGTCTCTGAAAAAACTAGTCTTTATTTGATAATGATGCAATGACCAACCAATCAAGCTGAATCGATCAAACTCAAAGAACAAGTTTTAAATTGTGTGTAATGAGTCAGATAGGTCAAAGTATCAAACATCCAACCAGATGATGTCACTCCTTAAAACACACCAAACATCCCCTTACAGCAGATCCGATCGATTGGCAAGTTGGTTATCTTTGTAGTTTTTACCAGCAAGGTTGTTCAAAGAATTTACTCCCATAGACTCAAGATTCCAACGGTCGGTTGCATACAGATAAATACACTCAGAAGGCAACTGATACAAGTCAGTCAATTGGCGAAGAGCCAGATGCTCCAAGAAGTGAACCACAGGTGGACAACGAAAGAAAACAAAATTACATTCTACCTGAGAGTTCTTAGACATGGGATTATGGGGGTTGCATGCTTGAATCGGTAAGGACATCTATATTAGTTCATACACACTGACATTTTCTTTTGCCAATTAGTTTCGACTGTAGTTCACTTCTTGGACTCTATGATTCTAGTCTTTACTCTATTTCTGGTACTTTCAACTGTTAGTAGAAATCCGTGCATAAAGGGCAGCCTGGTGCACATTGGCATCCCCGCAAGGCGAGGGTCTGGGGAAGGGTCCCACCACAAGGGCGCATAGGGGGCAAGCCTTCCAGGCTTCCATAACACCTTAACCGATGCGCCAATGTATAGAAATTTATGCACATCGCTTTCTATTCAATTTAGATAGTACATCTATCAGATCTCAAGCATGCATCCGAAGCAGGAAGTAGATACTTACCATGGTAGGGATTGGGGAAACACCAATGCTAATCTTCCCATCCTTCTAATGTCGTAAAATGTATGTCATCCCCGCCATAAAAAATCTAAATCTTTTGAATTCGTGTGCAACGGGACAACAATAGGTCAAAAATCCCCCCCCCCATTAATCATAATCATGTCATCGCTGGCATAAAATATCGGTGACAGGTTTTGACTTACCGATTCAAAGTTTCAAACTAGACACAATTATATAAACAATCAACAAAATTACGCCCAAAATTTCAAACTACCAGTGAAATTCACAATTCTCGATTCGGTTGCTAAACCCTAGCTCCCAAAAACAGCAGAAAATCAACTCAACTTCACAAGTCAAATCCACAAAACTACGCACATTGCAGCTTAACAATTACGAAATCAACAATTAAAAAAAATTGATTGAAAAATTAGGGTTTTAAGTTGAATTAAAAACCTGAGCTTTATCAGCGAGTTGAACGACGAGGCGGCCGACAGGGAGAGGAGACTCATAAGTGAAAGCGTAATTGATACACTCGTTACGCATGTAGCGAGAGAGAACGCGGCCGTCGGCGGTGAGGCCGGCGATGGCGACGCCGATATGGTCATCAACCTTGAAGATCTTGCGCTGGTGGGAGGAGAGTTCGGATTGGGATTTGTTGACGGCGGCGAGGACGACGTGTGTCTTGGATCGGAGGCCGATGGCGGCGGAGCCTTGCTTGACGGCTTCCATGGCGTATTCCACCTGGAAGAGGCGGCCGGCTGGGCTCCATGTTGTTACATCGGTGTCGTACTGGTTACGGAACATGGTGGCAGAAGTGGTGGTTGATGCGGTGGGGGGTGTTTTTGTTTGGTTGGGTATGAGTTGAGTTGAGTTGAGTTAGATGTGTTGTGATGTGAAGTGAGGGAGGGAGGGGGCTTTTGAGGAGAAGCGGGGTTTCTTATGGAGCAAGGCAGTAGAAACAACTCAAACAAGACAAACGACTGACCATAAAAAAAATAGTAACTTAAAGTTAAAGCTAAAGTGGTCTGACCAAAAGGAAAAGTTCTCCGGGTGGGTGGGATACATAAGGCTCGTGTGAGTGTGAGTCATCTGAGAGCTTTTGCAACACAGTTCAATCGAAGCTTGGCTCGATGCCTGGAGTTCAAAAAAAACGAGCTTGAGCTTGAATTTGTGTCCCGCGGGCTCCAACAAACTCGAGCACAGAGAAGATTTGGATCACATTAAGGGCTTATATTGGTATGAACGGAATAAATAGGGGGAGTATTGTAAGTTTGACATTTTAGTAATCATAACCATTACCTCCTTCGGATGGGTAATGACTAATGAGTCTTGGACTTTAACTTTCCCTCTCAATCAAAACATGCAAAATGCTCATTAATCATTACTTCTCTTTTTTTCTCAATACGAGCATGCACTAACTCGTTTAAACTTTCATTCTCTCTCCTCTCCTCCCCAAACATGACCACCACATTAACCACCTCAGCCGCCCCCACCTACGTCATAAACCACCACCTCATAAACCCCGATCCATCGAAACCACCTAAGTCGTCCAGCGACGTCAACCCTCCACCCTCGCGACTCTGTTTCTCCCTTCTTTTCCTCCACTTTCTCTTTCCCCCTCTTTTCTCTCTCCTCATTCCTGTTCATAACAAACCCGACCTTGACAGCGACATAAATAGGGCGGCAGGTGAGGTAAGGCAACGCCGATGATAACCGAGTGGTAGCAAGACTAGCAACGGAAATGAGGTGGGAGAGTGTGTGAAGGAGGGTGGAGAGAAGGAAAGAGAAGAAGTCGAGGAAGGGAAGCGAAGCTACGTCGCAGGGCATCGAGGCAGCGATTGGAGAGCATGATGCCCATGTTGTCGGCCTTAGGTGGCGCATGGTGGTCGGGGGGCGAGTTACAAGAGAGAGAAGGGGTGGGAAAGGGGGATGAGAAAGAAATTGAAATTCACAAAAACAGATCACTATATCACAAAAACTAATCACAGAAGTTGATCATTATACAACAAAAATTGATCATTATGTCACAGGAGTTGATCATTATTCAACAAAAAATGATCATCATATCACAAATACTAATCATTATTAATGTATCACTAATAATTAGGAGAATAATACAAAAAATGATCATTATATCACCAAATCTGATCATTATAAGCGGATTACAATAACAACAACAACCAACCCTTATTCCCAAAATGATTTGGGGTCGGCTAACATGAATCGTCATCCGGTAACCGTCTTGTGTATGGCATAAAATTTCAAAAATAATGTGAATCATTTAGGGATATTGAAACACTTTCAAAAGAAGTTTTAGAAAATCATCAAAATAAACAAAACGTTTGAAAAATAGTGAAAAAAATAAGAACTTTGAACACATAGTAAAAAAAAGTTTTGGAAAAAAAAAAAAGTTAGGAAAACCAAACAAAGAAACCAAAAAGAGTCAAATTAAGTCATCCGCGTGGATATCGTCTCTCCACACCGCCCTATCCAACATTATATTCTTTTCAACCTTTAGAAGTTCATATCACTTATAATCACCATCATCCAAGTCATCTTGGGTCTTCCCCGACCCCTAATAATATTATCACTTCTCCACCCCTTCTATCCTTCTAACCAGCGCGTCACTAGGCCTCTTTCTCACATGGCCATACCACCTCAATCGGTTCTCCATCATCTTGTCTTCAATGGGTGCAATCCCTACTTTCACCCTAATAACTTCATTTTTTAACCGATCACGTCTTGTATGTGCACGCTACGATGTCTTGTATGTCCACATAACCACCGTAGCGTGCACATACATCTCCGTCACACTTATCTTATGAACGTGACACTACTTCACGGCCCAACATTTTGTGTCATATAACAGTGCCGGCTTAATTGCCGTACGATGAAATTTACCCTTCAACTTATTGGGCATTCCTCGATCACACAGAAGTCATGTGGCATTCTTCCACTTCAACCAACCTGATTTGATCCTATGGGTCATATCTCCATCTAATTTTCTATCCTTTTGAAAAATCGATCCCAAATATCGATATAAATCTGATCCCCGAACAACCTTTCCATCCAACCCGATTGTCCCTGTTTCCGTTCGCCTAATGCCACTGAACTTACACTCCAAATATTCGGTTTTGTTCCGGCTCAACCGAATAGACTCCAAAGTGTGCCTCCATAATTCCAACTTCCTCTCCAAATCTTCTTTCGTTTCTGAGATCAACACTATATCATCTACAAACATTATGCACCATGGTATATCATCCTGGATTGACCTCGTCAATTCGTTCATGACTATAGCAAAGAGAAACGGACTAAGTGCAGACCCTTGGTGCACTCCAATTGTAATAGGGAACTCTTCTGACTTCCCTACACTAGTCTGTATACTCGTGCTAGCTCTCTCATACATATCCTTAATGATAATATATTTTCGCAGAATTCCTTTCTTAGTTAGAGCCCACAAAAGCACTTCCTTTGGTACCTTATCATAGGCCTTCTTCAAATCAATGAACACCATATGTAAGTCCTTCTTCCTATCCCGATACGTCTCCATTGCCTGCCTCATGAGATGAATTGTCTCCATAGTTGACCTCCCCGGCATGAATCAAATTGGTTCTCCGAAATCTTCACACTTCTTCTTAATCTATGCTCAATCACCTGTTCCCAAAGTTTCATTTTATGACTCATCAACTTGATCCCGCGATAGTTGGCACACTCCTGAACATCCCCTTTGTTCTTATACAAAGGGACCAAAGTGATCTTTCTCCACTCTACCGGCATCTTATTACCTCTCCAAATCATATTAAAACACCGTCAACTATTCCACACATTTGTCTCCTAGACACCTCCAAACCTCAATAGGTATGCCGTCTGGCCCCACTGCTTTCTTCCGTCCCATCTTTTTCAAAGTCATCCTCACCTCTTCCTTCTGAATTCTCCGCATGAACTCCCGATTAACAATACCTAGATGAATGTTCACATTTTCAATATCATTCACTTGATCATCATTAAACAAGGTATCAAAGTACGACCCCCATCTCTCCGTAATCTCCTTATCTTCAACAAGGATTATTTGATCGACATCTTTGACGCACATCACCCTACCAACGTCCCGAGTCCTCCTTTGCCTGATACGCGCAGTTTTGTAGATATCATTCTCTTCTTCTTTGGTATCCAATCTTGTATAGAGGTCTTGGTTCATCTTTCCTCTTACGTCTCTTATAGCTTTCTTTGTTTCTCTTTTTGCCTCCTTGTACTTCTCGTAGTTCTCCTCACTTCTATATATCTTTCCCCAAAATCTTATAACATTTCCGCTTGTTCCTTATCGCTTGTTGCACTTTCTCATTCCACCAAGATGTATCCTTACTCGGTAGAGCTTTTCCCTTAGATTCACCGAGAACCTCTTTTGTCGCTTCTTTTACCCTATGCGCCATAGTAACCCATAACGAGTCTACATCTCTTTCCACACTAGTCGACCAACCATCTTCTTCAAGAAAGCTTCCTTGTGCTCTCCTTCATGTTTCCACCATTTGATCATTGGTTGTACTTGTAGCCGCCTCTTACCAAAGCATCCCTTAGCTCTGAAATCCAGTACAACCAATCTATGTTGCAGAGCCGCACTCTCCCCAGGTATCACCTTGCAATCCGTAAAACTCTTACGTCAAACATTCCTTACCAAAAAGAAGTCAAACTGACTCGCATTAATTCCGCTCCTGTACGTCACCAAGTGAGATTCTCTCTTCTCAAACCACGTGTTCATTATACCCAAGTCATATGCCAACGCAAAATCCAAAATGGTCGTTCCTCCTTCATTTTTCGACCCATAGCCAAAACCTCCATGCACGCTTTCAAAACCGTGTCACGTTGATCCCACATGCCCATTAAGGTCCCCACCAATAATCAACTTCTCCCCATTGGGAACCCCTTGCACCACCTCTTCTAGCTCCTCCCAGAATTCCTGACGAATAGATGTATCAAATCCAATTTGTGGTACATAAGCACTTACAATAGTCATTATAAGCGGATTACACAAAACGAAAATTGATCATTATATAACAAAAAACAGATCATTTCAAAATATAAATAGGTCATTATAGAAGAAAAAACAAATCATTAAGAGACGTAACATAGGTCATTAATATTACAAAACACAAATATCACCATATGAAAAAAATAGATCATTACGTAACACAATAGATCATTATAAATCAGAAATTTTTCATAATATCATATATCAAATACAAATCATTAAAAAGAAAAAAAAATATCATTTTATGACAAAACAAAAAAAAAGATTATTACATAAGAAATGCAAAACATTACTGAACATAGGTGGATCATTTTAGAATAGAAATGGTTCATTATGCATCAATTTTAAAGCAAATCATTTTACAATAATAATCAATTATTTTAGAACAGCTTGTGTTCATTACATAACAAAAATACTCCTCCATTTCTTTTGGTTCTTTACATATTCCGTTTTTGATGATTTCATTCATTTCTTTACGTTTTTACTTGGGCCAATTTTATCACATGAATTTTCTAATTTACCCTTCCTAAATCTACTAACCCATTTTATAATTGGAACACACAATGCTATTAACCCAAAAACCCAATTTGATCACTACTAGTTTTTCCCTTTAATTTTAAATCAAACAAATCAAAATACCCACCCAACCTATTTCTAAATTAACGCCCAACCCCCACCATATTATTTACACCTTCATATTCATCTTGTTCATCATTTCTCCATAAAACCCTTCATTTGCATTTCTCAAAAGTTTCTCTCTCCTTTGTCTCTCCAACCCAATCATTCATTACTAATACACACCACTTAGTAGTGGTAAAAGATGAGTTTTTATGCATTTAAGTAGTAGCTTTTGGAACGCTTTATTGGCTAATTTGATTATTTGTGCTTTAATATAAGAATTAGTGGTTTTTGAATGTATTTATGGCCTCAAGATTGATATCCAAGTGTGTGAAACGACAATGAGGCGATGAAAGTTGAACCAAGAAGCAATATGACAAGATTTGGACAAATTTGGAAGGTAGGTTGAGGAATTTCCGTCCATTTACGGAAGGTCAAATTTGAAGTTACATAACTTCCAAACGGCATGGAATTTGGCAGTGAGACCAACGGCATATTAAAGTTCATGATCTTAGGTTTCCAAGGAGTGGTCACACGTCTTCACAGAACAAGTAATGAAGAAGTTATGACCATTTGAAAAACGTTGGCCGAACCAGTCCGGCGACCGAAACAGAGGCCTTAAGACGACTCGTCCTGAAGCCCAGACGAGTCGTCTCTCTGGAGACGAGTCGTCCCGCTGTTGTATCAGCGTATTTTCAGATTTTCTTAATCCATTTTGTAATCTTTTAGTATTTAAACCTAAGGTTCATCTATTATTCAGGACATTCAGTTTTCAGACCTAAATTGTATTATTTTCAAGACTATGCAAGGCTAAAGATCTTTATCCTTGGATTAGATTAATTAAAGCTACAAATTCATCCGCACAATTGTGAGTTTTATCTATTTCAATTATCGTTTAGTATTATCATTCTCTCTATTTTAATTGCTATTGATTGATTTATCGTTAACAAGGTGTACAACTAATGAGCCCTAAGTTAAGTCATATTGCTAGAATCATTAATCAAAGGATTAATTCTTTGTTTAATTGATTCACTAGTAGAAACTAAATCTTAATTCTGTGCTGATCATAGAACTAAGGTTTAGGAGAGAATTGATTTGTTGATTGAAGATCGAAACCGTGTGTGTCTAGATCTTATCTATCCTAGTTGCTATCGTTCTATTGCTTATTGTTATCGTTGTATTGAATTTAGACGCACGTCTTTGTTATTCATCAATTAGGGCTAGTTTGTAGGGTTGATCTCTCTTGCTAGCTATTAATTAGGAACGATCGAAAACTCCGTTTTCACAACTAGGTGCTCTATATAATTGATCTAAGTGAGTACAATGACCAATTAGATGAACTGTAGTGGATATTAATCGCCCGAGACTTTTCCCTTATTTGAATTGCAAATTACTTCTTTCCGTTTGAACATTTGATCATTACAAATTCAAAACCCTCCATTTAGTTACTTTTGCATAATTAGACAATCACCATTCTCTGTGGATTCGACACCCACTTACCCATTACTACGTTTTACGTTCGTGTTGGTATTTTATATTTGTAGGCATACAACTTTAGCCTGTCAATTACTCCCAATCTCTCTCCTCTTCACCATCCCAATCGCACCGATTCCGTCTCTGGCCGCCGATCAATCATTGTCACCGCGTGGTAGCACTGACGTGGTCCCCTTATATCTACGCACCAACATCACGACTATCTCAAGCTCCGACGTCACCACACTCTAACGTCAACGACTCCCTTTTTTTGGCTGTCTGCGACATCTGGTGATCCCGCATCACCATCTTCACCACTTTTTTTGTTATCTTCGATCTCATCAATGAGAATAGGGAATGAACAACATGATGCGGTTGGATCATGACCTCTTAAAGATTTGTTTATTGTTTCATTAAAAAACTCTTTTTTTTTATCTTTTTTTTTTATCACAATTACAAAAACTCTTGATAGTGTAGGTGAGCAGTGGTGGAGATATTGATGAATAGGGGCGGAGAGATAGGAAGGAGTTAGAAATAACACCACGGAAGAAAATAAATTAGCACTTAATTAAACTTTTCTCATTCCCTTAACTGCTGCTCTCAACTTATTCTAAACAACTTCTCTCCCTACCCACCTAGATTCTCCCCCAACTTTCTCTTTGTAAAAAAAAAAAACAAAATGAATTGAGGGAATAGATCATTTTGGGCGTAAGTGGTTTATGGCTCCATACGTTTGCTTCTACGTCAAATGTAACCCCACAAGTATTGAAATGTGCGATTGACCCCCACAAGGTTCACAATTGGTGAAATCGAACCCCTTCTCAATTTATTGCGACATATTCAATATCTCTCTAATATCTCGCCTACAAAATTAATATTATCTAAGTTAAAATAAAAAATCAAAAAATTACATTTTTTATGGCCCAATCTCACTGCTCTTATTACTACGAGAAAACAATACTTCAAGAAAGAAAATTTGTGTTCACATTAATGGCGATGAATGCATCACTGGTCCCTGAATCTAATTTTTTTTCTTGGAGTGTTTTTTTTCTTCAGATGGATTTTTATTTTTAAATTTCCATGTGATAAGATTTTTTTAATAATATTAGTTTTTTTTTTTATAATATTAGATTTGAATGTGGTATTTTGGGGAGATATTGAATATATACTTGATTTCACCAATTGTGAAACTTATGGGGGTCAGTTGTTCCTTTCAATACTTGCGGGGCTACATTTCATACAGAGGCATGTGGGTTATAAACCATTTTCGTCGATCATTTTGTGTAAAAAAAAAAAAAAAAAGGAAAAAAAGAAAAGATTATTTTGGAACAAAAACATATCATTGAGAAACAAGTACAAATTATTTTAGGACAAAAACAAATCATTAAATTTTATGATACAAAATATACTAAAATCATTATTCCATTGTTCAATAATGGTCTATTCTATGCCTTGTAACTTGTAAGGATCAAAATTTTGTTCTATGATGACCACATTGTGTTACATGCTGACACATTTGTCTACACCCTTTTTCGGCCAGTTTAGGATTGTTTTTCTCCTAAGTCTTTAGGGTCTAGGGGTTCACCACGCCCTTCATAGGGTGTCGTTTGATTCTGACGGCGTTCTCCGTCGAAAAGTTGGGTTGGATTGTAATTGCCGACGATGATGGGTTTTTAACCGGATGGTTGGAGGTTGGCGAAAGGGTTATGACTGGTTGGGAAGGCTCTTTGGTTTGAATAAACTTAATTACCCCTGAATTCCAGAGCAGTTGCAAAGAGAGTGATGTTGTGTTTATAAATCCCTGGACAAAATGGCTCTTAATGTCTCTTCGTCCAAGGTATCTTCTTCTTAACTCTACTCTAATATTGTAATAGCCCGATCCACCGTCCGTCGCAACACAACCCAATAAGCTGGGAAGTCACCCCTTAGGCTCATATATCCTCTCCGGGCTCTAAAAGGTGTAGGCCTTGTTGTTAGTATGATGGTAGAAATCTATTATAAACTGATCATATGAGCCTTCGTTTCCCAATGTGGGACAAACCAACTCCATAATCCACTTTCCATATTTCGTAGTGTTACAAATATTGTTTTGTTCCTTATATATTCCTGATTGTATAGTTTTCGCCTATAGTTGTAAAATCAGGAGGAGATAAGTAGATTGATAGTGAAATATTGTGGTGTAGTTTTTATCCCAAAGGAATTGCTTCAACATTAGAGGGACACCTTGTTCGGGCTTGTTCAATTTTAGGGTTGGTTCATGTGTCAAGAAGACGAGTGGATTGTCGTATTGTACTCATGGAGGAGTGCTAGATTCACCATCGTCTAAGCGCAGGTCTCGTGGACCTGTCATGGCTGCAAAGAAAGGGAATTCTGCTGGTAACCAATTATGCATCTCTCTTATGTACTTCATACTTAGTTTATGTGGAGTGTGATTGGAGCTAGTCCAACGTAGCTTGCAATTTACGAGAAAAAAGATTATTAGCTAAGTTATCAATTTGTTTCCCAAATCATGTTGCAACTGTCATTTCAATGTGGTGCCTGCTACTAAAAGCCGTAGCAATATTGATATCGTCGTGAACTTATTTAGTCCGGATTGAAGGTAGAAGGAATGAACTAAGGGTGTTTTTGGTTCATGAAAGTGGAATGGAAACGGATTGGATACGGAAATGGAGTGGAATAGATACAAATATTATTTCTTATTAAAGTTGTTTGGTTCCATTTAAATGATATATCAATCCATTAGTAGGGGGGTTTAAATTTGTTACCTTAGGTTTTAGGTGAGTTTCATTTTGAGGGATTTGGAAAGGGAGTGGGAAATTATTAGAAAACAAAAAATATGAAAACAAACACAATGTAACGGAGTGGTAATCGAATCCGTTTCCAATCCCCACAAAAATGATGAACCAAACACGGGTTTCCGTCTATGTTTTGGCTATTCATATGCTAAATGAATTGGTGTTCAGACTTGTGACATTCAGAAAAAAGATGAGCTTATTTTCTTCATCGAATGTGAAGATTACTAGAGTATTAAGATATGAGTATTTGACATGTGTATCATTCCATCGTGCTCCGTTAGAAATTGGACATTGGCAATGTGACACTATTAGTTTTCTCCTCTGTCATCTTCTCCATTTCGGCATTGTGCTCTTAAGGCGGTCCTGAAAATGTTTTGGCACAGAACAAGAAGGCAAGTACAAAAATACTGTCAATTTGCTTAAGACGTCATTTGGGATGAAGGCCAATGCGACAATAAGAGAACCTGAAATTCAGAAATTATGGGAAGATAATCAAGTATTCAAGAGAGTTGTAAAGAGAAATGACGGGGTAAGTTTCACGGGATTGCTTTAAGTCTCTGCATCTTAATAACTTTGATCTATCGGCATATGACTAACATGCTTTCACTAGACAGGGAACATTCGTTCTTCATGATGGTCCTCCATATGCGAATGGTGATTTACACATTGGACATGCTCTTAATAAGATTTTGAAGGATATAATCAACCGATATAGGTATTATTTCGCCATATATTGACACGTGTGATATGTATACGCAGAGATACATGTATAGATGTCTTTTGAAACTTGAGATAGAGGTTGTTTAATACTATTGGCAGCACCAAAATAATTGTCAAAATTTGCTTTTGGCGATGAAAATAAGGAAATTCTGCATGATTGAAAGGTTAAAACTATGAACTTTTTGTTGGAGTAGGTGTCCTCCGACAATAATGGGTTGACTAATTAAATCTAATTAGCAATAAACCTGGGATATATTATATATACTAAGTCAGTTGATTAACATTAATCGATAATGCTTGGCTGGCTAGAGTTTGACGTTATTGTCGTTTGACGGCGGTAATCAACTGATCCCTCTCGGTCACACCGATAAAGATAGTTTCTCCAAAAGATATTATATTTGTATTTAATACAATATAATATAAACCCTAATGTATCAGTTAAAGAATTAACTGATTATATCGGATAGTGTTTTATGAGTTCGGAACTCAGGTCGAATAAATTATGGTTTTTGTGTAAATTGTCAAAATTGACAATTAGCTATTTAAATTACAAAGAGTTGTAATTTTAGCTTAAAATGATGTAATTAGTAATTATTATATAGAGATATAATAATTAACTAGCACTTAAAGAAATAAGTGTACAAATTATACCCAAATTGTAACATAAGATGTTAAGGGGCATATTTAGTAAGGGCAAAATAGTCATTTTGCCACCACTACTATATATAATGTGTTTTATGGTCAAAACACACAATTTTACATCATTTTTTCACAAATACAACTTGTTTTAGAGAGAGGATTTGAGAGAAAAACCTTCATTTTCTCTAAAAAAAAATCAACCAAGTTACAACACCTTCTAAATCAAGTTTTCTTCATTGCATGTCAATGAAAACTTGATCAAAACACTTATCTAAGTCTAATATATCATTAGCTAATTTGTTGGCTAATTATATATAAAGTTTTAGGGTTAAAATCTCATAAAAACTCGTCTTTTAGTTATATTTTTTGGAGAGCTTTTTTAATGGATAAAGGGAGGAGATTTCTTAACTTGGAAACTCAAGATTAAGGTGGAGGATCATGATTTGCAAACGCTATGGGATACTAATTCATGTCGCTTCAATTTGATTTGACCTCCCCTGCCCATGACAGATCCTCGAATAACAAACAAATCATTCACAAGGGACAACTGACCTTTTTACTAATATGTTTACCCGACTGGCTGATCTTTGTGGCTCTACATGATCTATTTGGTTAAAAATAACCAAGAAAGACTTTGGTTTAACACTTTTTGGTTTGAAGACACCCTGAAATCTATTTCCGCAGATTGGAACCATCTTAAAATAAGTTTTGCCCCTACTGTCTTAGCTAGTGAAATTACTGAACGAACCATTGATGATTACTGAGAAAGGTATATATTATCTGATATTCAAGATCTACTTAGGATGTGAAAGCATCTTGAATACGTTAATATTGGGAAGCTTTGTGTTGCGCCGTTACCTGGAGTGTCGCTTTTGTGTGTTAAATGTCTATAATTTATTCTTTTAAATCAATTTAGTTTTGGGTTATTCTTATACTCTGATCAAGTAAAGAGGGGTGTGAAACCTTTAAATATACTACCAGAGTACCAGCTCACTGCCCTCCAATCAGTGATAGAAGCTCGAGATTGCAACATAACATGAGAAACTGTCCAAAAACCAGCCACATAAAGAAAGATCTATGCTTTCAGTATGTACTGTTGATTTATAATAAATGTACTATACCAAGACCCAAGAAAATATCCTTCCCCATCAACGGGTTGCTTATTAAAATTACAATAGTGCAAAATATTCAGAAATTGAGAGAAACAATGAAAAGTGCGGCACTGATATTATGGTATTAGGAATTTACGAGATAAACTGAAGTATTAATCAGAGATTAGAGTTGGTTGAAGGGCAAACAATTGGGAGATCAAGGGTTTCGGGTGAGAGGAAGAAAGGAATTTGGGGGAGAACTGAATGAGTTGTCATAATATGCTTTATATTCGGCGTATATTGTCTGTTTTTTTTTTTTTTTTTTTTTGGTATTGCTTATGTTCTACGTTTTTGTTAAAGTGACACATTTGGGTTTTTTTGCTCTGCTCAGCTGTCGCTGTAAACGCAAAACTCAAGTACTCCGTGGTCAAATTGGTTTCACCACTAGAAGATGTATCAGTATCTCCTGCAAACATGAAGAGAAGGTTAGGCAGTGTGTTGGGGAAACTGCAGAAAACTTATGTTATAGTAGCCTCAGATCCGGTGCCAACTTTGGAAGCAAAATGGGGAATTAAACTTAATTGTGAAGAGGACCTTTTTGGGATCAGATATTGAGTACTGCAAATATGCTCATCCTATTAATAAACGAGAATGTCCAGTGGTTGTAGGGGGTGACTATATCACAACGGAGTCAGGAACTGGACTTGTGCACACAGCTCCTGGTCATGGCCAGGAGGATTACATAACTGGTATAAAATACAAATTGCCTATCTTATCGCCTGCTGACGATGATGGTAAGTTCACTTCAGAGGCTGGACGGTTCTGCAGACTAAATGTACTTGGGGAGGGGAATCTCGCTGTTGTAAATTATTTGGATGAAAGCTTATCGCTTATTTTGGAAAAACCATACAAGCACAAATATCCTTATGATTGGTATTGGCCAAAATGTCTGATCTATATCGGAAGCTGCCAGGAACATTACGGTACCTTTTGGGTAACCTTTGTGATTGGAAGGTATATTCATCTCTATAATCAGCCTAATATCTGAACTCCTGATTCACTGAGCCATAGTGTACCATTATGATAATCTTGAAGCCTTTTTTTTTAGTGGTCACTAGATCTAACTGTTAATATTGCTCTTGATATCACGTGTTATTAGGATATGCTTTGGGTTCAATGTCTATTAAAACCTAATTTCCCTTTTCCATGATGTAGATGGAGGAAGCTGTTTCTTATGATGATCTGCCAATGATTGATAGACATGCATTCTTTCAGTTGGAACTTGTTGTGAACAGTGGCGAAGCCAGCTGGTGGCTTGGGGTGGCGGCCGCCACCCCGGCAGGGAAATTTTTTTTTTGAAGTTTTTTGGGCAGAATCCCTTTATATATATATTTTAGAGCACCAATTTAGCATAAGATGTTGTTAGTACAGTGGTTAGAGTGCTATCATTGTAACCTGGAGGTTGTGGGTTCAAATCTTCTTAATAGCAAGTCTCATTGTTTTAGGCTACAAACATTTCATGCTACCTAATGCATGTCTTTGATATATATTCTCATTTAGATTGTTCATTTCTCCACTTATGTTTTATTCGCATTTACAATATATTTTTCCTTTCTTATTTCATAATTTGTTGAGCATGTACGTTTTATTCAAGATCGAATTTAGGGGGTAGCCTAAGGTGCACCGGCTACCACAAATTCCCCGAAAACACCTAATTATTGCCTTAAAAATCCCAAAAAATTAGGAAAAAAATCAAAAAAAAAAATGTACTAAGATGGTTACCCCAAATTTTTGGGGTTAGGTTCGCCCCTGCCTTCGTTATGTTTCTTATTATATAGGATCGTATAGTATCAGTTTTTATTAGAAACAATAAACGATTCATATATTATCCGTTAGAGATACCGCGTATACAGTTATAATCCGTCACCCCAAACTTTTAATCCTGGCTTCGCCCCTGGTTGTGAAGAACATCACAGAGGGCTATGAAAAGTTATCAGTTTTTCAAAATATTTCAGGTACGTAATGTAATATTCCCTCAGGTCCAGATTAAACTTCCCACTTACCATTTTGGGAAGGTTCTGTTTATTCTTCCCATTCTATTTATGGTAAGTTTTTTTACCGAAATGCCCTTACTTTCTCCCCTAATTAATCTGTTTCTTCTATTAAACCATTATTAGTTTCATCATTACACTAACCTAAACATAATTTACTTCTAATGATTCCCTCCAATTTTTACCCAACCCCTACCCAAATGAATTCAATTCACCCACCAAAAATTAAATTCACCCACCAACTCCCCAACCCTATTGATCATCAGGCTCTCCCATCGTCTTTCTCAAAAAAAAAAAAAAAAATCAGACTCTCCCATCTCTCTTTCATCAAACTCTCTCTCTTCAACAAAAAAAATTCAGATCGTCTTCAACAACCCATCTCCATTCTCCAGATCTCTTCACGCGTTCTATTCCTCCCTTATCACTCATCCTTTTCTCTCTCTCTTCAACGGAAACCATGGATTCTCATTCACTCTTTGAACTAGAGAAGGAGAGAGTTGTATCATCCTAGAAACCCCTGAATTTGCTATTTCTGACAGTCAGTTTGACGATCTTAAGAAGGATCCTGAAGCAGATTTGGAAGAGGGTTTCCAAAAGGGTTTGGAAGATGGTTTCGAAAGGGGCTTCAATAAGGGATTGGAAGAGGGTTTCAATAAGGGTTTCAAAAAGGGTTTCGAAAATGGTTTGGAAGAGGGTTTCGATAAGGGTTTGGAAGAGGGTTTTGAAAAGATATTGGATGAGAGTTTCGGAAAGAAATTGGATGAGGGTTTCGATAAGGGTGTTCAAGAAGTTTCGGAATCGGATTTCAAAGAGGAACCTGATTTCGAAGAGGAACCGGCGTTTGAAGAAGAGGAACCGGAGTTTGAAGAACAGGAACCGGAGTTCTATCCTGATTGGTATTTACAATCAGCCCCAACATACGCAGATCCGGGGGATAAGCCTGATTTGGGTATGTATCCCGCGAAATGGTATATTCGAGATCCCAATTCTGGGTATAACGGTCGCACCGTTAGTGCTTCTGGTGTTGACCAAGGGCGACCACCTCCGTACTTGTTCAAGTCACCGCAAGATCGCTATGATTATATTCGCAAAGCGTGCATTACTGACAAGTCACTAGAGTACCTCCTCCCTGAAAATCGGTAAAACTATTCTCTTTTCTTTCGTTGTGAATAATTTAATACACATAATTTCTTTCCTGATTAAATGCTGGTATATTTGTTGGTGGTGTTGTTGTTGTTAGATTAGTTGGTGTTGAATGAGTTTGCGGTGGTGTTGTTGTTGTTGTTATTATGTGAAAGGGAAGGTGGGTTTTAATTAGTTTGATTAAAACATTATCGATTGAAGTGTCTCACTTTAGTTTTAAAATTGAAGTGTGTTGTGTTTCTGATGACGGTAGGACTTGTTAAAAACCTGAGAATTTATATTGTTAGTATGGCATGCTCTAATGACTTAGGACTTCAAAAAAAATGTGAATGTGATGTTGGTACTTCACTGTATAAATGCCGGAAACATCAAATGGGCAGATTCCTTTCCCTTTCATCATGTTTGAAGATTACATTCTTGTCCATAGTTAAAGTAGGATTGGTTGGTTTGGATTCAAAGGACCCTAGGAACAAGTACAGAAACATAAAAAAAATTCTGCTACATGGTTTGTACTAGTTTGCTTTTGTTCATTAACGTGTCTATTTGGTTTTATGTATGGGCACGATATTTGTTAATTATAGTTAGCAAAAGGATTGATGTAGAGGCTTAGAGCTTACATATGGGTGATAAGGTTTGGTTTGTTAATTTTTGGTCAGGTAGGTAAGGTTTGGAGGTGGTGTACACTACTTAAGCTCGATGATGTGAATGTATGACATTCTTATGAGAGCATTTTGATTTGGAGGCTCAATTGACTGTCACCATCACTTAATTTGTGATTCGGAGGCTCAATTGATTTGTCGCCATCAATGTGTATGTTTTTTGTGGCTTTATATATTCCCTCCTGTCCAAATTAAACTTTGAACTTCCCATCCTCGATGATGATATTTTTCTGAGAGTTAAACATAAAATGCTTATGAAATTAATACCTTAAATTACATTGATGAGGTTTGATGCATAAACAACTTCACAAAAGGTTGCCTAAAACTAGTGTTTACACATCAAACATACAATTCTGCCCAAAAACTTGTCTAACCTACTGTTATGTGCTTTAAACCTGCCCAAAATATTGCACATAAGTATCTTGTCACTTGCTGGTCTGAATTTTGCTCCAATGTGCTTCAAAAGCTTGCTTATTTGTAGTCTTATATGTGCTGTAGAATCTGCCCAAAATATTGCATCCTACATGTGTTCTTATGTGCTTCATACCATACTAGAGTAGTTGAGGTCTTGCATGAGTTCTTCGTTTTCAACTTGTTGACCTAATGCCATTAGATACTCAATGACTTCCCTCACCAATACCTCATCGACTTGTAAATCACGTGGTAGCACACCCCTCCTTTGCAATGCATCTTTCCCCATATGTGGAATACGGTAATCGTTATGCCCATTCCTTTTCATTAACTCAATCAAACATGATTGTAGACTAAGGAACACGTTATTGAGAGTAGATGGCTCTAGCTTTTGAAAAGCATCGTCTACCGCCTTAACAAGATCATCCACGGTCTTACTCCGACTTTTGAGTTGCAATGATTGTATAGCCCTAAAAAAACCCAAATCATTGATATTTAAATCCGGTGAATTTGGCGGCTGAAAAAGAAGAGTAATAGCAAACCCATCACTATTTGCCGCTTCTATTACTTCCGGATCCTTGTCGATTTTCATATGTGGGGGGCATTATCAAGTTGAATGACAATCTCTTTTGATGCATTGCTTGGCCATTTAGACTTGATTGCTGGAATAATGCTATTGATAAGACAACTCTTAAAAATTGATTTGTTGATGGAGCCGATCGGCTTGGTCTCTAATGTTCCTGCACTTCTATTTTTGGACCTTCTTTGTGCTGGAACTTGCCTCCAAACCACGGCCTTGAAACGGCACACATGAACATGATCTTTGTTATGTAACGTTTTGATTTGCATGATCTGTGTGGTTCCTTTTCTCCTGGCCACAATATGAAATTTTGCGTACATTTTTGCTTATCAAACCACTTCTCATCAATATGAACCACATTATCCATGTTTTTGAATTTAATCACATCTAGTATGTTATCAACAATAAGTGCACCAAGAGAGTAATTTAACCTTAGTAGTTTGTTCTCTCTAGTTAAATCTGGCTTGATTGCATTTGTGGTTGATTTCAACATTCCAATCTTAATCCATCTCCAAATTGTGGACTTTGACACCCCATAATGTTCGGCAAAGGATCGATGAGTTTGTCTATCATTTGGATCAATAGCCATGACCCTCTCTTCCACGGGAATGATTTTTGGCGCACTAAGCTTGCCCTTCCTTTTTGAATTTACATTCATGGGTAATCCAAGTGCTTTCAATTTTTTGGCTCTTGACCATATCGTACTAATTGATTTACGACTCACATTCCATTTTACTGATGCTTCTTGAACTTTTCCTTTTTGAGGAATGAGTTTGGTGGAATGCTCTAACAAGAAGTCTTTTATATCGGTCCTTTGCGCATCCGTCAAGTTCTTTACCATAGCTGGTGATTCTTGTTGTAGGCGACTTTAAATCAGTCCCAAGGTTCCAGGATCACATGTTTTGGATATGGCAGTTGTAGAAGACGAAGTTGCTCGAATTGTAACTTATCTAGCTGTAATTTTTTTCGATAATTTATGGGCTATAACTTTTTTCGGTAACTTTCAGATTGTAATTTCTGGACAGTAAATTCTGGTTGTAACTTTTTTTACCTCATCTCCATATTTGAAGAGAGAAATTTTGTGAAGGAATGATGAATGAAAGGTGCTGGTTGAATATCCAGCTTTTGATTCTGAAGGAATGTTTGAAAAAAGGCTCAATTTTTAAATTTTCCCCAAATTATTGGTTTTGGCGGAAGTTTCACCAATTTGGTGAAATTTTGAACAAACTTTATCCCTCCATTCTCTCAGTGCGTCTCACTTTTGGAGGGAGAGATTAAATTGGGGGTGGACCTAACCACTACCTCATCTTTAATCAACCAGCTTTAACAAATGCATTATTAAATCTTGTGTCCAAATGCTATGGGAAGTTTAATCTGGACCGGAGGGAGTATTTGTTAAACTCTTAGGTCCTTGTGGTGGCAAGTTATGTGACATTTTCGGTGCAAGTATATTACAATATTGCCGATTGAAAACTCTATTTCTGATAGGCTTATTTGAAAGTAATGAATGGAACCTGTTATTTCGTGGCAACTCTATTAGTGGGATTCTGATCTCCACTCCCATTAGAAACCTTGGATAGTTATTAGTCAATGATTCTGATGTAAAAGCAATAAGGCGCAGCCAGAGTTAATTCATTTAGCCTTAGAGTCCAAAGGTTTATTCGAATCCACATTCTTTCAGCTATCTTTTTTGTACGGGTCAGAACAGTGACTAGACTCCTAGTTTGCCGTAGTTTTTCAAATAGTTGTTTTTGTGCTTTTAAATATGACATTGTTTTTATCCGTACACATACCTCTTATTAAAGTATAATTAATTTTTTTGTTTCAAGTATTGTTTGGTGGCAGACTGTTATTTAAAGTGGAATACTGGAATTATTATGCTCTTTGCCTCGTCGGACAGAGATTTATGAACACTACGCTATCTTTGTCAGATTATTCAACGGTTCATGATTGTTGATCTATCCAATTGCTATTTTGACGTCGCTAAAGATCGTCTCTATGCTGGGTAAGCAAATGTGTATCAAGATTAAATGTTGATCAAAACATCGTTTTTTTTTCTTTTTTCCGTCTGAAATTTCCATGTGATTTTGCTACTGCATTAAGCATGTTTCCCATGTTCTTTTTTTTTTTTGTTGGGTTGAGATTAATAGATAATAATATAATAGATATTATTTAGGTTGTATCTTCGAATATTCTAGATTATAAAATATTCTAGATCTAGGAAAGTTGGGGTATTTTCCAAGTCATTGTGTACTATAAATACACATATTATTATCAATAATAGACAAGCGATGATATTGTGTGGGTATTCATATTCTTATAGAGATGACCATGTTTGGTTGGCTCTCATGCATGGAGGATGATCTTGTTAAAGGTGAAGTCCAGTTGTTTACATGTAGTGACCTTGATGTCAGCAAACTCAAGTGATAACAGCGGCGAAGCCAGCTGGTGGCTTGGGGTGGCGGCCGCCACCCCGGCCGGGGAAATTTTTTTTGAAGTTTTTTGGGCAGAATCCCTTTATATATATTTTAGAGCACCAATTTAGCATAATATGTTGTTAGTATAGTGGTTAGAGTGCTATCATTATAACCTGGAGGTTGTGAGTTCAAATCTTCTTAATAGCAAGTCTCATTGTTTTTTTAAATTATTCCTATACTTTTTAAAAATAAGCATAACTTTACTTAGTCGACAATGGGAGGATTTGAACTCTTGACTAAGGCCTGAGCAATTGTTCATACAAACCAGTAGGCTACAAACATTTCATGCTACCTAATGCATGTCTTTGATATATATTCTCATTTAGATTGTTCATTTCTCCACTTATGTTTTGTTCGCATTTACAATATATTTTTTCTTTCTTATTCCATAATTTGTTGAGCATGTACGTTTTATTCAAGATCGAATTTAGGGGGTAGTCTGAGGTGCACCGGCTACCACAAATTCCTCGAAAACACCTAATTATTGCCTTAAAAATTCCAAAAAATTAGGGAAAAAAAAAAAACTTGTACTAAGATGGTTACCCCAAATTTTTGGGGTTAGGTTCGCCCCTGCCTCCGTTATGTTTCTTATTAAATAGGATCGTATAGTATCAGTTTTTATTAAAAACAATAAACGATTCCTATATTATCCATTATGGATACCGCGTATACGGTTATAATCCGCCACCCCAAGTTTTTAATCCTGGCTTCGCCCCTGAGTGATAAAAGAAATACTCGTACGAAGTTTATGGCAGCCAATCCGAAGAATTATGTGGCTAATTTAACAAAGCTGTTTTTGAAGATGTGTTTAATTTTGTGAGATGAGTTTTATGGGGTAACAAACAGAAACGAACCAGATTTGAACACTACACTCCTCCCTAAAATCAGAAAGAACAGTTGTGAACTGAGATTACTCCTAAGCTAGAAATCGACTAACATAACTATAACTCGTAGCTAGGATGAACTGACAAATAAGATGACTCTTCCTGATGCCTGTAAGTACTGAAAGTCTCGCAAACTAAGTATCCTAAATGCTTAGTAGATAAGTTCGGATTTTCGTGAGCAAAGAAAATATTTGTTCGAGTTTTTCTGATAAAATGAAGTGCCTTCTTCTGAGCTGTGTACCAGCTTATATATTTCAAGAATTATACTACTTGGTTTGAAAGAAAATACTTTAAAATTAAAATTCAAAAGAGAGTGGGATGCAGAGGCAGCAGCTGGTGTGCCTTCAGGAGCACCAATGAGAGTGCTTTTGTGCAAAAAGAAGCTTGACTAAATGGGCTGCGCCTGCTTATTTGGAACTCGGCTGATGCTTTCTTCAGGCTTAGGAAAGGTTTAACACCAGCAAAAACATATCTAAAACGAGCTTATCCTTGACTGATCATGACTAGGGACGGAATTTGGCTCAACTGATGATTAACACCTAAGTTCATACAGGCAGAGATTATTCCATTTTATGAAAATATTCCAATTCAAAATATACCATATACACTTGTGAATATGTCATTGAAGGCTACTCTGTTTCCTCATATAAAGCGAATGTAATGCCTCTTGCCATTGATAACTGATTGTTGCAAGAAAGAGAGCTGTCATCGATCATCTTCGGAGTTCATTCTAATTATTCAGTGCCCACACTCGTCTTTTCGTCCCCCACACAAGATTGTCCGACGCCTCTTTTAGAGAGTCCCTCCGGGCGGCCGACGGACATGAATGAGGGTCGACCACTCTAATAGACATCTTCATTTTGGCGTTAGGAATGTTAGTCTCCTGGGTTTTAGGCTTTGATTCAAAGTCATCGAACTATTATGGGGACATTTTGGAAATTCCATGCTCCATGATTAAACCATGTTTAGTTAAGCAAAAGACTATTAATACTCCATGAGACCAATTTTTATTTTCATTGGGATAAAATAATTTAGTGGGAGAGAAGTGTCAGAAGTTCCCTGTGGACTGCAGTGTCGTGCTATTTCCCTATCCCACTCTTTGTACCCCTTCAAATTACGTGCTACCATATCATAATCTTTTTATAAAATAATTTTAAAAGATAAAATAATGAAATGGTAGCACGTGATTGGAGGGGTAAACAGAGTGAGACGGGAAAGTGGAATATGTGATCCACACTACTGACGAGTGCTAATAGTTGTTACCTTAAGTTTCAATCATTTTCCATATAAATAATCCGCATACTTGCAGCAACAAATGGCTTCGGTTCAAAAACTCAGCCATACAATTTTGAGTATGTACCCGCTCTCATACAAAGACCACCTCAATTTGCTAAAAAACTTTCTCGAATTTGTACGCGAATAGATAACATTCGAATATGGTTATCCATATACATTAAGACTTTCTCTACTATTAAGGGAGATGTGAATATTTAATATAAGTGTGATAAGCTGAAAGAGCTAGCTGAAAGATGCCATCGAACTATGGGGACATTTTGGAAACACCTCACTCCATGACTTAACCTTTTTCGTCTCATCGATAAATAATTTCAATCATACTCCATATAAATAATCGGAATATCCACTCTTACTCAAAATATACTCACCCTGGATAACCCAACTTACTAAAAACGTTATTGAAATTGTAAGTGAACAGATAACGCCGGAATGTCCATTCTATCAAGGGAGATTATTTTATACGAATATACGACTAAGAATGAGAAAAGGAGAAGTATAATAAGCAGCAAGCAATATAAAGCGTGGTCGTAAGCAAAAACTCCAAACTTATGTGTGTTATGTCCCTTCATGAGTTTAGTCTGAGAAGACTTGAAAGACACGCTCCTCCACTCTCTACGCAAAATCGTTTCGTTTCTGTTCTATTCTGTTTTGTTTTAGAGGAGAGAGACTTCCAACATTTCATCATCTTTTAAAAAAAAAAAAAAAAAACATTACTACACAAGCTTCCTCATAAAAATAATTAAATTATTCTATTTTCAACCCCTTTTCATATGTACATACACATTTAATATTCATAGATCTGCTCTCAAATTTATTTGTTTTCTGGGGAGCAAATCAAACTGTTTTTGGTCGAATCTCGGGAGTTTCTCATTTGGGTACTTTTTGTTTTTGCCCAGTTCAATGTATACCGTTTGATTTTCGACGAAATTAGGCGCTTTTTTCCAGCTTCTTTTAGAAGATAATAATATGGGGTCGAAGAAAAAACCCAGCAATTTGTCTAATTCTTCTGCTGCTGCTTCTTCATCTGGTGACCCCAATTCTTCGATCTCTGGTAAGTTGATTTTTCATTTCATATATATATATATTTTTTTTTTGGTTATTTAGTTGTTAATTAATGATGGGTATGTGTTTTTGTTGAGATTGTTGATCTTGTATGAGAAGTTTCTTTGTTGCTTTTGTTGTTGTATTGGGTTGGAATGATTTCTGCTGAATTCAAATTCAAATTTGGGTGTTTTTGAGAAGTATTGAACAGAAAAAATGGCCCATGAAGTTTTGATTTTGTGGGTAGACTATTCCATTTGATGTTTGAAGCTTGTAATTAGTGGGTTGTGAATGTTTGAAATTAGGGGTTGGAGTTTCTAGTTGACTTGGTGCATTAGAAGGGGATTGATTTGGGGGTGCTTTTACCGGACATTTCGCGGTATGATACTTGCAAAGGCACAAGGAGACTGAGTGTTTGTAAAGGATACTAGAGATGGATGTTGTGTGGGATAGGATTCTCAGCTTATTGGAGGAGGTTAGCACACTGTAGAATGAGTCCGGCCTTGTGTAAATTGTGGAGAAGGTTCAGGAGATATAGGAAAAGGAATACCTTTTCTGTTGCTGACTTGTTTCTTGAAAGTTATGTGGGCTACCAAGGTGGTTACTGGACTATTGATTGAGTTTAGGACATCCTTGAAAGTTTAAATCTTTTTATGGGATTCCAATTGCTCTGTGTGGAAACCGTTGTGCGTAATTTGAAAACCAGTCTGTATGGTTTGGGACTTTGGGAGGATTAGGATAACTAAAGCCTTCTTGACTTTAGGATGTTTGTTTCTGTTAGGTGCTTTAGTTGAAACCAAAGGAAAACATCTGGATTGGCTTGTCAAAAGATTGGTCTTTGGTACTATTCTGTCGAAAACCTGCTCTTGAGTAATTTGTGTAAAGATGCACAATGTGTTAGCCACACTTCTATCCCATTAAACCTCTATGGAGTTAGCATTCTGCTCATGGTACTTACTTTTCTAATTGATATCAAGCCTTTATGTTGAAAACAAAATGATATCTCTGCTGTCTCTTGTTCTTGGAGTTTAATGTGTAATAATGGGTTTGAGGCGAAAAACTAGTGCTGCTTAAATGGCACAATTGTAACAGTAATTTCTGATAGCTGGAGAATCTTGAGTCATAGTGTGGCTTGAACATAGAATTTGTGGAAACTGATCATTAAGTGGCTATTTTAGTAGGTTTATGGTCCTTCTCATTCTAAACTAGCTATAGATTATACTGGCCAATTTATCAAGATTGACAGGTCATTGATGGTGTAGGGTCATGTATATTGATTTGAGATTTCATTGTTTGCTGCTATTTAATTGTCACAAGTCTGTGAGTACGGCATTCTCCTTTAGCGGGTATCTCTCTTCTTTATCCAAGTAAATTATACTTTGAAATAAGAATGAATTTAAGAAGAGAGAAGAATTGAGAGTGAAGGAGAGGTATGTCAAAGAATATGACAAGTACTTGTATTGAACATGGCTGAATTTAATTATGGTGTGAAGCTTAAGGTGTTCAAGCTATATTTTTTGCCAAAGCTACTATTGTTGACTGCTTACAACTGTTTAAAAGTTCATGTTTTTGCTACAATAGAGGAGAGAATACTGAAACCACATGCCTTTTAGTGTGACTTTGATATAGATAACTTACGGAAGGTTTGATGACTTTGATCGAAGCATTTCAAGCTTATTATGTCCATATGGTGTCTTGAATGACCCACTTAAGCTGTTATCGACATTACCTTAATCCCATATGGGCTAAAAGGGATTCTTGTGATAATGACTCGTGATGGAGAATATGGACTATTGAGTATGTAGTACTTCATAAGTAAGAACTGTAGATAGTTCAATGAGCTATTCTGATTACCAAATAATATTGACTTTCCTGGCATTATTTAGGACCGAGATTCAATGATGAAGTCGTGGCTTTATTCACTTGTGATTGTGCCATTTTGGGTGCCACCTTTTCAAATAAGTAACAGGTTTATATACTTTGGTTTATCTGAAATATTCAAGACTGTAAGGTGCAGAAAAATGATTGCCATAAACTTTAACTTCGAATTGATCTAAACATAACTTCGTTCTTTCATGATATGATGAACAAGGCAAGGAAAAGATCGAAAGAATCTGACTTACTTGCCCTGCTGAAGGTAGCTTACTTGCTTGCTTCTTCGAGTAAGGAAAACTTTCAGAAAATTTATGCATAAGCACAATGTATAAGCGAGTGAAGAAACCAAGAGAGCTTGATATTATGAGCTGTGAGTTGTGGTTCTGTAACAATAATGACTTGAGAAAACCAGTTGATGGTATATATTCGATGTATAATTTGTCAATGTGAAAGCTGCTCTCAGGCTAAGTTCAGGATGTTGCAATGTACAAAAATAAGCACAAAATTGAAATTTGTGATGGTTAGAGTAAGCAATTCTGAAGTGAGAGGGGTTGATAAACTTCATACCAACATAGTGTACTAAATCATGATTGGCATGTAAATTTAGGTATATCCCCTGTCCTGTCAAAAATAAGGTATATCCTCTTTCTCGGTTTGAATTTGTTGGATGTCCATGATGATGGTGGTGGAGGAGAGAGCGATAACAGTTATCTCTATTAGTGAGTCATCATCACATCTTGTTTTTTAGAGTGTGTTTTATCCGAAACTAGCAACCGTATGATGTGCTTTTTAATAAAGGCTTTGACTACTTCACTATCTTGAGTCGATTCTCCAGAAGGATGAGAATTCGATGAATATGTGGCTCATATAATCAAACCATATTGGAGGAGTGGAAGAAGTCAACAGGGTTTCTTCTTTCTAGGTGATCCATGCATGCCTCATAGATTAAAGGGGGAATTCAACCCCACAACAAGTCGACAATCGATCAACCGATGCATAGCCTTAAGTTTTGCGTCGTGGATAATGTCACGTTGTTAAGATGGTTGTGGTACAGATGTATATGCTACTATAGATGTGTGGCCATACAAGATAGGAACGGTTAAGGAAGGGGTGATTAGGAATTAAGCAGGAGGTATTCTTAAGTTGTTTGAACAAGTGAATCACAGAACAAGTGACACAGTAGTTAGAAGATTTGAGTAGTGTAGAATTGACATAATTGTGGTATAGGAGGACCTAAGATGACATGGATAAGGGTGACTGAAAGCGAGGCATTGTTGCATTATCTATCATCTCGATGTGTAGTCTGTTTGTGAGAGTTCTCTCATGGAGTCTGCTGTATGATATGAGATTTGGACGTCTAAGAAGGACTAAGGACATGAAGGCTTTTATCGGTATTGGAGTCACTCCTCTTCAGTAGAAATTGGCACCCTTCTAATTATGTAAGGGAGTGGACATTTTTCTCTGAATCTACTTTATCCTTTTTTTTAAAGCCTGATTTTTTATCCCAAGGGAAGTAGAAACTAGAAACAATATATTACCATAAACTAGTTCTGATAGGGATTTCATAGAAAAACTGTAACTGTTTGTCCTTAGTTCTATGTGCGTTTTGTTGTACCTTTTCGTTTTTGATGGAAGAACTAGGCAATATGTTATGAGAAAGTTGTTATATGTATATCTGATTTCATTCCTGATGCTGTCACCTGCTGATTAAAAGCAACGACTTAGCTCCCAGTGTCTAGTAGGCAGGTCTGGGTGTTAATATTTCTTCATGTGTGATAAACATTAATCCCCCCTTGATTGAGCTATTTGTTACATATTTCTTTGACTCTTTCTGGCTTGAACTGGGTTCACCCTTGTAAGATGTAAGAAGTCCTCTCGGAAGAAAGTTTTATAGTTGCTGAACAACTAGCACGAGAAATGAAAAATATCAATTTCTAATAACTTTTTGCTAGAGCTTCAGGTGAATTAACAGAAGGTTATTGCTGGTGAAATGGTAATTGAAAGATGTTTGAAGCTGGCTTTGTCACTTCTTCTAAAGATGTAGTAAAAAGAACATTTTTTCATTAAGATTTGTATTATTTCTTAAGTTCGGATACTTTTCTAACAATCATGATTTATGATTATAACCCCTATTTTGGCTAAAGGGTTCAACACTGCATTTACAGATGTCTTGTGTATGCTCAACTGTGATTTACCTAGTCTACGTAACAGTGGTCTGTCTAGGGTGATAGATGGTGGGTTCAACACTGTTGGGAAATCAGTGCTAACACACACACAATAGAGGAAAAGTGCAAAAGAACAATTTTAGAGTGGTTCGGCGTAGGCCTAGTCCACAACACAACTCTACTATATTAGTAGTCTCACAAATACAAGTTTAAGACGAACTTGACAACCCTCACACAATAACCGACCTAAGGACCCGAGCACCCTCTCACTCTAAGGCACTTAGATAAAAAAACCTCACACAACTTATCTCTCTTTATTCTGGTGTGGCTACTGCTCTATCTAAATCTCAACACAACTCAAAGCCCCTATTTATAGGACTAAGCTAACTCTAGAGCCTTCTAGGAGTAGATGTACTAGAAGTCTCCATACATGCATCTAGAAGTGCATTTACTCAATTAAATGCATGCCTCTTCACATTTTACTAATTTAATTTGTTTGGGAAGTCAAAGAGTCTTCAATAAACACCCTTCATTTACAAATGATATATTATTTTTGACAGCTATGATGTTACTTCGCAACTATGATGCCTTTTCTTCATTAAGTTTTTATTTTTGAAGAATGTTTAATTGATTTCTGACTCTGATATGGTGCATTCAGGAATTCGTGAGAAGCATCAGCAGGAGCTTGACAGTTTGACATTGACTACACAACCTTTCAGAACACTGAAGTTTTTTGTTTATGCTGTCTACGACTATGTGAAGCGATCTTTAAGTTATCTATTGGCAAAAGGTGGTTGGCTTTTGGTTTTAGGTACTGTGGTAGGAACTTGTGGAGTATTATTGGCTACTATTGAAGGTTCTCATGAGAAGGTAACATACTCAACTTTCAGCTGACTCTTCTTGCACGCTGGAACTTTATGAGTTTGCTTGGGTAGAGAAATAGAGTGTGTGTGCTGTCAGTTTGGATCAGTGAGGCGTGGAAGATTATTCCTTTGCTTATGTGGTCATTTTGGTGGTATATATGGATAGAAATGGATCATCGTCTTTTTGATTTTATTGCTTGTACGCCACAAATGTTCAAGTTTCGCTTTTTGAAATTTGTTGCTGGAGTCAAGTGCCCCACTCTCATCCGCACTTGAATTTTCTTCTTTTTGTAAATAAGATCTCATATAATAGCTTGAGAGCTTAAACCTTCAAACTCTACTTTTGTATTTAGCCCCCCCCCCCCCCCCCCCCCCCCCCCCCCCCCCCGCGGATGTCTTTTTGTACTTGGAAGTCAACCTGTATGTGTCCTTCAATATACATCCCATATTTTTTTTTTTTTTATCAAAGAGAAAAATAAAGTATGCTATCAGCTGTTATTCTTATTGATTGCTGTATGAAAAGATTCTCTATTTCAGCCCTACTTGTTTCAGTGTATCACCGATTTTGGACAATTTTGTAATAGTGTTTTTGCTCAAAGTGATTTTTGGAGTGTTGAAGATTTGGTTTAAAAGGATATTTTTGATGGAGGGGTGGGTATAGACTGAAGGGACGTGGAAATAGCATCTCCCGTATATTACCAGGTTATGGCTAATCCATACTGCCAATGCCAAACCTTAATGTTGTTAAGGCTGTGCCAAACCGTAGTTTATTATATTTCAAAGGTCTGTATCTACAATGATCACTGGTGTTTGACTCAGCTTGGTGTTCATTATCTTGCAGCATTTTCAAGAAGTTCGCCTTTACCTTCAGTTTGCATTATGGTGGACTGCCCTTGGTGTTGCATCTTCCATTGGTCTTGGTATGTGTAAAATTTATATATGGTCAATAAACACTTGACTTGGCTAATACTCAGTTAACACCTTGCATGGTGATTAGTTAGAAATTGAATTGCTTGTTCACTGGTCATCAACACTCTCCCCTCCCATGTGGGCTCACAGAGTCAGATGTTTAGCTATTGTTTCTCACTTTCTTGCATAGTTGACTAAACGATGAAGGTTGTAAGTCACTTTAACCCATTGTACCAAACCTTCAGAAATTTGATATCGTTCCTTTTTTTCTCAATTCTTGTGTACCAGTTCCTTGACAAGATGAAAATTAGATAGGGTACCAGGCTTGGCTTTTGCCATGCTTGTACCTGGGTTTATATTGTCTTTTTTATAACCCTTTTATTTAAGTCCTTGTGTCCTGCTCCTTCGTAATATTGATCTATTTCCCTTTTCATGTGTCGTACTCTTAACAGGATCTGGCCTGCATACATTTGTTCTCTACTTGGGCCCTCATATAGCTCTCTTCACCATAAAGGCAATGCAGTGTGGTCGAATTGACTTGAAAAGTGCTCCATATGATACAATCCAACTGAAACGAGGCCCTTCATGGCTTGATAAGGACTGCTCTGAATTTGGGCCTCCATTATTTAAGTCTAGTCATGGTTCAAGGGTTCCACTGAGCAGCATCTTGCCTCAAGTCCAGTTGGAAGCTATTTTATGGGGTATCGGTACTGCATTGGGTGAACTTCCACCATATTTTATTTCAAGAGCTGGTAAGGTGCTTTAATTGCTAGTTATCTTTAAGAGCTTATATTCCCACATGGATACTTGACATTAGGTGTGCGAATCTAAATGTGTGCTGATTGGTACTAATCCTTTTTGAACGTCTTCGGTATGAGCTTACGTTGTTTACTTGTCTTCATGGTTGTCAAAAGCTCAGTCTAGAATCATTATGACATGAGTCATCTTCTTGAAAGATCCATCATTAACCAGTTGTCGAGAGAAATCTGACAAATGTTAGGCTTGGCCAACTTTAATTTTTGGAATTCTTCACTGTTGCTATGATATGCTTTTGAGGCTGTTTTGATTCAGCGTTTTTTAAAGTCAGGCCGAGTGGGTAGAGGGGGATGGAGTGCAGCTCCAATAAAAGAGTACTTTGTTTCCAATTCACCGTGAACAGCCAAAAAAAAAAAAAAAAAAAAAAAAAAAAAAAACATTGGATACTATTGTTGAGATCTAGCACTTCGTCTGCCAAGTCTTTTTAATTCTTGGTTTCACGAATCTCTTTCTGTTGTTGTTGCTGCTCCTGCTGCAGTTGTATTATTTATTTTGATTGGTGGATATGAACAAGTTTTAGAGTTAGCAGACAATTCACCTATAAATAATCACTAGTACTAGTATGATAATTGTAATATCATGTAAGTTTGCAAGGCCAACTTCAGCTCTTTGCTCCTGCTGGTCTAGTGCTGTGAACTGTAACAGCCAATCAGTCAATCTTCTCTTCAATTATGGAGCCAATTCCTGCTCACTAAACGTGTTTTCATGTGATGCTTGTATAGTTGTATTCTATCTTATTGACTCTGATGTGAATTTCCAAACTCTCAGCTATTGTTAACCAAAGGTGTATCTTTAGTCTTCCTGGTTGGCAACAATGGTTGCTGATTCCTTTGTTGAATGATTTTTTGGGTAATACTCGTAGTAAAGCCCTAAGTGAGGGCTAAAGCCATATCTTTTGTCGACATGGATTGTAAGTTCATCACATATAGTTCTGATTGTCTTAGTCATACAACAACAGAATGATAAATACACCTCAGCCTCAAGCATTAATCGGATTAAGAAATTTTGTTTTTCAAAAGGTCATGAAAAAATATGGTCCATGATTCAGGTCGAATAGCTTGTTGAATGGCCTCCATAGACCATTGTCTTTAGGCATGATTACATCTTCTCGTAGGGCATGCCTACATTTGGGGGTAATCAATCCACATTGGTTAAAGTGAAGGATGTAGTTGGTAGTGGTAAGAATGAAGGAGAAGAGGGAGTAGATTTATGAAAGCACCCTCACAAGGAGGTAGCTATAACCTTAACCCCCCCCCCCCCTCCTCCGCGGCCCCATTGTATCTTCCACATTGCCCTTACACCATCTCCATCTACCGACCCCGTTACCCCCCTTTTATGATTCTGGCCATTAGCCTATACAGTCTCAAACCATGGTCGCAGCAATTTAAAATCCTGTACAATACGGCATTGTGTTGTGTTGCTATTACGGACTAGATTCCGTACCCTGCATTTCATTGAGGCCCTTTCTTGTCACTGTTTTACTCTATTATAATTGGTTGATGGTGAGAGATGTAAGACAGATTGTGCTGTTTGGTATATAGGCTGGGCATATTATTAGTGGCCTTGCGTCTTGGTAAAAGAATTTGCTGGCTGGCGTCACTCAAAAAGCTGATCTGGAATGCTCTGAGAATAGGAGGCCAATTGAAAAGTGATGATTGTCTTTCCAACTCTATCCCTTTTGCTTATTGTTTGTCACTTTTGATCTTTTGTGGATACTCTATTTGATATCTTCTTATTTGGTTCACCCTCTGCCTATTTTACAATGCGGCTTTCCTCATAATGAGCCATGCTTATCTACTCAAGTGAAGGGAAAGTCACTTTTGTACTTTGTGAATTTTATATCGGATTGTATTTTCCGATCATTTATACTCCAGACATACATATTAAGTTTGGTGCATTCCTAACTTGTTATTGCTAATCTTCGAGTTACTTAAAAACATGCAGCGAGCTTATCTGGAAGTAAGTTGGACCCAATGGAGGATTTGGATGCTTCTTCTGCTGAAGATGATGGAGTTATTGGAAGGCATTTGAAACAAGTGAAGCTGTGGCTCTTGTCACATTCACAATATTTGAACTTCTGGACCATTTTGCTTCTTGCTTCGGTGAGTTTGCGTACTGCTCCATTTGAGTTTTATTCGATATTATCCTTCATCATTAGCTTTCTTCTACATGGACTCTATGACAATTAAGAATAAGAACCCTGCCAAGGTTGGTGGAATGAGACTGGGAAAAGACCTTTGACCACTCTGGTGGTTAGCCTATAAAATTCTACCTCAATGAAATGCTAATTAATGGAACAGGAAACTCCTGGCCAAGCACATGTAAACATTTTGGATGCCTTACTTTTTTTCCGTTTAAAAGGAGTACTTATATGTGGTAACTTCTTCTAAGATAGCGAATTTAAGGCTTTACACTAAGTATAGATTTTAGCTTGTGTTCAGTGTAGTGAGGAACTTTATTATGCAAGAATGGAAGAAAACTCCCCCCTCCCCACACTAACATAGTGTTGTAAAGCTAAATGGCTCTCGAAATTGTCTGACATAATGAGGAAGGATCGCCTAAGGTTGTATAGTCCTGTGAGAAGGAGACTAATGGATACCCCAATCGGAGCTTAGAAGAGTAGAGAAGTGATAAAATTGTGAAGGGCAGAGGTAGAGACCTAAGATGACTTGGATAAGGGTGATCGACAGTGTTATCGGTCTGATTGAAGAAACTATGGGGTTGGAGAGTGCATCCTAATAGATACCAAATCTATGTGGAGGATGAAGTTTGACTTAATTTTTGTATTGCGTTTCTTTTTCCATGGCTTGGGTTTTCAAAAACTTTCCTTTATATATAACGTGTTTTGTTATTTTTCTCGAGGTATTTTATTGCTTTTCTCTCGGTTTTTTTTTTTTTCACCTTTAAATACTCAATTTTTTCAACTTTGTACCTTCAGTTTTTCACTACTATCAAAATTTGTGGCTCACATATGACAATTCATGTTAGTTGCTGTTGTTGCAATTGTTATTGTCTTAAGTCAGTTGAACTATTATGTGAAAATATCTGATTATCAACTGCTTTGTGTCTCAGATTCCAAATCCTTTATTTGATCTAGCTGGTATCATGTGTGGTCAATTCGGTATACCTTTTTGGCAATTTTTCCTTGCAACGCTATTTGGAAAAGCGATTATTAAGACGCATATTCAGGTAGGTTGATCATGTATCTACTCGAGATAATTACAAGCTTGCCTCTCGTCTGCTTTGTTCTAAATGTGCCCTGGCTCTATGTGCTCTTTTCTTCTACAGACTGTTTTTATCATCTCAGTATGCAACAATCAGCTTCTAGATTGGGTGGAAAATGAATTGATTTGGGTGCTTAGCCATATACCTGGAGTTGCATCTGTGCTGCCTACACTGATTGCCAAACTGCATGCTGCGAAAGACAAATATCTCGTAGCTGCTCCACCAGTGACCACAAATGTCCAGGTACGACATGGCTGTTTCTGATCACATTATCGACTTCACACTTGTCTTTGCTTATTTACCCTTGAAATTTCCTCCTAGGCCTTCTTCAGAATTTAAAAGTTTCTCATATGCTGTGTGTTTAATATATTTTTCAGGTCAAACAGTGGGGTCTTTCATTTGCTTCAATATGGAACACTGTCGTGTGGCTCGTTCTCCTGAATTTCTTCTTCAAGATTGTGAATTCGACTGCGCAGAGTTTCCTTAAAAAGCTACAAGAAAAGGAGCTGACTACAATGACGAAAAATTCACAGGTATCAAAACATTGATACTGTGTTATTGACTATCGAACTTGTCAAGGAACCTAGGATGAATTGCTCTGCAACCCCTTTTCCTTGTGCTATGTCCTCGTGACAAAATCAAGTAACAGGCTTACGGCAATTGGCTATAATAGTTTCACCATTACCTTTATTATAGTACCTGAAAATTTATCCTCCGGGTGCTGCCCTGTTAGAAGCTTTGTATAGACATAGGGAATAGGATGGAGGCGGGCAAAAGGAGACGTAACAGGTTACTGCTTGGATACACTGAATTTTCTTTTCTTCAACCATCACTTGGGCTAATGTTTGTATCTCAACTATGAATACTCGGAAATTGTTATCATTCTTTCGGAACGCAAGAGACAAAGAAGTTCTTGTGTTACATCTTCCTTCATACATTGATTTGTTCCTTAATTATTCATGTTATGTGCTGCTGCGTTCTGTAAGTTTGCCGAAAGTTAGTGTTAGTTCTGAAAATCATTGAATCGTTTTTGCTGATGTGTTGTTTCGGTCCAAGTTCGACATATTCTAAGAAGTTGCATTATCTTCAATATCTTTAAAATGAGGCTTATTTTCACGACGATTATGTGGTTTTGCCTGTATTTATCTCCTAGACGATGTGATTGCTTGGCACAATGTAAAACTTCTGGCGGAAATGTGGATTTTTAGACTTATGGCACTCATATCCTTGAATTTTATTCTCTCGAATTTGTCGTCATTGGATCAGATGCAAATGCCTTGTCCGAGGTTTCGAGTAACCTCAAACCTAACCTCAGCACTCCAACTCCCTTCCAAAGGTCAAATTCTCTGAAAAACTAATTAAAATAAGCAGGAAATTAGAGACTTGCTAGTCACCGCACAGTGCTCGGCCACGGCAGAACATAGTCACATAGACGGGTGGAAATAATGAGACGTTCATTTTAATCTGTTTTTTCATGTTCTAGCAAGCGTAGTGAATCTAAGGGCCTGTTTGGCCAAACTCCAACTTTTACAGAACTACTTCTCACAAACAGTTCTGAGAAACAGTTTCTGGAGGAGAAGCTCCAAATTGGAGCTTCTACTTCTGAAGAGCAAATTTACACTAGAAGTGTTTCTGAGAAACCAGAAACAGTTTCTCAGTTTTAGGTGTTTGGCCAGTTTTCAGTTTCTAAGACCCAGAAACAGTTCAGAAACACTTCAGAAGTTTGGCTAAACACACCCTAAAATTGGCAGGGTCATTCCGAGTCAATAATATTTCGGGTCTATTTCTGACAGGGTCGTTACAAAGGCGTCAATCGATTCAAATAGGATATTCTAATAATTTTATCAGATAAGATGTTACTTGAACTTTATACCCAGTGCAAATTGAGCGATTGTAATTGTGTATCGGGTCCCGTTCAAATCATATGGACTAGTGTAGTTTTGCTCTAAGTCAATACTATCAGGTCAAATTCAATACCGGTGAATTTCGAATTGTTTATATTCAGATCACTTTGGATCGGTGGTGAACATTTCGAAGTTCTAGGTTGAATTCAGGTTGTTCAGGTCACTTCGAATTCAAATCAAACATCTACGGGTAGAATATTCAGTTCCAGATTATAACATTCATCATTGAGAGACATCTCTTTGTCACTCTCGAGTCTCGAATACAAACTAAGCCTTGAACTCTCCCATTTTGGGTAAATTGAGCTCGACATTTTACCAACGCAATACAACAACACCCCTTGACAAAATACTTTCCATAACGACACATACATGTAACATAATTGAAAGGAGACAACAAAACAGTAAAAGTAAACACACGTGTCAAGATGACGACAGCAGCAGAATCATCCAAAACATTTACAAGTATACATACATGTCAGAGACACATGTCCTACTCACCTATCATTTCAATATTATTATTATATTATTATATGCATTGCCCAACCATTCTAGTTCTAGGTCCCACTCCCACTCTAATCCATTATTTTAATCTAAAAGAATGCCCACCGTCGAAAAGGGTAGTTTCGTCATTTGACTCAATACCTGACAGACAGTCAAGCAACCCCAAGAAAGATATTTTTTTCCTCCCCAACCTTTTTTATGGTAGTGGAAATATGAAATGCTATTAAATTAATCTAGAGGTGAGTAAAAGTAGCATTTGAGAGATCATATCTTTGGATAAAGTTTACGATATTTTGTGAAATAGTTATAGGACACGTGTCCTAATCCCACGACAACATGGGACCCATTTTTATCTCATTTCTTTTTTCTTTACCTTTTAATAAAGAGTTTTTGTCAACGAGTAGTCTGCCAATACACACACGGCTGAGTAAGCTAAGCAAAGATCCAAGCTTTATTTCAACTTCAGCTCTGAATTAACTAATTGAATAATTGTAACCATGAACATTTGCGGAATTTAGACCTACTCAACCAGCTTAACTAAAAGTCTCCAAATTTGAAATCAATTGAAGATGACCAATACGCGAACTAGTGCCTCTTACTGCACAGCATACGGAGTATGTAGAAACACTCGGCTGAATGTAACAAAGTTAAAACTCATAAAACACGGTTACCACCGAACGCGGAAAAATGAAAAACAAGGTAGGCCCACAGAGGAAATATGACTAAGAGGGGGCCATCTAGGATATAAAGTCCAAGAAATGAATTTGTTTTTGGATATCATGTGGGATTTTTGTGGTGCATTCACCCGAAAAATAAACCTGCCCCCCATTCTCTCTCCTCTTTCCACCCACTACACCACACTATGAAGAACAAACAAACAAGCAAAGCAGTAGAAAAATAGCAAATTAACAACATTATCATTGTACATTTGGACAGCAGATTTGGAAGAATAATAATATTTTTTTTTTTTTTTTTTGCTGATCTAAAGAAGAGGGCTTTACACTTATGCTTGCTAGCCTAAAAGTCTGACTGACTGATTTTATAAATATACACCACCCTCCCACTGCATTATAATATGTTTTTTTTGCAGATTTTTTTTCTTTCTTTTCATCTAAGCGACAATTTAAATTAAAAAATCAAAGAGAAACATGCCAAAAGGTTAAACCCAAAAGGCCAAAAATTTCTTTTTGCTAAACAAAAGGAGAGGGAAATCTGTTCTTACATCAGAGTTTTATATCCGTCAGATTTTGGGAAATGTTGACATTTCAAATTCTTCTTTCTTTGCGAAACTGAGACGCACCACAGCTCTCCCCATCAGTTGCAGTGCCACTGAAACTGAACCCAGTTCATATCGACTACGACCTGCCCGGTCATATTGATGGGGACCGACAACGCCAGCAAATCAAAAGACGGGTCAGCTAGTTCAACGTCTCCCCCAGGCTGCCACTACAGGTCAAGCAACATCACCATCGTTGATTGTGCAAAAACCGCTCCATGGGTTCTTTATCACGTTGTCAGTATGCATTTTAACAGTCATTGCCGAGTAAGAAGCCACAGTATCCCCAACGTCTTACACCAAAGGGCAAAGACTCCCATCTTTCTTGCAATGTTCCGGGGAACAAACCAATATTAATCACAAAAGAGGTCACGAAAACTTACTCACCAGCAGGTTGCTTTTGCTCAGCTGGCTTTACTGGGACAGCCGAGGATACAGCATGGGCATAAGGGAATGATGCAGGCATGAGCTGGTGTGTGCTCCCAGTTGACTGAGAAGCGAACTGAGCAGAAGCATTAAACATCCCCTGAGAATGCAAACCACCTTTTATGTTACTTGCTGCAGCTACAGCTTTTGCAGGATCAGATATGCTTGCACTCGCAAAACTAACTGGGGTGCATAATGACAACATCCCACTTGAAGATGTCGGCGGAGCAGACCCTTGAGATTTTGAACCCTGCTGCTGATGTTGTTGTTGATGTTGCTGAGGCTGCTGCTGCTGATTATCAGGCCTATTTCTCTGAAGATAATACCCAGTTCCAGCCATCGCAGCAGATGTATTAGCTTGCATGTAATTGGTAAAGTAAAGTTGAGCTTGCTGAATACTTTGCTTTGACAATTGGGGTTGCTGCTGTGACTGTTGTTGCAACTGAGGCTTGCCAGCTGAGCCTTGAGAAGACATCATATGAGGACTACCAAGAATCGATGGTTTTTGGCTGCTTAGAGATGGTGAAGGTGAGTTCCTACCCTGTTGGGACGACAAAGTAGATGCTTGAACCAGGGATTTGTTCCCCGTACTAGCCGTTGTCCTTGGGCTTCCACCAGCACTCTTAGACATTGATGAGTTTGACGGAGAGCCTACCATCATTGGAGAAGACGGAGCTTGGGTGCTGTTCTGGGCCTGCTGCCCTTGGGATGCTGTGGATGGTTTTTGATTACCAACAGCAGCTCCAAAAGAGATCTGGGTATGCCCTTGTTGGGGTCTACCCTGCTGCTGGGGAAGACTCTTCATGTTGGAAGGGGCTGAAGTAGTGTTTATAGAAGGCGGGGCCGCTTGGGATGCTTTAGGCCTGGGAGAAATCATCCACTGCGACTGAGCACCACCTCCCTGTAGAAGTGACGGGAAACCAGGCATACTGTTTGGGAACTTAGCAGCCAGGACGGTTGAGGATGTCATATGATCAGGATATACACTCCCATTGCTTGCAGATAGAGTCTTGCTGCGAGCACTAGCAGTTGTGGGCGGTGTATATTGCTGCTGCTTAGGAAAGAGCATTTGTGACTGCTGCTGCTGTTGTTGATGTTGCTGCTGTTGTTGATGTTGCTGCTGCTGTTGATGCTGCTGCTGCTGCTGATGTTGATGCTGTTGTTGCTGCTGCTGCTGATGATGTTGATGCTGCTGCTGCTGAGAACTGGAAGAATGAGTCACGGTGTGTGGCCCAGAAGAACGGGCTGTGCGGTTAGACCCAGGAGCAAGATTAAGGCTCCTTGCTGAGCTATCAACAACATTGTTCTCGGCCAAATCTCTTGAGAAAGCAATGGACTGCCCAACTGAAGCAGCAGAAGCTCTTGCAGAAGCCCTTCTTTCTTCATCCAAATTGGAAGAATCAGAGGCTGTTCCAGCTCCATTTTTGCCATCCTCTGGACCGCGATAACTACTCTTCCTCTGTTGAGCTGCTTGTGCAGCAGCCATCAATTGATAGTTTTGTTTGGCCGTATCTGGGAGGCTCTGAAGATAAGCATGACTGTGTGCCATTGAAGAAATGTCCAGGCCGGGGGTGCTACCATTAAGAGTTGTGAAGGACATTGGAAAAGGAATGTTCAATCCTGCTACTTGTTGGGACTGCTGTTGCTGCTTCTTATCGCTATGATTACCATTAGGGGCACCAGGGCCATTGCTTGCACCACCAGCAAGCGATGAAGGCATCATAGCAAAGTTGGGTGAATGAAAGGGCATGGAAAAATTTTGGCCATACACATTCATGTTGGGGCGGTTACGACTATCAGCCGTAGAAGGACTGTCCTCGCCACCAATTTCCCGGCCTTTAGTTCCTTGAAAATTCTGCAAGCTCGAATTTTGATTTGCGTTCCCAACATTCGCACCATTCCCCTGGGGCCGCTGTTGTTGATTCTGCATATGCTTCTGAGAAGATGAGGACGCAGTAGACATGCTAGCATTCTGATGACTTTGCTGCTGCATCTGCAAAGACTGTGATGGCTGACCAGATTGCTGCATTTGTGAGGGATGCATCATTGGAGAAGAGTAGAAAGGGCCATTAAAGAAAGACATAGCTTGAGGGTGAGATCCCCTATACGGTGGAGTTGCCCCAACATGTGCAGGTATGGGAAACGGGTATGCACCATTCCCCAGAATCGCCATAAACTGAGTCTCGTTCCCATTCATATTCGGATAACTGAAGCTCATTGCAGGACCGACAGGAGAAGCAGCATTTGAAACAGCCGCACCCATTGGAGCAGAGGTAGACGTACTCGTTGAACCAGCACCACTAGCCGTTGAAGGAGACTTCCCCATAGCAGGACGGGCAGAAGCAGCAGCCTGCTGTTGACTCATCGGGAAGTACAAGGCCTGGGCATGCTGAAATTGCACATACCAAATGTCAGTCCATTATTTCAATACCCATGGAATATGAGCATAAACAAAGTCACTGTAAACATACCATCATGTTACTGGCAGCTCCAGGAGGTAACCCAGGCTGAAGCAAGAACTGCTTCTTCTGAGCAGAATCAGGAACACTGGCAGTTTGTGGAGACTTATCCTTTGAAATAGCCGGTGGAGGCTGACCAGGGAAGAAAGTGAAAGGCTGACTCTTGCTATCTTGACCCGAACTAACCACACCACCTCTCCCAGCAAGCATATCAGCGGAAGGAACCATGTTCAAATTATATGGCTTGGCACCAAACAGCGGAGCTGTCCCAGCAGCAGCAGCAGCCGCAGCAGCTGCAGGCCAGAACGGGTTCATCTTCATCATCTGTTGGTGAACTGAGATACTCCGCGCAATATAGCAATGAGTAGCACATCTCTTGGGCCGTGGCTGAGAGAATAGAAAATGTGGAGGAGGAGGCTGAAAACAACAACGCCACACCAATTCAAAGTTCAAAGTTAAGTACACCCACCACCACGTCCATTAAAGCAAAGAAGATTAAAATAATAATGACCCGAAACAAACCCGATTAATTAATCAACAAAGTAAAGAGAGTCGTATTAAAGTAAGCAAGTAATAATCAAACGAACCAACCTGAATGGGTGGAGAAGCCATTGTGGTGCCATCCATTGATACAACTCCTTGCAGAGGTCCCACGTATCTGCTCATCAATTATTGCGTTAATTTTTTTCCCCCCACTTATTTATTAATTTCGCCCCCACTCTTTCATTTTCATAATATTATTAATCATTATATATATAAATAAATAAATAAAAAGTGATGAAAATATGATGAAGAAGAAGATGATCAAAACGACGCCGTACCCCATAGGTGAAATCCCACCGTGCCATCCAGAAGGCACTGACATTGGCAACGGCACTGAACTCGGCTGACCTCCTTCAAAATTAAAATAATAATAATTAAAAAAAATACCCCCCCATTAAATTAGCTTTCTCAAATACTGGAAAAGAAAACAACCTTGGAAATATAAATCACATAATAATAATAAAAAGCATAGGTTATACAAAAAAGAGTAAATGACATACCAAGCTTGTCTGAATGAGGCTCATTTTTGGGAGGGTGCTGCTTTTGCTGCTGGAAATTCAACTTGTCACTGTTTACAATACCCTTCTCCAAATCAAGCTGAAGATCAAAGTTCCTCTCTTTCCCCATTGGGTTGATCCTCTGCTGCTGCGGTGGCGGCGACGATAGCGACATTGCGGCCGCATTCCGGTGGTGGGAATCAGTCCGAGCCGCCAACTTGGACTCATCACCAGCTTCTGCAACACCGCCAAAACTTTTCACTGACTTGTGATCTTGTACTTCAAGTAACTTGGATTTTGTTTCCTGTCCACAATTAAATAGTACACCGAATAAATAAATTGACCCAGTCAAAAATTAATAAAATTAAATTTGCGTACTAGTACAACTCTTCAACCACAATCCCACATTTACCGATAGATAGACATATTTATTCAAACAATTCTAAAATCAAACAAATAATGAGACGTACAAACCACCATTATTATGTCAACAAATCCAAATTAAATTAAATAATTATGAATACTAATATAATTATTCAGATCGACAAAAGAGAAAAAAAGAAAAGAGTGGGACCCTCATCACTACTTACCATCATCTCCCTATCCGTGACCCTAGACTTCTCATCTCCTCCGCCTCTTCCGCCGTACTCTCCCATCTCCTCCTCCTTCTCCGGCGACGCTGGCGCCTTTATTATAATAATAAATTATACTTAATTAGTATTAAATACATCGGAAAATTCAAGAAAAAAAACCGGAAAAATGGAGAAATTTCGTATTTTGAAGATCTTAACCATGAGATCTATCTCGAATTTATCCTCTCTCCGATTTTCATTATCAGCGGTAATTGGATTTCTGCATGAAATTATGATAAAATCAAGATTAATTCAGTAGGAAGAAAAAAAAAAAAAAAAAAAAAAGTAAAAAAAAAAAAGATGATAAAAAGATGAAAAAAGGAATAAATGGTGGACACTGACGGTTTAGTGGATGTGGAGGACGATTCAACACGATCATGATTATTATGTGAAGATTCCAACTTTGGTGATGATGAGGAAGCTTCCTCTACTTTAGCTGCCGACCTCACCATCCCACCACCACCACCCAATTCTTCCGCCATCATCTTATCCGACAACAACACGCCGTTGTTGTTCGACAGCGGTAATACAACCATGTGGGTATTCACCGGACCACCGTTTTCGGCTAAAGATCCTTCTTTTCTTTCCAAGCTTGGCGATGACGCTTCGTGTTTAACGGGTTGATCCGTGATTGATTCCGGTTTCGCAACCAATGAAATGGGGCTGCCCCGTGGGCCAAATCCACCCGGTATCTCATCCGGACAAGGCCGCGGTCGCTTTCGTTTCGGAGCTGTAATAAAAACGAATTAATTAGTGGTGGTGAGTGGACAGAAATGATTTGGGGATGAAAAGGGGGATTAGGTGGGTGACTTACCAACAATTGTAAGAGGAGTTGAAGAAGATGAGTTGTGAGTGAGTGGGACTGAGGGGGAGTTTGGGATCGGCGACGGCGCCGGCGACGAAACACGAGATTTGGAATCTCCGGTGGATCTAGAGGCGGCGGCGGCGGAATCATTTGACAAGTGTTGTTCTGGCTTTGTAGATGATGATGGTGCTTGTGATTGTCTCATTAGACCGTATAAAACCTCAGCAACCTCGATTTCAATCTCGTCTTGAATAGACGGAGACGATTTCGGTGTCGATTTCGGAGGCCGTTGTTGTTTGAGTCCGTTTGGCTTCTACACCGGGAACAAAACTCATCAGTCAGAATCAACACACCACCAATTACAAAAACTGTTAAAAAGAAAAAATTGAGCTTGTTGGTGAAGACACTGACAATTTTCTTCTTCAGTGAAACATTCGATGAAGAAGGCGACATCGGCCGAGCTGGTGACGATGATGGTACTGTCGTTGCCGCCACCGCCGCAACCACCGTCGTTGATGCTGTCATACCTGACCTCACCGGCGACGAAGATGCTTGTCTGTGAATCGGCTCTCCCGCTACTCCGCCGCTACTCCAACACTCATGCGACCGTTTCGTCGACGCTGCAAAAAAAAATTAAAAAATCAATCAGACATGAAATTAATCAAAACGGTTAGAAAAGCAGCGTCAAGAACAAGATACCAAAAAAAAAAAAAAAAATATGTCGAAAATCTGACCAGAGCGAGCTTTCCTAGGAACGGAAACACCGATCATTTCATCAGGAGCCTTCCAAGTAGGAGCCACCCGATAAACCTTAGACGGAGGCGGAAAACTTTTCCGGTGACTAGTCAAAGTAGACGCCGCTGAAGTCGCTGACATAGGAACTGGATTTGACGGAGGTACATAACGTACATGTCCGCCGCCGTCATCATCATCATCCTCTTCATCGTTGACGCTTTCATCAGAACTATCTTCAACACCACCGCTACCACCACCACCACCACCTAAACCACCACCACCACCACCTAAACCACCACCGTCTTCTCTAATACTATTATTACTACCGTGAATATACTTATCCGCCCTCCGCCGTTTACTCCGACTCAACCTCTCCCTTTCTCTCTCCCTTTCCCTGTCCCGTTCACGGTCACGGTCACGGTCTCTGTCTCTGTCTCTGTCTCTGTCTCTGTCACGGTCACGGTCACGGTCACGGTCTCTATCTCGCAACTCCCGATCTCTATCCTTCTTTATCGTCCGATCTCTCAACCTCGCCGTCTCCGGCAATTCCATCGGTCCTTCATCTTCTGCTTACCACCACCAACAAACACACAAAAACAAACTTCCATCAGTTTTCAATCATTAAAATAATAATAATAATAATATAAATACGGCGTCGTTTAGGATTGGATTGGATTAGATTAGATCTGCACCTGGTGAATCACGTAGAGTGCCGGGGTTAGTAGTGGTACGATGGCGACGTCGGTGTAAGCCATTCGCCATAGCCGCCGCTCTTCTAGCTTCTCTATTCCTATCCATCATATTCCTAATCTCATTTCTCCTCGACGGAAAAAATGGCGGACTCGCCGGAAAACTCTTCTCCGGCGATACTCAATAATCAGATCTTTCGAATATCAATAAACTCGAAAGATCTCTTTCTCTCTCTCTTTCTCTTTCCTTCGCTTAAGTCTGTGTTTCTCTTCTGTGAAATGTTGTTGTGTAGAGTATGTGATTGTGTGGGTGTTGGTCCTCTTTTTCTGCTCTTTCTCTCTCTCTCTCTCTCTCTCCTCTCACTATCTCATCTTCTTTTTGGGTATTTCATTTCTATTTCTTTCTCTCTCTCTCCGCCTAACCCACCCCTATAGACTAGTGGAGGGCCTGGATCTATCCATTCATCTACGTCTTTGCATCACAGCCATTCATCCACTACCCTAATCTAACGGCTGTGGGTTACCCTTTACCGACATGGCGAGATCTTAGCCGTTGGATGAAGTAATGTGTGTGGGGTATAGTTTGCCTCCGTCTTATATTAAACCTACCTCCACGTGGCACGAATATCTTTCTTCTCTCATAAGCTTCCAATCTTTACTCCTCACTAACAACCGATCTTCCCCCCCTCCCCTCTCCAGTCTTCATTATTCAATCACTACAATTTAGTATCATTTTTTTATTGTTTAATCATAAAATATTAACAGATTTGGAAAGGAAGACATGGAAGAGTGACTGGCAACCGGGTATAGCCGGTAAGGGAAGGGGTGAAATTTTTGAAAAAGCGAGAGACATGACGATCCAAAAGGAATCTAGGTGGCCGCAGAAAATATCGTTTCTTTCCGGTCAAAATTTTGTCTAATTTTACGGACTGTGTAAAAAAATAAAAATAAAATATTCTTAATTTTCATTTCTAAAAATAAAAGATATTATTCCACGTTTTTTTTGGTAATTTTACTCCGTCCTTTTTACTTCTCTAGTGGGCCCGCCACCTGTGATCGGTACTAGTAGTAACTGGACTACTGCTCTTACTATTTAATTAATATTTAAATCCCCAATTAACGGATGTGTGGGTCCGATGCTGTTTACTTTTCAACGGCTTGGATGTAATGAGGGTGGGTGTCAGGGAGCATGCCAGCCGTTGGATTGGAAGCTGACATGGAAATATGGGGGAGTAAGATGACGTGGTAATGGGGATGGGGAATATGGACCGTTGGATATTGGGAGGAGAGATAATTAAGGGTGAAGATGGATGAGAGAGAGCGGTGGGAAAAAAGCTCGAGGGATTGGGGTCATGGTCTCACGGAAGTTCCGAGAAGGGTGGGTCCCACAAATTGAGCGCTTTGCCGATCTGAAATGAAGAATAATTTTTCCCGTTTTTTTTCTCTCTCTAGGTTAGCGTTGGCCTTTTGTCACGTTCGTGAAATTGTGGCAGCCTTCATATGACGTGTTTCGTGGGTCCCACCTACTTCTTTTTTTGTTTATTTAAGTTAAATTTAGATTATTTAATGGTAATATAATAATCTCACTGGCAAAAGAAAAGGAGGGAAAAAGGAAGGAAAGCGCATACCAAAATCTTCTTTTACCTCATTTTTTTTTTTTTTATGGTAGATTTGTTTTTTTCGAGTAATTGAGGGAAAAAAGGGTTTTGAAAAGATTGAAAACCTGGCTCTTTTTCCATCACAACTCACAAGTCAAAGTTTTACACCATTAGTTACACAATTTACTCAACTTTTTTTTTCAGAGAGTTTTTAGGTGTGGGTGGTAGTGTAATGTTAGTATGTTACCTCATGAAAAGAAAATTATTGATTTGTTGGGTCGTACGAGTACGAAAAATTGATTTAATGAATATGGACAACACGAGAAAGAAAACACAAAACACGAGACTAACAAAATAAAAGACACGATACTAAAGAAATATAATTTATTTAGAAAAATTAAAGATAGGTGGTTGATCAAATTGATTAATTGAATAAACTAATTTATAACTTGTAATAACAAAACTGAAAGAATAAAGGTGGTACGTAAATAGTAGTTTCCGGCGGGTTGGACACCACGGTGACTATCAATGAGCGATGACTAATAAGTAGGGTGTGCACTAGGTTGAAATACCGACAAGAATCTAGTTTGGATTGAAACCGAAATCGGAACGGTTGTCTCGGATCATGGGATATGTAGCAAGTTCGCTTGATACAATCTTTAGACCAGAATAATAAATAAAATGATTATTTTTCCTTTTTTGTAAGGATTTTAGTTCTTTTATTCATCTATTAAGGAATAATAATAATAATAATAATAATAATAATAATAATCATAATAATAATAATAATAATAATAATAATAATAATATTCTGGGCGTTGTGAGCGTCAAGCATCAGCATAATGTTGTTCGTGACACGCTAGTTGACATCTGTTACCGTTCTGGGATCTCAGCAGGGAAGGAGGTTGACATTGGCTTGGTTGGCTCTGATGGTCGACCTCTTCGTCCTGCGGACATGCTTCTATATTAGTGGGCTAACGGGCGCGACGTTTGCGTCGATTTGACTGGGTTTTCGCCCTTGACACAGACATGATTGACTGATTTCAAACCAGGTGAGGTGGTGCGGGAAGCGGCCAATCGTAAGCGTGCTAAGTATGAGGCTAAGTGCGCTGCTTTGGGTTATGACTTCCTTCCCTTCTCTTTATCCTCTTTGGGGGAGTTGGAGCCAGCAGTTGTTGTTCTGCTCAAGCGGATACAGCAGTTCTCCAGGATGCAGGATATCGGTGCGCAGCTTGCAGCTTTTATTTTTACTAGGATTGATTTTTCCATAGCGAAAGGTGTGGGGGCTCAGATAGTATCTCGGCTCCCCATCCAATTTCTTGTAAATTATTCTTGAATTTTCATTAATAATAATAATAAGAAGAAGTTACAAAGAATACCTCTAAAATGCCTAAACATTCATATGATCAATGGCATCCTTTAAATTGCAATTTTTGTATCCAATAATACAATCTAAGATTGACAATGTACTTGAGTTGCTTGATTATCCAGTTAGTTCTGTGAACCTTCTTTTTGAATGATTGCAGTTTCTTTCCTGCCACATCAGACAGATAACAGCCGAACTATATTTACAGTGCTTCTTATTAGTTTTTCTGTTGTACCAACTCATCACATCCTTAAAATCGTTCTGGACTTTGGTTCATATTCCTCACTGAATTCCAAATTTCTACTACAAATTTTCACTTGAAAAACAGATGGCATTGAGTTGCAAAGACAGCATCTATTGACCATTGTCATTCCTCTCTTCATCATAATACTCATTGTTGCCAACTTCCATTGTAGGGCAAGGGATGAATTGAAGCTATGTTTTGTATGATTTACACTCCTTCAAACAATCTTGTGCCACTATGCCTTTAGGATACTTCATTCTGAAGTAGTCATAAGCTTCTTGAGCATTGTACTTCCCACTTCTGCTCTAGTTAGTAGTTACCAAGCATTCGTTCAAGATAGTTAATTAGCTCCCCCTAAATTGGACAAGGACTCATTCTCGACTTTAACAATACTTCTCTAGTTCTTTGAGTCATTACTATTAGCTGGCGGTAATGCCTCTCCTTTTACATGCTTGAATCCGTGTCTCCACAACCATTTACCTATTAAAGCTTCTTTCCATAAAAGCACTTTTCTTTATGTTCATACCTTTTTAAAGAGTCATCTCAACCAAAAGTTTAGATTGATAGTTGACACTTTATAATTTGTTTTATACCTTAACACGCTCCCTCACGCGAATGCTCTTTGGCTTGAACAAATGGTTGAGACTCTGATTGTAATATCACGAAATTTTAAAGTATTTTATACTAATATTTTTAGATCTATTAATTATATTATTGAAATGAAAATATTTTGATTATTAATTGTCGTTCTCAAAACCGAGTTCGGAAATGAATTTTGGAGTCAGATTTTCTATATAGGATTTTCTAATTTCTGAATTGGACTATCTTCCAAACACTACAACGACTCAAGCCCACACCAATTGGCCCAAACACCAACTTATACCCCAACCCAACCCAAAAAGAAATCAGAAAAAGGAAAAGGAAAAAAAAAAAACCGACACAGCCACCCCCCTATAAAAACAGAGTTGTCTCTGTTTTTTTTCGCCCCCTTCCTTCGCTCACCACACGCACGCCTCAAACGCTCGCCGCCCACACGCGTCGCCTCTGCTCACCGCCGTTCGACCACCTTTCCACCGTTCTTTCTCCCTTTCTCTTTGACTGGGTAATAATCTCCCAACTCGTTTTCTTTTCCCCTGTTTTCGCCCTTTTGATAAGAACAAATTGTTAGGTCAATTTTGTTGCTCTAATTCGTGATTAATCAATACTAATAGGTGTTATACTTAATGGGTAGTCAATTTGAGTTAGTTTTATACACAAAGAAGTGATCTTGATGCTTGTTTTGAGTTGATTTTCACTAATTACGAATTTGGGATTAATTAGCTTAATTATTCGATTTTGTTTCAATTAATTTCGAAAGATATGAATTGGGTGCTCTTAAAATCTGTTAATTAGGGTTCTTGAATTTAGTTTGAGATTTAAATTGGGGTTTTGTTCAAGTTTGTATAAATTGTAAATTGGGGAATTTTAATTAATTGTTTCTAATTTAGGTTAATTAGTCCAAATTAATTAAGATAATCAATATTTCGACATTCTGATAATTTAACAAATTATAAACTGATTTTCATGATTTATATAATTTAATTCGAATTTTTGGGATTTTATGTAATAAAACATTGTTTTTAATTAATAAAACATAATATAAATTGGTATAATAATTTTATAATTAAATTATAATAATTAAGGGTTAATTTTTATGAGTTATATTCTGTTTTAAACTAATTTTAGGCCTTTGTGATTTTTTATAATAATTTTGGTGTTAATTGAGTTTTATTGGATAATTATTGAAATAGAACGATAATTATTGAATAATTGGTAATTGTTGTTTTGGATTTGGTATTGTCATAATCATGCATTGCATATAGGATCATACTAGCATATAGGAATATAGTTGGTTGGTTGGTTAAGAAAGATTGAGTGTTAATTTGAGGATGTCGTTTGTATAATTGTAGAGCCTGAGTACTAGTGATTGTTGTGCTATTGAGTTTTCGTTTGCTTAAAAAGGTAAGCTAGCATGCTCAACCCTTCTTAAACTTGTAGAAACCTTTCAAACTTACGTGCTAGATGTGAATGGTGTAATTGGATGAAAACATAGTATCATGATAGGTGGAGAACGATTCAGTTTATACGATTGTTGTATTTTGATTTGGTTGGATTTATTGTATTGATATTGGTATATGGTATGGCTTGTGACAAATATGCTATTTTGAAAGGTAAGATTAAATTTATATTGAATTGGTTGATTTGGTTTGGTTTGTGGGCGCATAGCCAATTTATATTGTGATGTTGGTTTGGTATCGTTTTATATGATTTGTGATCATCAACTCTCTCTCAATAAGATATTGGTTACTTAGACGTAGCAAAAGAACTCTTATTTATTCGTTTGAGCCAAAAGAGCTCCTATTTATTTGTTTGAGTCAAAAGAACTCTTATTTACTGGATTGAGTCGCATCGACTTCTATTAATTACCCCACCGCATCGGTCTTTAAGAGGGTTAGGCTCTACTCTACTCTACTTGGATTAAAAACACCCAGTAGGGGGTGTGCACACTTAAGGTCTAGTAGTCTTGGATTATGGATTATGGATTATGGATTATGGTTGATAGGGTGAACTGGCAAAAGATTCAGTTCATTTCTAAATAATAAGGATTATGGATTATGGATTATGGATTATGGATTGTGGATTGTGGATTGTTAACTAGGAATTGTGGATTATGGCTCGTGACTTATGAATTTCTTATTTATCGTTAATCTTTGATTTGTTGGATATGGATTATGGAATGTTTCTTATACTATGAGTATGTGATGAATTGAATGGTGGATTCTGATATATGACTCTTAACTACTGGTTTGGAATTATTATTGGATGATTAATTATATGTTTATGTGCTAAGTGTGTTTTCGAAAATAAAATTAAAAACGTTTTCAAAATCCAGGTAAGAGTTTTGGTTTTCTACACGTTAAGGTGTTAGCTTACTCAATTTCACTGACTTTTTCAACTGTGGTTTTTGTGCTTTAAATCCACCACAGGTTTGGAGTGATTGATGCATGCGGGAACGACGACTCACTAGAATTAGATGGAAACAATAATTAGACTAGTAGTTATTAAACATGGACTATTTCATATTTCATATTTTGGACTATTGTAATTTTAGTTAATGGATTGTAATAGTTATTTTAGATCATTAGACATTTGTAGTTCGGCTTCTGAAATCTCCTTGCATTCGGGTCTTTGACTCGAGTGCGGAGTGACACCTCTGAATTTCCTTATTTGTGTTTTGGTTCTCGATAAAATGTTTTTGGAAAAAGGAAAGGAAATTTGGGGGTGTTACACTGATACCATACCAAAGAACGAACCACATCAACCAAAAGTCTACACTAATGGTCGTGGACCCGGCAATTGGTTTTATATCTTAACAAATCTCCTCCTGTTTTTGGGCTACAGATGCTAAGCTAGCATTTGTACTGAGTATTCCTTTGATCTGGACAATACTCCACACATAATCCTTACAAGTCTCGTGGATCTTCTTCATGATGCCTTTAGAGAGGATTACATTGCTACATTATAGCTTTTCTACCCCGAAAATAATTGAGCTGATAAACTAACATTTACTAGTATAGGAGAGAGTAAGAGCAAACCAGTGTTTTACAGAGGCATGAATTTTCTGAATAAACTGAGAGAACGGCTCATTCCTTAGTTTGGAGGAGTTGAGAGGCATACCCACGTATCTGAAGGGAAAGAAGCCTTCAGGGAACTCCGGAATGAGTCAAAATCTAGTTCTTCACATCGTCATTTAATTCACCAAAGTAAATGTCCGTTTTAGAAGGATTTGCGTGCAACCTTAAACAAATTTCTGAAGGCAACTCATTGTAGGTGAAGCAAATGGAACACCTCGCTTGACAAAGATCACCAAATCATCTACAAATGGTAGGTGAGTGAGTCTAATCCTTTCACATTGATGCAAGACAACTGTGGATGAAAGTGCTTTTGTCTAAGATATCTAAAAAGAACTTCCATGCCAAGGAAGAAAATTGTAGGGTGAGAGGGGGTCTCCTTGCTTAATCCCACTTTTCACTTGAAAGATTCCTTAACACACACCATTAAATTTGAGAGAAATTAGAGTAGTAGTGATGTAGTTGCAGACCCAGTCAGTGAATTTTGTAGGAAACTTTAATTAATGCTCCGGACACTCAAATGCAAGTGTCAAAAATCTTCCTAATGTCTACCTTGATAAGACATCTAGGAGAGACTATTCTTTGAGTGCATCCCGTGAATATAGCTTAGAACCACATTATTTGAAGATATTCCTCCTTTGTGGTTAGCAAAAGCTGCTTGTTCTTCTCCAACGAGATCGGTAGGATGTCTTTGAGCCTAATTGCACAAACCTTGCTAATCACCTTGTAAAAGAGTTGAACAACAAGCTATAGACCTATAGTCAGTGACATCATAAGGATTATCTTTCTTTGGAAGTATCACTCTAAAACTATGATACAGATAATTGTAAAACCATTTAACCACCAGTGAATTACAAAACGCGCTTAAATAAGTATTTAATAATCTTAATATATGTATATAGAAATTTTTGATAAATTATGACACACACCTTTAGAAAGGTACACAAGTTTTCTTTTATTAAAATAAAAAATATTCATTAAAGTAATAGGATATTTGCTAAATTACACAATTGTAAATTCGAGTATGCATGCACCTAGTGTATAATATTAAAGGGAAGGTTTCCTCCTATTCACCTTTGTGGTGGGACCATTCCCCGGACCATCACTTTGAGGGAGGATGTTAATATGCACCGGACTAGTGTATGATAGTATTATGGTGAATTCAATGTAGAACATCAACTAAAGTATTTTTTTTTTTTTTTTTTTTTTTGCAATTAAAGTATCTAATATTGCGTTCAACATTTCTCCTATTTTGTATGTTGCTTAGATCATTTTTTATATTTATCCACGAGAAATCTATTAAAATTAATTGATGATATGATTTATGCAACGTGGCTTCGAAATTCGATAAAGTACTCACTTCATCAATTAGATTAATTGCCAATCGCACTAGTAGAGTAGTAGGTATAGAAACAGTTTGTCACCAAATAAAGAGGATAACATTTTTTTTTTTTTTTTTGCCATTTTGATGTTTTTTCTCAAGTAGATATTCGAACTTTGCTCAAATTAACCTTTAATAATATATCAACTCTACAAGAGCTACCAAAAGTTTGTAACCATTGTAAAGAGAAGAAGAATAGCCCTCCAATTTACCAAAATAAATCTAATCCTTTGATTAGTTTGACCATACATTATAATTAAAATGAAAAACTACAATCCCACATTTTTTTTCTCCTCCCCACTCCACCTCAGAATCCACCACTGACCAAATACAACCATGTCTGGCACCACCATTGAGACCTATAGTTCCATGCAACCACACGCCTCATCGTTTGCGTCATTGATGTCGTCTGCCGTAGCTACATTTTCTCTTTCTCTTCTCCATTTTTTTGGGCGACGACGGTTATGAGGGGGCGGCGACTTGGGAGGCTACTAGGGGGTCATGGGAGGGTCGGGAAAGGGTTTACATAGGGCGGGGGGCTGCGAATCGAAAGCGGAGAGGTTGGGAAAGATGAGTGCTTGAAGGAGAGAGAATCGTGCGTTGATAACAAAGGAGGGACAAAGGTTGACAGAGATGGCCCAGTCAAGATTGTCGTCGTCGTTGGTTGGGGATGATGCTCTCAAATGCATTAGTGGTGTTGGATGTTAAACCGAAGATGGTGCTATGGCGATGGCAGACTAGGACGTCGGGGAAGAGAAGGGGAGGAGGGAGATGAGAGAGAAAAATCTAAGGCTGAAAAGTTAGGCCCTGTCTAATAGGATTGTATCTTTCTGATCTGACCTGATTTGATTTGAATGACTCTAATCTCAATACTTATTTTATTAAGTCCTATCAACGAGGGACTTAGTTTTAGATTAATATTTTTTTAATTTTTTTTTAATTATTAAATATGGTCAAGCTTACAATGCTTACCAGAGCCCTTGGTTTTCAAAAGGAAATCCCAACCATACATTAAATAGTTTACCCACATGAAGAATTAATTTTATATTCTATCTCCTCCTCAACGTCCCTCTCCCCACCTCCAAAACCACAGCTGACACCAACTGGACCTCCGGCCAGCTAGCCTCCTAACACCACCCCCACCTAATGAGACGCCGACGCCCTCCTCTCTAACCGCATCTTCTCCTTCTTTTCTCTACATTCTAGGCGGTGGCGATTGTGCTGGGGCAGCAATATTTTCAGGCTACTAGGTAATCGATGGACAGGCAAAAGGTGATTGTTGTAGGGTGGGGCTTTGGGAATAAGTGGGGCAAATGTTGGGAAAAGGGAGATCCGAGAGGAGAGAGGTGTTGTGGGAGGCTATGGTGGTGGGGGGGGACGTCGAACGTTGATGCGTATGCTAATCTAAAATTAACAACCTAAGAGTTTTTGCAGCGGAATTAAAAAATAAAAGAACTTATATTTGTGTTTATATGGAAACAAACTAAAGATAATACAATAAAGATATGATTCAATACCCGCAAGTAATTGAATCTGCCGAATTCAAAGAGTCGCAACCCTTAATTCGATCCTCTGGAAAGGATTTAGAACTCACGCATGAGTTTGTCGCCCGCAAGCAACCACAAAAGAATTTGAAGGAAACTCCCTTCGACTCTTCGATATTGATACTCAGATGTAATCTCTGTCTGAAAAATACATGAGACTATCTCACCTTATCTAGGGTAGAGTTGTCTAGCTTATTTGCCTTAATTTTAACTATATTAGATCGAATAAGGAAACTAACTTAAAACTTACTAAATAATCAGACTTCCCAAATGAATTAGGAATACTAATTATCAGAAACTAATTATAAGACTCCCTAAAGAAAATAAGCAAAACTCTAAGCTAGAATGAATTTAGGAAAACTCAATAAATCGATTCTTGCTTGGCTCTCGCATGGCTGCATCAAACGTATAGTCGACGGAGTAGTATTAGCCTACTAGTGGTGGTCTCCGGTGCAGTAGTTGCTTTGGGTGTGGTCCGCCGGTGGTGCTAGGGCCGGGGGGGGGGGAGGGAAGGGAGAGGAGAGAGAAAAAAAGATGAGGTAAGGCCATGAGGGAGTTGATGGTGTTTTATATATATATATATATATATATATATATATATATATATATATATATATATATATATATATATATATATATATATATATATAAATGTTAATTTTGTCAAAATTTGGAGTGCTGAGAACTATTTGTAAGAATGAACGGTGTGATTTACTAAATTTAAAATGGTTATCAAACTTTGGTAAGCATCGTAAAATCACCCCTTAATAATTAAGGGCCCGTTTGGTATCAATGCCGTTTTCAGTTTTGGTGTTTTTTTTGCGTAAAAAAATTAGTTTAAGGGCCTGTTTGGTATCGCTTTCTGTTTTTCGTTTTTTTTTTTTTTTTTTTTTTAAAACAAAGTCCCGTTTTTTAAAACCAGAAAAAGTGGTTTTCAGTTTTCAGTTGTCAGTTTTTATTTTCTGTATGACTATTATAGAAACATACAGTTTAAATTAATTTTTGCAACTTATTTAGCTAAACTTTTTACGTAAAAAAACCAAAAACAAAAAACGGCAGTGATACCGAACGGGCCCTAAATAAGTTACAAAATTAATTTTAATTTTTTTGGTACTATAATAGTCATATGAAAATGAAAATTGACAACTAAAAACGTAAGACCAAATTTTCTGGTTTTAAAAAACAAGACTTTGGTTTTTAAAAAAACTGAAAAGTGAAAATAGAAAACGATACCAAACAAGTTCTAAACAAGACAAATTTCAAATTCGTAAACTAATCTATCTTCCATCATGTATCATGAAATTCCCACTAACTTGCCATGTGAGCACATATTTGCCACGTCAACATTGTAAAGAGATTTAGTTGTCAACTATGCACAATAATTAATTGAACATAGTCTTACAAACAAATAATACTATATACTAATAGTCACCAAAAAAACAAACAACTAATAATACCACAATTCTTTAAAGAAAATTTCCAATTACACTTTATTGTACCCCATATATTAGCTTATAACATAGTTTAAGCACAACTTTGCCATCTTGATTGTCACATGAATATTTTATAGCGTCTACTCCTCCTCAAACTAATAATAATCTTTGGATTCTCTATTTAATATGTTTTCATGTAGAATGGGCTTGCTGCCATAAGCACTTACATTATAAAATGTTGCCACTTTCGTATTTTAATGTGTTCGATTATTGTTTACGACATGTAATACGCTTAAACTAATTTGTAAAGCTTCAATGTAATGAAAACACTATAATCAAATAATGATGTGGAGCTACCTTCCCTCAATTTTGTTTGGAAGCTCGAAAGTGGTGAGTTTGATAAACTCAGGGTCGATTTATCGGGTTTGAAATAGTAAGGGGGTTTCAAAAGGTTGTGACTTATAAAATGGCGAAAGTGGTTTATGAACCCCATACGTTTACCTCTACATGAAATGTAGCCCCACAAGTATTGAAAGGAGCAATTGACCCCCACAACTTTCATAATTGGTGAAATCCAACCCTTTCCCAATTTATCGCGAGATATTCAATATCTCTCTAATATCTCACCTACAAAGTTAATATTATAAAAAATATTATTTAAGTTAAAATAAAAACTCAAAAAATTACATTTTTTATGGCTCAATCTCACTGCTCTTATTACTACGAGAAGAAAAAAAAAACTTCAAAAAAAAAAAAAATTTGTGTTCACATTAATGGCGATGAACGTATTACTGATCCCTGAATCTAATTTTTTTTCTTGAAGTGTATTTTTTTTTTTTTTTTTGCCTTCAGATGGATTTTTATTTTTAATATTCCATGTGATAAGATTTAATTTTGATGATATTAGTTTTTTTTTTATAATATTAGATTTGAAGGTGGTATTTTGGAGAGATATTGAATATCTCATGATAAATTAAGAAGATATTTGATTTCACCAATTGTGAAATTTGTGGGGTCAATTGCCCATTTCAATACTTATGAGGCTACATTTCACAAGGCAAATGTATGAGGGTTATAAACATATCTTTAAGTTTACCGTGACAAAACATTGTTAAAATTAATACATTTACATGAAAAATGATGGGAGTACTATCTACAAAAATTATATACATGTATATGGCGCCTAAAGCAATCCATTGGGAATCCATATGAATTGATTTTGGGATCAAACTTTGCCCCATAATTTCTTAAAGGATCAAATTTAAGATGAAGAACAAGTAACATGTGGCAAGCTCTCAAATGCCTTAAATAGTACTAACATATTGGGCTAAGGCTGTTAGTTTAGTCTGCTCTTCCATACTGGTAGACCCGGCAAATTTGAATCAAACTTGGATTTCCATCCCAATTATCTGATCCGAACATTTCGATATCGACTCGTAGTCTTTTACTACACTGCTATGGCGACCCGAATTTGACTGCAAATTTGAAATGTCCCAATCCAATATGACATTAGCTGAGTCTGCTTGACGGTTGAAACAATACTAATACACCAAATAGTGCATGAGATCAAAATTATACTAGAAGCTATATGAACTCTCACAATACATTATTATTAGTACGAAAGTTGTGTAATTGTATTAGATTAGATTAGAAGTTCCAACGATATACTCCGTATCACAATTATGTCATTTGCCGAGGCTGTTTCAAAAGCCCATACTTTGGTATAAGTATATAAGCTTAAGCTCAATCAAACTCAGTTCGCTCCTCAAGTTGTAATCAAACAAACCATAATTTACATAGAAGCTTCTAATGTGTCCGTGTACACGAGTCTTTTCCATGAAGATAAACAAACCACAATCTACATAGCAACCTCATGACTGACAATTTTCTCTCAACAAAGAATGTTTCTCAAGTCTCTGATGCACATCGCTCTTTTCGCCTACAAAGGCCAAAATGCAGCGGAAGCAACAAATCGACAATACAACGAATAACTAGCATACAAACAACAGGCTGCCCAACAGGACGGATACAAAGATACTTCTAGGCATTAGTCTCGACCCCAGACCCTGGTTCGAGAAGGCTCTGAGAGTTCTCTCTACTGCCATAGGCCCTCTCCTTGAACATTTGATCCACCTCCTCGAATGTCAAGGCCTTTGTTTCAGGGACAAAGGCGCACACGAATATGAATGCAACCACCACAATGCCCGCGATTATCAGGAATGTCCCACCCGTTCCAACACCATCAGCAATTGAAAGGAATGATTCTGAAACAATAAGGTTTGTGATCCAACAGACTGTGGCACCCATACCCCCACATAAGCCTCGGTAAGCCTGAGGATATATCTCGGAATTGATAGCCCAAGGTACAGGACCCATCCCAGGTGCGAAGAAGGCAATGTAAAGGGCCAGACCCACAACAGCAAGCCATGAATAGACAGAGCCAGAGTCACCAGAGGTGCCCATCATAAGCAATGAGACTGAAAGTAATATGAGGGAAGCAAATACACCTGCCAGGCTCGAGAGGGCTAGGCTACGCCTCCCCATGTGGTCGATCAAGTATATGCCCAAGACTGTTCCAATAGCATTCATGGCTGCAACAATGAGTGAGATCAGAAGGGCTAGTTGATTGGAGCGAAACCCGGCCATCTGCACGATAGTTGGACTGTAATACATGACAGTGTTGATTCCAGCAAACTGCTGAAATGCCTGCACAAGTGCCACAACATTTAATTAGGGAACCTCCACTTTTATGAGCTTTTCAAATAAAAAGAACAGAAACTGCAGGACTATGGAAGTTATATGTTCTGTCAGAAGCCAAAAGCATTAGCACAGTAGACGATACACAACATACAACCCATGTTTATGTTTAATTTGAAATGAGAGCGCAATTGATATAGCAGACATGTCATTTTAGTCATCAGCTGCTGCTACTGTAGAAAGATTAAATGCTCATCTATGTGATTGTGTAATATCCTTGTTCACAAAGTCTAAGCTAGCTTAAATTTAGAGGCTCTTAACATGTTCAATCCACAAACTATATACTTCTCATTGCGACAGCATTGCCAACCGCTTACATATGATGAGTTGACGGACACAGAAATAAGTAAAGCAATGCAGAATGGCTACAACATTAACTACTGAACATACCAGAAGACCACCACCAGCAAGAAATGCTAGTCTAAGTTCTTTTATTCTGAACACATCCATGATTTGAACAGCTTTCTGCTTACGTTCCTCTTCAGCAGCAGTAGCAAGTAAATCGAGCTCATCTTCCAACCTAAATGGGTCATAAATCCTTGAGAGAACCTCAGCAGCTTGGGCCTTGTCTTTCTGCCACATATGAAGTACATGTTCCTCTTAAATAAGGATACAAGAGAAATACTACCTACGATGTAAAAGTAATGAACCTAACCTTCATGTAAAGCCAGCGAGGGGACTCTGGTAAAAGCAGCATAAACACAAATTGCAAAATGGCTGGCACAGCGGAGACACCAAGCATCCAACGCCAAGTTCCAGGCACCTGCTCACACGACACAGTACAATAAAAGAAAATATGATTTTTCATGTATAGCATAGCTTCACGCTAAGAAGGATAGTGGTATACAGATCTAAAGGAATCCAGAACAACATTCCAAGTTTGAAGTCATCAAGTTTATAGAGAAGGATAAAAACCCATTGAAGGATGGACTATAATGAATGTCGGGTGAGTAACTGGACCTTATGACAAGGTCAAGACTCCAACTTAATGTGCAGATCCATCTTCTTAGCATTTCTAATCAATTTCAGTTACTGATCCATTGTTGTGGACAAATGAAACAAAGAGATCTACTACAAAAAGCTGAAGTCTTGACCAAAAAAAAAGAAACAGATGGTTGAAAGTAGAGGATCGGTTTAAGAGTCGCAGATAATGTTTTAAGGTTATCTACAGCATGGAAAGCAAATAGAATGAGAAAGAAACAGCCACCATATATATTAGTTGCAAGAGCAATATCAGGCCTTCTTAAACCTTTGCTCCCATTATCAATTTATCATCACCTCCTGAATCATCCAAATCAGTGACACCCAGAAGTCAAATTTTGCTCAAAATGACATCTTCAAGAACAGTTCTTAGTAAAAACACCTTTTTAAGTTTACTTTTTTAAAAGTCACCAGCCCAATTAAAGGAGGAAATATTGTTCTTCGAGCTATTAACTATAACTTCACCATTTTCTAGATTACCTCATAAATGAAATGTGAACCTAAGGGGGTCAAATGATGCTGGATGAGTTGTAAATTGTAATGCTGCCACATATAACAATTCTTAAGCAAGATGGTTACATTTAACAACAAAAATCACCTTAGCAGGATTCCAATCTAAATTGTTTATGCAGAGTGACGGGAGTTGGAAATGATTGTGAAGGTGAATTAGCAGAAAAAGCCTTGCAAATGTAAATTCTCGCTGGCATGAATGCTTTTAGTTTCATTGGTTTTAAGTAGATGGTGATCCAAATAATCGCCTTAAGAGACCCACATGTGGGAACTGAAAGAGAGACTGCAGTTTTACCATGGCAGAGTTTCTGAAAAAAAGAATTGGCCTGCAGTGAACCTGAGCTTCCTTTTTCCTAGACAGGAAGCTGTAGAGTAGCATAGGTTCACCTGAAGAAGGGAGAAATCAACTACAAAGTTTTTCACCTCAAGTAATTATCAGACGGAAGCAGTTGAAGCACTTAAAGAAACAGTTGAAATATTTGCTTACTCTATGTCGCAAATATCAGAAATGAAATAGAGTATCCATCACTTATGTTTCTCATTGTGAAATACTTTAACAGCAAGATTGTGAAAACTTCCATTTCTCGAGAAAGAACTATGTCGAGCATAAAAAAAAAAAAAATTCCTTGAAATCAACAGCACAGTAAAAGCGGAACAAGCATATTGGGATCCTTAAGATAAAATTATCGAAGACTTTATCAATGAGCAAGAATATGCATATTACCTCGGTGAAGGCAAGGTTAACACAGTACGAAATAAACTGTCCAAAAGTAATCATTAACACATTTGTGCTAACGAGTCCTCCTCTTACTTCTGTCGGAGATGCTTCTGCAATATAAACAGGAGCACATACTGATGCCAATCCGACACCCAATCCCACCAAGAAGCGTCCAACAATGAGTACAAATGGATCAGGTGCAACACCCATGACAATGGCACCAACAGTAAAGACAGCATCAGCTAGTAGAGTGGCCTTTTTACGTCCATACACATCATTCAGCCATCCACCACCCCCAGCACCAATCATTGCACCAACTAATGCCATGCTCACAATTGTTTCCTGTCAAGATATGAGACCATAATTAATAGGATTTGTATACAAACAAACAAAAAACCAAGCCTTATTCCCCAAATGATTTGGGGTCGGCAATTAATAATTTTTGTATGTGAAAAAAAGAAAAAAAGAATCAGGATATCACAAATATGTGTATTGTGTAAGGAAAGGTACACGCTTGTGTTTTTCAAAGATTAACCATCTAGCGTGACCTAAGCCATCTTGTTATAGGGTTGTTTGCACAGACTATCATGGGGCGAGATATTGTCAAATGTCATTAAAGGATGTTTTAGATATAGAGAATTAGAAGGTGTAGTGCAAACAACATATGTAATCAGGTCATCCCCCGTTTCCTTCAGAAGAGAATGGTTGTATCCACTTTACCTGCAAGAAGCTGCTGTTTTTAACCTCCGGAAAATCATCCTTTATGTACAGGAGAGCGCCTGAAATCACACCTGAAAACAGAGGTTTCTGTCAGTTTCACAAAGATATTCTTCATCAAAAAGAAATGGTACGAATTAATAGGCGGCCTATCTTCCCACCCAGCTATCTGCTATCTCTCGTTGCTAAACAAGAACTGGCGTCGTCCTCACTAGAGCTAGTACTCCTTGTCAAGGCTTTCTTCTATAGTAAACAAAGCTGTACTAGATGATGGCATCTAATGGGAGAAACTCCTAAGTAAAGTTTCCCTCCCAAAAAAAAACAAAAAAAGTAAAGTATTTGCTATTGCCTCTCACATATATAAACCATAGAACTTCTCTTTTATACAAAATTTTCATGTTACGTGGACATAGCTACATCTGTCTGTGATCCTTCAAAAAACTTCAGAAGAAGAAAAGGCACCCAAGTAAAAAGCTTAAAAAAAAAAAGAGCATTAATCATAGACATACTAAGAATTCCAATCAACATTATTCTAAAGTGTAACAAGAACTCTTTAACATGTAGTACTAACCTAGACATACTAACTGAGAAAGGGAATGTAACTCCAAAATCAACATTATTTTTCATCACCCGAAAAATCGTACACATTGAATGCATCAATCATAGAGGATTGTAATCTTGTACATGTAGCATGACAGAGACTCAATTTCTCAACTCTCAAGGTTCAATTTCATCGAATTCTTGTCATTTCTTTTATGTTAAGTTTTTTTTGGTCCCACTTCAGCTTGTGATATCCTAATTACATCACGATTTATTGAATTGTCTAGTTTTGGTTTGAATATGTGAGATGATTTAAACAATAACATCACGAATTGAAAGACACATAGAGATTAGTCCACAAAATTTACACATCCAACACATATTTTCATACATGAGAAGTATCAAAATGTTAGTCCACAAGATCCTACCTAGTCATTATGTAGAGTTTTGGAGTTTCTAGGAATGTAAATAAAAGTCTAGGAACTATAACAACAACTGATTTTACTCCGGAACAATCTTCAACCATCATGGCTCTTTTATGAGTAGGTTGGTTTCTTAACTTCTAGTTCAATCAAGAACATTTTCCCATTTGTCATTGATGTATATGATCTGTTCCTTGCATATTTTGGCTCCAATATCACATGATCACAAATACAATTATACAAACGAATGACTCTTAAAAAAGATGAAACCAATAGTAAGAGGATCAAGCTCATCAAGTAAACAAGCAAGTATTCAAATTAATTAATTACTCAATAATTTGCAGATATTTTTCATGGTCATATGAGTGAGACTATAAACATATTAGCAGTTGGAGTACCAAAAAATGGTCAACTATTTTGGTACAAATCAAACTGAGAAGATGATCAATTCCATAGTTGTACGCCCCTCGATTTCATTCATTTCTTTACGTTTTCCGATGTACGAGACATTACAAATAGAAATACTTCCGTAGTATAAAGAAATGAACGAAAGGAAGAGAATAGTAAAAACAACAGTAACAGCAGAGGACTTTTACCTGTATCATACCCAAAGAGTAATCCAGCAATTCCAGCAGTAACAGTCAAAGACAAAATAAATTTGTTACCAAAATATGAAATTCTCCTCTCAGGATATGCGTCCAAGTATCCTGAACTTCCTGGTATTGAATCAAGGGCCATTTTCACCCAGATTTTGAGTATATTTTGCACCCAAAACACCAAAAATCTGTTAATGTAAAATTTGGAATTCACCCCAAATTTCAATCCAAAGATCAAATTTTGAAAACTGCCCACCAAAGATAAAGTCTACAAGATTAAAAACCCACAAATTTTTTTAGCAAAAAAATGATGTACAAATGAAGACTGAAGTTGTACAAGAAATCCAGTAACCACAAAACAAAAAAAAATAAAAAAAAAATAGAGCAGATAGAAAAATAAATAATGAGTAATGATACGTGAAGTTTTTGGTCACTCCGAAGGTGACAAGCAAGCAGGAGTGAGAGAGAGAGAGGGGTGTGATAGCCGGGAGAACAATGTTGCAATAGTAAGCTTCTTTTTCACGGTATGTACTACTCTGCATATTATTGGCCCGCGGCCCCGCAGGGCGCAGGCAGTGACAAGTAGACTAAATATATGGAGTATGGTATTCGGATGGGGTCAATTTTGAGTCGGAACTTTCTTGAATGTAATGATAATCGTTTTCGGGTTGATTAGGTGTCCAAGTATATTTCTCGGCTAAGAGCATGATGATTTAGGAAAATTGGAATTGAGTTGATTTAATTCAGTTTGTCTCCTGCTTACATTGCTCTTACGCATTTCAAGTTTGCGCTTATATGAATCTCAGTTTGAGATCTTATTCCAGGCATTAAGTCGTTAGTAATTCAAGACAACTTTTTTTAATTTTTTTTTTAATTTTTTTTTTGTTACTAGACGAAAAACTAAAACTACATAAGGTCTATTAAGTTCTCCCAAGGAGTAATAAGGTTCACATTATTGTCGAAAAAATTGGAGAGTCCCTCCACATCTGCAAAACTAATTGAAAGACCCTGCCAATTCTTCATCGGTTGTTGCGGAAGATCCCGCCTCGCTTGGGCCTCTAAGTGATCTGCTACGGTATTCCATTGTCGTCATATGTGACCTACAGTCACATGCATGGTCCTTGCGAGCTCCCTGCATTTCAAGTACATATTGCTCAAGCGATCCACAGGTTGTTTGACATGTCAAGGCAACTTTTTGTGTTGATAAATCTGAGTTAATTCAAGAGGGATCATTAACCTATAATTGATCCAACATAAAATGTCAAAGAATGAGCCAAAAGTCTGAACTAATGGTTAGCGCACCCATAATGGTCTTATATTTCAATACGTCCCCTCACGCAAAGGCCCACAAACACAACACTTAAACTTAACTCTTTTTATTAAGACTCCAACACAACAAAGGAGGGGGTTACCAGGATTCGAACTCGAGACCTCAGGATCGCTGAGCCTCTGATACCATGTTAGAAATCAACTAAGCCAAAAGTATAGACTGATGGTTAGAGCACGCATAGTGTCTTATACTTCAACACGCCCCCTTGGTATTAGAGCTAGAAAAGCCCTGGTGAGCTTGTGAAGGTCCAGTCTGCGCAGATGGGCAAGATATGTGGGAAACGAAGAGAGTTAGAAAAGCACTGGTTAGCCCCGAAGCCTAGTCTGTTAAGTAAGAGGGAACTCACACATGAGGCGGAGTGTTAAAGTGAGCTCCACTTGTGAGTGTCCCACGTTAGAAAAGGAGGAAAAAGTTGAGTTGTATATAAACCAAAGAGTTACTCTACCTAATGTCAATTGATTTTAGGATGAAACCTCATTTGGTTTATGAAGCGGACAATCTCTCCTCCTACGGGTATTGCTTAGGCCCGATCGTGGTTTAATATAAGTATATTTTCATGTGCAAATCTTGATGAACCAAAGGCCAATGTCGTCTCTGATCATCGGAACAATTATACAATTATGGGGTTATTTTCACAGATTTGAATTTTGATGATGTTGGACTGTTAAGAGTAATTGTCTGTTGCCACTTGCCAGTTGCCAATATAGATAAGGTTACGAATGACAATCTGCCACCTCAACTCCTCAAGCAATATTGAAATTGATCCTCCTACAAATTATGAGAAGACACATCCTAGAAAAAGGAGTATCTGTGATCAGGGATGCTCTTGTGGTACGCCACTTCACATGATCCAATGACTCTTCCTACTCCTCGGTAGACAGGAAAAAAGTGATCCATATTCGAACATCCGACCCGAATTGCTTGACCCAAATTTCTAATTTGAATTTAACTCGAAATTCGAATTGACCCAAACCGAATTCGAATATGACCCGATCTTGACCCAACCCGAACATGACCCGAACTGAAATGACCAAACCCGATAACTAGACGTTTTAATGAATCGGTTGAGCAAAAATGACTAGGATTAGCTGTATCTAGAGCTGTGCCGGGCTCACCCGGATTAGTGCCCAGAAAATCGAGCACTAGCACTACCCCGCCAGTGCTTTGACCGGGGCTAGGGCCAGGGCGGGCCAGTGCTCGGGCACTGCCTCAGCCGGAAAAAAAAGGACTTGCTCATAATTATTTTCATTATATCATTATTTGATAAACTTATAATAATTAGGATGCCTACGTATCTCGAAAGAATCAAACCCCACGTAGTTCTTCACTTACCTTACTTACCTTCGTTTGATTATTTGATTGGTTCATTCTTAGACGTTCTCATCGGCAGTTGATGCTCCCGATTCTAATGTAGTATCCATTGTCATGAATGGATCATCTTCTTCGTCATCATCATCATCATCATCATCCTTCATTCCTTGTCTTCTTTTTAATGCTTGATCCCAATTTTTTTTGCATACACATACTTTCACGGATTCGGGAGCCAAACTTGATCGCTTTTCATCCAATACTCTTTTACATGCACTAAAAGCGGACTCCGAAGCAACTGTCGAAGTTGGACCTACAAGAACATTCTTTGCAATTTGGGTTAAAATCGGATATTGGTGGCTATGTTTACGCCACCAATTAAGAATGCTAAATTCACTATCATCGGTAGTATCATGGACAAGTGTTAAATAATCAGTGACAAAAGATGTTTGTTTTTTAAAAATAATTTTATGATAAAATCGATTTTTGTTTTTTAAAAATAATTTTATGATAATCACCAAATCTACTTTGTTTAGATTTAGATGACATGAAAGAAGAAGAAAAACTAGCTTGTGCATCAGTACCACTACGTGTATCACACAAATCATGTAATTTAGTAAGAATAGAAACACATTTGTTCACATAATTTTCTACATCATAGTCTTGTTCTAATGTTGAATAATAAAATTCTAACATGTTTGTCAATCCCTCGGATTTAACACCGGGATCAATAATACATGCAATGCCATATATAATAGGAAATTCAGTAAAATAATGCAACCATTTCGCACGCATTAAAGAAACAACATGCTTTAAACTATCGTAAATAGAATCATCAACATTAGACATAACAAAAACTATTTTAATGCATTGTAAGATCACCAAATGAACATTTGGTTCATATACTAGCGAAATTTTTTTTTGTAGCATCATAATAAGATTTCAAAAGATCATAAATAGGTTCGGCAAGTTCCCAAGTAACATCATCGAGAAGTTGTGCATTTGGATCGGTAGAATGATGTTCATTATACAAAGTAGTAATAACTTGTTTATACCTGATTGCAGCACCTATCATGGTGTAGGTAGAATTCCACCCTGTTGGTGTATCAAGACAAAATCTCTTATATGACAATTGATGTTTCCTGCACAATTATTTGTATCTACGCGTTTTTGTGCCCGTTACTCTAAGCCACTTAACAACTTTTTTTAATAGGCCTTAAAATAGGAGAAATACAAGCAATTCCTTCTTGAGTGGACAAAGACAAATTAATAATATGTGCACAACATCTAACATGTAAAAACATACCATGTAATAATAAAGTTGAAATATTACTCTTGATATGACTAATACAATTAGTATTAGGCGAAGCATTATCAAATGAAATAGTAAACAACTTATCAAGCAATTTAAACTCACTACAAGTACCATGAATACGAGAATATATGTTATAGCCGGTATGAGACTCTTCCATAACATCAAAAGCAATAATACGTTTTTGCAATTTAAAATCACTATCAATCCAATGAGCGGTAATGCATATATAAGGTTCACCTTGTCTTGAAGTCCATGTATCACTAGTTAGGCAAACACGTCCATTAAATGAACGAAAATATTCAATTAGCTCGCCTCTAATTTTGTGATATTGTGTCATAGTATGACGCTTAAGAGTCTTCCTAGGCACCTTTCTATAAGCGGGTTGTAATGATAATCTATTAAACTCTTCATAATTAATACTTTCACCAAAACTAAAAGGCAATTCATCAAGACAAACAAAACTAGCCATATTATCAATCATTTGATTTATATTATAATAGAAAGGGGTACCTCCACCGGGAGTCGGGGTCATATAACCTCCGATTTGTGTTTGACCACCAACATGGCTTGATTCACCTTCACTTTGTTTTTTGGGGTCGGTTATGCCATGTACGCTTTGTAGGTCTCGAGTTTGAGTGTCGGTTCCGCTACCCGTTTTCCACTTCAATTCTACATTAACATTGTTGTCTTTTCAAATTCGAGAAATAAGTTTGAAACATTTTACACCTCTTTTGCCGTCTTCGGTGTAGATTTTGTCAAAATGAGCCCAAACAAAACTTGTTTTGACACCACGTCGATTAACAATACCAACACCTACAATTAAAGAATAATGATATTAATTAAGTTGTAAATTTAAATGAATTGAATAAATATGCAACTATATAAATTGAATTTTACCATCTTGTGAATCTATATCCGTTCTTGGACGAGAACGAGGTGGTGGCATGGCCGATGATTCTTGTTGTGATATATTACCTATACCTACAAATAAAATTATATTAATAAAAAGAAAAATTGACAAAATAACACTAATAATTATAAAAATAAATTATAAACATTAAGTTACCTTGATTAACATCACCTAGAAGTGATTCTTCGTATTCTCTCAACACTCTTCTTTGCTCGGGAGTTAAATTCTCCATTTCGGGTTAATATTAGTTTTTGATAAGAATATTAAAATATTGAATACAAAATACAATAATCATCAATACTAATAATAATTATCAAAATAACAATAACAAAAGTACTAAATATTGTATACTTACTTAATATAATACTTGTAGTAATTTTTTTTCTAACTAAAATTGAAAACTTAATTAATACTTGAAAATTGTAGTAATTTTTTTTAAGTAAATTTTAAACTTGAATACTTGAGAGTTTTAGAATTGTAGTAATTGAAGAAGAAATGTAGAATAGGGAGAGTCATTGTGTGGAAATTAGAGTTAGATATAGTGGGTATTTATAGAAAATTTAAGGGTGGGGGATATATTTAAAAAAAAAAAAAAAAAAAAAAAAAAAAAAAAAAAAAACTGCCGTTAGGAACAAACGACTAGTTTTGGGTTTTGAACCTAAACTAGCCGTTGGCTAGGGCGGGCTGGGGCGGGTTGGGGGTGGGCTAGGGCGGGCTAATGTTTTGGCTAGGGCGGGCTCATGTTTTTGTAACACCCCGTATTTTTGGGACTTCTAAATTATTAAAGTCGTCGGGAGAAATTCATTTTAGGAGTTACGAGTTTCGATTTTCGGAAGTTTAGAGTCACTTTCCTTTTGGGTCGCTTTCCTAATTAGGAAATTAGAGAGCAAATTTACCTTTCTACCCTTACTAAACCCCTCCCTTACCTTAACATAAAAAAAAAAAAAGAAACACACCATCACTCGCACACGCACGCAGCCGGGAGAAGGAAAAGAAGAAAAGAAAAAAAAAAAAAAGAGGAAGAAGAGGAGAACAGAGGAGAAGCGTGCGACCCCTTCCCGCGAACCACGCCGCGCTGCCGCCTTCGTCGTCGCACAGCCGCCCGCGTCGCCGGCCCCCTGCCGTCCTCTCTCTTGATTTTCTGTCAAGGGTAGTAAGTTCCTCATCTTTCTCCATAATTATTAAATTGGGAGTTTTCGAAATTGTGTTCAATTGATGATTAAGAACACGATTGGTTGATTAGCTTGATTGTTTTAGGGCTTTGATCGTGTTTGCGTTGATTATGATTTATGGGTTATGATTTTCGAATTTAGGGGTTTTTCGAAATTGGGGTTTTGTTAATTAGGGTTTATGTTAATTTATGATTGATTTTGTGTGTGGAATGGGTTGATTTTTGGTGGAGTAATTTGTTATGTATTTGGGGATATTGTGTTATTGGTTTGGGAGATTTTTATGAATGATTTGAATGACGAACGAACCTTCTGCCGATTCTGAATTTTGGGTTATTTGGGTGTTGTCGTTGTTATTTTGATGATTAATTGATGGAATTGTGTAATTAGTAAGATGGGAAGGATGTGATATTAATTTGGTGTGATTGTTGGAAGGATTGGTTGTCGAATTCATGATTGTTGTGGCCTTGTTGTAGTTAGTTGATTGTTTTTGTGTTGGGTTTGTGATGGTGACCATGTGGTAATTCAATCTCGTTATTTTGGTGATTAGGGTGTGTGTTTGAAGAAGTTCCTTTCTAGTTGGAGCAGTTAGTATTTGTTCAGAGTAAGGTAAGAACGTTGATCAAACCTTTGAGCCTCGCAAATATCATGTTCTATTTGAATGATTGGATTCCAAACCTTAAATATCTCTGTCTTGTATTCATTGTTCACTTGTTTCTGTCAATTGGAATAATCTCACATGTCGTATCTAATCCGTCTTATGCGCCCATCAATGCCCTTCGACTTCCTTTATAACCGGCCTTTCGGCCCCGGTCTTATTTGGCCTCTCGGCCACTTGGCGTCTCAGCCGAGTGGTCTATCATTGTTGTTGTTGACTTCGCTTGTGTTCTTGTTGATGAGAATTGAATCCGGCTACGGCCGTTTATAAATTGTATTATCGAATAACATACCATCGAATAATGAATGTAAAATGGATGAAAGAAAAGAACGACAAATGTTTACCACCTAGAGTGATTGTGATGCGGCCGTGACCGATCACTGTTTATACCTCTGATCAAGGTACTGTTTCGGTCGGAGTAGCTACCGACTGCCTATTAGGCTTTCCTCCTAGAGGTACGCATCCTACTGGATCTCTAGCGAGGGGTGTGCACATTTTAAGTCTTTAGGAATCGTTTATATGTACTCTAGCTCGCGCCGGTTCGAGATTGTGGTGGCTGCGGAGTAGGAGCCCAGCCGTGTATGATAGACAAGACCGTTCTTCTCGTCAGCGATACGTGACTATGCCGTGTTCCGATGGTACTCTGTATTCATTGTTATATCCAATGCTTATTATTTGTTAGCTACGCGCCTCAAGGCGCGTATCTTTGTTTCTCTGCTTTATGTTTCTTACTCAGCCCGTGCTGACGTTCTGTTTTCTGGTTTATTCCCTACCGTATTCTGGGGCCTATGTCATTCTCCGATGGCATAGTTGACAGGTCTTGATAATGTGGATGCTTGGTAGAGGAATTCATTTGCATGCCGGGAGCTTTTCATAAACATTATTTAGACATGGATTATATTTGGTTTTGTAATTTAAATTTCATTTTTGAGAACTGTAGTTCGACATTCTAAGTCTTCCGTTGTCGAATTTTCGGTTATTTGGATTTATTGAGTTGTATTTGAATTTTAAGCCTAGCAGTTGACTCGGTAGTCAACTGCGGCGTAACAATTCTTTAATATTTCCTTATTTATTATTGCGAAAATTTAGGGTTGTTACAGTTGGTATCAGAGCGTTAGGCTGATTCGCCGAGTCTACAAAAGTTTTCAAAATACGTTTTAAATAAGATTTTTCAAAATGGGGGATGAGTCGGGTGCATTCATACGCATGCTAATTCCTAAGTGCTACGTGTTTCTTGTTCATGCGACGGGCTCTTTAGAAATGAATTTTGGGAGGAGTATTATGTACTTAGACTATGTGCGACATGCTATGAAGGAGTACCACATTACGGAATATATCCAAACTGACTAATTTTGACAAAATCAGCTTGTAGATTATCTTTTGATATTATTTGGGATGGATGACCCATTGATTTATGTTTCCTGAAGACAAGTACATGCTACTAGCTTCGCCATATTAATGTTATAATACTCGTAATGGTAACATTGACGTGTTGAGGGTGACTAGAGGTTTATTCGTAATGAATTGAAACTATTGAAAGCCAAATAAGACGTGGGTGATCTTTTGGGTTGTATTAAGAATAAATTTGATGATGATTTAGGACTTGCCTACTTAATGCCTACCCTTATTAAGGTCTTTTATTCTTGAAAATGAATTGCGATGTGGAACATATTGTTGGGTTAGCTTAAGTGAGATGGTGTTAAACCACAAATTTCAAGACACCCGTTTAATTTCTCCTTTCTAACCACAATACCCTATCTTATATCTCTGAAAAATATTTGAAGAAACCAATTGACAAACTTATGCTCATCACTTTTGAAAATAACCCATGCTACTCCATCTAACCTTGTACCACCTAAAAGGTAAGAAACCTTGATTATTTTAAAGGAAAGGTGGAAAGCTGAAGAAGGGACTAGTAATGGTGAGTCTATAAGGGAGTTAAGCATACGGAGTTTGTGAGATTTCGTGTATATTGCCGATTTTATAACATGGGTTAGATGATAAGAATATTATGCAAGTACATCACTTTGGATATAGAAAAGTTGGGAATAAGTAAGAGGAATCGATCTATTAAAATGATCAGCCACGCAATTCTAACGATGATGAAGTTGAAAGACAAAGACGTTAAAATATGACCTCGCTCTAGACTCGAATGTTGAAATGTTGAGGATCACTTTTTAGTGGAGATTATTGAGGGTATGATTGCTTTATTACCCTTATAATTGTTTGAACATATGGTACCGATAATTTGGATTTGAGAATTATATGTGTTATCAACTTATAATTTTAGTTGGAGTCTTGTTATTGCATGCGTCCTAAGTGAGGATAATACCCCAACACTACTGCATTACCTAATAAGATTGATTGGATTAATTGCTATTTGTGTACTATTATTTGATTGAGTTTTGTTGACATTGATGTAAATCGCATTGCTAAACTCAAGCGAGAGCAGCATGACTCGTGCCCAAATTCTCGTGCGCCAGAATAGTTACTGATTCGGACACGACTCATGCTACAGAAAGCGAGACGAGTAGTCGGATGACTCTTATTACACTTATTTATTGCTTACTATTTTATTGATCTCTATTATGTTTGAACAAAGGTGCGAGGTACCTTAGATGTTGTGCTATACTACTAATTCAGTTTGTTACTATCAATAAAAAAAATGGTGCGCGGGAATGACTCTGGTAACCAATGGAATGAGAATTGACGGGCTTCTGAACCTTGCTACATGAACTTCTTTTGGGGGTCACATGATCAAAGTGTTGGGCATTCGATATGCGAGGAGGAGTGATGCTTGAATACATCTTGAGAATTATATATTATGGAGAATTTAACCCCAAGGGAATGGTGGACTGACTAGAGGAAGATCCAACTCTAGGAGATGATATTTATGCATTTTCTCGTATGTACTTAGTCTGGTTTGTAATGTGAAGAAGGTAAAAGGAAGATGGATTTAAGGATTTCTCGGTCATATAAGTTGTTAGGGAAACTTACTCACTCATGGATATGACTCGATTAAATAATAAATGGTATGATTTTGGCATCACTATGGAGTTAGATCGCTATGCAAACCGTTTCTACACTAGTTGGGTATATATGCTGAAATTTTGGTACAATTCGAATAATTAGGGATCGAAATAAGAATTGTTTTGGGACTCATAGCACAAAGGTGCAAGAGTATGAAGAAAATAAGTATCCTCTATGCTGCAACAATGTAATTTCAGTTTGAAAGACTACTATACCATTTATAGGTAAACTATTGGATATGTGAGCTATACCCAAAAGAGACCTTCTACCATCTTTGGACTTGACATCCTGGGTTTATAAGCTGGAGTAAATGAAAATCGATACATATTAAGGTATGGGATCAAGTAGGTGTCATCAGATAATAAGATTGTGAACACATTAAAGGTGTAGTAAGTGGTAAGTTGGACTACAAACCGTGGTGTATGGCTATAAGATTTGATTATGGAGAATGGATTGATCTTGAAGTAATCTATAAGATTTTGAATCTTAACTTTGCGAGATGAGGTAGCGAAAGTATTTATGATGTGTCTATTGGGATCCAGGGAATAAAGTGGAATGATTTAAGAACAGGAGGCCTAATTCTGAATTCAGCCAGTTGGGTGTAATTTGGCGCCTTACGTGATTATGAGATGCTACAATTCGTTAGTGATGCGTATATATTATGCCCTGGTGACAACCCTCCTATAATAATTGTTAATCATAATTAATGGATGAGCTAGACTGGAAATAGGGTGACACTAACAATCATCGTTTTGTATAGTCTTGGGTTGATAACGACATTAGATGTGCAATGAACAAAGTGGAAGGAGTGTATTCATGGTGAATGAAAGAAACATCTACTTTGGTAGTATATGTTTTTTGGGTTAAAGTTGTTAAGAAGCTCAAAGTATAGAGGTACGGTCATTTGATAAGTAGCTTCATACGAAGGCAATGGAACGTTGGCTTGGGTTGATAAAGATTATTTTGTGAGCAAGATGGTCGAATGTAAAAGCTTCATGATATGTAGTAGCTTTGTAGTGCCCTTTTTGAGACTCCCAACACATAGTGTCGTATCTTGAAGTTTTAATAGTGGGAGAATTTGATCTTACCATCAATTTAAGATATGGTTCTTGAAACGATCTTGCTGCAATGTGTATGAAGTGAATGAGGTCAAATTTTTAAAGGAGTGGAGTCATAGGTCGAATCTGTCGTGAAGGAATTTGACAATATTGGACAATCAAACACAGAATTGTTAGATAAGTGGAAATGGGATTGAGATCATACTAATTAAATTAAAAGGGCAAGGAGACACTACCGAATTGAGGTTACATTCAAGATCTTCTATGACCATAAGAGCTTAAAGTATATATCCGCTCAAAAAGGAGCTAAATATGCGATAGAGAAGATGGTTGGAGTTGATCAAAGACTACGACATGGAAATACAGTATCATGAAGGAAAAGCCAATGTCGTAGCTGACGCACTGAGCAAAAAGTCTCTACATCCGGTCCAATTAGTTGATCAAATGGAGAAACTAAGAGACGAATTCTTAATGTCGGAGTCCAGTTGACTAATCCAGGATTGACTTCAGGAACGACAACAATTGAGGATGATATCTTGGGTTAAATAAAGGGGTTGCAGTCGACTGATAAAACAACTTTGAACAAATTGGCAAAGGAGCCTGAAGTCTTCAAAAGTGTGAAGATTGTATTGTTCGATTCTAGGGCCGAGTCTGCATAGCTGATGACACTACGCTAAGGAACAAAACTCTAACCGAAGCCCACGCCAGCAAATATTCGGTACAACCAGGAGGAGATAAGATGTACCGAGATTGGAGAAAGGTGCTCTATTGGTCTGGGGTGAAAAAGGATATGGCTGACTTTGTGTATAGGTGTTTGGTTATCGAATGTTAAGAGTGAACACAAGAGACCTCAAGTCAATTACAACTTTTACCAGTGTCGGAATGGAAATGGAGTTCCATATTCATGGATTTCTGCAAGGTTACCTAGGACACCCAAGGGGAACATTATGATTTGGGTGATTTTGGACGGACTGACAAAGTACGCACATTTTGTATCTATGAAAGACACGTGGAAGAAGAAGCAAATCAGTCGATGCCTACATACACCATGTGTTGAGCCACGGTACACCAAAAGAGATTGTTACCTGATTGGGATGTGCGTTTCGTTTCTCGATTCTGGAAGAAGTTACAAGAAGCCTTAGGGACGAAACTTCTCATGAGTACAACGTTTCACCCGACCACTGATGGCCAAACTGAGAGAACAAATCAGACTTTGGAGGATATGTTAAGAGCTTGCACCTTACCGTACCAAGGCGGATGGGAGGACAAGTTGGATTTGATCGAGTTCTCCTACAACAACAACTATCAAGCCTTAATAAAAATGGCACCATACGAAGCTTTATATGGCAGAAAGTGCAGGAGTCAAACCTGTTGGAATGACATAAGTGAAACGTTGGTCTTGGGTCTAGACTACATTTAGGAAATGACAGATCAGGTCAAGCTGATTCAGGAAAGGCTCAAGGCTGCACAAGACAGACAAAAGAGCTATGCTGACAAGACACGCAGTCACAGCGTGAGTGATATGGTTCTCTTACGCGTATCGCCTACCAGAGGCGTGATGCGGTTCGGGAAGAAAGGAAAACTGAGTCCCAAATTCATTGGACCCTACAAGGTGACTAAACGAGTTGGGGAAGTAGCTTACGAGTTAGACTTGCCTGCGAACCTTGATAAGGTCCATAATGTGTTTCACGTGTCACAACTCAGACGCTACGTCATCTACCCATCCCATGTAATGGACCCAGAAACCATCGAGTTGGATGAAACTATGACCTATGAAGAGGCACCGTTGAAAATCCTAGACACCAAAGTGCGCAAAACTAGGCGTACTGAGACTAACATGGTTAAAGTTCTGTGGTGCAATAACAACGTTGAGGAAGCAACATAGGAAGTGGAATTAGTTATGCGTGAGAAGTATCCTCATCTTTTCGACTAAGGTACTCTCGGTTCGGGGCGAACCTTTGTTTTAAGGGGGACGAGAGCCATGCACGCCTCGCTCTCCCTCTTTCAAACTCAATGTGCTACGTTATTACTTGTTACTTGAGCTTGATCTATTGCTTAATATGTTATGTGTTTGTCATTCTTCGTTTCAACTTTCACTCAAAAACCTCTTACCTTATGATACTTACTATACTTTTGATCAATGTTGCTGGTTGAGGGTGAAATCTTGAGGAGTGGGTTTAAAGATTCGGGACGAATCTTTGTTTTAAGGGGGAAGACTGTAACACCCCATATTTTTTGGACTTCTAAATTATTAAAGTCGTCGGGAGAAATTCATTTTAGGAGTTACGAGTTTCGATTTTCGGAAGTTTAGAGTCACTTTCCTTTTGGGTCGCTTTCCTAATTAGGAAATTAGAGAGCAAATTTACCTTTCTACCCTTACTAAACCCCACCCTTACCTTAACATAAAAACACAAAAAAACAAAAAAAAAAACACACCATCACTCACACACGCACGCAGCCGGGAGAAGGAAAAGAAGAAAAGAAAAAAGAAAAAAAGAGGAAGAAGAGGAGAACAAAGGAGAAGCGTGCGACCCCTTCCCGCGAACCACGCCGCGCTGCCGCCTTCGTCGTCGCACAGCCGCCCGCGTCGCCGGCCCCCTGCCGTCCTCTCTCTTGATTTTCTGTCAAGGGTAGTAAGTTCCTCATCTTTCTCCATAATTATTAAATTGGGAGTTTTCGAAATTGTGTTCAATTGATGATTAAGAACACGATTGGTTGATTAGCTTGATTGTTTTAGGGCTTTGATCGTGTTTGCGTTGATTATGATTTATGGGTTATGATTTTCGAATTTAGGGGTTTTTCGAAATTGGGGTTTTGTTAATTAGGGTTTATGTTAATTTATGATTGATTTTGTGTGTGGAATGGGTTGATTTTTGGTGGAGTAATTTGTTATGTATTTGGGGATATTGTGTTATTGGTTTGGGAGATTTTTATGAATGATTTGAATGACGAACGAACCTTCTGCCGATTCTGAATTTTGGGTTATTTGGGTGTTGTCGTTGTTATTTTGATGATTAATTGATGGAATTGTGTAATTAGTAAGATGGGAAGGATGTGATATTAATTTGGTGTGATTGTTGGAAGGATTGGTTGTCGAATTCATGATTGTTGTGGCCTTGTTGTAGTTAGTTGATTGTTTTTGTGTTGGGTTTGTGATGGTGACCATGTGGTAATTCAATCTCATTATTTTGGTGATTAGGGTGTGTGTTTGAAGAAGTTCCTTTCTAGTTGGAGCAGTTAGTATTTGTTCAGAGTAAGGTAAGAACGTTGATCAAGCTTTTGAGCCTCGCAAATATCATGTTCTATTTCAATGATTGGATTCCAAACCTTAAATATCTCTGTCTTATATTCATTTGTTTCTGTCAATTGGAATCATCTCACATGTCGTATCTAATCCGTCTTATGCGCCCATCAATGCCCTTCGACTTCCTTTATAACCTGCCTTTCGGCCCCGGTCTTATTTGGCCTCTCGGCCACTTGGCTTCTCGGCCGAGTGGTCTATTATTGTTGTTGTTGACTTCGCTTGTGTTCTTGTTGATGAGAATTGAATCCGACTACGGCCGTTTATAAATTGTATTATCGAATAACGTACCATCGAATAATGAATGTAAAATGGATGAAAGAAAAGAACGACAAATGTTTACCACCTAGAGTGATTGTGATGCGGCCCTGACCGATCACTGTTTATACCTCTGATCAAGGTACTGTTTCGGTCGGAGTAGCTACCGACTGCCTATTAGGCTTTCCTCCTAGAGGTACGCATCCTACTGGATCTCTAGCGAGGGGTGTGCACATTTTAAGTCTTTAGGAATCGTTTATATGTACTCTATCTCGCGCCGGTTCGAGATTGTGGTGGCTGCGGAGTAGGAGCCCAGCCGTGTATGATAGACAAGACCGTTCGTCTCGTCAGCGATACGTGACTATCGCACTGCCGTGTTCCGATGGTACTCTGTATTCATTATTATATCCAATGCTTATTATTTGTTAGCTACGCGCCTCAAGGCGCGTATCTTTGTTTCTCTGCTTTATGTTTCTTACTCAGCCTGTGCTGGCGTTCTGTTTTCTGGTTTTTTCCCTACCGTATTCTGGGGCCTATGTCATTCTCCGATGGCATAGTTGACAGGTCTTGATAATGTGGATGCTTGCTAGAGGAATTCATTTGCATGCCGGGAGCTTTTCATAAACATTATTTAGACATGGATTATATTTGGTTTTGTAATTTAAATTTCAGTTTTGAGAACTGTAGTTCGACATTCTAAGTCTTCCATTGTCGACTTTTCGGTTATTTGGATTTATTGAGTTGTATTTGAATTTTAAGCCTAGCAGTTGACTCGGTAGTCAACTGCGGCGTAACAATTCTATAATATTTCCTTATTTATTATTGCGAAAATTTAGGGTTGTTACAGTTTTGACCAGGGCTTGAGCAGAGCTTTGACCGGAGGTAGTGCTTGAAAAATCGAGCACTAGTGATGCAGGTTCAAGAAGAAATAAGCCATTCAAATTTGAGAGCCAAGATTTGAGGAGAAATCTAATTGAAGACATTCTGAAAAATCAGGTTTGCACACTTAAATTCGAAAGCCTCTTTGAAGCCTCAAATGAAGTCTGAAAATTTTGTGCCGTACCATTTTGGAAAGCTAAGAGATTAAACTAATCAATGGTTTTATAATTACCAGCAAAATGTTTATGTATTAGATGCAGTTGAATTTTGAAACCGGATCACAGCAAGGATTTCATCAGAAAATTCAGATTACAGGTTTGTATTTTGAAGGCTTATATCTCCAGCTACAGATATCGGAATTGGGCTAAATTTATGTTCATATTGAAGTTCAGAAAACAAGCTATCCAATGACATAATTTAGGGCTTCATCAAATCAAGGTCTCAAATGTTATAGCCATTTCCAGACTGTGTGTATTGCAGGAACGACTCTGTTTTCGTGCCTAAGTTTGGGGTTGTTTATGAGATCGAAACCAAAGCATTTTTGAGTCGAGCACTTATCTATTAAAGATTGAATCTCACAGATTAATCAATGAGGTGAAGGGCTTATACAAGTTATGCAAGTAGCTGAAAATAACAATATGTAATGGGAATGAGAAAACCCTCGAGGGAGGGTTTGCTATTTTAATCAGCAATTTGAAGTCCAAAGTAGCAGCCTTCTTTGACTTCAAGGCACGTCCCTTTTCATCAAAAAAATCAAGCAAGCAGGCAGCTCTCTAATATAAAGAAAACCAAGAAGAGCCTGGAACAAATAGCAGCCAAAGCATCAACTCAAATCTGACGGAGAGCAACCTACAACTGCAGAAAACTAGCAACTAGAATTAGCTTTATTAACTCTAGCTTTCTTTAATGATTTACAGCATTATTTAGTTCATATTTTAGTATTTCCTTCTGAATATCTTACGCTAGTTGCAGCTTGATTTAGCTCTAAAAATAGAGCTCATTTTCGATTGCAAAAATCAGATTATATGACATGAAAAACCAAACTTTCAGATGTGACTTCTGTTTCTTGTTTAAATTCTTAGGGTGAGTTTATCTCTTTGAAATTAAGCATAACCTTGGTTAAGTGTACTTAGGGGTGATTAACCTGAGTATTCTAAACCTAGTTCTTTAAGAGAAGTTGAGAGATCAATTAATCTTCAAGTCCATATCTTTTATTTTTCAGTCCAAAAATACAAAAAATCCCAAAAGGAAATCGAATCCTATAAACTGAGCTTAATCTGTGTTTAGGAGTGCATCAACTAGCACTAGCACTACCAAACCCGGGCTTGGTAGTGCCGGGTCGGGCCGTGCGTTGACCAGGGCTTAGCCAGTGCGGGCCCGGGCTCCTAGTGCCCAATGGCCAGCTCTACCTATATCGCATCTTCATTCATTCAAATTACCAATAAAACTTCAAATTAAGATAATACTAGTTGAATGCCCGTGCGTTGCACGGGTTCTAATTTTTGTTAAACATTATAAAAAATATTTGAAATGGATGATCGATTATATGTTGTGCTAATTGATTTTTAAAATAGTTGAATCATAAATGTTTTGTTCCTAATATTTTAGCTCTAAAATATATAGTATTTGTTAAATGAATTACTAAAAATTATTCATTATATTTTCTTAAAAAATGCGCAAAAGGGAGTGAGACATATAAATAAGACCGGAGGAGTACATACATTTCCTGGATGAGATTTAACTTTATAAAGATGCTGAAAACGGTCTACTATGAGCTTAGTTTGGTGACAGACATAGGTGATGACTTATAGTTATTAGTAGATCATTCTTATTTGTTAGTAACCTATCAGTAAGTCGTAAATAAAATTGAAACAAATTCAGGCTAAAGTAATAAGTTTCTTACACTATAATTTGTCCTCCATGAGTAATGTGAGAACATTTCTTGTAAGTGGATTATACGTTGCCTAGTTTGTTTAGAGTTTTATAAGGGAAGGTATAATCCACTTGGGAAAGATTCAACGATCTGGGACAGTTTTCGACCACTTTTTTTTCTTTTTTTCTAAGATTGAAAATTGTCCCACATTGTTGAGAAAGAGTAGAGTATCTTTGGTACTATAAGAAAAATTGTGTTCGTCCCACATTGTATGAGATCATGAAGATGGTAAATTATCGTGATTATTAGTTGGTATACTTAACCGGAAAAAAAACGAACTTATTAGTATTTATGGAAACTTATTAGCAGTTGATTATTCTAATTAATTACTTAATTAGTAACCTAACAAGTTAAGAACTATCCACGAAGATAATTCAAGCTATATTAATAAGTTCCTCACACTCAAATGATCATCCATGAACAATGTGCGATATTTATTGTAACTGGAGTACTCACACTCAAATTAAGTACTTAACTATCAATCTGACATACACGAATCCATTAAACATCGAGGCACCTTATAGTATCAGCCTAATATCTTCTTACATTTTTGTTTTATTAAAGAAAGAAAGATTGATGTTAATAATTTGCAACTTTCGATCAATACTAATAAGTTCTTGATATTATAATTTGTCCCCGAGAGTAATGTGGTATACTCTATTTCTTTAACTGGAGTTTACATCGTCAAGTCGGTTTAAAGATTTTATAAGAGGAATTATAATCTACTTGGTCATAATTCAACGATGTGGGGTAATTTTCGACCATTCCTATTTTTTGCCGCAAAATCGAAGATTGTCCCACATAGCCAATGAAGTAAGATTATACTAAGTAGTAATTTAGCGCTTTGAATAATGTAGTTTTCATCCCACATCGTATGGTACATATATTAAGGTGAGCTCTACTTGTGAGTGTCCCACATTGAAAAAAGAGGAGAGAGTTTATATGTACAATATATAAATCAAGGAATTACTCCTCCTATTGCCAATTGGCCGGTTTTAAGATGCAGACTCCTTGGATTTATGAAGTGGACTCGTTCTGATCTCCTTCTACGGGTGTGGCCCAAGCCCGATCATGATTTAACAACATACATCTCCAAGTCTATATATATATTTTATTAATAGCTGTGATTTTGAGCAATTCTTAGGAAGTCCACGTATGCTGCTGATGTCAAATGAAACTTTCTGTTAATAGCACTCACATGGTTACACTAGGCACATGTACGCATACGCATGACACACGCTAAGAAGGTAATTATAGTACTGATATATATTGTTGCTATATTTACAGTAATTATGCACTTATTACCACTAAAATCAGCAAAAATATACCATAAAAATCGGCAATAATAAAAAAAAAAAAAAAGCAAGACAGAACAGGGTCATTTGCACTTTCTATATACTACTATATTTTTATGAATGACATCTATCAAGATGTTTATCATGATCACCACAAAAAAATCTATCAAGATGATTATTATGTGTCGAGAATCGGTATGTTTTGAGCCCTAAAATATTAGGAAAATCAACTACCCTAAAAAATAAAAACAAAACGATGGAGCAGCCAACAAAGTAGTTTAATGCAATCGTGAGCCAATGGTTATGCAACCAAAACATAAGTCTCTACCATACGCCAATCAAATTTGACTGCTTTAATCGGAAATTAAAAGAAAAATGAAGATTGAACATGTGAATCAAAGTTATACGATGAACGAAAATGAACCTTCAATTTGGGTGTCAATCTATTGAAAGTCGAATGCAAAAACAAACCTTCATCGATATGATTTGTAACTCTGGTATTATAAGTTAATCAATGTGGGCATATGTTGCTAAAAACAGGTTCTAAGTAAGGAAAAAAATGGGTCAGATTGGGTTAAGTTAAGTTAACGATTAGGTTAAAGGTTTGACATGTATGACCCCATTTTGAATATTATGTATTCAATTAAAAAGAAAATTATGCATTGATGAAAAAATAAAATTAGTTTTATTTTAATTATTGAAGTTTTACGGTTTCTTGGGGATATGAACAATTTTCAACCAAAACAAATGGAACTTCTTTTTAAGGTTCTTATCTGGTTTTTTAGATATTACATTGAGTTTATTAGATAAAAAAATATAATTATATTTTTTTGATCAACACAAATTTGATTTAATTGAAAATTGAATGAGAATTAGAAAAAATGGTTGAATTGCACTGAAGTGAAAAGAAAATGGGTCAAATTGCTACCATTGGAAGTATACTGGTCAATTGCACAATTAGTTAAAGTCTCGGGGCCAAATTGCTACTTTTCGCCATATGATTACACTTGGTACTTTGGAGTAGAACTCAAATGGTAAAAAGAGCATTTAACAATTAGGGTCATTTGACGTTCAAATAAAGTAGAGTATCTTATGGTTCAGGTGGAATATGGTCGGATGTATATTGGGTTCAAGTGAACTCAAATACATAGCATGTGAGCCGTATACATCGTAAACCGATGAAAACACAACTACAATTTGCCTTGAATAACCCGTAAATTAACCTAAGAAAAAAATTTAAGTAACTTAAATTACTTAACTTTTAGGGTCAAGCGCACTAAGATTAATAGGTATGGATATAAATTAAAAAATATATAGAATTGATTAGTCCTATAATCTAATGAATCTAATTTTTTTAGCACGGGTGTAATAACTACCAGTTGTATTAGTATTTACTAATTTCCTATCACCTATGGGTTAGCTGACCTAAATTTAAATTACTAAGGAGTTTCTCCAAAACGAAATCAAAATATAGAGTTTTTTTTTTTAATGGCAATTGAGACCAAAAAAATGGGCCAAAGTAGAAAGGAGGAAAGCCTAAGACAAATTAAATTGAAAAGTTTTAAGAATATATTAAACAAAGTAAAATTATACAGGAAGTACTCTAGACACATACAAGCATACATCAATATAGGTATGGATTTACGCAAGTTAATAATAAATGAAATGAACACAGCGAAACAGTGTTTTAACTTTGAGATTTGATTTTCACATAATAACTTGCGTAGTCTAGCCCATTTTAGCCACGTAGAATATACACGGGTGCGGGTAATTATCGTTTACTGTACTCAACAAGGTTGTGGTAGTCAGATAATATTAAAGGTACAAATATATCAATTTGTTATTAAGTTAAATATAGGCTGAATTGCACGGGTTCACAATTAGCTAGACATGTCAAATGGGTCATACGAGTCCGATAAAGGCCAAATATGGGTTAACTTGCACTGGCTTTAATCCAGTCAAGGAGCCGAGTCAAAATAGACAAAGTGATATGCACGCCACAGGTTCGGGCCGTTACGGGTCACGGGTCATATAAATTATAATACATTGTCATTAATTAGTCATTACCTAGCAGAAACGAGTCGGATTGAGTCGGTTTACTAGGTTATTTAAGCTTTTAAGTTTTTACAAGTCTAAGAGAATACATGTAATAAGAATATCTTATAACAACCTGTGCACCGGTGATAACAAAATAGATAAATTATTGTATTTTAACAAAATAGATAAATTATTGTATTTTAACAAAATAGATAAATTATTGTAATTCTTTCGTAACTTTAATTCGGTTGCCTTAATTACGGGTAATCATATATGACATCAATTGTTTTTATGCCAATTTTTTTAATATAATTCGGTATGTTTATGGTATTTGATGATGTACCACATGTTCATCTAAAAAAATTCCAACATCTGGTGCAGTTATCTAACTGAATCTCCACATCGTGGGTTATATTATCGCCCGGTCAACACGGTAGATTTGTCCACTGCATATACCGTATACCTCCAGTGCGGCAAACACTCAAATTTTTTCTAAAATCCTAACAGTCACTATTATTGTAAATTTGACGTAACAACATCGTATACATATAGTATTAGTAGGTACGTATGTAAATAATTCAAAAGTTAAAATAATTTACAATAAAATTGTGTTATAACACCCCGTGCAATTTTTGCACGGGTAAAAGAACTAGTTATGAGATTAATGTAGATTATAAGATTAATTAGATATAAGGAGTGATTAAAAAAAAAAAGCAAAGTTAGGAAGTTGATATTGTTATTGATTCTCAAAATTTATAGATCAATGTGATCGAAAGGATGGATCAAGCCTATTAACCCTTTTTATTTACAAATTTGATAGAGCACTACGACATCAACCTTCAACGTATATTGTCATACCAAATAATGTAACTTTTACATAGAAGAAAGATTGTGTAATATCCCGAAATTTTAAAATATTTTATTATTATATTTTTAGATCTATTAATTAGATTATTGAAATAAAAATATTTTAATTATTAATTGTCGTTCTCAAAACCGAGTTCGGAAATGAATTTTGGAGTCGGATTTTCTATATAAGATTTTCTAATTTCTGAATTGGGCTATCTTCCAAACACTACAACAATTCAAGCCCACACCAATTGGCCCAAACACCAACTTATACCCCAACCCAACCCAAAAAGAAATCAGAAAAAGGAAAAAGGAAAAGAAAAGGAAAAAAAAAAAAACCCAAACCGACCCTTCACTCTTTCACGCGGAAAGAAAAAAAAAAAAAACACCCCCCTTCCCCTGCTATAAAAACAGAGCCGCGCCCTGCTCTCCATCTTCTACGCTTGCCTCCTCGTTCGTCCTCCATCACGCCGCCACCTTCTCCTGCCATCTCGCCGCCGCGCCTCCTTCCGACCACCGCATCACCATCTTCTTCCTCGTTCAATTTTGTGAGCCACGCTATCCTCCTCTTTTCCCCTGTTTTTTTCGTCTTCTTCAATTACCATCGTTCTCAATTCGTTTTCTTACTTTAAATCTTGTTTAATTGGTTCTAGTAGGTGCTATGATTAGTGGGTAATCGATTTAAGTTAGTTTTATGCATAAAGATTTGATCTTGATTATTGTTTTAGGTTAATTTTCTCTAATTTCGAAATTTGGGGCTAATTGGTTTAATTGCTCGAATTAGGTTCAATTAATTCTTAAGTTATGACTTTAGTATGATTATAATCTTCTTATTAAGGGTTCTTAATATAATTGGGGATTTTGTTGTATTTGTTCATGTTTTGTAGAAATTTTTATTAGTTTTAATTATGAGATTAATGTTGAAAATTGTTTTAATAGCTCAAATTATAATATTAATTAGGTTTTCCAAAATCTGGTTGTTATGAATTTATTTTTCTGATTTTCGAAATTTATTTTATTATTTTCGGATTTATGGGATTTTATGTATCAAAATATTGGTTTTGCTAAATAAAACATGATTTAAATTGTTAGATTAATTTCCAATTAAATTATAATTATTAAGGGTTAATTTTAAGTTAGATTCTGTTTTAAACTAATTTTTAGGCCTTTGTGAATTTTTATAATAATTTTGGTATTAATTGAGTTATATTGGATAATTATTGAAATAGAATTATAATTATTGAATAATTGGTAATTGATGTTTTGGATTTGGTATTGTCATAATCATACATTGCATATAGGATCATACATACTAACACATAGATATATAGTTGGTTAGTTGGTTGAGAATGATTGAGTGTTAATTTGGGAATATCGTTTGTGTAATTGTAGAGCCCGAGTTCGTAGACGAGGAGTATTAGTGATTGTTGTGCTATTGAGTTTTCCGTTTGCTTAAAAAGGTAAGCTAGCATGCTCAACCCTTCTTAAACTTGTAGAAACCTTTCAAACTTATGTGCTAGATGTGAATGGTGTGATTGGATGAAAACATAGTATCATGATAGGTGGAGAACAGTTCAGTTTATACGATTGTTGTATTTTGATTTGGTTGGATTTATTGTATTGATATTGGTATATGGTATGGCTTGTGACAAATATGTTATTTTGAAAGGTAAGATTAAATGTATATTGAATTGGTTGATTTGGTTTGGTTTGTGGGCGCATAGCCAATTTATATTATGATGTTGGTTTGGTATCGTTTTATATGAACTGTGATCATCAACTCTCTCTCAATAAGATACTGGTTACTTAGACGGAGCAAAAGAACTCCTATTTATTTGTTTGAGCCAAAAGAGCTCCTATTTATTTGTTTGAGTCAAAAGAACTCCTATTCAAATGTTTGAGTCGCATCGACTCCTATTAATTACCCCACCGCATCGGTCTTTAAGAGGGTTAGGCTCTAGTCTACTCTACTTGGGTTAAAAACACCCAGTAGGGGGTGTGCACACTTAAGGTCTAGTTGTCTTGGATTATGGATTATGGATTATGGTTGATAGGGTGAACTGACAAAAGATTCAGTTCATTTCTAAATAGTAAGGATTATGGATTATGGATTATGGATTGTGGACTATGAATTGTGACTTATAACTTCTTACTCATTAGCAAACTAATGTTCGATGGATTGTGGTTTGTGGATTGTTAACTAGGAATTGTGGATTATGGCTCGTAACTTATGAATTTCTTATTTATCATTAGTATTTGATTTGTTGGGTATGGATTATGGAATGTTTCTTATACTATGAGTATGTGATGAATTGAATGGTGGATTCTGATATATGACTCTTAACTACTGGTTTGGAATTATTATTGGATGATTATATGTTTATGTGCTAAGTGTGTTTTCGAAAATAAAACTAAAAACGTTTTCAAAATCAAGGTAAGAGTTTTGGTTTTCTACACGTTGAGGTGTTAGCTTACTCAATTTCACTGACTTTTTCAACTGTGGTTTTTGTGCTTTAAATCCACCACAGGTTTGGAGTGATTGATGCATGCGGGAACGACGACTCACTAGAATTAGTTGGATTCAATAATTAGACTAGTAGTTATTAGACATAGACTATTTCATAATTCATATTTTGGACTGTTGTAATTTTATTTAATGGGTTGTAATAGACTATTTTAGATCATTAGACTTTTATACTGTGGCTTTTGAAATCTCCTTGCATTCGGGTCTTTGACTCGAGTGCGGAGTGACACCTCTGAATTTCCTTATTTGTGTTTTGAATCTCGATAAAATGTTTTTGAAAAGGAAAGGAAATTTGGGGGTGTTACAGATTGGGGAAGGATTAATTAACAAGGGAACAAAAATGGAGCGAAGAACAAAAAGGGGAAGATAGAGAATGGGGAAAGCAACGAAGAAAGATTGGGGAAGGATTAGACTCATTGTCGTGGGAGGTCTGGGTGTATAGGTGGATTTCGGTGTCTATACCCTTTACAATCGGGTCTTTTGAACCACCTTTCTCATCCCGAATAATCACAGGTCTTTGGGCTAATCTGATCTCGGCTTTGTATGTTTCTCCATTTTTTTTCTTTTCCCTCCTCCCTCTGTACCGACACTTAGGATTGCCATTTTACCACTGATAGTAGGGGGCCTATATATTAGTGTCTTTCTCTCCTCGCATACCGATATATAAAAATAAAAGGAAAACGAAAAGTAAATGCCATAGGGCGACCAAAAACAATCGGGTGAAACAAAACCCAAATTTATCCAATCTACTTGATTGCCACCCCTACGTGGCTACACTCTAATCCTCAACAAACATGGCTTAAAATCTAGTTTGGCTTGAATATTGAATGTGATGTCGTGATGAGGATATCCAAACATGTCTAGACTTATTACCATGGGGTGGCGGCCGCCACCCCGGTGGGCGAAGAAATTCTCTGGCTTTGTAGGCAGAAGTAGTATATATATTTTTCAGTACACAGAAATATCAACTAGATATAGTTGGCATAGTGGTTATAGCCCAATCTTTACCACATATAGGTATTGGGTTCGATTCATCTTATAAGCAAGTCTCATTAGATTTTTAAATTATCTTTTTACTTTGGCTTTTACTTTTAAAAATAAGCCAAAAGCCTTAGGTTTTCACTTGAGAGGAATCAAATTCGTGACCTCGAGGAAGAGAATGTTCATTCCTAACCAATAGGCTAGAATCTTTTAATGGTCTATTGTGCATGCCTTTAATATAGCAACCCTTTGCCCCAACCTTTGTTCGTAATTTCGTATGTTTTTTTCTTCTTTCTTGTTCCTTAATTTGTTGAGTGAGTCCGCTTCGTTATTTTCTTTATTAGATAGACTTGTTTAGTATTGATTTTGGTTAGAAATAATAAAAAGTCCTAAATTACCCATTAGGAATACCGCGTATATGTATATAGTTATAATTCGCCACCCCGAGTTTTCAATCCTGGCTTCGCCCCTGCTTATTACCGGCCAAAGTAGGTGGGCTTCAATGGGAGAAAACACTTTACATCTGGAGCGAGTAGCTAGTATATATGCGTAGAGAAGGAATAAGATTTTATACGTCGGATGACAGTCAGTCAAGCTTGACATTGATTAATACATTATTACTCGAATTGGCAGGATTTAGCATGAGAAATGTGAGTGTTTACAACACTTTTTTGAGCTTGTTGGATAAGATGAAATTTAGATAAGAACGCTGATATGTAAAGTTTGTTAAAAATTCTCAATTTTACACGAGAATTTTGCTTATGCAACAACCACCATTATTCTAAGGATTACCTCAGCTTGTATTCCCCAATTATGACCAGTATATCCAAAAGATTTGTCCACCTTTTTTCCACTCAAAAAGAGGGAGATTATCTTTCAACCAAATATTTCGTAAAGCTGAATTTTGGAGTTTTGATTACCACAACTTCATATAAAGGGGTCATCACGTGTGAAAGGATGCTCCTAGCTAGTGTTATGTAGGAGTTATGTTTGTTGGCTATTTATGAATTAATCATTTTAATTTGATTTAAATGTATTTGTTAGTTTCTCATGTAAAACGGGTTTTGAAAGTACGATAACTTTTCTTATGGCTAGGTTAGTTCTCGTTTGTATAGCATGTATTTTCTTGGACACAACTTCTTATGAAATGGATCGGATTTAACACACTTGCGGATTTGGATATGATCTTTCTCATATTAGACTTTCAAAAATAAAAAAGAAACGTATTATTGTTGGCCATGCATATAATATCGAGTTTTAAGAAATAAGATAAGAAGTGAAGGGCTAGAGTCTAGGCACTTTCTACCTCTTGGGTCAATTTTCAGTTTTGCCAGGCGATCCACTACCTTACCATACCCTAGCACAAACGCCTCTTCCCTCGGCTCAAAAACACTTTAACTACCAATTTGTAGGTATTTGAATGTCACAATTAAGAGAAAGAGAAGGTACGACTAAAAGGGTCAAACTAATTAATAAGAGCATATTTGGGAGAACAAGGAGATGAGAAACAAAAGAGCGTATGTAGCAACATATTGTCAACATAACGTGAGCGACATTTAGCAAACCATATATACTGTCAAAGACACCCAATTGTTTTGGTTACCCCTATTCATACCAAAAAGGTGTACCCTATTTAACGTTCAAGTTCAAGGTCAAGAAAGGCCAGCCCACAAATGCGTACCGAAGCAACAAAGTATTTTCCAAATTCATTCATTCCTTGGGAAATAAAGGCATTATAATTTACGTACGTAGCATGCCGCATTAAGAGAAGCCCCAAGCAGAAGCCACAAGTGTGGGAAGTTGCTGTGCCACTTTCTACTCGTATAACCAACCGCCCCTGCCACCCGCATCTCAACTCACATGCATGCCGGGAATTTGGCACAACAACGTAACTCAATGTCCTTAGTACCTTCCCATTACTTTATTACCATCCTTATTATTCTACCATCCAGCAGTACTACCTGGAATTTGTCTGACTGTCACGTCTGTCAGCGTAACACCCGCAAAAGAAACCTTATTACTGGAATTTACTAAGCTCGTAGATAAATTCGGACTACATCTTTTATTCCGATTTATATTTCATTTTGTGTCACAAACTCTCATCACCCGTAAAAGTTTAAGAGATAAAAGGGTGTGGCGGATTAGTAATTTTAAGACAGTATATATAGTGATTCAAATTAAAAGATCTACTCTGCATAATCTTAATGAAATTTGTGAAAAATACTCGACCCAGGCAGAACATGGTATATAAAAAAGATGCATATAATATATTTTTGGTTCGTTGGTTTAACCTTAATTAATTAGACTAGATATAAATTAAACTTCCACTTCTATTTAGTAACCTGAATGAAATATGCTTTATTCGAATCTAAAGTTTACCTTAATTCAATCGGGCCTTAAACAAATCTAGCAACTACTAGCTAGTTATCATACTCCATTTCCGTTTCTTAATAATCAATCTTCCTATGAATTGAAATAGGCGAAAACTTTGCTGTTAAATTGTTATCATTATTGTTGGAGTAGTACAATGTATGCATTATTCTATGATTCTATCATACTCCCTGCATAAATAAATATACGGAAAATTCACGTGGTACCCTCGAACTTTGACTGATTGCACATGGTACCCAACTTAGCAAATTTGTGCATATGGTACCCTTGAGGTTAGTACTTTGTGCACATGGTACCCTAATACTAACTTCCGTTAGATTTTCCGTTAAGTGATGATGTATTAGTTAGTTGTTAGGTAATTAGTTGATTAAAGTTACTAATTAATAAAATCAAAAAATTAAAAATAATCAAAATTTTAGACTTTTTAAAACAAATCCAAAAAATATTTTCATGAAAACAAAAATCCAAAAAAATTGGGTTTTTTTTTTATAGAAATATAACTTTTCTTAAAAAAATTTCATAATTTGTGCACATGGTACCCTTCAGGTTACCACTTTGTGCACACGGTACTCTTGAAATCAAACATTTTGCACATGGTACCCCTAAGATTTCAGTTTTAAAAAAAAAAAATTGAAATAAAAAATTTGAAGTCAAAAACTGTGGAAAAAAAAAATCAAATTTTCTAAAAATTTATTATATTTTCTATTAAAAATATTAATTACATAATTTAATTAACTAATTAAATCACAACTAACCGACACATCATCACTCAACGGAAAAATCTAACGGAAGTTAATATTTGGGTACCATGTGCACAAAGTAGTAAGTTCAAGGGTACTATATGCACAAACTTGCCAAGTTGGATACCATGTGCAATCAGTCAAAGTTCGAGGGTACCACGTGAATTTTCCGATAAATATATGACGTTTTTGGATTACGAGGTGAGTATTTTGCGATTTTAGAGAAAATACTTAATGAAAAAATTATGAAACATATACCGTTGGTTTTGTAACAAAAAATTCTTTCAGACAAGTATAGTTTCATAATTTTTACTAATATATCTCATAGGATAACGATAGATAAAACCATAAAGGGAACACCTCGAAATGTGAGAATGTCATATATAATTTTATGGAGGGAGTACATTATAACACTGATGAAGAATCTATTAATTTTTTTTCATCATTTCTCAATCAATGAGTATAATGTTACACATTTATAATAACTTGAATTAAGCAAGTAGCCAATTATCTGATCTAAAACTAATTACATCTTAAGTTTGACTTTTATTTTTACACGAGTTTTCATAAATTAATAAGCAATATACTTCCTCCGATTTAAAGAGATTTTCCTCTTTTTATTTGCAGTTTTGAGGTGCCATATTGAGATCTACTTTTATATCAAATGAATCATTCACTTATTACAAAAAATTAGTACAAATTTTATTCTGCAATGTAGTCTACGAATTTCATTTGATTCTACGACACATGGATCTTCAATTTAGTGTACAAGTAGTCCCTAACATGACAATTTTAAACTGTAAAAAGAAAGAAGAAAATATCTTTGAACAGGAGGGAGTATGAGGCTGTATATATATTTCGTGTACACACTGCAAAGTTGAAGCTCGAGGGTTTGACTTTCATACCATTCTTTATTAAATAATTTATATATTTCAATTCGAGGGCTTATTTAGGAAAGACAAGTGCAGATATCCTACAAAAAAAAAAGTACGCCTTTTCCCACTTGAAAGCTATTTCAGTCACCTTATAATTTACGTCACCTTACTTCTTAATGATGAGGTATGGACTCAATTAACATCTTCTAGCTGTTGGCGCTAGCTCCTTGGCTATGACTAGACTTGCACATAGCTTAGCTAAGCCAAGTCCAAATTATTCTAACAATAACAATATTACATTAGTGCCACATACATTGCCACCGCTTTTTTTTTTCAAATGACCATGAAAAGTTGTGGTTAGAATCGCACAAGAACTACTACTCGTACTTTACTTTCCTCCAAAAAAAAAAAAAAAAAAAAAAAAAAAAAAAAAAAGAACTACTACTTTACAAAATTGAAAAAACGTCTAGAGATTAATTTGATCATGCGTCTATTTGCGGAATTTACATATATGCAGAAAATTAAAAAAATATTACCTCATTGACTCAATATGAAAATGATGAAATCTAAGTTTTGTCATCATTGTTGTTGTATTTTATGTGATGATAATGGGTGATTGAAAATATTGAATGTAACATTATAACGTCTTGTTAAAATATTGTCATTCAAAGCATGCATATTACAATTTTAAAACAAAACCTCAAATTTTATAATTTAAATTCTTAATATAAGGCAATAATTGGATTTGTAATCAATCGTCCCATATTAAAATGACTGGTTTTCGCTTGGTATCAGTATGTATGATTCCTTTGAATTAGAAATGCTATGGGTTGGCCTTGTGGGAGCGCAGGAAATCTTCGTCCTGCTTGTGGCCAATTGGTATAATATGCCACTCAAGGCCAATCATAAACTTATAATGTCCCGTAAACTTCGGTTAATAACGCTGCCATAACAATTTAGTTATTTTATTATTTTATAGCTAGGAACGAAAAAATGGCAAACGGCTTATAATATGTTGCTAGCTGCTGCCAGTGGCAGACCTAGGATTTGGGGGATGGGGGTGCACATCCATTCGGTAAAACTCATTTTTGTGGAAGTTAAAATATGGAGTGAGTGTGAGTTAGCAACAAAATAATTGGGAATATGTTATAACTTAATATTAATTCTTTATATAGCATAAACATTAGCTGGCTTAGTTGGTATATTTGTGTGAGGTGTATGGTGACCGTGGTTCAAACCCTTGGTAAAACAAATTGCATCTTTTTTATTCACTTAAATATTTGGTATTTGTGTGGAAAAATAACAAATGTGAGTGCAATAGGATTTGAATCCTGGTTTCAAGTGAAATCATATTATGCAAATGCCACTAAGTTATCTCAACAATTCTACAAATTAGAAGAAATAATAAATAGATATAAAACTTTCAGAAATTATGGGGGGTGCACTTGTCCCCCTGTGCACCCCCTAGGTCCGCCCATGGCTGCTGCAAGTATATGAGTTGAATGTAGGTTTATTAATAAGTATTGTTTCTTTAATTCTAGCCGATCAACTGAATCGTATGTGGCAAGATATACGGTGTATTCACTGATAAATTATAGTTAAATACTTATAAAGAAATAAACTTAAGAAACCTACTGATAACAGTTAGTAAGTAATACGGGCCGGGGTAAATGATATATAGTAGCTCTTGGGTCGATGAGCATTATTTCGATAAAGTGTGACTTTCGGGAGCACAATTAAGCCACGACATATGCTTACGAGCAGTGCACAACATGACCTTAAAAAATATATGAATACAACAACATTTTTACCCCAATGTCTTAGAGGCTCTCGCCATAAGGCGGAGTAAGAAACCGGAGGGTAGGATGCACGCAAAAGAACACGTGCACAAAATTTTCGCATTTACGTATTCAAACCAAAATATTTAGAATCTTAACGAATCAATTGAGTTTACAACACAAAAATTCGATACTCCTACTACAACCCACAAACCTAGCTTAGAGAAGCAAAACAACAAGAAAATTACGACAAGCAGTAAAATGGGGGGACGACTCTACAGTTGACCAGCTTAGAAGCCGCCGAGGTAGAATTATCAGAAAAAAACTTGCCACAAAAGTCTAAGTCAACAAGAACACGTGGAAAGATCCTAGTAGTGGTTCCCACATATTGCCACCCTCCATACGACCATACATCCACATCCTAGTTTTCTGCTTCATTATTTTTAGTGTCATTACTAGTGTATTATTATTAAAATTAAATTAAAATTAAAACTATGGATTATAATAATTAAACTTTTCGCCCATTCACGTTATTATTATTTTCTCTCTCTCCTGCCTACTCGTTTTCCCCTTTATAAATAGACTACCTCATACTCTTACTAACTTGCTCACCCTTTCTCTCATAAAGACACATAACACAACAACCAACCTTCTGTTACAAAAAGTAGACATTTGGAGAGAAACTTGTAGGATAAGCATTTATCGTCTTTCTTAGAGAGTAGAGACCTATAGAACTATTTACATACATACGGCTAGTTCTTTTGGTATCGTTATCGACCGGAGAAAATGCCGGGAGGAGGATTTGCCCCGGCAACTGGCGCCAATGGTGTCGTGTTTGAAGCTAAGATTACGCCTATCGTTATCGTGTCGTGTATCATGGCTGCCACCGGTGGTCTCATGTTCGGATACGACGTTGGAGTTTCAGGTTTGTTTTTGTTTTTCTCGTGTACTCGTATACGGAGTATCCGTATAATTTTCTCTTGATCTAATAACTTACGTTACTGCTAACTTATTATGAGAGCATCTCACAAGAAACTCGGTATCGTACGTGTTTGGTTATGTCTTCCTGTATACTCTTCACATTTTTCTCGCAACAATAATTGTACGACAACTATGCATTGTTCATCAATGATCATGATCTTTTTGATGAAGTTGTATATATGTATGGTGTCTAATTTTTATGATTTAATTTTCTTCCATTATGGTCCCAAGGATGTTTTAGGAAATGAATCATGATTCATGAACTTGATTGTTTTTCTTTTTCTATACTTTTAATCCTTAATTTCTTGAATTTATGATTTCGGTACATACACTTGTAAATGACTTAAGAGAAAGCAAAAATAAATGAAATTAAAGCTAGAGTATGTTAATTAATGTATTATTATGACGTTTCCGCAACTGTGAAACGGGTTTTTTTTGGTGGCCGGATAGATAAAATGTTAGGGGTAACTTGTGAAATACTTTTTTTTTTTTCTCTCAAAATGAACTGAATTTTCTTACTGTGACGTGAATTACTTTTCTTACACTGTATGAAGTCAGTTTTTCTTTTTTCAAAATTTTCCCATTTCCCTGACGAGTCTCCTTCTCCTAAGATCTTTTTATTTTTTCTTTTCTTACGAGGGCGAAATTACAATAAAATACTCATAATAAGTTAATAATACCCCGAAAGTATGATATAAGAATCGTGATGTAGTACATATTCACGTTATAAGTCGTATAACAATATTTATATCTTGTCAAAAAATAAAAGAACTTTCCCGTAGCTGGATGTTTTTTACAACAGCTAGAAAAATTCACGGGAAAAGTAGCGTTTGCTTCCAGGCTGAAACTGGCGCAAGTAACATCACTTAAAAGTTAAAAATTAAAACAAATAATGGGTATAATAATTATTTAATTACGACATTAACCATGATCAACTACCTATACGAAAGCCGAACCGTGTACGTTCACAACATGACCAAGGGTAGTTTCGGAATAAAACATGGTCAAATCAAGCATGTTGTAAAATATCTGACTTAACAAGTCATTTTTCGTCTTGTTCTTAGTTGGTGTGATTAGGAATCCGAATCTTGTTTAGTGATTTTGTCATTGCTCACCAAACAATAATGCATTTCCGTCGTCCGATCCGGAAAAGTATCTTCCGTAGGAAATTTAAAGTACTCCAACTTGATCGTTTCAAACTTTGATTTGAGCTGTTTTTTTATGCGCATATGATGATATGATTTGATATGGAGTATATGCACTACGTCTAACATGGACAACCAATTTTGGGAATTGTTTTAGGTTGTTTTCGATCAACATCACCATATCAATTCTTGCACATATATATTACATGTGCATGAATTGGCTCAATCACATATTATTTCTAATCTTTGAATGATTAGGTTCAAATCTCTTATTTTATTTATAGGATTCGATGAAAATGACTTTTTGCATAATTAATAGTGATCGATATGAATAATGATCTAATGCAGACAAATGTATATATCTGACGCATGTATTTGGTATAGTAAATAGACAGATAGTAAAGTAACTAGTGTCATATCAGTCTTATCTAAATATAGCCGAAATGAAATTTACGTGAATAATGATTAGTTTATTGGATACGTATGTAGGAGGAGTGACATCGATGGATCCGTTTCTAGAGAAGTTTTTTCCGGCGGTAGCACGGAAGAAGAATTCACCGGGAGCAAACCAAAGTAATTACTGTCAATATGATAACCAAGGACTGCAACTATTTACCTCATCGCTATATTTGGCTGCTTTAATTGCGACATTTTTCGCATCACATACAACAAGACAGTTGGGAAGGAGGCTAACCATGTTGATCGCCGGGTTATTCTTTCTTGTCGGTGTGGCTCTCAATGCATCTGCTCTCAATCTTGCTATGCTTATTGTAGGCAGGATCTTGCTTGGTTGTGGGGTTGGTTTTGCCAATCAGGTACATTTTTAATGTTTCTGATCTTTTTGTACGTCCTTCTAAATTTACCGTGGGTAATCTTATGCTTTCATCTTATTTGCGTTTTTATCGATCTTATGGTTGGTTGACCAAAATAATTCAAAAATTTGTTTACTTAAAATGAAATTAATAGTTCCTTTGATTTAATTAGAAGAGATTATCGATCACTTTACTTGGTGTATGTAATTGGAAGTTACGTTAAAGTAGTAGTGTGTCATTTTTCTTCATATTTCGTTAACAATATACTCGTCCTAATAAAGTCAACTTAAAATGAGTACGAGTATTTATTAACGGATTTATTTAATTTAAGGTAGGTAATTTATACTCTAAAATTGCTACGAAAAAATTAATCGAATCCAAATGTTATTACACTCCTAGACTCGTGGATTAATTAGTATTTTGTATAGTACTTGTATATATGACATATTATGTGTTTGTTAATCATTGATCAATACTAGAAGAGACACGTAACGTACACATTTAATGACATAACATGAACAAGAGATCAGACCTACGTACCTTGCTCAAGTTTAAGAGAACAAATCTAGTTAGAGATAAATTATGTTGCATTATTGACCGGCAACAGTTGAAAATCAAGTCATTTATAACTAGATAGATCAAATATCTGGGCGTTGAGCACTTGAGCCGTTGAGCCAATTTGTCCTTTTCTTGGACTAGTTTTTCTTCCTCTCTTTTTGGCATTCTATACTTGAGGGTTACAACTTTGACATTTTTGTACACCTAGAGCTACGTCATTTTAGAGAAAGTAGAATTTTATCCTATAACTATATATGAATTTAAAATACGTTATTTATTTTTGAAGATAATGAACGCATTATTTATGAGGAACGGAGTTTTTTTTAAATTAGCACTTGTTCAAACCATCAAACTCTAATAACACTCGACCACAAGCATTATATATAGCGTAAAGTCAAATAAAAAGACGTAACACTTGATCACTGCACAATTGGATGAAAGTAGTGATGCATAAACCGTTATTTGCCATCCAAAATATACGGAGTATTTATTTTTTGTATGTATAACGATGATAACACCCAAAAATTCTGAAATATAAACGAAAATTTATGAGTCACTTTAAAATAACAAGAAAAGTAAACGGATTAATTTGTGGATTCAAGTGAGGGAGATTGAATAATAGGGACATCTATTGGCAATATGCATCCAATAATTTCCTTGCAGCTTCGCAGTTCCCACATAATGGGTGTTGAACTGTTGATTATTAAATTGATGATAGCTGAGTTTACATTATTGTATGTGATTTTTTGGATTTTTTTGGTAGTTAGGATAGACTGATAGTCCAATTGTGACGCTGGACATCTTTTCGTTCCCATCATCATATCTGACTGACTAAGCCCACATTTTGCCAAGTAGTGTGATTTCAGCTTTTACTTCAAGCTTTCAGCTTTTGCTGACTGCCTTCCTAGACTTGTTTAGCCTTCCTTGTCGCATTGTGATAAATGGGAGCTTCAATTCTTACTTGTTTATCCTATTATGTGACTTGCCACAAATTCAACTTTTTGATCTACAAATTCAATTGTGTATGTAGACTTGTATGGTACCGCTACTACTTAATTATTGAGTAACGCTATTGGATTATTATATCCAAATGAACATCTATGATGTTTGTTTGTTCCACTAAAAAAAAGATGTTTGTTTGTTGAGGTTTTCAACTCTTTATTGATGAGGAAAAACATCTTTATTTTTTCTAAGCTAATATTACCGTCATGATTATGTACTTGTCGTCATCAATCAAGTCTTATGTTCATGAATAATGAATCAATACATGTAATGCTATATTTTATTTTCAAAGTTTATGCTAACATAATATTATTTTTTTTGGGAGAACAACAGGCAGTTCCTTTGTTTCTATCAGAGATAGCACCTACCCAAATTAGAGGAGGCCTTAATATCTTATTTCAGCTGAATGTCACCATTGGCATTCTTTTCGCCGAACTTGTCAACTATGGAACCGAGAAGTAAGAGTTTTTTCTTATTTATTATATGCAATTAACAAAGTGAAGCTTCATGTTTGGTCCAAATGATTTGAGTTTTCTAAAAGAGAAGAAAATGTGTCCGATAATGATATAATGTGCCCAAGTCATGCACTACCCAATTGGTTAGAATATGATTTTGGTGGGAATACAAGTTAGCAATTCACTTTTTTTTTTTTCATAGCTTACTTGTTTAACATGATTAGTGACAATCCTTTAATTTAGAACGAAACAAAGTACTTCCTTCATTTCTTTTGGTTCTTTACGTTTGGTTTGCAATAATCCAAATTAAACGTAAAGAACCAAAAAGAGTGGAGGGAGTAGTCTTGAATTGATTAATGCTCATTTGCATGATTGCACACATGCCCATTAGAGTGATTATCATTTTTAATATGCATCAGCATTATGACTTTTCGTATCATGAATCAAAATGAATATAAAAGTTTGCATGTGTAATTCTCATTTCGATCAATTTGCATTTCTTTCATTTATCTATACCAAGTTTTTTTTTTTGAAAACTGTAGCATAACATTATGTAAAGGAAATACGAGATTATCTTAGGTTACAATACCACAACTAGGTTATCTATACCAAGCTTTTTGGTATATTTGGAGGTTTTGAACAGCATAATCATAGAGTTAAGATAAGATCATGACCTAAAAAGTTAGGGGTCCTTTATTTTAGCTTTTTTTCCCACTTTTTTTTGGTGGTCCTTTAATTTGGCAGTGTTAAATGCCGCACCTTTTATACACCTCCCAAATGAGAGGATATTATTATCACAATAAAGTCGTGCTTAAGGTTGAACTAGTACTTACTCCGTATTTGTAATCACTATGTCTTGTGACAATGTGACCTGTGACTCTGTGATATTGAGCAAGTTAGAAAAAACGCGCAAATGTGCAATCAATGTGGTCGTAACATCGTATAAGTGAAAACATTGATATTAGTACTATATACTAGGAAACTATCGTTTCCCTATAGTATTCATCATTACCACAATGTCTCTAAAAAACATATTATCATCTCTACAAAAAACGAGAAAAATACTGCAAAATGAAGTAGAAAGATCTAGTATAGACTGATGTAATGAGAATCTTTGTGTATAAAGTGTGTGTGGCATATAATTAATGATGAATGTTGATATGATGCAGAATTAAGGGAGGATGGGGATGGAGGCTGTCACTAGGATTAGCAGGAGTTCCGGCATGCCTTCTAACATTGGGAGCTCTGATTGTAACGGACACTCCTAACAGTCTCGTCGAAAGAGGTCGTTTGGAGGAAGGGAAAGCAGTGCTCAGAAGGATCAGAGGCACAGACAACATCGAGCCAGAGTTTGATGAACTTGTCGAGGCTAGTCGCATTGCTAAGGAAGTCAAGCATCCCTTTAGAAATCTTCTCAAGCGCAAGAATCGCCCTCCACTAGCCATTGCTATCGCTATGCAGGTATACTTTCGAATATTTAACCTACAAAAATTTTTAGTCAAGATTGTTTTACAATTATAGGAGTGTCTTACGCAACTTTTTGGTCGTGTCTACATAATGCTGTATACTTACCTATGTTATCTTTTTCGGTTGTACAGGTTTTCCAGCAATTCACAGGAATCAATGCAATTATGTTCTACGCTCCTGTACTATTCAGCACTTTAGGATTTGGAGGCAGTGCATCTCTGTACTCAGCTGTGATCACTGGTGCAGTAAATGTCCTCTCGACAGTCGTCTCAATTTACTCTGTAGACAAGGTAGGACGTCGATTCCTTCTCCTTGAAGCCGGAGTTCAGATGTTTTTCTCACAAGTGATCATAGCTGTAGTCCTCGGTCTCAAGGTCAAGGACCACGAGAACAACCTGTCTCATGGGTACGCCATCTTTGTTGTTATAATGGTGTGCACGTTCGTGTCCTCATTCGCTTGGTCATGGGGTCCGTTGGGTTGGCTGATCCCGTCTGAGACTTTCCCTATGGAGACTCGCTCAGCCGGGCAGAGTATCACAGTGTGCATCAACATGCTCTTCACATTTGTAATTGGACAGGCTTTCTTGTCTATGCTCTGCAAGTTCAAGTTCGGAATTTTCTTGTTCTTCTCGAGCTGGGTCTTCATCATGTCCCTCTTCGTCGTGTTCTTGCTGCCCGAAACCAAGAACATTCCGATTGAGGAAATGACAGAGAGAGTGTGGAAGAAGCATTGGTTCTGGAAGAGATACATGGATGACGACGATTACGTAGGAATTGAAGTCCAGAAGAAGCAAAGTAATGGCTCTGCTGCACCATAATTAGATAGAATTTTGGTGTAAACTTGAGAATTTTACAGTTCTTTTCAATTTCATTTTGTTATATACATACTACATAACTTCAAGAGTAAGCTAAGGTGAATAGGGTATGTTTAATCAATGGAAAGAGGCAGAATTTGTGCACTTCTTGTAATCACATGTGAGCTACAATTCATTCTTACTATGCGATTGGTTAAGAGCTCATTTTTTGTGTGTTCTGAGACTGGTTTTCTGGACTTTGTTTATAATAAACAGTAACCCAATTCATTACTTGCTTCAGTCACACATTGTTCTCAACATAACAACTTAAAACTTAAAACTACATACATTTTGTGATTTTAGAAAGAAAAAAACTACATACATTTAGGATTTAAAAGAGCTTTCTTCTTTTTTTGGTGAGAGACACTAATCAAAATGGGAAGCGATGGGTACGACTACTTGTGCAATAGTCACAATGGACCGCGTAGTTGATCAAACTCACGATATCTCCCTACACACATCTCTCCCACGGGTCTCCTTTCGAGGACAAGGGTTATGTATTACAACTTAGGTGTCGTACTTACTAAGAAAAACTCTCCTAACATCGACACACAAATAAATTGAATTGACATATTGAACAACAAAATTATAATAAAATAAATAAACAAGAGAAGGGAAGGAAAGAATGAGCGGCCAACTAATAACTTGTAGCCTCTCTCAAACTCTCTTCCACTTCAATTACGCATCTGTTTCCACGCGCATCTCTAACTTTCTGTTCATCATCTCTGTTGCCTTCATCTAAACCTCCAGGTGAGATCACTTGTCAAATTTCCATATTTTACCTGTTAAAATCGTTAATCGTAGATTCGTAGAGGTTTTTCTCGTGTACACCAACATACTATCGAGTGTATAGAAGATTTCCGATCATAGGGCCATCTCACTAATGTAGGTAGACTTTTAATTTTGGGATCATAAGGTCATTATTATTATTGATATAAAACGTAGGGATTCACATTCACATATAACACATCAACTGAAATTGTCAGCTAATCAATCAAATCGAATACACATAATAGAAGGTATAATTTAGATTATTCAATCATACGGAGTATATTACTATTGTCTCCCTTTTGCTCGCTAATGTTTGATTGTTTATTTGTTGTATTATTATGGTGTTTTGTTAGTAATTGCTCGTTTTTGCACGACATTATTCCCAATCCAATCACTCATCTTTATTTTTAGGCTAAATGTGTGATAAAGACGATTACATTATACCCCTCCAATCAAACTATGTTCGTAGAATCGTAGATGGTTCATAGTAATAAAATTTCACGATTTTTTTTGGCACAAGTTAAACTTCGGGACCGATTACTATACGCCAAAATTTTTGTTAATCTTTTTGATTTTTCTCGGCGAATCCAAATCATGGCTACGTCTTTAGAACGTTATACATATAACGCTAACCTTGGCTCGGTCAGTAGTGTAGCCGTATTGCTAAAATCAAGGTCACATTCTATTCTCACTCACCTCCTCTTGCTTTTTTCAATTCCTTAGTATTTTTCCTCTTGTTTCAAACATGTTTTAGCTTAGCTTCGTGATTTTGCAGAATTAGTAAGGAGCCAGCAGCAATTACGATGAAGCACGAAGGGAATTGTGTACCGGAAAATTTGGTTTTCGAGATCTTGTCGTGGTTTGCCTGTGAAAGCTCTGTTGCGGTTCAAATGCGTGTGCAAATCATGGTACGCTATTATTACGAGTCGTCAGTTCGTATCGAAGCATCTTCAAAATGTTTACAACAATAGTGACAATAATAGTGAGTGTCTTCTAATTGCTCAATACCACGAGGCTTCAACAATTAAATTAGAAATGATGTTGCTTGATGAAACTCCAAAAGTCGTAGCAAATTCGGAACTGTCGTTTGCTCCGATGCACAGGCGTTATGTATGTGGCCCTTGTGATGGTATATACTATTTATACGTCGACTACAGGAGGGAGGGGGAGATTTGGCTAAAAACTATAAAGTAGATACGATGAACACAGAGTGTTACGTTTTCTTGAGGGACTGTTGCTACTGGCTAGGATCATGCCCACAGTCCACGGACACGGACACGGACACTACTGATGTCGTGATTATTTGTATCGACTTGGCTGCTGATGCACCAAGAGGGAGATACGTGTACCTGATGATTTCGGGCAGCCAATCAATAATTATAAGAGACTCGGAGTATTTCAGGATTCGGTTGCACTTGTTGCAATTAATTGTGCTGAAATGGAGAAGCATCCGAATCTTGGAACTCATTGGGTTGATGTTGAGAAGCATCTGAATATATGGACATTGTCAGATGAGGGGTTGTGGACAAAGGTTTTCACCATGGTAACTCGTCTGAATTTGGACAGGCCTCTAAGTTTCTACAAGGAAAACAAGTTGTTGCTCGAACTCACTGACCGCAATATCGTCTCATGTGACCTTGATACACATGTCTTTAGTCATTTTTGTTTTCCATTGGGGATTACGTGTGAAGGAGTTTTTGATTACAAGGAAAGTCTGTTTTCTATCAAGGATCAGATCGCGGTGTAAGAAGCAACTTTACAATTACAAATTTTAGTATGAGGCGGTCTCATATAGTCATCCATGTACTCTGAGACCACCTATCATGGTACTGATCGGATGTACCCTTACTAGATGAAAATTGTGTCGTCCAAATAATTAACTTTCAGCTCCTAAGCTATTCTTTGTTTACTGTTAAGACTCTTGATTTCTCTGTCTTAGCTTTCTCGTTCATTAATTTACCTTCTTGTTTTATACTACAAAGGCAAAGAGGAAGACGATTCTGAAAGAATTGATGAGGTTCGGAAGATTAAGCAAAGTAATGTTTTGTATATATTGCATACGGCATAAACCTTTTTTTTTTTTTTTTTTTTTTTTTTTTTGAGGGAAGTGAATAGGGAATTGTTAATCAATGGAAAGAAGCAAAATTTTGTGCACTCTTCTAAGGTCTAATCAGAAATGTGAGATTTTTTTTTCTAGACTTCATGGACTTAGTTTCAAATTGCAAATTATATATTGTAGCATGATAGGACTTTGATTTAGTGTACTCTCTACGCTCCCGAGTTTCCCCTCATTAAAAAAAAAAACCAAAGTCGAGATGAATTCATAATCTTTGACTTCACGTATTATCCGAGTTGGATTTGACTCAAATAGTCAATTCTCATATCGGAGTTGGAATTCCTAGGCAAATCAACAAAGTAAGAGTGAGCATCAATATTATAAAAAGAAAAATTAGATCGAAGAGAAGGAAAGAATGAGCGGCCAAAGTGGCAACTAACTTTTTGAGAGTCCTAAGAGCATCTCCAATGCTAAGTTTTTTCTTGTAGTTTGGCTTTGCAAGCTGATGATGTCATTTGCTTTCCCATTGTTTTACATTTTTAACTTGTAGCCTAGCAAACCATGTTGCTCCACCAAGCAACATTTCTTGAGAATTAAAAAAAAAAAAAAAAATCATTTCATACACATGAAAAAAATAAAAAAATAATTGGATCCCACTCAAAACTACACTAGTTGTGGTTTTCCATTGTACAAAAACTATTGTAGTTTCATTTTGTCACCTCTCTCCTACATGTCTCCTACATGGCAAATGCAAACTACAAGGATTGTAGTTTGCCATTGTCGATGCTCTAAGAGCATCTCCAATGTTAAACTACAAGCATTGTAGTTTAGGGATGCCAAATAGGATCCACGTAGGAGAGAGAGGGTGGATAAACAACTTAACCAAACTACACAAATCTTGTGCAATGCCAAACTACAACTAGTGTAGTTTCAAGAAATTAATTTTATTTTTAATTTTAATGAAAAAAATAATTAAAAATGTAAAGAAAAGTAATTTTTATTAATTTTTTTTTTTTATTTTCCTAAAATCCCAAGCAACGTTGCTTGGTGGAGCTACACTGCTTGCCAAGCTACAAATAAGAAAAGAAAAACAATGGGTAAGCTGCTGATGTCATTTGCCCATAAAACTAAACTACAACAAAAAATTTAGCATTGGAAATGCTCTAAGCTCAAAAAATCTCTTCCACAGTTCCACCTTAATATACGCATCTCTGTTCGTCTTCATTCTCTGTTGCCTTCATTTGAGTTCCAGGTTAGATTCTCTTCTCTTCACTTATCAATTTCCATATTTTCCTTAATGTGTAATTAATTTATTTTTCACACATTATCAATCGGGTGTATGGTACGGTATAAATCGTATAATTTCTGATTATGGGGCCACTTCAGGTGTAGTTAGCAATGCTTATACCATGCTCCAAGGAGCACAAAGAGCATGATGGTCCTCCTCACAATAGAGGAGTAGAGACCACACTTAGATAAATTTAAGTGTGGTCCCTACTCCTCTATTGGGAGGAGGACCACCATGCTCCTTGTGCTCTTTGGAGCATGATATAATTTACCTGTAGTTAGACTCTCTGATCATAACGCAATTATTATTAATGCTAAAGCTAATTAAGCATTTGAATTCATATGTAATAACGCACCAGCTGGATTTGTTAGCTAATCAGTCAATCAAATCGAAATTGCCTTTAATTAGCTGCTAATGTGGTGTTTTGTTCCTAAACTTAAATTGCCAAGGAGAAGGATAGAGAGAATGTCTTGACCCCAAAAATTTTTTTGTTGCTGATTTACTTGACTATGTTTTAGCTCGAGAGAAACTTGGGATTACTTTTGTTTTATTTACAATACGGCCAATTATTATCCGAAGACCGACCATACGATTTATTTTGTTTGTTTTGGTTTTTCAGTGATTCCAAATTATGGCTACGTCTTTGGAACGTTACACGGATGATGCTAACTCGGGTTCCGTTAGCAGTGTAGCTCTCTGGTTAAAAACAAGGTTGCCTGTTTGGGCAATAAAATTCTACCCGATGTAGGACTCTTGATGACAGTCCGATATCTGATGCTCGATAGCTGAAGCAATGTTGTCCGACACTTGATGTGTATCGGATGCCCACATTGTGAGTTATCTACAAGACAAAGTCGAGAATAGGAGTTGTATAACTGATCAGCTGCAAGGTTCAAGGCGGGAATTTAGGGGTTTGTTAGAAGTTGTTCGAGCAAGTCTCGGTTGACTAAATAACGGTTACAAGAGACGTTGATGAACAGGAGAAGTGGAAGATAAGGTTGGACTTGGTCAAGAGCGAATATAGGGGTAGTTGTAAACGTGGAGAAAAATAAGGAAGAAGCCGTTGGAAGCCCTAGCACTGCATAACATAAATAGAAGACGAAGCTAGCAGAGGAGCATGATCACACACACAAGCTACAATTCCAGAATACGCCTAAGTCAATTTCATAGCAAAATACTCCCAACTGTATCTAACATAATCCATCCATAGTGCAATCCTTGGCGGGACACAGACTTCCCCCCGTGGTTTTTCCTTCACATCGAGGGTTTTTCACGTACAAAAATTATTTGTGTCTTTGTTGTGATTTACTCTTTCATTTATCGTCATTTCACCATTAATCCAACTCAAATAACGCCAATAGTTCATAGGATAATAGCCCGATCAAATAGATAAATCCACCAATCAATCCGATTCATTAGACGAGTAGTTTTTTACCAAAACATTGCCTTCAATTTTCATTCATCAAATCGATCTTGTATAATTTGATGCCTTGTTGTTTTCCATTATATTTTTGCCTTTGTGATTTCGCAGAATTATAAAGGAACCAGCGAATATAATGAACGATAATGAGGGGCGTTATCTGCCTGAAAATGTGGTGGTTGAAATCTTATCATGGTTGCCTGTGAAAGCTCTCGTGCAGTTCAAATGTGTGTGCAAGTTATGGTACGGTATCATTGCGAGTCGTCAGTTCATATCGAAGCATCTTCGACATCATTATAAGCATAGTGATAGCGACTGTCTCCTCGCTTTATACCACGAGGCTTCAACAATGTAGTTACAAGTGATGTTGCTCGATGAAACACCAAAAGTCGTAGCAAATGCTAAACTATCACTACGTCAAATATGGGCTTCGAGAACCAGCATAAGAGAATGGAATTTTGTAAAACCGATCTCTTTTTTATATAAGAACGGGTACGTTTAAAACCGTTCTTAAACATGATTCGCGGAAAAAGGAAAATATACAATAAATACCTACGAGAACGGTTTCACTTAAAACCGTTCTAAAAGGGTCTTTTAAAACGGTTTTATGAGGAACCGTTCTAAAAGATCAACCTTTTAAAACGGTTCATATAAAAACCGTTTTAAAAGATTAGTTTTTTTCTTCTTTTTCTAAGGCATAAATCAGACAGATAATGGAAGGTCACAACATTGTAACTTCCGCCTCCTCTTTCTCTGTTACTCCCTCTGATCTCCTCTTCCCATCTTCTAATTTTTCTCCTATGTTTCTCTCTCACTTCTCCTTTCTCTTTTGCTCTTCCCATCTTAAGTATCTCTCTCTCTCTCCTTTTTCCCGTTTTGAGGACAACGTTGTTTTCGTCTTCAAATTGTCGCCGCGGTCCATCTTCGGCTGTAGAAGTGCGGCGAATGCTTCACTTCGACAAGATCTGGTCTTACGCAGAGTCCAGCCTCGAAAACCCGTCCTCCGGCGACCTTTTCCCCGCCTTCTCAAGCCGTCAAACATGCCTTCGTCCGGCTAGGGTTCATCGGTCTCTTCACTTGTAATTTCTTACAACTTTGATGTTTTATTTGTGATTAATTTATGCATAATCGATCTACTCTTTCAGATCTACTTTCTATAAGCTTCAAGATAAAATTTTGAGATTTCGTCTCTCTAATCTATGTTATATGTTTTTTTAACTTAGTTTTTTTGTTTTAATTTACTTTTTCTAATGATATTTGTTTTTATTGTATGGTTAGAACGATAATGAGGAGGAAGTTGAAGAACAAAGGCCGGATGTAGCTTATTGAACAAGATGAAGATGAAGATGATGATGGCAAGATTCACGAGAAAAATAGTGTTAGTTTATCGATTTGGTTAGTTTTATTTTTGTTTGGTGATGCTGTAATTATTGACTTATTTCAGTGTACCCCAATTTATTAGAAGTACTTGGAGAACCCATTTTCATGTTGTTATTGTTATTGTTGTTGTTGTTGTTGATGATGTTGCTGTTGCTGCGTTGTTGCTGGTGGTGGTGGGTTGGGCATTGTGGTGTGGGTCTAGGAAAGTGGAGCATCTTGAGAAAAAAATATTTTTTTTTTTTTTGAAAAAATTGAGGACCTATAAGAACGGTTATACAGAAAACCGTTCTGGAAGGCTTAAAGTATAAGATCGGTTTTCGGCGTAACAGTTCTTATAGATCTTTTAGAACGGTTTTTAGTACAACCGTTCTTATAGGCTTTAAGAACGGTTCAAACCGTTCTCTTACCCTTTAAGTACCGTCGTCTAGAGAACAGTTCCGGAACCGTTCTGCTTAGCTTTAGAGGAACCGTTCTCTTAGCCCATTTTTGACGTAGTGTATGGTCTAATCCGTTGGATGGAGGTACTATGTGTGGCCCTTGTGATGGTATGTACTATTTATACCGATACTACAGCAAGCAACGCGCATTGTGGAACCCTGTGACGAATGAGCTCAAAATGTTGCCTCCGCTTATTTCAAACCCTAATCTTCCATCCCATTTGACCTCTTGTCAGCTGGTCGTGTATGGTTTCGGATACGATTCACGCACTCAAGATTATAAAGTTGTTGTTATCGAAGGTTATGTTAATGACAACCCTGATGATTTTAGTGAAGTTACTCAGCCTCCGTCTTTCCTTGTCTACTCTTTACGGACAGATTCTTGGCGATTTTGGGGAGATAACATGGAGAACAACTGCTGCTACGTTTTCTTGAGAGACTGTAGCTACTGGCTTGGACGATCATGCACAAATTCCACCAATTCTGATGTGATTCTTTGTTTCGACTTAGCTGCTGAAGTAGCAAGCGAGATGTATCTACCAGACCATGAATTCATGATCAATCAACCAGCCAACACAAGTCTCGGAGTATATCGTGATTCGGTTGCATTTCTTGCAATTCATGGGACAATATTAGAGAAGCATGTTGATATATGGGCGTGGTCGGATGAGGGACGGTGGACGTGGGTTCTTACAATGGTGACTCCTTTAAATTTGGGCAGGCCTGTTAGTTACTGGAAGGAAGACAAGTTCTTGATTGAACACCGCGACCGCAATATCTTCTTATGTGACCTTGATATACAAGCCTTTAGCCATTTTTGTTTACCAAATGGGATTATGTGTTATGGACTTTATGTTTACAAGGAAAGCCTGGTTTCTATACAAGATCAGGTCACGATGTAGGTCTTACCACGTACACATTTACTCGGAGGAAAATTACTTATTTGCGCTTTATAAATGATGAAAATTATGTTCAGTTCACTTCAATCTAGCTCGTTAATTAACTACTCTGTTTGCCATTCAACGATACATAATGTTGTTTAATTTGTCTTGAACAAATTGCTCAAAAATTCTCGATTGAAAATCTATCATAGTACATGTTAGCTTTGATATAACTAAATTTATCATACTTGATTGCTAACGTACTCATTCGGTTCATCTGCCAAAGTTTTCAACTACCTACGTCATACACAAATTTGTAAGGAGCTCATATATAATCTATAAGGACACTGCTAGAGGTATACAGTGTAAACACCAAAAAATGCCAATGCTTATACCATGCTCTCGGGAGCACAAGGAGCATGATGGTCCTCCTCACAATAGAGGAGTAAGGACCAAATTTAAATAGATTTTAAATTATTTTAAGTGTGGTCCCCACTCCTCTATTGTGAGAAGGACCACCATGCTCATTGTGCTCCCGGGAGCATGGTATAATTTGCGAAAAAATGTCTACAATCAGAAATAATTTTACTACTTAAACAATTAATTTTAGGATAAATTTTCAAATCCTACCTCATATATTTACAAACTTCCAGTTTCCTACCTTATATGTCTTAAAAGATATTTCCCTACCTTATAAAGTGCATTTTCTATCCTTTTCCGGTCATTTGACTTTCCTTTCCGGCGTTGACTCGTTTATTTCTTTTGTTTCCTTTCATTTTTTTGTGATTTTCCTTCAATTTTTTGGTGATTAATCCTCCAGTTTCCCCCATTTGATTAATTCCCTTTCATTTCCTCCTATATTAGATTCCCTCCGATTCTCTCTCCAATTTCCCTCTTTCTATCTCAATACAATTTTCTCACCAATTTCCCTCTTTCAATCTCACTACTTCATTCCCTACTATGCCTTCTATCATAACATAAACTCACACCATGCCTCTTATACCATAATGTCCTACAACATCACTATACTTGAGCACTTTCATCACTACGAAACATATATTGAAGGTTTTGGGGGGTACAAATGGAACGATTTGGAGAGAAAACATAAGTTTTATGAGTAAATAAAATTGGAGGTTTTGAGTGGGTATGAGAGGAAATGCGCGAAAGGAAGAGAGTGAAAACTAGGTCACGTCAGTTGCACATGAGAGTCAATGCCGGAAAAGAGAGACAAGTGGACGAAATAGTGTTTTTGGTAGGAATTCGATAAAAAAAAAAACACTTTATAAGGTAGTAAAATATCTTTTTGGACATATAAGGTAGGAAACTGGAAGAATGTAAATATATAAGGTAGGATTTGGAAATTTTTCCTTAATTTTACTACTTGAATTTTTCATTACAATTAATTTTACTACTCTAATCTCAATTTTACCACTACTAACTCAATTTTACATTGTAGACAAATTAATTGTGTCTACGCTATAGACCTCCATCAATTTGCAATACATAATATGTGAGGATTGGGGATGTTGATAAGAAGCGCACTGATATATGATTAATTTGTCCCCTTTTTCATGTGATTCTTGTCCTCCTGTGTCCTACTTTTGATGATTGTATAGTTGTTTTCCCGCTCTTTTCATATATGTGTTTGGCTTGGCTAAATTTAATCTCATTTTTGCAAATTCTAGTGCATTTCCTATTTTGTACGAGAATCAGATTCTGCGGTGTGCTTTTGGCTTTTGTAGGACACCTACGGAGCATGTTGGGGCGGACCCCAGGCATTGGAGAGTCAAAGAGCAGATATGAAGCTTAGAGCGGGACCTTAGGCATGGGAATCGAGAGTAAGGGACGATAATATAAGCTTGGAAGAAAATATAGGGCAAACACATGATTTGAAGACTCTTCGCGCAAAGGGGTAACTTCAAACGATCATATCTCAAGTTATAGAGAAGATATTGGGATGATTAAAGTTGGGTATGAAAGTTCATTCCGTTAGCTCTTTAATGATATATTATAAGCTCAATTTGACCAAGAAACGAGTGACATATGGCCTTCCAATGTCAAGTGTGCGCGTCAGTTTTTGACCGCTCGGCCACCCGCTCCCCGAGCGTACTCGGCCGAGCGTAAAGCTCGCTCGACGAGCGCATATATCCGTTCGGCGAGCTCTTGGCCGAGCGAAGCCCCAGATTCGCCGTTTCTACCCGTTTTTTCGTCTTTTCCTTTCTCCACTATAAATACCCACCTACCCTAATTTGATAGCCACCTTTTCATTTTCTTAGATATTTTTAGACTAATTCAAAAGGGGGATCCAAAACTCTCTCTCCTAGTTTGAGCTTTGGTTTCTCCACCTTTATATTTGTTTCATCTTTTCATCTTTCACTTTGTTCAAGATTATTGCAACAATTGTCAAAGTTTATTATAATTATTCATTTCATCCCCTCTTTATTTTCCTTTGTTTGGGTAACAACTTTTCTCCTTTTTATTTATTGTGATTTATTTTTTTTAGTTATTGTTAATCTATGTTTATTAGTTGATTAATTAGTCTAGTCTTTCAAGTTTGAATCTTTACCATTTTAGCATGTCTAGTATCATGTTTAGGACTCTAATGATTGAGATTAGTGTTGATTTAGTGATGTGTGAGTAGTTTTATTGTTAGGGGGTGTGGGAAATGTGACAAATGTGGTGTTTTTATGTGGGGAATTAACTTATGATTTGTGCTCAATTGCTACCCTTATGATTTTAAATGCATGATTGCCTAGGATGTACACTTGGTTAGTTGTATTTTTCACTAATTAGGCCAACATAAGAGATTTGAGGCCCAATTAAGCATAAGTAGGTAGGATTGATTGGTTAATTGCATGAGAATGATTTAATCGATTAATTGGGAATTAGATTAAGTACTTGAGAGGGTTTTAATCATTTGTTGTCCCTCATTTGGCATGAATCAATCTCATTGAGTGTTGTTATTAATTCCCCTAATTAAAGAATTCATCTTTGTTGCATGAACCCCACTTATACCCTCTAACTCCCTAATTAACAGTTTTAATTTCAAAGTTTCCAACTTTATTTGCTCAATAGTCATTAGTGGTAGTAATTAGATATCTTCTCTCATGTTAATTGGATTAGACTAAAATTGGAGGTAAAATTAATAGACAATCACCCCCGTACTCATGGATTCGACCCTAAGCTATGCTAGGATGATTAGACTTGCTTGAACCTAGATTTAAGCGTGTCAAATTTGGCGCCATTGCCGGGGACGGTGGTGTTTTGTGATTGATATTGATTTTTGTTTAGTTTTAGGACAAATCTTTGTTACTTGTTATGTGTTTATTTTGGTTAAATTTTGGGAATAGCGCTACTTTCACATGTATTTCATTCTCATCTCAAGTGCACTGGCAATAGTGCTCTTGCATTTTATACTTGTGGTTGTTTGATGGTGTGAAGGCCTTTGCCAACAATGAGGCTCGTTGATCATATGCTTCCCAATATTTCGGCTACCGATCCTCCAATTAATCATGGCACTATCGAAGCAACCGATTTTCAAATTGACCCCAAGCTTATACTCTTAATTCAACAAGATGCTTTTGGGGGTGCATTTCACGAATGTCCATATGACCACCTCTCAACTTTTGGTCTATATTGCAATACTTTCAAGTGTGAGGGGGTATCAAACGAAACAATTCAACTTATTCTATTCCCTTTCTCACTTAAAGACAAAGCCAAGAAATGGTTACACTCTCATCCTCGGAACACCTTCCACAAATTTCATGACCTATCAAAAGCATTTCTAGACAAATTTCCCCCCCTTCAAAAACCGTTAAAATACGAAATGCTCTCCTCCAATTTGCACAAGAAGACCATGAGAGTTTTGCTAACGCATGGGAACACTTCAAAGACCTCCAAAGGTCTTGCTCCCATCATGGCATTCCCAAGTGGTTATTGTTTAACCAATTTTATCAAGGGGTTCAAGCAAAATACGTTGATTTGGTTAATGTTAGTGCCGAAGGCTCATTTGCGGAGTTGGAAGTAGAAGGATGTGAGATAGATGTTGTTGGAGAGAATTGCTAGAACGAACACACATTATTCAATTTCACTTGATAGAGTAGGAGATAATGATGAGCATGAGGTTACTTTTTCTTCAATCCAACGACCTACATTTAAGGAGATGATCAACTCACTAAAAGAATATCATGAGGTAAATGATTTGAAGTGTATCTATAAGGAAGGTGACCATCTCTCTAATGCTTTTGAAGATGATGATGATAATGATGATGAGAAGGATGAGGAGTAGGAGGAGGAGGAGCTAGTAGGTGAGGAAAGTGGTGATTCTAGTATAATGGAGACTATGGTTGATGTGGAACTGGATGATGAGAGCAAATTTGTTGTGGATGAACCTCAAGGCGCATCATTCAATGAAAATCCCCTTTATGAAATTGATTGCCCGTTGCATGATAATCCGCTTTTTGAGATTGGTAGTGAGGATCTCGTATATGATGAATCTATGAAGGAGCCTATAAATGAAGGCGGAAGGCAAGTCTCAAAAAGGGAACCTGAGGAGTTCTTGAGTGAAGAAGAAGCTTTTGAGATTACATCTTGTCCTAAAGACAAACTTGTTCTTTTGGGGAGTTCTAGAGAAAAGGGATCGAGTGAGATTTGCGTCGATCCAAACCTTTTAAACTTCTCTATTCCCCACCGAAATTACAAGGATACTCATGAAGATGATCATGTTTTCGTTGAGTATAAAGCGTTGCACAAGAGATCTAAGTCATGCTTCACTTATTTGGATCGAATACTACCGAAGATCATGTCATATTCATCACCTTGGGTCCCATCAAACAATTTCTCTTCCTCCTTTGACAAGTTGTTACGTGCTTTAATGGGCATGTTAATGATGGGATCGACATGACTTAAGCCACCTCTCATCACCACAAGCCACTAGAAGAACGTAAGATGGAGCATCCACCTCGAAAAATCATAGGTAATACACTTTGCTCACTCCCTTTTATTTAAACATTGAGGACAATGTCCGATTCAAGTGTGGGGGAGATTTAGTTTGGTGTTTCTTGTTGCTCTTGCCTAGAATTGTGATAGCTCGTGATTGTGCAATATGATGGTATGTTAGACTTAGATTTCATTGATCATGAATGCATCTTGTTTGATGATTTTAGTGTATGTGGTGGTAGAATTCTATGGCTTTTGACTATTTCTTTGTTCTCCTTAATTGACTATTTGCATATTTAGATGCTTGTTGTTCATGCCCCTTTGAATCCAAATTCCTAAATCCAAATTTTTTAATCACTTCTATATATTTATTTCATTTGCTTTATTTTTCTTTTAGTTTTATCAAAAAAAAAAAACCCCAAAAATAGTAAGTTTGTTCTCCCCCTAACCATTTAGAGACTTTTCTAGTTTTCAACTTCTAAGGAAACCATGTCACTTAGACAATCCTTCTTCCACCATTGCATTATGAATAAGCGTTTTTCTCGACTAATATTTTGACTTTGAGGCTACTATTCCGACTAATTTGTTTTTGCCAATTTTGTGAGTTGAATGCTTAGTGTGACTACTCTCCCAAGGTGACATTATTGTGCTAAGACAACGTTTTCCCACAAACACTTTAGAAGGATGTGTGACCGTCCCCTACCTTGGCACACTTCCGCCACCAATGAAGCTTTAACAAGCCGATTTGGAAATAAATCCCCTTTCATTACAAAACTTCAAAGAAAATCGGCAAGACCCAATGTGGGTGGAGCAACCAAAAACTTGCTTCAATTAAGAAAATCGGCAAGATTCGTATGAGTGGAGCCACCAAAAATATACCCTCATCTCTCAATAAAGTTGGTATGACCCGGTAAGGGGTCGAACCAACACTTTCGATTCTCGAAAGTCCAAAAAAAAAAGAAAAAAAAAGGAAAAAATAAATATATTATGTGTTATCTAGTTTTGAAATAGGGCACATTAGCCTCAGAAAAAATGTTTGTTGAATAAACCACAAATTTTATACATATTCTCAATCTCTTTCTTCACAAAAATTTAGTTGTCAAGCACGATTATGGACGATCCTTAGCACCTACACTTGTAGGAGTCGGCATTTGGGGTCCACAAGACTAAACGCACACTTGAGGACTTTCTCACCTCTCTCCATGCATCTTTGTCAACGCGTTAGGGGGGTTAACCCTTGTGAGTAATGTTTTAGTGGATTTGATTGATTATCTAGTGTATATAGTTACCTTTTTAGTTGAATATTAGGATAATTTATTTTGCGTTAGGGGAAGCCGAAAAACCTCCTACACTCCCATTTGGGCTACGACGGTAGTCACTTTTGAGGGAAGTGACTTGTTTTGATCGGGATATATTTACTATTTGTATATGTGCTTGAATGATATGATTGTATTCCAAAATTTCTCGCAAGACCCTCTTTGCCTCCCAAGGGGTGCCCATCCTCACGGATGCCCCGGAGTGGGAGTTGAAGGGGCGCGGAGCACGCTAAAGACTCAATCGGCTATTATAATAATAAAATAGTTATTTGGCTAGTTTTGTATATGTGTGCTGGATTATCGTAATAAAAATGGTGCGTATCTACTTGTGTCTTGATTTTGTGCTCGTTTCCCCCTTTTTGCATTATGATTTGATTAGACTTACTTGGGGACGAGTGAAAGTTTAGTGTGGGGGAGTTTGATATATGATTAATTTGTCCTGTTTTTCATGTGATTCTTGTCCTCTTGTGTCCTACTTTTGATGATTGTATAGTTGTTTTCCCGCTCTTTTCATATATGTGTTTGGCTTGGCTAAATTCAATGTCATTTTTGCAAATTCTAGTGCATTTCCTATTTTGTACGAGAATCGGGTTTTGCGGTGTCTTTTGGCTTTTGTAGGACACCTACGGAGCATGTTGGGGCGGAACCCGAGGCATTGGAGAGTCAAAGAGCGGAGATGGAGCTTAGAGGGGACCCTAGGCATGGGAATCGAGAGTAAGGGACGATAATATAAGCTTGGAAGCAAAGAGAGGGCAAACACATGATTTGAAGACTCTTCGCGCAAAGGGTAACTTCAAACGGTCATGTCTCAAGTTGTAGAGAAGATATTTGGATGATTAAAGTTGGGTATGAAAGTGCATCCCGTTAGCTTTCTAATGATATATTATAAGCTCAATTTGGCCAAGAAAAGAGTGACATATGGCCTTCCAAAGTCAAGTGCGCGCGTCAGTTTTTTACCGCTCGGCCACCCCCTCGCCGAGCATAGGAGCGACAGGACGCTGCTCGCCGAGCCAATGTCCGCTCGGCCGAGAGTAAAACTCCCCCCGACGAGTGCATATATCCGCTCGGCAAGCGCTTGGCCGAGCGAAGCCCCAGATTCGCCTTTTCTACCCGTTTTTCGTCTTTTCTTTTCTCCACTATAAATAACTACCTACCCTAATTTGATAGCCACCTTTTCATTTTCTTAGATATTTTTAGACTAATTCAAAAGGGGGATCCAAAACTCTCTCTCCTAGTTTGAGCTTTGGTTTCTCCACCCTTATATTTGTTTCATCTTTTCATATTTCACTTTGTTCAAGATTATTGCAACAATTGTCAAAGTTTATTATCAATATAAATCAAGAATTATTCATTTCATCCCCTCTTTATTTTCCTTTGTTTGGGTAACAACTTTTCTCCCTTTTATTTATTGTCATATTTTTTTTTTAGTTATTGTTAATATATGTTTATTAGTTGATTAATTAGTCTAGTCTTTCAAGTTTGAATCTTTACCATTTTAGCATATCTAGTATCATGTTTAGGACTCTAATGATTGAGATTAGTATTGATTTAGTGATGTGTGAGTAGTTTTATTGTTAGGGGGTGTAGGAAATGTGATAAATGTGGTGTTTTTATGTGGGGAATTAACTTATTGTTATGTATACCATATGATTTGTGCTCAATTGCTACCCTTATGATTTTAAATGCATGATTGCCTAGGATGTACACTTGGTTAGTTGTATTTTTCACTAATTAGGCCAACATAAGAGATTTGAGGCCCAATTAAGCATAAGTAGGTAGGATTGATTGGTTAATTGCATGAGAATGATTTAATCGATTAATTGGGAATTAGATTAAGTACTTGAGAGGGTTTTAATCATTTGTTGTCCCTCATTTGGCATGAATCAATCTCATTGAGTGTTGTTGTTAATTCCCCTAATTAAAGAATCCATCTTTGTTGCATGAACCCCACTTATACCCTCTAACTCCCTAATTAACGGTTTTAATTTCAAAGTTTTCAACTTTACTTGCTCAATAGTCATTAGCGGTAGTAATTAGATATATTCTCTCATGTTAATTGGGTTAGACTAAAATTGGAGCTAAAATTAATCGACAATCACCCCCTTCCTCATAGATTCGACCCTAAGCTATGCTAGGATGATTAGACTCGCTTGAACCTAGATTTAGGCGTGTCACGCACCTTTCTATTTTTTTTCTATTTTTTTTTATATTTACAATATAATTTATAAAATATACCTAAATAAAAATAATGGATGGTGTAGATTGATTGTTAAAATCATGGACGGTTGAGATGAAGCTATTATGGTGTTTTGCGGTACTTGTCAAACACCTTAGAATTACTCGGATTTCAGTATTTTGCTTAATTTATTTGCGATGCAATTAGCATCTTAGGGCATTTTTCTTAAATTAAAGGTAATTTAAGAAAAATGCCCTAAGATGCTAATTGCATTGCAAATATATTATGCAAAATGCCTTAAGATACTAATTGCACGGGAAACAAAGTAGTAATCAACTACTCCCTCTGTCCCAGCTCAAACGTCCCATATTCCATTTCGGGACGTCCAATATCAAACACCCAATCTATTTTGGAACATATTTCTCTCTCCTACTTTTATTAAATTATCACATCATCTCTCACATTATATCTTCTACTTTTATTAATGAGATATTATGCAGGGTAGCCCTCAGGTTTCCGACTTTATCCATGGTACCCTTGAGGTTTCCAAAATTGCCATGGGACCCCCGAGGTTTGCGTTTTGCCAATATTGTAACCGAAACTTAACACCGTTAGTTAAGGTTATATTTAGTTATTAATTAAAACAGACAACTATCTAATACTATATATTAAAACCTGAAATCAAGTCTTTCCTAGGAGGACACTTGACATTCATTAATTAGATAGAACATAAAAATAACATTAAATACAATTATCGGTTAAAGATATGGTAAAAAGTTATGATAGAGTAGTATAGTATGTATTAGCTAATATATGGAAAATAATCATTATAGTAATTTATTAGAACAAAGATAAGCGTACATTGTTGTTATAAAACGATTATAAACCATATAAATGCATAGCCCGGGCGTGGCACGGACATGCAAACTATTTTAAACTAATAAAAAAATTAAAAAAAATGAATAAAATCCCTAAAAATCTCAAATTGCACACTTTTCTCTGTCCTCCTCCCCTCACCCGAGCCACCTGACCACCACCCAGCCACCACCATAGTTGTCCCTCACCACCTACAACACTACGAAAACCACCTCAAGATCGCCGACTTCAACATCCCTACCACCATTACATATCCCTCCTCCTCATCTCCTCCATTTTAAGGTAGATTTGACACAAGAAAAGGGCACCAATTGGTAAAAAAAACACAATGAAATCAAATACACACCAGTTTTTTGAGAAAAGAGTAGAATGACGGAGAAGGTCGGGGCAAAGGGGGTCGGCAGAGTCAAAATCGAACGACAGAATATCGACGGCGGAGACAGGCTGAGAATCAGCTGCGGCGGAGGAGGCCAAATGAGAGGCGTGAGAGGGGATGGAAGATAAGGAGATGATGAGGTAGTGAAGGGGGGAGAGAGAGAGAGAGAGAGAGAGAGAGAGATAGGTGGTTTGGTGGCGAGAGTAGTGGAGGCAGAAGAAGTAAAGAGGGCATCTATTGGTGATGGCCTGGTGGGGGATAGTTGGGTGGTGGGTCAGGTGACGGGTGGGATGGGGGAGGGGAAGATGGAGGAGAGAGAAAAATGTATATTGAGATTTTGGGTTGCGAATTTCTTATTTTCATTTTGTTATTAAATAATTATTTGTGTTAATTAATAGCTAAATATTACAATGGACTAACGGTATTAAATTTCCATTACAATTTTTGGCAAAACGCAAATCTCGGGGGTACCATGGCAATTTCGGAAACCTTAGGGGTACCACGGATAAAGTCCGAAACCTCAGGGGTACTCTGGATAATATCCCTTTATTGATCCTCACATTCTCTCTCCTCCTTTTTCCTAATATTACCCCATTCAACTTACTAAGTTACTATATCAATTTTTCTTATTACACTACAAATATCTCTTGGGGCGTTTGAGTTGGGACAGAAGGATTAAATAGCAAGGATAGCCTACCGTAGAAAATGAAATTCTTAAGCAATCAACATCATTTGTAATCGTCAAATATCTATATGGATAATAATTGCAGAGGCTGACGTCGGGTGTTAAATCGGAGACTTTAGTTGTTGTGTAATTTTTGCCATTGACATCCTTTAGCTCCCACGGCTTGCTTAGAGTTCCATTACTAAATGCATCTCTAAGGGCTTTACTAATTTTGGCCCAAATTTCTTCCAACTCCAACGCCTTAGGGTCAGGCGTAAATTGAAAAGCCTCGAAATTCTTTAGATTGACGTTCAATGTAAGAGGAACGGGTGACTTCTGGTACCATTTGTATCACGATAAGGAGGAATTGAGCCTCGATTGCACCATTGAGATTTTGGTTATACACTTTTTGAATGCGGTTCTTGAGCTTACCGACCCCTAATCCCAATTTGTCTTTAGAATCGACATTCGTTGCTTTTATGATGCCACCATAGGCTATGTTAGTTTTTTCCCGTTTAAAACTCGTTTAATAAGCGTATTGCGTATTTTTCCAAAAAGCGCGTGAAAAAACGAATTAAAAGGTGATCGTATTTAAAAAGGAAGAAAAACTCCACCCTCCCGTTTAAAACGTGAATGAAAAGTTTATCACGGATTATTGGTCAAAAAAACTTTGACTTTCTAATAATCAACTTCTTTTCTGGTAAGTTTCGCAACACCGAATTTTTATTTTTTCTACGTTCGCCATTGTTTTCTATTATCACTTAGTAAAATATATTGTAGAAAAAATTTCAAAGCTATTTTGATTTCAAGTGGCTTTATTTTACCCTATTTAGGAAAGATTTTGTTCCGATTGTTTTGCCCGAATGTTTCAAAACGAAGCCGAATTTTACGAATCACACGCGTTTTTCGTTTTTTAAAAGTCAACGATTTTTTCTACGGATTTTTGACCGTCTTTTTTGATAACTTTGCCGTTCAATACTCGCCGTATTAAACTCCATTTAATGCACGTACCGTTTTTAACTAACTATGACCATAGGTACTTAAGTAGGGAAGCACGGTCCGATGAAGGCCTCTACCCTTCTGGGAACCAGAGATTGCGTTGTCCGGAGCATCATCAAAGAACCGATCTCGATCTTTGCCTTGAAACTTGTTGGCGTAAGCCAGTACGTAAAGATTGCTCTTGTTTTTAATGCTAATGTGATGGACGATTCTATGTTCAGCAACATTGAATGCGACTTGATAATATTCGATTGTGATAGGAGCTGGAGCCAACACTGGAACTCCGGAATAAGCTAGTTGGGTAGGGTCTCTTGCTATGCCGCGTAAATTTGCTAGCGTATTGGAATAATTACCATTAGGATGATCAAGGAGGTGCCCATTTTGTGAAATTATGTTTCCTAAATGGTTTTGTTTTGACTTTTTGCATGTGTTACACGCCTATGACGGTTTGTTTGTATGACTCTTATATCTTTATCGACTCTTTGGAATGAGTGTTGCCCTTATGAGACCTCGCGTCTCGAGAGTAGATTTGCTTGCCTATTTATTATATGCTGAGAAGACGTTTATAGAACAATGACAATGGAATGTGGTTTTTCAAATGTTTTTCAAGTTTTTATTTTATCACCGCAATGCCAAATAAAAGGCCAACCACATTTGAAAGTACCATTTTGATACCCTCTGTGCCTTAGCCTTATGTTTATTTGTTTATACCCTCATTACAACCATTACACCCTATCCTTGCCGAGCAAGAGGAGCAGCAAATGGAGGCTCGGGCTTAGATTAGTGGATTAGCAATTAGGTGGGGGGATGTGACGGTGAGGGATGTTTAGAGGCTAGCTAGCTTGGGAAAAATGATTGGGAATTGGCTACATATATCCACTTGAGCTTATTTTGTATCATATGAAGTGGATTTGACTCACCGATGGTTCCGTTGTTATTTTTTTTTTTTTTTTACCTTGTAATAGAGAGTATGGAAACAAATCATTTTATTTTAGTTTTCGTTAAAAAGAGAGAGAGAGAGAGAGAGAGAAAACGAAAAAAATAAAAAAATAAAGCAAAATGAAGAAAAGGAAAAAAAAGAAAAAAATCCAGAATGAAGAAAAAAATCAAAAAGAAAAGAAAGACATGTATATAATACTTCAATAATCTTTCCACTATCTCTCTCATTTGTTTGTAATAATCTCGTTTGTTGTTGTGGAACATCAGTGTTGTTGGTTTTTTATTTGTTGGTTTGTTGGTGTACATTTGGTTGGATCTTCTTGGTGGTGATAGGTGGGAGACATAAGGGGTGCTAGAGTTCGTTCATTACAATGGCGTAAGGATGGTAGGATAGATACATTTTGAGAGCGTAGATTAGAGGTGGACTCTAGGATTTTATCTACTTTGGGGGTTGCTCCCACTCTATCCCTTAATCCGTTTCCTTTTTGCTTTGTCGTAGCCCCTTCCCATGCTAGTTACTAATGATACATTTGATCTTTGTTAAAACCATTCTTGAGTTGTTCTATATATGCCAAAAGGCAAGCCAGGATTCACACACATTTAAATATTTACAGGGTTAAAGTGAGGTAATATTCCATTGAGTCGGTATTGGGAGGAAATGGTTCCTCGGAGCACTTGTAGTTCTTTGAATTGCATACATGACTTACATATCTTAAGGCTAATTTCTAGTATATGCCTTAGTCCAAATTTTCGAAATTAAATTGATTTTGAACTAGTTTTAAAGTCTTTTCGAAAACCTTGATCGGAGTTTTGGTTGAGTGATTTTGGCTACATGTTGGCTATACTTTGTTTTGAATGCCAAAATCCTTGGGTTTTTACTCGGGGATGAGTAAAGGTTTAGCTTGGGGAAGTTTGATAAGTCCTTATTTTGCATAGTTATACAGGACTTTACGGTGCTATAATTGTTATATTTGCCCCCATTTATACTTGATTATCATTCATTCTCGCAATATTTCATGTCCTTGGTACAATGGTTGGTTTTTAAGCTTTTCAGGACATAAAGATGACATTTCGGAGAACATAAGATGCAGGATTGAAGTCACTTGCACACTGCCAACTTTGGAACTCAATATCTCCTAAACCACTCAACATTTTTCAATGAAACTAGTTGGAGGTGAAATATTATGATCTTAGCTTTCTAAAAAGGGGCCACACGTCCAAATCGGATAAGTAACGAAAGACTTAGACGCATTTGAAGTTAGATTGCCGGAGCAGTTTTGCACGACTCGTGTAATGTCGAGATTTAGTCACTGAAGTGAGCACAACCCGTTATTTAAACACTCGAACTTTATTTCAAAATTCAAGACTTATTGTTCCTCGAAGATTTATTTTCTTTAAATCTTAGCGTATTATTCTGACCCCATTGACAATATTGCAATCCTTTCTATCTACTCTTTAATTATGTTTTGCTTTAATTCAATTACATAAAGTCTAAATGCAGCAATAAAGTGTCTAATTACAACAATTAAAAATCTACCAAAGACTAAAACACCCTTTGCTTTATTTTTAAAGTTTACTTCCATGTCTGTCTTCATCCACTTCCTCACAACTCAATCACAATTCACAAGGATTCCAAAACAAATTCAACTATGAACATTGATCAATTTTGGGAGCAATAAATGGGGTGCTGGAGTGATTATTTCGGGAACATTGCAGTTCATGAGCGTATGATAAAGTCAACGAGCCGGGGGTGGATGGGCGTCGATTAGGAGGGCCATTTTACTCGGCCGATGGTGGTTCAGGGGGTCGTCTTACCGGGTTGATGGGTAGGGGGTCCGTTTTCTAAGCCGACGGGGAGGGTAGGGAGGTCATTTTTGTGGGCCGACGGCGTGGTTAGGGGGTGATTTCCGGTTTTCTAAGTAAATTGTGTCGTACTGCCTTCATCGAATCATGGCGACAACAAAAATGGCTCAAGACTTGTGTATCAAGGTGACATGCGACGATATTGCTTGAAATCATGCTCTGCTACATGCATTTTGCTTGGTGCATTAACAATTTGATCAAGTATCTAACCTTGAACTCAGAGAAGACGAACAGAGATAACGTAAAAGAGGGTGGAAGAGAGTTAGTTCGCACTACTTTAATTTGGCCCGGACATTCTTTCCTTATCTCCTACGGAGTATTTTTTTCTTAATCACATACGTTAGGTTCTTTAATTTAGCATTGGTAGATGGCCATAAACTTTGAGTACTTTGTTAATTAGCCTAGGAATCCCACCTCGGTTATGGGATTTGAGTCGGACTTGGACAATACGAGAAGTCAAGAATCGTAAATATCCCTCGGCTTTGGAGAGAAGTATTCTCTTAGCTACCAAAATAGCAAGGGTGGAATGGACGACCTTCCTATGCTTGCACAGCGTGTGAGTGTAAAAGAGCTAAATAGGGAATGGTGATGTACAGAGGTTCCATGCACTGGCTAGGAAAACATGCAATTCTTATAGGATTGAAATCCCCTGGAGTTGAAAAATAACTCTACACAGTAGAGTTTAATTAAAATGAAAAATGAACTCTACTATGTGTATTTATCTCTTATTTTTAAAAATACATTTTCAATTATATTTTCCGTTTATAGTAAAATATACCATAACTCTATGACAAAATAACTTTAGGGGATCTGAATCCATTCAGAGTAATAACTAAACAAAGAAATAATCAAATATTATATATTAACAATAACTTTGTTTCTTTTTTCGAGAGGATATGTAAACGAGTGATTCTACAATGGCTACCAAGGTATGGTAGCCATTGTAAAAACGAACACATCAAACCGTTAATTTCAGAGATTCGATCATAACCCTCCATTACTTGACCAAGTAAATAAAAAAAAACATCAAAAGCATTTATTAAATTCCTAGAGCCCAACACCCCATCCTTTTCTCTCTCCTCCCCCCTTCCCTAGCCGTGCCCACACCGCCACCACTGCCTACACCGAACACCAACCCCTCCGGCCGGATATACGACGCCGATCTCGCCTGGGTCATCGGCAGCCATCGTCGTGGTGTGCTTAGTCATCCACGCGCGATTCTCTCTCCGCTCAACACACCTTTTTCCCACCCTCAACCCCATTGATTCCCCGGCAACCGCCCACGAAAACCCCCTCCCACCCTTTTCCCGACCCCCTAGCAGCCTGAAATGTCGCCGCGCCTCACAATGGCCGATTGGCCGCCCAAGAATTTGGAGAACAGAAAGAGAATATGGAGGCATGGAGGTGGAGGGAAGGGCGGAACTGACGCAAGGGTGGGTGCGCGTGGTATCCGGCGACCGTTGGACCTAATGGTAGTGTTGGGCGACGTGTTGGTGGTTGTTAAGTTGGAACAACGGTGGTTTCTGGGGTGGGGAAGGGGAGTGTAGTATGGAGGAGAGAGAAATTGTGATTATGTGAGATGGTGTCTGATTTTATTAATTTTAATTGTTTTTCCATGGTCAAACTAATAGAAGGTTAGGATTTAACTAGTATAATACCCGTGCTATGCACGGAAATGTGTAGCCAAAAGTTTTAATATCGTAACGTGCGGCATTGCGTCTCTAGTTTAACTTTGTCTTGGTGACACAGATTTATATTGTTGCCGTTCGAAACGTAGTTATATACCCGAATCTATTTCCCGACTCAAGATTTCAATGACCTCTTTTAGAAAAACTGAATAGCTTAGCTATCATGTATACGTACACAACGACTTTAATTTGCACTTGATAAATGCAATCTCATCAAAGTGTGCATGCGTGAATGTATCTCTAAGTGTTAATATCAGTAAGGGAACATTTGTATTATGACAAATTTATTTACTAACTCAAATTTTCAGTGACTTTACAATCCCATGACTTAAAAATGGAGATGAAATTTGAATTAGAAAATTACACAAAGAAATAAGAACACAAAAAGAAAAGAATAGTGACTTTTAGTTACCGACTTACCTCTATTTGAGCGAGTCTTTAGCCATTGAAATGGTTAATCACTCCATTAAGTGATTATCGGTGAGTAAAAGGACAATTTTATGCTAGAGGTCTACAGTGTAGACACCCAAAATTGTCTACAATCAGCAATAATTTTACTACACTATCAAATTTTACTACTTACACAAATAATTTTACTACGTGAATTTTTCATTACAATTAATTTTACTACTCCGATCTCAATTTTACTACTACTAACTCAATTTTACATTGTAGACAAATTAATTGTGTCTACACTATAGACCTCTAGCAATTTGCTTTTGGGATATACTTTGTATGTATATTTGCTTGGAATGGTCTCATAAATATAGCGTAGAAAATTATTAGGAACATATTAAATTTGTTTTTTTTTTTTTTGTTAATAGAAAGCCCTAGCTATTAGCTGATTTTTCGTTATTGACTTGTTAAAATTTGCAGCAAATTAATAGGATCAAAATTATTTGGAACCATGTTATTAGGAACAAAAATTTTAGCGGGAAAATTTGTAACCATTGAATGCCACGTGTTCTAGTGGCTTCTGTTTTAGTAGAACTAGATAGATATATTAGAAAAATCAATGGCTATTATTGAACCATTTACAATAGCTACCAAACCTTGGTAGCTATTGTAGAATTAGTATATGTAATGTAACATTCTATTTTAGATTTTTTTTTTTAAAAAAAAAATCTATTATTGATTTACAGCAAATCAAAACATAAAATATTGAAAGGGAGACATCCACATCAGGTTTGACGCACGAGTGCGACAACTAATCGTAACTTTACCTTCTCAAACTTGCAAGGCAATACTCAATCACTTTAACTCATATAAGTCGTTAGTTAGTAATCCCTATCCAACTTTGTTGATGTTCTTATGTATAAATATTCGTATAGAGTGTAAACACATACAACAAATATTTCCATTCATCGTTAAATAAATAATAAAGATCGCCAATTATGAGCAAGCTGGTACAAGTATGGCATGGTGAGGCTATTCTAACTGCCATTGCATTGATGTTGTCGCTGATGAGTTCTCTGGCGTACGCAGCGGTGTACAAAGTCGGAGACTCTGCTGGTTGGACTACCATCGGCAATGTTGATTACAAGCAGTGGGCTGCTACCAAAACTTTCCGTCTTGGTGATGTTATTGGTACGCTTTTTTTTTTCCTTACGCCTTACTCCTTTTTCAAACTATTTCTTTTGGTTGTCATTATTTGTCTTATTTTTCTCTATCCGTATGGTTTAGTCTGTTCTGACCTGATCTAATGTAATTATTACTGTTTCTCTTGTTGGTTTTTAGCATGTTTTTTATGTTCATAATTTGTTAGCGGAAAAAAAAAACACTTTTACGTCTTTCAAATGAGTTTTAGTACTCTATTAAGTCGAATTTAGACATTTCAATAATCGGTTCTTTGGAATATTGTTCATGTGTATCACAGTATCACCACGACTTATTTTGATACCAAAAGATTTCAAGTGCATTAATCGGTTTAAATTGAAAATTGGAACTCATCATGCCTCATGCACATATGACATGATTATTTCAAAATTCAAACTACTAACATTACTCTCTAGGAAGAAAGAAAAGAAAAAACATGGACAGATCGATGTCCACTAAGTAAGTCGTAATGCGAAATCTTCCTACAATGGCAAGTTGGCAACCTTATTGAATTCTTAGTGCGGGAAGTTGCATTCTTGGTATCATGATGAGTAGGTCGAAAAGGATATTGATCTTTATTTTATGGCATGTTACAATAGACCATTATTTCTGAGATGATTTATATTTCTTCCCCATAAGGTAGTAAATATTAAGGTTTAATTCATACATGCTTGTAGTTAAGTAGTTGTAATGTTTTCTTTTTTTTGGTACAAAGGAGCAATTAATGTTGCAGGACGGGGATATGAGAATTTAAACTCGGGACAGACTGATTTCTTAAGCGTTAAAGACACTTAGATCAATCTTAATACTCATAGTCCAGTAGTTGTATGTACTATGTGTATTTTTCTTTTTCCTTGTAATTTCTTAAGTATTTTTCATCATAGAATAAAAAAAAAAAAAAAATGAAAAGAAGACGGTAGACAACAATGATCTCCTAATCTCCTGATTTTCTTGCAACGATTGCCCTTATCTGCTATCTAACATTCTAACCCTTGTGTTGTTTGGCAATTACAGTTTTCAATTACAATCCACAATTTCACAATGTTATGCAAGTAAACCATGCTGCATACAAGACTTGCAATGCATCCTCGCCTATAGCAACTCACACCACAGGGAACGACACCATCACGATCACCAAACACGGCCACTACTTCTTCCTCTGTGGAGTTCCCGGTCACTGTCAGTCGGGACAGAAGGTTGACATCCGCATCCTTAAACCCGTCACTTCATCCACTGCACCAGCACCTTCAATTGCGTCTTCCCCTGCCCATGCTGCAGCAATTACTGCTCCTGGCCCTTCTAACGATGCAGAAAGCACGGCTTCTGGCCCTTCTAGCGCTGCGGCTACTCTACAGAGTCCATTGAAGGGATTTGTTTGTGCAACTGCAGTAGGAATAGCTGCATTTCTGATTGGATTCCCGATGCCCTTCATGTAGAACAAGATTTTTTGTACGCGGTAGCGCATAAATTCCCTCGTAAAACACTATGAAACAAACTTTGTATTACTATTGACTGAGCATCCGCCCATTGTAGTTTTATTACCTTGCTCTAAAGGAATTCTACTCTCGTGTATGTCTTCCTGATGAAGTAATGATAGTTACTGTTCATTGCATTTCCTTCTCTACAAAATGGAGACTCCCAAAAAACATCCAAAAAAACCACGGAGAAGCTGATCATATATACCCCCCTTTCAGAAGGCGTCTAATAAACAACACTGTGTACAACACGGCCGATATCCACTCTTTTTGCCCACCGGCTGTAACCATGTGTATTCACGTCAGGTGGGGTGACAGTCCCAGAGTGGAAAACCTTGTAAGATTATCGTGATTATGATCATAGACTGCGGTGTGAATGTTAACTTCAATCTCCACCCTCACTAACGACTCTCGTGGTTCATGCAACCACGCCTGTGAAGTGAGCTAGTTTACGATGACAATAGGCAAAAGATTAACAACTGTAGACATTACCATAGTCCAACCATCCTAGATTTGAGGGATAAGACAGGTACCCATGAAGCCAAATACATGTACGAAATAGCATATCAAACGACCACGGCTTCAAATCCAATTGTAGAGGAAAAGGGCTAAAGAACAGATGCGCAACCAACTGGATGAAACTTCTTTCATCAGAGAAGGGTTAGAATGAACACAAGGGTGGTGCCAATGAAGAACGCATCAACAATGGACTTGTTTACCCATTCTATATATTGACATTCTATTTTGACTCATAAGCTCTTCTATATTACAGGTTTGTACTATACACCGTGAATACATGAGATTGAGTTCCTCGTTAGCATGGACCATCTAAGCAACCTCGCTTGTGAGATATTAATATAGGAAAATCAAAGAAAGAATCGCAACTAACAAAAACGCTCAAGGTTGCAGGTGACAAACTCAAAGTCCTCCGAACTGCAGAAACCTCCTGCGAAGCTTCAGCGAGATATAATATTCTGCACCAAAAGACCATTTAAAAGTGGTTGCTGCGCATCTGTACTGCTAGAAGCAGGATTTCTGTTATTGTGTGGAGCTCTGCCAAGATATTAAAAACAAATGTAAATTTGAGATCAAACGAATTTGCAGAGCTGTATGTGCATCTTCTACCTATTTACAGTTTCAACTGCTTTCTCCATTTAGTTTGGTTATACACTAATCATTCATATATTTTGGGGGCAGTAAGAAGGTAAAGCAGTTAGGCTACCGCAGCAAATACTAAAGCCTATGTCCGCACGTCATGCAGAAGGTATGCTTCCTTAACTGAAATATTCTTTCGAACGGAAAGCGGGTGGGGTACAGTGGGAGCATGAATGAGGTTGTAAAATGCACATAATTTGTCACCTATGCAAGCAGATTAATCATATATCTTTGAATTAGTAGGTGATGTAAAGTCAGGATAAAAGCAACTAAAAACCAAGGCTTTCATTTGTTTAACTCACGGATGCGGGAGTAAATAGTAGAGAAGCATCAATAGTAAGAGACCTTACACTAGTCGATTGGAGTTCCATCTCCGAATCCTCACTAGCCTGAAACAAGACCAAATAACTATTACTTAAGCACAATGTACAGCATATCAGTACAACTGGGAAACAGATAACAACATACCTCAATCAACAAATCCTTTCGTGTAATCAAGCCTACAACACGAGAAGGGCGAGGAACAACTAATATATGCCGTAATCCCAATTGCCGGAACAGATTATAGACCTAGACAATCAGACAGATCAGATGTCAGATTTCTGATATCAGAAAAATGAAAGCAAATTCTTTGACCGGAAAATATAAGCAAACTAAATGACCATATTTAGCCTTGTAACTTGTAAGAGACTAAATAACAGTTTAATATGCAGAAAAAAACAGAGTTGAGACAAGATGATGATAGGGGTACCTTTGTCAGAGACATATCTTCAGGAACAATATATGGTGATGGATTCAAAAAGGGGGCAAGATCTATGTACATCTCCAAGTCATCCTGACTTAAAATAATATCATCCAAGGTAAGCCCTTTACTGGATACTGGTTTTATGAATTCACTGTTATTATGCCTGGAAGAAAAAAGGGAATTGTCAAATTTATTAGTTACTTTAGAGATAACACGAGAAGCAGAAAAAAAATGTATTTAGATAAACTCTATGTGGTAGAGTTTACCAAAAAAGGTAAGAATAAATATATCTCTTAATTTATTTGTGCTTGATCCTCTTTATTTTGTCTTATTACCCATTTTGGTAAAACTCTACCACCTCTACAACATATGAACTCCATGGGATCCTCACCCAAAAAAAATATATACAAAAGGACGAAGCCTTAACAGCAGCTTGTAACTTGCCTTATTGGATAGGAACCCCCTCTCGAATCACTAGGTAAAGGACTATGTTGAAAATCCACCTTGGACTGAAGAAGAACCAATAAATGACTGTATTTAACATATCATGTCAGCTCACACAATATTCATACGTTTTAAATTGCTCAATCAGCAAAAATAAAGACATGATACTGCTTCCATAGTATAGGAAAGAGAACATTTATTCAGCTCACCTCCGAAGCATCAGGCCTATTACAAGGGTCTCCCCACTCCTTGTGTGATCTATAACCTGCTCGTTAATGTCAAAACTTAGAAAAACAAGCAGGCTTGCATCCTCGAAAGAGCTAAAGAAAAAATGTTAGTCAGCTTACTGGAAACCCATTGTGCTTGTTGCTTCTTAGAATAGAAACCACATCTGCGACCTTAATTACACGAGGAAGACTAAGAACCTTCAAGGAAAAGGTAAAAAGAGAATGATGTAAGCCCAAAGTATTATAACACATGGTCTCAACAACTTGGGTTACATTCAAAAAAGTTGTCAGCTGAAAGCCTTAAACAAGCCTGACCGTTCGAGTTCCACAGCCCTCTTTTGCAGTCATTGTACGCATCTGATATTTGGATCTGGACTCAAGCAATGGAATACCCCTCAACTGAGCCTGCTCTTCATATAAGCCATCATTAAAAGCATCACCAACCGCCTGCAGTTGTATCGCAGAAGAAAGTAAGAAACAGTGAATTATTTCACACTTCGAGCATGGACGTAGTACACAACCTGGATTCAGAATGTCAACTGTACAAGAGCACAAAGCACAATCAATCTCAAAGGGTAGATGCCATGAAATTGTTACCTTTGATATAAGTAGAACAAGCATGATAAGAGGAAGAAACTTCAAATTGTTAGTGATTTCAACCATAATGACACATAGAGAGACTGTCATCCGCATTGAACCTCCTAAAAATGAAGCAGCCCCTAGAAGAGCATACCTGTAGGTTCAAAAAACCACAGAAAATCAGAAATGCCATGCAGCAAGGAACAGAGTCTGGCTTTCCCTGCCCATACAAATTTCACAAAAAGAAGGCTACAGAAGAATCCATAGTCAAGGCATACACCCTAAAAGGTGTGAAAGAAATAGTCAAAGAACATAAACAAGCACAAACAAAAACCACATAGTGGTCCCAGCAACATCACCTCGGTAGAATCTATATTACGCAGTGAAGTATTCCCATTACTCTGTTGGCAACTATAAAACTGACACACATGCAGCCATATACAACGTACCCTTTTAGTGTTACCTCATCCAAGACATTTCAACGAGTCTAGTAGCTCACTAAAGGCACAAATGAATTTAGCACTCACTTGTCTGTGTATGAACAAAGATTGAGCAATTTAAAGTTAAAAAGACAATAAGATGAGGGCTATTTGCAGCTTATGCCTGTCACCACGAAAATGAACAATATGTGAGCTTCTCAAGGAGCGGTTCTTACAGACTACCCATACAGAGTTAATAAAGTTATGTGCATCAGCCTAAATGGCCTTTTTCTTTCAAGTAAACACCCCAATATTCGCAGTGTGATTGCCATAAAAAGGTAAAAATGATAAATTCATTATAACGGGGCAGCTCGGTGCACATTGGCGTCCCGCAAGGCGAGGGTTTGGGGAAAGGTCCCACCACAAAGGTGTATGGGGGGCAAGCCTTCCCTTGTCATTTTCGACAAGAGGCTGCTCCCAGGCTCCCCTTCAAAAGTGATGAATTCGTTATATGGAAAAAACAAAAAAAAAATGTGTCTAAATTCAAACATTTACTGACAAAGATTGCTGAATGGCCAAATCTGGAAGTATCAAACTATCAATAACCAAAGAAAATGGAATAATTTATTACATGAGGATAACAGTTCAGAATTCACAAAACCAGCTGAGTGGTTGATAAATATAATGACATACTCCAATCAATAACATGCAAAATGACAACTCTATAAAAACGCAAAAAGACCCCATAAGAAACTGGTAAATTATTCAATGAAACAACATTTTTCTTCTTGGCTTTAACTTTTCAGGTTTTGGCAAGGATAGGATAATCAACATGCACAGAAATAATGAAAATCGAAGTAAAGCCAGAGAGAGAGAGAGCACTCACGTCCCCTCTTCAATATTGGGCTTTTTGTAAAAGTTGACAACAAACATTCCAACAATACGACCGTATGTTGATCCAATCATTATTCCAGGAACAAATTGACCAGCTGGAACAGCAGTGCCAAATGTGACGACTGCTAAAGTGTAGAACATAACCTACAACGAACAAACAGAAGTCAGATAATATAAGCTCAAAACGAAGTGAATTGAAAATAAATACATAAGACATGGTCAATTCATGTTTGCAGACTCCAATCCCATCAATATCTTAAATCATAATTCCGACTATCCAATTATATAATTTTAATTTAATAAGGTAATATTTCTAATGGGCCAACTAAAAAAACACCTCGCATTACTACGGCTGAACTAACGCCAAAATAAGTGTCATTTTAACAGCTGGAAAGCATAATACTTTGGTATGAGAAAAATAATGTGGAGGTAGAATGGAAGTAATGAACTGTTTAGGTCCAAGTTCAATCCTCCCTAACTTGTTTCTTCTAGCAGTAGCACTTTAAGGGAGACTTGTGTTAAGCCCCACCCCTACCCTTCGTTTCTCCCAAAAAAAGAAAACCACTTTACATTGAACTTTATGGAGGTTGACAGCTATATAGCATAGGTGATAAAATAGAGACTATCCACAAATTTAGCATATCAAGAATGTAATATGAGAGAGGACCAGATGCTCTACCAAAAAAGTTAACAAGCTTTGAGCACTGTACTCGTGAAACGTTTTAGCACTGAATAAATTTCTTATAGCATCATCCTGAAAAAGCACCCAAATATCTATTAGAAAAATAGAAGATCTGGCTAAATAATCGAGAAAGAAAGAATATGGGAGATAATGGAACTTTTCAAAACATGTAATTACCTGAGTGTTAAAGAAAATGGTAGCCAGATCATTATACTCCTTGTCATTACGACAGTAAAACTGCACAAGATTTAGAAACAAGGAAAAACAATGAGTACGATTATAGGCTTGAAAGAGACTTGTTCAAGTAAAATGTCAAAGAGATAAGAGCTCAGATGAAGTCCACGAAATTGACAACTCTCACTTGAAAAAATAAATTAAGTAGCACCAATCATAGAACTAAGATAGCACACAATATCTCCATTCGGAAACAGACAGATTGAGTCCATCCAACAAACCCCACTTTACCCCAGCGTAGGCAGGAGCTTGTGATGGGCTAATGCTGATACATATCAATTAAATATCCCCATTCAGCAAAATCCGAGATAGTTTATCCACAAAACGAACGAATGTCAGTGTGTTGGTGAGATTGCAACACCTGACTACAACTATACAACAACTTCAAAAACCGAAATTTAGAATGTTGGAGCGTCAAAGCAATATCATCAAAAATGCAATGATCTTGTCAATCCAAGTACATCACCAGACAGCAAGTGGAACCGTCTTCCAAACTTCAGCTATCCACCCTTTTTTCATCCTCCTTACCCAAGGACAGAACTTCTTTAGCGTTGTGAGGATAGACCCCAACTTAAACCATACAAGGACAAGGAAAAATGCCACAAAGACAAGACTGATGGACAAGAGCAAAAGAAGACAAATAGTTTCTTCAGCATCGCAACACAAGGAAGTGAGGAACAACCACAAGCCAAACTGAAACCTCTCAGCTTAAGGAAGTCTAGCGTTGAGAATTTGTCTTCAGTAGTTGCCCAAGCAAAAAAGCAAGCTTCAGGAATCGAGAGGAGCTTTGAGTTTCCAAATTGCAGGACTGGTTTTCAGCATAATTACAAAAGTTCCTTACCCTAAAGATTCCAGATTTCTCAAGCATCCAAGTTGTCTCATAGTCACATCTGGAACAACTTCAACAAAAGGACCTCTAAAAAGACTCAAACTTGAGGTTCCTCCCAATCATTGGGGAGACTGGAAAACACAATAACCCAATGACGATAGTTACAACAACATCTTTACCCCATTGCCTTAAAGGCTCCCGCCATAAGGCGGGGTAGGGGGGGGTCGGATGCACGCAAGCCTTACCCCTATTGAAACATAGAGAGGCTGCGCACGGATGACCCAAAATGAAAATAGCTTCGAGAATCGCACCGACTGACTGCTACGTCACAAAATAAGAAGCACAGACAGTTTTATGAGCCATTTTGCTTTATTCCATTCTATCCCAAAAATCCAATGACGATAGTTACCATATAATAAAACAACATCTCAGACAGTGGCTTCCTTCTGCAAGGCAATTCGAAAGGGGCAGAAACGTTTTATCTGAAAGGTAGCTCCCCATACCAGATGTCATACCAAAACAAAACTCCTGCTCCATTATTCACATTACAACCCACTGATGACGTGAAACTTGCTGTCAGAGATAAGAGATTATCAAAGACTGACACCATGAGGACTATTAACCTCTTTGCTCAACCAATCCAATCTGTATACTCCATATTACAGGGCTTTGAAATTCTTCCAGATGGATCTCCAAAGCCACAGCCTTGAGAGCCTCATTGACAGCGTTGTCTTATACCAAGACCTCTTTTCACCTTAGGACAACATACTTTATACCAATTCACCCAGTTGAAACCCTTGTTTTAATCCATGCTATTGCATAGGAAGTCACATTTAATGTTTCAACGGAACACTCGCTGCTACAGTAAAGACGGACATAAAAATATACCGATATGCACTATACAGTATACTACATAGTGCTTTTTAGAAGAGTCAGATAAACTCCTCTAGAGAGAAGCTTTGATCAGCCAGAACCAATGTGAACCATCGTTTAAGGGCTTTTTGACTTCCATTCACATGATTTTGTAAGAAAAAGAAGTTCCCAGATAAACATTATGCTGTAAGGATAGAAAAGGTATAATCCCTCCGGTCCAGATTAAACTTCCCACTTACCATATTGGGGTGGTCCTCATTATTCTTCCCATTCAAAAAATGGTAAGTTTTTATTCTTATTATATTTATTAATTATCATCAACAACCCACTAACCCAACCAAATTAAAAACCCAACCTCATTAATAAACCGGACCTCCACCTTCTCTCCTCACCATCTTCCAACAGACAACCACCGCCACCGCCACCGTCCAATACCAGCCACCCCATCTCCATCCAACACCCACCACCACCCCGCCGTCAACGCCACTAGACGCGAAAAGATTCGGCGACCTCATCTCCACCACCGATACCCCCCGCCATTGCCTCCCTCATCCCGCACAACACCATTTCTTCTTCTCTCTATCTTCTTTCTCACTCTTTCCCCCATGCCTATCTCCAGATGTCACTCCCTCCCCCATCCCTGGTCTCCAAAAACGCTCCTCCGCCCCTCTCCTCTCGCCGATAACCCCATGCTCGTTGCCAGAAATACCCAAATTTGGAGGAGAGAGAAAAATGAAAAAGAGTAGAAAGAGACAATGGTGGAGGTTTAGGAAGTGACGATGTTAGGGAAGGGGTGGGGGAGGGTCGCCGGCGATAGTGGTGGATATGGTGGAGGCTTCTCGGCGATACTGGTTGTTGGTGTATGTAGCGGCGGTGGTTGTGGGTTGATCGGGGTGGTTGTAAGGGATGGGGGATGGAGAATGAAATCTGGGTTTGATTTTTTTTTTTTTTTTTTTTTTTGGTAGTGATTAGTTTTGATCCATTAATTAATTGAGTCATTTTCTATTGTTTATTGTTTTCCTTAAAAACTGTGTAGGAAAGCTATGGAAAGTTTAATCTGGACCGGAGGGAGTACGTCACAACAACACTACTCCTACTCCATTGTGAAATCATGTTTGAATGGTGCAATTTGCATCCAGGAACCCACTAGATCCAAACTATTCAATAGGATTTCAAGTTTGCAATGACAGAAGATAAAGACTACAACAAAGACTTACATTGACATAATTCCCATACATTCCAGGAGGATTGGGGCATTCCACTTCAGATGCAGGACAGGGGCTGCATTTCCTAAGGAGTGGCAACCCAAAAGAAATCGCAGAAGTTATTACTGAAATAACACAGACTTCAATTATCTGTTGGTGAAAATAGCACAAGTTAGAGAACTTAGAGATCTACCAACAGATTACTTGAAAGCAACCAAAGTGATTGAATATGTCTTATCTAACATATACCACATCAGAGGGATCCACAATAACCTACTTTAACTCGTCTCCCTTTCTTGTGAAGATAATTGCGACGCCAATATGTAATGTAACGTGTCAGCTGGTTGAAGAGAGCCCCTTGCAAATCCAAAAACCAAACATGTCAGACCCCCAAAGCAAAGAAACAAATTAAATGAAGACTAACTCATGTCCAGCTGACTATTAATGATAATGGCTTCGACTAAGTAGCAAACTAACTTACCAAGAAGGCCTCCGATAACCCCAATAACAGCCATTGGCAATAATTCCGCAAATGAGTAATCCTCTTGACCACTACAAAAAGATTTGGTCAGAAGCCATAATAGGCAGAACTAATGCATTTTCAGAGAAACTTTAGAGTCTTACTCAGATATATCCCATATTATGAAACCACCAGCACCAAAATGCCCACATTTACCACTCTTACACCATGCCATTGCAGTACGTACGACGACTGCAACAACAGCTGAAGTGAAGAAAACACGCCACATGAGCTGACTTCTCCACCTTCAAGCAAGCCAAAAGAGAATCAGAATTAGATTGGCATTCTAACTTCACATATCTACTATAATATTCCAAATAACCTTGTACATTGATATCAAGAATTAAGAAAAGCAAACTATACCAAGACGTAACCTCCTCAAGTGCAAACAAGACACCACCTACTGGAGCTCTAAAAGCAGCTGCAACTCCAGCTGCACAGCCACAGGTCACCTTTTCAAAACATCACAATATAATGAGGAAAATTACAGGGGAAGGTCTTAAAAAAAGAATTAGTGCCCAACTCTCAATCAACAACAGCCCTAAGAACAAACACACTAAAATACCAAAAACTTAGAGATCAATTGACTTCAAGAGCAATATGACACTTGACAGATCCAACATCATATACGATAATATCGTAAAATACTGACATCAGACAAGTTTTAAATAAAAGGAAAAAAAATCATGCTAAGCTGCTCTAAGAAAGTTGACCATTACCCCCTCTCTTCACTAGATTCTTTGCATTTTACTGTTTGGGTAGATCCACACTTCACTCGATTAATAACCCATACAAGTCTACAACTTCAACCAAAAAATCAAACAGGCAGTGATGGGCAAATAATATGGAGAAAAAAGGGCAGCCCGGTGCACATTGGCGTCCCCGCAAAGCGAGGGTCCGGGGAAGGGTCCCACCACAAGGGTATATCCCTTGTCACTTTTTGGACAAGAGGCTGCTCCCGGACTTGAACCCGTGACCTATCGATCACACGGCAACACCTTTACCGGTGCGCCAAGGCTTCCCTTCAGGCACATAATATGGAGAAAACAAGAGCAAAAAAAAAAGTAAATAAATGTTCAGGCCCCCAAATCTCAGAAGATTGCTACCTAATTACTGGGTCTTATAGTGTACTTCAATGAAACGTTTATTTGGTTGAGAAACATGGCTCAAAGAGTTTCTATAGGAAGGGATTGCATAGATAATATCTTTATAGGCTGCTTATATAGAAATGGAACGGAATTTGGACTCGATGAAAACAATTGGATCCCCAGAAACCAAACTAAAGTTTCTTGTCACGACTCACAATTAGCATGTCACAGAGTGTCATGTCTAGCTTCTTTTGTAGTTTACACTAGGTGTATTCGTGGTGCCTGAAGGTGAGTTTCAAGGATTCCCTCCGCAATTTGAGTGCATCTCCAACATTAGCGTCGATTTTGGAGTTTAAATCTCTTTGATGTACTCTAATTCCAAATTGTAAATTAATAAGACTCAGAACTTGAAAGTTTATCTTCTTTTTATAAGGTATATACAGGTGTGAGTTTCAATCCAGAAGAGTGGGTCATGACACTCACAACTGCCATCTGAGCAAACCGACCCAAAGGACAAGACTTATTAGAACAGAACGAACTCGATTTTCCCTCAGATTCTACTTTTAAACACATCTCAATAAGCGGACACCACGGGTACTGCTTCTACATATAGTCAAAGTTACTAATTGATTACTTAAGTCAGTATGATTAATATACATGAAAATGCAATTTTACCAAGCAGTATTATTGGACCAAAATAAACAATCACTCATTTGACTGAGCTCTATACTTGATGAGTACAATAGGTTGTTGATTACCAAATCCAAAAATAAGAGAAGCAAAAATGCACATATATAGAATCGAAGGATGGCTACAAATCACCTTTACACAAGAAAAAAAAAAAAAACTCAACAGCAATAGAATATTTATCAATTGAAAAGAGGGTTGTTATATAAATGCTCACAAGATCACGGCGATCACGATCACTGTTGAAACCTTGAAGCCATCTTGAACTCAAATGATATTTTGTGGATCCACCCTGGATTCATGCATAAAAATGTTATTGAACACGGCATAAACCAACCCGGTACACATTGGCGTCCCTGCAAGGCGAGGGTCCAGGGAAAGGTCATGCCACAAGGGTGTATAATTTGGCACAGTTGGGTAAGGGGTTGTAGTGCTTTACTTTAGAGCAGGTCTCTGTGATACCATGTTATCAGAAGCAGGAATGGCCTTCTGCATATTGGTTGGGAATTGGGATTGATTATACCGGCCTTCAAGCACCCATGCTTCACCCTTGACCCTAGAGATTTTTTCACCTAGTGTCACAAAAGCTCTTTTCATTTATTTCTTATAAGGTGGACAAAGGGGCAAATTCAGAATATGGGAAGATGTTTGGAGTCTATCTTCCTTCTGCCCGATGGAAGTAATGCATGGGATCTTAATTTGACAAGAGATATATATGACTGGAAGAGATGAGCTAACTAATCTCATTGCTTTTTCCGATTCAGTTTCTTGTTGCGGGATGCAGATGTCAAAATATAGAAAGCAGATACTACAGGGACCTTCGGCTGTAAGACATTAATGAGGGCTTTGACTAGGTCAGTGCCTAGTCCTATTGTGCGGCTATGAATAAAAAAATAAGAACGCTATAGCTCCCCACAGGCTAAGCCTCGGCACATTGCAAGTCTATTTTCTTATGAAGAATAATATATCTTTAGTAAACGGAGCAACATCAGAAAGAAGGTTGATTACATAAATTAGACAGTGGCTAAATAAACAAACTTCAGGCGCCCATAATAACTCTAACCTATTAAGCTTAGGCTCTGCAAAAGACCTAACCCAACAATCCCCACCTCATGACATTACCACAGAAGTCAAATAGACCCTAAACAACTGTCCACATTAGCCTAAGCCAGCATGTTCAACAGGGATGCTGGCCACGCATCAAGGATAACCCAGATATCACATCATGAATTTTGAGTTATGGTCTATAATGTAAGCACCAGTTGTTACTTGTTAGATGGAAGTTCTTTTCTACCGTGATGTCTATGGAAAGTACCATGCCTTTAATCAAAAATAATATCCTGGTCTTTTTCCTGCCCCTAGCTCCAGAAGAGTAGGCACTCAAGTAGGCATATCATATATGGTAAGTGCACGGTTTGCATTATCCTTATACGATAAAGAGAACCCCCATGGACCATGCCCCAAACTACAAGGTGATATGCACCATACAACTGCGTAGTGTAAACTAGAATGAGGGACAGCTAGATCTACAGAAAATACAAGATGATCATGTATGCTGCACAATAACTCCCAAAACAAAACCCCACAAGTTACTATACTCCCTCCATTCATATCCAACCTTCCCATTTGCCATTGTGGGACTTCCTATTTCTATTTTGGGTATGTTTGGCTCCAATGAAATGCCCCCAATATGCCGATCTTCACATTCCGATTGCTTTTTAATATTTTTAAGAACCTTCTTTAAACCTTGTGCCCAAAGAGGATGGGAAGGTTGGATGTGAATGGAGGGAGTAACTGGTAAGAAAAGACATGACTGATTGCTACATGCCATAGGAACATAGCATAGGTTGAGCTCATCTAAACTATATATAGCATTATTACTAACCTAATCCGTAAACTATTTTTTTGCTCTTGAATTCTACTTGAATAAATGTTTTATGCGATCTGGTTATCCCTTTCATTCTGGAAACCATGTAACAGCAAAACTTGATGAGCACATATTAGCTTACCAAACTCATCACTGATTTTCTCCATATTCCCCTCCCCTTTTCCCTTGGCTTTAGTTCCTTTCCTCTCTGCTCAGGATAATATTCTCAACATATGACTCCATGCTTACCTCCTCCTTCAAAATAAATCTCAAAAGTGTCCCCCCAACCCCCCCCCCCCCCCCCAAAAAGAAAGAAAAAAAAAAAAAAAACAAATCACTGAACTTTCCATCACACAGTTTCCTTTGCAAACTCGACTTCAATCATGTCATCACGTGTCTATATTGAGTCATTGGCATATGTTCACCAATCATTTCAGAACTAAAAAATGGAAACATCTTCTGCTAAGAAAAATACTAGAAAGTACCACGAGGAGGTGACCTTTATTCAATAGGTCACCCAAAATATATGTTGTTCTGCTACCATGCAAGGTTTTCTATAAACATATATAAAAATAAAGAAATAGATAAAATTTAGAATAAAGGCAGCAGTAGTCACCAGCAGCAACATTGCCCCGTTGCCTGAAAGGCTATAGAAGGTTGATAGTATGCATCCTAGTCCGATATGTGTGAAATTTAAGAAGCAAGTATGGGGAAAAAAGAACGCAGCAATTATTGCATAGTACTAATTTGACAAGGAGAAATGAAGGGCATGATTTCACAAAGTAACACTAATACACGGGATACAAATAATACATACTTGTCCCAAGAGTGAAGCTATACAGGCACCAGTATGGACAAGAGGTCCTTCTTTGCCAAGAGCTAACCCACCACCTACTGAACCGATGCTTCCAAAAATCTTCAACAATCAAAAAGTCAAAGAATGAATACACAAAAAGAGAAAATGAATATGAGAAAGTTAGACCACAGAAAGTTATTTCCCAAGTTGTGAAGGATTCCTTCTAACCTTTCCCACTAAAGTTCTAAATAGAAGTATGCCAGGGACATCAATACCTGAACAAAATATGTACAAGATTTCTGTCAGTAAAGAATCATTCCAACAACACTTGTAGAAGTTGACTGAAAGTCTGAAACAAAATCTACTTACCATTTAAATAACCCTTTATTTCAGGAATACCAGATCCCGCTGCAGCTGGTGCAAAATGTGTGATGATATATACAGAAGAAAAGACAAGTGTCAAGTTGATTAGAACATATATTAGAAGTCCAGCAAAATATGACTTCTGAATTATTGCAAAAGTCAATGCAAATTTCCATCCCGCGAAGTTTTCCACAGATATATTTATAAATATAGCAGCAAGTCCTGTGCCTGCAAACAAACACACAAAGCAAAAATATATGTAAGTCTCAAACATATACAAAATTTATGGACGTCTCAAACATTTACAAAATTTATGGGAAGTCTCAAACATATATTGAAATGTCACAAAATTTGGTCTAAGTCACTCAGAGCTACAGCCCTCATGTAATCAAGTAGGCAGTTGTAGGATACTGATTACTAAGTTACCGCATAAATATACATCAAGAACCAGATTCTTGTACAAAAGAACCAATGTGCAGAAACACTACGAAGGAAGTGCTTGCTTTTCCAGTTCCAAAAAAAAAAATAAAGATCAAACCCAAGCTGTGAGTGTGACAGAGGAGTAGCCAAAAAGTAAATGCATTCGAGAAGTCTCAAATCTGGATGCAAGCAAGAACAACGATCCTACACTCGACAACGTACCCACGACATGAAAACAAATGAGGGTAAGTTAAAAGAGTAAACGACAGGGGGCAAAAAAAGAAAAGAAAGAGTAAAGCTTTAGCAAAAGAAGTTTGACGAAAATCAAGAGAAAAAGTAGTAAAACAAATTAAGAAAATTGAAGGCAGATAGGTTTGAAGCCCGGGGAGGGGGGGGGGAATGAAAATCAGACAGGGAAAGAAAAGCAAAGACAAAAATATAGTTAAACCCATCAGCCACATGGAAATTGAATGGAACGAAAGGGTGTGTCCCTAGAGCTTCGTCCAGGGAATTAATAGAAACCATCCTAAGCTCCAAGCTGCTACTCAACTTGCATAAAAATAATTACTTTATATTGAAGACAAACAAGAAAATTCATTAAGCTTACTCCTGAACTCATGAAACATAAATTCAATAGTTATCTCAAGACTCAAGTTCTCAATTTCCTGTTCAAGCCTTCAAGAAGACTCAACTTGACATAAAATCAACCACCATTCCAATTTGTCGCTTAGATTCACAATTCTTGCATTACATGAAACACCATAACCACATAGATTGGAGAAGAACCAAATCATTTATATCACAGGCACGTTTCGATGCCCAAGATGTGTATAATAGATTTTATATACTTAAACTAATAACTCTTCCTTCTTTGTCTAAAGCCTCTTTACGCATCTACTGATGGTAGGTAGCTTTACATCTCAAGATTGGTTACCATGTCGAACTCCTACTAAAGCCTCTTTGAGATTGAGCTTTTACCCTCAAACATCAGCACCAGGAAAGGTGTATCGTTCATATCCACAAAGTGATCACATCTCAGAAAGCGCCTCTCTAGCAGTTTCACACTAACAGTAATTAGAGATCCAGTTTCATACATCTACGAACACATTACACAAAAGCGATCTCTCTAGTCTCTATTAGGTTTTGCCTTATGAGTCATGAGGTACGAGCTAAACTAAGTGATCCCCAACTTTCGTTTACGTCATAAAAGCGCATTTGTATACACAGCCTCTCCACAAGCTGAATTTTACTCAAAACAACATGTACAAATTGCAAATATAGAATTACGAACAAATTACACTAGAAAGCGATAAAAACACGATAAAAACCGGACTCACCAACACCGATGAGTAGCGCGAGAAACCACTTCAACGACACCTGATAACAAACAAACAACTTCCCTCGCTTCTCCTACAAGCATCAGCACCAAATGCGATCAAAAACAACAAATTCACATCAAAACTTAATTCATAAACGAAAACAATGGTGCAGAATCAACAAAAACCTGTTCTACTCGATAAGCAACATTCTCGATAACTTCATAATCAAGACTTTCAACACCACCAGAATCATTCTTCTTAGAAATTCCGACATCGTCTAATTCACCATCTTCTGTATTCGGCAATCGAGACCATACCAATTTCGCCGTCTCCATCCCGTTCTGGAAATGATTCGTCAACATTATAATTATTACCAAATAAGAACCCTAATTTTGAGTTCCCCCTTTCCGAAAAGCTGAAACATATGATTGATTGATTTCGTGGCTTGTAGTGTAAGATTAGATCACAGATAAGATCGAAAGTACGAGGAATTTCAATATAGAGTGGACTGATTGTGAAAAAATCGAAGCTGAGTTTTAAAGAGTTGAGCCGCAATTTCGAGAATCAAGGTTTTCGTTTGATTGCTTCGAAGTTGATGCTAGCCTGGTTTTTGTTGATCTAATTGGTAATGGCAGGAGTAGTAAAGCAATTGGTAACGGGGACCGGCGGGTTCGTAACTTTACTAACTCGGGTTTCTTGGTGCCTTACCCGTTACCACACTGCCCAATGTTTTATTAAGTTAATTTTTTTTTAATGAAAGGAATGCATTTCCAGTTATTCCGAAGAACACTTGCCCTTGAATCATAGATGTTCCTAGTCACAACAGAGCATGTCCATGTGTATAATCGTGGCATAAAATATTGGTCTTCTTCCATCATCATTAACAACATAAAGAAATATTTGTAGTAGCAATTTTTGAGGTTTTAAGATATTTGATGAAGATTTTTCATTTGAAATTGGTGATGGGGAAGTTTTTCCAATCTATTTTGATGAATAAGTGATAGAAGCCCTTACAAGGACTTTGATAACGATGGTGCAACATCAAAGCAAATCTTAAAAGGCTAACTCAATTGTTGGGTATGACTAATCCCATTCCTAACAAACTAAATCATCTTGTTGTTAAATTAACTTAGAGGACATTGATGAGGTGCAATAAGCATGGTAATAATGAGGATTACTACTAAAAGGTATCCAATGCTCAACTCAAACATGGCTTTGGAGCCATTATTCCTACAATCCCCCACTAAGGGCGGGCAAAGCCAATAAGAGATACAAATCTTGGGTAAAGGTAAGGAAATACTTAAGCATTAATATCTTTCGATTTGAATTGACACATAGTGGAATGAGGCAACAACTTACTTTCTAATGAGTGAATTGCTTCTTGAACTCACTAAAGTTCGTATATTTGTAACATTTTAATATGAGAAGATATGATCAATTACTTTAGGCAAAAATATTATTAAATTAATTTAGGCTGGAAAATATGTACTGATTGCTTCCGTTTTATTGGATTAGTATGCTAATTCATTTCATTATTTCCCTAGTTTAATTATTCATTTTATATTCAACTAACCACCTCCTAATACTTAGTTGATTATCCGCCATATATAAGTCTAACTTGTTTGCTATATATAAGGCTGAACGTATTAATATTTGCTGCCAAATTCGAAATTAATTTTTTTTTGAATTTGTGCAGATTTTTTTTATAGATTTCCATAATTATTTATTAACTTTATAATATTGTGTGTACAAGTCATCGATGATATCATCGGTGGCATCATCTCTGACGTGGACGCTCTTAAAATTGGCCATTACTTTGGCTATTAGTAGTATAATATGCAACTCATTTTAGAACAAGTTGTATAATTATAAAACAAAAAAGATCATTACAGAACAAAAATAGATAATTAGGTTAGGGCAAAAAGTATTCATTTTAAAACAAAATCGTTCAATTTAACACAAAGATCGTTCATTTTTGAACAAAACTACCTATTTCAGATTAAATAACTCAAGACAAAAAGAATTCATTCTAAAACAAATATAATTCATTTTAGAACAATAACCATTCATTTTATAACAAAAAAACATTCATTCCAAAACAAATATCATTCATTTCGTAGAATAGTTAGCTTTTGTTCTGGAATGGTTAGCTTTTGCCCTAAGATGATTAGCTTTTGTTTTAGAATTGTTACTTTTTGTTCTGAAATGTATAGCTTTTGTTTTGGAATGATTAGTTTTTGTTCTGGAATGAATGGTTTTTGTTCTAGAATGATTATTCTTTGTCCTAGAATGGTTGGCTTTTGTTCTAGAATGGTTACTTTTTATCCTAGAATGGTTGGCTTTTGTTCTGAATGGATGCTTTTTGTTCTAGAATGGTTGCTTTTTGTTTCAAAATGGTTACTTTTTGTTCTGGAATGTATAGCTTTTGTTTTGGAATGATTAGTTTTTGTTCTGGAATGAATGATTTTTGTTCTAGAATGATTAGTTTTTGTCCTAGAATGGTTGACTTTTGTTCTAGAATGGTTACTTTTTGTCCTAGAATGGTTATATTTTGTCCTAGAATGGTTGAATTTTGTTCTGGAATGATTAATTTTTGTTCTAGAATGGTTGCTTTTTGTTTCAAAATGGTTACGTTTTGTTCTGGAATGTATAGCTTTTGTTTTGAAATGATTAATTTTTGTTATGGAATGAATGGTTTTTGTAATGGAATTGTCATAGGATGATTAGTTTTGTCTAAGAATGGTTGATTTTTGTCCTAGAATGATTGCATTTTGTTCTGTAATGGTTAGTTTTTGTCCTAAAATGGTTGCCTCTTTTGTTCTAGAATGGTTAGTTTTTGTAATGGAATTGTCCTAGAATGATTAGTTTTTGTCTAAGAATGGTTGATTTTTGTCCTAGGATGAATAGTTTTTGTTTTGGGATAAGTGGTTTTTGTCTAGGAATGGTTGGTTTTTGTTCTAAGATGGCTAGGTTTTGTCTTACGATGAATGGTTTTTGTCTAGGAATGATTGGTGTTTGTCCTAGGATGGTTAGTTTTTGTCCTAGAATGGTTACTCTTTGTTCTGGAATGGTTGCATTTTGTTTTGCAATGGTTAGTTTTTGTTCAGGAATGATTATTTTTTGTCCTAGAATGGTTACCTTTTGTTCTAGAATGGTTAGTTTTTGTAGAAGAATGGTTTAATTTTGTCTTAGGATGATTAGTTTTTGCCTAGAAATGGTTGATTTTTGTCCTAGGATGGTTGCGTTTTGTTATGTAATGGTTAGTTTTTGTTATGAAATGGTTTGAGTCCTAGAATGATTGTCTTTTGTCCTAGAATGGTTAGTTTTTGTTCTGGAATGGATGGTTTTGTTTCTTAATAATTTATTTTTGTTTATTAATGGTCTATTTTACTTTAACAAAGAATTGTTCTAAAATGATCTCATTTTGTTATAAAATGATTTACTTCTGTTATGAAATGATAAAACATAATAATAATAAATAAAAAACACACAAACATTTCTCTCTCATCCCCGAAACCCCACCCGACCCACTGCCACCACCTCACCGCCAGCACAACAACCACCAACTACACCACCAGGTCCGCCAACGGCCACGCACGCTACCCCAGCCACACTACGTCACCTAAAAGTGAGTAAATGTGAGGAGAGAGAAAAGAGGAGAAAGAGAAAATGGAGGAGGAGGGAGATGCGGTGTAGCGGGGTTGGGGTGATTGGGTCGCCGGAGCAAGGCGGTGGTTTGGGTTCGTCGGAGAATGCAGCGGTGGTGGTTGGTGATGGAGGTGGTGGCGGCTGGGGTGGTTCGTGTGGTGGTTGGATTTGGGGAGGAGGGAGGTAGAAGAGAATGTGATTTTTCTGTTTTTTATTTTTGTTTGGGCTGAAATTTATAAGGCCTAGATTATAATTGTTGGACTGATTTATTAAAAAAAGACTGGGGATACCATTCTATTGGTAGCCCGGGGTACCATAGAACAATTGCCCTAGGAATATAGCCTCGCTCCGACATCTTAGCATCAGCAACAAGCACATATACAGCCTTCTCTAGCTTCTTTTCTTTTCCACAGGTTAAGACAGTATCATAACGTAAAGCTAAAAGTTCTTGAAGGGTATGCTTTGCTATCTTAACTTCTAACGCATGTGGTTTGTGCAATGACTTTACTATCGGTTCTGACTCGGTGTCCGAATTAGCATCATGTTCATCATCGTCATCGAGCAGGTCTTCTAGGCCATCTAACACGGACTTGAGTTTTTTAAAAGAAGCAGAATGCTGTGTTCAACAAGTTAAGAGAAAGAATGAGAATTTGCATCACATTTGGGTACAAATGTTAATATTGAATAGAAGACAATCAAGGGAAGATGGCAAAGAGTCGACATCAGAATGACCCCAAATTGACAGATATTGCATGTATATGAAGGAGAAAAAATTACCTGGGATTCGTCGCGAACATGGTGGCCAAGGGGCGACACTAGCGCTGGTTTCTCCAACTCCTTGAGGCTGGCTTTTGAGTTTTGATTTTGAACCTGTTGGCACATGTTCAGAGCACTCTTAAGATCATACTCATCATAGTACTAATTTCACTGGTGTACAGTGTATTGGTCTACATATTTACCTTACTAGTCGTTGGAGCGCGCGCGTTGCGCACGCTCCCCCAACATTATTAACGGTTGTAATTGGCTATTATTGCTTGCGTTCACGTGTTTTAGTCGTATGTCTATTAACATGTAAGTGTTCTTGTCCATTTCCGTTACGAGGTGCGCCTAATATTTGAAGATGTACATAATTTGCACCGAGCAATAGCTTCTTGTGTGTCCTTGTGCGTTCATTTCCCTGAGTATGAGCTGAAGCTTGAATGACTAAATAGAAAATATTATTATCGGCAAGGCAACGTAGTGCTTATTTGCACCTCTTACCTCCTTTGTAGAGCTCCTTGAGTTAGCCTCTCTAAAGATTTGTTGCACACGCTCCCCCAACATTATTATGGATATATTTCGTCGATCGTGTTGGATATATTTCGTCGATCATGGAAGTGTTGATATAGTTTATAGTTATTTGAACATGAATACTCTTGTAACATAATGGTATTGTACATAGAATTCAACTTATCATGCAATTAAGTTGTATCTCGTTTTGTACAATACGAGTTTCTGAAAGGTTATAACGACTTTACTATCCTTCGATGACCAATGATTATAAAAGGTTTAGCCCTTCTTTAGTCCTCGGTGCTTTTCTTTTCTATCTTAACATATCCTACACCATATTCTCTTTCATCTCTAGCATGGTCGTTAGAAGCGGGATTTATCTGACTTAAAAGGGTCCCACAGACTGACCCTTGCTCCTTGTAGGGAGGATCATTAAGTCCTTATGATGTCTTCATGATAATATCCCCTTATCCTCAACACACTTGAGCAGGACTACACCCTCTGTCTTCGCTAACTTTGCATGTGTTTCATCCCTCTCGTACCTATGAACACTTACCCTTACCAGCAGAAGCAACAATTGCAATAGAAAAAACCAATATGAGACTCACAAATAAGCAGCTAGATTTAATTAGCCTAAAACCAAACTAAAATTATTCGTGATCTCAGAAATCACAAAGGAAAGGTTAAAAAAAATATATCCTTAGCTAGATTTCAGCGTCTTGCTTGGATAATAAGCTCATTCTTAAACAAGTCCCAACAAATCGAGCTCGAATTCGAATAACATCACAATATAGCTAGCGAGCACTTCAGCATATATTATCAAGGACTTTGTATTAGTTGATGTTAGGAACAACATAATAACCATATTCTAATCAACTTTGGCAATATAACAACAGATTAATTGAGGCTATTTGGGATTCGAACCCAAACATTTGTGCAAGATTGCACATAACTCTACCATTAAGTTAATAGCCTATAAGAAATAGTAGCTATATAGGCAATTAATTTACTCGAATCAGAACAAGGTTTACTTCGTCTCGTTGTTAAGATTTATCGTACGAAATTTTTGTATTTGTCTAGCATAAAGCGATATGATCCTAGCTCAAATTGCACAAACGGATCATAGCACGACAATAGTTACAAGAAGGAAAAAATTTCAACAAACTTGTCAATTTGCCATCCAAAAATCACACAAGTCTGTGTGAAACAACTTGAGCAAAATGTAGAAAGAGTCACCCCAAAAATTATTAGGGGATGGATATAATGATGTTACCTGAGCTACAATAAAGTGAAGGCCAGGATGGTTGCAGCAACTTTTTGGCACATGCCTCTCCTCTCCTGCCTAGCATCTTAAAAGGCTATATTGACCAAAACCTAAAAATCCAGAGTTCTTAGTCACTATTCCCACCAGAACTGATAAACGAACAAGACATAAGCTGATAAGCTGGTAGAAGAAAGCATTTCTAGATCAAGCATACACTGACACACGTATACAGGGTCCTCGTTTCCTCGGTGTTACAACAATAAAAGCTAATCTAGCGATGCTTTCGCAACATTGCAAAAGTTTTAATGACAAATTAAATGACCCTGAGTTAAAGATATGATGTGCAAACCTATAGTCGGTGTGAGGGGTGCAAACCTATAGTCGGTGTGAGCCTGTGAGGGTAGCTACATTCCAGACACTTGGTCCAGGTTTAAGATAATATCTACAACTCCAGCGTTCTTAGTGACCCTTTGTCAAATAGAGGACGATCATCAGATTCAGCACAACTTCTGTTCCTTGGAAGAGCATGACCTTTGAGGTAAGGCAGTAAAAAGACGGTATAATGTGAGAGCTGTGTTTTGCGTACCTCCAAAATGTAACGACGTACCCACAACTTGTTTGTAGCATACACCCCAAGTGAAGGACCAACTTGAAATATGCACAAAGAGAACAGAACAAAACCGATGTTCATTATATCAAATCAAGCGCCATAAACGTAGCGAAGCCTATACCAGGCTCTGCAGCTGCAGTTAACAAAAAAACACGAATGTATCTGTCCAGACAACATTCCCTGCTACAGATTCAGATTGTATCAAGGTTGTCTTGCAGGTGAGCGAAAAAACCCGCTACAGATTACGGATGGCAGCAAAGTCCAATGTAACGCATTTCATGTTTGGTTAAATGAGTTTAGGTAATTTTAGAAAAAAAGTGGCAACTCATCCATGTAAAATGAAGTAGTAGTGGTCCACGCAACACATTTAACAATCATGTCATAAGAATTAGAGCCATAAATACGAATTAGATATCCTCCACACTAATTGCATCGGACCACTATGCCCTAATAGGAGACTATCCAATTCTGTTGGTACAACCCTATTCAGTGTTTCGTTCACTATATTAGCCTACACTGCAAATTTCATAGTCCGATCGAGCAAAATAAGGGTACATATTCCAAAACGTTTCTCCAAAAAGCATATATTTCAGTCAAGAAACTTCTAAAGGTAAAACCTTTGAGTTCCAGAGGACCTGACTCGAGACCATTAGCTTTTTTAGCTCATTAACGTAACAAACAATAGGCATCAAATTGTAAAAAACAACTTCAAGAACATAATTTGAACAACATTGCCTGCTATATTAAGCTTAAACAATCAGGGCACCAATTTATCAACAAAAACGAAAACATACTGGCAGTGTGATCATTTTCGAGGTTGATTTGTTGGGGAAGCGCAGTCCCTGAGCTTCCTCAAATCAGTTGTAATCAGTTACCCCCTGTAACCACACATAGTCAGAAATGAGGAAATAAGATAGATCAGACTAAAAAGCGTAAATCAGCGAAAAGGCAGCCCTATAAGATGAATCAAAAGAAATTGATGAACTCACATGAATTAATAAAAAGACAGTAGATCGCCCCCCTCAACCTAACCAAATCTGAGGTCAATACCCACATTCCAAGAACAATAGAAATTGAGGGAAAAGTACATGAAAGAGCAACAACAAATCAAGTTTTGAATTTGAATGTGCGTCAACAATATTGATCTACACTTTAACCCATTCAATTCTAAATCAAGGAGGTCAAAAGGTCTCTGAATCGCACCAATAACATCATGTGCAAGAACATATTTTAAGAGTTGGGATCCAGGGAAGGTGACTAAATCAAGATCAAGACAAAACCACTGACCCAAATGATTGCAAGAAACAATCTAAGGCAATTCAAAACACCAAAAATTTGGGATATAAATTAACTGAGATGTTTATTCTCTAGTGATAGAAAGGCCTACAGAAAAACACACTATTTATTCGCGCAGAATTATGTACCCGTAAGTAAAAGCTATTCTGAAAAACAAGGTCTCTCACCTTCGACGCACACGAAGGCTTCCAACATGCAGCGCCTCTTTAACCTGAAGGATCCCCCTTCTTCAGGTGTGCAGGCATTGGTGTTTGAACCAGATTCACTCTACCAGCATAAGAAGATGTTACATATATATTATGATTCAAATAGAGAGTCCGCAAACAATGTGCCACTACCTTAGATCCACTTCAAATTAGAACATTAAATCAGTCCCTCGGGCTTTTTCATTTATCAAACCTCTCTCGTATCAAATATCATAAGTTGCGCTTACTTAACCAACACGCTTCCCTGATACCCTACAAACTAACCTTCCAAAAAAATCAAGCTTTAATCCAAACAGAAAGCCCATGTCCAACCAGAATCCCTAAGGTCTTAGTCAAGAATTATACCAAAGGCTAGCAGCCTGATCAACCAATCCAAAAGCCAAAATCCAATCCTTATATTATTAGAAACAACGAGCAACGAAATGATCCAAACATTACAAGCCGAATTTATAAATATGATGGGAAAGACCAAAACAGCATTTCCCCATTTCAGTTAAAACCCTTTCAAGCCACAAAGCTAAGCCTAACTTGGCCTTATTAACCCCATTACGAAAAATGTTTATTAGTTCAACAATACTGGCAGTTTTCTCCATACATTTACTGACCAGCAGGGTGAGCACAAGCAGAGCAACAACTCATCTGAAGGTGAAAATTCTGGTGTCCGCATCTCACACACAAAGTGTGCGTCTTGTTCCTCCTCTTTCCAAAACTCCCTGTCCAATTAATCGATCAAATTAGACTACCATTTCATCATCATATCAATTAACCGATGCCTAAAAATCAATAGCATTAAACTACAATGAAGGAATTTTTGATGCAGTCAAGTGAATCTTACAGTAGGATAAGGCCACTTTGAACGTTGTTGCCACCATGCCTTCAAAACTGGTGTCTCCAGGACGTTTCCATGCTCGCCTCTTTCTTAGTATCTCCTCTATGACATCTTTGATTTTCGACTTGAACCCCTGCATATTAGTCAACAAAGTGTCCATTACATTACTCAGCAAGGAGAGAAGGCTTATACCCACATAGGAAAAATGACAACCTTGAAAAACCCAGTCATTTAGTGGTCAACCTTTGTTTCAAGCCTTCCATTATATCTACTATACGAAAACATTCTTCTTCCCTTCCCCTCCCCGTCTTCTCAACCTGTTCTATTTTCACTCCATTTTCTCTTAATCCATTTCTTTTCACTCGCTAGCCCCTCCCTGGCATCCCATTTTTTCCTTGAAAATCGAGATAGCCAGCTCACACAAACAACAAAAGATTTCTAACAAAAAAAACTAATAACCATAAAACCAGAGCATGAAGTGATGAATGTACCTTCGATAGATGCGCGTTTCAATTAAAAACAGAAGTGAAGAGAGATAGGCAGATTCATACTCCTAGAAACACCCGGAGCATAGGGAAGAAAACGAATATCAATTCATTTTTAGTACTCCATAATATATTTTAGCATATAATTGGGCATCGGCATCGGCCATATTATTGACAAATAATCTGCTGTTTTGTTCCTTATTACGAAAGCAGATAAACACTAATTTACAGAAATGTAACAATTCTCAAAATATAAAAAAAAAATACATAAAACGAACCCATAATGAATCAGACCAACGATCACAGTTCTAACCACAAATTTTATCATTATGTGAGGACAACAATAAATCTACCAACTATTTGGCCTATGAATTTCAGTAAAAATCATATCAACTTTGGAGACGCCTAAGCAAGGAGAATTGTCGTCAAAGTCACCCCTGAATTTCAGTAAGAATTATATCAATTTTTGCAAAGCCTGACAAGCCTCAAGAGATTCGCACTTCCGAGATAGCAACACCCTTTATTGATTCAAACGGATTTCGATATACATCAAAACAGAACTCAGTAACCAGCATACGCCAATTTGAAAGATCAGAAATCAGTAACTTTCATTTTACAAAGATGCCCAAATCAAAGCCACATGAATGAACTATCACCAAACAAAACGCAGTTTTCACAAACCAGCAAAATGAAGATCCAAATTGCTTTCTATATTATAAAGGATGTTCAGATCAAGATCCCATGACTTTATTAGCAGCAAACAATTTTCAACTTTCAAGAAATTATACACTGCGCCCTAAAATATCACACTTAGATCAGATATGAAATTAATAGAACATAATTTAGCAAATATATGATATACTGAACGCCCAAATTTCTCTAAGCAAACTACGACTTTAATCACCAAGCTCATTTCGATCACCCATCCAGCTAAACACAAAGAAAATCTAGATAATTAAACTGTAAAAATTAGAGAAACAAACCTTTCAATCGATCAAACAAACTGAAATCGAGTCTCCGAGCTCCAGATTGAAGAATAGACAATGAAAGGATAAGAGGAATGAATTCGATTCTCCCAACTCCACCCCTAAAAATCGAGAAAAAAGACAATCAAAATCAAACAACACAATCACATTTCTAGTTAAAAACTCCAAATTATAATCTAAAATCAAACTAAAGTCGAAATTAATTGAAATTACCCCAAAATTAATTTAAGTAGCAAAGAAGGAGAAAAACGGTTGCAATTAAAAAAAAAAAAAAAAAAACATGCGGAAGAGAGAACAATCAATAACAATCATACGATAAATTAGCCCACGAACCAAAACCCCTACGAAAAAAATTCAGATCAACAAAAAATTGGATTAAATCAAGCTTAATCAAAATAAATTTGAGATCACAATCTAACCGAAATTAAACAACAAAATACAACAATATTAAGCTAGTTAAACTGAAATATAATAAGAGAAACCAACCTTAGAGATCGAGAGTTGAGAGAGAAAGAGAAATAGTCTGGAGTGAGACGAAGAGTGTATGGAGGGAGCAAAGAGAAGATATTTTGATTGGCAGGAGAGAGAGAGAGAGAGCAAAGAAGGAGACGTGGGCGTGTTTTCAGCCAAAAGATGATCTACTGTTCAACTTGAACAGTAGGCAATAGTATTTGGAGCTGCGTTTGGAGAGACAAGAGCTGCGTTTTGGGCGAGTGTCATGCCGTTTAGCCAAAAGATGATCTACTGTTCAACTTGAACAGTAGGCAATAGTATTTGGAGCTGCGTTTGGAGAGACAAGAGCTGCGTTTGGAGAGACAAGAGCTGCGTTTTGGGCGAGTGTCATGCCGTTTAGTGAAGGATAGGCTGCGTTTTGGGGGCAACTGTTGACGAGGAACAGTAGACTTTTAAGCCGTATTTAGAAGGTAAGGGGATTACCCCAACGTTAAGAAAAACATCCATGTACAAGTTCCTATACTCCTATGCATAAGTGCCGAAATGTAAACTCATAAAGAGTTTAGAAGTGCGGAAATTGAAACAAAGCACATCACACATTATGTTTGAAGATTTTGTAATTTCAATCTTCATACACTCAACACTAGCAATTTTCATTTTGGGTCATCCGTGCGCAGCCTCTCTATGTTTCAATAGGGATAAGGCTTGCGTGCATCCGACCCCCCCTTATGGCGGGAGCCTTTAAGACAGTGGGGTTAGAAATGTTGATACATTCAACACTAGCCTTCAAAATTGAAATTTGGCAAACAGATATAGAAATCACGATTTCTAAAATCTCTAAAGTTTATTGGACTCGTGAAATATGCGACATAAGACATTAGTGATTCATTTGTTGTTGATCACTAGCATAGTAACGTCGCATTCGCCAACAAATTTGTCTGTACATCTACCTATATAATTGGTGTTTGACCAATGCTCATGGCAACTTGTTGGCGTGACCCATACGTCCATACAACTACATACTTTTTAAATCAAGGTAAAATTATTGAGCATGAGCAAGAACCTCAACTTGCTCTTTTGCATAATTTCTTTTGTAGTTTGACAAAGTCGGACTTTAACCAAATTCTCACGTGCGATCTTACGACGACAACCAATGCTCTAAGTTATAGGTAGGATCACAAGCGGCGATAAAGTTCTCCATTTCCCCTCGTAATTAACTAAGTTCTGAACTTCTAAAAAGTGCAACGGAAAACGTAATATATAAATAAAGCTAGTAAGAAGATTAGAAATATAGAACACACCTTAGCGTTAGCAACACCACCTCATTCTCAATATAATCTACCTTGTAGTACTCGGAATTCGAAGTCGTTGAACCAAAAGAAGAGTTCCTTGACAAAGAAGTCTCAGAGCTCTGTTGTTTAACATTATTACTTTCCACTTAGAAATCTTGATCACTCTGTTGTTTAACCTGACGAGAAGTAACATTGTTGTTTTAGTCGTACCAAACTAAACCAACCATTTGTTTTACTTCAATTACAAGTATCATCATCTTCTAAAAAGCGAAATAAGATTTTGAAATGTCGCGTAAGTGGATTATTTGGAAGTGAATGGAGGGAGTTGTTATTTCTATTTCATTAAACTTTTATGGAATTTCTTAGCGCTACGAATAGATATGCCGTCATTTCATGATTTCCATCCTTATCATCCGGCTAGAGCTCCGGCTCCATTTTCTAAGATGACTCATAAGAGACTTTTGAATGTTCTATATCTACATCGGGCGTTACAAGATATCATTCGCTACAATCCTACAATCCTACAATCAATACGATTTTTCGAAATACTTTATTTTCGTAAACTCTAGGGAATAGATTAAATCAACACCCACCAGGGCTACCACCAGTCCACCACACAACTACACAAGTCATAACAATACAGTTTCGATTTCTAGTGCACAAAAGTCCACACGTCAAACTCAAACATAGTGGAACATCATGATTCATGAATATATATACCAAGCAATAATCAAAGTTGATTAATTATTAGTGGACATACACTTCAAAAACACACAAAATTAAAAAAGTATGTACTATATAATTGAACGTAAATTAAGGCATAATTCACATAATATTAATCATGATATGATTAAGATAAATGAACGAACCTGATCAACTGAAGAAGTAGGTTTCACAGATCCAGCAGATGTAGGTAATACATCCTCATAACAATCCTTGTAATAATCCGCTTTAGAAATGGTTGACCCAATAGAAGAATTCCTAGACAACCCCCCTTGATCCTCTACATTACTCTCCACCGTACTCCCCTTCATGAGCTTCACCTCCACCGTCGATTCATATTCAAAGTCAAGCACATCAACGGTCCACAATATCCAATCTTGTGTAGAATTCCTAGACGGTACGTCATGTGTAACGGAATTATTCCACGGTGGTATCCCACCGTTAGCTCTTAAAAAATTACCCCGCCTTGTCCTCAATTTTACGTGTGACCCTTCCTTGATCGGCTCCCACTCGACCGTGGGGTCGAGTCGGAGCCGTGGGGACGCCTGCACGACCCGTCTCCCGGTCATGCCTAGGAGGAACGGGTCGTCAGTCGAATGTAAATACTTTGAACTCTGGATATTCCTTAAACGTATCACATTTGGCTTGTTGTCTACTAACTCCACAGACCAACGCGCATCCTTTGAGGAACCACTACGGCTTTGTTTTACGGTTTCTTCGTTCTCGGCCGCCACCAAGTACTTGTTGTGGTGGCTCCTTAGCCGAATTGTCTTTGCTTTCTTGAAGAACTCCATTTCTTTGTTGGTTGGAATTTGAAGGTTAAAAAATGAAGATGAGGAAGATATATTTATATGGTATTGGTAGGTTTGTATTTTGTAAAGAGTAGGAAGGAAATAAATAAGCATATTGCTAAAGGTCTACATTGTAGACAATAAAAAGTTGTCTACAGTTGACATGGCGCTGATGTGTACGATGAAATGACATAAATGTGGGGCCACTTATATTAGGTTAGAGTTTGGGTTAGGAGTAGTGTTTTGGTTAGGAAATCACTAACCTAGAGAAAAATCTACACTAGTAAAAAACTAATTATAGAAAATGAGTAAATCAAGCAAAACCCAAAAATAATTAATATTTGCAAAATTTGTTGAAAAATACTGTGGCAATTATTTGCAAAATATATAATTACAAAAATAATTTACACTAGTGAAAAATTTAACGTCATTTAAATGTTTAAGTGAGTCCTTAGTCAAATCTAATAATTAAAGGCCAACGTCATAGCAACACCACCAAATCTGTATGATTATTCGTTTGTTACTCAATAAACTTCCACACCCTGCACTTCCATGGCTGATGACTTCCCCTTTTTTTTTTCTTTGTCGACAAACTTCAGCATAAATCCGCTAATCATATCGTCTGACGTTGTCGATTTCGTAACAAGATCCTCCATTTTCAGCTCTATCACCTTCACCTTCCCCTCAACCTCCGCTGTCTCTCTCTTCAAATCGGCCATTTTTGAGTTGAGTTGTTGAAACTGGCGATTCGCCTCGGACGCGTCGTGAGTGGCGGTGATGAAGTCGTGTTATCACTTGTCATTTTTCACTTATCACTCGTTGCATCAAATCGTGGATGATTATTTGCACAAGTGTTTGTAAATTTTCCTAGTTTAAGGGTGTGTTTGGTTCACGAATTACATTAGAAATGGAATGGAATCTAATAAACAAGCAGAAAGGATTTGGAAACCGTTACTCATCAAAATTATTTGATTCAAGTTTTTATTGGAATGGAATTAATTTAAAATTTAAGAAAAAAGCTGCAAAAAGGAAAGTATCGGTCAATTGTTAGAGGAGGGAGTCGGTTTTTGTTTCCAGAGGATGTCCAATTGTTAAACTAAACTAAACTAAAAGTCCAATCTAAAATTAAAGTCTTAAAATTTAAATGATAAATTCTCAACTTACTAGTGTAGGTCATCTACTTTGGGCTTTGTACATTAATGAATCCGTCACATCGTGAGATGTTCTAATACGAGAATAGAAAGTTGAGTGTGTTAATTATTTTCATCTCTTTGTAAAAGACATTTTTTTATGTTGGTTCCGTTATGATTCTAGTTTTTTAGTGCCTGTTATTATTGTGGTAATTTTTCCAATCTTCCAATACTATACAAACATAGTAATTTTCGAGGCAGATCATGAGTTGATCATGAACTTACATAACCAACTACTCCCTCCGTTCCTCTATAAACTTTCTATTTTCTATTTATAAGTGTTCATCTTTAAAATTTCTACTTAGAATCTTTCCTTATTTGTACATATAAAGACCAAAACACCCTTACTTGTTTATTAAAAGTGCAAGTGGGACATACCCCTATATGTAAATTTACACCAAGTGGACCAAAAACTCATTCTTTGTTCTATTTTTCTTAGAAACTGTGTTGTGGGCCTACGCGTTTTATAGGCGAACGGATGGAGTATGACTTAAGCTAGAACATTGCAAAGGAGAACTTTGTCCTCTAAAATTTGGTATGACCGAGAACTAAACCTAGGTAAATTGGAGGTGCAAATAAAAACTTAAATTTGTGAAATTGTGGTGACCTTAATTCACCTGTTTATCTTCTTTACTAGATGTATTCATATGTACGTACTCAAAGATTTAGTTTATGAGTTGAGCTTGATATTACATACCAAATGATTAAGCTAGGTAGAATGTTGTAGACAAAAAGTTTGAATTTCGATATTAATTGTAAGGAATAGTGTTAACAAATGTAGGCACATTATCGAATAAGTGTAACAAGTGGAATGGGTAATAGTGTAACAAAAGTAAGTTCAACTTGATTCATAATCTTGTATATATGACATATATCTGAGTTTTAAAATTAAACGAACTTTATTGAGTTAATGTCATTGAAAACTTTGGATGGAGGTCAGGCTTCAAACTTCAAACAAGTTGTTTCCTTTGATAACGTTTCTTATGTTTCCTTCCTATTATTCACCTTCCTAATATAATATTATTAGATAGAGAAAAGATCCAATCTATTATTCACCTTCCTAATATAATATGTTTCCTTACTTAACCTCTAACCATAGCTAATTCCTTACCCAAACCATTATTAATCCCAAGCAAATTGATGTTTACTTACATTAAACCAATTTTACTACATATAATGACATGGCAAATTGTAAACAATTTTTGTTGTCTACATTGTAGACCCGTAGAAGCGTCCAATAAATAAAGGTGGGGTTTTATGTGAAAGTGTTGAGTATCTATCAAGATTATTGAATTCAAGCGTTAGATGTGTGGGTGTTTACTCGGTTTGCATTTCCTTCTTCATTAAGATCTTTGATCTAGTCGGCACCAAGCTGTATGGTTGACTTGTAGTATACGTGACAAAAAGTGTACGTGTTTTGGGCTTGGACAAGTATATCAAGAGGTGGCTACGGGCCGGTCCAAGTTTATATCTTGATTTAATTAAATTTTGTTCCAAACTTTATGCTTTCACTAACTTCATTGCATCTGTCTTTCTAGATTACTAACCTTTCCTAGAATCAAGTTTGAACCAGATTGCTTACGATCAGTGGTAAGTTTAGTTCATTAATATGGGGCTAATCAAATGTATTGGTATACGGAGTATTTAGTTAATTTGCGACTCAATGTGATATGTTCTGTCTCAGACTGTTTTATGTCATCCTATGACATGCACACTTGAATAGTATGGACAACTTATGTAGTTAAGCCCTAAGAGAGGATGTGTTATCTGGTTTGAAGTACTTGTGAAGGAGGCTGCTGAGGGTAATTAGAAAGTTTGGATATCACTCGTTTTGTCAATTATGTTGAGTAGATTAGTGAACTTCTCGTAAGTATGAATAAACAAGAGTGGTTACACTGTCTATGGTTGATATGATTAATTCATTTTACTTTTAGGCGGGAGCCGTGTTCTACTTTGGTGAAATTTCCACCTAGATCGATGACGTTTTAGGTGTTTGAAGTGTGGAAATCAACTAAAATTGTGCCTTTAAATTTGTTATTAAGCGATTTCATGAAGCTTAAAAGCACTTGTGATTTTATATGTTCAAAATGTAGGTCACTGTAAGGGTAGTTATATAACTTTCTGCACTAAGCAGAAGTAAACCCAATCTCCTCTAGGCATAATTGGAATTTTTCTTTGAATAATTTTCCTTTTTATGTCATTATGGGTCTATATGAGAGCAAGAAGGGCAAGGATCTTAGAAGGTTTATTTAGATTGAGGGGATTTTCATTCTAAAGCTTCTTTTAAGATCGATTTGCCAGCCTTTGGATGTATTCGAGGTACGTAATCGATCACCTTCTTCGCGCCTCCGCGGGTAAGGACTATGGGCTCTTATACGGGCCTTTGAGTTACCCTTACTCAAAGGAATTGGGGCTCTTATAGTTTCTCTCTAGAAAACCTTGTCGTCCGATGTGATATTAACTATTGATTTGAAGAAAAAATTTCTCACGTCTTGGTGGCATGACTATTAGCATTTTCTTTGCAAGTATGTTCCTTATGCAAAGGAAGCCATTTTTAATCTTCAATCTTCACTAGTGTCATAGCCAAAGTTTAGATTAATGATGAACCTACCTTTGCTTGAGGCTATAACAACCTTTTTGTTACTTTGTTGTATTGGCGCTTGAAATTTGGCTTACTGTATTAACTAATGGAAAGTAAGTAACCATTTCTTTTCAGGGATACATTGTTTTGAATAGACCCTGGGCTTTTGTTCAGTGGCTTGTGAAGACTCCCATTGAGGAGGAGTAAGTTTTAAGCTTCTACTTGATTGGATTGAAAAGTGTCATTATAGCAACATTTACTCGACACAACTACATTCTCAAAAACGCCATCAACGATCCAATTTTCAGTAAGGACCAAAGCCTTGATTTCACACCTCCTGTTCCTGGGTCATTTCAGGATGAAGGAAGTCATGTCATTGAGTCACAGTGAATGCAAGGCGAGCTGGTGAGATGTCGAGCATTCGTGATGAAATTACCTGCAGCTTGATGTCTGCAGGACGATAATCTCAGGTTTAGAGAAGTTCTGATCAATAGTTTTGAGATCTTTTAGAAGGTGTGCATCAGTAAAATAGGTAATCCCCACAACACATAAACTAAAATAGTTGTGCTGGTTTCTAACAGTTAGTTCATCACTGTAATTTCTCAATGGTAACTAAGAATCTAGTGACTTGTTATTTATGCTTTCAATGACTTTGTTGGCTCGATGAGATTGCTCTTTTTTCGGCTATGTAAGGGAGAATCTGATGTAGGCAGTTTTTACCTTTATCTTGGATACGTATAAGAAAGTTGTTTCCGAATAACTCAAAATGAAATTGCGTTGTCAAATGTTGCACTAACTGATCCTTTTACTCAGCAAAGCTGACAGGAAAAAAGACAGGTAAGAAGATTAATTCCTCACTAGAACAACCAGCTACTGTACTACTTTTAGAATGTACCATGTGCCTCAAATTATCAATCAGTGAATGTCACTTACTGATCTGTAGCATACATTTCCTGTAAGAGCATTCTGGGTTTCTACAAGGCAAATGACTGTACATGGGAGGACCATTATCCATCATCATCTTGATTGGTTAAAGAGAACTTTAAGCCGAGCAATTCAGCCTTACGATTAGACAGTCTCATAGGAGAGCTTTCATCTTCCTTGGTTGTGGCAGGAAGGTCTATTGACTAGTTTCCAGCGAAATGCTTTCCATGGCCATCTACCCTCTAACAAAGCTTGTGCTGGGGAAGATGCCTATTGACTACCTTCCTTCAGCTGTTCATATTTGGCATCACAAACAAAATTGTGAGAGACATGCTTAAAACGTGAATGAGAAAAAGGTCATTCAAACAATTCATGTGATTTTCGTTGATATATTCATTGGATCATTTAGAAGCATCTTATATGTTTAAGAATGTGTACACTCGCCCCCCTCTTGCCTCGCATAGTAAGGATCCTTCGAGAAACTGGGTAGTGTAATTGTTGTTGTTGTATTCAAGCTGTCAATTTCTGTATTCTGTCTCTTAAGAATTGAGTTTTCTTGTTCCAGTTTGTTTTCATATGATCAGATAATAGGTTTCGTGTAACAAAACTTCATATTTCATGAGACTAATATTTTGTTATGTATTGCTTTCAGTTATATCAGCATCAGCACAGCAAGCAAATGAGCTGTGCCCTGCAATGGCTCAGCTTCTGACAAACACTTTGTACTACAAGCACTTCTTCCCCTACTATGCTCTCAATGTATTGGGCGGCCTTGATGCTGCAGGTACCTCGATCTTTTTTTTCTTCTGGCTTTACCTTTCATACGCCTGTTTATGTGCCTTTGATATATTCTGATACATATAAGCATTGTTAGAGTTACTTGGCTGACAGTCATTATAAATGCTTCAGGCCAGGGCTGTGTGTTCACATATGACGAGGTCGGTTCATATGAGAAGGTTGGATACAGCTCTCAGGGATCTGGTGCTAAGCTTATAATGCCATTTTTGGACAACCAGCTGAAGTCTCCCAGCCCCCTCTTATTACCTGCTCAGGTGTGTGCTTTGATATATTCATTCTTTTTTAGCTATGTCCCTGTCATCTCCATTCGTTACTCTGCCTTCTCTTGTTTCTCTTTCTTTTACTATTTCGCAGACCTAGTTGAGTAAAAAGTGTGGCATTTACAGGACTCTATCACTCCACTTTCTGAGGCAGAAGCTATCGACTTGGTGAAGACTGCCTTCGCAGCTGCTACTGAGAGGGACATCTACACTGTTAAGTTTTCACTTGTCAATTTGATTTCCTTGCCCTTGTCAACTAGTGATCTTAGTTTTGTGATGGTTATGGGTGTCTACTACTCTTCGTAGATAGACATGAATACACAATTAGTAACTAACAACTACTATCCATCATCTGCGCTGCTATCTACTTATGAAATTCCTAGTACTCAGCACAATAGGCGTATAAATGCTAGGAGTGTTAGTTAGTTTAGCTCTCACTATAGCAGGCCAGATTGTAACCCTTACACGGTGTTGATTTCTGTTTTGGCAGGGAGAGAAGCTAGAGAGATTGTCGTTTTCTCCGTAGAGAGTACATGAAACTACGGGAAGATTAGGTGTGTCGTACGTCATTCACATTCAGCATTAGTTTCAATTGAACTTATTGTGAACGTACTTATTGTGAACGTGTGAATGTATCGAGAAGTTTGAAATTGAATCTATGTATCCTTCTTTGTATGTTGTGAATGACGTACGACACACCTAATCTATGTATCGGTTTTGTTTAACCGAGTTTTTTTATCTTTGATTGTTCTGAAAAGCTGATTGTGGATCATCAGATGAAGGCTTCAAAGGATCATCACTACCCAACCTAAGAACATGATACGTATTACGTATACAGTAAAAACCCACTCTTATCATAACTTCTAGGCTCTAGGTAGCAGAAATATCACTTTACCCTTTTCCCTCACAGCAAATACAAGTACTCGTATTACCAAAAAAAAAAAAAAAAAAAAAATCGCATCGAATCTTCTCTCTCCCTCTGTCTCTCCTAGGGTTTATAGGGTTTGGGTTGAAAAATTGATTTGGGGGAACCAGTCCATTAATCAATGGAGACGGATAAGAAGAAAAATAGGTTGGAGGAGAAGATGTCAGACCAGCAGCCGCCGGCGAAACCAAGAAGAAAGAGGCGAAAGACATCGGGGGGGTCCGACGAGACGACGGCGCTAAATGTGGCGACCACGGTGAGTTCAGAGCCACCGTCGCCACCACGAAAGAGGCGAGAGGCGGTGAACGTTAAGGCGGGGGGGGGGGGGTCCGTTCAGACGACGGCGCTAAATGTGGCGACCACGGTGAGTTCAGAGCCACCGTCGCCACCACGAAAGAGGCGAGGGACGGTGAACGTTAAGGCGGGGGGGTCTGTTCAGACGACGGGGCGGGTGTACCCTACACCCCCGAAGTTACGCAAACCTCGGTCACCCCCGGAGCAGCATCCGGAGAGGCCTCATCCATTAGCACCACTGCCGGAGGAGATTATCAACGCGCCGCCGCAGCCGCCCAATTGCCCATGGCGGGTTATAGCTTCATTCGGTATTACTCTACCTACATCTCTTTATTGGTTGTACAGAAAAAACTTAAAACCATGCCATGAATTAACGGGAACAGATAGGCATAGGGGTGCATTGCACACCCTCTACCAACCATCAGATGCGCAAGATCTAAGTCCTTACCATCAGGAACATGATTTGGTTTATAATCCTACCCCAATGACATCCGAGGAGAAGGAGAGATTTAGGCGTCGTGCGAAATATTTGAAACCTTCTAAAATGCGGTTCATAATGCCCACACACCTACAGAATACTTTCGACAAGCATGGCATTTTCATGCCGTATACTCGTCGTAAATTTTACCGCACAGCGTGTGAATTTTACGACAGAGTATGGGGTGAAGGGCTTGTCGAATTCATTCAAAAAGAAGCACACAAAAAACGCTATGTCAAAAAGTGGGTTAAAAGTACAGAAAACGGTTTTACTGGTTTACCCATTTCCGATATCTATGTCATGGTTCGATCTTACTTTAAATATAAGGTCGGTATTAGGCTACATCCGATTCTTAAGGTTGGGAGGAGACCAGGATTTTTTGAGAATGTTTTGAAGGAAATTTTGATTGAGTTTGATTATAATACCATGGAAATCTCAAATGATCAGACTAGGAATTGGGTTCAAGGTCTTGAGGGTGATTACACGGGAAATGAAATCGTTTATTTTGACCTCGGTGATGACTCTGATGAGGACGCTGGCATAGTTGGTGATGATGGTCAGGGCGGTCGGGGTCAGGGCGGTCGGGGTCAGGGCGGTCGGGGTCAGGGCGGTCGAGGTCAGGGCGGTCGGGGTCAGGGCGGTCGAGGTCAGGGCGGTCGGGGTCAGGGCGGTCGAGGGCATCATGGTTGGTATAGGGTGGCTATGCATGCCTCATCCCCTTTGCCGTCTCCTGCAGTGTGCAAAGCAGGCTCCTCTGGGCTTCGTTGGTCTGCTCAGCAAGTGCTGCAGACTGCCTTACCTCCAAAATTTGAATGCCATGGTGAAAGACTGCTGATTCGTGGAAGTGAAGTTGTGAAATTAGATTTTAATCGGGATGTTATTGCGTCGGTTGTCAGTGACATTCTGACTTCATTGTTTTTTAGCAAAAGCCCGAAAGAAGCTCTTAACTTTTTCGACTCTCTGCAGCCCCTTTTGATGGAGAATTTGTTTGCTGAGGGCTTTAGTGTAAGTTTGCATGATTTTTTCCTTCCACTTTCTGAATTGGAAGACATGCAGTGCCAGATCCAGGACATTTCTCCTCTCTTGTTTCAGCTCAGGTCTTCTTTTAATCAATTAATACAGCTGCAATTTGAAAGTTATATGAAACTTCTTAAAGTGGCTGTAGCAAATTTCATTTTGAAGTCTTCTGCACTTGGAGGGCTAATAGATTCGAGGAGTGAGTCTGCCATTGATAAGATTGTGCAGCAGATAGGATTTTTGGGGCTGCAGCTGTCTGATAATCAAAAATTCTATTCTAGGAGTTTGGTGGAGGAACTGGCTTCCCTTTTCAAAACGAAACATCCGTTTGCTAGTCTGTACCCTTCCGAGGAATTTGGTCTGGTCAAAAGTTGTGTCTTCCGTGGCTTGGACCCTTATGAAGGGATGGTTCACTCCATTGCTACCAGGGAGGTGATTGTACGTTCTTCAAAAGGGTTGGCTGAGCCTGGGACACTCTTCAAGAATCTGATGGCAGTATTGAGAGATGTTGTAATATGCTATGATGGCTCTGTTAGAAATGTCAGCAGTAATTCAGTTATCCAGTTCGAGTACGGTCTTGGGGGGGTGTCATCAGAAAATCTGTTTCAAGCTGGGGAGCCTGTTGGTGTCTTGGCAGCAACTGCCATGTCTAATCCGGCATATAAGGCTGTTCTGGATTCTTCCCCAAGTAGCAATTCATCTTGGGATATGATGAAGGTATTCTTTAAGCTTTAAGTGAGATCAGTTCTTGGGATCTAGTACTCCATGAACTGTTGATCATTTTTAATTCACTTGGTAATTCTGTGCCCATCTACGTGTCTCATTTGCATCTTTTTATTACCTGTTCTTCCAGGAAATACTGTTCTGCCGAGCCAATTTCAGAAATGACTTGAATGACAGGCGTGTAATCTTGTATCTAAATGATTGCGCTTGTGGAAGGAAGTACTGTCAAGAAAGTGCATCTTTCGTGGTCAAGAATCACCTACAGAAGGTTAGGCTAAGAGATGCTGCTGTCGAATGTCTCATTGAGTAAGTACTGTTTCTACTTTCTAGTCAGTTTATATCATTTCTTCTTTTTATTTATACCTGTGTGTCCCTTTCTGCTCTCATTTTGTTATGTTTTTGGAGGTTTGCTGTTTATGTTGGTCTACCTGCACAACTCGATTTTTTTACCAGATCTGAAATTCAGTACTATGTTTTTCTGGTCAAGCTTAATAGATATTTTTTTTATGTGTGGGTCTTTTGTAATCGACGCATGTGAGTAGTGTCTTCAGATGGCTGTTTATGATGGTTTTTGTTTTTTCGCAATTTCAGCATCTACTTCCAGGGTAAGAATTATCATAGTAATAGATAATAATATAATAAATAGATGATGCTCCTAGTAAAAGAATGGGGTCATGCTTAAGATTTTGAATTCTGAATTCTGATGGTGAAGAATCTGAATTCTGACTGCAAAATTTCTGTTGAAGTGGAGTGATATTTGGGATTTTCAGATACTGAAATGCTTGTGCTTGAGAGTATAGTTTACTGATATATGCAAGTTGGTGAATGCTTCCATTTCCCAAAAGATGTACTTGAGAGTATAGTTTACTGAGATCTTGAGTTTATGATGATTCTTGTTTTTATGCTAGAGAATTCCGCCCATTTTATAATTTGCTCTTCTTCTTTTGTATGCAAATGCCCCTTTTCTTTTTGATCCCCCCTTTTTTTTCCCTTGCGAATGTGAGTGTTGTGTTATGTGCTTAGTCTTCATGTATGATGTGGTATACTTGGGGTGTTATTTTTCAGACATCACAGCATATGCTTATCACTGGGCGCATGACCTTCTGTATTCAGAAATCTTTTTCAATATTGTTTAGTCTTTATGTATGATGTGGTACACTTGGGGTGGCATTTATAAGACATCACAGCATATGCTGATCACCGGGTGCATGAGGTTCTGTTTTGAAAAAATGTATTTCAATAATGTTTGGATGGTTGATCGCTTGTGGTATTCAGGTACAAAAGACCAAAGGCTGAACCTGGGAGTACAGAAGTAGAATCAGGACTTGTTGGTCATGTGCATCTTAATGCGGTCTGTATCTCTTTGTGATTCTGTCGAGAACTAGTCAAGTATTTTTATGAAATTTTAGCAGTAGCTGACAAGGTTTGTGTTGTATAGACTTTGCTGAGGGAGTCAAGGATCAGTATGCAAGACATCCTAAAGAAGTGTGAGGAACAATTGAATCTTCTACGAAAGAAGAAGAAGTATGGCCAGTTCTTTAAAAGGTTGTCTCTGTATGTCAGGTGAGTTATCTTTGGTCTTAGTGCTGTGTATATCTTGTGTGGAATAGGAATTTCTTGATTGAAAAGGTTGTAGCTCCACTAATTTTCAACATCCTTTGTCCATGAATGATCTTGTATCTCTTATGTAGTTTGGCCGCAGATGTGGAATCTTGTAATTTGTGTTCGATCTGGTTTTTGGATACTTACGAATTTGCTATCTTTTGGTGCATGTGTGCCTCTGTTGGCAGTGACTTTTGCTTGTTCCCAAATTCGGGAAGCATGTGTACTGGTATGCCATGTTTGAAGTTCTTCTGGGATGATATTGCTGAACCGCTCTTGGAGAAACTATCGCACCTCATGGTTGACGTGATATGCCCTTTTCTATTTGACACAGTCATTAAAGGTATTGTTTTTCTTATCTTTTATTTTTTTATTTGTCATTTTCTTACTCAATTAAAGATCAATCTCCTCAATCTTTACAAGTTGGATTCTGCTGCTGTTGAATACCTGTTCGGAAAAGAATTTCCATCTACTACCTGCAATCGGCTTGTTCGTTGACAGGACTTCTTTCTCTTTTTAAGATAACTATATAGCTTAAAATGTTATTGTTGTAGTCTGTAAATCTTTCTTTGTGGTGATTTTGGCCTGTGTGTTCCTTCTTTGTGCTGGTGTCATACGTATGACTTGTAAGTTTGTACTACATATCTTTTGTCTAAATATAGAAACAATAGATGTTTGTTGTACTTCAATATCTTAGTCTTCTAATATTAGATGTTTGATACACTTTACTTTTTGTGTGTCAATCTTCTGTAAAGACCAAGATGGGGTATTGTTTCTGGAAATATTATTTTGAGAAATGGAAGTTGGTTTGCAAACCAGCGTGCATTGCTTCCATGAGGCACCCACCTTCACCTGGTGCTTTGCTTTTTGTTGCCATCGGCTCTTATATGCCTCAGTTTGACCTTTCAAAACTATGCTAATGGACGGTATTTGATATTTACCCCAAGTAAACCGAAAAGTGTCTAGGATGTGATGTGATCGTAACAACTGCTGATTCTTGACAAATATTTTCTATCGAATTATAAGTTTTATGGATAAAATTTGTTACTGCTTGTCTGCTTCTGAACTGAGCGAAGTGTGACAAGTGTCTCATCTATCATATTGACTGTTCCTCGTTTCAAATGGTTTCAGATACATGATTGATAATCAGCTTTATTAATTCATGAATACATGTACTGCTTTGTTCAATTATGGCAGCTTTCTGCGTATATGTGTGATGTAGTTCCTCCCAAGTGATGAAAGTTGTTGCATGTCTGAACGTTTCTTTTACGCCTCTCTGGCAGGCGATCCTCGAATATCCACTGTCAACATTGTCTGGATCAATCCTGGCGCAACTAGCTGGGTGGAAAGTCCTTGCAGCAATAGAAAGGGTGAACTAGGTGTGGAAGTTACTTTGGAGAAGACAGCTGTTTGGCAGGACGGTGATGCATGGAGGATTGTTCTGGATTGCTGTTTGCCTGTCTTTGGATTGCGTTCCATCCCATATGCAATCAAACAAATCCAAGACCTACTTGGAATCTCTTGTGGTTTCGATAAAGCAGTGCAGGTACATAATAAAACTTACTGGGAATCCCCAATATGACTTACTACCTTATCTTTTGACCTTTTGCCAAAACTTACTGTCAAAACTTTCGTCGAACGTATTCAAACTTAATTCATTTGAATATTGTATTCTCTTTACTTCGAACAATATTAAAACAAATGAGTTATATAAGTTTGACATTAGGTTTTAACCACAAAACCAAGAGAAGAAGTAGTATATATAAGTTTGACATTAGGTTTTAGTTATGGCTGGAGAAGGGGAATTTGCCCTCGGATCGTCGTCAGGTTTTTAGAGCATCTGAATATTAATTTGAGATTTGTAAGGTTTACATGCATTCCTAGTGTCAATTGTGTTGCTTTCATTTTATTCTGGTGAAGCGTAAATACAGTTTTGTTGCTTGCTCAATATTCTGCTGAAGTGTTATTAATGTTGCAACACAGAGTTGATGTTCTGCCTTTTTTACCCCCTTGAATAGCCATTTTTGCTAATTTGTCGAGGTTTACATTTCGTGCTAATTGCAGCGCCTTTCAACATCAGTGACTTCGGTCACAAAAGGTGTTCTCAAGGAGCATCTGATTCTGTTAGCTAGCAGCATGACTTGCTCTGGAAACTTGGTTGGCTTCAATATGAGCGGAATCAAGGCAATATGCCGTGCCCTGAGTGCCCAAGTGCCATTTACAGAGGCAACACTCTATGTAAGGAGTGTTTTTGATTAATCTTGATCATGCAGTCAGTTACGTCTGTATTTTTGTTAATGGTGTTTGTGTTCCTTTCCTTTTTTTTTTTTTGGTTCTGTGTGGGCAGACACCCCGGAAATATTTTGAGAGGGCTTCTGAAAAGTGCCACGGGGATTCCCTATCAGGCATTGTAGCATCATGTTCTTGGGGCAAGCGTGTTGCAGTCGGCACAGGAACTAAGTTTGATATCCTATGGGACACTAAAGAGGTTCTTGTCTAGTTGCTTTTGTATTTTCATTGTAATATTTTCATTCCATAATTGTATAATGGGATAAAGCAAAATGGCTCACTTACAATCTCTGTATCTGTCAGATTGAAAAGGATGAGAAACCAATCGATGTTTACAACTTTCTTCATCTGGTGCGGAGCTCTAATGACGAAGAGATGGATACTGGGTGTTTGGGTGAAGATGTCGAGAAGTTTGATTGGGAGCACATGGAGCCAGCCCTATTTCCTGATCAAGAAAACAATGCTGTTTTTGAGGATATGGTAGAACTTGGTTTAGATTCTCTAGACCAAGGAGGTGGTGATTCTGGTTGGGATGCATTGCCTTCATCCAGTACTGCCTCGGCAGGAGCGGTTGGATGGTCTAACTGGGCCCAAAATAAAGAACAAGCACATGCAGAAGACTCCTCTAAGTCTGGGAATGGATGGAGTACTAGTTCTGCCTCTGCAGAAGGCAATTGGGGGCTCAAGAAAGATCCAGTACAGCCAGAAGATAAATCTAGTTCTGGTGGTTGGGATGCACCAAAGAGTCAGGATTCTGAGAAGGACCAAGGATGGAGTGCTGGCTCTGGCTCTGGCTCGGCAGAGGGGAACAGTTGGGCAAATTGGGGGTCGAAAAAAGCTCAGGCACAGCCTGAATTTTCACCTAAGGCTGTTGCTTGGGGTGCATCAAGGACCCAGGATTCTGGGAAGGAAGAAGGCAAGACTCAGTCTTGGGATAATGGTCATAGTTCTGGTCAGGAAAAAGCTACATGGGGACCGCCTGGTGCTGCCTCCTGGAAGCAGAACAGTCTTAATGGGGATGCAAATCCTTTGAAGAGTTCTGATGATTGGGGTTCAAAGAAATCTGCCAGTTCAAGTTCACAGGGATGGAATACTCAAGAGAAAAAACAGTCTTGGAATTTTGCTGGTAATGACGGAGGGGTAAACTCTTCACTGGAAAGTCCAAGCGGGGCTTCATGGAGTAAAAACAGTAATGGACGTGGTGGTGGCTCAATGTCTACCCAGGTCAATCCACATGCAGGAACTGGAAGTTGGGGGTCCGAAAAGGAGAGCAACACCCAGTCTTCTTGGGCACAGCAGAAGGGCTCATCCTGGAAAAATAATCATGAGGTATTAACACTACTTGTTAGCTAAATCTTTAAGTTTGTGTTAGGTCTAGCGTTTAGTTAATCAAGTCTTTCTGGTGCCTTATTTTAAAGTCTTTATAGGGTTTAGCGTAGGGTTCCTGCATTATACCTCTGTTGACACTAACTAGTGTTGTGTATGAATTTTGCGCATGGACTTTATTTATTCTCTCTTACTTTTGGTTTCTTTTCATAATTAGAAAAAAGATGAAAACCAGGCTGGTCCAGGAACGTGGGGATCTAAAAAGGATGAAAACCAGGCACACTCTACTTGGGGACAGAAACAGAATAGTAGTGGAGGTGCTGGTGGATGGAATTCAGATAGGGGACACAAAGAAACTGACCTCGGAAGCTCAGTGTCCCAAAATGATGAGAGAAAAAGTCAACCCTGTTGGGGACAGTCAAACAAGTCAACCTGGAACAATTCCGCAAAAAGTGCTAATGAATGGGGTTCTGATAAGTCAAGTCAACCTGCCATTTCAACAGGATGGGGTTCTGAGAAGGCTACTGTTGCCAGTGCAGGTAATGACTCTGAAGAAGGTGGGGGTGGTTGGGAGTCTAAGATAGGGGAAAGAAAAACACAATCTTCTTGGGGGCAACGCAATGAGTCTACAGGCAAGAATCCCTTGCGCTCTGGTAAATTGCCGAGTCCAGCTGAAAAGAACATTGAAGTTGGTGGTTCGAAAAGTTGGGATTCGCGGAAAGAAGAGAATAGTACTCAATCTAAGTGGGGCCAGCCAAAGGACGCAGAGCAGACATGTGCATGGAATTCTAACAAATCCGATAAATCTGGCGGTTCGTTTGATAAATGGCTGAGTCAAGCAGGAAAGGACACTGAAGTTGGTGGCTCCAATAGCTGGCAATCAAGAAAAGGAGAGAAGAGCACTCAATCTGCATGGGGCCAGCCAAGTGTTGCAACTACGACGAAGAATGAACAAACTGATGCATGGGATTCTAAGAAGTTAGATCAACCCCGTGCTTCATCTAGTTGGGGTTCTGGAAAGGATGAGTCTGGCGGCTCAGATAAGGTCCTTGTAGAGGGCAATTCCCAAGCTTGGGGCAAGACAGAAGAGAGAAAAACTCAATCTTCCTGGGGACAGCCAAGTGAGTTCACCGGAAAGAGCTCCCCAAGTGCTGATGGATGGGGTTCTAATAAGTCAGTTCAACCTGATAGTTTATCTGGCTGGGGTTCCGGAAAGGCTGATTCAGGCAGCTCGGACAAGGCCCATGAGGAGGATAGTTCTGGAGCTTGGGGATCTAAAACTGACGACAAAAAATCTCAATCTTCTTGGGGACAGCGGAGTGAGACAAGCTGGAAGAGCTCATCTAGTGCTGATGGTTGGGGTTCTAACAAATTGAATCAACATGGCAACTCGCCTGGGCGGGGTTTTGGAAGGTCTGATAATGGTGGGCGTGGTTCTGGAAGGTCTGATAATGGTGGCCGTGGCTGGGGCTCTTCAAATTCTGGGGAGTGGCAAAGTCGGAAGAACCGCCCGCCTAGACAACCTGGATCAAATGATGACACTACTCCTGTGGCACTTACTGCTACCAGGAAACGGATGGATTTGTTTCCAGCTGATGAGCAAGATGCCCTATCTGAAGTCGAAACAATCATGCAGTCAATCAGAAGAATTATGCATCAGTCGGGGTAAGATTCCAAACTGTTTGTTTTGGTGTTTATTTGTTGAATAGATACAATGGCAGAAAACGATTAAGCCCCCCCCCCCCCCCCCCCAAATAAGCATAGATCTTATAATCCGTCTTTTCCATGTCGTTTTGTGCATTTTTATTGCAGTTGCTAATTCTTAGAGAAATGATTCTTTGCTAACTTAAAATAGTTTTTTTTTTTTTTTTTTTTCTTTTTTTGAAATCTATCAAGTAGAAATATAAACAAGTCCTTCGTTTTGGAAATTACAGATGAAATGGCCTGGTTGAACTGAAATTAGTAGTTTTTGTCTTGCCAAATCAAAATCTTAGTCAACTTCCTACCAAAATTTCGACACTTTAGATTTGAGCGTTAGAATCTTGGTTTGGTGGCTGAGGTTTAAGCCTGGAGTCTTTAGCTCACTCCCTCTAATACTATACTTTCTTAATTGCAGGTGTAATGATGGAGATCCACTTCCTTCTGATGATCAATCATATATAATCAGCAATGTCTTGGAGTATCACCCTGATAAAACGGCGAAAATGGGAGCTGGAGTTGATTTTATCACGGTATAGCTTGTTACTTGAATCTTGGAGCCTATATATTTTTTAAATTAGAAAATGTTGAGCTTTTCCTTTGATTGAAATCAAATTCATTGAAGAATCCATCTTCTCTATGAAGCTTAATGATGGGGATCTGCAAATTGTTTTGCTATTTGAATCTTGCTAAATGCAGTTTAATGTGAACCTCCTCTGGCGTGTTATGCATTTTTGTCGTCCTTAGATTGTGAAAGAACTCAGGAACATCTAGTGCTTGGGGGCATCGTAGTTGAATTTGATGATGAAATGTTACTAGGCTATTCTGTACCTTGAACAATTAATCTTGATTGCAATAAGAATCTCAAAACACAAACTATTTACATCCCTCCTAGTCTAGTCAGGATTTGTTGTCTGTTCCTATCCTTTCTGGAATGAGTTGGTGCAAAATCTTCCTAGATAATTGTATTTGAAGGTTTTAATAAACTTGTGGGGTGTTGGAGTGTCCAATTTATCTATGTTTTTCATTTTGTGATTGCTATACGTGATTATATGCATTTTCTTTTCTGCCATAGTAAACATTTTCACTTATGTATGTAGTTCTTGGCGTGTTTGCGTCCACTAAACCATAATTGAACAAAAGTTCCTCGTTGATTAGCATGCCCTCTCTTGAACTTAGTAACTTAGTTTAAAAAAGCGCGCCTGAGGCGCGCCTAGGCGCAAGGCGCCATGAGGCGCAGAGGCTGTCGCTTCATTCACCCCAGGCGCAAGTAGTGTGCTAAAGGCGCAGTGAGGCGCGCGCCTCAAATTGAGGCTCGAGGCGCAGTGAGGCGCGCCTTTTGTATTCAAGGCACAAAACATGAATCTGCTCATTAAAACTCACGTGCTTCTTATTTCAAAAAAAAAAAAAAACTCACGTGCTTCACAAATAACTGCCCCCACTAGTTTTATAACCCTAATAAATACTCTTCAGCCGCCATTCACATCATTTTTTTTTTCTCTCTTCGACACTTCACTTGCTGCTCTCTGCTCTTCTCTCCTTCACTTCCTGGTAAGTTCTTTCTTCTCTCCTGCACTTCCTGCTTTTCTCTAATCATCCTCTCCTCTTCTCCTTTCATCTTATACTCTAATCATCCTCTCCTCTTCTCCTTTCATGCTCGACAAAGGGAAGGGGGTTGCGGGTAGTTCAAGGCAAAGTGGAATGGTTGGTGAATTTGAGGAAGAGGAGGAAGAAGATATTGGAATTACCTCAGAAGAAGGAGGAGATGACTTTGAGTTAGACATTATAGATGATGAGGATGACGAGTGAGCGTATCTGAACTCTAAAGCAGCCCCTAGGCCTCTAATCCTTTATGTGTTTATGTGCCTTCTTTTCTAGTATTATTAGCTACCTTTAAGGTCTTTTTTGAGTTCTTTCGGTCTTTCTTATGTACTATCTAAACTATTTATGATGTTCGGTGTTTATTTAAGACTTATTTGCAATATTATGAATAATGTTTCCCTTTTTTTGGCACTTGAGGTGTGAAATAATGTTTAACTAGTATTAGATAAGGTCTAGAATTAGATTATAGGGGTTTTTTTCAGAAAAGTGCGCCTCGCGTGCATGAGGCGTGCGCCTTCGCCTCACGCCTTGCGCCTCGTCGCATCGGGCCCTCATCGCCTCGGTGCGCCTCGCGCCTCCTTAAACTAAGCTTAGTAAATCCATCCATCTGATAGTTCTAGGTCCTAGCAGCTTCTGTGCTCATTACTTCTCTTTTTTTTGAGGGTCAGTGCTCATTGCTTTGATAGTGGCAATGAGAAGGGTAAAGCTTGTTTGATTATGATTTTCAGTAATTGCTTAATACATTCTCTGCGATCTATAAAATTATTGACCTGTTTGCACTTTATTGCTTATGCTTGAGGATTTCTGTACTCTTGCGATATCAGTGAGTGACTTGGGGCATATAAGCATTCTGTGGGAGTAATAGCAACTTTCATGTCTTCAGACATTATTGTTTTTCGAATCAAGTTTCTCTTTCACTAAAACTAAGTAACTGTGCTGTTTATTTCAGGTGCTTGCCGATGGTTTGATTCCGTTTGGGTACATTGCACTTCTTCGTGTGGGAAATGGCTAGATAGAGTTCTGATTAGCATTGCTGACTGCTTATGTTATTAAGGATGGACAAGGCCCATTCGTAGGGAAGTAATCGTCTTTATAAATAGCTTTAGAGTAGCCGCATTCAGTATGGACGCAAAGTTATGGCCTTACTCCTGTATATAGTAATTGCCTGATGGCCTTGTCCACTTATTTTGCTACTTTCATTAGGGCTAAGGTTTAGCTTCGGATCCCTCCTCCAACCCCTATTTTTGTCCGACTTAACCACCGTATGAGGGGTTACATTTGGCAATCAAGGTAACGTAAAGTGCTTCTGCGACTTGTACAGAGTCAGCAGTATTTTTGTACATGACTGTAAATGTGTGCTTCTCAATCAAGTTATTGCTCTTCTGAGGAGTTGCTTCTTTCAGTTGTTTTCGTTTCTAGCTGTTAGATGCAGTTGTCGTATTGTTATGAGCTGCTGCTCTTAAGTCTTAGTGTTTGCACTCATAGTTGGAGAACAGACTCGTTCCCTCTTCTACGATCCTCGTTTGTCAGAGGCTGCTTTTAACGACTTCTTCTCCACTTTCCCTTGCCTTTGCTGTTCCCTTCTCAGACTCGAAGTCTCGGGAATCAAATTGCGCGCTTCTTGGCTTGGGCAGTGGGCTATTTCGTAAGCATATTGCTTGTATTGTCCTCGATCCTGATCAAAAGGGGCATCAGCCTTACGCTTGGTGGTGTTTAGACAAGTACGGAGCTGACAAGGTTTGTGTTGTATAGACTTTGTTGAGGGTAGGGGTGATGACGAGCCGAGCTGAGCGCGAGCTTAGGTGAGCTCGGCTCGAGCTCGACATGCTCGAAGTGCAGCTCGGCTCGAGCTCGAGCTCGTCGAGCTTTAAAATTAAGGCTCGAGCTCGAGCTCGCATATGGGTAGCGAGTTCGAGCTTGGCTCGCGAGCTCAAAAAAGCTCGTCTGCAGGGTCTATTTTTCTAAGATTCATATGCTAGTTTGATCAAATCAATTGACAAAATCATGAAAAATGCAGTATACAAACTTCATCTGCTAACAAACTCCGTAATTATTATCAATTAAAATTAATTGTATTTGACAAAAATTTAAAATTTAAAATATTTCTAATTTCGAGCTGTTCACGAGTTTATCGAGCCGAGCCAGGCCATGCTCAGCTTGGCTCGTATAAACCTCGAGCCGAACTTGAGTTGGAGTCGAGCTCATACGAGTCGAGCTTTGACCGAGCTTTAACCGAGCCGATCTCGAGCTTCTCGCGAGTCGGCTCAGCTCATTATCACCCCTAGCTGAGGGAGTCAAGGATCAGTATGCAAGACATCCTAACAAAGTGTGAGGAACAATTGAATCTTCTACGAAAGAAGTATGGCCAGTTCTTTAGAAGGTTTTCTCTGTATGTCATGTGAGTTTGGTTGTTACTGTTAAACCTACGGAGTATGGTCTAGTGCTGTGTATATTTTTTCTTCTTTGGGGAAGGAAAATCTTGTTTGGAATCTTGTAGTTTGTGTCCCCATCCAGTTTATGAATACTTATGAATTTGCTATCTTTCTGTGCATATGTCCCACTCACTTTGGGCAGCTTGTGTACTGGTATGCCACGTTTGAAGATCTTCTTGGATAATTATGCTGAACCGCACTTGGAGATACTATCGCACCTCATAGTTGACGTGATCTGCCCTTTTCTATTTGACAGTCATTAAAGGAAAAAGCTACACATACAAATTTTGTATGGATTCTTTTCTACAACCAAATCCTGTTGGTCCATTAACACTAGTATTAAACTAATAGTAAAAAAGATTCTATTTTCAAAAAAAAATTGAATTCATAATAATTAAAAAAAATTATTTGAAATTTAAATTTTGCCAGTGGGTCTGCAAGTTCCAATGAATAACACAAGAGAAACCAGTTGATACTAATTATAATCTTCTGAAACTATAAAATAAAACGGATCCGGATCCTCTGGAGTTGAAAAATAACTCCAGAGGAACGAGTTCGTAAAATCTTGGCCGTCCATGAGAATCAAACGCTCAATATTAACCTATACTTAAAATAACACCTAGTAAAAAAAAAAATAAATTAAAATAATGCTTCAATTGACCAATTCCAGAGAAAAACAATATCTTGCTCTCTTGACAATCGTTGGGAAAAAAAATTAAAAAAAAAAGTCCATCTCAAAGACTCAAACCAGTTCTCAAACTTCATCTATCCATCATCGACGCCTACTTCCCTTCTCAAAGAGAAATTAAAATTATTTCGCTTCAAGCCTGGTAAGTTTATTTGATTCTTTGCTCTTTTATACAATCTTAATTTCGTGCTAATGTTTCATCTCAAACCTCTAATGCTTTAATGTTTGAAAAATCAATCAATACAAAATTAGTATGGTCATCAAAGAAGTTTCTCCGGAAGTGTTCTCGAGTAGAACGTACATCATCATCCTCAAAAGCCAAAAAGATGAAATCAAACAAACACCATGATCATAAGTCATCCGAATACACATCAGCCAACCCAAATCCATGATATTGTGCCACGTACCAAATTCAAGAACTACAAAGAAACAACGACGCAACGGGGAACTCCAATAATCTTCATAATACCAATAATACCAAAATCTCGATCAACCGCAAACATCTCGATCAACAACTCAAATAGCAAACGGAGAGGGGGCTTTATTTAAACAAATAAAATCGAATATAATACTCTTAAAATAACAATAGTAATACTCCTAAATCGAATAACAAAACCCTAAAACACTAGACCACGAACATAACTCCGGCGAACAACGAAATCCCGCCGGTAGACATTATTGATCCCTTGCCCACCGGCAGGCAGCGGAAGCTCCTTTTAGAGTCCTCTAGGAAAGAGGCTCTGATACCATATAAAGCACGATCGGGCCTGCGCCGCACCCGCACGGAAGAGAGAGAGTCCACGTCATAAGCCCAAGGAGGTTCCATCCTAAAACCAATTGACAATAGGTGGAGTAACTCCTTGGTTTATAAACATAGCAAGGTGGAGCTCACTCTAACATTATAGTAGAATATGTGTTTAGGAATATGTTGTGTTTAGGAGTACGATATATAGTAGAATATGTGTTTAGGAATATGTTACGAGCTAGGTTTCGTAAGGGTCAAGTCTTGTAATAGTATAAATAGGGGTTTACGCCAAGGTTATTGTAAGCAAGTTATTACGAGTTTATTAATGTTAAGAGTATTCTCAAATTGTGTGCGTTATAATTCTTATATCTACGTATAGCTTCCAAGTGAGGGTCTCCAAGACTAGTGTTCCCGCTACTATGTTGTACAATTCCGCTGCGAGCATCTCTAGTCCACCGCTTTAATATATATTTCTCAGGGATCAGTTTGATGTTCATCGTATCAAGGACTTTTAATGCATGACGACACAAGATCCCCAGCCTTTCAAACATTTTGCAGCTACAAGCAACACTTTGAGTTGCAGGATCGCCAAATACTTGGTACTCGCAGTCATCAGTCTTGTCATCCTCAGGGTCTGTGATACCCACCCTATACTCATTATCAAGTTGACCTTCTATAATTGTCTTTATGTAAGCTGCTGTCGACCACTCATACTCGTCTTGAAAAGCCTCAAACACCTAGGAGTGTACAACTGGCCAACTTGCCTAAGTAAAGGAGTCCTACGTAGCTTAAGTTTTGGCAATTTTTGTCGCGAATCAAACGCTGAACTGATCTCATTGTCCCGTTTTTGCTGAACAATTATTTCAAAATGTTTGAAAAATCGCAAGATGTCCAAGTTGCAGTGTAGATAACCTTTTAGATCCTTGTTAAAGCTTTCACATAACTGAGTGCTTCTCATGCCCAACGAAAATACATCAGTCAAGTAGCATCCTGCCCACTTCTTCTTCAAGGCATAGATACTATCTAACCAAGGTTACTTTCGACATTTTTACGCAAAACAGTGAAAGCTTCCTCAAAAGAGTCCTCATCTTCATAGTCATACATACAAGCACTGAAAGTTTTCAAATTATTTGATCCACTATGTAACAAGCGCTTGGTTGCATTTTGCATGATGTGCCTTGTGCATAAACCATGCCATGTATCTGGCGCTACATCAGCAGCAGCCTTTCCCATGGCGATATCTTGATCGGTAAAAATAGTCTTCGGCCTCTTATCATCATGAGTTGCCAAAAACGTTTCAAATAGCCACTTGAAAGATTCAAAAGTCTCATCATATAACAACACAGCACCAAAAACAACAAGCTCTCTAAAATAATTCAGGCCAACAAACACTCCAAGAGGTCTGTTATCTTTATTTGTACCAAATGTAGTATCAAAGCCGACAACATCTCCAAATAACCGGTAGTCTATAAGCATTTTTGCATCCGCCCAAAATATGTTTGTTATTTGCTTGCTCTTCACTATCCAATTGAATGGAATATTGGAATGAAGGGTTCTCCAACGTTTTAGAATGAAAGTACTTCAATAAAGTTCCAGCTTCCCCATACACCATTTCCCTTTGTCGCTTGCTACGTAGATAGTTTTTATGATCTGTATGGGTGTAACTCAAATTGGCATTTCCACCAACAGTCGCACAGTTCAACTCGTGTGCTGCTCTAGGCTTGATCCCGACCTCATCAGCAAGTTCAATGTCCATTGCTTGGACTTCAGTTATTTTCCGCTGCGCGGCCAATGAGTGAACAGTTTCCGGTGGATGTAGTACATGGTTGTGATCCGAAATAAAATCTTGCACTACATAGGTGCCTTTCTTTTTATCCCAGCAAACCCCCATTCGTACCTTACAAGTTACAACCAGTTCTTGTCTCCGCCCGATGATTGGTTACTTCCTTGTCTCGCTTTCTATCGGGCGAAAACCCTCTTTGGCGCATACAAATCTTTTTGAGCTCACTTGTCCAAACTTATTTATGTTTTCATAATGCTTACGAACATTAAATCCCCTTTGTCCTCCGTACTCTACCCAAAAATTCCATGCTTTATCTAGGGAATCAAATTCCATACCGATATGAGGAACCTTATTTGCTGATAACGCTACGCAACTACTCGAACATGAATTTGCAATTGAATCACCCATGATCTGAATTGGTGTAAGCTATATCAACACAAAGGTTCTTTTTATCAATCCTTTGTAAAAATTTATCTTTCACATATTCAATAAAAAATAAGAATAACAAAAAATTCACTTACATAGGGTTGAATTGTTGAAAAAAATTGAGTCGGCAGATGCGGATTTGCAACACCAAAGAACTTCTCGACAATAAAAGGTTATTTGGAGGAGGCAAAATTGCAATAAGAGATGACAAAATTCTGAGATTTAGACAACAATGCTGGAAGTTTCACTCATAAAATGCTTTTGGAGGGAAGAAAACTCAATTAAGCGGGAGTTCTGGGTTAAGCAAATCTTATTTTATTCTTTTCCTTTTTTAAATTGATTAATAAAAATGTTATTTTAAGTATAGGTTAATATTGAGCGTTAGATTCTCATGGATGGCCAAGATTTTACGAACTCGTTTCTCTGAAGCTTTATTAGTTTCATAACGGAAACTACTATAATTAAACTATGCAAAATTATTATTCATGCTGATACTAAATATTAGATACTCGTTGCTAAAACTTTAATATATCCTGAAAGAAATGCCAGTAATATTTAAGCGAAATCACGGAAAAACTGTACACATAGAGCATGAGAATGCGGAAACTTTGTTCTTTCGGAGGGGTTTGCCAACTTACACATATCCTCCACTATTAAGTTTTTATTTTTTTAATTAAAAAATGTCTCACCATCCATAACTTCGTTAATCATGTGGCAAAAGTTGAAAACATGGATACAATTGTGTAAATACAGGTGTAAACTTCGTATTAGCAAAAGCTTTTATTATTTGATATTAATTATAATATTAATCATCTTTTTGGACTTCGTATTGCTCATCAGCTTCGATATACTCTAGCAAGTCCTCAGTAAGATCGAGCAAAATCTTTGGATTGTTGTACAAGTCAATAGCGTTCGTCACCATCTCATAAAGACACTAGTCGGATATTATATAAATTGGATACTATTAATTAATAGATATCACAACTGAGACTAATTAATAATTACATTGTACAATGTATTCAACTTATGATACTAAATAAGTTATATATATCAGATACAATTACAACACTGAAACTAAGTAAAATATATTTGACTTCTACACTCTTGTCAGAGATTGAAACGAGGATAAAAATCGCCATTGAAGCAACGATGTAACATTACATGCCCTTTGGTTCTCTCTATAATATATAAAAATACCCAATCTTATAAAGACCTAATTCCAAATTATAACCAAATATCTTGAACTTAGAAAAAACAATGATGTATGGAAAATATATAAGTTAGCTTCAAATCAATGAGTTCTTTATTTGCTCCGCGAAATTGAAGGTGCCAAACATTGAAATTGATCTAATAAGAGTCCATGTCGATAAAAGATAAAGAATTTAGTTACTTGAAGGTCGCACTAGTTCATATGAAACATGGTGTTTTTTATAAAAAAAAAAAAAAAAAAAAAAATTGTTCACATTTGGTTGATAATGGAGGATGCTAATGTAGAAGATGACAATAGTTTAGGCATGGTGTATGAGTAATATTTCTGATTTTGGATAGATAATAAGAATTTTATTTTAATTGTTTTTATTAATTGGTTGTTTGAGTTCCCAAAACCTTTCCCTCCAATTTTTTTTCCCTCCAAAACAAATTAGAATTTTTTTTGGGTAGGTGATGTCCCATGTTTTGATTGGTTGTTGTATGGAGATTCACATACAAAGGTTGTATGTAGGGATGGGCATGGGTCGGGTTTGGGTCGGGTCCGCTAAGACCCGGACCCGGATCCGTGATATTTTGTGTAGACCCGGACCCGACCCGTACCCAACGGGTCCTAATTTTCTAGACCCAAACCCGGACCCGTCGGGTCTGGGTCTGGGTCGGGTCTCGTGCGGGTCCCATATACGAATGCCTTAATACGTATAAGAAACGATATTTTTGAGTAGGAATGCAATTTACTTTTGATATTCCGTCACATATCATACGCGAAAAGAAATTCGCATATGTTGAACATCTGTAATAAGTAAACCAAACACAAATAATAATCAAACCTAACAATAATTAAATATCTGGGTAAACTGAACTCAAAAGATGAACTTAGAAGGTGATGATAATTGAATACATACCTATACTATAGGAGATGTCGAAAACACTCAAACCTACCAATTGAGAACCAAACAAATAATAATTTAAAATTACTATTGCCCAACATAACAATTGAATACAAACAAAATGATTTAAACTATCTAATTGAGAACATACAAAATATAATGTTTAACAATCAATTTTCAAGCTTTTTTTCCTAATTTGTACCTTAGATTAATGATTTCCCATCGGCCTTAATTATAACGTAGGCCAAGTCATGTGTAAGTTGACGGTGATAAAAATCGGTAGCGACCAACGACAGTAGATGAAGTTAAATTCTCATGAATGAAATGAAGAGCGTCATGAATGTGTTAAAAGTGGAGACTGGAGAGGCAGTCGCGGAATATAATACGCTAACAGCATTAGGTTTTTTTTTTTTTTTTAAATTAGGCGGGTCTGGGTCGGGTCCGGGTCTCAAAAGCTGGACCCGGACCCGACCCGTTATTTATATGCTCGGGTCTGGGTCGGGTCTAGACCCGTCGGGTTCTAATTTTTAAGACCCAAACCCGACCCGAGCGGGTCGGGTCCGGCGGGTCTGGGTCGGGTCCTGGGTCCATGCCCATCCCTAGTTGTATGTGTATCACCTTCCGTCATTAAAAGTATTGTTCTTTCATCTTTTTTTTTTTTCAAGTTCATCATTTTCTTACTCAACTGAAGATCAATCTCGTAAATCTTTACAAGTTGGAATATGTTGCTGTTGAATACTACCTCCAATTGGCAGTAGAATAAATGGCTTAAAGTGTAGTTGTCGTAGTCCGTAAAAATTTCTTTTTGGTGATTTCGACTATATATACATTCCTTCTTTGTGGTGGTGTCATATGTATGGCTTGTAAACTGTATTACACTAGTTTGCGTGCCCGTGCCGCGCCCGGGCTCGCTATTTGTATCAATGATACTCGTTTCACAAAAAAAAAAAAAAAAACATTGTTATATAATTGTACTATACACATAAATGTCACACATTGAGCACTATTTAGCGTATGAAAAAATTATAATTTAGTTGTGAATTCATAATTAAGTGTCAATTATCACTTAATTAAAGAGTATTAGGTATCTCTTATAAAAATGTTGATTCCTACTACCTCTATAAAAGTATAGATTATGTATTGATCGGGTTAAGAGTTTGAGTTACAAATATAAGAATAAATACTCATCAAAAAATTATGAAATGCATGTCGTTGGATTCATATGGAAAAATACTTCCACGTATACATGTTTTCATAAAGTAAGATATCAATGGATAAAGAAGTTGTCTCAAAATGATGCGATAAAAAAAATTTAGTAACCATCCCCGATGAGGATCTCAATGCAGATCAACCTAACCTTCAAAAAATTTATCTTATAATGCACGACTTGATTGACAGACTTCTAAACCAAAATCGACTCAACGTGCAGTTTCAATCGGATCCGACATGACATGAACTCAATATGACCCAACCAGCTCTAACCATACATGAAATAGATCTAACCCTCCTAATTTGCAACTCTATTTGCATTATTCATTTATTGTTTTCTTTGTTGAGATTGCAAATAAGCCCATAATTCTACATTACATAATCATCTTACCAAGAGAAAACATATTTCGCTTAATAATTTACATCAAAATCTTTATATAATTTATTGATCGTATTGCAAATTAATAAAGTCATTGACTATATGCATAATTGTGTTAATAAGTGTCATGATTTTGATTCTCTGACTTTTAATCTAGTTGAGGTTTTTGGGATAAAACTCTTTCAACAATAAATTACCACACGGAATAGTAAGTAGTAAAGGGAGAACTTTATAATCAATTATAAGAATAATAACTAACTTAAAGACTTATAATACATCCTATTTTTAGAGCCTATTACAGGGTCATCATTTCAAAGTATTATTTAGTCTAATTTTTTGCATAAAAGGTGACATTATGCGGAAATAAAAAACCAAAAACTCGACGTGCTAGAACATAAGTCAACTCAATCCTGTCCTATTCATGAACCCCTATTATTAACCAATGCTACATAACAAAATCATCCAACCTGAACTTGATTCGATTCTTATAAGAGAATAGAACTTTTGAAAAATATGAAACAATAGTAATCAATAAGCCCAGAGAGAGAGAGAGAGAGAGAGAGAGAACAAATTGTATACACAAATTCATGAACCAATACTATATAACACAATAGTGTCAAACCCTATCTATGAACCAATCACTAACTCTTAGTATAGACATATATTCTTCACTACCGAGTATATATTTTAAACACATTGTTAAATCTAACAATAATTCACCCTAACACTTGTACTTACTCCAATTCTCTATGATTTGCACATTTTGGACCTTTTTTCGTAAGATAGTAAAATGTGTTAGAAAATGAAATGTGTCACAATTGTTATGATCATAATTGACAAATTGGAAGAGAATCATATACTTAGTATGGATTGGAGATCATTTTCATTAGACTAATTCAACCATTTAATATTCAACTCTTAATAAATATTAAAACTTTCCTATTTCTTATAAATTAAAATTATTTAAATTTTAACTAATTTTAATATTTATATTGTTTATTAATTTCCATATCAATATTTTAATACCTTATAGCGGATTTGGGTGCTCTAGCAAAACGAATCCTAAATATATATTTAGTTATAGTATTTTTCCATATCCTAAATAACTAAATATATTTATATTCCCATCCAATAGGATTGTGCCAAGTGTCCATCAATGAAGGGTTGTACTCGGCTTTTATATTAGACTAGTTTGCGTGCCCGTGCCGCGCCCGGACTCCCTATTTGTATCAATCATACTTGTTTCACAAAATCATCACATACACTATACAGATAAATGTCACATGTTGAACATTATTTAACGTATGAAAAATATATAGTTTAATTTAGCTATGAATTTATAAGTGTCAACTATCACTTAAAGAGTACTCTGTATATGATAACTCTTATAAATTGATTACTACCATAGTACCACCTCCATAAAAGTATAGATGACGTATTTGATCGAGATGAGGGTTTGACTTACAAATATAAGAATAAATATTTATAAAAAAATAAATAATGAAATGCACATCGTGGGATTCGTATCGAAAAATACTTTCACATTTAATAAATTATGAAAAATAAAATTTCATGCAGACTTGACATGACACGAATTTAATAAAACCCAACCCGCTTTGACCATATATGAAAAAATAAATTGTATAGACAAATTCATGAACCAATGCTACATAACACAATAATGTCCAACATTATTCATGAACCAATTACTAACTCTTAGTATGGACATATTTCTTCAGTATTGAGTATATTTTAAAGGGAAATTTTCCAATATACCCCAAGAGGTTCCCGAAATTTTCAGGTATACCCCTCAGGTTACCGAGCTCTCCAGCGTGCCCCTGAGGTTTGCAAAATTGTGTTTTTTTCAAATTTTCGCTAACGGCCGTCTAACCCCGTTAGTAAATTATACTTATTCTATAAATTTACCCTTAATTAAATCAATTAAAAAAAAACAACTCACCTTTTTTTTCTCTCTCCTCTCCCCTCCCACCCTTCCCTTCCCCAGTCACCACCACCATACACCACCTTCCCCGAGGCAGCCACCAGGAGCAACCACCATGAGGCAAACCGATACCACCACCATCAGAATCCCCTCCCACCGACGACCCCATGCCGACCACCACACCCACGACCCCCCGCTCCTCCATTGTCCAGGCCTCTTTTTCTCTCTCCCTCCTTCTTCCCTTCACTCCTTCCCGGCCCAACATCCTTGCTCCGACGCCCTCCAACAGCCTCGCCGCCCCTTCCCCAACGTTTTCCGCCACTGGCCACCATTGTTGCCAGAAATAGAAGATCTTTGAGGAGAGAGAAAAGGTCGTGGGCTATCGAGGAGTAGGTGGTCGGGGTATGGGGTGGCCAGCTTGTGGTCGCGGGAGGGACCCGCGTCTAATGGTGGGGGTGGAGGTGCGAAAGGTGGTGGTCGGTGTTGGGGCGCGGTGGTGAGGCGGTGGCTGCGTGGGGTTGGGTGGGGGTTGGGGAAAAGTGAAAGAATATTTTTTTTTTTTTTAATTTATATCACTAGTGGTCATTTTGTTTTTAAAAAAGGTCAAACTTATCAAATGGTTAACGGTATTAAACTCCGTTAGCGAAAATTTGGAAAAAACACGATTTTGCAAACCTCAGGGGCACGCTGGAGAGCTCGGTAACCTGAGGGGTATACCTAAAAATTTCGGGAACCTCAGGGGTATATTGGAAAATTTCCCTATTTTAAACACATTGCTCAATCTAGTTTAATATTTTTGAAATTAAAACTCTTTCGAAATCAATGAACCCCCCACCCCCGTTTTGAAGACACATCAATCAATAGCCAAATTATTAGAAATGATACCAATTACACAAATTTAATATAGATATGCATAGTTTTAACTTACTAACATAAGAACTTTAGTGTATGTCTAAAAACCAAAAAACATTGAACAAAATTCGAGATGATGCCATCAAATAAATTTTAGTAACCTGGCCCAATGAGGATCTAAATAAAAAAAATCTAACATCACAAAAAAATTACCCTTATAATACCCAACTCGATAGCTACCCGATTCGAAACCGACTCGATTCGAGATGCCATGAACTTTCATATGACCTAACCCCCTCTGACCATAGCTAGAATATTAAGGGGGGAAACTACAAATCATATAAGCAAATGAAACATTTAAAAAATTAGAAACAATAGTAGTTAAGATAATCCAAAAATGGAGAAAATTAATTCTGGTCAAACTTTTATATCTTATTCATTTCTTAATTCTTTTTCTCTACAAAATTATTACTCTTTGTACATACATACTTTCTTCATTATACTCTAACATAGAGGAAAAAATTATACTGCTTGAATTTCATTCATTTCTTTTATAATGTGCTTGATTTTCTGCATATAAGCATTGCTTAATGTAGTTGAACCTTTTTTGAAATTGAACTCTTTTAGCTCTAAATTACCACACGAAAGAGTCGAATGGTAAAATTACAATAACATATAAGTTGTTAACGGAGAACGTTATGTAGTAATTTTAATAAGTCACATTTGTTTGCATCAAAGTTGCCGTGATCCGAGAAATCGAATAACTCGACGTGGTGGAATCTGACTCAAGCAAACCCTATTCATGAACTATTGCTACATAACACAATAATGTCCAACCCTCACTTGATTCTAATTTATAATGTGAAAAATGGTACTCAAGAAGCCACAAAAAAAAAAAAAAAAAAAAAAAACAAATTCTATAGACAAATTCATGAACCAATATTGCTACATAACAAAATACATCATGCCGAACCCTATTCATGAACCAATTACTAAATTTTTGTATAGACATATTTCCTTCAGTACTACTGAGTAGTATATTCTAAACACATTGCTTAATCTTGTTGAATATTTTTGAAATAAAACTCTTTCGACACTTGTACGAAAGAGTCAAATTGGCAAAATTCGTAAACGGAAATCTTTATAATCACGTTTAAAACAACTAATAATTCACCTTAAAACTAATACTTTTTCTCCAGTTCTCTGTGATTTGCATTTTCTTTTTGGACCTCTTTTTTTTTTGTAAGAGATGTGTTGCAAAACGAAAATGTGTCACAAATATTATGATAATGATTAACAAATTGGAAGAGAATCATATACTTTGTATAGATTGGAAATCATTTTTATTAGACTGTTTCAACCATTTAATATTTTCTACACTTAATAAATTTTAAAAAACTTTCCTTTTTCTATTTAAGTTAAATTATTCAAATATTCAACTAATATAATTTTTAATTGTTTATTAATTTTCCTTATTAATTTTTTTAATATTTTATACTAGTATGTATTTCTATATCTTAATAATAATAATGTGTTTTAAATTCCATCCAATAAGATTGTGCCAAGTGTCCATCAATGAAGGGTTGTACTCAGCTTTTATAATATATATTAGATATATTAGATATCTTTCGTCTAAATATATAAATAATAGATGTTTGATACACTTTAATAACCTAGTCTTTTAGTATTAGATGTTTGATACCCTTTCACTTTTGACATGCTAATGTAATCTAGTACTATATATTAAAACCTGAAACCAAGTCTTTCCTAGGAGGACACTTGACATTTATTATTACCTAATTTATAGGAAATAATATATTTTATAGTGATTATGGTGGTAAGTTAATTTATGGTAATAATTTTAGATATAATGTGATATAACTTGTGACGGGATAATGGAATGAAAATGAGATAGTATAACGGGTGACGTAACAGTGAAAAGAAAATAGTAATACGATAAAATTATGTTAACACAAATTTGATCAGTTTTTTTGTAGAACAAATTTGATCATTCGAAACATATATATCTACAAGTAATCATTATTAACCTATATCTAATCAGTAGGGCATGTTCAATGGTGGTTCATCCACCTCGAGTTCTTAAATAAGAACTACAGAATGCAAGTTCTTCCATTGTCGGATGTCTAAAATAAGAACCGAGTTCTTATTTAATAACCCAGTTCTTGCGGAGAACTAGGTGAGAGAAAGAGTATAAATGTTTAAAAAATATAAATTAAGAATCAATAAAGTTAATTCTTCCATTATAGATGTGAGTTTTTATGCGTTGAGTTTGCAAAATTATGAGGTGGCATTGGAAAAACTCAAAGTTGAGTTCTTCCATTGCTATTGCTCTTATTATTAGTATAAAACAAAGAAATTAAAAATGAAAACTAATCCCCTTCCCTCTCCCCACTCGATCCACGACCAACACCACCAGCCACCTCCAGCTATCACCTTCACTGCTACACCAGCCACCGTCATCACCAAAAGAAATGCCCTCCTCCGGCGACCCCAATCCCATACCCTCGCGCTACCGCTTCTCCCATCTCGTCCTTCATTTCTTTTTCCTTTCATTCTTCTCTCTCCTCTATTTTTTCCATCTCCGACAGGACCAGGCATTAGTGGCGCCGATAATTTTCGAGGGGGTGGGGGTCGGGAAAGGGCCTAAATTGTTCGTGAAAAGGAGAGAGGGAACGTACGGTGGCATCATGAAGGGTTTGGGACGCCAGGGAATGGGTGGTGTAGGTGGTTCAACGGCGGTTAGATGTCTGTGTTGACGTTGCCAGAGGTAATACTAGTGGCGGTGGTCCGTGGGGCGGGGGTGCTGTAGGCTGTAGCGGGACCATGGTGGGTCGGGGTGACGGAAAGGGAGGAGAGAGAATCTGAGTGGGTTTTTTTTTTTTTTTTTGTTAATTTTAGTTGTAAATGGACTTTTGGGCCTACATTCTTACCCATAACCATTGGGCCTTGAAAACAGATTGCTAGACATATATGAACAGTGGGACGGTACCTAATAAAACGCATGGCTAACAGCATGTGCAATTCTAACAGGCGAAGATGATTAATTGACTTGAGGGGGAAATCATAGTTAGGGAATTAGTACCTGGAATTGAAGGGAAAATCATACTTAGTCCTAGAATTGAAGGGAAAATCATAGTTAGGGAATTAGTCGAAGAGATTAATTGACTTGAGGGGCATTGAAGGGAAAATCCATGTCTCTCATCTTGTGCATTTGCTAAAATCGCTTTTGAGTAGCAAACTCGGAAGCATGGACGCTAGGTTGCCTGATGGCCTTTCCCCCTCATTTGCTACTTCATTAGGGCTTTTAGCTATTTCTACAAACAACTCATACCCTGATAATATATTTATAAAGAAGAGCAACTATGATACACCTAAGCCAGTCGAAATCAGAATTGAAGCACTTCCGTTGGTGTTCCCACTATCGCAGTTTCGTCCATCATGTCAGCATAGAATTGTGCTGCTGAGACTACAAGGGGTGCAGCAAAGTCCAGAAAGTGCTCTTCTGGTTAGACTTTCCTATCTCATAGTCATATGGCGTAGCCCTTGGAATAGAGTCGAATGATCATAGGAAGCAGTTCGACTTATTGACCCTGTCATTTTGGAACTCCCTGAACAAGGCAAAACACCTATGGATACTCATGCATCAAGATCATCAACAGGCATCAACAATTGGCATGTTTCCAAACGATCTACGCTAGTTAGTGACATCAGGATCACAACGCCGCGGATTATAAGGCTTCGAAAGGGGTATGTAGCAGCTAATAGCATTCATACAAAGACAATATGTTGTATACATGATCAAAGCAACGGTCACATACAAGTATACAGCACACTTGCTGTAAAGAAGTTTCCACAAAAGTTGCTTGAAGCTCACTAGTTTTAAGTACCCTAAAAGTTCCAACAAAAGTTGACGCAAACATGGTGAAACGTAATATTAAGACAAACCTAGGAAAGGACTAAATTATTATCACACATAATGAAACTTAGAAAAGGACTAGACTGATTGTACCGTCAATCTTCGTAACGCAAGTCGTGCAAGATCTCTTCCCGGAGAGTATCATCAAACAGTGAAATCTGCATTTCTTTGTAACCCAGTTTCTCAACAGCACACATAGATTTCATTTGATTGTCAGCCCCAAATGCAATCATAAAAACTTCAGCCCGTCCTAGGAGCTCGGGATAAGGGCGTGCAATGGGAAGGGACAGTCTCGGCCACGGCACATTGGTGACTAGATCATTATCGGATAACTCTTGATCCGTGGGAACAAAGACCAGTTCAGAGTCAGGATAGTCGGCCTTGATCTGTTTGTAAGTGATACGCAACCCGTTGTGGAAACGGGGGTTAAAATAAAGAGAGGAGGCAAAGTAAAGGAGGACATCCCGGTTCTCGAGATGAGACACCCATTTTACGTTTCCAGAGGTGGGATCGCCGGGAACAAGGCTAAGACTACTTTCAACATTCAGGAATGACGTTATTGTGAATGACCTTAAAGTCGAAAGCCTGTCATCTACCAAATCCTTCTTGTTGAAAGGATATGCATTAGAGCCAAAACGCTCTATGAGTTGTATTGCGTCTAGCTCCCCAGAGGTGCCACCATTAGCCCAAATAATCAAACCGTCCCCACCATAGCCGATTCTCAAACGGTACAGCCTACGGCTGACCTCATCGGAGAAGGGGAGCACCCACCAAGATGTAATATTGTTCTTCTGTAAGGCTAGATTGAGAGCGTTGGAATGCGACACAGGGTTGTCGGAGTCCATGCGTATGGACACCAGCACTATCTCAAACTCAAGCTTTTTGTCAACACACTTGCTGTGTAATTCATGTAAAGTATCCATGAACACACCGTCATAGCAGAGGTACAACCCAACACACTTGTTCTTGCTGAGCTCTGAAACAGTGACCTCTTGAGCACTACCATCACATTTCTTAAGGGGCTCATCGCAGCACAAGAGCTCATTTAGACCAAGAGGTTTGCTCAGCTTATCAGCCATCCGGACGTCATGAAAAGGATATTTTCCAGACCATAGCACCCCCTCCTTGTAGATAGGATCCAACCTCAGCCTGAGCTGCCAGTGCTTATCTTCAAGGGAAGACAAGTGGGCCTTGGTGAAAGGGAAAGAAGCTGCTCCATATGTTACAAAACAAGTACTACCAACCCCTAGTACTACATAGTCTGGATCGAGTACCAAACAAGCATCCTCAACAAAGTCATACTTTTTGCTGCCCAACCCAAGACGCTTGCAAATCAATTCCCGAGACAACGAGTCGGACAAGGGAACAGTGAGGCAATGGCAAGGGAAAGCGGAGAAGAAGTGGTTGAAAGCAAGATCTTCCTCATCCTCGGCTATTAATGCGGTACGCATCTTAGCCACCACAACCATCTCGACGCTCACCCGCTTGTCCCTCAACTCACAGTAGGAAGCAATCAAGGCACGGCACTTTTCAGCACTGGGGTCAACCGAAAGAACAGGGACATAAAAACAACAGATGATGAGATACTTACCAGCAATCGCTTCCATCAATCCCACTTTCTCACCATTGTTACGTACAAGATACGACTCCCTTTTATCCTTACCCGTATTCGACAGTAACTCATACACATCTTCCTTTAAAGCCTGACCTTCCACAGTACTAAGAAGATCCACATTCTTCAACTCCTTTGAGTATTTCTCCCTTGGAGGTTTCTTAAACGGCTCTATCTCTTCATCTTCCAAGGTATGCTCATTATTCGGGAACAGGTGAACAGATTTAAGCACAGAAATAGGACATCTTCTCCTCTTCTTCTCCTTCTTCTTCTTCTTCGCCGCCAATATCTTGTTCGTTTTCTTCTTCTGTACGCTTCTGCTGCTGCTACTGCATCCCTGCAACACCCAATTCTTCGAATTGTGAGGCATGATGATTATAATTTAATTTAATTTATTAACTTAATCAGAATGATTCCGATGCCAAAACGGCGTCCTCAACAAAGCCATTTTATATACAGCAGAGGAGCGGCTAGGGTTGGAGATCTGGTAATCGGGTCACTATTAGATTTTACTGGACCGGGTTACGGCCCATTTTGCCGTGGAATAAATACGAGACAACTGGGCCCAACAACCAAATTGTTAAACAAAAGTCAAGAATTTTTTTTTATTTTTTTTTTTTGAAGCACCAAAAGTCAAGAAGTTTTCAGTAATTAATACACCAGGATAACTTTGGACAAGTAGTGATTAGTGTGAAATTCCTCTATTCTTTTTTTTTTTTTTTTTTTTAAAAAGGCCCTTACAATAAATAAAATAAATAAAACATTTCACGAGTTCATATAAAAATTGTAAACTCCACGCAAATTGAAACAAAGATCATAACTTTCATTTCTAATTAAGTCCGACGAATCGAACAAAGTAGGAGTACTCTTTATATATTAGTACTCTTTACATGTAATGTAAAACAATCAAAGATCCAATCAAAGATCCAAAATAAACACATTATTTAAAATTTTAAACATTAAAAAAAAAAAAATACCTGAGAAAAAGAGTAATCATCCGGATGGGAGTGAAGGCGAGATTTGTCGCTGAATTCGTCAATAAGCTTGGACAGAGAACGAGTAACGGGCCTATCACGGGGGAACTCGACGACTTTGAGAAGAATGTCTACGCTTGATTCTGGCATTGTTAATTTTGGGGTTATTTGTTTTTAGAGTTTTTGGAGGAAGAGAGAAGAGAGGAATTTGTGGGTTTCAATAAGTTTTGTTTTGGTATAACTTGTCTTCTGTATGAATAGTAGCCAATACTCTTGTTCACTTGGAGATGGCCAAAGTGCTGCGTTTTGATGTAAAACTTGGCCAAAGTGCTGTGTTTTGATGTTAAACTTGGTGAAAGTGCAGCGTTATGGTGTAAAACTTGGCCAAAGTGCAGCGTTTGAGTGGAGGAGGCATCTGGCGTCCACGTCGGCACCCAGCTAAGAATTGAAACCCAGAAATTCTTTTCTCCTCTCTTCTCCCCACCTCTTTCTTAAAAAATTGAATCAATGAGATTGTGCACGCCGATTGCAACAATTTATCCAAGTTTTTATTTAATTTTGTTATTGTTCAGGTTACATTTTGGTTCAATTAGAATATTTGGAATTTCTAGGGTTTAAATTTGTTGGTTCTGACATGAGTTGTTGGAATTGTGTATGCTTGTTAAATCTTGATAACAAATAATTTTTAGGTTCTTGCTCCACTTTATTTATGCATTGAGCTATGTCATTTCATGGTTCTGTTCTTAACCATGCTTTCATTGGTGTGGTGTTTTCTGTGCAAAATTAATGTACCTCGTGGATCCAGTTTCTGATCAGTTTGGTGATCTTATATTTTCTGTCATAACTAGAATCACGTAATAATTGGTCTTCGATTTATTGGTGGGAAAGGGCTTATCAGTTTGGGAGGCAAGCTTACTCAGATTCAGTCTTGTTTCCCTTTCTTGTCCTCCTTAGTCTCTCCTTGTTTACAGTAGGTGTATGGGTAGCTAATCATATTGAAAAGGTCATGTGAGACTTTTGGTGGTTGGGCACAACTAATAAGACTATAAGAGAAATCGCCTGGTGAGATGACATGATTTTCTGGAGATCGAAATGTAATTGCGGCCATTTTCCTTTAAAAGTTGGTATTATGTGCAAACTAATAGTTGGGAACCCTTGCCTGAACATATGTTTTCCTCTTTGAAAGTCATTTCTAAGATTTCAAAAATATTTTTCCTTTCGAACTTTTGGAAAACTCAGGAGTGTTTTGCAATCTTGTTTCCCTACATATGTTGTAACACCCCCAAATTTCATTTCCCTTTCAAAAACACTTTATCGAGAATCAAAACACAAATGAGGAAATTCAGAGGTGTCACTCCGCACTCGAGTCAAAGACCCGAATGCAAGGAGATTTCAGAAGCCGAACTACAAATGTCTAATGATCTAAAATAGCTATTACAATCCATTAATTAAAATTACAATAGTCCAAAATATGAAATATGAAATAGTCTAAGTAATATTCATGATCTAATAACTGAAAGTTTAAATTAATTTAATCCAACTAATTTCTAGTAAGTCGTCGTTCCCGCATGCATCAATTACTCCAAACCTGTGGTGGATTTAAAGATCAAAAACCACAGTTGAAAAAGTCAGTGAAATTGAGTAAGCTAACACCTCAACATGTAGAAAACCAAAACTCTTACCTGGATTTTGAAAACGTTTTAGTTATATTTTCGAAAACACACTTAGCACATAATCACATCAATTATCCATTAATAATTCCAAACCAACAATCCAAATTAATATTCCACAATCCATCATCCAATTCATCACTTCCTTTAGCATAAGAAACATTCTACAATCCATCAACAAACCAAAGATTAACGATAAATGAAATATTCATAAGTCACAAGTTATGAGCCATAATCCACAATCCATATTTCACAATCCATAATCCACAATCCATAATCCATAATCCACAATCCATAATCCATAATCCATAATCCTTATTATTTAGAAATGAATTGAATATTTTGCCAATTCACCCTATCAACCATAATCCATAATCCAAGACTACTAGACCTTAAGTGTGCACACCCCCTACTGGGTGTTTTTAACCCAAGTAGAGTAGACTAGAGCCAAACCCTCTTAAAGACCGATGCGGTGGGGTAATTAATAGGAGTCGATGCGACTCAATCCAATAAATAAGAGTTCTTTTGACTCAAACAGATATATAGGAACTCTTTTGGCTCAAACAAATAATTAGGAGTTCTTTTGACTCAAACAAATAAATAGGAGCTCTTTTGGCTCAAACGAATAAATAGGAGTTCTTTTGCTCCGTCTAAGTAACCAATATCTTATTGAGAGAGAGTTGATGATCACAAATCATATAAAACGATACCAAACCAACATCACAATATAAATTGGCTATGCGCCCACAAACCAAACCAAATCAACCAATTCAATATACATTTAATCTTACCTTTCAAAATAACATATTTGTCACAAGCCATACCATATACCAATATCAATACAATAAATCCAACCAATCAAAATACAACAATCGTATAAACTGAATCGTTCTCCACCTATCATGATACTATGTTTTTATCCAAACACACCATTCACATCTAGCACGTAAGTCTGAAAGGTTTCTACAAGTTTAAGAAGGGTTGAGCATGCTAGCTTACCTTTTCAAGCAAACGGAATTAAATAGCACAACAATCACTAGTACTCCTCGTCTACGAACTCAGGCTCTACAATTACACAAACAAATTCCAAATACAATGTATGAACATGACAATACCAAATCCAAACCAACAATTACCAATTATCCAATAATTACAATCCTATTTAAAATAATTATCAAATAAAACCTAAATAACATTCAATTTATTATAAAAATTCACAAAGGCCTAAAATTAGTTTTAAAACAGAATCTAAGTCATGAAAATCAATCCTTAATTATTATAATTTATTTAGGATTTATTAATACAATTTACATTATGTTTTAATTATCAAAAACGTGTTTAAATTACATAAAATCACATAAAAACGAATTAATTCAATTAATTCATAAAAATCAGTTTATAATTTTATAGTTTCCCCTAATTTTCAAAAATCCTAATTAACATAAGTTAATTACACTAATTTAGTATCAATTACCCAAAATCAAAACAAATTACAATTTATACAAACCCAACTCAAATTCCCAATTAAAATTAAGGATACTGATTAATAGGTTATAAGAACACCCAAGTTATACCTTTCGAACCTAATTAAACGAATTCAAGTAATTAGACTAATTAACCCCAAAAACGTGATTAATGAAAATCAACCCAAATTAAGCACCAAAACCAATTCTTTGTGTATAAAACTAACTCAAATCAATTACCCACTAATCATAACACTTATTAGGATCAATTAAACATGATTTAAAGCAAGAAAACGAATTAAAATCGATGTCTACTAAGGTGGACGAAAACAAGGACTAAAAAGGGGCGAGGGGCGTTACCCACGGTAGCAGAAGGAGGAAAATAAAGGTGGTGCGGTGGTAGGCCGGCGAGGGTGAGCGGCGGCGGCGTCTGGCTGGAGGAAAGGGTGGCGCGGCGGGGAAGACGTGCGGCGAGCAGAGGCGAGAAAACAGAGGAGCTCTGTTTTTTTTATAGGGGGGCTGTGTCGGTTTTCGTTTTTTTTTTCCTTTCCTTTTCTTTTTTTTTTTTTTTTCCTTTTTGTTTTCTGATTTTCTTTATTAGTTTGAGTTGGGTATTGAATTATGTTTGGGCCAAGTTGTGTTGGTATGGGTTGTTGTAGTATTTGGAAGATAGCCCAACTCAGAAATTAGAAAATCCTACATAGAAAATCCGATTCCAAAATCCATTTCCGAACTCGGTTTTGAAAGCGACTCACAATTAATAATTAAAATCTTTTCATTTCAATAATCTAATTAATAAGTCTAAAAATACTAATATAAAATACTTTAAAATTTCGGGATATTACATATGTGGTCTGTGTACTTTAGATAATGCCTTCACCACTAATTCTTATAATGTTGTGGGGTACTCTTGAGATCGCCATCCAAGAGGGCCTCCTTATGAATCGGAGATAGGTGAGTTGTTGACTCTAGAAATTCGGTGGAAAAGAGGTACAATAAAATATAACTTTAAAATACTGTAATGTCTTATGAGACGTTTTATTTGGTCTCAGTACAAGGCAATTGTAGATGTGATGTCTCTTACATTGAATTTTCATATTGATAATGGTATACCATATTCTATTTGCGGAGTTTCGGTTGTTCTAAGGTTGTACTCCTCCAAGCACCTCCATCCCTGATTCCTGAATGGTTTATTTCGATGATAATTTGGAGTAACTTTATGGTGGTGCTCATATTAATGCTTTGTAGATGTTTTACTCCTTTTAAAAGGTCAGATTCTTGACTAGTTTGACATATTGGCATGTATACTATACACAAGGTTGACTTTGACAGAGGGAGGGAGTATGATAGAGTGTAAATACTTTCTATTCTTGGATTTTTTTTAGCACAAATTGCATAGACCTTCAACGGGCTGCCCTTATGTTTTCATCCAGTGCTACAAAATTTGTTTGAATGTAGCGCTTTTTGTATCCTCATTTTTAATACTGGAGTAATTCTTTTTTTAGTGGTCAAAAAGTGTGTCTCTTTTAGTGGAACTTTTTTTGTATACTGATCTGCGATACTGGAGTAATTCTTTTTTTAGTGGTCAAAAACTGTGTCTCTTTTAGTGAAACTAAGGCAGTTCTATTTCAATCATGTTTTAACCCTTTCTGTTTTCAACAATATGTATTGTGAAAGATGCTTCAAATCTATTTTGTGCTGATACATATTATCAAGTCAGTAGCTACTCCCGTGAAGCCAAGTCAGTAGCCAACCAGGGATTGAGAGATGCACTGCCTTCATCCGGTACTGCCTCGGCAGGAGGGGATGAATGGGCTAACTGGGGCCAAAAGGAAGTACATGCAGAGAAGGTTCCTCTAAGTCTAGGAATGGATGGGGTACTAGTTCTGCCTCTGCAGAAGGCAATTGGGGGCCTAAGAAAGACCAAGTACAGCCAGAAGATAAATCTATTTCTGAGAAGGATGGAGTGCTGGTTTTGGTTTTGGCTCTGACTTGGGAGAGGGGTATGGATGGGCATATTGGGGTCGAAAAAAGCTCAGGCTCAGCTGAAGATTCACCTAAGGCTGTTGGTTGGGGAGCATCAAGGACCCAGGATTCTCGAAGGGAAGAAGGTGTGAGTGATTCTTGGGATAATGCTCATAGTTTTGGTCAGGAAAAAGCTTCATGGGGACCGTTTGGTGCTACCTCCTGGAAGCAGAACAGTCCTCCTGCAAATCCTTTGAAGAAATCTGATGGTTGGGGTTTAAAGAAATCTGCCAATTTAAGTTCACAGGGTTGGAATACTCAAGAGAAATAACAGTCTTGGAATTCAGCTGGTAATGACGGTGGGGTAAACTCTTCACTGTAAAGTCCAAGTGGGGCTTCATGGAGTAAAAACAGTAATGGACATGGTGGTGGCTCAATGTCTACGAAGGTCAATCCACATGCAGGAACTGGAGTTCGGGGGTCCGAACAGGAGAGCAACACCCAATCTTTTTGGGCACAGTAGAAGGGCTCATCCTGTAAAAATAATCATGAGGTACTAACACTACTTGTTAGGTAAATCTTCAAGTTTGTGTAGTTCATGCTAAACTCCAAGTGATTCAAATGCTTTTTGGTGCCTGATTAAAAAGTCATTATATGGTTTGCTGTAGGGTTGCTGCAATTATACCTATGTTGACGCAAACTAGTGTTCTATATGATATTTTCACATGACTTTATTCATTCTCTCTGACTTTTTTATTCTTTTTCAAAATTTTATGAGGATTGACGAGAGTTCCGATGTTTCCACTCTACAGGCTATTTTAGGAACGTGACTTGAGAACTGAAAAAGAATCGTAATGGAGGTGCTGGTTGATGGAAATTAGATAAGTTACATAAAGAAACTGGCCTCGGAAGTTCTCATTCTCAAAATGATGAGAGAAAAAGTTAAAATGATGGGGACAGTCGAACAAACCAATCTAGAACAAGTCTGTGAAAAGTGCTAATGAGTGGGGTTCTGATAAGTCAAGCCAACCTGTTATTTTGACAGGATGGGGTTCTGTGAAGGCTACTGTTGCCAGTTCGTCTAATGACTCTGAAGAAGGTGGTTCGGGTGGTTGGAAGTCGAAAAGAGGGGAAAGAAAAACACAATGGGCAGTGGAATGAGTCTACAAGAAAGAATGCCCAGTGCTCTGATAAACTGCGGAGTTCAGCTGAAAATAATATTGAAATTGGTGGTTTCAAAAGTTGGGAATCACGGAATGAGCAGAATAGCACTCAATCTAAATGGGGCCTGACAAAGGAGGCAGAGCAGACATGTGCATGGAATTGTAAGAAATCGGATAAACCTGGCAGCTCGTTTGATAAATGGCCAAGTCAAGTAGGAAAGGACACTGAAACTGGTGGCTCCAATAGCTGGCAATCAAGAAAAGGAGAGAATAGCACTCAATCTGTATGGGGCCAGCCAAGTGTTGCATCTAAGAAGAACAATGAACAAACTGATGCATGGGATTCTGAGAAGTCATATCAACCCCGTGCTTCATCTTGTTGGGGTTCTGAAAAGTGTGAGTCTGGCGGCTCAGATAAGGTCCTTTTAGATGAAAGTTCCCAAGGTTGGGACAAGACAGAAGAGAGAAAAACTCAATCTTCCTGGGGACAGCCAAGTGATTCAACCAGGAAGATCGGCCCCAGTGCTGTTGGATGGTGTCCCTAGTCAATTTCAACCGGATAGTATATCTGGCTGGGGTTCCAGAAAGGCTGGTTCAAGCAGCTCGGACAAGGCCCATAAGGAGGATAGTTCTGGAGCTTGGGGATCTAATACTGACATAAAAAAATCTCAATCTCCTTGGGGACAGCAGAGTGAGTCAACCTGAAGGAGCTCACCTGGTGCTGATGGTTGTTGTGTGAACAAGTTGAATCAACATGGCTACACACCTAAGTGGGGTTCTGGAAGGTCTGATAATGGTGGTCGTGGTTAGGGCTCTTTAAAACCTGGGGAGTGGAAAAGTTGGAAGAACTGCCCGCCTAGACAACCTGGATCGAATGATGACTCTTCGCACTTACTGCTACCAGGAAACAGATGAATTTCTTTCCAGCTGATGAGCAAGACGCCCTATCCGGAGTCGACAGAATCATGCAGGTCTATCAGAAGAATAATGCATTGGTCAGGGTAAGCTCACAAACAGTCTGTCTGTTGTTTATTCTTTAAATAGATCCAATGGCAGAAAATGATCCAACTTCCCTGCCCCCCAAATAAGCATAGTACTCACAACCCACCTTTTCCCTGACGTTTTGCGCACATTTATTGTAGTTACCAATGATTATGAGAAATGATTAGTTGCTTAAAATGTACCGTAGTCCTTAGGTATTCGTACTTCTTTATGTATCTGATAGTTCTGGCTCCTAGCTTTGTAGCCGCAGTAGGAGTACTTAACGTAATTGCTTAATGTTTCTCCACATTTTTTTCCGGATATTGTGATTTATGTATCTATTGGTCTCATTTTATCGATTACTAATTTATGTACCCTTTCGTCATTTGTGAGTGATTTTGTGGTCCGGAAGCATTGGGTGTACTATTAAATTCTGTGTATTCAAGTAAACATTGTTTACGAATCAAATTCAGTTTCAGTATAACTAAAAAGACAATGTTCTTTATTTCAGGTGCTTGCCGAATGCTTTGGTTCAGTTTGGGTACGTTGCTCATATCTGATGCGAAATAGCTGGATTTAGTTCTGAATAGCTTTGCTGACTGCTCGTGTTAGTAAGGATGGACAAGACTCATTGGTAGGGAAGTACTTGTCGTGATTAATACCTTTAGAGTAACCGGTTTTAGCAGGGACGCTAGGTTGCCTGATGGCCCTGCTACTACTTCATTAGGGCTAAGGTTTTGTCCGACTTTACGAATGGACACGAACAAAGAGTGGTTAAGCTTCTGAAGATCAAGCGACGAACATGTACCTGTATTGTGAGGCCAAAACCATGACACAGTGCATTAATCTGTCTCGAAGTAGTTTACACCTGTGTACATCGAAATCTGTCTCGAAGTAGTTTAGCCCCTGTGTAAGTTTAACAAGTACAAATTATTTTAGCAAGATCATGTATATAAAGTAAATTATACCATGGAGTGGAGAGTATTGCAAATACAAACTCTTGGCCTTTTCCATCTCATCCTTAATCAGCCTCTACCACAGAAGATGAACAAACATATAGATGTAAATAGACTAGGAAAAGTATCCCAAAGAATGTCAAAGCTCAAAGTTTACCAGCGACGCAAGCAATTCCTGCGGCTTTCATATACACGTTATCTCTCCGTTATCTCTGAACTTTTTTTTTTTTTTTTTGAAGGCCGTTATCTCTGAACTTGAGTAAGTTACAAGATTGGTCACATGAGAAACGTAAAGGACTGAACAACGTTCATCCCTACCTCCATCAGATTCACGGTAGAGAACTGAGGTTGTATCTAGATTTGGTAGCAGATTTCTCTCTCTCGTCGTGTGTCTGGTGATTTGGAGAGTAAACCCTTTTCCAGTTTTTTGGGTCTTGATGCTGCAAGGGACTGATGAGCACTTTTATGCCAGAATGCTGAAGGGAGCAACATGCAAACAAAACCGATTGTTTGATCTCTTACACTGATTTATGTACTAATGTCATGCCAGAATGCTATGATCAATTACATAATGAATAATGTCGCTCTTTTACCTTGTTATACGCGGTAGTCTACCTCGTTACACCCGGGAATCTACCTCGACCAATCTCCGAAGTTGTGTGAAAGTCAAAAGGAAGAATCCGTGATGGTGAACATAGACCAATGTTTTTACACGCCACAATTACGGATTTCCAATCAAAATCGAATGATCGAAAAAAAAATGTTGAAGCTGTCTCTCATAGCATTGCTAGCAGTTTCAGCCTTAAGGTACCACCCGATAATCCGATATATAACAATCAAACAAGAGAAACTTTAGACCATGCAAAACTTCTATAAACAGTACAGAGCTAGTTTTTCCGCGAACTTCGAACAGAAGCATTGATTTCAGAGGACACAAAAAAATTACATTTTTATCTGCTCAGTCCAGTCCCGGTCCTGAAACATTTTGGACCTTCCATCCGAAAGCGATCCTTTGAAAGAAAAGTATTAATGGCCGGGGCCAACTAATGTACCACTGCTTTTTCTGCAGTCGGAAAACGGCACTCAGGAAACGTAATGCTAAAGTAAACCAAGCGAGAGAATACAAGGACTTCTCTGCCCAGCAACTTGAGTTGCTTATGTTCAATGCCTCACTTTTCGCTTGAGCTTTTGAGAACCCTGATTCAAGACAAATTCACATATAATCCATCGGCACCATATTACCTGATTCTTATTCCTGCACTACCAAAAGAAACATGACTATTTTGGTCGCCTTCACGTGAATCATCTAATGGCTCGTTTGACAAGTACACCACACATCTAAACTTCACAAATTGAAAAAAAAAAAAAAATCAAAAGAAGATCCCTTACAGTTCATACAAGATCCTTCACAACTACTCCTCCATACATAGTTTGACCAACAGGTGTGGTGGTGGGAGTTATTCTACTAATAAGCAGTAGGAGGTAACGACCGGTTACAAAAACACACCCCGAGGGAGGCACACTACCTGACATACTTTATCCTGAAGAACACACAGTCTTGAGTCACCTAATAACTGACAATATGACAACTGAAAAGCTCAGTCTTTAAACTGTCAAACACAATCACCTCAGACACCAACAGAACCACAAGTCATATTAACTAGAACTCAGTTCAGTGTCCATTAAGCTCCAAAATACTTTTTAGCAGCAAAAGAGTGTCCAAATCATTACCTCATAGAACTAGTAATTCGACACCAGTGAAAAAATCTGAAACCTGACTGAAAATGCTTCCAACCAAATCACTCAACCCCCAAAATTATCCACTTTCCACTCCTTATTTCCTTTGTCTTATTAGACTTAATCCCAAACCATTAAGGAGATTAGCAATAATGCCAACCGTCAACATGGACTTCTAAAGTAGGCCCAACCTATCATACCTTCACACAAAAAATTAGATTTGTTTCTACTCACTGCTACAACTTTCCTGCCTTTTAGCTTTCTGGCTTACTGAAAGTCACACACTCACACAACATTTCCGCCCAAAACCATGTCATTTTCCACTTAGCATCTCCTAAACGCTGCAGGACTAAAAGCAACACAGTCACAGTAAGTCTACTCCAACTACACAGTAAAAAAATTACCTCTGTAGTTCAGGGGAGTAAGGAATGTAACTCAAATTTCAACTCTTAAACTTACGGAACATCCTATCAAAAACCTCCTAAGGTCAAATTTCAACCTCGGAAACATGGCAATCCAAGTTACATTTTTGTTTGGAAAGGCTTCATTTTTGGTGCAGAAACAACTAAACCATTTCTTTTGATGACATTTAAAAAGACATTTAAATGCTTTATGTGTTGCTCAATTGAATTGGAGTATACTAACACGTCATCAATATAGACAATAACAAAATTGGAATAAGGATTTAGAATATCGTTCATAATATTCATAAATTCGGATGGAGCATTTTTTATTCCAAAGGGCATCACATTCCACTCGTAATGACCGAAGGGAACATTGAAGGCCGTTTTATATCTGTCTTTCTCAGCAATTTGAATTTGCCAAAAACCACTTTTCATATCAAATTTGGAGAAAACTTTAGCGTCATATAATCTGCTTAACAAATCCTTTTTGTTTGGAATAGGGTATCGAATCCATTGGAGAGTTTTGTTTAAAGGTTTGTAGTTGACAACTAGCCTAGGAACTCCTCTTTCCTTTTCGACTTGATTGTTAACATAAAAGGCGGAGTAACTCCAGGGAGATTTGGAAGGACAAATTAATTTTTTATCAAGAAGAGTTTGAATTTCTTTTTTGCAGAACTCTAAAATTTCTTGATTCATTTGAATTGGACGGGCTTTAGTTGGAATATTTTTTTCGGAAAAATCCTTTTCATAAGGTAGACAAACAACATGTCTTTTTCTTTCCCAAAAAGCATTTGGAATATCAAAACAAACTTCTTTTTGAAATTGTTCTTGAATTTCTTTATTCTAATGCTGAACATATTTTTTTTTGCAATTGTTCTTCTATGCGAAGGTGAGATATCTCATCTTTAAGCATCTTAATTTGAGATTTTTTTGGAAGAAATTTGGTTTATCTGTTGTAAGATAGTGGTAGATTGTAAAAGATGGATATCTTTTTGATGAACAGAGGTGACAAATTTGAAAGTCATTTCTTTACCCAAAACGCTAGTATGTATTCCTTCAAAATTAACATGAAAAGGATAGATTTGGGTCAAGAAGGGTGTTCCTAGAATCATTTCATTACTGATGTCCTTTACCAGAATAAAAGATTTTTTGAAACAATATCCTGAATTGCAAACTTAAGCTTTTGGAAGTTTGTATTTTATTTGAAGCTTAGCACCATTAGCACTATGCAACTGTTCTGAAGATTTTTCATAAAATTTTGAGGGTATTAATCCTTCTCTTAAGCAGTTTTGATCAGCACCACTGTCTATTAAGGCAATGATATTTATTTGAAAGTCGTTTGATATGGAAAGAGTTAATATACAATACCACTTTTGAAAAGATATTCTATCTATGACTTGACAAAACTGATCATTAATAAAAGCAGTTGGAAATTGTTCTTCTTCTTCTGTTATAATTTCTTTTCCTTTGGACTTATAATTTGAATCTAATAGACTTAGTTTAGCTTCTATACTTAAATCTTTTGTATGAAGGTCTAGTATGGATTCTTGAATTTGTTTAATTTGGGATTTAAGTTGATTTATTTCGGCTTGGAGCTCTTTTGTGGTGATCGGTGCTATTGGACTTTTCGATGCCATCTTGAGAATTTGACTAAGAGTTTCTTCTTTTTCAATATTCTTGGATGATAGTGGTTTTTTGAGGATTATGTCCCTTAATCTTTTGAGATATTGTTCTTTAATAAGGGGATCATTGATTTTATCTATAACGTCTAGAATCAATTCCTTTTCCTTATCAGAATTGGAGAGAACGCAGATATTTTGAGTACAAAATTGAACAGAAGAGTTATTGGAAGAAATAGAGCTGTCACTATTAGTGTACAGTTCATTAATTTTATTTTCTTCTGACTCCGATTCCGAGAGGTCTTCGTTTAATTGGAAGAGATTAAGAAGTTTATTTTGGAGATCAGGATTATCAGAAAATATTTCATTTTCTTTTTTCTTAAAATTGCACTTGTTGGCCTTATGACCAGTTTTACCACATTTGTAGCAGATAATGGTTTTGTTTCTTTGATCTTTCTTTTTTATTCTTCTTATAATATGTTTCTTTGAAATATTTTGGTTTCGATTTATTAACTAATTTTGATCTTCTCATTTTTTCTTGTCGTTTTCTTGCAGAGGGAGCCTGGATTCTTTCAAAGCCGAAAGCCTCACAGAAAAATCCTAGTTCTTTTCGTTTTAAAGCTTTTTCATTTCCGTATTTAGTTTGGATTTTCAGTTCATTACACAAGGACAATCCTTCTCGCTTAATGAAAGTAAATAACTGTCCATAAGTGAACTCATTATATGGAATATCATTTTGACCGGTTGCTTCACGAAGTTTATTAAATATTCGTTGAGCAAAGAGAGTTGGAAGTCCAGAGATAAACTTCTATTTCCATAAAGGAAGAGCACAGTCGTCTCTGTTTAAAACATTTGAATGGAAAACATCTTTATACCATCGATAGTCACTCAAGGACGGACATGAAGGTTACTTAGAATTATGTGACCAGTTTTGAGATGATCTGAGGCATTTCCAATACAGTGTACTATTATAGCAGTCAACAATTGGTGTAATCCTCTTTCAGTTCTTTGAACTTCACGTTTTACTTCTTCTGTATTTGGATCGATTCTTTCTTCAATCTTTTCTTCAACAGAATTTAATAAGTTGATTTTACTTTGGAGAGGGAGAGTATTTTCCCACCAACTTTTTAGATTTCCCGTAAAACCTTTTGTTATTATTGTGGCTGCTTCATTTGGAGAAACATTTTCGGAATGGTTATATACTTTCGCAGCCATTACCATTTCTTGTAAAACTTTGATTATTTCATGCTCAGAACGACCATCTATATTCCATTCATAAAGATGATCTGCAAAAAATTGTTTTTGAGGGCCGAATTGGTTTCGTTCCTCATATTGAAGATCTGGAGGTGTTGGACGTGGATAATAATTCCTAGTAGGATTATTTTTCCACGAAGAAGGGATTTTAGATTTTACTTTGTTAATAGAAAATTGATCATCTGTTTCGTCATTGAAATATTCTTCTTTTGGACAGTCTTCATCACTACAATCACAATCTTGGTCTATGCAGTTGATGTTTTTGTCTAATCGTTTGGAAATTTCTTTTAACAGGTTTGATGATGGTTTTGAAGAGAATACTAATGAGCTGGAGTTTGGCTCAAAGTCTGGGACTTTGACTAAAAAGGGTTTTGTTATCTCATTTGGATAGGATTTAGAGGTGGAAGTAGATGGTTTATCAGAAATAGACAACTTTTTAAATTCGTTTGACAATTGGTCTTTTTCTTTGAATTTTGAAATTTGTTCTGATATGTTATCTACTTGCTTGGAAATAGTGTGTAGTATTTTATTTGAGAAATTGTTTTGTTCATAAACCTTTTTGATATCATCTAAATTGGAATTTTTTTGACCAGATCCCTCTCTCCCGGTTTTGAAAGGAGCAGCACAACAGGTTTGACCTTGCTGCGTTATCGTAAAACCTTCAAGTGGAGGGCACGTGGCGTGAACGATTTTACCATTCTTAAGAGTCCATTTTTGACTTAAAGACTCATGAGTTTGAATATTATTGAAAGGGTATGTTAGGTTATTTTGGCAAAAGTAAATTGGTAACCAAGTGAAGAATAACACGTTTGCGAATAGTTTATTCATAAAACTATACCATTCTTCTCTTAGGAAATCTCTTGCTTCTTTATCAAAAATTTTATAAAACCATATCCTTTTTTCAGAATTTTCTTTAGAAGAAAAGTCTTCTTGAAGATAACTTTTGTCGATTGTGAAATCTTTGAAGAGAACATTTATGGAAGAAAATAATGGAGGCTTCATTTCAAAATGGGTTGGAGAAACGCTTTCAGTAATTATCTCAGGATTTGGATTTTTTTGGAATATCTTATAAGAAGATGAAGAAGGTATATTATCTTCTTTAAAGCTTGGAAAGGAACATGAAGACCTAGCAGATTGAAATTCATAAGTAGACGCCGAGGGGAAATCCCTACTAGAATTAAATCTGATTAAGACTCTGCCATCAGGTTCTTCAATAATTTGTTCAACGTCTTTTTCTTCTATTGATTTGAGAATAGGTTGAGAGTCAACTATCCATTCATCTGGAATGATTATTTCATCCCATTTTAAAGATTTTGGAACGTGAGTGGTAGATTGTCCTAGCTCTACTTTAAACATTAAAGTTTGACCAGATGCAAATCTTATTCTACACTTTGGATTTAGTTGAGAGTTTAACAATTTATAATAAATTCGATAAACAATTGAAATTTTTTTTGCTCCTTCAAATTGAATATTATGAGCCATATTCACATCTAAAACCAGAGATTGAAGAATAAATGGATCTTCTAAATCTTTAGACAGATTTGGAAAACAATTAAAATAGATTGGACCTTGGCAAATATTGGTATTAGCTAAAGCAAGTAAAGAATCTTTAAACGTTTTTAAAGATTTATCACGCAAAGCTAACAAAACTGGACAATCTAAACCTAACCTGACCATAGGTTTAATAGCAATTTGAACACAACCAAAATGAATATATCGGTGACCTTGACCAACATAATTTTGGATGGATTTTGAATCTAATAATTGGAGACTCATATTTTTGGATGCAACACTTGTAGTGAACTCTTCTATCCTAATTCCATGTGAAGACATGAAATTCCATGGATTCTTTTCGTAAATTTGACTTTCGGAAATTTTTGGAAGTTGCCAGTTTTGGAAATCACTGGAACTGACTTCATGACTTTGAACTGGGTGTTTAATGCCTACAAGCTTCTTAACCTTACTTAAAGACATTGGAATGCATATAAGTTTGACACTAACAGACACTGTGGGATTTACGGGACCAATTGCAACTACGGGGACCACCTTAACAAAGGCTGACCAACCTAATGTAGTATGACCAACGTATGACCAAGCACACGTATATGCAGTATTAAATTTATATGGATTCTAATAGCGGAAAGTAAAATGCAGATGCTTAATTTGGCTCTGATACCAGATTGAAACCCAGGTGGCTAAAACTAAAACAGAGTATAAAAACAAAAATTAAATAAACAAATAACGTATAAATATAAAGATAGCAATTGGAAAAAACTTCTTACTTTATTAATCTGGAGATTGATACAAGAATCATGAAGATGTAGATGAAGAAAGATTACAGAATTTCGAAGATGATGAGGGGGATGAAGATGTAAGATTTTACAGAAATTATTCTGTCTGAGATGAGTTCTAAGGTAAGAAGTGTTCTGCCTTAGACTACGATACGCTGGACAAATTTATACAAACATTGGACAAATGAAATTTTCACAGGTAAAAGCAAAGTAGTTGGAGTAATCATGACATTCTTGGACAGATGGACGATGCAGAATCTTTGGACGGTAAGCTGGGACCGAGAATTGAAAAGATTGGACAGTAGCTTCAATGATTGCCTTCTAGAGGGAAGTTCTGAACGGCACACCTATAAAAACAGATAAGTGCTAACTTTTGACTTTCAGAACTAACTTTAACTTTTGACTTTAGGTACTAACTTTTGACATTTAAAGAAATTACTCAAATGTAAGAGTTCTTTAACAACATAGGACTCAATTAGCCTCAAATCAACACAATAGGCTTTTTTATATAGTGGGTGGAAAAGTTGTTATGGATACCAAAAGGCCAAGGATTGATTATGGAATAAAAGACACCCATAATCACACAATTAACATGATAATAAACATGGTGTTTAATATGTGCATTAAGCATGGTAATAATGAGGATTACTACCAAGAGGTATCCAATGCTCAAGTCAAACATGGCTTTGGAACCATTATTCCAACAACGCACAAATTCCATGAACGTGTTACTAATGTTGATGAAACAATAAAGAACAACACTTACAATTACAACCGGGGCTAGTTCAACATCGCAACTATGGGGTCTGGGTAAAAAAGATACGACAGTGGCTGTGGATCCTATTAAGGCGATTAGAATCATGCTTAACATTGTAACTCGGTCAGCCAACAACACCAAGTTGGGTTGAATTTCGCCTAGACGCCTACCGTTGAAATTGCTCTCACCAACTAACGCCTCCTATAAGATGTAAAAATTACGAGTACTATTTACTATCCAACTTTAACTTTTTCCAGAGGTTTTAGCTCGAAGAAAAATTTCTTTGAGGAGTTTTAGCTCCAACAAAGTTGATGTCTCCAAGCATGTACTCCCTCCGACCCAGTTCAAACGCCCCGAACGTTTTTTGTAGTGGAATAAGAAAAATTGATATAATAAGTTGAGTGGGGTAATATTAGGAAAAATGAGGAGAGAGAATGTGGGGATTAATAAGAGTAAGAGAGATAGTGTGAGAGATTATGTGATAATTTAATAAAAGTAGGAGAGAGAAATATGTCCCAAAATAGATGGGGTGTTTGAAGTGGGACGTCCCAAAATGAAATATGGGGCGTTTGAAGTGGGACGGAGGGAGTAGTAGTGTAGTACTAACTTCCAAGTTCCAACTCAGCAAAAAAAAACTTCCAAGTTCCAACACGGAGAGAGTTCTAAACAAAAAAGGGAACTCATTTATTCCCTCCTTCTCTTCGGCGACCACCACCGTTTCCTTACAATCCTCACAGCTACAATTCCCGCACCTCACTAACCTGACCACCACCGCGCCACCATCCTTATCACCTCTTCGCCACCACCATTCCGTCTACGCACAATCGCCACCCTCCCTCCCGCCGCAGCGCCACCGCCATCTCCTCCTTGCTCTTGTCTATTCTCCACCCCAAAATTACCGAAATTCTTCAATGGATTTCGGTAGTAAGGTCTTCGCCGTCGATCTTCTCGAACGATACGCTGCGAAAGGACATGGAGTGATAACCTGTATGGCTGCCGGCAATGACGTCACCGTCTGGGGCACCAGTACAGGTTGGATTATTCGACACGATTTTGGAAGCGGCGATTCCTATGGTATGTCTCCTCAATCATCTCTTCTACTTTATTGTTTTGATCATATCTGTTTCGCTCGTAATTTGACCGTGTCAGACTAGTTCAGCATTGCTTTGTTAGTTTTGTAGCTTTGCCCAATTTTCGGCGTAAGGCAGTGTGTGAGTTTTCGTTGTAATTCGTTCGGTTATGAATTCGATTCCGTGTCGAGGATAGTGATCTTTGGAAGTGCAGACTCATATGGTAATGGTGTCACTTTCTGTGGAAATTGTAAATGCTGGATTATTTGACATGATTTCGGAACTGGAGGCTAGTACATTGTCGTTTGTCTTTTGATTTATGCGGGGTATACGACTTAGAGGTCGGTTTGGAAGGGGGAGGGGTTTGTAAGGAATGGGAGGGGTGGGAGAGGAAGGCGAAGGGGAAGGGGAGTATGCTCCCTCGTTTGGATCAAGGTTTGGACTTTGGAGGCCATCCAATTTCCTTTTTCTCTTAATAAACTCGGATCTCTTCATTGTTGGCGAGATTTGGAGGGAAAATTGGAGTATCCAAACACCCTCGTAGTTGTCATTTAGCTCTTTATTTCTTGTGTGAATGTGAATATAGGATGATAAGTGTGGCTGGCTCGTTGTTACACCCCCTGTTGATTTATAGGTGGTGTTTGAAGGGTTCGAGATTTGACGATGTCAGTCAATGACTTGAAGAATACTTAGGATTAGATTATGAAAAATCACGTCATTATAAATGCTTTCTCCAATTTTTTTAAGGATTTTAGCAAATATAACATTGCAAATACTCCTATAGCTTAATAAAGAAAATTGCTGTCAAAATTGATTCTTGAACAAGGAAAGTAAAATTGGACAAAAGGATATTTAGCAGCGTTAATCTTGATAATGGTTTTACTGATCTGCACTATTGAGTTAGCAGCGAGTAATTCATTTGTGTCTATTTATGGGGTTAGTTGAGATATCTTTTAATTTTATCCTTTTGGGAAGTAGGTACTGATCTATCTGGTGGTAGAACTGGAGAACAGGCAATCCATCGAGTTTTTGTAGACTCTGGTGGAAGTCACTGTATCGCGACAATTGTTGGCGATGGAGGTGCTGAAACATTTTACATACATGCAAAGTGGAATAAACCTCGTATTTTGAGTAAATTGAAAGGCCTCATTGTAAACGCTGTTGCCTGGAATAGACAGCAGATTACTGCAGGTAAGAGCTTTTCTTCGTATAAATCTAATGCCCCTCACCTTGCATAAAATAGGTGTTTTTGATCTTCTCCCTGGTAAGCATGAATCCTAGCTTGACGCTTAATTGTTTCTAAACTTGAGAAGCGCCAATTCTGTAGAGGACAGGGGGTAAATGGATCCCCAAAAATCATAAAAAGCAAGAACCCAAGATGCCACTTTTGATTCTATCTTATATTCTTTTTCCCAACTAAATAACGAACTGTAAGGTCTGCAAACGGTTATCACCCTTCTGTCATGCTTCTTCTAACTGTCGTAGGTTTTATACTCTGTTTCTGTGACTTTTCAGTTTCAAAATTTACTTGCCTTAATGCAGCTTCTACAAAAGAAATTATCCTTGGTACTGATAATGGTCAACTTTATGAAATGGCTGTGGATGAGAAGGATAAAAGAGAGAAGTATGTAAAGCTTCTTTTTGAACTTAAAGAACTCCCAGAAGCTTTTATGGGTTTGCAGGTAGCTTTCGTGAACCTTTTGTGTCACTGTCAATACTCTGCTTTTGTTATGTGCTTTAACTTTTTGGGGGAGGAAGGGATATCCACTGAGTGAAGCAATACGATTCAGAAAAATTTAACAGCGTATTTACTAATAATGTTGGGTACTTGATAATACCTGTCTTTTTAAAGTACTAGCAATAACAATATTTACATAAATACACTGGGACCATCCGTTTAGATGTTCACTAAACATGTTTGGCCGTTTGGGTAAGGCTTAAAAGTTAAAACAAGTCAGAGTGTTCTGCCTTGTGGCAAGATTATGAGTAGGCGATAATTTGATCCCTGATTATAGAGTTTTTTTTTTTTTTTACTTGTTTCCATGATTGCCTTTTTACAGATGGAAATAGCTAGCATAAGCACTGGGACTAGGTACTATGTGATGGCAGTAACTCCAAGGAGGCTTTATTCTTTCACTGGGATTGGGTCGCTAGAGGTAAGTTTGCTAAAAATCTTTTCCTTCTTTCTCAGTAGAACTGTCGTGTCTTGGTCTTAATTGCTATATACTTAAAGAGTTCAAACTCAAATAATATTCTGGTGAGTGGTGACTCTGGATTACCTGAATCGTTGTTATCTGGTTGATATTTTGATGGAGCAAAGTAAGAGACTGAGGAAGTGCTTGTTGTGTTGGAGAGGGGTTCATTGATTTGGCTTTGCAAAAAGATGCAATATTGCTAAGTGGCTGAATAAACTGACAACAGAAGGCTTGCCCCCTGTACACCCTTGTGGCGGGACTCTTTCCCGAACTCTCGCCTTACGGGGACGCCAATGTGCACCGTGCTGCACTTTATTGTAAAGTGGCTGAATAAACTGCACTCACTACATAGTGGAGTAGGAATATGTTGGTGCTACTCTAGACACAGCCTTGTGGGTCATTCGAAAACAGCCTTTCTGTGCTGAAACACAGATTCACCCCGGAAAGCTGGTTACATCCAACCATCTTTACTCTTGCCGTAGGCAGGAGCCTGTGAGGCACTTGGGTACCTTCGTATTAAATTATCCCTCCTCCCTCAAATAGATTATTCAGCTCCATCTAGCTGGAAAGAAACCTCCTCTTTGTGGCCAGTGGATGCTCTTGTAGTGTTCTGTTCATGTTTCATGATTTGATCCTTTGTTTCTTTGTGGTCTCAATCCAATTCTTAGGGTGTTTTTGCAAGCTACCTGGATAGAGCTGTCCGTTTTATGGAGCTTCCTGGTGAAAACCATAACAGGTAAGCACTTAGCCTTTTTAATACCATTAAATCCCTTGATACAATACCATTTTGAATTGCACTTTGCATGTTCTAGTATATTATCATAATAACAAAGCACCCTGTACTGTTATCCAGTAATTGATATGAATATGGTCTCGTAATGCTCGCCTACAATACTGTTGTTAACTGAGGATTTTGGATTCTTGAATCTTGATTGTCCATTTTCTTAATCTTAAGAGAATAAGAGGACTAAGAGAGCGGGCCTCTCTGCTTTTAAGTGTATGATTTTCACTTTTCCTGTTTTTAGTCTGTTCGTATATTTATATTAGATCATGCGAGTACCTTTTTGTTTGTTTGTGATGGGAACTAATTTTATGTTATCAGAACATTCTATCTAGCCACATGGACCCAGATTATAGCCATAAAGACACATTGCCTGTAGAAGTGAGAACCATCTTGTGTGATGTTTTGATCCCGTTTAAAAAAATTAAAATATACTTCTAAAAAAAAAATATGACAAATGTAAATCTAAGATCTCACAGGATAGATCTAATTTTAGTTTGATCGTTACAGTTTTTTTTGTCATTGGAAGAAAGACAAAAAGCCACATTCCCTTGGTCAACACAACTAGTAGATGGCACCAAATGTCTAATTAATATTTAAGTTTCCATTTGTTGGTTCCTTAGCTTTGTCAAGGTCTCAACGCATACATAGAAGCCTGTTTGAGCTTTGCAATCTTCCGTTGTTATCCATAATTTGTGATAGAAGAAGCGCTTCAATAATTATGTTATTAAGTTCCTGAAATATTTGTGTTTGTGTCCTATTTGTGTATCTTGTATGATCTTATTAGCCTTTTAACATCTGTTGTCTGTTAGATCTGAATTGCCATGAAGACTGCATAAAATTGCATTTGGTTGTAATATGCTACTTTGCATCTCTTGAGTTCTTGAATATGGTTGTTTCATCCTTAATTAAGTAAACCATGTGAAACCAAGACCTGATCCTGCATACAACGGAACATTGTTGGTTGAGTAACTCTTTCTGTGGGTGCTGAACTATACTACACTAACTTTTATACAGAGATGTCTGAACAAATATCTTGCGGGAATGTTTGTCATTCCTGATAATTTATTGGATGATTTGCATGTTACTGTACTTAATTGTTTTTTGTCTTTTTTTCTCCCTGTGTAGCGAACTACACTTCTTTATCAAGCAGAAAAGAGCTGTGCATTTTGCTTGGCTGTCTGGAGTTGGAATCTACCATGGGGACCTAAATTTTGGAGCAAGCCATAGGTGGAGAGACCCTTGCAACTCTTGTACTTGTTATTGCTTAGATAATGATCTGTGTTTTTCAACCTCTTGCTGTGTACGGTTTAGTGCTTGCTAACTTTCTAGTTTGGTTTTATACATGTCTGCTGGTTTCATCTTTTCTGGCATACCACGGGCTAGCTTTTATTCCTTGTTCCTGATATGCTTATTAGAGTCTTTGAGTCTGTAAAAACTGCTATACGTTGGTGGTAATAATCATAAATCCTTGATGTTGATGAAAAATATTTAGTGGATGAAGTTTGAATTTTTTATAGTACCGGAGAATGTAAATTCTGTTTGTTTCAGCTTCAAATGTTCCTACTCATGCTTCGAATTGTTGTGAATAGTTCACAGGATGGTGATGAAAATTTTGTGGAGAAAAAAGCTCTCCTGGATTACTCAAAGCTATATGATGGTTCTGAAGCAGTTAAACCTAGTTCTCTGGCAATCTCAGAATTTCACTTCTTGCTTCTTGTGGGTAATAAAGTCAAGGTTGGTCTTTACTGGATCTAGTACAATTTTAGCTTCTCATGACTACTACTCATTGACAATGGCAAGAGTCAATTTTGGCAATCTTATGGCTTTGGATTGCAATTGACTAAGCATCTTTCATTTACGTGTCTTGCGCTCCATGCTTTTGATTTTTGAATAGCAAATTAAGTCTTTCTTCCTCTATCGAAAGTTAGAATATTCTGTTCGAGTGGTTGCCATCTTGTGTGATCGCCCTCCTTGCTGCAATGGGGAGCCGTGTTGGCATGTTGCATGGTACTTTGTTGCATTCAGTAGCATTAGTTAGCTCCTGTTAGAGTATTACTGTGGCCCACCTAAGGAGGTGCATTTGTTAGAGCAATCAACAACCTAACCTTTTTTATTTTAAGTATTTATCTTTCTTTTCATGCGTACGGCTGTCAGGTAGTGAACCAGATTAGTGAACGGATCATAGAGGAGCTACACTTTGATTTGACTCCAGATTCAGCTTCAAAGGGCATTTTAGGTCTTTGCAGTGATGCTTCTGCAGGTCTTTTTTACGCTTATGACCAGAACTCTATCTTTCAGGTTTGCCACCCCAAACATTTTGTCATCAGTGTACTGATCTTATATGTTGTCATGTATTCCCTAAAATATTGATCAACGGAATCGTACAGGTTTCTGTCAATGATGAAGGCCGTGACATGTGGAAAGTTTATCTAGACATGAAGGATTATGCAGCAGCTTTGGCAAACTGCCGTGATGCTTTGCAGAGGGATCAAGTCTATCTAGCACAGGTGAAATGGTTAACCATTTGTGTTATAAACTCTTAGATTTCTATGTTAGTGACAGTTTTATTTTTCACTCCATTTCATAGCATGTTTTGTGGCTTTTAGTGAGCATTACACTACAACAACAACATCTTTAACCCCAGTGCCTTAAAGTCTCCCACCATAAGGCGGGGTAAGGGGGGGTCGGATGCACGCAAGCCTTACCCCTATTGAAACATAGAGAGGCTGCGCACGGATGACCCAAAATGAAAATTACTACGAGAATCGCACTGCTACTTCACAAAATAAGAAGCACATATAGTTTTATGAGCCATTTTGCTTTATTCCATTATATCCCAAAAACCAAAGAATAAGTAGTCTTCGGCTCCATTGGAAACGGAAATGTGAGCATTACACTGATTAAGATATTTAGAAGATTTAGCTATAAAGTATATACTTTACCCATTCGACATGTAGTCATTATTACAATCATTGTACTCGACCAGGCCCGTGTGGACTTGAAGTCGTCACTCATGGCAGTTCATCTGGTTCCCCATGGACAATCACACGTCCCTCGAGTGCACATGGACCTTGCTTGTGCGCACTCTTGAACTTACTAAAAAGTCACCCATACTACAACTAGTCCCCTTGTGGAGTTCTTAGCACATGACTTTTCCAGAATGGAAAGTGCACTTTCTTGGTATGGACTAGTGTTCAATCCCTTCAAGCACTCAGCTAAAATCCTTAAATCTCAATCAATCTCCTCAATGATCTGGGGTATTACAGTCATAAATACCTTTGCTCCTTGAGTCTATGCGATATAGTGGTGTATGCATAGGTTTGTTGAGTTATGAATTGATAGTAACTCATGCATTCAATCAAATTTCTCTCTATGCATTCTTCTATCCTACCCTTCTTTTAAACATATGTCTTTCCAGGTTTTTAATCTATTACATTGCAGTTGTGATTACATGTAACCAAACATGCACTTAATTGAGGTATCTTACTGGAAGTAATGTGTTTTGCAGGCTGAAGCGGCTTTCTCTTGTAAAGACTTTCTCAGAGCAGCATCTTTCTTCGCAAAGGTCCACTATACCATTGTCTTTCATATGTTTCTGTGGAAGTGATTCTAAAAGTCATCCAATTTCTTTCTTAGGTAAAAAGTACATATTATTCTGAAAAAAGTAAATCAAGCAAGGAAAAGAAAGAGAAAAATGAAAAGATGATTATTTTCCTCTTAAGTAGTAGCTAACGGATAAATGTTTCTGAACGACTAATGCCAGTTCACTTGTGTCAGCGTGCCAGTACTATTAGGCATTCCTCACATTCCCAAATTTATACCTATACTTTCCTCGGCCTCCATCCCTCCTCTCAACTCAGTAACTCAACTACCTGACGATTTAGCCTAAACCATTTATCTTTCCTCCCTTAAGTAAGGATTTGGACCACTGAGCTTTTAACTCTCAGCTGTTTCTTGGTCTCCACCCCACTGGCTACTAGTGATCCCCATCCTCTGCTCACCATCATCATCTTCTGCCCACCATTATTATGATCATCCGAGGTCCTCTTCCATATCAAGTTGTCTAAGTTATTCTACCGTTGTCCGTGGGCACCTACTGTCAAGGTCTTAGAAGTAGGAGATATGTTTAGAGAAAATAGTAGTTTATTTATTTATTTTTTTTAATTTTTATTCCACACCGATCAGTTCAGCCAATATATTAGATAAAAGAACAAAATTGGATAGATATGTACCAAACATCTACCATCATGGTCATCAACATCCGTTGTCAAATGGCTAGCTCCGGTGACCTGTCCTTTATTGGATTCTACCAGTATATGTATGGTATTATGGGTTGAGGCTAGTGTGTTTATGATTCATCTCTACCTTTTTTTTAGCTGGTTAGATGGCCAATGATATTTTAGTGCAGTGGCTAATAGTTTCTTGTGTGGATGAGGTAGTGAGTGAGGTGATATTGATTCATTTACATGGGGTAGAGTTGTAAAGAGGACGCAGACATGGCCACATGGGTTGGAGGCTAAGGCTTTCAAATTCACTTTACAAAAGTAATATAGATGACGCAACACCTACCTTGACTGATCCTCCCGGTGAAACTCTGACTTACAGATCATTCTCCACTGATGGTGATGGGAGATGAGAATATAAGAGTGAGGCGTAAAAGCTCGAAAATGGAGGAGGAAGATGGCAGCAGAGGATAGAAACTAATAAATTAAGGTTTTAGTATTATAGCAAAGTGGTGCTGCCGGGGCTGCTTTAAAACTGGGGCATCTAGATCAGCAGAAAGGTACAGCAATTTATTTATTTATTTCTAGAGTATGTGACAGCCAAGAGAAGAAATATAAATAGCTGAGGAAACTATTGACAAACCACAACTTCTGAGCAAATAAAGGGCACACTAAGTGGGGCAAATCCCGATAATTTCAGACCCGCAGTATAAAATAAGTCTGATAAAACATTGGACACATTCCAACAGGATCTGGATTTTAAAGGATTGAAGAGCCAAATATACCTTCTGGGGCACTAGATTAAGCTAGTTAGCCCACGTTGATGTCTTCCATGGCTTTACCCTTGCTAGCCTTCTGAAATTCCGTCAAATGTTTTCAAATTGGTTGAAGCAAAAGGTACTGGAAAACACTCATTGGCCACCTTCTCATTATCCCCATCCTGATTAATTGACTACCTTCTCATCTATGAAGTATGAACATTCCCATCCTGTTCTCTGCCCCTCATTAGTCTTCTTATGAAAAAAAATTAATCTTTTGGTCTCATAAAGTTGAAACTTCAGATAACTTGACTTCCAAATGGCGGGAGCTTGGGAAAGTGGAAGGAGGAGGCAAATAACGTGTACAAGGAAAGATTGGAGGAAAACCCCATCTGTCTGCACGCCAGAGTCATTCATATTGAATAGGCTGGATGTTTTAAAAAATTAGCAATTCAATAAGATCCTGAATATCATGCGCATAGGGTTCCTTGTGCAAATGAAAAATGTCATGAATTTCTCTGACTCTTACAACACTGAAAAGTAGCTCATTTTTCCTTTTCAAATTTCTGATGAAGGGGTCTTATGCAAGTCGATAAGTTTGAGGAAATGTCTTGATTTAAAAAATATGGAGTATATCCTATAGATACATCCTCCCAAAATTTCATTGGAGAAAGAGTGGACTTGAGTTCCCATTTTCCTTCAACAGAAAGAATATCAAGTCACATGGGTGGGTCAGCATCACTCTCATCCCATCCACTCAATTCACTCCATAGTTGGCCTGGTGATTTAGTGTCCTAATATGCTAATCTAATTATCATCAAATGATATTGATAAGGGCATGTTTATTTGCTTGTTATATATCCCTGTACTGTACAAAGTCCCAGTTCATCAATTCCTGTTAACTTATCCAAATTTGGTGAAAGTTTAAAAAGGGTGTGGAATAGCTACTTAGGAGCTGGGTTAGGCCCACCTTGTAATGTAATTTTACTGGAAGTTGTTTCATCAAAAACTTAATAAATTACTCTCGAGAGCTATTACAGACAGAGTAAATCTAGGCCTGAATTGGTTCTGTTTGTTGTGGTACCTTTGTTGTCCTTTTTTTCTTTAGGATGTTTCTTCCAATGAGTCTCACCCATGATTTTGTCTTAATGGTTTTGTGCAGATCAACTACATTTTGTCATTTGAGGAAATCACCTTGAAGTTTATTAGTGCAAATGAGCAGGTAGATTTGCAACTTCTCACTCCTCTCTGGTTTTGTTGGTAAACACTACTTACGCTAGGAATATGAAAAAAATGCAAATTATTAATGAAGGAGTTTCATCCTTGTACAGTGCTGTCATTGAAATGTTTAATACAGAGTGTCCCAGTTAGTAAATGCTTTTTTCTTTTTACTTGAATTCATTTGTCGATCTCTTTAAATGGAGACATAAAACAAAAAGTTCTTATTACAGTATGGTGGGTTTACTAAAAATATTCCTGTTCAGGTACATAACATTACATCACTATCTGTTGGTGTCCGCTAACTGACAATCTGAATATTGTTATTGGGGTATCTATTGTGACTTTAGATGTTTATTGGGATAAGCTTACTTATTTCCCATTGGCAATTAGAAAGTTGAATTAGGCATGTGGTGGTTAGGATTTAGGTATTTGGAGACTCCATCAGTTGATTGATGTTCTTTAAATGTTTCTTATTTCATAGAAGACTAAGCTAAATTTTGTGTTTTATCGCTTCATGTTTGATTCACAGGGTATATATTTGATTCTGATCTCGTAGTGGTAGAAAATAGAAATGACAGTCCTTTTTTTTGTTGGTTCAATGCTAGACATGTTGTTCTTCATATGGTGATTAGTTTGTTCTGGCAATTCTATGGCCTTGTACTAGGCACATTTTTTACTGTACCCTGTGATACCCTACGATTGAAACTTGTTTGAAAATTCAGAGATGAGTCTCGTCCATCCCTATGTGAAAGAAAAATATAGCTGGTTTTCTGGAATGAGTAAGCAAGAATTTTGTGTTGAAACACAGAGAACATGAAGTTACTATTAATTGTGAGGGGCTGGATGTGAACACATGATGTGTGCCATTACTAGAGCCTGTTGTCTTTTCTGAACTATGGCAACCATCTGTGATGACCTTTCCATTATATATGCCCATTGTGCAAACTGGTTAACTTATTTGCTTGCATTTTCTAACTTTTCAGGATGCTTTAAGGACCTTTTTACTGTGGAAGCTTGACAGCCTCTCCAAAGATGATAAATGCCAGATAACAATGATATCTACATGGGCAACAGAATTGTATTTGGATAAGGTTGGCAATGTTTACTGATCGTAAATTTTCTGAACAAATTCTCTGTTTTCTGAAGTGTTTTGTTTCTGTCCCTCAATTTTTATTTTCAAAAGTATAATTTTTCTGAAAGTAAAACAAATTTTATAGGTGGAGGCAACACCATTTTCCTTTTTCATTTTCTGTGTTTCTCAGAAGGGCCTAGTAAAACCTTGTGATCGACTCTCTACAGAATTTACTTTAATAAATAAATATACCAAAACCCCAGGTAGCGGACATATTTTAAGCTACTTAAGTTTCCAGAACATTGTGGCTGAATAAGAAGAAAATAGTATTGGTAGAATGAAGAGCCATTTTGTATCTAACAACTTAACAAGTAACACGTGCCAATCGCCAAATTACATTTAATATGTCAACTTTGAGATGTATAAATGTCTGAAGTAGGAAAGTTACACTTCAGATTTAATTATCGTGGGCGTGCTTTTATTTGATTACCTGTCCATTTCAAAGATCCCGCTCTTGCGTTGTACTCCATATTCGTTGTTCTGTTTAAGATTCCTTTTCTTATCCAGAAAAACTCTAGTGAGTCCTCATGCTTTAATGATCCACATAAACAAAGTAGTGACATTTATCCTTGTTTGTGGTCATTTATCCTTTTCAAGTTAATATATGGGTATATAATCATAACATGTTCCAAGTGGGTGTAAGCTGGGGTTTTCTGATCTAAAACGCTTCTCCAACCCATGATATCCCATGTCAACCTTGATGCTATGCACAGTATTACCTTGTTGAGGTTTTTTTTGGCCTGTTTTTACAATATCATCCAATAGCCAAGAGTGCAGAACTGTGGCTTGTTTACCAAGTACTCTTCCGTTCGCCTTTAAACTTCATAGGGCCAACGGACACGCTTCTTAAGGTGGGTGTACACGTTAATCGGCTAATCGAAGTGCTAAAAAAATTGCATGACGGGTTAGATAAAATATTGATCTAACCCGCCATGCAATTTTTTTGGAACTTAGATTAGCCAAAAATCGTGTACACCCACCTTAAAATGCGTGTCCGTTCGCCCTATGAAGTTTAAAGGCGAACGGAGGGAGTACTGATTCTCTAAGGTCTTAGTTCCACATTTATGATGTGTTTGTATTCTTCCCATCCTTATAGATCAATCGGTTACTTTTGGAAGATGATAGTTCAGTATATTGTAGCCCCGCGTATCAATCACTTATCAAGGAGTTCCGTGCTTTTCTGAGTGACTCTAAGGATGTACTGGATGAAGCAACCACATTGAAGTTGTTAGAGAGGTAAGAATATCTGGAATTTTGGAAAAGGTTGAATTTTTGCCCTGTTGTGCTTACTATTTTGTCTTCATATAGTTTTCATATCTCATCATGGATTGTGAGGTATAATGAATGTATTGTGTGATTGTTGCGGAAAAGTAGTTGATTTTGATGCAATTCTCGATGCACTTATTTTTATTTATGTTCAGAATTACAACCTCTATGCTTTAAACATATAGGTAAGGTTGTTGGCATTTGAATTTCCTCACCTCGCCGTAGGCAGGAGCCTTTGAGTCACTATAATGTCTGTATGCTTTTTGATTATTCTCGGTGTATTTCAGTGGGTGTGATGAACATCATGTACTCAGGTACTTTGTTAAAGATATGCAATCCAACACAGCAACACTACTCCCCCAATAGCAACATCACAAGAAGCTCACACACACTCCTACTACCCCCAATTTACATCTAAAACCAACAATGCTACCTAGCAACACAATCTTGAAAATTTGAAGTGCACTTACCAAAATGGGCTCAAAAAGACAAAGTTGAGCACAAATGATCCTCCAAAGTGTTTGTTGTAGCACTACCAACCTCCAAAGAAGCCTTTCCACCCTCCAATTTGGCTAAAGAAGCCCAGTTAAGAAACCCCCCAGATTCTAGGGTTTGAGAATGAAAATCAAATTTTTGGGTGGAACATCTCATAACTTTGGTTTTTAGTGTTAGAAATTGAGTGAGGAAGTGATTTGAGAAGCAATTGAGAAATTTGGGTGGATTTTGGGGAAATTTGGGTGTGGGTCAAAATATTTGGAGGGAGAAACAATGGAGTGACGATTTTGAGAAATGAGAATGAAGGGGTAGAGAGAAGATGAAGGGGGTATAATTTGCTGAAACGCGGCCTCTCGACTCGAGAGGTCGAGTGCCCAAATTAACCTGACCGTGAATTTGTCTCGACTTGTGAGGGGTGCCTCTCGACTCAGCGTATTTCTCCCTTGAGTCGAGAGGTCTTCTCCCGAATCAGGTGCCAAAAGCAAATGTGAACTCAAGTCGAGGATGCCATCTTCTCGACTCGAGACTTAAACTTTTAACAATACTCGTTGACAATAACAATGTTGATGAAAATTAAGATTGAAAGAAAACCTAGATCTAGGGTTTCTAAGACCCTTTATATAAACTACTCATACACAAAAGAAAAAATAGTAGCTTAGTCGAGAGGACAGGCGTTCAATTCAAGCATGTTTTAACCTATAGCTCTCGAGTCGAAGAAGCCTTTCCCCTAACACTACTCTGATCAAACCCCTTGACTCGAGCGCGCTCCTCCTCGAGTTGGGGTCGGTCTTCCATGCTTGGATATTCGTTGTTTGGTGCTTGGTGCTTGTGATCAATATCCGATGAAGCTTGATCTGATCATCTTCTCAGACGACTAGGATGTCGCCGATTTACCATACAAAACACAAAACATAGGGGATATTGGCAAAGACACTAATTTACACCTAGTGACTATTACAATGGGCTAAATTGAAACAGTTAGCCCTCGAAAACACCGTCATATCAAGTAACGAGCAGATGATATTGTGGTGGTGTCTGCTCTGATGTCTTTGTAGTGTATACGAATTTCTGTACCAAAAAGCACAAACCTTTTTTCCCTTGATTATTAGTTAGGCGTCCATTTATGTGATTTTATATTTGCAAAGACAATGTTGTCTTTTCAGTTTGTTGTTGATTGTGTAGATATGCTTTGTAATTATTTACGATGCATTTTTTGTGAATAACTAACCAGCAGCTTCTTGTTCAGCTATGGTAGGGTTGATGAATTGGTGTTCTTTGCAAGTCTGAAGGGGCAGTATGAGATTGTAGTTCACCACAACATTCAGGTTGATTACTTATCAAAAGAATAATTAGGTTAATCTTTTAATTGAAAATACTAGTGTTTTTCGAGTAAAATGCAAGTCATGCGTGGAACGGTGTTATTGTGGGACCTGTAAGCTTATGGATTTTTAGGGTGAGTTATGAACATGGATTTTACAAGCTCATTCCAAAACCTAAAATTCTCAATCTATCCTACCTGTACACCTTCTCTCCTCAAAATTTACCCTGAGATTTGTTTTTCTTGGAATACTGTATATGCTGCTTGGATCAGCCAGCCCAAGCAACTTAAAAGTAGAAAGTTCAATTATTTTTTTTATCGAAGTTTGATCTGATATTACAAAATCGCTTCAATTCCAGACATCAAAAGGCCACATGTTTTTCTTTTTCTGTGACCAACATTAATTTGGGGCAAAGTCCTCAAAATATGAAGACCGAGTAAATTGATTAGCACAACATCTGTCACCATAATAGGTTGATATTGTCAGGGATTAGGGATCTTAAAAAAAAAAGTAAATTCTTTTTCTTGTAGAAACAAGTTTTGTGGTTATTCATTGTAAAAACCCTGTTTGATATATCAAATTTCTAACATTAGATTGTCTGTCCCTTTTCTCTACCTCTAGCAAGGAGAAGCTAAGAAAGCTTTAGAAGTTCTGGAGAAGTCCAACGTTTCTGCAAATCTCCAGGTACATGACAAATTACTTGTGCTTTCATTTTTCGTATAAAAAAGTTGATCTTTTTGACGATCATCTCATCTATTAAATCACGTTTTGCTCTAGATGATGCTTGAGATTATTTAAACAAATGATTTTTGTTGTGTTGCACATTTTTGTGTTTTTACCTTTTCTGACAGATTTAGGTGGTGGTCTTTTTCTTTTTTTTTGCAGTACAAGTTTGCTCCTGAGCTGATCATGCTTGATGCTTATGAAACAGTTGAATCATGGATGACAATGAAAGACCTGAATCCAAGGAAATTGATTCCTGCCATGATGCGCTATTCAAGTGAACCACATTCAAAGTATGCTTGCTCTGTACCTCTTGATTAGCGTGGTCTTGTCTAATTTTATAAGGCTTCTTATTGACGGTAAAGCCCCGCACCACAAGTTAGTTAGCTACTACATGTACTTGAATATACTTAGTTTGAACTACCATTCGCATCTATGTGCCTGTAGCTTGTATACCCCCCCTCTCCCGGATCTTTAAAGGCATGAAGAATCCTCCTTTGAAGTGGCGGCACATGTTGTTGATCCGGTAGTAGGGTGTAATTTTTTTATTTTTTTTTATTTTTTTGGGTGATAAGTAAGATAGGATATCAATGTATTCAAAAAGACACCAAGGGGGTGACTTACATATGCAAAAAGACACCTAAAGGGGCGACGCCCATTTACAAAAGAGAGCTTTCAACAGACACACATAAGTGAACAGAGGGTGTGAGCAGAGTGGTGCATGAGGTGGTGCTTGTGAGTACCTCCATTTTTCATCACACATTATACATAATTAGGTGGGTCAGAGAAATTTATTTATGAACCCGAAGATGAAGATTGTAAGGTGCTCGGCTGTAGTAGGATGTATCAAGCAATCGTCTATTACTTATAAGCTGACATCCGATTCGTGGCTCATTAATGCCTCAAACTCTTTGTATGCACTACTTGAAATTTTCTTTTGGCTCTGATCAGCAACTGTTTCATCTTATGCTGCAGGAATGAGACCCACCAAGTCATAAGATATTTGGAGCACTGTGTTCATAGTTTGGATAATGAGGATCCTGGAATCCACAATTTGCTGCTTTCTTTGTATGCTAAACAGGTTATATGCTTATTTAGTTTCATTATCAGTTAAATTATACTGAGTTTTATATGCATTTGGTTGCCCATACTTGTTTAGCTACTGTGTAATTCTTTAAAAGGATCTTACCCCATCACTCTGTTAGTTGCTTATACTATGCAAATATAGTTCTTTTTTTTTTTTTTTTTTTTTTTTTTTAGTTTAACGTGTTATACAAGCATCATACGGGTCTTGCTTCATTACTTTATGAAGCTTCTTAGGTGGGATATTTAGTTATTTGGGAGAGTGGATTAACCTGTTTTGATCAAGGATTTATTCTGACAACCTCTTGATTTTTTCTCATTTATTTTTTCATGGGACTAAACTGGTATTCTGTAAAGCGTTTATCGTTTACGGGACTAAACTGGTATTCTGTAAAGCGTTTATCGTTTACGGGACTAAACTGGTATTCTGTAATGCAGACTGTAATCCATTTGGAGTCTTTATACGAAGTTATGCGTGTCTTCCTCCTTGTGTAGTGTTAAGAGATTATTGAGAGTCCTGGGTATGTGTTCTGTTGGTTAAGCTTTTTTGTACTCCTGATTTTCCAGTTTTACTCAAAACCGAAATCAAATTTCAATAGTTACCTAGAGTTGTAAAACAATACAGAACCTAATGGAAAACTGAAAGTCCGCTAAATCTTTGCTGTTGAGTGAGACTCAGTTTTACATTTTCCCTCTATAAATATGGGTAAAGTCATCAAGGTAAGCATTGATACTTCTTTCCTTTTCTATATCTTCATCTCGCTCTCGGTTCCGTCTGGTCCACCCTCTACATTGCCATTGCGTGAGTTTTTGAGGCACTGTGGTGATGTTGTTGTTCTGCTATTTCAGACATAGATAATTACATATTTAGTTATATGGAGATTCGACATGAGTTGAGAAATAAGAAAATGATAACTTAAATAGATCAGCTGCTCGCCTTTGGCTTGTAATATGAGGTACGTAGTGTCTGGTGGATTGGTTAACCTTCTTATGATGTCTTGTTGAAGAGAGTCTTTGAGACTAATGAAATTAAAGATCTCTTCAAAACTTGCATTCATGGTTCCAATGGTACAAATTCAACTTTTCTCAGATTAAGCTTTTTTCTATACTTTCATGTTTCATGCATAAGGACTTATGCCTTCTTAGTCTTGTTGTCCAAGAACATTCTCGGTAGAGATGCATAATCACTGACTCAGTATCAATCTTAGACATGCTTTGTTCCTTTTCATTTCATCATTTCTTGTCTCATTCTCCTTACTACTCTTGTTTTTACTTACCCTCTTTTTCGTGTTATGATATTCTTTGATGGTTCATGCTGTTTTTATGTTAGTCAACTCCTTTTGGAAGAAGGGCGTTGTTATTGTTGTTGGTGCGATTGCTGATGACCCCCCAATTGTCTGTGTAAAGATGTTCAATATGTGAAATAACAGATGAAGGCGCAATGGATCCAATTTGGGTATTCTTGAAATGATGTTGAAAAAGCTTATAGTGCTCGTGTTTTTGTTCAGGAAGATGACAGTGCTCTACTACGTTTTCTACAATCCAAGTTTGGCAAAGGAAGAGAGAATGGCCAGGACTTCTTTTATGATCCCAAGTATGCTTTACGTCTTTGCCTGAAGGAAAAAAGGATGCGTGCCTGTGTTCACATATATAGTATGATGTCTATGCATGAAGAAGCTGTTGCTCTTGCACTACAGGTTATACCATCATTCTTTTAATCCCTTTTAAACTGTGTTTGTGTTCTATCGATGGAAATCATGATGGATCCATTTTTTTGCCGGGTTTCTAGTGTTCTGTAAATCCATTGTCGTTTCGTATTCATTCACACTTAATTGTTCTGTGAAGGGGTTCCATGTATCTTTCAAATCAAGCAATTACTGACCTGAAAACTCAATAGAACAGAACATTAGACTCTTGCAACTGATATCCTTCAAGTGCATTTTGTTCTCAAGGTTGCTCTCTTTTGTAGAGCATGCTAAGGGAATGAAACTCTGTATACTTTGAACTTGTTTAGGCGAATTATATGAAATTTCTACAACTCGTAAACATTCGCCTACTGGGTCTGATCTTCAAGTATAAAACAAGTCAGTGAAGTACTGGGGGGTGGGGAATGGGTTTGAAAACAGTAGCAAGTCTCTTCTAAAGGAAAACTTTTATGTATGTTGAAACATAGCACTGGTCAGACAGAATAATCGACGTAGCCACACTCTGCGCTAGATTGAATCCCCCTTGGAATTTTTAGTATTCTGATCCTGTTCTCTATTAGGTTGACTCTGAGCTTGCTATGGCTGAAGCTGACAAGGTCGAAGATGATGAAGAATTGCGGAAAAAACTCTGGCTCATGATTGCAAAACATGTAATTGAGCAGGAAAAGGGAACTAAGAGGGACAACATACGGAAAGCAATTGCTTTCCTAAAGGAAACAGATGGCCTGTTGAAAATTGAAGATATTTTGCCATTCTTTCCAGATTTTGCTCTAATTGATGATTTCAGGGTATGTATTTGAGCTCTTTTGGTCCCTGTTGATTGGAGGTAGTCCTAACTCCTAAATTATTATGAATGAGCTTTTGTTTCTAAAACTAAGTACATCTCATTTTCCACAGGATGCAATTTGCTCATCGCTAGAGGATTATAACAAGCAAATTGAGATGCTGAAACAGGAGATGAATGATGCCACACGTGGGGCAGACAACATTAGGAATGATATAAGTGCCCTTGCTCAAAGATACGCAATCATTGAACGAGATGAAGAATGTGGGGTAAATATTCTGTCCCTAATGTAGGCACATTTTTTTATGTTCTTTCTGATGCTAGAACACTTAAGGCGAATTATCTTTTGAATTCTTGAGGATTTGCCATTGTTTGTGCACCCACACTCGTACGTGGTTAATTTCTTTTCTTTTCCTTTAATACAACATGTTTACCCCAGTGCCTTATAAGCTCCCGCCATAAGGCGGGGTAAGGAGGGGTCGGATGCACGCAAGCCTTACCCATATTGCAACATAGAGAGGCTGCGCACGGATGACCCAAAATGAAAATTGCTTCGAGAATCACACCGACTGACTGCTACTTCACCAAATAAGCAGCACATATGGTTTTTTTTTTCCCTTTAATGTGGACTTTAAAATGGTCTAACATTCCTAAATTACGTTTTTCTTTCATTATTGATGTATTATCATGTTGTTGATATCAGCCAGGCATAGATTGAACAAGTTAACTCATGGGTGCAAGCAAGTTTTAATTTTTGATGATGTCAGTCATGTTAAAATCTATGCTAGAATGTGAGATTTGGGTTATTGGGCAATTATATTATTTAAGTCTATATCATTACAGTGAATCATTACGATAGATTATCAATTAACATGTGATGTTCTACCGGATTTTGATCCCTGGATAAACTCGAAATTGGTTTCTTGGGTGGTTTCGTCGATCTTCATGATTCGGCCCTTAATTTACTTTATAGGGGGCTTCCTTTGGACACTAGCTGTATAGAATTGTGTGAGATATAATTTTGAACATGTTTCTTCTGTTGTTTCCATTTCCATTGGAGCGAAAGACTAACTATTCTTTGTTTGGGATAGAGTGGAATAAAGCAAACTGGCTCACAAAACTGTCAGCGCTTCTTGTATTGTGAAGTAGCTGTCCGGGGTAAGGCTTGCGTACATCCGAACCCCCCTTACTCCGCCTTATTGCGGGAGCCTTTGACGCACTGGAGTGATGTTGTTGTTGTTGATTTTTCTGTTGTACTGAGTGGTAGGCTGGTAATTCAGAATTTTTAGAGTCAGATTTTTAATTCTTATGGTACACGTGTTTTAGGAAAGTTAGTTTTTTAACTACTCCCTCCGTTCGCCTTTAAACTTCATAGGGCGAATGGACACTCATTTTAAGGTGGGTGTACACGCTTTTTGGCTAATCTAAGTTCCAAAAAACTTGCATGGCGGGTTAGATCAATATTTTATCTAACCTGTCATGCAATTGGTTTAGAACTTCGATTAGCCGATTAACTTGTACACCCACTTTAAGAAGTGTGTCCGTTGTCCCTACGAAGTTTAAAGGGGAACGGAGGGAGTATATAACTTCTTTATCTAGTTGTTTTAAAAGCAATAACAAGTGCGATGGTAAAACTTCTGGTGACTCAGTGAACTATTTTCACTTCTAGTCCTGTAAATGGTGTGTCCTCTTTACCAAGTGTACACTTTTTAAAGTTTGTAGCCTTGATCAAGGAGCTACAAAGGTATTATGTTACATGCTTAGCTGTGGGGCATGCCACTAGCATATTAGTAGCTGCCTTTTCTGGTCGATTCTGTGCCGAAGCCCAAAGCAGCATTCCTTGGTCATTAGCTATTACTTCTTATTAAAAAAAAAAAAAAAATGTCATTAGCTATTACCTATATATCCTTAGCATTTTTTCTTTCTCGTATGTCATCTTATACTACCTTTCATGCGTACTTTCAGGTTTGTTGGCGGAAAATTTTATCTACAGTTGCAGATTTTGGTGTGTCACGAGGTTATACATCTGTTGGGCCAATGGCTCCTTTTTATGTCTTCCCATGCAGTCATGCATTTCATGCTGAATGTCTGGTTGCCCATGTGACTCGATGCACTGACCAGGAACAGGTAAGTACAAGTTCCAATGCCTTAGATAATCCTGTCGGGGATGAGAATGTTTGCTGCTTACTAAAACTTGTTGAATCATCTGTCCTAACCATAACGTATTTTCAGATCAAACTTAACAGAAACATCTTTTGAACCCACATATTGAAAGGGAAGTTTGCCAGGATCTACCTAAAATATGTCGGATTTTGAAGAACCACCTAGAAATGTTGAATACCTAAGTTAGTTTCACTAAAAATTGTCATATTTACAGCTAAAGTTATTTTGGAATCATTTGCATTTTCCCTAAGTTGCACCTCATTTTCATTTTTAAGCCTATCATTCACCAAATGTTAGATATTTGGTCTACTTTGGATTATACATTAAAGCTTTCTTATTTCTACCCCTTTTCCAATGTTGTGTATCACCTTTTCCCCTATTTTTTGTCACCCTTTCCTCTATTTAATCTCGCCGCACTTGCTTTCTCTATTTATTTATCTTTTTTGTTTTGTTTTTTTGAATTTTTTCTGTCACCCTTCATTTGCCCTTCCCTACTCGTGATTGTTTCTGCTCTCAAAGTTAGCTGGCACCACGTATCTGGACTAGGGGTGTGCTGTGTGCAAATGAGGGTTCAGTCAACTGCCCTTAATTACTGTCTGTCAAATTCTCTCCACTTTGCACAAGCCATGATCCTAACCTTTAGCATTCAATTTGATTTGGATGATTATGTTAACACTGTTTATTTTTGAGGAGCAAATACTAGAAAGCTTACTGAAATCAGTAAAGTAGAACGGCAATGTGCGTTGCTTGCATTTTATTGCTTATCGACTATTTAAATGACATCTCTGTATTTTGCAACACTAACCAACTACAAACTTCTAATCTCCAATCAAAAAATCTAAATCATTATATGGACTGGCCCCACGGCCCCACCTGCTGTCTATGATGCTTGCCCTGACCCGCGCTGGTCTCAGAATCAGAATCAGAATACCGCATTCAAATCGATTCTAAATGGGACAAAATTAAAGGGTATTTCAGACTGCTCAATAAATGCGAACTGCCAAAGGATTTTTGTTCTTTTAAGCTATTCGAAAGTTATTCAACGTTTTCTTTTCTCGGGGGGGGGGGGGGGGGGGGTTGGACATGGAGGGTTAGTTTTGTCCTGCACAATTGATATGGCTTTGCTAATTATCGTTCTAGTCTACTATTTCGTTTTTGTGCTCTGACCTTGACTATATACAACTTTGCAGGCCGAAAGAATACTGGACCTACAAAAGCAACTGACCTTGGTTAGCGGTGAGCTAAGAAAGGAATCTAATGGCACACTAAGAGATACAGAACCTATTGCTAGCACTAACCAGATTGATAAGGTCTGATTTCCTCTCTCGGATGTTGATATTAATTAAAAGTTTACAAAAGGATGCTTTAAAGCAGAGAGTAGGGAATGGTAATACGAACCCGGTGCAATATTGACTAGCAAAGATTGTGTCAATCTCACTAGTGATACTGCTTCCCCTTTTTATCTTATTGACTTGGACCTCAAAGCTAAAGTAGAAAGTTGTTAATATTCCCTGTATTGGGCACTACAAGAAGTGCAACGAACCTTAGTGTCAAAATGACTTGAGGTCGAGTAACATGAGTAGGCGATGCTGGTCTCCTAAAATGTGATATCATTCTGTTTTTTTTTTTTTTCAAAACTTAAATGCCCTTTGTTAGTTTCATATAAGGTGAATATATCTTCTGTTTGAGAGTTAGCGTTCCGGTTATGTTTTATGTGGTTTTGGTAGTGTAACCTATATGATATATACTGGACAGATTCGCTCTCGATTGGATGATGCAATAGCTAGTGAATGCCCATTTTGTGGGGATTTGATGATTAGAGAAATATCACTGCCTTTCATCCTCCCCGAAGAAGAAGAAGAGGCCAGGTCATGGCAAATTAAACCACTGAATTCTAGTATTCAGAAGAGCATTTCCTTGCCTGTATAATCCTCCGAGAAAAGCAAGAGGTCAACTTCAGACTCATTCCAATCACATCAGTTGGAAGCCGGAACTAATACTTAAGAAGACCGAGAAGTAAGGCCATGAGGAGGGATGTTTTCCAACCATAGTGAAACGGAAGTACCTTGTGTGCTCTTGAAGCAGTTCAAAATGTTTCGACTGAGGTTTCTACGCACGGTTTTTCTGTGGAGCAATTGTTTTATCTCCTGTCCTCTGGATCCCATTATGTCAGCTTACACCGATATTGGTTGCTGAACTCAAATGGTTATCACTGAGCTTAACTAAAATGTTAATGTGCAACAAACTTTTTTTTCCTTTTCTTTTTTTGGTAAATTTGTGTAATTATTTCGTATCATGAAAAGTGAAAAAATCAAATGACTAGTACACAATTAGTTGCAGTGTGTTTTTGTGAATCTTTTTGACTTTATCATTAGTAGGACTTGAAAGTTAGGTCACCCCTCTACAATTTACGAATAATGTCATGAACCCTCTGTTTCAGCACTTTCATAATCACCTTATTCCGATGTGGAATTCACAACATACTGTTGTACGAGCACATCTTTTGAGTATATATTTTGTTGCTTATTCCTTACAATTATTATTAAACATGAAGCTGTGCAAGACGCGTCAGTAGCGGTTCTGCTGCAGCTGCTGCTGCTCCTGCAAAGGGTTATTACTCTATTACTCTACGGCTGGTGAGAAGAGACATGTTGCTTCCCATAGAGAAAACTAAAACCCTCGTAATGGCACAAGGTTCGACGCTTGTGATGAGTTAGAACTACACCATTTCTGCACAAGATTATAATTACTCCGAAGAAATTATGTAATCCATAAATATTGTCCTATGATTCACTGTCCTCGCACATCCGCAGCTAATCTTTTGACTTACCAGTTCTTCATCGTCTTGATTCTCATCCTCTAATTCAATAGATTTAGGTCGTAAAACCATTGCAAGTCGCAATACGCACCTATTTAGACTTTTCAACAATCCTACGCCAGTCATATACAGAAGTATTTACTTTTTGTCAAGCAGAAAATTCCAAGTAGATATCTCTTAAACATTGCTCGTATAGTAAACAGAAAAGGGTAAACAGATTGATTCAATTAGAATCTGACAGAGAAATCTTTATAACCAGGTAATTAGAAGTGACAATGGATAACCACCTGAAAATCATAGAAGCCCAACAAACACGCACACAGATGATAGACCCAACCCCCCCCCCCTCCCAAAGTAAACACTATAAACAACTCTTCAAATCACGACTACTGAGTTAAAGCAATGAAAGATACTGTCATACATCTCTGATCTTTGTGCCGCACATTCACGCAGGCACGAGAAACCTTCTCTTCAATATGGAGCACAAATTGCACTCACTAACAGCATTTGCAGCAGTTGGCAAGTGTCCTACCGTTGCAAAAATGCAAAACCATGTCCCAAAACTGATGATTATGTACTACTTTCAGCATTGAGAGAGAGCTTTGTCCCGCATTACCATGCCAATGAGCAGCTCAAGAAGGGCAAGATCCAGCAAGCAAATACACATGTACATGATAAAAATCTTATAACAGCTCCATCAACTGATGAGCTACTTCTGCAATGACATGAAATCACTGAGGTCACAACAATGTATGTATTACTATATAAAATATAAAAGAGGATTTTGGTTGCAGAAGAGATCGTATGAATGAACAAGTGCATTATAAAACACTAGATTGGATTTTTTTATCAAAAAAAAAAAAGACCTTCAATCCATCCAACTATTCCTCATTGCTTTTGGACCAAATTATTAGGTAAGGTACAAACAAGTGATGAAGGAAGATGGGGTAAGGTATTGTTCTGTGAAGGAAAATCTTGCCTACAAAGTAAATGGAATGAACAATGCGATGAAATCGACAGAAAGGAAACTACAAACAATTGGATGGAATAGAGGGAATATAATTTAAAAAAGGCACTGAAATTCTAGAGGAAGGAAGATATAACTAGGGTCAAGACATTCTGTCTTTCTTCCTCTCTTGTTTCTACTCTCAGGCAATGGAACATGACACAAGAAGCAAACACCAACTATACCAAACAGTATTTGCCGGTTTTTAAGCACTCATACAAGATTAGTAGGTACAGTCATGTCCTTGTGCAAATATATGACTATTTGAAAAACTCCACAAAATTCATTCACTGAACAACTCAGAAATGGATGGAAGAAACAAACATAAAAAAGGGCAACCCGGTGCACATTAGCGTCCCCGCAAAGCAAGGTTCCGGGAAATGTTGCCACCACAAGGATGTATAGGGGCAAGCCTTCCCTTGTCATTTCTTGGACAAGAGGCTGTTCCCAAGACTTGAACCAATGACCATCGATCACACAACAACGCCTTCACTAGTGCGCTAAGGCAGCCCGAGCCGAACCAAGCCCGAGCTTCGGGTGTTCGGGCTCGGCTCGGTATTGCCATATTCGAGCTCGGGCTCGACTTCGAGCTCGCCAAGCCCAAGCTCAAACTTGGCTCGGGCTAGGTCCCCAAGCTCGTTTTTTCTTTGATTTCGGCATCATTGAAACATAGGACAAATCAACGATATTTATTATGTAATTCAAGGATGGCAAAAGAGCAAACAAGATGAAATTACAAGAGACCACTAATTAAAATTAATTAAAATTCATTTTATTGGTTTCACAAGATGAAAAAAAGTCTACTCTTGCATTGGTTACGTTTTACGTATACTAAGTCTCCTGCTTTCCTAAGATTAGTTGTTATATCATCAGTACTTATACCATGGTCCCAGGATGGTTGTGGTCCGGGATACATGACATGTTCCTATTGGTCCGAATTGAAAAAATAATCACAGTTATTTTCTCTCACCTCCCTCTCCCCATCCGACCTACATCTCCATTACCTCACTGACCATCGCTCGTCAACCACCATCACCACCACCACCACAACCACGCCAACATTCCCGGCCAACTTCAATACAATATCCATGAACATTAACTATAATATCCATAAACCTCAACCCAGATTCTCTCTCCTCCTTTCCCCAACGAGACACACCTCCGTCACCGCCCAGCCACCACTGCCGGCGAAGACTCACAACCACCCAAACTCACCATCGCCGCCGCACATATTTATAGACCCCATCCCTGCCGTCTCTCTTTCCTCCTCCAATTTCATAATTTCAAAAAAAAAATAAAAAAAAATAAAAAAATAAAAATAAAACAAAACATAATCATGGATTCCACCATTAAAAACACGGACTTTTATAAGCAAATTCATGGATCTTTCCACTACAATCCATGGATCTTACAATAATCATTCATGGATCAAGATTTCTCAATCAAGATCCATATAATTCTCAATCAACATCCATGATCACCAATAGTAAGATCCATACCTTTATAATAAAAAAAACCTTCATGAATAGGTGCGGCGGTGGAAAGGCGGGGCTCGCCGGTGGGTGGTGGTGGTGCGTCTGGTTGGGTAGTGTGGCCGTGTGAGCTGAGGGGAGGAGAGAGAAGATGAAAACCCAGAGAAAACACAGGAAGAAATAAAATGGAAAGAGAAAGTGTGGGTGTTTAGCTAAAAATTTTATCTTTTTTTTTTCTCCGCCCACCAATGATAACGCGACGCGTGGCTCGCACAACGATGCACACTGTGGTCCGGGGACCACGGTATAATTTGCATTATATCATGGTCCCGGGACCACAGGAAGCAGTGGTCCGGGATACGTGTCGACATATGATTCACCTAAAGGGAAAAACTGCAACTTTACCAAAATCAATTCTCTTTCCTCCATTCCCAACCCAACCCCGGTCACCCCGCCGGCTCGTCCACCATCACGACCCACCCCATCACAGCCACCATAGCCACTCCGGCCACCACCAGAACCGCCGTCACTTCACCGGCCATCATCTCCGACGCCTCCCCTCCATTACATCTCTTTCTCCTAATCAAGTTTTATAAATTAAAAAAATTAAATGATCCCATCGAAAACTTCATGAAATCGAACTGGGATTAGTCATGAATTTAAGAAAATAATCCCATGGATCTTACCCTATCATTCATGGATATTACCATGGTGTTATATGGATATTTAAATTCAAGTTCATGGATTTAATTAAAGACTAAAATCAATTTACCAAATTTCACTACCACTACTTCCGCCAATCGAACTTCCATTTCCGGTGACTGCCAACGTCGCCAACTCCTACGCCACTAATAAAACCAGCAATTTCAAAAGAGATTGAAGGTCAATTCGAATACGAATTTTTTTTATTTTCAAAAGAAAAATCATTTAAAAAAAAAAAGATGATTCAAATTTAAACCTCATGGATAAAATATGAGAAGTTCATGGATATTCTGATTAGAGCACATGGATCTTGTGACTTTCATATATGGTTTTCAAAGTTGATTTTCATGGATGTAAGCCCAAAATTGAGATCCATGATACAAACTGTAGAGATCCATAATTTACCACCTTAAAATCCACGAAGGAGGAGGCAACGTTGGCGCCGGCAAAGTCGACGGCGACGGAGGTGGTGGAGCGACGGAGGGGGAGGGAAAATAGATGAGATTACGAGAGAGATGGGAGAAACAGGAAAAGTGAAAATGCTCAGAAATACGGGAAGAAACAAGAGAAGGGTGAAATTGATATCTTTGTTTTTCTTTTTTTTAATTTCCCCCGACCAATTATATGTAGACACGTGGCTCGGACCACGATGAGCCTGTGGTCCGGGGATCACCGTATAATCTGCGTCCTAAGACAATTTCAATATTAATCTTAAATCTTCGGTATTATATTTACCATAAATCCATAATCTTATATTCATATAACCTAAAATACAAAATCTTATTATTTTATTAAAAAAACGAGCTTGCGAGCGGAGCACCATGGGGCTCGGGCTCGGGGGGCATGGGCTTGGGTTCGGTCAATCCGAGTACGAGCCGAGCTTTGACCAAGCCGAACCCGAGGGCTTGGCGAGTAATCTTGGTTTATTTACACCCCTCTTCGAGAAAGAAAGATAACAAGGGCATAAATAAGAGTTAGCTTGTACATACCCTGAAGAACAATAGGTGGCGTCTGAAATTCTCTCCAAACGGTCAAGTAAGAGTCAAGGTTCATATTCAGCATTCTGGCAGCAAGGTTTGCTACACCAGCAGCAATTTGATGGGGCTTAAATTGGAGCCACAGTGAACTCCTAAACCTGCCAAAAAAAAAAAAAAAGAATATTTAAGGGAAAGGAATAATTTACCAAAATGAGCAAAATGTTGGGTGATGACAACAATACAGGGGTACAGAGTGCCAAAACAGTCCTATTAAGCAAATGACTTAGATACAATCAATACCTCTAGTCATCCAACATACTGACATATCCGGACAATAACATCCCCTCAAGATATGCTAAGCACACAGTACATCAGCCAAAAAGATGACCATTATCTTCAGTTAGGTTACAAGAAAGAACAGACCAAGACATTTCCTTACCAAAGTAAAGCAGCAGCCCTAGTTGTACTCTTCTGCTGGACTGCGGATAAAGAGTATGAAACTACAGAAAGATTTCCCAATCTTACGAGAATAAACCAGCTCTCGACTGCAGCTTTCCAGTGTATATCTTTTTATCCAGCTATTCAAAATACTCAGATGGCAAGTACATATAATAATAAGGTATCATGTACCACACACAGCTGACCTTCCAAGGCTCAGCAAACCATTTGTTTAGTTGAGCTATGAGGAGGGTAATTAATGCAGCATGCCTCAAAATTCCAAGGAATTGGAAGAAAGGCCACCAACCAAAACCTCTGTAAAACTTGACTAATGCCAGGGTCCTTATCTACCCTCCTTGGCTAAATCAGCTCCAATAGCAGGAAAGGTGACAGAAGATAAGTCGATGGTTTAGCCCAACTTGTAAGAACAAGGACTTGGAACCTAAAAGCCAAATATAGCCTCCAGAACTCAAAAAAGTACAATTAAAATGTCCCAAGACAAATAAGATATAAAGTCACTGCAATACTTTGTGGGGCAGAATAAGTGTGAAGTTCAGGCATAACCTTGTGCCAGTCACCATGACTATGGATGTAAAAGACAATGACCTATCATATGTCATTCATGAACCCTTCTCAACAATATATCAACTTTTTCAGTTTTATAGGAAGAGTGCACTGAGGTAATGATGATGCTGTTAATAATAATAAAAAAGTGCACCGACCATTTCCCCAAATTAGGAGTTGTTTCACAATCAAGCTACACAAAGAAAAATCAAATTTACCCAGCTTAAGATACTTTCAGTCATCTGTCTCGATTTCAGCTTTAAATTCTGACTTTCAGAATTCAGCCATACTATAAAAGTAATCTTAACTCACTGCAGTAGCAAACCACAGATTTGAGCCATCAAAAATTGAATTTATTACACCCTCTGTCCCAACAGGTAGGTTAAACTATTCAAATCCCTCGTGTGTTTTGAAAAGCGTAAACACCCAGTCGGAACAGAAAGAGCACTAAGTAGCACAACATGTTCCCCAATTCCAATAATATAAAAGACACAGCAGGTCTTCAGAAATGTAAAAAAAGATCAATTATTGATTAGTGGTATTGTTTGAACTCGATTACAGCACTCTTAATATAATTTTTTTAATCTTATCAAAATTGCTCTAGTATATTACTGTCATACTAATTAAATACCCAAACAAATTCTTGATCTCCCAATCTCAGCAATGTTACAGCAAATGAAAGAATGATAAGACAATCAAGAAAAAAAAAATATGATATAAAAGGTTCAACATTAACGATAACAAACATTTAATAATAGCATGTAATGGTTGGATAAATGCAACCTTTCCCGTATTCAGTAAACAACAAAAATCCCAGATGACCCATGAGAAAAGTTGTGCCCACCGTGTCCACTTTACAGAATAAGAAGAAATGCACAAAAGTCTTTGTAAAATCAGAACTCACATATTAACCAAACCCAAAAAAAAAAAAAAAAAAAAAAAAGAAAGAAAGAAAGGAAAATGTCACAAGTCGAAATCCCGCCATTTTTGGAAATCTTTGAGTGCTTCAAGACAAATTAATACATCCAAACTCTTTCATGTAAAAGAGCACATTTTTCAGGCTTTTGACTCATTTCAGCCCTTTCTATAACTTCTTCCTTTCCACTTGCGTTTCATGATGGAAAACAAAAATCAGAATCATAAAAAATTAAAAAAAAAAAAAAAAAAAAAAAAAAACACACACACACACACACAATGTCAAGCAAACCTTGACATCAGAATGGGAAAAGCTGGAATTGAACCACGAGGAAGTGGAGTCAAACTTCCTAGGATCACGCTAATCTTGCGTGTCCAACTAGTCCCAAAACGTTGAAAACAAAGCTTTACAGCAAACAAGTTGAATTATTCATGCTTACCAGTGTCTGATATTAGTGGGCTCCAGAGAACTCAATTCATCACAGATACAAATTAATCAAAGACAATGCCTCTGCAGGAATATATCCTTCTAGGCAATGCACACAATTTCAGAATCGGGACTAAGTGAGACACAGCGTGGGATTAAGAAAAACCACCCATCTCTTACGATTTCACAATTCTCTTCAAACCAATACACAATAAAGGCCAGCCACTCGACTGGAAGATATGCATCTTGTGAGGACGTCTCCTGTCTTTGTTCCCCCAACGTTTATGTGTCTCCCTACCACTATCCCCCACTATATCTAAAACTCTTATCACCTTGTCCACCATTACTCACATATTGTACAAACAGACACTATACTTAGAAGCTGTCATTATTTTAGGACTAGGAAGCCAAAAGGTCATTACGATTTGAACATTCTTTTTTGCTCCTTTCCTCCTAGATTGGTGTTGTCTAAAAGCAGGAAAACCAGTAAGATTGGATCCACTGGTTCTGAGTGATTCTAAGCCTATCAGGAGCAGCCATTAGCCAAAGGCTTGCTTGACAGATACAATCATGATTAAGCAATCCATAACACATCGGCAGGTCAACTTCAGATGTAAAACACAACTTCAAGAGTCATGACAGCTTATCAATCCGCCAGCTAAGTTTATCAAAAGGCGAGCATCTAATCTTGTGCATACCCTGCAATTAGCGGTCACGCCAACAATCAACAGTTCAATACTTTGTGCACAGATAACATGCGGAATAGGTGCTCATGAAACGAGAATTAGTAATACACTGATGTCAAAGAGAATTATTACGAAAAGAAAATCAAAAATGACATCCTCGAAAATTCTTGCTACCAATCAGAAGTGAATAACAGTTTGAAGAGACACCCTCCAGTCAATTAGCTATTACAATTCAAAGTAACACTTCCAGTATTTAACACGTGGTTCCTCCTTGACCCATGCACGTTCCACGGCAAGTAAACACGGTTGTTCTTATCAGTTCAGTATAGCACATACCACCATAAGACAATATTAAATCTCAGAGGATAACATGGATTAAGTAGGGTCCCTGAACTTACCCTTCAGCAACCAAGCTTAATGCCAGATTCACCAGAACTGTCTGTGAAAGACCTAGTTTTTTAAGGATGGAAGTCAAGGGATCATAAGGATGTTGTACATTGAGCTCAAAGTTCAGAGTAGTAAGTATCAGCTGCTCCGCCTCAGTTATCCGTTCTCGGTACTGCTCAAACCAGTCCTACATGGGGTAACATGCTCTTCAAATTACAATTATATAACCAACAAAGATAAAGGCTGTAAAAGGTCTACAATACTCGAGCATAGATTATCCTGAAAGCTGAAGAAAACGAGAAGGTTTAAAAAAAAGGCAAAGGAAATACTCCAGAAACTGTTACACTTAACTGCATATGGAGTAGTCAATAAAGATGTATTTTTCACAGCATTTAGGACTTCAAAACATTTGGCGTTTTTGTTAACCCCTGTTTTTATTTAATTTTTCTGATGTAATTAAGGATGTCACTTGAACACATGGTCTGAGACTCTGAGATAGATTAACTCAAACTTGGGCTGCCCAGTTACTCAAAAAAACAGTATAATATTAATTATTTATACAATACACCGCCAATCGAAGGAATAAAATGAGATACTGTTGTGATTCATGCATCTAGTTGTTTGTATCAAATACATTAATGTATAGATGTTGTAGTTATTTCCACTGCTACTCGATAATATGAGATCAAGTTTCATATCGAATTAGAACTCTAATTAGATCACGTTGTTTCCCAATATTAATTGATTGGTGTGATTCATATTTAAAAAAAAAAAAAAAAAAAATCTTCGAGTAATTAAGTATATTGAATTACTCCCTCTATTTCTGTCAAATTTTAAGTTCAGTTAAAAATTACTCACACATTCAATCGTTGTCTTTACAATACTTGAAAAATATGTAAATGGATTATAAACATAGGGTCTTTCTATGGGCACTCTATAAGAATGATTAATGATAGTAATTTCCAATAAACATTTAATGTTATTCCCTAATAAAATTACTACACACTTTTAATTTTCAGCTCTCCTTTCCAATCAAAACCACCACGCATGGCCCCTTTCCAACAACAATTACGACGGAAAAATTATGCAGAACCCCCATTTTCGGCGGCAAAGCCGCCGTACTCTATAGACACCCCAAAACCCAACTATTAAACCCTTTAAAGTTGTTTTTAAAAGAGGGGAACGATTTAGGGTTGCCGAAAAAGGGATTAGGGTTGGGTTTTCGGCACCGCGAAACGCCAACCCTAAGCCCTTTTCCCGTGAGGGCATTGTTTTTAATGCGCAATAAATCAATAATCATATCCAAAAAATAAAATTAAATTTGTATGGAAAATAGGAAAAAAATACTAAAATTTATGATTTCTTCTTTGAAATTTGTAGCATTAATTGCTCTTATAGAGTGCCCATGGGCACTTTTTAGAAAATCCCATAAACATATTACCTACCTTAATCAACCTAATGAAATTAGGTAAACAAATCCCCTAAATTTATCTCCGAGAGATGGAAGTTGGTACACATATGTGCGAGCATAATTCTGGATGACTGGCAGCGAGGTTGATATATTTTTTCACTTTTCTTATATGGTCTTCTATTGTATTAGCTTGAGATCAATTCAACTACCACCACAAGAGTCTCTAGACATCAAAGCATAACATGAAATCCTCAACGTAAAGAGCTACCAATCAGAACATAAAACTTACGCCATATAACTAATAATGAACAATTACAGCCATTTTTGTAGCAACGAAATCAGTAGCAAAACAGTACACATTAACATCCACAGGTACCTATATTGCGGCCCTCACCACAGTGCACTAAATTAATTCCAAAGAGCCGTACAAACAGAAGCCAAGAACCACCACACATACCATCATTCTCCTTACAACATTGAAATGCAATCAATACACATTTAAACTGTCAAGGACTAATGTTCTATCTGAACACCTCTGAAAGAGCCACCGACATATAATTACTTTAAAAGCTAAGTTACTACTTTGTTAAATCTGTTAAATCTTAGGTGTGACTTCCAACGCATGAAAATGACATCAGATAAATGAAAGGGAAAAGGTGACTGAAGTGGCTACCATACACAGATATGGACTAATTAACTTGTGGTAAGCCACAATTCCATTAGAAACTATCGGGGATTTTCGAATTCATCATTTCAATTCTAAAAATTTGAAATCATGAAATTCAGTCACAAGTCTCTTTCATGGGAAGCTCTAAGAATTTCTTATAGAATTTGAAATCCAGATCTTTAGTTTGGAAAGATAAAGAACTTGGGAGTCCAAATTTGTATTAACAACTTTACACCACATTCTGTGACTTTTTTGTGAAAGTGTTGTGTGTACAAAGAGAACCCCGGAAGAGAAATTGTAACTAGCTGCCTCGGATGTTAATCTTTCGCCCAATAGCAACAAGTTCCCAGGAAGCGTACATTAACTAAATTCCCATCATCCTTCCCAACTGCCAAAACATTCACAGCCTTGGCTATATGTATATATATTATATATATATATATATATATATATATATATATATATATATATATATATATATATATATATATATATATATATATATATATATATATATATATATATATATAGGGGCCTATCCAGTGAGAAGTGGTAATTTGGTGAGAAGTGAGAAGTAATCTCAGCCATTGATTTCGCGTAACTGTAGTAACTAAATTGCATAACTCCAATCGTAACTCCACTAACTAAAACTCTTAACTCCAGTCCTTTAACTCTACTAACTAAATTGTTTAACTCTAGTGGAAACACATAACTCCAACTTAATTTTATTAAATAAAAAACGTAATTCAAATAACTCCACTACCTAAACCGTATAACTCCAACTTTACTTCATGGCCTAAAACACATAACTCCAAATTAATTTCAGTACACAAAACACGTAACTCTAATAACTCTACTACCTAAAGTACGTAACTCCGACTTAACTCCACTAACTAAATCGGGCAACTCCAACTTACTTCCACTAACTAAAACACATAACTCCAAATTAATTTCATTACATAAAACACGTAACTCTAATAACTCTACTACCTAAAGCACGCAACTCTGACTTAACTCCACTAACTAAATCGGATAACTCCAACTTAACTCCACTAACTAAAACATGTAACTCCAATTTAACTCTACTAACCAAAACACGTAACTCCACTAACCAAAACACGTAACTCTTAACTTAACTCTATTAACCAAAATACGTAACTCCAACTTAACTCTACTAACTAAAACACGTAACTCCAACTTTAACTCCAATAACTATGACACGTAACTCCAATAACTTCATAACTAAAAGACGTAACTCCAATAACTAAAAGACGTAACCCCAATAACTCTACTAACTAAAATACGTAACTTTAAAGCTAACCCCGCCAATTAATTACGTAACAAAAAAAAAAAAAAAAAAAAAAAAAACAGAAAATGAAAGAAAATTAAAAACGAAATTAACAAAAATCCCCAAACTTCCACCATTTTCTCTCTCCTCCCACACCACCAACCTCCGCCCTCCCCCGCCACAGCTCCGCCAGCCACAGCCCCCCTCCACCTACACCTCCGTTGCCAGCAGCCTCATCAGCCACCGCGACTGAGCCGTGCTCCGTCCTACAACCCTCGACGCCACCATCCCCCCATTTCCCCCCTCTCCTCTCACCTCATCACTAGATCTACAATACACCACCGCGGCGAAAGTTGGCGACGGCGAGCCCTGGCGGCGGGAATCACTACGAAAACGTGAGCTGAGACAGGCGAAGGCGTTAACCGACGGTGAAAAGCAAAGACGGCCGCCGCATCTGACAAAAAAGGTGCGAAAAATGGGAAAGAGAAGACGTTTTTCGCGGCGGTGTGATGCGGGACGAGGTGTTCCGATTGCTGACGAAGACTCGCCTTCGTGAGTGGAGTCGGCCGGTGGCATCGAAGCCGGTGATGGTTGTCGCCGGTGGACATCGACGGCGGCGGTGTGGTGGCGCGGGGGGTAGGTCCGTGGGGAGAGAAGAGTGGAAATGGGAGGAGAGAGAAAATAATGTGAGATTTGGGGGTTTGGGTGTATTTTTAGCTTTATTTTTCTTTTATTTATATTTTTAATGTGGGTCATTAGATCAAGGGAGATGGATGGCTGAGATTACTTCTCACTTCTCACGAAATTAATACTTCTCATTTGATAGATTTCATATATATATATAAAAGACGGTTTTTTGAAAAGGTTAGAGAGCGTCCAACAAAGGAGAAATACTGAGAGCGTCTAAAAAATGAGAAATACTGCAATTTATTATTAACAACTTACACGGATAATTATTAATAATCCACAAATAAAATCCTTATTTTCATGAGACTCATCGATAAAGTTAACTAATAAATTTATCACATAATCATTCATAACATTAGTTATGTGTATCAGAACATTTCGAAATATATATCATTAGATTTGTTTCGAAAAATATCTCAATTTGAGGTCCATTTACTTATTTTTCCGAGATGCAAAACAATTTAGTTACTCCGTAATCCCTCCGTCCCAGATCAAACGCCCCGGGCAATATTTGTAGTGGAATAAGAAAAATTGATATAGTAAGTTGCGTGGGGCAATATTTAAAAATATTAGAAAAAAGGAGGAGAGAGAATGTGAGGATTAATAAAAGTAGGAGAGAGAAATATGTCCCAAAATAGATGGGGTGTTTGAGGTGGGACATCCCGAAATGGAATATGGGGCGTTTGAGCTGGACGGAGGGAGTATACATGTAGTAGAGTTTTGTTGTTTTAAAAAGTTGAGATAGAGTCCAACATAAGAAAGAAAAATGGTGAGAGAGTCCAAGAATTGAAAGATTCTCACAATAGTTATTAGGCAGAGTTTATACTTTCATAAACTGTAATTTAAAAGTTATTTGATTGTGACCTGACATAATTAGTCTTAACTTTCATTTAGTAAATCAGAAAATTACAATATATACTTTAGTAAACTTGTTTTGAAATTTAATTTAAAATGAGTTCCATTTATACATATGTTTGATAGAAATGCCTTGGTCAGCCGGCATCGAACGAAAATTGCAAAAAGAAGATTGTGTTTATTCTCAAACTAAACTCAACAAACAAAATATAGACACTACATTTGGCTATCTAAGAAAAATATTTGATGTGAGAATTTTGTGTAAGAATCATTAAACACGATATAATATGTGTACCATGCAACGCAAGGGCTTAAAACTAGTTCAATACTAAAAGGAGAAGAAATGAAGAGTTATGGGATAGGGCCTCAACGTGTAAGAATTCGGGATCGACGGCATCATGGGCAGGTAAGCAGGGGAGGCTTAACCATAGGGGGCTGAGAGTGAGATGAGTAGGTTGGGAATGGAATATAGATTTAGCTGATTTTAGCGAACTATTATTTACTAAAAATTTGACCCAATCCAAAATTTAAGGTTTTTTGGATTGCAAAACATCAAATTTAGGCAAATTCAGAATTTGCTTCCCAAACAGGCTACTACAGGATTTAAAATAAACTCAGACAAAAGATCAGCAAAACTACGACATTATTATTATAGAGAGTTTAAAAACACAATCACGTCAATTTATTTGTTAACTGACATGAATTAGCGAAGTAAAATACTCACAATAGGGAGCATGTATGACAAAATGCTAAGATCCTGCTTGTGAAGTAGTTCACTTGATGCCTTCACTACATCGTTTAAAGGCCGAGCAGTCTCTTCGAATTTTGCGGCAAGGAAGAGTGCAGCAGCGGCAATCAACTGTAAGACACTATATCAGTAATTCTTCTTTACAGAATATAAACAAACAGCTACAAGAGGGGTAACGACAACAAGCTATTGGAAAAATCAACATTAACAAAGACCTAGTCCCAATACACACCATTCAGCTACCACAAAAGGCAACCAGCTATTGTAATATGTAGCGGGAAGGGGGCAATATTTAGACTATCATAGTGTAAACTTTAAAGGCTGCAGGATTCAAAACATACACCATTTTAAGCAAAATAAAAATACAAAATGCATCCAAGATCCCGACAGATCTCCAAGCAAAAACACATGTTGACCTGAACAACAATAGGAACCCATAGACCACGGCCCGCCAAGACCTGCCGAGACAACAGAACAATGTTTACCCAATTCATGTTACCAGAACGACAAACCATCCATAATATGACACTTAAACCAGCTAATCCTAGGTATGCAAATTGGAAAGATAGCTGGTACCACCAGAGATGAACCAAACACTCCCACATAACCTCCCTACTTGAACAAATACTTTCTACTAGCTGCAACCATGTGTTAGACTAAATGCAAAATCTTGAACGTTAACTGACAAGCAATTTTTAGCCACAAACTCATCTGCTAAATGTCATTCAATCACTTGAAAGAGAGCTAAAAAGAACTCACAAATCTATCATGACAGGCATGGGAGCGTCGGACAAAAAAACGGTGGCATAGTACCATTGCTGTACCAATTGTAGTTTGAGGCCTGAAACAAAGAAGATAGATTGGTCAAATAAGAAAACTCACAGATCAACAACAATAACATAAGAAAAACTATTAATTAGGTAAACATCAACCGGAAAGCCAATGAAATATGACTCAATTTCTGCCCTACTAATGTCAATTCAATTTCAGCTACATTTTCAGAAACATCGAAAATTCATATAAAATGCATAACAAGGTCAAACTTACAAATCTAAGCGCATCCCAAGGTTCTGAAGAAAGGTGCAATATGAGTATCTTAACCGAGTCTCATGTAATACATCAATCCCATCTTTTCTTGAAGGGGATAACCTCTCGATATCATCCTTGGACATAAGGACTGCAACATCATCATCATCATCCCAAACTGACCGATCACGTTTACTTACTCCACTCGTAGTAGGAGCAGCCATGACCGAAACCAAAGCATTCCTATTTAAAAGATTGGACGAAGCAATGCCATTGTAATCCGGTTGCCAATAAAACCCGACATCATTCCCCCAAGCATTCTCAGAAAACTTCCGCCGCTTGGAGGAAGGGGAGCCATAATGGCTAGAGAACCTCGAATAATTCTCCGTGTATGCTTGATCTCTACCATTTCTCGCCGCATTGTAATAATCATTATAAACTTTCATTTGATCATACATCAGACTACCACTACCATAAATGTTATGTCTATTGTAACCCCTGTATGCATCCTGCTGAAGACAATATGTAGCGTCACGTCTCGCCGCCATAGCTGACCGTCTCGTAGATTTTGGGGGCCTGTGCAAAACTTCGATATTACGCTTAATAAATGAAAATTATTGGAATTCTAATTCAATCAACCCAAAATGCAAAATTTTCCCAATACAACAACTAAAATTTTAAAAACAATCTGCAGAATTCCATCAATCTAATATCAAATTAATCTACGGCAATTTGTCATCCGATCCCCCAAACTAGACCTATAATTATCCCAAATTATTTGAGCTATAATTAACAATTAATGATGAACATGAATTAGAAATTTGATCAAATACAGAAAATCAACCGCCTAACAACACCGAAAAATTACCTGTGAGTTGTTAGATTAAATTGGGAAAAATTGAACGATTGAATTGAGGGGGGAAATCGAAGAAAAATCTAAATTGGAGGAGATCGTGCGTGGTTTTTGAATGAGATGCAGTGTTGCCGAATTAGGGTTACCTTCAATTCATTGTGTTTGTGTTTTTCAATCTGAATGTTGCTTTTATTTCAGGTATCCGGCTTTCCTTTTTCAAGTTAGTCCGTATGTCGGGAATTCACCTTGAACACGAGGTTGATCGATCTTTTGCGGTTTCAGTTTTTTTTGTTCTTCCTCGAGTTAAAAGTTACAAATCTTTTCGAGACAAGTTGATAACGTTAGAGCACAAAAGTACTTGTTTTGTTTAGCTAGTGCTACTCTTTATTTTGATAACGTTAGAGCACAAAAGTACTTGCTTTGTTAGAGCACAAAAGTACTTGCTTTGTTTAGCTAGTGCGACTCTTTATTTTGACCTGCTCTCGTAAAGAAAGGAAGACTCACTTGGCTCAACTCTCTTTGTGACATTTTTTCGTATATGGGACTTTATATCTTCTTGGACAGATAATCGATCGTCGTTCATTTGGATAATGAGAACCATGGGGGAGCAGAGAATGCTTTCAAGGACTGGGGTGAAAAGAAGGAACCCTGACAGGCAGACCTGGGCAACGGGGCGGGGCGGGGCGGGTCAGGGTCAATCTGAGACGGGACGGGGCGGGGCGGGTCACCAGCTTGCTTTTACGGGGCGGGGCGGGTCATGACCCATTGTGACCCAACCCGACCCTGACCCGTTTCATCCCCTCTTAACAGCCGTCTCTATTTTTTTTTATGGATTCTTCTTTTCTCTGTGTCCACCATATCTCACCAAACAAAGAAGCCAAAAAATCCTCATCTAGAGATCTCAATCAATAACAAAGATCAAAAATATAAATACAATTACCACAAAAGAATAATAAAATAAAAAACTTCACGACAAAAACAAATCAATGAAACCAAAATTTTCAAGGAAAAAAATCAATGAAATCAAAATTTCCCAGAAAAACAGTGAAATCAATGAATTTAGAGGAGATTTAGAGAAATCACATGAAATGAATAAAGAGAAATGATGAGAGTTTGGAGGAGAGAGAAACTGAGTTTGAGAGGATTGAGTGATTGACGTGTTTTTTGTTTAGGAGAAAGTAAAGTTTTTTTTTTTGGTAAAAAGAGAGAAAGTAAAGATAAACTTTTGTTTAGGGTCAATAAACAGGCTTTTATTTTGGGCCCGTTTTTTTCTTTTTTAAAAAAAGTTTTCTTACATGCATGCATTCTTAGTCGCGTGTATTGATCACAACAATGCGGTACACGCGTGTGATACGGCTACGTGGAAATGTTTTTGGTTTGAAATATTTGTCCTTCCACAAATTAAGGATACAGATTTTTTTTTGAACCAACATGATAACGCTATAGCACAAAATTACTCTTCCATAAATGCATTCTCAGTTGCATGATCACAATAATTTGGTACACGCACGAGAGACGGCCGCATGGATTTTTTTTTTTTAAATAAGACAATAATTCCTCCCTTTTTTTCATGGAAAACAATTGTTTGTTAGGGTTGAATATAATCATATTGTTTAAGAGAACATAATCAACGTTTTAAGCATGACTTCTTAAGTATTTAATAAAATCGCGATTTGTCCAAATAAATAGGATAATTTGATTTTTTTTAAGTGAGGTTTATAATACTCTCTCCAGTTCTGAATGATCTTCTTGTTTCTTTTTTGAGTCAGTTATATATGATTTTCTACTTTCCTTATTTATTATGTTATTTGTGGTCCTAATGAATTGTAACTCACCTACATTCATTTTCCACCAAATCTTATTAACTACAAAAAACTCCGTGTCACTTCTATTGTGAAACATTAAAGTGAACTGGAGGGAGTATAACTTTTGCAATGCTCTCATGTTAATAATCGGTGATTAGCACCAATTACTATAACAAACTATACATAAACAATCGGATTCCTTTAGCATTGTGTTAGTAAATATTAAAACGGAATTCAATTCCAATTTTGAGTTATTTTGATGTTTGGGAACTCCAAATAAACAATCATTTCAATATCATTCTTAATTTTAAGAGGCATGAGGCGGTTTGAGGCGATGAGGGCTTAATGCGGTGAGGTATGAGGCGACGAAATGAGGTGTTTTTTTTTTTGTATTTTTTTTTAAAAGAAAGTCGAAGAAAAGGAATTTACTAGAAATGAGGAAAGAGGATGAAGAACATACGAAAAAAGATGAAAGAAACATTGAGTTGTTCTAAAAAAAAATTGAGTTCGAAGTTTTCTAAGCATTGATAGATTTTAGTTAACGGAGTTCTTTTATTATTTTCTTCTATTTAAACTTTGAATCCTTTTGTTATTCAAAAAATAAATAAAAAATACCTCACAATTTTTAATAAATTTAGGAGGATTCATGTCATTCGAATCTAAAGTTATTAATGTAACACCCCGATTCATCACCAAAACCGGAAGTAGTCACCTATGGCCTATGCCAGCTCATCGAGCTGTGTACTGACCCCACAAACTAACACGGGTCCTTTCGGCGCACTTTGACGTCACTCGTGCGCACTACCCTGGAAAACTTCGTGGAGTTCTTTTCACATGACCTTCCTAAAAGGAAAGTCCACTTTGTTGGTATGAGTAGCACTATCAATCCTTTTAAACACTTCATATAAGCTTCTCATTTCTCTGTAATCCTTTGAAAATCGGTATCTAAGTAGCGCTCATATCTAAGCAAAGTATTGGCTTGGGGGAGCCAGGCAATAGTGTTATAGCGTCACCGCGTGCCCTGAACAATGTACACATTCTAGATCAACTCAGAATGGTTTGGAAAAAGAGGGTCTCGACCCCCAGCAAACAACATGGTTTAGCCTACGATTACAGCCTCTCCCATACTGGCTAATATATAGTAGAACAACATAGTACTACGCTGACTTGCTCTTGATCAAAGTGCGCCGAAAGGACCTATGTTGGTTTGTGGGGTAGCACACAGCCTGTCAAGATGCCATAGGTAACTACCTTCGGTTCAGGTGATGAGGTGAGGTGTTACAAATGGTATCAGAGCAACCCTGCGACCGCGTGCTGATCTTGTGGCCAGGATTGCTCAAGGTAGCAGCCTATAGGGGAAAGATTATGAAGTTGGACTATGGTTGGCTGCTAGGTGCAACGGGGACGTTGTTGTCTTAAGAGGGGGCGAATATAATACCCCATATTTTCAAAGGATTACTTAGAAATGAGAATCTCATATGAGGTGCTTAAAAGGATTGATAATGCTATTCATACCAACAAAGTCGATTTCCCTTTTAGTAAGCCCATGTGTAAGATATCCACAGTTAAGCATGCTTGATTTGGAGCAATTTCAGAATGGGTGGCCTCCTGAGAAGTTTCTCAGGGTGCGCACGAGTGAGGTCTAAGTGCGGCGAAAGGATCCGTGTTGGTCTGTGGGGTCAATACACAGCCTGAGAAGCTGCCATATGTGAATACTTTTGGTTCAGGTGATGAGCCGAAGGTGTTACACTTAACATAATAAAGAAGAAAACGTGGTGGCTGATGGTGGCGGACGTATTTGGTATATAAAGAGCGGAAGAGAAAGCTTGTGGAGTGGTTATGATGATGGTATGTAATTAAAACTTATTGAATTGAATTGAATTGTATGAAAAATGCGCTAATTTAAAGTTGTACTATTAAACATGAAGATTTTATTGTAAATTATATGGTATTTGTTTTTTCAATTATGTGTTTGAATGACAAATTTATGGTACATATTATACATAAATATGAAAGTGTGGAAATCATTTTAAAATTAGAAACACAAAGGTGGCAAAAAATGTTTCCATATATATATATATATATATATATATATATATATATTTATAACGTTAAGTAATAATATTAAAGGTAGTGTTTTTGGAAAAAAAAAAAAGTATAGTTGTTATGACACTAAAGGGTGCTAATATGAGAGTGGAATTTCTCAACTTTGTAAAATGAAGTTTATATAATGAAAATAATTGTCTACACATGTTAATTAAAATGAAAGTAATAGTTTCTATGAAGGGTTAAATATTTATCATCATTATTAAGAAACTCGTGTAACGCGCGAGCTTTCATGCTAGTTAAAACTTAAAAGATGCTTCTGATAGTAATGAGAGAAGATGCTGTTCCAAATATCCTACAAAAAATATGCACAAAAAGGTGAATAAGAAAGGTGGAGTTTTGAAATTTATTCCCACAATACGGAGTAACCAAGTAGGAAACATACTAATTATAACACATCGACTCATCACCTGAACCAGAAGTACTCACCTATGGCCGCTTGACAGGCTGTGTACTAACCCCACAGACCAACACGGCTCATTTCGGCGCATTTTGACCTCACTCATGCGCACCCTGAAAACTTCTCAGGTTGTCACACATTCTAAAACTACTCTCAATCAAGCACGCTCAATCAATCAAACACACTTGACTGTGGAGTTCTTATCACATGGGATCCCCAAAAGGAAAGCCGACTTTGTTGGTATGAGTAGCACAATTAATTATTTTTAAGCAACTCATATGAGCTCTTAATCTCTTGGAAACCTCCTCTAAAATCGGAGTATTACACTAACGAGCAACGGCTAACCGTCCATATGTTGAACACACTAACCACGACCTTGACCAAAGTTTTGCCGAACACACGACCGGTGCCCGTGCATTTCAAAAAAATCAAAACCTGTCAAAGTCAGTCTCAGGAAAAGTTGAAAAACGAGGGAAAAAAACCCCAAAAACACTCTGCTTTACTTTTAACCCATAAACCCTAACAATTAGTGACACTGTCTTCCTCCCTCTTCCCCTTCACATTCAAATTCTTCTTAAACCCCTTTCCTCTCAAATCATGCTTCAATAACACACTTCTTCCCTCTTTTTCTCTCCGATTTTCTAACCCTACTTCTTCTTTGTAACTCTTGGTTTCCGGATAGTGAGGGTTTTTGTAATTGTGTAGCACAAGTTACCTCCCATGGCGCGGCTTCTTCGCCACGCTTTCTCCTTGCGACGTTCTTCTTTCTTCCCTCAGGAGGTCTGTTTTTCTTACTACCCTTTTCTTTATTTAGTGTCTGATTGACCCCTTTGATTTCATATGTAGATTTTATAATATAGTATTTGATTTTGTTCGGGTCAAATATGTCATACATGCATGCGATTTTTAATGTTTAGAAGTGTTTTGATTGTTGTGTAATAATGTTAGAGAGGTTTAATGTGTTTCTGTGAATTATTATGATTGTTGTATATCGATTAATTTGGGGAAATTGTTGATTGAATATGGGGTTTGCGTTAGATACATGTGTATCATTTCGAATAAACTATTGAAGTACTACTGAACTCTTGCAATTGTTTGAAACTTTGAGTGTTGTTGCTCTTGCAGAGCTTCAGAAAAGGTATACTGGGAGCTTCGATTCAGTGTAACGAGTTTTCGACTAAAGGTGCTAAAAAGTTTCATGCTTTGGTATTTTTTAGTGTCATTTATGCCTGGTCTTTTGTGGATCGCCGCCCCGTCATTGCCATTGTAGCTTTTCCCCTACACCCCAGCATTACCATTACCTATGTTCGGATGAGAAATATTGAGAACATGGCAGTTCTTGTTAGAACGATCGATTACATGGTTTCCTGTCTCTAGTGGACCGACCCTAATGAGAGTTTTGTTAAATCTTTTTTCTTTTTGATTTGTGCTTGATTGTGTACGATGTTAAGGACGAGCTGTGATCTATATTATCTCATTGTGAAGCTGGTAGTTTTCTTTGAGTTTCTTATTACCAATGCTTCATATCCTGCCAAGAGTGTTTTCTATTTTTAAAAGAAAAAAAAAGTGAAAAAAAGTAGTGCTAATACGTACCTACAAGTCACATTTTGTCTTGTCATGTTGTTGTTGTCGTATCTAAAATGTATGCTGAAATATCAAGTATTCGAGGTTTATTTGAAATGTTACAGGGATCGACAGGATCAGAAAGTATACTAGCTGTACTATGTGGTCTTTGGTCTATGTGGTTTTTGATTTTAATTGTTGTTTGGCCATGGTAAAACTGGTGCAGATGCAATTTAGGGTCATTGAAGGGCATTTCCTCACCCTGCTAACAATCTTTATTTCTATGGTGAAGGTCGGAAGAAATCAAAATCAGATAAAAGTGATTCAGGTGATGAAAACATGTCAACAAAAGAGCTTGCTCTTCAGCAGGCCCTAGACCAGATCACTGCTTCATTTGGAAAGGGATCAATTATGTGGCTTGGTCGATCTGTAACCCCTAGACATGTTCCTGTGGTGTCTACTGGCTCTTTTGCCCTGGATGTAGCATTAGGTATTGGCGGTCTTCCTAAGGTATTTCTCAAGCTAATTTTGTTCCATAGTATGTAGATATCTGATTGCCGAAGCAAATGATTTCCCTCCCTTAAGGCTTACATCTGTTGGAATGGAATCTGAACATTGGAAAGATTCCAAATTTATGTATATATTACAGGAACATCAGTTACTTTACTGTTTATTTATTTGCACGTTTATGAAATTGTGTCGTAAAAGACTAAAAGTCGCACTTCATTTTGCTGTAGTCAATTTTGTAATTACGTTTATGACTTGTGTCTGTTGGATCATGCAGGGGCGTGTAGTTGAGGTGTTTGGTCCAGAGGCTTCTGGAAAGACTACTCTTAGTCTTCATGTGATTGCTGAAGCACAGAAGCTCGGAGGTATTGTTAATAACATTCAGTTAGCTGCTTCATTTCATATTAGGAAGTAGTAGCAGTTATTGATTTCATATCCATTATGGATATCAGTCTGATGTATGGATTACAACATCAACAACAATGAAGCCTTATTCCCAAAATGTTTAAGGTCGGCTAACATGAATCGTCATAAGTCTGATGTATGGATTACTGTATGAATTTATCGGGGCAACTCCTCTTGAGTCTTGACCACCAACCTGTCTATACACTTGGAGTACATTGTTATATATATATATATATATATATATATATATATATATATATATATATATATATATATATATATATCTTGGTTCCAAACAGATTTCAGATTTGTGAGAAAGCATATAAACATTTTGGTATGATGTCCATGCCTGCTTTAGAAACTATGTAGTGACAGTTAATGTTCAATGGTTATCATGTCATTTCCCATTATGCCCTTGCCATGTAGAATAATCGATGTAACCCACATGTCGTCTGCTGACAGTGTCCTGCTGGTGACATGTCTCTCGTATTGTCATTCAAATTCTCAAGGGATAATTCGATTTCATTTTTCCTGGTTTTTATCTCACTTTTTCATCGGGTGCGTCAATTTTTTTGACTAAGATACTCTTTTTTGTTCATTCAGGGTACTGTGCTTTCATTGACGCTGAGCATGCTCTTGATCCAGCTCTTGCGGAATCAATTGGCGTAAACACTCAAAATTTGCTACTTTCTCAGCCTGATTGTGGTGAACAGGCTCTAAGCCTGGTGGACACACTCATTCGAAGTGGTTCAGTTGATGTTGTAGTTGTTGATAGTGTAAGGAAAAACTTTGTATTTTTAAGTTATGCTTCTGTCTGATAGTTGTTGCTACTCCTTCCCAGTGCCCCCCAGAGAAAAAGTTCGCATGCACGTGTCCATTTTCTTGAGCCTGCATCTATGTCATCACAGATATAAAGATGCTTTCTTTCAGTATGTGGGGGGAGAAGGAGTACTGTGTATCATCTATAGAGTGTTTGAATCTCTGAAAACAGCGTTAACATCTCGATACACTTTTGTTTCATGGTTTGATATGAACTTTTGACTAAATGATCGTTTGTCAAGTAACCATCAAGTTAGACAGAAACTTACACATCATGATCATCATTTCTCATTTTTTTGATTCGGGTCGCAGGTAGCTGCCCTTGTTCCAAAAGGAGAACTCGATGGGGAGATGGGTGATGCACACGTGGCTATGCAAGCTAGATTGATGAGTCAGGCACTTCGCAAATTGAGCCATTCTTTGTCTCAGTCACAATGTATATTGTTATTTCTGAATCAGGTAAAGATGTCTGCACATCTTTTTACCTTTTATGCTGGCTATGAAATTCATGTAAACTTTATTCTTTTTCTCTCATAAAATGCTAAATCTAAGGTAGTTTTCAGATTCATTGGTCCGAGTCTATCAGTTGTTTGTGAATCCCTTATGACCAAATGGAACTTGCTTCGACAATACAAAGAGGTTAACCAATGTATGAGTTCTTAGATGTGTTGCCTTTGTGAAATTGTCGTCCTATTAGCTAATGGCAATGATTTGTTTTTGGTTTCTCTCTCCCTCAGTTTGGTCTTTTTCCCCCAAGTTTTCTAGCTTGAGACAGAGAGGTCATTTTAACTCCTTCGCAGAAGAGCCAAATTTAAGTCTAATATATGATATCTTTCAGGTCAGAGCAAAAATCTCAACTTTTGGGGGATTTGGTGGTCCTACTGAAGTAACTTGTGGAGGTAATGCTTTGAAGTTCTATGCATCAGTGCGTCTGAATATCAGGAGAACAGGACTTATCAAGAAAGGAGATGAGGTTTAACCTTAAACTTGTTTTTATTATTTAACAGTCTCCGTTTCTCATTTATCATGACATTATAGTCTCTTGTTTTGGTGTTTGGGAAGGGGGGTGCTCCTTGTACAAGTGATGAACTGACTTCATATGTGCTAAGCAAATTATTGTATTATAGTATTATGGCTTTCTGGTCTTTGTGTTTTGAGTGAGCTGGAAGATATAGCTTTGTGCCTTCAGATGAACATCTTTTCCTTTGATGCTCATAAGACACACGACATACATGTTTGTGTTATGTAATTATTTGAATCCACTGCAAGTGTTTTGGAATGTCATGTGTACAGTGTATAGGACAAATGTGAGGTATTTGTCAAAGCTTGCAAGTTCCAGCTTATGAGCCTATTTGTCTGTTCATATATGTGAGCTGCATTGAAGTCCATCTTAGAAACTGAGTTCTTATTCATCTGTAAGCAATCTCTATAGCGTGTGCATATCTAATTGTTGCTTTTGTAGTGTTCTCTAGATGATTTGTAAATGTTCGTTCATTCCGAGTTCCGACCTGTTTGAACTTGAACCACCACTACTTCAGTTGCTGTGGAGAGAGTGGTGGCTATTATTTATTTACCCTGCTGCCAATTTATGACCATGTTGGAACTAAGAGATGCATTATCCTCATGTTCCCTGTTGGCTTGTAGGTCTTTCCATTGCTGATCAGCTAATTATACCACAAATTTGTTTTCCTTTGGTATGTAATTGCATGTGATATCATAGCTTTAGACATACTAGTATAAGATATTATATCATTTACGATTAATGATTTACTGCTTAATGCCAGTTTTATAGGCATATAACGGTCTGTCTCGTGTGCTGTTGTGCTCCTTAATTGTGTTTCTTCTCTCTAATTATTCATTCTTACAATGTTCTATTCTGCAGACCGTGGGAAGTCAAGTCCTCGTGAAAGTTATAAAGAATAAACATGCACCTCCCTTTAGAACTGCTGAATTTGAACTTGAGTTTGGCAAGGGAATATGTCGGGATGCAGAGATTATTAGCCTTGGTGTGAAGCACAAGCTGATAAAGAAGAACGGCAGTTTCTATTGGTTAAACGGTGAATCTTTTCATGGGAAAGATCTGCTTAGAAAGCATTTTGCTGAGAATCCAAGTACTAGGGATGAGCTTGCACTGATGCTTAGAGAGAAACTACTGCATTCAGATGAGGCTCCGGAAGGGGAGCTTGATGGAGAACCAGCAGAAGAAACAGTTGCAGCTGAAGTAACAGATGAAGATGTAGTGGCGGCTGCTGAGGCATAGGACGGAAAGTCTCAAAGAAAGAGGACACCATTACTATCTTTCATGTTTGGCTTCGGGTGTTGTCAGCTTCTAATGTCAGAACATACAAACAGCCAATCGTTAATGCGTGCAGGTGGGTAAGTTGGGATGAATCAGGCATATTTCAGATCTTACAATTGTTTAACCAGCCTGCCATCTAGTAGTCAATATTAGTGCTAAATATGAAATTAGTGTAAAGAATTTGTAGGGTTTTAAAAGCTGGACAGATTTCTTAGGTCAGCTCAGCTGCATCATGTATCATAGCGTGGGTGGTTGTCCACAGTTTTTGGATTTATAGTGTATATTTTGCTAATCAATGAAGCAAGCTGGGATTGGTGGTCGACATTTTTCTTTTGCTGGAACAAAGGTCAGTAATTGGTTCATTTGGTGATCAGTAATTATATCCAATCCGTCTATGGTACCCTGGGCGTACCATTCTATCGGGTCAAGATCCTCTAGAGTTCTTTATGAACTCTATGGGGTAGAGTTGTCATCCTAACCATTCATTCTGAAATTAAAGGCCCAGATTAGTCCATTTCATTAACTTTTAACATATACCCACCCACACCAAAACATAACCCCAATCCCCAAATCCACCAAAACCTTCACCCTTCCCTCCGATCTGCCACCCCTATCACCGCCACAAGCCAACCCCACCCAACCCTATTGATCGGCGACCACCATCACGGCGGCGGCGCATCGCCGGCGAGACCTAAAGACACCCTAAGGTCGGAAGGTTGTTTGAAGGGGTGTGGTCAACCCGTTTGGGGTGTGATTTCGTGAAGGTGGCCGGAAATAGGGTTTAGGGCCCCACTTCCTGGGGCCCTAAACCCTATTTCCGGTGTGTGGGGAAGCGGGTCGTGTTGCGGTAGGGGGGCTGTTATTTGGGGGTTTCGAGGAGTACGGTGGTAGAGGTGGTGGTTGATCGGAATATGCCCAGGTTTGTTGTTTTGGTGGTGGTCGGCTATTGTTGAAGATGAAGAGAGCAAGTATTGAAGGTGGGAGGAGAGTTGCAAGGAGCATGACGGGGGATATGGAGAGGTGAGAGAAAATGAAAGTGAGATTTTTTTTTTAATTCCCTCTTTGTATTTTTATAACCATTGATTTAATTGAATGGTTGAGATTTTCTGAACTCTACAAGGTAGAGTTATTAGGAAACTCTAGAGGATCTATTTCCCATTCTATCTGTACCCCTCGGCCCAATCCAAGGAGCAAATTATTTTCACAGATGGGTTAGTCCAATCCAACCAACCCATTCAAAAAATAAAAAGAAACAAAAAGAAATAGATAAAAACTAAAAAAATGACAATCTCATTTTATCTCTCCTCCCCTCTCCCCCACCCACGACCCAGCTCCGTCCCCGGCGCCACCGCAACAACTGCTTCTCCGGCGAGTAACACACGCCGTTAAAGTCGCCGGAAACCACGCCCTAACCACCTCCTCCCTTTTGCCTCGTCCACCCTTCCCCGCGCACCCGTTTCTCTCTTTCACGCTTTTTTTCTTTCCCATTCAACCACCACGCTCACCACGACCACAACACTGCGGTGCTGACGCTTAGTCGCTGGCGTTCATGGCGTTGTCGGCATAGTGATCGCCGTTATGTGGTGGGGTGGAGTTGGTGGCTTGTGGTGGAGGTGGGTCGGGTGGGGTTTTTGGGGAGGAGAGAGATTTTTTTTTTCTTTTTTTTTATCCTTTTGACTAAATCATTTAATAACAAAATTAGATCATTATAGAACTGTAACACTACGGAATATGGAAAGTGGATTATGGAGTTGGTTTGTCCCACATTGGGAAAATAAGGCTCATATGATCAGTTTATAATAGATTTCTACCATCATACTACCAACAAAGCCTTCACCTTTTAGAGCCCGGAGAGGATATATGGGCCTAAGAGGTGACTTCCCATCTTATTGGGTTGTGTTGCGACGTATGATGGATCGGGCTGTTACAATATTAGAGTAGAGTTAAGAAGAAGATACCTTGGACGAAGAGGCATTGAGAGCCATTTTGTCCAGGGATTTATAAACACAATCTGTAACAGCCCGATATCCAGGGAAGTTGGTGGAGAGCTGAGATACTATCGGAGCCCCCACACCTTAGGCCCATATATCCTCTCCGGGCTCTAAAAGGTGAAGACCTTGTTGGTAGTATGATGGTAGGAATCTATTATAAACTGATCATATGAGCCTTATTTTCCCAATGTGGGATAAACCAACTCCATAATCCACTTTCTATATTCCGTAGTGTTACAAACTCCCCCACTTAGAGAACGCAACGTCCCCGTTGCGCCTCGACCAAACCATACCAACATTAACACAGGTCCAAGATCTTCCCCGCTAGACGGCTGGTCTGGGCCTCGCCCCAGCACCCAGCACGCGGTCGCAGGGTTGCTCTGATACCATCTGTAACAGCCCGATCCATCATACGTCGCAACACAACCCAATAAGATGGGAAGTCACCCCTTAGGCCCATATATCCTCTCCGGGCTCTAAAAGGTGAAGACCTTGTTGGTAGTATGATGGTAGGAATCTATTATAAACTGATCATATGAGCCTTATTTTCCCAATGTGGGATAAACCAACTCCATAATCCACTTTCTATATTCCGTAGTGTTACAAGAACAATTGTCGGTTAAGAAAACATAGACCATTCATTTCAGAACAAAACACTTCATTTTGGAACAAAAACCATTAATTTTGAGACACTAAAGGACAATAATCACTCATTCCAGAACAAAAATCATTCATTCCAGAACTAAAACAATTCATTTTAGGACAAAACAATTTATTCCAGAACAAAAATCATTCATTTTAGGACAGTAACCATTCATTCAGGACAAAAATCGACCATTTCAGAAGAAAAAAAACAATTAATTCTAGATTAATAAACGTTCATTTCATAACAAAAACAAGTCATTTCAAGACAAAATCATTCATTGTAGAACAAAAACCATTAATTTAGGACAGTAATTATTCATTCTGAAACAAAAGTCATACATTCCAGAACAAAAAATATTTATTTTAAAACAAAAACTAATCATTCCAAAACAAAAGTCATACATTCCAGAACAAAAAGTAACCATTTTGAAACAAAACGCAACCATTCTAGAACAAAAAGCAACCTTTCTAGAACAAAAACTAATCATTCCAAAACAAAATCCAACCATTATAGGACAAAAAGTAACCATTCTAAAACAAAAGTCAACCATTCTAAGACAAAAACTAATCATTCGAGAACAAAAACCATTCATTTCATAACAAAAAAATAATCATTTCAGGACAAAACGATTCATTCCAAAATAAAAACCATTTATTTCAGAACAGTAACCATTCATTTCACGACAAAAAGTACTCATTTCAAAACAAAAACCATCTATTTTAGGACAAAAGTCATCCATTTCAGGGCAAAAAAATAAACATTCATTCAATTTATAATCTATACTTTTTGTTTTACAATGATATTTTTGTTTTACAAAAGGCAACCATTCTAGGACAAAAAGTAATCATCCCATAACAAAAACCAACCATCCCAGGACAAAACCAACCATTTCTAGACAAAAACTATTCATCCCAGAACAAAAACTAATCATCTCGAAACAAAAGTCATTTCCAGAATAAAAGGCAATCATTCTATGACAAAAAGCAACCATCTCATAACAAAAATCAACCATTCCAGGACAAAACCAACCATTCATCTCAAAACAAAAATTAACCATCCCGAAATAAAAGTTGTTCATTACAGAATAAAAGACAACCATCCAAGGACAAAAAACAACCATCTCAGAACAAAAACTAATCATCCTAGGACAAAAACCAACCATTTCTGGACAAAAACCATTCATCCCCAGAACAAAAACTAATCATCCTGAAACAAAAGTCGTTCATTTCAGAACAAAAGGCAACCATTCTATGACAAAAACTAACCATCCCACAACAAAAACTAATCATCCTAGGACAAAAATCAACAATTCCTAGACAAAAACCATTCATTTCAGAACAAAAATTAACCATCCCGAAACAAAAGCCGTTTATTTCGAAACAAAACTCATTCATTACATATCAAAAACCATTTGTTTCAAAAAACATTTATTCCAAAACAAAATAATACTAACGGTTTGTTTTTGTTGTATAATGACCCGTTTATGTCATTGAATGATTCAATAATGTTTTGTAATGATCAATTTATGTTCAAGTATTAATTTAATTTTGTTTTATAATTTTTGTTTTGTAATGAACTGTCTTATTTTCAATGATATGTTTTTCTTATGTCATGCAATGATTAATTTATGTCCCATAATGATCTAAGTATGTTTTGGAATGATCTGCTTTTGTTCTATAATGATATTTTGTTTTGTAATGCTTTGTTTTTGTTTTAAAATGATTCAATTTAGTTTTATAATGATTTGTTTTTCATAATTATCTATACTCTTGTATTTGTTATGCAACGATTTATTATGTAACCGAATTATTTGTTAATGTTTTATAATGATCTAATTATGTCATGTAATGATCAAGTTATGTTCTATAATGATCTAATTTAAATAAATTAGTAATAACAATAATATAAAACAAAGCAAAAAAAAAAAAAATTATAACTCTCTCGTCCTTCCGCCACTCCCTCTCTAGTTGATCCATTACTGGTGAGACTAAAGTCGCGATTATCTACCAAAAATAATCCTAAATCCTAACAACAGTAGTAGGGAAGTAGGGATCGTATCCACAGGGAAATGGGTTGTCCAATGTAATGAATTGAAGTGCTAAAGTAACAAGTAATGGGGATTTTGATTTGTTGATTATCAAACTATCTAAAAGTAACAAATGCGAATTGTGAATGTAATTCAGGAAATAAAAAAAACCTTGATCAATTAATTCTCACAAAGCATTGACTAATCGATCCTAGTGGTCACTATTCTTTTATCAATCTCAATTACTCTAGCGTGGAAACAGAATTCCCAAATCTCTCCTTAAGACTAGCTAAAAGGCGTGATCTGCACTACCTAATAACCCTAACTATCAAATAACCTAAGCACACGATTAGGTTCAATTTAATACTAGCAATAAGAATTAGAGAGATATCGATAGAGACATGTAATACTAACGCACGTTTCGTATTTAACATGTAAGTCAAATCTTTGCCCTAATTCACTAACGATGATTACATACAAATTAATGAATTCGGGTTGCTACAATGTAAAGATCAATCAAACAATGGATTCCTTTGACTAATCTAAACTAGCAATCAATCAATCCTAAGGAATTAACTAGTTGTACACCTAACAATCACAAAAGATAATTGGATGAATTGAAAACCAAAGATAAGACAATAATTGAAAGCAATAAAACGAATAGATCTAACTCACAATATTGTCGATGCGATGCTTCGATTAATAGATCAAGAAATAAATGAATTAGCTCCTCATACAATCCATAGAAACCCTTCTTTTCTTCTAAAAAGTCTGAATGTAAAACCTAGGGTCGGGGTTCTTATTTATAAAGTTCTCTAAAAACGTAAAATAGAAATATACGGAAAATAGGAAAACCCGATCTTCGCGGCCCGCCACGGTCCCCTCGCGGACCGCCAAAAGTTACTGGCGCAAATCGCCAAAATGTGTGTCGCGGTCCTTCATATACAGGCCGCGGGCCGCGGTAAGTTTCTGCCTCAGTTTTTCAAAAGGCTGTAGATTTTTCGTTACTTATCCGATGAAGGCGTGTAACCACTTCCTGGAAAGCTAATAACATGAAGAATCATCTCCAAGTGGTTTCACAACAAAATTCCAAACAATATGAGAGATATGAAGCTCCAAAGTTGATCTTCTGCAAATCAGCTCCAAATCTCTTGCAAATGAATGTCCGCTTCCAAAAGATTGCCAAAATAGCCAAAAACACATAGAAAATGTTGTCCATGATACCCTAACGCAAATTAGAGGTATATTACATCATTTTGACCGTAAAAGCAATATAAAAACCATCAAATCGACACGTACAAAATGGGCAGATCAATCACCAATCAAAAACTTCAGCCACCACCACCGGCCATCGCTAGCACCACCGTATCAGCCCCCACTGGCCACCACAACCTACTACCACTACCCCACCGGCCATTGCTATTCCCCAGCTTTTTTTTTTCAGTTTCATTTTTCTGGTTTTCCGTCCCCCCTCGATTCCCTTATGCCCACTATCCTTATTTCGACTCCTCCCTCTTCCGTCACCGCCGCTACAATCACCTGATCGCCGCCCATATTAGTTGTTGTCGTCGCCTGCTCTCGCCATAACATGGACCAAGTGAGGAGAGAGAAACGAGGTAGATTAAGGAAATAGAGGAGAAAGAAAGGTGGCGTCGATGGTGGATGTTGGGGCGATGGTCGCCGGCGTAGGGACGTCCGGCCGATGAAGTCGCTAGGGTTGGGGTCGACGATGTAGTGGCGGGGCTGGGGTGGGTCGGGGAGGGTGAAGGGAGGAGAGAGAAAATGGTGGTTGAGTTTTTAAATTTGTATTATTAGATTTCTGATTTGTGTGGTTTAATATTACATTGATATTGAGCCTCTCTCACAAATGGACCGAGCTTTTGAAAAATAGCTGGACTTTATCAGAAGGAGGCCCGGCTGGTACCTTTCTCTTGGTACTCCGGGGGTAGGATAGTATTTGCGAATTACATCTCCATTGGCGAAGTTAATGAAAACTCCAATTTTAGGTGAACATGATGACTTATTTAGCGAATGTGACGCTCGCGTGCGTTACACGTTACAGACAAAGATAGGTGTGAACCTCCTAGGTCTAGGCGGTTTTATGACTTTAAATTGTTTTTTTGGTGGATGTAAAACCGCCAAGGTCTGTTCACCAATTTTTTTAACTATTCACCATTTTTACCATTTATAAGTCATAAAACCGCCATGGTTTTTGACGGTGTTATACATGGATGACATGCACCCCATCTTGTTGAACAAGTTTTTTCTCGATCCATTTTATTTAATATTTTTTTTAGCATTATTTAGAAAAATCGTTCAAATACTTCTTGTGCATGTGTGACCACCTAAATACCACCATGAGTATTATTCTATCTGATCTCTTGTATGGACATATGGTAAACCATTGGCGATTACCCAATATCACCAAGTATTACCCTTGCCTCTCGCAGTGCAGATCAACTGTCTCATTTTCCTATCCTATTCCATGTACCCAAAAAATGATGAAATGTTAGCATGCGATTGGTGGGGTACATGGAGTGAGATAAGAAAATGGGACATGTGATCCACACTGGCCTCCTCAGCCATTAAACTGCCTTTTTTTTTTTTTTTTTTTTTTTTTTTTTTTTGCCATATACCAAAATGTTTATTTAAGCTATGTGAATACCCAATTCTCAATTTGCCTTACACATCAATTCATTCCATGAAAATCTATATACTACGGTTACACCAGGACGTTTTAACTATATCGATCGTGAACACCTTTGGGGACGATCGTGTATGTGTATTATTATGCATAATAATACCTAACGTCACCGCCTATGTAAGCTTCCTCATCTAGAAGACTAGAAGTCAAAATGTTCACAACACAGAATAGTTTGTAGTGAATGCAAATTTATTTAATAATCATACAATTTACTTCACATAAATTAATAAAAATAGGAAATGAAAAAAATAGAACAAAAATAGAAATTCTTTGAGGACCTACGTACTCACCTACCTCTATACTACTATATATACCCCCCACTTATCACAAAACATTATAACCACGCAAAATTATCAAATATCATTCCATATCAAAAACATTCTAGTTTTTGCGAAAAAACAGTAAAAAGTTAAAAAAAAAAAAAAAAGATGTCAAATTCAGAGGTAAAAGTTCTAGGAGCATGGCCAAGCCCATATGTGATGAGGGCACAAATTGCGCTACACCTGAAATCTGTTGAGTATGAATTCATTGAAGAAACAATGACACCAAAAAGTGAGCTTTTGCTGAAATCAAACCCGGTCCACAAGAAAATCCCGGTTCTTTTTCACAATGATAAGACGGTTTGTGAGTCAAATGTGATTGTTCAGTACGTTGATGAAGCCTTCTCTTCTGCTTCCTCCATTCTTCCTGCTGACGCTTACGATCGCGCTACCCATCGCTTTTGGGCTGCGTACGTTGATGACAAGGTAAAGTAGTGTTAAAACATTTTTGTTCTATGGGTTCTGGTTAGCGTCATTCGGTTTAGTTCGGTTTTGAATCGATAGACATATCAGGTCATATAGGGCGGCAAAACTTTATCTCGCAATTTCGTGTTCTCTTTTTGTAGGGTCCTAATTTCGTGTTAATTTTGTGTTCTTTGTGAACTTTTTTTGTGTGTGTTGATACATTGCCAACTGTTTGATTAGCAAGCTTTAAGACTTTTCTGGGTTGATGTATACATTTGCTCTATGTGGGAAAACAGTTCAATATAGAATGTCTGAAAGTAGCGTGATAGTCAAGTAATCTATGAATGAATTTTTGAACAAAGTTCCTTTAAACCAGAAAAATTATACTTAAAAACTTAAGTCTACATTTTGCACTAGAGTATTTCGACACATCAAGCCTTATTTTTACGCTGTCACAATTGATATTTTACTTTTATAGACTTACTTCTCATTTTGTAAGAAGTCTTAAAAAATGTATTCTTAAACCGAACTTTTTATTACGTATATTTCACCCTTTTGGGAGTTTTATACTTCTTACTTCATAAAAATTATATTGTCGTATAATATCAAGTTCAGTTTCGAGAGTGCGTGTAACAATAATCATTATTACTTAAAAGGGTAAAATTCAATTCCGAGTGTAACAAGTACATATATTAAACGTAACCAAACTTTAATTAACCAAACTTTAATTTGGGTGATTGCATGCATGCAGTGGTTCCCTTGCATTGTTGCAGCATCAAAGGCTGAAACACAGGAAGCAAAGGCAGCAGCGTATGATCAATTGAAACAAGGGCTTTTGCTGCTCGAGGATGCCTTCGTCAAGTTGAGCAACGGGAAGCCCTTCTTTGGGGGCGACAAAATCGAGTTTTTGGATATTGCTTTTGGCAGCTACCTTGCGTGGTTGCGCGCATCTGAGAAGATGACCAGTATAAAGTTTCTTGATGAAGCCAAGACACCATCACTTGTGGAGTGGGCTTACAGGTTCTGTGCTGATGCTGCTGTCAAGGATGTCATGCCTGATACTGATAAGCTTATCGAGTATGCTAAGATCATGATGGCTAAGGCCAAATAAAGCTGCAGCTGCTGTTTCTGCTTAAAATGAAAGATTATTAGTGGTACACAATAATTAAAATGGATTCCTTTTTACTAATGTTTAATGTTTGCGTTAGACTTTTAATTCTTGAATCTTGGGAGTGTATGTATATTTAAGGAAAACGTCTCACATAGCACCTTTATTTTATGTTTCCGAATTTGACAGTTAACATTTTTTATGTTCAATTTTGCCAAATGACACTTTTAATTTCCTCTTTTTTGATACATCACACCAAATTGCTTATTTTCAGCCAAAATTGTATTGACCCCAGGGTTGACCACTTGTGCCGATCACGTGACGCCTCTCTCCCCATTTTCTTTTCATTTACCCCCAAATCATACCCGATACCCCTTCATTTCACCATTTCTTCTGTTCTTCTTTTCTTTTCTCCTTCGATCTCCTTGATTTTTCTTCCCGATTCCCCTTCTTTTTGTTTCTTCCCTCTCCTTAATTTGTATATTTTCTCTCTTACGACTTGAATCAGGTAAGTTATTTACTTGGCTTTACTTTTATTCATTGTAATTGAAAATCTTGGTTATAATAGGTTTTTATTCATCTCAATTAAATTGGGGAATTTTATTTTAGGGTTTGGGTTTGTCTTGAATCAGGTCCAATGACAAATGCTTGGCCTAATTGTCATTGTGGTAGGGCTGCATTGCTCCAAACTTCTACGACGAGGGCAAATTCGGGGAGGCGGTTTTGAGATGCCACAAATACGACCATGTGAAGAAGAGGGTATGTCTGAATTTTTTGGTTGGTATGATAGGGTGAGCACCGATTGGCAAAGAAATGTCATCAATTCGATACGTGATGAAATTGATTGCATTGAAGAGTACATTGTTGTGCCGCTGTCAAAAGTAGTGGATCAATTGAAGATGAAGCTGAGTGAAATGAGGGCAGCTCATGAAAAGGGAAGGCAAGGATTTTTTTTTCTTTTTTTCTTTCTAGCATTGGCCATCATTACCTTGCTTATTGCTTTCAACAAGGCTTAGAGTTCTTTCTTGTAGCCATTTTCGGCAATAACAACCTCTTTGAATTGAATGAAAAAACTGAGAAGATTTGAAACACATTGTTCCTTGTTCCATTTCAATTGCAAAATTAGGAAAAAGATGAAGAAATGGCGAAATGAAGGGGTATTGGGTCTGATTTGGGGGGATATAAAAAGAAAATGGGGAGAGAGGCGTCACGTGACCGGCACACGAGGTCAATGCCGGGGTCAATACCATTTTGACCAGAAATGGCCAATTGGTGTGATGTATTAAAAAAGAGGAAATTAAAAGTGTCATTTGACAGAATTGAACATAAAAGGTGTCATCTGTTAAATTCGAAAATATAAAAGGTGTTATGTGGCAAATTTTCCATGTTTATTCATTTTGAATCGTTTAACAACTTCCCAAAGAAGAAAAAAGAACAAGTTTGTCTTATACACTTGGACCGTTGCACAAAAGTTTAATGTGTTAATAAACTGTTGCTAATGAATTACGAGTATGTTGTTTGTCAATGACATGAAAATTTGACAACATATTTTGGCTAGTTTTCCGTATGGCATTAGTAATTGGTTAAATAACATAATGTTGTATGCAAATGGAACATTAACTGTGAGGATATCTTTTTGTATACAATTATAGTAGCTAATCACTATAATCACTCCTAGGATATCGCTCATAGAATATTGTACCTTCCTATTTCGGGACAATGCTAGAGGTCTACAGTGTAGACACCCAAAAGTGTCTACAATGAACAATAATTTTACTACATACACTATCAAAATCTTACTACTCACACAATTAATTTTACTACTTGAATTTTTTATAACAATTAATTTTACTACTCCGATCTCAATTTTACTACTATTAGCTCAAATTACATTGTAGACAAATTAATTGTATCTACACTGTAAATCTCTAGCAATTTGCATTTCATAATAGGTCTAGTTGTATATAAACCCCATGTATTCATCCTTGATAATATACAGTAACATGAAATCATTATGCTTGTTCACTTTATCAAGTTAACATTAATCATGACTGTTAATCACTTGAACGTCACTTATAAAATCCATTCATGCAGTTGCTCTAAAACTTTACGGGGTGGAGTTGTAATACCTGGTAGGGAAGGCTACACGTCACCCACCTAATACTACTATTATAAATTTCGCCATCCCTCCCATTCCCCACTGCAACCACGACTCCCCTAAAACCACCACCGTTCACCTCCCTATCTCCACTGTGTCTCTATTCAGTTCGGCCACCATCAGTCCCGTCGAAAGGTGGCACTCTGAGCCTTAACTGGGGCTATTAGGGGGGTGGTTGTTTGTGGGGTTTGAGGTGTATGTTGAGGTGAGAGAAGTTCAGAAAATGGGAAGACAGGGAACTTTGAGGTAAGAGAAGACGAGAATAATTGATATTGGTCATTGATATTAAGATGAGTGGTTGTGGTTCACCCAACTCCACCCCATGGAGTTATTCGACAACTCCATTGAATCCGAATACAGAGTAGAACTTGGATAACTCTTGTACAAGTGGTCTCGGTGAAAAATTAGGCTTATTTGACTCTCGTTATAATTTTTATACCAATATGTCCTCTAGTGTTTTTTTTTTATACCAATCTGGTAAAAGTTTGGGATTTTTTTATACCAATCTGGTCATTTGGCCCAATTTAGTAACAAAAGGAGACTTGACACCAAATTAGCCAAAAATGTTGGTTTTTCCTAGAGATTGTCCCGGCAATATGTATTTATTATTAAAGTTTTATGGATTTTTTTAACCTGTGCCCATAGGCAATTGATAAAGTCCATTTTCTGCCTTAATAAAGTGAGATTCTCATTTGAAAAAAGCAAAATATGGAATCTTACTCGTTAATTAAGGTGAATGCCACTTAAAGAAGGAAATACATAAACTTTTATCATGTGCACCGTGACCTTTGGGCACACGTTCGAAAAACCCGAAATTTTATATATTGTTGTAATCATGGACTATTATATTATGATAGCAAAATCATTAATAATTTACAAGAAGTTGGTGGAGAGCTGAGATACTATCGGAGCCCCCACACTGTAACAGCCCGATCCATCATACGTCGCAACACAACCCAATAAGATGGGAAGTCACCCCTTAATCCCATATATCCTCTCCGGGCTCTAAAAGGTGAAGGCCTTGTTGGTAGTATGATGGTAGGAATCTATTATAAACTGATCATATGAGCCTTATTTTCCCAATGTGGGACAAACCAACTCCATAAATCACTTTCCATATTCCGTAGTGTTACAAACTCCCCCACTTAAAGACCGCAACGTCCCCGTTGCGCCTCGACCAAACCATACCAACATTAACACAGGTCCAAGATCTCCCCCGCTAGACGGCTGGTCTCAGCACGCGGTCGAAGGGTTGCTCTGATACCATCTATAACAGCCCGATCCATCATACGTCGCAACACAACCCAATAAGATGGAAAGTCACCCCTTAAGCCCATATATCCTCTCCGGACTCTAAAAGGTGAAGGCCTTGTTGGTAGTATGATGGTAGGAATCTATTATAAACTGATCATATGAGCCTTATTTTCCCAATGTGGGACAAACCAACTCCATAAACCACTTTCCATATTCCGTAGTGTTACACACACCCTTTGGTATGGTAAAACCAATCCTAGTCAAAATATGAGCTGCAGCCTGCGCACCGATATCCTGCGTCTTGGAGAACTGCTGGATTCGTTTGAGCAGAGCAACAACCGCGGACTCCAACTCCCCCAAATAGGAGAAAGAGAAGGGAAGGAAGCCATAACCCAAAGCAGTGCACATAGCCTCATACTTAGCACGCTCAAGATTTGCCGCTTCCCGCACCACCTTACCTGGTTCAAAATCAATCAAACCTGTATGAGTTAAGGGAGACGACTCAGTCAAATCGACGCAAACGTCGCGTCCTCCATCCCACAAATAAAGCAGCATATTCGCTGGACGAAGAGGTCGGCTATCAGCACCAACTGTGCCAATGTCAACCTATTTTCCAGCTGAGATCCCTGACGGATAACAGATGTCAACATGCATATCACGAACAATATTATGCCGATGTTTGACGCCAACCACACCTGTACAAGAAACGACATGATCTCCAAATATATCACCAACAAACACCCGCGAGCAAGCAGAGCACGAGTGATCAAAGGTACAGCATACGATAGCAAAAGACGCAACGATAAATCCGACCATTCATACTCTGACAAAACCCCAAAATCGGGATCACGCTGAACCGTGTATACCCTCCTGAGAACCCCACAAAGCTAACTGCCGCAGTGTCAAGGAATAAATAGAAGCGACATCCCTAGCAACCCTTGTGAAATACAAATCTGCCAATCTTTTCATAAGTTTGGGGGCAGCAATCTTATAAGGATTATCCAAGATGTCAACCTGTATAGTCCGATTAAAAACACCAGCAACATCAGCAAATGAAGGCCTTTTATAGACAGCACCAGCATGATGAAGAAGGTTAGACTGCAAGTCAGCAGAGTGAAGCTGCGACGCTAAAAAGCATAATGGACAGCATCCCCTGCCGAATAAACACAAAATTCTTAATTCTTAACCCAAAATTTAACTAAAAAAAAATATAACTATAGTATTCATCAACGGTAGAATCTCCTTCGGTCAAGTGTTTTTTGTTTAAATTTTTTTTTTTCATATACCTTAATAACGCTTAAGATTGAGCATAGATTAAGAAGAAGTGTGAAGATTTCGGAGAACCAATTTGGATTCATTCCGGGGAGGTCAACTATGGAGGCAATTCATCTCATAAGACAGACAATGGAGACGTATCCGGATAGGAAGAAGGACCTGCATATGGTGTTCATTGATTTGGAGAAGTCCTATGATAAGGTACCAATTCAAGGAAACTGGGTTTGGTGAGTTTTAACTAAGAAATGAGTTTCACAAAAATATATTTACATCATTAAGGACATGTATTTGGGAGCTAGCACGAGTGTACGGACTAGTGTAGGGAAGTCAAGAATAGTTCCCTATTACAATTGGAGTGCACCAAGGGTCCGCACTTAGTCCGTTTCTCTTTGCTATAGTCATGGACGAATTGATGAGGTCAATCCAGGATGATATTGTAACAGCCCGATCCACCGTCCGTCGCAACACAACCCAATAAGATGAGAAGTTACCAATAAGCCCATAAATCCTCGCTTGGGCTCTCAAAGGTGAATGCCTTGTTGTTAGTATGATGGTAGAAATCTATTATAAACTGATCATGTGAGCTTTAGTTTCCTAATGCGGGACAAACCAACTTTAGAAACCACTCCATAGACCATTTTCCAAATTCCGTAGTGTTACAAACTCCTCCACTTAGAGAACGCAACGTCCCCGTTGCGCCTCGGCCAAACTATACCATTATCAACACAGGTCCAAGATCTCCCCCGCTAGGCGGCTGACCTGGGCCTAACCCTAGCACTCAGCACGCGGTCGTAGGGTTGCTCTAATACCATCTGTAACAGCCCGATCCACCGTCCGTCGCAACACAACCCAATAAGATGGGAAGTCACCAATAAGCCCATAAATCCTCGCATGGGCTCTAAAAGGTGAAAACCTTGTTGTTAGTATGATGGTATGAATCTATTATAAACTGATCATGTGAGCTTTAGTTTCCCAATGTGGGACAAACCAACTCCAGAAACCACTGCATAAACCACTTTCCAAATTCCGTGGTGTTACAAACTCCTCCACTTAGAGAACGCAACGTCCCCGTTGCGCCTCGGCCAAACTATACTATCATCAACACAGGTCCAAGATCTCCCCCGCTAGGCGGCTGACTTTCTAAAACTCCTTTCGAAAGTGTTTCAACATTTCTAAATGGTTCACAATGTTTTTGAAATTTTATGGCGCGCATAACACGATTATTGGATGACGATTCATGTTAGGCGACCCCAAATCATTTAGAGAATAAGGATTGGATGTTGTTGTTTGTTATACCTTAAAAACACTTAACGATTTACTAGGCCGAAAATAGCAAAATTCCATACCGATACCGTAAAATGGATATAAGTAAAGCTTAATAAGTTTTTGACTTCCATTTTTTTTTTTTTTTTTTTTTTTTTTTTTTTGAGACTTAAGCATTCAAAGGGTAAAAATAAACGATATTTCGATTGGGCTAAAAAGGGACTACGCCTCTTTAACCGCCATTCTTTCAACCAATTGGCCCAAAATCAAAGCATACCTTATTTTTTATTCCGTTGAAAATATACCAAAAATCTCCAAAATCAGCGTATATAAACTTTCTATTTCCAAATCCCAACGTTTAACATACTCCAATTAAACCGCCATTCTTTTACACAATACTCCAATTTCATAATCTTAATCCCCATAATAAACCCTAAAATCTTAATCCTCAATTTCATAATTCCGTAATAATATCTTCATACTGACGTTTCACACACTTCTGAGCAACAATGGCGGTTTTATCATCAGAGAAGGAGGGAACAGACGATTCACTCAAGAAACTCGAGTACTTGTCCTTGATTTCCAAGGTATGTTCTGAACTTGAATCTCATCTTGGCTTTGGAGACAAGATTGTTGCCGAATTTGTCACCAATTTAGGTCAGAAATGCCGTACTTTGGATGAATTTGATCTTGAATTAAAGTAAAACAGTGCTCAATTCCCTGATTATTTTGCCAGGACTTTGTTGAGTATGATTCACGCTATTCTCTTGCCGCCGGAACCCAACAAGAACAGGGTTTCGGGTTTGTCGATCAAGGATGGGAAAGATAGGGTTAAGGAATTGGAGAGGGAGATTGAGGAGGCACGGGATGATTGTCGTAATCGAAATGGAAACCAAACCCGAAATAGGGATGAAATAGAGAGGGGTGGTGGTAGTGGTAGGAATAAAGATAGGGGTAAGAAATTTGAGAGGGAGATTGAGGAAGAGGCACGGCATTGTCGTGATCGAAATCGAAACCAAACCCGAAATAGGGATGACAGAGAGAAGGGTAGTCGTAGGAATAAAGATAGGTTTGGTGGTGATCCGGAGGTTGGTCAGGTTTACAAAGGGCGGGTTTTGAGGATTGTGGATAAGGGATGTTTTGTTGGGTTTCAGGAGTTTAGGGGGAGGGAAGGATTAGTGCATATTTCGCAGATTGCGAATAGGAGGATTTCGAGTGTTAGAGATGCTGTCAAGAGGGATCAGGAGGTTTATGTTAGGGTTGTGTCTGAGTCCGGGGGGAAGTTGAGTTTGTCTATGAAAGATGTTGTTCAAGTTACGGGTGAGGGTTTGTTTTCGAGTAAGAAGAGGGTGAAGGATGATGGGGTTTGTGGTGGTGGATATGAGGGTGAAACTAGGGTAAGAGTTTCAGGGAGTCGGGGTTTGGATAAGGAGGATTCTAGGTCTTCGAGGGGACATTTGAAAAGGATGAGTTCACCGGAGTTGTGGGAGATGAAGCAGCTGGTTGCGGCTGGTGTAATGAGTGCAAAGGAGCTTCCGGGTTTTGAGGAAGAAGGTGTTGGGATGGTGTATCGAGATGAGGGTGTAGAAGAGGAGTTTGAGATTGAGTTGAATGAAGATGAACCTGCTTTTTTGCAAGGGCAGACCAGATACTCTGTTGATGTGTCACCTATTAGGGTTTGCAAGAATTCGGAGGGGTCTTTGGGTAGGGCTGCAGTTCTATCGTCTGCTCTGATGAAGGAGAGGAGAGAACTTCGTCAGCACCAACAGAGAGAATTGCTTGATTGTATTCCCAAGGATCTTAATAGGCCTTGGGAAGATCCTATGGCCGAGCCTGGTGACAGACATCTTGCACAGGAGTTGAGAGGTGTTGGTTTATCGGGGTATGAGATGCCAGAATGGAAGAAGGAAGCGTATGGTAAGGCTCTGACATTTGGGCAGAGAACGAAGTTGTCAATGCAGGAGCAGAGGCAGAGCTTGCCAATCTACAAGTTGAAGAAAGAGCTGATCCAGGCTGTGCATGCCAATCAGGTTCTTGTTGTCATTGGTGAGACTGGTTCCGGGAAAACAACGCAGGTTACTCAGTATCTTGCGGAGGCTGGTTATACTACTAGGGGTAAAATTGGGTGTACTCAGCCGCGTAGAGTTGCTGCAATGTCCGTTGCCAAACGAGTTGCTGAAGAGTTTGGTTGTCGGTTGGGTGAGGAAGTTGGATATGCTATACGATTTGAAGATTGTACAGGTCCTGACACTGTGATCAAGTATATGACTGATGGTATGCTTCTTCGAGAGATTTTGATTGATGAGACTCTATCTCAGTATTCAGTCATAATGCTTGATGAAGCTCATGAGAGAACCATACATACAGATGTCCTGTTTGGACTACTTAAGCAGCTTGTTAGTAAAAGACCTGATCTTCGTTTGATCGTCACATCTGCTACATTGAACGTAGAGAAATTTTCGGAATATTTCTTCAACAGTAATATCTTTAGCATCCCTGGCAGAACATTTCCTGTTGAAATATCGTATAGTAAAGAGCCTCAGACTGATTATGTAGAAGCGGCTTTGATCACAGTGCTGGAGATCCATGTGACAGAACCTGAAGGTGATATTCTTGTCTTCTTAACTGGACAGGAGGAAATTGACGCGGCATGCCAGAATTTATATGAGAAAGTGAAAGGGCTTGGTGCTGGTGTTCCTGAACTGATTATTCTTCCAGTTTATAGTGCCCTTCCAAGTGAAATTCAATCTAGGATTTTCGATCCTGCCCCTCCTGGGACGAGAAAAGTAATATTTGCCACAAATATTGCTGAAGCTTCTCTGACCATTGATGGTATATTTTACGTGGTCGACCCTGGGTTTGCAAAGCAAAATGTATATAATCCAAAGCTGGGGCTTGATTCTCTGGTCGTAACCCCGATTTCACAAGCATCAGCAAAACAAAGAGCAGGGCGTGCTGGTCGTACTGGGCCTGGCAAATGCTTCCGTCTTTATACAGCGTGTGCCTACCAGAATGAAATGTCTCCCACTTCAATCCCAGAGATTCAGAGAATTAATCTCGGGATGACCACATTGACTATGAAAGCCATGGGAATCAATGATCTCCTATCCTTCGATTTTATGGATCCGCCTTCTCCACAAGCTCTGATTTCGGCTATGGAGCAGTTGTACAGTTTGGGAGCTTTGGATGAGGAGGGTCTTTTGACCAAGTTGGGTCGGAAAATGGCAGAGTTTCCCCTGGTGCCCCCGTTGTCTAAGATGCTTTTGGCCAGTGTTGATCTGGGATGCAGTGATGAGATTTTGACAGTAATTGCGATGATTCAGACCGGGAATGTATTCTACAGGCCAAGGGAGAAGCAATCACAAGCTGACCAAAAGAAGGCCAAATTTTTCCAGCCTGAGGGAGATCACTTGATGTTACTTGCTGTTTACGAGGCTTGGAAAGCAAAGAACTACTCAACGCCGTGGTGCTTTGAAAATTTCATTCAGTCTCGGTCCTTGCGGAGGGCACAAGATGTAAGGAAGCAACTTGTCAGTATCATGGACAAGTATAAGTTGGATATTGTGAGCTGTGGGAAGAATTTTGCTAAGATACAGAAAGCGATTTGCTCTGGCTTCTTCTTTCACATAGCAAAGAAGGATCCACAGGAAGGTTACCGAACCCTGGTCGAGAATCAGCCTGTCTACATTCACCCTGGCAGTGCATTGTTTCAAAGACAACCAGACTGGGTCATTTATCATGAACTTGTTATGACAACAAGAGAGTATATGCGCGAGGTCACTGTTGTGGATCCAAAGTGGCTGGTTCAATTATCCCCGAGATTTTTCAAACAGACAGATCCTACTAAGATGAGCAAGCGCAAGCGTCAAGAACGGATTGAGCCACTTTACGACAGATATAATGAGCCCAACTCCTGGCGCTTGAGCAAAAGGCGTGGTTAGTTTACTATTGAGGCCTGTTCGACATAACTGTATGTGTTGCTAAACCCTTTTCTCGCTCTATCATTTATGCAACACCATTGCTTGTAGTTCATGCAGATTGCTCTTTGTATAGTTACAGAATGAATTGTCATGTTCAATTGAAATCTCAAATTTTATGTCTACTCTTGTTGCAATCAACATTTTCCGTGTCTTGTATATTTTTTTTGACGTTCAGGGAATGACATGCTAACATATGCCTCGTCGTTCCTACCTTTCATAGTTTAGGGGTACGAGTTTAAGCCTTCTAATTGAAAGGAAATCTAATAACGAGAAAGGATTTACAGGAAAAATGATAAAGGAGAAGCAAAAGCAAACAGAGCAAGACTCCAAAGCTTTCATCTCATTCTCTTTTAAGATCCCAATCTGAGTGCATAATCTGTGATTATAATGAAATTTCTATGAAAATTGATACGGCACAAACACTTTGAGCTTTCCAAACCCGAAATCGAGATCATTGAACCCAAGGTTGCACCAGCTAACTACCTTATAAGCTCCAATTTTTTTTACCAATACTGTTCTCGAAGCAATTTTCATTTGGGTCATCCATGTGCAGCCTCTCTATGTTTCAATAGGGGTAAGGCTTGCGTGCATCCGACCCCCCTTACCCCGCCTTATGGCAGAAGCCTTAAGGCATTGGGGTTAAAGATGTCGTTGTACTGTTCTTAGTACCTTTAGCATCCCTGGCAGAACATTTTCTGCTGAAACATTCTATAGGGTAACAGCCTGAGACTGATTATGTAGAAGGCTAGCTTTGCCTGTTCTATGACCTCCCCACTCTTCTTCTATATATAGGTATTTATTCTCTAGGTGGGAGGAACTTGGTTATGAAATTGAGTTTTCGAGGTAAGCAGAGGACTACAGAAAGAGGGCACATTACAGGAATTTTAGTGAAGGGCATTCCTTTGTCATTGCAGTTGATCATAGTTTTCCTGGCTCGCCCTGCTACAGGGCATACTTCAATGTGTGTCGAAGGGCTGTGTTCCGTAAGATAGAAGGCATGTCAGAAGAATGGGAAAGGGTACGGGTACTATCTTATCAACATATAAGAGACTAAAGTTTCTAAGATGATGTGGTGCTCGAATTATTGTCTTCACTAACTTTTTTGACTCTATTTTGCCTTCCACTTCTACTGATTTGTGTTCTTTAATGTCTATTTCTAGATGGTTTGGTACTTAGTTTTGATGATACAGAAACAATCAATGTGATTTCGCAACTTTTCTGCTAATATATTCAGCTTTTATGTTAGCATAAAACCTGTCTAAAGTTGTAGAAGTTACAATTCAATTGAAACAGAGGGAAGAAACAATTAGTACTGAAATCTACTATTTCTTTTTTTTATTTTGGGTTTAGATTAAAATTAAAGAGAGGAAATTTGAGGAAGTTTGATGTGTATGTTTTTGGTGTTGAAATGTATGGGGCTCTCAAACCACTTCGCCGTTAGAAATTAAAAAGTGAAACTAATTTTCATTTTGGGTTTAGATTAAAAAAATCTAGTGGAAATTTGAGGAAGTTTGATGTGTATGTTTTTTGTGTTGTAATGTATGGGGCTTTCAAACCACTTTCGCCGTTAGAAATTAAAAAGTGAAACTAATTTTCATTTTGTTTTCGTGGGGTCGACCAGAATAGTGTATAGTAATCGAGTTCTATTATCCAACATGTATGGGCGTGAATTTAATCTTTCTTGTACTTTGTACTAGAAAATTACACTTGCGTAGTAAAGATGCGAGCTTCGTATCCTCCCTTTGGATTTTTCTCCTATGTATGGAGTTGCTCTCTATACTAGATCTAGACATAAATAAGTGCTCCCTCCGATTCTTTAGATTTGCCCCATTTTATTTGGACACAAAGTTTAATAATAGTGGGGTAGCCTTGGTTTTTTTTACATAAAGGGCATTTGTCCCATATGCACATGAGTATGTCCAACCTTCAATGAAGGATAAAATGGACTTATGCCTATGCAAATGTCACACATAATAGAAATGAGGCAAATCTATTGCACCATCCAAAAAAGGAAAATGGGGCAAATCTAAAGAATCGGAAGGAGTAATACAAAGACTCGTTAGTAAATAATTGATTAAAGTAGTACTCATTTACCCACAATATGTCAAACCAACAAAATTTTCCACAAAACAAAGACCAATGATCTCGTCCAGCTATGCAAACTTCCATGATTAGTACACCACTTAGTTTATCATGGTTAGCCCATGATCTCAATTTTTTATAATGTTGGAAAGGTGTCGTCGTCCTTATGTGGTAGGCCTATTTGCTAATTTGTCATTGAAGCCAAGTCATTACCTTTGTAAGTTGTAATAATTAACTATGTGAAGATAATTCCCATATAACGTTACAAAGATACAATCCAAAGAAAAGGCGGAGGCAGTTGTTAATGCAATGTTATACTCCCTCCATTTCATTAGGTTCTTTGCATTTGATTTGAATCTGTGAGAGAAATTCAAACCAAATGCAAAAAACCTAATGAAATGGAGGGAGTATAATGGATGTTTGGGGCGTAATTAGACTCGTTAAATGATATTTGTAAGGACTTAAAAGATACTATTAGAGTTAATTATTTCTGAACCGATGCTGATTTGCCAAAGAGGTTGACAAAGCTCGCCCACCTAACTAACTATTAATCATGAGTTCCAAGCTAAGTATGCTTTTCATACTTAACTTGAAAACTTGGCCGGTGCTCTAGGCCTCTAGCAAGTTTCAACCTAATCTTTGCACTTTAAAATGTGCTAACTTGCGACTTTTTCAGGAAACCAAAACAAACATTGCAAAACAACCAAATCAAAAATGGAAAACTTGTTAGCACCTGAAATGTCAGTCAAAGTAGTGTCAAGTGTGTTGGTGAAGCCGGAGTCCGAAACACCGCCCCGTCTACAAAGTTTCACGGTGTCGTACGTCGATCAAATTGTGCCCTTACCTCAGCCCTTTCCTACGTGCAGCATTGTGTTCTACACTGCCACACGTGAAACACAACCACTTAACATTGAGAACCTAAAAGCTTCTCTTTCCAAAACACTGTCCAAATTCTACCCGATTGCCGGTCGAGTAACGCAATCAATGATCAAATGCAACGACCAAGGCGTACCCTTCATCGAGACGCAATTCGATTGCCCTCTTTCCGACGTCCTAAACTCGCCTCGAAAACTTGAATTTATGACCAAGTTTCTTCCACCACAAGATTCACTAGGCATTAACAATGATCAACCCGTGGACGAGCTAGTCCATCTTGCCATCCAGGTGAGTGTTTTCACGTGTGGAGGAGTTGCGATTGGGTGGTACGACATTCACAAGGTCATGGATGGGATGTCATTAGCCACTTTCTTTAAGCAGTGGGCTGCTCTGGCTCGCCAAGGCTGCGACCACATCGAGATAGTCGAGCCCGATTTCGAGTCGACTGTCACTGCCTTCCCTCCATTGCCAGATTATAAGCCGTTATTCTCATTCAGCGGGCTTAAGGATCTCGTTCTTGGCGCACCACCCGTGGTCAAGAGATTTATCTTTAGGGAAACTCGCTTAAGTGAACTTAAGGTCAGAGCAGCTAGTGACAAGGTGCCTAACCCGAGCCGGTTTATGGCTTTGGCCGGTTTTATATGGGAGCAAGCCTTCCACGCTTCAGAGCAAGCAAACATGTCAAATCCCGACCACGGCCCAAACGATACCGTACTCCAGGTAAAACTACCATCTCTAATAAGAAATATAACGTACACTATTTTGAAATCTCATAAACTCAATATTATTCCGTAATAACTTGCTTACAATAAGCTTGGGGTAAACCCCTATTTATACTATTACAAGACTTGACCCTTACGAAACCTATCTCGTAACATATTCCTAAACACAGATACTATATATCGTATTCCTAAACACATAATATTCCTTAACCCGAAATTCTCTGGAATATTCCATAATCCTCTATTACCCCCCTCAAACTCATGGTAATTTGACTAAAATTACAATGAGTTTGCTAAAACGATAAGGAAACAAAATAACTCCGTCGAGATTTTCAAATCCAGCACGTCGATTGTCGTCGTCGCAAAACACTTTTCTTTTCGAACTCATGTGATCGTCACCCAAAAAACACCACGAATCGCAAATAATCAACTTCACCACTAAACGCCAGATACAAGGGAACCATGAATCACCATGGTCTCACAAATCATGAAGCGACCATTATCAGCTTCATCTAAAAAGAACCAAAAATAAATACCATGAATAAACGTGAAGTCGTCATATCAACTTCACCTAAAAATACCAGACATGACTGGTAGGGGCACCCCCCCATTCCTTGATCGGCCTAAAATCACACAAAATCCACCAAAATCAAACGACACATAACCACTAAATCGAAATACCTTTGCCTTCTTACATCAGTAGCTACCCATAATTCCATAAACACTCAAAAACAAATAAAATTGACGACACACAACCCACAATCACCGAACATCACCAAACCAATTTAACTCCAAATCAAGCCAAACACAAACATACTTAACTCTCTTTACATACCCTTTAATTTGCCGACAACTTAAACCCAAAACACCATGACCAAACCAGCCTTGAACACGTACAAGCCGAATTCCAATCACATCTCACATGCTACGTGCCCACGTACAACCTTAATCCAGCCATCCACAAAGCAACGACGAACTCACAGAACCAAATCTCTCGAACAATCAACACATGCACTTGACCTCGACATCAACATCTTCAATATCGCAATAAACCAACGGAGGGGGCCTTTATTCAAACACAGATAAATCGAAAATAACATAAGACTCTTAAATAAAATCAAACAACAAAACCCTAAAATATTATATCACGAACAATATATCGCCAACGAACACCAAATTCCCGACGAGCAATGAAATCCCGCCGGCAGGCATTATCGATCACATGCCCACCGGCAGGCAGCGGAAGCACCTTTTAGAATCCTCTAGGAAAGAGGATCTGATACCATAATAAGAATTATAACGTACATTATTTTGGAATCTCATAAACTCAATATTATTCCGTAATAACTTGCTTACAATAACCGTGGGGTAAACCCCTATTTATACTATTACAAGACTTGACCCTTATGAAACCTATCTCGTAACATATTCCTAAACACATATTCTACTATATATCGTATTCCTAAACACATAATATTCCTTAACCCGAAATTCTCTGGAATATTCCATAATCCTCTATTAATCTCTAATCATTTTTCAGCGCATAATGCAATTTGTGTGCAATAACATGTTATCAATAAGCCAAAATTTGTCACCAAAATGGTCTAACGTGTCACCAATAACCTTAATTACCAGTGACGGTCTACTAGTGACATATTTTAGCATATGACTATTGAGTTAATAAATTCAACGACAGCACCCAAAAGTTCAATTTTTGAATAAACCAAGGTACCCTTTATTTCAGGTGACCGTAGACATGAGATCAAGAATCAATCCACCACTGCCAAAGTTGTCCATGGGAAACCTAGCCACCATAGCAGTAGCTCGAGCAGAGAAACAAGCAAGCCTATCGGAATTTGTTGCTGAAATGAATGCTGCAATTGCGAATCGAAGCGAAGAGATTAAGGAGTATGAAGGGGACAGAGGAGTGGAGGGTATACGTGAGAATTGGAAAAAGCTAATGGGAATATCATCGGTGTACAAGGAGAAAGCTTATAAGCTTGTTAGTTGGTGTAGACTTGGGTTTAATGAACTTGACTTTGGGTTTGGTAAGCCTGCATTGGTCGTGCCGACTGATGGCAAGATCTCTCCTTTGCAGAGGAATGTTATCATTCTGAACGACTATGCTGATGATCATGGTGTCGGAATCGAGGCATGGTTGTTCTTGGAGGAGAAGGAGATAGAGATTTTGGAGTCGAACCCTGATTTTCTTGCGTTTGCTTCTCCTCTACCCTTGTAGTACACTCTAACCAAGTAACTAAGAAACTCAAGCAGGACGAATGTAGTTTTGTAGGATTGAAATGGTTCAAGAATTTGTATTGCCGTTTGTTTAATTTTTCTTTAGGATTGAACTAAGTTTATATGAATAAAAATGGTCTAGATACCATATGCAATTACTTGAGAAAATTATAAAGGAGTGCAGTTTTACTTTAATTTGTGTGTGGAATTGAGAGGTTTTAGTTAGTTATAAAAATAAAAGATTTTAGTTTGTGATGTATGTGCATGCGTGTAACAATTAATAAGGATTAGCTTGGTTCGATATGCATCTTGTTGAGATTTGATAATCTACCTATTTAGTTCTTAAGTGTAGCAAGAATTGATGAAGTTCTAGGCCAAGTGCTTATCTGGGCATTAATGTACTACTAACGTCTAAAGACGACAAGTTGGTCGTTTTAGATTAGATTGGATCGGATCGGCCTAATCTATAGTACGTGCTGATATTTCTAGTTGACTTCCATTTCAGATTCAGCTTCGGGGAAAATTATATGGTACCACCGACGCTATTAGGTGAATTAGGAGTGTGCAGTTCGGGTTGGTACCAAAACAATAATTATTAAAGTGAATGAGAGCACATAATCTCGAGTGTAAACAATAATTTTCGTTTTATTCATGTTGCCAATCTTGCCATCAATTGTCTACTTTAAATTTTAACATTATTTTTTTTTTTGACGAAGAACGTTTATATGGATATACAATAATTCAACAATGGTTTTGTAGATTCAGCATGTTGGGCGTGTAAACGCAAGTCCCACATCGAAGAAATAAGGAGCGAGTGAAAGACTGCGGGATTACCAAACTAGTAGGTGTGGGGCCTTTTGGGATAGAGCCCCAAAATAAATCCGTGAGTGATATGCCAAAAGAGGACAATATCATACTAATTGGACTTGTAGTTGCCAAACGCACGCATGCAAGGGCCCAACAAGTGGTATCAGAGCCAAAGGTTTGACTTGGGTCAGGCGCACAACGTGTGGATAATGATTTGCCGAAGGTCAAAGTATGAAATGTTGGGAAAGCATTGGTTGAGACTTGAAGGTGGCGTACATGCACCATGGAATCCCGAAGTCTAGCTAGAAGGAAAAGTGATGAGCGAGGAGCCTGCCCGTAGGACGGGTATGAAGACTCTTCGGATGCAGTGTAGCCAAATCTCCGAGAGGGACATTGGCTTGCAAGACTTGGAGTAGGAACATATGGTGTAGCCACAGCTCAGGAGCCAATGGGCTCATGACTCAGTAGTATGTGGTGCAGACGTGGCGACTCAGGTAGCATGGTGTGTCAACTTATGAAAGGTGATCAAGACTCGAGAATGCTCTTGACAGCTTTGTTATTAGAGACAGTACTGTGCCCCAGTTTTTGGGAATTGCACGTGATGTGGGTGTATCCTCTAGCAGAGATTTCAGACCTTTAGAAATCTGTACGACGTGAGAAGAATATCGCTTGAAGGGGTAGGTTATAATTTCAAGATTCAATGATGGGTTTTGGTTTGAGGGGAGGATTATTGTTGGGGTGCAAATCCAAAGTCACATCGGAGAAACAAAGAGTAAAACATATTAAAGAATTACCAAACTAATTAGTATGAGGCCGGAAGGAGTTCAAAAATAAATCTATGTGGGTTAGGTCTAAAACGAACAATATCATACTAATTGGATTGGTAGTAGCCAAACGCAGGGGCCAACACAATGTTCCAATTTCTAAATGTTTGAAATCAAAGTGGGCAATTCCAATTTATCCATGGCAAAAGTTAAAGATTCCAGGGTATACAATCATAAAAATACCGCCTTAATTTGGAGAAACAAAGTCAAGAAATTGTGTGTTGGCCTCTAAGATTTGCATCTCACTCTCCTCCAAGAACAACCACACTTCAATCCCATCACTATTTGAATCACAATAATCAGTAAAGAAGATTAAATTCCTAAGTGATGGAGGTATAATCCCATCAGTTGGAATAATCCAATTCGGTTTCCCAAACCCGAAATCGGCCTCATCCAACCCAAGCTTACACCAACTGCTCAGCTGGTAGACACACGCATTGTCTTCCATCACAAACCGTGACGCTTCTTTTCGGTCTGCACATATTCCCTCCACCCCATTCTCCCCTTGATACGCTTCAATTTTCGTCGTCGCCCTCGAAACTGCTCCATGTATTTCCTCAACTAGCTTCCGAAGTGTGCTTTGTTTTGTCGCCTTTGCTTGCACGTGAGTGACGCAATTACCCATCGATTCCCGAGGGAGTGGTGGGTTAGTTCGCAATCGCATATTCGTGCTTATCGAGAGTGTTATATTTGTGATGTCCGAAACTGTCTCGTCTTTTGGTTGACGTGCGGCAACAACAGCGTTCTGCCAAACGAACCCTGCAACGGTCTCGAATGATGTCGGGCTAGGCACTGCCTCAGTCGCGGCCAGGGCCTTAAGGTTAGTTATAGCGGCTCTAGTGAGTCGAAAGCTCTTGACCGATACAACGAAAGGAGGAAGGTCCGACGATTGGTCCTTACAAAGAGCGGGCACTAAGACTCCCTCAATCGATGGGGAAGGCGGAAAGGCCTTAAAACTCGCGGTAAAGTCAGGCTCGACAACATCTTGGTGTCTTCCACTCACAATTGCGGCCCAGTGTTTAAAGAAGATTCCCAAAGAAGCTGCGTCGAGGAGCTTGTGAAGCATATAGCACCCGATGACAACCCCACCACATGCGAAAACATTTACTTGGAATGCGAGTGGGACTAGCTCCGAAATAGGCCGAGGTCCAAGGGCTAGTAAATCGCGAGGAGGGAGAAATTTGGTTAACACATGGAGTTTGTGAGTCGAATCAAGAACGTCAGATAGACTAGAATTTACAAGTGTTTCGATGAAGGGTACGCCTTCGTCGTTGCAAGAGACTGTAGAGTCATCGATGCATCGACCCGAAAGAGGGTAGAATTTGGAGAGTGTTTGGGAGAGGGATGTTTTGAGAGTGTGAATCGGTGGAGGTGGTGTAGTAGTGGTTCTTTTAGCGTAAAAGAGAAGCAGGGGAATGTGAAAAGCAGGGAATATTTGGTCAAGAAGAGATAGATTGAATGTTTTGAGATGTATGGGTGTTGGAGTTGATGGTTTTATGGTTTCGCTTGATGTCATTTGGACTTGTAAGTTCATTATTTTGTCATCCATTTTTTCGGGATTGTTTCTTGTTTAGGTTGTACAATGAAATGTTGCAAAGAGATTGATTGCTTAATCTATAGAGTGTAGGGATTTTCGATTGGGTGGATGTTCTCTTAGTGCTCCGTCTTTACAAATGAGCAAAAGCATCGACCTTACCAACCCACTAAGAAAAAGGCATGGACACACTCAGTTTTAACAAGTAGTATTTCGCGTGGAACAAGCATAATTTCACTAAGTTGACGTCTTTTATGATTCTACCTGACTTCGGAGATATACGCCCATAGGCCATATTTAGCCAATGGTTTGTGTACCCGGAAAAAACTAGCAAGACCAACTTTTTTTAAGCCGGGAAATGTTGGTGAGGAATGTAAGGCTACCATTGTGATCACATTTTTCATTCCACATTGAATTAACTTTATTCCAAGCAATTGGCGGCTTGAAAAAATGCGGAGCACCAAATAGCAATGATGATAAATTCCAAATTGCACTAACACCATTAAAATATGTATGAACGCGTTTGTATCCCTCTTTAGTCTTTTGTAAGCAACTTCTTCACACTTTCTTTGGTGGAGCACTTGAGATGATCAACATCGATCCATTTAGAGTTGTTTTGGACCAAACTTGTGCTCTACTACTGCTCATGATGAGACGACATTTCCGAAATGTACAAGTTTGTCAAATTAATTATCTTTTCCTCATGTAGATGACTAGATGTAAGCTTTTTAAAGAAGCCAATATCTACTTTAAATAAAGTCAATATTTCCCTATTTTTGTTTTGTATAAATATTGGCGAATATTAGGTAATACGTTTAAAATGTCTCTAGTCAGAAATAATATTGTTCCAATATGTGTGAACATCAATGAACACACCATCCAAAACCATTAACCTGACATTATTACCACAAGTTGAACTTGTTCCATTATTATATTAACATAAAAAATGATAAATATTTGTAGTCATAAGGTGTGATTACATTTAATCACCTCTCATCAGAGGCCAGGATAACCAAAACATGTAACCCATGGACATTTGGAGGTGCCTTTCTTGTTTTTCCAATCGTTATAACATGGACATTCTTCTCTATTCCCGGCTGTTTCTGAAGGCACACACAAACATGTTTCACAACACACGTCACAAAAGTAAATGCAGTCCTCATGTCTCCACGCCTTTGCACATCGCCTATCGCATTCATTTGGACACTCTGTACGTATAACCCATTTAAAATAATATGAGCTAATATACATAGTGTAATAATAATGTCCAAGTAACAATATAGAAGTACCGAAAATAAGTACTTCGTGGATTATTATGTACCTCCTTTACTAATAGACCCTTCTCCATCAGCTTGAAGAAATTAGAGAAAAAATCAGTTGATTGGACAACGTCTCAAAAAAAGAAAAAAACAGTTTAAGGGAACGAAGTGTTGGAGTTAATCTCCAAGCCTAAGTGTTTATAGTAGTTAAGGAAATATGGCAATGATAGGAAGAGACGGGTGAAGGAAAAACGTAGAGTTCAGTGAACTCGAGGCGGACCGCGCAACCAATTACGGCGGACCGCGGGTGCCCATCGGCGGACCATGGGCGTTGAGTTGGCGCGTTTACGCGTTTTCCTTATTACCCTAATTCGTCCTTTGCCTATTTGTCAACTATAAATACAAGGCTTGTGCTATACCCTAAAACACATTATTATCATCATATATTCTCTCATAAAGTCCCAAAGGTTGGTTCGTGTGGTTTGAGTATAGAAGAAGGGTTCGAGATCGGTTATATCAAACGGGGTTCTTCAGTGCAGAAGATGTTCGATTTTGTGTAACCTGGAGAGCGACCGTCATTGAGGGGCTTGCACCATGGCTTGATGGAATCGTCTTTAAGCATAGACATACTGGTGATCTCCGCACAACATTTCCTTTGAGCTAAATTTAATTGATTTACACTTTATTTCCAACACAAAGAACACCCTCTAATAAACACCAATGACCATGAAATGTACAGGACATCATTGTAACACGATTACAACAAAAATAAAAATAAAAATTGAAATGCGTGGATTAAGAAGAAGTGCTTACATTTGAAGCAATAAAAAGAGACATAACCATTACATACAGAAACCATGCATATTGCTACATAACGAGCCATTATATCCTTTTCTCCCCAGAAGATGATAATAATTAATTAAGCGGTTTCAGATACGATCAATATTGTTTGAATAAGCTTCATTAATTATGAAAATTTATTGAAGACTTTCTTATACCGTATCTCCGGAGGTATATGCAGATTTCGTACCCCCAATGCATTTCAATGAGCATGTGATACACTCTTGGCGCACACAACTCAAATGGAGGAGCTGAGCTGGACTATGACAGCGGGACTACACAGATGGCAGAAGATGAGAGGAGGACCATGGGCCACCCAATCATTACCCAGGTGCAAGGAATGTCAAAAGTTCTAGAAGAATCATTGTGTAACACCCCGTATTTTTGGGAAATTAAATAATTAAGGGTGTTACGTTTTATAATGTAATTGAGAGTTTTATTAAGGTTTATTTGGAATTCGATTGAATTATTATGGGATTTCTGATTATAGAATTACACAAGAGGATTTGCTAGTCATTCGGATTTGGATCGGGTTTGTGGATCACGCAACCCATCAAATTAGCTAGGTCCAAACCCGAGTCTACCCTAATACCCATTTATGAAAAATTAAGAAAACCCTAGCTCCCCTTTGACAGTCATTCGGCCCCCCTCTTCTCCATCTCTCTCATTATCTTAGCCTCCACCCGCATAAGATTTCAGCACAACTGTGTCAACTTCAAACACACACAACTCTCACATACAACCTTTGATTAAGACGTGGTTTAAGGCGTTAGAACCGTATTTTCGATACGAATCCATCAACATGTAGATTGTTCAAAGATTCCACCGGATGCTCTCTGTAGAGGTGTTTTAGTGGAGCTGTATCTATCTACCGAGAACTGTTCCGCCCTCTCGGTATTTTGATGATTCCCGTTGACTCATAAGGTATTTTGGGACAATATTTTGTGGAGATGTTCATAACTATAGTTTTGACAACATATACAAATTTGGTAAGGCTTAGATTTGTGTATAAAAAGTTATATCATAATTCGTGGGTAAACCCTAATTCATGTTTATGGTTCAGTGTGAGATTGATTCCCGTTGATCCGCTTGGATTTTGTGGAAGAAATTTGGAGGGGACGTTCCTCACATAACCTTTTATTACATACTCAAATTTGGTGGTCATCCAATGCCGGAGGTAGACGTTATTCATGTTTATTTACTACTGTCTCCTTTTGGATTCAATATAGATTAGTGTTAATTGTGAAAATTATGACTTATGGATACACCTTGTGAATTAGGAGATTATCGTTTGAGTTTGTGATTGATTGGGTACCTAAGTTGTGGATTCAAGGAGGTGTAGTTCGTAATCTTGTCTGATAGCGTTGAAAGGTAAGAACGTTGATCATCCTAATGTTTAAGCATGATTTCCTATATCATTCTCTTGAGCTTTCGCTAATCATCTCCTATTGATTCATTGGTTTTCTAACCATTATCGCTTCACAATCAATTGTTTATATGATACATATGTTGTTTCATAACTATGTTGCTCATTCTCATTGAGTTTATTATATATTGTTTCCGGCTACGGCCGTTTATAAGTTGAAAAAGCGCTTGCACAAAAATAATGTACTTCAAAGATAAAGGAATGAAATAAATATTGTTACCCTATCTAGAGTGACGGACTTTGCGCCATCACCATGTCCTATGGACATGTTTTGTTTACAACCTCTGATCAAGGTACATATTCTAGGTTGGAGATCAGCTACCAACCTCCTAATTGACTTCCTCCTAGATGGGAACTCGTCCTACCGGCCCGTCTAGCGAGGGGTGTGCACACTCGAGTCTTTAGGGTAGTTTTACATTAACTCTAGATGTGGGATGGCTTGGGGTAGGACCCTTGTCCATACTAGGGACCTGTCGAAGGCCCTACACGTTTACTACAAAAAGAATGCTCGAAAGCAAAATAATGAACATAGAAATAACGTGACCCGTGGTCGTGAAGTTCGGCCTCAGTGGTGGGCACGACTCGTGATCGGCGCCTCTTCGTTTCTTTGTTTCTTAGCGCGGTTGCGTTTCTTTGATTGACAGCTACGCGCCATCAAGGCGCGTATCTTATTTTATTCTGTTTTATTATTTCCAACCTGTTTAAGCTACTTACTCAGCCTGAGCTGACGTTCTTTCTGTTTGGGTTTGTCCCTACCCTATTCTGGGGCCTGTGTCATTGTTGTAATGGCGCAGTTGACAGGTCTTGAAGGTGATTGATTGTCTGCTTGAACGTCGTTGCATGGCATGGGATAGTAGAATAAATTCGTCAGACGTTTGGTTTTCATGAACGATTGTAATTTGTTTTATTTGGTTTGATTTCGAATTGTAATCTTGGCTACAAGTCTTCCGCTGACACTTTTTATTACTTTTCAGAAGTCTGTTTTAATAAGCCTTGCCGTTGACTTGATAGTCAATGGCGGCATAACAATCCTTTATATTCGCATTTTTAAGTTGTCAAAATTTAGGGTTGTTACACATTGAGGACAGCGCATCATTCAGGAGCGTCAGTCTGATGTATCCGTTGTTGTACTTTCATCAGCTTGGATAGCAAGCCACCCTAAATCCTATGTACCTGGAAATACCAGATAGTGGTATTGACAGCTAATCATTGGGAAATTCTCCAGTATATAAGGAGAAGTAGATGTAATTTACTGATTATGCAATTATCAATCAAAATCTCATTCCTGAGAATTCCTTTTCTGCACATTCATTCCTCTGCTCTTCCATTTCATAATTCCTAGGTGACTCAATAGTACTCACCACAGAATTGTGCTATTTGGGCCTATTAGTTCTGCACTAAATAGCTCAAAGAATTGTTCTTGGCCTGTTTAGATTTATTATTAATCAGGTTATGAGTTTATCATTTGGTATAAGAGCAGTGATTCTCCCAACCTGTAATCATAAATCCCACCACAATTTCAGAAAAAGCTTCCACCTTTAACCCTAAAACCGCTGAAGGCATCACATTGAGGACTTATTCGAGGAAGAGATGGATGACCGAGTCAGCAGAGATTCAACATCTGAAGGAAGAAGTAGCCTTCCTCACTCAGTCGATAACAACCATGGCAGTGCAGTTCAACGGCAACCCTGAAAGATCTGGTAACCACAACAACTCCAACAACTCAGTTATTAGACATCCTAAAATTAAATTTCCTAGCTTTGATGGTAATGAGGTTGATAGTTGGTTGTTTAAATGCGATCAATATTTTTCTGTGGATACTGTTGATGATGCTATGAAAGTTAAGTATGCTCCTATGCACCTAGAGTCTAAGGCCTTGGCTTGGCATTTGTCTTAATTATGAGAAGGGTAGAATAACTGAGGAACCACTAGGATGGGATGAATATAGAAGGGCTATTAAAGCTAGGTTTGGTGATTCACAGGACGATCCAATGTCTGAACTATTGATACTTAAACAGGAGAGTAGTGTACAGGCTTATCATGATGCTTTTGATATACTACTAAGTAAGCTGAACCTGCAACCTGGATATGCCTTATCCTGTTTTTTGACTGGTTTAACGGAGAAAATTGCAGTAATGGTTAGAATGCTTAAACCAAAGTCTATACAGGAGGCCTATGGACTGGCTAAGTTGCAAGAATCTGCACTTAAACTGAATAGTGGGACTGGTAATAGGGGAAACACCTTCTCTAAACCCCCTATATTGTCCACACCCAGGCCATTCTCCCCTAGACCTAGCTATGGCAACTCGAGACCATCAAACAATGGGTACAGGAAACCTGGTAATAACCCTCAACCCTCTAAGTTCAGACCAGTTAACATAGATTGGGATGACAGGAAGGCTAAGGGTCTATGCTATAACTGTGATGAGAAATACACCCCTGGTCATGTCTGCAAGCATAAGAGACAGCTCTACATGCTAGAATCTGACTGTCTTTAGATAGAGGAAGTGGAGGAGCAAGAAGAAGAGACAAAGGGGCTATCTGATGCACAGATAACCCAGATATCTGTGAATGCCTTAGTTGGGAAGAGTCATTGTCAGACCATGAGGGTTCCAGGGCAAATTGGAAGGAAATCACTCAGCATACTGGTTGACAGTGGCAGCTCACACAATTTCGTGGATGTAGGAGTGGCAGAGAAACTTGGACTGGAATTACAACCCATCCCAAATTTTAATATTTCTGTGGCAAATGGTGGTAAACTCATGTGCTCTAATGTAATTCGAGGGTTACAATGGAAGATTAGAAACACAGAGTTTGCAGCAGACTTCTATGTTATACCACTTCACAGTTGTGATGTAGTACTTGGGGTGCAGTGGTTGGAAACTCTTGGTCCTATAACCTGGAATTTTAAGGAACTAACTATGGAGTTTACATTTAGAGGAAGGAAACAGATGTGGAAGGGTAGTAGTCCCACCAAAATCAAGCTACCATCCCTGAAACACATGAGTAAGGTGATACAGGAGAGTGGACAGTTAGCATTACTTCAGCATTAGACTGTAGAGGAAGGAGAGTTCTTCTCTTTGCAGATGAGTCGGGAGGAGGAAAACTCAGAGCAGATACAACAACCCCTGCTTGAGAAGTATTCTGACATCTTTGAAGAGCCAGCCGGCCTATAGCTACCTCTACTCAGGCCTAGTCAAAACCACATGATCTTACTGAAAAATGATGCAGAGCCTGTCAAAATTTGGCCATACAAGTACCCTATGGTCCAAAAGGATGTAATTGAGTCAATGACTGAGGAACTTACGAGCAGTGGGGTCATTAGACACAGTACCAACCCATATGCATCCCCAGTAGTTTTGGTAAAGAAGAAGGATGGATCATGGAGACTCTGTGTTGATTATAGGGAGCTTAATAAGCAAACAATCAAGGACAAATTCCCAATTCCATTGATTGAAGAGTTATTGGATGAGCTCCATGGCTCTAAATTCTACAGTAAGATTGATCTAAGGTCTGGATTTCATCAAATCAGAATGGAGCCCGAGGATATTTATAAAACAACTTTTAGGACTCACTCCGATCACTTTGAATATCTGGTTATGCCCTTTGGATTAACCAATGCTCCATCAACATTTCAAGTCTTATGAACAAGGTGTTCCAACCTTTATTGAGGAAATTTGTTTTGGTTTTCTTTGATGATATATTGGTGTATAGTCAGGATTGGGAGAAACACTTACAACATCTAGATGAGGTGTTGTCAATCATGAGAAAACACCAGCTATATGCTAAGCCAAGCAAGTGCTGCTTTGGTGCTAAGCAACTGGAATACTTGGGTCATATAATATCAGGAGAAGAGGTAGCTACAGATCCAGCAAAGATTGAGGCTGTTGTTCAGTGGCCTACACCAATCACCCTTAAACAACTAAGAGCATTCTTGGGGTTAACTGGTTACTACAGGAGATTTATAGAGGGATATGGGAGTATCAGCAAGCCACTTACCCTACTACTTAGGAAAAATGCATTCCAGTGGAGTACAGAGGCACAGTCAACCTTTGACAAGCTCAAGGCAGCCATGACATCTGTTCCTGTACTGGCCTTACCGGATTTCAGTAAGCCATTTACAATCGAGACTGATGCTTCTGGAGGAGGAATTGGGGTTGTGCTGATGCAAGATCATCACCCTATAGCCTATATAAGTCGAGCCCTAGCACCAAGGCATCAAGCCTTCTCTGTATATGAAAGGGAGCTCCTTGCAATAATATATGCCGTGACTAAGTGGAGCCAGTATATTTCTGACAGGCACTTCATCATAAAAACAGACCATCAAAGTCTCAAATACCTTCTTGAGCAGAGGATAACCACCCGATTTCAACAGAAATGGCTTGCTAAATTACTAGGGTATGATTATGAAATCTCCTACAAGAAGGGAAAAGAGAATATAGCAGCTGATGCCCTATCTAGAGTCTTCACTAGTGCAGAGCTGTCCCAACTGTACATCAGCACTCTTGGCACTAACCTAGTGAACTAATTGCATCTTGGGAGGAGGACAACTCACTCAAGACACTTATTAGTGAACTCAAGGCCAACCCACCTTCACACAAGGGATATACTTGGGGAAATGATCAACTGAGAAAGGATGGGAGGCTGGTAATTGGGAATACAGGCTCACTGAGACAGACACTTCTATCCATGGCTCACAATACCATTCAAGCTGGACACTCCGGAGTAGAGGGTTCTTATCAGAGGTTGAGACAATCATTTTTCTGGAAGGGAATGAAAAAGGGATATTAGAGAATTTGTTCTGAAGTGCACAACATGCTAGCAATGCAAGTATCAAACAACAGCAAGTCCAGGAAAATTACAGCCATTGAGCATTCCTAGTTCTATTTGGACAGCAATGGGTATGGATTTTATTGATGGCTTACCTAAATCTATGGGGTATGACTCGATAATGGTGGTTGTAGATAGACTGAGTAAATATGGTCATTTCATACCTCTGACACATCCATACTCAGCCACTGATGTTGCACAAGCCTACTTCGACAACATCTATAAACATCATGGGATGCCTGAGTCAATTATGACGGACAGAGACTCGATTTTTCTCAGCAATTTTTGGCAAGAATTGTTCTCAGTACATGGGGTCGATCTAAATCTAACTTCATCCTACCATCCTCAGCCAGATGGCCAAACTGAGGTTCTTAATCGATGCTTGGAGACATGTCTGAGGTGCTTCTGCAGTGAAACTCCCAGTGACTGTACTGGTGCAAATGCCTACCTGCTGCAGAATACTGGTACAACACCTCCTATCACAGCTCTCTGAAAACCATCCCCTCTACACTTACCCTACTTACCTGGTGATAGTAAGGTGGATGCAGTAGATAGGGTGCTACTTGAAAGAGAGGAGGCACTTCAGAATATCAAGGCTAATCTGGCTCGAGTTCAAAATCGAATAAAGTAGCAAGCTGACAAGAAAAGAAGTGATAGAGAATTCTTGGCTGGTTATTGGGTATATCTGAAGCTACACCCTTATAGGCAGAGCTCAGTAGAAAGCAGAAGTAATCAGAAACTTGCTAAGAGATACTTTGGTCCATATCTGATCAAGGAAAAGATTGGTAATGTTGCATTGAGGTTGTCATTACCTGCTGGCTCTAAGATACACCCTACCTTTCATGTCTCACTGCTCAAGCAATTCCATGGAGATGCACCCACCCCTGACACTATCATTCCCTATTAGTCATCCACCAAGGAACCCGAGGCAATATTGGCAAGGAAATCTGTTAAGAGAGGAAGAATCACATTTACTCAGGTGCTGGTCAAGTGGTCAAATTCTGATATTGAGGATGCTACATGGGAGTATCTCTATAACCTGCAGAAGAAGTTTCCTTCTTTTGATCCTTGGGGACAAAGATCAGCTTAAGAGGAGGGTATTGATAAACTTCTTGGCGCGCACAATTCAAATGAAGAAGCTGAGCTGGACTATGACAGCGTGACTGCACAGATGGCAGAAGATGAGAGGAGGACCATGGGCCAGCCAATCATTACCCAGGTGTAAGGAATGTCAAAAGTTCTAGAAGAATCTTCGAGGACAGCGCATCTATCATTCAGGAGCGTCAGTCTGATGTATCCGTTATTGTACTTTCATCAGCTTGGATAGCAAGCCATCCTAAATCCTATGTACCTGGAAATACCAGATAGTAGTATTGACAGCTAATCATTGGGAAATTCTCCAGTATATAAGGAGAAGTAGATGTAATTTACTGATTATGCACATTCATTCTTTGCTCTTCCATTTCATAATTCCTAGGTGACTCACTAGTACTCACCACAGAATTGTGCTATTTGGGCCTATTAGTTCTTCACTAAACAACTCAAAGAATTGTTTTTGGTTAGATTTATTATTAATCAGCCTATGAGTTTATCAGCATGCAATTGATCTAATTTGTTGATCACTCACTAATATTTTGATGAGCAAAAATTAAAGTATATTAATCTTCAAATACATAAAAGATCATGCAATTGATTCATTTTCTCCTATACGCAAGTTCCAATCACTATTGCATTGACCCATGACTACTGGGTGCGTGAGAAGATTATGACTAAATAAATTTGACCAAATTTAAGGAAGAAATAACGATGTTGAACTCATGAACTTTGGAATTGGCCACATTAATAAGTACAAACCTAGCATTTCCATCATTCCACTGTATCTAGTGGTCGTTTGGTCGCATACGAGAATTCGGAATGCCCATGAAGTTCCACTTCCCAGGTTGTAGAAATTCACAGGAATTTCTCAAAACTGTTTGGTTGCATGTAGGAATTGAATTCCCACAGGAATTGCCAATTACAAGGGAGGGCTAGGTAAGCCAATTCCTCCATTTTGTAGGAAATGAAAATTTCCATGATTTCTCACAATTTTAGGCAACCAAACAACTCCAAAAAATTTAATTCATGGGAATTTTGAATTCCCATGATTTTGAGTGGCAACCAAACGACCACTTATTATAATTCATTTCATCTTAATTTGGATAGTAAAAAGTATGGTAATTAACAAATACACAAATACACAAGAATCTTACAATTGTCAATGTGCAAATTCAAGAAAACAAAAACTCCTATGAGATGAGATGAACAACAATCTTAAAATAATTAAGGGCAAAGCTTAGTGTCTAGGAGAAGCAAAAGCAAGGAATTCTTGGTTAGAGTCCAACAGTTCCATGTCCTTTTCCTCAAAGAACAACCAAGCTTCAATTCCAACACCAATCGAATCCGAAAAATCATTCAAAATAATCATATTCCTATGAAACGGAGTCATTTTTCCATCCGTAGGGATCATCTATACAGGCTTCCCAAACTCGAAATCGAGATCACTAAACCCGAGCCTACTCCAACCAATCAACATGTAACACCTACCTTTGTAGTCCACCAAAGTGTTAATAACCTTACTCCAATTCTCCATAACAGCCTCAACCCCATTCTCCCCTTGATACCCTTTCATCTCCTCCTTCATATCTGAAACAGCCTTGTTAATCGCGACCACAAGCTCCGGTAACTCTGCCTTGTTTTCGGCTTTAGCGACCGCGATCACGGCAAGGTTACCAATGGACTCATTAGCCAAGGGAGGATCGACCCTAGGCCGAATGTCTAGGGTCACATGAAGGACTGAACCGCTTCCATTTTCATCGATTTTCGAGGCGTTTAGTGCTTGTTCCCATATAAACCCGACAATTGCTTGAAAACTAGTCGGCTTAGGGACACTCTCGCTAACAGCTTGCGCCTTAAGCTTGCTTATAATAGTGTTTCTGAAAATGAACCGCTTTGTGACCGTTGGCGAGCGCTCGACTTCTTCCTTGTAGACATTAACCACGGGGAGTTCCAATGGTTTCGATGTTGGAGGGAAAGCTGTAGTGCACGCTTCCAAATTCGAGTTCTTTAGGCCGTCCTCTGAGCCTTGGCTCGAGAGGGCGGCCCAGTGCTTGAAAAACGTTGCCGCGGAAGTGGGTATGTCGTACCATGCAATCAAAACACCGCCATAGACGAAAACCGTGATTTCGATAGCTAAGTGGGTGAGTATTAACGAAGGAAATCATTCCGTATCAGCCGTTCATCAAAAGATCACGCGTGCAACTCAAATATCAATCTGATGATATTGTTTAGCCACAACACATGGCCTAATTTATTGTATAAATATTCTAGCTTCTTTGCCTCTGTTATATTTATCCTTGCTCTCATTAAATTGTAATTGTAGGAATGTTGTACTCATAGTTTATTCTTGCCTTAGTTACTAGGTTTAAGTATTGTAACTACTCTCCTCTGCTCGTGTATATAAGAGCCCTTTGCATTATGAATAAAATTGTCTTCTCCAATCATTCTAAAAGTCTACATGGTATCTGCCTAAATACCGATCCTCTCTCTCCTTTCTTTTCTCTGCTTTCTTTACTCTTTTTCCATGGCAAACGATGATATTCCTCTTGTCATTCAGCAGGCTGCTCCCCTGCCTGTCTCTACTGTGGTCACCTTCCCGAGCTCTCTCAAGCTAACCCCGCTGAACTATCTCGCGTGGAAGACCCAGGTCGAGGCTCTCCTCGATGGCTTGGATCTTCTTTGCTATGTTGATGGTACATTCCCCTCCCCCCCTCAAACCATCCTTGTTGATGGCGCCTGATACTGTCAATCTAGCCTATACGGCTTGGTATCGTCAGGATCGTCTCCTGTTTGGTGCCCTAGTTGGTACTCTTCACGCTAATTTGGTCCCCCTCCTCACAGAGGCTCGCACCACCCATGATGCGTGGACCATCTTGGCATCCACCTACTCTAGTCGATCTCGTGGTCATTTAAATCAAGTCCGTAGCCGACTTCGCAACATCTCAATGTCATCCTATGCTACTGTGACTGATTATATGCAGGCCATAAAAGTCTCTGTTGATGAACTCGCTGCCCTCGGCAAGCCCCTTGACCAAGAGGACGTCACTGACATCGTCTTTCGTGGTCTAAATGCTGATGCCTACAAATCTGTCATTGATGCTGTTAATGCCCGTGACAATCCCATTTCCTTTGTTTCTCTTCATGAAAAGCTTATTAACAAGGAGCTCAGTCTCAAGGATGAACCCAATCCGAACCCGTGTCGTCCTGCCATTGCTCATGCTACGTCTGTGCGTGCTGCTCCCTCATTCTCACGCTCGGATGGTATCCTACCTACACCCCACGGATCCCCCCGTAAGCCCTACCAGGGCAGCTGCCAGTGGTGTCGTACCAAGGGCCACTACCTCTCTCAGTGCCCTGTTTTAAACAACTTTTCCCTCACATCACAATCCCTGTTACTCGCTCCCCTAATGCTCGCCAAACCAATGGTCGTGCCCCCCAAGCCCACACGGCTTCCGCTACTCTTCCCATGCCCTCGACCTGGCTGCTGGACAGTGGTGCTTCTCACCACGTCACCAATGATCTCGCCAATTTATCTCTTCATGCCCCGTACAACAGAACCGAGGAACTTGTGATTGGTGATGGTTCGTCCCTTCCCATCTCTCATATTGGCTCCTTTAATCTTTGTTTTTCAAATAAAACTTATGTTGTTGAAAATGTTTTATATGTTCCTACGATTTCTCGAAACATTTTATAAATTTCTCAATTTTGTCATGATAACGATGTTCTAATTGAATTTCTCTCAAATTGTTTTCATGTAAAGGATCGTTCCTCCGGGAAACTTCTACTTCAGGGGCCAATTAAGGATGGTGTGTATGAATGGCGTCCACCTCCAGTCGTTCACACCCTTGTTAAAGCTTCGGTACATGACTGGCATCATCGGTTGGGACACCCATCTATTTCAATTCTTAAAACTTTAAATTCTGTTTTTGATTTACGTATACCGCATTGTTCCACTTTGCCGTGTAATGAATGCAACATTAATAAAAGTCACAAGCTCCCTTTTTCGATTTCTACTCTTATGTCTAATGCTCCCCTCGAATTGATTTTCTCTGATGTGTGGACCTCCCCCATTCTCTCTTATGACTCTCAAAAATACTATGTAATTTTTGTTGATCATTACACTAAATATACGTGGTTTTTCCCCCTTCAACGCAAATCTGATACTTTTCAAACCTTCCAACGTTTCCGCGCTCTTGTTGAAAAATTTTTCAATCGTCCCATCATACAACTCTACTCCGATAATGGCGGTGAATACCTTAAACTCACCCCTAACCTTACCTCCAACGGTATCTCTCATCTTACATCCCCTCCCCACACTCCGGAACACAATGGATATGCAGAACGACGACATCGCCACATTGTTGAAACTGGTCTCACGCTTCTTTCGCATGCTCATATGCCCCTTCAATACTGGCCTCTTGCTTTCACCACTTCCGTCTATCTCATAAATCGACTACCCACTCCAACCCTTGCCAAATCATCACCCTACCTTAAACTCTTCAACAAGCCACCCAACTATACCAAATTACGGAGTTTTGGTTGTCTCTGCTACCCGTGGTTACGCCCGTACACATCCCACAAACTTGAGCCTCGCTCTAAACCTTGCGTTTTTGTAGGCTATTCTGCCACTCAGAGTGCGTACCATGCTCTTGATCCCACCACTCACACGATTTACACATCCCGACACGTTAAATTTGTGGAAAATTCTTTCCCCTTTCCTCAATTAAACTCCGACAACTCTTCTGCCCCCTCAATCACACTTGACGAATGGTGTGCATTTAGCATCCCGCTAATCCCACCTACGGCTGCCTCCTTTGTTGTTCCTGACCCTCCCTCACCACCGCTAAACCCTCCACCTGCGCCGTCGAGCCCCACTTCTCCCTCCTCGTCTATTCAGCCCGAACCTGATCAGCCTCCTCCCTCCCCTGTTCAGCCCGAATCAGACTCCCCTGCTCCCTCCCCTGTTTCGCTGTCTTCTGCTCCCTCGTCCATCGCTTCTCCCTTTTCTTCCTCGTCTTCTGACTCTACCACTCTACTCACTCCACCATCCTCATCACCACCTCCTCCTCCTCCCAGACGTACCATCACCACACGTCTCCTCACTAATATCCGCAAACCTAACCCCAAATACCATGCTAAAGCCAATGTCGCAATCACCACGTCCCCCATTGAACCCTCCACTGTTGCTCAAGCTCTCAAACACCCTCAATGGCGTCAAGCCATGAGTGATGAATTCTCCGCTTTAGTCCGCAACACCACATGGACTCTCGTTCCTCATCAACCTCATCAAAATATCGTTGGCTGCAAGTGGGTATTTCGCATAAAATACAACCCCGACGGCTTCGTTGAGCGCTTCAAAGCTCGTCTTGTGGCCAAAGGTTTTCCCCAACACCCGGGTCTTGATTACTCGGATACTTTCAGTCCGGTGGTCAAACCCACTACCCTCCGTCTCATACTCTCTCTCGCCGTCTCTCACGGGTGGTCCCTCCGACAACTTGACATCAATAATGCCTTCCTCCAAGGCACCCTTGCCGAGGACGTTTTCATGTCTCAACCTCCGGGTTTTATCGACACCACTCATCCCAACCATGTGTGTAAGCTCAGTAAGGCCATCTATGGCCTCAAACAGGCTCCCCGTGCATGGTATAATAAACTTCGTAATTTTCTCGTGTCTTATGGTGTTCGTCCAACCATCTTTGACTCCTCCCTCTTCATGTACCAGTCCTCTACTGTCACCTTCTATCTCTTGGTATATGTCGATGACATCATTGTCACCGGCCCGACATCATCACAGCTCAACTCTTTCATCTCTCAACTTGCAACTCGATTCTCTCTTAAGGACCTTGGTCCACTATCGTATTTTCTGGGTGTTGAGGTCATCCCAACCTCCACTGGCCTTTTCTTAAATCAAACTAAGTATGTCACTGATCTCCTCACTCGTGCGAAAATGCTTGGTGCAAATTCCGTTAGCACACCAATGGATTGCACTCCTCTCACACTCACTGGTGGACGCCCTCTCGAGTCTGCTACTGACTACCGCGCCCTTGTAGGCTCACTCCAATATCGGTCTCTTACTCGACTCGATGTTGCTTACTCTGTCAACAAATTATCCCAATTTATGCATTGTCCCACGGAAGACCATTGGCAGGCCTTAAAACGCCTCCTCCGTTACCTCTGTGGCACTCTACACCATGGCCTCCACTTTCATCGCAATTCCCCACTTCAACTTCATGCTTTCACTGATGCCGAATGGGCCGGCGACAAAGACCAATTTCGCTCCACTACAGGCTACATCGTCTACCTTGGCCGAAATCCAATTGCATGGAGCTCCAAGAAACAACGAACACTAGCCCGATCATCCACTGAAGCTGAATTTCGCGCTGTTGCCGCAACCACTGCTGAGGTACTCTGGCTCACGTCACTCCTCAGGGAGCTTGGATTCTCTTCCACTCAAACACCCACCATTTACTGTGATAACCTTGGAGCTACCCCCTACTCCATCAATCCTGTTTTTCACTCATGAATGAAACACTTGGCTCTTGATTTTCATTTTGTGCGGGAACGGGTCACTGATGGCTCCCTACGAGTTACACACATTTCCGATGATGACCAATTAGCTGATGCCCTCACCAAGCCAATCCCAAAAGCCCGACTCCAACTGTTACTATCCAAGATCGGTCTCCTTCAATGGTCGTCCGTCTTGCGGGGGCGTATTAAGGAAGGAAATCATTCCGTATCATCCGCTCATCAAAAGATCACGCGTGCAACTCAAATATCACAAGATCTATCTGATGATATTGTTTAGCCACAACACGTGGCCTAATTGATTGTATAAATATTCTAGCCTTGTATAGTTTATTCTTTGCCTCTGTTATATTTATCCTTGCTCTTATTAAATTGTAATTGTAGGAATGTTGTACTCATAGTTTATTCTTGCCTTAGTTACTAGGTTTAAGTATTGTAACTACTCTCCTTTGCTCGTGTATATAAGACCCCTTTGCATTATGAATAAATTGTCTTCTCCAATCATTCTAAAAGTCTACAGTGAGCTCTGAAATTGGGCTGTCTCCCATTCCTAGGGAGTGTACTGGGGGGAGAAACTTGGCCATTGAGTCGAGTTTTCGAGGCGAGTTTAGAAATGATGAGAGTGTGCAATCGGCTTGTGCTTCGATGAAGGGTAACCCGTCATCGTTGCAATTTACCGTGGATTGGTTAATTTGACTGGCTACAGGGTAGAATTTTTTGAGTGTTTGTGAGAGGCATGTTTTAAGGCGGGTTATATCAAAGGTGGGAGTGGTTTCGGAGGAGGCCGCCGAGTAGAAGACGAGGCCGCAGGTGGGGAAGATGGGGACGAGAGGAAGAATTTGGTTAAGGTATGAGAGTTGGAAGGTTTTGAGATGAGATGGTGTGGGTGAAGATGGTTTTACTGTTTCTGTTGATGTTATTTTTACCGTGATTTCTGGTGTTTCTTGCATTTTCTCAATTGTTGATGAGTTCATTTTGTGGTTTTAGTACTGCTTGCTCGATTTGGAGTGTAGAGGAGTAGAGGGTGTATTTATAGTTGAAAGCCAGTATCTATGTAGTGTTCTTTGTTCGAACGTTGATCGATAATGCTTGTTAGGTCATACCTCTAATAAGAGTAGTCTATCGGCCCGTTTAGGATATAGTATTGGGACATTTGATTCCGTATGTATATGCGAGAGAATTTCAAAACGAAATATAATAATGATTATCCAAGGAAGGGGGGGCGTACATTATTGTTATTGGATGCTGATGAATTAGAGTTTAAAAAAATGGTAAAGCAACTTTAATTTGGCTCGTGTATTATAGTCACTTGATGCAAACTCAAGTTGGCGTCGGCTGGTCATAAAGGGATAAACATATATTTATTTATAGACAAAGGTATAGCGTACGTATAGCTAGTGCTCGATTACTTTTTCAGGTTGCTTACAATTTCTAACACATACACGCAACTCGCCTTGTAATCTGAAAAGAAATTGATCGAGAGTTTCGGTGAACATGAATGAACTTGCACTGGTAGGGATAATTGAAATTTTAAAATGTTGTAATAGAGGAGTTCAGTCACAATAGTATTGTACTAGTCGTTAACCTGTGCAAAATTGCACGGGACACCCTATTTCGTTGTAAATTCATCATATTTAATTTAATATCATTTTAGAGAAGTTATGCCAAATTCAGTAAAATTAACACAACTTTAAAAGTATCAGATTTAATAAAATATTTTACGCTGATTCATGAATTTCAATGTAATCATCACCCCCTACACCCTACTCCCTCCAGACCACATTAAACTTCTCATCCTCTTTTTTATGGTTTCGACTTTGTTTTCCTCATTCCCATAATAGTACGTTTTTTGTCGACTGAATAATTAGGGAGGCAAGATAAAGATATTGGTGATGATTAGCTTTTAAATTTATTTGCCAAATGAATCATCAAGAATTATTTATTAGTTTTATTTGAAGTGCGCAAAAGGGAGCGAGAAGTTTTAGATTCATTTTTACGAATTATTATATACTCCTCATTCGATTGGACCAAAACATGTCAATTGGTCCCACTGGGTGAATTTGCTATATAACGCATATAATAGACAATAATATTCACATAATTTCTGATTCACTACATATACCCATGGGTGGTTGATGAAGTGGGACGGACGAAGTATAAAGTTAACATTATGTTTTTTTTTTTCTTACAATTTTTAGCAATTAAGCATTTTATTACTTTACTGGTTTTGTACGTGCAATTATACAGTGTAGTCCGTATTATTTTAAAATTTGCTAACATATAATGGTCCTACCTAACTCACGCGCGGAATATTTTTGTTGCTATCACCCGCGGAGCTCAATGTTAGCGCCTTACCTTTCGGCTTAGCTACCCGACCATATTCCTTGTTTAATGCACGTATGTATTAGTTTGATTACACCCACCGCTTTGCATAACAATCATGTACAACTACCTCCAGCATAAACGTAACATAATCTCTAATTTCTTGTTCCACATAAGAACTGATTATTCTGTAGTTTGACATTAGTGGAATATATGCTTACTATATATACTGAAATTGCTGTCAAAATTGAAGAAATGATCAAATTTTATTTCTAAATAACTTACTGTAAAATATATAGTAGTATAATTATTGGACAAAATCTTTGTTTTTTAAATTTGAACAAAATATTAGGAATTAATGTCCTTCATACTCCCTCCTACCCAAAGAGATTTTCCTCTTTGGGTAGGGCACAACAACCAACAAATAAATAAACAAATCTTAATTAATACTTAAATAAATGTTTAATTAGACTAATAATATACTTACCTTATCATCACACCCCTCCCTACCCCCCGATCAACTGCTACCCCCCACCAAAACCCACCACCATACCCCACCTACAGTCCACCGCCAAATCCCACCGGCGACACCCGTGCAATCGTCTCTCTTGCCGATCCTCCTACCCCGTCGATCTTCCCATCCCTAGAAGATTCATCAGGCCTCCGCGTACCAAACCCCGACGAATGTTTCGATTACAAAAATAATGGTATTTGTGTGATGAAGATCAGAAGTCTAGGGCTTTGAATGACATTGAGGTGCACAAACTGAAGAGTCCTCTTCTCGAAAACGAAGAACCAGCGGTCACCAGTAGTAAGGCGAAGACCACCAAAGCAAGCCAGAGTCAAGGTGATAAACCAATCGATTTTCTGAGTCCGAAATTTCAATTAAATTGGGGATTTTGGGGAGGAGAGAGAAAGATGGTGACTTTCTTTTCTGGGTATGTTCAATTTAAGAAAAATGAATAATGAATATGAATCAAAATTTAATCTTGGGGGATCTTTGTTTATAATTTGAGGGTTCTTGAAGAGAGGAGAAAGAATTTGGGGAAAACAACAAAAGGAGATTGAATGAGGAGGAAGGGGATCGGCGATCATGAGATTTTACCATTTGTAGCAAAAATTGCAGGAGGAAGGGGATCGGCGATCGAGGATCAGGGTGGTCGGATCTTTTGGTCACCATTAGCAGAATGAGGGAGGGAGGTGGTGACTGAGGAGAGAGAATATGGTTGTAGGAATGTTTAAGCCAAAACTGAAAATTATTAAGGGTAAATTAGTCCACAAAGTTTGTCAAAAAGGGTAAGTTTTGAAAGAGGAAAATCTTAGTAAATCGTCCCAAAAAGGAATACAGGAAGATATCTTTGGGTAGGAGGGAGTATATAATTAGCTAATAAGAGAATCAACAAAATATCAATTTTCTTAGTGGTTGAAGTGTTACATTATAACCCTGAGGTCACAGGTTCAAGCCTTTATAGCATCAATTTTTTCAGAATTGTTATGTGGCAGGTGATGAGGTGGCGCTGATATCAGCGGTGACATCATCGGTGATGTGGCATGCCTAAAAAATGCCTAAACGTTTGCCCATTAGTATATACTAATTTTTATACCCGTGCAAATGCACGAGAGTTACAAATGCTTATATAAAATAGTTTTGTGGTAACATTACTGATCCAATATTAACAAATTATTCATCTAATAATTAATTAATAACAATACAGGGGACAAACATTGGTTTTCCATAACAATAATAATAATTTATTCTATTAGTAAAGAACTCATCTTAATAAAAACCATCGCCGTCAGAGCATAATTTTCATCATCGCCGCCATTCATCATCACCGATCATCGCCGCCGCCACGTCATCAGCGCCGCCATCCTTTCCATCGATCGCCGATCATCCCCCAATCATTATCATCAGTCGTCGATCATCACCCATTCATCATCATCGATCACCAATCATCACCATATCAACATCATCAATCGCCAATCGGTTCGGGGTTCTTCCCGAGGCTTCTCGCGTTGGAGGCCGGGTCGGAAGGGGTTTTGGGCTTTGCTTGCCACCGTGGGGGTGGCCGGCCTCCGCTGTTGATCTGACCCAGCCCCTGTTCCTCGCTGGTCTAAGCCTTGGCCGCGTGGGGGACTTGGGTTTGCGGGGGTTTGGGTTTGGCAGGGGTCCTTTTATGCCTTTTTTGCTGGTTTTGATATTTTTTTTAATTCTTTGGTTTCGTTTTATCTGTTGTTCTGTCGTTTTCGGTTTGTATGTCTGGGACTGTGAGGTTTCACTGCCCGTTTTTTGGCCTTAGCGGGTGTCAGAATAATGGAGGGCGGGGTCTTACGAAGAGTTCGTTGGTGGGTCATTTGCATGGTCATCATTTTACTGGTGTTGCCCTTGATGTCACTAAACAGGCTCTTTCGATTTCTTTGACTCTTTTTTATGAGACCGAGTCCACTTTCAGACGTATGAGTCGTTGGCTTTGTGGTGATTGTTTCAAGACCCACACTTTTCGTTCTAAGTGTCGTCATGGTAGTAGGTCTAATTTTGTGGGACCCGCGGATACTGGCGATGGGGTTGTTCGTTTTGTTCTCCATAATTTGAACAGACCGTCTGTCCCTGCCTCACAGCCAGTGGATATTACTGCAGGGCTTTTGTCTTCGGGTTTTGATGTTGCTCTCCTCGACCGTTTGCTTTCTAAGCGGTTGCGCACGGTTAAGTCTATCTCTTCGAAGTGTCGTCTGGGTTTTTCTGGGTTACTCAAGGGGGCGCTTGACAGGGTTTTTGGTAGGCCTGATGACATCTCTGGTTGGATTCAGTTGTTTGTGTTGCCGTTGTGTACACTCAGAACTTTTACGCCGCGGAGTTGTCGTGAAAGTCGGTCTGCTGCTAGGCGCCGTTTGCAGGAGGAGTTTATTGTTCGGGCTGTTCGTACTTGGGCTGAGCCTGGGGGTGCGTGGCAGCTTATTCAGGATACTTTGGCTGAGGATTTGCCTCCTTTGATGGATGTTGATGATGAGGCCCTGGAGATGTGTGAGCGCAATGTCATGCTGTGTAGGCGTAAGGTTTCTGATGGTCATTTTACTGCGGCGGTTCGTGTTCTTTCATCCTCGGGCATTGCACCTTACTCTGATGCTACTTTGGAGGATTTGCAGGCTAAACACCTCGTTGCTCCTGGACCATCTTTGCCTGCCTTACATGTTGATCAACCTCATTTTGATGCTCTGGTTGCTGTTGTTCTAGATCAGATTAGGAGTTTTCCACGTGCTACTTCTTGTGAGCGTGACGGTTTGCGTGCTCAGCATCTTTTGGATTGTTTGAGTGGTGCCGTTGTGGCAGTTTCTGATGGGCTGCTTGCCTCGATTACTCGTGTGGTTAACCTCTTTCTAGATGGGCAGTGTCCTACTGTTTTGGGTCCGTTTGTAGCTGGCGCGCCACTCACTCCTCTAGTTAAGCCGGGCGGTGGTATTTGCCCTATTGCCGTGGCACAATATGGCGGCGTCTAGTTTCCAAGGTGGGGGTCTCTTTATTGGGTCCTTCTTTGGGAGATTATTTCGCGGACCTTCAGTTTGGTGTGGGTGTGTCTGGGGGTGGTGAGGCGATCTTACATGCTGTTAACCGCTTGGTTGAGAGTCGTGGAGAGGAGGTTGGTCTTTCGATGTTATTGGTAGATTTTCGGAATGCCTTGAACATGGTGGATCGCGCCGCTATGCTTCAGGAGGTTCGTCTTCGCTGCCCCGCTCTCGCTCGTTGGGTAGAGTTCTGTTACTCCAACCCTGCTCGATTATATTATGGAGAGCACACTCTTTTGTCGTGTCAGGGGGTGCAGCAGGGTGACCTCCTAGGCCCGCTGCTTTTTTCTCTAGTGTTGCACCCTTTGGCGTGTAAGATTAGAGACGCTTTTGACTTGTGTTTGCAGGCATGGTATTTGGATGATGGCACGATTGTCGGTGATACCTTGGTTGTAGGCCAGGTCTTGGAGCTGATTCAGGCAGAGGGTCCTCGTTTGGGTCTCCACCTTAATGTTGATAAAACTGAGGTTTTTTGGCCTACGGTGGATCCATGGAGCCGGCTTGTTGGTGTCTTCCCTCCAAATATTGCTAGGCCTCTCCTCGGGGTCAAGTTATTACACTACGCCAATAATGGCATTTAACGCTGGTACATATGACACCGGTAGGCTTAGAACCGGTGTCTGAAAAACATAAGACACCGGTTTTCAATCAACCGGTGTCAAATGCTTCCCCAGTCCATTTGCGCGCAATTCAAATTGGACATAAGAGACCGGTTTTCAGTATAACCGGTGTCATATGTATACCGAGGATCATTTAATCAAACAGCGGAAAAAAAAAGAAAAAAAAAATTGGACATAAGACACCGGTGTCATATGTTACTCCCGGGGAGAATCAATTTCTCACACAGCGAAAAAAACATTAAAAATTTATCTTATAACAGGAAAAAAAAAAACAAAAAAAAATTGGACATAAGCCACCGGTTTTACTCATAACCGGTGTCATATGTTACTACCGGGAGGATCATGTTCTCACACAGCGAAAAAAACATTAAAAAATTTATCTTATAACAGAAAAAAAAAAAAGGACATAAGACACCGGTTTTGAGTATAACCGGTGTCATATGTTACCCCAAAAAAGGGTATTTTTCCTTTGTCATATGCTTATTCTAAAAAAAAAACTATAACCCCCAAAAACCCGAAACCCAGAAAAATAAAATTCTGATTCGCCGTCGCCGTTCTTTCTCCGTTGACACCGCTCGCCGCTTGCCGCTCGCCCCTCGCCGCTCGCCGCTCGCCTCTCGCCGCTCGCCGCTCGTTGTTCGCCCTCGCCGCTCGTTGTTCACCCCTCGCCAGGCGTTGCTCGCTGCTCGCCGCTCCCTCGTCGCTCTGTGTCGCCGCCGCTATTGTGCCGCCCCTCCGTTGTCGCCGCTCGCCGCTCGTGTTTTGGTGTCTCTTTCATTCAATTAGGTTTGTCGCCAATTACTGTTTTTTCATTCAATTTTGTATTTTTGTTTTTTCATTCAATTATTGTTCGCCAAAATTGAAGGTTTAATCGCCAAAATAATGAATTGTTCGCTCTGTGTCGCCGCTATTGTTTTTTGATAAGTTAGTTAGTGAATTGCCGTTAGTTGAATGGAATTATGTGTTAGTTAGTGATATGCCGTACGTTAGTTGAGTAGAATGGAGTACAACTTTAGATTGTAGTGGACAAAGACACCGGTTATACATTTGACCGTTTTCTTATCTATAATAATGTTTTGTTTAGGTATTACGAATATAGTATGATAGTAGTGGGTTTAGTGGTATAAAAAAAAAATTAAAGCATTATAGATTAGTGGAAAAAGACACCGGTTATACATTTGACCGTTTTTTTATGTTTGATTTTTTTTAGGTTGAATTTAGAATAATTGGTTAATAATTCTAATAGTGAGTTTAGTTTGATTAAAACGATAAAATTTAGATTATTGAATTGGTAGTTTTAATTAGTTATGTTTAGGTGTTTACTTTTTTTAGGTTGAGCTTAGGATAATTGGTTACTAATTTTGGTTTTACATTTACGTAATTATAATTTTCATTAATTGCACAAAGTCCTCTTTATCTTATTTGTGTTACTTATGTTTATTATTTACTTACACTTATTATAGTTATTTTATTTTATTTAGCTTTTTCTTATGTCTTTTAATACTTATAATCATGTTTATATTTTGTGAATATAGGTTGGATAATGCCGACTCGAAGAAGAAGAAGAGAGCCTAGTGATAATTCCGATTCCGATTCCGATCATGAAAGAGGTCAAACTTTACTACGCGCTTGTGCAAAAGCATTACAAGATGGTTCTCCTTTTCAGCTACAATGGAGTACGGACGAGTTGTTAAATCCGATTGGCGAACATCGCCAAAAGTTTAGTAGTTGGATAGGCGCAATCGCACGTGCACATGTGCCTATTACTTTGAGAGAGTGGAAGAAGCTTGACGAAGCCACAAGAGAATGTGTCTTACACGATATTGAGGTTAGATATAATATTCAATTTATTTCATATGTCTTGTCTATAAAAGTTATCTAAATTCTTATTTTTTTTTAATGTGTTTTTTTTTTTTGTGTGTGTTTTGCAAGGGTGCATTTTATGTTCCTCCCGAATGTAGAGGACGTTGGGTGTTGAAGATAGCCGGTGAAAGATGGAGAAATTGGAAGACCAAACTTCATCTTAAGTATATGTATGTAATTGACAAGAAGACCAAGGAAAGGGAACTTATAACGAAGCCACCGGGAAAGTATCCACAAATCACACAAGAGCAATGGGATGCTTTCATTAAATATCATTTGAAAGATCAAAATTTTCTTGTAAGTTTACATATAATTTTATAATTTTATTGAAATGTTAGCTTTAATGAATATTCTAATTTTTGTTTGTTTTTTTCACGGTAACTAGTCGCTTAGCAAAGATGGTAAAGATAATGCTGCAAAAAAGAAGACTAAATACTTTGGCTCTCGGAAAGGATATATTGGGATCAACGAAGAAATTGTAAGTAAATATACACCTTTTTTATTTTTTCCGTTATTATTAACAAATTAGTAATCGTTTATTTTTACTAACACAAAAATGTATTAGATTGAGGAATATGCCACGAAAGGGTTGCAAATCAAAGAAGTACCACGTCATGTGACTTGGTTGAGAGGTCATAAATCCAAGAAATGGGCAATGTCCGAGTATGACGAGGAAGTGGTGAAAGAAATTGTAAGTTATTTTTTTTAAGGGTAGAAATTGTACTTATTTAAAATCGTTTCACATATTAATTCTAATTAAATTGTTATTGTCATTTAGGGTGAGTTGGAAGAAGCCGTGAAAGAAGGAAAGTTTGTTCCCCAAGGTCGAGATGATATATTGTCTCGTGCAATCGGCAAAGAGGAGCACCCGGGTCGTGTTCGTGGTGTAACCAACATGAGCAATTTGTCAAATGTTTTTGGTAGATCCACGAAAAAGATGTCCGAGGTAAAGTTAGAGAATACGGTGCGAATAATGCAATCCCAAATGTTCAAGATGAGTCAAATACTTTGCAATTTCGTAGCCAGAGAAACTCCGAGTCAAGCTGATATGAAAGAATTGATGAGTGCGATGATGAGTAACGATTCACAAGCAATAGAAAACAATGAAGAGGATAGAGTGTCTAAGGATTCTAATGTTCTAAGAAAGGGAAAAGAAGTGAGTTTAAATGATGATCGTGAGCCTCCTGTTTCCCATTCATCTCCGAGACAAGCTCGTAATATCCCTCAAACGTCGATCTCATCAATTCAAGATACGTGTGAAGGGCCGGTTCAGGTATCTAATATAATTGTTATATTACTTTACTTTATTAATCAATTCAACATACTTTATCTCAAATGAATTATATTTTCTAATTGTGATAGTTGCACCAACAATTTACATTACTTTATAAATAATGCAGGGTTGGCATAAGTGTCAAATGTCACTTCCTAGCAATTCACGGGAGATGGTAGCATTAGGAGAAGTGTATGTGCCAGGCGCTTCGGAGGTACTTACTCTACACAATAACATTGTACCTCCCGGTTATAGTAGAGTGAGTATCTCTAAAGACTTGGTGCCAAATGCCGAATTGCCAGTTTCAACCCCAGAAACTTGTTTTCTCTCTTCGGCCCTTGGTGGTTATGTGTTGTGGCCTTCTCCTTTCATATATATATATTGCCTGATACGGTAATTTATACTTCATTATTGAAATTCTTATATTATTTTTAATTTATATTTAAATTCTAACAAGTGTTTTATTTTGTTTGATCATTTAGAATGAAACGGATAACTCTACGAATAAGAAGAACACACCACCAATCAACAATTCGACACCTACGTCCATTTCCACATCCTCTTCGGAATTCATAACACCGGAAGATAAAATGAATATGAGAAGAACTGTGTTGATGAAGTGGCTTTGTAAGAAAGCTCGAAGCATGAAGAAAACCGGAGATGAGGGAAAATTTTTGCATGTAGCCGAGCATGTGCTTCATAATATGCAAGACTTGTTTGTGACACCGGGAGAGATGGAGCAATGGTGTTATCAATGGCAAATTCAATCTACTCACATTACGACATTTATCTTGTAAGTCACTTTTTATACATTTGTTTAAGAAAAATAATAATTAGTTTAGATACTCATATATATTGGTAAATGGATTCATGTGACACTTTCTTTTTGTGGCTTTTTGTAATAGGTATTTGAAAAAGTTCTGTGAAAGGAGACGTGTAGATGGTTTGTATGGTTTTTTATGCCCGGCATATTTGTCTCCTATAACACCGGTTGAAGATGAGGATGATCGTGCGAATTATATTTTTAGTGCGTTCTGTAACACCCCATATTTTTGGGTTACTTGAATTGTACAAAGTATTGGGAGAATCTCGTTTTAAGGTTATGAAAATCTATTTTGGGAAATTAGGGTATATCTTCCGTTTAGAGACGCTTTCCTAATTGGGCAACTGTTTGGCGAAATTACCAAAATACCCTTACTAAACCCTTCCTACTTTCTACAAAAAATAAAATAAAAACCCCAAAACCCTCCCCTCATTCCTCACGGCAGCAGCAAAAGAAATAAAAAAAAAAAAAGGTACGTGAAAGAGGAGAAGAGAAGAAGAGAAGAAGGAGAAGAGGAGGAGAGCCGCGCATCACCACCACCTTCGCCGTCGCCCACCGCCGCTGCCACCAGCCGCCACCCGCGCACCACCGCCGACCCCCTTTGCCCTCTCTCTTGGTTTTTACACCAAGAGTTGTAAGTTTAACCCCCTTTCTCTCATAATTTTCAGATTAGGGCTTCTAATTTATCATGTTAATTAAAGTTAAAACATGATTGTAGTATTGGGTGTTGTTTGTTTGGATCATAATCATGCTTAATTGTGGTTTTGATGCATGAATAATTGAATGCTAATTTAGGGTTTTTGAATTAGGGCTTCCTTAATCTTATGCCTTTTGTAGTATGATCATGGTTATAATTGTGGGAATGACTTTGATTAATCCTATCCATGCTTAATTGTAGTTTTGGTGCATGAACTATTGGTTTCTATATTCGGGCTTTTGAAATTAGGGTTCATGGTTGTTTGGGGGAGATTTCATGGGTGGAATTATGTGAAATTTGGAGGGGATGCTTGTTATGAGATGGGTAAACCATGGTTTTGATTTGAGAATGTTTCATGAGATTTTAATTGATGAGACTGTATTCTGCCCATTTCTGAATTTTGCCTAATTTGGATGTTTAAGTTGTTATTATGGTGATTTATAGATGGATTAATGTTGTTAGTATACTTGGGAGGGTGTTGTGCGAATTTGGTGTTGTTTAGAGGCCGTTTGAATGTTGAAATCCAAAGTTAGAGTGCCTTGGATGCACTAGTAGGGTGATGATTAGTGATTAGTGTATTGTTGATTGATTCTAGGTTGTGTGTTCGAGGAAGTACCGTTCTAAAGTCTTGAGTTGATCTTGTGATTTCGCTAGTAAGGTAAGAACGTTGATCACAATCCTCTTGATTAATCACTATCTTGTTTGATACACTAATTCGCTTGAACTTCATATATTCTTACTTTATACGTTCATTCCCATTATCCATTTCGCTTGTGCCTAAATTATATCATTGAGCGTATTTCTTTTCCGTCATATCGATATTCGTTGCGGTCTTTCGACCACCATACTCCCACACGGCCTCTCGGCCGACCCTTGCCTTCCTCGGCCCTTTGGCCTTTAGCCGAGACCACCACTCGGCCCTCATATAGTTTTTTTATCTGAGACCTTCCAGGACCGTATGAGAATTCGTGAGTCTGTAGAGGAGTTCGTCACCAGAATGAGGGCAAAACTGACTGAGGCAGCCGAAAGATTTCCATGGGCAAATAGACCTGAGGTCCAAGTCTTTGTGACTTTGGTCAACCTGAGGATACATCCCCGTTGGGAGGAGGTTCGAGCGAGACTAGAAAGGAATGCCTATTATGCTTGTCTCACAGGGAGTTCACAATACTTGAGGGACAGATCAGGCAGAGTGATAGATCTTGACAGGTTGGAGGTAATTCTGGAGTGGGAATATGAGATATCCCTTAGCCCTGTGCAAATACCTGAGAATTTCCAAATCTACATACCTCCTGTACCCTCGAACCCTGATAACGGTAACCCTACCCCGGAACCTCGTGAAGCTTATGTGATGAAAGGAAGGAAGGTTCAGCTGCAGGAACACGAAACACCTGGTCAGTCGAATCAGAAGAGAGTTAAAATTGAGGAATATCACCACTCTCCTAACCCCCCGTCCTCGCCTATTGGAGAGGATGCACCAGTGGACACAGAGGAGGAGCCTGAGGAAGTCCCCACGAGTGAAGAGGAGGACGATACTATTGAAACTAGTGACACGGAGGTCATTGTGATTAGTTAGGATGAGGAGTTGAGCGACTCGGATCAAGATGATGGAGGGGAAGTCCCTAATGATGAGGATTATGACCCGAGTGGCGAAGCTTAAGGGATTAATATAGAGACTTATAAAATAAAGGCATAAGGCCTAGTTATTAATTAGACGTCGATTGTGTTTTCTATTTAAACTTTAGCATTAAACGTCATGTTATAATTTTGTCAACTTTTCGTTGTTCAAGCGCTTTAGATCGGGGACAATACCCCAATACTATTATGTTATTTCGGTTATTTCATAGGGACGTTGCAAATTAAATGCTATTTGATTTTTTACTGTGTGTTGATGGTTCTGCCCTCGAATATTCGTGTGGCTGATGTTTCTGATCCTAGCACGACTCGTGCTACAGTAACACGAGACGTGTTTCCAAAAAAAAAAAAAAAAAAAACTCCGAAAAGTTATACTCGGGCGAGACGAATAGACGAATGTTCATTTCGATATACTTACACTTCTAAGCTGAATTGCCATCATGATTCGCTGGCTATGCGATTTATTGTTTATGTTTAAATTGAAATGTATTGATTAATGCTTGATAATGCCTGAATGAATATGTTATAGAGTTGGTTACGCCTGATTCAACCGTTATTACCTTATAGAAAATGGTGCGAAACAACAGTCCAGATGTGACAGCTATTCTAGCACAAATGGCACAGCAGCAGCAAGTGATGGTTGAAACTATGCAGCAAATAGCACAGATTAATGCTCCTAATATTGCTGCCAATAATGCTGCCAATAATGCTGCTAATAATGCTGCCAATAATGCTGCCAATAATGCTGCTAATAATGCTGCCAATAATGCTGCAAACGACGGCAATGGGATTAATGCCGGTAATGGAGGTGGAGATAATGAAATGCTGTTAGCTAAGATGTCGGATGCCGTACAGAAGAAACGGCCTGACAATTTCACTGGGAGAGGAGAACCGAGTATCCTACTTGACTGGATCGAGGATATGGAGAGAATCTTCTCTGCTGTTGGAGTTCCTGACAATCTGAAGGTAAAAGTTGCTGCATTTTACCTTAAGGAGGTAGCTTGAAGATGGTGGATGAAAATTCAGGAGGAATTTTACAAACCGGTGCTGGAGGAGAAAGCTGATGGGTCTGTTATTGAGAGGTTTAGAGATTGGAAAGTTTTCAAATAGCTCTTAGAGAAAGAGTTCTTTCCGGAGCACTTGAAGGAACAAAAGGTGGCTGAATTTGAGGCATTTCAACAAACTGAGGGCATGTCTGTGAAGGAATTCCATGATAAGTTTGAGGACTTGAATAGGTTTGCTGAGAGTGTAATGCCTACTGAGTCTTCTAGAGCCGCCAGCTTTAGAAAGAAACTACTTTGGAGTATTAAGGGATGGTTTGCCTCTGAGCGATTCCATACTGTAAAGGATGTTTATGAAAGAGCCACAACAGTAGAGCAGAATAGAAACAATGAGCATGGAACTCGGGGGGAAGAGAAAGGAGACGCCCTTCGATTTTATGAATATACCCGATAAGAAAGGAAATTTTGGGGATTTCAAAGGAAAGGCACAGTCTGCTGGGACTGGGAAGTCGAACTACAAGAATGTTTTCCACAACAGAGCTCATAGCCAGAGCTTTGAGATCGAGAGGCCTTGCAACAAGTGTGGCAATAAACATCCCGGGAGGACGTGCAATGGTGATAGGGTCACATGCTTCCATTGTGGTAAGCTTGGGCATAAGGCTAATGTGTGCTACTCCAAGATGGCTGGAAAAGCACCTGTAGCGTCTGGGAGCTACTCAGTGGCGCCCAATCGATTTCAGAACTTCAAGGCCCAAAGTGGCTATGCGGGTTCGAATAACACTTACAAGAATCCGGCATCAACTAGGGGAACAACCTATACAGCACCAGCTAGGCAAGCGAGATCGGCCAGTGTGGCCACTCCAGCTAAGAAGGACACTGGACAGCTGTATGTCATGAATCCAGAAGAGAATGAAAACACTGATGTCGTATCGGATAAATTTCCTGTTAACTCAGTACTTGCAAATGTTCTATTTGATAGTGGTGCATCCCACTCGTTTATTGTTGATAAGATTGTTGAGAAATGTGGACTTAGTGATAGTTCAGCAGTAAACTTTGAGTTTTCAATGCCTGATGGGTCTAGTATTACATGCAAGAGTCAGTTTAAAAATGTGCCTATAGTGATTTGTGGACATGAGTTCAAATCTGATTTCATAGCTTTTCCCTTAACCCATTTTGATGTAATATTGGGAATGGATTGGATGGGTAGATATAAAGCGAGAATAGATTGTTGGATAGGAAAGATTTCACTTCGGGGACAGAAAAATACCCATGTGACTTATCGCATACTTCCCAAAAGACCAAGAATAAAGTTTGTGTCTGCCGTGAATCTGAAGAAGCAGATAGCTAAGGGAGAACCTCTATTCTTATGTCATGTGCGAGACACTAGGGTAGAATACCCAGAGTTGGGCAATGTCCCTATTGTGGGTGACTATCCTGATGTTTTCCCTGAGGAGATTCCGGGGATGCCACCCAAAAGAGAAGTGGAGTTTAAAATTGAGTTAGTACCTGGAACGGGTCCGATTGCTAAGTCACCTTACCGGATGGCACCGGTGGAAATGCAAGAGCTGAAGAAACAACTAGATGAATTGGTGGAAAAGGGATATGTTAGACCAAGTGTGTCACCTTGGGGAGCACCGGTCTTATTTGTAAGGAAGAAGGATGGAACAATGAGGCTATGTATCGACTATCGAGAGCTGAATAATGTCACCATCAAAAACAGATATCCCTTACCCAGGATCGATGACCTGTTTGACCAGCTTAAAGGCGCAAGTGTGTTCTCAAAGATCGACTTGAGGTCTGGGTATTATCAACTGAAAGTAGCAGAAGAAGACGTACCAAAGACCGCATTTTCAACTAGGTATGGACACTATGAGTTCACAGTAATGCCATTTGGGTTGACAAACGCCTCTGCAGTGTTCATGGATCTCATGAATCGCACCTTCAGGCCTTACTTGGATAAATTTGTGGTAGTGTTTATTGATGATATTCTAATTTACTCCAAGACTGAAGAGGAGCATGTGAACCACTTGAGGATCGTATTGGAGATTCTGAGAGAAAAGCAATTATACTGTAAATTCTCGAAGTGCGAGTTCTGGTTGAATAAGGTAGCCTTTTTGGGACACGTAATATCCAAGGACGGAGTTGCAGTAGACCCAGCTAAGGTTAAGGCGGTAAAGGATTGGCCGGCCCCAAAGAATGTAACAGAGGTTAGAAGCTTTTTGGGCCTAGCCGGTTACTACAGGAGATTTGTGAAGGATTTCTCTAAGATTGCTAAACCAATGACGACTTTGATGAAGAAGACTACAAAGTATAAATGGGATGAGACTTGTGAGAAAGCCTTTCAGACTCTAAAGGAACGGTTAACCACGGCGCCAGTGTTAGCACTACCTGATGAGAACATACCTTACGAGGTGTACACCGATGCTTCAAAGAATGGTTTAGGATGTGTCCTAATGCAGAACAGGAGAGTAATCGCCTATGCGTCTAGGCAACTCAAAAGTTATGAGGAAAACTATCCGACCCATGATTTGGAGCTAGCAGCCGTGATTTTTGCACTAAAACTGTGGAGACACTATTTGTTTGGGGTTACGTTCAAGATTTTCTCTGACCATAAGAGTTTAAAGTACATTTTCACCCAGAAAGAGTTAAACATGCGTCAAAGGAGGTGGTTAGAGTTGATCAAAGACTACGACATGGAGATACAGTATCATGAAGGGAAAGAAAATGTAGTAGCAGATGCATTGAGCAGGAAGTCTCTACATTCGGTCCAATTGGTTGTTCAAAGACAACAGCTAAGGAATTAGTTTCTCAATTTCGGAGTTCAGTTGATAGAACCAGGAGCAACCACGGGGACAACCGCGATTGAAAATGATATCTTTGAGGAGATCAAAGAATTGCAGGAGGCTGACAAGCTGCTGATGGATAAAGTAGCAAAAGAACCTGCATTGTTCAAAAGATGTGAAGATGGGGCAATTCGATTTCAGGATCGGGTCTGCTTACCTAACAACGCCACATTGAGGGATAGAATCTTAATAGAGGCTCATGCAAGCAAATACTCAGTACATCCAGGTGGAGATAAGATGTACCAAGATCTGAGGAAGGTGTTCTGGTGGTCAGGAATGAAGAAGGATGTGGCTGATTTCGTGTCTAGGTGTTTAGTTTGCCAAAAGGTTAAAAGCGAACACAAGAGACCTCAAGGTAAATTACAACCCTTACCAGTGCCAGAGTGGAAATGGAGTTCCATATCCAAAGATTTCATTGCTTGATTACCTAGGTCACCCAAGGGCAATAACATGATTTGGGTGATTGTGGACAGATTGACGAAATGTGCACATTTTATACCAATGAAAGACACGTGGAAAAAGAAACAGTTAGCCGATGCCTATGTACATAATGTGTTGAGACTTCATGGTACTCCAAAGGAGATCGTCTCCGACCGCGATGCATGTTTTGTCTCTCGTTTCTGGAAAAAGTTACAAGAAGCCTTGGGAACAAAACTCTTAATGAGTACCGCATTCCACCCCGCAACTGATGGTCAGACAGAGAGGACAAATCAGACCTTGGAAGATATGCTAAGAGCCTGCGCTTTACAGTACCAAGGTGGCTGGGAGGACAAGCTGGATTTGATAGAATTCTCCTACAACAACAGCTACCAAGCCTCAATCAAGATGGCCCCATACGAGGCACTATATGGTAGAAAGTGCAGGAGTCCAATCTGTTGGAATGACATTAGTGAAACGATGGTTTTGGGTCTAGATTACATCCAAGAGATGACCGACCAAGTCAAACTAATTCAGGAGAGACTAAAGGCTGCGCAGGACAAACAAAAGAGCTATGCAGACAAAACTCGCAGCCAAATTGAGTTTAATGAGGGCGACATGGTGCTACTCCGAGTGTCACCTACCAGGGGTGTAATGAGGTTCGGGAAGAAAGGGAAACTGAGTCCTAAGTTCATTGGACCCTACAAGGTGACCAAACGGATTGGTGAAGTCGCTTATGAGTTAGACTTGCCAGCAAATCTCGAAAAGGTTCACAACGTGTTTCACATTTCCCAACTCCGACGATATGTTAGTGATCCGTCACATGTACTCAATCCGGAAACCATCGAGTTAGATGAAACCATGACTTATGAAGAGGCACCATTGAAAATTCTAGACACTAAGGTGCGCAAAACCCGACGAGCTGAGACACAGATGGTGAAAGTTCTGTGGTGTAATAACAACGTTGAGGAAGCAACCTGGGAAGTGGAGTCGGTTATGCGTGAGAAGTACCCTCATCTGTTTACTTAAGGTATATTCGGTTCGGGTCGAACCTTTATTTTAAGGGGGATGAGAGCCTCGCGCGCTTTGTTTCTAAGTGTTTGTTTGATGTGATTTATGTGTGTTTTGATTCATATGTTTGCCGATTCTTCTTTTATGTGATTGTTGCTTCGTACCTCGAGTACAGTATTTCCAACTCATTTTAACTCTCATTCAAATGCCCTTTTATTGTTTTTCCCTCGAGCATGTTCTTATGATCTTATACTACCTTTCCAAGTACTCATTTCACCCTGTGATCAATGTTGCTAGTTATGAGCGTGTCTTTTGAAAGATGGGTTTAAAGATTCGGGACGAATCTTTGTTTAAGGGAGGAAGATTGTAACACCCCATATTTTTGGGTTACTTGAATTGTACAAAGTATTGGGAGAATCTCGTTTTAAGGTTATGAAAATCTATTTTGGGAAATTAGGGTATATCTTCCGTTTAGAGACGCTTTCCTAATTGGGCAACTGTTTGGCAAAATTACCAAAATACCCTTACTAAACCCTTCCTACTTTCTACAAAAAATAAAATAAAAACCCCAAAACCCTCCCCTCATTCCTCACGGCAGCAGCAAAAGAAAGAAAAAAAAAACAAAAAGGTACGTGAAAGAGGAGAAGAGAAGAAGAGAAGAAGGAGAAGAGGAGGAGAGCCGCGCATCACCACCACCTTCGCCGTCGCCCACCGCCGCTGCCACCAGCCGCCACCCGCGCACCACCGCCGACCCCCTTTGCCCTCTCTCTTGGTTTTTACACCAAGAGTTGTAAGTTTAACCCCCTTTCTCTCATAATTTTCAGATTAGGGCTTCTAATTTATCATGTTAATTAAAGTTAAAACATGATTGTAGTATTGGGTGTTGTTTGTTTGGATCATAATCATGCTTAATTGTGGTTTTGATGCATGAATAATTGAATGCTAATTTAGGGTTTTTGAATTAGGGCTTCCTTAATCTTATGCCTTTTGTAGTATGATCATGGTTATAATTGTGGGAATGACTTTGATTAATCCTATCCATGCTTAATTGTAGTTTTGGTGCATGAACTATTGGTTTCTATATTCGGGCTTTTGAAATTAGGGTTCATGGTTGTTTGGGGGAGATTTCATGGGTGGAATTATGTGAAATTTGGAGGGGATGCTTGTTATGAGATGGGTAAACCATGGTTTTGATTTGAGAATGTTTCATGAGGTTTTAATTGATGAGACTGTATTCTGCCCATTTCTGAATTTTGCCTAATTTGGATGTTTAAGTTGTTATTATGGTGATTTATAGATGGATTAATGTTGTTAGTATACTTGGGAGGGTGTTGTGCGAATTTGGTGTTGTTTAGAGGCCGTTTGAATGTTGAAATCCAAAGTTAGAGTGCCTTGGATGCACTAGTAGGGTGATGATTAGTGATTAGTGTATTGTTGATTGATTCTAGGTTGTGTGTTCGAGGAAGTACCGTTCTAAAGTCTTGAGTGGATCTCGTGATTTCGCTAGTAAGGTAAGAACGTTGATCACAATCCTCTTGATTAATCACTATCTTGTTTGATACACTAATTCGCTTGAACTTCATATATTCTTACTTTATACGTTCATTCTCATTATCCATTTCGCTTGTGCCTAAATTATATCATTGAGCGTATTTCTTTTCCGTCATATCGATATTCGTTGCGGTCTTTCGACCACCATACTCCCACACGGCCTCTCGGCCGACCCTTGCCTTCCTCGGCCCTTTGGCCTTTAGCCGAGACCACCACTCGGCCACTCGGTCGAGTGGTGAGTATGTTTGTCGCTTGTGTTTTTGTTTCACTTCAAATATCTATCGATTATGATCATTATAATTTGCATCGTCAAATAATGCATCTTTGAATAACGTATATAAAACGGATGAAAGAAAATAAATGACTCCACCTAGAGTACGATGGATTCGGCTCGGCCGATCATCGTTTGATATGCCTCTGATCAAGGTAAGTAGGGTCGGATTAGCTACCGACTTCCTAATAGTCTCTCTCCTAGATGGGAGCTCGTCCTACCGGCCTGTCTTGTGAGGGGTGTGCACACTCGGGATTATTAGGGCGATAATTACAACTCTAGCTCGAATAAAGTTCGTTAAGTGGGGCTATGGGGTAGGACCCTGGCCGAATAATTAAACAATATGTATATATTGAGCGACGATGCTCTTTTGATAATGCACTCTGTTGCTATTGTTAATCCTATGATATAACGTCAACTCGTTCTTGTTAGCTACGCGCCTCAAGGCGCGTATCTTATTTGTTCTTTATACTTGTTATTTCTTACTCAGCCTGTGCTGACGTTCTGTTTCCTGGTTCGTCCCTACCGTGTTCTGGGGCCTATGTCAATCTTCGATGGCATAGTTGACAGGTCTTGATGATATGGCTGCATGCTTACGAAGCTGATCATGTTGGGGTTTTCGAAAGACTTTGTTTTATCTCAGACTTCATTTCGTTTTAATTATGTAATTTGGATTTCGTTTTGAGAACTATAGCTCGACATGTAAAGACTTCCGCTGTTTTATTTCCCGTTGGTTAATTGTTGTTGAATTTCTAGCCTAGCAATTGACTTGGTAGTCAATTGCGGCGTGACAATTCTAAATTTACTTCTATTTATAGTTGGTCAAAATTTAGGGTTGTTACACGTTCGCTTGTACAACATGTGCACACGGGCAAAATATATTTTTCGCACCTTATAATGAGAGGTAACTAGTTTTACAAATTCTAGATGATTTTTTTATTTTATATTTCATAACTTATATTATTTTGATAATTTGTAGTTTGCATTGGATGTTAGCTGTGATTCATCCACCGTCAGGAACGGGGTATTGGTTAGATCCATCCAGAGGGAGTAAGAAACCACCCGAATTTCTTCGTAATCTAATACAAGAGTATGTATATATTATATTTTTAAACTCCATTGTTCTTTAAACTCCACTGTTATTTAATTATATCTTTTAATTATATTGGAATACCGTGTTATTTAACTAGCGCCGTAACGAGGATCATGACTTTGGATCCCCTAAACAAGTTGAATATGAAGTCGACGCTTATGAGATGGCATACTATAATGGTACGTTTGAAGTTTTTGTGTTTATTAACTATACTTTTCATATCCTATTTATGCGTTCGAGTTTGGGTTTATTTATTTTTTATTTTGTTTTGTAGTGTCCCCGTCAACCCTTAGGAAGTAACGATTGTGGATATTATATTTGTCATTACATGTTCGAGATAATCCAAAATAAAGCAACAACTATTCCAATTACGGTAAATATCAAAACATATATCTATCATCCTGTGGTAATTTATAAATGTTTAAGTTTTGGATATCTAAATTCATCAATTTGTCGTTTTAGTATGTTGTGAAGGGTTGCAAACAATTTACGAATGAACAAGTGGATGAAATAAGAGATCTTTGGGCTACATATGTCTTTGTGGATGAAGATGAAGAAGGAGACGATGATGATCTCTAACTACCTAGCGAGTTTTGCTTGTAAGTGCTCAAATCTACTTTGATTTCTTGAAACACTTAGATTCTCATTAAGTTAGAAATGTTAGTAAATTTTAGTTAGGAAATTAGAAACTAGGAAAAGCAAAAGATCTCCATTGTTGTATTTTGGATAAATGTTGCGGATGGAGTAATTGAGATTGGATGGATGCTTATTATATATAGAGTGATTTGAAGCTCCATTGTTGTATAGCAAAGAATCGACTTGGTTTCTTGTAGTCGAGGTTTTGGGAATTGGTGTCGTTGAAACGGCATAATCGTAATGTATGTTTATTTGTAATGTGGGAATTGGCAACTAATTGTTGTAGTCGCCAATTCCCTGGCAGAAGCAGAAGCAAGCAAAACTAAAAAAAAAAAAAGTCTACCCGATGACACCGGTTTTTTATACAACCGGTGTCAAATGTCCTACTGGAAGGAAAAAAAAAAAAAAGAACAACATATGACACCGGTTATTTAAAAAACCGGTGTCTAAAGTCCAACTGAAAAAAAAAAAAAATAAAACAATCCACCAGCGCAAAAAAAAAAAAAAAAAAAAAAAAAAGCAACATATGACACCGGTTTTACCTAAAACCGGTGTCGTATGTATTGTTTTTGACACCGGGTATTTTCAGAACAACCGGTGTCTTAACATAAGACACCGGCAGTCCAGACACCGGTTGCAACCGGTGTCTATATTGTTTTGCACCCGGTGTCTTATGTATTATTTGGCGTAGTGTTAGGTGGGCCTGTTAGTGTCGATTTTGAGTTTTGTAGTTCTATGGTTTTGCAGAGTGTGGCTAAGACCATTGAACTCATGGACGCGGTTGCTTAGCTTAACGATCCTCAGAGTGAGTTGTTACTTCTTCGGGCTTGCACTAGGGTCTCTAAGCTATATTTCGCCCTGCGTACTTGTGCGCCGCCCATTTTTGAGTCGGCCCGGCTAGCTTTTGATGCAGTCCTACGCTCTTCCTTGGAGCGTATCGTTATTGCTTCTGGTCCGGGTTTCGGTGATTGGCCGTGGAGGCTCGCTACTTTGCCTTTTTCATTCGGAGGGCTTGGTGTCTATTCGGCCGGGGATGCTGTCCATTATGCTTTTTTAGCGTCGCGACTTCAGTTTGCTGACCTGCAGTCTAAGCTTCTCCGTAATGCTAGTGTTGTCTCTTTGGGGTCTGCGTTTGCTGACGCTGTTGGTGTTTTTAATCTGACTTTAGAGGTTGATATCTTGGGTAATCCTGGCGAGATCACTGCCCACCGACTTATGAAACGATTGGCAGATATGTATTTCGCTCGGGTAGCTAGGGATGTCGCTTATGTTTATTCCTTGACACCACGTCAGTTGGCTTTGTGGAAGTCTCAGCAGGGTGCACACAGTTCCGATTGGCTTAGGGTGGTCCCTATTTCGGGGTTGGGTCAGACCATGAATGGTCGCACTTATTGTTGCGTGCTTTGTTACCGTCTTGGGGTGCCTTTATTCACCATTGATCGCCCGTGCTCTGCTTGCTCGCGGGTCTTCGTGGGTGATATATTTAGAGATCATGTTGTATCGTGTACGGGGTTGGTTGGCGTCAAAAATCGGCATAATGTTGTTCGTGACATGCTGGTTGAGATCTGTTATCGTTCAGGGATCTCAGCTGGAAAGGAGGTTGACATTGGTATGATTGGCGCTGATGGCCGACCTCTTCGCCCAGCAGACATGCTGCTTTATTCTTGGGATCGAGGGCGCGACGTTTGCATCGATTTGACTGGGTCGTCGCCCATGACTCAGATGGGATTGATGGATTTTGAACCAGGTAAGGCGGTACGGGAAGCGGCCAATCGTAAGCGTGCTAAGTATGAGGCTAGGTGCGCTGCTTTGGGTTATGGCTTCCTCCCCTTCTCTTTCTCCTCTTTGGGGGAGTTGGAGCCTTCAGTTGTTGCTCTGCTAAAACGGACCAGCAGTTCTGCAGGACGCAGGATATCAGGGCGCAGGCTGCAACTTTTGTTTTTACTAGGATTGGTTTTTCCATAGCAAAGGCTGTGGGGGCTCAGATCGTATCTCGGCTCCCCACCAATTTCTTGTAACTTATTATGGATTTTTAGTTAATATATGATGATATTGACAAATATAAAGGAATTTAAAACATAGCATTGGCAAACATAAATTTAAAATTTGGAAAGAGAATTTATTGATGTTGATAGAAAAGAACACCAAAATTTATAGATATAAGAATTTAAGACCAATTATAATGATTTCGTTTTTTCCGTGTGATCAAATATGTTTAAAAAAGCAAGCATCATATAAGATATCCTCCCTACTAACTTATTTCATTTTGAATCTCTTATTGGACGCATAAACCAACAATCGACTTTTAAACTTGACAATAGTTATCATTCTGAAACTTTCTTAGTTGATCTCCTCTCCCCCTTAAATTCCCTAAGCGTCCCCACAATTCGTTTTAACTCTTATACAAAGATCCTCAACCGACAATTTCCACCCCCCACCATCAATTTCTATTGCCTACATACACCTCCATGCTAGTATCCCACCCACTTTCCTTACCAACACCCAATCACCCGTCAACATGCTACCCGACACTGTAACAGTCTGATCCATCATACGTCGCAACACAACCCAATAAGATTAAATGTCACTCCTTAAGTTCGTAAATCCTCGCTTGGGTTTTAAAAGGTGAAAGACATGTTGTTAATGTATAGTAGAAACCTATTATAAACATATCATAATAAAAACCTTAGTGTCCCAACTTAGAACAAACCAATTCCATAAACCACTTTCCATAATCTTGGAGTGTTACAAACACCCTCTCCCCTTATGTCACATGTTCTAGCCGACCCTCAACCCCAGTCGATGCTTACTTGGCCCCTTAACCAACACTTCTTCACTTGTCATATTTTTTAAACGACATTGCAACACATGAACTCATTTAAGGCCCCATTCCAAGTGAATTCCTCTACTGGACCCCTACCCGGTCAATTCCTATGCACCCATTCTCTTTACCCGTGTACTCGACCCTCTATAACACACATATTCTCAACTCCTCCACTTCCCCTGATCTGCCTAAGCGACATATGAGGCTCTGCCCCACATGAACTCCTATACTGGACCTCCAACTCGGTCATTTCTTTTACTCCCAGTCCCCTTTACCTATGTCGGTTCTTATTCTCAACCCCTTATAACACACATGTTATCGACTCCTCCACTTGGCATCCCTCATCTCCCTATGCAACATATGTGGCTCCGCCCGACATGAACTCCGGCCTCTACTCGACCTCCAACTCAATTCTTGTACCCTGTTCTCTTCACCCGTGTCGATTCTTATGCTCGACCCTTTTTCACACACATATTCTCGACTCGTCTAGTTTCCACCCCTGATCTTCCTACACGATGATCCCACCATTCTCCGAAAAAATTATATCTTAATGGAATATTTTAAACTCTTCTAATAACATAATTGGTGTGCAATCAATAAACTTTGATAACCAATGACATCTATTGTTGTGCATCAACTTATAAGTCAATAAGCATATATTTTCAATATCGGTCAATAAGCATATATTTTCTAATCCATTTGTTTTCCCTGGTTCTTCACTCTAGTCACTCGCATACTCCATCGTTCGTTTGATCTAGTCCTAGCGTCTCTCCTTGAAAGGCCTAGGTTACCATGCAAAAGTGATCGGGCGATCCAACTGTACATGTAGTCATGTACCGAATCTTCGTTTAAAATTGTTGAAATACCTAGGGTTTTAAATATGTGGTTCTTTTCTCTTTTAATATTTAGTATATAGAAAAATCTTATCAACATATATTCTTGTCCATATCTTCATTTTGAATTGATGAATTGATTTATGTAAATGTAAATAAAAATTAGTTTATAAATTCTTTCGCTTTTTAAGATTTCTAGATTTGTTTCAATAATTAACGAATCATAATACGAAGGAAATTAATCTTGGGCATTCATTCACCTAGATCTAATGGCTAACAAAATACTCCCTTTTATTTTCTCTCTCCTCCCTTACCCACCACCACCACGCACCACCCATTCGACACCCGCCTGAGATGTTGCCGCTGCGTCCACCATCCACCGCCTGAGACATCACCGCTGCCACCACCAGGTGCGTAGAACACCGGCGGATCTAAGTTGGCTCACGACCTCCATGTCTCCACCTCCTATACGCCAATGCCCCTCACTTTTGTTCTCCCTTTCTCCTCATTTCTCACAACGATTACCCTCCTCGGCCACCTGTCTCCTCGCCTCTCTCGCCACGTTCTCGGCCCCTTCCTAAAGCGTCGCCGCCAGAAACAACCAAAAATTATCGTCTATAATGAGTTTTTCGTTTTTCTTCGTGTTGCATAGAGGTGGCTTAAATGGCGGTGTTGTGGGCCTATTATTGGTGATGGTTGCGGGAGATGGCCACATATGGTGGTGTGGGCTGATCGTTGGTTGGTGGTGGTTGGTGCTAGTGTGTGGAGGTGAGGTGGTGGTGGACGTGGGTGGTTAGGGTTGAAGGCAGATGAGAGAGAAAATGTATTTTTATTTTGTTTTTTTCTTCCTCTATTTTTTTTAAACATTAACAATCTTTTGATGAACATCAAAAATTGATGAACATGTACTTTACAATTGACGAACATTGACAAATATTGATGAACATGTAATTTTATTAAATAATATTGAATTTTATCGTTGTACATTGAAAATTTAATCAACATTAAAAATTTAATGAACATTGAATTTAAAATTGATGAACATTAGTTTTTTTTGATGAACTTGTAGTTATAATATAATGAATGTAAACGGAAGATTTAAAATAAAAGATTTGCTCATCTACATTTATTTGGATTGGTTCTTTCCTTTTTATAGAATGAGTTGTAAAAATATGCATGAAGTAACACTTAGTACACTGGTAATGTAATGAATATGTAAGTGAGAAGTCAATGGTTCAAGTCCTAGCCCACACATTTTTGGTTGATTTACCAATGAGCATTGCTGACGTGTTAAATGATTGATGACGTATTGCTGACATGTCAGCTGTATGCAGAAGCTCGCCACGTCAGCTTTTCATGCACGCAATTATTAAAAGTAATAGATAATAACTAGTTTAATACTCATGCAAAATTGCACGAGCTGTTGTAGTGGACAATTATATAGACAATTCTTAGAAATTAGTATAAACCAATATCAATTTATTGCTAATATCATTAGTGTACTGATTATTTTAATAATAAAAAAACTACACAATCATGTTTTTTTTTTTCTTTTTCATAGCATTAAAAAAAAATTTGAACGAATGAGGCAATTCTATATTTTATTACCTAGATATAATGACATTACCCGGCTAAAACTGTATTTTGACATGCATGCTATGTGAACTAATCCGTGTACTTAACCCGTTATTCAATCAATTTGTATATTACCCGACCCATCCATTTGAGAGGTCATCGTAAGAATGGTGATTTATTAATGTTGTGACTTGTAGTGACCCACGTATATTACCTCAAACTCGATCCGACTCGTTGATCAAATTTGGCCCTTAATTAACCCAAATCACCCTAAATTTAAAGCAAGCACTTATTGAGACGACCTCTACTTGGCTTGACTTTGTATCTGATGTGACTTATTTACCCTTGAGTGTGGAATAGTAACTAAACTAAAAAGATTATTTTACGGAAAATGCACGTGGTACCCCTGTACTTTGGGGGTTTGCACACGGTACCCCTGTACTCCAACTTAGTGCACACAGTACCCCCGTACTTTTGAAAACTGTACATCATACCCTTTTTTGCTTCCCTCATAACATCATTAGAGAATCTTTTTAGTGCTTTATTTAAGCAACCATTCTACATCATTAACATATTAACTACACATTCAACATTAACTTATCCTCCTTAATACAAATTAACCTACTTTGTAAGTTAGTACGTGGTGGTGGTGGGCAGGGAAGGGAAAGGGGAAAGGGGAGAGGAGAGAGAAAAATGAAGGGGTAAGGGTTGATTTTTTCTAATTATTATCATAATTTTATTTTACATTATTTGGTAATTAACTTAAATTAGTTGTAATCATGTCAACATTATTAAGCATAAACTAACGGGATCGGAGTTAAAGAAAAGGGCATACTGTACAGTTCCTAAAAGTACGGGGGTACCGTGTGCGCTAAATTGAAATACAGGGGTACCGTGTGCAACCCCCAAAGTACAGGGGTACCGCGTGCATTTTCCGATTATTTTAATCATAAAAAAACTACACAACGACGTATTTTTAAACCTTAAGTGCAATGCTTATACCATGCTCTCGGGAGCACAAGGAGCATAGTGGTCCTTCTCACAATGGATGAGTAGGGACCACTCAAACCCGTATTTTTGTCATGTTACGTGAACTAACCCATATATTTGAGCTGTTATGGAACCAATAATTTGTATCGTATTGGCATAAATAAAGTGATGACTTTTTTATATTATATGTTTTATTATTTAAATATAGTTAATATGTATTAAAAATCAGAAAATAAAAACTTATATTATTAGATGGTACATTAAAAAAAATTACATGACACGAAATTAGACATCTACAAAAAATTCTAAGACACGAATTCGCTTTTTATGACCAGTGACCCGCTATTTTTGAGCAATAATCCTATTTTTATGTAACAATGAAGGAGTGACCCATATTAAACGTACCAAATCTGTTTTGACACACATAATTTTGGGTAACTCTAACCTGACACATTGACCGTGATAATTGCATTCAGGGCAATGAAACGACAAATGATTCAAGTTAGCTAATAATTTGTCCTTTAGATTAGAGTGAAAAAAAAAAAGCATAGGACTCCAGTTAACGTGTAGGGATCCTCTAGAGTTATTTTTTGGTGAAGTTTGTAGAGTTTACTATTATTGGGAATAAAACAAAATAAATTGGTTACTTCAATGCACAAATAAAGAATTAAATATTTAGTTATTTCCTTAATTGGTAAACTCTACCATGTAGAGTTTGTTTTAAACTCTAGAGGATCCACACCCCAGTTAACTCGCTTATAATAATATTCCCCCTTTAAAAATTATACTACAAAAAATAGTTTCGTCTATTTTGTTATCATCCATATACAGGATGTTATAATATATTATTCTTAACTAGTTTGATGGCCCGTGCAACGCCAAGGCTACTTATGTTTAAATGTTAAAATTATGTAAACGAATTTTTTTATCTAAACCCTAAAATCTCGTTTCAAACATCCGTTGGTTATTTGTAATGTGATTAGATGGAAAGTCACATTTAAAACCTAAAATCTCATTTCGAACACCCGTGTGATATTTATAATTTAATTCGAGGAAAAGTCACATTTCAAAAGCCAAAGTCCCATTTTGAAACACCCGTGGGATATTTGATCAAATTGCCATAAATAAAGTAATTACTATATTACATAACTATTTTCCATCAAGTAACAACATGGAGTAGTGTAGCTGGACCTAAAACCAATCTGGGTATGAATTTGCACTATCATAAATCGAATGATGCTTCGGAAGAGGTGATTATTGAACATGAGGATGTTATTGAGGAGTTGAAATACTGGAAAAATGCACTCGTGGGTAATGTTATTGGGTCTAGGCCTAAAATCAAAGACCTGCAAGATTTTGTTGGGAAACATTGGAAGCATATTGAAGTCCCAAAAGTAGTATATTTCCGAAGGGGCTGGTTCATGTTCCGGTTTTCTAAGGAAGAATCTGTGAATGAGGTATTGAGAGGTGGTCCATGGAGAATGCTGGGAAATGCTCTGATCCTAAAACGATGGTCACCTGAAATATCTCAGGAACTTGAGAGGGTTTCAGTAGTGCCGGTATGGGTCTTATTGCCTGACTTGGATCCGTGGTTTTGGTCTAGTACTGCTCTTAGTAAGATTGCTAGCAAAATTGGCAAACCTCTATGTGCGGATCATACCACTACACACAAAGAGCGACTATCTTTTGCCAGGGTTATGGTGGAAGTGGATGTCTCTAAATCCCTGCCTGAAACATTGATGCTGCATACCCCCTTTACTGAACCAATCTGTCAGAAAGTGGAGTATGAGTGGGTGCCGTTTTATTGTCAGTGCTGCAAAAAATTGGGACATCTTGAGGATAAATGCAAACTGAATAAAACAAAAGCTAGACCAGAAAAATCCATTCCAGTGAAGAAGGTTTATAAGGTCAAAGAGAATACAAAGGAGGTAGGAGCAGAAGTTGCTGAGACTGAGAAAGTGCAGCAGGAGGAAGTTGTGAATAATGCAGAGCAAACTCCTCCCTCCAAATTACAAGTGGATGAGATGGGGTTCAGAGTTGTCACTAGGAGAAAGTCAAAGGGGATGACTGTCACCTCTAAAACTCTCCCTACAAGCACTAGGAACAGCTTTGCAGGTTTACTAACTATTGGAATTACAAATGCTCAATTGGAACAGAATTTTAATGATCAGGTTCAGGAGAAGATTGATTTCATAGGGGCTGAGGAGCCTCCGGGCACACCCTCCTCTCCATGATTGTGGGAGCCTAGAACATTAGAGGGCTTAATGATGCCCTCAAACAACAGGAGGTGAGGGATCTCCTGTTGTCAAATAAGGTGGACTTGTTTGGAGTGTTGGAAACAAGGGTTAAGGAAAAGAAGTTCAATGGAATAGTTCGGAAGAAGTTCAGTAGATTTCTTGTTGCTAATAACTATTCACACCATAGGAATGGAAGGATTTGGATTCTTTGGAATCAACAAACAGTTAGGGTGGAGATTAAGGAAGTTGGCAGTCAATTTATTCACTGTAAATTGCTGCATTTCAGGTCTAATAGTAGCATTTGGGTTACTGTGGTTTATGGAAGTAATAGTGCTGATGAAAGGAGAGAATTATGGGAGAAGCTAAACTCATTTCACACAAATGAGCCTTGGATTTCCTTGGGTGATTTCAATGTTATCAGATATCACTCTGAGAAGATAGGAGGAAACCCTCCAAATGTGAGGGACATGGATGATTTGAACAAATGCCTCAATCAGCGTAATCTTGATGACATGATTGGGCAAGGTTGTCACCTTACTTGGACAAATAGCCAGGGGAAACTCGATGCTGGTGTAAGCTAGACAGAGCTTTAATGAATGATGTTTGGATGTCTTGTTTTCCTTCTTCTTATGCAGAGTTCTTACCAGCTGGTTTTTCAGACCACTCTTCTGTTTTGGTCCACATTCTCAGCCCCCCTCAAGTCAAGAAATCCTTCAAATATTTGAATTGCTGGGAGAAGCATGAAAAATATAGTGAAGTTGTTAAAAAGGCTTGGAAAATTCAGGTCTCATGTCTCCAATTCACAGATTCTTTCAAAAGCTGAAAAATGTGAAGCATGGCTTAAGTGAGTTAAACAAAGGAGCATTTCTCTAACCTGAGTAAGAGGGTGAATGACTATAAGAAGAAGCTTTTGGAAAGCCAAATTGGTCTTCAGAATAGCCCACAGGACCAGAAGAAAATTGAGGAGGTTAATACTCTTAAGGAGGAGTATATGAAATTCAAGAAAGCTGAGCTAAGCATGCTCAGTCAGAGAGCTAAGGTCAAGAACATTAATGAGGATGATTGTAGCTCTCGATTTTTCTTTGCCAAAATAGCTGAGAGGAAGAATCAAAGTATTATTGGGCAGATTAAGGACAAGCATGGGCATACTCATAAGGATCAAAAGGGAATAATTGATGCTTTTCTGGACTATTATCAGGGTTTGCTTGGTAAGGATCATACCATTGAGAAGTTGGATTATATATAAGACACCGGGTGCAAAACAATATAGACACCGGTTGCAACCGGTGTCTGGACTGCCGGTGTCTTATGTTAAGACACCGGTTATTCTAAAAATACCCGGTGTCAAAAACAATACATACGACACCGGTTTAGTAAAACCGGTGTCATATGTTTTTTTTTTTTTTTTTTTTTTCGCTGGTGGACATCTAACACCGGTTTTTCCAAACAACCGGTGTCATATATTGGTTTATTTTTTTTTTCATTTTTTTTCAGTTGGACTTTAGACACCGGTTTTTTTAAATAACCGGTGTCATATGTTGTTCTTTTTTTTTTTTTTTCCTTCCAGTAGGACATTTGACACCGGTTGTTTAAAAAACCGGTGTCATAGGGTAGACTTTTTTTTTTTTTAGTTTGCTTGCTTCTGCTTCTGCCAGGGAATTGGCGACTACAACAATTAGTCGCCAATTCCCACATTACAAATAAACATACATTACGATTATGCCGTTTCAACGACACCAATTCCCAAAACCTCGACTACAAGAAACCAAGTCGATTATTTGCTATACAACAATGGAGCTTCAAATTCACTCTATATATAATAAGCATCCATCCAATCTCAAATACTCCATCCACAACATTTCTCCAAAATACAACAATGGAGATCTTTTGCTTTTCCTAGTTTCTAATTTCCTAACTAAAAGTTACTAACATTTCTAACTTAATGAGAATCTATGTGTTTCAAGAAATCAAAGTAGATTTGAGCACTTACAAGCAAAACTCGCTAGGTAGTTAGAGATCATCATCGTCTCCTTCTTCATCTCCATCCACAAAGACATATGTAGCCCAAAGATCTCTTATTTCATCCACTTGTTCATTCGTAAATTGCTTGCATCCCTTCACAACATACTAAAACGACAAATTGATGAATTTAGAAACTTGAACATTTATAAATTACTATAGGATGATAGATATATGTTTTGATATTTACCGTAATTGAAATAGTTGTGGCTTTATTTTGGATTATCTCGAACATGTAACGACAAATATAATATCCACAATCGTTACTTCCTAAGGGTTGACGGGGACACTAAAAAACAAAATAAAAAATAAATAAGCCCAAATTCGAATGCATAAATAGGATATGAAAAGTATAGTTAATAAACACAAAAAATTCAAACGTACCATTATAGTATGCCATCTCATAAGCGTCGACTTCATATTCAACTTATTTAGGGGATCCAAAGTCATGATCCTCGTTACGGCGCTAGTTAAATAACACGGTATTCCAATATAATTAAAAGATATAATTAAATAACAGTGGAGTTTAAAGAACAATGGAGTTTAAAAATATATAATATATACATACTCTTGTATTAGATTACGAAGAAATTCGGGTGGTTTCTTACTCCCTCTGGATGGATCTAACCAATACCCTGTTCCTGACGGTGGATGAATCACAGCTAACATCCAATGTGAACTACAAATTATCAAAATAATATAAGTTATGAAATATAAAATAAAAAAATCATCTAGAATTTGTAAAACTAGTTACCTCTCATTATAAGGTGCGAAAAATATCTTTTGCCCGTGTGCACATGTTGTACAAGCAAACGCACTAAAAATATAATTCGCACGATCATACTCATCATCAACCGGTGTTATAGGTGACAAAAATGCCGGGCATAAAAAACCATACAAACCATCTACACGTGTCCTTTCACAGAACTTTTTCAAATACCTATGACAAAAAACCACAAAAAGAAAGTGGTCAGATGAATCAATTTACCAATATATATGAATATCTAAACTAATTATTATTTTTCTTAAACAAATGTATAAAAAGTGACTTACAAGATAAATGCCGTAATGTGAGTAGATTGAATTTGCCATTGATAACACCATTGCTCCATCTCTTCCGATGTCACAAACAAGTCTTGCATATTATGAAGCACATGCTCGGGTACATGCAAAACTTTTCCCCCATCTCCGGTTTTCTTCATGTTTCGAGCTTTCTTACAAAGCCACTTCATCAACACAGTTCTTCTCATATTCATTTTATCTTCCGGTGTTATGAATTTCGAAGAGGATGTTGAAATGGAAGTAGGTGTCGAATTGTTGATTGGTGGTGTGTTCTTCTTATTCGTAGAGTTATCCGTTTCATTCTAAATGATCAAACAAAAAAAAACACTTGTTAGAATTTAAATATAAATTAAAGATAATATAAGAATTTCAATAATGAAGTATAAATTACCGTATCAGACAATATATATATGAAAGGAGAAGGCCACAACACATAACCACCAAGGGCCGAAGAGAGAAAACAAGCTTCCGGGGTTGGAACTGGCAATTCGGCATTTGGCACCAAATCTTTAGAGATACTCACTCTACTATAACCGGGAGGTACAATGTTATTGTGTAGAGTAAGTACCTCCGAAGCGCCTGGCACATACACTTCTCCTAAAGCTACCATCCCTTGTGAATTGCTAGGAAGTAACATTTGACACTTATGCCAACCCTGCATTATTTATAAAGTAATGTAAATTGTTGGTGCAACTATCACAATTAGAAAATATAATTCATTTGAGATAAAGTATGTTGAATTGATTAATAAAGTAAAGTAATATAACAATTATATTAGATACCTGAACCGGCCCTTCACACGTATCTTGAATTGATGAGATCGACGTTAGAGGGATATTACGAGCTTGTCTCGGAGATGAATGGGAAACAGGAGGCTCACGATCATCATTTAAACTCACTTCTTTTCCCTTTCTTAGAACATTAGAATCCTTAGACACTCTATCCTCTTCATTGTTTTCTATTGCTTGTGAATCGTTACTCATCATCGCACTCATCAATTCTTTCATATCAGCTTGACTCGGAGTTTCTCCGGTTACGAAATTGCAAAGTATTTGACTCATCTTGAACATTTGGGATTGCATTGTTCGCACCGTATTCTCTAACTTTACCTCGGACATCTTTTTCATGGATCTACCAAAAACATTTGACAAATTGCTCATGTTGGTTACACCACGAACACGACCCGGGTGCTCCTCTTTGCCGATTGCACGAGACAATATATCATCTCGACCTTGGGGAACAAACTTTCCTTCTTTCACGGCTTCTTCCAACTCACCCTAAGTGACAATAACAATTTAATTAGAATTAATATGTGAAACGATTTTAAAATAAGTACAATTTCTACGCTTAAAAAAAATAACTTACAATTTCTTTCACCACTTCCTCGTCATACTCGGACATTGCCCCTTTCTTGGATTTATGACCTCTCAACCAAGTCACATGACGTGGTACTTCTTTGATTTGCAACCCTTTAGTGGCATATTCCTCAATCTATTACATTTTTGTGTTAGTAAAAATAAACGAATACTAATTTGTTAATAATAACGGAAAAAATAAAAAAGGTGTATATTTACTTACAATTTCTTCGTTGATCCCAATATATCCTTTCCGAGAGCCAAAGTATTTAGTCTTCTTTTTTGCAGCATTTTCTTTACCATCTTTGCTAAGCGACTAGTTACCGTGAAAAAAACAAACAAAAATTAGAATATTCATTAAAGCTAAGATTTCAATAAAATTATAAAATTATATGTAAACTTACAAGAAACTTTTGATCTTTCAAATGATTTTCAATGAAAGCATCCCATTGCTCTTGAGTGATTTGTGGATACTTTCCCGGTGGCTTCGTTACAAGTTCCCTTTCCTTGGTCTTCTTGTCAATTACATACATATACTTAAGATGAAGTTTGGTCTTCCAATTTCTCCATCTTTCACCGGCTATCTTCAACACCCAACGTCCTCTACGTTCGGGAGGAACATAAAATGCACCCTTGCAAAACACACAAAAAAAAAACACATTAAAAAAAAAATAAGAATTTAGATAACTTTTATAGACAAGACATATGAAATAAATTGAATATTATATCTAACCTCAATATCGTGTAAGACACGTTCTCTTGTGGCTTCGTCAAGCTTCTTCCACTCTCTCAAAGTAATAGGCACATGTGCACGTGCGATTGCGCCTATCAAACTACTAAACTTTTGGCGATGTTCGCCAATCGGATTTAACAACCCGTCCGTACTCCATTGTAGCTGAAAAGGAGAACCATCTTGTAATGCTTTTGCACAAGCGCGTAGTAAAGTTTGACCTCTTTCATGATCGGAATCGGAGTCGGAATTATCACTAGGCTTTCTTCTTCTTCGAGTCGACATTATCCAACCTATATTCACAAAATATAAACACGATTATAAGTATTAAAAGACATAAGAGAAAGCTAAATAAAATAAAATAACTATAATAAGTGTAAGTAAATAATAAACATAAGTAACACAAATAAGATAAAGAGGAGTTTGTGCAATTAATGAAAATTATAATTACGTAAATGTAAAACCAAAATTTCCCAACTAGTTAGAGAACTTACGTTAGTCCTAGAACGTTTTTTTGTTACATTTGCATCATCTTGCACCCAAACTCCCTCATCATGATCATCTCTAACATATGATAAGGAGTTATCATCATTCTCTATCACTTGGACACATGCATTCGGAGCACCCAAACCTTCTAAAATCTCATTTTCAACATAATAATCAAACTCATGTCTAGGTCGAGCGGATAAAACAATAGACCATTTCTTATCCAAAGGGTCATTGACATAAAAAACTTGTTTTGCTTGGCTTGCGAACATGAACGGATCATCTTTATGCCCAACTTTATCAAAGTTTACCAAAGTGAAATCCAACTCATCTCTTCTAACACCGTTGTTGTTGTCAACCCACTTGCATTTAAAAACGGGAATTCGAACAGTTTGGTAATATAATTCCCAAATCTCTTCAATTTGCCCATAATAAATCATTTTTTCTTCCTTTGGTTTCTTATCTTTAGCACTTGCAAAATGAATAGAAGTGGCCTCAACAGAAACTCCACTATTTTGCATAGTGCTTCTTGAATCTTGTTCTTTGGTATAGAACGTATATCCACCGATGGCATATCCACTATAAGAGGAAATTTGTAAAGATGGACCAAAAGACATAATTCTCACATAATCAGGGAACTTATTAATGGGTTGACTTACAACTTGGTTCTTCAACCAAGAGCCAAATCTCTTCTTGTTCTCATTCTCAATCCACATGTCACTCTTATTTCTATGAAGATTTCTCAAATGCTTTTTATGCTCATCAATGTAAGAATCGACAACTTTATCATTGTGAAGAACATATGAGTGAACTGAATTCATTTCTTCGGCATTGAGTTGGATAATCTTGTGGCCCCTAACTCCTTTGCCTTCCATTTTGTCGACATGACGTGGCTTTGGAAGACCAACACGCTCATCATCAGAGAGAAATTCATAACAAAAAGAAAGAGCTTCTTCTATGATATAACGCTCGGCAATACAACCTTCTGGATGAGATCTATTAGTCACATAGTCTTTATAGATTTTCATGCATCTTTCATATGGATATTGATATCTCAAAAAGATTGGTCCGCATTCTTTAATCTCTCTTACCAAATGGACCGGCAAATGTATCATGATATCAAAAAAGGAAACAGGAAAATACATCTCTAACTGACATAATGTGAAAATAATCCCTTCCTCCAAATTGTCCAACTCAGTCGGATCAATCTCCTTGGTACAAATGACATTAAAGAATAAACACACCTTTGTAAGTGCAAATCGTACCTTTTTTGGTAAAATGGAACGAATAGCCACGGGCAAAAGTTGTTGCATGAGTATATGAGAATCATGAGCTTTCAATCCAACAAGTTTCAAATCCTTCATCGACACACGATTGCTAATATTTGAAGAATAACCTTCCGGGACCTTTATCCCCTTGAGACACTCACAAAATTGTTTTTTCTCATTTTTAGAGAGAGTGTGAGCAGCGGGAGGTAAACGAGTTCGTGAACCCACTTTTTGCGGTAACAACTCTTTTCTGACTTTACACTTTTCAAACATATCTTCTCTTCCTTTTAAAGTGTCCTTTGTCTTGCTCGGAATATCCAACAATGTGTTAACAATAGCATCACAAAAAATTTTCTCTATATGCATGAGATCAAGAGAATGTCTAACGGTCAAATCTTTCCAATAAGGAAGATCAAAAAATATAGATCGTTTCTTATAACCCTTGGATGAAAGTTTCGACCCATTTTTCCCGTATGTGATTTTCAAATGCTTGACTTTCTCATACACTTGAGCACCCGTCAAAACAATTGGACGCTCACGCATTTCCACTTGTCCATTGAAAGCTTTTCGTTGTCTACGATAAGGATGATTGTATGGCAAAAATCTACGATGATCAAGATAAACATTCTTGTGAGATCTATTAAGATAGAGATTAGTTGCATCTTCTTCACATATCGGACATGCATTGTCCCCTTTTACACTATATCCGGACAAGTTGCCATAAACGGGAAAATCTTGGCTAGTGTGCACTACTCATATTCCCGAATGGGTTCATTCCATCAGTAGATAATGCAAGTTGCAAATTTCTATAATCCTTGCTAAAATCATGGTATTTTTCATCAAAAAATTTCCATTGAGCAGCATCAGCCGGATGTCTCAACTTACCATCATGAACTCTGTCGACACCAGATTTGTGCCATGTCATCAATTTCGCATCCTCTGGATTGGCAAAGAGTCTCCTCAATCTTGGTATAATGGGAAAATACCACAAAACCTTAGCCGGAACACCATTCTTATTCTCCTTATATCGAGAGGCATTGCAAGTAGGACAAACAACATCATCTTCATAATCTTTGCGATACAATATACAATCATTTGGACAAGCATGAATCTTTTGGTACCCTAGACCCATTGAAGCTAACATTTTTTTGGCTTCATAAGTCCGAGTAGGGAGAGAATTACCACTTGGTAACATGTCATTCAACAACTCTAACAAACTTGTAAAACTCTTGTCACTCCAACCATTTGCCGCCTTTAAATTATACAACTTTAGAACGGCGGACAATCTAGTATACTTTTTGCAATTTTCATACAACTCATCTTCACTTTCATCCAACAAGTTCTCCATCATATTCGGGTCATCACCACTTACATCTACATCAATTTCATCGTCATTCGGATCATTATTCTCCTCTTCTCCACCAGCCTCTCCACTAGTGCCACTAGTGGCATCGATATTCTCGACATCATCATCCTCACCAATATATTCTTCAACACTCTCTCCAATATAGTCATCATCATCCTCTCCAATATCTTCTTGGACAAATTCTCTATTACTTTGACTCTCCATGCTCAAGTCATGTGTTGCCTCCCCATGAAAAATCCATTTTGTATAAGTTGAAGCAAAAGCGCACTTAGCCAAATGAATTTTTACCGTATCAAGAGAGTGAAATCTCATATTATAACAATTACAACACGGACACCGCATACACTTTAAGTCTTCACAATTTTTCTCGGCGAAATTTATAAACTTTTGAATCCCCTCCTCATAATCACGGTCTCCTTGATTTGACATTGTTATCCATTTTCGATCCATGTCTATATAAACCAAAATTAGTAACCAATTATCCTAAGCTCAACCTAAAAAAAGTAAACACCTAAACATAACTAATTAAAACTACCAATTCAATAATCTAAATTTTATTGTTTTAATCAAACTAAACTCACTATTAGAATTATTAACCAATTATTCTAAATTCAACCTAAAAAAAATCAAACATAAAAAAACGGTCAAATGTATAGCCGGTGTCTTTGTCCACTAATCTATAATGCTTTAATTTTGTTTTGATACCACTAAACGCACTACTATCATACTATATTCATAATACCTAAACAAAACATTATTATAGATAAGAAAACGGTCAAATGTATAACCGGTGTCTTTGTCCACTACAATCTAAAGTTGTACTCTATTCTACTCAACTAACGTACGGCGTTTCACTAACTAACACATAATTCCATACAACTAACGACAATTCACTAACTAACACATCAAAAAACAATAGCGGCGACACAGAGCGAAGATTTCATTATTTTGGCGATTAAACATTCAATTTTGGCGAACAATAATTGAACGAAAAAACAAAAATACAAAATTGAATGAAAAAACAGTAATTGGCGACAAACCTAATTGAATGAAAGAGACACCAAAACACGAGCGGCGAGCGGCGACAACGGAGGGGCGGCACAATAGCGGCGGCGACACAGAGCGGCGAGGGAGCGGCGAAGGCGAACAACGAGCGGCGAGGGGCGAGCGGCGAAGGCGAACAACGAGCGGCGAGGGGCGAGCGGCGAGCGGCGAGGGGCGAGCTGCGAGCGAGGGGCGAGCGGCGAGCGGCGAGGGGCGAGCTGCGAGCGGCGGGCGAGGGGCGAGCGGCGACAACGGAGAAAGAACGGCGACGGCGAATTAGAATTTTATTTTTCTGGGTTTCGGGTTTTTGGGGGTTATAGTTTTTTAGAATGAATAAGCATATGACAAAGGCAAAATACGCTTTTCTGGTGTACCATATGACACCGGTTATACTAAAAACCGGTGTCTTATGTCCTTATTTTTTTTTAATGAACCTCGGTAAACATATGACACCGGTTATACTGAAAACCGGTGTCTTATGTCCAATTTTTTTTTTTTTTTTTATATTTTTTTTTTCCTGTTATAACATAAAGTTTTAATGTTTTTTTCGCTGTGGGAGAAAATGATCCTCCCCTGGGTAACATATGACACCGGTTATACTTAAAACCGGTGTCTTATGTCCAATTTTTTTTTTTTTATATATTTTTTTTTCCTGTTATAATATAAAGTTTTAATGTTTTTTTCGCTGTGGGAGAAAATGATCCTCCCCTGGGTAACATATGACACCGGTTATACTTAAAACCGGTGTCTTATGTCCAATTTTTTTTTTTTTTTTTTTTCAAGTTAAGTGAGGAATTGCGCGTAAATACCCTTTTCTGGGGTAACATATGACACCGGTTATACTTAAAACCGGTGTCTTATGTCCAACTTTTTTTTTTTTTTTTTTTTTTTAAGCTAAGTGAGGAATTGCGCTTAAAAACCCTTTTCTGTTGTAATATATGACACCGGTTATACTTAAAACCGGTGTCTTATGTCTAACTTTTTTTTTATTATTTTTAGCTAAGTGAGCAATTGCGCGCAAATAGACTGGGGAAGCATTTGACACCGGTTGATTGAAAACCGGTGTCTTATGTTTTTCAGACACCGGTTCTAAGCCTACCGGTGTCATATGTACCGGTGTTAAATGTCATTTTTGGCGTAGTATTATGATTTTGTGAGGACTGGTGACACCCTCTCAAATGATCATCAAAAGCTCCTGAATTCCCCCATTACAGCTGATAAAAAAGCAGTGTTTAGTATGGATGCTAATAAAAGTCCAGGGCAAGATGGCTTTTCCCCGGGCTTCTTTAAAACAAATTGGGAAAGCATTCAGGATGATTTTATCACAGCTGCTAAAGAGTTTTTCAGGACAGGGGCCATGCCAAAGCAAGCTAATGCTACAATGGTCTTCTTAATCCCAAAAAATGAGAATGCCAGTCAAGTTACTGATTTTAGACCCATTTCTTGTTGCTCTACATTCTATAAAGCAATTACTAAGGTTCTGGCTAATAGATTGCAGAGTGTTCTTGGTGATATAATTGGTAAGGAGCAAGCAGCTTTTATCAAAGGTAGAAATATCTTTGATAATAATAATATCATGACTTCGCAAGCATTAGTGAAAGGGTATGATCAGAAGCACATTTCCCCCAGATGTTTGATTAAAGTTGATATCCAAAAAGCATTCGATTCTTTGAATTGGGAATTCATTGAGCATATGCTTATTGCAATGAGATTTCCAAAGGATTTTGTAGGTTGGATCATGGGCTGTGTTTCTTCTCCTTATTATTCTCTCAAGATCAATGGCAGCTATGAAGGCTTCTTCCCAGGGAAATGTGGCATTAGGCAAGGAGACCCACTCTCCCCTTACTTATTTGTCTTAAGTATGGAAATACTCTCAAGGTACCTTAGAGATATGGTCACAGCTGCTCAGTTCTCTCTCCATCCTAAATGCAATAAGGTTCAGCTTACTCACCTAGTTTTTGCTGATGATTTGATGATCTATATTAGAGGTGATGCCCCTTCAGCTAGAGCTGTGACTGAATGTCTGGAAAAGTTTGCTAGGATTTCAGGGTTGAAAGCTAATCAGTCTAAAATTGAAATCTATTTTGGGGGTGTGAAGGATGAGATTAAAAGTCAGATTTTGGGGATTACAGGATTCACAGAGGGTAAATTTCCCTTTAGATACCTGGGCCTGCCCCTTCATTCCAGGAAGCTTAAAGTAGAGCTGTATCAAATGCTCATGAGTAAGATCAGTAAGAGCATTCAGCATTGGTCATCCAAGCTACTGTCTTATGCTGGAAGGGTTCAGTTAATTAATGCTGTTATCTTTGGACTTGATAATTTCTGGTGTGCCAGCATTTTGTTGCCAAGAGGAGTGATTAAGAGAATCAATAAAGCTTGCAAGGATTTTCTGTGGAACATTGATGAGGGTCATCGAAAAATAAGTTTCAAAAGCTGGGAGAGCTCTTGTAAACCTAGAGATGAAGCAGGCTTTAATATTAAGGAAATCTTGTCATGGAATAAGGCTCTAATGTGTAAGTGGATTGCCACTGTGCTGAAAGATCAAGGTAGCATCTGGTCAGATTGGGTAAAAGCATATTACATAAAGAGAGGAAACTTTTGGAAAGTTAGGAGCAAGCACAACAACTATGAGAGCTGGAAGGGTATTATGCTAATCAGGGATGAAATCCTTGGGAGAGAAGGGAGTGAGGATGCTGCTTGTCGACTAATAAATAGCTGGCAGTTGGGTGGCAAATTCAACATGGGGAAAGCTTATGATTATTTCAGAACCCCTGCCCCGAAGGTGAGATGGAGCAAGACTACATGGGACTCAATTACAGTACCCAAGCATGGTTTTATTACAAGCCTAGCAGCCCAGAACAAGTTGGCTACCATCGACAACATCAGGAGAAGAGGTGTACCAATCATAAATCGATGTATTCTCTGCAAGCAGGCTGAAGAAACTCATAGCCATCTCTTTTTTAGATGTGCTTTCTCTGCAGAAATCTGGCAGAGCATTCTGCATTGGCTAAATATGCAGCGAAGGAGCTGGAGATTGAAGCATGAGCTTGACTGGATGGCTAAACATAAGATTAGGAAAAACTGGAGGATTAAGTGTGCTAAATGCAGTATTGCTGCTACAGTTTATTGCATTTGGCAGGATAGAAATCGGAGAATTTTCATGGATGCTGAGCAGGATAGCAGGAAGATAGTACTGAGTATCAAATTTTTAGTTCTTGTTAGAATTTTTAGTTGGCGTAAGAATGTCGGGAATGAGGAGGTAATGGATGGCTTAAACACTACTTGACCTCCAATTTTTTTATTTTTTAGAGGTTTCTATTTTTGTAAGATATCGTTTTTATTCCCTAAATGGAAGAATAAAATATCCTAACTTCTTACAAAAAAATAATGTTATTTTATTAGAATAATATATTACCATATACGGAGTACTTACCATATCTTATTTTGGATAAACATTATTTATAATATGAAATATTATTATAAGCCACGTGTCAGCGGGGGAATTGAGCGGGTTCAGGATTACATATATATACTAGTTTTAAACCCGTGCGTTGCACGGTTCAAATATTATATCATTCTTAATGATGTTTATGTTTATAACCAACTATGCTATCATTTCAATAAAAATAATTCATACTAATTGTTGTGATGTTACTTACATGTATTTTAAAATCTTGATCAATTCCAAAAAAAAATAAAAATACAAAGATGTCTAGATTGTTCATGTTTAAATTATACAAACAACATTTCTTATCTATACTCTTCAAAAACACCTTTTTTTTAATAGATATAGCATATAAAGTCGATGGTACTCATTAAGCATTACTTATCGGAAAATGTATAAATGGATCTCAAATTGAAATTCATTTCAAATCAAATAAAATGATATAGTTTTCAAAAATTTCTGATACACATAACCAATTTTATGATTAATCATATCGTGTTTCTATAATATAGTGTGAATGGTTAATAAATTAAATGTGTAATTTATCCTCTCATTTTTTGCTCTTTCACCATATACTAAACTCTTCGTTTTTGCTCTCTCATTATAAGCTAAACTCTTTGACTAATTCTTAAATGTTAGACTCTTCTTTTTTATCTTTCACCATACACTAAACTCTTTGAGTAGTTTTTAAATGACTGACTCTTCTTTTTTGCTCTTTCACCATGCATTAAACTCTTTGAGTATAACTCAAATAATGGACTCTTAAATTGTTTTGCATATCGTAAAAATCCGTAGATGGATCTCAAATTGAGATACATTTCGAAACAAATCTAAAGATATATGTTTTGAAATTTTCCGATACACGTAACCAATGTTATAAGTTATTATGTCGCAAATCTATCAAATACATTTATTAAAGAGTCTCACGAAAATAAGGATTCTATATGTGGATTATTAATAATTGTGTAAGCTGTTAATAATAAAATATGGGTATTTCTCATTTTTTAAACTCTCATAGTATTTCTGTTTTGTTGGACTCTCTCTATGCTCTTCAAAAATCTCTCTTTTATATATATATACTAGTTTTAAGCCCGTGCGTTGCACGGTTCAAATATTATATCATTCTTAATAATTTTTTTGTTTATAACAAATTATGCTATCATTTCAATAAAAATAATTCATAACAATTGTTGTGATGCTGCTTACATGTATTTTAAAATCTTGATCAATTAAAAAAAAATACAAAGTTGTCTAGATTGTTCATGTTTAAATTATACAAACAACATTTTTTATCTATACTCTTGAAAAACACCTTTTTTTAATAGATATAGTATATAAAGCCGATTGTAATCATTATGCATTGCCGGAAAATGTATAAATGGATCTCAAATTGAAATTCATTTCAAATCAAATAAAATGATATATGTTTCAAAAGTTTCTGATACACTAACCAATTGTATGATCAATCATACCGTATTTCTATAATATAGTGTAAATGATTAATAATTAACTGTGTAATCTATCATCTCATGTTTTGCTCCTTCACCATACACTAAACTCTTTGAGTAATTCTTAAATGATGGACTCTTCATTTTGCTCTTTCACCGTACACTAAACTCTTTGATTAGTTCTTAAATGATTGACTCTTCTTTTGCGCTCTTTCACCATACACTAAACTCTTTGAGTATTTCTCAAATGATGGACTCTCTCTATGCTCTTCAAAAATCCCTCTTTTATACAAAAAAAGAACAGATGTTTAAATTCCATTTTAATCTTTCATGAGTGCGTTGCACGGTACACATATTATATTGTGTATGATAATTCTTATTATACAAAAGTTCCACGTTGAACATGTTTCCTCGATAGTCAGATGTAGTGTTTATATTTTGTTTGTTGAGTTTAGTTTAGGAATAGTCATTTTTGCAATTTTCGCTACATGACTGCTGATTAACGCATTTCTATCAAACATATGTATAATGAAACTCATTTTAGATTAAATTTCAAAACAGGCTTAATGAGTTATATGTATTAATTTTTTTTATATATAAAATGAAAGTTACGACTAATTATGTCACGTCACATTTAAATATATTTCAAATTGCAATTTTATGAAAGTATGGAGTCTGGCTAATAAATGTTGGGAGAATCTTTCATTCTTTGGACACTCTCACCATTTCTCTTATTTTGGACTCTCTTTAAGCTTTTTTATTTTTTTCAAAAAACAAATCTCTACTAAATGTATACGGAGTAATTTAATTGTTTTGCATATCGTAAAAATGTGTAAAAGGATCTCAAATTGAGATACATTTCGAAACAAATCTAATGATATATGTTTTGAAATTTTCCGATACACATAAGTAATGTTATAAGTGATTATGTCGCAATACATTTATTAAAGAGTCTCACGAAAATAAGGATTCTCTATGTGGATTTCCATTTGAGTTGTTAATAATAAAATGGGGGGTGTTTCTCATTTTTTAAACTCTCTCAGTATTTATTTTTTGTTGGACTCTCTCTCGGCTCTTCAAAAATCCCTCTTTTATATATATATATATTAGATTAGATTAGATAACTATACTAGTATTTTGTTAGACCTATTAAACTTAAAAAATTTAACTAACCGAGAAACTCTAATTAATCCAACTTATTTGTTAGACCTGTTAAACTTTTGTGGACGTCATTATGTTTGCTTTTGACTTAAACTCACTCACCTCAACACTCAACACACCAGTAATGATCTTATAAGTAAGCACCATGTCAAGCACGTTTAATACAGTATATCTAAAAATTAAAAAAGGTAATAAAAACAAACAACGTCTAGCTAGCAAGCATTTCTTGCTCTAATTCGTTATACTCCTTTCCGAATGGTTTTATATATAGTTGTTGCAGTTCTTCTAAGAGGCATGAGTAAGACAGAATATGCATGACTTCTTCAATAGAATTCTCACTGGCAGGTTAAACACCTCCAATAATGTGCCTCTGATACCTGCCCAACTGTCAATGCATGTTGTAAAATTTCGACTACTTGAGTTAATATAAAGAAATGTGATGCATACTAAACATTCAGTACCCCTACTCTAAGATCCGAAGATTTAAGGAAATAGTAACGTGTTAGAAAAAAACACTTTGCAAAACGTTATGACCAAATTAAAGAAACTAATAATTGTCTTAAGAACCATACATGGGCTACAAAAGTCATCTGTCACATAATTTCACCCAAATTTTGCATGCAAGTGAGAAAGAAAAATATGACTAATCTAACAAAAAGAAACTGGGTAGGGGCATAATTGATTACCGAAAACCTTGAGCCTCAGCTATTTACGCAACAATGTAGGAATGTGACCAGCATAAAATCAATAGGTAAGAGAAAGGTTACATTACAAAGTGTTGACCATAGAATTACTTTGAAATCGTCTTCAATGCTAAGGCTGTGTATGTCTTTACTGATTCCCATTCGAGCCATCCTCTCAAATGATTCTATCAAAATTCGAATCTGGTTGTTGACCTTGTTGTACTGCCTGTTCCTTTGTTGGGCCTTCAAAAAATTAAAATCACAAAATCATTTAAATATTTAACATATTACTAAGTACTAAATACGTAAAATCACAATTTAATCAATTAAATATTTAACATACTACTAAGTACTAAATACGGAGTACTAATGCACATATATGAATGGTTACTATCATATTTAGGAAGTAAAACACATATGAGCGAAGAATAAATCAATGAATCAAAACTTAAATGCGACATTGGCTAATCAAATAAACAAATCGAATGTGATCATAAATCTACAATAATCTACCTCACTCAAATCAAATGGTAAGAAACGTCCATAGAACAAAAATTAAAACAAAATAAAACGCAATTGGGGAAAGTAAATGTAGAACAAATTGAGTTAAGAAAGAGAGATAAGAAAAATGAGGAGTTACAGCCGCTTATCCGAAGCAAGTTAAAATTAAAAAAGTTAGTACTAAACAAAATTATGATCACCGTATTTCATAAGCCGAAAGAATGTCGGAAATCAATGGTAGAAGTGTATTTGATTCACAAAGGTGAGCAAACTCGATATATCTTTGATTATAAAGGTGTACATACTCAAAATCTGAAAAATATGATAAGACCATGACGACGACATAATAATGGTAGATTGAGCGAAATAAGACTACTCACGTTTTTTTCATACTGTGCAGACGAAAAATTCAAATGAATTAATCCATGCGAAGCGAATCGATAATCCGTGAATCGGTGATTGATATGTCAAATGATCAATGTGTAGATACTCCACGCCAAAAGTATTCTTCAAATCGGAAAATGATGTATTAGCGGAATAAGAAAAAATGATCTATTCTACCCAATAAGAGGACATAAATAACATAAAATGTAAATGAACATATATAATTCTGCAAAATAAACAATGAAACAACTCTATCACATAGGATAATTTGGGTGAGACTACTTTTCCATTTTAGCAACTTAATCAAACTATAGCAATAGATTTGCCTAATTTTAAGAGATTTCCTAACAACGAAAAAAAAAATTAAATCTCCTAATCCTACTATTTCACACGACATACTCTCTCTCTTTATTTTTTTTGTTAATTATTTATAAATATAAATATAATTTTATATAAATGGATGGCTATTTTCATGGTGCTCTAAATTACGTAATAATCAAGCTAAATTAAATCTTTTCTAAAAAATAGCACTTTTATTCATGGAATGATTTTGCCCATATTTTTTTATTCAAATTATGGGTGATGAAATATAAATACAAACTTATTAATATTTGAATATTTTTTAGTGCCATTTTGGTTTTTTTTTTCTTTTTTTTGTCACAATTTTGGTAAAATGATACTCCATAAAGCAATATATATTTTAGGGTAAAAATTATCTTTTCTTGCTGACTATAATCATATTTGATTTTTGAATTCATTTTTGAATCTGTTTAACTTAATTATGGAAAATATCATTTTTGATATACATTACTTTAGCCGAGAATCCGTTTTTTATTTTTTATTTTTTTATTTTTTATTATCATGCATGATTTGTGGGTAATTTGAGATATTCACGGAAAATATATGATTGAAAAGATTTGATTCCGTTTTTTTTTATAAACGGAATATACAATGTTAATGCATATTTATTTACCAAGTTTATGGGTATTGACATTAGCGTAATTATAGTCGTGATTTGATTGTATTAGATTTTTTTTTTTTGATTGATTTCAATTAATATTATTGTTATAATTGGGATAATATTATACCAGTCAAGATTTTTCGGCTCTGATTGATTTTAATTAAAGGTATTTACGCTAAAACATATGATTCATTCCGTTTTTAAAAATCCGACTAAATATCATGACAGAATTTTCGATTGTTTGCTATTTTTATAAAAGATTTCACAACATATATTTGAAATATAATATTTAATTAAGGTAATTAGCATTTATTTGGAGTGATTTTTGAATCTGTTTAACTTAATTATGGAAAATATCATTTTTGATATACATTACTTTAGCTGAGAATCCGTTTTTTATTTTTTATTTTTTTTATTTTTTATTATCATGCATGATTTGTGGGTAATTTGAGATATTCACGGAAAATATATGATTGAAAAGATTTGATTCCGTTTTTTTATAAACGGAATATACAATGTTAATGCATATTTATTTACCAAATTTATGGGTATTGACATTAGCATAATTATAGTCGTGATTTGATTGTATTAGATTTTTTTTTTTGATTGATTTCAATTAATATTATTGTTATAATTGGGATAATATTATACCAGTCAAGATTTTTCGGCTCTGATTGATTTTAATTAAAGGTATTTACGCTAAAACATATGATTCATTCCGTTTTTAAAAATCCGACTAAATATCATGACAGAATTTTCAATTGTTTGCTATTTTTATAAAAGATTTCACAACATATATTTGAAATATAATATTTAATTAAGGTAATTAGCATTTATTTGGAGTGATTTTTTTGCCGAAAATATTGAATGATGACATCAGATTTGACATGGCGCTGATGTCACCGTTGAGGTGGATAAGCTAAGAAAGTGTGAATTGTAACGGTAATTATATATGATATAATATAATATAATATATAATTTAATATAATATATAATATAATATAATATAATATATATGATATATAATATAATATGGTAGGTGCGAGAAGATAATAGCAGTAATATCAACAATATCACGGACAATATGAACGTAAAGAAAAGACAACAGATTTAACGTGGTTTACCAGTAATTTGCCAGCTATGCCCACCCAATCTTAATATATTTATAAACGAAGCTTTTTTCGTGGGCATTGAAGAGGTCTAGAGCCTTTCGAATTTTCTTAGAGCTTCTTGTGAATAAGGAATTAATTTATGTTATGGAATTGTTGTTATACCATATGTGAGTTTATGGTAATCATGTATAAAATTCATATATTTTACTTATGGAAATGTAGTATACCATATGTAGGTTTATGGTAATTTTGAAAAAAAAAAAATCATCAATATAAAAGTTTCCTTTTTAAGTTATAATAAGATAATAAGTCAAACCTACATTTTAATATAAGAGAAAACTATACGACATTTTCTACATTTTGGTAAAATATAAGAACCAAATACTTTTTTTAAAATGCGTCTACAGTTAATGAAATTTTAATACAGTTTTTGGTGAATAAAAGGTCCGTTTATAAATTCATTTAGTGTAGAAGTGACCCCAACATGGATAGTCAAAAGCAACAAACAAAATAGAAAATTATAAAAAGATCGAAGAGAGTATATGGCAATTAATCATGAAATGGTAAGATCGAAGAATTTTCAAACGAAAATTATTTAGTCAGCTACCTTAATGTAATCTTGAGTTTTGAAAATTTTAATACATGGTCCTAGAAAATATAATATTCGATATATAAATAATAACTATTGAAGAGCCAAACAATTATAAGTATTTTATGGAGGTCTAGACATGCCATCATCGAGCCATAATATTGAAAATGATAATATAAGATCTTTAACTGACTAATAACTATAAGTAAATTCTTGATTAACAAACATTTGCAAAGTGCATGTACACATATTTCAGCAGTCATAAAACTATTTATCACAAACCTAGAATCACCTTTTATTGCTAACATGGCCACATAAGCAAAGTCATTGGTACGAATCACAGTTTTTAATCTTGAAAATTTGTAATGTACAACGTGCAAGCATTATTGCAAATATAAAATTTAAAATAACTAATGTATAATCTTTAATTTGAGTCATTGATTCAACAAAATAATATATAAGATGACTTAAAAGAAACATACAATTAAGATAATATATTCTTTTTCTTCGGTTTCGTAAGTCATCATATAATGTTATTTGGATTTATTTAAATTTATTAAACTTGCACTAAAATTATTAGATTTGAACTAAAATAAATTCATTTGGAATCAATTTTTTTACTAGATTCATTATAGTTACAAAATCTTACTCTCGTGAGACGAATATGTTAAAAAGAATAAGTTGATTCATACAAAATCTTACTAACATCACGTGTAATAAGCTTAGAAATCGGTATACAATATAGGGAACCAAGTCGAAACTAAAACTTATTGTATTCGGTACCTCTATCTTAATCACTATAGCACAACATCTGTCAATTTGTTATTTAGGTTTGTTGATGTGAAATGAGTAAATGTATATATCTTGCATAATTTGTGTTCAGTTTTGTTTAGTATTGATATCTTTATATTTTTGTCATGAGACATAAACACGTAAAACGATAAAATTAAAGTTGGTTGAAGTAGGTAATGGAAGTAAATGGTTTTGTTTGAAGAAAGTTAATTAATTAGCTAAAACATCAATGTCATGTAAATATACAATGTGAGAACTTTAAAAAATGAATTAATCAATAGTTCTAGATAAATGGTAACTTTATTATTTCGTTATTATCTTAAAAAAAACTTTATTTAACTACAATAATTATAATGATTTCGGTAATGGAAGTGCCTATATAATATAAAATAATATTAATGTCACCGTGCAACGCACGAGGTTTAAACTAGTATAAAAGAAATTAAACATTGTCACGAAAATAGGGGAGCTTCTCCTTTAATTCAAGAATGCAAGCACAACAGAGTTAAGCCAGTTGCAAAGTAGACTGAAGTATAAATACAAGCCTAAAACCCAGGTTGTTGTACCTTATCAGGCCAAGGATATACACGGAGATAAGGTTATTGATATAGGACAAAATCAAGTGGTGGTGGAGGATACGAGACACAAAGAACACACTACACCTCCTCCAACTCCAATAGAGGAATCAAGGAGATACTCTGTTGAGGATCTGGGTTTTAGGAGGATATAAGAGAACCACACTGATAACAGATTCTAATAGATGAGATCCACACTGATATTGGGCAACATTGTTTAGAGGACCAAGAGTCACTAGACCACCACCATCATCATGATAGTGGTTGCTTGGAATATCAGAGGATTAAATGATACCCTCAAGCAGAAGGAGGTGAGGAGTCTAATGCTAAAAATTAATTAAAGTTTGCTTACACTACGTCAAGTTTGGGTTTCCAGAACTAGCATAAGAGAACGAAATTTTGTAAAACCGATCTCTATTTTATATGAAAATGGGGGCGTTAAAAACCGTTCTAAAAGATGATTTGCGAAAAAAGATAAAATAAAAATTAAATGTCTAAGAGAACGGTTTCATTAAAAACCATTCTAAAAGACCTTAGAAAAACCGTTCTAAAAGATCGTGTCTTTTTTTAAAACATAAATCATACAGAGTTCTCACCTTGCTTTGTAATCTCCGCCTCCTCGTTCTCAGTTTCTCTCTCCTTCCACCTTTCTCTTCTTTCCATCTAACTGATTCTCCTCTTTTTTTTCCTCTCTTCTCTTCCATCGTTGCGAATGCCTCACTCCGACAAAGTCTGGTCTTGCCGCCTCGAAGAACCGTCCTTCGACGACCTTTTTGCCACCTTCTCCAGCCGGCAAACACATGTTCGTATGGCTAGGGTTCATAGGCCTCTTTGCCGGTAACTTTTTACATCTTTGAGATATTGTTTGTGATTAACTTATGTATAATCTAGTTTTCAGATCTACTTTTTATAAGATATAAGATCTCATTTTTAGATTTCGTTTGTCAAATCTGTCATATGTTTTTTAAACTTATTTTTTTTGTATTAATTCACTTTTTCTAATGATATTTGTTTTTATTTTTTGTAGTTAGGATGATAATGCAGAGGAAGTTGATGAACAAAGGCTCAGATTTAGCGTACAGAACAATATGAAGATGATGACGTCAAAATTTACGTGAAAAATAGTGTTAGGTTAACCGTGCCAAGCAAAGCACATTTCTCAACAACACCTCCTAACAATGAACGAAACCATACTTCGAAAGTCCAAATTTCAAATAGCCCGCGGGAGCATTAATGGCCAATCAAAAACATATATCGCACTATATCATCGTCTTCACTCTCATCCCATGCAATTTAAGGTTCCGCGAACGTTTGATATACATAAATTAGATTTTTAGGTACACTGACAAGTAGAAGGCCCTAAAGATGGCGTAAACATGAACGAGTGAACACATCAAATAATGGATAAAACATTAAACCATGAAAAAGCTTTGGCTTTTTGGAATCATGCAAAAGTTCTTAAAAATAACATCACTTGCAGAAGTCATAGTGATAGTATATCATCGATCGAACGCGAGGTTAACTAAATAGCTTACGAGTTCAATACTAATGCGCAAGTCAAAGTTGGTCCGATGAAAGAGCGCACCAAGTTGATGTAGTACCAACTCGTAGTCGTATCGTTGTGTTTATTAGTTCATTCCATATTTCCATTGCTTTATTCAGCTCCTTATCAGCTCCTTTTTTTAATATATGTAGTTTTATATTTTTAATTTCACGAGGAGAGCTACAAAGGCACATACCACTTAAATAAGGAAAGATATTAGCTCTTATCATATATATTATGGGCATACGTTAGAAAAATGGGTGAGGATCCCATGGAGTTGGTAGAGTTTTACCAAAACGGGTAATAAGACAAAATAAAGAGGATTTTAAAAGTACAAATAAATTAATAGATATATTTATTCTTACCTTTTTTGGTAAACTCACATAGAGTTTATTTTCAACTCCACTGGATCCAAATACAAAAATGTTATATTATTCATTCATTAGTACCATTATTACTACAAATGCTAATCTACTTGCGGACATGGTTTGGATCAAGAATTGTAGGGTTAATTAGGTCATGTGCATCTGGCAAAGTCGGGGTGCCAGCGTAGGGCACCCGTAATAGGCTCCCCTTAATTTCAAAGGACGTACGTTTGAACCCGGCCGACGATTAACTTTTTCCGTCACCATCGTACAAATTCAACATTCTCTTTAGGAAAGCGCGCAAGTAGTACATTCTTTTGGTTTATATACACTAATTGCTTAACTAGGCCCACTGGATAATTGAGTTTAGGAAACTGCGAATGTATTAGTCGACCAACGACCAAAGTGGAAATTAACAATGTCGATCTTATCTTTAATCTCTCACTAATGGCCATCTCAACAGTCAAATGATGATATAATCTATATATATAGTACTTAAATTAGTTGCAAATGGCCTTATTAAGCACGTCAAACTTGAGATGAAAATAGGGACTAGATAATAATTAACATTTTAATTTTTTAATGTGTAATTGGGAGGTCTTGCAATAATTAAAGTGGAGTCACTCACGTAGCACTCTGCTAAATTGTTTGTATTATCCAAAATCACTCATGAGTGACCCTTGACGGCTGTTTTAACGTTCCAATAGATTCCCGAGCCCAGACGCGTAGTCCATCACCGTAGTCCATCGAACTTGGAATAGAGATGTTAGCTATCTTAACCTACGTACAATTGTTAGTATTGTTATAATTTTTATTTAAAAAAAATAAAAGTCCTAGTATATGAATGAGAAGATAGATTGGATACAATGTATGTTGCATCAAGAGACATGGTAATACATTGTACCTTATGTCAAAAGACATGCTATTTCACTCCAAGGGGCATGTACTTTCACTCCCTCAAACAAAATCAATAACTTCCAATAACCAACTTTTCATTTGAGCCCCTCTTATCTATAAATAGGACATGATGTTGCACATTTTAGGATCATAAAAAAAAAACAAAATCTCATCATTCACCCGCCCAAAAGCATTCTTCTTTTGTGTGATTGTCAAACGCGGTGGAATTCGCTGATTTCTTGTATTTGAAGTACCACTATACAAGAAAGGTAATCCGTTCTATCCTGGGAGACAATTGTCTACAAACCTTGGGTACCGTTAGAGGGCACAAATTGTCTTAAGGACACAACGTGCATTCGTTGGGCTCGAATTTTGTCTTCTAACTTTGTTATTTGTTTACTTATTAGTTGCATTGATTGAATTCTACTAATTGTGAATATACATCCATGACAACAATCTTAAGACAATTTCTTTAGTTTCGATTCGCATGTTGTAGAATTATAAGTGATTAATTTTGTAAGTTACGTAAAGTAATTTTCATTAGTGTGGTGTTTTCCATTAATTTGTTTAGTTGGTGGATTTGTTCTACATGCATTTACGTAAAGATTAATGTGCATGCATTATTGCTTCCTTCTTTATTATATTTTAGTGGAATCAAGAAATTTGGTTTTCGAAGTGCGGCGCAATTTGTCTTCTTTTGTGTGTTGCGTAATGTTTTCATGAATGGAGGTTTGTTTGTTTAATTAGCATTTCAATGTGGTAATATAAAGTAATTGACCGACAATTTAATAGTTAAACATGTTAGATAACCAACTGAGCCAAAAGTGTAGACTGATGGTTAGGGCACCCACAATGATCTTATACTTCAACACGCCCCCTCACGTAAAGGCCCACTTGGACTTGAAGCGTGGGTAATTCACTGGCCCTCAAACACAACACACTTAAACTGAGCTCTTTTTATTAAGGCTCCAACACACCAAAGGAGGGGGCTACCAGGATTCGAACTCGAGACCTCAGGATCGCTGAGTCTCTGATACCATGTTTGATAACCAACTGAGCCAAAAGTCTAGACTGATGGTTAGGGCACCCACAATGGTCTTATACTTCAACAAAACATATCAAGATTCGGTTTGCATATGAAGGACATATAAGCGGTTATTTTTTGTGCAAATTGTTTTATTTTTATAGTGTGTGTAGATATCTGCTTTTGTTTCCGTTCTTCTGCGACTGTCAAAGTTGACATAGCAGATTGTGAACTTTCGTAATCTCTGGTGCGATTTGATACAGTCGGTATTAATTATCGGACATTTCTGTTTGTGTAACAGAAATGGCGGCGGAGGAAGTTCAGGATACAATCACAAGTCCTGTGAGTACAACGGCCATTCCTCATGTCACTCCACAAGTCACTCCGGTGCCAACTATTAATTCACACCATGGGGAGAAACCTGAAAAATTCAATGGGACTGATTTTAAGAGATGGCAACAAAAGATGTTGTTTTATCTTACTACATTGAGTTTGGCAAAGTTTCTCAACGAGAATGCTCCAAAGTTGGCAGAGGGAGAGACCGACAAAGAGAAGGTTGCCGCGGTTGATGCATGGAAACATTCTGATTTTCTGTGCCGTAATTATATCCTTAATGGTCTAGACAATGTTCTTTATAATGTTTATAGTCCGCTAAAAACGGCTAAGGAATTATGGGAGAGTCTAGATAAAAAGTACAAAACTGAAGATGCCGGCTTGAAGAAATTCATTGTTGGCAAATTCTTGAACTTTAAAATGGTAGATAGTAAATCTGTAATGAGTCAAGTTCAAGAATTACAAGTTATTGTACATGACATTCATGCGGAAGGCATGTCTTTAAGTGAGTCTTTTCAAGTGGCATCTTTTATAGAAAAGTTGCCATCTGGTTGGAAAGAATTTAAGAATTACCTTAAACATAAGAGAAAGGAAATGTCACTTGAAGATTTAATTGTTAGATTAAGGATAGAAGAAGACAACCGCAATTCTGAAAAGAAAAGTGGTGACAATCTTGTGGCATCCAGGGCCAACTTTGTTAAAGGTGGATCGTCAAAGACTAACAAGAAGAGGAAGCCTTCTGGAGCGGGACTCAATCAAGGCCAAAAGAAGAAATTCAAAGGCAAGTGTTTCAATTGCGGAAAACTGGGGCATGCCGCTAGAGACTGCAAGAAGCCAAGGAATACCAACAAGAATAAAGAGTCTCAAGTCAATGCCATGGAAATGGAGTCACTCTCCTATGGAGTGGGAGACCTCAAACTTTGTGCCGTGGTATCCGAATGCAATATGATCACTAATGAGAGATCATGGTTCATTGATACCAGGGCTACTCGACATGTGTGTGCCAACAAGTGGATGTTCTCGTCCTATACTCCTACGGCAGAAGATGAAAAACTCTATATGGGCAATTCATCAACTTCCAAAATTGAAGGTGTTGGCAAAATTCTCTTGAAGATGACATCAGGCAATACAGTGACTTTGAAAGATGTGCTCCATGTTCCCGACATCCGCAAGAATTTGGTGTCCGGTTCTCGCCTAAGCGATAATGGTTTTAGATTGGTATTTGTAGCTAATAAATTTGTACTTACTAAGAATGAAATGTATGTAGGAAAAGGGCTATCTTAGTGATGGTCTTTTCAAATTAAATGTAATGACTGTTGTACCTAAGAACAATGATATAAATAAAAGTGTGAATGATTCTATGTATTTGATTGAGTCCTCCGGTTTATGGCATGCTAGGTTAGGCCATGTTAATTATAATTCTTTGAAGAAATTAATTGGCATGGGCTTGTTGCCAAAGTTTGATTGTTCACATAAGAAATGTGAAGTATGTATTGAGTCCAAATTTATCAAACCCCCCTTTCATAGTATTGAAAGGAATAACGAGCCTTTGGATTTAATACATACTGACATATGTAATATGAAATCAACTCCATCTAGGGGTGATAAACATTATTTTATCACTTTTATTGATGATTGCACTAGATATTGTTATGTTTATTTGCTTAAGAGCAAAGATGAGGCTATTGAAGCATTTAAACATTACAAAAATGAAGTGGAAAATTAATTGAACAAGAGAATTAAAAGGTTCAGGAGTGATACCGAACTTTGAATGAGATGATGAATGCATTACTCAATAGCTCTGGTTTACCGAAAAATATGTGGGGAGAAGCCATTTTAACAGCAAATCACATACTAAACAGAGTACCCCATAAGAAGACACAAAACATTCCGTATGAGATATGGAAATGAAGAAAACCTAATTTGAACTATCTTAAAGTGTGGGGGTGTTTGGCTAAGGTTGCTGTTCCGAAGCCTAAGAGAGTTAAAATTGGACCCAAAACAGTTGATTGTGTCTTCATAGGATATGCTCTAAATAGTAGTGCATACCGTTTTCTTGTTCACAAGTCAGAGATCTCGGACATTCATGTCAATATAATCATTGAATCAAGAGATGTTTCCTTCTTTGAGGATATATATCCTTATAAGATTGGAAAAGAAACTGTTAATACGAGTAAGAGATCTCGTGATCCTACAACTAGTAGTAATCCAATACAGGATGAGCCTAGACGTATTAAAAGACAGAGGACTGCTACATCATTTGGTCCGGATTTTCTAAAAATATTCTTATTAGAAAATGAGCCTCGGACGTTTAAGGAGGCTATGTCCTCCCCGGAAGCCCCATTCTGGGAAGAAGCAGTCAATAGTGAAATTGAGTTCATCTTATCTAATTGTACTTGGGAATTGGTTGATCTTCCACCCGGTAATAAGCCATTAGGAAGTAAGTGGATTTTCAAGAGAAAATTAAAAGAGGATGGGTCAATTGATAAATACAAGGCAAGATTAGTGGCAAAAGGTTATCGACAACAAGAAGGTTTCGATTACTTTGACACTTACTCACCAGTTACTAGAATTACATGAATAAGGATGTTGCTTGCCTTAGCAGCAATAAATGGGCTGGAAATACATCAAATGGATGTAAAAACAACATTCCTCAATGGGGATCTAGAGGAAGAAATTTACATGGAGCAACCCGAGGGGTTCGTTGTCCCAGGACAAGAAAAGAAAGTTTGTCGTCTTATCAAGTCACTTTATGGCTTAAAACAAGCTCCAAAACAATGGCATGCGAAATTCGATCAAGTAATGTTGTCAAATGGTTTTAAAATAAATGAGTGTGATAAATGTGTCTACATTAAGAGCACCTCAAGCAGTTATGTCATTGTTTGCTTATATGTGGACGACATGTTAATTTTGGGTAGCAATAATGAAGTCATTAATGCTACAAAACGCTTGCTTACTAGTAAAAGATGAAAGATATGGGAATTGCAGATGTTATATTGGGAATTAAGATTCATAAAACATTCAATGGATTCGCTTTATCACAATCTCACTACATTGGTAAGATTCTTGAGAAGTATAAAAATATGGGAATTCAGCCCGTCAAGACACCGGTTGATATCAACCTACATTTCAAGAAGCATAAGGGTGATAGTGTTGACCAAAAGGAATATGCAAGCGTGTTAGGCAGTTTAATGTACGTCATGAACTGTACCAGACCAGATATAGCGCTATCAGTCAGTGTACTTAGTTGCTATACAAATTACCCAAATGAAAACCATTGGAAAGCCATGAAACGAGTTCTGGGTTATTTGAAGTTCACTCATGATTATGCCTTGCATTACACAAAATATCCCGCAGTTCTGGAGAGATATAGTGATGTAAATTGGATCACTGGCTCAAGTGACACAAAGTCTACAAGTGGATATGTGTTCACACTTGGTGGAGGTTCCATATCATGGAAGTCGTCGAAACAAAGTTGCATTGCAAGGTCCACCATGGAATCCGAGTTCATAGCTTTGGATAAAGCCGGTGAAGAAGCTGAATGGTTTCGAAATTTCCTAGAGGATATTCCTAATTGGTCTAATCCAGTACCTGATGTGTGTATTCATTGTGATAGTCAAGCGGCAATAGGAAGAGCTAGGAATGTGATGTACAATGGTAAGTCTCGGCACATTCGTCGGAGACATGACTCAGTTCGACAATTAATCTCTAGTGGCATTATAACCATTGATTATGTGAAGTCAAAGAGTAACATAGCGGATCCATTAACGAAAGGTTTAACTAGAGATTTAGTCGAGAGTTCGTCTAGAGGAATGGGTCTAAGGCCTGTCAAAAAATCAACATAGCGGTAACCCTACCTAGTTGATTGGAGATCCCATGATCTTGGTTCAAAGGGAAAACTAAGTTATGAGTGACAAGTGACACACTGTCCAATATCTTTTACTACCCATTCCTAATGGCAGTGTCAAGTTGAGGGTAAACATTTGCTTTTAATAATTTCTAAAAAATCTGATAAGTTCAGATGGGATGACTGTTTCATCCTTGTAGAAATTACCTATGTGGGTGTAAAGTGGTGGCCGCTTCAATGAGAATTTCGTAGGCCTAATTCTCAAAGCATTCATGAAGCCAGGCGGTGTTCATGGCCGAAACGAACACAACAATGAGAACCAACGGTGTTCGAAGAACATTTGTGTGTTTTTCTATTGTCTTGGTTTACACTAAAGGTCGACGGTTCAAGGCTCACTTGTCCACCGATTGACCGAGTAAATCCGATAGATCTCACTAGGGAAAGTTCAAAGTGTAACAACTACTTATCCCGATGCTCTTGTTCTTCACTCGATAATCACACATGACTTTTGCATTGCATCTTTCTTCAAGTAGAAAGGTTAGATAATTCCTCATTCATGTGGGGGATTGTGCTGATTTTGTTTGGTGAATAGGGAATTTCTCATTCATGTGGGGAATTTTTTTTAAAAAAAATAAAAGTCCTAGTATATGAATGAGAAGATACATTGGATACAATGTATGTTGCATCAAGAGACATGGTAATACATTGTACCTTATGTCAAAAGACATGCTATTTCACTCCAATGGGCATGTACTTTCACTCTCTCAAACAAAATCAATAACTTCCAATAACTAACTTTTCATTTGAGCCCCTCTTATCTATAAATAGGACATGATGTTGCACATTTTAGGATCATCCAAAAAAAAAAACAAAATTTCATCATTCACCCTCCCAAAAGCATTCTTCTTTTGTGTGATTGTCAAACGCCGTGGAGTTCGCTGATTTCTTGTATTTGAAGTACCACTATACAAGAAAGGTAATTCGTTCTATCCTCGGAGACAATTGTCTACAAACCTTGGGTACCGTTAGAGGGGACAAATTGTCTTAAGGACACAGCGTGCATTCGTTGGGCTCGGATTTTGTCTTCTAACTTTGTTATTTGTTTACTTATTAGTTGCATTGATTGAATTCTACTAATTGCGAATATACATCCGTGACACCAAGTATTCCAACCAAAATTTCATTTATTTGGTGTAACCTTCAAAAGAAAAGTTTGGTTGATAATTTCTACAACAACATTAAATAAACAATTATCACTATATATCAATAAAAATATCATATATCACCATAACGTTTCTTGAAATAACGTTGTATGTTAGCAGTGGTGCGTGGTTTGACATAATGTCTACGAAGCTAAATGCGCAAAGATGTCCAAACATAAGAATATTTAAATAAAATTGATATTAATTGTGAAGTTCAGACATGTATTATCGTGTACTCCCTCTGTTTCGATGAATTCCCAACACAAAGGCCAAGGAAATGAGAGAGAAATACAAAAACAATGCATAAACACATGGGTAGTGGGCCAAATTACCCAAATACATGTGGGGTTGCTCTCTCTTTGTGGTTAAAGTAAGGGTATGTTGGTCATTTACAAGTTAAATGCAACCCAAAAATAGAAAAGGTAAAGAAATGATTGAAACGACTTGAAATAGAAAGGATAAGGAATTCAATGGAATAGAGGGAGTATCGTGTAAGGTTCAGAGGTAGTGTTTCATGCAGAAAGGCAAGGCGATAAGAGTTTTTCTACGACCTAGATGCGTTGAACATACATGTGAATGGTTATTCAATTTTCTCTCAAGAGCAAACCAAATTGGTGAGAAATGTTTCGCAGTTAGATGTTCGCTTTCGACTTAGCACTTTTCTGAAATATCTTGAGATAATAATGTCAAATGTGAATTTTCTTTCTTAATTCATGTCAACGAATTCATTATCATAACTACACACTTTTTTACCTCACTTAGCTTTAATCTATTGATAGTCCAAGTTATCATTATTCCATCTAATTCCCACTATATCACCTTGATTTGAAGCAAGCTTTTATTTATTTATTAATTGTTTGGTTTGCACCTTTTAATTTAGTTTGTTCCTAGTTACAATTGAGAACGATTACATACATAGCAAAGCATTTCCAACGATTTTTAACACTGTCCTGTATCCGAACACCGAAACTCAAAACTTCTGGTTTCTAGTCAAATATGTTGAGCCACGTAACTACTCAATCATGCAGTGGTAAGCTTTGTTTATTCCTTAGTGCATGGCTACTCATAGGGTTCCCCAACCGTGGTTAAAAGTTTCATTTTTCGCAACGATGCGATCAATGACCTCAAGGTTAGGGCAGCTAGTGAGCTAGTCCCTAACCCGACTAGGTATCAAGCCCAAGCCGGGTTCATTTGGGAACATGTCATAGCGACAAAAGGGTCCGACTTCCGGTCCGACGGATACTCGGACACAGCCCTTCAAGTAACCCTAGACTTACGTCCACGGATAAACCCACCTCTTCCACGAGGGTCCATAGGAAACCTCGTCAACACCGCGGTTGCTAGGGCTGAAAACCGGACCGAGATGCAAGAGCTCGTCGTAGAAATCCATGAAGCAGTTGGTAAGGTGAAAAGGGAGATTAGAGGGTACCAAGGCGAAAGCGAGGTGGAAGACGTACGTAAGAATTGGAATGAACTTATAAAAGTGTAATCGGACTACAAAGAACGGGCGTACAAGTTAGTAAGTTGGAGTAAACTCGGGTTTAGTGATCTGGATTTCGGGTTTGGGAGGCCGAAATGGATGGTCCCAACAGACGGAATAATGTCTCCATTTCATAGGAATTTGATCATATTGACTGATTACAAAGATGTGGAAGGTGATGGGATTGAAGCATGGTTCTTCTTGGAGAAGAAAGATATGGAGGCTCTTGAGAATAATCAAGATTTTCTTAGTTATGCACCTCCTGCTTACTAGTTGAATGTCTATGGTTGAATAATCTTAATTTATTTGGTTTTGTAAGATAATCGGATCATAATGTAGTATATATGATTGGTCAAAATCAGAAAAGTGAGACCATTCATTCATTTCTGAAGTTCTTAATTATTCGTCAAATTAGTCAATTACATCATTGCTTCCAATCCAATGTTATTATATTGTTTTGAAAGAAGAGGTTGGTATAATTTACTGAAATATTGTTAGCATTTTTGTAGGTTGAAATTATTTGTTGAAAATATAGCAGAGTCAATGGAGATTTTTAACGACACTAATCTGAGGATCAAACAGACTAACAAAAGAGTTGTAGTGAGAATTGATGTTCTCTGAATTTAAGAACGATTCCGCCGAACCGTGGTGTACGCTCTTTCAATCCATCCTTCAGGTTACACATATGTAGGGTTTCTGGTTTTGATGATAATAAATATTGTTACACGATTAAGGTTAATAGTTTGATTGATGTACTTATTGAACTAAGCTTATGATCTAATACTTGTCGAGTTGTTTGGTTCTTTATAAGAACATGTTTCACCAACGATGGCGAGTTGAGTTTCAATGGAACAACTACAAGTATGATGCAACTACAAGAGACGTCAAGATCATCTAGTTTAGTGAGCATAAATCTCTTGTATTAATCTTGTTTGAAACACTTGGAAACGAATTTGCCTTGAAGAAACAGAGCTGGGAACAAAGCATGGAGCAGACTCTTAGTCTCTGTTCCATAAGTTGTTCCTATGCAATGAGATTTCAAATATTCTTTATACTTGATTCAAGAAAACTATCTATTTCAAAGATACGTGATTTGCTTAAAAAATATTTTCATAAAACTGATTTTTTCGATATATCCTATTTTTGTTAGTATCCTTTCAAAGAGGTATTTATTTTATCATATAAATAAGCTTTCCAAAACAGGTTTTTATCTTTGGAAATAAAATCTTTTATTTTAAACCTCTATCTTTGGGTGATTCTTGCCTTTTCAGTTTTATTATGTTTACACTGCTATATATGCAACATTGGACATATTGTTTTACAGACGCACCTTGGAGTAAAACGTTTTGAGCTTAAACAGAATTTCATCAAAGCAAACAAAGTTCCTAGTGCGTCATCTTGATTTAGGGCTTATAGTACCTCTCCTGGCTTTCGAGAAGCTTATCGAGATAGCTATTCTTTTGTAATCTTAATTTTCTTAAGAGTGTTGCGGGTAGAGTTTCAATATCTGTGGTAGATATTTGGGTGGAGGTGCTTGTGGTAAGAACGTCAATTAGTTCATGTGGTAAGAACGTGAATTGGTGCTTGTATTTCTCTTTTGATAATAATGGATTATTGAAGATTAGGTTAGGGTGGACGTAGACCTTGAGGTAAGGTCGAACCACGGTAAATTTCTGTGTTATCTGCGTACTACATTATTTCCATATTACAAGGAACAATTCTACATACACTATTCTGCATAGCATTCATCTCATTATATATCGTTACTTTGTGTAGAGAATAGTCACACATACATTGTTCCATACACTGCTCCCCTATATTGTTCCCCTGCCTATTATCTATAAAGTGCAAAAAAGTTGTAAAATTCGGGTCGTTTACTCGAATTCCCTCAAACACTCTATTCACCCCCCTCTAGAGGGTCCGCCAATTGGTATCAGAGCAAGTTTGCTCAAAAGGTTAATATCCTAGAGTATGTCTATGGGATCTGTGAAGCAGGCGACGAAGAGAAATACTATATATGTATTCAGAGGAGGAACATTCTGAGCAACAGGCGCATCTTTCAAGTATATATATGTCTTACCACGTTGAGCATGGAACAGGGAACAGAACAGTTCCCTCTTGAGCCTCACTTGTGCTTAATGGCTTGACATGAAGATGAAGACGATGATGACGCGGTAAGTTTTGATTCAATAAAGTCAAATTTGCCTAAGTTATCTAGACATAAACTTGCTAGACTCATCATTATGATTATGGATGAATGTATGGAAATAGCTAGCACATGTTAGGATTTGAAAGAACAACTTCAAGGTCAAATCACTAATAGAACTTTGCATGAAAATAAAATTTCTTCACTTGAAAATGATTGCTCTACTTTATGTGTTGAAAATTCTTTGTCAGTGAAAGATCTTGAAGAAAAGAGTGTTATAGAACGTGCAGACAAGGAACAGTGCATAGACCAGTTCCTGGATCCATTCAAGGACCAATGCACAGAATAGTGCACAAACCAGTCACATGGACAATGCTGGTGACCTCGAGAGAAAGAGAATGAACAACTACAGGAGTAATGTTCACGGCAATGGTGGTCCACAGACCAATCGAATGAACGAGCAATGGAACAATGCATGGACCAGTGACAGAAGGTGTTTCAATGACTACAGACATGACACTAGAAGATGGAACAACCATTGGAACAATGCACAGACCAGTCACAGAAGGTGGTCCAAACAAGGTAAGTATAATTGCATGTTTGATTCCACTGTGCATTATTTGTCTAATGATCTTGAGATGTATGAATGCACGAAACAGAGGAAAATATTCGCAAGGAATGGTAAGGTAGTCAAGCAAGTATGGAGTCGTAAGGATTTGATTAATGCTATGACTAACTTCAAGGGACCTAAGTCTATTTGGGTTCCTAAAACAAAATACTAAGTTCCTTTTGCAGGCTAGGGTGAGAGTGAGCAACTGTTGGTACTTGTAAAGAGGTTGCTTGAAGCTTATGACGCTTGATCCGATTTATTCCTCTCACTCACATCCTTTGAAGGAGTGTGTGATTGTTGATGATATCAAGCATGATATTATCACTGATGTAGGTACGATTGGTAAGTCTTTCACATACTCGGTTAGTGATTTGATTTGTTGAGTTTTTCTCCGTGTGTCAAGTTTTGCATTGTGCTATATTGTTCTCTATTTGTTCTTGAACAAAGCATATGGACACGTATCTCATTCTTTGTGACAATGTAAAAAAAAAAAGGGGTTTTGAAGAACTGTTGTTTGTGGCTAACTAAAAATCAACTTGCTGGTACTTTATTAAACTGTTACCTAGTAATAGGTTTAAGAAATGAACTTTGGTTGTTTAACTTGAGATGTTTGTAAGCATACTTAGATCCCCAATAATTGATGAGAATTGGTTGTCACCACTTGTGTAACAGCCCGAACCACCGTCCGTCACAACACAACCCAATAAGATGGGTAGTCACCTACTAGGCCCATATATCCTCTCTGGGCTCTAAAAGGTGAAGGCCTTGTTGGTAGTATGATGGTAGGAATCTATTATAAACTGATCATATGAGCCTTAATTTCCCAATGTGGGACAAACCAACTCCATAATCCACTTTCCATATTCCGTAGTGTTACAAACTCCCCCACTTAGAGAACGCGACGTCCCCGGCGCGCCTCAACCATTCCATACCAACATCAACAACACAGGTCCAAGATCTCCCCCGCTAGACGGCTGACCTGGGCCTAACCCCAGCACTCAGCACGCGGTCGCAGGGTTGCTCTGATACCATCTGTAACACCCCGGCTCATCGCTTGAGCCGAGATTAGTCACCTATGGCAGCTTGCCAGGCTGTGGGCTGACCTCACAGACCAACACGGGTCCTTCCGGCGCACTTTGACCTCACTCGTGCGCACCCTGGGAAACTTCCCAGGAGGTCACCCATCCTGAAATTACTCCCAGTCAAGCACGCTTAACTTTGGAGTTCTTATCACATGGGCTTCCTAAAAGGAAAGTCGACTTTGTTGTTATGAGTAACACTATCATTCCTTTTAAGCACCTCATATGAGCCCTTAATCTTTCAGGAATCTCCTCTGAAATCCGGGGTATTACATTCACCCCTTCTTAAGAAAGCAACGTCCTCGTTGCGACTGACAGCCAACCATAGTCTAGCTCCAGGATCTTTCCCCCGCTAGGCTGTTGACCTGGGCTCTCCTGACCATATGATCAACACGCGGTCGCAGGGTTGCTCTGATACCATTTGTAACACCCCGGCTCATCGCCTGAGCTGAGATTAGTCACCTATGGCAGCTTGCCAGGCTGTTGGCTGACCTCACAGACCAACACGGGTCCTTCCGGCGCACTTTGACCTCACTCGTGCGCACCCTGGGAAACTTCCCAGGAGGTCACCCATCCTGAAATTACTCCCATTCAAGCACGCTTAACTTTGGAGTTCTTATCACATGGGCTTCCTAAAAGGAAAGTCGACTTTGTTGTTATGAGTAGCACTATCATTCCTTTTAAGCACCTCATATGAGCCCTTAATCTTTTAGGGATCTCCTCTGAAATCCGGGGTATTACAACTTGAGTTACACAAATGTCTTTTGTATGCACATATGATTGATCTTGTTGAATTTGCTTTAGATGTACAAAGACTCGTGAATTTGTTTGCAAGCTATAATATCCATTAACCTAAGTTGCCTTGGAAACAACGTTAATTTGGCGAGTTCTAGCGTACAACTGACATGTCAGCAATCATTTAACACGTCATTATGCTCATTGGCGAAACTTGGCAAAAATTGTCTGAGCCAAGATTTGAACCATTGACCTCTCAATTACTTATTCATCACATTACCAATGTGCTGTCTACTACTTCATGCTCATTATTACAATTCATTCTATAAAAAGGAAAGATCCAATACAAATTTGATGCTGATTTAGTGTGAACATAATTACAAAATCTTAAAAATAATATGAAAAAAAAGATTTCTACTCACTCCCAAATATGGAAACAAAATAATTACACCATACTACAACGATCAATATAAAATGGACAATTATACTGATTAATGCAAGAAATTCATATCCAAACTTAGAAAAAGAAAAATGTCGTAATTTATTATCAAATTAACATTGACCTATTAATGTTTCCAAGACATTAACACTAAGCATTCAAATTTTCGAGCCCCAACATCTTAAATCATGAATGATTTGTATGATGGACATACTATAGTTAAAAAAAAATCAACATTTTTCGAATATGAGTAAATTCTAATGGAATCGACCGTAGTGTTTCACTATTTTAGATGAAAAAATCAATGATGATGACTTAGTGATTGATGATGACATGATTGAAAATTCGTATTATAGGATTCATTTTTCTTTGTATCCTAGATTCCTAGGCCTCCGTGGCTAATGGTCACGAACTCTTGGGTACGCGATAATGGGAGGGAAGATGATTTGGGTTAGTGCATTCAACAACGTTTTTAAAACATTTACCAAAAAAAAAAAAATCATTTTCAATAAGGACAATTACACAACAAAATGAATTTATAGTTTTATACCTTACCTAGCTATTCTTATATGCTAATGGTTGTAAGATACTTTTTGTTTTTATATATTATCATTTCTTATATAAAAGTGAGGAGCCATAATTATATTAACAAATGATGTGGTAAAACTAATACGTTGGTGTTATCTAGGCTCATCTAAGTTTTTATGATTTTGCTTTATCTATTTATGACATGTATCAATCTTACGTCAAAGGACATGTTTTAGTAAAGCTACGCGTCGACTAAATTTTGACAGGGTTGGGGTACGGGCTAGATAATTTGATGGGGTGGGAGTGTCAAGTATGATCGTATGGATGTTAGGAAGACGGGTAATTGATAGGGGTTTAGGGTCAGCAAGATATTTTGACGAGGGTATGAGTTTTAATTATGGAGATCGGGTAGAGAAATCGACAGGGTTAGGAGTTGGTTAGAAATTTTGACATGGATAAGAGGAGTGCAGACTATCTAAAAAAAATGTTATTAATCCCCATACATGTGCAAGGGTACCAATTGCATATAAATTAGTTTGAAGGGTGCAAAAATAATAAAGATAAAGATATAAACAATTTGGTTAACATATACATATAAAGAAAAATATTCATTTAGGGGGTCGTGTTTCAAAGTTAGTGGTGGGAGGGTCGCGCAAAGGAGTGGATGTGTTGTCATGAGTTGATAGGAGATTTAATATAAATGATTCGATTGTACGAATCAGTGGGTGTGAAGGGGTTATAGTAGGAATTGACCTGGTAAGGGAGTTCATGTAAAGTAGAGCGTGAGGTGGGGAATAAACTGAGTAGGAGGCGGGTGCGACTACCGGTTAGATAATTTAATGGGTGTCAATGTGTCGGTTAGGGAGATCATGTAAGAAATCGACGAGGAATGGGTCGACTAAAAAATTGGACCAGGGGTGAGAAGATGGGTTCTAAAATTTTGTTGGATGTTGGGTGTTGATGATTAGGAATGGGGATGGAAGGGTAGTGTTAGATAGGTAAGCGGGTAGGGTGATGATTGTCGATTGGTGGTTTGCAAAGACGATTTAATGCATGGGAAGTTGAGGTCGCCTTGGAAACCTGGCGCAGGAGGAAGCCGCCTAAGAAAGTTGATAAAAGTTGTCGAATACATACAAGATTCGACGGGTGGTTATTGAGGGGTGGAGCAGACTCATTAGGTGGTCCGTTGGTATGAGGTCGGACATCTCAGACAAGTCCTAAATTCTTGTTTTTGAACATGATTTTTAAGTTAAAATTCTTTAAGAAGGTGTTTTGAGAATGTTATTCTCAAATCAAAAATTTACCCAAATCATATGATTGGCAATCCTAAAAATTATTCGAGAATTTGGATTTCTTAATTTGAAGCAAAATTTCCATGTGTACACCAAATACAACCCCCGAACCGCATTCTACTTTACCAAACGCTAAAAGTGGTTACCGAAAATTTCAAGTTACAGTTTCCAAACGCTATATAAAATGATTTTGTTTTAAATATTACATGACATAGATAATTATATTTAGAAAAACATTTGTAATTCCCGTGCATTTGCACGGGTCAAAAAACTAGTTATACGTATAAACTGCAATGGTGTAAATTTTCTATAAACATGGGAAATCGTATGGAAGATACTTGGGAATATTCATTGGTTGGAAAGTTGTTGTATACCATGGTGGAAACTTGCTTGCTTTACAAGGAGAGAATATTGAATCCAAGAGAAGATACTCCTGATCATATATCGTGAGTTTGTTTGGATAGTATTATCATAACATGAAGATCTTGGTTTTGAAGATATGGAGAGTATATAGCGATCTTGCTAAATGGATTGAGATTATGCTGCTAAAACATTTGGAAAGACATCGATATGGAAATATTGATAGTGAAAGAATTTGGAAGGAAATAATAAAAATCTCAGCACAATTGATATGAATCGAAGAGAGCTTTGATGATACGGCATTGATTCTGATTGCGAAATTTTTGGAAAGTAAATATTCAGAGGATAATGGTCACTTGGAGCACAAGAAGAGAATTTGCAACTGATATAGAGAGAAGATCTTATATGTTGGTTTGGAAGGTTTCATGAAGCAAAGTCGTCGAAATACTTCTACAAAGGGAAGAACTACAAAAAGAAGAGTTGTTTTACAAAAAAAAAACGAAAATAGGTTACACACTCTCAATCAAAGACGACTCCATGAAGTATTGAAAGAATCAGAAGACTGCGCTTCACCTGATATTTGTCGTTTCATCTATATAATCCATGTTCCCGTGTTGTTGAGGCTCTTAGAGGAAGATTGTTTTAAGGGGGAACGTCCTTACTTATCAATGGAAATAGTGTTAAATTCATCTGAAAATGCTTCTCGAGGGGAACATCATTTGAAGCTCGAAATCTCCGCAAAGCTAAGGCGATTTTGACCTGAATATCCATTACTGATGCTGCTACCCATGACGACAATAATGTTGAGTATTGTTGCTGACTCCACTGTTCCGTCATATGTTCCTAACACTGTTCCATCATCTGTTCCTGGTCCTGGTCCTATCATTGTTCCCAAGTTCTTAATCGATTATGATAGACCATCATTGAGAGTGAAGAGAATATGCGGATGATTTTGTGGGGGAACATGATTGACAATTTTGAGGGGGAATATGGTTGATAAATTTCACAGAAGAGGTGATTGCTCAATGGTGCGTAAATTTTGGATTCTCTATGGATCTTATTGAGGGGAACATCTTTGCCTTCCGAAGAGGCCACCGGTAAACCAGAAGATTTTTGTAGGTAGCTTGTATTTGGGTTCTTGGATGAATGATTAGATGACTATTCTCTGCAATTTTTTCTATTGCTACTCATGGTGTTGTTGCTACGACAAGTTCTTGTTGCGAATGTTGAACCCGTACTCGTTCCCAACAGTGTTCCCATGTTACACTACCACTGTTCCCATGCCATTGATGTAGCTGCTCTCAATGCACCTTGTTCCACAACCTGTTCCCTCATCCATTCCCATCATTGATCCTTTCTTCCTTTCTAATACCACAAACCCAACTTTGAACACTTGATGTTGTTCTCTCTTTTGCTGACTGTTTGATACACTCTCATGCTAACGCTGTTATGTTTTTAATGATTTGTGACCTGGTTTTGGGTAGACATAGCTTAACTACAATTTTACTTGAGCTATTTGGTTTCTATTGTCTGCTCGACTTGGTTCAATTCGCATTTGTGGTGTTGGACTCGCATACTTTATTGTGCAGTCTTGACCATTTTTATGGTGTCAAAAGGGGAAAAAAATTTGTGCAAACTTTCTATTTGCTAAATTTATGATGACTAGCGTTATTCTTGAGTTTTCGGCAGTTTAATTCAGTACCAAATTGTTGAGTTTCATGTTTGCTACTGACCATTGTCTACAACTATGTCGTTATGCCTTGCTCACTGGAATGATTTTTGTGAAAGTTTGACACACATATTTGTCATCATAAAAAAGGGGGAATTTGTTCAGTTTCCGGTTTTGATGATAACAAATATTGTTGCACGATTAAGGTTAGTAGTTTGATTGATGTGCTTATTGAACTAACCTTATGATCTAATACTTGTCGAGTTGTTTGGTTCTTTATAAGTACAGGTTTCACCAACGATGGCGAGTTGAGTTTCAATGGAACAACTACAAATATGATGCAACTACAAGATCATCTAGTTTAGTGAGTATAGTTAACGTGCGCTATTTCGATGTGGTTAAAGTCGGGTTTTTGAGGTGTTTAACGTTGGTTTTTGGATCATTGGACTGCTAATTATATTATTTAGTGTGATTTGTGTTTGATACAATAATTAGTGGTTATTATGACTATTTGGAATTTCAAGAAAATGCCAACATTTGGTCCGGTAATGCAAGGCCAACTTTGGAGCTTCATATCTCTCAGAATATTTGGAATTTTGCATTCAAACCAACTGGAAATGAAAGTTCATGATCTTATCTTTCTAAAAAATGATCACACGTCTTCACCGGATAAGTAACGAAGAAGTTATGCGAGTTTGAAAACGAGGTCAGAAAGTGGCACGCTCCGCGGCTGAAATCCGGCGGTCCGCGGGATGGCTTGGCGCGGTCCGCGGCGGGCGACGAGAGCCCGGTTTCCATAGTTCTTATATTTTTCATATTTTATTCTTAGACACTATATATATTTAGGTTTTACGTTTTATTCATAACTTTGAAACTTAAGACTATTATTGAGACTTGTATTGAAGATTAATGGAGAACTAATCTCCCAACTTGGTATTTGTGGATTGAAGCCGTCAATTATCGTCAGATTGTGAGATTTTCATCTATTCAATTCCTTTGTGAGTAATTTCAATTTTCTTGCCCTAAAATTGCATGATTTATACTTGTTCTTGCTAGCAGCACTACTAGTATAGTACTTGTATGTTTCTATTGCTAAATTCGTAGAAACTGCATCTTTCTAATCGATTGTCGATTCAACGTTAGATTGTTGTAGGGAGAATTGATTTATATTCGATTTAAGCCGCGTATGTTTGAATTGATTATCTTCATTGACATTCTTCTAGATCATATTGCTTCTATTGAAATATATCTAGGCACGTGTTCTAGGTTGATTAATAGTTAGGATTAACTTTGATATGCTGATTCATTCGAGTTAATTACTAAAAGAAGAATACGAATTTCGATTTCGCAACGATTTGCTCACAAAATTGAATTAGGTAAATTTCGATGATCAATTAATAATTGTTGGTGGATGGAAACATAAACCAAGACTTCTGTTTAATTGAATTCAACTTGTTCATTGTTTTACTAGTTGCTTAGTTAATCAACTTTCAATCAAAACCCCCCCAAATTTGGTTACTTAATCAATGCTACATACCTAGACAATACCTAGTTCCTTGTGGATATGAACTCTACTTACCCTACTACATAGTTTTAGGTTAAGTATTGAATTAATTTGGAGCAACCCACGACATTTGCCTACCAATAGTGATAGTGTATTATTGTGACCAGTTGAACTCCATTGCAACCCGGCTCACTTCTCTTGGATTCACCATTTATGACAATCGAAAGGTGATTCAGTTGGTCAATGGGCTACCTATAGAATATGATGTTGTTGCTTCCATTCTCCACCAGACGATGCCGGACTTTGAAGCTGCGCGGCGGCAGTTTAGGCACGGCGAGCGGCGCCGAATTAATCAGGCGGCGTCGTTCTCCTCTCAGAGCACCGGCGCCCTTGCTGCCTCCATACGAACTGAACAAGGGCACGCGGACGCTAGACGTGGGGGCCAATCGGGCAGAGGAAATCGCGCATCTGGGCGCGGCGGTGGTCAATCCAGGCGAGGGAGGGGAAGCGGTCAAGCAACTCAGAACAACCATGCCGTCGACGCCCCTGTTTCTCCCACCCTTGACAAACGCACTGGTCGTGTAGCCCAGCCCACGCAACCAGCTCCGTGGTACCCCTGGTAGGGTATCCCCCCATGTCCATTTCCGCTTGCCCAATATTGGTTGCCGCCTGCTCCTCTCAGATCCGGCCAACCACCGCAGTGTGGCCCCTCTGGCACTCGGGCGAGTCATGCATATGCCCGTGGTCAAGCTTTCGTCACACCCACGGTTGATAATTTGCAACCATATGATATTGCTGAGGCTTATAATGCTTTAACTTTGCATGTTCCTGATGACTCGTGGTATATGGATACAGGTGCCACCTCCCACCTCACTTCGGATGCAGGTACTCTCGGCACTGTTCATAATTCAAATCCTATTCGTTGTATTTTGGTCGGTAATGGTAGCTCTATTCTAGTTAACGCCACCGGTACTAAAACCATCCATCTCCCCTCCCGACCCCTTCACTTTAGAGATACCTTAGTTGTCCCTGATATTATTAAAAACCTTGTGTCTGTTCGTAAGTTCACTACCGATAATAATGTTTCTGTCGAATTTGACCCTACTGGTTTTTTCAGTGAAGGATTTGATTACGGGAAGGAAACTCATGAGATGCAATAGCCCCGGGGGAGCTTTATCCCATCACCACCACCACCACATTATCAGCCCAGTCATCCCCGTTGCCTCAGCCCATCTCTTTCGTGACTCTCTCGCCGTCCGTTTGGCATAGCCGACTCCGCCATCCCGGCGAAAATATATTATCTTTTTTACATTCTAGGAATTTTATTCATTCTAATAAGGAGCAATGCTCCAATATTTGTCATTCTTGCCAAATCAGTAAACACATTCGTTTGCCATTTTACGACTCTCATTCGACCACTTTGTCTCCCTTTAATATTATTCATAGTGATTTGTGGACATCTCTTGTGCTGAGTCCTTCCGGCTATTGGTACTATCTTCTGCTTCTAAATGACTGTACGAATTTTGTTTGGATTTACCACATTAAATTCAAGTCTGAAGCTCATGGTAAATTCTTCTTTTCGTAATTTTGTTCGCACTCAATTTGAAAAGGAAATTAAATGTTTTCAGTGCGACTTGGGCCGCGAATTTGATAACACTCATTTCCACACATTTGCCTCTGACAAGGGGCTTGTGTTTCGTTTCTCATGCGCACAGACTTCCTCTGAAAATCGGAAAGCTGAACGTATGATACGCCGTCTCAATGATATGTCCCGTACCCTTCTCTCTCACGCTTCTGTGCCCTCCCGTTTTTGGATGGATTCCATTTATATGGCTACCTACCTCTACAATATTCTCCCTTCAAAAACCTTCCATTTTCGATCCACTGCTTCCGCTCTATACCTTCGTCAACCAACCTATGAGCATCTTCGTACCTTCGGCTGCCTTTGTGACCCCAATACATCAGCCAAAGCCCCCCATAAACTGTCTCCTTGGTCCACCTGTTGCATCTTTCTTGGTTTTCCACCTAATCAACATGGCTACCGTTGTCTGGATCTTTCCACCAATAAAATCATCAGCTCTCGCCACGTTACATTTGACGAGTCGGTCTTTCCTTTTGCTAACCCTTCCACCCCTCTTCCCGATCTTGATCTCCTTTAACCTCCACTTAACCCCCTCCTTTTTCAAGGTGATTTTACCTACCCTACTCCACCCATGCCATCTCCTCCTACCTCACCTCACCGCTTCGGAGTTGTGTATACCCATCGTAGTCGTGAACCCCCCTCCCCTGTTCCCTCTCCCTCCTCCTCTTTGGCTCCTCGCTACACACCGTCTCACCGTCGTGTGCCTTCACCTACCCAAACCTCTGCCCCTGGCACGTCCGTTCCTCAGAAGCCGCCACCTCGTACCATGACTACTCGTTCTCAAAACGGCATCTTCAAACCCAAGACACACTCAAGTTTCCATACCCAAAATGTTCCCTCCATCTCACCCCTCCCGAAATCCCACGTTTTCGCCCTCCAAGACCCTAACTGGAAAGCTGCCATGACCGACGAGTATGATGCCTTGATGCGCATACACACGTGGGAGTTGGTACCTCGCCCATCTGATGCTCCTGTTATTCGGTGCATTGGGTTATTTCGTCATAAATATAATTCAGATGGGACACTTCAACGCCACAAAGCGCGCCTTGTTGCCAACGGCAAGTCTCATCAAGTTGGTATTGATTGTGATGAAACCTTTAGTCCTGTGGTCAAACCTACTACAATCCGCACTGTTCTCACCATCGCTGCCTCTCGTTCTTGGCCCATCCATCAGTTGGATGTCAAGAATGCCTTTCTGCATGGTGATCTTACCGAGACTGACTATATGCATCAACCCCCTTGTTTTTCAGATCCTGCTCGGCCATCTCATGTTTGTCGTCTCAAAAAGTCTCTTTATGGTCTTAAGCAGCCACCGCGGCCATAGTATCACAGGTTTGTTGCCTATGTTGTTCGTTGTGGTTTTCAAAGCAGCATTTGTGATAACTCGCTGTTTATTTATCGCTCCGGTTCTGATATGGCTTATCTCCTGCTTTATGTTGATGATATTGTCCTTAATGCCGCCTCTGACGCACTTCTGCAACATTTTATTGACCTCCTGTCCCGAGAGTTTCCTATGACAGATCTTGGCACTCTACACCATGTTTTGGGCATAATGGTTACTCGTGACAAGCATGGTTTATTTTTATCACAGAAGCAATATGCTCAGAAGATTGTTGCTCGTGCTTCCATGTCCAATTGCAAACCGGTTGCGACTCCTATTGAAGTGGCCTCAAAGCTCAGTGGCTCATCTGGTCTCGTCGTTTGCGATCCTAGCTTGTATCGCCGTCTTGTTGGTGCTCTCCAGTATTTGACTTTTACGAGACCGGATATCATTTATGCCGTTCAGCAGGTTTGTCTCTTCATGCATGATCCCCGTGAGCCCCACTTTCAGGCGTTGAAGCTTATTATACGCCACATACAGGGTACACTGGATCTGGGTTTGCTCTTATCGGCTTCACCCCTTGGTCTGACTACTTATTCTGATGCTGATTGGGCTAGTTGTCCGGACACTCGTTGCTCCACCTCTGGGTATTGTGTTTTTCTTGGTGATAATTTGGTGTCCTGGTCGGCTAAGCGTCAACCTACCGTTTCGCGGTCCAGTGCTGAAGCCGAATTTAAGGGGGTTGCTAATACTGTTGCAGAAGCTACTTGGCTTCGCAATATATTGCTTGAGCTTCATCTACTCCTACGCCATGCGTCTGTGATTTATTGTGATAATGCCAGCGCGGTTTATCTGTCTGGAAATCCTGTTCAACACCAATACATCAAACATATTGAGTTTGATATTCATTTTGTACATGCGTGAGCGTGTTCGTATCGGTGAAGTTTTTGCATGTCCCGGCTGAATATCAATATGCGGATATCTTCACGAAAGGACTTCCTCGACCCTTGTTTGTTCGTTTTCGGTCCAGCCTGAGCGTTCGCCCAGCTGCCGCTCCGACTGCAGGGGAGTGATAGTGTATATAACTGTATCTTAATTATATATCTTGTAATGACCGTAATTACCCTTGCAATATCGTATATATATTCAATGAAATGCATAATCCTGATCAAGGTAGTTTACACAAACTTACATATAGATCTCTTGTATTAATCTTGTTTGATACACTTGGAAACGAATTTCCCTTGAAGAAACAGAGCATGGAACAGACTCTTAGTCTCTGTTCCATAAGTTGTTCCTATGCAATGAGATTTTAAATATTCTTTATACTTGATTCAAGAAAACTATCTTTCTCAAAGATACGTGATTTGCTTAAAGAATATTTTCATTAAACTGATTTTTTTGATATAACCTATTTTTGGTTATTGTCCTTTCAAAGAGGTATTTATTTCATCCTATAAATAAGTTTTCCAAAACAGATTTTTATCTTTGGATATAATATCTTTTATTTTAAACCTTTATCTTTTGGTGATTCTTGCCTTATTACTTTTATTATGTTTCCACTGCTATATATGTAGCATTGGACATATTGTTTTGCAGATGCACCTTGAGAGTAACATGTTTTGAGCTTAAACAGAATTTCATCAAGGCAAACAAAGTTTCTAGTGCATCATCTTGATTTAGGGCTTATAGTATCTCTCCTGGCTTTCGAGAAGCTTATCGAAATAGCTATTCTTTTGTAGTCTTAATTCTCTTAAGAGTGTTGCGGGTAGAGTCTCAATATCTGTGGTAGATATTTGGGTAGAGGTTCTTGTGCTAAGAACGTCAATTAGTTCTTGTGGTAAGAACGTGAACTGGTGCTTGTATTTCTCTTTTGATAATAGTGGATTATTGAAGATTAGGTTAGGGTGGACGTAGACCTTAAGGTAAGGTCGAACCATTGTAAATCTCTGTGTTATCTGCGTACTTCATTATTTCCATATTACAGGGAACGGTTCCACATACACTGTTACGTGTAGCATTCATCTCATCGTTACTTTGTGTAGAGAACAGTCACACATACACTGTTCTATACACTGCTCCCCTATATTGTTCCCCTTCCTATTATCTATAAAGTGCGAAAAAGTTGTAGAATTCGAGTCGTTTACTCCAATTCTCTCAAACACTCTATTCACCCCCATCTAGATTGTCCGCCTGACACCATCAATATACAACACCAATCACTTTTGCACGAACGAAGATCAGTTGGTACAGTCAATCCCGAATGCCCTAGATTTTCTCAAAATACGAGTCTTGTGTTTGATGTATATACGTCAATTGTGTATATCTTTGATGTGGGGTAGACCGTATACATAGTAGTTAAGAAAATATGTCGTCCTGCGCAACACTAAAGTAGGCGACTCAAAGCCAAGGTAGGCGACTCGCCTACTAGGTAGGCCACTCGCCTAGTAGAACTTGAGAATTCTGCTCTGAGCACGCCACTCGCATGAGACTAGGTTTCTTGCCTAGGGGGTTATTCAAGCCTTTCCAACAAAGCTAGTTTACCTTGTTGTTTGAAGATTACTTCAACAATCTCCCACTAATCTACAAACAAACTTTGAAACACCAGAAGAACTTCATGTGTATGTGTGCTGATCTCTAGCGACTTCAATCAACACACAGTGGAATTTAATGCTAGTTATCATGCTTAGTTGGTAGCTTAAGTTTTAAACCAAACTGAGGTAAGGTGATTGTGAAAGCGTCACCTAACCCACAACTATCCATCCTATAAAGCACGTTCTATATCACGATTGTCATGATGCATCACCGCGAAATTCACACGACGTATATATTGATAAGGCCCCTACGTTATACCCTATACAACAAAAACAACAACAACAACAACAACAACAACAACAACAACAACAACAACAACAACCAAACCTTATTACCAACCCTATAGTACTTAGTATTTTTTCTGGTTATGGAGGACTCAGTTCGGGGCTCTAAAGAGTTATCACCATCGCTCTCATAGGAACCAATCATGCTAGATAACTCGGTCTCCATCGCCATATATATGTAGAGGATATATGGATTATTTTATGAAGCATATGTAAAAAACAAGACTAACAATAAGCTTGCGCAAAGACTGACAATAAGCTTGCACAAAGATCTGATAAATGTCTCTTTGTAGGTTATCCTGTATAGACTCGAGGATATTACTTCTATAATCAGAGAACAAAGTTTTTGTATCTCGAGATGTTGTCTTTTTAGAAAAGGAATTTATATCTAAAAGACGGAGTAGGAGAAAATTGGAACTAAGCGAAGTTCAGAAGCCACAAATGTGAAACAAGGCTCAGGATGTTTTGCCAGAAGACAATCCTGAATCGTTTAAATCTGTGGTTCCATTCTCGGCTCCTAAAAGGTCAAGCAGACAACATTACCCACCTAAACGATAGCTAGGTATGATCGAGGATGGTGGTGATCACTTTTGGCTTCTAGATAGTAATAAGCATGCGACCTACAGAGTAGTCATGGCTCGACAGAATTCAGCTCAATGACTAGAGGCAGTGAAATCAGAGATAGATTCCATGTACGAGAATCAAGTATGGGACTTGGTTAACTTGCCTGAACGAACCAAGATTCTTCAGTGCAAATGGATCTTTAAGATCAAGACCGACATGGATGGAAATCAAGATATTTTCTAAGCTAGACTGTTAGCTAAGGGTTTCACGCAGGTTCATGGTTTAAATTATGACGAGACCTTTGCACAAGTTGCTATGCTCAGATCTATTTAGATAATCTTAGTGATTACTGATTTTCATGATTATGAAATATGGCAGATGGACGTTAAACTGCCTTCCTTAATGGGTTTCTGGAAGAGGAAGTGTATACTGCACAACCAGAGGGTTTTAGAGATCCAAACAATCCTAAGAATGTTTGTAAGCTTAAAAGATCCATTTATGGTCTTAACCAAGCATCTCGGAGTTGGAACCATCGATTCAACCATGTGAATAAATTAAATAAAATGATTTCACACGAAGTGTCGAGGAACCTTATTAATACATGAAATTTAGTGGAAGTAAAGTAGCTATCCTAATCGTGTATGTATGTAGATGACATATTACTCATTGGGAATGATATCCCCATGCTTAACTCCGTTAAGGACTGGCTCGGGAAACATTTTTAGATGAAAGATTTAGGACAAGCGTAACGCATCCTAGGTATTCGGATCTATAGAGATAGATCAAAAAGAATAGTAACGTTAAGTCAAGAAACTTATATTGATAAGATTCTTGACAGGTTCAATATGAAAGAATCTAAAAGAGGTTTCTTACTTATGGGAAGTGGGATAATTTTGAGTAAATCTCAATGTCCAAGCAATCCTAAGGATATTGAACGCATGAAATCGAAACCTTACGCTTCTGAAATCGGTTCGATCATGTACGCTATGATGTGTACGCGTCCAGACATGTCATATGCTTTGAGTATGACAAGTCGTTACCAAGCCAATCCAGGCGAGAGCTACTAGATAGCCAATAAGAACGTCCATAAATACTTAAGAAGGACCAAGAACACGTTCTTATTATTTAGAGGGGATACTGAGCTACGTGTAAAGGGTTACGCGGATGCGAGTTTCCAAACAAATCGAGAAGATTTAAAACTCAATCAGGATATGTTTTTATACTGAATGGTGGAGCCGTACGTTGGAAGAGCACCAAGAAATCGGTGACTGCTGATTCTACAACGAAGGCTGAGTATCTTGCAGCGTCAGAATCTGCAAAAGAGGCAGTTTGGATCCGGCAATTCCTGGAAGGATTAAATATAGTCCATACAGCGGCGGATCCCATTGCAGTCTATTGCGACAATAGTGGATAAATAGTTCAGGCTAAAGAGCCTAAATCTAGTGACAAATGTAGACATGTACTCAGTAAGTTCCATGTAATTAGACATTTTGTGGAACGAGAACATATATCGATTTGTAAGGTTAGGATAGACGATAATATCGTTGATCCTTTAACCAAGCAATTATCACAGGCTAAACACAATGGTCGTATTGCCTCGATGGTTTTGAGGCGTATGCCTAGCATGTGTTAGATTATATGACGTAAAAATTAAAGTGTATTAGATTTCACATGTATGATAATTGAGTTCATCGTTTAAGTATTAATAAACTTTTCTTTTAATTCAGTTTTAAGAAAATTCTGAATTATATATATGTGCTCTTTTGATTCCTAATAGGTCTTGGAGATGAATTGAACCCTATTAAGTGAACAAGATTGACAGTGTATTTTGTCTCTAGTCATAAAATGAGGTGACGTCTCAATTGACTAGATTGTAAGTCAGTTGATGACTAGTTCAATAATCATGGATTCATAAAGATGAATAACCGATTACATGGACAGACTGTAGATGACACTCTGCCAGAAATTTGACCAATTATAGAAAATTTGTGCTTGGTCGTGGCAAGGTAATCTATAGTATTCCTATTAGTCGATTCTTTCGACCTGATATTGTTTGTCTGAGTTTATACAACAGACGATGACTTTGATTTATGTACTAAGTCATGCCGTAAAAGGAGGCTAAAAGAACATCTATTGGATCATAACCGGCTATATGGAATAAAGAAAATAAGTCGAAGCAAGGAATTGTCCACCCCTGTCAGGGTAAAATGTCTTTGGGCCACTCGAGGAATTATGACTGGAAATGCGTGGCCACTCTCGGAAGAGATCTATGATAGATATTCCGATCAGATATTCATAATCTAGATCGAGAAACCACTTTTGATAATGATCCAATGCAAGTTCGGCCTAAAAGATACTTCGCATTGAGTGAGATATAACGGACAAGAGAACTGGTAATGCATGACTTGTCTCGGACAAGTAGGAGATTGCTGGAGTAGATGTCCTCTGACAATAATGTGTTGACTAATTAAATATAATTAGGAATGAACCTAGGATATATTAAATATAATAAGTCAGTTGATTAACGTATATCGATAACGGTTGGCTGGCTAGATTATGACATTATTGTAGTTTAACTGCGGTAATCAATGATCCCTCTCAATCACACCGATAAAGATAATCTTTCCAAAGGATATTATATTTGTATTTAGTACAATATAATATGAACTTTAATGTTTCTGTTAAAGAGTTAATTGATTATATCGGATAGTGTTATACGAGTTCGGAACTTAGGTCGAATAAATTACGGTTTTTGTGTGAATTATTGAAAATTCGATGATTAAATTACAAAGAGATGTAATTTTAGCAAAAATGATGTAATTAATAATTATTGTATTGCATATGATAATTAATTAACACTTAAAGAAATAAGTGTACATATTATACCAAATTGTAATATAAGATGTTCATCAGGGGTATAATTAGTAAGAGTAAAATGGTAATTTGGATTACCAGTAGTATATATACTAGTATTTGATGGTCTAACTAAAACATACTAATTGAGAATTGAGAGAAAACCCTCTAATTTCTCTAAAAAAATCAGCCTACTTCCAACCCCTTTAAGATCAAGTTTTCTTCATTGCATGTTAATGGAAACTTGATTAAAACTCTTATCTAAACCTAGAATAACATTGGCTAAAGTGTTAGCTAATTTTATTAACGTTTTAGGGTTTAATTCACCTAATTATACTATTGTATTTTGGGTGAAGTTTTTAGAGCTTCTTTGGTGGATCAAGGAAGGAGATTTCCTAACTTGGAAACTCAAGATTAAGGAGGACGATCCTTATTCATTAGTAGCTGAAGATCCTTCATTTGAAGGAAGGTCAAAATTCCTCTTGATTAAGGTATAAAAACATGTTATATTACCTTATTTATGCTTTAATCTTACATGCAACTAAATATCTTAGTTAAACTTAATTAGGAGTAATTAAGTACTAATTAGAGGAGTCTAATTAGAGCCTAAATAACTTTCATTTATGTTCGAGAGTCGCGCCTTACTGAGCAACAGAATTGTTGCCCGAAGCAACTTTTCCTTTTCATTTTCCTTTGCCACGCACGGGTTTCTTACCCTTTCCCGCACCTTTCTTAAACTTTCCTTTTTGTTTTATTGACATGGATAAAACATCTCTATTCCCACTACCACTAGACACCATATCTCTCTCATGTTCTACAAGCATGGCATGTAATTCATGAAGATTTTTCTTTACATCATTCATGTTGTAATTCGTCCAAAACGAACCGAATGTTGCAGGCAAAGAGTTAAGCAGACGGTATACCGTAAAATATTCAGAAATCGGGTAACCTAACTTCTCAAGAGTTTCGACATTCTCAATAAATTTGAGAACGTGAGGACCAACTGGTTGGCCTTTTGAGAGCTTAGTCTCAAAGAAACTCGAAGCTACTTCGTATTGAAGTATTCACGACTTTTGCGAGAAACTGCTCGTGACCTAGCGAATTTTTGGATGTGCACTAACATCAATCATGCGTGTGCATAACAAAAATCAATACATTCTTAATCTGGTTAGATTCATGCTCGTACTCTTGATACATTTGTATCATTTCAGGGGTGGCTTCAGGACCTAGAGCGGGAATCGGGGGGTCATATAGAAAACGTATCAAACTGAAGGGCTAATCGCAGGTTTAACTCCCAATCAGTAAATAGCTTTCATCCTCTTTTAGTTCATTCTTTTCCATGAAATTAAGAAGCCACGAGTCTTTGGAAATTACTGAGCTAGACTTTTGATCCATTTTCTAATGTAAACTACAACATGGGAAAAACAATCGATTAAATTCATCGTCAAATTCACATTAAATCAATAATTTGTAAATTAGGCATTTATATAATGATCTCTCTAAATTATATAAAGGATTTCGAGATCCGATCTCATATATATAAATTTAGGCACGCGGAAGGCGATACATCCTAAATTTATATTAATTTCGGTGAACCAACTCTTGATTGATTTTACACTTAGAACTCTCGGTTGATCGATTTCAACAAAACGAATCCTTTAGTCCCGGATTGCAAGACTTGTATTGCAAGTCACGTCGAGATTAAACCAAAATTCACTCATAATAGACTAGTAGAAAAAGCCTAAGTAGCGTCGGTTGTAATACTCAAAAGGCGTCGGTCCTTGGTTGACGCGAATTGAGGGGACGCCTTAAGTGGAAGCTAAAAGGTGTCGGGTACGAACCGACGCATATTAGCACTTTTGGCGTCGGTTACCTTTTAGAAACTGATGCCTAAAGTGCTTTATGGCGTCGGTTGTGTTGTGAGAACCGATGCCTTAAGTGTACTTATAGCATCAGGTCTTCATCCACAACCGATGCCTTAAGTCTACTTATGGCATCACGTGTAGGTTACAACTGACGCCTTAAGTATGGTTTAAGCGTCAAGTGTTGGACTACAACCGATGCCTAAACTATACTTTAGGCGTCATATTTCTGTCTACAACCGACGCCTTATGTCTTTTTTTTTTTTTTTTTTATATATATATATATCCATAGGGCTGGAATTTTCTTTCCAATTTCCGTACACAATTCCTAGAGAAAATTTGGCAGCACCTCCCCATAAACTGAACCACCCATATATTAAGCTTTTCAACCTGCATTTCAAATACATATTCATATTCACCATCACACCTCCAAATATTCCCAACAAGCAAGCTCTCCACATTTGGATTACCAAAAAATTAAAAATTCCTTTTCGATTACCAAGGAGAATGTGACATTACTATTCTACATTAGGTCACACACAAGTGATATATTCTACAATCTCCGGAATCACGAAGTCTAGCTACCAAACTAACAAACGAAACTAAACCAATCCACTAGCTACCAAGAAGAAGCCGAATCTGAAGTTGCTTTACCACTAAGGAGATCAGATCGCTCAAGCAACTATCATCAGTCTCAACTCCCAATTTATGCAAGTCTGCAAAAGAGAAAAATATAACCCATGAATGTCATTAGTATTTATCTACCATTCAAGATGAGTGCCTCTACTTGAATAAGAAAAAAAAAAAATATCAACACTAAAATCATACCAATTCAGATTAAATGGCTTAAAGAAGTGGAAAATGAACAAAGCTAAAGGCGTTATCTTGTAACATGCATACTTATTCATTCAATCACCACGTCACAACCTATTTGGTGTATATGAAGCCTTATATGAAAACTGGACGTGCACGTATCATTCTTTGAAGCAATACGGTCAATAAAGATGAATTCTGATTAAGGTCAGCCTTCATCTTCATTCTAAGTTTTTCTAGTGCCATTTTCAATGCTAGACTGTCTCCACCCCACACATATATTTATAACTTATCAATGCCAGCTAAGCTTAGAGAATTGCTAACCTTGAATTCATGAAAAGAACTTATATGCAGGAGTCCATAAAATACTCTGACCAAATCTCTCGAACTTGGTTAAGATCAGCCATCGACAATGTTGAGACCTTGAAACACTAGGCAAAAATACAAAATCCAAATAAAATTTTAATCTTTTATAACCCATGAGAGATACATTTCTAGCTAAAAGAATTCACATATATAACTACAAATATACGTGGGTTAGCTCTTCGTTCTTTGAATGAATCAGGAGGATGTCGAACATGAATTTCATCACATAATATGCACACTCATAGCTCCCTGGTTGTTGAAGACACTAGATTTACGCATTTGAAGTGTCAAAAATATGTAAAGACATAACCTGATCTTAAATTTTTACATGAGATAAGAAAAGGCTACTTACCACCGTTTTTGGCCAAGACAAAGAGTTTCCTTTTTTCACATCATGCTTTCCTCCTTTAGAACAATATATCCTAAAAGCACTGGAAAAAAGAAAAAAGACAATGTCTTACTTTGTTTTTTGAAACAATAATGTAAAGCAATGTTGCTGTCAACAAAAAAAAAAAAAAAGTATAGCAATATTACTTGTTCAAGCAAGATCTTAACGGTAGCTTCTTAGAGCTTTCTTGTGGATCCATAAAATATAGTTCATTTCTTATAGGACAAATAACAATCAACATCCAAGGATTGCTGCCAATATGATTAGAGTAAAGTTATTCAATAAAAATAATGGTATCATGCATACATGAACTTATAGAATTTAAATAGAACTCACACTAGAAAGTATGCTCCCATGACAAACTTTTTGTCTTGCGACTTCACCGAGACATCAATGATGTAGTTCTCAGCTTCCGATGGATTAATATCACATGAGCTAAGCATTTGTGGACACAAGAAGCCTATGTCGTATTTTTGAAGTTTTTCATCTATTTCATATAAATACCTTTCAAATAATAATAGAAATATTTAATTAAATAGAGAATGTTCTAAGGTTTGAGAAAAGCAATAAAAATAGAATTTGAACAAGATAGAAATTCACACCTTCCCCAAATTTGAAGAATAGAGATGTTTAACCACTCAAATTTGAACATTTGGATGATATCATCAATTGTAACCTGTATGTCAAATTGGAGTTCATAATTGTACACTGCCTCTGCACATTTCACATTGTATACCTTCAAATCTTTGTACGTCCTTGCCAACATATTATGAAGAGCTTGACAGTTATGACCCAATGTGCGATACAATTCTGCCTTTACGAGCTCTATTTGGCCAAGGTTGGTGCGCGACCCTTTAGTGTCTTTCCCACTGTCTTTCGTTTGATCTTTTCCATTTTGGGGTACCTTCAAATTAAATCATGTAAAATGTAAACAATTCAACAGAACAATAGATAAAGCTACAATAAGTTTAAAAGTTCACATGTCTTTATCTAGTTTTAAAGCTCACAATTCCTCACATGTCTTTATCTAGTCTTTCTTCTGCTTTTATTCAAGTATTCTGGCACTTGTTTGAACTATATCACATCAGTCTCCCAGTTTCTTGTTTGGATCGTTTCATGCTAGTAAGCTTATAGGTACACTGTCAAAAGAATTCCATCTTACCTCGTCTTCAATTACAACCCACTTCTTAGGCCATTGTCCATTGCTTCCTTCGACTTCACCCACCGTTACAAAGCCCAAAAAGGGAACGGAAAGAGGTGCTTTAGGCTCTATTACCTCATCGAAGGTAACTCTCACATGATCAGCCAATAAAGGAACATTGTGCACTGGAGCTCCAACTTTAGTAGGCCAAATCATACCTTTAGCAACCACCACTAAGTTCACCTCCCCAGGAAGCTCAACACCAAGCAAACACGGGATCTCACCCTACATTGCATGATGAAACAATACATAAAAAGCAAAATTTGAATAGACGATTTGATAGGCACGTGATCAAATAATGGAAACACCAATATGTTACGGAGTACAATATATAGAGGTACATACTACCTCAATGTTATCAAACGGATCAGGAGAGAGCTGAATGGAGTGACAACTACTATGGGTGGGTCGAGTAGGACTCATATCAGGTTCATCTAGCGATTTCATGCCAACATGTTTCATGATATGTGAAATTTTTTGCTCCATAAGGACGTTCATTTTAGAAATCTTTTCCTTCATGAGCACATCCATTTCTGCTAAGGTGTCGTTCTTTACTTTTGTTGCAATTTGTTGTTCCCACAATTTCAGGGCTTCTTGCGTAAAGTATTGACCACGACAAGCTTTCTCAAGCCTTCCGAAATGACTTTGAAGACCAACTCTGCTTCCAACGCCTCTTGTTCTTCCTCTATGATCTCTTTTTTTTTGTAGCAACAGTGAGGACGTCCTCCATTCTGCTTGGAATAAATTATCCTCGATTCTCTTTCTCCTTCCACAAATTCTATACACCAAATTTATCAATATTAGCAAACATGTATGAACAAATAAAAGTTTATCAATTTTATGCACCAAGTTTGTAGGTCTGATTCACTGCAACTACAAGCTTCTCCAATATAGAAGTCGATAGAGGAAGGTCGCAAAAACAGGAGTAAAACAGTATAGTCAAAAACAGCAGCAAAACAAAATTGTAGACAGTAATAAAAATAGCCAGCTAAAACAGGATCAGTTGTCCTTGGTCTGAGATGCAGGACCAAACATGAGGCTTACATGAAATCATATTAAATTAACTCACAATTTCATCTATGACTTCTTGTGTCTCCTTTGAAGGCAATCCTTCAGCTGGGGTGTGAGCTCTTATCCAAGTATAGCTTCTATCTGATAGAGGACTTTCCACACTATTTACCGTACTTGTAGCATCAGTTGATGTGGACTGGGACACAAGTTCTTTGTACCAATGATCTTTTTTACCTGTATACCCCGCTCTACCCAAATAATGTGGATGAATATTTTTTTGCTGAGCTTCCTTTCCAGCTTTGCTTTTTTGCTGAAAATAATCGATCACACAACATATTCATCAAAAGTTCGTTCTTGAAAAGTATAAAGTACGTTCCACTTAACTATTGAATCAACAAATTTTTCAACATACCTCAAATTCATCTGATTGCCGATAACTAACAAATTTTTCCCCTGTGTCTTTAGTGATGAATGAATAAAGAGAACAAGGGTCTTCTAGTGGCACCTTTCGCTTTTGCTTCCTTGTCTTATGGATATAAGTGGAAGTCAATTTCGTCTTAAAATCCTTCCAAAGAGTGCCAACATGAGCCAACACATTCTTTTCCTATTTTTTATCAATATGGAACATTTTCTACATCAATAAAAGAAAGGATTATCATTAGCTGTATACATTAGATATTAGAGGACTGTTTTTACAGGATTATCATTAGGTGGTCCTAAACCTCTGCATGACCTTCCTACAAATGATGCAAACAGTTTCATAGTTAAGACAAGTTGCTAATAGAATACTCAGATTATCACCATAGTCCTCAAAGACACAAATAGTGCAATGGACTAACAGATTGGACAGTCGGGTAAAATATTAGGCAGACTTCATTTTCTAGACTTAACCTGATCAACAAATTGCATCTGCATTTCAAAAAATTGAAAAGGACTTGTGCATATGCAGAAACATAGAATTCTCTACGGTTATAAGTAACCGTTTAGACCAATGTATAATTCATACCTGAATGTCAAGCCAGATAGTGTTTTTTAAGCCTTTTTCAACCTCATTCCATTCCTTGATGTTGATATCTACAGTGCGACTCAAAACGCCAAGCTGAGTAATGTAATCCTTACGCCATCTACCACATGGTCAACCATCCTTATTAAACTCAATAAACATGGGCTCAGATATACTCTTGATTGTTTTCCCAATCGTCGCCCCTCTACTCTTCTTCATCTTTTTGAGTGAATTCCCATGTTCTTGCATTTCATTTGGCTCTTTGTCATGCGTATTATCTTCTCTGCCAACCATGATGGAACTCCTGCAAGATAGAAACAAACGTGTTAGAAATATTAGATAAAATTAGTGGACAATCAGAATCAGAAACAGGAACATTAACTTAATTTATTTGTAAACAATGTTTATAAAATGCTACCTCCAGCTATCTTCTCTTTTTCTTTTTCTTTTTCTTTTTATTTTCAAACCATAATCCTTCGTTGTGATCTTCACGAACATAGATTTCATCAGAGGTAACTTGCATATCATGGCTTTTGATGATAACGGGAGGAAGCTCATCAAATTGGTCATAATCTTGCTCATCTTCAACACCTTCAACACCTAGAATGCGTCTCTTACCGGAACAAACAACAGACTGTCTCCTATCTAAAGGATCATCAATATAGAAAACTTGTTTTGCTTGAGACGCAAGGATAAAGGGATCATGTAAGTGTCCAACAAGATTGAAATCTACCAAAGTAAACCCCATTCCATCAACTTTAACACCTTTTTCAGAATTAGCCCACTTACAACGAAATAAAGGAACGCTAAATGTCACAAAATCAAGTTCCCATATGTCTTCAATTATACCATAGTATGATCTTGTGACATCAACTTTCTCACCCCTTATATATTCCTCTGATGATGCAACAACAGTAACTCCGCTATTCTGCATTGTACTTTTGCTATCTTGTCGCCTTGTGTAAAAGCAAAACCCATTGATGTCATATGCTTCATAAGACTCAATAATCTGTCGAGGGCCATATGCTAGCCATTGTATCGTATCACTGATGTCCTTTGGCGAACTTGACAACTTTTTCATCACTTGTTCTTTAAACCACTCCGCAAAACTTCGATTGTGTTCTGCCTTAATCCAAGCATCTTGTCTCATTGGGTGTTGTTGCCTTAAAAAGGCCATGTGCTCCTCTAAGTATGGATGAACTTCACTCATATGTTGCAAGACATGCAAGTGCGCTTGCCTTTGGGTATCACGAGGAAGTGTAGTGATATTGCGACCCAAAGTACCAACCCCTTGGACTCTTCCTTCATGTTGTGATTGAGGAAGTCCAATAGGATTTATATTCGCCAAAAAATCAGTCACATATCCGATTACCTCGGAAGCAATGGTTCCTTCAACAATGCTACCTTCTGGCCTATATCGATTCGTCATGCGTCCCTTTTGAGTTCCCATTTCTCGCTCCATAGGGTACATATATCTTTGAAACACAGGACCACAAAGTTTCACCTCTCTAACAAGGTGGACAACTAAATGGACCATTATGTCAAAAAAAGACAAAGGAAAGTACATTTCGAGTTCACAAAGAGTCACGACCACATCCTTTTGCAATTGGTCCAAACTCTCAGAGTTGATCTCCTTAGAACAAATAGCATTGAAGAAGAAACAAAGCTTTGTAATTACACGACGGACATGCGTAGGCAAGATAGATCGGATGGCCACGGGTAGCAAATGTTGCATTATAACATGACAATCATGGGATTTCAAACCTACCAACTTCAGATCTTTCATTGATACAAGGCGGCTAATGTTGGAAGAATATCCATATGGCAACTTAATACCCTTGAGACACTCACACAATGCAATTTTTTCTTTCCTTGACAATGTATAGCAAGCAGGGGGTATATATGTACGATTGCCTTTATCTATTGCATGTAACTCAGGACGTAAACTCCTTTCAGCTAAATCCTTTCTCGCTTTGACCCCATCCTTTGTCTTATTTGGCATATTCAATAACGTTCCGATCAAACTATCAAACACATTTTTCTCCACATGCATGACATCAATGCAATGTCTCACAGACAAGTCCCCCCAATGCGGAAGATCCCAAAACACTGATCTCTTGGTATGACATACACCTTCCGCTGGGGGCTTATATGGCTTTTCGAACTCGGTGCATATGTTTTTCACTCGTTCGTGGAACTGTTCACCATTCAAAGGAAAGGGACAGGGCCGAAACTCGGTTTCCCATTGAAAATCTTCCTCTTCTTACGATAAGGATGATTGTCGGGGAGAAATCTTCTATGACCCATATACGTATATTTGCCACAATTGCTTAACCACTCCGAGTCGGTGTCATCGCCACATATGGGACATCCTTTCTCCGTTTTCAGCCTATAACCGGACAAATTACCATAGGTGGGAAAGTCATTAATAGTACAATAGATCATAGCATGCATCCGGAAATTTTCACCACTGTATGCATCAAATACCGTTACACCATCATTCCACAGCAATTTCAAGTCTTCTATTAAAGGAGCTAAATACACATCTATGTCATTTCCCGGTTGCTTAGGTCCTGATATTAACAATGACAACAGAATGTACTTGCTTTTCATGCAAAGCCAGGGAGGCAGATTGTATATCACTAAAAGGACTGGCCAACAACTATATTGGGTACTCAAAGTTCCGTAGAGATTGATTCCGTCCGTGCAAAGTTCTAGCCGCAGGTTCCTAGGCTCTTTACCGAACCATTGAAATTTCCTATCAATGTTTCTCCACTGAGGAGCATCTGCCACATGTCTTAGTATATTGTCGTTCTTCTTCTTCCTTTCATGATGCCACCTTAAGTGTTTAGCGTCTTTTTTATTTAGAAACAATCTTTTGAATCTCGGTATTATAGGAAAGTACCATAGCACCTTCGACGGACCCCCTTTCCTATCATAATCTTTCACCTTGTACCTTGACTCTCCACATCTAGGGCACTCATTTAGGTCGGAGTACTCTTTTCGGTACAAAATACAATCATTTGGGCATGCATGAATCTTCTCATATTTCATACTTAATGGACACAACATCTTCTTACACTTGTATGTCGTATTTGGAATCTCATTCTCATCGGGTAGCATGTCTTTCAAGAGTTCCAACAAGGCTGTGAAACTCTTATCACTCCACCCATTACCGGCTTTCAATGTGTATAATTTCAACACGGCTGACAAACAAGTATATCTTGTACAACCAGGATACAATGGCTTTTTTGAATCACTTATTAGCCTCTCAAAAATTTCAGGGTAATCCACAAAGTCATGCTCTATGTCATGGATCAACTCATCCAACTTATCCGACTCTACATTATTCTCCTCCTCACACTCCTCATCAATTTCCTCATTAATCTCATCTAGGTAAGCATCATATGCAATCCCCTCATCTTCCGTCTCTGAATTTATGGCACTTGAGCTATTGATTTCTATCTCCCCATGCCATATCCACAAAGTGTAATCCTTTTTAAATCCATGGCATATTAAATGCTCCCGAACTTCCTTAAAATCACTAAGCTTGCATCGGTTTTGACAGATGGCACATGGACATATGATTCTATCATCTACGTCTCCTTGTTCTTTTTTATGTTTAAGAGCACAACTAAAAAACTCATCAAGTCTTTCGACAAAATGCACATCCCGCTTACCATACATCCAACCCCGATCCATAGTCTAACCAAGGAAACAAATATATATAAGCAAAAAAAAACTATGCATTACACTTTAGGTGAAGCTTTTAACTTTCAAAAACACAATTCATCACTAACAAAAAGGAATACAACTACAACAATCCACTACTGAAAATTCCAATAGCCAGAAATTAAGCCTACCTCAACACTCCACTGAAACTCATACGCTACTACAACTAAAAAAACAAATCTTTTTTTTATATAATATTTCATTTGTTTAATTAATTGCTAAATTTTGATTGATTTTAGATGAAATTTCCATTTTTAATTAAGATTAAGAGTATGCCCAGACAAGCACCATTTATACAAACGCATTATTGTGTGCAAAAAAAAACAACCTTTTTTCAATAACCTCAAGCTAATTAGTGATGTACCTATCTTCTGGTATGATAATACCATCAAAGCATCTGCCATTTTTCCCTTATTAGCTCAAATTAGGGGGGTGTTCAGTGATGAAAGTCTGAAATTAGGTCACATTTAAGCTGACAGCAGATACTCAATGGAGAATTCGTGTCCCGCTTTGTTCCCAAAGTAGTCATAACATGAAGTTCAATGATTTTGGACACGCTGCAAATTCCCATGAAACTGACCCTTACTAAAGACCTACTCAGTCAGAAATTCAAGCCATTCACAAGATTTAATCTAATTTGTGTTAAGACCCATCATAGCATTATGTTTTGATTGATTGAAGTCAATATAAACTTTAAGTTTGGGTTTTTTGGTCGTTTAGTTGAAATCAGGAGGTTAAGCTTCCAGATACATATAGTATACATGAAATACAGTATCCCTGAACCTTGATACAGTATACATGAAACTTAAACTTCCCAGAACTTACAATTCAAACATAAACAATCACAAGATCACAAAAATTCAAACATAAACATAGAAATTGGACGGCGGTGCGTGTACCTGTGAATAAGATAACAACGGCGGTGACAAGGTGGTGCTGGTGGTGTTCAAGGTGGCGAACGACGCAAATAGCCAGTCGAATTACTCTTCCGCGGTCCAGAAAAACTATTCAATTAAACATTCCCCCATATTAATTAAAAAGATTCAAACTTTCCCCCAATTTAATTAAAAAGATTCAAACTTTTCCCCAAATCAATTAAAAACGTTCAGGCTTCCCACCAAATCAATTGAAAACATTCAAAATTTCCCCCAAATTAATTGAAACTTTTCAAACATTCCCCCAAATTAATTGAAAATCAAACTTCCCCCCAAATCGGAAAAATAAACCAAACAATCCCGAAATTACCTTGGTCGTCGTCGAAGAAGCAGGTCGGAGATGGAGGTCGGAGAAGCAGGTCGTTCTCGGAGAAGCAGGCCGAAGGTGGAGGTCGGAATTTGGCCGAAATTTAGAGCGAATATGCACGGAACTTGGTCGAAATCTACCGTAAATTTGGGGGTCGAAATTTACTGTGAATTTGGCGGTCGTAATCTACTGGAAATTGAGCGAAATTTTGAGCGAAAATTTGAGTGAAAAAATTTGAGTGAAATTTTTTGAGGATAAAGTTGAGCGCAGGTTTGTTTGGTAGCGCGCGAAGGAATGGACAAGATTTTTGTTGCTTTTGCTACAGGGTAAGGGTTAAGGCATCGGTACTTTGAAAAAGTGACGTTAAAAGTCTCACATAACGCATCTGTTTTATTAATGACCGACGCCTTAACTGCATTTCACAAGCTCACGTCTTCCCTTTCGACTTTTAGCTTCAGTTTGCGGCTACAACCGACGCCTAAAACAATGAAATGCGTCGGTCCTTTAGGAACCGACGCCCTTTAGGGGATGCTATATTGCCATTTTCTACTAGTGATGAAGCCAAAATTCACTCATAGTAACTATTTATTAGCCTACTCCCCCAAGGTAAAAAGAAAACACACTTTCAGTGTAACACCCCCCAATTTCATTTCCTTTTTAAAAGCATTTTATCCCAAACCAAAACACAAATAAGGAAATTCAGAGGAGTCACTACCCACTCGAGTGACCCACATGCTAGGAGATTTTAGAAGCCAAACTGTAAAAATTCTAATGATCCAAAATGGTCTATTACATCCAATACTTAAAATTACAATGGTCCAAAACTGAAATATAAATATGAAATAATTTAAGTTCAGTAGATTGTCAAATTACTAAAAGTCTGAATTTACTAAATCCATCTAATGTCTAATGAGTCGTCGTTCCCGCATGCATCAATTACAACAAATCTGTGGTGGATTTAAAGCACAAAAACCACAGTTGAAAAAGTCAGAACAATTGAGTAAGCTAACACCTCAACGCGTAGAAAACCAAAACCCTTACACGAATTTTGAAAACGTTTTAGTTTTTATTTTCGAAAACACACTTAGCACATAATCATATCAACCATCCAATAATAGTTCCAAACCAACAATCCAAATTCATATTCCACAATCCATCATTCAATTCATAACTTCCAATAGCATAAAAAATATTACACAATCCATAATTTAATTTATCACATGTCAATTGTATAAGAAACATTCAACAATATATATTCATCGAACATTAATTTGATCACGAATAAGAAGTTATAAGTCATAATCCATAATCCACAATCCATAGTTCACAATCCATAATCCACAATCCACAATCCATAATCCATGATCCATATTATTTAGAAATGAATCGAATCTTTTGCCAATTCACCATATCGACCATAATACATAATCCATAATCCAAAACTACTAGACCTTAAGTGTGCACACCCTTTATTAATTATTGCTAACCCAATAGAGTAGTATTAGAGCCACGCCCACTTAAAAACCGATACGGTGGGGATATTAATAGGAGTCGATGCGACTCAAACCAATAAATAAGAGTTCTTTTGACTCAAACAAATAAATAGGAGTTCTTTTAACTCGAACAAATAATTAGGAGTTCTTTTGACTCCGCCTAAGTAGTATTTTTATTGAGAGAGAGTTGATGATCACAAATCATAAAAACGATACTAAACCAACTTTTTAATATATATTGGCTATGCGCCCACAAACCAAACTAAATCAACCCAATTCAATATACATTCAATCTTACCTTTTAATATAACATATTCATCACAAGACATACCATATATTGGTATAAATACATTAATTCCAGCCAATCATAATATGATGATTGTATAAATTGAAGCGTTCTCCACTGTTGGAGTTCATTTTACTAATGAGGCCACAACCCTAAATGATGAAGGCCCAAAACCTTGATTAAAGCTCATGTGACACCCATGAAATCCAATTCATCTCATCCATTGGATTATGAGGAAATGGAGGGTCATGATTAAGGGGGGTCCTCTAGGCACATGCCTTGGACACTTCACATTCACTATAAATACCCCCCATTTGCTTAAATTCGGTATCATCTAATCTCTTATTATTACTTTCTATGACCAATTTATTGCTATTACTAGCGATAGTTGGCCGCAACTACCCCTACCCTCGAACTCGGACTGACTTGAGCGTCGAAGGGGTGTCGCCTGGTGAAAACCGGGCCCCCTTGACATTTTGTTGGTTGCGCAGGTTGAGAGCACAAGTTGTCGGTCTATCCCAAATTGAACTCACCCCAACATCCACTTATCATGATACTATATTTTCAACCAATCACACCATTCACATTTAGCACACAAGTTTGAAAGGTTTCTACAAGTTTAAGAAGGGTTGATCTGCTTACTTACCTTTTCAAGCAAGCGGAAATCAATAACACAACAATCACTAGTACTCCACGTATACAAACTCAGGCTCTACAATTACACAAACGACATTCCTGAATTTCAATCTTACTCAACCAACCAACTACATACCTATATGTTACTATGATCCTACCTGTAATGTATGAGCATTACAATACCAAATCGAAACCAAAAATTACCAATTATCTAATAATTATAATTATATTTCATTAATTATCCATATAACTCAAATAACACCCAAATTATTATAAAACTTCCCAAAGGTATAAAATTAGTTTTAAAATAGAAACTAACTTATAAAAATTAACCCTTTAATTAGTCTAATTTAATTAGAAATTAATCTACCAATTTAAATGATGTTTTATTTAGTAAAAACAATGTTTTAATACATAAAATCCCACAAATTCGAAATTAATAAAATAAATTACGAAAATCAGAATATAATTTTATACACAACCATATTTCAAAAGTCCTGATTACCTTTATAATAAGCAAATTAAATCAATTTACCAACACTAATCTCATAATTGAAACCAAATCAATTTCTACAAAACATGAATAAAACCCAACTCAAATCCCCAATTAAAATTTAGAGCTATAGTTAAAGTATTATGAGAACACCAAAACCCTAACTTTCGAGACTAATTGAGACAAAATCGAATAGTTAAACTAATTAACCCCAATTTCGTAATTAGTGATGATTACTCCAAAATAAGCACCAAAACCAATTCTTTGTGTATAAAACTAACTAAAATTGATTACCCAGTAAGTATAACATCCATTAGTATTGATTAAACACAAATTAGAGCATCAAAATCGTTTCAATCGTCACGTTTTCTGAAGAACACGAAAACAGGGCTGAAAATAGAGAAAGGGGAGCGCCGAGAGGTGTTACCCGTCGACGAAAGGAAGGACCGGCGAAATAAGGTGGTTAGGGACGCATGTTGAGCGATGTTGGTCGTTGTACGTGTGCATGCGCGGCGTGCGTGTTCGAGGGTTGGCGTGAAGAGGAAGGCAGGGGAGAGCAGAGTTTATAAAGAGAACGGGAGGGTGGTTTGGTCGGAGTTAAGCATGAGATTGGGGTCCAATGTTTCCAAAAAATTTGTGTTTGGGGTCTGGACTTTCTTTTGTTATCGATTGGAGTCTAGACACTATTACCATTAATTTTTGCTGATGTTGCCGTTAACATGACCCACCATTTCTTTCTTTAACAAATAAAAAAAATCACGAAAATAATTATAACAACAAAAGCCCAGAAAGTTCTGGTCATCTTCTTCACCTGGAAAAAAAGGAAGCTGGTATGATAAAAAAATCCATTCAATCACCCAATTTCACTCAATCTGATATTGATTGCACTCAATCCCTTCAAATCTCCTACATTTTTTTTTTGACAAAATTTGATATCATTGTTTTTTTATAGCAAAAATTTGGGCTCAAGTTTCCTCAAGAGTGGGGTTTTTTCGCTCAAATTGGAGTCAATAATCCCATCCTGCAAACCAATCCCAAATATTCAGGAAAAAAAAAAGTCAATGTAAAACATTCCCCAAGTTTTTTGCTAAGATATTTTATTTCGGGGTAAAGATTAAACTAAACAAAATAGAGTTTTATAAAAACAAAGGTCATGATTTATTGTTGGGATTTTATTTGGGGTTATTAATTCTAGCGTTTGTAGGAGGTACTTATGAAGGAGTATGTCCTTCGATCAAGTTGTCAAATAGTTTGGTAATTAATTACGGAGTGAATTAATTCAATTACATTTAGGTAATCATAATGTTTAGGCTAAAAACCTCTTATGATTTGTTGATCGGAGATCAGCTGCTAAATGTAATTGGACCTACTAGGTCATATACACTAAGTGTGGATCAGGTTAATCAGTCTTTCTCGCTTTATGGAAATACTAATGGAATAACATTTTGCATATATGGGTTTTCCTAATTAGATTAGTGAAAGTATCTTAGGGGTTTCGTAATTATGTACTTAGTTTAGGAAATATATGAGTATATATATTTACCTTGTGCAAAACTCTTAACCATCGAATTATCTCAGAGATAATTAATCAATCGGAGAGAAACCTAAAGTGAGCCCTAAGAGGGTAGATGTATACTGATGAGCATGGAAGAATAGTTCGTTCCATTATTGTAGCCGACAAGCTCCTAAGAATCTGATCCAGCTGTGTGGATATTGGTAGAGGGGCAACACTTGGGGTCCTGATCTCCTGATTAATTAGAACTTATATGGGAATTCACACTGCAAGAGGTATGTCAATATGTGCTGATTCATGTTAATACATTGGAGAGAAACCTAAAGTGAGCCCTAAGAGGGTAGATGTATACTGATGAGCATGGAAGAATAGTTCGTTCCATTATTGTAGCCGACAAGCTCCTAAGAATCTGATCCAGCTGTGTGGATATTGGTAGAGGGGCAACACTTGGGGTCCTGATCTCCTGATTAATTAGAACTTATATGGAAATTCACGCTGCAAGAGGTATGCCAATATGTGCTGATTCATGTTAATACATGTGAGAGATCTTGGACTGTTTTGATAGTTTTTCCGCAATTAGATTTATCAAAACCTAACAGTGGTATCAGAGCAATCTCACATTGTATTAATTTTGATCTAATATTGATATTGAATAGAATTGTGATTTGTGTATGTTAATTAAAATTGCGAAGTTTTAATTGGATTAAGACATGGAATTATAGACCCACGTTCACCTTCTAAAAATTGGATTTTACGGTAAACAAGGATAAATTTTAACAAAATTAATTGGATTAATTTTCAGAAGATGTTGCCCTGAATTCGAAAATCAAGTAGTCGAAATTTTGATGAATTAATTGGATTAATTTGTGGGATATAGTTACCCAATAATTCGAACTGAATTAATTAGATTAATTCATGGTTTTTGACCCTCAAATCAATTTCGTGGTTTTGCTTGAACGAATTTCTGTGTGGAATTAATTGGATTAATTTCTTAAAATTCGAAAGATTATCACAAACGGGGCGAAAGTTTCAGAAATTGATTGGATTGATTTCAGAAATAGTTTGCTTAATAATATGGAAAAAAATTAATTAGATTAATTCGTGTTTGTTTTGGCCGAAAATTGAGAAAATAATTGGATTAGTTTGAATCAATTTTGTGCAAAGCAATTCAAAAATTTTGTCTGAAATTGGGCGAAAATGCAATTAAAATTAATTGGATAGTGTTTACTGCAATTATAAGACATAAATTTCTGAAAATCGAGAAAGGTCTAAATTGATTTTTCCCCAATTCATTTTGACCTAACTTTCCAATCAAATCCAAAACCTAGTCAATCAACCCCAAATTGAGATTGGATCGTCTACCTTAAAGATGAAAAAATTATCATAGTGATGAATTTGATTGTAATTGAATCGCTCATAAGATGAGCGTAGGTGGCGCGCTAGGCATACGCAGATGACAAGATGGCTGAGCAATGGTGGTGCGCTAGGCGTACAAGCCACCGCGGCGGCCGGACCATCATGGAACGACGAAGGACGCTGCTGGGCAGCCTAATCTTCGTCGCGCGCGTGCAACGTGCAACGAGCTGGGCTCGTGGTGGTTGTCGGCGTGGGCGTACATGGATGCCGCTGGGCGACGGTTAGCTGGGCTGACGAGCTCGGCAACGATCGGAGAGATGGAGCTAGGCGTTCATTTCTTGAAACGGTCGTGTGCACTGCATTTGATTTTCTTTTGATCGTAAAATTAATGGTTTAAGCATTAATTATGGTCATAGTGACCGACTGAAATTGATCAGTTTTGCAATATGGATAGTTTCCTTAATTTAGGTGTTTTCGTCAAAGTCCATTTCGTGGGTTTTCCTACTTTCCTTGATCCGTTAGACATGGTCAATGCAATTACAAATTAACAATTAGTTGGACTACTTTGTTAACTCTATTTTTCTTTCGTAAAACTTAAATTAAGTTGGACTTATTTGAGTTTGAAATTGATCTTATTTTGAGTGGGAGAAATTTACTTTACTGGGATGGTCCAAGTATTTGGCAAATGGGTTCGGGTAATGAGACATTAGGTGGGCTCATTGTCGTTGAATAATTTCAATAAGCATTTTAATCCGTTAGATAATTTGGAATTATTTAACTAGAACGTAACAAATAGATAATTCTTTTGTTAATTAATTATTGATTTAGAATTATTTAAATTAGCATTCGTTATTGTTATTATGTGTTTAATATGTTTTAAATGTATGACATGAGTTTTAATATCAATATATTACAACTGGGTCATTCACTTTAGAAGTGAGTGAATGGATGAATGTATGAATGGTTTATGCATGAGGTGACTTGTATGACCCAAAATAAGATTGAAAATACAGTCTGCGTACTGTTTTGTATTCATGTAATCCAAATACGATCTGCGAATCGTGAAGTATTTATGTAATTATTTAATTTTGTTTTCACGATCTGCGAACCGTTAATCAAATGTAATTTCAACTAGAATGAAGATTGATCATTTCAAGGCGAATCATAGTGGATGGCGCTTGAATGACGTGGATAGGATCTAAAAGTTTCCAGATGAAGTCTTGAAAATTAGATCTTTAGTATTAGGGGTCATACTAGGATCACATTTAATTTTCGCAGTTTAGTTTAGTATTTTATTGCGTTTTACGATTTATGCATGTCACCTATATCTCGTAAGAGTTCACAAGAGTTTAGGTTAAACATATTATAAATCGAAGTCTCTACTAATATTGAGTTTATTGCCTTTCCAACAAGTAACACCTCTGAAACCCTCGATCACTAGTGATAGGTTTTGCCAAAGCAAGGTATCACTTCTAATCTTGGGATAAGTACGGGTGGGTCTATGAAGAGATTCACATGTTAAGTTGGTTAACTCGACAATATTAGTAAGGAGTCCTTAGATGTTGAGGCAAACGAGTAGGTTTAACATTGGATGTGACTTACAAACCAGGAGTTATATTGGATATAATTAGTAATGGGATTACTTACCTAACTTAATTGGTTTAAGTGTCAAGCCAAAGCTTGTTTAATCCAAGTAATTTGGGATGTTGGAGTCATTTTATTCTTGTAGAGCATTGGATGGAATAAAGTGTTAAATAACTTAAAAATGTTTCAATTTGGTTATTATTTGATAAATGTTAGATACTTTGCAATATAACAACAACAATAATTTGAGTTCCATTCAAATATTTTGGAATGATTGTGGATGGTAATAATTTAATCGATTGGTATTGAAACTTGAGAATAGTTTTTCAAGTGGAAGGAGAAACGTTATATCTTGGAGATAGTATTTTTGTGTTCTCTTTTAAGATTGGTTATGGAAGATTGCCAAAATGATATGGAGTAGATGTCTGGGTGTCCAGTGTGAATAATTATTATTAGATAATCTATGCTCATAACTCTATCCTGCAACTCAAGAACAAGGTTCAAGTGGGTGTGAGGATAGATTTATGACACATTAGAAAGTTTCATTGGATCGGAAAGGGAAAATAAAATTGTTTCTAGTGCTCAAAATGATGGTCATTTTGAAAACATATAATTAATTGAAGTTTTTCCTAATGTTGGCTAAGGTTTAGTTAGTCAAAGACATCGTTCTCTAGGAAGATAAGAAGAATGGAAACATTTTTCCATCAAAGTTATTTATGTCATTAATCTTAGCATAAGATCTCTACACCAAATGTATTAGATACTTGTTGAAGTAGATATTTGTTTAAGTGGGAGGTTAGACCTGCCTACTTGTTAAGAGTAAAACAATAGTTGTTTTAATCGTGTTTTAACTCTATATTAGATATGAGAGTTCATTGTTTTGGAAACAACCTATGACATAAATATATAATTGGGTAGTATTTGATTCAAATCCAACTTGTGAATAGCGTTGTTTTATCATGTAAATAGTAATCGCATCTAATTAAGATTCATTCTTGAGTCGTTAGACTTGGAGTCATACAACATATGCACATTATGTTTAATGATAAAACCGGGAATTCGCATTTCATAAATGGTGAAAGCTAATGAATTGTTGGGAGTACACTTTGTGTATTCCAATGAGTTCAATCACAAGAGACGGATTTAGTTATTTCATTGCATTAACGAATGCGAAATAAATATGGTTATATTTTTGGTGAAACCAAAATTTGAGACTTTTGGAAAGTTTAGAGATTTTCATAATGAAATATATAATCAACTTGACACTTGATATAAACCATTCAATTAGATTGAGATGATGAATATCTAGATCAATAAACTGAAGACTATCATGAATAATTGTGGAAAGTTCAATATTGATTCCACCTAGAACACCAAGATATGTGTGTCTAAGTGAGGAATTAAAATCCTACTAGGTATATATGATTTGATCCATGATAAGTCAAGCCAAATCTTCTGTTATCATTTTGAAATTTACTTTATAAATTGTGTATCACTAAACAATATTTTGTCAATAGCAGATTAAAAGACTCCATAAAAATATGGAAGGAATGGTTTCTAAATTGTCTTACTTAAAATCTGAAGTTGCTAAGTTATTTGTAACAATGTTTTTCAAATAAGCTTACCTTATAATCAGATTAGTGTTTCTTTAGAAGAAACGGGGTGGTTTATTCTCCAACATCTGAGAACATAGCATTTGTTGCTCAAAGTGTTGTGTCTTTTTTGGAAGAATGTATCTTTCTAAAATGACAAGTGGGAGAAATGTCTATCTCGATTAGATTCGAGATGAGCAACAAATATATAGTTTGAACATACCTTATCCTAATATGTCACCCTAATTAAAATTTTGGTGAGAATTGAGGAAACGGGATATGACTAATGTTTTAGAAACATGTAGTCATAGTAACGAACATACCCTATATAGGTTTAAAAGGGGGGATTTTGAGAAATAGATTTGGAGATCTGTACGACTCATAATTCTAATGTACCTTTTGGAAAGTTATTTGAACTTTTAAACTTTAAAAACGCTATCTATGACAAGTCAAAACTCCAAAGGCTTGAGGCCATAAATTTTGAGATGGATTAATGTCCAAACTTCAAGTTTAAAACTTGGTTGATTTACAAAACGGAGTGGCTCCACGTGTAAATGAATTTTATTGGATAAAATGGGCAAAGATGAAAACATAGTGTTTTGTTTAAATCCATTGGATAAACCTAGTTGATGCAACTCCTTATAATAATGAGATTTGGCATTAGGATATCGAAATCGCTTCCTAGATGGGTATTGGAAGAAGATGTGTACGGGCGCATTTTAAAATGTTTCGTTGATCCGGATTCATGTGAGCATTTCAGAGTTGAAATCCTCATTTAAAGAAACAACTTTAGAAGTATATTTCTAAGATATGAAGGTGCATCTTGTGTAGACAAGAAGTTTAGTGGGAGCATAATTATTTTTCTAACTTTATGTGATATTCACATTTTCTTCAAGCGAATATTCATGTGTTTTGTTTTGGATGACTTGACATGGTGTGATTTCTAAATGAAAGGAAATAAGTACAGTTGGGCATCAAGATTTATTGGAATAAATCTTGTGAGATATTGAATTTTGTGGGAGAGTTTACTTTGATGTAAAGCATATTGAATTCAATATTAAAAGACTCTTAGAGAGGTTTTCTTTCCATAACTCATTCATTAGATTCTCTGCAAGATTCAATGTCGTTGGACATGTGATGAGAGAGAAATTGATGAGTAGTTTAGTGTATGGATTTGTAGTAAATCTATCAAACCTACTATTATGTACTTGTTGTGACGTATACTTGGAGTATGACGAGCAGATACCAATTTAAGTGAATCGCAATAGTGTGTGATCAAATATGTCTTATGGTGTGGGAAGTACCAAGGATACATTTTCATTATATGGAAATGGAAATGATGTTGTTGTGGAAAATTTGAATCAGATTGTTCATGGTTGAACGTTGTATGGTTTGCTTCAGTACAAGGAACCAATATGACCAGATTCTTAGATTTTAGTTTATATATCATCCAATTGATTAGATTGCTAATATTATGGATGAGCATAGTAAGTACAAATTAAAAAGGTTTTATTCCGCTAACTAAACTGTTGCTGAAATTTATGCATGAGAAGCATATAACGGCAAATGGAATCAAACATTTTGGAGAGTGGTTGTGATTCTATTGAAATTATTGTTTTCGATATGATTATGAGATCATGATTGTAAAACAGTATTGACATTTATCATTTATCGATATTTATTCGATTTTATATTTAATTCTGGTTTAGTGTTAAATGTATGTCCAAAATAATCTAATTGTCCATAAGCTTTCAAGATGAGGTCTTGATTATGAAATGCTTTTGTGAACTGGAACTTAGATTATAGTTGTTCCTAGTATAAGTCATTAAATGTGGATTCTAATGACTGTTATGACTAGTATGCAAGTTGATTCATTAGCTCTGTTTCATGAGTTTCGGGACTTTCAAAGCCATGGATCTTTTGCATGGATATGAACTAGGATTCATATTGAACAGACCCACTTATGTGAGTATTCTTTAAGGGATGTAAAGTCATTATGAGAATTTCACATTAATTATGTTGACTCGATTTCTTAACATGAGTACATCATTTCTCTTACTTGGGAATTGATAAGATGTGATGTTGCCCAACGTCGTGCCGTAAAAGGAGGTTATAAAGGTAACATTCGGTTTACTATGAACTTAGTAGAGAGACTTGAGTGTGCAAGATTGAAATTGTCCTCCCATTGTGGGATTGTTGTCTTTTGGGTCACTCGAAAAGTTGGAACTGAAAATGCATGGCCGTGCTCAAATGGATTTTGGATAATCATTTGTTTTATCAGTTCATCTCAGATTCGAGAAACACATTTGAACTATATAAGGATGACATGAAATCTTACCTTATGTTCAAATAAGACATTAAGTGACAAGGAATGCGATTGACCACTTGCTCTAAGGACAAGTGGGAGATTGAAGGAGTATGTCCTTCGATCAAGTTGTCAAATAGTTTGGTAATTAATTACGGAGTAAATTAATTCAATTACATTTAGGTAGTCATAATGTTTAGGCTAAAAACCTCTTATGATTTCTTGATCGGAGATCAGCTGCTAAATGTAATTGGACCTACTGGGTCACATAGACTAAGTGTGGATCAGGTTAATCAGTCTTTCTCGCTTTATGGAAATACTAATGGAATAGTATTTTGCATATATGGATTTTCCTAATTAGATTAGAGAAAGTATCTTAGAGGTTTCCTAATTATGTACTTAGTTTAGGAAATATATGAGTATATATATTTACCTTGTGCAAAACTCTTAACCATCGGATCATCTCAGAGATAATTAATCAATCGGAGAGAAACCTAAAGTGAGCCCTAAGAGGGTAGATGTAGACTGATGAGCATGGAAGAATAGTTCGTTCCATTGTTGTAGCCGACAAGCTCCTAAGAATCTAATCTAGCTGTGTGGATACTGGTAGATGGGCAACACTTGGGGTCCTGATCTCCTGATTAATTAGAACTTATATGGGAATTCACGCTGCAAGAGGTATGTCAATATGTGCTGATTCATGTTAATACATGTGAGAGATCTTTGACTGTGATAGTTTTTCCGCAATTAGATTTATCAAAACCTAATAACTTACTCTTTAGAGCTATGATCTGAGAAAGATATGGAACCTTCGATTCATCAGAGCGCCTGATTGAGGGAATGAGTTTCTACTAGTAAGAGTCAAAGAAAGTGTCTGACGAATGCTATCGAAGAATTGATAAGGTCGATTACATAAGAAGAAGGGATTTTAGGTTACTTTGGCTTTTTATTTGGAGAAATTTCTGGGTTTCTGGATTTTTGTTTTGAACCAAGGTGAAGATATAAAAGAGGAGAGAGAAAGGGAACAGCGAAGATGAGACTGACGTGGGGCAGCACCGTAGACTAACTCCTGTTTACTCAGACCCTTAACGATAATGAAAAAACACCCAGACCCCAAACGCAAATTTCTTGGAAACATTGGACACCAATTTCATACTTAACTCGGTTTGGTTGTGTGATAAAAAAGAGAAGGGAGTTTGTTTTTAGGCGAAAGTGGTTTATAAGCCCCATAAGTTTGCTTCTATGTGAAATCAACCCCCACAAGTTTTGATTGAAGCAATCAATCCCCACAACTTTCTCATTGTGTGAAATCAAACCTCAGTCAATTTCTCACATAAAAATCCAATATCTCATCAATTTCTCACATAAAAATCCAATGTCTCGTCAATTTCTCACCTGCAAATACTAATATTTTACATAAGTATTATTTTCTTAGTCCAATCAAGTAAATATCATCAAAAATAAAAAAATAAAGAACTTTTATGTATCTAATATACATAACACTAATATCAGGAATAATTTTGAAAAATATACGGAGTACATGATAGATGGTAGACTTCAACGAGAATAATCACCGGGTATGTACTAAAGAACCAATGTTTTTTTTTTTTTTTTTTTTTTATAAAGAAAAAACTTTATTTATCCCTTCATTAACAAGAAAAAAAAAATCGACGATGTAATCATAGAGAAAGAATGTATTATACAACTGACATGGAGTATTAATTATTTTGGAACCAAAAACGGTCAAAAAGGAAGAACCATGAGCTAGGAGAGCTTCTCCTCTTAGGCGATTGTACGGATAAAAAGACGGAACCTAAGAATCATGGTGGATGGCAAGAGACGAGGTCGACCCAAAAAACAAACTACACCAAATTCGGCGGAATTGCAAGGTGAAGATAAGGATACCAGTATTGAAGAAGGAGAGGCAGGAAATGAAGATCAAACACAAACCCAGCTAGAGACTAAAAGGGGCGAAGCGACTTTGAATGTTCTGATCAATTCAGCATTGGAAAAAGCAGGTAAGAACGCTTCTAGTACTGTTATTGATTTTAAACATGAGTGGAAAACATGGATCTATACCCACAGAATGAGTAGTTAATAACCCAGTAATAGAACCAAATAAGGCTTGGAAATCGATTGTCTTTGGAAAACCTAGAGTTGGAATGCAGTTGTTTTTTGATGAATCGAGTATGAAAGATGAGGAAATTACAATTGAGGAATATGATATAATGAAAGAGCTGGAAAAGTGGAGTTTCACACTCATAGGAAATGTGATTGGAGCGAAACCAAAGATGAAGGACATATCTGATTTTGCTAAGAAAAATTGGAACACTGTGGGAGAACGAATAATTAAGTACTTTAGGCAGGGTTGGTACACATTCAAGTTTGAGTCTGAAACAGCCATGAATGAAATACGTAAAGGGGGACCTTGGAACTTAGGGGGGAATCCGCTGATACTTAAGCCATGGACTCCAAGTATTTCAGTGGAACTTGATTGCATGACCAAGGTGCCAGTCTGGGTTTTTTCCCAGGGTTGGACCCATGGTTATGGAGTGATAATGCTCTTAGCAAGATAGGAAGTAAGATAGGAAAGCCCATGTATGCTGATAACACAACAACACAACAGGAGAGACTCTCATTTGCTAGGATCTTGGTTGAAGTTGATGTTTCTAAAGAGCTACCTGCAGGAGTTTTGATTAACACCCCTCATTGTGGTCAAATATGGCAGAAAATCGAGTATGAATGGGTTCCACATTACTGTCAGACATGTGGTAAGCTAGGGCATATGGATAAGCATTGTAAGCTAAATAGGGTTAAGCCTAGTGGAAAGCCAGAATTGGTGTACAAGCCAAAGGCTAAGGTTGGTAAAGTTGCACAGCCAATAAGTACACAATCTGAGATGGACTCAGAGCAAGTAGAGAAGGAGAGAGAGCAGATAGAGCAGAACCAAGTGGTGGTAGAGGAATGTCATGAGCACTTCACACCACCATTGTCACCAGCTGAAAATGACAAACTTAGCATGGAGGAATGGGGTTTCAGGATCCATAAGAGTGCTAAGAGGGTGAATACAACTGAAGGAAGTACCATTGTTCCCACAATTCTAACCAACAGTTTCTCTACCTTAATGGAGGAAGGGGGAAAGGAAAGCAAGGACAACAGAGGGCTTCAGCATTTTTTAGGGGAAGAGGTCAACCCTGGACCGCCTCCCTTATCATGTTTGTGGGAGCATGGAACATTAGAGGACTCAATGAGGTCCTCAAACAGCAGGAAGTTAAGAGCATCCTGTTGAAGCATATGTTAAGTCTCTTGGGAGTTTTGGAAACTAGAGTGAAAAGCAAGAAAGTGGATAACATTGTTAAGAGAAACTTCAGGAATTATAGTGTTTATACAAATCATGATGTGCATTATAATGGTAGAATTTGGCTTATTTGGAATGCTGATCTCAAGGTTGATATTCTATTGGTAACAAGTCAGGTCATTCATTGTAAGGTACTATACCATCAGACTAATAAGGAATTGTTAGTTTCAATGGTCTATGCAAGCAATGACACTAATGAAAGAAGGATTTTATGGAATGATCTGAGGAATTGCATTAATTCAACTGTTCCATGGATAGCTATGGGGGATTTTAATGTGGTTAGAAGTAATGAGGAAAGAATAGGGGGGAATCAGGCTAGTTAGACAGATATGGATGATTTCAATGACTGTTTGATGGACTGTACTTTAGAGGATATGAAGAGCACTGGAGGAGAGCTTACTTGGACAAATAATCAGGAGGGATTGGATAGAATTTGGGCTAAGTTGGATAGGGTTTTGGTTAATCAATGTTGGATTACTAAATTCCCAAACTCCATTGCTGAATTTTTGGCCCATGGAATATCTGACCACTCTCCAATGCTGATCACAGTGTTGGATTCTATCCAAATTAAGAAGTCTTTTAGATTTCTAAATTGTTGGAGACCACAAGGATTTTGAAAGTATTGTGAGACAAGCTTGGGGGAAAAGGTGTATAGGGAGACCCATTGATAGATTCTTTAAGAAGCTTAAGAACACCAAATTAGCTTTGAAGCAGCTGAACAAAAGGGATTACTCAAACCTTTCTCAGAGAGTTAAGGAAGGGAGATCAAATCTGGAGACTTTACAGGGTGCCCTAATGCTTGACCCTTGGAATGACCACCTTCAGAATCAGGTTAAAGAAGCTAAGGAGGATTATTGTAAGATGAAAAAAGCAGAGATTAGCATGCTCAGTCAAAGAGCAAAAATCAACCACATTCAAATGGCTGACAGTTGCACTAAATACTTCTATGATAGAATTGCTGAGAGGAAACACCAGAGCACTATTATAAAAATCAAGGATGAGCATGGTAAGGTCGGGTCTCAACTTGAGGATGTTTCTAAAGCTTTTATAAATTTTTATAAAGGTCTTTTGGGTAGAGAATCTGTTGTTAGTGAGATGGACACTGATTTCATAGGGTAAGGAGGAGTTTGTGCTGATGATTTGAGAAATGCTCTAACTCATGAGATCACCCCGAAAGATATTAGAGAAGCTTTGTTTGGAATACACCCAGATAAAAGCCCGGGGCAGGATGGGTTTAGTGCAGGGTTTTTCCAAAGCTCTTGGAATATAATCAAGGATGATTTAATAGCAGCTGTCATGGAATTCTTTAATAATCTGAGCATGCCAAAGAAACTGAATGCAACTATGGTGACTTTGATCCCGAAGAAAAAATAATGCTGAGGCTGTTACTGATTATAGGCCAATAGCATGCTGCTCAACCTTGTACAAGGTAATTAGCAAAATTTTGGCTAATAGGCTTAAAGATGCACTTCCTGAGCTTATTGGACATGAGCAAGCAGCTTTTGTGGCTGGGAGAAATATCTTTGATAATGTAGTATTTTCCCAAACTCTAGTGAAAGGGTATACTCAAGCAAATGTCTCCCCTAGATGTCTAATAAAAGCAGACATTAGGAAAGCTTTTGACACTTTAAACTAGAAGTTCATCAAGAGCATGCTTCATGCTCTCAACTTCCCTGGAAAATTTGTGGATTGGATTTGTAAGTGTATTACCACTACCTGGTTTTCACTTAAGATAAATGGTGTGTATGGGGGGTTTTTTCAAGGCAGGAATGGCATTAGGCAGGGGGGTCCAATTTCTCCACACATCTTTGTCCTAAGCATGGAAATCCTTTCTAGATACCTGAGAAGCATGCATATGAAGCTTCAATTCTCTTATCATCCCAAGTGCTCAAGAGTAAAACTGACCCACTTAACATTTGCAGACGACTTGATGATATATGCTAGGGGGGATGTTCCTTCTGTTGCTGCTGTTATGACAAGTTTGAGGACATTTGCTGACATTTCGGGTTTGCAGGCCAACAACTCCAAAACTGGTATCTATTTTGGGGGGGTGACTATGGAGATTAAACAGCAAATTCTAGATCACACAGGATTCACTTAAGGTACCTTCCCTTTCAGGTACTTAGGCATGCCCCTCAACTCCTCTAGATTGAAGCAAGAGATGTACAGACAAGTCATACAGAAAATTCAAAAATCTGTAAGACATTGGACTTCTCTTACTCTCTCCTATGCAGGAAAATGCCAGCTTATTAATTTTGTGGTTTTTGGGCTCGAAAACTACTAGAGTAGTAGTGTCCTAATGCCTAAAGGAATCATTAAGCAAATCCATAAGATCTGTAAGGATTATTTGTGGAATATAGAGGCAAATCAGAGAAAGATTCAATACAAAAGCTAGATGAGTGTGTGCTCTCCTAGGTCGGAAGGGGGATTAAATATTAAGAAGGTCCTTTCCTGGAATAAGGCCATGATGAGCAAATGGCTTTGGAGACTGCATACAAGAAAAAGAAGGACTCTGGGAAAATTGGGTGAGAGCTTATAAGATGAGAGGCTGCTCACTTGAAGATTGTACAGCAAATGCAGCTGACTCAGAGAATTGGAGAGGGATTATTAAGATGAAGAATGAATTGCTGTCCTGCCTGAAAGGGGGAGATAATCTAAACCATATTCTGTCAAAGTGGGATAGAAATGGCATATTTAATGCCAAAGCTGCTTATGAGTACTTCCGTACTAAGTACTCTGAAGTTACTTGGCATAAGATAGTCTGGAAAGGGGTAAACCTTCCTAAGCACAACTTTATAACAACTCTGGCTCTCCAAAGGAAACTGGCCACAGTGGATAATACATTAAGGAGAGGAATGATGATAATCAATAGATGTTGCCTGTGTAAAAAAGCTGCGGAAAGTCACCAACACTTATTCTTCAAAAGTGCTTACTCTGCTGCAGTGTGGGAAGCTATCAAAGATTGGATTGGGATCAATCAAAGAAGCAATGACCTAAAAGATGTGATTCGATGGTACAAGCATAGGACTAACAGAAGGCACTGGAAATACAATTAGGCGATTTGTTGTTTCAATGCTGCCATTTACTTGATTTGGCAGGAAAGAAACACCAGATTGTTTGGTGATATTAAGCACACACCTAATTGGGTTATTGAGCAGTTGAATTCATAGTTAGTAATCGTCTATTTTTTTGGCTGCATAACTGTAATCTGGAGGAAGTTGTAGAGCACATGAACACTTAGGTTGTTGTCTTTTAGTGTCGTTCTTTTAGAGGTGTCCATTTTTGTAATCTCTGTTCTCTTTTTTCTTCCCCGTTAGTGGATGAGTGGATGAATAAAAGAACTAAATCTTTTGCAAAAAAAAAAAAAAAAAAAAAAAAATTGGAACAAATTTTGTGTAGATGAAATTCTTATTGTTAGATATTGAATATCTCATTTGAGATATAAATTGAATTTCTTATGTGAGAAATTGACCAAGGGTTTGATTTCACGTAATTAGAAAGCTGTGGGGATAGATTGTTCCAATCAAAACTTGTGAGGGTTAATTTCACGTAGAAACAAACGTATGGGGCTCATAAACCACTTTCGTCTTTGTTTTTATTTTATTTTATTGTCTTCCTTTATCTGATTTTTTTTTTTTTTTTGGTATTTGATCTGGTGTTTGGGCCATTATGTATTGGATTGATTTGTTGTTGTACCTAGGATTGGTCCAAGTACAAATAGGAAGACCCAATAGAAATTCGATTCTAAAATCCATTCCCGAAATTATTTTCGAAAACGACTCACAACACAACACAACAATTAAATTCATTTTTCGCTATAATAAGTTAATTAATAATTCTAAAATATTATTATAAAATATACCGAACTTTCGGGATATTACAGCTAGGGTGAGCGTGCCCCTAATGAACAAGGGTTGCATACGCGTGAATTGTGGAAGGACTAAATCTCGATTTTACATTATATTGAGAGATCTTATCATAATTTATCTATCGTTTTTAAGTGAACTAATTCTAGCGAGTCGCGGACAATGGATATGACAATGCGGGATTTGCGTTTGGTTTAAAATTGAACATGCAACAAATTAATCCAAAACCTAGTATGGCCATATATAAGACTAGAACCTATTAGAAGAAATTAAATGGTAACTCGGCTTCAAATGCTTCAAAGGTTCCATCTTCATTTCGGTCTCGATCCGCTAACCATTGGATTCGTAAAAACGCCGATCGTCATTATAAACAAATGTACATATGGACTATCCTATTATACATTTTTGACAAATAAAGAAATTAAATATTATACAAACCGGCGATACGAGATCGCAATTATTACAAACCAATCGAATACCGTCCTTACATTTTGGTAAAGTACCGATACTATAGGTGTAACACATTAGATTTTTACATATTTTACAATCGTTGTTAATAATTATTTTGAAATTAAATTAAATAGTAAATTTATTTCTATTTATTGGTTTCTTATAAATAACTTCATTTTCACTCAGTTGTTCGACTCAAAAATCAACACACAAGTGTTGTATTGAGTGCAATAAAACTGAAGTGCTTCAGACCATAAGTACGCCACAGCTAAAGTCAGGTACGAGTGTTGTAAATTTTGTGAACATATTTTACGAAATAAGTAAATGTTTCGAACGCGAGAAGTAATCTAATAGTAGTAGCAAGGTTCTGCTGATAAAGCTATCGTTGCGTAAATCGACTACCGGTATGTTACTTAAATTATTTTAAGCGATTGTATTTAGTTAAAGATATTAACGACCGTACTTATTTTATAACTTATAATTAATTAATTAATCTTGTGACGAATAATTATTACGGTACAAGTAACTTGGTGGATATACCCAGTTTGTGAACGTCACTGTCAATAAGAAATAGCCCAAGATTGAACGTTAATTATGTTAGTGGTAAATAGTAACACTATGATTAAAAAGAACCCGGCGGAATTACCTACTGGTGAAATAATCTTAGAGTGAATAATTTCCGCTAAAGGACGATAATTTAATGAATTCATAAATTGACTAAGTAGGTATCACTTCGGACGTCGTTGGACACTTGGACAGTTAATTCTCAAATAAAGGACAATATGATTACATTACGAAAATGATCTTAATTAAGTAACTTACGCGACTTTATTTACTTAGAACGAGAAAACGCACGGAGTATTATCGAGGTGATTTGGAATTCAGGTAAGGGATTCTTTCTGAATTAGCTTATAGTATTATTTTTCTATACACTATAATTGCTTATTTTTGAAAGAGGATCGAGTACTGCAAACTCTGATCATTTTATGTACTACTTTGATTTTGTGGGTTAGATATGTGTTCTGTCTAACTTTGAAACGAGGATATCCGTCTCGCCCTGCCAATGGAGTAAATTGACACTGACTGAGAACTTCTAAACTCACCAGAACTATACTACCCACTTCTGGAAATTATTATGCTTATACGAATTACTATCGTTTTACTATTTTAGCAACTGATTGATCCGATTAAGTCGGAACTGTCTTTTACTGGCTGTTGAGCTCACCCTTTCAATAATAAATTCTTTCCAGGAAATCAGTACTAGCTGGAGGTAGGAATTTGAGTGAGCTACCCAAATCGACTTGTAACATAAATAAATGGCCTTAGTGATCATTTGTACAATAGTATTCGTATGTATGATATTGTGTAATATATGTTTTGTACCTTCGACATTTGAGGAATAAGAATGGTTTAGCCTACTTTTCGTAGGTTGTCGTCTGTTATGTTCCAATAATGGTTTTGGGGCGTGACACTTAAATCGCAAGTAAATAGGTTATCATCAGACTTATTGCTAAATAATTAATTAACACCACATCATTCCGATAAACCTTCATATAAAGCCGAAAATAAAACAAAATTAATTACATTACAAGTAATTAAACCATGCGAATCTAAAATGTTATGTTAGAACATAAGTTTTACGATTCCAACAAAATCATTTGTCTATTGCAATCAAATTTTTACCCACAAAGAAAGATTCAAAAAGTTAACAAGTTTTATGATGGCAATAGTTTTTTTTTGCTGGCAGTTGATCAGATCAAACAATAACAAAATAATTTAAGTTCAAATCTAAATATCAAATTCGAGTTTAATGTAAGAGTATAACGCACATGCATTCAACTAATATATAAACAAGAATTACAAATGTATCTCCCCTCAAATAAAAAAGAACAAAAACAAAAATCACCCAAAATATCATGGCTCTCTCCAGACTCCACCACCATCTCCTCCAATTCTCCCCAATTCAATTCAATTTTTTTCTTTAAACTCATCCCCTACTTCCCCAATTCAATCAAGTTCTTCAAATCTTCCCTTAATTCATCCCATTACTTCCCCAATTTATTAAGCTTGTAGATTTCCCCCCAATTCATTCCCTTTTTTCCCCCAATTTAAAGACGATTCGACGATGTCAATTCCGTAGGAGAAACAACCACCTGTACCTCCACCGGAATAATGAGAAGATGTAAAACATTGACGCCGTGGTCGTTGAAACTCGCCATGAACTGGTTAAAATACAACATTTGAACGTGAATATGGAGAGTTCGATTCACTCTTGATTAAGAATCTATACCTCAATTTTTATTCCAGCTCTTCATGATAAAATTGAGGAAGAAAAGGGATAATTCGGAGAAATCTTAGAAACTTGATTGAACTGGGGAACAAAGGAAATGAGTTTGTTGGGGGGGGGGGGGGGGGAGATCAATTGAATTGGGGAAAAATGGGAAATTTTGGGTTAAATTGGGTCCCTTGAATAGATTAGATATGGGCGAGTTCAGACGAGAAGGGTGCCGGAGACAAGTTAACTAACCGGAGGAATGAGTCCGGTAGTGTCTTGCAATGAAATGTATCTGATAATAATGGATGGACGTATTTTAGATAAGAATGGATAGAAAAAATCAAATCAATAAAGAAAAGAATATTTTGTAAAAAAATATTATATTTTGGGTGCATTTATATTTTGTGTAAAAAAATATTATATTTTGTGTAAAAAATGATTGAAATTTATTTTATCCTAATTTAATGGTTCCGATTTCATTTCTTATCCTAATTATCAAATACTGACAACCATAATAGAAGTTTTGAATCAACGACCGTTAATTGTCTATTTCCTCATCATCAATCATTTTCTAAATTATGCAACAAAATTTGCCGCATCTTGGATTATTTTTATTACTACAATCTAAACGTAGATACTTTTTATTTACTTACATATAAATCAGACTCGCTCCTAGCATTTTGCAAACAATTTAGATCGAGATTTATATTTTTGACATCATCGACATTTTATCCTGGCTACTCGACATTATGTGGGTGAATCACAGTGACTGAAAGCTTTTAGAAGATTTCATGTAAAGAAATCGAGAATCGAGAAACGGACATACATTTATAATAGAATTGGATTAGTATTTAGGCATTGCACACAAGAGAATTGGAGAGGAATTTCACTGTATGTTTTTCCTATTTATTTCTGAGAGAATTTATGTTTTTTGTTTTTTTTTGTTTTTCTTTTTTTGATAAAGGTAAGAAAGCCTAGGTTGATCCATGAGTGTAAGACCAACCTAACTCATCCTTTCGGATGAGGGAAGAAAGAGAGTCAGACAGACTCTCAAACCAACGTGTAAGAGACGGGGATGAGTGTCCCAAATTGGCCATAAAATCTGCGACTTTATTGGCCTCACGAAAGCAGTGAGAAAACTCTACTTTGTGAAAGGAGGAAAGGTCCACTAAAATATCTTCAATTAGATTGGAGATTTCCCAAGGAACCTTCCAGGAACGACGAAATGAGTTAATCACGCAAAGGTTATCGCCCTCGATTATAATATTTTTAACGCCTAAGAATATAGCCGCTTTCAATCCTTCCTTCAAAGCTAAAGTTTCAGCAAAAAGAATACTTGTAGAGCCACTGCACAAGCTTTGGCCCCAAAGATTAAGGTGTTCCATTACTATCTCGAATAGCATAACCTAAAGACGACTGTCCATTACTAAGTTTCGAACCATCGAAATTTAATTTGAAGAAATCTAACGGGGGTTTATGCCAAAAAATATTCTCGCTACAGACTTTATTATTATGAAGGCCTTGACTTTTTTCACAGTTATCAGGGTTATCTAGGTAAATTTTTCTAAGGGTTAACCAATCTTTTAACGCTAAGTTTGTCAGACGAGTAACTTTGTCAAATGAGCTTGTTTCATTTCTAAAAATTGAACTATTTCTAACGAACCATACATTCCACCAAATGAAGAAAATAACTTGCATAGATTTATTGTTCATCGGTTTTTTAACCAGGTCTAGATTATGACTGAATGAGCGATTAACCATACTAAGGTTATTATAAATACTACCACTGTGAGAATGAAGTAAATTCACGTCAAATTTTGTTGCTATATCTATGGTAAGTGGACAAGCAAAAAACAAATGGTACGAGTCTTCTAAAAGATGGCCACAGAGAATACAATGAGCTGGGACTGAAACATGACTGTAAATTAGTCTGTCCCGAGTAGGGAGACCATCCATACAAGCTTTCCAAATAAATTTTTTAATTTTATTAGGGATATCGAATTTTCAAATCCAATAAAAGCTACATTTGTACTCACTTATGTTTTGGATACCTTGCACTAACAGAGTAGCTGACTTAGTCGAGCCATCATTTGATATTTCCCAAAATACCTGATCATTCATGTCATGAGACAGAATATAGATGCTACAAATAATATTTATAATATTTAAAGGAAGGACTTGGCTAAGTCGTTGAATATCCCATTGATGAGTATTTGTAATAAAAGAACTCACCTTAATAGGATGTTCAACATTGATACTATTTAAAGCTACTTCAGATAGCGGGGTTGGGAGACCCCAGATGTCTTGCCAAAAATTTATATCTTTACCGTTACCTATTTGCCAACGCAAACCTTTTCTAAAAACGCTTCTAAGAGACATGAGTTTCTTCCACTGCCATGAACTGCTAGTAGGGGGATTATGATCAAATAGATTTGACAATTTAATGTATTTTTTCTTAACAACTTTTACCCAAATGTTATCCGATTCTGTTAGTATTTGGCCTTGTTAATCATCTCTGCTCTTCTTAGACCCAAACCACCCATACTTTTAGGGGTACAAATTTTATCCCAACCTACAAGATTGGGTGATTTGTTACCATTAGTTTTAATCCAAAGAAATTCTTTGTTGATCTTATCAAGATCTTTATGAATCGAACTTGGGATTAAAAAACTTTGCATTTGAAAGGTAGCCTTTGAAGCTAAATTGGCTTGAATTAATATAGTTCTTTCGGCTTGGGAAATGGAGTTAGCTTTCCATTTAGTTAATTGATTTCTTGATGTTATGAGAACATTAGAGAAAGTTTCCTTTGTTACTTTGCTATCTGTTATAGGACAGCCTAAATATTTTCCCAAAGAAGAGGCTTCTGGCATCCCTAAAATGCCACAGAAAGCTTCTCTATCCACTCTATGCACATTTTTAGTGCATTGAAGCGCTGATTTGGTAAAGTTGACTTGTTGACCTGACATGTAGCAGAATTTATCTAGAATATTTCTAATGTTTTGACAACTACCTCTTGAAGCTTTACCAAAAATCATAGTATCATCAGCAAACGTTAAAAAAGGTATTCTATCTACACCTTGGCTAATCTTAATACCAACAAGATGATTTTTGTCATCACTGGCTTTCTGTAGCTTTCTTGCTAGGATTTCAGCACATAATGTAAACAGATAAGGAGAAAGAGGATCACCTTGTCTAATGCCCCGAGTTGGGTAAAAAATATCCAGCGGACAACCATTTACCAGTACAAAAAATGACACCGTATTGACACAGCTCATGATCCAGGAAATCCATTTAGGATGGAAGCCAAATTGTCGCAACGTTTCTTCAATATATCGCCATTCTAATCGGTCATAGGCTTTCTCCATATCTAATTTGATAGCCAGCCATCCACCTTTCCCCCCCTTTCCTTTTAAAGGAGCTGAAAACCTCATGATCCAATAGGATGTTATCTTGAATTATTCTATTTGGAGTAAAATCCCCTTGGTAAGGATGAATTATTTTTTCTAGAATAATTTTAAGGCGATTTGCTAAAACCTTCGAGATAATTTTGTAAATAGTGGAGCAAAGGCTGATTGGTCAAAAGTGGTTTGCTGTTTTGGGGTTTTCTATTTTAGGGATGAGAGCTATAAAAGTATGATTGATTTCTTTAAGTAATTTTCCTGAATGGAATAATGCGGAAACAGCTCGAATAACCGAGTTGCCAACAATATGCCAATACTTTTGAAAAAAAGCCGGCGGGTATCCATCTGGGCCAGGGGCTTTATCTGCTGCCAATTGAAATATAGAAGATTTAATTTCTTCACCACTAATCTCCCGAATTAAGAAGTCATTGTCTTCTTCTGAAATTTGATTTTTAATAAGATCAAAATCCGAGTCACTGAAATTGATTTTTAATAAGATCAAAATCCGATTCACTGAAATTACAGTTCGAATTTTTTGAAAATCTCAACCGGAATTCTTTTGTTATTGCAGACCCTATAAGAGAAGGATCTGAGTATTGGATGCCATCAGAAAAAGAAAACTTATGAATAGCATTACTATTTCTTCTAATAGTTGCATGAACTTGAAAATATTTGGTATTACTATCCCCTAAATTTGCTTTATTACTTCTAGCTTTTTGACTCCAATAAGATTTATTGTAATGAAGTAGACAATTTCTCTTTTTCAACCATTTTTCTTGAGCAACTTCTAATTCCAAGTTATTGCTATTTATGAGTAACGTTATTCATTATATACAAACGTGTGGCCTTGGTGCCCACGACTCTTTTGTGCCTAATTTCCTACTTTAAAAGATCTCCTAATGTGAACAAATAAACTAATATGTAATACAAATATATTTACCTAATATACAAATATATTACAATATTGCAATATCCTAATACCCCCCTCAAGTTGGAGCATGTAACGAAGTAGTGCCGAACTTGCCTAACAAAGTGTTTAAAGGACCCTTATTGTAACACTACGGAATATGGAAAGTGGATTATGGAGTTGGTTTGTCCCACATTGGGAAAATAAGGCTCATATGATCAATTTATAATAGATTCCTACCATCATACTACCAACAAGGCCTTCACCTTTTAGAGCCCAGAGAGGATATATGGGCCTAGTAGGTGACTACCCATCTTATTGGGTTGTGTTGTGACGGACGGTGGTTCGGGCTGTTACAGATGGTATCAGAGCAACCCTGCGACCGCGTGCTGGGTGCTGGGGCGAGGCCCAGACCAGCCGTCTAGCAGGGGAGATCTTGGACCTGTGTTAATGTTGGTATGGTTTGGTCGAGGCGCAACGGGGACGTTGCGGTCTTTAAGTGGGGGAGTTTGTAACACTACGGAATATGGAAAGTGGATTATGGAGTTGGTTTGTCCCACATTGGGAAAATAAGGCTCATATGATCAGTTTATAATAGATTCCTACCATCATACTACCAACAAGGCCTTCACCTTTTAGAGCCCAGAGAGGATATATGGGCCTAGTAGGTGACTACCCATCTTATTGGGTTGTGTTGTGACGGACGGTGGTTCGGGCTGTTACACTTATTAAGAGCCTTAGTAAGAATATCGGCGAGCTGGAGATGAGTGGGGACAAAGTTGGGAGCGATAGTGCCGTCTTGAAGGGCATCACGAAAGGAATGGCAGTCAACCTCAATATTGACGGGATTACGGGCAATATGAAGTGCGGCTTGGCTATCACAATGTAACTATAACAGGCTGGGTAACGGGAACACCCAGCGTAGACAAAATCTGCCGTAACCACTTGACCACCCGGGTAGTATGAGACATGGCACGATACTCAGCTTCAGCGGAAGAATGAGAAATCGTGGTTTGCTTCTTGGATTTCCAAGAGATGGGAGATTGTCCAAGAAAAACAATATAAGCTGTAATAGATCGACGACTGAGGGGACAACCAGCCAATCAGCATCACAATAAGCTGTAAGGTCCAAAGAAGAATCAGTACGCAAAAGAATACCTCTACCCGGATCCCCTTTTAAATAGCGAACTACCCGAAGAGCTGCCTCCCAGTGTTCCGAGCGAGGAGCCTTCATGAATTGAGCTAGAAGATTTACCGCATAAGACAACTCTGGACGTGTATGTACAATATAGACCAGGCGACCCACCAACCGACGGTAAGGAAGAGGATCGCTTAACACATCTGCGGTTGCCGTGGCGAGCTGATGGTTCGGCTCGATGGGTGTGGCAACCGGACGTGCCCCAAGAAGACCCGTCTCACTGAGAATGTCCAACACATACTTACGTTGAGAAAGAGAAATGCCAGAAGGACTGCGAGCGACCTCAATGCCAAGGAAGTACTTGAGAAATCCTAAATCCTTCATATGAAAAAACTCACCCAAATAGGTCTTGAAACGAACAATAGCAAGATGATCGCTGCCCGTAATAGGAGAAAGAGAAGGGAAGGAAGTCATAACCCAAAGCAGCGCATATAGCCTCATACTTAGCACCCTCACGATTGGCCGCTTCCCGGACCACCTTACCTGGTTCAAAATCAATCAAACCCGTATGAGTCAAGGGAGACGACCCATTCAAATCGACGCAAACGTCGCACCCTCCATCCCACAAATAAAGCAGCATATTCGCTGGACAAAGAGGTCGGCTATCAGCACCAACCATGCCAATGTCAACCTACCTCTTTTCCAGCTGAGATCCCTAACAGATAACAGATGTCAACAAGCGTGTCACAAACAATATTATGCCGATGTTTGACGCCAACCACACCTATACAAGAAACGCCATGATCTCCAAATATATCACCAACAAAGACCCGCGAGCAAGCAGAGCAGGGGTGATCAAAGGTGAACAAAGGTACCGCATACAATAGCAAAAGACGCAGCGATAAGTCCGACTATTCATACTCTGACAAAACCCCAAAATCGGGACCATGCTGAACTGTGTGTACCCTGTTGAGAACCCCACAAAGCTAATTGGCGCGACGTCAAGGAATAAATGGAAGCGACATCCCTAGCGACCCGTGTGAAATACAAATCTGCCAATCTTTTCATAAGTTTGGGGGCAGCGATCTCATTAGGATTATCCAAGATGTCAACCTGTATAGTCCGATTAAAAACACCAACAACATCAGCAAATGCAGGTCCTTTATAGACGACACCAGCATGATGAAGAAGGTTAGACTGCAAGTCAGCAAACTGAAGCCGCGACGCTAAAAAACATAATGGACAGCATTCCCTGCCGAATAAACACAAAATTCTTAATTCTTAACCCAAAAACTGGAAAAAAAAAAAAATAGAACTATAGTATTCATCAACAGTAGAATCTCCTTCGATCAAGTGTTTTTTGTTTTAATTTTTTATTTTCATATACCTTAAAAACGCTTAAGATTGAGCATAGATTAAGAAGAAGTGTGAACATTTTGGAGAACCAATTTGGATTCATTTCGGGGAGGTCAATTATGGAGGCAATGCATCTCATAAGACGGACAATGGAGACGTATCGGGATAGGAAGAAGGACGTGCATATGGTGTTCATTGATTTGGAGAAGTCCTATGATAAGGTACCAAAGAAAGTGTTTTGGTGAGTTCTAACTAAGAAAGGAGTTTCACAAAAATATATTAACATCATTAAGGACATGCATGGGAGAGCTAGCACGAGTGTACGGACTAGTGTAGGGAAGTCAAAAGAGTTCCCTATTATAATTGGAGTGCATCAATGGTCCGCCCTTAGTCTGTTTCTCTTTGGTATAGTCATGGACGAATTGATGAGGTCAATCCAGGATGATATACCATGTGCATGATGTTTGTATATGATATAGTGTTGATCTCAGAAACGAAAGAAGATTTGGAGAGAAAGTTTGAAATATGAAGGCACACTTTGGAGTCTAGAGGGTTTCGGTTGAGTCGGAGCAAAACCGAGTATTTGGAGTGTAAGTTCAGCGTCATTAGGCGAACGGAGACAGGGACGATCATGTTGGATGGAAAGATTGTTCAGGGATCAGATTTCTTTTGATTTTTGGGATTGATTCTTCAAGTGGAAGAATGCCATAGGGCTTCTACGTGATCGAGGAATGCCCAATAAGTTGAAGGGTAAGTTTTATCGTACGACAATCAGGCCGGCACTGTTATCAGAATGTTGGGCCGTGAAACAGTGTCACATTCATAAGATGAGTGTGACGGAGATGCGCATGCTACGCTGGATGTGTGGACATACAAGACATAATCGGTTAAGAAATAAAGTTATTAGGGAGAATGTAGGGGTTGCACCCATCGCGGACAAGATGATGAAGAACCGATTGAGGTGGTATAATCATGTCAGGAAGAAGCCTAGTGACGCGCCGGTTAGAAGAGTAGAAGGGTGGGGAAGTGATAATGCTAGTAGGGGTCGGGAAGGACTCAAGATGACTTGGATGAGGGTGATTAGAAGTGATATGAGCTTAGTAGGGCTTGAAGAGAGTATGGTGTTGGATAGGGCGGTGTGGAGAGACTTTAACTCTTTTTGGTTTCTTTGTTTGGTTTTCCTAACTTGTTGCAAAACTTTTCCAGACATGGTGTTCAAAGTTCATATGTTTTTCACTAATTTTCAAACTTTTTATTTATTTTGATGACTTTCTAAAACTTTCAAAAGTGTTTCAACATTTCTAAATGGTTCACAATGTTTTTGAAATTTTATGGCGCGCATAACACAATTACTGGATGACAATTCATGTTTGGCGACCCCAAATCATTTAGGGATAAGGCTTGGATGTTGTTGTTTGTTGTTGTATACCTTAAAAACGCTTAACGATTTACTAGGTCGAAAATAGCAAAATTTTATACCGATACCGTAAAATGGATATAAGTAAAGCTTAATAAGTTTTCGACTTCCATTTTTTTTTTTTTTGAGACTTAAGCATTCAAAGGGTAAAAATAAACGATATTCCGATTTGGCTAAAAAGGCACTACGCCTCGTTAACCGCCATTCTTTCAACCAATTCTGGCCCAAAATCAAAGCATACCTTATTTTTTATTCCGTTGAAAATATACCAAAAATCTCCAGAACAAAGTCCGCGTATATAAAATAAACTTTCTATTTTCAAATCCGAACGTGTAACATACTCCAATTAAACCGCCATTCTTTTACACAATACTCCCTCCGTCCCAGCTCAAACGCTCCATATTTCATTTTGGGACGTCCCACCTCAAACGCCCTATCTATTTTGGGACATTTTCTCTCTCCTACTTTTATTAAATTATCACATCCTCTCTCACATATCTTTTTACCGATATATCAATTTTTCTTATTGCACTACAGAAAACTATCGGGACGTTTGAGCTGAGACGGAGGGAGTATATACCATAATAAACCCTAAAATCTTAATCCCCAATTTCATAATCCCGTAATAATATCTTCATTCTGACGTTTCACACACTTCTGAGCAACAATGGAGGTTTTTCATCAGAGAAGGAGGGAACAGACGATTCACTCAAGAAACTCGAGTACTTGTCCTTGATTTCCAAGGTATGTTCTGAACTTGAATCTCATATTGGCTTTGGAGACAAGATTGTTGCCGAATTTGTCACCAATTTAGGTCAGAAATGCCGTACTTTGGATGAATTTGATCTTGAATTAAAGAAAAATGGTGCTCAATTCCCTGATTATTTTGCCAGGACTTTGTTGAGTATGATTCACGCTATTCTCTTGCCGCCGAAACCCAACAAGAACAGGGTTTCGGGTTTGTCGATCAAGGATGGGAAAGATAGGGTTAAGGAATTGGAGAGGGAGATTGAGGAGGCACGGGATGATTGTCGTAATCGAAATCGAAACCAAACCCGAAATAGGGATGAAATAGAGAGGGGTGGTGGTAGTGGTAGGAATAAAGATGTTGTTCAAGTTACGGGTGAGGGTTTGTTTTCGAGTAAGAAGAGGGTGAAGGATGATGGGGTTTGTGCTGGTGGGTATGAGGGTGAAACTAGGGTAAGAGTTTCAGGGAGTCGGGCTTTGGATAAGGAGGATTCTAGGTCTTCGAGGAGACATTTGAAAAGGATGAGTTCACCGGAGTTGTGGGAGATGAAGCAGCTGGTTGCGGCTGGTGTAATGAGTGCAAAGGAGCTTCCGGGTTTTGAGGAAGAAGGTGTTGGGATGGTGTATCGAGATGAGGGTGTAGAAGAGGAGTTTGAGATTGAGTTGAATGAAGATGAACCTGCTGTTTTGCAAGGGCAGACCAGATACTCTGTTGATGTGTCACCTATTAGGGTTTGCAAGAATCCGGAGGGGTCTTTGGGTAGGGCTGCAACTCTATCGTCTGCTCTGATGAAGGAGAGGAGAGAACTTCGTGAGCACCAACAGAGAGAATTGCTTGATTGTATTCCCAAGGATCTTAATAGGCCTTGGGAAGATCCTATGGCCAAGCCTGGTGACAGACATCTTGCACAGGAGTTGAGAGGTGTTGGTTTATCGGGGTATGAGATGCCAGAATGGAAGAAGGAAGTGTATGGTAAGGCTCCGACATTTGGGCAGAGAACGAAGTTGTCAATGCAGGAGCAGAGGCAGAGCTTGCCAATCTACAAGTTGAAGAGAGAGCTGATCCAGGCTGTGCATGTCAATCACGTTCTTGTTGTCATTGGTGAGACTGGTTCTGGGAAAACAACGCAGGTTACTCAGTATCTTGCGGAGGCTGGTGATACTATTAGGGGTAAAATTGGGTGTACTCAGTCGCGTAGAGTTGCTGCACTGTCCATTGCCAAACGAGTTGCTGAAGAGTTTGGTTGTCGTTTGGGTGAGGAAGTTGGATATGCTATACGATTTGAAGATTGTACAGGTCCTGACACTGTGATCAAGTATATGACTGATGGTATGCTTCTTCGAGAGATTTTGATGGATGAGACTCTATCTCAGTATTCAGTCATAATGCTTGATGAAGCTCATGAGAGAACCATACATACAGATGTCCTGTTTGGACTACTTAAACAGCTTGTTAGTAAAAGACCTGATCTTCGTTTGATCGTCACATCTGCTACATTGAACGTGGAGAAATTTTCGGAATATTTCTTCAACAGTAATATCTTTAGCATCCCTGGCAGAACATTTCCTGTTGAAATATTGTATAGTAAAGAGCCTCAGACTGATTATGTAGAAGCGGCTTTGATCACAGTGCTGGAGATCCATGTGACAGAACCTGAAGGTGATATTCTTAACTGGACAGGAGGAAATTGACTCGGCATGCCAGAATTTATATGGGAAAGTGAAAGGACTTGGTGCTGGTGTTCCTGAACTGATTATTCGTCCAGTTTATAGTGCCCTTCCAAGTGAAATTCAATCTAGGATTTTCGATCCTGCCCGTCCTGGGACGAGAAAAGTAATATTTGCCACAAATATTGCTGAAGCTTCTCTGACCATTGATGGTATATTTTACGTGGTCGACCCTGGGTTTGCAAAGCAAAATGTATATAATCCAAAGCTGGGGCTTGATTCTCTGGTCGTAACCCCGATTTCACAAGCATCAGCAAAACAAAGAGCAGGGCGTGCTGGTCGTACTGGGCCTGGCAAATGCTTCCGTCTTTATACAGCGAGTGCCTACCAGAATGAAATGGCTCCCACTTCAGTCCCAGAGATTCAGAGAATTAATCTCGGGATGACCACATTGACTATGAAAGCCATGGGAATCAATGATCTCCTATCCTTCGATTTTATGGATCCGCCTTCTCCACAAGCTCTGATTTCGGCTATGGAGCAGTTGTACAGTTTGGGAGCTTTGGATGAGGAGGGTCTTTTGACCAAGTTGGGTCGGAAGATGGCAGAGTTTCCCCTGGAGCCCCCGTTGTCTAAGATGCTTTTGGCCAGTGTTGATCTGGGATGCAGTGATGAGATTTTGACAGTAATTGCGATGATTCAGACCGGGAATGTATTCTACAGGCCAAGGGAGAAGCAATCACAAGCGGACCAAAAGAAGGCCAAATTTTTCCAGCCTGAGGGAGATCACTTGATGTTGCTTGCTGTTTACGAGGCTTGGAAAGCAAAGAACTACTCAACGCCATGGTGCTTTGAAAATTTCATTCAGTCTCGGTCCTTGCGGAGGGCACAAGATGTGAGGAAGCAACTAGTCAGTATCATGGACAAGTATAAGTTGGATATTGTGAGCTGTGGGAAGAAGTTTGCTAAAATACAGAAAGCTATTTGCTCTGGCTTCTTCTTTCACGTAGCAAAGAAGGATCCACAGGAAGGTTACCGAACCCTGGTCGAGAATCAGCCTGTCTACATTCACCCTGGCAGTGCATTGTTTCAGAGACAACCAGACTGGGTCATCTATCATGAACTTGTTATGACAACAAGAGAGTATATGCGCGAGGTCACTGTTGTGGATCCAAAGTGGCTGGTTCAATTAGCCCCGAGATTCTTCAAACAGTCAGATCCTACTAAGATGAGCAAGCGCAAGCGTCAAGAACGGATTGAGCCTCTTTACGACAGATATAATGAGCCCAACTCCTGGCGCTTGAGCAAAAGGCGTGGTTAGTTTACTATTGAGGCCTGTTCGACAAAACTGTATGTGTTGCTAAACCTTTTTCTCGCTCTATCATTTATGCAACACCATTACGTGTAGTTCATGCAGATTGCTCTTTGTATAGTTACAGAATGAATTTTCATGTTCTATTGAAATCTCAAATTTTTATGTCTACTCTTGTTGCAATCAACATTTTTCGTGTCTTGTATATTTTTTTTGACGTTCAGGGAATGATATGCTAACATATGCCTCGTCGTTCCCACCTTTCTTCGTTTAGGGGTATGAGTTTAAGCCTTCTAATTGAAAGGAAATCTAATAACGAGAAAGGATTTACAGGAAATATGATAGTGTATAGGAGAAGCAAAAGCAAACAGAGCAAGACTCCAAAGCTAATTACCTTATAAGCTCTAATTTTTTTTTTTTCTTTTTCCCAATACTTTAGCATCCCTGGCAGAACATTTCCTGCTGAAACATTCTATAGGTAACAGCCTGAGACTGATTATGTAGAAGGCTAGTTTTGCCTGTTCTATGACCTCCCCACTCTCTTTTATATATGTCTAGGTATTTAGTCTCTAGGTGGAAGGAACTTGGTTATGAAATTGAGTTTTCGAGGTAAGCTGAGGACTACAGAAAGAGGGCACATTACAGGAATTTCAGTGAAGGGCATTCCTTTGTCATTGCAGTTGATCATAGTTTTCCTGGCTCGCCCCGCTACAGGGCAGACTTCAATGTGTGTCGAAGGGCTGTGTTCCGTAAGATAGAAGGCATGTCAGAAGAATGGGAATGGGAAAGGGTACGGGTATTATCTTATCAACAATGGTGTGGTGATCGAATTATTGTCTTCACTAACTTTTTTGACTCTATTTTGCCTTCCACTTCTACTGATTTGTGTTCTTTAATGTCTATTTCTAGATGGTTTGGTACTTAGTTTTGATGATACAGAAACAATCAATGTGATTTCGCAACTTTTCTCCTAATAAATCCAGCTTTTATGTTAGCACAAAACCTGTCTAAAGCTGTAGAAGTTACAATTCAATTGAAACAGTGGGAAGAAACAATTACTACTCATATCCACTATTTTTTTTTTGGGGGTCTAGATAAAAAATATAGAGAGGAAATTTGAGGAAGCTTGATGTGTGTGTTTTTGGTGTTGTAATGTATGAGGCCCTCAAACCACTTTCGCCGTTAGAAATTAAAAAGGGAAACTAATTTTCTTTTTGTTTTCGTGGGGTCGACCAAAAAATTGTTTTGTAATCGAGTTCTATTATCCAACATGTATGGGCATGAATTTAATCCTTCTTGTACTTTGTACTAGGAAATTACACTTGCGTAGTAAAGATGTACTGTGAGCTTCGTATCCTCGTATTTGTATCCTCCTTTTAGATTCCCTCCTATGGAGTTGCTCTCTATACTAGATCTAGACATAAACAAGTAATACAAAGACTCGTTAGTAAATAATTGATTAAAGCGTAGCACTCATTTACCCACAATATGTCAAACCAACAAAATTTTCCACAATACAAACACCAATGATCTCGTCCAGCTATGCTAACTTCCATGATTAGTACACCACTTAGTTTATCATGGTTAGCCCATGATCTCAATATTTTATAATGTTGGATAGATGTCCTTATGTGGTAGGCCTATTTGCTAATTTGTCATTGAAGCCAAGTCATTACCTTTGTAAGTTGTAATAATTAACTATGTGAAGATAATTCTCATATAACGTTACAAACATACAATCCAAAGAAAAGGCGGAGGCAGTTGTTAATGCAATGTTATATAATGGATGTTTGGGATGTAATTGGACTCGTTAAATGATATATGTAAGGATTTAAATAGATACTATATTAGAGTTTTTAAAATTTATGACATAAATATATTTAATCATTTCTGAACCGATGCTGATTTGCCAAAGAGGTTGACAAAGCTCGCCCACCTAACCAACTATTAATCATGAGTTCCAAGCTAAGTATGCTTTTCATACTTACTTGAAAACTTGGCCGGTGCTCTAGGCCTCTAGCAAGTTTCAACCTAATCTTTGCACTTTAAAATGTGCTAACTTACGACTTTTTCAGGAAACCAAAACAAACATTGCAAAACAACCAAATCAAAAATGGAAAACTTGTTGGTACCTGAAATGTCAGTCAAAGTAGTGTCAAGTGTGTTGGTGAAGCCGGAGTCCGAAACACCGCCCCGTCTACAAAGTTTTACGGTGTCATACGTCGATCAAATTGTGCCCTTACCGCCGCCCTTTCCTACGTGTGGCATTGTGTTCTACACTGCCACACGTGAAACACAACCACTTAACATTGAGAACCTAAAAGCTTCTCTTTCCAAAACACTGTCCAAATTCTACCCGATTGCCGGTCGAGTAACGCAATCAATGATCAAATGCAACGACCAAGGCGTACCCTTCATCGAGACGCAAGTCGATTGCCCTCTTTCCGATGTCCTAAACTCGCCTCGAAAACTTGAATTCATGACCAAGTTTCTTCCACCACAAGATTCACTAGGCATTAACGATGATCAACCCGTGGAAGAGCTAGTCCATCTTGCCATCCAGGTGAGTGTTTTTACGTGTGGAGGCGTTGCGATTGGGTGGTACGACATTCACAAGGTCATGGATGGGATGTCATCAGCCACTTTCTTTAAGCAGTGGGCTGCTCTGGCTCGCCAAGGCTGCGACCACATCGAGATAGTCGAGCCCGATTTCGAGTCGACTGTCACTGCCTTTCCTCCATTTCCAGATTATAAGCCGTTATTCTCGTTCAGCGGGCTTAAGGATCTCGTCCTTGGCGCACCACCCGTAGTCAAGAGATTTATCTTTAGGGATACTCGCTTAAGTGAACTTAAGGTCAGAGCAGCTAGTGACAAGGTGCCTAACCCGAGCCGGTTTATGGCTTTGGCCGGTTTTATATGGGAGCAAGCCTTCCACTCTTCAGAGCAAGCAAACATGTCAAATCCCGACCACGGCCCAAACGATACCGTACTCCAGGTAAAACTACCATCTCTAATCATTTTTCAGCGCATAATGCAATTTGTGTGCAATAACATGTTATCAATAAGCCAAAATTTGTCACCAGAATGGTCTAACGTGTCACCAACAACCTTAATTACCAGTGACGGTCTACTAGTGACATATTTTAGCATATGACTATTGAGTTAATAAATTCAACGGCAACACCCAAAAGTTCAATTTTTGAATAAACCAAGGTACCCTTTATTTCAGGTGACCTTAGACATGAGATCAAGAATCAATCCACCACTGCCAAAGTTGTCCATGGGAAACCTAGCCACCATAGCAGTAGCTCGAGCAGAGAAACAAGCAAGCCTATCGGAATATGTTGCTGAGATGAATGCTGCAATTGCGAATCGAAACGAAGAGATTAAGGAGTATGAAGGGGACAGAGGAGTGGAGGGTATACGTGAGAATTGGAAAAAGCTAATGGAAATATCATCGGTGTACAAGGAGAAAGCTTATAAGCTTGTTAGTTGGTGTAGACTTGGGTTTAATGAACTTGACTTTGGGTTTGGTAAGCCTGCATTGGTCGTGCCGACTGATGGCAAGATCTCTCCTTTGCAGAGGAATGTCATCATTCTGAACGACTATGCTGATGATCATGGTGTCGGAATCGAGGCATGGTTGTTCTTGGAGGAGAAGGAGATGGAGATTTTGGAGTCGAACCCTGATTTTCTTGCGTTTGCTTCTCCTCTACCCTTCTAGTACACTCTAACCAAGTAACTAAGAAACTCAACCAGGACGAATGTAGTTTTGTAAGATTGAAATGGTTTAAGAATTTGTATTGCCGTTTGTTTAATTTTTCTTTAGGATTGAACTAAGTTTATATGAATAAAAATGGTCTAGATACCATATGCAATTACTTGAGAAAATTATAAAGGAGTGCAGTTTTACTTTAATTTGTGTGTTGAATTGAGGTTATAATAAGTTTTAGTTAGTTTTAAAAATAAAAAGGTTTTAGTTTGTGATGTATGTGCATGAGTGTAACAACTAATAAGGATTAGCTTGGTTCGATATGCTTCTTGTTGAGATTTGATAATCTACCTACTTAGTTCTTAAATGTAACAAGAATTGATGAAGTTCTAGGCCAAGAGCTTATCTAGGCATTAATGTACTACTAACGTCTAAAGACGACAAGTTGGTCGTTTCAGATTAGATTGGATCGGATCGGCCTAATCTATACTACGTGCTGATATTTCTAGTTGACTTCCAGTTCAGATTCAACTTAGGGGAAAATTATGTGGTACCTCCGACGCTATTAAGTGAATTAAAGGTGTGCAGTTCGGGTTGGTACCAAAACAACCTGATAAATGAGAGCACATAATCTCGGGTGTAAACAATAACTTTCGTTCTATTCATGTTGCCAATCTTGCCATCAATTGTCTACTTTTAATTTTAACATGATTTTTTTATTGATGAAGAACGTTTATATGGATTTACAACAATTCAACAATGGTTTTGTAGATTCAGCATGTTGGGGGTGTAAACGCAAGTCCCACATCGAACAAACAAGGAGTGAAAGACTGCGAGATTACCAGACTAGTTGGTGTGAGACCTTTTGGGAAGGAGCCCCAAAATAAATCCGTGAGTGATAGGGCAAAAGAGGACAATATCATACTAATTGGACTTGTAGTTGCCAAACGCAAGGGCCCAACAAGTGGTATCAGAGACAAAGGTTCGACTTGGGTCAGGCGCACAACGTGTGGATAATGATCTGCTGAAGGTCAAAGTATGACACGATGGGAAGCATTGGCCGAGACTTGATGGTGGCGTACATGCACTATGGAATCCCGAAGTCTAGAAGGAAGAGTGATGAGCGAGGATCCTGTAGGACGGGTATGAAAACTCTCCGGATGTAGTGTAGCCAAATCCTTGAGAGAAACATGTGCTTGCAAGACAGGGAGTAGGAACATATGGTGCAGACATAGCTCCTTAGTATGTGGTGCAGACGTGGCGACTCAAGTAGTATGGTGTGTCAACTAATGGGAGGTGATCAAGACTCGAGAATGCTCTTGGCAGCTTGGTTAGGGACGGTGTGCCCTAGTTTTTGGGAATTGCAAGTGATGTGGGTTCTAACAGGGATTTCAGACCTTTAGAAATATGTACGGTGTGAGAAGAATATCGCTTGAGGGGGGAGGTTATAATTTCAAGGTTCAATGATGAATTTTGGTTTGAGGGGAGGATTGTTGGGGTGCATGCAAATCCAAAGTCACATCGGAGAAACAAAGAGTGAAAGATATTAAGGGATTGATTGATTTTGAACTAGGTAAGGTGGTGCGGGAAGCAGCCGATCGTAAGCGTGCTAAGTATGAGGCTAGGTGCGCTGTTTTGGGTTATGACTTTCTTCCCTTCTCTTTCTCCTCTTTGGGGGAGTTGGAGGCCACAATTATTGTTCTGGTTAAGCGGATCCAGCAGTTCTCCATGCGGCTGTACATCGGTGCCGCCCCGCGCGCTACTAAAGAATAGGGCTATTACGACGCACTGATGGGGACGCTTCACATAAAAAAGTGTTGGGCTACCAATTTTGTGAACAAAACTAGAAGCGCTTTTATAAGCGTCGCTTAATAGCGTCGCCGTAGTACCATATGAATAAAAACAATGAGAATTAATATGAAAAATTGTTGGGAGTATTAAGAACTAGACGCGCTTTTGGAAGCGTCCCATAATAGCGTTGCAAGGACATAGGAACATGAGTGAGCGCGCAAACGAAATTTACCGCAATATTTACGAAAGTTCGGCGGGTTATAAAAAAAATCAAACCCAAAATTATGAAATTTGGGCGGGTTATGAAAAAATCAAGCCTGGAACAGTGAAAAGCTAAAGGGAAGAAGAAAAGAGAAAAATAGAAAAAGGAAAAGAAAAAGGGGAGGGTGTACTGACTCCACTCCCACGTTCCTCAAACCCAGAGCAGATCCTCATCTATCTCATCTCCACTCCCCACACGCCGACGCCTGCTTCGTCCTACACACCGCCACTCTTGTTCATCGGTGCTTCTTTCGTCCTCACGCCGGCGCTCTTCGCTCATCGGAATCTGCAAAAGAGGTCGCTTTCTCTCTTCTCTTTCTCCTAATTTCTACTTCAATAGCAAGCAATATTAATCACTCTTCTCTATAGTGTGTCTTTCAATCAAAATCCAATTGTGCTTTCTGATTATGACGTATGTTGTCCTAAAGTGTAATAGAAGTCTTGATTTGCTAAAACATTGCCGCTGAAATTGTTGATTGTTCAAACATTCGGGTATACATGTAGCTGAATAATTGCAGATCGAAATGATAAACTAGTTAGAAGTGAAAGCCATTACAATAATTGTTCCTTATTTATCATTTGATTCGATTAATTATATTGTAACTTGAACGATTTTTAATTAGGCCAATTAGTTCATCAATTTCCAAATGTGAATCCGACGTTTTGCATTATTTTCGGTCTCCTGGTACATTCTAATTGCTTTCTGTTTGTTGCCTGGCTTTGCTAGCTTACCTATGGAATTGTTATAGATCTTCCTTCATCTTCTTTCTCATGTGCATTTCTCCAATTTCTGAAGTCAGGCTTTTCAACCGATGGGCCTACGATGTTCAAGTACGTACTCAACTCCTTGTTTTTTTACTTATATCACTCAGAAACCAATCATTTTCGTTCATCTTATTGCTGGATTTAATCTTGTAATCTTACAGGTTTCATTCTAATTTGGGGTTTCTGTTTTTCTTTTAGTTGCTTATGAAATTATTTGAAAAATTATTACTTATTCACTTCTTTGGTTTTCCAAATTCTTTTTTTCTTTATTTGATGATAGTAAGTAGCTAGCAGAGTTTTGGTTTTGATTATTGTGATGACGATTGTTAATTTCTGCTACTGAATTGGTAGAAATCGTGATACCGGAAGGATGTGCCTGTTAGTTCTTCATTATGTGGATGCCATAAGAAATGATGATGTTGTTGTCTAATCCTTTTCTTATTCATTATGTATTTTGTATCTAATGATCTAGACATTTGGTGGAATTAGGCCGTCATTATGACAGAGTTGTGCTAAACTTCCTCTAATCAGGTTGCCGAATGTTCTGCCATTCGTTGATTTAATTTTCTGGACTACTAGTTAAATTTTGGTATGTCATAGATGCTTCTCAAAATGGAACCTCTGTATGTGTTAATTACATATTCTGGATTTCACATTAAGGAGACTTGGGTTTTTAAGTAGCTAGAGTATATGGTCAAATCTCTTCTGCGGTCATGTCCCTTAGGAGCAACAAAAATAGCTGCTTTAGGATGTGTACTTGTCCGTTTCAGTTCAGATTATTGTCATGCTGCTTTTACACTTGAATCTATTAGTGGGCTCTTGCTGTCTGGTCACAAAAATTGTGGCCACTAAAAATATAAATTCGTGCTCCATGTATAAGTGCTATCAGATCTGAATTGACCTAAACAAATGCGTCATTATCTTCCTAAAATACAATAAACATCCCTATTTTATATCAAACTTTCATGCTAGGGTTCCTACAAGTTTTAGTATCTTCAAGACTTGTATTAGTTTATTCAGATGTTATACTATGTGTTCAGTTAGCTCATTAGGGTTCTGCTTTGCAGCTGAAATTCCCACTCGCTAATGGTTGGAAAAGATGACATCGCTTTAGGGGTAAGTTTGCTCTACACACAGAATTTTGCTATATCGCAAATACCACTGCCTTTACCCATCCCCAACATCTGCACTTACTAGTTACTACTGTGAAGATACTTAAATTGTTAAACACTGATAACTTTTGGCTGAAAGTTCTTCTTTTTGAAAAGATTCAGCAATTTAGTGATCAAGTCAAGAATGCTGACACTTGACTTACAGTATCGAGTTGGGGAACTGTCTTGTGGTACATACTGAATCATTTTGAATGTTTTAGGTTCGACATTGATTTCTGAACTACTTTAGAAATTTTGATTGGGAATGAATGTTTTAGCTTCGACATTGATTTCTGAACTACTTTAGAAATTTGGATTGGGAATACTTTGCGTTAGTTTAAGTGGTTCTGTTTATGTAGCTGCATTGTCGGAAATTATGGGTAAAAGCTTATTGTAGCTGGCTAGCATGTTACACCCCCTTGTGTACATTCTTACACTCTCCTTGGACATTTCAGTTGAGAGATTAGAAACTAGTGGCAGGGAATGAGCGAATTTGAGAGGAAATGGTTTGTTCCTTCCTGAGTAGCAGATATGATTACAGGACATATATTTCTGATGAATGCAACATGTTTTTTTTTTCATTAAATCTGTTATAGTAGCTCATATTTAACTGATTTTTATGTTTTCTTGTGAATTCGTGTTCATATAAGCTTAACTAAATGGGATTCTGATAAAGAGTTCGTTTGATGACCCATCAGACAATGATCTAGTCTAATTTTACATTGTTGATTCCCAGGTAATGTATATCCGCAGTGTTGTGGTGAATCAGAGCTTGTAAACAACTGATCATTGTTATACGTTGGCAAGAATTCCTCCAACTTTGTGCACGTGAATACAATAACATTGATAAAGGCAAAGTGATGAAATACGTCGAGGAGTTCTGCTCCCTCATGAATCTCTTTGAGAGAATCAGGGTGTGCTAAGGGCTGAAGATCAAGTTCTGCTCCCTGGAATCAATCCAACATTTTGAGGGCTCTGCATTATTATGAAGTTCTTGGATGGAGTTAGAATTGGGGAAAATGCAGGAGGTTTTAGAAATAGCTAGAAAGATAGGGAATGTTTTGCTTTGTCAAACTTTTGTGACAGCATTATCATATCTATATAAGAAGACATTTTTGCTTTATGAAGCTATGAGCACTATCCAATGATCTATTTTCTGATTTATGAGCTTAGCGTCCCAATGAAAGTGTAGGGAGATGGAGACAGCATTTATTTATCACAGCAACGCTTGATGTGGCGCTTTTAAAAGCGTTGGAAACTGTGGCAACGCTAATAGTGCGTCCCTATATGTCATTCACTGCAGCAAAATTATTTTAAATTACCAGAGAATATGGGGCAACGCTTTCGTGCGTCCCTCTAGACTAGAAGAAAGCGTCCCCATCTTTGGAGTGCTTTTTATAGTGTTATACCGACGCATGTGAAAAGCGTCCTAATAGGGTCTAGGGACACCATCTAATGGGACGCTTTTGCTTGCGTCGGTATAGGTCCTAGGAGCGCTAATAAGCGCTTCCATAGCCAATTATAAGCGTCGCTAAAAGCCTATCCTCTAGTAGTATGCGCAGGCTGCAACTCATATTTTTACTAAGATTGATTTTTCCATAGCAAAGGGTGTGGGGGCTCAGATCGTATCTCGGTTCCCCACCAATCTCTTGTAAATTATTATTGAATTTTAGGATAATAATATTTTATTTTAAGGGATTATTAAACTAATTAGTATGAGGCCAAAAAATTTGAGAAGGAGTTCAAAAATAAATCCGTAAGATTATTAGGGTTAAAACAGACAATATCATATATATACTAATTGGACTGGTAGTCGCCAAACGCAAAGGCCTGACACAATGTTCCAATATATATATATATTAGGTTCAAATGAGTCCTTATTGATTAGATGAGTCCATGAGTCCTCATCTCAGCCATTAATCGCTCTAGATCCTACGCTCCAAATTTCGCCGCGCCTATAGGGGTAAAAAGGTCAATTAATTCAGAAATATAAAAGCACGAATCAAACTCTTCCTCCTCATTTTTTACAGTTTCAATTTCTCTCTCCTCAACCTTCGTTTCCCCCAAATTCTCTGCATTTCACGATTCTTCTTTCTCTCGCCTCCGCTTTGCCGCCGCGCGCCGCCACTCTCCACCGCTTCGCCGCCTCTATCCACCGCTCTCTACTCGTCTCCGGCCAATAATGTTTTCATCATCTCTGTCGCATCTATAATCGAGGTATGAATTGATGAATTTAACAACAAATCCTTTGATTTTAGGGTTTGGTTTATACGCGATTAGATGAATTCATTTTTAATTTTGCATATTTCGATCTGATTATGTGCGTTTGTATACTATTGATGTTTCATTTTGATTGATTTTATCGTTGCTTTTCGATCTCATCTACATTTTTGGCGATTTATTACTTTTTAGGCGAATCCTGACAGCAGCGACGGCGAGGCGGCCAATCTGACGGCGTCGGTGATGAGAATCTGCTGACGGCGGTTTCTGGCGACGTCGCGTACTCTAGATAATCCGGCGACTGTTCAAATCGATTTAGGTTTGATTTCTAATTCGTTTTTCTGTGTAAAAATTATAATTTAGGTATTTGTGTAGTGATTTTTGGTTGTATGTTGAAGATTTGTTCGGAAATGTCACCGGTCTCAATTCTCGCCGCCGCCGTGATTCTAATATTGCAATTTTCGTTTGATTTAGTTTGATTCAATCTGTTCGTGTGTGATTTTATTTGATATTGTGTGATTATATTTGGTATGGTGTGTCATTTAATCTTTTAGTGTTTGATTCAATCTGTTAGTGTGTGATTGTATTAGTTATCGTCTGTGATTCAATCTGCTAGTATGTGATTATATTTGGCATCGTGTGAGATTGTATTTGATTGATTTTGTTTTCAAAAAATTTGAATGACTATGGCACTGGGTGTGATTGTATTGGAATAATTTTGAATGACTATGACACTTCTGAGTTCGTGAGCATTGAGTGCATGGACATTACATTTGCTAAGTGGCCTTGGCTTGTCAACTATAGGTTTATTCCTGCATTGTACACTTTTTAGTGCTGCTTCAGTAACTAAGTTGGTCCTAAATATCTTTTTTATGGCAGCAAATGAGATTGTAGCTCATAATTATGCATGTCAATTTATTCATCTTCTCAGGCTTACTTAGAATTGGGGGCTTCTTAATAGGAATTGGGAAAGCAAACTGTCACTTTTATGCACGATCAACTTTGGAATTGTACGAATTTGTCTGTCGAATCACATTCAGCTTCGAATTTGTTACAATTTGCTTCTTAAGCATAGACTAATCCCTCTTGTGTGTCGTTGTATGGACATCGGGTGTCACACTAGTCATGTTATGGGAATGTCTACCCCCGATGTTTATTACCTGAAATAATATGTCCTATTGAGGTGGATTTGGTTTAGGGGCAGATGGTGGTAGCGCCTTAGTCGAAGGTTTTACTTGATTTCAAAGGATATGGTAGAAACTGACATACGAGTTCATGGTTCATGCATATACAACTCTTTATTTGCTGCACATGTTGTTTGGATGACTTTGTCTACTAGTTTAAAGGAGCTCGTTGCTAGTGACTTTGCGGCTTGTATAATGCATCCACATCTTCCTTGTGGTTATGGTTCTTCTTTGTTACAAGTAGCTATTTTTTACCGAGAACATGACTTATTGCCTTGCACATCTTCGTACGAGAATCGAAGTTATTGGTAATTCATTTCACTTGGTGTGGCTTTGCTTGTGAATTCTGATGGGTTGTTCAGGTTTATGGTGACATTGCTTTGCATATAGTCGTAATCATTTGGTGGGTTGCTGGGAAGTTGAGAGTTATCTTTTTTTCCCCGGTACAGAGCCTTGTCATTTGGCTTGTGTTTTTGTTCAGCCTTGAGCAGTCCAACAGTCCAGGAAATTGATGTTGGCAAATACCACTACTGTGTTACCCTCATGGCTATTAGCTCAACGGTAGAGCGGTGTGCAAGATGCACAAATGTGTGGGTTCGATTCCCACATAGCCAAGATAATGGTTTTCTGGCTCACAAAATTTGTTGGGAAATAAAGAAAAAGTATATAAATATATCATACTGTATACTCATACAACATATATATTGCCCTACATGCCTAATGCACTACTACATTAATGACATATTGTAACGCCCCATAATCGTTACATTAAACCCGAAAAACCATTACATTAGACCTAAGGTAACGCTAAGAGGCGCTACAAATGCTCGCGCTGCGTTAGGTCTAAGGTAACGCCTTTTGGTATCTATTGTAACGCTTATGCATTTGAATGGAATGGGCGTTACCTTAGGTCATGGCAGTGTTGTAATTTGTACCACCAAATGTAACGAATCTAAGGCAACGGTCTAGCTTTCAAATGCAATGAATTGTAGGCTAATGCAACGCCATATGCAATGATGCTATATCGGGGCTTTTTGCCGAAATAATAATAATAATAATAATAATAATAATAATAATAATAATAATAATAATAATATTTAGGCTATGTGAGATTCGAACTCACGTCTTTGTGCAATGTTGCACAAAATTCTACCATTAAGCTAATAGCCTTTCAATAAAAATATAGTAAGCTAAACATTTATAATGAAGCCAGTGTAAGGTCCTTTGCGCGGTTGCCCACTGTGCCTCCCTCTCTGCTTTTCCGTAATCCTTCTTCGTAGTAAAAGCGGTCTAAGAAAGAAAGAACACTCATCCATAAGTTAAAGAAGCCATATGAAAACAAAGCATATGGGAACCTTAGATCCTCCTAAAACACAGAAGTACGCCAGTACTCAGTACCTTATTGTCCAGAAGGTTATCCAAGCTCTTCTACTCAGAGTGTAACGTATGATAAACTTCAGGATGTCAAGGGGAATGTAGGTGACCAGAGCGTAAACCCATATAGCAACAACCCATCCCCATCCCATACCTTCAATCTCTGCGAAATACCACTAGGCGTAGACAGCAATAAGCGTAGCAATCTGTTATAGAACACAATATTTTGGTTAGACTAGCTTTCGAGCAGGGAAAAAGGTCTGATTTTCTGACGATAGGATGAAATGTGTACAAGTGAGTACTTTTGCATGAAAAAGTAAAAGAAATTTACCAACTGAGCAGCCAAGAAAGCACCCATCAACAGTAGCCCAGGGCGCTCAACAAAGGACCAGCTACTGGACCTTGTGACAAAAATGAGGACTTGGCTGATAACAGCGACTTGCAGGTATAAGACTGCCATTTTCTGACCATGACTCGGGGTCATCACATGGAACTTCTCCTGTGATTCGAAATTGAAGGAGAATGGTATGAATATATGAAACTTCTGAGTGAAGCAAATTAGAGTGATAGACGGAACAAACATTGCCTGGAAGAATCGAGTGTGTGACATGAGCCAGAAGAATTGAAATTTGCATATGCTAGAATTATATATCAAAACGCAGTTTATTAAAACCGTGAAGAGACCTATACTTCAACCCATGGTCTCGTAAGAGAATAATACAAGAGACTCCTAGATAGCAATGTAAACTAACACCAAAAACCTCCCTCAAACAAACTGCTGCAATTGACCAATAATAGACATAAATTATGACAGTCGAGTTCATATTTCTACTTCTAGAAACCTTTATTAGCATCATATCAAATGAGGTATTAAAAAAAAATCATAAGCCAACATGTAGAGCTTGCGAGATTCCAATAGCAGAAACTGATCAACTTTGAATCATGAAAGTAAGCATTACACAAGAAAGAAAGACACATCATGTCATTATAATACTGTATGAAGGAAGAGGACTCTCACTTTTGAGCTGCAATTTAACCACCACCACTGAGTAATTTTGTTACAAGTCATGATGTACGCAACCTTACTCCAAAGTCCCAGAAAGTCTAACCAAGTTCTCGTACCTATACTCCTATTAATAATTATCACAAGGCTTAGCATGAGAACACTCAAATTTGTCATATATGTTCACGGAAAGTATCACAAAATGCCCCCTTTTGTTCCACCACCAATCCTGTCCAAGCCACATAGTCCTGGGTTTCCTCTTTGACACACTCAGGTCCCTTGTGGCCTCGCCTACCAATGTACCTTCCTATTTGAGAATGATCCAAGTATGAACAATCTAATGAAGCATTTTTACACAGTAAACAACCAGGTCTTACTACTCATACTTCAATATATTACATTATCTACCTCAATTCTCCAAAAAGAAGAAGGGAAAAAATGTACATGTAAAGTCCTTCTGTCCATCATATGATATCCTATAATACTCATAAAAACAAAAGGAAACTGAGGAAATGTAGTTAAAATTTAAAGTGTGATTGTGGAAAAAAGAAAAGAAAAGAGGAAGGCATGCTACACCTGCTAACGCTGAACCATCATGTTATTGACAATTCAGAATTCCTAGAGCTTCTAAAGTAATGCTCTCCGTAAAACTAACCAACGCATTCTTTTCTACCTTGGTTTAAATCATCACCCTAACACCTCAATCCCATAACCAGATCAATTCATACACCCAAAAGAACTTCACCACTATTTTACATGTATTAAATTTTGAGAATATTACAACAACATCATAGCTTAAAACCACAAAACAAATATTCAAGGTTTCAAATGATTATAAAACGTAACAAAACTGCTAATTCAATGATAACCCAACTAATTGCTACAACCTTGAAGCAAGAAATTCATTATTTTGAACATATTAAAAGGGGCTAAAGATTATAGCAGATAATGAACACTTAAAATTGACCAAAAAACTTGTAAACCAATATCAACAAATACAAATTTTTCAAATTCTTCACAAACACACCTAAGTTGCAAAAGATCAAACTAGCTAACACACCAAAAAGCCAATAAATGACAAAATTAGGAAAATGCAGAATTTTAATACAAAATAAAACAAAATATGAAACAAATTGATCTACGGGAATTATTGAAATTTTACGTGTTCAAAGGGGGTTATGCATTGTTGTACGTATTATGGCCAGGAAAACGATCGGAGGTTGTTGTTTGTATTAAAACCGAGCAATAATAATCAAATTTGACGATTTCCCCAAATCTAAAACCCTAATTTTTTTCAATTGGTACCTAAAACCTCAATATGTGAAACAAAAGATTGTCGCCTATCTTCATTGCTTATTACACGTCTTGAACCCTCTAATCATATCACAAAATTCAAATTGAAATGGAAGAAGCAAAAAAACAGAAAAGAGTCTCCATACTGGAAAAAAACTAATAAAAATTGACAGATGAAAATGAGAGAAGATTCACCAGATTTCATATGGTAGTTGATCGAAGCATGACATCTATTTTCCTAGATCGAGATTGGTGGTTTGATGCAATATGAGAGAAGTGAAAGATGGTATTCATGATAATGATGAAGAACATGAGAGAGAAAAAAAAAGAACGGAATAAGGGAAGGGGAAGAAGAGTATAATCCTTCCCTTTTCAATTTCCCTTTTTTTTTTTTTTTTTTTTTTAGAACCGTTGCGTTTGGTATGTCTAGAATGTCTTTACATCAATAGCATTGGAATAGACCATCTAAGGTAACGGTTGTAGTACAAGTGTTACGTTTAATGCGTTGCAATAGGTCGTTTTTGTAGTAGTGATGTCATAAGATTATCTCCTACATGATGTTTTTAGCTTAAAATATGGAGTAGGATTTATACAGTGAATGCTTATACTGTGTGTAGGGCACAGTGAATGCTTATTGGTGAGGAAGAGTGTTCTACAGCCATGGAAGGAAGGGGGCATCAGATATTCTTAGTCATGCAAGAAATAGAACATAGATATTGCTTGTATCGTGTTGATGAATCACAACTTGCTTCCTGTCATAATGGTGACCTCCAAGTAACTCTTACTCAGTTACCACGGCCGGTGCTGAAGTTGGATAACTCAAACTTTCCGTAGCTCCAACTTCTCCAGGACTGTAGGCAAATGATTATAAGATGGAATTACCTAGATTTAAGCCTAGACCAACAAAGCATGTAGTCTACATAGGAATCGAACCTACACTACCGTCCATAAAACGGCGCTCTACCAATTGAGCTAGTAGACTATACAATTGCATTATCATGCATAAAATTATGATTCGCACTTCAAAATACAATCAAATCCAAACGTAACGACACCATAAACAAATAGATTTAAAGGTAAAGGAGAGTAGTTTCTTCACAACTAAATAAATGATGTACATAGTGTTTTCAAGCTCAGGTAGCTATCCTAAAGCAATGCATTGGGATATCTAATGTATGAGAAGCAGGAAAAGGAACAAGAATGTCACGTACAGAGCTCTGTGCAAAGCTGTTGATCTTGAGAAGCGTTGTCGTCAACCAATGGGTAGAGGTTGCTTCTTCCTGTGTTGAGGCATGTAAGGTTTAAATTGTCTCCAACATGAGTTGACTGCAATCAGAATGCACAAATTCATTTGCACAGCTAATAATAGGCGCAACTTACAACTGCTCTATTACACAGTACAAATATCTGAGTTCTAAGATTTGATTTCGACAGGCCAAGAAGTTAGATTGTTAGGCAAACAAATTACCTCAGAGAACACTTGCTTTGCCTTGCAGCTCCATATAAACGTAGGAAAATAGCTCAAATAATGGCACCATGAACAATGGTCATTTCCACTTACTCCTTTTAAAATCACCACATTATCGAATTCAATCACACACACCATCCAATAGAATTACATACTAACTAATCGAATCACTCTCACTGACAAATAAAATCACACACACTAACCAATAGAATCACTCTTACTAACAAATTGAATCACACACACTATTGAATGAAATCACACACAAACGAATTGAATCACACATACTTACAAATAGAACCACACTAAAAAAAAATAGAGTCACACACTAACATATTGAATCATAGTAACTAGCACAAAGAATCACACACACACTATCAAATAAAGTCACACACGCTAACAAATTGAATCACACACCCTAACTAATAGAATCACACACACTAACGAATTAAATCATACACACTTCGAATGAAATCTCACACACTATCGAATACAATCACACACACCAACGGATAAAATCACACACACTAACCGATGTGATTCCATAGACTAACCAATGTGATTCTATATGATAACGAGTATGACTCCATCATCATCCAACAAAACTTCAAAACTGTGGGAATTACATGAATCAATTAAACATAAGAACAACGTATTAGCTAAACACGAATCACACAAACTAAACACACTTACTAATCAATAAAATCATACACACTCGAGAAATACAATCACACGCCCTAAAAGAAAGAATCACACACACTTCAAATAAAATCACACACACTAACCTATAAAATCATACACACGAACTAATAGAATCACACACACTAACCTAAAGAATCATACACACAAACTAATAGAATCACACAGTGACAAAATTGAATCACACTATAACCAATTGAATCACACTCACGAACACACTAAATCACACACGATAATAAATTGAATCACACACACTTTCACTATGAGAATTGAATCACACACGTTAACAAATTGGATCACATTAGTGTGTGATTCAATATTCAATTGAGTCTGATTGCAAATTCCACTATAAAATCGAAATCGAAAAAAAAGAGTGGTGTGATTCAATATACAAAACAATGTGATTGTAAATTCCATTACAAAATTGAAATCATACAGAAATTGAAAAACAAACGAATTTGGGAATTTGGAAAAAAATGATGCTATAAACACAAATCAATTGAGTATAACTGAAGCTGATACGATTTAAAATTAGAATTTTCGACTGAATCATCATTAAAACTAGGGTTATTAGGCTAAATTGACGAAAAAATTCAATTAAAGCTTCGAAAAAATACTGATTGAAATAGAAAATTATGAACTCACCTGTTCCAGAAAATTAGGCGAATTTGGGGATTCGATTATCCTAAATTATATCGAATAACTAGTAAAAACGACAATTAAACTAGAGAAATTACATAAAATAACACGAGATTACCTGATTTTAATGAGGAATCCGTCAAATGCATAGTCGCGACGAACATACTAAATGAATCGATGATTTCATCCATTTTCAGTGTAGAATCGTGAATTGAGATCAGGAGGAGGAGTTGGAAGAGTGAGGATGAATATTGAAGAAAAGGAAAGAGCAGGAGGGGAGATGGGCTGAAGTGAGAGAAAATAGAGAGTGAGAGAGAGGAAGCGACGAGTGCAGTTTTGCAGAAATGAGGACGAGGCTTACGAACCCCTGGATCAATGTGGCCGCGTGTTTCTTCGCTAAATCGTGGCCTTTCATTTTTCTGCATCTAACGGTTCAGATGAGGACTCATGGACTCATCTAAGTAGGCGGACTCATCTGAACCCACCTGTATATATATATATATATATATATATATATATATATATATATAGGAGCACGTTTCGGTAGAAAGTTATATATTGGTAGGAAGGTAAGAAGTACTTATATAGTATTATCAATATCTGAGATTGAAACCAACAAAACTAATAACACATCTAAACAAAAGGCATTTATTCTTATAAAATGTGCTTTTAATTCAACCAAAAAACACTTTTATTCTTATAAAATGTTATTATTACAAAATGCACTTCTAATTTAACAAAATACACTTATTTTTAGAAAATCCATTTCTAATTCAACAAAATGCACTTTTCTTATCAAATGCACTTCAAAATTTAACAAAATACACTTTTCTTAAAAAACGCACTTCAAATTTAATAAAATGCACTTTCTTATAAAATGCATTTCAAATTTAATAAAATGCACTTTAATTTAAGAAAATGCACTTATTCTTATAAAATGCACTTCTAATTTAACAAACTGCAATTATTCTTATAAAATGAACTTTAATTTAACAAAATGCACTTATTCTTATAAAATGCATTTCAAATTTAATAAAATGCACTTATTCTTATAAAATGCACTTCTAATTTAACAAAATGCAATTATTCTTATAAAATGAACTTCTAATTTACAAAATGCACTTTGTCGTTTTAATATTATAAAATTCACTTTTAATCAAACAAAATGCATTTGGACTTATAAAATACATTTCTAATTCAACAAAAAACACTTATTGCTATAAACGCACTTCCAATTTTACAAATTGCACTTCTAATTTAACAAAATACATTTCTAATTTAACAAGATGCACTTATTCCTATAAAATGTACTTTTAATTTAACAAAATGCACTTCAATTTAACAAGATACACTTATTCTTATAAAATGCACTTCTAATTTAACAAAATGCACTTTTTCGTTTTGGTTTTATAAAATGCACTTTTAATTTAACAAAAAACACTTCTAATTAAACAAAATGCACTTTGTCTTTTAATTTTATACAATGCACTTCTAATCAAATAAAATGCACTTCTAATTTAACAAGATGCACTTATTCTTAAATAAAATGCACTTTAATAAAAAAAATTAAAAAAAAAAAAAACAGAAAAATGAACCACATTTTTTTTCTCTCCTCCCATACCCACCCACCACCACCACCACGAATCACCTAACCACCGCCGGCCACCAGCACCGAACACCACCTCACGCGACGCCGACACCACCATTCGACGCGCGCCGCCTCGACGACCCCACGGAGGCATCCCAGAGATCGCGCCACCTCCTCTATCCTCCTTTACTTCTCTTTTTTCTCATTTTCTCTCTCCTCTCTCACTCCTTTCCCCAGCCCTTATCGTCAGCCGTCGCCGCCCAAAAATCGTCCCCCACCCCTCGCCCTACGCCGCCGATCACACGCACCACCACCATCGCCGCAAATAGGAGGGTTTTGAGGAGATCGAAAAGTAAGTAAAGGGGATAATGGGGGAGAAGGAAGGGTATGGTCGCGGGAGAAAGCCGATCATGGTGGCTGGGTCGGGGCTAGTGTTGGTGGTGGTCGGCGACGGCCATCGGCGGGGCTGGGGTGGTCTCGGGTTGGGGGCACTACGCCAAATAATACATAAGACAACGGGTGCAAAACAATATAGACACCGGTTGCAACCTGTGTCTGCACTGCCGGTGTCTTATGTTAAGACACCGGTTGTTCTGATAATACCCGGTGTCAAAAACAATACATACGACACCGGTTTTAGGTAAAACCGGTGTCATATGTTGCTTTTTTTTTTTTTTTTTTTTTTTCGCTGGTGGATATTTTACACCGGTTTTTTCAAAAAACTGGTGTCATATATTGGTTTATTTTTTTTTTTATTTTTTTTCAGTTGGACTTTAGACACCGGTTTTTTTAAATAACCGGTGTCATATGTTGTTCTGTTTTTTTTTTCCTTCCAGTAGGACATTTGACACCGGTTGTATAAAAAACCGGTGTCATAGGGTAGACTTTTTTTTTTTTAGTTTGCTTGCTTCTGCTTCTGCCAGGGAATTGGCGACTACAACAATTAGTTGCCAATTCCCACATTACAAATAAACATACATTACGATTATGTCGTTTCAACGACACCAATTCCCAAAACCTCGACTACAAGAAACCAAGTCGATTCTTTGCTATACAACAATGGAGCTTCAAATCACTCTATATATAATAAACATCCATCCAATCTCAATTACTCCATCCACAACATTCCTCCAAAATACAACAATGGAGATCTTTTACTTTTCCTAGTTTCTAATTTCCTAACTAAAATTTACTAACATTTCTAACTTAATGAGAATCTAAGTTTTTCAAGAAATCAAAGTAGATTTGAGCACTTACAAGCAAAACTCGCTAGGTAGTTAGAGATCATCATCGTCTCCTTCTTCATCTCCATCCACAAAGACATATGTAGCCCAAAGATCTCTTATTTCATCCACTTGTTCATTCGTAAATTGCTTGCGACCCTTCACAACATACTAAAACGACAAATTGATGAATTTAGATATCCAAAAATTAAACATTTATAAATTACTATAGGATGATAGATAATTGAATGAAAGAGACACCAAAACACGAGCGGCGAGCGGCGACAACGGAGGGGCGGCACAATAGCGGCGGCGACACAGAGCGGCGAGGGAGCGGCGAGCAACGCCTGGCGAGGGGTGAACAACGAGAGGCGAGCGGCGAGCGGCGAGGGGCGAGCGGCAAGCGGCGAGCGGCGAGGGGCGAGCGGCAAGCGGCGAGCGGCGATAACGGAGAAAGAACGGCGACGGCGAATCAGAATTTTATTTTTCTGGGTTTCGGGTTTTTGGGGGTTATATTTTTTTTTTAGAATAAGCATATGACAAAGGAAAAATACCCTTTTCTGGGGTACCATATGACACCGGTTATACTCAAAACCGGTGTCTTATGTCCATATATTTTTTTTTTTTTTTCCAGTTATAAGATAAATTTTTTAATGTTTTTTTCGCTGTGTGAGAAAATGATCCTCCCGGGAGTAACATATGACACCGGTTCTGAGTAAAACCGGTGTCTTATGTCCAATTTTTTTTTTTGTTTTTTTTTTCCTGTTATAAGATAAATTTTTTAATGTTTTTTTCGCTGTGTGAGAAATTGATCCTCCCCGGGAGTAACATATGACACCGGTTATGTCCAATTTTTTTTTTCTTTTTTTTTCTTTTTTTTCGCTGTGTGATTAAATGATCCTCGGTAAACATATGACACCGGTTATACTGAAAACCGGTGTCTTATGTCCAATTTTTTGTTCTTTATTATTTTTAGCTAAGTGAGGAATTGCGCGCAAATGGACTGGGGAAGCATTTGACACCGGTTGATTGAAAACCGGTGTCTTATGTTTTTCAGACACCGGTTCTAAGCCTACCGGTGTCATATGTACCGATGTTAAATGCCATTATTGGCGTAGTGGGGGGTTGGAGAGGAGAGAGAAAAAGGAAGGGAGTGAGTTTTTCTTTTTTCTTTTTGTTTTTGTTTATTTGATTTAATCTTGACCATTGGATTTAAGTTGGGTGGATGGATGATATAACTTCTTACTTCTCACCATAAGAACACTTCTTATGTGAACAACACATCTAGAGACTTTCGAATTTTTTAGAGCTTTGTAATCTTTTATTTTTACAAATTTTGGTAAAAGATATATAACTAATTATAAATAATAAGATGATACTATGTGTTTTGGGAAACAATAAGATGATGATAAGATGATACTACACGTTTTGGGAAATAACATATCGAATTCTTAGACCTTTGCAATCTTTTATTTTTACAAATTTAGGTAAAAGATATATAACTAATTATAAATAATAAGATGATACTATATGTTTTGGGAAACAATAAGATGATGATAAGATGATACTACACGTTTTGGGAAATAATATATTGATACTATACGTTTTGGGAAAAGATGGTGCATAAACATAAAAATAGAAAAAACTTACCATGAGATTATACGTTCATGTTTTCTATAATCTTTCCTGGACAAGCCTTAAGCAATTTATGCCAACTTGGGATGTAAAAGTATGCAAGATTGACTTTGCATGAATGGAAAATTTAGCAAAAAAATATGCAAGGGATGTTGTTTAAATTCTAAAATTACTAGAATTTTTTATTTGTGAAAAGAGTTATTTGAACCGTGCAACGCACGTGCTTACAACTAGTCTCTAAATATTTGAAATCAAAGTGGGCAATTCCAATTTATCCATGGCAAAAGTTAAAGATTCCAGGGTATACAATCATAAAAATACCCCATTAATTTGGAGAGACAAAGTCAAGAAATTGTGTGTTGGCCTCTAAGATTTCCATCTCACTCTCCTCCAAGAACAACCACACTTCAATCCCATCACTATTTGAATCACAATCATCAGTAAAGAAGATAAAATTCCTAAGTGATGGAGGTACAATCCCATCAGTTGGAATAATCCAATTCGGTTTCCCAAACCCGAAATCGGCCTCATCCAACCCAAGCTTACACCAACTGCTCAGCTGGTAGACACACGCATTGTCTTCCATCACAAACCGTGACGCTTCTTTTCGGTCTGCACATATTCCCTCCACCCCATTCTCCCCTTGATACGCTTCAATTTTCGTCGTCGCCCTCGAAACTGCTCCATGTATTTTCTCAACTAGCTCCCGAAGTGTGCTTTGTTTTGTCGCCTTTGCTTGCACGTCAGTGATGCAATTACCCATCGATTCCCGAGGGAGTGGTGGGTTAGTTCGCAATCGCATATTCGTACTTATCGAGAGTGTTGTATTTGTAATGTCCGAAACTGTCTCGTCTTTTGGTTTACGTGCGGCAACAACGACGTTCTGCCAAACGAACCCTGCAACGGTCTCGAATGATGTCGGGTTAGGCACGGCCACAGTCGCGGCCAGGGCCTTAAGGTTAGTTATAGCGGCTCTAGTGAGTCGAAAGCTCTTGACCGATACAACGAGAGGAGGAAGGTCCGACGATTGGTCCTTACAAAGATCGGGCACTAAGACTCCCTCAATCGATGGACAAGGCGGAAAAGCCTTAAAAATCGCTGTAAAGTCAGGCTCGACAACATCTTGGTGTCTTCCACTCACAATTGCGGCCCAGTGTTTAAAGAAGATTCCCAAAGAAGCTGCGTCGAGGAGCTTGTGAAGCATATAGCACCCGATGACAACCCCACCACATGCGAAAACATTTACTTGGAATGCGAGTGGGACTAGCTCCGAAATAGGCCGAGGTCCAAGGGCTAGTAAATCGCGAGGAGGGAGAAATTTGGTTAACACATGGAGTTTGTGAGTCGAATCAAGAACGTCAGATAGACTAGAATTTACAAGTGTTTCGATGAAGGGTACGCCTTCGTCGTTGCAAGAGACTGTAGAGTCATCGATGCATCGACCCGAAAGAGGGTAGAATTTGGAGAGTATTTGGGAGAGGGATGTTTTGAGAGTGTGAATCGGTGGAGGTGGTGTAGCAGTGGTTCTTTTAGCGTAAAAGAGAAGCAGGGGAATGTGAAAAGCAGGGAATATTTGGTCAAGAAGAGATAGATTGAATGTTTTGAGATGTATGGGTGTTGGAGTTGATGGTTTTATGGTTTCGCTTGATGTCATTTGGATTTGTAAGTTCATTATTATTTTGTCATCCATTTTTTCGGGATTGTTTCTTGTTTAGGTTGTACAATGAAATGTTGCAAAGAGATTGATTGCTTAATCTATAGAATGTAGGGATTTTCGATTGGGTGGATGTTCTCTTAGTGCTCCGTCTTTACAAATGAGCAAAAGCATCGACCTTACCAACCCACTAAGAAAAAGGCATGGACACAAGTAGTATTCCGCGTGCAATACGCATAATCTCACTAAACAAATGAAATTCACGCTCATTTGCATAAAATACGGAGTATGAGAGTACCTTGGGAGATACGAGTAATACATAATTGAAATCACTAAAACATGTCATGGCGTTGACGTCTTTTACGATTCTACCTGACTTAGGGGTCATATCTAATGCCCAATGGTTTGTGTACCCGGAAAAAACTAGCAAGACCAACTTTTTTTAAGCCGGGAAATGTTTGGTGAGGAATAATGTAAGGCTACCACTGTGATCACATTTTTCATTCCACATTGAATTAACTTTAATTCCAAGCAATTGGCGGCTTGAATTGAGAAAATGGGGAGCACCAAATAGCAATGATGATAAATTCCAACAGAAATTGCGCTAACACCATTAAAATATGTATGAACGCGTTTAATTTGTATCCCTCTTTAGTCTTTTGTAAGCAACTTCTTCACACTTTGTTTGGTGGACCGAGCACTTGAGATGATCAACATCGATCGATTTGCAGTTGTTTTGGACCAAACTTATGCTCTACTACTGCTCATGATGAGACGACTTTTCCGAAATGTACAAGTTTGTCAAATAAATAAAAACGCTACAATGATCATGCTTCACTAACTTAGGGCCCGTTCGGTATCATAGGCGTTTTCACTTTTTTTTTTTTTTTTGTGTAAAAAGTTTAGCTAAATAAGTTGTAAAAATTAATTTAAACTGTATGTTTCTATAATAGTCATACAGAAAATGAAAACTGACAACTGAAAATTAAAAACCACTTTTTCTGGTTTTCAAAAACGGGACATTGGTTTTCAAAAAAGTAGAAAACTGAAAATGGAAAACGATGCCAAATAGAACCTTAATTAGCCATATCTTTTCCTCCTCATCTAGGTGACCTGATGTAAGCTATTTAAAGAAGCTAATATCTACTTTAAATAAAGTCAATATTTCCTTATTTTTGTTTTGTATAAACATCAGCGAATATTAGGTATTACGTTTAAAATGTCTCTAGTCAGAAATAATATTGTTCCAACATGTGTGAACATCAATGAACACACCACCCAAAACCATTAACTTGACATTATTATTACCACAGGTTCAACTTGTTTCATTATTAATATAAAACATGATATATAAAATATTTGTAGTCATAAGGTGTGATTACATTTAATTACCTCTCATCAGAGGCCAGGATAACCAAAACATGAAACCTATGGACATTTGGAGGTGCCTTTCTTGTTTTTCCAATTGTTATAACATGGACATTCTTCTCCACGCCTTTGCACACCGCCTATCGCATTCATTTGGACAATCTGTACGTATAACCCATTTAGAATAATATGAGCTATTATACATACATAGTGTAATAATAATGTCCAAGTAACAATATAGAAGTACCGAAAATAAATACTTCGTGGATTATTATGTACCTTCTTTACTAATAAACTCTTCTCCACCAGCCTGAAGAAATTAGGGAAAAAAATAAGTTGATTGGACAATCATCTCAAAAAAAGAAAAAAAAAACAGTTTAAGGCCAGGGAACGAAGTTTTGGAGTTAATCCCCAAGCCTAAGTGTTTATAGTAGTTAAAGAAATATGGCAATGATAGCAAGAGACAAGTGAAGGAAAAACGTAGAGTTCAGTGAACTCGAGGCGGACCACGCAGCCAAGTACAGCGGACCGCGGGCCTGGAGTCGGCACGTTTACGCATTTTCCTTATTACCCTAATTCGTCCTTTGGCTATTTGACTATTTGTCAACTATAAATACAAGGATCGTCCTATACCCTAAAACACACTATTATCATCATATATGGGTAAATTATACCATCCTCCCAGGAGCATAAGAAACATGGTGGTCCTTCACACAATAGAGGAGTAGGGACGACACTTGAATGGATTTTAAATTATTTTAAGTGTGGTCTCTACTCCTCTATTGTGAGAGGGACCACCATGCTTCTTGTGGTTCCGTGAGCATGTTATAATAAGCATTGTCATATATTCTCTCATAAAGTCCCAAAGGTTGGTTTGTGTGGTTTGAGCATAGAAGAGGCGTTCGGGATCGGTTATATCAACCGGGGTTCTTCAGTTTAGAAAAGGTTTGGTGTTGTGTAACCTGGAGAGCGACTGTCATGGAGGGGCTTGCACCGTGGCTTGGCGGAATCGTCTTTAAGTATAGAGATACTTGTAATCTCGGCACAAAATTCCTTTGAGCTAAGTTTGATTGATTTACTCTTTATTTTTAACACGAAGAACACCCTCTAATAAACACCAATGACCATGAAATGTGAGGACATCATTGTAACAAGATTACAACAAAAATCAAAATAAAAATTGAAATGCGCGGGTTAAGAAAAAGTGCTTACATTTGAAGCAATAAAAAGAGACATAACCATGCATATTGCTACATAACCAGCAATTATATCTTTTTCTCTCCAGAAGATGATAATAATTAAGCGGTTTCAGATACTATTAATATTGTTTGAGTAAGCTTCGTTAATTATGAAAATCTATTGGAGACTTTCTTATACCGTCCCTTTGGGGGCATATACAGTTTTCGTACCCCCAATGCATTTCAATGAGCAATTAATCTAATTTGTTGACCACTCACTAATATTTGGATGATCAAAAACTAAAGTATACGGAGTATTAATTTTTCATACGATAAGTCAAATACATAAAGATCATGCAATTGATTCATTTTCTCCTATACCCAAGTTCCAATCATATCATAATTCACTAATATTTCGATGAACTCATTAACGACTTTGGAATTGGCCAGATTAATAAGTACTCGTACAAACCTAGCATAATTCCACCATTCCACCGTATTTATTATGATTCATTATTTCATCTTAATTTGGATAGTAAAAGTATGTATGGTAAGGAACAAATTAAATACACAAACACAATCTTAAAATTGTTAATTTATTTCATTTCATAAAAACAATGTGCAAATTCAAGAAAACAAAAACTCATATGAGATGATCAACAATCTTCAAAATGAAGCTTAGTGTGTAGGAGAAGCGGCAAAAGCAAGGAATTCTTGGCTAGACTCCAATACTTCCATCTCCTTTTCCTCCAAGAACAACCAAGCTTCAATCCCAACACCAATCGAATCCGAAAAATCATTCAAAATAATCATATTTCTATGAAACGGAGTCATTTTTCCATCCGTAGGGATCATCTGTACAGGCTTCCCAAACCCAAAATCGAGATCACTAAACCCGAGCCTACTCCAACTAATCAACCTGTAACACCTATCTTTGTAGTCCACCAAAGTGTTAATAACCTTACTCCAATTCTCCATAACAGCCTCAACCCCATTCTCCCCTTGATACCCTTTCATCTCCTCCTTCATATCCGAAACAGCCGTGTTAATCGCGACCACAAGATCCGGTAACTTTGCCTTCTTTTCGGCTTTAGCGACCGTGATCACGGCAAGGTTACCAATGGACTCATTAGCCAAGGGAGGATCGACCCTAGGCCGAATGTCTAGGGTCACATGAAGGACTGATCCGCTTCTATTTTCATCGATTTTCGAGGCGTTTAGTGCTTGTTCCCATATAAACCCGGCAATTGCTTGAAAACTAGTCGGCTTAGGGACACTCTCGCTAACAGCTTGCGCCTTAAGCTTGCTTATAACAGTGTTTCTGAAGATGAACCGCTTTGCGACCGTTGGCGAGCGCTCGACTTCTTCCTTGTAGACATTAACCACGGGGAGTTCCAATGGTTTCGATGTTGGAGGGAAAGCTGTAGTGCACGCTTCCAAATTCGGGTTTTTTAGGCCGTCCTCTGAGCCTTGGCTCAAGAGGGCGGCCCAGTGCTTGAAAAACGTTGCCGCGGAAATCCCATCGAGGAGCTTGTGTATGTCGTACCATGCAATCGAAACACCACCACAGGCGAAAACCGTGATTTGGATAGCTAAGTGGGTGAGCTCTGAAATTGGGCTGTCTCCCATTCCTAGGGAGTGTACCGGGGGGAGAAAATTGGCCATTGAGTCGAGTTTTCGAGGCGAGTTTAGAAATGATGAGAGTGTGCAATCGGCTTGTGCTTCGATGAAGGGTAACCCGTCATCGTTGCAATTTACCGTGGATTGGTTAATTTTACCGGCTACAGGGTAGAATTTTGTGAGTGTTTGTGAGAGGCATGTTTTAAGGCGGGTTATATCAAAGGTGGGAGTGGTTTCGGACGAGGCCGCCGAGTAGAAAACGAGGCCGCAGGTGGGGAAGATGGGGACTAGAGGAAGGATTTGGTTAAGGTATGATAGTTGGAAGGTTTTGAGATGAGATGGTGTGGGTGAAGATGGTTTTACTGTTTCTGTTGATGTTATTTTTACCGTGATTTCTGGTGTTTCTTGCATTTTCTCAATTGTTGATGTTGATGAGTTCATTTTGTGGTTTTAGTACTGCTTGCTCGATTTGGATTGTAGAGGACTAGAGGGTGTATTTATAGTTGAAAAGCCAGTATGTAGTGTTCTTTGTTCGAACGTCGATGGACAATGCTTGTTAGGTCATACCTCTAATAAGAGAAGTCTATCGGCCCGTTTATTGTGACATTTGATTCCGTATGTATATGCGAGAGAATTTCAAAACGAAATATAATAATGATTATTGTTATTGGATGCTGATGAATTAGAGTTCAAAAAAAGGCATATTAGTCTCACCAACAACCAAATGTGACCGGACAACATAATGGTAAAGCAACTTTAATTTTGGCTCGTGTATTATAGTCACTTGATGCGAACTGGTCATAAAGGGATAAATATACACAAAGGTATAGCGTACGTATGTATAGCTAAGTGCTCGATTACTTTTTCAGGTTGCTTACAATTTTTAACACAGGCGACTCGCCTTTGTAATCTGAAAAGAAATTGAGAGTTTCGGCGAACACGAATGAACTTGCACTGGTAGGGATAATTAAAATTTGAAAATGTTGTAATAGAGGAGCCCAGTCACAATAGCATTGTGTGGCAGGTGCGAGAAGATAATATCAACAATATTACGGACAATATGAACATAAAGAAAAGACAACAGATTTTAATTAAGCAAGCACACCGGAAAAGCTTACTTCATGGCGGAGTTTTGGAAACAAGGGTGGCCACGAAATTAAACTCAACCAAGTGATGAGGAATCAACTGAGGAATCTAATGGTAATAATACGGTAGGCAATTTTACTGAATCGGAAGTAGGAAATGAAACCCAGCTCGCGAATACTGTATGGAGTACAAGCTTGGTGAATGAGCTGATCAATTCTGCCATGTCTAAGGCTAGTAAGCATTTACAACCTTCAATTTCAAGGTTAAAGTTAGTTCTAGTGTAGACTGTAGTGGTAAAAAAACTCAAACTGAAAATGATGGAAACCCTGGTCTTCCTACAACAAAAGCTTGGAATTCGATCTGTGGTTTCTGGAAAACCAAAAGTAGGGATGAATCTGGAGTCAAAAATGATGAGGTCACTATTGAGGAATCTGATATACATGAGGAATTATAGAAATAGAAGAATACCTTAGTGGGGAATATATTGGGAGCTAAGCCTACAGTCAAAGATATGAAAGAGTATGTAAGCAAAGCATGGAAAGAGTATGAAAGAGTATGTAAGCCAATAGTTCGATACTTTAAGCAGGGATGGTTTGCATATCCTCAAACCATGGGCACCCAGCATATCACAGGAGTTTGACAAAGTTACCAACATACCAGTTTGGATTTTGCTGCCATATTTAGACCCATGGCTTTGGAGAAATCATGCTTAAGCAAGATAGGAAGCAAAATTGGAAAACCCATGTATGCAGATCTAACAACAACTCATCAAGAAAGGTTATCCTTTGCGGATCCTTGTGGAGGTAGATGCTTCATCTGATTTACCTGAAGAAGTGCTTATTAATACTCCTCATAGTGGGCAGATAGAGCAGATAATTGTTTACAAATAGGTGACGTACTACTGTAAGACCTGTCAAAAATTGTTCCACACATTCAAGAATGCAAGCAAAACAGAGTTAAGCCAGTTGCAAAGCAGACTGAAGTATAAATACAAGCCTAAAACCCAGGTCGTTGTACCTGATCAGGCAAAGGATATACACGGAGATAAGGCTATGGATATGGGACAAAATCAAGTGGTGGTGGAGGATACGGGACACAAAGAACACACTACACCTCCTCCAACTCCAATAGAGGATTCAAGGAGATACTCTGTTGAGGATCTGGGGTTTAGGAGGATATAAGAGAACCACCTCACTAGAAACTTGGGATGTTGTAGCTTTGAGTAACAGATAACAGATTCTAATAGATGAGAACCACACTGATATTGGGCAACATTGTTTAGAGGAGCAAGAGTCACTAGACCACCACCTTCATCATGATAGTGGTTGCTTGGAATATCAGAGGATTAAATGATACCCTCAAGCAGAAGGAGGTGAGGAGTCTAATGCTAAAAATTAATTAAAGTTTGCTTACACTACGTCAAATTTGGGTTTCCAGAACTAGCATAAGAGAACGAAATTTTGTAAAACCGATCTCTATTTTATATGAAAACGGGTCCATTAAAAACTGTTCTAAAAGATGATTTGAAGGAAAATAAAAATTAAATGTCTAAGAGAACGGTTTCATTAAAAACCGTTCTAAAAGACCTTAGAAAAACCGTTCTAAAAGATCATGTTTTTTTTTCAAAACATAAATCATACAAAGTTCTCTGCTTTGTAATCTCCGCCTCCTCATTCTCAGTTTCTCTCTTCTTCCACCTTTCTCTTCTTTCCATCTCTAACTGATTCTCCTCTTTTTTTTTCCTCTCTTCTCTTCCATCGCTGCGAGTGCCTCACTCCGACAAGATCTGGTCTTGCCGCCTCGAAGAACCGTCCTTCGATGACCTTTTTGCCACCTTCTACTCCAGCCGGCAAACACGTCTTCGTACGGCTAGGGTTCATCGGCCTCTTTGCCGGTAACTTTTTACATCTTTGAGATATTGTTTGTGATTAACTTATGTATAATCTAGTTTTCGGATCTACTTTTTATAAGATATAATATCTCATTTTCAGATTTCGTTTGTCAAATTTGGCATATGTTTTTTAAACTTATTTTTTTTGTATTAATTCACTTTTTCTAATGATATTTGTTTTTACTTTTTGTGGTTAGAATGATAATGCAGAGGAAGTTGATGAACAAAGGCTCAGATTTAGCGTACAGAACAATATGACAATGACGACGTCAAAATTTACGTGAAAAATAGTGTTAGGTTAACCGTGCCAAGCAAAGCACATTTCTCAACAATACCTCCTAACAATGAACGAAAACCATACTTCGAAAGTCCAAATTTCAAATCGCCCGCGGGGGCATTAATGGTCAATCAAAAACATATATCGCACTATATCATTGGATCGTCTTCACTCTCGTCCCATGCAATTTAAGGTTCCGCGAACGTTTGATATACATAAATTAGATTTTTAGGTACACTGACAAGTTGGAGGCCCTAAAGATGGCGTAAACAACATGAACGAGTGAACACATCAAATAATGGATAAAACATTAAACCATGAAAAAGCTGAATTTTTTTTCGAAATAGGGCTCAAAATATAAAGATTAAACAAAATGGGTCGGATTCAAAAACGTTTAATGTTATGGGGTGCACGTCACCCCATTTCAGGTTCGGAACAAAAGCGCCATTACCACTGGCGGTTTTAGGTGTCCCAAACAGTACATATGAGCTTCCGGGGGATCTTGGGCAATTGTGAAACCGCCATGGGGGGTGGCGGTTTCACTTCAAGTGAAACCGCCACTCCCTATTGCGTTTTCATCACCGAACTGACACTGGGAAATCGAAGTAAATATTTTGTTAAGGTTAAAACCGCCATGGGGGGTGGCAGTGAAACCGCTACCCCCCATGGCGGTTTCACGTTTTTATTTTATTTTTATTTTTTTTCCATATGTTATACATGAATTTGGGGGAAAAAAAACACATAACTCACCCGACTCTCACCCCCGACTCACCCCTAACTCTCATTATTACATCCTCTCACCCCGACTCTCCGCCGCACCGCCGCTGCCACTGCTGCCGCTGCCCTCTGCTCCGTCGCGGCCGTCCCTCCTTTTACTCCTACACTCCTAATTGTTCCTATTATTTAGGTAATGTGTCTCTCTCCTTAATTTAAGTTAATTTCATTCATTCTAATTTAGGTTAGATTCAATTCATTAGTTTAATTGTTTGTTTTTTTGGTTAGATTACTAATTTATTGAATAATTTGTTATGTTAGTATTGATTATGATTTGCATTTTTATGGGTATATAGTAGAAGTTGAATTTTTAGAGGTTTTGTTTAATATTGTAATTAAACCACCCTAACTTAGGTTAATTTGAGTTCATTGAGCTGTTTTTTAGGTTAAATTACTAATATATTTAATCCAATTTAGTTAGTATTGATGCTTGAGTTTAGTTATTAAAATTCATAAGTCGATTTTTAGGGTATTGGTTAATTGAAGATTTATGTTGGGGTTGAATTTCTTAATTAAATTAGTTTATTTTTCTCATTATAGAATGCAAATTACTGGATATCCTTTGGTATGTTATTGGGATGGAGAAATTGTTGAAGCTAGTGGAAATGTTTGTTATAAGGGTGGAAATGAGAGTTTTGTATTTGCTAGTACTAATATGACTTATAATGACTTCATTGGGGAGATTTGTGAGGCAATGAAAATCAATAGAAAGAGTGTTTCATTGACGGTGAAGATGAAGTATCCGAGTGCGGGGTGTTATAAGGTTGTACCCCTTAATAATGATCGTTCTTTACTTGCTATGTGGGCAATTGTTCGACACTCAAAGGTTCCTTCTATGGACATTTATGTTGAAGTGGGAAGGTTAGACTCTAGAATTGTATTGCCAACAACGATTTCAACACCACCCAATACTTCTCTCACATCAATGAGATTTGGGGATGTTGCGCAATATGTTTCCATTGAAACCAATAACATAAATAAAGGAACCTTGAACGAGAATTTAGAAGGAGATGAGGCGGAGGAGGAGTTGAATGTTGTTGAACGTATGATTGATGATGAAGATGAGGATGATGATTTGGTTGGGAAGAGTGCTCCACACGTAGAATTCAATACGATTCATGAAATTGATCAACAACATGTGAATGCTTGGAAAACATGGGTCAATGAAGTTGAAGTTAAGGTTGGTAGGGAGTTTATAGTTGGTCAAATATTTCCAAATAAGACTGCTTTGATAGAAAATGTAACTTTGTACTCTGTACAACGTAACCAAACTTTCAAAGTGCCTGAATCCAAACCCCACACTGTCACTTTCAAGTGTGGTAGAATGCCAAACCCATGCAATTGGAGGCTTAGAGCACCACAAAAAGAAGAACAGTTTTCAGAAGCCTTCACCATTGTCACTTATCTTGGGCCTCACGAAGCTACCTATATTGGTGACGTTATTCCACGCGACCATATGAATTTGAAACGTGGATCCATTAGTGAAGCTATTAAAAACCTTGTTGCCAAGGATTAGTCCATTACAGTCCCAGTTCTTATTGAATTTATCAAAGATAAATTCAATTATACTATCTCATATATTAAGGGGTGGAATGTTAAACAAAGGGCAATTGCAAATTTTTATGATGATTGGGATGAATCCTACACTTTGCTTCCTCACTTCATGCAAGCAATGAAAGAATCCAACCCGGGAATTGTTGTGCATTTTGTAAATACCCCAACAGGCAAACCTAATGAGGAAACTTTCTTTCGAGTGTTTTGGGCATTTGGACCATCAATTCAAGGTTTCAAACCATTGTCGCCCTCTTATAACTATTGATGACACTCATTTATATGGAAAATATAAGGGTACTTTACTTATTGCAATGGCAGTTGATGCTAATGACCAACTTTACCCACTTGCTTTCGGTATTGTTGAGAGTGAAAACACTAGTAGTTGGCCTTGGTTTATGGCATGTATAAGGAGCTTCCGTGACAGATAGAAAAGGTCTTTGTGTTATATTAGATAGACATGATGGCATCAAAGCTGCTATGAATGATGAACACATCGAAATGGCTGAGCCGCATGCCTACCATAGATTTTGCATACGTCATGTGGAATCCAACATCAACACAAAGTTTAAAAGTAGGGATTTGAAAAACTTGTTTGGTTGGACTGCCACACAACATCAGAAGAAGAAGTTCAATCGTGGTTTCAATCGAATGGGTGAAATAAATATTGATACACGACGATATTTGACCAAACATGGCTTGGAGATGGAGAAGTGGTCAAATTATCATGACGGTGGATTCAGGTATGGTATAATGACTACCAATATGGTGGAGTGTTTCAATGGAGTTTTGAAAGGAGGCCGATTCTTACCCATCGTCGCACTTGTGAAATTGACATTTTAACGAGTCAATGCGTACTTTGTGGAGCGGCGTGAGAAGGCAAAACAAAGGCTTGAAGAGAGACATGCATATTGTAAGAAAGTAATGGATGCCATTGATGTAAATTCTGAGAAGGCCGCACACCATACCGTTGTGGCATTTGATAGAGGACTGTTTCAAGTGACCACTGGGTCGGGGCATAGAGGTAGTGGAAAAGGGAAACATAAGCATACTGTGAATGTTGTGACTAAAACATGCACTTGTAAAAAAACTTGAAATTTACAAGTACTCTTGTTCACATGTACTTGCTGTTTGTAGCTCAATGGGTTTAAGTACAAATGCATTTGTGGATGTGTTTTACACTAGTGGTGAGTATTTGGGGTCATACGCACCCAAATTTCGACCCATTCCGGATGAAACTTATTGGACACCTCTTGATGGTCCTAAAATCCTTGCTAATAAGGATATGAAATGTGAACCGAAGAAGAAGGGTACGAAGGATAAGTCACATTCAAAGCGATTGCGTAATGAGATGGATGAAAAACCACCATCAAAATCATTATGTGGCATATGTCGTCAACCCGGTCATAACAAAAAAACATGTTCTTTAAGAGGGTAACATTAGGACGTAAGTGGCTTATGATCGATCGATGAAAAGCCGATGGGATTTTCTCTCTTACCGCTTATAGAGATGCATTTGATTGTATAACTCATGATCAAGTAAGTTTACTTATCCAATCCATTGTTTTGTGACTTTTTAATCATGAAAATAATTTGGTAATTCACTTATTTATTTGTTTTATTTTAGTTCATTTGGCAGCCTTATACAGCGGATGTCATCTCAGCTCTCTCTCCGATTTGTTCTAAGGATGAACAAGATTGGTGTGTTTTGGCTCCTATGATCTGCTTCGATATTGTAGAGTGGCATTGTCCGGATCGGATAGTACGTCAATTTGGTTTGAAGCAAACAATCCCGGTGGACTGTGATACTTCGGTGGCTCTTCATAAATTGGATAGGAGAGGAAATCGCAAGATAAGTTGGAGTGAAATTCACAATGTCTATATCGATTTATGGCGTAGGCGTCGAGAGACGGTGGTGGCTAGTACCGATGTAGATGATAGCATGATGGATTACAATGATCCGTATATGGTTTGGTATCGAAACCATACTCGTCGTGTCATTGGAGCTTTTAAACAATCTCATGGTAGCCCGGTTTCCTACCATCCTTCTTCTCCCTCAATTCAATTGCTTGTAAGTATGATTTATCGTTATTTCACTTTTATTGAATAGTAAGCATGTTTAGGAAATAATTAGTGCAACTTTTTGATTTTTGTGGTTGTAGACCCAAGGTTTTGCAACTCTACACATGAGGTGTGAGCATGACATTCAAGCTGCACTAAATGACGCATCTAGTGTCAATTTTGTTCAAACTTTAAGCGACATTCGCAAACATTGCTCCGAATGTCTCGAGAAGGTGGGATTTTCACATCTTATCCAACAATCCCAAGAACAACCAAGTGCAAGTTTGGAGGATCATTCTCCTCTCATACAATATATACGTCGACGTAGAGGTGGTTCTCCTTTGACACCAATTATTGAAGGCAACACTCCGGGTTCTTCCTCAAGCCAACCCGCTTCCTCAAGCCAACGTCGAGCTACACGCCGTCGCTGCCTAGCGGAAGATTAGCTATTAATATATTAGTTTGTAATGTATGAGAACAATTTGTCAATTTTATGTTGTATTCGACTATTTCAAGTATTTAAAAGACGTTTTAAGTTATGAAATAAGATACCATGCCATTCGAGTTCTCATCTTGGCTTGTTATTAGTGTTATTGAACGATTGTGGTCGTGGCATTTTGGTTTAGGTTTGTCTGAGTTGCAGGTGAAACGGAATAGAGGGAAAAAACCCTAAAAAAAAAACTAGAACCGCCACGGAGCACAGCGGTTTCAAAGGCACACAAACTGCAGCTCTCCATGGCGGTTTCATCACAGAATCAAGGAGTATGGGAAACGGGGGGTTTCATTTTGGTTAAGGGTGAAACCGCCATGGGGGGTGGCGGTTTCACTACAAGTGAAACCGCCACACCCCATGGCGGTTTTACTCTTAAACAAAATTTTTACTTCGATTTCCTAGAGTCAGTTCGGTGATGAAAACACCATAGGGGGTGGCGGTTTCACTTTGAAACCGCCACCCCTCATGGCAGTTTCACAATTGCCCTAGATCCCCCCGGAAGCTCATATGTACTGTTTGGGACACCTAAAACCGCCAATGGTAATGGAGATTTTGTTCTGAACCTGAAATGGGGTGACGTGCACCCCATAACATTAATTTTGAATCCGACCCATTTTGTTTAATCTTTATATTTTGAGCCCTATTTCGGAAAAAAATTCGAAAAAGCTTTGGTTTTTTGGAATCATGCAAAAGTTCTTAAAAATAACATCACTTGCAGAAGTCATAGTGATGGTATATCATCGAACGTGAGCTTAACTAAATAGCTTACGAGTTCAATACTAATGCGCAAGTCAAAGTTGTTCCGATGAAAGAGCGCACCAAGTTGATGTAGTACCAACTCGTAGTCGTATCGTTGTGTTTATTAGTTCATTCCATATTTCCATTGCTTTATTCAGGTCCTTATCATCGCAAACATGTGTTTCTCAACTTAATAGTTAGTTAACTTGGAAACTAAAACTATATATATTATATTTCTAATTTCACGAGGAGAGCAATAAACGCACATACCACTTAAATAATACGTTAGAAAAATGGGTGAGGATCCCATGAAGTTCATATGTTGTAGAGTTGGTAGAGTTTTACCAAAACGGGTAATAAGACAAAATAAAGAGGATTTCAAAAACACAAATAAATTAATAGATAGAGTTTATTTTCAACTCCACCTAATCTAAACATAAAAATGTTATATTATTCATTAATTAGTATCATTATTACTACAAATGCTAATCTACTTGCGGACGTGGTTTGGATCAAGAATTGTAGGGTTAATTAGGTCATGTGCATCTGGCAAAGTCGGGGTCCCAGCGTAGGGCACCCGTAATAGGCTCCCCTTAATTTCAATGGACGTACGTTTGAACCCGGCCGACGATTAACTTTTTCCGTCACCATCGTACAAATTCAACATTCTCTTTAGGAAAGCGCGCAAGTAGTACATTCTTTTGGTTTATATACACTAATTGCTTAACTAGACCCACTGGATAATTGAGTTTAGGTCACTAATTAATGTAGCGAAACTGCGAATGTATTAGTCGACCAACGACTAAAGTGGAAATTAACAATGTCGATCTTATCTTTAATCTCTCACTAATGGCCATCACAACATTCCAATGATGATATAATCTATATATATAGTACTTAAATTAGTTGCAAATGGCCTTATTAAGCATGTCAAACTTGAGATGAAAATAGGGACTAGATAAAAATTAACATTATTCACCGTAGTACTCCATCACCATAGTCCATCGAACTTGGAATAGAGATGTTAGCTATCTTAAGGTACGTACAATTGTTAGTATTCCAACCAAAATTTCATTTATTTGGTGTAGTTAGACTCGAAACATGTTGAATAACATTCATATTAGACTATGCATTATAATTATTATCTTGTTAATCACTCGAATGCTGTAATAATTTAACTTACAACAATATAAAGTTTGATTAACAACCTTCAAAAGAAAAGTTTGGTTGATAATTTCTACAACAACATTAAATAAACAATTATCACTATATATCAATAAAAATATCATATATCACCATAACGTTTCTTGAAATAACGTTGTATGTTAGCAGTGGTGCGTGGTTTGACATAATGTTTATGAAGCTAAATGCGCAAAGATGTCCAAACATAAGGATATTAATATAAAATTGATATCTTATACTATATACTAAAAGTTGTGTTAGAGGCAACGACCACGTCCACCGTGTTCAGCTAGGCCATCTGTCAGGCCACTTGACATGTCTCTTTAAATTTCATATAAAAAATTCATTTGAAATGTCTCTTATGGTAAAGACTAAAGAGTATAGTTGGTCATTCCATCCCTCCATGGTTCTATATAAGTGACGTTTTCCATATAAAAAAATTCACTATATTTTTTTATTATAAAAAAATCAATATTTAATATGCATAAACACATGGGTAGTGGGGTAAATTACACAAATACATGTGGGGTTGCTCTCTCTTTGTGGTTAAAGTAAGGGTTGGTTGGTCATTTACAAGTCAAATGCAACCGAAACGTAGAAAGGTAAATAAAATGACTGAGACGCCTTGGAATGGAAAGGGTAAGGAGTTCATTGAGATGGAGAGAGTATCGTGTAAGGTTCAAAGGTAGTGTTTCCTGCAGAAAGGCAAGGCGATAAGAGTTTTTGTACGACCTAGATGCGTTGAACATACATGTGAATGGTTATTCAATTTTCTCTCAAGAGCAAACCAAATTGGTGAGAAATGTTTCGTAGTTAGATGTTCGCATTCGATTTAGCACTTTTCTGAAATATCTTGAGATAATTACTGATGTCAAATGTGAATTTTCTTTCTTAATTCATGTCAACGAATTCATCATCATAACTACACACTATTTTACCTCACTTAGCTTTAATCTATTGATAGTCCAAGTTATCATTATTATTCCATCTAATTCCCACTATATCACCTTGATTTGAAGCAAGCTTTTATTTATTCATTAATTGTTTGGTTTGCACCTTTTAGTTTGGTCCTAGTTACGATTGAGAACGATTACATACATAGCAAAGCATTTCCATTGATTTTTAACACTGTCGTGTATCCGAACACCGAAACTCAAAACTTCTGGTTTCTAGTCAAATATGTTGAGCCACGTAACTACTCAATCACGTAGTGGTAAGCTTTGTTTATTCCTTAGTGCATGGCTACTCATAGGTTTAGTTCTTCTTAGAAAGAGAACAAGTGTTCAAAATTTGATGGGGGAAGAAAGAAGTTCCTGTGGTGACTTTTGAGTCAATTTCTTAGCCAAACCTAGCTTCACAAACACTAATTACATCGTCGGCAGTAAAAAGACCCGTTTATAATGATATCGCACCAACAAAATAAGTTAGTGGATATCCGAACATAATTAGCTTATAGGACCCATGTATGCATATGGCGTCTGTGGAGATCGAGATGGCCCGTATTAGTATTTCACACGCATTTTTAGTGCAATTTCAAAACTATCGACATTCTTAGGACGTAACACTTGCCTTAGCTTTGACACCCACCAAATATCATATAAAATAATACTAACAAAAGGCCAAAAACTGGAAACATGGAACACCATCCTTTACTATAAAGCTATGCATTTCATGCATTTCCAAGCAAGCAGCACAAATTTAGCAAAGATTAGTTTCTCCTTCGACAAAAATATACAATCAATAGCATAATAATCATATCCTTAGCATAAATTTCGATTTCGAGTCGTGTCGCTTTTCATCAGCACTAAACAAGATTATAACGATCGCAATTTTTATCAGCACTAAACAAGATTACATCCGTCGCAATTTAGAGCAAAAGAAGATGGAGAAAGCATTGAACGTACAAGTGCAAATAATGTCAAGTGAATTTGTGAAGCCATCAATTCCTACACCAAATCATCTAAAAAGCTTCACCCTTTCTTACGTAGATCAGATACTCCCCTTGGTTCCGCCATTCCTTTCGACTGGCCTAGAGTTCTACAGTGCGCCACCAGAAGGACAGCCACCAATCGATATTACGCGGCTTAAGGCGTCTCTTTCGAAGACGCTCAGTCGATTTTACCCTCTAGCTGGCCGAGTTAGGCAATCTACTATAGATTGCAATGACGAAGGCATACTCTTTATCGAAACAATTGTTAATTGTTCTCTTTCGGCTTTTTTAAGCTTCCCTAAGAAACTCGACTTTGTACCAAAGTTTCTTCCTCCACAAGAGTCCTTAGGCATTGTGGGCGAGTCTGTGACAGAACTCGCCCACTTAGCCATTCAAATCAACGTCTTCACGTGTGGAGGCGTTAGCATTGGATGGTACGACATCCATAAGATCATGGATGGTAGCTCCTCGGCCACGTTCTTCAAGCACTGGGCCGCACTGGCGAGCCAGCGCTATGAAGACCTTATCCAACCGGATTTTGAAGCCACCGTGAGTGCCTTCCCACCCCTGTCCAAGGCACCCCAACTCGAGTGGGACAACGGATACAAGGACCACGTCCAGGGTTCCCCAACCGTGGTTAAAAGTTTCATTTTTCGCAACGATGCGATCAATGACCTCAAGGTTAGGGCAGCTAGTGAGCTAGTCCCTAACCCGACTAGGTATCAAGCCCTAGCCGGGTTCATTTGGGAACATGTCATAGCGACAAAAGGGTCCGACGGATACTCGGACACAGCCCTTCAAGTAACCCTAGACTTACGTCCACGGATAAACCCACCTCTTCCACGAGGGTCCATAGGAAACCTCGTCAACACCGCGGTTGCTAGGGCTGAAAACCGGACCGAGATGCAAGAGCTCGTCGTAGAAATCCATGAAGCAGTTGGTAAGGTGAAAAGGGAGATTAGAGGGTACCAAGGCGAAAGCGCGGTGGAAGACGTACGTAAGAATTGGAATGAACTTATAAAAGTGTTATCGGACTACAAAGAACGGGCGTACAAGTTAGTAAGTTGGAGTAAACTCGGGTTTAGTGATCTGGATTTCGGGTTTGGGAGGCCGAAGTGGATGGTCCCAACAGACGGAATAATGTCTCCATTTCATAGGAATTTGATCATATTGACTGATTACAAAGATATGGAAGGTGATGGGATTGAAGCATGGTTCTTCTTGGAGAAGAAAGATATGGAGGCTCTTGAGAATAATCAAGATTTTCTTAGTTATGCACCTCCTGCTTACTAGTTGAATGTCTATGGTTGAATAATCTTAATTTATTTGGTTTTGTAAGATAATCGGATCATAATGTAGTATATATGATTGGTCAAAATCTGAAAAGTGAGACCATTCATTCATTTCTGAAGTTCTTAATTATTCGTCAAATTAGTCAATTACATCATTGCTTCCAATCCAATGCTATTATATTGTTTTGAAAGAAGAGGTTGGTATAATTTACTGAAATATTGTTAGCATTTTTGTACGTTGAAATTATTTGCTGGAAATATAGCTGAATCAATGGAGATTTTTAACGACACTTATCTGAGGATCAAACAGACTAACAAAGAGTTGTAACGAGAATTGATGTTCTCTAAATTTAAGAACGATTCCGTCGAGGCGTGGTGTACGCTCTTTCAATCCATCCTCCCTCCAGGTTACACATACAACATCAATCACTTTTGCACGAACAAAGATCAGTTGGTACAGTAATCCCGAATGCCCTAGATTTACTCAAAACACGAGTCTTGTGTTTGATGTATTTAAGTCAATTGTGTATATGTTTGATGTCTTTAGGGTAGACATTATACATAGTAGTTAAGAAAATATGTCGTCCTGCACAACACAAAAGTTGCACGGCCATGTTTAGGAAAGAGGCGGCGAATCAAAGCCAACGTAGGCGACTCACCTACTAGCTAGGCCACTCGCCTAGCAGAACTTGAGAATTCTGCTCTGAGCAGGCTACTCGCATGAGACTAGGCCTCTTGCCTAGGGGGTTATTCGAGCCTTTCCATCAAAGCTAGTTTACCTTATTGTTTGAAGATTACTTCAACAATCTCCCACTAATCTACAAACAAACTTCGAAACACCAGAAGAACTTCATGTGTACATGTGCTGATCTCTAGCGACTTCAATCAACACACAGTGGAATTTAAAGCTAGCTATCATGCTTAGTTGGTAACTTAAGTTTTAAACCAAACTGAGGTAATGTGATTGTGAAAGCATCACCTAACCCACAACTATCCATCCTATAAAGCACGTTCTATATCACGATTGTCATGACGCATCAAGACTAAATTCACATGACGTATATATTGATAAGGCCCTTACGTCATACCCTATACAACAACAACAACAACCAAACCTTATTCCCAACCCTACGATTTTTTCTGGTTATGGAGGACTCAGTTCGGGGCTCTAAAGAGTTATTACCATCACTCTCATAGGAATCAGTCATGCTAGATAACTCGGTCTCCATCGCCATATATATGTAGAGGATATATGGATTATTTTGTGAAGCATATGTCAAAAACAAGACTGACAATAAGGTTGCACAAAGACTGACAATAAGCTTGCACAAAGATCTGATAAATGTCTCTTTGTAGGTTATCATGTATAGACTCGAGGATATTACTTCTACAATCAGAGAACAAAATTTTTGTATCTCGAGATGTTGTCTTTTTAGAAAAGAAATTTATATCTAAAAGACAAAGTGGGAGAAAATTTGAACTAAACGAAGTTCAGAAGCCACAAATACGAGATAAGGCTCAAGATGTTTTACCAGAAGAGATTCCTGAATCGTCTAACTCTGTGGCTCCATTCTCGACAACTTAAAGGTCAGGCAGACAAAGTCACCCACCAAATCAATAGCTAGGTGTGATCGAGGATGGTGGTGATCACTTTTTGCTTCTAGAATGTAATAAGCATGCGACCTACAGAGCAGTCATGACTGGACAGAATTAAGCTCAATGGCTAGAGACAATGAAATCCGAGATAGATTCCATGTACGAGAATCAAGTATGGGACTTCGTTAACTTGCCTGAAGTGCAAATGGATTTTTAAGATCAAGACCGACATGGATGGAAATCAAGATATTTTCAAAGCTAGACTGGTAGCTAAGGGTTTCACGCAAGTTCATGGTTTAAACCATGACGAGACCTTTGCACAAGTTTCTATGCTCAAATCTATTCAGATCATCTTAGCGATTACTGCTTTTGACGATTATGAAATATGGCAGATATACGTTAAAACTGCCTTCCGGAATGGGTTTCTAGAAGATGAAGTGTATACTGCACAACCAGAGGGTTTTAGAGATCCAAACAATCGTAAGGATGTTTGTAAGCTTAAGAGATCCATTTATGGTCTTAAACAAGAATCTCGGAGTTGGAACCATCGGTTCAACCATGTGATTAAATAAAATGATTTCACCCGAAGTGTCGAGTAACCTTGTTAATACATGAAATTTAATGGGAGACTATCCTAATCGTGTATGTACGTAGATGACATATTACTCATTTGGAATGATATCCCCATGCATAACTCCGATCCGTTAAGGACTGGCTCGGGAAACATTTCCAGGTGAAGGATTTAGGAGAAGCGTAACGCATCCTAGGTATTCAATTCCATAGAGATAGGTCAAAAAGAATAGTAACTTTAAGTCAAGAAACTTATATTGATAAGATTCTTGACATGTTCAATATGAAAGAATATAAAAAGAGGTTTCTTACTTATGGGAAGTGGGATATTTTTGAGTAAATCTCGGTGTCCAATCGATCCTAAGGATATTGAACGTATGAAATCGAAACCTTACGCTTCTGAAATCGGTTCGATCATGTACGCTATGATGTGTACGCGTCTAGACGTGTCATATGCTTTGAGTATGACAAGTCGTTACCAAGCCAATCCATGTGAGAGTCACTGGATAGCCGTTAAGAACGTCCATAAATACTTAAGAAGGACTAAGGACACGTTCTTATTATTTGGAGGGGATTCTGAGCTATGTGTAAAGGGTTATGCGGATTGGATGCTAGTTTCCAAACAGATCGAGATGATTAAAAATCTCAATCAAGATATGTTTTTATACTGAATGGTGGAGTCGTACGTAGGAAGAGCACCAAGCAATCCGTGACTATTGATTCTACAATGAAGGTTGAGTATCTTGCAGCGTCAGAATCTGCAAAAGAGGCAGTTTGGATCCGCCAGTTCCTGGAAGGATTAAATATAGTTCCTACAACGGCGGATCCCATTGCAGACTATTGCGACAATAGTGAAGCAATAGTTCAGGCTAAAGAGCCTAAAACTAGTAATAAATCTAGACATGTACTCAATTTGTTCCATGTAATTAGAAACTTTGTGGAACGAGAACATATGTCGATTTGTAAGCTTAGGACAGACGATAATATCGTTGATCCTTTAACAAAGCAATTATCACAGGCTAAACACAATGGTCATATTGCCTCGATGGTTTTGAGGCGTATGCCTGACATGTGTTAGATTATATGATGTAAAACTTAATAAGTATAATAGTTTTCACATATATGATAATTGAGTTCATCGTTTAAGTATTAATATTTTTCTTTTAATTCAATTTTAAGAAAATTTTGAAATATATATATATATATATATATATATATATATATATATATATATATATATATATATATATATATATATATATATATATATATGCTCTTTTGACTCCTAATAGGTCGTGGCGATGAATTGAACCCTATTAAGTGAACATGATTGACAATGTATTTTGTCTCTAGTCATAAAATGAGGTGACGTCTCAATTGACTAGATTGTAAGTCATTTGATGACTAATTTAATAATCATGAATTCATAGAGATGAATAACCGATTACATAGACAGACTGTAGATGACACTCTGTCAGACATTTGACTAATTATAGAATCTTTGTGCCTGGTCGTGGGAAGGTAATCTATATTATTCCTATTAGTCGTTTCTTTCGACCTGATATTGTCTGTCTGAGTTTATACAGCAGGCGATGACTTTGATTTATGTACAAAGTCGTGCCGTAAAAAGACGTTAAAAGAACATCTATTGGATCATAACCGGCTCTATAGAATAAAGAAAATAAGTCAAAGGAATTGTCCACCCTTGTCAGGGTAAAATGTCTTTGGGCCACTCGAGGAATTATGACTGAAAATGCGTGGCCACGCTCGGAAGATATCTATGATAGATATTCCGATTAGACAGTCATAATTCAGATCGAGAAACCAGTTTTGATAATGATCCAATGCAAGTTAGGCCTGAAAGATACTTCGCATTGAGTGAGAGATATAACGGACAAGAGAATCGGTAATGCATGACTTGTCTCGAACAAGTGGGAGTTTGTTGGAGTAAGTGTCCTCTGACAATAATGTGTTGACTAATTATATCAAATTAGGAATAAACAGAGGATATATTAAATATAGTAAGTCAGTTGATTAACGTATACCGATAACGGTTGGCTAGCTAGACTTTGACGTTATTGTAGTTTGACGGCGGTAATCAACGATCCTTCTCAGTCACACCAATAAAGATAATATTTCCAAAGGATATTATATTTGTATTTAGTAAAATATAATATAAACTCTAATAATTCATTTAAAGAGTAAACTAATTATATCGGATAGTGTTTTACGAGTTCGGAGCTTAGGTCGAATAGATTACGGTTTTTGTGTGAATTATTGACAATTTGATGATTAAATTACAAAGAGCTGTAATTTTAGCTAAAATAATGTAATTAGTAATTATTATATAGTATATGATAATTAATTAACACTTAGAGAAATAAGTGTATACATTATACCAAATTGTAACATAAGATGTTCTTCAGAGGTATAATTAGTAAGAGCAAAATGGTAATTTGAATTACCACTAGTATATATACTAGAATTTGATGGTCAAACTAAAACATACATCATTTTTACATACACATAACTTATTTTAGAGAGAGAATTGAGAGAAAACCCTCTAATTTCTCTAAAAAAAACAGCCTACTTCCAACCCCTTTAAGATCAAGTTTTCTTCATTGCATGTCAATGAAAACTTGATAATTAAAACTCTTATCTAAACTTATAATAACATTGGCTAAAGTGTTAGCTAATTTTATTAACGTTTTAGGGTTTAATTCACCTAATTATACTAGCGTATTTTGGGTGAATTTTTGAGAGTTTCTTTGGTGGATCAAGGGAGGAGGTTTCCTAACTTGGAAACTCAAGATTAAGGAGGAGGATCCCCATTCATTAGTAGCTCAAGATCCTTCATTTGAAGGATGGTCAAAATTCCACTACGCCAGAAATCACATTTGACACCGGGTCTAAAATCAAACAGACGCCGGTTATACCCGGTGTCTGGACTGCCGGTGTCTTAGGCTAAGACACCGGTTTCCATTTGCATACCCGGTGTTAAAAGATAGCAAATAAGACACCGGTTGGGGACAAAACCGGTGTCTTATGGTTCTAATAAAGCCACAGTTTCCACTACCCATACAACACCGATTTTACATTAAACCGGTGTCTTTTCTCTATCGATTTATAAAAAAAAAAAATAGTGCACAAATTAAAAAAAATAATGCATCGAATTTTAATTGGAAAAAAAAAATAATTGGAACGAGAGAAGTGCGAGGAAGGAGATACAATTTTGTTGAAGATGAACAATCGGAGAATTCATGAATATCAACTTATCTTAAAACATTGAAACTGCAGAAAATTTAATTTGTCATGGAATCAAAATTCCACATACAATAATATACAAACACAACCTTCAACATTCAAAATTCAACAAAGTTAATTGAGATCTGAAACTAAACCTAAAAAAAATCACAACATTCAAAATTTATCATTAAACGACAGTTTTACAATCAAAATTTATAATCTAAAAACTACAATAAAATGAACAAAGGGAAACTAAACCTAAAAAAAATCAAAATATTACATACCCTTCTCCCAGATCCGTGACGGTTCGCCCAAATGTCACCCAAATGTAAACAATCGATCGAATTAAGGGGGACGATGAAGAAAATATCATGAGTTGATGAGTGAGAATCGAGCATGATTTCTTCTAGGAGGTCGTTCATACGGTGTTGAGGAGGCTAATGAGAGAAAAAGAAGAGGGGGATGATGAACATTGATTTGAGTTTATAAGTGAGAGGGAGATGAATTAAAGGAGGAAAAATGAAAAAAAAATGAAGGAGACAGATAAGGAGGAAGATAAGAATGGGGGAGTGAAGGAGGGAGATACGCAGCAGGAGAGAGAAGGGGGTATATATGTGGACGTAGGGGGCGGATAAAACAAGGTTGTTTTTTTTTAACTATTTTTTTCAATCAACATATGACACCGTTTTTGGGTTCAACCGGTGTCTTATGTTCAATTTTTTTTTTTTTTTTTTTTTCTGTTATAAGATAAATTTTTTAATGTTTTTTTCGCTGTGTGAGTTATTGATCCTCCCTGGGGTAACATATGACACCGGTTTTACTCAAAACCGATGTCTTATGTCCAATTTTTTTTTTTTTCTGTTATAAGATAAATTTTTTAATGTTTTTTTCGCTGAGTGAGTTAATGATCCTCAACATATGACACCGGTTTTACTCAAAACCGGTGTCTTATGTTCAATTTTTTTTTTTTCTGTTATAAGATAAATTTTTTAATGTTTTTTTCGCTGTGTGAGTTAATGATCCTCCCTCCCCGGGGTAACATATGACACCGGTTTTACTCAAAACCGGTGTCTTATGTCCATTTTTTTTTTTTGTTTTTTTTGGTAACTTATGACACCGGTTTTCTTATAACCGGTGTCGTATGTCCAATTTTTTATTTTTTATTATTTTTAGCTAAGTGAGGAATTGCGCGCAAATGGACTGGGGAAGCATTTGACACCGGTTGATTGAAAACCGGTGTCTTATGTTTTTCAGACACCGGTTCTAAGCCTACCGGTGTTAAATGTCGTTTTTGGCGTAGTGTTCCTCTTGATTAATGTATAAAAACATGTTTTATTACCTTATTTATGCTTTAATCTTACATGCAACTAGATATCTTAGTTAAACTTAATTAGGAGTAATTAAGTAGGAGTCTAATTAGAGGATAAATAACTTTCATTTCTGTTCGGGAGTCGCGCGTTTCTGAGCAATATAATTGTTGCCCGAAGCAACTTTTCCTTTTCCTTTGCCGTGCACGGGTTTCTTACCCTTCCCCGCACCCTTCTTGAACTTCCCTTTCTGTTTTATTGCCATGTGATACGACCCACTTAGTTGTGGATAATGTAGGGTTTTAATGCTAGAAAATGATAGCTTTTGGATCGGTTTATTGGTTAATTCGATTATTTGATTATTTGTACTTTAATCTAAGAATTAGTGGTTTTTGAATGTATTATTTATGGCCTCAAGATTAAAGTGAAAGTGTGTGGAAAGACAATGAGGCGATAAAAGATGATCCAGGAAGCGAGATGACAAGATTTTGACAAATTTGGAAGCTAGGTTGAGAAGTTTCAATCCAATTACAGAAGGTCAATTTTGAAGCTTCATAACTTTCAAACTGCTTTGAATTTTGCAGTGAGACCAACGACATATTAAATTTTATGATCTTACCTTTCCAAGAAGTGGTCACGCTTCCTCATAGGCCAAGTAACGAATAAGTTATGACCGTTTGAAAAACGTCGCCAGAACCAGTCCGGCGACAGAAACAGAGAGCTTTAGACGACTCGTCTGTATTTGAGACGAGTCGTCTTGACGCTTAAGACAAGTCGTCTGGAATCTGGACTAGCCGTCCCGCTGCTGTGTCGGCGTATTGACGGGTTTCCTAATCCCGTCTTGTAATCTTTTAGTATAAATACTTTAAACTTTCGGTAGTTAATGATTCAGTATCAAGACCTAAAGTTGTATTATTTCCAAGACTATGCAAGGCTAAAGACTTTATTCTCGAATTTGAAGCTACAATTTTATCCGGACAATTGTGAGTTTTATCTATTTCAATTATTGGTGAGTATTATCATTCTCTCTATTTCAATTGCTATTGATTGATTTATCGTTAATTAGGTGTACAACTAATTAGCCCTAGGTAAAGTCATATTGCTAGAATCATTAATCAAAGGACTAATTGTTTGTTTAATTGATTCACTAGTAGAAACTAAATCTTAATTCCGTGCTGATCATAGATCTAAGATTTAGGAGAGAATTGATATATTGATTGAAAATCGAAACCGCGTGTGTCTAGATCTTATCTATCCTAGTTGTTATCGTTCTATTGCTTATTGCTATCGTTGAATTGAATTTAGGCACGCGTCTTTGTTATTCATCGATTAGGGCTAGTTGGTAGGGTTGATCTCTCTTGCTAGCTATTAATTTGGGAACGATCGTAAAACTCCGTTTTCACAATTAGGTGCTCAACATAATTGATCTAAGTGAGGACAATGATCCATTGGATGAACTGTAATGGATATTAATAGTCCGAAACTTTTTCCCTTAATTGATTTACAGATTACTCTTTTGCGTCTAGATTACTTGATCACTTACACTCAAAAACCCCCTCTTTGGTTACTCTACATACATTGATAATTATCGTTCTTTGTGGATACGAACATTACTTGCCTATTATTACGTTTTAGGTTAGTATTGATATTTTATATTTGTAGGCATACGACTTTAGCCTGTCACCATGGATAAAACATCTCTATTCCCACTACCACTAGACACCATATCTCTCTATCTTGTACAAGCATGACATGAATTCATGAAGATTTTTATTTACATCATTCATGTTGTAATTCGTCCAAAAAGAACCGAATGTTGCAGGCAAAGAGTTAAGCAAGAAATCAGGCAACCTAACTTCTCAAGAGTTTCGACATTCTCGATAAATTTGAGAACGTGAGGACCAACTGGTTGGCCTTTTGAGAGCTTAGTCTCAAAAAAACTCGAAGCTACTTCATATTGAAGTATTCACGACTTTTGCAAGAAACTGCTCGTGACCTAGCGAATATTTGATAAGCACTGACATCAATACATTCTTAATATGGTCAGATTCATGCATGCTCGTACTCTTGATACATTTGTATCAATTTAGGGCTGGCATCAGGACCTAGAGCGGGAATCGGGGGGTCATATAGAAAACGTTGTTTTCTATCAGATTGAAGGGCTAATCGCAAGTTTAACTCCCAATCAGTAAATTGCTTCCATCCGCTTTTAGTTCATTCTTTTCCACGAAAGTACGAAGCCACGAGTCTTTGGAAATTACTGAGTTAGATATTTGATCCATTTTCGAATTTAAACTACAACATGGGAAAACAGTCGATTAAATTCATCGTCAAACTCACATTAAATCAATAATTTGTTAGGCATTTATATAATGATCTCTCTAAATTATATAAATGATTTCGAGATCCGATCTCATATATATACATCCTAAATTTATATTAATTTCGGTGAACCAACTCTTGATAAATTTTACACTTAGAACTCTCGGTTGATCGATTTCAACAAAACGATCCTTTACTCCCGGATTGCAAGACTTGTATTGCAAGTCAAGTCGAGATTAAACTAAAATTCACTCATAATAGACTTGTATTGCAAGTTACGTCAAGATTAAACCAAAATTCACTCATAATAACTATTTATTAACATACTCCCCCAAGGTAAAAAGAAAACACACTGCTAGTGTAACACCCCCAAATTTCCTCCTCCTTTTTAAAAGCATTTTATCGCAAACCAAAACATAAATAATGAAATTCAGACGTGTCACTACGCACTCGGGTCAAAGACCCGCATGCTAGGAGATTTCAGAAGCCAAACTGTAAAAATTCTAATAATCTGAAATGGTCTATTACATCCAATACTTATAAATACAATGGTCCAAAACTGAAATATAAATATGAAAGTAATTTAAATTCAATAGATTGTCAAATAACTAAATGTCTGAATTTACTAAATCCATCTAATGTCTAATGAGTCGTCGTTCCCGCATGCATCAATTACTCCAAACCTGTGGTGGATTTAAAGCACAAAAACCACAGTTGAAAAAGTCAGAAAAATTGTGTAAGCTAACACCTCAACGCGTAGAAAACTAAAACCCTTACCTGAATTTTGAAAACGTTTATTTTTTATTTTCGAAAACACACTTAGCACAGATTCATATCAACCATCCAATAATAGTTCCAAACCAACAATCCAAAATCATATTCAACAATCCATCATTCAATTCATAACTTCCAATAACATAAGAAATATTACACAATCCATAATTCAATTGATCACATATCAATTGTATAAGAAACATTCAACAATATATATCCATCGAACATTAATTTTATCACGAATAAGAAGTTATAAGTCATAATCCATAATCCACAATTCATAGTTCACAATCCATAATCTATGATCCATATTATTTAGAAATGAATCGAATCTTTTGCCAATTCACCCTATCAACCATAATCCATAATTCATAATCCAATACTACTAGACCTTAAGTGTGCACACCCCCTATTAAGTATTGCTAACCCAATAGAGTAGTATTAGAGCCAAGCCCACTTAAAAACCGATAAATAAGAGTTCCTTTGACTCAAACAAATAAATAGGAGTTCTTTTAACTCAAACAAATAATTAGGGATTCTTTTGACTCCGTCAAAGTAACTACTATCTTATTGAGAGAGAGTTGATGATCACAAATCATAAAAACGATATTAAACCAACATCATAATATAAATTGGCTATGCGCCCACAAACCAAACCAAATCAATCAAATTCAATATACATTCAATCTTACTTTTCAAAATAACATATTTGTCAAAAGCCGTACCATATACCAATACAAATACATTAATTCCAACCAATCATAATACGATAATTGTAAAAATGGAAGCGTTCTCCACCTATCATGATACTATGTTCTCAACCAATCACACCATTCACATTTAACACACAAGTTTGAGAACAATTTAACGAAATAGTGCTCGAAAAAATAATGTTAAACAAAATGGGTGGAAAAAAAACTTGTTCAACCATATGGGGTGCACGTCACCCATATGTAAAACCGCCACAACCATTGGCGGTTTTAAGACTAAAAAAAAAAAAAAAAAAAAAAAAAAAAAAAATTTGTGAATAGTAAAACCGCCACGGGGAGTAGCGGTTTTACATTGTGTAAAACCGCCAGGGCCCGTGGCGGTTTTAATGTTCACAAAAATTGAGATTTCTGTTTTACTGTTCACAAGTCCGGAAACCGCCATACTCCTTGGCGGTTTTACAAATGGGTGACGTGCACCCCATTATGTTGAACAAGTTTTTTCCCGACCCATTTTGTTTAACATTTGGTTTTTGAGCATTATTTCGAAAAATCGTTCCAAGTTTGAAAGGTTTCTACAAGTTTAAGAAGGGTTGAGTTGCTAGCTTACCTTTTCAAGCAAACGGAATTCAATAGCACAACAATCACTAGTACTTCTCGTCTACAAACTCAGGCTCTACAATTACACAAACGATATTCCCAAATTTCAATCTTACTCAACCAACCAACTACATACCTATATGTCACTATGATCCTACATGTAATGTATGAGCATTACAATACTAAATCGAAACCAACAATTACCAATTATCCAATAATTATAATTCTATTTCATTAATTATCCAATATAACTCAAATGACACCCAAATTATTATAAAAATTCCCAAAGGTATAGAGTTAGTTTTAAAATAGAATATAACTTATAAAAATTAACCCTTTAAATATTCTAATTTAATTAGAAATTACTCTAACAATTTAAATTATGTTTTATTTAGTAAAAACAATGTTTTAATACATAAAATCCCACAAATTCGAAATTAATAAAATAAATTACAAAAAATCAGAATATAATTTTATACACAACCAGATTTCAAAAGTCCTAGTCTAATATATATATATATATATATATATATATATATATATATAAGAAAGATTTTTAAAGAGCCAAGAGAGAGTCCAACAAAAGATAAATACTAAAAGAGTTTAAAAACTGAGAAATACCTTTATAGAGAGTTCTTATTTTTGTGAGACTCTTTAATAAATGTATCTAATAGATTTGCTACATAATCACTTATAACATTGGTTACATGCATCAAAAAATTTCAAAACATATATCATTAGATTTGTTTCGAAATGTATCTCAATTTGAGATCCATTTACCCATTTTTACGATATGCAAAACAATTCAGTTACTCCGTATACATTTATTAGAGATTTGCTTTTTAAAAAAAAGTCCAAAATAAGAGAAATGGTGAGAGAGTCCAACGAATAAAAGACTCTCACAACATTTATTAGCCAGACTCCATACTTTCATAAAATTGCAATTTGAAAGTTATTTAAATGTGACACGACATAATTAGTCCTAACTTTCATTTTATATTTCAGAAAATTAATATATATAACTCATTAAACCTATTTTGAAATTTAATCTATAATAAGTTTCATTATACATATGTTTGATAGAAATGTGTTAATCAGCAGTCATCCAGCGAAAATTGCAAAAATGATAGTGGTTATTCCTAAACTAAACTCAACAAACAAAATATGAACACTACATCTGACTATCTTAAATATCTGTTCATTTTTTATATAAAAGAAAGATTTTTAAAGAGCATAGAGAGAATCAATCATTTGAGAAATACTCAAAGAGTTTAGTGTATGGTGAAAGAGCGAAAAAGAACAGTCAATCATTTAAGAACTACTCAAAGAGTTCACTGTATGGTGAAAGAGCATTAAATGAGAGAATAAATTAAACAGTTAATTATTAATCATTCACACTATATTATAGAAACACAGTATGATTGATCATACAATTGGTTAGTATATTAGAAACTTTTGAAACATATATCATTTTATTTGATTTGAAATGAATTTCAATTTGAGATCCATTTATACATTTTCCGATAAGCAATGCTTAATTATTACAATCGAATTTATATACTATATCTATTAAAAAAAGGATGTTTTTGAAGAGTATAGATAAGAAATGTTGTTTGTATAATTTAAACATGAACAATGACAACTTTGTATTTTTTTAATTTTTAATTGATCAAGATTTTAAAAGACATGTAAGCAACCACTACGCCAGAAATTGGATTTAACACCGGTACATATAACACCGGAAGGTAAATAACCGGTGTTATAAAAGATTAAGACACCGGTTACATGGTAACCGGTATTAAAAGCAATAAAAAGAAAAAACAAATTCTATGGAACAATATAAGACACCGGTTCTCTGTACAACCGGTGTCGTATGTACTCCTGGAATAATTAAAGAGTTAAACAAATTTTTATTCAATACAAAGACACCGGTTCTTTTGAAAACCGGTGTCTTATGTTACCAAAAAAAAAAAAAAAAAAAAAAAAAAAAAAAAAAAAACTTTTCTATGAGATCTTTTTGACTCTCCGCCACCCTCTGTCCCTCACTACCTCACATTTCTCTCAATCTCTACGTCCTCACTCCTCTAACTTCCCAGTTTTTCATTCTATCTCCTCCCAAATTAAAATTCCAGATTTACTTTTCCTTCTTCATTTTTTTCTTGAATAATTGTTCATTTTCTCAATCTCTCTTTCATCCCAGTTTTTCATTCTCATATCTCCTCTCAAATTAAAATATCAGATCTACTTTTCTTCATTTTTTCATCTATTGTTCTTCTTTTTTCATAGTTTTCCCATCTCACCTAAAATTTCTTCACGTTCATCCCATATCGTTGTGTTTTCCTTTTCTTAAACCCAGATTTACTCCACAATAGTGCTTGCTCTTGAATTTTGGTGACGAGATTACGCCTTTATAAGCTAATAACGATACCAAAATTCAAGATTTTGCCCTAATATCGAAGATTTGTGTGATTCTATTCTTGTACCATCAATCCATATTTGATATGATTTCGCTAATCGTACTCGTAAGTTTCTCATGATTTATGATATTGTCGGTTATGGCCTTTTTTTTCTTGATTGTTTAAATGGTTGTTGTGCTCATGAGATATATAGGATTTGATTGATTAATTCTGGAAATTTGTGGGAGGGGTGAGAAAGAGTTTGTCTTATTTTTTAGTAATAAGTGTAAATTCGTTCAGATATTTTGTTGATTAGGTTCAATTAATTATAGTCTCTATATGATTTTGTTGAATTTGTTTTTTAATAGCAATGTTATATAAATTCATCTTGTTTCACATGAGTTAAAATCACGTGTGGAATCATTCTAATTTGTGTAGTTGGTGTGATTGCAAGTGATTCTAATGAGAGTTTTGTATAATTAAATTTACAGTTTTACATCTATCTCAAATCTTTTAATGATTTTAAACCTTTGAGGCGAGGTGCTTTTCTACGGTGGTGGTGGTACTGGTAGGTGGGGGAACAGTAGGTCGATATTTCCCATGAAATGAATTTAAAAACAAAAAAAATTGAACTTAAGACACCGGTTGTGCTTAAAACCGGTGTCTTATGTTCCAGTTTGACCATGAGGTAAATGACTCATATGACACCGGTTTTGTACTAAACCGGTGTCTTTTATGGTACCTTTTAACACCGGGTTTTCTTATGGTAACCGGTGTCTTAGCATAAGACACCGGCAGTCCAAACACCGGGTGTAACCGGTGTCTAAGTGCTTTTAGACCCGGTGTTATATCCAATTTCTGGCGTAGTGAACATCACAACAACTGCTATTATTTTTATTGAAATGATAGTATAGTTTGTTATAAACATAAAAATTATTAAAAATGATAGCTACATTTATAATTAGCAAATTAAATCAATTTACCAACACTAATTTCATAATTGAAACCAAATCAATTTCTACAAAACATGAATAAAACCCAACTCAAATCCCCAATTAAAATTTAGAGCTATAGTTAAAGTACTATGAGAATACCAAAACCCTAACTTTCGAGACTAATTGAGACAAAATCGAATAGTTAAACTAATTAACCCCAATTTCGTAATTAGTGATGATTACTCCAAAATAAGCACCAAAACCAATTCTTTGTGTATAAAGCTAACTAAAACTGACTAACCAGTAAGTATAACATCCATTAGTATTAATTAAACACAAATTGGAGCATCAAAATTGTAACACCCCGTATTTTTGGGAAGTTAAATATTATGGGTGTTACGTTTTATAATGTAATTGAGGGTTTTATTAAGGTTTAATTGGAATTCGATTGAGTTATTATGGGATTTCTGATTATAGAATTACACAAGAGGATTCGTTAGCCATTCGGATTTGGATCGGGTTTGTGGATCACGCAACCCATCAAATTAGCTAGGTCCAAACCCAAGTCTACCCTAATACCCATTTATGAAAAAAATAAAGAAAACCCTAGCTCCCCTTGACAGTCATTCGCCCCCCCCCCCTCTTCTCCATCTCTCTCATTCTCTTAGCCTCCACCCGCATAAGATTTCAGCACAACTGTGTCAACTTCAAACACACACAACTCTCACATACGATCTTTGATTAGTACGTGGTTGGTGGCGTTGGAACCGTACTTTCGATACAAATCCAGGAACATGTAGATCATGCCAAGAGTCCACCGGATGCTCTCTGTGTAGGTATTTTAGTGGAGCTGTATCTATCTACCCGAGAACTGTTCCGTCACTCGGTATTTTGATGATTACCGTTGATTCCTAATGTATTTTAGGACGATATTTTATGGAGATGTTCCTGACTCTAGGTTTGAAAACATATCAAAATTTGGTAAGACTTAGATTTGTCTATCAAAAGTTATATGTGAATTCGTGGGTAAACCCTACTTCATGTTTATGGTTCAGTGTGAGATTGATTCCCGTTGATCCGCTTGGAGTTTGTGGACGAAATTTGGAGGGGACGTTTTTGACATAACCTTTTATGACATAATTAAATTTGGTGGTCATCCGATGCCGGAGGTAGACGTTATTCATGATTATTTACTACTGTCTCCTTTTGGACTCATTATATTTTTTTGCAAGCAAAAGTTAGTATTTTTATTCTTCCAACATGGGAATAAAAACCGAGAGCTTACAAAAAATTATAACCCCTACTCTTACGCATTCAAAAAATCTACCACCTCATCACTTGCTAGTCCTTTCCTCCAATTTATCACCCTAAAACATACATAAATTTTAATTTTCCTAACTAGCCAATCTATTTCATGCTCAATATCCTTGAAAATACGACTATTTCTCTCCCACCAAATCATATATATGGTTGTGGTGAAGCTACATCTCGCCCACTTCGTTTTCCAATGTCTTTTACCATGATTTCCCAGCCATCTGATGTTGCCTTTCAGGCTAATAGCATTACTATGTAGCTGCAGCCAGGCTTTCATCCTACTCCAAACTTCCTCTGCATACCGGCATTGAAAAAACAGATGAGTGTGGTCTTCAGCCTTCCTTTTACACAAGCAGCATCTATTAATAATAACCATTCCCCTCCTAGTCAGATTATCTATGGTGGCCAACTTTCCTTGCACAGCCAGATTTGAAATGAAGCTGTGTTTAGGGCCATTCACAGCATCCCAAATAATGCTGCAGCCCTGCATCCTGTTATGTTTCACCCTGTAGAAATCATAAGCATTTCTTACTCTGAACTTCCCACCATCTGCCCAAGACAACAGCAGCTTCCTAGCATTTTCAGCAGAGCATGTCTTTGCTAAAATCTCATCCCTAATGTGCATCATGCTTTTCCACAGTTCAGCATCTTGAGATTTAGCTTTAACAGTCCATATTGAACTACCTTTAAGCACATACTTTCTAATCCATTCACTCCAGATGCTATTCTTCTTATCTTCAAGCAACCATAACCATTTGGAGATCAAAGCCTTATTCCAGCTCAAGACTTCTTTTATGTGAAAGCCTCCTTCCTTTCTTGGAGAACAAGAGCTGGTCCAACTCTTAAACACCATTTTCTTCTTATCAGCTGAGATTCCCCACATAAACTCCCTACAGATTCTGTTTATGCTTTTCACAACCCCTTTTGGAAGCAGAATACTCGAACACCAAAAATTCTCCATTCCAAACACAACAGAATTAATCAGAAGACTCTTACCAGCATAGGAGAGGAATTGGTTGGACCAATGCAAGACTTTTACCTTAATCTTGAGAAGCAAGGTATTATACATTTCATAAACCAGTCTTGAGTTATTTAGGGGCACTCCTAAGTATCTGAAAGGAAAATTTCCCTCAGAGAAACCAGATGCCTGAAGAATAAGACCTTTCAACTCATCATTAACTCCACCAGAGAAAATCTCAGTTTTAGCTGGATTGGCTGCCAAACCTGAGATATTTGCAAAGCTGTCCAGACACTGAACAACTGCTAGAACAGAAGGAACATCACCTCTAGTAAAAATCATCAAATCATCTGCAAAGGTGAGATGGGTAAGCTGCAACTGACCACATTTTGGATGATAAGTGAAATTTGGGTAGTGATGAAGCTGCCTGAGCAACCTAGCTAATATCTCCATACTCATAACAAAGATGTATGGGGAAATTGGGTCACCCTGCCTAACCCCACTTTTCCCAGGGAAAAACCCCTTAGCTGCTCCATTGATCTTCAAAGAGAACCATGTTGTGGTAATGCAAGCCATAATCCATTTTGAAAATTTTGGGGGAAATTTGTAGATACCCAGCATCTGCTCAATAAATTCCCAATTAAGAGAATCAAATGCTTTCTTAATATCAACTTTGATCAGACACCTCTTGGACACATTTTTCTGAGTATATCCCTTAATAAGGGCTTGGGAGAGGGTAACATTTTGGAATAGATTCTTGCCTTGAGTGAAGGCAGCTTGCTCCTCACCTACAATGTCAGGCAACACATTTTTCAATCTCTCAGCCAGCATTTTGCTAATTGTCTTGTAGACAGTAGTACAACAGGAAATAGGACGATATTCCATTACTGAGGTGGCATTGGGCTTTTTAGGAATCAGGGTAATTAAGGTTGAATTCAGCTGCTTGGTAACCTTGCCTGTTTTGAAGAAATTTTGAATGGCCTTACAAAAATCATCCTCAATAATACCCCATGCTTCTTTGAAAAACCCAGCAGAAAACCCATCAGGCCCCGGGCTCTTATTAGAATCAATGCTGAATAGAGCTTTCCTAATATCTAGATTAGTAAATGGTTGATCAAGCATACTTCTTTGAAGATCAGAGACTTCTGCACCAACCAGGTTTAGACCATTTAGCTCTTGAACTTGCTTCTCAGTTCCTAGCAGGTTCTTATAGTACCTGATAAAAGCCTCAGATATATTCTCTTCTCCAACATGCTCCAAACCATTTTCATCCTTTATGCTCCCAATATTACTATAATGCACTCTCTCAGCTATCTTTGGATAAAAATAGCTAGTGCTGCAGTCATCCTCTCTGATTTGAGTAACTTTAGCTCTTTGGAATAACATACTAAGCTCAGCTTTTCTAAGCTTACAGTATTTCTCCCTTGATTTCAGCTCCTCTTCAATCCACACATCCTGTCTAGGGTTAGATTGCATCTGCTTTTGGCATGCCATCAGCTCCTCCTTGCACTCCTGAACTCTCTTAGACAAGCTATTAAAATGCTTTTTGTTAAGGACTTTTAGAGCAGCCCTTACATTTTTAAGCTTTGCAAAGAGTTTAAACATTGGTGTTCCAGTGACTGATATTCCCCATGCTTCCACCACAGTGCTGTGCAAATCAGCATGCTTAGCCCAACAATTCAGAAATTTAAAGCTCCTATGTATGATTCTATGGTCCATAATGTTTACTTGGATTGGACTATGATCAGATACCCCGGGGTTAAGCACTTCTGCATATGAATTTGGGAAGGTACTTAGCCAAACAGGGTTAATTAAGGCTCTGTCAAGTTTAGACCAGACCCTGTCAGCTGCATCTTGGTGATTATTCCAAGTGAAGTCACCCCCTTGACATCTGATATCATCCAAGCCACAATTAATAAGACAGTCATTGAACTCCATCATCTCACCAGCTCCAGTAGGGTGGTTGCTGATCCTCTCCTCAGGAGCCCTAATGACATTGAAGTCACCCATTACAATCCAAGCCTCAGTCTGATTGCTGGCCAAATCTCCCATATGATCCCATAAATCCAATCTTTCTTGCCTAGAATTACTGCCATAAACTATAGTAAGATAGATACTCTTTTTGGACTGCAGATGCTGAGCTCTACAGTGAATATACTAAGCATGCACCTTAATAATGTCAACCTGAACATTCCCAGCTTTCCAGATAACCCATATTCTCCCATTATAGTGATGAGAGTAATTATTTGCAATATTGAAATTAGCAAACCTCCTACTAGCAATGTCCTGAGATTTTCTCTCCTTTATTCTAGTCTCTAAAACACCCAAAATATCTATATTATTCTTCAGCATGAGGTCCTTAACCTCATACTGTTTGAGGACTTCATTAAGTCCCCTGATATTCCAGCTGGCAATTCTCATGTAGATAATTGATTAGGGGGCCTGACCACCTCTCCAATTCCATTCCTATCCATCTCTGTAAAAGCATTATCAAGGACTGTAGAAGGAATTCCATAGTTCCTTCCTACTGACATTCTCTTAAACTGTCTTCTCTGAGATTTGCTGAGAATGAGTTTAAACCCCATATCATCCACATTGTCCAAAGAAGGTGGAGGAGTATTTGGATTTTGACCAGGTGAGTCAGGCTCAACCTGAGCCTTCTCCTTGCTTTCAATATTCGCCTTAACTCCAGATGAGACAGAGTGAGCCTGGAGTTTTTCCTTTTCAGGTTCCACCTCAACTATCTTGCTGTCAGCATTCTTACTCCCATCATTCTGCTTCAGAACATCCCCTGCATTACCTTTATCTACAATTTTAGGCCTGTAGATTGGTTTAGCAGGTTCCTGTACTTTAGCAGGCTTCTTGTTAAGCCTACAGGAGTAGCTTAGATGACCTAATTTACCACACCAATGACAATAATAGGGCACCCACTCATACTCTACCTTCTGAACAATTTGACCACAGAAAGGAGAATTGATATTTATAAATTCCGGCAGCTCCTGGGACACATCAACCTCGATCATGACCCTGGCAAATCCCAACTTAGTCTGTGATGTAGTGGTGTGATCAGCATATAAAGGCCTCCCTATTTTGCTGGCTAATTTGCTCAATGCCTCCTTAGACCAATAACATGGGTCAAGATCAGGAAACAACACCCACACTGGTATGCTAGTAACCTTATCAATCTCCTGAGAAAAAGTAGGTGTCCATTGTTTCAAAACCAAAGAATTTCCCCCTACTTTCCATTGTCCACCCTTAAGAATCTCATCCATGGCCTCCTGATTGGTGAACCTGAAGGAAAACCATCCTTTTCGGTAATAATTAACCCTAGGTTTCTCCACATGACACCACAATTTCTCAACAAAATTCTGCATTTCCTGCAATTTTGGCTTACTCCCAATCACATTTCCAACCAAAGTATATTTCCAATCCTCCATGACTAAAGCTACATCCTCTTTAGTAAACGTAACTTCATCAGAATTAGCAGCTTCCTCATCAAAAATAGTTTCATTCCTAGTCTAGTCTTATTGCTAACAACATCATTCCACTTCTTAGCACTAGGCATTGAAACCGGGTTCGTAATAGAATTACCTAAATCATCCCCCGCCGGAACTGGGTTTTCGCCTGATTCCTTTTCCGATAATTTCCCCGATGACTTAGTCATTTTGATGCCTGAATTGAGAAAAGCCGATTCCAAATGCTCCCCCAAATTCGCAGATTTCGGGGCCGTAGGGATGACGTCATCTGGGTTCATGGATGAATTTTCACCAATGTCTTTGTTGTTGGTATCATTCGAAAGATCGTCTTGCGTTGATTCAGAATTCCTCGTTTTTTTTGGTCTCTTTGCCATGGTGGAGCCAGAACAAAAATGGAGTTTTTGTTTAGCTTGTTGGTGAAGTCTCACTTATCCTTACCATGACTTTTTTCCTTATAGATTAGTGTTAATTTTGAAAATTATGACTTATGGATACACCTTGTAAATTAGGAGATTATCGTTTGAGTTTGTGATTGATTGGGTACCTAAGTTGTGGATTCAAGGGGGTGTAGTTCGTAATCTTGTCTGATACCGTTGAAAGGTAAGAACGTTGACCCTCTAAAGTTGAGCATGTTTGTATTGTTCAAACTCATGATCCTTGGCATTCGTTCATCTCTTATTGCCTAGCTACTCATTGTTGTTCGCACATAATTCTTGAGATTCATACTTGTACATATGTATACTATCTTATGTGGCCATGCCACCCTTTGTTGTTGATTCTATATCGTTGTCCCGGCTACGACCGTTTATAAATCGAAAAGCGCAAGCACAAATAATGTACTTAAATGACAAACCAAAAGTATATCGAAAGAACGAAATGATAAATGAAACCCATCTAGAGGGACGGACATAGGAGCCGTCACCACATCACGAGGATGTGGCTTTTGTTTGAACCTCTGATCAAGGTTGTATTGTGGGTCGGAGATCAGCTACCGAACCCCCTAATAGACTTCCTCCTAGGGGTGGTTTCGTCCTACCGGCCCTCTAGTGAGGGGTGTGCACACTCGAGTCATTAGGTTGCGTTACTATGTAACTCTAGATGTGGTAGTCTTGGGGTAGGACCCTTGGCTTGTCTTTAGGGACCTCACGGAGGCCCTCGAATAACGTATATTATTGACAAAAGAATTGAAAGAAAGACTAATCGAATTACGTTTTAGGCAGCCCCGGGCTGACCTTTGCACGACTCGTGTAATCCGACACACGAGTCGTGTCCACTGTTGCCTTTGCTCTGTCAGTTTCTGAACTAAGCACGAGTCGTGCACGAGTCGTGTCTAGTGTTTCGTTGTCTTCGTCGCTTGGCGTAGTTTGCTCAGTTATTTGAAGCTACGCGCCATTTTAAGGCGCGTATCTTACCTTCTTTTGTTGCTCTCTCTTTTCTTACTCAGCTAGTGCTGACGTTCTTTGTTTTGGGTTGTGTCCCTACCCTATTCTGGGGCCTGTGTCATCCTTTTGGTGGCGCAGTTGACAGGTTTGAAGATTGAGATGCATTGTATGGTTGAAGCGTCATTACATGTTCGACACTTTGATGAGTCGTCATATATTTGCATTTGGGACGATTTGTAGTTTATCTTTTGGTTTAATTTCCGATTTGTAGATTCAGCTGGAAGTCTTCCGCTGTCATTTGTTCTTCTTGTTTATCAAGTTTGTTTTAAATTAGCCTTGTCGTTGACTTGGTAGTCAATGACGGCATAACAATCCTTTATTTTTGTATCTAAAGATAGCGAAAATTTAGGGTTGTTACAGTTGGTATCAGAGCCTTAGGCTCTGGTTAGTTGAGTTTGCAAAACGGTTTTAAACCAATTTGATAAAACGATTTTTAAAATTTGGGGAATTTGTTGGGTGCATTCATACGCATGCTATGTGCTACGTGCTATGTGTCTTTTGTACTACACTACGGAGTTTTGGAGCTAACTCTTAAGATTATGACTTGAGCTACGTACTAAATACTACGGACGAATACTACACTAAGCTATGTAGTTGGTGACTCAGTTTGAGAGCATCACTTTGGAGATAATATTTGATATGGATTGAATTTAGATGACACTTTGGGATTACATTTTTCGAGGACAAGTTCATACGATTAACTTCTTCATATTGTAGTCATATTACTTGGTAAGTAATGTTGAGGTGTTGAGGAAAAAAAAAAAAAAAAAAAAAAGAGCTTTATTTGTAAGAAGTTGAGATTAGTACGAGTTAAGTAAGATTGTGATGATCCTTAAGGTTATATTAAAGAATGTATTTGATGATATTAGGGACTTGCTTATTTAATGTCTATTGTTATCCAAGTTTTGCCTTTAAAGATGAGATATAAAATAAAACACGTCGGATAAATGTGCGCGATATATTATTAAACCAAAGGTTTTTGAAACACCCATTCACTTCCTCTTTTTCCTGACCATAATACCTATGTTATGCTTAACCTTTAGAAATAACCTACACTACTCCATCTAACAATGTCACCCCTTATAGGTGAGAAACCTTGGCTACCTTAAAGGAAAGGTGAAAGTTGAAGAAGGGACTAGTAATGGTGAGTCTATAAGTGAGTTGAGCGTACGAGAGTTTAAAGGATCCCGTATGTCATTCATTCTTTTATTACATGGGTTATATGGTAGGAATCATTGAGAGTACACTACTTTGTTTATTGCAATTGGGAATGCGTGAAAGAAATTGATGTATTGAATCGATCAACAACTATTTCAATGGATGATGGGTCAAGAGCAAAAGAAGCCTTATATAACCTTGGTCATAAACTCGACTGTTGGAACTTTGGGTATTGCCTTTCTTGTTGAGTGATATTCTCCGAGCATTATTATGAGGAAACGAATTTTTGGGTTTATTATCCACGTCAATAATTTTAATATATGGTACTGGCGACCTATTTTTGAGGATTGCATGTTTTGTTTACTCACGCTTAGCTTTTAGTTGGAGTCTCGTTATTGCATAGTTTTGAATAGGGGACAATACCCCTAAGTTATATTTGGAATAAAGTCGTTGATGAAACTATATGCTAATTGTGTGTCATTAATGAGTTTCCGGCATAGTCTATTCGATTTCTATTCGTCCTTCTGTGCCGTGGAGCTACTGATCTCGGCACGATTCGTGCACCCCTGGACATGAGTTGTGTGTCTCACACCTCGTCGCTAGCGCAACCGCGCCCGCGGTCAACAACGCAAACGCACGGCAAGTATTCCGAATACTTCCCGCGCCCGCGACAAACCTGCAGCCCTGCGGAAAACACGGTTTTTCCGAGTGTCTTTTCCACTGCCACTCTCCCGCGACCGCGGCACGAGGGCAGCGCCCGCAGCTAGCCTCGTGGCTCCCCGGGTGACTCCAAAGTGAAAGTTTGGAGATTAACTCCAATAATCCAGAAAAGTCAGAACTAAGCGACTAAGCGAGACGAATAGCTTATTGGCGTTTGTTTCAATTATTTATCGTTTACCACCTTTTGACCTAAATCGTTTTCAATAGGGGTGCAAGGTACCGTGAACTGTTGATCGATACTGCTAACCTTATTATATGGATTTCTGTTGGAGGTCACGTGATCAAAGTGCTGGACATTATTTGATGTAGAAAGAGTAATAATGTAACACCCCCAAATTTCCTTTCCTTTTCAAAAACATTTTATCGAGAATCAAAACAAAAATAAGGAAATTCAGAGGTGTCACTCCGCACTCGAGTCAAAGATTCGAATGCAAGGAGATTTCAAAAGCCACAGTATAATTGTCTAATGGTCTAAAATAGTCTTTTACAACCCATCAATTTAACATTACAACAGTCCAAAATATGAATTATGAAATAGTCTATGTCTAATAACTACTAGTCTAATTATTGAATCCAACTAATTCTAGTGAGTCGTCGTTCCCGTATGCATCAATCACTCCAAACCTGTGGTGGATTTAAAGCACAAAAACCACAGTTGAAAAAGTCAGTGAAATTGAGTAAGCTAACACCTCAACGTGTAGAAAACCAAATTTCTTACCTTGATTTTGAAAACGTTTTTTTTTAGTTTTATTTTCAAAAACACACTTAGCACATAAACATATAATCATCCAATAATAATTCCAAACCAGTAATTAAGAGTCATATATCAGAATCCAACACTCAATTCATCACATACTCATAGTATAAGAAATATTCCATAATCCATACCCAACAAATCAAATACTAACGATAAATAAGAAATTCATAAGTCACGAGCCATAATCCACAATTCCTAGTTAACAATCCACATTCCACAATCCATCGAAAATTAATTTGATAATGAGTAAGAAGTTATAAGTCACAATTCATAGTCCACAATCCATAATCCATAATCCATAATCCATAATCCTTATTATTTAGAAATGAACTGAATCTTTTGCCAGTTCACCCTATCAACCATAATCCATAATCCATAATCCAAGACAACTAGACCTTAAGTGTGCACACCCCCTACTGGGTGTTTTTAATCCAAGTAGAGTAGACTAGAGCCTAACCCTCTTAAAAACCGATGCGGTGGGGAAATTAATAGGAGTCGATGCGACTCAAACATTTGAATAGGAGTTCTTTTGACTCAAACAAATAAATAGGAGCTCTTTTGGCTCAAACAAATAAAGAGGAGTTCTTTTGCTCCATCTAAGTAACCAGTATCTTATTGAGAGAGAGTTGATGATCACAGTTCATATAAAACGATACCAAATCAACATCACAATATAAATTGGCTTTGCGCCCACAAACCAAACCAAACCAAATCAATTCAACCAGTTCAATATACATTTAATCTTACCTTTCAAAATAACGTATTTGTCACAAGCCATACCATATACCAATATCAATACAATAAATCAACCAAATCAAAATACAACAATCGCATAAACTGAACCGTTCTCCACCTATCATGATACTATGTTTTCATCCAATCACACCATTCACATCTAGCACAGAAGTTTGAAAGGTTTCTACAAGTTTAAGAAGGGTTGAGCATGCTAGCTTACCTTTTTAAGCAAACGAAAACTCAATAGCACAACAATCACTAATACTCTTTGTCTACGAATTCAGGCTCTACAATTATACAAACAACATTCTTAAATTAACACTCAATCTTTCTCAACCAACCAACCAACTATATTTCTATATGTTAGTATATATGATCCTATATGCAATGCATGATTATGACAATACCAAATCCAAAACAACAATTACCAATTATTCAATAATTATAATTCTATTTCAATAATTATCCAATAAAACTCAATTAACACCAAAATTATTATAAAAATTCCCAAAGGCCTAAAAATTAGTTTAAAACAGAATCTAACTTATAAAAATTTACCCTTAATAATTATAATTTAATTGGAAATTATTCTAACAATTTAAATCATGTTTTATTTAGAAAAACCAATATTTTAATACATAAAATCCCATAAATCCGAAAATAATAAAATAAATTTCGAAAATCAGAAAAATAAATTCATAACAACCAGATTTCGGAAACCCTAATTAATATTATAATTTGAGCTATTAAAACAATTTTCAACATTAATCTCATAATTAAAACTAATAAAAATTTCTACAAAACATGAACAAATACAACAAAATCCCCAATTATATTAAGAACCCTTAATAAGAAGATTATAATCATACTAAAGTCATAACTTAAGAATTAATTGAACCTAATTCGAGCAATTAAACCAATTAGCCCCAATTTCGAAATTAGAGAAAATCAACCTAAAACAATGATCAAGATCAAATCTTTATGCATAAAACTAACTCTAATCGATTACCCACTAATCATAACATCTATTAGAATCAATTAAACATGATTTAAGCAAGAAAACAAATTGAAATCAATGTTTAATAAACGGACGAAAACGGGGGAGAGGGAGAGAGATGGCGAAGGGTGTTACCCACAATAATGAAAGGAGGAGAAAGAGGTGACGTGGTGGTCGGCGAGGATCAGTGACGGCAAGGGTTGCAGTGGCGTGGAGAAGACGGGCGGCGTGAAGAAGATGGGCGAAGAAGGAAGGAGGAGCAGGGGCGGCGATGAAGGAAGAGAAAGAAAAAATAAAAAACAGGGGAACTCTGTTTTATACAGAGTAAGGGGGGGTCGTTTTTTTTTTTTTTTTTTCATTTTTCCTTTTTTTTTTTTCCTTTTTCTGATTTCCTTCTTTGGGTTTGGGTTTGGTATTTGTTGATGTTTGGGCCAATTGGTGTGGGCTTGAGTTGTTGTAGTGTTTGGACGATAGCCCAATTCAGAAATTAGAAAATCCTATATAGAAAATCCGACTCCAAAATTCATTTCCGAACTCGGTTTTGAGAACGACAATTAATAATTAAAATATTTTCATTTCAATAATCTAATTAATAGGTCTAAAAATATTAATATAAAATACTTTAAAATTTCGGGATATTACATCCTTCCCCCCTTAAGAAAACGCTTCGTCCCCGAAGCGCAAAGTAACTAGGTGAACTCATGACACAACCACACAACACAAACCAAACTCATATGATGCAAATGTATGAATGCAATGCATGACTTAAGATAAATAAACGAAGTTAGTATCACATTCTTCCCCCCTTGAAGGAGTTACGTCCTCGTAACTCTAGTTAGACTAAAATAAGACATAAGTAAGAGTATTATGGGTTAGGAAGTACCAGTCACCACATCGGTATCATTTTCAGCTTGGGCTCTATTCATGACATAAATTTGACCCGTTTTGCGCTGGCTATTCCCTCCTTGAGCATTATTGTTGGCATTCCTAGTACCAACTCCATTGTTGTTATCATTGGCAGCTTGACCATTGTTGTTCCCTTGGAATCTAGCATTGCTCCCTTGGTAGTTATTCTGGAATTGATTTTGGTTTGGATTGTTGCCGTGGTAATTGGGACGAGGGTTGTTGTTGTAGGAAATCTGATTGTAGTTTTGGTTATTGGGGCGAGGATTCGGGTTGTATGTGTTCTGATTGAAGTTTTGATTCTCCCTATTGTTTCCCACGTAATTACCATTTCCCATTTGGTCTGAATTTTTATACCTACACTCATATGCCCTATGACCCCGTTTCACACAATTAAGACAATTGACAGGTTGTCCAAAACAGTCAGCTCCCGGATGATCTCCATTACATTTCTTACAGAAGTAGTGACGCCCAGCCCTTTTATTATGGGTACGGTTCTGAAAGTTATTTCCACCAAAATTTCTATTGTACCCTTGATTCCCCCCAAAAGTGTTTGGTTTTCCCCTCTTTTCATTCTCATTGTTGGTATTCAAATCAGTTTCATTCATTATGGAATTTTGAGGTTCAAACTTTCTTTTCTTGTTTCGAGTTTCCTCCTTTAGCTCATGAATTCTCCACCCACTGGCAGCTTTCCCATAGGCCTCATGGACATCAGCAAAGTTCATCATGATCATGGTTTCCTGGAGGCTATAGTCAAGTCCCTCAATAAATCTAGAGATCTTGGAGGCATCATCAGGCAAAATTGTGGTTGCAAAGCGAGAAAGTTCAAGAAATTTGGCATAGTAGTCACTCACACTTCCTCGGTTTTGTTTCAATGCAAGGAACTCAGAGAGTTTTCGCTGCCTAACATGCTCAGGGTAGAACCTGTGTCTTAGGGCATCCTTAAGGCTATCCCAAATATCAGCTTCTCCTTTAAAGTAAAAGACAGCCCCATCTACCTTTTGGTTTGCTGGGCAGTTAATGGTGTTAAAAATCTTCTCCATATCCCTTATCCAATTTTCAAGTTCAGTAGGGTCCTCACGCCCATAATAGAATTCAGGTTTCCTTTGGGATATCTTCTTAGCCCAGTCAATTACAGGTGGTTGGTTATTATTTTGAAGCAATTGGACTACAGCAGCAGCAAATTGGTGGAATCCATTGTTTTGTTGTTGGTGATTCATGTTTGCGTTGTTTCTTCTTGTGTAGTAATGGTGAATGGGGACAACCTACACTAGCAAATTATTTATAATTACATTCACGCTATTGGTAACTTTAAGCTATAATGCAATTAGCATATAATAACACATCACATAACCAATAAGAGGAGTCATATCAAGCTCAATAATAAAGCTTAAAGCATCCATAAGTAATAAAACGTATAAATCATCGACGCAACGATGTCCAAACAATAGTCTAAGATGCTAACTATAGAGCATTTTATTATGTATCCTAGCCACTAGTCACTAGCCCAAGTTTTAAGGGTAGGGCGGGAGGGCACCTCTATATAAGACATTCTAATCTCGTCCGTAGTTGGGTAATGATTCGTATTAGTCATATACACTAATTAGTAATTGTCCTTACTATTTAGGACTCGTAATTAACATTTCAATAATTATGCAACAACATTTCAATAATAATGAATTAACATTGTAATTCATGCCAACAAAGTTATCACCACCTCCTGATCATAATTCCGGACTTACAATTGAAAATGGTTAAAACAGTTCATGCTCTAACCAAAACACATTATCCAAACATGAAAGTAGATGTATAAAAGCATGCTTATTGTAATGTACACTTTCCATTTAGCTCATACCATTTAAAATTGATAAGGTATATTAGACCTTCAAAATTCCACAATCTCATCCATATTCCAACCATTCCAAACATTTAAATTTCAACCATTCTAAACATCCAAATTCTAGCATACATCGTTAATCTTTTATCATAAATTGAAGCAAAACAACCATACAGAAGTCTCACATGTGTAAACAAGTAGCAAGTAATAAACAAAGAGGCACTAAACAGGTAAAAACAAACAAACCCATCCCCCATACGGCTTCGTTCATTTTATTTATTTATTTACTTATTTATTTATTTATTTTGCTAGTTGATTCGTTTATTTCATTTTCCTAGTCTCATTAGTTCATTTTAGCGTGTGACCTAACCTGGGCTCTGATACCAACTGTAACACCCCCAAATTTCCTTTTTAAAAACATTTTATCGAGAATCAAAACAAAAATAAGGAAATTCAGAGGTATCACTCCGCACTCGAGTCAAAGAACCGAATGCAAGGAGATTTCAAAAGCCACAGTATAATTGTCTAATGGTCTAAAATAGTCTATTACAACCCATCAATTTAAAATTACAACAGTCCAAAATATGAATTATGAAACAGTCTATGTCTTATAACTACTAGTCTAATTATTGAATCCAACTAATTCTAGTGAGTCGTCGTTCCCGTATGCATCAATCACTCCAAACCTGTGGTGGATTTAAAGCACAAAAACCACAGTTGAAAAAGCCAGTGAAATTGAGTAAGCTAACACCTCAACGTGTAGAAAACCAAAACTCTTACCTTGATTTTGAAAACGTTTTTTTTAGTTTTATTTTCAAAAACACACTTAGCACATAAACATATAATCATCCAATAATAATTCCAAACCAGTAGTTAAGAGTCATATATCAGAATCCACCACTCAATTCATCACATACTCATAGTATAAGAAATATTCCATAATCCATACCCAACAAATCAAATACTAACGATAAATAAGAAATTCATAAGTCACGAGCCATAATCCACAATTCCTAGTTAACAATCCACATTCCACAATCCATCGAACATTAATTTGATAATGAGTAAGAAGTTATAAGTCACAATTCATAGTCCACAATCCATAATCCATAATCCATAATCCATAATCCTTATTATTTAGAAATGAACTGAATCTTTTGGCAGTTCACCCTATCAACCATAATCCATAATCCATAATCCAAGACAACTAGACCTTAAGTGTGCACACCCCCTACTGGCCTACTGGGTGTTTTTAACCCAAGTAGAGTAGACTAGAGTCTAACCCTCTTAAAAACCGATGCGGTGGGGAAATTAATAGGAGTCGATGCGACTCAAACATTTGAATAGGAGTTCTTTTGACTCAAACAAATAAATAGGAGCTCTTTTGGCTCAAACAAATAAAGAGGAGTTCTTTTGCTCCATCTAAGTAACCAGTATCTTATTGAGAGAGAGTTGATGATCACATTTCATATAAAACGATATCAAATCAACATCACAATATAAATTGGCTATGCGCCCACAAACCAAATCAAATCAACCAGTTCAATATACATTTAATCTTACCTTTCAAAATAACGTATTTGTCACAAGCCATACCATATACCAATATCAATACAATAAATCAACCAAATCAAAATACAATAATCGCATAAACTGAACCGTTCTCCACCTATCATGATACTATGTTTTCATCCAATCACACCATTCACATCTAGCACATAAGTTTGAAAGGTTTCTACAAGTTTAAGAAGGGTTGAGCATGCTAGCTTACCTTTTTAAGCAAACGAAAACTCAATAGCACAATAATCACTAGTACTCTTTGTCTACGAATTCAGGCTCTACAATTATACAAACAACATTCTTAAATTAACACTCAATCTTTCTCAACCAACCAACCAACTATATTTCTATATGTTAGTATATATGATCCTATATGCAATGCATGATTATGACAATACCAAATCCAAAACAACAATTACCAATTATTCAATAATTATAATTCTATTTCAATAATTATCCAATAAAACTCAATTAACACCAAAATTATTATAAAAATTCCCAAAGGCCTAAAAATTAGTTTAAAACAGAATCTAACTTATAAAAATTTACCCTTAATAATTATAATTTAATTGGAAATTATTCTAACAATTTAAATCATGTTTTATTTAGAAAAACCAATATTTTAATACATAAAATCCCATAAATCCGAAAATAATAAAATAAATTTCGAAAATCAGAAAAATAAATTCATAACAACCATATTTCGGAAACCCTAATTAATATTATAATTTGAGCTATTAAAACAATTTTCAACATTAATCTCATAATTAAAACTAATAAAAATTTCTACAAAACATGAACAAATACAACAAAATCCCCAATTATATTAAGAACCCTTAATAAGAAGATTATAATCATACTAAAGTCATAACTTAAGAATTAATTGAACCTAATTCGAGCAATTAAACCAATTAGCCCCAATTTCGAAATTAGAGAAAATCAACCTAAAACAATGATCAAGATCAAATCTTTATGCATAAAATTAACTCTAATCGATTACCCACTAATCATAACATCTATTAGAATCAATTAAACATGATTTAAGTAAGAAAACAAATTGAAATCAATGTTTAATAAAAGGACGAAAACGGGGGAGAGGGAGAGAGATGGCGAAGGGTGTTACCCACAATAATGAAAGGAGGAGAAAGAGGTGACGTGGTGGTCGGCGAGGATCAGTGACGGCAAGGGTTGCAGTGGCGTGGAGAAGACTGGCGGCTCGAAGAAGATGGGCGAAGAAGGAAGGAGGAGCAGGGGCGGCGATGAAGGAAGAGAAAGAAAAAATAAAAAACAGGGGAACTCTATTTTATACAGAGTAAGGGGGGGTCGTTTTTTTTTTTTTTTTTCCTTTTTCCTTTTTTTTTTTCCTTTTTCTGATTTCCTTCTTTGGGTTTGGGTTGGGTATTTGTTGATGTTTGGGCCAATTGGTGTGGGCTTTAGTTGTTGTAATGTTTGGACGATAGCCCAATTCAAAAATTAGAAAATCCTATATACAAAATCCGACTCCAAAATTCATTTCCGAACTCGGTTTTGAGAACGACAATTAATAATTAAAATATTTTCATTTCAATAATCTAATTAATAGGTCTAAAAATATTAATATAAAATACTTTAAAATTTCGGGATATTACAAATAATGCTCGAATATATCTTCGCGAGTTAGCTACTAGATACGGAGGATGAAATCCTAAGTTATGGATGGTTTGATTGGAGGAAGAAGCAGTTCTAAAGGATCAGGCACACTTGCTCTAACGTGCTTACTATGACTTATGGTGTGAAGAAGAATAAAGGAAATAGATTCAATAATTTCTCAATCAACATGTCCTCGTGCTCGTTGGATATCTACATGCTGAGATCGTGGTATGACTTAAAGGTTGGGAAGACGAAAAATAGAATGTTTTGGGATTCCTAGCACTGGTGTAAAAATAAGAGGAAGAGGACAATCCACTGTGTTACGACAATGAAATTTTATGTCTTAAAGGCTACTATACCAATTATGAATAATCTACTGGACATTGAAACTGTACTTACTAGTTTCTTTTACAACCAACGGACTTTGAGATTTTAAGATGAATCAATTGGGCATAAGTTCAGTGATGTAAGGGGTTACACATTTAAGAGACAAGTCAGTAGGGTATATGCACCTGTATAGCTCGGTTCATTGGGATGGACGTCTAGTCACCTTTTGGTTACGAGAATAAAGCGTGGAGAACGTACTGAGCTTAAAGTACCTTATAGCTTTGGAATCTTGACTTTACAATCGTATTGAGGTAAATTATGGATTTGACATTGATCTATGCCTTTCGTGATCTATTGACTAAGGAGGATTATTTTGAGGACAATGATACCCTCACCAAATCTAACTACTAAGAGTACAATGTTGATACTTTATATGATATATGAGTCACCACATTTCGGCGGTGGAGTTTATAGATTAAGCTCTTGGCATTGATGTTCTTATGGTATGTGTTTGTTAATTATACTTGATGGGTGGATAGATAAGTTGAGCTGGAGAATAGGGTGATATAGTAATTAGCTGGTTGTATGGTGTTAAGTTGACAACACTTGAAGTACGATGTACGAAATGAAAGAAATGTGCTAATGATGATAAAAGCTTATGGTCTTCGAAGTAATCTTTAGATGGTTGTGCACTTTGTATTGGTGAATTTCTAAGAGACGTGTATCTTGGTTGTAAATGATTTTGGGTCCAAATTACTTATTAAGCTAGAGTTGTGGATGTGTGGTGGTAGGTGCAAGACATTGAATCTATTTTATTAAAGTGTGATTTTGGTCATGGTAAGGTTAAGGAAATTGGTCTGGGTTGATAATGTTTACTCGTGGGAGTAAGTTGGTTGAATATAAGCGTATCTCGTGATAAAAACGTTGTTTATTTACTTAGAGTGCCTTGACGCTTGTAGTGCAATAACTTGGGATATTAATGGCAGGATGTTATGGTTCTGTCAATGGGCCAAAGAATGTTTATTGGAATGTATTGGGTAAAACGAGTACGAACGAATAAAAATTTCTTGGGTTCTGAATAAGCTGGTTGGAATTGTTGAATAAAGAACTGTACTCTATGATGTTCGTTGATCAAACACGTAATATATGAGGGAAGTGGGAAACTACAACATGTTTCACATGGTTCGAAAGGATGTGTGAGGAAGGTTGGCAAGGAGACAACAAAGGAATACTAAGAATGACCTGGAAGATAATTAAGGGAACCACTCATGAGGTAAAGTTAATGCTAGTTGCTTGACAAGATTGATTCGTGGTATACGTTTGTAAGAATGGAGTCCTTTGGATCAAAAAGAGTAACGGCTACGCCGAGCGACTAAGGCAAACGAGTATGACTACATCTTGATGTGTTCTGAGTATGACTAAAGTGCCTTCGACATTACACTAAGGTTTTTTCTAGGATTAGAAAATTGGTGGCCAGCTACACCAAATGAAAAGAAGACTTTGTTCACACGGATTGATAGGTGAGTAGAAGTATTCTAGTTACGAAGCAATACAGATCAGATAAGTACAGTCGTATTTAAGTGACCTAATAAGTGAGAGGAAAATGCTCTACTAGAGATATCCTTGTTGATATATATGGTCATCAATCGGGGAAAACCACAATTTTAGTACGGGTTCAATCCAGGAAATTCAAAATATGACATTCTATGGGAGTAGTTGAATGCATTGATAATTATGTGATGACAAGTTTCAAGGTCAAATGTTCATATAAGGAGTTTGACTGAAAGTCGTAGCGTCGGACAACGCTAGTTGCTAACATGGAAGGTTAATTGCTTGATGTATGGTCTTCTAGCTTAGTCCATCAAATGGAGGATAGAATTCTACAATGCCTTATGTGTGATGTAAGAAGAGGTTCTACCTGTTGAAAAGAGACGGTATATACGTGATGTCAAGGTGTGATTGTGGTGAATTGTTATTGATAATCAATTACTACGGAGATGAAAATGAAGGCTAAAGGTTTGCGAAATCTAATGTATACTCGCAATGACGCTACCAAGGATGATGAATTGAATGTTTGAGATATAGATCGACAAAGTCAAGTCATTCTGTTGAAGTATGCGAATTCATTGAAGCAAAATATGATAAAAAAAAAATTGGATGGCTGCACGGATGCATTGAATAGTAAGGGTACGCAAGTTCAATTATCGTGAGTTGAGGATCCAGATACAAATCATAGAGTGATCTCGACACCTATTGGTATATTGAGGAATACGGTGCCTTAGGAAATGAGAACGCTCCAACAAGGGTTGACATGTGAAATGTAAATGAAAAGGTTTGGAGTACAGAAGATCATACTAAAACTCTTTGGTTGTAATGAAAGTGTTTAAAGGATGATAAATGGTTACGAGTTAGAATCGCCTATGGTTGATTTGAGGGCGAGAGAGACAATATGGAATACTGCGCAAAAACCTTGAGATGCATTACCAAGGTGCGAAAATACAAGTGAAAAGTGGCATTGACGATCAGAAAGTTATCCCACGTCTGAATTACATATTTTGGTTACGAACCTTTTCTTTAAGGGGGATGAGAACCCCGTGCGTTCCTCCTACGCCCTAAGTTATAAGACTTATGTTCCTTTTGTGATTATATGATAAAGCATGTTTACCTAATTGGTGCACTTATGGTGCACACGTACTTATTTGGTGCATTGCAGTTGTACACGTAATTTTATTTGTGCATTAACATTGCACATGTAATATTATTCGGCATCACTTCGTGTCAATATTTAAATTTAATATAATTGCGCAATATTCCTTCTTGAAATGCATTGATGGTGCATTCCTTCCTGAAATGCATTGATGGTGCATTTCTAGCTAAACACGACTCTCTTGTGAGGAAGTGCATTGATGGTGCACTTTCTCCTTCCCTTACTGCAATATCTTTGAACCATTACTTCTCATTTCTTTTCTTGCGTTACTTTTCACTTGTGTTGGAAGTTGTGGATGTTAGTTGCCTAAGGTAGAACGTTGTGCGGAAACTCTTTAAGGAGGGACTTAAATCTTCGAGACGAAGATTTGTTTTAAGGAGGGAAGTCTGTAACACCCCGTATTTTTGGGAAGTTAAATAATTAAGGGTGTTACGTTTTATAATGTAATTGAGGGTTTTATTAAGGTTTAATTGGAATTCGATTGAGTTATTATGGGATTTCTGATTATAAAATTACACAAGAGGATTCGTTAGCCATTCGAATTTGGTTCAGGTTTGTGGATCACGCAACCCATCAAATTAGCTAGGTCCAAACCCAAGTCTACCCTAATACCCATTTATGAAAAAAATAAAGAAAACCCTAGCTCCCCTTGACAGTCATTCGCCCCCCCCCCCCCTCTTCTCCATCTCTCTCATTCTCTTAGCCTCCACCCACATAAGATTTCAGCACAACTGTGTCAACTTCAAACACACATAACTCTCACATACGATCTCTGATTAGTACGTGGTTGGTGGCGTTGGAACCGTACTTTTGATACGAATCCAGGAACATGTAGATCATGCCAAGATTCCACCGGATGCTCTCTGTGTAGGTATTTTAGTGGAGCTGTGTCTATCTACCCGAGAACTGTTCCGTCACTCGGTATTTTGATGATTACCGTTGATTCCTAATGTATTTTAGGACGATATTTTATGGAGATGTTCCTGACTCTAGGTTTGAAAACATATCAGAAATTGGTAAGACTTAGATTTGTGTATCAAAGGTTATATGTGAATTCGTGGGTAAACCCTAATTCATGTTTATGGTTCAGTGTGAGATTGATTTCCGTAGATCTGCTTAGAGTTTGTGGACGAAATTTGGAGGGGACGTTCATGACATAACCTTTTATGACATACTCAATTTTGGTGGTTATCCGATGCCGGAGGTAGACGTTATTCATGATTATTTACTACTGTCTCCTTTTGGACTCATTATAGATTAGTGTTAATTGTGAAATTTATGACTTATGGATACACCTTGTGAATTAGGAGATTATTGTTTGAGTTTGTGATTGATTGGGTACCTAAGTTGTGGATTCAAGGAGGTGTACTTCGTAATCTTGTCTGATAGCGTTGAAAGGTAAGAACGTTGACCCTCTAAAGTTGAGCATGTTTGTATTGTTCAAACTCATGATCCTTGGCATTCGTTCATCTCTTATTGCCTAGCTACTCATTGTTGTTCGCACATAATTCTTGAGATTCATACTTGTACATATGTATACTATCTTATGTGGCCATGCCACCCCTTGTTGTTGATTCTATATCGTTGTCCCGGCTACGGCCGTTTATAAATCGAAAAGCGCAAGCACAAATAATGTACTTAAATGACAAACCAAAAGTATATCGAAAGAACGAAATGATAAATGAAACTCATCTAGAGGGACGGACATAGGAGCCGTCACCACATCACGAGGATGTGGCTTTTGTTTGAACCTCTGATCAAGGTTGTATTGTGGGTCGGAGATCAGCTACCGAACCCCCTAATAGACTTCCTCCTAGGGGTGGTTTCGTCCTACCGGCCCTCTAGTGAGGGGTGTGCACACTCGAGTCATTAGGTTGTGTTACTATGTAAATCTAGATGTGGTAGTCTTGGGGTAGGACCCTCGGCTTGTCTTTAGGGACCTCACGGAGGCCCTCGAATAACGTATATTATTGACAAAAGAATTGAAAGAAAGACTAATTGAATTACGTTTTAGGCAGCCCCGGGCTGACCTTTGCACGACTCGTGTAATCCGACACACGAGTCGTGTCCACTGTTGCCTTTGCTCTGTCAGTTTCTGAACTAAGCACGAGTCGTGTCCAATGTTTCGTTGACTTCGTCGCTGGGCGTAGTTTGCTCAGTTATTTGAAGTTACGCGCCATTTTAAGGCGCGTATCTTACCTTCTTTTGTTGGTCTCTCTTTTCTTACTCAGCTAGTGCTGACGTTCTTTGTTTTGGGTTGTGTCCCTACCCTATTCTGGGGCCTGTGTCATCCTTTTGGTGGCGCAGTTGACAGGTTTGAAGATTGAGATGCATTGGTTGAAGCGTCATTACATGTTCGACACTTTGATGAGTCGTCATATATTTGCATTTGGGACGATTTGTAGTTTATCTTTTGGTTTAATTTCCGATTTGTAGATTCAGATAGAAGTCTTCCGCTGTCATTTGTTCTTCTTGTTTATCAAGTTTGTTTTAAATTAGCCTTGTCGTTGACTTGGTAGTCAATGGCGGCATAACAATCCTTTATTTTTGTATTTAAAGATAGCGAAAATTTAGGGTTGTTACAAAAATCGTTTCAATAATCACGTTTTCTGAAGAACACGAAAACAGGGGCGAACGCAGAGAAAGGGGAGCGCCGAGAGGTGTTACCCGTCGATGAAAGGAAGGACGGGCGGAATAATTTGGTTGGGGACGCGTGTATAGCGGTTCTGGTCGTTGTACATGTGCAGGCGCGGCATGCGTGTTCGAGGGTTGGCGTGAAGAGGAAGGCAGGGGAGAGCAGAGATTATAAAGAGAAGGAAAGGGTGGTTTGGTCGTGTGATAGAAAAGAGAAGGGAGTTTGTTTTTATTTTATTTTATTGTCTTCCTTTTCATGATGGAAAATTTACCCACAATAATCCCAACTTTTGTTTTCCTTCCCATAATAATCCCAACTTTAACTTATCTCAAAATAATCCCAAGTTAGAGGTGTGTCTTCCCAAAATGTTCCTCTATGACCTGCAACCTATTAAACAAGTTACATTTGTTTTTTTTTTTTTTTTTTCATTCAATCATAAAACATCATATAATAGAATTAAAATTTAAAAAATAAACTATTTTTTTCTCTCCTCTTTTCCTCAACCCCCCACCCACTCCTTTTCTCTCTCCTCTTTTCCCCAACACCCCCACCCACTCCCGCGCACCACCACCCACGGTGGCGCCCAGCACCGACCACCACCTCGGCCACCTTCACCACCACCACTGCACTCGGCTCCCTCCCGCGATCACACGCCAGCCCCGCAACACCCTGAACACTCACTCAGCCACGGCCCCTTCTCTCTCTCCCTTAATCCTTTCCTTCAAATAATCCACCACGGCCCACCCTCAAACTCTATCGCCGCCCTTACCCCGACGTTCGCCTTCATTAGGCACCATTTTTCCCGGCACTAGAATATGTTTGAGGACAGAGAAAGTGTGGAAAAAGGGGATAATGGGGGTGAAGGAAGGCGCGATGGTGTCGCGGAGGTGGGCGTCTATGTCGACGGAAGACGGCAGATGGGCTGGTGGTTTAGGATCGCGGTTTGGTGGTGGTCGGTGAGGGCGGTTGTGGTTGTAGCAGGCGGTGGGTGGGTGGTGTCGGGTGGGAGATGGGGTTGGGGGAGGAGAGAGAAAATGGAAAATCATGTAAAATTGTTTTTTTTTTTAATTTTTTAATTTTAATTATTAGCTATTACTACAAAAGATTTAATTAATTCATACTAATCTTATGCCAAATCACAGTTTAACATCTAAAAGTTAACGGTGTTAGGGAATATGAGGGTTTAGGGGCACCACGTGCCTATAAGTGCAAAGTTCGAGGGCACCATATTGTACAAGTTTCAAAGGTAAGGCACCACACGCATTCTGACATAGTTTGGGGGCACCACGTAAATTTGCCGTAATTGTAATTAATGTTGCCATAACAAAGTATAATTCAATTAAAAAAATTATAATATAAAAAAAACTTGTTACAATAGGTTTTAAAGGTAAAAGGATCATTTTGGGAAGACACACCTCAAACTTTTGATTATTTTGAGATAACTCAAAGTTAGGATTATTATGGGAAGAAAAGTAAAAGTTGGGATTATTGTGGGTTGCATACGCGTGAATTGTGGAATGACTAAATCTCGATTTTACATTTTAGTGATAGATCTTATCATATTTTATCTATCGTTTTTAAGTGAACTAATTCTAGCGAGTCGCGGATAATGGATATGACAATGCGGGGTTTTAATTTGCGTTAGGTGTAAAATTGGACATGCAACAAATTAATTCAAATCCTAGTATGGTCATATATAAGACTAGAATCTATGAAAAGAAATTAAACGTTAACTAGGCTTCAAATGTTTCAAAGGTTCCGTCTTCATTTCGGCCTCGAACCGCTAACCATTGGCTTCGTGAAAACGCCGATTTTCATTATAAACAAATGTACATATGGACTATCCTATTATACATTTTTGACAAATAAAGAAATTAAATATTATACAAACCGGCGATATGAGATCGCAATTATTACAAACCAATCGACTACCGTCCTTACATTTTGGTAAAGTACCGATACTATAGTTGTAACACATTAGATTTTTACATATTTTATAATCATAGTTAATGATTATTTTGAAATTAAATTTAAATAGTAAATTTATTTCTATTTATTGGTTTCCTATAAATAGCTTCATTCTCACTCAGTTGTTCGACGCAAAAATCAACACACAAGTGTTGTAATTAGTGAAATGAAACTAAAGTGCCTCAGACCATAAGCACACCACAGCTAAAGTCAGTTACGAGTGTTGTAAATTTTGGGAACATATTTACGAAATAAGTAACTGTTTCGAACGTGAGAAGTAATCTAATAGTAGCAAGGTTCTGCTGATAAAGCTATCGTCGCGTAAATCGGCTACCGGTGTGTTACTTAAATTATTTTAAGCTATTGTATTTAGTTGACGATATCAACGACTGTACGCGTTTTATAACTTATAATTAATTAATCTTGTGCGAATAATTATTACGGTACAAGTAACTCGGTGGATATTGTAACAACCCTAAATTTTGACAACTTAAAAATGCGGATATAAAGGATTGTTATGCCGCCATTGACTATCAAGTCAACGACAAGACTTATTAAAACAGACTTCTGAAAAGTAATAAAAAGTGTCAGCGGAAGACTTGTAGCCAAGATTACAATTCGAAATCAAACCAAATAAAACAAATTACAATCGTTCATGAAAACCAAACGTCTGACGAATTTATTCTTCTATCCCATGCCATGCAACGACGTTCAAGCAGCCAATCAATCACCTTCAAGACCTGTCAACAGCGCCATTACAACAATGACACAGGCCCCAGAATAGGGTAGGGACAAACCCAAACAGAAAGAACGTCAGCTCAGGCTGAGTAAGTAGCTTAAACAGGAAGGAAAGAATAAAACAGAATAAAATAAGATACGCGCCTTGATGGCGCGTAGCTGTCAATCAAAGAAATGCAACCGCGCGAAGGAACAAAGAAACGAAGAGGCGCCGATCACGAGTCGTGCCCACCACTGAGGCCGAACTTCACGACCACGGGTCACGTTATTTCTATGTTCACTATTTAGCTTTCGAGCATTCTTTTTGTAGTAAACGTGTAGGGCCTTCGACAGGTCCCTAGTATGGACAAGGGTCCTACCCCAAGCCATCCCACATCTAGAGTTAATGTAAAACTACCCTAAAGACTCGAGTGTGCACACCCCCCGCTAGAGGGCCGGTAGGACGAGTTCCCATCTAGGAGGAAGTCAATTAGGAGGTTGGTAGCTGATCTCCAACCTAGAATATTTACCTTGATCAGAGGTTGTAAACAAAACATGTCCATAGGACATGGTGACGGCGCAAAGTCCGTCACTCTATATGGGGTCACAATATTTATTTCAATCCTTTATCTTTCAAGTACATTATTTTGTGCAAGCGCTTTCTTTCAATTTATAAACGGCCGTAGCCGGAAACAATATACAATAAGCTCAATGAAAGTGGGCAACATAGTTATGAAGAAATCATATGGATCATACAACGAATAATTGTGAAACGAGAATGGTTAGAAAACCAACAAATCAATAGAGGATGATTAATGAAAGCTCAAGAGAATGGGATTGAGATTCATGCTTGAACATTAGGATGATCAACGTTCTTACCTTCAATTCAGGGAAAGCTTAATAAATATCAAAAGTCCGCGAAGGGTACTTCCTTGAAACCACCACCTAAGTAAGCACCAAATAGAGATGGATTACTACAACTCCCAAGTAGACATGAATACATAACCATGCTATCTCATATCTCACAAATGCCATACTCCCATATCATGACAATTCCAACAAATCTTGGTCATACGATAACCAAATCAACTCCAATTCGCACCAAACTTATACAACAACTCCACAATCATACTAGTAATATTTTCCCATCATCTAAACATCAAAACATCGATAGTAACACCCGAAATACCCGAAAATCAGATCTGGACAGAACCTAAACAATTCACACAAAGCATCATAAAACCTTCCCAATTTAATACCATACGTTACCCAATTCGTTATAAGTCACTCCTTTAAATTTCATGTGATTCCGATTACAACAACATCATCAAATAAACATAAACCCTAATTCTCAAACCCTAATTTATAAATTCATGATTTCATGTTCAAAATCCCAAATAACAATAAGTAGAAACATCAAACTAACATCCTATATCCATATTCATGCTTTTAATTCCACAATCAACATGAAATAATAGAAACCCTAATTTTAATTCATGAAAAGGGGTTTAGGGTTCTTACTACTCTTAATATAAAATCAAGAGGGGAGGAAAGATGATGAAGACAGAGAGGTGGGGCGGCGGCGTGGGTGGCCGGCGGCGGTCCGACAGGGGGAAGGGGCGGCGACTCTTCTCCTCTTTCTTCTTCTTCTATTCTCTTTCTTCTCTTCTCCTTTCTTTTCCTCTTTTCTGCGTTTCACGTGTGATGGGGTTTGGGGTGGGTTTGTTTTTTTTTTTTTTTTATATTGTAGTAGTAGAGTGAGGGAGTATTAGTAAGGGTGTTTAGGTAATTTCCATAAAATCAACTCAATTAGGAAATCGGTCCAAAGTAGGAAAGTTCCCAAATCAGTAACTGGTTCTTAAATTCCTCAGTTCAATGTAACACCCTAAATAAATAAAAATCCTTAAAATTACGGGGTGTTACAAACTTCCCTCCTAAAAACAAATCTTCGTCCCGAAGATTTAGGTCCCTCATTACTGAAAATCACCAAAGTTGTATCACCACATATTTTGGTAACTCATATCCTATTCTCACCTTAACGAGGTAAATGAAGGTTAACAAGGGAGGAGAAAGATGAGGAATAGGATAAACAAGATTATAGAAATGTATACATCACAGGGTACATCATTAATGCACTTCTATGTAAAGAGTTGTGTTTAGGAAGAAACGCATCATTAATGCATTTCTGAGATTGCGCGCACAATTATTAAAATTCAAATCAATTAATCATGCTCATGAAATAGCAAGTTCTCGAAGTAAAGCAAGAGAGATAGAACGCACGAGGTTCTCATCCCCCTTAAAGTAAAGGTTCGTCCCAAACCGAAAGTACCTTAATTGAAAAGGTGGGGGTATTTCTCTCGCATGGCGGACTCAACCTCCCAAGTTGCCTCTTCAACGTTGTTGTTACACCACAACACTTTGACCATGTTGGTCTCGTTGCGCCGAGTCTTTCTTGTTTTACTGTCTAGAATCTTTAGCGGTGTCTCCTCATATGTCATTGTTTCATCAAGCTCGATCGTTTCTGGGTCGAGCACATGAGACGGGTCACTAACATATTTCCTCAGTTGTGACACATAAAATACGTTATGGACTTGCTCTAAACTTGCAGGTAACTCGAGCTCGTAAGCCACTTCACCAACGCGTTTCAAGATTTTGTATGGTCCAATGAACTTAGGACTCAATTTACCCTTTTTACCAAACCTCATAACACCTTTGGTAGGTGACACTCGTAATAAGACCATGTCACCTTCCTCGAATTCTATGTGGCTTCGAGTTCTATCGGCGTAGCTCTTCTGTCTATCCTGAGCTGCCTTGAGTCTATCCTGAATCAACTTTACATGGTCGGTCATTTCTTGGATGTAGTCAAGACCCAAGACTACAGTTTCACTAATGTCATTCCAACAGATTGGACTCCTGCACCTCCTTCCATACAATGCTTCATAGGGTGCCATCTTGATCGAAGCTTGGAAGCTATTGTTATACGAGAATTCAATTAGGTCCAACTTGTCTTCCCAACCTCCCTGAAACTGTAAAGTACAAGCCCGAAGCATGTCTTCCATTGTCCGATTTGTTCTTTCGGTTTGACCATCAGTAGTCGGGTGAAAGGCAGTACTCTTTAAGAGTTTCGTGCCCAAAGCTTCTTGCAGTTTTGCCCAAAATCTAGACACAAATCGTGCATCACGATCAGAAACTATTTCGTCGGGGACTCCATGTAACCTCAACACGTGATGTACGTAGGCTGTAGCCAACTGCTTCTTCTTCCACGTGTCTTTCATAGGTATGAAGTGAGCACTCTTTGTCAGTCTATCCACAATCACCCAAATCATATTGTTTCCTTTAGATGTTCTGGGTAAACCAGCGACAAAGTCCATGGATATTGAGCTCCACTTCCACTTTGGTACTGGTAGAGGTTGTAGTTTGCCTTGTGGTCTCTTGTGTTCACTATTTACCTTTTAAGAGATAAGGCATTTAGCTACAAATTCAGCTATGTCCTTTTTCATCCTAGACCACCAAAATACTTGTTTCAGATCCTGATACATTTTGTCTCCCCCAGGATGCACAGAGTATAGGGTAGCATGAGCTTCGGTTAAGATCTTCTCCTTTAATTCGACATTGTCAGGGACGCATAATCGGTTTTGGAAGCGAATCAATCCATCCCCAGTCATCTTGAATAATTCGCCCTCCTTGTCCAATTTTCCTTTGAGGTACTCATCTGAGTTCTGAAGTTCCTTGATTTCACCTAATAAATCATTTTGAAAGGTAGTAACTCCATGTTTAGATAACTGTATCCCAAAATTTAGGAATTCATCTTTGAGTCTCTGCCGTTGTACCACCAATTGAATACTATGTAAAGACTTCCGACTGAGAGCATCTGCTACCACGTTGGCCTTACCCTCGTGGTATTGGATTTCCATGTCGTAGTCTTTAATGAGTTCAAGCCATCTCCTCTGTCTCATGTTAAGTTCCTTCTGTGTGAATATATATTTGAGACTCTTATGATCAGAGAATACCTTAAATGTTACCCCGAATAGATAATGTCTCCACAATTTCAACGCAAACACTACCGCAGCTAACTCCAAGTCATGTGTTGGGTAGTTCTCCTCATAACTTTTGAGTTGCCTAGACGCATAGGCAATTACTCTTCGGTTCTGCATAAGGACACAACCTAACCCATTCTTGGAGGCATCCGTGTAGACCTTATACGGAATATTCTCATCTGGCAGTGCTAAAACTGGTGCAGATGTCAACCTAGTTTTCAGGGTTTGAAAGGCCTCCTCACATGAGTCGTCCCACTTAAACTGAGTCGCTTTCTTCATTAATGTTGTCATAGGTTTAGCTATCTTTGAAAAGTCCTTTACGAACCTCTTGTAGTAGGCGGCAAGTCCCAAAAAGCTTCTAATCTCCGTCACACTTTTAGGTGAAGGCCACTCTTAGACTGCCTTAATCTTGGAAGGGTCAACAGCTACTCCTTCCTTAGAAATTATGTGACCTAAGAAAGCAACTCTATCCAACCAAAATTCACACTTTGAGAATTTACCATACAGTTTCTTCTCCCTCAAAATCCCTAGTACAATCCTCAAATGTTCTTTGTGTTTGTCTTCATTTTTCGAGTATATCAAGATATCATCAATGAAAACTACCACAAATTTGTCCAGATAAGGTCTAAATGTTCGGTTCATAAGGTCCATGAACACAACAGGTGCGTTCGTCAAACCAAATGGCATCACAGTGAACTCATAATGTCCATACCTAGTGGAGAATGCTGTTTTGGGAACATCCTCCTCGGCCACTTTAAGTTGGTAGTACCCTGACCTCAGATCGATTTTAGAAAATACGCTTGCTCCTTTGATTTGATCGAACAAATCGTCAATTTTTAGGTAGAGGATACCTATTTTTAACTGTGACATTGTTAAGTTCACGATAATCGATACACAACCTCATACTTCCATCCTTCTTCCGGACAAATAGGACTGGCGCACCCCACGGCGACACACTAGGTTTCACATACCCTTTTTCCACAAGTTCATCCAGCTGTTTCTTGAGTTCTTGCATTTCCGCGGGTGCCATTCTATAGGGCGACTTAGCAATGGGGCCAGTTCCAGGAACTATTTCGATCTTGAACTCAACCTCCCTTTTTGGTGGCATCCCTGGGATTTCGTCTGGAAACACATCCTCAAAGTCTTTCACTATGGGTACATCACTCAAATCGGGATACTCCGCAGTAGTATCTCGAACGTGACACAAGAACAAGGGATTGCCTTTGGAAATCTGTTTCTTTAGGTTCATTACAGAAATTAACTTGACTTTTGGTCCTTTAACGTTTACTCGGTAGGAAACCCTCACATCCTTAGATCCTCTCAGCGAGATTTTCCCTAACCAGCAGTCCAACCTAGCCCTGTACTTGCCCATCCAGTCCATCCCCAGAATAACGTCAAAATAGGGTAGAGGAAATTCCACTAAGTCAGTTTTGAACTCATGGCCTCCAATCACTACAGATACGCCTTTAAACATGTTTTTACAATTGACATTCGCCCCAGTAGGCAAAGAGAAATCGAAATCTACAGCTAAACCCGACTTAAGACCACATCTAACTACAAACTTAGCAGCAATAAAGGAATGGGAAGCACCACTATCAAACAAAACATGGGCAACAACAAAATTGACAGGAAATTTACCAGAAACCACATCAGTGTTGTCTGCTTCCTCCTGATTCATCACATACAATTGACCTGTGGCTTTATTGTTCCTTGTTGCGGCATTAACTGACCCATTCGGCTTTGTAGTTGCAGTAGACACATTTCCCTTTGTAGGTGCTGGGTTTCTGTAAGTATTAGACCCTGCATAGCCACTTTGTGCTCTTTGATCCTGAAACCTGGGTGTTGCTACTGACCCAGCGACGCTCGGTGTAGCTGGTTTCCCAGCTAGTTTGGAGTAACAAACATTAGCTCTGTGCCTTAACTTTAGACAGTGGAAACATTTAATTAATTCACCATTGCAGTCTGTAGAGGGATGGTCTTTGTTACATTTCCTACAGACTGAACTTCGAATCCCATCTTGGGATTGGGCCTTAGCCGTCTGGAACCTTTTGTTACTGAGGTTCCCAACATTAGCGGAATGTGCCTTCCCTCTAAAGTTCCCAAAGTTTCCTTTCTTGTTAGGTAATTCCAGGAGATCAAGTGGGCTATCCTTCCTTTTTAGTCCTATGTCTAACTCCATCTTGGCCACCATCCTTTCAGTATTGCTAGCCTTGGCATAAAGTGCCTTAACGGTTGGGAAATCTTCTTCAACAAACCAGCCCTTAACCTTCCAGTGAAGCTTCTCTAAATATCTGTTGACCTGAGCCTCATCAGTGGACACCAGATCGCCACCAAACCTGCTCAAATCTATGAACTTTTCGTGAAAATCCCTAACGCTCATCTTCTCAGTTTGCTTAAATTCCTCGAATTCAGCCTTTTTCTGTCTCCTCAAGTGTTCAGGGAAAAACTCGTTTGTCAAGTACTTCTTAAGGTAAGCCCAAGTTCGTTCATAAGGGGTCATGGTGCCATCAGCTTCCCTTTCCATCATTGGTTTAAAGAAATCATCACGAATTCCTTGCCACCATCGTCCAGCCACATCCCTCAAATAATAGGCTCCGATTCGTACCTTGTACGCTTCGGGGCAGCCTACTGAAAGGAAGATCCTCTCCATGTCTTCGATCCATTCATCCAATTCAACAGGATCACCTTTCCCCGAGTAGTTCGGAGGGTTCTTCTTTTGAACAATATTAGACATCTTTGCTAAGGTCATTTCCTCATTGTGCGGTGGGTTGACAACTTGTGTAGCAGAGGTGTCATTGTTGTTCTGAGCGTTGTTGGCATTTTGGTTCTGGTTTGCCAATACTTGGGCCATGAAAGTAGTCATGGCAGCGAATTGTTGGTTCGAGGCCTCCTGTCCTGCAGCCAATTGTTGGAGGATGGCTGTCAACTCTGGGTTCCCTTGGTTAGCAAAGCTACTTCCGCGTGCCATACTCTAAATGGTGGTGACGGATTAGATTAGTAGTATAGAACAATCATCTCGGGGCATTCCACCCTTTTGATGCAAACAGCAAAGCTTAGTAAGAGAAGAACAATAAATAATTGAAACAGACGCCAGCAAGTTATTTGTCTCGCTTAGTTCTGACGTTTTGAGACTTTCTGATAAATTTTTTTTTTTTTTTTTTTTTTGGGTTCGGCACGTGCCGTGCCGAGATCAGCAGCTCCACGGCGTAAAGAGGACAAATTAAAACGAAGGGACCATAGCATAAGCTCATTAACAAAACACAACTAGCATATAACACTACTCATAACCTTTATTAAAGCGACATAATAAGTCTTAGGGGTGTTGTCCCCTAATTAAAGTACCATAACGAAATGATAAACATAAAAGCAAAGAGTACGGGTAACATTCAACTCCAAAGTAAACAAAGATAAAACTTAACAAGCTTTAGATAGCTAGTAGGCCTTATGCCTTTGTTTATAAGTGTCTATTGATCCTTTAAGCATCGTCACTTGGATCATAATCCTCATCATTAGGAACTTCCCCTCCATCATCTTGATCTGAGTCGTCCAACTCTTCATCCGAGCTAATTACAATTATCTCATTGTCACTAGCTTCAATAGCATCATCCTCCTCTTCACTCGTGGGGACTTCCTCAGGCTCCTCTTCCGTGTCCTCTGGTGCATCCTCTCCAACAGGTGGGAATGGGAGACTAGGAGAATGGTGACATTCCTCAACTTTAGCTTTCTTCTGATTCATCTGACTAGGTATTTCATGTTCTTGTAGCTGAACCTTCTTTCCTTTCATCACGTAAGTTTCATGAGGTTCCGGGGTAGGGTTACCATCACCGGGGTTCGAGGGTACAGGAGGTATGTAGATTGGGTGATCCTCAGGTATTTGAACAGGGCTAAGGGACACTTCATACTCCCACTCCAGGAATACCTCCAATCTGTCAAGATCTATCACTCTACCTGATCTGTCCCTCAAATATTGTGAGTTTCCTGTGAGACATGCATAATAAGCATTCCTTTCCAGTCTAGCTCGAACCTCCTCCCAGCGGCGATGTATCCTCAGATTAACTAAAGTCACAAAGACTTGGACTTCAGGTCTAACTATCCATGGAAATCTTTTGGCTGCCTCAGTCAGTTTTGCCCTCATTCTGGTGACGTACTCTTCCACAGATTCACCAATCCTCATGCGGTCTTGAAAAGTCTCAGATAAAAAGGCTATATGGTCCGGTATCGTCCATGGACCAGCAATTGACCTTACACCAGACTGTCCGAACTCCCAAACATACGCATTTTGGCTTGCCATTCTGCTAGTATACCAGAGAGAAACTCCACGTGCATTAGTAATCCATACGATAGTTCCACACCACATATTTCACGAGTTAATCCTATCAATGTAACTCCTTTTCTAAAATCACATAGCAATTAGCATATAGCATGGGAATGAATGCACCCAACCAAACCCCCAAGTTTTAAATCATTGAAATTCTTAGTTTGAAATCGTTTTGTAAACTTAGCTAACCAGAGCAAACGCTCTGATACCAACTGTAACAACCCAAAATTTTGACAACTTAAAAATGCGGATATAAAGGATTGTTATTCCGCCATTGACTATCAAGTCAACGGCAAGGCTTATTAAAACAGACTTCTGAAAAGTAATAAAAAGTGTCAGCGGAAGACTTGTGGCCAAGATTACAATTCGAAATCAAACCAAATAAAACAAATTACAATCGTTCATGAAAACCAAACGTCTGACGAATTTATTCTACTATCCCATGCCATGCAACGACGTTCAAGCAGATAATCAATCACCTTCAAGACCTCTCAACTGCGCCATTACAACAATGACACAGGCCCCAGAATAGGGTAGGGACAAACCCAAATATAAAGAACGTCAGCTCAGGCTGAGTAAGTAGCTTAAATAGGAAGGAAAGAATAAAACAGAATAAAATAAGATACGTGCCTTGATGGCGCGTAGCTGTCAATCAAAGAAATGCAACCGCGCGAAGGAACAAAGAAACGAAGAGGCGCCGATCACGAGTAGTGCCCACCACTGAGGCCGAACTTCACGACCACGGGTCACGTTATTTCTATGTTCACTATTTAGCTTTCGAGCATTCTTTTTGTACTAAACATGTAGGGCCTTCGACAGGTCCCTAGTATGGACAAGGGTCCTACCCCAAGCCATCCCACATCTAGAGTTAATGTAAAACTACCCTAAAGACTCGAGTGTGCACACCCCCCGCTAGAGTGCCGGTAGGACGAGTTCCCATCTAGGAGGAAGTCAATTAGGAGGTTGGTAGCTGATCTCCAACCTAGAATATGTACCTTGATCAGAGGTTGTAAACAAAACATGTCCATAGGACATGGTGACGGCGCAAAGTCCGTCACTCTAGATGGGGTCACAATATTTATTTCAATCCTTTATCTTTCAAGTACATTATTTTGTGCAAGCGCTTTCTTTCAATTTATAAACGGCCGTAGCCGGAAACAATATACAATAAGCTCAATGAAAGTGGGCAACATAGTTATGAAGAAATCATATGGATCATACAACGAATAATTGTGAAACGAGAATGGTTAGAAAACCAACAAATCAATAGAGGATGATTAATGAAAGCTCAAGAGAATGGGATTGAGATTCATGCTTGAACATTAGGATGATCAACGTTCTTACCTTCAATTCAGGGAAAGCTTAATAAATATCAAAAGTCCGCGAAGGGTACTTCCTTGAAACCACCACCTAAGTAAGCACCAAATAGAGATGGATTACTACAACTCCCAAGTAGACATGCATACATAACCATGCTATCTCATATCTCACAAATGCCATACTCCCATATCATGACAATTCCAACAAGTCTTGGTCATACGATAACCAAATCAACTCCAATTCGCACCAAACTTATACAACAACTCCACAATCATACTAGTAATATTTTCCCATCATCTAAACATCAAAACATCGATAGTAACACCCGAAATACCCGAAAATCAGATCTGGACAGAACCTAAACAATTCACACAAAGCATCATAAAACCTTCCTAATTTAATACCATACGTTACACAATTCGTTATAAGTCACTCCTTTAAATTTCATGCGATTCCGATTACAACAATATCATCAAATAAACATAAACCCTAATTCTCAAACCCTAATTTATAAATTCATGATTTCATGTTCAAAATCCCAAATAACAATAAGTAGAAACATCAAACTAACATCCTATATCCATATTCATGCTTTTAATTCCACAATCAACATGAAATAATAGAAACCCTAATTTTAATTCATGAAAAGGGGTTTAGGGTTCTTACTACTCTTGATATAAAATCAAGAGGGGAGGAAAGATGATGAAGACAGAGAGGTGGGGCGGCGGCGTGGGTGGCCGGCGGCGGTCCGACAGGGGGAAGGGGCGGCGGCTCTTCTCCTCTTTCTTCTTCTTCTCTTCTCTTTCTTCTCTTCTCCTTTCTTTCCCTCTTTTCTGCGTTTCACGTGTGATGGGGTTTGGGGTGGGTTTTTTTTTTTTTTTTTTTTTTTTTTATATTGTAGTAGTAGAGTGAGGGAGTATTAGTAAGGGTGTTTAGGTAATTTCCATAAAATCAACTCAATTAGGAAATCAGTCCAAAGTAGGAAAGTTCCCAAATCAGTAACTGGTTCTTAAATTCCTCAATTAAATGTAACACCCTAAATAAATAAAAATCCTAAAAATTACGGGGTGTTACAGATATACCCCAGTTTATGAACGTCACCGTTAATAAGAAATAGCCCAAGATTGAACGTTAATTATGTTAGTGGTAAATAGTAACTCTATGATTAAAAGTAACTCGGCGGAATTACCCTAGTGGTGAAATAATCTTAGAGTGAATTCCGCTAAAGGACGATAATTTAATGAATTAATAAATTGACTAAGTAGTTATCACTTCGGACGTCGTTGGACACTTGGACAGTTAATTATCAAATAATGGACAATATGATTACATTACCAAAATGATCTTAACTAAGTAACTTACGCGACTTTATTTACTTATAACGAGAAAACGCACGGAGTATTATCGTGGTGATTTGGAATTCAGGTAAGGGATTCTTTCCGATTTAGTTTATAGTATTATTTTTGTATACACTACAATTGCTTGGTTTTGAAAGAGGATCGACTACTGCAAACTCTGATAATTTTCTGAACTACTTTGATTTTGTGGGTTATATATGTGTTCTATCTAACTTTGAAACGAGGATATCTGTCTGGCCCTGTCAAGGGAGTAAATTGACACTGACTGAGAACTTCTGAACTAACCAAAACTATACCACTCACTTCTGGAAATTATTATGCTTATACGAATTATTATCGTTTTACTATTTTTGCAACTGCTTGATCCGATTAAGTCGGAACTGTCTTTTACTGGCTGTTGAGCTCACCCTTTCAATAATAAATTCTTTCCAGGAAATAAGTACTAGGTGGAGGTGGGAATTTGAGTGAGCTACACAAGTCGACTTGTAACATAAATAAATGGCCTTAGTGATCATTTGTACAATAGTATTCGTATGTATAATATTGTGTAATATATGTTTTGTACCTTCGACATTTGAGGAATAAGAATGGCTTAGCTAGCCTACTTTTCGTAGGTTGCCGTCTGTTATGTTCCAAGGGGTGTGACACTTAAATCGCAAGTATATAGGTTATCATTAGACTTATCGCTAAATAATTAATTAACACCACATCATTCCGATAAACCTACATATAAAGCCGAAAATAATACAAAATTAATTACATTACAAGTAATTAAACCATGCGAATCTATGTTATGTTAAAACATAAGTTTTACGATTCCAGCAAAATTATTTGTCGATTGCAATCAAATTAAGATTCAAAAAGCTAACAAGCTTTATGATGGCAATAGTTTTTTTTGCTGCCAGTTGATCAGATCAAACAATAACAAAATAATTTAAGTTCAAATCTAAATATCAAATTCGAGTTTAATGTAAGAGTCTAACGCACTGGCATTCAACTAATATATAAACAAGAATTACAAATGTATCTCCCCTCAAATAAAAAAGGACAAAAAAAAAACACCCAAAATATCATGGCTCTCTCCAGACTCCTCTACCATCTCCTCCAATTCTCCCCAATTCAATTCAATTTTAATCTTTAAACTCATCCGCTACTTCTCCAATTCAATTAGGTTCTTCAAATTGTCCCTTAATTCATCCCCTTTCTTCCCCAATTTAATTAAGCTTGTAGATTTCCCACCAATTCATTCCCCTTTTTTCCCCCAATTTAAAGACGATTCGACGATATCAGTTCCATAGGAGGAGGAACAACCGTCGGTACCTCCACTGCCGCCACCGGAATAATGAGAAGATGTAAAACATTGACGTCGTGGTCGTCGAAACTCGCCATGAACCGGTTAAAATACAACATTTGAACGTAAATATGGAGAGTTCGATTTATTCTTAATTAAGAATCTATACCTCAATTTTTATTCTAGCTCTTCATGATAAAATTGAGGAAGAAAAGGGATAATTTGGGGAAATCTTAGCAACTTAATTGAACTGGGGAACGAAGGAAATGAGTTTGGGGGGGGGGGGGATCAATTGAATTGGGGAAAAATGGGAAATTTTGGGTTAAACTGGGTCCCTTGAATAGATTAGATATGGATGAGTTCAAACGAGAAGGGTGCCGGAGACAAGTTAACTAACCGGAGGAATGAGTCCGGTAGTGTCTTGCAATGAAATGTATCTCTTTTTTTTTTTTTATAAAGGTAAGAAAGCCTAGGTTGATCCACGAGTGTAAGACCAACCCAACTCATCCTTTCGGATGAGGGAAGAAAGAGAGTCAGAACTCTCAAACCAACGTGTAAGAGACGGGGATGAGTGCCCCAAATTGGCCATAAAGTCTGCGACTTTATTGGCCTCACGAAAGCAGTGAGAAATCTCTACTTTGTGAAAGGAGGAAAGGTCCACTAAAATATCTTCAATTAGATTGGAGATTTCCCAAGGAACCTTCCACGAACGACGAACTGAGTTAATCACGCAAAGATTATCGCCCTCGATTATAATATTTTTAACGCCTAAAAATACAGCCGCTTTCAATCCTTCGTTTAAAGCTAAAGCTTCAACAAAAAGAATACTTGTAGAGCCACAAGCTTTGGAGCCAAAGATTAATGGTGTTCCATTACTATCTTGAATAGCATAACCTAAAGACGACTATACATTACTAAGTTTCGAACCATCGAAATTTAATTTGAAAAAATCTAACGGGGCTTTATGCCAAAAAATATTCTCGCTACGTACTTTATTATTATGAAGGCCTTGCCTTTGTTCACAGTTCTCAGGGTTATCTAGGTCAATTTTTCTAAGGGTTAACCAATCTTTTTAACGCTAAGTTTGTCAGACGAGTAACTTTGTCAACTGAACATGTTTTATTTCTAAAAATTGAACTATTTCTAACGAACCATACATTCCACCAAGTGAAGAAAAGAACTTACATAGATTAATTGTTCATCATCTTTTGAACAAGGTCTAGATTATGACTGAATGAGCGGTTAACAACACCAGGATTATTATATATACTACCACTGTGAGAATGAAGTAAATTCACGTCAAATTTTGTTTCTACATCTATGATAAGTGGACAAGCAAAAAAAGAAATGGTACGAGTCTTCTATAAGATGGCCACAGAGAATTCAATGAGTTGGGACTTAAACATGGCTGCGAATTGATTTGTCCCGAGTAGGGAGACCATCCATACAAGCTTTCCAAATAAAATTTTTAATTTTATTAGGGATATCAAATTTCCAAATCCAATAAAAACTACATTTAGTACACTTATGTTTTGGATACCTTGCATTAATAGAGTAGCTGATTTAGTCGAGAAAGAACCATCATTTGATATTTCGCAAAATACCTGATCATTCATGTCATGAGACGGAATATAGATGCGACAAATAATATCTATAATATTTAAAGGAAGGACTTGGCTAAGTCGCTGAATATCACATTTATGAGTATCCGTAATAAAATAACTCACCTTAATAGGATGTTCAACATTGATTTTATTTAAAGCTACTTCCGATAGCGAGGTCGGGAGAGCCCAGATGTCTTGCCAAAAATTTATATCTTTACCGTTACCTATTTGACAACGCAAACCTTTTCTAAAAACGCTTCTAAGAGACATGAGTTTCCTCCACTGCCATGAACTGCTAGTAGGGGGATTATGATCAAATAGATTTGACGAGTTATTGTATTTTTTCTTAACAACTTTTACCCAAATGTATCCGATTCTGTTAGTATTTCCATAGCAATTTTAGCTGCATTGCCTTGTTGGTCACCTCTGCTCTTCGGAGACCCAAACCACCCATACTTTTAGGGGTACAAATTTTATCCCAACCTATAAGATTGGGTGATTTGTTACCATTAGTTTTATTCCAAAGAAATTCTCTGTTGATCTTATCTAGATCTTTATGAACCGAACTCGGGATTAAAAAACTTTGCATTTGAAAGGTAGCCTTTGAAGCTAAATTGGCTTGAATTAATATAGCTCTTCCGGCTTGGGAAATGGAGTTAGCTTTCCATTTAGTTATTTGATTTCTTGTTGTTATGAGAACATTAGAGAAAGTTACCTTTGTTACTTTGCTATCGATTATAGGACAACCGAAACATTTTCCCAAAGAAGAGGCTCCTGGCATCCCTAAAATGCCACAGAAAGCTTCTCTATCCACTCTATGCACATTTTTAGTGCATTGAAACGCTGATTTGGTAAAGTTGACTTGTTGACCTGGAAGTAGCAGAATTTATCTAGAATATTTATAATTTCTTGACAACTACCCCTTGAAGCTTTACCAAATATCAGAGTAATCAGCAAACGTTAAAAAAGTTGATCTATCTACGCCTTGGCTAATCTTAATACCAACAAGATGATTTTTGTCATTACTAGCTTTCTGTAGCTTTCTTGCTAGGATTTCAGCACACAGTATAAACAGATAAGGAGACAGAGGATCACCTTGTATAATGCCCCGAATTGGGTAAAACATATCCTGCGAACAACCATTTACTAGTACAGAAAATGAAACCGTATTGACACAGCTCATGATCCAGCAGATCCATTTAGGATGGAAGCCAAATTGTCGCAACGTTTCTTCAATATATCGCCATTCTAATCGGTCATAGGCTTTCTCCATATCTAATTTGATAGCCAGCCATCCACCTTTCTCTCCTTTCCTTTTAAAGGAGCTGAAAACCTCATGAGCCAATAGGATGTTATCTTAAATTATTCTATTTGGAGTAAAAGCCCCTTGGTAAGGATGAATTATTTTTTCTAGAATAATTTTAAGGCGATTTGCTAAAACCTTCGAGATAATTTTGTAAATAGTGGAGCAAAGGCTGATTGGTCGAAAGTGGTTTGCTGTTTCGGCGTTTTCTATATTAGGGATGAGAGCTATAAAAGTATGATTGATTTCTTTAAGTAATTTTCCTGAATGTAAAAATGCGAAAACAGCTCAAATAACCGAGTTGCCAACAATATGGCAATACTTTTGAAAAAAAGCCGGCGGGTATCCATCTGGAGCAGGGGCTTTATCTGCTGCCAATTGAAATACATCAGATTTAATTTCTTCACCACTAATTTCCCGAATAAATAAGCCATTGTCTTCTTCTGAAATTTGATTTTTAATAAGGTCAAAATCCGAGTCACTGAAATTACAGTTCGAATTTTTCAAAAATCTCAACCGGAATTCTTTTGTTATTGCAGACCCTATAAGAGAAGGATCTGAGTATTGGATGCCATCAGAAGAAGAAAATTTATGAATAGCATTCCTATTTCTTCTAATAGTTGCATGAACTTGAAAATATTTGGTATTACTATCCCCTAAATTTGCTTTGTTACTTCTAGCTTTTTGACTCCAACAAGATTTATTGTAATGAAGTAGGAAATTTCTCTTTTTCAACCATTTTTCTTGAGCAACTTCTAATTCCAAGTTATTGCTATTTATGAGGAACGCTTTTTGAATGTTTTCTAATTTTACCTCTGCTAGAGAAAGTTGTTTGAAAATTTCCAGGCTATTGTTAGTAGAAGATTTAGAAATTATAAGGTTATTATTAATTACTCTCATCATTATAATGGGAGAATCTAGATTATGTGGAAGGAGAATAGTGTTCATATGGATATTATTAAGATTCACTCTCAATTCATCCATTTCAGAGATGAACATCTTCAATCTCAGATAGTTTACTATCTGAAAATGGTTTATGTTGGTAATTCAAGGCAGGAAAGATTAGATTTATGGGATAATTTGTGTGGTTTAGCAGCAAACCAAAATGAACCATGGGTGGTGATAGGGGATTTCAATGTCATCAGGAATCCTGAGGAAAGAATTAGTAATCATGCAACAGGAGCTGGTGAAATGGAGGAATTTAATGATTGTCTTATCACGTGTGGATTAGAGGATATAAGACACCAGGGTGGGGATTTTACTTGGAATAATCATCAAGAGGCTGCAGATAGGGTTTGGTCTAAGTTGGATAGAGCTTTAATTAACTCTGTCTGGCTTAATCTTTTTCCTGTCTCTTTTGCTGAAGTTCTAGAACCAGGGGTCTCTGATCATAGCCCAATCCAAGTGAGTATTGTGGAGCATAGGAGAATTAATAGGAGCTTTAAATATCTGAACTGCTGGGCTTAGCACACTAATTTCCATAGCATTGTTCAGGAAGCTTGGAATAGAACAGTGTCAGGTACCCCGATGTACAGACGTTTTGCCAAGCTCAAAAATGTTAAGACTTCTCTGAAAGCATTTAATAAAAAGCAGTTCAATAGTCTCTCCAAAAGGGTCTAGGAGAGTAAAGAGAGGCTGCTGGAGTGTCAGAGGGCTATGCAAGCTCATCCACATCAGAATGACAGGATTGAAGAGGAGTTAGAGATGAGTACTGCAAAATGAAGAAAGCTGAGTTGAGTATGTTGTATCAGAGAGCAAAAGTCACCCACCTAAAGGAAGCTGACTGCAGCTCGAGGTGTTTCTACTCAAAAATTGCTGAAAAAGTTCATTACAGTAACATTGGAAGCATAAGGGACAAATATGGGGTTGAGCATAAAGGAGAAGAAAATATCTCAAATGCCTTCATATCCTATTATAAGAATTTATTAGGGGTGGAGAAAGATGTTCAGGGCATGGAGGAGTACAATATGGAAGGACCAAAGCATACAGAGGCTTAAAGAAATATGCTGGATGCTTCCTTTACCAATATGGACATTAAAAAAGCTCATTTCAGTATTGATCCCAACAAAAGCCCTGGTCTTGATGGGTTTTTAGCTGGTTTCTTTAAGAGGCTTGGGGTATTATAGAAGTTGATTTCTGCAAGGCAATCCAAAACTTCTTAAAAACTGGCAAAGTGACAAAGCAATTGAATTCAACTCTCATTACACTGATCCCGAAGAAGATGAATGCTTCAACAGTCATGGATTACAGGCCTATCTCCTGTTGTTCCACTGTATACAAGACTATAAGCAAGATGCTAGCTGCAAGAATTAGGTTGGTATTGCCTGATAATGTGGGAGAAGAGCAAGCTGCCTTTACTCAAGGCGGAAATTTGTTTCAAAATGTATTCTGTCCCAGGCTTTTATCAAGGTTACTCTCAAATGAATATTTCCAAGAGGAGTCTGATTAAGGTTGATATCAGGAAAGCTTTTGACTCTCTCATCTAGAATTTCATAAGGGAAATGATGCGCATTTTTTACCTTCCTCCTAAATTTCAGAAATGGATCATAGCTTGCATCACCACAACCTGGTTTTCTCTCAAGATTAATGGTGCAGCAAAGGGGTTTTTCCCAGGAATGAGTGGGGTTAGACAGGGAGATCCGATTTCCCCGTACATCTTTGTTATGAGCATGGAAATTCTGGCTCGTGTGCTCAGAAAACTGGCAAGCTATCCTAATTTCACATATCATCCAAAATGTGGTAAAATGCAGCTCACTCATCTTACATTTGCAGGTGATTTAATGATCTTCTCAAGGGGAGATGTCCATTTGTAAATGCTATTGTGGAGAGCCTCATGAATTTTTCAAAGGTTTCGGGATTAGTTGCAAACCTTTCAAAAACAGAAATCTACTTTGGAGGAGTAGATGATTGTCTGAAGGGTCAGATCTTACATAAGTCAGGATTTACTAAGGGTAAGTTTCCATTCAGATTCTTGGGAGTGCCTTTGAATAATGCCAGGCTTGTCTATGGAATGTATAATTCTCTGCTGCTCAAAATCAAGGCAAAAATGATGCACTGGTCAAATATCTTCCTTACCTAAGCTGGAAAAAGTCTTTTGATCAATTCAGTGATATTTGGCATCGAAAACTTCTGGTGTTCGAGCATTCTTCTCCCAAAAAGGGTGGTGAAGAGGATTAATGGTATATGCAGGGATATCAGGTAGGGCATTAAAGAAAATCAGAAGAGAATGGTCTTTAAAAGCTGGTCAAGCTCTTGCTCCCCGAGAAATGAAGGGGGTTTTCATATCAAAGATATAATATTCCGAAATTTTAAAATATTTTATATTATTATTTAAGGATTATTAATTAGAAAATCGTAATGGGAAAAGATTGTAAAAGTTATTTGTGAGTCGTTTTCAAAAATGGGTTCGGAAATAATTTTAGAGTCTAATTGTAATTCAGGTTTCCTATATTCGAATTGGGCCAAACACACTAGCTACTACAACAACACAATTTGGCCTTAACACAAGACGCAATGCCTAACCCAAAGCAAAAAAGAAATCAGAAAATAAAAAGAAAAAGAAAAAAAAAAAGAGAAAAAAAAAAAACCGACACAGCCCCCTCACTATATAAAAAAAAAAAAAAAAAAAAAAAAAAAAAAAAAACAAAAAAACAAAAAAAAACCAGAGCTCCTATGTTTTCTCGCCTCTGCTCGCCGCACGTCTTCCCCACCGAGCCACCCTTTTCTCCAGCCAGACGCCAGACGCCGCCGCCGCTCACCCTCGCCGGCCTACCACCGCACCACCTTTATTTTCCTTCTTCTGCTACCGTGGGTAACGCCCCTCGCCTCTTTTTAGCCCCTGTTTTTGTCCACCTTAATAGACATCGATTTTAATTCGTTTTCTTGCTTTAAATCATGTTTAATTGATCCTATTAAGTGTTCTGATTAGTGGGTAATTGATTTGAGTTAGTTGAATACACAAAGAATTGGTTTTGATGCTTGATTTGGGTTGATTTTCACTAATCATGTTTTTGGGGTTAATTAGTCTAATTACTTGAATTCGTTTAATTAAGTTCGAAAGGTATAACTTGGGTGTTCTTATAACCTATTAATTAGTATCCTTAATTTTAATTGGGAATTTGAGTTGGGTTTGTATAAATTGTAATTTGTTGTGATTTTGGGTAATTGATACTAAATTAGTGTAATTAGCTCAATTAATTATGTTAATTAGGATTTTCGAAAATTAGGGGAAACTATAAAATTAAAAACTGATTTTTATAAATTAATTGAATTAATTCGTTTTTATGTGATTTATGTAATTTAAACACGTTTTTGATAATTAAAACATAATGTAAATTGTATTAATAAATCCTAAATAAATTATAATAATTAAGGATTGATTTTTATGAATTATATTCCGTCTTAAACTAATTTTAGGCCTTTGGGAATTTTTATAATTAACTTGGATGTTCTTTAAGTTTTATTGGATAATTATTGAAATAGAATTATAATTATTGGATAATTGGTAATTGTTTGTTTGGACTTTGTATTATCATGTTCATAAATTGTATATAGGATCTACTAACATAGAGGTAGGTTAGTTAAATAAGTTTGGGTGTTAATATGAGAATATCGTTTGTGCAATTGTAGAAAAGGAGTTCGTAAACGAGGAGTACCTAGTGACTGTTGTGTTGTTCAGTTCCGTTTGGTTAAAAAGGTAAGCTAGCATGCTCAACCTTTCTTAAACTGTAGAAACCTTTCAAAACTATATGCTAAGTAATTGGTTTGTTGGATTAAAACTTAGTATCATGATAGGTGGATAACGATTTTTGATTATTATATCTTGTTGGATTGAACTAGCGTATTGGTATATGGTTTGGGTTATGATTCAAGAATGTTGTTTGGAATTATGGTTGATTGGATGTTGGTATTGTTGTGGTGCAATTATGAATGATTGTATGCTCATTTGAATACAAATTTGTTAAAGAATCGGTATTGTGAACAGAACAAATAAAATAAAGTATGAGGATACACGATGATTATTGGTTTGAGTCACATCGACTCCACTTTATTGGTTTGAGTCACATCGACTCCACTTTATTGCCCCACCGCATCGGTTTTTAAGTGGGCTTGACTCTAGTACTACTCTATTAGGTTAGCAATACTTAATAGGGGGTGTGCACACTTAAGGTCTAGTAGTCTTGTATGGTATGGTTTGGTGAGTCGGCAAAGATTCGGCTCACCCACGTATATAATGGTATGGTTTGGTGACTTGGTAATAAACCGACTCACCCACTTATAAATATAAAGATTGGTATGGTTTGGATGAGTCGGCCACAGGTTCGTCTCATCCCACTTATAAATTTGCTATGGATTTCTCATTTAAGATATAAAAGAATGATTTTGATTATATTGATGAAATGTTAAACACTTGTTGAAATGACTGTGATACTTCTATTTTGGTGATTTGATTTGTCTAGATGACTGGTTTATGTGATAATGTGCTAAGTGTTGTTTTCAAATATAAAATCTAAATGTATTACAAAACCCAGGTAAGAGTTTTGGTTTTCTACGAGTTGTGGTGTTAGCTTACTCAATTTCACTGACTTTTTCAACTGTGGTTTTTGTGTTTTAAATCCACCACAGTTTTGGAGTATTTGATGCATACGGGAATCGACGACTCTTTAGTAATTAGTTGGGTTAAATAAATTTAGACTTTCAATTATTAGACCATTAATAATACTTAGGCAATTTCATATTTCATACTTCTGATTGTTATAATTTAATTAATGGAATTTAATAGACTATTTTAAATCATTAGACATTTTGTAGTTCGGCTTCTGAAATCTCCTTGCATTCAGGTCTTTGACTCGAGTGCGGAGTGACACCTCTGAATTTCCTAAATTTGTATTTTGGATCATTATAAAATATTTTTAAAAAGGAAAGGAAATTTGGGGGTGTTACAGTTGGTATCAGAGCCCAGGTTAGGTCCCACGCTAAATTAAACTAATAAGCTAAAAAAAAAAAATTGACATAACTAGCAAATAAAATAAAATAATTAAAATGAACCAAGCCGTATGGGTGTAGGGGTATTCTTTTGTTCGTTTATGTGTGTTTATCTTTTTATTTATGAATTGCTACTTGTTTCCAGATGTGAGTTTTATATATAATTGTTATTGGATGATTTGAATGTTTTAATTCACTTGGAAATGTAAGATAAATGTAATGTGGTATTGGAATTAGAAACTATGAAATTGATCTACATGTCTGAAAATTGTTGGTTTGGAAGGTCAAATGTACCTTATATGTATTTGGAATGACTATTCATTGAATTGGAATGAGAAAATTGTATGTCTATTTTAAGTATGCTTGTTCGATATGTATAATCTTGGTTTCATGGAATGTATCTCAATTAAAACAAATATTATTTGGGTATTTATTAGTGTCAAAATTGTTATTAAGTGCTTGATAGCAAATTGCTGCATCATTCTTAAGGAGTTGAATTACCTATAGAGGAAATATACCAAAATATAAGTAGTGCCCTCCCACCCTACCCTTAGTAGTAGGACTTTGGCTAATGTGTAGATTATTATGCTCTATATTTAGCATTCCACACGTGTTTAGACATCGCTACGTCGATGATTTATATGAGTTTTGGTCAAACATGAGAAAAAGAGTGGGTGTTATATGGTGAAATGAATTTTCGTAATAAGGAGATCTATTGACAGCTATACTAATTATATATTATACATTATATGGAGGTTTGTTTCATGATTGAGTGGTATTGTTACACGGTGATTTTCATGAGTATTGAAAGGAAATTGTTATTGTGAGATGTAAATAAGAAATTTTAGTGTGGCATATGATATTGAATTTGGAGTTTGGTTTATTTCTAGAGATTAAAATTGTTTTGCGTGTTGGAAATTGGAGGGTTGAATTTGAAAATTATTGACTTCTTGTTTTGAGATATATGACTTGATTGTTTAATGGATTTGGGTTGGTTATAATTAATACTGTCATGGAAGGTTACAACTTTGATTTTGGGATCAATGATCTTAAATATTTTCTTTCTATGGGTTTATCTTCAGGAATAGTGTGGTGTATTAATTTGAGATTTTTGGGGTCTATATATAATGTATGAAGGTTGTATTTCGACGAGGATCAGATTAGATTGAAGATTTACTTGGGTCAGAATTTATCTTTGAGGTTTAAAATCTCTCATCTCTCACTGTTATTATGATATAATCATTGCATTATGATTTAAAGAGTTGAATTTATTGACAAAGTGACTTTAGTGAATTCGTCTACTTCAAATTTCATTTTGGGTTACTAGAATTGAGAAATAATTCTTAAAGGTGATTTTATGAGTTTTGTATAATGCAGAGAATATGGTCTTTTTTTTTAAATGATTGAGGCTGAAAAAAAAATTATTTTAGATATAATGGTTTTGTTTGGTCTTGATATATATGAGTTGTGATGCTCGAGGAAATTGATTTTCTAGCAGTGATAATGGATCTTGGATATATTTTGGGTTTTAATGAAGATTTTGATAGACTAATATTGAGAAACAATTTTGGTAAGTTGAGGTGTGAGTGTTTGACAATGACTACTCAAAACTGTTCAGAGGGGTTAAGAATTTTGGGATATGTATCGAATAATGTTGAGATTTGTTGATTTAAATATGCTCGATTTATATTTTGAGTATTACGTATGTTATTTTGAAATCAGATTAATATTGGAGAAGTTAAAACTATTGTTGGAGGTTATAGTTTCGTGTGGGTTTATATTATTGAATAGTATGGTGGATTATTTGGATATATATGTCATTATGAGGACAAGCGGGCATGAATTTGGACACAAATAGTTTATCTTTTAAGTTTGGAATTTGAGGATTGATGAGTAAGTTTTCTTGGGTATGTGGTTCCTTATATTTCAAAGTATATTTGTAGTTTGCCTAACAAGTTAATAAAGTATTTGAGGTTGACTGTCTTATTGGTTTCGACTCTATTAAAGGTCTTGGTTATAGAAGAAATTTAATGATCTTGGCGATGCTTTAACATTAGGGTTACTACAAGATTGATATAGTGGTGTATCTTCAAAAAGTGTACTGGTTGATAGCGCAAAATTGATGAGAAGATTATATATTTCAATGGCTTTTCTATATCAGTGACTCGTGCATCAAGGCATTAGGATTATGTACTTATATATACGATGGTTTAACTCGTGAGTTCGAGGACGAACTCTTCTTTTACGGAGAGTGGATTGTATGTCAACTTTGTATTAAACTTAGAATCATGCATTGCATTCATATATTTGCATCTTATGAGTTGGTATATTTTGTTATGTGTTTGATTATGAATTGAGTCAATTAATTTATTTTGCGCTTAGAGGACGAAGCGTTTTCTGAAGGGGGAAAGATGTAATATTCCAAAATTTTAAAATATTTTATATTATTATTTAAGGATTATTAATTAGAAAATCGTAATGGAAAAAGATTTTAAAAGTTTTTTCTGAGTCGTTTTCAAAAATGGGTTCGGAAATAATTTTAGACTCTAATTGTAATTCGGGTTTCCTATATTCGAATGGGGCCAAACACACTAGCTACTACAACAACCCAAACCAACACAATTTGGCCTTAACACAAGAGGCAATGCCTAACCCAAAGCAAAAAGGAAAAAAAAAAAAAAAAAAAAAAAAATGAGGAAAGCAAAAAAAATGAGGAAAGCAAAAAAAAAAAACGAAAACCGACACAGCCCCCTCCCTATATAAAAAAAAAAAAAAAAACAGAGCTCCTCTGTTTTCTCGCCTCTGCTCGCCGCACGTCTTCCCCGCCGCGCCACCCTTTCCTCCAGCCAGACGCCACCGCCTCTCACCCTCACCGGCCTACCACCGCACCACCTTTATTTTCCTCTTTCTGCTACCGTGGGTAACGCCCCTCACCCCTTTTTAGCACCTATTTTTGTCCACCTTAGTAGACATCGATTTTATTCTTGCTTTAAATCATGTTTAATTGATCCTAATAAGTGTTATGATTAGTGGGTAATTGATTTGAGTTAGTTTTATACACAAAGAATTGGTTTTGATGCTTGATTTGAGTTGATTTTCACTAATCACGTTTTTGGGGTTAATTAGTCTAATTACTTGAATTCGTTTAATTAAGTTCGAAAGGTATAACTTGGGTGTTCTTATAACCTATTAATTAGTATCCTTAATTTTAATTGGGAATTTGAGTTGGGTTTGTATAAATTGTAATTTGCTGTGATTTTGGGTAATTGATACTAAATTAGTGTAATTAGCTCAATTAATTATGTTAATTAGGATTTTCGAAAATTAGGGGAAACTATAAAATTATAAACTGATTTTTATAAATTAATTGAATTAATTCGTTTTTATGTGATTTTATGTAATTTAAACACGTTTTTGATAATTAAAACATAATGTAAATTGTATTAATAAATCCTAAATAAATTATAATAATTCAGGATTGATTTTTATGAATTATATTCTGTCTTAAACTAATTTTAGGCCTTTGGGAATTTTTATAATTAACTTGAATGTTCTTTAAGTTTTATTGGATAATTATTGAAATAGAATTATAATTATTGGATAATTGGTAATTGTTGGTTTGGACTTGGTATTATCATGTTCATAAATTGTATATAGGATCTACTAACATAGAGGTAGGTTAGTTGAATAAGTTTGGGTGTTAATATGGGAATGTCGTTTGTGCAATTGTAGAAAATGAGTTCGTAGACGAGGAGTACCTAGTGACTGTTGTGTTGTTCAGTTTCCGTTTGGTTAAAAAGGTAAGCTAGCATGCTCAACCTTTCTTAAACTGTAGAAACCTTTCAAAACTATATGCTAAGTGATTGGTGTGTTGGATGAAAACTTAGTATCATGATAGGTGGATAACGATTTATTGTTTGATTATTATATCTTGTTGGATTGAATTAGCGTATTGGTATATGCATGGTTTGGGTTATGATTCAAGAATGTTGTTTGGAATTATGGTTGATTGGATGTTGGTATTGTTGTGTGGAATTATGAATGATTGTATGCTCATTTGAATACAAATTTGTTAAAGAATCGGTATTGTGAACAGAACAAATAAAATAAAGTATGAGGATACACGATGATTATTGGTTTGAGTCACATCGACTCCACTTTATTGGTTTGAGTCACATCGACTCCACTTTATTGCCCCACCGCATCGGTTTTTAAGTGGGCTTGGCTCTAGTACTACTCTATTGGGTTAGCAATACTTAATAGGGGGTGTGCACACTTAAGGTCTAGTAGTCTTGTATGGTATGGTTTGGTGAGTCGGCAAATATTCGGCTCACCCACGTATATAATGGTATGGTTTGGTGACTTGGTAATAAACCGACTCACCCACTTATAAATATAAAGATTGGTATGGTTTGGATGAGTAGGCCACATGTTCGTCTTATCCCACTTATAAATTTGCTATGGATTTCTCATTTAAGATATAAAAGAATGATTTGGATTATATTGATGAAATGTTAAACACTTGTTGAAATTACTGTGATATTTCTATTTTGGTGATTTGATTTGTCTAGATGGCTGGTTTATGTGATAATGTGCTAAGTGTGGTTTTCGAAAATAAAATTTAAATGTATTTCAAAACCCAGGTAAAAGTTTTGGTTTTCTACGAGTTGTGGTGTTAGCTTACTCAATTTCTCTGAATTTTTCAACTGTGGTTTTTGTGTTTTAAATCCACCACAGGTTTGGAGTATTTGATGCATGCGGGAATCAACGACTCTTTAGTAATTAGTTGGATTAAATAAATTTAGACTTTCAATTATTAGACCATTAATAATACTTATGCAATTTCATATTTCATACTTCAGATTGTTATAATTTAATTAATGGAATGTAATAGACTATTTTAAATCATTAGACATTTTGTAGTTCGGCTTCTGAAATCTCCTTACTTTCGGGTCTTTGACTCGAGTGCGGAGTGACACCTCTGAATTTCCTAAATTTGTATTTTGGATCATTATAAAATGTTTTTAAAAAAGAAAGGAAATTTGGGGGTGTTACAAAAGAGGTCATTAGCTAGAACAAAGCTCTGATTACAAAATGGCTGTGGATGCTTCAAAATGGTAAGAGGATTATTTGGTGTGAATTGAATGGAATAAAACTTATGTACTGAAGGGGAAGTTCATCTGGGATGCCAAAGTAAAACTGAATGATCTCGAGCTTCGGAGGAGTGTTTTGCATATAAGGGATGAGCTGATAGAGAAGACAGGCTCAGCAAGTGAGGCTGGAAACCTGCTGATGTCTTGGAGCCTGCAGGATTGCTTCAGTGTAAGGAAAGCATATGATTATTTCAGGGAGAAGAGGAGGGAAATTCTTGGCTGCAGGGTCATCTGGGATGCTGTTAATTCTCCTAAGCACAGTTTTATCTCAAACCTTGTTGCTCAGGGGAATTTGGCTACCATAGATAATATCACTAGAAGAGGCATGATTATTGTAAACTTGTGCAAGGAAAATGCCGAGGATCACAATCACCTGTTCTTCAAGTGTAAGTCCTCAAATGAGGTGTGGAAGAGGGTTAAAAGCTAGCTGAATCTGCATAGCAACACTACAAGTCTCAAAGGGATTCTAAAGTGGCTTGATCATCACAAGAAGACCAAATGGGTTAGATGTAGTGTCACGGCCACCATCTATATGGTGTGGTGTTTGAGAGAAATCAGGCCCGTAGAAGAGGCTGGGCGAGCAGGGCCCAAGAACAGGGCCCCCGAAATTTGGGGGCCCAAAACTTTCAAAATGTTATACTCCCTCCATTCAACTTCACTCTTCCTATCACTTTTCGGCACGCACTTTAAGGTGCGATTCTACCTATGTTTGAGATTACGTAAAATTCTAAAATTTTGTGAAAATCACTATTGACATTTAATCTTGTTTGTCTAAAATTTTTGGAATTTTACGTAATCTCAAACATAGGTAGAATCGCGCCTTAAAGTGCGTGCCGAATAGTGTTAGGAAGAGTGAACTTGAATGGAGGGAGTATATAACATACATTTACATAATATATTAGATAAATGATTGTAGCCTAGTGATAATGATGGCATGCCAATATCCTATGCGTCAAGGTTCGAGACCCAATTTCTACTATTTTTTTTTTTTCTTTTTTTACCTCTTTCCTTGCCTTGTTAAACGTGTTTCTATTGATTCATTTTCTTTTCCAATATTTTTTTTCCTTTCCTTGCCCAGATGAAATGTGTTTCTTTTGATTTTTTTTTTCTTTTCCAATTTTTTGTAATCTTCCTTATTTATTTTAGTTCTAAAGTTTTTTTTTACTCTCAAAGTATTTTTAATGGGTTTGAAACAATGTATCGCATTTGGCCCCTCGAACACAGATGACATCGATTATATTAGGACCCCAAATTGTCGATTTGATGTAATTTGTCCCGGGCCCCTCAATTAAATGCTACGGCCCTGAGAGGAATAGCCGAATTTTTAGTGAGATTGAGCATAATGTAGAATGGTTAGTGAATAAGATCAAGTTTTATGTGTGTGTGAGGGTTTTAATTGGATGAAGGGGATAGGTAGTGATTTAGACTCTCTAAGGGCCTGTTTGGTATCATTATCAGTTTTTTTGAAAACCAAAATTCCGTTTTTGAAAACCAGAAAAAATGGTTTTCAGTTTTCAATGTCAGTTTTCATTTTCTATATGACTATTATAGAACCAAAAAATTTAAAGTTAATTTTGTAACTTATTTAACTAAATTTTTTACGTAAAAAGAAACCAAAAACTGAAAACGGCAGTGATACCGAACATGACCTAAATGTTTAATTAAGTTGTTTAGGGGTTTTAATTTTTTGTAAACTTTGAAAATTTTTATTCCCTTTTTGGATGAATAAAAATAATGCTGAAATTTTGCGTGCAAAAAAAATGTGGTTTTGTTCCATTCCTTAGCCTTTTTCTTTAGGTTTTTACACTTATTAATAAGTCTGTACATATGAGAGCCATGGAATTTCTCGTTCCATGCTTTACGAACGACCAACTCGAAATCGTTACGCTTTGTCCACATCATTGCAATGAAATTTATTTGATAATAATGGATAGACATATATTTAGATAAGCATGGATAGGAAAAATCAAATCAATTAAGAAAAGAATATTTTGTGTACATAAAAAAAATATTATATTTTGGAATCTTGTGTGGTAAGGTGTATTATATATAGTAACTTTATAGCCAAGGTTAAGAAAATCAAATGGTTGAAATTTATTTTATCCTAATTTAATGGTTTCGATTTCATTTCTTATCCTAATTGTCAAATACTCACAACCATAATAGAAGTTTTGAATCAACGACCATTAATTGTCTATTTCCTTATCATCAATCATTTTCTAAATTATGTAAAACAATTTACCGCATCTTGGATTAATTTTTATTACTACAATCTAAACGTAGATACTTTTTATTTATTTACATATAAATCAGACTCGCTCCTACCATTTTGCAAACAATTTAGATCAAGACTTATATTTTGGACGTCCTCGACATTTTATCCTGGCTACTCGATATCATGTGGGTGAATCACAATGACTGAAAGCTTTTAGAAGATTTATGTAAAGAAATCGAGAATCGAGAAATGGATATCTATGTACATGCATGATGATACAACTCCCTTTGATCTCCTTGTGCAGCTATCATTGGACGTGAAGCTAGCTAAGCCATATGATGACTGACGATGATGCGGCATTTAGAATTTTGGCTTAGTGGTCCTTACGTATATCGCGACACACTACACGCTCGGACACATGCACTACGTACACCGTACACTCCCTCCATACCCGAAAAAAACAAAAGCCCCATCTTTCCTCCAAAACTAAGCTTAGCTAGCATCTTGAGTCTTTTTCACAAGGGAAAAAAATTACTACAATGTATATCTTTTAATTGACTCAAATTGCAACTAATTATAAGAAATTAAATGCGATTTGAACTAAATCACTTAAGGATATGAAAGGTATGGCGTCAGATCAAGTCCTCATCAACGACCTTTGATTCTAAATTTCTAATATAACTGTTAACAAATTAAAGGAATAGCAGGGTGATCAGTGGTCCCTAAATCTCACTTGCTGAATTAATGACATATACTGTTCATCATAAAGATTAGCGTAAGAAGCTAGCTAACTGCTTAATTTAATTGTGGTTTTCCACGCTACAGCTGTAGTCTTTTGTGGAGGGGTCAGGGCATCAAGGGTCAGTCCAAGGTTAAACTGAGGAACTTTAATAAATTGGGTTGGGACAGCCGAGAGACCAGATGGTAAGTTACTCGGTAAAACTGATCTGATGAAATGTTCAATGTAAATGACCCGAACCCAACAATTGAATTGGATCCTTAGTTAACTATTCGAGCATACACCCGAAACCCAAATAGCTCTGACGAAATTCAGAAAATACTCGAGATTAGCTCGACCTAATCTTCATTTGTAACGAACTTGACCTGATCTAAGCTGCCCCAACCCAATTGATCGGACCCTTAAATAGTGACTCACTTGACACGAAAAGGACAGGCAATAACCCAATGCATAATTTATCCAAAACGACCCAATTAATTCCTAGGTTAAAAATAAGTAATTAAGAACAAGTTTTCACTATAAGACAACTGGTAATAATAATAACTTATAAGGGAGGTATAGCCCTTCTATCTACATCCAAAGAACGTTTAATCTTATTTTCAATGTATGATGACTAGCTCATACATATGTTTACGAGATTGTTGTTAAAAATTGGACTAAATTATTCAGGCGACATGTTACCATGTAGGGTGCTTACTGGGATTCACTCTTGAGAGTCCACACTGCGATGCATCGTTGTAAGCTGAAAATGCAAAGTCAGAGAGAGCCCACAGCAGCTTCCACATGCATTATATGCAGTTGTGTCAGACTCAGACCACCTTTGTATTACTCATTACTTTATTTTGTACCGGAGCTGCCGCTCTATCGCTCTCCATACTGAACTTATTTGTGATCCGACCCTGTACACCCACGATATTGGTTTATTATGTTACCGTATGTACGAACTTTAAACAAGCACATAGTAGTCAAGAAAGTAATTTTATTTGTTCGAACGATTTACGGAGGATGTATCTATGTGTGTCTTACTGTACACATAGGATCACTCACATGATTAGGTTATAGATTCATTGAGAGTGATAGCTCAACCTCCACAATATACGAAAGCTTACCAACGGATCGGATAAAATGTTAACTATTGCACCATTGCTTCATCATTTCACCACCAAGCATTGCATTAACGTTACAACTCAACGTCACAACTCACAAAGATCAATCGTGAATTGTTCCACGAATAATTGACTAATCAAATAATCTATTATCGATTGTACGTACTATATACTGTTCACGAGTTTTAGATGATTGTGTGGAGTCAATTCAATATCTTTATTTCTTTCCAAAACTATCAGATCAATAGACCCTCTCATAGAACAATCTATAAATTAAATTATCATAAATTGCTACACATAATTTGAAATTATTTGCAGACGATAGTATTCTATTATCCTAGATTGTAGACCTTTTTTTCTACAGTATAAATGTAGACTCATGACATAATGTATATATCTGCCGATAGAAAGACAATTTCCGTTATTTTCTTCGGAATCTTAAAGCCTCGAAATTAAATTGATTAATTTAATTCAAATCAAATTAATTTCTGAATTAAACCGAATAATGCATATTAGTCCATTTCTGAAACTGTAATACAATAATCATGTATATAGATCAGTGTTTGAAGGAACCGGACACATAGGATACTATCCATATATACTAGGTGACTAACAAACAAAAAGGTCTAAAATAACGAAATAAAACCCATAATAATACACCATTATTTTATAAGGATTAAAAAAGAAATGTCCCTAATTATTTTAAATTTTCACGTATTTGTGATTGACACATATACCAATAGTAGACGTGAAAGAGCATGTAACGAACTTGGATGATCCTAGGAGTATATGTATAAACAATAGAAAAATTGTCTATAATATAATCAACTGTGGTAAATTAAAGATTGCAAGTAGTAAATAATATACCTGTGTAGTAAATTTAACATGTTTACAGTAAATTTATAAAACTGACAGCAAAATCAACATTATTGGTACGAATCTATCCATAGAAAAAAATTTAAATTGATTTAATTCACAAATCATTAAGGAAACTTGATTGTCTCTCTTTCCTTATCATCCAACATTTACAAAATTATGCAACAAAATTTACTATACCTTTGTTTATTTTTACTACAAACTAAATATAGTCATTTTTTTATTTGTCTATATATAGATTCCTATTATTTTTTAACGAACTTTAAAGAAAAAACTCCTACTTTTCTCAAAAAAAAAAAACAAAAAAAAAAAAAAAAAAAAAAAAAAAAAAAAAAAAAAACTCCTACACTCCTCTGATCTCCCTCAAAGTTATAAGAGGAATCATCCAATCATTCTCCACCTCTCTTAGCTTCTTCCTCATTTTCACTCCCCAACAAAAAAGCATCCACCACTCCTTTCATAATGTAAACCCATTGCACATCCTCAATCTTCACCTTCACACCTCGCCCCCACAATTATGAACCTAATTAGCCATCACCAAAACTCCTAGAAAGAAAAAAAAAAAAAGTATCTATTCCATCAAATGGGGAAGAAAATAGAAAGAAATAGATCAAAGACCCTCCCATCTTCACCAACACACTCCTTCTCCTCCTCCTCCTCGTCCGATTTCGAGTTTCGAATCTCCATATCCCCACGAAAGTCGTCGGCCGCGCTTTGCCCGGCCGACGAACTCTTCTACAAAGGCCAAATCCTACCCCTCCACACCTCACCTCGAATCTCCATGGTTCGAACCCTACTACTGGCATCCTCCTCCACCTCCTCCTCCTCAGACACCACCACCACCGCCTCCCGCGACTCCTCCTCCTCCAACGACTCCACCTCCTCCTCTTTCGCCGCCGATCTCACTCTCCTCGCCGCTGGCGACCCTTGCTGTGAATCCTCCCGCCCTAGCTCCGTCACTGAAGAAGACAACAACAGCAACCCTGACAACAACAACTTTGTCAAGCGTCTCACCAACAAGAAATCGACAACATCGTCATTTGCTGCATCATCAACTACCTCTTCCTCGTCAAAGTATTTCTCATTGTCAAGGTTCTCAAGCGTGTTCAAGAAGGAAAACATCAATCCACCAACCACCAAAGAAAACAACAACAACAACAACAACAACAACAACAACAACAATAATGTAAAGAAGATAAACTCGTCAGCAAAAGACATGATTCGAAAGTACTTGAAAAAAGTGAAGCCACTCTACGAGAAACTCTCATCAAAACAACACCAAAGAAGCGCATGCGTAGGCGGGAGTCCAGTCCTCGAAACGATGTCGTCGGCTCCTCTTCGGTCAACATCAACAGACGTACTTCTCAAGGGAACCGAGAGATCAACAACGAGTGTACCCGAATCATCATCATCATCATCATCATCATCCGTACTAGTTCAACCCGTTGGACCAACAACTTTTGCTCATCAGTCATTTTCAGGAAACTTAAAGTGCACGAAAATGATCAGGAGAGGGTACGTGGCGAGCTGTCCGTCTTCAATGCGATCGTCACCAAGTCACTCCGGAGTCCTGACTCGTGCCGGGTTGCCGGCAGGTCGACCCACCGCCGCAGTGGCGAGTACGAGTCAGCAGGGAAGCTGCTCATACTCGAGTGACACGTCGACGATGGAAGAGTTGCAGAACGCTATACAAGGTGCGATCGCACATTGTAAGAATTCCATGCTACAAAACAGCAGTTCAAGCTTCAACAACAACAATAACAACAACGCTGTTAATCATCATATTTTCAATAAGAAATGTAAGGCTTTCGAGATCTAAATCATTATTTGTTTTTGATTATTAATTAGTACGTATGTAGTACTTTTTATTTAATTTTAATAATGATTATTAATTAATGTTTAGTTTACGTTAAGTGTACGTTGTCAAAACTATAGTATTAGCTTGAGATGTGAGGAAGATATTAAGAGTGCAGGTCTAGTTTAGTTTTATGGTGTTCGGGTGTTGGGAGATGGAATCTATTCAGTCCCATATGACTCTGTCTGACATTCATGTAACGTTAACGTAACGTACTATTTCATTTCTATTGTTATGTTTCCTTTTTTTTTTTTTTCCGATTTTAAGCAAGTTTTGGATGAGATAGTACATTTTATACAAAATTTGTTGCAATGGCCACAAAATTTTTCACCACAAAGTAGGCAAAATTTACGAAAATTGTAGGGTCATTACCGTTTGTGGTAATCACCATAAAAATATATTATTTTAATATAATTCTATATTACATTAATATTGTGATGAATTTTTTAATTAAGGAAAAATATTTTTATAGACAACAAAATACGATTTAATATGTATTCTTTTGTGTTGCGTTTGGAATTTTACCAACTTCGCATAATCATACCTTTAGTTTCCCCCAATTTAAATTACGAATTTTTTCCATCGATGTTACTTATAAACACCAATGTCAATAGCCACAATGAGTTCTAGATCTAGTCGTAGTGTTTCAATCCTTGTTTTATAGGAGTATTGTAACAACCCTGAATTCTCGCAAAAATAAATAAGGAAATTATTACAGAATTGTTACGCCGCATTTGACTACCGAGTCAACTGCTAGGCTTGAAATTCAATTACAACTTAATAAATCCAAACAACGAAAAGACGACAGCGGAAGATTTAGAATGTCGAACTACAGTTCCCAAAACTGAAATTTAAATTACAAAACCAAATTAAGTCCATGTCCAAATAACTTTTATGAAAAGTCCCCAGCATGCAAGTGAGTCCCTCTATCATGCATCCATATCATCAAGACCTGTCAACTATGCCATCGAAGAATGACATAGGCCCCAGAACATGGTAGGGAACGAACCAGAAAACGGAACGTCAGCACAGGCTGAGTAAGAAACATAAAGTAGAGAAACAAAGATACGCGCCTTGAGGCGCGTAGCTAACAAATAATAAGCATTGGACGAAGTAATGAATACAGAGTACCATCAGGACACGGCAGTGCGATAGCCACGTATCGCTGACGAGACAAACGGTCTTGCCAATCATACACGGCTGGGCTCCTACCCCGCAGCCACCACAGTCTCGAACCGGCGCGAGCTAGAGTACATTTAAACGATTCCTAAAGACTTAAAATGTGCACACCCCTCGCTAGAGATCCAGTAGGATGCGTACCTCTAGGAGGAAAGCCTAATAGGCAGTCGGTAGCTACTCCGACCGAAACAGTACCTTGATCAGAGGTATAACAGTGATCGGTCCGTGCCGCATCACATTCACTCTAGGTGGTAATCATATCGTTCTTTTCTTTCATCCGTTTTATATTCATTATTTGATGGTACGTTATTCAACAATACAATTTATAAACGGCCGTAGCCGGAGTCAACGATTCAATACAAATCAATCGAGCAACTGAGAAACGGAAACAAGATAGCCCACCATGAGGGGACAAAGAAGGGCCAAAAGGCCTTAGGCAAATCGAGTGATTATACAACATCAAAAATCGAATAAGGTAAATTGAGAAATCAAGGAGAAATATGAATTCAATGGATATGAAACGGATTATTAACAGGGCATGATAATATAGGAAGACCAAGTGGTAAATCAATGTTCTTACCTTACTCTGAAAGAACCACTAAACTGCTGCAAGGCTAAAAAGGAACCTCCTCAAACACACACCCTAATCACAAAAATAAGAAGGTTGGATTACTAATCAACCACCATCATAATCCCAACACGAAGCAAAACAGCCAACGACAACAAGGCCACAACAAATCACGTTTTCAACATCCAAGCACCCCAATAATCATACCGAATTCGTACAACGTCCATCCCGTCGTACTAACTACACCACCCCACCAATTAGACATCAAAACAGCAGCAAACATACGCAAATTACTCCAAAAATCAGAACCGACAGTAGGTAAACTCATCACCGAATTCATTAACAAAAGCTCCCAAAAGTAATACCATAATATCCCCAATTCATAACAAATAACTCCACCAAAATTCAAGCCATACCACACACAAAATCAATCATAAATTAACATAAACCTTATAACCAAAAACCCCCAAATTTCGAAAATCATAACTCACGAATTATATCATCACAAGCACGATTAACTCCAAAACAATCGATTAAAACAACCCAATCGTACTCTAATCATAAACTTGACCTAAATCGAAAACCCAATTAAACCAATCGTAGAATAGTTTGAGGGACTTACTACTCTTGATTGAAACCAAGAGAAAGAGGGGACGGTAGGGGAAAGGCGAGGGTGGTCGAGCGGCAGGGGCTGGAGCGTGCGGCTGGAGGCTCGCGAGAAGCCGCGCGGTGCTTCTTCTCTTCTTCTTCTCTTTTCTTTTCCTTCTTTCTTTCTTTCTCTGCGTGCGGCTGTGAAGTGGTGATGTTTGTTTTTTTTTTTTTTGTCTTTTGTTTTTTTTTTATATTGGTGAGGGAGGGTTAGTAAGGGCAAATCGGTAATTTTGCTAGCTAACTTCCTAATTAAGAAGACGACCCAAAAAGGAAAGTGACTCTAACTTCCCAAAAATAGAAACTCGTAACTCTAAAATAAATTTCTCCCGACGACTATAATAATTTAGAAGTCCCAAAAATATGGGGTGTTACAGTCTTCCCCCCTTAAAACAAAGATTCGTCCCGAATCTTTAAACCTACTCCTCAAGATTTCACCCTCGACTAGCAGCGTTGATCAAAAGGTAAGGTAAATATTATGAGGTAAAAGGTGTTTGAGTGAAAGTTGAAACGGAGAACAATAAACACATATAACACATTAAGCACATAACAAGCTCACATAACACGAAACAACGTAGCACATTGTGTCAGAAAGAGGGATGGCGAGGCGTCCGTGGCTCTCGTCCCCCTTAAAACAAAGGTTCGTCCCGAACCGAGATTACCTTAATCGAAAAGGTGAGGGTACTTCTCACGCATAACTGACTCCACTTCCCATGTTGCTTCCTCAACATTGTTATTGCACCATAGAACTTTGACCATGTGAGTCTCAGCGGTTCGAGTTTTGCGCACCTTGGTGTCTAAGATTTTTAATGGTGCCTCTTCATATGTCATAGTTTCATCCAACTCGATGGTTTCTGGGTCCAGTATATGGGACGGGTCGCTGACATAGCGTCTGAGTTGTGACACGTGAAACACATTATGGACCTTATCAAGGTTCGCAGGCAAGTCTAACTCGTAAGCTACCTCCCCAACTCGTTTAGTCACCTTGTAGGGTCCAATGAATTTGGGACTCAGTTTTCCTTTCCTCCCGAACCGCATCACGCCTCTGGTAGGCGATACACGTAAGAGAACCATATCACCCACGCTGAACTCAATGTGGCTGCGTGTCTTGTCAGCATAGCTCTTTTGTCTGTCCTGAGCAGCCTTGAGCCTTTCCTGAATCAGCTTGACCTGATCTGTCATTTCCTGAATGTAGTCTAGACCCAAAACCATTGTTTCAGTTATATCATTCCAACAGATTGGGCTCCTGCACTTCCTGCCATATAAAGCCTCATAAGGTGCCATCTTTATCGAGGCTTGGTAGCTGTTGTTGTAGGAAAACTCAATCAAATCCAACTTATCCTCCCATCCGCCTTGATACTGTAAGGTACAAGCTCTCAACATATCCTCCAAGGTCTGATTTGTCCTCTCAGTTTGGCCGTCAGTGGCCGGGTGAAATGCGGTACTCATGAGAAGTTTCGTTCCCAAGGCCTCTTGTAACTTCTTCCAGAATCGAGAAACGAAGCGCGCATCGCGATCAGACACAATCTCTTGTGGTGTACCGTGAAGTCGTAAAACATGGTGTATGTAGGCGTCGGCTAACTGTTTCTTTTTCCAAGTGTCCTTCATTGGTACAAAATGTGCGCACTTTGTCAGTCTATCTACGATCACCCAAATCATATTGTTTCCCTTCTGTGTCCTAGGCAACCCTGCAATGAAATCCATGGATATGGAACTCCATTTCCATTCCGGTACCGGTAAAGGTTGTAATTTGCCTTGAGGTCTTTTGTGCTCACTCTTAACCTTTTGACAAACCAAGCACCTAGATACAAAGTCAGCCACATCCTTCTTCATTCCAGACCACCAGAACACCTTTCTCAAGTCTTGGTACATCTTATCACCTCCTGGGTGCACCGAATATTTGCTAGTATGAGCTTCGCCCAGAATTTTGTTCTTTAGTGTTGCGTCTCCAGGTATGCAGACCCTGTCCTGAAATCGGACGATGCCATCACCACCCTTCCTGAACAATTCAGGCTCCTTCTCTAATTTATCCATTAACGACGTATCTGCCGATTGTAATTCCTCTATCTCGCCCAAGACGTCGTCCCCAATAGTTGTGGTTCCCGACGTTGCTCCTGGTCCAGTCAGCTGAACTCCGAAATTGAGGAATTCGTCTCTTAGCCTCTCCCTTTGGACCACCAATTGAACCGTATGTAGAGACTTCCTACTTAAAGCGTCAGCCACGACGTTGGCTTTTCCTTCATGATACTGTATTTCCATATCGTAGTCCTTGATCAATTCCAACCATCTCCTCTGCCTATTATTCAATTCCTTCTGAGTAAATATGTACTTTAAGCTCTTGTGGTCGGAGAAGATCTTAAACGTCACCCCAAATAGGTAATGTCTCCAAAGCTTTAGGGCAAAGATCACGGCAGCTAGCTCCAAATCGTGGGTCGGGTAGTTTTCCTCGTAATTTTTGAGTTGCCTGGACGCATAGGCAATTACTCGTCTGTTCTGCATGAGTACACAACCCAAACCATTCTTTGAAGCGTCGGTGTAAACCTCATAAGGTATGTTTTCATCAGGTAACGACAAGACTGGGGCTGTGGTTAACCTGTCCTTTAAAGTTTGAAAGGCTTTCTCACACGACTCATCCCATTTATACCTGGTGGCTTTCTTCATCAGTGTGGTCATTGGTTTAGCAATCTTAGAGAAATCCTTGACAAACCTTCTATAGTAACCTGCGAGTCCCAAAAAGCTTCTGATTTCCGTCACATTTTTGGGTGTTGACCAGTCTTTCACCGCTTTTATCTTAGCTGGGTCCACGGCCACTCCATCCTTAGATATCACATGTCCCAAAAATGCTACTTTATCCAACCAGAACTCGCATTTCGAGAACTTACCGTACAATTGCTTCTCCCTCAAAATCTCCAGGACAGTCCTCAGATGTTTCGTGTGCTCCTCGTCATTCTTAGAGTATATAAGAATGTCGTCGATGAACACGACTACGAATTTGTCCAAATAAGGTCTGAAGGTGCGATTCATCAAATCCATAAACACGGCTGGAGCATTAGTCAACCCAAAGGGCATCACTGTGAACTCATAGTGCCCATATCTCGTGGAGAATGCGGTCTTCGGTATGTCCTCGTCAGCTACTTTCATTTGATAGTACCCAGACCGTAAATCAATTTTCGAGAACACGCTGGCGCCCTTCAGCTGGTCGAACAGGTCATCAATCCTGGGTAAGGGGTACCTATTCTTAATCGTTACGTTATTCAGTTCCCTGTAGTCTATGCATAATCGCATGGACCCATCCTTCTTTCTCACAAAAAGCACGGGTGCTCCCCAAGGCGATACACTCGGCCTCACATATCCTTTTTCCACCAATTCATCCAGTTGCTTCTTCAATTCCTGCATTTCTACTGGTGCCATTCGGTAGGGTGACTTTGCTATAGGGCCCGTCCCCGGGACTAAGTCAATCTTGAATTCGACTTCCCTTTTTGGAGGCATCCCCGGAATCTCCTCAGGGAAGACATCGGGATACTCATTGACAATAGGGACGTCACTCAAATCGGGGTACTCGACTCTAGTGTCCCGTACATGGCACAAGAATAGGGGTTCACCTTTAGCTATCTGTTTCTTCAGGTTCATGGCAGATACAAACTTGATCCTTGGTCCTTTGGGTAGTACACGATAGGATACTCGGGTATTCTTTTGTCCACGAAGTGTAACTTTCCCTAACCAGCAGTCTATCCTAGCTTTATATCTACCCATCCAATCCATCCCCAAAATCACATCAAAGTAGGGTAGGGGAAAAACTATTAAGTCAGACTTAAACTCATGTCCACATATCACTACAGGCACATCCTTAAACTGACTCTTACACAAAACACTGGATCCATTAGGCATAGAAAATTCAAATTCTACTTCCGAGCCCTCATTAAGTCCACATTTCCCCACAATTCTATCGGCAATAAATGAATGAGATGCACCACTATCAAATAAAACATTAGCGAGAACAGAGTTAACAAGAAATTTACCCGAAACAACATCCGCGTTGTCAGCATCTTCCTGGTTCATGACATACAGTTGCCCCGTAGGCTTCTTCCCGGGGGTGGTCACACTGGCCGACCCTGCTGGTCTAGCCTGGGTAGCGGACGCAGTACCCTTAGTCGGTGTTGGGTTCCTATAGGTATTGTTTGACCCCGCGTATCCACTTTGAGCTCTGAAATTCTGAAACCGATTCGGTGCCACTGAACCTCCTGTGGGTGCCACTGGTGGCTTTCCGGCAATTTTGGAGTAGCACTCAGCAGCTTTGTGCCCCAGTTTACCACAATGGAAGCAAGTGATTCTATCGCCAGTGCATGTCTTTCCGGGGTGGTATTTCTGACATTTCCTGCAGGAATTATTCGGGGTCACACTCGAACTCTGGGCCCTGTTGGCAGGGAAGGACTTGTACCCTAAGTTTCCGGTGTTGGCAGACTGTGAAGTCCCCCTAGAGTTATTGAAATTTCCTCTCTTATTCGGTATGTTCATCAAATCAAAAGGGGTTTCCTTCCTTTTTCCTCCGACTTCCAGGCTCATACTTTCCATATTCCGCTCTACTGTAGTGGCTCTCTCATAAATTTCCTTTACTGAGTGGAAACGCTCAGAGACAAACCATCCCTTGATACTCCAAAGCAGCTTTTTCCTGAAACAAGTGGCTCTTGCTACTTCAGTCGGAGTTACACTCTCTGCGAATCTGCTCAGTTCTTCAAATCGTTCATAGAAATCCTTCACGGACATTCCCTCTGTCTGTTGGAGTGCCTCGAATTCCGCGACCTTCTGTTCCTTCAAATGTTCAGGGAAAAATTCATCTTCCAGAATTTTTTTAAAGATCGCCCAACCTCGCCTATGCTCGATCACACTCCCATCGGCCAGCTTTTCCAGCACCGGCTTGAAAAACTCCTCTTGAATCCTCATCCACCAACGACCAGCTACCTCCTTAAGGAAAAAGGCAGCGATCTTGACTTTGAATGGCTCAGGGCAGCCAACAGTCATAAAAATTCTTTCCATGTCCTCCAACCATTCCAATAATAGGCTAGGGTCTCCTCTCCCAGTGAAGTTGAGGGGTTTCTTCTTCTGTACGGCATCCGACATTTTTGCTAACAGCATCTCATCCACGTTACCCCCATTATTACCATTATTTCCAGCATTGTTAATGTCGTTTCCGTGATTCCCATTGTTTCCGATGTTACCCTGGTCCCCATTATTGCCTTGGTTACCTTCGTTGTTCTGATTGCCGTTGTTGCCTTGGTTAGCGTTATTACCCTGATCCCCATTGTTAACCTGGTTGGCATTGATATTCTGTATGTTGTTGGCCATCTGAGCTATGGCCTGCATCATAGCCTGTTGTTGTTCCGCCAACTGAGCTAGGACGGCGGTTACGTCAGGACCAGCATTGTTTCCGCGCACCATTTTCTATAAGGTAATAACGTTTGAATTAGACGTGACCCAATTCAAATTAGTTGCTGAAGTCCATAGCAATTCACAGGCATAGACAAGCAGTGAAATACGTTGACAGTTCAAGGACATCAAATGAAAATCAAGCGACAAACGAGTATCGTAATTCGATGAGCGCGTTTTTTTTTTTTTTTTTTTTTTTTTTTTTTTTTTTTTTTGGAGCACGAGTCGTGTCCGGATCAGGTGTGTCCGCGTTAGGCATGTATCGTACTGCTCTCGTTTGCGCCAAGTAACGCGATTTCAAACAATTAAAACAAGTAGCAACCAAACCGAAGTACACAAATGGCATTTGATTAAATCAATCTTAAATAGTCATATTATTATAGTGCTACCGGGGTATTGTCCCCAAATTAGAACGAATATAACAAGTAACTTTGTCTAAAAATTTGCAAATTACACTTTACTGACGTAACTGAATCTATAATCTACTGAATTATAACATATAGTCTCCCAATATTGTGGGTTATGACTCAACCGCCTCCTAAGATGCCTCAAATATCATTTGATCCTTCCCCCTCCTCAGGAAGTTCGTCGGATTCAAAAGGCTCTTCACTATCATCCTCGGGCGCGCCATTCATTCCATTAGGTGCAGGATAAAGATTATTCCCCTCTCCCAAATCATTCGCAGTTCCCCCGTTTCCTCCACCCTCTTCACCTCTATCAATAGATAAATGGACATTCTCCTGTACTTGTCCTACCTCTCTATCAGGGATATCAGCTAGTATGACTCGGCGTCTCGCTCTGACGCACTTCTTCTTCCTAGAGGTTCGATAGATGTTAGCCCTTAAAGTCACAGGTGAACCTGGTGGTGAAGGAATATAGTAGCGATGTCCAGCCTTAATCCTTTTATTACCGAGGTGTACAGCCAACTCTTTTGCTTCCCTCTCCTCAGCCCTATCTTTATAAATCTTATAGGGGTTTGGGTAAGGGTAATGAGGATTAATAGTTGCGTCAACTAAATATTCAGGTAACTCTTTGAAATCACGCTCAAGGTTCCTATAGAGTAGGTCCTCATATTCCAATATTGTTTTTAGTTTTTCCATTGTCAAGGTAGTTCCTGAATCAGTGGTTAGGTAGCGGTTATCGCCAAAATGGCAAGCAAAGTAGGTCATTCTCTCAAGTCGGTTACGGATATGATCCCATCGTGCTTGGTCCCTCAAATTAATCATGACCACAAACATTTTCACTTCCTCGTCCAGCGCCCAATCATACGTTTCACTGGCCAACTGCAGCTTGACTCCAATTCTATCAACAAATTCTGAAATAGTCTCTCCCCATCCCATGGGTTCATAAAACAGTCCGGGGTTTAAAGCTATCGCATCAGTCCTAGTTTCGCCCGTAGGGTCGCCGTTCACTCCATCTTTCCCAAACATCCAAGCATATCCCATCGGATCAGAAATCATCTGTCAATCACCATTAAATAAAAAAAACAAACGGTAAGTCGTTGATCATTAAAGAAGTTCACAACTCGTCCAATAAGTCGTCAACCCTAGTTTGGTTTATCAGCAATTCCTAGGGTTTGTAAGGCACAGTCTGACATTTAGCACTTAGCAATTAGCATGCGTATGAATGCACCCGACTCACCCCCATTTTAAAACTTTCAAAATTTGTTTTGAAAACTTTTGTAGACTCGACGAATCAGAACCTATAGCTCTGATACCAACTGTAACAACCCTGAATTCTCGCAAAAATAAATAAGGAAATTATTACAGAATTGTTACGCCGCATTTGACTACCGAGTCAACTGCTAGGCTTGAAATTCAATTACAACTTAATAAATCCAAACAACGAAAAGACGACAGCGGAAGATTTAGAATGTCGAACTACAGTTCCCAAAACTGAAATTTAAATTACAAAACCAAATTAAGTCCATGTCCAAATAACTTTTATGAAAAGTCCCCAGCATGCAAGTGAGTCCCTCTATCATGCATCCATATCATCAAGACCTGTCAACTATGCCATCGAAGAATGACATAGGCCCCAGAACATGGTAGGGAACGAACCAGAAAACGGAACGTCAGCACAGGCTGAGTAAGAAACATAAAGTAGAGAAACAAAGATACGCGCCTTGAGGCGCGTAGCTAACAAATAATAAGCATTGGACGAAGTAATGAATACAGAGTACCATCAGGACACGGCAGTGCGATAGCCACGTATCGCTGACGAGACAAACGGTCTTGCCAATCATACACGGCTGGGCTCCTACCCCGCAGCCACCACAGTCTCGAACCGGCGCGAGCTAGAGTACATTTAAACGATTCCTAAAGACTTAAAATGTGCACACCCCTCGCTAGAGATCCAGTAGGATGCGTACCTCTAGGAGGAAAGCCTAATAGGCAGTCGGTAGCTACTCCGACCGAAACAGTACCTTGATCAGAGGTATAACAGTGATCGGTCCGTGCCGCATCACATTCACTCTAGGTGGTAATCATATCGTTCTTTTCTTTCATCCGTTTTATATTCATTATTTGATGGTACGTTATTCAACAATACAATTTATAAACGGCCGTAGCCGGAGTCAACGATTCAATACAAATCAATCGAGCAACTGAGAAACGGAAACAAGATAGCCCACCATGAGGGGACAAAGAAGGGCCAAAAGGCCTTAGGCAAATCGAGTGATTATACAACATCAAAAATCGAATAAGGTAAATTGAGAAATCAAGGAGAAATATGAATTCAATGGATATGAAACGGATTATTAACAGGGCATGATAATATAGGAAGACCAAGTGGTAAATCAATGTTCTTACCTTACTCTGAAAGAACCACTAAACTGCTGCAAGGCTAAAAAGGAACCTCCTCAAACACACACCCTAATCACAAAAATAAGAAGGTTGGATTACTAATCAACCACCATCATAATCCCAACACGAAGCAAAACAGCCAACGACAACAAGGCCACAACAAATCACGTTTTCAACATCCAAGCACCCCAATAATCATACCGAATTCGTACAACGTCCATCCCGTCGTACTAACTACACCACCCCACCAATTAGACATCAAAACAGCAGCAAACATACGCAAATTACTCCAAAAATCAGAACCGACAGTAGGTAAACTCATCACCGAATTCATTAACAAAAGCTCCCAAAAGTAATACCATAATATCCCCAATTCATAACAAATAACTCCACCAAAATTCAAGCCATACCACACACAAAATCAATCATAAATTAACATAAACCTTATAACCAAAAACCCCCAAATTTCGAAAATCATAACTCACGAATTATATCATCACAAGCACGATTAACTCCAAAACAATCGATTAAAACAACCCAATCGTACTCTAATCATAAACTTGACCTAAATCGAAAACCCAATTAAACCAATCGTAGAATAGTTTGAGGGACTTACTACTCTTGATTGAAACCAAGAGAAAGAGGGGACGGTAGGGGAAAGGCGAGGGTGGTCGAGCGGCAGGGGCTGGGGCGTGCGGCTGGAGGCTCGCGAGAAGCCGCGCGGTGCTTCTTCTCTTCTTCTTCTCTTTTCTTTTCCTTCTTTCTTTCTTTCTCTGCGTGCGGCTGTGAAGTGGTGATGTTTGTTTTTTTTTTTTTTGTCTTTTGTTTTTTTTTTATATTGGTGAGGGAGGGTTAGTAAGGGCAAATCGGTAATTTTGCTAGCTAACTTCCTAATTAAGAAGACGACCCAAAAAGGAAAGTGACTCTAACTTCCCAAAAATAGAAACTCGTAACTCTAAAATAAATTTCTCCCGACGACTATAATAATTTAGAAGTCCCAAAAATATGGGGTGTTACAAGTATATTGTCGGCTCCATCATCACCAATTTCATTTTAATTTTGAAGAGGGAATCAGTAGATATTATAGGATAAGGTTTTGATGAAGTTCTTGGAAGCTTGGTGGCATTTACAGATGAATGACATGATATCCTCTCCATCCATCTCTTTTCACGAGGTCCAAAATTAAACTAATCATCATTGTATTAACCTTCATCTCGGAATCAACATAATTGTCCCCTGTTTTTAGGGTATATACTCTTATTGTTACGATTATATAGACCTAATTTTAATTTTTGTAGGAGTCGAACTTAAGTAGCACCAAACATGTCCTTAGTTTAATAATTTTCTATACCACAAATATTAGATATTCTATTTATAAATTAATAGAGAAAAATAATAAACTCAATTAAAATATTATTTTGTTATTATATTGTGATTACCACAGGCGGTAATGACCATAGAATCATTTATCACCGACTCTTCCAAACCATATCATAGCTATCTATCTGCTATTATATATAGCGGTGATATGCAAAATCGTTGCACACATATATAAGTCAGCGTTCTCATTTCTTGAGACATCGTCAGTTTGACTTTCTATTCAATAAATAAAAGTATTTTACGAAAAAAAACCTACAAAATTTAAGTCATTAGATTCCTAATGAAAAATATTTTCACAAGATTTATAGTAGGAGCGACAGTAAAAAGTCAAACCATGCATTATTTATATTGTTTTTACAGTTTTACCCACAAACATTGGCCATATGATTGATGAGGTATTAAGAGGTGCATGTGAGTTCTGAAAGTGGGTGTTTGTTAGCAGTTGTTGTTCCTGAAAACTGTGTTCGGACTTTGGTTCGTCACTCTCTATTTATCTGTATCTGGAGCTGGATGTCTTGGAATTTTCTAACTCGAACTGTTCACTCTTTGTTTATTTGTCTCTTCTTTGATTAGATTTTGTCACTAGATTTTTTTTTTCCTCGTTCATATTCATTGTACATTTGTACGTCTATTCTGTAATATAAGTTCAAATAGTACATATTTCATTTTCGATTAAGAAAAAATAATCGAAGGACAAGGACAAAATTGTACTCCACCATTTTAGACCTTGTTTACCGTTTGCTTGGAATTTTATGCTTCACATTATATTGTCTGGACTATATATATGCTTATAAATGCTTTAACTTATTCTAATTATAGTTAATCAATTCAAGCTCATCGTTATCGAAAATTTGACGTTGGTATCGACAATCCTGTATTACTATACTCTATCATCTAAGAAAATAAAAAAATCTGAACCAACAGTCCATGGTTAGTCTAGTCGTCTTAGCGAGCCAATAACCATTAAGTCCATTGTAAATCCCCTTAAAAAAAAAACCACTAATAATTTATTATTAGTACTCCCTAATTACTATAGCTAGCCAAAAAAAATGTAGCTAGCCAATAAATTCCATAAGCTTATTACGTAAAACCAATCTATTGCAAGCAAGATTATTTATACTTTCAGTTGACTTGCGAGTTAATTTAATTAGTCCAAGATGGAGTAGCACTTTTTGTGCAGTGGTATCATGGATTAAGTTCAAAGTTAGCCATTCACATGCAAGTTAAGATATCCAATTAAAGCTCAGAGATCTTGAATAATAAGTAATGACGATCTTCAAAGATTGATCCTTTAGTTTTTAATACAACTCCATAAATTTCTTATTCACTGCCAATATACATAAAGAATGAACCATGAGGATGAAGATAAATAATCGTTATATTGCATGGGATCGGAGTCGTCATTGATCTCTAATTGTTAGCATATTAGGGCCGGGGATCGATTATTAGCACATTTTATCTACTGGGTGGTGTAACATATATACATATCTATTTAGTAAGTAGATGATCAATATGTCAGTATAAGCCCTTCGTTCAGCCCTTGTTGATGTAATAATGAACATCTTCTTTGGAATTCTCTCCGTTATTGCAATTAAATTTTAGTTACCTTAGCTTGCATTCAATCTCACATAATTAATGTCACTTTTAATATATATTTGATCATCGAAGCATTCATGTAGTTCATTAGATTAACTAATTCAGATCAAAGTACCAATAATAGGAATGTGTTAAAACTGGCAGGAAGAAACATAGTGTGTGAAAGAAGCTAAGCATGATTTCTGAAATGTGGAATTTATTTCTCACAAAACTTAGATTGAATTTACAGATGAATGTTTGTATTTATACAAAGGATAAATAACTGCTCCTAACAGAATTGCTTAGCTATACAACTCGATAACTAACTTTGACTATTGTAACAAACTTTGACTCAATCCTAGCTGTCACCTATGACACTAATCTGCTCTCTGATTGGCTGTTATATCTTGACAGCTCATTCTGATTGGCCTGCCTTTGCTGACTCATCCCGGAGCCTCTGGAGATGCTAGGTGATGCTTGAACTTGATGCGAGGGAATGCTCTGTCTCTACATCCCCCCCTCAAGTGGAACTTGTAGAAGAAGATACAATGCCGAGTTGTTTTGTCAGGAATCCATGTTGTACTGCTCCCAGAGCCTTGGTCATAAGATCTGCTAATTGTAGCTTGCTGGAAACATGTTGTGTTTGTATAAGACCCTCCTGTATCTTCTCCCTAATATAGTGACAGTCTAATCTGATGTGTTTTGTTCTTTCATGAAAGACCGGATTAGCTGCTATATATTGAGCAGACCTGTTATCACAGTGTAATTGAATTGGCAAGGGAACTTGTATCATGAAATCTTTGAGCATTGTCTCAAGCCATACTATCTCTGCAGCTGTCTGACTCATGCTCCTATATTCTGCTTCTGCACTCGATTTACTTACTGTAGCCTGCTTCTTGGTTTTCCAGGAAATGAGTAAATTTCCTAAGAAAACGCAGAAACCTGTTAATGATTTACCTGTGAATGCACATGACCCCCAATCTGCATCACAATATGTAGTCAATGACAAATCTGAGTCTGCTGAATAAAATAACCCAGCATTCAATGTCCCCTTCAAGTATCTTACAAGATACAATGCTGCTTGCAAATGTGGTAATCGAGGGATCTGCAAAAACTGACTCAGTTGTTGAACTGAATATGAAATGTCAGGTCTACTGAGATTTAGGTAGAGAAGCTTGCCTACCAATCTCCTGTAAACTTCTGGATCCTTAAGCTCATCTCCTTCCTCTATGGATAACCTTAACCCAGTTGGCAATGGGAATGCTGCTGGTTTACAGTTTTCCATATGATTTTGCTGCAGTAGATCCAAGATGTACTTTCTCTGGTTAAGTGTGATTCCAGACTTTGTTCTGTAGACTTCTATCCCCAGAAAATACCTTATTTCACCTAGGTCTTTGATAGTAAAAGCTTTGTCCAGTGTAGACTTGAGCAAATTGATCTCAGTCATGCTATTTCCAGTTAAGAGCAAGTCATCCACATAGACTAAAACTGCAGTAAAACTTCCATTTGCAGAGCCTTTGGTGAAAAGGGAATAATCTGACATTGATTGTATGTAACCTTGTTTCTTTAAGAATTTAGACAGCTCAACGTTCCATTGTCGAGATGCCTGTTTTAATCCATACAAGGATCTCTTCAGATGACAAACATCTCCAGGCTGTCCTTTCTTGTATCCCTCAGGGATTTTCATGTAAACTTCTTCTTCAAGAAACCCATGGAGAAAAGCATTATTCACATCTAGTTGGTGTAAGATCCACCCTTTTGCAGCAGCAATTGCAATGAGTGATCTTACTGTTGTGAATTTTGCAACTGGACTAAAAGTATGCTTGTAGTCTTTGCCTTCTACTTGATTATAGCCTTTAGCTACAAGTCTAGCTTTGTGCCTTTCTACTGTCCCATCAGCTCTAAATTTATCTTATACACCCATTTTGCTCCTATAGCTTGTTTTCCTGGTGGTAAGGCCACTATCTCCCAAGTATGATTGTCTTCCAATGCCTGGAGCTCCTTTTCCATTGCCTCTACCCATTTTGGGTCTTCTTTAGCTTGTGCATAGGTAGATGGTTCAGTCTGTGTTAATACATTATTGAGTGATGCTCTGTATTCATCAGTGTACTCAGTATAATCCAATAGAGATGAGACTAAGTTGATGACAGAGTGGGTGTTAGAAGTTTCAGCTTCAGGTAGAATAGATGGTGGTGCTCCCTTGGTTATAAACTCCTGCAATCTGATTGATGGTTGCCTTTGTCTTGTTGATTTCCTGATGGCCTCAGGTTGTACAGAAATGGTTTCAGGCCTGTTTGTGGTTTGTGGAAGATGAGAATTATCAGCATTCCTTGATGCCTGTGTATCAGGAATGGGTTCTGACTGAGGGAGCACAACATCGGAGGTGAAATGACTTGTAAGGAAGTCATCATGGTCATAAAAAGCATTATGATTCTCATAAACAGGTGAAGATGGTTTTGCAACTTGAGTTACTGGAACCTTGTAAGGAAAGGTATCTTCTTTGAAAATGACATCCCTGCTTGTGAAAATCTGATGGTTGTCTAAGTCATACAATTTATACCCTTTCTGTCTAAAAGGATATCCAACAAAGATGGCTTTCCTAGCCCTAGGTTCAAGTTTGTCACCAGAGTTGACAGCAGCATAGCATAAGCATCCAATGACTCTTAGGTGAGAATAATCCACTGATTTGCCAAATAATACTTCAGAGGGAACTTTCCATTGTAAAACAGAAGATGGCATTAAATTGATAAGATGTGTTGCTGCTAACACCATTTCTCCCCAAAATTTCTTAGGCAAATTGGCTTGAAATCTAAGAGCCCTGGCAGTGTCTAACAGATGTCTGTGCTTGCGTTCAACCCGACCATTTTGCTGAGGTATCCCTGCTAAACTAGTCTGATGCACTATGCCCTTCTCTAGAAAGATATTGTCACACACTTGTTGCAAAATTTCTCTGCCATTGTCACTCCTCACATTCTTGACAGTGGTTTGGAAATGATTTGTGACATAAGCAAGAAAATTGGACATTATTTTACTGACTTGAGTCTTGTCTTTGAGGAGAGTGGTCCATGTGACCCTCGAACAGTCATCAACAATAGTAAGGAAATATGGTTCTCCATTTAATGCTTTGATCTTATAGGGACCCCAAAGATCAACATGAATAAGCTCAAAAGGAGTAGTAGCATGAGACAAACTTATAGAAAAAGGAATTTTGTGATGTTTGGCAAGCATACAGACTTCACAATTCAAATCAGAAATCTTATTGCAATGAAGATTAGGTACATGCTTTAGTTTTGACAGAGAGCTATGTCCTAATCTCTGATGAAAAAGAAGAACATTATCAATTTGACTGCTACTAGCATTACAATGATGCTTATTTATACTACAGGTTGCAGACAATTGATCCAGATCAGGAGAAATATGGTATACTCCTCCATCTTTGAAGCCAATCCCAACAATTTCTTTAGTGGAAAGGACCTGGAATTGACATTTGTCAGCAGAGAAATAAGCTGAGAAATTTGAATCTGCCAGTAACCTTCCCACAGATAAGAGATTATGCTTGAATTCAGGGGTATAAAGAACATTTTTCAGAGAAATATCAGAATTTAGCTGAACATCACCAGCATAGTTAACAAGTTTCATAGATCCATCAGGTAAAGCTACTTTGATTGGTTTTGTTAATCTATGCATTGAGGTGAAAAGTTCCTTAGTGTATGACATATGATCTGATGCTCCTGAGTCAACTATCCATGCATTATTATCACGAAAAGCATGACAAACAGTAGCAGGAGAAGTATAAGTCATACCTGCAACACTAAAATCAGGAGACTGATTGTTGCAGTCGACAGGTGATGCTGTAACATGTGCTGCAGAAGGGCCAGAGTCATCCTTGGGATGCTGCATAGAGGTAACAAATTTGTGGAATAGAGCATTGAGCATGACAGGGTCAATATGTACAGCATTTTCTGCAGCTGGTGCAGGCTTTGAGTCGCAAGTCTGCTTCTGATCATAAAAACTCTGCCTGTGATCATAGAATGGACTCTCTTCCTCCTCATCTTCTGAGTTCTCTTCCACATTAGCTGCAAATCTTCTTCCTCCATATCCATTTCCTCTGCTGTTGTCCCTTGTAGGAGCTTTTCCTTTCCCTGGTGGTCCATTGAGCTTGTAACAGTAAGCTCTGGTGTGTCCCTCTCGACCACAGTGGTAACAAATGAGTGGAGGCTTGTCATCAGTGTTAAACTTGATCTTCTTGTTATAGTCTCTTCCAAATCCTCCTCCATTATCAGAATTCCTACTACTGGTAGCTGAATCTTGCCTCTGAAAACCTCTGAATCTCTGGCTTGCTGCCATGGCGCTACTGTTAGAGTCAGTAGAAACACCAGCTTCACTTCTGTGCTGTGTTTCGTATTGCTGCACCTTAAAGAAGGCCACATTCATGGTTGGAAAGGGATCCAAAGCCAAGAGCTGGTCTCGAATAGTGTCGAATTTGGTATCCAATCCCATGAGAAAATCCAAGGTCTTGTTTCTATTGTCCCTGTCTGAGATGCGCTTCAGAACAGTGCAAGAACAAACAGACATGGCTCCACAGTCACAGGTTGGAAGAGGATCCAATGACTGCAACTCAGCCTGTAGAGATTGCATGTGGCTGTAGTAATCTGCAACAGATTGATCTTCCTGCTGAGATGCCTGGCTTAAATCCCTGCGCAATCTGTAGATAAAAGGAGCATTCGACTCACTGTATCTCTCCTCTATCTCCGCCCACAGCTGCTTAGAAGAATCTATCCACAGAAAGCAATCAGAAATCCTACTGTCCATTGCATTGTGAATCCAAGTCATGACTGTGTAGTCTGTTCGCAGCCAATCTTGCAGCCTGTCATCATCTTCTGCAGGTTTTGGTACAGTGCCAAGGACAAAACCAAACTTATTCCTTGCCATTAAGGCCATTTTTACTGACCTCGACCACTTCAGATAATTGCTGCCATTAAATGCAGTGGAAACTAGTCTAACATTGCTTAGATCACCACCAGGCAAGTAGTATGGATCACGATAAGCATTAACTAGAGGATTGTTACTAGAACTCGAATCAATCGCCATTATTCCAAAGTCTGTAAAACTAGAAACTTCACCAACACTCTACGAATCCAATTACTCCAATGAAATGACAAAAGAATCAGAAAACACGTTGCACCAGACACTGATTCACCAAGAAACTGCTCCAAAAAGATCTAATAAACTCAAAATCAACATATGCTGTTGAAATATCAATTCAACCAACAAAGCAATCCAGAATTTCTGAGAAACAAATGTGATCTTCGCCGAGAAATCACAAAGTCACAAAATCAGCTAAGTTGAGCTGAAAATGACGGAACAAATTGCTGTCAAACTCCAAAATCTGTGTCGGAACACAGAAACCTCCAAAATTCTGCAAATGTGCAGAAAACTCTACCAAACACAGAAAAAAAACCTGCAATTTTGCAGAAATCCTTCGCAAATGCTTTGCAAGTTGTTCGCAAAGCTGACCGCAGAAAAAATGTCTGAAATTTATGCTAGAAATGGCATAATTTCAGCACAAACTCAGAGAAGAAAAAAAACTTGTAAATGAAGTTTATGAGAAACAATCATAAGAAAGCCTGTAAAAGTGTGATGATTACAGAACAAAATAGTTTAGAATCCGCAGGATCTTAACCTATTTGCTCTGATACCATGTTAAAACTGGCAGGAAGAAACATAGTGTGTGAAAGAAGCTAAGCATGATTTCTGAAATGTGGAATTTATTTCTCACAAAACTTAGATTGAATTTACAGATGAATGTTTGTATTTATACAAAGGATAAATAACTGCTCCTAACAGAATTGCTTAGCTATACAACTCGATAACTAACTTTGACTATTGTAACAAACTTTGACTCAATCCTAGCTGTCACCTATGACACTAATCTGCTCTCTGATTGGCTGTTATATCTTGACAGCTCATTCTGATTGGCCTGCCTTTGCTGACTCATCCCGGAGCCTCTGGAGATGCTAGGTGATGCTTGAACTTGATGCGAGGGAATGCTCTGTCTCTACAGAATGGAGTACGTTATTGTTGGGATTTACGTTCCAATCCAAATTCACATTGTAACTTAATGTGAATGGAATTGTTAATTGTATTCTTAATGGTGAAGGTTAAGAATGGTGCGTTTGTAATGCATGTATATACACAAGGTGTTACACAATAACATCCTTAATCTCAATGTACTTAATTGATCTAAGCATTGTTCAATTCATATGCAAAGGAGTTTGCTATATAAATGAATGATATTCCTTTGGCAAAATACACACACAAACCACAGTATAATTGTGGGGGTGCCATTACAAGAGAGAAAAATACTAGGAGTGTACACGAATTTAGTGTGGGACAATTTTGGAGGGTAAATAGTTGATTTCGAAATTGGGACCAGCTTAGAAGGTTAAATAGTTAACTTTAAAATTGACTAGTATTTATCTTGTGATGAGGTTTCTAAGTTGGTGTGTAACTTAAGACGACAGTCTTTGTACTGACACTATTTTATTGAGAGATTCCAGTCGTTCGGCTAGTGGGTTTACCTCCTAATTTGAGGGTTTTTCCCTAGATTAAGTCCCTAAATATCTTGTTTCATCATGTTATTACTTGCGGTTTTTTCTCTTTTTCTTTACTTTTACGGTTACTTATTGATTGATGCTTCCGTTGCGCGGGAAAATTGACATTAGTTTCTTGTAACAATCCTAAATTTTCGCTATCTTTAACTACAAAAATAAAGGATTGTTATGCCGCCATTGACTACCAAGTCAACGGCAAGGCTAATTTCAAACAAACTTAATAAACAAGAAGAACAATGACAACGGAAGAGGTCTAGCTGAATCTACAAATCGAAAATTAAACCAAAAGATAAACTACAAATCGTCCCTAATGTAAATATCTGACGACTTATCAAAATGCCCAATATGCAAGGACGCTTCAACCATACAACGCATCTCAATTTACAGACCTGTCAACTGCGCCATCGAAGGATGACACAGGCCCCAAAATAGGGCAAGGACAAACCCAAAAAGAAAGAACGTCAGCACAGTCTGAGTAAGAAACAAGAGCAACAAAAGAAAATAAGATACGCGCCTTAAAAAGGCGCTTAGCTACAAATAACAGAACAAACTACGCCAAGTAACAAAGACAGCGAACCACTGGGCACAACGCGTGCACACGACTCGTGCACTGCTCGTGTTCAGTTCAGAATTTGATTGAACGGCCGTAACGAAGGCATTAGCTTGAGTGAGCTTTCTTTATTAAATCTTATTGACTAATACGTTATTCGAGGGCCTCCGTGAAGTCCCTAATTCAAGCCAAGGGTCCTGTTTGGGCCTAAATTTTTGGATTTAGTACGACGACGACAAATTGACAGGTACATAGTCGCATCGACTAACGATCAAGTCAAGTCATCAAGTAGATACACATCTTAGACGCCTACATGGATTTAATCATGCAAAGTGGTTAGACAAACAGTCAGTCTCACATAATGTTCGAGCAGACATTCAATTTGGCAGTCCATTGGGGAGTCAGACAGTCCATCGAAGAGCCATACAATCCATCAAGGAGCCATACAGCCCATCGAGGAGCCATACATATCAGCCATCGACCTGTCGAGATCAACTATCGACTTATCGACATCAACCATCGAACTGTCGACGTTAACCATCAAAATGTCGAGTATCCTATCAAAAAGATCACACGTCAATGGCAACTACAGATGCAGAATAAGTCAAAGTATGAACTATGTTCTCCTAAATATGCTCAACAGATTCAGTTACAAGTGTTAGTGAAGCTGCATGATCTCCATCAAATTAGCATGGGGTTGACTCTTTGACCGGGTCTATGATAATGAATAAAAGAAGTCAACAACAACCTCCTATTTTCTCTCCAACAACATCCCATTTTCTCTCCAACAACCAAGACCACATTTGAAGCTGCCAAGAGTTAGTTATGAACTTATTCAACAAAGAAAGTATCTTCAAGGAAGACGTATTCAAGTCAAGAACTGATTCCACAAATATCTCAACTGGTTCCTTGATAGTAGGGATTGTTATCTTTGATTCAGCCAACCTTCACCTTGACAACAACTCTTTTATCGGGAATAGTGGTTGAAGTTGGACCTAGCAACGTGGGAAGTTAGAGCAACTTGAGGAAAACTTCCACACCAGTATTTATGCACTCCAAAGCCCTAGAAGAATGTCAAGACGTGCTCATATAAACCCTATACACTTCACCCATTTCCTTGACACCTTCCACATATAAAACCCTTTATTCTCAACACAACTTCATATATAAAAATCCCCATCATTAATCCTACACATGACCACCTCCATATATATATTCATCTCCACTCTACTGCATAATCACTAACACTATTTCTCTAAACCTAAATATTCATCCTTTCATTCCTCTCAACACCATAGCCACCACCACCATCACATATCACCATTACAACCACCTAGACTCCACCATTGAACCCTTAGTCATTTCTTGAACCCAAATACCTTTCTCAACCCATCGTCTCATTGACACATCATTATTGTTCTTCTTAGATTATTAACCATTGTATATGTATTCATCAATTGTATTCAACACTGTGAAACACTACTACAAGATCTACTAGAAGTACTTGGTGGGATAACAAGCTCTCCCCGTAGTTTTCCCCTTATTTACAGGGTTTTCCACGTACAAAAAATCATTTCTCTCTTTCTTTTATCTTCTTGCATTTACCATTGTTTTAATATTTTATGTTTGTATTAAGCGCATTTAGAGTCAGTCCATTCCTTGATCCTCGACCTCGATCCTTGAACCTTGACCTCGACCTTGATCCTCGATCTCGATCCTTGACCTCAATCCTTGATCCTTGACTTCGATCCTTGATCCTTGACATCGGTCCTCGATACTCGCTAGAACCTCTCTGGTTGATTCTACCTATGTGTCTGATAGTACCTATCCGATATTGTCTACTTGTCTATTCGACATGATCAACCTTGTAGAGTTTGCCCGTCTACTTGATAAAGTTTGTCCACTTCCTCGATATAGTCTATCTGCATATCCATCATACAGAAAATTTATCTCGGATGAGTAATAGCAAGTTGACTAGTTGACCCTCAATGTAAGTGTATCCGATATGTGTAGTTTTCTACCAAAACAGGTCCTACCCAAGGACTACCACATCTAGAGTAAACAAAGTAACGTAATCTTAATGACCCGAGTGTGCAAACCCCTTGCTAGGGGGACGGTAGGACGTACAAGTCCCTAGGAGGAAGTCTATTAGGGGGTTCGGTAGCTTATCTCCAACCATTTAACACATAACTAACCTTGATCAAAGGTTATAACATGACGAATACAAACGACGCAAAGGCCGTTCTTTCGATGAGTTTCTTATATTATTTCAACTTTCACTTTTAATTTTAAGGTACATTATTTTGTGCTTGCGCTTTTCAATTTATAAATGGCCGTAGCCGGAAATAACAACATTCGAATCAACAATTGAAATTGGCATAGCCATAGAACGAGACATGTATAAACATGGATTTCAAGAATGAAGAACAAAATATGTAAGGAACACAATAATGGATGAAACGAATGATAAGCAAGGTTCTTGAGAACGAACGATATAAGCATGCTCAACTTTTAGAAGGTCAACATTCTTACCTTTCAACGCTAATCTTCAATCAACTTCTTCTAACAATATTTACAAACTACACCTCCTTAAATCCACAACTTAGGTACCCAATCAATCACAAACTCAAACGATAATCCCCTAATTCACAAGGTGTGTCCATAAGTCATAATTCTCACAATTAACACTAATCTATAATGACTCTAAAAGGAGACAGTAGTAAATAAACATGAATAACGTGTACATACGGCATCATATGACCACCAAATATGAATATGTCATAAAACGTTATGTCAGGAACGTCTCCTACAAATTTCATCTACAAACTCCAAGCGGATTGACGGGAATCAATCTCACACTGAAATTCTTACATAACGTTTGATACACAAATCTAGGACTTACCAATTTTGGATATCTTGTCAAAATTAGAGTTAGGAACATATCCATAAAATATCGTCCCAAAATACCTTTTGAGTCAACGGGAAACATCAAAATACCGAGGGGGCGGAACAGTTATTGGGTAGATAGACACATCTCCACTAAAACACCTCTAAAGAGAGAATCCGGTGGAATATTGGCATGATCTACATGTTGTTGGATTTGTATCGAAAGAAGAGTTCTAACGCCACCAACCACGACTTAATAAAATATGGTATGTGAGAGTTATGTGTTTTTGAAGTCGACACAGTTGTGCTGAGATGTTCTGTGGGTGGAGGAAAACGAAAGAGAGAGATGGAGAGGGGGTGGAGGCCGAATAAGTTGAGGGGAAGGAAGGGTTTCTTATCTTTTTGTTGTACGTATAAGAGAATAAAGATTAATTGGGTTTAGGTTTTACTAGAGGAGTGTAGGTAGTCATCCAACCTGGTCCAAGTCCAATAAGCAATTATAGAACTTCCCAAAATGGAATTATCTAATTAGGAAAATACCACTCCATCCCAATTTAAACTTCCCATGGAATTTGAAATCTTCTCACATAATACTATTACATAGGAAGTTTAATTTGGGACGGAGTGGTAGTTCTTAATTCACCAAATAACCAAATTAACTCTTATTAATTCTCCCAAAAATCATTAATAAACGTAACACCGTAATTAGTTATAGTCCAAAAAATTGTGGGGTGTTACATTTCCCAATAGTGGTATCAGAGCCACTTGGTGGCTCGACCAGGTGAAGTGGTTTTTTAATCGACAAGGTGTCAAGATGGGGTTCCAGTTCATGGTACCAAAATTTAAGGGTAAAAGTACTTTACTCTTTGGCAAAGACGAATGAAGGATCTCCTGGTAAATTTGGGATTGGCTAAAGCCTCGAAATGAGAGGAGGGAAAGACGGAATCGATGAGTGCGACGGATTGGGAGGATGTGTGTACTAAGTGTTCTAGTACCATCCGACTCTGTGTTGCGGTTACGGTCATCAATTGTGTTATGGAGTCTCTATCTGCAATATGGGAAAGTTTGGAATTGTTCATAGCGAAAAGTTTGACCAACAAGTTGCCTTTAAAACGGCGGTTATCAGATGGATGAGGATGAAAATATTATTGGACATATGAACGCGTTAAATGGACTGTTAGACGAGTTAAAGAAATTCAAGGTTAAAATTAAGGACGAAGATCAGGCGTTATTTCTCCTCACTTGTCTCCCACACATATGAGACTTATTTGGATACAATCCTGTGCGGCAAGGATTTAATCACCTTGGAACAAGCACAGTCAGCTTTATTGTCCTTTGATGCGAGGAAAAAGGACAAGGCTGGAGTACGAATCAACGACATGGGAACTGTGGTCGTTGCTCGGGATTAGAGAGGTCGATCGTTTAACAAGACGGATGGGTCGGAGCATGGCAGGTCTCGATCCAAGTTCACTTCCTGTCATGTGAAGTATTATAAGTGTGGTGACTTTGGCCATGTTAGGCGGAATTATCCTAACAAGCGGGAAAAAGGTGATAGCAACTTGGTTCAAGGTGGGGAGATGGGTGAAAGTTCTCTCACCCACGATAGTGATGTCTTTGCTATCACTAGTGTAGGTAACAATGAAGTTTCCAAGGAAGAATGGGTTTTAGATTCTGGTTATGTTGATCACATTTGCTCCCGGAAATAATGTATCGTGGAGCTCCACAAAAGTATGGCGGGTAAGTTGAGTTTGGCGTATAATTCAACTGTTAATGTCATGGGCGTTGGGGTGGTAAAACTCAAAACTGGTGGGGGTGTGATGAATGTTTTGGACAAGGTAGCATATGTTACAAAGGTGCTGAAGAAATTAATCTCACTTAGTGGTTGGACTCCGAAGGTTATGGGTTTAAGGCTCATGGGGGAGTCGTCAAGGTGAAGGGTAACATGGTCCTCATGAAGGGGGAATTGCATCGTGGGTTATATCGTCTGGGCGCTCAAAGCAGGGAGACCTGAAGGAACAGGAAACAAGGAAGACGTCGACGTATTTCATTTGCGGGGGAACCGACGAAGGTAGATAGTTTAATTTCCAGGCTGCAGACGGACGCAAAGGAAAATATCATGTCACTGATAAGGAGGAGGGGTGGAAGTCCCTCTCTAGAGTCAAGTGACACGGTTGACTCTGTTGCAACTTTACACGGTTCATTGGTCGTGGTATTGAGCTAGGGTGAGAATCGGATACTAACTCAAGTGTGCAGTTGGAAATTTGTTAAAAGCCAATGGTTAGTTGTTCGTTAGTGTTACTTCCTTAGGCTAGAGAGGGATATTGTTGTGATTAACGTTGGGATTAATGTGAATAGAATTGTTAATTATTGCATTCTTAATGGTGAAATATTGATATGGTTTATTTGCAATGCATGTATGTACAAGGTGTTACATAATAACATCCTTGGTTTCAATGTACTTGACTAATCTTAGCATTGGTCAATCCATGCATATGCAAAGGAGTTTGCTTTATAAAGGAATGATATTCCTTGGCAAAATACACACACAAACCACACACTCACACACTTACACAAGTATAATTGTGGGGGTGGCATCACAAGAGGGAAAAATAGTGGGAGTGTACACACATTTAGTGCGGGACAATTTTGGAGAGTAAATAGTTGACTCCGAAATTAAGACAATCTTAGAGGGTTACATAGTTTACTCTAACATTGGCTAGTATTTATCTTGTAAGGGTTCTAAGATGGTGTATAATTAACTTAAGCAGCAGTCTTTGTACCAGCACTATTTTACAGTGGATTTTCAGTCGTTCAGCTTGTGGGTTTACCACCTGATTTGGAGGGTTTTCCGTGGGTTAAGTCTCTAAATATCTTATCTTATTATGTTCTTTTTACTTTTACGGTTACTTGTCGAATACTGCTTCCATTGCAGGGGGGAAATTGACGTTAATTTCCCAAGAGGAGCAAATGGCTAATCTTGCACCATGTATGGTGACCTATACTCCCTCCATCCCCCTTTAAACACCCCATATCCAAAACGCACCCTTATTGAGGAGAGTGTACACACTAATCGGTTAATCAAAGTTCCAAAAAAATTTCATGGAATTTTTGCTAAGATTCTTATCTAACTCACCAAATAATTTTTTTTGGAATTTTGATCAACTGATTTGCGCGTATACCCTTATCAACACGGGGGTATTTTGGATATGGGGTGTTTAAAGGGGGACGGAGGGTGTATATAACAACATGTACTTAATGTCTGTCCTTATTAGCTTTCATTTATTTTATTTTATTTTTATTGATTTTTTTTTTTTTTTTAAATATGTGGAAGGACTTTAAACCGAAATGAACGAACCCTCAAAATCTGACTACGAGCGATTAAATGCAAGCTAAGTCAAGTTCCCCCCTAGCTCGATCTCCATCATAGCCACAAAATCCCGCGCGAGGTCTTCTTGAATTGGAATGTTGACTTTTGCAGAGCAACGACAACGAAATTGATGATTCATCAAATCATGTGCTTGTCTTTTGTCTCTGTTTTGGGAGTCCCAATATCGAATTGATTAAAAAACCGTTTATTTGAACGAATTTAGGCAGAAACAGGAAAATTTGTGGGAAATTACCTTTAACTTTCACAATTTTTTGGGGAATCACTTTATTAATTTTTTTTTTGTGAAAAACCACCAAATATAAACAAAACCAAGGGGTAGAACCAACTCCTTACCCAAATCACCCACCCAACACCTCTAACCACCACGCATCACCACCCGTCAACACCAACCACCACCTTAGCTACCCTCGACACCCCCAACATGGTCGTCGATCGCCGGTTACTATGCTTGTAGCGGTCGGATACCGAGAGGAAAGAGAGGATGGAGGGAGAGAGAAAATGGTCGTGGAGGGTGGAGGACATGGAGCCAGGAGAATGTGGTGGTCGACGTGGCCTTGTCAGCGGTGGGTGGTGGCAGTGGCGGCAAGAATGGTGCTGGCTAGTGGTCGTTAGAGGTGGTGAGGTGGTAGTTTGGGTAAGAAGGTGGTTCTACCCTTTAGTTTTATTTATATTTGGTGGTTCTCCACAAATTTATTTTAATAAAGTGGTTTCCCAAAAAATGGTGAAAGTTGGAGGTGGTTTCCCACAAATTTTCCAAAACTTTAATTAGGTGGAGAAAGTAGATTTGAAGCTCTCATGTTCAGAACTCGATGAATTATTATTCCATACTACTCCAGAGGAAGATTACTATTGATAAGATTATTATTCTTACAAACAGTACATGTCCGCATCCGTACGCAATTAAGTCGCAAGTTAAGGTAATGCTCAACTATATTTTATACAACTAATGAAATGAGTGATCCAAAAAAGAGTATGAGATACATTTCATATATATATATATATATATATATATATATATATATATATATATATATATATATATATATATATATATATATATATATATATGATGATATTATCCATACTTCCAAATTATAGAGGAGAGCATGGGACATAAATGTCGTTGTTCTTGATATATACCGAGTATATATATCATATATAATGAGAAAAGACAAACTAATGATTCAATTTCATTAGCCATAACACTATGTGTCTATGTTTAACCGAATTTACTCGGAGAAAAAGAACGTGGTCATTCAATTAATATATAATTTTACGGAGTAATAGTTTTTAGTTCGATGGTAATAAATATTTAGCGAGTCTAGTATTTCAATATTTGTACTTATTTAACAATGTAGTTTTTTGTGATATATGTATTCTATAGTTTGCACGAGACCAGATTTAGCTCATGCTATTGGAGTGGTCAGTAGGTTTCTTTCTAATCCGGGGAGACAGCATTGGAATGCAGTGAATTGAATTATGAAGTATCTTCATGGTACAGGTGATTTGAAATTAGGTTTTGGTAGTGAGAAGCTTTTTCTTGTAGGCTTTTCGGATTCCAATATGGGCGATGATATTGACTCTAAGTGTACTTCAGGCTACTTGGTTACTTTTGCGGCGAGGGGGGGATGTTGTGCAATTGGTCGCAAAATTCGGAACGTATAAGAACGATAACAAACAACAATAGAAAAGATCACACCAAGATTTAACGTGGTTCACTATCAACGTGATAGCTACGTCCACAGGGGCTAGGAATCAATTTTACTATGGTGGGGAATTACATACACAAGATGAACTAGCTAGGTGTTCCTTCTCATGTGCTACAAGAGCATAATCCCCCTCTGAGTCGTAACCATTATATTGTTGTGTTGTTGCTATTAAAGCAAAAACACTCTTCTTCGACCAAGGACAGTCATTCTTCCAATGACCAGATTCATTACAATTACGGTAGCGATCGTCGAACCTAGGACTTCTAGATTTGGTTTTAGACTTCCTCCTACTCCCACTAGAACGATCATTTCCTTCAGGACCGTTTACTACTAAACCTGCAGCACGATCCTCCACAATATCCACGGAAGCTTTCTGTCGTAACTCCCTAGTAAAAAGTGATAAGTTTACTTCCTTCAGGGTTAACGTGTCAATCTCAACCACAAGAGAATCCACAAAAATCTCATACAATAAAGGCAGAGACACAAGCTGAATAAGAGCAGCATCTTCATCCTCTTCATCCTCAACCTTAACTCCTATATTCTGTAGGTCTAGCAATATAGAGTTTAGTTTATCTAGATGATCTCTAAGCAACATACCTTTCTCCATCTTTAGGGAAAACAACCTCTGTTTCAACAACAACTTGTTGGTGGGTGACTTCTTCATGTATAAAGACTTGAGCTTTTTCCACAGTTTGATCGCGGTGTCTTCTTCGGTCACTTCCATGATGACATCGTCCTCCAAACACAACAAGATGGTGGAGTGAGCATTCTCCTCCATGACTGCCAGATCATACTCGATAAGCTTGCGTTGAGTTAATGCCTTCTTATCATCCTCCTCTTTTTCGGCAAGAGGTAATAATAAGCCTTGCTTTTTAAGCAAAGCCCTTATATTTATCTGCCATAGACCAAAATTATTCATACATGTAAACTTGTTGATCTTCACAGTTATAGTCGCACCGGCCATCGTTCTTCTAGGATCTCCACCCGGAGCTCTGATGCCAATTGTTGTGTGATTGGGCGGAAAATTCAGGAGCGTATAAGAACGATAACAAACAACAATAGAAAATATCACACCAAGATTTAACGTGGTTTACTATCCATATGATAGCTACGCCCACAGGGGTTAGGAATCAATTTTAGTATGGTGGGAAATTACAAGTACAAGATGAATTGAGCAGTTCTCTAGATATGCTAGTCTAAGAACCCTATTTGTGTGACTCTCTCACTAATTCCCTTCCCCCAAATTCGGTTAGAGGAGGTGAGTTTTATATATTAACCAACTTACCAAAAGACCTAATGAAATTAGGAAAGTAGTAGCTAGTAAATCTCCAAAAACATTCTAAAAAAAATTAGGAAATAAGACAAACATCGAGCAAAGAAGAACCCGAAATCGTTTCTTCTACGGGAAATTCATGTGGTGCCCCTGAACCACCCACCTCTTGCCACCTGCCACCGTCGGCCATCACCAACCCCAATCATAGCTGCCCCCAACCCAACCACCAGACGTGTCTCTCTCCGACGACCAGCCGATCCACCCCTACCTGCAACCCCTCTCATTTCTCTTTCTCTCTCCTCAACCGCCCCCAACCTCACCAGCCTTCCCCACCACACACCTACCACCATCAACCACACCGACCGGCTTCACCACCACTCATTAGCTGGTAACGGCGCGAGCCCAGTCCGACAGCTGTTGGCGCATGTAAAGAAGCGAGGACAACTTGGAAAAAACCCAATTAGGGTCGTGACTTCACCAATCAAGTTATCAAGCACATTACTAAATCGGAAATTCAATTGTGATTTGTGAATTGAGGCCATCGCAACGGACGCAATCAAAGCGCGCTGCCCAGAAATTGCGACAGGATCAGCGGTTGATACTGACGGTAGTGGGAAACGCAACTAGCGGCCGAGAGGGGGCAGGCGTAAATCATCGGTGCTGGTGCGCGGTTGTGGCGAATATTGAAGGCGCATGTGTATGGAGGAGATAGAATAGAAGGGAAAGGAGGAGAAGGGAGAGGGGGCAGACAGGGCTCGCACCGCCCCTTGCTGCCCAGTGCTGGTGAAGGCGGGGAGTTTGGTGGTTGTCGGTGGTAGGTGGGTGTGTGGTGGAGAAGGCTGGTGAAGTTGGGTGGGTAGTTGAGGTGAGAGAGCAAAAAAAAAAAAACATGTGAAATTTTAGTTTTTTTTTTTTGTTTTTTTAAATATATATTTTTTTTCTATTTTTTATTATTAAGAATATCAATTAATAACTAATTTAATTGCTAATCACATGCTACTTCACCACTTAACGGATGGGTGTTAACGCCGGTAGTCAAAATCGATCAAAGAGCACCATGTGCATTGGGTGACGTAGTTCAGGGGCACCATAGAGTAGTATGTAGTTTACAAAGTGGGGGCATCACGCGCATTTTGACATAGTTTAGGGGCACCACGTAAATTTGTCGTTTCTTCTATCTTATGTTTTCTCCACATAAATCACCAACGCTATCTATCAATTCGCGAGATTCGATCATTGCGACCTTTCTAGTCACAATATCAATATGGGAGGGGAGCAGTTTCACGGCAATCTCACTTGCAAAAGTGTGTTGCGTTGTCTACAACTGAGTCTGAGTTTATTGCTGCTAAAAAGGCATGTAAAGAATTGAATTTGATGAAGCGATTTGTTAGTCAACTTGAATTTACACAAGAGAAGTATGTGTTGTACTGTGATAGTCAAGGCGCGATTCATCTAGCTAAATCGAAACACATTGATATGAGGTATTATTGGATTCATGATGTTCTTAATGCTAAGTTCGTTTTTTTTTTTTTTTTTTTTTTTTTTTTTTTTTTTTTTTGTTGTTGAAAGATAAGTACATATAATGAAAAAATGAGTATACAAGATCATGAGGGCATCCCCCCCCCCCCCCCCCCCGAAAACAAATCAACAAAGACATGCCAATTCCAACATAGTCTAATTTCCAACTGATCTAACTCATTACATCAGATTTTTACTCTCAAGCCATCTCTTGTCCTTATCTTTAAGATTTCGTCCACTATGTCTCAGTCTTTGTTTCACTTCTCCGTACCCTCTCTCCACCAGCTCATCCGGATGCCACACCACCTGATCATATCTACATTTGCTCCTAGCAAACCAAATATAGTAAATTAGGTTGCATAACGGTGCTCCTATGTATCACTTGTCTTTTTATCCTAGAGCCAAAACTCTTTTTTGAGCACCAGACTAGTGAATTCCTCTCAGGTATTCTCATGTTCACATTGTCGCTTATCCTTTGCAAGCATTGAAGACTAAATGGAAACTCAAAAATCAGGTGTTCCACTGTCTCTGCATCATTGTGACAGATTATGCATATATGATCCTGTGAGCTGCCAAGTTTAAAGAGCTTCTCCTTAACTTGCAACCTCCCCTTAGCAGCTAGCCAAGCAATGAAACTTGTTTTCGGCATACAATGTCTACTCCAAACCACTTTCTCCCATTCTACACTGTTGTACTCCTCCTTAAGCCATCTATAACACTTTGTGACAGAGTATACCACATTCTCCCAATCATCATCACTGAAGTGTTTAATCTGATTTCTAACTTTGCAGAGTTTTATCCAGTACCAGCTTATGTCATCAGGAGGATTATAATCCTCTCACTTAGTTCCTTGGAGATATATAGATGTTGCGTATCCACTTAATCCACAAGTTATCAGCTTTTTTGAAAATCCAATAAACATACTTTCCTATGCTGGCTTTGTTCAATTCAAAAACATCTATAACACCCAGCCCTCCTACAGATTTTGGTTTACAAACATCTTCCATGCTACCAATGGCACCCTTATTAACTGCTCAGATCCATCCCATAGGAAGCTTCTACAAATTGCTGAAATCTTTTTACCATTGTTTTTGGCAGCATATACACCCTAGCCCAGTAAGTATGAAGAATGCTTAACACATCTTTTACTAAGGTGAGTCTACCAGCATAGGATAGTTTCCTAGCACCAATATCCCTTATTCTCTTAACTATTTTTCCCGTCAAAATGTTGCAGTCCATCATCACTGACAATCTTCCTGCTGTTATTCTTATACCCAAATATCTAAATGGCATAGCACTCCCTCCTTGCAGCCTGAGATTTTCAAAATTTCCTTTCTAGTGTGACAGTTGACCCAAACAAAGCAAATGTCTGATTTTAATGGGTTCATACCGAGGCCAGATGCCTTAGAAAAAGTAGAGAAGACTCTGAGAATAAGAAGAATAGACTGGACTTCTAGTTTGCAAAAAAGAAGCAAATTATCTCCAAAGCAAAGATGACTTAACCTCATTTTGCTACATTGTGGATGATATCTGAATTATTTTTTGTCTCCTACCACTTTGAGAATCCTGATTAGATACTCCATACAGATTCTAAAGACCAAGGGTGAAAGCGGGTAATGCTAAGTTCGTTGAACTTGAGAAAATTCACATTGATGATAATGGTTCGAAAATGAAGTTGAAGTCACTACCTAAGGGCAAGTCTATAATTTGTCGCACCATTGCCAAAATGGCAATGACCTCAACATAGTTGGTTTAGAGGAGGAGTGTTCGGGTATCAACCCAATTTCCACATTGAATAAAACAATGAAAAATCATTGGTATATAACTATCCACCTCCACACTAAATAGTATGAGCCTTTTTGGGTTGTAAGATGGACCCACGCATGTTTAAAAATCGTGAAGGCTTGTTGGCGCAGCCCAAAACGGACAATACAACAACAACAACAACAACAACCAAGCCTTATTCCCAAAATGATTTGGGGTCGGCTAACATGAATCGTCGTCTAGTAACCATTTTGTGTACGCCATGAAATTTCAAAACGTTGTAAAACTTTTCGGAGTATTTAAACACTTTCAAAGGAAGTTTTATAAAGCCGTCAAAATAAATTAAAAGGGTAAAAAAAAAAAAAAAAAAAAAAACATATGAACTTGGAACACAAGGTAAAAAGTTTTGGCAAAAGAGTTAGGGCAACCAAACAAAGAAATCCAAGGGGTCAGATTAAGTCCTCCGCATGTATAGAGTCTCTCCACATCCCCCTATCCAACACCATACTCTCTTCAAGTCCTAGGAAGCTCATATCACTTCTAATCACCCTCATCCAAGTCATCTTGGGTCTTCCCCGACCCCTACTAATATTATCACTTCCCCACCCTTCTACTCTTCTAACCGGCGCGTCACTGGGCCTTCTCCTCACGTGACCATACCATCTCAGCCGGTTCTCCATCATCTTATCCCCGATGGGTGCAACCCCTACTTTCTCCCTAATAACTTCATTTATTAACCGATCACGTCTAGTATGTCCACACATCCACCGTAGCATGCTCATCTCCGTCACACTCATCTTATGAACGTGACACTGTTTCACGGCCCAACATTCTGTGCCATATAACAGTGCCGGCCTAATTGTCGTTCGATAAAACTTACCCTTCAACTTATTGGGCATCCCTCGATCACACAGAACTCCTGCGGCATTTTTCCACTTCAACCAACCTCATTTGATCCTATGGGCCACATCTCCATCTAATTCTCCATCCTTTTGAAGAATCGATCCCAAATATCGAAAAACATCAGATCCCTGAACAATCTTTCCATCCAACCTGATCGTCCCTGTCTCCCTTTGTCTAATGCCACTGAACTTACACTCCAAATACTCGGTCTTGCTCCGGCTCAACCGAAACCCTCTAGACTCCAAAGTGTGCCTCCATAGTTCCAACCTCCTCTCCAAATCTTCTTTCGTTTCTGAGATCAACACTATATCATCTGCAAACATCATGCACCACGGTATATCATCCTAGATTGAACTCGTCAATTCGTCCATGACTATAACAAAGAGAAACGGACTAAGTGCGGACCCTTGGTGCACTCCGATTGTAATAGGGAACTCTTCTGACTTCCCTACACTAGTCCGTACGCTCGTGCTAGCTCCCTCATACATGTCCTTAATGATATTAATATATTTTTGCGGAACTCCTTTCTTAGTTAGAGCCCACCAAAGCACTTCCCTTGGTACCTTGTCATACGCCTTCTCCAAATCAATGAACACCATATGTAGGTCCTTCTTCCTATTCCGATAAGTTTCCATTGTCTGTCTTATGAGATGAATTGCCTCCATAGTTGACCTCCCCGGCATAAATCCAAATTGGTTCTCCGAAATCTTCACACTTCTTCTTAATCTCTGCTCAATCACTCGTTCCCAAAGTTTCATTGTATGACTCATCAACTTGATCCCGCGATAGTTAGCACACTCCTGAACATCCCCTTTGTTCTTGTACAAAGGGACCAAAGTGCTCTTCCTCCACTCCACCGGCATCTTATTACCTCTCCAAATCATATTGAAGAGTGTCGTCAACCATTCCACCCCTTTGTCTCCTAGACACCTCCAAACCTCAATAGGTATGCCGTCTTGCCCCACTGCTTTCTTCCGTCCCATCTCCTTCAAGGCCATCCTCACCTCTCCCTTCTGAATTCTCCGCATGAACTCTCGATTGACAACACTTGGATGAATGTCCACATTTCCAATATCATTCACTCGATCACCATTGAACAAGGTATCAAAGTACGATCTCCATCTCTCCGTAATCTCCTTATCGTCAACAAGGACTTTTTGATCGACACCTTTGACGCATTTCACCCTACCAATGTCCCGAGTCCTCCTTTCCCTGATGCGCGCAATTTTGTAGATCTCTTTCTCTCCTTCTCTGGTATCCAATCTTGTGTAGAGGTCTTGGTTCACCTTTCCTCTTGCATCTCTTACAGCTTTCTTTGCTGCTCTTTTTGCATCCTTATACTTTTCGAAATTCTCCTCACTTCTATCTTTCCCCAAACTCTTATAACATTTCCGCTTGTTCCTTATTGCTTGTTGCACTTCCTCATTCCACCAAGATGTATCCTTACTAGGTAGAGCTTTCCCCTTAGATTCACCGAGAACCTCTTTTGCCACCTCCTTTACCTTATGCGCTATAGTAACCCAAAACGAGTCTACATCTCTTTCCACACTAGTTGCCCAAACATCTGTCCCAGCCATCTTCTCCAAGAAAACCTCCTTGTGTTCTCCCTCAAGCTTCCACCATTTGATCCTTGGCTCTACTTGTGGCCGCCTCTTCCCAAAGCCACCCTTAGCTTTGAAATCCAATACCACAACCTATGTTGCGTAGCCGCACTCTCCCCAGGTATCACCTTGCAATTCGTAAAGCTCTTACGCCAAACATTCCTTACCAAAAAGAAGTCAATCTGGCTCGCATTACTTCCGCTCCTGTACGTCACCAAGTGAGACTCTCTCTTCTCAAACCACGTGTTCATTATACCCAAATTATATGCCAACGCAAAATCCAAAATGCTCGTTCCTCCTTCGTTTTTCGACCCATAGCCAAAACCTCCATGCACGCTTTCAAAACCGTGTCGTGTTGATCCCACATGCCCATTAAGGTCCCCACCAATAATCAACTTCTCCCCACAAGGAACCCCTTGCACCACCTCTTCTAGCTCCTCCCAAAATTTCTGACGAATAGATGCATCCAATCCAATTTGTGGAGCATAGGCACTTACAATAGTCATAATCTTATTCCCAATCACCAACCTCACAGTCATAATGCGATCGCTCTTCCTCGAAACCTCCACCACATCGTCTATGTACTCCTTATCAATAATGATACCAACTACATTCCTACTCTTATCCTTTCCATGGTACCAAAGCTTATAATCCCATGGTGTGATCTCCTTAGCTTTCGCTCCAACCCATTTCGTCTCTTGTAGACACATAATGTGAATCATTCTCCTCCTCATAACCTCCACAACCTCCGAAGATCTACCTGTCAAAGACCCGATGTTCCACGTTCCAAACCTAAGCCTACTACCCTTACCGTTATGAATAAGCTTCCCTGCTCGCTCCCGTCCATGATTTGAGAACCTTTGCACATTTGACACCACCCCTGGGAGCCGGAGTGGCGCGTCACTTTCGGGTGACGACCTAGCAACCCTTGCATATTTTTCACTACACCCAGGTCTAGGAAGTGTAGCGCGACCTTGCATATTTGACACCACCCCCAGGCGTCGGAGTGGCACGTCGCTTCGGGGCGACGACCTAGAGACCCTTGCATACTTATCACCACACCCGGGTCCAGGAAGTGTAGCGCGTCGCTGTGAAGGGGACACCCCCACGGTTATTAAATTTCGATTCATGTCCATAAGATGTGGCTAGTTTTACGCTGGCCGCCACAAACCTACCGCAACTCTCCTCCTTTATCCGGGCTTGAGACCGGCAGTGAATGCCACAAAAAAACACTCACAGCCCAAAACGGACAATATCATACTAATTTTGGAGCCGATGGTTTGCAGCCCACAACAAGTGTTATCAGAGCCACGGTTTAATAGAACCTATGGTGGACAATGTACTGCGTTTGGTGGGCATCCTCCCTCGGTAACACCACACGATTGCGTGTTTTCGTATAATGGATGGAGTGTCAATTGAGGGATCGGTGACCATGAATTGGGCCTTGGTTTGAGGGGAAGATTGATGGGGTGTCAACCTAAGTCCCACACCGAATAAAGCAATGAAAAGTCATTGATATATAAGTGCCCACCTCGCTCATTAGTATGACGCCTTTTTTAATTGAATGATTGACCCACTTTGAAAATCGTGTGCGGGTTTGCCACTTAGCCAAAAATGGATAGTATCATACTAATTCTAGAGCCAGTGGTTTGGCAGTCCACAACAAGTGGTATCAGAGTCACGGTTTAATGGAACATGTGGTTGACTATGGACTGCGCTTAGTGGGCATTCTCCCTTGGTAACACCTCGCGACTGTGTGTTTCTGTATGATTGACAGAGTATCGGTTGAGGGCTGACAATGAATTAGGCCTTGGTTGGAGGTGGGATTGTTGGAGTGTCAACCCAAGTCTCACATTAAAGAAACAAAGGACCACAATCCTTGTTTATAAGTGTCCATGTTCAAAACCGTGCGGGTTTGCCACTTGGCCCAAACCGGACAGTATCATACTAATTGTGGAGTTGGCGGTTTGGCAGTCCACATAATCTAGAACTTGCTAAGTTGTATGGGTTCTTTATAGAACATGATACATAATCGATTAGTAAATTTAGTGTAACACTACGGATTATGGAAAGTGGTTTATGAAATTGGTTTGTCCCACATTGTAAAATCAAGGCTTATATGATCAGTTTATAATAGATTCCTATCATTATATTACCAATAACACTACGCCAAAAATTGGATAAGACACCGGAACATATAACATCGGAAACATAATAACCGGTGTCATAAAAATATAAGACACCGGTTGCGCATGAACCGGTGTCGAAAGCAACTTAAGACACCGGTTTCTTGGAAAATCGGTGTTAAATGTGTTTTCAAAAATAAATAATAAATAAATAATATATAATTGAACACATAAGACACCGGTTGTAGCCAAAACCGGTGTCTTATGTTGACATAAGATGCCTTGAATGTGTAATTCAAAAAAGAAAAGAAAAATATTCCCTTGTTGTCATCTTACCTTGGACTCTCCGCCTCCCAACTTCCCAAGTCCCACTCTCAGCCTTTCATTTCCCTTCATTTAATGTTTTTTTCATATTCTGTTCTCTTCTCTTTGAAGTCCCAACCTCATCTCCAAAATAACATCCCCTCGTATACTCATATCTCCATAACCTCCCTCGATCTAACATAGAGAGTACTCCAATTCTACAACTTATATCTTAAATCCCTCGTATGCCGCCTCCCTTCTCTATTTTCTTCTTTCCATCTCTCGATCTTGCTCTCTCTCCATTCTTAGAATACAGATCTACATACCCTGTAAAGAATTTTATATGGGCTTGACCTTGAATTTCGGTGATGGGATTAAGCGTGCCAATAACAACACTATAATTCCAGATTGTGTCCTATAAATGAAGATTTTTTTTTGGCAAAGATGAAGACCTCTTCAATGAAGAAGATGCGAATTAAGAAGTGTTTCCTAGGTTTAATTTTCTGGAATTATAATTGTATTCTGGGTTTGATTTTCGTGAAGTAAGTATTTTTTTGCTCAAAATTTGTGTATTTTTTTTGGGTCAAAATGTATATGTTCAGATTTATTTTGAATTTTAAGATCTATCGTTTCATATTAAAATTTTAAGATCTTGTTTCATTGCTCGTATCGTATTCTAGATCTCATGTAACATGATTTGTTCAAATTATTTTTTAATTTATGTTATTTTTTCTCGATGAATCTCGAAATAAACGTTGTTTGGATGAATAAGTTCATTAGAATTGGTACCACAGATTTTGATCTTAATTAAACGCCTTGGTCTCCCTTTTATATGGTTCTACCTCTTGTTTTGTCCATGTAAAATAAAGCTACTGGTTCTTGTGATTACTATACTGATGAATAAGTGAATGATGAATTAATGGACACCGAACCTCAAAAGAAAAAAATTAATCAATACCGACCCAAAAAATTGATTTGGAAATTTTTTTTTTTTTTTTTTGAATGACGCATAAGACACCGGTTCTTTGAGCAATCGGTGTTAAAAGTGTGCCCTTTGACCAGATCTACATAGCACATATAACACCGGTTGTTCTAAAAACCGGTGTTATATGTATTATATTTAACACCGCGTATTTTTAACATAACCGGTGTCTTAGCCTAAGACACCGGCAGTCCAGACACTGGGTATAACCGGTGTCTGATTGATTTAAGACCCGGTGTCTTATGCAATTTCTGGCGTAGTGTAAGGACTTCACCTTTTAAAGCCGGAGAGGATATATGGGCTTAGGTGGTGACTTTCCATCCTATTGGGTTGTGATGCGACGTGTGGTAGATCGGGCTGTTACATTTAGTGTTAGTGAAAAGAAAAAAAAAATATCCTTATGTTAGTATACTAGATGTAAGCCCGTGCGTTGCACGGGTCTCTTAATGACGATATATAATTATGGTGAAAAGTTGAACCGATAAATATAGACCATTTGTCATATACTCCCTCCGTCCCATCTCAAACGCCCCATATTCCATTTTGGAACCTCCCACCTCAAACACCTTATCTATTTTGGGACATATTTTTCTCTCTTACTTTTATTAAATTATCACATTCTTTCTCCTACTTTTATTAATCCCCACATTATTTCTCCTCTCTTTTCCTAATATTACCCCACTTAATTTATTATATCAATTTTTTTTCCTCTACAAATAACGCCCAGGACGTTTGAGCTGGGTCGGAGGGAGTAAGAACTATTACTTGTATTTTATTTAACCTATGTAGGTAATTATTTTCATTTTATGATCCTCATTTTACCAAAAAAAAAAAGACAAAAAAAAAACTTACACTCTCAAACCAGCACGTTTTAATGTCACTACAATTCAAATTTTATTCAAAAACACTACTTTAAATATTGTTGTATTAATTAACCTCTTTAAATAAAAGATATCATTACTTATTTATTGGAAATATTCACATGATATCCTTGTATTTCTATCTTTCCCTAGAGTTCCACATTTCCAGTTCATGTATAATATGTACCATAATTTTTGCCCTTTCGGATACATAATTGAAAAAACAAAAAAAATAGAAACTATAATCCAAAATAAAATATATGTGTTTTATTGTACAACTTTAAATTGGCACCCTTCAATAATAAATTAGAACCAAATTAAAGTATATTCAAAAACACTATCTTAAATTAATAATTATAAAAATTCACACGGTACCCTTGTGGTTTTAATTTTCTCATGAGTTCTACGTTTTCGTTTCGAAATCTTTGAGGTTTCATTTTTGTGAACCATGATACTAAGTTTATAATGAACTCTTAATGCTAATAGTTCTTATAAGAATTTAGCAAATGAGCATTATGGTCACAAAAATCAAACATTGTGGGTACCATGTAAACAAACATGTGAATGCAAATACCTTTTAAAATGAGTCAAAAAGATAGTAAATTTCATTCTCGTGAATAAAAAAGACTATTTTCTAATAGAATTTTCTTACAATATACTCCCAACAAAACACCATCTTTAACCTTGTTTTTATTACAAATATTGTCGAATTATTATGGTTTCAATTACTCGAACATTGACTACCGTAACCTTTCTTTTATGTTTTTGTCGTCCCTTCCCCTCTCCACATTTTTCTAAAATAATATATTACAAATAGATAAATGTTATTCTAAATTGACATTTTATGATACAAATACCTTATGAGTATTTTGTTATGAAACCTGAGTTATAAGAAGAGTTAAGACATAGAAAATAGAAAATTAATATACGTACAAACATAGAATCTTTCAATCGTTGTGGGAACTCAAAAAAAACTCGGATTGAAATTAAGAAAATTAGGAACATATAATATTAGGAAAATGCATCTCCTTTCACCTATTTATCCACTTCTCTAATAAATATCCTAATGTACGATTTTTTAGTAGAAGAATTATATATTCCACTTCGTCATGTTTCAATAATGTGGGACTATTTTTTAGCACTCTTTTTTTTTTTCTCTTGCCATTAGAGATTGTCCCACATCGTCCAAGAAGTAAGGTTATTGTATTTTGACACACTATAAATTAGGTTCTTTTAATTTTTTCACACATCATCAGTACGTTGCATGTAAAAGTGTGATCAATATGATTATTATAATAGTAGTACATGCCTAATTGACCGATTATCCCAATCACCATTCAGAATAGTGGCGTATTATGCTGAATTAAGGTTAGCATTCAGTAGAATAGAGAGGTGAATGAAATGTTGAAGTTTGGAACATGTAGATTAAGAGGGGGAGGACAATAGTGGCATTTTCATTGTAGTGAACTTCATAGGAGACAACTTATATATCTCGTTAATTCTAGGTTAGCTAGTATTTAGTTAGGTCCGTTTAAAAAAATAAACCTAGTTTAATTAGATATGTGATTATGAGATGTTGTATATAATTTTTTAATCGTTGCACGGGGTCTCTTAATAATAATGTATAATCATGATGATAAAATTGAACAAATGTATATCTAAACTTTTATATGACTTGCATTTTATTTAACCCGTGTAGACGATTATTTTCAATATAAACTTCTTTTTAAAAAATTGAGAACTTATACTCTCTTACTGAGCCCTAATAATTAGATATGTGATTATGAGATGTTGTATATGTTAGTATTTCTCTAAAGGTAAAAAAAAATCTCTATGATTGCGATAAACATGTGCTTAACAAAAATGTAGGTGAAAAATTGACATGTGCTTGCTTTTGATCAAGGTAGAACCAATCGTTGACATTAATTAGTGTGGAGGCAGGCCACTATAGGAAATTAGAAAGTTTAAGTAACTTAGCCAATTCTTAATCGAAAGATCAAGTACCTGCTTGGAGTGTGTATGTAATTCTAATAGCGTGTATATACAATGTGAATTTTGTTTGCAGACCAAGGTTATGCACTCTAAAATTTCGTCCTAGGGTTTGGGTTGTTGTATGGGTATACATGTAATATTGTTCCACATCATTTTGTTACATGGAGATGAACTAAAATAGGGCTAAGATCATAAAGGTGTTATGCTTCTATAGTCCAGTTTTTCAATAATTTAATTTCTGGAAATGAAAAGAGAGAGAAAAAAAAAAAACTAAATGTATGATATAATATAGAGTACTATATGATACTCTTATACTCTCTTACTATATTATGATTTATTATTACTTATACCACTTTTACTCCTCATATGTCATACACATCATCAAGAGGATTGATAAAACATTTTAATTCAAAAAGACGTTTTTTTAAACTAAAATATAATAATGTGTGTTAATTTAAAAAAACATCTTGTAATATATATTTTGCTGAAATTATGAGGTTACTACAAAAAACTTATTATGTTTAATTTGCATCCAAAATTCTAATAAAACAAAGAACAATGTTTAAACTTGCCAATCAATACTTTAGCAGCTTATTAAAGCCAACCGAGTATATATGATCAGACATTATGATTGTGAATGCTGATCTAGGATTTCAACTATTTATAGCTACCTGATTGTTTAACTTCGATTAGGATTAGGAATATGATAGATCAGGATTAGGAAAATAGACCAAAAACCTTGGCCGATAAATCCCTCCTTTATTGATTGATATGGAATTTCTAGAATGTTCAATTATTATTTAATTATTTTTTACTTACCATATCATGTACAATTCATATTAAATTGAGTTTCTAGAATATTCCATTCTTATTTATTTATTTTTTACTTACCATATCATTAACAATTCATATTAATTTAATTGAGTTTGCAGAATATTCCATTCTTATTTACTTACCATATCATATACAATTTACATTAAAGTGTTTGGTGACTTAACATATGTAAGATTATGGACATTCTAGAATGTTCCAATCGTTGTGGGAGCTTAAAAAAAGCCTCCTTTAATAATTGATTGATAAGAAAATAGGCTAACACGTATTTATATTATATTTTTCTTTTTATAAAGGAGCACTAATGCTGTAAAGGTAGAGATTGAAAGACTCGAACTTGGAAAAACTTTCAGATAGGTGAAGTTTTTAATCATCAGGCTAACCTTGATGGCTTAATCCACTAGGCAATTACTTGTAGTTGAAGGAATGAGATGGTACGGAAAGAAGAGCAATGTGACGGGATGGTTGAATGTGAGTGCAAAATGGAGTAGTCGACCCATGACTGAGTAAGTTTGTGACCATGTATGATACCAGAAATGGACCGAAAGCAAGAGATTAACAGCCCATTAACTAAAGACTGGGCCACATGAAGAGGACTTTGATTAATTTGGCAATTAATTTTGCATCTACGATTAAACCTACTTCTCTATTGTGAGAAGACTGAGAACGATCACCATGTTAGTTGTACTCACGGGAGCATGTATAAGCATTTAAGTATAATTATCATATGAGGTGTCAATAGTCGTTCTATATTATATTATTAAATAACCTTATCTTAAAAAGTAAACTAAGCCATGTACGGTTTCTTTTCAAAGTTCAAACATAGGAGATCAAATGATCAATATACATTTCTATTCAATTTGATCAAACCTAATATGTATCTATGTTCTTCATCATAATTAGCATTATCATTAGTGAAATCAGTATGGAGTATATAATATCGTCACCCTAATCATATAGCATTTGTCTATACCGAGTATATAATCTTTGAGACAGATTAGTGCTACATCTCTAATCACCTAACGTTTTGACCCGTAACACTAGATATAGCAATATCGTGCACTTGCCATTATAATGACCGCGCCCCATACTCCTACACAATTTTCGAATACACCTAGTTTAAGTTAGTCTATAGCTCAGTTAAGATTTAAGAGTTAGAGAATACTAAACCGAACTCTAGCATACACAGTCCCGTGAGGAATTAAGACATGTCTTCTCATTTTCGGTTACTAGTTTTCAATTTTTATATGACTATTTGCAATATGCTTAGGAAAAATCTCGATACCGTTTTTATTAATATATATATTAATATATGTACACTTGTAAACCTTGTACAACAAGGTGTGAAAAATATACACAAAGTGGAGTATACAATAATTTTGCAGGCGGGTAAATTAAATACGGAGTAGTTTAGCCAAAGCTATATACTCTGTACGTTATCCCAATATATTGCCCGACAAACGTTCGCGAGGCACTAGGAAACCTGCCCATACTTCATAGAACATATTTTACCAACACTACCAAATCTAAAGGTTACTCCCAATATCTTCTCGAAATTTGTTAGTTAGGAGATGGGTTGTTGTTATCTTCATTTCCTAGAAGCAGTTGTGGTCGGTGTCTCGGTGTGATAGTATGTGCAAGCTAAGTGTACTTCGCTCTCTTTAACATGATTGAAGGACCATTTCACTCCTATAGTTTGCAGCCAGTGCTCTGTGTATGTTATTGTACATTTGCCGATTACTAGGCTCGTCTGGTAGAATGTAATAACCGGAGGAGAGCGGCAGATCAGGTGCAAAAGGGAAAGAAAAAAAAAAGGAAATAAATCAATCAGGTATACCACGTCAATTTTCCGATAAATACCATAATATAATGTGATCATTTTAGTTCAAAATGGACCTATGGTTACAGATTGAGGAGGAGAGAGCGAGAGTACTATAGTGAAAGTGGATGATCATGAATGTAATCTCGTAAATTTGTAATGATATAGCATACATACTTCAAGTTTTACATACCAATCAGCGTTATTAATATGACTTAGATGTAAATCCGATTTGCGAGTACTATACGTACTTATTATGCAGCTGATTTTAACGAATTGAACATGATTTCGATATGGTTAGTGTTAGTTTTTATTTCTATTGCTAGTGTGATTTGGATCTCTCGATCTTGGTAGTTTATCCTAAATAATAAATTAACAATCCTTAGATTCAAGCAATGGTGGGCAGTGGCTATCTAATTATGTACGTACACGCTTGGTGAAGGCCTTTTGGAGCCAATTGGGGGACAAACTACCCCTCTTAATCCAAGATTTACAAACTCTAATTTCTAAACTAAATCTCTATCTGCCAATTTCATCAAATTCCAAATTGTTTGTCTTAAACTCTCAAGCAACGATCACATTTGTGTGGTCCCAAAATGAAGAGCATATGCAAACCCTGAACAAGCAAGAAGAGGGTACAATTAAAAAGTACTCTGTCTCATACGCACTCGTACGAGCTCTGCTGCTTCCTCAGTTTTCCCTCGTGTTTCTTTGACCTTTTCTGTTACTCCGTAGTTGAGCATATGCACTCACAGGAAAGAAGAGGCCTATAGTATACGTTCCTTGACATGCTCGTACAGTTGTTTGCATGGAAAAATGGAAGATCTACCATTCATCGGACGGTCGATACATTAATATCGGCAATTTGTACTTTTTACCGAAACATAATGTGCATTTTTATTTAAGAGATTTGATAGTCTCGGAATCGCGTTGAACATAGCATTAGAAGGAAATTAAAAAGTTAAAATAGAATGGTGAGTCACGGACTCACGACCGATAACTCCACAATTCTCTCTCTTGTTTCCTCTAATGTTGTGCCTCAATCCAGTCAAGGGACTAATAGACCTCTCTACTTGTTGTAGGTTTTTAGGTTTTTAAAAATGTGATTATAGATTGTCATTTCTAATATGCATTAAAAAATTTCATTTACACATGAACGTGACTATATGAGTCCTCAAGTCTTTATTCTACATTTTAAGAAGAGTTAATTAAACATACACAAAAGAAAAAATCGATAATTTAATTACAACAAATTTTTTTACCCGTGAAAATCACGGGCTGGATCCTAATTCGTGTCTTTGACTTCTTTTTTTGAAATTATTATTCTGTTTCGTTTGTCGTATACATATGGATATATCGTTATCTTTTTTTTTTTTTCCTTATACGGTTCAACAGGTTTCTCCCACTCCGAGACTGGTAAGACTTCTCAACCTCTGATCATAAGTCGTTCTCTTCGTTTTCGTTTTCATTTTCTTCCTCTTGCTCAGACCAATCCGTCACCCATTTAGGTTTTTTCCCGGATTTTGAAGTGTTGCTTGTCATGTTACACCTCAGCAATCCATACCAATCAAACAAGAAATGAAGAATTAAGGATATGCACAAATCAATAATACAAAAGCCTCATATTTCATGTCAGCAACAAATATTATGACCAATTACTATATCTGATCTTCCTAAGGTTAGGAAATCGACAATTAAACTCTTGTATATAATAGATCAATCCTCTATGATAAAAGGGACATGAAAGCATGATTAATGATATTGAATAGATGAATTCATAGCAAAATAAATTAACCACTCCTTTATCCAACTCATTCCTAAAATTGAACGGCTTGAGACGGCTGCTCAATTTCGTCCGATTAGTTTATGTACTACTTTGTATAAAATTATTGCCAAAATTCTTGTAAACCGTCTACGACCTTTACTTCCACATCTTATTAGCCCGTTTCAAAGCGCTTTTATGTCCGATAATATTCTACTCGTTCAGGAAATACTCAATAATTTTAACAAATCCCGAAATAAAACGGGATGGTTTGTCCTTAAACTCGATATGGAAAAAACTTACGACCGTATAGAATGTGATTTCCTCTGGACATGTCTCAGAGAACTTGGCTTTTCCAATAATTGGATCACCTGGATAAAGGGATGCGTTACTTCGGTATCTTATTCCCCAATCCTCAACAATAGCACAACGGCACCTTTCAAACCGACTCGTGGTCTAAGGCAAGGTGACCCTTTGTCCCCCGACTTATTTATACTCTGTATGGAAGTACTCTGCCGAAAACTAGCACTGGCGTGAACCGCGATCTAATGGAATTGGTATAAAGCTCACCCCTAACAGCCCAAAAATTCCTTGTCTCGTCTTCGCTGATGACAGTCTTATATTTTGTCGTGCTAAGCAATCAGATTGCCAACAACTTCGCAATATTCTTGATGACTTTTGCTCTATGTCTGGTCAACATATTAACTATCAAAAATCTTCTATTATTTTTTCAAAACATGTGGAACCGGCACGACGCACTACTTTAGCCAGTTTTTTCAATATGCAACCCAAACATGTCCTTGGCCGTTATCTTGGTGTTCTCTTCAACGGCACTCACCCTCAAAAAGGTGATTTCTCCACCATCATTGCGAATACAGATAAGCGATTTAAGTCCTTGTCCAACTCTTTCTTATCAAAGGCCGGAAGCATGACCGTCATTCAATCTAACATGGAAGCTCTTCCCAGCTTCGCTATGGCCACAGCTATGCTTCCTAAAAGCACGTGTCGGACTCTGGATAGCCTTCATCGTGAATTCTTTTCGAAAACTTCCGACACGAAAAAAGGACTACCCATGATTGGTTGGGATAAAATATGTCGCCCAAAAGTCAGGGGAGGTTTGGGGTTACGACGTATGATCCCCTTTAACCATGCTATGATAGCCAAATTGGGCTGGAAGGTTCTGACTCAACCCTCCAATATTTGAGTCTCCCACATTCAGCAACACTGTCTTAAAGGTCGGACGTTCTGGGATATAAAAGCCCAGCCTTCTGACTCGTGGATCTGGCGACAGATTCTCCAGTCCCGTGAAATTCTCCGTAAAGGCATTCGTTGGAAGGTTGGGGATGGCACCAATATCTCCTTCTGGACGGACAATTGGTATTACTCACAAAATTTGTTACATATTCTACTACTTCCCGACACTTCGGTTGATCTCTCTCTCTAAATCTCCCATTTTATTACGGCCAGCGCTTGGGACTTGCCAAACTATCTTCCATTATTCCTTCATCCATGGTACATGTCATCTCTGGCATCCCCATACCATTTACCCCTATACCAGATACATTCTGTTGGGGTGCCTCCTCCACTGGAGACTTCACAGTCAAATCTGCTACATGTCTGGCTCATGATTTACCGACCAACGAACATTGGAATTTTAAATGGATCTGGAATCTAAAAGTAACCCCTAAACTTCTGCTCTTTCTTTGGCAATTACTCAGCCAGGGACTTCCTACCCAACATCGTATATCACATCGCATACACAATATTCCCCCGCATAGCCCCTTATGTTAACAAGTCAATGAAACAGATGACCACCTTTTCTTTCATTGCCAGGTTGTCAAATTAATTTGGGCCCACCCTACGATCTGTTCCTGGCTAGGTCTTCATATAACCAACGCCACTATAGCCTCCATATTTTCCAATCGTACCAATTTCTCTAAAAAACGGTTTGAATGTCTGACTAATATCCTCTGGTTCATTTGGAAAAGTCGGAATGCTACCATTTTTCGATCATCTCCTTTCAATATTCTAACGATTGTGTTCAAAAGTAGGTATGCCTATGAAGAATGGCAAACCAGAGTCGAGCTCGATCATCAACAACACCCACCATCATAACCTGCGCATCCTCCATCTTCCGACGGAGCGGGACGTATCGACGTATCGATCGCCAATCTCCATGGCAGCGCCCCCCTGCACAGGCATTCAAGTTAAACTTCGATGGTTTGTTTGTCCCTGGAAATGCGGCCGCTGGTTTCGTCATTCGCGATAGCAATGGTGAACCCGTTCAATCTCCTCCGACTCAACATTGAGGAACTGCATATTGAAGGCGACAATTTAATCGTCACCAACTGTCTCCAGGATACATTCTGTTGTCCATGGCTCATCGAAACTCTTATTCAGGATGCGACTAAGCTGCTACACCAGTTTCGTCATTTCACAATTTCACATATTTTCCGTGAAACTAACCAAGCGGCTGACTGGGTAGCTAAATGGGGTCTCAACATCTTACAAACTCAGGATATACTCCTGCCACCGCCTTATTCTCTCTCTTGTATTTTGTCGTCTGACAGGTTAGGTGATACCCTGGCTAGAAGGGTTACCTAATTTGGTACGTTTTTGCGTACACGTTCTTACTTTTGTAAAAAAAAATAAGGACTTCATGGTTATATGACCCCATTAGAATTCTCCTACTCATATTGTACACGAACAAAATGACATATCATCTCTCTAGCTAGAGCCTAAATGTGAAGTCCTGTTTCATCCTACATTTATATTAGCATTATGTGCTCCGTTAAACCCACTATCAGCCTACATTCAACCCCCAAACAGTAGAAAACCAGTATATAGTTAACATCACAATCAAATATTCATAAAATCAGATCACACTCGAAACAGTAGGTGACCTATTTCATAATGGTCAAATAGGTATAAGAATACAAATACCTACACAATATATTTAATTGCCTCTCGATCTAATACTTTTAATAATTGGGTGCAAGAAAAGCTGACTTGGCGAGCTTCAGCATACAACTGACATGCCAGCAATCATTTTACACGTCATTATGCTCATTGGTAAAACTTCGCAAAAAAAGTCTGATCCAAGATTTGAACCATTGACACTTACCAATGTGCTGGGTACAACTTCAAGCACATTATTACAATTCATTCTGTAAAAAGGAAAGATCCAATACAAATCTGATGCTGATTTAGTGTGAACAAAATTACAAAATCTAAAAAATAATGTTAAAAAAATTTTCTACTCATTCCCAAATATGGAAACAAAATAATTACACCATACTACAACGATCAACAAAAAATTGACCATTATATAGATTAATGCAAGAAATTCATATCCAAATTTAGAAAAGAAAAATGTCGTAATTTATTATCAAACTAGCATGAAAGCCCGTGCGTTGCAAGGTTTTTTTAATAATGATATCTAATTATGATGATAAATATTTAACCCTTCATATAGGAACTATTGCTTTCATTTAATTCAACATGTGTAGACAATTATTTTCATTATATAAACTTCATTTTACAAAGTTGAGAAATTCTACTCTCAAATTAGCACCCTTTAGTGTCATAAGAACTACACTTTTTTTTTCCCAAAAACACTACCTTTAATATTATTACTTAATGTTATAAAAAAAGATATGGAGTAATATTATATGGAAATATTTTTGGGCACCCTTGTGTTTCTAATTTTCACATGATTTCCACATTATCATATTTATGTACAATATGTACCATAAATTTGCCATTCGAACACATAATTGAAAAAACAAATACCATATAATTTAAAATAAAATCTTCATGTTTAATTGTGAAACTTTAAATTAGCACCTTTTTCATATAATTCAATAATTAAAGTTTCCTTCTAATTAAAATACTATCTTAAATGTAATTACTTAGCCTCTTTACACAAAAGAAAAAAAAAAAAAAAACTTAAACATTCACATGGTACCCTTAGGGCTTGTTCAGTATCATTGCCGTTTTCATTTTTTGATTTTTTTACATACAATATTTAGTTAAATAAGTTACAAAATTAACTTTAAATTGTTTGTTCTATTAGTAGTCATACAGAAAATGAAAACTGACAACAGACAACTGTTTTTCTGGTTTTCAAAAACCGGAAATTTGATTTAAAAAAAAAAAAAAAAAAACAGAAAACGATATCAAATAGGCACTTAGCTTGTAGCTTAATTTTTCTCATAGTTTCTACGTTTTCGGGTTAGTGTATATCTTTAAGGTTTCAATTTTGTGAACCATGTGTCCAATATTTTATTTTCCAAAACACTAACCCTGATCTAATTACACATTGTTTCTATTATTTTAATATTTAATTGGTGCAATGATTGATACTAACTTAAGAATTTGACTCTGAATGCTAATATGTCTTATAAGAATTTAGCAAATGAGTATTATATTCATTAAAATTAAACATTGTTGGTACCATGTACACAAACAACACATATACCTTATAAAAGGGGCAAAAAAATAGTGAAATTAATTTTCTCCAAATTAATATTTTTTTAGCATAATTTTTTATAACATACTACCTTTATATGTTTTTTTTACTCAACAACACTACCTTTGAGCCTTTGACCTTGTTATTAATACTAACATTATCGCATTGTGTTGGTTTTGATTATTCTAGCATTGACTACCCTTACCTTTTCTTTTTATGTTTTTGTCGTCCTTTCCCTTCTTCACATTTTCCTAAAATAGTATATTACAAATAGATAATTTAATTTTTAATTGGCATAATCCGATATGAATACTAAATGAGTATTTAGTTTATATTTTCATGTACAATTATTATTTAATTATATTTTACTTAACATATCATGTAATACTAATTTAGTCCTTCGTAGGATTTATCATGCCATCTAAAGTATGACTTTGTAGGATTTACCATATTTTCTAATGTATCACTTTGTAGGATTTTCCATATCATATAAAGTACGACTTTACAGAATGTTCCAATCGTTGTGGGAGCTCAAAAAAAGCCCGTTTTAATAATATACATTGATTAACATTGGCCGATTAATGTTTCCAAGACATTAACACTAAGCGTTTGAATTTTCGAGCCCCAACGTCTCAAATCATGAATGATTTGTATGATGGATTATAGTTAAAAAAAAATTAACATTTTCAGAATACGAGTAAATTCTAATGTAAACGATCGTAGTGTTTCACAATTTTAGATGAAAAAATCAATGATGATGATTTAGTGACTGATGATGACATGATTGAAAATTCGTATTACAAGATTCATTCTTCTTTGTTTTGGGTTAGTGAATTCAACAACGATTTAAAACATTTACAAAAAAGAAAAAAAAATTATTTTCAATAGGACAATAACTCAACGAAAGGAATTTATAGTTTTATACCTTACCTAGATATTCTTATATGCTAATGGTCGTAAGGTACTTTTTATTTTTATATATTATTATTTCTAATCTAAAAGTGAGGACCCATAATTATATTGACAAATGATGTGATAAAACTAATACGTTGGTGTTAGTTAAACTCACCTAAGTTTTTAGGATTTTACTTAATCTATTTATGACATGTATCAATCTTACGTCAAAGTAGGACATGTTTTAGTAAAGTTGCGCGTCGGCTAAATTTTGACAGAGGTGGGGTACGGGCTAGATAATTTGACGGGGTAGGAGTGTAAGGTATGATCGTATGGATGTTAGGAAGACGAGTAGTTGATAGGGGTTGAGGGTCAACAAGATATTTTAACGAGGGTATGAGTGTTAATTATGGAGATCGGGTAGAGAAATCGGCAGGGTTGGAGTTGCCTAGAAATTTTGACATGGGTAAGAGGGGTGCGGACTATCTAAAAAAATGTTATTAATCCCCATACATGTGCACGGGTACCAATTTCATATAAATTAGTTTGAAAGGTACAAAAATAGAGATAAAGATATAAACAATTTGGTTAACATATGCATATAAAGGAAAATATTCATTTAGGGGGTCGAGTTTCAAAGTTAGTGGTGGGAGGATCGCGCAAAGGAGTCGATGTGTTGTCATATAGAGGAGTTGATAGGAGATGTTAATATAAATTACTCGATTCTAGGAATCAGCGGGTGTGAAATGATTAGAGTAGGAATTGACCTGTTAGGGAGTTCAGGAAAAGTAGTGCGTGAGGTGGGGAATAAACTGAGTAGGAGGCGGGTGCGACTACCTGTTAAATAATTTGATGGGCGTAAAGGTGTCGGTTAGGGAGATCATGTGAGAAATCGACGAGGAATGGGTCGATTAAAAAATTTGAATAGGGGTGTGAAGATGTCTTCTAAAATTTTGTTGGATGTTGGGTATTGATGATTAGAAATGGGGATGGAAGTGGGGGGCTGTCAGATAGGGAAGCAGGTAGGGTGATGATTGTCGATTGGAGGTTTGCGTAGACGATTTAATGCATAGGAAGTTGAGGTCGCCTAGGAAACTTGGCGCAGGAGAGTGCCGCCTAAGAAAGTTGATAAAAGTTGTCGAATACATACAAGAGTTGACGGGTGGTTATTGAGGGGTGGAGCAGGGACTTATTAGGTTCGTATGAGGTCAGACTTCTCATACGGGTCCTAAATTCTTATTTTTGAACATGATTTTTAAGTTTAAATTCTTTAAGAAAATGTCTTGGGAATATTATTCTCAAGTCAAAATATTCCCAAATCATATGATTGGCAATCCTAAAAATTCGAGAAATTGGATTTTTTAATTTGAATCAAAATATCCATGTGTAAACCAAATACAACCCCCGAACCACATTTTACTTTACCAAAAAAATGAAATATAATTGAAAATGATTAATAAAAATTTCAAGTTATAGTTTCCAAACGCTATATAAAATGATTTTTTTTTAAAAAAAATCATAGCAATTTTATATTACATGACATAGATACTTATATTTAGAAAAACATTTGTAATTCATGTGCATTGGCACGGGTCAAAAAAACTAGTTATTGATAATAACATGAGTATATATAGTACACAATGACTTGGACAATAATCTAAGTTTCCTAAATCTAAAATATTATATGGTCTAGAATATTCCAATATACTACATAAATAATATCTATTATATTATTATCTATTACACCCCCGTAGTCGTAGCGGTATGGTAATGACGCTTTGACTGAAGCCAATAGTCGTAGACGCCTCGGCAGGAGCAGTAGGTAATGACACGGCGGCAGGAGCCAATAAGTGAAGACGCTTCGACATGAGCCATTGGGTGAAGACAATGCAACGTAGCATGACCGGAGTTCAACAAGGATCCAAGGGTGCAGCAAGCGTCATCGAACAGATCACTCATCAGGATTGTGGAAGAGGGCACAAAGATGAATAGGCAGAAACATCGCACTAGTGGCGATAAGTGGTCGCAAGGTGCAACACACACATCTGCATCTGTGATCAATACCAAAGCCAGCACGGGAAACAATCACATGATTCACAGGAAGGGGTGTCAAATCGCGAGAAAGGGGTGATAAGTCGCGAGAAAGAAGAGGCCAGTCACAACGTCCTGTTGCGGGTGCGGAGAGGTTGAGGACGCTAGTAAACCAGGTAGAGAAGACCAGAGGAGAGACCAACAGACGGACCAGTAGAAGGACCAGGAGATGGACAATAGAAGGACCAGTAGAAGGACTAAGAGATGGACAATAGAAGGACTAGAAGACGGAGCAGAAGGACCAGTAGATGGATCAAGGACAAACAAATGGACTAGTAGTGGGCGAACCACATAGAAAGACGGGAGGGGAAGAGGGGGATACAAAAGAAAAAGAATCTATCATGAAGGATGCAAGCTTGTTGTTGTCATAGCCATCTCCGAACGAATGCACGAAAGGAGATCAAGAGTTAGGGTAGCGGAAGAAAACCTAACTCTCTGATACAATATAAGAATACAAATACCCACACGATATAAGCGCCTCTCTATTATTGATAATAACATGAGTATATATAGAACACAATGACTTGGACAATAATCTAAGTTTCCTAAATCTAGAATATTCTATGGTCTAGAATATTCCAAGATACTACGTAAATAATACTCCCTCTATTTCATTCAATTGTTTACGTTGGGTTTGGGTTCCCCTCACAAAACCCGCCCGACGTAAACCAATGAATGAAATGGAGGGAGTATCTATTATATTATTATCTGTTAATAGGTTCTCGAAGCTTCGGAATAACGCCTTGGAACACCGAGAGCCAATTTTACGGAGTGGTAGTCTAGTTGTTTTATAGCATTATTGCTCCTAATAAAGAGATAAATTGAGGTGTAAAGAGTGGCATTCTACATCAAATATGTGACAACATTATATCCATAAATTAGAATTTAATGTGTGTGAATTGTGCTAGTTCACACATTAGAACAAAATGTAACCAAAGTCAATTGCAAAACAAATTTTATAAACGACAACCATCATTAATTCATTATCATAAGCCCACCGATCAAAGTATATATTGTGAAGGTTTTACGAATGAGCTTAGAGCAGGAGTGCGGGACATCAAAGTACACATCATCTGAATCACTCATAATTTGCAGCGTTTATGAATAGATGAGATTATAAAAAAAAACCCACAATCTAGTGAAAACATTTAAATGCATGAGGCACTTGAAAAATTATAAACTTAGTTGGCCCCTTGTGGGTAAGACATTACAACTACGAATGAAAATTGAAGTACCAAAATTATTCAAAGACATTTGCTCACTCTTTTTTTTTTCCATTTTGCATTATTTCAAGAAATATTGAGAATTGTTATAATATAGAAATTTTTATAAAAAATTCCTATCTTGACGATTGATGAATTGATGAATATTGCTAGTTCAATTCATCAAAACCCTCTCCCTATTTAATCAAATAAATAACTCTATGTTAATGAATTGATGAATGCTGCTACTCAATTTTTTTTCCTGGCAAAATTGTCGACCTACATGCATGGACATAATAATCGTAAGCTCTCTCGATTTTAGACCAGTTTTCTCTCTATCGCTAAACAATTAAATAGAAATCATTTCTTATTTTATATTTGAAGTAGTAATTGAAGTGAGAATTGAAAACAGACAATTTATTGAGAAGATGTTGATGACGTGCTTTGATTTCCTGGGTTGATGACTTGATCATTGACTGTTTGCTCCCCATTTTTCTCTCCTCGATTGCCACGTGGAATTAGTTTTGCTTACTTTTTAATAGTTCTATATATATAGACTAACAATTCGTACATTTTCATTAGTCCTAATTAAGTACAAAAATCTCCAAGTTCTAAACCATTGACATGAATATTCAACTACACAAAGCTTTGATAAAAACTTATTTAGTGTGCATTAATTTACCCCGTGGGATGCGTATGAAGACGGAAGACGCTTTGGCCTTTGGGTGCAAGTGTAGCAGGCTAGACCTTGAGAGAGTGACATATGATTAATTGGAAGATCCGGAGTGGTAACATGTGGTGTCGATGCAACTCGTGCATGGCGGCCTCAAACATAACTCAGTATTATGTGGTGCAGACGTGACACTATAACATGATGTGCGTCTGTGCCACTGAAGGGGAGGTTGTCAAGACTAGAGAATGTTAGGAGAATCTAGTTGTGGGGAACCGCATGTGATGTGGGTGTAAAACGTGTGATGGATCTCAAATCTCGTAAGATATGTGTGGTGCGGTGAGGGGAGGTTATAAACCGAGTACAAATGGTTCTTGATTTGAGACGAAATGTTAAGGTGAAATTCCAAGTCATATATTAGAGGAACAAAAAAATAAGTGACTTGTTTATAAGAGAGTAGAGACTACTCTATACTCCTAATTTGTGTTACCTCTCGCGAAGAGCATAGAAAATTCTTGATGGTTAAGGCGGACAATATTATACTAATTGTGTAACACTAAAGATTATGAAATGTGGTTTATGAAATTGTTTTGTCCCACATTGGGAAACTAAGGCTCATGATCTGTTTATAATATATTCCTACCATCATACTAACAACAACACCTTCACCTTTTAAGCCCAAGTGAGAATTTATCGACATAAGGGTGACTTCCCATCTTAAAGGGTTGTGTTGCAAGGTATGGTGGATCGTGTTGTTACAGATGGTATCAAGGCAACCCTGTGACCGCGTGCTAGGTGTTGGGGCAAGGTCCAGGCCAGCCGTCTAGCGGGGGAATCTTCGGCTTGTGACTATTGGTATGGTTTGGTTTAGACGCAACGAGGACGTTGCGTTCTTTAAGTAGGGGAGTTTGTAACACTACAGATTATGGAAAGTGGTTCATGAAATTGATTTATCCTGCATTGGGAAACTAAGACTCATATGATCAGCTTATAATAGATTACTACCATCATTAACAAGCTCAAGTGAGGATTTATGGGTCTAAGGGTGACTTCCCATCTTATTGAGTTGTGTTGCGACCTATATATGGTAGATCGGGCTATTGCAAATTGTTCACGTGTCATGGGCCCATGGCCTTTTGAGAATGAGCTGAAAAGTGAATCTCTGATGGCTTTAGCCCAAAATTGGTGATATCACACTAATTGAACTAGTGGCGGGCAAAGGCAGTTTACACTCTACAGGGCCCTAAAATGGAGTTTGGCGACCATAACAAAATTTTAGCTCGAGATCGATTCGTCAAATACGTAGCTCAGTTTGCAAGTTTAACGCTCGGTTTGAGATAAGACCTACTTCATATTTCTATTCTATCTAAAATTAAATTCAAAATTATCATACCTGTTTTAAAATATATACAAAAATAAATGAAATACGATCTCAAACGAGCTATTCCAAACCGAGCCTCACTAAGTTTGGGATCATGGCTGGAGTAGAGCTTGTGCTCAAGTTCGAGCTTAGTTTTACTGATCTTGAGCCGAGCTTTAACCATACCGACTTTGAGGATTTGGTGACCAAGCTCGGATACTTACACATTTAGACCCCTATGTAGACTACTAATCTTCTAATTGCTCAGAACCACCTTGACAAAAAAAAAAAAAAAAAAAAAAAAAAAATCTTTTTAGGTTGTTTCTCTCCCCCCACTCTTTATTTTCCGTTCAATTCCCATTCTGTTAGTTAAGCCAAACACCCTCAAAAAGTAGTATTGGGATTAACGTTTCAGCCCAAATTCTTATTGGAACTTAATGTAAATGATTGCATTTTTAATGATGGAGTTTAAAAATGGCGCGTTTGCAATGCATGTATGTGCAAGGTGTTACATCATAACATCTTTAGTTTCAATGCACTTAATTGAGCATTGGTTCAATGCATATGCAAAGGGGTTTGCAATATAAATGAATAGTTTTCCTGTGGCACACACACACTCATACACTTACACAAGGAAAATTGTGGGCATACATCATAAGAAGGAGAAAATACTAAGAATGTTAAACACATTTAGTGCAGGACAATTTTGGAGGGTTAAATAGTTGACTCCAAAATTGGGATAATCTTAGAGGGTTAAATAGTTGACTCTAAAATTGGCTAGTATTTATCTAGTGAGGGTTTTAAGTTAGTGTGTAACTTAGGACGACAGTGTTTGTACTGGGACTATATTATAGTGGAATTTCAGTCGTTTGCCTTGTGGGTTTACCTCGGGATTTGGAGGGTTTTCCCTGTGTTAAGACCCAAATATCTTGTCTTATCGTGTTATTGCTCGCAAATATTTTTACTTATATGATCACTTGTCGATTGGTGCTTCTATTGCGCTGGAAAATTGATGTTAATTTCCCAACAGTGGTATCAGAGCCACTTGGTGGCTCGACTTGGTGGCATGGGCTTTTAATCGGCTAGGAGTTAAGATGGGGACCCAATTCGTTATACCGAAACTCGACGGTAAAAGTAGTTTCACTCTTTGGCAAAGAGGAATGAAGGAACTCCTTGTGGATTTGGGCTTGGCTAGAGCCTTCAAAGGAAAGGAGGTCAAGCCGGTTGTGATGAGTGTGACAAATTGGGAGGATGTGTGAGCTAAGTGTGCTACTACCATCCGACTGTGTGGCGTGAATATGGTCGTCAATTGTGTTGTTGATGAGCACTCTTCATTGGCGATATGGGAATGTTTGGAAAAGTTGTACATGGTGAAAAGTTTGACCAACGTGTTGTTAAAACGACAGTTATATCGGTTACAGATGGATAAAGATGAAAATCTCATTGGACATCTAAATGTGTTCAATGGCCTGTTAGACGAGGTAAAAAAATTCAAGGTTCGAATTGAGGACGAAGATCAGGCGTTACTTCTCCTCAATTCTCTCGTCGATACATGTAGACTTAAGTGGATATAATCTTGTGCGGCAAGGACACAATCACCTTGGATCAAGCACAATCAGCTTTATTGTCCTTTGATGATGGGTCAAAGGACAATGTTGGAGTACTACGAGGCGACGACGCGACACGGGAACTGTGGCCATTGCTCGGGGCCGGAGAAGTCGATCGTTTAACAGAGCGATGGGTAGAATAATGGCAGGTCTCAATCGAGGTTCACTTCCGGTGATGTGAAATGTTACAAGTGTGGTGACCTTGGGCAATTATGCGGAGTTGTCCTAAGAAGCGGGAAAAAGGTGATACCAACTTGGTTCAAGGTGGAGGGAATGGTGAAAGTTCTCTCGGCTACGATAGTGATGTCTTTGATGTCACTATTATAGGTAAAGATGCAATTTCCAAGGAAGAATGGTTTTTAGATTTTGGTTGTGTTGATCACGTCTGCTCCCGGAAAGAATGTTTTGTGGAGCTCCACAAAGGTATGACGGTAAGTTGAATTTGGCGGATAATTCAATTGTTAATGTCATGGGCGTTGGGGTGGTAAGAATCAAAACTGGTGGGGGTGTGGTGCATACTTTGGACAAGGTAGCATTTGTTCCAAACTTGCGAAAGAATCTAATCTCACTTAATCAGTTGGACTTCAAAAGTTATGATTTTAAGGCTCATGGGAGAGTTCTTAAGGTGACTAATAAGGGTAACATGGTCCTCATGATGGGGGATGTTTCGTGGGTTATATCGTCTGGACGCCAATAGCGTGAAGACCTCAAGGAACTTCAAACAAGGAAGACATTGACGTGTTTCGTTCGTGGGGGCCGGGAAAAGACGAAGGTAAATAGTTTCAGGCTGCAAATGAACGCAAAGGTAAAATCCATGGCGGTGATAAGGTGGAGGGGTGAAGGTCCCTCTCCAAAGTTAAGTGACGCGGTTGACTCAGCTACAGCTGTACACGGTTCATTGGTCGTGGAAGTGAGTTAAGGTGAGGACCGAATACTAACTCGGGTGCACGGATGTAATTTTTTGAAAGGCCAATGGTTGTTCCTCGGTGTTGCTTTCTTGGGGTGGAGGGGGAGATTGTTGGGATTCACGTTCCATCCAAATTCACATTGGAACTTAATGCGAATGGATTTGTTAATTGCATTCTTAATGGTGGAGTTTAAAAATGGTGCGTTTGCAATGTATATATGTGAAAAAGAGGTTACGTCATAAAAACATCTTTAGTTTCAATTATTTGAGCATTGGTTCAATGCATATGCAAATGAGTTTGCTATATACAGGAAGGAGTTTCCGTTGGCAAAATAGACACACTTACACAAGGATAATTGTGGGGTGGCATCACAAAAGGGAGAAAATAATAGGAGTGTGTAACACATTTAGTGTGGGACAATTTTGATCGGCTAAATAATTGACTCCAAAATTGGGACAATTTTAGAGGGTTAAATTGTTGACTCTAAAATTGGCTAGTAACTATCTTGTGAGGGTCTAACTCGTTGTGTAACTAAGGAAGACATTTTTTGTACTATCACTTTTTTATAGTGCAATTTCAGACGTTTGGTGGTGGATTTTCCTCGGGATTTGGAGGGTTTTCCCGAGGTTAAGACCCTAAAATATCTTGTCTCAACGTGTTATTGCTTGCGGTTATTTTTACTTTTACGATTAGTTGTCGATTGGTGCTTCGAAAATTGGCATTAATGTCCCAATAAGTAGCTATTCTTTGTGATTAAGACTAACATTAACTAACCGTGCCCTCCAAATTAATCAATGGTCGTATTGCTTTGAACAACGAAAATAATCTGATCATCTCTTTAATTTCATCCAAATTTAACTGCAGAGTACTGACATACATAACGTAAATATTTACTGCTCGAGAAAAGAGTAGCTGTTTGGTTTATTAAGAGTGAGCAACCCAAATGCTATACTTTGAAATGACGATACTAACCCTACAAACTAATGAAGGAACAGAGGATGGCCAACAAAGTTAAAGGGGTAAATTAGGCGAGAGAAGGTAATAATTAAGCAAAGTATGCGAATTAGATTGTGTTGGGGAATGGGGAAGTCACATGGAAAGATATTAACACTCATGTGGGCACATGCAATATGGATCCTCCATCTTTGTAATTTGTATGTAAGTTAATATTTGCATGATAGAGTCAAACTGCCACTCTTGTATCTCTCTTTGACTAATCTTTAATTATATTTGCTAATCCACTATCAGTAATCTCTTAACACATCCAGATTTGGAGATCCTTTCTTTCACCTTGTTCTTTTGTCCTTTATTGGAGTTGATTGCTATTTTACACTGTGGATAAATTCGGATTGGTTACATAGTTAATACTCTACTCCCTAGTCCCTATATTATGTTAATAATTTACCGAAATAGATGTAGTGTTCTTTTTCTTCTTCTTGATATTCAAATGTGATAAGATTTAATTAGGGTTGTCAATGATAGTTGGGTTGTTCCATTATTGATGAGGTGTTAACCGCTATTTATATCGTTACATAACTTGTACCGTAAGATGGAAATCTACTCTCATTATTACATAATATTATTCCTACCATATTTTAAATATTCACTAATCATATTCCTAATACAATATAGCAATATACTTCCATAATCCTCTAACAAAATGCTATTACCATAGTGTAACATCGTGGTAAGTGGTAACTCTTATGCAATGCTCTCTTAAGTAAGATTTAGAAAGATATATAATTCTTTTTCATTATAAGAGTTTATACTTTTAATTCTTACTAAAAGAGAGCGACAAATGGTAGGTAGTGTTCGTGTAGAACCACTTAAAATAATTATATAAAGTATTAAAGATACGTTTATTGTATCGCTAGTTGAAGGGATAAAACTAAATTGTCATGTGAAAAAAAACATAAATTGGGCTCTTTGTTACTAGTATAGTGTAGGTGCTTACAATATGAACTTCATGGTATTACATATGATCGATGTTCAAGATCTAATGAATAATTGTGTGAAATTGTCTAATGTTGAAATGAATCTCAATATGCAATTTTACTACTATTGGAATTAATTTTACTTTCATACGGAGTATAACTTAATTAATAGAGAATACTTTTCGGTGCAAAGTGATGTTATAACTTGTAAATAAATTTCACTATCAAAGTTGATGTAGCTTGATCCATGTAAGAATTAGATACATCAATACGTTTTCCTAGGTTGCTGCCCACCCTAGGTTCTCAAAAGATAAACATTTTTGTATAAATTTGCTATAAAACTAGTTTAAAATAGATTAATTTTAATGATGGGTTCACCCCAACTTTTATAAATATACTAATCTACTACACGCGTTACGCTCGAAATAGATTTTATCAATTTTACATCTTTGTCAACAAATTATTTTATCAATTAATTTTATCATTTATAAAACTTTCACTTTAAATATAAATGATGTGATTCCAGTTCAAATAAGTAATAAGGAAGGTATAAAATAATAAGGTAAAGATGAAATCAATTAATAGTAAATATTGATTTTTTATAATATAAAAATATTGTGAATTTTTTGATATGGAAAACGTGACTCATATATAATCATGGATGGAAAATCTATACTTTTTACCATAAAAGACGTTTTCAATTAATATTTTAAGTGAAAATGAAAGATACATAACACGTGGCATGATATATGGTATAACTGAAACCGGTGAACGTGATCGTTGCCTCTAACACAGCTTTTAATATATAGTATAAGATAAGATTTCGGCCTAGTCTAACTTTTTTTCATGGTTCCGCTAATGGGCGAAAGTGAATTTTGGGTAGGAACTAGGAAGTATACTTCCTTTAAGTTTTATCCACCACATTAAACCTCAGTTATTTACTAATTAACTTTCACTGATTATGCCTAGTTGAGAATTGAGATTAGTTAAATTCTTCATATGCTTGCAATATAGTAGTGTATCTTACAAATCACTCCATAAGTTAGTAGAATAAGTAGTACAGACAAGCTTTGGTTGGGAGTTCAGTGTGTCTAGTAATCTAGTTCTTGGAATCAGTGGAGAGTAGGAATCTTACCATTTTCTTATTGCTTAATTGGATCCATGATAACTCCCTCACCATGAATTAGGGAAAGCTCTTCCCTTTTAATTTTTCCTTTTCTTTTTTTTTTTCTTCTTTTTGGGTCCTATTAATATAACTAACTCCTGCACTACCTGCAGAAATCTGCATGGCAAAAGCTTACCTCTGACATACATACATTGTGAAAAATTAGCTTTTTAAAAAAGTTTAAAGAAAATTATAAACACTGCATTTATCGGTGTAATTCTTAATGTAATTTTTATCATCATAGTCTATCAAGAAACAGATTTGCACGGGTTTCACTCAAAGATGAAATTGCGTATATAATCGAATTTCTTACCTCTATATAAACGAGAGTAGACGAAAGTCTTTAAGACATACAGGATAATTTTTTTTTTTTTAAATTAGAAGTAGGATATATAGAAAAGAAGCATAGGAGTTGTCTTTTAGCAACCAAGGGTGTCCATGTGCTGTTCCCATGTAGTTATACACATCCGTAGCTCATTTGTTTCTGCCTTACTAGAACACTGTTTTATTATAATCTGACCGTCCCCATAACATATGATATCACACACCTACAATAAGTGATTTTACTGACTCAGAACACCCTTGTGCTCGAATATACCATAGTAGTATGTGTCATAAGTCACCAAACATATTCAAAGGTTAGAGATTCGACTCTTCATTAGTTAAAAATTCGGCAAGTAACCCGAATCCTGCACATAACTGAGTAAAACTCAGAACCCCACCCCCTCCCCCCTCAAATAATCATGAGTTAAAATCAACCAGACCCATAAAACACCCAAAACCAACAGGTATCTTTTCCTATTTTTCCCCTCCAGAGTTCATTTTTCTGCCCTTAGAATAACAGTTACACAAGAGAGAAAAAAAGATGGTGTCTCCTGAAATAGTGGTGCAACCAAAAACAACAGCAAAAACAGTAGCATCAATAGTAGAACCAGCAAGGATCTCATTCTCTGCAGATTTTCTAGACGATGACAGCTTCATATCCATCAGTCCAGGATCATCCATAGACAAAGACGAGATCGATTTCGGGCGAGAGATGGCGAAAAATGTAGCAGAGTTTGAGTTTCTATCAGGTAAAAACAGCATTGATGGAGGTAACACGACAATGTTGACAGCAGATGAGCTTTTTTTTGAAGGCAAACTCCTGCCTTACTGGCAGATAAACCATGCAGCTGAAAAACTCAGCAAGATCAACCTCAAAACACCTGCTGATAAAAAAACTGACAGCAAAACCCTGTCATCATCAGATGGGAAAGGGAAAGGAAATGGCAGAGATTATCAGCAGAACACTACTGTCAATGCAAATGTGAATGGGATACTGTTAGGAAGAGAACAGCAGGAACCAAGAATATGGTTTGTGGATGATGACCCATCACCAAGGCCACCAAAATGTACAGTCTTGTGGAAGGAGTTACTGAGGCTGAAGAAGCAAAGGGCATCCACATTGTCCCCGTCTTCGTCGTCGTCGTCTTCATCTTCTTCATCAAGCTCCCTAGGGGATGCAGCAGCATTGGAGGAGAAGGAAAAGGAAGCAGGAATGAGTACAAGAGAGAAACACATGAAGAGGCTTAAAAGGGGTTTGGAAAGAACAAGATCAGCTAGTCTTAGAATTAGGCCTATGGTTAATGTTCCCATTTGCACTCAGACTGGTAAGTCCAGTTCTTTACCTCCTCTTTTTCCTCTTAGGAAAAATAAGATTGATAGGTAAAAATTATTAGTATTTCAGAAATTTCCTTGATTTTTAATTTTCTGGAGTATTAAATCAGATCAGAGTTGTTGAATCTGTAGGGTTCTTGATTTTGTTCATGATATTTTTATTTTTTTTATTTGGATCATGGGTTGTTTAATTTCTTTCATTTTATTTTAGTTTTTTTTTTTTTTTAATTTTTATGTTGTTTTTAGGAGATTAAATTTTAGTGTTCTTGAGTGGATCTGAATCACTACCATGTACATGACTGACATTGTGTATGTGTTGGCAATTAATTGATGTCATAATAAATAATGTCATCCATTTACTGCACCTGCATTTGATGAGCTAGAGAAAAAAAAAAAAAAAAACACCCTCAAAACAGAAAACAAAGTACTGTAATTTTCTAACAAGTGTCCTTCCCTACATTTGGAAGGAAGCCAAAACAAACAAACACTACTGTACATCACTGTTTATCGGATAGTAGTCGTTTTTACACTCCCATGATTTATTTCGATGTTCCATCCTGTGAGATAAGCATTTGTAACCGTGACTCACATAAAGGGGTTGTTGAGATACAGGAGTGTAAAAATCGCTACCCTTACCTATCCAGCTGTTTTATACGAGAGGTTTACCAGTTCTCTGGCCTGATTGCAGAAATTCCTTCTGATATGGTAATATTCCAGTGCAGCAATGTATTAATTCCAACCTCAAAGTGAAAAAGTAAGGCCAAAATATCCAAAGTCGTATGAATGTAGCCCATGAATAATTGAGGTTGGTAGAGATAGAACTCAGGCAACATAAACTGCAAAAACAGCTTGCTCAACAGTGCATCAGACATGTCAAGTGCTTTCTTTTGTTTTCCTAGCGAGGCAAGGCAGAAGCAAGTTGTGTATAAAGTGAGTGAGATATTGTTTCCAAATTGTCTTATCGCGCATCCTCCTCCAGCAGTGTGATAGGTTTTCCTGTCGAACACTCTTTGGCTCGAAATCGTTACACAAACACCCCACAATCAGTGCCGTTTTGTACATTGTAGTTCTCGTTTGCTGTTAATGGACAAAGTACAGTATTCTGGCTACAAAACGCTAAGGAGACACTGTTGCCGCGCTCCTCTCCACTTGCGACAAGAAGCATTCTGAACAGTACTCAAATATCTCGTATGTAACTCAAAAAACACAAGAGTCATGGCAATAGTATTTCTCGTCTACGTCGAAAAACACAGGATTTTTACAAAAGAATGCATTAATCTCCTTTCAAATAACCAAAAGAATCAAAAGAATGGGTATACATGGATCAGATTTACATTGATTTTTGCAAGTTGCAAACAGAAACTAAAAAAAAAAAAAAAAAAAAAAAAAAAAAAAAAAAAAAAAGGGGGAGACATTAATCAAATAGAAACAGTAAACAGACAAAAACAGGGTCATCCATCTCTTTTCCTTCCTCTCTCTTGGGGGAAGAGGGGACCAGAATATACAACTACACAAAGTCAGGAAAAAATTTTGTACAATAAATGGAGGAGCCAGACCTCACCACCAGGGTGCATTGAGAAGCTTTGTATATTGTACCAAGTACACACAGAGCGTTAACCCGGAATCCGACAACGATTTATAAATTTACCGAACCCATGAGGTTCCAGCTGTGAGTGAAGTTGACAAAAAAATGGAATTGAATGCTCATCGCTATAGCCGTGTACCGGACCTGTAAGTTTCCGGGACCAGGATGGCTCACATCTTCCGTCCAGTTGGTGGTGATACGTTGTTACCAGGTGTATACCTGAACCCGGATCAAATTAAGGGTTTTAGTTCAAGAAAATGGTCCATGACTTCATGAGTGATGGGGTTGTAATATAAGTTTTGTAACAAAATTTCAGACTTACGTAAAGTTTAGCCCTGGTTTGCGAATGAGACTACTTGGAACTGCTCCGCTTAGATAATTGTTCTCTACATGCCTGCAGATATACAGGATTACGACGTTAATTTGATAAGTTTAAACAGATTGTCTGATAAACAACAGCTGAAATAGCCTTCAAAAACTATGGTAACGTAATAAGAACGCGATCTGTGTGCCATGTTATTTGAACAGAGTTGTGATTATATTCTGAACAGATTGATCCGTAGATCTTCAAAGAAAAACAAGGAAGTCAACATGTAAACGATGAAGATTCAGGATATACCACTGTCTTCTCATCATACATCCTATATTCCTATACTAACCAACTCAGATGTTTGACCAATACAAACAACCCCCATGTGCATGACCATTCACAAGGTTGATCAAGACAAATGCCAAACAGAAATTACTGATATAAGCAAAAAACTGTAAGAGACCTACTATGTGCATGGCACATGTGAGCGTCCCACATTAAAAGACAAGGATAGAACGGGCAATTTTGTGAACCAAGGAGGGTCTAAATACGTAACGCCCTCGGGCTTGTAATAAAGGATTATTTTACCTCATTATGGTGTATTGGTGTGGCTTAGACCTGTTTTTTGTTATTTACTTCACTTTCACAACTTTGAGAGAGCAGCCATGATAAAAGAAAAAGTTGTACTATCCAGCAGTAAAAGTCATATTAACATTTAATTTGCCAATTACTTTCATTCAATATAAAGCTATGCAATACCTAACTCTAACCTTGCAGAAGGTGTTGGAATCTAGACCAAAATTAGTTAATGCCAGAGTTTTGAGTGACCATCCTAAATCTAGTATAAAGTACTGATAGAGAATGAAATTCAAGTTAAAGTCTGCATTTGAGAGCTTTTACAGTTGGGATTAAATAGACTCATACAGTCCTTTCACTAGTCATTACTCACTACAAGCTAGCAAACGGGCTTTTTTAGCAACACAGTATGGCGTATGAACATTGCTTTTGCAACTCAGAGGCCCCTGGAGACGGAGGAACTAATACACCCCGTAAAGGGACTAAGAAAAGACAGTAGACGGGATCTTATCGCAGCAGGCTAGTGTTCGATGTCAAGGTTTACACAAGAACAGAGCAAAAAACAACAGTCAGGCTAGTCTTGCTTAAAGTGCGAAGTTTAACACAACCTAAGTATTTGTCATGACAGATAAGCCTAGTTCGGCTTTTACTCTAACCCGAGTATTTAGAAAAAATGATTGTACACATGGACTCTCACAGTTACATCCTGAGAAGCATGGTCATTGATAAGTGAGACGAACAAGGCACAAAAAACCTGGCTTGCATTGAGCATTCATGCTTCAATAGGTATATCTGATAACACCCAAGCATGATACTAATGGTGTAAACTAACACACCAAGTGAAGGTTGGGTGAAAAATATGAAGACGGAACTATTTAGGTAGGGTGATGGTTTTGCCAAGACAGATCAATATCTTCCAAGGCAAATGTCCATTATATGGACTAGGTTCAATGAATCTGCCTTGGCAGTAGTAATCTATGCCTTGTCAAAATCACCACCCTTTAGGTATTGTTCAGAAAAATGGTTATAATCAAAAAGGAAAACTTTAGTTTTGAAGAGGGGACTTCAATGAAGAAAATGACAGATTTTACAATGACGCCTACTTAGGTAACACTCAAGGGAGGGGACAGGGGATTTCAAGATCCTTCTCTCCAAACCCTGGGATATCTATGGGAAAAATAGTAGAAAACCTCCCCCATTTTAGCTAGTCAGGAATCCTTTGTTCATGGGTTTTAAAATTTCTAGTGTATATCTCTTTTAAGTTCCCCGTCCAGGCAGTGTGTAAAGAGTCAACACCTCCAAGAAGCTGATGTAAATTTAGACAGTTATTAGAGCTGTGACAAGACTAAATATTAATCTAGATATAGGCCATGAGCTTTTGTCACAATATTCCACTGGATACATATAAATCTATAGAGGCGATGTCATGTTGATGTTTACGTATGCAACAACTATAGCCCGTTCTTCCATAGACTAATTACCAGCTAATACACAGAAACACAACTCACGAAGGTACAGGCAATTACATTGCATTATGATCATCTAATTGAGATACAAGTTTAGAACTTACAGTTCACGCAAGCTGTCAATCTCTCCAAGGGATGAAGGAATCGTTCCATTAAAGTGATTGTTTCCCAAATCTCTGAAGAGTGTACAAGATATATCAGAAGATGTAGAAACTCATACGTTTATATTCACGAAGCATGCACCAAATTTGACAAGAACTAGAGAATGTTGAAACTTATGCGCAGAATTAGAGCTTACAGTGTTTCCAGATGCCTCAATATACCAAGGCTAGAAGGTATACTTCCAGACAAACTGTTTTTACGAAGAATTCTGTAAAAAGCAAGAATACAGCAATTAGTTACTCGCAAGATTTACAAGCAAAATTCCATCATAAAAGGAATGGCCAGTGGCATTATAACATAGCATTAGGCACTTACAATGAGTTCAATGCTGTCAATTTTGCAATGTCTGGCGACAATGATCCCGAAAGGTCCATGTTCTCTAGGTTTCTGCTTGCAAACAACATTAAATAAAAACATCATTGTTAGAGGAGATAAAGTGAACAAGGACATAAGAGATAATCAATCATGTATATTAACTTACATAGAGATAATGCGAACCCGAGTACCATTTGAGCATGTAATCCCAGTCCAGGAGTATTGAGCAGGAAAACAAGGGTCACCCTTCCAATCTGCTGGAAGATTATTTAGACGGGCTTTTATGGTTTCCAATGCAATCACTGTATGAAGAAACAAAGCTTATTGGAATCAATAGTCTCAGAAGATTTAGTAACCACCAATCTCCAGTCTCCACCATCAAAAAAATATCAATCAGCAATGAACTCAAAGATTCCATTCGCTTCTTAACTACGCTATCAACCCCACTATTCTTCAAAACTTGGTTGATGTGACCATTATCCACCTTAAAGACACTAGAATTTCAATTGAAGGACATGGTTCCGGAGGTGACAAGTGAGTGGGTAGGCAAATTAGGCATCGTGATATTCACATTAGCATTTCAAGAATTAAAGTTAAAAACAATGACAGACTTAGTTTGAGAAAGGTACCAACCATCGTGCACAAGAGTTTTCTTCCCAAGCAAAAGAATATCAAAAATCTCTCCGCCGTTGATCAGAGGACCAGACTCTGATCCAGCAGCTGGTGTGAACTTTAAGCTTGTCAAACCAGCTAGAGGCCACTTGGTAGCAAATACTGATACACCAGATGACGTCGCATTCAAGTTTTTAACATATGGCACATCATTTATGCTAATGCTAAACTCCCTATGTGATGATGTTGCAAAGTACATAGCAATATAGTATGTTGAACTTGGAAGAGGTCCTTCAGGCCACTGAAGCTCCAATGGTCCTGAATCCACTGTTAAACTCGTGTTAAAGATCTTTGAAGGTGGCCGATTCCAGATTCCAGAAACAGACACATTTGGAACACCTTTAACAGGACTGCTGAGTCCAAAAGGCTGCCAGAACCGATCATACTGATCATCCGGTGACCTGACATTTGAAATTACCAGGAATTATGAGCTGAATAGACAAGGTATGAATCAACATTCAAATTCTACCATACGAGTTAGGATTGGTTATGGTCTAGGCCTTTAAGGCTGTAGTTGATATGTTGTTTTAAACTATCAATACTAAACGATTTTATCATTTCTACAATTAGCATGTAAGACCTTTTTTCATCAAGCAGCATTCAACATTATAATGACCATAATTTTGATCTAAAGGCACTGCAGATATGTTATATTTGCGAGTCAAGATCAAACCACAATTCAAGAACACAAAGGGAACATGGAGCTTATCTTCGGGATTATAACACTTAAAGCACAGACTATTGCCTATAGGGTATACTAGGTCTCAAGTCTAAATCCCCCCCCCCCCTCCCTTGATAAAATTGCCCTTTGCGCCTATAGGGTATACTAGGTTAGACCAACAAAATGTACGCTTTCTACCGAATATCCTACCCTCTAAACCTCAGTCAGAAACACGATCCTCCAACTCCAAAGTGCTCCTCATCAGTAACACAAAGAAGCATCAATACATCAACCTATCACAACATCATCTTTAACCCCAGTGCCTTAAAGGCTCCCGCCATAAGGCGGGGTAAGGGGGAGTCGGATGCACGCAAGCCTTACCCCTATTGAAACATAGAGAGGTTGTGCACGGATGACCAAAATGAAAATTGCGTTGAGAATCGCACCGACTGACAGTTACTCCACAAAATAAGAAGCACAGACAGATTTATGAGCCATTTTGTTTTATCAACCTATCACAAAAGAAAAAATTCCAAGTAGTACCAAACCTAAATTAATGTCATTTGTCGTGTCAAATGTGAGAAATCCGATACCCCCACAGCAAGTGCTAGGTCATGATATCCAAAGGTCGAAAACTATTATTCATAGCAACACAGCTCATAGCAAATTGCCACTTACACTTGTCTAACAGCCATCCTGTTGGATTTAGGTCCTCCAATTGTTCTATAGTTTAAGATCTTATTGGAGAAACCTTCAAATCTAACAGGACCTACTATCATAAACTCCGTAACAGGGTTTTAGAGCGTGTAAATGTGTAATAAACCTGGCCTCAAGATACAGTTACTCACATAGCAGCAGTTGTTTGTTCACTATAAACACATGCTCATACAATCTATGGACATCAAAATAAACATAAACACAATTCATCATTACCGCAATCCACTGCTGCAAATTGTAATCGCCAGAAATTAAGCCTATCTCAACACTCAACTGAAATATCTCATACACTGCTACAACTAAAAACCGATTCTCGTCTCTTTTCTATCTGCGGTCTTAAAATTCATGTTAGCGAACCCCAAATCATTAGCGACTATTGATCAAATCATCAGCAACAACAACAGGCAAATCAATTGTGAACTCTAAGATTAAGTAACCAGAAACAAAGTCAACCTACTCACCTAATTATGGCTCCTTGGTACCCAAAAGCATTCCTAGCAACCAAACTCAAAGCAACTTTCCGAAAATCGGTCGAATTATAAACCGAATTCCCAAGGATTACCACCTCAATTGCAGAGATAAAAGGGTCGGAATCAGTATGCTGATTAACCCCAAGACAAACACTCATACTCTTCCCAACAGCTTGAAATACACCTTCATAATAACTCGACATATTCCGTGCATAATCATCCGTAGTGTTCACCATACCCCACAGAGTCCCATCAACCATCTGATCGAAAACGGGCGGGTTTTTATGGCTCGGCCCGTTAACCCCACCGTAGAAGTAGGTTGTCCGAACCATGTACTTGGAAGACAGAACAACCGGACCAATCTCATAGCAAAACTTCTTGTTTAAGTTCCCATTTCTCGGAAACGATCGCACTGTTGACAGAACTGGTAGCACCCATGACGACTCCACCTTCTTGCTCGTCCCCGCCAACACCAACCCCATGTCCGGTATCCATTCTTGACCCTCGGACCTGTTTTGAACCGACGCCCCGCAATTTATGTGAAAACCTGCATTAATAATTTTGCTCGAGTCAGAATCATCAAAAACAACATCATTAATAATTGAATCATTCATTTTGATACTGCCCTCTATCGCATCTTTATATTATAATTTTAAAGGGCGCGGAATGTGTGATAGAGGGCAGTATCAAATGATCAAATAGTACATGCTGGTTATCAATTTGGTACCTCCCGCGCAGACTACAAAATTGATAACCAGCATATACTAGGCCGAAACCAGGGCCGAGAGAGGTGAGAAATGAGAAGGGACATACTGTAAGGAGGGAAGGAGAGGGAAGGGGAGAGAAGAGAGAGGAGAGAGAAAAGGAAGAGGAGAGAGGAGGACATGGTGGTGGTGGTTGTGTGTTGAGGAAGATTGAAGAATAGAAGAAGAAGGTCAGAAGAGAGACATCATTTGAAGAGGAGGAGGGGGAGGAGGAGAGAGAAAGAGGAGTAGAGGAGGAATGAGTCATTAGAAGAAAAGGTCTTTAGAAGGAAACAAGCAAGGAAGGAATCAAAGAGAGGAGAGAGAGAAAGTGATTGAGGAGTTGGTAATTGAATGGGGGGAAGGAACTTTTTTTGATTTGGTGAAATGGAGGAATTGACTGTTTAACGCGGGAAAAAATAAAAACATGAAAACCAGGTCAGAGTCAAGGTGGCGACAGTTAAAAATTACAGTAAAAGGGCGGAAGATTTGTTTTTGGGGTTTGTTTATTTGTTGTTTTTTGGTGTCCGGAAATGGGGAGGTACACCTAACCTTTGTTTAACGTGGGTTGTGAATTAATAATCTAAACGATTGGTACTTGTACCAAAAACAAAATCATTAGATACATAAAGGTGGAAATTGGGTATATGGAGTCAATTCAGACAATGTGATGAAGTGTTGGTATCCAATTTGATCGCTGTTTTGAAGGATTTGTTTATCGGCCGTCGCGTTTATGATTAGAAAATTAATCAATGACGGGATTGAGGTTTTGATTGATAGAAATTAATAAATAATGTATTCACATCAGATCAGATCAGTTAAGATATATTCAAATCAGATCAAATCAAATCAAAATTGTTCACATAAGGATCAATGAATTTAGTCCAATTTTAAATATCAATTTATTGAAATTCACATAAATTTTCAACAAATCCACTTCAGGTCATCTTAGATCATATTCGGTTAGACCAGCCGCATTTAAATTAGATCAAATCAGATGCATTCCTATCCAACAGAATCTGAGTGTATTAGAGGAAGAAATAATATTAAAAAAGGTACGTTGTAATTTGGAATCCTTGTGACTATTTACATTTGGAACTTTGGAAGATAGATAGTGGAACAAGGAAGACTTAATTGCTTTTTTCTCATATTTTTTTTCGGCAAATTCACGTGGTGCCCTCGAACTATGTCAAAATGCTCACGGTGCCCCTACATTTGAAACTTGTTGTAACAACTCGATCCACCGTCCGTCGTAACACAACCCAATAAGATGGGAAATCACCTCTTAGACCCAAATATCATCTCGTGGGCTCTAAAAGGTGAAAGCCTTGTTATTAGTATGATGGTAGGAATCTATTATAAACTGATCATATGAGCTTTAGTTTCCCAATGTGGGACAAACCAATTCCATAAACCACTTTTCCATATTCTGTAGTATTACACTTGTAAATTGCAGTGCCCCCGAACTTTGCCCATATAGGCACGTGGTGCTCTTCCACTTAACCCCGTTAGTTTTAGGGTGTTAACCGATGATGTCGCACCATTTTTCATACTTAATTACATTAAATATAATAAAATTAAAGTTAATATAGAAAACCAAAAAAACAAATTACCCACTCATGTTCTCTCTCCTCCCAACAAACCATCTCCTTCACCGCCCACCATACACCACCACCGCCCCTGCACCAACCACTATAGAACTCACCGGAAAATAAGGAGAATATGACATTTGGGTAACACGGGGGAATGACGTTCGTGCGTTGGGTGGTGATACGACGTCGCGCCTCCATAGGCGGCCCTTTGGTGGTGAAGGCGGGAAGAGGGGAGGTGTTTGGGGTGGTTGACGGTGGTAGGTGAGGCGATAGGAGGGTGGGGCGGGCTGCTGAGAAGGTTGAGGAGAGAAAAGAAATTTGGTTTTTATTTTATTTATTAGTTAAAAAACTAGAAAAGATTTTTATGCTTTTTATTTTATTTATGAGTATTAATTATTAAATATTGACTAATTTCAGTAATCATATGCCACATCATCTTTTTCCGTCCAAAAATTAATGTGTTAGTTGATAAGGGCACCACGTGCCTATAGGGGCAAAGTTCGGGGGCACCGCAGTGTACAAGTTTCAAACATATGGGCACCATGCGCATCCTGACCTAGTTTGGGGGCATCACTTGAATTTGCCGTTTTTTTAACAAAAGTAAGAACATGTACGCAAAGCGTACCAGATTAAGTAATCCTTAAGACATGTTATCACTTAATCTGTTGGACGACAAAATATAAAAGAGGGGATAAGGAGGTGGTAGAGGTGTATTCAAGTCTATAGAATGTTGAGACCCCATTTGGAAAGCCGTTTGATTAGCTTCACGGATAATATGTGAAATTGTTAAGTCTCAAAAACGGTGTAGCAGCTGAGTTGCATCCTGGATAAGAGTGTCGATGTGCCATGGACAACGAAATGTTCCATGGAGATAGTTGATGACAATTAAATTGTCTTCTTCAATGTGCATTTCTTCAATATTGAGTTGTTGGGCAGCATAAACGCCATTACACAACGATGTTGCTTCGGCAACTAGAATTGAGCAGATTCCAAAATTCGTGGAGGAGATATGAACGAGTTCACCGGTGCTATCGCGAGTGGCGAATTCAGCAGCCGCATTTCCATGGACGAGCGAACCGTCGAAGTTTAACTTGAAGGCGATTTTTGCGTCGATGTCGTCCCGCTCTAGAGGATGATGGAGAAGGCGTAGGTTGTGGATGTGACAATTGTTGATGATCTAGCACCATGTTTGCCATTTTTCATAGGCAAACCTACTTCTGAACACAATCGTCAGAATATTGAAAGGTAATGAGCAAAAAATGGTAGCATTCCGACCTTTCCACATGAACTAGAGTATATAGGTCAAACATTCAAACTCAGTTGTTGGATGACTGAACCACCAGACCGATCTCATAGCAAAACTTCTTGTTTATTCAGATCACATCAATTATGGTGCATTCAATTTAGATCAGATCAAATCAGATTTGTTCAAATAATCACTCATCTTACTCCTCAATTATTCACTCATCTTCAATCCCCACGTTTTTCTCGATCTGCGTCGCTCTCCATCTCCTTCCTCTCCACTGTAAGTCTACTCTAATTTCATCATCTTTCTTACTTTACTTTTTTAATTATTCACTTCTTTTTCATATAATTTTTCTAATGTGTGAAGATTTGAGTTAATGACAATATTACATGGTGAAATTTTCATGGTGAAATTTTTCATGTTGAACTACATTATGTATGTACGCAGATTAGTACCGTGCTAATTACTGCTAATTAAGTGGTATTTACTTTTACCGTTGGAAGTGCCTTAAGTGTTATTTACTAAGATGAAGCGAGCAAAACTTATTTGGTGGTTCCTCAAAGTGTTTTTTATTAGGTGCTTCCAAGTATATAACCTAATAATATTTCAACACTTATGTCACCACGTCTTATTTTCTAGACGTGAGTTTGTTAGGGTTGTTGAGTGTACATTTTGATGGCTCAAGTGCCTCTACGAGAACCAGATGAGGCTTTTATTCATACTTACACCGGCAAACGCTTATTTCCCATAAACGAAGAAGAGGCTTCTTATAATGGAAGAAAAACAAGGGGTGATATTTGGAAATACTATAAGTTCTACAAGTGCCAAGATGGAAATATTTTGTCGTTTGTGATCATTGCAAGAAAGTTGTATTTAAGGCCGATCATCATGTTGGTACATTTGTGGTTCGCAAGCATGTAAAACTATTTGCACCCATTACTTCTAATGGCAATGATGATAGTGTGCGATTTTGAGGACGAATATGGCACAAGGGAGGGTTTCACTCTTTGTCTCTTATGCTTTTGAAAACTTTAGATTAAATGTAATGTTATGTCGTATTTTTAATATCTGTACTCTCAACTCAAACATTTTGGATTTTTCGAGTTGTGAATTATAAGTAGACGTCGTCAAGTAGAAATGTAATATACAGTTATCCTTTTAACCAAATTGTAATGTTTGGAGTAAAAGATGGTGGAGTGTAACAAATTTGTTAAGCATTAATGATTTGATTGAGTTTTAAAATAATAAAAACATTTTTTTAAAAATACTGGAACAGATAGGATCTGTTCGATTAATCGGATAATATCGGATATACGTATTCCGTATCCAAACTATTTTGGATATCGGATATCCAAAACAAAAAAAAATCAGTAGCTATCCGAATTATATCCGTATCCGAAACTTTTGGATACAGTTATTCGACCCAAACGAATTTTTGGTTCGGATATCCAAAATTTCGGATCAAATATTCGGATTATCGAATAATCAAATTTTTTGCTCAGCCCATAGTGTATGGAGTGATGGTGGGTGCTAGTGGTGCGGTGGGGGCAGGGCTTCCGTTGGTTGGGTGGGGGGGAGGGAGGATAGAGAAATTGATTTTTTTTTTTCAATTTATGTTATTAGAGGTCAATTTGTTAGAAAAAATCAAAATTATCAAAGAGAGTTGTGTTAGAGTCCGTTAGTGTAAAACACCAAAAAAACCGATTTTGCAAACCTTAGGGGTAAATCTGGAAACTCGGAAAATTGAGAGGTATACCTAATAATCTCGGATACCTCAGGGGGAAAATTATTGTATACACCCGGGAGTACGTACTCTCGCTTCTCTGGTTGAGTACTTTAACATAGAAATTGATGTACTTTTACCCTAATTTAATGTACTTTAAATACAATTTTATGTATTGTTTGTTAAAATGATGTAAAGTTACTTATCAAACCATTTATAGTATTTGGACGTATAAATATGTTGAATTTACAAAGACGTACACGATCTTGATGTAGAAAGATAAAAATCCAATTATCAATTCATTAGTCTCTTAATAGATGAAAAATGATTACGTAAATAAGTTAGAACCTTAAAATATGAATTCAAAATTGGAAAAATTTCTAAATCCTACCTTTTATATACAAAAACTTCCAAACTCCTACCTTAATTTTAAAAACGTTCCAAATCCTACCTTATAAAACAATTTATTATCAAACTCCTACCAAAACTTAGTCTCCAGCGGGTTTGACTGTTTTCCGGCGGGTTTGACCTTATCACCTCTCTCATCTTCCTCACCCGCGTGATCATTTGACCCTCCCCCCCCCCCCCCCCATTTCATTTCACCCATTTTTTTTTTCCTTTCCTTCACAAATTTCTCTGTATCTCCTCAACAATCCCCACCCGCGTAACCTGAAATTCATCTTCTCTTCACTTTTCCTGACCCAACCTCTCCTTCACGTTCAAGGGACCATCTTCTCCTCATCTCATCTGGAACGGTAATGACGAATTGGGATCAATTAGTACTTCCGATCAACACACAACTACTCTAAAAAGGTATGTTAAGGCTTTATTTACTTTCAATTTCACGTTGATTGAATTAAACCCAAAAATTTGAATCAGTGGTGCTATAACTAAACCCAAAATGTGATGTGATTAAACCCTAATTAATCAGTTTTTTTTTTTTTTTGGAATTATGCGTCAATTAGTGAAATAATTAGTGGTTGGATTGAGTTGATTGTTTTATGTGGTTATTTGAATTGATATAATTACTTTGAATTGAATTGAATTCGACTTTTTCGTTTGAATGCTATATGTAGGTTATCCGTTAATTTCGATGAGGACGAAAGTTCGGGTTTATCATGGGGGTAAGTTTGAGACCAGAAAACATACAACTACATATGTGGGTGGAAGATTGTATTTGAGTGATGATGATGATGAATTGTGCTATTTCAATTTGAAATATATAGTGACGAAAGTGCTACATTATAGTGATGTGGGACAAATGTGGTATAAGAGGCATGGTTTGAGGTTATGTTATGGTAGACAGCAGATTAAGGATGATAAATGCATTGGGGATTTGCTGGAAAGTGTTGATGAGAATGGGTATGTCAATGTGTATGTGACTCATGGTGAGAGTGAGATAAATATTGACAGGCCCCCAAAGCCAACAAACCGAAGTGATAGGATACCCAAACTGGCAGTAAGAAGGCCCATTGAGCCTATTACCACAACAAACCCTACCCCTGCCTCTACATCTTCCTCCACTGATCTCACTGTGCCTAGCATACCTGCAAACCTGTCAAATCAACCCACTAAAAAAAACCCCACTTTTCAGATGCAAAAGACCTAGAGTGGTTGGCAGGGGTGAGAATTCAAGCTTAGACCCATTTCACAAGGCTTTGTATGCTGATGTTCAAAGAAATGTGAGTCAAGTTGATGTTGAGGTTGGGAACAATAAGAATCATGTTGGGGTTGAAAATAGACTCATTGATGCTGATGATGCTGATGAGAATGACGAGGAGTTATATGTTGATAATGAAGATGGAAATTTGTTGGCAATTGTTCATAGAAGTTTAGCGTGTAGAGATAAAAGTTTGGAGGGAAATGCCACTGATGGGAGTGACACTGATGAGGAAAACTCCATTCATATAGAGCCGGATGATGATGTGCTTTCGGATGATGATGACATCAAGAGAAGTCGTGAGTCTGATGAGGAGGAGGTAGATCACTATCCTAAATTTAACCCTGATGTTGATTTCAAAAAGAATATCGATCTTATTGTTGGTTTAAAGTTCCCCACAAATGATGTTTTTAGAAAAGCTTTGAGACATCATTCTATAGAAAATGGCTATGAATATTATCTGTTGCATAGTGGGACAAGGAGAGTGACTGCATATTGTAAGCATAAGTGTGATTGTGAGTGGTCAAAGAAAAAGGCTAAGATTGTGGCATGTGTTTGCAATGCAAGAAACAAGTGTATGTTTAAAGTTCATGTTGCTAAGGTGAAATTAGAGGAGACTTTTCAAATTAAAAGTCTAAGATTAGATCATACTTGTGGGTGGAGAGAAACTAATTCTAAGGTGAGTGCAGCTTACTTGGCACAAAGGTACATTGATTTTTTTAGGATTGATCCAGGTTGGAAAATTAAGTTTTTCCAAGATATTGTGACAAAGGACCTAGGTGCTCAAATAAACTATCAGAAAGGGTACAAGGCTAGGAAAAAAGCACTTGAGATGGTATTTGGGACTGGAAAGGATAAGTACAAGAGGGTGTGGGACTACTGTGAGACTCTGAAGAAATATAATTCGGGTTCCACTGTTGTTGTGTCCGTGGTATCCAATGAAAAGAATCAACCAAAATTTCAGAGGATGTACATATGCCTGCAAGCTTGCAAAGAGGGGTTCGTCAATGGTTGTAGGCCTCTAATAGGTCTAGATGGCTGCCATCTGAAAGGGCCATATGATGGTATCATTCTCACAGCCGTGGGAAAAGATGGTAATACTAACATCTTTCCAGTTGCTTGGGTTGTGGTTGAAGCGGAAAACATTGACTCATGGACTTGGTTTTTGGAGTTGTTGGTCAAGGATTTGGGTTCAATTGCTGAGACTGTGACCTACATAGGGGAGACAGAGGATGAAAATGAGCAAGAGCAAGATGTGGCTTTCATGTCTGATAGACAGAAGGTTTTTTTTCTCTCCAAAACTTCCATTATTTAACATGTTTTTATAACTTGTGCTCTTTTTCTGGTTGTAATAGAATATATATATATATATATATATATATATATATATATATATATATATATCCTTAGGGTTTATTAGAGGCTTTTTCGAGGGTAGTACCGACTGCGGAGACTAGATTCTGTTGCAGGCATATTTGGGCTAATTTCAAGCTTAAATTCTCAGGGCTTGCTTTTAGACAAGCCTTTTGGAAAGCTGCTAGAGCATACACTAAGGTATGTTTATTACTCCTTCTGCCTTTTTTCTTTTTTTACTGTGTGAGTGTTTAGGCTGAAACAAAGTGCATGTGTAGGTTGATTTTAAGAGAGAAATGGAGGGTATAAAGCTGTTATCTGTTGATGCATTTGCTTATTTAGATGCAATACCCCCTAGACATTGGAGTAGGCATGCTTTTAGCACAAAATGCAAGAGTGCAATGTTGTTGAATAATTGTTGTGAAAGTTTTAACAATGTGTTGCGGCCGGCTAGAAAAGAACCGATTTTGACCCTCATGGAATGGATAAGGAGGTATATGATGAAGAGAATGTATATGAAGAAGCAAGGTGCTGAAAAGCAAGAGGGTAGTTTAATGCCTGCTGTTTTAAAACTGTTTAAACAATGTAATGATGAAGCTAAGGGGTGTATTTTAGTACAGGCTAGTGTAGATGATTTTGAGGTTGATTTTCTAGGAAGGGCATATGCAGTGAATCTCAAAGATAGAACTTGTGGATGCTACAAATGGGATTTGACAGGAATACCTTGTTCACACGCGTTTGCATGTATTTTGAGGAAAAGACTAAAACCCGAAGACTTTGTTCACCATGCGTATACCAAAGAAACCTACTTGAAAGCCTACAACCCTTTCATACGCCCTATGCCTACTTTAGAAGGGTGGGAGATCACCTCTTACCCTCAACCACTACCTCCAAGCAAGAGAGATAAGCCCGACAGACCCAAAGACAAAAAGAGGAAAAAAGGAGCTGATGAAGTTGATGACTACAAGTTGGTTAAGAGGAAGAAAAAAACAGAATAGGTGCCAGAACTGTGGAGGGTATGGACACAACTCCAAAGGTTGCAAAAATCCTACTGTTGATTTTCCTGGAAAGAAGAAAAAGAAGAACAAAACAGGTGCACAACAGGTAAATACAAGTTTGGTTCAAACAGGGGTTTTGTTTTAATTTTCTAATTTGTGTTCATTTCCTAATCTGAGTTCTCTTACTTATGAATCAGGAAGCGGAGGGTGGAGAAGGTGGAGACAGCAATTTGTTGGTTCAAACAGAGGTTGCTATGTCCTCAAGCCAGCCTCAAACTCAAAGCCAACATCAATCTCAACCTCAAGCCGAGTCTTAACCCCCCCCCCCCAAAATGCTTTAGACAAAAGGCCAATTTGGAAGCCGTGATATTGTGATGACACCACTTGTTGTCAGCCATGTACTCGGGTTTGGCACACGTTTTGTAAGCCATAGACAAATAATTGGCAAACTTTCACTCTTGTAATCACAATTAGCAATGACACTTGTTTTGTAAGGCATGGACAAAGAATTGGCAAATTTTCAGTCTCGGAATGAGAATTTAGTAAGCTTGAGATAATTCCTTCAAATTCGTATGGCGTAAGATTCCATTGTGCCAACGACACTCCATAATCGTCTTCTTGAAACATGCATTTGGCTGTTACGAGCATTGAATTTTCGTATAGATTGTAAATTCATTATATCTAATGTAGTAAAAACCAATTGTACAAAGAACATCAGAAGAATGACACAAAGTTCCAACTTTTATTATACTTTCTTAAAATCCGTCAATTAGGTCACAAAATGAGAGTAATACACTAGTTTATTACTCAATACAAAGTGATTCTAAATCACTAGCTAATTAAGTATACACCATCCCTAAAACAACAACAATGATAATAGCAAAAATAACCACCTTCCTCATAAACTCTGTGCTTGATCTGGCATTCTCACACTCACTTTTCATGGCGGAATATGCTCCCTCAAGCACAATGTTCTTCTCTTTCTCAAACTCCAGATCTTTCTTCAACAGATTCACTTCATCTTTCAATTGCAAAACATCATCTTGCAACCATTTCTTCTCGTCACCAAGTTGGTTAATGATATTTGTTTGCCACTGGGTCGAATCCTCATCATACCATTTGAAAAAGTTGCAGCCACGCCTTTGGGTTCGCGAACAATAGAACTTGCAGCCCCAAAATCTTCTACCGGGGTTATCATGGGTCGTTGCCGTGCGAAACGCAGCAGGTATGGAGCAGTTGCACTTGATTCCTTTCGTTGAAGGGGAGTATGAGCATAATGTGCTCTCTGACATTGCAAAATGAAAAATTAAGCAAATGAGAGGAGAGAGAATAGAGAGTGTAAGATGTGAGAAAGATAAGAGAGAAGATGAATTTAGAGTGCAATTTGATATAGTGTGGGAAATAGGAGAGAGAAGGTGAAATTGGAGGGAGAAATTGGAGGGAAAACGAAGGAAATCGAGCCAGAAATTGGAGGGAAAACGAGGGAGAAAGGTCAAACCCGCCGGAAAACAGTCAAACCCGCTGGAGACAAAGTTTTGGTAGGAGTTTGATAAAAAAATTGTTTTATAAGGTAGGATTTGGAAAGTTTTTAAAATTAAGGTAGGAGTTTGGAAGTTTTTGTATATAAAAGGTAGGAGTTAGAAAATTTTCCTTCAAAATTTTATTAACCTATCTTGGTTGCAAATGTCTAAAGTTATACATAAATTCACAAAAATACATAAAATATTCGGAAAGTACATGAATAACTTGGAAAAGTACATGAAAAGCCGCTAAAATTATATAAAAGCAAATTCGGGAGTACATAGTTCTGATAGTATGGTATACATGCCGCCTCAGGGGTACCTTGGAAATTATCCCTAACCAATTTGCTAAAGAAAACTCCTTCATGTCCTTACTTCGTCTCAGATGCTAATTAGCAAAGTTGGTGTACTCCTAATTAGCGAATACCTATTTAAAAGTTGGTGTCCCCACTCTCTCTCCTAGTTAGGTTTTCCACTCTTCTACGTTTTTTCTCTATCACAATATATAATAATGGGACCAAGTATTCCAAATTTAAACCTGGTATAAATTATCATCAAATTCCTCTAATTCGTGCCTCTTTATCTTCTCTCTCTCTCTCTCTCTCTCCTTTTTTTTCCAAACCCCACCTTAACACATAAGTGCTCGTTTGGATAGCATTGGAATTCAATTACCATGCGAAGTAGAATTTCGCATGAATTGAATTCTTATAGTAAAATCCCATGTATAAGTTTTTTGGATACCTTAGTACAAATATCATGCTAATTATTCAAATAACTAGAGCGCTCTTTATTCATGTTGAAAGGTAATTACAAGTATGAGAATTAGTTTAGAGGACAAAAGTCTAATTTCTTGTGTTTTACACCAAGGAATTGTGGATGACCATGCTCCATATGGGTGAGTTGTTAACTCCGATGCTTTATAGGAATTAGAAATTCACAATCCCTCCATTGTTTATTGAAAAATGTCATTCAAACAACCCAAAGAAAATTATGCTCCTAGTAATTTAGAATTTCCATGAAAACGGGGGTATCTAAACGAGACCTAATTCAAATCATCAATAGATCTACTCTCAACTTTGTATTCGTGATATGAGGTTGTAGTGATTTGACGAATTATGTTCATTGATCAATGCAAAAGTAACAACTATATTCATAGATTATTTAAACATTTTTTTTTCCGTTCTTTAATTGGAAAACAAAGTATCTTATGTGGCTACGAAGAATTCGACTACGTCGAATTAATTAATAATTTCTTCACAACATGAATTTGATTAGAGAAAGAATTTTGGCAACAATTTATATATTCGATAGATCTAAATATTCTCTCCACTTTTTAAGGAACTTTAGTTGTTAGATTAGAATCACATCAATTATAATTTATATATTAGTGTGTAGTTTTATTATAATAATTTTGTTTTTTTCTAAATAATTAGATAAGTTTTGGATGCAATTTGGCTGAATTAAGCTGATGTTAAATCCCTATATTACCGGCGCGTATACCCTAGTCCCGAGACTAGGTAGTCCCGGGACCGCGTCAGCATGACGTCACCGCCACGTCAGAAAAACGGTTTTGTAATAAAAACCCAATAAAAAAACAGAAAAACTCCTACCTTTATTCTCTCCTCCCATGCCACCCACCACCCCCCAGCCGGCGGCACAGTAGCACTGGATACCACCGCCTCCGCCGCCTGAGATGCCATTAAGGCAACATCACCCTGACCACCCGCTCGAGTCGCTAGCGGCCGCGCACGTAGCCTTTTCTCACACTTGACGCAGATCATGTGAATTGAAGGTGGTGTCATGTATGCAGATTGGTGTAGGGGGCGGGAGTATAAGGTTGTGGTCGGGTTGGGATGAGAGATTTATGGGAAAATGGGGTTGGAAATGCGTGAGTTGGGATTTTATGAGAGAGAGAGAGAGTTACACTGTGAAATGCAAATGGCAATAAATGAAAAGAAATGGGAGGCACGTGTGTGTTCACTGAGTATTCCATGTAAATTGACTAAAAGTGCACTATATCACTTCACCTAAAAAAAACACTAATGAAATACACCATTCATTATTTGAATGCCAAAGTCCATATGATTTATATGCTAAATTACCAAATAGATGACAGAAACGCTAAAATACATAAAGGAAATGCTAAAGTACATAAAAGAACGACTAAAGTACATAACTGATTCACTAAAGTGCATAATTGATACGTTAAGGAACATGACTATTGTGCAAAAGTACAAAATTTTGGCGCTAAAGTACATAATTTAAATGTTATAATACGTAATTTATATGCTAATATACATAATTGGTGTGTTAAAGTACATAATTTAAATGTTAAAATACGTGATTAATATGCTAAAGTACATAATTTAAATGTTAAAGTACGTGATTCATATATGCTAAAGTACATAATTTAAATGTTAAAGTTCGTGATTCATATGTTAAAGTACATAATTTAAATGTTAAAGTACGTGATTCATATGCTAAAGTACAAACTTTTGACGCTAAAGTACATAATTTAAATGTTAAATTACGTGATTAATATGCTAAAGTACATAATTAATGCGCTAAAGTACCCAATTACGGATACCCTTGCATCTCTCCAAAAATTCCACTTTCTTAAAATTTATCAGTTTTTTATTTTGAGTGATTCTCTTTGTTTGGTCATTTTATTTTGTACGAAGTCCCAAACTCACTGTCTCTTATTTTCTCTCTCCTTCATAGCCAACATCACCCCCTTTTTGTCTTCTAATTTCAACTCCCACCTTTTTCACATTCCAAATAATTAATTTGTACGGTGTTAATTGTCATCAACTCATCACAAAGAAAAGGAGAAAGAAAGAGTTATTCTCCAGAGTTCGCGGTGGCAAGGAACGATCGACGGCGGAAGCAAAAAAAAAGAAAATAAGGGGAAGACTGGATGGAGTGTAGCGGGTGGAGCATGGCGGTATTGAGGCGCAAGGCCGATCATTGCCGTGGATTCAAAGGAAGACAGTGGTGGTTGTTGGTGGTGCGATCGCCGGAGTGGTGGTAGTGGGAAGGGGTGCAGGGAGAAAATGAGGGGAGAGACTTGGAGAAAACCCGTGATGAGAGAAAGAAATGTGCAAGTGGGTTGCTACTTCCTTTTTTTTTTTTTTCTTTCATAAAACTGGGCCAATATTCTTTCAATCAGTTGGGCCGTTTATTTTTAATTTGGACCGAGCAACGTATTTGCCATCTCACTGCCACATCAGCGGGAGCACATGCTCTCGGGTCTACGGAATAATTTTCCCTATATTACACATAATTCATGAGTTTATTCGGTACTTTTCAAGTTTGATGACATTTATAAAAATTGAAGGTGATTTCTTAATATACTTGTTGATTATTTTGATTTTGATTTTGATTACGCTTGCAAAGTAACAACTATGTTCATAAATCTTTTAATCTTTTTTTACAACTGAAAATAATGTGTAATATCTTACATATTATGCTTATAGCTTGTTGCAACTAAATGAAAACTACTACTAACAATAAATTAAATGATGAGCTTATTGTGAATTTTTTTTGTTGCGAATTAGAGAGGCAACTGAAAATTTTGTTGCGAATTTACGATTTTTCTCCTTTGACTATTATTCTCAATTTGGTCAGTGGACCGCCATATAATTTGCACTTGTCAAGAGATCAAAATTTAATCACACTATGGAAAACTCAAAAGATTTAACACATTTATAATTCGAGTTAAACTTGTCATATTCGTGTGAATCGTGTCGTACAATCTCAACCACAACCAAAACCCAAATAACTATTGTGTCGACACGGCAACTCAAACAAATCATGATGCCTTAATTCTAACCCGCCAATATCCAATTTTGTGTCAGATTCATATCAGTTTTCGACCGTGTTATCTTTTGATGATTCTATGCAATTGTCATTTGGAGTATATTAATCGAATTCGAAGCACAGGTCCCCGAAAGCCGGAAAATATCCTCCAACCCGACAATAAATTCATGGACCCGACCCGAAAACTCCACCAATAGGTAAAAATGCTAAAAAGAAAAGAAAAAATAAATAATTTCAAAAGGTGTGGTGAGAGATATTATTAGTGAAGTTCCAGAATCACCCTTCCCTCTCAAAAAAGTCATCCTCTGTTCAAAACTCGAAGCCCCTCCAAACAGTTTTGAGTCTCTCTCTCCATCCCATTTGGGCAGAAATGGGGTGGCAGGACAAGGAAAATTCGACCGACAGGAAGGGGCAAAAACGGAAATTAGACCAGCACGACGACAGAGATTCAGCCACACTTTCCGGCGACTCCCTCCGGCGAGAAATTGCCGCGCAAGTCGGTGTTTTGACGGCGAAATTCTCCTGGACTGAAGCCGATAGAGCCGCCGCTAAGAAAGCTACTCATGTTCTTGCCGAACTTGCTAAAAACGGTAATACTTCTATTATTTTGTTACTTCTTTTGGTTAATTGATTGATTTTAGGGTTTAATTTTGTGTGATCAAGCTTTTTAATCGTTTCTGAAAAAGTATAGGGTTAATTAATATGTTGAGATTTGAGGATTTGATATAGTGGTTAAGTTGCATGATCAATCGGATATGATTAAGACTGTGCTTATTTCCGCTTAATCCGCAGTTTAGCTGGTTAGAGCGTTGGTCGGTGAATGATGAGACGAATTTTCGGATTGTGATGGATTAATTTCGATATCTTGCGGCAGAAAAGGGGAATATTTTACGAGCCTCGTTTCGTGATCATATGCTATTTTTGTGCTGTGATGGTTTAATTGTTAGAGATTGGGGATTTTATATTGTATGATTAACTTCAACGATACGATACTTTGAGTCTAGGCGTGGGTGAGGTTAAACGATTAGACTGTGGAAGTATACGATGAAACTGTTGTTTAGTTGTGCTGTGATTAAAGTATTCGTTTGTTGAATGTTTGTGGTTGCAGAAGATGTGGTCAGTGTTATTGTGGAAGGTGGGGCGGTTCCTGTGCTGGTGAAGCATCTTCAGGCCCCAGTGTTGGCGGAGGGAGATAGAGTGAAGAATTATGAGCATGAGGTTGAGAAAGCTAGTATTTTTGCACTAGGGCTTCTGGCTGTGAAGGTTAGTAGTCTATCGTTGTACTATTATACTTGTGAGTTTCACTGTTTGAACAATTATACGAAACATTTCTCTGGATGCTAATTGATGGTACGATGAGATAATGGATTGTGTTGTAAAAATCGATGTCAACAGTGCCTTGACTTGAAAAAGAATGATAGGTTTGGACTTTGTGCTGTCCAAGTAATTGTTGGGAAATTAACGGCAATTTCCCCGCGCAATAGAAGCACCTATCGACAAGTAACCGAAAAGTAAATACACCCACAAGCAATAACACGATGAGACAAGGTATACAAGGACTTTACCCAGGGAAAACCCTCCAAATCCAGAGGTTTTGTTACTCAAATTGCACTATAAAATAGTGTCAATACAAAGACTGTCGTCCTAAGTTACACATCAACTTAGAACCCTCACGAGATAAATACTGGTACTAGCCAATTTTAGAGTCAACTATTCAACCTTTCAAAATTGTCCCACAATAAATGTGTTTACGCTCCTATTATTTTTCCCTCTTGTGATGTCACCCCACAAATTATCCTTGTGTAAGTATATGTGATTGTGTGTGTCTCACCAAAGGAAAATCATTCCTTTAAATAGCAAACATCTTTGCCACATGCATGCTGTGAATTAATAATGCATTAATTTAATGAGATGTACCACTGCCTTAACATCTCATGCATGCATCACCAAAGAAACAACCATGCATCACCAAAGAAACAACCATTCTTAAATTGCCATTGAGAATGTCCATTGAATTCACATTACGATCCAATGTGAATAATGCACTTGGGATGGACTTTAATCCCAACATTTTTCCCCTCCAGCCAAGGGAAGAAACACCGAGGAACAACCATTGGCCTTTCGAAATTCCCTTGGCACACCTGAGTTAGTGTTCGGTTCTCACCCTAACACGTCTTTAAGAAAATGAGTAACTGCCCTTGTCTTGTCGGATCCCCATGCCGGAGGGTTCTTTCGGGACTTGCGAACTGTGTACAGCTGCAGCCGAGTTACACTCTCCTCTGGAGAAAGACCTCCTTCCCTCCACCTTATCACCGTCGGGATATTTTCCTTACGTCCGTTTGCCACCTGAAAACTGTTTACCTTCGTCGCCTTACCCGCGAACGAAACACGTCGTCGCCTTACCTGCGAGCGAAACACGTCGACGTCTTCCTTGTTTCCAGTTCCTTGAGGTCTCCACGTTATGAGCATCTTGACGATATAACCCACGATACAACTCCCCTTCATGAGGACCATGTTACCCTTAGTCACCTTGACGACTCCCCCATGAGCCTTAAACCGATAACCTTCGGAGTCGAACCGACTAAGTGAGATTAGATTCTTCCGCAACTTTGGAACATATGCTACCTTGTCCTAAGTATGCACCACTCCCCCACCAGATTTTTTACCGCCACAACGCCCATGACATTTACCGTTAAATTATCCGCCAAAGTCAACTTACCCGTTTTAACTTCGTGGAGCTCCATAAAACATTATTTCCGAGAACAAATGTGATTAACACAACCAGAATCTAAAACCCATTTTTCCTTGGAAATTGCATCTTTTGCTATAAGAGTGATAACAAAGACATCGCTATCTGAGCCGAGAGAAAAATGTGGGGATGAAAGTCCATCCCAAGTGTATTGTTCACATTGGAACGTAATTTGAATTCAATGGACATTCTTAATGGCAATTTAAGAATGGTTGTTTCTTTGGTGATGCATGCATGAGATGTTATGGTAGTGGTACATCTCGGTTTCAAAAGTGAATTGACTTAATGTATTATTAATTCACAGCATGCATGTGGCAAAGATGTTTGCTATTTAAAGAAATGATTTTCCTTTGGTGAGACACACAATCACATACACTTACACAAGGATAATTTTTTTTTTTTTTTTTTTTTTTTTTTTTTTTTTGGTACAAGTACAAAGGAGCAGCTAATGCTGCGGGGGTAGGGGTATGAGGATTTGAACTTGGAACAACCCCCAGGTAGGTTGAGTTCTTAACCACTAGGCCAACCTTGATTCTCACACAGGGATAATTTGCGGGGATAATTTGTGGGGTGACATCACAAGAGGGAAAAATACTAGGAGTGTAAACACATTTATTGTGGGACAATTTTGGAGGGTTGAATAGTTGACTCTAAAATTGGCTAGTTATATCTTGTGAGAGTTCTAAATTGGTGTGTAACTTAGGACAACTGACGCTATGTTATAGTGGAATTTCAGTCGTTTGACCGGTGGGTTTACCTTCGGATTTGGAGGGTTTTCCGTGGGTTAAGTCCCTAAATACCTTATCTCATCGTGTTATTGCTTGTGGTTATATTTACTTTTCGGTTACTTGTCGATTGATGCTTCCGTTGCGCGGGGAAATTAACATTAATTTCCCAACAGTGGTATCAGCCCTGATACCCGTGGTTCGACCTGGGTTTGGACAGGGTTGTACCTAGGAATGGGCCGGAAGCTTTCGTTGGGCCTATTGGTGGTACGGAAGGCGCTATGGAATATGGACCGAAACTGACCGTACAACGTTGCCCACAAGGACTCCTGGAAAAAGAATGGGCTGTCGAATGCGGATTCTTATGGAGTGGTTGCGAGTGTGGTTAAAGACCCTTTAGGATGTGATACAGTTACATGTGGATGTCTAGCGGAAACATTTGACGGCGACACACATGGCTGGATGGCATGGTGTGTCGGTTAAGGGCGGTGTCAAGGTCCAATAGTGCGGTGGTTTGGCATGCCCGATGTTTGGTTCAAGGGGGAGTGGGTGATCTCACACATAAGGGGGAGATTGTTGGGAGTTTATGTGTGAGCGGTTGTCCCACATCGGAAATTGGAAGTGGGTGGAACATGATTAGAAGGTAGTGAGTTACTCCTCCTATTGGCAATTGGTTTTAGGATGGAACCTTACTGCACCTATGGACATGGGCCGGTACTCCTCCTTGGCAGCTCTCCCCAACAGTAATCGACATTGGAACCATTTCTTTTGGATGTTCCATTTGAGTAAATTGCAAGTAAACTAATATTAGGAGTGTTCTCATTAAGATAAATCAAACTATAGTGATAAAATGTTCTTATCTATATTTATTTTGATTTGAATGTTCAAGCTGAACATACGTCCTGAATATTAAGAATATTATATCTTTACCATCATATTAAAGCAAATGTTTTAAATTAGAAAAAATTGTGGTCAAAGTTGATGTGTTGACCGACAACATAAGTCATAAATTTATAATCATTCTTTTTAGGATGAAGCCATGAAGGTAGTATGTAATTTATTGCAAAAATGGAAAAGGAATCTGGTTGTGATGGTGTGTAATGTCATCAGTTTAAGTTGTCTTGAGGAAGGAAAATTTGCAATGCCAAATTCTCGTTTGTGATGATGAATTTTTGTTGTTGGTACTTGGTAGGTTCAGAGATTTTTAGAGCTTAGTGTGCAAAGGGATTGTTTCGGCTTGCTCGATTTACCTTTGTGAAAAGCATTTTGATAAGGCTTTTGGTATGAGCTATTGAATGATGTTGCCATAACTTGTACACGGAGCGAGCTGTATTCGAACATCAGACTGGCATATTACTTGTTTTTAAAGGCCATTCAAATACCTTCCCTTTTCTCATTTTACCACTTGTCTCCCATCAGGCCTTCTCTTACTAGCGGATATTGAATTGCTTTGTAGCAAACATGCCATTACTCTTAAAAAGCACACATAACTACTTGAGTCATCAGCAGAATATATGCATGAGGCACAACTATTGAAGCGCACACAAAGGCACATAACCACAATTTTTTTTTTTTTTTTTTTTTTTTTTTTTTTTTTTTTTTTTTTTTTCTTTTGTTCGTTTATTCAACCTTCTCTCTCCTCTTCTATGTCATGTTTTTCTGCCTCTTAGAATGTTAATGTTCTCAAATTAACCTTAAAAGGTAAAAGGTTCTTTTTGGCTCAAACTATTAAATATTTCATGACTACATGCAAATAAATTGGGGCTGGCTTCCACGAGATGTAACCTTAACATTGTACTTTGCGTCCTGTTGCCTCTGGGCCTAATCACCTAGGTTTGCTTGGTGCTTTTTAAAACTACATGTTAATCCTTCTTTTCCTCTCTTGCTAGATTACCCTTGGTTGCTTTTGATTTCTATTTGAATGGTGATGAGTTAATGCTTTAAGATAGGCTTTGAAACCCCCCCTTGAGTGTCATCGTATCACAAAGCTCTATAGATAGCTGTGATTTACTATCTTCTGACAATACCTACCTGTACAGGTTCTGACATATTCAAGCTCATATATTGCTCACATTTTTTCTGTATTCTGCTTTGCAGCCAGAGCATCAACAACTAATTGTAGATGCTGGTGCCTTACCTCTTGTTGTGGATCTTTTAAAAAGGCATAGAACCAGCTCAAGTTCTCGGGCAGTTTCTGGTGTCATTCGTAGAGCTGCAGATGCAATAACTAACCTTGCTCATGAAAATAGCAGCATTAAAACCTGTGTCAGGTCTGCTTTCTAGTATTATACTCGAGTTGGAAACTGGCTGTGTGTTTTTTTTTTTTTTCCTTTTTTTGACTGTGAATTCTCAATTTGCATGCAGGACTGAGGGAGGTATTCCACCTCTTGTTGAACTGCTTGAATTCCGTGATGCTAAGGTACAGAAGGCAGTTGCAGGGGCACTGCGCACGTTGGCTTTTAAAAATGATGAAAATAAGAAGCAGGTGAAGTCAATTAATGATTATTGTTTTCTAATATTGGTCAATTTTATATAGGCTAACTAAAACTGAAATTTTACAGATTGTTGAATGCAATGCTCTTCCTGCTCTGATTCTGATGCTTAGATCCGAGGATGCTGCAATACATTATGAAGCGGTAAATTTCGCCCGATTACAACTACCTATATGGCTTGCTTTATGGAAGGGTTGGCAAGACCCTACCACTTTCTTATTTCGTCATGACTTGATGATACCGTGTATCAGTTATGACTTCTGATCAATTGTTGATTTGTTGTCTGATGAATTTGCTATGGGTGGTTTTCAGGTTGGCGTCCTTGGAAATCTTGTACATTCATCACCCAATATAAAAAAAGAAGTTCTGCTTGCTGGTGCTTTACAACCTGTTATTGGGTTACTCAGGTAGTTTTTTTATTCCCCAAGAAATGCATGGTTTTGCCTGTCCTTAATTTAATTTCTGGACCTTACTAGTATGAGACTCATGCTTATACATGGTGGTGAATGTTCATAGTTCATGTTGCTCTGAGAGCCAGAGGGAGGCAGCCTTGTTACTTGGACAATTTGCTGCTACAGATTCAGATTGCAAGGTTTCTTTCTAAAAGCCATAATCTTAGTTGTTCAATTGCTATTTGGAACCAAGCTTATACTGTGCTTCCTTGTTGAGATATATTAAACAATTAAAAATCTATAACCTCCTGTGAACTTAATTTTATGCTTTTCCTGATAATTGGAACTCTTACTTTCATACCTGTAGCTAATCTAGACCATAAAAGTTGATTGCACAGTATCTTAGCTGTCAGAATTACTATTGTTAGAGAAAGCACATATGAATAAATGTTAGAAGAATCATTTCTTAGTTGAATTAGGGGTAGGTTTTTGTTTAAATTTTTACCTCTCACCTAAGCCTGTGACCAAAGGGACACAGCACTACTCCACACCAGGAATACATGGTCACAGACATTCGTCTTAGAAATCATAATATTTATACTACAACATTCCATAAATTGCATGACACAATTGTATGGAATTATTATACCCCTTTATAAGTTTATAGTATAGATCACGTGTACCGTTAAGGTGTTAACCAGTTGCTCTTATTTACGACTAATGAAGTACTGGATTATACATTTCAAACAAGGGCTTTATTTTTGTCTCTATCCAGTGTTTTAAAGCATTAGCAATGAAACTTAGTCATCTTTTTAGGAAAACTCTTAAAAGTACAATTAGGCGCAAAGCATTGATGTATTATTTTTCTCACCGTTAGGATGTCAACACATCAGTGAGTGAACCAACCTAGCATCTACAGGACTTATGAACTCTAACTCATGTAGTCAATATCCTCCCCCTAAAACAAGTGTGAAGTGATTTAGGATGGGGTAGTGCTTTGTATAAAAGTACTACATTTGCCAGCTGATGAGGCTGTAAACTACTGCTGAACAGTTGAAGAGAGTAGTTTGGGAGCTGGGCTAGTTTTCCTGCTTTACCCAAATTATATAGGCAAATGTTTTTGTTAATTTGAATCACAATAATATATAAAACCTCGTAATTTGAACATGATTTGATAAAGTTGCTGCATTATCTAGTTTCAGGATGCTTAATACGTAAGTTCTTATGAATAATATTCAGCACAAGCATACGCCAGAGTATTAGTTAGTTAAAAGCTCAGTACTCAATTTGGATAGGGTTATCGTAATTTCCTAACTCCAATCCAAAAAAAAATAAAATCTCTACCGAAGTCATTCAAACAAAAATATCCAATTAAAACTAGTCACTAGACTAGATTTGATTGGTTTTTGGATTTTAAGGATCTAATTTACACCTTAAAACAGTGGTGGTTTTGGATAGTGAGAAGGACTCGGATGCTGTGGCTCTTGGGTGTCAGAGTTTAATCTGTTTTGATTCGAGAATCTGAGTATTTCTGTTAAAGTATGGTGACATGTGAACAAAAAGGGGCTGCAGAATGATCTCTTCTAATCGCTCGATTTTCGCTGGGTATGTGTGGTGCTGGGTTTAACTGTGGATGAAAACTCTAACATGGTCTGTTTGACCGTTTTTACTGTAGGGTAACTTTTGTTGTTTTATTGCTTTTCTAAATTATTATTTATTTTCCTCTGCCTTTTAATCCCTCATACATTTTATTTTGTAGGTTCATATCGTCCAGAGAGGTGCCGTTCCTCCATTAATTGAGATGCTCAGATCCCCTGATTTACAGCTGAGGGAAATGTCAGCCTTTGCACTGGGGAGGTTAGCACAGGTCGTGATCTGCTGCTTTTCTTTACTGCTTAAGATTACATGTTCATGGTTTAACGTTTTATCCTCATTTGATTGGATGTGTTTACATAATTTGATGTTATTATTTATAAGTCAGAATAGAAAATGTTTCTGTGTCTTCGTCGTTTGCAGATGCTTTTGTTCATTGTTTGGATTCCAGGGGCTTGAGAGGCATTTGTTTCATTGCCTATACAACTTAAATGATAAGCAGAGAAGAGAATATGCAAACATACAAATCATGTAATAACGATATTTTTTCAACAGATCAGCTCTTTCAGAAAATGTGAAATGGGAGACTGGGAGGGGCTCATAGAATTGTTCCTCAGTTCAGTGAGGTCACAATGTTACTTGGTGCTGTACGTATATGCTCGTGTACATCCTAGACCTTCAATTGACACACATTTGACTCCTAAGAAAATGTGAAGTCTTATATGAGTCTTGTGTCTGGAATTTATGTCATGATAGGTCTTGTTTCCATTTTAAGCTGAGTCAAGACTTTCTTTTTTGGCTTTTGAATTTTAGATTTAGTCATTCAAAATGAGTTATTAGTATGATTGCGCTTCTCACACCTTCTTTATCAAGGATCTTTAGGAAATACCTCTCTTGGTACTTACTCCCCCATACTCTGTTCTGGTGAAAGCCTATTCAGAGGCATTAGGCTAACATAGATGTCAATATATGCTAGTAAAATTTATTGCCGAGTAATCTGTTGGAGGCAGTATCTTTACATTCTGGGTCAAAATCTTTGAAATTATGAGCGTTTCCTTAAAGATGGATGTTATTTGGCTATTAACTCATACGCCTCACTACTCACAAGTCAAACTGTGGTTGATTGTCAATATTAAGAGCGATGTTAAATGGTTGTCAACTAGTAGTCGTTTATCAAGTATCTGACTTGTCTTTCCTTAGAAAAAGGGAGCATCTGGCTTGCTTTTATTATTTTTTTAATACTCCCTCCATTCCCATCAATTCTTCCCATTTACTTTTGGCATTAATTTCAAGTGCATATTAAGTAAGAGTGAAACCCAGGTCACATAGGTGGAATATGGGACCCCAAAAGTTACGAAATAAGGAAATGGGAAGAATTGACTGAAAACAATGAAAAAGAAAAATGGGAAGAATTGATGGAAATTTATCATCCATATGTCGGCAGCCTGTTTTTCTGGGCTCAGCATGAGATGTTTCCGTCTCTCTTTCACATCAGTTGTATTGAATGTTGATTGTTGTTATAGCAAATCTTTAGCTTGTATCCTGAAGGATACTTCTCATACATCGAAGGCATCATTTTGCTTCAGAGGTTTGCCTGGATTTAGTTATTTATTATTATTATTATTATCATTATTTATTTTTAAATCTTGCCCTCTTTAGATCAGTGGTTTTGCAGATTTTATTCTTCATTATATTTGGTATCCTTACCGATGTTCTCTGGCTCTTTTATTCAATTTTTAATTGTTGTAGTTGCTAAGCTGGGTTTCCTACAGGAGTCACATAATCAAGCAGGTATTGCTCATAGTGGTGGGTTAGTGCCACTGCTAAAGCTTCTTGATTCTAGAAATGGTTCTCTTCAGCATAATGCTGCGTTTGCTCTCTATGGTCTTGCGGATAATGAGGTATTTTCATTCGCAATTTCAAATTCGTAGATTTGTCCTTGTTTTCTTTTTTTCTTTTTATTGACTGGTTTTGTATGTGCTTTAAACAATCAGGATAATGTATCGAGTTTTATTAAGGCGGGAGGTTTTCAGAAGTTGCAGGAGGGAGAGTTTATTGTTCAGGTTTGTTGTGTTTTCTCTCTCCTTTCTTTTCTTTTTTCTTTTTTGAGGGAGACAGAAGAGTTGCCTGAAGTTGCTATGATTTTAGACTTGTATTGGGCAACATAGTTTTCCTTTCAGCCACTATCATAGCACTGAATCTTCATTTGGTATATGCACATTATGTACTTTCAGGCAACAAAAGATTGTATAGCCAAGACCGTGAAAAGATTGGAGGAGAAGATACATGGTCGGGTGAGTAATGTTCAGTTCTATTTGGTTTCAGATGCTTTGAACTTAGGTTCTCAAGTTTAGAACTTATTCTAAGGCTGTGTTAATGGTTTTTCTAAGGTTTTATCCTGTCTGCTGAATATCATGCGTGTCGGAGAAAAAGCTGTTCAGAGACAAGTTGCTTTGGCTCTTGCTCATCTGTGTTCTCCAGAGGATCAGAGTAGAATATTCATCGAGGAAAATGGTATATCTCTCTGCTTGGGTGATATGATTTTCCTGTCTTTCTATCTTGAGAAAAATTGATTCCTTTCAATAGAGAGCCCACAAATAAATGGCGGTTAGTACAAATATCTGATGCAAAGCATAATTGCTTCACCAATCATATGCAAACCATACAGCAGCCAAAGACTATCAACGAAAGAGCTATCTTGAGCTCGAAAAAGACTTTATCATCTGCATGCGAAAGAGAACTGTAGGCACTGACATTGGCTTGAACTGGATGTGATTCTCCTCGAAATGTGCTCTCTTTCGTTCAGATTCAGCTGCACAGAAAGCAGCTACTAAAGCTATGGGAATGAACTAAGTCATGAGACGCTTATTCCTCTATGTGAAAGACCGATTTACCTCGTGATTGAGACTGGGACACCTCCTTGTATTTCCCATACTCTTCATTTTACAGTTTGTTGTGAGGGTCTGGTCTGAATGCTTATTAGGCTTCCAATTTATGATTGTTAACTTCTTTCGACAGGGCTGGAAATACTTCTTGGGCTTCTTAAATCCTCAAGTAGTAAGCAGCAACATGATGGTGCCACTGCCCTCTGTAAGCTGGCAGACAAAGCCATGACTCTCTCTTCCGTTAATGCAGCTCCTCCTTCTCCAATATCACAGGTGTGGTTCCGCTGGTTCAGTTCTGTGTATTCAAGTAGAAAGGATTGTGTTTGCTGTGATATGTTTTTGTATTGGGTACTTGACAAATTCTTGTTTGTGACTCTTAACTTTGTTGGAAAATCAGTGCTAACACACACACGGAATAGAGGAAAATTGCAAGAGCCTCACATGGACAAGTTTAAGGCAAACTTGACAATCCTCACACAAATACTGACCTAAGAACCTGAGTACACCCTCTCACTCACAGGAACTTAGATGGATAAATCTTACACAACACTCACACTTTGTTGTGGCTACTACTCTATCTCAAAACACAACTTAAGTCTTAAGGTCCCTGTTTATAGGACTATAGTAGTTCTAGAGCCTTATATAACAATTACATGTACCTAATCAAATAAATGCATGCCTCTTCACATTCAAATACTTTAAGATAGTGTTTGTAAACATGAATGTGGAATTTAGGTAATCACTTCAATTCTATCATCTAAGATTATGAAATTCAATTACAAATCACTTGTTTGAGAAAATATGGAAGTTCGAATTCCAAATTTGTATTTTACAATCAAATCTATTACTCCCTCCATTTCTTTTGATTCTTTACGTTTGGTTTGAAATTCTCTCGCAAATGCAAACCAAACATAAAGAACCAAAAAAAGTGGAGAGAGTATTGATGATTAAATTTAACATTAAAAGTTAACAATAATACGACTTAACCAACCCCTCATTTTTCTCTCTACTCTCCCTCCACCACTCTCAGCCCCGTCGGTCCTTTACACCCGCCGCCACCTACGCTACTTCCAACACCACCTCCTTAACTGCCGTCGGCCGACCGTCCTAGCCCCGCCCTTCACGACCGACGCCCTTCACGCCTTTCCTCATTTCCTCTCTCTCCTTGGCCTTTTCATTTGTCTCGTTTTTCTCTCCTCATGGCTGAGTGGTGACTTTCGTGGGGAGGGGGAGATGCGCCAGGGTGGGGCATCAGTGTCGAGGGGTGGCGGCAGCAATGAAAACGGCGGGGAATGGGGTGAGAAAGAAGAATTTGACGGAGAGAATATGGCGTGGAAGCTGGCAGTGGCGATGGAGAGGTGATTGGGTGGCGGGGATAGGAGCTCAGCTGCTGTGCGCCTCTTATGGTGTAGCCGGCAAGGTGGGTTGTGTTGGTCCGTCCATGGATGCGGTGGCAGCTTGGGTGGGCAGTGCGGTGACGGGAGGAGAGTGAAAATGAGGGTTTAAGAGGAGAGGAAGTGTGGGATTTCAAAATGAAGGGTCTTGGGGTGTCATTTGTTGGGTGTCATTTGTTTTGTAATAGAAATAAGGTGGGCTTTGAGGGGAGGAGAAGAGAGATAGTATGGGATTTCAAACTGAGGGGTCTTGGGGTGTCATTTGTTTTGTGCTAGAAATAATTTCAATCAAATTTCAAAGAATTTGGTACAAGTCCAAATTGTCAAATTTTTTAAGTTCCCAAACATGGGATTTGAGTCAAATTTGAATGTGAGAATGAAACCCTTGTATCCAAACATTCTCTTAACTTAATTAAGGAATTCAAGGAGTTTTCAACAAAATTCAAAATTTTGTCTGAAATTCTATAATAATATAGTGTTGGTTGTGTTTGAAGTTTAATATGGGTACTTTTGAAGCTCACCAGGTAATTTAAGGATTTTTTTTATCCCAGGCTTTACACAAGAATAGCTGTTTTCAGTCGGTTTTCGAGCTGGTCCGTGTCTAGTTTGAATTCCTAGTCAGGAACTTGCTGCTGTTGCAGTGTAGGGTCAGAAAGTTATCTAGTATGATTTCTAGTGAAGAAAGCCCTGACATAAGTCTGGAATATGGCATTCCTTGCAAGCTGTAACTGCTTGTTGTTTATTTTAAATGCATCATCTAAGGATGGAGGATGGTCCTACTTCTAGAAGATTTCCACTGTTAAATACTACTAACTTTTGCAGGATGATAATGTAGCTGAACAGGTTACTTCAGAATTATGAAAAGTTACAAAACTGAAATGTTCTGTATTAGTTCAAAACTCAACACATGCTCGAGTATTCAGTAGTATAAGTCAACTGTAAAAAGTTCTGCTGCTTTGTTGGTTATCACTTGTGTCCACTTGAGTCTCATATTACATGGATTCTATCTATCAAGCTGTATGAGTGTTGTCACGATATTAGTCCTGTCACTTGTGTCCTAGAACTCCTGTCATCTAAGGCCACCTGAATCCTTGAGCTACCCAAATCTTTTTCGACTTCAGAAGGATAAGAGAACAAAAGACAAGATTCTCACGACAGTGGTTGACTTGCATTAATCTGTTTTTGAATGCTGCGAATGCAGACTATGTCTTGAGCTTGTTAATAGCTTCATACTCGAGGTTCAGAGATCAGCAGCAAACAGTATTCATCTATCCTATTTAAAGTTCCACAAGAAACCAAATATTGCGTGGACAAGCCAGAATTTAGAATGGATTTTAGAACATCGAAGGCTGAGGTTGAATCCTTGCGTATAACTAAGTATCCAATCACATCTTTGACTCTTCTAAATTGTAGAAACTTTTTTCGATGTTTCTTGACTGCCAAATTGCTGTGAGATCTCAACACTCAGTGCATGTTTGGCTGGTGTTATTCCCAATGCGATGTATACAAATAAAGTAGAAATGAAGTGAGAGGGTCACAAGGGGGACAGTGCAGTTGATTACATCCAATGGTGTAATTGTGATTGCATAGGTTTAAGTTGAACAATGGTGATTACCTCAATCAAATAGGGTTCCCATTATATTGTAATGGGAAAAGTTTCCTCTCCCCCACCCCCCTTGTTTCTAGTAGTAAAGATCCCATTCAATTGCAATGAAAAACTCGCCAATCAATCAACCCCTCAGTGTCTATACTCTTTACATCTGATATGATGCTTTTTGAAATTGGGGCGCATGTATTGTTTAATGGTAGCTTATCCAGCTCTATCATTGATGATATGTGTTATCGCATATGCTCAGGGTTTCCTGTATACTACCTAAAATAGATTCATGTGTCATTTGAGACACATGCTTTATAGCGATATGGGTCATTTGGTCAATTTCTAATAATTCTTATAATATTGGTTTTTGCAGGTCTATTTGGGGGAACAGTATGTAAATAATGCAACACTGTCTGATGTTACTTTCCTAGTTGAAGGTTGGAAATGGTTCAGATTATGCTACTTTTTCATTGAGATAAGATGCTTTGTTATTAACCAGTGCCCTGGTCCTTGCTCTGGTGGGATATGGCTTTTGTTTTGAACACGTCCATGTGTTTTGTGTTTAGGTAAACAGTTTTTTGCTCATCGGATCTGCCTTCTGGCCTCATCTGATGCATTTCGCGCAATGTTTGATGGGGGTTATCAGGTGAGTTAACATGTCTGATGAAGTGAGGTGGGGTGTTGCCCTATTCTCTCTCTCCTTCCCTTGATTTTTCCTGAAGTACTCTACTAAGCCCACTCCCAGATATTCTTCAATAGAGATGTTGCACAGATGCCCCATTTGCACTGTAATTTGTATTAAAATTTTGTATTGTGGCTGTGTGGGTGACTCAGTGACTTAATGAGTTACTCCTCTCATCCACATTTAACTATGGTTTAGGACAGTGGCTTAAGCACCAATAGACATTGTTCGCGCATTACTTTGTACTCGGTACTCCATGGCTTTGTCATAGGTCGATGTATGAGTTTCCTATGTCTGTATAATATTCAGTGAGCCCTTTTCAGACCGTGACCTCTAAAGACTTTACCTTGATGACTTTAATGCCCCAGTAGGGGATGACTTACTTTTTATGCCCTTATAAGACTAAATCTGCCGAAGGGACATCTAAATTTTACCAATTTTACTCTATTCTCTCACCTGTATTGCTAATAAGCTCCATTGATATAATGGAACAGGAAAAGGATGCTAGAGATATAGAGATTCCAAACATCAGATGGGACGTATTTGAGCTAATGATGAGGTAATGTATTACATATTTACATGCCTCATGCAGTCATGTGTTCCTAATTCTGGAAAGGTATGTGCAATCAGCTAGCCTTGTTGTAATTTGTGGTGCAGGTTTATATATACAGGATCTGTTGATATCAAGTCGGACATGGCACAAGATCTCCTAAGGGCTGCTGATCAATATCTTTTAGAGGGTCTTAAACGTCTCTGCGAGTATACTATAGCACAGGTAAGTGGAGCAAAGTCTTTTTTATTTGCTATTTCTGCTTCTATTGAATTCGATAGTGACGTTTCAATGTTTTTCTCTTGTTTATGAAGGATGTATCACTGGAGAACGTGGCAACCATGTATGAGCTTTCTGAGGCCTTTCATGCCGTGTCATTACGGCAAGCTTGCATCCTTTTCATTTTGGAGCAGTATGATAAATTTAGTACTGTGCCTGGGTATGCCCTTTCTTTGGTTGATTAGCTTAATGCTTTTCTCTTGTGCAGCTGAACTTGAGCTTTCTGTTTGATATTGTGTCTCTCCGTATTGTAACCAATATGAGACAAAAATTCAGTGCAAAACTTCCTGTTGAAGGGGGGCGGGGGCGGGGGAGTTTGGATGTAACAGAAATGTTAATGAAGCTAAGAGCAGCCCTTATGGTCTATCAGACTCTCTATCATCACCCCTATCAATTATTGATAGGAAAACAAATCCACATCCAGGATAAACTGTTGTCATCAATTGACGGATTACAAACTATATCAAAGAATAAGAACAAAACAAAAGCTATCAACTGTTGACCCCACTTGCAATTAGTGTAAGTACCTATATGAATAATCATGATTTAGTGATGATCAAATTACTATAATATTAAAAATATACCAACAATAAGTTCAAATAGGAGAGCGAATAAGTGGTGGGCTCTTGGATGGTAGGAAAACTCATTGTTGCAGAAGATATATCAAACTTTTGTTGAATATAGGCTGGACTTGGAGGTGTAGAGAAATGGGTAGAGAGAAAGACAAAAAAAAAAAAAAAAAGTAACGTAAGATAGAAAAAAAAAAGTAACGTAAGATAGAAAAAAAGAAGAAAGTAGAAATAAACAACTGTCATTGTTGTTTATGCTCTAAGAGATTATCTCTTTACTTTCACCTGCAATAAAGTCTGCTAGTATGCACCAGTAAGTTGGTTCTAACAAAGTATCCTTGAATTTTCTGGATTAGGAAAAAGAATCAATTTTTAAAATTGTGACTAGTAATCATGGTACATTACTAGATCATACGAAAGGCATTCTATTTCCAAAACACGAATAGTTACACATCCATAGCCTGACAAACATTATGTGAAAACCAAAGCAAGGATATCATTCTTACGTTATTTGTAACTGGCCATAACCACTGCCTTGTTATTCAAACATCGTGGTGTTACAATGCTTTTCTTATCAAGATAACTGAAGATATATTGAAGATTATTGCTCTAGTTCATCTACTTATTTTGTCTTAATGTCTTTTTTTTTTTTTTTTTTGGTTTTGTGCAGGCATTCATCTTTAACGCAGCATATTTTACCAGAAATCAGAAACTACTTCTCAAGATTGCTCACTAAGCCGAATGCCATGAACTAGCAACTGCAACCTGCTGATCTATGATCTTCATTTGCCCTTTGGTGTGTTCTGTGGAACAAAATGGTCTGCATGTGGTGGTCATGGGTGTAACTAATCATACCCTCTGTGAGGATTCACATCGTTCCAAGTGTCATAGCTCCCTTGTCCTTGCATATGCGAACTCTTCAGGGCCCTTCTTGCAAGCTAATGAAACCCTTACTGAAGGAGAGGCTGCCATTAGATTAGTTGGGAGCTTCCTTACAGAGCCCTAGTATAATTTTCTAACATGCTCTACAAAGCTGAGGCTTTAGTCTGCAGGGTAGCATCTGTGAAGTTAATGGATCAGTCGTCGAATGCAAACTTTGATACGGCCTCCATGTTCTTAGCCATACAAACTTGTGCATGCCGGAGAATTAGGCTTCTGCCAAGCTCAGTGGGTAATGTTTTAATCCTAAGAGTCCATGAGATGCTTTCCACATACACAACTAGTGTAGGACCTTACATTCAGGAGCTGGGAAGGACTGAGAATACTGTGTATTCCCTGTTTCCTTCCACTTGTTATTAGAGTGAAGTGTACTTGAATATCAGTTGAGAACACTCCTGATGGAAATATGTGTATGTGTGAATTGAGTACGGCCATCTTGTTGTCTTTAGTCTAAGGCTTCGATTATTTGCTCTTTACTGAGACAGATTAGGTGGGTGCTGAACCCGAACTCCTGGTGAAATCTGTGAATGAAATGAGTGTGCCCTGATTAAGCATATCTGGAAATCGAGATGGGGCTTTTATATATTTTTTGTCTTCCTGTTTTACGTTTTTTTCTTCTACTGAGGCAGTTCGTGGCTTCATCATGTAGGCACTGAGGCACATTACCTTGCAACGTGATTCTGATTATTGACTCTTTTTTTGGGTAAGCAAACGCTGTCTACGCAGTGCATTAGGTCTGATCATTGTGCTTTTATGTGATCATTTTTGTAAGCAGTTCTATGGATCGTGCCATCCAAATATCCAATAATGTAGGGACTTATTTGATAGAAGAAGCCATAAGACGATGACACAATTTTTAGTATGAGAATCAATACGATTGAACTACTGATTTAAACACACAACACATTGAGTTGATAATTCTGATTTTCGATTCTTCTAACGTGTACTCTTGGGGCACATGTTAAAAATTTAAATAAGGAGGTGAACGACTTCTTAAAATATACGGAGTAGAAACATGTTGGAGTTTACATTCCAAGTGTCACAATGTGTCACGCTAGTGCAAGACATTTTCACCTGAGATTAGCTCGTACATCTGATGGACTGATGGTGATCGAACGTTTAGATTGACTGTTCTGCTCTTTAAAATTATTTTCGTATAGTACCTTATAATCTCCCTTCAATTTATTCTAATTTTTTTTTTTTTTTGGGACAGTTCTAAATGATTTTTTACTTCCTTATTTGTAATGTTATTTGTGGTCATAGTGGTTTGTGAGTTGTAACCCACTCACTTTCATTTTCGAGCACATCTTATTACCTATAAAAACTTCGTGCTACTTTATGGAAGAAAAAATGTGAACTGGAGGGAGTACAATGTTTAGCTTTAAAATGAATCCTCTTTAAATTAAAGTTTTCAGTTTAGTACAAAGAAAACTAAGTCTTGATCGAAAATGTATAATTTAGCACTTATCCACTACACCAATCATACGTCCACGTCACTGCATGGGTCAAGTTATTAAACGTCTGCGTCACTCTTCGTATCCGATCCATTAATACATGATTTTGACTCCATGTTGCCCTCATGAGTCATGACATTGTATTCAAGCAATCATACCTTATTAACACGAAACAATACCGTGAGAAAGAGGAACACATTTTTGTAAAGTGTAAGAAAGCTTTACAAGATTTAAAGCCAACTTGAAAAAATTCGAAGTATACACAAAAGATGGATTAGGATCCCCTAAAGTTGAAAATAAACTCTACCATGTAGAGTTTACTTAATAAGGTAAGAATTAACTATTTTGCAGTTTTTTGTGCATTCTAAAATCCTCTTTATTTTGTCTTATTACTAATTTTAGCAAACTCCACCAACTCTAAAAAAAATAACTATAGGGGATCCTCACCCACAAAAGATGGATTAGTTCAACTTGGAGACGATTTAACACATCGCATATATTTAGAGAATAATAAATTTAAACAAATAGTTTCGACTTGTCGCCTCCAAGGAATCCCCTTATCTTCTCCTCTCTCTCCCATGGTTCGGGCATGATCCTGAGGTGGGCTTATTCCTAGCAGTAGGAAGAAGCCCACGCGGAGAGATCCCGCTCACCAAAAAAAAAAAAAAAAAAAGAATCTGACAAATTACTAACCATGTCTGTGATTAGCTTAACCGAGCTCACATCTGAAGTTTGACTTTGGAGAAAGGCTTTTAGAACAAGCTAAGCTCAAATACACAAGCATGGGTAGGTACTACACACTTGAAATGTTGATTGATGTGTAAGTGTAACGCACTCATGTTAGGAAAAGGTCATTCGACATTACAAAATAAACTTATCATAAGTAATCATCTATTTAAACTATCATTTCCCCCTTATCTACTAGTACTATATCGATCTGCCCATTCCCACACCATTACATTTTCCACTTATTAATCCTTTTTGTCTCTTCGCTGTTTTGTGCGTTTGCCTAATTTCAACGCAAAATAAAAATGGATTCTCATTCCCCTGTAAAACAACTAACAGTAGAGTTCTCGGGTCTGATCCGAGTTTACGACGACGGCTCGGTCGAACGACTCTGGAACTCCCCTTACCTTCCCCCCTCCCCTGAGGACCCTGTCACCGGGGTCGCGTCGAAAGATGTCATCATATCTGAGTCCACAGGTCTATCAGCCAGACTCTACCTTCCAAAACTCACAGATAAAGTTAACGATAAGTTACCCGTCTTAGTATACTTCCATGGTGGCGGATTCTTAGTCGAATCCGCTTTTTCGACATCTACTCATCCTTACATGAACAGGTTAGCGTCTGAAGCGCAGGTTTTGATCATTTCTGTTGAATACAGGCTTGCACCTGAATATCCTCTTCCTACAGCATATGACGACTGTTGGGACGCTCTCAACTGGGTTGCGTCGCAACCGGAACCATGGATAACTAACCACGGCGATATAACGGCGCTCTTCATCGGTGGTGATAGTTCCGGGGCCAATATAGTGCACAACATTGCTATGAAGGCTGGCACTGAGAGCCTGAACCATGGTGTTAAAATTCTTGGAGCTTTCCTTTCTCAGGGTTTACTCTTGGATGAAAAGAGTGAAGCATTGGACATGGCGTACAAGATTTGGGACTTTGTGTACCCGGATGCGCCAGGGGGATCGGAGAGTCCGATGATTAACCCCATGGCTGCTGGAGCTCCAAGCCTAGCAGGGCTCGGATGCTGCAGAGTGCTCGTGGTTGTGGCGGGCAAAGATGTGATGAAAGGAAGCGGGGTTCGGTATTATAAGGCTGTTAAGGCAAGCGGGTTTGGAGGTCGAGTGGCGCTGTTTGAGGTGGAAGGGGAAGATCATGGGTTTCATGTCTCTAATCCTGAGGCTGAGAAAGCTAAGTTTCTTTTCCAACGCCTGGGTTCTTTCCTGAGCAAGTGATTTCTAGTTTACGTTTTGTTTGCAGTGTTTTGTCCGTTATTTATGTTCAATTTTGTTGGACTTTAAAATCAAAATATGTGAAATAAATCAGCTAAAAACTCTTTTGGGTTTTAGACAGACCTGTGCAATGGGAGCGAGCACCCCTGTCTCCTGTGAACTGACCCAAACCCGCGCCACCCTGTTGAACATGCCTGGTCTTATATTCAGGATGCAACTTAGGATTTTGACATCATCCCCTCAGAATAACTCATCCTGGTTTCTAAAGCGCGCTATAGACCAACAGTCCTAATCTATAACACATCAACATCTCGTTCATCATGCAGGGCCTGTTTCTAAAAATCCCTAGAGCTTGTGAGTTGTGACAATGAAAACAATGGGAAATAACACAGGTGTAGGAAATTCTTACATCGATCATGAGAAGTACAAACTGAGATCGATGTTAAACAACCCTGCCCTGAGGTGAGAAGGATTTTGGAACCTGCCACAAGAAGAATATGCCAAGCAGTAGTTGCAGAAAAGGGATGTGCCATTACCTTAGGCCTTTATGTTGAGCCTGCAGCGGATATTTGGCTTCGATGGAATAATATGAAATCAACTACTCACAGAACGAATTGCTAACAATCTTGGATTATGACAACAACTGCTACTATATGAAGGATAATAAATATATAACTTTAGAAATTGACCTCTCTTCCGTTATATTATCTGATGTGATTCAATTAATTGATTAAAACTACAAAACTTTACCTGAATATATAGTACATCACTTACTAAATATTGTGTGATAAATACCTCACACAATTACATGGCTCAAAGCTGATTTCTGCTTTGCTATTTCTTGAATTCCTTATTTAGCTTTTACTATATTTAGATTACCTAAATATAACTTCATTATATTCTCACAATTCTCCACCTTGTTCATAATATCCTCAAATTTTGGACGAACAAATTGCATCTTCTAAATCGGCTGTACCAACGACCATGGTTGCCTACGTACCCTTTACCGGGATCAAGCCTGTCGTAGTTCACGAAATCCCTTTGCATGTCTCAACATGCAATAATATTAAGTAATTCCAAACAATGTTGAAACTTACCACCAGTAACAACTTTGGTTAACATGTCAGCTGGATTCTCATCGGTATGTACTTTTGTAAGAGAAATATGACCTTCCTCCACGACATCCCGTACAAAATGATATCTGACATCGATATGTTTGGTACGAGCATGATGAACCTGGTTCTTAGCCAAGTGAATCGCACTTTGGCTATCACACGTTAGATCCACATATTCTTGCTCAATTCCCAAATTATCTAGAAGACCCCACAACCACAATGCTTCCTTCACTCCTTCTGCTACAGCCATGTACTCGGCCTCCGTAGTAGATAGTGCCACTGTAGCTTGTAACATCGATCTCCAACTAACTGGAGCACCATGTATTTTAAATACATATCCAGTAGTAGATCGGCGTCTATCTAGATCTCCAGCATAATCAGAATCAACAAATCCATTTAACTGACATGTATCTCCACCAAAGCACAATTCTGTGTCAATGGTACCCTTCAAGTACCGTAAAACCCATTTCACTGCTTCCCAGTGTGTCTTCCCTGGATTCGCCATGAATCAACTGACAACACCAACTGCTTGTGAAATATCTGGACGTGTACACACCATTGCGTACATTAAGCTACCGACTGCACTAGCATAAGGTACACATTCCATGTATTCCTTATCTTCCGCTGTTGTTGGAGATTGTTTACTAGAGAGCCGAAAATGAGGTGCCAATGGAGTTGCCACTGACTTAGCACCCTTCATTCCAAACCTTTCAATAACCCGTTCAATGTAGCCTTTTTGACTCAAGAACAATTTTCGGTTTGACCTCTCCCTCCTAATCTCCATACCCAGTATCTTCCTAGCAGCGCCCAAATCTTTTGTCTCAAACTCACTACCAAGTTGAGATTTTAGCCTATCTATCTCCACCTTGCTCTTTGAAGCAATAAGCATGTCATCCACATACAAAAGGAGATAAATATAATCACCACCACGAAGCTTACGAATGTAGACACAACAATCGTAATCACTTCTGGAGAACCCTTGTTTTATCATGAAGGAGTCAAATCGCTTGTACCACTGGCGAGGAGATTGCTTTAATCCATAGAAGTATGTTTTACAACTGGAGAAAATATCTCATTGTAATCAACACCTTCTTTCTGTGCGAATCCCTTGGCCACTAGCCTAGCCTTATATCTTACATTATCTGACTTCAAATGATCCTCTTTTCTTTTATATACCCACTTACAACCAATAGCAGACTTCCCCTTGGGCAATGGGACCACCTCCCATGTTTTGTTCTTATGAAGAGACTGCATCTCTTCTTCCATGGCAATTAGCCAACTCTCTCTATCCTTGTCTTTGACAGCTTGTTTGAAGGAGACCGTCTCATCATCCTCCACCGAGAGTGCATATTCTACCATGTTTACCTGCCCATAATTTCTTACAGGTTTGTCTGACCCAAACTTGAATAGTGGTTTGTAATTCCTCTTTGACTTAGTGGCCGCCAAAGAATCTTGTTGATGTCGTTGTGGCAAATGTATATTTTCATGTTGAACCTCCCCATGATCAAGCTCATCCTCGTCTTGATTAACGTCTGGATGCTCCACCTGAACATGACTAGGGTCTAGTTGGTTTCTAGACTCTATCTCAACTACTTGAGTACTTGTCGTCCTAACATCACCATTGCTAGGCACCGTTGCTTTTGGCAAAGCAACCATGGACTTCTCATCAAAGGTTACATCCCTGCTGATTATAAACTTAGAATCTTCTAAACACCAAAGACGATAGCCTTTTACACCTTTTGGATAACCCAAAAATATTGCCTTTTTCGCTCTTTTGTCAAGCTTATTATCGTTGACGTGGTAATAAGCTGTGGACCCAAAGACTCTTAGTTTCTCATAATCTGCATGTTCCCCTGACCACACCTTATAAGGTATGTCTCCATTTAAGTAAGAATGTGGAGATCGATTGACTATATAACATGTTGTAGCAACCGACTCCGCCCACCATTCTCTGCCTAACCCTGAGTTAGTGCGCATACACCTCGCCTTTTCAAGTAGTGTTCGATTCAACCTTTCTGCAACACCATTTTGTTGAGGTGTCTTTCTAACCTTCCAGTGTCTCACAATGCCTTCCTGATCACAGAATTCCTTGAAAGCTCCCTCCGTGTACTCCGTGCCATTATTGGACCTTACTGTTTTTAGCTTTCTACCTGTTCTGCTCTCAACCATTGCTCTCCACTTCTTGAAAACGTCGAATACCTCATTCTTATGCTTAAGGAAGTAAATCCAAGCATACCTAGAATAATCATCGACATATGTGACAAAGTAATTGGAACCACCCTTGGAAGTAACTTTAGCCGGACCCCAAACATCTGTATGCACATAGTCTAACAATCCCCTGCTTTTGTGTTTGCTTGTAGAGAACTTTAAACGATGCGACTTACCATACACGCAATATTCACAAAATTCCATGCATGGCTTCTTCAAGTTCTTCAAGAAGCCCTGTCCACCAAGCAAGGATAGACCCTTCTCTGACATATGCCCAAGCCGCATGTGCCATATCCTTGTGCATTCAGTTTGATCCTTACTTCCAACTCCAATTGATAGATCACCTGTTACTGTACTCCCCAAAAGAGGATACAGATTTCCGTGACGAATTCCCTTCATCACAACCAAGGAACCACGAACAACTTTCAAAACTCCATTTTCAACAACTATTTTGCAACCATTTTTCTCTAACAAACCGAGAGAAATAAGGTTTTTCCGCAAATCTGGAATGTGTCTCACATCCATCAAGGTTCTTACTGCTCCATCATGCATCTTGATTCTAATTGTGCCTACTCCTACTGTTTTACAGGCGTGATCATTTCCCATCAAGACAGTGCCACCATCGATACTTTGATAGGTAGTAAACCACTTCCTATTCGGACACATATGGTGTGAGGCTCCAGAATCAAGCATCCATTTACCGGATATCTCAGTGCATTGTTCTGAGACTGAGTAACAATAATCATCCTCATCATTCGAGACATAACTTGCTTCTTGTCTCTCTTGTTGTTTTCCCTTGAAGTTGTCGTTGTCCTTCTTGGATATTGCCCTCCTATTGGGGCAATTGGCTTTGAAGTGCCCAAGCTCACCACATTTGAAACATGCTTTCTCCGCAAGAGGTCTAGATTTTGATCTAAACCTTCCTCCCTTGCTTTTTCCTCTTTCATTAGTCCTTCCTCTAGATGCAAACAATCCCTGAGCTTGTTCTTTGTATTCTCTTCCATTTGATGACGACATTCCACTTGTAGCGACCTTTCTAAGATCATCCGCCAAAAGTGATGCCCTTGTCTCGTCCATGGTTAGAGTGTCACCAACAAGTATCAATGTTTGAACTAGATTTTCATAGGACTTCGTCAATGAAAGTAATAGCATGAGTGCTTGGTCTTCTTCATCAATCTTCACATCTATATCCTTTAAGCTTGATATAATCCTATCAAACTTATTGATATAATCCTGGATTGGGGTGCCTTCCTCCATCTTCCACGTATACAATTTGGACTTCAGATAGATCCTGTTTGTTAGAGTTTTCGTCATGAAATTAGTCTCTAACTTCTTCCACACGCCAGCCGATGTTGTTTCTTCGTTTACCAAGAATGCAACATCCCTCTCAAGGCATAAGATTATCGCTGCGCGTGCCTCTAGATCTAACTCGTCCCAATCCTCATCCTTCATATCAGCGGGTTTTTTTATCTTTACCATCTAGAGCCTTGTGCAACTTCTGTGAAATAAGCAGATTCTTCATCTGCATTCTCCAATATGAGAAATCGTTTTTCCCATTAAATTTCTCAATTTCATACTTTCCCACTTTTACCGTGCCACTAGTAGAAGCCATAATGGCTCTGATACCAATTGTTGAGCCTGCAGCGGATATTTGGCTTCGATGGAATAATATGAAATCAACTACTCACAGAACGAATTGCTAACAATCTTGGATTATGACAACAACTGCTACTATATGAAGGATAATAAATATATAACTTTAGAAATTGACCTCTCTTCCGTTATATTATCTGATGTGATTCAATTAATTGATTAAAACTACAAAACTTTACCTGAATATATAGTACATCACTTACTAAATATTGTGTGATAAATACCTCACACAATTACATGGCTCAAAACTGATTTCTGCTTTGCTATTTCTTGAATTCCTTATTTAGCTTTTACTATATTTAGATTCCCTAAATATAACTTCATTATATTCTCACACTTTATATTACCATCTAAAATACTAGGCCTCAAATAATGCAGGGGATAAACAAAGAAAAATGGAGATGACAATCAAAATGAGACATGGGAAACTGGTGGAGCTGATTCTATTCTTAATATTTGAGCCATATGTCACTGAGGTTCTTGAAGTCGGAAATTTATTATTAAGAAGACAGCTATCAATGGCAGAAGGTCAAATAAGATAAGTACAGGCACACGCCAACACACAAAATAACCATAGAAAAAGGGCGGTATGAATTAAAATGCTGTCTGCAAGATTCATCCTGAGTGATTTCAGGCATCGGTGAGCACAGAATCAGAATCTGAGTCGTTCAGACGTGACTCTTCCTAAACAGGAAACGTAATATGGTTTCGCCGAGGAGTCTTTAGGTGTTCGTCTATCTCATGATCTCTGAAAAAACAGAAATAAGGAAACAAATCAGTTGGTATCTGAAGGATTAAAGCCCTTAATCCAGCAAAAGAAAGTCTAATTCCACTTACAAGCAATAAAACCGACAAGATCCCTCGCGGTTGAATAAAAATTTGTTCAACCTTGTGGGGTGCACGTCACCCACTTTTAGCTTCGGGACAAAACCGACAAGATCCCTGGCGGTTTTAAGAGTATCAAACAGTGCCCTGAAAATCCAAATCAAGAGGCATAGACCCACTAAAACCGTCACGCCCCATGGCGGTTTCACCTCAACAAAACCGTTGGGGAGCGTGGCGGTTTTATGAGTGTCAAACTTGGGCAGTTTGAAGACAGAACCGACTACTCTAGTTTGGGGTCAATTATTTGGCTAAGGGTTCACCTCAAGTGCAACCGCCATGGGGCATGGCGGTTTTAACTTTTTTTTTTTTTTTTTGAGTTTTGTACCTGATTCTGCTTAGTAACCGCCATCCGCAGCAGCGGTTTTATAACATTTAAATCGTTGTGGACAATGACAGTTTTAGGTGGTCATTGCCTCTTAACTAGAGCCTCATTGGTACTGTTTGACACCCTTAAAACCGCCAGGGTTCCAGGCGGTTCTGTCCCGAATTGAAGCTGAAATGGGGTGACGTGCACCCTATAAGGTTGAATAAGTTTTTATTCGACCCATTTTGTTTAACATTTATTTTTTGAGCCCTATTTCGAGAAAAAAAATCCTTAGGAAACTTAAGCCTCGTTTGGATACATATCAAGTCCTAGAAAAAAAAATATATGAATCTTAATTCTAAATATATCAATACATACATATATACATATTACTAAAGGAAGCTTTTTTAGAGAGCCTACGTTAAAAAGTTAATTTCCACGGAACCACCAGAAAATTCGATTTAATTTTCCTGCGTTGTGAGGGAGTCCAAGCTAAGTTATGAAAAATTGTAGAAGCTTTAAACGATGATCAAATTGGAAAATTGTAGTAGATTAGGGGATTTTCAATTGGAAAACTTTAGAAGTTTAGAAGATGTTTGATTGTAAAGATTGTAGAATCTCTAGCTTAGGAGAAGTTAATACTACAAATGCTATTAGGTCGAAAAGTGTTGTTACTACCTATATTTTCCATAATCATTCATATGTATTGATTTACTCATGCATGCATGTGCATTAATGTGCATGTAAGTATTGTTTTTTTTTTTTTCTTTTACCAATTTTATATATATAATAGGTCTTCTATAATCTGTATAAATCTATCTATTTTTCTTACGACGAGAGAAAGTCCATGTTTTTTAGTAGATTAGAAAAACTTTTCCATAATTCGTAAACTTCTAATCCAATTATCAGTCGAACTAAAATTTAGTATGAAAAGGCTCAACCATGCATAAACATTGTACAAAAAAATTGACGACACAAGTCTTCTTATTGCAAAGTATACGTTGTGTTCTATGGCGCCCCCAAGATAAAATCTAATCGATAAGTATTAGATATTCGATTTTACTCACAATAGAGTTCAATGGCAACTTTGTGACATTTGAACAACTGAACTATTATGGGCTAATTGGTTCACTTATATTTAGTTTCAATCTTATATGGGCTAATCAACTCTCTTAATCAATTTTCTAAATTTGTAAGAAGGCAAAATCAAGCGATCTTCTCCTTATGGGATTAGTTAGCCAAGTATCAGTAGGAAGTCATTCTACTAAGGTTAGTCTTATAACAATACTACAATAATTGTTTGATGAAGATGATGATCTGTACATGTACTAAATCTACACTAAAGAGACAAGGACTAGTTACGGCGCAAATCTCCATCGTACGTAGTGGACTTTGGCAAGATCATAAACTAAGGTCCTGTATACAAAATATAATGTATGAGATGATCGATAATTGAACTAAATTAGGACATTTTAATAACTATAAAATTTAATAACTGATACTTATCATTTTGAAACTAATATAAGACAAATGATAAGCTACATCAATCAACCAGAATCCTCCTACATCGTCTCCACTTAACTTTTGTAATTTCGTTTAATGTCTTAAACTCTTCAGTAAAATAATAATCTAATCACGCTCAAATTGTATGGTACATTAAGCATACATAGCTATTTTGATTTGCTAACTTTGGTGCATCTATGTACACGGTACGTTTGTACAACATAGCTGCCTTCCATGAGTCCATCTTCATCTAAAAGAGATGACGTAGTTATGTTTCTTTATCAATATGCTTTCCTTTGATAATTTCTCTCCTTTTTATTAGTCATCATGGTAGTCATCGCATTAATCCAATTCAATTAGTCATCATGGTAGTCATCTATTCTAATCCTGATAATTACGACAGTTCACTATTTGTTCTTTTCCTACTAAAAACATTAAATGTATAGTTTATCGTTAAATTAACATCACAACGTCAAACTAAACCATGTGAATCTTTATTTGTTTAACTAAATAACAAGAATTATGTAACAAGTAAATCAATTCGCGTTACCCGTCTATCGACGTAGAGACTGGACCGCAGGAGTTCAGATGCGCATATCTCTTTCATTTCTCAACCAGATTACCATAATGTAATTTTCTAACCCATTAAATTTATTGTAGTTAACGCATAAAGTTTTGGAGATGAGCAATTCTTAAGTTTTATAGTTTCAACAAATCGATCTTGTGTCGATTGCACTTAAATATGTAACGCAAATCGAGATTCTCCAAGTCAAGAGTTAAATAATCATTATAGGTGAATTGACATAAGTTTAGTCAGTGCTTCGAAGACTACCTAACTTTAACAAGTTTTAGTATACTAATATTTTTTACGGTCCTAAATGAGATAAAATCAGAATAAATAATTAAAGATCAAACCAAAAATTATAATTCGAGTTTAATTCTATAGTTCGTGCAAACACAAGGGCATTCAACTACAGTTTTTCAAACTTTTTTTTTTTTTTTTTTTGTCAATTGGGACTAAATAATGGATAATAACATAAACTTAAACAAGTAGACCGTAACTATCTGACAAGAGTCTATTATCTATACTACTCCCTTTCAAAATGGGCTAATCCAAAAGCTACATGATAATAGCGCAAATTATACCATGTTTTATGCTCCTGGGAGCATAAAAAGCACAATGGTCCTTCTCACAATAGAGAAGTAGGGACCACACTTAAATTATTTTAAGTGTGATCGCTACTCCTCTATTGTGAGAAGGACCACAATGCTCCTTATGCTCTCGGGAGCATGGTATAAGCACTCCGATAGTAGACCATTAAACCCCGTCCAAAAGTGTACGAGTCTAGGTTATCATTAAAATAATATCACATTATTCCAATAAACCTTCATAGAAATTGGACAATGAAACGCGCATATCTCATTCCTTTATTAACCGAATTAAGCGTAATTCACATATTTATGTTACAAGCTAAGTAAACCATGTGAATCTAAGACGATATGTTAAAACATAGATCTATGATTCCACAAATTTATTTTCACTTACAATTAAATATGTAGCCACAAATTAATATTCAAAATGTTAAAGAGTTAAATAATTTTTTTTATGGGTGAATTGATGCTATAAGTTTATTCATTGCTTTAAAGAGTACGTATTTAACAAGAATTTGATGCAAACATATGTATTGTTCAAAGTTTATTTAACTTAACAAGGTATATTATACCACTTTCTTTTTGATTAATTGAGATCAAATAATTCTAAAATAACAATTTGGGTTTGAGGTTAAATTTGAGTTTAATTTAAGAGTTCGTGCAACGCACGGGCATTCAACTAGGTATATTTATAAACGAAACTTTTTTCGTGGGCATTGAAGATGTCTAGAGCCCTTCGAATTTTCTTAGTGTTTCTGATGAATAAGGAATTAGTTTATGTTATTCCATACATGAGATATTAATACTAATAACTATAAGTCACCTTACTATAAATGGATAGCCGTTTAACTTATTCAAATAAATGTCTCAATACTAACATTACACCCTCTGTCCCCCTCTAAACACCCCATACTAAAAAATACACCCTGTTTTGATGAGAGTGTACACGCAACTCGGTTAACCAAAGTTCCAAAAAAATTATTTGGTGAGTTAGATAAGAATCTTAGCAAAATTTCCATGAATTTTTTTTGGAACTTTAATTAAACGATTAGTGTGTACACTCTCCTCAATAAGGGTGCGTTTTGGGTATGAGGTGTTTAAAGGGGGACGGAGGGAGTATAAGTCAACTCTATTGAATAGGTTAAAAGCCCTACGATTTTTTTTAGAACTTTAGGTGAATAAAGAATTAATTAAGTGTTATGAAAATATAGTTAGCATATGTAAGTTTATAGTAATCATGTAAAGAATTCATTTATTACTTATGAATATGTAGTTACCATATGTAAGTTTATGTTAATTTTGAAAAGATGAATCAATATAAAAGTTTTCTTTTATAATTTATAGATTAATAATATTCCATACGTCAAACATACATTTTAATATGTGAGAAAAAAAAAAATCTGACGACATTATCTACATTTTTTTTTTTTGTAAGAAATTAATTTTTATTCATCCAAAATGGGAATAAAAAGAGAGGTTTCTTACAAAAATAATAACCACTAGGATGCTATCATCTACTTGCTAGGCTATCTATTACATCTTGATGCACTTCCTTTCCTAGCCAAGCATAAACTCTCACACAAGTAACATACATTATGTGGTAAACAATCCACTCTATACTATGCTCTTTTCCTTCAAAAATCCTTGCATTCCTTTCTAACCATATATGATACATTGTGGCATTCAAACTAGCTTTAGCCCATCTAGTTTTCCAATGCTTCCTTCTTGAGCTTTTGCTTAACCATGTAAGCTCCCTTCTCAGGTCCCAATCTCTTTGTCTGACTCCCATCCATGCCTGAATTCTGTGCAAAATTGCCTTGGAGAAATCACATTTGAAGAACAGATGTTTATGACTCTCTTCTGCTCTCTTACACAATGTGCACCTGTTAACTATAGGGAGTCCTCTTTTCTTCATGTTATCCACTATTGCTAGAAGCTGCTGCACTGCAAGAGACACTATAAAGCTGTGTTTAGGCATGGTTACATTGTCCCAATCAGCCTTGTGCCAGTCTACCCTATCAAACTTCCTTCTAAAGCTATTATAAGCTTTTGAGGCTTGATATTTCTCTGCTGCACACCACTGTTTTATCATTATTGAAGCTGCTTCCTTATTTCCTGCCATCTCCAAAATGTCATCTCTTGTTTTCAGGATACCCTTCCAGCTTTCAGTGTTTGCAGTTTTTGCTTTGACTTCCCATATGCTTTGTCCTTTTAGCACATATGCTTTTATCCACTTACTCCAGATTCCTTGTTGTTGGTTCTCCAATTTCCACACCCATTTAGCCATCATCGTTTTATTCCAAGCCAGAACCTCTTTGATGTTGATTCCAGCTTCTTCTCTAGGAGAACATAAGCTTGCCTAGCTTTTATATATCATCTTCCGCTTCCCCTCTGTTATCCCCCATAGAAAATTCCTGCAGAATTTGACTATTTTCTTCATAATTGCCTTTGGGATTAACAGAGCTCCAAAAGTTCTCTAATCCAAACACCACTGAATTTATCAATTGAACCTTTCCTGCAAAAGATAAAAATTGAGTAGACCAGTGGTGAATAGAGCTCTTCAGCTTGTTGATCAAAATCTGGTACATGTCAGCTCTCAGCTTCCTAGCATGAAGTGGGATTCCTAAATATCTGAATGGGAAAGTCCCTTCAGTAAATCCTGTTGTTTTCAGAATTTCTTCCTTTACTTTGCTATTCACACCCCCAAAATAGATGTCAGTTTTTGAGGGATTTGCTACAAGCCCAGACATTTCAGCAAAGTCATTTAAACAATCAATAACAGCTTTGACTGATGGCACATCCCCTCTAGTATAGATCATTAAGTCATCTGCAAAGGTGAGATGAGTTAATCTGAGCTTAGAGCACTTTGGGTGCATGGAGAAAGCCCTTTCTTGAAGCATATTCTTAGCATTTTCGACAGAACTTCCATACTAAGCACAAAAATGTAGGGAGATAAGGGGTCTCCCTGCCTGAGACCACATTTGCCAGGGAAAAACCTTTCATAACTCCCATTGATTTTAATTGAGAACCATGTTGTAGTTATGCAACTCATGACCGAATCAATGTAGAGCTCAGGAAACCCCATCAATGTCATCATGTTCTTAGCAAATCCCCAGTTGAGAGAGTCGAAAGCCTTCATGATATAAACTTTTATCAAGCTTCTAGGGGAGATATTTTTCTGATTGTACCCCTTAACCAAAAACTGAGACACCATAATATTATCGAAAATGCACCTCCCTTTCACAAAAGATGCTTGCTCTTCTCCTATCAACTTTGGCAGGGTATCTTGCATTCTATTAGCCAAGATTTTGCTTATAGTCTTGTAGACCGTGGAGCAGCATGAGCAGCATGAGATAGGCCTAAAATCTGCCACTGTTGAAGGGTTATCTTTCTTGGGAATCAGAGTTATCATGGTGCTATTAGCTTGTTTAGAAAGTTTCTTTGTGATGAAAAACTCCCTAACTGCTTTATTGAAATCCTCCCTGACTATATTCCAGTTTTCTTTGAAAAATCCCGCAGAAAAACCCATCCTGGCCAGGGCTTTTGTTTGAGTCTATGCTGAAAATAGCTTCCTTAATCTCCTCATCAGAGACTGGCATAATCAGTTTATCAGCTTCCTCCTTTTGCATTTTCATTTCATCCTCAAAAGTATTAGCATTTATCCCCTTAACCTCTTGCTCTGTCCCTAATAAACTGATATAGTAATCGATAAAAGCCTGAGAAATGCTCTTCTGATCCTCATAACTCTTCCCCTGCATATCCTTGATCTTCCCAATGATGCTCTGATGTTTCCTTTCAGCTATTCTTGTGTAGAAATATCTAGTGCTACAATCTGCTTCTTTGATATGTTGCAGCTTTGCCCTTTGATAGAGCATGCTAATCTCTGCTTGCTTAAGCTTTTGATATTTCTATTTCAAATCTTTAACCTCCTGAAACAATTCAGTTGATGCCTGTTTTTGCAGATTTTCCTGAGACTTATTAAGCTCCCTTTTGATTGACTCCACCCTCTCTGAAAGCTTTGAAAAGTGCCTATAATTAAGATCTTATAGTGCATGTTTGGTGTTCTTCAACTTCTGATAGAGTTTATGCATTGTTGCACCCTCTACTCCTTGCTCCCAAGCACTCTTTACTGTATTCTTATAGTCTTCATAAGTGGACCAGCAATTGAGATATCTGAACTCTTTCTTTGGCTTAACTTCTTGCAATATCCTCACTAAAATCGGAGAGTGATCAGATATACTTGATGGCAAAAAGTCTGCAAATGAATTAGGGACTTTTGAGATCCAACCAGCATTGACTAGAGCTCGATCTAGTTGACTCCAATTAGAAGTCTCTCCCTCCTGGTTATTAGTCCATGTGAAAAAACACCCCTGCCCTGCTAGACAATCATTGAAATCCATCATGTCCATGACATTTGGTGGGGTTTTACTTTGCTTTTCCTCTCCATTCCTTCTAACATTAAAATCTCCAAGAACAAGCCATGGCCTGCTTCCAGGATTTTGATTCTCCAACTCTCTCCAAAGTATCTTCCTCTCATTCGCATCATTACTTGCATAAGTGAAAGTAATGAAAAAATCCTGATTGGAGATAATATGGAGAACTTTGCAACTCACATACTGAGCATGAGCGTTTATTACCTCTACTTTTATTTGTTGAGCTTTCTAGGCAACCCATATTCTCCCATTTCTGTGATGGTTGTAAGTAGTTATTACTTCATAAGCTGCAAATTTCCTTTTGATAATGTTCTTTGCTTTGTGCTCCTTTATTCTGGTTTCCAAAATGCCTAAGACATCAATTTTACTCTTCAACAAGAGGTCCCTTACCTCCTGTTGCTTGAGGGTGTCATTGCACCCTCTGATATTCCAGGCTGCAACTAACATTTTGGAGGGTCAGGTGGTTCCCTATCCCCCTTACTTCCATCTTCTCTGTTCTCAACACCCCCTTGAGTAATCCCTTCTTCCTCCATTAACATTAGCTCCCGAAATCTGTTCACTATAGTGGAAGAAGTAACCTGATGCACCAACTTATTCTTTCTTGAAGAATATTTCCTGCTGACTAGTTTGAATCCCAAGTCTGCAGAGGGAGGTGAGTTTTGGTTCCCTGGAGATATATGATCATTATACTCCAACTCTCCAACTACATCCTGCTGATTGTGAGATTTTTCTAGCTCAGGTTCCAGAGCTGTTTCCTGGTTAGCCATCTCACTCATAATCTTATCATCTTTGGCATGGATTTCTTTCCCCTTAGGTTCAATGTCATCTTTTGCCTGAGTGTCATTCCCATTTTCCTCAGGTCCTTTCCTTACTGGCCTATAGACCTGCTTGATCTCTTTCAGCTTTTTGGGTTTAGTGGTCTTAAGTGTTACAGGTCATGACCCACCTTTTTGCATCCTGTGCAATAGTAGGGAACCCACTCGTATTCTATTGTTTGGGTCTGACTGCCACTGTATGGAGTGCTAATTACTACTTCCCTTGGGAGCTCAGCAGAGACATCCACCTCCACTAAAACCCGAGCAAAAGACATCTTCTCCTAGTGAGTAGTTGTGTGGTCTGCAAATAATGGCTTCCCTACCCTGCTAGCTATTTTGCTGAAAGCCATATGTGACCATCACCATGGTTCAAGATCAGGAAGTAAAATCCAAACAGGTACATCTTGATTGTCCTCTAAATGTAAGTTGGCTTCTTCTGCATGTAGAAAAAGAATCAATCTATTATAGATGGATAACAATTCAACTTATTTAATAATTTTCCAATACTAATAAATAGAAGTATAAGTCAATTATGTTCCTCTAAAAATATGCGTTATTCTATAAGTATGTTCTTTTTTTTTTTCCCTTTTTAATTTATGTTTTTTTTCTATGTATAAACAATTGGCCACAACCTACGAATAAAGGCAGTGTATATATTTTTGAATGAATCTGGTCTTATCTGCATCTAACTATTAGCTATTTATGCGACTAGAGTTAATAAAAACTTAATACATTTTTTGGTGAATAAAAATTCTATTTGTCAAAGATATTTGATTAAATGAGAAGTTATTTGATCTGATATGAATATTTCAGATGTTAATTGATCTAAATTAATTAAAAAATTATTGCAATTAATTGGGGGACCTTGGCATGAGGTTATTTGCATGATAAGTATTATGTCTTGGTTATTTAAATTATATATGATCTGGTATTAAGGTATATTATTAAATCGGAAGTTGTTTGATCTGATTTGGACATTTCAAAGATCTAAATAAATTAGAAGATAACTGTGTTTAAATAGATGAGTTATGTCTTAATGAAAAAATTAATATGTATGAGTAGGTCTCTTTGCAGTGTAACTGTAACAACCCTAAATTTTCGACTCAATTAAATAATGAAAACGTAGGATTATTATGCCACAATTAACTTACCAAGTTTATTTCAAGGTGAAAACCAAAATAATAAATTTAAAATGTAAATAATAAAATAGTATGACAGCGGAAGACTTAGTCAAAGTTTACAAAATCCAAATCCGAAATCCAAATAAATAATAAATATTCAACGATTGTCTAAATAAAAAGACCCCATGAATGCAGACGTCCCCAAGCTCAACATATCACCATCAGACAAACCTGTTAGCTGCGTCATCGGAAAATGACACAGGCCCCAGAATAGGGTAGGGACAAAGCCAAACAGAAGAACGTCAGCAAACTGGCTGAGTAAGAACTCAAAGTAAGACAGGAAAATAAGATACGCGCCTTTGAGTCGCGTAGCTGAACAAGCAACGCTTACAATCAAAGGATTAACCAACATGATTAGAGAGAGATGTGAACCAAGAATTATATTAGGAGTATCACAGAGGAGAATCAAGTGTACATAAATAGGCACTCCGCATCAGTAACCCATCTTTGGTAAGGGTCCTATCCCTAACCAGGAACAACTCTAAAGCTAGCCAACTCAAACCACCCTAAAAGAACCCGAGTGTGCACACCCCTCGCAAGAGGGCCAGTAGGATGTAACCGGTCAAGGAGGAGGTTCTAATAGGTAACTGGTAGCTAATCCAGTTAAGAGTTACCTTGATCAGAGGTATAATAAATCATTTGTAAACGAGCACCCCCGGAGGAGTTAACACGTCACTCTAGAGTGTTTATAGAAGAAAATCCCATCAGCCATATTCAAACCATGATTAGATATTTTATTTGATACATAACCAATCCCCAACCAAACAAGAGATATTGTGATCAATTAGAAGAATTATAGAAGTCAATATAAATGAAACAAGAATTGATCACATTCGAAGACAATAAAACATGCTCAAGCTCGAGAGTTGGCGTTCTTACCGTAAATCGTTGAGCTTCCCCTTTAAAACTCTCAAAAGTCAGTGAACCCAACCAGATCGAACTCACCAGCTACATAATACCAAATGATATATACCCAAAATTAATAAAACGAACTTAGTAACTATAAATCAAAACAAACCAAAACATTCCCTAACAATTTCTAGGCATTAAATTCTCAAATACTAAACATTATAAGCCCCAAATAAACAATCCTAAAGTCCGCAAATCATACTCCAAATTAATAGCCGAGACGTGCTACAAACCCAACAACGCATTCACGACAACACCCACCACAAAATTGGCAACTCCTCGGCATCAACTAACAAATCAACACCTACGACAACACTAACGCCACCATGCACAACCACCATAATCTTCACCCACACATACGCACTACTGACCCAAAGTCATACAAAACAGCCCCGACAATAACTTAACAGCAACATCGACACAACTACATCACCACGCACAATATACCAACACCCCTCGAAAATACAACTCAACCCTTTGACATTACAACACCAACCTTCGACAAAAGCGACAACACCGACGGCTACACCAACAACACTAATTACACCCATATAAAACATTCTTAAAACGCATTAGAATCTGCTAAAAATCATGCTAAACGATAATACTAGCATTAAAACCAATAACGGTTCATAAATCAGAGTTAAGGACGAAAATACGAGAAGATGATATCGGAACGACTATAATAAAACTTTGAGAAATTCATACCGTTGTGTAGAGGAGAGAAAAAGATGATTAATGGTACTAGTTTCGTCCAAAATCGGGCTGAGAATTGGAGACGGTAAGCAAACGAAAGTGGCGGCGTATTGCGGCGAAGAAGACGATGATGATGATAACGTGATTATGTGATACATAGTAAAGGGTTTAGGTGTTTAAAAACAAAAGGGTTTTAGTAAAACCAACAAGGGCAAAAGGGTAATTTTATATTTTGGAATATAAATACAATTTGTTTTAAATTAGTTAGTTTTATTTTTTTGTAAAACCCAAGTAAATCATTTTAAACTTGAAAATCATTTTAACAATTTACGAAAATTAACTCAAAACAATTACAATTAGTAACATCCGACTTAAATAAATTGCCAAAATATACGGGGTATTACAGTAACTATTACTATCAGCCAAGAATATTAGGTAAACCACCTTAATGTAATCTTCGAAAAAATTTAATTATTTTTTTGGTATTGAATGCGTCTGGAAATGAGGAAAAATCCCACACAACGCAAATGAAATTCTCATAAATTTTGATTTTTTTTATGTACAATCCTTAAATATATAATATTCGAATTATATATATATATATATATATATATATATATATATATATATATATATATATATATATATATATATATATACAACTATAGTCATTATTATATTGAAAATGAGAATATGATATCTACAATATAGTATTAAACTTTGTCTAGCTATACCATAATGGATTTCGAAATAGATGATGCGTATATAATATATAATATTTTTAATGTAACCTTGCAACGCACGAGCTTTAAACTACTTTTTGGTAATTCAAACTAGTTTATGAAACTTAGGGCTCATTTAGATTATTCACAAAAATTTGAGTCATTGAAATTACGAGGCCATATTTGGCCTAAAATAGTAGAAATTTGAGATGCCTAAATCTAGGTTCAAGCGAGTCTAATCATCCTAGCATAGCTTAGGGTCGAATCCACGAGGACGTGGATGATTGTCTATTAATTTTAGCTCCAATTTTAGTCTAATCCAATTGATATGAGAGAATATATCTAATTACTACCACTAATTGAGTACTGAGCAATTAAAGTCGAAAACTTCGAATTTAAAACGGTTAATTAGGGAGTTAGGGGGTATAAGTGAGGTTCATGCAACAAAGATGAATTCTTTAATTAAGGGAAATAACAACAACACTCAATGAGATTATTTCATGCCAAATGACGGAAAATAAAAAATTAAAACCCTCTCAGGTACTTAATCTAATCCCCAATTAATCGATTAAATCATTCTCATGCAATTAACCAATCAATCCTACCTACTTATGCTTAATTGAGGCTCAAATCTCTTATGTTGGCCTAATTAGTGAAAGATACAACTACCCAAGTGTACATCTTAGGCAATCATGCAATTAAAATCATAAGGATAGCAATTGGGTACAAATCATATGAAATACAAAACAATAAGTTAATTCCCCACATAAAGACACCACCTTTGTCACATTTCTCACACCCCCTAACAATAAACTACTCACACATCACTAAATCAATACTAATCACGATTATTAGAGTCCTTAACATGATACCGAGCAAATTGGTAAAGATTCAAACTTGAAAGACTAGACTAATTAATCAACTAATAAACATAAATTAACAATAACTAAAACAAGATAAATAACAATAAATAAAAGAGAGAAAAGTTGTTACCCAAACAAAGGAAATAAAAAGGAGATGAAATGAATAATATTTTATTTATATTGATAATAAACCTTGAATGTTGTTGCAATAATATTGAACAAAGTGAAAGATGAAAAGATGAAACAAATACAAGGGTGGAGAAACCAAAGGTCAAACTAGGAGAGAGAGAGTTTTTGGATCCCCTTTTGAATTGATCTAAAAATATCTAAGAAAATGAAAAGGTGGCTATCAAATTAGGGTATGTGGGTATTTATAGTGGAGAAAGGAAAAGACGAAAAAATGGGTAGAAAAGTCGAATCTGGGGCTTCGCTCGGCCAAGCGCTCGCCGAGCGCATATATGCACTCGACGAGCGGAGCTTTACGCTTGGCCGAGTGGACATTGGCTCGGCGAGCAGCGTTCTGTCGCTCCTACGATCGGCGAGCGGGTGGCCGAGCGGTCAAAAACTGACACGCGCACTTGACTTTGGAAGGCCATATCTCACTCGTTTCTTGGTCAAATTGAGCTTATAATATATCATTAGAAAGCTAACGGGATGAACTTTCATATCCAACTTGAATCATACCAATTTATGCTCTACAACTTGAGATATGACCGTTTGAAGTTACTCCTTTGTGTGAAAAGTCTTCAAATCATGTGTTTGCCCTCTCTTTGCTTCCAAGCTTATATTATTGTCCCTTACTCTCGATTCCCGTGCCTAGGGTCCCGATCTAAGCTCCATATCAGTTCTTTGACTCTGCAATGCCTTAGGTTCCGCCCCAACATGCTCCGTAGGTGTCCTACAAAAGCCAAAAGCACACCGCAGAACCCGATTCTCGTACAAAATAGGAAATGCATTAGAATTTGCAAAAATGACATTGAATTTAGCCAAGCTAAACACATATATGAAAAGAGCGGGAAAACAACTATACAATCATCCAAAGTAGGACACGGGAGGACAAGAATCACATGAAAAAGGGGACAAAATAATCATATATCAATTATTTAAATTGATTTTGACTCATTTTGACTTTTTTTTTTTAAAGTAGACAAATGTGTTGAACTGTATCTTGGACAACTTTGAGTACCTTTGTGGATTATGAGCGCTAACTCCTTTATTAAGTAAGTTCTTTATATCTTATTGACACACGCCACATCCGTTGGGGCTAACATGCGTTTTCGTCAATTTTGAATCCTATAACTAATTAACGGGTTTCAATTTTGGGTAAAAAGCAAAAAAGGTAGGGCCCGTTTGGTATCACTACTATTTTCAGTTTTTTTTTTTTCATGAAAATTTTAGTTAAATAAAGTTACAAAATTAACTTTAAACTAGATGAAAAGCTCATGCGCTGCACGAGAATCTTTTTCATATTATTTTTCATTAATTAGTTAATCTCAAAATAATTAAATAAATTGATAACTATTAAATGTTGGTTAGTTAAGTCATTGTATCGAGTATTATTTTATTTTTAATAATACTCCTTTTTCTGAGGCATTTTCACAAAAGATCTAAACTGGTCGACATATTTGAACCAAAATTATACTTAATTATTGAAGTACATTTCGAAACAAACTTAATGATACACGTATCGTAATATTCTGATATACGTAGCCCAAATTATAACAGTTTATACTATGTTTCATGTTGATAAGTTTATCACTGTGAATTTTACAAACATTGGACTCAATTTGTACATTTATTAATGTGACAGTTTAGCAAATATTGGACTATCCTTGTGCATTTCTTGACTTCACGACACCCTCAATGCGCTCCTAATTATTAGTTTTATATATAGTATATATTAGATTGTTTGGTTCTATAATAGTCATATAAAAAATGAAAACTAACAACTCAAAACTGACCACTTTTTCTGGTTTTAAAAAACGGGACTTTGGTTTACTCATCCTTACATGAACAAGTTAGCGTCAGAAGCGCAGGTTTTGATCATTTATGTTGAATACAGGCTTGCACCTGAACACCCTCTTCCTACAGCATATGACGACTATTGGGACGCTCTCAACTGGGTTGCGTCGCAACCGAAACCATGGGTAACTAACCGCGGCGATATCACGGCGCTCTTCATTGGTGGTGATAGTTCCGGGGCCAATATAGTGCACAACATTGCCACGAAGGCTGGCACTGAGAGCCTGAACCATGGTGTTAAAATTCTTGGAGCTTTCCTTTCTCAGGGTTTAGTCTTGGATGAAAAGAGTGAAGCATTGGACATGGCGTACAAGATTTGGGACTTTGTGTACCCAGATCCGCCAGGGGGATCGAAGAGTCCGATGATTAACCCCATGGCTGGTGGAGCTCCGAGCCTAGCAGGGTTCGGATGTTGTAGAGTGCTCGTGGTTGTGGCGGGCAAAGATGTGATGAAAGGAAGCGGGGTTCGCTATTATAAGGCTGTTAAGGCAAGCGGGTTTGGAAGTTGAGTGGTGCTGTTTGAGGTGGAAGGGAAGGATCATGGGTTTCATGTCTGGAATCCTGATGCTGAGAAAGCTAAGTTTCTTTTCCAACGCCTAAGTTCTTTTCTGAGCAAGTGATTTCATGTTTACGTTTTGTTTGTAGTGTTTGTCCTTATTTATGTTCAATTTCGTTGGACTTTAAAATCAATATATGTGAAAAAAATCAATTAAAAACTCTTTTGGGTTTTAGACATGTTGCGGGGTGATTTGATGATCAACCCACCTTCGGTATATCAAGAAGAGCAGCCACAAACAACCTGGGAAGAAGCCTCCTATAAGACCCGCTGAAGGAGCTTCCCAGGCTAGTTGACCAGCCTCCGCATAAGCTGGTAGCCTATCTGAACAAGCTGGTCAGAAGCTATACCTGACAAGCTGGTCAGAAGCTAGACCAGATGCTGGTCTAAACCAGGCTAGCACACCATCTGAGCTGGTATAGATCCAGCCAGCTAACCAGGTAGGAGCTGGTATGGACCCGGCCAGCTCACAAGGTTGAGACCTCGTAGGGTCAACACTCCAGGACATCTCCATGAGGTGGACCCCATTTCTGTAAACTGATGTCGTGGTCAAATGCTGTCCATACACGTGCATTGTTTACAACCACAAAACTAAGGCAAAGTTAGTATAAATATCCATTCTAAAAAGGTATGAAGGGACAAGTTTTCTCTCTCCATTTTTTACACAAATACTATCTAAACACTGACTTAGGCATCGGAGGGGGATTCCTTGGTCACCCCCCGAGGCTAGTGACGTTTCTCTATGCAGGAGCAGGTCCGGAGGCTGGTCGGAACCTCCTCCAGGGCGTCCCAAAGGCATCTTCCCAACTTCATAACAAATCTTGATTATCCCATTAAAGAAGGCCAGCTTGGTCGTTTTTTACCCGGAACAATTTGGCGCCGTCTGTGGGGAAGACATACATACATACATACATTTTCAACTCCCATTGAGATTCGAAATGCTTCCAAAGATCGGTATTTGGAGAGACCGAAAAACACCTCTTTTTTCCATTTCGATCTTCATCTTTTTTCATAAGTCGTCAAATCTACTCGCATATGTGCGATTGTACACTCTGAAACTTGCACAAATCGGAGCTGCCCAGCACGCACGACGGAGTACGACAACATGCAAGCTTTTCACTACCCGTGGTAGGAGCATGACACGAGGAGAATGAAGCTAGAGTCGACGTGGCTTGCTGGTACACTATCTACCATGACAAGGGTATAGTACAAAAGAGGAGATGTCCACACTCATCAAGTCATCAACGCCCCACAAGTAGGAGAAGATCCACGTAGCTGCCGAGAGGCTAAAGAGAGCATGAATATCTCTTGCAAAGCTAACTGTTCCTACTTATTTACTTGTTTAAACTCAAACAATCCACTGTTTTCGAAAACGTTTTGCTCAAACTTTGAACGGTCATAACTTTGAATTGGAATGTCCGATTGAGGCATGTTTTTTTTTTTTTCAAATCGCTTATCTCGAAGAGATCAACGCGACGGCAAATTGACGAAGGGGATTTGCGAATTTTTTGAGCCGAGTTCGGAGTGCTTTAAAGATTAAAAGCTCCTAAAAACGGGTTTTAACTTACACGCTTTTGAAGCCTAAGTGTTCATCCTTTTTCTTATTTACTAGATAAATCAATCTAAATAAGAGATTAAAATATTCCACAATATCTCCTTCATACGGTGCTTGCATGTCATATTTTAATGGATGATCATGTGCTTATCTCGATTCACATTGTGTTTCCTGCAAGGTACAAGCCCAGACTAAGGGGCAACTTCATTGTGACAAAATTCACTTTTCAACCCCAAAAAGTCGTGAGAAATCAACCTGCCCCCCAAGAGCTGGCAGACCTACCTCCAGTGATTTGGCAGACCAAAGGAGCTGGCAGACCTGCCTCCAAAGATCTGGCAGACTTGCCTCCAAGGATATGGCAGACCTACCTCAAAGGAGCTGGTAAACCTACCTTACAGGGGCTGGCAGATCTACCTCTCAGGAGCTGACGAATCTGCCAAGCCCAGGGAGCTTATTGTTGGGGGCAATTTCAGCTTAGGCTGGACTCTCCCCTAAGTAAGACTCGCGCCAACAGGGGCTGTACATGTCCAGCCCAGCCGCCTGGTAAAGAAGTTGATGGATCTGCCTCCAAGAAGTTGTCCCGAAGCAGAGGTAATGAAGCTGCCACAACTTCCGCCAATAAAGACGTGGATCTCATATGGTAGCCGACAAAGAAAGTTGGAACCTCCTACAACCTCCTCCAATTATCCGGAGAGGTCATGAGAGCTTCTGAAAAGGTTTTCCAAGTCTCCCTTCGATAGAACGAAGAGTCATTAGGATCGAGACAACTTCTTTCCACAAACATCCGAAACCGCGTAAAGCTTTCGAATAAGTCAGGACAGCTCCTTCATGGAAATATCCTGAATCCACATTCCTTTATCATCGCACACGATAACAAAGGAGTAAGGGGTAGGAGATACCAGGAAGATCATGGCAAACTATGAAAAGTCAACTCCCCAAAGCAGGAGCTAGGATGCAAGGAGCTGGACCGGGAGTGCTATACCAAAACAAAATCAATATACTTGTTTATAAATAAGCATACCCACAAATTAGCCACAAAAAGCCTTGCTATCATCCTACCTGTCATACTTCCCACCCAGAGTGACGCTTGAAATCAAAGGCATCATGAACGGAAATGGAAGAAGTTACCGGGCAGCACACCAGAGTTAGCCCACCAAAATAAGTTCACCGCGATATGATCCAAAAAATGAATACCTGGGATGAATGATGTCTGGCAGCTATAAGACCAGGTCAACCTCTACGAGCAAGAAAGTCAGACCAGCTCGCGTCCACCGAGAAGACTAGGTTAGCCCGAGCTGGTACCTCTACCAGCACGAATACCAAGTCAGACCAAGCTGGTACTTTCACCCGTATGAAGACCAAGCCAGCCTATGCTGTAACAAAATCTCATGGCAAGTTACCAGGTGGTGAATATAAACCACTTGGTAAGCCAGCTTAACCACATGGCAAGCTATCAGGTGGTAAATTTAAACCACTTGGTAAACCAGCTCAACCACATGGCGAGGTGCCAGGAGGTAAATGCACATCAGCTGGTAAGCCATCCCACCTCGTGTAGCCTCATTAAACGCTACCTCTGGGAAATAAAATCAGCACACCCGTATGGAAAAATATGGGGCACACGCCTAATAACAACAAACATAACATAGCTCGTCTAAGATGTGCAACTATCACAAGAAAGGAGTATGCTACCTAGGACGTCTGCGCTAGGACACATTGCTATACTCCTACCCCGGACACATACTATACCCTTCCCTAGTCCTTAGCGGGACTCAACAGAGAATAGAAAACTCAGAAAAACATGCCTAGTCTGGCTTGAAGGTCCTTTGTAAACAAGCAACTAACGGTAAATGGGAAAGAGGAAACTCTCTCCCTAAAGGAGCTAAGTGTACCAGCTAGGGATGGGAATACCAGCGAGCTAGCACACGTTTAGCCCGGGCAGTCATTCGAAGATAGCTCCGGACATGGGTTGTTATTTACGGCATCAGGGAGTCCACGCAAATGATAGACGTGAGGGGGATAGGAAACAAAGGACGGAACTTCCTCCTAGTAACAAAACCCCGAAACCGGCTAAGGGCCATCTACCAGAGCTTGTGTCCAAGGAGACCCGGTAACAAGCCCACCCAGCTGTGTTGCCGGTGTCAAGCAGGGCGGTAGGAGATAAAAACTAGCTAGGCCAAGCATAGTTCCTTGCTATTAGAGCCACACAAGCATAACCACATAGGACAACTTATGCAAACTCCTAAAGTACCAGCCAAATCAACGACAACCACAACGGAAAAGGTAGAGAAACTAACTAGCCAACAAGGACAGCTTAAGCTAACCCTTTGTTGCCGAAAGGAGAACCGGTCCAACTAAGCTGGTACCGACAGCCATGGAGCAGCTCTTAAAGTGATAGCTATAGAGCTCATAGAGATAGTTGAGAGCTAAAGGAAAGACGTCCTGTCAAATCCAAGCTAAAGAGAGCCAACTATACGAGGCAAACGCCAAATGGACAGGCGGTCTTCATTAAAGAAAGGCGGTCCATTAGAAGGCTAAGACCGGCTCAAGCTGGCACCTTCATCAAAGGATAAGGTACGGTCAGCTAGAGCTGTACACCAACACCATTAAAATGGTACACTTAGCTCAAGCTATACACCAGCTCCTATCGGAAGAGTAAGACCAGCTCCAGCTGGCACCTTCTACAAAGAATAAGGTACGGTGCGCTAGTGTTGTACACCAACACCATTAAAATGATACGATCAGCTCAAGCTATACACCAGCACCTATCAGGAGTCTAAGACCAGCACCCTCTAGAAAGAATAAGTTACGGCGAACCAGAGCTGTACACCAACACCATTAAAATGGTACGGTCAGGTCAAACACCAGCACCTATTGGAAGGCTAAAACCAGCTTCAGCTGACACCCTCTACAAAGAATAAGGTATGGTGAGCAAGAGTTGTACACCAACACATTAAAATGGTACGACCAGCTCAACCTATACACCAGCATCTATCGGAAGACTAAGACCAGCTCCAGCTGGCACCTTCTACAAAGAATAAGGTAGGGTGAGCTAGATCTGTACACCAACACCATTAAAATGGTACGGTCAGCTCAAGTTATACACTAGCACCAATCGGAAGGTTAAGACCAGCTCCAACTCACATTCTACAAAGAATATGGTACGGTGAGCCAGAGTTTTACACCAACACCATTAAATTGGTACGGTCAGCTCAAGCTATACACCAGCAGCTATCGGAAGACTAAGACCAGCTCCAGCTGGCACCTTCTACAAAGAATAAGGTAGGGTGAGCTAGAGCTGTACACCAACACCATTAAAATGGTACGGTCAGCTCAAGCTATACACTAGCACCAATCGGAAGGTTAAGACCAGCTCCAACTGGCACATTCTACAAAGAATATGGTACGGTGAGCCAGAGTTGTACGCCAACACCATTAAAATGGTACGGTCAGCTCAAGCTATACAGCAGAAGCTATCGGAAGTCTAAGACCAGCTCCAGCTGGCACCTTCTACTAAGAATATGGTACGGTGAGCTAAAGCTGTACACCAACACCATTAAAATGGCACGGCTTTCAAAACGATAATCTCGAGTCTCCAGACAGTTTCAAAAGAATACACACCATCCAAGAAAGAAGATTCCTACTAAGGAACACCTATCGACGAGGGCAGGATGTATGAGCGTCCGGATGAGTCCGAACATCTTCCCTCGACTAAAACCCGAAGCTAAATCGAGCTTCCGGATAACTCCGGACAGCACCCTTCGACCACGTTCAATTTCTCATCTACCATCCGGGTAAGTCTGGACAATATCGTTCAACAACGCTAAAATCCACACCGAACATCCTGGTAGGTCAAGATAGTTTCCTTCGACTAGAATCCGAAATCACAAGGAGTTTTCGGAAAAGTCTGGACAGCTACATACAAGGTGAAAGCGTACATATTCCTTCGTAGATATGGATCGGAGTCGTATACAAGTACACAACTCCGCTCGGGGCTATTGTTGCGCAGTGATTCCAAGATCAACCCACCTCTCATATATCAAGAAGAGCAGCCACAAACACCCTGAGAAGAAGCTTTCTATTAGAGCCTCTGAAGGAGCTTCCCATGCTAGCTGACCAGCCTCCGCATAAGCTAGTAGCCTATCTGGACAAGTTGGTCAAAAGCTATATCAAACCGGTTAGAAACTCTGAGCTGGTATAGACCCGGCCAACTCACCAGGTAGGAGTTGGTATGAACCAGGCCAGCTCACCAGGTTCAAACCCCGTAGGGTCAACACTCCATGACATCTCTATGAGGTGGACCCCATTTCTGTAAACTAATGACGTGGTCAAATGCTGTCCATACACGTGTATTGTTTACCACCACAAAACTAAGGCAAAGTTAGTATAAATACCCATACTCAAAAGTATGAAGGGACAAGTTTTCTCCCTCCACTTTTTACACAAATACTATCTAAACGCTGACTTACGCATCGGAGGGGGCTTCTTCAGTCACCCCTCCGAGGCTAGTGACGTTTTTCTATGCAGGAGCAAGTCCGGAGGCTGGTCAGAACCTCTTCCAGGGCGTCCCAAAGGCGTCTTCCCAACTTCATAACAAATCTTGATTGTCCCGTTTAAGAAGGCCAGCTTGGTCGTTTATTACCCGGAACAAGACAGACTTGTGCAATGGGGGTGAGGGCGAGCAGCTGTCTCCTGTGAACTGACCCAAACCCGCGCCACCCTGTTGAATATGCCTGGTCTTATATTCAGGATGCAACTTATCCAAGATGCAGGTTCTGTAATCACATGCATGACCCATAAAGGATTTTGACATCATCCATTCAGAATAACACATCCTTGTTTCTAAACCGCTCTATAGACCAAACTGTCCTAATCCATAACATATCAACGTCTAGTTCATCATCCTGAAATTAGTGCTTGTGACAATGCAAACAATAGGAAATAATAGGTGTAGGGAATTCATACATCAATTATGAGAAGTACAAACTGACATCTATGCTAAACAACCCCGCCTTGAGGCGACAAACATTTTGGAACCTGTAACAAGAAGAATCTGCCAAGCAGTAGTTGCAGAAAAGGGACTTGCGATTACCTTAGGACTTTGTATTACAATCTAAGAAACTACGCTCAAATACTGCAGGGACAAACAAAGAAAACAGAGATAACAATCAACATGAGACATGGGAGAAACTGGTGAAGCTGATTCTATTCTTAATAATTGAACCATATGTCGCTGAGGTTCTTGAAGTCGACAATTGAATATCAAGAAAACAGCTACCAATGGTAGAAGGTCAAATAAGATAAGTACAGGTACACGCCAACACACAAGATAATCATAGAAAAAGGGCTAAATGATTTAAAATGATGCCTGCTAGATTGATCCTGAATGATTTCAAGCATTGGTGAGCACACCATCAGAATCCGAGTGGATCAGATTTGACTCTTCCTAAACAGGAAACGTAATATGGTTCTGCAGAGGAGTCTTTAGATGTTCATCTATCTCATGGTCTCTGAAAAACAGAAATACGGAAACAATTCAGTTCGTATCTGAAGGATTAGAGGCCGTAATCCAACAAAAGAAAGGTCAGATTTCACTTACAAGCAATAACACACAATTCGCTCTGGAAGTATTGTATCCCAAGCCCTTGGAGCAGTATCTTCATCTTCAGATTCCATGACATTGCCAAAAACAATGTCACTGATAACATCAATAGAGAAAATTTTAGATCCTCATGGGTCAACATTCACAGAAAGAATACTCAAGCTATGACACGCAGAAGTTACCCAGGTAAACATCTTCTATGGTATGCCTTTGGGCAACGTTTACACACAGCCATCTGCAAGGGATGATCAGTTGCATCTTCTGCATGCTGACAAACACAACACATATGATGAGGACAGTTAAATGGCTCGCCAGCACGAATACTCTCCTCAAGCTGCCGAGCAGCATTTTCATTATCTCCGTTCAGTTGTTGGGCCACACACTGAGGATGATAAAAGTATCCACATGTAGCCTTACCACATTGAAACACCTGAAGAGGAGCAAAAAAGAGAGGAAAAAAAAAAATATTCGACATACATCAGATTTGTGAGAGCAAATGTGTGAAAAAAGAAGTCATTCTGCAGTGATGGTTTTTGCAAACTAAAAACAGGTTTCTGATAATCAAACTAGGTGTTGTGGACTTTTTACTTGCCAACTTTTACCTTTCACGGCTTGCATGGAATGGGAGGAATTATTAGGGGGGTAATAGAGGCTAAAACAAGGGGAAAATGGGAGGTAATGTGATGGTGGAGGGAAGATATAAAGGGACAAGGAAGAATCATTACTCCCATATGAGAGTAATGCATTACCCTAGAGGGGAGGGGAGTAATGATTTCTCACATATGAGGGTAATAGTTCCTCCTCTACCCCTTATTTCCTCCCTCTACCACCACCATTTTTACCATTTTTGCCTTCACTACCCCCCTAATGATTACTCCCAATCCAAGCAAGCCCTTTACCTTTAATTACTATTAAAAGAGCTACTAACTTTAAGTTGCATATACCATCTCTGTATCAATCTTAGAGTCAAGAAGTAGAATAAAGAAACCTGGCAATGATAGAAAACGCAGCATTGAATAGAAGTCAAAAGTAAACAAATGAATCACCAAAACTAGACAGCAATGATATGGCGAAGGCGAATTGCTACAATCTCTTGTCGGTTGAGATCTTTCAAAGAAAACTAAACAACATATGAAGACTAAGGAGAAGCAGAAGGGAGATGACAAGGAGAGAGCAATGATTAGTCATGAGGAGAGGGCAGCAATTAGTACAAGGAAAGGACAACCGATGACCAGACAATTCTCCAGTCTTAGAGCCTTTGATGCGTATACCTTTGTGAAACTTCAGGACAAACTCAAGGATACACCAATCAAACAGGACAAGAGATATCTAACCTAATCACAACAGGAATTTTGATATTGCATCAGCTGCTCTATTCTATTCCTTTTAATTATAATGTGCATCCCAAGAATTGCATTCTAAAGCTGTGCTACAAGGTTAAAGCCGTGCAGACCTTCCATGTTTTTCAATATTATATACATGAAGAAGCATACAATTTAGCCGATGATATGCATACTAGGCCAGTCCTAAGTAACTGAGTGCTCTAAGGATGATGATTATGTGATGCCAGAAGTATTAACACAGTTACAGATACGAGGTATGAGATTTTCACATCTCGCTACTGATGATTTCAGTTCCTCAGGTACTCAAGCTTTGAGCCCCCCCCCCCCCCCACCCCTTCCCCTTTTATTACACCATAGTATAACATTTATCCAACCATGGGATTAGGGAACATCTAAGCATAAGAAAAGAGAAAGGTTGGAAACACACAAAAATAAGAGAAATCCAATGCATTGGTCTTTGCTATTATATTGTATACGAGAAACAAGTGTATACCTCCGCACCAGCCTGTGTGTCAGAAGAGCCTAGCTGCTTGCAGGAGTAGCACTGATGTAGCTTAGACTGGGTTTTCATCACCTAATTCGTTCTCCACCTAACATGATACTAGGTTTTCATCCAGTACACCAATCACTTAGCATATAATTTTTGAAAGGTTTCTACAAGCTTAAGAAAGGTTGAGCATGCTAGCTTACCTTTTCAATGCACACAAGAACACGACAGCACAACGGTCACTAGTATTCTTCGCCTACGAACTCAGGGGCCAAATCGAAAGAAGAGAGAGGGAGCAACAGTAAGGTGCGTGGCCAGACGGCCGGCAAGGGTGATCGACGGCGAGTGAGGGCGGCAGATTTCCGAGCTAGGTGGCGTGCGTGGGTGTGCGGCGTGAAGAAACAGAGGAGAGGCAGGGACTGTTTTGGGTTATATAGAGGAAGGGGGGTGTCGGGGTGTAGGAGAGAAAAGAGGGTTTTTGTTTTCTTTTTCCCTTTTTTTTTTTTTTTTTTCCTTTTCCATTTTTCTGATTTTTCTTTTGTATTTTGGTTTGGGTTTGAGTTGGAATTCTAGGCCAATTTTGTTTGGGCTTGTTTAATTGTAGTAACTAGGAATTGGTCTAATTAAAATAAAAATCCAAAATGAAACCCAAGTTTGACAATCTCGAACCGATTTTCGAAACGACTCACGAAATAACATTTAAAAAAATCATTTTCCACTACAATAATCTAATTATTATTTCTAAAATATTAATATAAAATATTACGAAATTTCGGGATATTACATCCTTCCCCCCTTAGGAGAACGCTTCGTCCCCGAAGCGCAAAGTACATAGATCAACTCATCAGACATCCATACAACACGTACCAAGTCGTAAACAACTCATAAGATGTAAAGGTATGAGTGTATAAATGCAATGTATAATTTTAAGTTTAATGCAAAGTTGACATTACAATCCAGCCTCCTTAAAAGAAGAGTTCGTCCTCGAACTCACGAGTTACACATTCCTATATGTAAGCAATTAATCCCAACGCCTTGATGTACGAGTCACTCGTAAAGGAACACCATTGAAATATAGAATCTCCTCATCAATTTTGCGATATCAAACCACTTTAGAAGGTTCACCATTATATCAATCTTATAGTAACCCAAAAATTATAGCATCTCCAAGATCATTAAATTTCCTCTATAACGAAGGCCTTTAATAGAGTCGAAACCAATAAGACCGTCAACCTCAAATAGTCTATTAACCTGTTGGGTAAATAACAAATATACTTTTAGATATCCGGAACCACATACCCAAGAAAACTTGCTCATTAATACTCGAGTTGCAGATTCAGATAATCTCTTTGTGTCAAAATTCAACCTCTCTTCTCTCCATGTCAACATATATACCCAAATAATCCACCATATATGAATAATATAAATCCACATAAGATACAACACCAAACTATAACCTCCAACAATACTTCGAGCTTCCCCAATATTAATTCTATTTCAAAATAACATACTTAATACTCGTATAAATCAAGAAACCTTACCGCCCAATCCATTCATTGAAATCAACAAATGCTCAACACTATTTGATACACATCCCAAAATTCTCAATTCCTCTGAACGATTTGAGTATAGCCATTGTCAAACACTTACACCTCAACTTACCAAAATCATTTCTCAATATTAGTATATGAAAATATAAATTAAAAACCCAAAACATATCCAAGATTCATTATCACCGTTTGAAATTCAATTACTTCGAGCATTACAACTCATATATATTAAAACCAAACAAAACCATTATATCTAAAATAAAATCTTTTCAGCCTCAATCATTTAATAAAGACCATATTCTCTGCATCATACAAAACTCATAAAATCACCTTTAAGAATTATTGCTCAATTCTAGTAACCCAAAATGAAATTTGAAGTAACCGAATTCACTAAAGTCACTTTGCCAATAAACTCAATTCTTTAAATCATAATGCAATATTATACCATGATAACAATGATAGAGATTTTAAACCCCAAAGATAAATATTTATAACCCAAGTAAATCCCCAATCTCATCTAATTCTTGTCGAAATACAACCTCCTTACGTTATACACAAACCTCAAAAGACTCAAATTAAGACACCGCAGTACACTATTCTTGAAGATAAACCCATACAAAGAAAATAATTGTGATCATGGATCCAAAAATCATATTATCCCAAAATAGTTATAACCTTCCATGACGGTATTAATTATAACAAACCAAAATACATTAAACAATCAAGTCATATATCTCAAAACAGCCAAATAAATAAGTTTCAAGATCAACATTCCAAATTTCACCACACAAGAACACTTTTAATCTCTAGAAACCGATCAAACTCCAAGCTCCAAACTCAATGTCGTATGTCACACTCAAATTTCATATTCACATCCCATCATAATATTCCTTACAAATCTCATGGGAATCACCTTCAAACAATACAACTAAATTCTGAAACAGACTTCCACATAATTTAAAATCCATAATTAGTATAGTCATCACTAGATAGCCTTATTATCGAAAATTCACCATATAACCCCCATCATGTATCTCATTTTTGACCAAAATCTCATATTAATCATCGACGTAGGGATGTCAAAACAAAAGTTTAAAATGCTAAATATAGGGCATAATAATCTACACATTAGCCACTAGTTCCACTACTAAGGGTAGGGTGGGAGGGCACTATATATGTTTTAGTATATTTCCTCTATAGTAATTTCAACCCTTTAAGAATAATGCGGTAATTAGCTATCAAACACTTAGTAACAATTCCAACACTAATAAATACCAAAATAATTTATGTCTCAATTGAGACACATTCCATGAAGCTAACATCGTACACATATCAAGAATACTTAAAATAGAGATATCATTTTCTCATTCTAGTTCAGTGAATATCATTCCAAATAATAAGGTACGTTTGACCTTCCAAAACCAACAATTTTCATACATGTTGATCAATTTCATAGTTTCTAATTCCAATGCTACATTACATTTATCTTACATTTCCAAGTGAATCAAAACATTCAAATAATCCAATAACAATTATATGTAAAACTCACATGTGAAAACAAGTAGCAATTCATAAATAAAAAGTTAAACACACATAAATGAACAAAATAATATCCTTATACCCCCATACGGCTTGGTTCATTTTAATAGTTTTTACTAATTGAATTATTTTTTTTTTTTTTTCTTGGTAGCCGTGTTAGTTCAATTTAGCGTGGGACCTAACCTGGGCTCTGATACCAACTGTAACACCCCCAAATTTCCTTTCCTTTTTAAAAACGTTTTATCACGGGACCAAAACACAAATTAAGGAAATTCAGAGGTGTCACTCCGCACTCGAGTCAAAGACCCGAATGCAAGGAGATTTCAGAAGCCGAACTACAAATGTCTAATGATTTAAAATAATCTATTACAATCCATTAATTAAATTACAATAATCCAAAATCCGAATATGAAATACGAAATAGCATATGTGTTATTAATAGTTTATAGCTTAAAGTTAAACTTTATTTGATTCAACTAATATCTAGTGAGTCGTCGTCCCCGCAATTCATCAAATACTCCAAACCTGTGGTGGATTTAAAATACAAAAACCACAGTTGAAAAAAGGTCAGAAAAAATTGAGTAAGCTATCACCTCAACATGTTAAAAACCAAAACTCTTACCTGGGTTTTGAAAACATTTAAATTTTATTTTCGAAAACCACACTTAGCACATTATCATATAAACCAATCATCAAGACAATTTATATCACTAGTATAGAAATATCACAGTAGCTTCAACAAGTATATAACATATCATTAATATAATCCAAATTATTCTTTTATATCTTTAATGAGGAATCCATACCAAATATTATAAGTGGGATGAGCCGAATTTGTTTCCAACTCATCCAAACCATACCAATCATATATTTATAAGTGGGTGAGCAGGTTTTTACCGAATCACCAAACCATACAATTATATACGTGGGTGAGCCGAATCTTTGTCGACTCACCAAACCATTATATGCGTGGGTGAGTCAGTTCTTTGCCGACCCACCAAACCATACCATACAAGACTACTAGACCTTAAGTGTGCACACCCCCTATTAAGTATTGCTAACCCAATAGAGTAGTACTAGAGCCAAGCCCACTTAAAAACCGATGCTGTGAGGCAATAAAGTGGAGTCGATGTGACTCAAACCAATAAAGTGGAGTCGATGTGACTCAAACCAATAATCATCGTGTATCCTCATACTTTATTTACTTTGTTTATAATATCGATCATTCACACAAGTTTATATTCCAACAATCATACAATCATTCATAATTCAGACATACCAATATCAATTTCACACCCATCAACCATAATTCCAACAACATCTTTTGAATCATAAACCAAACAATATATCAACGCATTAATCCAATCCAATTAAATCAAAATACGATAATCAAAACAATAATTCGTTCTCCACCTAACATGATACTAGGTTTTCATCCAGCACACCAATCACTTAGCATATATTTTTGAAAGGTTTCTACAAGCTTAAGAAAGGTTGAGCATGCTAGCTTACCTTTTCAATGCACACAAGAACACGACAGCACAACGGTCACTAGTATTCTTCGCCTACGAACTCAGGGGCCAAATCGAAAGAAGAGAGAGGGAGCAACAGTAAGGTGCGTGGCCAGACGGCCAGCAAGGGTGATCGACGGCGAGTGAGGGCGGCAGATTTCCGAGCTGGGTGGCGTGCGTGGGTGTGCGGCGTGAAGAAACAGAGGAGATGCAGGGACTGTTTTGGGTTATATAGAGGAAGGGGGTGTCGGGGTGTAGGAGAGAGAAAAGAGGGTTTTTGTTTTCTTTTTCCTTTTTTTTTTCTTTTTTTTTTTTTTTTTCCTTTTCCATTTTTCTGATTTTTCTTTTGTATTTTGGTTTGGGTTTGAGTTGGAATTCTAGGCCAATTTTTTTTGGGCTTGTTTAATTGTAGTAACTAGGAATTGGTCTAAGTAAAATAAAAATCCAAAACGAAACCCAAGTTTGACAATCTCGAACCGATTTTCGAAACGACTCACGAATTAACATTTAAAAAAATCATTTTCCACTACAATAATCTAATTATTATTTCTAAAATATTAATATAAAATATTACGAAATTTCGGGATATTACATACGCCCTCCCCTCTACTTCCATTTTCTCTTTCTTTCCTCCATTTTCTTAGGGCGGCTATGACTATGAGAAGGCGGCGACATTCTAGGAAGGCGGCGACATTCTAGGAAGGCGGGAAGGGGGTTTTTGTAGGGCTGTTGCCGGGTAATCAATAGGGTTGTGGGTGGGCAAGAGGAGTGTGGATAGGAGAGAGAATCGTGCGTGCGCAACTAAGGACGTGTCAAAGGTGCGTGGCCAGCAATGACTCAGGTGGGATTGGCGTCGTATCTTCGGCCGAAAGTGGTGTTCTCAGGTGAAGTAGTGGTGTTGGGTGTGGGCTGGTGGTGGCACTAAGGTGGTGGCACGGCTGGGGAACAAGTTGGCTTTGGGGCTTTGGGGAGATAAGATAAAACCCATAAATTAACAATTAACTATTTTACTACCGGGCTACGCCCGAAATAACATTTATCAATTTATTTATTTGTAAAAATAATTTTTATCAATAATTATGTTTATTTATAAGAGTTTCACTTTCAGTATAGATGATGCGGTTCCACTCCAAATAAATATAATAAGGGTGGTACATAATAAGGTGAAGATGGAATCAATTGTTTTTTTATAATGTTTTTTTTTGTTTTTGGGAATTTTGTCAATTTTTTTGATATGGAAAACATTACTCATATAACATTATGGATGGAAAGTACATCTACAATCTCTACCATACAACACCGCTTAAATGATTCTTTTATGTGAAATTCAATGGGACATGTCACGTGATATGGTAGATGGCTTAACTGAAACCGGTGAACGTGGTCGTTGCCTCTAACAAAGCTTTTAATATATAGTATAAGATTAGATTTTTTTTTTTTTTTGGATTTAATAAATTATTTTAAGGTCAAACTTAATAATGGCAAAGATCAAGTCATGAATCAAAAGCTAATAAAGCCTCAATGCATAATATAGGATTCTAGGAGATATATGGCTTCATCTCTAAGCTAGCATGAACAACATAGCTCCTCATCTAATACTATATCTAATACTATATATTAAAACCTAAAATCAAGTCTTTCCTAGAACGACAATTGACATTTATTAATTGGATATCACTAAGTAATTAAAAAATATGGAAATTATTACCTAATTTATGGAAAATAATATAATTTATGGTGATTATGGTGGTAAGCTAATTTATGGAAAATAATAGTGTTGCTAATGGTATTATAACAAAGATAAATTGACAATTTTATAAAATGAGCATAAGAATATAGATATACAGCCCGGGCGCGGACCGGGCATGCAAACTAGTCTAATATATATATGTAATCCTGAACCCGCTCAATTCCCACGCTGACACGTGGCATATAATAATATTATTATATTGTAAATAATGTTTATCCAAAATAGGATATGGTAAGTACATGATAATATTATTCTAATAAAATAACATTATTATTTGAATTATGGAAAATAGTTATGTAATATATTAACTTCTTGATTATGGCAATTTGATCAAATATCCCATGGGTGTTTCAAAATGGGACTTTAACTTTTGAAATGTAACTTTTCCTTTAATTAAATTACAAATATCACACGGGTGTTCGAAATGAGATTTTAGGTTTTTAAAGGTGAGTTTCCATCTAATTACATTACAAATATCCCACGGGTGTTCAAACATGACTTAAAGTTTTTAAAGGTGAGTTTTCATCTGACTACATTAAAAATATCACATGGGTGTTTGAAATGAGATTTAAGGTTTTAGATAAAAAATTCGTTTACATAATTTTAAAATTTAAACAAGTAGCCCGGGCGTTGCACGGGCCATCAAACTAGTATATATTAAAACTTGAAACCAAGTATTTCCTAGAAGGACACTTGACATTCATTAATTGGACAGTATTAAGTAATTACATAATATGGAAATTATTAGCTAATTTATGGAAAATAATATAATTTATGGTGAATATGGTGGTAAGCTAATTTATGGAAAATAATGGTGTTGTTAATAATATTATGATAAAGATAAACTAAGAATTTCATAAAAGGAGTAACAATATGAATATAAGGCCGGACGCGGGCCGGGCATGCAAACTAGTACTTTTTAAGCTTGAATCCATGGCAAATACTAGACTAAAACTCAAAAAAATAAAAAAAAATACACAATACTCATCCTCGTTAATTTCTGATCATAATGAACCTAATTTCCTCAAAAATGGTGAAATATCGACAAGCGACCAAATTACTCAACCGGAAAACCCGAAGGAAATGGTGGTCGCCGAGGCGGCAGGTTCTCATCCGATGACTTTGCCGATTTCCTATGCTACATAACTTGGAAATTTAGCATAAATGAAAATAGTAAAAATAAAAATAAAAAATTATTTGTGTTTTTTATTAATTTATTCATTGTAAAATATGTTTTTTATTTATTTGGGTCTCACTTGAAACTACAAATGTTGTGGTGTACCATTGCATAAAAAAAAAATGTAGATTGGGTTTTTAGATAAATCACCCCTCTCTGACTTGACAATCCTAAACTACAATAATGGTTGCCAGCTATCGCAATTGCTCTTAGCAATTCTAGACCCGAGCAATCTTGTACTCGCTAATTGGGTTCAGCTCGGACAACTTCAGTTAGTAGTAGCACAATTATCTCCTTAGACATACCGCACTCAACATACATATTCGCCTGTGTGACCTTCCCAGATATGTTGAAGAAATTCTGTTCACGCTGAAATTGTCGCCTCATTGACTCATAATATTCAAAGTAAACTCTTAGGCTCTTAGCTTGATCACACCCTCATACTTTCCTATTGCATAGTACTGTAGTAGACTAGTAGTACATCATTTGCCTTTTCCATACGTTAGAAGAACTTTCTTGCACAAGAATTCCACAAATTTTTTGACTTGGTAAGACGAAAACATCTTTAAATTGCTGAATATCAGAGCTACATCCTCAATCCTCACAACCAGATTACAGCAAAGTAACAAACAATCACCTAGTATAGCTAAAAAAAATGGCAGCCAGAGTCCCAGTGTTGCTCCTATTTTTCCTCGTCGCCTCTGTTACATTCATGTCTTCAAATGGCTCACAAGTCGCTGTATATTGGGGCCAAGATAGCAAACCCCGGTGCTTAACTTAGCTGGGCATTGTAACCCCTCTGCCAATACTTGCACAGGCCTAAGCAGTGAAATATCTGCCTGCCAACAGGCAGGCATAAAGGTGCTCCTTTCCATTGGAGGTCGTGCTGGAGGCTACTCCTTCACCTCAACTGATGATGCAAACAACCTCGCAGACTATATCTGGAACAAATTTCTCGGGGGTCAATCAAGTTCTCGGCCCCTGGGGGACGCAGTGTTGGATGGGGTCGATTTTGACATCGAGACAGGAGGTAACAGTTTCTGGAGTGACCTAGCCCAGGCCTTAGCAGGTCATAATAACAACGGTCAGAAAACAGTCTACCTATCAGCAGCACCTCAATGTCCCTTCCCTGATGCCAACTTAAACACTGTTATAGCTACAGGCGTTTTTGACTACGTGTGGGTACAGTTCTACAACAATCCTCGTGAGTATGAAAACAGTGACGACAACCTGTTAACTGCTTGGAACCAGTGGACAACAGTTCAAAACAGCCAGATATTCCTCGGACTGCCAGCCTCCGATCAAGCTACTGGTTTTATTCCTCAGGATGTTTTGACATCACAGGTCCTTCCCTCAATCAAGCAGTCATCGAACTATGGCGGAGTTATGCTATGGTCAAAGCAATTTGACAATGGGTACGGCAGTGCCATTAAAGGCAGTATTTAGGCTGATTTCATATAAGAACAGATGCCTAACTGATCTAGCACCATTTCACTATACATTTAACTATTTTATTTTCATTGCTAAGACTGAAGTTCAGATGTATTCAAGTATATATATTCTAAAATAAAGCCTTTTCTGAGGTCTGAACCCTACAGAACTTCGGGCTCCCTCGAAATTATCTAGTTCATGATCCAACATCTACAAGGTCTGCAGTAATAATACACTAGCTAGCACCATTTCACTCTACTGTCAGTATAGTTATATGAATTTATTACTGAAACTGTATTTGAGATGTATTGAACAATGGTAAAACAGTGTGCTTCCGCTAGTAGCGCAAACATGTTACACTGAGAGAACGCAAAGAAATCGTAGCTCTGATAAAATCATATTGGACGCGGTCCAACGTTTATAAGGTCTGTATTCTATAATCCCTCAATTGAGCTGAGTTCAACGGATCAGAAAAATGTGGCGTGACGATAAAAAAAAAACAAAAAAAAAAATCATAACAATCGCATTTTTGAGAGAAATCAAATTCGTACCTGTAGAGCACAACAAAGATCCTTTCATATTCGATTGCATGTATAGTAAGGCAGGACTAGTTTGTATATGAGTTGAGACAAGTCACAATCAGATTCAAGTCAAGTAATACGAACATAAGACAGGCTGTGCAGTGTGCAAAGTGGCAACCATGATTTCTAACGTGTATGAAAATATAGGAATCCACCTATCAAAATGTTGACTTCAGAAGATGTACTAGGAATCAACTCTACACTGATGACTGATCTATCAATATTCAGAGGCGAAACTCAAGGATATTCAGGGTCTACGGATTACCTCGGCCTTGACTACTCCAAACATATTTCAACTGCACGTTTAGTGTTTAGAGCATTATGCTCTCAATGTTAACCAAAGATGTAGCTAGATCAACTCAATATTTTTAACTACAGCCATTTCAACCACGATCCTGATTCAACAGGCTTATTTGACTGTGTGGCCACAATTCTACAACGACATTTTGTGTGATCGCGAAAACTATGAGGAGATCCTGATACTTGCTTGGAACAGGTGGACAACAGTTACAACAGTTCGAGTCAACCAGCTATTCCTCAGGCTACCAGCATCCGTTGAAGCTGCTGCCAGCAGTTTTATTCTACCTGAAGTTTTAACATCTGAGATCCTTCCAAAAATCAAACTGTCACCAAACTATGGCGGAGTCATGTTATGGTCAAAGCAATATGACAATGGGTACTGCACTGCCATTCAACACAGTGTTTAAGCGGATTCTACTATAAGTTTGCCAGGACTCTCTACATTAAGAACTACCCTATCAGAACAGACTTGCGTGACACTAGCATTATTTCACTACACATATAAAACTGTCTTGTATTCATCAAACCTTAATTTAAGATATATTAATGCATCGTAAAATGATGGCTATTCTGAAGTCTGAACTGTCGTAGGCCATTGACTTCCCAAAAAAAAAAAAAAAAAAAAAAAAAACAGCTTCATAGGCCAGAGCGCAAATATGCAACACCGAGACACTCTAATTAACTTCCAGATCCTACGAAACTATGTGGTTCTTAGTTCATGATCCAACATCTATAGGGTCAAAGAAAACCTAAAGGATTTGTTTTTGGCAAGGTATTTGTCAAAAAAAAAAAAAAAAAAAACAAAACCGGTTATCCCGAGACACAAAATTATTAAAACTAGCCAAATGAGCAGACTGATCATTTGAAGCCAAAAAGACATTCTCAAATTTTCTGTATATTAACCCACCTGATAGCAAAAGGTTGCATGTGTTTAATGACCAGCAAATAAAGGAAGTGAGTTCAAAGCCAGTTAGTACCTGAAATTCAACAATTCAAGGCTGAAATGTTGACATTTTTACACATGAAATGCATGAATTGATTAATTTGCAGGCATAGAAGTATATAACAGTTTAATTCTATTACAGGCTTAGAACAGCTGCCAGACACTAGCAGCACCAAAGACAGGATGTGGACATCATGGACTATTAACGAACCCATATGCCTGAGCTTCATAATTCGGATAATGGACCCGTATTTATGCACGGCTTGAACACATTGTACCCATATTTCCGGTCAGTTCCAGTCTGGGTGCAGTCAGGGTTTATAATAGCAAGCCTGTCAGGCTGTTTATAAGGTTAAGATTTAATAATGTTCGTCTGTGTTGAGACGGTTTTGACATGTCAGACATGTCGAAAATCAACATCAAAAGCCGGCCAACTATGATTCGCATATCATCTTGCAATCACAAATCAGATACTATGTCAATTTAGTACCAAAGTTTAGACAAGTCAAGGCGTACATGACGGCAAAACAGGATGAAGGCTCTAATATATAAACTCAAGCGCATGAAATGCAGGAGTTAGATAGCATGCAGGCAAACAATACTTTTTAATGTTATGCAGGCTTACAGCAACTGCCAGCCATTAGCAGCACCTACGGCAGGCTGTGCAGTGTGGACACCATAATTTCTAATGTGTGTGAAGCACTGAAGCTACACTGATCTATCATAATCCTGAGTACCAGAACAGAGCAAAATTCGAGTGTTATTTTTTTAATTTTTTTGGTGAAAATTCAAGTTTACTCAGGGCATACGATCTACGGAGAACTTTCCAAAGACATGTACATACTATGAAGGCAATTTTTTTAATTATTTTGTAAACAAAATGTACTACTATCTAATCTAATGTATATATATAAAAGAGGGATTTTTGAAGAGCATAGAGAGAGTCCATCATTTGAGAAATACTCAGAGAGTTTAGTGTATAGTGAAAGAGTATGTAAGAGAGTTTAGTGTATGGTGAAAGAGTTTACCTTTATCATTAAAAATAAATAATAAATACTAAGAGAGTTTAAAAAATGGGAAATACCCACATTTTATTATTAACAACTCACAATCCACATATAGAATCTTTATTTTCGTTAAACTCTTTCATAAATGTATCTAATAGATTTATGATATAATCACTCATAACATTGGTTACGTGTATCAGAAAATTTCAAAACATATATCATTAGATTTGTTTCGAAATGTATCTCAATTTGAGACCCATTTACATACTTTTCCGATATGCAGAACAATTCAGTTACCCCGTATACATTTAGTAGAGATTTGGTCTTTTTGAAAAGTTTAGAGAGAGTCTAAAATAACAGAAATGGGGAGAGAGTCCAAAGAGTTTAGTGTATGGTGAAAGAGTATACAAGATAATACAGATTTATCATTTAAGATAAGATAAGAGTCCAAAAAAGTAGAAGATAAATTCCACAGTTAATCATTAAAAATTCACACGGATATTCTCATTTTCGTGAATTTCTTACATAAAGCTATATTATATAATTGAAACACGGTGTAATTGATCATACAATTGGTAATGTGTACCAGAAACTTTTGAAACATATATTATTTTATTTGATTCGAAATGTATTTCAATTTGAGATCCATTTATACATTTTTCAATATGCAATGAATATAGATGAGAAATATTGTTGTATAATTTAAAACACAAGTAAGCAACATCACAACAATTGTTATGGATTATTTTAATTCAAATAATAGCATAGTTGGTTATAAACATAAAAATTATTAAGAATGATATAATATTTGAACCGTGCAACGCACGGGCTTAAAACTAGTATATATATATCTAATACTATATATTAAAACCTGAAACCAAGTCTTTCCTAGGAGGACACTTGACATACATTAATTGGATAGAACATAAAAATATCATTAAATATAATTATCGGTTAAGATATGGTAATAAATTAATCATAGAGTATATATTAGCTAATGTATAGAAAATAATAATTATGGTAATTTAGTTAATACTATGGCAGTTAGCTAATTTATGACAATAAATTTAAATATAATGTTATATAATGGGTGACAAAATAGTAGAATGAAATAGTATAACATGTGACGAGATAAGGGAATAAAATTCAAATAGTATAATGGGTGATGTAAAAGTGGAAATGTAATGATAATATGTGAGTAGAAATAGATAATAATAGAATATGACGGCCTGACAGGGGACAAAAGTTGAAAGGAAAAAAACACGTATAGTTCTGTTCTTAGTAATATTTTAGAATGAATAAAGATAAAATTACATATTTTTTATAAAATGAGTATAAACATCATAAATGAACAGCACGGGCGTGGCACGGGCATGCAAACTAGTATATATGTAATCCTGAACCCGCTCAATTCCCACGCTGACACGTGGCATATAATAATATTATTATATTGTAAATAATGTTTATCCAAAATAGGATATGGTAAGTACATGATAATATTATTCTAATAAAATAACATTATTATTTGATTTATGGAAAATAGTTATGTAATATATTAACTTCTTGATTATGGCAATTTGATCAAATATCCCACGGGTGTTTCAAAATGGGACTTTAACTTTTGAAATGTAACTTTTCCTCTAATTAAATTACAAATATCACACGGGTGTTCGAAATAAGATTTTAGGTTTTTAAAGGTGAGTTTCCATCTAATTACATTACAAATATCCCACGGGTGTTCAAACATGACTTAAAGTTTTTAAAGGTGAGTTTCCATCTGACTACATTACAAATATCACATGGGTGTTTGAAATGAGATTTAAGGTTTTAGATAAAAAATTCGTTTACATAATTTTAAAATTTAAACAAGTAGCCCGGGCGTTGCACGGGCCATCAAACTAGTTTATTAAAGAAGGTTATCCCGACCCTGGAAAAAAAAAATAAAAAAATAAAAAAAAGTTACCCTAAGTTTACGGGCTAAACTCCCTATTGTACTGAATTCGGTTCATAAATCTGGAAACTCTGATAAAACTGTAATTCAAACAGCATTTTATATATAATACAGAATCACAGAGATATACTCCATTCTTTCGGGGTTTTGCCCCTCCTAACCAAAAAAAAGAGCACAAAAGTTCACTAATAAATGTAGCTACTTCTATAGCACAACACAATTTATCCTCTGGCCTTGACTTCTTCAAATAAAAACTTCAAGTGCACGTTTAGAGCATTCTGCTGACACTGTAAAGAAGAGATAGAGCTTGTTCAACTCAATTTCTTTATCTTTTCTTTAGATACATCCATGTTCTAACCTTTTTTTTTTTTTTTTTTTTTTTTTGACAGATGTTCTAATCTTGACAACATAAAATTCCTACATCAGAATGCCTATAAATTGGCAAGTATAACATCTAAATCCTCATTCTCAAAACCAAAATACTACCTCTACACCTCTAAATCAGTAACTCCTATGTCTTATCCTCATCTTTGTTTCAGTCATGTCTTCTAATGGCTCCCAAATTGCAATATATTGGGGCCAAGGTCACACTGAAGGTAGCCTGGCAGACGCTTGTAACTCGAGAGACTATGGCATAGTTATCATAGCTTCCCTATCAAACTTTGGTGCGGGGCGAACCCCAGTGCTAAACTTACTTGAGCATTGTGACCCTTCTGCAAATACTTGCACAAGCCTAAGCATTATGATATCCGATTGCCAACAGGCAGGCATAAAGGTGCTCCTTTCCATAGGGGGTGCTGATGACGGTACTCGAGACTACGGCCTTTCCTCACCTGATGATGCAAACGAAGTTGCAGACTATCTCTGGAACAATTTCCTCGGGGGTCAATCGAGTTCTCGGCCCCTGGGAGAGGCCGTGTTGGATGGGATCGACTTCGACCTGAGGGCAGGTGGTCCCGCCTTCTGGGACAACGTAGCCCAGGCCTTAGCAGCTCATAATAACGATGGTCAGAAAACGGTCTATCTATCAGCAGCACCTCAATGTGTCTTCCCCGATTTCAACTTAACCACCGCTATAGCTACATGCTTATTTGACTACGTTTGGCCACAAATTTACAACAACCCATCTTGTGATTACGAAGACGGTGACTACAGCCTGATATTTGCATGGGGAGAGTGGACAACTGTTCAAGCTAGCAAGATATTCCTCGGACTACCAGCATCACCGTTAGCTGCTGACAGCGGATTCATTCCTCAAGATGTTTTAACATCAGAGGTCCTTCCTAAAATCAAGCTGTCACCGAAGTATGGCGGACTCATGTTATGGTCAAAGAAATTCGACAAAGGGTACAGCACTGCCATTAAAGACAGTGTCTAAACTGTCACCGACTGTTCTTTTCATTACTGAACATTTGGTTTAAATTCGTATCACATAGACAAATCAAACATTAACAAATGGAAAGAACACATAGAGTATATATGAACAGATGCTCGACACTAGCACCGTTTCGCTAGTACAAAATCAGACTATTTTACATTCATTGCTAAGAGACTGGTTTTCTGTTGTATTTAAGAATTGTGATATAATAATGCCCTTTCTGTAGTCTGAACCCTTGTAACACAAGAATGAAACACTGAGAAAAAAACCCAAAGTATTCCCAGGTCTTACGAAATTATTGGGTTCATGATCCGAAATTTATAAAGGTTTGACTACTCCCCAACCCCGCAAGATTAGCTGCTCCTACATAAAACAATAGAAAAGGACTGCACTACTTTTTAGAGCTTTTCCCACCGAATTGAACACCATTTTGAGTTTTTTCCCAAGAAATTTCTCTTCTAGAGTTCTGCACTCCAGTTTCTGTAGAATAGAACTGAGATCAAGACTCAAACCTTAAAACTAGCTAAATGAGTAGACTTATGAATTAAAGCCAAAAACACACTTAAATTTTTTGTATACCACACAAATACTTTCATAATGTTTGTATATATGATTTAAATTTAACACAAGTTGCAGAAAAATACTACAGTATAACTGAGGCAAACAGTAATTTCTATTTCAATTAATTTCAAATCGCTAATCAACATCCAAATTTCTGACCAACTCCATTCATATAAGCTGAAGTAAAAATAAAGACACCAATTGTGTTTAAAAACCCACCTGACAGCGAGAACTTTATGCTCTTCGACAAGGTTCAAAGGCAGTTAGTCCAGAGTACAGATAAGTCTGATGCCAAAAACATTCCAAAGAGTCCAATGTTTAAACTTACACGGACAAAAGTTTCTTCAGGTGCAGCACCTATGGCAGGCTGACACGACATAAACTCTTTAACATGTTTGAAGCTAGAAGATGTAAAAGACCACTTCAAATGCAAGACGAGGTCCAAGTGTAAGAGAAACTAGTTCTAAACTTATCTTATAAAATTAGGAAAATCGATTCAGTTCATCAATCTAGAATTTCCGACTCCATGTAAATCACCGAACATTAAAATTCTAATACTTAGATTTGACTCCTAAGAGTCAAAACTGAGATTAAGAGATTATGCTCAGCAAGTACATCGAAGTGCAAAAATTTACTAATGAAAGCTTTTATAGTTTTACATTCTTCATCTTAGCATATAGTGACTCCAGGTTAATCTGCCAACAACTCCAAGTCAAACCTTCACCGATGGAGCTTCCTACAGACGTTTAGAACAATCAGCTGATATTAGAAAGAGAATCTAGCTTGATTCTCAATTTTATATACAGGCCAATTCCAACTCTTGACTGCATGGTTTCCTCTACCACAACGCCGCCTATATGTTGGGTATGCACACTACTCACAACCAATGTACTGCCCATGGTTCAAAAAAAAAGTACTGCCTATACACATTTTAATTAGAGGATGCCAATTGTAGCCCGACTCCAATCAGTATTGCTCCTATTCACATTGGTTTCACAGAAGTCCTCTGAATCTTATGGCAGTTAAATAGCTATACATTGGAGCCAAGGTGAAAATGAAGGTAGCCTTCATGAACCTACGGCATAGATCATACCTTTTTTCCTGTTTAACATTAGCAACAGGAGAATCCTGGTGTCTAACTTAACTTGGCACTGTGACCCCACTGTATATAGTACCGGAAGCCTAAGTAGTGAGATATCTAAGTGCCAACATGCCAGGCCGAAAGTTTTTCCTTTCCATAGGAAGTGCTCATGGAGGCTACTCCATCTCCCCAACCAACAACACAATCCAGCTCCCAGGTTATTTCTGGAACAGTTTGCTTAGGATCAATCAAATTTTGGGTCCAGCTGGGATTCTTTAACCCAGGCGCTAGCAGCTCATAACTGATAGAGGATGAATATAGTCTACAGGGTGAATACAGAATATGTAATTTATTATGTACCTTGTACCTACAAGGTACATTGTATTAGCCATTAGGTTAAGGGTGATGCACTTGCTTATGCTATGTACTATAAAATCTCATAATATTATCAATAATAGACAAGTCGATTATTAGAGTATTATCATTATCTTACAATAACAATGGTAAAAAAACGGTCCATTTTGCAGCAGCAACTCAACGTCCCTTCCCAGATCCCAGCGTAAACAATGCCATAGATATGAGTTTATTTGAATATCTGCTGACTATCTGTAAGACATATGGAACGAGTGGCCAAGAGTTCAAAATGGCCAGGTATTCTTTGGAACCCCAGCATCCATACCCTTAGTAACTTGTGGTTGCATTCAACAAGATGTTCTAACATCTTAGGTCCTAATCTCAACCAAGACTTCGTCAAAATATGAAGAAGTCAACAATGATGCATTTCACTGGCAAAAGAAAAAAAGGGAAGAGGGGCGAGGGGGGGGGGGGGGGGGAGGGGGGTTATAAGGACCATTCCTATTTCCTATTCCTGCATAGAGAAAGTGAGAATTCATCATATCGCATCTAGCACAGCATTAATCTTTTAAGTTTCTTAGAAACCTTTTTGAGTCTCCTGCAGCTTTCAACTATGAAACACTCTATTTCATTTAAAAAATTAAACTGAATACAGCTGAGATCAAAGAGGATTGTATCTGGAAAAGAACAATGGTCATATAATCACAGATCCTCAAGAGGAATCCACACTCAACATCATCAGAAGTAGCCAGATGGGCATGGACTAATCAATAAACCACAACGCACGGCAGATCTCCAACATGAATAACAAAAATTATGTGCATTATGTACAAATTCCAACATGCTCGTTAATAAGTAAATGTAAGCCAGAGTCCAATGATCAGTATTGCTCCTATCTTTACTCCTCACATTTGTTTCACTAAAATTCTCGATCGCTCATGCCTCATATAGCCATATATTGGGCCATTGGGGTTAAGTTGACAATTAAGGTCGTCTTCAGGACACCTAAAAACACAGAAACTATGGCATATTGATCACTTGATCATATCTTAGCTAACTTGAGCAACAGACAGAACCCGGTGCTAAACTTACTTCGCACTGTGACCCCTTAGTCAATGGTTGCACAAGCCTAAGAGGCTACTCCCTCTTCAAACAAACAACACAAACCAACTCGCAGTGTATACAACAAAAACAAAGCCTTAGTCCCCCGAATACTCTTCTTCCGATTACTTTCGTACCGATCCCAGTGCCTTCCATCGGCTCTAGCGCTTATTCAATTAGCTGCCCTGCAAACAACACAAACCAACTCGCAGTGTATACAACAAAAACAAAGCCTTAGTCCCCCGAATACTCTTCTTCCGATTACTTTCGTACCGATCCCAGTGCCTTCCATCGGCTCTAGCGCTTATTCAATTAGCGGCCCTGCCATAATGCCTTTCAAATCTTCCGAAGAAAAAGAAGCTTCATTTTGAGTTTGGCTAACAGGATATGAAGGAGTCATGTTATGGTCAAAACATGTGAGAATGGGTAGATACGAACAGAACTGTCATTTAAAAACAGTGAGCTAGTTTTTGACGTTACAATTCAGCAGTGCGCACACACAGAATAAAAAAAAAAAAAAAAAAAAAAAAAAAAAAGAGGCCTCGCGGATTCATGATATCAGCACCATTCCTGTATGGAGAAAATATAGATCACATTGTACATATCATGGGCAACAGGCAACACTATTCCTTTTGAGCTTAAATAACACTCAAAGGAATTGTACCAGAAATGATGAATGGTCAAACAATCACGAATCCTCAAGGAACCCATGTGAAAAATCATCAGAAAATGTATACACAAAGCATGCGCTTCCCCCCAACCCCCAGCCCCACCTCCACCTCCTAGAACCAATGAGCAATGCTTAAACAAGCGAGATTCAGTCTACTCCAGTTCTCCAAACGACATACTAGAAAATTAATATAGTCGTATCATGCTTTTAAATTATACTCCGGATGTTACCCTAATCATCGTCCAAGGACAATCCCCACAGAAGAATATCCAACAACAGCCCCAACCACATATTGTACCTTTCAAAATTACAACCCAAATGCACCGTAACTTCATTACACTTATAAATCAGTATTCTCCACATACAGGCTGAGGCTGGCATAGCCGCAAGCTTCAGGTGTAAAGGTTTTAGGATAAATCTCGAAGATTAACCCATAGGGAGATTGAAAGTTGAAACCATTGTCATTGTCTCCCTAACCTGGTCCTATCAAATATCAAATTATTTATAACTCGAACGGAACCATAAATATTCCTACAACACTCAGGATTGCTTCTGAATGTAAATACATAGTATAGGCATATAAAAGCAGGATTTAACAATGGCACAAATACAATAGAAACACTGACAGATGACAATTAAAAACATTCTCTTTATCCAATCCCAAGTATTCAACCTCCAAATTACTCTTTATTATTTACACATCAGATGAGATAACAACTGCAAAAAAAAAAAAAATCACAGTAACTTATACCAAAAGCAACAAAATTAGAAGGAAAAAAAATCACTAACCAAAGCAACATTACACAGAATCAGCAAAAACCCATTTCCAAAAATGTCTCTTAACCTTAACAGCCTCGCTGGCAAACCCTTGATCATCACACTCTTCCCCATACTCATTCCCTTCCTCAGTCGAAAACTCACCCTCAGGCAACCTATCAACAACTGCATCCACATAGTGTAACACATAACAAGCAGGCAAACCCGGGTACGAAACCGAAACCCTCTCTTCAACCTTCTTCTCATAAGACTCCATCACAACCTTCACACCGGCATCATCCACCACAGATGTACCCAATTCCTCTTTAATAGCCCGCTTAGCGGCCGCCTCCACATCTTCCCCAGACTTTAGCTTCTCCGACAAGGGTCTCCCCCTCTTCCGAATTGACCCATCAGTTAATTCCTGATGCGACTCAATTAATAGCATATTATCAGAATCCCTAATAATTCTGACGCAAACCACCTCTAGGTTGCGAACAGGCGGTGTAGAATCAGCGAGCGAGGTTTCGCCATCAGAGAGCTCGAGCCAGAGGTTGTGGACGTTCTTTGTGCCTGGTGAGGCTCCCCAGGCGGTGAATGAGTCGGAGGGTAGCCTCGGTTTGACCCAATCGGAGAGAGATTGGGGAGTTGGGAATGAGGTGAAATTGGGGTTTTTGGACATGGTTGCGGTGGTTGTGGCGGTGGTGGTGGTGATGTGGCGGCGGTGGGATGGTGGGAAAGTGGTGGCGGAAGGCGGGCGGAAAGGTGGTGTTTAGGGGCGGTGAGGAAGAAGAGGAGAGAGATTGCCGTGAGGAGGAAGTCTGGGAGGGTGGTGGTGTTGTTTGTGGGATATTTGACCGTTGGGATTTGGTGGTGACGTGGCGGTAGTTTAAGCGGTTGGTGTGGTGGCGTTGGTGGTTGGGGCATGTTAGTTAGGAGTGAGAGAGATTTGGCGGGTGGGTGATTTGGGGGTGAGAGGAGAGAGAAAGTGAGGATGCCATGATTAAGAATTTTGGATGCTGTGTTTTTGTGGATGTGGAGAATGGGAAGAGTGGATGGTTGAGGATCCACTTACAATTTACGGGTTTCCGACCATTCGTATCAAGTCGTATATAAATTCGCGATAGTTTGTGTAATCTAGCACAAGAGTATTGCAAGTGTTTTGACCAATTAAGCAAAACTAAAGATTCGGATGCAGCAATTGCTTTGATGCAACTTCAAAGACACGTCTTTATGTTATGTGGGTGTCAAGTGTCACACAGTACTCAGCAAGAACCATCTGCTTTATTAATTACTATCAAAAATGAAATGGAAGGGAATGGTAAAGCATGATCCCAAGCTCTAAACATTAGTATACATCAGTCAAACTTTGAAACAACGTATTGATCAAGAATATAGCTACATACTACAGTTTAAACTATGGACCCCCTACACTTTATTTCATTAGCATCATTGTAAGAAAGAATGGATGGCCTGCTCAAATGCTACAATACACTTCTTTAAGCGTTTTGTTGACGGGAGATCCGAGGAGCTTACGCCCTCGCTGTCCACTGATGAAGTAACAAAGGTCTCTTGAATTTATAGGGGTTTACATCCCCGTATAAGTGTTCCAAATATCATCTTCGTCATAAGATATGGTTGGACTTCCAACTTGAGCCTTATCTGGCTCTTCATCACCTGCTTCATCCTGCAGGTTCTGCTCAGGCTTTGCCGTCTCCTGTGGTATCGCCTACACCAAAAACAAAAGGAAAAGGAGACAAGAATCTGAATTAAATTCATGAATCGGCAAGAATAACTTACAACGAGCAAGAGTGACAGGAAATGTTAAGACACTAAAAGGAGCTGTAGTATTTCCATACATCGGTTTCATTATTTTCCTCAGGCTGGCCTTCCTTGTCTGTCGGGTGACCTAAACCATCTTCACTTGATGCATATTCCCTCTCCTCTGCTTCTCTTGCAGCTTCCAAGGTCTTGAGAACGAGCTCAAAACATGTGTGGTCTGCGATGAAGGAGCAAGTATATTAGGAAAATGCAATGCGTTGAGCATACAAAAAGGCACTACCATGTTTAGGTGGTGTATAAACGTTCACGTGTGGACATATAGATGAGATTTTTGATAGGTATGCATTCAGTAACCACACTTAGATAAGGCATGGGTGATTAGCAAGGATCTGTAATAGTGTCTGGGCATCCGTGATTAAGGACACATCTCTAAAAGATCAATTTACAAGTCAAAGAGATCAAGAGAAAAAGACTAAAACTAAGGGCTTCAGATGGAAGAAAAACTGGTTTGCAGTCCCTTTTTCTCCAACTGCAACTTCATCATGCCTCTTCTTATTTTCATTAAAAAAAAAAAAAAAAAAACTCCCTTTTGCCAAGAGAAGGTTGGGCGTGGAGACTGTAACAGGGTTGGGTATGAAGACTGTACTTATAGTCTGGTGTATTGAGTCAGACGTGCTACAAAATCCCTAAAAAGCAAAGACTTAGTAACATAGGAACAAGTCACAAACTCACAATACACCCTAAGCAACCACCTATTTGGCTATTTTAGCCCCTTGATTTCCACTTCCTTCTTTCTTCAGGAACAAACATTTTCAAAATAAAAGTGCAATGACTAAGACTTATTCGAAAGATTGGAGAGAAAAAATCTGTGTGGACAATGTTTCACTTTACTTTTGTATTCGCGAGTCTTTTACTTAGTCTTAACTTTTTTCTCCTTGCCTCCGAACCTATGCATTGTTGTTGTTGTTGATGATGATAATGTTGTTGTTGTAAGCATGATTGAAGGAGGCATGAAATCCTTAACTGGCTGAGCAACCCTCGATCTATATCATTATTGTCTACCGTATCTTCACTGCCAAGTACCAACCCTCTACAGAACCCCCACCCCAAGTTCTGCTCCTTTATCCTCTTTTCCTCAACAAATTCTTCTAAAACCTTTCAATATTTCTGGCACTCTTACCTAGGACCCTTTAGACAGGTAAGTGCATCAAAATTACATGACGCAAAACAACCATGGAACTACCGCAATCGTTTGATACTTCTAAGACTTGAACACAGAATTTCTCAAAAGAGACAAACAATGATTTTACCTAAGCCCCCAAAGTGAACTGCAAGAAGTGGCTTTTCATAAGTTTGACCAAACATTAGTTGGAATGTAAATGCACCATGTGAAATTAAACATCCTACCAAGTAGCAATCACGACTCTTGTGTCGAACCAAATGACCACTAACATTTAAAAATCGAGAACTATAACATCTCGCAAAAGAACTGTAGGGTGTATTCTTTAGGGCTTTTTTCTTGCTTCTTTTGTTTCTAACTTTCTCTTTTGTTTCTAACTTTAACGAAGTCCGGAAAATGCAAGAGAAGTTTGGCAGAAAGTGGATTACAACACAACCAACATTCAGACAAGTTCAACAAATATGAAAAAACAATTCAGCAAAAATGTGCCCTAGAAAACACACCGCCCGCCAAAAGATAGCAATACCACTACGCAACGTATGCATATGGAAAACTGAAAACGTGCATACACTTCAGAAATATGTCAATTGTCAAACACAATGGACAAATAGACAATATGGTAAAAAGCTGAGCTTACAGTCGAAGCCAATGGCAGCAAGTATACCTGTTGCTCTACTAGTCTGAGCATCATCCATCATCATAGGATTTTGTTTCTGCTCCTTTCTGTATTTTGATCGGATTTGTTCCAAGCTCCGACCAGGAAAAAGTTGTTGTATCATTGATAAGTCAGTCCCGAATTGTCGGATACCCTACAAAAGTGGAGAGAACCTGACTACATGAAAGCAGCCAAAAAATATGAACAAAGACAGGGAAAAGCAAGACAACTTTAGTAGCAGCACCCTTTTCGAGGCGAGGAGGGTCAATTTTTAAGACACATTAGCCTTTTATGTTGAGTTCCTTACAAACAAGAAAAGCTCAGGCATGTGATCCCATTAACCCATCCAATATAGATACAGGCGAAGTCACAAATTCTAGAATAAAAGAGACTTAGGATCTGGGTAACCGCTCACATACAAGGAAGTGAGAAACATCAAGAATAATGTACCTGGTAAAACAATTCTGTATCGTTCTTCGACCACTTCGCCCTAGCTTGAGGCTTCCTGTATGTATGGTAATTATAGTAGCCTGTATCTGTTCGAATCCCTGAAGTTGAAGGGATGTCACTAAAATCTTTATCTTGGTCAAACTCAAGTCCATCGTCATGGTAAGGAGAGTCCTCCCACTGCACGTTATCATTCCTGTAATGGAGAATTCAAAGCCTTACACTCCGGACAATAAAATAGCATATCATGTGATAAACCACTAAAAATAAATCATAGGACTCAAATTAATATCTTCTTTTATGATGTTACTGCAAATGGGGAACACGCACAAACAATCATTAAGCTTGAGAAAAGTTTTCCCTTTGGACCAAATTCCAAAATCTTCAGACATGAAAGCATTGATGTATAAGATGAGGACCACAAATCAGACAGAATAAGAACCATCAAATGGGAAGCTATAGCCATAGGTCATAACATCTCACCAAGATAGAAAACAAACATAGGGTTTGCCCAATACAAATATTTGAAAAATCAGGGAAAAAAAAAAAAGTTATCGACAAAATTGTTAGATATGAGTGGTGGCCACACACAACAAAAACCAAAAACAAGCACCTTGTAGAGGCACCCAAATCTAAACATGTTGAATTCGAAAGTGAACATACAAAGAGAGCAGGGGGAACCACCAAGAACAAATCCAAACAGTTAAATGGTTCAAAAAAGATCCTTAGTTAAACAGCTTCAAGCCTTCAACGATACTGTTACCTCTCATTAGTTGACACTGGAGCTGCGGCAACTTGTTTCTTCTGCATATAAAATGAAATGGTTAGATGTTACAGATTACCAAATACAATAAACAATGCGTAAAACAGGTGAAAAGCAAAGCAAAATACCGCTTCTCGTTCTTTATGCTCTCCCCATAATATCAAATCCTTCATCGGAACCTTGTGAAGATCAAGTTCATCCTCCGGTATTTCAAGCAAAGATTTGTCCACTTCACCAGAGAACAAGACAATGCATATCATTAGAGTATGATGAAATTGGAAACAGGGCTGATAATATAAATAAGTTACTAACATAAAGAGGAAAAAAAATAGAGCAACAGATCTGTTGAGGATACCACATCTTTTTCGTCGAGTTGCATGAGGGAACTTCTTGGGGGGCTTAACAATAGTTTGATCAGGTTCTTGGGACGCTTTCTTCCTTTTTCTAGCAGGTTTATCATTTCCAGAAGCGGCATTTTTTGGCTTTCGTCCTCTTTTCTTCTTTGGTATTTCCTCCTCTAAATGATTAGAGTCATTTTCCTCTCTATTTGATGCCGCCAATGCATCACAAGCTTTTGTAGGAGATTTACAACTTCCGCCAGATCCATCATTGGTTCCACTAAGAAAATCATGACCTTTTTCATTTACTTCCACACCTGACAATACAGGTCCTTCATCTGGTGTGTTACCAGCGGAGTTCAAAAAATCAAATTTTCCATCGTTTTCCCTCTGGAAGCCACGTAAACATGTTCATTATATAAGAGGCTGACTGATAAGGAAGTACATGCTGAAAGTTAATGTTGCTCATGATAATATTACTACCTGTTGTAGTTCATCTGGAGCCACCAATGGATCGGTATCTTCAAAGACAACATCTTGAGACTGGTCTGTAGCAGGATTCATAGAAAGATTTCCATCAAGCCCGGCCTGTGAAGAATTATTAATAGGTCCCTCAATATATACTGAACCATCTACAACAGGCTGGTCATAAGATGAAAGTTGTGGAGCATCAGGAAGATGAGAAACAGTCTCGTCAACATTTTTTACTCTATCTTGTGCTTTGGGCTTGGGCTTAAACTTAGAAGCTCTCTTTCCTGGCAGCATCACACCATCAACAGTAAATATGAAGAGAAGAATAAATAAGAAAATGGCATAAAATAAACAACCACAAAATATCATAGAGCAGTACCAGAAGCAGTTCCAGGCTCATTCATCATCTCTGCTATGTCAAGACAAGAGAAATCCCCAGCTTCCTGTTACATTCGCCAAACCCAAAACAGAAGAAAGAAGTGAGGCCAACTTAAAGCAGAACTACAATAAAACCTTGCACAACTATTGAAAATGACTGAGAATCAATGAAAGGAAAACTGTCATTACCAGCTGCTCCGCATCTATCTGAAAGTCTCCGGAGTCTTCATATGTTAAAGGCATAGGGAAGTCTTGAACTGTTTGAGAAGTACACGGCCTGAAAGGCGAAGAACTTGCAAAAGAAACATCAGGGAAATCAGGAGTCTCCCTTTCATTCGGGATAGTCAAGACATCTGCAGCAGGTATGTCTAGAGGACATACCAAAATTTGAAGTTAGTGCCAACAGCTAATAAATCATATTACTAATAAATAAAAGAGCCGAGAATTGGTGTATAACTCTCAAGCATCAAGATCAAACAAGATTACATTCAATTTGATTACCATTTGAGTCGACTGGAGCCTTAGATAAACCAACAATATCCTGGGTTGAAGGCATAGGGAAATCTTGAATTGTTTGGGAAGTACACGGCCTGAAAGGCGAAGAACTCGCAAAAGAAACATCAGGGAAATGAGGGGTCTCCCTTTCATTCTGGATAGTCGAGACATCTGGAGCAGATGTCCCTAGACGACAGCAAAATTTGAAGTTAGTGCCAACAGCCTAATAAATCATATAACTAATAAATAAAAGCACCGAGTATTGGTGTATAACTCTCAAGCATCAAGATCAAACAAGATTATATTCAATTTGATTACCATTTGAGCCGACTGGAGCCTTAGATAAACCAACAATATCCTTGGTTTTTGTCAATGACAAATTTGCAGGAGCTTGCTGTTCCTCAATAGACTGGGCAGGTTTTAACGATGCTTTCTTAGGCCGAGCTTTGACCTTGGGCTGAAATTTTCTAGCAACTGGCACCGCCGAAAATCAAACATAGCATTAGACGTGACTGAAAGAAAACAATACATTCTATTTGCAAAAGACATTGCTTGTAAAATTACCCTTCACAGCCGGTGAATCAGAAAAGAGATCATCCAGAATGTCCATGATCAGAGGACATGTACCTAAAAGGAATAAAATAAAAGTCAAGCCAAATTTATCCACATAGAATATTAAAGAAAAAAAAAAAGCCAATAAAATAGACACTGCGTTTACGATGCATCTAATAAACGTTAAACAAAAAACAGTAGGTTTATACAAAAGGCAGAAGTATGGCTTTGAGGCTTTACAGATTTAACCTAGGTCTAGAATGCTAGCCTAAAAACTTATAAAGGGATGTGATCAACTCAGAACAGAGTTTCCACTTCAGCCCCTTCCAACTTCTTATTCCATGTCTTCACCTTTTCTTTGATAAGTGTCAGCCTCTGTACGGCACGAAAAGAAACCATCCCCCACCTCACACACCCTCCACGAGCTGGCAATCCTATTCACAGTCCAAGATGTTGAGCCACATAGTGACAATACAAAACAAAGTAGGACCCACTTAACGGAACAAGTTTGCACAAGAATCATAAAATAATCTAAACATGGTAATGGAAATAATTCCTGACTTATATTAGGAAAATTACTCCAAACAGCATTAGGGAGCAACAAACGATCCAAACATGATGAAGCACGCCAATCTCTGCCACCAACCCAAGTGAACCACCCATTTACCAGTGGAAGGTCGTAGGCACAGGAAAAAAAGAGTCAAATGCTAACATCTCAACTGAAGCCCCATAAAAATGCAACCTTTCCTGCAACTGTCTCAGGACAATGAAGTCACCACCTATGATCCACTTAAATGAGCATAACTAGCTAAGTGTGAAAGTTCCTCCCCCAACAGCCTCCTTACCACTATATCATGGTCCATACGATGAAGTCTACCAAAACTCACCTCTTACTCTAACATCTAGGCTCTAGCTGATTTCTCCAAGAATGGGTCCTAATATGAATATGCATTTTAATTCTTAGTTGAAATTCGACAATCCCAAATAACCAAAACACTGCCATAAGTGATTTAAGGGAAAAAAGATCACCGCCATAAGCCCCTCTAACAGGAAGAAATTCACATTCCTTAAACATGACTTCCACACGCTGAGCACATTTGGTTTTACGAAAGCTCTGAAACAAGGTTCAGCTACTCTAAGATCAGTCAACAAGGCATTCTTAGTAGCACATTGTTATTGTGAAACAAGGTATGCCTCACTCAGAGACAGTTAAGCCAGTGGCATATCCAGGAATTTTTTCTTGGGGGGTCGGATTACAAATGCGCATAGGCGGAAATAAGATACATAAATATGTAAATATCATATGTAACAACCATGTCCACAAAAAATTCATCGATTTAAAATACAAAAAATAGATTACAAATCCGACAAGTCTAAGCGACGAGTTTTCATATTTTGTAATCGGTGCAAAATATGTTCAACTTTAATACTACTCAATACATCTCTTTCTACATAAGCAACCATACAATATAACTCGCTTACAACGAAAACCCTATCTATCTATCTAAGAGAAAGCATGATGATGTTATCTTAAAACACTCTGTAACAAAATTTATTTTAGAAATTAGTATTGCCTCGGATTATCACGATAACAAGGACTAAGAAACCCGATTTTTCGCCACGAATTCACAACCAACGCCAAAATCCCACAACTCCACATTAACAATCTCTCTATCTCTAACAACCACAATTTCACAATTATAACCTTGAAATCTACAAACAACAACAACAACAACAACGAGTGACAGAAACAAATAACAATTATTTAATCATCAATAAACAATTAAAACAAGAGGATATACATAAAATTAAATTAAAGCTTCAAAAATCAGAACAAATAAAACTTAATTGGTAAATTGAAGCTTAATAGAGAGGAGAAACAGAGAGAGGGTCAGAGGAGTACCAGCCGAGTCGACGGTGGTGTGGTGGTGGTTGTGGCGGCGGCGATGAGCAGGCGGGGGATTTGTGGCTTTTTTCAGAGTGATGAATACTAGTATTAGGCTTATATTGGAAATATTACGCTACTTATATTCAGTTGGTTTGATGGTAATGGACTAATTGGGTACTGTTGATTGATGTTTGAGGTATGAGGTTCGACACCCGTATGTTACAAAATTGGGTACTGCTCTGTGCTCTCACTATATTTTTAATGGAAAGAGTGTGTATCCTGTATTGTGTTGGGAAAGGAAATCAATTTTTCTTTTTAGTAAAAAAAAAAAAAAAAAAAAAAAAAGGATTTGATTGAAGAGAGTATGGCTTTGTCAATGTTTATACCATGTTCGCGGGAGTACAAGGCGCATGGTGGTCCTCCTCACAATAGAGGAGTAGAGACCACACTTAAATAGCTTAAATAGCTTTTAAATTATTTTAAGTGTGGTCCCTACCCCTCTATTGTGAAAAGGACCACCATGCCCCTTGTACTCCTGGGAGCATGGTATAATTTGCGTGGCTTTGTGGAGGGTGAGAGTCTGGGAGACTGGGTGTGATGAGTTGATGACTAGTGTTGCGGAGTGACGATAGAAGGGTTCGATAGCGCTTTCTTCACGATGGAGGTGTAGTCGAAAGTGTAGAAATTGATCCGGGGAAAAGAAAAGAAAGATTAAGTGTAGGGACACATAATGCAATTTTAATACCGTGCTCCCGTACACGATGTACCTCTAAAACATTATCTTGATCAAGTGATGACCAACGACTATATTTTGCTGAGTGATACAACCCACTTTAGAGTGGGTTTTATGGTGCTTTTAGATCAATTTTTATAGGATTTTGGATAGCATTTTGGCATTATTGGTCTATCGTTTATTTTTTTAAGTTTCTAATGAAAAATATGCAAGTTTCATCGAGTTTTGCAAGTTTTGGGATGGTAAGGCACGAGCTACGAGGGTTCCAGAGGCATTGAAGATCCAAAGAAATAGAAATCGGGTGAAATAGAAAATTGAAGCTGAACTCCGGAGTATAGGATTCGGACGAGTCATCCCTTAGAGCGAGGACGATTGCAACAGGAAGCTTAAGACAATTCGTACGAGTCGTCCCGCTGTGTCGGAGTATTAGATGGATTTCTTAATCCCGTTTTGGTAATCTTTTAGTATTTATACTTAGACTTTCAGTAGTTATTAAGCATTCAGTTTTCAAGACTTAAAATGTATTATTTCAAGGTTATGCAAAGCTAAAAACTTATTTCTTGGATTTGATTAATTGAGCTACTAATTCATCCCCATAATTGTGAGTTGTATCTATTTCAATTATTGTTGAAAATTACCATTCTCTCTATTTCAATTGCTATTAATTGATTTATCGTTAATTAGGTGGCTAACTATCTCATTTGCTAGCTAGAATCGTTAAATAAAGAACTAATTAGTTGTTTAATTGATTCGCAAGTAGAAACTAAACCTTATTTCCGTGCTGATCATAGATCTAGGGTTTAGGAGAGAACAAATATATTGATTGAAGATCGAAACTTCGTGTGTCTAGATCTTATCTATCCTACTTGTTATCGTTCTATCGCTTATTGCTTTCGTTGAATTGAATTCTGACATGTGACTTTGTTATTCATTGATTAGGTCTAGTTGGTAGGACTCATCTCTCTTGCTAGCTGATAATTAGGAACGATCAAAAACTCCTTTTTTACAACTAGGTGCTCCACATAATTGATTTAAGTGAGGGCAATGATCAATTGGATGAACTATAGTGGATATTAATCAATCGAGACCTTTCCCCCATTACTACGTTTATAGGTTTGTGTAGTAAAAAATATATTTTTTATACATACGACTTTAGCATGTCAATGAGCATGATATATCCTATGAAATACCATGAATTATGAATTCGATCATTAGTAATTCATCACTACATTCATTATATTCTATAGTATCCAATGATATTGTTATTCTAATGTGTGCTCATTGGGCACATGTCAAAAGTGTATTTGTTGCCTTATTTAAGAGAGATTATCCCTTGAAAAAAAAGTATGAGATTTAACCGATTATAAGAGAGGAAATGAGCTCTTAAAATGTGCTCCGTTGATACACATTAGAAAAGTGAGGGAAATGGGTTGAAATTATATGCTTATTCAATGATATATTTGTCTTCATTAATACTGCATATATCATTGCTCATCAAAATGAGATTAATTGTTTGTCAATGTGTCTCAAGAATAAGACAAGTGCATAACCCTCGAGCCTCGGGCTATATAATGCTCAAATTAGTCGTAGACTTGTTATTCCTTTTTTACAAATGATTGATTATTCGAATATTTTTTTTAAATAATCGATAATCAATCAATTGTACAATTTTATTATCAGGGTATTGAAATAACAAGCACTCAATAAATTTTCCTTTGGAAAGTTCAGTTCATAATTAAGAATAACTTGTTGATAGTCACCTTAAATGTGTGGACCAGACCAAATAGGTTTTTGTCCAAGAATTCTCAAATAGTATAATATGACAAAAGTATTGATAAAATGACGATGTCATCACAATCTTTTGCGGTATCTTCTTTGAAAGGTGTTATCCGTCAAAAAATTTGAAACTATAAAATCAATAGTGGCTTTCTTTTTTTAGTAAACTCCATACAAACATATGTCCAAAAAAAGTAAGTTGCCCTCCAAATGTCCGACAAATAAAATCACACTTAAAAGAGAATGATTGAACTTAGTGTAGGCTCGGTCCAATTCATCGTCTTCCTCTCATTTCATCTCAACGAAATCTGACTACCTTGGACGAAAAATTGTTGGTTAAAACATCATAAAGTTGTTACCTTGGGCAGAAACGTAGTACTTTTAACGGAAGCCATTTAGATTAAGGGGTCAGTTTCTTCCTATTTTCTTTTCTTTTGTTTTACAAGGGATACATTAAACCGGAGAAAAAAGTAAACCGATGTTAGAGTACAAGATACATGGAATACAAATTAAACTAGATTAATATGTGTTTTTCAAGGTGATTAATGGAATTGTCAAATTAATTTTACATTTTCTTGTTGAAATAGCATGTGGTTAATGTTGCAAGTGATCGAAAGTCAACGGCGTCTTTTAACCTGGGCGAGACGTGTGGCCCCACGGCCCACATGAAAAATTCGTGAGATATTGAATTTCTCATGTGAGAATGTATGACTTGATTTCACATATTAGTAAACATATGGGGGTCAATTACTACAATCAAAAGATAATGGGGTTAATTTCACATACTAGCAAACGCGTATGTGGCGTTTACTACTTTCGCCTATTTATATATGTAGAGTATTACTCTATCATTTAGCATAACACGACATATATATACGTAGCGTAGCGCTAAATGGCTTCAATTGCGAACAAAAAAACATAAATATTGAGTTAAATTACAAAATAAGATATGTCTATTGTTAGTTGTTTTAATACTAGGTACTAGCGTATTTAAATTTCACTCGGGACCCCGTGATTCTCCAAGGCGGCTTTGTTGAAATTTTGTGTCAAATACTTGTTCAACATGGGATTTCTACGAATGGACGAATGATGTACAATACGTGCAATTTTTTATTCTCACGTGATTATAGGAGTAGTGGATAAAGTAGGTTTTTGCGCTTGCCTGATTCAAAATATGAAGGTCGAAGTAACGTGAAAGATTTTGAAAGAACTGGTCAAGTCTACTAAATGATCGTTGCATATTCAAAATCTTAATCTACCAGCTAGTTGTTGGTGCTGCTTTATAAGTAGATGAGACATAATATACGTTTCCTAGAAAATTGAAGGCTGTGTCACCAAGGAACCGCTAATATATACCTGCAAGTTTGAAGAAGTAGATGGATGCTTATTAAGGTACATCCAAATGTTCTTTCATTTGAAAGATATGGAGACGAGCAAGAGTTTGAGGTATACGTCATGGCCTACGACATGAGAAAGGTCGCGAAGCCTTGTCGCTTCTCTACCTACATGGTTTGGAAAGATTATCAAGTTAAGCACTCGGTAAAGTGTCTTAAAGTTTTAACTAGTGGTCAATTGTAGGGACTGATACCTGTGTTTGCTCCCCTTTTGTTTAAACTTGTGTAACTCGGACCTGTTGAGATCGTTTATATAGTTTTTGGAGTGCTTGATTAAGATAAGTGGATAAATTATAAGGATGGTATGTACTACCCTCGTAAGGTCGGGAAATTAGTCTCTCAATGTCGTGATACAGTAACAAATTAATATATTGTATGAAAGTAGTAAGTTACACAAGGCTATCCTCATTGCTGGTATGAGCATCAACTCTCACCATAAAACTTCTATAAAGTGGGGCTCATACTTCCAATGAGGTGGGCAAGTTTTAAGTAAGTCTTAAGGTGAGTTTTGGGTTTCAAAGACCTATCTTCAGACTCCACCTCACCAAATAGGTAGACTCAAATAACAAATCTGATTTTTTTTAGTTTATTTGACAAATTTAATATTTTTTGGAAAAATATATGGGTGAGATTTGGAATAAGGTGGATGGTTTGTGCGAGTCTGAAATTGTTGTGAGTTTGAGTCTGAAATGAAAAAGTGGGTGGAAAGTTGATATGGCAAAGTCTAATGTCCCGTAAACATTAGTTGCTCTTATGTACCTTATTAAAGTATGAAGTCATACCAAAAAAAAAAAATATTATTTTTGATGATATTTATCTTGTTATAGTTTTGAATCTAAGTTCCTATTGACGATTATGGATCCTTCACCGAAGAAAATAAAAAGGACTATATTTACGGATCAATTCCTTTTTTTTTTTTTTTCAGATCGTGTTCGAAATGCAAATTGTGGTGAAATTTTGGATGTTTAAAATTCGGGGTAACTTTACTACGGAGTACGAGTATGTCTATATTTTCATTGTTCGTTCTCAGAATTCTACCCAACATGCCAACAATATGATAGGAATGCAAAGGCCCATTTAGGACTATAGGAGGTAACGGGCCCCTCTTGGCTGCCCAAGAAAGTTCTGCTTGCTTCGTAAATTCAAACCCGTGGTTCCCACATGAGTTATGTTCCTTTACAGTGAAGGTTTTCCCACCGAGATGTGTTATTCGTTGCCCATCATATTACTACTATCGGTTGGTAATCCGCTACATTGTTATAATGCCCCTAATTACTTAATAATATTCAAACCATCTTAAAAGTCTAATCTCAATCCACGAAATCTCGTTCCCATTATTTTAGAAATCACAAACCCTTTTTTTTAGAGCAGAAATCACAAAACTCTTCGCTAACCACCATCAACAACATTTTAATCTTTAGCATGTTCATGATCATAGCCAACAAGTACTTTAGCATGTCGATGACCATGACACCGGATGTCTGGCTCCCTCACAACGTCAACCAATTTGCTATGTCAACCATCATTTGACGCGACTAGCCGACTACCATAGCCTAACACACAGATTAGTTCGCCAATGAACACTAGAAGACTTATAGACAGGAGATGTATATGTGTCTTTGTTTGAGCGCAGTTGTACGAGTACCATGTTTGTGAAGTAATTCAATATGGGGCGACGACATAGAAAATTTATCACGATTTTGTGGTGATTTAGTTTGATGTTTAATGCTTTCAACTACTTTGATTGCCGGAGTACTGCCTACGGATCGAAGTATTGAGAAACTAAAGATATTCTCCATCCGCAAAACGATTGTTTTGACGATAGTTGTAATGGTGGCTGGTTTGGTGGTGGTGGTGCGTGAGTGATGCCTACTAGGTATACACGATAGTGTTGGGAAATAAGACCAATCTCCCACGCGCAACTGAAGTAAATCAATCGACAATAAATCACAAAAGTAGAAACTACGCAAGCTAAGACAAGATACAAATTATATGGACTAAACCCAGGGCAAAATCCTCAAAATCCGGAGGTAAAACCCACCTGCAAAACCGCTTAATTCCACTATATAAAATAGCATCAGTACAACCATCGTCTCGAATTACAACACCGAACGCGAAACACGCTACAAATCACGAACAAAGAAAAACTACCCCTAGCTTCCAAATATAATTAATCATCATCAATATATCAATATATATTATTAAAAGAGACTTTTTTTGAGCTCCCACAACGATTGGAACATTCTAGAATGTCCATATTTCCATATCTTTTATTAAAAAAATTATATTTAAATCTTCCATATGGTAAGTCAGCAAATACTTTAATGTAAATTGTATATGATATGGTAAATAAAGAATAATTAAATAAGAATGGAACATTCTGCAAACTCAATTTAATATAAATTGTGCATGATATGGTAAGTAAAAAATAAATAAATAAGAATAGAACATTCTAGAAACTCAATTTAATATGAATTGTACATGATATGGTAAGTAAAAAATAATTAAGTAAGACTCCAAAATCAATCAATAAAGGAGGGATTTATCGGGCAATGTTTTTGGTATATTTTCTTAATCCTGATCTATCATATTCCTAATCCTAATCGAAGTTAAACAATAAGCTAGCTATAAATAGTTGAAGTACTAGATCAAGATTCACAATCATAATGCCTAATCATATATACTCGGTTGGCTATAATAAGCTGCTAAAGTATTGATTGGCAAGTTTAAACTTTGTTCTTTGTTTTATTAGAATTTGGGATGCAAATTAAACATAATAAATTTTTGTAGTAACCTCATAATTTCAGTAAAAAAACAATATTTATTACAAGACATTGTTTTAAATTTAAAACACATTATTGTATTTTAGTTTAAAAAAATGTCTTTTTGAATTAAAATGCTTTATCAATCCCCTTGATAATGTGTATGATATATGAGGAGTAAAAGTGGTATAAGTAATAATAAATCATAATATAGTAGGAGAGTATAGGAGTATCATATAGTACTCTATATTATATCATACATTTTTTTTTTTTTTTCTCTCTTTTTCATTTGCTGAAATTAAATTATTGGAAAAGGGGACAATAGAAGCATAACACATTTATGATCTTACTCCTATTTTAGTTCATCTCCATGTAACAAAACGTTGTGGAACAATATTATATGTATACCCATAACACAACCCAAACCCTAGGATGAAATTTTAGAGAGCATAACCTTGGTCTGCAAATGAAATTCACATTGTATATAAGCTATCAGAATTACATACTTACTCCAAGCAAGTACTTGATCTTTCGATTAAAAATTAGCTAAGTTACTTAAACTTTCTAATTTCCTATAGTGGCCTGCCTCCACACTAATTATTGTCAACGATTGGTTCTACCTTGATCAGAAGCAAGCACAGGTCAGATTTTCACCTACATTTTTGTTAAGCACATTTTCGTAAATTGTTAATATGATTTTTCAGATTTTTGAAGGAATTTATTTGGTTTTGTAAATTTTAAACTAAATTCTATTTTAACTTACTAATTATCAAATTACGATTATGCCCCTCTTTATTGACTAAACCTAATTATTTGTAAACTCTCAATTCTTTTTACGTACATCAAATCAACGCACATCATCTTCATCGTTCGTATTCTTCACTATTCATCGACGTCACCTTCGTTGCTCGAAATTAACACCGTTAATTCTCTTTTTCTCTCCTCTACACAACGGTAAGAATTTCTCATAGTTTTATTTAAGCCTTACCGTTATCGATTTTCATAAAAGCTTCGTTTCTTTGTAGTTCTTAGATTGTTAATGTTTTGGTGATGAAAATATGATTTATACGTATATGGTTTGGCGATGAAAATATGATTTATACGTATATGAAAATATGAGAAATATTAGGAAAATTAGGAACATATATGGATTAGGACTTTTTGTAATCTTCCAATCATTGTGTGAACTCAAAAATAACCAGATTGTAATTAGAAAAATTAGGAAGATATATAAGGATTAGAATTTTTTGTAATCTTCCAATCGTTGTGTGAACTCAAAAATAACTAGATTGTAATTAGGAAAATTAGGAAGATATATATGGATTAGGAAAATTAGACATTCTAGAATGTTCCATTCGTTGTGGGAGCTCAAAAAAAGCCGCTTTTAATAATATATATTGATTCAATGCTAGCTTACGAAACTTAGGCCTCGTTGGGATCCATTTCAATTCTTAGGAATTAGGTAAACTAGTTTTAAGCTCGTGCGTTGCACGGTTCAAATATTATATCGTTTTTAATGATTTTTATGTTTATAACAAATTATGCTATCATTTCAATAAAAATAATTCATAACAATTGTTGTGATGTTGCTTACATATATTTTAAAATCTTGATCAATTAAAAAATAAAAAAAAAATATAAAGTTGTCTAGATTGTTCATGTTTAAATTATACAAACAACATTTCTTATTTATAATCTTCCAAAATACCTTTTTTTTTAATAGATATAGTATATAAAGTTGATTGTAATAATTAAGCATTGCTTATCGGAAAATGTATAAATGGATCTCAAATTGAAATTCATTTTAAATCAAATAAAATTATATATGTTTCAAAAGTTTCTGATACACTAACCAATTGTATGATCAATCATACTGTGTTTCTATAATATAGTGTAAATGGTTAATAATTAACTGTGTAATTTATCGTCTTAGTTTTTGCTCTTTCACCATACACTAAACTCTTTGAGTAATTCTTAAATGATGGACTCTTCATTTTGCTCTTTCACCATACACTAAACTCTTTGAGTAGTTTTTAAATGATTGACTCTTCTTTTTCGCTCTTTCACCATACACTAATCTGTTTGAGTATTTTTCAGATGATCGACTCTCTCTATGCTCTTCAAAAATCCTTCTTTTATATAAAAAAATGAACAGATATTTAAATTCCATTTCAAATCTTTCACGAGTGCGTTGCACGGTACAAATATTATATTGTGTATGATAATTCTTATTATACAAAAGTTCCACGTGCAACGCACTCGTGTAATAAGAATTATCATACACAATATAATATGTGTACCGTGCAACGCACTCGTGAAAGATTTGAAATGGAATTTAAATATCTGTTGGATTTTTGAAGAGCATAGAGAGAGTCGATCATTTGAGAAATACTCAAATAGTTTAGTGTATGGTGAAAGAGCGAAAAAGAAGAGTCTATCATTTAAAAACTAGTCAAAGAGTTTAGTGTATGGTGAAAGAGCAAAATGAAGAGTCCATCTTTTAAGAATTAGTCAAAGAGTTTAGTGTATGGTGAAAGAGCAAAAAATAAGACGATAAATTACACATTTAATTATTAACCATTTACACTATATTATAGAAACACGGTATGATTGATCATACAATTGGTTAGTGTATCAGAAACTTTTGAAAAATATATAATTTTATTTGATTTGAAATGAATTTCAATTTGAGATCCATTTATACATTTTCCGATAAGCAATGCTTAATGATTACAATCGACTTTATATACTATATCTATTAAAAAAAAGGTGTTTTGGAAGATTATAAATAAGAAATGTTGTTTGTTGAGAAAGATTTATGTACTGTTGTCAGAAGTTTTTTCAAATCAAAAATGTGGTTAAAGCAGTGGAGCTCAACCCTTATCACCTTGTGTGAGAGATACCGTACCGGCCTGGGGGTGGACCGATTGGGTCTCGCTATTTTTTATTGGTGTCGCCGGCACGATTTTTTTTAGGATCCTACGAACCTAGAATGGGTCCTTTGCAAGGTACGATTTGGGAAGGTGTTAGGCACCCAAATCGCCCGTCTGAAGACGGCCTCTACTAATTGATCCAAAATAAATATAAAGTTTATAATTGACGACAAATTCATATAACCAATAGCATGTGAGTGTATGGTGATAATGATTATGCAAGAGTGAAACTAATGATGTGTATGTAAGTAATATCATATTATATTTTATAGCAACAAATCACATATTATAATATCATACGTACATTTTCGCAGGAACAACAACATACACACAAGTCATTGAAAAACGATGACAACATATTAGCAACTATACTATCATGCTAACACAAAGACAGCACATATGCATCATATGGTAAAATGATTAACAATAAAGAAAACAAAGTTCAAACCTGTAAAATGTATGCTTACGAGAATAATAACTTTAAAATTAGTTTTTAGAAAGAATGAGGCCCTCAGGTGGACATGTAATCGACACCGCGCGAGATCTCGGTTTTGTATACCAACTCGCCCAACCCTTGTCCTTGAGCCTAACGATCTAAGTTTGACCTTCGCCGCAGTGACCTTGTTATCGTGAATGACTCTCCAAATGAGTGATGTGTGTGTATGTTTTATGCAGGAAAGACCTATGGCCTTGTTCTCGAGATTATGAGAACAAGGAAGATGGTAAGTTTTAGGCTTATGTAGCTATTGTTATGTAAGGAAAATTTTCCAATATACCCCTGAGATTCCCGAAATTTTCAGGTATACCCCTCAGGTTACCGAGCTCTCCAGTGTGCCCCTGAGGTTTGCAAAATCGTGTTTTTTTGTGTTTGTCGCGAACGACATGTAACACGATTAGCTATCTAGTGCCCTTGACTATTTTAACTCAGATTGACTCCTAATCTCATCAATTAAAACAAAAGAAAAAAAATAAAAAAAATACTCAACCCATATTCTCTTTCCTCTCCTCCCACCTCCCTCCTCCACAATCCCCAACCACCTAATCCACCACCACCTCCAACACACACCACCACCAGGGCTCCGACGACCCTATGCCGACCCCACGTGGGCTATGATCGACCACCACCCGCGCCTCTTTTGGCCTCCACGGTCACATATCTCCACCATTTTATTTATTTTCACAACTTTCTCTCTCCTCATTTTCCTTCTTATATGGCAACATTGGAGCTCTCCGACGACGTATGTAGGTGGACGTGGACCATGATGGATTGGTGGTGGGGCAAGGATGAAGGTAGGGAAGGTGTAAAAGGGAGGATGGAGGGATAGAGACAGAAGCGTGGGCATGGAGGAACGGATCAGAGGTCGGGGCTTGGGCATGATGGTCGGCGTGTGGTCGCCGGAATGGGGCACGTCCGAGGGTGGTGGTGTCATTGTGGTTGATTGTGGTCCTTACTTGTGGCAACCGTGGGAAAGTGGTGCTTGGTGGTGGGGAGGAGAGGGGAAATGGAGAGGAGAGAAAAATAAAAGGGTGGGTTTATTGATTTTTGAATTTTTGGTTTTGTTTTAGTTATTAATGTGATAAAAGGCTAATTATGAGAAATTATTTCAAATAAATACATACTCCCTCCGTCCCAGCTCAAACGCCCCGAGCGTTATTTGTAGTGGAATAAGAAAAATTGATATAATAAGTTGAGTGGGGTAATATTAGGAAAAAGGAGGAGAGATAAGGTGGGGATTAATAAAAGTAGGAGAAATAATGTGAGAGGGAATGTGATAATTTAATAAAAGTAGGAGAGAGAAATATGTCTTAAAATTGATAGTGTGTTTGAGGTGGGACGCCCCAAAATGGAATATGAGGCGTTTGAGCTGGGACGGAGGGAGTATGTGTTAACGGTGTTACATGCCGTTAGTGAAAAACACAAAAAAAAAAAAAAACATGATTTTGCAAACTCAGGGGCACGCTGGAGAGCTCGGTAACCTGAGGGGTAAACCTGAAAATTCCGGGAACCTCAGGGGTACATTGGAAAATTTCCCTTGTTTTTTCGTTAGTTCTCTCAAGGAAAATGATGACTATTTATGTAGGAAATTGCATAGGGTTTTGGAGGGCAATATGCAGCCGATCAAATCTTGGAGGGAGAAGGCACATAAAAGATTATAATAACTCAAAAGTTATCCTATCTAATCGGAGAGTCCAAATTATCCCTACTTGCCAAAAAGTTGCCAGCCTCTCCCTATCTTATCTTTTGCTTCCCATATCATCTTCCAATTATCACAATTTATGAGCTAATTATGAATTAACAAAGATAATGATAAAAAAGGATAAGGATAAACCGGATTGAAGAGCTGCAAAAGACAATTTACTAAAGTTGGCAAATAGTTGCCAAGAACGGGATTAGCAACGGCTAAGTGGACATCACGTAAAGGATGGGTAATTGGATAAATGAGTTGAAATAATTATTTGGCTTAATGGGCTGGAATGAATAATCAATGGGCTGAAGTGCCAAGTGATCCACAATAGGCCATCAAAACCAACGAAATAACATTAGGCCCCTCTCTTTGTACTTGGGTCGAAACTATAGAGTCGAACGCGTTGGTAACCGAAACTTTTCACTGGTGTCCACTATCCATCTCATCATCGGGCGTTATAAAATGGGACGCCCTTAAGTCGGGTGTCTACAGGAGCCCCTGCTTTGATCGAGTCTTTGTAAAAGACGAAGGTCAAAGGTTTTTTGCAATCACAAATATATATGTAAAAGCAAAAATCGCAGACATGACAAAGAACATATATAGAACTAAGTCACATATAGAACCACATCATATCGGGCGGGCGCAGTAGTCGCTCGAAACAAATATAATGTCTTCAAATGAATTATCGCAGACGTGCCAAGAGTATATATCTCGATCATATGTAGACGCAACATCTCGAACGGGGGCAGTAATCGCTCAGGACGGATATAATTCTTGAGAGAATAGAAAGTCGCAAGTGAAACCTTCGCAGACGTGATCAAGAACATCTTTCTTGGTCACATATGAAACGCAGCATCCCGAACGGGCGTAGTTGTCGCTCAAGACGAATATAAATTTTAAAGGGTCGCAGTCATAATGCAATCATCAGAGGTGTGATCGAAAACATGGCCTCGGTCACATATAAAACGCAGCATCTCGAACGGGCGTAGTTGTCGCTCAAGATGATATAATTCTTGCAAGGATCGCAATCTCCAGGGATCAGTGATCATTGCAGAATATTTTTTGTCGAATAAGGAAACGCGATATCTCGAACGGTCGCTATAGTCGCTCGAAATAGATATAAGTCTTCAAAATATTGCACTCGCAGGAGGTCATCGCAGGCGTGATCAAGAACATCTTTCTTAATCACATGTAGAAACGCAGCGTCTCGAACGGGCAGAGTTGTCGCTCGAAACGAATATAAGTCTTCAAAAGATCGCAATCGCTAGCGATCATTGGAGAACATCCATTTTGGCATATAGGGAATGCACCATCTCAAACGGTCACTATTGTCTCTCAAGATGAATCTAAAATCTTCAAAAGATCGCGATCGCCAGCGATCATCAGAGAATATATTTTCTGTTAAGGAAGGGAACGCAGCATCTCGAACGGTCACAATATTCGCTTGAAACGGTTATGAGTCTCGAAAAGATTGCAGATATGATGTAGATCATATACTTTTGTCACATAGATACATAGCATCTCGAACGGGCGTAGTTGTCGCTCATGATGAGTGTGAGTCTTTGAAGGATTTGAATGGGCACAGTAGTCATCCAAAACATGTTGTCTTGCGTTGAAATATTGTCGCGGATTCTGAATGAGCACAGTTGTTATCAGGAATTAATCGTTACGCTGGATTATTACCTTGAATGAGCGAAGTAATTATTCAAGACAAGCTTCACCACATTTTGGATAATCGCAGGTTATTGTATCATGTTGATTCGCATGATTGATTCTTGAAATATGTCTTACTGGTCATCGCAGTTGATCGAATGTTGTTTATAATCTTAACACGGGCTACAAATGACGTGAGCCGATTGATTGATTAACTTGGCAGACTCAAATAAGGAGGATTTGTGAAGGACAATCCAAAATATCAGATCCTTACAAAACGTGACATAATGTTAAGTTGATTGTAGAACTTTCTAGGACGCTAGACCTTGGGCTACCTTGTCCTGATTTTAAGGGTCGCTACAATCTCTGTCGATGTGTTGGTGCATTCTCTTGTGAATATCTCTATCCATGTCTTGCTGGTTTGGAGGCGTTGGTATATATACTGTCGGGGCAATATCTTCATTTATTTGCCCTCGAATCAGTCAGGCCATGTGAGCCCCCGAGTTTGGAGCAATAATCTCGTAGTTTTTTCGAACACCGAATGCGTCATTGCATTGTTTTATGATCCACAACTCAATTTCATGATATTCGATATTCATGGCAAGTCATGCAAATTACACACAGAGAGATATCACGCATACTCAGATTACACAGAAAATGCAAACAAATCCTATGCGTCACTTAGAATGCTAAATGGCTAAGACCTCTAAAAGGTTGGCAAAATTTTGAATTGACTCGACAAAAGTCCTTCCCCGCAACAAAAAGAATGAAAACTACGCAAGTATAGATGGCCAAAGACGCTAGCCCTAAGAGACTAAGAAAAGACTTAGAGAGTGTTTGGGAACAAGGATTTGATTCTCAAATCCAAATTTGACACAAATCACATGTTTGGAAACTCAAGAATTTGAGAATGTGGATTTGTGTCAAATCCTTTGGAATTTGTATCAAATCCAATTAGGCCAAAAACAAATGACACCTTAAGAGGTGTCATTTTGAAATCCCACCCTCCCCAAACATTGAATTTATATTTGAATTCTACATTTTCAAATGATGGATTTGAAATGATTACAAATTTCCAAATTCATGTTTCCAAACGCTACCTTAAGGATAAGTGAAATTTTCGCTGATTATGAACTCTTGTCGTTGTCTTGATCAATAAGGTGAGCACTGTCATGGGTATGCCTCGAATGTGTCACATGTTGCTCTAGCCATGTCGCCTGGGCCATATCGCCAATGGAATGAATGAAAAATTTCCAAATACGAATCCAATGTAGTTTGAGCAAGAAAGCGGAATCCTGCAACTTGATCCAACAAATTTTTTCGAATCTGCATCTCTTGACATGTATGATCCATGGATGTGATATACACTTGTGTGTAGAGATAAATTGTTGGATTAGCATCTTTGACTCTTTGTACGTGTGATCGGTGTGCGTACAATTTGAAGTTTGAAATGACAAACTGGGAACGATGTCTATGAATCTGAAGAGTTCCTTTTGCAACATGGACTTAAGCCACGATCTCTCTTGAGAGCCAAACTTGAATTATCAATGGAGGATTGCGCCAGGATCTTGAAAATATGCATAAGTGATTGTGCAAATACTAAGATGAACGGTGGCGTCAATTACCGCAATTTGTAGACTGTATTCGACTTGGACATTTTTGATGACCATCAATGGTCTAGATCTCATAAAGTTGTACTCTAAATTTGTTGTAGAGCATGACATTGATGAAACTTGAATCCATAAGGGTTTGAGCATGATTATGAAATACTCACCAAACTCTAACACCAAGCATGTGCCTCGTTTGGTGACGAGAATCCCATGTAGGAGAGTAGTGGTAGGATGTATGTGTCGTGAAAATTTGAAATGAACTGAAAGGCTTTTGGTAATGATCGTTTGTGAGCTTATAAGGATATGAAATGTAGAATGAAAAGCTCAAGGCATTGATTTTGAGAAGAGAGTTTCAATCACAAAATAGGCAAGGAAGAATTATTGTCGTAACAAATTTCATAGCAACCATTGTAATGTGACACAAGTGACAAAATAATCTTACCACTTTCAATCCAAGACCAATGACGGACCTTTGGACCCTCACTTTAGGGGAATGCCATGCTACGGATATGAGCATGCGGATGTGAAAATTTGGAACCACTCAACACATTTGTATCCTCTAATGTTGGACATGGGTCACACAAATATCCTAAACTACACTCAACCTCACTATTTAATGTAGCTTTTTGTCCGTGGTCTCTATGTGTCATATATAGGTCTTGTCAAATATCTTACCATACCCATGTCACAAGGTACTCAAAATAGTCACTATGGGATTTTCAAGGGTGAAAACGTCTCACAAACAATTAATGTGATCAAAATTTGTAACTCGTTTGATTAAGGGCAATTCATGGACGAGTTTGATTAATTATGCTCATGCGTCTCAAAATAAATGGATATTATTTGGACAAATATAATGGCCTTCGAGATCATTTGTGGATTCACAAGGTATAAAATTAAATGTCATTAAATATTTCCTTCCCTAGTCTTGGAATAGGTATAGAAACAAAATCGTAGACATAGAAATTCCGCATAACAAATAACGACATTACAAATTCGATTGCCGAACAACTTAAACTTGAACATATGCAATGTCTTCCTTTAAAACTGAGTCTTGTTTTAATATGAGTCTTCCACTTCTTAAATGATTAGAGATGAGTCATACGGATGCAAGATGTCCTCTTTGTTGAGATTGTGAGGTAGAAGTCGTCTTTAAATTCGAGTGTGAAATCTTCTTGCTTGGATTGGATAAGAGTACATGACCTTTAGACGATTATCCATTTGCACATAACAATTCAAATTTACATGTTCATGATTTTTTTTGGTATGCGTAGAGGGATAATCGTCTAAAAATACTTTGGCGTGATTGGATGACAAACATATGTTATGAATAATTGAATTGCAGTAACAACGTATCTATCAACTTAACGCACAAAGAGATTAAATGAGTATTTTTCATTTTTTCAATACATCGCTGATTCGCTTGCAGTAAGCTAGTTGCTAGTCAATATTTTCTTTAGCTGAAAATGAGCTAGTTAAAATAATTATTAGGGAAAGTATATATATATTGTATATTTTGGTTTTATTATTGTTTGGTAAATACATTGTTTAGGTAAGTCGAGTTCCTTGTTGCACAAGGCCTCACTCTTGTATATATACGGATTGTTTGATGTTAATAAGACACACACGTAATTCCTCAAACACATGTGTTATAGAGAGTTGTGAGTATTCCTTTATGGTATCAGAGCTAGGGTTTATGAGCATAGACGAGTTTACTGGAGAAGAATTACCAAGGCTATTTTCTGAAGACAGTGAGGATTCGTGTCGTCCAATTGAATAAAAGAGAGATCGTGAAAATTTTTCTCCATGGCAGGCGAAAAACTTACACTGTATACGATGGTCGGAAATGATATTCCCGGCACCCAGATTACGCACGTCGAATTCAAGGGAACAAATTATGAGAAATGGGAGCGCGCTATGAGTATTTCGCTGCTTGCCAAGAACAAACTTGGTTACGTTGATGGGACGCTGCCTCAACCCGCAGCCACATCGGAAGAGTACCCCTGTTGGCGGCAACAGAACGCCATGGTGGTTTCATGGATATTTGCTACTATTGACGGAGAATTGCGCAAATACATCACGTACAGGGAGCTAGCTAAGGATTTATGGGATGATTTGAAGAGCCAATATGCAGTTAGCAATGGTTCTCGCTTATATCAGATTAAATCTGATATTGTGGCATGTCGACAGTCTTCTACCGAGACTATTATGGCGTTTTATAGGCGAATTAAGAAGCTATGGGATGATTTCTATTCGATTTTCCAGTGGCCGGCGTGTACCTGTGGGAAGTGCACCTGTGATCTCGCCGGGAAATTGCGCACTCTTCGGGAGAATGAACGCGTCTTTGAGTTCCTGATGGGAGTTGATTCCCGTTTTTCCACCACTCGTTCCAATATTTTGGGCACTGATCCCCTGCCCACCTCACTTCAGGCCTACAATCGATTGATGTTGGATGAAGGCGTTTTGGTGACAGTATCGAAGGTCGAGGCACAGTCGATCAAGACCGATACGGTGGCCTTCGCTACTCAATCGACTCCTCCAACTCGCTCCGATAAAGGAGGCAGGGGTGGCGGTCGTGGTGGTTCTAAGAATCGTGGTTATGGTGGTCGAAGCTCCTCCGGTGGTGGTGGTAACGGGGGCGAGAGAAGAAGGATTGAATGTTATAACTGTGGCCGTGAAGGTCACATCGCTCGGTTTTCTGACTTTGATGCGTCAAGGTGGAACCGTGATGAGACCCCACGATGGGGCCGTGAGCAGGAGACCGGTACCGGACGCGAGCGTGGTGGTCGGAGCACAGGAGGTCGCGGCAGTGGTGTCTTTTCGGGTGTTGCTCGCACACAGCCCCAATCCTCTGCTCCTGACCGTAGTGAGTTGGGTCATTTAAATGACCAAGTGTGGTCCGAGCTTCTCGAGTTATGGCACGAGTGTAAGTCTAGTTCTGATCGTTTGAGTGGTAAGTCGTTGATTAATTGTTGGATTATTGATACCGGTGCGTCTCGTCATATGACTAGTCGATTGTCTTGTTTGCGTAATTTAATTACTATTGATCCGACCCCAATTAAGCTTCTGAATGGTGATCATACCGTAGCTCACAAACTTGGCGATGTTGTGCTTGGTGACCGAATGATATTGCGGGGAAACCTTTATGCACTACAATTAAATTGTGATCTTATTTCGGTGTCTTGTCTTCTTTCCGACTCCCGCTTTACCATTCATTTCACTAATAACTTGTGCATTTTTCAGAACCGTATCTCGAGGACGGTGATTGGACTGGGTGAGCAACACAATGGACTATATTACCTACGAGTAACACAACCTATTCGAGCAAATAAAGTCGCAGTGGTTGATTCCGCTGAATTGTGGCATCGGCGTTTGGGTCATCCGTCATCGACCGTAGTTAGATTTCTTCCATTTGTTTCTAGCAAAGATTGTGTTCATTTAGACAGTCATATTTGTGATGTTTGTGCGCGAGCCAAGCAAACTCGTGCCACTTTTCCCTTGAGTATTAATAAAGCTTCGCACGTTATGAATTAATTCATTGTGATTTGTGGGGTGCGTATTCTGTTATTGCTAGTTGTAGTTCTCGATATTTTTGAAAATTGTGGATGATTATTCAAGATGTGTGTGGGCATATTTGTTGAGATTTAAAGGAGATGTTGCTCGTACTTTAAAGAATTATTTTGCTATGGTTGAACGTCAATTTCAGACTCAAGTACGGCGTATACGTAGTAATAATGGGCGTGAGTTTACCTGTTTTAACTCCTTTCTTGATGAACATGCTTATTTGTTTGCGACATCTATGGTAGACACACCTCAACAAAACGCTCGTGTGGAACGTAAGCATCGTCATATTTTAAATGTTGCTAGAGCACTTCTTTTTCAAGCTGGGTTACCTGTAAAATTTTTGGGGGAATCTGTGTCTGCTGCGGTACATTTGATTAATCGCACTCCAATGAAATTGTTTGGTTGGAAATCCCCTTACGAGGTTTTGTTTGATAGGTCTCCGGATTATTCACTTTTGCGGGTGTTTGGTTGTTTGTTTTATGCTAAGACTCTCAATCGTGCTCGGGATAAGTTTGCTAGCAGGAGTCGTCGTTGTGTGTTCATGGGGTATCCTTACGGGAAGAAGGGTTGGCGTTTGTATGATTTGGATACTGATGTGTTCTTTGAATCTCGGGATGTTTTGTTTGATGAAACTGTTTTCCCATTTTTGCAATCCTCTTCTCCTCGCCCTTCTCTTTCCACGGGTGTGCCGGTGGAGGATGATGATGATTTCGTTGAGTCGGTGCAGCCCTCGGGCTCGGCCGAACCCGCTGGGTCTACGGGGGACTCGACTTCTCCCTCCTCGGCGCCCCCTGCTACTGCTTTGGTGGACTCCACTGCAGGGGAGGTGGCTGCTCCAGGAACAGCTGACTCGGGGGAGGGCCCCGAGTTGAGACCTTGGAGTCTGGTGTCTCGGGAGGTTCAGCTTCTGTTGGTACGGATGCCTCGTATGATTCTTTGAATTTGGGTCGTGGGAAGCGGATTAAGTATGGTAATGTTCGATTACGTGGTTTTGTTACTCCTACTGTCAAGTGTACTTATAGCCCATTGCCACCCGCTCGTTCTTCACCGTCCTCAGGTACGCGTTATCCTCTTGCACAATTTGTTAGTTATGATCGGTTTTCTCCTGCACACCGTTGTTTTTTAGCTGCTGTTACAGAGGGTGTTGAGCCTCGTACTTTTTGCGAGGCAATGTCAGATGCATGGTGGTGGAAAGCTATGGCAGATGAGGTGTCGGCACTCGAGCGTAATCAGACCTGGACAGTTGTTGATCTTCCTCCGGGTAAGAAAGCTATTGACTGTAAGTGGATTTATCGTATCAAATATAACTCTTATGGTACAGTTGAGCGTTACAAGGCGTGTTTGGTGATTCGTGGTGACCGTCAGGTTGAAGGGGTTGACTATGACGAGACTTTTGCCCCCACTGTTAAGATGGTTACCGTGCGTACATTGTTAGCGGTTGCTGCTGTTCGTGGTTGGGAATTACAACAGATGGACGTCTATAATGCGTTCTTACATGGTGATTTACTGGAAGAGGTTTATATGCGTTTTCCTCCTGGATTTGACAAGGCGGTATTAGGTAAGGTGTGTCGTTTACGCAAGTCGTTGTACGGTATTAAGCAGGCCCCTCGTTGTTGGTATGCTAAGCTTGCGTCGGCTTTGGTTCGTTATGGGTTTCAACAGTGCGTTTCTGATCACTCTTTGTTCTCCTTGGTCCGCAGGACTATACGCCTCCATGTTTTGGTTTATGTTGATGATTTGGTTATCGCCGGAAATGATAGTGCTGCTGTTTCGCGTTTTAAAGCATATTTGAGTTCGTGTTTTCAGATGAAAGACTTTGGTATTTTGAAGTATTTTCTGGGTATTGAGGTTGCTCGTAGTAAGGAGGGCATATTCTTGTCTCAACGCAAGTATGCTCTTGATATTCTTGAGGAGACTGGTTTACTGGGTGCACGGCCTGCTGGTGTCCCTATTGAGCCCAATCATCGTTTGGGAACGGATTCAGGCGATCCTTTTTCGGATCCGTCGTCTTATCGTCGTTTGGTAGGTCGGCTTGTTTATCTTGGCACGACTCGCCCTAAGCTTTCGTATTCGATCAATATCTTGACGCAATTTATGCATGAACCTAAAAAGGTTCACTGGGAGGCGGCTTTACGAGTAGTTCGGTTTCTCAAGGGCGATCCTGGCCTGGGTATTCTGCTGCGTTCGGATACTAAGTTTTCATTGGATGCTTACTGTGATGCAGATTGGGCGGCTTGTCCTGTGAGTCGTTTTTTGCTTACGGCTTATGTCATTTTCCTTGGTTCTAGTCCCATTTCTTGGAAGACGAAGAAGCAAGTTACGATTTCTCATTCTTCGGCTGAGGCCGAGTATCGGTCCATGTCTGTTACCACTCGTGAGCTCACGTGGTTACGTCATATTCTTGGTACTTTAGGTGTATCTTTCACTGCTCCGGTACCGCTGCAATGTGATAGTCAGGCCGCTATACATATTGCTAAGAAACCTGTTTTTCACGAACGCACAACACATTGAGGTTGATTGTCATTCCGTTCGTGATGCTCTTCGTGATGGTCTTATTGCTCCTTCTTATGTTTCTACTACTGATCAGATTGCGGATATTCTTACTAAAGCCCTTAACAAGGCTGCTTTTGATCGTTTGGTATCCAAGTTGGGCATTTCTTCACTACATGCTCCAACTTGAGGGGGGGTATTAGGGAAAGTATATATATCGTATATTTTGGTTTTATTATTGTTTGGTAAATAAATTGTTTAGGTGAGTCGGGTTCCTTGTTGCACAAGGCCTCACTCTTGTATATATACGGATTGTTTCATGTTAATAAGACACACTCGTAATTCCTCAAACACATGTGTTATAGAGAGTTGTGAGTATTCCTTTAATATTCTAGTTGCTAGTAAAGCATTGTTTATTTGTTAATTCCAACGACATGTAGAGGCTCACAAAAATTAATGAATACAATATATGGCACAAGGTTGCTAAAACCGACGCTCGAGTTCAAAGGTAATCCTAGAGACAAGTTACTAGATGCCGAAGAGTTGCCAAATACGTACGACGGGTGATATAGGAAAATACACGCATATGAGGATTTGTCCATTCAGAGACTCCTACTCCCTATACAATTGTGCTTAGATTATGACTCTAGATAGACAAAACAACTAGCAAGCATCTTATTGGCACTAAACTAACAAAGTGACATGAAAAAGAGTTTTACGCAGGAAACAATTTGATCCTTAGAAGCACTAACAACCGAGATGCCAACGAGTTGCTATGAGCCTAAGAGATACTAGGGAAGTGACCGATAAAGGATTTCAAATAAATCCTAATAGGCAAGTCCTAAAAATATGCATGTGATGTCTAATGATTACACAAAAATAACTCAGTGCCAGAAAAAAAATGGTACGTACGTGGGAAAGGAACGAAAGACACTTAATTGATTTTTTAACATGCACTGAGTTGACTATTTTTAAACAAAATGACACCAGCAAACTCTAAGAAAGGACGTGACTCGAAAAGTCCTAAATTCAGCTAAACAAAAGTGCCGCAACAAATCATATGATCACGGAGCATGCAATCGACGAATATGAAAAAAAATCACATTAGGAGCACATTATGATGGTACCGTAATATTTGTTAGGTACACTAATTCGAATAGGTATATGGTGGTCAACTGGAACCCAAACAAAGGATGCTTCTACTGATTTGCGGTCGGAAGCCGTGGCAATAGAAGGTCCTCCTGTACTCACCGAATAGATGAGTATGTTTGGGGCGGACGTCAACCATACTTTCATGACGTGCTGTTCCTGGAGCAGCCACCTCCCCTGCAGTGGGGTCCACCAGAGCAGCAGCAGGAGGCGCCGAGGAGGGAGAAGCCGAGTCCCCCGTAGACCCAGCGGGTTCGGCTGAGCCCGAGGGCTGCACCGACTCAACGAAATCATCATCATCCTCCACCGGCACACCCGTGGAAAGAGAAGGGCGAGGAGAAGAGGATTGCAAAAATGGGAAAACAGTTTCATCAAACAAAACATCCCGAGATTCAAAGAACACATCAGTATCCAAATCATACAAACGCCAACCCTTCTTCCCGTAAGGATACCCCATGAACACACAACGACGACTCCTACTAGCAAACTTATCCCGACCACGACTGAGAGTCTTAGCATAAAACAAACAACCAAACACCCGCAAAAGTGAATAATCCGGAGACCTATCAAACAAAACCTCGTAAGGGGATTTCCAACCAAACAATTTCATTGGAGTGCGATTAATCAAATGTACCGCAGCAGACACAGATTCCCCCAAAAATTTTACAGGTAACCCAGCTTGAAAAAGAAGTGCTCTAGCAACATTTAAAATATGACGATGCTTACGTTCCACACGAGCGTTTTGTTGAGGTGTGTCTACCATAGATGTCGCAAACAAATAAGCATGTTCATCAAGAAAGGAGTTAAAACAGGTAAACTCACGCCCATTATTACTACGTATACGCCGTACTTGAGTCTGAAATTGACGTTCAACCATAGCAAAATAATTCTTTAAAGTACGAGCAACATCTCCTTTAAATCTCAACAAATATGCCCACACACATCTTGAATAATCATCCACAATTTTCAAAAATATCGAGAACCACAACTAGCATTAACAGAATACGCACCCCACAAATCACAATGAATTAATTCATAACGTGCGAAGCTTTATTAATACTCAAGGGAAAAGTGGCACGAGTTTGCTTGGCTCGCGCACAAACATCACAAATATGACTGTCTAAATGAACACAATCTTTGCTAGAAACAAATGGAAGAAATCTAACTACGGTCGATGACGGATGACCCAAACGCCGATGCCACAATTCAGCGGAATCAACCACTGCGACTTTATTTGCTCGAATAGGTTGTGTTACTCGTAGGTAATATAGTCCATTGTGTTGCTCACCCAGTCCAATCACCGTCCTCGAGATACGGTTCTGAAAAATGCACAAATTATTAGTGAAATGAATGGTAAAGCGGGAGTCGGAAAGAAGACAAGACACCGAAATAAGATCACAATTTAATTGTAGTGCATAAAGGTTTCCCCGCAATATCATTCGGTCACCAAGCACAACATCGCCAAGTTTGTGAGCTACGGTATGATCACCATTCAGAAGCTTAATTGGGGTCGGATCAATAGTAATTAAATTACGCAAACAAGACAATCGACTAGTCATATGACGAGACGCACCGGTATCAATAATCCAACAATTAATCAACGACTTACCACTCAAACGATCAGAACTAGACTTACGCTCGTGCCATAACTCGAGAAGCTCGGACCACACTTGGTCATTTAAATGACCCAACTCACTACGGTCAGGAGCAGAGGATTGGGGCTGTGTGCGAGCAACACCCGAAAAGACACCACTGCCGCGACCTCCTGTGCTCCGACCACCACGCTCGCGTCCGGTACCGGTCTCCTGCTCACGGCCCCATCGTGGGGTCTCATCACGGTTCCACCTTGACGCATCAAAGTCAGAAAACCGAGCGATGTGACCTTCACGGCCACAGTTATAACATTCAATCCTTCTTCTCTCGCCCCCACTGCCGCCCCCGTTACCACCACCACCGGAGGAGCTTCGATCACCGTAACCACGATTGTTAGAACCACCACGACCGCCACCCCTGCCTCCTTTATCGGAGCGAGTTGGAGGAGTCGATTGAGTAGCGAAGGCCACCGTATCGGTCTTGATCGACTGTGCCTCGACCTTCGATGCTGTCACCAGAACGCCTTCATCCAACATCAATCGATTGTAGGCCTGAAGTGAGGTGGGCAGGGGATCAGTGCCCAAAATATTGGAACGAGTGGTGGAAAAACGGGAATCAACTCCCATCAGGAACTCAAAGACGCGTTCATTCTCCCGAAGAGTGCGCAATTTCCCGGCGAGATCACAGGTGCACTTCCCACAGGTACATGTCGGCCACTGAAAAATCGAATAGAAATCATCCCATAGCTTCTTAATTCGCCCATAAAACGCCATAATAGTCTCGGTAGAAGACTGTCGACATGCCACAATATCAGATAATCTGATATAAGCGAGAACCATTGCTAACTGCATATTGGCTCTTCAAATCATCCCATAAATCCTTAGCTAGCTCCCTGTACGTGATGTATTTGCGCAATTCTCTGTCAATAGTAGCAAATATCCATGAAACCACCATGGCGTTCTGTTGCCGCCAACAGGGGTACTCTTCCGATGTGGCTGCGGGTTGAGGCAGCGTCCCATCAACGTAACCAAGTTTGTTCTTGGCAAGCAGCGAAATACTCATAGCGCGCTCCCATTTCTCATAATTTGTTCCCTTGAATTCGACGTGCGTAATCTGGGTGCCGGGAATATCATTTCCGACCATCGTATACAGTGTAAGTTTTTCGCCGGCCATGGAGAAAAATTATCACGATCTCTCTTTTATTCAATTGGACGACACGAATCCTCACTGTCTTCAGAAAATAGCCTTGGTAATTCTTCTCCAGTAAACTCGTCTATGCTCATAAACCCTAGCTCTGATACCATAAAGGAATACTCACAACTCTCTATAACACATGTGTTTGAGGAATTACGTGTGTGTCTTATTAACATCAAACAATCCGTATATATACAAGAGTGAGGCCTTGTGCAACAAGGAACCCGACTTACCTAAACAATGTATTTACCAAACAATAATAAAACCAAAATATACAATATATATATACTTTCCCTAATAATTATTTTAACTAGCTCATTTTTAGCTAAAGAAAATATTGACTAGCAACTAGCTTACTGCAAGCGAATCAGCGATGTATTGAAAAAATGAAAAATACTCATTTAATCTCTTTGTGCGTTAAGTTGATAGATACGTTGTTATTGCAATTCAATTATTCATAACATATGTTTGTCATCCAATCACGCCAAAATATTTTTAGACGATTATCCCTCCACGCATACCAAACAAAATCATGAACATGTAAATTTGAATTGTTATGTGCAAATGGATAATCGTCTAAAGGTCATGTACTCTAATCCAATCCAAGCAAGAAGATTTCACACTCTAATTTAAAGACGACTTCTACCTCACAATCTCAACAAAGAGGACATCTTGCATCCGTATGACTCATCTCTAATCATTTAAGAAGTGGAAGACTCATATCAAAACAAGACTCAGTTTTAAAGGAAGACATTGCATATGTTCAAGTTTAAGTTGTTCGGCAATCGAATTTGTAATGTCGTTATTTGTTATGCGGAATTTCTATGTCTACGATTTTGTTTCTATACCTATTCCAAGACTAGGGAAGGAAATATTTAATGACATTTAATTTTATACCTTGTGAATCCACAAATGATCTCGAAGGCCATTATATTTGTCCAAATAATATCCATTTATTTTGAGACGCATGAGCATAATTAATCAAACTCGTCCATGAATTGCCATTAATCAAACGAGTTACAAATTTTGATCACATTAATTGTTTGTGAGACGTTTTCACCCTTGAAAATCCCATAGTGACTATTTTGAGTACCTTGTGACATGGGTATGGTAAGATATTTGACAAGACCTATATATGACACATAGAGACCACGGACAAAAAGCTACATTAAATAGTGAGGTTGAGTGTAGTTTAGGATATTTGTGTGACCCATGTCCAACATTAGAGGATACAAATGTGTTGAGTGGTTCCAAATTTTCACATCCGCATGCTCATATCCGTAGCATGGCATTCCCCTAAAGTGAGGGTCCAACGGTCCGTCATTGGTCATGGATTGAAAGTGGTAAGATTATTTTGTCACTTGTGTCACATTACAATGGTTGCTATGAAATTTGTTACGACAATAATTCTTACTTGCCTATTTTGTGATTGAAACTCTCTTCTCAAAATCAATGCCTTGAGCTTTTCATTCTACATTTCATATCCTTATAAGCTCACAAACGATCATTACCAAAAGCCTTTCAGTTCATTTCAAATTTTCACGACACATACATCCTACCACTATTCTCCTACATGGGGTTCTCGTCACCAAACGAGGCACATGCTTGGTGTTAGAGTTTGGTGAGTATTTCATAATCATGCTCAAACCCTTATGGATTCATGTTTCATCAATGTCATGCTCTACAACAAATTTAGAGTACAATTTTATGAGATCTAGACCATTGATGGTCATCAAAAATGTCCAAGTCGAATACAGTCTACAAATTGCGGTAATTGACGCCACCGTTCATCTTAGTATTTGCACAATCACTTATGCATATTTTCAAGATCCTGGCGCAATCCTCCATTGATAATTCAAGTTTGGCTCTCAAGAGAGATCGTGGCTTAAGTCCATGTTGCAAAAGGAACTCTTCAGATTCATAGACATCGTTCCCAGTTTGTCATTTCAAACTTCAAATTGTACGCACACCGATCACACGTACAAAGAGTCAAAGATGCTAATCCAACAATTTATCTCTACACACAAGTGTATATCACATCTATGGATCATACATGTCAAGAGATGCAGATTCGAAAAAATTTGTTGGATCAAGTTGCGGGATTCCGCTTTCTTGCTCAAACTACATTGGATTCGTATTTGGAAATTTTTCATTCATTCCATTGGCGATATGGCCCAGGCGACATGGCTAGAGCAACATGTGACACATTCGTGGCATACCCATGACAGTGCTCACCTTATTGATCAAGACAACGACAAGAGTTCATAATCAACGAAAATTTCACTTATCCTTAAGGTAGCGTTTGGAAACATGAATTTGGAAATTTGTAATCATTTCAAATCCATCATTTGAAAATGTAAAATTCAAATATAAATTCAATGTTTGGGGAGGGTGGGATTTCAAAATGACACCTCTTAAGGTGTCCTTTGTTTTTGGCCTAATTGGATTTGATACAAATTCCAAAGGATTTGACACAAATCCAAATTCTCATATTCTTGAGTTTCCAAACATGTGATTTGTGTCAAATTTGGATTTGAGAATCAAATCCTTGTTCCCAAACACTCTCTAAGTCTTTTCTTAGTCTCTTAGGGCTAGCGTCTTTGGCCATCTATACTTGCGTAGTTTTCATTCTTTTTGTTGCGGGGAAGGACTTTTGTCGAGTCAATTCAAAATTTTGCCAACCTTTTAGAGGTCTTAGCCATTTAGCATTCTAAGTGACGTATAGGATTTGTTTGCATTTTCTGTGTAATCTGAGTATGCGTGATATCTCTATGTGTGTAATTTGCATGACTTGCCATGAATATCGAATATCATGAAATTGAGTTGTGGATCATAAAACAATGCAATGACGCATTCGGTGTTCGAAAAAACTACGAGATTATTGCTCCAAACTCGGGGGCTCACATGGCCTGACTGATTCGAGGGCAAATAAATGAAGATATTGCCCCGACAGTATATATACCAACGCCTCCAAACCAGCAAGACATGGATAGAGATATTCACAAGAGAATGCACCAACACATCGACAGAGATTGAAGCGACCCTTATTTGAGTTAGCCTCACATCGATAGAGTTAGCCCAAGGTCTAACGTCCTAGAAAGTTCTACAATCAACTTAACATTATGTCACGTTTTGTAAGGATATGATATTTTGTCCTTCACAAATCCTCCTTATTTGAGTCTGCCAAGTTAATCAATCAATCGGCTCACGTCATTTGTAGCCCGTGTTAAGATTATAAACAACATTCGATCAACTGCGATGACCCGTAAGACATATTTCAAGAATCAATCATGCGAATCAACATGATACAATAACCTGCGATTATCCAAAATGTGGTGAAGCTTGTCTTGAATAATTACTTCGCTCATTCAAGGTAATAATCCAGCGTAACGATTAATTCCTGATAACAATTGTGCTCATTCAGAATCCGCGACAATATTTCAACGCAAGACAACATGTTTTGGATGACTACTGTGCCCATTCAAATCCTTCAAAGACTCACACACTCATCATGAGCGACAACTACGTCCGTTCGAGATGCTATGTATCTATGTGACAAAAGTATATGATCTACATCATATCTGCAATCTTTTCGAGACTCATCATAACCGTTTCAAGCGAATATTGTGACCGTTCGAGATGTTGCGTTCCCTTCCTTAACAGAAAATATATTCTCTGATGATCGCTGGCGATCGCGATCTTTTGAAGATTTTAGATTCATCTTGAGCGACAATAGTGACCGTTCGAGATGGTGCATTCCCTATATGCCAAAATGGATGTTCTCCAATGATCGCTAGCGATTGCGATCTTTTGAAGACTTATATTCGTTTCGAGCGACAACTCTGCCCATTCGAGACGCTGCGTTTCTACATGTGATTAAGAAAGATGTTCTTGATCACGCCTGCGATGACCTCCTGCGAGTGCAATATTTTGAAGACTTATATCTATTTCGAGCGACTACAGCGACCGTTCGAGATATCGCGTTTCCTTATTCGACAAAAAATATTCTGCAATGATCACTGATCCCTGGAGATTGTGATCCTTGCAAGAATTATATCATCTTGAGCGACAACTACGCCCGTTCGAGATGCTGCGTTTTATATGTGACCGAGGCCATGTTTTCGATCACACCTCTGATGATTGCATTATGACTGCGACCCTTTAAAATTTATATTCGTCTTGAGCGACAACTACGCCCGTTCGGGATGCTGCTTTTCATATGTGACCAAGAAAGATGTTCTTGATCACGTCTGCGAAGGTTTCACTTGCGACTTTCTATTCTCTCAAGAATTATATTCGTCTTGAGCGATTACTGCCTCCGTTCGAGATGTTGCATCTACATATGATCGAGATATATACTCTTGGCACGTCTGCGATAATTCCTTTGAAGACATTATATTTGTTTCGAGCGACTACTGCGCCCGCTCGATATGATGTGGTTCTATATGTGACTTAGTTCTATATATGTTCTTTGTCATGTCTGCGATTTTTGCTTTTACATATATATTTGTGATTGCAAAAAACCTTTGACCTTCGTCTTTTACAAAGACTCGGTCAAAGCAGGGGCTCCTGTAGACACCCGACTTAAGGGCGTCCCATTTTATAACGCCCGATGATGAGATGGATAGTGGACACCAGTGAAAAGTTTCGGTTACCAACGCGTTCGACTCCATAGTTTCGACCCAAGTACAAAGAGAGGGGCCTAATGTTATTTCGTTGGTTTTGATGGCCTATTGTGGATCACTTGGCACTTCAGCCCATTGATTATTCATTCCAGCCCATTAAGCCAAATAATTATTTCAACTCATTTATCCAATTACCCATCCTTTACGTGATGTCCACTTAGCCGTTGCTAATCCCGTTCTTGGCAACTATTTGCCAACTTTAGTAAATTGTCTTTTGCAGCTCTTCAATCCGGTTTATCCTTATCCTTTTTTATCATTATCTTTGTTAATTCATAATTAGCTCATAAATTGTGATAATTGGAAGATAATATGGGAAGCAAAAGATAAGATAGGGAGAGGCTGGCAACTTTTTGGCAAGTAGAGATAATTTGGACTCTCCGATTAGATAGGATAACTTTTGAGTTATTAGAATCTTTTATGTGCCTTCTCCCTCCAAGATTTGATCGGCTGCATATTGCCCTCCAAAACCCTATGCAATTTCCTATGTAAATAGCCATCATTTTCCTTGAGAGAACTAACGAAAAAACAAGGGAAATTTTCCAATGTACCCCTGAGGTTCCCGAAATTTTCAGGTATACCCCTCAGGTTATCGAGCTCTTCAGCGTGCCCCTGAGTTTGCAAAATCATGTTTTTTTTTTTTTTTTTTTTTTTTTTTTTTTTTTTTTTGTGTTTTTCACTAACGGCATGTAACACCGTTAACACATACTCCCTCCGTCCCAGCTCAAACGCCCCATATTCCATTTTGGGGCGTCCCATCTCAAACACACTATCAATTTTAGGACATATTTCTCTCTCCTATTTTTATTAAATTATCACATTCCCTCTCACATTATTTCTCCTACTTTTATTAATCCCCACCTTATCTCTCCTCCTTTTTCCTAATATTACCCCACTCAACTTATTATATCAATTTTTCTTATTCCACTACAAATAACTTTCGGGGCGTTTGAGCTGGGACGGAGGGAGTATGTATTTATTTGAAATAATTTCTCATAATTAGCCTTTTATCACATTAATAACTAAAACAAAACCAAAATTTCAAAAATCAATAAACCCACCCTTTTTTTTTCTCTCCTTTCCATTTCCCCTCTCCTCCCCCCCCACCAAGCACCACTTTCCCACGGTTGGCACAAGTACGGACCACAATCAACCACAATGACACCACCACCCTCGGACGTGCCCCATTCCGGCGACCACACGCCGACCATCATGCCCAAGCAACGACCTCCGATCCGTTCCTCCATGCCCACGCTTCTGTCTCTATCCCTCCATCCTCCCTTTTACACCTTCCCTACCTTCATCCTTGCCCCACCACCGATCCATCATGGTCCACCTCCACCTACATACGTCGTCGGAGAGCTCCAATGTTGCCATATAAGAAGGAAAATGAGGAGAGAGAAAGTTGTGAAAGTAAATAAATTGGTGGAGATATGTGACAGTGGAGGCCAAAAGAGGAGCGGGTGGTGGTCGATCATAGCCCACGTGGGGTCGGCATAGGGTCGCCGGAGCCCTGGTGGTGGTGTGTGTTGGAGGTGGTGGTGGATTAGGTGGTTGGGGATTGTGGAGGAGGGAGGTGGGAGGAGAGGAAAGAGAATATGGGTTGAGTATTTTTTTATTTTTTTTCTTTTGTTTTAATTGATGAGATTAAGAGTCAATCTGAGTTAAAATAGTCAAGGGCACTAGATAGCTAATCGTGTTACATGCCGTTTGTGACAAACACAAAAAAACACTATTTTGCAAACCTCAGGGGCACACTGGAGAGCTCGGTAACCTGAGGGGTATACCTGAAAATTTCGGGAACCTCAGGGGTATTTTGGAAAATTTTCCTTACATAACAATAGCTACATAAGCCTAAAACTTACCATCTTCCTTGTTCTCATAATCTCGAGAACAAGGCCATAGGTCTTTCCTGCATAAAACATACACACACATCACTCATTTGGAGAGTCATTCACGATAACAAGGTCACTGCGGCGAAGGTCAAACTTAGATCGTTAGGCTCAAGGACAAGGGTTGGGCGCGTTGGTATACAAAACCGAGATCTCGCGCAGTGTCGATAACATGTCCACCTGAGGGCCTCATTCTTTCTAAAAACTAATTTTAAAGTTATTATTCTCGTAAGCATACATTTTACAGGTTTGAACTTTGTTTTCTTTATTGTTAATCATTTTACCATATGATGCATATGTGCTCTCTTTGTGTTAGCATGATAGTATAGTTGCTAATATGTTGTCATTGTTTTTCAATGACTTGTGTGTATGTTGTTGTTCCTGCGAAAATGTACGTATGATATTATAATATGTGATTTGTTGCTATAAAATATAATATGATATTACTTACATACACATCATTAGTTTCACTCTTGCATAATCATTATCACCATACACTCACATGCTATCTGTTATATGAATTTGTCGTCAAACACCTTCCCAAATCGTACCTTGCAAAGGCCCCATTCTAGGTTCGTAGGATTTTAAAAAAAATCGTGCTAGCGACTCCAATAAAAAATAGCGAGACCCAATCGGTCCACCCCTAGGCCGGTACGGTATCTCACACAAGGTGTTAAGGGTTGAGCTCCACTGCTTTAACCACTTTTTTGATTTGAAAAAACTTCTGACAACAGTACATAAATCTTTCTCAACAATACTCCAAGCATTTTTAAAGAAGCCCGAGGAAAAACCATCAGGTCTCGGGCTCTTGTTTTAGTTGATGCTGAAAAGGGCATTTCTGATTTCCTCATCTGTAATCACAGCACAGAGCTTAGTCCCTTGGTCTTCAGTTATTTCATTACCACTAAAGAGGGAGGTATCAGGTATAGTAACTGTCTTCTTTGTGCCTAACAGGGCTCTTATAGTAGTCAATGAAAGCAGTGGTGATCCCTTCTTGGGTGGTATGTAGGTCCCTATTTAAATCTAAAACACTTCCAATAACACCCATATGGTTCCTATGAGCAATTTTGGAGTAAAAATATCTCGAGTTGCAATCTGCTTCTTTTATGTGTGTGATTTTTGCCCTTTGTTGAAGCATGCTCATTTCTGCTTTTTTTAAAGTGCAAAATTTCCATTTCATAATTTCCTCTTGGTGCTGTCATTCTTCATTGTTCATATCCAACAGGCAAGTTTTTTGGCAGGCTTCCATATCTTCCCTGCTTTTATTAACTCGATGAGAAAGATTAGAATAGAAATTCCTGTTTAGACCTTTCATCTCTGTCTTTACATTCTTCAACTTTTTGTACAATCTGAACATTGGAGCTCCATATACAGGAGTGTCCCAAGCTATCTGCACTAGGCTTAAGAATTGTGGGTGATCAGCCCAACAATTCAAAAATCTAAATTGCTTTTGGACTTCAACTGAGTTGTCAACATTTACCAAAATGGGTGTGTGATCGGAAATACCAAATAGGAAGACTGTTGTTGTAGAGTTTGTTTGCTGAAGTAGCCATTCCTGGTTAACCAAGGCTTTATCAAGGTTTGACCAAACTCTGTCAGTCCCTTCATGTTTATAGCACCATGTAAATTCCCCACCCTGACTTTGCGTATCCTCTAATCCATACTTTGCAATACAGTCATTAAATTCCATCATATCTCCCATGTTATTATCTGCAATACTCATTCTTTCCTCTGGGTCTCGAATTGTGTAAATCTCCCATAACTAACCATCCTTGAATTCCATTAGCCTTCGTTTCTTTCCATAAAACCATTCTTTGTTGACGATCATTACTATTATATAGACCATTTTAATCCAAAAATTTCTGTTTGTTATCTTGTTTTTAACCTTACAATGGATGAATTGAGCATGCCTGGAAAGAATTTGAACCTCCACTTTTCCCGGGTGCCATTTAACCCGCACTCGACCATTATAGTGGTGTGTGTAATTGAAGGCAGTAGAAAAATCACTAAACTTATTAGCTGCAACCATAGGAGCTTTATGTTCTTTTATTTTGGTCTCCAAAACTCCCATAACATCTATTTTAGATTTCAGCATGAGGCTCTTCACCTCATGCTGTTTTAGAGGCTCATTAATCCCCTAATGTTCCAGGAACATGCTATCATTTAGAGGGGATGTCAGGTGGGACATCTTCCTCAATCTGAATGATGTTAACTGCTTTAGAGCCTTCATCATTCCCAGCCATATTTAAGCTTGGCATTTTCGGTACCCTGCCACCCTTTCTAATCTTCTGCAACATCCTTTTTTTTTTTTTTGTGTGAGATTTACTCGTGAAAACCTGGAAATCACCCTCCTCCTCAGGTGAAGGTGGTGGTATATCTGAGTTCATGCTTGGAGAATAAGGGGTAGTCTGATCAGGACTATCATGTTTCCCAGTCCTAGAGCAAGACATATTATTTGGAGCATCAGTGTGAAAGTTATTTAGCCTCTAATTAGACTCCTCTGATCTAATTAGTACTTAATTACTCTTAATTAAGTTTAGCTAAGATCTTTAGTTGCATGTAAGATTAAAGCAATAAAAAGTGTATAAAACAAGTTTTTATACCTTAATCAAAAATGGAGTTGACCACACCTTCAAAGAAGGTTCTTGAGCTGCTAATTACTGCGGATCCTCCTCCTTAATCTTGAGTTTCCAAATTAGGAAACCTCCTCCCTTGATCCACTAAAGAGGCTCTCCAAAATTCACCCAAAACAAGCTAGTGTTATTCGATGAATAAAACCCTAAAACCAAAATAAAATTAGCTAACACTTTAGCTAATGTTATTCTAGGTTTAGATAAGTGTTTAGATAAGTGTTTTGATCAAGTTTTCATTAACATGCAATGAAGAAAACTTGGTCTTGAAGGTGTTGTAAATTGGCTGTTTTTTTTGAGAAATTAGAGAGTTTTCTCTCAATTCTTTCTCTAAAATAAGTTTTGTGCATGAAAAAATGATGTGTTGGATGTGTTTGACCATAAAACACATTATATATAGTGGTGGTGGCAAAATGACTATTTTGCCCTTACTAATTATACCCCTAAACATCTTATGTTACAATTTGGTATAATTTATTGTACACTTATTTCTTGAAGTGTTAATTAATTATTATATCACTATGTAATAATTACTAATTACATCATTTTAGCTAAAATTACAACTATTTGTAATTCAATTAGCCAATTGTCTATATTGACAATTCACACAAAAATCATAATTTATTCGACCTGAGTTCCGAAGTCATAAAACACTATCCGATATAATCAGTTAACTCTTTAACTGATACATTAGGGTTTATATTATATTGTATTAAATACAAATATAATATCGGTGTGACCGAGAGGGATCAGTTGATTACCGCCGTCAAAAGACAGTAACGTCAAACTCTAGCCAGCCAACCGTTATCGATTTACGTTAATCAACTGACTTGTATATTCAATATATCCCAGGTTTATTCCTAATTAGATTTAATTAGTCAACGTATTATTGTCGGAGGACACCAACTCCAACACAGTGTATGTGGCTCCTGCATCATTTACGGGCTTCTGTAATGGCTGCACCACATTGTCTGATTTAGCTTCATAATCTGCATTGTCGTTAGCCCTCGCAGGTTCATCAGCATTTGCAGGCTTCTGCACTAGCTGGTATACCTATTTAGCTTTGGCATTTGACGCCCTCTTAGCATGTTTGCAGCTATAATCTTTATGCCCAAGCTTTTTACTCAAAGAGCAGAAGTATGGAACCCACTCATACTCCACTTTTTGTGTGAATTCATCATGGAATAGCGTTGTCACTTGTATGTGGTCTGGGAGCTCTTTAGACACATCAATTTCCACTAAGACTCGGGCAAAAGAGAGCCTCTCCTGATATGTCGTAGTATGATCAGCATACACAAGTTTGCCTAGCTTGCTAGTGATCTTACTCAGAGTTGACATTGACCATAGGAATGGATCCAAGTCAGGCAGCATGACCCAAAAGGGACAATAGACACTTTGTCCAGTTCTTGCCCAAAATCCGGAGTCCACTGCTTTAGAATGAGGATGTTACCACCCACTTTTCATGGCCCTCCTCTTAATATTTCATCAATACAATCCTGAGACTTAAATCTAAATGCAAACCAGCCCTTTTCGTAGTACCTAATTGTTGGTTTTTCCACCGGTTCTAATTTTTTTTCCACAAAATCCTGTATAATATTGATTTTCGGCCTGTCTGCACTCAAATTGCCAAGCAGAGTGCGATTCCATGCCTCCATCTCATTTTTCACATCCTCTGCTGTTATTATAACCTCTTCTGAATCTAAAGGTGTCTCAATCTTATACAAGGACATTCCAATTTTCGGCTTAAACGACACTGATTTCCATGTTCTGTTAATTTTTTCCCCAATTTCCACAGTTTCAGGGTTTGGTGTCTTACTTCCATTAATATCAGTTCTACAAGATGTTTGCGAAGCGATGTTACCTGATTCAGACTTCTCTTGAGCTGGCCTACTATCCTTGATACCCGATCTCCTAAAAGCTAATGTGATATGATCTCCGATGGTGGGTTCAGAACTTTCTTCATCACACCTTGTATCATCATCTTTTCCCCCAAATTTGTGTCAGTATGTTGGTCATCTTCCTCAGTTTCCTTTTCTGGATTTTTCGGTAGTCGTCCACGCGGTTTCTTCTGTTCCTTGGCCATGAAAAAAGCTCAAAAATCAATGGTGATTTTTGTTACTTTAGGATGAAGCTACCCTTCCTCTCATGACTCTTCAAATACGGAAATCATATTATCTAATAAATTTAATATCGCAGAGAATATATGTAGAGAATAAATAAATGTAGATTCAGTTTTAGACGGAAAGGAAAATAAATACATCTAAATCTAGAAAAGATCTTAAGAAAAAGAGTCTTCATAAATGGGTAAAATATGTATCCGAAATTTTGTAAAAATTATTGCACGGAATTTGTATAAATTGATTGCTATTAATGGTACATAGATATGGTATTTATCATGACCATTTACTTATTTCCTAAATTTAAAAGGTACAAGTAGAACATAAACACCATGTTAACCTACATCAAGTATAGCCTCCATCTCCGGTATGCTCTTTCTATTTGGATTTGACACAAAGATTAAGAATAGCAATAGAATACAACAAAAATCAAGTAGGGGGTGCGAATAAGCTAAGAGGCTGACCATTTAAAGGAGAGAAAAACTGGTGCGCCAATTAAAATGTTGGTAACGGGTGTTGTTGAGCCAATAAAACTTGGCAACAAATAAAATAGGGAATATCTTTAGAACTGGCCTAAAAAGGAAAAGGTAAAGACACATTGGACGGGGGAGGAGTATGATATATCTCAATCAGGTAATTGGTAAAAAAAAAAAAAAAGGTGATTTTCAAATAAACGAAGGCAAATACTTTTTGGTTTAGAACTCTTACAATAATGGTTGTGGAACTACAATTGTCCTATTCATATGAAGTACTAAGATATTATGGATAATTAACTTGAAAAAGGCTCTACTAAAAAGTTGACATATATCTCTCTCAAGATTAATATTGTGAAGTGAGTATTGTGAGACTAATAATTTAAGAGGCAACACTTTTTTCCTTCTTGCAAAGGTGTCTTTGTAAAATCTGAGAGATTTTTAAACTATTCTATGTGTTGTCTTGAAAACAAGAAATTTTCATTAAGTGCTCAAGATAAAAGAAAAACAATGTCTATAAAAGTCAAAAGTTTTTTTTTTTTTTTTTTTTTTTTTTTTTTTTTTTTTTGGTACCTAGAGCAACTAACACTGTAAGGGTGAGGATATGAGAATTTAAATCAGAGACACTCTTAAGCAGGTTGATTTCTTAACCAATAGGCCAGTCTTAATCAGCAAGTCGGAGGCTATTACATGTCTTTAACTCGCTTAATTAATAATCTATAAAATAATTTATACTTATTTGTTTTCCCTTTTTGTGTAGTAATATGGGTAAGTATTGAACAATTTTTTGAAATAATGCTAACAAAAATGGGTCGGAAAAAAACTTGTTTAACAAAATGAGATGCACGTAATCTATATATAAAACCGCCAAGAACCATGGCGGTTCTATGACTTGTGACCACTAACCAATTACTATTAGAATTACAATTACGATTAGCAAGATCATATTAGTTTAAATGATGAATTGTTTAATATTTACTTGAAATTAAATCCCATGCAATTTTCACTGGGTAATAACTTATTCTAGAATATTTTTAAAATGAGAAAATCTTTATAATGGCTCACTATAGTAAAAATAAAACGCCAAATATTAACGAGGAATAAAAAAACTCAAGCATCAAACTTATGTGCCCATATATTGTTGTGTGTATTTTTAACTACAATTACAATAAACATACGAGTGAAGGACAGTGAAATATGGGTTGCGTTAATTGAGGGTTTGGATCAATGACAAGTGAGTTAAATAAGAGATATAATTGTATAGGGTTCGACATTTATGCCAAGATACGAATGAGACTTACATAATCGCACATTTTTACATACTCACCGTTTTGTAATATTAAAATAGTTTAATCATCATCCCGCAATGAACTTTTTCATTATTTTGTAATAATAAAATATTTTAATCATCATTTTACAATTGAAGATAACATATCACCAACATCTATATCAAAGCAGTTCACTCTTCAAAAATCTCATTTTTCTAAAAATTATCATTGATCTATATACTTCATATTTTTCTAAGATCATAACCGGCAAGACAACTATCATTTTTTTCAGGGGAAAGACAACTATCATCGGTGTAGAATGTTTATTTTATAAATTTTGTGTTCTTTTAGTTGTCATATACGAAGTATATTATTATCCTAATAAATTTAAATTTTAATATTTGTCAATGTTAGGGCTCAAAGTTTGAATTTTTTAATATCACTAAGGCCCCGTTTGATAGGACTACATCTTTCTGAACTGAACTAATCTGATATGAATGACTATGATCTGATCTGATCTGAATGACTCTAAACTGCTCTGAATACAAGTTTTATTAAGTCTTTCGAACTGGGCCTAAAGTGACGTTATAGATACAATTTTAAGTAAACATTTGAGATTTCCGTGCATTTCCACGGGTAAAAAAAACTAGTGCATACTCTATATAATAACTAGTTGACTATTATTGAAATAACCAATTTAATATTTACTTTTTAACTTTTTTAACTACACAATGTCTCATAAAAGACAGTCTCTCAATAATTTATTGAAAAATCATTATACTGTGTTACAAAGTGACTCTTTTTACATTGATTATAATCATGATAATACTTTTAGTGATCGTATTAATTTCCTATTATAAATCACAAAATTTATGATTTTGGAAGATCAAATCATATAAAATTAGATAGAATTGATAAAGTAACCCATTTGCAAAACTTGAATTAAATGTCTAAAGTCTTTAACTAAAACGATTACCAAAAGTAGTATAATGATCACTAATTATATAAACAGGGTCACGATGTAAATAATATAATTGGTCTCTCTATAAATTATTGAAAGACGGTCTCCCACCAGACTTGCTCATTTAACTAAGTTGTATGACACAAAAGACGGCAGTAATATCGAAGAGTCTTAAAGATTTTAATAATTTTTACAGTGCTGATTCTTTTTTATACAAAAACTCGAACTTATGCTCAAGTTTTAGTAGTTGATACTTAGAAGAGTCTACTATCTACATTGTATGATTAATTTGTAGCATGAAAATTCATTGCATTCTTTTGCCGCTTCAAAAACCAAATATTAAATTGAGCAAGTGGCCTGTCCAAGCCCGAGCGAGCCCCCAACTTTAGCGAGCCCGAAATCAAGCTTCGATTTGTCAAGCTCTAATAGGACTCTACCGAGGATGTTCTGGCTTTGGTCTGTCTCATTTACTAGACCACGCACTACCACATTGAGTTAAGTACACAAATGGGGTATATATAAAGTTGACAAGTTTTTATCAAATGGGGAATGGGTACTTTTTTTTATCAAATGGGGAATGACATTGGATGCCGTCAGTTAACAATGACGTGGCATGAATATTAAAATGCAAAAAAAAAAAAAAAAAACTTAATCTCTCACCTTCCTCATTTTTGAACGGTCAATTCAAATAATGCTCAAAAAATAATAAAATAACAAATTGGGGTCCAAAAAAAAGTATTTGTCAAACTAGGGTGCACGTAGTCTCGAAGTCAGGCTGGGGGCAAACTCGCCATGGTGCATGGCGTGTTTTAAGTTTTTTTTTTTCTTTTTCTTTCCAATTTTGCTTGTTCTCCTTGACATCTCTCTCACTGTTTTCTGGCCGCCTACTCTTCCCAAGTAACTCTTCTCTCTCCTCAAATTTTCACTTTCAAAATCCCAATTACTTTCAATATAATGATTTCACTTGTATTTTTTTAACCATATTTGTTACTGTAATTGCAATTGATTATGATATTTTTCTAGGGTTGTTTTCAATTGAATTAGAAATTAAAGAAAATCGGAATAATGGATTGGTAAGTGCAAAAATCAGTGGAGCAATTGATGCACATATTGATGTTAATTTGCACGGCAGTAGCTTTTGGAATATCATGCCCAGCTGCCGTGATTCAATCGCCACCCTTTCAAGTCGGCACTGTGGTGAGCTTGACGGCGGCTTGCGAGTAGCAACGACAACAAGCGACCACGGCGGTGATGGACAACACGCGAGCCATGGCAGAGTTAGCAAGGTTGAGGAGGGCGAATGATGTGAGGAGGGAGAATGATGTGAGGAGGGATAGAGGGAGAAGAATCAAATTTGGGGAAAAAAAATCTAAAACACGACAAACTCGCCACGCGCCATGGCGAGTTTCAGGCTCCCAGGTCAAACTCGCCACGCACCATGGCGAGTTTCAGGCTCCCAGGTATCCGAACCTACGTGCACCCCATTTCGATAAATAAGTTTTTTACAACCCCATTTTGATAAAAAAATAATTTTTGGAGCATTATTTGAATTAATTGTTCCCCATTTTTTTTTCTCTGATCACTCCACTTTCATTTACTGCGACGACACAAACCCAACTCCCTAAGAATGCCACCTGCCCACCACCATCGAATTCCACCACCACCCATCACACCCCCAAATAACGATTTCCCAACTCTCTCTCTTTCTCTCTCTCTCTCTCTCTCTCTCTCTCTCTCCGGTTTCATTTTCCTCCCAAATTTACCCAAAACGTCAATTCTTCCCCAAATCGTCATCATGGATCGTCAATCAAGCTAATCATACCCTCGACGATCAAAGCCCCAACTTAATTACTCCGGAAACCACGACAACGACGAAGACTACCGCATGTAGAAACTGTCTCCGCCATGGAATTAGGACGCGCCACCATCCGAAACAGCGGAAGCTCTCCGCCACCGCCGCGCGCTTCCTGTTTGTTGATTGATCAACATGTGGAGAAAATCCACCACCACCGCTTCCTGTTGTTGATTGTTTTTGAAAGGTTTTTGAGTTGTCGTTAGGGAAGAGAGGGCTTGATATCTGGATTTGGGACTTTGGGTGGTGGTGGCGTCGGTGATGGTGGCTAGTGTTGGGGAGTTGGGTTTGTGTCGGAGGAGGGTGGAGAGAGAATTAAAATGGGGTGAACCTGAGCAGAGAAAAAAAAAATTGCAGAAAGAAAATGTAAAGTTTGTTTTCTATTTTTTTTTTATATCATTCATGCCACATCATCACTTGACTTGCGGCATCCATTTCCATTCCCCACTTGAAAAAAAAAAAACGTCCCATACCCCATTTGATAAAAAGTTGAAAACTTTATACCCCAAATGTATAGTTAACTCCTACCAGAGGAAATATCATAACGGATCTCAAAGTCAATTAAGATCATGTCCCGATCATCAGCTCGTGTCTAACCAATAACATCGTATTTCTTGTTTGGAAAAAAAAAAAAAAACTAAAGGGTCGTGTGAGTCGTGTACTCACTCCGATTCAAAACAAATTTCCTATTTGTTTGAGGTGCCATGTTGGGAGTTATTTTTAGACCAAATGAATTGTTCACTTGCTGCAAAAATTAGTAAATATTTCATTTTACATTGTAATATACCAAGTCTATTTTATTTTAAGGCAAACAAGGGAGTCTATTTTATTTTAAGGCAAACAAGGGTTTCATTTGGCCTATAAATAGTCACTAACATGCCAAATCAAAACTGTAAAAGAAAACACGAAAATCTCATTGAATTGGAGGGAGTACATGGTTTTAACACTTTTATACCAAAAAGCCCAGAATCCACTAATCCCAGCCAGCCAAAACCCTAACTTGCTTAAACCCTACCTTCATTTCAATGTTGATTAACCCCCTTTCGCTTCACCAACACTCAACAAGAACAAGAGAGGTCAGAGGTAAGAGAGAAAACCAACGAACGAAGCAACGATGGCGACAATCGAAGCCCCAAAGAAATCCGTGCAATGCTTCGGACGCAAGAAGACCGCCGTAGCCGTAACACACTGCAAGGAAGGTCGAGGGCTTATCAAGCTAAACGGCACACCAATCGAGCTAGTCCAGCCAGAAATCCTCCGGTACAAGGTGTTTGAACCAATGCTCCTCGTCGGCCTCCACCGCTTCGCCGGCGTCGACATGAGAATCCGGGTCAGCGGCGGCGGACACACCTCTCGAATCTACGCCATCCGCCAGTCCATCTCAAAGGCTCTCGTCGCCTTCCACCAGAAGTATGTCGATGAGCAGCAGAAGAAGGAGATCAGAGACATTCTTGTTCATTACGACAGGACTCTTCTTGTCGCTGATCATCGCACTTGTGAGACTAAGAAGTTTGGCGGCCGCGGCGCTCGCTCTCGCTTCCAGAAATCTTACCGTTGATTTTATTTTACAGTTTATGATACATAATTAAGATAATTAAGGTGTACAGTCTTTTAATCCTGTCGTAATAATTTTCGGTTTGAAGGTGAATTATTATTTTAATACTTGCTGTAATTTTTGCGTTGTGGGAATTACTGCTGGTTGAATGCGTTAATATAATCTCATGTAATATCGATTTTACGACTTAAAATTGATTGGTTTGCTATATTGCGATTCTGGAATGTTTTGTGATGGTGATTGGCCTGAAAAATGTGCGGTATTGAGCTGTGAAGTCTCAAGAGATTAAGCAATGTTCTCCCTCGATAGTGTGTGATTTTAATGTTATATTTCGTCTTTCGTATGAGTTACTGTACTGGCTAGTGTGGAAGCTAAGTACTGGTTAATTGTATGGCAGATCAGAGAGAGTATTTGCATTATTTCCTGAGAACTTATCAGCTGCATTCTAGCTAGTGTTGTGAGCCATCTAAGGCTGGATTGTGGGAGACTAATACTGTGATCGTTTTCAGAATCTGATGCTACATTCTTGAATATACTACTTGTATTCCCATTTGAGAATACGTTTGTGTAAGTGTAGCATATAATTTAAAACTGATAGTTTGCTGTTTACCTTCTTTAATTTTTCATTTTTATTGATAGAAATTACAGATTCACAGTCTTGTGATAATAATCTTTATATGCACAGTCGGAACGAAGGGTTGCTAGTCTTTTTTTTTTAAATTTTTTCAGAACGGTTCCGGTCGCGATCGATCAACAAGATATACGAGAACGGTTATTTGTCAAACCGTTCTCCTATCACGTGAGAGAAACAACGACAACAACAAGAACAACACCACTCAAACAAACGAAAACAAATTTGAATCGTATTCTAAATTCAAGATTATATAAATCTCGAATATTACAAAAAAACGAAAACAAATCTCATTGTTGATTCACTTATAATCTAAATTACAAGAGAGTATGTAATTCTCAATAATTAGGAAAGAATTAAACGGAAAAGGGTTGGGGGATACTACGAGTCGCCCAAGATGGGTGACACGTAATAAAACAAAAATTGACCAAGAAAGTCAACAAAAAAATGTTTCCCCGCTACCCCTGGACGTAGAAACCCCAAAAAAGTCAGCGAAATAATTAGGAACCTCCCAAAGGATGAGGAATTGCCGCTAACCAAAAATGCACCTTAGAAAATTAAGAAATGATCAAGATCAGGAGTGCGATTGTGAATCATATAATCGAATCGGAATTGAAATGGGTGTTGTTCAATTTTTGCAATGAAGATGGGGAGATTGTTCCAGTGACCAAATTTAGGGTTCCATAAAGTCACGAATATCAGGACCAAACCGCAGAACCCAATTTGTTTGTAGAATGACCTAATAATTACCCCGCCTTTCTCAATAATAACTCCCTGATCTCTACTCATCTTCATTCACACTCCTCAACAGCTACGAGAATTAGGGTTTGTTGATTTTGGATCTTCCCCAAATTGTTAATTTGATTTTGATCAACCAAGCAATCAAGAATCTTACATGATGTCGTTCCACTGTTATGAAGCATGAGTTAGCTTACTTAGATTTGTAGGAAGGCTTATCCCTTTGCTTAACAGATGAGTAACTGCATACTTAGCTTTGTAGGATGGGTTATTTTACATATAGATATCCTTGGATTTCCCTCCTTAATAAAGAAATGCTCAACTCAATAATACTAGAATTTTGTGACCAAAACACCACCCTAACTTCAGCATAGAAACAAAGTTGCATTAGTGATACCCACAATGCGGAACTGGCAATAACTTTCTAACCGTTTATCACATGAAGCTTTAACTTATGTCATTGGGTCGCTAGCTTTCTGAACTTAAATTTGAGCACAAGTTCTGCTCAATTCTGTTATCTGTTGATGGAGATATCAGCCCTCAAACTTCAGACCGGAAAACTAGCATTCTTGATTGCATCCTCCCTGACAGCCTGCGTTAAACTTAAACTGGCATACCTTCTAATGCAGTTTAGCATGGCAGATCATTCGATTAGGTAGACAGCTCACTGTCACCTATCTGTTCTTGGCCAGAAGTATGAGACTGCTTGATATGCCATTTCTAATCTCAGTAAGAGATAGGAGGATGGAGAAATTCTTCTGGGCTCATGTATGTCCTTCCTGGAAAGTATCTGTTTGCCTACTTGATATGATATCTGGGCTCAAGGGTGGTGGAATCTTGCTCTGCTTATTTGATGGGCAACTCTATAGATTCTCTATGTTGTTTTATACTTTTACTTCTCATTCAAAGCTGGCTAGCTCAATAGGAAGAGCATAGTGCCTTGCACGAGGTGTGGGTTTGAGTCCTACGTCAGCTACCAAATTTTTGGAAACTTTAATCTAGTACAGTAGACCACCCCCCGGTCTCTTAAGGATTGACATTAGATATAAGGAAGGGGTGTGTAGCAAACGATGCTATTAGTATATCATGTGCATCAATGATCACTCGTGTGCATAGCATATAAGCATAGGCATCAAGTGCTTGACAATAATGATGCATCGACTTTATTTATCAGGGTCCTATTTTTGCTAGCAATAAATCACAGCCGAATGTATATTGTAAATTTCTAACTCGATCAAACCCAACAATAAGCAACAAAGAACATTAGGCTGTGTGGGACTCGAACCCACATCTATGTGCCAGTGGCACACCGCTATACTATTGAGCTAACAACCTTTTTGAGTGGAAATTTGAAGCCTTTCTAGATTGTATTTCATAGTCCATATAGAAAAGAAAAACCAAATGTTAGAGCCTCTCAAATTTGCTTTGTTTTGGATGCAATAAACAGAGCACTTGCGGAAAGCGCATGCATTACAAGATCTTGAGCATTAGAAAACAAATTAAATCCTCACATTTCAGGTTCATGTCAATCAGAAAATATAAGATGTGCAAAACTGTCACATTCAAAATAAGATAATAGTTGGTAACAAATGCCATTGACCAGAAAATCGTCTAGACTTCAGTTTCAATCTGTAAATGATGTATCTCAAAACCTATAAACTAGTTGAATTGAGACTGGAATTCGACATATATACCAAATGTGCATACGTCAAAGACCCACCTGATCAGAACAATATCTACAAGCTAAGCCCTAGACCTAGCACACTCAAGTGCTTATCAGCTTATCATTTGTAAGAAATTAAAACCATGGAAAGGTGACTAAGTTATATATGAAAGCACTGGAGCTAAACACTTATGAAGCAGACATTCAATGCAAATCATTTCCATCATGTTTATGCATCTACAGGCACAAGGTTTTTGGGTAAAAAATGACCAACAATCAAGATTTTGTTTTATGCCGGGAAGACCTTTCCGGCAGCCCTTCGAGAGTGATCCGGAGAGAAGGATGGAACGCCCTTGACATGCTCCTGCATAGAGAAAACCGTAACTGGCCTCAGGGGTGTATCAGAGGAAGACCCCTCCGATGCCTAAGTCAGCTTTTGTAAGGTATTTGCGTAGAGAGAGAAAGTAGAAAGATAGTATAGAGAACATCTTCATTGTTCGTTACCTTAACTTATGGCAATTTGGGGTATTTATAGAGGAGTTTGGTATGACGTCACTGATGACATCACTTGATGAGTGCTATGACGTCACTGATGACGTCACTTGATGAGTGCTATGACGTCACTGTTGCGCTTCCGTTTCTACAGTCCGTATCTCAGTGCTAGACCGCATTCCGGTGCATGAGGTCTCTCCGGACATGCTGGGGCTTCTATCCGTATGCGGTAGGATAGCTATCTGGACGCGGCAGGACACGTTTCTGGACGGGGCATGACACTTTTCCGGACGCGGCAGGATACCTTTCCGGAGGTGGCAGGACACCTTTCCGGACGTGACAGGATAACTTTTCGGAGGTGGCAGGATAACTTTCCGGAGCTGGACACCTTTCCGGACGCAGCAGAACACCTTTTCGGACGCAGCAGGAACCTTTCCGGACGTGACAGGATACCATTCCGGAGGTGGCAAGATACCTTTCCGGAGCAGGACACATTTCCGGACGCAGCAGAACACCTTTTTGGACGTGACAGGACACCTTTCCAGAGGCGGCTGGACACCTTTCCGGACATGGTAGGACACCTATCCGAACGCGGCAGGATATCTATCCGGATATGCTGAGAAACATATCCGGACAAGGGCTATTCCATAGGCGGTGATGAAGGTCTTTTGGAGGATCTATTAGGGGACATGGTGCTGTTCGTGGTCTACGCTAGGATGCCTTTTTGTAGGTCCTTCTCAAGCGGTAGTTGGATGTACCGGGTATTTGACATGGTCGTTCTGAAATCGACCCCCATCAATAGCCCCGGCCGGAGTTGAATACTTGTATACGGCTCCGGTCACTAATTCTTTGGAGGTATATCCACACTTTTACTATGCGTTTAGAATTAACCTTAGCTAATGCTACTTTTCGCTAAAACTTGTGAGTTTGATGTTCGCGTCTCCTTAGGGAGTCCAACTGGAAGCTCTCTCCTCCTAAAGTTGGAGCTAGCGGAAGCCAGCTAGAGCCCTTTTCCGTTAAAATTTTTGAGAAGGCGGTCCGTTGTCTTCTTAGGGACTTTAAGTGGCACCTCCTCCCTCCAAGAGTTCGGAGCTAGATCCCCTTTTTATCAAAACTCGTGAGTGGGCGGTCCGCGGTCTCCTTGTAGACTCTAAGTGGAACCTTCTCTCCTTCAAGAGTTCGGAGCTATCCGGAGCTAGAGCCCCTTTCCGTTAAAACTTTTTAGTGGGCGGTCCGCGGTCTCCTTGGAGACTCCAAGTGGAAGCTTCTCTCCTCCAAGAATTCGGAGCTGGCCGGAGATAGAGCCCCTTTTCATTAAAGTTGTGAGGTGGACGGGCCGCGGTCTCCTTAGAGACTCCAAGTGGAACCTCCTCTCCTCCAAGAGTCCGGAGCTAGCCGGATTTAGAGCAATTTTTTGTTAAAATTTGTGAGTGGGCGGTCCACGGTCTTTTGGAGACTCAAAGTGGAACCTCCTCTCCTCCAAGAGTTCGGGGCTAGCCGGAGGTAGAGCCCCTTTTCATTAAAACTTGTGAGTGGGTGGTCCGTGATCTCCTTAGAGATTCCAAGTGGAAATCCTCTCCTCCAAGAGTCCGGAGCTAGCCGGAGCTAGAGCCCCTTTTCATTAAAACTTGTGAGTGGGTGGTCCGTAGTCTCCTTAGAGACTCCAAGTGGAACCTCCTCTCCTCCAAGAGTCCGGAGCTAGCCGGAGCTAGAGCTCCTTTTCATTAAAACTTGTGAGTGGGTGGTCCGTGGTCTCCTTAGAGACTCCAAGTGAAACCCCCTCTTCTCCAAGAGTCCAGAGCTAGCCGGAGCGAGAGCGCCTTTTCATTAAAACTTGTGAGTGGGTGGTCTGTGGTCTCCTTGAGACTCCAAGTGGAACCTCCTCTCCTCCAAGAGTCCGGAGCTAGTCTCCTTTTTGTTATGATTTTCTGATTCGGGTTTGGAGTAGATCTATGCTCTTTCGTTTTCGGGTCACGAGCAGATCTCTCCGGACATGCTGGGGCTTCTATCCAGAGGTGGAAGGAAACCTCTCCAAACGCAGTAGATTACATATCCGAACGCATGAGGACGCCTATCTGAAGGCGGCAGGACACCTTTCTGGATGAGGTAGGACATATTTCCGGACACGGCAGGACACCTATCCGAAGGCAGCAGGACACCTTTCCAGACAGGGTAGGACAGCTTTCCGGACGCGTCAGGACTCCTATTCGGAGGCGGCAGGATACCTTGTCGGACGTGGTATATCGCAACTTCGACTTTTTGCGAGTTTAAAAATGTCGTGGTTCCCGGTGTTTCCTGCCCCCAATTTCATTTTCATCGTATGCTATGAAAATGAATAAAGAAACAAAATCACTTGGTGTAGTTACCCAACTTCGGCAGGACCATTTATTTTCATCGTTGTCCGTGATCCGGACTCTGTCGTCCTCATCCGAAACTGGTGATCAAGCCCAAGATTTAACCATATGGATCCTTCTTTGGCTTTTTTAAAGCTCGATGGTGGATCCTTGCTGGACAGTCTATCCAGACTTGCAAAAGATCTTTCCGGACACCGGACTTGCAAGAGACCTTTCCGAACAGCCTCTCCGGACTTGGAGGAGACCTTTCCGGATAGCTGGAGATTGTCGCAGAATCATGCTGATATATGGCAGGCCTGCTTCATTTGCTCCGGATGTTGTCCTATCGGCATGACTTGGTGAGTTTCCCATGTTTTCCTTTCTCGCATCATTTGAGTGTAAGGCATTAAAACCTTCCATTCCTTTCGCATATCCGCCCCCATCATTGGAGCGGTTAAAGCTCGACTTCCAGAGAAGGGGCATGTACTCCACTTCTGCATATCCCTTCCGGAGAAGGAGCATACATTCCTCTCTTACAAATACTTAGTTGGATTCTCTCTAGGAGGTGATCTAATGATTTGTGAAAAGAGGTGAAGGTTTGGATGGGTTTAAAGATGTGATTATTTATCTCTTACATATACTTAGTTGGATTCTCTCTAGGAGTACAAGATGTAGAGCTGGCTGCTTGCCTTCCCCACAGACGGCGCCAAATTGTTTGGGTAAAAAATGACCAACAATCAAGAATTTGTTTTATGTCGGGAAGACCTTTCCGACAGCCCTTCGAGAGTGATCCGGAGAGCAGGATGGAAGGCCCTTGACATGCTCCTGCACAAAGAAAACCGTAACTGGCCTCGGGGGTGTGTCCGAGGAAGACCCCTCCGATGTCTAAGTCAGCTTTTATAAGGTATTTGCGTAGAGAGAGAAAGTAGAGAGAGAGTATAGAGAATATCTCCATTGTTCGTTACCTTAACTTATGGTAATTTGGGGTATTTATAGAGAAGTTTGGTATGACGTCACTGATGACGTCACTTGATGAGTGCTATGACGTCACTGTTGCGCTTCCGTTTCTACAGTTCGTATCTCAGTGCTAGACCGCATTCCGGTGCATGGGGTCTCTCCGGACATGCTGGGGCTTCTATCCATACGTGGTAGGATAGATATCTGGACGCGGCAGGACACATTTCTGGACGCGGCAGGACACTTTTCCGGATGCGGCAGGATACCTTTCCGGAGGTGGCAGGCACCTTTTCGGACGTGACAGGACCTTTTCGAATGCAGCAGGATACATTTCTGAAGGTGGCAGGACACCTTTGCGGACGTGACAGGATACCTTTTCGGAGGAGGCAGGATACCTTTCCGGAGCAGGACACCTTTCCGGACGCAGCAGAACACCTTTTCGGACGTGACAGAACACCTTTCTAGAGGCGGCAGGACACCTTTCCGGGCATGGTAGGACTCCTATCAGGACGCGACAGTATATCTATCCGGATATGCTGAGAAAGATATCCGGACATGGGCTATTCCATAGGCGGTGATGAAGCTCTTTTGGAGGATCTATTAGGGGACATGGTGCTGCTCGTGGTCTACGCTAGGATGCCCTTTTGGAGGACCTTCTCAAGCGGTAGTTGGATGTACCGGGTATTTGACATGATCGTTCTGGAATCGACCCCCATCACAAGGGTAGTCATTAAGTAGGAGAGGTTAGTAGCAGTCTAGCTGAACAATGGTTTAGCAGCTCACTCCATTTTGGGGCAATGGGGAAAGATATTATAATACTGAAGAGATCACAAACCAAAAACCATGGAATGAAACTCAGAAATCAAATCAGTGTATTATCTGCAGAGTTTAAAGCAAAGAAAATGTACTGGACATCATTCATAATAATTGTTCACACCGTTGCAGGATTTTCGCTCATTTCCTATTTCAGTAGCTACTTTACTCCCTTTTCTCCATCTTACCCTTTGTTCTGCCCCAACCTACAAATTGTTACAATCATATGGATTGATTATTAGAATCATATCAACAATCCATCCAGATGACAACCATTTATACAACTGGGCAGACCCATTGCAGCCAATGGTTCTAACTTCTAACATACAAATTATTCTAGCTACCAAAAAGCGTGTAACCACCAACTCTAAGACTACAAGCACCAAAAAGCATGTAGTTACGCACATTAACTGATACAATCACACTCTAACAAATAGAATCATACACATTACAAACTAAAATCACACACACTAACTAATGAAATCATACGGTGACAAATAGAATCACGCACTTAAAAATGCGAGCACTGGTAGAAAACTGACACCCCCAAACAAAGCGCAATCAACCCAAAAATGTCAACCGATCAACATCGAAACATCAGAAACTGCAAAAAGCACTAAAATCGACACATAAAATTAACGTGTTCTGACAAATCCATAAAACGCACGAAATGTTTTGCAGAGATAGCTGAATCAAACCTACAACATAATCACTGCTAATCGAACATTTTCGAAAAATTCTAAAGCGAAAAATTGTAAAAAAAATCACATGAGAACGCTAAACAAACGCTAAATTAACATGAAAATTGATGGAAAAAAAAGCAAATTAGAGTCGGATGCCTAATCGATTTAATAAAATGACATGTAAATTTATTGATTTTAGTTTCGAAATTAACAAAAGATATGCGAAGTTGTACCTGATACATGTTACGCACAATTATTTCCGCGAATCTGAAAATAACAAAAGTCGCAGTCACCTCCGTCGTCGCCGACGTCGATGACACGCCTAAATCTAGGTTCAAGCGAGTTTAATCATCCTAGCATACCTTATGGTCGAATCCACGAGGACGGGGTAATTGTCTATTAATTTTAGCTCCAATTTTAGTTTAATCCAATTAATACGAGAGAATATATCTAATTATTACTACTAATTGACTATTGAGCAAATAAAGTTGGAAGCTTTGAAATTAAAACTGTTAATTAGGGAGTTAGGGGGTATAAGTGGGGTTCATGCAACAAAGATGAATTCTTTAATTAGGAGAATTAACAACAACACTCAATGAGATTGATTCACGCCAAATGAGGGATAAATAATGACTAATACCCTCTCAAGTACTTAATCTAATTTCCAATTAATCGGTTAAATCATTCTCATGCAATTAACAATCAATCCTACCTACTTATGCTAAATTGGGCCTCAAATCTCTTATGTTGGCCTAATTAGTGAAAGATACAACTACCCAAGTGTACATCCTAGGCAATCATGCAATTAAAATCATAAGGGTAGCAATCAGGCACAAATCATGTGATATACATAACAATAAGTTAATTCCCCACATAAAGACACCACATTTATCACATTTCCCACACCCCCTAACAATAAAACTACTCACACATCATTAAATCAAGACTAATTTCAATTATTAGAGTTCAAAACATGATACTAAACCTGATAACTATATAAAGATTTAAACTTGTAATTTTAAACTAGTTAAACAACAAATAAACATGAATTTATAATAACCAACAATAATTAAAACAAAATAAACAGCAATAAAGAAAAGAGAGAGGATTGTTACCAAGGTTGGGTAATAAAGAGATGAGATGAAATGAATAATACTTGAATTATATTAATAATAAACCTTGACAATTGTGCAATAATCTTTGAACAAAATGAAAAGTGAAAAGATGAAAGAAATACAAGGGTGGATAAACCAAAGTTCAAACTAGGAGAGGGAGAGTATTTTGGATCTCCTTTTGAATTAATTTAAAAAATATCTAAGAAAATGAAAAGGTGAAAAGTTTCCCCACCCAACTAGGTTAGGTGGGTATTTATAGTGTACAAAAAGAAAGGACGAAAAAACGAGTCAAAAAGCAATCCGGAGCATCCGCTCGGCGAGGCACCCGGTGAGTGGATATATACGCTCGCCGAGCGAACTCATACGCTCGGCCGAGCGTTTATGAGCTCGGCGAACTGCTCACTCCTGGTTACACGCTCGGCCGTCCGTTCGGCGAGCGTATGGCCGAGCGGTCAAAAACTGACGCGCGCACTTGAATTTGGAAGGTCATATCTCACTCGTTTCTTGGTCAAATTGAGCTTATAATATATCATTAGAAAGCTAACGGGATGAAATTTCATCTCCAACTTGAATCATCCCAATATCTGCTCTACAATTTGATATATGACCGTTTGAAGTTACCCTTTTGCGTGAAGGGTCTTAAAATCATGTGTTTGCCCTCTCTTTGCTTCCAAGCTTATATTATCGTCCCTTACTCTCGACTCCTGTGTCTAGAATCCCTTCTCTAAGCCCCATCTCCGCTCTTTGAATCTCGAATACCTCGGGTTCTGCCCCAACATGCTCCGTAGGTGTCCTACAAAAGCCAAAACCTCACCGCAGAACCCGATTCTCGTACAAAATAGGAAAAGCACTAGAATTTGCAAAATGGCATTGAATTGAGACAACACAAACACATATATAAAAAGAGCGGGAAAAAAACTATACAATCATCAAAAGTAGGACACGGGAGAACAAGAATCACATGAAAAAGGGGACAAATTAATCATATATCAGCCGACGCCTGAAATAAAACTAAAAATCCTCAAAAAAATGTCAATCAGATTACAAAAAGGTTTAATCGATCAAATTAATCGAAAAATGCAACAAACCTTTCGAAAACACCAAATCAAGAATATAATCAACATACATCAAACCTAATAAACATTAAAACACATAGAATCGAATAATTACCAGCTTGAGTAACACGCGAAAACTTCTAAAAATCAGTGATTACCTTTGAAAAGCATAGAATGTGGCGGTAATAGGTGAAAGAGAGCAGCGGCGGCACGGCGGAGGCGAGAGCAGCGGTGACACGACGGAGGCGGGAGCAACGACAACGAGAAAGCACGGAGAAATAGATGGCCGGAGAGAACGAGAGAGGAGAGAGTCGCCGGATAACTACAGCAGTGGAGGAGAGAGAGTCGCCGGAGAACGTTGCAGTGGAGGAGAGAGAAATGGAGAGAAAGTGTTTTGGGAGAGAGAATGTGAAGGGAGAAACGTCAAATGCAAATGGTGAAAATTTGGTGAAGCCTAAAGGAATTTCTTAATTTTTAATACTTGATAGGTGGCTGCATATTAAGCGTTGAATCTCGGTGATCTAATGGCTTATGTTGGACCTCACCCCTCACCTAAGAAATAGACCTCACATGATCCTAACCCTATATTTGTTAGCACTAAAAATTCGTTAATGTGCCAGAAATTAAATAAATTAATTGTTTTGAATTAATATCACATTTTAATTCAATTTAATAATTTTTCTCCGTTAAATGACATTTGGGTTGATCCAGTTTCCAATTCGGTAAATAGATCATCATCTAGATAAAAGAGACAATCGGATCAAGTTACATGCCAAGCCCACGAAATGGGCCCGTGACTAAAAACCCACCAGAAATTAGAGCTTTCACTCTATATAAATACAGTGAGACTCATTCATTTGGAGGTTGGCAAAATCAGAGAGAAGAAAACCCTAAAGGAATTCTCTACAAAATACTCCCAGCCACACGTAGTCGACAAGCACTTATGTGCCACCTGCAAATCAACGAACGATCATCGAACGGCAGTTCAAACAACCAAGTTCAAGGAGAGATTCAAGTCCCCTGCGACCCTTTCAAGAACAACGACAACGCACGCGGACGACACGCGTACCCCTTACAGCACGTACGCTACCAGTGTAGTGTACCGTACGACGCACTCCCTACTACGTAGTTGTATTCAGAGAACTACCTTAGAGATTGTATACACACAACTTTTCCGATATTAATAAAAAAATATTTGTTTCCTTATTTTGTCTTAGTACAAAATTTGTCGTTACAAATTTTGGTGAACCCGACGTGAAATCTCTACCTCTCATCCCTAGTACATACGCATTAATCCTACCGTAACGACGATGTCTGTTGCACAGCATACTCCTCGTTCTTCCAAGAAGACCTCCAGCAGAGAAACACATGGTTCTCCAATCGCTACTACCGCGAAACCCACCGGCGTCTGCACAAGAGGGATGGCAAAGAAGGCTGTCGTCAATGCCGCCGCTACTGGCCTACGTGCTGCCGAGGATCCTAAGCGATCTCGCAGAATCTCAGCTGCCTCCATCGCTGCAGTAGCTACTGCCATCATTGCTTCTGCTTTTTCCCAGCGTTAGAAGTCCAAAGATGTGAAGCCAAACACCCCTGAGAAGAAGCATAAGCCACTCATCGCATCTGTCATGACGATAACGCCGAAGACTATCGAAGAACAATTGGCAGAGATGCAAGCTCACTTCGAAAAGCTCAGGCTCGAGAACAAAGAGAAGAACAAGAAGATTGAGGACCTTCGGAAGGAGGTAGCTGAGCTGCGCAAGGCTGAGAAGCCACATAACTCTGAAAAGAGGAGTAAGAGTGACGAAGAGGAAGATGACGAGGAGGAGTCTGAGCATGATGAGATCATCAAAAACAAGGAGAGCTCCTACTCCCAAAAAACAGATGCAGATGCGGATAGCATATGCAATTAAGAATCAGTTTGGTGAATGCTTTGCGAATAACTTTCGTTATGTCAAGCCTTTTACTAAGAGAATTGACAAATTAAAGATGCCCTCAGGCTATCAACCGCCGAAGTTCCGGCAATTCGACCGGAAGGGCCATCCAAGACAGCATATTGCGCATTTCATGGAGACATGCAATAATGCTGGAACAAGAGACGATCTATTGGTCAAACAGTTCGTCAGGTCCCTCAAAGGTATCACCTTCGACTGGTATACTGACTTGGTGTAACACCCCCAATTTACTGAATTTTTTTGAAAATAATTAATAATTGAAAACACGGATAATTGGGAGTGTTACCGCCACGATCGACTCCTAAAATCAATCGTTAAGGCAAAAGGGAAACATACTAGTGATCTAAATATCGCGAATACAAATTCAAATCTTATTACATAATTGTATAAACCAAAATACTTCTCAAAAGACCTAATAGAGTGCGGAAGCGTAACCAAAGGGACAATAAGCCGAAAAAGGACTTATAAACTAAATGGTGATCGTCTCTCTTGCCCTTGGAAACCCGGAAGAAATTCAACTACCAACCTACAAGACAAAAAAGTAGAAAACGTCAACCAAACGGGTTGAGTAAGAAGTGTCTTATCTAGAAAACGTTGTTGGAAAGTTTTACTCAATTATATATGACATTGAAACTTTAATCTTTGAAATTGCTCAACGAAACAAAAGATTGTAGAATTGAAATATAATTATTCTTCTCAATCTTTTAAACTAATAAGAGCATTTTAATCCAAATAGCATGCCTTCAAAACAAACAAAAGAAAAAGAAAGCAAACATTCCAAAATAGAAATTCAACACTTCTTTCCTTATTGTTCAAACTGTTTTCCTTCAGTACAGGGTCGTCTCCTCAAACCAGTATTCCCGAATGCATGCATCCCCCTCAGAACCTATTCCCGAGGGGAGGAGATAAAGGTTCAGGGTGGAGGATCAATCCACCCCATCTATATATACATTGTGCACAAATAATCAAATAGACCATTACGGTCACCCTGTACTCCTGTTAACTCCCTCAACAGAGTTAACGTCAAATAAGAAATTCCTTATATAACCACCTCAAACATTTCTCAAATAGTTTGGCAAAGATGCAACACAAGCTCTAATTAAATTCATCGATAAGTTCCAAAGTTCTCAAACATTCTTTAAAACACATTCATTGCCAAACAATCATATATCACTTTTGATTAACAAATCGTGATTTGATACTTTTAAAGGAGATAAGAAATCTTCTTACCTTGAACAGCAAAATAGTCTCAAGGCAGCTCAGCAAGTCCTAAAACTGCTCCTCTACGAACTCGGACTCTACATGAATATGTGATATGCATTCCAATTAGTTATGCTCCTAGGGTGAGTTTATGAATATGCTTATGATATGCATGACATCTACTATGCACCGTAACCAAAAAGGACAAGTACAAACATCGGAAGAACGCTATAACTTCGCACTCTAACCAACAACCATCCATATATCTCAGCTATCCTTTAAGAACCTTCTAATTCCCATACTCTTCATTTTAGTATGAATATCATTAATCGATTAATAACCTATATATACACATGCTTCAAAATATAACCAAACGATCTTTAAACGATACCAAATTCACCCAACTTCAACTATACACTAATAGAAACATATTTATACTATAATCTCACATTAATCACTTCATAACCACCCATTTCATAACATGACCAGACCTTAATTCATCCTAAATTCCATTTTTAATCAATCTTTTGTTACTCCTAAACATTTCCAATTTAGCCACAATTCCCATGCATACAAACTAATTTAGAAACCCACCATATATGCCTTAACAACCAAGTTTAAACCTTGACAATGCCATAACAAATTTGTCCAATAATCAAATCAATCCAATAATCACCCAAAACCATCAACAAAAGCCACAAGAATATCAACCAACACTACTATGTTCTCCATAAAGACATCACACTAATTTCATCACTCAATTCGTCACAAAATCACTCAATCAAACCCCAAATGCAATACCCAACTTATATACATCTCAAACAACAACTTATAATCATCATACAACCTATACTACAAACAAATTCATTAAAAACCTAAACATTTTTTTTTTTCCCATTTTCGGATTTAGGGATTTTTTTTATACAAAACTCCTTCTAAAAGCATTATAAATCCTCCAAATAATCCCCAAACGATTTACCCAACTCATATAAATCATAAAACATGATTTTTCAACATAAAACAACGATTATATAACATTTAATTGCATTAAAACATGATAATTTTCCAGAAATTCGAATTAAAATTCACTTTGTAATTGAAAATTAAACTTGAGATTGAGTGAAAGAAAGTGTACCAAATTGAGGCTATGTGACATGGAAATGAAGTAGGATATTGGGGTGAAGTGTATGGCTGGAGTATCGCCGGAAAATGGCCGGAAAAAGAGTAGAAAACAGAGCACAAAGGTGGCGGAAAACAGGGGCGAACAGAGCTCGTTCGGGGGCGAAGACGTGGCTGAGAATGGCTACGGCGGCGCGGCTGGGCGATGGGGTTGTGAGGGAAGTGTCGGCTAGGGTGGGCAATCGCCGGAGGAAGGCCGGAGATAGCGTCCGATGGTACTACCTTCTTTTTTTTTTTTTTTTTTTTTGCTGCATGAAATGAGAAGTGAGGAGGTGGTGGTGTTTAGAAAATCCCCAAATATAGTTGGGAGGTGGGAGTGTGGATGTGATAAATATGGTTTTTGGGTAATTGAGGTTGAATAGCTAGGAATTTGCAATTGTGTTTTGGCAATGAAAATTTTGGAGAGAAAAATTGACTGTAGTTTAGTTCATTAGGGAAAACAAATCTGATATTTTAATTTAATTTTTCAAAATAACAATTTATAGATAATATTATGCTCAAAATAATACTTGAATTCTAAAAAAAAAAATTCCGAAAATACGGATTATTACACTTGGAGCCTGAGTCGATCGACAGTTAGGATCAAATGCAAGATGTGTTCCTGAACATGTTCTACAACGCTAGACGCATCGTTAGGATGAGCGAGCTCACAAATACCGTCCAATGGGATGAGGAACCCGTTCTTGACTAAATCAGCTGTTGGCGTGCATTGTGTCTTGAATGCAAAGATAGGCTAACCGAGAGTCCAGCTGTAGAGATGTGCATCAATGGTATGCACATGGACTTGCTGTACAGTTTGAAGTCAAATAAGTGTAACAGCCCGATCCATCATACGTTGCAACACAACCCAATAAGATGGGTAGTCACCCCTTAGGCCCATATATCCTCTCCGGGCGCTAAAAGGTGAAGGCTTTGTTGGTAGTATGATGGTAGGAATCTATTATAAAACTGATCATATGAGCCTTAATTTTCCAATGTGGGACAAACCACTCCATAAACCACTTTCCATATTCCATAGTGTTACAAACTGCCCCACTTAAAGAACGCAACGTCCCCGTTGCGCCTCGGCCAAACCATACCATCATCAACACAGGTTCAAGATCTCCCCCTCTAGGCGTGTAACAGCCCGATCCACCGTCCGTCACAACACAACCCAATAAGATGGATAGTCACCCCCTTAGCCCCATATATCCTCTCCGCGCTCTAAAAGGTGAAGGCCTTGTTGGTAGTATCATGGTAGGAATCTATTATAAACTGATCATATGAGCCTTAGTTTCCCAATGTGGGACAAACCAACTCCATAAACCACTTTCCATATTCCGCAGTGTTACAAACTCCCCGACTTAGAGAACGCAACGTCCCCGTTACGCCTCGGCCAACCATACCAACATCAGCACAGGTCCAAGATCTCCCCTGCTAGACGGCTGGTCTGGGACTCGCCCCAACAGACAGCACGCGGTCGTAGAGTTGCTCTGATACCATCTGTAACAGCCCAAACCACCATCCGTCGCAACACAACCCAATAAGATGGGTAGTCACCTATTAGGCCCATATATCCTCTCTGGGCTATAAAAGGTGAAGGCCTTTTGTTAGTATGAAGGTAGGAATCTATTATAAACTGATCATATGAGCCTTAGTTTCCCAATGTGGGACAAACCAACTCCATAAACCACTTTCCATATTCCGTAGTGTTACAAGGCGGCTGACCTGGGCCTAACCTTAGCACTCAGCACGCGGTCGCAGGGTTGCTCTGATACCATCTGTAACAGCCCGAACCACCGTCCGTCACAACACAACCCAATAAGATGGGTAGTCACCCTTTAGGCCCATATATCCTCTCCGGCTCTAAAAGGTGAAGGCCTTGTTGGTAGTATGATGGTAGGAATCTATTATAAACTGATCATATGATCCTTAATTTTCCAATGTAGGACAAACCACTCCATAAACCACTTTCCATATTCCGTAGTGTTACAATAAGCCTAAGGACTTCCAAGACCTTGCAACACGTGCCTATGACATGGAGCTTACATTAAAGGCGCGTAAGAAGGAATGTACCTCCTCTTTTACGAAAACTCTATTGAAAAGAAAGAGTACAAGAAGAGTGACAAGACCTCCAAGGGCACGACAAAGAAGGCTATGGCCGTCACCACCAGCAAATCTTTTAACCGTGAACACCAACAAATACAATGGTTACGAGACTGGTCAGCTATATTTCTTTAAGGTGGATGTGCACACTAAAAGCCGGAAGGAGTTGGATGCTATACTGAAGAAATTGCTCTTTTGTGGGCTCTTTTTGTGGGGAACTCACTACACTGATGACTGGGCAAAATATTATCATCATGCCCCAGCTACGCTTGGAGGCCTCGACGCTAGCCATTACATTGGGAAATTTAGGTTTGAAACATTGCCAACTCCATCATGCCAACAGAGAGACCTACGATTTTTGTATTGTTGTCCTTTTTGGTTTCAGCCAGCTCGCTAAGGGATTTTTCGGGCATAACCGAGAGATACGTCAAATAATTTATGAGTAAAGGGAAGTGAATGATACCTCCATCTCTCTCCTCTAATTCAAATAGTTTACGCCCCTGGCACCCTAAGTTTTTGTTTGCAAGGTGTACTAAGATCGAGTTTCAAATAAAAAAATGAATTAGAAACAATAAAAGTAGATCCGAAACTATAGAAATTAAAGTAGAGCTGAAAATATATCAATCCTTATCTAATGTCGTTGCATTGTCGCCTTCGCCTTCGCCATCGCCATCGAGACACATCGCCGCTGCCATCGCCGTCCTGTCATCACCGCCGATTCCTCTATTGTTGGTCTCGTTTTTGTCCGCATTCTTCACAAAAAATGTTTTTTTTTGTTGTAATTGGCGTTAGAGACCGTTAGTGAAAAAGCTTAAAAAACGTGATTTTGCAAACCTTAGGGGTACGCTGGATAGATCGAAAATCAGAGGGGTATACCAGAAAAACTCGGAAACCTCAGGGGTACATTGAAAAATTTCCCAATTTAATACTCAAGCCAAAAAATAAGCCCACCATATAATATATTTAATGGCCTATTTCCTTTCTTCTCTCCATTCTTTTTCACCCATTATCAGAATTTTTCATTTTCTCTCTCCTGTCTTTTTCCAACTTTTCCCCCATTTTCTCTCTCCTCCATTTTCAAGGCTTTCATACAAGCTCGTTCCTTAATTTTCACGGCTTATTCGCACAACCTCGTTACTTCATAGGTATGTTCTTCTTATCTTTGATTTTTTGTGTAGCTTGTCAATTTTTTTGTTAATCTACAATATTCTGACGATGTTGCTTCTTTCTACTCTTTTTAGTTGATTTATTTGTGTTTTAGTTGTATCCGTATTTAATTTGAGTATGTTTTGTTGTATTAAGTTTTTTTCTTCATGTTCGAATTTTTAGGGTTTTGATTTGGGGATTTTATTGTTTCTCAATTTTGAGGGTTTCACTTTGGAGATTTGAAAATTTCGGTGTTTTTCAATTTCTATGTGAATCATATATTCATCATATAAGATGTTATATTCATGATTGTTATAACTTTTTTTTTCCGGATTCGTTTTATGATATTCACCAATATAATCTTTATATTCATTATATTGAGTTATATATTCATCATATTGGACGTTATATACATCACATGTAGTGTATATATTTTGTGTACTCTATGCACCACTTTAATCTATATAATTATTTTTTTTCATTTTGAGTGCTATACTCGTCATGTTGAATGTTATATTCATCTTATTAAATGTATATATTTGTTTTGCTATATTTTTGTCATTCTAATCATAATATTCAAGTACTAACAATGATTATGAGCATTAAAAGTAAAAACATATTTCGTATGGGGAATTAGTTTTTGATATTCATTAGTTTAATGCACATATTCATCATTTTGATGCTTATATTCATCGTACACAGGGTTATATTCTTGAATGTTAGTGTTTTGATCTTGTCCCATTGAGTGCTTGTATTCATGATTTTCGATATTAATTAAGATGTCATTTTACTTTTAATGCTCATATTCATCATTAAAATGACCATATTCATCATTGTTATGCGCATATTCACCATTTTGTGGGGATCATGTATTATGTTTTCAATTGTGTGGAGATTATATACTCCTATCTTATTCAGTGACGATATTCATTATAAAGTGCTCTATATTCATCATATAGAGCTCAATATTCATCATTTTAATATTTCAGGAGGTTGTATGATATGATCTTCGGATTAGATGTAAGGCACAAGTTCAAGTTTGGATTTCGATTGTGGCAAGAAATAAAGCAACAAGGACGGACATTTATGTACATTTAGTGTATATCAGTAGAGTATAAATGTAATTGTATAGATAAATTGTTAATCAATATTAATAGTAGGTTGTTAATGAATATGCTAGTGCATATTGATGTATATGACATCTCTTTTGATGAATATGTATTATTGTTTTGATGTAAATCAATGTGTCAATTTGTTCGATGAAAGATGTGTTGAAAAATATTATTAATTACATTATCAATTAATAAATAGAAAAAAATTTCAAAATATTGTTTTGATTCACCAAAATAATTCTTATATTCATCAAATGAATTCTTATATTCATCAAATGAATCCTTTTATATTCATCAAATAAGCTTTTGGGGAGAGAGAAATTTGTAAAAAATTGCGGTTGGCCACTTAAAAAATAAAAAAATTGTCATGTTCATCAAATGAAAATTGATTAAATGAGTTTTTGAGGAGACAAATGGGCACATAAGAAGGGAAACAAAAACCCCAAAAACTGTCTCTATCAAGATTTGAGCTTGGGTGGTGTGGGAGTTAAAGTGGGAGAATGACCATCTAGGCCACATCACTATTGTGATGTTTGCAGAACTAAGAAATTAATATACTTGGAGCGCGTGGGTGTATGGTACTCCATGCCCACGGCTCCACTGTATAATAATTGTACAAATGTTGTCCTATGTTACGAGTATAAAGTGGTATTGATTTGGCAATGTTTAAGGGTTGTTACAGTTGGAATCAGAGCAATAGGTTCGGATTAAAATCGAAGTTTACAAAAAGAAAAAAAAAATATTGTGTTTGTATTTTCAAAAAAAATGTGGGGATGGTTTGGGGTGCATTCATGTGGATGCTATGTGATAATTGCTATGTGAATCAAAATCCTCTCTTACTAGTTTTCCAACCTCACTTTGAGATATGTGTGTTGTGGCAGTTATGGAACCATTTGGTTATAAATGGAGATGGGGACCAATTATTAAGGAAATGCAACCCGGGGAAGAGAAGACTGTGACTGACATTATTGGTGAGAAAATTAAACACACTCATTCCTTGATAGTCAGAGACCAGGGGAGACGATTCCTGAAATTATTGCTAGAATGAGAGCCATGATGGAGGCGCGAGAGGAAGAGTTTCCCTTTGTTGCTCGACTCGAGGTTCAGGTTTTTATTGCTATGAAAAATATAAATGATCGTTGTTTCGAGAATCTGAGGCATAATTTGGAGAGTTGGGTACACTATGCTTGTGATACAGGAGACATTCACTACCTAGAGCTTAATGGATTATGGTCGTAAATCTTGAATTTTTGAAGAATTTGCTCACTTTTGAAAATATCAAGTGTAGAAATCTGGCGAAAATGACACCCTTTCTACAATACGATCCCTACCATGTCTATAGGGTGAAAGGAAAAGAAGTTGTTGAGGAAACTCATAGAGCACAACCATCTAACAAGGGGATAAAGAGGAAGTTGTGCATTGGCGAAAGAGGTGATAAAGACAATGACCGTAGGGGAGTGCGTATCCGTAAACAAACCTTAGTTGGTCAAGTTGGTCCTAACCGAGAGAGTCATCCCCAGTTTGAACCCGAAGAAGAAGATCCAGATGATGTCGCAAGTGTTGTGGGAGGTTGGGTCGTAGAGTGAGATTCTTGGCCCAATTTTGAGAATTTTCACCAACTAAGCTTGTGTTATGGATCATACTGTTCGATAATTAATATTCTTTGGAGTTTGCAATGCTTATTTCTTTTATAGTTCACTTCCTAGGATTCTTTGTTTTATTGTTATTGTCCTTCTTGTGTTTCCTATTAAGGGAACAACAAAGCCCCTGAACCATCGAATTTTTGCAAAATAAAACTTAGTCGGTTAAAGCTACGTGCTAATTGTTTCGTTTTAGTTATGTGTGCTCTTGATATTTGGTGTATTTCATGAATTGTAGGGACTTACCAGCTACGGCTTTTATATATATCACTCTAGGTTGAATTCTCGTGCGTTAAGTATGGGCGTCACATGAGTTTAATTCGTTTGGTTGCGGAAATTTTTTTTTCTTGTGGCGTGATATCCGACTTGGTTATTAACTCTCTTTAATTATATAGCTATATGTACATAGAATAAAAAAGGGAATCAGTTGTGGGAATGATGTTTGGTAACCTGATCTTGGTACCTTTTACCAACTATGGACAAGATGAGATTTTTTTTTTTTTTTTTGTGTACAACTATATAATGTATTTTTACTTACGAAAGTTGTCACTTTATAGAATATGGTCCGTGGATCATCATCGACAAACAACCCTAGGAAATGGCTGCCTTGATAGCTCAATTGGCCGCACAAAATCAGGCCACGGCTAAGCAACAACAAGCTATGGCTGAGCAGCAACATGCTATGATGCAGACAATGCAGCAGACCATGTAGCAAGTGAATACCTTGACTTGACTGCTACTGTGACTCAGATGGTGAAAAATCAGCAGAATAATCAGCACAACAATTAGCAAAATGCCCAAATTGCTCAGGTTACAGCGATGACTACTATGTCGAAAGTGGTTCAACTGAAGAATCTGCCAACTTTTACGGGTAAGGGTGATGATATCTGGTTCAGGGATCTGGACCGAATTTACTTGTCCTTGGGGTGTCCCGTGAAGTACAAGGTCAGGATAGGAGCCTTCTACCTAAGAGATGAGGCTGATAGATGGTGGCAATAAATCAAGGAGACATTTTTCGACCCATACATTGTGATGCGGGAGCCAAGCATGAATCGAGTTATGGAGTTTTCCTAAATTCATTCTAGCTTAGAGTTTTCCTTATTTACTTAGGGAGTCTTATAATTTGTTCCGATAATTAGTATTTCCTAGTTTATTTGGGAAATCTGATTATTTAGTAGGTTTTAAGTTAGTTTCCTAATTCTATTATAGCTAGAATTAAGGTAATAAGCTAGACATCTCTAACCTATATAAGGTGAGATAGTCTCATGTATTTTTACATAGATTTCAGAATTACAGTTGAGTATTAATATCGAAGAGTCGAAGGGAGTTTCCTTCAAATTCTTTGTGTGGTTGCTTGCGGGCGACAAACTCATGCGTGAGTGCTAAATCCTTTGCGGAGGATCGAATTAAGGGTTGCGGCTCTTTGAATTCGGCAGATTCAATTACTTGCGGGTATTGAATCATATCTTTATTGTTTTTCTTTACTTTCTTTCCATATAAACACAAAAACACAAAAATAGGTTCTTTTAGTTTTTAATTCCGCTGCAAATACTCTTAGTTTGTTAATTCTAGATTAACATACGCATCAAGTGGTATTAGAGCTAGGCTAGTAAATTTTCTCAAATTTACTGTTTAGTGGGTTACGGTTATCGTAAAAAAAAAAAAATAGTTCGGATTGTGTAGAAATGTCTAATTTGAAGGAGATGATGGCGCAACTGGTTCAATTAACAATACTACGAGAACGATCTGAATTGCAAGTCAAGCAACAGGAAGATCAGAATAATTCGGATTATGAAGAAGGTGTAACTACGTCAAAGCCTAAGAAAGATGATGATCGAGGCCTGAAACTTGACATTTCTGATTTCAATGGTAAGCTAGATCCCGAGGCTTTCTTAGATTGGGTTAGAGCTGCTGAGCGGGTTTTCGAATACAAAGGCTATGATGATGAGAAAAGTTTCAAGATTGCAACTCTTAAACTCACAAAGTACGCATCTTTGTGGTTTGATAACTTAAAGAAGCAGAGAGCGAAAGATTACAAGCCAAAGATACGAACTTGGACTAAACTGAAGAAACATCTAACTAAAAGGTTTGTTCCCTTTAATTTCGCTCAAGACAAGTACAAGTCTTTGACATCTATTAAGCAAGGTAATCTTTCTGTTGAAGAATATATTGCTGAATTTGAGAAGTTGATCATGCTATGTGTGTAACACCCCATATTTTTGGGTTACTTGAATTGTAGAAGTATTGGGAGAATCTCATTTTAAGGGTATGAAAATCTATTTTGGGAAATTAGGGTATATCTTCCGTTTAGAGATGCTTTCCTAATTGGGCAACTGTTTGGCGAAATTACCAAAATACCCTTACTAAACCCTTCCTATTTTCTACAAAAGAATAAAATAAACACTCAAACCCTCCCTCACTCACTCACGTCGCACGAGAGAAGAAGGAGAAGAAAGATAGAAAGAAAGGAGAAGAGAAGAAGAGGAGGAAGAGGCGCGCATCACCACCACCTTCGCCGTCGGCCACCGCCGCTGCCACCAGCCGCCGCCGTCAACCCTAGCCGACCCTCTCTCTTGGTTTTACATCAAGAGTAGTATGTTTCTACACCCTCTTTCATAGTTTCTAATTAGGGCTTTCTTAATTTCATGATTATTATGGTTTAAACATGATTGTGGTTGTGGGAATTGCTTTATTAGATTATAATCATGCTTAATTGTGGTTTTGATGCATGAATAATTGAATGCTATTTTAGGGCTTTTGAAATTAGGGTTCTTATGAATTTAGGGGTGATTTTATGGGTAGATTGATGTGAAATTTGGTGGAGATGTTTATTATGAGATGGGTAAACCTTAGTTTCAATTTGGGAACGTTTCATGCTGTTTTGATTATGAATATACATTCTGCCCATTTCTGAATTTTGCCTAATTTGGATGTTTAAGTTGTTATTATGGTGATTTATTGATGGATTAATGTTGTTAGTATACTTGGGAGGGTGTTGTGCAAATTTGGTGTTGTTTAGAGGTCGTTTGAATGTTGAAATCCAAAGTTAGAGTGCCTTGGATGCACTAGTAGGGTGATAGTTAGTGATTAGTGTGTTGTTGATTGATTTTAGGTTGTGTGTTCGAGGAAGTACCGTTCTAAAGTCTTGAGTTGATCTTGTGATTTCGCTAGTAAGGTAAGAACGTTGATCACAATCCTCTTAACTCATCACTATCTTGTTTGATACACTAATTCGCTTGAACATCATATATTCTTGCTTTATACGTTCATTCTCATTATCCGTTTCGCTTGTGCCTAAATTATATCATTGAGCGTATTTCTTTTCCGTCATATCGATATTCGTTGCGGTCTTTCGACCACCATACTCCCACACGGCCTCTCGGTCGATCCTTGCCTTCCTCGGCCCTTCGGCCTCTAGCCGAGACCACCACTCGGCCACTCGGTCGAGTGGTGTGTATGTTTGTCGCTTGTGTTTTTGTTTCGCTTCAAGTATCTATCGATTATGCTCATTATAATTTGTATCGTCAAATAATGCACGCGTGAATAACGTATATAAAACGGATGAAAGAAAATAAATGACTCCACCTAGAGTACGATGGATTCGGCTCGACCGATCATCGTTTGGTATACCTCTGATCAAGGTACGTAGGGTCGGATTAGCTACCGACTTCCCAATAGTCTTCCTCCTAGATGGGAACTCGTCCTACCGGCCTGTCTTGCGAGGGGTGTGCACACTCGGGATTATTAGGGCGATAATTACAACTCTAGCTCGAACAAAGTTCGTTAAGTGGGGGCTATTGGGTAGGACCCTGGCCGAATGATTAAGTAATGTATATATTGAGCGACGATGCTCTTTTGATAATGCACTCTGTTGTTATTGACACTCCTAAGTTATAACGTCAATTCATTCTTGTTAGCTACGCGGCTCAAGGCGCGTATCTTATTTGTTCTTTATGCTTGTTAATTCCTTGTACAACTTATCACCCCCAGGGTGAACTGAGTATGGAGTATTATGTGCCTTAGTCATCAATCTCTCTTTCACATCACTACACTTCTGAGGTACACACCATCTACCTTTGAATCTAATACTACCATCACCGAAAATCTGAAACTCATTGGTCAAACCACTCTCAATCTTCTTTCTGATTCTTTCCAACTTGACATCACCAGGTCGCCTTGACGAATCTCATTAAATATGTCCGAAGTGGCAGTCATACTAAACAAATGATTCTCCAAAGCCCCATGTTCTACCACCTCTAGATTCATTTTCTGAAACTCCACGCACAGTTCATTAGGGACAACCCACATAGAGTTCAAGGTATGACTCGATTTCCTACTCAAAGCATCTGCAACAACATTAGCTTTCCCTTCATGATACTGAATCTCCAAATCATAATCCTTAATGAGTTCTAACCATCTCCTTTGTCTCATGTTCAGTTCTTTCTGTGTGAAGATATACTTAAGGCTTTTATGGTCAGTAAAGATTTTACAAGTCGTGCCATATAAGTAATGTCTCCATATCTTCAATGCAAACACAACATTAGCTAATTCTAAGTCATGGGTGTGATAATTTTCTTCATGAGGTTTTAGTTGTCTAGAAGCATAAGCAATAACTTTCCCTTTTTGCATCAACACACAACCTAAACCCTATTTCGATGCATCACTATACACCTCAAATCCCTCAGATTCTAACGGTAAGGTAAAAACAGGTGCCGTAGTCAACAATTCTTTCAATTTCTGAAATGCTTCCTCACAACGGTCATCCCACTCATACTTTGTAGTCTTTTTCATTAAATTAGTGAGGGGTCTAGCAATGGTCGAGAAATCCTTCACAAATTTCCTATAGTAGCCAGCCAAACCCAAGAAACTCCTGATATCAGTAACTGATTTAGGTGTAGGCCAATCTTTCACAGCTTTAATCTTTCCTGGATCAACAGAAATTCCTTCACTACTAATGACATGTCCCAAGAAGACTACCTTATTAATCCAGAATTCACATTTAGACAATTTCGTATATAACTTATGATCTCTCAATGTTTGCAAAACTAGCCTAAGATGCTTTTCGTGTTCTTCCTTACCCTTTGAATACACCAAAGTATCATCAATGAAAACCACGACAAAACGATCAAGGTAAGTTCTAAAGATTCTATTCATCACATCCATGAACACAGCAGGAGCATTAGTCAATCCAAAAGGCATCACAGTGAACTCATAATGACCATAACGTGTCCGAAAGGCAGTTTTAGGGATATCTTGTTCAACAATCCTAAGTTGATGATACCCAGATCGCAAGTCAATCTCAGAAAAAGTGTCAGCACCTCTTAACTGGTCAAACAAATCATCTATTCTCGGCAATGGGTACTTGTTCTTAATGGTCACGTTATTCAGCTCTCGGTAGTCAATACACAACCTTAACCCACCATCTTTCTTCTTAACAAACAAAACAGGAGCTCCCCATGGCGATACACTCGGTCTTATGTATCCCTTCTCTATCAACTCTTGTAACTGGTCTTTCAATTCTTTCATCTCAGCTGGTGCCATCCTATATGGTGCTTTGGAAATTGGTGCAGTTCCTGGCACTAAGTCAATGGTAAACTCTACTTCTCTATTAGGAGGCATTCCTGGTATTTCATCTGGAAACACATCTGGAAACTCATTTACCACGTTAATTTCATCAAGTCCTTTTTCTTCCACACTCGTGTCCTGGATAAAGCAGAGATAGGCTAGGTGGCCCTTCCTAATTTTGGTGAAGATGGACATGGCAGACACAATTTTGATAGAAGGTTTATGAACTACCCCCCTATAAGAAATTCTTTGCCCCTTGGGTCCTTTCATACTAACTTTTTGTTCAAAACAGTCAATGTTGGCCTTATACCTACCCAACCAGTCCATCCCTAGGATAACATCTATATTTAGAAGGTCGAATTGGATAAGGTCTGCAGGTAGTTTGGTTCCCATTATTTCTAAATCTACCCCTTCAAAGATTTTATCACATGTAACGACTTTACCAGATGGAACAACTATAGGTGTAGAAATTTGAGAACTAGGTTCAAGACACAACTTATGAACAAATGAAGATGAAATGAAAGAATAAGAGGCTCCAGAATCAAATAAGACAAAAGCAGGAGTATTATGGACTAGGAAAGTACCGGTCACCACATTGGTCGTAGTATCAGCCTGTGCTCTATTCATGACAAAGATTTGGCCTGGATTGCGCTGGTTGTTCCCTCCTTGAGCATTAATGTTGGCATTCCCACCAGCGTTCCCATTGGCATTCCTAACAGCAACTCCATTGTTGTTACCATTACCACCTTGAGCATTGTTGTTGTTACCTTGGAATCTAGCATTGTTCCCATTATAGTTGCCTCTGAATTGGTTTTGGTTTTGGTTGTTGCCTTGGTAGTTGGGGCGAGTGTTATTGTTGTAGGAATTTTTTATTATTATTTTGGTAGGTAGGACGAGGATTGTTATTGTATGAATTCTGATTGAAGTTTTGGTTTCCTCTATTGTTTCCCACATAACCATTTCCCATTTGATTTTGGGGTTTAGACCTACACTCAAAAGCTCTGTGCCCCATCTTTCCACAACTAAGACAGTTGATAGTCTTCCCAAAGCAGTCAGTACCAGGATGGTCCCCATTGCATCTCCTACAGTAAAAGTGGCGCTCAATTTTCCTGTCTCGGCCATGGTTCTGGAAGTTGTTCCCATGAAAGTTCCTGTTGAACCCTTGGTTGCCTCCAAAGTTATTTGGTTTCCCCCTCTTGTCATTTCCATGGTTGTGGTTCTTGCCAGTCTCATTTGGGTTGGATGTTTGGGGTTCAAACTTTCTCTTGTTTCGGGTTTCTTCCCTAAGCTTATGCACTCTCCACCCATTAGCAGCTTTTCTATAAGCCTCATGCACATCAGCAAAGGTCATCATGACCATGGTTTCCTGGAGGATGTAGTCAAGTCCCTCAATGAATCTAGTGATCTTTGAGGCATCATCTGGTAAAATAGTGGTTGCAAAACGAGAAAGTTCAAGGAATTTGGCATAGTAATCACTCACACTTCCCCGGTTTTGTTTCAGTGCTAGGAATTCAGAGAGTTTCCTTTGCCTAACATGCTCGGGGTAGAATCTCTGTCTTAGGGCATCCTTAAGGCTATCCCAATTGAAGTCTGGTTGAGCTTGGAAGGCTGCTCTAGTGGCTGACCACCAAATATCAGCTTCTCCTTTAAAGTAGAAGACAGCTCCATCTACCTTTTGGTTTGCTGGACAGTTAATGGTGTTGAAGATTTTCTCCATATCTCTTATCCAATTCTCAAGTTCAGTAGGATCTTCACGTCCATAATAAAACTCAGGTTTCCTTTGGGATATCTTCTTAGCCCAGTCAATCACAGGTGGTTGGTTATTGTTTTGCAGCAATTGGACCACAGCAGCTGCAAACTGGTGAAATCCATCGTTTTGTTGTTGTTGATTCATGTTTCTGTTAATTCGTCTTGTGTAGTAGCGATGAATGGGGTGCATGTAACCTACACTAACGAGTTATTTATGATTACATTTCTACTTTACTTAATAGTTCAATGTATAATGCAATTAGCACAAAATAACATTTCAAGTAATTAATAAAAGAAGTCATATAAATCTCATTAATAATAAAGCTTAAAGCATCCACTAATAATAAAGCATATAAATCATCGACGCAGCGATGTCCAAACAATAACCTAAGATGCTACTATAGAGCATTTTTATTATAGTTATTATGCTAGTCACTAACTCCCACTACTAAGGGTAGGGTGGGAGGGCACTATCCATGTTTTATTATGCTTCCTCTATAATCGAGTCAACTACTTCTCCATCCTCTAGCCATTCCTTGTGTGCCTCTAGGAGTCTCGTAGCTAGGATCTCTGGTGTGATCAACCATCTACCTTGATGGGTGTACTTCTCTACATTGGGTAATGCTCCTTTCTTAATAAGATCTTTATATTTACCCTTGAAATACGCCCAGGGCGCTCTATTTGGTAGAGTCCTTAGAATAAATCTGGCTTGAGCAAGAGGGTGGAAATAGTAGTCATCCTTATATTTTCGCCCATAATAGTCACATTGATTAGCTACCCTTTGACAATATGCCACGATCTCTTCATCGTCTCCCATCCTAAGCCTCAAGGGGTTGTCGGCTTTTATTTCAGCTTTGGTTGGTGTCCTAATTAAACGAACCATCCTATAAAAGGTACACATTAACTTAGCACTTATCCCCAATGAAGCAATTATGAGTACAATAATCAACATATAAATGAATCAACTTGAAATTCCTAACATTTCAATCTCCACCAGTTCTAATGTGGATTATTCCAATCATCACAAGAGATTATGACATTCACACCTTAGTTACAGTACATTAACCAACCATAGACATATCATAGCATGCTTGTAAAATTCATAATTTCGTAACGTGATCCATATCATTCCAACCAATTAAGGTAACTTTTGACCTTCTGAAATTCTATCAATCTCATTCATTGCATTCCAATCATTTCAATTTTCACATCATCGCATTTATTTATCAAGACTCCACCACCATAATTTGAATTCAATCAAGAGCAATCATACATAACCTCACATTCAATATTAATACAAGTAGTAAGTAAGGTTGAATTAAGCACACATAAATAAGCAAACCTATCCCCCATACGGCTTGGTTCATTTTAATTTCTATATTATTATTTTGTCTTGTTCATTCTTTCATTCTATTTCCTAATCTTATTAATTCATTTTAAGTTTTTGACCTAACCAAGCTCTGATACCAACTGTAACACCCCCAAATTTCCTTTCTCTTTTAAAAATTTTTTTATCACGAACCAAAATACAAATAAGGAAATTCAGAGGTGTCACTCCGCACTCAAGTCAAAGACCCGAATGCTAGGAGATTCCAAAAGCCAGAATATGAATGTCTAATGGTCTAAATTAATCTATTACAATCCGAAATTAAATTACAACAATCCGAAATCCAAAGTACGAAATATAAATGGTCTAAGTATTATCAATAGTCTATAGCTTAAAGCCTAAGCTTTATTTGATTCAACTACTATCTAGTGAGTCGTCATCCCCGCAATGTATCATCTACTCCATACCTGTGGTGGATTTAATACACAAAAACCACAGTTTGAAAAGTCAGTGAAATTGAGTAAGCTAACACCTCAACTCGTGGAAAACCAAAACCCTTACCTGGATTTTGAAAACGTTTTAGTTTTATTTTCGAAAACGCACTTAGCACATAATCATATCAACCAAATGAATTCAATTCAACGACAAAAGATCAAATTCTACGAAATTCACAATCATCAATCCAAGCTTAGTTAAATAAAGAATCCACTCCGAACTTCCAATCCAATCCAACGTATTACTTCACAACTTTGTCAATTTATTGTATCATACCAAACCAAAGACTACTAGACCTTAAGTGTGCACACCCCCCATTAAGTATTTTTAACCTTAATAGAGTAGTACTAGAGCCAAGCCCACTTATAAACCGATGCGGTGAGGCTGTAATTAGGAATCGATGCGACTCCGTCACAATAATTAGGAGCAACTCCGAGGCTCCGACACATTAGGGGCAACTCCGAGGCCCCGACACATTCATTATACCACCATACTCCGTCAAATCTCCATATCACCATCATAGCTCACATTCACAATTTGAATCATTAATGAACCATTCACAACCAATAACACACACAAAACCACTTATACTTTCATTGCAACAAACCACACAAGTACAATGTAATAACCATAAAGAAAACTGAATCGTTCTCCACCTAGCATGATACTAAGTTCTCATCCATCACACCAAACACACTTAGCACATAATTTTGAAAGGTTTCTACAAGTTTAAGAAAGGTTGAGCATGCTAGCTTACCTTTTCAATGCACACAAGGACACGACAGCACAACGGTCACTAATATTCTTCGTCTACGAACTCAGGGGCTACAATATGACAATCAATAATCCCAAATCAATACTAATCTCACCTAATCATTCATGTAATACTTATATTAATTCTATTCTATATGCAATGCCATGATAATTTAAATCTAACCCAACAATTAACAATTAACCAGCAATTCCAATTCTAATTCAATACTTTGCTTCTAATACTCAAACAACACTCAATTTATTTTAAAAATTCTCAAAGACTTGCAATTACTTTTAAAACAGAATCTATTTCATAAAAACAAACTTTTAATTATTATGATTTATTTAGGATTTATTAATACAATTAATATTATGTGTTAATTATGAAAAACATGCTTTAAATTACATAAAATTATAGAAAAACGAATTAAATCAATCTAAATTCGAAAATCAGATTATAATTCCCTAAATTATCATAATTTCGAGTTATTGATCATTAAAATTAATTTCGTTAATTAACTAATTAAGAAACAATTAACCAAATTTCCCCCAAATTGAAATTTCTACAAACTTGAACAAAACCCCAATTAAATCTCAACTAAATTCAAGAACCCTATTTAACAGATTATAAACATGCTAGAATCATAATTTACGAAACTAATTAAACTCAATTCGAATAATTACACTAATTAAACCCAAATTCGTAATTAGTGAAAATCAACTCAAAACCATCATCAAAATCAAATCTTTATGCATAAAACTAACCCTAATCGATTACCCAATACTTATAACATATACTAGGACTGATTAATCATGATTTAAAGCAATAAAACGAATTGAAACGATGCTTAATAAGGAGGACGAAAAACAGGGGAAGCTAGGGGAGAACACGTTACCCACGGCGTGAAAGAGGAGGAAAGGAAGCAGTGCGGTGGTCGGAAGAAGAAGAACGACGGCGAGCTGGGTAGGTGAAGGTGGCGGCGAAGGTTGGAGTGCGTGAAGAGATGAAGAAGCAGGGGAAGGCGTGAAGAAGAAAAAAAAGCAGGGGAAGAGAGAGAAGGGTTCTGTTTTTTTATAGGGGGGTTTCGGGCTTTTTTTTTTTTCGTTCGTTTTCGTTTTTTTTTTTTCTTTTTCTTTCCTTTTTCCTTTTATTTCCTTTTATTTTTCTGATTTCTTTTTTTTTTCTTTTTGGGTTGGGTTGGGGTATAAGTTGGTGTCTGGGCCAAATGGTGTCGATTTGGGTTGATATTGGTCCATTGGCTATGTCTGACCCGGTTTAGGAATAGGACCCAAAAATAGAAATTCCGATTTTAGAAATCATTTTCGAACTCATTTTGAAAATGACTCACAATTAACATTTAAAATCTTTTCCACTCCAATAATCTAATTGATAAATTTAAATTATTAATATAAAATACTTTGAAATTTCGGGATATTACATTATCTCAGACTCCATTTCGTTTTGACTATGTAATTTGAGTTTCGTTTTGAGAACTATAGCTCGACATTTAAAGACTTCCGCTGTTTTATTTTCCGTTGGTTTATTGTAGATGAATTTCTAGCCTAGCAATTGACTTGGTGGTCAATTGCGGCGCGAAAATTCTAAATTTATTTCTATTTATAGTTGGTCAAAAATTTAGGGTTGTTACAATGTGACTTAAAGGAGAGGAAAGAACAAAAAATTGCTAGATTCATCGATGGTTTAAAATCTGATGTGCTTGATATGGTTGAATTGCGTGAGTATGAGACTTTCAGTGATGTTTGTAAACTGGCCATTAAGTGTGAGCAGCAACTACAAAGAAAAACGAAGACGAGGAATTTGAAATTCTTTACTCCAAGTGAGTCAAAGATCTCGTTTGATTTAGAGCCAAAAGACACGATAATTGAAAAGAAACCTAAACACCAAAAGCTTACAATTGTGGATAAAAGCAAAGGTCCGACGATGTCTCATGACCCCAAGTTAAAGAGACAATGTCACAAATGTAAAGGTTTCGGGCATTATCAAAGTGAGTGTCCTACTAGCCGTGTACTGACAATACAAGAAGTAGTTGAATATAGCAAGTTGACCAATGATGATAGTGGTGAAGAATTCGTGGCCGAACAACAATCAGATGATAGTGATAACATGGATATCTTATCTACGTATTCAACTTCCGAACCGATAAATTTGCTTTGTTCTCGTGAATCAATTTCTCCATTAACAAGTTCGGATGATGAATCTGAGGAAGAGACTGAAGCGAGTTCAAGTGCACAAGTTGGAAGAATTTTGCCTACTGCAAAGGAGCCTGATCGAATTTTTTTTTTTTTTTTTTTTTTTTTTTTTTTTTTTTTTTGCTAAAATGTAATTGTATTAATTACTCAGAAATTTGTACATTACTCTTAGGGGCATACCCTTGCAAGAAAAACAACCCAGATTTGTTCCACTCCAGAGTCTAACTCTAATTCCAACTCTAGACTAATTGACTAACTGAATCTCCTTAAGCCAGTCATTATCCTTCAGGCTGAGATTCTTAATTGTACTCCTAATTCTAGTTTTAACATTGTCATACACTATGTTGCCTAGAAAACAAGGAGAAACAAACACATTTTCTGACCTACATCTATTCCTAACCATCCAGATTTGGTGAATCAAACCACACAGGAGAGCAGCTGCCACTTGCTTCCTGATTCTAGTCTTGAATCTGCTATAGGAGCACCAGTTTATAGCGTCTTGATCAGGGAAATCAATTCCCCATTTCTGACTTACTTCTCTCAAACATCTCTGACTATATGCGCATTTGAAGAATAGATGTTCATGGTTTTCTGCTTCCTGCTGACAGAGAGGGCAGGTATCATCTTCACATATCCCTAATCTCTTGAGTTTCTCCTTTAGTTGTAGCCTCTTCCTTTGTGCTAACCAAGTAATAAAAGAAGTTTTCGGGATGCAATGCCTACACCAGATGATTTTGCCCTAGTTAACCTTAGCATGATCTTCTCTCATCCATTTGTATCCAGCTTTCAGTGTATAACCACCACTACTCCATGCACCATTCCAGAATTCCTGGCATAACTTTTCTTTAATCTTGCATATTCTCCTCCAATGCCAGCTACTGTCAACAGGAGGACTGTACTCTTCCCAATTCCTGTCCTTTATGTAAACAGAATGTACCCATTTTATTCACAGAGTGTCAGGTTTGTAAAACAACCAGGCCACATATTTCCCAATGCAGGCAATGTTCCAAGTGAGAGTATCTCTAATGCCTAATCCTCCAGCTTCTTTGGGAGTGCAGACATCCTCCCATGATACTAATGGGCTTCTCTTCAGGTGCTCAATTCCATCCCATAAGTAGTTCCTACATATAGAATTGATTTTCCTCAAAACTACTTTTGGGAAGATAAATATTCGAGCCCAATAGTTGTGCAAGTTAGCCAGCACAGATTTAACCAAAGTTAATATGCCAGCATACAACAACTTCCTAGCTCCAAATGCCCTAATTCTGCATACTATCTTCTCTGTTAGCACATTACAATCCATCTCTGAGATTTTCCCTGCAGTAATAGGCACACCTAGGTATCTAAAAGGAAGAGACCCTTCCCTAAACCCAGACAATTGTAAGATTTCCTTTCTCACTGTAATGCTGACTCCTGCAAAGTACATCTCCCATTTCATCTTGTTAGAACAAAGTCCAGTAGCTTGTGAGAAGGTAGCAAACCCCCTTAGCAGTAACAGCACTGATTTAACATCACCTTTGCTGAATAACAATAGGTCATCAGCAAAACAAAGATGGTTAAGCTTGGTTTTGCTGCACATAGGGTGGAATTTAAACACTTCTTTCCCAGCAACCTTCATCAGAACTCTTGAGAGGTACTCCATACACAGTGTGAATAATAAGGGTGATAGGGGATCACCCTGTCTCAACCCTCTTTTCCCCTGAAAGTATCCAAATTGTGTGCCATTCACTGCAATTGTGTAAGCTGGAGTTGTAACACACTCCAGGATCCAATTTATCATTTGTTGAGGAAACTTTAGGGCCATGAGCATTTCTTGAACAAAATTCCACTGCACTGTATCATAAGCCTTGCGGAGATCTATTTTCACCAGGCATCTAGGAGAGATGCTTCTCCTATTGTATTTCTTGACTAAATCTTGGCAAACCATTATATTCTCCACAATGTCTCTTCCCTGCACAAAAGCTCCCTGATTTTGACTGATTATCTCAGGCAGGCAAGCTCCCATACTCACACACATCACTTTCGAGATGCATTTGTAGATTGTGTTGCAGCATGCTATGGGTCTGTACTCAGTGACACTTGTAGGGTGAGCAACCTTGGGGACCCAAGTCAAGATAGTGTTGTTGATCTGCTTCAACAATTTTCCTTTCCTAAAGAATTCTTTAACAGCCTCACAGACTTGCTCTCCAATAATGTCCCAATTGTCTTTGTAAAACTGACTTGTATATCCATCCGGACCGGGGCTTTTTGTTCCTGAAATGGAGAACATAGCTTCCTGAATTTCCTCATTGCTGATTGCTTTCACCATATTTCCAGCCATTTCCTCTGAAATCACTTTTCCCCTCCTCACTGTATGCATATGTACAGGTTGAGTCTTATCTGATTTACCCAGCAAATCTTGATAAAAAGAGAGGAAGGCACTTTGAATTCCCTCATCATCAGTCTTAATACTACCATCTACACCCAAGATCTGATTAATGTTGTTTCTGATTCTACTTGCCTTAATAGAGTAGTGAAAGTAGGCTGAGTTTTCATCCCCCTCCTTAATCCATTGAGCCTTACTTTTCTGCCTGAGAAAGCTAATACTTGATTTTTGTAAATACAGAAAGCTTTCAGAAGCTTTTCTCTCCTTTTCCCTTAGCCCTTCACTTTGTGGGTCTCTCTGCAGCTCCATTTGAGCCTGATCGAATTGTTATTGGCATGTGTCTAGTACAATATCATCCATCGCCTATTGGTGCTTTCAGTTCAAAGTATAATGCAAAGCAAAACCTTAAAGATGCAACAATTTTTGCCACAAGTCTGAATGCTAACAAAGTTTGGCGAAAGAACAACAATGAGCCTATGCATCAAGGAATTGGTGAACTACAAGAAAGATTTGTGCCAAGAGAAGGAGTGTGTGTAAGACACGACGAGGAGTTGCTACTGGTCTTATGTGTGGTACTTGGGTCCCTTGTAACTCTTGTCCTAAAATTCTTTAGGTTGATATTTGATCCTGGTGGAATTGTAATTGATTCAGAATATAGGACAATTCGTTTTCAAGAAGAGGGGAATGATGCGGGAGCCAAGCAAGAATCGAGTTATGGAGTTTTCCTAACTTCATTCTAGCTTAGAGTATTCCTTATTTACTTAGGGAGTCTTATAATTTGTTTCCGATAATTAGTATTTCCTAGTTTATTTGGGAAGTCTGATTATTTAGTAGGTTTTAAGTTAGTTTCCTAAAGGTAATAAGCTAGACATCTCTAACCTATATAAGGTGAGATAGTCTCATGTATTTTTACATAAATTTCAAAATTACAGTTGAGTATTAATATCGAAGAGTCGAAGGGATTTTCCTTCAAATTCTTGTGTGGTTGCTTGCGGGCGACAAACTCATGCGTGAGTGCTAAATCCTTTGCGGAGGATCGAATTAAGGGTTGCGGCTCTTTGAATTCGGCAGATTCAATTACTTGCGGGTATTGAATCATATCTTTATTGTTTTTCTTTACTTTCTTTCCATATGAACACAAAAACACAAAAATAGGTTCTTTTAGTTTTTAATTCCGCTGCAAATACTCTTAGTTTGTTAATTCTAGATTAACATACGCATCACATTGAACAGATCGAAGAAGGGGTAGCTGAATATGAGCGAGGTTGGGATCACTTCAGAGAGTATATGGAAGATGAATTTTTCCCCAAGCACCTCAAGCGTCAAAAGAGATTGGAATTTGAAATGTTGATGTAGACACAGGGTATGTCAGTTAGAGAATTTCATCTTAAGTTCATGGAACTTAGTCGATTCTCCAAGGAACTTGTGCCTACTGAAGAGGACAAAATCTAATCAATTTGAGCGGAAGTTGCTCTGGAAAATCAAGGAAATGTTCGGAGGTGAGGTATTCAAGGATATAAGGGACGTGGAGGTGAGGTATTCAAGGATATAAGGGACGTGTATGCTCGTGCGTCTAATATTGAGAACACTATTGCTGAGAAAGAAGCCGAGTTAGGGCTCAAAAGGAAGGAGGGACCCTCGAACTTGACCGAAAATTCTAGCAAGAAAGGGAACTTCCTTAACTATAAGAAGCAAGGCAACTCATTCGGTGCTGGTGGGCGTAATATCCGGAAGAATCTCTTAGCCAATCTCAGAGTCAGGGAACCGAGTGTCGCTACATGTGTAAATGTTGTAATGGCAATCATCCAGGGCTTGATTGCAAGGGTGACAAAATTACATGTCGTCACTACAAGTAGTTGGGACACCGCGAATTCTAGTGTTATAGGAAGAAGGCCAGTCTTCCACCAGTAGCTGAAGCGAGCACACCTACCTGTGCTAGCAGATTTCCCAATCAGAGGGCTCAGGGCACATATACTGCTTCAAACAATACTTACAGGAACCCAGCTTCAACCAAGAGTAATGCTACTACTGCGGCAAGCAAGCCGTCAGGCACAGTCAATGTTGCGACTTGATACACACCACTTAGTAGTGGTAAAAGATGGGTTTTTATGCATTCAGATGGTTGTTTTTGGATCAATTGTTAGCTAATTCTATCATTCGTGTATTGTACTTTAATATAAGAATTAGTGGTTTTTGTATGTATTTATGGCCTCAAGATTGATGTCCAATTGTGTGGAACGACAATGAGGCGATGAAAGATGATCCAAGGAGCGAGATGCCAAGTTTTCGACAAGTTAGGAAGGGATTTCAGTCCATTTACGGAAGGTCAATTTGAAGCTTCATAACTCTTAAAAGGCTTGGAATTTTGCAGTGAAACCAACTGGAGATTAAATTTCATGATCTTAGCTTTCCAGGAAGTGGTCACACATCCTCACAAGCCAAGTAACAAAGAAGTTATGACCGTTTGAAAAACATCGCTAGAGCCAGTCCGTTGAAGACGAATCGTCTGACTTAAGACGAGTCGTCCGGACGAGTCGTCCTGAACCAGACGACTCCCACAGAAACTTCAGCAAAAAGTGAAAAAGGTATAGACGAGTAGTCCAGAACTAGACGAGTCGTCCCAATCCGGACGACTCGTCCACTGCTGTGTCGGCGTATTAACGGGTTTCCTTAATTCGTTTTGTAATCTTTTACTATTTAAACCTAAGTTACGTCTTTTATTCATTATTCAGTATTCATAACTTTTAGAGATTTTTTTCAAGACTATGCAAGGCTAAAGCCCTTATTTTCTCGGATTGATTAATCGAAGCTATAGTTTACTGACAATTGTGAGTTTGATTCTAATTCCTTTATTCGTTTGAGTATTGTTTATTCTCTCGTTCTTATTGTTAATGATTGATTTACTGCTCAATTAGGTTGCAAACTAATTAGCCCTTGATCTATCATATTGCTAGATTCACAATTTAAGGACTAATTGTTAGATTGTTGATTCACAAGTAGCAACTAGCCTAGTATTTTTATGCTAAACATCGGTATTAGGTTAGAGAGAATAAACATATTAATTGAAGATCGAAACTGCGTGTGTCTAGATCTTATTAATCTTAGTTGATATCGTTTAATTGCTTTATGCTTTCGCTGGATTGAATTTAGGCGCGCGTCTTTGTTATCCACCGATTAGGGCTACAAGGTAGGGCTGATCTCTCCTCTTAGCTACAATTAAGAAACGATAGGAAATAATATTTCCACAACTAAGTGCTCAACGAATTAAGATTAGTTGATAACTAGGACCAATTAGGTAAACGATAGTGGACATTAATTGACCGAGATTCTTTTCCCCAATTGTTTACGATTTACTCTTTTGCATTTTGAATACTTGATCATTTACACCATTTGGTTACTTTACATACGTAAACGATTACCGTTCTCTGTGGATACGATCCCACTTGCCCATTTACTACGTTTATAGGTTTGTGTGGTAATTTATATTTGTTAGGCATACGACTTTAGCCTGTCAAATTTTGGCGCCGTTGCCGGGGAACGGTTTAATTTGTCTTTGTGTGTAGTCATGATCCCCTTTAAATTTAGCCAACATGAGAATGAATCTTTCCATAACTATTTATCTAGATTTAAGGAGTATGGTATTTATTTGAAATCTCGTGGTTGTGTTTTCTCTAATTGGAGATTAAGTCTTGTAGTTAAGGTAGGCATGAACCCTGAAACTCGTGCATTGGCTAATTACATGAGCAATAAAACACTTCTTTCCATGAATTCTGTTGATATTTGGGATTTCTTTGAGTTGATGGCTTATAGAGTTCACATGTTGAGGAGTTAAATGAGATGGAAGAACCACAAGATCACATGCAAGATTAGTCCAACGAGTCCATGTCTACAGAGGATATGATCCGTGCGTTGGCCTCCAGTATGACCACTATGCAAAGTTGTATGATGCAGTTCCAACAGCAAACCCAAGCGAGTATCCAAAACTTAGAGAATCAATTAGGGAACATTTCTACAGCAGTTGCACGATTGGAGGCACGAGATTCCATAGACCATACGATTGAACATGTTAGAGTTGAGGATGATTCTTCTTTGATTGGTAATTCACGAGATGATCCATCACTAAGAGTTCCCCTAGATGTGATGTTGGATAATCGAGAAGATATTGTCCATGTAGAGGAGAATGAGTTGGGAGTTAGTGACAATGAAGATGAGCAAATTGAGATTTCCCCGTTGGAGGAAAAGTCGCCCATACCACCGATGGGAGTAGGTTCCATTTTAGCTTCTAAAACTCCGTGGATCATAAATCATTCTCTTTTTCACCCTACTCCCACTTTACCGAATAATGAGCATATTGATGGTGACATAGAAAATAGTTTTGTACGTGGAGGTCTAAACAATCCTCATCTGCAGGATATTGCGGCTTCTATTATTTGTGCATTGTTGCTCACTAATATTTTCTATTGTCAAATTCTTGAGAATTATGCAGCTCATTCGACAAATTTTAGAGAGCAATGAATTCTTTCGCTCTTAGTCATTTCACCTATGCTAGGTGATGCAGGAACATACACATGATATGCGTCGAGCCAACGACGTTAAACAAGTGCGCTTCTTGGGAGGCAGCCCAAGTATTGTTCTAATTTTATTTTCTTTTTCCTTTTGATTTGTTTGTTTCTTATGTAGGTAAAAGAAAAAGAAAAAAACAGAAAATTCCAAAAAAAAAGAGCCAAAGATGATGATCAGGTACGTCTAATTCCTATCCTTTTTCTCCTCCTCCTACTTATTCTAGCCTTTATTTCCCACCACAATTTTCTTCACCAGTTTTTATAGTCCATCTCTCTTTGTTCCCACCTATGATATACCACTTTGTTTTACTTAACCCACTACCATTTGAACCCTTGCACCTCATATTTTTTTTTTTTATTCCATTAATGGTGTTCTTGGAGGGTGGATTTGATGTTTACAATGTGATTTTGGTGTATGTATGCTACATGATAGTGGTGAATAGGTCCTTTAATTGTTTTGGACTTTACTATTTGAGGGAGTATGGAGGTGTTGTGAGGAGAGTGTGGTGGATTGGTGACGACTTATTCTTGAGGGTGTTTGGGATATTATGTGAGTTGAGTGTGGCTCTACACCCTATTTTCATTTTCAATGAGCCCATTGCCTTGAGTAATACGATGACGAGGAGGTGTTTGTTTTTGCATACTTTTGGAGTGATGAGGGAGAGTGCATTTTTTAAGCTTGTTTATCTTTTCCCCTATATATTGTTGTCCTATATTTTATTGTTGGTGTGCTTCCCATTGAGGACAATGTTCGATTTAAGCATGGGGGAGAAGATGTCATCATCTTTGTTGTAGTATATGTACATGATTTTAGTATTTTCGCAAAAAAAAAAAAAAAAAAAAAAAAAAAAAAAAAGAAAAAAGAGGAAAAAAGAAGAGAGAAGATAGTCAGAAAAGAGAGCGAAGCGGAAAAGAAAGTCAGGAAAAGACTCGAGAGAAGAAAGTGAGCCGGTGAGCATGGAAAATTTAACGAGAGGCTAGGTGAAAACCCGAAAGGGCGCCTAGGCAAAATGAGTGGAGCGTGCTACTGTACCTGTGGGACAGTAAGAAGGATGTTCTGAAGGTCGTGTCTAGGTAGGTCTCTCTTGGCTAATATAAGGAGGTTCGATTGGATTATATAGTACGCTGATAGGATAGAAAATCCTCGATTCCCTTGGATGTTTGGGGCGGTTGGAGTTTATATCGAGGTAGTCTTTGATCCGACGGTGTTATTCCGGACCTAGGCTCACGAGGGTGTTGGGTGTGAGCGGCTTAGGGACACTTAGGGCATTGTAGATCCCTTTGCCATTTGGTTATTATTTGTGGTTGTGTTTCATGATGCATTAGATGGTTGGGGGCCGTTGCGTTGAGATTACATCCGTGACGATCCTTAACTAGGAAGACGAAGACCATAAACGAAGTAGAGGAGATAGGTAGATGTCTATTCTCCCCGTGCTGCTTGTTAAAAGACCTTGGCGACATTTTGCAGCTGATTGTGTTACTCGAGGACGAGTAAAGGTTTAAGCATGGGGGAATTTGATACACACCACTTAGTAGTGGTAAAAGATGGGTTTTAATGCATTCAAATGGTTGTTTTTGGATCAATTGTTATCTAATTCTATCATTCGTGTATTGTACTTTAATATAAGAATTAGTGGTTTTTGTATGTATTTATGGCATCAAGATTGATGTGCAATTGTGTGGAATAACAATGAGGCGATGAAAGATGATCCAAGGAGCGAGATGCCAAGTTTTGGACAAGTTTGGAAGGGATTTCAGTCCATTTACGGAAGGTCAAATTTGAAGCTTTATAACTCTCAAACGGCTTGGAATTTTGCAGTGAAACCAATGGGAGATTAAAGTTCATGATCTTAGCTTTCCAGGAAGTGGTCACACATCCTCACAGGCCAAGTAACTAAGAAGTTATGACTGTTTTAAAAACATCGCCAGAGCCAGTCCGTTGAAGACGAATCGTCAGACTTAAGACGAGTCGTCCGGACAAGTCGTCCTGAACCAGACGACTCCCGCAGAAACTTTAGCAAAAAGTGAAAAAGGTGTAGACGAGTCGTCCAGATGAGTCGCCCCAATCCGGACGACTCGTCCACTGCTGTGTCGGCGTATTAATGGGTTTCCTTAATCCATTTTGTAATCTTTTACTATTTAAACCTAAGTTACGTCTTTTATTCATTATTCAATATTCATAACTTTTAGAGATTATTTTCAACACTATGCAAGGCTAAAGCCCTTATTTTCTCGGATTGATTAATCGAAGCTATAGTTTTGCTGACAATTGTGAGTTTGATTCTAATTCCTTTATTCGTTTGAGTATTGTTTATTCTCTCGTTATTATTGTTATTGATTGATTTACTGCTCAATTAGGTTGCAAACTTATTAGCCCTAGATCTATCATATTGCTAGATTCACAATTTGAGGACTAATTGTTAGATTGTTGATTCACAAGTAGCAACTAGCCTAGTATTTCTATGCTGAACATCGGCATCAGGTTAAAGAGAATAAACATATTAATTGAAGATCGAAACCGCGTGTGTCTAGATCTTATTAATCTTAGTTGATATCGTTTAATTGCTTTATGCTTTAGTTGGATTGAATTTAGGCGCGCGTCTTTGTTATCCACCGATTAGGGCTATTAGGTAGGGCTGATCTCTCCTCTTAGCTACAATTAAGAAACGATAGGAAATAATATTTCCACAACTAAGTGCTCAACGAATTAAGATTAGTTGATAACTAGGACCAATTAGGTAAACGATAGTGGACATTAATTGACCGAGATTCTTTTCCCCAATTGTTTACGACTTACTCTTTTGCATTTTGAATACTTGATCATTTACATTCACAAAACCCCCCATTTGGTTACTTTACATACGTAGACGATTACCGTTCTCTGTGGATATGATCCCACTTGCCCATTTACTACGTTTATAGGTTTGTGTGGTAATTTATATTTGTTAGGCATACGACTTAAGCCTATCACGACTGCTACTACAAGCAATAAGAAGGTTGGACAACTCTATGTTATGAACCAAGAGGAGGCAGAAAACACCAACGTTGTGTCCGGTAAATTTCCTGTTAACTCGGTTTTGGCTCATGTTTTGTTTGATAGTGCTGCGTCTCATTCATTCATTGCATCAAAGTTTGTTACTATGTCTGGTTTGAAATCTGGTGAAAATGTAGATTATGATTTTACTATGCCCGCTGGTGATAGTGTGAATTGTAAAACTGTGTTTAATGATGTATCGGTGATTGTTGATGGACATGATTTTAAGGCAGAGTTAGTAGAATTTCCTCTTCCGTTTTTCGATGTAATATTGGAGATGAACTGGATGGGCAAGCACTGGACTGTTGGTTGGGAAAAATCTCCCTTAGAGGTCCCAAAAATGTTAGAGTGACATACAAGGGGCATATCAAAGGACCTAGAGTGAAATTGATCTCGGTGATGAAACTCAAGAAGCACATTTTCAGGGGAGCTCAGTTACTCTTGTGCCATGTGAGAGACACTAGAGTTGAGTATCCAGATTTGAGCAAAGTTCCTATTGTGAAAGAATTTGAAGATGTATTTCCAGAGGAGATTCCAGGCATGCCGCCTACAAGAGAGGTCGAGTTTAAGATTGATTTGGTCACGGGAGCTGGTCCAATAGCCAAGACACCCTACAGGATGACACCTCTTGAAATGAAAGAGTTTAAAAAGCAACTTGATGAATTGGTAGAGAAGGGGTATGTTCGGCCTAGTGTTTCCCCTTGAGGAGCACCTGTTTTGTTTGTCAAGAAGAAGGATGGTAGTTTGAGGCTGTTTATCGACTACCTTGAGTTGAACAAAGTGACGATCAAGAATAGGTACCCTCTACCTAGAATCGATGACTTGTTTGATCAGTTGAAGGAAGCTAACGTCTTTTCGAAGATTGACTTGAGGTCCGATTACTATCAACTTAAGGTGGCTCCTGAAGATGTTCCAAAGACAGCTTTCTCTACTCGCTATGGGCACTACGAGTTCACAGCCATGCCATTTGGGTTAACAAATGCCCCTGCATTCTTCATGGATTTGATGAACCGTACCTTCAGACCGTATTTGGATAAGTTTGTTGTTGTGTTTATCGACGACATTTTGGTATATTCAAAGAGTGAGGAAGAACATGAGGAGCATCTTAGAATTGTTTTACAGACCTTGCGGGAGAATAAGCTCTATGGAAAGTTTTCAAAGTGTGAGTTTTGGTTAGACAGAGTTGCATTTCTAGGTCATATTATATCCAAGGATGGAGTAGCAGTGGATCCAAATAAGGTTAAGGTCGTCTCCGAATGGCCAACTCCTAAGAGTGTGATAGAGATAAGAAGTTTCTTAGGTCTTGCTGGTTATTATCGGAGATTTGTCAAAGATTTCTCTAAAATAGCTAGACCTATGACTACGTTGATGAAAAAGGCAACCAAATTCAAGTGGCACTACAACAAAATAGACATTAGGTAACACGCCAAAATATGTTGCCTATTAGTGAAAAACTGTTGCCTAGTTGTTTTGGCAACAAATATAAACTGTTGCAAATGCCTCTGTTGCCTTTTCCTAAGGCAACAACTTTAACACAAAGGCAACAACCAGGCTATGGCAACAGTTTATACTTGTTGCTACTTTGGGCAACACTTTAAAAATTGTTGCCAAACAAAGGCAACAATCTAATTCTATGGCATTTGGTGCTAACAATCTAGAGACTGTTGCGTTTAACATAAAATAAGAACAGTTGCTATCGGCCAGATTATCAATTCTATATTAATGTATATAAAGAATTTATTCAGATAATAAACAAAGAAGACAATAATAATTTAAAATATCCATAAAATTAAAATTCAAAGTCAATAATACACAAAATGTCACTAGACTACCATGTTCTATTTTACAAAAAACACGAGCATTTGTAGATGTTCCTGCCTAATTAGCTCAAAGTGTTGGAACACTCAATAACATAGAATTTCTAACAAGTGAAATCTTCATCTTCGTCTTCGATATTGTCCTCCTCCGCAAAATGTGTTTCCTACATATTGTCATAAATAGAAATGAGTAAAGCTAGTAGAAATCAATATCAAAGAAGACTAATTAATCATTATGACATATTGTGTTTTGTGTAAATTAAACAAGCTGACAAAATTTTGGCAGCACCTCCCCTAAAAGATGACATATACCATTTTTTTTTCTTTCACCTGTTAATCACAAAAACAAACACTTCTCCAAATAAATCTCCATTTACAAACCCACATTAGCATTTAACTGCAAAACGCACCCATTACACAACAACACTATCTGATATACATTCCACATACGATAACTCATTTGCATGGGATGCATATAAAAGATAAGCTATACAAGCTGGGAATAAGTGACAACAATATATGCTGTATTTGCCATAAGGAAACAAAGACCTGTAACCATCAATATTTTGGTTGTGAATTTAGTTACAATACAGAGAAATTAGTGTCAAAAAATTAGGCTTTCATATTCCTCAGGTGATGTAACAAATGGACAAGGGTTTACCTGGTCGTCTGGACAACGAGTTGAAGAGGGAGATTGAGACTGAGTCAATCTTAATGTACCCAATCCACTCGCAACATTGTTTTTTGGAGCTTGGTCTGCATTCAACAATGGTCCAAACATGCTCAAATCAACACTCATTCCACTCATAGCTGGATGTTGTTGAAACTGAGAAAAGAATGAACGTAATCCATTAGCAAAAAATTCTCGATCTTTTTGTCTCTCCAGCTCATATTGACGTGCTACGGCCTGTACTTCTTCTTTTGTCTTCTTCCCAGCTGCCTCTTCTATGGCCTTTTGCTTCAACCGAGAAGGAGTCACACCTCTGCCATACAAACGTAATCAACGACGTTTTTCATTTTTAGAATCAAATAGATAGAGAGGCAATAACATCCTCTACATCTTCACTTTCTGTAGAACGCGAATCCTTAAGTTCACCCTACATCAATAACAACCATAAGTTCTACAATATTGAGCTAATGTAATATATATTTTAAACACCAAGACTTACAATAATTCTGTCTCGAGGGTCCCCTGCCTTGCGTTTTGTCTTTTTCCCCTTTCGAGTTTCCATAAATATTTGAGCTGGAGTCGGATCCTTAGTCGTATTATTTTTCTTTTTCTGCATGGAATGATGCTTGTGAGGAGGTATTTCAGACTCTAAAGACTAGACTGACTATGGCCCCAGTGTTGGCATTACCTGATGAGAAGGTCGAGTACGAGGTATACATGGACGTTTCGAAGAATGGTTTGGGTTGTGTATTTATGCAGAACTGACGAGTGATTGCTTATGCGTCCAGGCAGCTCAAGAATTATGAGGAGAACTACCCAACCCATGACTTGGAGTTAGCAACTGTGGTTCATGCTTTGAAAATATGGAGGCAGTACCTTTACGGTGTGAGTTTTAAAGTATTCTCTGACCATAAGAGACTCAAATATATTTTCACTCAAAAAGAATTGAATATGTGTCAGAGGAGGTGGGTAGAGTTGATCAAAGATTATGAAATGGAGATCCAATACCATGAGGGCAAGGCAAATGTTGTCGTCGATGCCTTGAGTCGGAAGTTTCTTCACACTGTGCAATTGGTGGTCCAGAGAGAAAGATTACGAGATGAATTTCTTAACTTTTCTATTCAGCTGGCCTAACCGGGTGCGCCTGCGGGAGTCACTTCGGTTCAAAATGATCTTTCGGGAGAGATTCTGGAGATTCAGGTGAAAGATGAGTTTTTACAAGCTAAATTGGGCAAAGAGCCTGAGTTGTTTACGGTGGGGGACGATGGAATCATTTGCTTTGAGAAACGAGTTTGTGTGCCTGACAGTGATGAAATTATGATCTGCCTATTTTGTACGTGTCGATTTGATAATTTTTATATTGCTTTTACTGTCAAAATGATGTAATATACCTCTAATTTGCGTTAGGGTATCATGGACAACATTTCTATGTGTTTTTGGCTATTTTGGCAATCTTTTGGAAGCGGACATTCATTTGCAAGAGATTTGGAGCTGATTTGCAGAAGATCAACTTTGGAGCTTCATATCTCTCATACTGTTTGGAATTTTGTTGTGAAACCACTTGGAAATGATTCTTCATGTTATTAGCTTTCCAGGAAGTGGTTACACGCCTTCATCGGATAAGTAACGAAGAATCTACAGCCTTTTGAAAAACCGAGGCAGAAACTTACCGCGGCCCGCGGCCGGTATATGGCGGACCGCGACACACATTTTGGCGATTTGCGCCAGTAACTTTTGGCGGTCCGTGAGGGGATCATGGCGGACAGCGAAGACGGATTTTCCTATTTTCCGTATATTTCTATTTTACGTTTTCTTTCCTAGACTATATAAATAAGAACCCCCGACCCTAGGTATTATATATTCAGACTTTTTAGAAGAAAAGAAGGGTTTTTTATGGATTGTATGAGGAGCTAACTCTTTTATTTCTTGATCTATTAATCGAAGCATCGCATCGACAATATCGTGAGTTAGATCTATTTGTTTTATTGCTTTCAATTATTGTCTTATCTTTGGTGTTTATTCTATACAATTGTCTTTTGTGATTGCTAGGTGCGCAACTAGTCTAATTGCTTAGGATTGATTGATTGCTAGTTTTGATTAGTCAAAGGAATCTATTGTTTGATTGATCTTTACATTGTAGCAACTTGAATTCATTGATTTGTATGTAATCATCGTTAGCGAATTAACGCAAAGATTTGACTCACATGTTAAATACGAAACGTGCGTTAGTATTACATGTCTCTATCGATATCTCTCTAATTCTTATTGCTAGTATTAAATTGAACCTACTCGTGTGCTTAGGTTATTTGATAGTTAGGGTTATTAGGTAGTGCAGATCACGCCTTTTAGCTAGTCTTAAGGAGAGATTTGGGAATTCTGTTTCCACGCTAGAGTAATTGAGATTGATAAAAGAATAGTGACCACTAGGACCGATTAGTCAATGCTTTGTGGGAATTAATTGATCAAGGTTTTTTTATTTCCTGAATTACATTCACAATTCGCATTTGTTACTTTTAGATAGTTTGATAATCAACAAATCAAAATCCCCATTACTTGTTACTTTAGCACTTCAATTCATTACATTGGACAACCCATTTCCCTGTGGATACGATCCCTACTTCCCTACTACTGTTGTTAGGATTTAGGATTATTTTTGGTAGATAATCGCGACTTTAGTCTCACCAAATTTTGGCGCCGTTGCCGGGGACTTGGGTTTTGTTTTTGTTGTGAATTTTTGTGTAGTTTTCTATGATTTTAATTTCTAGTTTGTGATTCATGGCCGTCTTCAAATTTATTCAATTTGACAATGAACTCTTTCATGAGTACTTTTCTAGATTGGAAGCTTACGTTGACTATGCGGGTTCCTATGATTACTATTATTCTGATTTTGAACTATGTAATGCCGTCATAAAGGGTATGAACCCTCAAACTTGGTCCTTGGCGGAGTATATGAGTGATGGAAACGTTTCATACATGGCACCCGATGAGTGTTGGGGTTTCTTTAAGTTCATGTTATTCCAATGTCTAGAAGTGGAGTTAAATTCTCCACCACCCCCTTGTTTGATGAGGAGTAATGAATTTAAGGAGCCCAACAAATGCTTTTTTGACAATGATGAGCCAAATAAAGTCGATGAACCGCATATAACTTCCCAAGAGAGTGAGATGTTTGTTTCTATGAGGAAGGTTAATTGGTTTTTGGATGATGAGAAAGAAGATGAGACGGATGCATGCATTGAGGTTTATAATCCTAAGGATCAACTACCGACAATACCTATTGAAGAGACTTGTGTGTTGGACCTTATGTCTCAACCTATCTTGGATCGAGCTTTGTTATCTTCTGTGAATGTGTCACCTATTTCGTGCTTGAATATTGAGCCCAAAATTGACTTGAATTTATTGTTGTTTGACAATGTTTCTAATATTGAATCATCTTTTAAGCAATATAAAAAAGTTTTTGTGAAGATTCCACATGTGCTTAGTTGGGTTAATTTGCTACCGTTATATAGTAACTATTCTCGATTGGTTGATAACTTAACAAGATCATTGAGTTTTATTCTCTCCTATATATATTTAACATTGTGCTATTTATGCTTGTTAAGAGAAATTTTGCAGGATTTTCACTTGAGAACTTCTATAGCTCCTACCATTCAAAGGTAGAAAGATGCGTCGAGCCAACAACGTTAAACGAGTGCGCTTCTCGGGAGGCAACCCGAGCATTTTTGTTGTTTTATTTTCCTTTATCTTTTTATGTGTCTGTTTCTTGTGTAGGTAAAAAAAAAAAAAAAAAAAAGCAACTTGATGCCGGTGCTAGTACGCAAGAAGGTTTGTTTTTCTCTTCCCTTTTCTCTCTCCCTTCTTATCATTCTCACCATTATTTCCAACCCAATTTTTCTTCACCATGTTTCCGAGACCATCTCTCTTTATTTCCTCGCCATGATTCACTACTTTTGTTTGTTGTATCCCACCCCAAAATTTGTCCTTTACACCCATTTTATAGCCTTGTTGATTCTTTAGTGTATTTGGAGGGTGAGTGGTTGTTTTATTTGATGGTGGTAAGGAGCTATTTCATTTTATGTGCATTATTATGTGAGGGAGATGGGCGTTTTCTAAGGAAATTGTGGTAGTTTGGTGACGACTTTTCCTTGAGGGTGTTTGGGATATGTGTGAGTTGAGAGTGGCTCTACACCTTGTTTCTTTCTTCGATGAGCCCACTACCTTGAGGAGAATGAGGAGGAGAAATTGAGATCTTGCTTTTGGATATGAACTTTGGTGCTACACATGAGGAGTGCATCCTTCGGGATATGAGACCTTGATGCGTCTACCGGTGCAATTTTGTGAGGGGGTGTCACAAATGGTATCAGAGCAACCCTGCGACCGCGTGTTGATCATGTGGTCAGGAGAGCCCAGGTCACTAGTGGGGGAAAGATCCTAGAGCTAGACTATGGTTGGCTGCCAGTCGCAACGAGGACGTTGCTTTCTTAAGAGGGGGTGAATGTAATACCCCAAATTTCAGAGGAGGTTCCTGAGAAATTAAGGGCTCATATGAGGTGATTAAAAGAATTGAAAGTGCTACTCATTCCAACAAAGTCGACTTTCCTTTTAGGAATCCCATGTGATAAGAACTCCACAGTTAAGCGTGTTTGACTGAGAGCAATTTCAGGATGGGTGACCTCCTGGGAAGTTTCCCAGGGTGCGAATGAGTGAGGTCAAAATACGCCAGAAGGACCCGTGTTGGTCTATGAGGTCAGCCCACAGCCTGGCAAGCTGCCATAGGTGACTACTCTCGGCTCAGGCGATGAGACAGGGTGTTACAGTCTCTCCCCTATTTAATTGTTGTCCTACTTATATTGTTGGTGTGCATCACATTGAGGACAATGTCTAGTTCAAGCATGGGGGAGTGGATTCTCATTGTAAATTTGTAATGTGTTTATTTATGTACTGTAATTCGAAAGAAAAAAAAAACAAAAAACAAAAAATAATAAAAAAAAAGCGAAAAATGAAAATGAAAAAAAAAAAGAGAAAAAAGCCAGCTGAGAGAGAGGAGCGTGAAAAGAAAGTAAGGAAAAGACACGAGAGAAGAAGGTAAGCCGGTGAGGTGGAAAAGTTAACGAGAGGCTAGGTGAAAACCCATTGGGTGCCTAGGCAAAATGAGCGGAGCGTGTCACTTACCGGTGCATAAGTAAGGTGTTTGAAGGTCGTGTCTGGGTAGGTCTCTCTTGGATGGTATAAGGAGGTTTGGTTGGAACTCCTTAGTGGTGTTTAGGCTAGAAATCCTCGGTACGTTTGAAGATATAAGTGGCGTTGGTGTTTAATCCGAGGTAGTTGTGGCTCCGACGGTGTTATTCCGGACCATGGCTGATGAGGGAGTTGGAGGTGAGCTAGCTTGGGAGTGATTTAGGACATTTTAGCCTCCCTTGCTTCTTGGTTACGTTGCGGCATGATGATGTAAGATGGTTTGGTCCGTTGCGTGAGATTACATCTGTGGCGGATCTTACTAGCAAGATGAAGACTCACCATCCTATGTTGGAGTAGAGGAGATAGGTTTTAGATAAACTTCACCCGTGCTAACTGTCAATAGACCTTGGAGAAATCTTTGGGAGAGTTGTTTGCTCGAGGACGAGCAAAGGTCTAAGCATGGGGGAGTTTGATCTGCCCATTTTGTACGTGTCGATTTGATAATTTTTATATTGCTTTTACTGTCAAAATGATGTAATATACCTCTAATTTGCGTTAGGGTATCATGGACAACATTTCTATGTGTTTTTGGCTATTTTGGCAATCTTTTGGAAGCGGACATTCATTTGCAAGAGATTTGGAGCTGATTTGCAGAAGATCAACTTTGGAGCTTCATATCTCTCATACTGTTTGGAATTTTGTTGTGAAACCACTTGGAAATGATTCTTCATGTTATTAGCTTTCCAGGAAGTGGTTACACGCCTTCATCGGATAAGTAACGAAGAATCTACAGCCTTTTGAAAAACCGAGGCAGAAACTTACCGCGGCCCGCGGCCGGTATATGGCGGACCGCGACACACATTTTGGCGATTTGCGCCAGTAACTTTTGGCGGTTCGCAAGGGGATCATGGCGGACCGCGAAGACGGATTTTCCTATTTTCCGTATATTTCTATTTTACGTTTTCTTTCCTAGACTATATAAATCAGAACCCCCGACCCTAGGTATTATATATTCAGACTTTTTAGAAGAAAAGAAGGGTTTTTTATGGATTGTATGAGGAGCTAACTCTTTTATTTCTTGATCTATTAATCGAAGCATCGCATCGACAATATCGTGAGTTAGATCTATTTGTTTTATTGCTTTCAATTATTGTCTTATCTTTGGTGTTTATTCTATACAATTGTCTTTTGTGATTGCTAGGTGCGCAACTAGTCTAATTGCTTAGGATTGATTGATTGCTAGTTTGGATTAGTCAAAGGAATCTATTGTTTGATTGATCTTTACATTGTAGCAACCTGAATTCATTGATTTGTATGTAATCATTGTTAGTGAATTAGGGCAAAGATTTGACTCACATGTTAAATACGAAACGTGCGTTAGTATTACATGTCTCTATCGATATCTCTCTAATTCTTATTGCTAGTATTAAATTAAACCTAATCGTGTGCTTAGGTTATTTGATAGTTAGGGTTATTAGGTAGTGCAGATCACACCTTTTAGCTGGTCTTAAGGAGAGATTTGGGAATTCTGTTTCCACGCTAGAGTAATTGAGATTGATAAAAGAATAGTGACCACTAGGACCGATTAGTCAATGCTTTGTGGGAATTAATTGATCAAGGTTTTTTTATTTCCTGAATTACATTCACAATTCGCATTTGTTACTTTTAGATAGTTTGATAATCAACAAATCAAAATCTCCATTACTTGTTACTTTAGCACTTCAATTTATTACATTGGACAACCCATTTCCCTGTGGATACGATCCCTACTTCCCTACTACTGTTGTTAGGATTTAGGATTATTTTTGGTAGATAATCGCGACTTTAGTCTCACCAAATTAGGAACAAGATTCTAACTGAGGCCCATGCGACACTTTACTCGGTGCATCCCGGAGGTGATAAAATGTATCAGGATTTGAGACAAGTCTTTTGCTGGTCCAGGCTCAAGAAGGATGTTGTAGAGTTCGTCGCTCGTTGTTTAGTGTGCCAGAATGTTAAAAGTGAGCATAGGAGACCACAAGGGAAACTGCAGCCGTTGCCGATTCCCGAGTGGAAATGGAGTTCTATATCCATGGATTTTATCGCTGGTCTACCTCGAACTCCCAAAGGAAATAATATGATTTGGGTAATCGTTGATCGATTGACTAAGTGTGCTCATTTTATTTCTATGAAAGACACTTGGAAGAACAAAAAGTTGGCCGCTGCCTACATGCATCACGTTTTGAGATTACATGAGTACCAAAGGAGTTAGTGTCAGATCGTGATGCGCGTTTTGTGTCTCAATTTTGGCCTAAGTTACAAGAAGCCTTGGGAAGGAACTTGTTAATGAGTACTCTTTTCACCCCACCACTGATGGTCAGACTAAGAGGACCAATCAGACATTGGAAGACATGTTACGGGCTTGTGTATACAATTTCAGGGAGGCTGGGTGGATAAGTTGGACTTGATTGAATTTTCGTACAATAAAGCCTCGATTAAAATGGCGCCCTATGAAGCATTGTATGGGAGGAAGTGTCGCAGTCCGATTTGTCGGAACGACATTTGTGAGACTGTTGTGTTTGGTTTTGACTATATTCAGGAGATGACCGAACAAGTTAAAATTATCCAGGAGAAACTTAAAGCTGCTCAGGATCGTCAAAAGAGCTATGCCGATAAGACCTGGAGTCACATCGAGTTGCAGAGGGGGACATGGTATTGTTGCGAGTTTCACCTACTAAGGGTGTTATGCGATTTGGCAAGAATGGTAAATTAAGTCCCAAGTTCATTGGACCTTACAAAGTGCTTAAGCGCATTGGCGAGGTTGCTTATGAACTCGACCTACATGCGAATTTGGAGAAGGTTCACAATGTCTTCCACGTGTCTCAACTGAGACGCTATGTGAGCGACCCATCTCATGTGCTCAATCCGGAGACGATAGAGTTGGATGAGACCATGACCTATGGGGAGGCGCCATTGAGAATCCTTGATAGGAAAACACGGAAAACTAGACAAGTTGAGACTCACATGGTGAAAGTGTTGTGATGCGTGAGAAGTACCCTTACTTGTTTGAATAAGGTACTTTTGGTTCGGGGAGGAACCTTTCTTTTAAGGGGGATGAGAAATGTTCGCGTCTTTTCCCTCTTGTCTGTTTATGTGGTACTAAGCATGCTTTTATGTGTTAATCGTATATTATTGACTTGTTGTGAGTTGTTTCATGTCTTAGTACACTTGTTAGCGCCTTGCGCATGGAATTGGCTGACTTGGTTTCGGGTGCATTCTGTACAATTTGGATTCTATGATAATTATACTTATATGGTAATATATAGTTATATATGGTATTCCAGATTACATTACAACTATCACCTCATTAAAAAAAATACTCTTGCTCAAAAGCTCAATTGGCGATACTGTAGGGTATGAGAGTGGTGGAATTGATTGTTAGATGATTGTTACATGTTGGAAATTGGGAGAGTGGAAGTTTCTAGAGAGAGTGTTGAAGAGGTTCATCTTTGGGGAATGAGTTTGAACTTCGGGGACGAAGTTGTATTTTAAGGGGGGAAGTCTGTAACACCCCTTAATTTTGAGAGTTCTATATTATTTGGGTGTTACCTTGGAAATGTAAATTTCGATAATCTAAATGATTTTATAATATATATTTGGATTAAATTTAAAAGGAAAATAAGGGATTTATATTTGATTAGGAAATTGTTTTCTTTTTATTATTTAAGTTTTAAATTTATTTATCAAATTATAAATTCCCTTAATTATCTCCCTAATATTTCTGCTCACTCTTAATTACCCACTTAATCTCCTTAATCTCCTCTTTCATACGTTATGCAGCCCCCCACTTACATATAACGCCTATCACTTCTCCTTCATTTCCTATTTCACGTCATATCACCCTCATTACTCTCCTTCTCGGTTTTTTGCTTCTCTGGCCGCCGTCGTCGTCGCCGTCGCCCTTGCTATCTGTCGCCCGTGTGCACCTTCTTGGTCACCCTCGGCCTTAGGGCTGTTTTGGTATCTCTCTTTTCTCTCTCAATTTTTTTTTTTTTTTTGACGTATTCTCTCTCAAAATTTGATAAACCCTAATTATTGGTTTTATGATTTTGTTTATGAAAATCTGAGTTTATACCCTATCTTATGGTTTTAATTGATCCTTTATACTATCATTATACTTTATAAATCATAATTGATGTTCTCTATATTTGGGTAATTGAATTTCGGAATTTTACAAGGCTTTGATATGGTATTATGTGATTTTTCACATAGATTTTGTAACTCTTGTGCTCCCGTGATTTCTACATATATTAATGTTGTTCTAATGATATAAAATTAATGTTTGGTCAAGGTTTGTTGATTGATTGCTTAATTGGGGGGGATTGTGTAGAATTTTGAGAATTGGGGGTTTGGTTGCTACATACAAAGATGTTGACCGTTTTCGTCGCCATACGTCGTGGGTTATTATGTTGTTGTTCGGTTGCTTTAGAGACTCTTCCACTCCACCATAACCTCTCAATCCCGATTGAGCACTGTCAAAAATCATCTAGAATATTCAAAACCAAAATGGTCATTAGGATTTAGGAGTTGTAATGGCAGGTCCGTGAAACATGGCATTTTACTCGTCTGGTAAGTCACCGCCCCTCTCTCCTCCCCTGACTCTGCACGTGGTTATCCCTCTATCTTTATTCAAAATGAAAAGTCTCCGACAATCAAATCTTCCAATCTCGTAAAAGCTGATATCATGGATTTCTCCAAATAAAATATCGCAACAGTTAGAATATTCTCTTCCATATAAAGAGTACAAATCTCTATTTTTGCACTCTTTAGATGATTTTAATCGATTGAGGTATTATAATTTTTTGAACTAATTATGTTAGAATTAAAGAGAGATTAGTAGCACAGACGCGTGGATGCGACACATAGCAAGGAAATTGGAAAAAAAGAGGGCCCAAACTGGTCCGAGATGAGTCAACTTGCGGGTGTGTGCTGCGTTTCGCAAATAAAATTTACCTGTAAGGCATGGTCGAACCAATATTTTATCATGCATTTTTTACAAACTTGATTGACATGGTCTGCAAATTTCCCTTTGTTTCGTAACTCATTATTCTTTTTTATCACTTTCCTAATAGCGAAACATTTCTTGTGTCTCTCAGTTAGATCATTACCTAGGGATGCCAGTGGACCTTATGGGCTCCAAAGCTAGCCACTTGAGCTTCATTCTTGACAAGATAATGAGGAAAGTGAACTCCTGGTCTCATTTGTTCTTTTCCCCAGCGGCAAAACTAATTCTTATCAATTCAGTTTTGTCGGCCACCTTTGCCCATAGTAGCTCAGTTTTCATGCTTCCTCAATCTATTTGTTCAAAGATCGATAGCCTGTTGGTAGCTTTTTGGTGGCAACGTACACATTCCAATGGTCTTCACTTGGTTGCAAGAGAGGCCCTGCAATTGCCGAAAGGGATGGGTGTGCTTGGTCTACGAGCTACAAAAGTAACAAACACGGCACACTTGATGAAGGCCGCTTTATGGGTTATGCAACATCCTCAACTTCTAGTTTCCAAGTTCTTTTTGGCGAAATATGGTCCCTTCAAATTTTCGATTGACCAACCCTCGAGATATCTCAGAAGACAAGCCTCGTGGGCAATGCATGGGCTTCAGTAGGGGCTTTCTGATCTTCAGAGCAGTCTTTGTTGGAAAATGGGTGATGGCTCTAATATTCCGGTTTTGTCTTCAACTTGGCTACCCTTTCATCAAATTAAAATTAAAGATACGGCTCCCCTTGGAGGTTTCCTCCCAATGCGTGTGAGCAATCTTATGGATTCGGAGCACCATTGGTGTGTTCCTAAAATCCGTTCACTGTTCGAGGAAGAATCTGTTAGAGCTATATGCTCTCTAGAGCTCCCATCGACCAAACACTAAGATTTCTGTTATTGGAAATTTACATCTTCATGCAAGTTCTCCTTGAAATTAGCTTATGCTTTTCTGTGGAGATCTGATCCTGAAGCCTCGATTATCCAAGAAAACGAACAGCGTTTCTGGAAGCGTTTTTGGGCTTTCGACTTGCTTCCAAAATGGAAGATCTTCATTTGGAAACTAGCTCATAATGCTATTGCAGTCACTTCGAACCTTGCAAGAAGAGGTCTTGTAATCCCGGACCTCTGTTGCCTCTACAATTTAGAAGAAGAATCATTGGACCAATAATTCCGCAAATGCTCCTTCTCTCAACATATTTGGCAAGCAGCTCAGGTTGGTCTACGTATTGGAGCAAATGCTTCAACCACGTTTTCCAAGTGGCTTATGGACACCATGATTTTGCTTGCAAAGCTTCCATCGGACGAAGTGTTGGTCGGCTTTTGTCCTGTTCTTTGGGGTATCTGGACCTACCGGAATCAGGCATGGTGGGTAACCCGGGGGTTGGTTATTCAGCGCAGTCAGTCCTTAATGTAGGAGGTGTTTGAATCTCGCAGCCTCGGTCTTAAAAAATTCAGCTTTTAATAGTCTGGTAAGGAAAGAACCCTCTCCCCCGGGGTTCCTTGCGGCCTATCTAGGTAAGGTGCGTCTCCACAGTACCTATGATATTACCATTCTCATCGATGGAGCCTGGAAAGCCCCCCTGATAGAGGTGCTTCAGCCTGGGAAGGTGTGCACCCATCTTTGGAATCCGTTCTAGGGGGTGACTGATTCTCCAACCCGATGGTTTCCACTCTTCAAGCAGAGACTCGCGCTTGCTACAAGGCCGTGGAATGGGCTTCAAATAAGAACCTTCTGTCGGTCAAGATCCTTACAGATTGTGCCGATTTGGTACACACTCTGCGTGGTGAAAGGGATGTTGACATCTCCGTCAATTGGTTAATTGATCTTATTAAAAACGTTGCTTCGCTTTTTCACTCCTGTAACATATTTAAAGCGGAGAGGGATACCATCCATAAGGCTCACTCCCTAGCAATAGGGTGCAGGAAAGGTTGAATAGCTCCCTTCTCCACAAAATTAGCTTGTAGTCTTCTCCTGTTTTCCTTCTTGTTTTGTTAAACCGTTGTCAAAAAAAAAAAAAAATAGCGAAACATAGTGCAACTTGATCAATGAAGCCTTAAGTATAGAATGATAATCAATAATCAATCATCAATCAAAGACACACGAGCCAATAAACCACACACCCTAATAGCGTCGCAAAAAAGTCTGAACCATGTCTGACTCCTAGACGTCGTTGATTGAAAACGCTTTGAATCATTCACCGGTTTCCTCTACCGGAACTCGGACCCCGGGAAGATTCCGACGCTGAAGAGGTAGATCCCAACAGATTATGACTGGATCTCTTCTTCTTGTGGATTTTCCAAGAAAAACCTTTCCCATCCCATGTACCATTTTGATCGCTTGCACCATCGTCTTGTTCTGGCGTTCTAAAGTTAGCCCCATCAAGCCTAAGCTTTAAAGGGAAAGGATGCGGAACTTCTTCGCTGTTCCCTCCGCTGGGACTAGCCTCATCATCGTCGTCATCTTCATATTTCAAGTTGCCATTATCAGAGGAAAGATCAGTCTCCTTTTTCTTCCTCTTAGAAACAGCTTTAGACAAGTCTTCTCCATTTTCGACAGCTTTTGCCCACTCTAAATCACTAAGAGTGTCCGCATAAACCACCTCTTTTCTCTTTCTCTTACCTGTTATCTTCCCGACATCATAGTCAAAACCATTGCCCTTGTCACTAATATCATCATTCTCATCATAGACCCATTCAGGTAGTTCATGATCTTCCATAAGCCGAGATTTGTTCTCCTTCAGCCTTCTCTCTTCATCCATTTTCTCAAATAGCGAGTACTCTTCCTCTGATCGGGCTGCCAACCGGTTAATCTCTCTTTCACTGGGTACATCCACTCCAAGCGAGCTTGTTCCTCTACGCATTATCTCTTCCAACATCTCCTTTCTATCCTGAGCTGCATAGCATATAGAAATTATTCTCATATTAGTTTTCACCATAACCTCAAAATTGGTGCAAGACAGGAGCATGATAGAAGTCCTGCCTAATAGAAGATACACAAACAAGACCCACAAAGGACGGCAGAGCACTTACACCAATGGCGTATCTCTAGGATGAAAGTGGGGTCATCATCAATTAAGGATAATAATAATGCATCTGAAATAGAGAAGCTACTGATAAATCATTTACCCCTTGTCCAGTTGTTCTGTTTCTCACTTGCTCTAGATCTAATGCAATATAGCATACATGCAATAGTGTCATTAAAGCTTAAGCCCTATAAGATCAAATAATGCTGAGAGATTTTGAGTTGTTCAGAAAAGTGAATTATAGACAAGGTGAGTGTTGAAAAATCACGGCTTGGAACTTGGATCTCCAAAATATCATTATTCTCGGGTATCAAGATGGCAATGTATTACCGCACCTTCTAATGAAACATGTATGCTATATCAATGAGGTATGATATGGTAATATAACTAATACAAACAGCAAATTACCTGTTGATGTAGTATTGAAGAGCCCAGCCTGGATGACCTTGGCATCAATGCCCATCTTCTGTTTGGCACGATCCAGAATTACTTCTTCAATTGATCCTACACTCACCAAAACAAAAACCCTCACCTCCTTCTTCTGACCAATACGATGGGCTCTATCCTCCGCTTGTTGGTCCATCTGCGGGTTCCAATCACTATCGAAAATAATTACAGTATCAGCTGTCTGCAAGTTAAGACCAAGACCTCCAGCACGAGTGCTCAAAAGAAACACGAAATATGGAGAATCCGGAGCATTAAATTCTTTTAGTAAGGTTCCTCTCTCATCAGTCTTTGATGATCCATCCAACCGAAGGTACTTGAAGTTGTGCATTTGAAGATAAACTCCAAGAATATCCAAGAGGCGGGTCATTTGTGAGAACAGTAGAACTCTATGACCGGCTCGATGTAGTTTAGGGAGTAAACGATCAAGTAGCTCAAATTTCCCTGATGCTCGCATTATTTCGTCCTTCTTGTCCCAAAAGTTATACCCTGGCAAGAAGAGGTAAGGATGGTTGCAGCATTTCCTGAGTTGCACCGGGAGGTTCAGCAAACTCCCTGAGTTCCCTTTGTCTGCAACAATTTAACCAAACTCATCAAGATAAATCACACATCCTGAACAGCTACAACTCCCAAGAAGAGATTAATCATCTACGAAGAGCTAGAATAATCAGTCAATCCACATTGGACATATGTTAGATTTACGGCACAACACAGAGTTGCAAATGAATACTAAAAATAAAAAGGGGGAAAAAGGCTTCTACATGAAAAACACACAGTATTGATGCAGACTCTTTATTTACATTTGATTCTGTTCTGACTTTTGACACCTCCACCCAGGGGGGGGGGGGAGGGGATAGATAAAATATATAAAAAAAAATCCAAGCTCCCTAGCCATGACATTATTCATAAGGGTTAAGAAACAAACATCAAGAGTTTAACAGCAGCAGTGTGAGCACGAAAATTGGATGGAAAACACCATGCATGGTTGTGGTGGAGAGGAGTGAACATTTAGGTGATCTGTTGCTGTTGCCACAGTGCATAAGTGGCAGTTGAGGTGATGAAGCTGCCACAAGGAGATAGTTAGAACTGGGTAGTGGAATTTCCAGTCAGTTGTTGACAATGTGAGATGGTCTGGTCAAAGGGGGGTTGACTGAAAACCGAAAGTAGGGCAAATGACAACACCCACAGAAGTCCAAACAAAGGAATCGGACAAAGACATTTTCTTCTTTTCTTTTTTGGAAGCGAATTCCTCTTATAATGGAAATGTAGTAAATTGCTAGCTTCTGAGAAGAAAGGATATTGGACCTGACTCCGTGCCAACTCTTTTCCCTTCAGTAAGCTGCTTATAGTATACTTTCTGCCATGCAGACAAATCACATTTCAGAATGACCTGTGTCTTGCTAGGAAGATATTTCTCCACTTCAACTTTCTTCCTTCGAAGAATAAATGGTCTGATGACCTGATCACAAAAAATCTAATTAGCAAACCAAGTCATTAATTTTGTTCCTTAGAAAAATGGAAGAGAGTGAAGAAGCACACACCTGATGCAACCGTCGAATGATCAATAGCTCTTCTTCGTCAGAAAGGGCAACCTCACATCGATCTGCAAATGGTGCATTGAACCACTCTGCGAAATTGTCAATAGAGTTGAAAATTTGAGGAAGGAGAAAGTTCAGCAAGGACCACAACTCCTTAAGAGTGTTCTGTATTGGAGTGCCAGTCAGCAGAAGTCTGCGTCGGATCCTATATCTGAATAAACATACACCTTTTATTAGATCTCAACACTTCAATTACATTGAGAAAACCATGAAACCATTTCATTTTTTCATTTTTTTTTTTTTTTGTTTTTTGTTTACAAGCATTTGGGAGCACGCACACCTGCAATCCTGAAAATGACAATGATGATGGAACTATGGAAGCAACAAGTAGATTAGCCAAATTGATCGATAACCAACCGCAAGCAGAGGAGATATAGGACTACAGGAGCTAGTATTTGGGGGATTATCAAATGCATTCGGCATGACAAAATTTAGGTGAACACAGTGAGAAATATTAGTGCTTCAACATACTCCGTATATCACATGATGTTACAGCCATTTACTCATTTACAAGCCAGTACTAAACCACTCAAGATATAAAATATTTGTAAAATTACAAGGCCCTTACGAGCGAGAAATTGGGAACATACTCTGAGCAAAGAATCCTAGAAAGAGCGCATTCATGATTCTTCAACCGGTGGCCCTCATCTATTATCATGTAATACCAGTAAATTTTTTTGAGGTATTGCTTATCCCTCATAATCATATCATAGTGCGTGAGCATCACACAAAATTTCCCTTCATTACGGAAGTATTGTTCCCTGATGGCTTTCCTCGCTTCTGGACGTCCATCATATAAGATGGCAACAATGCTACAATAAAAAAAATCAGTTGTAAGATGTATCAGTACATAGCACAATTGTAGTGGACTGTTATAAGCATCCTCATGCATAATTTTTCTCTAATAGGTAATAGGTAATACTGAACTGCAGAGGGGAAAGGGCCGTTTAAAAGACCAGGGTCAGAACAAAACCCATCCATACGTGCTTTTGGGTGTCTCTGGTTCGGGTGTATGTGGCGCGGTTGGGGGGGGGGGGGAGATGGAACTGGGTTAAGACATGCACTTAATTACCATTCCGTTACCATCAAACAAAAAGTAAATGATGTGGTCTTCAAAACACTAAATTTCAGCTATATACCATCTTCATGCATCATGATATAAAAAACAAGCCTAGATATAACAAATCTTTTTTACCTGGGTGCCCATTTTTGAAACTCCAGATTCCAGTTAGGAAGTACAGCCTTTGGCGCCACAACCAAATGTGGTCCAGCCACATTTTTGTTCTCCAATAGGTATGCAATTAACGAAATGGTTTGAATAGTTTTCCCCAATCCCATCTCGTCTGCTAATATACCATTCAGATTGTTATTGAACAATGAGAGCATCCATTGGAGCCCTTCTATCTGATAAGGTCTGAGCTCGCCACCCAGAAGTGTAGCCGGTTGCTCAGTTACCTGCAAGATAAATACGATATAAATACATCCTCCCAGAATTTTGATAATATGGTATTACCAGAGAAGTAGGATGCAACATATTATATACAGTACACACTGGGACATCCTTTTCAACTCCTTAAAGGATATCCAGAAGTTAGTTAAAGCCAAAACTCAAAAGAAAGTATATAAATTCTCCAAGAAGACATTGCCCCCTCATTCATCGATCATTACCATTAAGTATATAAGTTCTCCAAGGTGTTCTCCAAGCAGACGAAGTTTGAAGGCCATTCAAGGTGTTCCATGTGCAAAGATACAAGCAAAGATCTACTACCTACAGCCAAAATCTAATCAGTCTGCTTGGGGGATCTAAAGCCAGCTCAGACATCTGTTATGATAATTCCATGTCCAACTTAATATAGAACTCCCACACTCTCAAGCCCTAACTCCTAACCATGTTATTTCAAAAAAAAAAAAAAAAAAAAAAAAAAAAAAAAAAAGAAAAAAAAAAAAAAAAAAAAACAAAACTCCTAAACCATGGAATATGAGTTTAACCCACATCTCCCCCAAATTCTTGCTTTTTACTTTTGCGTCCAATCTGGTGACTCTTTCTGGGTATATATAATACCCAATTCTCTAATGTTACATCCTAATCCACCAATCTTTCAAGCACACTGTCCTTACGTGCCTGTAAATCATAGAAGTAAGAAAATAAAAACATTTTACACAGGAGGTATTAACCGAGAGAGCTGCTTAACCTAGTAAAAATTCTGGCTTCCGGTCAATGTGATAAGAAGTACAATGTTCCATACTCACACTAACTTTAACACGGTTCAAAAACTAAAGGAATTTAATCAGGACATGGCCGTATTAAGAATGATGACTTCCTACAGCAACAAAACAAAAAACACAGTTGTAACAATTCCGAGTTTATGGAGTTCCATTAGAACTCAGCTTATCCCTAACAAGTGGAGATGATATTTCCTCTACATCAACCACCATGCGAGAACATCACCTCAGTGCCTCGATTGCTATGGCATATGGCAAGGTAAGAGAGGTTGGATGTATGCCAACTTACCCCTATGTTAAAAACGTAGAGAGGCTGAACTGGGAGACCCCAAATGAAAATTACATCGACCAACAGCTAGTTCACTATATAAGAAGCGTAGACTAATTAGTTTGCCGTTTTGCTGTAGTCATATATACCCAAAATAGTTAACATTTGGCTCCCCTGGAATTGGATATTAATAGAAACCAACACATTGTTTTCTTTCCCTGAATTTCGATTTTCGAGCAGTCCTCAAGTTGTTAACCCCTCAAATTAAGCTTCCATGAAAGCACGTGTCCATTACCATGAGCATTTGATGGACAACTAAACTAACTACATTCTTGTAAGATTCAGTCACTAAACCAATCAAAAGGATAACAAAACAATACAAAATTTAAGGAGGAATCAAATTCTTAACCTTTTCTTCAATTGAGTGTACAGCTGAGTTATATTTCTTTTGACCGTCCAGTAAGTTGCCAGGCTTGACAGAATCTCCATCACATTCATCATTAGCGACGGAAGTACTCTCTTTTAAGCCATTCGATTCTTGCACATCTGCATCAGACTCTTCCAAGGGCTCAATGCCAGTGGCATGATTTGCATCTTTTTGTCGTTGAACTGCAGCTCCAAGAGAAGCTAGAAGGTCATTGGTTTTCCCAAGTAGCATAGCTAATCTTTCATTTTTTCTTTCCTCCACCATTTTCATGTATGCATCCTGATCCTGATTCTTAAGAGTACCCATCCTTTGCTTCTGTTGCCGCATAGCACGTAGTCTTTGCCTTCCATGCCAAGCCTGCCAAGACCATAGGCTTCATTGATATGTGTATGTATATATACAACTACTCTGCCAATAACATAGACTTCATATAGGTGTGTGTGTGTGTGTATATCCACTAGCCATGACATTTTCGAGTTCCCTAGCCATGTCATTTCTTTTAGAAACATAAAACAGAGTGAAAGAAGAAAAGTACCATGACCCCATCATTCCTCTGTTTCTGACGTTTCAAAGATGCTCCAACTTGCAGCTGGAAATCACGAGCTGCATCTAACAAATCGACAAAAAATGTTCTCTTTCGGGTTTCCAGGTAGCTCTCTTCCTCCTTTGCTATTTTAAATATTCTCTGCAATCACGTGGTTCATCAGGTCTAGAGAAGAATACAACTAAAAGCCTTCTTCTGAGAACAATAAACTTACTTATGTAAATCTATATATACATAAAAACAGAATAGGTTACCCTTCTAGCCAAGGCATCCCCTATCTGACCAACAAACAAAATACTGCAAAGGTAAGAGGGGGGGGGGGGGGAGGGAGAGGCACAATAATAAGGATATTGTGCCTCCACATAATGTAATAGAATAGCTCACCCTTGGAAGGGGCAAATGAGTCATTATATAGTTGCTTGGGGCTCACTCCAATACTAGTTATAATTAGGGAGTCCCTAGGAGAACAGGAGCATCTAGATTATGATTGTATCGGTGTATTGTTAGTTTTATCGTTACTATGGCGTTTCCGCCACATATAGACTATCCTAGTGTGTCGTCTCCTCTGTCTACCTATGTGAGTGCATCACACATAGCCACCAATTCAGCAGTGCAGTTCCCTTCACGGAACACGTGAGGATGTTAAACAAGATCTATATTTTACAAGGTAAGATGGGTCCACTTTTGTTACGTACTAAAAATCTGGTCTTACTATCTAAAGATTTACTTGACAATCACCTTCACATTCAAAGGTGTTTTAAGAAACGGAATCAAAGATATGTCAAAATCTAAACAGAGAAAACCAAACAAAAAAAGACAGGCGAGAAAGAAATAGAGAAGAACAACGCATGGATGCCCAAAAGAGTATAAGCAGAATACTACCTCAGCATCTCTTTCCTTTTTCAACTGAACATAAGCTTCACTAGCAAAAATGTCGAATTTGTTATAATCACGGTTGGGCAATCGGGTCATCCCCCAGTCGAACAACTGCGTTTCAGGATGAGCACACTTCAAGCGAAGCCAATACTCTGAACTTACAACAGATCGAACCTTCTTTTGCAGCTCTGCCAGCTGATGAATACAAGCAAGGAAGATCAAGTCAGCTCCTGATAAACAGTATATGCAGTGGTTGCTAAATCTCAATGTAAATAAGTAACAGGTCAACGGAACATGCCATATTTCAGAACTACATCTGACCAAACAAAAAGAATATTAAAGCCAAAACTGAAAGCTTCACTAAGGTAAAGGCAGGATTTTGACAGCAACAAACCCTTAAAGTGATTAGTTTCATTTTGCTCTGTATTACATCATATATATACATATAGATATTCAGCACTCTATCCTACACAAAGAAATATACGTATTAAAAGTTTACCTTAAGACCATATAGTTCAAGCAAGCACTTCAACTGCAGATCCTCCCCTCCTCTACTTTTTGGCAACTCTGTTTTGGTACCAGTACATCAGTGTATGATATAGCTACCAAAATAATCCATATAGCACCAGGAGTTCTTAGAGATAAATCATGCAACATTTATTCACATAACTTGAGATAAATGACTTACAATGAAATTAAACCAATCTGTCAAGCATTGAACTGCATCGCTTGTACAATTTCATTAACATTAACATCAAAATTTTCAAGTAAAATTAGATTTCTTTATAGCATGGAGTCATGGACCATCTGCTATTCGGACCAGTAACATCTTTCACCTTATATAACAGAAAGTTTCAAATAATGCTACCTTACCCTCATTTTAGTGGTATATTTATAAGTGCAAAGGATGCAAAGTAAAATAAACAGTATTCGTAGAGAGTTCTATAAGTGTAGGGGGGCCCATACATAGACAAAGCAGCAGGCTGAGTAAGCTTCTTTGTACAAGATGTGACAACCATAAAAGTATCAGAATATATATGCCAGCCGATTGATATCCCAAAAGTACACGAATTCACATGTTGGTACACTAGAATAGTAAGTGCTTTGTGAATATATCTAGCTAGGAAGAACATAGATAGCAAATACAACAACATTACCACAGTGCCTAAAAGGCTCACGCCTATGAGGAAAAAATAGAAGAATAGTTATACAGCTAAAACAAAAACAGAAAATGCAATCATATGAAATATAGAAAAGATGGATGATATTGACACACTTCCTTTCTAATAATGAATTTCAGCAATATTTGGTTGTTAAATGATCCTTATTAGTGACGAAGCCACTGTTAAAGTTTGACTTGCTTCGCCTGCGAATGTTTTTATCAATCTAGTTATTTCTCTTAAAGATTCTCTGGGCCATAATTTTTGTTTAATTTACTGGCTTCCTCTGATATCAAGATTATAGATGTGCGTTTTTTGTGTCTTATGCTGCACACACACACACACACACACACACACACACACACACACACACACACACACACACACACACACAGACTATGGTCTTTATGTGGACAATAACCAGGACCACAGTGTAGTACAACTAGCAGATCAAACTGCTTATAACTACACACTATAACACTAAACACCATTAACCATTAAACATTCAGCAATTTGACAAGCACCTGTTAAATAAATGACAAAGCCAAAATCCAAACCAAGGTGCATATAAACTCCACACGGACCCATAAGTAAAATCCAGACACACCTAAGAATTAGGTGCTACTAATGCAGAGCTTCTAAGCCAAAGAAAGTATTTGGACATACATATTAATTCAAACGGGCGATAGTAATCTGTTCCAGAACTACATTCAGCAAAACTTCACAGAAACACAAACTTTCCAGGAACTTATTACATTTTAAGATTCTGTTTGATTAGATATAATCACCAACAGTGAAATTAGATCAATGTACCAGAAATATAAGTGGGAAGTAATGACAAGTGGACGAGTGTAATTGATTACATTGCTTAAATTAAAGACAATAGTTTAAAGTCAACAGTAAACAGCGTGGTTTGAGGTAACCAATTCCACTTCAAAAATGCCACTCTTCCCTTCATTACTCACTCCATCTCTCCATTTGGTTTCCAACAACTAGAGATGGACTAAGTGTATAAACTATAAACAATCTCCATCAACGAGTAAAACCATAAACTTGTAAATGTGTCAAAAGGTATAATGAGAACATGTCAGCCCATAGTAAACCTTCCTGGTCATTGTTGAAAACTGGTATCATAAAAGCAAACCAACCTTCAAGTTCAGATAGCCGACGTTCAACTTTTCTCTGCAAACGATTCTCATTTACTTCGGTGAGTACACTACTGGACATAAATTTAGGCCGTTCCTTCACCAGAGCATCCTCAAATTCCATTATCAGATCTCCATAACTAGAGATACCAGATGAATCCTGCAACTTAGTAGAATCGCCAAATAAAATATAAGTAAATATACCAGAAACTCTTCACTCCCTCTATAAAGATTCATCTAAAAACAAACAATTAAGAAGAAATTTACGCTTAGTCAATTACTCGTTTTAATAAGCACTGGAACTTCAATGTACAACAAGTAACATAAAATCCCTATAATTCTAAAACCCTACAAACAAATATTACATAAAACCCCCAAAATTTCGCGCTTGATCAATCACTCATTTTAATACTGAGAAAATTCTTAAGAGCAAACCATATGAATCAACTTATACTCCTCAAAAACATGAATCAATCAACCTCTAGCAAAAACACGAAATCGAAAAGAACATCCCAACTAATTAGCTTCCACATCTCAATTTCAAAAACTGATCAATCTCTACTTACAGAAAAAACGAAAACCTCAGGAAAACAACTCAATCAAAAAACCGTACTTAATCACCTCAAAACCAGAAATTGATCAAGACCCACATTAGAAGTAGAATCATATGTAAAAGGGCAGGTCTTAAAAAGCCTCAATTCTACAACACAACCAAAACTCAGGCAAAAGAAAAAAAAACCCCATCATAACAATCAACAAAAAAACCAATAAATCACAGCACAATTCATCTCAAATCAACAAGACCCATTATAAAATTCCTAGAAAAATCAAAAGGGTAAGTCCAAAGATCCTCACTTTAGTCGAATTAGGGTCGGAATCGGCGCCCAATTGGGGAAGAACATCGTCGGCGGCGCCGCGGAAGATGGAATTGACGGAATCAAATACATGGGGAGGAAGAGGGAGATCACGGGAGAGGAAATTGAGGGCACAGATCAAAGTTCTCGTCTTTTCAATCTGTTGTTGTTGGTCGAAACTTGAACAAGAAGGAGAAGGAGAGTTGATGCTGTCCAACACCTGTGTAACCATGGCGGGAACCAAAATAAGGCCCAAACTTCACTTGTACGCTTTGCTTCTTCAACGGCTAATTCAATCTTTTATTTGATTTAATTTTTGAAAAAAAAAATAACGAGGATTTAAAAGGGGGCAAGATTATTATTTGCGCACGAGGGTGGAGGAAGGGGAAGATGAATTCTAAGCCTCAACCATGTACTAAAGCCTGAGTATTTATTATTTTCTTTTATTTATTTTATTGGGAGGAATTGATTAATACTTTCTTTACACGTGGTAGTTTCTTTTGATCTTAAAAAAAAAAAATTATTCATTTATTATTTTTTAGATAGACTTAGTAAATGGGTCATTCAAGTCGGATCCGAATATGATCACATCGACTAGGGTCGTCACCTTCGGATTATTAGCATTGTAGGTTAGTTCTTGGGTTTGTGTCAGATTTATTCAATTCTGTTATAGTTTGAGTTTTGTTTAATTTCGATTTAGTTTCGAAACAAGTCAATATAGATCAGGTTAGTTAAATCACGTTATTCAAGAATTGCCAAATTCAGTCTGTATCAAATGGAGTATTCTAATAATTTATTTATCATACTCCGACATCTTGACTTAAATTGAGTGATTGTTGTTCTGATACAACTTTGGTGAATTCAGGTAAGGTCAATACATATCGGGTCAAGGTCGGTCTAGGTTATTCTTTGGTTAAGCTATATTCGGGTCATTTTCGAGTCAGATGAGAATTGGGGTTTTAAGGTCGAATCTAAGCAATAAAATTCGCTTATTTGAATTCCACGTCGAGTGTTTAGGTTAGATTTTTAAACCTTGGTCAGTTTTGCCATGTCTCGGTGTAAGAGTCTCAATTAGGGTGTAAAGGAGCCCAACAAAGCGTGAACTCTTTAGGCTCGGGTTCGGTCTCCTATGTAATATTCCAAAATTTCGGTATATTTTATAATAATATTTTAGTATTAGTAATTAATTTATCAAAAATAAATTTAATTGTTATTTCGGGGGTCGTTTTCGAAAATTAGTTCGGGATTGGGTTTTAAATTTGGATTTCTATTTGGGTCTTCCTATTTCTATTTGGACCATCTCTAGTTACTACAAAATAAACTAACCCACTACCATATTGGCCCAAACATCAAACACCCAACTCAAACAAAAGGAAAGAGGAAAAAAATTAGAAAAAGAAAAGGAAAAAAAAAGAGAAAAAAAAAAAAAAAAAAACCGACACCCCCCCTCCTATAAAAAAAACAGAGTTCCTCTGTTTTTCTCGCCGTCTTCTTCACGCCGCACAAACCCAACTCGTCGCGCGCCCTTTCCTCCTGCCCAGACCGTCGCCGCCGCTCATCCTCGCCGGCCGGCCACGCCTCTGCCCTTTTCTTCCTCTTTTTGCGCCGTAGGTAACGCTCTTCACCGCCCTTCTTACCCCTGTTTTCGTTCTTTCAATTAAACGTGATTATCAAGTCTTTTTATTGCTTCAATCTGTGTTTAATTGATTCTAATAGATGTTAGTTAATGGGTAATCGATTTGGGTTAGTTTTATGCACAAAGAATTGGATTTGATGCTTGTTTTGAGTTGATTTTTCACTAATCACGAAATTGGGGTTAATTAGCTTAATTTCTCGAATTGGTCCAATTAATTTCGAAATGAGTTTAGTTAGTTTATAATCTTTTAATTAGGGTTCTTGAATTTATTTTGAGATTTAATTGAGGTTTTGTTCAAGTTTATAGAAATTGCAATTTGGGGGAAAATTTGGTTAATTGTTTCTTAATTAGTTAATTAGCCCAAATTAATTTTAATGACCAATAACTCGAAATTATGATAATTTAGGGAATTATAAACTGATTTTAGAATTTAGATTGAATTAATTCGTTTTTATGTAATTTTATGTAATTTAAAGCATGTTTTTCATAATTAAAACATAATATAAATTGTATTCATAAATCCTAAATAAATTATAATAATTGAGAAGTTATTATTATGCATTAGATTCTGTTTTAATATTTATTTTAGGTCTTTGGGAATTTTTAAGATAAATTGAGTGTTATTTGAGTATTAGAAACTAATTATTGAAATAGAATTATAATTATTGGAAAATTAGTAATTGTTGGTTTGGATTTGGTATTGTCATGTTCATACATTGCATATAGGATCATACCAACATATAGGAATATAGTTAGTTAGTTGGTTGAGAAAGATTGGGTGTTAATTTGGGAATGTCGTTTGTATAATTGTAGAGCCTGAGTTCGTAGATGAAGAATAATAGTGATTGTTGTGCTATTGAGTTTTTCGTTTGCTTAAAAAGGTAAGCTAGCATGCTCAACCCTTCTTAAACTTGTAGAAACCTTTCAAACTTACGTGCTAGATGTGAATGGTGTGATTGGATGAGAACGTAGTATCATGATAGGTGGAGAACAATTCAGTTTATACGATTATCGTATTTTGATTGGTTGGATTTATTGTATTGATATTGCTATATGGTATGGTTTGTGACAAATATGTTATTTTGAAAGGTAAGATTAAATGTATATTGAATTGGTTGATTTGGTTTGGTTTGGTTTGTGGGCGCATAGCCAATTTATATTATGATGTTGGTTTGGTATCGTTTTATATGATTTGTGATCATCAACTCTCTCTTAATAAGATACTGGTTACTTAGACGGAGCAAAAAAACTCCTAATTAATTATTCGAGCCAAAAGAGCTCCTATTTATTTGTTTGAGTCAAAAGAACACCCAATTATTCGTTGAGTCAAAAGAACTCTTATTTATTAGTTTGAGTCGCATCGACTCCTATTAATTACCCCACCGTATCAGTCTTTAAGAGGGTTAGGCTCTAGTCTACTCTACATGGGTTAAAAACACCCAGTAGGGGGTGTGCACACTTAAGGTCTAATAGTCTTGGATTATGGATTATGTATTATGGTTGATAGGGTGAATTGGCAAAAGATTCAATACAAGAAAAAAATAGTTTAATTTCTAAGAAGATTACATTAAGGTGGTTGACCTAATAATTTCGGTCGAGAGTAATAGTTTTAGTGCAAAGAGACTTACTCATAATAATTAATTTCTTTGATTAAGGCATAACTCACCGAATTAAATTCAGTTATATTTTAAGTAATTTAGATAATTTGACATATAAGATGTGCAAATCAGATCAAACAACTTCTGATTTAATCATATAGCTTCATACCAGATCAGAAAATTCTAAATAACAAAGACATAATCAATTTTCATGCAAATAACCTCAACCTAAGGTTCCCTAAATAATTACCATTCTTGTTTTAATTAATTTAGATGAATTGCCATCTGAAATGTTCATATCATATCAAATAATTTCACATTTAATCATTCTCATCAGATCATACAGAACCTAAATGACTAACAATTTTCATGCAAATAATCTCAAGCTAAGGTGGGTTGATATTCTCCTGATTTTACCATTCTTAAAACAAAATGTTTTTAAGTGTAGTCTATCAAGATGCATTGATTTAAAATGTGAAACCACATAAGGGGCTCTTCCTCATTCAGTCAAATTATTCAGTAAGAATAAAATGCAAATGATGAAAATTATAGAAAAATTTCAAAAATAATAATATGCCAAAAAAAAACCTATGACAATGATGATGACAATATATTTAATTATACAACATTCTCTATTTAAAAATATGTTTCAATATTATTTTTGGAGGTGAGACATTAAAATGAAAAAAAAAATATTTAAATAGAAAGCCAAAAATTACAAAATTATAATATTATCAAAGTAGATACCAACCAAATGAGTACAACTCTAAGTATATATGTCAGTTTTTTTTTTTTTTTTTTTTTTTTTTTTTTTTTTTTTTTTTTTTTTTTTTTTTTGCGAAATCAATAGCCAATACCTTATCTCGCAAAATGACATCGTCATACATTTTGGAAAGAACTTAAAGGAGGGAAAATATGTTTTTATGGTTACAATAGACTCAAATTTAGAATTTAATCTTTCCTTAACCCATAAGAAAATTCATTTTTCTTATCTTACCATTTCATAATTACCATATATTTGCATATATGGAATTACTATCTTTCCTTACTTCTAAATGATTTTTTTTATTCACAAATGGAATTTTTATTCACCAAAAACTCTAATAAGGTTTTATTAACTCTAGACACATAAATAGCTTATAGTTAGATGCAGATAAGATCATGTTCATTCAAAATTATAAAAACTGCCTTTATTCGTAGGTTGTGATCAATTATTTATACATAGATAAAACATATATTTGAAAACAAAAGGACAGACTTATAGAATAACGCATAGTTTTGAAGATCATAATTGACTTATACTCCTGCTTATTAGTATTGGGAAATTACTAAATAAGTTTTATCGCTATCCATCTATAGTAGATGAGTGACATATCGTTATTAATATTATTATCTCTAATTCGAAGTTTACCATAAAAAAAAATAATAAAAAAAAACAAACAAGCATTTGGTTCTTATATTTACCAAAATGTTGATAATGTCGTTTTTCTCACATATTAAAATGTATGTTTGACGTATGGAATATTATCTTACTGTAACTCATAAAAGAAAACTTTTACATTGCACATTTCCCCCAGATGTTTGATTAAAGTTGATATCCAAAAAGCATTCGATTCTTTGAATTGGGAATTCATTGAGCATATGCTTATTGCAATGAGATTTCCAAAGGATTTTGTAGGTTGGATCATGGGCTGTGTTTCTTCTCCTTATTATTCTCTCAAGATCAATGGCAGCTATGAAGGCTTCTTCCCAGGGAAATGTGGCATTAGGCAAGGAGACCCACTCTCCCCTTACTTATTTGTCTTGAGTATGGAAATACTCTCAAGGTACCTTAGAGATATGGTCACAGCTGCTCAGTTCTCTCTCCATCCTAAATGCAATAAGGTTCAGCTTACTCACCTAGTTTTTGCTGATGATTTGATGATCTATATTAGAGGTGATGCCCCTTCAGCTAGAGCTGTGACTGAATATCTGGAAAAATTTGCTAGGATTTCAGGGTTGAAAGCTAATCAGTCTAAAACTGAAATCTATTTTGGGGGTGTGAAGGATGAGATTAAAAGTCAGATTTTGGGGATTACAGGATTCACAGAGGGTAAATTTCCCTTTAGATACCTGGGCCTGCCCCTTCATTCCAGGAAGCTTAAAGTAGAGCTGTATCAAATGCTCATGAGTAAGATCACCAAGAGCATTCAGCATTGGTCATCCAAGCTACTGTCTTATGCTGGAAGGGTTCAGTTAATTAATGCTGTTATCTTTGGACTTGATAGTTTCTGGTGTGCCAGCATTTTGTTGCCAAGAGGAGTGATTAAGAGAATCAATAAAGCTTGCAAGGATTTTCTGTGGAACATTGATGAGGGTCATCGAAAAATAAGTTTCAAAAGCTGGGAGAGCTCTTGTAAACCTAGAGATGAAGCAGGCTTTAATATTAAGGAAATCTTGTCATGGAATAAGGCTCTAATGTGTAAGTGGATTGCCACTGTGCTGAAAGATCAAGGTAGCATCTGGTCAGATTGGGTAAAAGCATATTACATAAAGAGAGGAAACTTTTGGAAAGTTAGGAGCAAGCACAACAACTCTGAGAGCTGGAAGGGTATTATGCTAATCAGGGATGAAATCCTTAGGAGAGAAGGGAGTGAGGATGCTGCTTGTCGACTAATAAATAGCTGGCAGTTGGGTGGCAAATTCAACATGGGGAAAGCTTATGATTATTTCAGAACCCCTGCCCCGAAGGTGAGATGGAGCAAGACTACATGGGACTCAATTACAGTACCCAAGCATGGTTTTATTACAAGCCTAGCAGCCCAGAACAAGTTGGCTACCATCGACAACATCAGGAGATGAGGTGTACCAATCATAAATCGATGTATTCTCTGCAAGCAGGCTGAAAAAACTCATAGCCATCTCTTTTTTAGATGTGCTTTCTCTGCAGAAATCTGGCAGAGCATTCTGCATTGGCTAAATATGCAGCGAAGGAGCTGGAGATTGAAGCATGAGCTTGACTGGATGGCTAAACATAAGAATAGGAAAAACTGGAGGATTAAGTGTGCTAAAGGCAGTATTGCTGCTACAGTTTATTGCATTTGGCAGGAAAGAAATCGGAGAATTTTCATGGATGCTGAGCAGGATAGCAGGAAGATAGTACTGAGTATCAAATTTTTAGTTCTTGTTAGAATTTTTAGTTAGCGTAAGAATGTCGGGAATGAGGAGGTAGTGGATGGCTTAAACACTACTTGACCTCCAATTTTTTTTTTTTTTTTTTTTTTTTAGAGGTTTCTATTTTTGTAAGATATCGTTTTTATTCCCTATATGGAAGAATAAAATATCCTAACTTCTTACAAAAAAAAAAACTTTTACATTGATTCATCTTTTCAAAATTACCATAAATTTACATATGGTAACTACATATTTATAGGTAATAAATGAACTCTTTAAATGATTTCTATCAACTTACATTTTCATAACACTTAATTAATTTTTTATTCACCAAAAACTCTGTGAAAATTCGTAAGGCTTTAGACCTTTTCAATAGAGCTGGGTTATAATTGTTAGTATTGAGAAATTTATTTGAATAGGTTAAACAGCTACCCATTTATAGTAAGGTGACTTATAGTTATTAGTATTAGTATCTCAAATTTAAAGGTAATCATTTGTTACTTATATGTACCAAAATGTGGAAAATGTCTTATTAGACTTTTGACTTATGAAATATTATCTTACCATAACATACAAAATAATTTCATAATCATGAAAATGTCATATCTTCATGGTTACCATAAGCTTTTTTATGGTAATATGGTATACTACATTTCCATAACTAATATATGATTTTGTACATGATTACCATAAACTCACATATAGTATAACAACAATACCATAACATAAATAATTTCATGATTATGAAAAAGCCATATCTTCACGGCCTAGTTACCATAAGCTTATTTTCTTTATTACCATAAGCTTATGTATGTCATACTGCATTTCCACAACTAATATATGAATTTAGTACATGATTACCATAAACTCACATATGGTATGTAACAGCAATTCCATAACATAAATTAATTCCTTATTCACCAGAAGCTCTAAGAAAATTCGAAGGGCTCAAGACCATTTCAATGCCCACGAAAAAAGATTCATTTAATTTATAATATTCGTATAATAGATGGCGCTTGGAAAAGGTGAAGGGGATTCGTGGTTTATGTATTCTTCTTAGCCATCCCCGATCTATACGCCGAAAAAATATTTTGGGTTCCCATTGCGGTGCCCCAAATCTAAAATCTAAACAAATGAAACTAAACTCTTCCCCGAGACGCTTATCCCTCCCATTATTTTATTTTCTTTGTCCCCGTGGATAAATGTATAGTATATATCTATTGACTTTTTTCAAGGATGACTTTGGAATTTGTCAATAGTTGTTGCCTGTGGTGGAAGTAGCTAGTGATAACCGATTACTAATTGGTGGTGGAGGGTGGGCAAAGGATCGCACTTGATTTGTTTGGAAAGTCAAGGAGAAGGAATTTAGTTGAACAGACAAACACACTTGTGGGCTTGTGGCGTTAAACTGTTATTTACTTGCTTCTAATCCTTCTATATTAAGCTTATGTTCGGGTGTAATATGAAATCGTGTTTTGTAAAAAAAAAAAAAAAAGAAAATTTGAAATCGTGTTTTTTTACTTAGGATGATCCTAGGAGTCTATATGTAGACAATAACAAAATTGTCTATAGCATAATCAAGTGTGGTAAATTAAAGATGACATGCAGTAAAAAATTGGGTTGTTTAGTAAATTTAACGTATTTGCAGTAAATTTATGACATGGTTAGTAAAATCAATATTATTACGGATCTATCAATAGAAAGAAATTTGAATTGATTTAATTCCAAAATCAAAGACCCTTAATTGTCTCTCTTTCTTTATAATCCATCATTTGCCAAATTATACAACAAAATTTATTGTACCTTTAATTATTTTTACTACAAATTAGCCATAGACACTTTTTTCACTTGTCTACATATAGACTCCTAGTATTTTTGTTTTACTAATACCATAGTAAACCCTTAGCTTTGTTAATAACTCATCTCCAACACATTGGTCCTCACTCGTCCGATTCCCCTCCCAAGTTTTGATCTCTCTTTCTTCAAAATATTTTCCTACAAACACCCCCCACCCAAATCAATTGTCGACACCTTTTCTTCCCTTTCCCGTGAATCTTCATCATAACATCCAATGCCCAACTTACACAAACAATATTCATATATAATCATCAAATACAAAATTGATGACGACAACCTTACCTACTAATGTCTCGCTCTCTTATTAGTGGACAAAAAGTTTTTTTCCCCAGTTGTAATTGCAAGTCCTTAACGCGAGAAAGTGCACACATACACTTGGTATAACAGCCCGAACCACCGTCCGTCGCAACACAACCCAATAAGATGGGCGATCACCCCTTAGACCCGAATATCCTCTCATGGGCTCTAAAAAGTGAAGCTCTTAGCTTGTTGGTAGTATGACGATAGGAATCTATTATAAATCGATCATATGAGCCTTAATTTCCCAATGTGGGACAAACCAACTCCATAAACCACTTTCCATAATCCATAGTGTTACAAACTCCCCCACTTATAGAACGCAGCGTCCCCATTGCGCCTCAACCGAACCATACCCACATCAACACAGGTCCAAGATCTCCCCCGCTAGACGGCTGGTCTGGGTGTCACTTTAGCACCCAACACGCGGCCGCAGAGTTGCTGTGATACCATCTGTAACAGCCTGATCCATCATACATCGCAACACAACCCAATAAGATGGGAAGTCACCCCTTAGGCCTGAATATCGTCTCGTGAGCTCTAAAAAGTGAAGGCCTTTTTGGTAGTTTAGTGGTAAAAATCTATTATAAACCGATCATATGAGCCTTAGTTTTCCAATGTGGAACAAACCAACTTCATATAAACCACTTTCCATCATAATCCGTAGTGTTACACTTGGTGTATGAAAATGTATGAATTTTAGTGTCTTTTCATTAAGGTAACCAACGCTAGAATATCAAACACGGATAATTAGGAGAATCTTGACCACTCATCTTCATCAATTAATTTTATTTTATTCCCTTCCTTCTAAACATTCAAGCCCTCAATATAAAAGTGTTAGAGTAATCTCCAAACAATGGAGTAAGAGGGTGTAGGGGATGTGAGGGGGAGCTCCACTACTAGCATAATTGCGAGCTTGACCACACTCACGACCGAGAAAGGGTGTCAGTAGCATTTACCGCAATCGCGGGGATCAGAGCCACAATAATCGCAGCTTTATGCACAGAGGACCACCACGATTAAAGTCGCGACCGCGATGGTGCGTGGCGGTGCGTTATTGTCTTTCCGTAACCCTTTTCTATCGTTTTTCCTTCTCTTCACTATGAATATATCCTCCTAAAGACAACCCAAAATAAAATAGAAAAATATACCTAAACACATCAAATACAAGGACTTTGTTCTTGAGCAAGTTTAGGGCCTTTGGGATCGATTTTGCCAAACGATATTCGTTCATGCAAGTGTGATTGGTATTGTGTAGCCTGGAGGAGTGTGCGAGCATTTTGACTCTGAAGATTTACGGGCCTTTACCGATCGTAATACCAACAACGTCTTCACCTTTTAAAACTTAAGCGAGGATTTACAGGTTTAAGTGTGACTTTCCATCTTGTTGGGTTGTGTTAGCCTTGGTGTAATAGCCCGATCCACCGTCCGTCGCAACATAACCCAATAAGATGAGAAGTCACCAATAAGCCCATAAATCCTCGCTTGGGCTCTAAAAGGTGAAGACCTTGTTGGTAGTATTATGGTAGGAATCTATTATAAACTGATCATATGAGCCTTAATTTCCCAATGTGGGACAAACCAACTCCATAAACCACTTTCCATATTCCGTAGTGTTACAAACTTCCCCACTTAGAGAACGCAACGTCTCCATTGCGCCTTAACCAAACCATAACAACATCAGCACGGGTCCAAGATCTCCCCTGCTAGACGGCTGGTTTGGGCCTCACCCCAACACCCAGCACGCGGTCGTAGGGTTGCTCTGATACCATCTGTAATAATCTGATCCACCGTCCATCGCAACACAACCCAATAAGATGGGAAGTCACCAATAAGCCCATAAATCCTCGCTTGGGCTCTAAAAGGTGAAGGCCTTGTTGGTAGTATGATGGTAGAATCTATTATAAACTGATCATATGAGCCTTGGACTTGGACTTGGACTTATAATGGGTCGAACTGTACTCTTACCATTGCTATGAGCAACAAGGTCCTTGTGACTGATGTAGGCGGGTGTGGACCGATGAATGAGAGAGAGAGAGAGAGAGAGAGAGAGAGAAATGTGTTGAGGATGGGCGGGTTATATCAGATGATGAGTGTACGATGGTGGCTTGTGTCGATAGAGAGATCTAATTCATGTAAGAACCTGACATATCATGCATCTTAACACAAACCCATAAGATGGGAAGCCACCCTTTAAGCGCGTATATCTTCTCGTGTAATTTAAAAAATGAATATTTTGCAATACCCCGGATTTCAGAGGAGGTTAATGAGATTTAAAGGGCTCATATGACTGCTTAAAAGGATTGATAGTGCTATTGATATCAACAAAGTCAAGTTTTCTTTTAGGAATTCATTTGATAAGAACTCCACAACTAAGCATGCTTACTGGAGAGCAGTTTCACAATGGGTGATGTAATAGCCCGATCCATCATATGTCGCAACACAACCAATAAAATAGGTAGTCACTCCTGAAGCTCATATATCGTCTCCGGATTTTAAAAGGTGAATGTTTTGTAGATAGTATGATGATAGAAATCTATTATAAGCTGATCATATGAACCTTAAATTCCAAATGTGGGACAACTCAATTCTGTAAACCATTATAATCTTATAGTGTCACAAATCCCCCAACTTAAAGAACGCAGCGTCCCTGTTGCGTCTCAACCAATCTATACCAATAGTCACAGGCGGAATATCTCCCCCGCTAGACGACTGACCTAAGCCTTGCCCCATCACTCAGCACGCGATTGCAGGATTACTCTGATACCATCTGTAATAGCCCTAACCACCGTTCGTGGCAACACAATCCAATAAGATGACTAGTCACCAGTTAAGGACATATATCCTTTTCAGGCTTTAAAAGATGAAGGCCTTGTTGGTAGTATGATGGTAGAAACCTATTATAAGCTGATCATATAAGCCCTAGTTTTCCAATGTGGGACAAATCAATTCCATAAATCATTTTGCATAATCATGTAGTGTTACAGGTGACCTCCTGTGAAGTTTCCAAGTGTGCGTACGAGTGAGGTCAAAGTGAGTCGTCAAAGGGAATTGTGTTGGTATGTGGGATCTGTACACAACAAAATTAGTTGTAATAAGTGACTACTTTCGGTTCAAGTGCTTAAAATAATTGATAATGCTACTTAACAAAGTCGACTTTTCTTTTAGAAATCCAGGTGATAAGAACTCCACAGTTAAGCGGGATTGATGGGGAGTAGTTTCGGGATAGGTGACCTCCTGGGAAGTTTCCCAGGGTGCGCATGAGGTAAGGTCAAAGTGTGTCGAAAAGACACCTGAGCTGGAAGTAGTCACCTATTGGCTATGGCAGCTTAGTAGGTTGTGTACTGACCCCACAGACTAACACGGATTCTTTTGTCCCATTTTGATTTCATTCATGCGAACCCTGCGAAACTTCCCAAAATGTCACCAATCTTGAAACAACTCCCAATCAAATATGCTTAACTGTGGAGTTCTTATCACATGAGCCATTAATCTCTTATAAACTTTTTCTGAAATGTGGAGTATCACAGTTGGTATATGGGGTCTGTACACAGCCTGATAAACTGTCATAGGTGACTACTTCTTCCGGTTCAGGCAATGAGGCGGGGTGTTACATTTTTAATGTAGAACAAAGCACTTTCCATAAACCTTAAGGTGTTACAAATGCCCCACTTAAAGAACGCACCGTTCTCGTTACGTCTATAACCAATCCAAACCAATAGGCATACGGACCCAATAATCGCCCTCGATATACGCCTTGTCTAGGCCACGCCCAAGCACCTATCACACGGTCGCGATCTCGCTACAATACCATATGTAATAGCCCAACCCACCAGATGTCGCAACACTACCTAATAAGACAAGAGTCATTCTTTAGGTCCGTATATCCAGTCATGGGATTTAATAGGTTAAAACCTTGTTGATTATATGGTAAATAAAATTTATTACACCCTCTATCCCAAAATAGCTCATGCATACCCAAATATCCTCATACAGCAGGGTCGCTCTGATACTATTTATAACAACATGACCTGCTATGCATTTCAACACAACCCAATAAGATGGGAAGTAACGCCTTAAAATCTCACATACTCTTGTGGGCATTGAAAGGTGACTGTTATATATGTTGATGATATGGTTGATAAAATCTATTTCAAACATATCATAAGTTCTTAAAACTACCAATATGGGACAAATCACATTTCATAAACATTGGGGGTCTACAATTTAGGTTGGGTCACGTGGGCTAGTCTTGATGTAGGAGAGTGGTTGAGTGAGAATAGGGGTGAGATTGGCACTAAGAAGTCATTTACAATGATTGTATTATATGCAAATTTATGATGCTTTGTTGACGCTAAATATGAGTGGTAGTGGATTAAGAATCCACATATACTCTGAGCGTGTGTAGAAGTCACTGCTAATTAATGCACCCAAATTTATAGAAGATGATGATATGAAGGACTCCACCACTAGATAAAATGTAAGGATTTCTCTTCTAATAAGGAGGACAAATCAAGATTTCATTACTTTTTAGTGGAATTCATGAATTTTTTTTGCCAGACTACGCCTAATAAATCTTATTTTTTTGTCAGACTACACATAATACAACAGCTTTTGCCAAAGTTCAAATATTTGTCAGACTACACCATAAGTCAGCTTTCTGTTGCATTTTGTCAAACATGGTAATTTGACCACGCATTGTCACCTCTTTGATAAATTTTTTTCCCTCCATTATTTACATCTTGAAATTCATTTCCACCGAAATGAGATTCTTTCTTTCAAGTTTATTTGACCAATAGTGACGTTTTGGGGAAAACAAGAAAAATATGAAGAGAGAGTGCATTATGTAGCTTGGAAATGTATATAGAGGTTAAATTGAAAGAGAAAAAACCACTTAAAAGAATGCAAATTTTCATTTAGGGAGAAATCAATCAATCCTATATCTCTACATAATTTTGGATTGTAAAAGTGTGGTAGGGACATTTGTCCCATTTTTATTGGTTCAAAGTAGGGACATTGTATACTTCATATTTTAAGTCATACCAAGTCACACATGTACATTTAGTTTGTGCATGATACAATAGGGACATTGTACACTTCAAGTTTTAGGTTATACCATTCCCATTACATTATGCATAAAGTCACACATGTACATTTTGTGCATGAATCAGTATTGACATTGTATACTTCAAGTTTTAGACCACACCATTCACATTGCATTATGCATACGGTCACACATGTACATTATATTTGTGCGTGAATCTTTAAAATAAGAGTAAGTACAACTCATGTCACTCCCTTTGTGGTGCATGAATCTTAGTGTTTTTATTATCATTACTACTTAGTCAAATGAGAGGTACAAGGTCAATCTTTGATCCATCTCCCAATTCACGAGGTTAACATCACCTAAAAAATTAAAAATAAAATTGTACTCCACACTTCTTTATAAGCAACAACCACTTACAATTTTTTTTTAGAAAAATACTATGAAAATAAAAACAATAAATTAATCAATTCACAAGATCATCAAAACCAAATACCATGCGAAACCAACAAAGTTTAAAATTATATACCATAACATAGCCACATTAAACAAACTTTTTAACAAAATTACACACCGATCGTGCGGAGCACGAGATCCTACCTAGTATATATATAAATGAAGTTTTTTTCGTGGTCATTCAACGCGTCTAGAGACTTTCGAATTTTTTTAGAGCTTTGTAATCTTTTATTTTTATAATTTTAGGTAAAGGATATATATAACTAATTATAAAAAATAAGATGATACTGTATGTTTTGGGGACAATAAGATGATGATAAAATGATATTATACGTTTTGGGAAATAATATATTGTTTTGGGAAACAATAAGATGATGATAAGATGATACTATATGTTTTGGGAAATAATATATTGATAATATACGTTTTGGGAAAAGATGGTGCATAAACATAAAAATAGAAAAAAACGTACCATGAGATTATACGTGCATGTTTTCTATAATCCTTCCTAAACAAGCCTTAAGGAATTTATGCCAACTTGGGATATAAAAATAAGTAATTAAATTATGATTACTCCTCAACTAAGTATGTATTATCCAACAATAATCAAGCATATAGAGGTTGTCTAAATTCAAAAATTAATAGAAATTTTCATTTGTGAAAAGAGTTATTTGAACCGTGCAACGCACGGGCTTAAAACTAGTATCATATATTTAAGCATTACCGGTAGATTTAGCAGCCTCTCATCCACCTCAGCAGTCACGTCATTGCTGACGTCATTATCCATAATTTTTTCAATAAAATCTGTAACATAAATGGCATATTCCTTTTTTAAAATGGAAAGAAATAATTTAAAATTTATTTGATACCTAAAATGGCCGAAAATTTTGGCAAGAAATAATGTGAATTTAATTTCCTAGATAAAATTGGAAAAAAATATCCTATCAGCTGCAATCTAGGAAAAAGTCTGTTATTGCTGAAAAAATCTTGACGAATAATAAATAAAGCGTTGAACTGGATTTAAAAACAGAACGAATCAAATCAGAAAATAATACATAAATTAAAACCAATCATCCGTCATTTTGGCCAAAAAAACAAATAACTTCCTATATACTGAGAACTACTTTCTGAAATTAATTATATTAGAAAAAGAAATCAATATCTTTAAATCAGTAGAAAAAGAAATCAAAATCTTTAAATCAATTTTGCACGGGTATAAAACTAGTTATCATACATCATACATAATTACAATAGCAGTAGATTTAGAACATTTTAGGCCGTCCACATCAGATTTGACATCAGCGCCATGTCACCGATGATATCATCCGTCCAATTTATACCATAAAAAACGTTGTATTATATTTATTTTTCAACATTATATTGGAAATTTGTGGGGAAATGAATCAAATCTTTAAAATTAATGAAACAAATAATGTCAATTACCATAAACAAAAAGAAAATCTGCAACAACTATGACACTTTCCATAATTAATTTTAATCTAAGATAAAATATAATTACACAAAATTATAATTTAAGAAACTATGTCAAATCATACCGAAATTATAATAATAAAATGACAAAATCTTTGCAATTTTTTGAAAAAAAGAAAAAAAATCAAAAATTTACCGTGAATACTAGAATTTGTATAAAAAAATTCAACTATCCATGATTAAATTACTAATAATAATAATAATCAGCACATTTTTCGCAAAGATTCCAGGGTTATACCAATTTCACACTTTACCCTAGCTACCAATATAAAAGGACAACAACAAACAATAATTTCATAGTAGCAAAGATTGTATCATCCTTATTATTACTCCGATCTTCTTTTCTCATGCACTCTCTACCTAACTGATCCTTTATGAACATACTTTTTATTTTGTTCATATTTTTTTTATTTGATTCTAGCATAATTCTAGCCATCGATCAGTAAATTTGTAATTAGATTAATTGAAGGTCGTTGTTTTCTCTGCATCAGTTGATCAATGCAAATGAAATCAGTGTATTTGTGTTCAATCCTCTTTAGTTATAAGTTATATTGTTTAATTGTGTGTGTTCCTACTTCTACGAACTTTTCATGTTCATTAGTTTAACACTACATTCATCACAAAATCAATGTTCATTAAATTTAAATTCAATGTTTATAAATTACATTAGATTTATCAATTTCTTATATGTTCATTATTTGATTAACCAAAAAAATTAGATGCGTAAAAAGTGAACTTTTCAAAGTTTTAAGCAAGAAAATCTCGGTGATTACATTGAGCAACAAATTTGAAAAATATAATTTCCATAAAAATGTGTAACAGAAGGTACTATCCTAAAATAAAATCAATGGAAATGATAATATAATCTGAACAAATAAAAAGTATCCTAAAAGATATCAATTTATGCTCTTGCAATATTCCGAGATATAATTGTAACACCCCGGCTCATTGCCTGAGCCGAGAGTAGTCACCTATGGCAGCTTGCCTGGCTGTGGGCTGACCTCAGAGACCAACACGGGTCCTTCCGGCGCACTTTGACCTCACTCGTGCGCACCCTGGGAAACTTCCCAGGAGGTCACCCATCCTGAAATTACTCCCAGTTAAGCACGCTTAACTTTGGAGTTCTTATCACATGGGCTTCCTAAAAGGAAAGTCGACTTTGTTGGTATGAGTAGCACTATCATTCCTTTTAAGCACCTCATATGAGCCCTTAATTTCTCAGGAACCTCCTCTGAAATTTGGGGTATTACATTCACCCCCTCTTAAGAAATCAACGTCCTCGTTGCGACTGGCAGCCAACCATAGTCTAGCTCCAGGATCTTTCCCCCGCTAGGCTGCTCACCTGGGTTCTCCTGACCACAAGATCAACACGCGGTCGCAGGGTTGCTCTGATACCATTTGTAACACCCCGCCTCATCGCCTGAGCCGAGAGTAGTCACCTATGGCAGCTTGCCTGGATGTGGGCTGACCTCACAGACCAACACGGGTCCTTCCGGCGCACTTTGACCTCACTCGTGCGCACCCTGGGAAACTTCCCAGGAGGTCACCCATCCTGAAATTGCTCCCAGTCAAGCACGCTTAACTGTGGAGTTCTTATCACATGGGATTCCTAAAAGGAAAGTCGACTTTGCTGGTATGAGTAGCACTATCATTCCTTTTAAGCACCTCATATGAGCCCTTAATTTCTCAGGAACCTCCTCTGAAATTTGGGGTATTACAATAATATATCGGACAAATCAAAAAGTTCCGAAAATAAATACTATAAAGTCGAAAATTTGGGAAAAGAAACAATTTCTTACGGCAATAAAATCTGATTTTAAGGTTATAAAATATGAATAATATACTGCAATTTCACGTTAAGGTAATAAAATCTGAATAATATATAGCTAGAAAAGGAAAAATTAATTTCTAAATTTTTTATATTACACTCGGTAAATCAGAATATTCCAACCTGTCATACACGGGATATATCAGATAATTCCCAGAATCAGATAAAATAGTAAAGGAAATCGATCTCCACATTTTGCCATCTCTAATAGAAGAATATTATAAAAGGTAATACGGAATATTCCAACATGATATACTGGATATATCGAATAATTTCCAGATTAAGAAATATACCATTTGTTCTATTAGGAAAAGATACAAATGACATATTCTTTGCAATCAATCATATTTTTATTCCAAAGTTTTAGACAAGAAAATCTTCGTAATTACATTGAGCAGAAAATTTTAAAAATATAATTTCCATAAAAATGTGTAACAGAAGGTACTATCCTAAAATAAAATCAATGGAAATGATAATGTAATATGAACGAATTAAAATTATCCTAAAAGATATCAATTTTTGCTCCTGCAATATTCCAACATGTCATATACGGGATAAATCAAAAAGTTCTTAGAATAAATACTATAAAATTGAAAATTAAGGAAAAAGATAAAAATTCCTACGACAGTAAAATCTTTTTTTTAAGGTTATAAAATATGAACAATATATAGAAATTTCACGGATTTTAAGGCAATATCTTAACAATAAATCGCAATTTGCTAAGATTTCGATATTATTCACGAAACAAAATATTCCTTAAATAAAAAAAATTCAAACATAGTTTTTTTCCCCATTAAAACGGTGCTAAACAGGATACTAATAATTTAGATATATAATTAGTCAAGTGGAAAGAAAATAAACACCAACTAATTGAAATCACATCCTTATAAAATCAAATCAAATCTTTTAATTTACAGAAATTATAGGGGCTGGGTATTTGGAAATAAGGCACAAAATAATTCCACCTCACGTTTACTATTTATTTGTCCTATATATGTTGTTTAACTTAGAGATCAATGAGACCCAAATGTACATGCATGTAAATGAGATCGGGTTAATACGGATCAACGGTCCTATAAAGGGGGTTCATAACTAAGAATTTGGGTCACGGGACATAAAAGCGGGTCATGACCTAAAAATATGTGTATCCAAACAGGGTCAGGTTCGAGCCATGAAACCAAAGAAGGCTTAATTTTATAACTCAAATACGGGTCAATTGGTTGGGTTAATTTAAGCCCAAAAGTATGTGTATCAAAACGGTTTGAGTTAATACAATTTACGGGTCATAAATACGGGTTCATGACCCTAAAATAATAGGATCATAACTCGTGATCCCAGTTACGGGCCATAAAAGTAGGTTCATGGCCCAAAAACCAAAAGATCTTTTACACGTCAAAGATCATTCTCTTATTTTATTACAGTACGATACCAATTTTCATTCTTAATTTTTGTGCACATTGCCTATATACAAATAAAATCTTATTACAACAACCCGTGCAATATTTGCAGGGTTTCAACTAACTTTATCTTATTTAGGGATCAAATCGGTGAATAGATCAGGTCAAGTTAAACAAAATGTGAGGGTAAAGTTGAATATGCACCTGTAGAGGTTACGTACAGGTCCTAAATAGTGGTTTCATGATTTAGAAAAACCTAGGTCGAATTGGGTTGAGAAATTAAATTAGGTTTATTAAGCATTTAATTAAGCGGTCTAATATTTTCAAACAAATGTTTTTATCATATGCATTTATTAATTTGGTAACCAAAATAGTATTATCACTTTTTCTTTGTGCTATTATGGTGGTGCTTTATTTTATTGTATAATTTTCTTTTTCTCTTTAACCTTTTATAGTTAAAGGACCAGATATACGTATTTTTTTCCTAAACGATTATTAATAACATAACGATCAGTTTGTCGAGTCTCAAACATTTATTTTATAATGGCTTTGTACACACCGTATAAATGGCAGCCCATGCAATTTTGCATGGGTATTAAACCAGTATATATATTAATAGGTAAACCTTTAGACAATTCTTAGGTCATCCACATCACAGATGATGTCACCGCTGATGTTAGCGCCACCTCATCACCTGTCACATAACAATGTTGAAAAAATGATGGTATGGAGGCTTGAACCTGTGACCTTAGGTTTATATTGTAACACTTCAACCGCTAAGTCAATTGACATTTTATTGATTCTTGTATCAGTCAAATTATATATATAGGACATTAATTCCTAATATTTCGTCCAAATTAAATAACAAAGATTTCGCCCAATAATTATACCACCATATATTCTACAATAAGTTATTTGGAAATACAATTTGATCATTTCTTCAATTTTGACCGAAATTTCAGCATACATTCCATTAATATCAAATTAGAGAATAATCATTTCTTATGTGGAACAAGGAATTAGAAATTATGTTACATTTATTCTAGAAATAGTTGTACATGATTGTTATGTAAAGCGGTGGGTGTAATCAGACTAATATATACGTGCATTAAACAAGGAACATGAGCGGGTAGCTAAGCCGAAACTTAAGACGCTGACAATGAGCTCCGCGAGTGATAGCAACAATAATGTTCTGCGGGTGAGTTAGCTAGGACCATTATATGTTAGCAAATTTTAAAATAATACGGACTACACTGTATAACTGCACGTACAAAACCAGTAAAGTAAGAAAATGCTTAATTGCTCAAAATTGAAAGACAAAAAAACATAACGTTAACTTCAAACTTCGTCCGTCCCACTTCATCAAACACCCATGGGTATATGTAATGAATAAGAAACTATGTGAATATTATTGTCTATTATGTGCGTTATACAACAAATTCACCCATTGGGACCAATTGACATGTTTTGGTCCAATCGAATACGGAGTATATAATAATTCGTAAAAGTGAACCTAAAACTAACTAGCATATACTCCATCCGGTCCAGATTAAACTTCTCACCCCCTTTTGCGCACTTCAAAATAATACTAATAAATAATTCTTAATGATTCATTTAGCAAATACATTTAAAAGGTAATCATCACCAACATCTTTATCTTGCCTCCCTAATTATTCAGTCGACAAAAAACGTAATATCATGGGAATGAGGAAAGCAAAGTCGAAACCATAAAAAAGAGGATGAGAAGTTTAATCTGGATCGGAGGGAGTAAGGTTTAGGTGGTGTTGCTTACATTGAAATTCATGAATCGGCGTAAAATATTTAACTAAATCTGATACTTTTTAAGTTGTTTTAATTTTATCGAATCTGGCATAACTCCTCTAAAATGATATTAAATTAAACATGATGAATTTACAATGAAATATGGCGTCCCGTGCAATTTTGCACGGGTCAACGACTAGTATGAAACAAAAAATCAAATTTTGTTTTTCAAAGAAGTATTTTTAAGGCACCAAAGTAGGGTGTGTCGGATTTAAAAACCACAAATGTCAAACATTGGAATTTTTGTACATTAGAGTTACTAAAATGAAATTATCAACCACTTAATCTACTCTAATGATTTAAAAACCACCAAATATATGAAACAATTTATTAAATTATTATATATAAATATTTATGAAAATAAATTAGATGACTGGCCATATTCTTATCATTACTGCTAGAGCCGACAACCTTGACCAGTCCCGAGCGACCCGACCCAACTCACCCGAAAATCCGACCTGATTGGACCCGAAATTGTGTTCACCCGAACCCGACTCGACCCCACAATGACCCATGACCCGATACAACCCGATAATGTCCAGCCGGACAATGACCCGATATTAAATAAGCTTAATAATGATCCTAATTAAAACAATTTTGTATGGATGTTGATGGTTTTAACTTACTAACTAAGTGACTTCACCTAATTATGCCAAAAAAAACAAAAAAAAAAAAATATTAACCAAAACTTGTACTGACGCGGGTTAATAACCATCAATAACTAGACTCGATTTTGACCCGACATGAAAACGACCTGACGCGACACAAGATTTGTCCGACATAACCCGACCCGAAAGCGACCGTGTCAAAACCGACACAACCCGAAAGTTCATGTTGACCCGTCAAGACCCGAACCCGATATGACCCGACCTTCCTCAAACCCGACCCGAACCGACCCAACCCGCCCCATTGCCAGCTCTAATTAATGTATAAACTCTCATTCACTTTGGCGAGAAAGCTTCTGATTGCCGCCATTGATTATTAGTAGAACCTTATAATTGATTGAAAAATACGTAGTATTTTAATTTCTTCATCTCATAGTTGAGACGAATTGTGTCCAACATTACAAAGTTTCCTTAATCATTTAGGTGGGTAAAATGCGAGAATTTTTTGGTGGTTAAATACCATGTTCAAGAAAATTAAGTGAGAACACTACACCAAAAACGGCATTTAACACCGGTAAATATGACACCGGTAGGCTTAGAACTGGTGTCTGAAAAACATAAGACACCGGTTTTCAATCAACCGGTGTCAAATGCTTCCCCAGTCGATTTGCGCGCAATTCCTCACTTAGCAAAAAATAATAGAATAAAAAATTGGACATACGACACCGGTTATAAGAAAACCGGTGTCATAAGTTACCCAAAAAAACAGCATAATTTATCCTATTACAGAAAAAAAAAAATTGGACTTACGACACCGGTTTTGAGTAAAACCGGTGTCATATGTTACCCCAGAAAAGGGCATTAATCCACTCAGCGAAAAAAACATTAAAAAATTTATCTTATTACGGAAAAAAAAAATTGGACTTACGACATCGATTTTGAATAAAATCGGTGTCATATGTTACCCCAGAAAAGGGCATTAAATTGGACTTACGACACCGGTGTCATATGTTACCCCAGAAAAGGGTATTTTTCTTTTATCGTCGATGTTAATTTGACACTTAATAAAAAAACTATAACCCCCAAAAACCCGAAACCCAAAAAAATAAAATTCTAATTCGCCGTCGTCGTTTAACGTCGCCGTTCTTACTCCGTTGTCGCCGCTTGCCGCTATTGTTCGCCGTTGTTCTGTGCCGACCCTCTGTGGTTTGCCGCTCGTGTTGCCGCTTTGTCTTGGTGTCTCTTTCATTCAATTAGGTTTGTCGCCAATTATTGTTTTTTCATTCAATTTTGTATTTTTGTTTTTTCATTCAATTATTGTTCGCCAAAATTGAAGGTTTATCGCCGCTATTCAATTTTGTATTCAATTAGGTTTGTCGCCGCTATTGTTTTTTGATGTGTTAGTTAGTGAATTATCGTTAGTTAAAAGGAATTATGTGTTAGTTAGTGAATTGTCGTCCGTTAGTTGAGTAGAATAGAGTACAACTTTAGATTGTAGTGGACAAAGACACCGGTTATACATTTGACCGTTTTCTTATCTGTAACAATGTTTTGTTTAGGTATTATGAATATAGTATGATAGTAGTGGGTTTAGTGGTATCAAAACAAAATTAAAGCATTATAGATTATTCAATTGGTTACTAATTTTGGTTTATATAGACATGAATCGAAAATGGATAACAATGTCAAATCAAGGAGACCGTGATTATGAGGAGGGGATTCAAAAGTTTATAAATTTTGCCGAGAAAAATTGGGAAGACTTAAAGTGTATGCGGTGTCCGTGTTTTAATTGTTATAATATGAGATTTCACTCTCTTGATACGGTAAAAATTCATTTGGCTAAGAGCGCTTTTGCTTCAACTTATACAAAATGGATTTTTCATGGGGAGGCAACACATGACTTGAGCATGGAGAGTCAAAGTAATAGAGAATTTGTCCAAGAAGATATTGGAGAGGATGATGATGACTATATTGGAGAGGATGGTGAAGAATATATTGGTGAGGATGATGATGTCGAGAATATCGATGCCACTAGTGGAGAGGCTGGTGGAGAAGAGGGGAATAATGATCCGAATGATGATGAGATTGATGTAGATGTAAGTGGTGATGACCCGAATATGATGGAGAACTTGTTGAATGAAAGTGAAGATGAGTTGTATGAAAATTGCAAAAAGTATACTAGATTGTCCGCCGTTCTTAAGTTGTATAATTTAAAGGCGGCAAATGGTTGGAGTGACAAGAGTTTTACAAGTTTGTTAGAGTTGTTGAATGACATGTTACCAATTGGTAATTCTCTCCCTACTCGGACTTATGAAGCCAAAAAAATGTTAGTTTCAATGGGTCTAGGCTACCAAAAGATTCATGCTTGTCCAAATGATTGTATATTGTATCGCAAAGATTATGAAGATGATGTTGTTTGTCCTACTTGCAATGCCTCTCGATATAAGAAGAATAAGAATGGTGTTCCGGCAGGTTTTGTGGTATTTTCCCATTATACCAAGATTGAGGAGACTCTTTGCCAATCCAGAGGATGCGAAATTGATAACATGGCACAAATCTGGTGTCGACAGAGTTCATGATGGTAAGTTAAGACATCCGGCTGATGCTGCTCAATGAAATTTTTTTGATGCAAAATACCGTGATTTTAGCAAGGATCCGAGAAATTTGCGACTTGCATTATATACTGATGGAATGAACCCATTCGGGAATATGAGTAGTGCACATAGTACATGGCCTGTTATACTGATTACTTATAATTTGCCTCCGAAGTTATGCATGAAGAGAAAGTACATGATGCTTTCTTTGTTGATTTCTGGCCCAAAGCAACCGGGTAAGGACATAGATGTTTATTTGGCTCCCCTTCTTGATAATTTGAAATTATTGTGGGATGAAGGAGTACAAGTCTTTGATGCTCATGTGGGTCGTAAATTCAACTTACGTGCTATGTTGTTCAACACTAGCCAAGATTTTCCCGTTTATGGCAACTTGTCCGGATATAGTGTAAAAGAGGACAATGCATGTCCGATATGTGAAGAAGATGCAACTAATCTCTATCTTAATAGATCTCACAAGAATGTTTATCTTGATCATCGTAGATTTTTGACATACAATCACCCTTATCGTAGACAACGAAAAGCTTTCAATGGACAAGTGGAAATGCATGAGCGTCAAATTGTTTTGACGGGTGCCCAAGTGTATGAGAAAGTCAAGCATTTGAAAATCACATACGGGAAAAATGGGTCGAAACTTCCATCCAAGGGTTATAAGAAACGATCTATATTTTTTGATCTTCCTTATTGGAAAGATGTGTCCGTTAGACATTCTCTTGATCTCATGCATATAGAGAAGAATTTTTGTGATTCTATTGATAACACATTGTTGGATATTCCGAGCAAGACAAAGGACACTTTGAAAGGAAGAGAAGATATGTTCGAAAAGTGTAAAGTCAGAAAAGAGTTGTTACCGCAAAAAGTGGGTTCACGAACTTGTTTACCTCCCGCTGCTCACACTCTCTCTAAAAATGAGAAAAAACAATTTTGTGAGTGTCTCAAGGGGATAAAGGTCCCGGAAGGTTATTCTTCATATATTAGCAATCATGTGTCGATGAAGGATTTGAAACTTGTTGGATTGAAATCTCATGATTCTCATAGACTCATGCAACAACTTTTGCCTGTGGTTATTCGTTCCATTTTACCAAGAAAGGTACTATAACACTACGGAATATGGAAAGTGGTTTATGGAGTTGGTTTGTCCCACATTGGGAAATTAAAGCTCATATGATCAGTTTATAATAGATTCCTACCATTATACTACCAACAAGGCCTTCACCTTTTAGAGCCCGGAGAGGATATATGGGCCTAATAGGTGACTACCCATCTTATTGGGTTGTGTTGCGACGGACGGTGGTTCGGGCTGTTACAGATGGTATCAGAGCAACCCTGCGACCGCGTGCTGGGGCGAGGCCCAGACCAGCCGTCTAGCGGGGGAGATCTTGGACCTGTGTTAATGTTGGTATGGTTTGGTTTAGGCGCAACGGGGACGTTGCGGTCTCTATGTGGGGGAGTTTATAACACTACGGAATATGGAAAGTGGTTTATGGAGTTGGTTTGTCCCACATTGGGAAATTAAAGCTCATATGATCAGTTTATAATAGATTCCTACCATCATACTACCAACAAGGCCTTCACCTTTTAGACCCCGGAGAGGATATATGGGCCTAAAGGGTGACTTCCCATCTTATTGGGTTGTGTTGTGACGGACGGTGGTTCGGGCTGTTACAGGTACGATTTGCACTTACAAAGGTGTGTTTATTCTTTAATGTCATTTGTAGCAAGGAGATTAATCCGACTGAGTTGGACAATTTGGAGGAAGGGATTATTTCCACATTATGTCAGTTAGAGATGTATTTTCCTGTTTCTTTTTTCGATATCATGATCCATTTGCCGGTCCATTTGGTAAGAGAGATTAAAGAATGCGGACCAATATTTTTGAGATATCAATATCCATATGAAAGATGCATGAAAATATATAAAGACTATGTGACAAATAGATCTCATCCAGAAGGTTGTATTGCCGAGCGTTATATCATAGAAGAGGCTCTTGCTTTTTGTTAAAAAAATTTCTCTGATGATGAGCGTGTTGGTCTTCCGAAGCCACGTCATGTAGACAAAATGGAAGGCAAAGGAGTTAGGGGCCACAAGATTATCCAACTCAATGCCGAAGAAATGAATTCAGTTCACTCATATGTTCTTCACAATGATAAAGTTGTCGATTCTTACATTGATGAACATAAAAAGCATTTGAGAAATCTTCATAGAAATAAGAGCGACATGTGGATTGAGAATGAGAACAAGAAGAGATTTGGCACTTGGTTGAAGAACCAAGTTGTAAGTCAACCCATTAATAAGTTCCCTGATTATGTGAGAATTATGTCTTTTGGTCCATCTTTACAATTTTCCTCTTATAGTGGATATGCCATCGGTGGATATACGTTCTACACCAAAGAACAAGATTCAAGAAGCACTATGCAAAATAGTGGAGTTTCTGTTGAGGCCACTTCTATTCATTTTGCAAGTGCTAAAGATAAGAACCCAAGGGAAGAAAAAAGGATTTATTATGGGCAAATTGAAGAGATTTGGGAATCATATTACCAAACTGTTCGAATTCCCGTTTTTAAATGCAAGTGGGTTGACAACAACAACGGTGTTAGAAGAGATGAGTTGGATTTCACTTTGGTGAACTTTGATAAAGTTGGGCATAAAGATGATCCGTTCATGTTCGCAAGCCAATCAAAACAAGTTTTTTATGTGAATGGCCCTTTGGATAAGAAATGGTCTATTGTTTTATCCGCTCGACCTAAACATGAGTTTGATTATTATGTTGAAGATGAGATTTTAGAAGGTTTGGGTGCTCCAAATTCATGCGTCCAAGTGATAGAGAATGATGATAACTCCTTATCATATGTTAGAGATGATCATGATGAGGGAGTTTGGGTGCAAGATGATGCAAATGTAACAAAAATACGTTCTAGGACTAACTTAAGTTCTCTAACTAGTTGGGAAATTTTGGTTTTACATTTACATAATTATAATTTTCATTAATTGCACAAACTCCTCTCTATCGTATTTGTGTTACTTATGTTTATTATTTACTTACACTTATTATAGTTATTTTATTTTATTTAACTTTCTCTTATGTCTTTTGATACTTATAATCATGTTTATATTTTGTGAATATAGGTTGGATAATGTCGACTCGAAGAAGAAGAAGAAAGCCTAGTGATAATTCCGATTCCGATTCCGATCATGAAAGAGGTCAAACTTTACTACGCGCTTGTGCAAAAGCATTACAAGATGGTTCTCCTTTTCAGCTACAATGGAGTACGGACGGGTTGTTAAATCCGATTGGCGAACATCGCCAAAAGTTTAGTAGTTGGATAGGCGCAATCGCACGTGCACATGTGCCTATTACTTTGAGAGAGTGGAAGAAGCTTGACGAAGCCACAAGAGAACGTGTCTTACACGATATTGAGGTTAGATATAATATTCAATTTATTTCATATGTCTTGTCTATAAAAGTTATCTAAATTCTTATTTTTTTTTCACGTGTTTTTTTTTTTTTTTTTTTTGTGTTTCGCAAGGGTGCATTTTATGTTCATCCCGAACGTAGAGGATGTTGGGTGTTGAAGATAGCCGGTAAAAGATGGAGAAATTGGAAGACCAAACTTCATCTTAAGTATATGTATGTAATTGACAAGAAGACCAAGGAAAGGAAACTTGTAACGAAGCCGTCGGGAAAGTATCCACAAATCACACAAGAGCATAGGATGCTTTCATTGAATATCATTTGAAAGATGAAAAGTTTCTTGTAAATTTACATATAATTTTATAATTTTATTGAAATGTTAGCTTTAATGAATATTCTAATTTTTGTTTGTTTTTTTCACGGTAACTAGTCACTTAGCAAAGATGGTAAAGATAATGCTGCAAAAAAGAAAACTAAATAATTTGGCTCTCGGAAAGGATATATTGGGATCAACGAAGAAATTGTAAGTAAATATACACCTTTTTATTTTTTTAGTTATTATTAACAAATTAGTAATCGTTTATTTTTACTAACACAAAAATGTATTAGATTGAGGAATATGCCGCTAAAGGGTTGCAAATCAAAGAAGTACCACGTCATGTGACTTGGTTGAGAGGTCATAAATCCAAGAAGGTGCAATGTCCGAGTATGACGAGGAAGTGGTGAAAGAAATTGTAAGTTATTTTTTTTAAGGGTAGAAATTGTATTTATTTTTAAAATCGTTTCACATATTGATTCTAATTAAATTGTTATTGTCACTTAGGGTGAGTTGGAAGAAGCCGTGAAAGAATGAAAGTTTGTTCTCCAAGGTCGAGATGATATATTGTCTCCTGCAATCGACAAAGAGGAGCACCCGGCGGTCGTGTTCGTGGTGTAACCAACATGAGCAATTTGTCGAATGTTTTTGGTGGATCCACGAAAAAGATGTCCGAGGTAAAGTTAGAGAATACGGTGCGAACAATGCAATCCCAAATGTTCAAGATGAGTCAAATACTTTGCAATTTCGTAGCCGGAGAAACTCCGAGTCAAGCTGATATGAAAGAATTGATGAGTGCGATGATGAGTAACGATTCGCAAGCAACAGAAAACAATGAAGAGGATAGAGTGTCTAAGGATTCTAATGTTCTAAGAAAGGGAAAAGAAGTGAGTTTAAATGATGATCGTGAGCCTCCTGTTTCCCATTCATCTCCGAGACAAGCACGTAATATCCCTCAAACGTCGATCTCATCAATTCAAGATACGTGTGAAGGGCCGGTTCAGGTATCTAATACAATTGTTATATTACTTTACTTTATTAATCAATTCAACATACTTTATCTCAAATGATTTATATTTTCTAATTGTGATATTTGCACCAACAATTTACATTACTTTATAAATAATGCAGGGTTGGCATAAGTGTCAAATGTCACTTCCTAGCAATTCACAAGAGATATTAGCTTTAGGAGAAGTGTATGTGTCAGGCGCTTCAGAGGTACTAACTCTACACAATAACATTGTACCTCCCGGTTATAGTAGAGTGAGTATCTCTAAAGACTTGATGTCAAATGCCGAATTGCCAGTTCCGACCCCGGAAGCTTATTTTCTCTCTTCGGCCCTTGGTGGTTATGTGTTGTGGCCTTCTCCTTTTATATATATATTGCCTGATACGGTAATTTATACTTCATTATTGAAATTCTTATATTATCTTTGATTTATATTTAAATTTTAACTAGTGTTTTATTTTGTTTGATCATTTAGAATGAAACGGATAACTCTACGAATAAGAACAACACACCACCAATCAACAATTCGACCCCTACGTCCATTTCAACTTCCTCTTCGGAATTCATAACACCGGAAGATAAAATGAATATGAGAAGAACTGTGTTGATAAAGTGGCTTTGTAAGAAAGCTCAAAGCACGAAGAAAACCAGAGATGAGGGAAAAGTTTTGCATGTACCCGAGCATGGGCTTCATAATATGCAAGATTTGTTTGTGACACCGGAAGAGATGGAGCAATGGTGTTATCAATGGCAAATTCAATCTACTCACATTACGGCATTTATCTTGTAAGTCACTTTTTATACATTTGTTTAAGAAAAATAATAATTAGTTTAGATACTCATATATATTGGTAAATTGATTCATGTGACTCTTTCTTTTTGTGGTTTTTTGTAATAGGTATTTGAAAAAATTGTGTGAAAGGAGACGTGTAGATGGTTTGTATGGTTTTTTATGCCCGGCATTTTTGTCTCCTATAACACCGGTTGATGATGAGGATGATCGTGCGAATTATATTTTTAGTGCGTTCGCTTGTACAACATGTGCACACGGGCAAAAGATATTTTTCGCACCTTATAATGAGAGGTAACTAGTTTTACAAATTCTAGATGATTTTTTTATTTTATATTTCATAACTTATATTATTTTGATAATGTGTAGTTCGCATTGGATGTTAGCTGTGATTCATCCATCGTCAGGAATGGGGTCTTGGTTAGATCCATCAAGAGGGAGTAAGAAACCACCCGAATTTTTTCGTAATCTAATACAAGAGTATGTATATATTATATATCTTTAAACTTCATTGTTCTTTAAACTCCACTGTTATTTAATTATATCTTTTAATTATATTGGAATACCGTGTTTTTCAACTAGCGCCTTAATGAGGATCATGACTTTGGATCCTCTAAACAAGTTGAATAAGAAGTCGACGCTTATGAAATGGCATACTATAATGGTACGTTTGAATTTTTTGTGTTTATTAACTATACTTTTGATATTCTATTTATGCGTTCGAATTTGGGCTTATTTATTTTTCATTTTGTTTTGTAGTGTCCCCGTCAACCCTTAGGAAGTAACGATTGTGGATATTATATTTGTCGTTACATGTTCGAGATAATCCAAAAGAAAGCCACAACTATTCCAATTACGGTAAATATCAAAACATATATCTATCCTATAGTAATTTATAAATGTTTAAGTTTTGGATATCTAAATTCAATTTGTCGTTTTAGTATGTTGTGAAGGGTTGCAAGCAATTTACGAATGAACAAGTGGATGAAATAAGAGATCTTTGGGCTACATATGTCTTTGTGGATGGAGATGAAGATGGAGACGATGAAGATCTGATCTTCTAGCTACCTAGCGAGGTTTGCTTGTAAGTGTTCAAATCTACTTTGATTTCTTGAAACACTTAGATTCTCTTTAAGTTAGAAATGTTAGTAACTTTTAGTTAGGAAATTAGAAACTAGGAAAAGCAAGACATCTCCATTGTTATATTTTGGAGAAATGTTGTGGATGGAGTAATTGAGATTGGATGGATGCTTATTATATATAGAGTGAATTTGAAGCTCCATTGTTGTATAGCAAAGAATCGACTTGGTTTCTTGTAGTCGAGGTTTTGGGAATTGGTATCGTTGAAACGGCATAATCGTATTGTATGTTTGTAATGTGGGAATGGGTGACTAATTGTTGTAGTCGCCAATTCCCTGGCAGAAGCAGAAGCAAGAAAACTTTAAAAAAAAAAAAAAAAATCTACCCTATGACACCGGTTTTTTAAAAAACCGGTGTCAAATGTCCATCAAGAGAAAAAAAAAAAAAAAACATATTACACCGGTTTTTTAAAAAACCGGTGTCAAATGTCCATCAAGCGGAAAAAAAAACATATGACACCGGTTTTAGGTCAAACCGGTGTCAAATATGTACCCAAAAAGTCAACACTGGTGTACATATGACGCCGGTTGGACCTAAAACTGGTGTCATATGTACATCAGTATTGACTTTCTAGGTACATATTTGACACCGGTTTGACCTAAAACCGGTATCATATGTACACCAGTGTTGACTTTCGGGGTACATATTTGACACCGGTTTGACCTAAAATCGGTGTCATATGTATTATTTGGCGTAGTGGAAGTGACATTTAGGTGCCTGACAAATACAAATATCTTATAGGTTAATGTTTAGCAAGACATGTTATATTAAGTGTACTCTAACCAAAACAAACATGTGTGAAACAGTCTCACACTAATTTATTGTGAGACCATCTTTCTTTGTATAAATAGTGACCTCTTTTACATTTTTTAGTAATCATTATACTTCTGTTAGTGATTGTTTCAATTTAACGTAAGATTAGAATGTCTTATATAAAATGAGTAATTGAGTTATTTTATAAATAATGCCTAATTTTATATTTTGTGCCCCTTTTGAAAATCACAACTTATGTCGTTAAATCGTAAATTAACAAGATCACTAAAAACAATATGAGACCGTCTCACAATACATTATCGTGAGACCGTCTCATATGAGACTTTGCCTTATCGGAATTGTTTGTATGCGTTGATTTTAGTTTTTAAGAACTTACTTATTATGTACTCCGTATGGTATAATTAAAGAGAACCAGATTGGAGAGATACATGCAGATGAAGTTCCAGGGCCACTGGGGAAAATGCACATAAACTCGACGATGTTGAGTCAAATTGCCCAACTTTGGTACGTTTTGCAAATAAATTTTCATATAAGATCAGATAATGATCAATCAATCAAAGAAATAGGAGCCAATAAACCAAATCCCCGTTGCAAAAGTCTGTTTGGTGCAATAACATGAATACATATAACCATATCTGGCTCCAAGTCCTCGTTGATTGGGCGCAATATTAATGAGTTACCGGTTTTCTCTGCCGGAACTTGGACCCCTGGAAGATTCCGACGCTGAAGAGGTAGATCCCAACATATTATAGCTGGATCTCTTCTTCTTATGGGTTTTCCAAGTTAAACCTTTCCCATCCCATGTACCATTCTCACTTGAACCATCGTCTTGTCTTTCTGGCGTTCTGAAGTTACCCCCATCAAGCCTAAGCTTTGAAGGGGAAGGAAGTGGAACTTCTTCGCTGTTCCCCTCGCTTGGACTAGCCTCATCCTCATCGTCAACTTCATATGGCGAGTTTTCCATGCCTCCATGATTATTAGTCAAGTTGCCATTGTCCGAGGTAAGAGTCTCCCGTTTCTTCCTCTTAGAAACAGCTTTAGACAAGTCTTCTCCATTTTCTACAGCTTTTGCCCACCTTAAATCACTAAGAGTGTCTGCATAAACCACCTCTTTTCTCTTTCTCTTACCTGTTATCTTCCCAACATCATAATCAAAACCTTTGCCCTTCTCACTGATGCCAGCATTCACGGCATAGACCCATTCAGGGACTTCGTGATCTTCCATAAGCCGAGATTTGTAGTTCTCCTTCAGCCTTCTCTCTTCGTCCATTTTCTCAAATAGCCAGTACTCTTCCTCTGATCGGGCTGCCAAACGGTTAATCTCTCTTTCACTAGGTACATCGGCTCCAAGCGAGCTTGTTCCTTTACGCATGATCTCTTCCAACATTTCCTTTCTATCCTGAGCTGCAGAGCAAATAGATATTCTCATATTAACTTCCCATTAAACTTTCAGAAGCTAATTCTTTTGCAAATGCATTTGATACAGAAGTTACTGATAGCTCCTTTAACCCTTGTTCAGTTGTTCTGTTTCTCATAGCTGCAAATGCAATCACTAAGATGAACTCATGCATAGATGCAACAGTATACTTGAGTATGGTAAATCCAGGCCCTATAAGATCAGATTTTATGACATTTTGAGATCTTCAGATATGTGAATTATAGACAATGTGAGTCTTGAAAAATCACGGCTTGGAACTTATATCTCCAAAATATTATTATTCTCGGTTATTAAGATACAGAAGTATCACGCCCCTTCTAATGAAACATGTATGCTATATCTATGAGGTATGATATGGTAATATAACTAATACAAACAGCTCATTTCAGAAAAAAAAAAAAAGAACTTGTACAAACAGCAATTTACCTGTTGATGTAGTATTGAAGAGCCCAGCCTGGATGACTTTGGCATCAATGCCCATCTTCTGTTTGGCACGATCCAGAATTACTTCTTCAATTGATCCTACACTCACCAAAACAAAAACTCTCACCTCCTTCTTCTGACCAATACGATGGGCTCTATCCTCCGCTTGTTGGTCCATCTGCGGATTCCAATCACTATCGAAAATAATTACAGTATCAGCAGTCTGCAAGTTAAGACCAAGACCTCCAGCACGAGTGCTCAAAAGAAACACGAAATATGGAGAATCAGGAGCATTAAATTCTTTAAGTAAGGTCCCTCTCTCATCAGTCTTTGAAGATCCATCCAACCGAAGGTACTTGAAGTTGTGCATTTGAAGATGAATTTCAAGAATATCCAAGAGGCGGGTCATTTGTGAGAACAGTAGAACTCTATGACCGGCTCGATGCAGTTTAGGAAGTAAACGATCAAGTAGCTCAAATTTCCCTGATGCTCGCCTTATTTCTTCCTTATCCCAAAAGTTATAGTCATGCAAGAAGAGGTATGGATGGTTGCAGCATTTCCTGAGTTGCATTGAGAGGTTCTGCAAACTCTTTGACTTCCCTTTCTCTGCAAACATTTAACAAAACTTATCAAGATAGATCACACATCCTGCACAACTACAAGTCTATAATTCCCTAGACGAGGTTAATCATCTAAGAAAAGCTATTCATCCGTCAATCCACATTGAATATATGCTAGATTTACAGCACAGCACAGAGTTGCATACTCGACCAAAAAATATACTGAAAAGGAAAATAGAGCTTCCTTATAAAAATCCCACGGGAATACCCCAACTATCGAAGTAACCAAGGGACAAATTCAGTCTTATAACAAAATCGCCTGCGCTTCAGAAAACATGAGTGTGAATGAGACTGTTGTTCAATCTTTTAAGAAAATTCGGTAGAATCCTCACTTTATCACTCAAATTTAGGGACCAGTATATAAAGCAGAGCCTTATTACTAATTGTTTCTTGTAAGGGTGGGGAAGGGGAGGAGATGTTTTACAACATTGACAAATTATAAATTCTTTGACCTAATTTGGTTAAAAAAAAAAAAGCAAATATGTAATGATGTACCAAGAAACATTCATCTCTTCAGAAACATCATAGTTCAAGGAGCTTTATGTATAAAACCAACATCGAAATCATAAATGGAAAGGGAAGGAGGAGAGGGGGAGGGGGGCAAAAAATTTTGTTTGGAAAGCAATGGGGTGAGCACGATGAGTAAGAGACATCTGGGGAAACTCGTTCATGCCTCTTCAGTAAACCAAGTTGGAAACTTTTCATCTCTCTTCAGTGAACCAAGTTCCTCCGAAGTTGGAAGGATTTTCTCCACTCTCTTCCAAGTCCCAAATTTAATACCTGAATATTCGGTTTGATAACCTGCTGCTAATTATTCTTCTTTCCCCCGGATTATTTTTCCTCTCCTCTTACCATTCTATCCCCTTGCATGGATTATACAAATGGTAAAGTCTCTACTCCCTTCCTTGAGAAAATTCTAAGATTCTGCATATATCTTCAAGCTTCAGGAATATGCTTCAGCTTGCTTACATTGTTACAAAGAAACGACCTTCCTAGATTGGATCAACGTGTCCGCAGGGAACCCGTTCCCATCATACTCAAACCAGGTATATTTATACAATTATATTTTTAATTGTGCCTTTGGGATTAATGTATATTTTCCCCTAGATTTTAGGACCTTATATTACTTTATTACTTTTCTATCAATGGCCCTGACCCTATATGATGTTACGATGCAAACTTAGAAACACATTAAAAATTTGTTCATTTCTTTGGAAGCCTGAAGCCAGAAGGACAAAGTGTTCGGATTAAAGTCCATCCCAAGTGCATTGTTCACATTGGAACTTAATGTGATTCAATGGACATTCTTAATGGTTATTTAAGAATGGTTGTTTCTTTGAGGTGCATGCGTTGGATGTATGGAAAACTTAATGGGTAATTAAGTTATATTAATTCCAAGGTTCATGCATGTGGCAAAGGAGTTTGCTATATAAAGGAATGGTTTTTCCTTTGGCAAATAACACAAACACACTCACCACACACTTACACAAGGAGAATTGTGGGGTGGCATCACAAGAGGGAAAAATACTAGGAGTGTAAACACATTTAGTGTGGGAAAATTTTGGAGGGTTCAACAGTTGACTCCGAAATTGGGACAATGTTAGAGGGTTAAATAATTGACTCTAATATTGGCTAGAATTTATCTTGTGAGGGTTCTAAGTTGGTGTGTAACTTAGGACGGCAGTCTTTGTACTGACACTATTTTATAGTGGAATTTCAGTCGTTTGGCTGGTGGGTTTACCTCCGGATTTGGAGGGTTTTCCCTGGGTTAAATCCCTAAATATCTTGTCTCATCGTCTTATTGCTTGCGGTTGTTTTTACTTTTACGGTTACTTATCGATTAGTGCTTCCGTTGCGCGGGGAGATTAGCGTTAATTTCCCAACACAAAGAAAGTTTGATGAATATGTAGAGAAATGACTAACTGGACCCGCCAACTACCAAGCAGACAACAACATCTTTTGCTCGTCATTTAGGCGGGTGAGTGAAATTTCTGCTCATGATGTCCGAATTCAGCCATGGTGGCTCAACCAAAGAGTTTGGCACAGGTCAAAGGGTAAAGGAAAAGGGGAGTTCCTACAACATCTTTAACCCCAGTGCCTTAAAGGCTCCCCCCATAAGGAGGGGGGGTAAGGGGGGGTCAGATGCACGCAAGCCTTACCCCTATTGATACATAGAGAGGTTGCGCACGAATGACCCAAAATGAAAATTGCGTCGAGAATCGCACCGACTGACTGCTACTTCACAAAATAAGAAGCACAGACAGTTTTATGAGTCATTTTGCTTTATTCCATTGTATCCCAAAAACCAAAGAATAAGTAGTCTTTGGCTCAATTGGAAATGGAAAGACAACTACCAAGCAGACATAACTAATTTAATTATATTTGTGTCCTAGATATAGTATCATTTTATAAGATAAGTGTAACTAGTGTCGATGAGATTTAAAAAGATACGAATAACTAGAGTGCAAGCAGTCCTGGAAACCAAGAATCTGAAACTCGCATCTGCAAACCCCCTTTCTCATATATTAAAATTATTTTAACAATTTCGAACTTCAAAGTCCTGTATTCCTCGGGATTAGACCTGAGACATAGGCATTAAGTTCTCCTGTTTTAGTTGCAGAATGTGCACATTAACCATTTAGTTTCACACATGATCATCAGCATACTTGCTTCCAAGAGTTGCACCAGCATGTTTATCAATCACAAGATAAACCTCTGGACAAAAGATTTCTCTCTTCCCCACCACACTGCCCATAAGTTACACACATTGACTAGCTTTCCACCTATCGACAACCAACTCTAATGTTACGTAATGAAGTTCCACTCTCAGCCTCGTCAATTATGTGATCTTCTTAATCCACTGACGGTGATTGTGAGACATGCAACAACCATATTAACAGTCGAAACGGCAAGCCATCATTTATCTAGAAAAGGATAATTGTTGTACATGGAATCATCCCTAACATATAAGTCTTAACAGTCACCACCCTCATGCTCGTAAAATATAGCATCTTTCAATGCAGTGTTCCTGGACAACCTTGATTTATGATCATCTTCTACAGTACTAATGCAGCCGCCTATAAATGCTCCCACCTCTATCTGAAGACATTTAACACCCCTCCCCACGACCAACCACCACATTAGTAGTACCATCCTATAGTCTTTGACACATCTTCTCCTGAACTCGTCCCTCTCTTGGCCAATCACGAAATCCTGAACTCCTTATGCCAACCACCAAGTATACCACGAACCCATATCATCTTCTGATCTATCTCCTCCCTTGTTTATAGCACCACTAAAGTTGCCTCTGAATACCACAACCGTCACCACTGGTTGAGAGCCGTGATATAGAACTTAGGGTTAAGGCAGAAAGAATTAATTAGATCTGTGGAAGAGATGGATAGCGGTGGTGTGAGCATTAAAATCGTGGTGGACGGAGTATTCTCCAAGTCATGTCTATTAAAAAAAATTGTTATATTATTATCTATTACCACCCTCAAAATAGAAGCGAAAGTTGGACGGCGGGTAGTTGGGCGACGGTGACGGCGACGACTGCGATGAACGATCTGATGACAGTGGCGGTAAATTGATTAAGGCGGCAGATTGTGTCATGGGGTTGAGGTTCAGATGGTAGGTATAGTGTATTTTTATGGGGTGGATGGAAGTGATTCATGGTTGTGCTCGATGAAAGAGAGAGGTGAAGGGGTATGATTGATTTTTCTAACCAAACCTCAAGGAGGAACTTGACGGGTTTTTATTCCTTTCTCCTCATTTTCCTTGGTTGAATCCTTTCACGTTCCTCTCTACAAACCAAACGCCCCCTAAGGCCTAAGGATGTCCGATAGAATAGTAAAACTAACCTGAAGCAAATGAGCTCAAAAGTGGAAATGTGGATGTCAATTGCTAGCTCCTGAGAAGAAAAGAAATTACCTGACTCCATGCCAACTCTTCCCCAATCTGTAACCTGCTTATAGTATACTTTCTGCCATGCAGACAAATCACATTTCAGTATGACCTGTGTCTTGCTAGGAAGATATTTCTCCACTTCATCTTTCTTCCTCCGAAGAATAAATGGTCTAATGACCTAATCACAAAGATTTTAATCAGCAAATCGTATCATTACTTTTAAACCTTCAAAAAAATGGAAGAGGGTGAAGAGTGAAGAAGCACACACCTGATGCAAGCGTCGAATGATTAACAGCTCTTCTTCGTCAGAAAGGGCAACCTCACATCGATCTGCAAATGGTGCATTGAACCACTCTGCGAAATTGTCAACAGAGTTGAAGATTTGAGGAAGGAGAAAGTTGAGCAGGGACCACAACTCCTTAAGAGTGTTCTGTATTGGAGTGCCAGTCAGCAGAAGTCTGCGTCGGATCCTATATCTGAATAAACATACACCTTTCATTAGATTTTCACACTTCAATTACAATGACAAAAACATGAAACCATATTCTTTTAAATTTCTACAAGCATTTGGGAGCACGCACACCAGCAATCTAGACATAACAATCCCAAAAGTAACAACGATGAGGGAACTATGGAAGCAGCAAGTATAAGCTAAAACGATCAATAACAACCAATAGCAGAGAGATATAGACCTATGGGATCTCCTACTATATTAGGGGGCTTTCACATGCATTCAGCATGACATTTAACTCAGAATATAATAAGAAATATTAGTGCTTCAATATACATTAGAGTATGTTAGTATGTTACAGTCATTGACTAAAAGCCAGTAACTATACGAACCACTCAACATATAACAGATTTAAGAAATTACAAGACCCTCACGGTTGAAAAGTTCGGAACATACTCGGAGCAAAGAATCCTAGAAAGAGCGCATTCATGATTCTTCAACCGGTGACCCTCATCAATTATCATGTAATACCAGTAAATTTTTTTGAGGTATTGCTTATCTCTCATAATAATATCATAATGCGTGAGCATCACACAAAATTTCCCTTCGCCGCCGAAGTATTGTTCCCTGGTGGCTTTCCTAGTCTCTGGCCTTCCATCATATAAGATAGCAACAATGCTGAATCACAAGGTTAATGGTAAGATGTATCAGTATATAGCATAAACGTAATGGACGGTTATAAGAACCCCCATGCATGTTTTCTCTCTTATACTGTAGATAATAGGTAATACTGAAATAGATTTAAAAACAAAGGGGGAAATGACTGTTTACAAGAACAGGGTTAGAACAAAACCCATCAAGACGTGCTTTTTGGTGTATGCGTGGCATTTTGAGGAGGGGGGCGGAGCTGGGTTAAGACGTACCCTTAGTTACCATTCAATTACCAGCAAACACAAAGTATATAATATCGCTTTCAAATTAACAATATTTTCGAGCTATACAGCATCTTCATGCATCGAGAAATTAGAAACAAGCCGAGATATAACAAATCTTTTATACCTGGGAGCCCATTTCTGAAACTCAATAATCCAGTTAGGCAGCACAGCCTTTGGAGCCACAACCAAATGTGGTCCAGCAACATTTTTATACTCCAACAGGTATGCAATTAACGAAATGGTTTGAATTGTTTTCCCCAGTCCCATCTCGTCTGCTAATATACCATTCAGATTGTTATTGAACAATGAGAGCATCCATTGGAGCCCTTCTATCTGATAAGGTCTGAGCTCACCACCCTGAAGTGAAGCTGGTTGCTCAGTTACCTACATGACAAATATGATGTAAGTTTATGCTATCAGAATTTCGGCGATGTAAGTATTACCAGAGAAATAAGATGCAACATATTGTAAAAACTGGGACATCCTTTTCAACTGCTTATCAAGTTCAAAGGAGATCCAGAAGTTAGTTAAAGCCAAAAGAAAGAATAAAAGTTCTCCAACAAGACATTGCAAAGATCTACTATCTACTGCCAAACTCTAATGAGTCTGTCAGCTCAGAGATGGGTTACGATAAATCCATGTCAAAGGTACTCTTGAACTCCACACTCTCAAGCCCTGACACCCAACCAAGTAATATGAGTTCATTTCACAGCCCCCCAAATTCCTCGTTGTTACTTTTATGTCACCCCAATATGCCTCTTCTGATAATATAGTACGCAATCCTCCGATGTTAGATCCTAATCCCTCCATTATTTGGCACATTGTCCTCATGGGCCAGTAAATTATAGGTTAGAAAGTAAGAAAATAAAAACATATAAAACTAGAGTATCATTGGAAGAGCTCCTTAACCTAATAACAATCTTAGCTTAATACCGCTCAATAACTGAAGGAATACAATCAGCATAAAAAAAAAAAAAAAAAAAAAAAAAAAAAAAAAAACAGAAGAAGAAGAAGAAGAGAGATTTCCTACAGCAAAAGAAACAACCTGGAGGTCCAATGGAACTCAGATTATCCTAACAAGTGGGGAAATCCTCTACATCAACCACCAGACGACAAGATTACCCCGGTTTCTCAAAGGCTCTCGCTATGGTGAGGTAAAAAGGGTCAGATATGTGTGGATTTACTCCTATAATAAAAACATAGAAAAGCAGAACTGGGAGACCCAAAAGGAAAATTACATTGACCAACTGCTACTTCACTATAAAAGAAGTGCAGACACTTTAGTTTGCCATTTTGCTGTATTCATCATATTCCAAAAAATAAGTGATTATTTGTCTTCACTGGAATTGGATATTCCATATTGTTTTCTACCCCTGAAGTTCGACCAGGGCTCGAGTTGCTAACCCCTCAAATTAAGCAAGCCATGAACAAACATGTGCATCACCATGAGCATTTGATGGACAACTAAATGAACTACATTCTTACAAGATTCAGACAATAAACCAATTTAAAGGATAACAAAATAATACGAAATTCAAGGAGGAATCAAATTCTGAACCTTTTCTTCGATTGAGTGTACAGCTGAGTTATATTTCTTCTGACCATCTAGTAAGGTGCTAGGCTTGACAGAATCTCCATCACATTCATCATTAGGGACAGAAGTCCTCTCTTTCAAGACATCCGATTCTTGCACATCTGTATCGGACTCATCCAACGGCTCAATGCCAGTTGCATGATTTGCATCTTTTTGTCGTTGAACCGCAGCTCCAAGAGACTCTAGAAGATCATTAGTTTTTCCAAGTAGCATAGTTAACCTTTCATTTTTGCTTTCCTCCACCATTTTCATGTATGCATCCTGATCATGATTCTTAAGAGCATCCAGCCGTAGTTTCTCTTGCCTAGTAGCACGTTGTCTTTGCCTTCCATGCCAAGCCTGCCAAGACCATAGACTTCATATATATACGATATATGTGTATGTATATATATTCCCTAGTCTGCCAAGACCATAGACTTCATATGTGTGTGTGTGTGTGCATGCACTAGCCTCAGCATACCCGAGTTACCTAGCCATTTGTTTTACCGTTTTCGCCAAAGCGTAACTAGAAACATACAACAGCGAGAATGAAAGATAAAAGTACCATGACCCCATCATTCCTCTGTTTCTGACGCTTCAAAGAGGCTCCAACTTGCAGCTGGTAATCACGAGCTGCATTTAGCAAATCGGCAAAAAATCTCCTCTTCCGGGTCTCCACGAATTTCTCCTCCTCCTTCGCTAATTTAGATATTCTCTGCAAGCACGTGGTCCATCAGATCAAGAGAAGAATACAGCTAAAAAGCCCTCTTCTGAGAATAATAACCAAGATATACATTTAACACGCCAGTATAGGTTCACTTTTGTTATGCACTAAAAATCATGGACTGCTTCCTCTCTGTATCCTTCAAAAGTTCAGAATTTTATTACAAAAATAAAAATTTGGTCTTAAAAATCTAATTTTTACTGGACAATCACCCATCACATGCAAAGGTGTTTTTAAGATATTGAATCAAAGATATGCCAAATACTCAAAAAAAAAAAACGAGCGAAAAAAGAAAGCAGATACCAAAAAGAGTATAAGCAGAATGCTACCTCATCATCTCTTTGCTTCCTCAACTGATCATCAGATTCAGTAGAAAATGGATCTACTATACCATAAGTACGGATGGGCAATCGGGTCATCCCCCAATCAAACAACTGCTGTTCAGGATGGACACACTTCAAGCGAAGCCAAAACTCTGAACTCACATCAAACCGCACCTTCTTTTGCAGCTCAGCCAGCTGATGAATGCAAACAAAAGAAAAGCATGTTGGATCCCAATAAACAGTATATGCAATAGTTAGTATGTCTTTATAACAAAACAAAACACTGATACAACTTCATTCGAAAAGTAACGGGTCATCAGAACATGCCATACTTCAGGGCTACATCTGAGCAAATCCCAAGAATGATAAACCAAAAGGTTAAAAAAATAAATAAATAAGAAAAAAAGAAAAGAAAAGGATAGCAATATGAAAGCAGGATATTATTTCACTTAGCTCTGTCTTACATCATGCTCCCTCCTATTCACTGATTTTTCCCACTTTCGAAAATTGTTTTTGAGAAGCCATGTTGGGAGCTTGATTTTGCATTGCATTCTACCAACTCCACTTGATTTTAAGATAAACGGGTCTTTCATTTGGTCTAGAAGTAGCCCCAACATGGCTACTCAAATACAGTTTTCGAAAGTGGGAAAAGAAAAAGAACAGGAGGGAGTATATATTCAAGACTCTATCCTACACAAAGAAAACTGTAGGAGAAGAATATTCAGAATTTACCTTAAGGCCATAAAGTTCAAGCAAGCACTTCGTCTGCAGATCATCCCCTCGACTTGTTGGCAACTCTGTTGTGGTAACAATACATTAGTGTATAATATAGCTACCAAAATCATCCATTGATACAGCAACACAAACCCATACAGATAACTGATTAAAATCTATTCCCTGAACTTAAGAGAAGTGACTGAACGATGAAGTTAAGCAAGCATGTCGTTGAACTGCATCCCATATACAATTCTATTACAACATTAACATTATAGCTTTCACAGTTGAAAAATTCTTTCTTTAAAACATGGACCATCTTCTATTAGGACCAATAACATCATTCACCTAGAATAACAGAAAGTTCCAAATAACGCGATCTTACCCACAATTTTCTGGTAAATTTACAAGTAGAAAGGATTCAAATCAAAATACACAGTATTTGTGGAGAGCTCGAGAACCGTTAAGGAGCCAATATATAGATGAAGCAGCAGGCTGTGTGAGCTTCTTTAAAAATGCCAGAACATGAGAGTCAATATCCCACCAGGTATCAAGACATTTCTTTAAAATGCCATAACAGGAGTATTGGAACCCCTTCCTCTAATTCCTAATACAACATTCCTATTTATATCCTCTACTAGAACCTTCCTAGTGATTGCTGAAAACTGCTATTTTAAAAGCAAACCAACCTTGGAGTTCAGCTAACCGCCGCTCAACTTTTCTCTGCCAACGATTTGCATTTAGTTCGGTCAATACACTACTGGACATAAATTTAGGCCTTTCCTTCACCACAGCATCTTCAAATTCCATAATCAGATCCCCATAACTAGAGATAACAGACGTGTCCTGCAACTTAGTACAATCCCCAATTAAAATCGATATAAACACCAAAAATTCTTGACTCGATATATAAACTCAAAAAAAAACACCAGATAAAAACAGTTCATAAAAGTTTGCGCTTTTTCAATCACTCATCCTGTGAACAAAGTTACATTCAATCCCCATAAAATCTACTTAAACACCTACAACTGTATTAATAAAGTCCTCAAAAACACGAATCACTCAACTAAACAAACACAAAACATCGATAGAAAACTCCAACTAATCAACTCCCACATATCTTAAATTTAGAACATGATCAATCTCTACCTAAAACCAAAACCAAAACCAAACCTCGGACAAAAAAGAAAAGGAATTAAATAAAAGCCATAACCCCAATCGCCTCGAACCCGAATTCGAGCAAAGTTCCACCTCAGAAAGACTATCATAAAAGGGCAAATCATCAATTCACTTCCACAAGCCACCCAAAAATTAGGCAAAACCCCATCACAAACAACCAATAAAGCACAGCACAATTCACCTCAAAACAACATAATAATCAAGACCCATCAAATAATTCCTTGAACATTCAAAAGGGTAAGTCCAAAAATGCACACTCTACTCAAATTAGTGTAGAAATCATAACAAAAAATTAGTCCAAACCAAAAAAAAAAAGCACTTGAAAACAATAAAGACCCATGAAATAATTCGATTAAAAAAGAAAAGGGTAAGTCGAAAGATTCTGACTTTAGTAGAAATAGAAGAGGGCTCCTGGAATTGGGGAAGAACACAAACATCATCGTCGTCGGCGGCGGCATTGAAGATGGAATTGACAGAATCAAAGACATGAGGAGGAAGAGGGAGATCACGAGAGAGGAGATTGAGGGCACAGATCAAAGTTTTAGTCTTGTCAACTTGTTGGTCTAAAACTAAACTTGTAGAAGAAGATGAAGGAGAGTTGCTGCTGCTCTCCAACACCATGGCGGGAACCATGACAAGGAGTGAACCAACCAACTGCCCAACTTCACTCAAAGGCTAATTCAATCTGTTTTTTTTTTTTTTTTTTTTTTGGATTATAATTTTTTGAATAAAAATGGGAAGGGATTATTAGCGGAAGAAAGAGAGGGTGGGTTTTTTTTGGGGGGGATTAGTAGTGGAGAGGCGAAGAGAGAGAAAGACGAGGTTGTGTTTTTTTGGGGGGTTCGCTCGCTTTCTTTCCGTCTTTTCTCTGCCTGCCTCACCAGTTTTTTTTTTTTCTTTTTTTTGAAGGGTAAAAGAGAGTTTTACTGAAGCAATTATTTTTTTTTGGGTTAATTTTTAAGAGCCTCTTTTTTAATTATTTGAGGAGATAAGAATGAATAAAATTGTTTTCTTTCTATAGTGGAAAGGGAATGAGGTGTATTGCATTCTTGAACCCCCTCTAACAGATTGATGAGCAAACAATGTTGATTTGATGAGTAATTATATTTTATTTTTTTTGTTAGCATTGACAGATAAATTGATAAACATATTTTTTTCAATGTTATTGCATGATATTTTGTGTATTTGACGTATAGTATGGAAGGTTAATGTACTTTAGTGTTTGTTCATCAAAATATTAGCGGGTGCTCAACAAAATAGATCAATAGCTCATCGAAATGCCTTGGGGGTAAGTGAACTGCGTATACTTTCGTAGGTACGGCATAAGAATTGGAAAATTGGTGATAATCATAAAACATGTATACACTTTTTATTTGAAACTTTTAGCGCCTTGAAAAATAGTACTACTACAAGTAATGTAAAATGGGTTAGTAATAAAGTTTGTTGGTGTGAGTAATGATTACTCTCACCCCTTAACTACTAGAGTAATTAAGTGATTAGCTAATATTAATCACTACTTGTCTGAAGGTTGTCTAAGTTGGAATCTTAATATTCTCATCTCTGACCAAAACTGAACCAAAATCAAACATCCGACCCAAATGACTTGACCCGAACCCGAAATTGACCCGAATACTGTTTGATCCGATATTGACCCAACCCGAACTGAAATGGGTCAGACCCGAATAATCAAACATTTAAATGAATCAGTTGAACAAAAGTGACTTGGATTAGCTACATCACATCTTCAAACACTCAAATTGCCAATAAAATTTCAATTAAAGATAATATGAGATAAAATTTTAAGAGATTTGACATTAATGTGATTAGAATTAAACATTTTGAAATGACTCGATTTGGATTTGACCCAACCCAAATTCGACCCGACATTGAACCGCAATTGATACACCCGAACTAGTCCGGACCCAAAACCGAAATCGACCTGAACCGAAATAGACCCAAAATATACGACCCGGAATGACCTGTTTTTCAGGTATACCCGTAGGCGGGAAAAAGTTCTTATATACACCCGATAGTATGTATTCCCGTTTTTTTTATGTTGTGCACTTTATAGAGTTTAACATAGAAATTGTTCTACTTTTACCCTCATTCTTTTTTTACAGCTGTAATGAAATGAACATACAACATAGTTCCCAGACTCTCAGAGTCGGGATTTACAACTACATTACTACAATACATTGAAAATAAATTAGAGGATGGGTTATGAGTTATGACTACTACTAATACAAAGTTTATTTGGAACTATAAGTACAATTTCGTGTATGCTTTGTAAAATGTGTAAATTTACTTGTCAAATTATTTTCATATAGGTTTGCAAATCAATATATATTATAGGAAAATTTACGAGGAACCACCTTCAACTTTCACCATTTTTTGGGGAACCACCTTATTAATTTTTTTTTTTTTTTTTTTTTTTTTTTTTTTTTTTTTTTGTGGAGAACCACCAGATATAAACAAAACCAAGGGGTGGAACCACCTCCTTACACAAACCACCCACCCAACACCTCTAACCACCACGCATCACCACCCGTCAACACCAACCACCACCTTAGCTACCCTCGACACCCCCAACATGGTCGTCAATCGCCGGTTACCCTGCTTGTAGCGGCCGGGAACCGAGAGAAAAGAGAGGATGGAGGGAGAGAGAAAATGGTCGTGGAGAGTGGAGGACATGGAGCCGGGGGAATGTGGTGGTCGCCGTGGCCTTGTCGGCGGTGGGTGGTGGCAGTGGCGGCAAGAATGGTGGTGGCGAGTGGTCGTTAGAGGTGGTGAGAGGGTGATTTGGGTAAGGAGGTGGTTCTACCCTTTAGTTTAGTTTATATTTGGTGGTTCTTCACAAATTTATTTTAATAAGGGGTTTCCCAAAAATGGTGAAAGTTGGAGGAGGTTTCCCACAAATTTTAGGCCGTGATTTTGAGCAATTCTTAAGACATCCACATAGGCTGCTGATGTCAAATGAAAATTACCGTTAATAGCACTCACATGGTTATGAATGACACACGCTAGCATACAAAAGACACACGCATCCAATATATTTTGTAATTGTGGTACCAATTTATTTCATTGCCTTATTTACAATAATTATTCAATCAATACCACAAAAATTGGCAAGAGTCATTTTAATTTTTTAAATTATGTCACAGAATCTTATAAGTTGATATCAGCATATAAATTATACACACGAATACACCCATGATTTGAATAATAATAATAATAAATATATAATCGACATCAATAATAAAAGAATTTGCCTAATATAACATACCCATTATTTGATTATTTAGATTTTTCCAGTTTAGATTTATGCAATCCGTCAAAATGGCAACTGATTTAAATTATTTCAGTATAAAATAAAAAACAAATATTTAAATTTACTTAAATTACAGAGTTAATTGGTCCACATTTCCTAAAATATTAATATTTATTATATACAATTAATATATATCAAAGTTTAAACTGAAATACGAATAACTCCCTAAAATAATGCAACATCATTTTCATTATTAAGCCATTTAGCATTAATATACAATTTTTTTTTGGAAAATTTAAAAAAAAATAGACTAAAAATCAACCAAAAAAAAAAAAGCAGTCGTAGTATATGCTTGCCTTTTAAAACAAAAATAGTTAGCTACTTTCATGGGATTTTAAAACAAAATCATTCCTTTGTGAACATTTGAATTGGATTTTTTTTCCCTAAAAAACATGACCAAATTTTTTTAAATCTACCATGTCACACGTTATCTTATACTGTTAAGTGCAAGAGCTCGCAAATTAATATAATTAGTTAGAAAACCATTTAAATCTGATTTAGGTCCTTGAATAAAATATCAAATGATTCCATGAATATGATTTTCACATATAACTATTAAGGAAAAAAAATAAGGCAATGAATATACCTGTTATTTAGGAGACAAACTATTTCGTACAAAAAAACAAAAAAAAAAAACAAAAAAACTATACCATATATGAAGTCGTTTGGAAATTATATATGAGAAAAAGTAAAATTAAATTAAATAGAAGTTCTACCGAAAATAGTTTAATCATTGATTCAAAAAAAAAAAAATAGTATAATCATATATTCTCATATCCTTGACCCATATTATATATAAATAAATCAAGTTTCAAACAATCTTCACATCTGGTAAACAAATGTAAACTTTTGCCCTTTGTTCTTGGTTTTATTCGTTTGTTCTAATATTTTTTTTTTTTTTTTGTAATTTAATTGATTTAATAGAAACTGATAATTAAACAATGTACGCTTCAATTTTTTACTACTTTTTTCATCTACATTGTATCCTTCAATTTTTTGTTCCTTCGATTATACGAATTATAAACGTAATCTTAATGTTCTCAATGATGACTGATTTCCTATGAATTTTGTACATTTATCAATTTATGATGTATTGGTCTCTTAATCAATGGAGTGTAAGCGTTATTACATTGCTTAAATTTATTTTTGCAGTTACAACGTGTGACACATGTGGTTCAGGGTAGAGGAATAAGGAAAATTAGTGAAGATATGTGAAGTAGTGGAAGAAAATTAAAAGAAAGTAGTAAAGAGAATGTGGGGATTAACAAAAAGTAGAAGAGTGAATATGAGAGAAGGTGGAAAATTAGAAGAAAAAAAAGAAAGTATGAGGGATAATGTCCCTAAATATATGGGGTGTTTGAGCTGGGACGTCCAAATAACGAAATTGGGGCGTTTGAGATGAGACGAAAGGAGTGTAATAAAATTACATCTTATTCACTCCATGAACCTTCAACCTTAAGGTAATGATAATTGCGGAGTGCACCCTATTATTTACTTTAAAATGTACTCTAATTAAGAAAACATATAGACATATGTAAACAATAAGTCTAACGGAGGCTTCTGGTTTAATACATGTTTGCTAATTTGGTGTTAAGGCCTTTAACTAAAACAATTACCAAAAGTAGTATAATGGTCACTAATTAAATAAAAGGGGTCACGATATTAATAACATGATTGGTCTCTCAATAAATTATTGAGAGACGGTCTCCCACAAGACCTACTGAAAAAAGTTAACGTAAATCACTTGACTTCTAGGGTCTGGGTAAGATTAATATGTGAAGATATAGATGAAAAAAACCAGATTAGATTAATACTACAATATAATTACTCTAATTTTTTTATTATTTCACATTACTATTTTGTATAGATAAACGGGTTGGTAAAGTAAAATATGGTAGGGTAGGGAGATTTCATTAACATTATTTAATAGCGTCGTAAAAGTAGAGTACAAAAATGAAAGAATTTTACGTATCCAATACACGTAGTTACTACACAAGCATAAATATAAGGATAAAGAAATTGATTTACTATTAAATGTAAACTTACTATTGTTGTAAATATATTACAATTGATATTGTTTTTAGGCCAATTTTTTTATTCAATTTGATATTTTCATGAAATTTGATGATGTTATCACGTGTTTCTCTAAAAAAATATTTCCAACATCTGATGCTTATCTAACTAAATCTTAGTCTATGACATCTCTAAGTTGTTTATATTATCGTCCGGTCAACACAGTTAATTTGTCCACTACATTTCTTATATTCCAGTGTGTCAAACACTCAAACCTATTCTAAACTCTAAGTTCCCCATTGGACGTAACAACATCTGACACTTATGGTATTAGTACGTATTTATATAAATAGTTCAAAATTAAAATTATTTCCTACAAACTTATGTTATAACACCTGTGCAATTTTTGCACGGGTAAAAGAACTAGTTGTATTATTAAAACATTCTTTTTTCGAGCTCCCACAGCGATTGGAAGGCTAAAGAAAGTCATATTATATATTTAAAAATTGTATTCATATTCTACAATGATTAGATTAGTACATGATATGGTAAGTAAACAAATATTAAATATGAACTGTACATAATATGGTAAGTAAAAAAATAATTAAATAAGAATTATATCCATGATATGATAAGTAATCAGACTTCCAAAATGAATTCTCGGACTAATTATAAGAGTCACCAAGTAAATAAGGAAAACTCTAAGTTAAATGAGTTTAGGAAAACTCTAGAACCTGATTCTTGTTTTGCTCCAGCAACAGAAATTTAGGTTTAGAAACTTAATATCTGTTCTTACTGAGGTTTAGTTTTATAGTTTACTCATATGACGTTATTGCGTCTTAATGTGAGATGTTATTAGGTAAATAATTGTGATTTTAGGTTAACATTTTTTTTTTTCGGAACTATTGGTTTAGGGGAGACTAATTTTCGTTTTTTAGGGATGAAGAATCTGTTAACACTTGAGTTGATGAATTACTTTTGTTTGATTTTGTTTGTGGTTTGAGAGGGGATTCCTTATTTTCCACAACTTTTGAGAACGATTGGAGTTATATTGGTTGGATTTGACGTCTTTTATTAACAGTTGCCAGTGTTGTTTCTTTTGAACATACGCTTTTGCAATCCGTATGTTTATTTCTTTTAACATTTTAGGCAGGTTGACCTTAAAGTAAGTCCAAGGACTTCCTTACTGAACTTGTTGAAAGATTATAGTCCCATGTGTATTATCTCAGAGTTCACTCAAGGTGACACTTGTGGATATTAGTACGCAACTTATGTTTAGCTTGTATGTTTAGTCATTGCCATGGATTTGTCTATCTTGATTCTTGAGGAAGTTCGCTATCCAATTGATATTCCTGAAGAGGAAACCATTTGATAATAGTTACTTAATTGGGAGACATTGTACTTAAATTGGTGTCCTAATGTTGTTTCATTCTATTTTTCCATAAATAAATATGGAAAATTTGCAAGAAACCACCTATTAAGTTTCCAACTTTGATAATAACCACCTTATAAAACAAACTTTGTTCGAAACCACCTTATAAATTTTTTTTACCCAAGTTTGACCACCTTACTTACTACCCCCACCACGAAACCACCTATTACCACCACAAGCCGCCTCCAAATCACCATTGATCACCCTAGACCACCACAAACAACCTCAAAACACTTACTACCACCCTAAAAAATTAATTCCACTTCTTTTTATTTTCCAGAATTCCTAAATTAATATTTTTCCATTAATTAACCACCCACTTTGATTTTTTTTTTTTTTTTGGAAAAAAAACACCCACTAGATAATTAATTACCCAAACTAATACCCCTCCCCCCTAAAAGAATCCCTACACTTCCCTGACATCCCGCCAACCATGAGCTTTGTACTCATAACCTTGGGAGTCCAACTGACTAAGTGAGATTAGATTATTCAGCAACTTTGGAACATATGCTACCTTGTCCAAAGTATGCATCAGTCCACTAACAGTTTTGATTTTCACCACCCCAACACCCATGACATAAACTATTGAGTTATTCGGCAAACTCAACTTCCTAGTCATACCTTCTTGGAGCTCATCAAAACAGTCTTTATGGGAGCAAACGTGACTGACACTAGCAGAATCTAAAACTCATTCTTCCCTGGAAGAAGCATCGCACTCATCAGTGACCCGCAAGTAAGTCACCACCAGCGTGAAAGATGAGTCACTTGTCTCTTCACTCTTAACCAAGTTGGTGTCACCCTTACCGTTACCCTTATTAGGACAATACCGCCTAATATGCCCAAGGTCACCACACTTGCAATACTGCACCTCATTACCAGAGGTGTTCCTAGACCGAGATCTGCCATGATTCTAACTAGTATCCCTGTCAGACGATCAACCTCTCCCATCACAAGCAAATGCAACCTTATCCGAGCTGTTGCTACGTATCCCAGCCTTGTCCTTCTTCCTCGCATCAAAAGACAATACTGATGTCTGCGCCTGATCCATCGTAATCGTATCCTTACAGAATAGTATCCACATAATTATCATATGCATTCGGGAGAGAATTGAGGAGTAACAACGCCTTATCTTCCTTCTCAAGCTTTACCTCGATCTTTTTCAACTCATCTAACAGTCCATTGAACACGTTCATGTGCCCAATCAGATTTTCATCCTCGTCCATCCGTGACCGATATAACTGTCGCTTCAACAGTAACTTGTTGGTCAAACTCTTCGATCTGTAGAGTTTCTCCAACTTATCCTATATCTCCGATGGAGAATTCTCATCAACTACACAATTGTTGACTGTATCCGAGATGCACAACCTAATGGTGCTAGCACATTTATCGCACACATCTTGCCAGTCGGCATTACTTATCGCTACCGGCTTGCCCGTAACTCCTTTCAAAGCTTTCGATAAGCCAAGGTATACCAGGAGATCCTTCATCGTTCTTTGCCAAACGGTGAAACTACTTTTACCGTCAAATTTTGTCACAACAAATTGAGACCCCATGTTTGATATCCTTGCCGATTAAACCACAGGTACCTAGATTAACACAAAACCTAGCTCTGGTGCCACTTGTTGGGAAATATGACCAATCTCCCACGCGCCGCGGAATAAAACCAATCAACAATAATAAACAAAAGTAGAAAATACGCAAGCTAATAAGATAAGACACAGATTTTAGGGACTACCCAGGGCAAAACCCTCCAACTCCGGAGGTAAAACCCATCAGCAAAACCGCTGAATTCCACTATATAAAATAGCACCAGTACAACCACCGTCTCGAAATACATCACCGAATTCGAAACACGGTACAAATCATGAACAAAGATAAACTACCCCTAGCTTCCGAGTATAATTAATAATCACCAATTAATAATACTTCTAGAGATCAACCACACCTGAATAGATGTACTAATCGTTCGTGTATTGTAGAAGAAACCGTTGTACTGCCTGTATGCTGCTGCTCAAACCAATCACCATATTTGTTAATCCTGCGAACGTTCCACGATACAATATCTGATCGTCTATTTGCACCAGCGCGTACGTACCAATTGTCTCGCAAATTCCCACGAAAACATTTACAGAACCAAAGGGATTTGATATCCCTTAAATACACGTAGCATAAACCTACATTAACCGACTAAGACACACTTTCCATAACACATAAGTGTTATTGGAGACAAAGAGAGTCCAATCGCAAAAGGGGCTACTTGCCTTACCAAACCTTGGGCTGGACAACAGGTTGTCAACTTAACACTGTCTTTAGATCAAGAAATGGCTAATGAGTAGGCTTTGAAAGATAAGCAAGACTAAGAGCCATGTTTGCCAATTTTAATTGCAATGAACTAATTTACCTTTATTATTTTAAATTTTCAACTTCACTTTTTTCCTTTTGTAGCAATGTTAGGAATTCCTTGTTGAATTGGACCTAAATAAAGGAGTCAGTAGCGTCGAAACAATGAGTAAAACTCTCAGAGCCAAAGGGTGCTTGGCGTCCCTGTGTATCGTCTCGTTGTTCGTGCACAATTCAAACGCAAGGGGTGATGGTGCTAGAGAGTGCCTGAGATTTGTTCTTACTTCTCAACTAGTTAATGACTTGATAAATTAATTTAAGGAATTCACTTGTACGTAGAGCATGTAAATATGTGATCACAAATATTCACATGGCAAAGAGTGTTCGCCATTTGTGTTTGTGTTGATTAGTTGATGGGCCGACAATTTTCTCATGCGTACACAGAATTCAGAAGAGTCATGTGGGTCCAATATTTGCATTGCACGTAGAGTTATATTTCGGGAGTGACATGTTTAGTTCTTTTGAAAGGAACAAAATCGTTTGAATAATGATTTTGACATCGTAATTTAAAAGGGAAGGCTCCGAGTTTAAAATGAATATTTTTTAAATAGGCTTTGTATGGAACCCATGACATTATTTCGAGATTTTTATTTTTATTTGCTTTGGATAGAATGTATCTACTGATTTGGATTCGAACTCATGATCGTGTAACCATGAACATTGTATAACAAAATAGCTTGTGACGAAGATCTTTTGTAAGGGTAAGCAAGGTTTTGAAGGAATGTTTTCTGAGTAATAAGGCTAGTGTTATTTGGTTTGTGAACAATTGCGATACAGGTATGCATTAATAGGCTTAGATGTCGCTCAAATTGGTTTGACATGGCTTGTGAGATGTGATACTAAGGAAAAGGCTATTGGGTATTGAAAGGGTAGGGTTCTTTGATCGTAGAGATTGTGATCAGAGGTTCATGAAATGGCGGTATATCATGTTGGAGGTGAATTGAGATTCAAATCTCCAAGTCTAACTCTAAGTGTCACGGTATGGCTCACCGAAAAACTTTATATATCAAAATGATTGATGATATATTACTTGAATTTTATTTAATCTGTATAGACAATTATTTTCATTATATGAACTTCATTTTACAAATTTGAGAACTTAAACTCTCAAATCAGCCCCCTTTAATATCACTACAATTATACTTTATTTAAAAAGCACTACGTTTAGATTATTAATTATTTAACCTCTTAAAAAAAAGTTATTACTTAGAAACATTCACATGGTATCCTTGTCTTTCTAATTTTCACTTGATTCCCATATTTTCATGTTTGTTTAAAATATGTACCATACTTTTTGTCCATCGGATACATTCTTGAAAAATAAAATATATATTATAAAATAAAATATTTATCTTTAATTGTACAATTTTATATTAGTACCCTATAATAATTTAGAACTTAATGTTTTTTTTTTCTTTTTTTTTTTTTTTTTGCAAAATCACTATATTAAATTAATGTTTACAAACATTCACACGGACACGGTATCCTTAAGGCTCTATTATACTCATGGTTTCTCCGTCTTCGTGTTTGTGTATTTGAAGTTTCATTTTTTGTGAACCATGACTCTTAATGCTAACTTTTCTCATAAGAATTTAGCACATAAGTATTAATGTATCATGTTCATGAAAATCAAATATTGTGGGTACCATGTACACATACGTGCATGATGCGACAGCAAATACTTTTTGAAAGGGGGGAGGGGCAAAGAGATAGTAATTAAATTTCATTTTCAACCAAAAAAAATATTTTTTTAATAGGACTTCTTTGTTTTTTTCCCAACAAAAGACTACCTTTGACCTTGTTTTAATCACGTACTAATATCTACATTGGATGAACACACACAATGTGTAGTGATATTAATAAACAATGATATAGTATGATTTAAATTAGGTTCATAATACACTAAATTAAGTGATATAAATCAAGGAGTATGCATATAAGCAATTCCTACATACAAACTAAATTTATGATTTGATACATACTCATGTGTATGAGCGATTTTTCATAGTAGTGTTTAAAATATAAATTGAACAAAATGGGGTTAAACCAAAACTATCGAACAAAATGGGATGTACATCACCCATATAAAACCACCAATATTACTCTTTCTTATAATCTTAAGATATATAACTATATTGGTAAAAGATGTGATTCTAGTGTGGAATTTAAAAAAAAAAAAAAATTGTTATGATATGATATGCTACTGAAAGTTCCTGGTGTAATTGTGTCATTATATTCTCCCTTACAATAGTAGTGTAGGACCTTGCAAAATAAGATTAAACATTTGGTTCTCACTTTACTGCAAGAAAATGACAATATAGAGTGAGTACTCATATAAAATTTCCAATTCTTTCCATTGATATCTCATAGTGATGCATTTTCCTTATGATCAATTCTTCCCTTTTTGTACTTATCATATCATGGATATAATTCTTATTTAATTATTTTTTTACTTACAGTATTATGTAAAGTTCATATTTTAATATTTGTTTACTTACCATATCACGTACTAATCTAATCATTGAAGAATTCGAATAGAATTTTTAAATATATAACATGACTTTCTATAACCTTCCAATTGCTGTGGGGGCTCAAAAAAAGCCTACTTTAATAATATAATATATATACTACCTCCTACCCAAAGATTTGGGTTGGATACATGAACCAACAACAAATATTAAAGAAATGGGATAGTGGAATTGATGGTGGGGTAGTTGGGTTTAGATAAAAATTAACTCCCCAGTAATCCACCAACAAAAAATCTGGCGGAGGGTGTGAGAAAGAAATGGAGGGAAATGCAAGTGGGGTTTTTGGAGGGAGTCTTAACAATTTGAATATCCCCCCAAAACGTACCCATTTGATGTGATTTGGCCCTTCACATTGTGGATCTTCATAAGCCTTTCTTGGATACATATCCTAATTGGCAACCATTAATACACAAATCTCACAAAATATCTGAGATTTTAGAGGAAAGGAGAGAACAACATTCCATTTCCATAAAAAAAAAAAAAAAAAAAAAAAACTAGGATAGGTGATGAATTCAGCTGGGTGCTGCTGCTAATACTAGTAGTGCTGATGCTGCTCGGTTTTCGCGGGTAATTTGCTGCTGGTGTGGTCTGCTCTTTGGTCTACTCCGAGTTGCTGGTCTGCTCTGGGTCTCCTCGTCCGCTGCTGGTGCTACTGGTTGCTCAGCTGCTGGTCTCTGTAGGAGGTTTCCAACCTATCTTATTTGCATTTAAGGTTAGTAGGACAAGGTTGATAGGATAAAAGGGAAATCATATTGTGCCTGACAAAAAGAATCTCACCGATGCTCAAAGACTTTAAATGGGAAACCCTATCGTGGCAAAGTAAAGGAGATTGCAGCAAAATATAACGTCACAACAAAACAATCGGAAATCTCCAAAGGCGTAACAAGCAAAACATAGCTTTGGGTCTTTCAATAAATGTGAATAGCTTAATCAAAGGCAAAGTAGGCAGGAAAAAGCTGGTTATACTGATGCAAGTTATCGAGTTGCTTCCACAATTCAAAAGATGCACAATAAAAAGACTATCATTTGCAATTGACATAAGTTATTCTACATGTCAAAGATGGATTCCAAAGGGAGAATTGAGATGGCACACTAATGCTATTAAGCCGTCATTATCAAGTGACCACAAGTATATTCGTCTCAACTTTATCATGTCTAGATTGTTATTTGTAACTTCTAAATGCAATCAAGTTTCGATCACAAGATAATGATCCCCATATTGATGAGAAATGACTAAGATCAAAGAAAGGATGGTACTTACACCGGGGGAAGAAGAACCAGTTAGAAGCACACAAACCAAGAGGTATATCTCTAAAGTTATGTTTATGGCAGCAGTAGCAAGACCAAGGTACGCACCGGATGGTGAGTGCATTTTTTATGGTAAAATTGGCATTTGGCCCTTTGCTATTAAAGGACCAGCAATCAAAAGTTTGAAACATAGGTCAGCCGGTACTATAGTCTCAAAACCCATTGAGAATATCAACAAAATTGTGACAAAGACAATGCTCATCAACAAAGTTATTCCAGCTATCAAAGCAAAATGGCCATCATGGGCAAGCAAACACATTCACATTCAACAAGACAATGCACCTCCTCACATAAGAGGTGACTATCAGGATTTTGTGGCTCATGCAACATCAGATGGATTTAATATATATATCACATTGAATCAACAACCCTCAGATGTAAATCAAACAACTCTCAGATGTAAATAAAACTCCTCATAGAGTTGTAGCTACACTTATGAATTAAGAGTCTTATCAAACACAAGCCTCCATACCATGTGTCAGGTGGCATCTAAAGTGCCTCCATTTACACATGGTTGTGGCTAGTTTCAAAGAGGCTTCGATCAATTCGTAAGTGTAGCAAATAAGGTCAAATTAATGTAATAACTACAATGCAAGTCTCAAAAATCATCACGGACTTGCTAGTTACACTCAAGCAGTTCATGTTAGGATCATAACATATTTCCTCCACCTACAAATCAATATAAAAAACATCAGGTAACAATAGAGCCAGCAAACCAAACAGTCCAATTGACCAAAAATTGCAACTTTTCCGGCCAATTCTCAAACTTCACTTAACCACAACTCAATAACACCACCAGAAAGCATCTAACAAAACTCGAATCGATCTATCCACAAATTCACAAACACACTTAAAAAGATTGCAACTTTTTGGGCCAAATTTCAATCAAAACACACGCTCATCTTTTTTTTTTTTTTCATTTCAACATTGAAAATTACACAAAAAGGTGGAGTACATCACAACCCACTTCCGCATTTCTACATACGGAGTATCATCCACACAAACAATAAAAAGATCAAAACTTGCATGAAATTTCCAATACATCAATTCATAAAAATCACAAAAATCAAACAAATAAAATCAAAATTAAAACACACAGATTTCACAACCCAATTAGAGATTTACGCACAAAATTTTAAAACAACTAGATTAATGTCAGATTAATGTCACACCAACTCAATTAGTATTAAAAAAAATTAATGCAACAAAAGGGTTTAGATTTTACCACAACCCATATGACTCATGGTCATTGCAACATGCTCTCGTTCCCACCAAGATTTGTCTTCAGACAACTCACGTTCTCATTTACATTTGGCTTTAGACATCTCAACCCTTAAATCTCATTTTGCATCAGATGCTCTACGCCTTTTCTTTGTATCAATAGACTCAGTATTAGAGTCTGGGATCATCAACTCACCAACCCGATCGAAGTAGTCGTCGTCAACAAGGGCACAATTGTCAGACGTACCGGCATCCAAATAGTCAACCGTCGCAGATCTCCTCCTCTTCTTCAACCTGTTGTTTCTCTAGAACGATTGACCAATATTCATATGGCCATGACGGATCCCTCATTTTTTATGGTCAAAATGAGACGAATTGAAGAAAATCAATTCGAAAATTACAACAAAAACAGAGAAATAAGAGAAGAGAGGATGTGATCTAAAGATCGAAAGGTCGAAAGGAGATAAATTCGAGTCGCCATATGAGTAGATGTAGGATTTGTGAGGAAAGAGAAAGAGAGAAAAAAAATTCAGGGTAGAATGATATCGCGAGGGAGATGAAGATAGAGAGAGTAGATTAGAACAAAAACATTGAACCCACCAAAGAGAGGATGAGATTTAAAGATTAAAAGGTCGAAAGGAGATCAAATCCTGTCGCCATAGGAGTATATGTAGGATGAGTGAGGAGAGAGAAAAAAAAATTCTGGTTAGGTGAAGATGCGAGGGAGAAGAAGTTAGAGAGGGAGTAGGGTTTTTGTTCTTGAAAGAAAAATGAATGAGAGTGAATGGGTTTGGGGGAGAAATGAGTTAGGTTGGGTTTTGATATTGGGTTGGATTTGGGTGGGAGAAATTAGAATTGGGAGGGAGTTGTTAGTGGATGGAGGGAGTTGTTAGTGGGTTTAAGTGAAGATTAGGGAAAAATCAGATTTATTAGTAAGGGCAGAAACGTCCACAAAATTTGCCATATCGGGTAAGTTTTGAAATAGGAAAATTATAGTGAATCGACCGAAAGAGGAATACAGGAAATTCTCTTTTGGTAGGAGCGGGTATATTGATTGCAGTTCCTATATAAAGGTTAATTATTTATCGGTTCAACTTTATCATCATAATTAGATATCATCATTAAGAGACTCATGCAACGCACGGACTTACATCTAGTATATAATTATAATAGGCATGTAGAAAAATACAAAAATGGTACACAATGTTCAGCACTTCAACTACAACAAAGAAAATATTAATTAAAATGATCATTTGAGTCTCTTAATAAATGAAAAATGTTTAATTGAATAGGTTAAAACCTTAAAATAAATATTCAAAACTTTATAGATCAATCTATAATAGATCAAAATTATGCTTAAATTCAGAAAATATACAACAAACACTAAAGTACATGAAATATTCACAAAAGTGCATAAAAAACGTGCTAAGATACATTAAAGCAAATTCAGATTGACATACTCTCGGTAGTATGGTAGACATTTTACCGGATACTAAAAAAAGCATGGTCTTAATTTTGTACATAGTTTCATCAATAAGCCAGGAATGGAAGGATAAAACCATTTGAAATTTTAAGATATTATGTTTCGGTCAGACATTCAAACAAATAATTGTCTCTTATCATATGTTATCCTTGATGTAAGGTCTGGTAATAAGCCGTTTTCATGTTGTAAGATTTGGTAGTGCCAATTGCATTTGGGTGTTGGCAAACGATTAAACCAGCTGCACTGCACATAAACTTCAAAAGTGAAAATTAAGTCTCTAATAATATACTGATCACGTTCTACAATCAGACGGTAAGGAAGATCTCGAATGATACTGCAGTTTACAACCTTCACCATCGCAACAACAACAATCGCAAGGTAGATGACATTCATTTGAAAGAGTTCCAGCCTAATCCGCGATGAGTCCGGGAAACAACAGGTTTGAGAACTCAAGTACGGTGTTTCAAGGCAACCTTCAGCATGTATTGGACAGTTGGATACCCACGAGTCCATGACGATTACAGGAGAGCTTAACATGGCAGCCTGTAGTATGAAAATCCATTATCAACTAATGTGGGACTTCAGCCATTCAAACATCTGATCTGACTGCAAGCTCGTCATTTCGTGATATCCATACGCAAGATTCAACTCTTCTTCAATATGATGCATTGATCTACTTCCATATGGCAATACAATGTCGCTTTGCTTGAGCGCTTCTCTCAAAGGAGTTGCACGCCCATCCTTTCTCATAAACCCCTTGCCATCAATGAAGGACCTGTCACGAAGCAATTCAAACACTTTTAAGGATGTGGGTTTATCCAGGCCTGGAACTCTATCAGCCAACCAATTCGGCGTCAGTGAAAACCCCATGCACTTAATCTCCTTGGTTTCGATACCTATCTTCTTCAAAAGCTCAATGTGTCTATCAACCTTCCTAGCTCTTTTGATATCCTTCGGCATGTGGACGAATAGGATAGAAGGATAGTCATCGGGGATATTATTCATTCGATCAAACAATCCTGACGAAATCATGAGAACAATGCCCCTAAACCTCACTTCTGTTGCAAGAACAGAAAGAAAATAACCACCAGCAGAGGCACCTAAACCAAACAATGGCACTTTCATTAAGTTGTTCTTGTCTACCCACCATTTGATGATTTTTGCAACCCTCAATCTCTCTGCCTCAGCTGACCAACAAGTATCGCTACTTGTTAAGGTAAGAACCCCAAAGTTTTGAGCAAGAGCGTACTCTACAATTCGTTTTTCTTCAGGCAAACCCACACATTGTTGACATGTTGAACCTTCGTCCCAAAAGTTCAAAGCTGTACCACCACAACCATGAGCTACAAAGAGAACAGCTATTGGATCTGTTGGAATTTGCCAAATGATTTCTGTTCCACTTACAAACTCCACAGTTGGAATTAGCAGTACTGAAGATTCCGTGCTTTTTGATAAATGATCGTGAATGCTATCTTCTAACACAGGATTTCCCTCACTGTTTAGAGCAATAAGTAAGATAACAGCAATGACTAACCCCAGAACTATGATAAAAACAGGCAGTTGACAGCTCCAAGCAGACCGGTTTGAATTGAGTGCATTATTTCTTCTTCCTACCATGATGATGCAAAGAAGATGAACTAACCAACTCAAGCTCAGCAGAATCTGAAATGAGAAATGGTTTGTGACAAACATTTCTAAATCAGCCGAAAAGAGGAACTACTAGTACTTTTGAATTACGATGTTGAGGACTTCAGGTCAAAGCAACAACCATTGTCAGAAATCACGTCTTCAGAAGCACATTTGCACAGTCAAGAATAATACAGTTTCAACTCAACATATTTTCGTTCTAAGACAAACCGTAATATATTTTCGAGTGCACTTACTGGGCTATTTTTGTACAGTTTCAGAAATTTACCTGTCTTCAATACAGTTCCGACAAATTGCATATACCTTAAACCTCAACGATGATGATCTCATATATCAACTTGAAGTAGACATTTTCGGCCCAATGATACAACACCACCATCTTTACCCCAGTGCCTTAAAGGCTCCCGCCATAAGGCAGGGTAAGGGGGGGTCGAATGCGCGCAAGCATTACCCTACTGAAACATAAAGAGGATGCGCACGGATGATCCAAAACGAAAATTGCTTCAAGACCGACTTACAGCAACTTCACAGAAGAAGCACAGACAGTTTGTCGTGATAAATGGCAAATATTAGTGTCGTGAATGTTGTTACTCATTCTCTTATTCAAGTAAAAATGTCTAAAACTGTTAAGTTATCCTTACCACTTCCTGCTGACATACTTATTTCTGCATGCTGAAGAATAAGCTAGTAGCCTCAACATGTTAGTAATGCTAATCAAACTCGAAAGTAGAGCCTTTTTTTCTTCTGATTTTGCCTTCTGAAGATAATTATACGGAGTAAGTTCTAACTAGCCTACTTTCTTCTTTGTTTAGATTTGGCTAGAAGTGCCCGAGACAGGAGCATGTCAAAAGTGTCAAACTCGCTACTTTGTGACCAAAACTCATGTTTTCGGAATGAAGGACCCAAATATCACACCCACGTAAAAGCGTAGAATGTGTGACACGAGTACATGAGTAATATGAAGAGTCCGAGTAACACGGTTTGGGAGTACATGGACCCGTAAGTTGTAAAAAAAATTCTCTTGACCCAAAATGAAGGATCTAAAAGTCATACCTATATCGAGCGTCGAGAGTCCGACACGGACTACTGGATACATGAGGTAATATGAAGACACATTAAAACACAGCTTGCAAGTACTAAAGACCAAAGGAAAGCAATCATGTCGATCAAAATGCAAATATTGAACAGAAATTCAAAAAACAGCAATTAGAGGTTAATTTGTTTAAGCATTTTTAATTTCAGCAAAAAATTTAACAATTCACACTAATAGTGCAAGTTTAACAAAAAATTAAAGGGTCAGAAAAGCATACCTGGGCACTTTATGAAGAGGATCAACCGAACGTCAACGATAACCGGCCAAGACTCGCCAAATCTTGAATCTCATCTGGTTAAGGTATTTTGACAAATTCTATATTCGCAGTGGATGTCACGTGACCGACTATTGCGAATTAACTTTTAGCCTTTCGGTCAACAAAAGGTAAAAATAAGACACAAGACTTGCATAGTTTAATGTGGATAGTACATTGGTCCTCGTGTCAATTCGACCATAACGCTTACGAATAATTTTTGAAGTGATTGAGATAATGTAGGTGCGGGACATCAAATGCTAATTAAGTGATGAGATATGACTAAGGGCTGTTGAACTTGCTAGTGTTGTAGCAGTAAATTGCGAGATAAATGCCACAGACATTGGCACCCTTGTTGCAAGACGAATGCATTGAGCTTTCATGTCAGATCTTCAATGAGCCTTGCGCCTGTAGATGCAACGTCTGCGGCGTTTATCTCGCCAAAATTACTATACAATAAAAGAACAGGTGGCAGAATAAACTTTATACTAGCATTTACAAAATCTATGCGAGTGCTGCTGTCTGGGTGCCAGACGCCTCCGTGTGCCCCGTGAGTGAAATAATCAACTGTACGCTTTGGAATTCAAACGTGCCCACAAACAATAACCACACCCGAATGGGCGTATCCCCGAAATTTCAGCTGACAACAGCTAACTGAGGAATCGGGCGAACATCAACAACATCAAAGCAGCGGTTACACAGTGTAGGATGCTCAGAGAAGGATCCGACTTGGGTCGAGTAATTCCAGCATCTTTCACATTTGGAGCCCTCGGCTTTTGAGACTCCAATCCAAACCTTCTTATCTCCTTCAATGACATATTCACCAGTGTATGGTATATTTTGAATTGGAATATTTTCATAAGATGGAATTATCTCGGCCTGTATGACACCGACGCGATAAAAATATATAAGTTTCGAAAGTTTGAATTGTGTTTAACACCAGCAGGAGCAGGTAGACAACATTGGAGTTGAAAGAAGAAGGCTTAGTACCTGAGAGGTAATAAAGATTCGGTGCAGTGAATCAGCATCATTCTCTAATTCACTCATCTGAATCAATTTCTGGGCCAGGCTATCATCTGATGTGTAAAGATACACCTTAGCTTCTAAGCTGGAGCCAATTAGCTTCTCACCTCGAGCAAGTTCTAAAACTTTGTTAACCTCAGTCCTCAACTGCAAATACCGAAAAGTGACACGGATTAAGGAAATGAGGTGGAAAAAAAAAAAAAAAAACTAGCATAGAAATAACAGATTTTTTAGGGAAACAGAGCAATAACATTGGTTCCTAATGCTTGTGCAAATCCAGATTGTGACTTCCATTCAGAAACAAGTTTAGATACTACGAACTGTATCACTGAACGATGTGCCATAATATACACATTCAACTCTATTGTCCAGCTTTCTCATATGTAGCTCAGGTGTTTACCTCAAGGACCCTAGCCCAAAAATGTACTTCATCATCAGGAAATGCAAGCCACCTTTCATTTACAGCTGGCCATCCGGACTCAAACATAAATTTTGCAATAGAACCATCTTCTGTCGCAATCTGGAATGGCAGATTCTGCCACACATCCTCAGCTAAATGTGGCAATATTGGAGAAATTACCCTCACAATCGAAAGGAGATGTGCTGCAAGAACTGTCTGGCAACTTCTTCTGGTAGAGCTCATAGTTCCTCTGAGAAAGTACAATGATACACTAATTAGCATCTGCTATCATCATCTTATTGTGAAATGGGGATAGTAATGATATGCAGATTAGTGCTAGTACTATCTTTTCTATTTCTAAATCACAGCGCTTATATTCTGTGCAACAGCATGAAATCCATTCGAAGAGTAGACAAGCTTAGCATTATCTAATACTCGGCAAAAAGAAGAAGCAAGATCGTAATACATTTGGCATAATGTATAGCTGCAGAGAAGTGTTAGGCACCTGCGTTGTATAGTGTCAAACCTTCAAGAATAGAATCAAACCTTATGGCATCTACACAGCTTCAAGTTGCGTGGCTCTATATAGATTCATCTATGTTAAGTACATAGGGAGGGAGAATTTTAATATTAAATAAGTAGGTATGGAAATTTATGTTAAATACTCCATAGGACTTTCATAATGGAATTATTACACTTCCATGAAATTATGACAAATCTTTTGCCATAGGGTCACTATATGTAAAAAACTGAACTCCACGTTTAAAAGATCATCCTCTATGCATGATTGTCAACAAAGCATGGGAAACACATACTCATGCTGTCATGCAGCAGCAAAATCACATGAAAATTCCAGATGACAAAAAAAAAAAAAAAAAAAAAAAAAAAAAAAGGTTGGATCCACATGTAATTTTTGACACATTTGCTTACCCGACATAGAGACGATCTTTGGCGACGTCAAAAAGATCATCCTCTATGCATGATTGTCAACAAAGCATGGGAAACACATACTCATGCTGTCATGCAGCAGCAAAATCACATGGAAATTCCAGATGACAAAAAAAAAAAAAAGGTTGGATCCACGTGTAATTTTTGACACATTTGCTTACCCGACATAGAGACGATCTTTGGCGACGTCAAAATAGAAATTGGACAGATCAACAATCACGAACCGTTGAATAATCTGACAAAGGTAACATAATGTTCATAAATCTCTCTAGAATGAGGCAACGGGCATAATTCCAGTATTCCACTTTAAATAACAGTCTCATCACAAGACGACAGTTGATACAAAGAATTTGATTATACTTTAATAACAATGTCATATTTAAAAGCGCAAAAACAACTATTTGAAAAACTATGGCCAACTAGGAGTCTAGTGACCCTTCTGGCCCGTACCAAAAAGATAGCTGAAAGAATGTGGATTTGAATACTAGAACCTTTGGACAATAAGACTGAGTCCATCAAACTGAATGAATTAACTCGGATGGTTGCCCCTTATTGCTTTTACTTCAAAATCATTTACCAAATAAACATCCATGGGTTCAAATCGGAGTGTGATGCACTCACATAGCTAGACAGAGGAGACGTCAGACTAGGATAGTCGATAGTTGGCGGGAACGCCATAGTAACGATAAAACTAACAATAAACCGATACAATGATGGTCAAGATGCCTCCTATTTCTCCTAGAGACTCCCTGTTTATAACTAGTATATTGGAGTGAGCCCCAAGGAACTATATAATGACTCATTTGCCCCTTCCAAAGGTGGGCTAGTGCATTACAGGGAGTGACCGAGTGAAGATCAGAAATCCACTACAGAGTTGCCACAGAACATACCTCAAGTCTAAAATGATGCACTCATCAACATGGCGGCTATCCCAATGATCAACACTAAAGTAAAGGTGCAGAATTAAGCGTCGAATTTGAATGAGGCATCAGCTACAAACAAGGTGAAGGGAAATAGTGTGCGGTCTACTGACACTTTGAGAATTGCCAGCTCACTGCTGAATGCACCCACCACTGCTGTCACTATCAAGGAAGGACAAATCCACCCACCAACCCCCATGCAGAGGAGCGTCTGCGTGTACTGAATACCAGAAGGATCATTATGACAGTTGCCTTTTATTTATGCAATTTCCTTTTTGTTTTATCTAGCTCCTAGGACTGACAGTATACAAGCCAAGCCTCCTGTAAGATACAATCTATCCAGAAATTAAAGAAAGACCTCTATGAGATCAACCTTTCAGCAAATTCCTTTTCCTTTCTTGTCATTCTAGGACCCTAGGCAACTTTCTCAATAACTTGCCACAGGTTTTAGTAAATTCCAGACCTATCAATCCTTGTGATTGAACAGTGTGATCAGATTATAAATTAAATTATATGAAATAACTTCACGATAGCTGTCCATCTCTCTTTTACAGGCTTACAGCAATACAATAACAGGTTTCTTTCATTACTTCTACATAAGCCTATCAGAGCTAGAATTTTCATCTGCTAAAATGTTTTATACTTGCAGCAAAGATGTAACATAACTTTTGCCACCAAAAGTACCTAAGATTTTTTTTTTTTTTTTTTTTTTTTGTTTGATTAGTGCAAAAGGACCTAAGAATTAAAAATATTACAATACATACCTGAAATATCTTGAAAAACTGATACTTTTCATAGCCCTCTGTGATGTTCTTCACAACATGTTCCAACTGAAAGAGTGCATGTCTATCAATCATCGGCAGATCATCGTAAGAAACAGCTTCCTCCATCTGCATTATGAAAAGGGGAAATTAGGCTACAATACCAATTGAACCCAGCTTCAGACAAAAGAGAAGGAAAATGGGAAAGTTAACACCCAGCTCTTCAACATCATTAGAAAAACATGGATTTTTCCATGAAAATGCTAAAACTGGATACCGGAATGCAAATCAAGTAACACACTGGCAGTCTGGCACACAAGCGCATCCAGCCATTAACTGGTATTTCCATATGAAATTATCATTTGAGTCATTCAAATACCTCATATGAACAATTTTTCACAAGCACAAACAACTTCAAAACAAGCATTACAAATACACCAAGCAACAATTTCCATGACCCCCTGTCACAGCCTCTTAGAATGTCTCTCACTCTAATGTCTCTCTATAACTTATAGTCTTATAGCCAACTCTGTCCACACTCCCATCCATCAATCCAGAGCACATGCCTAATTAAAAAAGAAAATAGCAAAAGCCAGCCGAGATTTGGACATTGACAGAATAAACTGGAATATCAAACATTTATTCAACTGTTGATCAAGGAAAAATTTGAAGCAAGTACGTGATATGAAGAACAGTATAAACAGTTAGATCTAGGGAACACTAGAAAAAGGCTTCATGATTATCATAATGTTACACTGTGGCTCAGTCATTCAGGATATCAGATCTTAGGCTGATTATAGAGATAAATATACCTTCCAATCACAAAGGTTACCCAAAAGGTACCGTAATGTTCCTCGCAGCTTCCGATATATATCAGACATTTGACGCAGCATTAGGGGTCCAATCATTACATCAGTAGTATAGTCTACACTGGACACCCAAAGTCTGAGAACATCTGCTCCATAAGCTGGTGATTCCCCTTGATTTTTACCACCATCAATCACAGTACGAGGATCTACAACGTTACCAATTGATTTACTCATCTTCAAACCCTTCTCGTCTAGTACAAATCCATGAGTTACAACAGCAGAATATGGAGCCATGCCTCTTGTAGCTACACTGGTCAACAAGGAACTCTGGAACCACCCACGATGTTGATCTGATCCTTCAAGATACAAGTCCGCAGGAAGGCTAGAACCTCCTCGTTTATGCAAAACAGCAGCCCAAGATGAACCAGAATCAAACCAAACATCCATGGTATCAGTGCCCTTTTCATATTCTGATGCCTTATTGCGATATTCCTCTGGAAGTAGCTCCTCGATAGTCATGTACCACCAAGCATCACTTCCCTTCTCAGATACGATAGACTTAATATGACTAATTGTCTCCTGATTCATTAAAGGTTGCTTCGATACTTTATGATAAAAAACAGGAATTGGAACACCCCATGTCCTTTGTCGTGATATACACCAGTCAGAGCGGCTTTCAATCATATTACCTATCCTTTTTTCTCCCTGAGCTGGAATCCACGTCACCTTGCTGATTGAGTCTAACGCTGCATGCCGGAACCCTTCCACTGATGCAAACCACTGCTCAGTTGCTCTGAAAATCGTAGGCTTTTTGGTTCGCCAATCATAAGGATATTTGTGCTTATATGGTTCTTCCAAAATAAGCGATAAGCTTTCATCCAAATAATTTACAACTGCTAGATTGCCCTCCCCAAGTACATCTAGCCCACAGAACTGTCCAGCCTCTGAGGTGAACTTACCATCATCATCCACAGGTGATACAATTGGCAATTTGTATTTCATACCAGTTATGTAATCCTCCTGGCCATGACCAGGAGCTGTGTGCACAAGTCCAGTTCCTGACTCCGTTGTGATATAGTCACCCCCTACCACCACTGGACATTCTCGTTTATCAATAGGATGAGCATATTTGCAGTATTCAATATCTGAACCCAAAAAGGTCCTTTTAACAAGAAGTTTAATTCCCCATTTTGCTTCCAAAGTTGGCACCAGATCTGAGGCTACTATAACATAAGGTTTCTGTAGTTTCCCCAACACACTGCCTAACCTTCTCTTTGTGTTTGCAGGAGATACTGCTACATCTTCTAGTGGTGAAACAAATTCGACTACAGAATACTTGAGTTTTGCATTCACAGCGACAGCTGAGCAGGGATCAAATGTGTTACTACCTTACTATAACAAAAATGTACAAAATAAGCACTACAAAAAAAAACATATAATATATAATCAATATAAAGCATGTTATGACAACTCATTTAGTTTTTCCCCCAAATCCCCGTTTTTCATTTCACCCAAAACCCTTGATCTCCCAATCGTTTGTCCTTCAACCAACTCTAATCTCTGTTTTATCCTTCAGTTCATCTCGTAAATTCCTAACACCATAATATCAGTAAGGCACTTTTTGTTCTCTCTCTCACTTGAGGCTACCAATGTGGAAGTCTGAATACATTGCACTATGGTATAAGCAAACCGTTGATAGGGAAGGAGAAAGATTTCTTGGGTCTAAATCTATAGGCATAGTATGTTTATTATTACTCAACAGAACATGCTGAAAGCAGAGATCTTTCCTTCCGTAGCTGGTTTCTGGACAGTTTCTCGTGTTATTTTGAAATCTCGAGCTGCTATCAGTAATTGGAGAGCAGTGAGCTAGTAGTATATTTACAGGTTTCATACCCCTCTTTACTTGAGCTGTGAGTGGTCTCATTCGGATACCCTTGGGAAATTATAATCCCCATGATTTTTGCAAAGCCTAGGCATTAAGAAAGCGTGGGAATTGGGGAAATTTTTTTGGATGACCAAGGTAAATTCCCAAGGGAATTTCTGCTTACCTAGCCCCACCCCCCCCCCCCCCAACGTAAAGAAATTCCTACACTTTGGAGGAAATGGAAATGCGTAGGAATTTCCAATTTCTACACTTTGTGGTAACCAAGCAACTCATGGTAATCCAATTCCTAGGAAAATGAAATTCTTATGGATTTTGAGGGTATCCAAACGACCCTAAGAGAAACTCAAGACTAGGCATATTTAGTTAATAATGTGAACACTGAACATATTCTAGACCAAACAACAAGAACAATGACATTACCCCAGTCCCACAAAGGCTCCTGCGATAAGGCGGGGTAAGGGAATCGGATGTACGCAAGCCTTACCCCTACGTTGAAAACATAGAGAGGTTGCTTACAGATGACACATGCATCAAATTGCTTCGAGAATCACATCGAGTGACTGCTACTTCATGATACAAGAAGCACAGACAGGTTTGTGAGTCATTTTGCTTTATTCCATTATTCCTAAAGCAAAAGAATAGTTAATCTTTCGCTCCATTGGAAATGAAATTAAAACATAAAGAGTGTTTCCAGATAACCGCGCAATGCCAAACATTCCAATGTTGTGGTATTCAAGATGCGTTAACATCCTAAGTAGATCTCGAAAATCGGAAAGAGGATTCTTGGTCCTGGCTGCAGCCAGGAAAACTTTCAGAAGAGTAGAGGAGTGCATTCATAAAAACAAAAGTGAAACAGAAAATTAATATCAGATACTATAGACCTTTTTCAGTAATCATCAGTGGTTTGTTCACTTAACTAGCTAAAACCTAGGGGCAAAACATATTTTGAGATGGTTCCAATCTCCGGAAATGAATTTCAGGGTGTCTTAGAACCCAAAAGCGCTTAAACCAAAGTTCTGCTTGGTTATTTATTAACCAAAGAGATCATAAAGAGCCAGAAAGGTCTAGTCAGGTGAACATATTAGTTAAAGATTAGCACAAGGTCACTTGACCCCAGTGCCAAGGAATTGTTTGTATTCTACGATCTGTCATATGGTGGGGAACTCATATAAAAATTGAAGAGACATGAATTAGTGTTACGTAGCATTTGCAAATCATGATTTAAACCAAAAGTTCATAATAATAAGCATTGCTGGGATTAGGGCATGGGGATTTTCCTCATTTTCATTGTCAAAAAGCAATCATTCCCCTCATTTGCCTTCACCAACCCAAATTTACCTACTCTGACCCAAAAGCCTCCCCCCCCCCCCCCTCTCTCCCACCACGCCCATACACACATCCAAGCTGAAAAAAAATGGAACAAGAAGTTTGAGCTTAGAATTCTTTCCAATCAAAAGAAGCAGCAAGCTTATGTATTTCATCAACAGCTGAAAAACTGCAAAGATTACGCTTATAAACCACAGCCACATAATAATCATGTACCAAAAAAAAAAAAAAAAACAGCCACTTAAATATCAACCAAATTCCTACTTTGGCGTTATTGGTGGTAAATACACCAGCATGATTAAACAATGGACCTTGTTCATACTCCACAAATCAGATAATACACTTCGAATGACAAAGCACTGCAGAATATAGGAAGGCATTGATGACATCCAGCAATGCGTCATCTAGCAAGTCTAAAGAACAAGATACAATAAGCCCCCAACTTTATGCAACAAGACGATCAAAGTAGAAACACTCACCTGCATTGGCTGGAATTGTCCATGGAGTCGTGGTCCATACAGCCAAGTGCAAATCTGGAAGAAACTCCTCTAACAAGCCACTAGAAGCTGAAGACAGTTCAGCTACTCTAAAACTGGCATAAATGCTCTTTGAAACATGGCCCTCGGGGTATTCAAGCTCGGCCTCTGCTAGAGCTGTTCGTGATGAGGGACTCCAGTGAACTGGTTTTCTCCCTCTATAGATATACTCTTTCAAAGCCATCTGACCAAAAACTTCAATCTGCGCCGCTTCATAATCTGGATCAAGTGTCAGATAAGGTGTGTCCCAGGAGGCCCAAATCCCATAGCGCTTGAATGAAGCCATCTGAGTCTTAACAGTTGCTTTAGCAAATTTGGCTGCCTTAGCTCTCAGTTTTACTGGTGTTAGCTCCTTCCTAGATTCTTGATCCATAGATTGTAGAACTTTCAGCTCAATTGGGAGCCCATGACAATCCCATCCAGGCACAAATTGAACCTTATATTTCTGAAGAAGCTGCAAAAAAGAACATTGCAAATGGACAAAGAACAACTTTATTCTGGGGTGACCAAGTAATCAGTAAAGCTTGATTCATACATTGAGAAAGTGCGCTATAGATGTGATCATTAAGGTAAACCAAAAAGAAGAACATGTTGATAGACAAAGTACAGTTCCCTTATTTCTTTCGCACTCCAAGCGCAACGATTTCTAGGGGGATTAAAGGATTACAAATGAAAGTGACGGCTGAAAGAATGTCACCAATGATGATATTTAGGTAACTTGACACATCACACAGTAAATTTTTGACAAAGATTTCGCTGCTGCCAAATTCCAATGGAGCCAAAGACTAATTATTCTTTGGATTTTGGGATATAATGGAATAAAGCAAAATGGTTCATAAAACTGTCTGCGCTTCTTATTTTGTGACGTAGCAGTCAGTCGGTGCGATTCTCGATGCAATTTTCATTTTGGGTCATCCGTGAGCAGCCTCTCTATGTTTCAATAGGAGTAAGGTTTGCGTGCATCCGACCCCCACTACCCCGCCTTATGGCAGAAGCCTTTAAGGCACTGGGGTTAAAAATGTTGTTGTTGTTTGCTGGTGCCAATAGTATTAAACAACCTCTAAGAAACATCTCAAGTTTCACAAGACCTATAAACATGTATTTTGCGTATCCATATCACCAATGTCAATATATGGCGAAATAATACCTTATATCGGTTGATTATATCTTTCAAAATCTTATTAAGAGCATGTCCAATGTGTAAATCACCATTTGCATATGGAGGACCATCATGAAGAACGAATGTTCCCTGTCCAGTGAAAGCATGTTAGTCATATGCCGATAGATCAAAGTTATTAAGATGCAGAGACTTAAAGCAATCCCGTGAAACTTACCCCGTCATTTCTCTCTACAACTCTCTTGAATACTTGATTATCTTCCCATAATTTCTGAATTTCAGGTTCTCTTACTGTCGCATTGGCCCTCATTCCAAATGATGTCTTTGGCAAATTTACAGTATCTTTGTACTTGCCTTCTTTTTCTGTGCCAAAACATTTTCAGAAATGTCTTAAACAAAACTTGACACAATGCGGAAATAAAATAGACGACAGAGGATAAAACAAATAGTGTCAAATCAGATTGCCAATGTCCAATATCTAACGGAGCATGATGGCATGATACACATGTCATATCTTAATACACTAGTAATCTTCACATCCGATGAAGAAAATAAGCTCATCTTTTTTCAGAATGTCACAAGTCAGAACACCAATTCATTAAAGTGAATCAAATTTAAGACGAGGAACACTGAGCTACCATCTTATCACCTTTAGCATATGAATAGCCAAAACATAGACGGAAACCATTTAGTTCACTCCTTCTACCTTCAATCAGGAGTATATCAAGTTAAATTAGTTGACTGTAACATCAATGTTGCTACGGCTTTTAGTAGCTGGCACCACATTGAAATGACAGTTGCAACATGATTTGGGAAACAAATTGATAACTCAGCTAATAATCTTTTTTCCTAGTAAATTGCAAGCTACGTTGGACTAGCTCCAATCACACTCCACATAAACTAAGTATGAAGTATGAAGTACATAAGAGAGATGCATAAGTGGTTACCAGCAGTATTCCCTTTCTTTGCAGCCATGACAGGTCCACGAGACCTTCGCTTGGACGATGGTGGATCCAGCACTCCTCCATGCGTACAATACGGCAATCCAATCGTCTTCTTGACACATGAACCAACCCTAAAATTGAAAAAGCCCGAACAAGGTGCCCCTCTAATGTTGAAGCAATTCCTTTGTGATAAAAACTACACCACAATATTTCACTATCAATCCACTTATCTCCTCCTGATTTTACAACTATCGGCGAAAACTATACAATCAGGAATATACAAGGAACAAACCAATATTAGAGTAGAGTTAAAGAAGAAGATACCTTGGACGAAGAGGCATTGAGAGCCATTTTGTCCAGGGATTAATAAACACAACCTCTAACTCTCCTCACATCATCATTCTCCCTTAGCTTTCGCTTTCACTCTCTTAGCAACTGCTCTGGAATTTTCAAATTAGTAGGCTCATTATTCAATTGTTTTCCGATAATACAAAGAATTAATTCTAAAATTAGTATTAATCAGGGACTTAAGAGTAATAAGAATAATAATAATAATACTACTGAAAAGGGAGGTTTAACGATTACCTGGGCAAATGGTGGATATAGATATTGGGCGCGAATTATTTGAGTCGAAATGTCGAATGGCTACAATTACAGCGCCGGGAGTGCACGGCCGGTAGCAGGAGGTGGATGCGTGTGAAAGAATGGATGAGAACAGATATAGTATTTGATAATGGACAGTTGTACCCTCGTGCATTTTTTTTTTTTTTTTTTTGGTTACACGACGAAAATAATGCTACTACATGCTACTCCCTCCGTCCCAGTTCAAACGCCCAATATTCCTTTTCGGGACGTCCCAACTCAAAGTCTCAAACGCCCCATCTATTTTGGAATATCATTATTTCTCATACTTTTTTCTAATATTTCCACTCACTCTCACATTCTCTTTCCTACTTTTTATTAATCCCCACATTCTCTCTCCTATTTTCTCCTAATTTTCTTCCACTATTATTACTTTACTTTCTTTACTAATTTTTCTTATTCCACTACAAATGGTCCACGGGGCGTTTGAGTTGGGACGGAGGGAGTACTAGTTATTACATCCCCCAAGGGGGAACAAAAGTTTCTGCTACATCAAAATAATGGCCGAGATCCGCTACATCTTGTAATCCAATTTCCACTACCCGGTCATCCTTCATAGTGTCCTGTGGAATCGTATGCCTCGCGTGCAATGCCAGTCGATCCGCTACCTCGTTCCAAGCTCGGCGTATGTGTTGCACATCCACATGCATGGTCCTTGCGAGCTCCCTACATTTTACATATATGTTGCTCAATTTATCCATCGGTTGATCACTATCATTAATACCACTTACAACTGTTTGACAATCCGAATAAAGATCCACATCATGCTCATGCCATTTCTAGAGCCAGGTAAGCCCCAAAAGAATGGCATAGCTCTCCGCATCATTTGCACTACGGGCATAAGTGTGAGTTATGAAGCCCCTACTCCATCGACCACCCGGAGTGAGGAGACATCCTCCAATACCTGCAGATAGATTTAGCCCAACAAAGGATGCGTCTACAAACAAGGACGTATGAGACCAAAAAGAAATAGGGGGTCTTAGATTTTTGGAAATAGTGGGAGCAAGAAACCGTCGAGGAACGGTTGAGAAATACGTTTTCAGAGACTGAGCTTGATTAATCAAAAGGGGAGAGGGAATACTTTTCTTTTCAAAAATCCAAAGATTCCTCCGCTTCCAAATGAGCCGGCAGGTAATAACAAACAGTGAATTCCAGTCCAAGTCAGTACTAGCAGTGAGGTTCCGTGTAAGCCAATCTAGTAGACTCATATTAGACCAGACCAATCCTGGGGGTCGGAAGAAGAGACCAAATCTGCCCCGCAAAAGGGCAATCACGCAGAACATGTAGGACAGACTGCAACTGCTCCGGGCAGAACGGGCATTATGGAGAGACGGGGATACCTCTTTGAGCAAGGAGAGCTCCAGTTGGTAATCTGTCCCACGCGGCCGTCCAACGGAAGAAGCGTATCCTAAGTGAGCAATTAAGGTTGTGAATGATGTCCCAAATGGGAAGACAGATATGCGAGCTCACCTTATTGGTCCAGAGGGTCTGATAAGCCGTGCCTGAGTCAAAATATTTCCCTATGGAGAGGTCACTGCAAATCCTATCAACGCCCACCCCCGGAATATAGATCGCGTTAATGTTCATGAGGGTTTCTATACCAAGCATGTTTTGCAACTCCGGCCCCATAATCCCCATATTAAAGTCTTTCACCGTCATAGAATCAAAGCCAAAAGGAAAAAGCCCAGTGAACTGGGATCGAATGGTACCCCCTGGGCACCATTTGTCATACCAAAAACTAATAGAATCCCCAACCCCAACAGACCAGAGAGAGTGATTGGCGAAGGCCTCCCCGCCATTCGCCAGCCCATGCCAAATGTGTGACCCCCGCATTTGAATTCAACCGGTTGAGTCCTGCCCTTAATGTACTTTTCATGGATGAAGGTCGAGGTTTCCAAGCAAGTTTGACCATGTGGATGTCACTCATAATATGGGCCGAGCGGATTCCCAATCCCCCCGAGGCTACCGGCCCAGTGACATGGTTCCAAGAGATAAGCGATAACTTCTTACCACCATTTTTATTTGAGCCCCAAAGGAACCGCGCACAGGTCTGGTCAATATGGCTGTGACAAGCCATTTGGGCTGGCATATAGCTTGCATAGCATACCAGGGGATGGTAGAGAGGGTCGACCGAATCAATACCACCTTCCCTGCCCGGTTGAGGGTATCGCTTTTCCAGTTGCTCAATTTTGCTTTAACATTGTTGAGGATAAACTTCAGTTTGTTTAAGTGTGCTTTCAAACATGCTCCGCTCATTCACCCCCGTATTCTTGGAAAAATAAATTTGGCTTTTATGAGGGTTCATTTTCTGGCCAGAGGAGGCAAAGAAGATGTCCAGGGTCGAGGTAAGGCTAGAGAGGGTATACGCATTGGTCTCCCCAAAAAGAAGGATGTCATCTGCAAAGAAAAGATGAGACACAGGGGTAGAGTTACCCGAAACCCGGAACGGGTTCCAATCATTTTTATCACAAGCCTCATGGATTAAACGGGATAGCATCTCCATACAGATGATAAAAAGATACGGGGATAGAGGATCCCCTTGGCGGATGCCACGGGTGGTAGTAAAGGAGTTGGTGTTTGTCCCATTGACTTTAACCATAAAAGTTGGGGTGGTAACATATCTCATAACAAGGCGAACCGACTCCTCATCCAAGCCAAAGTGACACAAGGCAAACTCAATGAAATTTCACTCAAGTCTGTCATAGGCTTTCTCTAGATCCATTTTAAGAACAAACCAACCCTTTCTCCCTTTCTTCCTTTTCAAGGAGTGAAGAATTTCAGAGGCAACAATATAGTTGTTAGTAGTGCTTCTCCCCAGAAGGAAACTCCAAATGAGGGTATACGCATTACACGGATTACGATTTCATTTTACGTAATGGTCGTAGTTAGGTTCGGATTTCAATTTGACATTAGCCTTGTATTTTGATAATTTTGGTACTCGTTGTAGATGTCGTATGACAAATTATTATGAACGAGTTTTCCTCCTTTCAAATAGAAATGGTCGAAGGGGGGGGGGCTGTGGAGGTGTGGTTGGTTGCGGGGAATGAGCCAGGAAGTCTATAACTTCATAGGACATAGTGTGTGATTGTGAAGCAAAAAGAAACGACCTCCGTGTTCATCTGTGAACCGTGATTATAAGGCATCGTGAGCTCCTACATTTAATGTAACTCAAAACTTTATTTAAGGTATTTTCATAAACAATTATCGGTATTGTTATTGAACAAACTCATAGCATAGCATAGTAAAACAGATGCCAAGACGGCCCCGTGATTTTCACGGACACAAATGCTAGTTGTTATTTACTTAGAATTCTAAAGCTCCGACTAACATTAACAAAAGAATTAAGTAGCACCCAAAATACATATTTGCAATAATGGTTTTGTTTACAAATCATTTATGGAGGAAAGCAGCAAGTCGTTGAAACAAAAGCTTAGCATTTTCTGTATCTGGATTAACTATATGATATACATGGTCTTCTCCTTCCTGCTCGTACAACTCCACTCTTCCTTCGAATCCACTCGTTTTCACTGCGTTGTTGTATCTAATCTCGCCATCGCTCAGATCATCCTTTCCAGCCACCAGAACAAGCAACCTGGAGCACCCGAGCTCACTCAAGCTCGGAGCTCCAGGACCCATTGGGTTGATCATCGGACTGTTTGAACCGCCAGGTGCATTCGGATATACAAATTCCCACATTTTGTGAGCCACCTCTAGCTTGGTACTCCGCTCATCCAAGATATACGGGTGAGAAAGAAAAGCTCCTAAGATCTTAACAACTCCATGATCATCCAGGTTTTCGGAACCTGCTCTCATGGCTAAGTTGTGAACTATGTTGCCTCCTGCACTGTCACCCCCAATGAAGAGTGCATCGAAATCTCCATGGTTAGCCAACCATGGGTCACAGTCTGGTATCGAGGCCACAAACCTGAGGGCAGACCAACTATCTTCATAGGCTGCAGGAAGAGGGTGCTCAGGCGCAATCCTATACTTGACTGAAACGATCAACACCTGTGCTGTCGATGCTAAGATGTTCATGTAACGGTGATACACCATAGACGCAGGAGACCTGAGACAGAATGCCCCACCGTGGAAGTAAACCAAAACAGGGAGCTTATTCCTATCCAAGGGGTTGGTGATTTTCGGAAGGTACAGCCTGCCCGACAACGAGAGACTGCCATCCTCGGAAGACATCTTGACATCTTTCGATGAGACTCCGGTATCAGGGTCTTTATCAGAGGGAGGGACACTAAGATCAGGATACAATCTCTTTACAAAACCATCTTTATACACCCTGATGATCCCCGGGAACTCGATCTTAACATCTTCCTTTGTAGATTTCATTTCAAACAAATTTAGAGAGAATATGGGAGATCAACACATCCAAATGATTTATCTAAATAGGGGAAACAGAAACAAAGTTGACATAAACGTGGAAACTTCATCAGCTTTTATCAGGCAGAGACATTTGACTGCTATACATAATTGACTCTTGTAAAACAAAGTACAAGCACACAATTCATCTTTACCCTACCAAACAAACGTGTATAATATACATTGCAATCTTGACTTAAAAAAACAAATCGACATAAAATCGACATGATCATCACAATCACAATGTGAAAGTAGATAAGAGAAAGGTCAAGATGCATAAAACACTCCTATTAGTATTTGACCCAGTCATGTTTTTATATTGCCTGATCAAATGTTGGCATTCATACTAGCAAGACAATGCATCAAAATCGACAAGCCCGGGAATCTTGGGTATGACTGTCCAACAGTAAGTTTGGATATTTTATAATCACCTTAAGCCCGAAAACTAAAGTTCCCGAGTCATACCATATATAGGACCGTCTTACCCAAGTTTTTCCGACAATGAAACAAAATCAAATTGATGGAACGAACCGTATACAACAATAATACATGAAATAAAACACAAAGTGTAACAATGAATCTAAATATACATAAACTCGCCCTCGCGAACAGCATTAGCAGCACCACGTCGCTCCTCCTCAAGTTCCTTCTCCCGCTCTTTCCGGCTTTCGTACGTATGATCATCAGTGGGCAACTCATGACGACAAATAGGACAAGAATTATGCTCATCTAACCAAGGCTTCAAGCACAAGGGATGAAACAAATGTTTACACGGCATTTCCTGCATTTCATCACCCAACCCGAGTTTCTCTTTGCAAATACAACACTCCGCCTCGTCGCCGACTTTCGACAACACCTCCGCGTCCACCTTAACCACCGGTAGCTTCTCCACCACCTTCTTACTCGCTGGCGGAGCCGCCCTTCTCGTCGCGAGGTCTTCCGGTAATAAATCCTCCAAACCCTCCATCATTGACACTTCTAAGCTCTCCACCAGCCCGCGTAACAAATTCCCCATCCCGCTGTTTTCGGTTTCGGTGTTATCGGCGGCGATGTCTGGTGGCGGACTGGTGTGTGATTGGGCGGCGAGGGCGGTTAATAAGTTCTGCTGTAGGAGCCAGTTTGGTTGCGGTGGTTCCGAGTCGACGGTCAGGTGGCCCTCGAATAAGTAACCGCCACCGTTGCGGCGGCGGAGTTGTTCCGATTCTTGGTCGTCGTCGAGGTGGAGGGATTGGCGGAGGGCGGTGGCGGAGGAATTGAGGTGGGAGATCTCGGTAGGGTTGCCGGAAAGGTGTGCGGCGGTTTCGAGGAGGTCGACGCCGGCGAGGATGAAGCCGGTGGCGGTGTAGCGGGTTCGGATCACGGTGGTGACACGGGAAACGACGTCGTAGAAGAGTTTTTGGGTGGGCGGAGAAGAGGTGGCGTAAGATTGAAGGAGGAGGGATTTGAGGGAGGAGACGGCGGATTCAAAGGTTTGTTTTTTGTTTAATTGGGTGCGGATTTGTTGCAATTGATTGCAGATTGTTGTTTGTTCATCATCTGAGGAAGAAGTTGTAGCCATGGTGATTGATGAACCCTAATTTTGATTTGAAATTCAATTGGGGATTAATTTGGGGATTTGATAGGTTAAGAGTGTGGAAGGAAATCGAAGTTGGGGGAGTTGAGGGGAAAGATCTTATAGCTGTTTGATTTCTTGGGCAAGAGGCAATCAGGCCAGGGAGAAATGATGTAGTATTGTAGTTGTACGCCTGTACTAATAAATTCAGCTCTTGCTCATACAACCATACGATATCTACAAAAGTTACTAACGACTTATACTCTCTCCATTTCATTCAATTATTTACGTTGAGCCGGACTTTATGAGAGGAACTTTAAGTCCAACGTAAACAATTAAATAAAATGGGGAGAGTACTTGATTAATTGTGAAAATTAATGGATCTTTGATTGCTTATTGAATCACAGTACTTCTATTGATTGTAATTTTGGGTGGGCTCTGTGATTGAGTTGCAAATTCTCGGAGATTACATTCCTTCGAGATGAAGGAAGTTGCTTACCTAGGCTCCTAGGTGATTAGAAATTCACGTGGAATATTATTTTTTGGATTTGGCCAAATATGTGTAGCAAATTCACATGAATATGAAATTACCTGGATTTGGCCAAACAAGTCTAGCAAATTTCACGTGAATATGAATCAAACGGCCACTAAGATCAATGTGAATTGGAGTATATATTTGTTTCTTTGTACAAGTATCAGTGTATCACCAATTAACCATGAACGCCACGAAAATTCCCACAAAGACAGGTAAAAGTTTTCATATTCGAGGAGAGCACATCCTTTATCCTACTTCATGTCTCATTTCAGATTTTACTCCATTTGGATCACTGCTCAGTTACAGCATTCAATATCTTCCTACAAGTTCATACAATAAGACATAGAGATATAGAGTAAGATATCAGATGTGGTCTAATTGAATTATTAACACCTAAACTCAGTGCATAGATCACACCAATTGAATAGAGTTCCGTGTACATGAAGTACTAAAATTGGTGCCAATATCTAAATGAGGCGAATTTGCTCCATCAACTGTGTTTATTGCCTTCAGCAAAATCAATACTCCGAAGATAGAAAGTGCTTTAGACCAAAATGTAGTAATTGTCATTGATATGAGTAAAAAGCATCTGTGAGTCAGCTACAAAGATGATACCCATCAGCCCCATTACTTTGGGGGTACAATACATGACAGTCGATGCGATGAGAACTAAATGGCTTCTATCAACGTTTACGAAATTTCTCCAACTATACCCCGCTGTGGCGGAAAGTCTACCAATGATGAATTCTGGCTTTTTTCCTTTGAAAGTTTGCTTCAATTTGAAGATGAACTGAACACAGCTTGTCAATGAATTTACTAAGCCTTTCCCAAACAACCGTTGTATGAATGCTTTGAGAGCCTGCAATGGCTCTGCAGGCTATATCCATATTCTTCCAATCTCCAGCAATATAAGACCAGCCAGGTTCAACTCTACCCTAAACAGAAGCTTTCCCGTTTTGCACAGCTCGGCTTACTGGTTCTTGAAAATATTGTAGCGATATAAAGATTGCTTCCTGTATTTAAAAGCATTATAAAGAACTGGGACAATAATTGGAAATCAATTTCTTCAGAAAACGATGGAAATTACGGAATGTTTATTACCTCTGTCCTGATAGTACGGCTCCCTTGATTAGGGCATAAATTCAAGTATGTCTGGAACACATCACGGGCAGGTTTTCCCTGGTAAATGACAAACATATAATCAGAAACAACATATTAAGGCAGTATCTATGTGAATGAGTTGGATTTAGAGGATGGATATTTCAAATCAACCAGAAATGTAAGTAGACACGAATAGATGAACAAGTCTTAAAATGGACCACCTTTAACTTCTTGTCCTCCCTGATGGACTCTTCTAAGCCAGCAAGACCACCAAAAGCAATTAATAGGTGCCTAGATATGAACAAAGTTGTAGTTAAACCTCATAAGTGAACAGCATCGATTAGTTAGTTGAATACAAGTCTAGTTACCTCACCCACAAGGCCTAACACAAGCTAAAAACAAAATAAAAAAACACAATTTTCATAATGGAAGTAGATGAACACGAAGAATGAGTAAACATGCACCATGAACACGAAGAACGACTGCACAGCCCCTCGAAGAGTACAACAGTGTTTTCAACATCACTTGCCAGCTTAACCACCAGGCGGATTCAAAATTTCAAACTTTAAAAAGTTGAAGAAACAATATGATAATATAATTGATAGGGACGAAAGCAAATTGTTGGGCCCTTTTTGGTTCATGTCATGGAATAGGGAACCCAATTCCAATTGTATTATCATATTGTTTCTTAGAGTTGGGGTTACCGGGTGAGTGGGGGAATCATCTCTAATGTTATTTTATTGTATACTGAGGTCTTGCCTCTTCAATAATGATGCATCAATTATCAGTATTCACTATCTTACATGGTATCAGTAGTCTACGTTTCCTAAACCCTAAAGTCGGCAGCCTTCGGTGCCGCTCTTGCGTACCGTAGACGCCAACAACGGCAAAGCCGTTCACCCAGCCTTCGCAATCCACAACATCAAGACCCTCATCCCTGTGACTCTTGGTTCCAAGACTAATGACTATGATGAATGGGAACACATGAGATTGCCTGAGATTTTAGGAGGGAAGAATCATCTCCGGCCGAGAGGGCAGAATCCGACTTTTGTTTAGGCTTTAGTTTGTGGAACCTAAACTACTCATACCAAGTAAGATAGTGAATACTGATATTTGACGTCATTACTAAAGAGGCAATGCCTCAATATATAATACAATAATATTGGAGAGGACTCCAACCATAACCTTAACTCTATTCCTAGAACATATTCTATCCTCTAGAATATTACAAACTTGGAAATGGTAAGCAAACCAGATTTTGGGAGGATTGTTGGATTGGAATGAATCCTTTGCAAGTTCATTCCCACGAAAATACCAATTGTCAGCTCTTCGTAATGCCCCGATAGCAACAGTTTACCATAGCATGGGGAACTCTTGGGATCTTTACCTACGTAGAGTTCCTCATGATCGGGAGATATAGGAGCTTTCTAACCTGTTATTTGTACTGGATTCAGTCCATGTCTCTAATGAGGTCGATTCAAGGGTTTGGACTGTTAGTGGGACATGAGTTTAGTCATGTAAGTCTTTCCTTGCTCACATAAACCTGCCCTCAGTTTATCCAGTGTTCCCTATTCCTAAAACTATTTGGAAATGTAAGGCTACAATGAAGGTTCGTGCTTTTGTATATATTATGGCGCTAGGCAAGACATATACAAATGATATGATTCAACGGAGACGAACTACTATGTATCTCTCTCCGCACATGTGCTCTTTATGTCGGCATAACAGTTACACGATTGAGCATTCGTTTCTTCGTTGTAAGTTTACTCAACATATTTGGAGCCGTCTTTTTAATGTGAGGAGAATGGTCGTATACCCCGCAGGGATTGTGGAGCACTTGCAAATCCAATATGCTGGGGTGTCATAAGGATCGGAAATTCTATGAAAGTGTGCTTTTATGGCAATCCTATGGTGTCTTTGGTTGGAGAGGAATTCCCGCATTTTCTGAGTTTCTCACCCCCTTGATTATGTTTGGGATTGAATTGTTTACTTCGCGTCCTTATGGGCTAAGTCTTCCGGTACTTTTAGGGAATTATCCTATCACAATTTTACAATATAATTGGGGGAACCTGTAGTTTACTATTATGTTTGTTGGAGGATTCCCTTTCCTCCACTCCTGTATCTTTCTCTTGATTATTAATACAATCTTTTCTTATACAAAAAAATTCAACCATCAAACCTCAATCACAAATCTCCATTAGTTCGAGTATCATGTCCATAACAACCAATGCCAACGCCCACTCAACCAACGTCCCTAACATCATCTATCACCAGTCTTTAACCCATTTATCCCAATCACTGCCACTGCCACTGCCACCAGTCCACCACCGACTCCAACCATATTAGACAGCTGACTACCACATGACACATAACAATCACCACAAATCTAGCACATCCTCAATGGCAGCCATCCTGACCATGGCAAAATCCATACCATCCTAACAGGCCCTGCGACAACGCAACATTTTACTCAGACGGCCACACCAGGCCAGTAGCAGCCACTGCGATTCAATTTTCAAACAGCCAACACCATAGCAGCCATGATGACCATGGCCTACCTTTACGTATTGTAACGTCGAACACCGACCCAACCACCGTCATGACGTCGAACACAATTTAATCTTCAAATATGGTGGTAGACCTGATAGGCGGCAAGTTTATTGCGTGAACACTGAGAAGCAACTTTTTTTCTGTTTAAAGTATTTTTAAGAGAGGTGGGAGACATGTAGAAGAAATCAATCTACAAGACGAACCGGCTTTTGGGAATCAACAAATCCATACCACAGAGACTGAACCAAACGAGGCTTTAGTGTTACAAGTCCTACCTAAAACAACGGTACTTTTACAAACAAAACTGGAAATACCCCCCCCCCCCAGGTCAATAGATCGGCCCAAAATTTAAACAAAGCTTAATCGTTTAACAATAATCAAACGATGACTAAAAGTTATCACCAGGAGATCCACTAAAAGATCATTTGTCAATGAAAAACACACCTGAAAGCAGGTATGTGTAGTTCAGATGACTTGACAACTTCGCCATGCTCAGAAGTGCCAATCACATAATCATAACCATTCTACAAAGTCAAAAAAAAGAATTTATTAGGAATCTGAGGAAAGGAGTTCCTCCATCCACGGCTCTTCTAGCAAAACTAACCCATACCTCATATGGGCTGTTCTCAAAAACAGAGCTCAAGTTCGGAGCATAGCGCACTTTGTATCCCCAGTACATGCCCAGTTCTTCCTTTGGAGTGGTAGAAGAGACGACCTGATGTAACACCCCTTCAAAGACCAGATGGCAATATAAGCTCAGAAGCAAAGAAGATTAGGTTATGCAGATGGAATGCAGATAGCTTAAAAACAAGCTTCATAATTAGCGAGATCAGATAATGAACACAGACCATAAAGGCGTAGATCATGACATATATCAAATGGAATCAAGATCATTATAAACCCGTTATATGATCAGAAATATATATAAGAGGACATACCATAATTTAGATTTTCCTCATTCCCCATTGCAACAGTGACCCTCACCCCTGGTCCATACACTTGATCAATGACAACGTTCTGCATCAATAGCAAAAAAAATAATGGAGAACCACTCCAAAGTTACACTAAACTTTTTCAAAACCTATTGCTAAATCTTAGGGAGGCCAATAATAATGTTCTTCAAAAAATTAATATCATATTTTACTCTTGCAAAGCCACCACCACAACTTAATAATCCCTCCAAAAGATTGTGAAGAACTTAGCATGTAGCCTTAATTTAAAGAAGCACGCCTCAGGCGTGCCTAGACGCAAGGCACCATGAGGCACAACTGGCATCGCTTCAAAAGCTTGAGACGCACCCAAGGCGCATGACTACTGCAATTTCCAATTTCTTTTTCTTATAACTTTACTTCTGCCCTTCCTTTTGCCCCTTAATCCCTAGTTTATACTCCCTCCAATTCTTTAAATTTGCCCTATTTCATGTGGCAAGAAGTTTAAAAGTAGTGGGGCAGCCTTGTTTGTTTTTACACTAAAGGGCACTTGCCCATATGCAAATGGGGTACGTATGTCCTACCTTTAATGAAGGATAAAATAGTCTTTTTCTAGGCAAATGCTACCCATAAATAGAAATGGGGCAATTGCACCATCCAAAAAAGGAAAATGGGGCAAATCTAAAGAATCAGAGGGAGTACTTCTTAACACGGCCCTCTTTAAATACCAAAAAAGGGGCATTTTTTGTAAAACATTGTTTTCAAAAATGGGTGTTCACTAAATGAGTGTGCCTCGTGTGCATGGGATATCTGCCTTTGCTTCGCACCTCATGGTAACCCATCGCCTTGGTGTGCCTCACGCCTCCTTAAACTAAGCATGTAGCCCTGCCTTTACAAACCTCAAACCTGCTAGGGCTGCATTCACATTCTAGGGAAAGGCATATATACAGTATACACATGTTCCTATGTACCTTTTGAGATTAAAAGCTTCAGTTTTTAGCTTTAGTGGTTGGAGCTTACATAGTATAAGACCAGTACACGACATAAGCGTATGCAAAACTTATCTACCTGCCATACTCATTCTAACCCTGAAGAGCCTTATTTTTCAATACTTTTATCTGTAGCCCTATAAAAGTAGCCATATCACATAGAATGATAGAAAGATGTAAAACAGACGGACTTTTGTTTTGTGGAGAGCACCCAACTTCAAGTCCTTGGCTAGAAAAATTATACAAACCTCACCTACTTTTCGTTCAATCCCCACATCCTTTTTTCAAGCACTGCTTCTAGACGCTATATCAAACTGGGGGAAGAAGAATCGACATAGTTGATTAGCTCAGTTTAATATAGCTCAGCTGTTAGCCCATGTCTTAGGGCAGAAGTTTGTATGCTTGTCTAACCTTTGGAAAAAACGTATTCAGTAGGGGGTTGATAGCCTTCTTAAACTAAACTACTCTCAAATAGTAAAATAAAGTCACAGACATAGACTCTTTCTGGACAACATTATTCGCAAATAGCCTACTAGGCTAAAGTTTTGATGGATAACTAAGATGACTAGATGAGCATCAAAGATCATACCACATTCCACGACCTCGATAACACAGGGTAATAGGGTAGGTGTTAATTGATTGGTGTAAATTTATTGGTGTAGTTCTATCCAAGGTCAACAATGTAAGTTGATTAGGATAACATTTGAAATAGTTGTTGAAAAAACAGCATACCTGGCTAAGGCCCACATCAACCAATGTACCAACAGAGTTTGGAGCCTTTTCTCCCAAAGTTACACCTATAACAGTGTAGAAGATAATTATGATCTACATGGGAATTTAAAGCTCCATAAATATGTTAAACTCTTAGAACCATACTGGACTATAAGCATGATGTTAGAATGATTATTTTGAGAGTTATAGCTTTAAAAAAGTTCATCTTGACAATTAATAGTATCTTTTCAATTCATTATCTGTTCAATTTGGTCAAAGATGACCAAGAAACTTTAAACAGATGATTTTCTGGCAATAGGATTTACATGATTCTCTAGGCAAGCATTCCTGTAAGTATAGCTCTATTATTACCATTCATACGATCCCAATCCCTCCTAGCCAAATCGTTAGCTGTTACTGATAATAATTGCATACACTTCATTTAACCAAAGAAGCCACCTCCAAATCTCAACCGACATATCAAATAGCTATGAAGAGTACACACATTTAAGTAAAACATAAACAGAAAAGATGGAACAAAATTTAGAATAAGTATGATTGTCATCAGGCCCTAACATAAGGTAGGACAAAAGGTAATACCTTCTCTATACAAACCCCATTCATGCTTGCGGAAATGATGTGGTGCATCAAGTGGAGGTAACAAGCCCTACAGGAAATAACGAATTTAAACAACATTCTCCAGTCTTCATGAAACAACATTAGGAGCAAGAAGAAAGATCTACACTAAGTTGTAAGAGTCCTCACTGCAAATCTTAAATTATTATGTCTCGGAAAGAGAGCCTTTCTTAGATATTGTGGTGTCTCAAGGTACCGCAAAATCCTCATAAAGAAGGCTGCATTACTTTCATTCGGATCCGTACTTGAAACATTCAAAGGTTCCTCAAGTGAATTCCTATTGTTGTCAAATACCACAATCTGTAGTTCAAGAAACCTAATCAAACAAACACTCCAACATATTCAACCACAAAATGATAAATAGAAAACACTAAGAAATGCAAACCTCGTCAACTCGATAAATTGTTGCTGCTCTTGCAATTTGACCAGCAAGCTGAAAATTCACCCCAAAAGTCACAAAACTTTCCACTGAACGAGTCCATAACAAGCGCAGATATCATTACATTTCTACATGACCTTATTACAAATGCGCCAATACATATAATGCCTAACTTTTCATCGCTGCCTTTGGGAACTTGGAATTCAAAGACATCTACTTTGGTGGGATTTAAAAATACTATCTTCATTACACTTGCTAAGAATTGGAGACGAACTGGGTCAATTCCAAATCCGAGTCCAATTCCAAGTCCAATGAGTTCCCAAACACTAGAATTGGCCAAGTTCTCAAATTGAATTCCGATGCCATGATCCCAAACAAACCATAATGGATATGTGAAATACAAGTGAATGTACAATGTAAAAAAAGACATTTTCCAAGTTCAATTGATTTTTTTGATCCCCCACTTCTGCATTGGCCTATTAGCACACTTCCTCTTCATTTAGTTTGCAAAATAACCAAAAGGGCAATATCAATAAAGACGGGTTTCGAACTCTAATACTTAAAACAAAATACTCATGGTAACAACCCCAACTCTCATTCAGCCGAAATACGCAATGAAACACCACTTAAACACATCTAATTAGACACAACAAAAATGTGAAAAATCGAGAAGGAGGCGTAAAAGAGAAGTTAAAATAACTACCCGAGTAGCGAGTTCAAGAGACTGAGCGTTGCCAATGATGGTAGCAGGAATGGCGATGCTGACGGTGGGGATAACCTTAGGTTTTTGCTCCCCCTTGACTTTAATATCAATCCCACTTTTTTCTTGTTCTTGTTCTTGTTCTTCTGCTGCTGTTTTGCTTCGCTTACGCTTCTTTTTACTGCTCTTTTTCTTCTCCGAACTTCCGTCGCCATTGATGAGCTCAACAGCAGCAGCACCCTTGTTCGCCGTGATTTCCTCTTGTTGTTGTTGCTGTTGTTCGGATTCCGCTCTCTTCTTCTTCTTCCCCATTTCTTGGTAGCTTCTTGTTGAAGGAAGTTTTTGGTTTAGAGGGGTTTTGGAGGTTTTGGTGTGTGAATTGTGAAGTTGTAACGAGTGACAACAAGGGTTTTCGCAGTTCGGTTAACGGGGACGAAGAATAGTTGTCAAATTGATAAATCCGAGTGTTGAGCCGTGAAACAGTGTCATAGTCATAATATACGTAGGCCAAATGTGGAAATGTAAGAAGTAAGCAATACCTCTATTACGTAGAAATTGAGGCTATAAATTTGGCCGAGCACATAAGTCTATCCTTTTGAATTCATAGGAATTCTAATTTCTCATGATTTGCTCGACAACCAAAATAACCGCTTTAGATTAAACGAAGTCAACAACAAAATAAGACGTACAAAGGTAATTTTGACATTAGAGTTAAACAGATGCATCGACAGTGTTGAATACTTAAGTTATCTACAAAGGTTACAATTCACTCTACCCACAACTCCACAAGTCATTTACACCCATCCGTGTCCACCACTGGATTTAAACCCAAGGTAGAACTTATTTTAACAGAACCATCACCAACAATGGTCAGCATTCCTAATCCCATCACTATAATATTTACATAGGATGGGTAAAGGAATTCCGAATCTTGTCTCGCAGGTCGCAGCTAGTAAATTAACAAGCAACTCATGACTGAGACATGTACAACATTCGGTTGTCTACATACCTTACGCAGATCTTCCTGCGTCACCTTGGTCCACAACGAATGTTCAGTTTCAAATCTACTCCTGACGGAAAGTGATATCAGCTTCCAGAAGTCGAGCTTCACACCAGGGGGAGGGGGTAGCAGGGGATAGCATGTATTTGACATCATGCTTCATTTCAAGTTGACTTGAAACTACAGGCTGCATCACTTGACATGGTTCACAGTTCCTAGCTCCAGATGACCACAATATTCCATCTTTCAGCAATTTGAGCTATCTGGCGCCCTGATAGGCTGCCCTTCTACAGCTCACCCGTACACATCTTCCATCAGTGTAGGACGGAGAAATTAAGGAATACACCATATGACATAGCATTTACCCGAGAGGTTGATCATCCGGGCAGCACACAAGCTCTTAGGAAGACGATATCATTATCTACCCAAGCCTACAATATTACAATTCAAGCATCCTATTTACGCAAGGTTCTGAAAGCTCCTTCAAAATCTACATATACCAGGGATGTGTTATCCTTTGTACGCAGTACTCTAGCCTCATTTAACAGATAATTAGCTATCTTCTCCGAGGAAACCTTCTTGTCTGTAGAATATTTCTCCTTTGCCTGTATCCACAACAAATATTCAAAGCGATTAAGATATGGAACCAAGGTGGACAATCTGGTCAGCATGCACGGTCACTCTATTACCTGATGTATAAGCTGAATCGCCTTCTTTACACTGATGACATCCCATAAACCATCACTGTATTCCAAAAACATCAAAAGTTTGAATCAGTAGGTGACTCCATAAATAAATCAAACAAATTCAAAGAAAATACTGAAACAGGTGTTTTCCACACAAGATGATTGGCCATATAAGTCGTAAATTGACATAATGGTTCAATGAAATTTCCAGATAAACAATTACGAATAATAACAAAGGCATAAATAGGAAATGCTGTAGGATGATAGGCTCTAGCCCTCCAGCTCAAGTGCAAAAGTGAGCTCACCTAGCTAACAGTGCAAAGGCTTCACTTGATTGACCAATTCGCACAACTTGACTTATGTACGGCTTTGAACTGAATCGACCATCTTGCTCCTTTAGAAATTTGTCCCCCATCATTCTACCAAGATTTAGGCCTGAAAGCAGATTCAGATATCAGGTCTTAGTTCTACTGTGGTAGTTGGTTCCAAAAAATGCTAAACAGTCAGCTGATCCAAATGTTGTTAACAACACAGATGATCAGTGACACCGAAAGTAGTGCAAAATAAAAGTTCGTAGTACCACAAAGACGCGTATCCCCATCCTTTAATGGCTCTCCTGTTTCATTGATACGTTGCCTCTCAGAATAGCTAGTTATCCTATGATCTTCACTCATCTTTAGCTGCATTCCATCAATGCTGCCAAAAAGTTTAAAATAATTTAAACAGTAAATGACATTATAAAGTGACAGTGTATTTTGCCATCAGCAATCTAATAATAGAATATGAAAGAGCAGCTGTCACACAGCCACATAATAATTCTCATACAGGCAGGCTGTCAAAGTAAGAAAAGACGCATGTATAGTATTTCATATGCTCTATAACTTCTCTCCAAGAAAGAAAAGCAAGCGCAGGCAGAACATGTATGGCAACTCAATTTGTATCTCATCTTTATCCTTCTTATTGCACTGCATTTCCTTCATCGGCCCTTGTATAATCAATCTATGGGCTTGCCTACATTTGGGGGTGTTTATTATTGGGGTAATGGAGAGTAAAACAAGGATGGAATGATAGAAACGATGGTGGTAGAGAGCGGAGGAGAGTGGAGGAGTAATGGATTACCCTAGGGGGTAGTTGGGTAACTATTACTTCTCTCCCTAAACTCCTATATACACCACCATGGCACCACCATTAAACTCATCTTTTACTTTTGTTTACGGTCTATTACGCTCAATCCAAGCAACCCCAAGTAATGTAGAGATTCAAAGCACAATAATAATAAAAAAATAAAAAAAAAAGTATTAATATAAATGCATATCAGATACCACAAATCATTGAGCAAAATGATCTTACTACTGCTGATAAAGCAATGTTAGCTTCTAGGGTGGTTGGATGAGCTTTTAAGATGTTATCCTGATCTTTTGATAGTAGCTTCGTATTTCAAAACCTTAAAAGTTCACCCTTGTGTTTTACAGAATCACAAATGAATTCTAAAACCTAGCAAGGCGGAGGCCTCGTCATACAAAAGTCTAGCTAATCTAAAGCTAGCTAAGTACAATATATATAATTTGGGACACCAAATATGTCGCGCATACCGTTGCAACGACATTCCTGATCAATAACATAAAAAATAAAAAAAATAAAAAGAAAAAGAAAAATTACTAAATTGGTAATTTTTAGCTATAATTGATAATCATTCACATCCCAACATGAAAGCACTCTCGCAAACTATAAAACCCAGGCAAAATAACTGATAGAGTTCAAGGTCCAAGGCAGCCAAGAGAATGAGACAGTTCCAATAGATAACTATGATACGCATAATAAAGATACTGTATAAGGACCTACTTCAGTACACAGGCCGAGTCTCCAACATTGGCACATTGAGCAAAGAAACCTTCATCACCATCAGCCCAAACAAGCAGCACTGTTGCAGTACAACCCTGAAAGAACAAATAGCTGTGAGCAATCTCCGAAATTCAAAACTGGGTATTCATTCGATAAATGAAAGTCTTACACGAAGGAGAGGCTTTTGAATACAAAGCATTTTGTAAATCAATCCAAAAATACATAACCAAAAAAAAAAAGAAAAAAAAGAAAAAATAGAACAAGTGCACAGTGAATATGCAGAACCTCTAAAATTAAATCACTGATAGTCATAAATAATGTATTAAATGTATAGTCTGTAATTGGAAGAACCAATGGCTTTACTTTGTAACACTCAAAACATTAATACCAGGTACACCATAATCATCTAGAATTGACTAGACAAAAGCACCACACCTGAAGAAGTGAAGAGGTGGACGATGTTTGTCCAACCCAATAATGAATTAAAACAGAATAAGATTAAGCTGTGTCCGATACAATACTCAAGGTTATGGTCATATAGTCATGGGTATGAAATCCTACCCGACCTTAGCTTATCTGACACTCTCATAGAAGATTTAAAAAGGGAGTCTCTCACGTAAAATGTAGGGGAATAGAATGAGGTATGAAGCATTTACTACGGTTTTCAATTATTTTAAGTTGTATAAAGAATAGAAGATATAAAAAAAAGGAGTCTCTCACGTAAAATGTAGGAGAATAGAATGACGTATGAAGCATTTACTATGGTTTTCAATTATTTTAAGTCGTATGTCCCAATTCCTCCACTTTTAAAAAATGGGTAATCCAAACAATCCTACAAAAACCCAATTTCTAGGAAAATGAAACTTCTATGGATTTTGAGGTTATCCAAACGACTCCTTAGTCTCAAGAATGAGTTCCGATGGCACTTAAAACATACCAGGGGCAGATGTTGGCCGAAAAAATGGAAGAGATGTTGCTAGTTGACAACCATCTATGTGCTATGGTCAGAAAGGAACAATCACATATTCAATGATGCAGCTAGACAGGAGCATCAAGTAGTTCAATATATCAAATTTGTTTGTAGTGCAAGAGTTTATGCCTATTTTAGTTCACAGTTCATTTCATTTCATTTCCTGAAGCACAAGATTGCAATTACTCCGTATTTTCCAGACAGCTTCAACTAGGCTCAAGCACATTGGATTATCTTACATAAAGATTGAATCAGATTTTTCTCACCGAGAGTATATCAAGTAGTATAATATACGTTTCCAAGAAGGCTATATACAAAGTCAACTAGCAAGAGACAGAATACAGATTACATGCTGCCACAACAGTGTCGTAGAACTTGAGCAAGCTAAACCAGAAAAAAGTTGTGTTAAGGAGCACTTCATGTTCACGTCATGAGGAAAAGAGTATAGGAAATGGAACCTCATAATAATTATTTAGGCATGCTTCTGTTTGGGAGAATGCATCCCTAAGGACATCTGAAGCATCCTGATGAGACAAAACATTTTCCCTTCTAGATGACTCCGACAAAATAGATGCAATTCTCTCTGGAATAATCCTGAAACCACATCATTGCAGCAGGTTAATTAGACAGCGCAAACCACTCTTCAAGGCAGACTTTCGGTTTCAAAAAGCATGCTATAGAAGTACATTAGTAGTAGATGAAGTCTACTTAAGTAATACATTTGAAAAGCTAAAATCAAGATAACAAGGACCGCAGGAAAGGAGGATCCAATTTTTTTTAAGATTCCAATTATTAGTGTGTAATTTTCAAGTTCAGTAAAAGGCTGACTAAGAATTGTGCATCCAAGACTTCTGACGATAAATATTGCAGTTTAATCAAGACGGCCAAGATTACTAACTTGCTCACAGATTTAGCCGCAAGAGCTCCACCGTGTCCATCGCAAATCCCGAAAATTCCAAACTGTTAAAAACAGAAGCTGAATTATATCCTTCATGAATTACAAGTACCAACACTCCTGACTTTGACGCTTAAACTGCTGAGTTCTGAGATACCTGATCTACCCCAGGAAGCGGCCATTGGTAATAGCAGACATCTTCCATGGGAAGCTTTTTTCCTCCCCGCCGTACAGACATGGGATCCGAAGCAATCCCTACTCCAAACGGAATCTCTGAGCCAGTCAGGGACATAATCTGGACCTGCACATATAAAATGTATGCTACAGAACAAAACAGAACAGGCTCACAAAAATGCATATCAAGAAAAGAAGAAGACAGATATCACAAACGTACACATACAGTGAAATAGCACTACTAAGACCATCTCTAAAGGGTACAGGTAGCTTAATAAAGGAGAGCCTTAATACTAATTACTGGCAGTGAAAAAAAGCTTATTAAGTTGGAAAAAAAAAAAAGGTAGATGAAGCTGTTAAATTCCAGGAGTTGGTCCTAAGATAGTAAAAGGCTTGAAATATAATATATCACAACTGCAATCAGAATGAGATGTGACTTGAGAAGCAAAACACATAGGAAAAAAAAAAAAGGGCAGTACGGAGCTCTTAGAAAAACACCGATACCCACTGCTTCAACAGGTGTAAACGTACACGATCACACCACAAGAGAATGTGCCAAGAACCCGGAAAGTCGAAAGATACTCACGGACTAGAGAAAATTTTACTGGAGTATCATATTTACAGCACCACATTGCAAAGAACAAAACATTCATATTGCCGACACAAAAGTAATCTCTAGGGGCAGCAAAGCTGCAAATGGCAAAAATCTAAACTCAAAATTGACAATCTTGGGATTTTCGATCAAAAAGAAAGTAGAAAAATAGATTATTTCCAACGAAGCCAGTCAGTCATTGTTTTTATCACTTTGGGACATAATGGACCAATCAAAATGGTTGGCTTTTATCGAGTTAAATCGTCAACTTCATCTGAATCTCACCCCCTACCCTGCTGAGTGCGAGAACCTCATTAAAGGCTCTAAAAGTTTTAGAAGATGATTGCAAAAGACATAAGAACTTACATTTATTTGGGAAGTGGTGCCAAGAGTAATTACATCACCATCAACGAGCTCCTTTGGCTCACCCCATGTTCTGCTCCCTGAATCAGGATGATTAATAGCCTTAGAATTCAAAAGAGTCCCATTAAGACTACCCATGTCTACTAGCTCCCATTTCCACTTCTGAAAGGGAAACAACACAAAATGTATAGGTCAGAAACTAAAATTGCATTAAGGTATTGTGAAAAGATGTTCAACTATAAATCCTTCAAGAAATTACATTTGGATTCCAGTTTATCATAGCATGCTTTCCCGAGATCTCTGAATCTTTCAGCAGCAAGTCACTAGGTGGGACCCTTCCAAGAGTCAGTGGAAGTATAGAAGCATCTGTAGACCGCACCTTATAGTGAAGACCGCCCGCAGGACCAGTGATGACTTCCAAAGAGAGGCAGCTTTCTGCACATCTAACAAGAATATGCAGTGACATGCTAGACAATCCCAAAACAATTGAATGCTTTTTTGTTGAAAAGTAAGCAAAGTACCTTGAGCTTGAAATTCATTGGATAAGCTTTCTATAAGTTTAACACGCTTATTTCTTGAATCATAATTGAGGCCTTCTTTTGTACTGTGTTTCTGTTCTCCAGCAAAACTGCCTGGCAACAAGGGCCGTCTCAGTGTTTGACCAACTAACATGTCTTCAGAATGATCACCAATATCTAGAACCAGACTACCTCCTGAACCATTGAGAAGGTCAAAGAATTAAAACTGCTTGAGCGTTCTGCATAAACATACTGTAAAACATTGCTACAAAAGCAAATTAACGGATCTACATTCCAATAGGAGAAAACATACTATAGGATCCACACCACTGGTCTACCACAACGAACTTTGTCAATATTCCCAATTATCTTTGTGCCAACATATATGTCAATTGAAAATCACACATATGCATCAGGGAGACACTGAGACAGTCAAACTAACCGCATACGCCCAGAGGATGAACAGAGAAAACAGAACTAACAAAAAAGTAGGCCCCAAAAGATACATATACATAAAGTTGTTTGGCTGGTCAACCTTCCAAAGATTTAAAAGTTTAATTGGTCGATACGAAAACCATTTGTGGATGTAAAATGGAAGCACACGCCATCGAATGTGAACCATCCCCCCATCTCATATAAGCAAGAAGGCTATATAAAAATAAAAGCAGTCTGAAAGTTCCAAAGGATTTATTTGAACCCAAGCAATGAAGTGTGCTTATGGACGAATATTTCAGCCACCTCCAGAATTTGAGAACAAGCTTTCAGAAGTTATAAGATCCATAGAAGCAAGATGCTATCACAAAAACCTTTCTAGGCAATTGAAACACCCACAAAAGCTGAACTAATCTGCTTCAATAGCAAAATTTCAACCATCCGAATGCCAGAATACATTAACCAACATAACAAGGGAATGTAGTCTACCTAGCGTTGAGTGAGGGGCAAGAGGGGGAAGCCTCTGCTTATGAGTAAGGCCATGTGCTCCAGGTGAGCTAAAATCGCCTTCCGTTTGAGAAGCCTCAGGGATCAAACTTAAACTAGGCTCATTTTTGTGACTTGGGAGAACAACAGAATCTTCTTTCAAAAGCGGCCTCTCTATATCATTAGCCTGCATACAAAAAGTATGTCAACAACACCCCACAAACAATTAAGAACGTAACTACCATGTCATTCTAAACGCACAATGATTTATAACTCATATGCAATATCCAGACGCCCTATAAAAGCAAACCCTAACTTCTCTAACAGCGATTTCATATACCGGAAGGGCAGCGCAACACTATATATCGAGCAGAGTAACAGCCAATTAGACTTCACTATCATACCAAACAACATAGAAGCCCTTCCACAAACAGAAAGACGCGAACTTTTATCACTAAAGGCCTCCTAAATCTACTCTACCAAAAATAAGAAAGTGCATTTTGGCATCAACCTCAGCAGCTTAAACCAAAATCAAGACAAATCCTTAGTCCCGCGATTTATACAAAGCTGAAGATGGTAACAAAAACGCGTAGGCGAAGTCAACCACACTACATCTCGTTGACACTTGTTACTTGCACATGATATTATACTAACCTTACGATTCAAGCTACCCATACCCCAATCAGCATTCCAACCCCAAAAACCATCACGATATCGTAACACAAACGCCTCTAAATAACTAACGCAAATGCCGGCCCAGCAAATCACTGATCATTAAAATCATAAAAAATAAAAATAAAAATAAAAAACACGACAAATTGCAACATTTAATCAACACTAAACAAAAATCAGATTGATAAATCAATAAATAAAAAATCGCAATTTCGTGATCCGAAAACACAGATAAAATAAACATACAATAAAATAAATCATACGAAAATGCATCATGATCAAATAATAATCAAAATCACATTTCAGGCAGAAATGATTAGAAATCAGAAAAACCTAGAAAAGAGGAGGAGAGAGAAATAGACCTTGAAGGAGGAGGAGGAGGAGGAGGAGAGAGGAGAGCGGAAAGAGGAGAGAGAGAGGAGACGCCATGGTTTGAAGAAGGCGAGGAAGAAGAAGAGGATGATTAGGAGAAGCATAATAATGACGATTATTATAATAATACCAATAATGCTCGCCATCATCGCCGAAGGCAGGCAGGCAGTCACACAGAGAGAGAAAGAAATGTGTCAAGGAAGGAACAAGCGGAGAGAGAAATAGTACTCCATAATTAATATTTTCTGAGATTTTGAGGAAGCAACTCTAGAAGGTCACGTTTGGGTAAATCACTAAATTGGGTTGCGTTGGGTGATCAACCAAAGAGAGAAAGCGCTAAGGGGTTTGGCGTTCTTTTGCGACTACGCGTAGAGCGTTCTCTTCTCTCCCTTTGAAATAGTGTCTTGAGTAACAAATTTACGAATTACGTTTTCGCAATCTTAATTAGGGCTGAACATTGGTCTAGAACAGGACAGGTCCCTTGGACCGAGTGGGCCGAACCGAATTTTCCCAAAAAACGTGGATCGAGGACCAGACCATACCGCTCGGTCCGGACAGGTTTTCGGTCCTGGACTAAGTTTTGCTCTCCCCTAATCTAAATGGTTCAAAACCCTTTTTAAGGTATTAAACCTCTATGTAAGTAAGAAAGATAAATGCTCCTTTGGACAGACAGAGATCCTATTACTAGGGCATTGGATGGGCATCAGAGCCGTCAAGGAGTGGCAGAGATGAGTCAAATTGGTCGTCTAGGGGCCCGAAGGAATGGCGGTGAAAGAAAGTCAACCTATTCCTGCAATCGCGGTGACCCTCGTATAAATATATAGCCTACCAAACTAACCGTCGGCCTCACTATGCGCCCACATGGACCTTTACGCCACCCGCACAATCACTCGTCAACTATTCTACCCAACCGATGTCATATTTCACAATCGGCTCCTCCTCCCCACCATCGAGTTCCCTACACGACACACGCAGTCACTTTTCCAAGGTGACTCACACCAGCTTTCCTAACCGACCCCTAACATTCATTTACCCTGCATCGATTTCTCTACTTAATCCCTAATCAACTCTCTTACACGACCCTTCTTTTGCCGACACTTTTACTCCACACTTTGAGCCTCATTTCATCACCATTGACTCTAAAAAACGAGCCCCTCATCCTAAACAATGTTTTACGCTCAAATTACGTGGAACAAATATGATTAAAAGGTATGAGTTTAGTAGTAGTGTTACCCCTCTATCTAGTTTTATTTTATGAACATGATACGCAATCCCCCCCCCCCCACCAAACATAAAATCTAGGTATATATATTACGACACTCAAAATCAATAGCCAATTTATTCAGATTAGAGTAGGTACGACCAAACATCAAACCAGATATAAACATATAACTCATAACATCCAGTAAGTTTAGCCTAGTTGTTTTAGATTGACTTAGATTCAACTAATATTTCTTTAAATTTAAATTTAAGCATATATATATGAGCGAAATAATGCATCGGAATCATCAAAGGGCGTAAGTCAATTGTCACTCAAACAAATAAAGTAGCCAAAAAAAACTCAAATTTGTAACCACCACCTCTTTTGACAAATTGAATGAGAATAAATCTACGATCGCAACATCTTCTAAGAATAATCCAATCTTTTGGTCACGATAGTATCCCGGAGTTGATTGACATTGCGATCTCAGCGGTACAAACAACTTACACTCACACATCACCGCAACATTTTACAATAAAAGATAAATTATTCCATTCAATAATAGCTAAGGGCCTGTTTGGTATCGTTTTCTGTTTTTAGTTTTCTGTTTTTTTTAAAACCAAAGTCCCATTTTTGAAAACCAGAAAAAATGGTTTTCATTTTTCAGTTGTCAGTTTTCATTTTCCGTATGACTATTATAGAAACATACAGTTAAAATTAATTTTTGCAACTTATTTAGCTAAATTTTTTACGTAAAAACAAAAAACAAAACTAAAAACGGCAGTGATACCGAACAGGCCCTAAGTTATAATTGTTTTTTCAAACGTGTGAACACAAGCCATATGTTAAAATTTCATTTCCTTCCTTAATTAAGTCATATTCACACTTGATAAAACAAAATATGAAATCTCGTTGATTAATTCAGGAGAATATCTAAGACAAGAAATAGAGTTTTAACGAATTTTTTTTCGAAATAGGGCTCAAAAAATAAATATTAAACAAAATGGGTTGGATTGAAAAATGTTCAATCTTATGGGGTGCACGTCACCCCATTTCAGGTTCGGGACAAAACCGACAGTGCCCCTGGCGGTTTTAAGTGTCTTGAACAGTAGCTATGAGGTTTTAGGGGAGATCTTGAGCAATTGTCAAACCGCCATGGAGACTAGCGGTTTCTCCTTGACATAAACCGCCACGCTCCATGGCGGTTTCTTCACAGAAATGAGCACACAAAATCGCGCCGATGATTTTTGGCTAGGGTGAAACCGCCATGGGGAGTGGCTGTAACTCCCCCAAATTTCCTTTCCTTTTTAAAAACATTTTATCGCGAACCAAAATACAAATTAAGGAAATTCAGATATGTCACTCCGCACTCGAGTCGAAGACCCGAATGCAAGGAGATTTCAAAAGCCGAACTACAAATGTCTAATAATCTAAAATAATCTATTACATCCAATACTTAAAATTACAATAGTCCGAAATCTAAAATATAAATATATATGAAATAGTCTATGTTTAATAACTACGAGTCTTATTATTGAATCCAACTAATTTCTAGTGAGTCGTCATTCCAGCATGCATCAATCACTCCAAACTTGTGGTGGATTTAAAACACAAAAACCACAGTTGAAAAAGTAAGTGAAATTGAGTAAGCTAACACCTCAACTCGTAGAAAACCAAAACCTTTACCTGGATTTTGAAAACGTTTTAACTTTTATTTTCGAAAACACACTTAGCACATAATCATATCAATTATCCAATAATAATTCCAAACCAACAATCCATATTCATATTTCCCAATCCATCATTCAACTCATCACTTCCAATAGCATAAGAAACATTCCACAATTAATATCCAGCAAATCAAAGATTAGCGATAAATAGGAAATTCATAAGTCATAAGTTATTATCCATAATTCACAATTCCTAGTTCAGAATCCACAATCCATAATCCACACTCCACAATCCATAATCCATTATCCAAAACTACTAGACCTTAAGTGTGCACACTCCCTATTAAGTATTTTTAACCTAATAGAGTAGTACTAGAGTCAAGCCACTTAAAGACCGATGTGGTGAGGCTGTAATTAGGAATCGATGTGACTCCGTCTAAATAATTAGGAGCAACTCCGAGGCTCCGACACAATAATTAGGAACAACTCCACGTCTCCGACACAATCATTGGGAGCAACTCCGAGGCTCCGACACAATCATTAGGAGCAACTCCGCGGCTCCGACACAATCATTAGGAGCAACTCCGAGGCTCCGACACACTCATTATACCAACATTCTCCATCAAATCTCCACACCACTTTCATAATTCACATTCACAATTTCAATCATTCATAAGTCAATCACAACCAATACCACACACAAAAAATCCACCTTACCTTTATTTCCATTGCAATAAACCAAACAAGTACAATGTAATAATCATAAAGAAAACTGAATCCTTCTCCACCTAGCATGATACTAAGTTCTCATCCAATCGCACAATTTACATATAGCACATAAGTTTGAAAGGTTTCTACAAGTTTAAGAAAGGTTGAGCATGCTAGCTTACCTTTTCAATGCACACAAGAACACGACAGCACAACGGTCACTAGTATTCTTTGTCTACGAACTCAGGGGCTACAATTACACAACCAATAATCCCAAATCAATACTAATCTCATCCAATCATTCATCTAATACTTATGTTAATTCTATTCTATATGCAATGCCCATCACAGTGAAATTTCTAAACCAACAATTATCAATTTAGCCAATAATTATAATTCTAATTCAAAAATTAAATACCAATACTCAATAATACCCAATTTATCTTAAAAATTCCCAAAGACTTAAAATAAATTTTAAAACAGAATCTAATGCATAATAATCACTTCTTAATTATTATAATTTATTTAGAATTTATTAATACAATTTATATTATGTTTCAATTATGAAAAACATGTTTTAAATTACATTAAATTACATAAAAACGAATTAATTCAATCTAAATTCGAAAATCAGTTTATAATTCCCTAAATTACCATAATTTTGAGTTATTGATCATTAAAATTAATTTGGGCTAATTAACTAATTAAGAAACAATTAACCAAATTTTTCCCCAAATTGCAATTTCTATAAACTTGAGCAAACCCTTAATTTAATCCTTAAACTAAATTCAAGAACCCTAATTAACAGATTATAAACTAACTAAACTCATAAGTTTCGTAATTATTTGGACCAATTCGAGTAATTAAGCTAATTAACCCCAATTTCGTGGTTAGTGAAAAATCAACTCAAAACAACATCAAAACCAATTCTTTGTACATAAAACTAACTCTAATTGAATACCCACTAATCATAACATCTATTAGGATCAATTAAACATAAATTAAAGCTAGAAAAATACTTGATAATCACGTTTGAAGAAGGACCGAAAACAGGGGAAGAAAAGGGACGTTGGAGGCGTTACCCACGGCACAGAAAGAGGAAGAAAAGGGCAGAGGCGTGGTCGGCCGGCGAGGATGAGCGGCGGCGACGTCTGGGCTGAAGGAAAGGGTTGCGCGGTGGCGTGCGATAGGAAGAGAGGCAGAGGAAGAGAAGCAGGGGAAGGCAGGGGAAGGCTCTGTTTTTATAGGGGGTGTGTCGGTTTCGTTTTTTTTGTTTGTTTGTTTGTTATTTTTTATTTTTTACCTTTTTCTTTCCTTTCTCTTTTCTTTTGCCTTTTTCTGATTTCCTTCTTTGGGTTTGGGTTGGGTATTTGGGTCTTATGTTTGGGCAAACATGTATTGGTTTATGTATGATTATTGTACTAATGAGAGATGACCCAAATCAGAAAATAGAAACCCAAATAACAAATTCGATTTTAAAAATCATCTCCGAACCCATTTTTTGAAAACGACTCACAAACTAACTTTAAAAATCTTTTTAATTTATAATTCTAAAATATTAATATATAATACTTTGAAATTTTGGGATATTACAGTGGTGGTTTCACCCTAGCCAAAAATCATCGGCGATTTTGTGTGCTCCTCGATTCTGTGATGAAACCGCCATGGAGAGCGGCGTTTTATGTTAAGGTGAAACCGCTATTCTCCATGGCGGTTCTACCTTTTTTTTTTTGAGGTTATTCTCCCTTCTTTCCCTTTTACCAGCAACTCAAACAACCCAAACCAAAATGGCACGACCACAATCGTTTAATAACCCCAATAACAACCCAAGATGAGAACTCGAATGGCATGTCATCTTATTTCATAACTTAAATCGTCTTTTACATATTTAAAAGAGTCGAATACAACATAAACTTGACAAATTGTTCCCATACATTACAAACTACTATATTAATAGCTAATCTTCCGTTAGGCGGCGACGGCGTGTAGCTCGATGTTGGCTTGAGGAAGCGGGTTGGCTTGAGGAAGAACCCGGAGTGTTGCCTTCCATAATTTGTGTCATAGGAGAACCACCTCTACGTCGACGCATATATTGTATAAGAGGAGAATGATCCTCCAAACTTGCACTTGGTTGTTCTTGGGATTGTTGGATAAGATGTGTAAATCCCACCTTTTTTAGACATTCGGAGCAATGTTTGCGAATGTCGGTTAAAGTTTGGAAAAAATTGACACTAGATGCGTCATTTAGTGCAACTTGAAGGTCATGCTCACACCTCATGTGTAGAATTGCAAAACCTCGAGTCTACAACCACAAAAATCAAAAAATTGCATTAATGATTTCCTAAACATGCTTACTATTCAATAAAAGTGAAATAATGATAAATCATACTTACAAGCAATTGAATTGAGGGAGAAGAAGAATGGTAGGAAACCAGGCTACCATGAGATTGTTTAACATCTCCAATGATACGACGAGTATGGTTTCAATACCAAACCATGTACGGATCATTGTAATGCATTGCGCCATCATCTACATCGGTAGTAGCCACCACCCTCTCTCGACGCCTACGCCATAAATCGATATAGACATTGTGGATTTCACTCCAACTTATCTTGTGATTTCCTCTCCTATCCAATTTATGAAGAGTCTTCGAAGTATCACAATCCACCGGGATTGTTTGCTTCAAACCAAATTGGCGTACTACCCAATCCAGACAATGCCACTCTACAATATCGAAGCAGACCATAGGAACCAAAACACACCAATCTTGTTCATCCTTAGAACAAGTCGGAGAGAGAGCTGAGATGACACCCGCTGTATAAGGTTGCCAAATGAACTAAAATAAAACAAATAAATAAGTGAATTACCAAATTATTTTCATGCTTAAAAAGTCACAAAACAATGTGGATAAGTAAACTTACTTGATCATGAGTCATACAATCGAATGCTTCTCTATAGCGGTAAGAGAGAAAATCTCATCGGCTCTTCGTCGATCGATCATAAGCCACTTACGTCTGAATGCATCTCTCCCATAGATATGTTGTGACCCAAATAGACTAGCTATAATCTCATCCTCATCCTCATCGTTATCCTCATCCTCATCCTCATCGAAATCCTTATCATATTCTAATGGTCCCATGTTCATAGGACGTCCTATAGCAATACGTTCCCAAGATCACAACTGGAGAAGAATAAGAGGTCCGGCTATCTCTAATGCACCCTTACAACACGCTCGACACAAGTTACGATACAATGTTGCAAGTACCGCACTTCCCCACGAGTAATCATCCAATCTACTGACATCACTTAACAATGACAAATAGATTACTTGAACTACATCCCCACTCTTATCAGGAAATAGAACGACACCAAACAAAATGAGCAGATACACTCGAATATAGCAATGAAATGTGACATCGTCCACACCGTTGGGCAAATAATTAAAATGGGTCATCAACCAAGAAATTTTCAAAGAAGCTCCCTTCAAATTTTCCCCCGGTGCTCTTCCCAACAATTCAGTCACTAATCCCTTCCAATCTTGATTGGCATAACCTGTCACAAATTTTCCATCTATCCTCAAACCTAACATAACTTGCACATCTTGCAAGGTGATAGTGGCTTCCCCAACGGTTAAGTGAAAAGTATGGGTTTCTTACCTCCATCGTTCTACCAACGCACTTATTAAATCCGCATCTAGCTTAACACTTGCTACTCTATGCGCCTGGTTTTCCTAATAAATTTAACTACCCGCTTACAAGGACAATATTCGCCATGCCATTTTATGTGAGTTCTACATCTAAGCGGACTCACCTCCTCTCCGTCCCAAATTGCTTGACTCCTGTGTTTGTCATGCAGTGTGAGAAGAGACGGGTCGATCGGCCCCGGATGAAGATCCACTTCCATGAGAGCTACAAAAAGAAAAAGAAGAAAGTTAAAACATTATACAAAAAATATTAGGCGAAAATAAGTTCACAACTGTAATATCCCGAAAATTTGGTATATATTATAATAATATATTAGTATTATTAATTAATTTATTCTAGTGGAAAAATGAATATAATTGTTGGGTTGTGAGTCGTTTTTCCTAAATCAGTTCGAGAATGAGTTTTAGAATCGGATTTCTATTTGGGTCATTCTATTTTCAATTGGATTGTTCCTAATTACAATAAACTACCATGCCCACACCAATTGGCCCAAACCCAAAGTCAAACCCAAAGGAAAAAAAAAAAAGGAAATCAAAATTGAAAAAAGAAAAAAAAAAGAAAAGGAAAAAAAAAAAAAAACCGAAACCGACACCCCCTATAAAAACATCCCCTGCTTCTCCTTCATGTCACTCACGAACGCCGCCAGCTTGCCACCACCTCTCTTCCTCCTGCCCAGACCGCCGCAGCAGCCGCTCACCCTCGCCGGCCGACCACCGCACCACCTTTATTTTCCTCCTTCTGCTACCGTGGGTAACGCCCCTCACCCCTTTTTCTCCCCTGTTTTCGTCCTCCTTAGTTAACATTGATTCCAATTCGTTTTCTTGCTTTAAATCATATTTAATTGATCCTAATAAGTGTTATGATTAGTGGGTAATTGATTTGAGTTAGTTTTATACACAAAGAATTGGTTTTGATGCTTGATTTGGGTTGATTTTCACTAATCACGTTTTTGGGGTTAATTAGTCTAATTACTTGAATCCGTTTAATTAAGTTCGAAAGGTATAACTTGGGTGTTCTTATAACCTATTAATTAGTATCCTTAATTTTAATTGGGAATTTGAGTTGGGTTTGTATAAATTGTAATTTGTTGTGATTTTGGGAAATTGATACTAAATTAGTGTAATTAGCTCAATTAATTATGTTAATTAGGATTTTCGAAAATTAGGGGAAACTATAAAATTATAAACTTATTTTTATAAATTAATTGAATTAATTCGTTTTTATGTAATTTTATGTAATTTAAACACTTTTTTGATAATTAAAACATAACATAAATTGTATTAATAAATCCTAAATAAATTATAATAATTAAGGATTGATTTTTATGAATTATATTCTGTCTTAAACTAATTTTAGGCCTTTGGGAATTTTTATAATTAAATTGGGTGTTATTTGAGTTATTCGATAATTATTGAAATAGAATTATAATTATTGGAAAATTAGTAATTGTTGGTTTGGATTTAGTATTGTCATAATCATACATTGCATATAGGATCATACATACTAACACATCGATATGTAGTTGGTTGGTTGATAAGATTGGGTGTTAATTTGGGAATGTCGTTTGTATAATTGTAGAGTCTGAGTTCGTAGACGAAGAATACTAGTGATTTTTGTGCTATTGAGTTTTCCGTTTGCTTAAAAAGGTAAGCTAGTATGCTCAACCCTTCTTAAACTTGTAGAAACATTTCAAACTTATGTGCTACATGTGAATGGTGTGATTGAATGAGAACATAGTATCATGATAGGTGGAGAACGATTCAATTATACGATTATTGTATTTTGATTGGTTGAATTTATTGTATTGATATTGGTATATGGTATGGTTTGTGACAAATATGTTATTTTGAAAGGTAAGATTAAATGAATATTGAATTGGTTGATTTGGTTTGGTTTGGTTTGGTTTGTGGGCGCATAGCCAATTTATATTATGATGTTGGTTTGGTATCGTTTTATATGATTTGTGATTATCAACTCTCTCTTAATAAGATACTGGTTACTTAGACGAAACAAAAGAACTCCTATTTATTTGTTCGAGCCAAAAGAGCTCCTATTTATTTGTTTGAGTCAAAAGAACTCTTATTTATTGTTTTGAGTCGCATCGACTCCTATTAATTACCCCACCGCATCGGTATTTAAGAGGGTTAGGCTCTAATCTACTCTACTTGGGTTAAAAACACCCAGTAGGGGGTGTGCACACTTAAGGTCTAGTAGTTTTTGATTATGGATTATGGATTATGGATGATAGGGTGAATTGACAAAAGATTCAATTTATTTCTAAATAATAAGGATTATGGATGATGGATTATGGAACATAACTCGTGACTGATGAATATTTCATTTATCGTTAATCTTTGGTTTGTTTGATATGGATTATGGAATGTTTCTTATGCTATTTGTAAGTGATGAATTGGACGGTGGATTGTGGAATATGACTTTTGACTGTTGTATTGGAAATATTATTGAATTACTTATATGTTTATGTGCTAAGTGTATTTTCGAAAATAAAAAATTAAAAAGTTTTCAAAATCCAGGTAAGGGTTTTGGTTTTCTACACGTTGAGGTGTTAGCTTACTCAATTTCATTGACTTTTTCAACTGTGGTTATTGTGCTTTAAATCCACCACAAGTTTGGAGTATTTGATGCATGCGGGAATCGACGACTCATTAGTTATAAGTTGGACTAAACAAATTTAGACTCTCAACCATTAGACCATCAATAAAACTTAGACTATTTCATATTTCATATCTCGGATTGTTGTAATTTAGCTAATGCATTGTAATAGACTATTTTAGACCATTAGACAATTATATTGTGGCTTTTGAAATCTCCTAGCATTCGGGTCTTTGACTCGAGTGCGGAGTGACACCTCTGAATTTCCTTATTTGTGTTTTGCTTCTCGATAAAATGTTTTTAAAAAGGAAAGGAAATTTGGTGGTGTTACAACAACAATATAAATATCAACAAAAAATGTTACCCTCTTAAAGAACATGTTTTTTTTGTTATGACCCGGTTGACGACATATGCCACATAATGATTTTGATGGTGGTTTTTCATCCATCTCATTACGCAATCGCTTTGAATGTGACTTATCCTTCGTACCCTTCTTCTTGGGTTCACGTTTCATATCCTTATTAGCAAGGATTTTAGGACCATCAAGAGGTGTCCAATAAGCTTCATCCGGAATGGGTCGAAATTTGGGTGTGTATGACCCCAAATACTCACCACTAGTGTAAAACACATCCACAAATGCATTTGTATTTAAACTCATTGAGCTACAAACGGCAAGTACATGTGAACAAGGGTACTTGTAAATTTCAAGTTTTTTTTACAAGTGCATGTTTTAGTCACAACATTCACAGTATGCTTATGTTTCCCTTTTCCACTACCTCTATGCCCTGACCCAGTGGTCACTTGAAATAGTCCTCTATCAAATGCCACAACGGTATGGTGTGCGGCCTTCTCAGAATTTACACCAATGGCATCCATTACTTTCTTACAATATGCATGTCTCTCTTCAAGCCTTTGTTTTGCCTTCTCACGTCGCTCCACAAACTACGCATTGACTCGATAAAATGTCAATTTCACAAGTGCGACGATGGGTAAGAATTGGTCTCCTTTCAAAACTCCATTGAAACACTCCACCATATTGGTAGTCATTATACCATACCTAAACCCACCGTCATGATAATTTGACCACTTCTCAATCTCCAAGCCATGTTTGGTCAAATAACGTCATGTATCAATATTCATTTCACCCATTCGATTGAAACCACGATTAAACTTCTTCTTCTGATGTTGTGTGGCAGTCCAACCAAACAAGTTTTTCAAATCCCTACGTTTAAACTTTGTGTTGATGTTGGATGCCACATGACGCATGCAAAATCTATGGTAGGCATGAGGCTCAGTCATTTCGATGTGTTCATCATTCATAGCAGCTTTGATGCCATCATGTCTATCTGATATAACACAAAGACCTTTTCTATCTGTCACGAACCTCCTTATACATGCCATAAACCAAGGCCAACTATTAGTATTTTCACTCTCAACAATACAGAAAGCAAGTGGGTAAAGTTGGTCGTTAGCATCAACTGCCATTGCAATAAGTAAAGTACCCTTATATTTCTCATATAAATGAGTGTCATCAATAGTTATAAGAGGGTAATAATGGCTGAAACCTTGAATTGATGGTCCAAATGCCCAAAACACTCGAAAGAAAGTTTCCTCATTAGGTTTGCCTGTTGGCGTATTCACAAAATGCACAACAGTTCCCGGGTTGGATTCTTTCATTGCTTGCATGAAGTGAGGAAGCAAAGTGTAGGATTCATCCCAATCACCATATAAATTTGCAATTGCTCTTTGTTTAGCATTCCACCCCTTCATATATGAGATAGTATAATTGAATTTATCTTTGATAAATTCAATAAGAACTGGGACTTTAATGGACCAATCCTCGGCAACAAGGTTTTTAATAGCTTCACTAATGAAACCCCATTTTAAATTCATATGGTCACGTGGAATAACGTCACCAACACAGGTAGCTTCGTGAGGCCCAAGATAAGTGACAATGGTGAAGGCTTCTGAAAACTGTTCTTGTTTTTGTGATGCTCTAAGCCTCCAATTGCATGGGTTTGGCGTTCCTACCACACTTGAAAGTGACAGTGTGGGGTTTGGATTCAGGCACTTTGAAAGTTTGATTACATTGTACAGAGTACAAAGTTACATTTTCTATCAAAGCAGCTTTATTTGGAAATCTTTGACCAACTATAAACTCCCTACCAACCTTAACTTCAACTTCATTGACCCATGTTCTGTTTTCCAAGCATTCACATGTTGTTGATCAATTTCATGAATCGTATTGAATTCTACGTGTAGAGCACTCTTCCCAACCAAATCATCATCCTCATCTTCATCATCAATCATACGTTCAACAACATTCAACTCCTCCTCAACCTCATCTCCTTCTAAATCCCCATCCAAGGTTTCCTTATTTATGTTATTGGTTTCAATAGAAACATATTGCGCAACATCCCCAAATCTCATTGATGTGAGAGAAGTATTGGGCGTTGTTGATATCGTTGTTGGCAATATATTTCTAGAGTCTAGCCTTCCCACTTCAACATAAATGTCCATAGAAGGAACTTTTGAGTGTCGAACAATTACCCACATAGCAAGTAAAGAACGATCATTATTAAGGGGTACAATCTTATAACACCCCGCAGTCGGATACTTCATCTTCACCGTCAATGAAACACTATTTCTATTGATTTTCATTGCGTTACAAATCTTCCCAGTGAAATCATTATAAGTCATACTAGTGCTAGTAAATACAAAATTCTCATTTCCACCCTTATAACAAACATTTCCACTAGCTTCAACAATTTCTCCATCACAATAACATACCAAAGGATATCCAGTAATTTCCATTCTATAATGAGAAAAATTAACTACTTTGATTAAGAAATTCAACTAACATAAATCTTCAATTAACCAAAACCCTAAAAATCGACTTATGAATTATAATAACTAAACTCAAGCATCAATACTAACTCAATTGGATTAAAAATATTAGTAATCTAACCTAAAAAACAACTCAATGAACTCAAATTAACCTAAATTAGGGTGGTTTGATTACAATATTAAACAAAACCCCTAAAAATTCAACTTCTACTATATACCCATGAAAATGCAAATCATTATCAATAATAACAAAACAAATTATTGAATAAATTAGTAATCTAACTAAAAAAACAAACAATTAAACTAATGAATTGAAATTAACCTAAATTAGAATGAATGAAATTACCTAAAAGGAATTGGTACAATTAAGGGCGGAGCAGCGGCGGCGGGATACGAAGGAGCGGCGGAGCAGCGACGGCGAGGGGCGGAGAAGTGGGCTGGAGAGAGAGGAATTGCGCTTGAAAGGGAGAAGGTCGGGGTGTTTGTGTAGAGAGCCGGGGTGAATTGGTTTTTTTTCCCCCAAACCCGATATAACGTCAATTGAAAAAAAAAAAAATGAAACCGCCATGGGGAGTGGCAGTTTCACTTGAAGTGCCCAAGATATCCCTTAAAACCTCATAGCTACTGTTCAAGACACTTAAAACCCTGACGGTTTTGTCCCGATCCTGAAATGGGGTGACGTGCACCCCATAAGATTGAACATTTTTCAATCCAATCCATTTTGTTTAATATTTATTTTTTGAGCCCTATTTCGAAAAAAAATTCAGTTTTAACATGTAACCCGTGGAGCTATGAGCACACGTTAAAAAAATCCAATTATAGCTTATTAATCAGTTTCCCCTTCTCTTGTACAACATACTAATTCAACTTCAATTGAATGAACTCACACCAAAAATCACAATTACCTAAGAATATGTGTTGTGTTTATTTTGTTGCGAATTTATGTGTGAGCGCTTGTCCCACATCGGAGATTTGAAGGGTGTGGAACATGTTTATAAGGTAGTGGGTTATTCATCATATTTCAAATTGGTTTTAGAATGAAATCTCACTAAAACCGGGTCAACGACGAATCGGTTCTCGGTTTTTTCGTGCCAATCGGACTGGATGATTGGCTGGTTTCTGGTTGAAACGGTTTGACCGGCCCAATTTTAAAACACTGCATGAGCAATCGAAAAGGTGCGTGGCGTTATCGTGCCCCTCCGCCAAAGTTGGATCGGGTAAGAATAAGGTGGTTTTTGGCCAATTTTTCAAAAGGATTTTTGCTTTCCCTTAGAGAAACTGGAAATGTACAAATTGACATTTTGCCGCTCAAATTCTAGGCTTCCGAGTCTGCTACGACAGCTAAAGCGGCCAGTACCAAAGTGTACCTTGCACAAGGCCAGCATTGAGAATTTGAGATGGCGTGAATTATACTCCCCAATTTCACCACTTCATTATCAAGGTAACTGCATTCTCTCTATCTCCACCCTCCATTTATCGCACTTTTATAACTACCAATATCTCCATGTCGCCTCCTTAATTAATTCCAGAACACTTCGTTAAGCATAATTCTACAGGTTCCGATTCTTAATTTAACCCCCGAAAACTCGCGTTTCTTGTTTGAATTATGTGTTTGTGATTGAGTATTATAGTTTTAATTCGCCTCCTAATTATGATTTAGGGTTGTACTGTACTACTGTTATTGCTTATTTGCTTTTTCTGTTGGATTTCTTGAAGAATCGCTTCTTTTCTTTTGAATTGAATGGAGTTTCGGTGTTTCGACAATCTCGGTTGGTTCCCTAAAATTACCATATCACAGTTACTTTGGTTGCAATTTTGTTGACTTTTACCTCTTTGAGTGTTTCTCCATCTCCAAAAGCTGTGTAAGATGGTATGATCAGATTCTTGTGGTAAGAATGTCGACGATCAGAAGTAAATCTTTTCACTGGTTGCCTCCTCTAGATGACAATGTTGCTATCTCGTCTTCCTGTTTCGTGCTCCCTGTGATGCACTTGATGCTGCCATTGATAATTATCATCAAATTTAGCAAATTAGGGTTTTCAGAAAATTTAATCTATCTGAAAGTACTTCCACCTCTAAGAACGTCTGCATACTATACTATAATTTTTTATGTCTTTTACGGTTTTGCCTCTCTGAGTGTCTCGTCAGAAGCTGTGTATGATGGTCTGTTTAAAAGCTTGTGCTAAGAATGTCAACAGTTAAAGTAATTTGTTTCTGTGGCTGCCCCCAAATGACAGTGTTGCTATTTCCGTTGCTTGGTTTTTCTCTGATGCACTCCATAGCTGTCATTGATCGACCATTATTGTTAAATTTAGAAAAGTTAGGGTTTCGATTTTGGTGAAAAATTAATCTATCTGAAACTGTTTCCAAGCTTAAATTTTGGTAGCCAACTATGTTATCTCCTCCTCCTATGATTGTCTTCATGTGATACTAGTTAATGTCATTAGGAGGCAAAAGGACTCCTCAAGCTTGGATTTGACTCTTGCTATCCCCAAATGATTTTGGGAATAAGGCTTGGATGTTGTTGTTGTTGTTGTTGTCGCCAAATGAATAAAATGCTGTCAGGTCTAGCCAGTTCTAGGATAGATAGTTGCATATTGGGACGGTGTGTGAAAATGATACATAAGGCTGTTGCTTGAGCGCAATTGTTGCAATTGGTTGCATGGTGTGGGTTAGTTGCGTATTTTGCTGTTGCATTGCTGTTTTGATAGCACATCCTTGAGGAATCAATTGCAAGATATTCAACTTCTATTGTGGTCCAAATGAATGGGAACATGGATACAGATATTTTTTTTCTTTTTTGAGGGGATCTGGATACGGATTTGGGGTAAGGAGAATTCAGTGAAGGGACTTTATTACAGTTTGTTTCCATTTCCGATGGAGCCAAAGAATAATTGTTCGTTGGCTTTGGGATATGGAATATAGCAAAATGACTCATAGAACTGTCTCTACTTCTTATATTGTGAAGTAGCAGTCAGTTGGTGGGAATTTTCGAAACAATTTTCATTTTGGGTCATTGGTGCGCAGTCTCTTTATGTTTCAATAGGGGTAAGGCTTGCGTACATCTGACCTCCCCTTACCCTGCCTTATGGCAGGAGCCTTTAAGGTGCTGGGCTAATGATGATAATATTGTTGTTGTTGTTGTTTGCACTTTATTACCGTTTCAGCATTGCAATAGCCTAAATCAGGTGTATATGCATCTCAACAAGAAGTGGAGTCCAAATTGGATGCATAAAATTTATGTCAGTAGAGAATCTAGCAAATTTTGATATAGACCATCGGGTTAATGGGTCAATCATAATGAAAAGTCATGGAGTTCTAACAGTTTTGGGGATCATATAACAAATTTACATACTGCGGTGGAAACAATTGGTGGAGAGAATGATGAAAGAACCAATGAGTTTGCTCGTCTTGTGGGTTCAACTTACAAGGCCACAATTTTTGCACTGTGTTCTGTAGCAAGCTTCATGTCTTGAAGTTTCATCTTTCATGGGTTTAATTCCTGCATTGATGATTTTGGCCCAGATATGCCAGACAGAAAATAAGAGCATATTCAGAAGTCTGATGAAAAGCACCAGGACATTCTCCAAAGTTTTACATAATGGGTAACCAATTATAGGGGCTGGATGACATCTTTATGCTCTAGTTATTTTTCAGGTGGAGCTAACACTAGAAGGTATTATTGCTCGGTACTTCTATGACAAGATTAATCTGAGCTTCACACTGCAGGAATTGTAGCAGCTTGTTTCTCATCTGCTCATATTCCGTGAGGCCTGGAGGTGTCATGGTTTCTGATTCGCTGCGCTTGTTTTGGGAATGAGGGAAGAATCTGGGCAGATGGATGGTTTAATTTGCGAACCTCTAGGAGTGAGCTCTTAAGCACATGAAAGTACTGATGCTCGTTTTCTCTATCTTGGTGAGACACATTTAGCGTTGTGCATACTGTCTCTAGAAGGTAAACCTTTGACTTGCTTCATACATTTTGATCAACTCTTGCGAATGCATACTTCTCATAAACCTATGTGAATCAATGCCAAAAAATGCTTTAGACATCTTAATCCAGCTTTGTAAGAGGCTATAGAAACCTTCGTTCTGTATTTTAGACATCAGGGCAGATTGAACAAAATTTTTGTTTTCCCTTGATAATTTCATTGTGCATAACAACAGCTTATTGGACTCAGTATTCACTTATCTGAGGATTTCTGATCTGTTAGTGTATTTGTTCCACATACCAGACACTAGAATTTCCTACCGACACTTCTATATGTTTTCGGAGAAAGAAGGAATATGACATTCTTTTATCATCCCATGTGCATCTTGTCTCCTTTTCTCTTTCTTAGCCTATCAAGTAAGATTTAAGTTTGAACATAACTGGAGTAGTGGAGTACAACTTGATCTGAGCTTCTATTTGACAATATACCAGAAGTCCAGTACAATGAACTAATGTGTGGATTATAGGGAGCTGAATGATAGATTGCTTTTCTTTTTTCGGATTTCTTCCTGGGTAAGATCTCTATACAATGAGCCAAATAAATAAGTTGATAAAATAATTCAGATAGTAATGAACTGGTTTTGCAACTGTTACGCTGGTAGGCCTAACTCACAATGGGGTTTCTTGTGAAGGTTATCAAGCTGAGATTTTGTTGTTTCTCCCACTTAATGGTGCTAGATTCTTGTCATATATGTGCCAGTTGCACGAGATAGGAAAGAGATGGGAGATGGCTAACATAACCATTCCAATCATTTATTTTGCATGAACTGTTCTGAATGTTTCTGATCATGTGTTTTCTCATCATTAGCGTGGTTGAGAAGCATTAAGCGAACTGTGAGTTATTCCGGATTTATGCTATTCAATTGTGGGGATGTGATCCTTATATGAAGCGGAAGCAAATCCTTTTCCACAGAGGAGTTATGTGCCCATCATGGTGGGCTGAAAGAAACCTTTGACAAGATTTTCAAGTCACACTTTGATGGTTTCTGCAGAAGTTGATGTTGTATCTGCTATTGGCTCTGTTAAATGACAATTTGTGACATGTTAAATTTTTTTATGTTGTCTGAAGGTAATTTGTCTATTCTCGTTGCTTAATCAACTGCTGCTTGAAAAGATGATGATAATCTGCAATTGTAAGTCCCAGAAAAAAGATTTTAGAATGATTCTCTGGTCGGGACACCGGGGTGATTGTTCTAGACACCAGTATGAATCTTCTTAGGTGTCAGAGTTTTTCACAGTAGCACCAGGAAGTGTATCAAGCCGATCTTTTATCCAATTTGGGCCATGGTTCTCAAATTGGCTTTTCTCCAATGGCCCTAGTGCGGCAGTGCCATATCATGGTTTATTTTTTTTAGAGAGGACTCCATAGATTCATAGGGCTTAGCTTTACCACCTCCCTTACTTCTCTTTATCTTTTCAAATAAGGGCTTTTCTCAGTACCAAGTAAAACACGAAGTTTTCTAGTCAGAGTCATTTTTCATCTGTCTAAGAGTCCTGCTTCAAGTTCTGAGGTCTGCTAATGCAATAACCACCATTTACAGTTTAATACGTCACAGAATTGACAACAGTATGCATGGTAAGGGGGAAGGGGTACTTATTTCATCGTCATTTTCTGATCTAATCGTTGATGGGACTAAGTATTCTTTTGCTTGACAATGCGGGGAAAATTTTGTTCTGTCAATGATGGTCCCCTTTTTTTCACTCTCATTTGGTTTTAGTCTTTCTCTGTAAGTGCTTCTGCTGCTTCTGTTTTTGTTATTGCGCTGTGTCTTCTGGTGGACTGGTGGTGTTAGTGGTTAGGTTTGGGCTTGTGTGGAGGTTGATTTAGTAAATGGCAATTACGTTTGATTTCTAAGAGTGCTAACTTATCGGATGATTTTCTGTTGATTTCTTCTTTTGGAAGATTTGCTGTTTACATATCAAATTCTAACTTGCTTTTGAGAAATCCTGATATATGGGAGAGAATATTTAGAGAGGTAGCTGAGTGACCTAGAGACCTGGATAAGTCTAGAGACCTTAAAGGAGCTTTATTTCTTTTACCAATTTTGTAACTAGTGAATTAGTTGCTTAATAACACCTTCTACAAATCTACATATATAAGTTTAAAACTTTCTCGACTTGGCCATTCATATTCATTCTTTTGTTGCTTTAGTAAGATAATTTGCTAAGCCACTCAAATCTGGGCTTTCACAACATGAATAACAATTCTTTTTCTTTCTCCTTTTTACATACTTCGTCTTCAAAAGCCTCAGTTTGAAGATAATCCAAATCTGGGCTGGCTACTTTGTTACCTCAGCAACGCCAAGTCTTATCCATATTCCAGTGTTTGTTAATGAACTACCATTACTCATTAACTCTTGTTTTTAAACACAATTTAGGTTTGTTATGGATAGTGTTTCAATTTTTGTCCAAGGAAGTAATGCAACTCCTGAAAGCAAAGCTTTGCATAAAGCCTTTTTGGCAGTGTTAGTTTGCTTTCTTGTAATGCTCTATGAAACAGCCAATTAGTTAAAGCTAGTATATAATTCTTCAAATTTGTGAACATGGATGGTTACATCACTTAGTTTTTCTTGCTTGCTAAGCATCTGTTATCTGCTGACATATCAACAAACTATGACCATTTTATTGTGGAATTTGTATGCATGGGCATGCAATCTTTCTACATCATTTTCTGGCCCCGTTTTTGCCTCCACCCAAGTATGCTGAAAAGATTGACCCGTACATCATTCCAAGACTAAGGGAGCTTCTGGATGCTTTGCTCTTTTTGGCATTTAAAGTTCCCAGTTTTACTAGTAGTTCGTTGCTGAAGACCTAAGAGGCTATGCTGATGGAATTCTTTGTATGTTCTAAAATCCCACATATTAAACATAGGTGTGATTAATATGCTTCAGGAGAAAATTTTCCATGTCTGATTAGTACACGCAGTGGTTTAGGTCATAGTTTTTTAGCGATGTGTGTCTAGTTTTCAATCTGATAAGTTGGGTGTCTTTTTCTGTAATAAAAAGAATATTAAACAATTGATATATATATGTAATTTTGTGATAAAGTTATTGAAAGGAAGAGACTTGCAAGAGAAATTACAAATAGCATTTCGAATTACTGGTTTAATCAGCCTGATTAGGAAGGCCATTTGTCACGTCTTGAGGCTTTCTGGTCATAACTACAGTGCTAATGTATTCTGATGAGATGATTGTGTGGACTAGAGTATTGAGTTTTTGAAGTAGATACAAGTTTCTCTTTGTTTCTACTTGTATGCTAGCAACCGAATTTCTTTTTTCTTGTGCTGTATTCCAGTGACATTGTATGCTAGCAAGTAAAACTTTGCTTGTATTGCTGTATTTGCTGAACATAGTTGGTCTCAGTTGGATCTAAATGCTGCGATCCCTTGTCATGTTATATTGTCATTTGTCAATGCTTCTCTATATGGTAATATGGTTTTATTGAAGTATTTTTTTCATGCTGAAGGCATCTCCTAACTTTTAGTATGAAAATCCGATGGAGCTGCAGGATCTCTACAATTGTCCAAACACATATTTACCTACCTTACTGCTGGTAATTGGTGAAAATGCAGCTGCTGGAATGCCTGGAAGATCAGAATAAAAAAACCCCAAAGTGGTTTCTTTGGTATGTCTAGCCAATATTGTTGTTTATAACAGGTTTATATTACATGGCATTTTTTTATTTTTTTGAGATGCATAATGAAATAATGGCTTCCTTTTTGCTTTTCTTTTTCCTTTCATTTTTTTATTTGTAATTTGTATTGGTCTAAATTTCTAATCTCTTCTGCTTCTGCTAACTTTTTCAGTCATCTTGTAGCAACCAAATTAGGGATATTAACAACATTACTAGTATTAGGCATCATCAGTGACAATCTTGTTTTCAGTACTACACTACTACACCACCTCATATATTCTGGTTTGATCTCTTCTACGGTTGGTTAGTCTGTGATTACTTGCTGCCTTTTAGTAGCTCCACTCTTATTCGCATGGCCTGGGATCCTCTCTTATCTAACTTCTCCCGGAAGTAGATCTAAAATTAGTTACAACGACTAGCGTACCTAGGAAAGTCTGAAACCCTTAGCTCACAGGCGTTTCCCCCTACAACATCATTACCCCAGCAGGCGGGGTAAGGGGGGAGGGGGTCGGATGTGTGCAAGCCTTACCCCTATTGAAACATAGAGAGATTGCGCATGGATGACCCAAAATGAAAATTCATTTGAGAATCGCACCGACTGACTGCTACTTCACAATATAAGAAGCACGAGCATTATATTAAGCCATTTTGCTATATTCCATTACACCTTAAAGCCAAAGAATAATTAGTCTCACTGGTGTTTTCCCCTAAAAGATATAATGAAAATATTCCACTATATTTGGGGGAGATGAACTCTCAAGCTGTACACATATAAAGAGACGTCCTCTAGGCACAGAGTATGCGAAAGTGCCCTACCACTGTTATTCGATTTTGAGTATGTTATCTGTTAACTCTGGTGTTGCAATCTCCCTTGAGAGACTCAAAGCAACTATAGCAGTTATTCTCGATCGACCAATGTGTGTCTACCTCTTGAGTTTCAAGGTTGAGAATTAGACAATGAAACAACAAGTTGGAGTAATGTACTGGTCAAAAAGATCAACTAGTGGGTGGCTTTCGTTGGTGCCAGTGTAAGCTCAATGTCCTCCTCTTCCTTAAAGTTCTGCTTTGTGGAGTTAAATATTTGAGGGAAAGAACCATATCAGGAGCTGACTCTTTAAATTCATTTAAGGCCAGATGAAGATGATGTAAGCTCATTGTTTTTTTCCTCACTGCTACCTTTTTATTCGATTGGATTTCGCCAAAATGGCAAATCGTCGATTTCGTATGTTAAATTAGGTAAGAGACCAATGATGTAAGAGTCGGGACCAGGACATGAGCTGCAAAAGCACATGGTGTACGTATGGTATATATAGTACACAAATCGGTGCTTAGTTCATATAGTTTAATATAGAATGAAAATATCATTATATTGGGGAGTAACATATTCATAAAGTACCAATCATAGTACTTGACACATTTTGCTGCCCTTAAAAATTGGCCGTAGATCATTAGATTGAGGATACACATTTGGATTGGAAGAGATTCCGTCATATGACATACGCACACTTTTCGTTCTACTTTGGAAAAATGACACCTTTTAACCAATAGGTGCGACCTTTTGTGGGTGTATTATTGTTGTTCAAGACCTCTGGGTTAGTAATTTCCAGGTTGTGCTAAACCAAGAGGAGTTATTCTACGGAAAGGGTGTGTGAGTGTCAGAAACCTAGACCCGATCCGAAATATTACGCCGATCTTATAATAACCCGATCCACATCTGGCCCTGATTATTCAGCCTGTGCAGATTTATTTTGACCTGAACCCGGATGAACCAGATTTGCTCAAAATGTGACCTGACCCAACCTAAAGACAATAATAACGTTAACCTAGTGTCTCGTAGCCTCTTGCCTGTTGGCTGTCGCGTGTAAGTGCAGGTTAAATTCGGATGTACCACAACAAAATAATCTTTTGTTTTTTTCTTCACCTATGCTTTCCCCCCCCCCCCCCCAAATCTTATGTTATTTCTTTGAATCAGATTAAATCACTCTGCACAAATTCTGCACTTAGAACAAAAACTTTTAAGTGGAAAGACCCTGCTTTTTCTTTAAGAGATTGTATCGTACCCGATAAAAGATCTGTCGTAGAGGTCTAGGGTTGAGGTTCAATTTCAATATCTGATCAGATTTTCCTGTGCATTCCCACTTTTGTTGTCTTTAATAACACGAAGAAACATATGTTTAGTCTAAAGAGATGGCTGTTAGAAGAACTTAAGTACATATCAGCGCTTGCACAGCCTGTATGCCAGGACTCTGTTTAGTACAAAGAGTTGGCTGTTAGAAGTTAAGTACATTTTGTTTAAGTTAAACACCTGCAGGGAGTAGTTGTCATTAGTAAGCAGATCAGTCGATTGATTCTACTGTGACGTTTTCGGCATCTCTCCTTTTGTCTCTTTGACTTGCTGAGCGCACACACCATAATTAGCCTCCCTCAGACCCTCTAAGGCTACTAGGGTTGCCCTTTTTGAGCTCCGAGCTGTTACTTAAGTTGCCTTTGTTTATTAACTTTGGGGTTAGATACTTAAAACCTGCATCATTTGTAGGGGACCATGCTAATTATTGTCTACTCGAAGTGATTAAGGTCTACATTCTACACACAGTAAATTAATAGGGCTTACTGTGACCTGTTGGGTTCCGTTTCTCCTGATCAGCAGAGGTCACTTGTATTTGTTTAATTATACTGCTGATGGTTAGTTCGGATCTTTACCCTGATGTTGATTTTTTGTTGGCCGGATTAATAATGATATTCTAGTTACAAAGGAAACTGAGATCTGCACTCCCATCATTGGCTTCTAGGAGTATATGTAATTTAGACTCGTTTTTGTAAGTATTCGACTTAAATGTCACCTTGTGAATAAGTCCCTACTCTTTTAGTTCAAAAATTGCATGTCCTAGTATTGTGTTCTAAATACCCGTGTGTTTGGCACGATTACGTGAAAAGAATAACACAATTTGGTTCGAGTTTCGTTATAAAATTGTGGTTGGATTAGGAATGATGTAATGACCGAATTCATGTAGCATAGCTGTAGGAATTGGTTCTGTAATTTAATAATCTTCCAAGTGAAATGCCGATTTCATGTTGGGGCCCATTTATGTGAGAGTCGTCCATGTTTGTTACCTTAATCAAATGGAATTAAAAAATTAGTTTGACATAACATTACGTCACACACCATCGAAAAAGTTTCCATCGAATGTTGTTTCACTTAAGGCTTCCATTTTATTAGTGCTGATTGTTACTCTACCTAACCATTGAAGTCAACCAATAACGAAGATTTTTAAAAAAAATTGTCAAAATGGTGTGGCTTTTCTTTTATTTGTAGAATTTTCTATGCCAAATCGACTGCACGAAAACATCAGATTAGTTGTTGCAAGTCTTCCAGATATTTTTATTTCACCAATGATTTTTGGTTTATGAGAAAACACATAAGCTATGTTTGTTGGTCGAGCGTAATTACCATAATAATGCAATGAAATGTGGTAGAGAGATAAAGGACAAATAGAGGGGCTACTCACGGATCAGGATTCTGTAGAGTAATATTTCGCTGGATAGTAGAGTTTATTATGGATACTAGTTTAAAGTCCGTGCGTTGCACGGTTGCATTAAAAACATTATATATTATATACGCATCATCTATTACCGAAATCATTATGGTATAGCTAAACACGGTTTAATTTAAGGTCGTAACTATATTGTACCTTTTATATTCTCATTTTTAATATGATGACTATAGTTGTATCCCTCTGTCAATAGATAGGTAAATCAATATATAATATTTTAGAAATGTCCATAAACTTTTCCAAAGCTTTAGGAGAATTTCATTTGCGTTGTGCGATTTTCCCCTATTTCCAGATGCATTCGATACAAAATAATAGTTGAATTTCTAAGAACATTACATTAAGGTGGTTGACCTAATAATTTTGGCTGACAGTAATATTTTACTGCAAAGAGACCTACTCATGCAGATCAATTTCTTCCATTAAGGCATAGCTCACTTCATTAAATTAAGGTATTTTCTAATTAATTTAGATCATTTGACATCTCAAATGTGCAAATTAGATCAAACAACATTCGATTTAATAATATAGCTTCATACCATATCATACAGAATCTAAATAACCAAAGACGTAATCAATTTCATGCCAATAACCTCAAACTAAGGTTCCCTGAGTAATACAATTCTTTTTATTTAGCTTATTAGATCAATTGACATCATAAATGTTTATATTAGATCAATTAATTTCTTATTTAAGCAAATAACTTCGTCAGATCATACGAAACCTAAATGACCAAGACATAATCAGGTTTTATGCAAATAATCTCAAGCTAAGGCGGATTGATATTCTCTTGATATTTCCATTTTTACAACAAATATATTTAACTGTAGTCTATCAAGATGCATTGATTTAAAATGCAAATGATGACAATTATAATAAATTTTCAAAAATAATAATATGTAAAAAAAAATTTTGACAATGATGATGACAATATATTATATATATGTATAATATTCTCTATTCAAAAATATTTTTCAATATTATTTTTGGAGGTGAGATATTAAAATGATAAAAAAAAATTTAAATAAAAAGCCAAAAATTACAAATGTATAATATCATGAAAGTATATATAAACCAAATAAGTACAACTTTAAGTATATTAGTTTGATATTTTTTTATTTTTTTATTTTTTTGCGAAATCAACAGCCAATACCTTATCTCGCAAAATGAAATCGTCATACATTTTGGAAAGGACCCGAAGGAGGGAATATCTGTTATTATGGTTACAATAAACTCAAATTTGGAATTTAATCTTTCCTTAACCCATAATAATAGTATGTTATATTATCTTACCATTTCATAATCACCATATACTAATTGCTTATATGGAATTACTATCTTTCCTTACTTATAAGTGAATTTTTTTATTCAAAAATGAAATTTTTATTCACCAAAAACTATATTGAGATTTCTTTAACTTTAGACGCAAAAAAAAGCTCATAGTTAGATGCAGATAAGATCATATTCATTCAAAAATATAAAAACTGTCTTTATTTGTAGGTTGTGGTCAATTGTTTATACATAGAAAAAAAAAACATAAATTAGAAAAAAAAAAAAAAAAACAGAATCTATAATAACGCATTGAGGAACAGAATTGACTTATACTCCTACTTATTAGTATTGGCATATTACTAAATAAGTTGAATTACTATCCACCTACAATAGATAATTGACTTATCGTTATTAGTATTACTAACTCTAATTCGAAGCTTACCATTAAAAAAACAAATATTTGGTTCTATATTTACCAAAATGTAGATAATGTCGTCAGATTTTTTTCTCACGTATTAAAATGTAAATTTGAATTATGAAATATTATCTTACTATATAACTCGTAAAAGAAAACTTTTATATTGATTCATCTTTTCAAAATTACCATTAACTTACATATGGTATCTACATATTCATAAGTAATAAATGAATTCTTTACACGATTACCATAAACTTACATATGCTAACTACATTTTCATAACAATTAATTAATTCTCCATTCACGTAAAGCTCTAAAAAAATTCGTAAGTAACCTATTCAATAGAGTTGACTTATAATTGTTAGTATTGAGAAATTCATTTGAATAAGTTAAACGGATACCCATTTATAGTAAGGTGACTTATAGTTATTATTATTATAATATCTCAAATTTAAAGGTCATCATTTGTTGATTATATGTACCAAAATGTAGAACATGTCATATTAGACTTTTGCTAATGTAATATTATCTTGTCATAACATATAAAATAATTTCAGGATTATGAAAATGTCATATAATCATGGTTACCATAAGGTTATATATTTTCATGATTACCATAAACTTATGTATGATATACTACATTTTCATAACTAATATATGAATTTTGTACATAATTACCATAAAGTCACATATGGTATAACAACAATTCCATAATATAAATAATTTCATGATTATGAAAATGTCATATTTTCATGATTACCATAAGCTTATTTATGGAATATTTTATTTTCATACTAATATATGAGTTTTGTACATGATTACCATAAACTCGCATATGGCTGTATAACAACAATTTCATAACATAAATTAATTCCTTATTCAACAGAAGCTTTAAGAAAATTCGAAAGGCTCTAACCCTCTTCAATGCCCACGAAAAAAGCTTCGTTTGTAAATATATATATATAAGATAAGATAAGATAAGATAAGATTAGATAGTAGTATAATCGATAGCAATTGAATCTTATATGTATGAAATTAAATGTGGAAGATTAAGTTATGTTGGATCTCCACAGGTTCATGATTCGTAACTCAACGCCTTGTGATGCAAATAGGAACTGTTCAAGTTACACAAACATCTCTTCATAACTCAAGGTTAGTAGGTTAGTAATCAATTAAACTCAATATGTATGAGTATTACATCTTTGATGCACGAGGTAATGTTGTTGTTGGTATTGTTTATGTATGGCTTCTTTCGTTCCCATGTTATACCTCATATCGTCGAACATGGACCAGTAAAGAGGAACTTGTGGTAGCTCACCCAACGTACATGGTAAATTATACCATACACCATTGATCAAAATAGGCATGGTGTTCCACTCTCAATATTCAGATGGGACCATAAGTAAATAAGTGTTTATCCTTACTTAATCATGGTCCCACTCTACTATTGTGAGAAGGGGCAATGTGTTCATCATGGTCCTTAAGTATTGGACTTAGAGGGGGTTCGATCCTCACCATTTGGTAATTGTGATGTCTTATCGGCTCCCTTGTGTTTTTAAGTTGGTTACTATTGTGAGAAGAAGCACAATGCTCACCTGCTCCTTAAACATTAAACTTAGAGGGGATTTGATCCTCATCACTGGGTAATTGATTGAGATATCTTATTAGCTCCCTTGTACTATTGAGTCGGGGTCTCGTGTGTGCTAGGATCCCCGAACAACCTTCCAACTTCAAACTTCGTTAGGCCTGAGCTCTTTGAGAAAAAACAAAACCATGACCGAGAGAGTCTAGACTCGACCAGAGCCGGGGCAGGATTTAGATCCGCAATGTTCATGGAATCACTTTCAGCCAAAGATGCTTTCAGCCGAATATGGTACGAATGGGATTTCAAAGTCTAATTGATTGCCATTCTAGTATTGCAATCACTAACGTTCATCCACCCTGTAGTGGTTTAGGCGTGACTGTAGTCTTATGGCATCTTACGGTGAAAGCCTGTTAATTATCATTTCACTTGACGAAAATCTGAGTCATCAACTTTCCGGAGTAAGAAAGATGAAAGTTGCCTATTACAAACGGCAAGATTATAGTACTAGATTTAGCAAAAAAACACAACCTATAACCTCTTTACGATAACCATAGGTTGCTCTTTGGAATCGGAAAAAGAAAGAAGTTTGAGTAAATGTTAGAAAGAATAATTTGATGTAAAAAGCCTCCCTTTTAAGCGTAAGAAAGAAGGTTGAGTAAATGTTAAAAAGAATGCACATGGTATAAAGTGGGGGAAAGGTAGCAAATAGTACAAAAATACGTGTTTCTGGTTTTTTTTGTATTGCTAACTGCTTTTGTTTTCCGCAAACAGCTAAAGTGGTAGTAGTTTTCTACTCTTGGAAAGACAAGGACATAGTATACACACAAGTAGGATTGTAGGAGTACTATCCCTATGGTTTTGAGTCATTTTTAACAATTAGGTTAGCTTAGCTCAGTTGGCTTCCACCAGACCACATGGTCCCGGAGACATTAGATTAGTGGGTGTACCTTTAGAGCTGAGTATCCATGTTCTCTTGGTTCTGTGCTCCAAAATGTAGGTCAGCTTGAAAGCCAAATAACCTGTTTTCTAGATCATAGAATCCGAATTTCATCCCCGCTACCTAGGAATAAATACGCATCATAGTTCTAACATACACGCACAAGAGCGAGAGCTGAACTCAACGTTTCTTTAAGTTCAATCAACACACTGAACCGAGAGTGTCTCTAGCAAATCTCGTAGACGAACCCGTTTCTATATGTGTGGCCACCAAAGAACTTAATCTCCTGCACCATTTCCCTGGTACCACACTCTCCATTTTCTTTTAATAAGAACTAAAGTCGTAATTGCATCACCGACATATGAAAATATTTCTTGTTTAGGAGTTAGGACCTTCAACGTACATGGGAATTCAGCAAAATACAAACGTCACCAATAAACAATACGTAGCCTTTGTAGACTGATGTGAACAAGAACCAACCCTGAAAGTTGAAAGTGGGTTCCGAGTTAGAGCGCGTCTACAAGCTTTACAAAACTAATTTGATTAGGCACATAAAAATACTGCTTGATTATAAAACTAGTTCAGTGGAGGTCGTCAGCTTATCAATAATATTGATTATTGTTTTATTTATTTATTATATATTTTGATTAATAAAATTACGTCGTAAAGCTTGAAATTAGCATCAAACTTGCTTGGTGTTGGTTTAAATAGAATCTAAAGTAGGTCATGTAAAAGGCCACAGGAGATGGGATAGTCATGTTATACTATGTTGTCCAATAACGATTGTATGGATAATATTGGATGTACCCTGAATATTGTCATTTTCATGGGTGCTTGCTTAGTATGTCAATTTATTGTTCTGGTTCATGCAAATACTATATTTAAGTATCTGATTGGAAGAAGGCAAAAAATTTGTCATCTGATGTCATTTGCTGAGTTGTTTATGTAGTTAATTTCTCCATTATCCAATATATTAGGACTAAGCTTCCTCAGCACACAAGTTTTGCTTGAGCATGTTACATGTTCAAGTGTCGAACTAAGCTAGTTTTCGAGAATGTTTCATGTATTTAGGCTTATATAAAGCATCCAATGTATGGTCATATATATTTTTTAGGAAAATGATAGTGTCCATGTAACCAGATGTATTAGGCAACCTCAAATTTCAAATATCGGCTCCTGAATACGACAAATATAAATTTCCATGTTTTGAATGGCTCCTTCCCCCCACAGTGTGTGGTTCACTAAAACAGTGTTTTCTTAGGAACGTGGATTTAGCTTTGATTTTCATAGGAAAAAGAGAGGTGCAATCACTATCAGGAAATATTTGATAGAATCCATTGCTTCCTGGTCTTTTTTGAAATGGGCAATGAAAGGTTTTGTAGGGGAGACCTTAGCTTTGAACGCTATCTGCTCTGCCTGCTTCACTCCTTTTTACTGCACTAGTTAGTCATCAAAGATAATCATGAATCAAAACTTCACATATACACCACAAGAGCTCCTTAAGGGAAACTATTTGCTTATTCTTTTCTTTTAGGTCTATAATATATAACATGAGAGTATATTCTTTGTTCCCCCCATGTTGATTTTCATGTCCTTTTTATTTTTAGCTGTTTCGTATGAGTGTTTATTAGACTAAGTTTATATTTTCCTTTTTTTTTTTTTTCCTTTTTTTGGGTTTTTTCCCAAGTGGTCTGAAAAGCCCTTCTCCCCACATTCCCATATTTTCTCTCTCTTACGTCTTCAAACTTTTTGGGTGTCTTTTTGTTGCTATAAATATGCAGCTTCTCCCTTGCTCATTTCTCATATATTCATCAGTCTTTTCTTTCTTACTGCCTGAAATACCAAAAACCCTTACTTTGCCCTGAAGTCTAAACATCAGCAACTTTATAAAAACTGATCATCTTGTACAACAATGTCAACTGTTGTTTATCAAGACTTAAAGACTTGTTATGAGTCTAATAACTTCATCGAGTCGAGACAACTCAGCCTCAAACTCAGTGCACCCAAAGATAACTTCTCTCAATCTGTGGGAGCAGGACTCCCCAAACCTCCTGCTAATTCTTTTGTAGATGTAAGCTCGAAACCCGACAATGAAGCTTACATCAAATGCTCTTATTCTAACATGTTTGGTTGGAGTGGCATTGAAGGTATATCAAATGCTCAAAGAGAAACAGTTGAAAAAGAACAGGCTGTATATGTTCACCCTCTAGTAAAGCGTTCATCGTGCATGCTCAGCCAGAAGAGCTTGGAAATGTGTACGGAAAGCTTAGGTTGCGAAACTGGCACTTGTATATTGGATAGCAGTGTCTTTAACCAATCAGCTGCATTGGCGAGTAATGAAGTAAGGAAACCGCGGCCAAAGGTGGAGGCAAGGAAGGAAATAACACAAGCGAAACTTCCACCTCCACTGACTTCTATCAGCGGTCCGAACTCTATTCATGTCAAGCCAATTCGCGAGCACGGCCGTCTGGTGATCAAGGCTGTCTCTACCCCTGCGACTCATTCTTGTTTGCAAGCAGAAAGAAGCAATGGCCGCCTCAGGCTGTCATTGGTGCAGGAATGTTCCTCTGATGCGGAACTAGACTGTTGCTCCTCAGATGATGAAGATAATGATGACATGTATGACTGTGAAATTCCTGACAATAATGAGCGTGAATGTTGTACACAAAATGACAGCAACGACAACAACAACGACGACGAGGACCCGCATCAACGAAGTACACAGGCTGTTTCTATTGCTAAGGAAGAGGTAGAGGTAAAGGAGAAAGAAGAGGAAGTAGGTTTGGGTGAAAATATGAAGGATGTAAAACTTATGCTAGAAGTTAAAGTTGGGGAGTATGTACAGATTCAAAGACCAAGCAGGTGTAAGGAAAGAGGTCAGGGGAATAAGAGATTAGTTAATTGGGAGCCTTTTTGGGTGGCTACCTAAATGAATTAATACAATTTTATATATTTTTGTATGTTACAAAAAGCCACAATTGTCTACTTAGACTTGGATTTGCCCATCTGCAGTTGCACACATTTTTCTTTTGTTTCTTGGGATTTATTCATCCACAATTTAATTCCATTAAAAATTCTTCCTTAATTATATTGTCGGTAAATTAGTAGTTACATGCCCCACTTGTCTTAATTTCTAGCAAGATTATGCGAAAACAATCAGAGTGTTAAGGCTAGTAAACATCATTTAACTCTCTGATGAACAATGTGTATGTGCTTAAATACAATCGAGAGAGAGGAAGAGCAGGCAAGAGCGCCCAATGATGAGTGTTCGATGTCATTTTTGCTTGTATGTGATTGTAACTTGAAATATTAAAAATTTTGATACTTACTAGTATATGATATTTCGAATCATTACCTTGTTTCAGCTCTTTATTTATTATTATTATTATTCGGATTTCAATATAAAAGATTGTCAATTACATAATCGCTAAATATTCCATCTTTTGTGAACAATTATTTTACCACAACAAATTTTCTTATTCAAACATGACATATTGGCCCTAGTTATCTAAACTCCCTTGTATGGATGATATTCACACATGTTTCTGTACTGTGGAATTGTATCATGGTTTTCATATCATTGCCTCCTTGTCCCCTCCTTCCTTCGCCTTTTCCTAAGATGATTTGTCGTTGATTGTCATTAATCGCACAATAAAACACAGTTTAAGTGGATGTGTAATGATTTACATCTTACTATACTCCCTCCGTTCGCCTATAAAGTTTCTACTTTCTATTTAGGGGTGTTCATTTTTAAACTTCTTACTTAAAATTTTTCCTTATTTGTACATATAAAGACCGAAACACTTTTACTTGTTTATTAAAAATGCTTTTGGGAAATACCCCTATGTGTAATTTTACACAAGGTGGACCCTTAAACTCATTCTTTATTCTAATTTTCTTAAAAACCGTGTTCCGACCCTATGTGTTTTATAGGCGAACGGAGGGAGTACTATATATGAAAAGTTGTGTTAAAAGGCAACGATCATGTTTACCGACTTCGATTAGACCATCTACCATGCCGCGTGGTATGTCCCATTGAATTTCACTTAAAATATCTTTTAAATTGTCTTTTATGGTAAATAGTGTAGATGGACATTCAATCCATGTTGATATATAAGTGACTTTTTCCATGTATTTAATTGTCGAAATTCAAAATTAAAAAAACAAAAACAAAAACTTGCTCTCAATTGATTTACTCTTTACTTATTATACTAGTTTAAAACCCGTGCATTGCACAGTTACATTAAAAATATTATATAATATATACGCATCATCCATTATCGAAATTATTATGCTATAGCTAAACAAAGTTTAATTTAAAGTTATAACTACTTTATATTGTATATTGTATATTTCATTTTCCGAACCACGAGAGCGCCTCGCGGCCAGAAAACCAAAGGGGCTTCCTAGCCTTAAAAAGCATACAGATCAAGCGAAGTACCCTTTGACACTGGTTGGATCAATTGGACATCTTTCCTCGAAGGTTATCGTTGTATCTCTCTGTCAATATATAGACCATATTTATATTTTGAATATTATATAATTTAGGAATATGCATAAACTTTTTCAACACTCTAGAAGAATTTCATTTGCTTTGTGGCCTTTTTGTACATTTCCAAACTCATTCAATACAAAGTTAAGCTTTCTAATAAGATCACCTTAAGGTGACTGACCTAATAATTTTGGTTTATGATAATAGTTTTAGGGCAAAGAGATATACTCATACAAATTCATTTCTTCCATTAAGGCATAACTCACCTAATTAAATTCAGTTATTTTCTAATTAAGTTAGATCATTTGACATCTGATAACCAAGACATAATCAATTTTCATACAAATAACCTCAAGCTAAGGCTCCCTATTTAATTACAATCCTTTTTTAGTTAATTTAGATCAATTGACTTATGAAATGTTAATATCAAATCAAATAACTTCTTATTTCATCAAATATATTCATCAAATCATACAGAACGTAAATAACTAAGACATAATCAATTTTCATGCAAACAACCTCAAGCTAAGGTGGATTGATGTTCTCTTGATTTTACCATATTTTCAACAAAATGTTCATAACTGTATCAAAAATTACAAAATTATAATATTATGAAAGTAGATACCAACTATATGAGTATAACTTTAAGTATATAAGTCTGATAAATTTTATTTTATTTTCGTGAAATCATCAGCCAATACCTTATCTCACTAAATGAAATCGTCATACATTTTGGAAAAGACTCGAAGGAAGGAATATTTGTTTTAATGGTTAAAATAAACTCAAATTTGGAATTTAATCTCTTCGTAACCCATAATAAAATTCTTTTGTATTATCTTACCATTTCAGAATTACCATATACTTGCAAATAACCTCAAGCTAAGGTGGGTTGGTGTTCTCTTGATTTTACCATTTTTACAACAATTTTTTTTTGTGACAATATTTCTTATATATATAACATTCTCTCTTCAAAAATATGTTTCAATATCATTTCATTTTTGGAAATGAGACATTAATATGAAAAAAAATATATATAGAAAAATAGAAAGCCAAAAACTACAAAACTATAATATTATGAATTTAGGTACCAACCAAATAAATGACAATAACTATAAGATATAAGTCATTTTTTTTTTTTTTTTTTTTTTTTTTTTTTTTTGCGAAATCAATAGCCAATACCGTATCTCACAAAATAAAAATCGTCATACATTTTGGAAAGGACTCAAAGGAGGGAATATTTGTTTTTATGGTTACAATAAACTCAAGTTTGGAATTTAATGATTTTTCCTTAAACCATAAGAAAATTCTTTTGTACTATCTTACCATTTCATAATTACCATATACTATCATATATTGAATTAGGCCCTGTGCGTTTCAACTTATTCAACACTGTTTTTAAATCAGATCAGATTTATTCAAATCAAATCAATTCAGATCAGTTTTATTCAAATCAAATCAAATCAGATCAGAATTATCCCAATAATAATCAAGAATCTAGTCTATTTCTAGTTATTAATTCGTCTAATTGTAGTTAATTTATCAATTAATTCAGTTCAGATCAATCAAATCAAGTTTATTCAAATAAAATAAAATCAAATCAATTCAATTCATATCAAATCAAATCAAATGAGATCATAAAAATACAGTCTAATTGCACAAGACCTCACTATCTTTCGTTAGTCATAAATGAATATTTTTATTCACAAATGGAATTTATATTCACCAAAAACTGTAATAAGATTTTATTAACTCTAGACGCATAAATAGCTCATAGTTAGATGGAGATAAGATCAGATTCATTCAAAAATATAAAAACTCCTTTTATTTGTAGGTTGTGGTCAATTGTTTATACATAGGAAAAAAAAAAAACATAATTTAGAAGGAAAAAACAGACTTATAGAATAACGCAAAGTTTAGAGGAACATAATTGAGTTATACTCCTACTTAGGCCCTGTGCGATTCAACTTATTCACCAGTGTTTTTAAATCAGATCAGATTTATTCAAATCAAATTAATTCAAATCAGATCAATTTTATTCAAATCAAATCAAATCAGATCAGAATTATCCAAATAACAATCAATGAATCTAGTTTATTTCTAGTTATTAATTCGTCTAATTGCAGTTAATTTATCAATTAATTCAGTTCAGATCAAATCAAACCAATTTTATTCAAATCAAATCAAATCAGACCAGTTCAAACCAAATCAAATCAAATCAGATCAGAAAAATGCAGTCCTATCGCACAGGGCCTTATTAGTATTAGAAAATTACTAAATAAGTTGAATTATTATCCATATGTAGTTGAATATCCATCTATAGTAAATGAGTGACTTATTGTTATTAGAATTACTACCTCTAATTCGAAGTTCACCTTTAAAAAAAAACAAACCCTTGGTTCTTATATTTACTAAAAATGTAGATATGTCGTCATATTTTTTTTCTCACGTATTAAAATGTAAGTTTGACATATGAAATATTATCTTACTATAACTTATAAAAGAATTTTTTTATATTAATTCATCTTTTCAAAATGATCATAAACTTACATTGGTAACTACATATTCATAACTAATAAATGAATTCTTTATATGATTACCATAAATTTACATGTGCTACATTTGCATAACACTTAATCTATTCTTTATTCTACCTTTCCATAACTACTATATGAATTTTGTACATAATTACCATAAACTCAAATATGGTAAAACATTTCCATAACTACTATATATATGAATTTTGTACATGATTACCATAAACTCACATATGGTAAAAACAACAATTCCATAACATAAATTAATTCCTTATTTACCAGAAGCTCTAAGAAAATTCAAAAAGCTCTAGACTACTTCAATGCGCACGAAAAAAGTTTCGTTTATAAATATATATACTAGTATCTTAATCTAAAGGTCATCATTTGATGCTTATATGTACCAAGACGTAGAAAGTGTCATATTAGACTTTTGACTTACCGAATATTATCTTACCATAACATATAAAATTAAAAATGTCTTGTAGTTTTCTCTTATATTAAAATGTAGGTTTGAATTATTATCTTACCATAACTTAAAAATGAAACTTTTATATTTCAAAATTTTCATAAACCTACATATGGTATACTGCTATATGAATTTTATACATGATTACCATAAACTCACATATGGTATAACAACAATTTCATAACATAAATTAATTCCTTATTCACCAGAAGCTCTAAGAAAATTCGAAAGGCTCTAGACCTCTTCAATGCCCACGAAAAAAGCTTCGTTTACAAATAGATTAAGATTAAGATTAAGATTATATACTTACCTCATTATAGTTATCTGCTTATTAGTTCAATTTTGTGAAGCTTTAGTACGTTAACATTGTAAATCTATTACATAATCACTCTTTATTTATTTATAAGAAATAAAATGATAAAAATTAATTTGGGGCGAAGTTATAGTAGATTTTAAAGCCACGTAGCTAGTAATTTTTGTTTTGTTTTGACCGGAACATAGTAAGTTACATAATTCGCATGGAAAGCGAAAAGACATGTGATTGCAAGATGGACAATCTAAGGAAAAGGGATTTGGTACCAGAGCCGTACCCCTTTGTTGATTTAGACAAAATAAAATGGTCCATTTGGGAGCATTTTGGATCATAGGGACATCCCTTAAATGGATGGGATGCCCACAACTCATGGCGCACAAACATCATGCACTAACCACCACCTTAAAGTTGACTTTAGACTTATATATACTTGGGTTTAGGACGGTAGAGTACTATGGTGTTAAATACCACTTTTTCATGGGAAGGGATTAATGCTGAAAATCTGAGATATTTTGTTACATCCTCAAACTTATATCCAAATCAAATGTAAACTTTTCTTTTGTTTGATTGATTCAAATTAAATTGACATATTAGCAAGTGAAATCAATACTGCATTTGCAAAAGTGACTAGGTAGTAAATGTCGTCAGTGTATGGTAGTAAATATCGCGAGTGTGAATGTCTTCTTTTGAAAATATACATATTTGTGAGTCCACTCTTGTTTGACCGTGTACTAATACGAGAGATACCGACCATATTTGGTAGTACATTAAGAAGTAGAAAGTAACATTTTAATCGGGTCAAACCGCTAATAACCTGTTTGGTTGACATCATTTAAGAATCAATTTGAGTACTAGTTAGCATTTCGGAAATGCTACACAAAGTAACATTTTGAGGTATAAACTCGCATTTCTAACTTTTTTTTCCCATGTTCTATTTACTTTTAACAACTTAATCGCTACTTCTGTCGAACACGTGTAATACCAAGTACGCTAAGTAACATTTTTCCATGTTCTGCTACGTAATTTTTTTAAATTTTGATTAACCGATTAGTGTGTACACCCTCCTCAATACGAAAGTATTTTAGGTATGAGGGGTTTGAGTTGGGACATAGGGAGTACTATTATTGGAGCTAACAATTGTAGGTACCTTGGTACTAAAATAGCTATTTGCTACCTAAACAACTACCTGCCTCAAGGAGGTAGAGCTATCGAACAGAGCCTTCACAAGATTGACAATTTTAATTACACAACTTGACCAAGCTATATAACGAAATAATTCCACCTAACTACGATGAAAATTGAAATTATGCAATTAAATGATCGGCGGAAATACACCCGATTATAAACTCAAAAATCTATTCGACAAGGTAACGATTCAATACAACTTGGGACCAAAGCCTATACCTTACCTAAAAGTCGATTCTGACACGATAAGACTCGTACTGTTTTGGACCCAACCCGACCTACCTAATTGCCAGCTCTATCGGTTACCCTCCCGTCCTGGTTCAGGGGGCCTAATCCATGGTCATGGAGGGGAGCATAAGCATACATAAAAGGAGAAGAGTAGGCAATCGTGGAAGAGTAACTTCCAACCTGTTGGGGAAGCGTGCAACAAACAACGGTGTGGGAGACGGTAAACGACCCACGACAATTAGGAGAGGAGTAACAACAACGATTAAAGTGCAAATAATGGCTAATTCAAACACAACAATTTTAGGTGGAAAACCCTTATCAACCAAGGGAAAAAACCACCGCCACTCTTGGCTCAATTAATCCACTAGTAAGATATTCGATAGTTCAATTGTACAACCAACAATACCACCAATCAACAACACAAGTATACTATCTCTAAGTTTAGGTCTAATTGCAATTATCTTAATTCAATTAGAAACCTCTCTAACTCAAAGACCTCACAAATACCTTGTTGATGAATACCGGTACACCGAGACCGAAGATCGTTGTTGTAGATAGAACCTCCCACACGAGCTCTCCGTTGAGTAGATCGGACCAACCACTCTTGTGTTCGTCACTCACTCACTCACCCTCTAGCTCTCTCTCTTACTCTTTGGGATTCAACAATGGTGGATGTTGAACACTCTTTCTCTCTAGAATTTGTGCTCTCACCTTACCTCAAGTTTTCTTGCTAAAACTTGATCTCTCACACTCACAAAACCCTCTCTGTTTTCTCTGTTTTGTGTCGTGCTTCTGCTCTCAAAAGGCTGCTGCCTTTTCTTCTTATTGGCGTGAGAAATGAGTCTCAGTAAGCTTCTCCAAGAAGCTTCATTTAGTTGCCAATTTCTGCCCCACAATAAAGTCTATTGGATTTCCAGTCCAATAGCACTTTACCTACACCATGGGCTGAAATATACAACATGGCCCAACTTCTTCTCCAAACCCATTTCCACCCAAATACTACACTAAATACTAATTACTACTAACTAGTATTTACAACATTGGTAATGGTATATATTTGGATATTAAGGGGTGATTTCCCAACAAATCCTCCCTCAACCCAAATCTCCAAATACCTCTACCTCTTCTCGGAATCGAACCCTTTTCCTCACATCGGCCTTCTTCATCTTCTCACTATGTATTGCAACATAGCATATGTTATTCACCGACTTCCTCCCTTGCATCACCAAGTCACTCCCATGATACACCTTACACCACTTACCACTACCAACATATCGATTCCCTTGACATGTCAACACACCCAAAGAAATAATGTTAGCACGAGCTTTAGGAACATACCTCACATTGTTGAAAGTCCTAATGGTGCCATTGTGGAGTTTCAACCTCACACACCCTACACCCTCCACTTTCAATTTGAAGCCATCACCTACTTTGATGTGCCCAAAGTCACCTTGTAATTGCAATGTATCAAATAAAGCTTGGTCTCTACACACATGTACGGAAGCGGCCGAATCAAGCACCCATTTTTCTTGAAATTTCTCCACCTCATTGTGAGAAGTCAAGAACAACTCTTCATCACTACAAGAACAACCAACCACCACATTGGAAGAATCGCTCTCATCATTGATTTTAGCCTTGCCCAACTTTCCTTGAAGTGATTTCAAGCTTTTCAAATCATCTTGCACTTTTGGACACTTGCTTTGGATATGACCCTTCTCATGACAATAGTAGCACTCCACACTACTCATGTCTCTAGTCCGCGACTTAGTCCTATTCCGGCCATCTCCCTTCCTTTGCGATTTCCTCCCTCTTTCATAACCATCCGCTACTAGTGCATTGTCACTAGATGATCCAATCCCATCCATTTGAGCCATCATCCTCTCATTCTCTCTAACCACGGTTATAGCCTCATCCAAAGTGATCTTCTCTCTACCCACTAGTAAAGTCATCACAATTGGCCTAAACGTCTTAGGCAAAGAAGCTAGCAACAAGAGAGCTTGCTCTTGATCCGAAATCTTCTCATCGGCATTCAAGAGTTGACACACTAGTTGGTTAAAAGTGTTAATGTGATCTTGCAATTTTGTATCACTACTCTCCATCTTGAGTTGATACAATTCCCACCGTAGACATAATCGATTAGTGAGCGATTTTGAAGCATAAGTGCCTTGTAGCTTCTCTAACAAGGCCATTGGATCCTTTTCTCCTAAAAGGTTCCACTTCAAATCCGGGTGAACCGCCAACCTAATCATACTAACGGCTTTCTTCCTCTTATCATTCCAATCAGAATCACTCATTTCCGATGGTTTGACATTCTCTAAGGCAACATCAAGGTTTGCTTGAACTAACAAGTCCTCTACGGTACTTTTCCATACCATAAAGTTCATCTTTCCGTCAAACAACGGAACTTGGAACTTAGACTCACCCATTCTTACTTGCACAATAAACACCAATTTCCTTCCTAAAACAAAGTCTACCACACCTCCAAGGACAAGAGAACCTTATGGCTCTGATACCACTTGTTGGGGAAGCGTGCAACAAACAACGGTGTGGGAGACGGTAAACGACCCACGACAATTAGGAGAGGAGTAACAACAACGATTAAAGTGCAAATAATGGCTAATTCAAACACAACAATTTTAGGTGGAAAACCCTTATCAACCAAGGGAAAAAACCACCGCCACTCTTGGCTCAATTAATCCACTAGTAAGATATTCGATAGTTCAATTGTACAACCAACAATACCACCAATCAACAACACAAGTATACTATCTCTAAGTTTAGGTCTAATTGCAATTATCTTAATTCAATTAGAAACCTCTCTAACTCAAAGACCTCACAAATACCTTGTTGATGAATACCGGTACACCGAGACCGAAGATCGTTGTTGTAGATAGAACCTCCCACACGAGCTCTCCGTTGAGTAGATCGGACCAACCACTCTTGTGTTCGTCACTCACTCACTCACCCTCTAGCTCTCTCTCTTACTCTTTGGGATTCAACAATGGTGGATGTTGAACACTCTTTCTCTCTAGAATTTGTGCTCTCACCTTACCTCAAGTTTTCTTGCTAAAACTTGATCTCTCACACTCACAAAACCCTCTCTGTTTTCTCTGTTTTGTGTCGTGCTTCTGCTCTCAAAAGGCTGCTGCCTTTTCTTCTTATTGGCGTGAGAAATGAGTCTCAGTAAGCTTCTCCAAGAAGCTTCATTTAGTTGCCAATTTCTGCCCCACAATAAAGTCTATTGGATTTCCAGTCCAATAGCACTTTACCTACACCATGGGCTGAAATATACAACATGGCCCAACTTCTTCTCCAAACCCATTTCCACCCAAATACTACACTAAATACTAATTACTACTAACTAGTATTTACAACATTGGTAATGGTATATATTTGGATATTAAGGGGTGATTTCCCAACACAACCAAGCAAGATGATGCGGATTCACGTACAGATTGATCGTGATTGGCTGCCGGGAGTGGGGGTTACATTGTGAGCACAAAATCATTCTCTCTTTCCTAGTAGTACTGTAGCGAATCAGAATACTGAATACGGAGATTGGAGAGTACACACACAATCAATAACAGAGTGTGCATGGCTCTGTACCTTCTGCGTCATGTGTACGTGACCACCAATTGAGAATCAAGACTAGATTTCCCCATGAATGTGGTTGGTGTGTGAGTGGGTCGAATACCAAGGTAATTAGTATTCGTATTACACATATATTTAGGACATTTTATTTTCAAAATTTGATGCATTTCTTTTGAATTGTGATTTTAGAGTTCAAAAATAACTATGACATGGACCACTTGCTAAAAATAAGTTCAGCTAGACGATCCTGTAGACACAAATTTTATATAGATCTGAATAATACAACAAAATATGAGTTTCAAATGAATTTAATATTTATCAAAATTTCGTGTACAATCTCTGTGATTTCTATTAAAATAGAAATAAATCCTCTGATTCAATCTCCACTTTGATCTTCAATTCGAGGGTCGTGATGACTTGATCTCGAACTATACTTGGATTTGAATTTAGGGTTTTGACAATCTTGATTTGAGAGTCTCCTTGATGGTACTCCGAATTTCGCGTTCAAGGGCCTAGGCTTGATCTTGAATTAGATTTGATTGTTGAACTTTTGTGGATCTCCGGTGCTTGGAATCTTTCTCCGGATCTTGTGAGTTGATTGTTGTAGGTTGATTGTTGTCGGCGACTTTTTGGTGCTTGTGAGCTTTCTCCGGATCTTGAGGGCTGCTTGATTTGATCTTGGTGCTTGAGAGCTTTCTCCAAGATGGTTTTCAGGGATTTTCTAGACTTGGACTTAAGGAATGTGGAAGACTTGATCTCCAGGAATATGGAAGACTTGATCTCCAGGAATCTGGAAGACTTGATCTCCAGGAATTTTGAAGACAATTGTGAGGTGGGGGTCATCCTCTATTTATAGTGGAGGAGATGGGAGTTTGATGGAAGGTAGGATAACTCAAGAGATTGAGTTAAGATTAAGTAAGGACTCTATCTAAGGAGGAAGTTGACTGGTGAAAGTCATTGTCTTCCGATAAACTTCATCTTCTGAGTTAATTAATTCCAGTTTAATTTGGAATCATCTTCTTGCAATTCGCTTCCAACTGTAAGTCGTAGGTGACATGTAACAGTATTTTATTCGTTAGTCCTCTAATATAAAAATGACACGTGGCCTTTTATAATTGGCTGGTCAACTTGTCAATGTAGACTTTTCAACCCCCACGTGGCGCATTTTGATAGGTTGTGAATTTTTTGCCTCCTACAAATGCCCCCTCGAGACTAGGCTACGTGCACGACTTAGGAGTGCTTAGACGTGGGCTGGTCTCGAATAACTTGATTTTTGACTTGAAAGTCATTTGAGTTCGCTTGATTTTGACTTGAGAGTCACTTGAAATTTTTTTAGACTTGAGAGTCACCTTGATTTTGACTTGGAAGTCACTTGAATTTATTTGATTTCGACTTGGGAGTCATTTTGTTGAACAGGTGTCCAATGAACTTTGATATCACCTTGGATGAACTTCAACTTCAACTTGGTAGTCATTTGAATCTATTTTCTTTGACTTGAAAGTGTTCATGACATGGAACCGTTGTCAGTTTAGAAGTCAGCTCGGTTGAAGTCTGAATTTGATTTTGATTTTGAGATTCGACGTGAAAGTGGCAACTGAACATTTTGGACTAGTGAGTCGTTGTCGTTGACCAGTTCAGTTTGAACTTGGTTTTTGGTTCGACTTGAAGGTCGTTGTAGTCGACTTTCATCTTCGATTTGAAAGTCTTGGGCAACTTTGATGATATATTTTTTTTCAACTTGTAAGAAGCCACACTGGGGTCGATTTTTGACTTAAGAGTCCCTCAATTGCACTGGGAGGTTGAACTTCAACTTTACGGTCACCTCGATTGCGGTTGAGGTTGAACTACGACTTGTGAGACACCTCAATTACGGTGGAAGGTTAAACTTTGACTTGAGAGTGACCACCGCTGCTGAATATTTGTTTTTTTTTTCCCCTGACTTTTAAGTCATCGTGATTTATTTCATCTTCAAATTTGACTCTACGATCGTTGCACTTTAATTTGATGTTGACTCGACGGCCCTTGCATTTGAACTTGAGTTTGTCTTGGAATGCTCGATACTTTGAGCTGTTGTTTGAGGCGGCTTGTCATTTGACGAATTGACGAACCGTCAAATGTTGAGTTGACGAATCGCTGAATGATGAGTTGGCGAGTTGACGAGCTGACGAACCGCAAAGCCACGAATCGCGAGTCGCAAAGAGACGAATTGACGAGTCATTGTAGAAGTGAATTAACGAACTGCCCAAACTTTGAGTTGTGGAATTACTACTTCTGTTGTGATGCGCGTTGGATCGCGTAAACAATCGGAGTAGTTATTCTGTCTACATCAACTTGGAGACTTTCCAACATGCAGTTGACGACACCTTATATTTATCCTCGCCGTTTTTCTTGATAATTTGACTTGAGTTGATTGAACCTTTTGTCGATCGTCATTCACTTTGTATGTTATTTACTTGAACAAGGGCTTCTTGCTTTCTCTCGATCAAGTGCAATTTCTTCACATCTTGGTGATGTGATGGTTGACGTGGATCAAGTGCTTGATGCTTTCTCTTAATTCCACATTTTTCTTCTTTGTCTTCAGCCGACATGATCACCATAGGAAGAACTGAAGATGAATTTTCCTCCTTCATTTTTCGAAGTGAAGATTGAGGGTTTTTTTGTTGTTGTTGTTGTGGTGTGACTGAACTTGAGGGGTTTTTCAAGCTGCCTACGTACTCACTTGACAATTTGAGTGAGATCAAGTCATAACGTAGTTCATTTATTTGGGTTTTTTTTGTGGTTTTTTTTTTTTTTTTTTATTGTTTGGTTGCAGTTTAATCTCTTGCTAAGGAGGTCTTGATTTGTTGTTGTAATTTAGTCTCTTGATGAGGAGATCTTGATTTGTTGTTGTAGTTTCATCTCTTGCTGAGGAGGGGGAGGTCTTGATTTAGATTTGAACTTGCAGTTTAGGCTCTTGGTTAGGAGCCCTTGATTTAGACTTGAACTTGCAGTTTAGGCTCTTTCTTAGGAGCGCTTAATTGGGATTTGAACTTGGCAGTTTAGGCTCTTGCTTAGGAGCACTTGATTTGGATTTGAACCTGGCAGTTTAGGCTCTTGCTTAGGAGCACTTGATTTTGTTGATTTCTTGTTCAGGATACCTTCATTTGGTCCGGATTTGAACAATCGTCTACGACTGGCTTGAATGTCGACTTCGTTGCTTTGTCGAAGACGAGAAGTTTGCAACTCCTATGTGCCCTACCATTCTGGAGTTGCCCCCTTTGAGGAGACGAATTGCAATTTGCGATTCGTGGAGGGGAATTGCACTTTGCGAGTGGTGGTGGCGAATTTCACTTTGCGAGTTGTGGTGGCGAATTGCAGTTCGTGATTTGAGATGATTACAATTCGCGATTTGTGGGGAGCTTTCTTCATGACTGGTTTGTCATCAAAACTGCAGTATAATTTGATTCTGCATTATGTTCTGATTCGTCATCGGGCACAACTGAATCGTCATTTGATTGATCATCATCTTCCGAAGATTTTGAAGTTGTCGACTTCGAACTTCCATCATCAGACGTGGTGGTACTGCTATCATCAGAATTTTCAGCACCAGATTTGTTGGACGACAACTCGTACGCAGCTTTTTGCTCCACTTTGCTTGGAAATTTGAAATCTTTACAATTGGAGATTGTAAGCTCCATGTCGCACGCCATTGTTGCCAAATCTTGAAAATTTTTGGGCTTGATTCCATGGAGTATGTAGAACAATTCCGCATGCATTCCCTTGACACACATCCCCACCGCTGAGGCTTCAGACAAGCGATCTTTGCATTGAAGGCTTAGCGCTCGCCACGGTTGATATATTCGATGACTGGCTCTCTATCAAGTTGTTTGGTGTTTGACAACTCAGTCATGCTGACGAGTCTACGTGTGCTGTGGAAGCGATTGAGAAAAGCTTCTTCCATTTGTTTCCAACTGTCGATAGAGCCAGGCGCCAAATTTGTGTACCAGTCAAAGGCCACTTCTTTTAGGGTGCGAACGAACTGCTTCACCATGAGGTCTCCTTTAGTTCCAGCGCTGTTGCCGGTCTCGATGAAGTGAGCAATGTGTTGTATTGGATAGCCTGTTCCACCAAATTGCTGAAATTTTGGAGGTTTGTAGACGAAGGGCATTCGGAGCTCGTCAATCCTTCTGGTGTATGGTTTGACGTATCGCTGATTGGTCTTGAAACCTTCGTCCACTTGCATCTTGACCATATTCACCACCATGTCTTGAATTTGTTGTCGTGATAGTGAGTTGGAGGAAGATCCTTTGATAATTTCGCCTCCTTTTGTCTTTTGTTTGCCTATGTTCTTGGAGGACTTGTTTCTTGAACTTTTCTCCAATTCTTCTGTGAGGATGGCTATTTGCTCGTCACGGTGCTTGATTTCTGTATCGATCTCTTCCCTTTGCTTAATGAGATATTCGAGAAGAATTTCCATGTTGGCAATTTGTTCCTCCATGGTCTCTGCTTCAATCACCATAACCGCTACTGTTGTGGATCGACAAGAGTGTGGAGGATGTCATGCACCTTGAGGACACTCCTTGTTGGCAACAATCTTCTTCATCAAGGGCACGATCAATCTTTCGGAGAAAAAGATGAGAGGCAGAGATCTTCACGTCGGGTTCACCAAAAATTTGTAGACACAAATTTTGTATAGATCTGAATAAGACAACAAAATATGAGTTTCAAATGAATTTAATATTTATCAGAATTTCGTGTACAATTTCTGTGATTTCTATTAAAATAGAAATAAATCCTTTGATTCAATCTCCACTTTGATCTTCAATTCGAGGGTCGTGATGACTTGATCTCGAACTATACTTGGATTTGAATTTAGGGTTTTGACAATCTTGATTTGAGAGTCTCCTTGATGGTACTCCGAATTTCGCGTTCAAGGGCCTAGGCTTGATCTTGAATTAGATTTGATTGTTGAACTTTTGTGGATCTCCGGTGCTTGGAAGCTTTCACCGGATCTTGTGAGTTGATTGTTGTCGGCGACTTTTTGGTGCTTGTGAGCTTTCTCCGGATCTTGAGGGCTGCTTGATTTGATCTTGGTGCTTGAGAGCTTTCTCCAAGATGGTTTTCAGGGATTTTCTAGACTTGGACTTCAGGAATGTGGAAGACTTGATCTCCAGGAATCTGGAAGACTTGATCTCCAAGAATCTGGAAGACTTGATCTCCAGGAATTTTGAAGACAATTGTGAGGTGGGGATCATCCTCTATTTATAGTGGAGGAGGTGGGAGTTTGATGGAAGGTAGGATAACTCAAGAGATTGAGTTAAGATTAAGTTAGGACTCTATCTTAGGAGGAAGTTGACTGGTGAAAGTCATTGTCTTCCGATAAACTTCATCTTCTGAGTTAATTAATTCCAGTTTAATTTGGAATCATCTTCTTGCAATTCGCTTCCAACTGTAAGTCGTAGGTGACATGTAACAGTATTTTATTCGTTAGTCCTCTAATATAAAAATGACACGTGGCCTTTTATAATTGGCTGGTCAACTTGTCAATGTAGACTTTTCAACCCCACGTGGCGCATTTTGATAGGTTGTGAATTTTTTGCCTCCTACAGATCCGATCCAGTATTTCGGTGAAAAAATCACTGTTAATTTAAAATTAACCAAGAGGAAGTGTCAATTTAATGATTGAGATGGGTTACTAAACACATTTCTAGCCTAATTTAAGATAGTTATGTTAAGTTTGTGGGATAAGAATTGTCAATTTGGACGGGTGTTGGAATGAATATGCGGTTCCAATTTTAGTTTTTTTAGGAATCCTTAAATTTCGTTTAGAACCATAGTAACATGTAAGAGACATGTTCTAAGTATAAGAGTGGATATTTGCTTTGACTCACTGCTAACTATGAAGCACGAACACCTCTCCCAAGTGACGTGTCCGTGTCCAATACGGTGCCAGACACGGACACCAGGAGGACACTGGGAGGACACGTGTCGGACACAATCGGTCCGGTGTTCGGTTTATTCTTTTTAGCTCGGACACAAAACCCGGTTTTTTACACACAGGACACCGGTTGGACACCTATAGGACACAAAAAACAAACATTAAGCAAGCATTTGGGTGAAATAAACGTTGTTAATCTCGAATGCCTTAGCGTTTCCCTTAACATATTCAATGATCATGTGTGTAATATCTTCATTTTGAAATTGTTTTAAGTTTTAAAGTTATAAATTCTTATTGTTTTTATTAAAAATATAATATTTAATTTATTTTAATATATTTATATTAAAAAAAATAGCTGTGTCGGTGTCCTAAATTTTGAGATTGCGTCCTCCCGGTATCCATGTCGGTGTCCGTACTCGTGCAACATAGACTGCTATCTCAGAGTTAACGAATCCAGACGTGTTATTAGAGTTCCCTCAAATTGATTCAGATAATAGTATTGTTCTCAATAATTACACAGTAAATATCCGCTCATACTCACTCATTTGCATTAGCATCAAACGAACTGTGAACTATATATCATGTGAACTTTAATATGTTTTGATAAATCCACCGAACTATCAACCAGACACTAAAATTAACATATGTCTATTTGTAAACATGGAAAAATGAATAGATCAGATATGCTTATTTTGCCCTAGATATACCACATATATTAAATTCCAATTTCATCATTTATCTAGCCCTTTACGAGAAATTATGACATTTTTTTTTTTTTTGAAACGAGAAATTATGACACATTTTCTTCTCAACATAATATATAAAATGTTGTTTCTATGGAAAAATTAATAATAGGAATGTAATCTATTCTGGTGTAAATATTATAATAGTGTTTAGATAATTAATAGAAAACTAGTTTGACGGCCCGTGCAATGCTCGGGCTATTTATGTTTAAATGTTATAATTATGTAAACAAAATTTTTATTTAAAACCTAAAATCTCATTTCAAACACACGTGAAATATTTGTAATGTAATTAGATGGAAAGTCACCTTTAAAAACCTAAAATCATGTTTTAAACACCCGTGATATTTTATTAATGTAATTAGATGGAAAGTTACATTTCAAAATCTAAAATCCCGTTTCAAACACCCGTGGGATATTTGTCATGTAATTATATGGAAAGTTACCTTTCAAAATCTAAAATCTCATTTCGAACACGCGTAGGATATTCGTAATGTAATTACACGAAAAATCACCTTTCCAAACCTAAAATCTCATTTCGAACACCCGTGGGATATTTGTAATGTAATTAGAGGAAAAGTCACATTTCAAAAGTCAAAGTCCTATTTTGAAACACTCGTGGAATATTTGATAAAATTGCCATAAATCAAGTAATTACTATATTATATAACTATTTTCCATAAATCAAGGGATTAATAATGTTATTTATTATAATAATATTACCATATAGTATCTACTTACCATATCCTATTTTGGATAAACTTTATTTATAATATAATAATATAATTATATGCCACGTGTCAGGGTGGGAATTGAGCGGGTTTAAGATTACATATATATATTTATATTGTTTATACTCACTCTATAAGAAAATTGTTGGCTTATCTTTGTTCTAATAAATTACCATAATGATTATATTCCATAAATTAGTTATACTATACTACGGCTTATCTTTGTTCAAATAAATTACCTTAATAATTATTTTCCATAAATTAGCTATATTATACTACTCTATGATAATTTATTACCATATCCTAACCGATAATTATTTTTAATGCTATTTTTATGTTCTACCCAATTAATAAATGCCAAGTGTCGTTCTAGGAAAGACTTGGTTTCAGGTTTTAATATATAGTATTATATTAGACTAGTTTTAAGCCCGTGCGTTGCACGGTTCAAAAATTATATCATTTTTAATGATTTTTATGTTTATAACCAACTATGCTATCATTTCAATAAAATAATTCATAGTAATTGTTGTAATATTGCTTACATGTATTTTAAAATCTTGATCAATTAAAAAAAAATACAAAGATGTCTAGATTGTTCATGTTTAAATTATACAAACAACATTTCTTATCTGTACTCTTCAAAATCACCCTTTTTTAATAGATATAGTATATAAAGTCGATTGTAATCATTAAGCATTGCTTATCGAAAAATGTATAGATGGATCTCAAATTGAAATTCATTTCAAATCAAATAAAATGATAAAAATGTTTCAAAAGTTCCTGATACACTAACCAATTGTAGGATCAATCATATTGTGTTTCTATAATATAGTGTGAATGATTAATAATTAACTGTATAATTTATCATCTCATTTTTTGCTCTTTCACCATACACTAAACTTTTCGTTTTTGCTCTCTCATCATACATTAAGTAATTCTGAAATGATGGACTCTTCTTTTTGCTCTTTTACCATACAAAACTCTTTAAATAGTTCTCAAATGATGGACTCTCTCTATGCTCTTCGAAAACCTTCAACTTATATATTAGATTATATTAGATACATGTTCCACACAACTTAAACTCCGAGCATTGCTATATTCGGCCTTGCCTCCGCTGCAAAGGGCAGAGAAGCATTAACAACCAAACAAATTATAGCCTTTAATTGGTGCAAATGCTGCCTTAGTCGAAAAACAATGCAAACCCAAAAGAAAAAGATCAAAAAAGGAAAGAAAGATGTTTTGGGTCTGAAGAGCACTTCCATTAAAAGTGAAATCCATTAATTTCATGGAGTAATATGCAAATCCAAACCTTTTAGCATTTGGTCCTTGTCAGCATTTGGATAAGTCTTCCAATTTGCCACATATTTTTCATAGCCCAAATTGAAATTGTCCGACGACCAATCTTATAGCATCTCTCGTTTTTTCTTTTCCTCAAAAAGGGCTGAACATACACAAGTGCATGGCTCTTTATTAGGGGGAAAATACTTTTAGCATTGATAATGATTTATTAGAAACCTTAAATAAATCAATAATACTAAAACATGCATTTTTCTTGTGAGAATGTAAAAAGTGAGTGTAACACGAGTCGTCAATCTTGTGGTGGAATCTTAGATTCAGAGCATCATTTATAAGCACCCTAAGAAATAAAGAGAAGTTGTTCTTTGACGTCCACCCATTCATATGCTAAACATTAGTTTAGCTTAATTTTTAGTACATAGGAGTACGACATGTACATGCATACGTAGATACGTAGTATATGTTAATGGATGATATGATTTATTTTAGACTCGATTAGTGTATCACGCCTTGAAACAACGTATTACATGTGAACAAAGATAAAAATAAAGAACAGTCTCATACATCTAGTATGGGGGATGGCTAGAGATGGTGTGGTGGGTAGAGGTGTTACAAGTCTTAGCCACAAACCCGCTGTCAATGTGGGTTCAAGGTAGACTCTAATGTGTTTTATTTTTGTAAGATGTCTTAAGTGCACTTTGGCCATAGCAACATGTAAACGTTAGTAAATACTATCATTACGTTTCAAGCATGATCTAGTTACTGAAGATAGAGAGAACGATTTTTTTAAATAATGCTCTAAATTAAAATAATTCAAGTTTTGGGTGCGGAACGAAAATATTTACGTAGAATGGGTCCACGTAGGATCGGATAACCCCGAACCAAATTTGTACCAAAACCGCTATGGCGCGTGACGGTTATGACCATAACCGCTCAATTTTCAGACGGTTTTGGTGGGTTCTTTTTCCGTCAAAATTGCAAGATTGACCAAAACCGCCCTAAAAAAAGACGGTTTTGGTCCATAACCGCCCCAATTTGCAGGGGTTTTGGTCCATAACCGCCCCAATTCTCAGCGGTTATGGGTAAAACCGTCACGCGCCGTGACGGTTTTGGTTTGTTTCGCCAAAAAAAAAAACCGAAGCTAGTTTGGAGAATGCCAATCCTACGTGGACCCATACTACATAAATACTTTCATTCCACACCCAAAACTCGAATTATTTTAATTTAGAGCATTATTTAAAAAAAACGTTCAGATAGAGAACCGTGCTTGTTTGCTCTATTTCAAACAAACACCAAAAAGTATCACAAAAAAAAAAAAAAAAAAAAAAAAAAAAAAAAAAAAAACCTGGATTCAATCATAGATTATTACTGGTTAATACGCTTTTATACATTACTTTAAATTTTGACCATCTCTCTGAAACAAACTCAGTGTCACATTCTTTGGTACTCCATAGTAAACATACAAATTGCTTTGAGCAGCAGCAATGGATAAAAGTAAAAAAGATAAAAATTACAATGCACTCTCTTGAAGACGATTTGCTGAACCCACATTCTCGTCCCCCAGAAGATTTTTCCCGACTGATCGCCTGCCACACCTGCTATTCACGGAAAGATAGCTAGGTGACCGGCTGACCGCTATATATAGTATTATTTCACACAACCTTTTTGACAAAAATTACTGCTAGATACAATCGTGCTTCCAGGGCAAGCACATTCCCCACCAGACATGGCTCGAGTCATTGAGCTCATTTAGGCGGCGGGGATGCAAAAGGTGGCCGTTCCCTCTGTTGACAAGGAACGCGCTTATTTGGGGACGAGGTCTTCCCTCCTGCCTGCCGCAATCTTTCTGCTAGTCTTTCTGCAATGCAGTTTCATAGTCAAACCCGGACAGTGAGGACATTATAATGTGCAACAGCTTTATTAGAATCGACTATTGATGTTACATCCAAATCAGATACTAGGAACAGGGAACATCTAGGATAACATAAGTAGCGTCTTATGTATAATGACTTGGCAGAAACAATTACAATGCTCATCAAAACATCACGAAACTCTGCTTCATACAAGGAGACAAGGAAGCTTCCAAGTTAAAATGTCAATGGCAGTGTCTCAGAAGGACTTAAATGAGAAAAACATTTTGTAGGAGTAAGTTAAAGGGTGTGGATCAAGAAAACTAAGGGCTCATGAGCTCATCAGTTTACATAGTAGAGGTGGCATACGCAGATAGAATGCTTCTGCCCACGATGGTACCCAAACTGTTACTATGATTATCTCTATTAAGTACAACCAGACTAGAACTTTCAAAAGTCTATCACCATGTCCACCATTTCACTTCAAACAGGTGTAGGTTGAAGGTGATCTTGTCTGAACATAAACTCGCTACCCTACCTAGTTACAGATTTACAGCAACCATCACATTGTGAGTTTTTAACAAATAATCTTTGGAACAACAAAATTAAAGGTTGAATTCTTAACACTCTCCTCCAATAGTGCCACCCCTTGGGCTAAAACGCAACCAATTTGAAATTCTGGTTCAGGCTTTAGCAGAGACCCATAATTGACACAGCTCACAAATGTTTCTCTTCATAAATTATACACCCTCCCAGTACTTTATTTTTGGTTTGCATATGTGGGAAGATTCAATCCAACCTAATGAATTGTAAGACACAGAGGGAGTAGCAGCTTACCACTCAATAAATCATTCCTTGGGAATTATCAATTAAACATATGTGAAAATGTGAAGACGTGAATGATGTTGGTTGAGTTTATTTGTGAGTTCTTTCAACAGCCTAGGGATGATGCTAGCAACCAACTTAAAAATAAAAAAATAAAAAAACAAAAAAAAACATGCCTTTTCTACACAAGCAATATAAAAATTCGTAGAAGAACCTTACCTCGTTCCATCTCAAGCTCTTTATCAAGTTCTTCCTTCCATAACCTTTGCCTCTCAGAGAAACTTGGACTGCAACAGTAGATTTTGTGCTATTATAATAGTGTAATAAAGTTACGTTAAAAGAAAAAAAGAATTATCAACTAACCTTGAAACACAACCTTCCTTCTGTACGTCTCTGATCTCTGGAGCCTCCTTTGAGGGTTGGTCACTTGGACTATCCAGAACAGGTTTGCTATAGCTGACAGGACTGGCATTTTTGGAAATATCAGCGACATTAGATAATCTTCTGCTAGGTACTCGACCAGGTACTCGGCTAGGTGATTTGCTCTTTGTGGGCAAATTACTCAGGGCATCCCCGTCCATTGCCCCAAAAGCTGTGGGTGAGGCTGTATTTAATGTGTTATAAAATTCTTCTTGCAACTTCTTCAGATCTAATGCCTGTACAGTACAAAGATCAAGTGAATAAAACGCGTCCCATATTAGGTACTCAGAAATACTACTTCGGTTATAGCATTCCACTATTTTTATTATACCTTTTCATCCAAGAATGCCCGAATTTTTGACTCAGTAACTTCTTCGTCATCTTCGGCTAACGGTTCACTTGGAAATGTGAACTCTGATTCTCCAATACAAGATGCTTCAGCAGTGCAACAATCTTCCCTGGAAAACATCTCTGTGTCGTTTCGTCCAACTTCAGGGCTAAGATCAAACTTACAAGGCCAATCATCGTTTGGCTCACACATAGGATTGAAGCTCTGGTTTGATGAAAACACTATGTTAGTGAAGTCATGGTACTTATAAGAAATGGATAGATCTACGCAATATGGCTACCTTTACCTTTGCACAATCATTTGTGACCATTGCTGAATCCAGGTGAACTGATGCACCAATAGAAAAGTCATCTTTATCATCTAAAACGCACATGTCATCATCGCTACCATTCACACCCCAGTGATGACTTGTTCCAGAAAACCTCTCAGGGTAAACAGTTGAGCATCTCACACTATCCAAATTGCAAATGTCTTTCAGACCGCCACTGAATGACCTGGTAGCATTGTTTCTGCTGAAACAATTGGGTAAATAACATTTTCAGAATGTATGTTCAAAATAAACTCAACCAACAAGAAATCTAGGGAACTGAAGAGAATGAAAAGGACAAGAAGAAAGATATTAGTCCACATACATGCTTTTATAATCCAGTGGTGTTGTTGCTGTCTGGTTTTTGGCGCTTTCCTGATTAAGGCCACAATAAACTGTGATAACAGTACACTATGACAGTTTATAAAGCACAAAGCTATCATAATCAGACTTACATTGACTGACCGGCGTAAACCAGGGTTAGATTCTCGGTATTCTGAATTGACAAATGGATGCTGCATAAAATGAGAAAGCATACTATCAGCATTGTATTATAATACACATATTGCACTATCTCTAGGCCAGTGGCAATCCGACAATCAGAAATAACTACAGCAATATAATTTCACATAGATTTCAAGACGGGTGCTGAACAGCTGAAGTATCCAATAAGTGCATCATGACTTTACTGCCTTTCCGAAGATAAGAATGGAATGACTTTGAAAGAAATGAGATATACCTGTAGTAGTTCTGAAGCAGAGGCCCTTGAGTTAGCTTCCCTGTAGCCAAAACATGAAAAATAGGGTTGAAGATAATTGACACAAGACAGTGGTATAAATTGTTCTAATTTAAATACTAGGCTTCCACTTAAAAAATAAGTGGCCTAAAGCACGGAACATTTAATACAGAACAAGCAGTGAAAATGATCTTACGTCTGTAAGCACTTGTCTAAGAAATCCTTTGCTTCAGCTGTTAGGTGCTCAGGGATAGCAGGTGGGGATTTCGTGGTTCCAATGTGAAATAGAGCAGCCACCTGAATGAGAGAGAAACCAGTTAACAAAGAAAAGCACCCAGGACAGCCTTATGCACAGAGAAATTTGAGAAATATGATTAAATAGATTCATATAGCATAGGTTGAGGTGAATGCACCTCCTGATATTGGCACCAAGGAGGCTTTCCAGTCGCCATTTCAATGACCGTACATCCAACACTCCATATATCCGCAGAGCTGAGGCATTCAATAATCACAATCATAAGGTTCAGAGATCTCAATTCTCAAACAAGTACCAGCTTGTCTCTTATATACAAAGTGGGTGTATCTATGTGTACACAAATATGGAATTAGTGCATATTAGCCTCTAAAAAATAGCAATCCTGCTCAATCAGACACCTAAGTGTGCTCACAAACACGAACAGACGGACACCCAACTTTCGATGTAGACTACTATATTGTACCTCATGGCTCAGTTACAATAATACCTATCTTAAGACCAGTCCTGACCACTGTAGAAAACCAAGATAGAAAGCAGTCTCGGACTCTCAACCATCAAAACTTCCATCCCAACCTCAAACTATAGCTTTTTCTTGGGCCCTTAAACCCCAGATTATAAATATTCCCCTCTCTGACTAGAATAAAATAAAGAAAAGATTCAAGGACAATTTGAAGAAATTTACATCCAAGGATTTTCAAGTTGAATTGTTATTACTCACAAGTTATGTCCCGTTTGAAGAATAACTTCCGGAGCCATCCAATAAGGAGTGCCCTTCATTGATTTCGCCCCTGTCATGGTAGCCTATCATAGTAAAGAGAGAACATGCAGAAAGGAAGAATTTGGTCAGATTCCCTGCCCATCTGGATAGACACATACATATGAAAGGCAACAGATGTAGAGTGAACATTTACCAGTTCAACAACTTTCTTCGATGCACCAAAGTCTGCAAGTTTAATACAACCTTTATTATCAACAAGGATGTTCGCTCCCTGCAGCATAGAGATATTGATTGGCTCAGCAACAGAGAGGAAAATCAACATACACATGTATTTAAGATGTCGAAATGGGGCTTGTAGAGTCGAGTGTTATCTGCCTAAGCAATACCTTAATATCTCTATGCATGATTCCGTTCTTGTGCAGGTATTCCAAGCCTAATAGCAACTGCTTAGTGTACATTCTTATAACCTGGTAATTAGGACAGAAGAGTAACCGATTGTTATGATTACAAGCAATCAAAGTCCACACAAAGATAAGATATGATGTTGTCCCACTTACGGATTCTGGAAATGATCCGAACTTCCCTATAAGTGAGGATATAGATCCACCAGGAACAAACTCCAATAAAATATTTAAAGCTTCATCCTCCCTTGCAGTCCCTAGGTATCTCTGATACCGAAAATAGTTGTTCAGAATCTAAAATATGAAGCAAACGACGCAACACTTGATAATACATGAAGCAAATGAATACACTTACAACTATATTCGGATGTGATAGATTCTTAAGAAGCTTCACTTCCTCCTCAAGCTCCTTTATGTGAGCCTGTTTGTAGTGAAACCAAGTTCGATAATTATGCACAGTTACACCAACTCAAACATCCACTAATACCACCATTTCGTCCAAGAAAAGAAATTCGCCAAACTTGGCAAGTGAGTTAATTATTCTAATTATAGAAATAAAAATCTGAAAGATTATACTCCAAAAATGCAGAAATAACACATCAGTCATCACTTGAAACTCCAAGGTTGTTGCAGACGAAACACATTAGAAGTGCATACTATATGACAAACACGATAATTGCAACGACATTTTAAAGTACAAAGCAAATTTAAGCAGATTACGCTAATTGTTTAAACTAGATAGATAATCATAATGATAATCTAATAATTGAAATTATCCAACCAAAAATAATCCAATCAAATTACATAGCTTGATCAATACACTTCTACATTCGAATACAATTCTCTAACTTCAGCAAATTCCGAATCCCTAACCTGAGTTTTGTCCTTGGACGCACCACTTGCCGCAATCAGAACCTGCATAGATTTCAAATTAAAAACTCGAAAAATCGAACCGAATTCAAATTCAATCAAGAGCACATTCAAATTCAATCACTCCAAAAATGAAATTGGACCTGCTTAACAGCAAGGAGCTCGCCGGAATCAAGATTCATCCCCATATAAACCCTACCGAAAGCACCACAGCCGATTAATTCACCTTTACGCCACCGAATAGACGAGGATTCTTCGCGTTCACACTTCTCCTCAGTGTTGGGCGACATATTCTCCTTGTAATTAGAGTAAGGCGGTGGGAGCGCTTTGATAGGAGACTTGGCCGCGGAGGCGATGAGGCCGATACGAGATTTACGGATGGAAGAGCCGATCTTGTCGACGAAGACACCGAAACCGCCGCCGTCGTCGGGACCTGGTGGTGCAGTAGAAGTTCGGAAAACTAGGGATCGCCGGACGGATCCGAAGAGGTCTTGCATTTGGGAGAAGTAGGGAGGTTGTTGCGGTGGCGGAAGAGGAGGAGAGCGGTGGTTATTAGGGTAGTGGAGTGGAGTTTGGAGTTTCAATTCATTGTAAGTGTTGGTGAGTTTGGGAGGAGAGAGAAAGGTGGAAGGGGGATTTGATTTGAAGAGGGAAAAAGGTGGGGAAGCGACGAGGGTTCCATTTTCAAATTTTCTCCAACGTCTTCTTTCTTACGCTAGTCGGCCTAGAAGGTGATCATGGGCTGGGCCGGGCTCGAGCCGGGTTTAGGTCGAAATAGTGGTCCCAGTGTGCGGGTCGGACCAGGCTTTTCTTTTGACTGATAGCCAACCCAAGCCCAGCTTATTGGGGCCTAAGCGGACTTCCGGGCCATTTTGGGCTTGTTTGGGCTTTTTTTTAAGGTTATTTATCAGCTAATTATTACGTTTTTGATAACTTTACGCATTAATCAATCTATTAATTACTTTTAATAATTGCGTGCAAGAAAAACTGACTTGGCGAGATTCAGCGTACAACTGACATGTCAGCAATCATTTAACACGTCATTATGCTCATTGGCGAAACTTGGCAAAAAAAAATCTGAGCCAAAATTTGAACCATTGACCTCTCATTTACTTAATCATCACATTACTAATGTGATGTCTACTACTTCATACACATTATTACAATTCATTATATAAAAAATGAAAGATCCAATACAAGATGCTGGTTTAGTATTTCGCTCGGGTAGCTAGGGATGCCGCTTCTGTTTATTCCTTGACACCACGTCAGTTGGCTTTGTGGAAGTCTCAGCAGGGTGCACACAGTTTCGATTGGCTTAGGGTGGTCCCTATTTCGGGGTTGGGTCAGACCATGAATGGTCGTACTTATCGTTGCGTGCTTTGTTACCGTCTTGGGGTGCCTTTATTCACCATTGATCGCCCGTGCTCTGCTTGCTCGCGGATCTTCGTGGTGATATATTCGGAGATCATGCTGTATCGTGTACGGGGTTGGTTGGCGTCAAACATTGACATAATGTTGTTCGTGACACGCTGGTTGACATCTATTATCGTTTAGGGATCGCAGCTGGAAAGGAGGTTGACATTGGTATGAATGGTGTTGATGGCCGACATCTTCACCTAGCAGACATGCTGCTTTATTCTTGGGATCGAGGGCGCGACGTTTGCATCGATTTGACTGGGTCGTCGCCCATGACTCAGACCGGATTGATGGATTTTGAACCAGGTAAGGCGGTACGGGAAGCGGCCAATCGTAAGCGTGCTAAGTATGAGGCTAGGTGCGCTGCTTTGGGTTATGCCTTCCTCCCCTTCTCTTTCTCCTCTTTGGGGGAGTTGGAGCCTTCAGTTGTTGCTCTGCTAAAGCGGATCCAGCAGTTCTCCAGGACGCAGAATATCGGGGCGCAGGCTGCACCTTTTATTTTTACTAGGTTTGGTTTTTCCATTGCAAAGGGTGTGGGGGCTCAGATCGTATCTCGGCTCCCCACCAATTTCTTGTAAATTATTATGGATTTTTAGGTAATATATGACATTCCATATGAAAAAAAAAAAAAATTCTACTCACTCCCAAATATAGAAACAAAATAATCACACCATACTACAACTATCAACATAAAATGGACCATTATACTAATTAATGCAAGAAAATCATATCCAACTTTAGAAATAGATAATGGTCGTAATTTATTATCAAATTAACATTGACCGATTAATGTTTCCAAGACATTAACACTAAACATTCAAATTTTCGAGCCCCAACATCTCAAATCATGAATGATTTGTATGATGGACTATAGTTAATAAAAATTAACATTTTCAGAATAGGAGTAAATTCTAATGGAATCGACCGTAGTGTTTCACAATTTTAGATGAAAAAATCAATGATGATGACTTAGTGACTGATGATGATATGATTGAAAATTCGTATTATATGATTCAGTTTTCTTGGTATCCTAGATTCCTAGGCTTCCGTGGTTAATGGTCACGAACTCTTGGGTAGACGATAACGGGAGGGAAGATGTTTCGGGTTAGTGAATTCAACAACGTTTTCAAAACATTTACAAAAAAAGAAAAAAAAAATCATTTTCAATAAGGACAATAACACAACGAAAGAAATTTATATTTTTATACCTTACTAATCTATTCTTATATGCTAATGGTCGTAAGGTACTTTTTGTTTTTATATATTATCATTTCTAATATAAAAGTGAGGACTCATAATTATATTAACAAATGATGTGGTAAAACTAATACGCTGGTGTTAATTAGGCTCATCTAAGTTTTTATAATTTTACTTAATCTATTTATGATATGTATCAATCTTACGTCAAAGTAGGACATGTTTTAGTAAAGCTACAGGTCGACTAAATTTTGACAGGGTTGGGATACATGCTAGATAATTTGACGGGGTGAGAGTGTCAAGTATGATCGTATGGATGTTAGGAAGGCGGGTAGTTGATAGGGGTTGAGGGTCAGCAAAATATTTTGACGAGGGTATGAGTTTTAATTATGGAGATCGGGTAGAGAAATCGATAGGGTTAGGAGTTGGTTAGAAATTTTTACATGGGTAAGAGGGGTGCAGACTATCTAAAAAAAATGTTACTAATCCTCATACATGTGCACGGGTACCAATTACATATAAATTAGTTTGAAGGGTACAAAAATAAAGAGAAAGATATAAACAATTTGGTTAACATATACATATAAAGGAAAATATTCATTTAGGGGGTCGAGTTTCAAAGTTAGTGGTTGGAGGTCGCGCAAAGGAGTCGATGTGTTGTCATGAGTTGATAGGAGATGTTAATGTAAATGACTCGATCATAGGAATCAGCAGGTGTGAAGGGGTTACAGTAGAAATTGACCTGGTAAGCGAGTTCATGTAAAGTAGATCGTAAGATGGGGAATAAAATGAGTAGGAGGCGGGTGCGACTACTGGTTAGATAATTTGATAGATGTAAAGGTGTCGCTTCGGGAGGTCATGTAAGAAATCGACGAGGAATGGGTCAACTAAAAAAATTGACCAAGGGTGAGAAGATGTCTTCTAAAATTTTGTTGGATGTTGGATGTTGATGATTAGGAATGGGGATGGAAGTGGTGGGTGTTAGATAGGGAAGCGGGTAGGGTGATGATTGTCGATTGGTGGTTTGCGTAGACGATTTAATGCATGGGAAGTTGAGGTCGCATAGGAAACTTGGCGCAGGAGGGAGCCACCTATGAAAGTTGATAAAAGCTATCGAATAAATACAAGAGTCGACGGGTCGTTATTGAGGGGTGGATCAGACTCATTAGGTGGTTCGTTGGTATGAAGTCGGACTTCTCAGACGGGTCCTAAATTCTTATTTTTGAACATGATTTTGAAGTTAAAATTCTTTAAGAAGGTGTTTTGACAATGTTATTCTCAAATAAAAAATTTACCCAAATCATATGATTGACAATTCTAAAACTTATTCGAGAATTTGGATTTCTTAATTTGAAGCAAATTTTCCATGTGTACACCAAATACAACCCCTGAACCGCATTCTACTTTACCAAACGCTAAAAATGGTTACCAAAAATTTCAAGTTACAGTTTCCAAACGTTATATAAAATTGTTTTGTTTTAAAATTTTCGTAGCAATTTTATATTACATTGTAATACCCCAGATTTCAGAGGAAGTTCCTAAGAGATTAATGCCTCATATGAGTGCTTAAAGGGATTGATTGTGCTACTCATACTAACAAAGTCGACTTTCATTTTAGGATTCCCATGTGATAAGAACTCCAAAGTTAAGCGTGCTTGATTGGGAGTAATTTCAAAATGGGTGACCTCCTGGGAAGTTTCCCGGGGGGCGCACGAGTGAGGTCAAAATGCGTCGGAAGGACCCGTGTTGGTCTGTGAGGTCAGCCCACGGGCTGGCAAGCTGCCATAGGTGACTACTCTCGGCTCATGTGATGAGTCGGGGTGTTACAAATGGTATCAGAGTAAGCCTGCGACCGCGTGTTGATCCTGTGGTCAGGAGTGCTCAGGTCAGCAGCCTAGCGGGGGAAAGATCCTGGAGTTAGACTATGGTTGGCTGGCAGGCGGAACGAGGACGTTGCGGTCTTAAGAGGGAGTGAGTGTAATACCCCAGATTTTAGATGAAGTTTCGAAAAGATTAAGGGCTCATATGAGGTGCTTAAAAGGAATGTAGTGCTACTCATACCAACAAAGTCGACTTTCCTTTTAGGATACCCATGTAATAAGAATTTCACACTTAAGCGTGTTTGATTGGGAGCAATTTCAAGATGGGTGATCTCATGGGAAGTTTCCCAGGGTGCGCATGAGTGAGGTCAAAATGCGCCGTAAAGATCCGTGTTGGTCTATGGGGTCAGCACACAAGCTGGCAAGCTGCCATAAGTTACTACCCCCGGCTCAGGCGACGAGACAGGGTGTTACATATATGACATAGATAATTATATTTAGAAAAACATTTGTAATTCCTGTGCATTTGCACGGATAAATAAACTAGTAAGCCTACGTTAAAAGCTGATTTTCTCGATTAATCAGAAATTTCTATTTATTTTTCTTGCGTTGTGAGAGAGTCCAATAATGTGAGGAGATTACTATTCCAATCCAACTTCATGTAAGCAATTAATATTCCTACATCAAGTGAGTAATTAAAATATTCTTAAAATAGGATTTATTAGGTTATAAGGAAATTAACAATAAATATAGTAATTAATAATCTTACTTCAAATAAGTAATTAGAATATTCTTTTAATATTGTCGGTTAGTTTATTAAGAAATAATAATAAATATAATATCATAGGCATCTAACAAATGCACAAAGTCAAATCAAAACCATTTAGGAAACATAATTTCACAAAATAAGTACCTTCTTGATCATTTTAATGGTAAGTACAAGTGACACATACAAACGTAATTTTGGTCTTTTTGATTTTTATATGCAACTAAACTAAATGCAATCTTAAAACCTGAATGCAATGCAAGTCGTACTTTTGGATTTTTCAATTTTCTGATTTTTTTGGATTTTTTTAATAAAGCACACACACAAAGAAATCACACAAAAGTAAAAACAAAGATACAAACATATACAAGTGAGCCACATAAAACCCTCCCCCAAGCTTGAACAACACATTGTCCTCAATGTGCACAAAAGGCATGACCACACAAAGAGAGAGAAAAATATTAAGGAGGAGAGAAAGAAAACTCACAAACGACCGGATTGCTAATGGAGAAGAGTGAGAACTCTCTCAAAATACTTGTTTATGGTTGTGAGCTCGACCCCTTAAATACTTAAGAGCTGAAGCAGTCAAAGCTCTTAGCAACCTGTCAAAGGAACTTGCACAACTCTCATAAGACCAACAATAGAAGAAGTTAGTGATTACACAAGACACAATATAAACAATAGAGGGAAAAGATGGTAGGAAGGATCTCCGCCTTCCTCTATGTTTCGCGAAAGGAACTTTAATGTCATCTTTAAACAATCTAGTAGAAAACGTAGACACATAAGTCACAACAGATGACAAGCGTATGAGACATTGTGGGTTAGAGACATGCTTAGGAATGACCACAACTGGCTCATGTAAAGGTGGTATGCGGGTTTCATCTTTTGGAGGGCAAATCTCAATAGGCTCAAAATCTTTTTCTTGCACTGCAACCTCCTCTAATGACGTAACTTCTCTCCCACTCTCATATGTCACATCCAAAGAACCTCCCAACGGTGAGTAATACATTCCATAGTAAAATCATCTCCAACATGTAGGGGTGCAACATCATCAAGACCAGTGGAAGGAATTGGTGGAGTTAAGGCAGAATATAACTCACCACCATCCACAAAATCATCATCGTCATCAAATAATAATGCATCACCTTTAGAAATTGGAGCACAAATATCACTCATATGGTCCGTTGGGGATGGAATAACCTCAAAAATCAGATAATCGTAGAGATTCATCAAAACCAAATCCAACACAGTTGTGTACTTCAAAGTCGGCCTTGGACTTAGCACATTGAGCCATAAATATATCTAGAGTCATTTCAAGATCAGATTTAGGAGGTGGGGTCGTCAACTCAACCTGTAAAGTATGTGAGGCCAGGTAATAAAGGAAATCCCAAGCTGCGTCATCTTTCAAGAATAAAGGACCGCCATACCTCAATGCTATAAATATGGTTTCAGAGGTCATGCCATCGGTAATCACATCGTACAATTCCCCCCAAGAATAAAAATAACCAAGAGTACCGATATAAGTCACATACTCCTTAAGTCGAGAATAGTAATGGTGAAATGGTTAACCATCATATCGGGGAAAACTGAAGACAGTCATGGTCTCATGGAGATGCACAAGTCAGTAACAAAAAGAAATGGAAAAAGACACGTAGACAAACAAATCCTAAAGAAACCTAGAATTAGTACTGTTACCTCTGCGGCAGCGGCGCCAAAAACTTGTTACGTGTTTATTTAACCGCAAGCGTACGGGTTATTGTAGCTAACGGGTCGATCTCAAGGAGGTATGAATAATGTCTGGGTTGTCTAAAAGATTGTAAAGTCAGCTACGCTAATGGTCGAAATTTGTTGGTGATTATCAACTATTGGTCACAAGAATGTAAATGAAGTGGGTGTAAATCAATTAACTAAAAGCCTAGGGTGGAGATAACCCCACTAACATGCATCTACTACGATATTGAAACACATAACAAGTCGATTAAACATAGATTAGGGGAGATTATGCAAAGAACTACTTATCCCGGCGATGTTATCATAGTCTAATCCAATTACTATTATCCTAAATCCTACTTCCGTAGTGACATGATCAAGTAAATAGAAGCATTAAGAACGCACAATAATTCCCAACTAGTCCTAACAACCCACTCCCGTGGTGAAACAGTCCTAATCAATATTAGAGGGCTAATCACTAAACAAGAATCGCAACTGCCATTTATAAACTCCGTTTAGCACTCAACAAGCATAAATTAGCGTAAATCTAATCGCAGCAACAGGCATTTAAATTAGACAACAATAATCAAAATCAAGTTGATAATTAAACCTAGCCATAATAAGCCCTAATCATCTGAATAATCTAACTTGCTATTTTGTGAATCAAATCGTAGTATCTAACATGTTTGGGTTCAATCAAACCCCTAGAAAAAGACTACTCACACATATTGAAATTAACAACAATAACAATTGAATTAAAGTGAAACATAATTAAAAAGTAGAGAGAAAAAATTGCAATACTGTAATGGTCTGAATAATACTTTGAATAATAAAGAAAATAATTCGAAGAACAATAAGCGTCGTAGTCTTGAAAAGTAGCAGAGAAAATAATGAAAGCTTAGATGTCTAATACAGAGGCTTAGTTAGGTATAAATACCTAGGAGGTTATTTTTACAATTACCTATTTTAAAATAGGAAATAAACCCCGAAAACGAATAAGAAAAATACGGAAAATATATCTCGCGCAGATACATGAGTCGTGCCCTTTGCAGTGACCAAATCGTCAATCTGCACGAGTCGTGTAAAACTGGTCCGACAGTTCAACTTCAAACGCCTCTAATTTCTTCATTACTTATCCGATTAGGGCGTGTGACCACTTTTTAGAAAGGTAAGATCATAATCTTTCATCTCCAATTGGTTTCACTACAAAATTCAAAGTTGTTTGGGAGATATTGAACTCCAAAGTTGGCACTATGTAAATGAACTTCAATCCCGCATCTTAAGTTCTCCAAAATGTCCTCTTTATGCCTGAAAAGCTCAAAAACCAACAACTATACCAAGGACGTGAAATATTGCGAGAATGAATAATAAAGTATAATTTGGGGCAAATATAGCAATTATAGTGCTGTTAAGTCTTATATAAGTATGCAAAATAAGGACTTATCAAGTATCATCTTCTTTTGGTTCTTTAACTTTATGCATGATTCTTCTCATTTCAATGAAATAATTACTATCATTTCTTCCCTTGCCATTGGGAAATACCTAGTAGAATACTACTTCCTATGTCCCGAAAAGGATTACACTGTTTGTGCTTCCTTTTTGGGATTGTCACAAGCTATTCGGACACTTTGTTAGAAATTTAGCACCTTTCTCAAATTTCCCTCAATTTTAAGAATGAATTTTGGAAAATCAAATAAAGGGCCATTTGAGGTCTTTCCGAGCCCTCGTAAATTCTGAAAAATGTAATTTTAATTGAAAGTGTTTGATCTTTTTGGGACAGAGGGAGTGTTTAAAACACGAAATGCTCTCTCTTCTCTTGAGGTACTTTCCTTGGGAATGGTAAAGAGAAGAACCTTTTATGTTTTTTTATTGGCGAATATGATTATTGGGTCTAAGAAAATTGTTAGATCATGTAACTTCTATGTATCTGTTTGGTTATTGCGTGAAGTTATGGTGCTATCATGATGGATATCCAGAATGATGATGGGAGTCTGAGTTATACAGTTCTACACAACAGTGCATGTCAACACGCTGCTCCAACTTTTATTCACTTGATAAATTTAGCCATCCTCAGGTTCTCTGCCTCTAATGGAAATATGTTTATTCAATTACGTAATCATCCCTAAATCTATTTCCAATGGAGCCAAAGACTAATTATTCTTTGGTTTTTGGAATACAATGGAATAAAGCAAAATGACTCATAAAACTGTCTGTACTTCCTATTTTGTGAAGTAGTAGTCAGTCGGTGCGATTCTCGAAAAAAAATTCATATTGGGTCATCCGTACACAACCTCTCTATGTTTTAATATGGGTAAAACTTACGTGCATCCGACCCCTCTTACTCCGCCGAATAGCGGGAGCCTTTAAAGCACTAGGGTAAAGATTTTGTAGTAAGCACGTAATAATCATCCTTTACCATTAACAAAAAGTCGACACCTTCAGCGGCATGTATGTCTACGTTATTTCTCAGTTATTACCATATATTTGTTTTCTACTTGAAAGGGATTTATCCGTGACTTCCAAATTCCAAACTTTTGCTTGGATTCGGAGGAATTATTAGGCGGGTAATAGGGGTTAAAACAATGGAAAATGATAGAAATGGCAGTGGTAAAGGAAAGAAATAAGGGGTGGAAAAGGAATTATTACCCTTCATATAGGGGTAATGCATTACTCATCTCACTACTAGGGTAATGCTTTACTCCCATATGGGGGTAATGATTCATTCTGCTCTTCTTATTTTTTCCCTCCACCATCACATTAGCTTTTATTTTCCCCTTGTTTTAATCCCTATTAGTCCCCTAATAATTCTTCCAAATCCAAACAATAGTAATGCATTATAGTTTCTCCACCACTACCCCTTATTTTCCTCCCTCTACCACCACCATATCTACCGTTTTCCCTTGTTTTAGTCTCCATCACCCCCCCATGATTCCTCCCAGTCCAATCAAGCCCTTAACTTGAAATATGTCGACCTCCAAGTCTGCGAAGGGACGTTTGTTTGTTTATCTGCTGAATTGGTTTATCTACATTATAATAAATTTACGTTTGTTATGGGAATTCGGGTCGGTCGGTCGGTCGGTACCATGAAACTAGTTCATGGGGAAAAACATAACACGCAGAGGAATTTGTTCGAAACGTTTCTCAATCGTTCGTATCTTTTTCTCATTGATTTCATCAATTGTACAACGTATATATAGTAGCTACAATTCACCGTCTTAACCTACAAGTAATACAACTTTCCTAAATATAACCTAACATAAATGTACTTCGTACATATTAACAATATCTACAATATTCACAATATATACGATATTACCATAATTTCGTATATAATAATATATTGTTGACCATATTACTCCATAATATCTCTCGATATTATCTCGTAATATCGTCACCTTCCGTTTTCCCTATTACCCCCCCTCAAACTCATGGTAATTTGCGAAAATACTTGTGGTAATTTGCGAAAATTTCCATGGGTTTGCCAAAACTCGTTCGGAAAGGAGAAGGGTAGAGAGAAAAAAAAAAAAAGGTAATTTTTCTCGATAGTCGTTTCCTCATCGTCTTTCGTCTTCGGTAATCATTCGCTCGTGTCGGTCTCGGATCGGTCTCGTGACGATATTGGATCAGTCTCGTGTCGATCTCGGATCGGGTTTGAATTACAAGTCTTGTCGGGTTCAATTCACAAGTCGGGTCCGGTTCAATCGGGTTCGAATTTACAATTCTGCTCGGCTCGGCAAGTGGGTCAATTCCCACCGTTTCTCTTCGTCATGCAAGTTGGACATTTAGTCCAATTCACATGGACCAACTTGGGCCCATTCTTAAAATCATTCGGCCGTAGAAAAATTAGGCTGGAGAACTCAGCCTTCGAGTTTATCGTCCGTCTACGCATAACAGCGGTCAACTCGGCTTCGCTCATTCTCAACCCATTAATCAGGTATTCGGGTCTGATTCATTATTCCTCAAGCTTCACCTTAGTCGTGAGTTTCAGGATCAATTCGCCGGGTCAGATATCCACAAAACCTCAGCTCAGCTTCCGGAGCTCGGGTTCAGGTCGTCAATGATCGTCGTCAGTCGGTCATAATCGGTACAAGCAAGAGGTGATGGAGCCCCGCCTATCTCGGGTCGTCTTCAACTAACTCGGGTTCGATAATTCGTTCGCCATGCTTTAGGCCAGGGCCTATTCGACCGTGCTCGGTCAGCCTCGGTTTCATCATGCTCCAAAAACAGGGAGTTCGGGTTTGTCATGATCATTGTCATAGCCAACATTAATTTCTAATTCACCGTTCATCGTAGCCCAAGTCAGGCTCGCTCGGGTTCGTGGTGTTCGGGGCCGTCATCATCGCGGTGAATATCGGTCATCGGTTCGTGTAAGAGGAACCCCCCCTGCGCACCCAGGCGGTTCGGGTACAGGCAGTCGTTCGAGATCAAGCCCGTATGGTTTGATCAGGTTCTAGCATTGAAACATGCTCAATATCACATAATAGCTGTAGTCGTCTTCGCCTCTTCGGTTCGTGGTCGTCGCTGGTAAGCTTCGTTCGGGAAATTGTAGGTTGTGATCAAGATCATCTGATCAAACAACCAAGCTGATGGTCGTTCGTCGTTCTTCTTCGGCTTCTACGACAAGTATAATTGGTTTTATTAAATTTAACATCAGATTCAATGCTAATTCCAAAACAAGGAATTCATATCAAAGCTAGCATCATCGTGACTTAGCCTTGATCGTTCGCCGTCGTCGTGTCGTTCGTCTTCACACCTACGTTTCGGTCGGATTCGATCATCTTCGGTGCAATTCTGCTCGGTCTTCGTTTCGATCATGGTTGTCGGAGGGGTCGCACTTCATCACCCCGTTCATTGATCGTGGGTCGTCCAACCTTTAATTAACTCAAGTCGGACATCAAATCCAATTAAGGATTTGAGCTTCGTTCGGCGTCGCCATTCGTGGACTACTTGCAAAACTTGCCGCTTCAGCATGCATGCATCATGACAAGATAAGTAGCCAAAGGTCATCGTATAATCATTCTGATTATTCTGATTATTCATCAGAATTTCGGATTTCGTGTAAAGGCGCAGTGATTTCGCATATCGGATTTCGGGCGTGTTTAGGGTTCGTGTTTCGGCATAAGTTCGAGAGTCCTCGGGAACGAGGCTCTGATACCATGTTATGGGAATTCGGGTCGGTCGGTCGGTACCATGAAACTAGTTCATGGGGAGAAACATAACACGCAGCGGAATTTGTTCGAAACGTTTCTCAATCGTTCGTACCTGTTTTCTCATTGATTTCATCATTTGTACAACGTATATATAGTAGCTACAATTCACCGTCTTAACCTACAAGTAATACAACTTTCCTAAATATAACCTACCATAAATGTACTTAGTACATATTAACAATATCTACGATATTCACAATATATACGATATTACCATAATTTCGTATATGGTAATATATTGTTGACCATATTACTCCATAATATCTCTCGATATTATCTCGTAATAACGTCACCTTCCGTTTTCCCTATTAACGTTTCATGATTCATTGTGGCTTTGTAGGATCTGGATGCTTTTTCTGCTGCAATTATTGTGACTATAGAACTCTCTTTCTGATATAGGGACCTATGAGCAACACAGATTTGAGCTCAGGGACCTAGGGTCATGTTAGTTAGGAAGTTAGCTTACTTTGTTAGCATATTTGGGTATAAATAACCCTTTTGCTGTATTCATTTTAATCAATCAATCATAATGAAAAATCCTTTCTTTCTCTGATTATTGGTTTCCTCCAATTCTCTCTATCTTCAATCTTCTTCCTCACTCTTCTTTTTTGGTTGCAATTCTGTTACAATAGGTTGAGCTTTGCTCCCTATCTTCATCTTCTTTATTCTTCTTCATTCTCCAACCTTCTTGTATTTTCTTCAATACTCTTCTTCCCCCTTAATGCCAGCATGCTTAAATCGGTCGCATATGGTATCTCCATGCAGGAATGAAACCGACCGAAATCTAAACGGTTGCAAAAATCGGTCGCATTTTGCCTGTTTTCTTGTAGTGGCAGCTCAAATCCGTGTTAAGATTACAGTAGAACTCCTACTGTAACACTTTCATTCATGTATCTTTTGCAGTTCCTATAGTAACGGTAATTGTTGATATTGGTTTGTTGGCGCTTATACATTTGTAGGATTTACTACTTACAAACTGTGATCTGTTGGCTTCTTGCATATCATATAACTAAACCAAATATGTTCTAGTAGAGAATTACGTCGTGGATTCAAGCATACATCATTAGTCCATCCTACCCTTTACACAAATTTATCCATTTCAACTGCGAGTTACCATTTTTCAGCTTATTATACACTCTGCTTGGTTCACTAAAAATTGCACATGACCGGCACTACAAGGTTTATCAAAGTAGAACAGATTGCGTGCTTATGTAGTCTTATTTCTCGAAGGTAATGTTAACTGGACTATTGGTGTAACCTCAGAGTTTTCAATAAAATGAGTAACGTAACAGCACTGTAATATCACTCGTAGTTGTCACTTTGTAAACAATTATGAACCTTTTTGGTTTGCTTGATGTTATGAATAAAAGGTACTTTCATTATTGTGGTGTTTTGTTGAGCTAGCTTTGGCATTGATTGTGTCCCTGATGCTTCATTTTCTCAAGCTTGTTTATGTCGTCCATCTATTGTAGTTTTTGTAAACCACGTACTAAATGGGTGACAAGCCAAAGACCATTGTTGCTTTATTCGTTCTTGCATTCCATTTACATTGTAACAATGCATGTTTTTTTTTTTTTGTTTTTTTTCGTCAGCTGTTTGACATTATATAGGAATTAGTTGGAGAATCTATAGAGGTGTCAGTTTTAAGAGCAAGTGAGGATGAAAAGTTAAAGCTAAGCCTGATTGTTAAGACTAGCCCGGATAAATTATACCAACATTTAAATTTTGAGGATTTTCCCTAATACAAGCAATTAGGATGAAAGCCCGGATAAATTATACCAACATTTAAATTTTGAGGATTTTCCCCTAATACAAGCAATTAGGATGAAAGTCGATCTCTTAACATTGACTCTATTACTCTTGATAATAGTGAAATTGAAATTTATGTTTGACAAATATAAGCACGTGTGGTCAAATATCGAAATAATATTATGAATCAGAAGAAAAATTAGAAATGCACAAGAGAGATATAACCCAATTAGTGATGGATGGATAAGCCCAAATGTCTTTGCCTATGTCGTATTGTAGTCTCTTGAATATATTTTTCAACAAATTTAGTACAATTAAAATATATAAGTTCCACGTAAAGTGTCTTGAACTGTAGCTTTTGACGTGAGATTGGATCAATATCATGACCTTGTGTACGTAGAAAAATTAGCTAAGCTTAGGTTAGGTATAAGTACGTATTAGTTATTCATGTATGGATGTGAGATTGCATTGGAGTTGTTACGTGAGATGGTTAACGTAGAATTATAGACGTTGAAAATTGGCTATATACGTATTTATTAGGATTTCTATCTTTACGTGGGACTAAGATTGTTTGATTTTTTTAATATAAAAAAAAGCCTCTCTAATTACGTGGGACTAAGATTGTTAGACTTTATTATTATAAAATTGCCAAGACTCTCTAAAAATGTCCGGTCATTGTGAGAGATCTAAAAAAGTCTCCTTTAATAATATAGGACTATATGTAAACCCGTTTCTGAATGATGATATCCAATTATGATGATAGCGTTGAACCGATAAATATTTGACTTTAATATACTCCATCCTTCCCAAATCAAACGCCCCACATTCCATTTCGGGACGTCCCACCTCAAACACTCCATCCATTTGGGACATATTTATCTCTCCTACGTTTACTAAATTATCACATCATCTCTCACATTTCTTCTCCTACTTTGGTTATGTTTGGTAAAACTAGCTGAAATTGTAGTTGAACGCTGAAATAGTAGCTGAATGCTGAAATAGTAGCTGAAAGCTGAAATAATAGCTGAAAGTTTTTAGCTGATATATGAGCTGATATATATAAAATTACATAAAAAATGCATTATTTATTTTTAATCTCATTTTATTTTAGCAACTAATTGAGGGTAAATTAGGAATAAAATTATGATAAGCTAGCTTATTTTAAATAAGTTACATGGGGTAACTTATTAAATAAGCTAGCTTATTATTTAAGCTAGTGGTGTTACCAAACAAACTTATTTGGTCAAAGAGCTTAAAAAACTAGTCAAATAAGCTACTTTGGCCAAATAAGCTAGCTTATTGTGCATACCAAACATAGCCTTTTATTAATTCTCACATTCTCTCTCCTCCTTTTTCCTAATATTATCTCACTCAACCTACTTTATCAATTTTTCTTAATCCACTACAAATATCTCACGGGGCGTTTGAGTTGGGACAAAGGAGTATGAACTATTATTTGTATTTTATTTAACCTATGTAGACATTTAAATTCATTATATGGACTTCATTTTCCAAACTTGAGAAATTATATTTTGAAATCACTCTTTAGGGTATGTTTGGTAGACAAGTAGAAGGTAGGGTTTAGCGTTTTGACCAAGTCAGAATGCTACTTTACATGTTTGGCTGTACATTTGTTATTAGCGTTTGAAGTAGCATTTAGCGTTTTAAGGAGCATTTGGCAAATGCTATTACAAGTAGCAGTTCCCATAGAAAGTTGCATTTCTGATTTTCTAATTTTCTTATATATATATCATTAACACATCATTGTTAACAACTACTTTTCAGCCAACAGGTAAAAGATACTTGCTAACAGCTACCTCAACTAGGGCTGTTCATTTCGGTTAACCGAACCGAAAATTCGGTTCGGATAAAATTCGAACCGAAACCGAACCGAATTTTTCGGTTAACCGAAAATCGGTTAACCGAATTTTCGGTTTGCCCTTATCTTGAACCGAAACCGAACCGAAAACCGATTATAGGTCGGTTATTTCGGTTAACCGAACCGAAACCGAACCGCCACATACATTTTTTAAATTTTTTTTCAAAAAATTAATAAATTGGTACGATTTCGGTTAACCGAAACTCCAAAACACCGAAGCGAAACCGAATTTATTTTCGGTTCGGTTAACCGAACCGAAAAAATTTGCGGTGCGGTTAACCGAACCGAAAAAATGTGCGGTTTTCGGTTATTCGGTTCGGTTAACCGCGGTTCGGTTTTTTCTGAACACCCCTAACCTCAACAACTAAATGCTACTTGAACAACTATAACTACCAAATACACCCTTAATGTCACTACAACTATACTTTTTTTTTTAAAAGCACTATCTTTGGTACCAAAAAAAAAAAAAGCACTACCTTAAGTATTATTATTGTATGGATTTTTCTAACGTGTGCCCATTGGGCACATGATAAGACTTAATTTTCTTCCCTAATTGAGTAATATTCTCCTGCATTAATAAAAAAGATTCCGCAATTTTGTTTTTTTTTGTTTTTTTCAAGTGAGAATATCACTTAGTTAAAGAAAGAAATTGAGTTTTATCATGTGCCCTATGACCACACGTTAAAAAACCTGTTACTGTATTACTTAACCTTTTACAAAAAAAATTATTACGTAATTATAGACATTCACATAGTATCCTTGTGTTTCCATTTTTCACATTCTCATGTTAGTGTATACTCTTGATCAAAGACCAAAATTGGCACTCAAAGTTCTTAGCTCATCACTTAATGGCAGTGGATGGACAGAAGGAGATAGAGACACCATTTTCAACAACAAAAGTTCCCCGACACAATATTTTGGAGATTTAGAAAACTTGAGACAACATTTTGGTAGAATACTCCCTCCGTCCTAACTCAAAAGCCCTATATTTCATTTCGAGACGTCCCACCTTAAACACTTCATTTATTTTAGGACATGTTTCTCTCTCCTACTTTTATTAAATTATCACATCACCACTCACATTATGTTCCCTACTTTTATTAATCCTCACATTTTCTCTCCTCATTTATCCTAATATTACTCAACTCAATTTATCACCTCAATTTTGTTTAATTCCACTACAAATATCGCAAGAAGCGTTTGAATTGGAGGGGTTGGAGTATACTCTTTGGAACGTTCAATTATTAATTCGGGGTGTTCAACAGCAACAGTGCAACACCCTTATAAATTATGTGGAGCTGAGCCGCCAGCCAGAGTGTAGAAACGTTGTAAAAAAAAAACTTTCAATATTCAACCCATCCTCCATCTGGGTCACATGGTGTGTGCGCACACGGCATACATGTCCTCATCTCTCTCTCTCTCTCTCTCTCTCTATATATATATATATATATATATATAATATATCTCCATTGTACTTGTGGCTGCTCAATCAAACAAAGACACCAACCTCTTTCATTTCAATTATTCCAATTGATTTCATCATCATTTTTACAACTTTCACCAAACCCACCTGAATTCCTCAATCATTTTTTTCTCGATAATTAATATCCTTAGATCCGAATCATCATCATCATCATCATTGAGTAGGCAGAATTTTGGTAGAAAGAGTAAGTGAGAAGTTTGAAGATGGCGGCATTAGATTTCGAATCACTAGCAGAAGCAACATCGGGAGCAATCGGAGCATTGGTTAGTACAACAATATTATACCCATTAGATACTTGTAAAACCAAGTACCAAGCTGAATCCCATTCTCATGATCAACACCCCAGATACAGGTGGGTCCACTCCCTCCTTCCTTTTTTATTCTTACTTTGTTGTTGTTGGAATTCTTGTTCAAGTTTCTTGTTGAATAAGTTCTCTGCCTTTTGTTTCGTTTTGTTATTCGCTTGATAATGGCTTAGGCAGGAAGTTATTGGTGTAGATTGGCAATTGGATAGCCCTAGTCTAGTTGTTTATGGGTTCTCTGGTCTAGTGTAACACTACATTGCTAGCAGCCTAGAAGTAGACCTTTCTTTGATGAACATCCGCACCAAATCCAGTAACTTATTGATGGGTTTAAGGAAATTTGGATAGAATTGGCCAGGAAAGGTGTAGTTCATGATTTTACTAGTTTGCACTATCTGGGGTTATGTTAATTTTTTTTTTTTCATGCTTCCCTAATGTACCCAGTAGCCGATTAGCTATGCTGAATGACTGGACAATGGAAGGAGGATTGATGGTAGAAAAAAAGGAGTGGCCGGGGGGAGTGAGAGTGAGAGAAAAGACGTGAATAAGAAAAGGAGGTAACTTGACTATGACACTATCTCAACCATCACGCAATGCTTAACAGCACCATAAGCACTTTTGAGTTTCAAACTAAAGGCTCAGCTGTTGAATATGTTGCCTGTCTTTTATTTCTTTGTTTATTCACTTGATGATGGCATGGACGGGATGTTATCGGTGATGATGATGCTGCCTGAGGTTTTAGGGTATAATTATCTTAGCAGAAAGCAGATACAAGATATGACGCAAATAAATCCTATAATCTAATCCTCACTTCACTTGCTAACCTACTGTACCAATATTTGATTTAACCCCTTGTGTAGGGTCTCTTGTAATGAAATTAGGTCTTTTGAATATAGCTCTTTTATAATAGTAGTGTTGATTTTTAGGTTGCTCTTTTTAGGGGGGAATCACAGCTACATATTTGATTTAACGTGTGTAGTAAAGATAAATAGAGCTCATCTTATGCAAACACTGTTACATAAGTTGGTGTATTCAATCATATTCCTTTCCACACAACTTTTCTCTGGTCTTCATCTCCCACAAATCCCTTCTTGGATCCAATACGTTTTAACTCTTACTATTTTCAATCAATTATTATCAAACATAATCTTAAAGTGGTTAAAATAGCATTTGAGATGGCTGGGACTTCCTGTGTTTTCCAATACTCCGTGGTCATTCAGATACGACTTGAATTCATGGATATGAAAGTTCATAAGAAGTAAGCTTGGTTGCTAAAGGTGTAGTGTAGGACTTAAATCTTCCTAGAAACTTCATTCCCTACAAAGTTAGGAAGTTCCTAACCGAGGGGGCTAAGTTAGTGGGACTTCACGTGGGAAGTTCTAAATCCTTTGTTCATTTGAACAACATTGCTCAATTCCCATGCTTCCAAACTTCCCAGGAAGTGCATGTTGATGGGGAGTTTTACTTCCCATGATCATCCAAACAAGACCCTCACAAGTCACGATAGCCTACTAACAACTTGTTTAACAAGGCATTGAGATGTCTTCTATCTATCAAAGACATCAAACAATGCGACAAGTGTGTTACGCAATGGACTTTATCTTGCGTTATGCTCCAACAAGAACAACATTATCCCATTGCCTTAAAGGCTCCCCCCTGTGGTGAGGTAGGAGGGGGGGATGGGATGTACGCAAGCCTTGTCCCTATGTTGAAGTCGATAGAGAGGTTGCTTACGGATGATCCATATTGAAATTTGTGTTGGGAGTCGCACCAATCAGCTGCCATTTTCGCAATACAAGAAGCGCATAATTATTTGTGATTTGAGTATTCATGTGCATGCTTATTGATTGAACAATCAACTTTACTTAGTGAAGAACCTGATCCTTTATAGTTTGTCTGATAGAGAGAAACAAAGGGAAGGGGACTAGGGGAAATAGAGAGGTGTTTAAAATTATCTTGTTTGGATACAAATGCATAAAGTGAAGAAAGGAGAGAAATGTTCATATGAAGCACTCGATGAGTGATGTTGAAGTTTGCTCTTGGTGAGGTTCCTAATGCAAAATTGCCGAAGAGTTTCCCGCGTATACTTTATTCAAGGGTTACAGTATTACACTACTTGGCGTTTGGGAGCCATAGAAATTGTCAAGGATTCCTCTGGATATTGGCTCTTTGCTACCTCTTCAATGTGTTGGCTTATAACAATGATGACATGAGATATAAATTACGCTTACTGGCATGATGAATTGATGATGATAGTGTTCCTCTTGAATCTGTTAATTTCCCCATATATCAAGACTTCAAGAGAAGAGGACTTTTCTTTCCAATGCTTTCCAAGTTTGAGAGAATTATGTTTATTGACATGGTAGGAAAATTTACACCTTCCTGTTCTCTAACCTCCCTTTCCCTTCCCAGTATGTTTCCCAACAACCAGTTGTTGGATCTTTTTCTCTCACTTCTCTACCAATTCCTCTATCATAAGAGTATTTTATGTTACATTGCCTCCTTTGTCCCCCTTGGCCTTGCCTTTAATTCCCTCCCCTCCCTTATTCTTCAATGTATCTAATTGTCTAAACAAAGTTTTAGCTACACATTTACCTTCTGTCTTCTGAGGTTAATCTCTTTGCTTTCTTAGCATACATAGATTAATGCCACCCAGGTAAGCACCTTGGGATTTAACCTCTTATTTGGAGGAAAATGGCATCAAGTGGACTGTAAGCTTGTGGCTTGTGCTATACTGATAGACCTAGTCTGCAGAACTATATAGCTGTGATTGTCACACAGTTGCACTTTACTAGCCTTTTGTGTTAGTATATATCTAGTGCATTGTCTGGACTGGTGCCAGTGTGAGCTCGGTACTCATTAAGGGAATCAGCACTTTGGGAATTTTGACAACACAGTTGTGATATAATGTTGGATGGTCAATATATAGCGCACAGTGAGTATACATTGGGCTGAAAACCAGACTTCCTAGTTCCTGAGGTACCTTGAGAAATTGGACCAGAAAACCATTCAACTAAGGACTACTTTTGAAGAGGATCGATCATATTATATATGGGACAAAGAATATTCTGAAATAACCATGGATGTTGTGCTTCGAACCAGATCATAATCATTAACACATGCACCCTGAGGTCATAGGCTAGTTTACGGGAGCTGTTGTAAGAAAACTAAATCAACAACCTAAGCAGTCCACAGTAAGCATTAACAAACAACAACACGCTCTGGTCCTTTATTATTGCTGGCAGTAACAAGTACATTTTATTTTGAACAATACATTAGAACCTGAGCAGAGTAAACTCTTACCAGGCAGAGTCAAACATGGCTATAATAATAGCCAGCATTCTTTTACTGGTACATTTCTAGTTGTTTGGGGATGTTTCTGTGTGTTGAGTTCTTCTCTTTTGTGGCATTTGTCCGCAAGGGACCTAGTGTTAGGCTCTTTCAGCTGTAAAAAGCCATGCATGATTTGACCTTTCGTCTAAGATCAATTATCATCTTTGTACCAAGTTTCGAATACACGTCAAACATGTCCTCTATTGCATTGCTATTTTCAGGTCTCCATGATGTTAGTGAAGTTACTCCCGTTTTTGGATTGATCATTCCTTTTTGGTTTCCAGGATGTTTTCTTTAAGACATCAGTAGATTGTGAATGTGCACTTCTCTAACATATGTCACGTGTGGCCTGTTTACTCCTAATTTTTAGTCCCGGTCTGGGAATACATTATGGTTATCTTACACATAATAAGCTATAACAAGCTTCTCCCTACCACCTTGTTTATACACTGCGATCAAAGTTTTTTGATTCTGATTGTGTTCTGGGGTGCACTTTGCAGGAACCTTTCAGATGTATTATGGGAAGCTATTCGTAAAGGTCAAATTCTTTCATTATATCAAGGTTTGGGGACAAAGAATTTGCAGTCAGTTATACAACAGTTTATTTATTTCTATGGGTATAGCTTTTTCAAAAGGCTTTACTTGAAGAAGACTAATTCCAAGTCAATGGGCACAAAAGCAAACTTGGTTGTTGCTGCAGCTGCAGGAGCTTGTACAGTGTTGGTAACCCAGGTTGTTCCCTCACTCTTTTTACGCATAGGCTTCTCACTACTCACACATGACTCGATTACTCTTTGTACAATTTTCTAAATACCATAGTAATAGCATTAAAGATTTATCCTACAAAATTAACGCTATGGTTTATCCCAGTTAGATCTTATAGGTGCCAAGTTATTGTGGCACATGGTTGTACACAAAAAGAAAAAGAAAAAAGAAAGAGAACGGAAAAGTAAAACCAGTCTTGTATGATGTAATCCCTAAGACTTGGGGTATTTTTTTTTTTTTTTTTGGGGGGGGGGGGGGGTGGGGTTTAGAATCAGGGGAACCCAACCTATGGTGGAAGCTTAGTTATACCTGGAAGCTAGGTATGTACCTATTGAAGATTAGGGGAAGTGGGAGCTCTAACTATCTCCTGCCATTCTGTGACACTTATCCAATTCTAGAGCCTCCTTTTCAATTTTGTTTTTTTGTTTTTTATATATTTGATACAACACCACCAATTAGAACCAAGTTTTAGTCTGAAAATGCTTTGGGTCAACTAACATGAAACGTCATCTGGAACTGCAAACTAAATTAAGTCTATTACAAATATAGAGGTTAAAAAAGGTTATTGTTCATTTGTTTGTACATCATACAAATTGTTGCTTGTGCAACAACAACAACATCCAAGCCTTATTCCCAAAATGATTTGGAGTTGGCTAATATGAATCGCCATCCAGTAACCGTCTTATGCGCGCCATAAAATTTCAAAAACGTTGTGAACCATTTAGAAATGTTGAAACACTTTCGAAAGGAGTTTTAGAAAGTCATCAAAATAAATAAAAGTCTGAAAATTAGTGAAAAACATATGAACTTTGAACACCAAGTAAGGAGAAGTTTTGGAGCACCAAATTGTTGCTTGTGCCTTTAACCAAAATAAGGATGTAATTTTGTGATTCTCTGAACTTTTTCGTCATGGAATGCCAGTCTTATCTTTGCCGTGCATTGATCTGACAGCCATTGGATACGGCCTCATCCAAGATGCAAACTAGTGATTTTGGTAAATCAAAAGGGCTCTGGACAACCTTATCTGAAGGTAATTGGAGCAACGCATTTGATGGCCTTGGCATATCTCTTCTCCTGACAGCAAACCCATCTATCCAGGTATGCAATATCAATTTCTTGACTGATGCTTACTCTATAGTTAAGTTAAAAAAAAAAATTTCCTTGATGAACTGCTAATGAAGTAGACATTGCTGTATGGGTAGTACACAGTTTTTGATCAGCTGAAGAACAAACTTCTGATAAGCAGACTAGCTAAAAATACAGACGCTGATACATCTCCGCTAGCTCTCTCTGCTTCCACTGCCTTTCTGTTGGGTGCTCTCTCAAAGAGTATTGCCACCTGCTTGACATATCCTGCTATTAGGTTTGTTGTTGCATCCTTGAGTTTCTTGTTGCTGGTTTTCTACTTGATGACTAAATGCATAAAATATATTGAATAAACTTTGTTAAGATGGGAACATATATGCGGGTCTCTATGCCTTGTTATTGAATTTCATTGTTGAATTTTTCAGGTGTAAAGCCGTGGTTCAAGCTGCTGAGAGAGAGGAGGAAAATTCCGCACAAACTGTAAGAGCCCGTAAGACACTATCAGGAGTTTTCTACAACATCTGGAAACATGAAGGCATACCAGGATATTTCAAGGGCTTACATGCCCAAATCTTGAAGACTGTTCTAAGTTCTGCGTTGCTTCTAATGATAAAAGAAAAGATCACAAAGTCTACATGGGTTCTAATGCTCGCACTCAAAAAGTCTCTGCTCGTGACCCAGACGAAACTGAAGAGTGTGTAAACTGCGAGTATATTGTTCAAGTTATTTCTGTGAAAAGACCATGTAATGCAAATAAAGGCGCGGCCTATCTGTGCTTGCAAAGTGCAAACCAATGGGGCATTTCTCAGCTATGCAATAAAGGTTCAATGGATGGCAAAGGCCAACTTACACATCTTGTAAATTTAGTTGTAATATACTCCATATCTGTAACATTATATGTGTTGTCATAAGGTGAAAACCAATTGATGTTTATTGAATTTATTTGATCAAAATTATTTGTGAAGTTGGATCGTAGTTAATCATACATACAGATGCCGATGATAGATAAGCATTCTACGCTGGTGTGAATTGTGACTTAGTTCAGGATTCGTCTCACAGTGTTTGAAAGATCGCTGCTGTAATGTTCATCTCTAAAGAAATCTGATCAAACTGCATCTTAAGCAGCAGATGGTGCACCATACAATTCCTTAATTTGTTCATACATCTTCAAAGTGATCCCGGAAATAGTCTTGTACGTTTGAAACTAATCGGAATAATTTTCATAGCAATCACAAAATGCTATCAATGTGTGTTTCGCAGTTGTTTAAAAGTAACAGAACTTTACCAAAGAATGCTGCAGTATATCCTAAGCCTAATGAAGGGGGCAACAAAGAGCAAAATCCTGTGACATACACTTGGATACAGGTCTCCAGTGGAAAGGCATTGGAATAAAGAATCATCAAACGGCACAGCCAGCCAGCCAGCCTATAATAAGAAACAAGCCATTACAGATGCAGCCAAATAGTACAGGTGAGTAGGCCTAAAAATGAAACCGGCGCCTGTGGCATTCTCCATGCTGCCACTTGAATCTGTTCCAAGAACTACGACAATCCAGTCACCAGCAGAAGCGATACCAGCTTCAGTATATTTGCTTTCATTTAGGCTACCTGAGTACTGAGACTTTGTGAAATTCGTAAGCACAAGACTTGGGTCCAAGCTTGGCACACATGCTGGCATTATCATTGCATCTTTTGCAGTTGTAATGTTCATGTGGCAATGAGATAGAAAATCTGGGTAGTTGGGAAATTGTTCCTCAGTCCCTGGAACAGTGTCGGCCCCTGTGGTGTTTGTACAGGGCTGACCTTTGAATTGATCAGCAATTTGATCAGCAAGACATGCTGCATTATCATTCTTTGTGAGGGCTGTTAAATTCAAAGATGTCCGATACTTGTTAATACCTTGAAAAAGGTTTTCTTCCTCATCTGCAGCAAAGAGTTTCAAGCACGTTACTGGAATGAGGGAGAACGAAGGATATGAATAAACAACAACAACAACAACAACAACATGCGACCAAGGCCTAAAGGCTTCCACTAATAGTGAGGTAAGGGGGGGGGGGGGGATCGGAGGTATGCAGCCTTTTAGACAGCCACATTTTGACTAATTAATACTTCAGAATACAAGAAGCGCATACACAGTTGCCAGCCATTTTGCTCTGTTCCATTATATTCTAAAACCAAAGAATAGTGACTTCAATTTTCACCGGGTGCTAACTCATACAACTCCATTTCAAGTAAAAAGCTTAGCCAAAAACATCCACAATGTTCTGCTGTTTACACATGCAGGTAGACAGTTCTACAAGTCATTTTTTTTAAGAGCTTCAATGAAATGACTTTCTGAAACTCCATGCCCTTCATAAGAGCAAAATACTTCCAAAGGATCTGACTCATATTTTCAGCCATAGTGACCGGTCTGAAACCCGTTGTACTATCAATAAAATGGCAATGTGATACACACTAAAAATGATGTAGATGTCATTTTACTTTTATGCCCTTTATTTTATGGTAATTTCTTAGTTTTAGCTAAGGGTAGGATTGGTCCCCAAGTAATCTCGGGTGTATTAGTGTATATATAGAGTTTAGGTTGTAAGAGTTGGACATGAAATGAATGAACCAATTTCTCATTTGAGAAGTATCCCTTTTCTAGAACTCCATTTCTCTCTACTCCATTATTGTGAATCATAGGCAACTTTCTCATACTTGCCACCGATTTACAACCCATATGAACCTATTAATCGTTTGATTAAACAGTTCATCCTATCCTAATATTTTAGAGTGTATCACAACCACTACCAATCTACTTTTAAAGTTGACAGACGAAAGGTATCTTGAATTCGCAAAACCTATGTGAAAATAATGCAACCTCTGACTTCCAAAATTTTGCAACTTTCACTTGTGATGTGCCATCATTTAGCAATCAGATGTTATCTCAATAACATATCTTAGACTACAAACTAACACTTGGATGAGAACTGAGTTGGTTCTAGGCTCTCCATCTTAATCACAGCAGTCTGAAGTGTGAGCCTTGAAAATACAATGCTTATACCATGCTCCTGATGATCCCGGGACCATTGTATAATTTGCTCTGAACATAATCCTAAGCAACTCGAGTCGTGTGATCTAAGATATCATTTCTTAACGAATCTAGTAAAAAAAATCAGTACGGGTACTTGACAAACGTAGGCAACGTGGCAAAAAAAGGGCAACCTGCATTGCTCATTTCATAAGATCTTTGCTCAATTTACCACTTACCAGATCCAAAGCATACCATAAATGTAATACTAATCCAATATATTCTACAGTTGAACTAGAGTAGCTCATATAACAGCAAATGTTCCGAAAACTGATCATAACTTAATCTTTTAGTCAGCATATACGACGGTTTCAGATGACGATTCATGTTTGTTTATTAGATCAGTAACTCAGATCAACTTTCAACTACAATCGACAATCTACATTAAAGTTTGGGCCACCAAACATCATTGGATCATCAATAACTAAGCAAACAAAAACAAAACCACCAAATTATTTGACCAAATCTTACTAAATTAAGACCAAAAAAACTTCAACTCATCAGTAGATTAGCACAATAATAAATCAATGAACACAAAATTCTAAAAATACCCATTCAAGAATGTCAAAAAATAAGAAGACCCAACAAAAGTAAAAGGTTAAAAAGAAGAAGTTACCATCAGATTTAACTTGGTGGTTTAGCAAGACAGTAGCTTGAAGCAGAAGGCAAAGGAGAATGAGGTTTGTGAAGGAGGGAGCCATTGTCGGAGAAAAAAACGGTGGAGAATGTAGAGTTAGTTGGAAGTTAAAAAGATGAGGATGGGAGAAATGTTATTTACTTGGAACAAGAAATATCAAAATCTGAACAAACAAAAACAGTGGAGTTGGAATATCACTGTCGGTCCACTGTAAGTTTGTTAAGTAGCCTTTGCTTAATTTGGACTTGCCAACTCCCACTGGATTTGCCACCGACCCCGCTCTTGTCGTTGGCGGCAACGTATATTTTACATTTTAGGCAATGATTTGCTAAAAAGTTTAATGTTGATCCATAACAAAACGTCAAAACTACTACGTGAAACAATATCATACGAAACTTTGTACATTTCTATTAGAACTATGAAGTTTTTGTGTAACTATTGTGTATTGCATCGTAACAATTATGTATGACAATTTTTTTTTTTTTTTAGTTTGTTAGTGACTTCTTAGTTATTGATGACACGAAAATTCAGTGACATGTTTTATATTATTGGTGACCCTTTAGAAACAAGTAATAGTGTGTAAATGAGTTCCAAAAATTTCTTTATAATAATCGGTGTACCAAACATGTGATCGAAGGCTTGATTCTTGACTATTTGATGAATAGTTGTCATGCTGATGAGATAATTCAGCATTTAGCTAGATTGAGCAAATTAGAGGTAGCTTTATTTGAATGTTTAGTGGTGTTGTGGATTGCTTAGTGGTGCTATCCTTCACATTTCTATCCACCTGTACGGGAGCCTAATTTCTTGAAAAAAAAAAAAAAAAATTAGATCAACTCTACTCTTAATTATCAACATGAGATACTCTTGATTAACGACAAGAAAAACCAATCTATTAAGTTAATATTTCCCGAACTTCACCCTTGATTCAATTAGTTATTACTCCCTCCATCCCAGCTCAAACGCCCCAAGGCTTTTTTGTAGTAGAATAAGAAAAATTGATATAGTAAGTTGAGTGGGGTAATATTATGAAAAAGGAGGAGAGAGAATGTGAGGATTAATAGAAGTAAAAGAGATAATGTGAGAGAGGATGTATTAATTTAATAAAAGTAGGAGAGAGAAATATGTCCCAAAATAGATAATATTTGAGGTGGAACGTCACGAAATGGAATATGGGGCGTTTGATCTGGGACGGAGGGAGTAGTTACTTGCTATGAACCCATATATGCCTACATTTCATACACTTTCTAAGGCCATCTACCATACATAGGTAACTTTGATCAAAATACGAAGTATAATGTATGTTTTTACATGGCTTCCTTGTAGGAAAGCTTTGTCCTCTCTTCTTGAGCAAGCAAGCAAGCCAAAAAAAAAAAAAAAAAAAAAAAAAAAAAAAAAAAAAAAAGACACCTTTGAAAATGTAACCTTCTCCTAAAACATTGTGGTACGATTCAAACCCTTACCTCAATCTGATAAAGATCACCAAGATAAATGATAAGACATCAATACATCTCGATGAGAAATAATAGAAGCTTCAACTATATACTGAGAAATCGAGATTCGCATGCTTTACAATATAGACACCTAATGTTAATGAAATGGTATCTTCTAAAGAAAGATTACTGATAAAATATTTATCAGTACTTACAGTCACAAACATCACAAGGACAATGTGTATACAGACCTATACAATACAGAATGGTCTACATGACATGACCTCGAGCAGATTACCATTAACCATTTTACCGGAACAAAGTACCCTAAATGCTAGATAATCTGTAGAACTCCATGCATACAGTAATTTGCATCAATCTCTGTCTCCATCATCTTCATCTTCCGGATCAGATGGCACTTCATACCTGGGCTGATTATACTTCTCTCGCAGCTGCTTGATAGGAATGAAGTCTCCAGCAATGTCCACTCCAAAAAATAGAAATGAAGTATAGGGATGATCAAACTTGGACTGCGCAAAGAAAATGGCATTGGCATTAAATCAAACATGCATCAGTACATTTTGCTTCATATTGCCATTAAACATGCATCAGACTTGTATAGGTTTATCCTTTTAATGCAAAAAAAAAAAAAAAAAAAAAAAAAAAAAGAGAAGGTTCTCACTAACCAGGTCAGGCTTTTCTGGTACAAACAAGTTTTCCTCAGGAACTGAAACCAGATTATTAACGCATGTTACTATGACGTACACAAACCGATGTAGTAGTATAGTACCATAAGTCCATATAATGCAAATTGCAGAAGAGTTTGTAGACAAAGAAGGAATACTGGAAGCCCAGCTGCGTATATTACCATATGCTACAAGAAGATCGGGATCTTCATGGACATCTACCAATACCTGCAACCACATGAACAGGAGCTATGTAAGAAGCGCATATCTGACCCAGAAACTTCTCCAACCTGAAAAACTGGTTCTGTTAAGTGGAGCACATTTTAGGGAAAATTTGATGGGAGACTAGTTTATGAAATGAAGAATAAATCTTAATCAGCACTAAGATACTGCTTGTGGAAGACCATTTCAATTTTCTTTTTAAAGTTCCTTGAGTAGGTGGGAGGTGGGGGGAATGGAATTAAAAAGTTCGTCAGTAATAGGTTAGGCGCTATAAATTTTAAGGGAGATTAGATGAAGAAATATGAATGAATGAAAATGAAATCTCTCGACCTGATAGAAAGGCTGATTAGAACCATTGGTTAAATTTTGAACATTTGCAGTTTCCATCCAAGTACTTGATTCACAGCACACTGGATCCATGCCACATATAACACCCTGATACCCTGCATTATACCATCAAACAAGGTGACATACAAACACAATTCTTATTTTGATACAAAGTAAAAGTTAAGTGAACTACATAACTCGACAAAATTTCTCTTCACTTTGTAGCGCTCTTTTATTGAAGTATAGCTTAATGTTAACTGAAGTACATGTGAAATATTTTACCAGAAACTCCCACCCAAAAGTTACATTTAGTCAACCCCTCTATTCTACTCGTCTCTCTCCGTGGCTAGTCAAGCTAGTTACAGAGACTCCGCACATCTTGAACTTTGGCACATCCCTAGTGGGTAAACCTCTTGGTGAGTGCTGACAAGGTGGGTTTTATGTCGCATGTCACCATACAATGTTAAGATTGGCGCAAGCCTTCAACTAGGGAACATATTTACCAATAAATGGAAGGATGTTGAAAAACAGCCTAGAATGCAAGTTGATTATGAATAAGCAAAAGTAGCATTATCAAAAGCACACAACCAGTGACTTAAAAGCCTAAAGTCTTGAATTCTCCAGGGACACTTGAACCAGCTTACAGCTGAATGTTAAAAACTGTGTGGCGGTGTTAAGGCCCCACAAGCAATAGCACGATCCCCGCCAAGGTTGATGGCTATTTCTATAGCACAAGCAACACTGGAAACAAAGGGCACTTCACAAAGCTTACAATGAGGGAAACGTCACACCTAGGTCCTCGCGTATTCTCAATCGACAATGTGATAGCCTATGGCTTACAATTATCAATCAACAATACATCCTTTCTTAAAGGCTCTAGGACATTGGAATACTGGCCCAGAAAACTGCATGCAAACTTAAACCAATAATAATTGATTCCTAAGGTCCTCAGCAAGTACCGTGACAAGACAGTTTGACGTAAACTCTAAATTCCTAGAATTACTGTTTTTTGTTTGAAGCTAGAAATTCTGTTTTCTACATGAAAAGATGAGCTATGTTGGTCGTAGTCAGGTACAGGTAGGTGAAAGAAGTAAGTTTTAAAGTATCGGACTAGGCAAGAGTTCAACAACATAGATTGGGTAAAGAAAGGCAAGTGTCTGTACTATAGCTTATCATCAACAAAGCTATGGATAGAAAATGTACACATACTATCTCTAAAGAGGATACACAAACCAAGAGAAGAGTTATTTCCCGTACCAAATATCTTATGACGTACTTTTTGGCCCAAACGGAAAGCATATTGAACCTTTCCAAAGGCCAAAGCTTTTGCTGATGCCTCTAGAGACTCTGCCTCTAATTTAGAAATTTCATCTCGTACTTCAGCAGCCGCACCATAATTCTCACTCTCAATTGCATTCTGAAGCTCTGCACTGCATGGGGCAGGAAGCTGTCAGGTATCAACCAAATCCATCACCATGGCTACTCAAGACAAAGGACATACCGTAATCTCAAGATACGGATGGCCTGATCCTGAACTTCACTCTTCGAGGTTGAACCTTTCTTTGCGTTGCGCTGTCTAGTGACTTCTTCTTCTACCTACCAGACATGACGAATAAAAGCAGCTACATAAGCCGATCAATGGCAAGGTCCCACGTGGATGTTGGCAAATCGTGGAAGCCTTAACAAGAAGATGCTATGAATGGCTAGGTAAATGGTCATATTGCCAGCTAAGGAATAAGGTAAAGACATTTATCTTTACTGCCTCTCTACTTCGTTTAAACCCACAAATTTTCGATGCTGAAGTAAAATGCATTCCTTCAAAATTGAACATGTACAGCTTTTTAAATACACAAAACAAGAGCTCCTTCAATCAACAAAAAATGCCAAATGAACCCAACATCTGGTTACAACATGTAACAGAATTTGAAGGACCGAACCTCAGTGAGCTTGTTCCGCAACTGCTGGGCAATATCATACTGATCCAAGTTCAAAGCATACTGGGGAAGGAAAAATTAACTACAAAGATTCAGCTTTACAGACTAAAGAATGGCAACTACAGTATGATATCACAACTTTAGGAAGAATTAGACACACTACTTGCTTATAATCTCAAGATCTACCATATAACTCAGAGACTACATATCAATCCCATTAATAGAAATAAATACGAGCTCTTGTGTGTACAGATAATTTAATATAATTTCGATATCCATATGTTTCAGCTATGAATATCTCAACCTCCAAATCTTAAGTTCTGCCTCCCCAGGCCACAACTATGCTTAGGAAGCTAAAATGCGTTGACGATGTTATCAAGGGAACTAAACGTTTCCAATGCAACCATTGTAACATAAAGCCTGTACTGTACAAAAAGGCCACCTAACAATTATAATGATATAGTAAAAGCTATAATTGCCTACAAACAGCCTAGCTAACTCAGCCGACCTATAAAAAAGTGAAGACAGATGAGTTTGTTAAAGCATCAAATCCAGAGCAAATGACCCAAAAACAACACTACACTACTGCAGTCCCTAACAATATAGTTTTCTTTCGTGCCCTACCCAGTTAAACGAAGGCAAGAGTAAAATCTATCACAGATCCCAGTAAAAGTAGGCCTTCAAGCTATTGTTTCAGATTATCTTTCCTACTATTCCCTTATTTTACTCATAGGCATCTTGAGGATCGTTCTACCTCCAATATAGCAGTGAATATTAAAGGATTCCAGCAGATAACTATATACAAACACTAGAATTAAACATGAATGTCTATATGCAATTGTGCGAAGACTACTTATTCGCAGATCAATCACTATATATGAAAGCACATTAAACCAATATTGTCAATTTGTCATACCCACAATCGATTTTCTCAGGGCAGTGTTGAGAGTGACACAAAAATGGTCAGAACATATCTCAAATAGAAATAAAAGATGAACAAATGAATTTCAAACCTGAACCCGAGTAGCCAAGTCCAGCTGGAAAAAGAAAATCAAAATATCCTCATTGGCACTCTCACTTTGCTCAATGTTGGCTTGCGAGCGTTTATCATCTGCTCCCCCCTTAAATAGCCATCCCGCTTCAACCTTCACACTCCGTCGGCTTGTGATGTAGGGTTGTCCTCTTAGGAACAGATTCTGACCACCATAGTTCCAGAAGTGCTGTCTGTCTGCTCCAGAAAGTAAAAGGGATCTTTTCACCAAACTCCTTGAGAAAGTTGACCCATACAACCCACCACTTCCAGGATTTGTCAAACTGCAAGTTGACATTCCTGGTTTAACAATTTGTAAAAAGTGACACCTTTCACCTTAATCACTACGCTGTCAATCTCGTATCTGAAATCTTAATCAATATCTGCAGCCAAATAAAATACATCATTTTCAAGAAATGCCTTGTCCAATAACCTACAAAGGATTTGTATGAAAGCCACTTTTGAATAAGCTAGAAATGGACCTTTAGACTTGATCTGCTAATGGTTTTATCCAATGCATGCTCTTCTTTTACTTAAATGGTAGAAGATGGATTCTTTGGACGTGATCAATGCAATTATGTAAGCAGTCACATGTGAATCAGAAAAACCAAGAGGAATACACATAATTTCACTTCCAAGAATGTGGCGCCGACCAAATATAGCTATATTTCGTTAAAATAATGCCGCTCTTCCATATCATAACAGCTCCCCCTTCCCCCATCCCACAACCTATAAATTTCTAAATCGCAAAGCTCTGGTTCTCAGAAGTCAAAACCAAGAAAGTTAAAGCTGTTTTCGATTTCCCACATTAAAGTGATACGGGAGCTATAGATGATATCGCTAAGCCTTTCGAGAATTCAAGCTTCCACGATACTCGTATCATGAAGTCTTCCAGACATTGCCAAATCTCAGCTCATAGCATTCCAATAGGCCATAAATGTAGGTCTATAACAACCAAACAGCCTCTAATTTGAATACACATATTTCCAAAGAATTCGGGAAAGAAAAATGACAAAACTCAAAGGTAAAAACCACGATGTAGCCTGAACGGACAAATAAGACGATGAACAAGCAGTCAGCCAAGTAGCCATCCTACTTTCGGACTAAGAACCTGTTGCTCCTCCCCCCCCCCCCCCGCCCGCCCCCTCCCAAAACCCCAACCCCCAAAGAATTGATCAAGCAAGCTAGATGAGACCCGCTTTTTCGGAACTTCGAATCAACCAGATGGGCACTCGGATAAGATACCAAAAGGGGTTAAACTAGGATATCATCAAACAACAAAATTAAGCACATTTTTACTGAAGTGGCTAATCAGGCAAAAGTTGCATTCCCCTAATTCCAAGTTCCAAACATTATCACCAAATGCTCATAGCCCTTTTCATGATATTAATTGCAGCTCACAGAAAACCATATTTAAGCAGTAAAAACTCAAATTAAAATTCTGGGCATCTAAAGTTTAACATGGATAATTTATAAAGATGGTATATTTCCTAGCTATGATCAAATTAAGAGCATAAAAGAGCAAAAGCAGGGTAAATCAAAGCACGATGGAAGTAAAACGAAGCTCGGAATTTACCTGAATTGGGGAAATGGTGTGGTGCAAAGGTATGGTGGAACTCTGAGTGAGAGGACAGACTATCTGTCTTCTGCCTGTGGCGCAAACTGACTTGCGCTGTCTATTACTCCCTCCTTTCTTTTCATTTACGAACGTTTGGTTCATATACGTGTGTATTGTGTAGTAAGCTTAGTTACACACGTGAAATCAATGGAGGGCATTGAATTAGTAGCTTAAAATGTGAGTTTAAAAAGGTAGAAATGGTAACTTATTATTGATTCTTCGTCTTCATAACAATTTAAAAAATACGGTTATAAAGTGATGAACTTTAGCCATCTTTTTACCTTGTTTGTTAACTACCTAATTGAGAGACCTCACTATACGTCGTATAGAAGGAAGTAGAAACTCGGTAGTAGAAACTCGGTATTGCGACGAATAGCTCTTCACAAAAATAATGGCAATATAAAATGTTTCTTAGAAATTAACCATCGAGTTATTTTTATTGTGGCAAAACCATGTTTATTCTAATAATTAATAGGCAAACCATTCGCTTCTATAACACATTTTAACTAACAAGCTCATACATACATACTCTACATATTCGTGCCATTTTGAAGCCATCCCCGCATCACGAATCTATATATGGTGTTAAGTTTCAGATTATGCAAGATGATTTTACACTGTGTACTACAAATCTATCAAGATTTAAAAAAAAAAAAAAAAAACTCACAACAATATATACTCAATTTATGAATATAGATTTGCTCAAGAATGACTCACCCTCTAGCTATGTGTATTTGATTCTCATACATTTGTCAATATTTGAATGAAATATGTTATATTTAATGGTTGTTCACGAAATGATAAGGTACTTGATGAAATGATGATCCGTTTTTTTTAAAACGAAACAACGTGTGATTCTAACAATTGAAAGTTTGTTTTCTTTGTTTTTGTTTTTGGTTGGTTCCAAGTTCCAACACTTTGTTAGGAAAACCATTTTGGCAAAAAATAAAAGATACAATTCAAATTTATGTGTGACCGATTGTCCCACATCGGAGAATTATAGTGGGTGGAATATGTTTATAAGGTAGTGGACTAGTCCTTCTATTGCGACTTATGAACATGAGTTGAAATAAACTTCAACTTTGCAACCATTTCTGATATTTGTTTTCCTACAAGAGAAGGTTGTCATCTGGTATCCAGTGGCTCCAAATGAAGACAACCGAAAGCAAAGAGTCACGCAAAAGGACATACATATTACATAACCAATGGCAATAAACCATGAGCATATTCGAATGCTAGTAATTACAGACAAATTGGAGGCCCTTTTTGCAATAAAACTTAAACTCCATACAACTGCTAGACCAACACAGAAAAAAACTGGTGGATGCTATCAAGTTTGGATAAAATGTCCAAAACTCACTCGCAAAAATCTGCATCAGTCCATCTAAATTAGTACCTAATACTCTTTCCCTCCTTCCATAAATGTACTGTAATACTGTACGTTTCGACATATGCCATTTTCGCTGTTTTCATTGATATATACACTGATACTGTTATACACATAATTCTGATTTTCGAGTTGGCATAACTTTTGACAAGAGATGGCATTGCCATCAGCTGGCAGTCATGTTTCCTTGTCAATGGCCGGGAGTTCTGGTATGCGTGGGAGGGACTGGACAGCCGCGAAGTTCAGCAATGGTGAACTGATGGGGTCTAAGCTCAAGAGTTTTCCATCACAGCAACGTACTCGAAGCCATAGTCAGTCTGTCAGACATACTGTCTGCATGTCTCTTGCAGCTGATTTTGCTTCCGATGCTAAGGTGATAACCATCTCTCTTACCGTGAATTCACTCATACGATGTTATTTCACATAAGACATTCTCCATTGTTGGAACATCTTTCACTGCACAATAACTGCATTGTACTGTGTCGATACTATGACACTGCGAAAGAATGAAACTCACGGTGGAATTACAGAAACCCTATGATTTTGCACTGATAATCGAAGTAAATCATGTTCAGGTCAAGGACCTTGAAGCAAGCAAAAGGGATGCAAAAACTGTGGCGGCTGTGATACTAGGAGGAGGAGCCGGCACTCGACTTTTCCCACTGACAAAGCGCCGTGCAAAACCAGCTGTGAGAGTTTTTTTCTGTTTTTGGTCCCTTCGCTTCTACTTTCCTCAGTAACAGGAAAATGAAAGTCCTGTCAATTTGCCATCTGTTTTCTTGTCAGGTTCCCATAGGAGGAGCGTACAGGTTGATAGATGTCCCAATGAGCAACTGCATAAACAGCGGCATCAACAAAGTCTATATATTAACACAGTTCAATTCAGCATCACTCAACAGGCATCTTGCTCGTGCTTACAACTTCGGCAGTGGAACCAGTTTCGGAGATGGCTATGTTGAGGTGCGTGCTACATCTCCTGCAGATTTCCCATTTCTTTCTTTCGCCCAACTTAGAACTCTGCACATTCTGTCTGAACATCGATTACAGATTTAAGGGTGCGATATGACCTTCCTTTTTCTGTGTGGGCGCCCAGCTACTTTTAGCAGGCATGGAGGGAAAGTACACAGATTCCCACAGTTTCTTCTTTTAGCTAAGTTTCCAAGACAACTACTAAGATCTCCTAAAGGACTTTACCTCCTCCTGACCCCTACCCCATCCCCAAACAGAGAATAATGTCGCACATTCGCAGGTCACGTAAATGGTTGGACTTGACTAGCTAGTTTCAGCAGGTATATCAGAATGATATCAGCGACTACCTATAGGCCTCAGGATGAAGGCTCTTCGGCAATATAAATTATGTTGAAACACCTAACAATAGTACATGATTTCTCCATTATTCAGGTTCTCGCTGCCACACAAACATCAGGGGACGAAGGCAAAAGATGGTTCCAGGGTACTGCTGATGCTGTACGGCAGTTTAGCTGGCTCTTCGAGGTAATTTCCAAGATAAATGTCCTTGTGATGGAGCAAGCCTCAATCTGAAGACTTTGATGCTAAGAAATTACTCTACACGCATGTCTCAGGATCAAAGAAGCAAAGAAATTGAGGATGTTCTGATTTTATCAGGAGACCACTTGTACAGAATGGATTACCTGGACTTCATTCAGGTGAGCTTTAACCTACTCGAATTCCTCCAGAATAGCTGATCCAGTACTTCATTCCTGAACCTTAAAAGATACACTGTAAAAAAAAAATACATCGATACATCTGAAATTGTACTGTGACTAATAACTTATCTCGATAACAGAGTCATCGGCAGAGTGGTGCAGACATCACTATATCAAGTTTGCCAATGGACGACAGGTATCTTAATCTGTCATCAGAATCTTTCTGCTAAAAGAGAAACTCCATATTTCTCAATGCAGACATTTTAGAAAGCTAAAGCAGAAAACATATCTAAGATGCAAGCAGTACATGTAGCTGAATCCCCTCTTTATGTGTAGTCGTGCCTCAGATTTCGGTTTGATGAAGATAGATGACACAGGAAGGATTCTGTTCTTCGATGAAAAGCCTAAAGGAGATGCTTTGAAAGCTATGGTAATTATTCAGTACTTCAGCATTTCGTTCTAAAGGGAATACAGCAATACCAGAAATGAAAAAGGAGTAGGAGAAAATAACTAGATTTTCGAAAGAGACAGTCTGATATCGGTGAATTCTTCAGGCAGTTGACACAACGATTCTAGGACTATCAAAAGAAGAGGCCGAGAAGAAACCCTACATTGCATCTATGGGTGTCTACATCTTCAAAAAAGAGATACTTCTAAACCTGCTAAGGTAACTTCACTTTTCTCAAATATCCTTATGACAATAACAGTAAGAGTTGCACGAATGCAGGGGTAAAGCTCGAATTATGCTCTTCCTTTGTTACCCAGATGGCGTTTTCCTACTGCGAATGACTTTGGATCAGAGATCATCCCTGCTTCTGCTAAAGAATTCTGTATTAAGGTAAAATTGCAACCTACACACAGGAATCAGTAAGAATCTTTATGCCCATTATCCTGGAAAGAAAAATCAACAATTAATGAAAAAGCATTTTCTTTACCACTTGACACTTTTTATGAACCCTCCTGAATCACATTGCTCAAACCAACTGTTTTCTTTCACCTTTGATTGCTCAAACACGTAAATGACAGTTCTTTCTGTTTGTGAAACACGATTCTGCAGGCTTACCTTTTCAATGATTATTGGGAAGACATTGGGACAATCAGATCATTTTTCGAGGCAAATCTTGCTCTAACAGAACATGTAGGTATCGACAATATGGTTTTCTAGGCTTGCATATAACTTGTAAGCAGCTTTAATACTTCTTTGCATGTTTCAGCCTCCAAGATTTAGCTTCTATGACGCAGAAAAGCCAATGTACACATCAAGAAGAAACTTGCCCCCAAGCAAGATAGACAATAGCAAGGTCTTTCATCGCCCTACCTTTGCTTTGATAGGCTCCGATCTCATGAAACATAAACTATGGAACTGATCTGATCTATGTTCGCCATCTCCAGGTCGTGGACTCTATCATATCCCATGGAAGCTTTTTGAACAACTGCTTCATAGAGCACAGCGTTGTGGGTATTCGTTCTCGTATCAACTCAAATGTTCACTTAAAGGTGAGTACAAAGATTCACTTCTCCATCCACTAAATCTGCAGCCTTAGGGCCACTAAACATCGCATTATGCCCTTGGTCCAAACATCCCATTCTCAGCAATCTGTACACAGTAAACCTTATCTTTTACCACAAAAGAGTGGGAAACCGATTGGGAGTTTATACCATACTCGATAGGGCTGAAGCTTAACTAAAGAGTATCATTATTAAACTTTATCATCATTACTTGTATATACAGATAATGGGAACCAAGTATTTATGGAAAAGACCATTATGACCGTCTTAAAATCCTACAAATGCAGAATCTTCATTATTCTGCAAACTAATCTTTCATTAAAATGACACAGGACACAGTGATGCTTGGTGCTGACTACTATGAAACAGAAGCAGAGGTTGCATCATTGTTAGCCCAAGGAGGTGTTCCAATCGGGATTGGGGACAACACAAAGATAAAGTACAATACAATCTGACATAATTCATATCTCCGCACATTCACAACATCGCCACAGATAAAGGCACAGAAGCACAGTTAATAATTTCTAACCGGCATTTGTATTCTATTTACAGGAATTGCATCATTGACAAGAATGCCAGGATAGGGAAGAATGTCATAATTTCAAATTCAGAGGTAAACAGGCTCTTACTCCAAAACTTACTTCAACTGCATCCTGGGAATCCTCAGTGTTCGGCGATTAGTGCTAACACACAAAAAGAGAGGAAAAGTGCAAGAAAACGATTTTAGAGTGGTTCAGCGTAAGCCTACTCCACAACACAACTCTACTACAAAAGTAGTCTCACAAGTACAAGTTTAAGGCAAACTTGACAACCCTCACACAAGTACCCACCGAAGAACCCGAGTAAACCCTCTCACCCAAAGGAGCTTAGATGAAGACATTTCACACAACACACACTTTTTGTTGTGGCTACTCTCTATTTCTCAACATAACCCAAAGCCCTTAAGTATTGGACTAAGTTAACTAAAGAGCCTTCTCGGAGTACATGTACTAGAAGTCTGCACACATGCATTTACACGGCTAAATGCATGCCTTTTCATATTCAACTAATTTAAATAAGGAATTCAAAGAGTCTTCATAATTTGTTGTAGTAGCAATAAACACGGTAGTATGCAGTACTGCATAGAAATCACAGCATACCTCGTACTAGTAGCATACAACAGGGAAGTATAAAGTACTGGATAGAACAAGATCCTCATTATATTTGTTCTGGCTTTCAGGGAGTACAAGAAGCAGAGAGAGCGTCAGACGGGTTCTACATTCGATCTGGTATAACCGTCATACTAAAGAACTCAACCATCAAAGACGGGTCTGTAATATAGCAAGGTACCAGCCTATCATCCAGGGATGGGAATATGAGGATGATAGCCAGGCAATTAGATCACAGATGCAGAGGAATACAACAATGACGGAGAGTGGAGACCTGAACTTCACACCAATTTGCTTAAGGAAAATTCTATTTCTATGGTCTAATCATGGGAATTTCCTATCCACGAGAAAGAGCTAATTGCTAACAGCCGTATCCTCTGTAGAGAAATAAAACCTTATATTGATGGCAACAAAAAAAACACCTTTTTGCCTCTTGCTTGGACATTGATAAAGTCACTATTTCTAATTGCGTAATTGCAATCTCAAATTCTAGCACTTTTTCACAATTTTCCCCTCGAGTATATTTTAAAAATGGTACCAAACAGCATAGGGAATGTAGAGGTACAGAACCTTTAATACCTTTCAATAGCCTAAAACCAATTGTCTGAAACAGAGAATTCTTAGGATCAAGCTCACTCGAAGCTTCTCCCTTAATATGAAATGAATGGGAAATTAGCATCAACCATAACTTGTCCAATTATTAATTTCCATATTTCCTATGAATAAACTCTTCAAAGTTAACGCCTTATCTAACAGCATCTGTTTTAGTTCTTTCAGACCAATTAAGTATGATCAGTAAGTCCGTCAAAAAAAAAGTATGATCAGTAAGTTTTCTCACCAGAAACACAGGAAGTATACAACTATGAAACATCAAGAAGCAGAAGCCAATACTAAATTACTAACCAGCAGAAAAAAGAATTGATATTAGAGGACGAGCATTTCACAATGGAACATCAACTCATGTTCAAAACGTTCTAATACAAACCGCTCCTCTGGAGCTATTATACTAGTCACAGTGCATTTTTGTTCTGAAAATGGTTTCCTACCTGTTCTCCCAGCTCTATGTAGATAGTGCACAGCACTTCTTGGAAAATCCAAGTTGTATATATGCGTTGTCTCTGGCAGGTCAACCCCTCTTGCAGCTATGTCGGTTGCCACGAGAAGGTAACGATTACTTTTCCTAACCTCCTAAATACGAGAAAGGGAAACACTTCAGTTAGTTATATAAACAGGCCAAGGGGGCAATAACACCATTCAAAATATGCACACTAGTGACTTGACTGATCAAAGATAAATGTTAAAAGTATGTTCAAAGTGCAAACATCCATTTACCGATATATTCAAACCAATTTGAGGATGCTTTAGTTAAGACTGCATAGGTCAACCTACAGATGCACCAAGAAGAATGCTTGTAATTTTATTTTTCCTAGAGGTGGATAAATTCATGACACCATAATGGGTTCACTTTAGATGGGAGGCGGATGCGAACATGACTTCTTCATCAGCCAGAATTTCATCTTTAGCCGATTAAATTTTTAAAGCAGATGCACAGCTAGGCCACAACGTTGAAGTATCAACCATTGGTTCAAAGTATCACCTTACGATACTTCAGCTTTGCCTGTTCAAGTATATCACAAGCAGAAAGAACGAAACAGATACTGAATCAAATTGAAAAAAAATCAAAGCACATACCAAAAGAGAAGCTGCTCGGGAATTGAAATTCTGGTCTTCCTCAAGAAGGGTGATGTTGGCATATTCTGTACGCGAGCACTTCATAAATTCAATCAGAGCAGTTGTCGTTGGCATGTCACCTGCCTTTTTCGACTTCTCAGACTTCAAAAGAAAGAGATAGGTTTAGAAATTCTTCATGCATCCCCAATGATGATGACATTCATATACAAATATATTGACACGCACTACTCAAGCTTTAGGAAAAAGAAACAGACATCTAACACAATTCCGGACTGTAACTCTGCAACATTTAAGTTTTTAGTATCTATTCCTTAGAATTGGTCGGCAAAATCGTAAAGCCAATACAACAAGAAAGATATTGGTGCTCGCGAATATGGCATCCAAATCAAACTTATAAAGTCAAAACCAAGTACCATCAAAAATATTTTTGATAAGCGGTACCATCAAAAATATAAGAGCACAAGACTCTTCCTGGTTGAAATGGTTTCAAACCAATAACAGTTTCTAAAATTAATCTTTGAGGTGGGGTAACTGGCAAGTGAAATGAGTTGAAAAATAGAGCTTCTCAGATCCACTCTTTATTATCAGTTGCTTTCATGCTGGACTTTTACTGCGAACTGCACTTTGGGCATACAGGTGAAAAAGTTTAGTAATTGCATCATTAGAAACAGTATGAATGGCCAAAGCTCCTATTGGAAGGCCAGCGATGTAGCCATTAAGTCATTGGAGGACAAATTACACAGCCCCTGTACTTAAACGGTGGGATAGCCCATTCCTATTGAAGCCCAATCAAGTTTCTATAACTGATGTGTACATCAAGTCCCCTGTATGATTAATTCACATAAAGACACTCTTGTCCTGGCTTTGCTCTAGAACTGTGTAGCCCAAGCACACAGAAGTAACAGCATGACCGTCACCAGCAACTGGCTTTACACTAGAATAATTGAGCTCAGGCAAACACTGTGAATACTCTTGGGCAGGGCAGAAATATGGTTTGTATAGTCTGCTCTGTAGATACATTGATATAGGTCATGGGGAGAACCAAACCCCAAAAGCTAGCATAAAGGAGGGGTGAGCCCCACCCATACATACCCCACATCAAGTACCCCATAACCTAGGACAGACGAGTTCCTATGCCTTACAATGGGAGCTGTAACAGCCAGAAGTATTAGAGGATCTCAATAAAAGCCAGACTATTAAGGTAACAAAGTCTTATCCCAACTATAAAAGCTGACAAAGTCTTGTCCAGAAATGAATATTCTTGACGAATTCACAGCGGAATGTAACCCTCGAGGCTTCATAATTTGGAGCCTTAGCATGATAACCGCAAAGCTCAGTTCTGTCTTTCTGTTCTCTCTTTTTTCTTTGTATATGGTGAAGCTCAAGGAAGGGGAAAGGTATTGTGATTCAGAAATCTGAAGTCAATGGTCATGTATGAATAATTCATAAAAAAAAGTTAGATCTGCTTTTGTAACATCATAGGAAAGGCTGGGCCACATTTATTTGATACTATACCAGTGGTCTTCAAGTCACCACTCACCATATGCCAATAAACTACGGTCAGCGCAATACTCGGCAAAATTTGACATGGGTCACTCGGCAACAGCCTCTATGTTTTCATCATAGGAGTAAGATTGTGTACATCTGACCCCCCAACCTGACCACAAGTGGGAGCCTTTGATGACTGAGTAATGGTATTGTTATGCCATTCAAGTTAATCGAATCAGATCTCATCATTAATAAAAGAGCAGTAATTCTTGAAAATATTCTACAAACAGTAACACTAAGTATGAGGTATACAAAACTAACCTGTTCATTAACGAAAACTATGGCAGACTCAGGTAGATCGTACTGCAACAAGGATAAGAGAGCTTGATACTTCATGTTTCTGGGAGAAATCTGTTTGAATAAAATATCGACATTAGTAATGGGGAAACAACTATAATTGAGAAAAGGACAAAAACAAAAACAGGATGAGCAGTCTTTGGTATGCATGCCAACATACCATGTATCTATGGTGCAACTGAGAAGGCATTGGCCTTATCCGATTCACATGGACATGAACAACATTGCTCTGTCAAAAGATAATGTACAACATAAACAACGAGCAATGACAAATATGCTTGCATGAAACAACTTGGCTGATGAAATGTTAATCTTCATAGAATGGTGATAAAGAGATGATAAACAGACCTTAGTCCATTTCTGCTGTATACAATTATGTAGAAAGTGGTTGTGCTGAGGGATAGACGCGCTGGCAAATACTGTTTGCCGAGACTGGCTTGCTGAATACAATGTCAACAACTTTCGCACAGATCCAGCTTGTTTAGAGGAGTTAAACATGAAATCTACCTGAGAAGTAAATTAGCTGCTATAAGATTACATCCATCACTCATCTTCACAGAAAATGATTCGAATATCCAGGAATAGAAGCCATTCTAGCAAAATTCCTGGTTGATAATCTGATATACAAAAACTACAGGCATAGGGGTGGATAACCATCACAAGAACTAGATAGGCACATGCTCTATCAGAAAGAATCTACTTGTTAATGTAAAAGTCACCACTTTTGCAGGTTGTGATAAGCTTTGACAAATTCTTGTTCAATTAGTGCTACGACGCTGAATTGGTTAAATAATATTTCTTTACATTGGTTCTTGATACATGGAAGTATCAACAGTTCTGATTTTATCTCCATGTGCAAATAAGCAGTTCCATCCACCTTTAGACAGTAGTGTCATCTCTAACGTGAGACACAAATACAGTATACATAAGAATACGTTCACAAAATTCTATTACATACAAAATAGCCAAATCTTTATGAAAAACCTTTAAAGGTCAAACACTACAACTACTTGGTCTGTAGAGAAAGCGGCATAATAACCTTTCAATTACCTCATCGATTATGAGCACTTTCATAGCTTGAAGATCTAGAGCATGCTTATCAATCATCTGACACAAACTTGCCACAGTTGCCACCACTATAGTCGGGGGTTCAGCCTAAAATTTCAAAGATATCATAAACTTTGTTACAGCAGCAATAGAGGGAATCACATATTTAATAGATACTTCCATTCTGTTTCTACAAAATCGAGGTAAATGTAAACCTTTAGCCAAATCCTGTGCCTCTTTAACATTCCCCCATCTAGAAGGGCCATCACCGTTCCTGTCTTCTGCTGCTCTGATCTCAATTCAGCGGATTTTGCACCCAACATGCGCGCAACTTTAGCAACCTTAAAGAAAAGGCCGTCACACTATTAGCATAGTATATTTTAACTCTAATTAATGATAAGTTGAAACACTTTGATGGAGAGAAGTACAAGGAACCACGTTTTTGTCTTTCATTGGCAAAATGGTATCACAATAACTTGATTGTAACAGATAACTGGAGGCTAAAGATACTTACTTGCATACCAAGCTCCCTTGTAGGAACCACAATTAACGCTTGGACAGCAGATCGTTGTGTATTGATGACTGAGTAAACCAGAAGGAGGTACGTCAACGTCTTCCCAGATCCTGTCTAAAGAAAAAACAAAGAGAAACACAGAATTGATTGACCAAAATGAAATAACAAAGAGGTATGTAGGCAAATATACTTTTTTTTATTTGCAATAAAGAACTTCACTTCTCCCGTAGCTGCACTCGCAAGTCGTAACTAAATGGCTTTAAATCCAGTAGATCTCACGCTCACAATTTTAAGGTATATCTACCACCCCTTGAAAAGCAGTCTCCAACCTTCATAGAAATTAGGCTTTATCTTTTAGCCACATCAGAATCCAGTAGAAAACAACATTTGCAGTTAAGTGTTCAGCAATGATGTATTCTGTTTTTCTAAGTCAAAAGATCAAAGTAAGAGAAGATACCAAGATACTCAAAAGAGGAGACCAAGGGGGTTACGCCCAATTACAGAAGATACCATGGGTTAAAACGCCAAATTACGGTAAGAGCGCTAACAAAGCTTTCAAACTATCAGAGTAACTTTATCTGCTAAAAGGAAGAACGTCATGAGAACTTGACTCCAAAATGAAATTTGAAATCCTGGTGTTAAAGCAACATCCTCAAAAAGATGAGAAGATTTCATTATTTCCGAATGCACCACAAAACAGCTAGTGGAACCATCTTCCAAACGTCAGTAACCTAAGCTGTATTCATCCTTACTTTGCAGGTTTAGAGAAGAACTGTAGCCTTATGGTGACGAACCCGACTAAACCCAAATAAAAAGACAAGGGATACACGTTTAGAGTACTTAGATCCTTGCCACTATTTAGGGCATGCTTGGATTGGGAGTAATTATTAAGGGGGTAATGGAGGCTAAAACAAGGAAAAATGGTAACATCACCATCAATTCTAGGGTAATTAAAGATTCCTTCTTCATAACTTCATTACGACGACACTGGTGAGAAATTCAACGCATTATGACAGTTACAAAGTTCTACTTCAAGCAGCATATATCTTACATGTGGGAGTTCAGTGGTAGTTCAAAGTGAATTTATAAAAGAAAAACAAAGGAATGGTAAAAGAAGAAAGTTGACCTGTGCATGCAGTAGACAATCAGAGCCCGAAAAGAGTACAGGAAGACCTTGTTGCTGCACCTCTGTTGGATTTACAAACCCTAGTTCTTCCAATCTTCAATAACAAGTTAACAACACACATTCAGCACCACATATGTGATATATATCCCTCACACGGTTCAAATGTACGCGGCCTTACCCCTAACACAATCCCAAAATCGAAACGCTAAACATTTTAAACATACATACATTGTCACCACAATACACATTTTAAACATCAAGACATCAACAAGCTCATAATAATTAGGAGTATTGAACATGGTTCTTCATTTTCAAGATATTAAAATTACAATAATACCCACAATTTAACAACAACATTACCCCACCGCCTCAAAATATCCCGCCTACACCGAGGTACGGGGGTTTACGGATGACCCATAATGAAATGAAGGAATGGAACCTGGTAAGCACGTGATTAGGCACGTGACCTTGGCAGAGCTCACGGAGAGTAGAAGGAGAGGGAGATTGTGCAAGAGAAGCTTCTCCAATTGGCGGGGAAAATTCAAGAGAAGAAGATTTAATTCCAGAGATTGATTTTGGGGAAGAGTTGGAGAAATTGTTGAGTTGGTTAATTTGGTTGAGTTTGGGGTTGTTATAACGGTTGGAAATTGGCGGGAAGGACAAGGGTTGAAGGAGATGAAATGGGGAGAGGAGAGAAGCCATTGAAGAGAAGTGTGACTTGTGAGAGATAGAGAACGGAGGTGACCGTCAAAAAAAAAAAAAAAGAGAACGGAGGTGAATTAGTTTAAGTGAGGTGCCCAAATGAGCAAGTGAGAACGATAAGACTTCTTCTGACCAAATACGCATCCTACTCTATATATCCGGATAGAAATGACAACTAGGATGAAAGGCCTGTGCTTTGCACAAATCTCTTAATTATGATTTCTATAATTAATGGTGATAAATTCAGAAATTAGGCTTATAGAGGTATGACATTTAAAGGAGTAAGGGTGATATATGCAAATAAAATGAGGAGGAGGTTAAAAAGAAAAAATCGTTAATGGTTAAAACATAATGTTTTTATAAAATATAATTATCTAACTTGTGATTCAAATTGATAAAATTTGTGCTCAAAGAAAATAAAATCGTAGTACCAAATTTATCCTACATTTGGTACAACAAGGAGTCATATTATTAATGTGACTATAGAGCATACAACTACAACTACTTTAACAATCATATTGTATCCTAGAGCGTGGGATTACTTTTAATAATATAAAATTACCAAAACTCTCTAAAAATCTCCGGTCGTTGTGAAACCTCCAAAAAAACTCCTTTAATAATATAGATAGAAAGATTTAGTTAGAAGTCAGAACTATTCCCGGCCATTTCCTTAACTCCATAAATTTAATTGCATAACTGCAGTTGTTTAACTCCACCAACTAAAATGCGTGTGCGTGACCCTAGTCGCTTAACTACGCTTGGTACAGTGCTTTCATATTCAACTTATGTCTGATCTCATAGAACCTCAATTGAGGAGTACATGTTCGATCATTATGAGAAGGGGTCGTTCGAGCGTACGCAATTTTATGTCTTTGTTCGTACACCTGCCAAAATTGACCCAGGCCCGAATATTTGATCCGAATTACTTGACCCGAACATCCGAACTTGACCCGAATTTCTTATCTAAATTCAACCCGAAACCCGAATTGACCTGGCCCGAACCTGAAAATGACCCGAATTTTGTTTGACCCGACCCGAACATGACCCGAACTGAAATGACCCAGACCCGAATGATCAGACGTTTTAATGATTCGGTTGAGCTAAAATGACTGAGATATATCACATACTCAATCACTCAAATTACCCGTAAAACTTCAAATTTAAAATAATATTAGACAAAATTTTAAGAATCTGACATTAATATGATCAGAATTGAGCAATTTGAAATGACCCGATCCGAATTTGACCCGTAGTTGGCACACCCGGACTAGACCTGACCCAAACCGAACCCTATCCGACCCGACAAGACCCCAAAATACATGACCCGAAAAATAACCCGACCCGAATAGACCCAATCCAAACCCGACCCGAATGACCCGTGTGCCAGACCTGATCCGAATGTTGGTAAAAAGGTAGTTTTAGACTAGTGGCCTTCAAATCCAGTAAAAAGCCTTCTTTCCTGATTTCAATTGCCCTTGTGCTCACTTGGCCTGGGGTTTGGGGACTTCTTACTCTAGCTGTTTCAAGAGTTTCCGCTAGTTGAACCACGTCCAGCTCCAATAACTAAATTGTCCAACTCTAGTCTATGTACTCTATTAATTAAATTGTTTTAATTCTGGTAATATCAACAGCTCCACTAACTCTAAGGAAACTCTACGTAACTCCACAATGGCACAATTAAACAAGTAACTCCACTAATAACTAAAATACGTAACTTTAACTTATCTCCATTAACTAAAACACGTAATTCCTGTAACTTCGATACCCAAAATACGTAACTCCGACTTAACTACACTAACTAATCTGTCATTCTTTTCTTTGACCACGGACCAAGGCACCTTTACTATCCTAACACCCAATAGAGTAGTACTCATCTAAGATTGATCCATATATATGAGTTCCCTTCTTGAACGTAGCCAATGAGTACCAAATCGATCGGGTTCCCTTCTTGAACATAGCCAACGAGTACCAAATCGATAAGATGTTTAAGGTAGATTTCTAGCAACATCAAAGCTTTTGAGCATGAACAGCAGCTTCTCCTTAGTCTTTTAGATCTCGTTATTGCATGTTTGATTAGCTTTGAAGGAAAATAAAACCTTGACTTTAGTTAAAATGTCATTTATAACATTTCACGTTTTACCACCCAAATCTTCATAACAAATTAACAACTTTTCCTACTCTTTTGTCTCCTTGATTATTTTTGATAGAGTGGGTGCCTTGTACAACAAATTTGATATTATTTTATATAGCTGCTATCAAGTGTCAAAGTATTAACGATTCAATGAAAGATATCATGAGGGCAACTATATATAGTTTATTTACGTGATGGAGTAAGACAGTAAGTTGTAGAGTAGCTCGCACCCTAGTCGTGCACTCGTGCTTGTCATCTGTTCTAAACTTCTAATGAGAAATAGCAGAGCATATAATAGTTTTAAACATCTTCAAGTTGACGTTCACAAGTCACAACATTGTAATTTGTAAGTCAAAATATTGATTAAGGAAATCACAAAAGACGGATGTTGTCATTTTGTTTGACTAAACACTAAAATAGTTTCACTTTTCCTAGAATCGTCATGACTAGAGTATATTATGATGACCTTGTCTTGTTAAAGATCTTTGTCATGTGTACTCTCACCAACTAAATAGAATTTTCTTTTCATTCTAGAACTTTAAGTTGCACAAAATTTATATCGAGGTTCTATTAATATTTAGTACTTCTTTCATCTCGTTATTGTTTTTAGGTAAACCATATTGGGATTTTTTTGAAAAAGGTACGATGGAAAGAATTAAACTATCAACTATCGCAAATTATACGTGGTCCCCGGACCACGGTGTGCATTGTGGTCCGAGCCACGTGTCGCGTTATCATTGGTGGGCGGAGAAAAAAAAGATAAAAATTTCAGCTAAACACCCCCACTTTCTCTCTCCATTTTTATTTCTTCCCGTATTTTCTTTGGGTTTTCATCTTCTCTCTCCTCCTTGCGCTCTCTCTCCTCCCCTCAGCTCACACGGCCACACCCAACCAGACACACCACCACCACCCATCGGCGATCCCCGCCTTTCCACCGCCGCACCTATTCATGAAGGTTTTTTTTTTTTTTTTTATTGTAAAGGTATGGATCTTACTGTTGGTGATCATGGATGTTGATTGAGAATCATATGGATCTTGATTGAGAAATCTTGATCCATGAATGATTATTGTAAGATCCATGGATTGTAGTGGGAAGATCCATGAATTTGCTTATAGAAGTCCATGTATTTTAATGATGGAATCCATGATTTTGTTTGTTTATTTTCAATTTCGTTTTTTTTTTTTATGAAATTATGAAATTGGAGGAGGAAAGAGAGACGTCGGGGATGGGGTCTATAAATATGTGCGGCGGCGATGGTGAGTCTGGGTGGTTATGGGGTTTCGCCGGTAGTGGTGGCTGGGCGGTGATGGAGGTGTGTCTCGTTGGGGAAAGGGGGAGAGAGAATCTGGGTTGAGGTTTATGGATATTATAGTTAATGTTCATGGATATTGTATTAAGTTGGCCGGAAATATTGGCGTGGTAGTGGTGGTGATGGTGGTTGACCGGCGATGGTCAGTGAGGTAATGGAGATGTAGGTCGGATGGGGAGAGGGAGGTGAGAGAAAAAAAACTGTTTGATTATTTATTCAATTCGGACCAATAAGAACATGCCATGTGTCCCGGACCACCATGGTGCTCGTGGTCCTGGGACCATGGTATAAGTACTGATCAATTATTAGTGATTTATTTTAGACCATTAAAGACGGTTTAATGAATCGTGATAATTAACCGGAAACAAAAATTAACCATCTTAAAAAAAAAAAAAAGATAGTCTTAATCTAATTAGCTATTGCATCATTTGGCCAAAGTAGCTTAATTAACCTTATGGCTATATTTGGTATACATAATAAACTACCTTATTGGGCCAAAGTTGCTTATTTGACTAGTTTGTTTAAACTCTTTGAGCAAATAAGTTGGTTTTGTAACACCTCTAACTTAAACAATAAGGTAGTTTATTTAATAAGTTACCCCATGTAACTTATTAAAATATACTCCCTCCGTCCCACTATAAACTTCCTACTTCATTTGAATTCCTCTCACATATTCAAATGAAGTAGGAAGTTTAATTTGGGACGGAGGGAGTAAGTCACTTATCATAATTTTATTCCTAATATACCCTCATTTATTTCATAAAATAAAACAAGTTTAAAATAAATAATACATTTTTATGTAATTTTATATACATCAACTACTATATTAGTGAATTTTGCAAAACATTCTCCATTCTATTAGCAAAGGACTTTAAGCTACTATTGCAGCAATTATTTAACCATTTAGCTATTATTTCAGCATTCAACTGCTATTTCAACTAGTTTTACCAAACATAGCTTATGTATCAATCACACAAGATAACAATCAAAATATAGTGTGTGATTGTCATTCTACACTTCCAACAACTATCCCAACAAAGGCCACAAATCTTCTCCTCTTACATGACATATAACACTATGAAACAATGCATCTTTATATTTACATGACCTCCATGCCCCATTTAAAGAAAAAACTAGTATATCAAGATATATTGTAACATTAGACCTTTTTATCATTTTTTAATACCTAAAAATGCTTTATTTGTGATTAGTCAATATCATTTCCAAAACAATTCTCCATTTTATTACAAAAATGTCATCCTACATTCTTTCAAATTAAAATGCACATTTTTCATGTGTCCCTCTTGATACAGTCCGGATCCGCTGTGCCAAATTCCTGTCCCACTCCCCTGTCCCACACTGCCACGTATGTTTATTTAATATAATCAAATTTTAATTCTACTCGCCCCCCTTCTCAGCCATGCTTTGATATTCACGTGCTGTCTAGTATTCATAAGAATCATAACTACAAAAGGCCACTTTCCATTACCATGCCTAATAAATAAAGATTAGGCATACGTCCACTACTTTATGTCTTTATTATCTTTGAAAAGTCACAAAAATATCATTCACTGTAGATCATCACCAACACCCCCGAGAACATCAACACACACATACCTCATCGGCACCTACTGTACCACTGTACCATATACCTCATCGGCACCTACTCTTATTGCTGAAGGTCACCATCGACATTCGACAAGTATTTTTTCAGCTAATACGGTACCAATAGTGCTACAAAACTTTTTTAATATGCGATGGAGGAGATGATAAGATCTGCAAATTTTAATTCAATGCATGTACTGGCCTTGATGTGCTTGGGATTTCACAAGGTGTGATTTTCATGAAGACTTGCTGTAAGTTCTCTAGTAGCTAGATTTGATCTCTCTTCGAAGATGTTTTGTGAGTATGTTTTTTTTTTTTTTTTTTTTTGATAAAGTTAAAGAAATCATAGTATATTTGTCTTCTTCTTGAATCAATAGCTAAGTTATCTCGATTATAGATGCATGACATCCTCTGCTTTCTTTCAATGTATTGGTGCTTTTGTGAGGCACATTGTTAATTGTGATGAAAAGGGAAGAACTTGAATAATTAAAAAAAAAGTGTGGTAAATAAATTGTCTTGAATAATTGAAATGATCAAACCTTAGCAAATTACTTAGATAGTACACAAAGAGAAACGAAACTAAATTGAAATTGATTCCTAGCTTCTAAGATTTTATTCCCCTTCTTTGTTGGGTGGTACTTGTGCCTGATCCTGATAAGAGAATGGAGCAAGGTCAAAAAATTGTTTAAAATGAGTCAACTTAAGTTTGTAGGCTTGATATTACCTTTTTAGTGCTTCCTATAGGCTCAAAAAATTCAAGAAGTAAATTTTCTGCAGCTGAGTAATCCATGCCGAGCAATTCTTGGTAGCTAGTGGTTTGTCGGCTTGCCTATAATGAATTCAAAGTGAACATTAGCTCAAGGACGTATCGGATTTGATTTTCTAGATATTTCCAGTGAGATTAAGATGATATGAAAAGTAGATGTTTTTACATGTTCTTGTTGCAATATTGTTTCGGATGATAGGCTTGGAGTTTGAAACTCGTATGAGTTGCCAACTTGAGACTATCAAGAGAAAAAAAAAAAAAAGAATTGTGATTAATCTCAGATAAGGATAACAAAAACATAAAAAGAATTGTGATCAACCTGTAATATTTACTTTGAGAGGAAAAGGCAGGCAACGTACTAAGCATCATACCAAACTCTTTAATTCATACCTGGATAACTTGGGACGTAATTGAGACCCCTCCTGTGTCTAAGGATGGTACCTTTTGCTTACCACGTTGTCTCTTTCTTGCTGTCTCAAGAGCTCCTTTTGGCCTCTTACTTGAAGTTCCGGTTTTTTTCTTCACTTTTAGACCCTTTACCGTCTTCATTACCCCGGTAGAATCCATAACTCTATCACCTTTTTCATTTGTAACAACATGACTTTCTTTGGTGGTGGGTTGAATGCTATTATCTCCTATGTTTAAACAAAACTGTTCGAACAATTTATTAAGTCCCTCGCGAACTCCTACATATGCTTCTTCGGATTCGGCGGCCCTTGTAGTTAACCGTGTTGATAAACGACATAAGTCCCTGTAACGCCTCCCGATTATTACTTTAGGATCCTCATCGGGCATCAGCCCAAGAGTCTTTCTTATACTTGTTTTTTTGGCATTGATTGTCCATCTCTTGTGTATGTACTTGTTAGGAATTTTTGTAACACCTCTATCAGAGAAAACCTTCAAAGCATGACCACATAAAATACCAGCAAACTCAAACTTTCTACACCCGCAAGAAATAGTCTCTTCTGACATATTATAGGAGACAACATATTTGTATTGCTTCTTATGCGGCCTAATTGTATACCTCATAAGTTCTTCAGTCCCATCTCTCTCAACAATGACACAATCATAAGCTTTAGATAGCTCAAGCTCAAACATATTAAAAACCGCGGGTGTATAGATAGAGGCTGCATGCTTCAAAATTTCTACCTGCAAATGTAACACCGCTGAACTTTGAGTAGCATCAAAATCAGCAGTCCTCTCGTCGTAACGACGATCTTTAAGCAAGCGTTCGAAATTTGAGAAAAATCTCCGCAAATCATGCTTATAGTTAACATAGTGTTTGATGTGCTTGTTCATACTTTCAGCCCTTTGTGTTGTGGTCATGTCTGCACAAAAGGTATCTCGTCCATAAACCAATGCCCACTTCTCTTTAATGTTAATCATCCTCTTCAACCAATCATTAGATTCGAGGTCATACTTGATAAGCATACTACTCCAAGCATCCAAAAAATCACTCTCGTGTTCATAATCATAAACACAAGAGCTAAAATCTCGAGAAAACTCTTTGTACTTTGAAAACACAAAACTCAAATGATTGGCCGCATTTTGGAAGATATGCCAAACACATAATCGATGATATGTCTGAGGCCATTGAGAGACCAATGCTTTTGCCATGGCAGCATCTTGATCCGTGAGCATGGTTCTTGGTAATTTTCCATCCATAGCCTTAGAGAAAGCATCAAATAGCCATGTAAATGTCTCTGCGGTTTCATCGTATAATAATGCAACCTCAAAAATGCATGTTTGCTTGTGATGATTAACACCAACAAATAATGCAATTGGTCTGCCATCTTTGTGTTTCCTGTATGTCGTATCAAAGCAAACAACATCACCGAACACTTCATAATCGGCCATCATTTTTGCATCAGCCCAAAATATATTAGTGATTAAATCATCCTCATCAACTTGTATGGCATAAAAGAAATTCGGGTCCTCTGATTGTTTTTGCTGTAAGTATTCCAATATGCCACTTGCATCACCTGACTTCATGCCTATACTACGTTTGGTCCGCAAGTGATTCTTATAATCAACCCGAGTGTATCCAACATTTTCAACCCCTCCTGCTTCTTTAGCTAGTAATTCAAAACCAAGTCGAGGAGCTATACCAGAATCATCAACCATATCTATTTGAGCAGCTTGAGCTAATGACATGTTTCGTTGTGATCTAAATAGATGAGCCTTACTTGAAGTTGCCAAATTGTGGTTGTGGTCGGGAACAAATTGGATTATTTTATACTTGTCACTTTGACGACAACTTACCTTGAACTTTGCTGGACACTGGCATCTTGTCTCACGTCGATGATTTGTGGAAGCATGAGCTCGTTTGTCTATACCTCGTTTACCCTCACGTGCACAAACAAGTACTCTATCTAGTACTTTGTCGTTGACTGCGTGAGACTTGTTTTTGCGGATAGAAAATCCAACTTCTCGCGCGTATATATTGTAAAATTTATATGCTGCATCCTCACTTTCGAATTCCATCCCTATCTGTGGTACAATCTCCGTTGGTAACTTTGAATGTATAGATTCTATGTTTTCAATATCGATGTTTGATGCCTTTGAAGGTGTAACAAAGTCGTCTGCTTCTTCAAATTCTAATCGTCTTCGCGGTTGCACATCTTGTACTGATATTTCATCGTCATTTATGCTTGGTTGTGTCTCACGTATCAAACTGCTATCATCATCCATAATCCTGTGCATAGAGTTATTTGTTAGTTAAGTTCTGATTATAAATATTCCTCATATATCAAATGCTCATGTGCGCTAACTTTGTGAAGATTGGTGATTGCAGTTTGCGCTAACTACAATAAAAACAATTGCATACCTTTTAGATTGATGAACAAGATGACGAAAGTGATGATGTTGCTCACGTACCAGAATTTCGTCAATTACCTTAATCGTCTTCTCTACTTTATTAGTTTAATTGTGTAAATATGCAAGTGCTTTAGGGTGAAAAAGGTTTCTGCAACTTTTTCTATAGGGTTGTGGGTCAATTAATAAACCAACTGAATTCATACACATGTGCGCGTGACTACAATTACGCATTATTTCGATGCGGAGATGATAAGCTACGGAATCTTTTTTTTTCCTCTTACTTTAAAAGAAATACAGGTGGCAGTTTTACAGAGGGTGGGACAGGGGAGTGGGACAGGAATTTGGCACAGCGGATCCGGACTGCTCTTGATACTACCGAATAACAAGAGCATGTCCCCTCTCTCTCATATTCACTCAGTAGCACAACAATGATGCAATAGACAATAAACTTAATAAACTCGTTCTACTTTAAAACTTCGTGAAATTCTCAAACTCGATAAATAAAATTTATACAACTCGACCATAAAAATGGGACATATATAGGACGCTCTCGTTGAATAATACCATACGATGTTAATTGGCATTGCAAACCTTCTATCATTCTCAATTTATCATTCTATAGATAAAATTTATATTAACAGCCGATTAATGTAGTCCGTAAAAATTACACAAAAATGAGTCACAAGATCCACATGGACGATGTTGAGAAGTAGGACAAAGAGAGGGAGGGGGAGTTAAGCACCAAAATGGTGTCTCAACTTTCCCAAAAATCAGAAAATAGTGTCTATCAACTTTTATACACCAATTTGGTGTCTCCATCCACTTCCATCCAATTTTCCGTTAACAATGCATGTTTTTTTTTCTCTCTCCTCTCTTACTCTATCCTTTCTCCCTCTCCTCCATCTCCCAGCAAGTCCCAACTCCCAACCCAGAAACAAAACACTCGCGTTCTTCTAATTAAATGACGAACCCATAAAAAACCCCAAATTAAACCAAGAAAATCCCCAAATCAAACCCAGAAAAACCCCCAAATCAAACCTACAAAAATCCCCAAATCAAATCCAGAAAAATCCCCATTCAAACCCATAAAAATCCCCGAATCAATCCCAAAAAATCCCCAAATCAAACCCAAAAAAATCCCCAATAAACCCAGAAAAATCTCCAATCAATTCCAGAAAAATCCACAAATCAATCCCATAAAAATCCCCAAATCAAACCCCAAAAATCCCCAACCCATACCCAATTCCGTTCAATTATACTTGAACGAAAAATTGATTTAAGACAAAAAAAATCGATTATACTAACATTGGATGATAATCGGATTTTGGTGGTCTTCATCGATGATGAACAACGTTTTTTTTTTGTGTGGGGAGGAAATAGAGATTTTGGCAGTTGTTGTGAGAAAAATTGTAGAAATGGGGATTTGTGGGTATAATTTCATTGTCTAATTACAAGTAGAAAGGGAGGAAAAGGGAATACTCACGAATTATCTTGTCGTGTGTGATAACTTGATTATCAAAATCATTGCCATCTCCACCACCCAGTACCACCTTCGCCGGCGACGAGATCAAATGAAGTCCCGAATCACCAAAACCATGGCTTAATTACCGAAGAGGTTTGAGAAATTTAGAGAAAAAATTAGAAGGTAGGCTTGTTTTTAATAACATGTATCAGTTGGAGATGGAGATTGATTGAGATTGAGATAATTATGATGTGGTGGTGGTGGTGGTGAGTGATAGGGATGAATACATGAGATAGAGGAGAGAGGGGCACAGTAGAAGAGAGAGAGGAAGGAGAAAAAGAGTTGAATTTTACCAAAAGAAACTAACCTAACAGCATATATGACGGAAATGGGGATGGAGACACCAAATTGGTGTATAAAAGTTACAGGACACCATTTTCTATTTTTGGGAAAGTTGAGACACCATTTTGGTGCTTTAAGGTCCTCCTCACAATAGAGGAGTAGGGACCACACTTAAATAGATTTTAAATTATTTTAAGTGTGATCCCCACTTCTCTATTGTGAAAAGGACCACCATGCTTATTGTGCTCTCAGGAGTATGATATAATTTGCGCTTTAACTCGAGGGAAGGGGTGAAGGTGAATCTTTCAAAACCGTAGGACACGTCTGAATAGGATTCAAGATCTTTACTCCCTTTCTCCGCATCCTCCTCCTCTTCTCCCCCATTATTATTCCCTCCCTGCCCTTTTTTGACTCTTTACTCTCCCCTTCCTTCTTCTTGACTCTTTCTCCCTCCTTCCCGCTCTCTCCCCTTAAACCCCCCCTCCCACTCCTTTCCTCATTCTCCTCCATCTACCCCTCTCATTTTCTCTCTCCTCATTTCTTCAACAACAATGGCCGACTTCATCTCTTCCGAGAAGTCTCCGATCATTCCCACCGCCTTCTTCGCCGGATCTTCCTCCCCCGCCGCCGACGATGATCTCGAGGAAGATGCCTGTACTATCTGTCTCGAACCTTTTTGCGCCGGCGATCCCGCTACGGTAACTTCTTCTTTACGATAACTCTCAATTACTTCTCTTTTCGCCGTTTCATTGAATATTTCTCATTTCTGTGTGCATTTTGCGATCATTTGTTCATATTTTGAGCTGAATTATGTTTTGATCGAGTTTCTGACTGGAGTTTGACTGCGTTTTTTTTATTCACAATCGTCACCGTGACGCCTTTTCATGCAATTGTTTCTGATTAGTTGTTGATGAGGTTAATGAGGAATTGGACACCAGATAGAGTTATTACATGTGTAGAATGAATCTGGTAGGTTGAGATTATGTCCGAATTGCAATTTGATTGATTAAAACTCGATGTCGAAATCGTTTTCTGAGAGATGTATGATTGATGAGTTGTTATATTGTTAAAATGTGATGTCTAGATCATGTGAAATGTTGTTAAAATGTGTGTTAGATATGTCAAAGAGCTTGGGATCAAGGTTTTCGGACTGAATTTTCGACTGTGCATTTGGATTGTTTTTGCGGCTTTTTATCATCAACATTGAACAATGGATTCGGCTTAGGTCGCTAGTTGCATTTGTTGTATTGGCGCTAATAGAAATTGTCTCAGACTATGGTTTAAATTGGAATTGGTTAGGCGAAATTCTTCGGAAATTTGTGACTTGTAAATCAAAACCAATCATACCACCGCTGGCGATCATATAGTCTAACCTGATGTGTTTTAAAGAGACGTGTGTCGAAGCTTATTGATCAGATGATTCGGATCATTGATTTCATGGTGGTAATGTATTGTGTTTTTTTTCTGTACAGGTGACAACGTGCAGGCATGATTATCATCTGCATTGTATACTTGAATGGTATAATTTATTTCCATCTTTGTATATTGAGTGATTAGTGCTTTACATTATATATTGATGATTGAGATATCATTGTGTATACTCTGATGTGTGTAGGTCACAGCGAAGTAAGGAGTGTCCAATTTGTTGGCAGTCTCTTGCGTTAAAAGACCCTGCAAGGTATATAGCCGTGCTTGTGACCCGCTTTCATTTATGCTTTTGGCCTTTTCGGTGATAATAAGCTGACTTTTTTAGAGTTATGGGTTTTGAGATAACTTAGTACTCGTGTTTTGACCTACACCTTCTTTTATGTTATTGGGTGATAACAGCCAGGAGCTATTAGCTGCAGTTGAGATTGAACGTAATGCTAGGCGAAGGCGGGGGTCTACTGGAGGACCAACTTATCCTCGTCAACATCAGGAATCTGATTTAGAGTTTGTAAGTAAATTCACTCTAGCCTGTTTCAGTCTAACATGGAGAATTTGAAATGATTAGTTAACACAACTGTGGGAATGTGTTATTCCAGGGGTCTCATTGGACCGATGACCCTGATTTCAATGATCGAATTATGCAGCATTTGGCTGCTATGATGAGCCGAGCTCGACAAGTTCATAGAACTGAGAGGCATAGGTCATCTGAGCGAAGTCCTTCCCCAGTTATGTTCCCAACTCGTTTAAGTGAATCAAGTATGCATCCAAATACTCCTGAAGAATGCAACTCTGCTTATGGTTCTTCCGGAGGCAGCTCACCTACTCCTAGCATCTCATCTGTTGATGCTCAGCCTTCACTGTCTCCAACTCCATCTTTTGTTAACTTTTCTTCAGGCTCTGCTCCTAGGAGAGCCATTCACCAATCATTCAGGTATGACCCTTTATTTAATTCAATGCTCGATGAGTAATTATATTGCTTTGAGATTCTAGTCTAATGGTTCATGCAGTGTGTTAATTTTTTTATTTTTTTACTGTTGGACTATATGAACCTTTTCCGTTTTAAGAAAAATTCTGTGCCCATATGTGTCACTGTATGTTCTGATTTTCTTTCTCTTGTTCCTGATCTTAGGCCTGTGGAAAGACAATCACCTGATAGTACGCAGGGTCAAAGGTCAGCGGAGTTGCTTGCCTTTTCTGAGTCGCTCAAGTCCAAATTATCCATGGCTTCATCCAGGTAAAGATCTGCCTGCCGCAATACTGATTTTTTTTTTTTTCGGAAAATTCACGTGGTGCCCCTAAGGTTTGCCATTTTGCACATTGTGCCCGCATTTCTAACTTTCTGCACACGGTGCCCTCGAAGTTTGGCTTTCTGCACAAGGTGCCCTTATTTTCAAATATTTTCATTTTCCGCTATGACAGCGTCAAAATTAGAATAATTAGCCCTAAACTATTCTAATTTTAATACTTAACATATCTTAATTACAATCCTAAAAATACTTTTAATCATCAAAATCTTACCCAGGCCACAAGCAATTACTCTCTCTCCTCCCCGGCTCCCCACTATCCACCATAGCCCAGCCCCTCCCGACACTCACTCACTACCCACTTGTGGCCAACCGCCGACAACCCCAACCACCGCCTCTCAGACAACGACCCAAGCGTCCTTCACTCCTCCCCACTTGTTTTCCTGTCTCCCCTCCGATTCTCTCACCCTCGAATTTCCCATTTGGATGAATTATGCTGCTCTTATGGGTGAATTTTTCTGAGTTTACTGCCTCAATTTTGTGCGAATTATTTTGTAATGTTGAGGAATGCATTTGACTTGAATTTTTGCCATATTCGTGTGATGTTTGGAGGTGCCCCCAATCCAATTTCTAGGGTTTTCAATTTGGGATTTCTGTTAAAATTTGGGTTTTAGTTTGAAAGGATTAGACGCAATTGCTCCATATCTTGTGTGAATGTCGTCCACATTTTTGCTTCAATCTCTTGCTCGATTTTTTTGCTATCTTGGGGTTCAATTTGGTACAGAGGGAGTGTTATTGAAGGGGGGAGGACGTGAACTTGAGAGAGTGAGAGAGAAGAGGATACGAAGGGTGAGGGGGCGTGACGGTGAGGCGGAAACATTGGGTTCACGTGCCGACGACGTTAAAGGTAGGGGTTGGGGCGTTAGGTAGCTATCGGCGGCGTAGACTGGTGGTTCTGGGCTTGGGTCGTCGTATGGAGGGAAAAAGGTTGTTAATTTTTTTTATTTTTATAATTAGTTATATGTTGGAATGGATGATAAATAATTGTCAATAAACTAACACTTTTCTAACGGCAGTTAAAAAGAGGGGCACCATGTGCACTAAGCCCAAACTTCGGGGGCACCGTGTACAGAAAGTTAGAAACATGGGCACTATGTGCAAAATGACAAATCTCAGGGGCACCACATGAATTTTCCGTGTTTTTTTTTTTTTTTTTTTTTTTTTTTTTTTTTTTTTTTTGAGGTAGCACTAGACTTTACTGAAATAACTTTTAATGTGTGAGAAATGGTTCATCTACTTGATTCTGATATCTATGGATCTTTTGCAAACAGATATAAGGACTCAATTTCTAAGGGTACCCAAGGATTCAGGGAAAAGTTTCTTGCACGTAATAATTCCGTCAAGGAAATGAGTAAAGGAGTGCAGCGAGAAATGAGTGCTAGTTTAGCTGGTGTTTCACGGATGATTGAGAGACTAGACCTCAAATCGAAACAGAAATCACCCTCTGTTGAAGGTGTTAGACGTGGTGGAGAGACTTCTAACCTCTTTGCAAAGGGAAAAGGAGTGCTGGATAATTTAATAGCTAGTTCTCGTGAAAATCGTATGCCGTCTGACCAAGCCATTGATTTGCATGAAAAATCCCAGGCCACTGGCTCCATTTCAGGACGCTAATGCTAAGGTTTGTTGACTCGTTCTCATATTGTCAAACTCTAGCTGCCTTGTACTCCTTGTGACTTGTGTGTTTTATTTAGACTGGCCTTTTTTTCCTTTTCTTATCTTTCCTTGGAAACTCTTTTGATTTTCCTCCTAACTGATTGATTTATTTCTATTTTCAGTACTTTCAATTTTTTTTTTTTTTTTTTTTTTTTTTGTGTTGAGATTAAGTTTTATAAATTTTTAGAAGTGGTGATTGTAGCTTACAGTCACACATTAATTTTTGGATTTTACTATTTGGTGCTTTATTATTGTTACCATAAGGGGCATCATTATTATTCTGTGCATCAAAATCGGCTCATGCTTTAAGCGCAGTAAGGGCGAGGGTCGAACTTGCACTGCCTTTCCCTTGTAAAATGCTAAAATAGAGAGCCATTTTAATGTAGTTTATTATATCATGAAAGTAGAAGAACAATGAATCTTGGCTACACCTCTAACATAATTGATAAAGTGTTGCCTGGGCTTGCTGATGATCCTGCTCCATTATAAGATGTTATCTCTACATTGCTGATGGATGACTTTTCTTTTTTCATCTTGCCTTTCTTTTTTTTTTTTTTTTTGGTCTGTGTGTGTAAGCTCCAATTATTAATATACCGTAGCTTGATGCCCTGATAATGATGAGTGGTTGGATTCCAGTTTGACCATAGTTGAATCTGGTTTGGAGTGCATATATCTGCCTCCCATTTGTCACCAATAGAATAATTATTCCTTTCTGAAGTTCTTTGGTTTCCTTTTGTAGTATAATTTTTTCCGAACAGCTTTTTTGTGGAACTTGCTACATTTCTTGATAGAACATGGAATGCCGTATTGCATCTCGAATTAAGTGTGAATTAGGGAGTACAGGCAGAAGAACTTAACATTGATTCATGGGTACCCTTACTCGTTTTTTTTCTTCTTTTATTTTTCTGGGTACATAGGGGCAGCTAATACCGAGGGGGTGGTGATGTACCCTTACTTTAAGATTAAAGATCTATATGCTTTTGGATGTTGGTAGCTATGATGGATTATAGACCTAGTGAGTTGACTGAGTCCCATTGGAGGAGACATTTGGGGTGAGACTCGAGATCTTGCAAAGATTTCTACCCCTACAGATTATAATAGGTTCATATGCACGAGATTAGTATGCCCTGTGGCTATTTGAGCAACTTGTGACTGTGGAAATGGCCTTAATGAACTTGTCCATTTCGGTGGCTACAGATCTTTCAGTTGCAGCGGTTTGTGCGTGTTTCTGTTTAATGATTGCATCGTTATGATATCAATCTTATACTGATCTGGTGGACATCATTCTTTTTGTGCAACTAATCAAGACCTTAACATTCCTACACAGAAACGTGTGTTTTAGGTTCTACTGTGCTACCGGCATGTGCGAGTGTGTGTTTCGCTTTGTAGGTTTAGAATGTCCGTCACCTTATAAACAACAACACTATCCCAGTCCATAGAGCTTTCACCTATGGCATTCGGGTTCGGGTTTACAACCTAACCCCTATGTTCCTGATGACCCAAAAATGAAGTGTATGCCGGGAATGCCATCAACTGAGTGCTACTTGCAATATAAGAATTGCAAATATGTTATTATATGTTTCTTTGTATAGATATCACAAACGTATCAAGAATCATGATGCTGTCAGCCAAAAGGAAATTTGTAATTGTGAAGTTTTCAATGTGAACTCTGATGCTGATTCCTTTTCTTTTTTTTTTTTTGTTTTTTTTTTTTTTTTACCATATTATGAACATTTATTATCATTTGTCCTGTACACAGGTAACTGGGGGTATTGTAGCTGTTTATCAATACTCCAGGTGTTAGGAATCCCTTGTGAAATCTGCCTTCAAAGAAAGTATTTATCAATGCAAGCGACGGTTGTGAAGGCGGCCGATTTACCATCATGATTGGTCCCGGCGTCCTGCAAATGGTAATTTGTTCCTCTTTTACATGGTTACTTGGGTGTTTTGCTCCAAAAATGATTTCAGGTCAAGTGAATGTGTTGACTGTCTGAGGTTCAGTTTTATATCCGATCTTTTACTTAGTTTATTTCATTACTTTCTGCACATGTAAATCAATGTAATTTTATCCTCTCATATGAGACTTATGCACACACTCTAGTGCAAGCTCGCTGTACTTTTGGTGATTCACTACGAAATCGTGATTCACTACGAAATCGAAGTTCACAGGCATTCTGAATCCCTTAGTTTTTACAGATATCTCTGACCAACCTAACTGAGAGAAAGCCCGAGGTGATGAGTTTTATAAGCAGCTCTTTGTCTCCGTAGATATTTTGTTCGAACAAAACGTTACTGACTACCAGTGCCATCGCCTTTCTCATCACAATAACAGAAATTTGGTGCTCTCGATACAGTTCACCATTCCCATACCTAGAAGCTACCTTAATGACTCACGGAAGGCGACTACGGATAAAGGAGAGTGGTTCATCTAATAATGAAAAGAAAGGAGAGAAATTGACAAGAAATGTGAGATCACCCATTGGATGTGAGGGAGTGGTTCAGGTAAATGTCACTATAGCAGAGTGTAGTTCTTGGCTTCTTGCTTCTTAACTTGTACTAAAGGTGCCATCCCAATTTCCCAAAATTACCTTTTACTTGTAGCCTACGTTGTCATGCAACAGCTTTTCCTTATGCAACGTGCTTTGCTTCTCTACTTAAGATGGCTGTTGTGACAAGATTGTGAGGAGGTGAACTAATAGGACCATTACGACCAAAAAAACATACATGTGCTTCTTTCGGTATGTATCTGGTGTGAGCACCGCGAGGTGTGAATCGATCTTGTAGATAGCCTTCGACTTAGGCATTAGTCAATTATATATCATCTTTGAATTGTTCAGAAACTAGTCTAAGTGGTCGTTTGGTTGGAAAGTGGTGAACCTTCGAATTCATTTATTTGTTGTTGTTTGTTGTCTAGAGCACATGAAATTAACACTTCCTATTGATGTCTCATTGAACTTAAATCAATACGCACTGTGTTCTACAAACTACAATATTGATACGAACGAAAATGTTTATTACAGGGTAGGCCTATTGATGTCTATACTTCAATTATATTGTGTAGTAGGCTGCATTTTGTGTGATGTGAGGCTGCAGATGTAAGCATAATTGCACTTATTTTCAGTAGGCATGTTTAGAGTGATCAACCATTGACGATCATTCCTCCTAAAACACACCAAAAACAACAAAAATCTCGATTAGAATAGCAAAGCTAGCGTATAAATATGTACAATGGGAAACAACAGTCAAAACTACAATGGCAGTCAGCGTACTGCGTACCATTAGAATGAAGGACTTGGCCAGTGATGTATGATGAGCAGTCGTTGCTCGCCAGGAAGACGTAGGATGGTGCCAGTTCATAAGGCTGTCCTGCTCGACCAATTGGTGCTTGTGAATCAAAGTTCACAATTTGGTCCACAGGCAACGAACCTGAAGCGACCTGCAGGGGAGTCCAGATGGGGCCTGGTGAGACCCCGTTCACCCGGATCCCACGTTTCATGAGCTGGAGCGCCAGGCTTCGGGTAAAGGCAACTACGGCACCTTTGGTGCTACTGTAATCTACCAGGTTTGCATTACCTATGTAAGCTACGGCAGAGGCAGTGTTGATGATCGCGCTTCCTTCTTTCATGTGTTTCAGTGAATGCCTGCATATCCGAAAATCATGGCATTCAGAAAAATGAACCTGTGCTGTTTAATCGAGTTTGTGACAGGTTACTGCTCGATACAGATATACCTTGCCATGAAGAAGTAACCGAAAATGTTTGTTTCAAATGTGTTCCTAAGCTGCTCCTCTGTCATATTTTCTATGCTTTCTGTATAGAATTGAACGGATGCATTGTTCACCAGGATGTCAATGCGTCCAAAGCGGCTAACCACCTCGTCCACCACTTGTTTGCATTTCTCTTCAGAACGGAGATCAGTTGGTATAGCAATCGGCCCACCTGCATTGCTTGCCTTGACTTCGCTTATCAGAGCTAGGGCGTCTTTTGCATCCTGATCCTCTATTTCTTTAACGTACGTGAAGGCCACAGTTGCGCCTTCTAGTGCAAAGTAGTAGCATATTGCCCTCCCTATCCCTGAATCGCCTCCTGTCACTACAGCCACCTTCCCCTGCACCAGTAATATAACATGTTGTAATGTCAACTGTCACGAGACATTAGACCTTTAGCATTTAACATTTGACGACTAACAATAATGCCTGCTGATAAAAAGTCGAGCTAAAGTTGGTAGATAATGTGTTACTTGAAGTTTGTTGGACGGCTTGTAATTAGGATTGACAGATTGTGGGAGGGGATTCATCAGGTACTGTTTTCCAGGCTGTGTATCCTGCTTCTGCGCTGGGTATTTTTCGACTCCAGTCGCCATTGTCTTCCTTGCTAAGCTTTCAGAAATGGAATGAGCAAAGAAAATGGTACCTCCGATCACTATAATTATTGTGAATTAGAAGCGTTAGATAGCTAGCCAAAATGTCCAGCTATTTATAGATGCAGCCCGTAATTATTGTCATGTGTGTTTTTTTTCTTTTTTTTTCTTTTTCTTTTTTTGAAATAGGCTACTGTGCTTATCATTAGGCAAGTCCATGAGGACTGAGGGGTGTTACTCATGACTTAGGGGTGAACATGAACGGGTATTCGATACTATATTATGAACCAGGACCCGCTAATTGCCAAACGGGTAACGGGTACCCGTTTGATTTTTGAGCAACGAGCTTTGTAGATGCACGAGCCAAAAGTCATCCAAAAAATTATTACTTTCAAACCTAACCATGCTAATGGGTAACCATGGTTATCTTTAAAGTGAACTATTTTTACTTTAATTTCATTTCTTTTAAAAAAAAAAAACATTGACGGGTTCCGAGAACCTGTTTGGACCCCTTAAACAACGAGTACCCGTTTGGACCCATAGCTTAACGGGTACCCGGCGGGTAAAGGGTCCAAAATTATAGGACCCGGACCCGTTGCCAACTTGTCCTAAAATTTTGGACCCGGACCCGTACCCGTCTATAACGGGTCCTGGTACAGTTACGGGTACCCGCTTTTCTTGCTCACCCCTATCGTGACTTATGAGTCAAGACCTTCCCTCGAAACATGCTCAGTTACGTCAAAATTGTCCTTGTGGCTTCTCAATACATCTGAACCCAACTAATTTAAAAAAAAAGGAAAAAAATTAAGTATTGTTCGTCAAGTTTTGATGAAGCGTATTTGTAGTTTGATATTGAGGTCACCGGCCATACAAGAGGCCGAGTCTGATCTTGATCATCGATACATGCACATAATTGAATGCTAGGAAATGAAAATTTGGTAATTGGCATCCTCATATTATCCTTAATTCGTTGGAATACTCATTTTTGCCATCCTTCGTTTTTTTCTCTCTTACAATCAAAGACCAAAAATTAAAGACCGCTTACGATCTTGCTTGCCCAACTCAGTACGGTACTTGTATAAGTTCCTTACTGGTCCTTTAATTCTCTCGTCTTTCACGTATTCAAGTGTTCTAGTGTTCATGTTCTGAATTAGTGGTTGAGAGTGACACGGAATGTAAGATACACATGCATCCATCGAGTGGTTCGATTATTACACTACGCCAAAAACGGCATTTAACACCGGTACATATGACACCGGTAGGCTTAGAACCGGTGTCTGAAAAACATAAGACACCGGTTTCCAATCAACCGGTGTCAAATGCTTCCCCAGTCCATTTGCGCGCAATTCCTCACTTAGCTAAAAATAATAAAGAATAAAAAATTGGACATACGACACCGGTTATAAGAAAACCGGTGTCACAAGTTACCCAAAAAAAAAAAAAAAACCGCCAAAATTGAAGGTTTAATCGCCAAAATAATGAATTGCTCGTGTCGCCTCTATTGTTTTTTGATGTGTTAGTTAGTGAATTGCCGTTAGTTGAATGGAATTATGTGTTAGTTAGTGAATTGCCGTACGTTAGTTGAGTAGAATAAAGTACAACTTTAGATTGTAGTGGACAAAGACACCGGTTATACATTTGACTGTTTTCTTATCTATAATAATGTTTTGTTTAGGTATTATGAATATAGTATGATAGTAGTGGGTTTAGTGGTATCAAAACAAAATTAAAGCATTATAGATTAGTGGACAAAGACACCGGTTATACATTTGACCGTTTTTTTATGTTTGATTTTTTTTAGGTTGAATTTAGAATAATTGGTTAATAATTCTAATAGTGAGTTTAGTTTGATTAAAACAATAAAATTTAGATTATTGAATTGGTAGTTTTTATTAGTTATGTTTAGGTGTTTACTTTTTTTAGGTTGAGCTTAGGATAATTGGTTACTAATTTTGGTTTATATAGACATGGATCGAAAATGGATAACAATGTCAGATCAAGGAGACCGTGATTATGAGGAGGGGATTCAAAAGTTTATAAATTTTGCCGAGAAAAATTGTGAAAACTTGAAGTGTATGCGGTGTCCGTGTTGTAATTGTTATAATATGAGATTTCACTCTCTTGATACGGTAAAAATTCATTTGGCTAAGAGCGCTTTTGCTTCAACTTATACAAAATGGATTTTTCATGGGGAGGCAACACATGACTTGAGCATGGAGAGTCAAAGTAATAGAGAATTTGTCCAAGAAGATATTGGAGAGGATGATGATGACTATATTGGAGAGGATGGTGAAGAATATATTGGCGAGGATGATGATATCGAGAATATCGATGCCACTAGTGGAGAGGCTGGTGGAGAAGAAGGGAATAATGATCCGAATGACGATGATATTGATGTAGATGTAAGTGGTGATGACCCGAATATGATGGAGAACTTGTTGAATGAAAGTGAAGATGAGTTGTATGAAAATTGCAAAAAGTATACTAGATTGTCCGCCGTTCTAAAGTTGTATAATTTAAAGGCGGCAAATGGTTGGAGTGACAAGAGTTTTACAAGTTTGTTAGAGTTGTTGAATGACATGTTACCAAGTGGTAATTCTCTCCCTACTCGGACTTATGAAGCCAAAAAAATGTTAGCTTCAATGGGTCTAGGCTACCAAAAGATTCATGCTTGTCCAAATGATTGTATATTGTATCGCAAAGATTATGAAGATGATGTTGTTTGTCCTACTTGCAATGCCTCTCGATATAAGGAGAATAAGAATGGTGTTTCGGCTAAGGTTTTGTGGTATTTTCCCATTATACCAAGATTGAGGAGACTCTTTGCCAATCCAGAGGATGCAAAATTGATGACATGGCACAAATCTGGTGTCGACAGAGTTCATGATGGTAAGTTGAGACATCCGACTGATGCTGCTCAATGGAAATTTTTTGATGCAAAATACCATGATGTTAGCAAGGATTATAGAAATTTGCGACTTGCATTATCTACTGATGGAATGAACCCATTCGGTAATATGAGTAGTGCACATAGTACATGGCCCTACTTATAATTTGCCTCCGAAATTATGCATGAAGAGAAAGTACATGATGCTTTCTTTGTTGATTTCTGGCCCAAAGCAACCGGGTAACGACATAGATGTTTATTTGGCTCCCCTTCTTGATGATTTAAAATTATTGTGGGATGAAGGAGTACAAGTCTTTGATGCTCATGTGGGTCGTAAATTCAACTTACGTGCTATGTTATTCAACACTAGCCAAGATTTTCCCGTTTATGGCAACTTGTCCGGATATAGTGTAAAATGGGACAATGTATGTCCAATATGTGAAGAAGATGCAACTAATCTATATCTCACAAGAATGTTTATCTTGATCATCGTAGATTTTTGCCATACAATCACCCTTATCGTAGACAACGAAAAGCTTTCAATGGACAAGTGGAAATGCGTGAGCGTTCAATTGTTTTGACGGGTGCCCAAGTGTATGAGAAAGTCAAGCATTTGAAAATCACATACGGGAAAAATGGGTCGAAACTTTCATCTAAGGGTTATAAGAAACGATCTATATTTTTTGATCTTCCTTATTGGAAAGATTTGACCGTTAGACATTCTTTTGATCTCATGCATATAGAGAAGAAATTTTGTGATGCTATTGTTAACACATTGTTGGATAATCCGAGCAAGACAAAGGACACTTTGAAAGGAAGAGAAGATATGTTCGAAAAGTGTAAAGTCAGAAAAGAGTTGTTACTGCAAAAAGTGGGTTCACGAACTCGTTTACCTCCTGCTGCTCACACTCTCTCTAAAAATGAGAAAAAACAATTTTGTGAGTGTCTCAAGGGGATAAAGGTCCCGGAAGGTTATTCTTCAAATATTAGCAATCGTGTGTCGATGAAGGATTTGAAACTTGTTGGATTGAAATCTCATGATTCTCATATATTCATGCAACAACTTTTGCCAGTGGCTATTCGTTCCATTTTGCCAAAAAATGTACGATTTGCACTTACAAAGGTGTGTTTATTCTTTAATGTCATTTGTAGTAAGGAGATTGATCCGACTGAGTTGGACAATTTGGAGGAAGGGATTATTTTCACATTATGTCAGTTAGAGATGTATTTTCCTGTTTCTTTTTTCGATATCATGATCCATTTGCCAGTCCATTTGGTAAGAGAGATTAAACAATGCGAACCAATCTTTTTGAGATATCAATATCCATATGAAAGATGCATGAAAATCTATAAAGACTATGTGACTAATAGATCTCATCCAGAAGGTTGTATTGCCGAGCGTTATATCATAGAAGAGGCTCTTGCTTTTTGTTATGAATTTCTCTCTGATGATGAGCGTGTTGGTCTTCCAAAGCCACGTCATGTCGACAAAATGGAAGGCAAAGGAGTTAGGGGCCACAAGATTATCCAACTCAATGCCGAAGAAATGAATTCAGTTCACTCATATGTTCTTCACAATGATAAAGTTGTCGATTCTTACATTGATGAGCATAAAAGGCATTTGAGAAATCTTCATAGAAATAAGAGCGACATGTGGATTGAGAATGAGAACAAGAAGAGATTTGTCACTTGGTTGAAGAACCAAGTTGTAAGTCAACCCATTAATAAGTTCCCTGATTATGTGAGAATTATTTCTTTTGGTCCATCTTTACAAATTTCCTCTTATAGTGGATATGCCATCGGTGGATATACGTTCTACACCAAAGAACAAGATTCAAGAAGCACTATGGAAAATAGTGGAGTTTCTGTTGAGGCCACTTCTATTCATTTTGCAAGTGCTAAAGATAAGAAACCAAGGGAAGAAAAAATGATTTATTATGGGCAAATTGAAGAGATTTGGGAATTATATTACCAAACTGTTCGAATTCCCGTTTTTAAATGCAAGTGGATTGACAACAACAACGGTGTTAGAAGAGATGAGTTGGATTTCACTTTGGTGAACTTTGATAAAGTTGGGCATAAAGATGATCCGTTCATGTTCGCAAGCCAAGCAAAACAAGTTTTTTATGTGAATGACCCTTTGGATAAGAAATGGTCTATTGTTTTATCCGCTCGACCTAGACATGAGTTTGATTATTATGTTGAAGATGAGATTTTAGAAGGTTTGGGTGCTCCGAATTCATGTGTCCAAGTGATAGAGTATGATGATAACTCCTTATCATATGTTAGAGATGATCATGATGAGGGAGTTTGGGTGCAAATGATGCAAATGTAACAAAAAAACGTTCTAGGACTAACGTAAGTTCTCTAACTAGTTGGGAAATTTTGGTTTTACATTTACGTAATTATAATTTTCATTAATTGCACAAACTCCTCTTTATCTTATTTGTGTTACTTATGTTTATTATTTACTTACACTTATTATGGTTATTTTATTTTATTTAGCTTTCTCTTATGTCATTTGATACTTATAATCATGTTTATATTTTGTGAATATAGGTTGGATAATGTCGACTCGAAGAAGAAGAAGAAAGCCTAGTGATAATTCCGATTCCGATTCCGATCATGAAAGAGGTCAAACTTTACTACGCGCTTGTGCAAAAGCATTACAAGATGGTTCTCCTTTTCAGCTACAATGGAGTACGGACGGGTTGTTAAATCCGATTGGCGAACATCGCCAAAAGTTTAGTAGTTGGATAGGCGCAATCGCACGTGCACATGTGCCTATTACTTTGAGAGAGTGGAAGAAGCTTGACGAAGCCACAAGAGAACGTGTCTTACACGATATTGAGGTTAGATATAATATTCAATTTATTTCATATGTCTTGTCTATAAAAGTTATCTAAATTCTTATTTTTTTTTTAATGTGTTTTTTTTTTTTTTTTGTGTGTGTTTTGCAAGGGTGCATTTTATGTTCATCCCGAACGTAGGGGACGTTGGGTGTTGAAGATAGCCGGTGAAAGATGGAGAAATTGGAAGACCAAACTTCATCTTAAGTATATGTATGTAATTGACAAGAAGACCAAGGAAAAGGAACTTGTAACGAAGCCACCGGGAAAGTATCCACAAATCACACAAGAGCAATGGGATGCTTTCATTGAATATCATTTGAAAGATCAAAAGTTTCTTGTAAGTTTACATATAATTTTATAATTTTATTGAAATGTTAGCTTTAGTGAATATTCTAATTTTTGTTTGTTTTTTTTCACGGTAACTAGTCGCTTAGCAAAGATGGTAAAGATAATGCTGCAAAAAAGAAGACTAAATACTTTGGCTCTAGGAAAGGATATATTGGGATCAACGAAGAAATTGTAAGTAAATATACACCTTTTTTATTTTTTCCGTTATTATTAACAAATTAGTAATCGTTTATTTTTACTAACACAAAAATGTATTAGATTGAGGAATATGCCACTAAAGGGTTGTAAATCAAAGAAGTACCACGTCATGTGACTTGGGTGAGAGGTCATAAATCCAAGAAAGGGGCAATGTGTAACAACCCTAAATTTTTGACCAACTATAAATAGAAATAAATTTAGAATTGCCACGCCGCAATTGACTACCAAGTCAATTGATAGGCTAGAAATTCAACTACAATAAACCAATGGAAAATAAAACAGCGGAAGTCTTTAAATGTCGAGCTATAGTTCTCAAAACGAAACCCAAATTACATAGTCAAAACAAAATGAAGTCTGAAATAAAACAAAGTCTTTCGAAAACCCCAACATGATCAACTTCATAAGCATGCAACCATATCATCAAGACCTGTCAACTATGCCATCGAAGATTGACATAGGCTCCAGAACACGGTAGGGACGAACTAGAAAACAGAACGTCAGCACAGGCTGAGTAAGAAACAACAAGCATAAAGAACAAATAAGATACGCGCCTTGAGGCGCGTAGCTAACAAGAACGAATTGACGTTATAACATAGGAATAACAATAGCAACAGAGTGCATTAACAAAAGAGCATCGTCGCTCAATATATACATTGCTTAATTATTCGGCCAGGGTCCTACCCCATAGCCCCACTTAACGAACTTTGTTCGAGCTAGAGTTGTAATTATCGCCCTAATAATCCCGAGTGTGCACACCCCTCGCAAGACAGGCCGGTAGGACGAGTTCCCATCTAGGAGGAAGACTATTAGGAAGTCGGTAGCTAATCCGACCCTACATACGTACCTTGATCAGAGGTATATCAAACGATGATCGGTCGAGCCGAATCCATCGTACTCTAGGTGGAGTCATTTATTTTCTTTCATCCATTTTATATACGTTATTCACGCGTGCATTATTTGACGATACAAATTATAATGATCATAATCGATAGATACTTGAAGCGAAACAAAAACGCAAGCGACAAACATACACACCACTCGACCGAGTGGCCGAGTGGTGGTCTCGGCTAAGAGGCCGAAGGGCCGAGGAAGGCAAGGGGGCCGAAGGCCGTGGGGAGTATGGTGGTCGAAAGACCGCAAACGAACATTGATAAGACGGAAAAGAAATACGCTCAATGATATAATTTAGGCACAAGCGAAACGGACAATGAGAATGAATGTGTAAAGCAAGAACATACGATGATCAAGCAATATCAAACAAGATAATGGCTAGTGAGAGGTTTGTGATCAACTTTTTTTTACCTTACTAGCGAAATCACAAGATTAACTCAAGACTTTAGAATGGTACTTCCTCGAACACACAACCTAAAATCAATCAACAACACACTAATCACTAACCATCACCCTACTAGTGCATCCAAGGCACTCTAACTTTGGATTTCAACATTCAAACGACCTCTAAACAATACCAAATTTGCACAACACCCTCCCAAGTATACTAACAACATTAATCCATCAATAAATCACCATAATAACAACTTAAACATCCAAATTAGGCAAAATTCAGAAATGGGCAGAATGTATATTCATAATCAAAACACCATGAAACGTTCCCAAATTGAAACTAAGGTTTACCCATCTCATAATAAACATCTCCACCAAATTTCACATCAATCCACCCATAAAATCATCTCCAAATACACATGGACCCTAATTCCAAAAACCCTAATTTAGAAACCAATATTTCATGCATCAAAACTATAATTAAGCATGAATAAGATTAATCAAAGCCACTCCCATCAATACTAGCATGATCAAATCATAATTGAGATGAAATTATAAAAGACCTAAATTGAACTTTATGGAAAAGGGGCTCAAAACTTACAATTCTTGATCTAAATCAAGAGGGAAGGAGAAAGGGGTGGTGCAGGGGCGGTGGTGGTCCGCCGACGGTGGTCCTCGGGCGGCTCTTCCTCCTCTTCTTCTCTCCTCTTCTCTTTCTCTTCTCTTCACGTCGTTCTTCCTCTTTTTTTTTCTGCTGCTTGTGCGACGTGAAAGGTGAGGGAAGGGTTTTGTTTTTTTTTTTTTGTTTTATTTATTGTAGAAGTAGGAAGGGTTTTAGTAAGGGTATTTTGGTAATTTCACTAAACCATTGCCCAATTAGGAAAGCGTCTCTAAACGGGAAGTATACCCTAATTTCCAAAAATAGATTTTCATACCCTTAAAACGAGATTCTCCCAATACTTGTACAATTCAAGTAACCCAAAAAAAAGGGGTGTTACAATCTTCCCCCCTTAAACAAAGATTCGTCCCGAATCTTTAAACCCATCCTTCAAAAGACACGCTCTTAACTAGTAGCATTGATCACCGGGTAAAATGAGTACTTGGAAAGGTAGTATAAGATCATAAGAACATGATCGAGGGAAAAACAATAAAAGGGTATTTGAATGAGAATTAAAATGAGTTGGAAATATTGTACTCGAGGTACGAAGCAACAATTCACATAAAAGAAGAATCGGCAAACATATGAATCAAAACACACATAGATCACATCAAACAAGCATTTAGAAACAAAGTGCGCGAGGCTCTCATCCCCATTAAAATAAAGGTTCGACCCGAACCGAATATACCTCAAGTAAACAGATGAGGGTACTTCTCACGCATAACCGACTCCACTTCCCAGGTTGCTTCCTCAACGTTGTTATTACACCACAGAGCTTTCACCATTTGTGTCTCAGCTCGTCGAGTTTTGCGCACCTTAGTGTCCAAAATTTTCAATGGTGCCTCTTCATAAGTCATGGTTTCATCTAACTCAATGGTTTCTGGATTGAGTACATGTAACGGATCACTAACGTATCGTCTGAGTTGGGAAACGTGAAACACGTTGTGAACCTTTTCGAGATTTGCTGGCAAATCTAACGCATAAGCGAGTTCACCAACTCGCTTGGTCACCTTTTAGGGTCCAATGAACTTAGGACTCAGTTTCCCTTTCTTCCCGAACCTCATTACACCCTTGGTAGGTGACACTCAGAGTAGTACCATGTCGCCCTCATTAAACTCAATTTGACTGCGAGTTTTATCTACATAGCTCTTTTGTCTATCCTGCGCAGCCTTTAGTCTCTCCTGAATTAGTTTGACTTGGTCGGTCATCTCTTGGATGTAATCTAGACCCAAAATCATCGTTTCACTAATTTCATTCCAACAGATTGGACTCCTGCACTTCCTACCATATAGTGCCTCGTATGGAGCCATCTTGATTGAGGCTTGGTAGCTGTTCTTGTAGGAGAATTCTATCAAATCCAGCTTGTCCTCCCAGCCACCTTGGTACTTTAAAGCACAGGCTCTTAGCATATCTTCTAGGGTCTGATTTGTCCTCTTTGTTTGACCATCAGTTGCAGGGTGGAATGCGGTACTCATTAAGAGTTTTGTTCCCAAGGCTTCTTGTAACTTTTTCCAGAAACGAGAGACAAAACGTGCATCGCGATCGGAGACGATCTCCTTTGGAGTACCATGAAGTCTCAACACATGATGTATATAGGCATCGGCTAACTGTTTCTTTTTCCACGTGTCCTTCATTGGTATAAAATGTGAACATTTCGTCAATCTGTCCACTATCACCCAAATCATGTTGTTGCCCTTAGGTGACCTAGGTAATCCAGCAATGAAATCCATGGATATGGAACTCCATTTCCACTCTGGGACTGGTAAGGGTTGTAATTTACCTTAAGGTCTCTTGTGTTCGCTTTTAACCTTTTGGCAAACTAAACACCTAGACACAAAATCAGCCACATCCTTTTTCATTCCTGACCACCAGAACACCTTCCTCAAATCCTGGTACATCTTGTCTCCACCTGGATGTACCGAGTATTTGCTTGCATGAGCCTCAGTTAAGATTCTATCCCTCAATGTGGCGTAGTTAGGGAAGTAGACCCGATCCTGAAATCGAATTATTCCATCTTCACTTCTTTTGAACAATGCAGGTTCTTTTGCTACTTTACCCATCAACAGCTTGTCAGTCTCTGGCAATTCCTTGATCTTCTCAAAGACATCATTCTCAATCGTGGTTGTCCCCGTGGTTACTCCTGGTTCTGTCAACTGAACTCCGAAATTGAGAAACTCATTCCTTAGTCTTTGTCTTTGGACAATCAATTGGACCGAATGTAGAGACTTCCTACTCAATGCATCTGCTACAACATTTGCTTTCCCTTCATGATATTGTATCTCCATGTCGTAGTCTTTGATCAACTCTAACCACCTCCTCTGACGCATGTTTAACTCTTTCTGGGTGAAAATGTACTTTAAACTCTTATGGTCGGAGAAAATCTTGAATGTAACCCCAAACAGATAGTGTCTCCACAGTTTTAGTGCAAAAATCACGGCTGCTAGCTCCAAATCATGGGTCGGATAGTTTTCCTCATAACTTTTGAGTTGCCTAGACGCATAGGCGATCACTCTTCTGTTCTGCATTAGGACACATCCTAAACCATTCTTTGAAGCATCGGTGTACACCTCGTAAGGTATGTTCTCATCAGGTAGTGCTAAAACTGGCGCAGTGGTTAACCGTTCCTTTAGAGTCTGAAAGGCTTTCTCACAAGTCTCATCCCATTTATACTTTGTAGTCTTCTTCATCAAAGTCGTCATTGGTTTAGCAATCTTAGAGAAATCCTTCACAAATCTCCTGTAGTAACCTGCTAGTCCCAAAAAGCTTCTAATCTCTGTTACATTCTTTGGGGTCGGCCAATCCTTTACCGCCTTGACCTTAGCTGGGTCTACTGCAACTCCGTCCTTGGATATTACGTGTCCCAAAAAGGCTACCTTATTCAACCAGAACTCACATTTCGAGAATTTACCGTATAATTGCTTTTCCTTCAGAATCTCCAATACTATCCTCAAGTGGTTCTTATGCTCCTCTTCAGTCTTGGAGTAAATTAGAATATCATCAATAAACACTACCACAAATTTATCCAAGTAAGGCCTGAAGGTGCGATTCATGAGATCCATGAACACCGCAGGCGCGTTTGTCAACCCAAATGGCATTACTGTGAACTCATAGTGTCCATATCTAGTTGAAAATGCGGTCTTTGGTACATCTTCTTCAGCTACATTCAGTTGATAATACCCAGACCTCAAGTCGATCTTTGAGAACACACTTGCGCCCTTAAGCTGGTCAAACAGGTCATCGATCCTGGGTAAGGGATATCTGTTTTTGATGGTGACATTATGCAGCTCTCGGTAGTCTATACATAGCCTCATTGTTCCATCCTTCTTCCTTACAAATAAGACCGGTGCTCCCCAAGGTGACACACTTGGTCTAACATATCCCTTTTCCACCAATTCATCCAGTTGTTTCTTTAGCTCTTGCATTTCCACCGGTGCCATCCGGTAAGGTGTCTTAGCAATCGGACCCGTTCCAAGTACCAACTCAATTTTAAACTCCACTTCTCTTTTGGGTGGCATCCCCGGGATCTCCTCAGGGAAAACATCAGGATAGTCACTCACAATAGGGACATCGCTCAACTCTGGGTATTCTACCCTAGTGTCTCGCACATGACATAAGAATAGAGGTTCTCCCTTAGCTATCTGCTTCTTCAGATTCACGGCAGACATAAACTTAATTCTTGGTCTTTTTGGAAGTATGCGATAAGTCACATGGGTATTTTTCTGTCCCCGAAGTGAAATCTTTCCCATCCAACAATCTATTCTCGCTTTATATCTACCTATCCAATCCATTCCCAATATTACATCAAAATGGGTTAAGGGAAAAACTATCAAATCAGATTTGAACTCATGTCCACAAATCACTACAGGCACATCTTTAAACTGACTCTTACATGCAATACTAGACCCATCAGGCATTGAAAACTCAAAGTTTACCGCTGAACTATCACTAAGTCCACATTTCTCAACAATCTTATCAGCAATAAACGAGTGGGATGCACCACTATCAAATAGAACATTTGCAATTACTGAGTTAACAGGAAATTTACCCGATACGACATCAGCGTTTTCATTCTCTTCTGGATTCATGACATACAGCTGTCCAGTGGCTTTCTTAGCTGGAGTGGCCACACTTGCTGATCCCGCTTGCTTAGTTGGTGCTGTATTCCCCTAGTTGGTGCCGGACTCTTGTAAGTGTTATTCGAACTCGCATAGCCACTTTGGGCCCTGAAATTCTGGAATCGATTGGGCGCCACCGAGTTGGTCCCAGACGCTACAGGTGGTTTTCCAGCTATCTTGGAATAGCACACATTAGCCTTATGCCCAAGCTTACCACAATGGAAACATATGACCCTATCACCATTGCACATTTTCCCGAAATGTTTATTGCCACACTTGATGCAAGGCCTCTCGATCTCAAAGCCCTGGCTATGAGCTCTGTTGTGGAAAACATTCTTGTAGCTCGACTTCCCAGTCCCAGCAGACTGCGCCTTTCCTTTGAAATCCCCAAAATTTCCTTTCTTATTGGGTATGTTCACCAAATCGAAGGGCATCTCCTTTCTCTTCCCCCCGAGTTCCATGCTCATTGTTTCCATGTTTTGCTCTGCTGTTGTGGCTCTCTCATAAACATCCTTTACAGTATGGAATCGTTCAGAGGCAAACCATCCCTTAATACTCCAAAGTAGCTTCTTTCTAAAGCTGGCGGCTCTAGAAGACTCAGTTGGCGTCACACTCTCAGCAAACCTGTTCAAGTCCTCAAACTTATCATGGAATTCCTTCACAGACATGCCCTCAGTTTGCTGAAATGCCTCAAATTCAGCCACCTTTTGTTCCTTCAAGTGCTCCGGGAAGAATTCTTTCTCTAAGAGGTATTTGAAAACTTTCCAATCTCTAAACCTCTCGATAACAGACCCATCAGCTTTCTCCTCCAGCACTGGTTTGTAAAACTCCTCCTGAATTTTCATCCACCATCTTCCAGCTACCTCCTTAAGGTAAAATGCAGCAACTTTTACCTTTAGATTGTCAGGAACGCCAACAGCAGAGAAGATTCTCTCCATATCCTCTATCCAGTCAAGTAGGATGCTCGATTCTCCTCTCCCAGTGAAATTGTCAGGCCGTTTCTTCTGTACGGCATCCGACATCCTAGCTAACAGCATCTCATCATCTCCACCTCCATTACCGGCATTAATCCCATTGCCGTCGTTTGCAACATTATTTGCAGCATTATTGGCAGCATTATTAGCAGCATTATTCTGTGATATCTGCTGCATAGCCTCAACCATCACCTGTTGCTGCTGTGCCATTTGTGCTAGAATAGCTGTCAAATCTGGACTGTTGTTTCGCACCATTTTCTATAAGGTAATAACGGGATTCAGATGTAACCAATCCAATAACATACTCATTCAGATATTAACAAGTATAAATCAATATATTTCAATCCAAACATAAACAATAAATCGCATAGTCAGCGAATCATGATAATAATTCAGCTCAGAAGTATAAATATATCGAAATCAACATCCGTCTATTCGTCTCGCCCGAGTTTAACTTTTCGGAGCTTTTTTTTTTTTTTTTTCTTTTTTTTGGAAACTCGACTCGTGTTACTGTAGCACGAGTCGTGCCAGGATCAGAAACATCAGACGTACGAATTTTCGAGAACAGCAACATCAACACACGGTAAAATGTCAGATAGCATTTAATTTGCAGCAATTTTATGAAATAATCGAAATATCATAATAGTATTGGGGTATTGTCCCCAATCTAAAGTGCCTAAATAATGAAGACTTGACAAAAGTATAACATAACATTTAATGCTAAAGTTTAATACGAAAACACAATCGACGCTTAACTAATAATTAGGCCTTATGCCTTAATTTATAAGTCTCCGTATTAATCCCCTAAGCATCACCACTCGGGTCATAATCCTCATCATTAGGAACTTCCCCTCCATCATCTTGATCCGAGTCGCTCAACTCCTCATCCGAACTAATCACAATTACCTCCGTGTCACTAGTTCCGATAGTATCATTCTCCTCTTCACTTGTGGGGGCTTCCTCAGGCTCCTCCTCCGTGTCCACTGGTGCATCCTCTCCAATAGGCGAGGACGGGGGTTTAGGAGAATGGTGATATTCCTCAACTTTAACTTTCTTCCGATTCAACTGGCTAGGTATCTCATGTCCTTGTAGCTGAACCTTCTTTCCTTTCTTCATATAAGCTACATGTGACTCCGGGGTAGAGTTACCATTATCAGTGTCCGAGGGTACTTGCTTTTTGTTATGAATTTCTCTCTGATGATGAGCGTGTTGGTCTTCCAAAGCCACGTCATGTCGACAAAATGGAAGGCAAAGGAGTTAGGGGCCATAAGATTATCCAACTCAATGCCGAAGAACTGAATTCAGTTCACTCATATGTTCTTCAGAATGATAAAGTTGTCGATTCTTACATTGATGAGCGTAAAAAGCATTTGAGAAATCTTCATAGAAATAAGAGCGACATGTGGATTGAGAATGAGAACAAGAAAATATTTGGCACTTGGTTGAAGAACCAAGTTGTAAGTCAACCCATGATTATGTGAGATTTATGTCTTTTGGTCCATCTTTACAAATTTCCTTTTATAGTGGATATGCCATCGGTGGATGTACGTTCTACACCAAAGAACAAGATTCAAGAAGTACTATGCAAAATAGTGGAGTTTCTGTTGAGGCCACTTCTATTCATTTTGCAAGTGCTAAAGATAACAACCCAAGGGAAGAAAAAATGATTTATTATGGGCAAATTGAAGATATTTGGGAATTATATTACCAAACTGTTCGAATTCCCGTTTTTAAATGCAAGTAGGTTGACAACATCAACGGTGTTAGAAGAGATGAGTTGGATTTCACTTTGGTGAACTTTGATAAAGTTGGGCATAAAGATGATCCGTTCATGTTCGCAAGCCAAGCAAAACAAGTTTTTTATGTGAATGACCCTTTGGATAAGAAATGGTCTATTGTTTTATCTGCTCGACCTAGACATGAGTTTGATTATTATGTTGAAGATGAGATTTTAGAAGGTTTGGGTGCTCCGAATTCATGTGTCCAAGTAATAGAAAATGATGATAACTCCTTATCATATGTTAGAGATGATCATGATGAGGGAGTTTGGGTGCAAGATGATGCAAATGTAACAAAAAAACGTTGAGGACTAACCTAAGTTCTCTAACTAGTTGGAAAATTTTGGTTTTACATTTACGTAATTATAATTTTCATTAATTGCACAAACTCCTCTTTATCTTATTTGTGTTACTTATGTTTATTATTTACTTACACTTATTATAGTTATTTTATTTTATTTAACTTTCTCGTATGTCTTTTGATACTTATAATCATGTTTATATTTTGTGAATATAGGTTGGATAATGTCGACTCAAGAAGAAGAAGAAAGCCTAGTGATAATTCCGATTCCGATCATGAAAGAGGTCAACTTTACTACGCGCTTGTGCAAAAGCATTACAAGATGGTTCTCCTTTTCAGCTACAATGGAGTACGGACGGGTTGTTAAATCCGATTGGCGAACATCGCCAAAAGTTTAGTAGTTGGATTGGCGCAATCGCACGTGCACATGTGCCTATTACTTTGAGAGAGTGAAAGAAGTTTGACTCGATATTGAGGTTAGATATAATATTCAATTTATTTCATATGTCTTGTCTATGAAAGTTATCTAAATTCTTATTTTTTTTTCATGTGTGTTTTTTTTTGTGTGTGTTTTGCAAGGGTGCATTTTATGTTCATCCCGAACGTAGAGGACGTTGGGTGTTGAAGATAGCCGGTGAATGATGGAGAAATTGGAAGACCAAACTTCATCTTAAGTATATGTATGTAATTGACAAGAAGACCAAGGAAAGGGAACTTGTAACGAAGCCGCCGGGAAAGTATCCGCGAATCACACAAGAGCAATGGGATGCTTTCATTGAATATCATTTGAAATATGAAAAGTTTCTTGTAAGTTTACATATAATTTTATAATTTTATTGAAATGTTAGCTTTAATGAATATTCTAATTTTTGTTTGTTTTTTTCACGGTAACTAGTCGCTTAGCAAAGATGGTAAAGATAATGGTGCAAAAAAGAAGAATAAATACTTTGGCTCTCGGAAAGGATATATTGGGATCAACGAAGAAATTGTAAGTAAATATACATCTTTTTATTTTTTCCGTTATTATTAACAAATTAGTAATCGTTTATTTTTACTAACACAAAAATGTATTAGATTGAGGAATATGCCGCTAAAGGGTTGCAAATCAAAGAAGTACCACGTCATGTGACTTGGTTGAGAGGTCATAAATCCAAGAAAGGTGCAATGTCCGAGTATGACGAGGAAGTGGTGAAAGAAATTGTAAGTTATTTTTTTTTAAGGGTAGAAATTGTACTTATTTTAAAATCGTTTCTCATATTAATTCTAATTAAATTGTTATTGTCACTTAGGGTGAGTTGGAAGAAGCCGTGAAAGAAGGAAAGTTTGTTCCCCAAGGTCGAGATGATATATTGTCTCGTGCAATCGGCAAAGAGGAGCACCCGGGTCGTGTTCGTGGTGTAACCAACATGAGCAATTTGTCGAATGTTTTTGGTAGATCCACGAAAAAGATGTCTGAGGTAAAGTTAGAGAATACGGTGCGAACAATGCAATCCCAAATGTTCAAGATGAGTCAAATACTTTGCAATTTCGTAGCCGGAGAAACTCCGAGTCAAGCTGATATGAAAGAATTGATGAGCGCGATGATGAGTAACGATTCGCAAGCAAGAGAATACAATGAAGAGGATAGAGTGTCTAAGGATTCTAATGTTCTAAGAAAGGGAAAAGAAGTGAGTTTAAATGATGATCGTGAGCCTCCTGTTTCCCATTCATCTCCGAGACAAGCTCGTAATATCCCTCAAACGTCGATCTCATCAATTCAAGTTACGTGTGAAGGGCCGGTTCAGGTATCTAATATAATTGTTATATTACTTTACTTTATTAATCAATTCAACATACTTTATCTCAAATGAATTATATTTTCTAATTGTGATAGTTGCACCAACAATTTACATTACTTTATAAATAATGCAGGGTTGGCATAAGTGTCAAATGTCACTTCCTAGCAATTCACAAGAGATAGTAGCTTTAGGAGAAGTGTATGTGCCAGGCGCTTCGGAGGTACTTACTCTACACAATAACATTGTACCTCCCGGTTATAGTAGAGTGAGTATCTCTAAAGACTTGGTGCCAAATGCCGAATTGCCAGTTCCAACCCCGGAAGCTTGTTTTCTTTCTTCGGCCCTTGGTGGTTATGTGTTGAGGCCTTTTCCTTTCATATATATATTGCCTGATACTGTAATTTATACTTCATTATTGAAATTCTTATATTATCTTTGATTTATAGTTAAATTCTAACAAGTGTTTTATTTTGTTTGATCATTTAGAATGAAACGGATAACTCTACGAATAAGAAGAACACACCACTAATCAACAATTCGACACCTACGTCCATTTCAACATCCTCTTCGAAATTCATAACATCGGAAGATAAAATGAATATGAGAAGAACTGTGTTGATGAAGTGGCTTTGTAAGAAAGCTCGAAGCGTGAAGAAAACCGGAGATGAGGGAAAAGTTTTGCATGTACCCGAGCATGTGCTTCATAATATGCAAGATTTGTTTGTGACACCGTTAGAGATGGAGCAATGGTGTTATTAATGGCAAATTCAATCTACTCACATTACGGCAATTATCTTGTAAGTCACTTTTTATACATTTGTTTAAGAAAAATAATAATTAGTTTAGATACTCATATATATTGGTAAATTGATTCATGTGACCCTTTCTTTTTGTGGTTTTTTGTCATAGGTATTTGAAAAAGTTTTGTGAAAGGACACGTGTAGATGGTTTGTATGGTTTTTTATGCCCGGCATTTTTGTCACCTATAACACCGGTTGATGATGAGGATGATCGTGCGAATTATATGTTTAGTGCGTTCGCTTGTACAACATGTGCACACGGGCAAAAGATATTTTTCGCACCTTATAATGAGAGGTAACTAGTTTTATAAATTCTTGATGATTTTTTTATTTTATATTTCATATATAACTTATATTATTTTGATAATGTGTAGTTCGCATTGAATGTTAGCTGTGATTCATCCACAGTCAGGAACGGGGTATTGGTTAGATCCATCAAGAGGGAGTAAGAAACCACCCGAATTTGTTCGTAATCTAATACAAGAGTATGTATATATTATATATATTTAAACTCCATTGTTCTTTAAACTCCACTTTTATTTAATTATATCTTATAATTATATTTGAATACCGTGTTATTTAACTAGCGCCGTAACGAAGATCATGACTTTGGATCCCCTATACAACTTGAATAAGAAGTCGACGCTTATGAAATGGCATACTATAATTGTACGTTTGAATTTTTTGTGTTTATTAACTATACTTTTGATATCCTATTTATGCGTTCGAATTTGGGCTTATTTATTTTTTATTTTGTTTTGTAGTGTCCCCGTCAACCCTTAGGAAGTAACGATTGTGGATACTATATTTGTCGTTACATGTTCGAGATAATCCAAAATAAAGCCACAACTATTCCAATTACGGTAAATATCAAAACATATATCTATCCTATAGTAATTTATAAATGTTTAAGTTTTGGATATCTAAATTCAATTTGTCGTTTTAGTATGTTGTGAAGGGTTGCAAGCAATTTACGAATGAACAAGTGGATGAAATAAGAGATCTTTGGGCTACATATGTCTTTGTGGATGGAGATGAAGAAGGAGACGATGATGATCTCTAGCTACCTAGCGAGTTTTGCTTGTAAGTGTTCAAATCTACTTTGATTTCTTGAAACACTTAGATTCTCATTAAGTTAGAAATGTTAGTAAGTTTTGGTTAGGAAATTAGAAACTAGGAAAAGCAAGAGATCTCCATTGTTATATTTTGGAGAAATGTTGTGGATGGAGTAATTGAGATTGGATGGATGCTTATTATATATAGAGTGAATTTGAAGCTCCATTGTTGTATAGCAAAGTAATCGACTTGGTTTTTTGTAGTGGAGGTTTTGGGAATTGGTGTCATTGAAACGGCATAATCGTAATGTATGTTTATTTGTAATGTGGGAAGTGACGACTAATTGTTGTAGTCGCCAATTCCCTGGCAGAAGCAGAAGCAAGCAAACTAAAAAAAAAAAAATCTACCCTATGACACCGGTTTTTTAAACAACCGGTGTCAAATGTCCAACTGAAAAAAAAATACAACAACATATGACACCGGTTACTTAAATAACCGATGTCAAATGTCCAACTGAAAAAAAAAACAACAACATATGACACCGGTTATTTAAATAACCGGTGTCAAATGTCCAACTAAAAAAAAAAACACCAATATATGACACCGGTTTTTCTTCACAACCGGTGTCAAATGTCCACCAGCGAAAAAAAAATAAAAATAACAACATATGACACCGGTTTTACCCAAAACCGGTGTCATATGTATACCAGTGTTGACTTTCTGGGTACTTATTTGACACCGGTTATTTTCAGAACAACCGGTGTCTTAACATAAGACACCGGCAGTCCAGACACCGGTTGCAACCGGTGTCTATATGGTTTTCCACCCGGTGTCTTATGTATTATTTGGCGTAGTGTTAAAAAAGCACTTTACTTACTATCCTATCCTATATCCTATATCCTATGTCCTATATCTCTATATAATTTTGGGTTGGGTAAGTGTGGATAAATAGCTTCAACAAGAAGTAATCTCATATTCATTGTATCAAAACTTTAGGAAATTAGATGTTTACATTAGGAACTAAAAAGGTTCAAGTAATCTAAATTCGGTTCACACATACTCCCTCGTACCCAATAAAGAGATTTTCCTCAATTCCTTTTTGGGACGATTCACTAAGATTTTCCTCTTTCAATTCTTACCTCATTTGGCAAATTTTCTTGTCTAAACTACCCTTACTAATTTTCAGTTTTGAGCCTTAATCACTAATAAAATAATTAAAAAAAAAAAAATCTCACAGCCTACAGTCTCTCTCCTCTCACCATGACCACCCACGGTGACCATGAGTTCCGGCAACAATCGATCGATCACCTTCCTCTCTCAAGAGTCTCAACCATCGATCTCTCAACCATCAATCAATAATATTCGATCCCTTTCCTCTGATCTCTCAACCATCAATCAATAATCTTCGATTCCCTTCGTCTCTACACCACCAATCGTTACCCACGGCGACCACCAACACCATCACCGGTTCACGACCATTGATACCAGATCGTATGCGAGCCGGCGAAGGGGCTAGTGAGCAAAGAGGCGAAGAGAGATATCGGGGAAGTGAACTTGAAGACAGAGGAGAGAGATTGGTGGGAGGAAGGGAGATCGACAGGAAAAGGGAGTAGATCAACAAGAAAAGGCACATCGACGGGGGAAGGGAGGTCGACGGGGTAATTATGCTGATAGGGGCGGAGATGGGTCGCCGGTAGGGGTGTAGGTGGTGGGTCGCCGGCGGTTTTGCTGGTGGATACGAGTTGAACATTGGTGAGAGGAGGCTGGGATTAGGTAAAGTGTATTGGTTTATCTTGTTAATTATTTACTTACTAATTTTATTAAGGATTGTTTATTGTGTTGGTTGGTTGTTGTGCCCAACCCAAAGAGGAAATTCTTTTTGGGTAGGAGGGAGTACTATACATCAATAATCCTAAAAAAAAAAAATATTAAAACAAATATTTCCTATGAAAAAAGGAAGCTTTCCTTCTTAGACCGACGGACAGGGAAACTTCAGCTCTAAGCTTTCATGGCGGAAGGAAAAGAGGGTAAGAAACGAGGGAGACCTAAAAAACAAATCACACCAACAGAAGCGGAATCACATGACTAAGATATTGAGACCAACATCGAAGTGAATGAACAAGAATCGGGGGAAAAAACACAAACCCAACTCGTCGAAAATGGAAGAGGTCCAATAATTTTGAACGAATTGATCAACTCTGTGATGACTAAAGCAGAGCCTAAAAAATCATGGAATTCTGTGGTTTTTGGAAAGTCAAAGGTTGGGATGAAATTGTTTTATGATGAGACCAATGAGACAAATGGGGAAATTACTATAGAGGAGTCTGATATCAAGTATGAACTTGAAAAATGGCAGTTTACATTCGTGGGACATGTGATAGGAGCCAAACCAAAAATGAAGGACATGGTTGATTACAACAAGAGGGTGTGGAAAGACATAGAAGAACCAATTGTTAAGTATTTCAGGAGAGGCTGGTTTGCTTTTCAATTCAGTTCAGAGGCTACAATGAATGAAATCCTGAAAGGAGAGCCTTGGAAATTGGGTGAAAACCCACTGATTTTGAAACCATGGTCACAGAACATCTCACAGGAGCTTGATCGTATGTCAGTGGTGCCTATATGGATTCTTTTACCAGACTTGGACCCTTGACTATGGAGTGAGAATGCTTTAAGTAAGATTGGAAGTAGGGTTGGAAAGCCATTGTATGCAGATAATACCACAACTAAGCAGGAGAGACTTACCTTTGCAAGAATCCTGGTAGAAGCTGATGTATCTAAAAACTACCAGTAAACATCCTTATCAATACCCCTCATTGTGGTCAGATATGTCAAAGGATATAATATGAGTGGGTACCACATTTTTGCAAGACATGTGGTAAGCTAGGGCATAAGGAGCAACACTGCAAGCTTAACAGGGCTAAATCTGTTGCAAAGCCTGCAATGGTGTACAAGCCAAAAGCAAGGGTTTCAAAATCTGAACAGCCACAGATTATATAGGAAGAGAAAATTTCAGAGGAAGGCAAAAAGGAGAATGTGCAGGATCAAGTGGTTGTAGAGGACATTCGTGAACACTTTACACCACCAGTGTCACCAACAGATGATATGATAAGCATGGATGACATGGGGTTTAGGAAACCCAAAAGTCCAAGGAAAGTTGGGAAGAATATGGAAGAAGCTATGGTCCCAACTGCATTGAGCAACAACTTTTCAGCACTATTAGTGGAAGGATAAATTAATACTAGCAAAGGATTCAAGCAACTTTTAGGGAAAGGGGGTATTATAGGGCCACCACCCTTATCATGTTAATTGCAACTTGGAACACCAAAGGGCTCAATGAAGCCCTCAAGCAGCAAGAGGCTAAGAATTTCTTGCTGAAATATAGGTTAAGTTTGCTTGGTCTACTAGAAACAAGGGTGAAAAGCAATAAAGTGGAGAAAATTGTCAAGAGATGCTTCAACAATTATAATGTCACAACTAATCACATGACTCATTATAATGGAAGAATCTGGTTGATTTGGAATTCAACTGTAAAAGTTGATATCATTTTAATGACTAGCCAGGCTATCCATTGTAAGGTGACTCATACAGTGGATAATAGGGAGATGCTAGTATCAATGGTGTATGCAAGCAATGACACTAAGGAGAGGAAGGATCTTTGGTCTGATCTGAAAATTTGGTCTAATTCAAACACTCCCTGGATCATCATGGGAGATTTTAACACAGTTAGGGATAGATCAGAAAGAGAGGGAGGCAATCAGGCTACTTAGAATGACATGGATGAGTTTAATGACTGTATATGTAACACCCCCAAATTTCCTTTCTTTTTTAAAAACATTTTATCGCGAACCAAAATACAAATAAGGAAATTCAGAGGTGTCACTCCGCACTCGAGTCAAAGACCCGAATGCAAGGAGATTTCAAAAGCCGAACTACAAATGTCTAATGGTCTAAAATAGTCTATTACAATTCATTAACTAAATTACAATAATCAGAAATATGAAATATGAAATAGTCTAAGTATTATTAACGGTCTAATAGTTGAGGGTCTAAATTTGTATAATCCAACTAATAACTAATGAGTCGTCGATTCTCGCATGTATCAAATACTCCAAACCTGTGGTGGATTTAAAACACAAAAACCACAATTGAAAAAGTCAATGAAATTGAGTAAGCTAACACCTCAACTCGTAGAAAACCAAAACCCTTACCTGGATTTTGAAAACGTTTTAGTTTTTATTTTCGAAAATACACTTAGCACATAATCATATCATTTATCCATTAATAATCCCAAACCAACAATCCAAATTCATATTTCACAATCCATCATTCAACTCATCACTTCCAATAGCATAAGAAACATTCCACAATTCATATCCAACAAATCAAAGATTAACGATGAATAAGAAATTCATAAGTCATAAGTTATTATCCGTAATTCACAATTTATAGTTCAGAATCCACAATCCATAACCCACACTCCACGATCCATAATCCATAATCCATAATCCATAATCTAAGACTACTAGACCTTAAGTGTGCACACCCCCTATTAAGTATTTTTTAACCTAATAGAGTAGTACTAGAGCCAAACCCTCTTAATGACCGATGCGGTGGGGCTATAATTAGGAATCGATGCGGCTCCGTCACAATAATTAGGAGCAGCTCCGAGGCTCCGACACATTAATTAGGAGCAACTTCGCGGCTCCGACACAATCATTAGGAGCAACTCCGAGGCTCCGACACATTAATTATATCACCATATTCCACCCAATCTCCACACCACTATTAGAGTTCACATTCATAATTAGATCAATCATAAGCCAATCACAACCAGTATCACATATCATATTCACCTTACATTTCCATTGCAATAAACCACACAAGTATAACGTAATAAAGGAAATTGAAACGTTTTCCACCTAGCATGATACTAAGTTTTCATCCAATCATACCATTCACATATACCACATAAGTTTGAAAGGTTTCTACAAGTTTAACAAAGGTTGAGCATGCTAGCTTACCTTTTCAATGCACACAAGAACATGACAGCACAATGATCAATAGTATTCTTCGTCTACGTACTCAGGGGCTACAATATTAAAATCAATAAATCCCAAATCAATACTAATCTCATCCAATCCTCCATCTACTACTTATGTTAATCCTATTCTATATGCAATGCCCATGATAATTTAAATCTAACCCAACAATTAACAATTAGCCAATAATTATAATTCTAATTCAATAATTTGTTTCTAATACTTAAATAACCCTCAATTTATTTTAAAAATTCCCAAAGACATACAATTACTTTTAACAGAATCTAATTCATAAAAACAACCTTTTAATTATTATGATTTATTTAGGATTTACTAATACAATTTATACTAGTATTATGTTTTAATTATGAAAAACATGCTTTAAATTACATAAAATTATATAAAAATGAATTAAATCAATCTAAATTCGAAAATCAGTTTATAATTCCTTAAATTATCATAATTTCAAGTTATTGGTCATTAAAATTAATTTGGGCTAATTAACTAATTAAGAAACAATTAACCAAAATTTCCCCCAAATTGCAATTTCTATAAACTTGAACAAACCCCAATTAAACCTCAAACTACCCGTCAAAAAAAAAAAAAAAAAAAAAAAAAATTAAACCTCAAACTAAATTAAAAAACCCTAATTAACAGATTATAAACTAACTAAACTCGTAAATTTCGAATTTAATTGGACCAATTCGAGTAATTAAGCTAATTAACCCCAATTTCGTGATTAATGAAAAATCAACTCAAAACAAGCATCAAAACCAATTCTTTGTGCCTAAAACTAACCCGAATCGATTACCCACTAACTATAACATCTATTAGAACTAATTAAACATGATTTAGAGCAAGAAAACGAATTGGAATTGACGCTTAATAAGGAAAACGAAAATAGGGTCGCGAGGGGCGTTACCCACGGCCGTGGAAGGAGGAAGAAGGAGAGGTTGTGGTGGCCGGCTGGCGAGCTGGGTTGGCGTGCGCGAGCGGCGTTGAGGGCGGCAGGCGAGGCTGGGCGTGAAGATGGTGACGAGCAGAGGCGAGAAAACAGAGGAGCTCTGTTTTTTTTTTTTTTATATAGGGGGGCTATGTCGGTTTTTTCCTTTTTTTTGTTTTTTTTTTTTTCTTTCCTTTTTTCTGATTTTCCATTTTTATTTTGGGTTGATTGTTGGTTTATATTTGGGCCCAACTTGTATTGGGTTGGGTTGTTGTAATAGATAGGATTGACCCAATTTGAAAATAGAAAACCCAAATCGCAAGTCCAAACTTATAACCCAATCCCGAACTCAATTTTCGAAAACGACTCACGAAATAACATTTAAAATCATTTTCCACTAGAATAATCTAATTAATAATTAAAATAAAATACTTTGAAATTTCGGGATATTACAGTATAGCTGATTGTGCTTTGATTGACATGAAAAGCAGAGGTTGCAGGCTGACTTGGACTAACAATCAGGAGGAACCAGATAAAATATGGGCTAAACTGGACAGAGCATTGATCAATCATACCTGGGTCAATGATTTTGCCAACTCCATAGCAGAATTCCTGCCCCAGGGTGTATCTGATCACTCACCCATTCTGGTAACTGTCATGGATTCAAAGCTGATAAGGAAAACATTCTGATTCCTTAACTGCTGGAGAGAGCATAAGGATTATGACTCCACAATCACTAATGCCTAGAGCAGGAGCTGTATAGACAGGCCTATGGACAAGTTTTATGAGAAACTCAAGAGAATTAACAATCCCTTATTGCACTTAATAAAAGGGAGTTCTCTAACCTCACCAAAAGAGTGAATGACTGTAGGGCAAAGATGGAGAGCATTTAGATAAAGTTAAATAATGATCCAAGGAACTCATCCCTGCAGATGGAAGTAGAAGAGGCAAAGGAGCTTTATTGCAAGTTAAAGAAGGCTGAAATCAGTATGTTGGCTCAGAGAGCCAAAATCACTCACATTCAATTGGCAGATAGTAGCACTCGATACTTCCATGCAAGAATTGCAGAAAGGAAGCACCAAAGTATGATTATCAAAGAATGGTCTAGCTCAGAGGACATTGCAGCAGCATTCATAAAATTCTACAAAGGTCTTTTGGGTACTGACTTTGATATTAATGAGCTAGACACTAAATTTATAAGGACAGGGAGCTGTGTCACTGAAGATTTAAATGAGGAGTTAGTTAGGGAGGTCACTCAAGAGGAAATTAAAGATGCCCTATTCAGCATCCACCCTGACAAAAGCCCAGGCCAAGATGGATTTAGTGCGGGGTTCTTCCAAGGAGCTTGGGAAACAATAAATAAGGATTTGATAGCTGTTGTTATGGAATTCTTCAACGGTCTTCATATGCCCAAAAAGCTGAATGCTACTATGATTACTTTAATTTCCAAGAAGCAAAATGCAGAATCTGTCACTGATTACAGGCCAATCGCCTGTTGCTCCACTCTTTACAAAGTGATTAGTAAAATATTGGCAAATAGACTAAAAATGATCCTTCCAATGTTGATTGGTGAAGAACGAGCTGCTTTTGCAGCTGGAAGAAACATCTTTGATAATATCATTCTCTCTCAAACATTGGTGAAAGGGTACACGCAAAAGAACACTTCCCCCAGATGCCTTATTAAGGTGGATATCAGGAAAGCCTTTGATTCCCTGAATTGGAGCTTCATTAAGAGCATGTTCATAGGCTTGAAATTCCCTGCCAAGTTTACGGATTGGATTTACAAATGTATCACTACAACTTGGTATTCTATCAAGATCAATGGAGTCTATGAAGGGTTTTTTAAGGGAAAAGTGGGTGATCCTCTTTCACCTTACATTTTTGTGATGAACATGGAGATTCTATCCAGATCTGAGAAATCTGCAGCAGAAACCTCAATTCTCCTACCACCCAAAATGCTCCAGAATTAAGCTCACCCACCTGACATTTGCGGACTGATACACACCACTTAGTAGTGGTAAAAGAAGGGTTTTTAAGCATTCAAATGGTTGTTTTTGGATCAATTGTGAGCTAATTCTATCATTCGTGTATTGTACTTTAATATAAGAATTAGTGGTTTTTGTATGTATTTATGGCCTCAAGATTGATGTGCAATTGTGTGGAACGACAATGAGGCGATGAAAGATGATCCAAGAAGCGAGATGCCAAGTTTTGGACAAGTTTGAAAGGGATTTCAGTCCATTTACGGAAGGTCAACTTTGAAGCTTCATAACTCTCAAACGGCTTGGAATTTCGCAGTAAAACTAATGGGAGATTAAAGTTCATGATCTTAGCTTTCCAGGAAGTGGTAACACATCCTCACAGGCAAAGTAACGAAGAAGTTATGACCGTTTTAAAAACATCGCCAGAGCCAGTCCGTTGAAGACGAGTCGTCCCGAACCAGACAACTCCCGCAAAAACTTCAGCAAAAAGTGAAAAAGGTCAAGACGAGTCGTCCAGAACTAGAAGAGTCGTCCAGACGAGTCGTCCCACTCCGGACGACTCGCCCGCTGATGTGTCAGCGTATTAACGGGTTTCCTTAATCCGTTTTGTAATCTTTCACTATTTAAACTTAAGTTACGTCTTTATTCAGGATTCAGGATTCAGGATTCAGAACCTTTAGAGATTATTTTCAAGACTATGCAAGACTAAAGACCTTATTTCTCGGATCGATTAATCGAAGTTATAGTTTACCGACAATTGTGAGTTTGATTCTAATTCTTTAATTTGTTTGAGTATTGTTTATTTTTCTCGTTCTTATTGTTATTGATTGATTTATTGGTTAATTAGGTTGCAAACTAATTAGCCCTAGATCTATCATATTGTTAGATTCATAATTTAAGGACTAATTGTTAGATTGTTGATTCACAAGTAGCAACTAGCCTAGTATTTCTATGCTGAACATCGGTATTAGGTTAGAGAGAATAAACATATTAATTGAAGATCGAAACCGCATGTGTCTAGATCTTATTAATCTTAGTTGATATCGTTTAATTGCTTTATGCTTTCGCTGGATTGAATTTAGGCGCGCGTCTTTGTTATCCACCGATTAGGGCTATTAGGTAGGGCTGATCTCTCCTCTTAGCTACAATTAAGAAACGATTGGAAATAATATTTCCACAAATAAGTGCTCAACGAATTAAGATTAGTTGACAACTAGGACCAATTAGGTGAACGATACTGGACATTAATTGACCGAGATTCTTTTCCCCAATTGTTTACGATTTACTCTTTTGCATTTTGAATACTTGATCATTTACACTCACAAAACCCCCCATTTGGTTACTTTACATACGCGGACGATTACCGTTCTCTGTGGATACGATCCCACTTCCCCATTTACTACGTTTATAGGTTTATGTGGTAATTTATATTTGTTAGGCATACGACTTTAGCCTGTCACGGACGATCTAATGATCTTTGTTAGGGGAGACTCACCATCAGTAGAAGCAGTTATGGATTGTCTTAACACCTTTGCTGGCATCTCAGGGTTGAAGGCTAACCACTCCAAAAATGATGTCTACTTTGGTGGTGTAAGAGATGATGTGAAGCAGCTTATTCTTGCTAAAACAGGATTCTCAGAGGGCATGTTCCCTTTTAGATATCTTGGTGTTCCTCTCAATACAGCTAGGATGAGATCAGATATGTACTCTCAACTAATGGGAAAGATGCAGAATGCAGTCAAGCAATGGACTGCTCTCACTCTTTCCTTTGCTGACAAATGTCAACTTATCAACTCTGTCATATTTGGAGTTGAAAATTTCTGGTGTAACAGTGCGCTGCTCCCTGCTGGTATTATTAAAAGAATCCATAAAATCTGCAAGGATTACCTATGGAACATAAGCCCTGGGCAAAGGAAAATCCAATATAAAAGCTGGATGAGTGTTTGTTCCCCAAGATCGGAAGGGGGTATGAACATTAAGGAGGTTCTTCCGTGGAATAAAGCCTTAAGCTGGATGAGTGTTTGTTCCCCACCACCACCACGCACAAACCACCACCTCCCACCACCGGCCACTTGCACCAACCACCACCCCAATTTAGCTGACGACCACCACCATACTCACCGTTGTTCCGCCAGTTCACCGGTGGTGGTCCTTTCCATCGTCGAGCACGTCCTCGCTCCAATCCACCTATTTTCTCTCTCCAAACATCTCTTCAACCACCCCCATTTTCGCCCTCCCTGATGCTTCACCGTTCCTCGCACAAGCCGCCACCCTTTCCGCGTCGTTCGTCGCCTCTACGCGGACGCTCGACGCCCCTCCTGCCCTAGTTTCCGCCTATCCCCCAAATTTCTACGTGGAAAAAGGAGATATTAGGGAAGAAATAAGAGGCGGCGGCGTGTGGGAGTGGCGGAGAGAAGGTGGCGAGAGAGAGGCGCCTGTGGTGATTGGGTCGGGGCTGGCGTTAGTGGTGGTTGGAGACGGCCGTCGGCGGGGCCAGGGTTGTCCGGAGGGGTTCGGGGAGGAGAGAGAAAAGGGGAAGGCTGGGTCTTTTTCTTATTTGTTTTTATGATTTTGTTTTTGTTTATTTTGGTTTAATCTCAACCATTGATCTAAGATAGATGTGTGGTTCAAATTGATTTCTTATATCTGACAATAAATTAGCTTCTTACCGGATGCAGCCGCTATATATAGATTTAAGTTCAGGTAGAAACGTTAGATATATCGGAATATATAGGAACTTTAGGAACCAATCTAGACCATCCATTCACTCAGATCTAAAGGCTTACAATATACCAACCGAAACAATTAAAAAAAATCAAACCCCAACCAAAAACTCAGATCAAACATTTCCCCCAAAACGATTCTCTCTCCTCGCCCCTTTCTCTCACCTACAATCGTCGGCTACCGCCTTCAACAACCACTGTCGATGCACCGACCACCACAACCTGCCCTCGGACCTGCCATCGCCGGCGACATTGGCGATTAATGGCTTTTATTGCGTCCTCAAATTCTCTCTCCTCCAATACATTATCGCCGATTACGTTCACATTTGCGCACCACCTGGCGAACGGAGGTTTCTTTTCCGGCAACAATGATGGCCGTCGTCCGAGTTGCTTCCGTTAATTATTTTACAAAACTTTGAGGTAGCGTTTGGAAACATGAATTTGGAAATTTGTAATCATTTCAAATCCATCATTTGAGAATGTAGAATTCAAATATAAATTCAATGTTTGGGAAGGGTGAGATTTCAAAATGACACCTCTTGAGGTGTCATTTGTTTTTGGCCTAATTGGATTTGATACAAATTCCAAAGGATTTGACACAAATCCAAATTCTCAATTTCTTGAGTTCCCAAACATGTGATTTGTGTCAAATTTGGATTTGAGAATCAAATCCTTGTTCCCAAACACTCTCTGAGGTATTTCTTGAATTGAACATCCACACTAATGAAGATGAACATTCAATATAAATTGGATGAACATCCACCTTAATTGGATGAACATCCCTTACAAAACCGATGAACATGTGTTTCATTGTTGATGAACATTAATTTGGAACTTTGGAAGTTTTATGTTCACCTAATTGTAAGTATGTTCATCAATTGTAAGCTAAATGTTCATCAATTTTAAGTTAGATGTTTATCAGATTAATGGTTTATGTTCATCAAAGTGAGTAATAAAAAATAGGAAAAAAAGATGAGTTTGCCCCCATTTTTGTTTTATTTCTCGATTATAGAGGTGGCTAAAGAAAGAGAAAAGAGGGGAAAATGGAGGAGTAAGGTGGTGCAGGAGGTAGTCGATGTAGTGGCTGGTTGGAGGCGGTGGTGTCGGCGGTAGGGTTGATAGCCGGTGGTGGTGGCAGGGGGGTCAGGAAAGGAGGAATTTTGATGAGAAATTGGAAAAGAAAGGGTAAAATGGAGGTGGAGGAGGGGTGCATGGTGCGCGAACGGTGGGGGTAGTGGTGGTGTCGGGAGGAGGTCAGGTGGTGTCGGGAGGAGGTCAGGTGGTGTCGTGGTGGTTGGGGGTGGTTAGCGGTGGTGATCAAATTGCTGGTGGGGGTTAAGGGGAGGAGAGAGAAAATAAAGTATTTGAGGTAAATTATTGTTTTTTCAATTAATATATACTAGTATATACTAGTATAATATTAGGTTCCTAAAGTTCCTATATAATTAAGGTTCCAGACGGAACTCATTCTCAAAAAAAAAAAAAAAAAAAAAGGTTCTGGTCGGATTCTAACCCTATAAATTTCAAGAGAATACAAACGTTCTATAAATTTCAAAATCACCAGAAAATTGCACTTGTGAATAGAGTTTTTTCATAATTTTGGAAGAAGATAATGTTCTAATAAAAATGTTTGTTTTGCAAAAAGTATTGAAAACATAGTTGATCTTTTACGTTAGGATGTCATTTTACATCAGGCTTCTTTTATATTTATCTTTGAATATTATTTAGAAACCTAAAGTTGACCAAATGCTACTGCTTATTGATCTTATATACAAAGCCTCTGTTACTCTCCCATGCATGCTAGGGGTGTGCAAAAAAACCGCCAAACCGAAACCCGAACCCAAAACCGATTTACCCGAACCGAAAAAGCGGGTAACCGAACCGATAAAATGCGGGTTAGGGTCGCAACTTTGTGTGTATGCGGTTAACCGAACCCGAACCGAAAGTGGACATAATGCTTATTTTCAATAAATTAAGTTATAAGTCAACTAATTCACAAGTCTAAAATAAGATAATTAATCCAATATGTTGTTAAAATTCACTTGTTTGAGGGAAATAATACATAAATTAATTGAAGTATCGACGTATAGTGGAATCTTAATATTTTATCCATCAATTTTACTTAATTTGGTAGGTCAAATAGTGTCCCCGTACTAAAACATTACCCGATTAAACCGAACCGACAAATCCGTTTAACCGATGTGCGGTTAACCGAACTAACGGTTATGGTTTAGGGCCGGCCAAAAAGTGACAAACGGTTAACCGAACCCGTATTTGCACACCCCTAATGCATGCATAAATAAACATTCACGTTCTTAATTTTTGGAGTTTTTGTTTTCATATTGATTTATTGTTATACTGTTTTCTTCTAATGTTCAATTTATCATTACCTTTTCTTTTCATCGATCATATCCTCATTTTTTTACGCCTCATGTGTATATCACAGTTTTGATCATAACTATTTTTTTCTTTCTATTGTTGTAGGTTCTACAATGATATGACTAAAATGAAGAAGGCGCAACAATTAGACTTTAGCAGAAAAAAAATAAGTTTCTCCTCAATCAACGTTGTTGGATTATTTTTTATACAAGTTGAGGACAACGAGATTCGTGGCAAATGGTGGTGGCGATAGCTCTGATGGTAACCTGCGAAAAAAGACAAAGACCGAGCCCGGGTTATCCCCAGGCAAAGGCCCTCCGACGATCAAGTCAGAGTTTGTGCAATCTAAGTACTTAGGAGGCTAAAATACACTATTTAGAATATATAGGGAGGTGAATAGCCTGACATTTAGGTGTAAGGAGCGACGGTGAATGTAATAAAATGATGTGTAATGAATGAATGGTGTTACTCCCCTTTTTCCTCGTTTATATCACTTCCTCGAGCAGGGTTACAGAGATGTGGTATCCCCCCATGACGGCTGAGATTCATCATTTTTTCGCTTTGGGTGATTTCTTTTCTTGTGGGCTTTTCTATATTCGGCCTATTTAACTGGGCTCTTACCTCTTTCCTGGGTTGGGCCTTATCTGATAAGTTTGGTACCAACATAAGCCTCTCATGGTCTCTTAGCCTCGGCCCGACCTTCTCTTTTCATGGGTGGGGGCCATGACATACCTCCGATACTGTCCCGGTGTGGGGACTAGGCTGGCTCTATTCTGACAATGTTGAAAGCAACTAGTTGGCCCTTGTCAGAATAGAGCTAAGCCTCGGCCCTTCTCCTAGCCTTTTCATGTATGTCAGCCTCCAACCTATCCCTTCTATTAAAATGGCGAGGGTGGCGGCTTTCAGACAACTCATTGAAAACTAGTGGTGACCCTTGTTTGAATGTCGTCATCCGAGCTTCCCAAGGTACTAGCTTAATCTTTTGGATTCGAGTTTGTTCCAACATCGGGTTGGAAAAAGTTCGCCTTTTGCAATTCCCATCTGACAGTTTCCTTCCCCGTGCAAGTGGTTGGGGAGAGGGATAAAACCAGGCGTCTTTTCACCCCTTTCCGCCACTTGTCCTCCCCTCATTGCGCCACAGAGTTCGTGGCCATCATTGCCACGATTTTATGGATGGCAACTGCTGGAAGTTATTTCTTTCCGCTTTTGGATTCCATTAACGTGGATTTACTATTTTGCCCTCGATTTTAAAATCCCTCTCTTCATATATATCCTTATTTCTCATAATCTCCTTACTTCACAACTTTTCCGAATTCTCGTTTCTTTAAACTCCCTTCTATTCTCAAGTTTCCTCGTGCCCAACCTACTATGTTTCTCAGCATTTCCCTATGGTCCCAGTCCGCCTTCTTTTACAAGATTTGCCATCTATTCTGCTCCGGTTTCCTTTTTAGTGTTCCCCCTTTATTTCGCCTTTTCTTTTTCTTCGCTTTCCTTGCACTTGTTTTTTCTTTCGTCAATGGGGGGTTATTCTTATCACCCTGACCACATGGGAACTCTATCTGAGACCTTCCCTTGGGCGGACTTTAAACGGACTCCCTCTCAGAAGCCTCGGACGATGGCTATATCCTGACTATCTCGGCCTGGTAACTGGCATAGTGAGGCCATTTCCCTTAGCATTCCTTGCTGTTTTTTGGATCCTAACTTCGAGTTCATTCCTGAACCCCCTATGCACGCACCTTTCAATGTTACCCTAGCTTTTCCCCAGGCCCCTCATGTTACCCTAGCTTTTCCCTCAGGCCCCTCATCTTCCCCTAGGCTTTCCTCATCCTCTTGCGCATACCCTGTGTTTAGATTTCCTCCTAACGCCCCTTTTACTCCTTCACAGGCCGTCAAATATAGCCGCGCTTCCTTCTCAGCCTCGGGCATGGTGATAGCCAACCTCTACTCTCTCCCCTCCAACAAACCTACCAAGATCTTGAAGAAGATCAGCAAGGAGAATGGCGCGGCCCTCGCTGAATGGGGCACCGATAGGGTTTTCAAGGGTACACTACTACAGAATGCCTCATAGACATCAGACTTTTTTCATAATAGACATCAGATTCTCGTTGGACGTTAAGTCGGTTGACGTCTATTGAAAATAAATAGACATCGGATTTTTGTCCGATGTGCATCAGTTTTTTACACATCGGTTTTTTAAAAAAATCTGACGTCTATTGGTTGAATAGACATCAAAGTTTTTGAAAAAACTGATGTCTAATTAACAAATAGACATCAGAGTTTTCAAGAAACTGATGTCTATACTAAACTTTATACATCAGTTTTTTCGAAAGCCCGATGTCTATTCATCCAAACAAAATTAAAAAAAAAAAAACCCATTAATATTATTCGAAAGAATAGAATTTTAGTAGACCAAAACTGAAGAATTTGCGCATGACCAAAATCACATTATTTCTTAAGATTGAATATGAAATTACAAATTTTCAAACAAACAAAACAAGATAGTCAAGGGAACAAAATTATAGATCTACAATGAGATACGAACAAACAAATATAATTACAAAAAATATCAAAATATCTGGCACCCTTGAGACCAAAGCAAAGATCGTGAATTCCTGACAACAACAACAACAAAAAAAAAAAAAAAAAAAAAAAAAAAAAGAAAAAAAAAGACATTGTATAAAAGTACCATTAAAACAAGATGTAACAACAATAAGAAGATCTGCATCCAAGAAAGAAATGCATGCACCATTTTCGTTGGATCCAAACACAAAAGTGATATCATGATGAAGATGCAATATCATGAAACTAGAAAGGTAAACAATTGTTTTCTTAAAATCTCTTCCCATATTATTTGCATGTGCCTAATTTCTCAAGATCTAGAAAACAAATACACCTAAAAACCTTCTTCAAGAGCGGATAAACGTGATTCAAACAAAAGTAAACAAGTGATACCTTCAAAATAATCAGATTTGAATAGAAGTAAACCGCAACATTAAAATCTTGATATGGTAGGGGTTATAAAAGCAATACCTGGATTGAAATAAACCACAACAAACGAAACTTTATATGAATGATGTTAACCGCAACATTAGATTTGGATGGAATTAAACCGCAACATTAAAATCTAGTGTTTTTTAAAGTAAGAATTGAATGAAATTTATATATGTTCCAAGAGATGAGAGAGGAAGAATAGAACTTGTGATTGAGAGAGTTAGAAAAAAAAGAGAGAGAAAATAATAAACCAAGGGATGAAGGAGGCTGAGAGTTGGGGACTAACAGGAGAGAGAAAAAAACCTAAGGCTGTTAGCATTTTATTAGGCCACGACTCACGAGTACAAAACATCGAATTTCTAAAAAAAAAAAAAAAAATAGTTGGAATACATATATACATCAGTTTTGCAAAAAAATATATGATGTCTAACTGACGATAAAGACATCAGTTTTCTTAAGAAGACTGACGTCTATTATTAGACATCTGTTTTGTCAATAAAACTGATGTCTATTATTTGACCTTAATTTCAAAACTGCCACCGATCCCCTATACACATCAGCTTTTTAGTAGTGTGATGTCTATTGGCTGATGTCTATGCTTGTTTTTTTAGTAATGAATTCCCTCTGAAGTCCAAAATAATTGGCGATCCTCCTCTGGAGCAGCTGCCTATCAACATCCGCTCGATCGAGTGTGGTTTCCGGCTTCCTGCCCATCCCATCGCTTTGGAGATTTTCGCATATTTTGAGGTGGCCCCACATCAACCGTCCCCATCTTCCTTCACGCCTACTGCCTCCTTTCTGATGGTGGGGGAGTTATGCGGCCCCGAAATATTTTCCGCTCACTGCATACCATCCAAATCTGCGTGGGCTGCCATGGGGCTTACTCCATTGGGGTCCGCCAAAAGAGAGGAACGCGGTCCACCAACTGGTATTCGGTCAAGCACAAACCCACCCGGATAGATGATTGGAAAAAGCTATACGTGAGCCTTTTCTCTCAGGTTCCCATTCGTGACCTGAAGATCCCCTTACGCTTTGGATATCCCAAAGACCTGACCCCACTTGACTGCATGGGAGGAGGCTTCCAAGGCTTACTTTTTCTGTCATCGCGCGAGTAATGGACCCTAGAAGTACATCAACTGGGCCCCCCACGTTGACGAGGCCACCTCTGAAACCTTTCTCTGCGTTGCGGGCCTTAGCAACACCAACCCTCGTAGTACGATTCCTGATTCTTGCACTTTTCACTTTCTCTTATTTATTTGGCGAGATTATTGGCTTTAACGAATAACTCACAACTTGCTCTGCAGACAAGGCTCTTTCCAAGATCAGTTTGGGGGAAGCTTACAAGGACAACATCCCTAGAGATATGTCGGTTGCGGTTTTCCTTCGTAATCAGCAATCTGTCCATGAAGCTACCCAGAAGGCTTTGGCATGCCTCGAGCCAGACTTTATGATGCCACAAGAGGAGCCTGTGCTCAACCAGGCTGGCCCAAGCGGGGCCAAAGATGTGGCTGAAGAGAGCCACACACTTGAGTTTGGAAGCTTCTCAACAGGGGGCAACATGCTACCCCTGCCAACGAAGACACCAAGGAGGAGCTGGAATCTGACCATATTCCTCTCCAGCATCGGCCTCGTACCAGGCGACAAAGGCTAGCTTTGGAGGTGGCCTCTCAATCCAGTCCCATCGACCCTAATGACCCCACAGTTGTCAACTACGCTAACTTCAACGAGGTTACAGGTGGCCTGGCAAACTCTGACTTTTTCAACAACTCTCATATCAGCAGCGAGGGTGGCCCACATGGGGGTCACCTCATCGATTTGAACTCTCAGAGGAACAGCTCCGCTCCGCTGAGTTTGACCAGCCTCTTGATGCGCTCTTTGTTTCACTAGGCTTCTGTTTCATCATGCGCTTTACTTTCCTAGATACTCCTTGCTACTGACCTGACTTTCTTTTATGCTTTTGCAGGCTATGACTCCTGCGGGGGTCCACCTCTAATCTCTGCCCAAGAGAAAAAAAGAATAGGGAGTCTGACTTCCTGATGGATGTAGGGGAGCCTTCCCCCAAAAAGACCAAGACTACTGTTCCCTCAACTTCCTTAGAGGCTGAGAAAGAGGTTCTCAAAAGTCCCTCGAAGGAGGGCGCCACAGAAGACAATCTCATATCTCCCTCTCCAGTGAAGCTGCCAATGGGAGGGGCTGCTGCTGCTAACTCCCAAGAAATAGGCAAGGGGGTAGCTCAGCCTTCTTCTGACACAACCAACACAATCAGGGATGAGCTCATCCGACTGCTATCCCAGGCTCATGCTACCACTCAAACTTCTGACAGTATGACTGAAAAACTTGCCTCTCGCGATTCTCAGGGAGGCTCTCTTTTCTCCACACCTAGCCTTGTGATTCCTGACGAGGCTTTTTTCTGTTCTTGCCTCAGATATCCTGAGCAAGGGCTAATACGACCCACTTAGTTGTGGGTAATGTTGGGTTAAAATGCTAGAAAATGGTAGCTTTTGGATCGGTTTATTGACTAATTCGATTATTTCATTATTTGTGCTTTAATATAAGAATTAGTGGTTTTTGAATGTATTTATGGCCTCAAGATTGATATTCAAGTGTGTGAAACTAAAATGAGGCGATGAAAGATGATCCAAGAAGCAATATGACAAGACTTGGACAAATTTGCAAGCTAGGTTGAGGAATTTCAGTCCATTTACAGAAAGTTCACTTTGAAGCTTCATAACTTTCAAATGGCTTATAATTTTATAGTACAATCAGCGACATATTAAAGTTCATGATCTTAGCTTTCCAGAAAGTGGTCACACGTTCTCACAGACCAAGTAACGAAGAAGTTATGACCGTTTGAAAAACGTCGCCAGAACCCGTCCGGCGATAGAAACAGAGGCCTTTAGACGATTCGTCCAGAAGCCCAGACGAGTCGTCCCGAATCCCAGACGACTCGTCCCGACCGCAGACGAGTGGTCTCGCTGCTGTGTCGGCGTATTTTTGAATTTCCTTAATCCGTTTTGTAATCTTTTAGTATTTAAAACTATGTTCCGTTTATTATTCAGTATTAAGTTTTCAGACCTAAGTTGTATTATTTTCAAGACTATGCAAGGCTAATGACCCCTTTTATTTTCGGATTTGATTAATTGAAGCTACAAATTCATCCGGACAATTGTGAGTTTCTAACTATTTCAATTATCGTTGAGTATTATCATTCTCTCTATTTTAATTGCTATTGATTGATTTATCGTTAATTAGGTGTACAACTAATTAGCCATAGGTTATGTCATATTGCTAAAATCATTCATCAAAGGACTAATTGTTTGTTTAATTGATTCACTAGTAGAAACTAAATCTTAACTTCTGCTGATCATAGATCTAAGATTTAGGAGAGAATTGATTTATTGATTGAAGATCAAAACCGCGTGTGTCTAGATCTTATCTATCCTAGTTGTTATCGTTCTATTGCTTATTGCTATCGTTGAATTGAATTTAGGCGCGCGTCTTTGTTATTCATCGATTAGGGCTAGTTGGTAGGGCTGATCTCTCTTGCTAGCTATTAATTAGGAACGATTGAAAACTCCGTTTCCAACTAGGTGCTCATCATAATTGATCTAAGTGAGGACAATGATAAACTCGATGAACTGTAGTGGATATTAATCGTCCGAAACTTTTCCCTTAATTGAATTGCAAATTACTTCTTTCCGTTTGAACATTTAATCAATACAAACTCATAACCCCCATTTAGTTACTTTTGCACACTTAGATAACTTTCGGTTCTCTTTGGATACGAACCTTACTTGCCTATTACTACGTTTTAAGCTAGTATTGATTAATTATATTTGTAGGCATACAACTTTAGCCTGTCAAGGGCCTGAATCGTAATCTCGCTCCTCGTTATGTAGTGCATGCTGACGGGGATGAGAAGATGGCCCAGGTGTTCGCCTTGGCCAGGCCTCTCTTGGCCCACTACCAGAGAGAAGACATTCCTGCCCTCGGCGAGGACGTGACAGTTCTGTTTCTCTGCAAGCAGATTGAGGTAAGGCTTTTTCACCTTCGTTCTATTTTCATTTTCTTTTCCTTATTTTCCGATTTCCTTACCCGAGGTTTCCTTTCTCCTCTTTCTTCTTAAGGGTGTGTTCTTTCGTTGAGGGCCTTCGCCAATCAGTACCCTAATGGCCTGGTATCAATGGCTTGCAGTAAGGCAGCCCAATCCGCTCATGCCGACGTGGAGGCGGCTCAGCAAGGCTACACCGAAGTGGAGCGAGTCATGAGGGCCATGGAGGCCTAGCAAAAGAGGCTGGATGAGGCCACGGCTCTCTATTACGCTGAGAAAGCCAACCATGAGGCCATCAAGGAGGAAAAAAAGGCTGATGGATGCCAAGGTTCTTAAGCTGCATGAGTCGCTAGCGACCATAGAGGTTGCTCTTTAACAATAAATATGAGACCGTGACTTGGCCATTGTTCAGCGGGAGAAGGAGTGGGCTGACCGTGATGAGACTTGGCGAACTGATATTGCTGACCTGGATGCCGCTAAGGCCGAGATTCTGGACAAAAACGCAATGCTCAACCAAATTGAGAAAGATGAAGAGTGGCAAGAAGAGCTCATGAGAAGGGTGCAACCCAACCGCAAAGAATGGGTTGAGATGGCCACAATTTTCATATACACCGCTTCTCTTCCCTTTGACTACCTGCTGGCCTTTGAAGGGGCCAAAGAAATGGACGTGTGGCTGATCCGGGCTAAGCATATTGCCGATAAGACTTTGCAACAGGAATGCCCTGGGACTAGCCTCAACAACTTCCGCGCCGCCTACGCCGATGGAATTTCCAAGATGGAAGCTGCGCTGATGGTCGAAACAAAGAGGCTGGTCGAGGAGAAGGGGTATGGTCCACACGAGGAGATAATGGCTCGCGCCAAGGAGGAGATATACAAGGACACTGTCCCCTTCGATCCTCTTTCTCTCGGGGAGCGTCACGACTGTGACCCTAAATAGATGATTTTACGCTGTTTGCTACTTATGCTTTTCTCTGAACAATTTTACTTGCATGCCCATTTGTTTATGCAATTTCAACCGTTGTCGTACTTTCTATTTTAATTTAGGTAGCGTTTGGAAACAAGTATTTAAAAATTTGTAATCATTTCAATTTCATCATTAGAGGATGTGGAATCCAAATATAAATCAAATGCTTGGGGAAGGTAGGATTTTTTAATGACACCTCTTGAGATGTCATTTGTTTTTGGCGTAATTGAATTTGATACAAATTGCAAAGGATTTGACACATATTCAAAGTCTCAAATTATTGAATTCCCATACATGGGATTTGAGTCAAATTTGGATTTGAAAATCAAATCCTTGTATCCAAACACTCTCTTAGATAGCGTTTGGAAACAAGAATTTAAAAATTTGTAATCATTTCAATTCCATCATTTGAGAATGTGTAAATCAAATATAAATCAAATGTTTGGGGATGGTGGGATTTCAAAAAGACACCTCTTGAGGTGTCATTTGTTTTTGGCCTAATTGGATTTGACACAAATCCAAATTCTCAAATTCTTGATTTCCCAAACATGGGATTTGTGTCAAATTTGAATTTGAGAATCAAATTCTTGTTTCCAAACACACTCTTAATGGATTCTCATTTTTTCTTTTCTCAACCTTTGCGTAATTTCAGCATTGTAGGTTTATTTATCTGCATACATTAGCTTACCCAAGGTCTATATATGGCCCTGGTTGTTCTATTATGAACCCGACCTCACATGCACTACCCTTCTGGATATTCATTGTGCATTTTGGAGAACCGGAATAGCCTATCCTACACTTTCTCCTTTCGGAGCGAGGCTATTCTGCACTTTCTCCATTTGGAGCGATTGCTAATCACATGTTTAGCTAACCTTGACAAGGTTGACGATTAACTCTCTTTCCCCCTGATCAGGTTACACTCCTAATATCATGGGGTGTAACCAGGGCAACTGAGCTGAATTGTTATAACCAAGAAAACATAGAATAAATAAATAAAAGAAAAGATTCGCATTTTTGCAACCATATTCCATAATTTCTCCTTCTCAACTATATGTCTTTCACCATACATGAGGATTCCAGGGAACTTAGTAAAGCTCCGCTTATTTTTTCTACTGGGCTGCATTCATATGATACAGCCTCCCAAGATGCCTACTAAGGCCGTCCCTTTTTTCTTCCAACTATTAACCACGGGTAGCCTCTCTGAAAAGCTGCCCGCAATTAAGTTCATTACGTATAGTATTTCTTCATGTTTAAGATATTCCAAGGGTGATCCATCCTGTTGCCTTCCATGTCTGAGATCCTGAAAGTTCCTTGTGCCACCTCTTCTACCACGAGATAGGGTCTTTCCCATCTTGGGTCCAACTTCTTGAACCTTTTGCGCTTAGCTGATCCGATTAGCTTGATGATTACCATGTCTCCTACTTTTATCTTCCGGGGGTGCAGATGCTTTGCATATTTCCTTGTTATAACTTGCTTTTGCCTTTGCATTCTGAACAACGCGTCCCCCCTGACTTCTGGAAGCAAGTCCAACATGACAGCAAAATCTTTCTAATTCTCGTCAGGCTCCTAACTAGAGATTTTGTAAGCCTTTGCACCTATCTTTAAAGGTAAGACAACTGCAGCTGCAACTCCATACACCAGCTCAAAGGGAGTTTATCCCCTGGCTCTTTATACCTAAGTACAAAGAGCCCACAAGACTCTTGGCAGCCTATCTTGCCACAGTCCTTTCTTCTCCCATTTTAACTTCGTGTTCAAGCCCTTCAATATCTGTTGGCTGCCTCTACCTGACCATTGGTCTGAGGGTAGTAGCTTGTAGAGTAGATCATCTTAATACCCAAATCGGTAAAAAATTTGGTTAGCCACCGTCTTCAAACTGTTTCACATTGTCAAGAACAAGCACTTGTGGGATTCCAAATCTCGTAATAATGTTCTTCCATAGGAAACTCTCAACAGCATCAACATTGATTGTTGACAGAGGTTCGGCCTTGATCCACTTGGTGAAGTAGTCTATCGCCACAATCAGGTGCTCCGTTTGAGCCTTGGCTTTGGAGAGCTTACCCACAAATCTATTCCCTATCTTGCAAAGGGCAAATGAATGAAGATCGGTTTTAAAAGGACTGCTGGCCTTTTAAGGAGTGGTCCGAACCTCTAGCATACATCACATTCTCTCAACAATTGGTGTGCATCTCCCTTTATAGTAGGCCAATAGTGACCCTTTCTTAGCACTAATGCCGCCAAGGCCTATCCTCTTACGTAGGCTCCACATATCCCATCATGACTCTCCCTTAGGCGGTACCATCCTTCATTTGCATCCACACACTTGAAATATGGCTGATCATAGCCCTTCTTTAAGAGGTTTCCGTTGAGGAGAATGAACCTCTCAGACTTCCTTCTGATCTTAGCAGCCTGCTTCGGGTCTTCAGGCAGCCTCTGCTCAGACAGGTAGTCTTTGTAAGGCCGCATCCACCCATCGCTTCCGTCTAGAGTCATAATTACTATGGCTTCGATGGTTCTTCTTGCAACACTTCCCATTTCACCACTCTCGGATCATCCTCTACTGATGAGCTTGCCAATCTCGCTAAGGCATCCGCCTGCTCATTCTCTGACCTTGGAATATGCTGCACTACACAACTAGGGATTTTGGCAATTATCTTATGTACCCTCTCCTTGTACTCCACAATATGAGGTTCCTTTGCTTCATAAATTCCATTAATCTGATTTACCACCAATGCAGAGTCTGAGAAGGCTGTGACCCTAGTGGCTTGCAAATCCACACACATCTTTAACTCCGGTAGTGACAGAGGCGTCCAGTCCCAACAACGAACTGTTTGATTGTGATTGGGCGTGAATAGATGTAGTAACAAACGTGTTATCAACAATAACACAAGCAATAGAACATAAAGAAAAGACACCAGAATTAAAGTGGTTCACCAGCGATGTGCCAGCTACGTCCACCAAACAGAGGAGAAATATTCACTATATGAGGAATAGCACCAATACAAAGTTGTGAGTTCAATCCGAAAAGAACTCACCAAATACGAACGAGATCTAAGAGCCAAACGTTCTTGCGATCAACTAAGAACCCAAACAAACACCCTTGAATCTCACCAAAACGAACAAGCCACAACCTTGAGAAAACCTGCAACTATGACTCTAGGTACTCACAATTACAAGAGAATCACTCAATTTGTGTCTTAGGGATGTTATGAGGGGACTAGGGTGTATATATAGTACCCCCATAAGAAAAAACCTAATTAGGCAGAAAAACGCAATAAGGAAACAAAAGACGCGAAGCCGAAACAAACAACCGACATACGCCCATGGGCCGCGGTCCGCGCCCGACTACCGCGGCCCGCGCCACCTTCCATGGCAGGCCGCCAAATGTCTTTGCATCCCCCTTCACGAAAACTGCCGCGCTCCGCGGATCGCACGAACTCTCGGTAGATCTTCCTTATTCCCTTTTTCGCCTAACACCCGTATACCGTAGGTTACCATGTCCCGAGCTCCCTGCTCGGTCACCACCACGACATACCCAAATTGGTAAGTATGTTCAAGGCATATTTTAAGAATCTCCACCTTGACTTGAATACTCTTACACCCAAAGTCAAAACCAAATACAAATGTACCAAGTGCACTAAACGTGGCCAAACGTACATCATCACCAAACTGATCAAGGTAGCACCTACCCAAACGTACCCTAAGATACCAAATGTATCGCAATGCCGTCGCACCACAACACCAAATAGTAGAACGCCATCATCATCACAAACCCAGTTAATGGAATACCAAACGCCACAAACCAAACGGTATAACCAAATGTGCACGAGCTACCAAACACCAAATGTTTCTTCTCCCAAACGGCTGATTGTACCAAAGTACCCAATAGTCTAATTAAAGACACAAATGGCCAAACAAATACAAATTGTCCCTCTTGAGTAACCAAACGTGCTGCAGACACCAAATTGCTTATACCAAACCAAACAATCAAGACCGAACCAAACATCCCAAAGAGCCAAACTACCCCACTGAGTAAGAGGTACAAATGCTAGACTAAATCTAACCAAATTGCTCCAAGGAACATAAAAACAAATTCAAATTCAAACGACTCCTCAAGGAATCCAAACGGTCTCTTCCGAAACCCAAATGCAACAGACTCGTTAGAGTCCTAAGCCGCCCCTTACAAGGCACAAATGAGCTCCACCTAGAGCTCCAACTAACGGCTCCGCCCGAAGCCCCAACACGCCCCCGATGGGGCGCCGATCGCCTCACTGAGGCGCCAAGTCAAATGTCGGTTCCTCCTTTGGTTGACCTTGAGGCTCGACCCGCTTAGGAGCTAGCTCCACCTCACTGTCAACACCCTCATCCTCAACCTTAGGAATAACCAACTCAGAATCATCCAATATCGTCGATGAATCACCCAAATGACAAGTTGTGCATGCCTCAACTTCGTTGACAAAGAACCAAACGCTGAATCACAAGACGAACCAGCAGTCAGCGTATTGCCTTGAAGAACATACAAAGACCCTTCCTTGACACCCTTCCAAATTACAGACGAGCCCTCACAAACGCACAAAACAGCCCCATCACCTTGGAAACTGTAGCCGTCTTCGACTAATTTTCCTAGTGACACAAGATTTCTCTTCAGCTTCGGGATATGCCTAACTCCATGAAGAACCCGAATCACACCATCAGCAGCCCTAACTCGAACGGAACTAATTCCCACAATCTCACATATAGCACCATTACCCATGGCATTGGAACCTCCACTAAACTCTTCATAGGAATCAAACCACTCTATTGTAGGACACATATGATATGGACAACCTGTGTCCAAAATCCATCTATCAACAGGATGTGAAGCAACTGCGACAACGAGCGCATAATCTCCATCTGAGTCATCATCTTTCCCTTGTGCAATAGCGGCTTGAGGGGCAGCATCCCTAGCTCTGTCCTTGATTAGTTTAGGGCACTTATCCTTCCAATGCCCGGGCTCCTTGCAGTAGTTACAGAGGTCCTTAGAACGCGAATTCTTCGACCACGATTTCTTCTTAGTCCCTTAAGATTCAGCGACTAACCCACTCCCATAACCACCTGCAAGCTCGCCAGAAGCCTTCTGGCGCAATTCCCTAGTGTGAAGCGCTGACTTTACTTCCTCTAGAGACCCGGTTGTTCCACTACGCAAAAAACAACAGTTAACACCGGTAAATATGACACCGGTAGGCTTAGAACCGGTGTCTGAAATACATAAGACACCGGTTTTCAATCAACTGGTGTCAAATGCTTCCAGTCGATTTGCGCGCAATTCCTCACTTAGCAAAAAATAATAAAGAATAAAAAATTGGACATACGACACCGGTTATAAGAAAACCGGTGTCATAAGTTACCCAAAAAAATAGCATAATTTATCCTATTACAGAAAAAAAAAAGTTGGACTTACGACACCAATTTTGCTCAAAATCGGTGTCATATGTTACCCCAGAAAAGGGCATTAATCCACTCAGCGAAAAAAACATTAAAAAATTTAGCTCATTACAGAAAAAAAAAATTTGGACTTACGACACCGGTTTTGAATATGTTACTCCAGAAAACGGCAATAATCTACTCAGCGAAAAAAACATTAAAAAATTTATCTTATTACAGAAAAAAAAAAAATTGGACTTACGACACCGGTTTCATATGTTACCCCAGAAAAGGGCAATAATCCACTCAGCGAAAAAAACATTAAAATTTTTATCTTATTGCAGGAAATAAAATTTGGACTTACGACACCGGTTTTGAAGAAAACCGGTGTCATATGTTACCCCACAAAAGGGTATTTTTCTTTTGTCGTCGATGTTAATTTGGCACTTAATAAAAAAAACTATAACCCCCAAAAACCCGAAACCCAGAAAAATAAAATTCTAATTCGCCGTCGCCGTTCTTGCTTCGTTGTCGCCGCTCGCCGCTCGTTGCCCGCTGCTCGCCGCTATTGTTCGCCGCCGTTCTGTGCCGCGCCTCTGTGGTTTGCCGCTCGTGTCGCCTCTTTGTCTTGGTGTCTCTTTCATACAATTAGGTTTGTCGCCAATTACTGTTTTTTCATTCAATTTTGTAGTTTTGTTTTTTGTTTTTTCATTCAATTATTGTTCGCCAAAATTGAAGGTTTATCGCCGCTATTCAATTTTGTATTCAATTAGGTTTGTCGCCGCTATTTTTTTTTGATGTGTTAGTTAGTGAATTGCCGTTAGTTGAATGGAATTATGTGTTAGTCAGTAATTGCCGTATGTTAATTGAGTAGAATAGAGTACAACTTTAGATTGTAGTGGACAAAGACACCGGTTATATATTTGACCGTTTTCTTATCTATAATAATGTTTTGTTTAGGTATTATGAATATAGTATGATAGTAGTGGGTTTAGTGGTATCAAAACAAAATTAAAGCATTATAGATTATTCAATTAGCTAGATTATTTAGATGTTTGATTTTTTTTAGGTTGAATTTAGAATAATTGGTTAATAATTCTAATAATGAGTTTAGTTTGATTAAAACAATAATATTAGATTATTGAATTGGTAGTTTTAATTAGTTATGTTTAGGTGTTTACTTTTTTTAGGTTGAGCTTAGGATAATTGGTTACTAATTTTGGTTTATATAGACATGGATCGAAAATTGTCAAATCAAGGAGACCGTGATTATGAGGAGGGGATTCAAAAGTTTATAAATTTTGCCGAGAAAAATTGTGAAGACTTAAAGTGTATGCGGTGTCCGTGTTGTAATTGTTATAATATGAGATTTCACTCTCTTGATACGGTAAAAATTCATTTGGCTAAGAGCGCTTTTGCTTCAACTTATACAAAATGGATTTTTCATGGGGAGGCAACACATGACTTGAGCATGGAGAGTCAAAGTAATAGAGAATTTGTCCAAGAAGATATTGGAGAGGATGATGATGACTATATTGGAGAGGATGGTGAAGAATATATTGGTGAGGATGTTGATGTCGAGAATATCGATGCCACTAGTGGAGAGGCTGGTGGAGAAGAGGGGAATAATGATCTGAATGACGATAAAATTGATGTAGATGTAAGTGGTGATGACCCGAATATGATGGAGAACTTGTTGAATGAAAGTGAAGATGAGTTGTATGAAAATTGCAAAAAGTATATTAGATTGTCCGCCGTTCTTAAGTTATATAATTTTAAGGCAGCAAATGGTTGGAGTGACAAGAGTTTTACAAGTTTGTTAGAGTTGTTGAATGACATGTTACCAAGTGGTAATTCTCTCCCTACTTGGACTTATGAAGCGAAAAAAATGTTAGCTTCAATGGGTCTAGGAAAAGATTCATGCTTGTCCAAATGATTGTATATTGTATCGCAAAGATTATGAAGATGATGTTGTTTGTCCTACTTGTAATGCCTCTTGATATAAGGAGAATAAGAATGGTGTTCCGGCTAAGGTTTTGTGGTATTTTCCCATTATACCAAGATTGAGGAGACTCTTTGCCAATCCAGAGGATGCGAAATTGATGACATGGCACAAATCTGGTGTCGACAAAGTTCATGATGGTAAGTTGAGACATCCGGATGATACTGCTCAATGAAATTTTTTTGATGCAAAATACCGTGATTTTAGCAAGGATCCGAGAAATTTGCGACTTGCATTATCTACTGATGGAATGAACCCATTCGGGAATATGAGTAGTGCACATAGTACATGGCCCGTTATACTGATTACTTATAATTTGCCTCCGAAGTTATGCATGAAGAGAAAGTACATGATGCTTTCTTTGTTTATTTATGGCCCAAAGGAACCGGGTAACGACATAGATGTTTATTTGACTCCCCTTCTTGATGATTTAAAATTATTGTGGGATGAAGGAGTACAAGTCTTTGATGCTCATGTGGGTCGTAAATTCAACTTACGTGCTATGTTGTTCAACACTAGCCAAGATTTTCCCGTTTATGGCAACTTGTCCGGATATAGTGTAAAAGGGGACAATGCATGTCCGATATGTGAAGAAGATGCAACTAATCTCTATCTTAATAGATCTCACAAGAATGTTTATCTTGATCATCGTAGATTTTTGCCATACAATCACCCTTAGCGTAGACAACGAAAAGCTTTCAATGGACAAGTGGAAATGCGTGAGCGTCCAATTGTTTTGACGGGTGCCCAAGTGTATGAGAAATTCAAGCATTTGAAGATCACATACGGGAAAAATGGGTCGTAACTTCCATCCAAGGGTTATAAGAAACGATCTATATTTTTTGATCTTCCTTATTGGAAAGATTTGACCGTTAGACATTCTCTTGATCTCATGCAGATAGAGAAGAATTTTTGTGATTCTATTGTTAACACATTGTTGGATATTCAGAGCAAGACAAAGGACACTTTGAAAGGAAGAGAAGATATGTTTGAAAAGTGTAAAGTCAGAAAAGAGTTGTTACCGCAAAAAGTGGGTTTACGAACTCGTTTACCTCCCGCTGCTCACACTTTCTCAAAAAATGACAAAAAACAATTTTCTGAGTGTCTCAAGGGGATAAAAGTCCCGGAAGGTTATTCTTCAAATATTAGCAATCGTGTGTCGATAAAGGATTTGAAACTAGTTGGATTGAAATCTCATGATTCTCATATACTCATGCAACAACTCTTGCATGTGGCTATTCGTTCCATTTTACCAAAAAAAGGTACGATTTGCACTTACAAAGGTGTGTTTATTCTTTAATGTCATTTGTAGCAAGGAGATTGATCCGACTGAGTTGGACAATTTGGAGGAAGGGATTATTTTCACATTATGTCAGTTAGAGATGTATTTTCCTGTTTCTTTTTTCGATATCATGATCCATTTGCCGGTCCATTTGGTAAGAGAGATTAAAGAATGCGGACCAATCTTTTTGAGATATCAATATCCATATGAAAGATGCATGAAAATCTATAAAGACTATGTGACAAATAGATCTCATCCAGAAGGTTGTATTGCCGACCGTTATATCATAGAAGAGGCTCTTGCTTTTTGTTATGAATTTCTCTCTGATGATGAGCGTGTTGGTCTTCTAAAGCCACGTCATGTCGACAAAATGGAAGGCAAAGGAGTTAGGGGCCATAAGATTATCCAACTCAATGCCGAAGAACTGAATTCAGTTCACTCATATGTTCTTCAGAATGATAAAGTTGTCGATTCTTACATTGATGAGCGTAAAAAGCATTTGAGAAATCTTCATAGAAATAAGAGCGACATGTGGATTGAGAATGAGAACAAGAAAATATATGGCACTTGGTTGAAGAACCAAGTTGTAAGTCAACCCAAGATTATGTGAGAATTATGTCTTTTGGTCCATCTTTACAAATTTCCTCTTATAGTGGATATGCCATCGGTGGATGTACGTTCTACACCAAAGAACAAGATTCAAGAAGTACTATGCAAAATAGTGGAGTTTCTGTTGAGGCCACTTCTATTCATTTTGCAAGTGCTAAAGATAACAACCCAAGGGAAGAAAAAATGATTTATTATGGGCAAATTGAAGATATTTGGGAATTATATTACCAAACTGTTCGAATTTCCGTTTTTAAATGCAAGTGGGTTGACAACATCAACGGTGTTAGAAGAGATGAGTTGGATTTCACTTTGGTGAACTTTGATAAAGTTGGGCATAAAGATGATCCGTTCATGTTCGCAAGCCAAGCAAAACAAGTTTTTTATGTGAATGACCCTTTGGATAAGAAATGGTCTATTGTTTTATCCGCTCGACCTAGACATGAGTTTGATTATTATGTTGAAGATGAGATTTTAGAAGGTTTGGGTGCTCCGAATTCATGTGTCCAAGTAACAGAAAATGATGATAACTCCTTATCATATGTTAGAGATGATCATGATGAGGGAGTTTGGGTGCAAGATGATGCAAATGTAACAAAAAAACGTTGAGGACTAACGTAAGTTCTCTAACTAGTTGGAAAATTTTGGTTTTACATTTACGTAATTATAATTTTCATTAATTGCACAAACTCCTCTTTATCTTATTTGTGTTACTTATGTTTATTATTTACTTACACTTATTATAGTTATTTTATTTTATTTAACTTTCTCTTATGTCTTTTGATACTTATAATCATGTTTATATTTTGTGAATATAGGTTGGATAATGTCGACTCAAGAAGAAGAAGAAAGCCTAGTGATAATTCCGATTCCGATCATGAAAGAGGTCAACTTTACTACGCGCTTGTGCAAAAGCATTAAAAGATGGTTCTCCTTTTCAGCTACAATGGAGTACGGACGGGTTGTTAAATCCGATTGGCGAACATCGCCAAAAGTTTAGTAGTTGGATTGGCGCAATCGCACGTGGACATGTGCCTATTACTTTGAGAGAGTGGAAGAAGTTTGACGAAGCCACAAGAGAACGTGTCTGACACGATATTGAGGTTAGATATAATATTCAATTTATTTCATATGTCTTGTCTATGAAAGTTATCTAAATTCTTATTTTTTTTTCATGTGTGTTTTTTTTTGTGTGTGTTTCGCAAGGGTCCATTTTATGTTCATCCCGAACGTAGAGGACGTTGGGTGTTGAAGATAGCCGGTGAATGATGGAGCAATTGGAAGACCAAACTTCATCTTAAGTATATGTATGTAATTGACAAGAATACCAAGGAAAGGGAACTTGTAACGATGCCGCCGGGAAAGTATCCACAAATCACACAAGAGCAATGGGATGCTTTCATTGAATATCATTTGAAATATGAAAAGTGTCTTGTAAGTTTACATATAATTTTATAATTTTATTGAAATGTTAGCTTTAATGAATATTCTAATTTTTGTTTGTTTTTTTCACGGTAACTAGTCGCTTAGCAAAGATGGTAAAGATAATGGTGCAAAAAAGAAGAATAAATACTTTGGCTCTCGTAAAGGATATATTGGGATCAACGAAGAAATTTTAAGTTAATATACACCTTTTTATTTTTTCCGTTATTATTAACAAATTAGTAATCGTTTATTTTTACTAACACAAAAATGTATTAGATTGAGGAATATGCCGCTAAAGGGTTGCAAATCAAAGAAGTACCACGTCATGTGACTTGGTTGAGAGGTCATAAATCCAAGAAAGGTGCAATGTCCGAGTATGACGAGGAAGTGGTGAAAGAAATTGTAAGTTATTTTTTTTTAAGGGTAGAAATTGTACTTATTTTAAAATCGTTTCTCATATTAATTCTAATTAAATTGTTATTGTCACTTAGGGTGAGTTGGAAGAAGCCGTGAAAGAAGGAAAGTTTGTTCCCCAAGGTCGAGATGATATATTGTCTCGTGCAATCGGCAAAGAGGAGCACCCGGGTCGTGTTCGTGGTGTAACCAACATGAGCAATTTGTCGAATGTTTTTGGTAGATCCACGAAAAAGATGTCTGAGGTAAAGTCAGAGAATACGGTGCGAACAATGCAATCCCAAATGTTCAAGATGAGTCAAATACTTTGCAATTTCGTAGCCGGAGAAACTCCGAGTCAAGCTGATATGAAAGAATTGATGAGTGCGATGATGAGTAACGATTCGCAAGCAAGAGAAAACAATGAAGAGGATAGAGTGTCTAAGGATTCTAATGTTCTAAGAAAGGGAAAAGAAGTGAGTTTAAATGATGATCGTGAGCCTCCTGTTTCCCATTCATCTCCGAGACAAGCTCGTAATATCCCTCAAACGTCGATCTCATCAATTCAAGATACGTGTGAAGGGCCGGTTCAGGTATCTAATATAATTGTTATATTACTTTACTTTATTAATCAATTCAACATACTTTATCTCAAATAAATTATATTACCTAATTAATCAATTCAACATATTTTCTAATTAAACTGGGCTGGAAATTGGAGTCGGCGAGCAATCGAATGTTGACGGCGATCGTGAGTGAAAGACGATGAATGGTGATGATACGTACAAAGACGCGAAGCCGAAACAAACAACCGACATACGCCCATGGGCCGCGGCCCGCGCCAAGGCCACTGCGGCCCGCTTCCGACCACCGTGGCCCACGCCACCTTCCATGGCGGGCCGCCAAATGTCTCTGCATCCCCCTTCACGAAAACTGCCGCGCTTCGCGGCTTCACCTCCGCGGGCGCGAACTCTCGGTAGATCTTCCTTATTCCCGTTTTCGCCCAACACCATATACCGTAGCTTACCATGTCCCGAGCTCCCTCCTCGGTCACCACCACGACATACCCAAATTGGTAAGTATGTTCAAGGCATATTTTAACATCCGCAATTAGGGCCTCATACTCAGCCTCGTTATTTGTGGCTTCATATTGAAACTTCAACGCATACTCTATCTTTTGTTGTTGAGGGCTAACAATCATCATTCCAGCCCCGCTACCTGTTGAACTGGCTGAGCCATCTACATAAGGTCCAGACTTACTCTTTATTTTCCACGCCTACTCCGAAGTTGGTTTCCACAAAGAAATCTACCAAAGCTTGCCCTTTGGTGGATTTTCTTGGTATAAACTCGATCCCATAGCTGCGGAGTTCACATGCCCACTTGGGGAGTCTTCTGCCCGTCCATGTTAGACAGGATATTCTCCAATGGATAATTGGTTAACACAGTCACCTTCTGTGATTGGAAGTGAGGTCTCAGCCTTCTACTCGCAATCAAGAGTGCAAAGACCAATTTTTCCCAATGGTGGATACCTAGTCTCAGGTCCGGACAAGGCCCTACTAACATAGTACGCATGGAACATCATCTTCTCCCTCTCCACCACCAGCACCGTGCTCACCGCGTTTCAACTGGCAGCCAAATACATGACCAAAGGCTCTTCCTTCTCGAGAACAGTGATTTTGGGGACCTCACTAAGATATTTCTTTAACTCCAAGAAGGCTTATCTCAGCCTTTTCATTCCACATGAATCCTTCATTTTTCTTTAAGGTAGCAAAGAAGGGCAAGCGCTTATCTGCTAACCGGGCTATGAAATGACCCAGTGCTTCTACACATCCTGTTAGTTTTCGTACCTCTTTCACAATCCGAGATGACGCCATGTCCAGAATGGCTTTAACCGTTTTTGGATTGGTATCGATTCCTCTTTCGATTACCTTAAAACTAAGGCACTTTTTAGATTGTACTCCAGACACACATTTTCTTTGCATTAAGCTTCATATTGTATTTCGTTAGGGTCTCAAAAGTTTCCTTGAGGTCCACCATGTGGTCCCCAACTTTCTTGCTTTTCACAATAAGGTCATCTACATATGCCTCCATATTCCTGCCAATCTGATACTGAAAAGCCGGTTCACCGTCCTTTGAAAGGTGGGCCCCGCGTATTTCGGTCGAAATGACATCACCTTATACATGTAGACTCCCAAAGGCTTGATAAAGGCAGTTTTAGGCCTATACTCTTCTGCCAAGGTAACCTGATGGTACTCTGCATAGGTATTCATGAAGCTCAAAAGTTCATGGCCCGAAGTTGAGTCCACCAACCTATCAATCTTGGGAATACGCTGGCTGTCTTTTGGGCAGGCTCGGTTTAGATTGGTAAAATCTACGCACATCCGCCAACTTCCATTGAGTTTCTTAACTAACACCATATTAGACAACCAAACGGGATATGTACATTTCTCAATGTACCCTGCCTTCAGCAACTTTTCCACCTCCTCCTTGATGACATTAGCCCCCTAGGTTCCAAAATGCTTTTGCTTTTGATGGACTGGCTTTACCTCAGGGTCTGCATTAGGTTGGTGAGTTATGATGCTGAGATCCAGCCTCGACATTTCCTATTGTAGACACCAAATTTTGTCTCACCTTTTTTATTTCATTTTTACTAATCTATATCTATTTTCTAATTCAAATTCACTTTATTCATTTCTATCCACCCATTTTTATACGTTTATTTGTGAATAAAACAATTTCCCAACAATTTCAATTTCACCATTTTTTCTATTATTTATATAAATTTCGAAAATCGTGTGAATTATATTAATAATATTGATTTTCATTGTTTTTAATTCCAAAATCATTTATTCATTAATTTGTTTCACCCGGTTTCCATTTTTGCGCAAACCGAGGCAAAATCGCCCGAAACAACTCTAACCCGACTTTATTTTCCTAGCTACTAAACCACCTAAGCAATGAGCTCACCTCATGATCTCACCCTTATGTCATGTACATTTACACTAACAAGATGCTAAAAAGATGCTAAATATTTGTTTTTTTAATTTATTTTTGTCTTAATAAGTCATTATTCTTTCCCATGCATTACAATAGCAAAATGACAAAGTTTTTGTGTGTTGGCACTTGTTTTGGTCGGCCAAGAGTGATGAGAGAGCAAGGGAGTGTTTTTTTTACGTCTACTTTGCTTGATATTTTGCCTCATTCAATCTCCTTCACTCATAATCCCTCCTCTTTCTACTTAGACAAATAACCTCATTTACTACCATCATTCATTACTACTCATCACAAACAAAAAAAAAAAAAAAAACAAGAGAGGAAGAGCAAGTAGGGCCGGCTCCTTCAAGAGAAAAAAAAGAAGAGAATTGTTAAATCAATCAACTCCACCTAGATTAAAACTTGTTAGATAACTTAGTACCTTGACTTGGAGGATCAACAACATTGATCACCAAAGGTAGTCTTTCTTCTCCCTTTTCTTTTTATTTTCTTGTATTTCAATTCATTTTTCTCTCAAATACATTACTAACACTTTGATTTCCCTAGACTTGGTTGGTAATGGGTTTAGTGTGGTTTATTGAGCCACACCAAAATCCACAAGCCAACTTCTAGGGCCTTATGGGGGCCGTTCCCTTTATTGAGGGGAACACTAGATTTCGAGAGAGTATAAGGAGTGGAGCGATTTGTGTTTTTTTTTTTTTTTGTTTTTTTTTTTTTTTTTTTTTTATGTTTTATTACTTTGATACCTTTATGAGTGAAATTTATATTTTTGCAAGTTTTTATCAATTTTTTCCATGTACAAAACGGCCCAAAAGTCCAAATTCGGATTTTTGCCTAGTTTTAACTGTTTTTGAGTTCGATTTTTAAGTTATGTATAAAAGTGATTTTTTCGTTTAAAAATTTTCATATTTTGGGAAAACCCTCTTTGGGGTCTTATAAACCTCTCTAAAAAAATTCAGATCTAGAATCACGGTAGAACATTTATGATGATTTGTTTGGCAAAACTGCTCAATCTTGTTTTGGGATCCGACCAACTAATTTCAACGCGTTTTTAAGCACTTCAAACGACCGTGTTTGAGAAAGTCAACTTCATGATTGTTGAAGAGTAGATTACCATGTTTCTAGAATGATAAAGCACAAAAACTAGTCATGTCTTTATCAATAGCTATGATTTTTTTAAGACAGACTCTGTTTTGCTCAAAAATCCGATTTTCTACCTTAAATTTGTTTTGTGAGTGAATGAACTCTTGGGATCATGAAAATGTTCATGAGTGATCCCAAGATGTTCATAAACCCAACCTCAACCCAGAAAAAAATTGAAGATTTCATTTGATATTCCAAACCATTCAATTTCCACCAACTTTCTGTTTTTCAGGGTAAAAAATATTAATTAAATGATTAGACTTAATAGGGAGTATAAGTAATCCACCTCTTTGAAATGTCAAAATGTTAAAAACAATTTAGACTTAATTAGGAGTCTATTTAATCCAATTTATAAAAAAAATAGACTTAATAGGAAGTCTAATTAATCAACCACTTGTTTGATGACTTTAAACACTTAGAATGAAATCTAAGTCAACCTAAGTCAAGTCTACCTAAGTCAAGTCAATTGAATTCAAGTCAACCGAGGTCAAGTCAATGAAGGTCAACCATGGTCTAAAACCAATCAAAATGCAACCGAGTCTACCAAAGCCTACTAAAATCCAACGAATAACCTAAATCTACTCGAGTCAACTAAAGTCTACCAATGTCAACCAATGTCTACCCAAGTCTACTATTGTCTACTCAAGTCTACTATTGTCAACCCAAGTCAACCCAACTCTACCTAAAATCGATTAAAGTCAACTTTGCAAATATGTGCAAGTCAACCCAAGTCGATTAAAGTCAATAAGGACTAAAATTGACCTCCTTTCTAAATAATGTAATTAATAAAATCAAAAACCCCAAAAAATGTTTTCTTATTTATTTCCAAGCGTCTTTTTCTTAGTTTTTCTAATTTAAGTCGTTTTCTCCATTTTTCCCAACGTTTTAAGAATTTCCATTCTTTTTTCAAAACCTTTTGTACATGGAAGTAAATAAACTTTTCTTGATGTGCTTTGCATGTAAAGTTTTCTTTTCCCGTTCTTTGTATGGACTTTGGACGGGGCCCTACCCCAACATTAGGCAAGGATTGCCAATTTGCTTATGTACGATCATGAGGTCGATCTACATTCACCTCTACCAACTATTCCACCAACGCCCCAGTGGAACACTTCTTGATCGAGCATAACCAAATCGACGATTTATTTTCCTTATATTGTTGTAGGGCCTACATAGGCAGCTCTAACGATACGGCCAATTCCACCGAGCCCAAACACTTAATCCAATCCATTCCATTTAATCTCCCCACGAGAGTCAATGAACCATAGTCAACCTATTGAGAGGTCTAATCCTTAACCTCGCATTAGAGAGGTCGAGTCACCCATATTAAGACCTGGTTCAGGAGGCATGGTGATCAATGGTGATCATCATCTCGATGAAGAGACACATAGATGCAAGCGGAATATACCTTGCTCTATTCTACCGTGAGTCATCTTTAAAGTCTATCAATAGCACGACTTTGAGTGAAACGACTTTCTACCCTTTCCAAGCGAAGTAAAACCCATCCCTACCCCCACATGGGTGATATCCCCAGTGGAATCAACCTGATCATTTCCCCAGTGGAATGATATCTACCCTGTGGATCCATCCACCTACCCTTGCGGATATTAGCCGCTACCCCCACAGTGGAAAAGGCCGTTGTCGTGGGGCTGCCCGTCAGAATTACGTAGGGTTTTGATTCTCGAGTAGATTCCAATCCCACAATGAAAGGTACGTAGGGCAACTTTGGTGCTCAAACCCCCCAAGTCTATACAAAAAGACTCGGGAATTCTTGTATATTCATTTTCCAAACTTCTGCATGTGAATGACAATGTGAATATATGTGCTTTTCTATTTCTACTTATTTATAGGGATCTTAACATAACCAATATACCGAGACTCTTTAAAAGGAAATGATGTATTAGTAAGTGCCAGTCCTTATGACGGAAGGGGAGACGAGTTCCAAATGATCGCACCCCTTAACTAAGGCCCCGAACCCTTTTTCTTTGTTTCGCATACCAGTTTTCCAAAATTTGTAAATAAGCAATAAAACGGAATTTTGCCTGTAGGGCGCATGGAGTCATTTTTGGTTTTCGAAAGGTTTTCCTTAAAATTATTTCATTTGTTTTCGAACTAGTGCTTTTTAAACTTGTTTCGAAACCCTTCCTTGTCGGGGTAAAGACAGGGTGGCGACTCTGAGTTTTCAACGATCAAACCTTTGCTTAGTTCAATAACATGCAAACCCAAACCTTTTTTGCGAGCCCCGTACCTATACCGCAAAGCGAACACATCCTTGTATTCTTTAAGTAATGCAATCAGGTTTTCTTTGACAGGTTCGGCCAGGTTGGCTCTTATCCTTACTACCTTGTCCTTATCCGCCACACTAATTAGGCCCACCTCCTGGGTGGCCTCAAAAGGCTACGCAGGACTCCCCAATCCATCTCTTGCATCAATTGTTTCCAAACAGTAAGCTAGCAAGGGGCTACTTCCCAGGCTCTTGCCCAGCCCATCTTCTCTCTTTCTCTTCTTCTCAGCGGGTTGAGAACATTCCGGTTCTGACGGAGCCTCCGAGGGGTTCACCATAGGAGGTTTCAGGCTAATGTTATAACACTCCCTTGTAGTCTTCTAACCTGCCCTTAGCATCCCCACCTTTCCATTATCAGCATCATACGACAACATTAGACCATACGTAAACACCAAACCCATGATGGCATTCAACACTGGTCTTCCTAAGATGATGATGTATGGACAAGGAAAGTCTATCACCGTGAACTTGATGAACGTCCTCTTGTCCATGTCACCCTCTCCAAACTGCACAGGTAGGGTGATACATCCCATAGGCCAAACCGAGGTTCCTCCAATTGCCACCAAAGATGAGGATATTTTTTGGAGATCTTTATTGGTGTACTTCAACTTGTATAGGCAATCCAATGTGATCATTACATCCACTAAACCTCCTATGTCCACCAATACCCTTCTCACTTAAGGGCTGGACACCTTTACAGAGATTATCACCAGATCGTCAAAGGGTACATATACCTCAGAGACATCCTCAGGCCCCAGCCTGAAGTGAGACATCAATACTTGTGAAGGAGCGACCTTCCTAATGGAATTAACCAGGTGTACTATCCTTCCTTGCTCGCTTGCTCTCCCCTCTGGAAGTGAATCCTCCAGCCAACGTAATAACCACATTTGGCTAATTTTGGTTATGAGAGGACCGGTATTCATTGTTGTTTTGGTTACCGCTTTTCCTTTCAGCAAAAAACCTGTCTCTTTGGCCTCTAACCGTTTCCAAATATCTCTCCATGTGTTCCTCATCAGCCAATCCATTCAAGGTTTTCTCTAAATCTGGGCAATCCCCAACATGGTGTCCTCGGCCTCAATGGTATTCACATAATTCGGACATGTACGTTTTCTGATAACTGACATCGGGCATGGATCTTTCAACATCCTTGTGTTTCGAATTGTAAAAAAGATGTTTTTCCGCGACATCTTAAACCGGTAATCTGTATCGTCAAAAGGCAAGATAGTTTTGTTACTTCTATCCTTTTGCTAGACCTCTCCCTAGGTTCTCTTTGCCTGCTTTTTCCACCGTTATTCTCCACCCTGTCAGGTTTGTTAATGAGCACCGCATTAACATGAGTTGATACCACTTCATATGCTTTTTCCAGGGTGGCTGGTGCATCTTTTGCCATGTCGTACCTTCACTTGCCATATGCCATCCCATTAACGAGGATAACCACTCCCATCTCATCTGTCAAATTTGACACATGGGTGGCCGCCGCTCTGAACCTTTCCACGAAGTCATCCAGGCTTTCACACTTGACTTGCTTGATACTACTGAGGTGGATAGGGGTTTTCTTTTGATTCTTACTCGACATAAAATGCCCCGTAAACCTTTCGTTTAGAACTCTATAAGAATCAATCAATCCTCGAGGGAGGCTATCAAACCATTACATCGCAACATCCACCAGGTTAGAAGGAAACAATAGGCACCACATACTTCATCTCGAGTCCGAGGGGCTAAATAATTCTCAAATGACGAGATGTGGGCCGTTGGATCTCCTGTTCCATCATACTCGGTGATCTTTGACCTCTTCACCCCCTTCACCACTCTTGCATTCACAATCTATGCGACAAATGGAGACTCATCCATTACCACCTGCCTCCGAGGCTGGGTGTTTCCAAACTTGCTTCTGGTAGGAGATTCCGACTCCGACACCTCCCATTCTCCTCATGAGAGGTCGTACTCCTTGGCTTCTTAACAAGGTGTGATGGGACTCCTTGGTGTCCTAACAGGAGGTTAAGTACGCTCTTACTCATGCTTCTTGGGGGCCCTTCACCTCAATGGACCGTTTTGTGGCCTCCCTTCTTCAGGGCCACGCTGTGTACGGTTTGGGCTCGGACCCCTAATCTCTTCTCGGCTTAAGTCTCGTTGTATTCCCTTATCGTCCTCCTCTTAATGATATCATGCCAAGCATCCTTTTCGGACATGGTTGCCTTTTAGGACCATTTGGTTTTTCCTTTTCCAGCCTCGCTACGAGAGCCTTGTCACGTAGGTGATTCCATCACTCCTTTCTCTGCTAGATCTTTCTCAGCCTCCTTTGCTTTAGGGTCGATGTTTCACTTTGCCCTTTTTCCATGGTTGGTCCCGCCACCTGGGTGGCAGGCTGTTTGGGCGGAATCTGTGTGGGAATTAGAGTTTGAACCAGCTCCTCTCTGACCTTGGCCACAACTTCGGCAACCTGAGCCGCTATCTTCTCTTCGTACTCCTTCTGAAATTGGAGCCTGGTTTCTTCACACCTTTTCTCCGCGATGGCGGCGCAACTAGCCTCGATCTCCTCAACGAACTCATCATCAAAACCTTTATACTCAAGCGGAGTGGAGTTGGAGCAAGAGTGAAGAAGATACAAAAAACAATGAGAGATAAAGTTAGAGAGAGAAGGTGCTTTTAGATCTCAGAATACGAAAACCAGGTGATTTCTTCATCCTGCCATGGCTAGACACAAGAAATCATCAAAAAAATCAAATAAGGAAAAAACTAATAAAAATAGTAATGGAAAGGAAACTCAGAAGGGTTGCCCTTCCACAGCGGATGCGATACGCCACAGATTTGTCAGCGAGATTCAGGGAATACTGCCACTAAGTCTGTCTGATGAAGATGAAGGTGTTGAAAATACTGCTATGGGGTCCATTCCAGAAGAGGCTGAAACGGTGCAAGAAAATGAAGAGGAAGTGGAAACAAGCTGGTAGATTGTTACACATGAAAAAGGTAACACCGTTAATACTCCTCCTGACTCAGCTCAACTCATTCAGATGTGAATTTATTGCAACTTACTGGGGATGATGCGAAAGAGGGAACTGAGTATTGGAATACTGATGTTGTTTGTTATGTTGTTGGGGCTAACCCTCCTCATGATACGATGCTAGGGTATTTCAATAGGATTTGGGGAAAGGAAGGTCTTGACACTATTTCATTTCTACCTAATGGTAATTTTATAGTTAGATTTAAGACTATTGGGGAGAAAGATAAGGTCTGAATGCTGGCTATAATTTGTTTGACAATAAGCCGTTGATTGTCAAACCATGGGTAGAAGGTATTGAACTTAATAAGGATGCTGTTAAGAAATTACCAGTTTAGATGAAATTACTAAGGCTAGATCTTAAATTTTGGACACCCAACTGTATACAGAAAATCTCTAGTACAAAGGCAAGTTTGTTAAGGTTGATAAGGCCACTGAGGATAGAACAAGGCTTGGTTATGCTAGAGATATGATAGAGGTTAAGATAGATCAGGAATTGCCAACAATGGTGAAATTTTTGGATGAAAAAGGGAAGCGAGTGGAACAAGTCATTGAATTTGAATGCCAGCCAAGTGTGTGTGCTGTCTGCAAAGGGATAGGGCACAAAGCAGAGCAATGCCGCAAAAAGAACAAAGACCAACAAAGAGCAAAGAGGGTGTGGCGACCTGTTCAAAGACCTAGGGCACAAGGGGTCCCTGGAGATGAACCAGAGTGACACCACAAGCACAAAATAATGTCACTCCACCAAATGTTGGCCAGGTGAATACAAATGCTACTAGTGGAAGGAATGTGCATAGGCAGCTTATCCTGACACCACAACAAGCCCGAGCACAGTTTCGGTTAGCTGGTACAACTGGTGCTTCTTATGCAGAGGTTGTGAGGAGTGGTAGTACTGGTGAAAATAGAGGAAATGGTAATGGGAGTCATGGTCAAGTGGACCATGGCTAGCATAGGATTCTGAATAGTCTAACTAAACAAATGAAAATAAGGAGATTTATGGATAACCATAAAGTTGGATTGTTTGGAATCTTGGAGACTAAGGTGAAGAATAGTTTTCTCTCTAGGATTCACCTTAGGACTTTTAGTAACTGGTATATTTGCACTAATAATAGTTTTCACCCAGGTTGGAGGATTTGGTTACTATGGGATTCTTCCCAATACAGTATTCAAATAAATAGGTGTAGTACTTCAGATGATTCGTGGTGTGCTTACTCAAATAGGGGGTAGTAGTAGATTCTACGTTACTCTGGTTTATGGTCTAAATGATGCAAAGGATAGACAGGAGCTATGGGAGGATTTAACTAATATTAGTAAAGGGGTGAGTAGCCCTTGGTGTGTTATGGGGGATTTTAACAATGTGTTATTCCCTAATGAGAGAATTGGGACAAAGGTGACATTTGCTGAAATTGTTGATTTTCATAACTATGTTCATCAGTGTGGACTACAGGATTTAAAAGCTAATGGTTTTCAGTTCACTTGGAATAATAAACAAGAGGCTGGGAAAAGTGTTTTATGTAAGATAGACAGAGCACTAATTAATGCTGATTGGATTATAGAATTTGCATATAGTCAAGCCATGTTTTATTCAGAAGGGCTCTTTGATCACTCACCATGCACTGTAGGTCTAACTCAGGAGAGGAAAGTGGGGAAGAGAAATTTGAAGATTATAACATGTGGAGTAGTATCCTTGGCTACACAGAGATTGTCAAGGAAGAATGGGGCAAGGATATTCAGGGTACATTGATGTACCAAGTTGTGCAAAAGTTGAAAGGATTGAAAAAGGCACTGAAAGAACTGAATAAGAAGAAAATGTCAAACATTGAAGCTGCTGCCAGTAGAACACACAATGAACTTCAAGAGATACAATAGGAACTAAATAAAGATCCTACAAACACCGGGCTCATTGATGAAGAGAGTAGTAGCAGAGCAGTACAAGTATCTACATAAAGCTGTGAATAACTTCCTGATGCAGAACAGTAAAGCTCAATGGCTCAAGGAGGGAGATAAGAATTCGGCATATATCCACTATACAATCAAGGCAACGAGAATGAAGAACTCTGTTACTCATGTAATGGATGATACTAGTAGAAAGTGCACTGAAGATAAGGATCTACTGGGCAAAGATAATGAGACTCATAAGCTCCATATAAACACTGTCAGGATGGGGTAGATCATTGATGAAGGGATGGCCAATAAGCTAATGAGGAAGATTAACAAGGATGAGATCAAAAAGCTATGTTTGCTATTCCATAAATTAAAACGCCTGGCCCTGATGGTCACACTAGCCAGATTTTTAAGGATACTTGGGAGATTTTTGGGGATCAAGTTAGTGCAGCTGTTATGGATTTCTTTGAACATGGGAAGCTACTGAAACAGGTAAATAATAATGTCATCACATTGATACCTAAAGTAGCTAGCCCCAAATCTGTCACTGAGTATAGGCCCATTGCATGCTATAATACTCTCTATAAGGTTATCTCTAAGTTTCTCTGTGATAAAATAGGTCAAGTACTACCTGATATTGTCGGCCAAAACCAGGGGGCTTTCATTAAAGGTAGGGATATTGTAGAGAATATCATGGTCTGTCGTCAAGACCTAGTGAGAAAGTATAATAGGAAAGTGACATCTCCTAGATGCTTGCTTAAGGTTGACCTTAGGAAAGCTTATGAACTGTTGAATGGAGGTTCCTACAGGAAATGATGGAAGCTTTGAATTTTCCCAATAGGTTTATTAATCTGGTGATGGAGTGTCTCACTAGTACCAGTTACACATTAGTTCTAAATGGCGATCAATTTGGACTTTTCAGAGGGAAGAGAGGGTTAAGACAAGGAGACCCTCTGTCCCCTATGCTCTTCACCCTATGTATGGAATACTTGTCCAGGATTTTGAATGTAGTTGCTGAGAATGAGGAATTAAGGTTTCACCCATTGTGTAGGAAAACTAGTTTGACTAACCTCTATTTTGTTGATGACCTCCTTATGTTTTGCAAAGGAAAGGTGAAATCTGTGGTGCTCCTCTTGAGAGGATTTTGAACTTTTTCAAAAGCAACAGGTTTAAATTTTAATCAGATGAAGTTTGACATCTAATTTTCTAGGATCAGTCATGGGGTTAGGAAGGATATCCTCCAATTCTCTGGTTTTAAAGAGGGAAAACTTCCATTTAGATACCTTGGAGTACCTATCAACGCAGGGAGAATATCCATCATGGATTGCAACATCCTTACTGAAAAGATTGTGAGGAGAATCAAGAGTTTTAGTGCAAGGAAACTAAGTTATGATGGCAGACTTATCCTAGTTCAATCAGTTTTGGCTAACTTGCACTCATATTGGGCAAGAATATTTATCCTTCCAAAAACTGTACTAAGGAAGATTGATGCATGCAAACTGTAGGAATTATCTATGGGATGGTATGGAAGGCATGGTTAGAAGTCCGTTGGTGGCATGGACTGAAGTATGCACACCAAAAGAATCAAGAAGCCTGGGACTTAAGGATTTGTATGCCTGGAACGTAGCATCAGTTGTAAAATATGTGTTTTGGATTTATGAAAAGGCTGACACTTTGTGGATAAGATGGGTGCATTGTATCTGCATAAAAAATGAGGACTAGGAGAGTTACTCCCCACCAATAGATTCCATCTGGTACTGGAGGAAGATACATAGGATTAAACAGAGACAGCAAAATGAGCTCAAACAAGACTTTGAACAGTGGTGGTTATACCATTGTTGCAGGCTACAGATTGCTGGCAAATCATAAACAGAAAGTGGTTTGGGGTAATTTTCTAGAATAGGTATATTATCCGTAGGACACGTTTTATAACATGGCTAGCAATGAGGAGGCGACTACAAGTCAAGGAGAAGCTCAAGTAGATAGAGGTTTGCAGTGAAGATATATGTTTAATGTGTCATCAAGTTTCGGAAACACATGAACATCTATTCTTTGGCTGTGAATATAGTGGTAAATGCCTTACTAATCTGTGCAGCAGATTGGGGATTAATATCCCGAGCATCAACACAATTGAGTGGTGCATCAAAAGAAGATTCAAGTCGAAGATTAGAGGCTTAGCAATAGGAGCTTTAGTTTGTAATCTTATCTATAAAATCTGGCTAGCTAGGAACAAATGTAGAGTAGACCATGTCATGATCAGACCTAAGGATCTAGTGCAAAATGTGTGTGAGGAAATCAGAAGTGGAATGCGGAAGCTGGTTCAGGGAATCAACGATAATGATAGTGGATGACTCATGAAGACTCGCCTAGTTTAATACCTTGTTAATTCTTTGTACTTCTCAGGGGAATGCCCCGAAGATGATGTACAATTCATTTGGTTTGCAATAAAAACCTTCATACTCATCCGCATATGGATCTTCCTCCTCGAAATAATCCTTCTCCTCCGTCACCTTCTTTGTCGGCTACGCCGGGGGCTTGCTTGGCTCTCCCTTATCCTTTTGACTTTCTTTGCTTTGGCTATATCAACCAATGTCTTACCTGAGTCAACTTCGTTTTTGACCCAAGCCTGATCCCCTCTCGGTTCATCCGTTCCTGGCGCGATTTTCTCGATTTCTCCTGGGTTTAGTCTACTCCTAGTAGTTGTCAGCGTCGTGAATCACCACCTAATCCACCTAACAGATCTTGTCGTCCCCACAGACGGCGCCACTTGTTGGATTTTTTTTTATCCAAGCTGAGCACAACGAGATCCGTTGCAGATGGTGGCGGTGATAGCTCCGATGGTAACCTGCAAAAAAGACAAAGACCGAGCCTGGATTTTCCCCAGGCAAAGGCCCTCCGGTGATCAAGTCAGAGTTTGTGCAATCCTAAGTAACTAGGAGCCTAAAATAAACTATTTAGAATATATTTAGAATATTTAGGGAGGTTTTAGGAGTAGCCTGACACTGACAACAAAGGTCAGGTGTAAGGAGTGGCGGTGAATGTAATAAAATGATGTGTAATGAATGAATGATGTTATTCCCCTTTTTCCTCGTTTATATCACCTCCTCGAGTAAGGATACAAAGATGTGGATTGGCTCTTTCCATGTGTAGGGTCCTCTATCCTGCCTTGGGGAAGGAGGTATTCCCTTTAACAGCTGAGATTCATCCTCTTTTCGCTTTGGGTGATTTCTTTTCTTGTGGGCTTTTCTATATTCGGCCCAGTTAACTGGGCTCTTATCTCTTTCCAGGTTTAGGCCTATCTCTTCACGCTGCAATTAGGATAATAGGATGCATAAGTAAATCGCAACCACCATAAACAGAAGAAAAGAACATGAAGAACACGGTTACATGCATGGGTGCGAGTGGCATACAGAGTATAATGGAAGAACAAAACACGTTTAAATTGATAAGGATGATTAAATCTCAACTTAAGTATAATATTTGGTTGAAAGTTAAGAGGCATAGCCGCTTGGGGTAAAACTATGTTTAACCGAAACAAAATGAAAAGTATAAAAGTATGTTAAAATATAAAAGTTAAAACTGGTTTGGTTTGTAAAAAGTATAAAATTATGTCAAAAGTTAATACTGGTTTGGTTTGACATCAATATTATAGAAAGAGAGAAATTTTTTGGTTGAGTTGGTTATTTAAGATGGTATCAGAGAATCAGTAATCCTGAAGTCTCAAGTTCAAATTATGGGAGCACCCTCTTTTATTTTCAAGTGAAATTTCTTTTAGGACTAGGTTTGGAGCGCCTGTGCATTTATCATCTACATTATTGGGTCTCAACCATCAGTCTAAACTTTTGGTTGAGTTGGCTCTTTAAGAAAGTGAAATGTTTTTTTTTATCTTGAATATTATTGTCTCTGTAATCAAGAGATGACATATTCAATTAATTGGTTTAATATTACAATAACCTATACGGAGTATGTAAGATGATTTATATGACTTTGTGAATGGGAAATCGTAAAGTATGAAATGCGGGTGAAAATGTGTGAGAAAAAGGATGTAAATGTATAAGAAGTATACCAATAAAACACGTGGTTCACTATCACTTGCAAAATTTTTCCTTTGATAAGTTAGGTCGTCATTTGGAAGTAAATTATGTTGGAATTGGTGTCCTCCGACAATAATGCGTTGACTAATTAAATCTAATTAGGAATAAACATGGGATATATTAAATATATTAAGTCAGTTGTAACGTATATCGATAACGGTTGGCTGGCTAGAGTTTCACATTATTGTTGTTTGACGACGGTAATCAACTGATCCATCTCGGTCACACCGATAAAGATAGTTTCTCCAAAGGATATTATATTTGTATTTAATACAATATAATGTAAATCGTAATGTTTCACTTAAGGAGTTAACTGATTATATCGGATAGTGTTTTACGAGTTCTGAACTCTGGTCGTATAAATTACGGTTTTTGTGTGAATTGTCAATACTGACAATTAGCTATTTAAAGTACAAAGAGTTGTATTTAGCTAAAATGATGTAATTAATAATTATTATATAATGATATAATAATTAATTATCACTTAAAGATATAAGTGTACAAATTATACCCAAATTGTAACATAAGATGTTGAGGGGTATAGTTAGTAAGGGTAAAATGGTAATTTGAATTACCTATACTATATATACCTTGTTTTGATGGTCAAAGATTACACAATAACATTTTACACATAAATTTAGATCCTAATCAGAGAGGAAAACAAGGATTAACACCCTTGTTTATCTTCATATTTTTAGCTACTTTAACAAGAAATCAAAGTTTGATTTCTTCCTTTTGCATGCACATAAAAACTTGATCAAAATACTTATCTAAGCCTAATATATCATTAGCTAATTTGTTGGCTAATTATATACTCCATATAAGGTTTTAAGGTTAAAATCTCATAAAAACTAGTTTTTTTGTGAGATTTTTTGGAACAGTTTAACGAAATATTGCTCGGAAAAACACTATGTAAAACCGCCAAGCTCCATGGCGGTTTTACAGATCACAATTTTTTTTTGTTACTGTTCATAAGTCATGAAACCGCCATGGTCTTTGGCGGTTTTATATTTAGGTGACGTGCACCCCATTTTGTTGAACAAGTTTTTTTTCGACCCATTTTGTTTAACATTTGTTTTTAGCATTATTTCGTTATGTCGTTCGATATTTTGGAGAGCCTCTTTGGTGGATCAAGGAATGAGGTTTCCTAAATTGGAAACTCAAGATTAAGAAGGAGGATCTCCATTAATTAGGATCTCAAGAACCTTCTTTGAAGGTGTGGTCTATTCCATTTCTGATTAAGGTATAAAAACTAGGCTTCAATTTCCACCATTTTTATTATTACTAATTAAGAACAAATGGCCAATTAAAATTATGAAATAATTTCTGGAAATTATAATTATTTTAATTCTGGAAAGTTTTTAAATTTCTTAAATTAACAAAATCAACATGCATGTTAATCTAATTACCAATTAATTAGAAAATGGCATAAATCTTGTAAAAACAACCAAAAATAAGCAAAATTAGCAAACAAAATCCTAAAATACCAAAATTTCGGTTGGAACATCCACATGCCCAAAACATCACATTCAACTTTATTTTGTATGATAAAACCAATTTTTATCATCAAAATTTAATTAAGTTACTAATTAACCTAATTAAAGTTTAAAATTAACATGGAACTTAAACCGATGCTCTGATACCACATGTTAGTTATTTAGGCTCTAATTAGACTCTTGTAATTAGTACTTTATTACTTCTAATTAAGTTTAGTTAAGGATCTTTAGTTGCATGTAAGATTAAAGCAATAAAAGGTGTATAAAACAAGTTTTTGGAGCCTTTGAAGCATTTGAAACCTAGTTTAGGTTTAATTGCTTTTACTAGGTTCTAGTCTTATGGCCATACTAGGACTTGGATTAATTTGATAGATGCTTGGTTTAATTTTTGCACAATTAAAACAAAATGAAAATCCCACATCGTCATATCCATTATCCGCGGCTCGCTAGAATTAGTTCACTTAAAAGCGATAGATAAAATATGACAAGATCTCTCCCTAAAAGTAAAATCGAGATTTATTCCTTCCACAATTTATGCCTATGCAACCCCTGTTCATTAGGGCACGCTCGCCCCAGCGGGGTGTTTCCTTTTTACCTTGGAGGTGTAGGTTAATAAATAGTTATTACGAGTGAATTTTGGTTTAATCTCAATTTGACTTGCAATACAAGTCTTGCAATCCGGGACTAAAGGATTGATTTAGTTGAAATCGATCAACCGAGAGTTCTAAGTGTAGAATCAGTCAAAAGTTGGTTCACCGAAAGTACATAATTTAGGATGTACCTCCCTCCGCGTGCCTAAGTTTATATAAGATCGGATCTCGTAATAATTTATCTATTTTAGAGAGATCATCATATAAATGCCTAAATTCACAAATAATTGATTTAATGTGAATTTGACGATGAATTTAATCAATTGTTTTTCCCACTTTGTAGTTTAAAAATCGAAAATGGCCCAATTGTCCAACTCAGTGATTTACAAAGACTCATGGCTTCGTAATTTTATGGAAAAGAATGAATTAAAGGAGGATGAAAGCAATTTTACTGATTGAGAGTTAAACCTGCGATTAGCCCTTCAATCTGATAGGAAACAACGTTTTCTATACTACCCCCCGATTCACGCTCCGGGTCCTGATTCCACCCCTGAAATTATACAGTTGTATCAAGAGTACGAGCATGAATCTGACCAGATTAAGAATGTGTTGATTTTTGCTATGCACCCACGTTTAAAGAAACGCATGATTAATCTTAGTGCATATCAAATACTCACTAGGCTAACGACTAGTTTCTCGCAAAAGCCGCGAATACTTCAATACGAAGCAGCTACGAGTTTCTTTGAGACTAAGCTCTCAAAGGGCCAACCAGTTGGTCCTCAAGTTCTCAAATATATTGAGAATGTTGAAACACTTGAGAAGTTAGGTTCCCAATTTCTGAAGATTTTGTGGTATATCGTCTGCTTAATTCTTTGCCTGCAACATTCGGTCCTTTTTGGACGAATTACAACATGAATGATTTTAAGAAAAATCTTCATGAATCGCATGTCATGCTTGTACAACATGAGAAGGATATGGTGTCTAGTGGGAGTGGGAATAGAGATGTTTTATCCATGGCGGTAAAACAAAAAGGGCAGTTTAAGAAGGGTGCAGGAAAAGGTAAGAAACCCGCGCGTGGCAAAGGAAAAGGAAAAGTTGCTTCGGACAAAATTTCTATTGCTAAGAAAGGCGCGACACTCGAACATATATGCTTCCATTGTGGAAATTTCGGCCATTGGAAGCGAAATTGCCCAAAGTACCTGGAAGAGAAGAAGTCGAAACCTGGCATATATATGATAGGAATTAATTATGCAAGTGCCACGTCCTGGGTAATAGATACTGGATGTGGATTTCACCTTTGTAATCACTTGCAGGGGCTGACGAAGGCATGTCGGCTGGCAAGAGGTGAAGTTGACCTCCGTGTTGGGAATAGAGCTAAAGTAGCCGCCGTATCAGTAGGAACGTATATTCTGTCACTTGCCTCAGGGCTAGAGTTGTATCTAAATAACTGCTATTTTGTACCAACTCTAAGTAAGAATATAATTTCCGTTTCTGTTTTAAACGCTGAAGTTTTTGAATTTTCAATACGAAACAACAGTTGTACCTTCTCGTTTAATGATATGGTGTACGGAACAGCCAAATCTATAAACGGTATTTACGTTTTAGATTTGACAAATGAGGTCTATCATATAACGAATAAAACGCTCAAAATCGGAGATACCGATCAATCCTACCTTTGGCATTGTCGTTTAGGGCATATAAACGAAAAACGAATTGAGAGACTTGTAGCCAATGGAGTTCTCAAACCACTTGATTTTGGATCTTATGGTACATGCGAATCTTGTCTTTTAGGCAAGATGACTCGTGCACCTTTTTCAGGGAAAGGTGTAAGAGCTAGTGATATATTGACCCTCATCCATACAGATGTTTGCGGTCCAATGACAATCACAGCCAGAGGTAGTTATGACTACTGTGTCACTTTTATAGATGATTTTAGTAGATATGGCTACATCTACCTAATCAAATATAAAAGTGAGGTACTTGAGAAATTTATCGAATTTCAAAAGGAAGTAGAAAAACAATTAGGAAAGAAGATCAAGGTCTTACGATCAGATCGGGGAGGTTAATATCTCAGTAATGACTTTAATATTCATCTGAAGGATTGTGGAATCATATCACAACTTACACCTCCCGGTACACCACAATTAAATGGTGTAGCCGAAAGAAGAAACCGTACGTTGTTGGATATGGTTAGATCAATGATGAGTCAGACTGAGCTTCCTGATTCATTCTGGGGTTTGCTCTCCAAACTGCCATTTTCACACTCAATAGATGCCCAACTAAATCACCTCCGAAAACTCCATATGAGCTATGGAGATGAAAAGTTCCTAACCTCTCATTTATCAAGATCTAGGGTTGTGAAGCATATGTCAAAAACAAGAACGACAATAAGCTTGCACAAAGATCTGATAAATGTCTCTTTGTAGGTTATCCTCTACAGACTCGAGGATACTACTTCTATAATCGTCTAGAGAAAAAAGTTTTTGTTTCTCGCGATGATGTGTTTTAAGAAAATGAGTTTATTTCTAAAAGACTGAGTGTGAGAAAATTTGAACTTAGTGAAGTTCATGAGCCACAAATGCAAAATGAGGCTCAGGGTGTTTTACCAGAAGACATTCCTGAATCGTCTAACTCTGTGGTTCCATTCTCAACTCCTAGAAGGTCAGGTAAACCAAGTCACCCACCAGATCGATACCTAGGTGTAATAGATGATGGTGGCGATCAGTTTTTGCTTCTAGAATGTAATGAGCCTGCAACCTACAAAGCAGCTATGACTGGACCGAATACAGCTAAATGGCTAGAGGCAATGAAATCCGAGATAGATTCCATGTACGAGAATCAAGTATGGGACTTGGTTAACTTGCCTGAAGGAACCAAGGTTCTTCAGTGCAAATGGATTTTTAAGATAAAAAACGGCATGGATGGAAATCAAGATATTTTCAAAGCTAGATTGCTAGCTAAAGGTTTCACGCAAGTTCATGGTTTAAACTATGACGAGACCTTTGCGCCAGTTGCAATGCTCAGATCTATTCGGATAATCTTATCGATTGTTGCGTTTCATGATTATGAGATATGGCACATGAACGTTAAAACAGCCTTCCTGAATGGATTTTTGGAAGAGGAAGTGTATATGGCACAACCTGAGGGTTTTATAGATCCAAACAATCCTAAGAAAGTTTGCAAGCTTAAGAGTTTCATTTATGGTCTTAACCAAGCATCTCGGAGTTGGAACCATCGGTTCAACCATGTGATTAAACAAAATGGTTTCCCCCGAAGTGTCAAGGAACCTTGTTTATACATGAAACTTAGTGGGAGTAAAGTAACTCTCCTAATCCTATATGTAGATGGCATATTACTCATTGGGATTGATATCCCCATGCTTAACTCCTTTAGGGACTGCTCGGGAAACATTTCCAGGTGAAGGATTTAGGAGAAGCGCAACGCATCCGAGGTATTCGGATCTATAGAGATAGATAAAAAAGAATACTAGCGTTAAGTCAAGAAACTTATATTGATAAGATTCTTGACAGGTTCAATATGAAAGATTCTAAAAGAGGCTTTTTACCTATGGGAAGTGGGATAATTTTAAGTAAATCTCAGTGTCCAACTGAACCTAAGGATATTGAACGCATGAAATTGAAACTTTACGCTTCCGCAATCGGTTCAATCATGTACGCTATGATGTGTACGCGTCCAGATGTGTCATATGCTTTGAGTATGACAAGTCGTTACCAAGCCAATTCAAGCGAGAGCCACTAGATAGCCATTAAGAACATCCTTAAATACTTAAGAAGGACTAAGGACACGTTCTTAGTTTTTGGAGGGGATTCTGAGCTTCGTGTAAAGGGTTACGCGGATGCTAGTTTTCAAACAGATCGAGATGATTCAAAATCTCAATCAGGATATGTTTTCATACTGAATGGTGGAGCCATATGTTGGAAGAGCACCAAGCAATCGACGACTGCGGATTCTACAACGGAGGCTGAGTATCTTGCAGCATCCGAAGCTGCAAAAGAGGCAGCTTGGATCCAGCAGTTCCTAGAAGGATTAAATGTAGTTCCTGCAGCAGCGGATCCTATTGTAGTCTATTGGGATAATAGTGGAGCAAATCTAGACATGTACTCAGGAAGTTCCATGTAATTAGAGGCTTTGTGGAACGAGAAGATATATCGATTTGTAAGGTTAGGACAGACGATAATATCGTTGATCCTTTAACCAAGCCATTATCACAGGCTAAACACAATGGTCATATTGCCTCAATGGGTTTGAGGCGTATGCCTGACATTGTGTTAGATTATATAATGTAAAATTAATAAGTGTATTATTATTTACATATATAAGAAATGAGTTCATCGTTTTAAGTTTTAATAAACTTTTCTTTTAATTCAGTTTTAATTAAATGTTGAATTATATATATATATACTTTGTTAATTCCTAATAGGTCGTGGAGACGATTTCAACCCTATTAAGTGAACAGGATTAACAGTGTATTTTGTCTCTAGTCATAAAATGAGGTGACGTCTCAATTGACTAGATTGTAAGTCGGTTGATGACTAGTTCAATAGTCATGGATTCATAGAGATGCAAAACCTGTAACACCCCCAATTTCCTGAAATTTTTGAAAATAATTAATAATTGAAAACACGGATAATTGGGAGTGTTACCGCACAATCGACTCCTAAAATCAATCGTTAAGGCAAAAGGGAAACATACTAGTGATCTAAAAAAATCCCGAATACAAATTCAAATCTTATTGCATAATTGTATAAACCAAAATACTTCTCAAAAGACCTAATAGAGTGCGGAAGCGAAGCCAAAAGGAGAATAACCCGAAAAAGGACTTATAAACTAAATGGTGATCGTCTCTCTTGCCCTTGGAAACCCGGAAGAAAATTCAACTACCAACCTGCAAGACTAAAAAGTTGGAAAACGTCAACCAAACGGGTTGAGTAAGAAGTGTCTTGTCTAGAAAACGTTGTTGGAATGTTTTATTCAATTATATAACACATTGACTTCAATCTTTGAAATTTCTCAAAGAAACAAAAGATTGTAGAATTGAAATATAATTATTTTCTCAATCTTTCAAAGTAATAAAAGCATTTTAATCAAAATAGCATGCCTTCAAAACAAACAAAAGAAAAAGAAAGCAAACATTCCAAAATAGAAATTCAACACTTCTTTCCTTATTGTTCAAACTGTTTTCCTTCAGTACAGGGCTGTCTCCTCAAACTAGTATTCCCGAATACATGCATCCCCCTCGGAACCTATTCCCAAGGGAAGGAGATAAAGGTTCAGGGTGGAGGATCAATCTACCCCATCTATATATACATTGTGCACAAATAATCAAACAGACCATTACGGTCACCCTGTACTCCTGTTAACTTCCTCAACAGAGTTAACGCCAAATAAGAAAATTCCTTATATAACTATCTCAAACATTTCTCAAATAGTTTGGCAAAGATGCAACACAAGCTCTAATTAAATTCATCGATAAGTTCCAAAGTTCCCAAACATTCTTTAAAACACATTCATTGCCAAACAATCATATCACTTTTGATTAACAAATCGTGAATGAATACTTTTAAAGGAGAGGAGAAATTTTCTTACCTTGAACAGCAAAATAGTCTCACGGTAGCTCAGCAAGTCCTAAAATTGCTCCTCTATGAACTCGGACTCTACATGAATATATGATATACACACCACTTAGTTATGCTCCTAAAGTGTGTATATGAATATGCTTATGATATGCATGACATCTACTATACACCGTAACCAAAAGGACAAGTACAAACATTGGAAGAATGCTATAACTTCGCACTCTAACCAACAACCATCTATACATCTCAGCTATCCTTTAAGAACCTTCTAATTCTCATACTCTTCATTTTAGTATGAATATCATTAATCGATTAATAACCTATACACATGCTTCAAAACATAACCAAACGATCTTTAAACGATACCAAATTCACCCAACTTCAACTATACACTAATAGAAACATATTTATACTATAATCTCACATTAATCACTTCATAACCACCCATTTCATAACATGACCAGACCTTAATTCATCCTATATTCCACTTTTAATCAATCTTTTGTTACCCTTAAACATTCCTAATTTAGCCACAATTCACATGCATACAAACTAATTTAGAAACCCACCATATATGCCTTAACAACCATGTTTAAACCTTGACAATGCCATAAAAAATCTATCCAATAATCAAATCAATCCAATAATCACCCAAAACCATCAACAAAAGCCACAAGAATATCAACCAACACTACTATGTTCTCCATAAACACATCACACTAATTTCATCACTCAATTCTTCACAAAATCACTCAATCAAACCCCAAATGCAATACCCAACTTATATACATCTCAAACAACAACTTATAATCATCATACAACCTATACTACAAAGAAATTCATTAAAAACCTAAACATTTTTTCCATTTTCGGATTTAGGGATTTTTTTTATACAAAACTCCTTCTAAAAGCATTCTAAATCCTCCAAATAATCCCCAAACGATTTACCCAACTCATATAAATCATAAAACATGATTTTTTAACATAAAACAACGATTATATAATATTTAATTGCATTAAAACATGATAATTTTCCAGAAATTTGAATTAAAATTCACTTTGTAATTGAAAATTAAACATGAGATTGAGTGAAAGAAAGTGTACCAAATTGAGGCTAGGTCACAGGGGAATGAAGTAAGAGATTGGGGTGAAGTGTATGGCAGGAGTATCGCCGGAAAATGGCCGGAAAACGAGTAGAAAACGGAGCACAAAGGTGGCGGAAAACAGGGGCGAACAGAGCTCGTTCGGGGGCGAAGACGCGGCTGGGAATGGCTACGGCGGTGCGGCTGGGCGACGGGGTTGTGAGGGCAGTTTCGGCTAGGGTGGGGAATCGCCGGAGGAAGGCCGAAGATGGCGTCCGATGGTCTTCGTTTTTTGTTTTTTGAAAGCAGAGGAAGACGTACTACCTTCCTCTTTTTTTTTTTTTTTTTTTTTTTTTTTTTTTTTTTGCTTGTTTGCTGCATGAAATGAGAAGTGAGGAAGTGGTGGTGTTTAGAAAATCCCCAAATATAGTTGGGAGGTGGGAGTGTGGATGTGATAAATATGGTTTTTGGGTAATTGAGGTTGAATAGCTAGGAATTTGCAATTGTGTTTTGGGAATAAAAATTTAGGAGAGAAAAATTGACTGTAGTTTAGTTCATTAGGGAAAAAAAATCTGAAATTTTAATTTAATTTTTAAAAATAACAATTTATAGATAATATTATGCTCAAAATAATACTTGAATTCTAAAAAAAAAAATCCGAAAATACGGATTATTACATAACCAATTACATAGACAGACTGTAGATGACACTTTGTCAGACATTTGACCAATTTAGAACATTTGTGCCTGGTCATGGCAAGGTAATCTATATTATTCCTATTAGTCGATTCTTTCGACCTGAGATTGTTTGTCTAAGTTTATACAGCAGACGGTGACTTTGATTTTTGTCCTAAGTCGTGCCGTAAAAGGAGGTTAAAAGGGCATCTATTGGGTCATAAGCGGCTATATGAAACAAAGAAAATGAGTCAAGAAGGAATTGTCCACCCACGTCAGGGCATAATATCTTTAAGTGTACAAATTATACCCAAATTGTAACATAAGATGTTGAGGGGTATAGTTAGTAAGGGTAAAATGGTAATTTGAATTACCTATACTATATATACCTTGTTTTGATGGTCAAACATTACACAACATTATTTTACACAAAAATTCAGATCCTAATTAGAGAGGAAAACAACAAATAACACCCTTGTTCATCTTCATCTTTTTAGCTACTTTGTTAAGAAATCAAAGTTTGATTTCTTCCTTTTGCATACACATAAAAACTTGATCAAAACACTTATCTAAGTCTAGTAAAGTTTGATTTCTTCCTTTTGCATGCACATAAAAACTTGATAAAAACACTTATCTAAGCCTAGTATATCATTATCTAATTTGTTGGTAATTATATATAAGGTTTTAGGGTTAAAATCACATAAACACTAGTTTTTTTGTGAGATTTTTTGGAGAGCATTTTTGGTGGATCAAGGGAGGAGGTTTCCTAACTTGGAAACTCATAATTAAGGAGGAGGATCCCCATTAATTAGTATCTGAAGAACCTTGTTTGAAGGTGTGGTCAATTCCATTTTTGATTAAGGTATAGAAACTTGTTTTATACACCTTTTATTGTTTTAATCTTACATGCAACTAAAGATCCTTAGCTATAATTAATTAGGATTAATTAAGTACTAATTAGAGGATTCTAATTAGAGACTAAATAACTAACAAATTATACCATGGAATGTCCATACTCTCCGCTCCAAATCCACAGCCCAAACGCCAGCCTAACCCAAATAACGCCAGCCCAACACGTACATATCCACCAACCCGTAAATATCTCGGCCCATAATATAAATATTTTCCAAACCCGTTTTCTCTCTCCTCTCTCATTTCTTTTCTCTAAACCGCTTCTCCATCTTCTCTCTCCTTCGATCTCGTGCATTTCTCTCTCCTAGGGGCCAACAGCGACGACGCCACCGAGACTTGCCGGAGTTTTCACCGGAGTTCGTTCGTGCTTTCCTCGGCGTTTTCGGTAGTTCGCGGCGGAGTTTCGGCCAGTCTCTCTCCCTCTTTTTCTCTCTCCTCGTAAATTCATTGATACGTTATTAACTATTGAGTGTTGATGAATCTTCTGCATTAAGTTTTAGTACTTATATTTGATTGATTGTTGTTAATATGAGTTTAATTGTTCAATTGATTATAGGTAATTTGAGTTTAATTGTTCGTTACTAATTTTTTGGGTTTCGATTTGAGGATTTTCATTTGTTTTTTTTTTGCTCTTTTCGTGTTTTATCTACTCTTTTTCGGTGATTATTTGATGAATCTATCTTTCGTGTTAATTTGAGTACATTTTTTGTCGTTAATTTGAGTTTAATTGTTCGTTACTAATTTTTAGGGTTTCGATTTGGGGGTTTTCATTTTTTTTTTTCTGCTTTCGTGTTTTATCTCCTCTTTTTCGGTGATTATTTGATGAATCTATCTTTCGTGTTTAATTTGAGTACATTTTTTGTTGTTAATTTTAGTTTAATCGTTCGTTACTAATTTTTAGGGTTTGGATTTGGGGATTTTCATTTTTTTTTTTGCTATATTCGTGTTTTATATACTCTTTTTCGGTGATTATTTGATGAATATATCTTTCGTGTTTAATTTGAGTACATTTTTTGTTGTTAATTTGAGTTTAATTGTTCGTTACTCTTTGTCGTTGATTATTTGATAATTTTTTTTGCTTCAGCTATGTCTTCTGCTTCCGATGATGATTTGTTATTAAATCAATTTCCGAAAAGATTGCGGTAATTTTTCTCATTCTTTTGAGTTTCATTATACATATTTTGATTCTGGATTCCATAGAGGATATTCACCAGGATAATTGATATATTCATCATTTTCAACCTCATCATATTCATCACTGCATTTCATATTATATCATGGAGATTCACGACTATAAAAGCTATATACATCATATCGAACACTATATTCATCACATTAATGCATATTATATATATTGATTTGCTAGTTATATTCATCATATTCATAAGATTTGGTAGTTATATTCATCAGTTCGAACACTATATTCACCAGAATAATAGTTGTTCCGGTGAAAAATGGACAATCAAGATTTGTAGAAGATCCGAAGACGCCCTAGGCCTGCCTCGGGAGTGAGGCCCCTAATCTGACCCCCGCAAGAGAAACGTGTCTAGCCTCGAGGGTGTGTCCGAGGAAGACCCCTCTATGCCTAAGTTAGATGTAGTATTTTTGATGTAGAGAGAGAAAGTAGAGAGAGAGTGGGTGATCTCCACCCTAAAATGTGTTACCTCTACTTGTGCCCAAAAGGGGGTATTTATACTACTCCATGCATTGGCTCCATGACCCGTGTATGACACGTGCGGGTTTTAGGCCTTTGTTATGAGTCTGGCCATGACGCAGGGACAGCTCAGCAAGAGCAGTTCCAAGTTTGTTACAGTTTTGGTGTGAGAAGTTGCTAGAGAAGTCAATGGTCAAGCTGAATAAATAGAAAGTTGTTAGCTCATTTTCATTCATTCAGTTATCTTGTAATTTGGAGAATAACTCTCTCAAATCCTTGTAATCTTTCCACAGTTAATCGTCAGCAATAAGACTTCGATTATCTTCCTTAATTCATGATAATCCTAGCTTGTGTTATACGATTCTTCGATTAAATCCTTGAATTAAGCTCTATCATATCAGTGGTATCAGAGACTTCTTCCTCAGAAAGCTCTTGATCATCATTTGATGATAAACTTCCACGAGCTTTTGATAGAAGTTTCTCCGCAAGCTTCCACTATAAGTTTCTTTTTCTTCTTCCACAAATCATCAAGAAATTTCGTAGACAGCAATGGTAACCGCCAGGAACAACAAAAATGTAGAAAATTCAACGGAAGAGGTGGTGAAGAGTCAGGGTGAAGCCTTGATCAGTGTACAAGCAACAATGGAGGATGTTATCCAGAGAATGCAGCGGGATAAAGCCGAATCTCAAGTGGCAACAATGGCGCAACAGCGTACTCTAGAAGACACGAATGCTAAGTTGGAGCAGATGCTGGGCAATTTGCAGGTTACAACAGTCGAATTGCGAACCTGGAGAGAGGAGGTCGAGGTCAGAATAGTCATGAGGAATCTTCTCGCAGAAGCCAGCATCAGTCGACGGAAAACACTCTTAAGTATGCTCCTAAACTCGAATTTCCTAAATTTTCTGGTGAAGATGTGCAAAGTTGGTTATATCAGTGTGAACAGTTTTTCGACATTGATAATACTTCGGAATTTATTAAAGTAAAATTGGCATCAATGCATTTGAGGGGAAAAGAAACTTTGTGGCATCAATCTATGTTGAGAACTAGACCAATTGGAAATTAGCCAAATTCGGAGAAATATAAAGGGGCTATTTCTGCTAGATTTGGTGCTAAGGCGTTTGATGATCCTATTTCTGAATTGATGAAGTTAAGGCAGGGGGGTTATGTGGAGGCGTATTTGGAAAGATTTGATGGTTTATTGAACAGGATAGACCTGTTAGAGAAGCAGGCTTTGAGCTATTTTTTGAGAGGATTGGATGATGATATTCAACATCCTATGACAATGCATAAGCCTGCAACCCTCACAGATGCATTTGGTTTAGCTAAACTGCAAGAAGCCACAAATTACCTTGCCCAGATTCACTAGTAATATGAATCAGACCAAAAACTTTACTCCAAGGAAGGTCACAACCAAGTTGAGTGAAGAGGAAGTTAACAGGAGGAGGGCAAATCGTCAATGTCTCTCTTGCGATGAAAAGTGGTCACAAGGCCATAAATGCAAGGCACAACTACATTGCATTGAGGTCATTACAGTAGAAGAGGATGTAAATGACATTGAACAGGGAATCCCTGCTGAGGAAAGGGTATATCAGGAGCAGACACAAGAGTAATTACCACCCTTAATTTCTCTCATTGCTATGAGTGGCACAACCAGAGCTTACCAGACCATGAGAGTGACGGGTAAAGTCAGGAACAATGCTATAAGCATCTTGATTGACTCAGGAAGCACCCATAACTTCTTGGATGAGAATACATCAAAGAAGTTTGGTTGTAAGATCAAGAAAACTTCCCCTATGGCAGTATTCGTAGCAAATGGGGAGGTTTTAACCACAACCTCAATGGTGGAAGGGTTCAAATGGCAACTTCATGGTGTCGATATGTGTACTGATCTACTTTTAGTGTCACTTGAGGGATGTGAAATGGTTTTGGGCATCCAGTGGTTGTCAGAATTGGGCAGAGTAGTGTGGGATTTTAGGAATCCGACAATGGAGTTTAAACTTAAGTAGAGGAAGCATGTATTGAGACTTTGAGAGGAGCAAAAACTGGTTCTCTAAAATGGCTGGATGGGAAACAGGCTCAAAATATGGGAAAATCAGGTCAAATCTATGCTATTAAGGTTGTACCAATAGCAGATCTTTGCAGTAAGTCAGGTAAAACAGCCGAACACCCTCCCATTCTAGCTGAATTACTTGAAACTTTTGGTGATCTGTTCAAAGAACCCACTGAGCTGCCTCCACATACAGAATATAACCATAAAATTCTTCTAAAAGAAGGAACTCAGCCTATGAATGTACGACCATATAGATATCCTGTTATTCAGAAAGATGCTATTGAGAAAATTGTGAAGGAAATACTGGAAACTGGGGTAGTCAGGGATAGTCAAAGCCCATACTCTTCCCCTATTGTTCTGGTTAAGAAAAAAGATGGCACTTGGAGACTGTGTATTGATTAGAGGGAGCTAAACAAAGCGACAGTAAAAGACAAGTACCCTATCCCTATAATAGAGGAGCTATTGGATGAACTTAATGGGGCTGCTATATTCTCTAAAATAAACCTGAGGGCTAGTTACTGGAAGATAAGGATGGCTCCTGAAGATGTGCCTAAAACAGCTTTTAGGACTCATGAGGGTCATTATGAGTTCATGGTGATGCCATTTGGCCTTACTAATGCCCCCTTAACGTTTCAGCATCTCATGAATTCCATATTCAAGCGACACCTAAGGAAATTCATTTTGGTATTCTTTGATGATATCTTAGTGTACGGTAAAACCTGGGAAGATCATGTCAAACACCTGAGGATTACTTTTGGAATTTTAAGGGAACACACATTGTTTGCAAAGATGTATAAATGCACTTTTGGGGCACCTGAGATTGAATATCTTGGTCATATTGTGTTTGGGAAAGGTGTAGCTACAGATCCAACCAAAATCCGAGCAATGGTGGAGTGGCCTGAACCCAAGAACATCAAAGAGCTAAGGGGGTTTTTGGGTCTGACTGGTTATTACAGGAAATTCATCAGATGGTATGGTGTTTTGAGCAAACCACTGACAAACTTGCTGAGAAAAGAAGGATTCAGTTGGTCTGAAAAAGCTACTGCAATATTTCATCAGAAGCTCAAATAGGCTATGTCATCAGCTCCTGTATTGGTATTGCCCGATTTCAGCAGGACTTTCACCATTGAGACTGATGCCTCAGATATAGAAATGGGGGATGTACTATCACAGGATGGTCATTCCATAACCTATATAAGCAAAAGTTACTCTCAAAGGTCCAAGACATTTTTAACTTATGAGAGAATTATTTGCTGTCATCTTTGTTGTGGAAAAATGGAGACCCTACCAAATTGGTCGACACTTTATCATAAAAACTGACCATTTCAGACCGAAATATCTCCTTGAGCAGAAAATCACCACTGCCTTCTAGAGTAAATGCTTACCCAAACTTATGGGGTTGGATTATGAGATTGTGTACAGGAAAGGAATTGATAACTCAGCTGCAGATGCTCTATCCAGGAGAATGGGAGCTGATAATTCGACTGGGAATGAAAATGATAATTCAACAGGGCAAATTTCAGGGAAGGAATTAATGTCCATGGTGGTTTCTCAGATCAATACTAATTTATTGGAGCAAATTAAGGCCAGTTGGGAAGAAGATGACCGACCAAGTGCAGCAAGTGATCAAGCAGTTGAGTGAGGGAGAGAACAAAAAGCATTATACATGGGTTTCAAATGAACTCAGGAGGAAAGGAAGGCTATTGGTGGGAAATAACAAGGAGTTGAGGTTGAAAATTATATCTCTGATGCATGATACTCCTCTGGGGGCCACTCTGGAGTTCAGGCTACTGTCAAAAGACTGTCATCCCTCTTTTATTGGAAACATATGGAAGGAAGCTAAGTAAGGGTATATGTTAGAGAATGCCCAGTGTGTCAAAGGAGCAAACCCATACTGCAAAACCCTGCTGGGTTACTACAACCATTACCTATACCTGGAGCTGTATGGGTAGACATCTCCCTAGATTTCATTCAGGGTCTACAAAGGTCCATTGGGAAGGACACTATCATGGTGGTGATGGACAGGATGAGTAAATATGCACACTTTGTGTTGTTGACTCACCCTTTCACAGCTACCACAGTGGCTCAAGCCTACTTTGATCAGGTTTTTAAGTTGCATGGAATGCCTAAGACTATGGTGAGTGACAGAGATAAGGTGATCACTAGTAACTTTTGGCAGGAGTTGCTTAGGTTACATCAAGTGGATCTCAGAATGTTAACAGCATACCACCCTCAAAGTGATGGACAGACTGAGGTCGTGAATAGGTGTTTGGAGACCTATCTAAGGTGCATGGCAGGGGAGCAACCTAAGGAATGGGCAAGATATGGATTCCGTTGGATGAGTGGTGGTACAACACCTCTTTCCATAGTGCAGCTCAAAAATCTCCTTATGAGATTATGTACAGTCAGTCTCCTACCTTGCATATACCTTATGTAATGGGGACCGGTCCTGTGGAAGCTGTGGACAGAAGCTTGACAGTCAGGGAGGAGTGCATTAAGATGCTGACTTTCCATCAGAAAAGAACACAAGAGAGAATGAAAAGCCAGGCAGATAAGAAGAGGACTGACAAGCAATTCAATGTGGGGGATTTGGTATCTCCTAATTCAAATTACAACCCTACAGACAAAAGTCACTGGCGAACAGGATGAATGCCAAGGTATCTCCTAAGTATTTTGGACAGTTTTCTATCAGGGAAAGGGTAGGAGAGGTTGCCTATAAACTACACCTACCTCCATAGTCTAAAATACACCCAGTGTTCCACATTTCTCAACTCAAGCTACATCATGGACTGCCCCTGTGAGCACTTTCATCCCTGATATTGATGAGTCTCAGCTGATAAGATCTGAACCCATGGCAACTTTGGAGAGAAAAATGGTCAAGAAAGGGAATGCTGTAGTGGTTTACCTGCTGATTCAGTGGACAAAATCTGTTGTGGAGGATGCCACCAGGGAAGCTGCTGAAGAATTCTATAAGAGGATCCCTGATTTCTCTCTCAGTTGAGAGAAGTCTGATTTAATGGGAGGTAGAATGTTATGAGCCTGGCCATGACGCAGGGACAGCTCAGCAAAAGTAGTTACAAGTTTGTTACAGTTTTGGCGGGAGAAGTTGTTAGAGAAGTCAATGGTCAAGCTGAATAAATAGAAAGTTGTTATCTCATTTCCATTCATTCAGTTATCTTGTAATTTGGAGAATAACTCTCTCAAATCCTTGTAATCTTTCAACAGTTAATCGTCAGCACTAAGACTTCGATTATCTTCCTTTATTCATGATAATTTTAGCTTGTGCTATACGATTCTTCAACTTAATCCTAGAACTAAGCTCTATCATATCAGCCTTTTAGACCCAAGTTGGGCCTTTTGGCTCTTTCTCTCATTTTGGCCTAATTAGTGTAATGGGACTTACACGCCCCAACAATAATTATATTCATCAGATTAATGCATATCATGTATCTTGATTTTCAGCGTAAAAATTGGTATAATATTTATATTCATCAGTTCGAACAATATATTCATCAGTATAATAGTTATATTCAGCGTATTGAACACTATATACATCCGATTAATGCATATTATATATCTTGATTTTTAACGTCATATTTGGTGGTGGCCGAGGTGCACGTGAGGCAGGAGCTTCTACATCAGCCGCAAGTGGTTGTGGTCGAGGTGCACATAAGGCAGGAGGTGGTGGTGTTAGAGGTGGTGGTAGAGAGCGAGGTAGAGGTGTTAAGCAGACTAGAGAGGAAAAGCGAGCGATGGTCTCTGTGGGTCTGAAAAGCCGACTTTCTCCGAGTCATTTTGTAGAAACTGTTAACTCGTTGTCTGATGAGCAAAAGCAAGCTGTTATAGATATTGGATGCGGTTCATTGTTGGATATAAATTACGGAGATGAATGGACCATTTTGTATGTGGTTAATCCAAAATTTGAACATTTCCTCACTTGAGTTGAATCTTGGTCTAGGGAAGGTTTTGGCGATCACTGATGTTGATGTTTTTCTGAGTCTAAAACTTCCGCTTGATCCTAAGAAGGTTGTAGAATCGAAAAATAATGAGCGTGATGCTGAAGTGTTCAAGTTCATTGACGATTGGAGAACATCTTGGAATTGTGAGAAATGTTATCCTTTTACGACGGATGTAGGCAATGGGTTGAAACAACGGGGTCATGGAGATTCATTTAAGGTTAACATTGTGGTATATATTGTGTCACGGTTGTTGAAATGGCACCAATCAAGAAATGTGAATCATAAAAAATTGAAGTCTTTGATGAATCTCTCGGAGGTACCTAATTTGAATTGATGTCAATACGTGAATTCGAGTCTTGTCAATGCTATTCACGCCTTTCTGAGTAACCCTTCTGGATTTTTCTTTGGTCCCCTTACCTTTGTCGTGGTAAGTCTGTGTATTCACTATTTTATACTTATATTTCAGCAGATGGTTTTCCATATTCATATGATTGTGCATAGTGTTCATATTCATTAGATTGTATTTCATACTCCCTCCGATTTAAAGACATTTTCCTTTCTTTTTACAATTTTAAATTTTCATTTATGGGACTACTTGTAAACTAAATGGAAGATCCATTTGTCATAGAATCAAATGAAATTGATTGACTGCATTGTAGAATAAAATATGTACTAATTTTTGCAATAAGTGAATGATTCATTTGATATAAAAGTAGCTCTCAACATGACACCTCAAAACCTCAAATAGGAAGAGGAAAATCTCTTTGAATCGGAGAAAGTACTTAATATCATATTCATTAGATTGAATACTATATCCATCATATTGAACATTACATTCACCAAATACTATATTCATCATATTCACCAAATTGAACGTTACATTCACCAAATAGAACATTATATTCACCATATTCAATACTATATTCACTTGATTGAACATTATATTCATCCGAACGAACACTATATTCATCACCTTTTTTGTGTGTGTGTTTTTTGTAGCTCTTGTGCTTATATCGAATTGAATTTGAAGTTCGAAATGTGCCAAGAGCATTTTCAACTTTGGTAGGGTGGACGGATGATGCAATGAGGAGTAGAAGGTCTTCCGAGGCACGTTCTGGAGGTTTTGGTAGGGGTTGAGTTGTCCCACCATTTGATATTGAGGCTTTATGTCGTAGTAGGTTGATATCGGAAAAAGAATTTCATCGCTTGAGGTTGGCTCATACTATCCCTGTCGCTAGCCGGAATGATGATGATGGTAGTGAGACTGATGATGAAAATAGTGAAGAACCAATTAGTAAGGATGATAAAGAAGTCAATGCATCTCTTATTCGAGATGTCGGTTTAAATTTTGATTTATGTGGGCATGTAACCGAGCAGCAGAAGAATGTAAGGTATATTCATCAGAAACCTTTATTATATTCACATCAATATTATCTATATTCATCAGAATCTTGATTATATTCATCACAATTTTATCTATATTCATCAGAATGTAAGCTAATGATTTTTTAACTACTATGCTCTTCTCAGGCTTTTGCACAACAATTACTCACTGTATAAAATAACTTGACTGCATCCTATCTGCAATTTGGGAAATTGATGGCTCATGCTCCTAGGATTTTCCCCGGGTCGATGATGGTGAGGAAGCTGTTGGAAGTTGCTGAAAATATGAACTCCAATGATTTAGAAGATGAGAAGGATGATGGAAATGTCAATGATGATGAGGATGCCATGCATGATGGAATTGTGAATGATGGTGAGGATGCCATGCATGATGGAATTGTGTTAATGAAGGTGGTCATATTTTCAACATTCCGAAATTTTTAGAGGTTTTCTGTGTTGTTGAACGAATTTCAAAGAGGATGCATCGCCCTAAGGACATTCCTAATTTCGGTTTGGGAATGTCATAAGATGAAGATCTCGAATTCTTAAAATCACGTAATTGCGGCTTTAGTGGGTTCAATATTAATGATACTGATGCACCTGGTGGTGTGGGTACTGGTGCACTTGGTGGTGTGGTAACTAGTCCACCTGGTGGTGTGGGTACTAGTGAACCTGGTGATGTGGGTAATGAATCTGATGGTGTGGGTACTAAGAGGTCGGGAGCAGAAGAACCACGCAATGAACCTCCTCAAGCTAATAAAGAGGCAAGGAAGATTGTGTTGCCTCTTTCATTACGCTCCCCATTTTACATCCGTCACACAAATTTGATGTCTAAACTGAAAATGGTGGAGGGCATGATTGCTGATTATGTGTTTGAAATGGGGCAAGATAAAAGGTTAGTCTTAATAACCAAAGTTTCTTTATAGTTCACTATATTCATCGTAATTTATGCTATATTCATAAAAAGTTAAGCTATATTCATCTGATAGTTCACTATATTCATTCTATATGTATTTCAACCACAGGGAACCTCTTTATTTTGATGGCCATCTTTCATGCGACCGAGAAGGTTTGAGCAGCTTAGTAATCGGGGATGGACGAATTTGCATCCAGTTCAATTGTTGATGTATAAGTGCGGTTACTAAATCTGACTGAGAAGAAACGTTTTCCAAGTTCTCCTCTTCGGTTTTTTGGTTCTATCGGTCTAATGGTATGTCCCTTTTCGTATGTTCATTCATTCATTACAGTTTTTAGCGAGCTATGATCATTCATTTTATAGTTCACTATATTTTATCGTATGTATGTAGGCACTTCTACAAAATCTTATTGTGGGTGATGAGAATTCTGTTGAGATCACACAATTTGCTAGTAAGCTTAGATTTGAGCTTGAATATTCTGGTTTCGACGGTGCAAAAGATGTTGGTCTTGTATGTATGCTCATACTCTTCTTTTTACTTTCTTGATCCTCATATTCATTGTTCTATCTTACATATGCATTATAACTAGTCTTATATTCATACCTCGTGTTTTGTATTTGCAGGCTATCTTTCTGGTTTGTCGCTCTAGGCATTATTATTTCATTTGCGTAAACTTTCTAAACCAAGTTGTAAATGTGATCGACAATCGCACATTGCCACCCCATGTGAATATGAGAAACAAAAATATGAATTTGCCTGAGCTCGTGGTAAGAAACTACTCCACCTCATTTAACTTACTTTGTACATCATTTTGTGTAGCCATATTCACTCTTGAGTTAATGATATTCACTATTTTTTCATAGAATTTGTCTTATTCTACTTATTTAATATTGGTGCCAAGCAGAAATCTATAGATTGTCGTCGTTTTCCAATCAAATTGGGCAAAATTTCTTGGAGGAGTAAACTGCTGAACAATGATTGCGGTGTATACATGTTGAGACACATGGAAACATTCATGGGTCAAAGTGATTGGGATTGTGGATTTAAGAAGAACAGTGATAGTGTAAGCCTATGAATTTCCACGTATTCACCAAATGTGTGCTTATATTCACTTTATATGTGCTTATACTCACCAAATGTGTGCTTATATTCACTTTATATGTGCTTATATTCACCAAATGACTTGTTTTTTCTTCAGGTGGCTTTGTTGAATGTGCTTCGCTTGAAATGTTGCGTATCAATGTTGTGGAACGATGAGAACAAGTTAAAGATAAAAGTTCAAGATAAGGCTCAAGCTTTTGTTGGTGTGAAGAAGTGAATCAATTTAAGATTTATGTCTTGGCACAATATCTATAACTGTAAGGGATTCTGCTATTTAGGTTATCCTATCGTCCTGATATTTTAATGTAATTCATGGACGAAAATACAATTAACCAAACTATGTAAAGTTGTTACATACTAATGAAAATACAATTAACCAAACTATGTAAAGTTGTTACTTCTCAATTTATTTTTATGAATTGCTGAATATTCAAAAAGAAATAGCAATTGATGCAACACATTCATCAGCAACGCCATGATTTTCATAAGTTCTACGGTACACGACGGGCACCGTAATGCACCAGAATAAATAATTTATACCAATATATTCAGCATAAATGTTCGAGGAAGATTTATATCCGAAAACGACAACTAAATTCATGTGAAAAGGGATATCTGTTATATTCATCAAAACCGTACATATATTCATTAGGATATCAGTTACATTCATCAAAACAATCAGATACTAATTCAAAACCATACATATACGCACGAATTTATTGTTTTAATTAACAGTAGGGATTGGGGGTCTCACTACACTTGGGGGATATTGAGTGTAGAAAAATGGGTGCGTCATAATTGGTGCATATGTCAGGCGGAAATTCCCTTGTTGTGTTGGGAAGGGGGGTAAAGTGGTAAAAGGATCGAATGTTGGGTCGACATTTCCTTGATGAGTCGGGTTGAAGTGGTGAGATCCTTGATAAACTGGCAGCAACATTGTCCCTCCGTCAGGCGGATGCACAAAATATCCTTGGAGCACCATCGCACTCATAAAGTGCTACCAAACATATTGTCCCAAAAAAAATCGTTATATTCATAATAGTGATGAATATATTCATCTTAGGGAGAGCTATAATTATATGACATTGAATGCATTCATAAAAATTAGAAGTGTGGCTACATGATTTGATGCTTGGACAGTTTTCTTGGCGTGAGTTACAACTCTGAATGGCTTTGTCCTCTTCCTCTTGACCATGTTGTGTATCTTTTCAATTGTCGGTTTCCTTCTTACATTCCTTTCTCCTCGGGGCCTAAATTTGGCGGGATTAGAAATGCTTGTTGAACTTCCCATGTCACTTTCTGGAACTTCACTATCTTTATCAGGATGATTCAGTTCACGTTGTCCCTTATCAGACTCTATCTTCTGTTTCACACCAACATGAGCCTCCTCCAAATAGTGTCTATATTTGTTGTCCCCACTTCTTGTAGATATCAAGTTATTGAATTTTTTACACATTTGAGTTCTTCACACAAAAGTTGATATTGAAGGGTTGTTTTGTGGTGGTTGGTTTACTAGGGGTTTGTTTCTCTCTTAGTGTAACAGCCCGATCCACCGTCCGTTGCAACACAACCCAATAAGATGGGTAGTCACCCCTTAGGCCTATAAATCCTCTCGTGGGCTCTAAAAGGTGAAGGCCTTGTTGTTAGTATGATGGTAGGAATCTATTATAAACTGATCATATGAGCCTTAGTTTCGCAATGTGGGACAAACCAACTCCATAATCCACTTTCCATATTCCGTAGTGTTACACATAGAACAACTCTCTTGTCCACCTTTTGAGAATGTGCTGGCTTGGTATATCATCCACACAATGAATCATAAGGATTCGCAAGCAATGGCAGCACAAAATACCAACTTGCGAAATCATTTCACAAGTACAAGAGATGGTTTTCTCGGGTTCCATGAAAGTTACTACAAGCTTTATCAAATTTTTTATGCCATCCTTTGTCGCTTTTCCAAGATGATAGACATACTTTGGGTGCTCTTTTTCTATCAACTCTTAGTGGTATGTCATTGCTTTGAGAAACTGTTCTTGAAAAAGGTGGTAAGCTCAAAGGTGTAGATTTCCCTAGCATGGGTAAGGATGTTTATGTGTTTTGCAATCCTTTCCGGGTTTCCCTGCAAACAACCGAAATCCTCTCCATTTTCTTTACTCCTCCATTCTTCTATGACACCAAGAAAACACGCATAAAAATCACACAAGTCGGCAGTCATATACAGCTGTTGGGACACAGATTTGTTTGTGGTCTCACTTCTTTGAGATGATAGTATAACAGCCAAGAAAGCGTCTTTAGAATATGGAGGGCACCATTTTTCTATGCAATTGTAAAGCCTTTGAAGCCATACATTATCCTCACACTTATACAAATCTTGTAGTCTGCTCAAACAAATAAGAAAACATATTTACCATATATTACCAAGTTCGTTGGAGCATGAACTTGTACCATATTCATACAGTTATACATTATATTCATTTAAAATATGCTCATATTCATTAAAATAATTTATATTCATGAGGGCATCACATACCACTTGTGTTGCAATAGAGACATAGACTATATTCATCAAATAAAACAAAATATTCATTTAAATGATGCATATATTCATGCTAACAAAGACCTCTAATAAAACATACAAGTTTTGAGAATGTACCTTTTCCAATAAAATTCAAACTCGGCTTTTGTTTCATAATATTTCGTGACATGATACCATAGCTCCGGAAAACCTTTCAATGCTCTAAGATGTCGGATATGCTTCTTCGAGTTTTCAGCAATGTGACATATACAGAGATGATGTTGTGCAAGAGGGAAAACTATCTTCACAGCGGCCGCCATAGCAGCCTGATCCGTCATAAATGTCTTTAGTTGCTTATCCCCCATAGAAGTTAGAAAGGTATTAAATAACCAAATGAAGGATTCAAATTTCTCATCAAGCAAAACCCCACAACTAAACATCACATTTTATGTGTGATGGTTGATGATACGGTGTAAAATGTAGTGTGTAATCCGCATGTTTTAGGCATTTTAGGGGTTATGTGGGCGTGGTTTTATCGTCATTCGTAGACCATTTTATTCGGAGTAATTTTGGAGCTTATTTGATGGTTTTACGGGATTTCGGTGCTCAAGACCCTTTGGCGGCCCTTGGATGTAAATGGAAGATCAGGCTATGACTTGGAGCGGGTTTCGAGGAGAATTAAGCTCGTCTATGAATCGGGATTTACACTAGTTCGAAAGAAGAAGAGAAGAGAAGAGAAATTCAATATCCCCGACTCGAGGAAGTGCGTCCTCGAGTCGAGGATTTCCTCTGTAACAGCCCGAACCACCGTCCGTCACAACACAACCCAATAAGATGGGTAGTCACCTATTAGGCCCATATATCCTCTCTGGGCTCTAAAAGGTGAAGGCCTTGTTGGTAGTATGATGGTAGGAATCTATTATAAACTGATCATATGAGCCTTAATTTCCCAATGTGGGACAAACCAACTCCATAATCCACTTTCCAAATTTCGTAGTGTTACATCCTCACTCGACTCGAGGAGAGTGTTCCTCGAGTCGAGGATGCCGTCGCTCGACTCGGGGATTCCTCTCCTCGAGTCGAGGAAGCTAGCTTCCGGGAAGTTTCCCATGGGCTTCCGACGGTTTCTTTTTGCCTAAGAAATATCTATTTCGTCTTTTAGTGCAATATACTTAGACTTAATAAAAGGGGCTTGAACCCCTCAACAATAATAATCACTTTTCATTATATTTTTGCATCTTGTTCTTATTTTCTAGAGAGAGAAACTCAAGGAGAGATTAGTGAGAATTAGTATTTTCATTATGATTTCCATCCCAAATCTTGTAGTAATAATTAATATGGGAGGCTAATCCCCTTCCTAGACTCTTGGTGTAATCAAATTCTCCATCCTATGTATTAGTGAGTATTTTTCACTCTAATTTGCCTTTAATTTCATTATAATTAATTCCTTGTTCTTTAATTGCTTGATTTACCTTTATTTTATCTAATTGGTTAATTGGATTGAATTGGGTATTTCATATGCTTGGTTAATTGTTGATGGTCATTGATTATTAACCCTAAAAGAAGCAACTTTCACATGATTAGTGTCGCGGTTGCGGCTAATTAGTGATTTAGGAATTAATAAGGCAACTAATAGATTATATTTGATTAATGTCGCGGTTGCGGCTAATTAGATACTAATTTGGGTTGTTCTTAATCTCCGCTCCCATCATTAGGCTCATTTGATGAGTTAAAGGCTCGGCTTATCTCCGATCCCATCATTAGGGCGCAGTGTTGGTCACTTCCCTTTGAGATTATGTGCGATGCGAGTGACTACGCGCTCGGAGCCATGTTGGGCCAAAAGGAGGGGAGAGCAAGCCATGTCATTCACTACGCCTTTTTGATGCCAAATGAGGCGCAACATCACTATACAACCACGGAGAAAGAGATGTTGGTGGTTGTATTCGCTCTAGAGAAATTTCGGCCATATCTCTTGGGGACAAAAGTCATTGTATATAGTGACCATGCTGCCATACGTTAGTTAATGTCAAAGAAGGAGGCTAAACAACGACTCATCCGATAGGTGTTGCTTATGAGTGAGTTTGACGTTGAAATACGGGACAAGAAGGGTGCGGAAAACCTTGTAGCGGATCATCTAAGCCGGCTCGTGCATGACAAGGATACCTCTTATGCCAACGATAGAATCCAAGAGAGGTTTCCGGACGAGGCATTGTATTCTTTGAGCACCAAAAAGATCGTGCAACCGTGGTTTGCAAACATCGTCAATTTCCTAGTATCTAGCGAATTCCCTCCCGCTTTCAACAAGGGTCAAAGGGAGAAGCTTCGGAGTGTTGCAAGGTTTTACATTTGGGACGACCCGTACTTATGGAAACAAGGATCCGATGGGATTATACGTCGATGCATTCCCGACGATGAGGTACGTTCCATTTTAACATTTTGTCATTCCTATGCACGTGGTGGTTATTTCGGTTCAAAGAGAACCGTATTGAAAGTGCTCGAGTGCGGATTTTATTGGCCTTCACTCTTTAAAGACGCTCATGAGTTTTGTCAAACTTGTGACAAGTGTCAAAGGGTAGGAAATAATTCGCAAAGAAATGAAACGCCTCAAACTCCTATTATCTGTTACGAAATTTTTGACGTTTGGGGCATTGATTTCATGGGCCCTTTCCCAAATTCCCATGGCCATTTCTATTTTTTACTTGCGGTGGATTACGTCTCCAAGTGGGTGGAGGCGAAAGCCACTAGAAATGATGACTCCAAAGTTTTTTCAGATTTCCTCCGATCCCGCATCTTCTCCGGTTTCGGTGTTCCAAAGGCATTGATAAGTGATAAAGGAACTCATTTCTGTAACCAGACTGTAACAGCCCTATCCATTATACGTCACAACACAACCCAATAAGATAGGAAGTCACCAATAAGCCCATAAATCCTCGCTTGGGCTCTAAAAGGTGAAGGCCTTGTTGGTAGTATGATGTTAGGAATCTATTATAAACTGATCATATGCGCCTTAATTTCCCAATGTGGGACAAACCAACTCCATAAACCACTTTCCATATTCCGTAGTGTTACACGGACGGTGAGTGTGCTTTTGACGAAGTTATATGTAGTTCACAAGGTCTCCACGTCATATCATCCCCAAACTAATGGGCAAGCCGAGGTGTCAAATCGGGAGATAAAGTCTATCCTTAAGAAAACGGTGAATCCGAACCGCAAAGATTGGAGTTTGAGATTGGATGATGCGGTTTGGGCTTCGGACGGCCTACAAGACACCAATTGGTATGTCTCCGTACCGATTGGTGTTTGGTAAAGCATGCCACCTCCCCGTTGAGTTAGAACACCGGGCATTTTGGGCCATCAAGAATCTTCACATGGGAATGAAAGAAGTGGGAGAGCACCGGAAGCTTCAATTGCATAAGATGGAGGAAATCCGGTTGGAGTCCTACGATAATGCGTCAATCTACAAGGAAAAGACGAAAACATGGCATGACAAATTGATTGCGAGGAAGAGTTTCGAGGTGGGGGACAAGGTGTTGCTCTATCAATCAAGGTTGAAACTCTTCCTGGGATAATTAAGGTCTAGATGGATTGGACCATTCACTGTCTCTAAGGTTTATCCTCACGGTGCGATTGAAATTTTTGAAAAAGAGGAGGAGAAAGCCTTTAAGGTGAATAGTCATAGGTTGAAGCCGTACTACGAAGGATTCAAAGTGGAAACCGTGGAGGAATTGACCCTTTTTGAGCCAACAATCGAGAAGTGAGAATTTAGAATTCATGAGTCGAGCCAACGACTTTAAACAAAGGCGCTACTCGGGAGGCAACCTGAGCCATGTGTACATATTTGTGGTGTTTTGTGTTTTTTTGTGGGTTGGAAATCGGTTTTGAATTGAGTCTCAAGCAAGAAAAGAAGGAGATAGAGCAAATAAGAGCATCCTCGACTCAATAAGGAAGTCCCTCGAGTCGAGGCAGAAGAACAGTAAAGTGCAAAAAAGAGGTGCAATCCTCGACTCGAGCGAGTGTTGGCTTCGCTCGAGTCGAGGGAGGACAACCTCGAGTCGAAAAGAAAGCCCCTCGACTCGAGGAACTTCAATAGTAAGGTATTATATCGGGGGCAAATCCTCGACTCGAGGATTGTCGACTCGAGTCGAGCGTGCTTATCCTCGAGTCGAGGAATCCTTTCTCGACTCGAGGATTCTGCAGTTCCGGTTTTTGCAACTTCTTTATACCCGACCCTCCTCATTTCTCTTTCTTCATTTTCTTTCTCTCCCCCATTTTCGACCCCTTCACCCCAATCCTCACAAAAGCCCTCAAATCTCCATAAAATCACACATAATCACTCCCAATCTTCTAATTTCTTCACAAAAACCACTCCACAAACAACAAATCAACCCCAAAAACTCTTATTTCATCAAAAATCACTCAAAAATCTCAATTTTTCTCAAGAACCCTAGAAATTGGGGGTTTTGTTTTTTTGGAGCTTTTGGGTCGATTTCAAGGTTGGAATAGCATCTAGGGGCAGTAGTGAAGCTATTGGAAGCATTTTTGAGGATCGACTATGCTCAAAATTTTCTTTTTGAGCCCATTTTGGTAAGAAACATCCCCAAATTCGAAATTGGCCTTTGTAGGTGTTTTGGTTGTTTGTTGTTGGCTTGGTGGTAGTATTTTGGTTTGATTGATCTTTGTGAAGGATTATTGTGGTTTGAAACGAGTTGGGTGGTGTGAATTTTGAATTGTGTAGTGTGTATTTGGGTGTTGGTGAATTGTTACCAATTGTGTTTTATTGGGTGTTTGAGTTTGGTTGGTGCATTGTCAAGGAGAATTTGATTGTGGTCGTGTTGTGCTTGTGCAATAATGGGAAGAAATGATGGTGAAGTCGGCCCCTCCAAGAAGCAAACGAAAGTAAGGGATCCTAAACATTGGGAGACCATTGGTGTTGAGGGGTTTGATGATACGGAGAAGGTGCGCTTCAATGATTTTGTCGAGCGCAAGAAGCTCGTGGTAACTAAATTTTTCGATGCACCCACTTTAGAGCAATTAGGTTTTCTTGAGTCCGTGCAGTTTCACTTGGCGATAGGGGGCATGCTCGATTTCTTGGGCAAGTCGGCCCCCACCTATGAGAGATGGACGTACGAGTTCTTGTCCACTCTCAAGCATGAGCCGGACAATGAGAGGATCCTTTTCCGCCTCGGTAACCGCTTAGGGAAGTGGAGTTAAGCGGATTTGGATCGTTGCTTTGGGTGAAAACCACGAGTGGATGAGTGAAAGCCTTACAATTTGTACGGGGGGTTTGAGGCGAAAGTCTTATGGACCAAGCTCACGAGGGAGACCAAGCTCACGAGGGAGCCGGTGATCCCTCCCTCGGGGAAGATTTCGATGGTCCCACACCCGGCCATGAGGCTCATATACTGGGTGATCGGCATGTGTGTTTTTGGGCATGGAGAGCCCAATACCATGCAGTTTATGGAGATGGGTTGCCTCACCTCATTCATCCCGAATGAGAATGGTAGACCGCGGAGGGCGGAGCTCTTTGTTGAGGCATGCGTGGCATGCCAGATGTTTCCCGCGCGGTCTATCGGGTTGGGGGGCATGATCACCCTCATCGCCCATCGATGTAGGGTAGAGAGGGTAGATGAGGAGGTGCCTTTGGAGGGGCTCGCGACATTGAACATCCAAGCCCTCTGGAAGATCAGGTGGATCACCCCAGTTTTGAGATTGAGAGAGTATGCGGGGCGATACCATTGGACGTTGGGGACAGATAAACAGAACTACTTGTTGCTCCCCAACGCCAATCATTTGAGGATCGATGAGAGTCAGGATGCGGAGGAGCTTTTTATGGAGGGGCAGCGGCTAAATGTCGCTCAGGGGCAGGCCGTGCTTGAGGCAGTTCCGGGCCCTCCACTAGTCCAGGTGGGAGGACCCGGCTTTGCGCCCCAGATGGTGTTTGGTGTTCCCTCCTGAGTTCGAGACGTGGAGGTCGGATATTGGCCATCGGCTAGATGGCATGGACAACAAGTTGATGGTCCAGGAGGCCCAGACTGAGCGCATGATGATGTTTCTGGAGGCTAGCCATAACCTCCACGTGAGGGCTCAGACGCCATACTACGAGGCCCCCGACTTCGCGGAGATCGTGGAGCGTCTTCGCCTCCTCTCCATTAGTGGGCATCAGTTCCGCCCACGCGGCCCCCCTCAGTGAGTCACACCTTCCCCCTCTCTTTATGCTTTGTCTCGATGAGTATTCACATGTTTTAAGCTTGGGGGAGGGGATATCTTGCTTGTATATATTTTGTTTGCCTAACGATTTCCTAGTTTGTTTGTTTTTTCTTGTTTTGTTTGTTTGGATCACGACATTTGCCAATCTTTCGGAGGACTCAAGGTATGACAATCTCTCTCCCTTACACTTTCTTTTCCTCTCATCTCTAGCCGACTCACTCTATCACCCTGTTTTATCCCACGTTTTGTACCATCTCTCTTCGTATTGACCCCTCTCGTTTGTTCCCCATGCTTGTTCATCCATAAACCGTTGACATTTGGCCCTGAACTCACAAAATATTCACAAAATGGCCTTCTACCGATTTTTGTACAACTTTTGTTATGGGGTCATTATGCTCCAACAAACACACGAGGGAGATGGGAGTTTGTAAGGTGATAGGAGGTGACATATTTTGAGGAAGACGGGGTTGTGAGGTGAGAGAGTGGCTCTTCTACCGGTATTTTGACCATGAGCCACTTGCTTTGACGGTAATTGAGGGAATCGAGCTCTCACGAGGTATGTATTTCTTTCCCTTTAACTTCTCTCTCTCTCACGATTCTAACCACTACTCCCCACCCGTTTCACTAGCTTGTTTCTATACCATCTCTGTAACAGCCCGATCCATCATACGTCGCAACACAACCCAATAAGATGGGAAGTCACCTCTTAGGCCCATATATCCTCTCCGGGCTCTAAAAGGTGAAGGCCTTGTTGGTAGTATAATGGTAGGAATCTATTATAAACTGATCATATGAGCCTTATTTTCCCAATGTGGGACAAACCAACTCCATAATCCACTTTCCAAATTTCGTAGTATTACAAACTCCCCCACTTAAAGAACACAACGTCCCCGTTGCGCCTAAACCAAACCATATCATCATCAACACAGGTCCAAGATCCCCCCCGCTAGACGACTGGTCTGGGCCTCGCCCCAGCACTCAGCACGCGGTCGCAGGGTTGCTCTGATACCATCTATAACAGCCCGATCCATCATACGTCGCAACACAACCCAATAAGATGGGAAGTCACCTCTTAGGCCCATATATCCTCTCCGGGCTCTAAAAGGTGAAGGCCTTGTTGGTAGTATAATGGTAGGAATCTATTATAAACTGATCATATGAGCCTTATTTTCCCAATGTGGGACAAACCAACTCCATAATCCACTTTCCAAATTTCGTAGTATTACAATCTCTCTTTGTGCCCCTCCGCGTTTGCTCCCCCCGCTATTCTTGTTCTTCCCACCCCATTTTACCCCTTAAACCAATCAAATAGCCTTGTTTGTTTTATTTTGGTTGGGTTGTTTTTGGATGGTTGGTTGTTATTGGAGGATTACGCGTTGTTGATATCGTTCATGTGGGAGATGGAGTAGTGAGACGAGGGATGGATTCATTATCGAGGAAGAATAAGGGAGTGAGGTAGAGTGGGTGTCTCTTGGCCCGAGAGCCCGTTATTTCCTTATTTGATGAGATGACACTGTTTGTTCTTTGTTCCTAGTCGTATGGGATAGTTAGTGGATGATTTGATGGTACTCCCCCTACCTAACTCGTTGTTGCCAATCTTTTGGTTAGTGTTGGTTGTCATTGTGGGCAATGACGAGGTTCAAGCATGGGGGAGACGTTTGGCATGATATTGTAATTCGATCTTGGCATGATATTGTACTTAGAATTTGGCATTTGTCACCTTGTTTGTAATATAGGTGTGATTTTCTTTTCTGTTTGAAAAAAAACAAAAAAAAGGGTAATCCATGGCGGGCGACATAAGAAGAGGAGTTGGGGCGTAACGGGTTAGGATCACTACGGGAGTTATAAGGAGGTTCGGAGATAGTAATTGGTGGTCCTAGGTTAGAAATCCTCTTGCATTGTGATGATCGGGGCGCCGGTGGATTGATAAGAGGTGAGTCGTGTTCGATAGCTTCATTTTGAGCAGGGCTTTGAGGGAGTCGCGAGCCAAGTGGGGGGAAACGTGATTTGTTAGTTCCCATAACTTAGAGTGTGTGAGAAGGGAGGATAAGATGGTTAGAGTTGGGGTGTCGAGCATTTCATCCACTCCAACTCTAGCTAGCACCGTTTGAGTGTTTTGGTTGGCTTGCGGTTCCTACTTTTGGAGGAGTTCGATAATTGTAACTCGCCCCGTGCTATAAGGGAGGCTTAGGTGTTAAGTGTGGAGAATTGGATAACTCGAGGACGACTAATGGTCTAAGCATGGGGGAGTTTGATACGATGTAAAATGTAGTGTGTAATCCGCATGTTTTAGGCATTTTAGGGGTTATTTGGGCGTGGTTTTATCGTCATTCGTAGACCATTTTATTCGGAGTAATTTTGGAGCTTATTTGATGGTTTTACGGGATTTCGGTGCTCAAGACCTTTTGGCGGCCCTTAGATGTAAATAGAAGATCGAGCTATGACTTGGAGTGGTTTTAGGAGAAGTTAGCTCGTCTATGCATCGGGATTTACACTAGTTCGAGAGAAGAAGAGAAGATAAGAGGAATTCAATTTCCCCGACTCGAGGGAATGTGTCCTCGAGTCGAGGATTTCCTCGCTCGACTCGAGGAGAGTGTTCCTCGAGTCGAGGATTCCGTCGCTCGACTCGGGGATTCCTCTCCTCGAGTCGAGGAAGCTAGCTTCCGGGAAGTTTCCCATGGGCTTCCGACGGTTTCTTTTTGCCTAAGAAATATCTGATTCGTCTTTTAGTGCAATGTACTTAGACTTAACAAAGGGGCTTGAACCCCTCAACAATACTAATCACTTTTCGTTATATTTTTGCATCTTGTTCTTATTTTCTAGAGAGAGAAACTCAAGGAGAGATTAGTGAGAATTAGTATTTTCATTATGATTTCTATCTCAAATCTTGTTGTAATAATTAATATGGGAGGCTAATCCCCTTCCTGGACTCTTGGTGTAATCAAATTCTTCATCCTATGTATTAGTAAGTATTTTTCTCTCTAATTTGCCTTTAATTTCAATATAATTAATTCTTTGTTCTTTAATTGCTTGATTTACCTTTATTTTACCTAATTGGTTAATTGGATTGAATTGGGTATTTCATATGCTTGGTTAATTGTTGATGGTCATTGATTATTAACCCTAAAGGAAGCAACTTTCACATGATTAGTGTCACGGTTGCGGCTAATTAGTGATTTGGGAATTAATTAGGCAACTAATAGATTAGATTTTATTAATGTCGCGATTGCGGCTAATCAGATACTAATTTGGGTTGTTCTTAATCTTTTATTAGTCTTTGCTCTTCATGCCTTTGGTTGTGATTTGTTTGAGTGGTCACTAGACAAATTAGGACTATAAGGAGGGGAATTTGGTAGCGGGTGTTCAAATTCCCCATAAAAGAGGATTAATTGGTTACAGGATTATTAATGAATTGGTAACATTAGAGAGAGGTAAAACTTACTATACTAGGGTGTTAGAAGAGATTATCACCGAGAGTCGCTTTAATCAATTTGATAGTTCGTTTATTTCACTTTTACTCAAAACTCAAACAAAAAAAACCCCCTTTTTAATTGTTTATTTCTTTTGTTTATTTCATTTCCGCATTAGAATTGCATATTAGACTATCTCTCTTTCTTGTGGATACGATACCCACTTACCCTTGCTAGTTTAGTAGGAATAGTGGTAATTTGACTACGAATAACGACTTTCTAGCTTGTCAGTTGATTCCGACAAAAGTTCCACATATCATGTCGTACCTTATTAGTCCTGTGAGTAGTATCATGCATGTTAAGATCTCCGAACAACTCATAGTCCTCCCTCATTTTCTTATCTCTCCAAAAGAAGCTGCACAACCTGTTTTCCTCATCCATTTGAAAATCAAAATAGAAATCATCTTCCTCCTTGTGACGTTTATTAAATTTCATTATCAAAGCATGTGAATCCTCCCCATCTATCATCCTGTTCTTCTCTTTTCCAACTTCATGGTAAAACCAACCATAGGTGAGCCCCCCTTCTGTTTTTTCAGAACTCTTAGTGCATCAGACAGTTTAACTCCACTTGTGACAAGTGTTAGAAGGTACTCTAGGTCTTCCTTTGATAGGTTCCTCTGAGACCGTAAGAGATGTCGCTTATTCTCAGGGCATAGGAGATGGTTGTGTGTCATATTATGTTTCACATTGTAGGGTTTTAGATGCTAAAAGTGCGGAATTAGGAAAACGGTTTTCGTGCATCTAACCCAAGATCGCATACATAGATTAATAGGATCGATACAAAAATCATACCTCTTGATGCGTGTAATAATTGCTCAGATTATAGGAGGAACAGGATCCCAAACGCGACCCCTCTACTCAGTCCACGCGAGCACCGACCCAGATTCCTTAAGTCTTGTCTGCTAGAACGCCGGGAGACAGTCTCACGTTTTTCTTGAGGAGGCTGTGTGTTGTACGTGTGATTAGGTTTAGGTTTAGAGTCAATTACTCTGTGTGTTGTATATTACGTAAGACATCTCTCATGTACATATATACTCTGAGTATATTTAATACAATAAATAACCTAATCACTCAGTAAAACCCTAAGCCCAATAATAACTAATAACCCATTAGATATTATCGTCTTAGACCTGGTTCGAGACTCTAAGCGTGTGAACCTGTAGGACTCGTTAATAGTTAGTAGTCGGCTTAATCATTAAACCAACAGACCGTAGTTGGTTTCTAGCAAAACACTACGACCACCTAATATTACCGAATATAATATCCTCGTAATATAATCCTCGTTATTATCGGAAATGACACTTGATCGAAGGACACGATCCTTCAATCTCCCACTTGTCCTAGAGCAAGTGTGTCATATGAATTCCCTCATCTCTTAGTGTCTGATTTGAATATATTGTGATATCACATATCCTTTATATCATCAATCAAATCGTTCCTTGAAATCTGAGTTGAACTGCAAGACGAATGATTAACATATAATCCATTCGAGCACGGCCATGCATTTTCAGTTCCTACTCTTCAAGTGGCCTGGACACCATTCCTATCACATAGGAGGACTCTCCAATCTTGTGCACCCATTACTCCCACTCAATTTTTAGCAGCCCCGATCATTGCCTTTATAGTCCCCTTTTACAGCATGACATTGAGCAAGATCAAAGACATACCAATCCTTTCATAGGAGAAATGATGCACTCATGTCTAAGGAATTTACCATAATAATCAGTACGAATTCCAAATGTAATTTACGGAATTGCACAGTGGGTCAGTCCAATATATGCTATCTAGTATATATCCATGTAATCGACTAGACATCCAATGTCCCTATGGTCCATGAAACAGACCATCAATCAACTTACAAACTACTATTTCCGTGTCATTAGTCTGTCCATTACAAATGACTTATACTAGGGACTCAAATCCAATTTATAATTTCATTTCACTAAATAGGGTTTCATTCGTCAAATAACATTTTGACAAACCTATTTGAAATAGTAAATTATTCTGGACAATATTTAATTTCTAAACCATAATTAAATAGATCGTGAAACAACGTTTCGCAATAATAACAAACATAATCGTAGTGTATAAATCAAACCATGAACAAATTCATAATTTCAAAATCATACAAAATCAAAGCCAGTCTCCAACGTGTTTGATATCCATATCTCGAATATAACTATCATGCTTTGATTGCGGTAAAGGTTTAGTCAACGGATCTGCAATGTTAGCATCCGTATGTACTTTGCAAAGTTTCACATCTCCTCGTTTGACAAACTCGCGAATGATATGAAATTTCCTGAGCACATGTTTGGCTTTACTGTGTGACCTTGGTTCTTTTGCTTGAGAAATAGCACCATTATTATCGCAATAAAGGTCTATTCCGTTAGCAACACTAGGAACAACACCAAGTTCACCAATAAATTTCACCATCCAAACAGCTTCCTTTGCTGCTTCACCAGCAGCAATGTACTCAGCTTCAATTGTAGAATCAGCCACCGTGTTCTGCTTTGAACTCTTCCAGCTCACTGCTCCTCCATTCAGACGAAAAACATATCCAGATTGGGATCTGGAGTCATCTTTGTCAGTCTGGAAGCTTGCATCGGTATATCCTTCAACGATAAGTTCATCCTCACCTCCATACACTAAGAAATCATCTTTAGTCCTTCTCAAGTATTTTAGAATGTTCTTAGCTGCATTCCAGTGTGGTAAACCGGGGAGTGATTGGTATCTGCTACACACGCTTAAAGAATATGAAACATCTAGGCGAGTACAAATCATAGCATACATGATCGATCCTATGACTGACGCATAAGGAATCGAGCTCATCTGTTTCAGCTCATCAGGTGTTCTAGGACACTGAGTCTCGCTAAGACGTATGCCATGTTGCATAGGTAGAAAACCTCTTTTAGAGTTTTCCATGCCGAACCTCTTAAGAACTTTATCAATATAAGTTCCTTGGCTCAGTCCTATCATCCTCTTGGATCTATCCCTATAGATTTTGATTCCAAGAATGTACTCTGCGTCTCCTAAATCTTTCATTGAAAAACATTTTCCAAGCCAAACCTTTACAGATTCCAGCATAGGAATATTGTTTCCAATGAGAAGTATGTCATCTACATACAAGATTAAGAAGACAACATCACTCCCACTAACTTTCTTATACACACTGGGTTCTCCTTCACATTTGAGAAAGCCAAATGATTGGACCGACTCATAAAAGCGAAGGTTCCAACTCCGAGATGCTTGCTTCAATCCATAAATAGATTTCTGAAGTTTGCATACTTTACTAGGATTATCTGGATCCTCAAAACCTTCAGGTTGTGTCATGTACACATCCTCTTTCAGATAACCATTAAGAAAGGCTGTTTTGACATCCATCTACCAGATCTCATAATCGTAATGAGCTGCAATCGCTAGGAGTATCCGGACGGATTTAAGCATGGCAACTGGGGAGAAAGTTTCATCATAGTCTATACCATGAATCTGCTTAAAACCCTTTGCAACTAATCTTGCTTTGAAAACATCTATGTTTCCATCCTTGTCCGTTTTCAATTTGAAAACCCACTTGCAACCGATAGGTTTTACCCCATCTGGCAAATCAACCAAGTCCCATACTTGATTTTCAGATATGGAATCCATCTCAGATTTCATGGCTTCAAGCCATTTTACGGAGTCAGCACTCATCAAAGCTTGTTTATAGGTGGTAGGCTCTTCACTTTCTAAAAGTAAGATATCGTGACTCTCTGTCAAAAGAAAATCCACATATTTTCTCGACGGTACCCATGGCCTACTCGATCTACGTGGGTTATTAGCAACAGGAGAAGAAGTCACAACATCTTGTGAATCTTCGTTAGAATTAGATTCTAGTGGGACGGAAGAGGATTCGCGTGTGGAATACGCCATCCTCTGAGCTTGTTCCAAATTCCTCGAAGGGACGGTGGAATCCGGCCAGCCCGTCTCTGATGTGGGACCAACCACATCCGTTTGTTGCTCATCTCGAATTTCTTCGAGAAACACACTACTACTCCCACTTGCCTTTTTGGAAATGAAATCTCTTTCCAAAAAGACACCATCACGAGCAACAAACACCTTGCGCTCATTTGGATTGTAGAAGTAGTAACCCTTTGTTCCTTTGGGGTAACCCACGAAGAAACATTTATCTGATTTGGGTCCGAGTTTGTCTGACAGTAACCGTTTTACATAGACTTCGCAACCCCAGATTTTCAGAAAAGACAATTTAGGAGTTTTTCCTGTCCATACCTCGTATGGTGTCTTATCCACAGCTTTTGATGGTGACCTGTTAAGTGTAAATGCTGCAGTCTCGAGAGCATATCCCCAAAAGGATATTAGAAGATCGGCAAAACCCATCATCGAGCGAATCATATCTAATAGGGTTCTATTCCTCCTTTCAGACACACCATTCCATTGTGGCGTTCCTGCGGGAGTTAATTGTGAAAGAATTCCACAATCTGCTCGATGATTATCAAATTCTCGGCTCAAATATTCCCCACCACGATCAGAACGTAATGTTTTAAGTTTCTTGCCAAGTTGATTCTCCACTTTATTTTGAAATCGTTTGAACATGTCAAATGATTCAGACTTTTGTTTCATTAAGTAGATATACCCGTATCTGCTTAAATCATCAGTAAAAGTAATGAAGTAACTGAATCCGCTTCGAGCTTGTGTACTCATTGGTCCACATACATCAGTATGGATGAGTCCCAATAGATCACTAGCTCTCTCTCTTTTTCCAGTAAAATGTGACTTTGTCATTTTTCCCATTAAACATGATTCGCAAATATCGAAAGATTCGAGATCAAACGATGCTAAAACCCCATCCCTTTGGAGTTTTTGTATGCGTTTCTTATTAATGTGACCTAATCGACAATGCCACAGATAAGCGATATTAGAATCTTTTGATTTTTGCTGTTTATTATTTACATTATAAATATGGCTCTTTAAATCAAGTATGTAAAGACCATTAATTAACTTTGCTTTGGCATAAAAAATCTCATTCATATAAATAGAACAGCAATTATTCTTAATATTAAATGAATAACCCTCAGAATCCAAAACTGAAACTGAAATGATGTTTTTGGTAATTGCAGGAACGTAATAACAGTTATTTAGTTCTAATGCTAAACCAGAGGGTAATAGTAAACTATATGATCCTACGCTTAAAGCAGCAACTCGTGCTCCATTTCCAACGCGTAGATCTACCTCTCCTTTTGTCAAACTTCTACTTCTTCTAAGACCCTGCACATTCGAAATAATGTGAGAACCACAACCGGTATCTAATACCCAAGAAGAAGAATCTGTGAGATTAATTTCTATAACATAAATACCTCTAGTGGATTTGACTACTTTTCCACTCTTCAAGTCTTCCATGTACTTGGGGCAGTTTCTTTTCCAATTTCCAATTTCATTACAATGGAAACACTTGCTATTGGCAGCTATCCTCTCCTTTTCAGGAGCAGGAGTGGGTTTTGGCTTAGGGTCAGCAACCATTTTGCCTTTCCCATTGCCAGCCACATATTTCTTGCCAGCAGCCCCAGTTTTCGTGAAACCCTTTCCTTTGGTGACCGTAAGAACTTCTTTCTTAGGTTCTGACTTTAAGTCCTTTTCAGCAGCTTTCAACATCCCATGTAACTCAGCCAGAGGTCTATCAGCTCCCTGCATGTTATAGTGCATGCGAAAGGTTCTAAAAGCTAGAAGTGGGAAAACCGGTAAGACGTTCCATGTTTTCAAACAAACCAATCATTTCAAAAACATGCGGTCCTACCGGTTTTCCCACTTCTAGCTTGGCTTCGACTATAGCTTGTATAGTGTCATACCTCTCTAATCTAGCACGATCCTGAAACATGGTTCTCAGGGTGGTGATGATTGTATGGGCATCCATCCTCTCAAACCTCTTTTGAAGGGATGGTTCCATGACAGCCAGCATCAGACAAGTGACAGGCACCGATCTTTCTCTAACTCGACGCTCAGTATTTCTGTCAGCAGCAGTAGCTGCTTCCTCTAGGACAGGAATTGGGGTATCAAGGACATCTTCTCGACCTTCAGCCCTTAGAACTATTCTCAAAGTTCTCTCCCAATCAAGGAAGTTATTGTCGTTCAGTTTATCCTTCTCAAGGATCGAACGCAAATTGAAGTTATCGCGATTCATGATATCTACAAACAAACGCAAAGATTTTATATTATGTTTATATGATAGCGTATAATTTTAACTAATTTAAACATATAAGCTATCTACATTCAATTCAACAAAATAAATACCCTAGTTGAATTAAACGATTCCAAGCCCCCATTTCACCTAAGTTCTAAGCGGACTTTGGTCCTTCCCTAAAACTTAAATGATCAAGGTAAGTAAACTCTTTTACTAATTATAACCGTTTATAATTCTTGGTTTGATAAGTGCAATCTCATTACCTACTTATCACTATGCCTCAAAACCAAAACTTTGTCTTTTGATATTTTGTTGAGAGTAACCAATTCACCCACGCAATTCCCCTAAGGAATTACCCGTACTATCCTAAGATTTTAGATAACACCTCGCTTTGGCGAAACCTATCACCTAAAATCTAAGGCATCATAGGCGTTGAATTGGAAAGGCATCTAGCTCAATATTACTTAGGGTCTTCTTATTTTATGTATGACCTAATATCTAGTGAACACGCGTGATACTAGTGACCAAACATAAATAAGTTGCGCAAAATAATTACGGTAATTAAATGCAAAAAATAAATGTGATCCTAATATGGCCCCTAATCCTAAAGATCTAATCTTTTAGGCTCCGTCTTGTAAGCTGGATCCCATCCATGATCTTCAATCATCGGCTCACAACTTCTTTGTAATTATAATTTATAAACGGTACGCAGACCGTAAAACGATATAAATAATAAATTACAAAAATACATAACGGTACGCAGACCGTATTTATATTACAAAAATACATAACGGTACGCAGACCGTATTTTCTATCCTATTTTGGGCCATATTAGTCACCTCCACAATAATATCACATATTATAATCATTCATTCAATATAACATATTAAATAGAATAAACATGCATTTAAACAATTTAAACACAAAAGAGCATCTAACAATTAAACACATAAATTAGCATGCTCATAATAAACATAATTAACAAATTAATCACATAATAATTTTATTATTTCATTTCATTCAACATTAATTAAGTGGTATTATTCGCAATAATAGTAAGTCGTACGTAGATATTGTTTAAACCAACAATTTTGGTCAATATCCCACTTAGCTTTTGCTACTGTGCAACACTACGTGTACAGCCAAAAAAAAAAAAAAAAAAAAAAAAAAAAAAAAAAAAAAAAAAATCTAATGTTGACTACCAACATCTTATCTGATGAAAACATCAGACATCAAACGCACGAAATCATCAAACTCATATTTCCCAATTCATTTTAACTACTCACTGTTCTTACAATCACCAGAAAAGGCTCCCCTCTACCCAGCCCAGCTATATAATTTGCCGTAGCTGCCGAGTCCAGTACTCGACGACGCCAACCGCTGCTGCGAACAATCGCCTTGCACCGATCTCCTCCGCGCTCACCGTCGCCCTCGCGCGCGGCTGCAACAAATTGCAGTAGTGGGGAGTGTGTACCGGCTTTGCGAGCTGAGTGCGATGGTCAGTACCATTGACAACCCAGATCGCCGCCGCAGCCCAGCCACGGCTTCCACCAGGTGAGTCGTTTTTCCCTTCTTTTTTTTTTTTGATTTTCGTCCAAAATTTTTACCCAAAACGATTTTTGGATTTAAAATTTTATCCTTTGAACATTTAATTGAAGAAATACTCTTATAATAATCAAAATCATACAACAAATTCGAATCCCAAATTACCAATTAATCGAAATTCGAATTTCAAATTGGGGATTTTGATTTCGTGTTTTTTTTTTTTTTTTTTTTTTTGAGTTTTGGTCGAAAACTAAGCATGTAAATCCTAATTTGTATGCTTAATTTTATCCGAAATTTTATGTTAAAACAATTTATGGAAAAACAGATTTTTCCCCAATTCAATTTTAACCTAATTTCGAATTATACCCTAATTGACCTAAAAACACGTTTTCTGTTCAATTAGAATTTTGGGAAAAAAACTGGATTTTATGAGTAATTTGTGCGATTTTTGTAAAATCATAATTTCAAATGTCGAAAAATCAAAATCGGATTTCATACGTACGACTTAACCACATCATAATAATTCGAAATTGAAATGAAATAATCAACATCATGCCTCACGTATTCAACATGCATCACGTATCAAAATTAATCTTGATCACTATTAATTTATGTAAGGCGCTCTGATACCACGGTAGGGTTTTAGATGCTAAAAGTGCGGAATTAGGAAAACGGTTTTCGTGCATCTAACCCAAGATCGCATACATAGATTAATAGGATCGATACAAAAATCATACCTCTTGATGCGTGTAACAATTGCTCAGATTATAGGAGGAACAGGATCCCAAACGCGACCCCTCTACTCAGTCCACGCGAGCACCGAACCAGATTCTTCAAGTCTTGTCTGCTAGAACGCCGAGAGACAGTCTCACGTTTTTCTTGAGGAGGCTGTGTGTTGTACGTGTGATTAGGTTTAGGTTTAGAGTCAATTACTCTGTGTGTTGTATATTACGTAATACAGCTCTCATGTACATATATACTCTGAGTATATTTAATACAATAAATAACCTAATCACTCAGTAAAACCCTAAGCCCAATAATAACTAATAACCCATTAGATATTATCGTCTTAGACCTGGTTCGAGACTCTAAGCGTGTGACCCTGTAGGACTCGGTAATAGTTTTTAGTCGGCTTAATCATTAAACCAATAGACCGTAGTTGGTTTCTAGCAAAACACTACGACCACCTAATATTACCGAATGTAATATCCTCGTAATATAATCCTCGTTATTATCGGAAATGACACTTGATCGAAGGACACGATCCTTCACACATGTATAAATCCCATTGGTATCAATATGATATGTAATATTAGTTGCACAACCAGTCCTTATATCAGTTTTAGTATAACACTTCCTCTTGAATGTTTTAAAACCCTCATTTGAGCAACAATATTGTTTCACTGATATCATGTTTTTGACTGAACTTCTTCGTTGCTTGTTTCTTCTTATGCTAAACCCCATTACAAAAGCATAATCATTGTAAAGACCATATGCCTCTTGTTCTAAGTTGCAGTTTTACCAATCAACCTTGAAGTCGTCGCCTCTTCAGTAATAATTAGATTTTCTTCCACTAATCACAATTGATGAATATAAGACCACATTTTAACTGATAAACACGACAACATATTTTTATGAATATGTGAATATTACAACATATCTTATGATTTTCTTATCATATAGGATAAATATACTACCACATATCATATTCTTATCATATAGGATGAATATACTACCACATATCATGAATATGATAACACAATTGATGAATACAAGGATTAAAATGACAATGCATAACATATATGACAATGAACATGACGATAAATATGACAATACATTTGTTTCTATGCGCTGCACTATTCACCAAAATTATCGCATAACAACATATAATCATACAAAAGAACTAATACCAATTTAAAAATGGAGGAGAATTTACCTGCTGATTCGTCGATTGTATTGTTTTATTCGTCGTTTCCAATCGAAGTTGGATATTCGTCTATTATGTTTGTTGATTCGTTGTTTGCAATCGAAATTTAATATTCATTGATTCTTCTGGTTGATTCGTCGTTTCCAATAGAAGTTTCAGAGAGATAAGTAGCTTCAGATCTCAAATTATTTGTCGCCATTGCTATTTTCGGGAATATTTCCGTTTGAATTTAGCTATTATGTGTTGTGGACTGCCAAATCACCGACTCCACAATTAGTATGATATTTGTCACCATTTGACTCTCCATTTTCGGCATTTACTTTTTATTTCCCTCCAATCTTTCGTGATTTACATCCAATTTTTTGCGATTTCTCTCCAATTTCCCCATTTTTATTAAATAGCGCATGCAATGCAGTAATAACGATGAGGGGGTGAAAATGAGAAGTGAAAATGAAGGTTCTAGGTGGTAGAGAATGAAGGATTTGGAGAGGAGCCTTGGATTTGGAGAGGACATAGAAGTGTTATGAGTAAAAATGGAGGTTTGATATAGGTATGAGAGGAATCACGCGAAAGATTGAGGGGAAAACTAAGTCACGTGCAAATCACATGAAAGTCGACGTCGGAAATAGAGAGTCAATTGCTCGGAATAGTGTTTTGGTAGGAATTAGATAAAAATAGCATTTTATAAGGTAGGAAAATATCTTTTTGGACATATAAGGTAGGAAACTGGAAGATTGTAAATATATAAGGTAGGATTTGAAAATTTACCCTCATTTGGACCATTCAGATTGCGTTTTTTTTTTTTTTTTTTTAAATGGCCATTCAGATTGTTAGTGTACATATAATTAGGGTATCTAGTATCTACACACATTGGCTTTAAGATCATATGTTTCAAGTACTAACATGTAATAACTTCAAAATTACTACTGATACATAACAATTATTTGTTTTTGTTGTATGGTTGGTGTAACTTATAGGTCATAGGATTCGTTTGGATACCTTCTATTTCCTCAGGAATTTCATTTTCCTGTGAATTTGGTTTTGAATGGGTTGTTTGGATATCACTTTTTATCCAAAGTGTGGGTATTAGAAAATCCTTGGGTATTTCTAATTCTTATCCACCATAGGAATTTAATTACCCACCCCCCTGGTCATTCCAAATTCCTGTGCTTCCAGTTTCAGAAAATTACTCTTTTGCCCTCAAAATTTTAATTAATCCCCTTACATTTGTGTGATTTACCATAAAAAAAAGTAAAGGGTAAAATAGTCTTCTTAATAATTAACATGAGAATTGAAGTAGTGTATCCAAACAACCCATGTGAAAAAAATGGTAGGGAATCCTAAATTTCTGCATGGTATCCTAACGCACTTAGATAAATTCCTAGGAATTTACATTAGGAATTTAATTCCTGTTAATTCATATTTCCCATGGTATTTTTAATTCTCACGCTATCCAAACGACACCATAGTATATTAATAACATATAATCGATCAATAATAGTATACAAGAAGTTGGTGGGGAGACGAAATATTAACGATACAATTAAGAAAATATACCTAGCCGCCTCTCTCTCTTTTTTTTTCTTAAGTTAAAAGATCATTGTCCTTGATGTCGTGAGCTCCGGGGCCACGTGCAATATTTCAAATTAGTACAATGTATCTATTTTTTCCGGCTCAAATTCAATGAACTTGGTTTTGGTCAATGTTGTCACAAATACAACTACCATTTGAACCAGATACAATAATATTTTCAATTGAATCACATCGGGGACCCTTAATTAGTACGAATTTATAGTATCGAAAACTACGTCTAGTGATATACATATAGATTAGCTAGTTATAATCGTCGATTATAAGTTTTTAACCGACAGTTGTACCCTTAATACACAATATACCCTCATCAGGGGTACGGTATAAGAATTGATCAGAGTATCCCCTTAATTCATTTGAATGCATTTCGATCATTTTTATAGTACACTAAGAAAATTAAGACCGTAGTCAGTGAACACCTCGCGCTATTATATTCACAAGTTGATCTGTTGTTGACATCTTCCATTCTTATTCAAAAGTCAAGCAATATTATCTAGACATACTATTAAAACGGAATCAATGAAATCACTGTTTTTAAGTCAAAGGATATATAGCCAATTATCATCTTATGTAAAACTTCTTTTTTTTCTTCTGAAAGGCATCTTATAATTATGTATGTAAAACTTACGTATGTATACTAGTGATCGAATACCAAACTGGTTGTGGTTAATTAATTTGTTTGTGTGATCACATGACAGTGAGATTAGACATACGACTCTCTCCAGACTCAATAATGAAATATTGAAAGTCTAATAATTCACCCTTTGTTATGAGCGTTTTCCTATAGAGTGCCCAATGATACTCTATAAGAATGATTAATTATAACATTTTCCAATAAAAATTTAATGTTATTTCTTAATTAAATCACTATACAATTTTAATTTTCACCTATCAGACTACTATTAAAACGTCCACAACAACTCACGGTCTCTTTCAACAACAATTACTCTGTCAGGAAAACAACGAACAACCAACTTTTCCTGCAACTTCGCCGCAGAAATCTATAGACACCCTATAACTCAACTACTAACCCTTTTGGGACATGATTAAATGAGAGAAACGATTTAAGGTTCCCGAAAAAGGGTTTAGGGGTTGGGTTTCCAGGCACCGCTAAAAACCCAACCCTAGACCCTTTTCCGGTGAGGGCGTCGTTTTTTGTGCACGGGGATCACATAAAAAAATTGACATCAATTTTGTACGGAAAATAGAAAAAATTACTAAAACTTATTGTCATTTTTTTAAAAATAGTAGCCTTAAATGCTCTTATAGAGTGCCCATTGGCACTTTTTAGAAAAATTCTTGTTATAATTAGGAGTGATTCTACAATGGCTACCAAAGCTTGGTAGCCATTGTAAATTTGACCAAGTTTACTAATTAAAAAAATTCATTAATTAACCTAAAACTAAATACCCAGCCTCATATTTTTCCCTCTCCTCTATAAAGTTGAGGTGCGTGGCTACAGGTGACAGTAGGTCTCAATAGTGGTGTCGGGCGATAGTTTGGTGGTGGTTGGATATAGCCGACGGTGGTTGCTAGGGTGAAGGAGGGGAGGAGAGAAATATGGGTTTAATAATATTAATTTATATTTATTTTATTTATCAATTTTAATTATTATTTATGGTCAAACTAATCAACGGTTCAGATTTAACTAGGGAATCAAATGGTTATTATTGCTCTCTTTACAATGGCTACCAAGGTTTGGTAGCTATTGTAGAATTGGTATATAATTAGTACCCCATAATAAATTTATGGTACTAATAATTTAATCCAATGTATATAATTAGTACGCTGTAATAAATTTATAATACTAATAATTTAATCCAATAAACTCTTAACTGAAAAAAAAAATCTAATAAATTTGGATGATCCTTGGAGTCTATATATAGACAATCGAAAATTTTTCTATAACATAATCAAGTGTGGTAAAGTAAAGATTGCCAGTAGTAAATAATATTCTTGTATAGTAAATTTAACATGTTTGCTGTAAATTTGTGAAACCCACAGTGAAATCAAAATTGTTACGAATCTATTGATAGAAATAAATTTAAATTGATGTAATTCCCAAATCAAGGACCCTTGATTGTCTCTCTTTCCTTATAATCCAACATTTACAAAATTATGCAACCAAATTTACTGCACATTTGATAAATTTTACTACAAACTAATCATAAATATTATTTTATTTGTCTACATATAAACTCCTATTATTTTTGAATAAATTTATGGTACTGATCCAATCTAGTTGCCTATAAATACCACCAGCTCCAAAAATTGGTAAAACAAAAACTTTTTAAAGTCTTCAAATTCAAGAAAGTAAGAAAATGGCTAAGTCTGTTTCTGGCATCCCAACAACTCTCATCGTTGTTTTGTTTGCATTTCTTCTTATCAATGCTGCAATAGGTACGTGTTAGATTTACCATAGTACGGTTGTATCTCTTGCGGGACAAGTCTTACCATGCATATATTCATGTGTGTTTTATACTTTTATGCGATTTAAATACCAAGCGATTATCAATATGTCTCGCTTCTATATGCCATATTGCCATGTATATTTAGAACAATACTGCACAGCAAGGATGATACCACTAGATTGTAACTTGTACTACAATTAAGAAGAAATTTTGAATTCGATCAGTAGTATTCTGCCATACGCATTACGCGTACCCATGTATTTAATTTCTCGATATGAATTCCTAAAAGACTTACTTCTAAGTGAAGATCAGATACTTTAATTTGTGCTTGTTTTCGTTTGCTAGCTTTGGACACAGTACATATATAGTTTCGAATGCAAACTTTTCTTTAAAATTTTGTTTCCATTGTAACAAAAACTATAAAAAAAATGTCGATCCCTCCGATCAAAGTCTCGAGGCTTCGAATAAATTAAAGTAATAATGATGTATGTTGGATTAATAATGTTCGTGTTTAAACTGGTTAATTATTGATGATGATGATAAACGCAGAGAACCCGGTGGCGGAAGGAAAGGTATGCCGCAAGCAGAGCACGTCAATGACTGGGTTTTGTGGTATTAGTAGAGTCTGCAGTTCAAGCTGCCGGAAGAATGAAGCTGCACTGGGTGGTTCTTGCTTCGTCAGTTTCCCCAAAATACGCACTTGCTTCTGCTATTTCTCGTGCTAGTCAACCTGCTACCTACCTATATGTCCTGCTATGGTTCTATATATATATATTCAAATTAAACGTTAATAAAATTTGAACGATCTTAATGCGGTTTCATTTTCGATAGATCGTATCTGCCGACCTCTTTATTGTTAAGCTTCGTTGTTTTTGGCAATCTGAATAAGATTTTAAGGCTACAGTTCTATATATATATATATATATATATATATATATATATATATATATATATATATATATTGTTATGATCAATTTTCATGAGTCTCTCTCTTGGAGACGGGTGGAGAAGTCAATATTGTAATTGTACGGCCTGGCTTGACCATTGCCCTTTCGTGACTCGTTTGTTATGTCCTACATACTCCGTAATAAGCTTTATCTACGTACGAGCATCAGCATGTAAGATAGAGGCGAATCCGGTCAGAAGTATAATTTTGTAAAGTCAGAAATAATCTTAACCATTGATTACGCTTAACTCCATAACTGACTGCATAACTCCATTCGCTTAACTCCACCAACTAAAATCAGTAACTCCACCCGCTCAACTCCACCAACTAAATGCATAACTCCAAGCGTATAACTCCAGTAATTAAATTGTATAACTCCAGTAATATGAGAACTCCACCAACTTCAACTTAACTATCGTAACTCTAGTATAACTCCACTAACTAAAACCCGTAACTCCGATAACTCCAACTTAACTCTATCAACTAAAATATGCAACTCCAACTTAACTCCAATAATTAAAACCCGTAACTCTAATAACTCCAACTTAACTCCATTAACCAAAACATGTAACTCTTATTTAACTCAAAGAATTATAACAAACTAGTTTGCATGTCCGGCAGGCGCTCGGGCTACTTTTTTTTTTTGGTAAATGGTAAGAAATTTTATTGCATAATAAACCAAACATACTTCAACTTTAACTCCTCCAAGAGGAGAGTATTCCAGCACTACAAGACATTACACCAGATTTCTTTGCTTTCATTATCTTTACTTGAAATGTTCTTGTCACAACTTCTAACTATCATTTTGATTTCTTCCATGACTTTGTCCACCAGAATGCTCGGCATGTGGATAACATTATTCATTCTACAATGCAGATCCACAGATGATATACCAAGTTGCTGATCAAAGCTCCTGCTATTAGATTCCTAATTTTGGACCCCAGTCTCTTAGCTACGCACCATTCCATGGTGTCAGCATCAGGGAACCTTATGCCCACTTTGTTGCTTGTGATTCTCAAACACTCATTGCTGTACCTGCATTTGAAAAAAAAATGCTCGTGGGTTTCACTGTCTCTGCCACAGAGAATACATATGTCGTCGCTGCAAATTTCAATTTTCAGAAGCTTAACTTTCAATTGTAGCTTTCCCAAACACATGAGCCAGCAAATGAACGAGGCTTTTGGGATATTGTATCTACCCCACATAAACTTCCCCCATTTGGTTTTTGGTAGAGCACCCCTCAACCACTTGTATCCAGAAGCTACAGTATAGTAATAATTATCTTGTATCCACTTATCATTTGCATATTCTCTCATCATTCTATCCCTTACCTTGCAAATCTTTCTCCAATGCCAGCTACTCTCAATTGGAGGTGTATAGGTTGCCCAAGTGTGTCCTTTTGTATAAATACCATTCACCCATCTAATCCAAAGCATGTCTGCCTTTTCATAAATCCACCATACATATTTGCCAATACATGTTATATTCCACATTTCCAAATTCAATAAACCAAGCCCTCCTGCTTCTCTAGGTTTACAAACCTGATCCCAAGCCACCAAAGGACTTCGGATGTAATGTTCAGAACTGTCCCACAAATAGTTCCTACAAATGGCTTCTATTTTCCTCAACACCATCTTAGGAAGTATAAAAACTCTGGCCCAATATGAATGTAAATTACTCAAAACAACTCTGACTAGAGTGAGCCGCCCTGCATAAGATAGTTTACGAGCTCCTAGTGCTCTGATTCTAACTGTTATCTTATCAACCAGAACATTGCAACTCAGAACAGGGATCCTGCCAGCAACAATGGGAATTCCTAAGTATTTGAACGGGAGTGACCCTTCTTTGAAACCAGAGTACTCTAAACCAGATTTCTGATTTGGCAGCATTAAAAGAGAGACCTGAAGTCTTTGAGAAGGTTGAGAATTCTCTAAGAATCAGAGAAATCGATTCCATGTTTCCCTTGCAAAACATCAAAAGGTCATCGGCAAAGCATAGATGGTTGAGTTTTAACTTCGCACACATAGGATGGTACCTGAAGTTCTCTTTGCCTGCCACTACACTGAGTATTCTACTTAGGTATTCCACACAGATAGTAAACAAGAGTGGAGATAATGGATCACCTTGCCTCAGCCCTCTTTTCCCTTCGAAGAAACCAAAGCTGGTCCCATTGATTGCCAAAGTATACGATGGAGATTCCACACATTCCATGACCAGGCTAATAATGTGTTCTGGAAATTCTAGGGCGCTTAACATTTCCCTTACAAAGTCCCATCCAACCGAGTCATATGCCTTTCTCAAATCCACTTTCATCATACATCTTGGAGACACACCTTTCCTCCGGTATTTTCTCACCAAATCCTGGCATATCATTATATTTTCAACAATATCCCTGCCTTTAATGAATGCTCCCTGGTTTTGGCTAATCAAATTTGGAAGAACATTTCCAATTCTGTTGCACAGAACCTTGGATATACATTTGTATATGGTGTTGCAACAAGCAATAGGCCGGAATTCAGTAACATTCTCAGGCTGAGCTACTTTAGGAATCAGAGCGATGATTGTATTGTTGATCTGTTTGAGGAGCTTGCCATTCGCAAAGAAATCTAGTACAACATTAATGATACTGTCACCAATGATGTGCCATGTATCTTTGAAGAACTGGCTTGAGTAGCCATCTGGTCCTGCGCTCTTATCCCCTGGAATTGAGAACATGGCCTCTTTATTTCCTCCTTAGTGACTTGTTTCAGCAATGTATCCCTCATATCTGCACTTATGACCTTGCCTTTTTTTACAGTTTTGAAATGACCATTTTCTCTTTCATTTGCAGTTCCAAGCAGCCGTTGATAATACTCTAGGAAAGCTTGCTGAATACACTCTTGATCCTGCTGTATTACTCCACTACTGTCTTTGATTTGATATACATCAGTCTTGATTCTTCTGGCCTTTATAGTACTGTGAAAGTATGCTGTATTCTCATCACCTACACCTAGCCAGTGTGCTTTTCTTCTTTGTCTCAAAAAACTTTCATTAGCACTACTGAGGAATTTATACTGAATTGCACAACTCCGTTCTTGTTCTCTTAGTTGCATATTGTCATAATCTTGATGTAACTTCACCTGAATATCAGTCAAATCCTGAAGTGCCTTGCATGTAGCTTTCTCAATATTCAAAAATAACTCCCCATTCAAGTTTTTCAGAGGTTGTTTCAAGAACTTCAGCTTGGACAATACCTGAAACATTTTGGTCCCCCTAATATCCCTTTCCCAAACACCTTTCACCACTTCCTCAAACATTGGAGCACTACTCCACATGTTAAAGTATTTGAAGCTTCTATTCCTGACTTGTTGTTTACTAGACAAAAGTGTCACTACACATGGACAATGGTCATATAGACCCTCAGGGTGATAATAAGCTTGGCTTCCAGGAAACCTATCACTAGCTCCATTCATCATTGCACAACACTCGGTCAATCTTGCTGTAAACTCTTTTATCTCCATCCTGCTTATTGTTCCATGTAAAAAAACTACCCCCATATTTCATATCATCTACCTTGCATTCCTTCACACAATTCCTGAAATCAATGATCTCTGAGAATTGCACTTTGGATCCAATTCTCTCGTTTTCATTCAGCACATTGTTAAAATCTCCTAAGATTATCCAAGGGTCATTCACACTCCTACAGATATCCTTCAGCCCTTTCCACATATCTTCTCTGTCCTTCAATCAATTAAGCCCATAGACAAAAGTACTATAAAACGTGCTTCCATTACTACTATCTACTACCTTGGCATGAATGTATTGAATATGCATACATATTATTTGCACTATATATTTATTAGGATCCCACATAACCCATATTCTCCCACCATTATGCAAGCTTGTATTCGTACATACAGAAAATCCTTGACATAAGCTAAAGTGAATCCTGTTGATTGAAGTAGGCTTCACTTTAGTTTCAAGGAGTCCAAATAGCCCTACTTTATGTGTCTCCATGAATTTCTTCACTTCCTTTTGTTTTGACCCCTTACATTCCAGCAAGCTAAACCAGCCATGATCAAGACGATCATGACTGGTTTCCCCATTCTCTCCACTCCCTATTGAACACCCATTTCTGACAGCATTTGCATAAGACAATCGACATTCTCCTTGTCTTTCATTCTGCCTCCCGGAACTTTGGTGGACAAGTACCAGTTATCTATTAATATTTCTTGTTTCAATCCTCTGTTGTACATCAGAGCCACCATTTCTAGGAGCATTGACAGGAGTAGTAAAATTTTGAGCTACAATTTGAGGTGTTATCACAGGTGGTGGTTGTGGGTTCTGAACCACCTTCGGCCTCCATACTTGCCTAACCCTAGGTCTATTCTCCTTTCTCCTCTTACACTCCTTCTCCTCATGTCCTATACTCTTACATTGTTTGCAGATATCAGGCTTCCATTCATATTCTATTTGTTGTTCCACCATGTCTCCATTTTCATCCATTAACTTCAGAGTAGTAGGAAACAGTTGTCCTATTTCCACCTCCACCATCATCCTCGCATATCCCAGTCTACTTCTGCTAACAGTGAGTGCATCACATTTAATAAATTTCCCAACCAATCCAGCAATTTTAGAGATACATGCCAAGCTCCAGAACTTAAGGTCAAGTCTCAGTAATTTAACCCAAATTGGTACTGTTTTAGTAAAATACTTACTAAGATCCATGCCTTCAGTCCAAGATTGCATAATTAGAGGTTTACTGTCAAATAGAAAAAAATCAACCTTAATGATATCATCTCGTTCCTCAGCCGTTTTCAATCTCACCATGAACAACCCATTTGGTAAGAATGAAACTTTGTCCAAACCCCTTTTCCCCCAAATTCTATGAAAATAGCCTTCCATAACATCGGGTGGGGGGTTAGCACCCAAAACATAGCACACAATTGCTGATTTCCAGAAAGACACCCCTTCTAACACATCCTCTTTATTTAATTGCAGTATATTAGTGTTCAAGGTTTGATCTTTTACCTGATTTCCTCTTCGATTGACTGTCTGCCATTCTGATCGATTCTCGGCCTCCTCCTCAGATTCAATTTCATCCACGACCTCATGCTCCTCAATAACAGACAAGATCATATTCTGATGTTGTTCTGGGTATTCCTCACCTTCGGATTCTTCATCAGAGAGCCTCAAAGGAGGGATCCCCTGAATTTCGCTCGAGCTACCTATTTATATTATTTATACACGTTTCCTAAAAATGTGGGTTTAGTTTTATTATAATACTAGTTTGAAGCCCGTGCAACCGTGATATTAACAATATTTTATATTATATAGGCACTCTTCATTACCCAAATCATTATAATTATTGCAGTTAAATAAAGTTTTTTTTAGGTAATGACGAAATAAAGTTATCATTCATCTAGAACTACTGATTAATTCATTTTTCAAAGTTCTCCCACTATATACTTACATAGTTACATGACATTAATATTTTAGCTAATTAATTAACTTTTTTCATAAAACCATTTACTTTCATTACTTTAACCAACCCTTATCGTCTTACGTGTTTATATCTCATGACAAAAGTATATAGATGAATACTAAACAAAACTGAACACAAATTATGGAATATATAATAACAAATTGACACATGTTGTGCTATAGTGATTAAGATAAAGGTACCAAATATAATAACTTTCAGTTTCAAATTAGTTCCCTATATTGTATATCGGTTTCTAAGCTTATTACACTTGATGTATGTTAGTAAGACTTTGTATAATTCAACTTATTCTTTTTACCGGCCATATTCATATCACGAGAGTAAGACGTTGTAACTATAATGAATCTTGTAAAAAAAATTGATTCCAAATGAATTTATATTAAATCTAATAAGTTTGGTGCAAGTTTAATAAATTTAAATAAATCCAAATAACTTTATATCATAACTTACGAAATCGAAGCAAAAAAAAATCTTAATTCTATGTTTCTTTTAGGTCATCTTATATTTTGTTTTGTTGACCAAATCATTTTCGTTTGATAGTAATAGTTTTAAAGCAAAGAGATCTACACATTATATAAAAACATTTGATTGCTCTCGTAGAAATAAGTACATCGAATATGGGAATGACCGTGTATGATACAATTAAACTTAATTTTGCAACATATAAATCCCAAATCATATCATCTAAATTAAGCTTTTCTTTTAATTAATTTAGATCAATTGACATATGAATTGTTCAACATTCAATGCCTCAGCTAAACAAACTAAAATAGTCATACATTTCTAAACGGAGGGAGTATCCTTTTTTTTTATGATTAGAAAATAAACACTTATAAAATAGCGCATATTTAGAGAAACCTAGTGACTTATACTCGTAATTATTAGTATTTGGAAATGCACTTGAGTAAGTTGAATTGCTACCCACCTAAAAATATAAAGCAAAAAATTACAAAGCTATATTAATATTATCAAAGCAGATAGCTCACTAAATGAGTATAACTTTAAGTATGCAAATCTGATAGTTTTTTGCGAAATCAACGGTCAATACCCTAGCTCGAAAATTGAAATCGTCTTACATTTCTGGAAGGAGGGGGTATCCTATCTTTTTATGATTAAAATAAACTTAAATTTGGAATATAATGTAATCTTTCCATTATCCATAAGAAAATTCTTTGTATTGTCTTACCATTTCATGAATACAATATACTTGCTTAGAAATATTATCTTCCATAACTTATAAGTGGTTTATAAACCAATCAAATTTTTCTTCATCAGAAAATGAAATACAATTTCAATGTCTCTAGACGTATCAAAAGCTAATAGTTAGATGCAAAAAAAAAAAAAAAAAAAAAAAAAAAAAAACAGTTTCATTCAAAAATATAAACACTACATTTATTCGTAGTTTATAGTCAATCTTTTATATATAGACTAAAACATAGATTACCAAAAAAGAATAGACTTATAGAATAGCACATATTTTAAAGAGAGTAAACATTTATCTTTACTCGTAGTTATTACTATCGGGGAGTTCACACGAATAAGTTAAAAATTCTTTTGTATTATCTTACCCTATCGTGATTAATTGCCATATACTACCTCCGATTTTTTTATAATTTTTTGTTTTGTTTGTTGCTTTTGACTATCCATGTTGGGAGGAAATTCTACGCTAAATAAACTTATAAATGAACTTTTTATTCACCAAAAAGTGTATTAAAATTTCAAATAACTGTAGACGCATTTAAAAAAAAACATTTGGTTCTTATATTTTACCAAAATGTAGAAAATGTCATATACTTTACTCTTATATTTAAATGTAGGCTTGACTTACTATATTACAATAACTTCAAAAGAAAACTTTTATATTGATGGATTTTTTCAAAATTACCATAAACCTACATATGGTATACTACATTTCCATAAGTAAAATATATGAATTTTATATATGATTACCATAAACTCACATTTGGTATAACAACAATTCCATAACATAAATTAATTCCTTATTCATCAGAAGCTCTAAGAAAATTCGAAGGGCTCTAGACCTCTTCAATGCCCACGAAAAAAGGTTCGTTTATAAATATATAAGATAAGATTATTTGGAACGATATTTTACATTAATATTTTTCCTTCAACTTTTGTCACTCGTCATATTATATTATTTTTTATTTCTACTAACTTATCGTATTTTTGTTTCATTTCCACTTGTACGTCACCAGTTATAATATTCCATTCATTCCATATCCCATCACCCGTTATACAATTTCATTTTCATATTACTATCACGTCACCCGTTAAGCTATTTCATTTTTTTCACTATCCAATCACCCTTTATATCGCGTAATATTTCAATTCATTATGTAAATTAGCAAACTTATTATTACCATAAATTAGCATCTTTTCCATAATTTAGCTGATAACTACCAATTTTTTAAATATTTTGTATAGTATTTCTTTATTCTAATATTAAATATTATTTATGTATTTTCATCCAATAAAATTGTGCCAAGTGTTTCACTCCCCTCCTTTACAAACTTGGTTACCTAACAACATTAGCAACTCTAACCCTATAGCAACGGAAGATTGGCCGCTAAAATTTGCTATCACTTGCTGGTGGATTTGGAAATGGCGCAATAACGTAGTTTTTGGGCGAGCCTCGGAGATCCCGATTGACCCTTATCCGTTCCTCAACTTCAACTTTGAGGGAACAAAAAAGGCTATCACTACGCCAAATAATACATAAGACACCGGGTGCAAAACAATATAGACACTGGTTGCAACCGGTGTCTGGATTGCCGGTGTCTTATGTTAAGACACCGTTGTTCTGAAAATACCCGGTGTCAAAAACAATACATACGACACCGGTTTTAGGTAAAACCGGTGTCATATGTTGGTTTTTTTTTTTTTTTTTTTTTTTTTTTTTTTTTTTTTTTTTTTTTTTTTTTGCGCTGGTGGATATTTAACACCGGTTTTTTCGAAAAACCGGTGTCATATATTGTTTTTTTTTTTTTTTCAGTTGGACTTTAGACACCGGTTTTTTAAATAACCGGTGTCATATGTTGTTCTTTTTTTTTTTTCCTTCCAGTAGGACATTTGACACCGGTTGTATAAAAAACCGGTGTCATAGGGTAGACATTTTTTTTTTTAGTTTTGCTTGCTTCTGCTTCTGCCAGGGAATTGGCGACTACAACAATTAGTTGCCAATTCCCACATTACAAATAAACATACATTACGATTATGCCGTTTCAACGACACCAATTCCCAAAACCTCGACTACAAGAAACCAAGTCGATTCTTTGCTATACAACAATGGAGCTTCAAATCACTCTATATATAATAAGCATCCATCCAATCTCAATTACTCCATCCGCAACATTTCTCCAAAATACAACAATGGAGATCTTTTGCTTTTCCTAGTTTCTAATTTCCTAACTAAAATTTACTAACATTTCTAACTTAATGAGAATCTAAGTGTTTCAAGAAATCAAAGTAGATTTGAGCAATTACAAGCAAAACTCGCTAGGTAGTTAGAGATCATCATCGTCTCCTTCTTCATCTCCATCCACAAAGACATATGTAGCCCAAAGATTTCTTATTTCATCCACTTGTTCATTCGTAAATTGTTTGCAACCCTTCACAACATACTAAAACGACAAATTGATGAATTTAGATATCCAAAACTTAAACATTTATAAATTACTATAGGATGATAGATATATATTTTGATATTTACCGTAATTGGAATAGTTGTTGCTTTATTTTGGATTATCTCGAACATGTAACGACAAATATAATATCCACAATCGTTACTTCCTAAGGGTTGACGGGGACACTACAAAACAAAATAAAAAATAAATAAGCCCAAACTCGAACGCATAAATAGGATATGAAAAGTATAGTTAATAAACACAAAAACTTCAAACGTACCATTATAGTATGCCATCTCATAAGCGTCGACTTCATATTCAACTTGTTTAGGGGATCCAAAGTCATGATCCTCGTTACGGCGCTAGTTAAATAACACGGTATTCCAATATAATTAAAATATATAATTAAATAACAGTGGAGTTTAAAGAACAATGGAGTTTAAAAATATATAATATATACATACTCTTGTATTAGATTACGAAGAAATTCGGGTGGTTTCTTACTCCCTCTGGATGGATCTAACCAATACCCCGTTCCTGACGGTGGATGAATCACAGCTAACATCCAATGCGAACTACAAATTATCAAAATAATATAAGTAATGAAATATAAAATAAAAAAATCATCTAGAATTTGTAAAACTAGTTACCTCTCATTATAAGGTGCGAAAAATATCTTTTGCCCGTGTGCACATGTTGTACAAGCGAACGCACTAAAAATATAATTCGCACGATCATCCTCATCTTCAACCGGTGTTATAGGAGACAAATATGCCGGGCATAAAAAACCATACAAACCATCTACACGTCTCCTTTCACAGAACTTTTTCAAATACCTATTACAAAAAGCCACAAAAAGAAAGTGTCACATGAATCCATTTACCAATATATATGAGTATCTAAACTAATTATTATTTTTCTTAAACAAATGTATAAAAAGTGACTTACAAGATAAATGCCGTAATGTGAGTAGATTGAATTTGTCATTGATAACACCATTGCTCCATCTCTTCCGGTGTCACAAACAAGTCTTGCATATTATGAAACACATGCTCGGGTACATGCAAAAATTTTCCCTCATCTCCGATTTTCTTCATGCTTCGAGCTTTCTTACAAAGCCACTTCATCAACACAGTTCTTCTCATATTCATTTTATCTTCCGGTGTTATGAATTCCGAAGAGGATGTTGAAATGGACGTAGGTGTCGAATTGTTGATTGGTGGTGTGTTCTTCTTATTCGTAGAGTTATCCGTTTCATTCTAAATGATCAAACAAAATAAAACACTTGTTAGAATTTAAATATAAATTAAAAATAATATAAGAATTTCAATAATGAAGTATAAATTACTGTATCAGGCAATATATATATGAAAGGAGAAGGCCACAACACATAACCACCAAGGGCCGAAGAGAGAAAACAAGCTTCTGGGGTTGGAACTGGCAATTCGGCATTTGGCACCAAGTCTTTAGAGATACTCACTCTACTATAACCGGGAGGTACAATGTTATTGTGTAGAGTAAGTACCTCCGAAGCGCCTGGCACATACACTTCTCCTAAAGCTACCATCTCTTGTGAATTGCTAGGAAGTGACATTTGACACTTATGCCAACCCTGCATTATTTATAAAGTAATGTAAATTGTTGGTGCAACTATCACAATTAGAAAATATAATTCATTTGAGATAAATTATGTTGAATTGATTAATAAAGTAAAGTAATATAACAATTATATTAGATACCTGAACCGGCCCTTCACACGTATCTTGAATTGATGAGATCGACGTTTGAGGGATATTACGAGCTTGTCTCGGAGATGAATGGGAAACAGGAGGCTCACGATCATCATTTAAACTCACTTCTTTTCCCTTTCTTAGAACATTAGAATCCTTCGACACTCTATCCTCTTCATTGTTTTCTATTGCTTGCGAATCGTTACTCATCATCGCACTCATCAATTCTTTCATATCAGCTTGACTCGGAGTTTCTCCGGCTACGAAATTGCAAAGTATTTGACTCATCTTGAACATTTGGGATTGCATTGTTCGCACCGTATTCTCTAACTTTACCTCGAACATCTTTTTCGTGGATCTACCAAAAACATTTGACAAATTGCTCATGTTGGTTACACCACGAACACGACCCGGGTGCTCCTCTTTGCCGATTGCACGAGACAATATATCATCTCGACCTTGGGGAACAAACTTTCCTTCTTTCACGGCTTCTTCCAACTCACCCTAAGTGACAATAACAATTTAATTAAAATTAATATGTGAAACGATTTTAAAATAAGTACAATTTCTACCCTTAAAAAAAATAACTTACAATTTCTTTCACCACTTCCTCGTCATACTCGGACATTGCCCCTTTCTTGGATTTATGACCTCTCAACCAAGTCACATGACGTGGTACTTCTTTGATTTGCAACCCTTTCGTGGCATATTCCTCAATCTAATACATTTTTGTGTTAGTAAAAATAAACGATTACTAATTTATTAATAATAACGGAAAAAATAAAAAAGGTGTATATTTACTTACAATTTCTTCGTTGATCCCAATATATCCTTTCCGAGAGCCAAAGTATTTAGTCTTCTTTTTTGCAGCATTATCTTTACCATCTTTGCTAAGCGACTAGTTACCGTGAAAAAAACAAACAAAAATTAGAATATTCATTAAAGCTAACATTTCAATAAAATTATAAAATTATATGTAAACTTACAAGAAACTTTTGATCTTTCAAATGATATTCAATGAAAGCATCCCATTGCTCTTGTGTGATTTGTGGATACTTTCCCGGTGGCTTCGTTACAAGTTCCCTTTCCTTGGTCTTCTTATCAATTACATACATATACTTAAGATGAAGTTTGGTCTTCCAATTTCTCCATCTTTCACCGGCTATCTTCAACACCCAACGTCCTCTACGTTCGGGAGGAACATAAAATGCACCCTTGCAAAACACACACAAAAAAAAACACATTAAAAAAAAAAATAAGAATTTAGATAACTTTTAAAGACAAGACATATGAAATAAATTGAATATTATATCTAACCTCAATATCGTGTAAGACACGTTCTCTTTCGGCTTCGTCAAGCTTCTTCCACTCTCTCAAAGTAATAGGCACATGTGCACGTGCGATTGCGCCTATCCAACTACTAAACTTTTGGCGATGTTCGCCAATCGGATTTAACAACCCGTCCGTACTCCATTGTAGCTGAAAAGGAGAACCATCTTGTAATGCTTTTGCACAAGCGCATAGTAAAGTTTGACCTCTTTCATGATCGGAATCGGAATCGGAATTATCACTAGGCTTTCTTCTTCTTCTTCGAGTCGACATTATCCAACCTATATTCACAAAATATAAACATGATTATAAGTATTAAAAGACATAAGAGAAAGCTAAATAAAATAAAATAACTATAATAAGTGTAAGTAAATAATAAACATAAGTAACACAAATAAGATAAAGAGGACTTTGTGCAATTAATGAAACTTATAATTACGTAAATGTAAAACCAAAATTTTCCAACTAGTTAGAGAACTTACGTTAGTCCTAGAACGTTTTTTTGTTACATTTGCATCATCTTGCACCCAAACTCCCTCATCATGATCATCTCTAACATATGATAAGGAGTTATCATCATTCTCTATCACTTGGACACATGAATTCGGAGCACCCAAACCTTCTAAAATCTCATCTTCCACATAATAATCAAACTCATGTCTAGGTCGAGCGGATAAAACAATAGACCATTTCTTATCCAAAGGGTCATTCACATAAAAAACTTGTTTTGCTTGGCTTGCGAACATGAACGGATCATCTTTATGCCCAACTTTATCAAAGTTTACCAAAGTGAAATCCAACTCATCTCTTCTATGTGTTAACAATAGCATCACAAAATTTTTTCTCTATATGCATGAGATCAAGAGAATGTCTAACGGTCAAATCTTTCCAATAAGGAAGATCAAAAAATATAGATCGTTTCTTATAACCCTTGGATGAAAGTTTTGACCCATTTTTCCCGTATGTGATTTTCAAATGCTTGGCTTTCTCATACACTTGGGCACCCGTCAAAACAATTGGACGCTCACGCATTTCCACTTGTCCATTAAAAGCTTTTCGTTGTCTACGATAAGGGTGATTGTATGGCAAAAATCTACGATGATCAAGATAAACATTCTTGTGAGATCTATTAAGATAGAGATTAGTTGCATCTTCTTCACATATCGGACATGCATTGTCCCCTTTTACACTATATCCGGACAAGTTGCCATAAACGGGAAAATCTTAGCTAGTGTTAAACAACATAGCACGTAAGTTGAATTTACGACCCACATGAGCATCAAACACTTGTACTCCTTCATCCCACAATAATTTTAAATCATCAAGAAGGGGAGCCAAATAAACATCTATGTCGTTACCCGGTTGCTTTGGGCCAGAAATCAACAAAGAAAGCATCATGTACTTTCTCTTCATGCATAATTTCGGAGGCAAATTATAAGTAATCAGTATAACGGGCCATGTACTATGTGCACTACTCATATTCCCGAATGGGTTCATTCCATCAGTAGATAATGCAAGTCGCAAATTTCTATAATCCTTGCTAAAATCACGGTATTTTGCATCAAAAAATTTCCATTGAGCAGCATCAGCCGAATGTCTCAACTTACCATCATGAACTCTGTCGACACCAGATTTGTGCCATGTCATCAATTTCGCATCCTCTGGATTGGCAAAGAGTCTCCTCAATCTTGGTATAATGGGAAAATACCACAAAACCTTAGCCGGAACACCATTCTTATTCTCCTTATATCGAGAGGCATTGCAAGTAGGACAAACAACATCATCTTCATAATCTTTGCGATACAATATACAATCATTTGGACAAGTATGAATCTTTTGGTAGCCTAGACCCATTGAAGCTAACATTTTTTTGGCTTCATAAGTCCGAGTAGGGAGAGAATTACCACTTGGTAACATGTCATTCAACAACTCTAACAAACTTGTAAAACTCTTGTCACTCCAACCATTTGCCGCCTTTAAATTATACAACTTTAGAACGGCGGACAATCTAGTATACTTTTTGCAATTTTCATAGAACTCATCTTCACTTTCATTCAACAAGTTCTCCATCATATTCGGGTCATCACCACTTACATCTACATCAATATCATCGTCATTCGGATCATTATTCTCCTCTTCTCCACCAGCCTCTCCACTAGTGGCATCGATATTCTCGACATCATCATCCTCACCAATATATTCTTCAACACTCTCTCCAATATAGTCATCATCATCCTCTCCAATATCTTCTTGGACAAATTCTCTATTACTTTGACTCTCCATGCTCAAGTCATGTGTTGCCTCCCCATGAAAAATCCATTTTGTATAAGTTGAAGCAAAAGAGCTCTTAGCCAAATGAATTTTTACCGTATCAAGAGAGTGAAATCTCATATTATAACAATTACAACACGGACACCGCATACACTTTAAGTCTTCACAATTTTGCTCGGTGAAATTTATAAACTTTTGAATCCCCTCCTCATAATCACGGTCTCCTTGATTTGACATTGTTATCCATTTTCGATCCATGTCTATATAAACCAAAATTAGTAACCAATTATCCTAAGCTCAACCTAAAAAAAGTAAACACCTAAACATAACTAATTAAAACTACCAATTCAATAATCTAAATTTTATTGTTTTAATCAAACTAAACTCACTATTAGAATTATTAACCAATTATTCTAAATTCAACCTAAAAAAAATCAAACATAAAAAAACGGTCAAATGTATAACCGATGTCTTTTTCCACTAATCTATAATGCTTTAATTTTGTTTTGATACCACTAAACCCACTACTATCATACTATATTCATAATACCTAAACAAAACATTATTATAGATAAGAAAATGGTCAAATGTATAACCGGTGTCTTTGTCCACTACAATCTAAAGTTGTACTCCATTCTACTCAACTAACGTACGGCATATCACTAACTAACACATAATTCCATTCAACTAACGGCAATTCACTAACTAACTTATCAAAACACAATAGCGGCGACACAGAGCGAACAATTCATTATTTTGGCGATTAAACCTTCAATTTTGGCGAACAATAATTGAACGAAAAAACAAAAATACAAAATTGAATGAAAAAACAGTAATTGGCGACAAACCTAATTGAATGAAAGAGACACCAAAACACGAGCGGCGAGCGGCGACAACGGAGGGGCGGCACAATAGCGGCGGCGACACAGAGCGACGAGGGAGCGGCGAGCAGCGAGCAACGCTTGGCGAGGGGTGAACAACGAGCGGCGAGGGCGAACAACGAGCGGCGAGCGGCGAGGGGCGAGCGGCAAGCGGCGTCAACGGAGAAAGAACGGTGACGGCGAATCAGAATTTTATTTTTCTGGGTTTCGGGTTTTTGGGGGTTATAGTTTTTTTTTTAGAATAAGCATATGACAAAGGAAAAATACCCTTTTCTGGGGTACCATATGACACCGGTTATACTCAAAACCGGTGTCTTATGTCCATTTTTTTTTTTTTTTCTGTTATAAGATAAATTTTTTAATGTTTTTTTCGCTGTGTGAGAAAATGATCCTCCCGGTAGTGACATATGACACCGGTTATGAGTAAAACCGGTGTCTTATGTCCAATTTTTTTTTTTTTGTTTTTTTTTTCCTGTTATAAGATAAATTTTTTAATGTTTTTTTCGCTGTGTGAGAAATTGATCCTCCCCGGGAGTAACATATGACACCGGTTTTGAGTAAAACCGGTGTCTTATGTCCAATTTGAATTGCGCGCAAATGGACTGGGGAAGCATTTGACACCGGTTGATTGAAAACCGGTGTCTTATGTTTTTCAGACACCGGTTCTAAGCCTACCGGTGTCATATGTACTGGTGTTAAATGCCATTATTGGCGTAGTGTATTGATCATTTTTCTCCATTCCATGCAAGGACCGGGAACCAGCCGTGTAATTCAAGTGTGGTGCAAACCCCCTCCTCACGGATGGGTGCTCCTCAACACTGATGAAGCTAGTCGCGGCAAACCTGGGTTGGCTGGTGAAGGAGGCGTTTTCCGGGATGATACCGGCAAATTTACACAAGCATTCCTTTCCAAATTTGGTATATGCACCTCCAAGAGAGCGGAACTTTTAGCACTCAAGCGGGGACTGAAGGAGGCCAAAATTCTTGGATTCGAAAGCTATTGGTGCACATGGATAATGCAGCTTGCGTGAACCTCATCAGTAGTGAACGTCCATCTACTGGACTAGCTAATTGCAAAACTCTGCTAGAACAGGGGAGTTAGGCAGTAAGAATAGAGCATACCTATAGAGAAGCAAACCGAGATGCGGACTGGCTCGCCAATCAAGGCACAGATCAAACATAGAAGGCAAAAATCAAACATAGAAGCTTGTTGCACTAGAGTATCCACCAAGTGAACTTCGACTCATTCTCCGGGAAGATGTTTTAGGAGTTTCGACTCCCCGTTTAGTTAGACAGTAGTTTTCTTTTTCTTTTTGGGGCTTGTCCCCTCTTGGTAACCAAAAAAACAAAATAATGTATATACAGGCGAGATCAGGTGCGAACTCCTCCTCACGTGAGAACTGCGCACCGCCATAGAGTGACACAGAGTGTCACATACAGTGACACGCGCGTATTATCCGCAAAAATTAAAAAAAAAGGGAGTCTTCCTCTTCCCGTCATAATATTCACTCACTTTCTCTCTCCTCTTCTTCCTATCTCCTGCTCTTTTTCTCTCTCCCAAAATCCCCAAATATTTTACAAAAATTCATCAAAATTCTCAAATCTGGGCTTCGAATTTACATGGAAACACTGCGAATTTAGATCAATGATGAAGACTGTCTAAAATCGAGTTCTTGAAACGAGAAGATGATGGTGAAATCAGGCAAAAACGTGATCTCGATCTGTTCCATTCAATCGGATTATGCATCACGAAATCATCAAAGTGGATTGCATCGAACATTTCGATTCATTTGATTTCTAATGAAGCCAAAATTCTAGGTCAGATTTCTTTACATTTCGAATCTTACATCTTTCAATTTCATGTAATCTTTGCAGAATTTGATTTTGTTCACCTATATATGTGACGTATTTTAATTTTTAATTTGTTCTTGTTTGTTTGTTCGTGTGATTCTTGATTTTTGGATTTGTAATTTCATGGAAAATACAATGACACCAACTAAACAATAGAATGATACTATGTTTCGAATATAAGTTGAACGATCTAATTTTAGAATTAAATTTATAGGTTTGAGATTTCAAGATTTCGTGGAAAATACAATGACAATTACTGAAGAATAAAATGACACTAGGTTTGAGATAAATTTTTAGAGTGAAAACAACTTGTGTCTCTCTAAGGAAAAACTTGTGTCACTCTAAGGACAAACTTGTGTCACTCTAACGACAAACTTGTGTTACTCTATGGACAAACCTGTGTCACTCTATGTACAAACGTGTGCCATTCTATGGTTGTGTAATTCTATGAACAATGTTGTGTGAAACCTGTGTCATTCTGTGGACAAACGTGCGTCATTCTATGTTAAACGCAGGAAACTAATTGTGTCATTCTATGGTTGTGTCACTCTATCGACACACTTGTGTCACTCTATGAACAAACATGTGTCATTCTATGGACAAACGTGTGCCATTCTATGTAAAACGCAGGATACTAATTGTGTCATTCTATGGTTGTGTCACTCTATCGACAAACTTGTGTCACTCTATCCTTCTATGGTTGTGTAATTCTATGAACAATTGTGCGTCACTTGATGGACAAATGTGTGTCACTCTATGGCTGTGTCAATCTATGTTGGTATCATTCTATGACAAACTTGTGTCACTCTATTGAGGAGCGTGTGTCACTCTATTGAGGAACGTGTGTCACTCTATTAAGTAACGTGTGTCACTCTATTAAGGAACGTGTGTCAATCAATAACAAACAGAGTGGATGGACCTAATTTCCGATGATTTATGGTGTGTTCGGAGTGAGCTATTCACAAACTGATCCTATTCTGATGGAGATGCCTGAAAATTTCTGTGAAGCCGTATCTTTTGTGTGCTTCCAATTGTATATGAATTTTCAAAAGTTTGATGTCTGTTTGTCGAATTCTAATGTTATTGATCATGACTGTGAGAGTGTGAGGTTCTGTGTTGACATTCTACTATAAATTTGCAGTACTTTAAAAGCGTGCTTAGCTGCTATTGTGTGTCTTTTACAGTCTTTTGCTGCTGTTTGGCTAGTCAGCTGAACTACTGATTTCATTTTACAATGTATGTGTCTGAATTGCGAATAAAAAAGATTCAGCAATTGATCAGTGTGTTCATTACCCCACTTTATGAAAGCCTATTAGCTCAAAATCGGTAGAGCATCATGCGATAGCATGAATTGTCACTACGCCAAATTTAGCTTTATACAACGCCCATTATACAGCGTTTTCAACCGCTATCAAAAGAAAACGTCGTGCCTCCTGAAACTCTCTGCCCGGCCTCACTCTTCCTTCTAATTTCCTCCTCACACTCAGTTTATTTCTTGCTTGGTCGTTCCTCCCCTCCAGTTCTCCCTTCCCTTCTCCAGCCAACCCTTATCTGCGTTTTCCGTCCAACCACGAGCTCCATTTAGTCTTCAACGACGATGCTCTCCTACAGAAGGTACGATCTCTTTCTCTCTCCTCTTGTTTTCAGGTAACGAAATTATCATCCCTCTTTTAAATTAAAATTTCGAATGAGATTTTGATGTGTTTGGTGTGATTATATTTGTTATTAGATAGATCTTGTTTGAATATGTCATTCAATCTTTCCGTCTTTTTCATATTAATTTTTCTGATTTGGGGTTTTTAATTAATTAGGGTTTGTGACAATTGGTTTCTATTTTAGAATTGTCAATAGTTGTTAATTTTGTGCGAAATGCAGTGAGTCATCTTTATTGTTTGGACTTTTTATTGTTTGATTTGGTGGGCATATTACAGATCGAGGATGAGATTATTGAAATTGTGTGCAATTTGAAGAAGGGAGAACCTGATTAGATTTCAAAATTCGACATTTTTGATCACAGAGATAAGTTTAGCGGTAATAAATCCAAGTTCTTATTACTGGGCTTATTTTGATTGATTAATTTTAGTTTGGTTGTGAAATTATTGAACTTTGAACTAGATTTGAAATTATTGATTAATATATCTATTTCCGTCATCTCTTCCACGGTTTGTTATACACATTTTTTAATGTAGATTTCCATTACTTTTCATTCACTATATCTCTTAATGCAATTGTTTTTCACATTAATGCAATTGCTATTTTCTTGAATGCCATCAAAGTTTTAATCTAGTATTGTTTGGTTGATTATGATCTCTAGGAAATTAATTGGCATCGTATGTATACCTCTATTTGGTTTATAAGGCAAAGCTGAATATTGTACCCACGACTCTTAATTTTGCATAAATGGAATCATTGTACGTTTACATCTACTTAGAATGCTGTTTTGGGGGTTTTACTTGTAAGAGGTGTGAGCATTCTATATTATCTAACTTAGGTGTATTAGTTATCTAACTTAAGTGCCAAGTGCTTTAGAAACGTGCGCCTATAAATAGAATTTTCTCTAGTGTAAAAGTAGCTAGGCTTATGATATTACTTTTGGTATTTTAACTGTAAATAAAAGCAATCATTAGACCAACATGTCTAAATCGTGGAAGTCATACTATACATTGAATCTACGCGGGTGTCAAGTAGTTGCTTTAGTTCATAATTCTTGTTGTAGTATCTCAAGTTTTCAATGACTAATACTAATTAACAACTTAAAAAATCACTCTTCTATAGTTCTCTGTGATTGGGTCTTGTCACTCAAATTGTACCCCCCCTGCTTTTTTGCATACACTAAAGTACATGGAGGTCATATGATTACTTTTAACAAAGTTCATGAAGGGATTGAAATGACTTTTAACTCACTTTTAAAATGGTCAAGGTGTACACCCTTGTTAGCAAATTCTTGCCTTTCTGCGTTACCTCTTTGCTATACTTCATTCAGGCCACTAATGGAAGTGTTATCTCTTTGCATTCATGTGTTACCTCTTTGCTAGTGTAATCTATGCTTTCTCGTCTCATAAAACGGGTTTCGAACTCCGAGGTGCAAGCCTGGACATGTTCTGAAACTTATTAAGATAGTCTTAAGTGAAAGAAATTCATCCCCTTTCATTGTCACTTCAAACTAAGTAGTTATGTCTTCTATACATAGTGGTTTTGTTTACTTATTTTTTCCCTTTTTAGGTTGGCTGTTTACACTCCACTAAGTCTTGATAATTGTTGATAATGCAACAGGTCGACAAAAACTTAGCAGGACAACAAGAAATGATGGTACAAGAGCATGACATGGTCATTAGCTTGGCCTTTCTTGAATTTACATGACACTTCGATTGAAATGAATCAAGTCGACCTTATATGAAGTCACTGTTTCACCAAGGTATTTTGCTTGAAGTATGCCATTCGAAGTACCTAGTGCTATTTAAAATGTATATGAAAAATACATGGGGTTTGTTAGTTGGTATCTAACTTGTAGAATAAATAAAAAAAGGGATACTAAAGTCTGATTAGCCCCTTCATAGGTTTGTTACTTATGACATCAATTGTGTACGTACTACTTAGTGTAATAGGGAATGCTACAAGTCCTTAAAATCTTATAATTTGCCTAGTCTTCTATTCAGGTCAGTTCTTCTCATAACGAACTTATCATCCTTCGTATGGGCCAATTCTTTTTAGTACCTTAATTCCTAGTAAGTAGCATTTCTGGCACCATACAATTCCAAGTAAGTTGTGTGTAGGATACCTTGTACTTTTGAGTAAGTTGTTTACCTCTGTGGCGATTGTTTTTCAGTCAATTACTGTAGTTTGATGATCATGTTATCTGATATTATGTAACGGATGTACTAAAGCTTAAATTTCAGAACCATTAGTATAGTGTGACGACTGTGAACTGTGTACTAACACTAGTTAGTGGATTATTGCAGTAGTTCCCGAGCTCCCCGTGTGCAAGATATTACAAAAGACAAATCGAGTTTATGAGGAGTGGATGGCCACGCTATATCGTCTACAACTTCGGACTTTCTAGTATATTAATAATGGTTTAGGTAATTTAAGAAAATGCATGGTTTCAGATTGTAAAGGATGATTTTGTGGGATTTGTGGATGTTGCACATTTTAGTGGATGATGTACATTTGATGAGTTGTGCATGTATATATATATATATATATATATATGGAGCTTTTTTTGAGTGAAAGAATGGTGGTGATGGAACTGGTTACCTTCTATGCGTGAGAATGTGTACCAGTGGAACTGGTAGATTAAAAAAATTTATGTATTATACAGCGTTTTTAAACCGCTGTGGTACATTGCTTTATACAGCGGTTTTAAACCGCGGTAATAGACTTTATACAGCGGTTTTAACCGCTGTCTTTTACCCTTACCTTTATACAGCGCCCCCCATACACAGCGGTTTTAAAACGTTGTGTAATTGATAAAAATCCGTTGTATAAGACCTTGTTTGTAGTAGTGTGTGTGGGTTCAACTCCCACATAGGCTATTTGTAGAGCTTTAGTCCAGGTTTTTCTAAAAAGTTGTTGTATTAGTAGTCAAAGATCATCTTGAAGAAGTTATGCCTACGACGAAATCATGAAAAACCAAGCCACATTCACCTTGCCAAAAGAACCTACATCCTGCTGTATTGAAACATAACATTTAACCATAAGTTAGAAACAAACAGAATATAACAAAAAGAAAGCATCACAAAGCCGGCAACTAGGCCGTGTGGGATTCGAACCCACACCAATGTGCAAATAGCACAAACGCTCTACCGTTGAGCTAACGACCTTTGAACCATTATATGCATAATAGCACATGTCGAATTCAAACAAATAAGCAACTATAAGCGTGTGGTATCAGTAAGAAATCATGCTCATGGCAGCTTAACATATCACAGGTGAATGGTTTGCCGAGGCAAAACCTCCAACAACAACTAACTACACCACTAAACATAGACTATGCCACCTTACACCAACAAAAATGCTCGTTAGAAACTAAATCAGGACACTCTATTTTATTGTCAAATCCCTCAATGCACAATCAAAGAAGCAACCAAAATCACTATGTCATTCCATACACAAGTAATGCTCAAAGAACTCTCACAAGTAATCTACCGAAATTGGAACTATACATACAATACACAAGAGTGTCCATCCAGTGACACCGACTTGCCAAACAATGACTCAAGAGTGTCCATACAGTGACACCTTCATCTAATGACACAAGAGTGTCCATACAATGGCACAGATAATCCAAACAACCACAAACATAGCCCATAGAATGACAGTGTTTGCTAAGTTCAACTTAGCACACATAAAACTAATTTTCGCAGCAATGAAAGCTTCTCTGAGGCATTTCATCAAACACCTGCTACTCATTTCTAGCACTTTCTCAGCAAATTAAATAGCTCATAATCAAAGTCACAAAATCAATCTCAACACCAAAAAGAAATGCAGAATCTCGCCGGAAAATCAAACGATAGTAGATCCGAACAACGTAGAGTATGAACGCCGCCGATTTAGCAAAAGCTAGAAGAATTAATCGGAAAATGAAAAAGTTGCAAATTACATTTCGATTTGATTCGACCTAAATATATATAAATCGTATTGATTAGCTTCAATCACACACTCAAAATTGAATATACTAACTAACCTGAGCACAAGATGAGTTAATTAGAAAGGTAGGATGATAAACTAACCTGAGATTATCGTTGATGTCGATAAAATCTCGCTGGAACAACTTCTTCGCAGCGCGTGCACCGGACGCGAAGGAGGAGGCGGTGGCAGCTACGATATGACGGACGAAGAATTAGATCGAGAGGAGACAGCAACGCGGCGGCGGCAGGGATAAGTCACCGTCGTCCCTGTAATTCGAACAATCATTCAATCAAATCATCAAATCTACAAATAAAATTTAAACCTAGCATAATCAAATCATTTTCAGGTTAAAAAATAAAGTAAAATTACATGAAGATCAGCCGCAAAACAGGTGAGTGGCGACGGCGAGAAAGAAAATCGACGGCGGTGACAGCGAGGAGGTGCGAGAAGCGGCATCGAAGATAATAAAAGACGCGATGGAGGCGACGGTGGAGAGGACGACGAGGAGGCGACAACGACGGCGAAGAGGCGATGGGGACAGCGACGGCGAAGAGGCAATGGCGACGGCGGGGAAGGAGGCGGCGAGGTATCAGAGAAAGTGAAAGAGGAGAGAGAAAATGAGAGGAAATGAGAGGAGAGGGAAGGAAGCGGTTGAAAATGAGAGGAAATAATGACAGACGATGAGACTAATTTTGATTTTAAATGGAGGGACAGCTGGTTTAATCTGGAACGTCCAATTTAATGGATCTGACGGCTATATTTAGGTGCGCAGTACTCACTAAGGATGGGTACTCTTATGATCCTCACTCTATATATATATTGGGGGCCTATCCCGTGAGAAGTGATAATTTTGTGAGAAGTGAGAAGTAATCTAGCCATTGATTTCGCATAACTGCAGTAACTAAATTGCATAACTCCAGTCGTAACTCCACTAACTAAAACTCTTAACTCCAGTCACTTAACTCTACTAACTAAATTACGTAACTCCAGTACACTAACTCCATAAAGTAAATTGTCTAATTTGAGTATCATTATTAACTCCACCAAATCCAACGAAAATTCATTAACTCTAACGTAACTCCACTAACTAAAATACGTAACTCCAACACAATTTCCTTTAATAATAAAACACGTAACTCTAATAACTCCACTACCTAAATCATGTAACTCCGACTTAACTCCATCAATTAAAACACATAACTCCAACTTAATTTCATCAAATAAAACACGTAACCCTAATAACTCCAGTACCTAAATCACGTAACTCCGACTTAACTCCATCAACTAAAACACGTAACTCCAACTTAATTTCATCAAATAAAACACGTAACCCTAATAATTCCACTACCTAAACCACGTAACTCCGACTTAACTCCATCAACTAAAACACGTAACTCCAAGTTAATTTCATCAAATAAAACACGTAACTCCAACTTAATTTCATCAAATAAAACACGTAACCCTAATAACTCCACTACCTAAATCACGTAACTCCGACTTAACTCCATCAACTAAAACACGTAACTCCAACTTAATTTCATCAAATAAAACACGTAAACTCTAATAACTCCACTACCTAAATCACGTAACTCCGACTTAACTACATTAACTAAAACACGTAACTCCACTAACTAAAACGCGTAACTCCAGTTAACTCCAATAATTAAAAACACGTAACTCCAAATAATAAAAATACGTACTCCAAAAAAAATGAAAATGACAAAAAAAAAAAACAAAACAATCTTCTACCAATTTCTCTCTCCTCCCACACCACCCAACCCCAACCCTACCCCCGCTACTGCTCCGCCCCAACCTACTCCGGCCGTGACTCATTCGCCGGCAGACCAAGGCACGACCTCCAACCGCCAACTCCACCATCTCCGCCCTCTCGTTTCCCTTCTCTTTCCTCGCATTACCACTATTTCAATTCAACTAACCACGAAGAAAACGAGAGGCGATGTCGGAGTTGTGTAGATCGACGGCGGCGAGCAACCGCGGTGGCCGGCGAGGGTTTAGAACGCCGGCGCAGATGGACGTCGGTGGCCAAATTTAACCAAAATGAGGTCAAAAAACGTGAAAGAGAAGCGTGTTTTGCGGCGGAATGATGCACGTCAGAGGCCGTTATTGATCGGCGAAGACACGGTTGGGAGTAGGTGCGAAAATTAGAGAGGATTCCTGCGATGGTGACGATCGACGGCGGCTGCGAAATCCGGAAAAAAACAAAAACGAAAAGAGTGAAGGAGAAGAAGGTTTTCGCGGCCAAGCGATGCTCGACGGAGGAGTCTCGTGTGCGACGAAGAGTCGCGGTAATCCGACGAGTCCGGCGGTGGTGTCGGCGCTGCAAATGGTGGTCGCCGGTGGACACCGACGGCGGCGTTGTGGTGGCGCCGAGGGTTAAGGCCGAGGAGAGAGAAGGGGGATAAGAGAGGAGAGAGAAAATAATGTGAATGATTTGGGATTTGTGTTTATTTTTATTTTATTTCTATTTTTAATGTGGGTCATTAGATCAAGTGAGATGGATGGCTGAGATCACTTCTCACTTCTCATGAATTTAACACTTCTCATTTGATAGATTTCCTATATATATATATATATATATATATATATATATATATATATATATATATATATATATATATATATATATATATATATATATATATATATATATATATATATATTATAAGATAACTCCAAATCTTAAACACATAATTTAATTAACTCCACTATTAAAACACGTAACTCTTATAACTCCAACTTAACTCCAATAATTCCACCTTAACTCTATTAACCAAAAAACGTAACTCCAAATTAACTTCAATAATTAAAAAACGTAACTCCAATGACTTTCAACTTAACTCCAAAAACTTAAATACGTAATGTAACTTAACTTCACAAAAAAATACATAACTCTAAAAAAAAAAACCATTTTCTCTCTCCTCCAACAACCCCAAACCCCACCCACCCACCCTCCCTTGCTACTGCCACGGCCCCGCCTCACCTCCGCCACCACCTCACTCAGCACCACCACAGTCACCGACAAAATGAGTGTCCACTAGCCACGAACCAAGCATCGTCCTCCAACCACCGCATCCGCTATCTCCGCAGTCTCATTTCTTCAATCTCCTCATCTTTCATGTCTTTCGTTTTGCTACATAATATTAAAAGAGAGAAAATGCATTAGGTCACTCTTCCATTACTACGTAATACGTACGTAGCAACAATACTATTAACTTTCTATTTATTATCGTTATTGAATTGGAATTAATAAAAGTGGAGAAAAGCAAATGCAAAAAGGCATATTATTGATTAATCATCGACTTACAAAGTTAGAAACAAAGGTGTTAATGGTATTTCAACTAACAACAACTTATTTGACTCATGCATGTGTTGATGATGATCATCTGAGATAATATTAAAGAATCTAATTAAGGGACTCAAATTCGAGTCATGAAAATATATAGGAGCGCATCCTGTAAAAAACTTCATTGGTAGAGTAAGACTATTTGTATATCTCCTATACATACATTGCCAAGCATATATGAGAAGTATGTACTACACTAATGTGGGTATTAATTTTCTTCACTTTAATTAATTACTCACCTCTCTTCTTTCCCACAACGAGCGTACTTGTTCTCACGCTATCTTATAAAACACGCTCACTGATAATGAATAATGTCAATTCGAATTGTATAAGGAGTACGTTAAAGCATAACTATTCACATATGAAAATGTCGTATATCATTTCAAAATATAAAAACTAATTGTCTCTTAGTGGTTAAAATTGCTTAATTAAATAGGTTATAGACCCTTGAAATAAATATCCAAAGTTAATTTTCATTGATCATTATTCTTGCTCGTAAAATATCAAAACTATTTACATCATCCATCTCACCTCAAAATTACGACTTATTCCCAAAATATCCCTTTGTTGAGAAAGGTGTATGTACACACTAATCGGTTTATCAAAGTTTCAAAAAATTTATATAGCGAATTAGATTAGAGTATTCTCTAAATTGCCATGCAATATTTTTTGGAATTTTAATTAACCAATAGAGTGTAAACTCCTCCCAATATGGGATCGTTTTTTAATAGGCGTTTGAGTTGGACAAAGGGAGTATAACTTAAGAAAGATACAATAAAAATTTAGATACATGGAGCATGGTTGCTGAGATGCATTAATATTCTAGATATTGAATGTTTTTTTTTTTTTTTTTTTTTTTTTTTTTTTTTTTTTTTTTACAAGTTAACCTGTTAAGTTCGTTGGTGTTAAGAAATGAGGTTACCATGTGCAAGAATATAAGATACCTTCCCCTGAACAAACTTAAAAGTTAGGATACTACGTGTAATTCCCCAAAGATTGAGGGTACCACGTGCAATAACCCCAAAAATTAGAAACTTTCCACAAATCAGTTCAGTAAATTGTTAGACTATACTTTTTTGGGTCGTTTAAGTGATTTGTTGAATAAACTATGCTTAACAAATTACCATAGTATCCTCATGGAAGCCCACTTGCCCATGTATTAAGAGTGTATTGTCTCTCTCCTCTTCAATCCTTGCATTTGTTGCAAAAATGTAAGTCCAACAATTCACTAGATTGGAGGGAATATTAGAATAAAATTGCAAAGCTCAATTGATCTACACCAACTTTAATACCGCAAAATTATTGTCATATATGTAATCTATATATAAAGCGTATGTTTAACATTCTCCATGCACACGCCAATCTCCATACAAGATTAAATAATTCGCGTCATGTCTAATGTACTAATTAAGTACTAATAATTAACGTATGTAGAGACTAGAGTGCCCATCGTACCCCTTTAATTATTTTGAATGCATTATTTCATTTTTAACATACATGACACTAGAAAAGTAAGGCCTGTTTGTTTGTGTAATAGTAATTGCCAAATAACAGGTCATGGTCAATGAACACCTCGCACTATTATATTCACAAGTCAGTTGTTGACACCTTCCACTCTCATTCAAAGTCAAGCCTGAAGAATTCCTCAGTTATGGGGTAATCTTCTTGAGGAAGATACTAAACTACAGAGTAAATTCATGAGAAGAGTAAAGAAGAAGATGAGAGTAAAAGAATTATTTTCATTAGATTGTGATGAATTACATTGTGATACTTATATAGTGTTGCATTTAGCTTACAACAGAAGAGAAGTAAACATCTGTACTAGCTGGCAAATGTAACAGAATTCAGTTCGAATTCTGTTACAGGGAAGGAGCTTAGCTTTAGTGTGTGCTGGTGTAGTGAGCTTATTATGCTCCTATCTACATACCCCCTCAAGTTTGATTTGGGGTTATGGAAACCATACCCAACTTGAAGATAAAACATGCATGGTGAGTCTCAGTGAGACCTTTGGTAAAAATGTCTGCCAACTGGAGAGTAGATGCAACATGAGCAGTCTCAATAAAACCTTCATAAATCTTCTCCCTGATGTAGTGGCAGTGTAGACACCTGCATTTGTCCCTACCCAAATGCCCGATGATGATGATAGGATAGTATACTGTGAACTGCGTCTACTTGCTCTACTATGTGAACCACCGTTGCCGTGAATCCATTAGCAAATGCATCTTTACCTAAAATAAGGCCAAAAACAACCACTTTCCAACCTTTTACACCTGACCTAACTCAAGAATGAGCCGCGTGCGTAAATTGCAAAAAAATTTCAAGAAAAACTATATTTCGGTACATCATTTGCCCACCCAAATTCACATGTACACTAACCTTGTCACAAAGAAGCCAAAAATCCAAATTTGCATGGTGCGTCTAAGGGTCTAGACGCGCGCGTCCGTGCGTCAGAGCCCTTGGACGCAAAACCTTTTTTGCTCCAAACGTGCGCGCCATGGGCTGGACGTCTTGGGCCCTGTGCTTGAGGCTGCGAATTTGTAGCAGGAAACCCTAGATGCACGAAACCCTAACTCCCTCCCCACTATAAATACAACCCCTTTTCACCCTCATTGGACACATTTTTCACACCACTTTTCTACCATAATCTCTGCTTCTCTTTCACCTCATCTCTCCTACACAAAAACCCTAGCCAGCACAAAAACCCCAGCCACCACGAAAACCCTAGCAACCACAAAAACCCTAGCCACCACAAAAACCCTACCAATTACAACACCAAAACCCTATCACAACATCAAAATCCTAAGGTACCCTTGAACTTTAGGGCATCCCTAAACACAACACATAACACAAACAAAGCCCCTCTCAAACATCTACGTTCGAAGAGCAACACATCGCTTCAAGAACACATCTAGCCCCTACGACGCATACTAAGGATCAACGCAATAATCTCGAAGCATAGCAGAGCAAGTAGTGGCATCACGGACACACGTAAGTCCTGAGGGCACCCCCTCTTTTCTCTACTCAACTTTTACTTATTCTCGACTTCTACCCCTTCTTTACGTGCACAATTTATTGCTTTCAACCTAGATTTACATTTTGCCTAACCAAGATTTAGATCTAAAACGAATTACGTGAATCATGCCTAACACACATAGCGCAAAGCGCTTGGACAAATTGGTAGCTAGGGACCGTTAATCAATCTTAACGATGTTGCGACCCAAGATCTAGTTTATGTGTTAAATAACCAACCTAGCTAATTTATTAGGTTGTATTTAACTTGTAAATGATTGTAACTTGCATGGCTAACTTCTCAACGACTTGTAAACGATAATTCAACTAGTAGAAACCGCTATACGTGGGCGGGGTTGGGTGTTTTATGGCTTCCCAACACATACAATCACCCCCGAACCCAGTCTTCCCAATGCGCATTTTGTTCCGTACGTCCCTCGGTTTCGTCCCTTTCGTCAAACGACTCGCGAAAGTGTTTTGTATTTGGCATGACTCGCTTCCCGAAGCGTTTATGCTCAATGGGTACAGACTCACCTAGCATTTACGTAGTCCCTCGGTAACAAGGAACAAGATCGCGTTGCATGGTTTCCAAACACCCCACAATTGTTTGGTGGCGACTCCTATCCTAGTGCAATCATTGCACGACTCGCGCGTCCGCCGCGATAGAGACCATCCGTGGAATCTACATTGGCGACTCCGCCGGGGACTTAGTGTTCAAAGTGGGTGAGACTCGAAGATTGGTTATCATGTTACATTTGTTGATAAATTTAGCACGGTCATTTGCATGGATGCGACCCACGTCCCATAGGAACCTTTGTCCTTTCGGTATAACCATGTCTTTCTACCTCGTCTAGGACTGAATAATGGTTGTACCACCCACGTTCGCATCATCGACACTTCGTTTCCAATGAAACATTGTTTCTGGTGCAAGGATGTTATACTCTCGAGCATGGGCTGCCACAAATCGAGATATAGCTACCTATAACATGGTACCCTAAGCCTCAACCTCCAACCTTACCCATAGTGCATTCGCATGGTATGTGTTTGTTCTTGCGTGACTTGTTTGCTCTGTTTCGCCCTCTTTTGTGCCTTTTTCGTGTCATTTTTATCCCGAAACTTTGTCAAATCAAGTTTTAATTGCAGCAATACTTTTCTCATGCCCCACGTCACTTTCTGTGATGTTTCGACGCGTGCGTCCATGGCCTTGTGCGCACATTCCCGTACGTTAGAGAGCCTGTGCGCACCAACCCGGTGCGTCCGAGGGTCAGTGCGCACCATCCCCGTGCGTCTGTCCACTCATACGCACCTTGCATTTGCCTTTGAATGGTGCAATTCGCATTCCAAACCAAGCCCCCTGCATGTCTCCCTTTGTTTGAGTCTTTTTCAACACTTGCATACACTACCATGCACCTATACACCTCGCACACACATGTTGCACCCAAAAAATCGAGTCAACCTCATTGCACTTCATGACACACTCTTGAATACCGCATTGCCGTGTCATGCATACAGAGCCATAGCATGCTACATGTTACATATATATACACATATATATGTTATGTCCATAGAGTCGCGTCTTGTGTCATGGAATTGCATATCAACTAGGTCCACCCTTAGGCATCTAATTCATGCATCATCCTAGTCCATACCATCCTAGAATAAACCGTTTCATGTAGGGTCAAGTTTGTACCTAACTACGAACTCATGCATCTTAGGATCTCGAACCATTGCATGCATTTTGCACTACGACTTATATGATCACATGCATCCATGCATACATGCATCACAACTCATGCATGGAACCTAAGAAAACCAAGTTACATCATGCATCAAGTTTGTCTCATACGTCAATCCGTATCCTCGACTCTATCCACCTAGGATTTTTGAGGCCCACTCCTCACTCTTTATTACACACAAAAATCGCATCTTGTTGATACGTCAATCCGTATCGTCAACCATAGCCACCTAGGATTTTTGAAGCCTAGTTCTCTCTCTTTTTTCTCAAATCTTCGCAATTAATCAATACGACAATCCGTATCATCGACCCTAGCCACCTAGGATTTTCGAGGCCCACTCTTCGATCTTTTTTGCCCAAATTTTGCACATTATCGATACTTCAATGCATTTTATCAACCCTATCCACCTAGGATCTTCGATGCCCACTCCTCGCTCAATTCACTGAATTTTTGTATCTCGTCCATACGCCTATCTGTATGCGTACACATCACACACATTGCACTTTTTTTGGAGCTTAGCCACCTAGGATCATCCAGGCCCACTTCTCAGCTCATTCGTTTCCGTCGTTGAAGCCCACTCTTCAAGACCGTTCGATCTCTACATACATAAGATCGTCCACATCTTGCCCAACTCGACAACCCTACGTTTTCAACTAACTCAATTGAAGTGCCAATGGTTTGAGGGACGACTACTACTTCTCTATGGATCCACAATCAACACGAGATTGGTCGCACGTTCCTCCCGTCAATGCTGAGCTTTCTCTAACAAGTTCTCGACATTAACATCCCGAAAATCAAAGGGATAGCAAACTCCATGCACTATGTCTTGGACTCCAAAGCTTACATTGCACGAAAGCTGAAGAAGACGAGAACACGCACCACTACAACGATGCAACCTCCAATAAAAATCAACAATGAACGTTCTTTCCGAATTACGTTTGGTTTGATTCCATGCGCTAGTGGATACGTACGCAGTCTTACGAGACACAACCACACGACAAAAAATTTCATGCTTGTTTTCTTTACCTCATTTCCATGTCTAGCATAGATACCTCCAACCGATCTTCTCTATTTCACTGATGGAATAAATGAGCTTTTGGTTTACCATATTTCTCATGAGCATCCTACGACGAATCCTAGTTTGTCTTACACCGCACGATTAATGAGTGGAGATAAAAATTTGTAACTACATAAATGACTTTGATCTCTAACGATTGAATCCACTTTCTTTGGTAGCCCGCAGAGCCTCCATGCCGATAGCCTTTTTCATTTTCATCCTACATCTTCCTAGCTTGGGGTACAGGGGTGCTGACTTGACCAGAATGGCAAGACTTAAAAAAGTGGAGCCAAAATGAAATCCGACTAACAAAAAAGGCAAAAGTTCTAACCTTCAGAAGCCAATATCAAACAAAAACAAATAAAACGTGCCACGAACAAGTGAAAGCATCTCCTGATACGAACAATTTGACAACATCAAGCAAAAAACATGACATCTATCTTTTTAACATGGCCAAGTCCGCACAATTGGGGGTAAAATGGGTCAGAGCCATCATGCACATCCGTCATTTGTCACCCAAGCCAGCTACAAAAACACCGAAAAAGTCCTCCTTGAGATCGTGCAAATCATTTGGTCAACTACATCGAAATTTGTCTTGTTCCTCCTACGAATACTTGAGAACGGACAATTCATCACGAGAGTTCTTCCGCACAACGGATAATGATCGCGAAGGCAAGACACTAGGAATTTTGAGGATCGCTCATCAAGCTTGCCATGCATGCATCTTTTGATTCCTTTCCCTTAGTGCTAAATGACATGGAAATCTGAACCTATTAACCTACCATATTTTGCAAATTCAGGACGACGAATTGGTTTGAATTCTCCACTTTTCAGCCACATTACAAGCCATAACCCTTGGCTAGCCGCATTTTCAAACATGCCTTCAGAGTTTATGTCCCACTTGATCCAACATCAAGGATCCACGCCTCATTGAGCCAGCCACAGTTATCGAACTCCACATTTCAAATCCTTGGACTCTTCATATCCCTTGCCCACGCATGGAATCTTTTGTCGAAACAAGACAAGAACGATCATCATCATTAGCAGCACGACTCATCCATTGTAAAGCATCAAACCTTGCGCCACCGCAAGTACTAAGCCTTGAGACACCTCAAGCATCAAGCCGTGTGCCACCACATGCATAAACTCTTGTGCCACCACAAGTACAAAGCCTTGTTCCGCAGCAAGCACGAAGATTATCCTCGAGCAGTAGGAATGTCACTATGCGCCGTCACCATAAGTTGGACAATCACATCACAACTTTTTCTCACCTTTTTAATCATTTTTTCTTTTGAGGGAAACCTCAAAATTTCATCACAAACACATTACCTTTCACTCATTCTCTTTGGGGGAAACCTCAAGTTTTCTTCCACTCAATATCACCACATTTTTTTAATCTTTTTCTTTTGGGGGAAACCTCAAACTCACTCCTACACATTTTTGTTTTCCTCACCATTTTCCCTTTGACACTCCTAGTCGTATTCCACGAAACTTTACCACCCCATTTATCATTTTTTTTTCCTTTTGGGGGAAGTAGGGGTACCTCCTTGCATTTTTTCGCATTTCACATCTGCATGTACCTCGAGTCTAGGTTGCATAACTCTAAAGTTGCATAACATTATCGCATTGCATTCATAATTGCATTATATTGCGTCAGTTACACTTGCACACCACATGCACAACCCTTTACACGAGCACTACGTATCACTTGCTTTTTAATCACATTACATACATTTGCACACTACTTGCATAAACTTTTACATGAGAACTAGGCATCACTCACCCACGCACAAGACAAGGTTCAATCGTCCGCCACTACTTCTCTCCAAGCATTGGAACCGTGAGGTCAAAGGCACACATCTCTGCGCCACGACCTCCTTACTCGCACATGAGTGAGACATTAATCAACAAGAATTTCAACATCTATAATCAGCTTGGAAAATACGAATCCCAAGCCACATATTTAATGATTTGCTCGTGCAAGAGTGGAGGCTTCCCTCGAAGATGTCATACCATCAAACATCGAGCAAGATCACGGGCCTTCAAATCATGAAACAGTCGCACCGACTTTAAACGCGAGCATCACAAAACTCTATACTCAATACCAACGGACCTAACTCCACCATGATCAAGCAACATCGGACCAACCTCCGATAAAAGTAAAAACAAGCACAAGACGCAATCAGCGGTCGCACTGATTTTAAACATTGACATAACCACCAAGTAACATCGAACCCACTTCCGACATTCAGAAGCTACTACAAGTACAACCAGCAAGTTCCACAATGCTATCGGTCCCCTGACCTTAAACAAAGCCGCAGTCGCACCGACTATAAACACCAGGTTTATCCTCTAATTGGTTGCCGAACCTCTAAAAACGCATCGGTGGTCTAATGGAACTTAAACGACCCTCCACGTGCATTTCGCATCCCATTTGCACGATTTACATACTTTGACGACTTTCACCTTATCGAAACCTCAGTCACAGTGGGAGTTTCTGTAGACACCTGCATTTGTCCCTACCCAAATGCCCGATGATGATAGGATACTATACTGTGAACTGCGTCAACTTGCTCTACTATGTGAACCATCGTTGTCGTGAATCCATTAGCAAATGCGTCTTTACCTAAAATAAGGCCAAAAACAACCACTTTCAAACCTTTTACACCTGACCTAACTCAAGAATGAGTCGCGTGCGTAAATTGCAAAAACTCATCAAGAAAACATATTTCGGTACATCATTTGCCCACCCAAATTAATATGTACACTAACCTTGTCACAAAGAAGCCAAAAATCCAAATTTGCATGGTGCGTCTAAGGGTCTAGACGCGCGCGTCCGTGCGTCAGAGCCCCTGGACGCACCGCCTTTTTTTTGCCAAACGCGCGCGCCATGGGCTGGACGTTTTGGGCCATGTGATGGAGGCTGCGAATTTGAAGCAGGAAACCCTAGATGCATGAAACCCTAACTCTCTCCCCACTATAAATACAACCCCTTTTCACCCTCATTGGACACATTTTTCACACCATTTTTCCACCATAATCTCTGCTTCTCTCTCACCTCATCTCTCTTACACAAAATCCTTAGCCACCACAAAAATCCTAGCAACCAGAAAATCCCTAACCATCAAAAAACCCTAGCCACCACAAAAACCCTACCAATTACAACACAAAAACCCTATCACAACTTCAAAATCCTAAGGTACCCTTGAACTTTAGGCTACCCCTGAACACAACACATAACACACAACACAAACAGAGCCCCTCTCAAACACCTACGTTCGAAGAGCAACACATCGCTTTAAGAACACATCTAGCCCCTACGACGCATACTAAGGATCAACGCAACGATCTCGAAACATAGTAGAGCAAGTAGTGGTTTCGCGGACACACGTAAGTCCTGAGGGCATCCCTCTACACATCTTTTACTTATTCTCGACTTCTACCTGTTCTTTACGTGCGCAATTTATTACTTTCAACCTAGAGTTACATTTTACCTAACCAAGATTTAGATCTAAAACGAATTACGTGAATCAAACCTAACACACATAGCGCAAAACGCTTGGACAAATTGGTAGCTAGGGACCGTTAATCAATCTTAACGATGTTGCGACCCAAGATCTATTTTTTGTGTTAAATAAACAACCTAGCTAATTTATTAGATTGTATTTAACTTGTAAATGATTGTAACTTGCATGGCTAACTTTTGAACGACTAGTAAACGATAATTCAACTAGTAGAGGTCGTTATACGTGGGGGGGGGGGGGGTTGGGTATCTTATGCCTTCCCAACACGTACCATCACCCCCGAACCCAGTCTTGCGGTCCGTAGACTGCAAATTAGCGTAGGGCACAATGCGCATTTTGTTCCGTATGTCCCTCGGTTTTGTCCCTTTCGGTAAACGAATCGCGAAAGTGTTTTATACTTGGCATGACTCACTTCCCCAAGCGTTTATGCTCAATGGGTACAAACTCACCTAGCATTTACGTAGTCCCTCGGTAACAAGGAACAAGATCACGTTGCATGGTTTCCAAACACCCCACTATTGTTTGGTGGCGACTCCTATCCTAGTGCAATCATTGCACGACTCGGGCGTCCGCCGCGATAGAGACCATCTGTGGAATCTACAGGCAGTCTAGCTTTAGATGCTTTGTTCTTTCATGAATGACCGGGTTAGCTGCAATCTGCTGAGAAGCTTTATTGTCACAGTGTAGGGTGACAGGGAGATGCACAACAACTTGTAGATCATGTAGGAGACCACTCTTCCACTCGAGTTCACTTGCAGTGGCTGACATTGCCCTGTATTCGCTTTCTGCAGAAGATTTAGAAACAGTTTTCTGTTTCTTTGTCTTCCAAGACACAAAATTGGGACCAAGAAACACACAGTAGCCAATAATTGACTTTCCACTATAAGGACAAATGCTCTAGTCAGCATCAGTGAAACCCTGGATAGTCAAATTCAACTGTGCCGGATAAAACTGACTCATATCAACAGAATGCTTTAGATATCTCATAATGTGCATTGCAGCTTGATAATGAGGTTACCTAGGAGCACTGAGGAACTGGCTAAGTTGCTGAACACTGTAGCTTATGTCAGGCTTGGTGAGATTCAAATATAGAAGCTTTCCAATGACTCTTCTATATTTCTCTGGATCTGAAAGGAGTTCACCTTGGTCTGGTGACAACTTATAGTTGCTGGGAAATGGAAATTTGCAAGGTTTGCAGTTCTCCATACCAGTATCAGTAAGTAGATCATTGATGTACTTTCTTTGGTTGAGAATGATGCTCTTTTCAATTTGAGACACTTCAAGTCCAAGAAAATACCTCATCAAACCCAGATCTTTGATGGTGAATTCTTTGTCAAGAGCTTGCTTAAGTTCTTCTATAAAGAAAGAATCCTTCCCTGTGATAAGCAAATCATCGACATAGACTAGGACTACAGTGAACAACTCTCCATTAGCCTTAGTAAACAAAGAGTAGTCCTGTTTTGATTGGACAAAACCCAGCATGGTCATCAGAAACTGGCTCAATTCTTTGTTCCATTGTCGACTTGCTTGCTTCAAACCATATAAGCTTTTGACTAACTTGCAAACTTGACCAGGGTGAGCTACATGGTAACCCATTGGTGGAAGCATGTAGACATCTTCTTCCAAATGCCCATGGAGAAAAGCATTATTAATATCCAGTTGATGCAAGGGTCATTCCCTAGAAGCAGCTATTGCCAGGACTAATCGGACTGTAGCAAATTTGGCCACAGGGCTAAAAGTGTGCTTATAATCCTTACCTGCAATTTGTTTGTACCCTTTTGCCACCAATCTGGCCTTGAACCTTTCTACCAAGCCATCTTCTCTGTGTTTAATCTGGTAAACCCACTTAGATCCAATGGGTTTAACTCCTGCTGGTAGTCTGTCAGGAACCAGGTTTAATTAAGTTTCAAAGCTGCCAATTCCTTGTTCATTGCATCAAGCCATCTGTCATCTTGTGCTGCCCTCTTATATGTGGATGGTTCTTCTTTAGGTAAAACCCGAACCAAGGATGTATGATATTCTGAGTTGTAGGGTATAAAGTCTTTTAATAGGATTGCGGGAAAAGCTTGAGAAGAATAATCATCTGCTTCTGGTGGATTTCTGACAGGAATTGAATGAGTCTGAAAATCTTGATATTTATCAGGAATCTTGGTTGTTCTGGTTGATATTCTTGTTGGAATAGGATTAGTGTTGATGACAGACTCTTGTTGAGGTATGGTAATGGAGTTCTGGCTTGAAACAGATGCTGAATCATCAAGAGTAATATAAAGTGTTGGAGAATTTGCAGTAGCAGCATCAGAGTCTTCAGCATGAATAACTGGAGAAGGAGGAGTTTCTGGGGCAGAGTTGTTCATATCGTCAGGAAAAGACTGAGAATCATCAGTAGGATCATTAGGCTGCATAATGTCAACAGTGGACAAAGCAGGCATCACAGCTTCAGGCACAGTAGGATGTGAAATAGAGGAAATGTCATCTTTGAAGGAAAAAAACATCTTCTCTGAAAATAACATCTCTGCTGTATATCACTTTTTGGGTTTCAAGCTCATATAATTTGTATCCCTTTTGTACATGAGGATAACCAAGAAGAATACACTTTTTGGATTTTGCGGCAAATTTGTCCTTGTTTTTCTAGATTGATGAGTGCATAGCACAAGCAACCCACCACTCTTAAATGATCATAAGTTGGAATCTTCCCTATCAAATACTCAGTAGGTGATTTCCATGCCAGGATTTTTGCAGGCATAAGATTTATAAGATGGGTGGCTGCTAAGATACATTCTCCCCAGAAATTTGCAGGCAAACCAGCAAAAAGTTTCAGAGCCCTTGTCGTCTCAACCAAATGTCTGTGTTTCCTCTCAACTATGCCATTTTGTTGAGGAACACCAGTTATACTTTTATGATGCACAATACCCTTAAATGCAAAAAACTTCTCACAGGTTTGCTGAATAAATTCCTTTCCATTGTCAGATCTGATGAACTTAATAGTTGTTGAAAACTGATTCTCAACAAATGCAATAAAAGCTTGAATTGTATTTGGAGCTTGAATTTTTTCAGGCATGAGAAAAGTCCAAACAGCTCTACTATAATCATCAAGATTAGTCAAGAAATATCGAGCTCCTGAAATATTTCTTACTCTATAAGGACCCCAGAGATCCATATGGACCAATTCAAATAACGAGTGAGCTTGAGAAAGACTTTGAGGAAACAAAAGCTTATGTTGTTTGGCAAGAATACAAGCTTCACAGACAAATGGAGTGGTTTTATCCATAGAAATTCCAGATACATGTATCATTTTGGATACAGAAGAATGACCAACTCTAGCATGAAATAGATGCAAGTCATTCTTAGGAGTATGATTACATGCAGCTGCAGCTAGTGTAGAGTCTATAGTAGTGACAATATTATTTATATGACTTTTACTACTCTTAGCTCCATCCAGCTGTAGATGAGTCTTCACTCTATATAGCCCATTGATCATTTGTCCATCCAACAAAATCAGCTTAGAGCGTGGGTCCTGAAATTGACAGCCACCCTTGTCAAATTTACCAGGGAAACCAAGCTGTTTAATGAGCTTTCCCACAAATAATAGGTTATGAGTAAAACCAGGGACATAGAGAACCTCTCTCAGGGTTATAAGATCATTGATTTGAACCACTCCAATATGGGTTACTGAAATCCTCTTACCATCAGGTAAACCAATAGAAATAGGGGTTGGATAGTTTTAAAAATTGAATATGAGAGCACATATGATCAGTGGCACCAGTATCAATTATCCATGTGATAGTTGAGATCATAATATCATCAATAAAGGAGGACTTGGAAGAAACTTTACCTGCAAATTGAGCAAAGTTTGCCATACTCCCAGATTCAAGAGCATAGCTTGAAGAAGAAGCCTTGTTCAGTTGATAAGAGTTGACAAACTGAGAGAAAGCATGACTGAGAGTGGTAGAATCCATATTCCCTGATACCCCCCATCATCTGATCCAATGGTTATGCCTGGTAAGCTTTTTCAGTCCCAACCATATTTGTTGCAGCTTTCTGATTTTGGAGATTTGTGTACCACTCAGTAATCTTGTTAAGTCTCTTAAAACACTGGTCATAAGTGTGCCCTTTTTTGTTGTAATGAGTGCAGGTGCTGGCTTTCTTCATCTTCTTGTATTCCTGATAAGTTTCAGAATCCATAGGGAAAGATCTCTGAGACTGAGATTTTCTAGTTTCAAGCATAGATTTTGGAGGCTGAGTCTTGTTGTTTTCGGTCATTGGCTTCTTTGGTCTATGGAAATTTCTGGTTGCAGCAAGTGCAGAGATTTCCTGGCTAGCCGAGTGAAGAGAAGACATGGATTTCTGTCTTTCAACTCTAAGAAGTTGACTGAAGATCAGGTTAAGGGGAAGAAGTGGCTCTGTAAAGTTTCAGAGCCTAGGCCCGCGTAATTTCAAATGGTATCAGAGCTCATGGTTAAGGTCCTGAGTTTCAATGAATTAATCTGGGCGGAAAAATGTCGATAATTCGACCACTATAAAATCAGTGCAAAAATGTAGCTGGCTTTACGGTAAGTCAGTCTGCCCTTAAAAGGGACCTCATATGTGAGAGAGGAGTGTTACAGTGACACCCAAAATACTTCACATATGAGTGTCCCACATTGGAAAAATAGAAGAGATTTGTCTACCTTATAAACCACGGAGTTACTCCTCCTATTGCCAATTGGTTTTAGGATGGAACTTCCTTAAACTTATCAAGTGGACTCTCTCTTCTCCTTACGGGTGTGGTCCAATCCCGCGTAATTTCACAAATCCATATTGCTAGTGTACATCATACTCCCTCCGATTCAAAGAGATTTTCCTCTTTCTTTTTGCAGTTTTGAGTTGTCATGTTCGAGACTACTTGTAGATCAAATGAAAAATTCGTTTGCCTTATAATCAAATGGAGATGTTAAACTGAAATGCAGAATAAAAGGAGTACTAATTTTCACAACAAGTAAACGATTCATTTGGTGTAAAAGTAGCTGCTAAACTGACACCTCAAAACTGGAAAAAGAAAGAGGAAAATCTCTTTGAATCGGATGGAGTATATGATATATCTATCACAGTAGTACTATATACTGAGTATCACATATGTCCAATAGAATCACTCTAATATTCTTCTTACTTCTTAGCCTTAGTGCACCATGCATGCAAAATAAAAGGGCCAATTGCTAGTGTAAAAAATAAATTGTGTACCACACATATTCATGCTTCTCGATCAGATCATGAGATATTCATTACACGATCGTTATTGATCTTATTGAGGGACTAGAATTATCTATTTATCTTGATGTATGTACACACAATTCACCATTCACCAAGCTAAGCATTCACAATTGTCCCACCTGCAACGAAAAATTAAATACCACTCAGATAATTTTTTTAAAGTGTTGAAAATTTCAAGTGTAATTTACTTTAGACAAAATTATTGTGCAGTTAATTATTATCAATATACCAAAACTTGACACTAATATACACCCTCCTACCTAGTATAATTTCTCTCTTTCGAAAACTGTTTTTGAGTAACCATGTTCGGAGCTACTTGTAGACCAAATGAAATACCCGTTTACCTTAAAATCAAATGGGCTTAGTAGAATGCACTGCAGAATAGAATATGTACTAATTTTTTCAACAAGTGAACAATTCATTTGGTCTAAAAGTAGTTGCGAACATGGTTACTCAAAAACAGTTTTTAAAAGGGGGAGATTAATTTGGGTAGGAGTAGTATGTACCAAGACATTTAATTTGCGAAAAAAATTCGTTGACATGATCAATAATTTAGCGTGTAAACTGGTAATAGTGTGCAACGGTTTCACCTTAACTTATTATTGGCTCAAATATGTGACATGCATGAATATTGTATATTGGATTATGATACCATTAGGATGCAGAAACTGGCCAGTGAAGTAGGAAGAGCAGTCATTGCTTGCAAGAAAAACATAAGAGGGCGCGATCTCATATGGCTGTGCTGCATAATCCATAGGCACCTGAGTACCGAATGATACGACTTCATTTACAGGCAAAGAAGCCACCTCTAAGGGAGTCCAGACGGGGCCTGGCGCAACACCGTTGACTCGAATTTTCCTACTGATGAGCTGGAGAGCTAGGCTTCTGGTGAAGCTGACTATAGCGCCTTTGGTTGTGCTGTACTCTAACAATGTTGGTAGACCTGTGTAGGCTGTGGACGACGCCGTGTTGATGATGCAACTTCCTTCTTTCATGTGTCTTAGAGCAAACCTGTCAAATAATGTTGTACATACAAACACTATTTATTATTTTTACGTTCAATATAAACAACAAAAATACTAGGAGTTTATATGTAGATAAGTGAAAAAAGTGTCTATAGCTAGTTTGTAGTAAAAATAATTAAAGCTGCAGTAAATTTTGTTGTATAATTTGACAAATGATGGATTATAAGGAAAAAAAAAGTCAATTAAGGGTCCTTGATTTTTTAATTAAATCAATTCAAATTTCTTTCTATTGATAGATCTGTATAAAAAGTTGATTTTACTACCAATTTCATAAATTTACTGCAAATACATTAAATTTACTACACAACCATATTTTTTACTGCATGCCATCTTTAATTTACTACACTTGATTATATTATAGACAATTTTGATATTGTCTACATATAGACTCCTAGGATCATCCAACAATAAATGGTACCGTATACAATACACTATTAGCGACTTTAATTATTAAATACATCATGAATACGGAGTATATATAATATACTTACCTAGCCATGAAGAAATAAGCGTAAAAGTTAGTCTCATATGTGTTTCGAAGCTGATTAGCTGAGACGTCTTCTATGCTTGTTGACCAGAACTGGACTGCTGCATTGTTAACCAAGATATCAATGCAGCCAAACTTCGCAACCACCTCATCAACCACTGCCTTACAGTTTTCTTCGGACCGGACATCCGTGGGTATGGCTATCGGTCCGTCCGCATCAGCTGCCTTGGCTTGAGTAATCAAGGCAAGGGCGTCAGCAGTATCAATGTCCTCTCTATCTTTAACATACGTAAAGGCCACGGTTGCGCCTTCTAGCGCAAATAAGTAGCACACTGCCCTTCCTATCCCCGAATCACCTCCTGTTACTAGTGCCACCTTCCCCTACAATTACACTTGCAAATTAAAATTCAGTGGAATTAAGTGCCAAATAAAAATTGGTATACTTTTAATTAGAATTTCGCAAGCCCCAACACAGTACTATGCGATAAGGCTTTGAAGTTTGAGCGTACAAGAAAGGGGAATACATTTCAATGGTCCTCGTCCACTACCATTTCCCCCTTTGTACTGTCTTATATATGTGTTGGGATCCTCTAAAGTTGCAAATCAACTCTATTTGGTAGAGTTTGTCTAGAAAGACAAGAAGAATTTTTTTAACAATTTATTTGTGACCCTCAAAATTCTTTTTATTTTGTCTTATTACTTGTTTTGGTAAACTCTACCAACTCTACTAAATTCAAACTCTAGAGGATCCTCACCCGTTATATATATGGAGTATGTGCAATGCCCTACCACACTATTACTAATTAATTAAGGCTAGCAACAAAATTCATCTTTACTCAGCTCTATTTTTACATGTCGAATCGTGAAGGTTGAGTGTGTCGGCATTCAAAATTGTATAATGTCGACATTTGCTACGTACACTAGCAAAATTTTACGACCAAGACAATTACTTGTAACATGATTTATTTTTACCACTAATCTTTTTAAGTGAAAATTAGTTTACTATCGCTACCTTAATTTTACAGTAATTAAGTCCATTGTATTTTTACATTTACATCAGATAAATTAATTGTCTCTAAACTTTAGATCTCTGTTATTATTTTATTTGTTAAATAAAAAAGTTCTATTATAACCTTGCCAGTATCTGCTATTGTGTATTTCGTACAAAGTGTTTGGAATCAATTCTACTAAAATTAAGGTAAAATTGAAAAGGATCGGGATAGAGTGGAACTCAGTTTCATAAGAATTTACATTCCCTATCTATGACATTTGACAGTAATTATGCTAACTCAACACTACAGTCCAACACAATGTTAAGGATAGTATAACTGGTATTTAAGGGTATCCAAAGTTCCAAACGAGCACTAAAAAGAAAGACTAAGTTTAGCATTAGCCTAGTGTTAAGGCAAAAATAATCAGACCCTAAAATAAGGATACACGTATTGACGTATACTACTTCCTCCATCGCTATCAACTTCTTAATTCATTTGAAAACCGTACCTCTCACATGATTAAATGAACTAGAAATTTAATTTAGGAGTGAAGGAGTATTTGATCTCTACAATCTTCAGGCGTAAATTAGTGGTAGCTTGAAGTGATTTTGTGTTGGAACATTTTTAGAGTAAGGTGTGATTTGTTATTACACTAATTATACAAAGTAATTAATTATGTTTAAGTGATTAAATGTGGTAGTTATTTTGGTACAAAATGTAACCACCAAATGGTGTCTTGTCATGAGAGGTTATCATGTCTCTATATATAGGGAATTGGGTGTGTAATAATGTGATAATGAAAACAAAAGAAAATACATGAGAAAATAAGTAAAATAGAAGTGGAAAACACTTTGTATAGAACAGGAGAAACGTTGTACATGATCAAGGCTATTAGCCACAAAGTATACGGATTACATCGTCAAGTGCAGACGCTTAACTTCTAATGGGGCTTCATTATTGTATCCTACGGCAATTTGTTGGACCATTTGCACTTATTTATGGGACGAATTTCGCCTAAAGGAAAATGTTTTGTGCGCGCCTTGAAGCCTAGATTATAAGTTATGCTCTTGAGTTTGTTGTAATGTAACTTGTGTAAATTAGTGTGTAATATTTCTAATATTTTGCAACGTAGTAATTACTCCGCAACATCATCGTCTAGGAATGAAATTAAGCACAAGCAAATAGGATATCTTACACGAAGCTTGTTGGATCCTTGATACCGAGGATTGACAGTTTTGGGTATCGGATTCATTACGTACTGGAGGCCGGGTTGAGTATCCTGCTGTTGTGGTGGAAACTTCTCTTCTGCCATTGTTATACGTATTGATTCTTTCTTTTCACTATATGACCAAATAATTATAGTAGATGGCTAGAGTCTACAAGATCGATCAGATTAATAAGGATAAAACAAATAATGAAACATGCTTTATTTGATTTTTGGTGACAAATGAAACCATGAAATATATAAATATAAATACATAATGTACATCGGTACATGATTAGACTTTAAGCTCGTACGTGATTAGTTTGAGTGTAAGCAACTACCAAAGAAATTTTTGTAGCTAATTTGGTCTTACCTACCTTGTCACACACAAACTATACGGGCTTGATTTTTATTTTTGGTTCGGGAGGGGCGATGTAGCCGGATGGGTTTACATTGCTATAATAGTAGGACTATTTTTGAACTCTAACACAATTCGAACCCGAAATGGATATGACGAAACTCCACAATAATATATAATTAGACCTGGACCGTCTGGATTCAAGAGTGATCGACCTCGCTCGACAAGGATCCTATATATACTCTACGACAATTACACCAAACGAACCTTAACCCATAACGGATGTAAGTATCTAACCTAATAGTAGGTTGCCACCAGGGCACACACTCCTGCACGGCTGAATATGCAGGGAGGTCTTAAAAATTCTTGATCGATTACTCAATGTAAATCGATCATTAAATTAGTCAGTGAATAAGTAATTAAGTTTGACCTCACTCAAGCATTATCATTATTAGACACCCCATTGTCCTATATTAAACTGAATTATTATCTATCAACAAGTAATTGAGTACGTAGCTAATACAGAGAGTTCTCTTACGAAATGTCTTTGATTTACATAAAAGTGAAGACACAGATCCTCGATTATCCTCACTCAAACAAACATTCCGAATTTGTATAAACTTTTTCCATTTGTTGGATTGGTAAGATCGATACTCAACTCATTTATTTATTCAACTCATATATGCATGCATATCATCAGATCAGTCAATTTAGTTTGGCATTTGGCAAACACATAAAATTGCAAAAATTTACGTGGCCAATTTGATTTGATCACATATTAGTTGATCAAACGTTTAATAAGTCTTAATTAGATCGATTTGTAGGTCAATATGGTTATGACAATTGACATGACATATACCAACCCAAATACAGCTTTAATACAAGCAATTACTCGACAATTTTTACGGTTTATGGCTTTCATTTTAAAATCCTACATACTGTGGGTATATATGGTTGGGAAATTAACGCCAATCTCCCCGCGCAACGGAAGCACCAATCAACAAGAAACCCAAAAAGTAAAAACAACCGCAAGCAATAACACGATAAGCAAAATACTTAGGGACTTAACCCAGGGAAAACCCTCCAAATCCGGAGGTAATAAACCCACCAGCCAAAAGACTGAAATTCCAATATTAAATAGTGTCAGTACAAAGACTGTCGTCCTAAGTTACACACCAACTTAGAACCCTCGCAAGATAAATACTAGTCAATTTTAGAGTCAATTATTTAACTCTCTAAGATTGTCCCAATTCGGAGTCAACTGTTTAACCTCCAAAATTGCCCCACACTAAATGTGTTTACTCTCCTAATATTTTTCCCTCTTGTGATGCCACCCCACAATTCTCCTTGTGTAAGTGTGTGAGTGTGTGTTATTTGCCAAAGGAAAAATTATTCCTTTATATAACACTCCAACTTTGCCACATGCATGAACCTTGGAATTATTACAACTTAATTGTCAATTAAGTTTTCCATAATCCCACGCATAAACCTCAAATAAACGAACCATTCTTAATTGTTGCCATTAAGAATACAATTAACCTCAAACTTCACATTACGTTCCAATGTGAATAAAGTTAATACTTGGGATGGAACTTTGATCCCAACATTCTCCCACTCCAGCCCAAGGGAGTAACATCGAGGAACAACCATTGGCCTTTCGAAATTCCATCTGCACACCCGAGTTAGTATCCGGTCCTCACCCTAACTCAACACCACGACCAATGATTCGTGTACAAGTGCAGCCGAGTCAACCACGTCACTTGACTTTGGAAAGGGACCTTCACCCCTCCACCGTATCACCAGCAGGATATTTTCCTTTGCGTTCGCCTGCATCCTGGAAACTGTTATTTATTTTCGTTGCCTTACCCCCAAACGAAACACGTCGACGTCTTCCTTGTTTCCAGTTCCTCGGAGTCTCCACGCTATGAGCATCCAGACGATATAACCGACGATACAACCCCCTCTTCATGAGGATCATGTTACCCTTAGTCACCTTAACGACTCCCCCATGAGCCTTCAACCCATAACCTTCGGAGTCCAACAGACTAAGTGAGATTAGATTCTTCCGCACATTTGGAACATATGCTACCTTGTCCAAAGTATGCACCATCACTCCCCCACCAGTTTTGATTTTTACCACCGCAACGCCCATAACATTAACAGTTGAATTATCCGCAAAACTCAACTTACCCGTCATACCTTCGTGGAGCTCCAAAAAACATTCTTTCTGGGAGCAAATATGATTAACACAACCAGAATCTAAAACCCATTCTTCCTTGGAAATTGCATTGTTACCTACAATAACGGCAGCAAAGACATCACTATCATAGCCGAGAGAATTTTCACCCTGCTTTCCACCTTGAACCAAGTTGATATCACCTAGTACTCCAGCCTTGTCCTTTTTCCTCGCATCAAAAGACAATAAAGCTGACTGTGCTTGCTCCAAGGTGATTGTATCCTTGCCGCACAAGATTGTATCCACTTAAGTCTCATATGTGTCCGGGAGATAATTAAGGAGAAGTAACGCCTGATCTTCGTCCTCAATTTTAACCTTGATTTTTTTTAACTCGTCTAACAGTCCATTGAACACATTCATATGTCCAATGAGATTTTAATCCTCAAGCTTTTCGTCATGTACAGCTTTTCCAAACTTCCCCATATCGCCGATGGAGAGTCCTCATCAACAACACAATTGATGATCGTATCCATGACACACAATCGAATAGTACTAGCACATTTAGTACACACATCCTCCCAATCTGTCGTACTCATCGATTCCGGCTTGCCCTCCTCTCCTTTTAAGGCTTTAACCAAGCCCAAAAGCACCAGGAGATCCTTCATTCTTCTTTGCCAAAGAGTGAAGCTACTTTTACCGTCAAACTTCGGTACCACGAACTGGGACCCCATCTTGACACCTTGTCGATTAAAAGACCACGCCACCGAGTCGAGCCACCAACTGGCTCTGATACCACTGTTGGGAAATTAACGTCAATCTCCCCGCGCAACGGAAGCACCAATCGACAAGGAACCGTAAAAGTAAAAACAACCGCAAGCAATAACACGATAAGACAAGATATTTAGTGACTTAACCCAAGGAAAACCCTCCAAATCCGGAGGTAAACCCACCAGACAAAAGACAGAAATTCCACTATTAAATAGTGTCAGTATAAAGACTATCGTCCTAAGTTACACACCAACTTAGAACCCTCACAAGATAAATACTAGTCAATTTTAGAGTTTATTATTTAACTCTCTAAGATTGTCCCAATTCGGAGTCAACTGTTTAACCCTCCAAAATTGTCCCACACTAAAAGTGTTTACACTCCTAGTATTTTTCCCTCTGGTGATATCACCCCACAATTCTCCTAGTGTAAGTGTGTGAGTGTGTGTGTTATTTGCCAAAGGAAAAACCATTCCTTTATATAACACTCCAACTTTGCCACATGCATGACCCGTAGAATTAATACAACTTAATTGTCAATTAAGTTTTCCATAATCCCACGCATAAACTCCAAAGAAACGAACCATTCTTAATTGTTGCCATTAAGAATACAATTAACCTCAAACTTCACATTATGTTCCAATAATGTGAAGAAAGTTAATACTTGGGATGGAACTTTAATCCCAACATATATAATGTGATGTTCGATACTCAATTACTCTTTATGTATTCATTTTTCTTTTTTGAGAAGGTCTTCGATGCTCACTTCAATTCTTAGTTCCTCTCTTTGACTATTTGATCAATTTCACAATTTGTAACAATTTCGATTTGACACCCTTTAAAATCATATACTTCGATCATTAATTAAATGCAAATTGCTAGTTAGATAGAGGTTTACAGTGTAGACATAATTAAATGTGTTTGTTGGATATAATGCTAAGTTAGTGGGGTGTGTTAACTAGGTTAGTGGGGTTTACTTTTTCCTCTTAGGATTCCCCCATTAATCCTATTAATCTGTCATTATATCACCCCACTAACACCATTATTTAGCCTGTAGTAGGGGAGGTTTTATCTTATAACCCCCTATTTGTTATGGCTATATAAATGGGTGTGGGAGAAACATTTTGTACACATCTTATATCCCTTCTAAATGTTTCTCCATTATTGTGACCATGCCCTCAAGAGTTTCAACTCCCCGTGATTGAGCACACAACCTAGGGGAGTGCTGTGTGGCTTTGAGAACGACATCCATGCGATTGTGCCATGGTCGGAGCGAATTTCGTTTCTCATTCAATGATCACCGATCATGACACAACGATTACAAATTCCTATTCTCTTATAATTCCGCCCCATACAATAACCAACCTATATTTTCCAACAATTGAGAAACGAAATTTAGGATATAGTATTTGTTGTTTGGTTCAACGCGATCTCGATGAACAACGAGGACACGATCAAGCGTTGTGTATAGTGTTCCGAGCGAATAGTTGCATTTCGTCCATGTACATGGTATTGCGTCCATGTGTCAGATTATTATGGCCAAAATGTATTCATAGGATTGATATCGCTCATGTCAAAGTATCTTGCTATTCTCAAAAGTATGTGGTTTTCCTTTCATGGATTCACGTGGGCAGTACGTGACTGATCAACAAGCATACTTGGATTGATCGCCGCTAATCAATATCGGCAGTATTGAATTAGATGGCAATTATTCGGCAGCAAGCAATTCGAGAAATGTAACTCCGCAAATTGCAATCACCGAGTGATCACTATTGAGGAGTCTTATTATTAAAATACACGGAGCCTTGTCTAATTGTGCAACCTTTATATGAGGTATTATGTTATAACGCAGACTCGAGGTATGTACCCAGCTTTATTTGTCTATATTAATTTTCCGTTTGAAATATAGGCATGTTTGAGGCAATATGGTTATATGATGTGCTAATATTTTTAGAGTTCGTGTCAGTTTGAGAGACTATTATTGATCAAAATCTATTTGTTAGTATATTGGCACATATGTTGGGTACTTGGGTGTGACAATTCGATTACTTGTTTTGAGAATGAAATTGATGAAATTTACGGTTGCACATCCGATGATATGAGTTTTTGAGTTGATTTATGCGGTGTTCAATCTTGTCCATAGAGTATGATTTTGTGCAATGTATTCTTCTGAGCCTCTACGTGTGTATCTCCCACTTTGTGTAAAGTTGTAACCTCTTCCTCATTTGGTGGCTATTTACTTGTAAGTAAATATAAAGTTGTTGTAGCCTATTGGAGTATATGGCTACTTGGACGAGAAACGGAGAATACGGAGTTGTTGATGTCCAAATATAAAAAATAATTGATGTCTCTACGAGAAGATCGATCGGTTTAAGCTCAGAATCTCACTTTTAATTTGTGATCGTTATAGCTAGCCGCATGTCTTCTTGAATCGGCTTGGTTCATATAAGTTGTCGCTTGCTTGCCAGAATTGGTTTACCTACCTGCAAAGTGACTTTTCTATTAACATGTTATTCGGGCTCTTGTAGTATTACTCTCTTGACCAAGGCGTTTGACTTTAAGTTTATAACGTGGTATTATTGTATTACATCACTTGAAAATGTGGGGGAAAGTGTTACACATTTATGTTTTTGTTTTCAAGTGATAGACAGAGTAGTGTCACAAGAGCTCAATTTGTGTTGCTCATATTTTGCAGGTTTTGTGTGTTTCTCATATGGGCTTTTGCGTGTCTATGTATCAAATTCATATGAGTTGACTAATATATATATATATATATATATATATATATATATATATATATATATATATATATATATATATATAGGAAATCTATCAAATGAGAAGTGTTAATTTCGTGAGAAGTGAGAAGTAATCTCAACCCTCCATCTTACCTAAATCAAAGGTGTAGATTAAAACTTAAATAAAGGGAAAAATAAAATAAAATTGAAAAATAAAATGAGACCCAAACCCAAAACTCTCCCATTTTCTCTCTCCTCTCATTTTCTCCCCTCTTTCCCCGCCCCTACCCCCACGCCGCCTCGTCGCCGCCGCCGGCGTACACCAACATCAACCACCGGCGACTTCAACTCCACCGATCGACGCTGCCGACAACCGCGAATCTTCTCCGAGCATCGATGGCCTTCGTCGAGCAACACTTCACCGCATACGCCGCCTTCTCCTCCCTCTTTTCGCTCAAGTTTTTTTCCAAATATGGCCGCCTCTGGTGTTCGCCGTCGTCGAGTTTCATATTTTCCAACATCTTACGCCTCAATTTCGCAGCATAATGGCAAATCGAAACGTGTGGAAGTTGGAGAAAGAGGGGAAACATACAGGCGAAAATGGTGGCGTCCGGTATTGGAGGGTGACGTGTGGCTCGGCGACGGTTGCTGGTTCGATTCGGCGACTGAGTCACTGCCAGAGAAGGTGAAGGCGTGGGTGAGGCGGAGGAGGGTGGCTGTGTCGGGTTTGGTTGAGTGGGAGGACAGAAAAAATGGTAAAAGGTGTTTTCTATTTTTGCTTTTTTTTTTTTTTTTTTTTTTTTTTTTTTTTTTTTTTTTTTGGAGTTACCTAATTTAGGTAGTGGAGTTATTAGTCGAAAACTCGAAATTGGCAGAGTTAAGATGGAATTACGGGTTTTAGTTGGTGGAGTTAAGTTGGAGTTACGGATTTTAGTTGGTGGAGTTAAGTTGTAGTTATGGATTTTAGTTGGTGGAGTTAAGTTGGAGTTACGGATTTTAGTTGGTGGAATTAACTTGGAGTTACGGATTTTAGTTGGTGGAATTAACTTGGAGTTACGGATTTTAGTTGATGGAGTTAACTTGGAGTTATGTGTTTTAGTTGGTGGAGTTAAGATGGAGTTACGGGTTTTAGTTAGTGGAGTTACGTATTTTTGTTAGTGGAGTTACGTGTTTTCGTTAGTGAAGTAAAGTTAGAGTTATGTGTTTTAGTTAGTGGGGTTAAGTTGGAGTTACGCGATTTAGGTAGTGGAGTTATTAGAGTTACGTATTTTATTAAAGAAAATTGAGTTAGAGTTACATGTTTTAGTTAGTGGAGTTAAGTTGGAGTTACGTGTTTTAGTAGAGTTAAGTTGGAGTTACGTGTTTTAGTTGGTGGAGTTAAGTTGAAGTTACGTGTTTTAGCTAGTGGAGTTAAGTTGGAGTTACGTGATTTAGGTTGTGGAGTTATTAGAGTTACGTGTTTTATTTCATGAAATTAAGTTGAAGTTATGTGTTTTAGCTGATGGAGTTAAGTCGGAGTTACGTGATTTAGGTAGTGGAGTTATTAGAGTTACGTGTTTTATTATTAAAGGAAATTGTGTTGGAGTTACGTGTTTTAGTTAGTGGAGTTACGTTAGAGTTAATGAATTTTCGTTGGATTTGGTGGAGCTAATAATGATACTCGAATTAGACAATTTACTTTATGGAGTTAGTTTGCTGGAGTTATGCAATTTAGTTAGTAGAGTTAAGTGACTGGAGTTAAGAGTTTTAGTTAGTGGAGTTACGACTGGAGTTATGCAATTCAGTTACTGCAGTTATGCGAAATCAATGGCTGAGATTACTTCTCATTTCTCACCAAATTATCACTTCTCACTGGATAGGCCCCCTATATATATATATATATAGTGAAATCTGATTTAGACAAACTTTGTGGACTAGATGTGTTCGTTGTGAAGTCTAAATGGCTAATAGTACTCTAGTAGTGGTGTGAGAAGGTTTGTCTATTATTATTAAAAATCCTAATGTGCATATGCTAGTTTTGAGATAATAATCTACTTGGGGTAGATGATATGGCTCGTGGGTTTTCATATACACTAATGCGAGAAATTTCTTGTGCGCTAGAGTGGTTCGAAATATTTGTGATTTCGCCTTTTTTCAATCATAAAGTGTAGAGAAATATTTTAATGTTGTGTGAGAATTTATGGTAATTCAATCATATACCTTTTCTATACTCCGCCTAATTATATGAGTGAAATTAAATGGTTTGTCTAGAACCCTTATCTTGTGTGTTATGGACTTTAAATTGAGCTTTTGAGACGCTCTTGTACGTTGATTTGATGAGTTACCTTAGGGTAATTTTTTTGTTAAAGTCTTGTGTTGTGGGGGTTCGCTATTTCGATGTTTCACTCAAAATTTGTTTGGCATTGATAGAATGATTGAGTTAAGAGAATTGTTGAGAGGTTTACTAGCTTGTACACCATTGTGGGGGTAATTACAAACTAGTTTTACCTATTTCTCTATTACTGTGGTGTTTCTCAAATAAATATATATTCGTGTATTGAGAATGATGCATATTGTGATATGAGATATTATACATATTTTGTACACGATATATCGAGGTAATGATTGAGATTGAAACTCACTTGTTTGAGTTTATGAGTTTTGACAGGAACTTTATTGCTGATCTTTTACAAAGAAAGCTAGATACGTGGCTAGTTCCTGAGTTGTCGAGGGGAATGGGGTAACGCCCATGGGGTGAGGAATTCATGGTTGATACGCGAACTTGCTTTCGCAAGGGTGGTCAAACAAAGTCATGGAAAGACTCACATAGTACACACTTCCCATTCCTATGACATGTGTACTTTGATAGGTTGAGCGCTTAGCTCTTAATGAATCCTTAGCCTTCGGGTGGTCCTATTGAGACGGACTTGATGGATTCACCGAATGTGATTGAGGTTGAACACATTGTGTTCTTAATGATCTTATATCCCTAATTTGGGTGGTTCTAGTGAGACGGACTTGATAAGATCACCGTATGTAGAGGTTGAGATTTATCTCTTAATGAGTTTATGTCCATATGTTGGATGGTCCTATATTGAGAAGGACTTGAACTCACCGCGTTATTTTTGTGAGGTTGAGCTTTTGCTCTTAATGATTCCGTAGTCCTATTACGGATGATCTATGTAGAGATAGACTAGAGGGAATCACCTACGTGAGTGAGAAGGGTTGGCATCCTTCTATGAAAGACTTGGGCAGTTTTTCTAGAAGCAATCATGAGGAGGTCACCATTTGCCAAATTTGTTTTACAGCGATTCTTGTGGTTGAAGGATCTTCGTGGAACTTAAAAGGGGTCTAAGGTAAGACATGTGTTCGGAATTTACCCTGGATTCTAGGAGTTCAAGACGAAGTTCACTCACTAGATGAAAGAATCGTTCCGTGTCACTACATGGGGGTTCAAATCAAAAGATACCCACACTTAAGTGTCGAGCCTTTCCTACATGCTCAGAATTGGTTGCTAACTTAGCATTAGTGGGGGATTGTTGGATATAATGCTAAGTTAGTGGGGTGTGTTAAGTAGGTTAGTGGGGGTTACTTTTTCCTCTTAGGATTCCCCCATTAATCCTGTTAATGTGCCATTATATCACTTCACTAACACCATTATTTAGCCTTTAGTAGGGGAGGTTTTATCTCATAACCCCCTATTTGTTATGGCTATATAAATGGGTGTGGGAGAAACATTTTGTACACATCTTATATCCCTTCTAAATGTTTCTCCATTATTGTGAGCATGCCCTCAAGAGTTCCAACTCCCCGTGATTGAGCACACAACCTAGGGGAGTGCTGTGTGGCCTTGAGAATGACGTCCATGCGATTGTGCCGTGGTCGGGGGGAATTTCGTTTCTCATTCAATGATCACCGATCATGACACAGCGAATACAAATTCCTATTCTCTGATAATTCCGCCCCATACAATAACCAACCTATATTTTCCAACAGTGTTGATAGTAAATAAAATTTGTAGCCAAACCGACGATTTTGGTCAATCGATGTGTAGTTTATAAACTAACAATTACGGATTAGGGTCGACTAATTTAAAGAGTGACTAAAGCACCGAACCCAGTCTTCTACATGTGTTGTTACTTGTTAGGTCTTCTAAATCTTTTGAAATACCCTGGGATATGTACCATATATAATGTATTTTGCTTGATTCATTGTCGGAGCAGGGTCTTAATCTTTTAATTGTTGTGAATCCAGATGACTTTTAATTAGTAGTGAAGACCACCTCAGTATATATTAGGTAATCTTCTTGAAGAAGATACTAAAACTATATGCTAAATTTATGTGGGGAAATGAAGAAAATCGGAGGAAAAATGAAATGATTTTTATTCATTGGAATTGTATTTCATTTGGTGTGTATATAGCCATAACAAAAGCTTACAATGAGTTGGAGTAACCAATATAACCGCCAGTCCTAGCTGGCAAATGTAAGAGAATACTGTTACAATTCTGTTCTAGAGAAGAGAGCTATGCTTGAGTACTTGCTGGTGCAGGCTGTGTATATGCTCCTCTCCACACACCTCCCTCAAGTTGGAATAGGTGGAATGTAGACCATTCTATCTTAACTTGGATGTGAAAAGCTTTGTGTTGATGCTCAGACAAACCTTTAGTCACCAGGTCAGCTAACTGAAAAGTAGAAGGTACATGATTGGTTGCAATAAAATCTCCAAACAACTTATTTCCAATATGAAGACTTCCAGTGAGTAATCCATGAAGACGAGAAGGTGTTCAAATGCAGAATTATAAGAGAAATATAAGGCAGTAGTAGTTTGGGTTTGAAATTTTTTTTTTTTTGGTGTATTATTGCATTGTTTTTAATCTGTCTCAATATACAACCAATGCTGCAAATATATATGAAATTTGCCTTACATGAGTTCACAAGATTGTGACTCTTTGACAGTGATGTTAGCTAAATGTGGCTAAGCCTTAATGAGGAAACCTTCTAAGACTTTCTTCTAACACAATTACAGCAATTCTTGGTTTATGCATTTTGACTCCAACAGTCTTCACGTGTTGCTTCTTGGCTCTTGTTCTCTGAGAGTGACATTGCTTCTATGCTCCTGATCTTCCAGATTTTCTATCTTCAGCTTCTTCTCTTTACACTCCCCCTCAAGGTGAGAGTGGGAGCTTGCTAACACTCCCATCTTGGACAGAAGCTTTTGATGCTGAAAGACAGGCAGGGGCTTTGTTAAGACATCAGCTAATTGCTCCTCTGATTTTACATAAGAGGTGTGCATTTGCCCTTGTTGAATCTTTTCCCTTACGAAGTGGCAGTCCACCTCTATGTGTTTTGTCCTTGCGTGATGAACAGGATTTGCTGCTATTGCTATAGCTGCTTGATTGTCACATCTCAGTTCTGTAGAGCCAAGCTTCAAACCCAGTTCTTTCAGTAGAGATGACAACCAAGTTATCTCACAGGTTGTCAGTGCCATTGCTCTATACTCTGCTTCAGCAGATGATCTAGATACCACATATTGTTTCTTGGATTTCCATGATATGGGTGAATCTCCCAGCATTATACAGTAACCAGTAGTAGACCTCCTTCTGAAAGGACAAGATGCCCAATCAGAATCGCAGTAAGCTGTGAGTTTGACAGCAGAATTACTTGCAAGTAGGATCCCTTGAGATTGTGATGATTTTAGATATCTTAAGAGTCTTCTACCAGCCTGCATGTGATCTGAGGTTGGATTTTGAACAAACTGACTCAGCAACTGAACTGAAAAAGCTATATCAGGTCTAGAGATGGTGAGGTATATGAGTTTGCCAACAAGTCTCCTATACACATCTGGATTTGGCAGGGGAGTTCCTTTGTCAGGCTCAAGTTTCACATGTGAGTTGAGTGGGAGTTTAAGTGGCTTGGCATCATTCATTTTGAATTCTTTGAGCATATCTTGCACATATTTCTTTTGTGATATGAAGATACCTTGTTTTGACCTATCAATCTCAAGCCCTAGGAAGTATCTTAGCTCCCCCAAGTCTTTCATGTGAAAAATAGAACTTAGCTGAGCTTTGAGTCTCTGAATTTCCACATAACAGTCTCGTGCAATTATCATGTCATCCACATAAACCAAAACAACTGTGGTTGTTCCATTTTCTTGTCTTTTGAACAAGGAGTGATCAGCATGGGACTGTCTATAACCACATGAGACCAAGGCTGATGAAAGCTTGGAGAACCATTGTCGTGGTGCCTGTTTCAACCCATAGAGAGACTTCTTAAGTTTGCAGACCTTGTTGATTGGATATTCCTATTTCTCCCCCTTTCTACAAGCTTGAATCACTCCGGAGATGGTTTACCCAGGGGGAAGTCGCATATAGACATCTTCATCTAGATCTCCATGTAGGAAGGCGTTGGACACATCCATTTGAGTGGTGTACTAGTTCTAACTGCAGCTATGGCAAGTACAGATCTTACAGTGGCCATTTTTGCTACTGGAGCAAAAGTTTCTTCATAGTCCACTCCATATCTCTGCCTAAAACCTTGAATGACCAGGCTTGCTTTATATTTGTCAACTGATCCATCGGAATTATACTTGGTTTTATACACCCACTTACAGCCAATCGATTTCCTGTTGCTGGGTAGATCAGTTATCTCCCATGTGTCATTTTCCCTCAGAGCTTTAAGCTCAAGATTCATTGCTGCTATCCACTTGGGATCTTTCACTACTTCAGAGTACTGTGTGGGGTCATAGTTTTCAGTGATGGATTGAGCTAGGTTGGCATACTTGACTGTTGGTTCAAACTCTACAAGATTAGCCACCTGTTGTGCCATAACTGGATTGTGAACTTCAAAGTCTTTTGTCCACACAGGTGCCCTTCTTGTTCTTTTAGGTCTGGGAGAGGGGACCTCAGGTATTTCCTCTTCCTCAGGCTCTACCTGTGGCTCAGGAGGTGTATCTTCAGCTCTATTGTCCTCCGTAGGAAGGGCCACATCAGTGATAGACAGGTCATCAAAAGACTGTGGTGGTGTGCAGAGCTTTGTTGGGGTGGTGATGTTCCACAGATTGTAAGGGAAAATGTGTTCATGAAAAATCACATCTCTTGACACAAAACACTACTTGGAGCTCAGATCATACAACTTGTAGCCCTTTTGGTTAGCAGGGTAGCCAATGAAAACACAAGGGACTCCTCTAGGCTCAAACTTATCTTTAATCCTGCTAGGATTGCGTGCCACATCTAGACATCCAAAGACTCTCAACCTTGTGTAGTCAGGAGCTTTATGAAACAACATTGAGTAAGGAGTGTTATTTGATATGACACTTGATGGAATTCTGTTGATTATGTAAGTAGCTGTGAGTATACAATCCCCCCAAAACTTCTTTGGTAAGCCAGATTGGAACATGAGAGCCCTACTTACTTCAAGCAAGTGTTTGTGCTTCCTCTCCACAGTTCCATTTTGTTGTGGAGTGTCAGTGCAGCTAGTTTGATGAACTATGCCTTTAGCTGGCACGAATTTACCACAATCCCCTTCAACAATTTCCATTGCATTGTCTGTTCTGAGAGTCTTGATAGCCAAATCAAATTGGGTTTCAGCAAGATTATAGAACTGTGGAAAAAGCTGCCCTACTTCACTTTTATTTCTCATCAAATAGATCCAAGTTGCCCTACTATAGTCATCAACAATGGTGAGGAAAAATCTATATTTAAGTCTTGTTTCTCTTTTGTATGGACCCCATACATCCAGATGAACTAATTCAAATGGTCTACTGGTTTGATGTTCACTGATAGGAAATGGTTGTCTTGTAAGTTTGGCCATTGGACAGGTAATGCACACCCTGCCCTTGTCTAACCTAGCCACATCAGAAATGCATGAAATGTGTTTAAATTTCTCTTTAGAACAATGACCAAGCCTGTAATGCCATTTGCCAAAAGTATCATGCTTATCATTCAAAAGAAGCTTATCCATACAGGTTTTGTCTGCTGTTACACAGTTATCAGACTCTATGCTGACTGGATCATCATCTAGCATGATATGTCCTGACATTAAGCTACTATACTTAATAGTCTGAGACTTATTTGACCTAAGCTTCTCTACAGCAGCATCATTGTCTAACTGCAAATCTTTATTTACTAGGTAATACACTCCCTTGTGCTCTTTGCCCACACCTCTAATCTTCTTCGTCAATAAGTCCTGTATGACACACAAATTTTTGTAAAAGGACACACAACACCCTTCCGAAGTAGTGAGTTTTTGAACAGAGAGCAAATTGTTCCTGAATTCAGGTACATAGAGCACCTTTTCTAGTGTCAATCCATTTTTAAGTTTGCATTTCCCTGTATGTGTCACATAAGATACTTGTCCAGTAGGCAGATTGATTCTGGGTTTAGAAACAAGTTCCTTTGCATAGTCTAGGCAATTCAAATCAGATGTCATATGATCACTAGCACCAGAATCTATTATCCAGCCAGAATTCATATTATTCATAAAAACAGAACTGCAGAGAGCATTACCTGCAAAGTGTGCTGCTAGCTCACTTTCTGTGGGTTGATTCTGGTTGGAAGAGCTTCCTGGAGTTGTCATCTTGCTCAGGAGATGCATGATCTGAGTTAGGGTAGTAGAGTTAGATTGAGCTTCAGGTTCTCCTGATACCATAGCATTTCCTGCTGACTTCCCTTTGTTCCATGAGTGTTGTATGTTCTTGTTTTTGTTGGCTTGCCATTCGTTTCCCTGATTCTGATGGAATTTCCCATGAGTTTTCTTCTCGCGATCTTTCGGAAATCCTATCACAAACCAACACTCCTTATACTTGTGCCCTGGTTTCTTGCACTTTGGGCATTTTGGCCTCTCTTGTTGGCCAAAGAATGCAGTGTTTCCACTGTCAATATCCATTTTTGTAGCTGAGCTCAGAACTTGTCTTTGGATCTCTTCTTGCAAAAGTATTGGAATCACCCCCTCCACTGTGGGAAGGTTTTTCCTCATCAGAAAGTTGCTTCTCATTGTGGTGTACTGTGGATCCAATCAATTCAGGAATTGGAAGAGCCTTCTTTCTGCAATATCCTTGTGCATTGCATTTGTGAATGCATTGATTTCTTCAGTGACCTCAGTAATAGGGGGCCAATCTTTCATGTTTTCCTGTATCTGCCAAAGAATCATCAGCTGCGAGTAGTACTCGACAATGCTTTTACTTCCTTGGGAGGTTTGTTGAATTTCCTACTCGATCTGGAATTTCCTAGCACCATTGCTCACAGCATATGTTCTTCCTAGGTAATCCCATATCTCCTTTGCTGAGGTTATAAACCTCACTGCGGCCTTGACCTCAGACTTTAGGTTGTTCAACAACCAGCTGACCACAAGATCATTGCCAATATCCCACATCTCAGCCTTCTCGGGATCCGTTGTGGATCTTTTGACTCTTCCAATGACGAAACTGAGCTTCCTCCTCATTGCTAAGCTTAGTTCCATCTCTCTTTTCCACTCATAGTAGTGGTTCATGTGCTCCAATTTTGGTTCTATAGAGAGAGGAGTGCTGATCTCAGAGGGATGAGTATACAGCGGATCTCTCATGTCTATCTTCTGAGTTTGGTTTTGGTCTGTGTCTGATCCTCCTGCCATGTCTTGTTATATATGACAGTGGTATTGTTCTGTTTTGGTTTTTTTTTTTTTTTTTTTTTGATGATTAATTTATGTAACAAATGAACTACCTCCTTAGGTCTTCATGGCTCTGATACCATGAAGACTTCGAGTGAGTAATCCATGAAGACGAGAAGGTGTTCAAATGCAGAATTAGAAGAGAAATATAAGGCAGTAGTAGTTTGGGTTTGAAATTTTTTTTTTTTTTTTTTTTTTTGTGTATTATTGCATTGTTTTTAATCTGTCTCAATATATGCAAATATATACTCCCTCCGTTCGTCTTTAAACTTCCTACTTTCTATTTAGTGGTGTTCATCTTTAAACTTCCTACATAGAATCTTTCCTTATTTGTACATATAAATACCAAAACACTCTTACTTTTTTATTAAAAGTGCAAGTGGGACATACCTATATTTGTAATTTTACACCAAGTGGACCCTAAAACTCATTCTTTATTCTATTTTCTTAAAAACTGTGTTCCGTCCCTACGCATTTTATAGGGGAACTGAGGGAGTATGAAATTTGCCTTACATGAGTTCACAAGATTGTGACTCTTTGACAGTGATGTTAGCTAAATGTGGCTAAGCCTTAATGAGGAAACCTTCTAAGACTTTCTTCTAACATAAATACAGCAATTCTTGGTTTATGCATTTTGACTCCAACAGTCTTCACGTGTTGCTTCTTGGCTCTTGTTCTCTGAGAGTGACATTGCTTCTATGCTCCTGATCTTCCAGATTTTCTGTCTTCAGCTTCTTCTCTTTACACAATACAATGGCAATCCAATCTTAACTGTTTGGTACGCTCGAGGAAATCCGGGTTTGCAGCAATTTGCTGAGCAGCCATATTATCACATTTCAATGTAACTGGATAGGAGACTTGAACTTGGAGATCATGTAGCAATGCTGTGAGCCATTCAAGTTCACTTAGCTTGTAGTTGCAGACATTGCACGATATTCTCTTTCTGCAAAAGACTTGGATACTGTCTTCTGTTTCTTGGTTTTCCATGAGACAAGAGATGGACCAAGAAAAACACAGTAGCTAGTGATAGATTTAGCGCTATAGGGACAATATCCCCAATCAGTATCAGTAAAGCGAGTTAAGCATGAAAATGGTGTCTGATGTTTCCCGAAACAATTCGTTTAGGGTCTGACCTTTTATTTTGTATCGTTAAGGATCTAGGACTCTTGGGAGACTAACGGCCGTTAGTCTTGTGTGGAAGTGGCAGTTTTCATGCCTTTATTCCACTTTGCCGGCACCACTACTCCAGCACACAATCTAACAATTCGACAATTTCCTCAAACCCCATCCTGAACACCAAAGTTCAACCATAAAATTTCAAAGCAACCAAAAATTTCATTTTGAATCGTTTCTAAACAAAAGAAAACCAAAAATTTCAATTTAACAATGGCTAACAATAACGACCCACAAGAAGAATTAGGCCCTCTTTTGCTAATTTAAACAAATTTAGCCAATTTAATTCACAAAAATCCCCAAAGAAAAAAAAATCCCAAGACAATATTTTAAGATTTTTCTAGCTCTGGGTTGTTGCCTTAGCAAGAAATTTAGCTAAACAATTCCCAATGACCTAATCAAAAAGTGAAAAAAAAAAAAAATAAAGAAAACAGAATGAGGAAATAGTGTTAAAATTTTACAAAATCATCAAACTTTTTTCTAATAAAACCTATAAAAAAATCTAGATATAAAACACATGAACAACAACAACAAAGTAGGATTGAAAAATAATTATTTTTATTTTATTTTTTATTTTTTAGAATCACAACAATTTGATTTTCATGTTTTTCATGAGTATAAAATCTTGGTAATTTCTGGGATTGATGTAAAACTATGAAAATTCGAATCTTACCGAACAAAATGAAGAGATCAACCAGAATTTTTTTTAGAAGAAATTAGAAGGTTTTTCTATCTATGATCTTTTGTGCATGCAGGCAACGACGATCGGAGGTGCTGGTGCCGCAGCGGAGGCGACGATCGGCTTGGTCGGCTATTTGGGTTTCTGGCAGATGACTGGTTGGCCTGGTGGCCATGGTCGGGGGGAATAGGGTGGGTAATTATTGATAGATGAGAGAGAAATAAGATAAAAGGGGAAGGGGAAGTATGGAGAGAGTAGAGAGAAAAGAAAAGAGATGAAGATGGGAAACTGACGGAAGATAACGGGACCCCACCTAGACCCCAATCAATAACAAAAAAACTTTGGACCCAAAATGGTAAATAGCCTGAAATGTTAGACATCAAATTGACAGTTAACTCCAGTAAAGCCTTGTATAGTAAGATCCGAATTCATGGAATACAGTAAGACAAGGTTTGTGGTACCCTGCAGATATCTTAGTATATGCTTTACGGCATGAAGAGAGGTTGTCTAGGAGCACTTAGAAACCGACTTAAGTTGTTGAACACTATAGTTGATGCCTGGTCTGGTGAGGTTGAGGTACAGAAGCTTACCATTAATTATTCTGTAATGCTCAGGATCTGTCAGGGATCAGAGTTTCCTTGATTAGGTGATAACTTGCAGTTTCTTGGAAAAGGGAATGGAGATGTCTTGCAATTCTCCATTTTTGCTTCCTTTAATAGATCTAGAATGTAATTCCTTTGATTTAGTAGAATCCCTTTAGAGGTTTGAGAAACTTCTAAACCAAGGAAATATATCACAGAATCTAGATCTTTAATGGTGAAAGCTTGACCAAGTAGAGAATTCTTAAACTTCTTAATAAAAACTGCATCATTTCCTGTGATCAGGAGATCATCCACGTAAACCAATACCAGGGTGAAGTGATTGCCATCAGCTCTTGTGAACAGAGAATAACTTGCCTTGATTGGGTAAATTGCATAATATTTATCAAAATTGGCTCAATTCCTTATTCCATTGTCTGCTGGCTTGCTTCAAACCATATAAGCTCTTTGTAAGCTTGCAAACTTGACCAGTCTTTGCTAAAGAATACCCTTCAGGTGGAGTCATGTAGATATCTTCTTCTAGAAAACCATGGAGAAATGCATTATTTATGTCTAATTGATGAAGATCCCAACCCCTCGATGCAGCCACAACTAACATAACTCTCACTGTTGCAAACTTAGCAACTAGTGAGAAAGTATGTTTATAGTCTTTCCCATAGGTCTGTTTGTATTCTTTTGCTACAAGTCTACCCTTGAATCTTTTTAATTACCCATCGGCTCGGCGTTAAACCTTATAAACCCATTTAGATCTCATTGGCTTTACACCAGGTGGCAAATAAGTGAGAATCCATGTCTGATTTAACTTAATAAGAGCAGCCAACTCCTTATTCATGGCATCTTGCCATCTGTCATCCTTGACAGATTGTTTATAAGATGTTGGCTCAACTACATACAGTACATTAGCCAGTGAAGCTACATATTCATCAGAATATGGAGAAAAATCCCTTCAATTGACAGCAAGAAATAACTCTTTGGTTTATAAGGTAGACCGATCTCTTATCTTTTTTCCAATATGGGACACTCATATGTGGAGTATTTTTTGTGTCAATCATCACTCCCCTCTTATATAAGGTCCCCTTTTTAAAAGCAAACTAGCTTACCGTAAAGTCCAGCTGCATTTTTGCACTAATTTATCAGCGACCGATTTATCAACATTTTCGGCCCAAATTCATTTATTGAAACTCACGACTTTGACCATGGGATCTGATACCATGAAAAACACCTCAATATGAGGTAATCTTCTTGAAGAAGATACTAAAACTATATGCTAAATTCATGTGGGAAAATGAAGAAGATATAGGAGGAATTGTATTACATTTGGTGTATATGTAGCCATAACAAAGGCTTACAATGAGTTGGAGTAACCAACTTATAACTCCAATTCTAGCTGGCAATTTTAACAGAATTCTGCTACAATTCTATTACAGAGGAGGGAGGTATGCTTGAGTACTTGCTGGTGCAAGCTGCGTATACATATGCTCCTCTCTCCACAAGTAAATACTCTTTACACAACAAATTACTTTGATAATATTTACGGAGTATTTATTAAGTCTAATGCGTGATGCTAACTCATTACGAAAAATATTCTATAGATATACAACCAATTACTCGATAAACTCATTATTTTTTCTTACATTTTTACTATAAATATTAATATTTGTACTCTGAACTTATTATTCAAGCATTACAATTATATATCTATCTTGATTCTTGACTAACAACACGGCTGGACTAAGCATTCACGATTGTCCCACCTGCAACAACCACAAAAAAGTCACCTATATTTGGGTACTGAACATAATATTATGAATTTGCTAAAGAACCCAAACGAAATTAACCCCAGGCCACAAGTAAAACTTCTTTTCTTTTACGCCAAAATGTATATCGTTACAATCCATTGCACGAAAATGATTGTCCACGGGCATCAAAAACGCAAAATTTCAATGTAAAATATGTCAGACCTATGTGATTTTAACATAACAAATAGTCAAATAAGCGTCTGCAATAGGTTTAGTCAGAATTTAATTTCCACCTACAAAAAATGTGACATATAACAACAAATTTACCATTAGGATGGAGGAATTGGCCAGTGAAGTAGGAAGAGCAGTCATTGCTTGCTAAAAAAACATAAGATGGTGCGATTTCGTAAGGCTGAGCTGCACGACCCATAGGAGACTGTGTACCATATGCCGCGACAACATCCGCGGGCAATGAAGCCACCACTATGGGTGTCCACACCGGACCTGGCGCAATGCCGTTTACTCGTATTTTCCGACCGATGAGCTGGAGGGCGAGGCTTCTTGTGAAGCTAACTACAGCGCCTTTCGTGGAGCTGTACTCCACCAATGTTGCTGCACCCGTGTAGGCTACTGATGACGCCGTGTTGATGATGCAACTCCCTTCTTTCATGTGCCTTAGAGCATACCTGTCAAATGTACGACTTCGATCATATATGTAGACCAAAATATGTGGTGCATGGTAAAAATATTGGGTCATGCATGCAGTAAGCTAGTTTACATAGGGTTCACGTACTAAAGTCATGCATGTATAAAGGCCAGGTGAGTAGAACCACCAATTTTTGCAAATTTTTAATCCTTTTTAGAAAGAAAACGTTAACGTATACACTTTAGTAGACTAATATGGGTAGATAATTTTTACCTGGCCATGAAGAAATAAGCAAAGAAGTTGATTTCAAAAATGTTTCGGAGCTGATCAGCTGATACATCTTCTATGTCTTTTGAATATAAACCTATGGATGCATTGTTAACCAAGATGTCGATGCAGCCAAACTTCGCAACCACCTCATCAACAACCGCCTTGCAGTTTTCTTCGAACCTGAGATCTGTGGGTATGGCGATTGGTCCGCCTGCGTCTGCTGCCTTTGCTTGAGTGATCAATGCAAGGGCGTCTGCCGCATCGATGTCTTCTCGGTCTTTAACATACGTAAAGGTCACGGTTGCGCCCTCTAGCGCAAATAAGTAGCACACTGCCCTTCCTATCCCTGAATCACCTCCTGTTACTAAAGCTACCTTTCCCTACAATTACAATAGTAGTTAAACATCTTAATTACACGTGCATTTGACGACTAACGCTACACGTATATATATTTGATCGATTGATGTAACATGCATATTAACATTACACAAGTGGTCATTTTTCCACTCTATTGGTTTGTTCCCATAAGATAATAATTGCTCGTATTATCTAATTAATGATTAATGATCAATGCGAACGACTTACACGAAGCTTGTTAGATCCTTGATATCGAGGATTGACAGTTATGGGGAGTGGATTCATCAAGTATTGTAGGCCTGGTTGAGCATCCTGGTGTTGTGGTGGGAACTCATCTACCGCCATTTCTATATGTACGTTGTATTCTTTATTTCTCACTTACTGAATGATCAACATATATTTTTTAGAACCTTATTTGTGTCACTAGTTTGATTTGAGAAACTTAATACAAGCAAGATATGGAGACCAAGCATGCTATATATAGCCATCAGCATCAAATAGACCATAGAACTTTTGTATATAGTACAATTTGGTTAGTTGGTCACATCCGCCTTTGTCGGTAAATTATATCATGCATTAATAGGGAAAATGGAAGGCGACGATATTACTCCATAATATCTCTCGATATTATCTCGTAATATCGTCACCTTCCATTTTTCCTATTATGCATCCAGGAGTACAGGGAGCATGGTGATCATTTTAACTATAAAGGAGTAGGGAGCACACTTTTATAGATTTTAAATTATTTTAAGTGTGGTCCCTACCCCTCTATTGTGAGAAAAACAATCATGATTCTTGTGCTCTCATCGGTAGCATGGTATAACCATTGGCCTTCGTCAGAAGCCGTGGAAACTCGAAAATGATGATATTGATCAGGAGATGTACCCACACGCTGCAAATTGCCAAATTTCTACCATTTTTTATATTGTGTACGTATGAGAAGGGAATGACGTAGGTCGCAGTATGTAGTATACTATAATGTCAAATGCTAAAGGTTCGGTCATTTAAGATGTAATTATAAATGCAAATTGCTAGAAGTGTACAATGTAGACACGATTAATTTGTCTACAATATAAAATTGAGTTAGTAGTACAATTGACATCTAGTAAAATTAATTGTAATCGAAAAATTCAGGTAGTAAAATTAATTGTGTGAGTAGTAAAATTTTGATAGTGTAATAAAATCATTACTGATTGTAAACACGTTTGGATGTCTACATTGTATACCTCTAACATTGTCCTAAATGCAATCATTATAAATACATACTTTGAACTGTTTAATGTTGTTATGAATTTTATTTAGGGTTTTTGGTCGAACCACACCTATTAAAACTAAAATTTTGTCATGCCACACCTATTATAATTTTTTTTGTCCAAACACACCTAATAAAATCACTTTCTTTGTTAGACTACACCTTATATTAAAGTCCGTCTTTCATCCATCTACTGCCGCCACTTACCCACCCACTGCCGCCGCTAGCCACCGCCCCTAGTCACCTATTGCTGCCGCTAGCCTCCCCACTACCACCACCACGAATTTTTTCCCCTCAAATTAGATTTTCTTCCCCCTACATACAAAAAATCGATTTTGGGGAAATTTTCGGAGAAGAAAAACAAATTTGGGGGGAGGGGGGAATTCGTGGTGGTGGTAGTGGGGTGGCTAGTGGCAGAAATATGTGGCTAGGGGCGGTGGCTAGAGGCAGCAGTGGTTGGGTAAGTGGCGGCAGTGGATGGATGAAAGGTGGAAGTTAATATAAGGTGTAGTCTAACAAAGAAAATGATTTTATTATGTGTGGTTAGACAAAAAAAATTATAATTGGTGTGGTCTGACAAAATTCTAGTTTTAATAGGTGTGGTTCGACCAAAAGCCCTTTTATTTATAGCCTTAACAAAAATTTACAACTACACAAATAATAATAATACTATCATAATACAATTTTATTATCAATAATTTTGAATCCAATGTAATTTTTCGAGCTTTCAATTCACTGAGTTTCACTGACATTGTCTCATTTTTATCGCAGCAATTTTTGTCTAGACATTATTATTAGGGACAATGCTAGAGGTCTACAGTGTAGACACCCAAAAATGTCTACAATCAACAATAATTTTACTACATTAATAAAATTTTACTACTCATACAATTAATTTTATTACCTGATTTTTTCATTAAAATTAATTTTACTACTCTAATCTCAATTTTACTACTAGTAACTCAATTTTACATTATAGACAAATTAATTGTGTCTACAATGTAGACCTATAGGAATTTGCTATTATTAGACATCTAGACATGTAGTAGAGTCCTATATGTTACGATGCGCATACAATTATATCCAAGATATATACAGTACATGTGAATAATTACTTCATAGAATTAATTTTGTTGGGGGCGGGGCTGACGACTGCAGATTAATTTCGTTTTTCCCCTCAAATCTTTATTCCTAAATAACTAGAAAATTTGATAAAATAAGAATAATTCAACTTCTCAATTGTCTTACATAAATAATCTGATATAGTTCATACTTTTTGCTAATGCAACAACTCAACCTCTACACTTACATACTTACGATAATATCATAATGATCCAACCTTTCAAAGTTTTCACCAACCTAGCTTGCACCTTATTTCTCCAAAAATATAATTGAACTTCAATTCATCTAAATTAAATTTAAGCCATATCAAAGGATTTGAAATCTGCGAATACAATTTCTATTCTCTATTTAGTGCCAAAACCTTTTTATAAACATTAAAATTTTATAAACAAATAATAATGTTTGGTAAAGAATTTATGCTTGGATTACTTTTTTGAAATATGAAAGGTCCAATTTTGTCAATACTTTGTAGTACATGAAGTTCTTGTAGTACATCGAATTTTGTCAGTAATTAAAAAAGAACATACAAAACCTCGACTAACCTCACTCACGCATTCCCAATTTGTACAAATAAACACTCCCTTGTACGTCTTTCTTTAATTTCCCTTAATTGGACTGATCTTTATAGTTGGGTGAGTATGTATGATAATAGAAGGACGACAACTCAACTACCTGATTCATTTTGCATATAAGCCACTTATTCTCTTTATCTTCGCAAACATATTGAAATTAAGATATCACTTAGTCAAACCTAAGTAGCTTATTAGCTTTCATATAATTCTTAGATTGAGATGTGTTGGGAACGTATTTATTTGTTGTACATCTCTTTACTTGACCCAACCAATTTGTTATTCGGTCATTTTTACGTAAAAGACTTTCCTTTATAATCGTAAACGATGCGTGTAAAGTATTGTTTACAGACAATTTAAGAAGGGTCACTAAACTCACTTTGCAGTCTCTTAAGATAGTCTACCTTAATGAATTATTGAGAGATCGTCATTTACGGAAATTTGTGTTCTTTTATATGTGGTAAACTGGAGGTTGCGCCGTAGTAGTAAATTATACCATGCTCTCGGGAGCACAAGAAATATGGGGGTCCTTCTAACAAATTACAATAAAAGATCGGAGCAGGGACCACACTTAAATTATTATAAATGTGGTCCCTACTCTTCTATTGTAAGAAGGATCATCATGATGTTTGTGCTCCTTGAAGCATGGTATAAGCATTTGATAATAATTGAAAACACATTCTTAACAAATACGGTGTAATAAAATTTAAAAGCATAATCGTACTATTTGTATATATACAGTATAAAAAGGGAGTACACGTATACATAATTGGGTATAAATAATAGATGCGGTAATAATGGTATACTGCATTACAATAGTAATTGTGTATTATGAATAGAGAAATGCTAGCTGCAGTTGCCTTAGGAGACTGCACAGTAGCACTCTCCTTCCCATTGGTTGTTTAGATATTATTGCATTTTATCCTAAAAAATTATAATAACAAGTGCATATTATCACCTTGTTTTTAGGAAACAAATTATATTACTAAAGTAATGAATATATGGAGGGAACGGAATTAGTTTTTGGTTTGTGCAATCATTTAGCAAAATACTAATATGCACTACTGCACTAGAGTACATACTACATACCCTTCAAAAACAAAGTTACAGAACACAACATCCTACGTTCACATGTACACTACAAAAGTATAATGGAATTGTGAAGATCAAGTCACTTATGCTAGCTAAACTCTTCGCGTTACAAACCTTATAAGAATTAGCCCAATAAAATTACAAACTTTATTTATTATGAGTGACATATATATATTGTATATATGAAACACCTTTTTCTGTAGTAATATAATTTGTTTCCTAAAAACAAGGTGATAATATTCACTTGCTATTATAATTTTTTAGTATAAAATACAATAATATCTAAACACCCAATGAGAAGGAGAGTGCTAATGTGCAGTCTCCTAAGACAACTGCAGCTAGCATTTCTCATTATGAATAATATTCACGCTTCCGAGAAGACATGCAATGATTACAATTATCTATCTTCATGTAACTTATACGCACGGAGTAAGTTGGACTACCCATTCACGATTGCCCCACCTGCAAACCACAATTACAAGAAAATTTTGTTACGAAGGGTATGATTTCCCATTAAATTTCGTATGTAATTAGCCCTATTCAACATAAAAAATTGTTGCATCTAACCCTTGAACATAATTAAATTTACGATAATTATTCATAGTAAGTCAATTACGTCACTAATTTTAGCTAAGGAGACATTAAAATTAACGACGGGCGTGCTTTTGACTAAGTATTTACTATATATGATAACCGTTGTACCCTTTGAACATAAATTATTGTATGAGGTGACATGCATATAACAATTTACCATTTGGATGGAGAACTTGACCAGTGAAGTAAGAAGAGCAGTCGTCGCTAGCAAGAAAAACATAAGATGGCGCGACTTGATAAGGTTGTGCTGCATAATCCATAGGCACTTGGCTACCAAATATCACGACTTCATTCACAGGCAATGAAGCCACTTCTAAGGGCGTCCAGATGGGACCTGGTGCAACACCGTTTACTCGAATTTTCCGGTCGATGAGCTGGAGGGCGAGGCTTCTTGTGAAGCTCACTATAGCGCCTTTGCTGGTGCTGTACTCTAACAACTTTGGCTGACCTTGGTAGGCTGTAATCGACGTCGTGTTGATTATGCAACTTCCTTCTTTCATATGCCTTATAGCAAATCTATTTGTTACGATAGTAAGATTCATGTCAATATATATATATATATATATATATATTAGACAATTTTAAGTGTCTGTAGAGTACGCTCTATATGATCAAATGTAGTAGGAAAAATGCACTCACCGCACACGTACGTACATATATAAGATGGATTAAAATAGGGGCATTATTGTCCATTACACATTTTAATATGTTGCATTTGGATTTTCCGTAATATATTTACCTGGCCATGAAGAAATAAGGAAAGAAGTTAGTTTCATATGTGGTTCGAAGCTGATCAGCTGAGACATCTTCTATGTTCAATGAATAGAATTGGACTGCAGCATTGTTAACCAGGACGTCTATGCGGCCGAAACGCGAGATGACCTCATCGACAACCGCCTTGCAGTTATCTTCAGACCGGAGATCCGTGGGTATGGCTATCGGTCCACCCGCGTCAGCTGCCTTTGCTTGAGTAAACAATGCAAGGGCATCGGCGGCATCAATGTCCTCTCGGTCTTTAACATACGTAAAGGCCACGGTTGCGCCCTCTAGCGCGAATAAGTAGCACACTGCCCTTCCTATCCCTGAATCGCCTCCTGTCACTAGAGCCACTTTCCCCTACATACAATTACGATTTAACTTCGTCAAGTTCAAGAAACTATGTCGTCGGCTTATGACTTCAAAAATGTCATAGTGAAATTGGATTTTTGCGTAGAGAAATTAGTTCCAAAAAAACGATGGATTAGTAGTCGTAAAATTGTGTTATGAGAGGAGCATGTTCCCAGTATCGAGAAATGTGTCACAACATGGAGTGTAAAAATCTCTACCTGTAAAATTGGGTTGTCAATATCAATTAACGTATGATTTCTTGAACGTTGAGCTTTAAACTTTCAACCTTTGACTTTTGTGTAATCAATGCAATGTGACTAAAACGAATAGGCAGGAGTAGTAGATCGATGTTACGGAGTATGTCAAAGGCACAATGGTACGAAGATCAAAATCGCGGCGAAAACAGTGAGAATGAAGCAAATGTCGTATACCTGAAGCTTGTTGGATCCTTGATATTGAGGATTGACAGTCACAGGGGGTGGATTCATCAAGTATTGCACGCCTGGTTGGGTGTCCTGGTGCTGTGGTGGGAACTTCTCTTCCGCCATTTCGACTCTTACGATAAATTGTGATTTTTTTTTACGACCAAATTAATAAGAAATAATGATGATCAATTTCCTACGAACTTGAGAGAGTTTACTATTTCAGAAAACTCGAAAGTATCGAAGCCATGTTATATGGAGTACTGGTATACTCCAACTTATTTAGATTGAGTGTGTTAGATTGAGTGTAAGAAAAAACCATAGAAATTTCTCTGTGGATGACAGACCAACAACATATATCAACCGTTATTATAGCTTTGCCAATTGGCCCAACACGTTAATACGTAGTAATAATTTACGTGCTAATTTGATATTCACTTCGTCAAACCTTTTTAATAATTAGAGTCGTATGTAAAATTGTTGGTCAAGTTAAGCACGGAACAAAATCTACTTTTGGTCCGGATGTACACCGGAGAGATAAGACTCCAAGCATTATTAATCAGCTTGATTACGCAACTAAGACTACGGCGTCACATAATTAACCTAAATTAATAATTACAAATGTTCTTCAAGCCTATAATGCAGCTCTCTGTTCATCTGATACGATCAGATTGTCGGTCTCCAGCGACAGTTTAGTTATTTCAGGCCCTCTATGATTTTGACGTGAAATGCAGGCAGTTTTGCACAGCAGTGCTTTGACTCGGTTCAAACCGAAGAAACAAACAGGCCAAAAGAAGTCTCACAAGAGTACAGAACTTTATTGCAAGTTAACCGAGTCTGACAAGAAAAACAACCAGTGTTACATATGCAACAACTTCCTTACTGGAGCTGGTAATGGAACATTCACTCAGCAAACAGAAAAGCTATCAACTTTGGAGACCAACCCGTGAACGCAGTATTGAAGCAATTAGATCTGAGAAAGCATATGATCTCCACCAGAGACTTTGAATTCGGATGGAACTTTCTCGACATTGAGAACCGTGATTTTTCCATCATCTACACATGCTGACCATCTGCACAGAAACCAGTGAGTCACTCAGGAAAGAACGTATGCCAATTGCAACCACCAAGAACACAAAGCAAGCTCAATAGGGTTGAAGAAACTAGAACGTCTGAGAGTTAGCTTGAAAAGAATACTCAATGTAGAGCAGAGAGAGAGAGAGAGTTAATACCTGTGAGAGCGATTCCCGAGCAAAGCGGAGGAGAGGTCTACAGTTAAGTCCAGGCTTTTGTGAAAGCTTGCGTCAAAATCTCCATAAAATTGAATCTAAAAAGAACAATCAATTATCAAAATATAAGTCAAAGCTGAGAGGTAAAGGGGATAGCCCAGCAAAGCAGGATGAGATTCTTCAATTTAATTGAATAGCATGATCGTCTTCTGGAAAGAATAAAGCCTAAAACATAGTTTCACCAACTTAACTATAGTGTCCCAAGCTCCCAACATAAACTTCGTATCAATCAACAACTTAGGCAATAATCAAATCTATTCAATTATTTTGCAAATGCTAAAGCCGCAGATACTGCCCTCAAAAATAAGGAACATGAAATCTAATGTAGGACATGCTCTTCTTGAATATGATATAGAGAACATATACTATGTCGGCTTCTACCTCATATTCCCCACTTTATATTGCAGCTAAACCTGGCAACTTTAAATCGGTTATGATCAATGACACAGTACGGGACTACAGGGGCATGATCAACAGCGCGGCGTGTACACTCTGTTTGGCCCTGGTGGCCAGCAATAAACTTAAGGTTTATCCTAAGCATATGACATTGTACGACGTAAAAATGACATTGGCATTACCCATTTACAGCAGTGTTTCAAGGAGGGTGAAAGGGGAGGCCAAATATGTGCAACTTAACCCCTTCGTTATTATCAAAAAGGTTAACTCACTGAGAGTGTTACACTGATGACTGATGTTAAGGATGATAGAGGAAAGCACAGGCTTCTTTTGTTCATCCTGGCAAACACTTCTAGCCTCAATGTCAAATTTGACCTCCGACTAGAAAGGATAAAACACTACAGCTAAACCTGTACCAAATTTTACACATAGTAAAAGTCACAGCTAAGCATAGAGCAATTGACAAAGCACCAAGCAGCAATGCCGGATAATAAGACTGAAGGAACTACGAAGCTTACAGTATCTTTTGCATCAAGCTTCTCAGCCCATCCGTTCATAACATATGGGTCATTCACAGAAACGCAAATTACAGAGTCAATCCCTTTAGCTTTGAATTTATGAATGTTGTTCTTGTAGCTAGGCACGTGCTGAGATGAACAGACTCCGGTGTAGGCACCCTGAAAATACAAACATTAGAAGACTTTGAGTTAGAAGACTTTTATTATCCAAATTTTATGGTTAATCTTTTACAATTTTCCTATATATCTGAGGTCATGGGTTCAAGTCCTGGAGCAGCCTCTTGTCAAATGAATTGACAAGGGAAGGTTTGCCCTCATTACACCCTTGTGGTGGGACCCTTCCCCGGACCCTCGCTTAGCAGGGACGCCAATGTGCACCGGGCTGCCCTTTATCTGATAAGTACTTACTATTTATGAAACAAAGGAATAGTTAAAGTGAACAAATCCAAAGAGGGTTACACAAAAGAAAGTATTATGACAATCAATTTGTCTTAAGATATGCTATGATTTAATATAACAAAAAATTTGGCTCCATTATACCCAAATCTGACATGCTACGACATAGGCAGTGGCACAGCCATATCATAGGGTACAATACATAGAACATTAATCTACCAGCTTTTTTCATTATTCAAACCCAAGATTCCTCACACCTTCACTTTTGCATATTCCGATGGTCCTAACAACAAATTGGTATCTTTATCCCTCCACTGGTGAGGGTTTATAAGTCTAGACTCTAGAGAGGACTACATTTAGAGAAACGAATGCCTAATAACCAACCGGAGCACATCAGTGACTGACAATAGGTGCACATCATACCTTTTTAAGAAAGGAAAGCACCATTTACCATTACACATTCACAATTATGGTGCTTGAGCATAAATATACCTAGTGGATCTTTGCTTGCACATAATTGTACCAAGTGGATCAATGCTGACTCATAAATGTACCTAATGGATCTTTGCTTGCGCACAAAAGTACAGTAGTTCCCAACTCCTTGAGTTGCTTAGTTAAGAAATGCACAAAAACTTCCACTTTCCAAAGAAGTGGAAACTAGCGAACCTAGCACTATATTCACAAGAACTTCCACTCTCCAAAAAAGAGCAAATACAACCAAACAATTATATGCAATTTCAAGGAATTATGTACTCATTCGAAAATAAACTTCACGAAACAAACAACGACCTAGTGCCCACTAATTTATTGTTAGTTGATCCAAAGCAGTTAGGGACAAAGGCTTTCTTGTTGCTGTTAGCAGAGCTCATAACACAGCAGGGCAAATCTACAGAGACCGAAACCCAATAACTGAAAGTCATCATTTATCAAGTACTGCATCAATTGATTCTTTCAGAAAACACATGATTGTGTATAAGGAGTTTAGGTTTCATAGTACTATATAGAAAGAAACTGCAGTAGCGCAGAACTGAAATCTGCTAGAATCATATCGAACCCAAGTTCAAATCATTGCTGCATCATTGTTTATTTATTTTTTTGTTTTGCCATGCTCTAAAACTGAACTATTGTGAAGCTTAAAAGGAATATTTCAGTGTGGAGTATTTCATAGCGCAATACATAAAATTGCAGGATAAGCTATTCATCCAGATTCGAATCCTGGCTGCAGCAAATATTTTCTTTTCTGTTTTTGTTTTATCGCCTTTTTGTGAAAATAGTGAAGATAAGATAGTTTTCAAATATTGTGCTACTTAAAAAAAACGACAAAGCTGCAGATGCACAATACATAAAATCAAGAGGATGATGCTACATAAAGTATCAAGAAGTAATTTGTATCATGAGAAAAATAGGTAGGTTATTCTTCATTTAAAAAACAAATCAAAATATACTTCTTTTTTTGGAGACAAATAGTAATAGTCAAATACTATAGATGAAAATTTAGAGCATATGCAAAAGGAATAATAACCAACCTACTTTCCTCATGATTTAAACCTTTGATAGGATTACCCCTCTTTCCTACCAAATCGATGTTCCAACCCCATAAATTAACATCTGTTCTCTATTGATAACGGCTCAAAGGTGTTCACTTCAATGACAGACAGAGAAGCTAATACCAGGTAATAATGAAGCAAATTTGTGCTCATTTCAAACAAGCAAAGAAACTGAAACATAATCAGAAAATCAATTTTGTAATTCCGTGTAAGGTATATTTCCCAAGAAGTTTTTGGCCTAATTTGGTACTTGAGTTGTTCACGTCTGCACCTTCTTTACTAAGAACATGTTCCCCCTAGTTCGCTTTGACCTCTCTGATATACATGCCACTTTATAGTATAAAGCATCTAGCCTTCCTCATATGTTTTGTTAACAAACCACTAAACCAGAGAAACATCAAAGAGTCCACCAAATTAGTACCTCATTCAACTAAGACAAGAGCACTTTCTAAGATAACTACCATCTATAACATACTTTCTCAAGGTAAGAGAACATTATGTTTCATTGTGTCATTCCACATTCATAAGTAATGTTCTCGACTATGGATGTATCTAATGGAGCTTTTCTTAAGAGTTTGTTTGGCTGGCCAAGTGGGGGGACAAGGAGGGGGTCGAAAATATAAAATATTAGGGGGGAGAGAGAGAGAGAGAAACTTGGGATCCAACACCAAGATAAAATACTACCTTCACAAGTCTGATAAATGCAAGTTATAAGATCTAGTGAGCATTGACTTCATGTGTCATGCTCCCTCCATACAAGAGTAGTTTAGAGCATAACAAGCATTACTCCTTGTTTTAGCTTGACATAATCAACTAGCGAACATAGCATCTATGAAAATCCGTCTACACCAATTGGCCACGAAAGTAATGTAAACTTCTTTTTTTGTCCCCAAGGCCCCAACCAAAACCTAATAGGCATGCAGCAGCTGCATTTTCTTTCCTCTCCACACTCTTGGCTTGTTTCGTTGGAGGGGTGTAATGTAAACATGTAATCACAATTACCACCCATTCAGCCCAAAAACAGAGTAGGTGAGGGGGTTGGGTGTAATCCTCGTTACAGTGCAATTAAATCTCTATTGAAGTAAGGCAATTATTATTGTTCAACTTAAACCTATGTTATTGTTATTACATCAACTACTTTCCCCTCTTGTGAATCCTCTCTCTCCCTCTCGAGTTTCACATTTCCGTACTAATTTTATTCCATCACATTGTAATGACGAAATGATGATTACACCCAACCAAACATAACCTCATGATTCAAGTAATGATTTCGGAACCTAGCATTTCTTTAATCTTTATACTCAAACACCCGGGAAAAGTAGAGGAAGTCCTTAAGCCCTGTAGTTATTAACTTACCAAAGATGTAGGACTTCGAAATTCACAAGAAGTTCCATTGCAAAAAGTGAAGGTGTGCTAACCTATCCCTCCTAGATCGAGTAAAAACTCCAATTCAACCAAATATCGTTCTGTACCACCGAGAAGTTGCAATTTGATCTGAAACTCAACATCATGGGAACTACAATTTCTTATCAAACCAACCCATCTAGAGTCACGAGTTCAGTAACTTACAAAAAACAACACAAAATGACCAGCTTACTACATACTCAACCAAAAAAAAAAATCTATAAATCGAAAAAGGAAACCCCCCCCCCCCCAATGCAAGCACTACACCAACTGTTCCAATTTAACAATCAGATATCAGTACTACCCACATCTCAAATTAGATAATAGTCCCAATAATCAAAACATCAAACCTAAGAAGATTCAGAAATGACTTACAGGAAGACCAAAGATGACAACTTTCTTCCCCTGCAAATAAAAAAAAATAAAATAAAACAACACTGGTCATATTTCAGTATAACAATAATAACATTACCCAAGTGTCTCAAAGGCGTAAAGGGGTCGGATGTACGTAAGCCTTAAGCCTTACGACTATTATCGGCAAAAATAATTTAAAAGAAGGGTACCTTGAAAATGTCATGAAGAGGGGTAGTGGCAAACTTGGAAGAGACGCCTTCATCCCAAGAACGAGCTTTTTGGAGGGAAACATCGGGAGCAGAGGAGACCAAGTCAGATCCCACTGCAATTGACGCATATGCCCTTGATGCCGCCGCTCTTAGCCCACCATTCAAATAAGATTTGAACATCGTTGATCTCTTCATCGCCATTGATGATGCCATCTTACTCTTCTGGGTTTTTAAGCTTAAAATGCAAGACTATTGAGAAAATGGGGTTTTTTTTAAGGTCTTTTTGAGGTTTTTGAGTTGCGTGGTTGCCTGTTTCCCTGCTAATAAGTGGGAGACTCGTGACTTATTATGGGAATCTTAACCTAGTGTCGGGCTTAAATCTGGCAATAGGCCCCCCACAAGAGTGTCGAATCAGTGCGAATCACCTGTCGAACATTCACGCACAAATTCCTTGTACTCTTGGTTAGGGCTTTAGGGGTTGATAACACTTCCACTCGGCTACCACCACTTCCTTGACTAGTGAGTTGAATGAAGTGGAGTGGATCGATTCTTTTCAACATAAAAACGATGGAGATCGGATATTTCAATTAAGTATACATCCGATAAAAACTGATTAGGTGATATATCTGCTCATGTCATTAACCTAAGACAACATATATACTAGGGAAACGTATTGGTTGTAGGGGAGAGCAAAAATCGGTCCAAACCGAGAACCAGACCGAACCAGTCCATTTCGTGTGGGTTTGGTATAGTCCTCGGTCCACCTGAAAATGCAATTTTGTAATGCAGTCCATTCGATCCAAGGGATCGGACCGAATGAGTTTCGGTCCAATCCTCGATTTAATTTTTTTTAAAGGTTCGGTTTTCGGTTTTCGGTCTATTTGATCCGGTCTTGCACCAATGATCACCCCTAATTTGTTGTTGCTATAGAGAGCCAGGAGAGGTGGCATTGGTCTAGCAACCTTTCTACAAACTTAATGCAAAGCATTAGTAAGTAAGTGTGTCATTGACCCCGCAAGGGGTGTGACTCAGTGGTTAAAAGAGTGGAATGTTATTCACTTGGTCTCGGATTCAAACCCCACTAAAGTGGGTGTCATGCTTGAGATTATGCCTCTCTGAGCTTCTCCTACCACATGCAAATGAGTTTTATCTGGTTGTCTGGATTGTAAGGTGTTGTGTATACCCCGCGGGGTTTCCACTGAGCACACCTAAGGTAGGTAACCGACGGGAAAAACTTCCTTTCACAAATTTACATGTTATAGTTTGCGGTTTACCTTTTGGAATGATCATTTAATGTCATAGTCTCTTTGTCTCAATAAGTTCTCTACATTTGATTTGGATATGTGAGATTATTTCAAAGTAAACGTAAAAAATCTAAAAAAACGGAGCGAGTATTTACCGTAAAAAAAAAAAAAAAAAAAAAAAAAAAAAAAAAAGGTTATATATTTCTGAGAATTAAACTCAAGCTTTTTCTATAGATATTGTTAGAAATTTCATGGTAACTTTTTTTTTTTAGGTAGAATTTCATGGTAATTTGGTAAAGATTGTTTGCTAAACTTTTCATGATTTGAGAAAAAATTGTGACACCTTAAAAGAGTGGCATATGGTGCGTTCACTGAATAATAGCCCCGAGATCCAATCTCTTCGAGTTCGGGCCTTATTATAACCCAAAAGCCTCACACATAATTGAAAAAAAAAGGGCTCCCTCGAGCGTTATCATAAAATGAAGATTTACTTTTTCTCTTGGATTTTCAACACCAAACACCACAGATGTTACCTCCTCCTCCCTCCTTGCTTCAAACTAACACCAACTCTCAAATTTCAACACCCTCATCTTTGGTCCTCACCAGAACTCCTCCTCACCCAGCTACAAAAACATTGTGCATAGACCTGGCAAACGGGTCATTCGGGTCAGGTTTGGGTCGGGTTAATTCGGGTATACAGTAAAGTTCCGGCCACTTGGGGCTGGGTCGGGTTCGGGTCACTTCGGGTCTAGCACTTTTCGGGTCAAATTATTCGGGTTAGTTCGGGTCGGGTTTATTCGGGCGGGGTTAGTTCGGCTAGCGTTAATTCGGGTCTAGTTGAAGAATCTAGACGAATCATTATTAGACTTTTATTATTTACATTTATTTTCGATTGATTGATCAAATATAGGTAGAAAACATTCGTTCAAGTTGTTAAGTATTCGTGATCATAGTCCCTGTGTTATAAGTCTGCAAAGAGAAAGGGCAACAGGAAACAGAAGCTTTAAGTATTTCAACATGTGGAGCAAATGCCAAGATTTTGAAAAGATAGTGAAAGAAGGATGGGAAACTAGTGTTACAGGCTCTCCAATGTTCAAAGTGGTGCAAAAGCAAAAGATTCTGAAGCAACCTCTAAAAATCCTAAACAAAGGAAAGTTTTCAAATGTTGAAAATGAGGAAGCAAGATTGTACTTTGAACTGATAGAGCTACAAAAGAAGATGCAAGATGATCCAGGAAATGAAGAAATAAGAAGGAAAGAGCATCAGAAATCAAAACATTATAAGTTCTTGTATAAAGCAAAAGAAAGCTTCCTTAGTCAGAAGTGCAAAGCTAATTGGATCAGGGATGGGGATGCAAATACAGCCTACTTTCATTGTGCAATCATGGCTAGAAGGGTGAGAAACTCAGTCAATCAAATCAAAGATATGAATGGGAATGAAAAGGTGGATGAGAAAGGCATTCAGGAGGCATTCCTGGAGTTTTATACCCAACTCTTGGGTCAAGACGAAGAATGCAGCAGAGTGCATATCCCTACTGTTAGGAAAGGGAAAACATTAACAGAAGAGATGGGGAATAGAATGGGAAGGCTTGTTGATGATGCTGAAATAAAGAGAACCATGTTTGAGATACCTGGGAATAAAAGCCCAGGACCTGATGGCTATACCAGCCAATTTTACAAAGATGCTTGGTACATTATTGGAGATGATATTTGTGGAGCAATAAAAGATTTCTTCAGGCATGGGAAAATGCTTAAACAACTCAACAATACCATCCTTACACTGATCACAAAAGTCAAGCATCCTGGTTCTGTAATGGAATTTAGGCCCATAGCATGCTGTAATACTATCTATAAGTGCATTGCTAAGATCCTTTGCAATAGAATTGGGGAGTGTCTACCTGAATTGATTAGTGGAAACTAGGGAGCTTTTGTGAAAGGGAGAGATATTGTTGAAAATATCATGATCTGCCAGGATTTGGTAAGAAAGTACAATAGGAAAGGTATTTCTCCAAGATGCATACTCAAGATTGATTTGAGAAAAGCTTACAACACAGTTGAGTGGGATTTTGTCAAACAAATGATGGAAGCTCTCAAGTTCCCACAAAAGATCATTGAGTTGGTAATGGAGTGCCTAAGTACACCCTCATATACAATGGCCTTGAATGGAGACCACTTTGGTTTCTTTAAAGGCAAAAGAGGGCTGAGACAAGGTGATCCATTATCTCCCCTCTTATTCACCATTTGTATGGAATATCTCACAAGAGTCTTGAAAGTTGCTGAAGAGAAGGAGTTCAGATATCATCCTCAATGCTGCAAAATCAGACTGTCTCATATGTGCTTTGCAGATGACTTACTCTTGTTTTGCAAAGGGGAGATGAAATCAGTCTTGCAAATTTTAAGGGTTTTCTCCACATTTTCCAATACTTCTGGACTTTGTATGAGCCCTACAAAATCTGATATATATTTTGTTGGGGTAAATTGTCATGTAAGGAAGGAGATTTTGACAATGTCAGGGTGTAAAGAAGGTGAGTTGCCATTTAGATACTTGGGGATAAAAATTACTGCTGGCAGAATCTCAGTGATGGATTGCAATATTCTGACTGATAGAATTGTGAAGAGAATAAGGGACATAGGGGCAAGAAAGTTGTCTTATGCAGGACGGCTGACTCTTGTAAAATCTGTACTCATGAATCTTCACTCTTACTGGGCCAGGATATTTGTGCTACCAAAAACTGTTCTTAAGAAAATTGCAGCAATCTGCAGAAATTTCTTATGGGATGGGAATGATCAAATGATGAGGATTCCTTTAGTAGCCTAGGAACAAGTTTGTAAACCAAAATATGAAGGTTTTTTTTTTTGTACAAAGGAGCAACTAATGTTGCGGGGGTGGGGGTATGAGGATTTGAACCCGGGACATCCCCCAGGCAGGTTGAGTTCCTAACCACTAGGCTAACCTTGATCATCACCAAAATATGAAGGTGGTTTGGGGCTGATTGACATTTATGAGTGGAATGTGGCAAGCATTGGAAAGTATGTGGTCCTGGATATATCTAAAAGCAGACTCCCTTTGGATTAAGTGGATTCACAGTATCTATTTACAAGGTGAAGATTGGGGGAATTACAGCCCTAATGAAGATACGAGCTGGTATTGGAGAAAGCTTTGCAGGGTAAAGGAAAGGATCAAGACTTTTAGTACTGATTGGAAGAATGCAGAGTACAAAATAGGACAGGTTTATAAATGGTTAAAAGGAGATGGAATCAAAGTATCTTGGGATAAGATTGTGTGGAGTAGACATTTGATCCCAAGGTCAAGTTTCATAGTATGGCTGGCAATGAAGGGCAGGCTGCAGGTGAAACACAAGTTAAAAAAGCTAGGCATAGTTACAGATGAGGAATGCATGCTCTGTCAGAATGGGTCTGAAACCCATGAGCATCTTTTCTTTGCTTGTCCTTACAGCATGAAATGCCTTGAGAAGGTGAGGAATAGACTCGGCATTATGATCCTAGAGGTGGATCCTGTTCTATGGTGCTCGAACAAGCGATTTGGAGCAAGAATCAAGAAACAAGTAGTGGGTGCAATCATCTACAACATGATTTACTACATATGGTTTTGCAGGAACAGATGTAGACATGAATTGAGCATATGGATGCGCGAAGTGCTAGTGCATAAGGTTTGGACTGAGGTTCGACAGAGAATTAGGAAAGTTGTCTGGATTGTTAGTAAGAATTTAATGTAATGTCCAAAAGTGTGGCTTTTGTAGCTAGCTAGAAATGTTTTTGTTTCTTGTTGGTCTGGGGAATGCCCCTGTGAACTTGTAGATCGGTTTTTTATCTAATAAAAGCTTACCTTTCAACAAAAAAAAAAAAGTACTCGTGATCATGTGAAGAATAGGAACATTATGCCATATAATACACTCACTTTATATGATACGAAATTGATTTGCGCGAGATGTTCGTATCCCCAAATTAAAGGTTAAACATATAGTATGGGGAAATTAAAAAATTCAAGTCAATTTAGAATGGGCTTATCGGGTTCGGGCGATAATCGGGTCGGGCTAGTTCAATTCGGGTCCTTACAGGTTCGGGTCAACTTTGGGTTAATTGATTTCGCGTGATAATCGGGTTCAAGTCGGGTGTAATCGGGTTTTTGGCTGACTTCATTTCGGGTGAATTTTGGGTTTCGGATCAAAAGTTTCGGGTCTCGGGTCACTTTTGCCAGATCTACTTGTACCTACCCCCTTAACTTCACGAGTCTGAATATGACTCACCTTGTCGACTCGTACGTTCTTTGTTGCCCCCAACCCTTTTGTAGGTGTAGGCAAAATCTTACACTCTCTCGAGGGTGAATGGATAGTTGGTTTCTCCACTTTGGTTCCAGCTATGGACACACCGGCATGCCGAACTCCAGGGAATCATTGTCGCGGCTCAATGGTGTAAAAGCCATAACTGGACTGATGTTTCTTTTGTGAATGGCTGTCAGCATGTTATTTAGCGGTAATGGCGAAAGACGTCGTCAAGGATCGCCTCATCAACTACCATACTATATGCAGGCCTTCCTAGTGGATGGGTTTGTGAAGGAGGGCGTATACACCAAGAGAGAGTAGATCCAAGCTGTGGACCTTCTATCTAAGGAGGCACGAAAAAATATGGTCCTCCAAGACCATTGGAATCATCTAACCCCTCCCCTAATTGTTCAAATGTACTTTGATGCAAACTTTAAATTTGTTCCTAGTCTTAACCTTTGGATCTAGAGACTATTATGTTGAGTTTCCAGTTTTGATGATAACATATATTGTTGGATAATTAAGGTTAGTAGTTTGATTGATGTGATTATTTAGCTAATTAACCTTAAACTTGTCGAGTTGTTTGGTTCTTTATAAGAACAGGTTTCACCAACGATGGTGAGTTAAGTTTCAATGGAACAACGAACTACTAGCACTAGTAGAAAAACACAATACGGCGTCACCTTAAAGGCGTCGGTTCTTCTAAAACCGACGCCTAACATTATTTAAGGCATCGGTTGTTAGTAAAAAGCGACGCCAAAAGGTGGAGATATTCCAGTGCGATTCATAGAAAAACTTTTGGCATTGGTTGTATCAAGGAACCGACGTCTAAAATGAGGAAATGGCGTCGGTCCCTAATACAATGATGCCTTCAACCCGTTTTGGCCCAGTTAAAAAAAAAAAAAATGTCTCCTTTCACAGGTTGACTCACTCATTTCAACATCTTCTCTCTCTTCTTTCTCGTGCTCTACTCTCACTCTCTCTCTCCGTCCTCCTTGTTCTTTCTCTCTCATTCTCTCACTCTCAGATCGAATCAAGGTTCTTCGTTTTCGCCACGAAATCCTCTCTCACTTTCAATCTCAAGTCGCCGCCATCAGGAATCGAATATGAGGTACGATTTTTTCACTAGTTTTCGGCACAAAATCGTCCCTTTTACAAATCAATAGTTGGCATATGAACTTATGTACAAATCAATAATTATATCCATGAAATTAAGCAAGTTTTAAGTGCATTTTTCAAATGTTGGGATTTGTGACTGATGCTTTGTGAATTAGGGTTTATGATTTGGGGCTGTAAATTAGGGTTTATAATTTGGGTTTTGTCAATTAGTGTTTGTGATTTGGGGGCTTGTCAATTAGGGTTTACAATTTGGGGTTTGTCAATAGGATTATGCTCTAGGGTTTATATATTTGGGGATTTGTTGGTTCTTACATCCACCTATTGACGTGAATAGGTATTGTGGTTGCTCACTTAAATCAGATCTGGATCTTCAACCTCGAAACCTCCGCGAAAATTCCAAAACGGCCATTTTCAATTCATCCTCGGATCTTTTCTGTCGTCGTCATGGTGGCGCACCCATTCACGCTAGGCAAAAATTTCTTGTGTTTCTTGTGTTTCAATTTCTAGGTATTTTCGTTTCTATTGTGTTCATTTGATTCAATTTCTGGATTTTCGTTTTTAATCAATTGTTTTATTCTTCGTGATTCCTCTTTATTCGATTAATTTTGGGTGATTCATTTTTCTTAATTTGTTTTGCAGGTTATAAAATTAGAGCTAGCAACTGGAAACTTATTCAATGTATTTAAGGTTTGTCTTGCCCCTTTAAATTGCTTGATTTAACTCCCTAGATCTATTTGTTCAAAACCATTCCTCCAATTTGTCCTGCGCACATTTTTATAACTTTAATAACTTGTTTCATTTGATTTGAGTCACTGATATTGGTATCAAAACTTCTAATAAATTACATCTAACCTTTCAGTTTAACATCTCCCCCTGGTTCCTTTAGTTTCCGTTCAAAATATATCTATTATTTAATGCAACTCTGATATTTAAATTCCAATTTGTGCATATCCATATGAACGTTTTTGATTGTTAAACCCATTTTGGTTATAGAGCTGCATAAGATGAAATATGAGTAGTATTACTATTACAATTTTAAGTATAGCGGGTCAGAGTTTGTCTGCATACCAATCTTTACTATTAGGGACTATAACATGGGAGATTCCGAAGCTCGGGTTTGATGATTGAGTCCTACCATTTGTGGGAATCATCAAATCGGGCCTAAGTGCTTTTTTGTGTGAGCTTGTTCCATTCACATTATGTCATTATGCATGGAAAGTCTTCGTTAAGAAATAAAGAGTAATATGACAAATGGTTTCGTCTGTCGCTAGAATGATTCATGCGTTGACTCTAGTGAATTATGTTTTGCAAACACTAACATTGAAATATGGATATTAAGAAGGGCAACTGTCTAGTTGTGTTGATCAGCGTGAGTACTTTTTCATGTGCCCTTTTGTGAAAGTTTTATATGATTCACTACTACATAGCTTGGATGACAAGCAGATTTCACAGAGATCAACAATAAGAGAAATTGCATGCATTAAAGTTCGAACAATTTCTGTGTTATGTGTTTCTTTTTCTATTTTGGGTGGTGGTTGCAAATTGCTCTAGTATCTAGGACTAGTAGATGATTGTTACATAGTATTATTTTTGCCACTCTAATAGAAAAGGCCAGCAGAGAAAAAGTAATTTTAATTCCCAGTCTTTAGTTTGATTAAGAGCAGCAAAGGGTAGATTGAGTACTTGAATTTCATTTTGAAAGAATTCTAAAGATAGAAAGTTACATAAAGAAGGAAGATTATTAAGTCCGTTTTTGGCTTTTTGCTATCTCTTTTGTTGCAAGTTCTTCCTGCCAATAGGATATCTTATGCTTCTCCACTATGAACTCTTTCGTGTTTCAATTTTAGATCGTTAGACTGATTACTCGGGGTTGTGCAGTTAACTGATTTCAATACCTAACAAGTTGCAGGCTTAGGTGGTACTTACGACAATCAGGATGACTTTGATCTTGTTGAATAGGGAAAAAGAAATGTCTTGTTGATGGGTCCGACTGGTTGTGGTATGATCCTGAATTTCATGTTTCTTTGGCTAATTTAAGGCTTTCGTTTGGTCAGTTTATAAAGTGATATGAGATATGATCACCATTCTCTAATATATTTGTATCCGAGTTGTGTGTTTTAGAATAGCCGATGGGAAACTGTGACCCCCTCCTTTCCCCCACCTGTCGATCCCTAATGACAATTTTCTGTGTTACCTTCCTAGCTAGGGTGAACTAGAGCATCTGGTTAAGTAGCTTATATTTATCAGTCAGATTATCATTGAAATTGATTGACCTAACATGCACTAGTGCATAAGCAAGCCTACTATTATGTTGGACTATAGTCCTATACCAAGCATGTTGATCTTTCCTTATGGCCACTGGTTTTTGAAAAATTATCATAACATGTTTGTAGCTTTCTAATTTGAGTTACACGTTAACCTGCTGGAGTTCTTGTCTAGGGGAGTTTAATCCCATATTGCCACTGATTACATAAAATTGATATGAGATCGAGTAGTCATTGATTTGTGTCCGTATAATCTGAAACTTTAATCTTGATTTGAATTTTTGTTCCTTGTTTTTTTTTTTTTTCCTGAACCTTGACTATTATCTCTACATATGATGTTTTTAGTGCAGGACTGACTTGTTGCCGATTTATGATGTCAACTCGTGGTGTTGCTTGGTAGTGGACATGATAGAAGAAGATATTACAAATCTTGTTTGGAACCTTGCATTGAAATGTACTCGAGTTTGTATTAGTGTACTTTTGTTAACTCGGAATTCTTGGGTATGACTTTGTTGTTCCTAATGAGTTTATAGGTGTATTTGATCGAACAAGTCCTTGTTAAGATTGTGGTGACTATGTATATAACGATTATTATGATTCTATCCTCTTAAAATGAGGATCAGAATCAATTCAAATAATTTTTTATTTATTTTTCATGTTGGACTTAAGGCATCGGTTATTGTAGGATGACTGATGCCGTAAATAGACTTGAGGCATCAGTTGTTGTAGTGTGACTGACGCCTTAAGTAGACTTAAGGCATCAGTTGTAGGAGTATGACTGACGCCTAAAGTAGACTTAAGGCGTCGGTTGTAAATGTTGGACCGACGCCTTAATACTTAAGGCGTCGGTCCAACATTTACAACCGACGCCTTAAGTCTACTTTAGGCGTCGGTTCCACATATACACCCGACGCCTTAAGTCCACTTTAGGCGTCGGTTTTAAAACCGACACCCTAAGTCTTATACTTAAGGCACCACCTCAATCCGCGTCGACCAAGAACCGATGCCTATTGTTATTTACGACCGATGCCACTTTGCCTTTTTCTACTAGTGTAGTGTGGTGAAACTACAAGGGCCGTTAAGATTATTTGGTTCAGTCGAGTATAGATCTCTTGTATTAATCGTGGTTGATGCACTGACGAACTTTGCCTTAAGAAAACGAAAGAGGGAACAGAGCATGGAAGAGAGTTATAGACTAGCTCATAGTCTCTGTCCCATACACTGTTCATATGCATTCAAGTTTTACAAATCTTTTTACTTACGTGATTTGGCAAGAAACAATCTTTTATAAAGATTATGATTTTGTCTCAAAATTTTTTTGGTAAAAATCATTATCTCATATCTTATCTGATTTTCAGGTATTATCTTTTAAAGAGATTTTCATATATGTTTATTAGATATTTTCCAAAATACTTTCTTTAAGTTTGGAAACTCTATCTTTTGTAATATCATTTCTTAATCAACTTTTGAGACATAACCACTGTCATAAGAAGAACACAAATCACGTTGTTTTTGTAAAGCAACCTTGAGATTAAAACGTTTTTAGCTAAAACAATATTTCATCAAGGCAAACAAAGTTCCTAGTGTGTCATCTTGATTTAGGGCTTATAGTATCTCTCTTGGCTTTCGAGAAGCTTATCGAGATAGCTATTCTTTTGTAATTTTTATTTTCTTAAGAGTGTTCGAGTAGAGTCGCAATATCCGTGGTGGATATTCGGGTAGAAGTTCTTGTGTAAGAATGTCAATTAGTTCTTGTGGTAAGAATGTGAATTGGTGCTTGTATTACTCTTTTGGTAATACTGGATTATTGAAAATTATGTTAGGGTTGACGTAGACCTTGAGGTAAGGTCGAACCACGGTAAATCTCTGTGTTTTGCGTATTGCATTACTTTTGTTTTACGGGGAACAGTCTCACATGCACTGTTCCATGTAGCTTTCATCTCATCGTTACATTGTGTAGAGAACAGTCACACATACACTGTTCCATACATTGTTCTCTCCCATCGTTATCTTCCATAAAGTGCGAAAATTTTATAGAAGTAGGGTCATTTACTCGAATTTGCTCTAACACTTTAGAGCACTCTATTCACTCTCTCTCTAGAGTGTCCGCCTAATACCATTATATTAGTTGGCCTATTATTGTATCTATGTTGCCTTAATGTTGTAATATTACCCTATTTTCCATTTATGTATGTCACCACTCTAAAAAAAAAAAAAGAATACGGAGTAAATACTTTTGAAAAAAAAAAATGAATAAATAAATAAATAAAGGTATATTTACTCGTAGTTGAGCTGATCGGGTGGCATCCCCGACTCATCTCTTGCTGATTAAGGTGTCCAGCTAGTTTCACTTCATCACAACTTCAAGTAATCGTCTCCTAGCATTTCTTAGTGGGATCCGTGCTCATTTTTATTCGAATAGTCCACTTCAATCATTGTAACAAGTGGCACATGTAAGTTGGGCTTCTTGAGGCCAAAACTCGGTGCCGGTATTGATCATCCATTTCATTTAAAAATACAGCATGTACTTTATTCTGATTCACTTGCTTACTCCCTCCGTACCAGCTCAAACGCCCCATATTCCATTTTGGGACGTCCCACCTCAAACACCTCATCTATTTTGGGACATATTTCTCTCTACTACTTTTATTAAATTAGCACATTCTCTCTCATATTATCTCTCCTACTTTTATTAATCTCAACCTTCTCTCTCCTCTCTTTTCTTAATATTACCCCATTCAACTTATTGTATCAATCTTTCTTATTCTACTACAAATAACACCCGGGCGTTTGAGTTGGGACGGAGGGAGTATATTACTTGAACTCTTCATTTTAGGTATTATTTTTCGTCACAATACCTCAATACCCGAAGATTTTATAATGAAATCCTCATTCTTAATTATATCCTTATCACACGGACATACACCTTAAGAGAAGAAAGATTAATTTGGTTCTTATAGTACAGATTTAAAGCAGTAAGACTTGTGTAGTGGACCATTTGATACGTTGAATTCTAATGATTTAGAGCTTTGGATGGTATGTCTCAGGTAGTGTACATTTCAGTAAAAGAAAAAGAAATATCTAGATATTTGATTACTAAGAGAAATGTTTATCAATTGTCATTAGGACATATCGCGCGCAGAAGAATATCTATCTTTATTGAATAAGTCTCATGTCCAAATACCCGTACAGTCGTACTTAAAATTTGATAGCATAGATGCACGTAACTATGAACTTATAGTTCCTTTTAAATTTCAAATCTATTATCAAATAAAATTCTAGATGCATGAATTAACATATTCGAAATATACATGCATATGCATAGTTTTATGATAATTACAATAAGGAGATCTTTAAATATCTTTGCTGAGTACATCTCCTAGCAAACTTTACAAAACTTAGCAGCTCACTATACTCTGCATTTACATAATTTAATCCTCCTCGCCCCAACCAAAGAGACAAGGGTAGTGAGGTACGTACCAAGTTGCAAAATAGTCAGCAACTCAAAGAATATGATTATTGAACTAGAATCACACTAGATTAAATGTGAAATAATTAGCATAAATACCTTAATATATACTAATTCAATGCCATAATGCATTTCCTTAATTAGTAATACTTAACGCCCCACTAACAGTTACTCCAACTCGCCATATTGGACAAGACTCGACTTTAAGTCGAACAAATAAAATCTTAATTAATAAAATAATCGAGTCTGTCACTTTCGTATACGCTAATATTCAGTAATGTTAGTGGGGTAGGAAGGAGTAGTATGAGCCGCAATATTCGACCTCCCTCTAGTGTTAGTGACCTGTTTGTTTTTACTCGTTTTGGCAGCGAAAGATGACGCTGCAGCTCGTTTGCCTTGCTGTTTGTATCTCCTCCTTGGCTGTGAAGATTGTGGTATAAATACTCCTGTTCCTTTGCTTATTATCTCTGCTCTTCTGCAATTTGCTTCGTATAAATCGTATTGTGACAGCATTATTGGTGGATGAACTAACATTCTTTGATGATACTCCTGCATATAATAACAACGTAATTAAGTACATATATGATGATTATTAATGTACAGGAGAAATAATAATCATAGTTAGCCTAGCAAAATGAAGTACTCTACTGTAATAATTCATATATCCCGCGCCTTTACAAGCTAAGAGAACAAGGCTCATTTCCATGCATGGACGTTTTCATTGAAAGAAGTTCTTACGCCTTTTGTGATTATGACTTGTCATGGCATCGAGTTTGGTGCAACAACACTATCTCAACCACTAAACGGGGTTATTGGGGTTGTGGAGTAACTTTTGAGTGTAATCGTTTCAGAAAAGTTTTGTTGTGACCAATCTGACCATAAGTTGCACATACAAATGTTTGTCAAATTTTGCATAAAAGGTTATGTATGTTGTTGCGCCTAAGCCATGCAGGATTCAATCTCAAAACCAATATAGATATCATCAGAAAGTCCCAATTATTTTGATGTCGGACTAGCTCATACATATTCCTAACACGTAAAGGTAGCAAAAGCTATATCACAAAGGCATACGAGGATTAACCTGAGGCGTACGGGAGGCGAAACGGGAGACGTGTTCATCATCTTCATCGATCAAAACGGATATTTGCCGGTTTAAGTCCGCGAAGTAAACGTCGTCTTCCATGGCTAGTTCCATAGCCATATTTGTTAAGCACTTAATTAAGACGACAGTCGACAGACCCAACGAATTAAAGAGCTATAACAATATCGTACGACGTACCAAAAAAAGAACTTGTATTAGAAGTATTGCTATTTTGAAATGAAATTTGGTAAGGCAAGAAATAAAGGGTTATATAAGAAGTGGGAAGAAAGTCTCATGTGAGTGGTAGGAACTCACAGAAAGGAAGTGGGGGAGTTAGACAATCTGTGTTACAGAGAGATATTGGGTAAGAAACACCCCAAAAAACACTTGATGGGGATGGATCCAACTTGTGATGTGGGTTTTTATCCAGTTGGGTCAGATTGATTGCTATGCATTGTGATAAGTAGCCGGCAAAATTCGTACCCCATGTTATTTTCTGATCGTCGAAGATCCTAGATATAGATATATAGATAGATAGATCGACGATATCTTATGTTTGTTTGTGACATTAATCCAACGTGAAGCTAGTGGTTCTCCAAATGTTCGGCCTAGTGTTCTTAGTATGTATTGTTCTGTTAAATAAGAAGTCATGAGTTCTACCGTATATGAACTAAGGTATGAATATTTTTCGGCTAAATTTTGAGATTTGTATGGTAAACTGTTTTAATGCGCCAAATTATCTTAAATGACTTTGTATCCGGACCCTCGCAACTTGTATAACGTTATCTAAAAAGAAAACTAGTGGTCGCGTGGAATGTGTACATCTCTCACCCTTTTGCTCTTTCATCCTCCTCATATCCACAGATTTATGATTTGAATATTCAAGTTGTTGGTCCACTTTTGGAGACATTTACTAGATTGTTACTCCATTTGTGTGTTCACGAAATGTCTTTGATGTACATGGATCTGAAAGCTAGTGTTGATAGTCCTACTAGTTTTATGGATGTGTCTATTGTGATATAGGGTGGTGTTAATAAGGAATGTCAAATGATTGAAGGTTCATTTTATGACCGTAGTAGAAATTAAATTAAAGTTTATTTTTCACTAATAAAATTAATGTTTCACAAAATTAACTCAATCGTCGAGGAAAAATAAAGAACTTTATTTTATTAGTCAAATCCGCCTGTTTTTATTTTAAACATCTCAGGCGCGAACCGACAAACTAAAACATGTGGTTCGAAATAGGCTACTTCTTACATCCCACTTCAAACACGACATATCGAAAACACCGATATACACAATAATCGGTTAATCAAAATTTCAAAAAATTACAGTGCGAACTTGAAGTGCGCTGAAATCGAAAACATGGAGGCCGCCTTACATAAATTTAGATAGAACCATAATGATCACTATATAGTTTAATGGAAGTCAATTCTCTCATGGAACACCAAATCCAGCTTCATCTCCTTAATTTTCCAATTAGATTAGGTTGATTACATCGCAACGAAAAATGCATGCTACCAATCATTTAATCAAGGCTAATCATCATATTGAACCATTGCTCCCAATCGGATGAACAAATCAGTCACCAAAATAATACTTCCATACGGGATGTTTCAGGACCAGATCAGAATTATAGACAAATTTTGAATAATATGCTCGATCGATACATCAATGTTTTACTAGCTATTAATTGCTTCAGACTATTTGCCTCAGACAAGAGCAGTTACCCAAGATCAACAAACACCACTCAGCAACCATTGTTACTTGGTTTAGCTTTTCTAATAAGGAACAACGGAAAAAATTGGAAGCAAGGGCAAATACGAGGAAGGCGATAAGAAGAATCTCTGATCTGCAGCTTCACCAGATTAATTTTCCTGCTCCACGGTCCAAGGCGAATCAGACATCAGGCACACCAGCAGCCATATCCATGTCTGCAGTTCCATTAACTCCCTTAAAAGTGACGCGTAATTTCCTTTGACCAGATGTTTTCTTGTCGTTCTTGCTACTTGTACCTGTAACATGAACAGTTCCACTAGGAACCCTACCCATCAACTCAAACAGTGGTTGCGTGAGGTTTTCTCGAGTCATCTCTTCAAGTACAGGAGGCGCTTGCATGTACAGGTTCTTGCTCTGGTAACCCACACTAGCTTTTGACAGGTGAAGCTTCGGGTGCTCCTCAAGTAATTCTATGAACTGTTGTCATATATAACAATGAGAAGTGTCAGGCAAGATACCCATACCAAAATGTTTAGAACTAAAAAGCAATGCCCCCCCCCCCCCCTTTTCTCAATCAGGCTATTATATGCCCCATTAAACAAAAGAATTTTCAAAGGTCAGAATCTAAAGCAAAGTATATGCAACGAAATACGAATGAAACAGGATTACGCATTTAAAGTTGAACCAAAGAAACAAATTGGAGGGAAATAAATCATATGGCGGTTTTGAAGTATATGCTTTGAAAAAGTGAAAGTAAAAGAACATTGTAATAAACTTTCATTCCTTCAGCTATGTTTTATGGGCAAGCTAGTAAGATGTTAAGCTTTTTCTTACAAGCCCATTACCTCACCAGAGACATCACATTTCCTGACTTCACTGTGTATTTATTTTTTTATTTTTTATTTTTTTTTGAGGGCAAAAACGAGACAATGTATTACGTCATAGCAGCAACGAAATCCGCAGCTGCGATATCAATTACTTCACTATGTTAATATAGGAAGTAATTTCATTTGAACTTGCCACTTGCCTAGAGGGGAGATGTATTCTCGATTCCAACAAAACGGGGAATTTACAAATAAGGGCATGCTTGGATTGGGAGTAATCATCAGGGGGGAAGAGGAGGCTAAAACAAGGGGAAAATGGTTGAAATGATGGTTGCATAGGGAGGAAATAGGGGTAGAGGACTATAGGAGGAACTATTACCCCCATATCGGGGGAATGGATTACTCCCCTCCCCCCTAGGGTAATGCAATACTCCCATAAGAGGGTAATGATTCCTCCCCCACCCCTTACTTCCTCCCTCCACCACCACATTTTCTTTAATTTTCCCCTTATTTTAAGCTCCTATTACCCCCTAGTAAGTACTGCCATTCCAAGCATGCCCTAAATGAAAAATTGTACGAAATAGAAAACCATTGCAACATTTATTTGTTTCAAAACTTAAAGATGAATAAAGGCCCAAAAATACAAGTTCATCTGAAAGTGCCGACTTCCAAATGCATCAAAAAAAGACAATTAATGCAACATAAAAACCTTTTCCAACAATGGAGGAAATACCAACTGGCCTATAACTTAGTTAGCAATACTAAAATCTGGTATTTATTATTGTGACTAAAAGGGGAAAAGGAGTAAATGACCTTCAACTGAAAAACTAATTGAACCTGAACATAGTGTAAACAATCACTACGAGGAAGTGAATTTACAGAATAATCGCATGAATATTCATATAAAAGAAATGCATTAAGAAAAATCACACCTTCTGCAGAGTATAAGAAGTATCCAACTCCATAAGAACTCCAGGACCACAGACAAGACAGTCCTTATCCTTGACAAACTCTGTCACTTTGGTGTGCAGGCCTTCAACCCCGTTGTACCTGCCAGTGTAACAGCAAATAGTTCAGAGTTCAAACTACCACCAGGGATACATCTTAAAAGTGAAGGATTAAAGAAATACTTTTGAATCCCTTCAACTTTAAAGGGGATGGGGGTTACTCAGAAAGTAAAATCGAGAGAGAGACAGAGAGAAGGGGGGGGGGGGGGGGAGAGAGAGAGAGAGACGTAAATTGATTTTTTTTCAATAGTGCAATCTCCAAAAGTACCATAATAAAAAATAACTTACTAATAAAACAAAGTTAACTCAAAAGTAACATACTACTCTTTCACAAGAACCTCAATAGGCATCATCAAGAATTCAAGACTATTTAAGTGGTCTACAGATTTTTTTTTTTTTTAATAAGTAAGATAGGATATCACTATATTCAAAAGGACACCAAGGGGGTGACTCCCATATACAAAAAGACACCTAAAGGGGTCTACAGATAATAGGCATCATCAAGAGTATTAGGAATGAGAAGCTGATTTTCAAACTTCAGACTTTAGTTTTCTTGATCTCTTCTACAATAAGGCTCTTCAGTTCAACAAGTTGTATTAATTAAGAGTATGGTTTTCAAACCCGTTCGGTATCACTGCTGTTTTCGGTTTTTTTTTTTTTTTTTTTGGCGTAAAAAGTGTAGTTAAATAAGTTACAAAATTAACTTTAAATTGTTTGGTTCAATAAAAGTTGAATAGAAAATGAAAACTGACAACTGAAAACCACATTTTTTGGTTTTCAAAAGCGGGACTTTGGTTTTCAAAAAAACAAAAAACTGAAAACTGAAAACGATACCAAACAGGCCCTAAGAGTCGGGTTCCTGGTTGTTTCTTAGAAGTTCAAACCATACTGTAAGTTTAACGTAGACGAAACTAAGCGTACAATCATGAAAGCTTAAAGACAAAGGCCATTTTTTCAAACTCACAAAAACATTCACAATTACATACCAATATGCGCTGGAGGACTGAATGACTGATCAGCATCACAATAAAGCTTAGGGGATGTTCTATAACTTTTCATGACATGTATGTCAGAAGCTACCTTTCAATTGAAAAACTTGTGAATTACATATACTCTGTGTGTATTTTGTTTACTTTTTCTTTTCTTTTTTTTGTCAGAATTAACTTGTAGGTTATCAGGTAGTTTGTTTTTTGCAAAACACTAACCTGTACCTATACCTCCCAAGGATAATCTCGAATTGGAAATAATGAGATAATTGTACATTTGACTGTGTGCGCTCCCGCTCTTAAGCCAAATCACTACATTCTCCTACCTTCACTTAGATTTTTTTCCCAAAAACCCTGATAAGAAACCCCACAAATCACTCAGATGCAAACTCTTGCATTCCCTCCACATTATTCACTAATTCACCTCCATACAAACATAAAGGAGAAGGAAAGAAAGGTTGGTCATTTCTTAACCCATATTTAATTTTTAAAACCGAAATATAATATCAAGGACTGGTTTTCTTCTCTTAACTTAAAAGGTGTTGCCTTTGATCTCGTTTTACAGTGACAATGACAAGTGGTCGCCTCCCTCTAGGTCATGCAACTGGAATGTTTTCGCTGTCTAGACTCGTAGCAATCCTGAGAAATATGCTTGGGCTTATAAATACTATGATGTAAAGACAAATGACTTAAAGAGCATGCCTGTAGAATAATAAGGGGTTTTGACAAATTTATGACTGAATGGTAACAGGATGTCATCAAAAACTATTAGCGGTTTACAAAGTTCTTTTCACAAAAAAAAAAAAAACGGAGCTTTGTTGCACATGGCATGCACAAATCAGGTAAATGTGGGAAGTGTGAAATCTTTGATGCAATGTTAGTTAAGATGGACAGGAAGCCCTGATAAAGCAAGGACATGTGAGAAAGCAATGGTGCTATCGACAAAGATCTCAACAGGTTTGTTGGTGCAGTGAGAGGGTGTAGCAAGAAACAAGTAGCCCAAGGTTGTTTTTTGGGTAAGAAAAAACAATATAAAAGATGCTTACTCACAAAAAGTCCAAAAAGATAGTTTTCTACAAAGATATACAAAGACAGTACAGATGTTGTGTGATCAATTAAGGGTAGTCTAAATAACTTGTGCTAACTGAGGTAGTATTCATTATAGGGCCATGACCAATTGGTGCCTTTTTGAAATAATTAAAACCCTACGTAACCTAGAAGTTGGACACAATGACATTGACAAAATCTGAAAGATGTGTTTCTCAAGTTCAGCTAATAAGATGTGTTCATTTACATCTAAGCTTTTCCCGTAATTGAATTGCAAAAGAAACTCCAAAGGCAGAATGTATAAACATCTTAAAACCAAGAAAAGATCCACAAATAAGTTAAGCACTGAGTACTAAAAACTAAAAGAGGGAGAGTCTAGGACGCACGTCAAATAATTGGATAGAGTTTTACTGCATCCAGTTGCAATCTTCAAAGTTTCTAGAGCGCAAGCCGCCGATATAATAGCGTTAGTTGAAGCAATAGCGGGAATGATATTCTTTACGACTCCCTGGAAACATTAAAGCACATAAGAAGAGCATGGTACAGTTTAAACAGCCACAAACTGACACAAACTACAGTGATCAGAGTACAAGGAACATAAATTATTTGTCAAATACTGGTATTTTGAATTGGAGGAGGAAGAACATTTTAAAACGCTTATCTCGGTACCAGTTAATAACTCAAAAAAAAGGAAAGGGGCCAAACTAATCCGATGGCACTTGGCGAGAACATGAAAGTAAGAGACAGCTAATAAATATGTGAAAGGTTATAGAATTATCATGTGGCATTCGAACAAAAAAACAACTCTGAGGAGAATGAAAGAATAATGTTTGGGATCTCTCCTCTTTAAACATTTCTGAGATCCACTCAAAAGATTATACCTGAGTGAGAGAGTAGGTTACTCCAGGAATTCCGAAAAGCTCAGCTCGCTTGACAGCCTGCAATTCACAAGGAAGCATTACAGAGATAAGGATGAAATTGTACACACTTCAACAAGTCAACTGTAACTCCATTACCTCTGCATGGATCCACTGCATATGCTCCGGATTATCAGGATCAAAAGTTTTGCCTTTGAATATCTGCCCAAGGTATGCAATATATTAGTGAATTTATAAGGAGAGTAGCTTGACACAGCTAAGTGAGAATTATTACCTCATCCCATTTGATAAGATGAGCATATTCGATACAATGTGCAGCAGTTCTAGGTGTCTCTGCAAGAGTGCATAATGGAAATTTGACTTGAGGAGGGAAAAGCCAAATGGTGCACTCAAAACATGGGGTCATCCCAGGTACAATAACTCTAGCATGACCCTTAAAACCTTCAGTTCCACCATCCACCATAGGCTTAATTGTTTCCGGCTTGGGATTGTCATCCGCATCATACTCTGTAAAATCAACAAAGGCGTGAAGTAGCGGTAACATATCTAAAATTCCAACACCACCCAATGCTAAACTAATAAATGCACAGTAACTTATACATTATCAGGCATATCCTCATATTAATTAGTACGGAGTTTAATGGGGCTTTCAACCAAGATAAAACCCGTGGGATCTTGTATCAAAGACCGACCACATCTACCTCTACTAGTCTCAATGTCACTTTAACCTATAAATATCATCAACACTACAACCCCTGGACCCGGAATCTCCAAAGAAATACTCGTACCAAACGAGAGTACACGAAAAAGCAATTACACAACTTATCCCTGGATGATAAAGAGGTATACTAATTGATGCTGAGTCGAAAATGTGACAATCAGTTTCTACTTGTGACACAAAGCAGTGCAAACTCAATCTCTTCTCATGAGTTGCACCAGAAACACATAATATAAAAGAGATGAAATTACATGCTGAAAATTAAATAAGATATGATTAAACCATGCCATCTATCACTTGCGCTTGTTAGATGGCTAAAAGCTATTAGTAAAAGAAATCGAAAGAACATCCCGATTATCAATACCTAACAAATTACGAGCTTAGCTGACGTAAAAGCTTCACTACCAAGGCCAGAAAATCAAGAAAATCTATTTCAACCCAAAACTAGTTAAAAATATATACCAAACGGTTCATGAATACAACTAAGGTTCATTCATTCCAAGGAGGAAAAAAAAAAAGAACAAAATAGGGTTTGAAAAATTATTCCACAGTAAAGCCAAGTTCAAAATTTCTCTGCTCATTGACATGAAAAGTTCCATTCACCAATTCGCATATAGTGCAACAATAAATTATCCGTAACCAGAGAGCTTTTGGTCAGCTAACAAATATTCAACTCGATTGAACTTATTCTGTCACACAATTATATTTTCAGGTTAAAACATTTTTTCAATACAAACAAAGAGATAATTTAAACCTAGTAATCATAAGACACTAAGAGATAGTGACCATGCTGAACTTGTTTCAATTTACGGTCCAAAGAGTGAGCAATAATGGTGGTAAATGGAAGTCCTACATGTCAAGCTTTTTATTAAATAGATTACAGTAGAAAAACTTACAGGAAATTAAGCCAAAATTAACTTTCTTCCACTAATTTATGCTACGAACAAGGATTTCAAAGGTTCAGAGATTTCAATTTGAACTTTCAGGTAACTGCACAAATAAACCGTGATGATGATCTTCTTGTCAAGTTGTGGTAAAGTTCTTATGGTAGTAGAGTGCACAACAACTTCCTATCCCAAAAAACCTTAACCTAAATGAATGTTGAACAACAGGATGGAGAATAATGATGGCTCCCTGTCAGGCTGCCACAGCAGCCACACAAACTTTATTTCAAACAAATCCTCCATAAATAGAAATATCTTCACTGGTCTACAAAATATAGATAAAAAGAAAGGCCCAATTTCTATGCAGATAAAAAAAAAAGGAATCTCTTTCCAGACACCTGCTAGTTGAATCGATTTCAAGAAAGAAGAATCGATTCCCACGTTAATGGATTGACTCGTTCACTGTAACACTTATACTGCGGGGTTCAAAGATGACTAACGCCCAAGTAGTCAATTAAATAGTTCTAAAATAGCGAAACAATCAATTAATTTCGCTTGATTGGTTCATGCCCTATATATGCCTTTCTCGTTCGGAAGGCAAAAAGTAAATTCCGCCACAACAGAAGTATATCAACCCTCCCCAAAACATAGTCAAGAAATATAAATTCACCCTGAAACTGCTCTTTATTTGCCCCCAGCCCACAAGTTCAGTAAGTTGGAAACAAGGCTATTCCAAATCAACTTCTTCTCTTCATCTACCCCCAAACATCGTCTGGAGTAAATCAACTACCGATCCAGGACACACTAGTCGCACAACTTTTGCGTCCCATAAAACACACGTTTATCAAGAACAGTATTAGGTCTTGCTTCTTGACATCTAAGGTCAAATACCAGACCACGGACAAGTAGGTACGGATTGTCATCTCGAATGAAAAATTTAGCTCCGTGAGCAAGAGCTTAGTTTGCTTACATTTCGACGATGGAAAAATAATTTCAGTACAAAATACCAAGTACCTCCATGAAACAGCATAAGCCTCTATTTTCTAATTGGATCTGCAACGAAGCGCTTTACTTCTTTCATGAAATAAGCAAGAGTACAAGAAGTGATTATCTGAATACAAAACAGAAATAAATCCTTAAACTCGCTCATTGGAGCCCCTCCTGTCCCCTCACTCTACCAACCCAACCAACCATTAGCATACCTGAAGGATACGTAGAAGACTTTACTAAACAAATTGTAACAGGTCCTAAGCAAAATATATAACCTTGGGCTATAACTTCAACCCCCACAAAAAGAAGTCGAAAAGCCTCCTACCTGGTCCCCCAATCTCCAAAGAGATTACACACTGTGAGGCCATTTGACAATACCGCCTCCATCCAAACAAGTTTGATAGCTTGTTTACAATGGAATTATAGTCATATAACTCTATTATTGAATCCAAGTTGCCAAGAAAAAATCACAGAAAATAACGAATCCTTGTGCATTGGTCGATGACTTATATATTACTAATGAAGTCATAGTCATGTAAATTTTATTATTAAACCAAAGTTGTGAAGAAAAGGCACTGAGAAAAAGTACTCATGCACCTATGGATCATGTTATCTGGGAAGGGAGACAAGATAACCCAATAAGATAAGAGTTTAGTGTTACATAAATGAAAAAGACATACCTAGAAAACCGCAAGCCACCCCATTAATATAGCTTCGAGCTTCAACAGAATCAAGCCCCAGGGCGATAATGCTAAAATCACTATAGAAGTCAAGTTCCTTATCCTCAATCCGGCAAAAATGGGGAACAATATTAACACCACTAACTCTTTCCATCACCCGTTTAGCAGCAACTTCAGCCTTTGGTTTGCCCACATCTTCAAGCCTACATAGAGATTCACATTACAATACGGATATAGAAACAACATAATTCCACGACTAGTCCAAACACTAAAAATTAATCTGGAGGGAATACATTACAAATAACTAACTCACTTCTCAAATTCCTGCCTCATTTGGAGTGGACTGATAGATATAGGCATATTTCCTCTAGTCTAAAGAGTAAAGCAATAATCTACCAAAACTAGAGCTCAATGACATAAATGAATGATTGCAGTTTGAATCTAATAAAGCAAGACAATTCAAGAGGCACAGAGAATGTTCTCATTACAATTAAATACGAAGTTACAGCAACAGCTTCCAATTTCAGGTATCTTTCTACGCTGCTGGCCTAGCAATAGATAACTTCCTCGGGAAGGTCTCTACACCTAACATGCTGTTTAAGGCAGTTGCAAGCAATTGCTTAATGTAATCCTTCAACAAGTCACTAAACTTGTCTTACTCTCCTACCTCCACCAGTTTATCCCATAACTTTATTTCTAATCATATATTCTCTGATTGCTCTATACCTATTATCCAAAGTTAACTTGGAAAACAATATACAATAAAATAGTCAGTGAACAGACTATTCATTACGAATGCTCCATGTATAAAACAAAGACAAACATAGACTTTTGTTATCGGTTATTCTGGAGTAAGAGAGATACGTAGAAATGATGCTTTCAAACAGGCGTGTGCCTATCAAGCAGAAAGCCTCTCTAGAGTCCTAATAATGATGACAGAGTTAACTTGTCTCTGCTCTGTCTTATCTATGTCAATCTCACTTGAGAATGTTTGACACACTCACAGAGCTTCTATGCCAAGAATTTTTTTTTTTAAGCAAGCTCAAAACTGACAGAACCATGAAAATATACCAAATGGGGTAACAGGAATAAACATGATGAGCCTCCTTCATTTTGGAAAAGTTCAATCAAAAGCCCAAATTTTCTTAGACAGAACAATTAGTGGTAGACTGATGGTATCACACTAAACTTGCAAGAGGCAGCCAGCTCTTCCAGAATATAAAACTCAGTAAACTCAGTACATGCATCAAGTAAGATTGCTCATATTACTAGTCTCGGAGAAAAGCTATTTGAGAATGCAATAACAGAACTCTAGTTTAGAGTTGTGAGGAATATTATTGATGGTGAGTTAGTGCTAGTGCAGGTTGAAGCAAATCAGGGTTCCACGAATGCATAGAAATAAGGGATTAGAGAGCGGCAGCAGAAAGCTGGCGGCATCTCAAGAGAATTAATACAAACTTGTTTTCATTTTAGTGGTCGTTTGGTTGCCCCTCAAAATCATGGGAATTCAAAATTCCCATGAATTAAATTTTTTGGAGTTGTTTGGTTGCCTAAAATTGTGGGAATTGATAAATCATGGGAATTTCCAATTCCCGCAAAATGGAGGAATTGGCTTACCTAACCCCCCCACCTGGTAATTGGCAATTCCTGTGAGAATTCAATTCCTACATGCAACCAAACAGTTTTGAGAAATTCATGTGAATTTCTACAACCTGTGAAGTGGACGTATGCAACCAAACGAGCACTACTCTTATATTGTTGCATCGCTTTCATTACTTTTCAGGTCTCTGAGTTCCACGACTTTAGAAGAGAGAAATTTTCATTCCTAAGTACCCCAAGGAAATGACAATTTGTATATCCAATCATTGTAGACGACCATGGCCGTGGTAGGAGATCTTCTCATCTAAGTAGGTAAACCAACCAAGGTTGATCTAAGGACATGCACTTCTGGCCTGCCCACAAAATACTGGAATGTGCCAACTATGTGATTCACAGAAAGAAGGTGAATTCTCTACACTCTAGAACGAAACTCGTAAAGATCTAGACATATAAATGAATTCATATGTATCTCTAACAGCCAAGATGATTATATTAACATCTCAAACACACAGAAATTGGCCTAGCTTTGAGATAATAAACATGGCAAAAAAGTAAACATCAATAAGTTATCCATATATGTCAAATAAGCAAGATAGTCCAAGCTCGAAATATGAACACCAACACAAATAAAAATTTATTCGAATTAATAACCAAGAACACAACTTTTTCTAACATTTTTTCATGGTATCGAACCCAAACTAGGACCACCATATCTTTGCATGCGTGTCTTCTGTAATCACATAAGATTTGCACATTCTAACATCAAAGACAGCCGGCACGTTAGTACTTAGTATAACTGTACGGCAAGACCACCTTCCTCTTACTCTTAAGTTGCAAATGTATTAAACTATGAACACTTTATCGCTAAAACAGGAATCATATACTTGTTGAAACTTCAGCTACAGCCCACAGAACAAAGACGCCCCTTTGCTCCTCATGCGCTCGCATAAATAATGTCAAATCCGATTACTTAAAAGAGGGAACAAGCACCCAATGTACATCACCCATCAGTCATACTAAAACACAATCACAAAACCTAACCAATACATTACATTACAAAGGTCAAAGAGTGATTACACAAACCTGAAGAGAAATTGACGATTTAGATTCGTAACTTCAATACGATCCATATCAATAACTTCAAGGTTCTTAAACCCTGTTAAAGCCAAATCTTTCAACAATTCGCATCCTAATCCACCAGCTCCAACCACCAAAACCCTAGCGTATTCCTGAAGATCATCTCTCAACTGCAAAATTCAACGAGACCCCACAAAATTCAACAAAACCCATCCAAAACCAAGTAAACTCCTTTCCATTCAAATTCCAGACAAACATGATCAGCATAAAACCCTAATCAAAACCCATCAACAAAAACGCAAAATCTAGACAACCCAAAAACACAATTGCAGAAATTCAACCGAACAACATTATGCACACCAGGTGTTCGACGAAATGCCTAAACCAAAATTGAAGCTTGACCCAGAAGATAAAATTTGGGGAGGAGAGAGAAAAGAACCTCGGAACCAGGTTCGAAGGTGGGGCCAACGAGATGACCAGGGCGTAAGAGAAGCTTGTCGAGGTCTCTGGTGCGGCTGTTAGCAGTAGAATCCGCCATGGGAACGTCACTGCAAGTCGTCTGCTCAACCACCTCCTCTGCGTCCTGAAAATCTGAATCAGTATGCATATATTTGCGCTTCTTTGTAGCTTTGGGTTTACGCTTATTTGGGGTTTTTTTTTTTTTTTTTTAAATGCCTTTGTGTTGTTGTGGGTTTTTGCGAAGGTTTTCACCACTTTTCACCTCACCTCTTCTGCAGTCTTTTTGCAGTGGATGCTCCTCCTCGAGAAAGTCAGGAGGTGGGTTTTGTGTGAAAAAAAATGGTAAATAAACATACAATTGTTTGACGGTAACTTTTTGATCTAGTTTGAATGGATCTAACCATACGAACTTACGGAGTATTGTATAGGCCCGTTGGTTTTTATCTTTTTTTTGGGAAAAATTTCTAACTCCTACCTTTTATATACAATAACTTCCAAACTCCTACCTTAATTTTAAAAAATTTCCAAATCCTACCTTATAAAATAATTTTTTATCAAACTCCTACCAAAACATTGTCTTCGGTGGGTTTGACTGTTTTCCGGCGGACATTGACCTTATCTCAGGTCTTGCACGTGATCATTTGATCACCTCTCTCATCTTCCTCACCCGCATAACTCCTCCACCCTCCTCCCCTATTTCATTCCACCCATTTTTTTTCCTTTCCTTCACAAATTTCTCTATTTCTCCTCAACAATCCCTACCCGCGTAACCCGAAAATCATCTTCTCCTCACTTTTCCTGACCCAGCATCTCCTTCACATTAAAGCGACCATCTTCTCCTCACCTCATCTGGAACGGTAATGACGGATTGGGATCAATTAGTACTTCCGATCAACACACAACTACTCTAAAAAGGTATGTTAAGGCTTTATTTACTTTTAATTTCACTTTGATTGCAATTAAACCCAAAATTTTGAATCAATGGTGCTATAATTAAACCCAAAATGTGATGTGATTAAACCCTAATTAATCAGTTTTTTTTTTTTTTGGAATTATGCGTCAATTAGTGAAATAATTAGTAGTTGGATTGAGTTGATTTTTTTATGTGGTTAATTGAATTGAAATAATTACTAGTTGAATTGAATTGAATTCGACTTTTTCGTTTGAATGCTATATGTAGGTTATCGGTTAATTTCGATGAGGACGAAACTTCGGGTTTATCATGGGAGTAAGTTTGAGACCAGAAAATATACAACTACATATGTGGGTGGAGGATTGTATTTGAGTGATGATGATGATGAATTGTGCTATTTCAATTTGAAATATATAGTGACGAAAATGCTACATTATAGTGATGTGGGACAAATGTGGTATAAGAGGCATGGTTTGAGGTTATGTTATGGTAGACAGCAGATTAAGGATGATAAATGCATTGGGGATTTGCTGGAAAGTGATAAATGCAGTTGCACTTGATTCCTTTGGTTGAAGGGGAGAATGAGCATATTGTGCTCTCTGACATTGCAAAATGAAAAATTAAGCAAATGAGAGGAGAGAGAATAGAGAGTGTAAGATGTGAGAAAGATGAGAGAGAAGATGAAATTAGAGTGCAATTTGATATACTGTGGGAAATAGGAGAGAGAAGGTGAAATTGGAGGGAAAACGAAGGAAATCGCGCCAGAATATGGAGGGAAAACGAGGGAGAAAGGTCAAACCCGTCGGAGACAATGTTTTGGTAGGAGTTTGATAAAAAATTGTTTTATAAGGTAGGATTTGGAGTGTTTTTAAAATTAAGGTAGGAGTTTGGAAGTTTTTGTACATAAAAGGTAGGAGTTAGAAATTTTTCCTTTTTTTTTCCTCTTTATCAGACAAAGGCTTGCAACCGGCAAGAGATGGGATCTTAAAAGAATCTAATATCGGTCAGGACTCAGGAGTGGTTGGTTTCAAACATCGGCATAATGTTGTTCGTGACACGTTGGTTGACATCTGTTATCGGTCAGGGATCTCAGTTGGAAACAAGGTTGACATTAATATGATTGTTGCTGATGGCCGACCTTTTCGCCCAGCAGACATGCTGCTTTATTCTTAGGATAGAGGGCGCGATGTTTGTGTCGATTTTACTGTGTCGTCGCCTTTGACTCAGACGGGATCGATTGATTTTGAACCAGGTAAGGTGGTGCGCGAACCGGCCGATCGTACGCGTGCTAAGTGTGAGGCTAGGGTAAGGGGGGTCAGATGTACGCAACATCTTTAACACAGTGCCTTAAAGGATCCCGCCATAAGGTATGGTAAGGGGGGTCGGATGTACGCAAATCTAACCCCTATTGAAACATAGAGAGGCTGTACACGAATGACCCAAAATAAAATTGTTTCAAGAATCGCACCAACTGACTGCTACTTCACAAAATAAGAAGTACAAACAGTTTTATGAGTCATTTTACTTTATTCCATTATATCCCAAAATCAATGAATAATTAGTCTTTGACTCCATTGGAGTATATTTATTTAAATCTATTAACAAAATCCAGCTCGACATATTATGAACCTATTGAAATCATAAAAATTCTTGTTCTATGGATAAGCCATTATTTTATACTAGTTCTTTTACCCGTGCAAAAATTGCACGGGGAGTTATGAGACTACTTTTATTATAATTAAGTTTAATTTGAAATTATAATTTACAGCAATAGTGTCAGTTAGATGCTATAACAGGTTTGACTTTTATGACACACTGAAATACATTGGATACGCATTAGATAAATAAACCATGTTGACCGACGATAATATAAACAACGAAGAAAAGTGACACACCGAGACTTACTTCAGAAAATCGCACCAAATGTTCATATATTTTTTAGAGGGACAGACTCGAGATTCAGTTATGAATATATCAAATTAATTAAAAAAATGGACATAAACAATTGTTGTCCTTTTTTTTTTTGTGCCTATTCAGACATATTTTACAATCTTTGGTGTATTCCTTTTAAAGTAGTATTTCTCTGTTTATTTGCATATAACTCTATCAGAATTGCTAATTATAGATAATAACAGCATTGTTATCTACTAAGGGCTCGTATGATTCAATTGACAGCATCTGATCTGATCTGAATCAGAGCTGTATATATGTTAACATAAGGACCAGGTTTATGCTTCTAAACTGAACTTAATGTTTTAATTAATTTCTACCATACAGGGCCTAAAAGCCTTAATCGTCGTTGTTTTTACCAACTCCCAACAATTAGGAAAAGAAATTCACTTTCCTCTTTCCTGAGATTCTCCGTCCCTTCCTTCAAAACTTCATCTTCCACTGCACGTAGCATCCTCTTTATCAATCACCACCTTTTTTTTTTAAAATAAAAATCATGGCCAATCGATAGAGGTAATCACACCTATTTCAATTTCATAGCTCTTTACCCATGCACATTTGTGCATGGGATGTAATGTGGGAATGATAATAACTATATTTCTATTCGTAGGCCAAGCATGGTGATATTATTATTAACTATCTATTGTGAAACTAATAGATGCGTATTAACATAAAAAAAAAAAAAAAATAGGATCTGTGAAGTTAAACCTTACAACAATCGATCGTATTGACATTAACCCGTTTTACTTGATCATGAACCCGTTATTATTATTTATTTATTTTTACTTGTGACCCATATTAACCTAGCTACGATATGCCGGAATACGATGTGATCTTTGTATTGAACCTCATACTCGATCTAACTCGTTCAAATTTGACCCCTAATAATACAAATCACCCTAAGTTTAAACCAAAGTTTTTTTGAGACGACCCCTACTTGACCTGACTTCATACTTGACGTGACTCAGTTACAGGTTTACACAACTTAGTTTTCGTATAGTATTTCAAAATGTCATTTTTAGTAAGGTAGACCCCTCAATTATACATTATAAAAATAGTGGTTACCTGTAATTAAGACAACTGAATTATGTGAAGCTTAAATCTCAGAATTAAAACACTATTTCGAGGTGTTTATTTCAATTGTTAATAAGTTGCTCAATACTAAAAATATTCTCTTTTTCTTTAAAAGAAGAAAAGATATTCTTGCATGGATGTATATAGAGTACTTCATGTATAATGATTTGTTGAATATATTCTCAAAACTTCTATATGTCACGATCATTTGGTTTAGTCTTGAATTGTTTATACTCTGACATTTTTTTTGTTGTCTGAACTACCACCTTTGTCTTTAATAAATCTTTATTATTGGTTTCATTTTTGACAAATTCGTAAGTAATTTATATGTAGGTCACTTATCTTTACAAAAAAAAAAAAAAAAAAGTAAATGTGATAGAATAAAAAATTAGAGTCATCAGATTGTAGTATGAATCCTGACATATTGATCTTAGCCCGATCCTAGATGGTAAGTCATTTACGTTAAGGTCTTTGTTGTGACATCTTTTCGTTGGTTATATTATCACCCCGTCAACACGATTGATCTGTCTACTGCAGATCCCGTATTATTCAATGCGTCAAACGCTCAAACCTATGTAAACTCCAACTGTCACTATTATTGTAAATTTGACGTAACAATATTTTATACTTAAAATTAGTAAGTAATTATATAAATAGTTCAAAATAAAAAAAATAGTTACAATAAAATTGTGGTATAACACCCGTGCAATTACACAGGTAATAGTTGTAACCCGACCCATTCGTGTTTCTAACCCGAACCCGTTGCTTGTTTCTAACTCAACTTTACAAAAAAAATAAGAAGGTAAAAATAACGCCACCCTTTATAGCCTTGCTTGTGGTATACTATGAGCAGAATACTCCTATATATGAACGTTTTTTTTAAATAATGCTCTAAATTAAAATAATTCGAGTTTTGGGTGTGGAATGAAAGTATTTATGTAGTATGGGTCCACGTAGGATTGGCATTCTCCAAACTAGCTTCGGTTTTTTTTTTTGGCGAAACAAACCAAAACCGTCACGGCGCGTGACGGTTTTACCATAACCGCTGAGAATTGGGGCGGTTATGGACCAAAACCGCTGCAAATTGGGGCGGTTATGGACCAAAACCGCTGCAAAATTGAGCGGTTATGGTCATAACCGTCACGCGCCATAGCGGTTTTGGTACAAATTTGGTTCGGGGGTATCCGATCCTACGTGGACCCATTCTACGTAAATATTTTTGTTCCGCACCCAAAACTTGAATTATTTTAATTTAGAGCATTATTTTAAAAAATCGTTCCCTATATATAAAATCAAACTGCGAAGGGCGTCTTTTGTCTAGGTACAAATCGGATGAAGGTTGTGGATGTTATAGAAATGAATGTGTGTTGCTGTCCTTTTATACTGGTACCAAGAGGTATAAAGCTCATAAAACCCTAGAAAAATAAGGAAAGTAATATAAAAAAATCCTTCTAATTTTCGGCCAAATACATTGTTAAGATTCAAAATACATTTTATTGATATTTCCGTTTTTGTACATATATTGCATGACTTTTAAGATTTTGTAACGAATTTTTGTTTGTCTTGAAATATGCCCGTAATCTTGGAAAATGCTTATCGTCTTGAAATGGGCTTTTAATTGTGTGGCGATATTTGCGATTATTTCCGTATTTTACAATCAAAATATACCATTTTGATGTATACGATATAAAATTATATTTTTTAGGAATATTATGCTCCTTTGTAATTATTTTTCATATTTGATTGATTTTAATTATGGTATACGTCATTTGTTGTAGATTGATAGAAAAATCTGATTTTTTGGAAATTATAATTCTAATCTGACAAAATTAATTAAGGAAAATGCTATTTATGCTATAGATTATATTGCCTAAATTCCGAATATTGATTATATTGTTGGAGTAGGTGTCCTCCGACAATAATGCGTTGACTAATTAAATCTAATTAGGAATAAACCTGGGATATATTATATATACTAAGTCAGTTGATTAACGTAAATCGATAACGCTTGGCTGGCTAGAGTTTGACGTTATTGTCGTTTTGACGGCGGTAATCAACTGATCCCTCCCGGTCACACTGATAAAGATAGTTTCTCCAGAAGATATTATATTTGTATTTAATACAATATAATATAAACCCTAATGTATCAGTTATAGAGTTAACTGATTATGTTGGATAGTGTTTTACGAGTTCGGAACTCGAGTCGGATAAATTATGGTTTTTGTGTAAATAGTCAAAATTGACGATTAGCTATTTAAATTACAAAGAGTTGTAGTTTTAGCTTAAAATGATGTAATTAGTAATTATTATATAGAGATATAATAAGTAACTAACACTTAAAGAAATAAGTGTACAAATTATACCCAAATTGTAACATAAGATGTTAAGGGGTATAATTAGTAAGGGCAAAATGGTCATTTGCCACAACCATTATATATAGTGTGTTTTATGTCAAATAAACACAACAAATCATTTCTACATACACAAAAACTTGATTTTAGAGAGAGAATAGAGAGAAAACCCTCTAATTTCTCTAAAAATTCAGCCTACTTCCAACTCTTTTAAGATCAAGTTTTCTTCATTGCATGTCAATAAAAACTTGATCAAAACACTTTACTAAACCTAGAATAACATTAGCTAAAGTGTTAGCTAATTTTATTTTGGTTTTAGGGTTAAAAAAAAATCTCTTAAAACTAGTCCATTTTGTGAGATTTTTGGAGAGCTTCTTTGGTGGATCAAGAGAGGAGGTTTCCTAACTTGGAAACTCAAAACTAAGGAGGAGGATCCCCATTAATTAGCAGCTCAAGATCCTTCTTTTGAAGGAAGGTCAAAATTCCTCTTGATTAAGGTATAAAAAATATGTTTTATTACCTTATTTATGCTTTAATCTTACATGCAACAAAAGATCCTAGCTAAACTTAATTAGGGGTAATTAAGTACTAATTAGAGGAGTCTAATTAGGGGCTAAATAACTTGCATGTGGTATCAGAGCATCGGTTTAAGTTGCATGTTAATTTTAAGCTTTAATTAGGTTAATTGGTAACTTAATTAATTTTTAATGATAAAAATTGGTTTTATCATATAAACTAAAGTTGCATGTGATGTTTTGGGCATGTGGATGCTCCAACCGAAATTATGGTATTTTAGGAATTTATTTGCTATTTTCTTGCTTAATTTTGGTTGTTTTTACAAGATTTATGCTATTTTCTAATTAATTGGTAATTAGATTAACATGCATGTTGATTTTTGTAATTTAAGAAATTTATAATTTTTCCAGAATTATAATGAGTATAATTTCCAGAAATTATTTCATAATTTTAATTGGCCATTTGTTATTAATTAGTAATAATATAAATGGTGGAAAATTGATTTCTTAAGAGAAAATGACCAAAATAATTTTGCATATTTTTGTCCTTAATTAGCTACTGGTTGTGAGCTTAAATCACATAATGAAATAATTTCTAAATGTTTTTTCATAATTAGTTATGATTTATTTAGATATTTTCGGGTTTATTATGTGATTTTTGGACAAATAGTTAGCAAATATAATCAAATTAAACTAATTAATTCAATTTTAGTGGAGACTAAATATTGAAAAAAAAAAAAAAAAAAAAAAAAAAAAAAAAAAAAAAAAAAAAAAAAAAAAAAAAAAAAAAAAAAAAAAAAAAAAAAAAAAAAAAAAACTAATTTGTTGGTGGTTAGTTTAAACTTAAAAGGTGTTTTAAGTGTTGATTATTGATTTTTAAAGTTAGAATCGGAAATTCCTAAATTTACCGGGTTGCTTGTACTGTAAAGTTGAAAATCTGATTTTCGGTCTAATTTGCATGATTCTAAGTATAGTATGGCCATAGAGTACTATAGTATCGGTACTGTACCGAAATGTAAGGACGGTATCCGATTGGTTTGTAATAATTGCGATCTCGTATCGCCGGTTTGTAATAATATTTAATTTTTTTTTTTTCAAAAAATGTATAATAGGATAGTCCATATGTACATTTGTTTATATTGTAGACCGGCGCTTTTCACGGAGCCAAAAGTTGGTGACTCGAGATCGAATTGAAGACGGAGCCTTTGAACCTTTTGAAGCCTAATTTAGGTTTAATAGCTTTTATTAGGTTCTAGTCTTATGGCCATACTAGGACTTGGATTTATTTGATGCATGCTTGGTTTAATTTCCGCACAATTATAACCAAACTCAAATCCCACATTGTCATATCCATTATCCGCGACTCGCTAGAATTAGTTCACTTAAAAGCGATAGATATAATATGACAAGATCTCTCACAAAAAAAAATTTTAAAATCGAGATTTAGTCCTTCCACAATTCACACCTATGCAACCCTTGTTCATTAGGGGCACGCTCGCCCTAGCGGGGTGTTTCCTTTTTACCTTGGGGGAGTAGGTTAATAAAGAGTTATTACGAGTGAATTTTGGTTTAATCTTGACGTGATTTGCAATACAAGTCTTGCAATACGGGACTAAAGGATTGATTTAGTTGAAATCGATCAACCGAGAGTTCTAAGTGTAGAATCAATCATGAGTTGGTTTACCGAAATTACATAAATTTAGGATGTATCGCCATCCGCGTGCCTAGATTTATATAAGATCGGATCTCGGAATCATTTATATAATTTAGAGAGATCATTATATAAATGCCTAAATTCACAAATAATTATTTTAATGTGAATTTGACGATGAATTTAATCGATTGTTTTTTTTTTTTTTTTTTCCCACGTTGTAGTTTAAAGTCAAAAATGGCTCAAATGTCCAATTCAGTAATATCCAAAGACTCCTGGCTTCGTAATTTTATGGAAAAGAATGAACTAAAGGAGGATGGAAGCAATTTTACTGATTGGGAGTTAAACCTGCGATTAGCCCTTCAATCTGATAGAAAACAACGTTTTCTATACGAACCCCCGATTCCCGCTCCAGGTCCCGACGCCACCCCTGATATGATACAAATGTATGAAGAGTACAAGCATGAATCTGACCAGATTAAAAATGTATTGATTTTTGCTATGCACCCGCGTTTAAAGAAACGCATGATTGATTTCAGTGCGTATCAAATATTCGCTCGGCTTACGACTAGTTTCTCGCAAAAGCCGCGAATACTTCAATACGAAGCAGCTTCGAGTTTCTTTGAGACTAAGCTCTCAAAGGGCCAACCAGTTGGTCCTCAAATTCTCAAATTTATTGAGAATGTTGAAACTCTTGAGAAGTTAGGATGCCCAATTTCTGAAGATTTTGCGGTATACCGTCTGCTTAATTCTTTGCCTGCAACATTCGATCCTTTTAGGACGAATTACAACATGAATGATTTAAAGAAAAATCTTCATGAATTGCATGCCATGCTTGTACAACATGAGAGGGATTTGGTGTCAAGTGGGAGCGCGAATAAAGATGTTTTATCCATGGCGGTAAAACAAAAGGGGAAGTTCAAGAAGGGTGCGGGCAAGGGTAAGAAACCCGCGCGTGGCAAAGGAAAAGGAAAAGTTGCTTCGGGCAACAATTCTATTGCTAAGAGAGGCGCGACTCCTGAACAAAAATGCTTCCATTGTGGAAATTTCGGTCATTGGAAGCGAAATTGCCCACAGTACCTGGAGGAGAAGAAGTCGAAACCAGGTATATATATGATAGACATTAATTATGCAAGTACCACGTCCTGGGTATTGGACACTGGATGTGGATCTCACCTTTGTAATCACTTGCAGGGGCTGACGAAGGCACGTCGGCTGGCAAAAGGTGAAGTTGACCTCCGTGTCGGGAATGGAGCTAAAGTAGCCGCCGTATCAGTAGGAACGTATATTCTGTCACTGGCCTCAGGGCTAGAGTTGTATCTAAATAACTGCTATTTTGTACCAACTCTAAGTAAGAATATAATTTCGGTTTCTGTTTTAGACGCTGAAGGTTTTGAATTTTCAATACGAAACAACAGTTGTACCTTCTCGTTTAATGATATGGTGTACGGAACAGCCAAATCTATAAATGGTATTTACGTTTTAGATTTGACAAATGAGGTCTATCATGTAGCAAATAAAAAGCTCAAAATAGGAGATCCCGATCAATCCTACCTTTGGCATTGTCGTTTAGGGCATATAAACGAAAAACGCATTGAGAGACTCGTAGCCAATGCAGTTCTCAAACCATTTGATTTTGGATCATATGGAACATGCGAATCTTGTCTTTTAGGCAAGATGACTCGGGCACCTTTTTCAGGAAAAGGAGTACGAGCCAGTGATTTATTGGCCCTCATTCATACAGATGTCTGCGGTCCAATGACAATCACTGCTAGAGGAGGTTATGACTACTTTGTCACTTTTACAGATGATTTTAGTAGATATGGCTACATCTACCTAATTAAATATAAAAGTGAGGTACTTGAGAAATTTATAGAATTTCAAAAGGAAGTAGAAAACCAATTAGGAAAGAAGATCAAGGCCTTACGATCAGATCGGGGAGGTGAATATCTCAGTAATGCCTTTGATATTCATCTGAAAGACTGTGGAATCATATCACAGCTTACACCTCCTGGTACACCACAATTAAATGGTGTAGCCGAAAGAAGAAACCGTACCCTGTTGGATATGGTCAGATCAATGATGAGTCAGACTGAGCTTCCTGATTCATTCTGGGGTTTTGCTCTCCAAACTGCTATTTTCACTCTCAATAGATGCCCGACTAAATCAGCTCCGAAAACTCCATATGAGTTATGGAGAGGAAAAGTTCCGAACCTCTCATTTATCAAGATCTGGGGTTGTGAAGCATATGTCAAAAATAAGACTGACAATAAGCTTACACAAAGATCTGATAAATGTCTCTTTGTAGGTTATCCTGTACATACTCGAGGATATTACTTCTACAATCGTGTAGAGAACAAAGTTTTTGTGTCTCGAGATGCTGTCTTTTTAGAAAAGGAATTAATTTCTAAAAGACAGAGTGGGAGAAAATTTGAACTTAGTGAAGTTCAGGAGCCACAAATGCATAATGAGGCTCAGGATGTTTTGCCAGAAGACATTCCTGAATCGTCTAACTCTGTGGTTCCATTTTCCACTCCTAGAAGGTCAGGCAGATCAAGCCATCCACCAGATCGATACCTAGGTGTGATTGAGGATGGTGGTGATCATTTTTTGCTTCTAGAAAGCAATGAGCCTGCAACCTACAGAGCAGCCATGTCTGGACCGAATTCTGCTAAATGGCTTGAGGCAATGAAATCCGAGATAGATTCCATGTACGAGAATCAAGTATGGGACTTGGTTAACTTGCCTGAAGGAACCAAGGTTCTTCAGTGCAAATGGATCTTTAAGATCAAGACCGGCATGGATGGAAATCAAGATATTTTCAAAGCTCGATTGGTAGCTAAAGGTTTCACACAAGTTCATGGTTTAAACTATGACGAGACCTTTGCGCCAGTTGCAATGCTTAGATCTATTCGGATAATCTTAGCGATTGCTGCTTTTCATGATTATGAGATATGGCAGATGGACGTTAAAACCGCCTTCCTAAATGGGTTTCTGGAAGAGGAAGTGTATATGACACAACCTGAGGGTTTTATTGATCCAAACAATCCTAAGAAAGTTTGCAAACTTAAGAGATCCATTTATGGTCTTAAGCAAGCATCTCGGAGTTGGAACCATCGGTTCAACCATGTGATTAAACAAAATGGTTTCACTCGAAGTGTCGAGGAACCTTGTTTATACATGAAATTTAGTGGGAGTAAAGTAACTCTCCTAATCCTATATGTAGATGACATATTACTCATTGGAAATGATATCCCCATGCTTAACTCCGTTAAGGACTGGCTCGGGAAACATTTCCAAATGAAGGATTTAGGAGAAGCGCAACGCATTCTAGGTATTCGAATCTATAGAGATAGATCAAAAAGAATACTAGCGTTAAGTCAAGAAACTTATATTGATAAGATTCTTGACAGGTTCAATATGAAAGACTCTAAACGAGGCTTTTTACCTATGGGAAGTGGGATAATTTTGAGTAAATCTCAATGTCCAACTAAACCTGAGGATATTGAACACATGAAATCGAAACCTTACGCTTCCGCAATCGGTTCGATCATGTATGCTATGATGTGTACGCGCCCAGACGTGTCATATGCTTTGAGTATGACAAGTCGTTACCAAGCCAATCCAGGCGAGAGCCATTGGATAGCCGTTAAGAACATCCTTAAATACTTAAGAAGGACTAAGGACACGTTCTTAGTTTTTGGAGGGGATTCTGAGCTTCGTATAAAGGGTTATGCGGATGCTAGTTTCCAAACAGATCGAGATGATTCAAAATCTCAATCAGGATATGTTTTCATACTGAATGGTGGAGCCATATGCTGGAAGAGCACCAAGCAATCGGTGACTGCGGATTCTACAACGGAGGCTGAGTATCTTGCAGCGTCAGAAGCTGCAAAAGAGGCAGTTTGGATCCGGCAGTTCCTGGAAGGATTAAATGTAGTCCCTACAGCAGCGGATCCTATTCCAGTCTATTGCGACAATAGTGGAGCAATAGTTCAGGCTAAAGAGCCTAAATCTAGTAACAAATCTAGACATGTACTCAGGAAGTTCCATGTAATTAGAGACTTTGTGGAACGAGAAGATATATCGATTTGTAAGGTTTGGACAGACGATAATATCGCTGATCCTTTAACCAAGCCATTATCACAGGCTAAACACAATGGTCATATTGCCTCGATGGGTTTGAGGCGTATGCCTGACATGTGTTAGATTATATGTTGTAATAGTTAATAAGTGTATTACCTTTTACATATATGATAATTAAATTCATCGTTTTAAGTTTTATTGAACTCGTTTATTAATTCATTTTTAATAAAATGCTGAATTATATATATGCTCTGTTGATTCCTAATAGGTCGTGGAGACGATTTGAACCCTATTAAGTGAACAGGATTAACAGTGTATTCTGTCTCTAGTCATAAAATGAGGTGACGTCTCAATTGACTAGATTGTAAGTCGGTTGATGACTAGTTCAATAATCATGGATTCATAGAGATGAATAACCGATTACATAGACAGACTGTAGATGACACTCTGTCAGACATTTGACCAATTATAGAACCTTTGTGTCTGGTCGTGACAAGGTAATCTATATTATTCCTATTAGTCGATTCTTTCGACCTGAGATTGTTTGTCTGAGTTTATGCAGCAGGCAGTGACTTTGATTTATGTTCTAAGTCGTGCCGTAAAAGGAGGCTAAAAGGGCTTCTATTGGGTCATTACCTACTGTATGAAACAAAGAAAATATGTCAAGAAGGGATTGTCCACCCACGTCAGGGTATAATATCTTTGGGCCACTCGAGGAATTGTGACTGGAAATGCGTGGCCACGCTCGGAAGAGATCTATGATAGATATTCCGGTCAGACAGTCATAATCCAGATCGAGAAAACCACTTTTGATAAAGATCCAATGCAAGTTCGACCTGAAAGATACTTCGCATTGAGTGGGAGATATAACGGACAAGAGAATCGGTAACGCATGACTTGTCTCGGACAAGTGGGAGATTGTTGGAGTAGGTGTCCTCCGACAATAATGCGTTGACTAATTAAATCTAATTAGGAATAAACCTGGGATATATTATATATACTAAGTCAGTTGATTAACGTAAATCGATAACGCTTGGCTGGCTAGAGTTTGACGTTATTGTCGTTTTGACGGCGGTAATCAACTGATCCCTCCCGGTCACACTGATAAAGATAGTTTCTCCAGAAGATATTATATTTGTATTTAATACAATATAATATAAACCCTAATGTATCAGTTATAGAGTTAACTGATTATGTTGGATAGTGTTTTACGAGTTCGGAACTCGAGTCGGATAAATTATGGTTTTTGTGTAAATAGTCAAAATTGACGATTAGCTATTTAAATTACAAAGAGTTGTAGTTTTAGCTTAAAATGATGTAATTAGTAATTATTATATAGAGATATAATAAGTAACTAACACTTAAAGAAATAAGTGTACAAATTATACCCAAATTGTAACATAAGATGTTAAGGGGTATAATTAGTAAGGGCAAAATGGTCATTTGCCACAACCATTATATATAGTGTGTTTTATGTCAAATAAACACAACAAATCATTTCTACATACACAAAAACTTGATTTTAGAGAGAGAATAGAGAGAAAACCCTCTAATTTCTCTAAAAATTCAGCCTACTTCCAACTCTTTTAAGATCAAGTTTTCTTCATTGCATGTCAATAAAAACTTGATCAAAACACTTTACTAAACCTAGAATAACATTAGCTAAAGTGTTAGCTAATTTTATTTTGGTTTTAGGGTTAAAAAAAAATCTCTTAAAACTAGTCCATTTTGTGAGATTTTTGGAGAGCTTCTTTGGTGGATCAAGAGAGGAGGTTTCCTAACTTGGAAACTCAAAACTAAGGAGGAGGATCCCCATTAATTAGCAGCTCAAGATCCTTCTTTTGAAGGAAGGTCAAAATTCCTCTTGATTAAGGTATAAAAAATATGTTTTATTACCTTATTTATGCTTTAATCTTACATGCAACAAAAGATCCTAGCTAAACTTAATTAGGGGTAATTAAGTACTAATTAGAGGAGTCTAATTAGGGGCTAAATAACTTGCATATATTGCCTAAATTTCCGAAAAATTTACTATGGGTCTATCTTTTTTTTTTTTTTTTTTGGATGATTCTGTTTTCAAAAGTTTCCATTTTTAAAAATTTCCGTTCTATGTTCGACCTTTTTTTTTTCTAATGAATTTTGGTTTATACTTTATATTACTGTAATTTCGGAAACTTTTATAATTAGTCAAGATTTTCCGGATCTTGTATGATGGGCTATATTATTGCGGTATTTTAGGAAGAGTATACATGGGATTATTTGCTAGTGCATTTTTTTTCTTTAAATAATTAATAAATGTGAATCATATATTTTCTAGGATATTTAAGGTATATTGTTGCCAATTTTAGTGATAATAGATGCATAATTATTTTAAATAAGGCAAGAAAATATATTAGTTCTATTATTACGGTGTATATTATATATATTATATGCGTGTGTCTTTTGTATGCTGGCGTGTGTCTTCCATGACCATGTGAGTGCTATTAACGGCAACTTTCATTTGACATCATCGTCCTATGTGGACGGCCTAAGAAGTGCTCAAAAGCACGGCTATTAATAAAATATAATATATATATATATAGTTGCGCCATAGTCCATAAAACATTTCAGCCTAATGGAGTGTAATTCATCAATTAGGGTATGTTTGGTAGACAACTAAAAGGTAGCATTTAGCGTTTTGACCAAATCAGAATGCTACTTGACATGTTTGGCCGTGCATTTGTTATTAGCATTTAAAGTAGCATTTAGAGTTTTAAGGAGCATTTTGCAAATGCTATTATAAGTAGCATTTTACCTAGAAAGTAGCATTTCGAGTTTTCTAATTTTATGATATATATCATTTTAATAACTCAGCAGCTACTATCCCTGCCAAACACGTTATTGTCAACAACTACTTTTCAGCCAACAGCTAACAGCTAAAAGCTAGTCAAACTGCTAGCGGTTACCTTAACAGCTAAAAGCTACCCGAACAGTTACGACTACCAAACACACTCTTAGTCCCATACTATGTCCAGAGATTCATGTTGAACGTGCCAACGGAATGAGATTATTCTATCAATAGGGAGGCATTGGTGCCTTTCTCCGTTGCAGTTGCAATCAAACACAAATCTGAGGGGGAAATCGTGGGATTCAACCGACAGCGGCCATTAGCACCACAGACAGTCGAGAGAAGCGGAGATCAAGAAAGATATCAATTCAGCCATTATACTTTTTTTTCCTCCACAGTTGGTGTATGTGTTTCTAGATTATGAAAATCTCTATAGCTTGATCACAACATGCGTAATACTCCCTCTGATTCAAAAAAAAATTCTTGTTTCTTTTTGCAGTTTTGAGGTGTCAAATTGAGAGTTATTTTTAGACTAAATGAATCGTTCACTTGCTACAAAAATTAGTAAATATTTCATTTTGTATTGCAATCTACCAAGTCTACTTAATTTTAAAGCAAACAGGGGTTTCATTTGGTGTAGAAACAGTCCCTAACATACCAACCTAAAACTGCAAAAGGAAATTGTGTAGCTTCTAAAAGTCCGGATATTTGGATCATTACTTTTTCGGTGAACCAAGCCATTTACGCAAAATCAATTCAAGGTTAAACCGAAATGAGCACCCCTAAAATAATTGTCAGCACTACTCCTAGTATGTTCCTGCAAAACTCTTGAAAGTTAATATACATTGGTTAGTCGTGAAGATCAGTGTATGAGATCTATATAATCATTTAAGATGCACAGCCTAAATTTTAGTTTGATTCCAGGATTGAGAGACGTCAGGTCTATATAACAAAGCATAGAGCAGCTCATTCCACGAATCAGGAACCCCCGGCAGGCACCAGTGGCTGCAATCCTGCCGATGAATTGATGCAGGACCTACGCCAGGGCCTAGATAGTATAAAGATAAGTGGCCATCCTTCCGTCTAGAAGACATCATTGTGATGTTTAGCACACTTATGCTCCTTGAATTTGCCTGGTTCAAACTACCCTTTAATACATCTGTGCTTATGGTGAGTTTAGGCCATATTTGGGATGGAACAAGTGAGGATCCGAGCTCTGGGAGGTTCTCCATGTGACAGGTTCCTCCTGTCTTCCAATCACCTCCTCTGCCAGACAGAGATGTAACTGACGTTAGGTGTATTAAGCGGGTTGATTCACGTCTACAGTACTGATATGACGAAGAGAAGGTCAAGGCATGTTTAAGTTACATTTAAGATGTGACTCACTCAAATACACCACACGAGCTTAATACAGTGAGTTGTATCGTTTTAGTCTTAGCATGACATGAAACTCATTCAAGAATAGCAACATAGCAAGATATACACTTAGCTATGGAGAAAGATACAAACCTGAAATGTACAGGTGCATATGTGCGAAAGAAGACACGGGTCTTAGTTGAATTTACTTCTTTATCAATCCAGTCAAGCACAGTCTCTAACGACCTTCGAAATGCACCATTCTCTGTCATACTCATGTTCACCTTTTCCTCTGTTTGAAAGTAGCAACCCCTGCCAGACAATTAAGAATTGTCAATGTGTGCAATAATATACAACAGTCCAATCTAGAAAAAAGAAAAAAAAAAAAAAAAAAAAGGTCTTGTAGACGAAATTCAAAGTCTTAGGATTCAAATTGTTTCAAGTAAAGTTTGTTAGATGCCATAAATCATACAGCTCAAACGTTCATGATTAAACTACATAGCAAATGAACATATATCATAAGCTAAGATGTTGCAACCTACATTCACCAAAATAAGGGTAGAGTAAACAGAGATGCAAAATAAGCCTGTTATAGTGAAATGCTAAACTGGCGCATACATGGATAACGAGAAATCGAATTCCACCTAAATTATATTATTAAGTTTTTTTTTTTAAGCTGTTTGTTTCAAGAAAATATCGCCAAACCTACTATAATACCCGAATAAAATAGAATAGGAAGATGCATCAGGAGTTGCAAGAGTATCTCTGACTTGTAAATGATACAAATGCAAATGCGCCAATTCCCTAGTAACATATATACCCTCAATATCATTATTAAATGGAATTAATTGGATCTTCCCAGACAAATTTCCGGACTCCAGACTTCTAGGCAAATCACCAGAATAGTCTACGAGAGAACTGCAAAGTTCTAAGTTGGACAAGCAAGCATCGAACTTGTAAAATGGACATTAGTGTACTTAGAATCACAATGTCGTCAGCTGCCAAATGACATCTGAAACACAAAAACTCGAGAACCAATTACAAGAGTGGTCTGCCAAATGCAGTATTACTATAAATTCAACTAAAATACCACTATTGCATGTACCTGTCCCCGTGTTTCTTGGTAAATTATACACAATTTGGCCATAATCCATTTGAAAATTACAAATTTTCGAAAAAATTGTGAAGGCCACACCAGGAAATATATTTATTGCACGGCATGAGTTTAGAGAAATAAAAGTCCTCATGTTATACAATATTAAAGGAGCAAAACCCATTTATGCAGAGAGCATGTTGCTTCAACGAATCAAACAAGGAATAAGCAACAAATATAAGGCAGAACTTCATATCAATCAGAAAAGGTGATGAACTGAACAAAAGCAGAGATATAAGACCTGTAGTAGCACTTAATAAAATGGAATCGTGAACAAATATACGACAGTATAATGTAGAGAAATGTGAAGTACCCTCTTAAAGTCTTCTCATAGTTCCACCAGTGACCGGTGTTCAAGACGAGAATGTCAGCATCTCTCCACTTCTCACAGTTCCAGTCCATTTGATCTACTCTTAATGTAGACTTGACCTTTGCTGGAGCTCCTTCAGGGGCACGTCCCTGCTGGATGAGAAATGGAGATCGATAATACTCCACCGTGCAATTATAATCCTTAAATCTGAAGATTAGGAACCCTTTGTGCTTTGTGATCGGATTGCCATGTACTTCATAGATTGAACTCTGATCAGGAACCGCAGAAGAGAGCATGCAGAGAAGAGATTCCCACTGATTCCTTCCAATTGAGTCTCCAGCAAAAACTATGCGTTTGTTTCTCAAGTTCTCCAACATCAATCTTGCATCAAACCTGATAATTGTAATTAGACAGAAGCTATTAGATACAGAATGTGAATAAGTGGGTATCAGATCAAACATCCTCAAACGTATAATCAGTTGGTATAACAAATTCACCCCTTCACTAGTGTAATAGTATAGACAGTGAGAAAACTAAGCACAACAGAATGATGCCTACATAAAAGGTTTGCACGAGTAAACTAGCGCGAAGCGAAAACAGACTAAAGCATCATTACAATAACAACATTATAATGGCGGTACAAGCCTACAAGACATCCACCGGCTACCTATTTCACAATGTAAGAAGCGCAAACAGTTAGGCCATATTGCATCATTTCTAAGCCAAAGAATGGTGCGTCTTTGGCTCCATTAGCACTTCTAGTGCTTCATTTCCATACACCAACAAGCTATTATGAGTACACCAACAGCAAAAAAGGCCTTTCCAATTGCATATAAATGCCCAAGCAATAAGATACCAAAGCAACATGAAACAGAAACACTGAAGTAGGGACATTAGAATTAATTGGTTGATCAAACAAGGCAGAAATAAAGGACTAAGACATTACTTACGACACATAGACATTGACTCACCAAAGTACATCCAAGGCAGTCAATTACAAGGGTTCATTTATGTTGGGTACTCCATCAGTACATTGTGTACTAGTAAAACACCAATATTAATAAGATGGCTAGAGATAACGACCTAAGTATCTAAAGTACCAATAACCAATTTAGTACAAAATGATCCAACTCAGAACAAGATTGGATATTTGATGAACAATGTCTACCATTTTGAGTAATCTAATAAAGGTAATTAACATTAAGGTACACCATAACAAAAAAAAAAAAAATGAACATCAATGCCCGCGAATTTTCACTAACTATGAAATTATGCGCTCGCTTCTCTATGTTTCAATAGGGGTAAGGCTTGCGTGCATCCGACCCCCCCTTACCCCGCCTTATGGTGGGAGCCTTTTAAGGCACTGAGGTTAAAGATGTTGTATTGTTTGTGAAATTATGGGCTCCAAAGCCGAGATTAACCTAAGTTATCCTGAAAAAAATTAAACTCATACTAGTAGCATCACACAATTTTAATGAGGAAGCACAAAAATAGGCTAATTAAAATACCATGTAACATGACAACAACAATGCAGCAAACGGGCATTGTTAAAAACTCATGGGGAGAGCTTTACCGCCCTTTAATGTCATACCCGGCTCAAATACGGACAAACCGGCACTATTAAAAAAAAAAAAACACCGGGGGAGAGTTTTGACGCCGTATACGTGATTCTACCCGACTCGAATACGCACAAGACATACCTGGGCAAGTTACAAAGTTTAGGCTGCCAACGCCACTTGGTGTAAAAACGATCAGGACGACCACTTTCGGAGCACCTAAACCCAAAATCCATAAAGTTACAATCTTTAGACTGATACAACGGGTAACTCTCGTCCCACACCCAATCACCATCATACACGTCACACCCACTTCCCTTCTCACTCCAAAACTCCACCTTTCTCCCCCCAGAAACGGACCCACCGTTTTGCAGCCACCGAAACGTTTCTGAATGAAACGGGAAACGAAACCCTTTTGCAAAAGCTCTGTAATCCAAGTAAAAGAAACAGCAAATAACACAAATTGTTACGAACAAAAACCCAATAATACTTAACGAAGGCTCAAAGAATCTGAAACGTTTCATTCTTTTGAACGTTTCTTCACCCATGTAATTGCATCTGTTTTCTGGGTTTATCTCTTTTGATTCTTGTTTTTCTTCAGATTGGGGTTTGGACATTTTTAGAAAGGGAGAAAATTGGGCTTTGGGAAGTGGGTTTTATTTGAAGAAATGATGCATTAATTGGTGAGGAAGATACCGAGAGAAGTTAATTAAAGTTTGAACAGTTTAAATTAATTTAGTGTTTATATAATGTAGGGAAATGGTGGTGGTGTTGCTTCTGGGTGATGAGAAATGAAGGTGAAACTTCTAAGTGAAGTTAGTGGTTTAAGAGAGAGAATATTGGAAGATGGGTGTCAAGAAAGCAAAGTAGCATTCATGGTGGCGGTTACTGAACAAAGCTTGCCTTTCTTGGAGTTTTTTCTTTTTAAAATTTCAGAGAACAGAGAAGGAGAGGGAGAGGGAGAGAGAGAGTGGGAGTGTGTTTGGTCAAGAGAATGATTACTGTGGTGTCTTTGTTTGTTCCAATTGTTTGAAATAATTGCTAGTTTCAAGATAAATAGTGAGCTCTCTACCATTTGCCTTGTCTTAGAAGTGTAGGGGTGGCAAATGGATCGGGTTTATAACGGATTGATTCGCATTAGGTCGAGTTCTATCGGGTTAATTTTGTGTTAGATCGAGTCGGTTTAGGTATAGTCATTGATGGTCATTTATGCATGACCTTTTTATTTTTGACAGTAACGCATTGGGTCAATGTCGGGAAAAGGATCACTATGAGTCGGGTTGGTTTTGGATTGTATTTTATCAGATTGTGTCGGGTCGGATCCAGTTGAGTTGAGTTGATCACAATTTTGGGGCCTTTAAGTCAACGAATCAAGTCAGGTATACCAGCTCTTATGTACATGTATGGTGTGTACAACATCATGTTAGAGGCTAGCAAACCTCTAAAGTAGCCTAAGAACGGTTGAACTCGCGGATCTTTAATCGTTAAATATTCTCAAACTATTTTTTTTTTTTTTTTGTTGAAGACCTGATTAAATATTCTCAAACTTTTCTTTTTTTGTTGAAGACCTCAAAGTCTGAAACTAAATTGTTTACGGTTTTTTGTTTATGAGGCACATGGAAAATTGTCAATTGTTTGAGTCGGTCAAGATTTGGTTATTGTCGAGTTCATGTGCCCATTTAAGGGTATGATATGCGCTAAAATCAACTGATCCACGTTCTTTTGTGTTTGGCAAATCATACATCGACTTGTAAGGACAAAAAAAAAGTAAATCAATTAATTTTAACGGGATTTATTACTATTAGGTACAATAAAAAGTTACGTTTAACAATCATGTTGAAAAAACTAAATCCGATGTACACACCCCACAGCCCTGCACATTATGTTGGCCAGAACGCAATCCACCCAAAAATTGTGCCCGTGACCAATGGTGCCCCAAAACTCACTTTAGTTTTGGATTATGCGGAAAATCATTGTGTTCATGTTATACTTTGGTTTGGATTAGACAAAAAGGGCAGTGTTATTATTTAGGCAAAATTGCAAGGAAAAACAAAATTGAAATCTAGACAACTCTCTCAAAACGTGTACTCGTATAGCTTTTTGACAAAAGCTAAACATCACTAAACTAAATTAGTACGCCTACATCATCTTCTACACATTGAAGAATCTCGGATCATCTTCTAAATTATATACTTTTGAATTTTGAGTAAAATTACACATTAGGCCGTCTTATATACTCGGATTTTAAATATATTGGAGTAAAACTACAATGAAGGGACTATATTGGATTCTAAATATCGAATTGAATCTTATAATTAGGATTTGACGTATATCATCATTTATATAATTATAAACGAAGTATTCAAGGATGTACTAGGTACTGTATTCACCATATAAACAATTACATCAAAATTTGTAGAAAAATTTACGCCAAATATACTAACTTAACATCTACTAGTAGTTTACAAGTATATAAGTACAGGTTTTAATATATACTATTCCAGTATGTAGTATGATACAAATATACATGAGGTTTAGAGCAAGATAAATTTACAGAAAACAAACCCAGAAAGTAAGTACTGCAGCAATCCCACTGACAATGCACAACCTATCAGTCCGGCTTTCATTCCTCAGTTTTTCCTCCTTCATTTCAGTCCTAACTCTGCTATATAAATTGCAACACTCCAGAGCTTCACTGTACTTCCTGCTCCTGTCGCAGCTTAGCGCCTTTTTCAGAATCATCAAACTGTTTTTTCCGTTTACATGTGAACCTTCTATGTCTTCCAGCTGCATGCTCACTTGGTTCAGCTCGATGTTTATAAAACCCGTGGCAGTGTCCTCGAACATTCTGAACTTCACCTGAAGGATGCATTCGACAGCTTGACAAGGTAAAATATCTTCTGCAGGAAGAACTGACCCGAACCTTACCAGGAAATCCTTGTTAGTTGGCCAATGCCTTTGGACTCCAAGGGGAATCCAACTAGAGACATTCGCAGCTTGCTTAACACTCATGTTTACGATGATCCAACTAAGCGTTATGCCATCTTGAAGTTCCTTCCAGAGCTTGCCTTCCTTTCTTTCACTGTCGACAGATTGGATTGCAGGCAAACCATCAGAAATCGACAGGATGATTTTTTCCATTTCGTCATTGCAATCAACATTGCCAAGGAGGTCAATACGGAATGGTGAATTGTAGAACCAACGGCTCAGAACATCTGATTCAGAAATACCCCATAAAACTTTGGAGAAAATTGGTCTTCCCTTATACCTAATATCAACCAGGGAAACAAAATCAGATGGTGCAATGCTTTGGTAATCTTCGTGTTCATCGTAGTACTCTGCTTCAGGCCATTCTTCAAGGTGCTCGGCCAAGGAATCCCAGGGAAACTGCTCGAGTTTTTTGTTTACAAGGAGAGGGTAACAATCGGCATAGAACTTTTTAAAGCCACCCATTGATTTGATCAAATTTCGCACATCATCCCTATTGGTTGAAGGCCACAGGGAATGACAAACATTTTGCCATATCTTCTCCTCCTTCGAGATTGAGGAGAATGCAGCACAGGCACAGGCCGCAGTGGCCAAAGAAGCCCCGTCTAGACGCCTCAATATGTCGTAGAAAATATCATCATTCAGCGGACATACATTTTCAGCTTCAACTGGCATCTTGATGATCTCTGAATCTGATAGCACGGTATAGTCAGGAATACTGAAATGACATACTTATTAAATTGATAATTTACGACAACATGCTGGTCATATAATGAAGAGAATTCTCGACACAGCAAAGCAGCACTTGCTGTACTAACAAGAAGTGCAAAAAGACCACATAATTGACATAAACATTTCCTAACTACTTAGATAATACTCGAGTGAAGTTGAAGAACAATGGTGAATTTTTTGGAGCTTCTGGTCGATACAATTACATGACAAAGATCAAAAGTCAGAGACTTGTAGGCTTGGTAACTGTCCTAAATACACAAATTGAGAATCCTGTTTCTGGCAACCCGATATTTCAAACTTCAAACAAAAGCAAAGCAGGATCATATACTGATGCAGGATAAATTTGAACACACCTTGGCTTTCTTACACCCAAGAATTTAGATATCGAAATTGTCTAAGCAACTCTGCAGAAAGTAACACCAAATCTCAACCTTATCCCATTTGCTGGCAAACATCTACTTGAAATTCATAAAGGCATCTTTGGATGTTTACTGAAGTCGACTAACATTATACTCCCTCTGTTTCTCCCATTGTTCCACATATTCAAACCAAACGTAAAGAACTCATGAAATGGAGTGAGTTATGAGTACTAGTAATAAACATCGTCCTACGACTGGGGCCGATTTTACTCCCAAGACATATTTTGTCACTATGTTTTTCCCAGTTTTCGCCCAAATGAATGTGGCTCCACAACAACAACAATAACAATAACGATAACATTACCCCAGTGCCTCAAATGAACGCAGCTCCGTAACAAGAAAAACAGAAACAGTAACACACATTTATTCAATGTAATTGATCGAACAAGTACACAAGTACAGACAGAAAAACAACAAAACTCTTCCAGAATTCTACCTCTTCAACAAACAAAATCAATATAAATCAATGATCAAAGCAAAAAAAACAAAACAAAAAAAACATGTAAGGACAAATATAATATAAATGAAAAGAGGTAAAGGGAGAAAGAAACTCACAAGTGAGAAGGATGAATGATGAAAAAGGAATGAAAAATGAAACGTAAAGATTACGAAAAAAAGGGGTGAATAAATATAGAGGAAGAAGAATGAATGAAAAAATGGGAGGTTTGATTTCATGGCACAAGTTGCATCCTATTCATCCGCACTTTTCACGGGTTATTTGTGGACATCTACTTCGACTTGACGACTTCCTTCCATCCAATGTATAATAGGAAGAATGAAGAAGAAGAAACTCTTACAACTTCGTCGAGTTTGAGACTTGAGAGTCAAAGGTGGTATTTATTGGCTTTGGTTGCTAAGTCAATTTTTATATTTTTCACCAACTTTGTGCTTCAATTCTTGTACGAGCTAGTTGATTGCGTGATATCTAAGAAAACAGTATTTGGATGGCGGGAATAATAGTGAAATAATAGTGCCAATTGCCATAAACTATTCAAATGATTCATTGACGGTGTGTATTTTATCGTCGAGAAAGTTTTTAGTGTAATTGTTCTATACAAAATATTTACGTGCAATGATAGATAGTTTGTTGGCATCGTCAACAACAACTCAAACCTCGCCACAATCATTTAGTTTCTGTCCCTTTTCCCTCCATCCTTTAATTTTATTTGAAGATTTTACTTTTAATTAAGCTCATTTCTTCTGATCCTAAATGGTGTTCATAGGGTCATATCTCCCAATTGAGTTAAGGGATGACTAATTAAAAGTCAACATCAGAGGGTAGAATCCAAGTTGCCAAACTAGTAGTGTTGTTCAAACTTCGAAGTTGCAATGCATATTTTGCATGATTGGGCTGCCCCCATAAATTTGACTTCAACTTTTGGACATGATTTAAGTTTTTTAGGTATGATAAATACATAAAATGTAGGGGTGATGTACATGTCCACACTGCCTGAGATTTGATAGATATCTTATCTTATACTATATATTAAAGGTTGCGTTACAGGCAACGATCATGTTCACCGGTTTCAGTTAGACCATCTATCATGCCACGTGACATGTCTCTTTAATTTTTACTTAAAAAAATGATTTAAAATGCTTTTTATGGTAAAGAGTGTAGATGGACATTTCATGCATAGTAATATATAAGTTACGTTTTCCATTATAATATATATTGTGAATTTTTTGGTTATAAAAAATCAATGTTTATTATCAATTGATTTCATATTTACCTTATTATTTTGTAACCAATCTTAGTACTTAATTATTTGAATTGGAATCACATCATCCATATTGAGAGTGAAAGTTTTATAAATGATAAAAATTTATTGATAAAATTATTTGTTTATAAAGAAATAAAATGATAAAATTTATTTTGAGCGTAGGTAGTAAACTAGTCTTTTTCAAAGTAGGGTTTTAGAAGAAAAAAAATGAAATATCTAACAAATCCAGTTGGAAGATAAGACATTCAACGTTCTGGGGTGCACATCACGCAAATTTTGCTTCAGAGTAGATCCGCCACTTCGCTTGGTGGTTTTATTTATTCGTAATCAGTGAAATGCTTTTTTTTTGTGAATAGTGAAAACCGCCATTCGAAATAACGATTTGGAATGTATAAACTGTCAGTCCAAATAGCGGTTAGAAGGTTAAAAACTTTTTTTTTCTTCTTCTTCTTCTTCCAATGGCAGTTCTATACTTCTATTCCCAACCAGAAAACTGGTGACATGCACCCTATCTCATTAAACATTTTATTTTCCATTTTTATTGTGAATTTTTTATTTTATAACACCAAAAACTATCCAAGAATGCCATTATTGATATAACATATTCTAATCTTCTTCTTGCCTTAAAAAATAAAATAAAAATCACGACGACTCTAAAATGCTTTTCCCCTTTTTTTTTTTTTTTTTTTTTCTTTTGTGTTAGACCTAAATAATTATCTATGCTAAATATATTGATATAGATACAAAATCCACATTCTCAAGCAACAATGAGATTTGAAAACTACAAATCAACCACCATTTAATAATGTAGAAGAGGAGTAATTAGAAAAAGAGTTGGCATGTCATTATTCATCTTGAATTCTTGATTGTTAAATCAATTTAATGCCAGTGGTTGGGCAAATCTCAAATCATTTCCCAAATTCTCAACATGCCATGCATTCTGGATAATTTCATTATCAATCATATCTCAGTTAGATAGATGAAAATTAAGCTTACGCGATAAAGCATCACGACTCTTACGTTCTGTAATCATTCATGAAGACGGATTAATAGCATCACATGTCTATCGCCTAAATTGATCCGAATTCATTTGAGTTCATTATCTTTTGATCTAATCCGAACAAATTTGAATTCTGGCGAATTAGTACCGACATTTCTAACATTTAATGAAACTTATGAAATAATAATCTACATATTTTGATAACAACTTTTTAGATTGAATCTAAACAATAAACTACGTTTTAATTTTTAAGTTGAACATAACGGTGCATTAGTCTCTCACCGGTTTAGAAGCTAGTTTGTCATACGACATGCTAATTACTAATAGGGGCTGGACGAATGAATTCGTGAAAGTTGGCGAATAAATGAATGAATGGATGTTGGATTGATATGGACATTTGAGTTGTGCTTGTTTAGGGACAGTGTAGGGAAGAAGATCATCAAAATAAAAGGTTTGATTGACTCAATCAATAATTACGTTATCGATACACTCATTGACTCATACACCCCCTCTTGCGAAGCCTATTGCGCTCTTAAGCATAGATGATGCACAAGCCTCCTCATACGTTGTACTAGGGATAAGGGTTTACCAAGATTTGACTTAAGTTAAGACAACTTCGTCATATGAACTGTTAGGGATGATATGTGGCTTAGTATACTTTCTCGTTTGATCAACACGGCGTACGTAAAAGGTTGCAGATTACCGGAATGAGGGGGAGGGTCGAGTGGGAAGACGACAGGTGGGAACGAGCAGAGTGAGTTGTAGACGAACCTAACCTCATACTAAAGAACTCTCTACCAAAAGTATATACCGATAATTAAAACACGACCAATAAAAATGCACGAAGGCCCCCTAGTCATATGCCATGCATTCTGGATGATTTTTCTTTTTTTCGTTGCACCAGTGTTCGGGTAATTATAACATCTTCAGCAAAGACACAAAAAAAACCAAGGATCAGAGATGACAAGGAGAATAGTAGACAACCCACTGTCTGTATATTATGGCATTGTGTTCTACTTGTTTAAGGACGATTGAGCTGAGATCACGGATTTCAGGATGCATCTCATACAGAGTACGACCATAAGGTTCAGGTCACAACCACCAGAAAGTATACCCTTCTAGACAGATGATGGTGCATTTGAAGGCCATATATACTATGACTAGCTTGGCTACAGTACATCAGTACTAACTCGGGCATCAGTTTTCTCATAAACAGTGTACTGCATATGAATTCTCAGTGACAACATAAAAATATCCACCCATCATATTCTAAAACAGGCGAGGAGATTAGCTATGTCAAACTAGGCTGTCTTGTAACATATGATTATATGAATCGTACACATTCCTACTTAACTAGTCGAAAGCCTAAAAAATCAGACCAGTTTGGTTGGAAGAACATCTGTTCTTTGAGTTCAGCATGCAATGGTTGTACAAGAAATTAACATCGAAAAAAGTGAGCCTTGACTGACCAACAGAGCCTTCGTCGTTTTAGATGGCCAGAAATCTATGACTTGCCAGACTCTGGATATTGATTCAAACCTTCTGATACAGATCGGAGTGAGCAGCGTGCCTTCTTGATACAGTGGGTCCTCAAATTTCTGCGAAGAAGTTTCACAATACTTGTTAGGAGATTGAAATTAAACTTTTACTATCAGCCAAACAAATTATAATTATCAGAGGAAACACTAGCTCAGTAGCTGTGAAATGTAATCTGAAGAAAAGAAAAGGGGGAGAGGGATATGGTTTTATTGCTTCAAAACCCATTTCCAGTGCAATGTATGGCCAGAGAATATTCCTAAATGGCAAAAGTACATTTTGTCAAGGGAATGAGAGTGAAGTCTAAGATTAATTTGGTTTGAAACATTGATATATAGGCTTGCACTTGCCCCAGAAATCCAGCTGCTCTTTCCCGTTTGCCATATCTAGTTCCTCCCAATTGAGCCCTTTGAACTCCATTCTTTGATCAAGTTCTTTTTCCAGAATATTTCTCTGTTTTCTTTTACACACAAGTTCAGTTTCTCCTATGGTTGATAAAGAAGAATGAGATAAAACAAACTGTTCAGTCATCTAGGAACCCTGCCCCTCCATCACTGTATTGGCTTTCTCTTTGCCTACGGGCTTTATCCATTCATTTACGGGTATATTGTACACTAGTAGACCATTTGTTCAAGTTGAAATGAATACAGAAATGGATCCATCCTGAAGTTACCACACAGCTAATTACGTCGAATTGTGACCGTCAATGGTATTTGCTACAGCTCAAAGGTAGTTGCCAAATAGCAAGACTTTAGGCTACAAACCCTCCTGTCAACCTGGACAAAAATTCTCTAGAATTGCAAAGGGATCCAATTTTAAAGCTTTCAAACGAGTGAGGAGCATAAAGCATGTATAGCCAATAAGAACAAATGCTCTTTGTTTCATAACATCTCAATATAGGGATGTACACAAACCAATTAATCATTTCCTTGATTACCTTTATGTTGCTGAAAGGAGTTTGACTTTAATCAGGGCAAGTCAAAACACTCAAAAATCCTCTTGACTCGGGAAATATGCTTGGTGCAGGTGGTAAAGGTTGAAGGCTCAAATTTGGAGAAAAAAAGAGGAGTGTGTCTGGAACTTGACAGAAGGTAACAAAAAGATCTAAGCCTTTTGAAAAGCAGTCTTACTGTTCTATGCCCACTTCACAACTCTTCCTTATTCTAAACAAGTTAGCATCTACGGGTACTAGTTCATAAAATTGCCTGGCACGGGCGTATCGAATCAGCCTAAATGTCAGTGATAATGTCTGTGTTTGCTCAACTAAATAAGTTGTCAACCTCATCACGCCACAAGAAAAGGGGGTAAAGAGCTCTCTTAAAGAGTTAAAACACATGAAGAAGGGGCATTTTGCAATGAGCCAGACCGCAGGAGCTATATGGTTACTCCGAGAGAGTAAATGTGAGTGCCAGAACAAGCCAGGTCATACAGAAACACCATGGCTACTCCATGATTTATACCATAGACTATAGAACCACTCAACTACAATCGATTTAACTCATCAAGTTTTAAAGACATTAAATCTGATCCCATTGAATGCAGAACAACACAAGCCTTTTGCCTACTTTGCCAAGGAGTGAATATCAAGAACAGACATGTTCATTGTTCAACTAACACGGAACATAAATCTGTGAGACAAGCCATAACTACAGAAGATAAGCCAGAAAAATTACCCTTGGCCAGACTTCAAATGAGGAAGTACAGGGTAAACGGCAATCTTTGCTGAGTAATCATCATGATCATGGCTCCCAATTAACCAAAAGGCAAGTCAAAATTAATATTCTACAGAGACGAATCAACTAGGCGCTCGCGCGCGCACACTCCCACACACCAAAAAAAAAAAAAAGGTAACACACACTTAAAGTCAAAGGAGAAAACATGCAAAAGCTTCAGAACAATGGAGCTCCGTGCATATCATTATGGGGAAAGCTTTTTATGAGTCTCTTATTTAACACACCTAGAATTCAAACACAGAATTGATTATATCATCTGGGTGTGCCATGGAAACTCAGTAAAAATCTGGCCACACAGTAACATTCACTCAGAAATAGAGTTTAAAAAGAAAAGGAACAGCTAATGAAGGGGTCACATGATTCATATTCCCCATATATATACTCTACATTTTACCCAATGTTCCACTTTGGACTATCCCCACTCTTTCAAAAACACTCTATAGAAAAGAGGATGGAATGACCTAAGTTTAGAGATTCTGACCCCCTAAAGCAGGAGATAACAAAGTCACAGAGATATGCCTACTTACGAGTCTTTGTGAAACTGGATAATTGCTACATTTCTTCATGCACACTTGAACAACATGGTAGCTCAAATCAATGGCAAGCTTGAAAGCATTACCTCCACTCCTAATTCTGAACTATCATCTGTCCCAGTGATGTTTAAGCATTACCTACCAATTATGGTAGAATTGCAGAAAAAATCCGGTACTATAGATTCCTTTGCAGGAGGGTCAGTTACTTAGCCTCTTTATAGGCAAAAGCAACCTATTTAGATAAACCCTGGTACAATTCTGTTTGTAATTTGCTCTGTTACAAGGATGCCTTATCCTCATTCCTCACCTTTATAATTAGCTCTCTTACAAAAAACAACCAACCAGGGATTTGGGGTCGGTTAACATGACTAGAAATAATAGACATATTTTTCAGTTTTAGTGGTAGTTACCCAATCACAAGTTAATGAACTGATAGCCCCCCTTATGTAAAGAATAACCCTCCACCTATAGAATGGCGAAGGGATCTCAGTTAAGGTCAATGAAGGAAGTGGGCAATTATTTTCAAGCACACATAGGCCACAAGAACAAATGCAGCCAAATGCTCCATAAAATCCTCATAAATGGACAAAACAGAAGAAAGCAAGAGACGAGTTGCAAAGATGATAGCTGAAAAAGCAGCAGCTAAGAACGCTTTACGCCTACTTCCAAACTCATTTGGATTCTGAACATCTGAGTGTCGGTTGTATAAAAACACTCATTCATCATTTGGATTTTGGCCTGACACGGGTTCTGCCAAGCAATATAATTTGAGCTATTTGACATTCATATAGCTTCAATCTGTATAATCAACTATGTAGACTGCCTGGGGTTTTTCCCTGATTGGAGTCCTCATATCTCCACCCATGCAACATTAGCTGCACCAAGGTATCAAAAAAGAAGAAACTTTGTAGACTCAATCTCACACATCATTGAAGTCCTTGTTTGCTCGAAACATACTATAAGAAAAGGGGAGTTAAGAGCACTCTTTGAACTTTAAATATAGGGGGAATATCAAAACTCATGAAGGAAATGGTAAGACTAATGTCAAGAATCTATGCCAAGAAATTAGATGTGACAATATACTCCATAGCATATTAACAGATTTTCAGGAAGACTTGGAAGATTTAAAATTTTCTTCTTTGTTTTTCTCCTTCGATTATGAAGCTGTGGATCATAGGGATAAGTTTGAAGAACGATATAAGAAAACGAGGAGGCTAAATTTCTTTTGATATGTAGCCAGCAAAACGTAGAACTTGAGGGCTCTTCTAGAGGACAAGAGGTAAGGTACATGATAAATCACTGACAGTCAAGCTGAAGCTAAAACTGATAGTCAAGGTGTACCCTTAATCTATTAATCACGCTCACGTCTGAGTTTCATGATGAACTGGAAGGGTAAATTGTTCTAGCCTGATGAAGTCAAGTGTGAAGTTGTTTCTTAAATGGTGTGTGCCATGGCGGTAAGGCATGTGATGACCAACATTGAGGGGCCATTTCAAATTGGAGTAGTAGTTACAAGAGTAGTACACCAAAAACAAGGCACAGTGGTAATAGATGGGATTCAGAGAGAGAGAGGGTAATAATTACCCCATAAAGAGATGTAATATTTAAGATCCCCCTAGCATCATCCCCAAATGGGGGAAGCCCCTTTACTCCTTAGTTCCTCCCTCCACCACCACCAATTCCCCCTATTTTTTATATGATGTCTATTACCCCAATAAGAATACCCCTATTCCAAGCGACCCATGAGAGTACGATTAGAGTATTTATCTAAAGAAGTGACTTTCTATCTTAAACCCAGACTCCAACTTACTGGTGTCCAAGAGACGGTAAAAGTGAGCGTCGCTAGCAGAGCCCACCCTGATATGTACTGTAAGTCTGTAACATCCTTCTAGGAGGTCAATAGAACCAAAGTAAGCAAAACCCTATAGCTTCACCAAAGTAAGCTGTTTAAGAGTAGGGATAAGACAATCTGCTCCACAAAAAATGCATCAAAGAATAGGTTCATTGTTCAACTAAAACTGAACAGACGTGTCTGAAACAAATTTTAAAATCTATGTGAAACAACAATCCTAACTTACTAATTCCCTAATTCTCATAATCATGGCTTCCAATTTCTGAAAAGTGAAGTGACTGAGATGATAGAAGTCCAATTTTGTTAATCTCAACAAAAACAGTATCAAAATCTCCAGCCCCAGCAAGTTAAATCATCTCATCATTCCCAAAACACAAACTAAAAAGATAATTTGCCGGTCCCAAAACAGTCGAAAATGTGACTCACATAGCGAAGGAGTACTAATTATTCACTGTTCCGAATCTACATTACTCGAATCACATAGATAATTTGCCGGTCCCAAAGATAATTTGCCGGTCCCAAAACAGTCGAAAATTTGCCGGTCCCAAAACAGTCGGACACTTAACACTCACACATAAGTCAACATGGGTATGAGTTATAACAATCACACGCTTCATTTCAAGCCAAAAAAGCAGGACTTTTTGTATACAAACCCGTGTCGAATCCTTCGAGCAGGGTCTAACTAACACAGTTTAATTCTAATTCAGGTCATCTCCCATCCCAAACCAAATAATTTGATAAACTTTATTTAAAGCTTAAAAAAAAACATAATAAGCTAAAGTCCACAATTTCAACCAACACATAATAATAATAGTATAATAAGGGGAGTAATAGTAATTATCCAACACAGGTAGTTAATTAGCAATGCTATATCAAAACCCAAAATAAATAAACTTGATCTAATGCTTAAAAAAAAAAAAAAAAAAAACATACCTGAGAAAGAAAATGGGGAAAGAGGTAGAATTAATCAGAACTTGAGGAAGAAGATTCTGGGAAATCAAGGGGTTGCTGTTGGTGATGTTTCTCTTTCTCCAAATCAATTTGGGATTGGTGTTGCTTTTGTAATTCAAGGTCAAGAGTTTGCTGGGCTTTCTCTAAGAAAGGGCGAAAACCAAGGTGTAATGTTAAGTACCCAAATGATAATGCTCCTAATACTACCAGACCTGACCTCATCGCGTTCATCTTCCACCTCTCTTTCATCTTCTCTCCTCTAGTCCTCTCTCTCTCTCTCTCTCTTCAGTCTTCACTGCACTTCTTGCAAATGCCTATTTAATCAATCGAACTTTTGGGTCAACCACAAGTCCCAAAGTTGTCACCAATTTTTCAATGATTGTTCGGGTCAATACTTTTTGATCTTTGGGTTTACTTCGTTTAGTACCACCCAAACACCCAATTTGATGAAAACATTTTCTTATTAGAAAAAAATTATTTACGAAGTTTACTCGGAAAACAACTTATATGAGATAATTGAGTAGCGATGGAGGGAGTGATTAAATAAAATGGTAAGGTATTAAGAGCACCATGATTTATACTATCATATCATACCGATTTGGGGTTTCAGCCTTTCACGTCCACTGGTGGGGTTAGCTTCACTAGTTTTTTTAGGTTAGTGTTTACGAGTACTCTTTACCTAGTGGGTAGCTATTAGCGGTTAATTGTTACCTATTAGTAGTTTGTTGATGTACTAGTTGTTCTAGATAATATGTTTAGCAAACTAATCTGTTGAAATAACAAAATTCAGAGAAACATATAAAGAAAAAAAAAAAAAGGTTAAAACAGCCTCATATACTATATCTCGTTGTATTATTATTCAAACAATTATTGTCTAAGCAATTCCTCTATTGTATATTCCAAACTTGTATAAAATGTTGGTGATCAGAAATGATGTTATGCATATGGATCTCGAAAGAGCATACTCCTCCGGTATTATTCAAATTTCTCATCCCTTTGTGCACTTTTCATTAGGAAAAATAATATATAATTCTTAATAGCTCATTTTAAAAAAAAAATTAATGGTAGATTATCACCAACAACTTCTCTTTCCATCCTAAGCTAGTCTCTCTCCCGGACCAAAAACTTGCGATTTTGGGAATTATAAGAACAAAATAGGGAAGTTTAAATTGCACCAGAGGAAAAGTCAATGATAAATTTTTTTTTTTTGACGAGAACGATCAAATCTCATTGATAAATAACCAAACGGCACTTACAATAAGGTAGATCTAAGAAACTACCACAAATAATACAACCTAGACAGATAAATAAACGAGTCAGGTTTAGCTCCTTGATTACGATCGAAATCCGAGATAACTTTTGGATGTTCTCACAACATCTAAAGAGGTCAAAGTCTACAAATTTTCAATCACAAGAGAGGTGATCAACTGGTCATACTGGTGAACAACATTTACGAGAACTGTGGTCGATGATGATGACTACGGAAACTTAGCCTAGTCGTCCTTTGTAATATTTAATCTTATTTTCCGTATATTAATGAGACCATCTGGTCGCAAAATTTTGGATGCTATTGCTAACTCATAATCAAGTTTCCCCTAAAACCTCAGGACTCAAAGTTTAAGATTAAAGAACACCTCCATAATAATCCTCCCCAAAGTCGGAATATTGAAACCCCAAGAAATCCAATTCGGTGAACCCAAATGTCAAACCCCAAAACCCCGACACCCTCAGAATTCACCCACGCCCTCACTCGAATCTCCGTCGCCCAAATCCTCAAAACCACCGGCTTCAAATCCGCCAAATCCTCCGCCCTCGAAACCCTAACCCGCGTCGCCGCCGTCTTCCTCAACCACATCACCACCTCCGCCGCCTCCCGCACCTCCTTCTCCGCCGACAATCCCGCTCTCAACGACCTTCTCTCCGCCCTCCAAGACCTCAATTTCCCCCTCGACTTCTCCCCCCGCCACCTCTCTCGCTTTATTACCGGCTCCGACAACCTCCCCCCTTTCCCCCGCCGCGTACCTAAACCCGACGCTCCTCTTTCCTCCGCCGCGGCGGCAGCGGTATCTGAACCCGACGGCGGCGATTCTACCAGCCGCCGTGGTCCGGAGGTTCCGTTATGGTTGCCGGCGTTTCCTCGAATTAGCGCAGACGACGATTGTAATAACAACGGTGGAGATGTCAGTGGTAACAATGGTGATGATGATGATGATGAAAATGTGAAGGTTAAGGAGGTGTATTGGGAGGAGAGGATGGGAAATAGCGGTGTTTTGCCAATTCCGGTGGCGAAAGAGGAGGCGAGTAGGAAGAGGAGAAGAGGAAAGGGAGGGATTTTGGTTTACAGGAGGAGGGAAAGAGTGAAGTTCAAGTTTAGGGCTGTAAGGCAGGCGAAATCGGGTTGTGCTGATGATATGAAGCTTAGGAATGGGGTTTGTAGAGGTGGTAAGAGAATTTGTTTGGTTAAACCGGCTAATTGTAATAGTATTTTGGATGATGATGGAGGGGAATGATATAGAGCTGGGATGCGTATTTGTGACGAAATTCTTTTTAATTGATTGTGGCGAATTAGTAGTACGTAGTAATGTAGTATAGGATTCGGGTTTTTCGATTTTGTGAGGAAGAGGAAGCACATTGTGATAGGTTGGACATTGTGATCATTATTTACTTGGAGAAATTCGATTTATTCTATCACTTCAAATCGCGAAATTGAAGATTAAAGTGGAAGGCTGTGATAATCCGTAAGAGGATGCTGTTTAATGCTGCCTGCTTTATTTTGAAGCTGTTGGTTTCTCCGGCTATGCTGTGGTTCGAGCAGCCTGTGATCATGTATGTAGCAGACTCCTTGCTAGCTTATGCTGTCTACTTTGGTTAATCTGGTGGTTGTGTTATTATTTACTGGCTTTAGTATTTTTTGCAGAAATAGGAAGTTGATTGTGTATACATTGTAGTATTGCGTATGAAATAGTCTGTTCTAAAAGGCAAAGGCGTTGAATTGGTTTCTGAAAGTTTATATATATATGATGACGATTATGACTACCGTTTCATTCACGTTGTTTTCTTTAATTTGATTGTTAAGTAATATGATTGAGGTTTTTTGAAATCCGAGGAATAGTAGCAATCTCAGAAACCAGTGAAGGGTTCTTAGGAAGTTACTGAAAGTGTTTAAAGATCAGACTCGATCAAGATTGTACATTTGTACTCATTGATCAAAAGCTCTTTGTTTGGGTTTTCTAAGTTAGTAGATGACAGTAGCATGGAACTGATGGACAGTAGCACGCAAAGGTCACAAGGATATGAATTTGAGAAAACAAAAGAGATACAGAGACACCACTCAGCCACTCTAATGCTAATACAAGCTGGAACGCCTGGCTAACCTGTCCGAAAGCCAAGGTGTTTGAACCACAGAATATGAGTTAAACCACTAGCTTGTGTATAGTTTATTTGAGTTGTGAGGCTTCCTTCTTTCACTGCTTGAGCTCAGCACACTTGCGAGTTAGCTGAAGTCTGAAGAAGTAGGGAACAAACTTAAAGAAGAAACGAGCCAATGTAGCCTAACTACAGAAACTAAAACTGGCTGAAAACTTGATGAAATAAGCTTAAACTTCCTACTGTTCCTTTCTAAGAATCAAATATACAGTAAGCAGCTAGTATTTAACACTTATCAGTTTATTCTGATAGAGAGAAATGGAGCAAATGAAGGGGAGGGAAATAAAGGGATGTATGATCCATTGTTTGAAGTTTGAACAACAAATGAAATGTGGGAGGAAGGTGAAGGAAATGTGTTTACAAGAACTTAAGATATGGAATAAAAGTTGAACAAGAGAATTGCAATCATATTGATCTATCTTGTTGTTAATCGTGAGATGTGCAGCTTACTACTGGTCCGCGTATGCTTGCAAAGTTGCAACTCATATAATACACTGATTTAGTGATTTATACTCTGTATATTTGTCATGCCATTTGTTTTCTGTTATTTTATTCACATTGGCACATAAAAGATAAGATGAGCATTCCTCCCAAATCTCATTCTTAACAGCGATTTGGATTATTCAAAAGGAGGGGAAGTACATTCCTCCAATTCCTTCCCCTCCCTTTCTCTACCCTTCACATTTGTTATCGAAACAACCAATTTTTGGCCTCTTGCCCTCTCCTCATATACTTTCTCAATTATAAGAGTGATTATGTTCCCTTTCTCTCCCTTCCCTTTCCGTCCGATTCCCTTCCCTCCCTTTCTCTCTTATTTTACTGTCCAAAAACATAGTGTAAAGATACACAAACGCTTGCGTTTACATTAAACAACTTGATACCTGAAAATAGGGATCATTAAGCTGGTGTAATCATGGTTAGTAGGCTTGTAGGGCGGTAACTAAATTCCAGGTCAGGTTTGTTTTCCTACATTGGCTAATCAACTAGCTTAAAGTCTTTAGATCTCTCACTTGGACTTCAGTTTATATTCTTGCATCATTAAGTTTTCTGTTATCAATGGTTTTTCTCCAGGACACAAACTGAATCTTTAAAGAACTTGGATAGTAAACCGCTGAACTTTGAAATGCTCACAAATTTGAATAAAGGAAAATCATTTCTGGGCCATGATGTTTCCTGTCACCTTTGTCATTCTTCATGCTGGTGTAGAGTTCCTGTCACCCTAAATAACCTATTTGTAAGGTTAGATGTGGCCTAGGATGAAATATATGCTGGAGATTGAATGATCTTAGACCTGAGGTAGAAACACTTGTAGGAGTGAATGTTGATCAACATATTGAGTTTATAGTGAGAATTTGGTTTGTTAATTGCCAGGATGAGATTATGATAATGTTGTGAACTCTTTTGAGGGGTAAAGGCTGACTCGTGAAAGCCTAGGGTCACAGCCTCACAGGGATTAATCTTGGGCCTCCTCTCATAAGATGTGGGCTGCCTCAGTTGCGAAGTAATCATACATTGGCTTCTGGTGGTGCCTCTTTATCAGGTAATACAAGCAATACCTTCTTCTGGAACCCCTGTCGATAGATTTATTTTTATTTTTTTGAGGTTGTGGTACCTTTTTCATCCTTGCCTCTATAGTATGCTTTCTGTAAGTATCCCCTTTTGGACCCCTGCCCTTTTTTTTTTTTTTTTTTTTTTTTTTTTTTTTTTTTTTCTGAAAGTGACTGAAGGCTTTATTTTTTTTTCTTGTTGGTAGTGGTGGTGGTGGAGATGTTGTTTGTTTTATGGTGATTTGTCAATGTGGAGATTTTATTTGTCAACCTCTTTGGAGCAGCACGATAATGATTATTTTACCCTCTCCCCACTGCCCCCAAGCCCCCAATTATTGAGCAGGAGTACTAGTCTGAATATGCTGATTCCTGAGACATCACTCGTTTTAATGCCCTAGACATGTGTTGGAGTGAGTTCTTTTTGCCTGCCTTTGAGAATTCTCTTTATTATATCATTTGGGCCTGTACTTCTGTTTCTGATGGTAGTCTGTTTGCCTGAAGCAGATGCCTTTCGAGTGAGATCTTTTCGTGGAAATTTTTTTTAGTCTATGCCCAAATTGTATTTGCCGATGCGAGGTAATATTCTACCCGTGGTTAACCTTCTTATCCAAGCTTCTGTGCAAGAGAATAAATTTTCACGATAATGGTGGGGTTATGTTTATAAATCCTAGAAATTCAACCTCACATGATCTGATAATTACTAGTTGTTGGACGATTTTGCCCAAATAATGCCTGTAGATTTTTGGTCAATTTTTCTCACTTTGCAAAGTGAACTAAAACATTGTGTATCATGAATAGCTGTTTCACCGAGTGAGAAAAGTGCAATGCTATATCATTATCTACCAGGTCTTTTGGTCAAAGTAAATTGATGTCCCTCATTTCCTCATCTCAGTCCACTAATAAATGACAACGCCTTATAATTTGGAATAAAGCGATTAGCATTTCTAAGGTCACATACTTGTGAAATGCGAGTGATACAACTACCTTTTATTTGGGGGGGGGGGGGTATGGTAATAATTTTATTGGGCGTTCTTGTTCAACATGTGACTATATTACATTGGCAAATTATGTTTTTAAGTCACAGTTAGCAAGGCAATTCATTCCATCGCAATTGCTTATTTTTAATGTAAAATGTGCAGGCTTGTCTTATGCTGACTGAAAGTAAAACATGAATATGGACAGTATTAAAAGGAAAGGGGGTGGAGAAACCTGCTGACCACGCTGTCGTGGTGATTTTTATGAACTTATTTGTTTTTTGAATCTTGTAATCAATTTTGTTTTTGGATTTTTCGCCATGTTTCCTGGTGTTCATGGTGCACATTGTCCTAGTGTTTACTCTTATGTTTTTGTTTTGTTTTCTGACTTACACCTCCCCGATTTCCCTGCAAAGAGAACCAGAAATTTCTTCTCATAAAGTTGATTAATAACATTACTTAGCAAGTTTTGTTTCCTAATTATTATAATAATCTCTTGATATTTTTATCTCAGATAACGGATACAGAATCTGAAAGCTGTCAATTGTCCTGCATTTGCGACAGAAGGGATTAACAAAAATGAGCTCATACGAGAGAGTGTTGCAGGAATTGGACGCAATAGAAGAGGATGCAAAGAAGACGATTGCAGGCTTAATGACCTATATGACAAACCGGATTGAGTTGTTAAGGCATCGGTTGATGTACATCTTGCCATATTGGAATTCTGGTTTGGGGAGAAAGATCTTTACCAGACAAACTGCTCAAGATTACGAGCAGGTGGAGGTTTTTCGCCAAGATTTCGAGGACTGGGAGAAATTTGTTGATTACTGGAAATCGGGGGTATTGTGTCAGTATTCGGTGTGTCCGTCAAACAAGTTATGTCTCTGGCATAGCGCCACAGAGTTCTATTCATGTCATTATGTCACAGAAGATGAATATGATTGGTTAAAATGCACCGAGTGAGTCCTGGCAAATCTAGACTGCGCTCAGAGCTTTGAAGACAAGCTAACAACTGCAATAAAGGAGCAGTTTATAGACATTGCAGAAGGACTAGGAACCTTGAGATGTTTCCGCAAGTTTGTTCCAGGTTGGAGTTCTGAGAATTTGGTTGAAACAAAGGCTCAGATACATGATGTTTTACGGGAGTATGGAATCTTTGCCTCGGAGAGCTACCTGTGTCTTTAGGCTGCTTTGCATATACGATAGAGAAAGAGCTCTTCAAAGTGAGCTTTCTGCCTTGGTAAAGATGGTTAACAGTAGCCTGCTTCAAGCAAAAACCCTCTACCTTGAAGTTGGAGTCTCAAAGTTGAGACTGGAAGCTACATTCTGTCTGGAGGCTACATTCCGCGTGGAGTGTGAACTGCTGTGCTGCTTTATTGACGACCTGCAATACGTGCTCTAGTTTCATCTTTCCCCGGAGTCAATGCAGGTCAGAGACATTCTACAGGAGCTGGAATTAATCAGAGGTATTGTCAAGTACACATGGAAACAATCAGTGGAGAGCGAGACATCAAAAGCCGTACATGTTGGCATCTTGGCTGCCGTACATATTCGTTTTCCACCTCAGATGACTTCGGATATCAGTGCCAAATACAGTAAAGAATGTTCTGGAAAGCAGATGATCACGGACATAAGAAAAGACATCGGGAAGACACACAGAAACTACGATATGGCTTCCGGCTGTATTGATGATTTCTTGAAATATCTAAGGCTGCTATTGAGGTACGATGTCTTAAGCAAGACAAGAGCTGCAAAGGATGTATTATCGGAGCTCTACATATTGCTCACATTCACGAGGAATACAGAAAACTTGCTTTGTAAAACTCCAGAGCTCCAGATTACATGTCATCAATTCCAACATGTTTTCTGCTGGGCGTGGCGGAATCTCCAGTCCCTTCTCTTCAACACAAATTTGACCACTCCAGGGAATTTCCTTAGGTACTGTGTCTACGACCTTGAAGCTATTGTAGCAAAGATGCCTAAACCTGTCGAACTATTACTCGACCTAATCGAATCTCTAGTGCAGCTGCCGAAAGCTAACAAGCTTCTGCATGAGCTTCTCGTAGCTCTTGTCTCAACCGAAGAAGGCAGACTGTTGGCAAGCTTACTCTATTTTCTAGAGAGTAATCTAAATTACATAATGGATCCTGGTGCCACTAGAAATGATTTGGAGACTTGAGGGACCGATTCATCTTGACATTAGGAATGCCGAGGTTGGGGGCATTGATGCAGTAACTCGTATTTACATCTTATTTTTCAGGGAATCAAAAAATGATGTTTCTACCAGTATGGTGGAAATAGTCGAGAATTTCAGGGCATCAGTGAGATATGCTTATGCTGAATATTTAAGCTTGTTGGGGGCATTGATGCAGTAACTCGTATTTACATCTTATTTTTCAGGGAATCAAAAAATGATGTTTCTACCAGTATGGTGGAAATAGTCGAGAATTTCAGGGCATCAGTGGGATATGCTTATGCTGAATATTTAAGCTTGTTAAACAAGGAGCTGCCGAAGTCTGAATTCGGATTTTTTTTTTTATATGCTAGGGAGTCTGGAAGTGTTAAAGGAAAGTAAGACATTTTCTTCAGTATATACTGTGCATAAACTTGGATCTCCATGCCGACTTAGTCACCTGCAGTTTGTTTCTTGAAAAATATGCAATCAGCCACGATAATGAACAAGACGAATTAAAGGATCTCTGGACACACATTATGAAGTTGTGTCGCAAAGTGGAAAATATGATTGACCAGTTTGAGGAGTTTCCTTGCTGGTTTTTCGTATTGCAGCTGTTTAGTGTTACAGAAGAGGTTACGCTGATCAATGAAAATATCTCAGAGATTCCGAGCTGTGTTTTATTCAAGAATCACTCAGGGGTTTTGATGCAAATCCTCTAAATCAAAGAATGAAACACCAACAAACTGAGTGTTTCACGTTTCAAAGAGAAGAGATCCTCAGCTTTAAGGAGAAGGATAGGGTCGAGAAGCAATTATTAACAGCCTCACAGAAATTGGAAAAAATCTCTATAGTTGGCGTGCCTGGTTTGGCAAGACTACTCTTGCCATGGTTCTTTACAAAGATTGTGCTAAGTTATTCAGGGCTCATGCTTGGTGTTATGTCGGGCAACACTTTGAAAGGCTGGAGCTTCACCGACACATCATGAGCCAGATCAGTGGAAGTGAAATCACTGAAAGTAAAATCAATTCTCTGGAGGAGGAGCAGTTAGCTACACTGTTGAAGCAGAGTCTATGTACGAAAGATAAGTATCTGATAATCTTAGACGATGTATGGGACATTGCTGCTTGGAATACGCTTAAGAAGTGTTTCCCACTTGACAAGAGTGGAGCTAAAATACTCTTAACTAGCAGGGATAAGAGCATTGGACAGAATGTCTGTGGTAAGAGGAATTGTCGTGAACTTAATCTGCTACCCACGGACAAAAGCTGGCAGCTATTGCAGAAAAAGTATTTGGCGTAGGGAGGTGCCCTAAGAAACTATGTGCAGTAGGAAATAAAATTGCAGAAAGATGTCAAGGGCTGCCTCTCTCAATTGTTGTGATGGTGGAGTTCTCAAAAACAAAGACACGTCAATATATCAAAGTTTAGATACCCATCTTGTAAATGGAGTTCTGACTACACTAGAACTAAGCTACAGGAATCTACCACTCCGCATGAGACAGTGCTTTCTTTACTGCACAACATTTATGAAAGAAAGAGAGATTTCAAGGTCAAAACTGGTGCAGCTGTGGCTTGCGTAAAAAATTATTGATTCCAATCAGCAGCAAAGCGTGGAC